>JAEIFP010002295.1:11750000-16750000 GCA_018903935.1 Drosophila insularis | reverse complement strand
GCCTCTACATCTCTCTCTCTCTCGCTCTCTCCTTTAATACACATACCTACACACATGTCTGTTGCTTTGTTAGCTTTGTGAATTCCAAAATTATTTACTTAAATTTGATATATGTAGATGTATGAATGAAAATTATTTGCCCATAACAAAATGTATGAAACCAAATAATAATAATAATCTTTTAACTGTTAAAAATGTTGAGTTCTTAGCAATAAATGATGAAGGTTATAATGAACTTATATTAAGTTCCATTTATGGTTAAATACAGGTTTTGATTTGGGTAAAACAGATTTATCAGATCAAATCACAAGCACTTTAAAATCAAATCAAATTAGGTGAAATTCATGGACTTTAAAGCATAGTATAACAACCATATTTAGCTACTTAAAATGACTTTTTCGAAAAGACACTTTCTGTAACTTGTCATGGCTTACCGATTAATGAATTTTCCTTGTCAAGAGTTTTGCATTTTCATCAAAGCGACATCAAGTGACTTGCAATAAATGGTCTACTACTAACTAATTAATGAAATCTATGCTACTGGCAGTAATTTATTATGTTAATATTTGCTTTAGCTTGGTAAATTCTCACACAGCCTCTTCAGTTGGTCGGTCATTCTCCAGTTGGAGTTGGGTGTCTCTTGTAATATTTCAGGTTTTTTTTTGTTTTTGTTTTGCATGGTCGGGGCCACTTTGAACACCTTCGGCCTTTCTCCAAGTCCACATGCATCCAAGGTATCCACTGGCACTTGTCTATGATGATTCAACATGGCCCAACATGATGGGCTTGTTGTTATATTGAGTTGAATAAAACTTGATGAACGCGACGCAAAGTGGCTAGATGGCTTGGGAATTGTGGTCGCGTGCAGATTAGCGGTCGCGGACTTTGGGTGCCGCCAACGCAAAGATTCGAGAAGATGTCTTTGGATAAGAGTCAGAAGTAGGGGGCATGGGCCAGAGACCGGGACAGGGGGCATGCATTTGCGCTCAGCGAGTACGTAAATCGAGATGAACGCGTGAGAAAATTTTCGGCTAGGGTTTATTTTCTTATGACTGGTTTCCATTTGGGTCTGGTCTTGCCACTTTCATGTTTCATTCCAGCTTGTAGCAACGGTGGGAAGTTACCTACCTACCTACCTACTCATATATCGAGAAGTGTGAAATCGGTGGGGCTCAGAAGGGCAAAAGAAAAAGAGACAAAAGAGAAAGAAACAAATAGAGAGAGTGAGAGAGACAGAGAGCTGTTTCTCAATGTATGTATGTGAGTGAGTGAAACTTTATTTCAGATATGATAAAAATCTTTTATGGAACACACGATCATGTGTGTATCTGTATCTCTTAGTGTGAGATTTTCTATTCATTAACATTTTTAATTTGCCTTCTGCCAGCCGACAGTCGAGTCAAGATTAAGGTTGCTCTTGCCACAATTTCAACTGACGTTGTTTGTCACTTTAAACTCTTAGAATGAATGTCAGTTAATTGTACTTTTTCTACCATTAAAACGTTAGTTTGCGCCAGTGTGTTTTCGTTTTAATTAAAGAAACTATTTTCAATTGCCACTTAAATGACTTGAAAGCGTGCCACATTTCACTAAAGTCCTAGATAAAATAGTTTAGTCTATTAATGTTGCAAGAGATACTTTTGCATACCAATAACAACTGCCTGAATATTCGAAAAAAGTCTTTCATTGTGATTGTGACCTCGCTTGTACTCAATTAACATACGAACTGGCACAATACAAAACGATTTTGGTGTTAATCAACTGAGTAAATAATTTCGAATCGGCTTAAATTTGTCTCACACTTAGCCGTTAGCCTGTTGACTTGAGCAATTTGCAGGTGGCTTTGCGGTCATACAAGACTTGCAACTTGTTTTTCAAGACCTAGAAAATCAGAGCACTCAAACATGCATACAAACACCCATACCTATGAAAAGAAAAAAACAAGCAGTAAAAATTCCAATGTTTGCTAATCAAAATCGAAATCGTTAAATAAATTGCCTTTCTAGATTCTAGACACACTTGTCTCAAGGTCCATTAGCTACAAGACACTTGATCTTTAACCAAGAGTGACAATTTGGTAGAATTATTTGAATACATAGTTGATATCAATCGTTGAGTTTAAGCCGGTTTCAGATAGATCTTCAAGAAGAAGAACCACCAAGTTCTATCATCACTTTGCTAATAAACTGCGGAATTTGAATGCGAATACCTAAATCAAAAGCAAAAATAGTCAAATGATTGATATTAATGATGTTGGGATAAAGTCATCTCAAAAGAAAGTAAGGAAAAATTGTGAACTCAAATTAAAAGAAAATTTCGCTGACATTTGGCTATTAATTATTTCCAAACTATCCATTAAGAGGATTAAATTTTCATTACATTTTGTAATTTATTCTTCTTGGCAGTACGTTAATTGTAAATCTGACATTAGCGAATCGCAAAAGAAAGAAAAAACATTAAAAAACATGAGTTTCGATTGTCATAAATTTTGGTAGGCTTTTTTATGGTTTGTTTCTTCCACATTAAACTAAACTTTTTTAACAATTATATGGCCAATGTTTTTTTCCTTGACTTGATCTCTACAAATGATCATAAAATTGATTAAATTAATTTTAAATGCAAGTAAATTACAATAAATATTCGCTTCATATAATCAAGTGAAAATATCACTCTTTTTTTATGTTACTTGGTATTTATCAATAACGTTTTATGATATTTAAAATAAATCATATTGGAAATGTGTATTCATTAAAAGCTTAGCTCAATTATTGAAAATTACAAAATATTATGATTTCTTGATTGAATTGTGTCTCACATTCCTATACTATCAAAGGTCAGTTTGATATAATAATATGCTGATTATATTTTGTCGATAGGGGTTTGATTTTTCTTTTCTTTTCTATCGTTAAGACAAGTGGCCACTTGACCATGACAAAATATATATATGTAAATTGTATGCATCGAACAATAGTTGGGTTGGCATAGTTGCTGGTCAACATAGGCCGGTTTGGATTCAGTTTCCGTTGTCGACGTGTTGACGGTTAGGCCATGGAGAGAGAAAGAGAGAGAGAGGATGTAGTGCTGCAACATAATTTTTTTCCATTTTTGCTGCTGCTGCTATTACGATCATCGTTTTCCATCCATCTGACAAACGATCTCTGCATTGCATTATTATTATGCAAAGAAGCTGAAAAGAGATTGAGCATAAAATAGTGTGTGTGAGTGAGTGAGAGAGAGAGAGAGATGGAGAGGGAGTGAATGAGAGGGGGACCATTAACCGAAATCCAGTTGCAGTTGAATGACTTGGTTGCATGCATCAAGCTCTTGGTAAGGGGGAAATAGGAGGACGAAAAAAGTTTCTTGTTGACTTGCAACATGTTGCTGTGGTTGTTGTTGTTATTGATGGTGCTTTTGGTGGTGGTGCTGGTGATCGGGCAACATTTCGTTAACTCCCCAACAAACTGAATCCGATCGTAACTCGATTACAAGCTACTCAAGTTGATGGCACTTGAAATGCATTCATCCATCCATCAGATGAATGGCGATCAACATAAACTTGTAGACATGTTTGACCCACTTGCTATTAAGCTATCTCTCTCACTCCCCCTCTCTCTCTCTCTGTCTCTATCTTTGGTCTCTTACATTTTTGCATAGTTATTGATTGTGAAGTTCATTTGTTATAATTTGCCTGCTGCTTAAATGATTTTTAACCATGATCTTCCGCTGTTGTTGTTGTTGTTTTCATTTCCAGGAAATTGTATGAAACTTATAATTAACTGCATTCCAATTAACAATTAACCAAGACTTTTCCCCTATTTAAATTGAATTTTACTTTTAACACTTAGCCCTCCCCTTCAGAAACCAACCGCATCCCCGCATATCATGCTCCCGTCTTGGCTTGGCCATTACTCATTCGTCTGGCATTCCATTTTGGCGCGGCCTAGATAATGTTTGGCAGCTGCGCTTGTGTTGCATCGTCGTAAACCAATGCCGGTTTGAGCGAAGGCAACAACAATGAAAATTTGCAAGCAAAAATTCCAAGCCACATTGTTCGATTGGCTGCTGCTGCTTTTGGTTTCTTGGTTGTTAAAGGCGCAGTTTTTTTTTTTTTTTAGTTTTTTTCGTTGGCCGACACTCCCCATCCGCCGGGTCTGAGGAATTTCGTTTGGTTTGAAAATTGATTCGGGTTCGGCAAGAAGCGAACAGCCAACTAAGTAAATGCCAACAGTATGCCTTTGCCCCAGCTTGAGATACGTGATATTTCAAAGAGAGTCACCTTGTTGTTGTTGTTTCTTAAAGCCTGACTGGCCCCAAAAAGTGGGCACCCTCACCCCTACCTCCACTCCTTTTTAGTTGGTTGTACGTGGAAATACTATTTTCACGCACGCATGCCCAGAGGCTACTTGGGCGCATCTGCCAAAATGCAACTAACGCTCTTTTGTTTGCCTTTCCTCTTTTTGCTTAAGTAGTGAGAGTAACAATTTTACTTTTACGTTTCTCATCTATGACATAAGTAGGGAGCAATATCGCCTCTCTCTCCGCCGCCCCTCAATTGCTCTATAATGCTAATTTTTGTATAATTATCGACAACGAAAAGCATGGCAAAAGAAACAATTAAAAATCAACTTCATGTTCAGGCAAAATTAGTTTAGAGTCTAAAAAAAAAAAACTGGAAGTGTAATTAATTTTTGCAATTTTGTTTTGGCATTTAATATCGAAAGCCAAATGAACGGTTAATCGACAGGAATTTGTTTAACTTCCGCTAAAACGTTTACGCCGAATGAGTCAGACTATAGGAAACCACAGTGCGTATACTTAATGTTAAATGGTTTATCAAGATCTTACTGAACAAATGGTAATAAAAGTATTAGAGTATTAAATTTTAAAGATTTCCATTTCATATTTTTTATGGAATTTGATCGTTTTCATTGTTTTGTTTTCGTTACACATTTATAAACGTTTTATCTTTGTATTCGTAGATGGCAAAAATATCTGCTATACCTACATTTCGTTCACCATTAAAATTCACTTTCGAAAACGATGTTAAATTTTGTCTGAGATGCCATAAGTGGAAAAAATGAAAGTAGGAAGATATTTTGGAAGATTAACGTTGAGAGAGAGACCTACACACACATACACACTCACACAGTGGACAGTGGTTGCTGAAATTATGAAAATCTGTTTAAAAGAACTTCAACAATGACATTTGCTCGTGTGTGAATAGCGACAGGCTTTTCTTGCTAATTAGGTAGAGAAGGGGCGAGGCGTCTGTAAGCCATAGACATTCCCACAAGAAAACCAAAAAGAAAAAAAACCAAGTTAATTGCCACCGCCTCTCATAAATTAACATTTTTAAGTTGCTGGCTACAAAAAAAAAAAAAGACCAAAAACCCTTTTTCCCCCCCTGCTCCCACAATAATGTTCGCTCTCATTTTCAACTTAAGTCAGCCAATTGCTCTCTGGTCCCGCGACTGGGGGTCAATAGACCCCAAAGCGAAACGTATTTCCCATAGCACAATAGCCACTGAGAATTGGCAGAATGGCGCAAAAATAAAATACAACAAAACTGAAATAAAAAGAATAACAAAATTATGGCATGGCAAAAGAAGCTAAAGTACAAAAGTGGCCAACAGAAGAGATGAAGAAGAGAAAAAAGAAAAACAGAAGAAAAAAAATAGCCAAGTGACTCGTCGTTTTGTCGTCGTCTGCCAAACTGAGCTGGACTGCGTTTGGTTTTGGTTTGGAGACGACCAGACGATCAGGTTCGAGTCTGGTTGGGTCTGGCTTTTGGTCTGTGGGTAGCGGGTTCGAGGGTATGGCAACAGTTGCAGGTGTAGCCACGCTCAAGTTATTAAATTACCGTTATTTATTACAAAACCGTTGCCGCCATGTCCCAAATGCGCTATAGAATCGCGACACAGCGACAACAACAACATTTGCCTGTCTTGGTGAATATCTGTTTGGAATATATCTGTTGCCCAACTGACCACCATCACCCAAAAACGGTTAAGAAATGCCAAAGCCAAAGTCAAATCGATCCAAATTGTTGACTACTACTTTAATTCATTTGAATGCGTCTGTTGTCGTCATGCCACAACAACGGTCTTGGCCCGTTTTGAATTAGACGCGCTTCATTTGTATCGAACAAATATATATATGTACATATATATTTTTTTGGCTAATTTGAATGCGATTGCCTTGTTTCTTGCCGCAATTCGCGCGTGAATCGGCAATCGAAAGGTGAGACAAGTGCGTCCAAGGTCTCTATCTGGGCCCTGTTCCACCACCACCCCGTCACAATGGATATTCAATAGCTGACAACGATCGAACCATTTGGCCATGAAGGTCAGTGGAAAGCCCGCATAATACTAAACAACTACATAAATAATAAGCCAATTTGCGCACAATGCTCCCTTAAATGCTATCAATTCACACTTCACTTACTCAATTTCATAGACATCATTCGATATGAAAAGTAAACTATACAAATGCGATCCCATAACCTCCATGATTATAATGAAAGATGATTAACTTGATCAAGTCAGATCAGATCGTCATTATCTTTGTAAAATGGCTCAATCGTAACTAGTAAATTAATTATAGTTTTTAGTAGCTAGCCAAAGTCCAAGAAAGTCAGTTCCAAATAAAATCTGTTAATTATTAGAAGGTGTTTGAATGGCTTTGAATTTGAATTGAATTTTAGTGTAATACATCAAGGATCCTAATAGTTAATTAGTTGGAAAAACTCCCCCTATATTTAATTAAATATACTTTTAAATTGCCTTATGAATAGAAACAGGAATCATTAAAACTGACTTCCATTTAAATTTTACGACAAGTTTATGATCATTTTACAATATTTGAATAATTGTTTTTTTTTGTCATTATTTGGCTATCCATTTAGTTTTATAATCAGTAGTACTAAATATTATTTGTTTATTATTTTGTCTTTTTTTAGTTTATGGCAGCAGCGCAGATCTAAATGTGACAGGGGACGATGGCGAGGTTTCACTTTATAATGGGGATGAGAATCATAAGGTGTGGAGCGGTTCACAGGATCAATTGGATAGCATTGGAGCTGTTGAGAGTCCGTATGAGGTATTCTCCGGAAACAACTCCACGCTGGGTAGGCCATTGCGTGCCCGTCAAATTAGCACGCCCATCGAAGTGCCGCCGCCACCCGTAAAAGAGGAGCGTAAGAATAAGCGGGACAAAAAGTCATCCAAGTCGAGTGGCAGCCAATCGCTGTCTGGTACACTAATTAGACCAAAGCCCATGCATCCGGCGGCAATGCATCGCTCTGGAATGCAGCAAGGACATCCAGGCCCAGGTAGCGTTATTTATGGCCCTGTAGCTGGACACGGTCCGCATCCGTCACGGTATCATACCATCAGTCATCGTGGTTTCCCTGCTGGTCCACCAACACCCAATGGTCATATGGGGCATCATTTGCCACCTCATCCCCATCAGCATCACATGATGCATCATGGCCCACCGCCACATATGGGTGGCATGCCGCCATTACAGATTCCAATGATGCTTCCGCAGCAGTATGCCACGCTGCAGCCGTTTCGCTCGACCAGCAAAAAGAAGAAGAAGGACAAAAAGAATGGAGGCGGTGGCGTACCAGTTGGCATGCCCATAGTACCACCAATCTACGCCTATCACCAGCAGCAAGCCATGGGCGGAGTCCCTCCACCACCGATGGCCCAATCGGTAATCGGAGAGCCGCGTCCCCTGGGCATGTCCAGTCGCAAAATGGCCGCATCCATGGGCAATGGCCTGGACGATTCGGGGAATTCGGGTGCCGAATCCCCATCCCCAGGGGGCACAGGCATCTATAAGGTAAGCAACATTAGTCAGATAGAATCTCTTTCGACCGCTAATCCCAACTTCTTTAACTTCCCTTTCCTTACAGCGCAAGGGACACTTGAACGAGCGAGCATTCAGCTATTCCATACGCCAGGAGCATCGTAGTCGTAGTCATGGTTCACTGGCCAGTTTACAGTTCAACCCGCCGGACATAAAGAAGGAACGTGAAATTGCCCAAATGGTGGCTGGTCTCGATCTGAACGATGGCGAACGGCCCATGGGACCGAATACTCTGCAACGCAAGCACATGGCAATGGGGAATGGTCCGGGACCTGTACAGCATCCACATGCCCATCCAATTCCTCATCCGCATGCCATCTATGGGCCGATTGGTCCATCCAGCAGTTTTGGCAAGCCACGCAGATAAAAACAAAAAGGACAAAATACTCCCGTTCACCATTAATCTATCTATCAAATTATATATACATATATATACATACAAACTTTTAGCGATGCTGGTCAAATTAGAAGAAAAGGATTCAAGCAATTAGAACTTGCAGCAGGACCAGCAAAAAAAGGTCTGAAGGGAATATAGTAAAATCGATAATAAAACAAACAACTTTTAACAATGAATATGTGTGCCTTACTAGGTTTATACTCTAAGCATATATATATATATATATAGTTATATATATTAATATATACAATTTACAATCAAAACAAAATTAAATCCAATGCGTTCACGTATGGTTATATGAATTACACAATATATTTTATATATATTAACCGATTATAATACATAATGTAGAATAATATAATATACCTAGACACTGACAATAAATGGCAAAATTAGAATTGAAGAGTTTGAATTTTCAAAGTGTTTTATTTTTTGTTTCTATTTTTGCCACAACACAATCACAAATGTAAAAAAAAAAAAATATTCTTACTTTCTAAAGTGAAAAATCTTTCGAAAAAAAGAAAATCGATACATATAAAGATATACATATATTCCAATCTGTCCATATTAGTTCTTTAAATGAGCTAAACTAATTGTTAGTAGAATTAATATTGTAAGCATGAATAATCGTATAAAATGGAATGATTATGTACCATAAACAAGAATAAAATGTTAACAGAAATTATCTATAATTCCAAAACTTTTTTTTCCAATAGAAAAATAAATCATTTTTAAGTTCTTAGATACTTATGCATTCCGCATTCAAGAATGTGACTCGAGTGGGATTGAGTGACACCGCGGGTGGACTTGTTGAGGCTTGATGATGGCTAAGATGGAAGACAGCAAACAGCCTTTGACTGGGGCCAACTCTGCAAGGCATTTGAAAACCGTTGGCATGCACTTTGCATGCAAATTTCCATAGTGGGTTCGGTTTTGAACGCATGCAAGTGTCTGATTTGCATACGAAATGCTCTCTGTGTGACTTGAAGACTATTTTCATTGGAATGTCTGACAAATACTATATACAAGTATGTATGTAGATATATTTATATATAGATTTTGTATGTATCTGTAAACCAAAAACCTTGGGTTCGGCACAAATCAACCGAAGTAACAACAACTACACAAAAAACACAGATACCTGTCGAGGAGAGATTTGAGAGATTTTTGACAACAATGCGAACAGATGAAATACATACTTACCTATATATGTAGGTATATGTATACGTATACGCGAATATGAGATGAGGTTGGCAAGAATTTCGCCGAGTCGAATGCGGGAGAGGCTGACGATTTCACTTCCAGTTTCACTTGCCGCTCAAAAAAATAAAGGCAAATAAAGATAATCACAATTTAAAGGCAATCTCAGTGTCTGAACTTCACCTTTAGCTTGAAGTGAAGATTTATGTGATATTCAGGTTAGCAGGTTAATTTATAATTGGCCAGATACCTGTGTCTTTCAGTCAAAAAGTTCATGATAAATAAAATAAATACCTGCACACATACATTGATACATTCGTACAGCATTGAGTTACCCAATTGTCAATAGATGAGAAATTTATGTTCTCCAAAATTGCGTTAAATCACAAAAAATTGGCAGTTCCAGTTTTCAAGCTGAGAAGTTGGTTCATTGCGTAATGAATATACATACATACATATATCTACTTACATATGCAAATATATACATATATACATATAGTGACATACAGATAGATGTACATATTTTCAATTAAAAACGCGTTCCACCATCATTTTGCAAGTGGTTTGTCTGCTGGATGCTGGCGAACGCCTGTGGCGCACAAGACCAAGTTCGACTGATTGCCTTTTGAATGGATCTCTCTATGTCTATCTCTCTCTTTCTCTCTCCGTGTGTGTCTCTGTCTCTGCATCTCTGTGTGTCAGCGGCACACACAGGCTCTATGGAAATTCCACATTTTATAAAACAGGAAAATGCAATAAGAAATCGTTTTCCATTTCCAGTTTGGAAACCATGTTGGGCAGCTGGTCAAGCAGTCAATCGAATTGCCAAACACGCGTAAAAAAAAGCACGTATTGCATTTGCAAAAGAGCTGCTAACGTGGCCTAATCGTTTCAAAAAAGGGCTTTTCATCAAAAAAAAAACATCTCGAGTCCTATCATATATTTAGGTTAACACTGGTATTAATTTTTATTTAATATAAAAATTTAATATATAAATATATATACAGGTAAATCGATTCAAAGTTTCTATATATATTCTATATTTATTTCAAAAAAAGAGGTAATTCATTGAGATACATTTATATATTTGTAATACTTTAGTCATCCAAATTCTTTTGCTTTTACAAGAAGATGCGATTACTAATGAATATGTTATAGAATAATATAATTTCAGTTTTTGACAAAGTCTTATTAAGTTCCTTTTATGTAAAATCAAACTTGTGGATAGTTTAAATGGTATTTCATTCTCCGGATATCCGGATATTTCTTTACAAAATCTGAAAATAAATGAAACGAAAAAACGCTGACCAAATATTGGGTACTTCAAAATTTAACTCGAGAGACCATTTGTGGTTAAAAAAGCCATTGTAAACAGAAACTCACAATGAAATCTTCAAAAATGTGTATACAAATAAGTCATTGAAAATAATTATCATTTAGAAATGTATTACAAAACTTATGGAGAAGCAACAACTGGAGCAGAATTCTTAAAATTATGAAAAGAAAAACGTAGAAAGTTACAACAGAAATAAAGAGACCATTCAAATATTGATTAAGGTTGTGGTTTAAGTGCAAAATAAATGATTAAACATTTTCCAATTTGAACAAATCTCACGTTGTGGCTTGTCAGTTGTTATGTAGAACAAAAACTGACAAAAACAAAATAGTATAATAAAACCAGGTAAGTCAAAAAAATAGCTTATGAAACCCTCGAATAAAAGCACCTGTAAGAGGTCGCCGCGACGTCATCGCCGATAATGCCCAAAATGTTGGCTCAACTGAGCCGGCCAAGAGTGGGCATTAGGCCCAAAGACTCTTTGTATGGGCTATACACGTATATGTGGTTTTATGTATTGTTATATTGGTGTGGCTCTTGTGGATTTTGTGTTACTTCCAATGCTCTCTTTTGGCTTTTGATTAACTTTTGGCTCTCTTGAGACTGGTTGTGGAATCAAAGACTGGGCAACTGCAGCCTGAACTATGGGCTGCGGCTTTGGATTGCCCGTTTGTTTATTGATAAACTCATAGATACTTTTCTCTATAGCTGTTAATTTGGACTTTTATGTGCCTTTCTGTAGACTATCTTTCACAGTATGTGTGTATGTCTGCGTGTCTGTGTGCGTGGTTACTGTTCGATTGAATCTTTGGAATGCGGACAATCCGGTCAGCAAATGGAATTCTTTACACACAGACGTATAACAAAACTGCTGCTCCATGCGATCGGTCAATTGACGATAAGTGGAGGGGGAGCGACCAGCACTTGACACACTAGTCTCGCCAATAGTCGACCGACTCTTGCTCAAGTTGGGCCTGACTCTGCAACTTAACTGAAGCTAGTCTAAAGTACTCACTTTAAGAAAAAAGGCATTTTGAAATATTACAACCAGGAGTGTGAACTAAATTGTGGCATTGGCATAATTACCATTATCTGAAAAATTATATGCAGGTATCCTTAATATCCAAAATGACTATATAAAGAAGGTCACTCGGCGCCTAGTTACTCCTTAAGGACTATATAAATATAAATTTAGGGATATTTGTTTTACAAATTTTGGTTATAGGATATAAATATTTACTTTAAATAGTTCAATTTGTTGTTAATGGAGTTCTTATTGTTATATAACACACATTTTTAAAAGTAACTAATACAAAATAATCTATTACCACCTAACAGAAGGCCACATTAACATCACAACAAAAATGTAGTCTACTTTTGAGCTGCAAGAGCTATATAGCGTATGGGGTAAGGTAAAACTTTTATTTAGCTTCGGCCTCAGGTCTCTGACGATGAATCTAATGAAATCTGCATACTTACATCTAGCTTGAGAAGAGCTCCTGAAATATAAAATTTTACTTTAACGTTTAAATTAATTAATAAATTAACTAATTAATAGAATACAGACAATTGTCCACAAATTTTCCATTTTTGGAATGCCCATAATTTACTTTATTTATAATTAAATGTAAGAAGCATTTCAAGCTTGCACATAAATGTATATATATAGTATAATTACACTCGAAAGTTGATGTGCTATTTACAAAATCAAATTACTCAAGGACCCCTAAGTTTTTCACCCAAATGTTTACCGACCGAATCGCATATGCCCATAATCATCAAACTGATCCTCGCCTCCGCCCCGTTTACCGAATCTCATGTGGCCATAGTCATCGAATCGTTTGGACTTCAGCCGTTCGTCATCGTTGTCCAAAAGAAAATCTAATTCAATTGGTATCCGAGAGCGTGATATCTTCATGGATTTGGGACCAAAACCAATTGACCTTTGGTTGCGTCTATTTTCAAATCGTCCCGCTGATATACCAAACGTCTCACCATCTGAGGGTCCAGCTCCTGCGTCCATCTTGGTTTCCAAATCTTGCAGCTGCTGCTCCTGTTTGCCAACTTCCAAGCTGGCGGATTTGCAGGGCGTCGGCACCATCATGAGAAAGTAAAACAGGAACACGAATAGAGGTAGCGCCACAGCGCAAATATTGCATCTTCTGTGGCTCATGCTGCTCGAATCGCTATTGACTGCCTTTGTGGACCGGCAACATGTTCCTTTTATAGGCCAATCAGACAGGGTTGAATGTGGCGCATCCCTTCCATCTTTTTAATATTCTGCAGGTAAATATATGTATATAATTCACTTAGCCTAGCACCATTGGGAAGCTGACACATGATTGACACGATTGATTGTATTAACCAGCAAAGTCCTTGTTATTCTTGGCTGCTGCCAAAGAAAATATAATGCAAAATGATTGAGAAAAGTTAACATTAAAAAATTTAATAATACAAAGAAAATCCCCCTCATTTTCTTTCTTGTCGTGATAAGCCATTTCGAAACAAAAATAGATATTGCAGATGGTTTTAATTGTTGGTTTGTTGGTTTTCATTTGCTTAAATATTAACCTTTTTTCTTTTATTCATTTTTAAAAAATATGGCTATTTATTTACACGAACCTTTCAAAAATAAGTTTTGTCTTTCAACGTTTACTTTTGGAAAATCTTAAAGACTTACTTCAAAGTCCTGAATACTTTTTCTATAAAGTTTTTCTTAGTTTTTCCACACTTTGTCAGATGTGATGGGTTCTTATAACTCCATATTTTCATAATAGCTGCAATTGTTGTTCTATATAAATACAAAATCATTTGGGTGCTTATATTTTATCTGAAATCTGGTCTACATTAAATGACGCATTCTATATGTGGTTGAACGATAAGAATAAAAAATGTTAACAAAGACTGATTTTTAACAATTAAAATAAATCTACAATTGACTACAATTATTTGAATTGTGAATAGGAAAGCTCACATTTCAATTTCTACCTTCAATATGGGAACTACGCGAAAAGTATTTAATAGCTTTGTTTTAGCCTTCCTACTGGTGGAAAATATTTACTTGTGCCGATGTTTTCTTGGCAATTTTACAAAGTTCAGTCACTTTAACTGTCAATTGGGAGAAATGTCGCTGGACGGTGAGGAGAAAACAAATCAACTTATTCTTAACTTATAGGTTTTAAATAAAGATTTTTTGAAATACAGCGCAAGTATTTTGTAAAGAGTCCAACAACTATGATTACAATGTAGAGACTGATATGTCTCTTAAACTTCATTGCCCTGGATCAAATAAGGAAATTTCGGCGATAAATAATCCATCTGTGGTTTATGTACAAGTGGATGTTTGGCAGGACTCGGAGAGCTTTCAGTGCAACTTCCTTGACGGAGGCATAGGCTATGATCATCTTGATGTACAGCTTTTTGTGCGAGAAGTCCAACGATTTCGTTATATTCTCAATGTATACGCCGTTAGCCGTTCATAACTCCGTATCCAAACTGTATACCGTAACGATTTCACCACAAAATCAGACCGTAGAGAGATAAGTTTATCAGTGAAACGGTTCTACAAATGGCTACAAGCATTCAGTACTCAATGGGATTCCGGTGCGTTAACGTGTGCTTCTAACTATAGAAAATTATTAAACGGCGGAAAAACTGTGATAAGAATTTAATTAAAACCAAAGAGTTTTTTGAGTTTCTATAAGCATTATGTTAATCGATCGTGCGATCAATTGTTGAAAAATCAATTAAATATGTTAACATTATTTTGTCAATGTTTTCTTCTTTTCTTCACCCTTCGGGAAATCAATGGAAAAACTGTGCTTGTCGAAGAATTGACCAAGTGGACACTGAGAAATACCAGCTCCTGTAAGTGGACCAATTATGTTGTATGTGTCATTGGGTCTATTTTTTCAATTCTAATTGCTTGGATTGCTTGGATTACTTCGATCGATTCATTGGCAAATCAACCAGACCAAGACTCGCCATCAAAAATAAAAACAAAAGCAAAAATTTAGCATTGCTTGTTGTCTGTGATAAGATTAGAAACTCAATATTGACGTATAGTTGTTGATATACCATACAATGAAACTAATTAATTGGTTGTAAATGCAACTGACTATGATTTCTGTGATTTGAGGTCGATTGCTTTCGGTTGTCTTCGTATTTAATCAGACAAAATGAATTTGAAGCATTGCAGATTGATGTATCGAAGATCCCTTCAGGTGTTTACACAGAATTAAAGGGTCTCTATGGCGACGTGTTGAATGACCGTAATGATGTGAATCTACGTTGGATAGCGAATGAGACATGGATATATAAAACGACTTTTGACAGTGAGTACAAATTTATTGCTTTGTGAACATTTTCCTGTCTTCAATTAAGTGCACAATTTTTAAGGCTACGAACTTGGTGACGATAGTTTGGTTAATTTAACACTTCATGGGATTGATACCTTGTCCAGGGTGTATTTAAATGATGAGCTATTGGGTGATACAAATAACATGTTTGTTCGTTACTCCTTCGCCGTGGGTCATCTACTTAGGCCTAGTCCAGGGCAGAATACCTTGGAAATTGTGATACTTTCCCCTTTGAAAGAGGCAAATGCTCGTGCTGAAGAGTTAGATGGCCTGTTACCAATTAGTTGCCCACGTTCTCGAGGCGATGTCGAATGCCACCGAAATATGTTGCGTAAAATGCAAATGAGTTTCGGTGGTGAATGGAATCCTGCAGCCCTATCATCAGGCATTTGGAAGCCTGTAGCCATCGAGTACTATACGGTGGCGATTCTCCGTGATGTGGACGTGGCCATCAATCGGAATGAAAGTCATTGGATAATGGATTGTCGTGCCTTTCTAAGCACTCCGGCAACAGAAGACTTTTATGTGAATTTATTAGTGTTTGTTAGGTAAGAGAAAACGAAAGATGAAATCAATAAAATTGAATATAAAATAAATCAATTTCTGCAGTGAGCTATTGGATGAACCATTCAAACTAATCCAGCAAAAGGTTCATTATGCTTCGCCTATCATAGAATTCAAAATAGCAATTCCTCAAGTAAGTATTCATACATAGTATAACTCCTTAATCTTGTAAATTATTTTCGTTTAGGATCGTGTAACTACTTGGTGGCCCAATGGCTATGGCCAACAGAAGCTTTATCCAGTTCTATTTCGCCTAAATAGCTTCAGCAGCGAAGATGGACCCATCTTAAGTTCTCGCACTGAATCTCAGAAACTACTGAAGATAGGTTTTCGTACAATTGAGTTGGTCGAGGACGAAGACGGTGAGAAAATCAATCCCCGGCTGCTCCTTTAAATTGACTCTTTGGATTTATTTCAGCCTTTGGCAGGACATTCTTCTTTCGAGTAAATAATCATCCCATTTTCATGAAAGGAGCTAACTATGTCCCAGCACACACCTTGCCAGAACATTCCAGCACCGAAGAAACGGGTAAACATTGAGATGAGCAAAATCAAGTCGATTGGTGGAATAATGATTTTAATTTTTCATGTTAAGTAAAACATTTGCTAAAGTCGGCTCGTGAGGTGAACATGAATATGCTTCGAGTCTGGGGCGGAGGCTTGTATGAGTCGGATACATTCTATAATTTAGCTGACGAATATGGATTACTGATATGGCAGGATATGGCATTTAATGCAGCAGCATATCCCGTAACCGATGAATTTGTAGCATCTGCCTCTACGGAGGCATCACAAAATGCTCAGAGACTTGCCCATCATCCCAGTTTGGCATTAATTGTGCTCAATAATGAGATTGAATTGTTTTTGGTTAAGAATCGCTCTGAATTCGGGGTGAATGCAACTCGCCTAGAGAATGAATATAAGATTCTATTTATGGGTACTCTTAAGCATGAGCTGAGCATTATTTCTCGTAATGACTTTAATCCACGGCCAGGACCCATGATCTCGACTCCCTCGTTGGGTATTACAGAATCAGCCAAAGAACTGGCCAAAGATCCTCAAAGCTCTAACTATGGTGATGGTAAGATGAAGGTTTTGAATAATGTTAATATTTAACAATAATCACTTTTGTTATCTATCAATCAGTTCACTTTTGGGATGATGAGAAAGATGGTTATGGAGCAGATATCTATCCTCGAGCTCGTTTTATTTCCGAATTTGGTTACGCCAGTTTACCTATGCTCCATACATGGCAGAGAGCTCTGGCTGCCAATGTCAGTTCGACAAATGAGAATATAGCATCTCTAATTCGAAGCCGTCAACATGATCCCAAAGGATTTATACCTCTGTTGCGTTTAATTGCCTATCAGTTGCCCTTCACTCTACAGAACTGGGATGAGAATATCGACGAATTTATCTACTTTAGTCAGTTAGCCCAGGCCATGACAGCCAAAACGGCTGTAGAACTATTCCGAAGCCTTCGCACCGCTAATCAGACAATGGGTGCCCTAATCTGGCAACTGAATGATGTTTGGGTTGGCCCCACCTGGTCCTGCATTGATTTCTATGGCAACTACAAGATGGTCTATTACTGGGCCAAGGATTTCCTAGCACCGACTTCGGTTATAACACTGTACGACGAGGCCAATGACCAGCTCAATGTAACCCTTACTCGTGAAGATTATGCCGTGCACTTGGACACGCAGCTCTTCAATGTCACTTTCAAGACTTACACGTGGACAGATATTTTCTTTAAAAAGGAGATTGCCCGAGCTAGTGGATTGGTAAGATGAGTGCCATTAAAAACCATTTACAAACGATAATAATGCATATCTTCGTCGTAGAGTTCAAATGGAATCGAACATCTAAACATTCCACTGGAGTCAGTGTTGGATGATAGCTATACAAAGGCAGAGATTTTCCTCGAAATTGTTGTGGAAGATAAAGACAAGACGTTGATCGCTCGTAATTATTTCTATCCAGTGCCTATAAAAAATATAAAAGGCATGATGGATCCTGAACTGGCGGTAATTAAAATCAAATGCTGATTATGACATTATTCCTAGACTTCCTTTCTATCTTTCAAACCAGATTGAAGTAGTCGGAATCGATTGCAGCACTGCTAAATCCCCATATCGAAATAATTTTACATTGCGCATCACTGTGAAGTATCCGGCACTATTTGTATACTTGGAGTTTTCGCATCCGGACTATGTGGATGAAAGGCACAAGTTTTCAATGAATGGCTTCACCCAGACCGTGCCCAGGCAAAGTGTACACTTGGAGTTTGAAAACGATAAGATTTGTTTAGCCATTACAGAGGCGAATATCCGTGTACACACTATGAATCAATATATGATATAATCAATGGATAAATAAATTAAAGGATCCACTGCAACATAATTACTATCAAAAATTTAATAATATTTTAAACAATTGACAAAAATAAGTATACTTCGACGTTAGTGAGTCCATTTTTGCAAACAACTAAACCAGATGAAAAGATAATGGTGGTTTTAAATTAATTTTTAATAAAGTTATTTTTGGTTTAGAAGTATTAAGATATAGTTTGACAACTTGCCCACCGATTGAACGACATTAACAAAAGTTCGTTCTAAGAAGATTTATATGAAAATTCGAAAGGAATAATAAATTAATTAGCAATGTCCTTACTCTCGATTAGATTATTCTCGGCCCGGTTCAGTTGTAAAAATTTCTTTCAAGATATTTTTTGTTGTAATTTAACTCAATATGAGACTCATTTAAATCTTTTCTACTAAATGAAAATTCAGTTTTCAATTCTTTAATTGCATTGCTATATATCTCTGTTCTTTAATTTTTGATTTCCTTCCCTTTCTACTCAAACTTTTTGATCGCTTTATCATGATTTGCCTTTTCTTTTGCCAAATTCGCCTCTAAGCTCTCTATTTCTCTGTTTAATTCTGTTTCTTGATACATGTGTGGGTAAATATTTTATACTTTTCCAGGTAAACTCCCCTTTAATTATTTATTTATAATAAAGTTAGGAATAATTGTATACCTCTTCATTAGTTATTGTATCGACTTGAATTTATTTTCAAACTAAACTCAACGACCCCGAAATATGCAGGTAGTTATATGTACATGGATGGATTTGGAAAACGCGGGAATTGGTTACTTCTAAAAGCGCTCCATATTATTTTATAAAATCTGATCTAAAATGTTTATTTATTACTTCTTGTTTGGTGTTTTTGTGTCTGATAAGAACAATTCGAAGTATTTTTTCTCAAATTCTTTTTTTTAGAGACGCCCCGCTCTTTTAACCTTCCCTTAAATCAGTCCCTGCACATATATTAAGATACATGAAATTGATATGATTTGATTTGGACATAATTTTTGTTACTTTTTGTTTCATTGACTATTACAAATAATTTAAATTTAAAGTTTCTAAATATATAATGGAAATGTTGCTAAATTCAACATGCACGCCACTGGGCTAAGATAGGCTAATCTCTCTCTCACTCTTTCTCACTCACACACACACCCACACACTCTCTCAATTCTTTCCCACTTCTCTCTTACTGTATCTCTCTGTGGCTTTCTTTTGCTTGTTGGTCTGCCTTCTCATTGAACAGCTGATGTCTTTCATAGAGTCGATTTCATTATCAGCACTTTTCACTCTCCCTCTCCTTATCTCTCTCTCTCTCTCTATCTCCGTGTCTCTCTCACCTACACACTTTTTATATAGAATCGTGATCGCAATCGTGGAGCGCGTCAGTCGCATTTGCACTGCGAATGCCAACGGAGGAAGCCCAAACTTCACATCATTTCCATCGTTGATCGGTGCTGTGTAGAGGGGGGTAGCGTGATTACCTCTAATATAATTGATATAATAATTCATTAAAAATACCCAACGCTACTTAAATTCAAACGTTAAATGTGTATATAAATCAAAAGTGAAAACAACTAATAAGTTCGCGAAATGGGCGTGAGGTGTGGGCCATGCTGCAAATTCTTTGTGGGTAGCGCCAGCTGCTGCATCTTGGTGGCATTAGTACTCTATATATGCCTTGGGGGATCGACCGTTCAAGGGGATTATGTTGAAGTTATTGAGCTGAATAACAATTGGAGTATAGCTAACCAGAATGGCAGTAAGTATACGAACTAAAGTCCTGCATAGAGAGACACTTTTGTGTATTTATTTCTTTACTATGTGTTCGTACGTAAGTGCTTACCTATACAAAGCTACTTACTACTTGGAAATATGACCATAAAAAAGTAAATAAACTCAGTTGCGATTAGTAGTGAACATAATCAGCATTTTGTTAGGAAAAGTGGGCGCTTTCGTTATTTTGTTTTTTGTTACCAATCTTGAGAAATTTTTATCGCGGTTCCTTTTAAGTGCGAAAAGGAAGGTACTTGAGATCATTTAGCTGCTTATTTTTTACAGCTCTAAAAGAGTCAGGAGTATCGTTGCCCTCTGGTATCTACAGTGTGTTTGGAGATGACATTCTAGAATCCTATAACGACATTAATCTTCGATGGCTCAGCTATGATAATTTCACCTACACAAAGAGTTTTCCATGTGAGTAAAAGATGAAGAAAGCATTTTTGGTCATAACGAATCAATATCTATGTTTATACATTTCCAGTCGATGTGCAACATTATAAAGATGCTCACATCAATCTAACATTCCATGGCATCGATACCATTGCCGAAATACGTTTAAATCATCGTCTACTTGGACGTACGGATAATATGTTTGTACGGTATACCTACGATGTCACTTCGATACTGGAGGAGGAAAATGAATTGGAGGTAGAGATAACTTCACCTGTAACAGCAGCGCTGGCCAAGGCGAATGCCCTGAATGCAGCTGGACGCAGTGTTCCACCAGACTGTCCCAAACCTAAATATAATGGAGAGTGCCATATGAATATGCTACGTAAAATGCAGGCTAGCTTCTCTTGGGATTGGGGTTTGGCTGCTCCCTCGATGGGCATTTGGAAGAATGTCGAATTGGAGATATACGATGTGGCACTCATACGAGACGTTGACATTGATATCGCTCGAAATGACCAAGATGGGGTGTGGAATATGCATGTCACTTGCTATTTGAATGTGCTGGGCCGCAAGAATTTCTATGCCCGCCTTGTGTTCTATGCCGTGTAAGTGGACCTTCTTATAGAGAAGATTGAAACGAAACAGTTTCACATGACTGAGTAATTGCTTGCAGCGAACTACTGGATAACCCGATGGTCATTGACAATTACACCGTGGATCCCATTAGTTACTTGTCGCCGTCAATTGAATTCGATGTGGCAGTTCCAATTGTGAGTACCACACCGGTAATTGACCGGCAATTTATTTACTTCTAACTGTGTCATGAGCAATTGTTTTACCGCCAATTTGTAGGAGAAAGTTGTTACCTGGTGGCCCAATGGCTATGGCGAGCAGAAGCTATATCCATTGCATCTAACACTCACCACCTGGTTAAAGGATGGACCCAACTTGCGCTCCAAAGCCAAATCACAAAAGACTCTTCGCATGGGCTTTCGTACTCTGGAACTAGTCGAAGATCCAACTCCAGATGGCACTGGGAATACATTTTTCTTTCGTGTCAATGGCATCGATATGTTTATGAAGGGTACCAATTATATACCTTCCCACATACTACCCGAAAATCAAAGCAATGAGGAGAGTAAGTGTATTTAAGCAAAATTGCAATTAATCATTGGCAGAAGTAGAACAACTTTGTTAATAACGTTATCAAAGTTTGAGTAAGGCATTTGGATTAAACGTTTTTCCGCTCTTTACATGAGGTCGTCTAGATAAGATTTGTCGTTCCAGAAACAAATATAATGTTGGTACTTGAGGAAGGTTTCTTTTTTGGAATTAAGGCTTCAATGAATTCTTTATCCCCAATTGTTATTTCGCTACACACGTTCTCATATATTTTCAAGTACCTTTTAGCTATCGAAATAAGCACGATTATTGAAAGTCATGTCGATATATATAGATATTTTCCGTTTTAAAAGAAATAGTCTTTATTTTAATTTTTTTTCCTGCAAATGAAAAATTAATTGCCAAAACGGACTCTTCGTTGTACCCAGAAATTAAATTTGTCTGATGGATAAAATGTATGTAAAAATATATGTATTTCACGGGTATGCACTTCGAATTTGGTTGGCTATATCTTTTATAGGAAAATCAAATCAGAAAAGGAAATAAATATAATATATCAAATCTACAATGTAAATTCCAATTTTATCGAACTAAACCTGAAATTCTTCAAATTGTTTCCTAATAGATGAAACATCAAACTTTAACTTTTTACGACTATAAGTTTCTAGTAAGTTTTCTATTTGCCATTCGAAATTCTATTCAATTTCTGATTGAGGTTTAGTTTTCTCTTACATCGGATCTTTATTATTTTTCACAACTTTTTGTAATTGTTCATATTTATATTTTCGAAATCATCATCATTATTAGATGACCTAAAGTAATCTTATTTGGTTTCATCTTTTTGCTTTTTTCTTAAATCTTGATGTGAGAATTATTTCACTTTACTCTAATCACTTATCTACTTTAGCCATGGTCACTTTTCGTTATACAAAAACGATAGAAAGGACCCAAAATGGAAGAACATTTTGAGGATTTATTTTGGCAAGAATCCCAAAACACTTTAGATTTTATATTTTAAGTAGTCTCAATTCATATTATTAAAATAGTCTCAATTTAAATGCTTGATTAAGAGAATGCCATGTTGTTATGATTGATTTCTATATATTTAGTTTGCATTAGCAAATTTTCGCTCTAATAAGGTTTGTTGAGAATATATTATAACTCATTTCAAAATCTCTGTTATTACGTGTGAATATATTTTTATAATATTTATTTTCATCTATTATATTATTATCTAATCATGCAGTTAGTTACCTGTTGCATTCGGCCAAAGAGGCCCACATGAATATGCTGCGAGTTTGGGGCGGCGGTGTCTATGAATCTGATTACTTTTACGATCTCGCCGATAGTCTAGGCCTCCTTATATGGCAGGATATGATGTTTGCCTGTGCCATGTACCCGGTGGAGGATGAATTTCTGGCATCGGTGCGTGAGGAGGTGCGTCAGAATGCTAAACGCATTGCTCATCATCCCAGCGTGGCCATTTTTGTCACCAATAATGAGAACGAGGCGGCACTGGTCCAAGATTGGTATGATACATTTTACGATCAGGATCGTTTTAAGGACGAATATCGTAAACTTTATGTGGCTAATGTGATACACGAACTGAAACAAGTTTCGCATAAATCACGTCCCGAACCGCTAGTCTCTTCACCATCAAATGGCAAGAAAAGTGCTGAGGATAATTATATTTCGCCATTCCCGCAAAATAACAATTATGGAGACGGTAAGGAAATTAGCACTTAAAAGTTGAAAAATATCAATTTTCTGTATTTTTATATTTCTTAGTACACTTTTACGATACCACACAAGATGCTTGGAATCCGACAATATACCCACGTTCCCGTTTCGTCAGCGAATACGGATTCCAGAGTCTACCAGGCCAAAACTCATGGGAGCGGAGTAAGAAAGACGATGAAGATCTTCTCACTTTGATCAACCACCGCGAGCACCATCCAGAGGGCATTTTGCCCATTCTTACCGTAGTGGAAAAGCATCTGCCATTGCCACTGCCCGAGGATGACAATTATGTTGAGGCCTTGATATACTTTAGTCAAATTTCTCAAGCCATGTCCACCAAGGTGGAAACGGAACTATATCGTAGCTTACGAGATACCAATCACAATACCATGGGTGCTCTCTATTGGCAACTAAATGACATTTGGGTGGCGCCTTCATGGTCTGGCATTGATTCCTATGGCAATTGGAAGGTACGCTGCTCCCGCCAATCATTTTCTCTTTGAATTCACCTTTCGCTTTTGTAGCTTTTGCACTATTGGGCACGTGAATTTCTGGCCCCCACGGCCATAGTGGCTCTGTATGAAAATACCACAAATTCCCTGAATATCTCATTGATTTGTGACGAGCTGGAAATCGATACTAAAAATTTAAAGGTTGTTGCCCACATTCACAAATGGTCACAGTTGTTGCCACGCAATTCCACCGATTGGGAAGTTACTCTACGTCCGAATGGTGTGCAATATGATAAAGTGATACAACTGGCGGATTTTTTGCAAGGTGAATTTACCAAACAAAATGCCTTTCTCGAGTTCCAATTGCGTCGCCACGAGGAAGTCCTTTCACGCACCTATTTCTTTCCTGCCCATATAGGCACAGCTGTGGGACTCACCGATCCCGATCTTGAGGTAATTATGCAAAAGGCGATATCTTATCGAATAGACTTTAACTTATTTTACTTCTAGTTTGAAATCAGTTCGCGCAGCTGCATCACAACTGGCAATGTTATACGCAATAGCATCAGTCTTACCATCCAGGTGAAACGTCCTGCTGCCTTTGTCTATATAGAACTTTTGAAACCCTATCGCTATCGACTCTCCGAGAATGGATATATGCAAACGACACCGATTCATTCCATTTATGTGCTCTTTGACAGTAGCACCTGTTATCGCCTACTTCGCAAGTCGGACTTTAGAGTTCTGACAGTCAATCAGTTTATGCCATAGATGATATTATTGCTTTTTACAAGTTTAATGAAACATTTATAAATAACTTAGAAAATAGACAAATCAATAAATATATGTATATGTATATTTTGTATTTGTAAAGTGTGAGGTCTGGCATCCCGACACGTTTTGTAGTTAACCATGAAGCACCCGAAATCCTATTGTTGCCAATTGCCCAAAACTCTGTCTCTATCTATCGAAACTGGGCATCTGGACACGCGGCGGCGTATAACCTTCTGGATATGGCACTAACTGATTGTTAAGGACTCGCGCATTGCGCCAGGTCTTAACCCTATCCTCAGGTGTGTCGGGCATGCGGACTCCCTCGATGAGCGTCACGGCCGGTCCATCGACTACGCTGTGTGTGCTTTGGCCAATTGGATTGCGATGTGGACTTCCATTACCCTTTACATACGCCGATCGGCGGGTGGGTGTTGCTGTGGGCGTGGCCACACCGGCACTTGCAGTGACGACCACCGAATGTGGCATATATGTGACATACTTGGACTTCTGTGGCAAAGCATTATAGTTATGCTTGGTAATTATATTCTGCGGACGTGTTCTCTGCCCAGATCCGGAGCCACTGCTGCTGCTGCTGGCATAGGCGCGAGTATCTCGACTTCTGTCCACATATTGAACTGGCTCAGATGCGGCATATTGCATGTCCTGCAGGGGAAAACTTATGGCCGAAGGTTGGGCATGTCGTAAAACTCGTCCCTGGGTGTCCTGAACTGAACCGGCATAGGCAAAAGGTTGCCACTGACGATCAACCGGGGCAAAGGAGAAATTGTTACGTGTGGGTTGAGCCTGCATATAAACGGGTTGCCAGGTGGCTGGATCTGACCCAGTCAATTGACGACCTCGCCGGGGGTTATTCTCCCATGCAGACTGCTCTAACACCTTGCTCTGAGCCTTGGCCAATTGCAGCTGTATAAGCTTGGCCTGTCGCTGCTCAGCCTCCGCCTTCCTCTGACGGTATGAGTTCATCTCCCGGGCTAGTTCGCTCTGCTTCAGCAGGGCAGGACTATGCTCGAAACTAAGTTGTCGTCCACTGGCATTGCTTTTCGGTTGAATCACTGGCCGTTTCACATCCGAACTGCGCACAAAGAAGGATTCAGCTGCCTCCTCGGCCCTTGCCTTGCGACTATTCTTGCCCACAAGAATTTCGACATTGTCGCCCTTACTGGACTTGACATTGACCACTCGCACCTTGGAGGGATCCAGATTGCGGCCAAAACGTAGCTCTGTTCGCAGCAAGGATGGCTTGCCGGTTACACTAAACTGGCCATTCGCCTTGTCACTGCTGGCAAGAGTCAGGCCCAATGTGACTATTAGAACCAGAGCACTAAGCCCTCGAGTTTTTGTTGCTGTCATCTTCTGGTAAATTTGCTAAAAAATAGATGGAAGATTTAAAATAAATTATTGGGAAATTTACTGATAATTAGATGTCATTTTTATCAGTTACAAAAATAATAGAAATATCCTGACATCATTCAAAATTGGGTAGTCTTCATTGGAAAATCTAAAATTTTTGACAGTCTAGTATATATTTGAGTCTTATTTTTATAAGTAATCTTCTTTTATTTAATTTCTTGTTAACTAATCAAATGGTTAGTTGTTGACAATCAAATTAATTAATTTATTAGATTGCTTATTGAATGCACTTCAAAATAATAAATGGCCAGCAATCTTAAAAATAAATATATATTTATATTATAACGTAACGAAACCTTAATTATAAGAATATTAAATAATATCTATTTTTGTGAATTAAGTCTTACTAATTTGGGGAATTCTATATGCATGCTTTTCTGGTTAATGAACTCTAACACCCTAAAGTTAATTAGTGTCGTTAAACGAAACCAAGCAGAAAGAGCCAAAACATAGAGACAAAATCATAATTTTAATTGGCTCTAGAATGATAATGTATACACTTTGTCTGAGCTTAGCTAGGCCTACAGTCTTTTGAAAGGGCTTATACTTAGGAATATTAAGGCAATTTCAAGGGTCAGGTAAATAACGAAGGTTTATTTTACTTTCTTCAGGAATTGAAATAAAAAATTGCATTGACGGTAAAGCTTTGCCCCGGGAGAAAACATTTCTAGGAACGGCGCTGGATTCACCTATATTGAATCCTGGCTAGGCGATGATTTGGTGGGATTTGAAAGTGTACTCTGGTCTACTTTTACTTTTTAAATTGATTTGCTTGATTCTACTTGTTGGACTTTAAAAATGTTTTAGTTAGGGTTTTGCCTGCCAAACAAGTTCTACCCTTCAAAAGAGAGTCATTTGAATGAAGAAATATACAGGTAGTAACCTCAGATGTATATATATATATATTTATATGTAGTGTGTTAAATATGAAACTCATTTGCAATGCGTTTTCTACCTTTGTTTTTTTTTGTTTTTTGTTTTGTTATTTACAATTTCTATTATTACGAGTGGTTTGCACCCAAGCCCTTAGCACTTGAATGCCATGGAAATGACATCTCCTCGTTGAGATTGATTGTTGGGCTCTCAATGGTTGTGTTTTGTTTACTTCTGTCGGCATGCGTGCTTCACGTTGTTAGGAAATCAACAATTTTGCCGGTGACTTGGCTGTGATTTCATTCAACACCTTTTCGGATTTCCCTCATTGCTGCCGGCCGGTTGCAAGTATGTATGTATGTTTGGATGTATGTAGGTAGTCTTAATTTAATTATTGACAGGCAACCAAGCAGGCCGACTTAAGCTGCTTGAGTGCATCGGCAACTCCGAAGTTTTTATTGCATTCGCGTGTCTGCGCTGGGTGCGTTGAGTTCAGAAAGCGAAACATCAATTAAAAATTGCAAGGCGCAACTTTCGTTTGCCGCACTGGCATGAGGAAACTGTTTGATTGTAGCTAATGTTGCCGGCATCACACTATTTGGCCAACGACACGAGGGAGCGGTGACAAACACCGCCAGTGTCGGCCACGCCCGCTCAACCATGGCAAAAATGTCAAAACTCTTAACTGCATTAGACCAATTATCGGCATTGTGCTTCCTAACACCTAAGCAACATCATTTGCCTTGCTTTTCGTGTTCAACATGTTTGGAATTTTTCATCTCCGAGGGCAATAAATTGTCACAGGCAATGCGTTACCCCGTGCAAAGATATAAACAGGAAAGGGTCATCAAACGGTTAGTTGACCATATTCCAAACCAAAATCATGTTTGATAATTGTATTATACATTATTAGTATTATTTTTAATGGCCAGTGGAACTCGAAATTCTCTATTTCTCAGCTCCGGATAGAAGGAAATAGAGTTAATAGTTTCTCTTTGAGTTTAAAAAATTCCTTTATTTGTTTTCTCTTTTTTGTTACTTTATTTTTAGAATACCTATTATCATCTTTTTTTTTTGCATATTTCGAATGACTTCGGTGTCTCCTAAGATAAGCATGGGATCAAAATAAGACATAATAATAATCATGACTTCTAGCGTAGTTGTTAACAAGTTTTTTCTAATCATTTGCGTGATTAATTTGAGTTTAAAATTTCCATTTAATAATAATTTTTGAAAATTCTCAAAAACCAACTTCTTCAAGTATATAATATTTGCTTTAGAACTTATGAGGCTTGGAGGTTTAATTTCCAATTGGCATATGAAGAACTTCCAGCTAACTAAAATTGAAAAACTTAAAAGAACGAAGTAGAATTAATGTCTTTAAAAATAGTAAACATTTGTACCTATGCTTAAAGCGTTTTAGAAAGACAAAAACTAATCAATTTTATCCTTTTTTTAAGGATTCAAATGTTTTATCATAACGTCAATGTTCAAAATCAGATGACTAACATATAGTCATTGCAATTAATTTGTGGGCCTTTGTTTCACTTTTCTTTTTAGATGAAAATTGTTTTCTACTTACTGGAATGTAGAAAGGAAAGAGTATCAAAAAAACCTCCAAGGGTATACAAACTTCTACCAAGGCGAAGTTCGACACGGACATCTGGTTTAAAATTGTTTTAAAACCTTTTGTTCGCTGTTTTGAGGTCATTGAGTGAAAAACCCAAAAGTCTTTTTGAGTTTGGTTTTCCCTAAATATCATTCGATCATTACGCGCAGATTGTCTTCAGTGTTCAGTCTTGTTAATTTCAAATAATATTTCTTTACAGAGTAATTAAGAAGGAAAAGAGGACTAAAATTATGACACCCATCCGAGTTGAGAATCTACAACTAAAAACTCATGAATTTTTTTAACTTGTTCTAAATCACTTGCGATCAATTGGATTTTTCCCTGAAAGTAAACTGGTTTAAACAAAATATATAAATTTTATACACAAACAAAAAATAAATAAATAAAACTAAAATTGTACACCCTTTAATCACTTTTCACTTTTTAACTACAGTAATTGCCCGAGGCTTGTTACAACTTACTTAGATTGGTAAACGATTATTTGATCTATATACAGAGTTTGGCGGGAGTTTATTGTTCGATATTTGATTGGTTTTGCCCATCAATATGTATTACGCTGGCATTAAACCAATGAGCCACTAATGAGTGAAAATATTTCCACCAACAAAACAGCGCAGAAAATAAGAAAAAAAAGAAAGAAAAAAACAATCAACTAAATTGTGAATTGCAATTTCAATAAATGTTGCACGGCAAAGTTCACGGCACGACTGCCACAAGGGGAATGGTTGGAGAGGGGCAAGCTCCTCTGAGTGCTGAGTCTAAAATCTGAGGTTGAGCCTGCCTCGTGAGCCTACATGATGAGGAAAAAAATATAACTAAAAACGCCCCGCGCTGTGAGACTTTCACTTTCAACTCGTTGCGGCCGACTGCCTGACGGTGGTGCGGCGATGCGGTGGTTTGGTTGTGCTCCCCATTGAACTTGGTCGCCAGAGACAGAAACAGAGATAGAGAGAGAGATGCCGAGCTGTTTGTGTTTTTGTTATGAAATCGTTGCGATCGTTGGGCACAGAAAACAAGTTTTGCTTTTTGCACAGACAAGAGTCAATGGTTGCTATTGAGCGCTTGGTCTCTTTTTCGTTTGTTTTTTTTTTGGCTCTTTAGCAGCGTTTTTAGGCCGCTGGCCGGCAAAACTGCAGCTGGTGATGTTACCAATGCGATGAAGACTACGACGACGACGACTACGACGCGTTGCTTCAATGTCACTACGCAGCAGCAGCAGCAGCAGCTGATCGTCTTTGTTGAATTGGGTGGGGGGAAGAGGGGGGGAAATTACATCATTTTGAGGTTTTTGGAGTTCGGGTGAAGAGCAGGAAATGCGACCAAGTCATTTATCGTACAGTCATAAGTCATAACAATGGTCAACGGTGATTTTTTTTTTCTTTGTGTGTTTATGTTGAAATGCCAACTGCAATTATAATTTTGTGCAATTTGTTTCATTTTCTTCAGATTATGCTCCACTCTTCCTCTCCCCCTCTTATATGTATCTCTGATCTAACTTACTTGAACTATCAATGAACGGTTTGCCTTTTGCATACAAAAAGAAAAAAAAACAAAGAAAGAAAAAACGAAACGAGCAACGACAAACGGCGCACATTTAATGCAAATAATAGGAGGTGGAGGGGTGTGGAGTGAAGGTGGCACATCAACTTGATAGGCGTGGCAGTGCATGGCATTTGCCACTTAATTGGATATTACATACACTAGGCAATTGTGTGAAATTGTTTCAACTTTAACTTGAATTCAAATCACTTTTGCCAATGTTCATTGACTCTTTAACTCGTATGTTAAAGAAGAAGAGTTTACAATTATCTAAAGTCATGGACAGACAAAACGAAAACGTCAAGGTAAGTCTTTAAAGGGGGCGGAGAAGTAGGAGGAAGAGAAGGTGGAGAGGGAGTGTTCACCATTAACTTCTTTGCAATCCCTTGTCAGATTGTCAATCAAAAATCAGTCTCGTATGCCCAAAGGGGTATTTCCAAGAGATTTTTGACAAGACAAAAGCCCAAAATTGGAAAATAGTAACGCCTACAAATTAAAGCCCAAACCGTAGCCTTCGACTTTGTTTCCGACTGAGCCACCTCCCACTCTTCCTTCTCTTGCTCCACATGGCCCTGAATGCAGTTTGGATGAAAGACAAAATGGAGAGGGAATTTCATTGGTAGTCAAAGTGAAGTCAAGCGGCTATTGAACGGTCGCTGGCATTGTTATCAACGATTGCCGTAATTTTTTTTTTTTTTGTGGTACATAGATTTGTTGTTGTTGTTGTTGTTATTATTGTTGTCATGTGCAAAATGCAAATGCGACTGCGGTTAATGTAATTTGTTGTTGCTGCTGATGTCTTGTATTAATTTCACTTTTACTTTTTGTTGTGCTTAACATTTCCCACCCAAAAACTGAGAAACTTTACATGATATTTTTTTTTTCGCTGCCTTTAAGTCGTTGTTGTTGTTGTATTTTTTGTTTTATTTTCATTCATACATATATCCATACTTTCTGCTGTATGCTGTATGAATTGTGAAATTTTTGAAAGATCGTAAAGTTTAAAAGATGCTGTACTGAGAGTACATTAAATTTACAATTTTTTTTTTGTTTCATTTGTTGTTGGGTTTTGTTTTTTTTTTTCGTTTTTTGCTAGCACCTTTTAATTACACACATGTTGGTTACTCATTGCCGGCCAGAGACTGGGCACTTTCCGGCTTAGGATAGGTCCATCTCGCACATTCACTCAAAGGTGTCGCAATTGAAAGTGAAACTCTTCTCAAATGTATGTAGATATGGTAAGTCAAAGGTTCAGAGGTTCGTGGGCTTGATATGTTAGCTTCCAAATGTCACTTGAACCAATGCATAAGGTTTACTTCCTCTTAATTTACTTTAGGTAACCCTATGTAGGCGCTTGAGTGTGAAATGTGAAATCTGTCGGCACTTTATATTACAAAGCAGCGAACGATGAGTCGCTAAATTCACAATTGAAATTGAAGTTAGCTTCGAAAATGGGGATTTACCCCGGCCACAACTTAGACATATTCCCTTCCTTCTTTTCGATTTTATCTTATCTCTGTCTATCTTAGCGAATTCTTTTCAACCAAAACAAATAAAACCCAAAAAAGTAAACAACTAAACCAAAAAAACTATTTATGCAGATATTACGTATACGCCGCATATAACGTTCCACAGCAAACTTACATTTCAATGTCCACTCAGATAGCTGCTTGATTCAATCTTATTAGCTCCTTGAAGTTAGTTTCAGTTTGTTTATTTGATGAATTTTATGTGATGTGTTTTTTTTTACTGCTTTTTGTTTAACGACAACGTCTGAAATGTGCGACAGATCGCAACGCGAACCGAAATCCAACTGACGGCAAATGAAAATCTTTTGCTTGCAAGTAAAAAATAAAAAAAGCATCGAGCTGGAAAAAACGACAGCAAAAAGCAAAAAAAAAAAAAATTATTATGTATACATATGTTTGGAGGCCAACAACGGCGCTGACGAAGCCAAAGCGAACGCCAACAGCCGCAGAGACGGTAACGCATACCAATACAAAAATAACAATAACAAAAACTAATGCACACACACACTTGAAGAGACTAAAGCTCTGACTGGGACTGGGACTGAGACCCAGACCTAACACAAAAGCCAATCCAAAATTGCGCTCCAGGTTTGGAAAATAAGAGACTTCACTCACTCAGACGAAAGTAAAACCATGCCAAAAACAAAAAAAAAAGAGTTTACCATTGCGCAATTGCCAAAGCCAAAAAGAAAAATAAACAGGCAAAGCAATCGAGCAACGAGCTGAGATTTTCGGATGATCAGTCCAATTTCATCTTTTTGGCAATCCATTTAGGGTACATCAATCTCCTCAACGCGAGCATTGGGGCATAGAGGCGATGTTTTAATTTTAATATATTCAAGCATATGTAGTTATGGGGTATATGGTATTTCAAAATTATAACATGGTCTTGACACAAAGTATCTTCAAAATCGAGATCGGAGCTATAGCGAGGGTCATATAGTAAGTTAAACAATGTATAATTTATTCCAGTGAAAAGCTACTGAATTTGGCATAGAAAGTCACCAAATCTTTCATCAATTGTATACACTATAAACTAAAAAGCATTTAGAAACTTTTTAAAAATTTTTATGATAATATTTAATTCATTTTCATTATTATATTACCAAATGATCCTTATTAATGTTACAAATTATACGTAATTATATTACCGACCATTATTTAAAATAAAAAACAAATGGGCTTCCACAAATTTAAATATTAAAAAGTGATAAGATCAATCACCTGTTTATATATAATATTTAAAACTGGATGAGCTCATAAGAATCGGTTTCTGATAACTTATTTATTAGTCATTAAAAATCAGAAAATTATACTTCAAAAGTTGTTTTTAGTTTAATTTTATGTGGGAAACACCATTCTGTGGTTTCCTTTTTTCACACTATTTATTACTTTTTAAATTAAATATTTTAGAACGCAATAATATTTTAAGAACATCGAAAACTGAACCTTTTTTGGTCGTATTCTGCGATTAATACTTCCTTATACATATATTATGTGAAATGTGATAAGTAATGTGCAAGCGATTTAGTGTATTTTATTACGATTTTAAAGTTTATTTTAGTCTTCACGATAAATTCACTATCGAAGTAGCCATCAAAGTATTAAAATCAGAGGACTTTATAACGAAATTAAAGACAAAAATTAGAAAAGTAATTCTTTTGAAAACTTTAAAATCTTTTCTCATCAAAGGTGCGATAAAAACCTTAAATACAATTTATCGTTCCAGTGGCTTTCAAACTAAGGTTGATTCGCAAAGTTAGGCAGACATATATAAGTATATTGACTCGGATTTTCATTGATAATCAAGAATACATTTAGACACTTTATGGGATCGCCTTCTCTGCGTTAGAATACCCTCTACAAACTTATAAAAAAGATTTATACGCATCCTTACCTAGTTAAAATTTACATTTTTCATCGTTTTCTCAAAGCATCATCAATTTGGCTATATCCTCAGCAAAACTCGTTAACTCCCAACTTTTTTAAGTGGTTATGTGGATTTTTGTGGTAACTAAGACAAATGGTTTGTCGTTGGCCCTGCTTAATTTGTGTGATCGTCCATCATAGCAGCTGTGGTTTCCATTTAATTAAATCATATCGAAGAAATTTTTTTTTTACTAATACAAATTAATTTTCCCGCCCTTCATTTGGGGTAAAGAAAATAATGGCGCTAAGTAGCCACTATGTGGCCTGTGGATGAGCCTGTATCTATATACTCTGCTAGGGCCCTCCCTCCTCCATTTCATTTGGCCATAATCTTAACCAAACTGCTTCAGATGAATGCCGCCGATAGTGGCCAGAAAAATAATTGCCATGTGTGGCGGTCGTTAACGAAAGTGGCCAGAAGTAGGTGTGTTTAGGTGTGCTATATGTGGATCTACAAATGACTGTGTATGTGTGTGTGTTAGTCTACGATGCCTTGTTTGAGATACAAAATCTGAGGCAGTCGCATCATTGCCCACACAGACTAAGAAAGCTTGCCCCAACATTTTTTTTTATTGGTAATTTTCGCAATTTTCATAGCACTTTGTTCGTCATCGTAGCATCTGTTGTTGTTGTTGTTGTTATTGTTGCTACTTTAAATAAAAAGCTTTTTTTAATTAACAAAAAATTTCACTTTTTGTTTGGTTTTTTTCTTTTTAATATAATATGTAATAGAATGAGCCATGGATCATGATGCTACTTGGGTGATCAGTACCAGTTGCCAGCTCCGAGTTTATCATTTGGTAAATGAATTCGTTTTGTTGTCACCTCTGAAACTTGCGGCTGTTTGGTTCGCTTATCCAATACCAACTCTTGCTCTGACTCTTGGTGAACAGTATCCTGAACCTCCACCTGTCCTTCTTCCTGATCCTTTTGCGATGTATCGCGTACAAAAAATACTCCACTGCTGCCAAAGCGTAGACAATTGAAACGATATTCAAAGAATTGACTAACTATCACCTTGAATACCACTGAAATGCACACCTGGACATTACCCTCACCATAGGCACGAATGTCATAGAGTCGCAGGCAACTGAAGAGGGGCAAGGGCAACAGCACTGGAATGCAATAGTCCGGCGGATTGCGAATAGAGAAACCAAAATTGGCCACACTCCGCTGATTGAGATCAATGCTAAGCTGTAGTCCAACATCCGCTCGATTGTACTGAATGGTGGCACAAATACGCTGATTGAAGGCTTCTCCAAAGCCAAAGACTAGACCCAGACAGCATCTGCAGGTATACTCAGCACAGGAGCACGGCTGCCAAAGTTGTGGCAACTCCACAATGTTTCCGTTGACCTGATTGGTCGGTTGTCCACGTTTATTTCCCCTTCTCACAGCTATATAGCGCAGAGGTTCCATCTCTTGACCATTGAAGGGATTGTAGAGCACGAATCGAGGACGTCTGGCCTCCTGCATGGCAAAGGAGGGAACAGGTGGAGGAGGAGGAGGCGGTGTTGAAGGAGCGACAGCAGGATGGTAATAATACTGAGCCTGTATGACGGTCAATGGAGCCAGCAAACAAATAATTTCAAGGTGCATCTTGGCCGAAGGTTGTGCTCCACTTGGCCTAATGAGTGCTAGTTAGTGTTTTGTTGTCCACTTGTTGCAACTGGATGGGACGAATTTTTGTTGTGGGTTTTTCTCGCCGTGTGTTGTTTTCCCGCACAATTGTCTAAATAGAATGATCAATTTGTTTGCCCTCGATGTTTTAGGTTTTTTTTCTCCCTGGTATCTGTTATTTTTTATTATGAATTTTAATTATGGTAGGTAGTATTCTAGCCGTTTTCACTTGCCAAGCTAAATGGCTTGGAAAATGTTTATTGACTTGCATTAGTTGAAATTTGTTGAAAAACAGGCATGAAAGTGTGTCAATGTTAGATCATGGGGAGTGATAAACTGTCCCATCTCCATCTCCAATTGCACTCATTTCTATTAATTAACGAGCTTTTGCGTCCAATCGACTCTGTGATAAGACGAAACTATTTTACATATTGCTTGTAATTTGCATTTTAACGATTTTCGGTACATTACGGAGACGGTCCGACAGTCCGTCCGTCGGTTTGACACACGCAAGACAGAGACATGACAGATTGTAACAGAAAATTGCACACTTGACACTTTAAAGTGTGTCAAAAATTACATATGAAGCGCAATTTACGCAAACTGCGGCAACAAAAGTGAAGTTATCATTCGTAACGAAACACCCCTTCCCCCTTCTTCCTCTTCTACGTTGCTCCACCTGGCGCTTTCATTCAAACAATGAAAGAAACTATTATGGTGCGCACTAGCCCATTATTTTTTGGGGGGCCCCAAAACTATCTTCAACTTCTCCAATTTGTCACAACAATTTTTTGTGTTTTATGTTCAGTATTTTTCCCCTCAATAAGTTTTTGAAGTTTTGTATTTTTCAGATTTTGTTAGATCTATCCAAACCAAAACAAAGAACGGTTGCCTTGTATCGGTTCAAAGACACATGTGTTTGCATACAATGACTGTAAATAGAGTAAAGGCCCATAAAAAATTTCCATTATCATAATTATTATAACTTCACAAATAACATATGCAAGAATATCTTCCGGTTAAGATGCGGGCAAGTCAAATTTCTGTCTCACGGTCAGCAGAAACGGCAATGCACATAAAGATGCCTATTTCTATGAAAACTAGAATCTTTAAAAAACATAAAAATTTTAAAAATTGTTAATTTTAAAAATTATTTTGTTTATTGCATAGTAAACGTGTTCAAGAATGGAAAGGATAAAAGAAAGAAACGTAAAGCTTACAAATCAAGCAGCAGATTCTTATTTTTATTGTAAATTGTATTTAATTACACAAGTTAATGAAAATTTGGATTATGTTATCTCATTGAAATTTTAGAACATTTCTTGCTGATAATTGTCTAATAAAAAAATTTAGGAATAAACGTTCCAAGCAAATCATCCTTTTAATTTTTAAAAAATGCAAATATGAAGCTAAATTTAAAAACTCTTGATAACGGTTGATATTAACGGTAAATCTAAATTCTATCTGAATAAAATATTTTTAAATTTGCCGCCAAAGTTGCAACAAATGGTGCCATTTCAACCGATGTCCAACACACAAATAAATAGCGTTGCGAAGCCCTGGCAACGGCGTTGCCAGCTGTTGTTTAAGAAATAGTGGCAAGTGTAAAAAAAGATAGTAATGAAAATTAAAAAATGTTTAAATGTTTGAACCAAACAATAACTCGTAGCTAAAACAGTTTGCGTTATTCAAAGTGCTGCATCTTCTTTATTTCTACACACACACACATACACACATCCACCCAGAATGGGCGAATTCTTTAAGTCGCTCAACTTCAACTATTTCAATCCGACAAGCAACAGCAGTGCTAGCGATGCAAGTGCCAGCGTCACTGAGGCAGTTGGAGGTGTCAGCTTGGACAATGAATATGTTGGCCAGGTGGTGGATGTTGCTGGCCACAGGTTACGCATCAAGAGTGTGATAGCTGAAGGTATGCCCCCTATAAGCATAATTGTCTAAATCTGGATGCTGGCTACGTGGGCAGTAGAAGATTAAAGAAGAAGAAACAATAAATCAATAGGATTTGCACCCACTCAAAATAGAAGAGAGCAGCTCCTTGCTTCACGCTTTCTGATTTTGTGGCATTCAATATTAGGAAAGGAAACAGAAAAAAAACTTGTTGCTTTGTTTAACGACAAGACTCAGTTGCAACTGTATTGGTTGGCATGGGGGGCAGAGAGTTCATTTACATTTGCCTCAGCCACCCGTTCCAGTTCTCTGAACTATGAGTCATGCCACACATTAAGACACTCTTAGGGACTGGAGAGTCGAATGCAAAAAAAAAAAAGAAAAGCAAGAAAAAAAAACTACTACTTTTTGTTTTTCTTTTGTTTCAAATGGCCATTGCCCATTAAAAACTGCCACAGTATTTGCCTTATCAGCGACTTTGTTATCAATTAATGAATTTCCTCCTCTTGTTTCTGTCTCTCTATCGCTCTGCTCGTTTGTACCCCTTTTTTTAGGCGGTTATGCTTTTGTATATGTCGCCCAAGATCTGCAAACTGGAACGGAATACGCCCTCAAGCGACTGATTGGAGCTGATCAACAGGCCTGCCATGCCATCACCAATGAGATTAATATACATAAACAGCTATCAGGTCATGGCAACATTGTTGGCTTTGTTGGTTCCAGCTGCATAGCGCAAGGTCACCATCAGGGATCTCAGTTTTTGCTTCTAACTGAACTGTGCAAAGGTAAAACAACAACATTATCACTCAGTGTCAGTTTTTATGAATCTATAAAAAATAAATCTTTTTTTAGGTGGTTCCCTGGTAGACTGCTTTAGGAATTCAACTGCACCGCTTGATCCACCTGTTGTATTGAGGGTTTTCTATCAAATGGCAAGAGCTGTCGCCTATATGCATAGTCAAGTGCCGGCCATATCCCATCGGGATATTAAGGTTGGAGATAGAAACTGCTTTCATTTAACTTACTTCTAATATGTTTCATTTTGACAGATTGAGAATTTCCTCATTGGCAATGATAAGCAAATCAAACTCTGCGACTTTGGTTCGGCCACCAAAGAGGTGCTGACCCCCACCTTTGAGTGGAATGCCCAACAGCGTAATATGCTGGAGGATCAATTGAATACAGTGACTACTCCCATGTATCGTGCACCCGAAATGCTGGACACCTGGTCAAATAATGCCATTGGTCCAAAGGCGGATATATGGGCTTTAGGCTGCATTCTATATTTCCTGTGCTATCAGAGGCATCCATACGAAGATGGTGGCAAGCTGCGGATAATCAATGCCAACTATGTGTTGCCCCCAGAGCCGCGGGGAGCTGCATGCTTTCGAGATATAATAAAAGGATGCTTTAAGGTGAATCCTGTTGAACGTTTGGATATTGCAATGGTGCTGGAGCGCCTGGCTTCCATTGCTGAGACACAAAATTGGTCACTTAAAGGTCCAGTGGATCTGAGAGGCGTTCCTATTGAGACATCACCGGCAGAAAGTCCAGCTAGAATAAGTCCACCTAGACAATCGGAGTTTTACGTCAATAGTTCCAATCCTCAGACTATGCCGCATCCACAACAACAGCAGCAACAGCCTGCACCAAGCCATGGCAATGGCAACGGACAAGGAGGTAGCTTGTTGTCCTCCCTACGCGGAGGTGCTGGTACTCTCTTCAAAAACCTCAAGGATACATCGTCCAAGGTTATGCAGACCATGCAACAGACGATTGCACGCAATGATCTGGATATTAGCCACATCACCTCGCGTATTTTGGTTATGCCGTGTCCTTCGGATGGCTTTGAGTCAACCTACAAGACCAACAACATTGAAGATGTTCGTCTTTCCCTGGAGAGTCGGTTTGCTCCGCAAAAGATTAGCATTTATAATTTTGGAGCTCGCACCGTGCCTCGTCTGCCGCCGCCTGTGCGCACTGTGGAAGCGGGATCCGTGTACGGTTGTCCACAGGCGCATGCACCCAATCTTCAGGTGAGCTATTATTCTTGCTTGTGGAATTAGGAAAAGCTTTTATCGAATATTCTAAATATTTTCAGGGTCTCTTCACTGTATCGGCCGATATGTATAACTTCCTTAATGCTGATCCAAAAACCATTGTAATCGTGCAAACGGGCGATTCGGGGGGATGCACTGCAGCCACTGTCATCTGTGCCCTACTCATGTATGCCGATCTGCTGCAGGAACCAGAGGATGCAGTTCAGGTTTTCGCCGTCAAACGGCACACAATCAATCTGCGACCATCCGAGTTTCGTTATCTCTATTACTTTGGTGACATTTTGCGGCCGACTCCATTGCTGCCCCATTATAAGAACACCAACTTGGTCTCGCTCAGCTGTCAGCCTGTGCCACGCATGACAAAAGCGCGTGATGGCTGCCGCATTTATATGGAGATCTATTGCAATGAGAAGATGATGCTAAGCACGCTGCAAGATTACGAGAAGATGCGGTATGCCTACAATGATCTTAGCATATGAGTCAATTACCATTAATTCTCTTCTTCCTGCAGGTTGCATCTGGCTGGTCCTGGCAAAATTGTGCTTCCTATTAATCTAACCGTTTGCGGTGATCTAACTATAGTATTATACCATGCCCGAAATGCTCTTAAAGGCATGGTGCGACCACAGGGTCTCAAGATTTGTCAATTCCAAATTAATACCGGCTTTATACCCGAACCTGAAACGCTCATTACTTTAAATAGCCACGATCTAGACGATTTGCCCGATCCAGAGCAAGTGCCACCCAATTTCTGTGTATCCTTGTCGCTGAGCGTGACGGATACGGAAAGCCCGCCAAGTCACAAGCCGCCATGGATTCCGGCCAAGGGCAAACGGGAGGCCAACAATTTATTTAGCTCCGACCTGGAGTATGCCGAAATGTTGGATAATTTTGGTAAGATTTGGTCTCTATTAGCTATGTGGAATTCCTAAATGACTTGCGCTCCATTCTTTTTTAGTTACCAAACCCAATTCTCGTTCATCGCCGTCACCACCACCATCGATTACAAAGCAACCACATCGATCTGGCTCGCCGCTGGTCCTTCCCGATGTCACTGAAATTGCTCACGAAACTCCAGCTGCCATGCCGGAGCCATCGCCACCCATTGATTTACTTAATCTAAATCAACAGCCAAGTGATGCTCCAGTTTCTAACCCCTTGGCTAGTGCACTACCGAGCACAGATGCTAGTTTCGATCTATTGGGCGCCTTCGGAGATGACGACTCTTCTGGCATTGCTTCGGCACCAATTCCGGATATACTGCCGCCACCGCCACAACCGAAAATCAATTCGGATCTCTTCGATATCTTCAGTGGATCAACTATGGATCAGGGCAATGCGCCCAGTCTTAAGCCATCAACCGCAACGGGACTACCGCCTTTTGTGGGCTCGGTTCCAACCTTTGTTACCCAACCAGCTGCACCTCCCAGCAAAGAACCTTCGCCCACACAAACCAAAAAGCCTTCTTCAGATCCCTTTGCTGACATTGCCAATCTGGCTTCGGGTCTGAACATAAACTTTAATCGCAGCACGCTAAGCGGAAAATCGCCGGTAGGCACAAGTCCGCAGCCAACACAGCACTCCAGCCCGACACATAAGCCAACACCAACTCAACCTCAAGCGCAACCACAAGTCCAGACACAGCCGCAGCCTACGCCCACATTTGCAAGGACGCCACCACAACAACCGCATCAGCCCCAAACCGCTCAGGCTCGTCCGGATTATAGTCGCACCCATTTCGATACACCGAAATCCAACCAACAGACACCAGGTGGAGGAGGAAAGGGTTCGGATATCTTTGGTGATATTCTGGGTCAGCAAGGCTACTCCTTTGGCAGTAAAATGAGTCAAGGTCCACGCTCCATTAACGAAATGCGCAAAGAAGAGTTAGTTAAAGACATGGATCCCAAGAAAGTGCGCATTATGGAATGGGTAAGTAAATAATAATATTTTATTTTTGGCTTACTTTAATAATTTGGGTCTCCTACCAGACCGACGGCAAGAAGAACAACATTCGAGCATTGCTATGCTCCATGCACATGGTTTTGTGGGAGAATGCCAAATGGCAACGATGTGAAATGTCCACTATGGTGACGCCCGCCGAGGTGAAGAAGGCGTATCGACGTGCCTGCTTAGCCGTGCATCCGGACAAGGTGTGTATTTACCTATTAACTAAACAAACATTGTTATTTATAAGTATATATTGTAATACTTTTTACAGCATAATGGCACCGAGCATGAGGAAATCGCCAAGCTAATATTTATGGAACTAAATAATGCTTGGACCGACTTTGAGAATGATGCAACGCAACAAAACATGTTCAATGCGTAAAACGCATCCTATAGCTCTATTTAAATACATTAATCAATTATTATATGTAGTCGTAAAGCATATAGCCGAGTTTAGTATAATGCTAGCAATTTATAAGTGTCTAAGCTTTATAAGTAGAAAGTACGACAAGTACGACGAGTATTTCTGCATATGATGAGAGATTATGCACTCACATTAGCCACAAAATGTTGTAATCCAAATTTTCAAATTCTAAAATATTTATGGACAGTTTACTTAATTATATTCTATTATAAAAATCGAAAACAAAAAACCCAACAACAACGAAATTCACACATTCCCCCCATAAAGCGGTTAAGGCAAAAACATAAGCTATATAAAATTCTGTACAATAATTATTACATATTTTTCAATTATGACTTCTGCATCAGTAATTGCCCAGTTGAAAAAGAATAATATTGGTGTCATGAACTAATCTAAGCAATTGAATTGTTATTAGAATACAATAGCTGAATTACAAGTATAAAAGCAATCAATGAAATGACCAAGATCGAAATTCAACCAATATCTTAAGTACAAACCTAAAAGTAAAAGCCTATGTTTTTCCTTAACACAATTCGTTTCTCAATTGATAAGCATTTCGAACCGAACCCCCCCTCTACACGTATATAGCCAATATGTGATTGTGTCCAATGCCTAAAAAGAAACATATATATATATATATATATAAATGGAAGATCGTGGAATATAAAATTACATAGAAAATGTATATTAATGTTTGCATAATGAAAAGAGAGAAACTATGTTGGGCCGATGGCAAAAGTAAATATATATGTATATATAAGTATAAAAAGTGTGTTTTAGGCATTTGTCCTCTTTATAAAATATAAATTCTCTAAACATTTCGAAATGAAATGAAACTGTTAACAAATTGTATTTTTCATTATTATTTCTTGATACTTTTGCCAGCCACAAAAACTTTTAATATATTGCGATCATCGCCGGTGTAAATGAATTTCTCCAGCAGCTCATTGACGTTCAAAGAGCGTGTCGGTTGCTCCAAGGCACTAACATCCACTAGCAATGCATCGAATTGCTTGCCCACTTCAAAATTGCCAGTTACATGTTCCAAGGCTAGTGCTTTGGCTCCACCTAAAGTGGCCAAGTATAATGCCTGTTTGTATTTCAATTGCTGATACTTTGGATCGGGAGTCTTGGCAGTTCCAGTGCCCCAAATAGATTGCTTCTTAAAGAAATCCAAATGTTTGGACACATCTAGAGATCGTAGCAAAGCATCCTTTATGGAAACTGAATTGCCACCAGATACATCAGTGCCAAGACCGACTGTTACGCCAGATTTGACCAGACGCTGGACATCACAGATACCGGAGGACAACATGGTGTTGGAGGCAGGACAATGAGCTATAGATGTTCCACGCTCTTTCAAAAGAGCAATTTCACCATCCTCCAAATGCACACCATGAGCCATGACAGTCTATGGTGGATTTAGTTATTAATTACTGATAGCAAGTTAGCTTTTAAGACTTACCTTCTTGGTTAGTAGTCCGGCATTGTCATAGGCCTGGGCATAACTTGTTTTAAAGATGGTTTTGACTACCTCTATTTCCGATATATTCTCACTGATATGACTCTGGATATGAAGGTCATGAGACTTGGCAATGCTACCCAGTTGCTTGAGTAAGTCCTCCGAACAACTGAGAGCAAAACGCGGTGTTATGGTGGGCATTACCAAAGGACTCTTTAGATTTTGGATTTCCTGTACAAAGAGTTTCGTATTCTTCACAGAATCCTCTGTCTTCTCCCTAGGGAACTCGAATTAGTTTCTGTGCATATTTCACTTATTATTGTACTTACACATAGAAATCTGGACTGTTGCAATTGGAGCATACTTTGCCAATTAGGGCCCTTTGGCCTTGATGCACTGCCTCACGGGCCAAGACAAGTGTGGATTCCAAATGGTTAGTGGCAAAATAGGAGGCCAAAGTGGTACCACACCGTATCGTTGCTTCCTAGTGGTGAAATGTAGGGGGTATAACAGGTTTATCAGTAACTGATCCATCCAATAGAAGATCGGGAAGCGACTTGCGTCAAGTGTGTGCATGCGTGTGTATGTGTGTGTTTGTGATTGTACGATAAGAATGTGTGTGTTTATTTTTATGACTTTCTTACGACAACGTTCTTGTACACTTGGTGAGCATATTTGGGATCGGCAAACTTTGCCTCCAATGGAAATGTATATGTATTGAGCCAATCCAGTAGAGGCATATCCAGACCCAGGCCATACTGATCATATTGGGGGGCATGTATATGACAATCCACGAAGCCAGGCATTAGAAATTGATACTCTGTCAGCCGCACCTCGGTCACATCTTCGGGCTTTAGTTTTTGTTCGGTCAGCCATTTCTCCAAGTCGCCGCCCACGCCAATGATCTAAACAAAATCCATTATGTCCATCATATAGATTGACTTTGAAATCACTTTACTAACCTTTTCTCCCTCTACAGCGACAAAACCGTGCTCAAAAGATTCAAACTCATCGAACGATTTCGTATGGACTACAGTTCCACGGTAAATGGTTGGCATGGTGATAAAAGTCGTCGGTGTGTCCGCGTAATCAGAATCGATGTGTCAGCTACAACTTGAGCTAGCCCAATGGAACAAGAAAACAAGCTGCGCGGGTATTTAAATTGCTATCAATAACACACAGTGGGCAGAAATCGAAGATTTTTCAATTAAAAATTCGATTGAGTGTGGGATTCTTCGTCAAGTATTTCTTTTGATATTGTTAGGTAAGGTCAATTATTTTTAAAGATAATTAATAATTAGATATGTATGTAAAACGGGAATTTCCAGAATTTTATAAGAACAAATATAATCGGCCTTAATGTGATATATTTAAAAACCTAAATTAATTAAATAAAAAGTACTTTTGAGTTCTTAAATACAATTTAGTGAAAAACACGTAAGAAACAAAATTCCAAAGAAATCATCGATAACCAACATCATTTAGCCATCGATAGCAAGTAGATCGAGTCTTTAAGTGCAGGGTATCATAAATGATAATAATAAATAAATAAAACATTAATAATATATGTATGTTTCTAGTATACAAAATCAAGATTTTATCGTCAACAATGAATTGTATTTCAGACGTAAGGAAGACAACCCAAAAAATAAAGTTGTCATCTTCATTCATATTAGAAGATCGCAAGAAAAAACTTAATATAATAATTTGATTCTTTAATAAAATTCTTTCGCGTTGAACAGCAAGAAATTTTAACTATAAACAATTATTAATCGTGACTTGCTATTTTTATAACCCGCAAAATGCAAAATAAAATTTTGATTTCTTTTTCAGTTTTGTGTCTTTTCCAAACAATTTATTCGTTTCATTTTACAATTCTAAAGCTTTTTTTGTAAAATTTGTAAGTTTTTGTCTTCCAACCGGATCGCCGAATTATGTATTGAATGTTGTCTGTTTAAGTAAATACCTATTAATTAAAAAATTTCTAGACCACTTGCTGTAGTGGGCCCAAAACAAAATCGTTATGGACACTACTGACATTATTCTGATTTTTACATAAAATATCAAAAATAGCATTTGCCAATTTGTCAAAAAAGCTTGTGTATTATTTCTTGAGAGAACCCATACGACTGGCATCCTGACTCGGATAGGGATAGGCCACTTGACCCGGAGGTGGTGGAATGGTGATGGAATCGAGATTCACACCAGAGGTAGACGTCGAAGTTGGCCCAGAGCTATACGGTGCCGCATATGTGGGCTGAGCGTACATTTGATAGGCGGAGGCTGGCACCAGATTCGATGGCAACTGATGCAGCTTCATTCCAGCAGGCATTACGTTGATCTGCTCCTGGCGTAGATTAAAGTAGTCATTTGGTTTGGCACTCGGTGGTGGAATGCCACCAATATCGAATCGTCTGTCCGTCTTGGCAGCAGTGTTCTGTTTGGCCTGCGAATGAGCCCATTTGATGCTGACTTTGCGGCTATGAATCACCAACTTGTTAAATGTACGTTCTGCGGCCAGTTCGGCAGCAGATCGTTTGGTGTACTGCACAAAAGCGCACTGTTGACGCGGCACCAAAGCTATTGACCGAATCTCACCAAATTGATAGAATTGATCCCGTATCTCCGGCTCTGTGATTTCCTCAGGCAAATTGCCCACATAGAGAGTTGTGATATTGCGATCCTCTGGCGGCTCCAGAGTGGGCAGAGAGGCAGCACGCTTCATAATTTTCTCGGCTACCGGATCATTGCGCCCATAATAACGATCCTTGATATTCTGTTCGCACAGCGGGTCATCTGGTTCGTTGGGCTTGTCGTGACGATAGGGACACTCTTCGCCACGCTTACACTCGCCTTTCACCCAGAATGAGCAGATATGAGGTCTGTTTCGTTTGTAGTACGGCGCTGTTCTTGCCAGTTTGGATAACATTTCGTTGGCCGCCAAAGATCGACCAACAGCACCAGCAGCTTCAGTGCCGTCACCGTCCTGAAGTTGGGCATCTATGTTCTGTATGTAGTACTCCTTGTTGACATCGCTCTGTGGCAAATTGTCTGCCACCTTGAGTGCAGCGTCGCGCACTTGAATGGGTAGTCCATATTCCAGATCCAGCAAGCAAGTTTGGCACACATTCTTTAGTCGGGCACACGTCTGGCATATCTCTGTCTTTTTGAAACGCATCCGAGCACCAGGACACCAGCGGAATATAGTGAATGGACGCGTGCAGATTTTGCATTCCTTGCCAAACCTTTCTTTGATCATTCGCACGTAGGGATTGTCCCCCAGGCAGGTCTGGCAGAGAATCGGGAACTCGGCATCCTCCCAATTCTGCCGATTGTAGGTGTTTGTCGTTTTTGACATGGACATGGTGGCGACAGGAAAATATTTATATTTTTCTTTACAATATTTTTAATGAAAAGGCGAGCAGTGATGCCGATAATTTTTCAGCTGAAAAAGTAGAGCTAAAATGAAAACAGTGCTAGTGTTGTGAATGACGACAATAGGGGCTGCCAGATGTCACATTTCGGATACACCTGATTCAGAAATCCGCGGGCTTTTTGAAACATTTGTGAAATACTGTTCAGTTTACAATATTTCTTGATTTCACGGATCAAATATAGTTCAGAATAATATATTCCGCCTTTAGAGCAAACTTAAACGCCAAAGTAGTAACGCGCCAAAAAAAAAAACAACAGACTGGCAACGCTAGAATGCAAAAAATTGCGTTTAGTCACTTTATAACACTGAACAACCTCAAACCATCTCTGAATGTAGATGACGCCACTGTGCGGGCGAAATTCAGAATTTAGCAGCGAATTCAAGGAATAGAATTCGCCGCGTTGTTATTGCTTTTTGGTGCTGTGCGGGTGGTCGAAGCGGCGATTTATTTGTGAATTGATAGAAAATTTAGCTTTTCGTGTTTGGAAATAATGAAATAATAGCACGAGCTTGGATCAAAGTTAATAATTTACCTCGAGATCTTAAAATAATTCATCACTCATCGTTCCGAAGCCACTGAATTACATAAAAAGAAAGTATTCATTCATAGCAAAGAACCGTTATTCGTTGACAGAGAAAGCAGCCTAAAAAGGAATAAGGATATCAGGTCCACAACAAAAAGACGAAATCGTAATCAAAACAAAAAGTATGAAGCTCAAAATGCAATAGTTCGTGGGGTCATTATGCGTGGCAAGGGGAAAGTGCGCGCAGATTTCGGTGCTTTTTTTTTGGCAGTTCTCTAATACATGCACAAGCAATATCTGTGTGAAAGTAAACAAGTTAGTCAATATTAAAAGAAAATGCTAAATTTAGACAAAGCAGACGACGACGATGAACACAGACTGGAAGCAAAGATGACATCCGCTCCATCATCTTCGGCACAGCATCCAGCACAATCGGAGGAAGATTTGCTATTCCGAAAGCTGGAACCGCCATATACCGCTCCATTGGCTCCATATGATATGGATATGATAAAACGCGCCGGATTAACCAATAAGTTGATTAATAGCGAGAGCATTTTTGAAAGCGCTGGAGATGCTATGACTCGATTTATTAATCAGGAACGGACAACATCATCCAATGAGTCACTCAGTGTAAATGATAAAAGAACCCATTTCGCTGAAAGGTAAGTGGAACTGATCAAATACTTACTGTAGTTGTAGTTGTACTTTGAGTCTGCCGAGGAGCTTAGGAAATACCCATTAAAGTTAATTGTATTTTTGTTGTTGTTGTCTGTTTGGTTTTTGTTTGGACTACAGGGTGTTTCTTTATGAGGAGAACAGAAGACATTAGGTTATCTATTGTTTTATGTTGATTATTAACACCTTTAAAGCAAGAAAAGTTATCTGAAAACTGAAACAATATTTGATTAAAACGCAATTCGAAGTTATAAACAAGAAAAAAAAAACATTTATGTGAGAAATTTAAAAGCCTTTGAAATTATTAATTCGATACAAAATATTAATAATTGTTAGTTGATCTTTCAACGTATAAAAATACATCAGAATCTATGAAATCAATAATTGAAATCTGATCTTCGTGTCATCAACACTTCCATTATTAGGTTCAATACGAAATTAATCACCCTTTATTGATAAAAAAAAACCTCACAGACAAACACTAACCTAGGTATTAATATTGTTCAAGCCAGTTAAACCACAAGTACATATTAGGATTTAAGATAACTACTCTAATTATAATAAATTAAATTATATGTCTACATTGTCCATAACTTATTTACAACAATTGTTATTGGAAATATAATGGAAAACTAACTACAAAAAATTATCTTGGTGCCTAGTCAGAAAAAAATTGACATTCATAATGATCAGAGACTGTTTATATATACAATGTTTGTCTGTATATAGTACTTATAAGTACCTGCCATGTGCTACATAAAGAGCAATTCAACAAGTGCTCTCTCTCTCTCTCGCTCTATGTGCGTCGCTCTTCCGACAATGAGACGCCAAAAACAGCTGACTGAGGTAGCCCGGCAAATGGAAATATAATTTTTGCTCTTCTGTGTGGATTCAGTTTGTTGTCGTGGCTAATCAGAGATAGAGGCCTTAAACGCTTGGACCAAGGTCTCATCTAAAACAAGGAAATTCCATTGGGAAAATATACAAATCATTTATATTTATTATAAAGTTTAACAGTGAAATGTGAAATATATTTATTAGAATTCTCTTGGTATGTTCCATTAGTGAAAGCTAAAATACAATAAAGTCTCTTCATTTTGGTCTTAAAACAAGTTTCCTTATTACTTGGACGGGTAAATACCCAACCAATTTTGCTCTGAATCATCGAAAACAATTCATTCGATCTTCTCTTTGTGTGCTTAAAGTATTAAGATCTTTGTTTTCCTCTTAAAATTATATAAGCCAACAAAAAAAAATCTTTGCAAAAATTTTGTTGACAAGTTTTTGGGTGAAAAGCTTTCAATGCAAAAGAAAATGTTTAATAAATTTAATTTTTCTATCTCTTTCTAATGTGTTATTCATGCACACATGTGTCTCCCGCAAGGTCGAGCTATTTGAAATGCCGTGTGTGTGTGTGTGTGTGTGTTTGTGTGGGCTCTTTAACGAATTGTGTGTAAATTTTTCTTCATAATTTTTTGTTTATTAGGTTTTAAGTTAATTATGTTTGAGAGAAACCGGAAGGTTATGGTTTGTATGTGAGGCCTATAAGCAAAAAGGCCTGAAAAAAGAGAACCGTAGATTGACTATTAATTTATAAAATGTTTTTTTCCTTATACAAACCTAAGCATAGTATTCAGTAGCTATAGAATCAGAAGGAATGAAGTATGCATTATGTTGTCTCGGAAAAGAAAACCATTATAATCGAACACTACGATACAGTAGTTTTAAAGTTTATTTCATTTTTAATACTTCATATGGATTTAAATTTGCATTATCAATTTAATGTATTTGATAAGCCAATTTAATGTATTCTCTACTCGATTTCCCTTCATCTTTCTTCCACATTCGTATTGGGGTTATCAGGGCTTGACTTTCCAACATTCTTATTTAGTAAAAACACTTGGAGTTTCCTCTAGTCTTAAATGCCATTTAACCAGTTTCCACAGTTCCATAGTTCATTCTATAAATTACTCATTTATTTTATATTCAAAAGCTGATGCATACTACGCTTGCATAATAATGATTCATTTCAAATTCTTAACTTTTTGTAGATGCATTGTCAGAGATTGAAAACTCAGGAATCGAATATTAATTTAAGATTGCTCGAGAAATTATTTAGCTAAAAATGTTTTTCACAAGTAAATATCACATTTTCATTTATGTGTTTACATATTTAGCATGTGTTTAAGGAACTGCTGATTGTGAAGTTATTGATTTCTATATGGGTGACTTGAGTTAAAGATTAACAAAGTGTAAAATACTCTGTGCGCCTTCAATGGGTAGAAAAAATGGAAGAAATATATATATATTATTTGCCACAATCATGCCCCAAAGACCTGACCTGTATGTATGTATATATGTAGGTACATACATATATATTTATGAAGTAGGCATGAGCGTAGTTGGTTTGGTTTTTCCTTTTGCAAATAGGGAATTAGTATACATGTTTATTAATAGTAAATATAACATTAACAGTTTTACGCCTTAATGTGACTTACATGGAATAATTTCATATTTTATTAATAATATATAGACTAAAATCTGTTGCAATTGATCACAATTATCAAATATAATGAGAATTAGACATTTATAAAAAATTTGTTTTCTTAATGTTTCCTTTAGACAAACATACATATAGAAATTTCCAACTTATTAAGGGGACACTAAAACCTCAATTTAATTGACCCCCTTTTAAATACAAAATAAGAAAACGTGCCAAAGTGAATTATCGTGTTTATGTTTCCCATTACGAGCTTATAACATGACAGGATGACTGGCGTCGGTCTCCAGCTGGAGGTGATATGAAACCTTTTCCGCTCCCCAGGGATTCATGAAATTAGTTTTTCTCCTTCTAATAAAAATTCTTTCTCTCTTTCACAGTCATAACCACAACGATAGCAGCGCCTCAACATTACAATTGCCAGAGGGCGGGTCCTTACCCAACGGCAAGGTAGATAATCATCATACGAATTCTACCATTTCCACTCCACTATTACCAATGGCAAGTGAGAAATCTGCGGGAACTTTGAAGGAGGACCAGAATGGCGAAGGCGATGGTGACGCTGCTGCCTACGATGAACGTGAATGCAGCTGTCCTAGGGAATTCTATCAAAGATCCGAGTTGAATACATCACTCTTTTTTGCGGATTGCGTACGCTCCATTGACTTTGTGCTAGCCTATACAGTCAATGCCAATGAACCGACTGAACAGGAGAATGTTGAAAAGAGACGTGTCTTTGAGACAAATCTTCTAAATCAGGGCCTAGAAGTGGAGTATAGCCAAAAAGAGCAAATCTATTTTGTTAAGGTAAAGTTATTAAATGTAAAAAAAAGATTAATTGATTAATTTCTCTTACATTGTTATAGATCCATGCCCCATTGGAGGTATTACGTCGCTATGCGGAGATTCTTAAACTACGCATGCCCATGAAAGAGGTAAGATAATTATGATTAATTTGCATTTCAAGCGGTTCTTGAGGTATTTAAGGCAGACTGTCGAATTTTTTGTTAATTTTATTCTTAATTTATATTCTTTTAGTCATTTTGTAGTGTGCGTATACACGAAAGATCAAATCGTCTACACAATGCGGCACATTATTTGTCCAAAAAGGTCTGCACAAAAATCATTCTCAATTAATTAATAAATCTGCTGTAAAAATCCGCTTGCAAATGTTGTTAAATTTGGACAAATGTGCGAAATTCAAATAATTAATGCCTCTAAATTTATTTATTAGAATATACCAAGCTTTATAATTTATTTCTACTTTATTTATATATTATATTGATGATAATATCATTATTTTTTAGATTCCTGGCATCTCTGTGGTAAATCGTTCTACAAAAAGTGTATTTTCTAGTCTGAAATCCATTTGCCAATTTTTCCTACGTAATATTTATGTAGATGAACGTTATTTTCCAAAACGAGCTCATCGTTTCACTGCCATCTATAGTCGAGATAAAGAATATCTGTAAGTTTCACTATATTTTTTAATAGTAGAATACAAATATTAATAGCAAATGGTTTCTCTTCTCCAGTTTTGATATACGACAAGATTGTTTCTTCACCACAGCAGTTAGATCAAGGATAGTGGAATTTATATTGGATCGTCAACGATTTCCCTCAAAGGGCCATAATGACATGGCTTTTGGTATAGAGCGCTTAATTGCCGAGGGAGTTTATGTTTCAGCATATCCCTTGCATGATGTGAGTGATCTTTGACAAACCGTATTGAAAACTTACAAATTTATGTATAATTTTTCCGAAAAGGGTGAAATTAGTGAACCAGGAACCACAAGAGAAATACTTTATAAACATTGGGCATCGGTATCCAAATGGTATCGCTATCAACCATTGGATGACATTAAAGAATATTTTGGAGTTAAAATAGGTAAAATACAAATGAACTCATTTAAAAAATGTTATTACTTATTATAATTTCTTTGTATAGGTCTTTACTTTGCTTGGTTGGGCTATTATACGTACATGTTGCTATTGGCTTCAGTCGTGGGAGTAATATGCTTTATGTACTCTTGGCTCTCTCTTAAGAATTATGTGCCAGTGTAAGTTGAATGTACTAAGTTTTTACTTAATTGTTTTAATAATTATCCTATTTGGTTTGCAGTAAAGACATTTGCCTACGGACAACCACAAATATCACAATGTGTCCTCTATGTGATTGGTGTAAATTTTGGGATTTAAAAGAGACATGCAATTATGCTAAAATTACTTATTTAATTGATAATCCAAGTACTATATTCTTTGCCGTCTTCATGTCCTTTTGGGCTGCACTATTCTTGGAGCTGTGGAAACGTTATTCGGCCGAAATAACCCATCGTTGGGATTTAACAGGATTCGATGTACATGAAGAGCATCCCAGACCACAATATTTGGCACGATTAGAGCATATACCACCGACACGAACGGATTATGTGACAAATATGAAGGAACCGACTGTACCATTCTGGCGTATGAAATTACCGGCTACGGTTTTTAGTTTTTCCGTAGTTTTACTTTTGATTGCACTGGCATTCGTTGCCTTACTTGCTGTTGTGGTCTATCGCATGTCTATGATGGCTGCCCTTAAAGTGGGCTCTGTCCCGATGACCACCTCTAATGCCATTGTTGTGGCCACTGCATCGGCTGCCTTTGTTAATTTATGTTTGCTCTATGTACTCAATTATGTAAGTAGATGAATTAGAATTTATTTCTTAGTTGAATCCCTTTATATTTACTGCTAGATGTACAACATTTTGGCCGAATATCTAACAGAGCTGGAAATGTGGCGAACTCAAACCCAATTCGATGATTCACTCACACTCAAAATATATTTATTGCAATTTGTGAACTATTACGCTTCCATATTTTATATAGCCTTCTTTAAAGGCAAATTTGTTGGTCATCCAGGTCAATATAATAAGCTCTTTGATTATCGCCAAGAAGAGGTAAGAGGCAAGCGAATATTCTATTTTTTTTTCTTTTGTAAACCAAAACTTTTTATTTATTGCAGTGTTCTTCTGGTGGATGCTTGACAGAGCTTTGTATACAATTGGCCATTATTATGATAGGAAAGCAAGCATTCAATACAATTTTAGAAGTTTACTTACCAATGTTTTGGCGCAAAGTTTTGGCCATTCAGGTGGGCCTCTCGCGTCTTTTCAACAATACTCCCAATCCGGATAAGACGAAAGGTGAACGCTGGATGCGTGATTTTAAACTCTTAGATTGGGGACCACGAAGTTTGTTTCCCGAATACTTGGAAATGGTCTTGCAATACGGTTTTGTAACTATATTTGTTTCTGCATTTCCCTTGGCCCCATTCTTTGCACTGTTGAACAATATATTGGAAATGCGTCTGGATGCCAAAAAGCTATTGACACATCACAAACGACCCGTGTCGCAACGTGTTAGAGATATTGGTGTCTGGTATCGAATTTTGGACTGCATTGGCAAACTGAGTGTTATCACAAATGTAAGTTCGACTGAATCAATAACAGAAAACAAGTATTTATCTATATATTTATTCTAGGGTTTTATCATAGCCTTCACTTCGGATATGATACCACGATTGGTCTATCGAAATTATGTTTCAAAAGATGGTACTCTTAATGGTTATTTGGATTTTACTTTATCGGAATTTAAAATCTCAGATTCACCCACTTTGAGAAGTTTGGCAGGCGATGGCGCTAATATAACGACGTGCAGGTAAGTAAAAGTATTATAATTTATCCAAGAATTTAAATTTATAATTGCCTTTTTTTGGTTATTCAGCTACACTGACTTTCGGTTGCCACCCTCATCGCCTGATAAATATACTTTAAGCAACATGTTCTATATAATTTTAGCTTGCCGTTTGGGATTCGTTGTTGTCTTCGAAGTAAGTTTTACCACTATTTTTTTTTTTTGAAAATTGCCTTTATTTGCTGGTTGATTATAAATGCTTGTACAATTCAATTTGAAGAATACCTTTTCATCCACACTTATATAAGTTTGCTTTCTGTTCATTTATCAAATTTTATAAAGTTTGAGTCATAGATTGTTCTCAGACCTTGACATGCTGAAACATACCCGAAGTTTCCACAATGCTCTCCTGTAGGGCACGATTCTCATTTGTTGAAGATTTCATTAGACGATACAAGGCATAAATGCCATAGGCGAAAAGAGCATTCAGGACTATTTAAAGAAAAGATATTCCACAATGATTGTTAAAATAAATAAAAAAAATAGCTGCTTACCCAAAAATACTCCAAAGATCACACTTCTCGCTATTCGTCGATCCACCGAGGCATCCAAATCATCGATTTTAATTTCCAAACTCACAAATATGGCTATCTCAATCAGCATGGATATGCAGGAATTTATCAACCAGGGGGCAATGCAGATAACACGTTGCTAAAACCAATAGATTTAATAAACAAATATGTAAATCAAAGTGTCAATTACCTTCTTAATGCCATCAATCAGAATGGAGGCCACCACGAGATTTATTAATGCCTTTATCCATATTGTTAATGTGACAATCATATAGAAAGCTTGTGAAAATTCATGAACTAAAACATAATCCACTGCAAAGATTTTCATGATTATTTCTAAGTCTAAGCTTATCAATATTAAGACTTACCCAATGTGGCTATAAATGTGCCAAAAGGACTCATGATCTGCACATCATTTTGTTGCCATTGCGAAAGATCCAAGAAGTCCAGGTACAAATGATAGCTGCAAATACCTAAAATACTGAGGGCTATTACAATATCTAGACAGGCTATGCTCAGGCCCATCGAGCGTAAATTTAAGCAGGCAAAGTATTTCATATTGAATAGATTTGTTTGGATGTTTAGTCCTTTCGTCTTTTCTAATCGATCCTAATTGATTTTGTTAGCCGCGTGTGTTCGATTCGAAGTCTTTATTGCAACTAACTAAAAATGTTCTGTTGTCAAACGAATCTAGTTTCAGTTACCTTCTTATTGCCATTTTCCCTTCTTTCGTCTATTTTCTATGCTATGGGACAGAAAAGAAATTCCAACATATGTATGTGGAGCATCTGCTATGGGGTTTCTGTTCTCAATTCCCCTCAGCATATTAAGGTTGAGGCTAACGCTTGTCTAAGCTGAATTGAAAATCCAATTGGCTTTACAAAAACAAAAACTATTTAATTAAAGAAAATTTTGTTTTGCAGCTGGCTCTCTTTTTAGTACATATTTTCTCGAGATTAAAAGAAACATTGCATTTGCATGGTTTCTCGAGTTAGTTGGGTGACGAAATAAACCAAAATTATTGATAAAGAAATGTAATCCATTTTTGTTTCTGCTTATTCCAGAATTTTGTCGCCTTGGTTATGATATTTGTACGCTGGTGTATTCCCGACATGAGTGTGGAACTTCGTGATCAAATACGCCGTGAAGTTTATGTGACCAATGAGATAATTATCGATCAAGAAGCTCATCGAGCTCGTACGGGTATGCATATATTTTTGTATTATTTCAATACTTTTATTTCTATAATTTGATTTTGATTTTTTTTAGAACGTTTTAAGCGCAGCAGTTCGGTTTTGCCCAGCCATCGGGATCAGGATACCATGGATGCTGCTTCTGTCAATGAACCAAATGCCAAGTTTATAAATATTGAAAAATTACTCAGTGCCGACTTAACACAAATCGAAATGGACTCTATAATACATGGAGAGAATACCAATACGGGTATTTCCGGTGCAGACTGTTGAAATTAGCTTCTTTATTTTTTTACTTTTTATTTTTTGGCAGGCACAAAATGCTCATTGAGAAAGTTTATGATATTTTAAATGAATCTTTTTTTAGTTGTTAGCTACAACGTTTATTTTTCGAATTGTGTTATACTAAAGTTCCTTTTAAGTAACTTAACTATGTATATTAGATTATTTTATATGGTTTAAAGCTTTGTTGTTAAGCATCAAATGTGAAATGTAAAATGCTTTATAATTTTTAAGTTAAAGTGCAAAATATGTTGGATGCACATAAAATTTCATGTTAGGCACAAATTTTATATATATTGCACAATTTCTCATATGCATCTAGGAATCTTTTATTGAAAAATCTCACCAATTTCATAAACATTAACTCAGGCTCTGTCCCTCTGTTTCCTTAATGCAACACGAAGAGTCCTTAATATGATCTGTACCTATATTTACCAAGTGTTCAAACTTTTGGGGTAAAATTGATAGAAATCAATACAATGAATAATAAATTAGATAAATTGTTTTCTTATATAGTGTCTATATATGTATACAGTACCTACTCATATTTATTGCCCGAAAAATGAATGTTATTATAATGAAATCTCTAATAAAACAAAGTTTTATAGAAAGATGCTGTCGAGTGGTTTGAATCTGTTATGACTCTTTGTATAACAGTTGAATAAGTGTGCAATGTTTATTGAATTTGTGTATAACAGTTTCCATCATAGAAATCGCAAAGTATCCAACCCTGGTGGAAAATCATTTACGGTTTGAGTTTGGCGCAACAAGCATGCAAAATTTCCCATGTAAGTAAAAAAAAAAGCACTCATTTGACTTGAGTATTTGGCTTTTGGCCAAGAAGTGTGGCTAAGGCAATGGCCGAGAGCCAATTTTCCTACTTCTGTATATGTGTATATTTAACTCGCTCACTCCTCACTCTTTCTCTTTTTCTCTTTCTCTCCTAGTTGTCGCGCATGTGTTGATTTCATGACGTCAGTTGGCAATTGCTCTCAGCTGTTTTTGCCGCCAACAAACTGACGGAACAGTTTTCAGTTGGCTTTACGGATTTCTAGTGTCAACAACAAGTAATAAAAGAAGCACGGGCGTTCCGAGGACCATGCCGGCGCCTTCAATTGCAATTCCCATTGCAGTTGTACGTCCTGATTGCGGGCACGTTGTCCTGACAACATACAGAAGCTACAATCCAGAGTGGTAACAATTCCCCAGGCTAATAGCAATCGAAAAGTGATTGGGTAAGTTTTCTCCTTGGTTTCTTTATAACGTACTAATTAATTGATATATCTCTTATGATTTCAATAATTAACAACAATTTGCTACTCTGTTCATGATTAACTAATTGACCTTTTGCGGTTGGCTTGCCTCTCTTCTTGCCATCTCCCTTGTGTTGCGCTGCTCTCCTTATGCTATTTACTATTGATTTTTGTTGCCGGCGCCGTTGGCTGCATCAAAGGAAGTTGTCGTCGCCTTTTTCTTTATATTTGTCTTGGCTTGCCTTTTTGCTAGTGCAATTCTTTCTTTGTTTGTCTAAAACTTTGGAGCGAAGACACCTCGTCTTCATCATCATCATTTGGGGGAACTTTTTCTTTTTCAGCTAGTTAAATTTTGTTTCTCCTCCTTTTCCTTTGTCATCTATTCTTTGTGCTGAAAGAAGATTTATTTTGGCAGTTCTAAAGAGCTTAACTTGAGCATTTTTCTTCGTTTTACTTGAATATTTTTAAATTAATTTACGTAGAATTTGATTGCCCAATTTTAAGTGTTCTTTGTGCTTTATTTTGTATGCAAATTAAATGGCTTTTAGAGTAAACCAAGTATTGAAATTAAGTTAACTAATTTGGCAAGTTTTCTGCCATCATAATTTTTTATACTGTATAGATAGTAAGTACCACAAGTACTACAAAAATTTATTAAATTAAATAAAATTATTTATAGCCAAAACATTTATCTAAGATTTATTTTAAAGTTTAGCAACTTAGAGATCTAAAGTTTGCCATATCCTACATTAAATATTTGGCATTTTCTTTGTTATTGATTAAATAAGTTCATAGTATTTCGCTTTTGACTACTTATTATTAGTCATTTATATAGGATTTATTATTAATTTCAATAATCACTTGAGCGAAGCATTCGAATTGTTAGCTTTTTTGTGGAGTTTGTGTTTAATTGCCAAGAACAACCAAAAAGCAAAGAGGCAGAACCTTTCAACTGGCTTAAATTACAAACGTATGTAAAAACATGTGTATGTATATTTATGTAATGTCTCGCTCTGGTTGAGTAAAGGAGGGAGGGGCGAGAAAACAGAGGGGTGTGAGTCCCCAATGTGAACGTTAAATAAACCAAAATGTTTGTTGTGTTCTTTTTGGTGTTTTGTTTGTTTGCACATGATTTATATTTACTTTTCAAAGGCTGACATTGACTGATGATAATAGTGTTGAGTTCAATGAATTTTTTGATTTTTTTAGCTATTGTTTTTTTTAAGAAATCCTCTAAATAATAAATATAATATAGTAGAACGATTATGTAGTCTTTCTTTTTATTAACTTTGGGTATTAACTATTTATTGTGAATTTATTTAATCATTAATAATTTCGATTGGTTTTCTGTAGGCAATCTAAACTTAATAAACTTGACAAAAAATAAATAAAAGTTTGTTAATAATTATCCTTACAGCTTTTGCTTCCATAAGAATTTCTTCTTCTACCTATTTAATTAACATCTTAATTTTTTAACTAATGAATCTAAAGGTTTTTTGATTAAATTTGCATAAATTAAAAATTTAAATTGTCTTCATTAGCATCAGGTTATTACTGGTTCTACGCCTTTGCAGGAATTTAGCTTTAAATTTATGTTAAATTTTCTGGAATATTTTTATGATTAATCACAAGATTAAAGAAATTAGAGCACGTGCCTTGCTAATTAAATTAGCATAGATTCATTATGACGGCCAAAAAATTAATTACAATGCAAAAAAAAAAAGAAAAACAACCAAAACTTATTTCTTATACATGTAAATGCACAAATTGCGCATACGTCATGTTGTTCCAATTTCCGGTTGACGAAGAAATTTCTCCTCCACCATTTTGAATTTATTCCTATATATATTATATCGCTAATTATTTGTTGTTGCTCGTAAACAAATTAACTTATCATTGACTATGGCAACAAAACTGGCAAAGCTTAAAAGAAAATTTTCCAAAATAATAGAAAAACGGAAGCCAAACATATTAACAACAACAAAACCCAAAATCAGACAAAGAATTCTATGAGCATGCTGAGTCATGGTAAACAAAAGATTTTCTATGCAATTTTTTTTCTTTTAACCACTTCTCCTACCCCAAAAACATAGACTAATGTTTCCCACTGACTACTGGATACCCTGCAGCGATAAAAATATGCAATTTAAAAAATTATGCGCTTCAATATGCTGGATGCTTGCATTAGTAATGATTCAATTAACTGGAACCCTATTGGGAAAATTTCTTCTTTAACTAACATCTAAAGAATGCTCTGCTTAATATATACCCCGCGACTGCAGGGTATAAAAGCATATATATACGTAAACATAAGTATGGCACACGCTGCTTGCGTGTTTATAATTTAACGCAATGTCTAATATTTTTCCCTCATGGTAGTAGTCCTTGAATACCTAAAAATAGAGCTAACACAAAAACAGCCAAGACCGACCGAATAATGACAATTTCATTTACATTGGCACTGCGATTGCTTTTCTGTGGCACCCAAACAGCTAAAGAGTCCCAGACTTTCCTCCTTCTTCTTCTTATATGTCCAAGTCTGATTGTAAAATGTAATTTTCACTTTTCCCAAGCCTAACCCATCCTGTATCCTTCAGTTCATTTGATGATTTATTGCCAGTCAGCCTTGTCCCATACAGATTCGGTTTTGATTACCGTGGTGAAAGCATTTTATTTATTATTATCTTTGGGTATTTGCGTCATTGGACGGGAAGCCCTAATTAATTTTATTATATTTTGCATTCGACTTTATCATTTGGCCTGTGAGTGGAAAATTAGCATAAGCATAAAGTGTTTAACATATTTTTTGGTGGAAAAACACAACCAAAACAAAGCACAAAAGCTCGAAAAGACAATAAATAACAATTTTATTTGCACTTATTGGGAAAATTAAATACCGTTTTTATTGGATTTTCCCGAAAGGGCCTCAACGTTTAATCATTGATGATTTATGTGTTAGATGCTTTAAAATCGGTCAGATCTTTCCACGTGTTCAACAATATATATTTTTGATCATGAGCATAAGCAGCCAAGTAAATTGCTAAAACAATCAATCTCTCAGACTTAACAAAGAAATAACATAATAGAAATAATTTAAAGAGTTCATTATAAAATCAGAAATATATAGAAATTTCAATTCATTTGTATTTGTTTTCTAAATAGAAATGAAAATCATGAACGAATTGCAAATATTTTAACTACCTTATCGAAATTCCAATCAAGTGGAAAATGACCTACGCCAATTGCAATTATATTGATAATCGTCTCACTTTTAAAGGCTTATGGGATTACTATAGTATAAATAGTACTTCATGCTTATCAGTCATATACATATGTATGTGTATTCATTGTTTGTTTGTGCATTTTGTAGGTCCCATCAATATCTATTCATAGAAATCATTAAGGCATTAGAAATTAAAAATCGCTTTCAATAAATGCCTAATTAAATAAATTGTAGATACAGCAATTGTAATTCAAACTGGCATATTATCAATTTGAGAAATGTAATAGAAAGCAATTCGCAAAACCAATTCTAATAATAAAGCAAAGTGCAACAAATGACTAAGCAAAAGGCCAAAACAGAATTCATGGTGAAGGTCGTTTGTCTTTTCCCATGCGACGTGTAATCAGTTTTCTCTCATCGCTTGCGGTGAATGCTCTTGAAGCCAGATCGAATCATATACATATAATGAACAAAATTATAATTGAATTAAATACTTTGTAAGAGAGCAACAAATATTCCGTACATACTTACCATATATACGTCATTTAGCGGGACTAAAATCAGAACGCAAATTGAACCGGTTCGATTTGGTTGGCTTAATTGAATGATTATTAAAGAATTTGGTTCCTGGCATTGTGAAAGGGCAGATTAATCAGTTTACATTTTACCTGGGGGAAATTTCTTTAGAAAAGGATTTAAAGGGAACAACCCCTTTTTTTTTTTATCTATTTTTATCTATAAAGGTAAAACGCAGGGGATGGTAGGGGATGTAAGAGAAATCTTATGACAAAAGATGTTCTCTATTTTCTCACTACAATGTGCAGGAAATTGTTTGATGCCAGTTTACCATTCAGTTATTTGTTTGAGTATTAATGCGTAGATTCTATCCGTAAATTGTCTTGATCTGATGGTTTTTGAACTTCTGAAATGCAGTGGTTGAAACAGTTTTTTAAACTGTTTAAAAGTTTTTAATTAAAACAATAATCAACTTAATGTTGCTGTAGTCAATTTTGATGGTACTTTAGAATGGTATACATTCTTGAAAAATGCAAATATAGATCACAAAATCAAGAAAATTTATGTAAAATGCTTTCATTTCAATAATTTTGCTATTTTAATTTGATTCTAAAATTGGGGACATACTATTTTTGACATTGTTTGATAGTTTTGCCAGTTTTTTTTTTAATGGTGTCAAAGATTAGGTTTATGAAAGTAGATTCCCTGGTCCTCGCTTAAAACTAACTCGGTCTTAATCCCCAATGTTACACGATTAAATACATCGATTAATATTCATCAAAATAGAAAACCAAAATGGTTTTTATTTCGTCTAAAGACTGAGTGGTCTATTCTAATATTACAAAAAACTAGGTCAATTGTTTTTCAAAGTTTAAACTATATTTATCCAAATTGTGTCAGACTACCTCGTGGTCTGTCATTTCTAAACCTCCAAGAAGATAATGCAATGGCCACCTTTTCCGTCTATCTAACTCTGCAACCAGTGTGAACTGGCTAAAAAAAAAAAAGGAAAGCCACTTTACAGTATGCAAATGGCAAACAACAAACAGCTGACCGTGCTGCGATGCATTCAAACACTAATTGAGCAAAAAGAGAATCAAAAATCTCTCTGCATACGTATTTTTGTACATTTTTCAAAGTCATGGCCGATATTTTTTCTATACCTAAAGACAGTCTATCGCAAGACGGTGCTGGCGAAAGAAAATAGAGAGAAACAAAAATATAATAGAATTGAATTCGAAACGATTTCGTTTAGACAATGTAAAGCTAAAATTGTGAAAAGGAAAATCAAATAAATACTATAAATACAATTAGGTACAATAAACCAATGAGTTGAGATCCTATAAAAATAGCAAATAGTTTACCACCATTTGCCACAATAAAAGTGCTAAAGTGCAATTTGTTATAAATAATAACAATTAATTGATGACAATTGAAGTGCGGCATGCAATCGAATTTTTCCCCTTGCATCAAAGGCAAGTGGAAAGTTTTTGCCTGATTTTGATTTGATTTCGGTTTCTGTTACTGTTTGTGTTTTTAGTGACAACCATAAAAATAGCAAATTAACGAAAAGAAATTTATGCAATCATTTAAATAAATAAATAGGCGATACATTTAATGCAGCTCAAGACATTTTTATTGACCTTGTGATGCAATAAATTTATATATAAATTTTATATTCCATGTTGGATCAAAATGAAATTGAATTGAAATATGAAAAGAAGAAACACAAAATTCAATGAGGGGGTCTTTTCCCTTAGGGATCCATTTTATAGTCCACAGATACATATACACATGTAAAAAGAACATCAAATGAAACATTTTAGGTCCTAGAAGTAAGTTCAAACATTTTTATAGCTGGTGTAGAAAGTATTAGTTGCTTTAATACCCTTAATAAAAATGAAAATAAAATATTACCTTGTAAATGTCGTTCAAGTAAAAATTAACAGCATCTTGTATATAAACTTTTTTTTATCATGGATTATTCTTCAATTTCAATTGATTTTACCTTTAACTTTTACAACTATTTATCTTCTTTAAAAAGAGTATTTCCCAGTCGATTTCTGCCATAATCTCAACAACATGTGTGTCAGTTTCAAGTATTGCACCCCATGGGCTAAATAAAGGTGCTCCCGAAGTATTACATCTCTTAGCCTAAGGTTAAATGTATTTTGAAAAATCGATGAGTTACTCATATAAATCAAGTCAAAACTTTCACTTTTGAACCAATCAGTTCTTGTTTAAGCCACATAACAGACAAAAAAAAAACAACGTGTAATTTATCAACTGAAAACCTGTTAGCCTATTGCCTTTGTGTCAATAGAGACAAAACAAGCTACAACTTTGTCTCTAGGGGGCAAGCAAAATGAAATTACTTAGTTCCCAGAATAAGATATACAATCAATAATTATCAGATGCAACTGGTTATTCCAAGAGATAGCATATTTAGCTTTCCGGCTAGATAAATAAATAATTGGTTATGCTTTTTTAAGTAGTATGTTTAATCGATGAAGTAAACATGGGCGCATCAATGGGATTACTAGAGTATGTGAAACCTAAAGTTCTCTGGGACATTACTCACATTTTCCAAGTATAGAATCAATCAACGTTTTTATCACGAACTACTATCGATTCGGGGATTAAGTTATATGGACGCCCATGCCGTAAAGTAAAAATGTAAAAATATACGATCTTAAATTGCTTTCAAGTCTCAATCATAAAATGCCATGGAGTGGAATTGCATTAGAACAAGTTAACAATAATTGAGGCACTTCAAAGCTTTACAATCTGACAAATACAAAAAAAAAACCAATTCAGTCAACAGGTTCCGGTTTAATGTGAACAGGCAGAACAAAAAAATTAAAGTATCCACACTTTTATATGACCATGGTCATAATACTTACTCATCTTGTTTACCAAATAGGTTTAATTGGGGCCGATTTTCAGAAATTAAGATAGATAAAATACCTTTTATACATAGCATGAAAATATTTCGTAATTTCTTGGCGTTATAAGAACTATTCAAAAAGCTTCTTAGGTCTCCTTAGCTATGACTTTCTACTATAACCTAAATTTCTTTATATAAGAGGGGCAAATGTTTATTTATCGCACATGTTTTATAGCTATAATTTAGAAATTTTTCATTTACCACGTGTCACCAACTATGAAGAAATTATTTAATAAGAAAAATATTAAATTTTATTCCCATTTAATATATACAAATGTATTTTTCAGAAATAGATTTATCTCTAGGTGTGTTTTGAGTGTTTCAAGTTCATTGCATAAATTGAGAAACAAACAAAAATAGCAAAGCAAAAGCGAAACAAACAAATAAAGTTTAGTCACGTTTTTGACTCATATTTGTATATTCAATGACTCTATCAGTTTTTTTGTGTGTGTTCTGTTTTTTTTTTTTGTCTATTGACGATAAATACATATATTATACATTAAGTGACAAAAGTATTTTTATAATGCCGGAGACATTGCCTTGCGTTGTCAAGCACTAAAGTAGTGAGCGCCAAAATACTGTAAACTTAATGGTTTCTATTTTATGATACTCGTTGAATTTTAGTTTAAGCCATATAAACAAGATGGGAGTAACTTTGTAGTTAACTGTTGACCATAAAAGTGAGGATGAGGATGAAGGGCAAATGAGTAAATGACAGATGTTAGGTAAATTGCATTGTTCCCTTTATCTATATCTGGCTCTCTATCTCTGTCTGGCTTTCTCCCTATTAGTTAGACACTAATCACAATCATGTTCACGATCATGCCGCGGTTTCGTTGTAATTTTTTTTATTTTTTTTTTGTCTTTTTTAGTTGCTTTCTGTATTGAGAAGCAATTCGAACCAATTTAAAGCGGTTCATGTCACTCATTTCATTACTTGGCAATTGAGTTTGACTTTTTGACGAGCTCAAAAGGCGACACACCCCTCTTTTGGAGGTCTCCACTTCACGGTGGATCTATGGATCCGTTCAATTTGTTGTTTACGTTACGCATTCTAATTTCTTTTTCTTTTTTTTTTCAATGGAATATTTCCAACATTTTTTTTTGTTTGTTTTATTTTAATGCTGGTACAGCAGATCACCAAACATTTCAATCAGCGTATGAGATCATTTGCAGGGACGGAGAGAAGGGAAAAGGAAGGGGTGACATTTTCACTTTAATTGATTTATTTTGATATTGGCGACACTTTGGCCATTTCTTCCTTCATCTGTTTTTTTTTTTGTTGCGGTTTATGTAATATTTAATTGCTGGTTGTGTTTTTATTTCTCTGGGTCAATTGATTGTTGATTTTTGTTATTTTGCATTTGCATCTGCGTTTTATTTTTCTTTCAAGGTCTCATTGAGTATTTTTTTTAAAATAACAGAATAAATGACTGAATGTGAGTTCAATAAACTGTTGGATATAATTTTTATAGGTGTGACAATATTCTTATCCAAACTTGCTAACAAAAGTATTTTATCATTAGATGAAATTAAACATTGGTAACACAAAGAAAGACAACGGTTAACTTAAAGTTTGAGCATTTTAAATTTCTTGTTTTATTTATTATTTGTATTTTTTCCTTGTAAATTAAAAGCTAACTCGACTCGGCTTGTTTACCTGTCACTTAATCGTAAGAACTTCTTTAATTTAAATTATAGAAAATCCATTGTTTGATTATACAGTTTGCACAGTTTAGAAATAAAATAAATAAATTTGTGTTTCTTTTATAAGGGCAGGATATTTCATGAATCCGTGTTGGTAAAACGATCAGAAAATTATTGTTTACCTACAACTTTTCATCAATAAGCGAAGTGTTTAAGTAACCCTCTTCAAAAACAACTCGTAGACTCTTTTTTTGTTGTTCTTTACTTCTTGATCGAATATCTTGTTTTTTTTTTAAATCATCTAAATCAAGGTTCAATCTTGGAATAAATAAAGATGAGCAGGTTATCTGCTAAAAATTTTATCTACTAAACCAACTTCAATGCTGAAACTTGTCGAATATTATAACTAAAGAAGTTCAAATATAGTAAATGGTTATTCAAAAAGACTCATTTATGCTGGAATTACTTTTTAGCTGTCGAAGATAAATTCATTTAACTAAAGCCTTTTAAATTTTGTTAATTTTTAAGCAGTAATCTATTTGTTCAGTCATTGTTTTCTCTTATATTTTCTTCTAATGAGTAGCATTATTTTACCAAGATTCTGAGTAAGCCAACTCATAAAAGTATTTTGAGAAAGAAGCTTTTATCTTTATCTTTCAACTAAACTTTGCTCTGTTGTCTCTTCATTTGCGATTTTTTTTTTTTTTATCAAATTTTAAAAATTGCGCTTTACTTTCTTAACAATAAAATGCTTAAGTTGTTGTATGTTGGTAAAATTAAGCTACAAGCACAAGTGATTCAGCGTCATATACAATCCCATAGCCTGCTTTAGACGGATGAGCAAACCCAAAGATATATATAAGATAATGCCAAAAGTAATTCAATTAACCAAACATGTGAAATTGGTAACATGGGTTAGATATTGATAAGATATACATGCATCTATATACATATATATATATATATATATATATATATATAAGCCCGAAAGCGATAGAAAAACAGCTGGGAGCAGCTTTTGGCATTGAAACTATTGGTAGATTAATTTGATAAGCATGCTCTCTTATCCGCCCTACGTAGTAGGGTTTTGTGTTTTTTTTTTTTGCTTCGACTTATCGGCGAGACGAAAAAATTGGCGATAAAGCTCATGCCAAGCACATGTAAGAAGCCTCCAACGAGTTGTGTTGGCCAGTCCGCAGTCCGAACCAGACTGGTTAGCGCCAGTTGTAACCAATTAAGAGTGAGCGAGTGAGTTTTGTGTTAAAGACTGAGACCCAGAACGTGCTCAAAAAATGGCGTCATAAAGCGTATAAAGACAAGAATTTTTATAGAATACAATCGTATATGTACGTACTTATTTGTGCATAAATATATTCGTTCTGAAATTGGAACAGACGCCTCAAGTTCAACGAGTATAACAGACAGTTTTGAAGTTGCGAAAGGGATAGATGGGCAAGCAACAAGTGTTTGACATACATTCAGAACTCAGCAGTGAATCATAGTGGATGGCGGGCCGTTTCAATAATGAAAATTTCTCTGTGATGTTTCATACAGACATGAGATGTCAATGATGTCCAAGTACTTACATTTCAACGCCCTTTAATTGGTTTGTGGAAAATAAAAACATCAGACATTCTTACATACAGAACGTGCTGTTTGCGAATAATGAGATTTTTTTTAAGAGGGTAATCTTAGATTTAAAAACCTTGACGTTCTTTTGTTTTGATTTCTCAGAAAAATGTTAATAACTTTAAGCGAAACGTATTTTCACTGGATCTGTATAACAATTCTTTTTTATATTCTTCAACCAATATCGAGTTTTTAGCTTCAATATTTTAATACCCGCATATAGTTTAATTTATTCACCATTAATAATTATTTTTATGCTCCCTGATTCTCTATACTCATTCAAATCCCAACCATCATCATACTTGAAATACTTTAATCATTAATTGTTCTATCATTTTAATTGATGACAAATGTTTTGTTTTGTTTATATCTATTTATATATACAAATTTATTGTATGCCCTCATGTTTGCCCCCAACAAACCCGTTCGAAGGGGAAAAAGTTAATAATAATGATCAAACATTTACAATTTGAATCAATTAAACAAAGAGTCAACGAAGAAAGGAAGAAAAGAAGATTTTTATTTCGAAACTCAGTCTATTTTACCCTGCAAATTAATATTGTTTACATATTTTGGAAAAAGATACAAATATTGTCAAGCAGTTTTCTAAATTAATTCTGTCATATCGCAATCTTGTCATTTGGCAAATGTTAAAATTGTAAAATCTAAATCTGCATTACACTTAGGATAGAATGGCATATAGTAACTATACTGGAAATTTTTGTAGAGGCCTTTACTTGTAGAGGCATTCACTCTAAAAAGCACATAAGTCAATTCTTTGGGTAACTTCATTCATCTTTATCTTGGTCAACATTAATGGCTTTAAACAATAGCCCAAAAACTGATTAAATTTTATTACACTTTAACTTATTTTCCAACGTTTTCCACATGCTGAGAATATGATTTATATTAGGTACAAAACAAATGCAAGATGGAATTCGGAAATATCCCAGCAATAGTTGAAGGAGCTTAGTCACTTTTCATTATTGGATTATTTTGCCCTTTACACTGATTGTATTACTCTCAATGATCTATTTCATTTACAAAATGGGTATACAATTCAAAACATTCACATTTCAGTCGAAGATTTACTCATGATTAGAAAATTTGGACCAAAAGTATTTTTTTTATTTTCAGTAAAAATTTTTCTATAATTCTATATAACTCTGACATCTAGCAGTTACAAATGGGTCTTCAAAAATCATTAGTTCTTAAAAATAGCTATGGGGTTGATCCCCTTTCCTTTCATTTAGAGTTTATAGGGTAATAAAATGTCTGCATTTCAGCTGAGCTTATGGAATATTTCTTTATGCATAAGTATAAACAAAAGGAAAACTTTTCCATAGTTAAACACGCGTTGCATTTGCATAAAGGGGGGACTGAGACATTATGACGCCATCAGCAACATATGAAGCATATAAGTATGTATGTACATACAATGTATATATAAATATGAAACTATTGGTATATAAAAAAGTTCCAGATGCAAGCATTATTTAAGACCAAAGGCATTTGTTGAACTTGAAGTCAAAGCGCTTTCAATTGGCACGCGAGTAGCAACAGATCGTAGCACTTGGGACAGCTGATTGGGAACTAGAGACACACACACACACACACACACACAGAGAGAAAAAGTGAACGAGAGAGAATCGAAGTGTGTGTGCGAGTGTGTGCTTCCCCATCAACAACAGCAACAGCAGTTGCTTGTTGTTGGTTGTCGTTAATGGTCGTTGGGGCGCTCCTCGCCAGCAGAAGCAGCTGCAATTTATTTAACTAAAAAACGTTCAACAATATTAAAATAAATTCCAAAAAAATAAACGCAAAAAAAAAAGATGTAAATCTTATTAAATATAACGCCTCGCTCCGTTTTAAAGTGTTTAGTGCCTAAAAGTAAAAACAAAACCGAAAATATTATAAATAAAATACACGCACCTAATAAATGTCTATAATTAGTAAGTTCAATAATGTGTGAATATCGCAAAAGAAGAAAAAAAATAATTTATAAATTTTTTGTTTACCAGGATTATAAAAAAAATAGCATTTTCGAAACATTTCGCAAGTGTATGTGAAAAAAAAGAAACGAAAACAAATTAAACCAAAATCTAAAGAAAACCACAATAGTTAATCAATTTTTAATGCAGACGGACAAAAAGAAATTATTAGATATTATATTTGCTTATGTCAGGTTCGAATGCCATAATAAAAAAAATCCAAAACTTGATCAGATCAAGGGCTTTAACATCAACATTTTTTTAAATGTTTGATATTATAATAATATAATAAGTTAAAAGATGAGATTATAGGAATTAAGAAAGAATCCGAATGACAATAAACTAAAAGGAAAATTTTGAATGTTGAACTTATTTTGTAGCTACGGATTTAAAATTGATGAATTTAAAAAATATGTTTTCAATAATTGCTAACCCAAAAAAAGCCATACTAGTAAGAGAATTCTTAGGAAAAAAAAACTTTTTTAGAGATTTATTTTAACAAGAAAACAATAAATAGAAAACACACCTTGAAGTTGTTATTAAAGTGGCTTCCGTTGTATTTTCGTATCAAATTATAACTTTATCAATTAACAATTCAATATTTGGCAATATGATTTGTTATCCCTTCGTAAATTCCCCTTGGTTGCTTTCAACATTCGTATCAAAAAATAAGCATAAATTCGTATTTATTCAACATTTTAGTATAGTCTCGAAATCACATTTAACTAGGTGTAAAAGTTAGCAGGATTTGAATCAAGTTAGGTGCAGAAATAATAATTATAATAAGAAAATACATATAATAAAATCACACTTAGTCACAATTCGATCGAATGTTCAAATGATAGATGATTCACTATATTGAAATACGAGAACCGAGATGGGTTTGTTTAGGGCAAAGACTTCCGCATAGCATTTTATATATACATAGTATATATGTAGATCAGATGTATGTATATAGGACAGCTAAAGTTGGCCCTTTTTCGATATTTCTTTGTGTTCTTTTGTCTAGATCGGGGAACAAAGAAGTTTTTGGGGGAGAACGGGAAGAGAGAAGAAATAATATATAAACATGCAGATCATGCAGCAGTCCAAGGCAAAAAACCAGACAGCTGTTTGGCATCACAGTTGAACTCAATATTGTGAGATGGAGAAAATCAGTACAGTTGGCAACAAATTGCCCAAGTGCACTTGTTTTTTTATGGAATTGCTTAAAGAAAGTATTTTGTTAGGTTAGATAAGATCGTGTAGGCTTGATATTGGCATTGACTTTTGTACGTAGTAGCTAAAATAGTTTTGTGTAGTTTGTATTTAACCATATCAACACTGAGAAGCTATTAGCACTTGAGACTTAACCGCCTGTCTGACACATTTTGAGAGTATTATCTAATCGCAATTTGTTGTTATTACTTGTGGTTGACTTTATTAAGTTTTAATTGCATAATTAGAGTATTAGCCATGGGCTTTGATTTTTTGGGCAGCAACAATAAATTTTTGACCATGATCCATGGGTGGATGGATTATTAGTATGATAAGCCACAGCTACTCAATCATTTTGAAAGGTGTGTAAATTAAATCAACATAAGGGAAAATGAAGTACATGAAAAATACAAATAAATAATATAACTACCAAGAAGTCTAATACAAATCCAATTCAAGCAAATAAATTTTAAAAAGAATTTCTTTTATTTTAATGTTATAAAATCTTCGTCAATGAGTTATAAACTTGTTGAAAATTAAGTACTTGTGGATCTAATGGTTGGATATCGAAGGCTGTAATATATTTTTTATCAGTAGATATACAAATTATATGGATAATGTTGACTCAACATAAAAACGGCTAAAATATGTGCCTTAACAATTAATTGAGTACATAGAATAGCAATGTGTGAAATTTGGCACTTTGATTCCAATCGAAAATGCTCTTCCCTTTTATGCGAAACTTTGCTCCAAGAACTTTTAGTTAGCCAAGAATATAAATTATCAATGTAAAGATAGGAAATAAAAAATAAACAAACGAAAAACATTGAAAGTCATGAGAATCTCTTACAGTTTTATAACCACTGCGCAGGCCCTTAAAAGTATGCTTTATTTTTTGGCACAAGGATATTTTCTAACTCATTTCATATTCTAGTCACAAGAAGAGAAAAATATAAACACAATTGTCGAATTTCTAAGTCTTTAAAGTGTAATTAATACAATAAAATTGTTTAATTTGTTAGTCCAATCCTTTTGTTGTAGTTGTTATGAGTTATTCTAAGAAAGATCCTCCAGTCATAAAAGGCAATATATTTATTTTTGTTTTATTAAAGTGATAAAATGAAAGCGTATGAAATTTCATACCATATGACTCAGTTGTTTCGGTTATCGTTTTTCACATATTACAAAATCCCCCAAACACAATATATGATAATTAAAGAAATTAATATACATATTACTATACCATATCACAGTAAAGCCATCGGAAATCTATCTATAGGTCAATGGAGTAGATGAATCTAGTCAGTGCCATTTTGTACTGCAAAACTTTTTGCCAAACTAAATCTATTTTGTTTTGGCTATAAAACAGCAGCAACTTGACTATAGCAATTAGCACAGCAATTTTCGTGGCAATATTCAAAGGCGTCACACGGTGCGTATGAGTATCATGCAAATCGAAATGAGATCGTAACGAATTCTCCCTAACTTGATTTTTTCATTTTTTTTGTTGCTTTTCACAGCTTTTGGTTTTAATTATGACCTGTCGCTATTGTTGTTGCTCTCTATCCTAACAGCTGTTTGGGGATTTTATTGTTGCTATTTTTTTTGTTTGTTGTTTATTAAACAATCTACTTGGCCCGGTGGAGGCTCAGTCTGTGAAAAGCATTTCGCGGATAAGCATTCACACAAGAAAAGGTCTCCGGGCCAACAAGACAAAAGAGATTCAATCGGTTGGCGGTTTAGTGGAATAAGAAAAAAACATTATAAACAATATAGTATATTTATCTATCTACGCATTTACGTTGGTGTGCGTTTGTGTTAGTCGTAATCATGTTGGCCAGTGAATTTGTTTGTTAAACAAATAAAAACAGACATGGCGTGTGCGGCGTGATTCTCGAGCCAATGAACTTGGAAATAAAATCAAACGGACTTGTATACTACATACATACAAATATGATAAATGTGGAAAAATAGACGATACAATTTTGAACAAAATATAAATTTAGATACGCGCATATATACATACATATATATATCTAGACTAATTGAAGCTGTCGTCTTTGTGGCTAAAAAAGCAAAATATATACTTTTGTTTATTTTTCTGTCTTGTTACTACGCTGCAGAAGAATATTGCTAAATCTTTTTTTGTGTGTCTTTTTTATCAACAAAAGCAAGACAAAAAACGGAAAAACCAAGAAGAAAAACAACAAAATTTGTAAACAACAATTATTAATAAACTTTGTGTTTGTGTGTTTTTGATTCAAATCAGTTTTGAAATCATCATCGATGTAAATTGAATTACTTGTGCAGGTAAATTAAATATTGAGGGCCTGTAGTCTTATTTCTTTTTTTTATTTGATCACCTTGAACATAATTAAGCAAATAACTTGTCTATGTAGTCGTTGAATACCCTCTACTTCCTTAGGCTTTGGAGGGAATATTGTAAATAGTCTTTGTTCTTTTATTATTCTGTTCAGCAGCAGATGAGATATCATTAGTCGATGACTCCTACAACGATAGATACTCAGTTAACTTGTAAAGTACAATATGAAGTCAACCACTTTTTAATCATTTACATTTATAAAGGATAAAATATGTTGCCATATAAAATTTATTAGTTATAAATTTCTGACTAACTTTAGAGAGTTTTTTTTAGATTAGCTTAAAAGAGTGGTGTAACTGATAATTCTATATTGTTGATTATGTTTAACTTATGAATTTTATATACATATGTTTTAGTTAATAAAATTAGGTGTAATTAAATAGCCCTCTAACTCTGTATGGAAGATAATATACTTTATAGCTTGCAACTCTCCATTTATTTAAGGGTAATCTGTTTTGTTTTTTCATATCAAAACAAACCTTGAAATTCAGATTGGGAATTTTTTTTTGACCATTAGTTTACTTGAATTTAAACTTTTTTCTTGGCTTTAATAAAACCAGTTGCCCAAAAAAACAAAAAATAAATTGGTGTATGCAAAAAAAAACGAAAACTTGATTTTACAATATTTATTTATTTTGCCTAGATTCGTTGAAGGTGTGTGTGATTGTATGTCTAGCCACTGGACAAACACTCGACTCATTCAAACTCGCGTATCTAATGAATTGCAAAATAATTGTAGCTTTTCTTAAGAAAAACGAGGCAAGCGAGACAACAACGACAAATTTTAAACGTCAAGTCACACGTGTTTGGACTCAATTAGAAGTCAACCGACCGACTTTGTCTTGATTTGACTTGGCAACAGACGAGCGAAATGAGAACCTGAATCGTACTCGTAGAGTAGTTAATGTTACTTCTGTTTGGTTTATCTAAATGAATGTCCATATAATTATTACGCCACTGATAAGCTGCTGACCTTAGAGGCCTATGCTAAGCTATGAATAATATTCTATACATAGAACTATTTTTATTGCATTAAAGAAATTCAATAGTTTTTATTGCGAATTTAACTCGTTGAAGTCTTACACATTAAACCAAATGTGTTAAGTGAAAGTTGTTATTTATTTATTGTATTATTTAGTTATGAGTTGGGTTTTTTTTTCTTTTGCGTATTTAAACGTATTCAATTAGCATTTGTAAAATGAAATAGATCAATTGGCAGTTCGTGTTATTGTGAAAATGAGGCAATGTGCACACAATAGAAACTAAAATGATAAAAAAAACCCAGTAGTCAATTAATAAATAACCGAAGGTCTCAATATAGTATATAAACTATTTCTGATCTGCAAGAAATAAATAAAATTAGCCATTAAGTTTTAAAAACGGAAATAAATAATGCTCTCAATGACTTCTTATGCTATTTCTGCTATTTATTTGACTATTTTTACGAATTTGGAAACACTTATTCATCTGCTGATGACATAATTGCTTTTTGAAACGTATATAGAAATTTTCAAAAGTCATGTGTATAACAAAAGGAAAGCCACAAAGCAAATATTTTTTAAAGATGATGGACAAATTACACGAAGGTACACAAAAAGATAAAAAAATTTTCGAAAACAAATACTTTTCAGCCTAATGCATACATCAGGAGACAAAGGATAATTCCCTTAAATTCACAGCCCTATATCCACCTAGTCCAGATTAAGATCATATCAAAAAACCTTTTTTCATTTTCAGATCTACATCAAATGGCAAAATGTTAATAAATGTTTACAATTATTATACATAATTATGCTAATTTATTTAAGCATTTATTTTATAATTTTGGCTTGGTTAACACATTTTTTTTATTTAGTTATTGTGTGCACACACACAATCGATCGATATATAGGCCGATTTTGTGATAAAGAAAACTTTCACCGTATACACATTCAAAATATTTGCATATTGATTAGTCACAAACTCCAAATTTAAATATACATTAATTATAGCTACACTTTCAACGTTGTTTTTTTTTTTAATTAATTAAAATTAATAGATATTATGTATATATATTGGTTGTTTTTTTGTTTTGATTTCGTTGTCTTTATTTGATTTTTGTCTGCGACGTATTTAATATATATTTTTATGCAGAGACCGCTCAACCGGTTTCAGATGAATAATTATTATCTTATCAAAGGAAAAAAACGATAAACATATTTATATAGTACACAAACATATACATACATATAAGTATGTGTATCTGTGTTTGTTCAATGACCCTAATTAATGAACTAAACAATAATTTGTTTTTCTATGTTACAGGAAGGGCAACCAATGTGAACTAAACGCTGGATAAACAAGAACTTAATACACACACTCACCCACACACGCACACATAAGCACACTGGCACTCACAGAGAAAAATTGTGATATACTTTCATAGGAAAATCCATGTGAAATCCATTGAGAAAGACTCCCTCTCCTAAATAGAAAACATTCACATTTTGTACATTGCATTACATACTACCTACTCCAACTTATTCGCGTCCTAAGTACAAATCCATCAACCAAAAAAATTTTGAAATATAAACATAATGGATTTCGATCAAATTCTTGCCAAATGTGGCGATTTCAATCGTTATCAATTCATGATACTCGCCCTCTTCGGCTTTATCAATATCATCGTATCGATGGTGAGTACAAAAGTAATTCATAAAATGAAAATCCGACTAACAAAGAAAATGTTTTCTTTTATTTGCAGCATTATTTTACACAAACAGTCATTAGTTTTGTGCCAGATCATTGGTGCTATCACGATAAGCTAGTGAATATGACATATAAGGAAATAGCTGAAATCTATTCAAGATTTGAGAATCCATCCTGCACACGTTTGGCGGACATTAATGGACCAAATGTCACAGTTAGCACTGAGAAATGTGAACGCTGGATCTATAATTATGATTTTGGTTATAGAAGCATGAACACAGAGGTAAGTCAAATCGATATTGATAAATATATTGATATAGAATGCTAAAATGAATTGTGTCCTATTTTAGTTGAATTGGGTCTGTGATTCGGCTTACAAGGCTCGCATAGGACAATCGTTATTCTTCATTGGCTCTGTGGTGGGCACTTTATTCTATGGCCTATTATCTGATAAAATTGGTCGTGTTCCTGCTTTAATATTATCAAATTTCTGTGGCTTCGCTGGCGATTTCTCAACAATATTTACCAAAAGTGTGGCCACATTCACTTTGTGCCGTTTCATATCAGGTCTGGCGGCCGATACAAACTTTTATCTCATGTATATTATAGGTAAGTAAAACTGAAATTGAACCTCACCAGAATACCGAATACTAATTATTTTATTCTTTTCTAGTGCTCGAATATATACGTCCTAGCATGCGCACTTTGGGTCTCAATATGGCTGTTGGTCTATTCTATTGTCTGGGCTTGGTATTTACACCCTGGTTGGCTGTCCTTGCTGGTCATTGGCAAATCTATTTGGCCTGCACTTCCATACCCATTCTCCTGGTGATTCTCTTCTATTTTGTAGTGCAGGAAAGTGCCCAATGGTTGGTCACTCGCAATGATATTGATGGTGCCATTAAGAGATTGAAACGTGTGGCCAAATTCAATGGTTGTCGGGTAACGCAGGCAGATTTCGATGAGTTCCGTCGTCATTGTCAGATGACACGAGAGATGCAAGGTGGCGATGATAAGAAGCATGCCACTCTCTTGGATATGTTCAGAACGCCGCGCATGCGAAAGAATACATTGATTTTGTTCTTTAAGAGGTAAGTTGTAGAATAATTTCACAAAACTATAGATTACTATATGCATTCATGTATTTTTAGCATGGTCATTACTCTGTGCTATGATGCCGTGTCTCGTAACGTAGAAGGCATGGGAATTTCCCCCTTCATTATGTTCTCGTTAAGTGCCTTGGCCGTTTTACCATCGAGCATTCTGTTGGTCCTGCTCCAGGATCGTATTGGACGCAAAGGCATGGCATCAGGCTCACTGCTGGTGGGCGGACTTTTCACAGCCGCTGCTGGCATTGCCATAGCCTATCAACAGGATAATCATAATGCCATATTGCTGGCTTGCCTGACCATAGCTGCACGTTTCGGTGTTGCTATATCCTATGAATCGGGCTCACAATATGCCACCGAATTGATACCCACTTGTGTGCGAGGACAGGGTGTAGCAGCTGTGCATGTGGCTGGATTTGCCGCCTCTTTTCTGGCTCCTTACATCCTGTGGTTGGGCACATTCTTTAAGGCAGCTCCCTCCATAATATTGGGCATTCTATTCTTTGCTGGCTCATTTGTTTGCCTCCTCTTGCCGGAGACATTAAATAGAAGTCTGCCCACCACCATTGAGGAAGGTGAAGTCTTTGGCAAGGGTGAACGCATGCTCGATTTCCCTTGTCTCCACCATCATGACGATGACGAGGAGTCCGACTCTGAGTTGGAGAAATATAAGCGCAAACATTCACTTATTGATGCCAAGCAACAGGTGGACTCCAATAGTAGCAAACGTAAGCAATCCCTTATCGATGCCGATCGTGAAGAGCAGGCTCTCAAGGATGCCAAGCATTAGTTTTGTAATTAGCAAGCATTAGTTTAAAACAAATTTTAAGATATCCAGAGTTAACCCAACAAAAGAGACAAGAAAACATTATCCCTCACCACACAAGTGTGCTCATTATGATGAAGAAGACGCCTTTACCCAATTATCTATATATGTATACATATATCTAATATCATATACTACCTACTATTAATATTTGCTAGTTTTTTTATGTAGGTCATAACTCAATAAGGCTAATGTAACAATTTTTCAAAACAAAAAACCTTTTTTCCAAAAAAAAATGTGTATAAAAATGGAACAGTAAAGTTAACATATAAGCGGCACAACATCACTTAAATGAAATAGATTTTTGAAATGTCATACGATTTCACATATACTTACATATATGAATATTATACTTAAATTTATTCTATTGTATATACATTGTAAGTGCTCTAGTACTTAGGTTAAATTGAATTATTCAATTATTTGTTCAATGCTAAAAGAAAACAAACACAAAAACTGATAATAATTACAAAACTTAGACGAAAAAATAAAGTATACAAAACAAATAAAAGAAAATTTCAATTAATTTTTAATAGTTAAAAAGCAAGAGTGAAAATTTAATTTTGTAATTTGCACAGTTTTTCTAAAGAGTTTGTCAGAGTTAATTGTCCAAAGTTCGTTTAAAAATTGCCACTTTAACAATGTCATCGATAACTATCAAAAACTTCGATAAACGCAAAACTATCGGAGTTCCATTCGGTAAATAAAAATCTACTGCATAATTTTAGACGTCTTGGAATAATACGAATGCCCACAAAGCTGTTGACTTTAAATTGTAGATGATTGAAAATTAAGCAAATGATGATAAAAAAAAAAGAAAAATTAAGCTTACAGTTTTAGGGAATGAATGAACGAGCCTTGCTTCACAAGGGTATAAAAAGCACAACATATAACAAAATTTATTTAAAACTGAGAGACTTTAATAACTTTTCTTTGGCGTTACAATTATTAAAAACCAATGGACATTTAAAGCATATTTATTTTTTAAAAAAGGTAATGTGGGCAAGTCATTAAATAATTATTGAATGTAATTTTAGTTACTTGAAAAGTTAAAGCAGAGACTGAAAATAATTATTATATTCACAATATTAACAATTAAACCCGCTATTTGCAAATAAACTTGGAATTTTGAAACTAACTTTCGTTGATATTGAGACATTGCAATAATCAATCTGCCGTCTTAACAATGATGCATCAAAGTTATATTGAAAGTAACAAAAGTAAAACAATTATTAATGAATTATTTAGAGATCTACATATTTATTCCAAGACTCAAGGTAAGTTCTTATATATCGTAGCTGCAAATACAATTTGGGTTAATCTCAATCTTAAAGTCCCACACATTGTCTCAGTACTTTAGCTTTTCACACTTTTCTTTAAGTCAACCACACATACACACACACACACACACTTTTGTATATGTACTACCTATAGAGCAACTGCCGTTAACAACTTAATCTTAAGAGCAGTGAGAGGTAGTGAGGGGCCAAAGGGGGTCTGGCTGACGCTGTAACTTCAAAGTTCTTGAAACTATTTTCCTTTGAAAGAAAAAGAAACTAAAGGCAAAATGAATTAACGCTACATTAATTTATTTAATCATATTTCATTGAAATTGAGCAATCAGCTGGAAGAGGAGACGAGGCCTATTCCTGACGGAACTCTAACAGAAGCAGAAGCTTCTGCAATTATTTGTGCATTAGAAGATTCTTTTGACTCCAAGACGGACTTGAGTTGACTTGACTAGCGGCTGAGTCGGCCGCATTGGAGGAGGGAGTGGGGGAGCGGCTTCGGCTAATGTCAGTTTAAGTGTTGGAATGAAAATGCAATGTGGGAAAAAAATGTATCTTTTACACTAGACGTTGTGGAATCACTCTGGGTTGTAATATGTATCTCATAAATGCATGAAATGCCAGCCGCGCAGACAAGTCCTTAAATGCATTTGTATAACATATGTATGTGTTTTGCTATGAATTCTTATACATACTTATGGCCAAAGAAATCAAAAATGATATCCCAAACAGCACCCAAAATGGGCAACCCACGCAACTGAATTTAAAGCTCCTTAAATGTGTGTTAGTCTATTAAAACTGATTTTAATGTGGAACAGAAATACATAGTATGGGAAAATTATAACTTATTTCTTGCTATAGATTTACATTTGCTTGTTATAATTAATTTAATAAAATAATAATTAAAATTTATAAAAAGCATGCATTTGCACATACACAAGATAAGTATATCCATTCCATAACTTTCTGACATTTTAAAGGTCATTGCAATGTAAATTTTTCATATAGACGGCAGAAAATTTATTTACCAGGCAAGTACATTTTTCTAACGTAGATCAACCAATATGTTAGCCAATTACTAAATGATGATGATTCAAATTTTCTCAAATTTTCTTTCCCACAATATGCGCTTATATATTTTCTATTCATTTCAATGCAAGATGACAAATTGTTTAATTGGCTTAATCTTAATCCGTTTAGATGGGTCGAAAAAAACTTTCAATTTCAGCTTTCCTATCGAAAGTGATCACAAGAGACGACACAAAGCTGATTGAATTAAGTCAAATGCATTGACTTCTGTTAGAAGAACCAATAGCAACAACAACAACAACAACCAAGACAAGACAAGACCAAAGACTATAAGCCAGTTAAGATTTCCCCATGTGGAGACCGAAAAAGAAAAGACTAAAAAAGAAAAATAACAAAAATAAACCTAAGTAAAACGAAACGAGTTGATGCTAAAGTTGTATTTACTTTTTTGGTTTCGGTTTTGGTCAACATTAGACATTTTGTCCTAATTACACACACACGAACTAGCTAACACACACACACACATGGTCAGACTCTGTGTATGTGTATTGATTGGCAACGCTCATGCGCAACTTCACTTTCCATTTAATCTCGTTTCGTTTTGTGGTGCAACAATTTGTCGCACGTTCGCATGAAAATCGAAAGCCGATTTTCATGTCAATATTTTGTTTAATAAACTGCGCGCCTAACCAAGCCCGGAAAATATGTAAATTACCCTATGGCTCTCAGACTAAACAAATGAAAGAAGAGACTGGGACAGAGACGAGGAGACCCAAGACGAAGACGAAGATGGAGTACAAGACAAGACGGAGATGCTTGAGGCATATTTAGTTGCGTTGACCGATTGAACGAAAGTGCAGCATGCAGAAAGATGAAAGTTGTCCACAAGTAGAATGACGGCAACGACAATGTTGAAAGTGCAAGTGGTTTCATCGATTGATGTAAGATAGTTTTTTCCTCCAAAGTGTTTAAAAACATTTAATATTGCTATGCAAAAACCTCTTTTTAACCTTGCACTCTGGGGCATATATTCATTTTCCATTTAAAATTATTTTATTGAATGCTTTTGCCAATAGCTTTTTCACCGGAACTTGTTTATGTAAAACGCTTTTCCGCTTTAAAAATGGTAAATTAATCAAATGAATGACAAAAAGAAAGACAAAAAATTTGAAATGCCAAGCCAAAAGCAAAGCAATGCAAATCTACAACAACACAAATCGCAAATTGTGGACTATTCAAATTTATATCAATTGCTTGTCATTAGCCTCTTAGATATCACAAAAGACATCAAGAGAGAAAAATATGCTAAGCATCTGCTCAATGGCCATTAGCAACAATGTTGGGCCCATTCTGGCTCTCTCTATCTCTCTCTCTCTCTCGCTTTGAACCTCTTTCCTGGGGGTTTTCAATGCCTTTGGGGCCTAATGACACATTCATTCTTGGGCGAGAAATGATAAGAAATAATTGAAAAGATTGCTGGGCATTTCGAATCGATTGAATGGCCCATAATTAGACATACACATGCACACACTCACACATAAACACACATGTTAATGTTTGTTTCTAGGTACATGGCAATGTTGCCAGCACTCAAGGAACAAAGAAAAACCATTACGATTTATTTGATGTCAATCTTGTCTTGCCTACTGACCACACAAAATGCATGCACAATGATTCTCAAACTGTTTGCCGGCTAATTAGGGCTAAAACAGAGATTTTCCAGTCACTCAGTTGCAAGTTTCTTAATTTTTTTTTTCTCGTTTCTGGTTTTTTACTTATTTGGACAAAGTATTTTACTTGTATTTTTGCTTGTAGGTGGGAAAAACTTTCTACTGTTTTCTGCCTACGTCATGTTCACAGGGACCCAGAAACAATTTTTGCATTGCATAAAAGTAATAATTTTTGATTTCCGTTTTTGCGAATACCATAAAAGAAGGCTAACAATATCAGGCCTTTTTTATACCCTGTTTATTTTGAATCTAGCATTAAACAACCAACAAAATATATAATAAGAACAGCATTAAACATTACATTTTTTAAATAATTTGATATGGATATTGTATTATCTGTACTTCTTTTAGACTTTTACTTTTCTACAGTTTTGTTAATAAAAATTGTTTGCATTAGTTTGTAAATTCAAACACTATGAAAAATGTAAATTTTTGTGTTTTTTTTTTATGGATTTTTAAAAAGTTTATGATAAATAAAATTGTTACGAGAGTGACATTCAAATATATTTGGCCTCAGACGCTTTTGCCGCTTGCTTCAATTATGCATTCCAATGCTCGCTGATTGCTCGATGAAGTTAAAACCTTTAACACGTTTTATGTTCGTCTCATTAGATTGCGAATCGAGGCCGCTCCTTTATGACATTGCCAGGGCAATAATATCAACAGCGAGAATAGAGCAGAGTCGTCCGCTGCTAACTAACAACCAATACCACTACCAATACCAAATAGTCCGATGCATACGGCTCATTATAATGGGCGGCACTTTATTTAAATGCGCGCACGGCACATCATTAACAAGGCAAATGCGCAACGCCAAAGGGGCCATAGTAAAAACAAAATAATAATAAAAGAAAGAAAACAAGGATGTGGATGCGTCTCTATTAGGCAGAACTTGGGACCGCACGCACCTTTACGAAGGGGAGGGAAAGGGAAGAAGTGAGTAAAGCGATTTCATAATATCTCAATTGATGCGATGCGGCCCGTCCTGGGCCATTGGCCACCACCATCATCAGCCATCAGAGAGCAGGCACATTGGTTAAAATAAAATTCATTCAATTTGTCGAAACGATGGTAAAAACATTTATGTATCACATACATTTTATGGCGTTTTGGTTCGTTATAGAACCACTGTGCGTTTGCCTTTTTGCCAGGCGCCTTAATTGGTTTCTAAGAATTCGCAATGTGCCCTTCTTCTACTTCGACTTGGACTTCTTGAGTTTTTTCTTTGCCATCATCTTGGACCCATTTCTATGTGCGTTTTGCCTATTATGCGTTTGGTTGGCTTCTTTTCCTTTCAGCCTGCCTGCCTGCCTGCTAATTAAGGTCGTCGTCTAGAGTTGGCGGTCTGAGCTTTTGTGTATTTGTGTGTGTGTGTGTGTTTGCAAATTACCCCGCAATTCCACTAAGTAAGTGTGTATGGTAAGGGGAGTTGGGGTAGGGTTTGGTAATTGCCTGCACCAGCTAAACGCTTGCTGCCGCTGCTGCTGCACAGTGCACTTCAAACTGTAATTGGCTAACATTTTCATTTTCATTCAAGATCTATATAGAAACATAAATTATTATTAACAAAAATTGATATTTTACTTGTATTATTTCCTACCAATAAAAAGTGCTCCATTGCGTGAAATTTCACTTTTCTTTTTACCCCCTCGCAAAACAAAAGACTTAAGACACAAACTTAATTTGAAAATTGATCATAAATCATTGATAATAATTTTTTTTACGATAAACGCTAGGTAACTTAATTAGTTTAGTAATGGCCATCTATCCCACCCATGGATTTTCTCCTTTTTCCACTTTTCCTAAACTTCATTGCGGAAAAATAAAATTAATTATACAATATATTTGAAAGGAATATTTATGCATAACTCTTTGGGGGATAATCTCATTAGATAAGTTGTGACAGTTTTTTTCTTCATTTAGCTTTGTTTACAGTTGTTTACTCTACCATATTTCAGCTGATCATTTTATAGATTTTCAATTGGTTTTTGCTTTAGTCTTCCCTCTATAAACCTATTTTCTAATATTGAATAAGACAGGCAGACGATCCTCTTGGCATTCATGTTGCCTCCAACGCATTTGACAGCATTTTCTTTTCAGTTTGTTTCCTCATTACGAAAGCACACTCAAACACATACGCATACAGACAGCATTTTCAGCCAAACATTAAAAAAAAAGCCAGCTTTTAATGTTAATTACGTGATGCTGTGAGGAAGCATCTTACCGCGACACACGCTGGCAATTTGCATTTTTCTTGTTGCTGTTGTTGTTGCATATGGCTAGCGAAAATTCGTCTGTGTCATGTGGCAAGTTTTTGGCGTCGCCGTCTTCATCGTTGTTGTTGTCGTCGTCGTCGTGCAAAAGAAAGTGAAAAGCTTTAATACACCATGGAAAGTCGGCAAAAGGTGAAGATGCTGCGCTGAAAGTTCATGACGGTCAGCTGGTGATGCTTCTGCGACTGTTGCTGCTGTTGCCGCAGTCGTTTTTGTTGCACTCTGTTAATAATAGCAAGGGGAAGAGGTCACACGGGGTACATTACAACAAAAAAAAGTGGTCAATGTTGTGTGAGAAAAGTGGTAAATGGCGAGGGAGTCAGGCGCTTTCCAGCTTGAGGATGATGAGAAACAGGAAACAATATAGGCATAACATATGCACACAAGAAAAGAAAAAAAAAAGCCAAACACGACGACAAATTGTACAAGTTACATGTAGATGACAGTTCCTCATAGCTCTTCAATCGATATCTCATCAGTTGCCATTCGACTGAATCTCTTTACCCTCACGCACACTCACACACACACACACACACATCTACCTGGCAATTTATTTATACACACATACAGAGCTATTTCAAGTCACCTTTCCTCCTTTTTCAAAAGTTTCTTGGGAATTTAGTGCTAATGCGTACAAGAAAGAGGCGTGGCAGCCAAAAAATAACAAAGTGCTAATAATTTTCTGGGCAAACCACAGAAAATTATGAACATGTGCTATAAATGTTGTTGCCTATGGGTCTAGAGTTATGATCCACAAAGAGTGAGAGAAAAAGTAAGATATAGTGGGAAAGGGAGAGAGAAAGAGACAGGGAGAAGAAACCTGGAGAATTAAAGGTTTTTTTTTTGGGGCAATTTGCATTTTGTTGATATCGTTAATTTTGGTTTTGGTAAAATTTATTTCAGCATATTTGATTAGTTTTTTTTGGCTGTTCATTTTCTTGTATTTACACGTGGATCAATTAACTCGTGGGCGAAGGCTGGCTAAAGTAAATCATTAAAACAAATTCAACAACAAACAACAACAACAACAAATTAAGAAATAATGGCAAATAATTTATAATAATAAAAATATTTTGGCATTTCATTTTGTTTGATGTGTGTTGAGTGTTTGAACCTCTGTGTGTGTGTATAATTATTACGCATCAATATGCTTTTTCCCCTCTCCCTTCTCCTTTACCAAAACAAATTTGTGTCAAGGATGAGCCATCGGTAGTATCAATAGGTTTTTTAGTAGTCAGTTTGCTGCTGCTGATGCTGATGTTGATGCTCTCTGATTGATTGATTGATTAAAGACAATGAACAAAATTCAAATATGATGTCTTAATGGGCGTTTAATTGTATGCATCTAGCCAAAGGAGATTAACGCTAATGATGATTCAAAGCTAACCAATAAAACCAAATTACTTGATCTATTCATATATGTGATTATAGATCGCGACTTGTGACTGAATTTCAAATGTCAAGAATACTTTGTATTATTTCCTCCATTCATTTTCCCACACCATGATGAACAAGATTCCATTTCAAATAAATCATTATGAGAATGTCGCATCCATCATTAATCTATAAAAGAGTAACTGACCAAGAATAAAATACCTGACACTGGCTCCCCTCATCTCTAGTCGTTACTACACTGTTTAGAGTCTGTATTGAAACCCAAATTATTCTACTCCTGCTGTGTAAATTACAAATATTTATACCATATCCGTTATTCGCACCTCGAAATTCTATCTATCAGACAATATTATTCATGCTTAAGATTCGGTTTCAGATCCATTTAATTAAACTTCCGCATTTTGGTCTTTGCCAACTAAAAAGTTATAAAATTAAATTAATTCACCTTATAAGCAGAGTAATAGAAACTTTATAGATACTCGGCACAGAAAATTTATAGACAAAGTAAATCATCAACAAAACAAACAAACAAACATCTCAAGTGCATTCCATCATTGGCGAGTAAACTATTTCCAAGTTAATTGGTTTTGTTTTCTATAAAGTTTTGTGATATTTCTTTTGGTTTTGATTATGCCAATGTCTTTCAAATAGAAGCTACGTGGTAGAATTTCAATTGAAGTGGAAAACGGTTGAGAATGAAGCTAGTAAAAGTTGAGCCTCAGTCGCATGTGGAGTTCCCATAGAGACTCGAGAGACTCTAACTTCCAATTCCAAGTCCAAGTCGTCTTGATGTAGATTAGAAACAAAAGCGCAATGTAATAAGCAATAAATGCAAGTCTAAGACTCATTTGGAACGTGTTAAAATGATATACTCTTCTCTCTCTCTCTCTCTCTCTATCTCTATCTGTCTCTTCTTGTTGTTCTTTTATTTCTATCTCGGCAAGAGTTAAACAATGGAAATTAAAAATTGAAAAAAAAGAAAGAAAAATAAGAAACGAAGGGAAACAATTTATCTACCTATATGAAAATCTAAGATGTTGGGCTCTCTGGCTAATTTGTGTGGTTTTTTCTTTAAGTTCGTTGTTGTTGTTTTCTTGGAAGCGCTAATCAAAAGTTTAATGCCCATCCAAGGGAGAAGGAATACTAGGAGAAACAGGTGGTGGAATCAGAGGAAAAATAGGAAGTCCAAGTGCAAGTGCAAATGCAAAAAGCAAACAAAAAAATCGACAGGCAGCAACAATTATTATGCCACAAGAGGCAGCAACAGCAGCAGCAGCAGCGGACTACCCGCAGCCGCAGCAGAAAAATCCACTCAAGGCGTTGCCCGCAACTGGCGCAACTGCCAAGTGATTCTAATGATGCTTCTAATGATATAGTCAAAAGCAATGAGTGCGCGCGCTCCCAAGGAGAGCTACAGGCATCGCCCAGACAACAGACACACTCACACTCACACTCACACACACACATACTGAGGAGTCTTTTGGGCGACAGCAGAGACAGGCTCGCCGCGGTAGCAATTGCAATTGGTAGACCCACAGTCAGGCAAAGCCAATTGCCATAGAGGACGGCATTAACCCAACAAAAGCCCAAGACTTCTATGTTCTATGTTTTAAATGGAGGGGCCAATATAATTTCCTTTGAATATACACAATTTTCACTCACTTTTCAAAAAAACCCCCTTTTTTTATGAGTAAACACAAGGGTTAAGCATATGTTCTAATGCAGAACAGAAACTCTCCTTTTGCTTCTTTCCACACAATTTTTATTTTCCGCTTTGATTTTGCGTTAATCTTGACTTGCACCTGTTGGCCGCTTGGTTGGTTGCTTGGTGGCTCTTCCTCCTGGACCCGGCTTTAGCCAGTTCCATAGCCTGACAGAGACATACAGAGATAGGGGGGGAGTTGGGTGGTATGGGCAATGCCGTTGTTCAATTTTACGTGCCGTTGCCGCCTCTGTTATTTTAACAATCTGCCATTTAAGCGTAAAAAATGTTGCCTCGTTTCGTGCCGCAGCGTTTTCGGGCTATTTGGATTTGGCAATCATGGCGATGGCGCTTGGCTAGTTTTCCATGTTTTCCTTTTCTCCACACACCTCTCCCTCTCTCTGTCTCTCTCTCTTTCTATGTCTATCTCTACTGCATTGCGTCGTCGTTTTTGTTCTCCATTCTACCTTCTGCGTTTTTGTGTGCTTTGATTTGATTTTTCTTGTTGTTTTTGGGCGTTGTTGTCGGCATTGCGTTAGTTAAACCATTTTAGGCAATGATCATTGAATATTTGGCTATTTTCAGGTGCTTAACTAGGAGTCACCCACATACTCCATTACCTCCGCCTCTCCATCCCATTCCCACAGTGCCACTTAGTCAAGACTTTTTTCTTTTTTTGTTTTGGACTGATTGTGAGAAATTGTTTTTGAAAAGTCATTCTTCATATGGTAATAACCAAAATGCATAACGGTAGAGAGCGCGTTCAAAACGATATTCTAGAAAACTAAATTAGCAATTGATGCTTAATCGTTTATGTTAAATTTTCTTTTATCGTTGACTTTGTATATACGTACATACATAGGTATATCAGTTACTTAACGGTTGCGTTTACCTGCTTCAAAATGAAATCAATTCGTTGTATATACATACATATATGAATGTGAATACATGCACACATTTGACAGCCAAGTCATCCTTGATCATTACTCAAAACGAAGGCGTTCATATGCCATAATGCCATCGCCATGCCATCCCATTCTCAACCCATGGCCAATGGCAAGGTAATCCAGGTGGCAATGCCAGTGCCGGTTATGCAAGTAAATTCGATAACTGCTTTTCGTTTCTGAGATATATAGATTTCTAAACGGCAACCAACCAAGCTGGCAACATGCAACTTGGCTTTTACGACTGCTACAAACTGTGGCAATTGCGTAAATGATGTTCTAATACAACATCAATTACAATGGCAAGCGGCCCATGGCCAAACGGTAATGATGTAGCTGTAGAGCTCTGGCTCTAGTCTTCTTCAAGAGATGCTTGAACCAACCAGGCAGTCAGCCAGCCATCCAGCCAGAGAGCTTACGGCATTCACGCCTTGTTGCCGTAGTTGCCATCTCTTCCTCCTTTCATCTTCCTTCCTTCTTCCTGAGCCTTAAGCTATATCTTTTGCTAGTTTTGTTGTTTGCTCCTGCTGTTGTTTTTCTTGTTGTTGTCGTTGTTTCTGTGTGTAGCTGTTATCGTTGTCGTTGGCAACCAGCAGAACATGTCTCCATCTCCCTTTTGCTGTCCTCTTGCCAACGCTAAAAACTTCCTCATCATCATCATCGTAGTCATCATCATCGTCATCAAGTGCGTCGTCTACTTGCTGTATGTTTCATTTATACCCAACAAAGTTTTTCATTTTGTTAGGGGTATATTGGGAAAATTAATTTATCTTTTACTCAAAATGATAATTGATCAAAGTTTAAACTCTATGTAAACTTGAGTTAAGTTTTGAGTTTGGGTTTAATGCAAATTTACAAGGACTGAATACAAAGGACATCTGCACCTTAAAGAACATCTCTACTCAACATAAAAATGGAACACTTAATTTAAAGAAATTTGTAAATATATTTAATATGATAGAAAATTAACTGAGAATTTCGTTTTCGTTTATTAATTGATTTAATAAGGATTCATTACGGATTTTTTAAGGCTTCATTAATGATTCATTAACAATTCCTTTCTCTTAAATATTACTAAGGATTATTTTTTTAGATTTATTAGTGATTCTTTAAGTATTCATTTTGGAATCATTAATGATTCTTTTCTATTTTTTAAGGATTCAAAATAGATTTAATAAGATTTTTTTTGAAAAACTCATTAAAGTTTCATTATTAACGATTTTTTTGAAAAACTCATTAAAGGTTCATTATTAACGATTTTTTAAAGAGTTGTTATCCATTCCTTACGTTTATATAAGTAATTCCATAAGGATTTATTAGGGATTCTTGTTTGATTCATTTTGTACAAATTATGAATGTATTAATGATTCCTTAACAATTCCTAAGGAATATCTTAAGTCGAATACTAAGGAAAATTTGAATTAGTTTTTCGCGAAAAATTTCATGCATGTTGCCAGTTGTCGTTGTTGTTGTTGCTGCAACTAACAACCGTTTTACGCATGCGTGTGTGCCTTAGCTGAGTCTCAGCTCTGTGTGAGTGTGTCTCCACTTGCACCTGCCCAAACTCAACTCAAACTTACTTCTGTATACTCCTTCTTTCTTCTCTGCCCCTTACTTGCTACCTTTCGCTATACTCTTCTCTCTCGCTCTCTATCTCTCTGTCGCTACAATTTTATGTTTTAATTGTGCAAATTATGTGACATATGTTGTTATTGCTGCTGCTGGTTGTGTTATTGGGCGGTGGTTTCAAAGCCAACGTCTGTCATAACTGGTAAAGTTGTAATTAAACTAGAGCCAGCACACCTCTTCTCTTCAGCCTTCTCGTCGTCAGCCTGGTTTACATCCTCCCTCGTTACCCTCAAGCAATCCCACTTAGCTGGAGCAGCCTCTGCCTTGTGGCACTTGTTACCGCCCATGTCTACCGGTAGAGACTGAAGATAGTTTTGTGGGTTTTTTACGCTGACTGTATAACATTTTACGGTTGTTTATTGCCAGTCAATTGATGTATGGCTTACTAGTCGCAGGATTTCTCATGGAGAAGAAGGCGGAACAGAAAAAGGAGCCATACATGTTCATATGATTACGGTTACAAATCCCCCTAATCAATTGCTAAAGATTTCCTTTCTTTATGTTAAAAAAAATAAACGACCAAAAGAAACAAAAAACAAACAATTATTCGCTTTCAAAATAAAATAATAATTTTTGTAGTATTTTTTACATTTATATTTGCTTAATTACATAAAATTAAAATTAAGTCATTAACTGCATGGCTGTTGTGTCAATATTGTTATGTATTTCCAAGCAAGCGACAATAAAGTTCACTGATTGGCTTTTTTCCCAAAGATTTGCCATTTAACTTTGTGCCAATTAGCAAAAGATATTCAAATATGCAATGTAATACCGCCTTGGCCCAATAAAAAATACTCTAACTGGACATTTGTCTAGATTGATTACCCTGTTGACTTTTATTAGTTTATGGTTTGAGCTTGAAATCTTGAACTCTGTTGAACTTCAAGGCGCCCAACCGCAACCACAGCCACAACTCCCACAACATTCATACTAAAAACAGAAAAAACAACAACCATAGACCAGTAACCTCTTCATCTAACTTCTTGTCCTCTCCCCCCTTTGACTCTCCATGGCTCTAGCTGTGGTTGCATTACGCGTCAGTTGAACTTTATGGTGTGTTTGGAATTGAAATTATTGCTTAACCATAACGGTAACTCAAACTTATACTTCCATCTATCTATCGGTGTATATGATCCAACTTCCAAAGCATTAACTCGTCCAATTCACTTCAGTTCAGTTCAGTACACTCTGAACTCTAATAAAAATCAAAATACCATCACGTAAAACGATAACAAGACTCCTAGAGTAGGTGAAACACAATTAAGACCTACATTTTTTATGGTGTTCAAACTATAAAATTTATATAATTAAATTGCAGTTATAACAATAACCATCATCATCTTAATAAATTCCAGAGCAAGAGCAAGAAATAAGTAGGAGAGTAGATAGAGTGAGAGAGAGAGAAAAACAAAAGGGAAACGAGACATCTAACTGAAAATGGTCAGTTTAATTATAATTTTCCAAAATGAGAGCATAAAAGAAAAGCGAAAATCAATGCAGCAGCAGCAGCAGCAACAACAATTACGTGTTCATCGATCCATCAGGGAAATGGGTGGAGAAGCAAAAAGGAAAAGCAATATTTGAAATAAAAGTTAATAACGAATGTTTCAATACGCTTTTTTTCTATTTGTCTATATTTTTTAAGAACTTATTGTGCTTATATAAACCATGTAAAATGTTAAACCTGAATTTTTGGAATCCTTTTGAAATAGTATCTAATGTGAATTATAAAATTATAATAATTTTCCAAAGGCTTAGTTTTGTCCAATTTACAGACATTGCTGATAAAATGTATTTTTAAATTTAAAATAAAATAAATTAATAACCATTTAATAGCTAAGCCTAAAAATTTTTCAATAAGAAGCTTTCAAAACCTTTGATTTTCTTTGTTAAATTTTTCAAAATCATAGATTCATAGATCTAGTCTAAAAATTAAAATAGAGCAAAAGAATATGTATGTATAAAAAGAAAAATTCTTCATTAGTTTACATAGGACTTTAATTTTAACATTGCCTTCCTTTCATTTTCCCGTATACCCTTTCTTTGCCTTGCCATTATCAGCAGCAACAACAACAACAGCTGTTGGCCGATACCAATTTCTCTCCATTGCCTTTGTCACTTTTTCTTTTCATTTTGCGCGCGCTGAGTGAATAAAAAAATCTCTACCGCAGCGGCCGTCGTCGTTGGCGTCGGCGTCGACGTCATCAGAGCACCCGGAAATCAATCAAAGTAAGGGCATTCCACTTCAACATCTACGAATCAACGATACCAACAAAGTGCACTGAGAGTGCCAGAGAGAAAAAGCCAAAAGAGAGCCCCCAAAAAAAAACCGAATTGCTTGCTATCTTACAGTTACTGGCTGCAGTTGTAGTGCTGCAACAGCAGGTGCCATCAGAGAGAGAGAGAGAGAGAGAGAGAGAGAGAAAGAGCGCCAACGATCGAGACTGAGAGTCTGAGCGTGAGTTGGAGCTTTTCAAACTGTTGTTTGGGCTTGCGGTTTTTTTTTCCACATGCCGGCTGTTGTTGTTAGTAGCAACATTCATTGATGAAAATTTCGTTGAAGCCTACAGAGAGTGAGAGAGAAAAATAGAGAGAGAGGAAACCGGCCAGTCTAAGCTAACACAGTCTAGGCAAAAAAAAAAAGGAAACTGCAAACTTAAAAAATATAATTAATAATATTAATAAGTATAATATTTTGTATGATTTTACGATGATGGTTTAATTGATTCATTTAAGAATTATTTTATTTTGAAATATTACCATATTTTTTTTATATAAGTATTATAATATAGTTTAGCAGTTGTTCATTAAAGATGCAGAAAAGTATATATACAAATGAAGTATTTATGTATTTTTACAAAGTTTGTCCACAATTTGTTGTAAACTTTACCAATAACCAACCCATATAAATTCCTCTGGTCAGTTGGAAATTTCGCGAATTTAAAGCGAATAACAAATAAACAGCTGTTTGATCTCTTACTCTCTCTTGCTCTGTTCATTTCTTTCACTCTCTCTCTCTCTCGCTGGCGTTACTCCCTCTCTATTTCAACCTGACTCTCCAACTCTCTAAGCCAAAAGGCAGCGGCGCGGCGGCAGTAGCAGCAGGTGCACCAAGCCGCAAAGTGGAGGCAAAACTGAAACTCAGTTTGAAACTAACTTTCGTGGGAAGCAGACGTTCATGTCGGATGAAAAGCAAAAAGCGAAAAGCCAAAGACAACGACGAAAGAAAATTAATAATTTTCAAAGCTTTGCAGCTTTACATTGGCGCGAGCAGATAAAAAGCTAAAAGAGAAAAAACAAACAAAATTCAATAGAAAATTGAAAAGAAAATTAATTGAAATCAATAAAAAGAAAAGAAAAAAGAAGTGCTCGAAAAAGTGGCGAGTGAAAAACCGAAAGAAGAATAAACTGCAATCATTGTGCATTTTTGTTAGTGTGTCTCTCTTTTTACCGTAGAGCTAAGCCAAGTGTAACGATATCCAATACCCTCAAGTTAAAGTTAAAAAATTATATATAGTGGACAGTCCCCCAGAGACAGAGACAAAAACAGAAACAGAGACATGTCGTCGCAAACGAAACTGGAGCAGCAGCAGCACTCCAAGCCTATACTGAGTCCAACACGATCCCTTGATGAAGGTTTCGAAAGTGATCCGGATCGGGTTTCCACAGATTCAGAACATCAAACAAGTGGAACTACCAACAACAACAACAATAACACTAACAATGCCAGCAAGTTGGCTCAACTTAGTTCGGCGGCCACGGGCGGGAATCTGTCGTCAGAGAAGCCAACAACAACAACACCACAAACAACATCCTCAACGTCAAGAGTTATAGGCGGAGGAGTCGTAGGTGGCGCCGTGGTGGGAGCCCTAGCCCTGGCTCCCCCTCAACTCCAGAGACGGGAATATTTTAGCAAGGATCAAACTCTAGTTCAGGTTCCACAACAAGTGGGCATGGCCAAGGCACGTCATCAGACTCATCAGCCGGCGGCACCACAGCGTCTTCAATATCAAAAGCAGCGTCAACCCTTAGTGCCCAGTGCCGCCTCAACGGTTCACAATCATCGCCTAACCACAGCAGCCGCAGCTGCAACATCGGGAACTGGCAGTGGAAATGGAGCTGGGGTCTTAACAGGACCACGTCGTGGTCGTCGATTCCATATGTCCACATCCCATCATCAGCATCATCATCATCCAAATAATGGAGCAGGACGTTCCGCCTTACGTTCGCATTCGGTAGATGCCATAGCACGACATCGTCATGGTTACGACCCGAGCAGTTTGATTCTTAAACACGATGGCAATGGCAATGTATCGGCCAGTAACTCAAGTCCTGGCAATAGTCGTATGCTCAACTATAAGACATCAGCGGGCGGCAGTGCTGCAGGAGCAGCTGCTGCAGTGGCCGCTGCAGCCGCCGGTGGCAGTCATCAGGCTTTGCTTGTCCAGCCCATATCCAGCGCCACACTATCACCATTGGTGGCTGTTGCCGGTGTCGTCGATGTGGGAATGGGTGACAATGGTACACCGTCGCCAGTGATTGCCTCGTCGACGCACAGTCTATACACATTTTATCCGGCCGAAGGCAATCTGCAGGTGTGGCAAACCGATAGCGGCGATTTGACATACAAATCATCAAGGAATATGCATCAATTGCACAAGGCTCCTGTATGCTGGACGCAATCCATACCCAGACAGGCCAGAAGGTGAGTCCAAGAAAAACCAATAGTCCCTTCCCCTAATGAGCATTTAATTTTAATAAGGGAAAATTAAATGCTAGGAATTGAAGTCAATGCAAATTAACAACATAAACCCATTCAGAAACTGAAATAATTACTTTTGTGTTTATTGAGAACATCTCATAAATTTTCCTAATTGCCTAATTGGTTTACGTCTGCGGTTAGTTTATTTTTGGCCCAACAACAAATAAAATGTATGGCAAAAAATAAAATAAAAAAAAAAAAACAAGCAAAAATCATCAGAAAAAAAGTCAATAGCCATTTCATCTTTCATCAAGCGGCGGGCAATCGTCGAGTGAAAGTCTTGGCAATGCGAGGGTAAAGCCAATCATCTTGCCGCCAAGTTGGGAGAGCAGCAACTCTCTTTGGCTACTCCAACTTCGACTCCAACTCCAGTTTCCCTTTCTGCCCCCCCAGTTGTCGGCACTGACTCTGTGTGGCTTTGGCTGTGGCTGGGGCACATGTGTCATTTAGTTGTTGCTTTTGGCCGCGGGTCTTTACCGTGTTTGTAATTAAAATGCCTTCGAAACTGTTTTACATTGATTGCTCTGGCTCTGTCCTTTAACTTAATGTTGCTCTTGTTGTTGTTGTTTTTGCATTTAGCTGGTTTCATTGTTGCTCTTGTTGTTACTGTTGGTTTACATAACTTAACGTTGCTTTATTTTAAGTGGTGACCCCAAATTAAACGCAAATTTCAGGCACATAAAATTTGCCAATTCCCTCGACGCCGCCTCCCCCTCCCCGCCCTTCTATGGTTTTACAGTGCAAAGACAACTTTGCCTACCTATTTTGCTGCTTTGGTTACAATTTGGCAATCGTTTAAATTTTTTTTATTACTTCGAGTGTGGGGCGTTTACCCTATTTTAAGCTAACAGTGAGCTGGGAATAATAACAAAGTTAAAACTGAATTTACTTTCCCAATATTTTTGTTAAAGCGCCTTTTCATGTAGTTAAAAAATCTAAATATTTTTTTTTGTTTTGCATTGCATTGCATAAGACACACGCAAAAGACTTTTACTCGTTTGATTAAAAGCCGCTCAATATTAAAGCAAGTCTCCTATCGCTCAACCACCCAAACTGATTGCTTCTCCTTAGCAAAAATTGCAAACATTTCAATCACATTAAGGAGAGAAATATTCAAACATGCAAACGCCAATTCGATAAGCCTTGAAAAAAACCTTGCATGTGATGAAACTTTTTTTTAAGAGGGAGTTACTTGGTATGAGTCATGGGAAAAGATCAGCCTATTAGCCAAAACAACTATTGTGGAATAAATATTTATTTACCAAACAATTAATTTGAAATTGAAGTCAACAGAAACATTGTCCTTAAGTAAATAACAAATATTTGTGAAACGTAAACTTAAATATTTTCAAGTCCTTTGTTATTTTCAAAATGCAATACAAAAAACAATTTAAAGAAATCTATTAAACTTTTTTGCCTTAATTTGCAAAGATCGTTTTCACTAATTAATAAGGTTAATATGTACCTATATTTTTCCTTCCATATCACACAGTGTAAGCCCCTTGGACTACGTCCATGTTAACATTAACTTGTCGAAAATGGAAAATCAATCGAAAGACTTAGGCAACGAACTTGATTTGGCCAACTCACTCATGTCCGTCCGTTCTCCTGATGGTTGTTTGGGCCAGTCTCATATCACTTTTCGGTTGCAAATCAAATTGCATGATGCGCAAATATTTTTGCAAACAAAATAAAAAGTAAAAGTTTTTTCTATTTCATTTACATCATTTGCTCATTTTATGACTGCTGCTGCCGCTGATATTTTTTTTCTTTTTATTTTGTGGTATGTGTCATATTTTTATAAAAAAACAAACTTTTGCTTTTCATGAGACATTAATTTGTTGGATGTTGTTTTTTTTTTTTTCTTTTTGTGGATGCGTTGTAGGTGTCAAACACTGAGCATTTGAAAGTATGTGTTTTTTTTATGTTGTTGAGGTGTTACTCTAAAGATCGTTTTGTTTTTTTTTTATTGTATGTATGTGTCGTGCGAAAGTTGGTTGTCTTTTTTCTTTTCTTTTTTTTTGGGTTTTTTTTTGCAATGGACATGACTAGATGTTTTGTTTAACAAAATTTGTTTTTTCTCGTTTCCGCAACAAAAATTTTGTATTCAAAGACGCTAAGAAATTGTTTGAGAGATGTTCACTTTGCATGAGTTTATGTATGACGCTAATATCAGGGAAACAGGCAAAGTGAGTAGAGTTCCGTTTAGTTTGCCTGAAATTCAATTCAATTGTAGAATTCTTATAGTAATCTTTTAATTCATTCTCAAATTCAATGCTACTATTATTTAAAAATAATCCATGCCAATGTTTTTTGACCGTGGCTAACATACTCCTATTGGTCAAAATCAATTTTTTTCTACAGTGTGCATATTGGCCTATCTTGATCTTCACATGGATTAATAATTTACAAGGCAATTATATCAGAGCTTCAACTAACGTCCTTCATATGCCTTTCTTTCTTTATTTTTTTTTTTCAATTTGCTTGCCAAGGTCTGAATTTTGTGGGCCAACTCGATTATCGTTAAGAAGCCAAGCCAAGCCGCCCATAAATTTGTCACTTAAATCCAAAAGGTTTTACAATAAAAGCCGCTAATTGCACCTACTTTATGGCAATAATTGTTTAACTATTTATAATGGTTAGGAAAAGGCAAAGATGTTGAAGAAGATGATAGAGAAAAAAAAAATTGACTAATGGCTAGTTTTTGATTGCTGTTTGCCAATCACTTAGATGATGGCAAAATCGAGAATGAAAAAATAAAATAAAGCGATATAGGTAAAGACATATAAAACTGATGAACTTGTTGTTTTGCCTGCCTACATGTGTGGTGGGCTCATCACATCAAAAGAAGGCAACGAAGGCGCCTAATTAAACGCCGAGAATCAACGAGACTTGAATCTTCCGTATTTGATAGAAACAACAAACCATTATGACTCTGATGAGTAAAAATCATCAAAAAACACAATAAAAAATAAATTTTATATGTCAATATTTGGTATATGATGAACCAAAAATAGACCAGAAGTGACGGCGGAGATGTAGGAGAAGGAAATGGCAAATTGGTCGATTAAGTTGGCCAAGCAAATACAAATGACTTCTTTTTTTTTTGTCAGTTTTACATAATGCTTAAGCTCTGAGTGTAAATCCAACTGCTAAATTGTTGTTGATTTTACAATTTGTCGTTGTTGTTGTTGTAGTTGCTGCTATTGTCACATACATGTGCGCAAGCAAACGAATGACTTAAGCAACGAACATGTCATTTATGCAATATTTAACTCAAGTCAACACACAAAATATGAATATGAATCATTTTTTTTTCTCTAGCTGTTGTTATTTGTGACGCATCTAAAACTACTCCACTCTCAGTTTTTTTTTTTTTAAATATTCAAGCCTTTTCAATGTCAAAGTTGTAATTGCTTTTCAAATGGCAAAATCAACAAAATTCATACATTAAATAGAAGCACTGACTATAATATACCCAGTAGCAAGATGTCTTAATACTTTTTTCATTACCTTTTTTTAATTTTTTGAACCTGAAAATGCTATTAAAAACAAAGCCCATTTTATGCTTAATTCAAGTGTCACATATGTATGTATTTTACTTTAACTTTGGTTTTGGGTTGGCCTAATATGCTTTTCTATTGCTAATGTCATGAGGTATTCAAACCAATTTTTGATCTTTTTTTGCACCCACACAATTTGAACACCTCCAAAAGAAGGCAACAAATACTTTCAGTTTTTGTTTTTTTTTTTTTTGCTCAAACAAAAGAATTAAATGAGAGCTAAAGCAATTTGTTTAAATTTTTTCAAGCATTCCAAATTGACTTGTTAATGACAAAAAAAAAAGAAACAAAAACAAAATTAGTAACGAAACGATATAACCAACAATAACCATTCCGGAAATGCAAAAATGCAACTGAAAAATGGGAAAATTCAACTTCCCCAAAACGCATCGGTCTGTCACACAAAACTTTTGTTACATATTTTCCATATTACAGGTATTTTTTTCCACTTTTTGTTTGTTTGTTTTTTTTTAATTATGCGAAAACGAAAATGAAAATGAAGTAAGTAAGTCGTCTCGCCGACTTGGATATACCATACACCAGTAAAACAAATATTTTAAAGTTATAATAACCAATGCATTATCGTATTTTAAAAAAAATCTGTTTGCATGCTTTTTAGAAGCATATCTTAGTATTTCGCTCACTCAAGCATTCGAGCACCCTAGCGCCCCCACCAGCCAACGGCCAACTCCGGCCATATGGAAAAACGTTCATATGCATAACTTGGCTATTTTTATTCCGATTTTGATCAAATTTGGTATTTTGCTGGATATTAGTATCAAATTTAAGTGTGCTAAATTTGATTGCACAAGGTTGAAAATTACGGGAGATAATGGAGTTTTTTCAAATTACGGGGGCGGAAAGAGGCGTGGCAAAATCTTTACACATCAAAAATGTGCGCAATTACTAAGCAAATATTCATACCAAATTTTGTGTCTCTAGCTAGAATAGTTTTTGAGAAAATCGGTTTTATTTAATTTGCGGGGGCGGTAGGGGGCGTGGCAAAATTTTTACAAATACAAAACGTGCGCATTTACTTAGCAAATATACATACCAAATTTTGTGTCTCTAGTTGCTATAGTGTTTGAGAAAATCGGTTTTATTTAATTTGCGGGGGCGGTAGGGGGCGTGGCAAAAATTTTACAAATACAAAATGTGCGCGTTTACTAAGCGAATATACATACCAAATTTTGTGTCTCTAGTTGCTATGGTGTTTGAGAAAATCGGTTTTATATCATTTGCGGGGGCGGTAGGGGGCGTGGCAAACATTTGAAACAAACTCGATAAGCGTACATATGACACGAGTCTACATACCAAATTTGGTGGCTCTAGCTCTTATAGTCTCCGAGATCTAGGCGTTCATACAGACAGACGGACGGACGGACGGACGGACGGACGGACGGACGGACGGACGGACAGACGGACATGGCTAGATCGTCTCGGCTGTTGATGCTGATCAAGAATATATATACTTTATGGGGTCGGAAAAGCTTCCTTCTGCCTGTTACATACATTTTAGCGACTTTAATATACCATTTTCACCCTATGGGTGTATGGTATAACAATAAACGAACCCCACTGGGTCTCTCTGTTTCAATGTGTGAGTCAGCTTGGTTGGGTTTTTGGTTTCATTGCAGTTCATATGTCGACACCTGGGTGTCCCTTTTCCCTTTCCCCTTCTTCTGCTTCTCTGCACCTTTTGCTCTGTGCGGGTCACGGGCCAAAAATGTGAACTCGCATGTGAAGAGTTCAGTTGGGCTGCGGTTAAAGTTGTCCAAATGTAATGTAAATTCTTGCCTCTTTTGTTTCACAGCAAGTCATGGTAATTATCTCTCTTTCAACCTGACATATGGCTAAATGAATTTGTTATGTTGCGGCATGCAAATTTTTTGTGTTTTATGATGTGCAAAATGGAAAGACTAGAAAATGCCACCAAAATGAGACAGTTTACTGAACCATGAATGCCATAATTTTGCAAAAATAAATAAAGGGTTGCAATTCATTGTGCCCATGGGAATTGAATTTGAGGGTTAGTAGCAGCTAAAAGGGCAGGCACATTTGATATATTGGATTGCAGTTCTTATTACATCAAGTAATTAGGACTATGTTTCCCATACGCTACTTTATAGGTAAAGTCTCGAATATATTTCTCGTCCATTCCTATATGTTACTTTATGGTAACCTGTTTTTGTGTTTCCAGAGTTTTGTAGTTAATAACAACTTTCAAGTAGCTCCTTCAACTTCATTAGTTAGTCACTTCTAGAAAGGTTTAATAAGTCCCTCAAGCAAGATCATTCGAAGATCATCTAGAAGAGTAAAACACAAAATAGAATTTGCCTCTAGCATAACATTTTAAGGCTGAGTACGATTTGTTGTACGTTCTGTTAATATAATTTTTAATTTCCATGTTAATATCAACCAGTAAAAAGTATTGTTTTATTTAAACATGATTAAGCAGTTGCTATTAATGAAAAACTTGAACTTTTACTAAGTTAATGTTATAGTTAGGGCCTAGTAGAGAATATACGGGCCCAAGAAAGAAAAATTGACGGCCAGTTGGTGTTCGGAATAAACAATATAGGTGTTTAAAAAAAAAAAACAAATCAAAATATTCTAATTAAATTCTGAAATTTTTCTTACCCGGCTCCCCAGGAGACATCAGACTCGGCTTTCCCCTTCCATACCTTTGGCAAACCTCTGTATAGTTTCTCAGTTGTCACATCTTCAAGAGTGTCTGATTATAATATTTTTTGTGACTATTTATGGGGTATTAGAAACTGCCACAGACACCGTATTTCCACTTCCCACTGAAGCATTAAACTTTGACCCTAAATCGATATATTCATTAACCCCCCACCCCAAATAAATCTGTCTATTTTATTCTAATTTGTCTACTTTTACTTTTCTACTACTGCCCACACAGACGGAAACACACAAAGTCAGCCACTAATAGCCATAGAAACCAATTTCCCCCCGTGTGTGTTGTCGTTTTTGTTTTCGAACTTTTTGGCCACATAAATTTTACTCATATGTCTCTCTAAGTCTGCAACTAATTAACATATATTTTCTGTGAATTTCTGTAATTAAAACCCAAGCAAAAATGGTTTTTGTATTTTTTAGCCAAGAATTTCGCCAACTTTGAGGCTAAAATGAAAGTTTAAAAAAAAAAACACTAAAGACAGTAAAAAGTAGATAAATATTTAAAAATGCAGACTCCTAATTTGTTACTCTGGTATAAGAAGTAATATTAATGCTTAATTATAATACATTCTAGTCTAGTATTTGCCCTTAAATTTAACTCCTTTTTTGATTTAATAACATATTTCTGTCTATATGAAAGAGATGTAATCCAGAATATAGTATTATATTATAGACTTAGTTAATTAGCGGAGAATGATAATTCCAGACAATATTTAAAGCTCTTAGTTTTCTTTTTTTGTCAAATATTTCAAGTCAAAGTTTAATATAAAGAACTGAAGTGGAATGTACCTATATCAGTTATATAAAGTTGTATAAAAATGGCTGAAAATCTCAGTCTTTGAGTTAGCCTGGCAATCTGTGTTAGTGTCTTTTTGTTGTTGTTTTGTCTTCAGTCATGGCTTGTTAATTTTTACTTTGGCTTTTCGGTGTGGTAATTGAGGATCCTACTTAATGCCTGCTTACATAATTTTATAATCTCTAACGAATGCTTATGAATTTTATTGCGCATGGCAAATTAAATTGTTTTTTTTTTTTCAACATCTTTTGTTTTTTGTTGATGATTCGGCTTATTGAAAGCGAAATGTTAGCAACAAGAATTTCAGCTTATAAAAAATTTCTATATCTATACACCCAGTATTCGATTATATATACATATAAGACTATAAAAAAATGCCAATAAGCCAGTTTTCGTTTTTCTTTTAGATCTTTTTGTCATGCAAATTATGAAATTTTAAATGCAAATCGGTTTTATGATTCTCTCCTTCAAAAAAAAAAATAAATAAAAACAAGAATAAACGAAACCGGGTAGATGAGCATTATTTATGCGGTTTCCAAAAAAAAAACACGAAAATAAACACAACAACAACTTCCAAAATTATCATTTTTGTTGTAGATGTTGTTGTTGTTGGGGCTGGGCGTGCGATCAACAATTTGTTGTCAAGTTTCTGCCTCTTCTCCAATCTGCCAATTACTGACCAAACAAAACTCTTTTCTAATTTGGCTGACACGGACCTCTCCTTATGCCTCGCATGTCATGGCCAAGTTCTAATCAAAACTCAACCCAATACTGGCCACATTCAATGGGCCCGCTTGCTGCTGCTGTTGGTGTTGCAGTTGCCATTGCTCTTGTTGCTTGTATTGTTGTTGTTGTTGTTCCTATTGATGCATTTGCTGTGATAAACGTCAGGCGATGGCTTTTTCGGGTTTTCAGGCTCACAACAAATATTTTTTCTAATTAATAATAATAACAATTGAAGCTTAGTCCAGGAGAGTCGAAAAGATCTCACCTAACGGAACTGGGCAACAGCAACACATGGAATGTAGAGCAACACCAGCAACAACAACATAAGTAACTAACAAAAAAAAAAAAAGGTGTTAAAAATTGTAGTTATTTATTTTTATAAAGTAACTTGGAGGGAGGGAAATCTAAGCGGTTCATCAACATTTCTGCGCTTAAATTGCATTTTCTTTTAATTAACTGAATGCAAGAAAATTTCTTAGCATTCACCAAGATTAACCATCCATTTCAACGGATCAAGAACATATACATATACATATAAACTCTGGAAAGCTTTTGGACCCAGTTTGCCATAATAATTAACAAAAAGCTTGACCAATTTGAAATTTGAATTGAAAGCACTTCCAATTTACATTAAACACCAAAATGGAAATACAAATACTTCAATGAGATAAGATCTTAAAATATAATCAAATAAAAGCCCAACTTAAAGTGATTCCAAGCAATTTAATGAGCAATTACAAAAATCAGCAGCAGCAGATCGTCACTTTATATAAGAAGAAAATAATTTGGGCAACAAGAGTAGACAAAGTTAACCAAAAAAGGCAAACGTAATTAGAAATAGACAGAGAACCAAAAAGGCGCTCAACAAGAAATTAAATCAAATGGCCATACAAATTTATTTAATTGATTTGCGTGCGTGCCAAAAATATAAAAGGAATCAAAAAATCTAACATCACTTAAGTGATCGACGAATAACACGAAATGAAGACTGCTTTAGCCCAGTAGAAGAACAAAGAACTTAAAAGGCATAGAAGTGAATGTTTGGGGAATGGGATATGTTGGGAATTGGATGAAATCATAAAAAGTATATATATAAAACAAAAAACCACAGCGACATTTATGATCAAAAGAAAGAGAAGAAAAGATTACGCAATGGGAAAGGTTTCTGTTTCTGTTTTCATTTCCATTTTCTGTTTGTGTTTTCTTCTAAACTAATTTATGTAAACGGAAATAGCCAACTCGTCATCTGAGTTTCTGTCTATTCTGACGGACACTTTAGAAGAACTTTTCCACACATCAATTTCAAATACTCTACACAGAGATAGGTAGTCTATTAACATCAGACTCAGAGTATAGAGCTACAGTAAGATAGACTTAGTGACTTTAATACCTTTTGTAAAAGAAAGGGTATTTCCGTAACGACTTTACATTTTACTGTAACTTTTTTTTTTTGAAAGTAAATGCTTAAGTTCTTTGACTTCTTATTCAGCCTGAACTTTTTAATTGTTTATTTAAAATTATAACTCAAATTTGTTTTTTTCACACGCCAGAAAGAAGAAAACAACAATTCTTTTTTACTCAAATTAATTTACATAGATTTTCTTTAATTTCTGTGTTTATTCGCTCACTTTTATTTTTTGATGGATAAATTTTGATATTTAACTTGACAGTAAGAATATAAGAATGTAAGAATGTAAGAAGCAATTTGTTTGCAGATTATGTGGGATGCAAATGCTAAGTGGGCGTGACTCTTGTAGAGAACTTTACAGATTTCCCACAAGATTTTCCACAAGAGGAAAACTTCGCTTTGAGTTTCTTTTTGTAGAAAAATGTTAATTGAATTTATTTTTTTCATGTTATTATTTTTTTTTTTTGTGTCTGCCTTTAACAATTATAGTAATTAATTTAATTTATTATAAGCAAAAGGCAAAATATTTGACAAACTTTGACAAATTAAATACAACAAGAAATATTTTTGTTTAATTGCATTAAAGACAAAAGTAACAACAAAAACTTGGGCAATCCAATTTAGCAGCTTAAGAGACAAACTAGTCGAACCAGTTGTTAGCTCTAGGCTAGATATTTGAAATTATATTAATATATTTATGGTATATATGTTTACACAGAGAAAAATTTATATAGATTTAGATATATGTATGTATATGTGATTGTGCAAATTAAATATAATGCTGCAAGATGCTCTGAATGATTTTAGTATTTATTTCAAATCAGATTGATAAGATTGTATATATATCTTGATCTTTTTCTCACTCGGTGCACATACATATGTATATATCTTGTGATATATAATAAGACAGCGCCTTGGCTCTAAATTCCATTCACATCCACATGCAACTAGTGCTCCTCGCCCTCTCTCATCTTATGAGGCTGACATCAAGTTGAAGTTCGCACGGCACTTGAAAATGCAAACTGAAAAACTACATGGTATAATAATGAAGAAAAAATATAGGTATATATATATGTATATATATATATACATTTGTAAATGTAGAGAAATGCAAGAGCAACAACAACAACAGCAGATGCCTGACAGAAAGTACTTTCTTTCTTAATAAGATGCGCAGTTCGCATATTTTCAACTGGCATGGCAGCGGGCAACGTTCCCGGGGGCAACATGGAGATGCGTCTTCGTCTGCCTTTTGTGCCTGCCTGTTGGCATCTTCAAGTTAATTTGCTGGCTGCCTCGAACTTGCTCTAATGCATGCACCCAACCAGGCAGCCAGCAGTGGGGCCAACAACAAGCAAACCAACTTCTATGCCAACATCTTTTCAGCTGCAACAACAGCAGCAGCAGCAGCTGAGACAACGACAACATTTGCTGGCAAATAGTTTTGCGCCTTATCTCAGGAACACCAGCAACTAGCAAACAGCAACTGCAAATGACACAAAAGTGAGTTTTGGGAACTGGCAAAGTGGCACAAAGGTTGCCAGTCAGTCAGGTGTTGAAAATATGCCGCCTCCAACAGCAAGAGCAACAACAACACACCAAATTTGTGAGGGTGAATGAGGCTTCTGGGTTAGGTCTCTGACTGTCTTTTGAGGGTCATCATTGGCTTCCTGTTTAAAGAACAGCAAAAACAACCACAACTTCAAGAGTTCAAATTACACAATATTGAATTGACTTACTAAGTTTATAAACAACATTTACAAGCATTTTGGCAAACTTATTTCAATAAACTAACTGAGCTGAGGTTACGAAAATAGTTTTCATCGACTTTTTCAACGCTTTTACACTTGAACTTTAATCGCAGATTTAGCTGCTTCACACTTCTATGAATCTCAAAACGTAACGAAACAGAAAGAAAAACTTTGTAAAATGAAATGTGGTTTTTCTAAGTAGTCTTTGTCTAGATACAATGTTGATAATGATGGTGTTATATCATAAAAAAAAAAAAAACTAAACTAGGCACTGACCACACTCACTCATAAAAATAAGTTCCACTTCAGTTCCAGAGTTATGAGCATGAGGAAAACAAAAAACCATCTAATGCCCCAAAGGGCCCGTCTGATTCTTTCCATACCACTTTTACCTAACATCATATTACAATGCCCCGCGCGAGATCGGCTAGATGTTGGATAGATGATGATGTAATTGTCTTAGTTTTCTAATTAAGTCATGCAAAAATTTAAAAGCTAATTGCCGCCTTTTCTACGAAATACTCGTAATTATCTGTCTATTTCTATTTCTAATTAGTTTGCAGCATGTGTTTCCAATGGAAGATTTTTACGAGTACCATTTCAGAGCGAACTTCCTTGTGAACAAAAACCAGAGAAGACGATACAAAACGACGCAACTAATCGGTAAAAGTAAAAAAGTGAAAAAAAAAAAACTGTGAAGAAAAACAAAAACCAGAAAAAGGGAGAGTTTTTGTATTTGCTTTTTAATTGAAAATGAAAGTGCCATAAGTAGCTAAAGGGAAAACACCAACACTTGGCTTTTTCAAAATGAAAATGTCAACACTGAATTGATTGACTGGCCAATCGATAATCAAATGACAAACCCCTTTTTCTCCTTTTCTCTGGTTTATCTTTGGTTTAACTTTTCTTTTAAAGTCGTTGTCACACTTTTGATTTCCGCATCGTTGACTAGAGCAACGCTGACCATTCGGGTGTGAATCTCAATAGGTAGGGGAAATGAGAAGTGAAACCCTAAAAGGTAAATGAAATTGAAAATCAAAAAGTTGTACTTAATAATTGTGGAATCGACTCTATTGTTTGTTAGTGAGTAAAATTATTAATTACATTCAGATTCAAACAAATAAATAGAAGACGAGTATAATAACATTATTTGATAACCATTTTCCATACACAAATTTGAGTTATTTTTTAGTCCTTGAAAATGTAACAATGTCAGACATTGAAATTGTAACTTTAATATTTTCTTTTCACTTTCAATATAAAATGTGATCAATGCATAACTACTCTCCAGCACTTAAATGATCTCTCCATATCTCTTCTCTATGGTTGAATGCATTGTTGTTGGGGTTGTCTCTTGTCGCCTTGGACAATCATCATAATTTCCTGTTGTGAAAGAAAAATTGCAACTTTGCTAATTTGCTGCAAATAAGCGACGGGCAAATAATATACAATTAATTGCCAATTCGAAGATGGCAAAGCAATGCACTCGCTCTATCTATGGATGCATCTTTTCCTCTCTCTCTCTCTCTCTCTATTTCCTTATGCATGGGTTTGTCTTTATTTCACTTGAGATCACGGTCAAGATCGAGAGTTGGGCAACGCCCACACGCAGTTTCTTTTGGGAAGGAGTTTGCTGCTGCTGCTGCTGTGATCGGCAAATTATGAAGTGCCAAGGAAACCATTTAAACGATTTAATGGCACACTGCAGCGGCGGCAAAGATCGTAAATAAACAGACCAGGAGAGAAGACCCTCTAGGTGGTCAGCAGCAGTCGGTGGTCTCTGCCTTGGTTTGTGTACCCCTTGAAATGCATAGTTGTAAAGGGGTATATTAGATAACATTTAAAAGTGAATTTAAATTGTAAAGAAATTAAATTGAAACTATCTGACATTTGGCTAAAGGGTATACAAATGTCGATGACTCTCCTGCACTCTATCTTTTTCATGTCTCACGCAGGGAGCAAGCAATCTTGAATATCTATAAATTTAATTTTTGGTTTATTTCTGTTGCAAATTTCAAAAAATTTCATTGAAATTTAACTTTATTTAGTTTTGCTGTTTCCCATTAATTTTACAAAATCAAAAATTTCTCTCTGCAGTATTTTGATGCAGGGACTTTGATAACTCTGATGTGAAATGTATGCAGATAACTAACATTTTTTACTTTTTTTTGTTTGTTTTTTGCAAATTTGCAACAATGTTGCTCACTGCTTGTTATTTGCTTGTAGCGGAAGTTGTCTTCTGTATAATGCATTGTTGTTTCTTTTTTTTATCATCTCTAACTAGTAGTTTTTTTTTTTTTTTTTTGTTGCTTATTTCTGTTATTTGTTTTTCTTAAGATGAACTTGAAGAAGCCCACGACTCGTGCCTCGTCGTCAACATTTGATTAATTTTTCTATTTGCTGTTGTTGTTGTTGTTGTTGGTGTTGCTGCTGCTGATGTTGTGTATTTTCTTTGTTTGTTGTAAAGTTGGAAAGTTTCTTTGGCAAAGTGAAATCAGAGTTCAGGTTCAGGCAATTCAATTTTCCACAGAGTGTTCGCATTCTGTTATTACTATCATCATCATCATCCAGATAGTTGTTGTCAGCGTCATAGTCAATCATCATGATGATGAACGAAAAAGGTCTCCATGACGGCGGCAAGCCAAATCAATTGTCTCCATTTCTTTTTCTGTCTGTTGATCTTTTTTTTTCTTTTTGGTTTTTTTTTTTTTAATAGTAACAATAATAACTATTTCTATTTGTGGAGATTACTATGTCTCGAAGGTTTTTCTAAATTCATTTTGTTTTTTTGTTGTCAAGTGTTTTCCAATATTATTATCTATTATTGTTGCTTTCTTTCCATATTTTCAAGACTTTGACTTTGCTACACTTCTTTTTTGTATTTTTCTCCATGTACTACCCACAGGCGCTAATTACGCAAGCACACACAAGCAAACTACTATAGATACATATGTATGTATAGCCATAGAGATATAGACATAGATAGACATTTAGTGGCTATAGAAATGAAAGCGTCACTCATATCCATCGGATACACGAACAAGATTAACAACAAGTGAGCTCAGCCTCAGTTTCAGCCTCAAAGATGTATTCAATCTTGGCATGTTGTTGTTGTTGCTGCTGCTGCTGTTGTTTTCCTATGCATATTAGTTATTAAGCTCATCGTAATTTAATTAACACCATTTGTGGATCACCGGATGAAGCTTGAGTCAAGTATTTTATCTTTGCTTGCCTTCTCGTATTTGGCAGCTGGCCACAATCTTCTTTATGTATATATCTGTATCTAAATATTGTAGATGACGCACATTAACTGACCGTCGAGTGCCAGTCGAGTGCTAAAAACTCAACAAATTTATATATATACAAATAGGTATATATAAATATGATCATCAATATGCTAAAATCATAAGAGAAGAAGAAACCTCTAAGAAAAGAGACAAGATAAGAGCGGATCTTCTGTACAACAAGCAGGAAACTTAAAACAATTAATAGAACAGAAAAGGGAAGCTAAAGGAAGGGAAATCCCAAGAAGTTTAGAGCTAATTATATACACTTATTGCTAATCAGCTTAAGATCAGGAATATTATGAGTATCTACTATCTTTAAAGGCATGATTAAATTATTTATTAAATTAATTTGAGTAAACTGAAAATATCTTTTAATATTTGTTGTTATCAAATAGGAAGGAAATTTCTCTTTCTCTCCAAAATCAAAATCGCAGCAGTTCCCCCATAAAAATACTCCCACAAAATCTATATTTAAATCCATCAATGGATTTGTAAGAGTTTCAGCTATTTGCTTTGAATTTTCATTGAACAATATTGCCAAACTGCAATACTGCAAACTGTCCATAATGAAAGAAAGGAGAAGAAAATCGAAATATCCATCTGAATATATTTAAACCCTAGCCGATGGGATCTAAGGTTCAGTGAAATTACCTTCCAAAAGTATTAAAGTAAAAGCAGTCCAAGAATTTGTTTTTAGAAACATAAAAAGACGTCTTATAGATAATTTTTAAGTTACAAGGCATACAAAAAGTTATAAATTTGATATAAATAATAAATACTTTGCCTGCCTATTGTATACTTAAAGGGGTAAAATTCATTCAATTCACAATTCTGGATACACCTAAGGTTAGTGAAGACCTTCTAAAACTATATGTAATTCTGTTGTTATCGAGATCGAACCCTAACGTAGGTTTGGTGGCACTTTCCCCCCAAATGAAGCAATACTGAAAGATAGTTTCATCGGGGATAATAATAAGGATTGTGAAGTAAAAGCTTTATATAACAGTTGAATTGCCCACTTATTGTTAAAAATCGTGTCTGTATTTTTTTGAGATAAACTACGTGAAACATATCTTATTTACATATGTCTGTCTCCACCCACCCAAAGAGCAGCTTTTTAAAAACGGTCTGTAAACATTTCATAAGTCAACCCTCTTAAATGATTATGATGATAACCCCATTTGCTTAAACTATTTATGCAGATAAATACATATATTGCAGTCATAAACCCCATAAAATTTCATAGCATCTCAGTAACAGTACTTCAAGGCGCCACTTGAAGTGGTAAGACACAAGTGCTGGTAGAGATACAGATACATCTACAGAGATACAAATACATCCATCTATCATTTATGAATGTAGATGCTGATTACTCATGGCTCATAACAACAACAAGCGAAGCTTCGCTTTAAATTACATTTTCCATTTCGATTTCAATTTGTTGCTCATTAAGTCGCCTGCATGATGTTAGTTGTTGCTTGATAAACATTTTTCTTTTGTGTCTTATGCAAGCGGCACGCGCTGCCTAAAGACCAGCAACCACAACAACAACAACAGCAGCAACAATAACACAAATATATAGATACACATATTGTTAGTTTCGGCGGTTAATGTTTTCTTTTAGCATTTGCTTTAGTTTTTAAGTTTTGTGTGTTTGGAATTGCATTTCCTCATGTTATGCCACGAAGCAGCAGACACTTGCACTTGACGATGATAATGATGAAGATAATGATGATGATGATGATGATAATGTTGATGATGGGCAGCAATTGGGCATTGCCCTTTGAGTGTGTGTTGTATAACAGGGTAAAAGTTGGCAAGCATTTCCCAATGTAGGGGGAAAAACCCACGCTTCCTCTTCATATTTTTCTTCCTTCCTTTTGCTTTTGCCACCAATTGTGTTTCTCACGCACTTTAACACCCATTTAGTTGATAACAATCAAGTTAAGGTTCAGGTACAAATGCAGCGGATCTTTGTGCAACATGGCCACGGCCACTTGCCACAAAAACAAAAATTTAAAAGAAACAAGTTGAAGATGCAGTTGCTTTCCCAAAAATGAAAAGAAAAAATACAAAAACGAAAGAGATAAGCAAAGTCCAAAAGCGAACGGTGAAGGTGGCGCTCAAAGAGACTGAGACTGGGACTGAAACAGAGACAGAGGCCTGGGCAATGGGGACCCAACTGGTTGGTGGCTGGCTTAAAAGAAGAAAACAAAATGCAGGAAAAAGTACACATCGAAGGAGAAAGTAAACGTTAACGTAAACGTCTCCAGCCTCCGCTGCTGCTGCTGCAAAAAAATTGTTGAAATGTTGCAAAGAAAGCAGCGAGCCGGCAAAAAGGCAAAAGCAACTACACAAAAAAAAAAAATGGGAGAAAAATCTGTATTTCTTTTTTTTTTTATTTTCTGTGTCTTTTTTTGGGGAAGCTGCCGACGCCACAACTGCCTTCCTCCTATGGCTTTTTGGCAAGTGAATGCGTCGTCGTTGTTGTTGTAGTTGTTGTTGAGTGAGATGCGAGAGAGTTATCAGTAATGAGTTTTGTAATGAAGTTGGCAATTATTTATATATGCCATGAAAAAGAAATAAAAAAAAAAAAATATCTTGTATATTTATTCAATTTTTCATGGTAAAAGTTACTAGAATTTCATGCAGAAAACCTTTCGATTCCCTTTTGTTGTTGGCTTTCCATTACCTTCTGTCCTAATTCGTGGCCCTGTCAATCGATAAAGTCGGATCTCAAATGATGGTTTTGCAAAGACATATCGAAACACATTCCACAGAAATGTGCTATGAAAGCAATAAAGAGCATTTGCAACCAGCTGTGGCATCTCCACTTTGTTGCCTGCCACTTGTTGCACCTTTCTCCTGGGTGCCACATGATGATAAATTTCTGCAACCATAACGGCCACAAAAGATATATATTGCATCCACTATATATGCCGCTATATGTGGCCCCATCCCTCCCCTTCACCCTCCTGCAACTTACTCCTCATACTTATGCGCATAATTTTGACTTGATTTCATTTTTCTCGCATGCGATTTCGTTACGTACAATTTTCGAATTGAAATTCAAATGTGAATGCACCTGAGAGACGAGACGACTCTCCAATGCGATGCAATGCAACTCATTGCGATTCCATTCGATTCGATCGATTGCCTTAGCAGCTGGCTATTTATTACTTCACTGCATTTGTGTGTGTATGTGTGTGTGTGTGGAGAATGAATGCAAATTTGGTTTTTCTTGTATCTCCCACGAAAAAAAAAAAAATAAATAAAAGGAAAATTATGAAAGAAGCAAAGAGTCGAGTTCATTGACATTTCATTGCTCCGTTAAATGGCAGCGTGTGCCGCCAGCATAAGCCAAAAATCCAAAACCGAGTAAAAAAACCAGTTGAATTTCATGTGACAAGGTCACTTCCGTCACATGTTTTGTCGAGAGCTATTTTAGCCTGTTTTTGTTGTTTTTTTTTTTTTTTTGTCGTGGGTGTTCATTCACCTTCTATGTAGGCCTTAATTGTTTTGTCAAGGCACACAATTAGCAAACAAATTTCTTGCCCAAGTGGCAAACTGGGTCAAAATGTGATTCTTCAACAAGAAGAGACGACAACGGCGACACCATCATCGTCATCATCAAATGGGAAGCAAGCGGCATAAGTTATTTCATGTTTACCAAACTGGAACTATTGCCTTGGGCAATTTTTTTCTTCTATCTTTGCAAATTGACAGGCGCCTTGAGTTAAGTTTGGCCTAAAATAACCAAAGAGACTCTCTAGCTGGCTGGCTGCTGGCTGACTGGATCGACACTTGACACTTTGGCAGTGAGGTTGTTTTGGCAAAATAAAGAAAAATATATCTAGACGGTGGCATAATGCCAATAAGAAGTTGAAACTACATACATTCCAAAAACCATGTTAACTGTAACTAGAACTCCTCCGTCACATGATAATGAGGGGAAATTATAAACAGTTTTGCACAATTAGGAAATGGTTTGGAAACTTTTTGGCAAAAGTAACTGCATTTTAAAGCGTAGCACATGGAATCAAATACATTTGACTTGAGACAACTTCTATTTGACTAAAATAGTAAACAGTTTTTATTGTTCTGAAAAACAATTACTAATATTTCCATTAAGCTATCAAAAAAATATTAATATTGGCTGGTTTTTAGTTGTTTGTTTTATTATTATTACTCTTTGTTAAAAACATTATTATTACAAATTGATATCGATCAGGTTTTTCCATGCGAGGGTAATCCAATAAGTACTTAGGCTTACTATACGATGAAGTCGACGGAGACTTTTTAAACCTCTAGAAAAAGTGTTTGTTCTGTTCCGTTAAAGAAGTTGGAGCTGGAATGTATCCGTTTAAAAGACAACTTGAGAAATAAATACCCAATAAGAAATACATATATGTAAATAAATTCACAAAATGTCCTGACAGTGTTTTTAAAGTCATTTCTGAATTATTAATAAAGCAGGGTGATAAAACTCAAACCTAAAGACCAAAGTGCATTTTTCTAAGGATATTGTTTTGGTAAAAAAGATATAAGCGGACGAAACAGACATTTAAAGTGTAAAATATTCCCCTGAAGACAATCTCAAAGGGAGACTGATATATATTGGATAAGCCAAAAGGAAAAAGGTTTGAGATAACGTAACTTAAAAATGCAACAATTGGAATTTAAGTTTGTTTTAGAAGTCCTAAAGTTTTGAATGGCATAAAGTGGAAGGCCTTGATCTAGACAAACGGTATACCAATAGAAAGGGTTTGCATTGCATTATCAGTCGAAATACAATAACAGTAAAGATATTTCTTTTGTTCTTTAAATTGAGTTGAGTTCCTTAAAATATCTTAATTTTCCACTCAGTTATAGCTCTTTGAATTATCTACGTTTCTGTTGTTATCCATATTTTAAACCATATTAAGAAAACATTTCTGTCAAATAGCGAATCCTTAATACTAATAATTAATATTTCTTAAATAATGAGTAACAAATTTATACATTTGCTTAAGTCTATAATATAATTTCTGTTTCTCCCTCTTCTTTTTCAGGTATGTACTGTACATCTATCTTAAAACTCAAAGATAATCTACAATTCTTAATTAAAATTCAGTAAGCGAAATTCCTATAAAGTTTCACTCTCATGTCTGACTCACCATTTTCTCAGATCAAAGATATATAAGTATATATACATATTTATAAACGTAAATAGCTATTGTTCAGCCGATTCTTACACTCAAACACATACAAACATTCGATTCTAATGACTGGCAATTTAGTTATCACAAACGTCCGATCGAGTCGACACTTTCAAGACATTTGCCATTTTAAAGAGACATAAACAAAAAGAGACGGAGACATCAGAGCGTAGAGCGTTTAATTATAAGCAATTTGAGGCTACAATTGTATCTGCAAGATACAAGATACAAAGTTCATGACTTAATTTGAAAGAAAAAGAAAATGAAAATATTTTGTTTTTTTTTTCAACATTCACTTTTTAGCTTTATTCTTTTCCTTTGCATTTTTTTGTGTATATAATTAAAAAGTAAAAACTTTTGACTAAAGTTAAGTAAATGTTAGTGCTTTAATTATGGTTTTTGCTTGTGTTGGGTGTAGGGCAATTAAAATTGGCCAAAATGAAAACGAAATTAAGAGGCAAAGCGGATATATATACATTTTTTTGGTAGATGAGTATATATTTATGTATATGAACATATTCGTGGCAAACTTTCTCAAGTGTTTGGCGGCACTCGATTGAATTGAATCGCTTCAAATATCTACAAAAGATTTATTGAAATAATTACAAAAAAAAAAAACCCCACAACCACAAGTGAGGACTCCATAGATAATAACCAAAAGTCGCCTCTCCAACCATATCCGCCCTGCCTGCCTCTCTCTGGCTCTTCCTCCCATCTGTCTCCCCTTTGGTCCAGTTTGAATAGCAAACAATAATTGTCCAACAATTTTTTCATTTTTTTTTTTTGGAAAGTAAAAGTCAAGTCAAAGTGTGCGACTGACTGACTGTCAACTTGTTGACGATGATGACGACAAACATGACGTTTTGGCCCAACCTCCTTTACACAAAATGATTTCAATTTATCTGTGTATATGCTTATTAAGTTTTTATCGAGTTGTTGTTGCTAGCGTTTTGTCATGTAATCAAAAATCACTCGCATGCATCAATTGTTCAATTACTTCGTTCAATCATGCAATCATGTGAGACCGAGAAGCGAAGAGCTTAAACTTATAAAAACTTATAAAAACAAAACAAACTAAGAAAGAAATGCTCGAAAGCAAAATGTCAAAAAATCTTCAAATCACCGTAAAAATGGTTGCCTGTAAAAGCATTTACAAGTAATATATTTCTCATCTGTCTAAAATCAATTTAATAATTGCAACAAATTATATTACAAAAGATATACAACATAAGTTTAGGCTACTTGTTAAAATCAGATTACAATTTGAAATATATTTACGTAATTTGAATTGGTAAATCCAACACTCAAAATTAGCTATCCCTCCCTTAGTTAAAAGTAAAAACTAAGATAAAAATCAGAGCTTAAAGTTATTTTTTATTCTAATTATATTGACAACAATTACAGTGTTAAAAACTTCATTTTTCATTAAATTATACTAACTTTAGCTTAAAGTTTTCAAATTATCTGTCATTCTGAATCCATATGTATAGTCCCAATGAGTTTCACCATTGCTCACGCTCAAGTGAGATCGTATCACACCTTTATAGACTATAGCTAATACAGATATTATTTTCACACTATTTTATCGAATGTTTTCGAATTGGGCACTCCCAATGCCACCTTTGATCATAATAACTTACGAACTTCTCCTCCCTCTCCGCTCCTGTTTGAAATATGAAATTATCTAATTAAATTGAAATTCCCCCTTACCGAAAATATTTAATGATTATGACCAACGAAAGATTTATCTGGAGGCCAATTAGGTGCACAAATCACCAAAAAGCGCAACCGATAGCAACAAATGGCAACTGGTAACGGCAAACCGATTGGAAAACTAGGCATGCAAATTGAATTTCCACACAATTGCCATACATTTCCTGCCTCATTAGGCCCCTGGCTGCACCCGCGCCATAAGTATATTCAAAAAAGAAAAAAAAAAATCAGAAAGAAAAGAAAAGAAAAGCAAAAGAAAATGCGATCCATCGTTGCACTGGCAGCTTGTAAAATATATCGATATGACGGCCATAATTTCAAGTTGTTGCTGTTGTTGTTTTTGTTGTTGTTGGGGGCACCAAAACAGCAACAGAAAACGAAATATTTTTGAAAGTGAAATTTTTCTTGTGATGATGATGATGATGATGATGATGATGATGATGATGATGATGATGATGATGATGATGATGATGATGACGTCGACGTCGACGCCTTTGGACATGGACCTATAGCTGGATGCTGCTACTCTTGTTGTTGATGATGACGAGGTTGATGATGATGAACAAACAAAGGCAGCTCTGACATCAACTCAAATTCAACTTCAACTTCGACTCTTTTTTGGCCACTTGACGACGACTGTCAACGGGCAAATGAAAGTGTTTTTTTTACTCCCTCCCTCTACATCTCTCTTTCTCTCTCTGTCTCTTGATGAAATGGGGACGAGACGGGTTTGGGGCTTGGCTTTACAAGTGCCACTCATGAGTTTTTATTGCACAGACAAAAGCTTATGATTTTTCATATTTTTGTTCAAACGAAAAACGAAAAAAAAAAAAACAACAAGAAGAAAGTCCACAAAGTCCCACGCTTTATCTTTATCTCGTATTTTTGGTATTCATAATATTATTGCCGTTGTTGTTCAGGTTTTTGTTGCTGTTGTTGTTGTTGTTATTGATGATGATATGATGAAAAATCTTTGGCAAATTAATTGGCAATTAAATATCTTGCAAATCGTCTTTGATTTGACATACCATATAAATATGCAATCACATAATTCCAAAGAACCAGATACACAAGTTATGAAAGTGATTAGGAAGAAAGGTCAATAACATCCTTACAAACTATAGTAAATATGCGTAAAATTGCAAAATTTTAACAATTGACTTGAAAACATGATTTCAAAATGTATGTACGAACTTGACTTTAAAAGATAGTGATAGATTTTATTGACAATTTTATTGAGGAAGAGAACAATCGGGACAATTAGCAGATTAGACGAATAACTATTAGAAGGAAATGATTTAAACAATTAAAAGAAGACACATAATACATATCTTAGTTAAACAAATGTTGGAAAGATGGTGGGGAAAAAGTGGGGCGGAGGGCGATAGTTTGAAAGAAGTGTATTCTAATTTAACTATTTTAATCGATAGAATAAAATGGATGGATTTTAATGTCAATTAAATACAGGATGGGAAAACTTGTTTAGAAAAAAGATTTTGTAAGATAAGATAATATCAGCAATTCTATTTTTGGGTGAGAAACATATACATATGTATTATTTAAACGTATACAACATAACAATTTAAATCTTTGTGAAAATTCTTATAGTTGTTTGCTCTTTCGACCATTTCGCAAATCCTTTAAACCACTTCTTTGACTTCCATATACTAATGCTAACTTAAATTGAAGTTTGAAATATAACTACAAAAATTTAAGATGGCTCCTCTTTCCTGTAACAATATTTCTGTAGATTTTTCCAAGTGTATTTGCTTAGTCGTTCATTTTCCTATTACCTTTCACAGTTTTTCTTTCATGAATGGGCCAACTGAGACAAATGGGGGAAAAATGGTTTTTCAAGTGAAACAAATAGAACAAAACTTTTGCTTTCACCAGGGGAGATGGCAGGCGGCTCCCCAGAGGTGTGGAGAGGGGCAGAGGAAGAGAAAGGGGGAGAGGTAACCATAAAAACGACAGCAGCCACTCAACGACAGTTCCGGGCAAAAATCTTTGTCTTGGTGGTGTTTTTTCACTTTGTATGCCAAAAACGGAGTTCAGTTGGAGTTTTTGCCATTGTTGGGGTGCCCTACCACAACAATACATTGACGAACAGAAGAAGAAAAAGAAGGAGGGGGAGGAGGAGGAGTTGGCTGCTGTTGTTGTTGCTGCGTTGGCGTCTGCCGCTCAATTTGCATGCCAACAGCAGTCAAGCGAACAAGTGAGCAGTTGCTGTTGATGTTGCTCTGGGACGGACTGTCGGTCGGTTGGTCTTTCTGTCTGTCTGTCGTTTGGACGGGCAATTTGTTATTGTTACCTTTTTTTTGCGGCTCGCATTCTCTGCCATTTCAATTTGCGTTTTCAGTTCTCTCTCCAGCTAGCTAGCTAGCTCGGTGGGCCCTAGACAATTGTTAACCCAGTGACCAAATGAACCACATTTTCAGCTGCATTTGGTCTCCTCTTGGCTGTTAGATTTTGCTATTTAGATATTCTAAACATGGCTTACACTGAATAAGAAATTTGCGCATCCAACAAAAAGAAAAAAAAAATGGAAAAGAAAATAAGATTAGTAATGCTCAACGCATGGCAAATGTGAGATCTAAGAAAGTCTTTGTTTTCTTGTAACCAACTTTCTAGGAATTTTTGTACAATAAATTGATATTAAACGAAAGTTTGCCAAAAACACAGAAAAAAAAACCCTGAAAAATGTTGCCATCTTCAATGTCAAATAACTAATTTACTATATTCAATATCATCCAAACTTTGGCTTAACAACAAACAAAAGCAGAAAAGCCAAAAGCAACAAGCAAAAAAAAAAAAAAAAAAAAAGAAAGAAAAGTATGCCAAAGTTGTTAAGTTTTTGACCCTGTAGCAGGTGTAAGAGGTTAAAGGTTACAGCGTAATTGGTTAGCTTGAACTTTTGGGGGCAAGGGAACAACATTAAATGTAACTTGTTGCAATTCCACGCACACACACATAAACACAACATAATAATAGTAGTCTTAATACCAGCATTAATAATAAGATTAATTAAAAGCTTTTGGTCTGCCAAAAACTAGTTTATGCCATCAAAATTAAATTTAATTTATCTTTCGTGTATCAACAAAAACAAATACCCATAAAAAGAGTGTTTCATAAATAAATTTAAAAAATCATCAACCAAATTGCTGATGCGCTGAATGAAAACCAAAACGAAAAGAAAAAAAACAACGCAAAACTTCAAAATAAAATTGGCCATAAATTTGTTCAATTTTAAAAAACTAGTTTTATTTATGCTGTTTGATTTTTTTTTCTCCCAAACTTGTTTGCATCAAGAAAAAGCTGAAAAAAAGTCAGACACACGCACACACACACACACACACACATGATCAGAAGTATAAGGTGAATTGAAGTATCCTCCTCCGCGTTACCCTCGAATCGGGCGTTCTTCAGGCCTATAATTTGAAATAAACAAATCAGAAGGGGTCTTTGGGACACTGCCTACATACCACATCCGCGGAACAGCTGTGGTTGCCATCGTCGCTGGACCGGCCGTAATTTTTTGGCCAAGGCCGGCTGGTCTACTGGTGAAGGCTGTGGCGAGGGAGGGGAGTTGCCTCTCTCCTTATTTTTTTTCCCGCCTCTCTTCTTCGGCTCCTGCGTTGGTGTGGGTGAGAAATTTTATCCACTTTCCCTCAAAACTTTTCACTTTTTGCTACCAGCAAATCTTCCTCGTTTTCACACCGCTACGAATCAGCTGATCGAGCCAGTGTTGGGAAACGACAGTAATAAGGGGAGCCCCTAGCCAACATCGGGCAGGTGGCGCCTCTGAGAAACCCGCAAATAAAACCGTTTGGAGCGGGATTCAAATTTAAATTCAAATTGGCACCAACCAGAATTCAAATTAAAAACTAAAATTTTTTCCCCGCTCCCGAGCCATAAATGGTCAGTCCTACTGCGTCGATGGACCAGCATGATCGACAAGGAAGATTTCCCCTTAGCGACTGCGCGAGCGAAGATTTAATTTTTGCAAGGCGACCGTTAATCGGAAATTCCCCCCCTGCAGCAGTTGGAGCAAACCCAGTGTCAGTTGCAACGCGGGCTATTCTAAACAGCCCAGATGTGTCGGCAACAGCGTCAAGCCCTCCAGTGAAGTCGCACATCGCTGAACTAGATGAACTAGGCTCTCTAGTATGGCAGTTAGACCACACGTTTAACAACAGAGATGATAATAAAAAGCCAGTGAGGCATGTAAATCTGAGCACGAAACAGTCTATAGTGAAAATGAAGGAACTGTACGAGTTTCTCTGCCACAGAGTTCTAGCTGGAGAATTCCATAAAGTCCCGCAAAGGCAAGACGGTGCCACACAGATGACTCCAATAGCAAATGGCCGCAATATAGTCCTCGCAACGACAAACGCTAGGGACTCTCCCAAACGTCCTAGAGAGCATTCGCCGGCCCAGCGCAAAACACCGCCTAAAAAAAGGAAAAATAATGCGCCAGTCACAAAGCCATCTACAGCGACAAGCCCACTGCGCACTGATCGTATAAACAGGCATCACAACCAAGATGAGTGGCAGAAAGTCACAAATAAAAGGAGCAACAGGGTGGCGGCTCAAAAGCAAAGGCTGCCAAAACAGAGGCCAGACGCTATTTTGATAGCAAACAAAGGCAACCTATCATACAGCGAGATGCTCAAATTAGTCACATGCAGTGAAAACGAAGCCCTAAAATCGCTTGGGGAAAATGTCAAAAAAGCAAGAAGGACAGCAAAGGGAGACCTTTTGCTTGAAATGGGAAAACCAATGCCGGAAAGTCTAAGCCAAATAAGCGATGATATTGGTGCTGCATTGGGCAGCCAGTTTGCAGCCTCTGCCTTGATAAGCGAAACCAGGCTGGATATCAGAGAGCTTGATGGTGAAACCACCAAAGAGGAGATAGTAGCAGCGTTCGGGAACAGGCTCAAGGTGAAGATTGACGTGACCGCCATTAAGAGTCTGCGTAAATCTTATTCAGGTTGCCAGAGAGCTACAGTAAGCGTCCCAACTACGGCAGCTAACGACATCCTTCAAGCTGGAACATTAAAGGTTCGCTGGAATGTCTGCCCCATACGCCTAGACAATACTCCGAGAAGGTGCCTAAAATGCCTAAAATACGGCCATATCGCGTCTAAATGCACCAGTGAAACCGATCGAACTGGCCTCTGCCTAAGATGTGGCAAATCGGGTCACAAGATTAAAGAGTGCAATAATAGCCCTTCATGTTGCCTCTGTGTTGCCAGTGGAAACGCTGATTATGCACACACGGCAGGCAGCCATAGGTGCCCTCACGGGCCGAAAGGGATGTCTACAATAAACCAATAATGAGATTTATTCAAATAAATCTCAACCACTGCGAGGCAGCACAAGACTTGCTGTCACAGAATGTCAGAGAGCTCGGCACAGACGTTGCTATTATCAGTGAGCCTTATAAAAATTTTACTACCACGACATGGGCACAAAACAATTCGGGAAAAGCAGCGATCTGGGCATGTGGGACCACACCGTGCCAGATAAAATTCCCTGCATCCTTCAACGGTTTTGTTAGAGCCAAAATAAGAGAGTACTGGATTTTTAGCTGCTATCTACCCCCCTCATATAGCCTCGGAGAATTCTGCGGCGTAATAGAAGAGCTGTCGGACCAGATCCGATGCCATAAGCCGGCAATTGTTGCTGGGGACTTCAATGCATGGGCAGCGGAATGGGGCAGCTCCTCCACCAATGCAAGAGGCCAAGCACTTCTTGAAGCATTCGCGTCAATCGACTTGGCGCTCCTTAACACAGGCAACGGCTTCACATTCCAACGTGGCAACATAGGATCTATAATTGATCTAACATTCGTCACCAGTGCACTCTGCACACATGCACGGTGGGTATTGAGTCCCCATTACACAGCTAGCGACCACAATGCAATTATCTGCACAATTGATAATCAGCGGCGGTCGGAACGGCGGATAACGAAACCCCAAATATTCAATTCGAAAATGTTAGATGTCCAAGTCTTCACTAGAACTCTTGAGCAGCACAATATCGAGGCATATACAGCAGACGAGCTTAACGCCTGGCTAACTGACGCGTGCAACGCCTGCATGCCCCGGAAAAATGCCTGTCCCATGAACCACAGACCAGCATATTGGTGGAACGAAGAGATTGCCAAACTCCGTAAGCTGTGTCATCGAGCCAGAAGGAGATCCCAGCGCACTCGGGGTAGTGAAGACTCTGAGTCATGCCGTCTAGAATTTGAGGCAAAGCGCAGAGAGCTCAAGATGGCTATTCGCCGTAGCAAAAAGGCTTGTTTCGACGAACTACTCACAGAAGCAGCAAATTATGTATGGGGCAGGCCATATAAAATTGTTATGAAGAGGCTTAAATCTTTCCAGCGCATAGAACCACCTTCTAGCATCGAAATGGATGCAATAGTAAGGGAACTGTTCCCCACCCAGGCACCAAGCAATTTTGTAACAGTTAACTATGATGTAGCAGGCATACCGCCGGTCACATCACAAGAAATACTGACAGCTATAGGACGCATTAAAATCAATTCCTCCCCTGGCCCCGACTGTATCCCGAACGAGGCATTAAAGATTGCTGCCTTCCAGCACCCCGAAAAGTTTGCATTCGCCTTCACCAAATGCCTCAACGATGGCATATTCCCCGAACTATATAAACAGCAGAACCTAGTGCTCTTACCTAAACCAGGAAAACAAATGGGAGAGCCCTCTGCCTACAGACCCATCTGCCTACTAGACTCGACGGGAAAACTCCTAGAAAGAATAGTAGTGGACAGGCTAGACCAAGCCTTGCAGGCCAACCAAGCAATTTCCGAAAACCAGTTTGGTTTTCGCAAGGGAAGATCTACACTAGATGCTATCCAGAAAGTGGTTAAAATAGCTCGAAACGCTACCGCCGGCGATAGATGGAAAGGCGGATCAAAAGAATACTGCCTAATAGCCACACTAGATGTTAAAAATGCCTTCAACTCGGCAAGATGGTCCTGCATATTGGAGGCTCTGCATAACTATAGAGTTCCGGCGTACCTGTTGAAGGTAGTTAGCAGCTACCTCAACAACAGATGGTTGCATGTGGACACCTATGACGGAGGAAAAGATTATAGCATTACCGGTGGAGTTCCACAGGGCTCTGTCATGGGGCCGCTACTCTGGAATGCAATGTACAACGGAGTGCTAAACCTGAATATGCCTAAAGGAGTTGAGACCATTGGCTTTGCCGACGACATCGCCTTAGCTTGTGTGGCGAAACATCTAAATGAAGTGGAAGCTGTTTGCTCGAACGCGATACTCCGAGTTCAACAGTGGTTGGCCTCGATGGGCCTTCACTTGGCCGAACATAAAACTGAGGCAGTGCTCGTAAGCAGTCGGAAGAAAGTAGAGATTGCAACAATTCAGGCTGGCTCCGCGCAAATAACCAGCAAAAACTCAATAAAGTACCTTGGCATACTTATCGATTCCAGGTTAACGTTCAAAGACCACCTCAAAGAAACAGCAAAGAAAGCGAGGGCTACCGGCGCTGCCTTATCGCGCCTAATGTGCAACACGAAGGGTCCCACACAGAGCCGCAGATTGCTGCTCCACGGAGTCACAAAGGCCATAATGCTTTACGGCGCTCCGGTCTGGGCCGAAGCCATGGCCACAAAATCCTACGCACGGGACATGGAATCCGTCTATAGACTCAGCGCGCTCAGAGTCTGCTCCGGTTTCCGCACGATCTCTGGAACTGCTGCTATGGTGCTAGCAGGCACAATTCCTATCCGACTCCTAGCAGACGAGACCAAACAACTTTACAGCAAACTAAAAGACCCGAGAATTTCCCAAATCGAAAGGGCTACAATCCGCAAGAGGGAGCGGAGCATAAGTATTTCTAGATGGCAGGCGCTGTGGGACGAGTCTGAAAAAGGCAGATGGACTCACCGACTTATCCCAAATCTCGAAACATGGCTTAATAGGAGACACGGCGAAGTCAACTTCAACCTGACACAGCTACTGAGCGGACACGGTTGCTTTCGGAGTTACCTTTACAGATTTCGGCATGCTGCAAGCCCAGCGTGCCCATGGTGCAACAACGGTGAGGAAGAGACTGCTGAACACATTCTGTTCAGTTGTGGCCGCTTCGACACTCACAGAAGAAATCTGCAAATGGTACTCGGGGTGCAGGCGTCAGCAATAAATCTGGTACCGCTAATCATACTGCGGAAGGCCAATTGGGATGCCTTCAACAAATTCGCAGCGGTCACCATGGCCGAACTGCGCAGCGAAGAACAACTGGCAAACAGAACCTGATAAGAGGATGTGCGGTGGAGGCAAGATCGTGTGAAGCAATACCCCCGCTGGCAGTCCCACACGCTTTTCCTTCTCCGCAACTTCATATATTCCTAAATCTTTTGTAAATTCTTCTTTCTATCCTTTCTTAAATAAATGAATTAAAAAAAAAAAAAAAAAAAAAAAAAAAAAAAAAAACACATGAAGAAAATGATGTAAATTAAGCCTCTTGATATAAATACGTAAATTAAAAATTAGTTAAAACGGCAGCGAACAACAACCGCAATTGCCAATCATGAGTTTGCAACCTTCACATTTTGGCCTGGCGACAAGATGTAAGACAAGTCTTCAAAAACTTGAACAGCAATAGAAAATTTTGGGTTTAAAATGATTAATCCTTTATGTATGTAATATATGCAGTCAAAATCGTAAAAAATTTCCTTGGTTATCTCTTAGAAATTGCACAACTGCAATAAAACAATTAAATTAATATTTTTAATAAAAAAGTAAAAAAAAATTTCAAACAGGGTCCATCGTGAGCGCTAAAATGACTCCAGAAAAATCAGGAAAGGTGGGCTAATTCCACAATTGGCTTTCCTGAAATTCAGGACTTAATCTCTTTGCTTTTCTCTTTTTTAATTCAGTCTTCTATCTAGACTGTTCTAATTCTGTGATATTTGCTTTAATCGAAACCTTGAGTTTTTGCACTATGGTTCCTAAATTTTTTAAGATTTCCAATGAGTATTCAATAATATATGTATATGAAAATTAGCCATAAAATTATAAAATCCTTTAAAAAATGCGGGGCCAAAAGCCAAACGACTTTTACTATCTCATGCAAATTTCCAATTAAATGCAATAATTTGTTTAACTTTCCCTACGCTCAGATGACTCAATCAATCTCAATTTTTGTTGCCCCACTTTATATCGTTCACATCTTTCTTTTTGACAAGCTGTCAAAAGTTGCAATTATCAATTTATATAATTTAACATGCCAACACACAAACACTTAGTTATCAAATGAAAAGCACACTGAAAAATCTCATTAACTGCAGTAAATAATTTCAATGGATTTTTCGTTGCAAGTCATAAGTTTGCTAATAACAGCACGAGACAACACAAAAAAACAGTAACAACAACCACAGACCGAATCTCACGTAATAATCATTATCAAAAAATGGAAGCTGAGTTTAAATGACAACAACAATAAAGGCAAACAAAAGCGTACTAAAAATTGAAAACTTCACAGTAAACGCAGTTGCAGTTTAACGAACTATGACGAGACACACACATACATACATCTTAACTTAGTTAATATTATAGCTTTTTTTTTTTGGTTACTCAGACTTTGAAGTTTGGCAACTTTAATTACAAACATTTTTTCCACTCTCACTTTTTTCTCTTACATGTAGATATTTTATGATTTCTTAATTAAATTGTATAAGAAGTTGATTTTTCTCATTTGTGTCATTTTGTTTTCTTTTTCGTGTTTTGTTTCTTGTATTTTTCGTTTGTCGGATGAGTCAATTTACCTTTGGCTCCGCACCCTTTTCGAGCGATTTTCTTCGACCCAAATTGGAAAATTAATTAAAGTCTACGCCTTCTACTGAGGATATACAGTCTCACACACCCACTTTTTACTACTACTAGTACTCACAGCTAACTAACTGACTAACAATTGGTCAGGTTTGATCTTTTTTTTTTTTGTTCCCTCCCGGTTTGATATTATGTATGTATATAGATATATTTTTGGGTTTGGTCCATGACCGCAAAAGAGTTTTTTCTTTTAGAATCCAAGAGAGGAGTAAGGAATATTGCCTTTGATTGGGTTGGCTTGGCCTCACAGTTATAATACTTAATATTAAGCATACGCCACCTACACCGACAACAACAACAACAACAAAACCAACTCAAGACAACCTTTTTGCTGTTTGCTGGCCATGAAATGGCAACAACAACAACTACAAAATATAATAACAATATTTTCTATCAGCAACAAAAGAAATCAACAAACAAACAACCAACAGACAGAATAACAACAACAACAAGAACAACAACAGCAATAACAAACAAGAAGCGCCCAAAGGCCAGAAACTAACCGAAAAACCAAACCCATTTTAACCGTTAAGCACATTTGACTAAATCTGCTCTACACATGGGCGGCAATCGTTAGAGAAGGGTAGCAAAGACTCATGATCAGAGGGTGGAGGGGGCAGGGTTAAGTCAACAGTAGGCGGGCGTGTGAGGGTAAAGGGGCAATTGTGTATAGCTGCAGGAAATGCTCAAACTGCAACATTTACTGCGCAGGCTTCACTCTAAGGAATGAACTGGAATGGTTGTAGCATTCTTCCCTCTCCTTCTCCCACCATCTTCTCCTTTTTGTTCTCCTGTTTAGTTATTTTCGGCAGATTGAACAGATCGGCATAGCAACAACAATAGATAACAAGAAATAAATGGGGTATGGGGAAGAGATTAGAACCTTTTCATTACTCCGAACCGAAAACGGGAATACACTATTAAATATTGAATTATCAGTTTTTATTCAAAATTATAAATTATTATAAATTAAATGTCAAATAAATTTGAAAATAATGTCACTAGCATTAGCACAGAATGTCAACTCAGTAAATAAAACTGCTGAAATAATTCAAATTGTACTCACAAATATAAGTCAGGCTTCAAAACTCTATTACATAATCTTAAAGACAAGTCAACTTTTTCGTTCATTTGCTTTGGATACTTTTGGGGATTTTAGAGTATACAAAAATGTGGAAAAAAAATGTTGGGACCCATGCCACTTGTTGTACCAGTGCAGGAAGCTGACTATGCCAGCCCACATGCAGCATATACTCACACACATACATATATAAATCGAGTGAAAACAGTTAAGACAACAACAACAACTGCACATTGCCAACTGGCAACAGGAAGACCTTAAACTTGGCCCCAAACGTCAGCAGCAGTTGCAGCAGCCGCAGCAGCAGCAGCAACAAAACATCGTGAAGCCAGCAACAAAAACACACAATTCAATTTTATTTCATTTACTTTGATGTCGATGTGTTGTTGTACTTGTTGTTGTTGTAGTTGCTGCTGCGGTTGCCATTCGCTTCGACTTGTTTTGTAGTTGTTGCATTTGCTGTTGCCTGTGTGGCTTGTGTGTGGGCTGCTCCTCCTCGTTTGGATCTCCAACTGACTACAAACTCCTCGAGCGCCAGCAGCTCATGAATGGGAAGCCAAGTCGGTCGATTGCAGCTTCTAAGTCATTTTCATTGCATTTGATTTTTCTTTTTTGGTTTTCTATCTCATTTTAGTGGCTATTTTTTTTTTTGTTTTTGTTTTTGAATTGGCGTAAAAATGTTGTGAGAACAAATGGTTGTTAAATTTTGCACACACACACACACATACATATTTATTTTATCTTATTTCTGTTGATTTTTGTCTTTGCGTTAAATTGTTTGTTCACTTGCATCTGCAGTAGGCAAGTTTGTTGCCTAAGTCTTTCGTTTTCCAGTCGGTTTATTACCCAGACGAATCTTATGAAACTTATTTATTTTTTTTTTTTTGGGTTGCTCGTTTAGTTTGTTTGTTATTGTAACAAATATTAATCATAACTAAACTTACAGGGGTTACTGTGTCTGTGTATGTGTGTGGTGTGTACCGTTAGCTAAAATTTTAAAGGAGCTTGCTTTTATGGGTTTGGTTAGGACAATCAATTTTGCTAGCTAAGGTGGGACCAGGATTAATGGGAAAAGATGGAAACGAGCAAAAATTTTTAAGAAAATTTCTCTCATACTGCACTCTGCAAACAATTTGACTTCACGCATAGAAAACATTAAAAATATAAAAACAAATAATATATCCAATAAATCAATTTTTAATCAAAAATTGATCAATATTAAAGATTAGGTACCCAACCATTTTTTGAAAGACTATGTCTTCTTGTATTAAACTTTAGAACTTCAAGTTCTAAAAAGTTTGAATTGTATATCCTCACTATCGTCATCTCTTCACCTCTTATACAGTTTTTTTCCCCCATTACTGAAAGGGAACTCTTCACCTTGAAAACTAACAATAGACTGACCATTAATTGATAAACACACAAAAATTGTTGTATGTTTAATATATTATGACACTCAAATCATTTCCATTTGTTTAGGTTCTAGACAATAGAAACTTTGATTCTTCGCTTTTTATGACATGTATGTGTGTATATTGTAAAATATATTGGAGAAACATGTGTAAGGGAAAAAAAAACTCTAGACAAAAACTTACCTTTCATATGCTAAATAAAACATTTACCCATAGGAGATAAGAAACGGCAACAACAAAAGATATAATAAAACAAGTCAACTTTAGTTTTCAACCAAACCAGATCTCTTGAAGGTCAGCAGCACCTTGTTTAGCACCTCTTCCTCTAAAGACAGACATAATGGAGCCGCCGGTGACTGGAGATTACTCCAGAGGCTCTGTCTCCATTTCGGTAACAGAGCTAGAGTCTGAGAGAGAGAAAGAGAGAGAGGGGAATATAAATACGTTTTAATTGCATATGGGCTAATAAATCTTTCAATGCAAAAGACATTTTTTTTTGTTTGTAGCATTTTTTAATGTTTTGTTTTTTTTTTTTTTTTTAATTTTATTATTAGATAGATGTACAGTTAAGTTGAAATAGATTTGTGGCTGCCTTTCCTTTCTTAAACATTTAGTCAAAGTCACACCAAGAAACTGAGGCACCATAGAGACAGACAGTGGAACAGGGACAGGGGCCAGTCATCCTCATCACCATCACCGTCGTCGTCATTCTCCTCTCATCTCATCTTATGATTCGTGTTTGTGCCTGGGAGTAGGTTAATAGTGCCAAAACGTTGCTGCAATGACTATAACAACAAACGTTGCGCCATTTCTTTTTTTTTTTTTTTGGTTTACAGACAGTTGCACCCTTTCATTCTTCTTCGGACAACATTTTGTCGTTCTTCAGTTGTTGCTGTTCTCTTCTTGGTTAGTCAGTCAGTCACTCCATGGAATATCATTATTATTACACGAAGCGAATGAAGCGAATATTTATGTGGCATTATTATTTATTTTATTGACAGCCGTTTACTTTTCCCCCCATACACTTTCCCTTTAAAGAACTAAAGACTTTGCCAGACATTTTGTGTAAATATTGAAAACTTTAGATCTTAAAACTTTTAAAACAAAAACTCTTATAATAAAGGATTCTCACTTGTTGAATAAACTCACAATTGTCTGTACCGATTTGAATGTTATATGAGTTTTGAAGACAATTTGATTTAAATTTCAAATATTTTATTTAACAAATAACAAAAACCTCATTTATAACGTTAGGAAAGAAACATAAGTATTGTCATGTAATCAAAGTCGAGTAAAGTCCAATCAAACGAAGTCAAAAAAGAGTGTTAGAAAGATTAGAAATTCAAATACTTTCTTTAAGTAGTTGTCAAATTCCTAAATACTAATCTAAACTTAAAAAATATTCTTGAAGTTCTTGTTTATTTTTGAACACATCTTGTATAAATTTTGAAACTTTTTTGAGCTCATCTTAAGTTTAAAAGGATCAGCTTCTCCGAAGAAAAGAGAGTATTGAACATTCTCTATTTTGGCGTCGCTTACATTGAAATGACTTGAGCGCTCAAGTTGAAGGCTTCAATTGCGATTGCAGACCAAAAGTGCCAATAATTTGCAGTAAGCCAAAGCAAAAAGAAAATAAACTGAGGAAAAAAAATAAACCTCTTACTTTGAGCTAATAAATTGCCACTAAACGACTTGAAGTTTATTCTTTTTCTTCTGCTCTTTTTGTAAAGTTTTTTTTTTTTTTTTTTAGTGGGGGTTTGGATGGGGAGTTTTTTTCGGACGCTACAATTGTTGCGCCATAATTTCCCATCAAATTTTTCACACTCGACTCTCTCAACGGGCAACAACAACAACGTTCGGCGGCGATAATCAAATATTTGACCTCTGCTGCAAATAAATTTCAATGCAATCGCAGCACGGCAAAGCCGCAAAAGGCTCTGCAAGCTCTATAGGAAAACCGGAGGAAAACTGTGAAAAAAAAAAAAAAAAACCGAAAACAAAAAATAAGAAAAACCAAACGTGAAAGCGCAATGTTTGGGACATGGGTAGAAGTTTTCCTTGCCTACAGTCAGTCGCGAGACGTTCCGTTGCGTGTTAAACACAATTCAAAGTCTATAATTATTGTACAATTGCCATCACATGGCACAAGGGGAGGCGGCAACGCGATGATGCGGCTAGGAAGAAGGGGGGAACCGAGATAGGGAGGTGAATCAAGGTGGAGGCTGGTCTGGCAGCTGCACATGGAACATGAAAATTGTAGCGTGTAAAGAGGCAGCAGCAGCAGCAGCACAGGCAGTAGAAAAAGGCAAAAAAAAAAGAATTCCAAACACACATTCTAATTCCACATTTTGCCTCGACTTGGGCTTTGACACACTGCCTCTGCCACTGCCTTCATGATTCTGCAACCAGCCACTGCCTTTGACTCTGCCTCCGATTGCTATCTGCCTGAGAATCGGTTGAGCTGGCTTGCTGCCTGCTTGCTCTTGCTTTTGCTTAACAGTTAACTCTGCTCTCTAAGTTCTTTATTTTTATTCTTATTCTTTTTTTCCTTCTCGTATCGTTTTGGACTTTGCAATTAATGTTTATTCGGGGAAGCGGAAGCGTTACCCACGCCCACTTGTCAGGCCAAAGAAACTAGGAAAAAGGCAACAACAAGCGAACTACCAGCAAGAACAACAACAACAACAACAAGTACAAGTACAATGTTGTGCCATACCGTCATCGTCATCATCAGAGTTAGAGTTAGAGTCGTTGGAGTTAGATGGCGGCATTAGTTGAAAGTCTAATTGTAAACTGTTGTTAGCTAGTCTATCTATCTTTCTCTCTCTTTCTCTCTATCACTCTCTATGTCTACGCTGGCTAACTGTTGCTTGTTAGTCCGCTTGTTTATTAACAATTTAGCACGGAAAATTCACAGCTTCTTCGGTTCTTTTTGGGGGCGTTCTGCTTAGATCATAAACTGTTCGGTTTTATGTGTGCTAACCCCCCCAATTTGACCTTTTACCCACATGTCTTGCCATTCAGCTCGTACCGATCATAACTGTCACAATGTTGCGAGCCGTCCATAAAAGGCATCAAAATGGGGCGTTCTGGGTGGCAAAATGATGTGTTTTTTTTTCTCCTCGACCAAAAAAATAAGGTGGAGTGGGCCTCAAAAAGGAAAAAAAAAAAAAAAAAAGAAAGGTAGGAGGACATGAACGTATGTAAGAAAGATTATAGAATATTATTTTTGATGTAAGTGTCGGCTTGGCCTAACTCAAAGGGCAAAGATTAATCAAAATTCTCATTTTAATGGCTAATAATTCTAAAAACTTATTTAGTTCTTTAAATCATAGAAGAACTCTAAAAGTACTAAATAAAATGCTTTCTTTCAATGTAAAAATACTTTGTCACATCACCATGAACTGACTTAGGCCTAAAGATCCTTCACAAGTTCTTGTCAAAATTTTCATCCTGTTAGCCAAATTTTATACTTTTCGACCACACTACGATTGGTATAAATTACAATTCACCATTCACCGAAATTACAACTCACGCTATGATCCGATTCTGGCACTAGTTAAATCGTATAGGCCAAATATTTAACCTAGTTGCTGCGATCAGCTCAACAATTTTTTTTAACTTCTTAACAAACCAAAAAAAACACATTTTAAAGAGTGTTCTCTATTTATAAAATTATAAAACTTTTTTAGTATTTTATATTTTGCAATTTTCCATTATTCCATTTTTTGCAAACCAAACCATACACTTAATTACTATGTATTTATTTCAAAATCTTTTCTCTTTGAAAAAAACAAATTACAAGTTGCTTAAATTGAACATAAATTTGTACAACAAAATGCATTACTGATTCCTTATTTTCTGTCTATCTCTTTTATTTTTCCAGGTAAGTGTTATCTATTGGCATTTAGGTTCGTGTTTTTTGCTCTCCATTTTTATGGATTATGTAAGTTTTGGATCTGCTACAATAACTAATGCAAATAATTGGCTAGTTGGTTGCTTTGGCTAGTGGTCTGTTGGTTACTTTGTTGTTCGTTGGAGACCAACGCCCTAAAATAAAGCGAAATCGTAACAATGGCTGGCTGCTGCTGCGCTAGTTAGAGCCACCAGAGCTATGTGAAAACCAATTTCAATTCAAAAATGTAAACGAATTTCGTTTTGAGAGCATTTCGGACACTTGCATAAGTAGTAATGTTTTTTTTCCTTTTTTTTTTGAGGCAATATAATGGCGGGCATGCATGGGTTAATGATGCGACGAGAGGAAAATGCGTCACAATTACCGTTAGAGGAGAGGCATGCAATTGCTAAAGAAACACGCACCACACACACACACACACACACACACACAGAGGGGAGTCGCAGAAAAGTCGTCGCATCGTATGGCATCTCTTAACTACTTCTTACTCTCCCCTCTCACACCCATCGCAAGCTTTTGGCCTGGGCTCAGCATGTGGTGCGGCTCCCTTTTTGGGCAAATTTGGTGCACCTTTCACAAAATCTAATCAGCAAAAACGGCTGCTAGAGAAGCAATTTACTCAACCGGAAAATTAGCAACAACAGAAAGTAAAGTAAAAATCAAATACGTACAAAAAAAAAATGAAAAAAAAAACAGCAATAACAACAAAACACAGTTTGAAGTGCTTGATATACCGGCAGACTAGACCGTGTGTGTGTGCTGCTGAGGGGGAGGTGTGGAGGGTGCGTATGTGTGTGGATTTTCAACATGAAAATCTTGTTAAGCATTTTGGTTTTGCGGCATCCTGTGGGGCATTCTAATTGAAATTCCTTTTTGGCCTTGTCTTCTAGCCGCGCGCTTAAGGGGTAAAACCATTCGAATGGCAGTTGCAGTTGCAGTTGCAATTTCTGTTTGCATTCTCATAGATGTTGCATGAGCAAATTTGATGCCATCTGTGTACAATTAGCTGTCAATATTGCGCATACGCCACTTATGCAAAAATAAAAAGAAGACGAGGAACCAACTCAAAGATCAAGACAGTCACAAAGATAGAGCGAGAGGGAGCCTCCAAAACTCATTTGCCAATCATTTTGCAACACGCAACAAAAGTCAACCATCTACACGCAACTTTTGTTGACTTAGCTGACCAGACCAAAAAAAATATATACAATCAAAGTGGGTACAGTGGAGCAATTTTTCACCAAGACATTTCTTAATTTTTCCCATATGTAGAGCTACCGCTTAACAAATGCTCTAATTAATCACTAGTATAAACTGATCTGAACTAAAAAGTCCTTACAGAGTCTTCTGATTCTTTAATCAGAAAAATAGATCTTAGAGACTTTAGGATCATAATATTTGGCTTAATAAAAGTTCATATAAACTTTATGTGACTATATCAAATTATTTCCTATCAATTGGTTGGCATTTTTAAACTAAGTCACTATAAAGTATACCAATACGAAAATTATATAAAATTTTATAAATTATGGAATATCAAATTCCTTAAATATTATTTATAAATAAATTTAGTCTCACCCATTTCCCATTAAACATTTTCTTTCTGTCATGAAAAAAAAAAAAACACAATTAAACTTTATTTGATCAATAACCATTTACAATTTTCTATCAATTTTCATTGATAATTTTAATATTGGTAATTTGATTTTTGGTTTTTTAAACATTTGATTTCCGCATTTTGTTTCACGGTGTGAGCCATCAACATGGCACATAAAGGTGGCCAGTGGCATCATCATCAACGCAGCACGTATCGACACCTCTCGAACGGTACCGCCTCCTCTTGGACTTGGTTCACAAAAAAAAATTTATGTTTATAGCCAAGCCATTTGCATAAAGACCACAGACCAATCGACCAACCGACCGACCGACCACATAGGCCTAAAAGACGGGCCACCAAATCGGACCGCAAACAATCTGATAGATTTAGGTGCAGCAGCAGCAGCAACTAAGTATTTTTCTTTCCATTTTAGTTTTTCCTCGCTCCACATTCAGTGCGTTGTTGCCCAACTTGGACTGCAACGAAGTCCGCGGGCCAGTTCGAATATGTGACATATATTTTTGTGGGTTTTTTTTTGTTTTTTTTTTAGTATTTTGGTGGGCAAACAGGTGGCGTTGGCCCCCAGGCAATATGCGTGAGTCACAGTTGCATTGTATTTATGTAGCAATCGTTATATATTCCCCCTTGGGGTAGAAACAAAAATATATACATATATACCTGTAGCAGTTGCTGGCTTAATGTTATGGCATGGCACGCTCCTCCAAGCGGTTTTCCACACTCACACACACAGACAGAGAATCGTGCAAAGGCAACCTTACAGGCATTTGCCCCGGTCTAGTCGGAGAAGGTAAATCAATGTAAAGTGTGTCAGATATGAGAGTTTTGGTGATTATGTTCAAACTCACTACTAAAGTCTGAAAAAACAACAACAATAACAACATGCTTGCGAGTGGTTTTTGTAGAGTAGAGTAGAGGAGAGAGACTAGAGAAAGGAGGTGCAAATTCTAATTGAATGCATCAAAGCTGATGTAAACCCATGAAAGAGACAGAGAGAAGGACAGTAAGGGGAATGTCTATGCATATTTTAAAGTAAATTCCAAAATTCCTAAGCCATCAAGTGAATATATATAGAACAGGTAAAGCTTATACCCTATATGAAGGTAAATTTTCATTTGTTATTATAAACTATGACTTTAAATTGTAATTACCAAAAAGACCTTCTCACACAAGAGATTGAGAGCTTTTGAAGAAGATTCAAGATCATTTTGTGGGTGGTCTTCACAATAGATGTAGAGTCAGAGTATAAATAACCTTTGCTCACACAATGAATGAATTGAGAGGGCACCCATAAGCGATCCATAAGCATCAATGGACAAATCTCATTAGCAGCAGCAGCACACGCAGACATTAATCCGAGTGAGTGAGAGAGCTAGAGGAAGACCTCCCTCAAGCCAAACTCGTGTGCTACAGTAGCCCCAATTTCTTTACCAAAAAAAAAAAAATAAAGAAAGAAGGTAAAATGCTTTTGAAATGTTCCCCCGCAGCAGCAACATCAACATCAGCATCACTTATTGGGTAAAGTCTATTAGAAACATTCTAACTAATAGCCAAACATTGTAGAGATGGAGGTATGAGAAGGTGGAGGTTCTTGAGTCATAAAAATAAAGCTCAATTTCCTTGCTGCCCACGACGTTGTGGTACACAAAAAAAGTCGTCGCCGTCATCGTCGTCGTCGTCGTCGCCGCCGCTGGTCACGTCAAGCCGTGCGCGTAATGAGCGTTAAATTTGTGGCCCGTTTTTGATGTTTTTCAAGTGGTTGTCGTTTTTTTTTTTTTTTGGGCAACTTCTAATCACCAGAGAACACGCTTCATTATTATTAGTTAAATTAGTCACAAAACGGTTTCCAAACATGAACAGCTTCCAACTTTAATTATTGCAAAATACCTACAAAAAATAGTTTCAACTGATTTCTCATAAAAACTACATAGACAAATTTCTCATTAAACTTTGATGAAGCTGATTCGTTTTGTGGGTCAGCATAAATTATTAAATCGAAATGAGTTATGTCTGCCGCCAATTCCCCCAACCTAAGCAAACCTATCTACCTACCTTGGATGTGGCCAGTTTAGCTGCTGCTGCTGCTGCAGCTTCTCCAGCCTTTCACTGCTATCAATAAATTTTTGTTTCGCCTGTGTGATGCCTGCGATAAAGACAAACGGCCTGCCAATATGAATTAGCTAAGCGAATTGGCCATTTTGTTGCTAGTTTGGCAAACAACCCAAAACAACAGAAAAAAAAATAAAAAAAAAAAAAGTAGAAAAAAAGAGAACCAAAGGAGACGTTGCAGTACGCCATCAGCAGAAGCAGCATGCCATTCTGTACCTTGGTCCAATCTCATCATTATCATTAGCACAACTTTTTAGACGAAGAAAGCTGGCCAAAACTACGTCAGAGAGAGAGAGAGAGAGCAAGATAGAGAATATAAAAGAAAGAAGGTGCCTTGGAGAGGAGAGGGGCAAAAAAATGGTCAGGGAGCAAAAAAAAAATGTAGCAGTTGATAAATGTTAATGTTGATAGCCAAGCCAACAAAGCAGAAGTACGCCTAAATTGCAAACAAAACGAATTTTGAAATGCTCTAACTAAATGAAGAACTAACTAAGAATACTTAAATAGAATTAAAATAATTAAAATGGTTACAAGTCAACACAGTTGAAGTGAGAGAACGTGCCCATGTAAGGATACAAAAAAAAAGAATATAATAATAAGACAAGGGAAATAAATGAATGAAAAAAAAGGATAGACTAAAGTCATATAAAGAACAACACGAAAACAAAATATGTATAACTAACTCTATTTAACTAGGACAACTGAAACATCTTATATTGAGGATTAAGCAGAGTGAAATAGAATAGGTTTAAGTATCTAAACAAATACAACAGAAATAACTTCGCTATAGAAAACAAAGTGTATTAAAAAATTGGCATTCGTTTAGCTTCCTGGCTAACTTTATGTTAAGGTTAACAAAGTTCAGCCAAAAGAAAATTCCATTCAGAAGAAAGAAACAGAAAGATATAGAGGAAGACAGCTAGACAGAGAGAGGGAAAGAGAGCGAGTGAGAAGGAGAGAACAAAATCTCATTGACGATGTCGTCGCGTTTGGCTTTCAACACGCTTTACCAATAAATTTGCCAGCACTTGTTACGCTTTTAACGGTTCCCCGCTCACTTTACATTCCTTTTGGCCAAGATCGAGACACAGCAAAAAAAAACCAAAGAAAAACAACCCAAGAGAAAGAGAGACTGAGACAGAGAGAAAGATCTATTTTTGCTTAACAACAAATATTTTCTTGTAGATTTTTTGTTCGTAGTTGTTGTTGGCAATGCAGGAAACTAAAAATGCTTAGCCATTAAAACCGAAAAAAATAAGCTTGTTGAACAATAGATGCGGCCCATTCGATTAAACTTGATTTAGCGAAGGTTAAGCAGCTGCCCAACAAAAAAAAAAAACAAAAATAAAATGGTAGGAAAAAAAGACAGATTTAGTTTTCCATGGAATTTCCGTTCGTGAGACCATTTATTGCCTGCCCCCTTGTGGCACTAAAAAGGAATTTGTCAAATGCAACAAACTAAATGATTTGCATTTACACACTTTGCAGTTTCGGTTGCAGAGAGCTCTTATTTTGCCACAGTTTGATTTTCTTTTTAAGGCTTCGGGCAGCAATTTGTGCCATTAGCCTAGAAAGTATCATTTCGACCATCATGCCATAGCCATGATCATCATTTTGGCAGCCTTTTTGTTTGTATAATTACCAACCAACTTTTGTGCTAATCACTTTAACATTTTGCTTAGTCGCTTACTGTGGCTGCTGCTGCTTCTGCTGCTGCTGGTGGTGCTGCCAACTGCTTTTTGACCCGCTTTTCATGCCCCATCATCAGCATTAGCATCGGCATCAAGATATAGATACATACATATACATATATACACATACACATAGACATAGACATCGGCCGAGACCGTTCTCTGTTTTGTTTGTTTGTAATTATATTTTGCATAAATCTGTGTGTCCAAGTAACATTTACAGTTTTAGAGGTGTTGCATGTATTTAATGATGGGTGATCTATGCGTAAATAACATGACGATTGGGCAACAGTCACGCCATTTGCCATGTGGATTTAGTTCTTGAAGATTTATCTATACATATATACACAACGTTTTATGCAAATAAAAATACCCAAAACAAAAAAAAAATCAAAATTGATTGGCACTTTTGAATGCTGCCAACTTTAATCCATGTTCTTTCCATCTAAGAGGCAATTTAAATATATAGTTTAATAACTTAATCAAACAGACACCAAATATTGTAGAAACCCATTTTGATTTGGCATCGAAATTAACAGCAAACATAAACCCTTTAGTAATCAATCAATGACCATCAAAAAGATTATTTCATTAGAAGTTTTAGTAAATCAAATTATTGTCACGCCCATCTAAATGTTGGATTCCCTTTAAGCTAACTAGATTTACATGTGAAACGCTTCTTTCTAGTTCTTTTCTCTTTTTGGTTTATTCTGAAAATTTCTTGAATATCTAAATTAATCATCAAATCGTTTTCTGAATTCTGTAAACCTTTTAACTTCCCTTAACTTTAACTGAGTGAAAAATATGTTAGGCAGTGCGAGAATATTTGTTAAAATCTGCCTTTTTACTTATTCCTTAAAGGTATTATTTATATAATTCTTAGCAATTAAAAATAGATTTAATAAATAAAAATTATAATTTGCATTTCATTTTAACTAAATGAATTTTCATTCTATTATATAGAAATGATTCAGTAGATGTTCTCATCACAGTGAATACTGATGTCATTTGCATTCCAAATTGATTTTATAATTTCCTATAAATTTATTTAAATTTCAATGTTTATTTTTAGGATTTAATTTTTTTTTTTTTTGCAATTTAAAAAATGTGTCACTTGTTTTCTCAAAAAAAAATATTCCGCAGTGGCAACTTGTTTTCTGGTAAAATATCTTTCAAGTCTTTGACTCTAAACTTGACTCCAAGTTTTCAATGCACTTTTGGCATTGAGTTGTTGCCGTTGTTGTTGTTGTTGTTGTGTCTCCCTGACATCTTTCAATGTTGTTGTTGAATGAACAGAAACAGAAAGACAAAAAACAGCAGCAACAACAGCAACAGATAAAAAAAACACTTTCCGTCTTAAACCACAAGAAAAAAAATATACTGAGGGACAAGCAAAGACAACACAAATATGCCATAGTTTAAATACCCTTGCAAAAGTTGCATTGGAGATATACTTTAACGATTTTCTAAGAAATTGTAAATGAAATTATGTTTGCATGGGAATTTTGATTAAATATAAAGAGTCTGAAGAACTAATTGTGGCATGTTTTTTTTTCTGTTTAGAGAATAAGAACTTATGAATTTCGGATCACTAAAGGTTGGAAATGCTATAGTCAATTGATTATAATCATTGTTTCTAAAATATCTATCAAATTGAAACAAAAAGTTAGATTACCACGAAGTCAGCTATAACTACTCTTGAAATAGAATGTAACTTTTTCTGAGGGTTAGGGTATAAAATGGCAAATAGTCAGTAGAAGCGACATGTTTAGACTTTTCTGAGCAGGAAGCCAAGCAACGGGCAAGTGACATCTCTTCTTGTGGCTGTCTGGGTTGCACCTACATAGCAAACACACACAAACAAACAAACAAACCTACCTACAAACAAAACGTGTAATCTGTGTCCACTCTACTCCACTGCACTGCACTCCACTCCAGTGCATTCGGCGGCAGTCACTTCATCAGGCTGAGTTGCTTCTTTCTTGACTCTGAGACCATGACTTGTGGTCACAACTGCCTCCCATTTACAACCATCTCCAATATAAGACACACACACACACTCTCTCTCTCTCTCTCTCTCTCTCTCTCTCTCTCTGTCTGTCTCTCTTACACTCTATCTCTGTTTCTTGCGCTCAGTTGGTCAAGTGGCAAGAGTGGAAAAATAAGTCAGTGTGACAAAACAACATTTCCATTTTTTTTTCCTTCTACTTCTTTTCTTTTTAGGTCTAGCAAGCAGACAGACAAAAAAAAGAGAGAGAAAAAAAAGGAAACCCTATAAGGTTTTTCTTTTTTTTTTAAACTATATTGTGGTAATTTCATGCAAATTAATAAAAAGACTTTTATTCATTTTTTTCTTACTTATAATTAAATGTAAACTGAAAGTTCCCAAACAAATTGGAGCAATTGTTTTGTGTAGCAAAAACCCCGCACGAGTTAAATTTTTGTTTGTTTGAATTTCTGTTGCGAAATTTTTGTTAGTTTGTTTTTTTTTTTTTTTTAGTTTTTGGCCACTTGAATGATAAACGAGAGCCACGCCTAGTTAACGAGTTACAAACCGTTTTGTTGTCTCGCTGTCTTGTTGGTGTCTCTAATTGATAGTGTCGTGATTTGGAAATGTAAAAGAAGCAAACATTAAGACACCCCAAAAACAAACACGAAACCAAAAAAAATTGTTGAGAAATTAAAAAAAAAATTACATGAATATTTTTTCTGAAATCTTAATTAGGGGAACATTTAGGTTTTTGTGTACACATTAAGCAAATATGTACATCTAATTAAATCAATTGAAATCGTTCATCTGAGATTTTTAATTTAGCCTTCACAGACATATTCAAAATTTGAACATGATTGTGGCATATAAATGGGGGTATTCGATGAGTTGGTTAGTGAGACTTATAATTAAGAGTTTTAAATATTTAACGAATTCTCTTTGGATCTTTTTAATTAATATTAAGGCTTTGTTATGGTCTTTTTGACATCTAGCAATTTTATATTAGACCTTTCATCTAGTTACAAATTTTTCAGCTCTTGCCAAACACAAATGGAAACTGCAAGTTATTACTAAACTGATTTTAAAAAAAAAAATTAAAATTCTTTTAGAAACCTGCAATCAAAACTAGAAAATAATATATTTTTTATTCGTAAATTAGTGCATGATTGTTGGATTGATGATTTTTTTGCACAGATTTTAAAACAATTTTAACTACTTATTGCTTTTTCATTATTTAAAAAATAAATTTACTGCAAAACGTATAATTCCAATAATTGTTGAACAATTACTATCGTCTTAACAAAAACTTTTTATTCAATTTATAATTTTTGTCTTTTCTATAAAACTATTTTCAAAATTTTGTATTTTTCTAGACCACTGAAAATGTATTTTTCACTATTATTGCATATTTTTGAAGTCGTTGAGTTATAGCTTTTAGATACTATAACTAATTTTGAAGCCTTTTGCAACAAATGTAAGTTGAAGACACTCACATGTCTTGCAACAAATTATGGTGCATTGAAAATGTCATATTTATATTGCCATTTAGACATAAACTATTGGTGTTGCTGCTGTCATTGTCGTCAGCGGGTATAAATGTTAATTGTGTTTTATTGACTTTAGATTTTTCCATCATGAATTTTCATTAGACTTTAGTTGACTGGTTAGCCAGTCAGTCAACTGGCTATTGGTTTCCTTATGTTGTTTTTAGTGTGGCTTCCGCTTGGCCATAAAAAAAAAAACTATCGACAGCATTTTGATTGAGGTGACACTTCAATTGCCCGTCCACCTAACCTGCCACTCTCCACTTAACGTTCGCCTACCGCCACCCCCCTGTAAGCTCCATCTACTGCTCATCTGGCTGGCGGCTTCTTACCAATGTTGACTCTTTGTCAACTCTTGTTTGTTTGTTTGTTGTTGGACTTTCAATTTCACTGCACACGATTATTTTTTATTATTATCTTTTCTTATCCTCTCTCTCTCTCTCTCACTCCACCCATCTCTTTTTATTTTTATAATTATGAGCAAAGCTTAACAACTTTTACTTCTTCCGCTTTTGCTTACGCATCGAGATGCAACTGTTCAGATATAAAAAACAAAAAAAAAAAAAAAAACAAAACTGAACAAACAATGAATTGAATTAAAAATAAAAAGGCACTTGAGAATGCTCGAGAGTTTAGCTGCAGCTTAAATTGGTTTTTGGGTTTGGGCCTGAGTCTCGTTTTGGCTTTAGGGTTTTAGGTTTGGAGTGTGAGGCTTATTGTTATTGGTATTAAAACTTGCGGAAGTTGCTTGAATTCGTCTTGGTATTTAGAAATCTTCAATTAACTTAACTCTTTGTTCCCTGCTTATCAATTGCCTCATATCAGCGTTAAAGAAAAAACTTTCAAGAAAGTTTTATCAAATTTTTATTAAAATTGTGAGAAACCAAAATATTAATTTTAGTTAGAAAAACTATTGAAAAGCATTTCCTATACAGAATTATCCATTGTTTAAATAAAAAGCTGTTTTTAAAACTTTTTCCTTATACCATAAAATCTATTTTTTAGGCATCCTACACAAAAATTTCTAAATAACACTCCACAGGTCTTAAACAAAATACTGATTGACGTTTTTTTTATAGCCTTTTGAATGATAAATTATCGATCAATTCAGTTTAACAACTGAATATCTTAATTACTCTAATATCCTTTAAGCTTTAATTACAAAGTATATTTAGGTTAATGTCAGAATGTATTTTTAGAAAAACTATTAGCCAAGCTATTTTTATTACTCTCTCTCTCTCTCTTTCTCTTTCTCTGGATCTTTCACTCTGTTGCTCTGTTAAGCATTTTGGATCAAAATTCGCCTTTTCTTTGCCAGCCATAATGTTATCTGTTATGTGTGGATCTTGGGGCCATGCACAGTAGCTCAAGCTGTGGACGGATGCATTCTTTTTTTTTTTTTTATTGCTTGTAACCAAAAGGGGGAAGGTTTCTTTGTAACGGCATCTGGAAAATTGGCTAAACGCTTTGGGTCAGTAATTAATTCACATCACAAGGCAGGCACATCAAGATGGCTTTAAAAAGGGGCCTAACTTTGCGGACAATTGGCCAATTCATGCGCTTTAATTACTTCATAAAAAAAGTGATTCGGCTCTTAGCTGCTACTGCCACACTCATCTTTGGCTATGTGTCATGCGACGTTGGCCCTTTACTAGTTTTGGCCAACTAACTGTTCTCCACCTCTCCATCTCTCTCTCTCTCTTTGTCAGCCTCTTTTGTGTGCTTGTCTCTCTATGGCTTTATGATTTTTTTTGCGCTGCTTTTTTTTTGTTGTCCAGGTTTATGAGGCTTTGATAGTTGACGTTGTTCTTGCTGTTATTGTTGTTGTTACGCTTTTGTTGTTGTTTAATGATAACCTCAAGGTATTTTTTATTTTTCGCCCATCCACTAGTCATCAATTGCAGGTTGGCCCAGACCGCGTCTTTGTTCATTCTTTTTATGACCAAAGTCAATTGTTTAAGCATTTTCAAGGTTCGATCAACTTTTATAAAACATTAGAGATAAAGTAAACGAATAAAGGAGAGAGAGAGAGAGAGAGAGAGATTGAAAGAAAGAGATTTTCATTTGGCCAACAATTGGAGTGTAAAGAAGATCTTTAGATCATGCTTGAACGCCTTTTTTGCACACCGCTAATGAAAATGTACAACACTTTCCATGGCAACACTTTGATTTATCACCTAACTAATGCCCTAATTAATGACTAATGGAGAAGAATACTAAAAAAAATTAGATTCTTGTAATCACAAATTTTTGAAAAAATCTTATTAATTTGAATCTCAATTGAGGTGAACAATACAAGTCACCTTCTGGCTGTGTTCTCAGAACAAAGTTAGGACTTTTGGTATCTATAAGTTAAGACTAATTCCAAATCTTTTTTATTATTGATCTAAGGAAATTTATATTCTTTGGCAAAGACTTGGGTTTTGAATTTTGTCAATGGGACAGCTATATTTTCATCAGTTATTAGAAAACTGACCGAAAGTCAATGCTTATAATATTGATGACAAAGAAATGGGATTTTCAGCGGTTCCTAAAAAACTGACCTTAGAAAAAGGACAGTTTTACCAGTGCTTTCTAAACTGATGCAATGGATTGATTATTTTCTCTTGGAAATCCAATGACTCGTTTTAATAATAAAGTTTTAGAAGCGCTAGCAAGTTTTTCTAACAGTTTTAGAGCAATTACAAAATGCATGGCATTCTGTCATTGTCACCTTTAACAAACACCTTGTTCTAACAACTTGCGGCTTATTATATGTGTGTTTCGTCTTACATATTTTATATCTATATAAAATATATCGCATCATTAGGCTTGTTTAACTCTTGACATTTTGCCATTACGGCAAACGAGTTTCATTTTTGTTTCCTCCCCCCGACTCCCGCCTTCAGATTGTTGTATTTTGAATATATGTACATATATATATATCGATATTTTGTTGTTATTTTGCATGGGCGTTCTCTTTATTAAGAACTTTTGCGAACATAAAATGTCAAGGTGAATTGAAAAACAAAATTTTAGTTCCTTATAATTTGCGCAACTTAGAATAACAAATTGTAATTGGTAAACTGACAAAGAAAAATGTGAAGAAGCTATGGTCAAGTCATGCTGCTGCTCAAGTTCAACTGCCCCAAAGAGAAAGAGAGATAGAGAGAGATGGTGAGAGAGAAGAAAGAGAAAAATAGAAAATAAAACAAAATCTTTCACACGTTCAGGTCTCTGGCTGGCTGTCTCTATTGTCTGTCTAAATCATTTTGTCTTGCCTCAAAATTCTCCTCTATCTCCTCTTTGTCTGAGTCTATGCCCGAAGTTTGTGTCCGAGCCTCCTCTGAGTTTGGCCATTGAAATTGTTTATTGAAATCGATGATGAATGATTGAAAGTAACTATTAGTTGTTGTTGTTGTTGCTGGTGCTGCTGCTGCTGTTATTATTGAACTCTTGCTGTCGGAAGCAATTTACAAATTGTTTTGCTAGACAGCATTCGCTGCTTCTTTTTCAATTGCTTTGTCTTTCCTTCAATGACTTTCAAACTATGCACTTTATTATGATATATTTCATGTAATTTTTTTTGAAAGCAGTTACTGCAGAACTAAATAGCAAATTAAGATACAAAATTGTAGTCTTTTCCATTATTTAAAACTTAAATTTTCTCTTAATTTAAAAATTGATTTATGGCTATTTACTGAGGATTATATATCGAGTATCTCGAGTGAATCGGTTATCCTTGGCATAAATTGAATCTATAAACTTTCATAAAGTTTAAAAATCAGAATACTTTGTGTAATTAAACAAAATTCTTATTATTCACTTAAAGTTCCTTGAAATTATATGGGATATTTAATTTATAATTGAAAATCTCCATTAAATATAAATTGTTAAACTGTAGCAGCAGCAGCTGTCTCACACTTTGACATGGACTGCCATGATTCTTGTCATATGCTAAAAACGAATGACTTAAGCAACAAACTTTTCTCTGTGTGTGTCATTCTAATGCTAGGCTAATCGTTGGCATAGAAATTGCTTTTCATTTGTTTAAAATAAAGCAATTATGCATATAAGGGGGAAAAGCAAGTAGCAAACTGAAGGGTGAGAAGGAGGGGGGCATGCCATGCGGATGTGAAACTGCCCATGTGCGGCTCTTCTTTTGTACTAAGACCAAGCAGCTGCTGCTTAACATGCCAACCGCAGTGCAAAGTAGATGCTAGTTGAAGAAAACATGAAAATATACAAGCATACTTACATATGTACACACACACACACACACACACACACTCACACATACATATTCGTAATAGAAGAAGCCAGCGGTGGTAATGTAGCAGCTGCCTCTGCCTGAAGCTGCACCTGTCTCTAATTTATGTTAAAGTTTTTATTTCTGCTCTTCTATTTATTGATTGATTTTTGTCTGATGGATTTATGTCAAGTCTATTGACAAATTAGCATTCGCAAAAAGGGAAACAAACAAAACAAATTTGTGTTTAACTAAAAAACAAATATGTCAAATTTATTGTGACATTTCTGAGTCAAAGATATTGCCACATAAAACTCAATTTACAGATCAATTTTCACCCAAACTGAAATTTATGCATTGAATGAACTTGAAAACAACAAAAACCAAATTGACAAACCAACATAAAAACCATAACAAAATACCGAACAAAAAAAATATAAAACATATACAAAATACCTATGGGTAGCGTAAAGACATGCTATGGACTAGTAAATACCCTTTAACAAACAATTTGAAATAAAATATAAAAGTCTGAAAAATACTCCACAGTTTTGTATATGACTTCTTTAGTGGTTTAATATACTTTTCTATCACATCTGCAGCTCACTGGGTACACAATGTTTGAGGGAGTTTAAAAAACAGCGAGGGGAAGTGAACAAAAGACTTGAGTAACTTCAAAAAATAGACGTTATGATTTATGAGTTAACCAAACAGTTTGAAAGCGACAAGCTCTGAGAATTGGGTCAAAATTAGCAAGTCTTTAACTTAACTAAGCTCAAATTAACTTAATACGAAACAAAAAAAAACACAAGAAAAGGCAATAAATTTAAGTAAATTAAGTGAAATTTTTGATGAAATTTAGTTTAAATGTATTTTTAATTGAATGCAATTTGGAAAATGCACTTTCCCTGCCACTTAAAATAATCCACCAAAAACAAAAAACAAAAAGTGAATTGTGTGAAAAATTGTCGGAAAATATTTAACACACACATGCACACTACTGCAGGTCAACAATATAAAGATGTTTTAAATATTATTGTATAATTAATTACGCTTTTAAAAGAAGCAGAAGAAAAAGAGTCTCAAAGTCAAAGCAAAGTTCAATGCCAAATCACAAAAGCAAACAGAAAATGCCTTTTGTATGCAACTGATAAAGCTTAATTATATATCCAAACACACACACACACACACACACACACAACACATCACATACAGATCACATACAGATCACAATGTTTCCCCCTATTCATTCATCTACATAGAGGCATTTATGTTTATGTATTTTTTTTTTGGAAAAATGGAAAATGAAAAATTGAAGATTGTGAATTATTCACACGATCATCGCATCGCATCGCATCACAACGTCTTAGGCATTGGAGTTAACTGAGTTAACTTGTTTAAATACTCATTAATTATGTGTGGCTACTTCTTTGTCTGAAGGCTTTATTTTTTTCTTGGTCTATGACCCACTAAGAATATATAGACAGTTGATCCATATCGCCTATTAAACAAAAAACAAAAATAATATAAAAACCACACAAAATTATAAAACAAAAGCCAAGACACAATCATGATCAAGTGCCACATTTGAAGTTCAGCAACTTTTCACACACACACACACAAAAACGAATGAAACTCATTTAGCACGGTTTATTTTTAATTTATTTATGCATTAACCAGGCCTGTCGCTCACTTTACTCTGGTGAATGCCAATTGACCGCCAAACCAAATTCAACAACAACAAAAAAACTGGATGAAAAAACAAAAAAAAATAAAATGACATTAAAATTGTTGACATCATTGAGGAAGTAAGCACGAGGTAATCTTATGCTAATTATGTTGAGGCAACAAACAACCAAGAAAAGAAGCTGATCAAGAAAAATATCTAACAAAAAATTGCAATTCGACGAATTGCAGTTAAGGGCCAATATCACAGATTGCGATCAAAGCCAAAAATAATTGCAGTAATTACATGCCTTGCCTTGCGTTTCGTGTCTATCATAAAAAAGTAATTAAACCAAAAGAAAAAAAAAACACTAAGCACGGCCACTTAAAGTTTAATTCTTAATTGTAAGTTATAAAAAAAAATAATGTTATTCAACATTCAATGAACTGCAAAATATTTAAAATATACAATTTCTATTCGAAATGAAAGTTCTAAACAAATGCATTGAGTATGGGAACAAAAATTATAAACCTCCTGTTGGGTAATTTTCCATTTATGGTTTATTTCTTTTTTCATTCAAACAAATATTTCTTCTGTTGATGAAATACCTTTCAAGCTAATAGAACGGAGAGAGGAAAAATGGTAGAAAATTCTCAGTTTGATAGCTATTTTGGGTGGTCTTGGCAGCATCCCGCTGATAAAAAGCAACTGCACTTTAAAAATTCATTACCTAATATTTATTTCTTTAATGCAAAGTTTGCTCTTTGAGTTACTCGTGCGCTAATAATTAGAATTAAGTCAGTTAGTTAAGAAAAAATTCGTTTAGAAGATTTATCACCGATCAGTTTAACTTATGGGGCACTTATTAACTTTTCAAAATTGAACTAAAAGTAAAATAAAATGTAATTAAAAGTAAAGGGAAATTAGAAGGGATTAAATATTTAAAATCAGACAATAATAAAAGTAATTTCATTTACTTATTTTTATTATCAAAGTCAACAATTAAGCTATTGAGTCTCTTAGAAGAACAAAGTTTCCTTGAGAACAAATTACAAATAAATGCTCAATAGCTAAAAATAAGCCACGAATTTTCATAACAAATTAAAAGTATGTAATTTATTTTTTTTTCAATCGCCGATATAGATATTATGTCATATTTTATGAAATTGATAATCAATTTATTTCCGATATTTATTTATATCCATGTATCGTCACCTCCGGCTAATTTTTGCCTTCATTATGCACAGTTATTTTGCCCAGTTTCTAATGACCATAAACAATTATAAACATGAGAAAAAGAGAAATAGAAAAGAGAGAGAGAGAGGGATAGACAAAATATAAACGCTTTGCAGTTGTCTGTCATTTGCATATTGTATATTGGATATTTATTTTAGCCACAACAGCAAAAAAATTAAGTAGCCTTTAAAAAAAGATCGAACTGATCATAAACAATTTGATTAGCAACTGAGATGAATGAATGAATATTGCAAAAATATCAAAAAATATGAAACAGGGGCACAACACAAGTTAAATTTCGAATAATTTTACCAAGAAATTTGATGAATATTTTGTTGCCAAGTTGGAGACCAAAAAGACACTTCATTTCACAGTTGTGTGCGAATATCCATAAAAGGATTGGGCCACACAATCCATAGGGGCGAGAAGGGGGAGAAGAGATAGGGCAAGTGTTTGGTTGGGACACTCCTCCAATGAATTTGCTTTGATTTTTTCACACCTGACACACATGCCAATAAATAAAAAATAAATCAATTAGCAACCATGTACTCAGTTTTGCTTCTTCTTCTACATTTCAGATATATCACACCAGCGGCAGCAGCAGCGGCAACAGCAGCGGCAGCAACAACAGCAACAGCAAACGGAGGTTCAGCAACGTCAGCAACAGTTGTCGGCGGCGGGGTGACAACAAATGGCAGCAGTATGACAACAACAGGGGGAACTAGTCTGGCAATTTATCCCACAATTACAGCTCAAGTCTATAGATCCAACAATGGCATCGATGTATTGGATTGCGCTGGTCTCGAGCAACTGCATTACCCAGCCAACACGACAGCAGCAGCAACAAATTCGGGCAGCGGTTTCTCTCAACGGTTGAGGGAATTGGCCGCCTCGGCTGGTCTCCTATCCTTGAAGCCGCGTCAGCCACTGAAGCCAGTCATCAAGACACGCGGATCACCTGGCCCCGAATTTCCCAAGAAGGTCACATTTAGTGCCTTTGCCACAGTTCAAGTAGTTTGAGCGCGACTACAAGAGGCGTGGCATCTGTGCAGGCGCAGAGCAAGATAAAGGTAATTATCAGAAAGCAAATTCTTAATCAGAAATGCAACCAAATTGACATGAAAAATTAAGAGAAATTAAAAGAAATTTGTTTTTTAAACTTATACAAAGCTAATATTCCTAGCCAAGCCTATACAATTAGTATATAAATTAGTTGGCAATTTTTTGAATATTTTTCTATTATTTTTGAACATGAAAATTGGGCTTGAGGTCAATAAATCTTTTGAATAGATAGGATTTTTAATCATAGGCAGCACAAAAAGTAGGCGAATTGTCTATTTAATTATTATAGCACCGCCAAGTTGTATCATTAGCAGACATTTTTAAAGAATATATACCTTATAACATAAATTAAAAACAATTTTTATATATCCTTATTGAAAGTATTATAAAATTTGGCAGATGAAAGTGGGCTAAATGTCTTTTTAAATTGGGCTTAGTGACAAATTTTATGAAACACAAAAATATTAAAGGATTAATTATTAATTAATTATATTTCCAAGCCTCGTGAGTATTTAAAAGTAATATTTTCTTGAAAATTCTACGGAAATTTATTGAAGTTGGTAATAAACAAAAACTTTTAAACCGAAATTAATTTGATGATTTAAAAATCGGTTTGTATTATTGATTTTCTAAAATATAATTAAAGTCTTAAGGGGTAGAGAAGGAGTTAAAGATTTAAAAATCTCTAGCTTTGGCTAAGCTCTGATTCAAGTTAGAGAAAAGTAAATAAGTAGAATTTAATAATATTAAATGTTGGTAGTCCACAGTATAGTCAGGGGATGCCTTTATGACTCGATTTAGATAGGAGGTTTATTTGAGTTGCATTTCCTTGATTTAATTTTTTTATTTATTTATAATTTCATTAATATTTGTTTTCTCTCTGTCTTTCTCCTCTTTAGGTTCTTCCATCTTGCATTGTTAAACCATATTTGTTGTTTGTTTTTATTGTTGCTGTTGTTAAATGTTTAAAAAAAAACTGGATCAATATCTGGCAATTGGATGAATGATTCGACGTAAATGAGAAGAATTCCTTAATTCACCTAAGTTGTGCCATGTCTTTGGCTTGAGAACATAAATATATCGAAATATCTATTAGTATACTATATAAATATATATACATATATAATCCACATGTGCCCCGATAGCTAAAACAGATATGTGTGTATGTGTATACCTCATACTAGCCCCAACCAAAACTATGTCATACTTCACGTCTCTTTCCATTCCAATCCTAACTTACACGTTAACTTCTAATTCTTGCTCTTTTATTTTTGTTTTAAAGACTGACTTTTCTACAGTTCCTTTATCTTGATTCTTTCTTGATCTATCTACCATAAATCAGTATTTCCTTTCCGGTATTTCAATCTTCCAATTTTCCCTTTTCACCATTAAAAATAATACCATAATAACACTCTTTAAAAAGAATGCACAAAAATTCTAAATATTTTCTATCAAATTGTAAATATGTATGAGTTTTTGTCATAGAATTATCGCTGGTAATATAAACCCAGAGAAAAATAGTCATTAATATATATATTCAAAGTATATATCTATTTGTAATATGTAAGTCTGTTGCCGTTTGAAAATGAAGATGAAAATTGATGAAATTTGTCGATGGCAAATCGAGCACAAAACTAAAAAATATATAAGCAAAAAGTAATTAAATGCTGTATATTCTATTTAAACACAAAAGACAAATATAATATATTTAATTTTTAAGTCTAATTTTATGCATGATCAATGAAAACGAAATAAATTTATTAAAAAAATAAAGAAAACCCAAAACCTTACGCAACTCTTAAGTTAAATATATTTAGTTTTGAGAATTGCTTGCAAAACTTCAAAATATTTGTTATTTTATTATTTAACCTATTATATTTGGTTATATAGACTCTGAATCGAAAATGGTCACAACGATCGAATTTTATAACAAATTCTATTTAAAACAAAGTATAACATAATACTTTAATAAATAAAATACGGAATTTGATAACTGAAATGATAGTTAAATTTAAATTTCTATGCATCATACATACAGAACTTAAAGTCAGATATTAAAATCGACAACATATTTCAGAAAAATACAGGAGAATCAATTTTAATTTTTGTAAGGAATTTTACAAACTTTTGATTGTAATATTGCAAGAAAACCTTCCAACAGTTAAAAGAACAAGTTCATCAATATGATTTAAAATAATTTAAGACGTGACTAAATTTTCCAGGAACTGGTCTAAAAAAGAAGGGGAATTCTTCATAAGGCTAAGAAAACCCGCTCTTACATATATTATTAAGGAAATGAAAAGATTTCGAAACCTCGAAAACAAAAAACTTTGGTTTTGTAGTAAATATTAGAATATCTTAGCATCATTTTAAAAAATTAATAACTAACATTAAGAATTATACAAAAAAGCTTGTATAAAATGACAAAATTGGGAAAATCTTTTCAAATACAATGACAAAGGAAAAAAATGTTAAATTTTTTGTAAAACAAAAGTTGACTGGTCGAATGTAACCCTCCACAGTTATTTGGAAATTCGAGGCCATGAAATACCAAAACGATGATTAGAAATTTAAAGTTGAGACATGGCGAGGCGAGACAAGCGAGTTTATTAGCGTGATAACCCCATGTCGACTTGTTGCATTATTTCTTCGTCCGGTTGGAGACATGTTTCTGGAAAATTAATACCCATTAAAAATTTATATTAAAGTAAATATTTTTTCTAAATCTAACTAATTAGAATCAATGAAGTTTTAGCCCCTGGATATTTCATATATTTTTAAACTTCTTTTTGGGAGCCGCTTCATGTTTAAAACAAAACGATAGTTTCGATAGGTTTACTCAAAATGAGCAACCTCGATAAATATCGAGCAACATCGATAAATATCGAGCAATCTCGATAAATATCGAGCAATCTCGATAAATATCGAGCAATCTCGATAAATATCGAGCAACATCGATAAATATCGAGCAACATCGATAAATATCGAGCAACATCGATAAATATCGATATCCCAATAACCCAAAAAATTTCCCGCCCTTCTGTTTTGCCAGCTCTACTAGGCAATTTTAGCGCGAGAAAAAAATAAATGGAAAAAATAAGAATGCCAAAAGAAACACTAAAAGGGAAAATGTCCAATTCTGAATCTGATGGGATGGTGTGAAGCGCAAGCGAATAGACAAAATGGTCGCTTTTTTCTTCGACCGATCGAGGACATGTGACTTGAAAATTTATATTAAAATACTTTTTTTAAAACTCACCAATTAGAATCAATGAAGTAATAGTCCACTGAATTTTTAGGCGATTTTTAAGCTTCCTTTTGGGAGCCACTTCATGTTTTCTTCGCCGAAGCGGGGACATGTGTCTAGAATATAATACTCATTTAAAATTAATATTAAACTAAATACAATTTTTAAAACTCACCAATTAGAATCAATGAAGTAATAGTCCACTGAATTTTTAGGGGATTTTTAAGCTTCCTTTTGGCAGACACTTCATGTTTTCTTCGACCGATCGAGGACATGTGAATTGAAAATTTATATTAAAATAAACACTTTTTTTAAAACTCACCAATTAGAATCAATGAAGTAATAGTCCACTGAATTTTTAAGCTTCCTTTTGGCAGACACTCCATGTTTTCTTCGACCGATCGAGGACATGTGAATTGAAAATTTATATTAAAATAAACACTTTTTTTAAAACTCACCAATTAGAATCAATGAAGTAATAGTCCACTGAATTTTTAGGGGATTTTTAAGCTTCCTTTTGGGAGCCACTTAACGTTTAAAAAAAAGCACGTCTGTCTTCCACAAAATTTACATTACATTAGGCGATAGTTATCGATAGGTTCGCTTTAAATAAGTCGAAAGCTGAGCGAATTCGAAATGAAGAGGCGAATTCGAAATAGTGAGGCGAATGTGACTCTAAAATTAGCAACTTCGATAGTTATCGATATTTCCCGCCATTCTGATTTGCCACCTCTACCCGGCAATTTTAGCGCGCGAAAAAGTAAATAGAAAAAAAAAGGCGAAAAGAAAAACTAAAAGGGAAAATGTCCAATTATAAATCTGCTGGTCTGGTGTGAAGCGCCAGCGAATAGACAAAAATGGTCACTTTTTTCTTCGACCGATATGTGATATGTGACTTGAAAATTAATACCCATTTAAAATGTATATTATAGTCAATACTTTTCCTAAATCTCACCAATTAGAATCAGTAAAGTTAAAGCCCATTGAATTTTTAAACTTCCTTTTGGGAGACGCTTCATGTTTTCTTCGACCGATCGAGGACATATGACTTGAAAATTTATATTAAAATAAATACTTTTTTAAAACCCACCAATTAGAATCAATGAAGTAATAGTCCACTGAATTTTTAGGCGATTTTTAAGCTTCCTTTTGGGAGCCACTTCATGTTTAAAAAAAAGCACGTCTGTCGTCCACAAAATTTACATTACATTAGGCGATAGTTATCGATAGGTTCGCTTTAAATAAGTCGAAAGCTGAGCGAATTCAAAATAGTGAGGCGAATGTGACTCTAAAATGAGCAACTTCGATAATTATCGATATTTCCCGCCATTCTGTTTTGCCACCTCTACGCGGCAAGCTGCGCGCAAATAAAGGGAAACAAAATTAAAAAAATTTAACGCGTTAAAAAAAAATAAACAAAAGAAAAGAATAAAGCAAGGCAATATGTCCGATTCGGAATCTGCTGGTCCGCGTGTGAAGCGCCAGCGAATAGATAAAAATGGTCGCTTTGCCGCTATGGAGCGACTGCGACAACTCAAAGGAACGAAGAACAAATGCCAGGTGGAGGAGCAGGTCGATGATGTCTACGAAGTGGTGGATGAGCGGGAATATAACAAACGGGCTCAAGAGAAATACGGCAATGGCGATTGGATAGAAGATGGTAAGTGAAAGAGGCACAACAAGTGGTTAAGTCCATCACCTTATGGAATTCGGATTCTTTCAGATGGTACTGGCTATACGGAAGATGGCAGAGACTTTTTCGAGGATGAGGATGAGTACTCAGGGGAGGAAGAGCAAGAAAAAGGAAAGGCAAAAAAGGCTGCCAAGGGCCAAGGGAAGCGACCACGTGAGTCGGATAAACCAGCCAAGGGCAAGGCATCCATAAGGAATCTCTTTAGCAATGCTGTACCCAAAAAGCAGGATATTAAGAACAGTGTTAAGGATGATGATATTCTCGCCGACATCTTGGGAGATATAAAGAAGGAGCCTGGCGAAGCTGAAGCAACAAAAGTGATTGCACCAGCGAAAATGCTGCGCAAAGTGGAGGCAGCAGCTGCCAAAGATTACGTCAATAGCTTCTTGAGCAACATCAAAAGTCAAAAGGAAGAGCGTCAAAAGGATGACAATGAAATGCTGGAACGAATCTTGAAACCCAAAGAAACGAATCCACAGAAAAAGACCACGCCTGCTGCTGCTGCTACGTCTGTTTCCACTGCTAAGCCATTAAAAAGGGATGCAATAAAGAAGGAAGAACAAGATATGGATTATAGTTGTCTAGAGGATGATGAGAATCAATTTGAGCTGCCCTCTCCAAGTAAACCAACCAAATCTGTTAAAGCTGCTGCATCTCCACCTCCTCCTGCTGCTCCTGCTGCTCCAGCTCCTACATCTGAACCCGATGACATGAGCAAATTGTTAAACAATTGGGAATCCATATGTCAAATGGATGATGATTTTGAAAAATCTGTTTTAACCACTGATCAAGATGCCTCTGGCTCAACTTCCCTAGCCACGGATGAGGAACTGCTGCGTTTCTGGTATTGGGAAGCCTGGGAAGATCCTCTCAAGCTACCCGGTGAAGTATTCCTCTTTGGCCGCATGGCCGATGGCAAATCCATTTGTGTGAGAGTACAGAATATCAATCGAGTGTTGTATCTACTGCCCAGGCAATATGTAAGTATCTCATATAATCTTGTGGCCTTTAGGAATTTATACGTTTGTTTTTCCAGCTACTGGATCCTATTACCAAAGAACCAACTAAGCAAATGGTCACCGTGGCCGATATGTACAAGGAATTTGATACACAAATTGCAGCCGAACTTAAATTGGATAATTTTCGTTCTCGCAAAGTTAGCAAGAATTTTGCCAATCATGCCATTGGCATTGATGTTCCACAGACCTGTGATTATCTAGAGGTCCATTACGATGGCAAGAAGCCAGCCCCGAATGTGGCTAACAAGAAATATGATTCGATAGCCCATGTATTTGGTACTACAACAAATTCTTTGGAGCGTTTTCTTTTGGATCGGAAAATCAAAGGTCCCGGTTGGCTGCAAATCAGTGGCTTCAAGACGAGTCCTGCTCCGATGAGTTGGTGCAAAACAGACGTCACCATTACAGAGCCCAAGAATGTGGAATTATTCCATGAGAAGGGCAAAGCAGCCGCTGCACCGCCCCCTTTGACCCTCCTGGCACTTAATGTGCGCACTTCGATGAATCCGAAAACATTGAAGAACGAGATCTGTATGATATCCATGTTGACGCATAATCGTTTCCATATTGATCGACCGGCTCCACAGCCTGCCTTCAATCGTCATATGTGTGCCCTGACTCGTCCGGCTGTGTCCAATTGGCCCTTTGATTTGCAGCTACAACTGGGCAAATATAAATCAACGAAAATCTATAAACACGACTCGGAGAGAGCTTTGCTTAGCTGGTTCTTGGCTCAATATCAGCAAATTGATCCCGATCTTATAGTTACATTCGATGCCATGGATTGTCAATTGAATGTGATAACCGATCAGATTGTTGCATTGAAAATTCCCCAATGGTCACGCATGGGTCGCTTGCGCTTGACCCAAACCTTTGGCCGGCGACTCTTTGATCATTTTGTGGGTCGCATGGTGTGCGATGTGAAACGCTCTGCCGAGGAGTGTATACGAGCCAGATCCTATGATATGCAAACTCTCTGTCAGCAGGTTCTTAAACTACAAGAATCCGAACGCATGGATGTCAATGCGGATGATCTGCTCGAGATGTACGAGAAGGGTAAGCGTAGTATCTCATCATTCTTAAAAGATAAAGCATAATCCCTTATTTGTTGTTGCAGGCGAAAATATAACGAAACTTATATCGCTGACCATGCAGGATGCTTCCTATATGCTCCGATTGATGTGCGAACTCAACATTATGCCTCTGGCCTTGCAGATAACCAATATTTGTGGTAACACCATGACGCGAACCCTTCAAGGCGGTCGCTCCGAGCGTAATGAGTTTCTCTTGCTGCATGCCTTCCATGAGAAGAACTACATAGTGCCCGATAAGAGACCAGTGCGACGAGGAGCAGGAGGAGGAGGTGCCAATGCCATAGCAGATAATGATGCTACTACAGCGCCAGGAGATGCCACAACAGCTGGACGCAAGAAGGCTGCCTATGCTGGGGGTTTGGTGTTGGAACCCATGCGAGGATTATATGAGAAATTCATACTTCTAATGGACTTCAATTCTCTGTATCCCAGCATTATACAGGAATATAATATATGCTTCACCACAGTCCAACAACCTGTGGATGCGGATGAGATGCCCATACTGCCGGACTCGAATGCTGAGCCGGGCATATTGCCATTGCAATTGAAACGTTTGGTGGAATCGCGACGTGAGGTCAAGAAATTGATGGCTGCTCCTGATCTATCCAGTGAACTGCATATGCAATATCATATACGACAAATGGCTCTTAAGCTAACGGCCAATTCAATGTATGGTTGTCTTGGGTTTGCCCATTCGCGTTTCTTTGCCCAACATTTGGCTGCTCTGGTCACGCATAAGGGACGTGAGATTCTCACAAATACCCAACAATTGGTCCAGAAAATGAACTATGATGTGGTCTATGGTGATACCGATTCCCTGATGATCAATACGAATATCACTGATTACGATCAGGTCTATAAGATTGGCTACCAGATCAAACAGAGTGTAAATAAGTTATACAAGCAACTTGAATTAGACATAGATGGTGTCTTCTCGTGCCTTCTGCTGCTCAAGAAGAAGAAATATGCCGCTGTCAAGGTGAGCAAGACCCCAAAAGGAGTGCTAAAGCGTGAACAGGAACACAAGGGTCTCGATATTGTGCGTCGCGATTGGTCACAATTGGCCATTATGCTGGGCAAGGGAGTACTCGATGAGATACTAGCCGAAAAGCCGCTGGAGGAGAAAATTGATGGAGTTCATCATCAATTGGAACGCATTAAAGATCAAATACTGCAATCGGCTGTGCCATTGCCATTATATGTCATTACCAAGCAATTGACCCGAGCCCCCCAAGAATATGCAAATAGTGCATCCTTGCCCCATGTCCAGGTGGCCCTTCGCATGAATCGTGAAAAGAATCGTCGCTATAAAAAGGGCGACATGGTCGACTATGTCATCTGTGTGGATGGTTCCACAAACGCGGCCATGCAACGTGCCTATCACTTGGATGAATTAAAGACAAATGAGAATTTAAAACTAGACACAAATTACTATTTGGGCAACCAAATTCATCCAGTGGTCACTCGCATGGTTGAAGTACTGGAAGGAACCGATGCCAGTCGCATTGCCGAATGCCTGGGCTTGGATGCCACCAAATTCCGTCAGAATTTCCAACGGTAAGCAAAAGAGAATAACCTCTTCCTCTTACTCAATCCTCTTCTCCTCCTCGCAGGGTGCAACGTGAGATGACAGAACAATCAGAGGGAGAATCTCTCTTGAAGACCACTCTGCAGCGCTTTAGGCTCTGTGAGCCATTCCGTTTTCCATGTGTAGCCTGTAAGACAGAGCAATTGATGGCCACTGCTTATCGTCCGGGACCGAATTCCACACATGTCCCAGTGCTGCAGCATTGCTCGAATGCGGAATGCTCGACGACACCTTTACAATACTTGGCGTATATAAGAAACCATTTACAATTGTCCATCAAGACCCATATACAGCGTTTCTACAAAAATTGGCTAGTTTGTGATCATCCCGATTGTAATTATAATACCAGAACATTTACAGCCAAAAAGGAAATGAGAAGGCCATTGTGTTACAAATGCAAAAGTGGAAGTCTTTTGCGTCAATATACCGAACAAGATCTTTATCAACAGCTGTGCTATTTGAGATTTATGTTCGATCTAAACAAACAGCAAGTGCAACAGAAATGTAAGTTAGATTGGCCTAAAAAAAATTACTTTATCAACAAGTTCTTTCTATATACTTTAGCTACCTTAACACCGGAACTAGAGCATGCCTATCGTTATCTATATGAAGCTGTTGATCAGCAATTGCAAAGCTCTGCCTATAAGGTAATCTCTTTGAAGAAAATCTTTGGCCATTCTTTGGCACGAATGGCCTCACAACCAGCAGTCAAAACTCATCAGCTTCGTGATGATCTGATAGCCAGCACTTTGGCTGATGTCTAACTCTAAACGTAACGTAAATTAAACTTTTATTTTTATTCTCTTTTATTATCATTATTAATAGACCCTTTAATATTAGTATGATACACTTAAAAATATAGATACACACAATGTGCGAGGGGACAAACAAAAAGCTAACTGACCATTTTTCATACATTTTGAACGGAATTAAATATCTACATGTAAAAAGTGTAAATTATGGAGAGAGAGATTGGAATAAGTTGAATTAGTTTTGTATGGCAACTAAAGCTAAGCCAGCGGTTTTCTTTGTTTTAGTTCTGTTAGTCCCACTCGTATACATAAATTTAACTAGAATCACGTCTTATTAAGGAACTTCTCCAATGGAAAATTGCGGAATGACTCATTGAATATGTCAGTAAATGCTGTACTAACCAGCTCATTTATCATGGGCCTAACAAATGGCAAACCCAGTTGCCACATGCTATTGATTACACCATCGGCTAATTGATTTAAAGGTTGACCTTTTAGTAAATTATCTATATGCAATTCCATGCCACCAATGCGATCCACTGCCACATGAACTTTGATTAAAGAGCCAGGTTTACCCACACGTCGAACACTTGTTGTTTGACTGCAACGGAGAGAGAGGGAGTTAAAAGGATATTGCATAGATTAGGCATTAAGATTTACCTATAATCGTATAATGTTAGATTCCAATAACCCTGACGACTGAGATCAGAGCCAAGCATTTTGGCTTTAAATTCATATTGACCCTCTAAACTTTTCTCCGGAAAATACTGAGTATACACAATACGTTGATCTTCGATATCAGCATGAAATTTGGTCACTTCGGAGCGTGACCAACCGAACTCGGAAACATTGCGTAGTATCAAACTGAAACTACCCAAACCATGGGGGTCACCACGTCGCAATTCCACATAGGGTGAATAGTGGGGATCAAAGGTCTTGATATTATGATCGGGAATGCCTTGAGAGGATGACATCAAAATATATGTACATTAAGTATGTGGAAACCCTTTCACTTTGGCTACTTCACTCACCTGTCGTGAAGTAGGCCCTTAGATCGTTAAAAACCTGTTTCATGCAATCATTAAAATCCTCCGCTTGACTATGGCAGCGACCCAGCAAATGTTTGAGATCCTCATCCACATCTATTTGACTCGAAGATTGGGCCATATTGGCCAAACCCATGATCATGATGGCGAGTAATAGAAATCCATAGTTATTGCAGTTTGAGAGCGATTGCAATGGCATGTTACAGTTTGATATTGTCTTCGGCAAAGGGGTGGGGGAAGATGGGGTAAGGGTAAACAATGTGTTAACTGAAATTACAAATATACAATAATAGTTAAATCTTGAACTGTTTGCTTATCTGCATATGTTTATGTTTAAATTGACGCAAAGATAAAGACAATTTTTGTTAAAATCATGGTCGATGTTATGGTTTATTTCTTCTTGGTCTTAAATTGATTTAATTATTAACCATTTGAGTAAAGTACTTTGCAGTTTAAAACCCAAAAGATTAACTTAAATTTGAATACCATAAAATTGAAGTTAAAGGGCATTGGAAGAGTTTAGAAGTTGAACTTTTTGAAGTGCTTTTGAAGCACATTCTAAGTCAAACTAATGTTTATAACGGTAATTAAAAAGTTCAACACGCGTCTAGGCATGTAATTAATCTGAAAGATGAAGAATATATATATATATAAATATATAATGACCTAATTTGTCAGGTTTTTAGAATAAAGTCTTTCTCAATATTAATTTTATTTGTCAAAAAATTTAAGAATACTGAGGGTAAATTATTTATTTATTTTTATAGGAAAATAATGCCAATATTTTATAGTTTAAACTTTTTCTTTTCTTTTGAATAATTAAAATATCAAGATTCATAATTGTCTGGAATAAAATGCAGGATTTAATCAATAAAATTATGCCACCTTGAGAGTTCATGGCTAAATTTTGATAATAATGTTAGACCAAAAAAAAACGATCTAAAGTAAATAAGGTTTATTTTAAGAAAATTGTGCATCAAAAAAAGACTTCTATTAAAAATGCAAAGTGTTATTTGTAAAATGTTGTAAAAGGACCTTCAATTTTAGTCCCAATCACCTTTTAATGCAGTTTAGAATTCCTACTAAATACGCACAGTTTTACAACTATTGATCTGCATTCAGTATTATACAGTTTCACATTCTCAGCAAAGTCTAAAGGGCAGCAAAACAAAAAAATTAAAGAAAAAAAAAACAGAAACCAATTCCAAATGATGTGAAGTTTTGTGTAATCTCTTTAGGTTTTTATTGTTGTAGGTCTGCACTTGACCTCTTTAATGTAGGCAAGAGGCATTTAATTTTTTTTAAACATTGACAACAACCAAAAAAAAAATTTTGTACCAATTGTAAACAAAAGACTTGTACAAGCGACAAACTTGCGGGTGTAAAAACACATTTGGTTTTTGACTCTTTTGGCTTTTGTTGTTGTGTTTCCTTGTTTATAGACATTATCATCATGCAACACAAAAGGAACAACAACAACCATCATAACAAAGTATGGCAAAGCAGGGAGTAAATTATGTTGTTGCTGCAGCTGTTGCAGTAGCAGTTGACCAACAGCCAACAACAAATAAAAGAAGCAGAAAAAGAAGGAGGAAAAATGACTACGCGAACCAACGGTCAGTTAAACAAACTTTAAAACTAGTTGCTAACTTAGAGTCTATTTATTGTGCAACAGTTTGAGAGTCACTTGCGAAATTAATTCACATTCTCATTATACTTTCGTTATTGTTTTGTATTTTATTATTGTAAACTTTTACCCAAAATATTCTGAATACGGTTATTTAGGTCTATAGCACGCACACTCCTTTTTCTTTCGTATGCAAAATGAATTTTTAATAATTTTATTTGAAATCTTCCCTTCTCGACTTTTGGACGTTATTTTCTGTTTTGAATGTTTTCTTGGTGTGCCGAATACCGCGACGTGTGAATCATGCGAACTGCCGCAAACAACTAAGCCAACTCTTTGAGCCCGGCCAAAAAGCAAAGCTTGGACAATGAAATTTTTCGAGGAAAATTTCGTTTTCTTTGCCGCCTCCAAAAAGTAGAAAAAAAGCTTAAAGATAGCATTCACCTATTCCCTCTCTGCCGCCTCGCTTCCATCTCGAAAAATGGTTATAAATCTCAATAGAATTCAATTAAAAAAAAAAAAAATTTAACAAAACGCGAAATGAATAATTTGAAACTGAGCTGAATTTAATTAGAATAATTCGTGCTTATGGTTATATTTTCGTTCGTTTTTGTGTGATATTGAATAATTCAAATTTTGGAATTCATTTTCATGTTTCATATGTTGTGCGTGCTTGGCAAACTCATAATGTTCATATAAATAAGTGTAACAATTATCATCATTTCAATATCAAGGTTAAATGAACCAAAATTTCATCAATGGCTAAATAACAAGGCTGCAGCTTCAATTTCTGCGCTTTATGCGAAGGCCGCTTAAAATAAACCCAACTTAAATGTAAATAAATAAAAGAAAATTTTACGTGAATAAAAATGTTCTCGCGGCCAAAAACTTCTTTAAGAATTTAAAATTTGTGTATGCAAAATGTAACAGCAATACATTTTAATGGCTTTCAAATATAAAGCAATTACAAATAAATGTATCACTTTATTTACTTGTTAAAAAAAAATATGTATATATATCACATTGATTATTGGGCAAGCAGCTATAATGCTTATAAATCCATTAAATGAGTGGCCAACAGTGCGTACTAAGTCACCTGGCTGGGGAAACTTTTAAAAATATGTCTACTGGGTTATGCTGAAAAAGCTTAAATTCAAAATGACGCACGAGTATTTTGGAACCTGTTGCTTTTGGTCTCACTAGCCAAAGGAATCAAAACAAATGGAGGTGGAATTTAGCAAAGAGAATTTCCTGTTGCCGGAAACAAAGTATGAATGTAAGTAAAGAAAGTATTTGTGATTCAAAAATCCCCAAAAATATAATGCCTCCTTTGTATCATTCAGATTTGGATCACACGGCGGATGTGCAGTGAGTAATCAATAGAGCGGACACTAAAACAACGTGGTTTACTCTTATTAGTATTGGCGTTTATAAAAACAGGATGTCCAAGGCACTAAAAATCTAATCTTTTTTTATTTTTGACCAGACTTCACGCTTGGGGCAATAGCCTTCAAGAGGCCTTCGAACAATGCGGCGTCTCAATGTTTGGATATATGACTGAATTGGATTACGTCTCAGTTGAGAATTGTTATGAAATCGAGGCCAAGGGCGATGATCTGGAAGGATTGCTATTTCATTTTCTTGACGAGCTGCTCTTCCTGTTCTCTGCCGAGCCTTATTTGGTGTGCAAAAAACTGGAAATTACCAAATTTGATTTGGAAAACTTTGAAATCGTTTGCCATTGCTATGGCGAACCCTTCGAATTGGGCAAACATCCGCAGGGCACCGAGGTGAAGGCCATCACATATTCGGCCATGCAGATCATTCAAAATGTGGAGGCAAGCAACTATGAAGTGTTTGTTATAATTGATATTTGAATGCCAACGGGAGAACCCAAGGAGAAGCAGGAAGAGCGGCGGAATGAGGAGAAATAATGAAAGGTATTGAATAAAAAATTTTTGATATATTCGTTAGCCACCCCTTTTTCTCGTGATATTATTCTCCACTGTTCGTCTGTGTTTGTGAGTGTGGCTATATGTCCTTCCTCATTAATCATAAGTGATATGCCCAAAAAAAAATATATAAACTGCACATGGCCCGAAAATCTGCAATCACTGCTATCCCCCCACCTCTTTCCCGGCTAGAGGTTGGATGAGATGACTTTCATCTTTCAACTGTTTGTGCATATGCAATTAAGATGCGTCTGGGGTAACTTATATTTAACCCTTTTTTTGGCTTGTTTTTGCATTCCCTTTTATTGTTTTGTGGCTTTGTGAATTGCCAAGATGCCTAATTCCCAGACCCCGAAACTTCTTTGATTTCGGTTGCCCTTGTATCCTAAACTCTAGTTCAATGCACTTTAGGTTTGTACTTGCAGCAGGTCGTGAGTTTCTGTCCAGAATCTACTCGAATATACTGAAAAGGTTTTATGAACATACATATGGATGTATATCGGGGAGATTTTTGATAATATTTGTAAATCTAGTGGTTAGTATAAAGATTTGTATACTAAATCAAAAAGGTATTGTGCTGGTACAAAGATTTATCACACGTCGGTAAATATACAAAAAAGGAACTGGTATTTTTTATTTTATAACCTGAAAATATTAAATTTAAATTTTATTTAACAGCTGCCGTTGCAATTAACGTAACGTTTGCCTAACGTAATGTTTGTAGTCTGTTTACACTACATCTGCGTTTGGAACACATTAGGTTCGTTTGTTTTCATGAAACATAAATAAGATTGGTGTCCAATTCTATATATCTTTCGCAAGCAATAGAAATGGGTCCGATGAATTAAATAGATTTTCTATAATGTATTTGACTTAACAGTAATCAAACTTGAAATGTCAAGCAAACGCACATTTGCAGTGTAAACACCCCTGTATCATTTTGCGTCCGATGACAACGACGATAGAAAATACACCATAGTGTAAACCTGCTGTAAGCTTACGTTGCAAAATCAGCTGCTAATCAGCTGTTCAGAATATAAACAACAAAAAAAAGTCTTGCCGCTTGCTCTAGATGATCTTGCCAAGGTAAGATCGAAAAAATTTCAAAGAAATATATCTATAGAAACGTGAATGGTTCTTGGGTGTTGTTGTTGTTGGATTGATTGGCCGAAAAGCAACACTGGGCAAGACGACGACAGCAAAGAACAAGAAAGTGTGTGTAAAAGAACAAACAAACAAACAAAGTGGAAAGCAAAATGGGCAATAAAGCGCACACACACATGGCCGCAGCTGCTGCCGCCGCCTCATGAAAGTTGTTCATTTGGCGTTTTTTTTTTTACATCTGAAACGCGTCGCAGTGCTCCGCGCTTATTGATAAATGACAAAATCATTGAACATCATATAAAAAATTTCCAAAAAGATTCTTGTTAATAAAATGCTATCAAATTAGATAAAAGTGTCTAAAGAAAAAAAGAAACTATACAAAGAAGAAATATATACGATTTTTTCTTGCTGCTTTTCAATTCGCCGTTGCCGCTCTCTGCCTACCTCGCGGCCGCCATTGCTGCTAGCAAACACACACATTGCGGAATCATTTATTTCAAGTAAAAAATAAGGCCAAAAAGCCTGGATCTCAGGCCCTGAAACGTATTGCAAACGAAAGGTAATTTCATAAGCTACAATTTGAGATCAAAATCATGAATTTAGCTTTATAAATAGTGACGGAAAAACGTGGCGGAAAAAATCCATATGAAAGAGAGAGGAAAGAAACGAAAAAAATGTGGTAGTACGTAGTACTAGAAGTGGAGAAGCAAGTGTGTGTGCTGTGTGTGCGTGTGTTTGTGTGTGTAGCGGGTGCTGCGCTGGGCATTTTTTGTAGTGCTTCTTCTTATTGACTAAAGGAGCCACATTTCGATTTGCTATGAATTATGAAATTATTTATGAAGAAGGTGGTGTCGGCTAAAGGACGATACCGGCAAAACTCCAGCTGACCATGCAGCTGCCAGGACTGAGAGAGAGAAGGTCGACATGAGAAAGAGAGTGTAAAGAACAAAAAAAAAACAGTGAGAGCATTGGCGTAGGAGGGTGGAGAAAGAGGTGGGACGTGGCGATGGTGAAGATAAGTGTCATCAGGTTTTTCATTTTATTCCATTACAATTGAACTTGTATCACCCTGTTGGGTCACACCTGTAAGTCGGACTATTTCTCGCTCTTTCTAACGGTCTGTAACTTCTATTTAATTGAATTGCTCTCACTATAAAGCGCTGACGTCACATTAACCAAAAGTCGAGTTTGGCATACAAATGTATATTTAACTAAATGTGTCTACGTATGTATATATGTTATTTTTCTATGCTCTAGCTATCAGCCTCAGGCCCTTAGGGAGTTTTTCATTGAATTTTTATAAGCGGTTTTTAATTCTTTTTCAAATTAGGCGTTGCCAGATTAATCTGATGAAATTTTAAACTAGCTTTAAATCACAGATCGTTGCTTTCTTATAAAAAATTACATTAAATATATTAACCAATAAGCAAACCTATTGGGAAATAATAATTTACACACACTTGATAATCGTGAGAAACGACATTTTAACTGGGTAACTGCAACTATCAGTTTGTGGTATTAACTGATTTAACTTTTAAAAGACATGGAAAATGCATAAAAAAAAACGCCTGACAACATTATCATCAGCGTATCAATTAACCCATATAAAAGCAAATACTTACAAAATTGTTTGAAAGCGGAACTTTGGAATATGATAAGACATGAGGAAAACTGTGTGAGTGAGTGACAGAAAAAGAAACAGGGACTGATAGCGACAAAAAAGGAGTGAAATAGATGCAATTTTTTTCTTTAAATGGGCTTGGTCTTCTTCACTGCTGTTTGTACATACATACATACTTATGTACATATGTAGGTTTGATGACCTCCTCCGCCAAACACTCAGCAACTCCATTCGCACATCATGTAGACGCCGACGTCGACGTTGACGTCGATTCCTCTTCTTCTTCGATTTTGGGTACAAGTTATACACATGCTTACCCGGCCCCCCCAGCTCAACCACTGCCACAGTACCCCAGACCCCGGGCAAATGGCGGCCATCGAAGACCCAAAGACAACAACAATAAAGACAGCAACAACAACGTACATTGGAGCTGTGTCATCAAGTATTTTAGTATGGATCTGCACTTTTTATTTTTTTTTGGTTACTTTGATTTTGCTTTTGGCCTTCGGTCAAGACTTGGGGTCTTTCATCTCTTTTCCTCTTTTTTTTATTTTTTTGGTAGTGAACCAGTTGCCTTCGCTGCTGTCTGGTGTCTAAGCGCCTCTGTTTGTTACCTGTCGTGGTTGTTGTGTGTGCCTCCATTTGCTTTTTCTCTATATACTATAACATACACCTGAATAACTGGCGGTGTCGTTAGAATCTGAGTTTTTCCATTATCATTGCGGAAGCAATGATTTGTTTATTTTTTCCAATCGGCTTATAAGAATATCTGCTCCCTTCTATTCAAATATTCTAAGAAAGGGAGGGTGACAACTTCACTGTGACCTTAACATTTTTAAAAGTGTGATTTTTACAGTCACTTTTTGATGATCTTTGAATCTAACGATTGGCAGACTGTTACCAAATATTTCTAATATGAAAATTCAACCCTGTAAATGATCAATTCTAACTTAACAAACTGCTTAATCGCTTTGAATAAGTTTATATTAAATGTATCAGAAAAAGTTTGGTAAAATATTTCACATAAATGCAATTATTGACAAACATTTTTAGCTTTTGAAAGTCCAAAATCTAATCTAAGCCAAAAACCAATTTTGTCCGTCTACTGACTACTATTTAAACATATCTTCTAATCAATATGACTAAGCATTTTCAATTGGATCTGGCAACACTAGCAGCCCAGCAGGGGCTTACACAATAAATTCAAAAAAAATATAATGAAATGAAATAAATTTGTCCCACTTGCTGCTAATACTTACATATTTTGCTATATCATATATACAAAAATGAAATACTTGAATTTGTCTTATAAATACAATTTTGATTGTAGCCTGACTACTTTAGGTCGTCGTTATTTATCATATAGTAATGTGTGTGTCTGTCTCAGTATGTATAAAATTGATATTGGAGGTTTTTTTGTTGTTGCACTTTTATAATACCCCGGGAGGAAGAATATGCCAGTGTGGAGGCATGTCTCAAGCACAACAATACAATCACACACATTTACACATTATACAATATACAGAAAGATATATACATACATATATGTATATGTACATAAATGTATACATATATAAAATACTTAAGCGAAACGAGTTAAAAACGATTTCATTAATATGTTTCGGTCGCTTTAGCTTTTGATCATTTATAGCCGACATAAATGTACACTTTTCTAAATAAAAGATAAATGCAATCGTTAGTATTTTACTTAAATGTTTATCAAGTTTATTCAAAAAAGTCGCTAAATGACTAAGAGAATATCCTGAATATAAAAATTACATCGGTTTGATAAACACAAAAATTTACTTACGAGTTTGTATATATTCTCTTAACAAAGAGAATATTGAACAAATAAGTTTAAAAATGTGAAGAATATATTCTAATTCAAGTCTCAAGGCTCCTATTTTTTTTTTTTACTTTTAAATGCATTATACAATTTTCGTATATTTTAAATTTAATAATTTTTGACCAATCTGTTTCCAGTTAACTACATTTCAAAAATAACAATTTCAATCTTCAACTAAATTGAAAGAAACTAAATAAATTTTTTAAAAATGTTGGCTGCAAAGATTAAAGTTGATGCTATTTAAATGTTATTACTTAAACATTTTTGAAATTTTGAAACCTCTCAGAAACTTCGTTGCATTTGAGTGCCTCTGCACTTAAAAAGAAGAGTATCACAATGTCGGCATTTTGATGACAATTATATTGAACTGACTCGTTGCTTTTGTTGTTGTTATTGTTGCTGTTGGTTGTGTTGCTTCGCCCTGGCTATTTTTAACATTCTGTACGAGAAGAGAGAGCAGAGCGAAACAGTACAACAAAAACAGAAGGAAAAAAACGACAACGAAGCCGGCGCAGTAGCAAACAGCGCATTGTTGCTGCAAAAAAAAAAAAAAAGAATAAAACATTAAAAAAAAATAGTGGAATATGGAATTTCTGGGTTCGCTTTTTTACCCCTCTGTCACGAAGCGTCTCGCATTTTATTTTTCATACATATAAATGTATTCTTGTTGTTGTGCGTGCAAATTGGAGCAGGGGAAAAAAAGAATAAAAAAAATTCACTCTCTGCCCCAACGATGATTTCCTGCTGCTGGCAGGAAAGAAAGAAAAGGAATGAATGGAGATGGGTGGGTGGCTAAAGGCTGTGCTGTGAACGGGAGTGGGAGGGATGGGGAAAGAAGTGCTCTGAAACACACAGAGATGACAACTTATTTGTTGTTGTGGGTGATGTCGTCACTTGACGATGATGATGTTGATGACGCTCCTCCAATTGGGTCATACTCGTTGTGGTTTTCTTTCTTTTTTTTTTGTCGTTCGCTCTTCTGTAGCTTTTTTATTCCTTTCGCACTTCATTGATAAAATGATTAATCGTTATGATTATTGCTGGGTGGGCGGGGTAGTAATGGTGAGAGGAGGGGATTACATGTGTCTGTGTGTCACCTAAACGGATGTTTAAACGATTTATAAGGCAGACATCAACATAGACGAGACAAGAGACGTTCCCCTGGGAATGGGCAACATTGTATGCATGGAGAACATATAAATTTTTGATGATAACGATACGAGTTCAATTAGGGTCAATAATATAAATTTAAATTATTTTATTAGGGAATTCGAATGTGAAAAGAATTCCATATAGTGAAATCGTTAGAAACTTGATTTTAGGTCAAATTTTTTATAATTCGTTTTTAAAGCATACTTTTAGGTTCATACTGATTCAAAATAAATAACTAAAATCCGATACCTATAAGACACGATTTCCAAAGTTTAATCTTAATAAATTGAAAAAAATTGTGTTCTATTTAAATTTTTACAATATTATCGGGGTTACTGAATTTTTATATTATTTGCATTTAATAAAACAACAAAATGAAGTGAACAATCAATTTTGTATATTTATGAAACGATTTTTAATATGTAATAGCGAACGTACAAAAGAAGCAACAAAATTTAGGTGATTATCTGAAAATTCTATTTATTGTTCAAAGTATCTAATACCACTTTTCTTAAAGATACACAAATTTCCTAAAGTTCATATAAATAAATCATTAGGTAAATATATTGAGATTGAAAATTTAAAGCAGATTATTGGCATGCCATTAAAAATATTTAGTCATACTACTAGTTTTTGTTAAAACGATGTCATTTATGAATTGAACTAATCAGATTATTCGAGTTGAACAATCAAATGTCATGATGGGAAACCTATAAATTTCTTCTTTTGATCTTACTTAAAAGAAAATTAAATCAATTTTAAATAGAAGAAAATATAACTCACCCCAGAAAGGATAATTATAGAAAATTGATTAGATTTGATTGGGTCATAAATAAGAAATTCCTCTATATGGGGTAAGAATGCTTTTTGACAGAATCAGATGATCAGATACCCAAATCAAAGTATGTACCTTCAATTCTTGTACTCTAATTGCCTAATGCATAAGAAATTATGGTGAAAGGCGAGCATGATGTTGCAAGGAGTGGCAGGAGCAATTCACCCTAAGATCAAGATGGGAAAAAAAGAAAAGTTGTGAAAAAATCGATTACAAATGCAATTTATGGGACAGGCTAAAAGGAAAGGAGGGGGTACACACACATCTGCCTAGGCCCTTTCAGACTCGGCGACCCCTCAGACAAAAGCCTTTTTTTTTTTTGAGAAAAATCGCAAAGTCGCCGCCGCATTTTCACTATTTTCTTACCAGAAGCCATGAGGCAGCTGCCCCTACTGTGTATATGTGTGTGTTAACATTTTGCATCATCTTGAATGAATGGAATTGATCTTTAGTTTTTCTTCCGTCTGAATTTCCTTTTCTCTCCCCTCTTCTTCTCGTTCTCCTGTTTGTCTCTGAGATGATCTTTTATAATCCTGCAGCATCCTGCGTGTGCTCTATGTTTGTGTGCGGTACGTGCTCATAATTTATTCTTACACACTCTCACACACACACACACCTGCCTAATTTTTTCTTGGGTGCAGCTGCTACTAGGTTATTTCGATTTGTTGTTTTATAATTAAGCGCCATCTAACCTAGTGAAAATTTTATATTCCTGTGGCGGAACAGGTGGTTAGATATTTGTTGCATTTACCCCATTTGACGACTTCTTCCTTGATCTTGATCTTGACATTGATCTAAAAAAAAACTGAACATCTAAACATTTTGTGTCTGCTTGTGTGTGCGTGTAAGAGTATACATACAAATATTCGTATAAATTTCCATATGGACACACATAGCCGTAGCTAAAGGCTTTTATGGCTAGCATGCTGATTTCCTTCCTCCGTTCTCCTCAGCCTCAAAGTGTAGAAGAAGATCTTTACTTCATTTCGTTACTTGGCGGTCGCAAAGTTCAAAGTCAAATGGCTATTTTTAGTGTGCCTTGGTCTTCTGGATCTTAGTTTTCTGTACATTCTGGCTTTTGTTTCTCCATTCTCTCTTTATACCCTTGCAAAAAAGGCAATATATAAGTAGTTTTGTTTCTAGAGGGAAGCATTCGTCTGACTTGATCTATCCAATCTTCTTATCTTAAAATTCTTTAATGTGCTGAATATCTAATATCATATGTGACTTCCTTAGTTATATATCAATAATTATATGCTGTTCCCGGAATTTTCATTAGACAATAAAATTAAAGCTATTATACATTTAAATATCCGTGCCGAATTTTATTGGATTGAAACATCCGTATTATATATGTCGTGGCAAAATTTAATATTGTCAGAAGAATGAATATCTTATATGAGTATATATTATTTAGCTGTTTTGCAGGACTTTTGTAAATAAGAAAAAAAAAAAAAGCAAAAACTGAAAAGTGTATTCAAATTTCGTCAAGCTGTTAGTGAAGCTGATCTTCTGGTTTTTCAATTCATCTCTTTTCTACCTTCGTTTGAACAGCTTCAAAGCTATTCCATGAGATGAGATCTGTTTGTCCTGAAGTTAAAGTGATCTATTATTGTATACTCTTCTTAAAACTGAGGAGATTGAAATACAATCTTGGATTCGGTATATTTTATATCCTTTTTCGGTTGATTATTTATTCAAAACCCACATATTTACTTCCTACTCGTCGTTTTGGCTGTAAATTACGTTTTGTTGTTGCCATTGTAATTAGGCAAAGTGAAGCACAGGAAAAAAAAGAAACCAACAGCGGGGGTGCAACAACAGTAAGTCATTAGTAGCCCATGGGCATGTGGCAACTACAATTAAAAACGCATTAGTTTCTTTGCCTGAGCTGGTGAACTGATTAGAAGCCAAAAAAAGAGACAAAAAATACAAACAGAAGAAAGATAAACAAAAAGTCAGCCAAAAGGTGAACAAACATATTTCCCTCTTTTCGGTTGATTAGAGAAGAATCTCCTTCCCAGACAGACAGAAGATGAAAATGTGCAACAACAAAAAAAAAAATACAAATAAAATTTGCAACAACAAAAAACCAGTTTCAGACAACATGCCACATCATTGTTGTTGTCTGCCCCACTTGGAGCCTGTCTGGCACTCACTCTCGCTCTCTCTCTGTCTCTGTCTCGCCGCTCTCTGCACTCCCATGCGCTCCACATGATTAGCGCACAGCAAAAAGAAAAAAAAAAGTGAAAAAAGAAACGCAAAACGTTGCAAATGAAAATAAAATTTACAAATTCCATTCATGAAATTTTGCTGCGTTGGCCAACGACGATGACACGACTCATGACGGAGGGTGTAGGGGGGGTATGGGGAGGCCAAAGCTCCATTTTGCACACACACATTTGCGCGACACTACGTGGGGGATAGGAAGAGAGACCGAGAGAGAAAGAGTGAGACTTTAACTTGGCTTCGGGCTGGCTGACTTGCATCGTCGTGTTCTCGTATTCGTGTAGTCGGCGTTGGTGTCGTCCTCATCTCTTGCTCTCTACGTGCGTGTGTGTGTGTGGCGCTCTGCTGCTCTGCTTTGGCACTTGCAGTTATGTGGTTTTTTATACCCTATATTCCGTCGGGTGGGGTATGATGAATTTAAAATAAAGAGAGGGAGCATTTCAGTAGCAAAGCAAGACCAAATTTGCCTTTTTTCCCAAGGCTTGATAATTTTTAGTTTCGTCTTAAAGGGTATCAGCGATTCGTCATCTGCACACATCCTTTTGAAGAACAAGCACTAGCACTTGTTGTTGTTGTTGGTTGTGGTTGTGATGGTGTTGTCTCGCCGGATGTTTTGTTGTTGTCAGACGACCGTTTCATCTCCCGGCTTTTGCCGGCAAGCAATACTTGTACTGAAAAGTGGGTGGAGGCAACCCTTGCAACATTGTTGGAGGACGTTCGTTGCATTGCCCCAAACATACAGCGTCACACACACGATCACGCACACGCACATACATACATACATGTGTGCAATGCATCGTCAAAGTAGATGCAGTCGTCTGGCAAAACAAAAAAAAAAATACGTTGCGCTTGGCAATTTTTACACAAATTTTTATGCGCTCTGGTTTATTATGCGGGTGCCGATGCCAGTATCGAACCACCCCATCCCGCCCCTGCCCATCCAATCCTCTCAAGCACTTCTAGCTCAGTTCGTAATGTGCATCCGTTTCCTTTTTTTATTTTGCTCCTCTCCTTTACTGCTGCTCAATGCTTTTGTTATTTTTACACAATTTTATTGGGCAAGAACAAGAATTCATGCCACTAGCAGAAGCAGGAGCAGCAGCAGCAGCAGGAGAAGCAAAACGATAACCAAAGTCCGCGCCGTCATCTTTAGTTGTTGCCGTCGCCGGCAGCAAAACTCTCGGCGCATATTTATTACGAGATGTGGTAGACGCGTCTAAGCTCCTCCAACTGCCAGTGCCCTCCTTCAGCTCCTCTCTTTCGTCTCACCAAAACCAACTTTTTGCAATGTCTCATTCTGCCTCTCGCTCTTACTCTCAGTCTTGTCCTTTGCATTGGGTTCAATTTTCAAACGATTTCAATGGAATTCTCCATATGTGTGTGTGTGTAAGCACCAAAAAAGAAAAAAAAGAAACCCCAGACACGCATCTCTTAGCTCTCGCTCTTTCATCTCGTTGTTGTTGGTGTGGCCCTGCATCCTACCCACTTGGACTTACAACAGAAGAGACTTCACATTTGGAATGGGGGGAGGGGACAACCTACCGGCAAGCTTTCGCATAATGGTCTGGAAAGTTTCTTTCAAATGAGGTATATCCAAATTTTTAGTTAATTTCAGCATATAGTCTTGGAATCTGTTAGAAATATGCTTGCTTTGAAAAATATTTCATATTTTTAATTTGCCTTTCCCATTTATAAAAATAATCTTTGGATTTTAGGTTTCTTTCTTTATTTTAAAGCTCGCTTTCAAAAATTATTTGTTATTTTAGGCTGAATTTTTTAATTTGCAGTATTAAAAAACGATGAAAATTATGCAAAAAAGGAATTTTAAATTAGATTAGTTGTAAGTAGAAAATATGTCTATTAATTCTATGATTCTCACAACATTCGTATTTGATTAAAACCCTAACTAGTTTTATATCTAAGTACCATTTAAAAATAATCGTTTCTTTGTTTCAAAAAAGGGTATTTAACCAGAGAACTTTATGAAATTTTTGCCTTGACCGATTCCTTCGTTATGCTTTGTTTTCTTCTGGATTTTTGTTGTTTTCGTTTTGGTTTTGTTTCTTTTTTTGTATTGTTGTTTTGTTATGCAGCCGCTGGCGTTGCACCTCCTTTTGGTTCGGCGTTGTTGTTTACGTTTTGCCATGTTGATTATGATGCCCCTTTGGAGTTGGCCGCCCCAAACAAGGTCTACGGTCTCTCATATGTATGAGAGAGTGTGTCTGGGCTCTTATCGTACAAACTGGTTTGCCCGCCACGCAGTTAGTTAAGAAGACATCTAATCACAATAGTTGGAAAAAAGCACGGGAGAAATACCCGATCTTGAATATATTTTTCTATGTGAAGCTCACCCACGCACTTTACATATGTATGTATATCCTTTTTTAACTATGTACATATATAGTTTTTACTATATATACAATCCATTGCAGCTTATCTTTGACAATCGTCTCTCATGTTTTATTGTGGTTTCCTTTTTATCCCTATATGTATATTTTTCTTCTTTACAGCTATTGTTGCATTTGTCGCATTTCTGCGGTTGGCCCTGTACAAATTCCTTCTTCTTAGGACACACAAGCCAAAAAAAAGGGAAAAAGTAAAGAAGAAACACTAAAATAATGAATTCCTTCTTTGGGGCTTAACCTCAAATTGGCTTAACTTCATTTTTGCAATGGTCATCGGTTAAAATAAGTAAGGGAAATTTTTCATTTGCGGTTGAAAATAATATATATGGATGGGGGGATGAATGAGGGACACAAAGTACACCGAGGACAACACGCGCGCCACGTCCGTCTTTCGGTTGGTAGGTCTGGCTAAAGGCTTAATGGGTTGGTTTTTTTTTGCATTCCTGGTGAATGGAAAAAGAATGGCAGGTAGATATACCTAGTGTGAATTATGGGGTAGCGAATTTGTAAATCCGAAATGTTTTTAATTCAAATGACCATTAAGGGCCCATTCTTTGTACACATATTTTTATGTATATAATTGTATGTAAGAGTTGGGGGAAGATGATTACCAAACAACCTTGAGACATGTTCAATATTCTCCACCATAATTTCTTGGTCCAGGGGCTTCAATATCACGACATTTAAACCATGTACTCGCTCTCCCCGTCTCTATCTCTCTCTCTCGCTTTTGAGCTGACTTGGTCTGTTACTAAAATTACGCCAAATTATGCTGAAATGCCATGGGATCTTGGGGTAAATATGCGAACGAGACTCGCGGCGGTGGCAACATTCAGTTGGCTTTTTTTGTTTTTGTTCTTTTTTTGTTTTTCGGGAAGCCATAGAGCTGAGCTGCAGTTGCAGTTGGTTTTGTCGACTCTTGCCATTGGCTGCCGCCCCCCCGAACGGCCAATATGTGGTACGTCCATGACGCTTATCGGGCAGGCAACATCTACGCGTAGTTTTTGGAGCATGCGCAAAAAGGACAACGAATGCAGCAATAATAAGAGTTTTTAATGGGAATGCGGGAAAACAGCGCAAACAGCAAAAGGAATTGGCATGGGGGATGGGGATGGGATGGAATGGGGGGCATTGCCACTGCCACTGGCAGTTGCACATACATATATACATACTGACGTTTGTATGCCGGCAAAACTTAGTACATACTATGTCTGGATGGATCTCTCTTTCTCTCCCTCTCTCTCTCTCTCTTTCTCTGGGTATATACTGAGGTTGGGCATGAAATATTTTTAACGCTTCAATGGCAACCTTCTCCATTCTCTCACACTTGCATATACACAAAACATGCATCCACCATAGCCAGACCAAGAGACAAACAAACAAACATATATACATATATATAGCTAGTTACATAGTTTTACATACATATTTATTGCATTTTAATGTGTCACTGAAATGAGAATAAGATTTAATTGGCATTGTTGAAGTAAAAACTGTAGCACACTGGGACCAGAACAAGCACCAGAATCTCCCAAGATCAGCTAAGTTAAAATTTGAATGTCTTCATAAGATAATTTCCAAGTAGTTCAGTAATTCGATTTTTAAAGAGTTCAAAATGTAAGTCGTGAATCTTAAAATATCAAGCTATAGAAATACCTATCCAATACTTTTCCAAAACCAACAATTCTCGAAAGTGAATTTAAAATTTGTTCAAAATATTACACCACTGTGCCTTCGATATGCATTTTACTATATATATTTGTATATGGTAGACTTTGAACTAGTTGGTTGCCGCTGATCCTTTGACTGGTGTCTGGCGCTGCATTGGTCTCTTCTTTTTTCATCCAGGAGGCTTGCTCTCTGTATGGATTCGCGAAAAACCGTAAAAACAGAAATTTTCTTTAATTAAATCCATTCTCACAGTACCACACAGTGTTGTGTGGTGTGTGCAACATGTGGCAGTGGTGGCGGCTGGCGGCTGGCAGACGCAGTCGCAGACACAGATACTCGGATACAGATACTCTGAGCAAAGCACACTGGAGGAATGAAAAGGAATGCTGAGGCTCCTTCTTGGTCTTCTATTGCACTTTGGCCAGTCCAAGGAGGAGCAAAAGATGTGAAGAGGCAAAAAAAAAAACAACAACAACAAAAAAGTCTCTGACTTCACACAGCGTTTTGGTCTTGGTTTCAGTCTTAATTCTTGGACCTACTACTACCTCTTCTACCTACTACAACCCTAGCTCCCTCTATCTCGCTCACACTTATTCTACCTCCACCTCCTATGTGGGCCCTTTAAACTCTTGCGCCCGTCATCAAATCAGGTTTCGCCTGCTGCTCAGACAGACGCATAAATCGCTGGCGTTTTTAAAATGCTTATGCCTTATGATGACGATGATGGTGATGATGATGATGCTCCAAGAGCCAGGCACCATTGGAGTTGGACACCACCAACAATAACAACAACACCAACAACAAAATGTTATAAATGCTTCTCATATTTTTAACACCAAACATTGCTTGGCTCTCAGGCTGTTGGTGGAGTCTCTGATCCTCACTGGTTGAAGGTTGATAGAAGCTCCAGCTCCGCCTCATTTGACTAAAGTTTCTGTTTGATTCGACAACTTTGTTTTTGGGATTTCGGGGTTGGGATGTATGTATGTATATTTGCTTGTGAATCTCCATAATGGTCATTATCATCTTGATCATTATGAGTTCTGCTCTATATGCTCTCCCAATGCTGAATTGTTGATTTAGGTTTCTGTTTTCTTTATGGAAGGTCTAAAAGGTATGCGGCGGCCTGGGTAAACTTGTATCTAATAACATTCGAAATTGTTGCTTTTTGTGTGAGAAAACTAAAAACTGATCTTCAAGATGAATACTTGGCAAGAACCCCAAAGAATTCATAAAGCAACTATTAATGTGAATGGAAAAGCAAAGAAACTTTTAAAGAAGAGATATATAACTTAGCCGATCTTTCTCATGGCAAGGAATAAAAATGGAGGAGTGATCATTTTCACTTTCCTTGTCTCTAATAAAGATATTCATTTCTTTTAATTGTAATTTTTTTTTATTACAGATTTCTGGTTTCTTGCTCTTTATCAAATTTTAGGTAAGTCTTTTGTTTCCTTTAAATATCTAAATACTTGGGTAAATAGTAAATACTGTTTGGACTAGATTTCAAATCCTGATAAGTGACACAAAAAGAAGGTAGGCTTAAATTAGACATATCTTGAAAAATATGCAGAAATTTGTATTTCGGACAGATGATTGACGAAAAGTCCGTGGACAAAATTGACAATGGGAACATGAGTTTTTTCCTACAACAATTAAAACAAACACAATCTTATGGGACAAATGCTAAAAAGGCAGCCAGCTCAGTCTTATGGAAAATGTTTTCAACTGGTTTTCCTCACATAACAAAATGTTGCTTTACGTTTATAAATATTTTCACAACTTTGTTTGACATTCACTTGATATGACCGAAGGGGTCGAAGAAGGGATTCCTTCATTGGTCGAATGTCATAGATGTGTGTACCTACCATACATGAATTTAAATATCCTCAAAACCCAAAAAACCGAAATGCTAATTAATCCCACGAGTAAAATGTCGCCGGATGACAGACAAGGCGTAGCCGGATTCAAAAATTCGAAATCAAGGTATCGAGGAAAATGGGAAAATGAGTTCGGGGCGGCAACGGAAAGAGATTTGGCATGCTTGGTTGATTTTCACACACACACGCGCGTCGCCCGCCCTATCTTCTACCTGGTCTGGGTCTGGGTCTGAGTCTGGGTTGCATACCTCCTCCTCCTCCATCCCATCCTCCCTTGCTCCGATTTCAATCTCACGCATGTAATTGCATATTATGGGCTAGGGATTTCTCTAGCCCTAGGGGCGACTAAATGTCGCCTCATCCTCAAATAGATTTCATCCATAATCTGTATTGATTTCGCATGTCCTTTTCCTTGACACGCGCTCTCTCTAAAAACTTAACCCTAACGAAACTAAAAAAAATTGTGGAAATAGAATTAAAAAAAAAAAAATAATGCCAGCTGTTCGCTTAAACATTCCTTTACTGATTAGTTGTTGTAACCCTCACCTCATCTCACCTCACCCTACCCCAATCCCCGTTTTGCTCTAATTTACAATGCGAATACAAAATGCACCCCATTTTTCAGTGAATTCCAAAAACAATCCCCCGCCTAGGGGTTGCTTGCTGTTGCTGCTGCTGCTGCTGCTGTTGCTTCACTTTAATTATTAGCTCTCATTGCCCATGCAATGGTCGTCGCTTTAGCAATGGTCACCCTTTTTGCCCAGGGCCAGAGGGGCCAACGACATCATCGTCACTTGCCTCTGTGTGGCACATGTCAATTTTTAGTCTTTTTTGCATTGGACTGACCGGCACCGGCACCGAAACACTAAAAAAACCTTTATGTGGCTGCAGCAGCACACTGGTTAAGGTGCCGACTAGATCTGTTTTATAAATATAAATAGGCTAAGAAAACAAAGTGTCCTTGTAGCTATTTTTTCCGATAGACAAATAGTAGATAGATTTTTTCCCAATTTAAAACTGAAATCAAAGAATTTTTAAACTAAATCTAAATCAATCTAAATAGTTGCACCTCGGATCAAATACGAAAGTTAATCCATTAAAAAAGTGTATTTTGATTGATATTTGAAGAACTGAAATATAAGTTAGTAAAATTGAAAATGGATTTCACTATAATTCATTTTATAATGGGATATTTAAAGAATATGTATACCAAATTTCAAATTCACAAATTTCACTCGTAACTCGATTTAATAAAAAACTATTATATTATAGTTAATAAAAGGGCTAGATACGTATATATATATCATCCTATCATTTGGAATTCAAAGCCATTGATGGAGGCAACTATGTATATATAACTTTTCTAAGAGATTTGATCTCTCCATAGATCACAAAGAACTTATCACAAAAATAAATAGTGTGAATTCGCATTAAATAGGCCCACTGTACGAAATATTCTCTAGTAGGCATTACAATTGCAGCAACAACCACTTTTTCGCTTCCTGTTTGAAACTTGGGGGGATAAACCACACCGTGCTCTAATACTAGAGAAAAGCAAACAGAATTGAGTCTCATTGTTGTTGTTCTTGGTGCTGGCTGCACCCTTAGGTCGTCGGTCTGCCGCTGTTGCATTTAGAGCAACAATTTACAATATCTTTTTTTTTTTTCTTTAGGGGTAATACCTCAACATGCAAAAAATTAACTTGCGTAAGAGAAAACGAGAGAGAGACTACGAGAGAGAGACAGAGAGATGTGTGTAGAGACGTTTCCTTGAGCGAAAAAAGGCGACATTTGTGTGGATTTCCCCTGTTCTTGGTTCGTTCCACTTTCCTATATTTGAAAGAGGACGACGACTGTCTGAAGTGTTGTTGCGCAGAGTTTGCTCACCGAAGGACTTCAAAGAAGGGTGCTTGCTGGCTTGTTGGCTGGCTGCTGCTACTTTTTGGTTTTTCTTTTTAGGGGTGCCTTTCCTTGCTTTGGACTTGGTTTTGGTCTTGGTCTCTTGGTGTCCAGGTGTGCATGCCTTCTATTTCATTTATCCAACCATTCACATAGACTCAACGTAATACATTTTGTTAGCCAGCCGCATTTGGGACATCTGGTTTTGTTATTGGTCCTTAATTTGATTCCTGCCCAGTTTGCGGAAGCTCCCACGCTTAGAAAGCTTCTACCGCCCGCATTATCTTCTTGCAGGAGCTGCAAGAATTGGTGGAACTCAAATGTCCTTTTTTTTTTGTTCTGTTTCTTTCCTTCCTTTTGTATTTTTAGTCTTCATAGGAAACGCGCAGAGCAAGATTTACTGATCTAAAAATTTCCAAGAATTTCGTGAATGGAAAAACAAAAGCGCACAAACACTCGCAGAAAACGGAGAATGATAGAGAGAGAGAAAAGAGAATGAGAGGCAGGACCGCTGCCTCTACCTATAAACTGAACTGAACCTGAATCTCAACCTGGGACACGGGCCTCATCTCTCGTGGATATTTGTGTTTTTGTATGTACTTTAGTTTTTGGTACTTTTGTTTTTTGTTTTTGGCTCGGAGAGAGCAGAGAGCATGCATTTTATATTCGAAGGTTAGGCAAGCAGCTTTACCTTATTCTTCTTCTTCATTTTCTCTTTGATCTTCGCTCTTCTTGTTATTGTTACTTAAAAATAGTTGAAAAAGAAGGCATAAAAACAAAAAACAATATCAAAAACCAATCCAAAAAAATAAAAACGTGAGCCTTTCAGATTTCTTATATGTGTATAACCGAAAACAGAAAATTATCAAAAACCGGTAAGCAGCGGCCGAAGCTAAATACCCAACCATCCAACCAACCGATCGACCAACTGGTGGCCATTGGCCCAGGTAGTCCACAGTTCACGATACCCAAACAACACACGATGATAATTTTAATGATCAATCAGGGGCTTAAGGTACGAGAGGGCGGTGATAACTGATTAATGATAGGGTTAAAGGTGCCCACATGGAACGCTTGGGAATCCTAGAGAAGTGAATGTGCTTAGTGGGTTGCGCAGCCAACAGGACATCAGTATCCCTTAGTAGTTTCAAAATTAAGTAGTTACAGTGATCCTTTTACAGAAATTTTGATGCAATTCATTTGTACACTTTGCTTGCCATCTTCCCTTAAAAGCTTGGTTCTTTGTCGATCGGTTTCACTTATTTGTTGCTTGGGGTTAGTTTCCAGCGTAGCAACAAACCCCCCAAAAAAAAAAACCTTATCTAAATAAAAACAACTGGAGAAATGTGTCGAGTAGTTATTTCTACCAAGTATCTACGTTTTGTGTATATTTTTTTCTTCTTTATATAACTTATGTTGCTGTTACTGCTGTTGTTGTTGTTGTTGTTGTTGAGGTTCTTACTACTCCCCTTTTGGCATGCGTCGACGACAGACGACAGCTGCAAACAAAATACTCTACTCTACTATCCGACGTAGTAACCAACCGATGTGAATGCACATTGTATGTGTATGGAGGTATGTGTATATGTGCTGTACTCCACGTCAAGCTGCGTCAAGCAGCAAATACGTCAATGCAAGGGAACGTCTTTTTTGTATCCTGCGGCAGGCAGTCTGTACCGTCACACAGGACATAGGACACAGGAAAATGGTAACTAAATTTGAGTAACTTTACAGTGGAAAGAGGGGGCAGGAAAGCACTTCGATGATGATGGGGAACAACGTCAATCCATCTCCTGTTTCATATCCGTTGGAAAATTGATTAGAGAATCAGTCAGTGGGGGCCTTGCTTGATAATTTTTGCAACACGTACTCTATAATTTTCAAACGGAGACTGCAAATCTCAATTCAAATTGGTTTGATGCTTTTTTGGCAATGATTTCCGGTTGAAGTTGAAGTTGTTTTTTTTTTTCTGCTCAATTGAAGTGGCTAAAGAATAAGGTACAGAGAGAGGAGGGGGAGAGAGGAAGAGATAGGTAGAAAATATGAAGAGTTCATTGTACCTAGATGAAAGAAAAACTAGTTGGCAATTAACACCTGTCATGAACGAAGAGATCTTTTGTCTAAGCAGCGAGAGAGATATAAAGCAGGTCAGACAACTTTACCTAGATATATGATGATGAGGATGATGATGGTTTAAGTCCATGCATGATGAATGTATGTACATACATACATATGTTAGGGAATGGTGTGAAGAACATATGTAAATGGACGCGAGTGTGTGTAGTTAGGGCTGCCACTTGGAAGACTTGTGCACGGTCATTTAGTCAATCAAGGGAATCTTTCGAAATTCAATACAAACAAAAGAAAAATCCCAGACACTATTGTTGACTACTGAAGTGGTAGTGGTCGGTAGTCCGTCGTCCTGCCACCTCCTTTTGGTGCCTTGAGCTTTACGATTTACTCGCTGATGATCGCTTTGATGGCTGCTGCTGCTGCTGCTGCATTATAATAAAAAATCCTCCCTTATCAAGGCTTAGTAGTGTTGCCTGCATTCCTTATTTTCTATACGCCCCGTTATATGGCTCTCTTCTCTCATTTGTTCTCTCGTTCCCTCTTGGTCTCGGACTCTCGGTCTCTCTCTCTGTCTCTTTCTCTTTGTCTCTCTCCCTGTTTATCGTGCATATGAAATGCATTCCTGTTTGTTGTTTGCCTGCAGAGACTCTCTCATTCTTCCTCTCTGGTCTCTCCTAGCCCTTCTTCACCTCTCTCTTGTCTCTCACTCTGCTTCTTACTGTTGTTTGATCGGTTTCTGCAGAACTACGCAACATTTACAAACCGAACGCCGACGAAAGTGGAAGTGATCTGAGATAGAGAGAAGAGGGTCAACAGGATCGTCGATCGATCATGACGTTATTATTATTATTACTATTATCATAATCATTATTCTATTGTTAAGTGTTGTGCACAACAAATAAAAAAAAGAAGCAAAAATTTGAAATTCATAAAGTTTGTTGAACGTATCTATAAGATACAGAAAAACGTGTTTTCTCGTTATATCTACAAATGTTACAACAACCACAACAACGAAAAGTTAACCAACCCAAACATTCTACACACAAAAAAAAGAAGCAAATATGAAAAAATCTCAATGTTTTTTACATCAATTGCAATAAAAGTTTATTGTTAACAAAAAAAATTAATCTCATTAAGTTTTAAGTGTTTTCCAAATTTGTTCGTTAAAAAAAAGCAACCAAAATTTTTAACTTATAAAGCAAAATTTAAAATTAGTTTATAGAAAATTGTTTTCGTTGCCAAAAAAAAAAAAAAAAACACAAAAAATTATTATCTACAACTTTTGGATTATCCGTTTACCATATAATCTTCATTATTATCATCAACATCAACATAATCATCATTATCGATCATCGATAGATAGAACACCTAAAAAAAAGTAAGTTACTCGCTTAATTTTTAACTAGTTGCAACTCGTTGTTATATTTATGTGGCAAATGAGTAATTAAACAAATCATTGTTATACTTTGTAATTTATATGATATGGAAAAGTTCACTGAACGTTAACTCAAATTAATTTGAGACTCTCTCGGCCTCAGTCTATGTCTGTCTGTCTTCGCCTCTCTTTTTTATATTTCTATAAAGTCTCTAAAATTCAACTATGTACCTCACAATCTGTAAGTCAACTGAGTTGGATTGCCTAACCTTATAGAGAATGTGCGTGCCAGAGTTGAGAGACTCTAGTTAGGGCGGACAGGTAGCAGCATTCATACAAAGGCTACAATGCAGTCCAAATGAATAAGACAATGTCAAGGGAATATCCTACAAAGTTAGACTCAATTTGAGTTGAGTTGAAACATAAGCTCTACTCGTTCATAATACGTACAAATATTTGCAAGGAATTGAATAAAACAGCAAATTTGTCTGCCAAATAATTAGAACTGAAACTTTTTCTATATTTTTCTGTTTAACTAATATTAGATTACCGAATCCAATGTGCTTTTGACCGACAAGTTTATCTTGCAGTGACTTATTTAAATGGTCAGTATTGTGATTCAAGTTTTTTCATAGGTAGGTAGGTAGTCGTTTTAGTTACTCACATATCACAGCTGGTGGTTATTACACGCTTGCCCAATGACGATTTCAACGCTCTTTAACCATTGAAACATTTACCCTAGCCGGAGTCCATGCTTATGTATATATTTCTACCTTGGGGCAGGGCCATTTGGTATTAATGTTGTAACCTATTGTAATTATTGCTCAGATATACATATATAGGTACTAACATCCGTTTTATTCCTGTTTGCGTAAATTCGAATTAAAATGTTTGCCCTAATAGATGATCATATTATGTAAAGATATGGCTAACAACTGACTGCTGGAATCTTAAATGTATACCCAATTTTCAACTTCTATGTATTAATCTTAAACTCTCAGAGATTCAGAATGACCCCCTACCAAATTGTCTGCATAATTTATACACTTTCCGCGGAAAGCCAAAAAACCTTCAATGTCTGTAAAAATAATTAACATTCAAATCAAATTAATTTACAATTAGTGTAAAGACAGAAAAAACAAGGAACGAGTCGGTAATGGGGAGATGGAAATTGAATATTGCCCAAAGGAAAAACAAAAAAAAGGAATGAACTTCAACGACAACATCAATTTAATTTGTTCTTGCCTATAAAACGGATTTCTCTCGTCGTCGTTTCGTCAGGCTAAATTCAATAAACATTGCGTCAAGCCAAATGAAGCGTTGCCGTTTTTCGTCCCCGTCATCGTAGACGTGCACTTTAAAAGCTGCGTCATATTGCCATCGGGTCCACCCTAAGGAAAACTTACATACATACATGTATGAAATATATCCCAAGCCTAACATTCTGACTGACATTCAGTCAAATATGCAACGACATCAACATCAACGTCGACGTCGATCTCCTCCTCCTCCTCATCCTCCTGCTCGAGCTCCTCAGCATTGTGCCTCCTCTTTTATTTTCACTTTTATTTTTTAAAAAATTTGAATATAGCGCCCTCTTCATCCGTCCATCCGTCCATCCATCCATCCATCCAATGTTCTCGTCATGGCCGTCGTTGTCGTTGTCGTCGTCATCGTTCCTCAGAGATTCTCAAGTAGTTTTTCTGTTGATTGCATTCCAAGTCGGGTTCACTCTTTTTCATTTTTCCCATATGCACAGCAGCAGCAGCGAATAATCTCGCCTTTGGCACAAAAGAGAGTCGAGTCTGCTATAAATATACATACAAATTGTTTATACATCTATATATGTAAATATGTGTGTGTACTATTATGATATTTGCACCCCACAGAAGGGGTTGCTGAATGACTGACTGAGCCAGTCAGGCTGGTTGACGTCTCGTCCTGATGGTTTCTTCTTGAACTTTCCAAACAAATTAAATTCTAATTAATATTTGAAATTTATGTTTAGTATAATGCAAATTGAAAGCTATGTTGTAAATAAATTCAACCAAGGCAAGTTATCAACCGGATGTTGGAAACTATAATGAAAAATTTATTAATTAACTGAAATTGACTATAAAACAAATAAGATATGTTCTTATATTTTTTGGAATACACATTTTAAAAAAATAAACAATTTATAGTCATAAAATTGCAATACAAATAAACCAGAGAAACATTTAGACAAGTAAAGGACATATGACTGGTATACCCGGGACCTAGAAGTTTTGACAATATTTTGAATTTTAAATGATATATGTACATATTTAATATAAATGATTGACTTTTTTGTTCCTTTCTCCTTGTAATAACAATTCACCCTTTCCAAGAGCCCTTTTATTAAAGGGCTCCTTTAAATTCGGACCTAGATACATTTTTGAACTTTGCATTTTTTTATAATCTTCAAGCCAGTTTTGTGAAAATACACAAAAAAAATCTCATTTCTGTTAATTTGTTCCCTTCCCTTGAATGTGTTAGGGTTATCCTTTTAAAATTTTGTGGGTAATGCTTTTTAGGGTCTCATTTTTTTCTTATTCTTCCCAGACAAACATCCCTCCAAGCAGTATATGTATCTGTGTATCTTCTCTGTTTTTTTTTTTTTTTGCAAGATTCTTTTTTTTTATCAGCCTTGTTTCTGTATTGCTCCTCGCGGTCGTGGTCTTGGTTGCTCTTGGTGTCACTCATAGATTCATTTATAAGTATATGTACATCTTTTTCTTTTTTTTTGCTCGTTTGCGATCGTCTGGGCTTGGAACTTCCCACGATCCTTGGAGACACTTCTTGCAGTTGTGTGTGAGTGTGTGTGTGCGTAACTCTGGTAGCGTGTGTGTGTGTGTGTGTGTGTGTGTGTGTGTGTGGAGTGTCATAAATACTTTTAATTAACTGGAAATGCGTACGCCCTGTGTGTGTTTGTGTGCCCTATGTATGATGATGATGGAAGCAAAGAGAATACTAAAAGTGCCTGGTTGGGCGTGAGTTTTGTGTTATTTACCATAATATTTTGCTATTTATTTGAGCAGATGTTTTGTTATGGTCATTGAACTTTTGGGCAACTTCATTGGATGTTTATAGAAAGTACTTGGCAAACTAACTACCTACTGTAATAATAATGATATTTTTATATACATATGTAGTTTACATCATTTTCATTTCCATCACCTATTTATAATTTTTTCAAATTCATAACGTTTTTTAAAGCAATTTTCCCAAATATTTAGCTAGATCTCTTTTGGCAGGACCAGACTTTTAAAAAAAGTGACAAATAGTAATAATAATAACTAATTACTAACAATAATACTTTACAGGTGCCCAGAGATGAGATAGTTTTCAATATCCATAAATCCAATTTATTATAAAATAATGATTTTATAAAGGCTTTTCCGTTTTGTAGGGTCACTCCCTTTAGCAGCAATCCATCTTGTTCACTCCTAAATCACTAATAAGTACTTTCTATTCGTTTCAAATTTAATAAAATTGTTGCCAACAAATAGTCACTTTCAAAAATTGCCACATAATAATATGATTTTTTTTCAACACATTTTGTTAACATGATGATTTAACAATTTACTTAACATTAAAGAAGCGCGCTGTATGAGAGAAAAAATATTATATTTTTTGTTTTTGTTGCCGGCATTCGAGATACGTTCCACAGCTGGCTCTCTTTCGCCGCTCAGCTGGTCTGTTGCTTTTGAATTCGCCGTAACCATCGAGGAAATGAGCACAGACATACATGCAAACATAGATACACATGTATGTATGTACGTGTGTATGTAGGGAAATTAAATTGTAGGTGTATGCAATTTCATTTAATCGAAAACAACCAAGTTATTTAAAACAAATTTTAACTAGTTCATTTAATAAAGTAGCATAAAAATGTTAACTAGGTTAAGCATGTGTTTGCTTTTCGGACTGTTTTTTAGCTTTATTTTGAGAGCAGCGAAATAGTTGAAAACCCAAGCGAATAGGCTAAAGTCGCATCGCTGTTTTTTTTCATTCCAGTGTTGTTGTTGTTTTCGAAGTGAGCGGTCGTTGGCGAAATCGCGCGCTTGATTTGTTGAAAATTCGTTTCATTTTGGATATTTCGAAAATTTTGAATGAATATATGGGAAAATAGCTGTAAATAAATATCAGTTAATAGAGCGTTTGAAATTTGCAAATTTTGTACAATTTAGCTCTCTTTTATTCGACGCCCGCCCGCTGTTCCGTTCGCTCGCTCGCTCTCTCTCTCTGTGCAATTCTCACGCGGCCGCTCTCTCTCTCTCTTTTTCTCCCCCATTGTCTTTCTCTCTCTAACTCTCCATGTGGCTCTCGTTTCTCGAAATGTGGATTCTATTTTCGGGTTTGCCGGTTTTTCTGTCGCTGTCTTTATCATCCACTCATTTTGCCTTTACGTCGTGTCCCATGAAGTTCGATTTCTCAAGCACAAAAATGTAAAGAAAAACTCTCTGGAGCAGAAGGCCAGCAAAAAAAACAAGCAAAAATTAAAAAACTAATTTCCCTATATAATAACCAACCAAAAGACTGCACAATACAAATAATACATAAATTAATTCTATTCTACATTTCGGCGGCCTGCGATCTTTGTGACTGTGTCGTGTGTGTGTGTGTGTGTGCAACAATTATGTGATATCTACATTAAGCATGAATAAAATGTTCTATAATATATAATAAAAGTAACAACAACAACAACTATTTGACTGCTGACGTCACACCGCGCGTAGTAATGTTCAGTTTTCCCACACACACAAACAACAACACACTCTCAAGGCATACGTACATGTGTGAGTGTGCTGAAGCAACTGAAGAAGAGGAGAACCGCTAAAAATTTATGTGTTTTATTTTTTCTCTCTTTTTGTTGTTGGTCCGTGTGATATATAAATGAAAGAAAGGAACAACAACAAAATAATTCCAATAATAATTAAAAGGTTCGTTTATACAACAAATATGCTTTTAATTGTATATATATTATTTATTTTTTGGCGGTTGCATGTAATAATCTTTTATATTCATATATGTACATATATTGTCGTTCTGCGGGGGAGGACGTTCAGTGGTTCAAGGTGTGACTTGGTAGTCTAATTAGCAATGGGTGTATGTGTTGTGTGTTTGAAAATCTTGTGCCTGCTTGTGACTTGATTTTATACAAGTTGAGAAATGCAATCAAAAATATTAGTGAGTTTAATCACCGTTCTCATTTTCTTATCAATACCGAATCGTGCGTCACACTTAACAAAGGTCCTCTAATATTTTTTTTGTGCTTTCCCTGCTATAATTATTTTGTTCCACCTGGCATTGAATTTCCATTATAAATTATTTTCTTTTCACCTCCCACACAAGCAGTAAATAAAAACAAAAAAAATTGTGTGCCTGGTTATATTTGCATTTAGTTGGCAAAAAAAAAACGTTATTTTTGCGACGCATTTTATGCGCAATTTCTCCTCTCTCACAAGCTGTTTCTCTTTTTCTCCCTCTTTCTCACTCTTTTGCTGGCTGGGCAACAGCAGTGTTGAAACTTTAGCAAATTTTTGACTTCTCTTTTAGTGGATCTTTTAGATCTCTATCCGGTCCCGAGTCACACAACTCCAATATTCAATTTAATTCGAGGTTATTTTTAAGTTTCTTTGCCAAAACCTATTTAAAAGTGGTGTCAGCAAAAGGTTAGATCGATTTAGCGTGTATTGTGTCAGCACTGAAAGGCAATTGATAAAAATTCGTTGAAATTACCCATTGAATTGATTGACATTTTTGGGTTAAGCTTTTTATTAAAATTATGTTTGTAATTGGCTTTAGGAAATGCGAAAAAACAATAAGAGGAAACAAAAATGGCGTATATACATACATATGTATGTATGTATAGGCAATAATACAACAAAAACCACCGTAAAACCGGCTACATCCAAGTTTGGCATCCACAACCCACAACATAATCAGCAGCATCAGCAACAACAACAACAGCAACAATGGTTGTGGATTGCATCTCGCTAACAGCTGTTAGCAGCCGGCATCTGTTCAGAGAAACTGGAGAGAGAGACAAAAAGTGAGATAGATAGATACAGAGGAAATAAAAGAGGCAAAAAATCTCTGCTAAGCTGAATGATTGCAATTGTTGTTGTTGATGCTGCCGCCGCCGCTGCTCTTGCTTAATACCTTATATTTATACATACATATGTATGTATGTACATATATCACTTATACACATATACATACATACATATGTATACCTCTATATATGTATTTGTAGTAGTTTTTCTACTTCCTTCTGCGCATGCAAAATGATGTGCAAAAAGAAAGCGAAACTTTTACTAAGCAGGCGGTGGGTGTTTGTATGTGTGTTTGTGTGTGTAATTGCTATCGTTATGTGAGAGAAAAAGGGGAATGGTCCATCCAACCGATCAAATGCATATTTTTTACTAAATAATTAGCAACTGTAAATTGTCATGCAACGATGCGGACAACAACTAATACCGTTAACTTTTTTACAAGTTTTAATGTTAAGCAATTAGCAGAAAAGCAATTGATAAGAACCGTTAGAATAAGTTAACACCATCATACATTTACACACACATAAATGTGCACACATGTATGTATGTACATACATACATATGTATGTATGTATGTACATACATATGTATGTACAGTGGCTCACAGCTTATTTCGTGCAGGGGTGCAAAAAAACTTTAACAGCGTGTACCCCTTAAACTATTGAAGATATCAAAAAAATTTAAATGCAGTTTTATTTAGTGGTGATTTATAATTTATTTAGGCACTTCATTGTGTTTCTTACTTATAAAATAACTATTATAACTAAAAAAAAGGAACGTCAGTGGCTTTTTCTATGTCACAGCTTATTTCGTGCACTGCACTTAACTCTAAAAATTATTCTAAATAAATTAAATTAGTATTTGATGTGACCTCCCTTTTGTTTAATCACGTTTTCCATGTGTGTTTCCATCGAGGAAACCAATTTTTTGGTGACTTCAGGTGATATTTTTGCCCATTCTTCCAGTAGGGCCTTTTTAAGGTCATTTTTATTAGAAATTGACCTTTTCCGGATAGCCATGTCCAATATTGCCCACAAGTTTTCTATCACATAAAGGTCAGGAGACTGGGCAGGAGGAATGACCACATGTGGGCAGTTCCAGATCAACCAGGACTGGACAATGCCGGATTTGTGTTTGGGGTCATTGTCTTGATAAAAACGGAATCCACCCTCTAGACCCAATTTCTCAGCACTTTGAAGCAAATTCTCCTTTAAAACTGATAGATACATATGTCTGTCCATTGTTCCTTCGATGAAAACCAGGTTTCCAACTCCAGAAGCCGCCATGCATGCCCAAACCATGACACTGCCACCGTCATGCTTCATAGTGGACTTTAAGTTCTTATTATGTGCCAGAAATGTCGACTTAACTTTGCCAAGGATCATGTTTCCCGCCCAATTTCTTTCTGGAACGATGTAATATATGCTGATGAATCCAAATTCAATATCTTTGGGTCGGATGGGATGCCATATGTTTGGCCCCAACCAAATACCGAGCTTCATAATAAGAACTTAAAGTCCACTATGAAGCATGACGGTGGCAGTGTCATGGTTTGGGCATGCATGGCGGCTTCTGGAGTTGGAAACCTGGTTTTCATCGAAGGAACAATGGACAGACATATGTATCTATCAGTTTTAAAGGAGAATTTGCTTCAAAGTGCTGAGAAATTGGGTCTAGAGGGTGGATTCCGTTTTTATCAAGACAATGACCCCAAACACAAATCCGGCATTGTCCAGTCCTGGTTGATCTGGAACTGCCCACATGTGGTCATTCCTCCTGCCCAGTCTCCTGACCTTTATGTGATAGAAAACTTGTGGGCAATATTGGACATGGCTATCCGGAAAAGGTCAATTTCTAATAAAAATGACCTTAAAAAGGCCCTACTGGAAGAATGGGCAAAAATATCACCTGAAGTCACCAAAAAATTGGTTTCCTCGATGGAAACACACATGGAAAACGTGATTAAACAAAAGGGAGGTCACATCAAATACTAATTTAATTTATTTAGAATAATTTTTAGAGTTAAGTGCAGTGCACGAAATAAGCTGTGACATAGAAAAAGCCACTGACGTTCCTTTTTTTTAGTTATAATAGTTATTTTATAAGTAAGAAACACAATGAAGTGCCTAAATAAATTATAAATCACCACTAAATAAAACTGCATTTAAATTTTTTTGATATCTTCAATAGTTTAAGGGGTACACGCTGTTAAAGTTTTTTTGCACCCCTGCACGAAATAAGCTGTGAGCCACTGTATGTATGTATGTATGCGTATTAAATTGTCAATATTCCTTCTGTTTTCTCGTCTCTATTCACTCGCTTACTCTCAATCATTTAACTCTTACTAAGCACTCAGGTTTCCCTTCATTGTGCTAAATTCTTTTAAACTCTACTAATTTAGAATAAACAGAAGACACTTGCTGCCGTTGCACAGTGGCACAACACCCACATAAACGGTTCATTGGAGGTAAAATCTAATAATTTCAGTAAAAAAAAAAACTCAAATTAAAAAAAAATTTAATATTAAAAATACATATGTACATACATACATATGACTCTTTTTGTGTGCGGGCTTATACATACATATTTATAAAAATAAGCTATAAGTTTTGAAAGAAAAGAAACGTTATCTATTCCCAGAAAGAATGTGGTTTTGGAAAGCTGTGGTTACAAATATTTATGGATATGACAATGTTTGTTTATAAATTCTGTATGAAGTAGGAATTACTGTAGTTTCATTTATACAGAATAGTAAAGTTCAGTTATTTTAACTTTGGAGTAAATTTCTAAGTGAGAAATAGAACAGTTAAATATACATATACATATACGTATACATATATGCAAAAGAATTCTGCTATCTTCTCGCTGTTTCAGTGTGTATGTAATGGGGTATAGCTTTTTCTCTCTCTATATTCTGTCTGTTATTTTTTCTGTTTCATTGACTTGGCCCCCGCATTCGTGTACACATCATCTCAATGTGTGTGTGCGTGTGTGTGTTCATAGTAAATACATTATAAAAACTTATACACATACCTAAAGACTACATTTCACTTCTGGCTTTTTCCCTTTATCAGCTCACGGAGAACTTTAACTCTGCTTTTTGTGTTGCTGTTGCTTGAACAAACATTAAAATAAAAAAACAAAAAAACAAAATGGGCAACAAAAACTGACTGTTATCGGGTTTTTATTTGAGTTATTTGGTTATGTATGTATGTGCATTTATTTTCTCTAGGCCACACAGAAAACAAAAACACACATATTTTTTTATTTATTTTTTTAGTTTTTCCTTGTCAATCTTTTTAGTTTTCTACCCTGTTTGTTTAACTGCAGGCCGCTTGCTTCTGCTGCTGATGCCTGACAAGTGCATTTGAAAAACAATTTCAAATATTTATGTATATATACATAGATTGTTATATTTCGAAAAGCGTTCACTTAATGTAATTTTATACGTTTCAATGTAATTTTATATATGCAAATTTTTTGACTGCAGCTACTTGTTTTCCCTTTTTTTATTATTATTATTTTGATCAAAAGAAATCGACAGGACCTACCTGGTTAAAGACGGCGATAGATGTAGAAGGAGGGGAGGATCATCATTAGGGGCCGTTTTTTTCCGCTTTGATTAAGCCCACATAAATTTTGAATTCAGGGGAAGAGAGCGAGAGAGTAATAGAGGAGAGTATACAATTACCTGAAATCGTTCATCTGTAAGCAGATACCGTTTTGGCACGCAAAAAAAAAGAACCAACTGAAAGAGGTAACAGAAGAAGAGCGCAGAGTTGAGTTGCCGCCAACGCAGGCAGTGATTTCCAAGGAGTGAGACAGAAGATAAGTATTGGCCTGGTACCATACACTGGGGCAAAGGCATTGCAAAACTAAGGAACTTAGACAAGAAGTTTAACTTTGGAATTCATATTTTAAGGGCCTAAAAATTATGACTGAAGCTTTAGCATCCACAAATTCTGAACTCTTTTTCATTTGAGTTTGTACCACTGTGTCATGTTAGATTTGTCGTCTACCTGAACGCCGCCGGTGTTAGTTAGTTGCTTTTGCTGCTGCTGTTGCTCATTTCATTTGCCAATTTCAGCAAATTCTTCATGACATATTTAGGCTTCGTTTTACAATTTCTTGAGTGCCTTTTTTTATGTCGGTTAAGTTCTTTCTTCATTCTGTTGCAATATATACACATGCATACATATATAATAATAATTAACATTAGCTGCAGCTATATACTTAACATTTAACAGTTGTCTGTTGATTGACTTGGACAGCAAAAAAAAAAACGATTATTGTATACAAAATAAAAACGGTTAATTGCCAATTTGATTTTGCTGGAATTGTTGTTTTTGCTTTTTACGCTTATTTGAACCTGGCTTAAACAAAAATGTTTTCTAAACTTCTTTCATTCACACGCAAAGAGACATACTCACACACACGTATTCAAGTGTCTTCCGTTGGCCCAACAATACCTGAATGTGTGATGTGTTCTTTGAATTGGACTTCTTAGGTTTTTTTTTGACTGATTTTTTCGTCTTTCTTTTTCACGCTATATTGATTGTTTCCTAAATAGTTAAAACTATAAAGTAGTCTTTTATACCCTTTACTTGCTAATTATGTGAAAGAAACTATTTAGGTTGGCAAAGTGTATGAGAAATTCATCATAATTTAAAATCTCAGCGTTTATTTTTTTTAAGAAATGTAGAGTGAGGCTCAGTAGTTTCTGAGGACAAATTATTATCAAATTCTAATACAGGGTATGTGAAAGTCCAGTCCCAGATCTTAAATACCTATGGAATTTTGAGTTTATTGACATCGAAAAATAGTTTTAGCATGCTTCAGAGAGTCTCGCACCCAGAAAACGTAAAAAAAAAGTAAGCAAAAAGCCAGTTTTTGTATTGGTGGTTGTTGTTGTTATTGTTATTGTTGCTTGGTTGGTCGATTGTGTTCTTCAGTGCCTCCATAAAAGAAACAACGTTCTTTTTGCTTCCTTTTTGCTCTTTTGCTTCTTATCAGGTTTTATGTGTGTATGTTTTTTTTTTTTCTTCTGCGGCTTATTCTGTTATTTATTTCGCCGCCTTTATTTGCAATGCAAAAATAACAAAAGTTTAATGTGCCAAATGCATAAAACAATTCCACAATAAAGGAAAGGGTGAAAGGAGAAGACAGAAAAAACACATTAATAAGGGGGAAAAGAATCAGGTCAATAAAAACAAAAAACAACAAATAAACCCAAAAACAATAATCACAAATATCGCACTCTCTGACTAAATTTTGTATATATTTTGATTCTTCTCTTTGCAGATATAAAAAAGAATCCCTAGGTGCTAATTTTAGTTGATAAGCGTAAAAAAAAAAAGATTTTATTTAAGCAAAAAATAAAAAACGAGACAAATTTCCAATTGGGTTGTCGGTAGAGAGAGAGCGTATAACAACATTTACCTCGAGCGCTAAAAAGTATGCAACAGAAAGCTGATCATGCCAACAACGTAGCCCACAGCGAAGAAGAAGCAGCAGCAGCAGCAGCAACGCTCCCCTACACGACACAGTAGCAGAGATAAAACGCGTGAGAGGGAGAGAGAGAGAGCGCGTGCGACAGAGAGAGGGAGAGTGAGAGTTAGAGAGAAAGCAAAAGCGCTACTATTTTTGTACCAAAAACGAAAAAAAAAAACAAGAAATAAGAAAGAAGAAAAAAAACACACACACACACCGCAGAACTGCAAGGCTAAAAATGTCGAAATATTTTATTACTGTCAACCCTCCCAACTCTAATAACACACAACGGCGGCAACAACAACAACAACACCACCACCAACAACAACAACATCAACAACATTATGGAGGTGGAGCAGTTACTGGTGTTGTTGTACTTCCACCCACCACACAAGTGGCACGTAAACTCAATTATGATATACTAAACACCACCAATAGCAACACCAACCACAACAACAACAACATTGTGATCAAAAATGAGAAACTGGACATGGACTATGAGCACGGGATAAGCAGCAGCAATAGCAGCAGCAATCATAGCGATAGCAATAGCAACAGCGGTGTGGCTGCTCATCTAAGAGATCATGTCTACATTAGTCTTGGACACAAATCCAGCAACAACAACAATACGACACAAGCAACAACCACAGCGGCAACATCAACCACACCAGCAACGCAGCTCAATATACAACAACAGCAACGCGGCAATGTGGCCAGCAGTGGGAAAACGACTGATATCACACAATATTACAAGGTGAGATTTCAATAGATGATTGATAAGTATGAGTAAATTAAAAAGAGATAGAATTGATAGAATTGACTTCAGCTTAGAAGAAAAACTAATCTAAAATTGGAACTTTGATCTAGAGCCAGGGTGTAAAAAAACTATTTAAAACTAGATTGTAACCAAGAAATTTTTGACCATGATCTTCAGTAATGTCTCTTAAGATTTTCAAAAAACTCGTCCACCAAAATTCTATAAAAACTTTGAATATAAAAGTAATTTTAAGAAATTACGAAAAAATAAAGTATGTAATTGACTATTCAAAAGTTCATTGTTTTCGAAAAATATAAAGGTTTTTGTATGCCTTGTGTCTGAAATATTGCTTACTAATAATAAAAACCTTCGAGAAACATTTTTCATTTCAAAAGTTCCTGTTTTCTTTCAAAATACGAATTTTTTGTTTGTTCATTGCATACTTTTTGGGGTAAAAATATTCAAAACAAAATCCATAAATCCGCCAACATGTAAAGAATTGGCATTAAATTTCATGAACTTAAGGAAACTAATTAACTTCCATCTCTGTCTTTATTTATGATCTCTGATTAGGTCAAACGTCGACCACATGCCAATAGCTTTGAAATACATCCGAAGAAACAAGCCAAACAGAGTGACCAGCATCAAACGGTTGTGTATCAGAAGCATGTGGTCAGCAGTACACCAAATCGCCAACATCACGACATCAACATCGACATCGACGACGAAGAAGAATTCGTGAGCGAGAAGGCAAATCTCTCGTCGTCGCAGCAACAGTTTGTGCTGACAACGCCACAGCAGCAGCAACACCATCATCAGCACCAGCAGCAGCAGCTGGTCTCATTGGTTTCATCGGCGACCTCCACATCGGGTGGTGGCAGCGGCGGCGGCATCGGCAGTGCTGGTGATCGCAATCGGGCAGACACTTCTCTGGGAATATTAACGAAAAAGTTTGTAGATCTATTGCAAGAGTCTCCGGACGGTGTTGTCGATCTTAATGAGGCCTCCAATCGTTTGTCCGTGCAAAAGCGTCGCATCTATGATATCACCAATGTCCTTGAAGGTATTGGCATATTGGAAAAGAAATCCAAAAATAATATACAATGGCGTGGTGGTCAATCGATGGTCAGCAGCGAGCGATCGCGACGCATCGAGGCGGAAAGTGAACGACTGGAGCAACGTGAAAATGAGCTGAACATGCTGATTGATCAGATGCGTGATGAGTTAAGGGAGATATCCCAGGAAGTGGAGAATGCCGGCGGTGCGGCCTATGTAACGCAAAATGATCTATTGAATGTTGATCTGTTTAAAGATCAGATTGTTATTGTGATTAAGGCACCGCCAGAGGCCAAGCTTGTGGTGAGTAAAAACAATAAGAACTAAGTAATTAAAGGTTATTTTATATTAATGAGAGATTGGTTGATAGCCAGCTCTAACTCACAGACGAACTAGTTCATCTTGTTCATGCATATAAGCATATTAGATATATATGTATTTGCATATATGTATCTTTCCATCTATATAGCAACGTCAGAGTAACTTTTCTTTTTTGTTTTCTTTGATGCTTTTTGGTCTGTGCTTCTTCTTAGTGTCTGCATGCCATTAAACGTGGCGCCTATATTTAGACTCAATCGTCCGGTAGACGACAACGACGACAAGAGCAACGACATCCACCACCCCTCTTACCCCCCCTCTGTAGAGCTGTCTCATTTTGATATCAAGTAAAAATCAGTTTTCTGTATGTGGCCAAGAAAGATTTTTCCAATCGAACGGTCGTCGTCGTCTCGCACACACACTATTTATAAAAATAGTACAAAATTTCGCTACTTAATGTTTCCGCTTGCCTTGAACTGTTCAGAATGAACTCGAGTGGCAGATCTTGGATATAGTATGGATATACATACATACCTACATATGTATATATATGTGCAGACTATATAGATAAATTATTTTTTCTGTAGTCTGGCAACTCGTCCCCTCTCTCTCTCTCTCTCTCTTTCTGTCTTAATGCAAATATCATTTCTAAAAATACTGAAAAGCCAATAGGTCTAAATACAATTCTATTAATTTTTGCTTGATTTTCTGTTTTTCTTGTTAATAATTTGTTATTATTATTCGATTTTTATTGTCTTGCAGTTGCCCAATACAAAACTACCGCGCGAAATCTATGTGAAGGCTGAAAATAGTGGAGAAATCAATGTATTCCTATGCCATGATTATTCGCCAGAGAACTCACCAATTGCTGCCGGTGGTGGCGGCTATTTGGGTGCTGGATCTGCCACATCTGGAAATGGAGGCCATCTGCCCACTCGAATGGGGGCAGTACGTACAGCCACATCCACAAGATTGCATCATTTGACCAATCAGCGTCTAAATGATCCGCTCTTTAATAATATTGATGCCATGAGCACCAAGGGCTTAGGTAAGACAAATGAAAGACAATGATTGAGGGAATGCATTTACATTTGATTTTCATAATTTTTTTCTCAGGCCACTTACCATATCGCTCTGCCCAGCGTAATCTTAGTAAATCAATTGAGGATGCTGCCAAGCAATCCCAGCCTGAATATAATATTTGTGATATTGCAATGGCCCAACAGCAACAGCAGCAGCAGCAGCAGCATCAACATCAACAACAACAATCGACAGCAGCCGGTGTTGTATTGGATGATGATGATGTCGATGATGAGCTGAATCAGTTGGTGCCAACGCTGACCAGTCCAGTGGTGCGTAGTGCTGGTGGTGGTGGACACCATCATCATCATCATCATCAGAGCCAGCTTTTAGAGCAACAGCAGCAGAATTCTATACAGCAGCTGTTTAGGAGTCTAACAGAAACAGAAACTGAAACCTCGCCTACGCCACAAGTGCGACGTTGTGGAGATGTAGCCAACACAACAACAACAACAACAACAGCAACTACGCTTAATAATAGTCATAACAATAGCAACAACAACAACAACAACATACACCCCCCCTTTAGCAGTAGCAGTCAGCAGCATCGAGATGTGCCCATGTATAATTGTGCAATGGAAGGTGACACAACAACAACAAATCGAGGAGAAGGAGCAGAAACAACGGCGTCAACAACAACAACAACAACCTCTTCAGCCATGAGCTCACTGGAAATGCAATTCAATGCTGTGGCCAATGAGCATAGCAATAGCAGTAACAGCAGCAACAACAACTATGGCAACATCGCTGGCGCTGGCGCCAATGCGGAACACCAACAACAACAAGCAGAGCAACAGCAATACAATTCCAATCGCCATAGCCCGTGCCCGCCTATGCAAATGACAATGCCATTGCCAAGTGATTGCTATCCCGGCAGCAATAGTAACAGCAGTAGCAACAATGCCGCTCTCCAAGGACTCGATTTGACCTTCTTGAATGAACTTGGTGCGGACTGTAAGTGTCCTTTGCAACTTTTCAACACCATCTCTTTCCTTTCTCTTCCTTCTCTCACATTTTACTCATTCTGTGCATTGTATTGTGCTTTCGTCGTGATCTTTTCGCCTCATTTAACAACCCATTGCATCAATTTGCATGTAAATATCTAACCGCAAGCAACAAATCCTCCTCGCCGAGTTGCACCAAAGTAAAATGTGACCAAAACAGTAATAACAATAAAAAAAAAGCCCTTCTTGTCAAGATCTCTCTCTGTGACCTGCGTGATATGAAAACCGCATCACAGTCTGAGTTCTTGCTGAGTGGTGAGCTAAGCAAGACAACCTAAATATATCTATATATACATATGTATATAGAAAAAATTGTGAATTGTGCAAAACAAAAAAATTAAATTCAAATTGTTGTCTTATCTCAAGATAAACATTTTTATATTTTTGTTATATTATATGGTTTCTTCAATTATAATTTTTCTTTTTGCTTTCTGTAAATAACTTTTCGGCCAACCAACGAGAATCAGTTCAAAATTGTCTTTGTTTTCTGCAAATCTATTGTTTTTTTTTTAAATTTTTTCAATTATTATTTTCAAAAGTGTATTTGCATGTGGTGTGTGTGTGTTCTTGTGTGTGTGCCACAGAATCAGTCTTATATAAATGTTAGGAATTGGTTTTACAAAGTTGTTGTTAAAGTTTCCAATTTTTCATATTGTTAAAAACAAAAATTTCAGATAAATTTGAGATTTATTTTTGCTATAACAAAAATTTTCAAGTTCGTTTCCTTTTTTAAAATCCCCTAAATAAAGATTTTCCGTGTATTATTTTCATCAACTGATGGAGGAAAAGTTTTCTTTTAATGTAGAACATACTTTACGAGTTAAAAAAACTTTCTCTTTGCTGAATCTTAATGAGAAATTTTAGGAGAATCTAATAACTAGATGTCTGTATACGACAAATTTCACTCAGAGAAATCTTTTTCTATTAAATTTTTTTTTTTCTCAACCTAATTTTCTTTGATTTAATAAGACAAAAATTCTGCGCACGTCAACGACTTACTTGCCATGGAAAGATGCCTAACTAACTAACCACAGCTCGAAATTTATCATCCATACTAGCTCACCTCAGCCTCACAAACACACACACACACACACACATTTGTATACACACCTTTAGCCCAGCATAAATCAAGATTAACACTAATCATAATTAACGATCTAGGATCAAAGGTGTATGAAACAAATGTTCTATTGTCTTTTTTGTCTTCTTGTACATAACATACATATAAAACCAAACCGCCGTCACGTCCAACACCCCCCAAAAAGTAACAAAAAGAAAATGGAAAATAACGATTAAAGAAAAATTCATTTTGGAACTGAATTCTCGTGGGTCTGCACTGACAACACTGACCGCTGCTTTAAACCTGGGGCCAATTGTTCATTTTGAAATTGAAATTTTGTAGCACCATGAGATTCAGCTCTGGCGTGAATTTCAAACATGCATCCATCACAAAAGAATAAAACCGCTAAAGAAAAAAAATAAGAAAACGTTACAGCAAAACCAAGAAAACAAATTGCACTTAAAAAATCTAGCTTAGGATTGTTGATACTATTGGAGGAATATGACAAATGGTTGGCGGATCGCCTTCTTTTAAGAGAGATTTAATTTATTAATTATTTAATGTTTTTGAGAATACTTGTCTTGATTAGTCTCAGAGAGAATCAAATAATTTAAGTATTCTCTTTTTCTCTCTTCTTATAATCAACATCTAGAAAGTCTAATTTTTTATACTCATTTTAATGTAAAGTAGTTATAATCTATATTGAAAGACTTGAAAAATAGATAAAAAGCAATATTATCAACAATCTTAAGATTCAAATGCAGCAATCATTCTCAATAATCGCATTTAATTAAGTTGATCTTTTTAAAATTTATTCCGATCAAAAATAAAATGTCTTAATAATTAAATGAAATGCAAATTTTTTTCTTTTACAGATTTCAACAATGATTTGAATACATTTGTGTCAATCAATCCGCCGGATGATAACGATTATCCCTATGCTCTGAATGCAAACGAAGGTATCGATCGGCTATTTGATTTTGAGACCCATGCATATGGCCCTCCCTGAAAACGAGCAAGCCGGAAAAGGAAAAGGGCCAAGGTCACAAGTTGAACAGAAGGAAGAGGAGAAGGAGGAGAAAGATGAGGATGAGCAAGATTGCGACTGCTTAAAATGGGTGCGGGGCGCGCGGGGGGTGTTTATAATTTTAAATTATATACATAACAAGTAAAACAAAACAAAGAAAGAAACAAACAACAACAACAACAATTAATTACAAGCAGCACATATTACACATTACAAATTACAAATTTATTATTATATATATATACAATCTATATATAAATTATATAAAAAAAACAAAAAAATAAGAAAACAAAACACAAAAAAAAAAAACAAAAAACGATCATTAACAAATTAGCAAACTAAATGAAACTAAGTTGTGTGCAAACACTTTTAAGCGTAAAACAAAAACAAATCTACATTTAAATTTATAAACCAAACTATTTTAAGCATAAAACAAAAAGAACAACAACAACAACAACAAAAGCAGCGGCAAAATCATTTCAACTTTTAGCCTTCTTATAAGCAAAATCGTTTCTTATCTCAATTTGTTTAGTTTTTGGCCAAAAATTGTCACACACATACAAAAAAGCGTTCGTTTTAAATAGTTATACAAGAAAGAAAAAAAATAAACAACAGCAACAAAAGGTTTATTATCCTTAAAAGGAAAAATAATAAAACCATCAAAGCGATAAATTTCAATAAAAAATTTGTTAAATAACTAGGAAGACATACAATTTCCTTACAGCCAATAGAAAAATCTCTCGGGGGGCGGCCTGTCTCTTAGCTTAAACACAGGGTGTATCTTTGTAAAACAAAAAAACTAAAGATAAACTATGAAAACAAAAACAAACTTAACCAAAAGTGTGGTGTGTATTCTTGTTATGATCCGCTTATTCCAAACCCATCCCTAGCATCTTTATCTCAGCCACACACAGGGCGCATTTCTATGGCTAAGGACCTGATGATGTTGGCCAAGTTAGTAATTCCCTAGATCTATCTATATATCTAGCCCTCGCTCCCTAGCTTGCTGTCCATGTTTCAATGATTCGACTCGGCTTTATCTTTCTCTTTTGGTTTCTGTTTCTTTTTTAGTTACTAAAGTTAATTAAGTATAAATGATTTGTTATTGTTATCAAATTTAAACTATAATCTTAAAACACACACAAACAATTAAAACAAAAGAAGGAAGAGAGAAAGCGATACACGGGCCCAAAAGTGAAAAGTTTTCTATATCCCCCCACACCCCCATCGAAAGCCAAATCACAAAACACACACACAGACACAGAGTCAACTACAAGTACATAAAGATTAATTATTTAACAAATTGTATAAACAAAAACCAATACAAATGTAAAAAACATAAAACAAAAATCATCTAATTAATATACATTTAATTTTGTAAGAACAAAACAAAAACAAACAGCAACAAATTGTTAGGTACATTTTCCAATAAAAAAAGCAAACAAACGTCTACAAAAATAAATAAAAAACGAAATAAATATTAGAAAAACCAAGAAAACTTTCAAATAATAAAAAGAAATGCAAAAAATTAACTTGAAATCAATTTACAATTTTTTCTAGTATGTAGTAACGAAATCGGAATCTTTTTTACATACTTGTTTATTTTTAAGTCATGTTTGTTTAATTTGCCCATTCGAGGTGATTTTGTTCATACACTGCGAAAGCTTTGATTCTATAATCAAATGAATTTGACTAAAGTTTTCAGATTTCCAAGTTTCTTTACCCCAAAAAAAAGGATTAATTGCTAAAACCACCTTTTTCAAGTAATTGTTACAATGGGATAATATAATAACTACTATTTGTGGTCATGGCTTGCTATTGTTAAATCGTAGATTAAAAATCGAAACTCCAAATTAGCTACATATTTACAGTTATTAGTTTGAAAATAAAAAATTTAGGTAAATAAATAGTTGTTTAAACGGAGAATTGAGACACAAAGTCCTTCAAACTCAAAACGATCTTTTACATATGTTTTACGACTCCCATATGTTTATTTTTTTTTAATCAAGAATTCATAAGAATTATAAAGTATATTGTTAGATCTTTGAACCTCCTTCAAAAAACACACAATTTTCTGCTTTTCGCACATAAAAAATACTAATTAATGAAGAAAAATTATTATTGTGCAAAATAATAATTAAAAAAAAAACAAAAAGTTTTGGAAGGTAATCGATTAATCAGTGTTCCAGAAATTCTAGTTACAGACCATAAAAAACTATCTTCAGCTATATCTCCGAACATATAAATTAAAAAATATTTACGTTCTCATTACAAATGCTAAGAGTAGGTTACACCAGTGTTTTTATATTAATGCAAATTCAGTACTTGTTAATGAAGCTACAATATTTGAAGTTGAAAAAAAAACAGGATTTTTTGACTGCGAGAACAACCTATTTGGTTTTGTTACCCTGTACTGTAGCTTTCATTTAAAAAAAAGTCTAATTTTTGGGTTTAAATATGGCGGGAAATGTCCCCTTATTTTACGACTCTCACTGGCCAATTTTTTAATGCGAATTACGTCTCGGGCGAGAGGGCAAAAAGTTACGGCGAGAGGGCTAAAAGTTACGTCGAGCGGGGGCCGAAAAGTCACGGCGAATAGGCAAAACGTTACGGCGAGAGGGCAAAAAATTACGGCGAGTGGGCAAAATTTACGACTCGGGCGAATTCGGCGAATTCAATTGTTTTTGTTGTAAAAATTGTTCAAAGTTCGATGCTTTTGCTGCTTTTCTTTTTTGCACGTTCGACTTAAATGGCACGAGTTCGACGTGGTTGGTAGGAGTTGGATGTGGTTGGTAGCAGTTCGGTGTGGTTCGATGTTGATTTTAAATTTTAATCGATTACTTGCAACGACTTATCGATTATTTTGACGGTTATCGATAGCTTGCAATTTAGTCGATTATTTTGTGCTGTCGATGCGTTTTCCATCTCTAACTTGTTTTTTTTGTTGTTTTTATTTTGCTGTCGGTGCGGGTGGACGTCGCGCGGAAAATTTTGTTGAGAATTTCGGGTGAAATTTCGTGTTTTGAAACGCATTGAGATAAGTGAGAGTGAGACAGATATGCAAATAATTAATTATTGAACGTGTGTGTGTGTGTAGTTTTTTTTTGCGCGGGTCGCGTATTTGCGGAAATAAAGAAAATACAAAAAAGGCAAAAACGGATGTGAAGGAAAAATGCCAAGTTGAATGGAAATATTTGAGAAAATGATAATAAAATTCCAAGAAATACCCAAAAATGGGGGTGTGAGTGAGTGAGTGTGTCTGTGTGTGAAATAAATAAATAAATTTCGTTGCGGCGCAAAAAGAAAGCAACACGGAAAAAGGAAGAATGAAAAGTGCGTAGTTCTTATTTTGAAATCGATACCAAAAAAAAAAGGAAAGCAACAAAGAATGCTGGAAGGTAATTAAACGCAAAGAGAATGAACTAAAAACAAAAAAACAACAGACAACATAAAACAAAAACAAAATAAAATGGAAAAAAAAGAATTACTACGCAGCAGCAATTTATGCGAAGTTGTTGTTGTTGTTCCATATCTATCTTTTTGCCGCCGCCGCCGCCTGTCTACGTCTCGATTTGTGAATGAGCATGGGAAGAGAGATAAAAAGAGCGAGGAGAGAGTGAGAGAGCGTGAAACGTAGAGGGCCCGGCTAACTCTGTGACGTTTTCTTTATACCCTTGAAAATGCGCGCCTTTCTTCACTAAATTGTATTGAAGAGAGTTTTCCATCAAGAATGTTAAAATCGAGCAACAGTAACAAATATGGAATTAATTATTTATACATTTTAATTGATCGCTTGGTGAACAATACTTACATATATTTTTTCGTTAACCTAGGGTATGCAAGCAGGCAAAACATGACTTAGCGGCTTAAAAAGAGAGAGTGCTGAGAGAAAAAGTAGAGAGTAATTGCGCTTGCGTATGTTAATGTGTGTGAGTGTGTGCAATAAAAGTTGTTGTTTTTGCGTGCTGCTAATTAAAAAGCATAAAGCACTAATTGGCCTACCGCTGTTTTTGTGATAGAGAGTGGGTGTGGAGGGGTTGGGGTTGGTGTTGGTGGTGGTGCTGGAGCTGCCCACTTGCTGTGTTTTCCCCCACTTTTATTATTATTATTTTTATTATTGCGCATTTTTTAGCGTATTAATCATGCTGCTTGTATGTTCCGTATGTATTTGTATTTGTGCGTAATATATTTATTTTTAAAGCAAACCAAAAATAACATTTTAGCTAACCCAAAAGAGCAAGAGAGAAATAGAACATATGTATGTATGTGCTTGTAAATGTATGTGTGGAGGGAAAAATAAAACCGGAAATTGTTTATCTTGTATTGTTGATGACGTATGGAAACTTTGGCGCACAATTCTGCCACACTAATTAACACTTAAAAGAAAAGAACAACAACAAACCGTTTAGCGGTTCTAAAATACCAGAAAAAAAGATTCTGAGAGAGCGAGAACGATAGAGAGACAAAGAGAGTGACCAAGTGATAAGCCTGTATGTGTGTGTGTGTGTGTGTGAAACAAACAGACAGGTGTCATTGACCCTTCGTATGTGTGTGTGGGTGTACGGTTTGTTGTTACTGTTAAATGCCGCAGCTGTCTGGCCTTGAACTTAGCCAAAAGCGCGTCTTCTTCTAATCACTCAATTACGCAATTTGTTGTTGCTGTTTCGTTCTATGACTCAACCTCACACGCACGCATACACCCACACACACACAGTCACATAGAGTACACATGTCAGTCAGATGACTTTATTTTCATATTTTTATTTACAAGTGATAATAGTGATTCACAACATGCACACGCACGCACAAATAAGCATCACAAGCACCACAAGAGGCTAGAATGCTCTCTGATTTAAGTCTTATCACAAAACAAAAGAAAATAAAGGCAATACAAATGAGTCTAAAGGTCTCTTTTTGCCATACACACACACACACAGAGAGAGAAAGACACATGTACATAAATATGTATGTATGTTTATGTAGCTTATTCCGCCTACGCATAAACAGCAATTGGTTTGCAATAAATAGAACTAACTATTGTGGATGACGTGTTGTCCACCTACATACGCTCAAATAGAGCTTTCTAACCTCTAGAGTCTGTTTGTATGGGTGAACATTCTGTCCTTGATGCGAGTCCTTTGTCTTGCAATTTCTATAGATTCCGTTGTATGTATGTATATACATATGTATGTAGAAAAAGTTTTCCTCTTTTTTCACCCACTGTAAGGATTGATCATTTTTTTAAGGGCCTGATGTGGGATTACCTTACACATAAACATAGCCACACTTAGTAGTATGTATGTATGTACATATGTACATACATACATACATATGTACATTAGATTATGGCAATCTAATAATGATAAAGGATTATTAAGCGCTTATCTAACATGCGTTGTCGTCTTAGTTCAGTTGATCTCAGATATAAAAAAAAAACGATGAGTACATTTGTTAAAAATACATCCGCTCTATAGGAATCTACACAAATCCTTCTTTTTATCTCCCTTTCTCTTCCTGTATGTTTTAGATTTTACCGTTATTTGTTATTACAAGCCTTCGTTCTCTTTTTTGCTCTCCCTCTTGCTCATTCGCTTTTGTTTTTGCTTTTCCCTGACACTTTTTAATATGTGTTCTCGTTGTAGCTGCTTTGGTAGTTGTTGTTGTTATTATTATTCTGCTTCTGCTGCTTCTTCTCTTTTGCTTCTTGTTTTTGTTCTTCTTCCACACATACGAATTGTTGTTATATTTTTTCGGCATTTTGCTTTGCTCGCTTGTTTGTTTTTCTTGTTTTTAAAGATTCCGCTTTGTATTGACATTCGTTTATTATTTTCCGTTCGCTTATGGCTGTGGGGAATTTGTTAGTGTGGGTGAGTGTACCTACATATGTATGTACATATGTACATATGTGTGGATGTATGTGAGTTCTGCTGTTGCTGTCATAAACAACACACGTGGTTGCATTTCTATCTTTCTTGCTCTCCCACTCTCTCTCCTTGCTCTCTCTGTCTCACTGCACCTTTTCTTGGTAAAGTGCGTGTGACTGGGTGGGCGGCTGGTTTTGTTTGTATGTAAGTATGTACACATATACATATGTACATACGTATATGTATATAAATATATTTATGTATGTACATATATACTGATGTGTCTGTCTGTATTTATAGTCATTTTCATAAACATTGCGGCAGATAAGCCCCAAAATGCTCGCTATCTCTTTTCAACACACAATCTACTAACCCACACTATTCTGCGTGGGCAATTTTTTTTGGTTCACTATTGAGAAAAAGTTGTTTAATAAGTTTTTTTCAAGAATTTGTTTAGCGATTTTTCTTTGTTTTTTTTTGTTGTTGTTTTTAGTTGTTAAAATACATTTAATCGTTTGTACTTTTCGCCCGTGAATGACCTTCGGATGTCCTGATTTTTGTTTTTAGTTTTTAAATTAGAATTTTACAACAAACTTCCATATGTGTAGCTAAACAATGGTCCATCAAAGGATATTAAATGATTTATGTATGTACATATGTATGTACATGCATACATACATTTGTATGTACATATGTAAATCTGTTATTACATCTTTACACGCAATTCACTTTGATACTTAACTAATTTGATTTTGCTTTAATTTTTTGAGAATCCTCACAAATATCGATTTTTGGTTAATAAAAAAATCCTCTTATCTCTCAAGGATTTAAATATTTCACACGGCTCTTTTATCTGTTGGTTTCTTATTGTGGATGTGGAACGAACTACTTCATCATTATGAACAGCATTAACATGATGTAAAAAACGCCTGTCTGACGCCCTGCCTCAACAGCAATAACCACAAAGAAACCAAAGTAAACCAATAACAACAACGAGAGAAACAACAACAAAAGAAGACGTTTTTATGATTTTATTTTAACTGTACTCGTAAATTTAGCGATTAGTGGCCCATCCATACAGCTCCTCTCAGAGCTCCCCATCTTGTTCTTCTTCTGTGAGTGCTTCACGCGCCGAGCATTGCACAGTGGTTGACGCTTGTTCAATGTCCATTTAATCAATATTTCTGTTTAAAATGAAGTTTCTAGTCCCACTATGCGCAGCCGCTGCTGGCACATTTTTTTTTCATTTTTTCTTTTTTTTTTGCGCTGTTCCTTTTAGCCGCCAACGAAGACCAAGTCGAAGTTGAACTCGAATCTGAAGCCGGCCGGGTAACCCTCCCCAAACAATGAGATAGCAGACAATCAGACAGAGACAGAAACACGTGAAACTTCTTTCATGCATTCACTGCCAGCAGAGTAAGAGTTGGCCTCGTATCCAAGCCCCTTGTCCCTTCCCGTTTCTTGACATATCTTTTGTACATGTCTTCCCTTTCTTACATGTGTGTGTGTGTGAGTGTATCTTGTCGCGGCGACGCTTGGCTCTCTATGTCACTGACTGTCTGCTGATGTTTGCTTTTGCAACATTGTTGCATTATTTTTAGACACAATTTCCATGCTGTTCCGTGCTGCGACGCGACGCGACGCTGACGATGCACATTGGGTTCGAAAGACGTCGGTTCGAAAGTTATTTATGCACTTTAATTCAATTTTTTTTTGTTCCGCTGCATATTTGCTTAAATCTTATGTAATGATCAAAATGGACAAGAAAAATATATATGAATATATGTATGTATGTACATTCATACATACATATATGTGTAAATACAAAGAATCATCTTTTCGATTCCGAATATCTTATACATATGGATCAAAGGATTTTTGCTTTCGTTTGCAAATACATACATACATAAATACATACAAATGTACATACATATGTATGTACATACATATATCACTTCATATATCACAAAATAATTAGAGTTTGAAAACAAGTTGATCACTTTAAAAATATTTCAATTTTTAATTTTACAATGTTTCTGAAATGAATTTAAAAACCTTTAAAAGGGTTTCAGAAACGATAATCAATGTAAATACAAAATTTAAACTGATATCAATTAAAAATATGTATGTATCTCATAGCTATGTACCTTTAGTATTGAATATATTCCAAACACTTTGATTAACTTAAAAATTGAATTTTTCTCATCTTGTCTGTAAATTGATTGAAATTTCTATATTTCATAAATTTACAAAATGAATAAAGGAGTTTGCCTAGGCAAATACTTTGAACAATAAAAACAACGACAAAAAAGCCGCAAAAAAGACCGGAAAAAGTGACGCAAGTTTCCAAAATTGCAAGATTTCAGATTGCATTGCTCTGGAGGAAGTGTTAAAGTAGAAAGAAGAGTTCTACCGGAAGAGTTTTATTTAAGATAAGGTTTTCTATTTCCTGATGATAGTTTGCCCGAACGATAAATATCTACAATTTCTTGACAGTGTGCTTTTGATGCTTGGTTGGTTGGTTAGTTAGTTGGTTGGTCGTTAGTTGTAGTAGTAGTTGCTTCCTTTTTTCTCTTATTTTCTTTCTTTTTTTTGGGAGTTCCGTGAGGTAATTAATTTTAGTGCTTGGTAGTTGTTGGATGGGTTTGGTTTTGGGTTTTTGTTGCAAAATTTATGTATACATATGTATGTGTATTTATTAGGCGGCGGGCTTTAAATTTTAATGGGTTTTTAATTAGGCGGTGCCTTTTGAACGAGCAGCCACCAAGAGAGTGTGGCGCAGAACCACCACAACCCCCCTTTGCCGAAACCTTCGCTCTGGTTATTATGAATTTCTTTTCTTTTTCCTTGTTTACTAAAGTATTGATGGTTCAGTGGCGTGTGAGTAGGATGAGGGAGATTGGTGGTGGGAATTTGGTTTTTCCGTTCATTATTATTTGCTTACTATATACTCTAGGAAAATTTACTACACTATTACACTTACTACAACTATAGAACTAGCAAAAGTACTACACATTTACAACTTTTTACAACCGCAATTGTAAAATTTTTATGGCCACCACCCTTACACTCTAGATATGTATATGTATCGCTCTCTCTCTCTCTCGCTCAAAGTGTTTTAGGCCTTCGTCCCCAGACTTAGTATATTTTGGTAGTCACTGTACCACATTTTTACAGCAACAACAACAACAACAAAACGCGTCCCAGACAAGGGCCAACGACATCAAGTCTCCCTCTCTTTCTCTCGTACACTTTGTGTCTCCCTATCTTGTACACACTCACACACATTTGCTTGGGCCCCATTCATAAGCGATTGCGCTTTTTAGTCTGCAGTGTGAATGTGTTTGTGTGTGCGATGCAGTCGCAGAGCCCTGGCGCTTGCAGAAAATTTGGCGGCGCGGCGTCGGCGGCGGCTTTTTGCTTGCATGTGAGAATACAAATACAATTTTGCTTGTATATGTATTTGCTCTCTCTCTCGCTGCCTGCTCTCCTTGCACATGCGCTCTCTCTGCCGCGCCTTTTGTGGTTGTTGTCGTCGTTGTCCTTGTTTTGTTGTGTCTGGGTCTGTGCATGTTTTTATACGCATTGCCTTTTACATGTCTATCCGCAAAAAAAAACCCAAACAGACGCGCTGCCTCCCTCCCTCAATGTTGCTATCTCGCTTGCTCTTTCATCGGCATACTCTTGCTCTCTTTTACGTTTAGACTGAGTTTCTTGTTTTTGTTTTCATACACATTCGCTTGCTGCTGCTGCTCATTTCACACATTACGCTTCGGCGTCATTTTTCGGGGTCAACGTCATCGAGTGCGTTCTCTCTCTATTTATGTGTCTCTCTCGGTATCTTTCAAGTGTGTGTGTGTGTCTGTGCATGTTTATTTGTTGTCTTGACCAAAATAAATTTTAGCAAGCAAAATAAAACTGGTATTTAAATAAAAAAAAATATATGTACATATATATACATATGTATATAACAATACAAAAAAATTGCAATTAATTTATGTTTTTTTATTTGCTTGATTTCTGCAATGCTGTCAGTGTGTCTGTCTGTGTGGCTTTGCCAGAGAGAGAGAGAGAGTGAGGGAGTAGCCTCTGGGTGTCTGTGTGTCGGTAAGGGCCATTTTGGTGTTGTTCCTTTTCGGTTTTTTTCTTTTTATTCCTTACACACATTATTTTGACTGCAATTTTATGAAAAGGTGTGGCGGCTGGTAATATATTTTTGTGGTTAATATTATTATTATTTTATTTTTGCGGTTACCTTTTGATGTTGTAATGTGTTTTTAGTTTTTTTTTAATAATAATTTTATTGTATTACTGGTTCCTTATATATATTTTTTTTTATTTATTTATTTATTTTTGCCTTGCTTTAAGCTTGGGGTGAGACTTGATGTTTAAGTTTAGGTCCCGTATTATGAGAGTTTTGCATTTGGCTGGAGTTAAATTACCAAGCGTTATTTTTTATTTCTTTTGCTGATTTGTTTTGTAGTTTCAAAGGTTAGACTGTACTTTTCTTTCACAAATTGTTTCAAAATTAAATAAATAATTTAGTAGAATTTTTAAATATGTTTTTAGAAAATACATATATACATATGTACATATTCTCAAAGAGTAATCTCAGAAATTTGATTGCATTTCTATATAAATTAAAAGTATTATTTGTATGTTCCCGAAAATAGAAAAGTATACTTATTTAAATGATCTACCTGTTATGTTAAAATCCTTTATAAACCTCTTTCCAATTTGTTCTATCCCTCCTTTACAGATTCACACACCGTATATATGTAGATATCCTTGAAATGAGAGATTTTATGGCATTCATGTGAAAAGCAGCTGAAAACGTCTAAAGTGAAAAATTATTGAGAAAATTCAAAAAATATGGTGAAATGTTAATCCACTTGAAAGGTAAATTACTAGTCAAGAAAGAAAAGTGAAGTGTGTGTAAATGCAAAGAAAAGGAATAAGAAAACACAAAATAGTGTACAAGGTGAAAAAAAATTAAACGAGCAGAGCGTTAAAGGTAACGGTTGAAAAAAGATACCTATCTATTTGTCTAATAACAATTGCTAACTAAAAGTGCATCAACTGCAAAAGGAAGGAGCAAACACAAAAGAAAAAAGCAAAAAAAACACCAAATTTTTTAGGTAAGTCTTTCTTCAGTTTTTTTGTTCTTTTTTTATTTTTTGACTTTTCAGGAAGGAATTTTTCTAAAGGAAAATTTATGTTGATTTGATTGACAATTTATTGCGGGAATAGTATGCAATATGGGGATATCCGCATGGCCTAGTTCCAAAAAAGAATGAGAAAAACTGACATAATAAATATTGTGAGGAAATTTTCCGGACCAGAAAAAGATGAAGAAGAAGCAAAAGAAAAGGCAGGCGAAAATAAATGTGTAACAAATGGCTCGACGTCTGTCGCAATAAAAAATAATAACTTGGCGTAGGCAACACACAAAGCCCAGAACTCTGACCGACAGTCATCCAGTGAGTTAGTCACTCAGTCAGTTAGTCAATTGCAGCAGCAGCAGCACCAGACCCACTCACCGTCTGGGCATTTCACAGTTTTAGAGCACACAACACGAGCTGCCACACTTGAGACGACGCTTGATGAGTAGAAGTAGTAGTAGTGGTTCACGAAGATGATTTTTGTTCCATAGGGGAACCCAAGGGGCACGCGAGGAGTAGAGTGGAGACACTTAAGAGTCACACCATGTGGCATGTGGCATGCCATTGCAATTGCAATTTCACATTCTGAAAAAGGGGAATGCAGCTTTTAAACGGAAATATATATGTACTTGGATTTTTATCTAAAAAGAAAAACACACACACACACAAAATTCCCAATGAGTGAGTCGTAAGCAGAGCAAGGATATATTATAATTACAACTGAAATTATGTACATTTATTATAACCCTGCATTAAGCCCTGGATTTACAAAATTCCAATCCAAAAATCTTGATACAGTTAAACTACGCTTATCCGGGCTCCCATTAACCAGGGACATCTCTATTGCCCGGGATGAAGTTTAGTTTGTTTGATAGTCTCGGTTAACCGCTATTACCTCTATTATTAGGGATTTTCCAAGAAATATTTGAAGGATATGTATGTACTTATAAAATTTTATGTAGAAATGTGTTGAGATTTTGCTCTCGATTTACAGGGATATTCCCTGACTCTCGCCCCAACCGCCAACGATAATCGGTTCAACTGTATTCAATAATATATTCCAATTAAGTCTAATTAACTAATCCATGAAACTCAGATGTTTTAGTGTCCTGTCTGTGCGAAAAATAGAAAGCTTGGTTATTAACATTAAGTTTATTTATTTGATCAAAGAATCGAACTACATTCATATGAATGTATGTATGTATGATAGATATATCCATCCCCAAAATTGACATCCGCACTTTATTCTACTTGAAATACTATTAAAATTTGATAATCAAAAGGACTTTGGTTTTTTTTCTTTAATCCATTAAATGATTTTCTATGAATTAAACTATAGTAATATGTCTTGCTTACTTGATTTTCGCTATGATAAAATGTTCCTTCTTAGAGAGAGAAGAGAGAATCTCGATATGTCGAATGTTGTAGAAACTTTTCATGTCTTGATTGTGAGTTGCGATTGCAAAGGATCGCTTAAAGTGTCATTGCGTCAATGTATCTACTTTTATGGGTCCCCCTATACGTATGTATCTTTCATGCCCTCGCTCTCCCTGCCTTCTATTTTTGTGTTGTTCGCTTTGAATCGTTAGAGAGGCAAAAGATACATAGAAGAAAGCACGTGTTGGCTGTCAGTCATTCATTCAGTCAGTGATTGAGATAGCCAAAAGAAAACTTTTGTCTGTCCCCCTTCGCCATACATACATAAGTGAAACGCGTCCAACAGTCTCACAGGAATAGGAGAAAACGACGAAGAAGAAGTATTTGGGAGAAGTGATGGGTGAAGAATGGGGGGGAGTCTAGGAGAGTGCCACAGACGCGCACATTCTGTCAGTTGCTCAATTAGACGCACTTCCGTTGCACACACACTTCCCAACCACCACCACCACCTCTCTTCCCCCCTCCCCACTAGATCTTGTCACACTCTGTCTATGTGTGTCTCTATGTGTTTTTCTTTTTCTATATTTATTTCCGTTTTGTGTGTGTGATTGATGGCTGACTGCTGTATGTACAGAGGACTATGGTAGGATGAGGAGGAGGTGGAGAGGAACAGCGAATATGTTGAGAGACCTCGTGTGGTTGTTGTTGCTGTTCGCTTAATGTCGGTTTTTATGTCTTTTTTTTGTTTTTGTTGTTGTATGATGTAACTAGAAATGAAACTGAAACGAAATGAAACGAAACGGAACAATGTAACGATTAACAACAAAAATTCATAAAAATAAAAAAAATAAAGACCCAAAAACGGAGTGCTGCTGCGGGTAGGTCCCCCTTCCCATATGCGAGCTTACCCCTCCTCCACCATCTACATTCAACCATTCCATTCATTGTCGAGCCTAGTTCAGGCCACGAATGATTAATTACCACACCACATACGAAAAATATTCACCATCTCCCTCCCTTCCACTGAGTTGTGTGTTGGTAGGGCGACCCGCTTTTAGCCGGAGACAGTTAACATGCCGTAAAATTTTTGTTGTCTCTCTCTCTCTCGCTCTTGCTCTTATTCGACTTATGCCTCATAAAGTAGTAGCAACAGCTGCAGACGCAACGTGAAGGGTGTAAAGTGGCGCTGCCACATTCCAATCTTTGACGACGACAACGACGATGCCGAGGGCAGAGCTCGAAGAGACCTTCGATGTCTGCAGTTGGTGGCTGCTGCCGCCGTTAAAGAATGCAAAGATGAAGCAGAAAGCTGCTGCAGAAGAAGAAGATGCCGATGGAGTAGGAGATGCAATATCTTTTTGATTGGATGCGCCGCCGTTTGCCTCTTGTTATTCGATGGGAAGTATTTGGGAAGTTTTTGGGAAGCGACAAAAGAGAATGTTAACTATGAAAGTTATGATTATGGAATTTCCCTTCTTTCTTTCTGTCAAGTTGAATATTTCGAAAGCAAAAGTGAAACCATTTTAGCAGGAAATGGAAAGAAGGGAATTCTATATACATACCCTGTTCTTTTAATTGAAATTCCCTTGTCAAGATCTATTCATTTTTTAGACGTTTAGAAAAAATATATTGTCAATGTCAATAGCAGCGCAAGAAACAAAAAGAAGAAAAGCTCTAGACAAAAGTGTTACAGTTTCTTTGCTCGATTTTGTTTTTGGCCCTGCCTGCCGCTCCCCCCGCGTCTTTTATTCCGAACTTTGTTAAATATATGCACATAACTTAAGTGAGACTTTTGCTTGATTTCGTTGCATACACTTAACGGTTTTATACATATAGTATGTATATATATTGTGTTTTTTTTTATATCTATGTATTTTTACCTCACCCTATACTACTAACTAATGCAATCCCGCTCTGTCTGCAAGTGATTAATGAGCCCAACACGGACAACAGATATTGCCTTGTATGGGGTTATGTTTTGTGGTCGGATTGTTTCTTCCCCACTTCCCCTTCCCCTCACTTTGGATGGAAGTATTGTCGAGAGACTTTTATGAGCAATTAAAAAACTATTACAAAGACTGACTGCGCCTCGGTTGCATTTTGCTGTTTTCTGGGTGTACTCGAAGGGGGCGAAGTGGGAGGGGTACCTTTTGTTTGTCTTGTTGGCGCTTTTTATGTGAAACGATGACGTTTTTATGGCCGCCACACGACGATGATTTGAGTGTGTGTAAATGTGTGTTTGTGTGTGTGTGGGTCGAGGTCGACCAGCCAATGTCTCTCGATGTTGCGCATGCGTCCCATACCCTTTATGAAACACTTCAAAAGATAGAGAGAGAGAGAGAGAGAGATCGAGAATGCGGAAATGTATTATTGTGGTATTATGTATGGGGTTGCACCCAAATGACACACATAAAAATTTCTTTGTTGGTTTTTAGTTGCAAATTAATTGATGGCCATTAAAAATTCGTTTTACTGTCTTTCGGACAAAAAAAAAAAAACAACAATGATAGATAAAACTAAAAGATATGACCATAAAAATGGGGGTTACTTTTTTTCAATTTACTTTTAGAACAGATGGAGTTAAGTTTTAGGTGATTTATTACTTTTGTTATAAAGTGAGTTATGAAGGATACTTTTCCTTAACTCTAACCACATATGTATATTCATACATACATATGTCGAGAATATCGGGATGTTATATATGTATGCTATATAAATCTATGATTTAAACTCCATCTATTCTTTTTTCTGTAAAAGAAGGGAAGGGGAACAATGGAGCAGAATTTTCAGCCCATGTTTAAGCAATGGAAAATCAGAAAAAAATCTATTAGATGGAAAGACTCCAATGGATATGAATCTTTCTTAAATCAGTTTGATACATAATATGGTAATTGAACTGCAACCAAATTAAAATAAATCCAAACAATATTACAATATTTCATAGTATAAACATATAAGCCGTTACATACCGATATAAGTAATTGATTATCAGTCATAATTAAACTTTAAAGTTTAAACAACTGCAACAATTCAATTCAAGTGTTGCAGCAAAAGAATAGCTAGAGATTAGATCTGAGACAGTGGCGGTTCTGGCTTAGATTTTGAGGGGGTCAAATCAGTTAATCGGGCGAATATTGGTCTTTAACAGATATAATATTATTCTATTATTCCACTAGGGATGGTACAATATATAGATAGATTTAATTCAATGATAATGGGCGACACAAGGCTCGTAAATGACCTGGCGCATTTTAACTTCCTACCAATCCCAGGATTCAGAATTCAATCTACATACTTCTTTCATTTTCTACATTTTTATCTTTTTCTCAGAGTCTTCTCATTCTATGTATTGCCATGAAAACTGTATGCGTCAGTGTGTGTATTTCCATGAGAGTTTAGATTGGTATGCTGTTTATTGCATTTTTTAGCTAAATGTCGCCGCCGCAGCCGAAGCCTCCATCCATCGTCACCCATTGAATAAAGTGGAGAAAAAATATATATGCATAATGACTGTGGTTTGTTCAAGTCTCACAATCACCCGGTGTATGTGTGTCTGTGTGTGTGTGTGTTGGCATTTGGAAAGTTAGTTGGCTGCTTTTTATAGCCCACAATCTGCTGCTGATGCTTGTGGTTGCTGTTGTTGCTGTTGTTTGTTGTGTTTTTGAGTCATTGTGTGGTGCGCCTGGTTTTGTTTTGCTTTTTCCCATTTTTTTTGGATTTGATATTGCAATTTTTGCATCATGCATCCGGGTCCGGTTTGCTCTCGCGCAATACAATGCCGCCAATGGAGACATGTTAATGTTAATGATGATGATCATGTCGATGACAAGAGTTGGAATGTGTTAAAAAATCTTCTATATAATCATTATCGCAGTGAAATTCCAGGCAAACAAAACTAACTGAACTTACGTCAAATATTCTGGAAAATTTAACGAAATATGAAATCAATTTATCTAGTGTAGAAAATTTTTAAAATGCAGAACAGATGACGCTTTTGCTGACGCCAGCGATGACAATGCCGAAGAGGCCGTAGACGTAGCCAATTCCGAAACAAATATACACACCTCATCATGTGCATTTGATGACGAGTCAGCCGACAACGTTGACGTCGACGACTACAACGACTGGGAACCCCCTCAACCCTACAAAATGTCGTTGCTGCCGTTGCATTTTCTTTGCTGTTGTTGTTTTCATATCCAACCGAGCGCTAAATTTTTTTTTCGCTTTTAGACGGCGCGTGAGTGGGCGTTACAATCTTACACCGCCCATTACCCCGCACTGCCACATTCACCACCACCCCAAGCCAAAATATGTAGTTGCCTCCGACAGAAAGGCAGAAAACACTCGAAACTCGTGCGCAGACAGTTTGGGGGAAAAAATGTTTTTAATTACAATCATTAGAATGAAATTGATCGTGAACTGAAACACGAAAATTAAATTAAGAAAATGCAATGTAAAAGAAAAGCAATGGCACATAGACGAGATGAGCTGAAATAGAATAGAGATGGAGAAAACACCTTTCTGTTTAGCTTTGTTTTTTGTAAATATTAAAAAATAAACATCTCTTACTATTTGTAAAAACAAAGTTTACAATTTGAATTTATCAATTTTTGGGGTCTAATGATAAAGTAAAAATTTTATAGAGTAATTATACATAGTACATATGTAATGTATTTATGTATAGAGAACAGTTTAGAGAGTCCCAAAATTCTAAAAGATTCATCTCTAATTTATGTAGATTCTTATATCAAATGAAATGAAGTCATTTTGTTTTTCTAGTTTGTTTTTTTTTTATTAAATTGAATGACTCAAAATAAAGAAAGGGAGCATGAGTAAAAGAGACAGAGATATCTTTTACAATAAAGAATGTCGGTCAATTCAACCGATGCTTGTTGATTTCTGTTTTTGAGATCATGTTTATGATTCATTTAAATATGTATGTATGTATGCATTTACAGAAAAATAAAAACAATTTACTCACATTATACACTGAAATTACACAAATAATATTTAAGCAAGGACAGATCAGAATTTATTTTGTTATCAAAAATTTTAATACGTATTTATATTATTTTTTACAAAAAATTTCGGTATTAAACTCTGATGTCTACAAAAGACCAAGCTAAAATTTGTCAATTTTATTGAAATTATTTTATCTTTGGTTTGATCAACTTTGGCACGTTTAGAAATCTATTTATCTAATAAGTAAAATATATAAATATACACAACAGGACATCCGATTAGCATCCTGCTGGCAAATGTAGCTTGCTTTCGTTTTGTTTTAGAACTAAACGACTCAAAAAAATTTAATATTTTTTTTCCTATTTATGTCCAATATATTTAAGTTCAATTGACCAACAATTAAGAATTTAAATCTTTTTTGATTAGAAGATATTAAGCTTGAATTAAATGTTATAAAAGTAAAAGGGGAAAAATAAATACTTCTCATAAATAAAAAAAAATTATTTGTCAGAAGTGGGATTCGAACCCACGCCCTCAGAGAGGACCAGAACGCTCATACGCACTTTCGTTCAGAAAGCAAGACTGAAAATCTTGAGTCTGGCGCCTTAGACCGCTCGGCCATCCTGACATGTGGCCAACAGTGACGATTTATACCAGTAAATTTTGATTGGATTCAAAAAATATTATAAACATTTAACACGCAGATAAAAAAAAAAGAAAATTCTTGTTTTCTATTAGACGATTTTAATAGATTTTCCTAAATAAACTATGTAGTTATAAAATACTTTTAGAGATTTTTTTTTTAATTTATTGAGCATAAACTTCTATAATTTTCTCTGTTCATTTTGAGATCTTTGTGAAAAGGATAAGGCTACATACATTTAAATGAGTTTGCAGATTGTTTTTTTCTTTTTCAAATTTTAAATATTGAGATCTTTTGTAATTTATTATCTATTCAGTGAGTTCTTGTGTATATGTGATCCCTTTTTAATGATCACTTTTTTTGTGAAGAATTAGCATATTGCTACCCTTAAGAATAATTACAGGGGGTTGTTGTTGCTCTTAACCCCTCCTGAAACCCCAGGCGAAACTCGAACCGGAACCCAAAAACCAAATTATTAACAACTCTAACAATTATTTTATCTGTATGTACAACCCTTTGCTTTTCTTTGGACTGGTCTGATTGTTTTGTTGGCCTGTCTGTCTAGTTGTCTGGGTGTCTGGTCCGAATGCTTGAGAGATCTTGTGATCATCTGTCATTACAAGAGCTACACAAACTGTTCTTGTTGCTGTTGTTGTTGTTTACGTTGTTTTATGTAGATTTATTTTTGCCTTGCAACTTAAACGCACAGACATTTAAATTTAGACCAGGCGATCATCTAATGGCCTCGTCCGTCGGTTGCTCTAGGCGGCCTGCTGGTGCTGGGTTGAATTTTATTGGTTTGGTTTCATTTCGTTACGTTTCGTTTCGGTTTCGGTTTGGTGGTGGTGTCTGATCGTCTGCCCTGCAATTCTCAGACACATAGCCAGCCGGCATATATGTATGTATATGTATTTAGAGACTCACATGGACTTCTCACATGGTATCCGTGTCTGAGTGTATACGTCGAACTGTCTCGCCAAAATGCCATTGCTTAATGTGTTGTTGATCTTCTCTGTTGTTGTTTTTGCCCTCTTCATGTGACATAAAAAGTGTGATCGATGTAAATCTTGCGACTCAGCTGTCGCCAGTTTCTTCTTCTCATCCCACCCTTTGTTCTTGATTCTTCTCATCATCCTCTTATTTGCCCCTCGTGTTCTATCGTCGTTGTCCTCCGTCCCTAATATTGGTTGTTGTTGTTGTTGTTGTGTCTGCTGATCTTTCTATTTTATTTATATACCACGTTCGCATTAGATAAAAAAGGAAAAATTTGTCGGGGCGGATAAGTCTTCAGAGAGGGCGTCGACGGTCATCTAATCTGATTTAGTGAGACCAAAACAACAGTAAACCTGGACTTTAATAGGAATACGGAGAACAACAAGAGAAGGGTTGTGGCGGTCGATCTTCGTGTAGTACGTGCCGGTGTATGCTTTGAGCTACTTACTGGATTTCTGTACTTTATTGTTGTTATCGATAAGGAGAATGGAGAGAGAGAGAGAGACATCGGTTACATTGAAAAGTTATCAACATATCTAACCTCTACTAGACAGCAAATTCTGCATTTACTATCTTAATTTTTTCGTTCTAATTCAGATTCTTACAGTGGCGAATCTAGCTTATAAGTTGAATGGGGGAAATCGGTCATTTTTGACTTGCGTACTTAAAGTGGTTATCAATGTTTAAGTTCTATATTTAAGAACCACGATTTTTTCGACAGTTTAAGGGGCCACATTCCACATTTCCACATCCTTCGATCCTCCTTTCGATCTTTGATAATAAAAATTCTGATAGTTTTAAAAGCGGAAGAAGAAGCGTATCCATCTATTCGTGTTGCGCATTAGTTTCTTTTTTCCTTGTGCGCTTTTGTTGATTTTTCATGTTGTTGTTATTGTTGTCCCATTCTATTTTTATTGTTGTGTTGCTCTTGTTATTACGTATTGTAAAAATTTACGTCGTCTTTATTTTATTTATTTGATTTTGTTGTCTAATTTATTTCTATTTCTATGTATGTATGTATGTACATATGCCTGCCCCGTCTACTACAACGTCTCTTTGTCGTTCACGTTGTCGTTGTCGCTAGTCCGGCGGGACGGTAGGCACAACAGACACACACACACACACAGATTAAGCAACAAAATTACCATAAATGTCATTTTGTTGTGTGTGTGTGTGGTGTGTGTACTTTTTAAGTGTGTTGTAATACCCATTTAATTGTAATACAAATATTTTTGTAACCATAAAAAGTAAGGAAATTGCTCTCCATTCTCATTTCAATCTGGCATAGAAGAAGATACACAACAAACGCAGAGACAAAGATGATGGATGATAAAGATGCGAGTAAAACAAAATTCCACAGCTTCCAAAACCACACAAAGATGGGGATCGTTCGGAAAAGAGCGCACAAGATGAGAACAAGATCCAACCTAGCTCCCTCGGTTGCTCTCATTGACTATTTAAGCTTACCTCACAAGCTGTTGCCCCTCTCTCTCTCTATGTGTGTGTGTGTGTGACAGAGAGATAATGAATGACATAAATGAAATTTAACATGAATGAAATTTTAATTTTTGTTTTTAATCACAAAAAAAAATACCTGAATATTAACTAGATTTCACGACATTCTCCTATGTAGATATGTATGTGTATATAAAGCACAGCATTTTTTAAGCATTGAAGCATTATTCGTTCATAAACTTAAACCATTTTTAGTATTACAACTATGTATGTACATATACCCGATTATTGGCCAGCAACAAACTTTGGCAAAGCGGAAATAATATGTTGATTAGAAATCGTTTTTATTTCTTTGGCAGTAGATGGAAAACTAGTTCCAAAAGTCATTTCACACATTGTATTGAAAAAAAAAAAAATTACGATAAACGAGCTTAACGAAACAAAAACAGCTTTTAGTCAATTGAAAAGTCGTAAACCCTACCTGGCTTTGAAAAGAAGTATTTTTTTAAATAGACGCCCCTTATTAAAAGTGTATAATAGATTTTAAAGACCTTTAAAAACGACAAAATAATAAAATGAAACATAATAAAATTAGTATTCAGATGGAAAGGTTTTTTCCGTTCCTAGATCTATGCATCATATTATATGGTTTGTGAACTTGAGTTCTCTCTTATTATGCTTACGTTGCTCTCATTTTTAGGATGCTTCGGACTCTGTCTCGAACTTGGGTATATTTTTATTGTTACTACTCTGCAAGGGCAAACAAAATCCATTCGAGAGGATAAAGGATCTGCTAAGATTTAAGATTAAATAAAATAACATAAGAAAACACAAGAAAATTTAGAACTTAGATTGGATTGGCCCCAAATTAAAGTCTAAGGCTAAATTGGACATTTGGTATACACCTTTTTAAAATTTTTTTTGATGCGCCAATTACCAATTGAAGTCATTGCATTAAAATGCACCTAAAAATATTAAAATATCAGAAAATTTAAGGAGACTCAAATGGAAATCTTACAATAAAATTTTGTATATTTACAAAATGTAATGAGAAGTATTATTTTATTTGTTGTTAACTTTAATACATAGATTGATTTGAAAGAATTTTAGTTTGAGAGGGAGGAGGTTTCAAACAAAATCTTTATTTATCTCAATTACATTTATTCTCTAATTGGATTATTTTCGGGATAGGGTATTATAAAGTAGTGTTGTTTTTAAATTGAAAGTTTTTTCTATTTTATTCTTGTTGTTGGTTGTTGCTCTCATTTCGTTTCTCTTGAGATTGTTTTTGTTTTGTTTTGTGAGCATAAGAGGCAGCAGCAGCAGCAACAAAAACAACAACAACAGAACATAACAACATGAAGAAGAACAAGAAGCAAAGAAGAATGGAAAAAATAACGAAAGAGAGAGAAAAAAAAAACAATATTGTGTCTTGTTTATTGCTTTATTTGCGGCATTTTGTTTTGCTTTTTGTTGTTGCTGTTGTTTTTTTTTTTGTTTTGTTGTCTTTGCTCTTGATTAGGTTCTTTTGTGCCGCTTGCTTTGCTGGTGACTGTAAACTCAGTTGGCGCTTGTGTCCCTCTGTCGAGTCGCCGCAATGTTGAGAGCCGGACTCTGTGAGCCATAGTGGTAAGGTGGTGGATGAGGTGGAGGGATGGGGAGGGGAGATGGATGACTCTGCGACGCTGCTCAGGCAAATGTGAAAACAATTTAAGCGGAACTTAATAGCTTAACAACTATTTTAGCTCTGTTGTTGTTATTATTGTTGTAGTTGCCTTTTTGTATGTATTTATTGTTTTTATGTGTTTTTCCGCCATTTGTAAGAATTTATTGCGTTTTATTTTATGCTGCTCTTACGACTTCTCTATCTCATTGCCACACACTCTCTTGTCTCTTGTCCCACTTGTCTCCTCTTCCCAACAATCTCTCCACACACCTCTCCACACACCACACACCTCGAGGAGAAGTTTTCTCATTGGTAATGCTTTCCAATCAAAAATTAAATCAAATTAATTCATTAAATACAAATAAATGTTTCATAAATCACAAAGCAACAACGAACTATACATAAAAATTCGAAAAAAAAGAAAATCAAAATCAAAATAAAAAAAAAAAACAGCAGAATTCAAGTGAAAGAAGACAAAATAAAACATTTACTTTGTTTTTTTCCTCTCTCTGCTCCGCCATCTGCTGGCTGGTTGGCGCCTGCTTTATTTGCGGCGCGGAGTTCAATGGCAAATGTCAGAAAAAATTTGACAAGCCACTGAATGATGGTAATGGGGGGTGTGAGGGTAGATGGAAAAATGTTAGGGCAGAGAAGATCATAACAGATCTAAAGCTAAATTGATAACGAAACGAACACGGCGGCATTTTGAAATAAAATGCATTATTTTTTATAAAATTAAATTGGCATTAACTAATAAATTGTTCATTATCATATTCTTATACATACATACATACATACATACATACATATGTACATACATATGTATGTACAAATGGATGCATTCATATACATATGTATTTATGTATGTTCGTATTATAGTTGGGGTATTGATCTTGAAAAAACTCAACTCATTTTTGAATTTTCGAAACTTTAAAAGCAAAATTGAGGGAAATGCCTAAAATTGGAATCATGTTTTGAAAATTAGTTAAAAATAAATTGATCAAGTCACTGAACAATTATTTTTTAGTATAATTCTAGTAATTTACAGATTACATCTAAAGTAAACTGTTTATATTGATAAACAAAAAAGGGCTGCCAAATGTGTTTTCTTCTGGGCCAGAATTCCTCAATAAACTAATTTTCTTATAAACCTAAGGGGGGTGAGTGGTTTCTACAGAGTTTAGAAACGTGCTTATCATCAAAAGTCGTAACCTGCATATCTAAAGTTCCCCGACCAAAAATAAAAGGTGGGGGGAAAAAAATAGGGCCACATATTCGTGTAAACAATAACTCATGCCATATATGTACATACATATATTGAGCGTACACACAGTGTTAAGGTAGAAGACCAGAGGAGAGGGGAACCGTTTGATGGGTCTCTGAATGAATGCCATATTACACACACGTTCTCCCTATCTCCCTTGCTCGAGTGGCTGTGTGTGTGCTTACAAATTTCATTGATAACTTCAAATAAAAAATGAAACTGAATATTTCACCGCTTTCAAACCACAATCAAAAAATTGGGCTACGAAAGTAAATAAGAAATTTTTCAGTCATAAATAATATTAATAAGACCCTAGACCCTCATGACGTTACGTGATGCATAGTGTGTGTGGCTTTGAAGGGCGGAGGTGGGAAAGAGATACAAAATCTTATCAAAATCAGTAATTTTTATTTGTTTTCCTCATTTATGTATATTATTTATTTTATTTATAAAAAAGTTGTTTAGCAACAAAGTTTCAAACACTTAAAAACGAATTTCGAAAGTAAATAGAGATTAAATTAAAAAGCTAACAACGACAAATCGAAGTCTAAATACACTTAATTTATTGAGAAATTGGCCTAAACAGAACAGAAAGTAATAATAGAGAATTGTGTAAAAGTATAAATGAAAACTGAACCATTAATAATTAAATTTCATTCACTTCTTTTACGATTCATTCACATGCAGCGAACCGCCAATAAATATACATATATAGAGAGAGAGAGTTTCTCAAGTTGGTTGTACATCCCTTCCCCCTCTTCTCATGCACTCTCTGTATATTTACTTATTTCTTGGTATACATATTTAACACCTTTCAATCACAACCACAAAAGTTTCAATCTTAACCACAAGATAAACTACACTGCACCAGCAACAACTACAACATCATCAACAACATTTCAACATCAGCAATAATACAGGATTTCGATAAAGATTTCAATGTATTAAACTCTCCCTCCAACACTTTCCTAGCCCCCTTTCTTTCTCTCTAAAACAGAATGGGAAAAAGCCAAGCGACTCACGCGCTCAATAAAAATAATCTTAATCGTAATCTAAACTGACTAAACTATTTATAAACGATTTTATTTTATTCTGCACAAATTGTTGTTAATTTCTATTTCTGTTTCTATTTTATCCCTCACCGTTTATTGCAAGTGATCTTTTTTAAAATTAGCAATTTTTAACTGGAAAACTTCATTAATGGAGTAAAAGTGAAACATTAATTATATTATGAGCGAATGCGTACGAATTTTCAAGTCTAAGGATATTGGTCTAAGTCTAAGTCTAAGGATATATACACATTTTGAATTAAAGAAAAGATTCACAAATTTTACCAGAATTTGCAGTGAGTAGTTTGTGGACAATCTGCATAAATCCCCATAAAAAAAGTGGTTTGAAAATATTAACAATTCTTCAAAATTAGTCAAAGAGTTTCCATGAAAAACGAAATCTTACATATGTATATACATACATACATATGTACTTGTAGATGTCTAAATTGTAAAGGATGTTTCAGAAAAATGTTAAATTTTCCCAGGTAATTTTAAATTATCCCGAAAGAAATGCTTTTAATTAATGGCAGGGAAGATTGACCATCTAGGAGTAGGGGGCTAGAAGGCTATTAATGTACACATAGTTAAATGAAAATTGATGAATCAATCAAGGCATATATTTATGTTTTTTTTTTTTGTTTTTTTTTTTTTTTTTTATCAATTTGACAATTTTTTTCCCCCGTTTTCGATTTGTTGCGGTTTTTTGTGTTTTATTTTGGTGTCGTTGAGTTTGAGTTATTTTTACTGCGAGTTCTGAGAATTTTCAATTCTGGTGGAATGTTCAAACGACGATTATAAGAGAGAGAGAGAGAGAGAGAGAGACGCACAATGAACAAAAACAGGAAATGACATCGTATATAACTCATAGCATATATTTATTACTCATAGTGGGAGAAGTAAAGTAGCCGCAATAGTTTGTAGTACCTACTAAAAGAACAATGTATTTATTTGTTCTTAGAAATGAAATATGATGTTTGCTAAAAGAAACTAAGAAGTAAATTCGAAACTTTTCAATATGAAAACCATATAAAGATACTCCCTACTATTTAAACCGACGACCACCTGTCGTCGTCGTCCTCATTGTTGTCGGTACAAATCAAATAAAATGTATTTACCTACTTCATCATCAAATAGAGATTATTATTATTATTAAGAACTTAACTTTAAGATCGATATGTTTTTCAAAAGAATTGCTGTGTGTGTGTGTGCCTTGGGGGTGTTTTGATCGAAACGGAACGGATCGTTTAGCTTGGGTTGAACTTTCGACTTGGAATATAACGGTCGGTCGGATCGGTCAGTAATCGAATTGGTTGGTTGGGTTCTCGGTCTTATCTTGTTATTGTTATTGTGAAATTCAATGCCTGGCCGGCCTAACCCTAACCGATCGAGTGAATTATAATTCATTGAACAAATATGCGACAATAACAACAAGTGTGTGTGCATATGGTGGGTGCATGCGTGTGTGTGTGTGTGTGTGGTATTTGTAGTAAATACAACTGGAGCGGGGGGCAACAAATGCACGAGGCTGATAAAAAACTCAATGAAAGGAGAACGTGCATGGCGCGTTTTTTACCTCACTGTTTTTTCTATTTTCTACTCTGTATTTCTATCTCTATCTTTATCTACGAACTGGAACTAAGCTAACAGGCGTCAGTCAGTCAGTCAGTTTGTCGGTAGTTAGTCAGTTAGTGAGTAAGTCAAACAGTGATGGGCAATAATAACAAATATAATGATAAATAAATTCTATTATAGACGTGACTTGCGACTTGTCACAAGACTCCTCCTCTAGCATTCACCTTGTTGTTTATGCCATTGCCATTTCACTCATGTGATGACGGACAAACGAACGTATGGGCGGACAGACAACATACATATAGTCTATTGAAGAGACGGAAGGGACCCCCTCCTCCTATCGTACACACATTTTCATAGATCTCTCGTATCTCTATTTATGTATATAAATAGTGAAAGTAATCTGTGTCCAGTGGAATTTTAATTGGCATTTTAATCTATATATTGTATATATGTATGTATGTATACTAAATATTCAATTGTATTTTGTTTTTCTTCTGTTTACCAATTCAAATCGAAAAGCAAACAATTTGTTGGCCAATAGATTGATTTTAGAATGAAAGTTAAAGGTAAACTGGTTTAATCCGCACAAATTTTGCACATTATCTAAACTAATCACAGTAATCAGGTGAAAATTTTTTTTTATTTTTCTGGACTTAAGAAGTGGAAGTTGTCTAATCTAATTAGTTTTGTTCTTCTTCTTAGTTCTTGTTAAACAAAACCAAAACCTATATTTGACTTTAATGGTTTTGGTGATTTTGTTCAGCGACTTGTATTTTAATTTTTAGAAGTGGCTTTGACCTTGTCTTCGGTAGGATTAAATGAGGGAAGATTTCTCCTAAAAGAATGCAGTAAGCACTTACTAAGCAGTCAAAGAATTTGGTCTTTGAAGCATGTAAAGAAGTTTTTTTTTAGTAGTATTAGGCATAGCAAAAGTTATGAATTTGTTCGCCTACTACTTTTCATAAGCGGATCTAAGCCTATGCTGTGCTAAAAGTTAATTTCTCAATAATTTTGTGTGAAATAAACGTTTAAATTTAATCAAATTCCTCTAACTACAATTTGATCTTACTATGGCCAGAGAAAAATAAGAATTTTGTCAGAAATTAATACAACTTATATTTATACTTACATAATAATAAATAATTTTAAATATATGATTTTCATAAGATATTTCATTTGTCGCAAAGAAAACTTTCAATTGGCATTAAAACCTACAAAACTTTTTCACCAAGTTACTGGAAATTGAAGAAATGCGAAATTTTGACTGAGCTTTATATAGACTTGCTGGTCATTTGTTAATGGGTATGGAAATCACAGTATTAACTTGTTATCGTTATCGCATCGCTCTCATCGCTAGATGGTGGGAGCCTTCTGGCTGACTGGCTACATATGTATGTATGTATGTATGTACGTACATAGATCCACGCACGCAGCGAATAAAAGAGATCGGTCAGGGGGTGGTGATGGGGGGAGCATTATGGATTTTTAATCAGTCTGTACCCCAAAACCCATCACCTTCTCCTGTTATATGTATTTGTCGACACAAGCAACGTTTGTTGCGTTCGGTTGGTCTGTTTTTTTTTATGATTACTATTATTTTTATTTATTTTTCCTTTGGGTCTTATTAGATTCTCGATATCGGCCATGATGATATTTGACGGGCGGTGTAAAAAATGTCGTCGATATTGTTGTCGACGTCAACACCATTGGGGCTTGGAATTTCCGTGCTGTCCGTCTTTCTGGCTTTTTTTTTTACTGGCTTACTGGTCGGTCTACTGGTTGGAGTTGAGCTATGTGTGGAATGCCCAAACTGTGTGTTTACTATGTATTCATTTTGTATGTGCTCACGTATCAAAGTTAATTTCTTTTAGAGCAACGCGCACTGGCATTTCTATTCATCGTTTTTGATCGTTTTTGTTTTGTTTTTGCGCAGGTGTCTCATGTAATGGGTGACCGGGTAGTAGTATCTCTTCCTCTTCTTCTACACACGCACCAGTATGATTCTTCTTCTTGGTTTAGTCTTGTGTGTTTGTTTTATGGTTCTTCTGTTCAGGAATGTGTTTAGTTGTGCGCGGTTTATTTTTTTTTTTTTTTTTTTGGGTTAATGAAAATTTTATTGGAATTTTTCTTGACGTTGATTTTTGTGCGGCCTTTTTTTTTTGGTTTTTTTGTTTTTCTTTCTCTGTTTCTCTTCACTGTGCGTGTTTCTTCTCCTTTTTTCACCCTGTTTTACGAGTTTATGAATGGAATATACATGCATTTAAGGCAAATAAACAAATAAAACCCAGACAGAAGTGTCATTGAAATGCGACTCAATAAACAACTCAACAAAAAAAAACACACACGCACACACACAACAATGAAAATGTTGGAAAAAGAGATCAGCAGCAGTAGCAGTAGGGCAGACGGTGAAAAAAAAAAAAAGGGGGGAGGCTTCACACATGTATTCATATGCATTTGCTATTATTAATATAATTTTTTTATTTAATCATTAATTCGTACATTAAATTTACAAATGAATCATTCATTCCATTGAGCCACATAAAAACATTCCATGCATTATCTTATGTTTGATTCAATCTGTAGAAAAATTATTAATTTATGCATTGAGTCAATCTTTTTCATAAATTTTCGGAGTGCTCAATTAGATATTTGTGTCTCTAAATGACTTATAAAAGATTTTTTTTCCAATAGATATACATACATATGTATGTATGTGTATGTACATTCAGAATTACATTAAAGATTATTTTTCATAAAATCTATGAACAACATGTGGTACTAGTGATATTTTCTAGTACAAAGTACTATTCTTTTTCGTTGTTTCTCTTTGTTTAATGATCTAATCCGCATTACGGTATTTTGTTTCAGTTAAAGTACCAATTAAGCTCCAAGCTTTCATGATTTCATTTAAATGAAGAAATTATTTATTATAAAAAATGTGTAGAAACTCGTTGGGGAAGTAGAAAATGTAAATAACCTGGTATAAACATTTTGTGGACTATTGGAGGGAAAATTCAAAATGCAAGCAATGTCGTTTACGAATTTCCAAGAAACTTAACGGAAATAACCAAGCAATACATTCCAGGGAAGAAAGTGAAGCTCGCCCATATCATTATCATCATCAGAACTGCCAACAATTTAGGCTAATATTGATTTAGTTTTAGGTTAATAGCGATAGCAATTCTTTATAATAATGATGAAATGTAAGTGAACACAAAACACACAATCGCAATCACGTGACACGTGTCAAAGCTCAACAAATGAGGCAAATCTAATATACATATGTATGTGTGTATGTACATACATATATAGAGATAGATACATATACATATATATGTATATTTCGTTTTGGGGGTCCGTCACAAACAACAGCAAAATAAAAAAAAAGGAAAACTAACACAAAACAGCGACTCTTTCACATTTATTTATCGCAATGGCGTCACATGGCTTATCTATCTGGTGATGAGATCGGGGGGCAAGTAAAAACAAAAGCAAAACTCTCTGCTGCTTCTGCTACCAATATCACAAGTTTTAACTATAACTACATATACATACACACTGACGTGGTATGTATGTATGTATGTAGGTACCTTCAAATGTTATGTAGTTTTTTAACTATTTAACTTTGAAAATTATTTCAAGTCATGGCCTGAGATTCGTGTGAAAGATTACGTTTGGTTGGAACGGACAATATCGAGCAGCACATGTGCTGCTCTGGGCCTCACTCTCTGACTTTGTGACTCTCTTGTTGGACTTAACAAAAATGACAACTAGTCCACACGGTCAACATCGTTTTCTGAATTATGAAATTACAAAAGCAAAATGAAGTAAAAGTCATGATGACGACAATGATCATCAACGACGACGACGACGCCGACAAGAAGTAAGCTGCAGGTGCTTCCCCTTTTCCCCCTCCTGCAATCCACACTTTTATTCTTAAACGTGGTGTTTTTTTTTGTGTATAATTTAAATCTATGCATATCTATATTAAAATATTTATTTAGCAAATTTAAATTATGCCAATGAGTTATTCTAGATATTTTTTGAGTTTAATCATTTTGGAACCAGTTTTTTAATTTTTTGCTTTTCAAAGCAACAAAAATACATTCCGAAGATTCTTCAAGTTTACAGCAAAGCGAGAAAGTAAGCCTAATAAATATAATTTATATAAAACCAGACCAAAATCCGATTCAATTAAGATTTTAAACAAATAGAAAAATACAACATATGTATATACATATATATGTATGTGAAAGGGTATTCCAGGTTTTCTTATTTTTCTGCTTTTGTTTGTTTTGTAGACAATGAAAGAAAAATAAATCTATAAGCATGATAAAAGTGTCGACTTTTCGATAGCCTGTAAAAATTGAGCTTAGAAACTAAAGCCATATTGAGAATACATACTAGAAAACGAATAATTTTTTTAATACAATTTGGATTAGGCTCATTAAATCACAGCTAACTAAAATCAATCAGCTTTAGGATGTTTCTTTGTGTCCTCATTGCAGTTTGGAGTTTGTTAAATAGTTTCATTTGCCTTATATACCCCTATTCCCCTTACTGATGTTTAACAGGGTTAAAAAACTTGCCCAGTGGCGGATTTGGAGCATAAGAAATATTTCATGCATTGGTTGGTTGTGTTGTTGTTGCTGCTTTTGTTGTTTTTGTTGCTGTTTGGCTTGTTGCTGCTCTTTCTTGATTGGCAACTTTGTGGCCGGATTGGAATGTTGTTGGCTTTTTGGCCGCGGCTCTTTGGGTCGTTTTGCGGTTGTTGTTTTCTGTTTTTGTTGTTGTTGTTTTAAGTTCTTGTTGTTGGACCGTTATTGCGTCAATGCCATCGTTAATGTTTATATTATTATAACTATTATTATTATTATTATTACTCTGTTGTTTCACTGACCAAGAGAAATAAAGACATCAATCTTTATATCCCTTTAGCAAAAGCGCCTGCTTAAATGCTAATAATTGTTGATAAATTTGAACAGAAAGTCTCCTTCCTATTTCCAAATCATTTTTATATACTTTATCTTTTGGAAGATCTTATAGAAGTTATTTAATTGAGAACCGTACTGATATTAAATTAAATTAAAGTTTAACGAATTTTCAAATTGGATTTAATCATAGACCAAAAAGGGATCTTTGAACTACACCTAGAAAGAAATTCAATCAATTGTCGTTTTTCTAGTCCATTTGCAGTTTTGTTTTCTATGCAGTCGAATTTCCTCTTATATGCAATTGTTGTTCTGTTTTTCCACAGATAGTAATTGCACCTTATATATATATATGTATGTATATGTATATTTTTTTTTTGCTTTTGTTGTTGTGCTCTTATTTTATTTTACGAGGCGCGTGCACGGTGGCGCCCGAAGAGCGTTAAACCAAATTAAACAATAAATAAATAAAAAATGCTACGTTCTCTCGAGTTAAAACGAACATTTGAATGTAATTGTGGTGTGTGATTGTGTTTGTTGTGCCTGATAAGCTTTTTCTGTAAGTTTAGTAGTTATCGTCTGTGTCAGTATATCATCATCACAATCATCATTATAATCATCGTGGGTAAAGGAATTTTCGAAGTACATATTTCACTTCCCTATGAAATTATGTGTCAAAGATACTTTTTAAATAGCATTTTAAATTCCTAACTTAAGTAAAACATCATTAATCTAATACATCCTAGATAAATATGATCCTTTTGATACAAGGACAACCCTTTTGAATTTGTCGACAAAATTTTGGTTACCCCTATGGCAATCCTCATCCTCTTGCTACACTCGTCACATCGCTCCACGCCTTCATTTTATAGAGGTTGAGACAATGTTGTTAGTTACTTATAGCCCGGAAATGTTACATTGTGAAATTTGGGTCAACAAGTATGTAAGCAGCGGGTTTTTTTTTTTGTAAAAAATTGTTTAATAGGCAGCGAAATGGGCTAAAAGGCGCAAAAGATGATCAAGACCGAATAGGATAGAGAGAGGGAGTAAGAGGGATGGGCAGGTGTCAATGCTTTTTATTTTGGGGTTTTTGTTTAATTTTTGTTGCTTTTAATTTCATGTATTTTAACCAACCGTTTTCAATTATTTTAGTTGAATTGTTGTTTTTTTTTTTTTTAATATTTTTGTTTTATGTTCTTCTAACTTGTGTGTGTGTGTGTTATTATATTTTACTGCGCAATAAAAGCAACAAGAACAACAACAAATACTACTACTATAGCTAGAAATGAAGCATAAGCATGAGCCTGAGCTTGCTGCGAGAGAGAGAGAGAGGACAGTAAACAAGCAAACCCAAAGCAGGCCGTGAGCAAGCAGTAGCAGCAGCAATATGCGTGAGAGAGTTGAGGAGGAGGTAGCCAGTCAGTCAGCTTGTGAGTAAGAAAGAGAAAGAGAAGGGGGACACTGACTGAGAGCATACATACACACATACATATGTACATATGTACATTTTTGGCAAAAAAAAGAAACAAAAACCAAATTTGTAATAATATTCTATGAGTGTGCGTATTTTAACTACGCAGCAAAAATTTTATAACTGCAGGCCTCATATCATATTAAGCAGCGCTAAACCCCATTCCCCCATCCCAAAAAATGAACCACCCTCTTAGCATCCAGTCACTCCTACTATCTCTTCTCTCTCACTCTCTTATGCTCTCATTCTCTTGGACTTACTGTTACAATATTCAATTCCATTTTGTATAGTTTTTCCTTTTCATTTTGGTTGTTGTTGTTGTTGTCTGCCACGTTTTACTCTCACTCCCCACGCAGTCGCAGTTCTTCTTGACTCTTCTTTTCCTTCTTACGACGCCCCAAAAACAAAATAAAAAAAAAGAAGGAAACAAAAACAAATGAGTATCCAAAGAAAAACGCACCCTGTATTCTCATGTATGGGGCAGCAAAGCTCTCCTAGGCAGACAAGTTGATGAATTACAACGTAGTAAGCACACACACTCACACAAACATAAATACATTTACGCATGCGGCCACTACATGCATTCACTTACTACGCTTTTTTACAACTTGTTTCGCATTGGGGGCTTTTGTTTTTGTTGTTTTATTTTTGCCTTTTTTACCGGCTCCACTCTCTGCCAACGTCAACAGCAACAATCGTCGCTGCCGCTGCCGCTGTCGAGCGTCATGCAAACAAACGTCAATGCCAGCAGCAGCAGCAACAACAACAACAATAACAAAAACATGCTTGCCATTTTTTATTTATTCTTATTTTTTTGCTTTTTCTTTTTTTGTTTTTTGTATTTCTTTTTTTTTTTTTTTGTATTTCTTTTTTTTTTTTTTTTTTTTTTTTTTTTTTTTTTTTGTATTGTGCTTGTTTGATTTGTATTTGTTTTATTTTTTATTATGAGATTTTTTCTATTTCTCAGTATTGGAAATGAGCGGAAAAAAATCGCTAGAAAAATATCCAACATTTAGTTACCTATGCCAAGAGCGAGTGTGGCCTCAAAAGTTTGTTGAAACAAACGAAATTACAATTTGATAATTAAAAATTATCGGCTGATTCACGTATGTAGATATTTAAAAAAAGCTTAAATGAGGGATTATAATTCTCAAAAACCTCTAAAGAAATCTATAAAAAAAAAAAATTACATGAGCAAATTAGGGAAATCCCCTTGGTTTTGTTTCAGTTTAAGTTATGTATCTTTCTGTTGCTTTGTCTAAAATTTATGCGCCGCAAATTTAAAAAAGTGCGGAAATAACTTTTCTTTTTGTTTTTTATATATTCATCCAACAGATTTCATTTATTTTTTTTTATTGAATTTCTGATTAAATGCATTTTCCGGGAACTCGTAAACTTGTAAAGTAAATTTAAGTATGAAATCAATCGATGATGTGTATAATAAAAGTTTAGTAAAACTGTAAGCCTTGTAATTGCATTTCAACGGAAACCAATCAACATGGTCACACTGACTCAACAACAATATACAAAAAAAAACTAAGAACAAAAAAAAAAAAACAAACAAATATATTTATATATACATAAAGCGAAACGAAACGATAAAAAAAACGTCAGTGACGCCGCTAGCGACACGTGTGCCCACAACTTGGCGCCCTTTTTCGCATAAAATTATTGTTGAAAAAAAATAAATACAGACACACAAACAAATACAAATGAAAAAATAACAACAACATTTGCACATTTTTCTTTTTCTCATTACAGTTGCGAAGTGGGACTCAAAAACATTATAACAAAAAGCGCATTCGGTCACAGCAGCAGCAACAATAACAAAAATTAAAAAAGCATTCCATCTAACGACAACGACGATAAAAAACATTGTAGAAAACAAAAACTATAGCATATTTATTTATTTTGGTCATTGAGTGTGTGTGTGTGCAAGTTGTTTTACTTAATTATAATTGTTCATTCTGGATTGTAATGCAATTGCAGTGTTGTCGTCAGAGACGTGACGACACACTGCTGCAATGATTACCTAGTGTGGGCCAAAGACGCCTACACCAAAACACCCACACACACACAAATCTCCTATCCTAAATACTACCTATCTACAGTGACTGCGACTTGCGACTACGATTATCCCTCACAATAATATAATAAACTGTAGTTATATATTGCTAAAAGTGCAAACACCAGAATATGTTCAAAATGCTACCAGAAAATACGTCAATGTGGGAGTGGGAGTACTTGTTGGACAGCAGCAGTAAGCCACAGCAGCAGCAGCACCAGCAACAGAAGCAACGGCAACAACAGAAAAAGGAAGCAACAACAGCAACAGGCAACAAACAATTCGAATTAAAATTTTCAAGAAGGACAACAACAACAGCAGCAGCAGCAGCAGCAGCAACAACAACAGCAACGTCAACAACAATTACTGATAAGGTATTAGCTATAACAGCAACAACAACAAACGAGAAAAAAACAACAACAACATCGCCAACAACACATTGTCAAATATGTGTTTTATGCCGTCAAAAGATTGCTACTGATGATCAATGTTGCTGTTGTACATCCTCCTCGTCTTCATCTTCACCAAGTACAAATGACAATAACCAAAAAGTTAATGCAATTTCCGGTAAACAGAAAAGTAAAAACAACAACAACAATAATAATTATAGCCATGGTCATCATCAACAACAACAACAACAACAAGTTTTACATTTAAACGGTGCCTGTAACAGTTATTGCTGGCAATCATATCGAGGGCTAGAACTGGCGCAGGTATTCAAAGAGATATGTGCAATAACTAAGACGGGAGCATTGTATAGACTGAATATTTGGAAAATTAAACAACCTTACAACAAACATAATCAGCAGCAACAACAGCAACAACAACTAGAGAGTTTATGTGCCACACCACAACAGCGACAACAACAACGGCATCAGCAACACCAGCAACACCAGCAACAACAACATTGTTATCAGCATTATAACCAGCAGCAACATTTGCGACAGCCGTTGTCACATTATCAACAGCAACAACATCATTATCATCATCATCATCAGCAGCAGAATCGGCATCATCATCGTCATAATTGGAAATCAAATCTGGCATTAATAATTATCATGTCACTGCTGGCGATGCATGCAACGGCAGCAATTCAATTGCCCTCATCTCAACAACAATTGCCGTCGTCACAGCATCAATATGACTCAAAGGATTTAGGCGATAGTCTGGCCATTTTCACAAGTTCATCACGAATACGAAGAGATACCGGCAATGCCAGTGGCAATTCCATTGGCAAAAGCGGCGATAGTGGAAATTCCCAAGTGAAATTATCACGCAATGAAACTAGTAAGTAAAATTCCTAAAAAGAACCACATTTATATAAGGACATGAACTTTCATCTCTTTCATCCTTCAAAGGTATAATTAAATTAGTTTCAAATTATAGAAGGTATAGAATTTTAAGCTGTATTTTGATTTGCCACTTGTTTCAACCTATCAAATCTCAAGGTCATGCTGAGTCATAAAATTGGACTTGCTGGCAATTGTATTTTATTACTCAAAATATTCCTTTTTAATTTTTAACAATAATTTAGAATTTACAGATATTTTAGAATTTATAAGTTCGTGGTTTAATTTATAGACATTTGGAACTTGAAGCAAAACTAGTTGAATATTCTCTTATAATTAGCTATCAAGCTAATGTAAGAAATTGAAATTATGTTTTAGACAGGACTAGGAATAACTAGTGGAATAACTAACTGGTGCTAAGTCTGGAAAAAGTAAAAGTATCTCTAACAAGTAACACCTGATTGACTAGGCTCTGTTGAGAAGAAAGATATGTACATACATATACATTTCTAAAAATATAGTCTAAAAATTAAACTGTTAAGTGAAATAAGCTCAAAAGTATTTAAACACATTCTTCTCTTTCTCAATTTTGTTTTTCTTTACAGTGTGTAAATCAATGGATATACGTAATTACGCAACAAACTTTAATCAATTAACAAATTGTACAATTATCGAGGGATTTCTATTGATTACCCTAATCAATGATGCACACTTGCTGAATACGACATATCCTCTATTGACCGAGGTCACCGAATATATAATTGTTTATCGTGTACACAATTTGCTATCGCTATCACAAATCTTTCCCAATTTGAGTGTTATACGCGGCAATTCTCTATTCGATGGCTATGCTCTGGTTGTCTATCAGAATCGTGACTTACAGGATATAGGTCTGTCCAAATTGAGGGCCATTGCCAATGGAGCTGTGCGTTTTGAGAAGAATTTATCATTGTGTTTCTTGTCCACTGTGGATTGGTCGCAAATCATTTCAAAGAATTCCTCGGAAATGGTTAGCATAGAGAATCGTAATCCAGCTCTCTGTCCCAAATGTCCCGGTGAGATAAGATTAAGCGATGATGGGGCTAACAGTGGCTCCACCGAGTCTGATCCCTTGTCCTGTAAGAAGCATACGGATGGCAAACGTTACTGCTGGAGCAGTCGATTGTGTCAATCATGTAGGTTAATGAGACTAAGATAAAAGAATTTCACTTAATTACTTCCTTTTATATATTTTAGTTTGTCCTAAAGAATGTCCTGATAACTGCTATGATGAACACACCTGCTGCAATAAGGCATGTCTGGGAGGTTGCGTGAGAGACAAGAATGGCAGTTTGGGTTGCATTAGTTGTCGCTATGTTTCCATACATAATAATACTTGTTTGAATGAATGTCCCAAAGAATATTTCTTGGTATGTCAGTCGTTTTGATTAGTCGATACTTTAAGTTATTATACTTTTCTTGTTGTTATCATTTTACAGTATGGCAGACGTTGCATTACTGCCGAGATGTGTCGGAGCATTGGCACCAAATACGAGAGCACCAAAGAGTTGAAACTAATGCATTTCGATGGCCAATGCACTACCCGTTGTCCCAAGGGCTTTCAGATTGAGGAGAATAGCAACACGTGTGTGCCCTGCAATGGAACATGTGAGAAACGTTGTGAAGGTGGCCTAATCGATAGCGGTGGCAGGGCCAGAGAGTTTTATGGTTGCACCAAAATTGGTATCGATTATGGACTGGTCATAAGCATCAAGCGTGGAGGACGTAAGTTTAATCTTTTACACTAGATTCGACTCCTTATTAATTGAATTTGTTTTTATTTAGCCCACATAATGGAGGATTTGGAATATGGTTTAGGCAAGGTGCATACTATTGAGACCTTTTTGAAGGTTCATCTAACCTATGGCCTGTCTACATTGGCATTCTTTAAATCCTTACGCCAAATACGAGGCATTCACACATTTGAGAAACGTTATGCTCTGTATGTGCTTGAGAATAATGAATTGGAAGAGATTTGGGCACCCAATCAAGTAGTGGAGATTATCAATGGCAGCGTTTTCTTTCACTTTAATCCAAAATTGTGTATGAAAACTATAAAAACTTTGCTGCCCATGTTGCCGTCAAAGCCAACATCATTTGAAAAAACAGAAGTTGCTGGCGATTCGAATGGCAACAAAGGTTCATGTAAGTAAAACAAATGATTAGTTCTACTATAAATTTATTAAATTTTGATTGTTATTCCCATTTATAGGTAATACAACCGTGTTACATGTAAAAATCGATTCAAAAACGGATTCAATGGCCATTATATTAGTTAATCAATCATTAAAATTTGATGATTTAAGAACATTTATTGGTTATCAATCATTTCATACTAAGGATCCCTATGGTAATGCCACAAAGAATACCTATCACCCGTGCGATGAGAGGTAAGGGAAAGAAACGAAATCGATAGAGAGAAATGATAAACATTATTTTTTTTAACCATTACAGTTGGACAGCAAGTGAACCCATTAAGGAACATAAACTCATGATAGTGGATTTGCAACCTTATACACAATATGCTTACTACGTAAAAACTTGGACAATATCCTCCGAGTCCCAAAATGGTTTAAGTCCCATACAACATTTTACAACTCTACCAGCCCAGCCCACATTAGTACAGAAGATCAAGGCCCGTGCGAACTCCAGTTCGGAAATTGTGAGTATGAGATGAGGTTTTTTTTTTCGTAATTGAAAACTATTTCTAATTTCTATTTATCTCAATTCGTAGGAAGTGCAATGGGAGCCGCCTAGATCAGTTCGTGGCAAGCTTAACTTGTATTTGGTAAAAGCTGTACTCACTCACAGAGATGCCAAACTGGAGTCACATCAGCAGCGTAACTACTGTTGGGATCGTAAGTTAATAATATCGAAAGAATTTGCATAGATTTTAATAAACGATTTCTTGTTAGCTTTACCCAACAACAATGAGGATAATATTATTGTTGAGAAACCAAAAGTTACGGATAACCAACCAACTGATGCTGCTGATTGTCAATGTAATGCAAATTCTGTTGGTCCGTCTGCAGGAGTTGGAGGAAAGGGTGCGAATTTTGAACAGAATCGTCGCGAGGAGATTGAATTTGAGAATGCCTTACAAAATTTCCTCTATGTTCGACGCCAGGGAGATCCAAATCAAACAAATTCAGCTGTAGCTCAGCCAGCAAAGCCAAAGGATAATAGCATCAAGGATGATGGACTCATGGATAATGCTGTACACAAACGTCGTCGTCGTCGACGACGAGAGCTTGAATTTGATGACGATGATGACGATGGTGATATGGGCATGGGAAGTGTCCTTTCGCGTCATGTACGCTCAACAGAGACACAGGATGATTTACGCAATCTCCATGCCATGGATAGTATGGGAGCCACAGAGAATGCCGAAAAAATTAGACCCGAGACTTGGTTAAATGAGACACGTAAATCGGCCGATGGCACATACTATGAGATATTGGCACAAAAAGTTAGCGCCAATCAGACCCAATTCGTATTTACCAATCTGCGACACTTTTCCCTATACACTATCTCTGTGGTAGCGTGTCGGGAGGAAGTGGTCGGTTCTAATAAGGCATTCTGTGGCAATGCAAGCCCCATAGACAAGTTAACCAGAAAATTGGGTAAGTTTGGAAATGGAAGGGAAAGCTGAAACTATCTTGTTATGATTTCTTTTTGATTACCCACAGAGAATGCCGATTTAGTAACGAATGTTACTGCCGATCTGGAGAGTGCCAATGCCACAAGGCCAGGTGTTCGTTTACGCTGGCTGGCACCCTTAAATCCAAATGGAGCTATTGTCTCATATACAATTGGCTATAAACTACAAATGCCTGATCAGCAGGAGCTTATGAAATGTGTCACAGTGCAGGATTATTTAAATCTAACCGATGGCTATGTTGTAAAACATTTGAGTGAGGGTAACTATAGTTTCCATGTACGGGCCAATTCCATGGCTGGCGATGGCATCTTTAGTGAACTTGTCTATGTTGTTGTGCCGGTGAGTTGGCTATCTGCAAAAATATATTTCAATGTCTGAACTTTTGTTAATTATTGTTTTCTTCAGCCGCCTCCTACGTATATGATCTATTATGTCCTTGTTGGTGTTGCCATCATAATGGCTTTATCGGGTATACTCACTTTTGTATTGTATAAGAAGAAGAAAATGACACCGCGGGACTTGTATATCAATACCGAAGTGAATCCGTTTTATGCCAGCCTCCAGTATATACCCGATGATTGGGAAGTGGCCAGGGATTGTATACTACAACTGGGACCATTGGGTCAGGGATCATTTGGCATGGTCTATGAGGGCATATTGAAGGGTCACTTGGGTGTGGATACGCCATGTGCCATTAAGACGGTAAACGAGAATGCCACCGATCGTGAGCGAGTTAATTTCCTAAGTGAAGCGAGTGTTATGAAGGAGTTTGATACCTTCCATGTGGTCCATTTGCTTGGCGTTTGCTCACGCGGTCAGCCAGCTTTGGTTGTCATGGAGCTGATGAAGAAGGGTGATCTGAAGTCATACTTGCGTGCCCATCGGCCTGAAGAGCGAAATGAGGAGATGGTGGCATATTTGCAGCGCATCGGCGTAACCGGAAATGCACCACCTCCGGCAAATAGTCGCATCTATCAAATGGCCATCGAGATAGCCGATGGCATGGCCTATTTGTCGGCCAAAAAGTTTGTTCACCGTGATTTAGCTGCCCGCAATTGCATGGTCAGTGAAGATTTGACCGTAAAAATTGGTGACTTTGGCATGACGCGTGATATCTATGAGACGGATTACTATCGCAAGGGTACCAAAGGATTGCTACCAGTGCGTTGGATGCCGCCGGAGAGCTTACGCGACGGTGTCTATGCCAGTTCCAGTGATGTATTCAGTTTTGGCGTAGTCCTCTGGGAAATGGCAACGCTTGCCTCGCAACCCTATCAGGGACTCTCCAATGAGCAAGTGCTGCGCTATGTCATCGATGGTGGCATCATGGAGCGGCCCGAAAACTGTCCAGATGTATTGCATAAGCTGATGCATCGCTGTTGGCACCATCGACCATCGGCCCGACCGAGTTTCCTCGATATTATCGCCTATTTGGAGCCACATTCATCGAATGCTCAGTTCAAGGAGGTCTCGTTCTATCATTCGGAGGCTGGATTGCAGTTCCGGGAAAAGGATCGCAAAGAGAAGAGCCAAATGGATGCTGCTTTTGTGGCTGAACCCTTGGATCAGGATCAAGAAGATGCCACAACACCATTGCGGGTAGGTGACTATCAAAGCGGCTACAAATCGAATATGGATCAGAATGCATCGCTGGAACAGCCAGCGGAAAGCCCAATTAACATAGTTGAAGAACAAACGGCTCACTCGCCATTCAGTTTGCAATCGGGATTCGTTGTGAGCAGCACACCAGATGCACCCACAGCCGGAGGAATATCGCACGATGACACATCTGGCTATGTTCAACCGGATGCAGATGGTTTGGCTTCCACTGGAGCCGACCGGGGCTATGAGATCTATGATCCTAGTCCTAATTTTGCCGAATTGCCAACGAGTAGAAGTGGCAGCACCGGAGCTGGCGGAGGCGATGGTAAAATGAGTGGTGAACAGCATTTGCTGCCACGTAAAAATCGCAAAACACCAATCATTATGAGCAGTTCCATGCCAGATGATGTTGTCAGTGGCGGAGCCGGATCGTTGCAGCCTTCCACCGCATCGGCGGGCAGCTCCAATGCCAGCTCTCATACAGGCGGCACACGTGGAACGAGTAGCCTAAAAAAGATTATGAACCGTTCGATTCTATTCAATCGGCCGTTCTTCAATCACAAACGCACAGGCAGTAATGCCAGTCATAAGAGTAACTCCTCCATTACCCCTAGCACCTGCAGTATTGCGAATCTAACGCCTCATCCGATTGCCACGAGCAATCTGGGCACCATTGAAAGCGGTGGCAGTGGTTCAGCTGGCAGCTATGCGGGAACACCGCGTTTCTATACGCCAGCAGCCACTCCAAGTATTGGCGGTGGGGCCATCAGTGATAATCCCAATTATAAGCTACTCGACGAATCAATCATCAGTGGTGGCACGGCAAAGTCATGGAATCAAAACCGTGGACCAGGAACAATGGCGGCAGGGCTCTCCGACTCGGAACAGGCCACCATGTTGACCACGAGCAGTTTGAATCCGAATTACGAGCTAATGCAGCCGCCATCCCCGACGCCCAGTCTCAGGGATTATCCCAATTATGTGCAAATGAATGAGCCAGCACCGATATTGATAAGCTCAAGGAATCCGAACTATGAGCAAATGCAAGCACCACACGCTCACCTCAGCAGTTCCGATGAGGAGGATTTAAATGAGAACGATGACGATTGTCATGAGGACATCAAAATGGAGAGAATGCCATTGAGTAGACAAAAGCCAAGATCGCAATACAAATCCTCATCCCAGACACCGCGAAGTCGAAGTGTTAGCTCGAATCGCAAAAAGAACGATCAGCACACGACGCCACAACAAACGGCAAGCAGTGCCATGGCTGCAGCCGGCAATGTCTCCAATATACTCAAGGAAAATTGGTTAAGACAGGCGGCGTCAACGAATAGGCCACCGCCGCCGAATGGTTTCATAGGACGCGAAGCGTAAAACCAAAACCAACCAAAATGGGGAAAATTCTCTAATGTAAATATTCTCTTGCCAATTACCGGCAAGAGAGCGATAGCGATTAAGTGAATTCTATGTGTAGACGGGCCGACACAGCCAGAGAAAGAGAGAGAGAGAGAGAGAGCGAGAGCGAGAGAAGAGATCAAGAAAGAAATTTGTCCAGATGAGAGATGAGACATTTAAGTTTTCGTCTACTCAATAACTAACTAACTAAATGACTGACTGACCCTTCCTCCTCTCCCCGCTCTCTGTTAGTTTATGATGTGTATAACTTTAGCCTTTAAGCCAATAAGCAAAATCCAGCAAACTTTTGCCGCTAGCCAAAAGCCTAATCTTGACTCTACGGAATATATATATATATACTTTAGCCAAGATATTTTGTGTTTTTTTTTAGGTATTTATTAAGTATTTTTTTTTTACATTTTATTAGATCCGTTAACACATACAAAACAAACAAACAAAAACAAAACAAAAAAAAAAACAAGTCCTAAATGCAAATAACAAAAGTACAAAAGCCAACAACCAACCAACCTAAGTACCGATTATATAGACATAACAAAAAGTAAACACTGAGAAATAAGAGCAAAGAGAGAAACCCGCTAAAAAAGCGAAAGAAAATCATACCTATTATAATTATAAAATAATTTTTAGTACCTACCAAAACGAAATACAAAAAACAAAAAGAAAATAACAAAACGAATTGAAAATTATTGAATTGTACAACAAACAAGCAAACAAGAAAAAGGAATAACAAAATCAGAAACAGAACAAGAACCTTTATAATAGATCCTAGATACAGCCCCTAACTACCATATACTTTGAGCAAATAAGCCATGCAACGAATAACAAACACACTCACTGTCCTCCTCCCCTCCCACACACACCCAAACATACTTCCATACCCATAAAATACACTGCTTAGCTCTAAAACAAGCAGCAAGCAGCGCATAAATATATAGATGAGAGAGAGAGTTCTCTTTTCACTTTCATTTCTTGATTTTAAATCGTTTTTTAACCTAATGTTTTGATACTTGAAATCCTTAAAAACTATATGATTCCTTTACGATTTTCATCAATTGACTAATGAAAGAGCAAATTTTTATTATTTTAATTATGTGACCATCAAAACAGCACAAACAGAATTTATAGCTCCGTTATTAGTTCGATCGAAATCGAAATCTGATAGAGAGATGAATGATAAAAAAAATCAGCCAAATCCCATTCAATATTTTGCTTGATTGTTAGTCTTATTTATTTGCTTGTAAATATTTATATTAAAAAAAAAACAAGAGAGGAAAACGTAGAAAAAAACTGAGAAAGCAACGGCAAAAGTTTGCTAAATATATAAAAAAAAAAAATATATATATACTATCGCCTCTGACAGTTCTACAAATTCTAGCAAAAGAAAGAAAACATAACAAAAAAGCCAGGAAAACTCAAAAAACACACACACACACACACACACAACAGAAACAACAAAATACATTCTCTTTAAACAAATATAATAGAAAAAACTAAGATTGAAGAAAACCCGAAAAAACTGAGAAAATATGCAAAACCCCCAAAACCAACAATAAAAACAAAACTGCAACAAATGGAATTTTTTTTATATAAAATGAAAAACAACAACAACAAAAGTATTCGACATTTGCCTTCGCTCTTTATATTATTAAATATATTTAAACTATACAATTATTATATAAAAAATAAAATAAAACAAAAATACTAGAATTATACGAATGGAAATATGTCAACATGTGCGCTTGCTTATTTTCCTTTTTGTACATTTAAATGGAAATTAACATTAAAAAACAAAAACAAGGAAATATTTAAATGAATTATACAAATGAATAATGGAAAATCAACAATTTCAAACTAAACTAATATTAATTCTAAACAAATCTAGTGCTAATTATTAAAAAAAGAAATTAAACAAAAACCACTACAAAAAAAGTCAAAAAAATGAAACAACAAAAAAAAAATTATAAATAAAAAGAAAAGAAAAACTGGGAAGCAAGCGATATTTACATTGAGCAAAAGTAAATAAAACAATTAAATTTAATTATTGTAATTAATAGTTAACTACAATAGATATTCTACACACATGCATACACTTACACACATACACACGAACACACACACACACATACACACACTAAAAAGACTGAAAGATATAGTTCCTTTTGTTTTTATGTACATAAATGAAAAAAACACATGAATTCTAACGAAAATTGTAAACGTAAAAACAATTAATGGAATTATACATTTAAAAAAGAAGGTAAATTTAATTTAACTAAGCAGCAAAGAAGAGGATTATACATTTTATACAGATATCTGTATATATATATACATATTTATTAGATGAATTACTGCAAATTCTGTAACATAAATTATGAAATTTTTAAGTTTCTTTTTGCGCTAATCAAAAGAGAGCAAAAGATTAGAGTTTGAACGCAAATGCCAAAATTAACAACATTTTCCTTAGTTTTTGGCTTGTCGTCTGCCCTGCTTTAGTGTACGCGTACATCTACACATATACGTATATAAAATAATAATAAAAATACTTATAAACAATATAAACAAAAAAAAAACGAAAAAAAAAAACAAAAAAGCTTCAATATTTTTATTATTTCTAACTAAATAATGTAAAGCTAAGTTACTTGTTTCCTGTTTGTATAAGCAAATATAATAACGTAAATAAATGAAAATGAAAGAACACCCATACAAAACATGTAACAACAACAACAACAAATGATTATTATGGCAAGCCTATAATAAAAACTAAATTAAAATACAACAAAATAAATATATAAATATTTGTGTATTTCCTTAAATACGTGGAGGGCAAACTCAATCGTAAATGATGATTTAAATTGTTTGAAAATTTCAAACTGCAGAACTTTGGCGCCAACTACAAAACGGTAATCAGGTGGCAACTCTGAGACAAAATAGTGGGAGTCAATTTTGAGTAAACGAGTAAACATATGTTTTGTTATTAATTGTTTCTTTTTTCTTAATTTGTAACTTAATGAAAAAAATTAAATCTTGATGACGTATCCAAAGTGTAGCTAGAGTGTCCATAACTGCAGGTAACCACACCTCAGCAGAATGGACCTGAATTGTGTATTTTGAAGAAACCAACACCTTTGGGACATAAGCCTCCTCCACATCAAAGGGACACTTGGGACCATGGAAGAAACGAGGAGGAATCTGCTTAATATCAATCAAACATAAAAAGATGGACATAGAAAATGTGTATACACTGCGGCAATTGAATACACAGCGAAAGAGAAAAGAATTATCACACAATTGTCTAGAGAGAAAACTAAACAATAAGCAAGACGAATTGTAAACAAACAAAAACCTGGAGCTGGCAGCAGCCAAACCGAGACAAACTTCTGTTTCTTGTTCCCAGTTCAATTCTCAATACCGACTCGATCAGAACACCAAGCTCGAAATATTAGAAGAGTAGTAGAAGAAGAAGTGAGCAAATTGATTTGAATATTAATTTTTTGTTGTTGTGGTTATGCAAAAACTCGTTTGCTTTTGGGTTATTGAACTTTTGACACTTGACTTTGCCGGCTAAAGTTAACGACGAAGAAAAAGAAAAAGAATTATTACAACGTGTTCAATAACTTGGCTAAATGCACGTTTACAAGATGACTCGTGTACCGGAGCTAATTATATGGTGAGGAGTCCTGGGATTTCGATCCTTTTTCATTTACTAACTAATGTCTGTCTTTCCCTTTATTCCTTAAGCTCCTTTATAGTGATCAGTTTGCTGGTCATACACTTCTTTTCGGACCTGTTGCGCGCCTCATTGGGAGGTTTTTATGCCCACGATGTAACCCTATCACAACTGGTGGAGGCCCAGAGTTCGGAATATGCCTGGCTATTGAAATTACTGGTCAATTGCTTTGGCTATAGTTGTGTCTTTGTGCCCGGCTATCTCATCTACAAATATGTCCATCGCACAAACTATTTGGAGAGAGGACAGAAAAGTTTTCTTCACACGGCCATCAATATGTGTATTACCGGGAATTCCAGTTATGATACAGTAGATCCCAATCACGTGACCCTCTTAACCGAAAAGGAGCGTCCAAATGTTTCAGTTGCTCCGAAGCGGACTAGCTCCCAGGAGGCTTTTCAACTGCTTTGGTGTTTCGGTGGTCTTATGGTCTCCTATCTTACCTGGGGTGTTTTACAGGAGAAGATCATGACGCAGAATTATCAAAATTTTGCCGGCGAAAGTTCCAAATTCAAGGATTCACAATTTTTGGTATTCTCCAATCGCTTTCTCGCCTTCATTGTGGCCCTCGCGTATCTGCAATGGAGTCCAAGTGCCACACGTCATCGCGCTCCCTTATATAAGTATTCGTATGCCTCATTCTCGAATATTATGAGTGCCTGGTTTCAATATGAGGCTCTTAAATTTGTTAGCTTTCCCACTCAAGTCTTGGCCAAATCGTGTAAAATTATACCCGTGATGTTGATGGGAAAAATAATGTCGAAAACAAAATATGAAAATTATGAATATGTCACGGCCTTGCTGATATCACTGGGCATGATCTTCTTCATGGGAGGATCATCGGATAGCGGAAAAGCCAGTGGTGTGACCACTTTGACTGGCATCTTTCTTTTGTCCATGTATATGGTATTCGATAGTTTCACTGCCAACTGGCAAGGATCGTTGTTCAAGAGCTATGGCATGACTTCCCTGCAAATGATGTGCGGCGTGAATTTATTCTCATCGATCTTTACGGGAGCCTCGTTGTCCATGCAAGGCGGTTTCATGGACTCTTTGGCATTTGCCACAGAAGTAAGTTGGAATATTTTTTGATCTATACTAGTATTTAAAACTTTCTTTCTTTAATTTCATTGTATTAGCATCCAAAGTTTGTTTTTGACATGATTATACTCTCCATATGCTCAGCTGTGGGCCAATTGTTTATCTATCACACAATCGATGTATTTGGGCCAGTTGTGTTTACCATCATCATGACGTTGCGCCAGGTGTGTATTATTTCTTTACCCAAAGCATAGAATTTTCGTTACTTACTTTGAATGTGGCTTCGCTTCCTCCAGGCTGCTGCCATTATGCTCTCGTGTTTCATCTATCAGCATAGCATATCGATTTTGGGCATCTTTGGGGTGCTCATCGTTTTTGTGGCCATCTTTTTACGTGTCTATTGCAATCAACGTTTGCGTTTGGCCCGCAAACGAGCCGAAGCGAATAAACCAAAAATGGCTGTCTAACAGTCTATAATTAATCTGTTAGTCCTGCGGCCACGAATTTAACGCACAGACATCCATTTAGTTTAGTTACCATCTAAAAACTTTTTACAGATTTGTTTTGTAGTTTTAAGTTAAATGTTTACTTATACATATATTGGCTACAAAAGCAGAGGCTGCGATTTTAATGTGAATTTTATATTAGAGTAATTAAATACTGATTTAAGAATATATGTGGATTGTATAACTTGTATGATTTTAGGAAAAAAATTTATTGCTTCACCAAAAAGTATGCAATAAAAGTAATCTTTAAGTGAAAGCTGTCATCTTCAGAAAAAAAAGAACAATTATTCCAAAAGATCTTCTTTGTTTCTGCTGAATTAAGGACTATATAGAATTGTTATTAGAGTTTAGATTTATATCCAACATTATTAAGCCATTGTCTTTGAAACATTTCATGGAATTTTGTAATCAAAATGTATTTCGACTTTAATTGAGAATGTGCTTCAACTATATCGAAGAGAACTTTCTAAATGAAGCAATTCGATCAAGTGTGAGAATATAAAATAGTTTAGTTGAAGCCACTTGCTGTGGGAATATTTTTTCGTTTAATTTACTTGGCAGTCGTTCATAAGTGTCGCCAATTGTAAAAGTATTTAAAATTAGCAAATGATTAATGCTCAAAATCATGGGTCTCATCCTCTCATTAATTAATTACGCTCCCATGCCAGCTAAGCCACGACATTGACCCACTTCTGTAAAAGTAAATGTTTGGATATTTTTTTGGCAAACCAAAGAGAGATCCGACCAAAAGTTGTTAGACACAGGTCAATGCACATGAGTCGTCGAGTGTAACATGTTGTTTTTTGTCTTTATTTTTTGGGCCATGTGGGCGTCCATGTATGTATATATTTCTATATAATGATGATGATCATAATGATGATGAGGTTGACTATGACGATGCCGGCGCCTTCGTGGGCGGCCTAAATTAGCATATCAAAACAATGCGCTGGAAAAATGCGATCCAAATGGCAGCAAAACCAACAACAACAACATCAAAAAGGGAATTATGCAATCGTCGCACCTTCTAGGGAAAGAGCCACTACAATTTGCCAGTTGGTTGATCTGCTTTTTTTGCACATTGGCAAAAGTGATAAGTTAGGGCGTAGACAATGCTAGTGGAATAGTTTGTGGCCATCTAGGCAAGTGAGCACAAGTGTTTGAAATTTGCGAAAATAAACGAAATCGAATCAAAAGACAAATGGATTTAAAGCTATTGCTCCTTGTACTGGGAGTTGGAGCGTTTGGGTATGCCTGGGCCTATCCTAATGGCTATTATTATGGAAATGGATACAATCCAAGGAAAAGAAGTTCTTCGCCATCTATATACAATTCGCTTGATCGTCGCTATCCTCGGAGTAAAGAGGCCACCACCAGCACGAGCAATCGTTCCGATAAGGAGAATGCCAAATTTGCTGGTGCCAGCAATCAGGAATTGGATGATGTGGGCGATGAGAGGACTTTGCTGCTGAAAAAGAAGCTAAAACGTCTTTATGGTGCTTATGGTGGATACGGTGGTTATGGTGGCTACGGTGGTTATGGCGGTGGGTTCGGTGGTGGTTACGGTATCAATCCTTGTCGACCCTTTGGGCGTGATGCCCAAGGATCAGCGGGAAGTTCAAAAGATCCCAAGGAACAGGGACGCTTTCTGTTCGATGTGAATGTGTATAATGTCAATGCAGGCGGTTGCCGTGGCTATGGCGGTTTCGGTGGTGGCGGCCCTTTATCCGATCCTATAGGGCCACCCGTCGTACCCGCTCGTCCTTATGCTCCATTCTCAACTTGGCTATCGCTTTTTGCTCCTGGCATATATCAAGCAGCCGTTTCGCCACCTGCCATTCCTTTAGCCGATCCTGTTCGTCCATTGCCAGCGGCTGCTGGGGATGCGCAAAGTGATCCCGCAGTGGATCCCAATTATCCAGTTCGAAGACCAGTTCCCAATCGTGTTTACTATGATTCTGCAGGAGCCGTAAGTTTCAATTACTTAGAATTTGAGGGCGAGAAAACTTCAATTGCTTAAGTAATGTTTTTTTTCCGCTTCTCTCAGCCTCCTGTGACACCTGGACAATTGGTGGGAGGTGTCTCGACCACTATTAACGGCATTATACAACAGTTGACGGGTCAAGTGCAGCCAGTCTATCAAACCGGAGCCTATCGAGCCAGATCAAGGAGTCAACGTAGCAGCTATGGCTAAAAATCCACACAGTATAGTTTCTTTGTCTGTAAATATTTGTTAAGTAATAAATTAGGAACGAAAAATTATGAAAAAACGAGAATTCTATCCAATTTTATGAAACTAATTCTTGGATTTTTCAGAGAAATTCTTTAAAAAATTACAGACTCTCTGAGACTTTAAAAAAATAGCTTTTGAATTAACTTTTTAAGTTCAATAAAATTTTAAAAATAGACATTTTTGAAAAATCTTCATCAGTAATTTGTTTGAGTTACATAAATCAAAGATCGCATTTAAGCCAGCTTTTTAGTCATTTAGATATTAAACAGTAGTAAATAGATTAGGAAACTGATAACATTGTTTATATTAATTTCTAAAAATTGTGCTCTAAAATACTCGTTTAGTGATAGTTTAGCTAACTCAGGGTCTATAGTCAGATAACAAAATCATTTTTATCTGTATAAATAGCAACTAATCTTTAAATCAAAGACTAGTTGGGAGTTAGTATTTTTGCCAAATTTCTAGTTTCTGGACATCGTAGACCTCGTGCTAAGAATCGCTTAAATATTTAAGATACTCCAGAACGTCATCGAATTTTGTCACACCACGCCAAGAGAGCAATACTTCATGAGCTCATCCTTATGAAGGAACGATGACGATTTCACCCTAGTATTTTCTCTTTAGTTTATGTTTTTCTATTTTATCACTTTTAATTTTCCGATTTTCAGATCACAGATCTAGAGGAAAGCCAAGTGGCAGTGGCATATTTGGCTAAAATTTGTCCTGCGGATGAGTCTGCCAATGTCATGTATCGGCTGAAGTTGCTAACCATTCGCCATCTTCATATATTTTGCCATACTCTAACCAGAGGGCCGGGGCTAACTCTTGCAAGTTTTTTTTTTGTTTTTCCTTAACTATAATCGTCAAACTGAGCTATATGATATAGTCACCCGATCTTCATCAAATTTAGCATATTAAATTAACAAATATTAAGTTTTATGAAAACATGGAAGTTATTGGGAAAAATCACAGTTCGTAACTTGCCATTTGTATGGGAGCTATAGTATAAAGTGGTCTGATCCGGCGGATTCTGAGATATACAAACCAAAGAAGCTTACATACAGGATTTTAACTTTGTAGCTTAAACGGTCTAGGAAGAGTTCGATTACTTTTAGCCTTACCAAAATTATTATACCCTTTTTCCAAGGGTATAAATATTATCCCACAGACAGAAGATGACGGACCGTCTACCTCTAAGAAAAAACGAGTCAACAAAAATTCGGTTCTTACGGTTGTCCTTGTGATACAGGAAAAGTTATTGTACTTTTCCGTAAAATATTTGTGAATAATAATAATTGAATCTTTTACTTCACATAACTAGGAGAAAATTCGTGTACAAACTTTTAGATATGTTTTCATGAAGACTCGACGTACAGTTCACCGATCCCAAATTAAAATAAGAAGTAATTGGCAATTGCGTGAATTGTATGCATAGTAAATATGGGTTTACCCTTAGATTATAAGAAGAATAAACATAACTTTTTAGCTGATTTGCATATATGTATGTATGTATGTATGTATGTAAGAGGGAATTCCCTCACACAGACCACACATTCAATGTTTTATAACTATTCTTAGGTCTTTGGGATTACTCATTGCCCACTTAATCTGAATATATGTGAGTTATAAATCTTTCATTCTATGCCCATTAAGTTTATGCACGTCGTGTTTAGCTCATTAAACGCAATGCGAGAGGGAGTAAGGTAGATAAAGTGAATATCACTTGAAGGACAGGACAACAGAAACCGGATTTTAAATTGATTATTATCTTGAAAATGTTTTTTTTTTTTGGTTTTTGTTGTTTAAAATTGTTTTATTGTACAGTAGAAATAATGGCATAACTAAGATCACAGTCGGTTGATTGTTGATTATTTGCCAAAGAAACCACCTCCGCCATAGCCGCCACCGTAGTAACCACTCGAGTACTGCGATTGACTATATTGCCCGCCATAGGAGCCGCCATAATTGTTATAGCCACCACCGAAACCGCCTGGATAGTAGCCACCGCCTCCAAAGTGGGGTCTGTGTCCAAAGCCGCCATAACCACCGCCAGGGTAATAGCCACCGCCATAGCCGCCTGGATAACCAGAGTAGCCACCACCAAAACCGCCTGGATAGCCGCCGCCGCCTCCGAAACCACTGTAAAGGCCAGCATTCAGTCCAACCCCAGCACTAAGACCAACACCACCGCCGAATCCTCCACCAAGTAGTCCAAAGGTACGACCTTCAGCCTTGCCTGGAGCAGGAGCTGCACTACTATAGCCGGCATAAGCGACTAGCAAAAGAACTACCAACTGGAATATGCATACTAAGTCAATTGATATCCATTTGCTTTTTTTGTCCCGATGATACTCACACAACTGATTTGGGCCATTTCCATAAAGTGTATCGCTGGTTGCGTCGATCAACGCTTCGTTTACGAAACTAAATTGCAATTGTCAAGTGCTTGAGGCTTTTATACCCCAACGAAGTTTCAAAGAAGCATCTCTTGAAAAGTACCTACGCCTTACGCATTGCCAAGTGATTCTCTTCCTCTACGTAAATTGCAGAACAAACGAAACATAAAAAAAAAAAAAAACTCAAAAACGAAACCAGTTTGTGACGAAATCATTTTGGAATATCCCATAGATAAATTGAATGCTCGACTGGGCTTTTGTCGTTGTTATTGTTGTTGTTGTTGTCGGACTCAGAATGCGTTAATTTTTCGAACAATAAACTTTCGATTTTTCTGTTTTTCTGAGGGTTAAGTGCGGACATCACTCGATTGCCGTGGAAGATCAAGATCATGGAAACCCCCAATAAAAATAATCACTCAAGCAATTTACTAAACAACAAGAATCATGAGTAAACACATACATGCAAACATTTAGTATATATATTTTGTGTGTGTCTACTAGTAGGCCAATCTGGCCAATACAAATGACTTAGACAACAAACTTGTACGCGCATCGAAGCGTGCGGATCGGCTCGTTAGCACTTTGGCTCTTGACTTTTTTTCTTATACTTACATTAGTTAATATTGTTGATGCAAATTCAACAATCAGCTGTTTTACTCTGTAGCTTTGTAGGTATATAAACATTCACAAATTTTGTGTGCTACAGTTTTTTGTCCAAATTTCAGAACTCGTTGAATTATCATTTAAAATGTGTTAACTCGAAATGTTTTTAATGGTTCTCAGCATTTTTAAATATGCCAAATTGAAACTTATTTTCAAACAGTTGAAATATGCATACTAATTAACAACATGTTTAAGTCTTTTGGATTATCTAATGCTTTAACTGAAATTCGTTAACTATTTAGACAATAATATTTTGGGAATCCTTTGAATGAATACTAACCCATAGATCAGCTCCTGAAGCATACAATTTTTTGGCAAACTTCTCAAAAACATTATTTTTTCTAGAATATTCCAATAATTTAATTGCATTGTTAATGTAAAAGTAGATAAATCTTTTTAAAATCGATTACAAATCTATAAAAAACAAGCCTTGTAAAAATCAAGAAGTTTAACTACAAATATATTTTTAAAAAGTTGAAAAAAGCACAAAGTTTTATTCCTTTTTGGTTTATTAAAAAATATATTATACTCAGTCAATTTTATGTGGATTCAGACTACATTGCGTATCAAATTCATACTAAAAAAAGGGAATAGAGACTTCGGTTTGAATAAATGAAGCGTGTCTTTCTATGATTAATATCTTAATTCTAGTAAATTGTTCTGCCTTCACTTTCGCTTTGGGCTAGTTCATTCACCTAAAATTGTTTTGTTTTAATCACATTGAGTTGACGTCAGCAAAATTTTGCCCCACCCACATAATACAATCAAAGACATGTCAGGAAGTTGTATCTAACATTAGAACCGATGACAGTGTGGGCAAATGCGGTATGGTTGGAAATCTTTCAAGTATTTCGAGTTGAAACATTTTCCAAGTTTCAGTCAAGGTTTACAGAATTTTCCATACATCTTCTTTTTGTCATTTTGTCTAATTACTTAGACTTTGTCTTCAATGCATAATTATATGTATTTGTCTTGATTATTTGTAATTATTTGAATTTTACTTCCGTTTTTATTTCGTCTATAAGAATGGGAAACTTTAATCAGTTTTCATTGAGTTGTTCACTAGCCATGATGGTGAGTACATCAAACTAAGCGGTGCTAAAATTTGGCAACTAACTCTTCCATTTATAGAATCCTCTATTGTTCTTTGTGATCTGCTTGCTGGGATTAGTTGCTGTGACACTGAGTGCTCCTCAGTATCCAGGCTACGGTTATGGCGGGTATGGCTTTGCTCCGTTTGGTGGCTATGGAGGCGGTGGTTATGGATCTTCGAGTGCAGCAGCTAGCAGCAGTGCGTCTAGTTATCAAGGATTCGGTGGCGGTTATCCTGGCTATGGATATGGCTATAATCGTTTCGGTCAACAATTTAATCAACAATTTAGCAACTTTAATAACTATGGATACGGTGGCTACGGTGGTTACCCATTTGGATATGGCAAATAATGATTTCTCTGCCGTTTAACTAATTTTTAATTTCGATGTCTAATGTAATCGACTCACTCTATCTCTCTAACTACTTACATATTTTGTTTGTTTTCTTTATTTGGTCTTTATGTATGGAGGTCAATAAAAACCTAAAACGAAAAAATGCGTAAATGCCCACATTTGAAATGATTCATCTAACATTTAGTTTGCTCTGCTGTTTTTTTTTTTTGACAAACTCTTTAATTAATTTTAGCACAGCTTAAAATATTGAATATTTTCTTTTTCTTTCGCCCAATTTTTCACATGCTTTTTGCTCTCATTCATCGTTAAGATGAATCGAACAAAAACCTGAAATTTTCAGGGGCAACTCATGTGCATAAGGTAAATATATGTACATATATACATATATACATATATGTATGTAGTCAAACAAGAGTCAACTCAGTCAGTCAGAGTCTTCAAAAGACAGATTCGATTGCATAAGGGCAATTCCCGCGATATTCGGAGATAAAAACACGTTGCTGGTCGAGCATTCGTTTCAATTGAAGTTATGTCCAAGACAGAGAAGCAGCTTCGTCATCAGTCTTAAATACCAACACTTTTATATACATTTGAACTTGAAAATTTACACCAAAAACAAGAAATAGCCAAACATAAAAATAAAAACGGATATATAAATAAATAAATAATTTACAAAACAAAAAAAAAGTGCAAAATGCAAATCATGGTAAGTAAATCTTTAGTGGGCTGACTTTTTATGGCAACCAATTAACAAAAATTTCTGTATATATTATATTTTAGCGACATCGTAATAGTCATTTTCTACTTCTGGCAATAGTTTGTGTTTTCCTTCTGCCGGCAGTAACAGCTGGAAAAATCAAATTGTTGGCTTTCAAAGGACCACATGCTGGATTTGTTGGCCTTAAAGTACGCACACCGAAATTATTGGGACTAAAACATGGCCTATTGGGCGGTGGAGCGTCTTTGGGTGGCGGTATAGGGGGCGGCATAGGAGGCGGCGTTGGTTTTGGAGGAGGCTATGGCGGTGGATATGGAGGCGGGAGCAGTGGCTATGAGCATCACGAGTATCATCACGAGAGTCATCATGAAAGTCATTATGGAGGTGGCAGCTACGGAGGTGGCAGCTACGGAGGTGGACTTTGGGGCAAATAGAGAGGTCTTTTTGTAACCCATTAGGTTTTAACTCATGTGCTTGCCATTAGAATTTGAAAAACAATTGTTATTTAGTTTTTAAGTAATTTTCATGCATTAATCTAATAAAACAATAAGACTTATCAAACAAACGACTGACAATAGATGGCGCTAAATTGCATTAAATGTTATCCTGTGCAATTGTACTCAGCCTATCACGAGGTTTCCGTAGTGTAGTGGTTATCACGTGTGCTTCACACGCACAAGGTCCCCGGTTCGAACCCGGGCGGAAACAGGACTAATTTTTTTTCTATAGCGGTAGTCAGTAGGCGGACTTAAAATATAAAGTATGACTGACCCCTAACCAGTGCTTAGTGAGTGGTATAATAACTAGTAAATTTATTTAGTAGATTGCTTTGATATTATTGGAATAAAATTGCGAGAAACACACAAAAAGGATTTTAAATATTGTTTTGATGGAGTGAGTTATGAGTATTTTATTTGGATCCTTCCGCCCTTCCACGAACACATTTTAATTATCTTATTTTAAGTAGTTTAGTGATTGTGCTTCTTCTACATCAGCATCAATATCTATAGTGATGTGCTACATAACAAAATTTTATTATTATTTTCTGTGATAAAAAACAAAAAAAAACTCTATCTGTTTCCGCCCGGGTTCGAACCGGGGACCTTGTGCGTGTGAAGCACACGTGATAACCACTACACTACGGAAACCTGTTAACAACATACATTCATATGTATTATAGAAAGTAAGTAAACTGACGCCATCTATTGTTCATTTCAAATTGGAAAGGAACAGCGAAAAGTAGATGGCGACAAAATAAAATTAAAAAATTAGGAATTAAATATATAAACAACATGAAACGATTTGTTAATTAAAATATTTTTGGATTATCTATATTATTTGTTTTAAATTTTACTAAATAATATATTGAATTGACTTGTTAATTATATAACCATGACTCAGAAAATAGTAATTTGTGTGCTCCGAAGCAAATGGGGATGTAGCTCAGATGGTAGAGCGCTCGCTTAGCATGTGAGAGGTACGGGGATCGATGCCCCGCATCTCCAAATTTGTATACACTTTATTTTTTGTATTTTATTCTTTAAATTTTTTTCATAAATTTTAATTTAATTTTAAAAAATTTATCTACTCGAAATGTGAACCCAAAAAAGAAGAAATTGCTGGGCTCAACCGGGATTTGAACCCGGGACCTCTCGCACCCAAAGCGAGAATCATACCCCTAGACCATTGAGCCTCTTGCTCGTTGGTTGCTTGTTTTTAATTTTCGACTACCGCCAATAAAATAGCTTCTACCATAAAAAGTATCTGTATCTTTAAATAACTTTTTAATACATATGCAATATGTAGATAATATTTAACAAAAATTTAACGTCTCTTCCACAAACCGCCTCCGAAACCCCCCAAACCGCCTCCAAAACCTCCAGCGTAGCCACCATAAGAGCCACCGCTGTAAGAGGATGAATAACTCTCATAACCACCTCCATAGCCAGCAAATCCTCCGCCTCCAAAGCCACCAAGACCCAGTCCACCCTTCCAGCCATGTTTAATGGGAACAGGCACGGGAACAGGTTGAGGAACGGCTACAGGAACTGGAACTGGTTGAACTACAGGCACTGGTTGGACTACAGGCACTGGTTGGACTACCGGATAGGGAACATAGCTAGGATAAGCAGGAGCGTATCCAAATTTCTTGCCACCACCGAATCCATGGGCATGGCAATGCCCCAAAAGCAGCAGAAATAAAACTCCGCTAAATTTTAGTAACTAATAATATGGAAGTAGTTGTATTAATGACAATTTCTAGAACTTTGGCTCAACTTACTGTATTAGCTTTCATTTCAAATGATTCTAAGCTGCGCCAAGCGAAGCCATGTGACTTTTATAGCAACCTTATTCACTTCCTGTACTTCCTTTAGCGCAGCACAACAAAGTTCAAAGAACTTTGACAAAACTAGCTTGTTTGTCTGATAACCAGTTCTTCTTCAACGTCAATATTGATTTAGCCAAATTTAGTGACAGCAACTAATGCCAAAATTATAACAAATCGTGGGAAAAACATTGAAAGCGTCCAAGCTGCTGGGTTTAAGGTCAAAAACTCAACCAATTTCCGGTACCATGTGGGCGTAATATCAACCTGCGTTTCTAGTATATAAACTGATATGTCTATTGTCTAGTCAAATCAGTTCAACTCAAGACTAACTTGAAGCACCATGAAGATTAGCTATTCTGTAAGTAAACAGATTAACAATTTCCCCCACTTCAAGTTACATATTTGTAACTTTTCGTTCGAATAACAGATTGCAGCGATCCTGCTATCAATCATTGCCTGTTGCCATGGCCAATATCAGTATCCACAACAAAGGCCGAGTCCGGCTATTGAAGGACAAGGCCAAGCTGGAGTTCCTGTTGACAATCGTATTTTCAGTGCTTTCGGCGGTAATGGAGGCGGTGGAGGATTAGGCGGCCTGTTGGGTGGTAATGGTATTTTTGGTAATCTTGTGGGAAATCTTCTGGGTGGAAATAATAATCGCCCACCACCACCACCACCGCCATCCCCATTCCAACCATATGCTGGCTATGGAGGCGGTGGTTTCGGTGGCGGTTATCCTGGCTATGGCGGTGGTTTTGGAGGTGGCGCCTATCCTGGCTATAGCGGCTATCCCGGCTATGGAGGTGGTTACGCTGGAGGAATTGGCAATTACTATGGTTAAATTTTCCTCGTGGATTGGATACCACCGAAAAAAAAAGTATTAACTTGTGCGCGTGTTTTAAAGTTGTATGCTAGTTTTAAGACTGTTGACCTTGCAAATAAAAATATTTAAATAAAGCATATAAAATGCTTCAATTTTATGTTTTCCAAAGGTCAAAGCGGTTTGTTACAAATTGCTAGCCGAGTCCCTCAAGGGGATGTAGCTCAGATGGTAGAGCGCTCGCTTAGCATGTGAGAGGTACGGGGATCGATGCCCCGCATCTCCAGGACTCTTATTCTTTTTTTTTTTCAATTATTGCCTGAATTTTAGCCCCATCTTTTGTAGTGCATTAGCTTAACCACTTGGAAGCACAAATTTTTCTCCACGAAACCATTTTTTTTATTTGAAGATTAATAATTACTCTTCCAATATGGAGCACTTAAAAAATATGGGTTTTACTACGATAAATCTTCAGTATATAAAAATATTAGTCAACCCTAAATAAGATTGACATTGAAACGATAACAGCCAAAATGCTAAAAGCTAATTGTGAACTAAATGTGTCTCAATCCTCATCTATTACCGATAAACCTTTCCAAGAATATGCCGAACCCAATAAACATTAACCTGCTCGAAAACGATGGAAACTACACAGATTTGCTGCTAAATAATGTAAAGGAAATTGCTGCATTGGAGCGACAGCTGCTAAAATATGAGATAGAACGGGCCATCCAAATTGAGAAGAATCATCAACTTAAGGAGAAAAGAAGATGCGCCTAATGAACAAAGGAACAAGATGCAATGAAGCCAAACATAATGGATATCAAACTGAATATATGACTATTGCTAAAATTGTTGAAACAGTGGAGAAGGACAAAATGATGTAGAAAAGCCTGATTCTTTAGGCATTCGACAAACTAATTAACTAATGTATTTTACAACTAAATAAACAACTTTATTCTTTGTGCTTCTATACCCATATTTTTAAGATGTGTTGTTGGCGTTTTATTTATGAAACAATGTAGTGAAAGTTGAAATCTTTAAGCATGAACACAAATTGCAGCAAGCAAATGGAAAAATGAAATAAAGCCAGCAACGAGCAAGAGGCTCAATGGTCTAGGGGTATGATTCTCGCTTTGGGTGCGAGAGGTCCCGGGTTCAAATCCCGGTTGAGCCCGGCAATTTCTTTTTTCGGTCTACTTTTCAAGTAGAAACTATTTTTTAATTAATTTTATCACCAAATTATAAGGTAAAAAATTAAAAGGAAAAATAAAAAAAACTATATACGAATTTGGAGATGCGGGGCATCGATCCCCGTACCTCTCACATGCTAAGCGAGCGCTCTACCATCTGAGCTACATCCCCATTGAAACCATGCCCGACCAATGACCATGTTGGGCATTCAAGTGCCACAAAGAGAGCTAGTTTGTGTTTGTCATGCAAGGTCGTTTGTATAAATTGTTTGACCTTTTAAAATGTCTTTAATGCCAAGCCTAATTTATGTTGGTTGCATTAGTTAATCTATATATTATTAGGCTCATTAGGCAGCTCACCCACAAACCCAACTGATGGGGTCTTGAAAGTTGGTACATGAAGTAGTTAATCTTAAGATGTCACTGCGTTCAGTTGATAAAATGTCAATGCGGGTAAGTACATAAAAAGTAAGAAAGTTATAAATAACAGACGTACCTAAATTCATAGCAGACTCTCCTTTTGCTGCTCCTGGCGGCGATCTACAGTAGTGCTGCTGAATTGGAACTGGAGGATAACTATGAGATGCGTGAAAATCCACCGGAACCCATCGATGGACGGTCTTTTTTCTTTTTTGGGCAGATTTTTCGTCGCTGGCGCGATCGTTGGTTGGCCAACCACAATGCGCCACCTCTTTATGCTGGTCCAGCTTTTCCCCTGAATGGGTATTATAATTGCCCGCCTTATGGCTGCAATCCATCGGCAATAGCTCCACAGCCTAGTTTTTATCCTCAATATGGGGGCGGTTATTATCCGACTCCACTCCAGCAGCAGCAGGCAGCTCAAGGGAATAGTAATGTGTACATCTATCAAAATGATCCAACTACGGCCACTTCATCGGGCACATCCTATGGTGTGGGTTATTTCGGCGGAAGCGGAACATCTCTGCCACAGCCTTCATTGCCATATCCTTCGCCAGGCGGTTTACCCCCCGCCCTGCCACCAATCGGTGGGCCTCAAGCTGGCTCGGGTGGCGGTAGCTATGGACTTAGCCCAACAGTTGGAGCATCTCCTGTTGGCTGTATTCCTCCTGCTCCTGGCGGTTCGGTGGCGTGTGCAATGGGCTAAGTACAGGCGAGGAAGGAAAGTGGTTGCCCCAAGTAAACAACGTTGCAAAGTAAAAGAAAACAATACAATTTTAATTGAAAAGCGTAGAATAGAAAAAAAAGGAAGTACAAATAAAAAAGATACAAGGAATGAAAAATATCATTAGCTTTGCATAGATTATCAAATACCCTTTACAGAGGGACTTTGGAAGTGAACAATTGTCACAACTATATATTCTTACAGACTGACATAAGGAGTACCCTGAGGTAAATGCTAAGTTTTAACTGAATAAATAAAGTATAATATTCTGTTATAGTTTTCCATCCAAATGTTTATTAGAAGTCTTCAAGTCCTTTGAGAAGGAATTCCACCTGTCTATCGCAGCTGTAAATACCTTGTTTTGCTTCTAAAAAAAGGGTTATGTGTAAAAATTTGGCATCATTATACATACACACACAAAAGCACAGACACTCAGTTCCACCCACACATCCATTCTTACATACATATGTCCAATTTATCCATTAACGCCGAAAAACTCCAGAACCAATCTGCATAAACAAACTCATCATGAGCAGCATCGGCATCAGCAGCAGTAGGCAAGAGATGGAGCTCTGGCATTTGTTTTGATTCCATCATAAACCATAAGATAACTCCAGACATGCTTGCCCTGATGAAGTGGTTGCAAAAGTTGCCCAAGGAGCCAGTAGCTCTCTCAATTCCTACTCCTTCTTCCCATTCTTCCACATTTTGTTGGCGTTGAATTGTTTGGCAAATAAATGCCCGGGAGCATAATGGATGGATGGACCATGGAGAGATAGCCTTTCCATGTACATAGTAGTCATGGTCAGTCAGTCCCGCAGAGACCATTTCTGTTATTATTTTTATATAACTTGTGAAAATAATAATAGATGGAGAGCGGAGCGTGGACAGTCGAAGCGACAGTTGTATAAACACAAGTGTGAAAGTGCAGATAGTAAAAGGGATCTGAAAGAACCAAGGTCCAGCAGCGCCAATCTCCAGCTTCAGCAGTTACGTATGTATGTATTATACACATATGTCCCGTCGTTTATTTGTGTTTGTGCTATGCAAACAATGGAAATGTGGAAATGAGCCAAAAGAAGCAAGTCCCCAGTACTCTCATATGCTGAGACTCAATTGTAAATCATACGCCCCGTTGCCCGACACACAACCAATGAATCAACAGCCAGGTGTTGTTTTTATTTTGTCTTCTTATTTTCTTTCGAGTAACTTTCACTGACCGGAAACGGAAATTAAATGCATAAGTTCTAGGCAAGTTGGTCAGCAAGTTTAACAGCATTTGCATTTCTTTCTTATCAGCAAAATTTCTGATAATGTTATCAATGTTATCTTATAATTTTTTAGTCAATCAGTTGCTTGGAAAGTTTGTAGTGAAAACATTTCATTTTAATTTAAGTTCAACATTGTACATTTTGGAGTCGATTGAGGGGAAAAATCACGTCATTAGCCTTAAAACTTTGGCTCTAGTTTGCATAAATGAATGCATGTCGAGAAACAACAATATACATATATATTTTGTCTTCAGTGTCTGCATATACATATATTTATGTTTACTACATGTATTTCATATCAAATAGTGTATTTTCTCTACATAGTCATTGCTTGCTTTGATTGTGAGTCAGAAACTGCACATTGGACTCCATCTAACACATCGGGGATGTAGCTCAGATGGTAGAGCGCTCGCTTAGCATGTGAGAGGTACGGGGATCGATGCCCCGCATCTCCAGTGGATAATTTTTTTTTTTATTTTCAAAGGGTTAGCTTTTTTACACTTTTAATGTAATTATATTTATAGCTCTTTATCGGAGGGGTATTATATATATTATATATATATAACTTATATTTTTTATAAATAACAAAACAACCTCGAAGCAATATCAGAAATTTTTTAATCTTTCTAAAAACTTAAAATTTAATACCGCTAAAATAGGATAACTGATATTTGGCATAAATAATTAACAAATTTTAAACCCTCCTTAATCTAAAAATAATATTCTTTGGCACTAGAAGTTTTTTAGAAAATCATAAATTATTATTAAAAGTTGACTTTTTGCAGTTTCATTTTATATTGTTATATCACCAAGAAAAGGAAGAAAGAGGCTGGTTAAGGGTCCCAAGGACCTTAAAAAAACGTTTTGAGTTATGTGCTTTGCGTGCCAGGTGTACTAATAATATCGTTACTCAAGCTTACTTTAAGTAGTCGACTTATTGATTATCCTTTAAAGATTGATTCTTTCAATTTTAAAATTTCTCTTAAATTACAGTTTAACGCAAAGAAAAGATCAAATAACATAAATTATTCTTACCTGTTCTGAGGTGAAATATGATACATTTCCCTACATATATACCCTGAAAAATTTTTGAAAAAAACGAAGTACAACAAAATAAAAAAAAAACAGGTGACAACAATCAGTTAAATGTGCCAGGATTGGGGCTATGTGTGTGTGTAAGAGTGTGAGTGTGAGTTCGTGTCTGGCTAAACAAAAACAAAAACCAAAATGCTGTGAAAGTTCACGCGTCCGTGAAAATTTCGCACGTTTTTATGGCTCTGCTGTCCCAGCCTTCTCTCTTTAGGAGGCTTTTTCCTCCATGTCCTCTTTCCCCCAATCAGGACCACCCATTGAGTAATGGTTTCGCAGATTAGCTTCCAAAGCAAACCAAATTCCACAAGACACAAGGCGGCGGCGGCGGCGTCAACTTTGATTTCGTCGCTTTGTTTCAATTTAATTAAAAAAATATGCAAAGTCAACAGAAAAAAGAAACCGGCAACTACAAACGAAATTAGAGAAAAGAAAAGTTTTCATAAACTTTTACCAACTGTGACTGTAACAAAAACAATAAAAACCACAAAAACCAGAGTACCGGAGTACCAGATTCCCGAGCTCTTCTCTCTTTTTCGGTGTCTTTGTTATCGCAATTCAAAATGGACAATGGCCGAGTGTCCTTTTTTACGACAAAGCTAAATCCGGCGGAACCACATAAATTATGTTAATGCTTATGGTATGTACACGCCCACTATGCGGCTATCGTATTGGGCGCTGTCCCAGGATAATCAGAAAAATACACAGCAACTGTTGTAAAAAGGGACAATGTATGCTGCTGAAAGGACATTTGCTTGGTGGCTATTTCTATGTTTTTTTTTTTGTGATAGTTTTTGTGTGTCAGCAAAATTGCTGACAATTGCTGAAAATTTGTTGGGTGACGATGAGACACAGAAAACTGAGGGTCTTATGAGAGGAGTTGGTTTGGGGAGAGGACACACAGGCAGACAGGCTAGTTGTAAGTGATATATGGACTAGGAGGAAAATTTCTAGCTTATTTCCAGTAAAGTGAAATGTTAAGGAAAATTACTTTTTTTTTTTTTTTTGGGTATACGTTTTGTTACTCTCTCTTTCTCTGCGTCGTTATAATAAACAATGATTCAAACTACTTATAATTCCGATGTGGAGTGTCACTCAGTAACTCACACACATTAAAAACTCTCCAAAAGAGGAAATTAGAAAAGGACATTGCTGTATCCGACATGATGCAAGGGATAACCACATTTTGCCAACAAAAGGGAAGGACATTGGAAATTAAATCCATAAAAATGATTATAAAATTGTTCTCTCTTAACTCGCCCATTCATTGTTTTCACTTGCCTCTGGTTGACAGTCTGAAGTTGGCTTGTTTGTTCGCTCCGTTTCGCTTCGTTTGTTGTGATTATTATGTGGGCTTAAAACTCACCCACCCACACATTTGAGATTAACATATCCGAGACTATTGAGTACAAAAAATAAATAAAAAGATAAGCCCATAACGACAACTGTAAATAAATCGAAACAAATAATGTTGCTTCTGGCTAATTGCAAGCACTCCACAAAAAATAAAGGAGAAATCATAATTGAAATGCCGCTCTTAGTCCATTTACATGGTAAATAGGGGGTGGGGGAGATCAATGTTGAGAGTCCATGCCGTATCTCTCAACCCCAAGCCGCATGTCGACATCCTGGCAACATGCTGTCGAACATTTCCGTCGTCCAGTGCCGCATGTTTCCGTTATGCAACGCCGCGGCGTTGCAAGGACCACAACAGGTGGGCCCCACGTAGTGTGCGCAAAGTGTCGTAATGCTGGCAGGCTGGCAGGATATGTACATATGTGTTGATGGTTGGTCAGAATGGGGGAACCCGTGTTGCCGCTTGCCAATGTTTACGTTTGCGAAACTTTTTGTCAGCTGTCATCAGACATTGCAGACGCAAAAAGCGAGAAAAAAGAAAGCTTCAAACGTCGCAGGGTCTTATCTTACATGTATTCTAGGGGGAGTGGCTGACAGTTGCAACGAAATGCCCATAGGAAAAAAAGTACACTCCACCTCTCTATGGAGGAATTTGATAGGCCTTAGACATTGGAAAACTGGTCAATGTAATTATAATTGGCCCTAATCTATACCAAGAAATGTTTAAAGAAAATACCATAAAATATATACTATATAGTTCAGCGCTAAATAAACTAAAGAAAAATTGAATCTGCCTGCTTGAGTGACACAGACTCAAAATAAATGAGTGAGTGATCCCCCCCACAATGTTAATCTGATTCATTTAAGAGGGGGAACTACATATGCTTATATACGTCTCTCTGGTAAAGTCCCCAACTAATTAAAATTCATATAAAAGCTGCAGTCTCTCAGCTTAAGCAAATCAGTTGAACCATTCTAGTACTAGCAGAAGAATCCAAGAGCAAAAAATTATGGATTGTCAGGCAGCAGGAAACCCAAAGACCGGAGAAGCCTCAATGAATTGTGGAGTGAAATTGGGCAGTGATCAAGGCAACGTAAAAGCTGGAGTATTTGCCGAAACCCCATTCAAAGGTGGTCCAGTGACCAAAGGCGTCTATGGGGCTGTAAATGCGTAAGATGGCCAACTTAATATAAAAATAAGAAGATTCCATTCATAAGTTCTTGAATCTCTTGGCAGGAATGGACATGGCTTATCGGTTCAGCATGGTCATAGGGAACATTTTGGTGGCACAACTACTGTGGGCGCCAATGTTAGCCTCTTGCCTCAGGGAAGTGCCAGTAGTCTAAATGCAAATGCCTATCACAGTCATAACCAAAGGCTGGAGCAATTCGGTGGTGGTCTTAATTTACAAACTCCTGGTGGTCATGCGGCTGCTGTGGGTATCGATCGTATTCCCAAGTTTGATAGCACCACAGTCCATGCGGCTGGCAATGCCAGGATCTATACTTCACCCAGTGGGAATTTTCAATTGAATGGCACGGCTAATGCCACTCGTCATTTGAGTGGTCCTCTTCGTGGTAAACAGGATTTTGGAACTGGCATAAGTGGTCGCTATAATTTTTAAAGCTGCAAATGGTAACCTATTAATAACCAATTAATCGATTTGTTATAATTTATCAAAAGCAATAATAAGCCACATCCACATATGTATGTGTGCGTAGTATCCTATTCTATCCTTGCAATGACAAACCAATTTTTGGCTACTCAGCCAAGGAGATGGAGACAGGCACGTAAAGTGCCATAAAAATAATTCAAAATAAATTGCTTCACATAAAAAAAAATTCCCTTTGCCTTACATTTTTTTCTCGGGAAAAAACGCAACTGTTTTTATAAGGTGTATAATTTGGTCATAATAATGCACATCATGCAAACTGAAAATGGAGTTTGTGGGCCATCGAGGACCCCGCAAAGGAATTCGGTTGCTTTCGTTGGATTATTAATTTTCGTCGACCGTTGCGAAAAAAAAAAAAATGCGAAGCAAAACCAAGACATAAATAACACATTTTATACGAAATACTTTGCATATTTACAGACGCCTAGACTAAGCCATAAAAATTACACCCAAAAAGGCGTCGAGAAGGCAGCGTCATCCATCCTCCAAGCTCTAGACTGCTAAAAGCCATGTCATGGCGGCTTTTGTGTGGAGCTCTCTAATCCTCCAGGTGGATAGTCTTTTGCTTTGATGCCAAGTCAATATTGCTGATATTCCCTAGAGAAAAGGGAGGGCTGGCTCGTTGACTCTGACTTGTAATGTCATGTAATTAGGGTCATAATCGGCTTGTCACTTGAGACATAATCGCGCAATTCGGACCAACAAGAATTTCACTTTCTTATGCTAATGTTATGCAAATCCACAGATAAGCAAATATCTAAAGGAAGTTTTGAATTGTGAATTATATTTGAGATATTTTATAAATCGTAAACAATTACCTCCAAAAAAGTGCCAAAAAGTCTTCTATTATTAGCATATATTCTTTAAGTATTTGAAAGACTTAATATATTATATAAAGACTAATAAGATAGGGTATTTTACAAGTTCCTTTGATAAGTTTTCGCGATTTCCTTCAACACTTTTTAACACTAGACAGAATGAAATAGTTGTACCATGACAACCGTTTCCTTGGGCCACAATGTAAATGCAAACTAATAAATATTGTTGATATCCCATTCGTAGACAAAAGTAGACAAGAACAAGAACTAAATGCTTATATTCAAATGGATTTCACGTATTGCGAATTCCCCAGCACCGTTTCCATTGACACCTTCAAGGCCTATTTCCATCTTAAGGACGTCAGGCTGCCCAAAGGCAGCGGTAAATCATTCGACCAGAACCACCAACTATATCAAGAAGCCAACGAAGGGCAAACAAATCAAGCGAAAAGTCTGCGACATCTTGTCCTCGATGCCATTGTGGAGAATTGGGGGGGTAAGTGTGAGTCGGAGCCCTGTCGTCCTGATGTGAACATCATTTTGTATCCTTTCTGTGCAGAATTGCCACTGTATCGCCAACTGACGCGTCGTGAGGACCGTAACTATATACTCAGTCATCTGGATACTCAGGCACTGCCGCTGCAATTGCTCAGCTCCTTCATTCATGATGATTTCTTTTGGCAACGCTGCTATGCCGAACGCTGGCGGTCCGCCCCCATACAACCGCGGGGCAGGGAACGGCCCTGGATTAACATTTACATGGAGCGACATGTGCAGGAGTTTATTGAAAATATGCAAACCGTTGACTACGAGCTAGAGGGTGAGGGCAATGTGCAGGCCACCTTGGACATCTGTGGGGCATATATAAATCAATTGGAGATAAATCAACTTCAGCCCGCTCCGCCGACCAACGACAATAATGGTGAGTACATCGCAACGATTTGCAGTTACCCTAGGAATATACAGATTGAAAACTGGCCAATAAACATAATATGTTTCTCATCTCATCTTCAGCGAATCCTTTTTTACGTCAACTAACTAGGTTGTAATATGTAAATTCCTAAGAAATTACAAAACAGATATTTTAAAGTAATTTAATGATGACTGTGTTTTTTTTTTATTTTGTTTCCCTACCTAGATCACATTCCACTTGATTACCTGCTGAGCAATCTGCCGGATTTACAGCGACTGCGGCTGAGTTACAGCACCAAGACGGCTGGTATCAATTACCAAATTGGCTGTAATCAGCTCACACCAAAGGACATTCTGCTTCTGGTCAAAGGACTGAGCCAGTGTCATGAGCTGCGACAATTCTGGTGAGTTTTAATTTCACATTTTGTGTTTTCATTGTCTCTCTATCTGTCTCTGTGTTCAAATATGAATACAATCTCGTTTTGGCCAGCATTCACAATACAAAACTGATGCCATATCAATTACGTTTTCTGGCCCACAGTTTGGACAAGGGTTGCCATCATTTGAGTAAATTATCCCTGTTGCATTGTGCTGTGGGTGATGCGGGTATACGTGGATTTTTGGAAACTTGTGGCAAGGAATCATTTGGCATATTAACTGTCTTGGATTTGACCAACAATAAGATTAGTAAGCGTTATTTAAATCTTTTATGATATCACAGTTAATACTGCATTTCAATATCACTAGCCGAAGAGGGAGCCTATATACTTAGCCGCACACTGCGACATGTGCCCCTTCAGCGATTGGTCCTTCGTCTCAATCCCATTCAGAGTGATGGAGCAGCAGCTATATTTCATACTCTTCAGGCCATGCCTATTAGGGAAATCGATCTTAGCTCATGTGGCATAACAGCGAGTATTACCAAATTGTTTATGATGTTAATATGCCAGCATACGACTCTGCTTGATATTGATCTATCCAATAATACACTGGGAGAGGTGTGTTAAACTCAATAGTCTCTGTTAAATGACTTTGCAATTATTATGAAATTATTATTTATAGGATTTTGGCAAAAATTTGATGAAGATCATGAGTTCGAATAAAGTACTAGAGGAAATGGATTTACGTAATACAGGTCTATCACTGACCATGCGTCGAAAATTTCAAGAAATTTTACTCAAGAACATTGAACGCAAACGATATGAGGCATTGAAGCAGAAACAGCGCGATAAATTCAAGGCCATGATGCAGATGTGAATGACTTACATATATGGATAAAACATATGTATAAATTTAAAAACAGATAAATAAATAAAATTTTATTTTCAGCAAGCTTTCCAAAGTAACAAAGGTTTGAGAGAATTCTTTATCTTATCTGATACTTTTGGATTTACTTATCTTAAATCTTACCTGAGCCGTCAAATTAGTCATAGTGACCAAATCATTACACTACAGCGCCGTTAAGTATGCAACATTTTATGCTCTAACCGTGAACCCAACTGTTTTAGAAGCAACCTCAACTTTCATTAACCCTTCGACCCTACTTCGACTGCTTTTGGATTGTTGCTTGTGTGTGTTGACTTAAGCCAACAAAAACAATGCCCTAACCCCATCAAGATGCCACTCAACACTCCAGGCTTTGCCTTTTTCTAATGGCTTTTCCCCTCTATAAGCCCCAAACCGAACCGAAACGAGAACAACACCAACAACAAACTAAGTGGAAACACTTGAAAATGAGTTGAAAGAATGGGAGAAATAAAGGGGACAAAAAAAAAGGTAAAAAGTTGTTGAAAAAATAAATAGAAAGAAAAATTTCGTTTGTTTTTGTTGCTTTTAGCCATTTTTAGTTAGTTTGTTTGTTATTGTTGCTTTTTTTCTTGGCACGGCAAAGTGTAAAAATTGTATTTGTGCTTTTGTTAATAGCATTTGAAGTGCGGTAATGTTGTAAAAAGTAGAGGAAAGGGACTTGGCATTAATTGGAATTATTTGGATGAACTTTGACTTGAGGTCAGCCCAAGTTAATTCTAAGAAGAGAAGCACTGGCAAAAGACTAGCAAGAAATTCATCCAAATCCTTTCCTTTCAAAACTATTGAAAATTTAAGGAAATATTCTTTTACATTTCTCTTGAATTTAGCCTGACATGTTTCATGTCTTCACATCTTTATTTTGTGGCTATTGCGAAGTTTTCAATTAAAACCAAATTGTATTTTTGTCTGCTGAAGCTATTTTTTCTTGTTTTCCCTCTCTGGCATTTACTTTTTATTTTTCACGTTGTTTATTTAGGACCTTGTTTTGTTTATCTCTCTTTTGCACATGGGGAAAACACAGCCGGAAAAATATATAGATACATACATATAATATATATGTATATACAGAGATATATAGATACAAATACATATATGATAATTGCGTTTTAAATTTTAGATATGTGGACAAAGTTTCTACTCACTGGCATCTCCTCCTGCTGTTTTGTCAGCATATTTAGCAGCTCATAAATCTTGAATGGATACAGTTTTGTGATTTATCACAGAACAAAAACTTGAGCACGGATAAAAATGAAACAACAAACCAAACAGGAGAAGTGAAAAACCGAAAAGAAAAATAACGAAATTTTAAGAAAAAGTTACAGAAATTGAGAATAAGGAGGCTGACGATAATGCTTGACTGAGTTCTTTGTCCTTTAATCATAGAACTACGAATATATTTGCAAAGCATATTTTATTTATGATTTACATGGTCTTTGCCCATTATCTTTTTAAATAAAGTTGGCATTTTAAGTTGAATATTACTTCAGATAGATATTTTTTTGTTTAATTAAAAAAGTTTTATTATTTTTCTAATTTGGATGCGAATTTATGTTGATACATATATCTTTTTGTATGGGCACCTAATTTTCTAGCTTCACTTAAAGGTGTTTTCCCTGAGCCTTTAATTAGCTCTTCATATCTTTTTTAAAGTTTTCTTGGCTTATTCGATCTTGCTTCCTTTGTACCCCTTTGCCTAATGGCTGGTGTCTAAACTCTCAAGCTTGATGCCAGCCTCAATTAGTTTACTTGCCTAATTGTCATATTTTTCCTTGGTTCCTGTCATTTTTCCTTTTTCTACTTATTCAAAGCAAAGTCCAGTTAATTGCTTTGGGTGTGGGAGAGTTGCGAGGCGATTTAAAACTTCAGACAGTTATCATAATTATTTATGATATTTTTTCCCCTTTTTTTTATATTTTACTCCGATTTTTTCTTTCTCTGCCCTGGGATAAAGGGTTAAATGCGCCAAATGGCCATGCAAACTTTTCAAATTAAATTAAAAGCATGCCCAGAGAGAAAAACAAAGACAAAACAAATTTTGATGAGTCAGCTGCTGCTATTGTTGAGTAGAAAGTAAAAAGGCATTTAAAAGTCAATAAATCATCAATCCATTGATGAGGGTAGCCGCCAAATGGAATAGGAGCTTGTGCTATTATTAAAAGCTATAATTAATAAAATGTGCAAGGGCATGGCAAGGAAATTGAACTATAATTTGACAGCAATCTAAAAGGATTGGATCAAAGAAATAAAAAATAATCCTGGAGATGCGGGGCATCGATCCCCGTACCTCTCACATGCTAAGCGAGCGCTCTACCATCTGAGCTACATCCCCCACGTTTTTGACCAAAATTTAGAGGGCTTTATAAGAAACGAAAATGCATTTATTATGAATACATGCAAGTAGCCAACAAAAAATTTACATATAGGGCATGGGTTGACTTAATATTGATGAACTTTTTAAACAGACCGTGAAATGCTCTTCCATTAATAATAAGATAATATATTTCCTCAATCTTATAGACATGTACATATTTGATTTAAACGGGTTTGAATCTTACAAACTAGTGATTCGCTTTTAATGAAATTTCAATAGCAGGTTTTACATTCTAAAATTTACAACGTTTGCCATTATTATGGTTATAATATATGCATTATTAATTCAAATCTATCTATGCAATCTTTCTTTTAACTGGATTCTACCTATAACGACAGATCGAAGAATTCGAATTCGAAAATGATTTAGCTGACTTTGGTGAAAAGTTCTGAAAAAGAACACGTCAGATTTTGAATGCCGCTTTGCTAATTAATTCTCTCTTACATTCTCTTGGGAAACACTCACTCTTAAGGCACTTGAAAAGATAGCAGCTTATATACAGATTCATATGCACTTTAGATAATAAAAGAGTATTTCATATCACTAAATTTAATACATATTTATGGGTAGTGTACGAACAAGTTTGAGTTTCTCAATGCTGTTGCTTCATTAGCTAAATTAAGAGTTGTATCTACAAGATAGCTGACCTTGTAACTTTGAAATTAATATACAAATCCATGGTTTATATTTTATAAATATTTCACTCGTTTCAAGAGAGGCTCAATGGTCTAGGGGTATGATTCTCGCTTTGGGTGCGAGAGGTCCCGGGTTCAAATCCCGGTTGAGCCCTGTCTAATATTTTTTTTTTTGCTTTCCGTTATAAACATTTCATTTTTATTTGGGTAAATAATAATAATTTTATACTGGATGTGACAATGTGACTTTATTGCCAATACAATAGATAAAAATTCAATTCAGGATTTTGTCATTCACATACTCAGCCACACTCACACACTTTTGACATTTTTTATGAGTATTTTAGTCTTTTTGTCTGTGTTTGTTTGTGTTGTGTGTGCTAGCATGACAAATTTACATATTTCCTGTGGTGTTGTCTTTATATACATATGACAGCCTTGGGAATATCGCCCAATACCAGCGAGACAGCAAGAGAAACAGACAGACAGACAGAGGGACAGACAGAGGGACAATCTTCAATGCCAATAGCATGATGTGAGAATTGCTACAAGGACTCTAAACAATAAAGAATAATCTGTTTTCTGCCTGGGCTAGGAGGAAGTTTTTGCCACGTTTTATTGCTTGTAATTTGCATGCAAGCATTGCCATTGAGTAACTTTATTTTTTCGATTTTTATAGTCGTCTTTAAGGCGCTCAAATGGTGCATGGATGAGCCAAAGTTGAAAGAGCTGAGCTAAGTACGAGCTAAAGTTAAGTGCAAAGTTTCGACAAGTCAAATCGCATGTTGTTTAAGTAAAAACAACTACAGAGAAGTAAAGGTTTACGCAAATTTATAGCCAACTTTTGGCAGAGTTTCTCAGAAGATATGTATAGAACATTAAATTCTTTACCCGTCCATTGTCTATTTGAGCGAGGTATTTCCTTTGAATGACTTGCTGTCAGTACGTATTAATCAGTATTCACACAAAAAACCTTTTCGCCTTAACCATTTGGCCGGACAATATTTGCCAATCAATTGCCACAAACACAAATTGTCCATTTTCCTGTCGCCTGTCGTCGGAGCGGAAGGAATTTTAAAATTCCAATATATAAAATAAAATGCCCAATTGCCCGCCCCTTACCTCAGACGCAATGACAGTTCACACCCAAGATGGCATGAAGGTAGCACCAGCTGGTTGAAGAGAATCGAGTTTTAGGGGGAATGGAAGTTTGTTTTTTTTTTACCGCAGCAAATAATATTGAAAATCCGTAGACAATTGTGTACACAAATGACTGAATGACTGAGTGAATGAATGAATGAATAAATGCTGGACCCGCACTTGAGGTCGTTGCTTGGGTTGAAAATGAAAATGAAGTGAATTGAAATTGGAATTGAAATTGAAATTCGAGAAAAGTGTCGAGAAATTTGGTTTTTAATTTGCATTCCTTTCTACAGTTTCTTTATTAAAAAAACCAAACTTTTCCATTTTTCCTCAACCCAAACTACATTTGCATTCTATGTAGAAATCACAAAATCTATGTAGAAATCACATAATCAAAAAGAGCAGCAAAAACGAGATAAAAAACCACAGACATAGAAAAATTATGACCATTATCGTCAGGGGAACAGGCATTTGGCCATAATCCACTGTGAAAATGTACAAATATATGATTTGCCAAGCAAATTGCAACAGCAACATTCTGGAATATAAGTATGTACAAAATCCCTGCTGCTCGTTGTGGTCATTCCTGCTAAGTGGACAAATCTACCACAAATACGAAAATCACCCTCATTATGGCCAAGAGCGTAAATTCCTTTTCGTTCGTTCGTTTGGTTTCTTTTTTTTTTTGTTGTTGTTATCGCAATGTCGACAAGACCACTGGCCATGTTAACAGACAACATCCCAACTCAAACGCCCCCAACGACTGGGAAGAACAAAAAAAAGAAGGCGACAATATTCACAGGCAGCGGCTCATCTCATCGCCCGTCGGTTCAGACCAAGGCTGGACCGCTGTCATTGCTGACACTGAAAGTGGTTTAAGGCGATAAGATGCCTGAGGTTTTGCCTTCTATGTGTATGTGTAGAAGAGTCTGTGCGGTGCGAGGAGTTTTTGGTCTCGCCAAGCGGTTTCACATGACACATGGTTAATGAGGAAAGCAGAGGAAGTGAGATCTAGTGGTCCTTCATATGCTAATAAACGACATATACGTAAGTATGTACATATATAGCTTGTATGCAAATGACCAAAAGCGAGACCCATGACGTGCACTTGCTAGATTTCACCTGTTATATAACAGAATTAGTCGCCTGAGATGATTTGCGTACTTCTAAATTGTAAACTAGCTAGTTTTTGCTTGTTTGATTCCAGGATGGAAAACAATTATTTGAGGAGCTGTCTTATATAAATTTCCAAAACGGAGATGAAAGTTTAAACATTTTTGGGTAAGTTATTCTGAAATTTTTATCGAAACGCTGATGTTTAAAAGACAAATTTAAGTTGAAGCACTTTCTTTATCTGCTTAGGGTATTCCCTATATTTCTTTTTATAAATTCATCAAAATATTACAAAATTAAATGTAAATTAATTGTAAATATATATATAAACTAACAACGATGTGAGCATCAGAGAAATGTACAAAAATTGGTTTAAAAAATTAGTTTTCCAGATTTAAATGGCGACTAATTGCAAATTTTTTAAAATCGGTTTATTTTGCTGTGACACCAATACGTTTAGTACAGATACAATATATATATGTAGTTAAAAATATATATATGCAAAAATAAAACAGCACGAGAGTTACTTACTGGCTGATCTAAACAATTGCCAAGACTAATCTTATATATTTTCAAGATTTCAAAGATGGGTCTGCAGATAGAACAAATTATTATAGCACAGTATAAAAGAATTTAAAAACTCTTCTTCAATTTTATAGCAAGAAGAATTATATTCTTTTAATCTTTCAACAATTACAAATTATTTATAACATTCTATTTAACTCCAAAAAGATTCTTTGCTCACGAACGCTGAAATGTATGCTATGGTTTTGCATCTTCCTGCATCTTGCCACAACACCCTGACAAAGACAACAAAACTCATTTTGTTCCAACCACCCGCACGCACTTGGCCATTTAATGACAACTGTAAATTACTTTGTCCAAAAGAAAAAGAGAAAACTGCTTAAATAAGCAAAAATCAATCGATTTCCCCTTCGCCTTTTAGTAGCTGCTGCTAAAATCCAATTGCCAATCCAACAATACAAAATAAAAGCAAGCAAAACAAAAGAAAAAGACAAAAATTATATGCAACGCATTGTGGTAGAACCTCTCCTCATTGCCTTTGCGTTTTTTCCTATTTATTACAACTAAGTAGACACAACAACAGCCGAGCAGCAAGTGGACAGGTTTTGGGTTTTCGCTTCTTTTTTTAATGCTATTTCGGGTAGTTTCTGTGGCTAAATGGTTTGAGCGATAAATAATGTCCGTTTGTACTTTTAAACGACTTCCTTTCATTTGTTTTTCGACCGAGACGAAGACGACGAGGTCTGTGACTACGAGGTCTGTGACTACGATTGCTGTTCAAATTGTTTCAACGCCAATACATAATAGCTGCCCCGCCTACTCACACAAAAAACATGGGCAAACCAAGGCGGGGGGAAATCGTTCGGATGGTGTAGGTCGGCAGGAAAACAAGCCGTCAAAGATAGCAATCTTCGATTTTACTTCTCCTTTCCTTTCCTTTTTTTCGTATTTTCCAGCCAGGGGTTTCATTTACTCGTCATGTTGCTGTTGCCTTTGTTGTTGCTGTTGCGGCTGTTCAATTGATGTTCAGTTGGGATAAGGCTGCAAAAAAAAATACAAGAACCAAACTACAAAAAACCGAAAAATGTTCTGCAATGGATACACTGCAGAATTTTTGCACTGGAAAGTTTAAGTTGAAGTTTCTGTAAAGGAATTCAGGAGTAAGTTTATAATAATTGATCGTCTTATTATGAAGGTTACCAATCTTGGCATCAATCTACCACCTTCTTTAGGACAAACCTTTCCATAAAACCTGCTTCCATAAAGCTAAGATGCAAACGGTTATGGCTAAAATTACAGATTTATGTTATATCTCTAGTGATACATTATTTTCTCTTTCATTTTCGTGCAGTGTTGTTTTACGTTGTATTCTGGGCATATAAATCGTTTTATTTGGAAAGCGGTATTATTGGCGTCTGCCTGGATTGGATGACGCGTGCATAGGAAGTCCTCTTGTTGTTATTGCTGTTGTTGTTGTTGTTGTTGTGTCGCGCTTGAGGTTCCTGGGAAGATAAATGGCTCACTTAGCCCCAACACTCCAAAAGCTGAAACTGCGGTGGCGGTCGCCACATTGCGTGCTGTTTCGAGGTGACGCCAAAAAGCAAAAACAACAACAACATAATCATTATGGCCATCATTATCATGATAGGTGTGTGTGTGTGTGTGTGTGTGTGCGGTTTAACGCTTCAGGTTGAATAAGGATGAAGGAATGAATAAAGAAATCGTTGGATTGTGTGGCATAACGAACGTGCCTAGGCAGTCAACTGACATTTTGGCTCTAAGAGTGACAAATAAAGGTGACTTTATCAGTTTCAGTTCCTGATGGCCATAGCTTAGCTTAGAAGTCTAAAGCACTGAAGAATTTTAAATTAGTTGAAGAAAAGATAAAGATTGCTACATCAATACGAGGAAAAACTCAACTAGAGATGCTTTATTTCTCCCTTTCTCTCTCTAGTGTGTCTTGACTCATTCCTCCTTGTCTTGGCATTGTGCACACACAGACACATAAATCAAACAATAAGTACTCTTTATTATTATTATTTGCACTTTTTGCATATACGACGCACACACACACACACACACACACACAGCGCACCGCACACGGTATTTACTTAAGCAGCCGCAACCAGCAAGAGCAACAGCAGCAGCCAACAACTACAACAATAATGGAGGCATACTTCAACTTGGCTTATTGAATAAGTCAGCAGTCAGTAGACGGCCAAAAACTTCAATAACAACATTCCCATAACCCATGGACGCCCCGTCGTTCTATACTCAAAAGTGCCACGCCCCGCCACTCTAGCCATGCAGAGATCCTGAAGAAGACCAAGAAGGAGCAGGGACCGGGGAAGTGAATCTACAAACAGAAACAACATAATTTGCATAAAATTGACGTTAAAGGTTATGCCAAACATTTACTTAGGCGGACTATATCTGCATATACTATATACAACTGTTCCTAAGTATATATAGAAAACATTTTTCCTCTGCTTACATTAATAACCTTAAATCAATTTCATTATATACAACGCTACCCACAAAAAAAAAAAGCAACATGCGTGAAATTAATTTTTTATTTGCCGTTGCAAAAGAATGTGAAAAAGGGCTAACAAATTTTGCAGAAATTACATTTTCCTGAGTTCTTTAAATACCCTTTAAAATGTGTTATAGAAGAGGAATATTAAGTTGATCGAAGCATAGGTTTTCTATATAATTTTTATAAGAAAACTGGGTAATAAAATAATAATAATAAAATTAATGAATCGAACTTTTAAAAAATGAATTAAGCCCAAAAAGAACTTGGATAAAAGCTTGTTTTTCTGGTGTAGTAAACAAAATCGAAAACAACTTTATTTACTATAAATAGAAACCAAATACTTGTAAGATTAATTTGTTTTAAATAAATTACATAGAAAATATACAGGATACACCTTGTATTATGTTCTAAAGCTTTGATTTCTTGTGGTTAGTAATTAGATTTAATATAATTTTTTTTCCCCCAGGTCTGCTTGCATCTTTTTGGGTTTCCCCACTCACATGATTTAAACCAATTAATTAGCAAATTTGCAGGCGTTAAAATGTTCGCCGACAGAAAAAGAAAACAGACATAAATCTTTCTGCCGCACACCAGGATGCCAGGACATTCAGGACTCGTCGTCTCATGGGGCGTATGTTGAAACTTATGAATATGCATGTATATGTGTCTGTGGTAGTATGGATGTGTGTGAAAGGAGAAGCATATTGCTCATACGCCAAGTGGGTTGGACCCATCATTTTAGACTTGGCAGACTTTCAACAGGCCAAGCCTGCCTGGTTAATGACAGAAAACCAAACTAACAATTGACTTGATTTTGTTTCGAAAACTTAAAGAAAGAAATCTATAAATCTCTTGTCTATATCTCTTTCGGCCAAGTTAACAATATTGTTTGCCTCGCTTTTCTGTTTCTGTTCTTTGGTCAAAAGTAAATAATTATTTACATTTAGATAAATATACATTTATTTATAGGAGTTCTTTTACCACCCCGCTCTTTTAGGCCAATAAACATACGAATATAAAACAAACGAAACGGTTTCCCTTGGTCCGAGTAACCCGCAGCTAATTTGTGTTCAAGTCAAGCGTGTAAAAGCGATTACGAAGGCAAATACTTTAACGGTTTTTGAAGGCATGGCAAAAACAGATTTTTGGCTAAACACAGATAAGCGGCAAAAATGTGTAAAAAGGCAAAAATAATCAACTCCCGCTGACCACACAAGGCCGAAGTTGAGTCCGGTCTTCGGACTTTGGATTCTCGATTCGTTCAAGAGTGAAAAGAGAATGCGATGATAATGCGCTGATAATGCAGAATAAAGTGAGACTAAGACCAGGCCATAAGCATAAACATAAACAGTTGGACTATCTTCCCATACTTTCGTCTTCCCCTCGTTGGCAACGGCCCCAATGGTCCCTCGAGGGCCATTGCAGCCAATTAGGTGCCGGTTTTTGCCTTCTGCTTAGCTATGCAAATGTCTGTTAACCCCTTGTGCGTGTTTAGATTATCAAATTAGCGTAAATGTTATTGGCCTTCAGCATATAGCCGGCAAATGCCACACCCCTTTCACCATTCACACATCAGCCACACCCACACACCCACACAGACACACACACACACACTCACATATATGAGATTACTCTGATGTTGTGGAAATTTTCAATTTCCTGTCAGAAAAAGGTGGCCCAAGATAAAACGCAAATCCTTAGATGATTTAGTCTCTTAGGCCTCAACCTTGTTAGTTGTCAGCCATAAAACAAACAAACAACATACACACAACAACAATAAATAAATAAAAAAGGAAAATACTTTTATTTCAAATTTATTTCCCAGCTATCAAATGGCACACAACTTTTGCGTAAATCCGCTTAAATGTTATAGTTACTTGGACCACAGAGAAAACTGAAATCACACTCGGACAGTCTCACCAGACACTGTCCTCGCCTCGGACTAGGACTCGAAGAGGGCGAAGCAAACCTGCAAAAAGTTGATAGCAGTTAAAATTCATACATATGATTTTTAATACACATTCATTTTTATTGTTTTTGACCATAGGAACAGTGGGAAAGGTTACAAGCAATCACATATAAAAACTTTTAATTAAACTATAGCTTATTGTTTGGATTTCGCTCAACTCAGCTCTTACTCAGCAAATAAGAATTTTACTCAAATTAATCAGTAAACGAATTTTAAATATCAGTTTAATAGGTTGAATTTCAAGAAATTAGAAAACAAGTGCTTTTTAAACCTACAAAATCAGAATGCAATTGAACTAAATTAAATGTAGAATTTATGAACCTATTTCTGAATAATAAATACCTCTTAATATATGTTTCCAAAATTTCTGTAACTTTCTCAGTAATGATGAGAATTAATTTTAAGTTACTATTTAAAATAAAACGCCCTTCTAGTAACAATCTATAGGATTTTGAAGCGAAGACTTTATATAAAATATATTAAAATGTTATAGATATTTTAACTATTTACTCCTTAACAATTTGTTTCGTAAACTTAAAGAACTTTTACCTGCGTTTATATGAAAAACGTATTTGATAAAACGTTCTCACAACACTTGAAATTAATTTCTCACTATTTGTCCAACAGCTGCGCTGGATTTGATATTTAATTTCATTTCAACTTTTTTTTTTTTTGCTGGTCCAAACAAGGGACACCATTTATTTTTTGGCTACTTTCAAAAAGGTAGCCAAGAGCAACTACACACACACACACACACACACGAGACTCCCCTCCTTATTTGGGCCCTCTCTAGCATAAATGCAAATTTTGGTAAACAGAAAACCTTTTGTTACTCATTCGCGACAGCTTTTCCCCACGCTCAGTTTGTGACATATGAGTCGAATATGTTGCAAATTCAATATTTGCCAACAAATTTGCAATGTTTCCTTGTTGTTTTGCTGGGTTTTCTTTTTCCTATTTTTTTATTATTTCGGTTTTCTTTCTTTTTCTTTTTTTTTTGTACAAGTAAACAAAGACCATAACAACAACAGCGCATAAACAAAAAATGTTTTAAACAAATAAAAGTTAAAAGCATTTGATGGATCGCATAGAAAAAGGAGTAGAAGAAACAGGGACAATTAAGAGGAGAAAACCACGAATCGACGAATATTAAATACTCTGGCAAAGAAGCTATTATTAGCTATATTTAAATTTCAATTCGAAATTCGAAAGTATTAAAAGAAAAGAATTTTAAATTATCTTTCCACATCAAAAAAGATTTAGCTACTTTAGCTAATTGTTAGGTGGTTTCTTTCGATTGGCAATTTATAATTTCCATATACACTCTTACATTTTGCCAGAACGAATGAATGATGTCAATTTGGTTGTTGTTTTCCATGTTGTTGTTTTCCACATTGCTGTGCACTTTTCTTCTGCCCAGGTCGCACATTTCCAGAGCCCCGGGGCCACAAGTGTAACTGACCGCTTGGGTTACTCCCCCAGTCTCTTGGACAGCCATATACTCCGAATCATCCTTGGCCTGTCAGCTGCCTGTTAACGTGTGCTTTGTTTAACGAATCGTGCAAATGCGGGTGGAATTTTCATCCGGAATTGGACTACCCAAAATACTCGTAATAATATGATGAGGCTTGTGAAGAATACAGAGAGGAAGGGCGAGAGTGCCGTGAGTTTATTTTTGCACATTTTTTTATTTGATTACACTGGAGAGTATTTTATTTTTCAATAAACGAAAACCGAACCAAAACTCCAAAACTGGCGCCGCACATTAAATTGTGATTGTTTTTCGGTTATAAAAATCACAGTCAAGTTTTGTGTTTTCCCTTCCCTTTATCTTTTCGGTGACGCGACGAACAAATTATGTTGATGGCTACATAATGGGCCGAAGGACTCATCCTTTTGAGCCTCTTTCACTTCTCCCTTCTGGAGCCATTGAAACTTTTGCGTCTAAACAGCAGAAAAACTCCAATCGCTTTAGGCATTTCGTGGCCAGAAAATGATGATAATTAGCCAAACCAAAAGCCCAAAAACCAACCAACAAAAAAAATGTATATATATATAAGTAAAGTAAAAGTCAAATCAAAAACTAAACAAAAAGTGCCAAGGAAATTGCCTGTCCATGAAGAGGAAAAGGAGCAAGAGAAGCAGCGGGGCCATGAGGTGGCAGTGAAGTCATGTCCCAATGTGAAAATTAACTTGTAAGCCCAGCCCAACCGTCTCCTGGGAGAGATTGCTGGAGAAGCAGAAGCAGGAGCTAACGATTTACAATCAACTGACGAGCCAAGCGTCAAAATAAAAAAAAATACCAACAACAACAAATGAAAAAACAACAAAAACTTTTGCATTTTATTTCGACTTTTGATATTTCTTTGCCCAGCTACTTTTCGAGTGCGATTAAATTGTTTTAATGGTTTTTGTTTTAACATTTTCTTGGCGGTTTTTGCTTGGTAGGAGAGAAAGTGGGGGGCGGGGCAGGTAAAGTGTGACTTGGCGCCGTTTAAAGTTTGTTTTTTAATGGTTGCTGGTGCGGGTATATAAAGGGGGAAACGGACAAACGGAGAATGGGAGACCAATTTGTGGCCAACGAAAAACGTTTAAAGGCGTTCGTCTGTTAAATTGTCTTCTTGGAAAACAAAAGAAGTTCATGAGCTTTACCTATGGGTGGAGAAATTGTTGTAATTATGGATTATTGGTTAGAATTGAAATTGAAAAACTGTTTCAATGCATCAATTTTGAGTTTTGAGAACGTATTTGAAGTCAATTAGCTTACAATATAAATATTAAATAAACAGCAGATTACCTATTTTTTTTCTGAACTTATCATCTTCAAAAACTGCTTAAAGATTTTGAACCTTTTCCTGCTATTTGTCCATCATAGTTCAACGAACTAAGTAAACTAAAGTTATATTTTTATTTATTGGCTTATTTTATTGTTTAAAAAATATCTAACCACTTGAAAATTATTATCAAAATTATATTTAGAACGATATGCCAGCGATTAAAGAGCTTTAAAATAAGGGCATGAAAGTTTTGATACTTTCAGAAAATGTATAATGGAAAGGATCTTTACCTGCTTTTCCTGCTTCCTTTCTTCACAGAGAAAGGCCTGGATAACCAATATGTTCTTTCATGTCATGGAGCAATTGTCTTATCAATTGAAAACTGAAACTGACTCTAAGGACAAGGCAAGCAACAGTCCGTTCATATCAAGTTGCCTTAATTAATGCTAAAATCAACTAACAAAAACTAAACAAGGACTTAATCAAATCAAGTTAGATCAAAATGGCCATAAGTATACCCTCATAAATATGTCAATTAATGGCACGCCCATCCACCCACAAAAACGGAGACACACACACACACACACATGGCTACTGGTGATAGCTTTGCTTATCTTAAATGGAGACATAAACGCCGTGATATCAATTTATGTCAACGTAAAATGTTTTCTGCTTGGGATTTGGGTTTAATATATGCGATGCCAACCCAAACTCCATACGAATTCATACATGGAACATGTGTCAGCGAATCTTAAATGGAGCTTATGAAACTATTAAAAGGCTACCAGACAACACACACACTGACACACACGCTGTCTCACTTATGTCTGCTGTTGTCCTTTACAAGAGACAAACAAACAAGGTGGAAAGAGAAACTCAAGCTGGAGGTAGAAATGGACGAGTTGGGGGTAATTAGTTTGCTACACGCTCGAGGCGGGCCCGCACAACTGGCTAAGGTCTATGGCTCTCTTCTGTTATGAATAATTGATGCAGAAGGCAAAAACTTTGACCAAAGAAAGCACTAGAAAGAGAAAGGAATAGAGAAGGGACATTGACAAAACCAAAAACCTCAAGCTGATGGGCTAACCGCAAGACTAACAATAAGATGAAGATGAAGACACGGAGTAATATTACTCATACGCACGTTTGGATGGATACATTCATTATTACTCTTTATACACTCTTCTTTTTTGTCTCTAGCTAATGTTAATTGTCTTTATTTCTCTTTCTCGCTTTCTTTTGGTTTGGTTTCACATTTGCATAATTTTCTCTAAACAATAAAAATCTAATTTGGTCGTTTTGTCGGTTTCGTCCTCTCGCCCCTTATAATTTCTTGTTAAATTCATAATTGTTAATTTCATGTTGGCATTTTCTTGTTGCGACCAGAGGCTTAACTTTAATTAAGAGACAAGTTTATATTGTTCACTTTGTCTACGGGGTTGCAGACTTGAAATGAATATGAGTAAGAAGAAAGAAGCTCTTTTGGCCGGTCAAGATTCAGATATTTAAATCGCTTTGTGGATGGCTTTTCTTCTGACAGTTTTTCTTTTGAACATTTTGACTGCATTGAGAAAATCCACGTGGTAAAAAATAAACTGTGTTTTTAATTTCCAAAATTTCTCATTGTCCTTGTTATCCTCAAAAAATGTAGCATACTTTTTTGGTAAACATATTATTTGTAAGGTCAAAACGATTATTAAGCTAATAACTTACATGGACACACACACACACATGGGTATGTAGATTGTCGTTAAAAACAATTTCGTACACATGACCATTAAACCTGCAAGATTTATAAGCAGTTAAGAACCGCCTCAACCTCTTCCATTTAGCAGTCATAAACATATTTAAAGCTATAAAAAGGTCAAATCTCCATCCCGTTTGCTTTCTCTTCCTTCTCTGCCGTAAGTAAACTTATTGAATGTCTTAAGTTTTTCCTCTTTTTCTTGCTTGTTTTCATTTCATTTTTATGACAACGTTTAGAAATTTGTTGTACATTTTCCTGTCGCTGTTTGTCTTTGCCTTGCTCGCTGCTTTTTGGCCACATTTAGCATTGTGTGTATGTAGCGCCCCCTTTCCCTTATTCCACAACGCTTTCCCTTACCATTTGTATTGACATTTGATCTTTATGTTGGTCTTTTGGTCTTAGTCGTGGTACTGGTCCTGGTCTATGCTGGAACTCTCATCGTGTGTCGCTTTGTTTGTCTGCCGGCATCTTTTTATGACTCGAGTGTGTTTGCCTTTTGGCTTTTGTGCATAGCCATAAAAAATGAAAAAAGAAACCGAAAAAAAAAAACGAATCTTAGAAATCAAACTGTTGTCAAGGAAGAAGGAAGGGTGGCATGTTGGCATAAATATGAGGTCATCTGTTATGAACGCCTTCGAAACTGCTTAAGAAGCCTTAAAGCAAATAAAAAGTTCTCGTCTCTTGGTGGGGAAACAGATGAGAGATTTCGAGTTCACAAGTTCAATTCAAACGTAAAGTAAAGTTGAAAAGATATTCTTAAAATATGCATTTCAGAACTAAAACCATTTAATTATCATTTATTTCTGGAAGTCAACTTAAAGGAATGAATCTAGACGTCGATTACAATTAAAGATTCTACATGGAAATAAATCTTTATTTTTCCTTTCAAATGAACATATGCATTTGCTTTCGTCCTCGTTTGAATCTGCAATTCAGCAAAAATTTATATTTCAATTAATATGAAATCAAGCATTAAAATTGAATTAGCAAACAAAAAACTAAGAACGAGCACAAAACTTGGCAGCAAACTTTTTGCCCAATTAGAAAATTACCTCAAAATTTGTTGTTGATATTGTTGTAATTTTTGTAGACAACGACAATATGTTGCCTACTTGCCAATGTCTTGAAAAGGACTCAACATCTTCATGGGCATTCTCATGCTGGTGGTAAATATTGTTTAGTAATTTTGGGCGCGCTAATTTTGTATGTTAGCCGGCGGGCAGGAGACCTGGCAAAAGTTCAACTAACAAACAAAAGCGATAATTACAAGAAAACAAGTAAAGCCACAGCCAAAGCAACTGCAACTAGAGCCCAAGACGCAAGACTCCCAAGGCTTTAGCCAAAATGAAGAACATCGTGCATTTAATTTTTGTGTGCGAATTCAAATAATATTTTTGGCAAAAATTAAAAGCAGACACCAGGCAACTTTTCCTGAAAATCCATTTCAAAATAGTGAGGGAGAGAAAGAGAATTTGGAATTGTTGGCTTGTCAAAATGTGAAAGGGGTTTTCCCTTAGCTGCTACTTCTTCCGGTTGTAGTTTATGTGGCTGTCTAAGGGCATTTAACCTACGCTACTATAATTCACGCCATTTTCTCAATTTGAATGCAACGCGTGCGCGACTTTCAGGTCCTTTTTTGGTCCTTGGGTTCATGATAAGCCAAACATGATTTTACGACAATGTTATTACCCAGCAGCTAAACGGCAGGCGGAAACAGAGCCAGGCAGAAATCCCCCTGTGTTTTGTTTTTGTGTTTGTTGAGTCGTAAACGGCGGGCGGTTGCTTGGGCAAATGGGGGGCAGAGAGCCCTAGGGTTATTCCAAAATGATGCTGATGTCGCTGTGATTGTTTAAAGTTATGAATAATTAAATATTTGGCCAGGTTACGAGCTGGTAACTTCTGGTTAGTGGAGAGAGAATCCCAGAGTTGAATGTATTTCATTTGCCTGATGGATGGAACACAAGATAAAGAAATAGAGGGAAGATAGTGGTTTCTGAGACTTGACTTACCTTAACTTCAACTAGGTTAACCTACCATTTGTTTTTCACCATTCATTTCACATCCTTTTGTCCTTTTCCTAATGCAAATAATTAACCATTAGTGCATTAAACTGGAAATTTTTTTCCCGCAATTAAATGCACTGAAGAGACCAAAAAAAAGTACCCAAAGTTGGAGATGCGGGGCATCGATCCCCGTACCTCTCACATGCTAAGCGAGCGCTCTACCATCTGAGCTACATCCCCTCTTGCATTCCGCCGCAAATAATTTGGCCTTAAAAACTACCAGTACGCCGTGATTTTTATGCATTTTACTTCTTTGAATACAAAATATCAAAACCTAAACCTAAAACTGGTTGATTGCATAATTAATTGCTGACTTTCACTTTTGGCCATGATCAGCTATTTATAGATTTTAATAACGATCGATTACTTATAAAGGTCAATTTGGCTGTCGAATCTCGAAGAGGCTCAATGGTCTAGGGGTATGATTCTCGCTTTGGGTGCGAGAGGTCCCGGGTTCAAATCCCGGTTGAGCCCGGCTAATTCTTTTTTGTTTTTCTTCATCACGTACAATACAGACGTATATCATATACAATTTAAATGCATTGACAATCAGAAAACATGTTTTTGAAAATCAACTTGAAATGAAGTTATAAAACTAATTTTGACCAGCTAGCTAGTATTTGTTTACAAAATTGTGTTTTACCCATCAAATCAAACCAGTTTTGGCATAATAAAAATCAACAATCATGAATAATTGAAAACTTGAATCTCTGAATAAATCAGTGTCAATGCATTTGGACAATTTCTTGTATTGACCGATCATGGCCATGAATAACTAATTTGGTAGATTTAATAGTTTTTTTTGGATTGCTATGTATTTCAGTCTATAGAGTCCTTGTAGATTCGGAGAAACATCATGGGGATGTAGCTCAGATGGTAGAGCGCTCGCTTAGCATGTGAGAGGTACGGGGATCGATGCCCCGCATCTCCAACGTTGAGTAGTTTTTTTATTTAATTTTTGGTATTTTACTTAATTTTTAAGATTCCCAGTGTTGAAAGTCTAAAAAGCCAACACATAGGATTTACATAGTTTTTAATATTAAAACATTTATTTAACATTTGTAAAATAACTATTATATTATTTTAAATTACAAAAATAAAAGTTAACATCACTGGAGATGCGGGGCATCGATCCCCGTACCTCTCACATGCTAAGCGAGCGCTCTACCATCTGAGCTACATCCCCATGTCGTGTTCGGTGGCAAATGCTTATTTTAAGATTAGCGATCCTCATGTTGAATAAAGATCGAATAATGTTGACTGATGCATTCGGAGTTTGAAAATTAGTAAGAGTCCACCCAGTCCACACAAAATATGAAAAACAACAGACACATTTGATTTTTTTCTGTTTTAATGGCATTTGCCGCTTTATTGTTTATTCACCTTGATTATAATTTTAAAACTGTCAATATTTACACTTTTCGACGCAGGTTTGTTCTGCCATAAAAATTACAAAATAAAGAGAAAGGCAGAAAGAAAAGAATCACACTCAAACACACATACAAAGCAGACAGAAACGAACACATTTACTTCTTTGCTTTGCATTGTATTGTTTTCTTTAGCCACCACCTGCCAGCTGATGCATATAATTATGGAAATTTAAAAGTGCGCCCCATCCAAACCTCTCCCACCCACCATCATCACCCACAATGGAAAAAAGCAAAAAGAAATGAAAAATCATTGGCCAAAGTAAATAAAACTTCCAACTTCTATATACACTTACATATATATAACAGTAAGAAAAAGGCAAATGATTTGCATAAACATTCAAAGCAGACAAAACACAAATTTCTGTGATTTTAAAAAACGCGCGCTTCTTTATTGCTAAGGGATGGCAATACTGGTGGCGGTTTGACAACTCTGCGCTTGTTGGAATGTATCTAGAGATGTGGTGAAACAAATAAAGCATTCATCGTAACTAAAAGACAGTTGTTGATATTATAACTTTGAGTCTTGAATTAATAAAAGTGCAGTAAATAAAAAAGGAAGTTAAGAAATATAGAAACCTTTTGCATAGATATATATTATTAAAATAGGAAACGAAAAACTTCGTCTGAGACTTACATGTCTAAAATAAAATACTATATCTAAAATAAAATACAATTTATTTTATTTTCAACTTGCATAAATATTTTAGAATTGCCTTTCATTTTCTATTCAAATTTTCCCCCGTTATATTCACGCGAGGCATAATCGTTTGTTAGTCCATCTCTAGGAGTACAGCTGTTTGCTTAGAACATAAAGTCATTTTTGTATTTTTGTATATTTTTTGCTAAACAATTTCTTCATATCGCGGCTGGTGCAGTAATTCAGGTTTAACTTATAAGTAGAAACTTGGCTTGGCCAACACCGAAAAGTACAAAAAGGAAGCCGGTTAAATGTTGCCTTAAGCAACAAAATAAATGAAATATATATATTACAGTACGAAAAGATTTATGACATTGTTATGAATATTGTTAAATGTTGATGCCATTATGAGTACCAAAAAAACAGTAACAAATGCTTCAGCAGGAGCATCAGCTCCTTCGGCAACGAGCATTATCCCCAATAGCAAAAAAGTAAAAGTTGGCGCCGGATCAGGACCAAGTCCGAATAATTTTAATCCAAATAACAAAAAAAGATGGTAAGTTGCAAATTATCTAAATTTTATAATTATGAGAGAAGGAGAGGAATGGAGATGGCTATACAAATGTCTTAATACATTTGTGAGATCTCTCACTCTTTCTGTCTCTCTTTCAATAAAAGCATCCTAAAATTAATAGATTTTCATCTTCTCAATGATAGCCACCAAACCAGTGAACGGACTACTTCTCAATTTAATAGAGGCAAAACCACCGAGCCAAGACCATCCAGAAACGATTGCAAAGAGGAAAGTCTTGGCGTTGGATCAAGACCGTCAACAGATACCACTGCATCGGCAGCTGTGCCTTCTCAGGATCATAATAGTAATAGAGGAAGAAGTGGAGGCGGTGTTGGTGGCAACGGAGTAGGATCGGGGCCACCACCGTCCAATTCTAACAGATACCCAACGGATTCTTCTCAGGGAAACAACATTAACCGAGGACCAGAGCCACCCACAACTGTTAACAACAGAAACTGGTGAGTTTCCGAGGTAGATTCTCCCCTATCTCATCTATTCTCATATCACTTCCTTGTTAACCAACCAACGAGTCAACGAGACCTGGCCAGCCAACTAGCCAGGAGCAGTGTCAACGTTCGCACATTGCCGGCATGCAAAATTGTTATTGTTATATGATAATGAGCCTTCCCATCAACGCGCTCTTACGTGCTTACTAATTTTATGTGGCTCGCAAAAAACTCGCATCAACATAATGTGTTGTATATGAGATTTTTTTTTGCGCTTTGCCTTTAGTCCTGTGCCCCATGTTCCATGCCCCACAATGTTAAATAGCTTACCTAAACGAATTTTTTATTCGCTGTTTTGCATATTCAAGTGCCCTTTGGGGGTCCTGGTTATCCCACCACTGTATGTGTGTGCGCTTTTACCAGGGCCTTCAGGATATGAGTGGAGAATCTGTTCTATATGTTGAGATTTTCGGAATCAGCACTAATAATATTTTAGACCTTATCAAGAAAATATACAGATTTTGGTTCTGTTTGGCCTAAATTAATCACAAATTTGTTAGAAAACTGCTCGACTTCTAGCTCCATCGCATTTTTGCAGTGAACTAATGTAGTCGGACTAAACGAATGTCGACTTCAACAAAGTCTACTAGAACCATGAAATATCCCCAAATTATTAGCTTTTGTACCCCCAATCCTTCTGAGGGGCTTCTTCTACTTGGGTAACAGCTGCTGCTGCTGCTGCGAAAAAAAGGCTCATAATAAATATAAAATGGCAAAAACGTGTCGATTTCGCATAACAACTTGAAAATGATTTGTTTCACAGTCTGCAGAGCAGCAGCCATCATATTAACTTCGATTTTCAATTCGAAGAGTTTTCCTTACCCACCCACACACATACATACACAGAAACAATCACCCACCATGTGTGGACTTTTCATTCTTTTACTTTTTTTTTTTGTTGGTGGAAAAAAATTCCATTAGGCCACAAAACTTGTTGTTTGTCGATCTGTTTGTTTTGTGGCAGGTTTTTGTCTCAATGATGTGACGTGTCCTTAGCCATAACCTGAGGCCCTGTCAGCTTCATCTTGTTAACCAAACATCCGGCTACTAACTCTTTTGCCTAAGACAAAGCAATGTGCAAAAACAAACAGCACCAAAAAAAAACTGTCTAATTGATAGCCTGTTTTGGTCATGATGTTGCACAGTAGCCATCTTGACCATTTCCCAGCATTCTCCACGACAACGGATATGCATGTCTACTCAATTTTCCGGTAAATGAGTCGTAGTCGTAGTCCTTCTAGTCGTCCTCGGTTAGTGCTTCATTCAACCTGGTTACTTCTTCTTCCAGATCCACCAAAAATTGATTGAAATTTGCAACAAGCAACTCGAATTTTTTCTCCAACTTTGTTTCTATTTTTTTTTTTACCGTCAAAACCTCACACATTGAGAATCTCCTTGTTTGCGGGTTTTATACTCTTATTAAGATGGCCGAAAATATATTTTTGCCAGTGGAAAATGACATTTCGAAGCCTGGGTCCCTAGCTCAGACAATTATTCCAGGCCTTGGATGTCAGAAAAAATCAATGTTGAATTAAAGTTTCTCAGAAAATCAAGGATTTCGAATATAACTATATAGCAAGGGCATTTGAACTTCGGTGCTCATAAATTTATCCAAATCGCAACACATTGATTCACTCATAAATGTCGAAGACTGAGTTGAAATTTTTCTTCTTCCCTCCTTTCCCCCTATTTCCGTTAAACTTTTTAGCATCAGAGCTAAATTCCAACCAAAGGTTTTGTTTTAATTGCTTCAGGCTAATTCTTTATGGTCAACAATTCGTTAAAAGTAGAAGGAAAAAAATTGTACGCTGACCATTGGTATTAGTATAATTAATTTCGTTCAACGTCACATGTTTTAGACTTTTGCCATAAAAAAAGAAAGAATACAAAAAAAAAAATAAAAAAAATGGTAGAAATTAATTATAAACAAATCTTTCCATGTCACCAAAGGAATTTTCGGCACTTTGCGAGCATTTTTCAACGGATTTTTTGTTAAAACTCAATTTTACAGCAATTCCTGTGGAGGTATTTTTTTACCTTTGCTCGTTCTGCTCTGCTTTCTCTCTACGCAGCTCCTTTAATTTTTGTTTGGGCCATTGTTTAGGGTCACTCAAAAGCACATTTCGCTTATTATTAGCTCATTTATTACCCAGCCAAAGGCAAACTGACCCTGGCAGCACCTGGCAAAACTTTTTTTTAAAACAAAATACAATAAAAAAAAAAAGCAAAGCGAAAGCGAAAGAAAAAAGTTTGAAAATATAAAGAAAAATCTTTCTCCCTCTTCAGCTGCTCCGTCTTGGACTGCTGGGCATCTTGAAATTAACACATAAATTTTCAAGTGGGCGCCTGCAGGAGATACTTTCGTCCTTTTCGTGGCTGTCATTGAAATTTCCATGCGAGTGCGTTCAATGTTCATCCTTCCTTTGCCTTTCTTCAACACCATGACCCACCCACACCAGTGTTACCTTTCTGGTCAATGTCAATTGACGTTGAAACTACGTGAGGTAAACCGTAAACGAGTAAAATATATCTCTGAGAGAGATATACATTTTCTTTTATGGCGTGCAAATTAGCCATGGTATGAGATTGATAAACCAGTAGATTTTTAATTATTTGCCACTAAATTAAAATCTTGGCAAAGGAAGCCGACATCTATTAAGATAACAAAAGAAAAATGCAAATAAATAATCGTCTCCATCTTTTGTTGGAAAATCTCAGACAACATTTTGAATAACAAAATTAACAGGCCAAGATGGGCTCGTTCCTTCTTACTCCTTGACTTGAATCTACTCTCTTTAGGTATGCATTTTTCTGTTATCACGTATATATTGGGGTATATTGGGGATTCTAACCAACAATCATCCTTATGATGTTAATAGATGGCAGAATAGTTCTTTTGAGATAATGGTCAAGAGGACAAATGGGTAAGTTTCAATTCTAATATGGGACTGTTTCTAGAATGGGAATTAAACAAACATTTTTCTGATACAGGGTATCTAAAAGGGTCGGCTTACCGACTTCTTAGCACATATCTTTCTTAGTTATGCATTCCTTTTTTTTTATTATTTGCTTTTTTGTTTATCTGAATTTTTTATTTGTTTTCATTTTGATTTTGTTTTTTTCTTTTTCTTACAGGCGCCAAATGAATTCAACGAAATATAATTCCAAACCCTGGCAAAACGGCCCAAGCCAAGCCAAGAGGCAAGTTTTCTTTATTTTTTCATCTTTCTATTTTTGGTGTTTTGCATTGTTTTCTTCCCCGTTTGTTTGTTTTGTGTGTTTCTTGGGCCTTAACGCACGCTTGCACCTTTTTTTTTGCGTTTGCTGTTTTTAATGTTTGGATGAGGATTTCCCCCTTGGGGTTAGAGCCAGCCACATTATTAACACTTGACTAAATATGCATTTCTTGGGTGGACGCTGTTGACAGCAAAATAAACCAAACCAAAAGAAAAAAAAAGCGTTAACAAGGTTTGTGCGTTCTAACCTCCATTGCGAGTAAATAAAGGGATAAATGCAAATTGTGACAATTCAAGGATTACAAAAAGTCATCCAATGAAATTTCTTGTTGATGTTAAGAAAGTTATATTAATGAATCTCTACTACGGCGGATCAAACATTCAAGGATTACAAAAAGTCATCCAATGAAATTTCTTGTTGATGTTAAGAAAGTTATATTAATGAATCTCTACTAAGGACAAAATCCTTTTTAATTTTTTTCTTTCCGCTTTTAATTCGAAAGTTTTTAATTGAAGCTCTTAGATCATATTATCAAAATGTAAGTCGAATCTTTGTTTGCAAGGATCTTTAATTGAAAAATAGCGAATTCCTGCGCAAATATTAATAGATTTAGTATATGTATAGCTAGATAGTTTATATCTTTCGTAGCACATTCTATCTATAGATGCTTTAGGAAAAAGGGCATGATAGAATGACCTGACCCCTTGTCCTTCAATCTTACTGATGAAATTTTGGACGAAACAAGGCAATTACAGATCTAAACTGTCAAATTTTACTTTTCGATAAAACAGAATATTAAAAGGTTAAATGAGAACAAACCATTTGGTAATAATATACAAAGGTAAAACATGCCGCATGCCAAATGTAAATTACAAAACATAATTTCTACATTATACTACATACATTTAAAGCCATCACGATCAAAAAGAAAAACATAGGGTGCTTTAGACGAACGTAATCCCAACGTGTAACAGTCAAATGTGTTACCCACCACCCGCCCAACCGACGCGTGGGGCGACAGCCGATAAACGTACGGCAAGTAGATCGCGTATTTGGCAAGGGTCCGGACCCTGGCCTTTCTTTCAATATCAAACGCGCACGCGTAGTCTCTATACTAGTTCGGACACCATGTTGTTTAAAGCATATACCCGGATAATTTTGTTGGTCAGGATTTAAAATATGATATGCGGAACACATGCCCCGGATAGAGCGGAGGAAGCCAATGTTTAACTCTCGTTGGGGGAACTTTTTGAAAACTATTCAAATCGATCGAGTTAATTTTAAGATGGTTTTAATAGTTTGTTCTCTTCATTTCTCTACATATTTTCGTTTTGTATTTTTTGTTGTTTTTGGTACCTTTCTTAAATCTATACCCTAATTCGTGATGGTTTAAGTAGCGATACTCTTACATATAGATTCTACCTATTTGTTTACGCTTATATAATATTATATTATAATGCTTTGTGCCCTTCCCCCATTTTACTATATATGTTTATATTCTGATTTGTAGGTGTACAATGCAATGCGATACAAATGTTTGTATCTCGTTGAGTTCGATTCTCATCTGGGTGGTACATATGGAGTACTACTTACAGTAGGTTCGCTTATTCTCAAAGCGAACTAAACTGAAGATATGCAACAATGATTGGCGTGATTTCACCAGGTGCTTTATTAGGCACGCTTCTTTGAAGGTTTATTGAACTGAAAAGAGATTGAAACTATAGTTAGAACAAGAGTTTTTAGAAGGCTAGATCCATTTACAGCTTAAAAAGCGATCACCTAGATCATTTCGGGTTAGATAATTACCTTGGTAAGCTTGGAGCTCACACGTAAAGTCCAAGAGAAAATGTTGTTTTTTGCCGTCGCTTTCACTAAATTCCTTTAAGGGTGTCTAGTTTATAAATTGTCTTGTTTGTTTTTCTTTACTTCTGAACATATATATCTCCTTCCCGGAGAGGGAATTCGTATACGTATATTTTAGTATGTGTGCGTCTGTGTGTATGTGAGTGTGGCCAACTCGAAGTCCAGACTCTGGTAGTTGAATCTCAACTGAGCTCATTCACATAGACCAAGTGACTTTTATACGAAAGGAATACAAATGGCATGCGCACCGGAAAATTTCATTCATACATATGTATAAGAAGCAAAGGAGTAAACAGCAACAGGAGTAGGAGGTGGGGTAGAGGAGAAAGAAGATCCTCCTGCCCTGCTATATCATGTCTTGCTTATTGTATTGTTGTATATGCAGTTTACCAAACAAAAATGCCAACGCAAGCCTAGAAGTATGCAACAGCCAACCAGGCAGCAGCAGCAGAAGCAGCAGCATGAATCGAGCAAGATAGAGATGGAATGGGGACCCACTTTTCCTTTTGCTCCTTTTATTCCCATCATACCCCACCCATCCCATCCCTAGCTATTAATTGCACGTGCTAGTGTATGTGCCAGTTGCATTTTGCTGTTATTGTTGTTTTGCTTGTATTTTATTTTATTTCCCCAAATGCCTGCGCTCTCTCTCTCTCTCTCTGACACACACTCTCACACTCTCTCTCTCGCTTAGTCGTTCCTGTCGGCTCCGAATTGTTGACGTTCGTGTGTCGTGGTGCCTTTCGTGGGCAAAGTCTATTCTGCTTCTTGGTCTGTCCCGTTAGTCTCGTTCGGTCTTTCCAGCTCGCTCGTTCAGCAGTCGTGCACGGGCTCTGCGGGCTGTTTGGGCATTTTGGGGAAGGGGCGGCGGTCAGCCTTCCCCAACCATTCGCCCCATTCCGCCCTGGCTGCATCTTATTTAGTTACATTTTGCTGACGTTGTTGTTTTTGTTGTTGCATTGTTTTGTGCTGTGTTTTGTTTTGCTGCAGCTCTCGGGCCGTGACTTCGTGTTGCTATATACAAGAGATTTCCCCCCATTTGCCGTTATGATGATCGGCTCGTCGACTTCTCTCGTTCGCTGTTGTATGTATGAGTTGTGTGTATGTGTGTGTTGTTATGTTGCATTGTTGTTGTTGCTTGGTCTATGTATCTCCCCCTTTACCCCCCTGACCACCACCACCCTTGATGGTGATGATGATGATTGTGTTGCTATTTCTGTTGTGCTCTCTAAACTGCTCTTGCTCCAGCTCCTGCAGGCAGCCGTCGGTTAACGGGTCTTTTTGGCAGGCCAGTAAGGTCCTGCTGCCCAAAGTGAATGTTGTGTAGTATTGTGTTGTGTTGCATTATGAAGAATGTTGATAAACTTACTATTGTGCAAAAGTGATTTATCTTTTATGGAGCCATTGACAGGTGATTAATTGTGACAATTTGATAGCTAATATTTTTAGAAATACTTTTAAAGAATTCATTTTCCGATAAAAGTCGTAAACCTGTAATAACACACTCAAAAGCATCATAATTGACATAAACAAGCCATCAAATAAGGCTATCCACAAACGCCCTCAAAACAAAATGTCACCACATACAAACTTCCGTTTCCGCTTACTGAAGTGAAAAAACCCGAAAGCAAAAAAATTTGTAGCCTATCACGCAGGCTGATTTATATTTTACGCACACACACATTCATTCGAGCCACTGACAGGCCGCAATTCATAAACAATTAAGTGCCACTTGAACGCGTGTGTACGTGTGTATGTACATACATATGCGAAAGTGTATCGAGAGACCATTTAACGCCCAACTAAATTATAGTGATTGAGTTAACTTGCCTAATATAATGTGCTTTGTGAGGTCAAGAATTAAATTGTATGTGTTTTATTTTCGTAACTAAAAGGGCATTGACTGACTGTTAGTTGACTGAAGAGACTTAGTTGCTAAAATAACAAATACCGATATAAGTTCACAAACAAGAGGTGAGTGAATAGGGAAATTAGAGAATACAACAAATATTGTTTTATTATTTCACAACATTATATTCATTGAAATATTTTAATTTAAAGCAATCTTTTTGCAGCTCTATCAAAATTCCAGCTCACAATATTTAGCTAATTCAAAATCAAAACCCTCAAACAAATTGGCAATTATTTAAAAAATATTTGTGAAAAAATCTGTAATACATATAAAATGTTCTTTCGTTCAATAATCGAACATTTAGGATTTTACCATGAATTTAAATTTAAGTTAATTCTTTTAAATTGAAAAGAAAATTAAAGGAATTTGAAAATATGTTGTAATATAACCCGAGGAATAAAACTTGTCTGTATAGTTTAATTTTAAAATTAAAATTCCAGCAAATTTTTAGATTACTAAATCCAGATCCAATCTATTCAAATATTTTTATCGTTATTTTCGCAAAGTTGTTAACCATATCTTATATTCATTAATTTATTCGACAAAATCAATTTAGCATAATTACTCTCACCGAATTCAATATTCTTAATCAGTAAAATAGAATTATTCCCTTTAATGCTCTTTTCGGATAGCATTCTTCTCTCTTTCCCTCTCATTCTGTCGACCTTACCAATTTTCACTGCTTCCTTTCTAATTAACGTAAACAATTTGCTCAACTTAAAAAAATAATAATAATAAATGTCTCTCACAAATCCGCTTAGGCGAGACGTCTTCGGTTTGCGCATCTGGCAATTGAAAAGTTTTTGTCAAAAATTGTTTGTTCATTTTTTCTTATTTCTTAATTAAATCCGCAAAACACTTCCACATAAACTTTTATTATGCCGCCTCCATCTTCCTTCTAGCCCCCAACTTATGCTCTTTACCTCCCTCGATAGCTGAAGTGACAATATTTTCCATTTTTCATTATTGAGCATTATGAAAGATTTGCACGAAATGTCTTGACACTCAGCCCCAAAGTGTCAAGGCATCTTCCTTTCGGCCCTTACTGCCTTGCACACCTCCTACCCCCACTCTTTTTATATTGGACTGACTGTGCTAAATCATAAATATGCATCTAAGGTTTATCTAACGTCTTTATAGCCTCTCTTTTCCTAGACATTGTTTCCAAAGTCTCTGTCCCTTTCCAAAGACTTAAAAGTAATTTTACGTCTGACTAAACATTAATGTGCTCAATATTTTATTGTTTGTTTGTTTTTTGTTTGTTGCTCTTTCATGGAACAAAAACAACGTAACGAGTGAAATAAAAAGAACGGAAAAAGCAATTTCATTATAACGTTTTGCGTTTTAAATAAATGAAGTATAAGATAAATAAATGCGAGAAATATATTTTAAACTTTGATTTGGAAAACCTTATCAAAAGAAAGATTCTAAAATGTTTTAGAGTATTGAATTTGAAATTTTCGGTTAGCAACTGTGAACATTTTGATTACCAATTCTGTTGTTACCTTGAGGCCTCCAATTTTGCTTTCACTCGTTGTTTGAATTGGCCAATAATGTCAACAATTGTCTTTTAACATAAACTGAAGTGGTCAAATAATGCATGTGGGGATGTAGCTCAGATGGTAGAGCGCTCGCTTAGCATGTGAGAGGTACGGGGATCGATGCCCCGCATCTCCAGGAAATCGAAAGGTATTCGGTTATATTTTTTTCTTTTGGTTTTCCAACAAATATGCAGACGTCTGCTATTTTTTGTTCTTTGCCTTAATGCCGTCGAAGATGTTTGCCACTAATGAATATTCAAAGGTCTCGCTTTGTAACTGCCAAAAGAGGACTTATCCCTGCACACATTGATACAGACACATACACGCATCCCTTAGATGCCGCCCCCATGTCGACAATCAAGTCGCGTAATTTGATTTGCGCCCTCATACATACTATACTTCTGCTGCTCGATGGGGGAGAGGTGGTGGTAGAACGAAGAAGGCATCACGGCATTGTCGCATAAATCAGCACAATATGCCAATGTTTGTTTACTCTGTTGCCTGCATTTTGGGGAACTTTGCCAGCAATTAAACAGGCAGGAAAAGTAACAGAACCAAACCAACCTCGGAATTGGCCTTAGGCAGTCATTTGAAACAACATGGATGAGAATTTTGCGTACGTTTGTTGTAAATGATACATGCACATGTCGCGCTATTGTTTTTTGTCGACTCTCATCATAATAACTAGCTAACTGAAAATTTTAGGTAAAAAGTAACTTTCTTGATACGAAGGAAAAAAATGTAAGCAGAAGGTCCGTGTTTGACCCTCTGCTATTTATTTGGAGATGCGGGGCATCGATCCCCGTACCTCTCACATGCTAAGCGAGCGCTCTACCATCTGAGCTACATCCCCATAGGAATATTGTCCACATAACGGTTCAATATCTAGTCCAATTTGGCTCTTGGCCGAAAAGCAATTACCTGGCAATTGAAATGCATAAGCCGTTACCACTTACCTGACTTCAGTCTATCTGCTATGTGTCAAGCCAAGTCTGTGAACTGGTTTTTGTCTGTGGTCAATTGTTGCGTTTGGGTGGGGCCAATGTCAAAAAATGAAAGGCGTTTTCATTGCGTTTGAAAATAAATTAAATTAAAATGATTTCGATATCTATTACTATTATTTTACTTTAGATAGTTAATACATATGTATAGTTGTCTTTAGAATTGATGCAATGAGGTTTTCTCAAATCCTACAGAAGACAATTTCAGTTATTATTTTATCAGCATTATGAAGTGAAATATTGAAACCAAACCGTTTAGTATTTAGTACTTAAATTTTTATTTGTCCTTGCAAGAGTTGTGTCTCTTAGCGAAGTTTTCTTTCATTTTTCAGTTTCCAGCCAATGTTCAATGTTAATATCGAAAGAATATTGGGACTTGTTAAAATGAAACCCCAAAAATTATGTTATATTGACAACAATAAAATAAATTGTTTTCTAATAATGTGCCAATCCGAACTAAACCAATGTAAAATAAATTTAAATTAAGACCAGCTCGAATAATAGAGGTATTACTTAAATAAATTAAACATCCAGCTAACAATACAAATCATGTAAAGTTACCAGACTCCAATTTTAATTGTTTCCATTACAAGAAATTGTTGCTATATTTTTCACTTTTTAATGTTTGTTCTTTGGAGCTTTAATTAAAACCAAACAAAATAAAGCAAAATAACAAACTTGTTGTTGTTTTTGTTGTTGTCAACGCTGAACAAGAGCCACAAACAAACTTGAAAATTACCTCAAGCTGTTGCACATCAACCCTTCTCAGGGAAACGCCACCATCTCGCCTCCTCAACCCCACTTTAATTGTTCTATAAGAACTGCTTGAGATGGAGGAACATTGTGAAAACATGTGGGAAGCATGTCTCCGCTTAAAAACACATTACAAGCAAACAGCAACAATTAGTTTGTCTCATATACAACTAGGAGTGGGAGGATGTTCCTTTCTACGCCACCATGCTCCTGGCAAGAGTTAAACGTTTTCATATTTATGAGAATCGTAAAACTCAATGATATACAAAATTAATGACAAAAACGTACGAGTGGCACTTTTCTACTTTTACTTTTTCCTTTCTCTCTGTGAGACACTCTGCGAAGGAGTCTCGTCGCGTTCTCTCTGGCGAATCGTAAAAGAAATGTTACCTCAAAACTTTTCTCAGCGTTTACCTGTCAGAGACAATAGCGGCAAGTGGGAAGAGCAGGTGACGAGGAAGTCAAGCCAAAAGTTATTCAGGCGTCTTGTAATTTTAATTTCAAGACAGTCGGTGACTTTTATTTATACTCTGTTGCAAAGGGTATGTAACTTTAAAAAAGCTACCAGTTTGCGACGCACCTTAAAAAGTGATTAATATACTTCTCGATTGATTTTAACCAATTCAACTAATATCAAATACATTCTCATATAAATTTATATTTGTAGATACTAAGTAAATTAAGAAAAGCCTCCCTTTCGGTTCTAAGTCCTTTCTTTGGAGGCTTTTCTATGTATGTAAAAACTCTCTTCAGCTCAGTCAACACATCGACACATATCAAAACGTTATTAGCTGATCTTTCTTTTTGACTTCTGCTTTTATACTCACAGACCAGAAGATGACGGCGAAACTTTTGCACTCTCTTCTTCTAAAACGAGAACATTGCCCAACCACCAATTAAAAAATAAAGACACTGACTTTATGTCTATTTAATTTGTTTCCACTATTTTGCATTTTTTTTCCATATAAACAAAACAATAATTTTGCAGATCCTGAATATCTATAAACTTATAGCGAGTGTCCGCTGAAAGAAAGTTGACCACCTAACAGAGACACATTGTCAAGGATTTTTACATTTCTATAGCATACTTTCCCACTACTTTCAGCGTTAAAATGCTGCTTAATAATTAGAATTTATGCTAGATAAGAAATAAACGAATATTATAAAATTTAAAAAGATTAACGATAGTTTCTATATACATATGTATATTTGGAAGTGTGTATAAAATTCTGCTTGGCATAGGTCAACCGCCCAAGTTACCATTCACTGCAAAATATTTAGTCGAAAGTCTCTCATCTCATTACATTTCATTTATCTAGAGAGGTCTATCTCAAGGCGTCACGTACTACTTACTTTTTGCTGTTGTGACTTTTTTTTTAATTGACTTGCCTTTTTGCTGGAACTTTATTAGTTGAGCACAAGGGAGACACTTTTTGGGCTTGATTTGAGCAATAGGTTCCGTTCACAAGAAAGTATATTCTTCCTGCTCATTAGAAGGAACTTGTGTCACACACACACACACACGTCTCTGCCACTCAGACTCAGTCAGGACTTTTAACTGAGTTTTTTTCCGGCTCTAAGGGGGGAGAACGTGTTGTTGGCCCAAGTGACATCCTTTTTTCACTCATCACTGCATAAATTTTCCCCAATTTTTTCTGTTTTTTTGTGTTGTGTTTTGGTTGCCACAATGCGTTATGCATATTAATTTATTGGCAATGGCATTCAGTTTTTTACAGGCAAGAAATTGTAGTCCTTTTTATTCCTGACTTTCTTGTAATATTTACAAATTTGATGAAGATATGCAGAAGAACTCTATGAAAAAAGCATTTTTTTAAATAGTTCAAATACTCTAAAAGTAATGAAATCCTACAATTTGGTGGAGTTGGTGGAGAAGGATTTTAGCCACATTCAGCTTGTTATTCCAACGGAGCACTCGAATTTGCTTAAATTCTTAATTAGTTCACGTTACAAATTACATTAACAAAAGGCGCAAGCAAATGATTTGTGGCACGGTATTTCTTTGCGAAGAAAACAGAAAAGTTTGGTCCGACAAAAAATAAAAGAATTTCCACCTTTGCATACGCAAATAGCAGACTAACAAAGAGAGCAAAAGGTGGGTTGGGGCATGGGAAGAAGGATAAGAAACATTGGAATGGAGGTCTGTGGTTATAAATTTTAAATCTGTTAAATTAATGCATCAGCTTTCTTTCTTTAGCTACGTGCCACATAAAAGTTGCAAGCTGAGAGAGAGAGAAGGAAGTTCAGTCACGTTACTTGATTACATTAATTATTCCTTTATTGTTTTGCATAGAGTTTTTCTTTTTATATTTTGTTAATCTATGCTAAGAGAGTATACACATTGGTTATGTTTTTGTAATGAGTTGTGCAATGTGTCTAATTGTAATTAATTGGCATACTAATTTTTACCATTTCTCTCTCTTGAACTGCTTACAGCACGCATTTCAACAATAATAACAACAACAGAGATTGGGTAAGTAACACGATTTTGGAATTCCTTTGGAAATCAAGCTAAGTTATATATTTGGATTTCAGAGGCAAAACCAATCTAGAAACTGTACGCCTTGTGGACGCAGTTATCATAACAATAACTCGTCCAATTCTTCCAATAATAATCGACAATCGTCAAGCTATCATTCAAATAGAAATTGGCAACCAGATAGATATTATCAAAGAAGAACTAATTTCCACCATAATACGATAAGCGACGATAATAGTAATAGTAGAACTAGAATTAGCGAGCCAAAAAATCAAAATTGTTATAATGATCAAAGATCAAATAGCAAAAGTAATTGGGATAAGCAAAAAGATATTCCCAAAGAATTAGATGATAAAAGGGTTAATCAAAAAGAGGACCAAGAAGTAAAAAAGAAAAAGCCCAGTGAATCAGCCGTAACTCCTGCAAAATGCCGTAGAAAATCTCTACCAGATAGTTCAGCAAAGACAAATTCTTCGAAAGAATCGACTGGTGTCAACAGCGCTCAAAAAAGAAACAATGATACAGCCTTAGAGAAGAAACCAGAAGAAAATCTCAGTGAATCTAGTACTAAAACAAAAGACAAACCCGATTCACGTCAAACATATCCCAAAATACAAGTAAGACCACTGACTGAGCTACTTGAACAAAATAAAACTGGCAACACCACAAAGGGGGATCGCCTGTCGGAGAATTCTTCTCCTACACCTACAAAGATACCTATTAGGCCTGCTCTAAAAATTCCTAGACGTAGTACCATTAGCCATTGTCGAGACAATGTTGTTAGCTTTAATGATCGACTGGCTAGAATGGACAAGGAGAGTCTAAAGTACATAATCAATAATAGTGATACAATTTTCGAGGAACAATTACAAATACAAGCGCGTCAGCGTATTTGTGAACAGATTAGTCGCCGTTTAAAAGGCATTGAATTTGAAAAGCCCAAAAATAATCCAGTCAATCAAGTGATTGAAGACGAAATTGTTGATGCCACTAAACTACCAGCGCTTTTTCTGCAAGAGATTGAAAATTGTTTTGGACTAAATATATTTACAAATCAAAAGAACCTGCAAAACCATCAGGAGAAAGAGACTAATCAAACCAAAGAAAGTATTGTGCAGTCGGAGAAGTGCACTGAAGAAAAAAAGAACCAATGCGAAAAGTCTATTGTGGAATCGAGTAAGGTGAATAAAGAAAACACAAAAGAGTTAATTACCGCAACTACAGACTTAAGTACAGAGGCGTCCAAAAAGAAGAACGAAAGCGAACATTCTATTGTAGAATCAAGCAAGGTGACTAAAGAAAGCAGAAAAGAGTCAATTCCAGATAAAGCAGTAGCTACAACCGTTACCAAGTTTTCTGATAACTCGGAAAACTCAGTTCAAAAAGAGAGGGAAAACGAAAAACGAAACGAAAACTCTTTTCAAAAATATAACATTAAAGATCAAGTAGTTGTTGCCAAAAAGACTACAGAAAACACAGATATCTTACCTCAAACAGAAAACGAGAAAGATCAAGTAATTCTTTCCAAAAAGAATACTGAAAGCACCGAAAACACAATCCAAAAAGACAAGGAGAAAGATCAAGTAGTCCTTGTTAAAGAGGTAGAGGTACCTAAAATAAAAAGAAAAAGTTCTGGGGACGATAAATTGGATGGAGAACCCATAAAAAAACCAAAGGAAACTGTTAAGTCCAACAATAAGGCCAACGAAAGCGGTAAGGAAAACTCCAAAAAGGAAACGGAACCCAAGGACATGTCCAATCAGCGTTCCAGTGACTTAATGGCACGCCTTAAAGTTGCCGAAGAATTTAACGAAAGAATGAATAGCGACTCTTTGCTTAACAATGGCAACAAAAGAGACAAGAAATCGCCCCAAAAAGACAAGTCCCCGGAAACTGAAGGCGTTAGGTCTCCAGGCTTGGAAAGTCTAGAAGTGCAAATTAAAGACGAACCGGTGTTCGTGTGCTCAACAAGTCCAATGGCCACAGTTGTGATCAGTTCATCGGATGACGAAGATTATGCTGAAGATGGTGACGATGATGATGGTGAAGAGGATGGGGATGAGGAAGAAGACGTTAAGGCTGATAGCGACTCCAATAGTAGTTGTTCTTTTTCGAAAAGTCATTACGATGAGGAAATTCAAAGTGGCGTTGTCATAGATACTTTTGAGAAACTTATTCTGCCACAATTGCCTCAGCAATTAGTTGCAAGTTATCGAAAAAAACACTCTGCCACCCTTTATCCGCGTCTGCAGTTTATCTTTGACGTGGTAACAAGTAGTAAGCACAATCCTCAAGTATTCAGTAATACTGAAATAACCAAAATTCAAAAGAATCTCAAAGAAACCAATAATCGTATTGCTATTGAGTTTTTGCTCAAGGAAATTGTTAATGTGGCAGCATCACAGCGTGGCAAAGCGGAACAACGCGGGGCAAATGGGATTACAGCCACGAAAAATGCTGAGGCAGCAGAGGTGATACATCAAAGAAATCAAGTCGATGTGTCGCCAACGCCTCCCCCACCAGTGAGTCAAAACGCCCCTTTGAGTATGCAGTGTTTACGTCAGCAGCCGTTTAATTTGCCATCCATTCAACTTGGTTTGGAGTCAAGTATGCCACGCTTTCAACTAGGTAGCTGTTACTCTCTTTTAGCTAATGGGGAAGCGAACACTGAGTCCTGCTATAGTCAGGATTCCATTACGCAAAGCCTACTCGAAATCGATCGACGCCTTTTAGAATATCAGAATCGACGCAGTTTTATTGATGAAGTAATAATGAAATTTCAAAAAGAGAAATCCGATTTAGAAATGCTCACCGTAGAACTACATAGTCGCAAATTTCTTATTCTAAATACGGTCCTTACGAAAAATCCAGCTGGAAGTACACCAAGTCAAGCGGCAACAACACCAACCGTAACGCCAACAAATTCGCCATCGCCTGATTTGGAATCCATTGCAACGGAACTGTCATTGCCAACATCTCCGTCTGTGGTCAGCAAACCATCTAAGGAAGTAAACAGGAGTAAAAAATTCAAAAGAAAAGCTCGTAAAAAGTTGCGTTCTGAAAACAACCGACAGGAAACAGAGTCCATATCCATTCCCAAGCCCATCAATGGGATCAAAGAAGATCCTGAAAACGAGGAAATATCTTTGGCAGCGAGTTCATATCCACCTGTTAAGAAACTCCGTATAACAAAATCAAATCTGTCCCAACAGCAGCAACCGTTGGCCATAATACCACCTCTTCCGCCACCACCACCGCCGCCAGAGCCCATTGTGAATAGTATGTCAATTGTGCCACCATTGCCTCCACCACCAACATTACCAGATTCCATTGCCAATATGTCATATACGCATCCAAATCGGAAAGAGACTAACTCTGATTTTGACTGTGTTCCAAGTGGACGATTGCATGGTATCTCCTATCCCATCACCCACATACGCATCTATAAGATATATATTATAGCTTCCTCTGAAGATGGTGATATCTACATGTTTAACATAAAGAATCACAAATTGGAACGTCAGATAACAAAGCATAGTGAGGCCATCACTAATATGTATCTATGTAAAAAGGATTCCTATTTATATACCACATCACTAGATGGTTTTCTCAAAAAATCATCATTAGAGGTGGGTTTATAATGAAAGAAAGAGATTGGAACTATTGTTACAAACATATTTATATTTTTAATAGAATTTGGAACGTGTCATGCAGACAGTTTACTTCAAGGAACCACTACAATCGATCGATCTAGCCTGGGGTCTGGCCTTCATTGGTAGTCGTTGGGGAAATTTATTCACATTTGATGTTACGGTAAGTTACAATGTTGTTAAAAACTAATAAAACTAAATTCAAATCTATGAAACTGATCACTAAAATAAATCCAGTAGAATCTGATATTAGCAACACTGGTCCTCAGACTTTTTAAATTTTTAAAGTTAGACAAATTATATATTTTTTAAGAAAGAGGCACTCGAGAAAATAAACCCAATTACAAATGTTGATGCTCAAAAATGTATAACCAAAAACTAGGAATATCGCAATTTGATTGGTATTAAGTAGAAAATTCTGGCAAAAACAAATTAATGCAATTTACTTTACTTTGGAATTCATTTATTAAGCACATTTTATTTTGATATTTAACTGAAATTAAACCAAAATTTTTAATTTGTTTTCAAGAACCTCATATTGGTTTGTTTTTTATGCATCCCTTCGTTTGTTGCGTCAATTCGGTAGAAGTTTTTCATGCTCATATCTACATATGTATAGAATGATGACTACATACATATGTATATACATACTGCTTAGCCCACCACACACCTGTCTAAATAGTGTGAGTGAGCTTCCCAATTTTTCTTACTCAATCAATCTAACATTTAATTACTGTTTGCCTTATAAAATATTTATCTGTCAAATAAACACTTAAAAAATTTCAATTAATGTGCTCATCCCTGGCACTATCAGGACGTATCCACACCTTGCCAAAAAAAAAAACAAAATAGAAGGGCAGAAAGAAAAAAAACGCCAACAGCGAATTGGCATTAAGCGGCATTGTTGAAAAACGAATGTCTAGACAATGAGAATGAAATCGAAGTAGATTTATTTTTTCCTCAACCTCTAATATTTTGCCTTGCGCTAAATATACAAATTGGATTGGAATCGATTGTGGAGTGTGGTACACTTCATTACAATATTTCTGTTATTTTGCCCTCCTAGAATGCCGCTAAGAGTTAGTGTGCTATAAGTCTTCATATTTTTTGGTGGCAGAATTTCGATTTATGGCTGCTACGTGCTGCCCTGATGATAATGCAGGCAACAAACGCAACTGTACTTTTAGCTATTTTTGAAGAGGGTACGGGTTCGAGTGCATTTGTACTTGGTGGCTAGAGGTGTGTAGGATATTTGGCCAAATATGGCCAAGATTGGGGCGTAACCGTGCTATATAGCCATATATACTTATACATAGGAGTGAAGTGGAAGGCGTTATTGCAATTTTAGAGCTGCTTTGCTGCTATTGCTTGATATTTTATTTTGTGTTTTATTTTGTAGATGTTTGCTGCACGTTGTTTGGCCGAAAACTACATAGAGAGCAAGCACAAGCTTGTCTATGGGCGGGTGGAGGTTAGGTTGGCAGTTGTAGTAGTAGTAGTAGTAGTTGCAACAAACACTAACAAAGTGCAGCTACCTCCATCTCTGTCTCGTTCGGTCGTTTCGTTTATATATATATACATATCTCTGACTCACTTGCTCTTGCTGGTCTGGTCCTTTTGCTAGGTTCCTCTATTGTTGTTTATTTAAGTTTTTATGTGCGCCTTGTTTAGTTAACGGTATATTTTGCCGACGCAGCCTTACTCCCTCTCTCTTGCACTCGTTTGGCCTCGTCCTTTTCTCTTTCTCTCTCTCTCTCTTCCTCTTTGCAATGACACGAAGTGTTTCTTGTGTATGCGCATGTCCCTCTGCACTGGTGCATTGCTGTTGCAATAGTAGTTTACCGTTAGAACAACTGGCTATTTGTGTGTGTGGGTTTTTCCTTGCGCTACGCCATTCGTTAGTTTTTTGGCACTAGCAAATAAAATGTTTATATGCTATTTACTCAAAACAATTTTAAATAAAATACAACTACCCATACTCTCTCTCTTTCTATCTCTCTATTTAGCTATTGCTCTCTATGCTTCTCTCACACTCCCACACAGAGGAACTCTCTCTCTTGGTGAAGCTCGGCATTTCTCTCTCTCTCTCTCTTTCTATCGCTCTTTCGTTATTTCGGTCGTTCCAAGGCGTTGCAATTGGAATTGTCTTCGTATCCTGTGCCTCTGTGTGCCTGTTGCTATTGCTGATGGTGTTGTTGTTTCTTGCTGGTTGGCTCCTGTTTTGTTGTGTTGTGTCTCTTGGAAAATGACGCTTATGTGTATGTACCGTTTTCTCATTGGTTGCTTGGGCCTTCAGCGGGTTGGTTGTTTATACCGTTATGTGTATGCGTATTTATGTATGTTTGTGTGTATGTGTGTGTTTGTATGGGACGTGTAACTCTTTTCATTGCTGTTGGTTTTCTTCCTCTCTGTTGCATTGTACACAGTGGGTTTGTGGCAGCTTGAGGGTGGAGGTTTTGGGTGGGTGTGGCAGGTTAGTTAGTTGTTGCAACCACTGAATAAGCAAAAGATTGCGCCTCCCACTGCAATTTGTTTGTATTATTTCGAATCGTCTATGACGCCATCTTGCCTCCTACACAAAAACACACACACAAATTGCAATAGTGGCACTACATAAAGATATACTCTCTCCAATTCTGTGGATGATCGGGTGGCTGTCAGGAGCGGTTAGGTCTTAAGGCCTGTACATACCCATTTATCAACGTAGGAGCACCACTCCCTCGGCCCCTGCCTAATGGCAGCTTTTGTTTGTCTTTTCTTTTACTTTACAAGTATGAAATTTTAATTTTCGGCAATTTTTAATATTTTGCGTTCTTTGTTTAGTAATAACTTTTCATTAGTTTTTCAGTACTAGTTCATGTTTATATAAAACTTGCATATTGATTTAATACTCAAATTTAAGAGGGCAGCGAATTATTTCTTTTAGAACTTCAGGTTGTCTCATTTCACATTTTCATAGCATACTTTTAGGGCGAACAATTGTGCTGAAGAACTAGAAATTTGTTTTCATTTGTTGCCGGTTATTAGGTTGTTAGACTTATGTTTTGTTATAGGCCAACAAAGAACAAATTTTCGTCGTTATTTTAATTTCTTATCTAATCAGTTAATCTTATTTTAGTACGTTTTTAAACGTCATTGCAAATACGATTTTTTTTTTAATTTAAATGCTATTGATACATTGATTTAAAATCATAAATGGATAGTTGTTAAAATCAAATACCTTTAATAATTTTAAAGCAAATAACAGATATTAAGCTTTTAATTATTGATTTTAATACATTTTGAGCTGTATGATCACAAGTCAAAAGCATTTCGAGTTGAAATCATTGGTCTAAAAATATAAATAGAGAATCACTAAAGTATTACTTATATTTTTTAATGCAATAATCTGCAACCCTTCTATTTCTCTCAACTAGAACTAAGCCGGACTCCAACTCGACAACAAAAAATTATATAATTATTTATTTATTGATGTGTAACAGTTTCAGTTTTTAAATTAAATGTTCGGCGTTTAAATAGGAAAACCATTCAGAGATTAATTAATCGTAGAAACCGTCTACCCGTTCATATAAACCTAATATTTATTTATTCATTTGATTCCGCTTCTGTCCCACTGTCTTGCTTATTTTTTATGCTATCTTTATAAAATGTATACATAGATAAAGAGATATGCTTAGAAGTATTATAAATAGTTTTTTTGTAACAAACAAATGGAAGCCTATTTATAAGACACCTCAAATTGGTTCGTTGCTCTCTTGGCAATAGGTAAGGTAGAGTGTACATAAAAAACGATTGAACATATGTACATACACACACAAATCATGACAATGCATTTTAAAGAAATAATAAAGAAATACAAACGACAAAAAATTACTATGCCAAGCACATTTTGACCAAGAGTTGGTTGTCCATTTACCAAACTTTGTAAGGGCCAACAAATCACAGCACTTCATCATGGGGATGTAGCTCAGATGGTAGAGCGCTCGCTTAGCATGTGAGAGGTACGGGGATCGATGCCCCGCATCTCCAAGGATTTGGTCCTTTTTTTTTTTGACAATTTTTATATCTTTTTTTTGTAAATTTTTTTCCAGACCAATAAAGTAATGGACTCACCATTACTTTCGACTGGACAATCCATTATAGCTGTCAAAGCAACTAAAGAAGGCCCACGTAAGATCGTTATCCTTGGTTGCAAGGGCAACTTTGTGTATATGCATGATGCAACCACTGGACTCTTGTTGCGTCGTCTCACACTGCCCAATGATCTAAATGTGTACAGTTTACTTTTGAATGATGGCCATGTTTATTGTGGCACGCAGAAGAACGAGATCTATAAATTTGACTTTGCGGTAAGCAAATAATTCGAAAATAATACATATTCTAATCTCCAAATCTCCTTAGAGCGGCAATTTGGTTGACAAAGTGAGCTGTGGCAATGGTGCTGTCTCTATGGTAGCTTATGGTGATCGATATCTATTGGTTGGCTGCTATGACGGTTATATCTATGTGTTGGATAAACTAAGCTGTAATCAAATGGGTCGTTTTGAAGGTGCCGGACGTATGGTTTTAGCCTTGGCAATTACAGGCGATAAAGTAAGATAGTTTGCATGACATTTTTTTTAGCTTCACCATTAACTTTTCGTTTGTTCTTTTCAGATTGTTACTTCTTCAAAAGATAAGTCTTTGGTTGTCTTGGAAATTCCACGGCAAATGATTAACACAGAGCATTAATAGTTACAGTTTTTGATTTAATATATGATTAACAGTTTTACATTTGTCACAATCAACGTATACAGGATTGAAGTTTACACCAATTATTTTTCTTTGATTGTATACATTGTATTTACACATCTTTCTTTAAAATGAATAATGAATTGTATTAGCAATTGATTTTGATTTGAAGAACATTTCTTCGTTATAAATAAAAGGAGGATATTAATATTATATATATATAATACTTTTTACAAGTATTTCGTTATTTTTTTTTTTTTAAGGAATTTCTGACGATCGCATGGGACGCACAGTTGTTTGCATTTGATGCAATCTTTCATTCAATTTGTGTGTACGATCGCGCAGATAGCTAATGAGATCGGCCTGCTTTTCCAGTAATTCGGCAGTATTTCCAGGTTGCATGAGACCCAAAGAGCCAGCGGCACGATCAGAGCCTCGTAGAACATCAGGAGCCAATTTTGCCTTGTTAAATTTGCGCACTTTGTCTAAAGAAAAATATATAAATGATTAGGTTAGTTCTAAATAGGTATAATTTTGATTGATATCAAGATAATCCACTAGATTGTTAAGGATTCATTTTAAGTATTATGATTTTGTCATTGTTTGTGCCACTCACCTATGTAGCAACCGTGAGTGGCAGCTAAAACAATATTCTCGGATAGGGTAAAAGCTGTCACATAGCTCACAGGCGATAACCAACCGGCTGCACAGTGTGTGTAGAAATCAGTGCCATAGTAATGATGAATCAAAGCTTGAACAGCCAACAACATGGAGTTCCACAACGAAACCACTTGCAGGGGAATGCCCTTTTGCATATTCGTTTCACGGTGAAAGTCATGGAAACCACTGAGACGAAGATTATCATGCTGCTTCTTGACAAAGTGATCAAAGATCTACAAAATTGAAATTGAGTATTAAAAGTAATGGTGGTGGTATTGAGGCAGGTCGATGGTATTTATTACATACATATGTAATCACCCAAAAGGTGGCGCGAAGATAGAGCATTATGAAATAAGCATCGCAACGCTTATTCTCTGGCATGAGGACAGCCAGAGCGATGCCCACAGCAGAAATTGCAGTCGAGATGAACAAATGAAGGCTGTAAAATACACATAATTAAAGATATACCATACATGTATGTATGTACATATATATGTTAAAAAAAAAAATTGTTTAGATTTGAATGCACCCCTTGATGATATCAGCTTGGCACCCTTCTCATGTGACTCATGACCGGTAATAATTCTGTTAGAAGTTGATCATAACAATGACTTTACCTAAATGCAGGCACAGTTTTCAATTTATAGCCGCTTGTAGAGTTTGACAAAAGCACCGGGTCCAATAGTTCATCTGTATCTGCATTATTTCTTGGCTGAGCACCAACAGCCGCTCCACTGAAGGGCCTATCCATTTTTCTTTTTGCGTAATTCGTTGGGGATTACGAGTTTGTTTTTTCTTTGTTTCTTCGATTTGTTGTTTTTCTAATGGACGCGCAAATCTGATGCTTTCTGGTATTTCCGTCTCTCAGTGTGACCGTCGATGTCCAAAATGCAAAATGTTAGTCACTAGTTCGGTGATTTATTTTAACATTGCCATCTCTAACAAAATGTTAACCGGCTCTGCGCTGTTAAACGCATTTTTAACAGAATTTCGAGATTTTTACCAGTTGCCGCAAACAGTCACACTGGTTAGCTCTTTTTTGATGTCGTCGAGGGTTTAAAAACGAGCTGGCTTTTCGTTTTGTAATTTTTTATATTAAGAAAGCGGTTTATAAACAACATTGAAAACATGGCCACGGCTGAAACTCAAGTCAGTGCGAATACAAATTTGCAAAAGCAGGATCTTAGCAATTTGGTAAGTTATCAATTCATCAAAAGTACACCCAAAAAAACTGAGCGTGCATCATTCTCGTGTGCTGCTTGCCTTTGTGTGTGTGTATGTGTGTTTGTGTGAAAGTGTACGCGTCCTCAAAAAAAATTGTGCCGCTTCCTAAAAAAACAGCGGGATGCGGGGACGCCCTGACACTAATTGTCGCCTGACACTTCAGAAAAAATTCCCAACATTGCAAACAAAACAAATATGTACCCATAAATGGCAACAATTAATTGTTTTGAATCTTTTGCTTGTTAACAGTTTGCGGGGTGGCGCAGGAAAAGTTAAGAAATCAGCACGTGGCGTTTGGCAGTCTGTTTAATTTGCAAAATGTTTTGGTTTTTTTTTTTTGCCCGAAACATATGCCGTCAATATAAACGGAAATTTTAAAATCATTTGGAAATGCCATTAAAAGACTCATCTGTTGCTGCCTGTGAGAAGCTGATGCAATGTCATTATCGTCTCTAACCTCAAATATGTACGGCTTTTTATTGACACACACAGACGCACACCCCATACACACACCCCTCGATATGCAAGGAGGTGGGGGGTTTTTTTTTTTGTTTCTTCTAATGATTAATAAATTTATTTTTTTCAGGAAATTAGCAATCTTACACCTCTCTCGCCTGAGGTCATATCCCGTCAGGCCACAATTAATATTGGAACAATCGGTCATGTAGCCCACGGTAAATCCACGGTGGTGAAGGCCATTTCTGGCGTCCAGACGGTTCGCTTTAAAAATGAATTGGAGCGCAACATTACGATTAAACTCGGTGAGTGGTGGACAAATAATCCAGAAGGGGCATTAAAAGATATCCTTAATTTAGTGTAGTTTAGAGTCTAAGCATGTTAAATTAAAACTATAAACGGATAGGTTTAAATTGAGGTTTTTTGCTAGTTATTTTATTGGTAGTAAATAGCAATCATTAGGTAAAGGACTATCAAAGTAACAATAGTTTTGGCATCCGTTTGTATATCAGGTGGGTCAATGTTATCTATATTCTGAATATATAAGACGGGATATTACAGAATGCCAGGACATCTTGGGCTTTATGTATATATATATATATTTTTTTTTTTTTGACGACGGCACATCGCGTAAACCACATCCTGTCTCTCTCGCTAACTATTTATTTGCTGTACTACCCCCGTATTTATATGTATGTAGTCTTAAGCGTTGCTGCTGTTGCTTTTTTTTGGATAAAAATGAGTTTAAGCGTTCTGTAAAATGGTCTTAAATCTGATTTTTTCTATTAAATTGCTGGATTTGTTCCTTTTCCTCCTACCGACTCCTCCTGACTGTGTCGTCGCCAGTAGTAGAAAGTAGAAGTCTTTGCCTTTACTTTCACTCCCTTCTGTCTCTCTCTGTCATTCTGTGTACTTATTTAGTCATTCCTCAATCCTTTTTTTGTTGTGTTCGATAATCCAGCAATTTAATTAATTGCCAAATTTTTTCTTCTTCTTTTATTTTAAATTGTGCTCGACCCAAAACGAAAAAAATCAAAAAACAAAAAAAAATATCATTTGCAGAACGCTTAAGCGAAAAGAAAATCCAAAAACTTTTGCTATCCAAACAGCAGCGAGAAATCTATGCGCTTAAGCAGCGAGAGAGACTTATGGACTTGAAGTTTAAGACAAAGGCAAGGAGGAGCATGCGCCTCATGGAGCAGGTGGAATTGGACAGATCACGAGATCATCGCAGTCGGAGTCAGACTTCTGCAAGTCCATGTAGCAGTGGCTATGGCAGCGTATTGGGTTCCGATGATCAGCAGGAACAACAATCGAATCAGCAATCGAAATCCCTAAAAAGACGACGTAGTCAAATAGAGTCAACATCAACGCCTCCACCGTCGGCAAAGCGAGCTAAAGACAATGTTGGCCTGGTAGTTCCAAAACAGAAGCCCCCAAAGGGTGAATACACCGTGGAGTATATTGAATCGGTTGAAGTGAAACGATATGAGCCCCTTTTCTATGTAAAATGGTTTGGTTATGACCAGAGTAGCAACACCTGGGAAACTTTTGATAATCTGGCAAATTGTAAGGCTTTGGACGAATTTGTGGAAAGCAAATTGAAATTATATGAAAAGTATATTACTCAAGTATTGGAGGAATTGCAGGAGCAGTTGAGAACATTGGAAAATAAGGAGAATTTTACCATGAGGCAAATAGATGGATTCGAACCAATGAAACTTCAATTGGATCTTATATTGCTGGCTCAATATCGGGCATCGGGTAGTCGTAGCCTTGTGGAACGTACACGCATAACCGAAAGGGCTCTATCATTGATGCAATTGAAGGACTTTCATACCCAACGAGGTCAGCAATTGATTGAATTGGCCAAGTTCGAGGAGCGCATAAACCAAGTAGAGGAACCATCGCCACCGATTCGTGTCGAAAATCATGTAGATCTTGAGACTATTGATTCGAGTTTTAACTATATACAGAATAACATTTTGTGTGCTAGCATACCAAACCCGGAAGGAGGGCTCTTGGGTTGCAAATGTCATGATGACGGGACAGAAGAGCCAGCAGAGTGTACTCCTTCTAGTCGCTGCTGTGGCCGGTTGGCGGGCGAGCGTTTTGCCTACGATCGGGCCACAAAACGATTGCGCTTGCAACCTGGCCATGCCATCTATGAATGCAACAGTCGTTGTTCCTGCGACTCGACATGCTCGAATCGACTTATCCAACACGGACGCAAGCATGAATTGGTTCTCTTCAAGACCAGCAATGGCAGTGGCTGGGGTGTACGTACTCCACATGCATTGCGCAAGGGTGAATTCATTTGCGAATATATTGGCGAGATTATAACCAGTGATGAGGCCAACGAAAGGGGAAGGATCTACGACGATCGCGGTCGCACATATCTCTTCGATTTGGACTACAATGTGGCACAGGAAAGCGAGTATACCATCGATGCGGCCAATTATGGCAATATATCGCACTTTATCAATCATTCGTGTGATCCCAATTTGGCCGTATTTCCATGCTGGATCGAGCACTTGAATGTTGCCCTGCCACGCTTGGTCTTTTTCACACTGCGACCCATCAAGGCTGGCGAGGAACTCAGCTTTGATTATATTCGTGCGGACAATGAGGACGTTCCCTATGAGAACCTATCGAAGGCCGCGCGTGTCGAATGCCGTTGTGGCGCCGAAAATTGTCGAAAAGTTTTGTTTTAAGTTTTAAAATCAAAATTTCTTATTCTTATTATGACCACATATTTTTTTTTTATACTTGATTAATTATTATGGTCAAATAATTGACTTTGATTGTTTCGTAATTTACTTTTTAACCTTTACCTAATATATTTTGTTGCACTGCCAGAAAATGCAAGACACAAATGGCCGACAATCGATGAAGTCCTTTCATCATCAGCCTGACGTTTGTTTATAGATTTTTTTTTTCTTTCTGTATTATCAATATTTTTATTATTATATTATGTAAAATTGAACTTTTTACTATTGTATGGATTGTTAGATAAGCATTAAAGTATTATAAACATTTCAACAATAAAATCGGCAATAAAATAGACATTAAAATAAATGTAAAACATCACAAAACAAAGTTGGATAAAGAAAATTCAAGAAGTTTGAGAGCTTTGTAAATGTGAGGGGTAATATGTTATAGGCCTCAAGAGTACAGTTGCCACAAAAGTTAGAAGCAATGTGTTTAGAATGAAAGGACCTTTGTATTTAATAGAATTGTAAAGGTCACTATTTTGGCATTTTGCGATTATTCCAACATCTTGAACTCTACTTTCAGGTTATGCCAATGCCAAAATCTACAAGTGCGATAATCCCAAGTGCCCGCGTCCAGCTAGTTTTGTATCGGATGGCTCTAGCAAGGATGATAGCATGCCATGTGCCCGGCCCGCCTGCTCTGGACGTTTTCGTTTGGTCCGCCATGTGAGTTTTGTGGATTGCCCTGGTCACGACATTCTTATGGCCACTATGTTGAACGGTGCCGCTGTTATGGATGCCGCTCTCCTACTTATTGCAGGTAAGCCTATTTATTTTTCACTCCAAACATGTATTAATTATGTTTCTATGACAAAAGGTAACGAATCATGTCCACAACCACAAACCTCTGAGCATTTGGCTGCCATTGAGATTATGAAACTCAAACAGATATTGATTTTGCAAAACAAAATTGATTTGGTCAAGGAGAGTCAGGCGAAGGAACAATATGAGGAGATCACCAAATTTGTCCAAGGCACAGTGGCCGAGGGAGCACCGATTATACCCATTTCAGCTCAGCTTAAATACAATATTGATGTGTTGTGCGAGTATATTGTGAATAAGATTCCTGTGCCGCAGCGGGACTTTAATGCGCCGCCTCGTCTGATTGTTATTCGATCATTTGATGTCAACAAGCCCGGCTGTGAGGTTCAGGATCTGAAGGGCGGTGTGGCCGGTGGTTCCATATTGAGCGGTGTTCTTAAAGTGGGCCAAGAGATCGAAGTGCGTCCTGGTGTGGTCACCAAAGACAGTGATGGCAATATCACCTGTCGACCAATCTTCTCGCGCATTGTATCGCTATTTGCCGAACAAAATGAACTGCAGTATGCTGTGCCCGGTGGTCTCATTGGTGTGGGCACTAAAATTGATCCCACCTTGTGCAGGGCTGATCGTCTAGTCGGTCAAGTCTTGGGAGCCGTTGGAAATTTGCCCGACATTTATATTGAACTGGAAATTTCCTATTATCTGCTCCGTCGTCTGCTCGGTGTACGCACGGATGGTGACAAGAAGGGAGCGCGTGTTGAGAAACTCCAGCGTAATGAAATTCTATTGGTTAACATTGGTTCGCTCAGCACTGGCGGTCGTATTTCGGCCACAAAGGGCGATTTGGCTAAGATTGTACTAACAACGCCCGTGTGCACAGAGAAGGGTGAGAAGATTGCCCTCAGCAGGCGTGTAGAGAATCATTGGCGGTAAGTCAAACACACAAACACATAGAATTCTCCATATAAATAACTATTCTCTCTATTTCAGTTTGATCGGTTGGGGTCAGATCTTTGGCGGTAAGACAATCACACCCGTTTTGGATAGTCAGCCAGCGAAGAAGTAGAAATTTGTGGCAACTTGGGAACATCATTTGCAAACGGCCTTGAACGTTTGGTCGCCCGCCCTTCTCCAACCTCCTGCTAGTTCATTCACATTGTCTTCTTTTAATCCCTCTCCATTTGCCTGCCTCTTTGTCCGTGTTACTGAAAGCAAAAACTAAAACAAAAAAAAAAAAAAACAAACAAAAAGAATATAACAAATCGTACATAACTTAATTTATACAAAAATTTTGTATATATATAATTTATATATATATATAAAATAGGAGACGAAAAGGCCGAAAATTAAAGGTTCTTTTTCGCTCGTAAATGTTATGCTCATTAAAAAGAGAAATCCAGGCACTACGAGAAACTAATAGGTTTACCATAATAATTATATAGAAAAACAAACAAACAAAAATCAACTCTGATATATCGTAAAATTGTTTTTATGATTTAAATACAAAAAGAAAAGAAACAAAACGAAGTAAAAAATGGTATGCATTTTTACAATTAAAACTAAAACCAAATGTTTTTGTTTTTAATATGGTAAAGAGAGGATTCAAGTGAAAAGGGAGTAATTCGGTATAAATTCAAGAAACCTGAAATACTGATTTAATGTAGAGATGATCAAAAACATTCTGGTTTTTGTGTTGGCTTTTGATATATCTAGAATCAGCATATTGCAGATGTAAACCGAAATCAAAGTCGTCTCCTTGATAAAAATATGTAATTCTCTATCTGCTTTGGGAAAGATTTTAATTTTACAGATAACACTTTTAGATCCATGGATTTCAAAACTGCCAAACTGAAACTAATAACTTTGATACATTGAATGATTCATTATAGACCAATTTATTTTGGTTTTTACTCGGTTTAGTTCAGTAAATTTAAATATTTTAGTTACAATACAGATTTTGGTTTTCTTTCGTTTTCATTTTTGTTGTTTTTAAATTGCAATAACACATTGATACTCGTAATATTTGTTAATTATGGGGGGTGTTTTTTTGTATTTTTTTTTTTTCTTTTTTGAAACATGATCTCAAGACATCGACGACAACGATTTGGTTTTGGTATGCGTTTGAAATAATTTGGAAACATTCTTGATTCATATTATTTTCATAGTTTTGTTCTTCGTTTCTTTAAATTTCTTTGATTTTTTAATTTTTTGTAACTATCGCACACTAATTATAATTGTAAACTTGCTAATTACTAATTATGTATTGTTTTTGGTTTTTGTGTTTTTATTTATTTATTTATTTTTTTTGTTTTGTTGCAATTATTTATTATTAAATAGCTTAATTAATAAAAATTCGTACCTTAGCCATGAATTTTACATATGTTGTTCGCTTTTCGAGTTCTATTTAGAAATAGTTTTTGGAAATTAAATTTGAAATGGTATGTAATACTATTAAGTAAATTGTTAAATACTTTTTCTTTGTTTGTTTTTTTGTGGTTTGTTGCTGTTCTTATTTCATTTTTAAATATATTTTGCGTTGTGATCAGTACACGCTTTGAGCAGAATCAAGACTTTCAAGTTCGTTGAAAAATGAAAAGTATATAATAATAATTATTAGATATATATTCATATATGTATATATATATATTGTACGATTTGACTTATACATAGAGTATATCGATTTGAGCATCTCTTTTTTTGTTTTCTTTTCATTTTTGTAGTTGAACACAATTCAGTTTATATAATTTACTTCAGACCGAATATCGTCTGAGATCTTTTACAACCAAGGGCTGAACTGAAGAACTCAGCAAATGTTATATGTAAATTAAAAATACAATTATTATTTTCTTCAGATACTTATCAGCAAAGGAGGCAAATAACGAAAAAAAGAAATATTAGTTATCTGTCTATTTTACAACTATATCTTTGGCTTTCGTTTTATTTTTTTTTTTATTTTTATATGTTCTGAAGCTTTTGACTAGTTCCATAAACTTTACTCGTTTTTGGCTTAATATTTGTATTTGCTTATCATAACTAGTTTTAGAATCAACTGAAATTTTATTACATTTATTTAATGGCTTTTAATTTTGTTTTGTTTTTGTTTCAAACTACATATACAATGAGATATTTTAGTTTCTGTATCTAGTTTTTGGATTGCATTCAATTTCGCTAGGAGAAATTTAGCGAAGGATCTTCAATCAGGAAACCATCTAATAACACATATATCCTTATATCCATTTATCAATTCTTATACCTAAGCTGATTTCTCTCGTGTGAGGGAGGGAGGAAAATACAAATTTACATTTAAAGAATTTCATGTGTGACTTCTATATATCTGGTAAATGTAAATATATTGTTTATTCTAGTGCCATATAATATTTATGGTTGGAGCAGAGGATTGTGTCATAAGCATGTCATCACCTTGTGGATGTGGATGACATGCTAACTAATTGTGAGCCTAGCAAATATTCATATTACATATAGTACAGACAATTATTTAATATACAATTATTGACAGTTAAGGTTTTTTTTCGTTTGTTTTTGTGTTTTGGCAAAAGACATATTAGTAGTAAATAATTACAGATATCGCTGTAAATCTATTATTATATAGTACATCACTTTCTCCTCTTTCTCGTTGAATTACAATTACAATTACATAGTTACAAACAAATATACATGTGCATAATAAACATGCGAAAATGTACATGCCATCAAACAAAGATTTTGACTATATATACCATAATTATTATATATTCTCCTACTTACATTTACATAATCATAGAATTTAATTGTAGTTTATTTGAAATTTTTGATAATTTATCAATTAGTTTTTCTTAATTAGTAGATTCTCATTGGATTTTTACAGTTTCATTGGGTTTCTATCATTTTTGAAAGCCTACATTTTCTTTAGGATGCTCTATTTTTTTTTGGTATTTGGAATTTATATTGAAGTTCCGTTTTCCCGGCTCTGGGTTGGAGGGGAGGAGTTGGGCATCTTAAAGAAAATGGCTCAAATCTCATTCGTTAACATCCTCATCCGATGAACTGGCTGCAGGAATTGTCGAAAATTGCCAGGCTTCACGATTGTTGTTCTTATTCGGTCTGGTTTTTCAATTGAAATAATCATAAATATAAAGAAAAGCGTTTATTATGATACTAAATTGATATTTTAATAATATTATGTATAATTTTTGGATTAAAGCCAGAAAAAAGTTGGACATTTTAAAATCGTTTATAGCTTAGTTTCCTTGAATAAATATCACTTAGTGAAATTATTGTATTTTTTAAGATTTTTCTATATTTTGAAAATTTTATACATAAAAGGATAAGCCAATTCTATGATAAGGCCTTTTTTGAAATCAAGAAGCGAATCCTAAATCATTTCAATATCTAAGTAAAACTATTGAACTGTAATATTCAGTTTAAATGCCATTTTTATGGGGTTGTGATAAAAAATGTCTAATTTGTCGAGAAATTTAATTTACATTCGTTTTATTATCATTAATAGCAAATTTTACTGGAGCCAAATTGAAAACTTCCAAAGTAGAATTTGATACCAATTATACCAAAAATTCGGTGGATTAAATATTTGTAACATTTTCTCAATTGGATGACCATTAGAAAGCGAAAAAATAATTGTTTAAGAAAGTTCTTTAGGAATCAAGAAAATGAGATCTAAGAACTATGACTTACCCATGCTTCTTGGCATTACTGGGCAGCGTATGGGAGCTGCGATAGTAGCTATCATGAGGCTCCTCTTTGGTCTCCTCCAGTGATTTTCGTTGCAGAGTCATAGTCTCGTGTGGCGAGGATGAATTGACGCCAGCCCCACCGGTTAGATCTGCATCCAGATAATATTTGGCACTCTGGGCAATTTTACAATTCTCACATTCGCTCAGATAATCATCATCCAGACTGGTGTCATTTGGCAAGAAATGCTCCTTGGGATTAAGGCAATTCTTCGATGTGGTGCACACTGGCAGTTGTTTCGAAGGCGAACGACCATTCCCAGCAGCAGCACTTGTAGTTGCTGTTTTCAGTGTACTCAATGGATAGCTTGGCATCTGGCAATGGGCAATGGCCAAGCCAGATTTCTCATTGCTATTATTCGATGATGAATTTGCTGGCGTGGCATCACGCTTCACTCTCAATATTTTTGGCAGTGTTGTGCTCTTACTGATGCTGCTGCTGGTTGCTGTTGCTGCTCCTGCGCCCTGGCCATTGTTATTCTCCATGGGTGGTATACTAATGACTGAGGGCACTTTACTGACCACACTGTTGATGGTACTATTTAGCGATACCTTGCCACTGATGTGCTTGGGCAGTGTATAGGTCACGTGATTGGCCAATGGATAGAAGGTGCTTGAATTGATTTTGCCACTTGTTAGTTTCTCGGAGGCAGCTGCAGGACTTGTTGGTGGCAGTGTTAATGTTGGTGTCGGTTGCTCCTTGCGCTGACCGCTACCACTCGATGTTGTTGTTGCTGCTCCTGTTGTCGACGATGAGGCTGACGACGTTGAGGATGATGGTTTGCTTAACGTATAGATTGTGGACACTGAATTGTTGTTGCTAGTGCTTGGTCCAGTGGCTGATTTTAAATTCGTTAGGCTTTTGTAGAGTTTCGGTGGTAAAGTTGGATTGCTTTGATCGAGTTGTTGTTGTTGCTGCTGATTTTGCTTTTGTTGTTGTTGCTGCTGCTGTTGGTTATAGAAATGTTGCTGTTGTTTCTGTGTCAAACTCAAGTAGGCATCAACCTGAAGGAGAGAGCACAAGAGAATGACATTTTGAAATATTCCATTCGAGGATCGAGGAATGAAATTGTTGTGCAATATAATTTTGAATAATTAGAAATAAATAAATAGGGATGACAGTCTTTCTTCAGTTAGGTCCTTGAAGTTTCTACCAATCGAGGGAGAGAGATGAACGCTTTCTTTCTTTTAATTTCATTCCCCGTCAGTTGTGTGTGTGTTTTGTTTTGGCAATTCTAGGATTACTTACATTTCGAACTCACCTTTCGATTCAAATAGGCAGTGGAGAGACTATCGGCTCCATTACTACTGCCCCCTGCCCCCGACGACGATGCACTGCGTCCGCCGCTGCTGCTGCGGCCTCGATCTGTGGTCGAACTCGACGACGATCGCTTCTGGACACGTCCCAAGACAATGGGTGGAGCTGACACCTCTTCGGCATGCTGCAGTGGAGGCGGTGGAATAATTGCCGACACATTGACCCCACCACTCGATACCGAACTGACCGATGCCGCATGGGTGTGATGATCATCGCCCACCTGTTTCGAAATGGTGGCTATTTTCATGGACTCATGAGCACAACTGAGACGCTTCAAGGTGGCCCCACTGACCGGAATGAGTTCCTGCTGCAGCTGCAGGTTCGTTGACGATTTGGCTCGCTGACCGTACGCCAAGGTGGCAGCGTGTCGCACACCGCCAGCCGGCGATAACGAACATGTGGGACTCGAGGTGGAGGAGGCGGAGGAGGTGAACAATTTGAAGGCATTGGCATTGGCATTGGCATGGACATTACTGCCCATATATGACATGGGCACATGTTGAATGGGGCATTGGCACATGGGTTTTTTGCTTGTCGTTGCTGTGCCACTGTTTCCTTTGGCCACATCCGTGCTGGAACTGGCATTGGAGCTACTGGACTTGGGTTTCAATTGCACTTGCAGGGGATCGGCCAAGGCAAAGTAACGTGGAATCGTGCGATGATAGCGTCGTGAACTTGAAGGCGTCTTGGAACCTGAACCCAATTGTTGTTGTTGTTGTTGTTGCTGCTGCTGCTGCTGGTGTTGTTGTTGTTGTTGTTGCTGTCTGGTCTGAGTAACTGAATCCGTCATAGATGTGGGCGTTGGCGATGTTATCGTTGCTATTTCCAATGGTTGTAATATTTCTATGGCGGGCATTATTTGCTGCTGTTGTTGTTGTTGTTGTTGCTGGTGTTGTTGGAGAATTTGGTTTTGTGTGTGAGTGGGCGTGGCAATTAGCTCTCCCGACGACACTGGCAGAGTATGAAAACTTGCCGCACTCGAACTGGCATTTATTTCCACATCGGCCACAGTAAGATATTGCTGTTGTTGTTGTTGATGTTGCTGCTGGGGAAATTGATTAAGTAGCTCCTGCGAGCCCCGAGGCGTTGATGTTGCCGTCGCCGTTGTCCTTCGGCCACTATGTGCCATATGTGCCGATCCTGCCGTGACACTTGCACTGATATTCAAATGGCAATTCTTATAGCTACACTCGGCCGCGGGAAGTTGTGTTGCCTGTGGCTGTGGTTTGGGCAATGTCTGCAGGCAAAGTGACGATTGAGATGGCTCCTCGCTACTCTGCAAACTATACGGTGGCTGATGATTCTCTCCCGTGGCAATGGTTGTCACCCCACCACTGTTTATATTGATGTTAATTAGATTTGTGGTACTTTGGGTATACTGATTTGTCTGTGGCAACACCGAGTCAGCAGTTGCTGTGGCTGGTGGAGCCGCAGAACCAGCAGCAACTGCCGCAGCGGCTGCCAACTGAGCATGATGGTGTTGCATTTGATGGGATTGTGCCTGCGGCTGGGGATGCTGCGCAACGGGCACCAATTGCTGGGTGTAAGGTGGATGATGCTGCTGCGGTTGGGTATGCAATTGCAATGTGTGTTGGTGTTGCTGCAGGTGTTGCTGATGGGCCTGGACCTGTTGTAGCTGCACTGTCTGATGTTGTTGCACTTGTTGTTGAGTGGCCATTACGATACCGCGTTGGGAACTGCCCGCAGGTATGCTTACGGTACACTGGGCACTTAATGCCTCGGCCTGGGATATGGCAACAGCTTCCTCATACGGTGGTGGGGCTTCGCCACGGGGAAAATGCGGTTTCCACAAAGGATAATGTGTGGCTGCTCCACCATATGAATAATCTATGGCACTCAGATTACCCTCCATGTAGCCCATATTGCCGGCAATGTAACTATAGGGGAAATGTATTGGGGTCAAGTAAAATAATAAAACACTAATTCAACCAAAAAGCACACTCACCCAATGCTACCCACAATGCTGCGTTGATCTTCGGCATTTTGGCGATTCTCCCTAGCCCGCATTTTGCGTTGCCTCAACCGATTGACCAGGAAGAAGAGCAGAGAGAGCGACAATGTGGCTGTTATGCCACTGGCCACCAGTCAAATGCCAAAATCGGTACTCCCATCGCTGAATTGATCATCCAAGCAGATCACCTCACAGCAATTGTTGCCACTGCCCACCGTTTGAAAGGATTTGCATTTGCTGAAGGCCTCGCAAAGTACCATTTTGCAAGCCTTGGGCAAACCGCTGTCACAGATGCACAAACGGCACGAATCCGGCCCGGGCATATAATGCATACCCGTCTCGTAAAGCTTGCCATTGTAATCCCGGCAATGTCCGCCGGGTATAAGACTAGAGCTGACTGCATTTCCATCTGCAAACAACATGTGCAATTATTGTTTTGTTCTATTTTTCCATCAGATTCTCAAAAGTCTTTAAATTAAAGGGATTTGGCTCTCAACCAAGCAAAAAAAAGATTTTAATATGCTCCTCTTATTTTTTTAAAGTTTAGTCATAACTATTTCTGGTATCCATTAAATAATTAGAACTTGTTTCAATTGGTTGAACGATTTAAAAGGACTTAGAAAAAAACAAAAAGCCTTTTGCGTGACAAGTTTTTCAAAATATCAAGATTATTATTAAAGTGCTGCTCTTTAAATAGGTAAGGACAATGTTTTCAGTTTTTTAGGAGAGCATTAAATATTTGAGCATCATTCTAAAAGTAATTTATAGCTTAAAGGATTCTTAATTGCATCTATAAAATATAAAGCATACTTTTCAGAGCCAGTTAGTTTTTTGAAGAAGAATACTATTTCTATCTGCCCCAAATTGATAAAAATAGAAGGAATTTTCAATCAATTAAAAGTGAAACTTTTTAAGATGCTTTCTATGTACTTTATGGCTAACCACAACAGTTATATACAGACCAAAATACAAATATATTTTATATGCAGGCCAAAATACAAACATATTTTGTATGTACGAGTTTGCCTGCTGCCTGCTCTCGATTCTTTCTTCTTTATTTTGACACACTTGACCAACTTTCGTCCTGCTGATTTAAGTTTAACAGTTACATTCTCATACACACACACACACACATATGTATGAGTAACAAAGTGCAGCAGGTGCTGGAAAACAGTCTCCAACCTCCACTCACACACATACAGACGCCCCCTTACATACATATATTTATATTTATCACTTTGAATGAAAATTAAATGCAAACGCATAACATTTTCAACATCATTTAAATGCTAAACAGCAAAAAAAAAAAGATACGAAGGAAATTCAAATTAAAAACAAATACATACACACATATGTATGTAGGTGTGTGTGTGTGCAACATGCAGAAACGTTGTATGAGTTACCAAGCAAATTTTGCTGTATGTGTGAGAGAGAGTGATACATACACACACCCAAATTCAGACTCAACGCCCACCTAACTGTACGAACACACCCATCCAAAGAGGCGGCAACAGCAGCAGCAGGAAAAAAAATAAAAAACACCCCCTCTCACACACACACACAAGCCAACTCAATCGCCCACACACACACACAGATGAAGCAAAAATTTTTGCAGGCCACTTCCTTCGTTATGCCCCCTTTTTTCGCAGAAGTTGCTCTCTCTCTCTCTCTCTAGCAGCGCAAACTGTGTGAGTGTGTGTGCGTGTGCCCCGTGTCCCATAAATTCCGAACTCTTCTGTATATGTCCTGTTCCGTATAAATATATATGTATGTGTGTATGAGTGTGTCTCTCTGTGTGAGTGTATGGCCATGGACCATATTTCCAATTATGCCGAAGGAGCCAAAAGCAATTGAAATTGATTTTGATTGTGAAGAAAAACCTTGTAATGATTTTTCTCATATCAAACAAAACTTTCATTTTTCTCAATCAATATATTTAAGGAAACTTCTTTGCAATTTTCCTCTCTCAGCTCAGCTTAGAGGATTTAGGTCCTCTGCATGAATGTATGTATATATGTGTGTGTCTGTGAGTCTCTATATAACAAATTTTTCACTCGACTTTTTCCCATTTTTGCACTTTACCTTTGGCATTTCCAATGAACGCCAGCAATGCCAAAAAATACATATTGCACTTGTTTATCTCACTTGCTCCAATTGCACAATTCAGTTTACTATGCTAAATGATTTAAATCACTCTTTTCTCAATTATTTAATTACAGTTTTTCGTCGTTGATATATATAGTTTTTTTGTCCACTCTTTTTCACGAAAATTCGAGCAATACCAAACGACGACGACGACGACGACGACTATGGCGAGTGGCAGACTGTTAGAGTCCTGCCTAACGAGAATTTCCAAAAGCAGTGTTGCATAGTCTCCAGAAATAACGAGTTTTTAGCTTTTCATTTGGAACTAAGTAGTTCCAGGACATGAGGGTTGGAACCAAATTAATGTTTTAAATTTTGGCGCGAAAATACCAAATAGAAACTTAAAATTGTCGTATAGACTTTTCATTAAAATTGCAGATTTGTCCTTAACAACAAGTTTTTTTATTGTTACCTATTCCCCATAATTTAATCTGCACGGATTAGGTCAAAAATCGGTTAAAAGGATTAATTTGTGAATGACCAACGAAGATTTATAGAAACATAATAAGAGTTAGAACTTTGTGAAGTTTACGTTATTGGTTTTGAAAACTAGGATTTTTAGAAACAAAGAAATTGATGTAAATAAATTTGTGAATTAAGAGTTACAGTTACAATTAAATATTTAAACTCTTATTAAACGGCTCAATATTTAGCTGGAAAAATTTCATTCCCAATTCATTGACTTCTCGATGTATCTATATACAATATCTAACCACTGGCAAATATGTAGGTATTTAGACAAATTTTTGTGAATTTTAAATATTAAAAACTGTCAATATATTGACTAAATGTTTTTAGTTTTGATGTTGTTAAAAACGAATTTTTAAGAAGAAACTTAAGAGAGGTTTTTACTAATTGTTAATAACGTTTCGCATTTCTTTTGTAATTTTTTTTTTAATTTTATATAAAATATAAATAAGTTCTTATCTGAACGTATTCGCGGAAAACGCTTCAATTTGAGAGCTTTTCAGCTATGCCTCTTGGTTTCAATAGTTTAACTTCTGTTTAACTGTCCGATTTAAGAAACTTTAACATTTTAAAGAACAATATAAGTTGCCTGTTCTTAACTGAAACGGTTTACTGAGTGAACTTTAAAATGTCGTGATTCTTTGACAAATGGAAAGTCTAATTAATTTAGTTGCCAATTTAATTGAATTTAATGCAAAGTGTGCTCATTAATTTACACAAAATGCTTCCAGACATGCAACTCCAATTCGAATCAAAACAATGTCAAGTTCAAAGAGACATCTGGTCGAAAGGGATTGCAGTTCTCTACGTTTAAGCCATAAACAACATGCAAGGGCGGGTTCTAAATAATAATAGAACTTTTCAGCGATTAACTTTGTTTTTCGCACAAATTAAATGCGGGGGGTAATTTGTAATTTATTCATGTCATTTGCAATAGTGGGATTTCGATGTAGATACCGCCATTCAGTTTTCAGTTATCAGTCATAGTCCTCGGTCGATACGGGGTCTTAGGATGACTTCCAAGTTGGATAATGCAACAGCAAGTCATCTGACGGCTTTGAAGGGAATTCCACGGAATAGCAGCTATGTGATACCTGGTCTCTATGATCTCTCCACGGAGGATACCAACTGGGTGTTGACCTCATCCTTTATCATATTCACAATGCAAACGGGCTTTGGCATGCTAGAGTCGGGATGTGTGTCTATCAAGAACGAAGTGAATATCATGATGAAGAATGTGATTGATATTGTATTGGGTGGTTTTACCTATTGGCTATTTGGTTATGGCATGAGTTTTGGCCGCGGCCCATTATCGAATCCATTTATAGCCTTGGGAGACTTTCTGCTCGATCCTCCTGTGGGCGATGCCCTGATGGGTCAAATATTTGCCGCCTTTCTATTTCAACTTTCGTTTGCCACAACGGCCACAACAATTGTGAGTGGTGCCATGGCGGAGCGTTGCAATTTCAAGGCCTATTGCATGTTCTCGTTTCTGAATACTGTTGTCTATTGTATACCAGCTGGCTGGGTATGGGGTGAGCATGGATTCCTTAATAATCTCGGTGCAGTCGATATAGCCGGAAGTGGACCAGTGCATTTGATTGGTGGAGCTTCGGCATTTGCTTCGGCTGCCATGCTGGGTCCACGTCTCGGACGCTACGCCGAGGGATATGATCCGTTGCCCTTGGGCAATCCAGTTAACGCCTGCATGGGCCTCTTTGTCCTGTGGTGGGGCTGGTTGGCCTTCAATTCGGGCAGCACATATGGTGTTAGTGGTGCTAAATGGCAATATGCAGCTCGAGCCGCTGTTATGACCATGATGGGATCTTTTGGAGGGGGTTTCATCAGTTCCATGTAAGTGTTGACCTTTAACATAGTCAGCAATCTTTTCAATTGCTGAATTGAATTCCTTTCGGCAGCTACTCCTTTTGGCGTCATGAAGGACGCATGGACATCATGGATCTAATTAATGGCGTGCTGGGTTCCTTGGTCTCCATTACAGCTGGTTGCTTTTTATATCGTGCCTGGGAAGCTTTGGTAATCGGGGCGATTGGTTCACTGTTCTGTGTTTTGGCCATGCCTCTTTTCGATCGCATGGGCGTAGATGATCCAGTGGGTGCCAGTGCGGTGCACGGCGTCTGTGGCATTTGGGGTGTCATAGCTGTGGGTCTCTTTGCGGACAATCCCATTCCGCTGGACACCACAAACGGTCGAAGTGGTCTCCTCAAAGGCGGCGGCTGGTATTTGCTGGGCATCCAGACCCTGTCGGCCCTCTGTCTAGCCTGCTGGGGCATTTGTTCGACATTCCTCTTGCTGTATGTGGTAAATAAGATAATACCCATACGCATGGATCCGCATGAAGAGCTGCTGGGAGCCGATCTAACCGAGCATCGTATACGTCACACCCAGATTGGGCTCTCCCGTGCCATCTCTGCCTTGGCTCCCATTAAAGTGGATCTCAATGAGTTGTCGGGTGTACAACCCATTGGCATGAATCCCGGTCATGAGCGTAGTATTGATCAATTACGTGCCGCAGAGGATAAACTGCAGCAGTGGCAATCGTATCTGGATCAAGTGATCGGTACGAAGGATTCGAAATCGAAGCATCAAAAAGAACCCATGGAGGGGGATATCAAACTGAATATGCAGTCGCCATCGAAGCTATTGGGCACAGGCAATGTCTTCAGTCGTCGTCTGCGATCCGTTCCCCTCAAGGATCAGACCTTCAGTCAGGGTCTGTATAGGGTGAACAATAGTGAATTGCCTGTAATCGGTAACCCCAAGTCGGATAAGGATGCCAATTTTGCCTGGGTGGATTAAATACAATATTAAATTTAGATTTTAAAAACAAAAAATTTTTACTTACCATCTCTATGAATATTTGCTTGATAAACTTATTTTACTTTCATCAACTGCGTAGATACCCACACCCAGACACAGAGGAGTACAGTCACCATGAGTAATCTCCAGTGATTTGACTGGGTACTTTACCCACCCTCTGCTTAACTCACACAATTCCAAAATTTCTAGATAAGATAGCTTTGTAATTGGAGCACACATAATAAAGATAAGCGACTAACAATGCTACTCACTTGTGTTGAACAAACTAACTAAATGATAAAGAAAGATATGGAGAACTCGTAATAATTAAAGAGCCTTGACGTTAGCATATGGTAATATACATATACATCGATGCTTAAAGAGTTATTAACAATATCTAGTTATCAATCTGTTCCCATCAAAATTTCCATATTAAATCTAAAATAACAATTTCTTTGGATATTTTTTTTGGAGTGTTTGCAATTCTCAATTTTTATTTATGTTAATTGAAATACAAGCAAATGTTTAATTTGCGGTATGTTTTGTTTGTTTGTTTTTTTTTTTTTGTGGATGATGGATCGATGATATATTATATATATATATATATATATAATTATATGAATAATATAATATATATTATTTAGCAGTTGTTCTTGATTGTGAGTCTAATATAAAGCAGTTGTCGTCGTCTCTAATTTAGAATCCAAGTATGTGTTTATAATGAATTGAAAACCTTTTGTGTATGTGTTTTTGAATGTGTTTGTTGTTGGTTTTGGTTGTGTGATTGATTGATTTAGTCGACCTCCTCGATGGTGGGGCCAGCGCCGCCGGCTCCGGCACCAGGGGCGGCACCTGGACCAGCAGCACCGGGGGGAGCACCGGGCATACCGCCGGGAGCACCACCAGCGCTCTGGTACAACTTGGTAATGATTGGGTTGCAAACACCCTCGAGCTCCTTCTGGCGGTGCTCATACTCTTCCTTATCGGCCAGTTGATTGGCATCCAGCCATTTGATGGTATCGTTGCACTTGTCCAAAATGGTGGTGCGGTCTGAGTCCGAGATCTTGGTCTTCAGATTCTCCTCATCGAGGGTTGCTTTCATGTTGAAGCAGTATGACTCCAAACCGTTCTTGGCAGCAATGGTTTCCTTCTGTTTCTCATCCTCGTTGCGGTATTTCTCGGCCTCGTTGACCATGCGTTCGATATCTTCCTTGGAGAGACGACCCTTGTCGTTGGTGATGGTGATCTTGTTCTCCTTGTTGGTGGAACGCTCCAAGGCGGTGACATTCAAGATACCGTTGGCATCAATATCGAAGGTGACCTCGATCTGGGGGACACCACGTGGTGCTGGGGGAATGCCCGACAACTCGAATTTGCCCAAAAGATTATTGTCCTTGGTCATGGCACGCTCACCCTCATAGACCTGGATGAGCACACCGGGCTGATTGTCCGAATAGGTGGTGAAGGTCTGGGTCTGCTTGGTGGGAATGGTGGTGTTACGCTTGATGAGCACACTCATCACTCCGCCGGCGGTCTCAATACCCAGGGACAAGGGGGTAACATCGAGCAACAGCAGATCCTGCACTTCCTGCGACTTGTCACCGTGCAAGATGGCAGCCTGGACGGCAGCACCGTAGGCCACAGCCTCATCGGGATTGATGGACTTGTTCAGCTCCTTGCCATTGAACAGATCCTGGAGCAGACGCTGCACCTTGGGGATACGGGTGGAGCCACCGACCAACACAATATCGTGAATGGCCGACTTGTCCAACTTGGCGTCACGCAGAGCCTTCTCCACGGGGTCCATGGTGCTGCGGAAAAGATCAGCATTCAACTCCTCGAAACGAGCACGGGTGATGGAGGTGTAGAAATCGGTACCCTCGAACAGAGAATCAATCTCAATGCTAGCCTGAGTGGAGCTGGACAGGGTACGCTTTGCGCGCTCGCAAGCGGTGCGCAGACGACGAAGGGCACGCTTGTTGGTGGTCAGATCCTTCTTGTGCTTACGCTTGAACTCCTGCACGAAGTGAGTGACTAGACGATTGTCGAAATCCTCACCACCCAAATGGGTATCACCAGCCGTCGATTTGACCTCGAAGATGCCGTCATCGATCGACAGAATGGACACATCGAAAGTACCACCGCCCAGATCGAAAATCAAGACATTGCGCTCACCCACAGCCTTCTTGTCCAAGCCATAGGCAATAGCGGCCGCTGTGGGCTCGTTAATAATACGCAATACATTCAATCCGGCAATGGTGCCAGCATCCTTGGTCGCCTGACGCTGTGAATCGTTGAAGTAAGCGGGGACAGTGATGACGGCATTGGCCACTGTCTTGCCCAAATAGGCCTCGGCGGTCTCCTTCATTTTGGTCAACACCATGGAGGAGATCTCCTCGGGGAAGAAGGTTTTCTTCTCATCCTTGTAGACAACTTCAATCTTGGGCTTGCCATCCACACTGACGACCTCGAAGGGCCAGTGCTTCATGTCCGACTGCACAGCGGAATCCTCAAATTTGCGACCAATCAAACGCTTAGCATCGAAGATAGTTTGAGTTGGGTTCATGGCCACCTGGTTTTTGGCGGCATCACCAATCAAACGCTCCGTATCAGTGAAGGCAACATACGATGGTGTGGTACGATTACCCTGATCGTTGGCAATAATTTCAACCTTGCCATGCTGGAATACACCCACGCAAGAGTAGGTGGTTCCCAAATCAATACCAACAGCAGGTGCTTTAGACATCTGGAAATAGAATTAAACAGAAAAAAAACCGTGTGGGTGGAAATATTAATTTTTGAAAGGGAAAAATAACTATGCTTAAGAATTCTATATAATTTTTAGACGTGAGAAAATTTCCAAATATAAATATCACTTTTTCTCCTTTAGAGATACTTGAAGACTGAAATTCTATAGTTGTAAAATCTATAAGAAAGTTTTATGCCTACTTGGATCAATGGTTTTTGCAAAATCTATCTGTCATGAGGTTAAATAACTATAGAAAATAGAACAGAAGTTAGAATCCAATAAGGACGATGGAAAGCAACTTAAATAAAGAGCTAAACAGATATATCGCCAAGGACACATAGTAACGGCCCATGGAAAGTAGAGCAGATATACATAGAAGTGAAAATGATTTATTTGCAAATTGTTTTTCCACCCCAAAAAGAAAAAAAAAACAAATTGCAATAATGACTAATCGCATTTGTTCATGTTTCTTTTCGCCATTTACAGCTGTTTGGCGGTCATCGTCGTTTCAAACTTATTGCGTTGTGTGCTTGGAGAACTCGTTTGCCACCACCGAAATTGGTGAAACATGAACAAAAAAGAAAATATGCTAACAACAACAACAGCAAGATTACTATATACACATGGCGGCCACTGTCAAAAAAGCAGCTGCTTATTAAAACCGCATGGAACAAAGGCGAAAATTCTGGAAGCAAAAACCACGCTGACATTGCTTATATGACATTTTAAGTGCGTGAAAAAGAGACAACGCTATATACACTTATATGGAATGAGAGAGACACGCCAAAAGAGCGAGGGAAAATTTAGAAATGCCGCATGCCGGTTGGCAACGCAGCGCAAAAAAATGATATTTTCTATTAATTAATAACAAAGCCATATAAAAGCATAAATATGGTGTTGTTGCCTAAAGTATTTTTAAATCCATCTGACTGTTTATAGATATGTATATTTTTTATAAATAGAAATCAATAACTATAATAAGTAAAGACGTCAGACATTAATTATGACTCATGTATAAATGTGTGTGTTTGTGTGCATTCGGCACATTATTTCCAATGGAATATTCCAGACATATTTCTTCATAAAAATGGCTAGCAATTAACAACGAAAAGATTTGATATCTAAATAAAATTATTGTACATTGGAATTATTCATTAGTACGTCTGGATGACGCAAGTTGTATTCCTCACTTAAATTTTTTGTTAAGCATGTGCATTTTAGGTGTGTATACCCCCAGTCGAAAGTTCAAGAAGGTTCACAGTTATCCCGCCGCCATGATTTACGGTTGAAGGGAGGAAAAAAGAAAACTGTAGTTACAGCTTAGTTATTGATTAAGCCTTTTAATTATAACGATTGTCTCTCTCTAACTTTGTGTAATGGAAGTTTTCTTTTCTGTTCTAGGTCATAACGTGTCAAGAACACGTGCTTAATTTGTGGTTAATTTTCGCGGACTATTCTCGCTAATTCTATTGCTTACATACATAATGTTGCTTTACTCACCTTTGTGTTTTGCTTTTTTTAATTAAATGTACTAAAATTTATATAAATCGTTACACTTCACTTCTTGTGTGTCCTACTTTATCTATATTTTTTAATTCTGCCGACGTCGAGCACAGACGTTCGATCAAACTGGCGTTTTGTATAGGAATGAAAAAAAAGCCGAGCGACGCCCCTATTTATAGTGTTTCCATCTCTAGACACGAAACCACCCTGAAATCCCGCCGAGTCTCGCTAGAGCTGGGAAATGGAAAAAATTTATCGATAATTGGTTCGTAAGATTGACTTTTTTAAGGTTTTTTCTTCTTATATTTGTATAATTAGTGAAATTTGTAGAAGGGTTCATTATTTTACGTCGTTCGCGCCTATAAGTGAATCAAATCGTTTAATATGAATCATATTTAGTTGTCATTGTTAACAATTATTTTGGGACAGAAGATGAAATGTCGCCACTAGTTCTCTAGAAGGTTCTTTAAAATGACTCATTGAATTAAAACTATTAAACTAATACTTTTTAATTTGAATTTAAATTAGGAATTGAATTTTTAATATAATAGATCTAATATCCTTCGTTTCCAGAAAAATCTGATAAGGGTGTGGATAATATTTTTACGCACAGCTCTAGAAAGTGCCAAATAGGGGCGAGCAGTTAAAAAATAGGGGGCCGTAAGGCGGGAAACGTAAATTTTAAAATTCAGGTTTCCATACATTACCAAGTGGACTTCCGAAGCAACAGCTTCAAAGCATAGTGGTGATATTTTTCAAGTGTGAACATATAAAAAAAAAAAAAAAAAAAAAAGGCGCAAAATTTAAATCAAATTCCACAGATCAGTGGAAATATTTTTATTTCTTCTTTATACAAGAAATATAATAAGTATAAAATCAAGTGGAATTAATTTGTATTAAAACGGGTAAAACTACCCACAGAAAGATGGCCACCGAGGCCAGGGTGACACCCGCATCCTCGGAACGGTACACTGCAAAAAGAAGCAAAATTTCCCCGACAACCAAGAAGGCCAAAACAACGGTACACGAAATAGGAATGATTGCAGAAGAAATGGAGGTTGATGTAATAGAGGAACAAAAGGAGAGCGAGGATAATATGAACATACATGACAACGGTACACAGTACGAAGCTAAAAACAATGCCCCAAAAGAACTCAACGAATGTATGTATAACAGCACACACAAAGGCCCCTACATCGTATACATAGACAAATTTGATACAAATACAAGTGAGTCGAAAATGAGAATACCAATAAATTCCCTAGAGCTAAACGCGGTGTTACTTAAGCTTAAAATAAAAGACATCCTAACGGTCAATAAAATAGGCTATGGTAGATGTAAAGCAGAGTTCAAGTCAGCAGAGGCAGCTAATAATTTATTAAATTCTGATCTTAAAAAAAACGGTTATGAACCCAAGATCCTTAAACACTTCCTATTCAAAACTGGAATTTTATTTCAAATACCGATACGTTTTTCAGACGCGGAACTAAAAGAGTACATCAGCTCAGCAGTTCCAATTCACGAAATAATACGTGTAAAAAGAAAAGAAAGTGATGTACTGGTCCCCACGAGTAGGGTTAAGCTTATCTTTAGAGGAAACAATATTCCAACAGAGATAACTTTTCTGTACTCCAAGGTCAAAGTGAATCCTTTTATTCCCTTCAACCAATGCTTTCGCTGCTTCCGCTTTGGCCATTTCGCCCAGCATTGCAAAGAAAAGCAACAAAAATGCAGCACCTGCTCCCTAGTCCATACAAAAGAACAATCTTGCTCACAGACAATCTGCATAAACTGCAAAGATGAACACATTGCCACACACACAGAATGCCCCGCTCGAAAAAGAGAATTCGCTATACAAAAAGCCATGACGATGGAAAATCTTTCTAGAAACGAGATTAAAATTAAATACCCCGCCCTCTTCCAAAAAACTAGTACAATTAACACAAACGACCTTACACTTTTCCCCACCCCACAATGGCAAATAAACTCTGACAGAAACGCGATCCAAAACAACACACAAGTCGTTGCAGAACATATGCACAAACAGATACCCTACAACAAAACAGTCAAAAATATCCAAAATAGAAGGAATGAAGAGAGAAACGCCATGAATACCATGAACAGCTGGAATGCTGTTCTAAGTGATCATAGAATCTCTCTCGATGAAAAATATGTTAACTCCCATGCCAACCATAACGCCAATTTCACCCCCAGACCTTCCACCTCCAAATCCAAAGACAGAGTCTCGGCTCTTGAAACAGCCGAAGACAGTCTGTCAGCCCTATCAATGGAAATCTCAAAATTTCTAATAGACCAGAACTCTAACATTATACCCGAATCCAAAAATTTCCTAGAAGCCCTAAGAAGTAGAATTGCTCAAACCAACTCTAAAATAGATGTACTTAAAATAAATCAAACCTACTAATATTAAATCTTTAGACAAATTTCTCAAGCCTACTTATCTTATTTCTTAAACTTATCTCCTTTTAAGATGAGAATTCTACAATATAACATACAAAGTCTCACGTCAAATAACAACAAACATCTCCTTGAACTCTACCTTATTAAAAACGATATAGATATTGCCATCCTCTCCGAAATCTGGATTACTGACAATGCCATGTGTAGCTTAGCTAATTACAATTTTGTTTGCAAGCCTCGCCCTGACGGCTACGGTGGGGTGGGAATTTACCTAAGAAAACATATACGCTTTAAGCAACTAAATTGCCCTAGTTCTGTAGAAGCAATAGGCATCTGCACAACTAATTTAAAGCACAACATCAGCGTCTTTAGCGTCTATGCACCGCAATCCTTAAGTAACGATGATTTTGAGGAAGGTTGCAAGGACATACTATCGCTCGCAAATCAATCCACGGGCCTATCGATGATAGGCGGAGACTTAAATGCTAAATCACAGGTTTGGGGTAACAGCGTACAAAATCCTAGAGGAAACATCATTGAGCAAGTACTTTTAAACTATGGCTTCTTCTGCATAAACAACGGCAGTCCAACCTACTCTCACACTCCAGCATACAGTTCAGCATTAGATATCACCCTAGTCAACAAAAACAATTTACAATTTAACTGGACAGCAACGAACTCAAAAATTTCCAACAGCAATCATTTCCCGATTACTATTGAGATAAAAGGAATATCCTCGTCCTGCAACAGAAAAGTAATCAACCATAAAAAGGTAGCTCAAGACTTTGCACAAATTGATATTTCCTCCTTAGAAAACTTACCATATACCTCAATCGCAATCACATCGCAAAACACAATTAAAGTAGATGCCAAAAATAAATACCTGCCAAAGAAATACTGGGACGAAAACTGTGAAAAACTATTCAGGATTAGGAACGCGAGCAGACAAAAGTATTATAAAACGAAACTACATACGGATGCCCTAGAATATTTAAGTAACAATAAAAAACTAAATAATTATATACGAAAAGTTAGGAAAAACAATATGGACAATCTTGCAGAAACCCTGTCAAACCCTACTACTATGAAAGATTCTTGGAAGATAATTCGCGCACTGAAATTATACAAACAGACAAAACCCTCTAGGGCCGAAACCTCAGTAGAAAACTACGAAGAATTCCTTAACCTAATAGCTTCTACACCCGACACACCTGGTTGCACACAAATATCCCCCCCGAAGCCAGCCTTGACAACTCAAACAGGGCTAGCTTCTCTAACAACGATCTACAGGCGTTTCTTAAGTCGCGTAATCCTCATTCTGCGAAAGGACTGGATAATATCTCGTACCATATGCTTCTCTCCCTCCCAGCTGCTCAAACCCAAAAACTGGTAAGCCTACTAAACGAAACTTTAGATACCGGCATTATCCCAGATTTTTGGAGAAAAATAAAGGTTGTACCGGTACCGAAAAAAAACCTCGACTCGTCAATCATAACCAACAACCGACCCATCTGCCTTCTAAGCGTAGTCTTTAAATGCCTAGAAGGTTTGATAAAACCCAAAATGGAGGAACATATAGCCAAATACCAAATAATCCCCACAAGATCTTATGCCTTTAGAAAAAATCACTCCACTTCCCACTGCATTAATGATGTAATCAATAACATAGCGAGCCTCAAAAATCAGGGGTTCCATGTCACCGCATCAGTGCTTGACCTGAGCAAAGCTTTTGATGCAGTGAATATTCCTATTCTAGGAAAAAAACTCACTGATCTGGGCTTTAAACAAATGTACATCAATTTCATCACCAATTTCCTTCAAAAAAGAGTTCTCTCTATGGGAACGGTAGAAAAAACAGTGAGCAAGGGAGTGAGTCAAGGCAGCTGCCTCAGTCCCATCCTTTTCAATATCTACACAGCTGAACTGCACAACATCACCGATACACGAAACAGCATCCTCTTCCAATATGCTGATGATTTTTTCTTAATAAGCTTCCACAAAAACTTCTTAGCAGCCAAAAATAACTTAGAAAATCTAGTCAATAAATTCAACGAAAAATGCAATAAAATTAATTTAACCTTTAACCCCAATAAATCATCTGTGATACACTTTAACTTAAGAAGACAACAACTCAATATACTGTGCAATAATTTAGCCTTAAGAGAAGTAGACAAAGTAAACTATCTAGGTAGACTTATTAACGCAAATAACTCCTCTATAGACCACATTAAAAAAACAATAGCAAAATCTAACCAGACAAATATGTTCTTACAAATGCTTAGTGGATGCCGTTTCGGAACTCACCCCACTAAGTCTTTATTACACTATAAGGCATTCATAAGACCAAAATATGAATATGCCTGTACGTCCTTCGCTAATATATCCAAGTCAGTCATGTCCGCCATCAACTCTCATGCCAATTTCCACCTTAGAAAAGCTCTGGGTCTCATAAAATCTACTCCAATCAATATAATTTACCATCTAGCAGCTGAACTCCCTCCTGAATTTAGAATTAAATTCGCCACAGCGAAGGAGCTAGCAAAAATCTTTGCCTACGGGCTACCAGCTGCCTCTCTCCTTACCAGCCCCTTCTCACCCACAAACACAAGCTACGGCAGAGTGTACAATGAGTTCAAATATATCTTAGACAAAATTGCTCCAGTAAATTCCCTTCCTGTCTCTACTAGAAAAATCACATTTTACACAAACTTCTTTAAGAACACAGCTAGAAACAAGAAAGAAGCTAACAAAGACATTGTACAAGCACTTCTAAGAGAAAAAACTAAAGAACTCCTCTCCCACAACTATGAGCTAATTTACACTGATGGCTCCGTATCTGAAAATTATACAGGTAGCGCATTTGTACATAGCCAATCAAAAACCATTCAAAGCTTCTACACCAACAGAACGCTGTCCTCACTAACCTCTGAACTCACTGCCTTAGAGAAAGCCATAGACTTTGCAATACACAAATGCATGCACAAAGTAGCCATTCTAACCGATAGCTTAGGATCTTTACAAACGCTTATCAACCCGCACTCTAACAATTGTATATCTCGAAGAATCCTGGAAAAGATTGAAAGCAGTTATTTCATAACATCAGTTGAGCTTCACTACATACCCAGTCATGTCAACATCTTAGAGAACGATTTGGCAGATACAGCTGCCAAAAACGCCAGACTTGAAGGCACATACATACAAGTCAGCTGGACTCTCAATGACGTCATCAACCATATGCTAAACTGCATCAAAATAGAATGGGAAAGAAAGTATAGTACCTTCTGCATTGAACGCAATAAAGGTTACTGTGTTCTATTCCCATACGTCAAGCTGCATCCTTGGTTCCACAAGATGAATGCTTTTGGAAGACTAGAAGTAAAACAATTGAACAGAATAATAAGTGGACACGCCTTCGATAAAAACACCTTGGCAAAAATGAATGTCTTCAACGACGCCTTATGCGATACTTGCAACACCGTGGAGGACATTTCCCATGTTCTTCTCAAATGCACCAAATTCGCTCACATTCGGAGAGACTACCCGACACTATTAAAATACCAGGACATATATCGTCTCCTTGATAACGAACCAGTTGATAACTACCTATCGATAACACGATTCACGCATGCTGCTAACATCGATATCTAACTTTGCACGAAACAACACACAAATTCACCACTCACACATACCACACTTTCATCATCGATTCACATACACATTACACACACACACCCACACATACACACACGCACACAACTAACAGCATGTTTTTCACCATCCAATATTCATCGAAAACATATCGATATATCTCAGCGATACTAAACTAAAAAGAGAACATAAACAAATACATTTCTTGCAGATTTGTTCCTAGAAGTTACATTGAAATTATTTTTCGCACATTCGCTGTGGCGTTAACCTGTTCGATACGGGAAGGCCAAATAATCCTTCCATAAATCACATGGAAGTAACTTAATACAAAAAAAAAAAAAAAAAAAAAAAATTCAGGTTTCTATGATTTAGCTGATATAAGATTTTTATATAAAATTCACCTTCCGTACGAACAGCTGACCTTATTTTATTATCTCACACTCTAAATACAACAATTTGCGCGTGCTTTCTTACTCACACACATGTTGATTGATAAACAAACATTGCATATATTATTTATTATCTTGTTTAATATGGAATACTTGCTATAATAATAATAGTAATAATAATTAATTATGTGGCTCAAATATAGTACAAGTATTTTTCATCATTTTGTTGTGTTGCTGTTTAAATATAATACATTTAACTTCGAAATACAAAATGGCCAAAAACAAGGCAACTTAAAAAAAAAAAACAATAAGAATACATAAAATATACAACATAACAAACTATATAACTAGGAATCATACTTCATTATTCTTTTGCACACACACATACGTACGCTCATACATACATACATAAATTAGTTTAAAGGAAAGGAAAAGATTGAATTTTCTTGTAATTTTCACACAAAGCCCATTCAATGGCAATTTAATTGATGCTGACAATCCCATTAAACAGGCTAGGCGTGAAAATTGAATAACATTTTATATTAATTAAAAAACTTATTTATATGCATGTATGTATGCACATGTAACTATTTAACTTAAGTAACATAAAGTCCCATGTTTGTTGAAGCCGAAAGAAACTGTAACTGCATATAACGAGTTGTTGTAATTTCCAAAAAACCAAAAAATAACACAGATGTTATTGTGTTTTTTGGATATCTTCGTATTTTTTTTTTTTTTTTTGTAGAGGTATAGGATGGGGGGAATGACTTTGGATGACTTTCATGCTGTTTTCCTCAATGCGGACAGATGATAATGGATCGACAGTGGATCAGCTGTAGGAGAAGAAAAAAAAAATTACATTAGAGCACAAATTTTAAATTATAAAAATATGCACAATTTGATATTGTACACATTGAGAAAATAGAATGGAAAATTTTTTGAAAGGAAAATTAATTTCTCTTTAAAAATGAGAGATTATCCTTTAATATTTGATAAATATGGAAAGTATATAAGGCAGATCAAATTCATGGATCAAATGCGCTTGAATTTAATTATTCAACTATAAAGAACATCGATTGTATATTCCAAACACATTGTATTTTTGGCTGGTTAACATAATATAGAGTAGGTGATCTAATTCTTATCGACCCTTTCGTTTTTTCAGATGAAGTTTAATGTCTTTTCTTTTAATAGACACTCAAAAATCACGAAATTTACAAAAATTTATATTCGAATCGACTATAAAATGAATGGAAATAAAATGATTTGTTGCCTTTATTAACTAATAACTAGAAGTCAAAGATATCAGCTTTGTCTTGTCAAATTATAATGGATCTTGACAAATTATGGTTATTTTTTTAAATTAATCTTTCTTGTCCAGCCGATCATGTCCTGATACAAGAGGACATGAAATATAAAAAAAACTAAGAATTCGCATTCTTCTTATACGATTATAAATCAGGACTTTTAAGAACTTATATAGAAGACTTTCCAGATAATTTCAAGTCAGTTTAGCTTAAGATAAGTTAATTTTAAGGCATAGGGTTCGCCAACTAATCTGAAGTGTATTCTTTGCTTACAAAATGTTGCCATTAGAAATATGAGTCTAAACGAATTTTGATAACGTTTCTAAAATAATATCTTGAATTCCAGCCACTCGAAGGAAGAATTAACTCGAGAAACTCTATCCGCTTTAGACGAAATTTGTAAACAAGGTTCAATGAAATAATTGAACTGAAGGTCATGAGCGATCGAAAGTTCTTAATATTAGCACGAACATGTAACACTTACACATGAATTTTATGTCGCCTTAATCCTTGTCGCCCATCTTCGCCTTGGATGTCATATAAATGCCTACAATCAGACCGAAGAGACCAATGGCCGAGCCGAAAATCTCCACAATCAGAATCTTGACAAAGAGCGCGGCGTTGGCAGCATCTGAGAGAGCAGCTCCGGAGCCAACAATGCCGACAGCAATACCGCAGAAAAGATTGACCAGTCCGACGGCCAGGCCAGCGCCGAAAATCAAATAGCCAGAAAACCAATTCGTATTCTGTATAGCTGTTGAACTCAAGGCCACCTCCATTTGGAACTGTTCCAGTTGTCCGGACAATACAATGGCAGTGATCAAACCATAAATGGCGACAGCTTCGCAGAAGATGACAGAGATCAAATTCTTGGTCTTGATGCGGGGAGCCTTAACACCGCCACCCACAATGCTGGTGCCAGTTGTATGGATGCCCAGGGCGGCGCCCACCACCGACAGTGATACAGAGAGTCCAATTCCAAGACAGGCCCACATGTATGGACTCGAGGAGGCCAAGAACCAACCGACACTCACTCGCTCGCCCTTGCCAGTCATCACAAAGTACAGGATGAGGATGATGGCGACGGCGAGGAAGAGCGACAGAAATGTCTGCGTCACAACTGTGCGTATTTGGGCCGCCATATTGCTGCTGTTCCTTCTTCTGTGCAAACAGTTGAAATAGTTTTTGGCCAAGTTATTACCACTTTTCTATCATATTTAAGCCAAATTCTTACCAAATTGCAGGCGTAATTACGATTTTCTCCCGACAGGTGACTGCTGCGTAAGAAAAAAATGACCACAATCACATGATTTTCTCTATCACAAGCTATCGACCAGTGTGGCCAGACGTCGAGGGCGATAACTTATCACGGTAATCGATATTCGCATGCTTTGTGGTGCCATCTGTTGTTCACATCGAACCACAACCAACTCCTACTAACCACATCGAACTCGAGCCATTTAAGTCGAACATGCAACAAAAGAGCAACAGCATGCATCAAAAGAATAGAAAAGCAGCAAAAGCATCGAACGTCGAACAATTGAGGCCAGCCGCAACCATTGATCTCAACCAATGAGGCAAACCGCAACCGATGAGCCCAACTACAACATGTTCGCACGTTTTACTGCCTTAAGAGAGAATATTCGCCGTAAAGAGAGAAGAATTTATCTCAGTAGAGAAACCAGTGTGGCCAGACGTCGAGAGCGATAACTTTTAAGTGGTCATACCAAACTAGTCACGGTAATCGATACTCGCATGCTTTGTGGTGCCATCTGTTGCTCACATTTTAGTTAAAATGGACGTTGCCGTTTCAAAAGTAAACTCTAAATGCTTTTAAAAATTTGTTGTCAAGTTTGTTTTGATAAGTTTTTTTTTCATTTTAATGACTCAAGTGACTTGACTTGAAATTTTAATGAGATAGTCTGTAGTAGATGTATTTTTATTTTGATTTTGCCAGCCAGTCGACAACAGTCAGTTATTTCACATTCTTTTTGTTCAGATATACCTTTCATAGAATATTGGTAAAAATATCAGTAGGAGAGGGACTTGGTTTTTTTTGTTGCAATTTAGATTTCCCCTAATATTCTTGCTCTGCCACAACAATTTGTTGTTATGCATTGTATACTCCATGTGTGTTTGTGTGTGTGGCACGTCTGCGAGTCAACTGGAAGCATTTTGCCTGGGCTGCTTCAAATGCAACATTTCACCGGAAAGTAGCGGAAAGAAAAGGTTTTCATATGCCCGGCCAACTTCCGGTCTATAGAAAACTGAAGACCAGTTTGGTACGAGTTTTACTTAGAAAAGTGGAGAGAGAGAAAGAGAGTGGCCAGGTTGTTGAAAATAACGAACAATGGGTGCGCCGCTGCATATGCAGCATATTTTTGTTCAGCCAAGCGATAATAAAGTGTGTGTGTGTGTGTGTGGGTGCCTACTTATAGGCGCAGCGGCCTTAAACTTGGTAAATTACTTTAAGAACTCAAGTGGCATGGGCTCGTAACAGAAGAGGGATAACAAAAGTTAGTCAAGGAGAAAAGACAACAACAAATAAATGAGAAAAGGGCAAAAGCAAGGCCAGGTTAATGGATTTTTCTTGTGATTTTTGACTGGAAATTTTCACCCTATCTCCGACCATTTTACATTTCGCCTACTTTCATTGTATCTGCATCTGTATCTTTCTGGCTCTGGGTTTGGTTTTCATTCTTTTTTGTGGATTTTTCAAGTGAAAAAGTTTACATTTATTATCAAGATATATGCAAGGTAACAACAGAGACCAAAATAAAAAAAAAAAAACAAACAACAGAAAAAGAGGACAACAAACAACACATTACATTTAATTGAATGTTGCGGTCGTGTCTCTTTCCCTCTTCCTCTCTAGAAGTGACTCCTTTTCTTTTGGTATTGCAGCCTACTGAGGCTAAGGCATAGAAATTATAATGTAGTGTAAATATTTAATGATGATGTGACTTTAGATTATGGCCACTGTCACGTGGTTGCTATTAAACGTGAGCTGGACCCACAATTTCAAGCCACGGTACGCATATATCCTAGACATTGCGCTGAGGCACTGCCTCCTGGCCAATTCAATGAGCTGGAAATGTTGTTGACTCTCCATCCCTCGAGGACTTACGTATGGTCTTAAGCTAGGGGCATGCCATTTCTTTCGTGGATTCACTGAGCTGCAAAAAAGTGCCAAACAAAAGATACCGAGTGAAATACAGAGAGAGGGAGAAAAAGAAAAATAATGCAAATAAAAACTGCGAAATAAAATTTATATGTTTATTTACGTACAAGCCAACTTAATGAGCGTAGGAAATTTCAAGTTTTTATTGCAAAGTTTTCAGCATAAATATAAAGACAAACGGAATTGCGGACATATATCCCTCTCACTTTCATTATGCAAATTGTGTCTCTTCTTTAGCCTATTTTTCATTTTCTTTCATCACTTTTATTATTATTCTGCCTAACTTTGAAATTCTCAATTGCTCTGCTTGAGATTTCTCTTTAATTTCACTGATCAGCTTACGGGTTCTCTCTAGTTTATTTGAGTCTTATTGTTAGTCCCCTTAAATTATGCAATCGGCGGTAAAGGCATCCATTATTTAACTCCATTTCATGGCCGGATCCCCCCCTCGTAATTTAGGATCCAAGCGCAAAAAATTTGTAACTTTTTCAATTTTGATTTTGTTCAATATGCAATTCTCTAATGGATTCATCACAGAATGTTTTTTTGTGGATCCATTCATGGTCTATTTGATCACTTTTAACTAAACTTAGAAATTCTCTTCAAAAAAAGGTTGTTTCTGGATTTTTTTTATGTCTTCAACAAGAAAAATTTCTAAACGGCTTATTACGTTTTATATGAGGTGAAATTGTCACTAAAAATATTTCAAAACTCTTGAAAAAGTTTCTCTCAGTTGTGGACTTTTCAATACTTCACAAATTTTTCTTTAAATTTTTTGATTTAAATATTTAAAAAATTTCTTGCTAAATTCTTAGTTTCTTAATTTGATTTTCTTTTTATTCTATTTTCACATCTATTTCTGCTCCTTCTTCACTTCATTTGTTTTATTTCTGCTCCTCATTTTTCATGAGTTTCTCCTATTTGATCCTTTGCAATTAGTTTCAAACGTTTTTCGAATATTTTATCGACTTGTTCCCATTTACCTAAGATAATTTCTATAGTTTCGATTTCCTTTAATCTTATTTCAATGCACTTTATCTCACAATTACGCTTCTGGTTCAACTACACATCCATGGTCCTGCTAGATGTTTCCCCCAACATACACTTTGACAAGCTCTCAGTCTCCGCTTTACTTGTTCGTCCTTTTGGGGAAAAGGACATTGCAATAAGCTCACTCAGGTACGTAGCCGGACGATTTGTAAGCAAACATTTTCCCAGGCGCTGCTCAAGTGCAGGAAATAAAAACCTTTCAAATCCAAAGTACGTAAATACTGCAAAAGTGGGCGTGACTATCTTGTGTGTCTGGGTGTGGGAGTGTGTGTGGGTGGGTGTTGTTGTTGTGTTTGAGTGTGGCCTGTTGAGAATTTATTTCCTGTTACGTTTAGACATTTAGGCCGCTTTGGCAACCGTTGGCCAAATGAGTGACTGAGTGAATGGAGTGCTGTGGAGTGGGCAAGGGAATTTGGGTCTAAAGCCAAGAGATCAAACGGCAACTTGGACTTTGAATCCTTGGGCTTACGGTAAAGCAGTCTGTTGGCCTGTCAGATGGTCAGTTGTTCGGTCGGTCAGTCAGGTTAAGTACGTCAACAGCTTGGACTTGGACTTTACTCTCTTTCTCTCTCTCTCTTTATCTGGTGAAGAAGCATTTTTTTATTTATTGTTTGAGCCGGGTTCTTGGTTTAAGCTGAAATGCTTTCGGTTTGCCTTTTTCCTCCTTCTTTCTTTCCCCATTTCTTTTTTTTTTATTTTATATATATTTTATTTGTTGCTGTTTTCGGTTTTATTTTATTTTTTAACTGCTTTAGCAATCGGAATTGATTTCATTTGCTTTAAGTGGCCATGTGTATCTGGCATTAATTTAATGAAATGCAAATGAAATGGCAATTTAAATAAAATTTAACTGGCGCTGATTTTCTTTACGGTTTGTTCAGTTATTTTTTTCTCTCTCTCTCTCTCTCTCTCTCTCTTTCACTTGCTTTCTCCCTCTGTTCATCTTGTTTTTCAATTTAACTTATTTGCTTGTTTGGTTTTTCCATCATTTTTTCTTTGCCCATTTTATTTCGCACGTGGCCAATGTGCGGTAAGCTAATGAAATGCATTTTTATCAGATAAGTATCGTAGTGTATTATATATACACACAACTATATAGTAGATATATCCCACTATACACATACAATGAGTGGTTAAAAGAGCACAAGATTTAATTTGATAGCCGATAAGTAGGCAATTGAAATGCGATCAACCATTAAATTTGTTCTGCATTTATTTTAAATGGTTAATTGTATTTTAATAATGTGGTTTAACATCAAAGTCAAGTCTCTATAAACCTTTCTACAATATTTTAGCTGATTTTTGTCTAAACTTGAAATTCGGTTATTGGCCAGCTCGAATTGTTGTGAATATATAAGATGAAGGCGGCTAAAGACCCAGTTAATTTTGATGCTCGGTTCCTATTGAGTTTCTAGAAATATGTATAAGCCAAAATCTCAACTGGTTTTGATCTAATGTGGCTAGATTCCTTCCTACATCTTATCCTATGCACAACCATTTCATTTATTTAGATTTCTCTGCGGTATTATGCATATATTTTTGTGCTACAATTTTTGCTGGATAAGGCTTCAGGGTTTTATTTTTTTTCTTCTACTTCGTTTTTTTTTTTTTTGGAATTAGGTCTGGGTTTTGGGCAGGGCAAGGCAGCTCTTAAAATCAAGTCAAGCGAATGCTGCGAAGCTGTCAACCGCACAGATACGCGAGCGAGGCCAAGCACCCAGTTACCGGAGATAGAGACGGTCGTGGGGCCAGCAGCTAGATGGTGGTGGGGGACATAAAGAAAAAGAGAGTAGTATATGGAGCGCATCCTGCTATGCGGCTGCTGCACCTGACGCACGGGCAAATACACCAAGGGCCAACTAGCTCATCCTCATCACCCCTTCCCTTCCCTTTCATCTTCGGCATCAGCATCAGCATCATCGTCTCTGTGTGCTCTCGTGTAGCTAATGTAGTTTACTTACGTTGAAATATTTGCTTTGCCAAACTGCATTTCTATTTCAAATGGTAGTCAATTTTTATCACAGTGAATGTATACTGTGTTAAATTTGCATACGGACATGGAAGTTTGGCTTTTGGTTTAGCACATGCAGGTAAAGGGGTTTGCGTGGAATTGCAATCACCTAGCCTTTAACAGCAGAGCAAAATATATCCTTCAGAGTGAGTAATGTAGAATAATGAAGTTACAAATATGCGTAATTTCACAAATTTCATAAATTGGATTAAATTATTTTAAAAAATATTTAAAGAAAATTCTTAAAAGCTTGAAAAGAGAATGGCAAACTGCAGCTCTCTAACCAGGCACAGTGGTTTGAAATAGAAAGAATTCTCAGTTTTTATATATTTTTATTACCTAAGTAATTTACTTTAAAAAAATAGGAGTATAATCTAATAATTACTTTCCAATTTACATTTAACAATTGATTTTAGATTATTTTTGTACTTTCGATTACACCTTTGAAACTTTATTTTTGAGTTTTACCTTCCATGAATTATTTTTTTTTTATATTAGGTTCGTCTAAAATGTATACCATAGTGCATACAAAAAGTATATATCCAGAGCGTGTCCAAAACTGCATTTGCGTTCTGTGAAATGCCTTAGGCTATACACTTTTGGTGCCTGCCTTTGCCAAAAATTAAGATAATTATGTGGAAAACACACAAACCTTGAAAGTGGAGGAAAGAAGGGAAGTGTATAAGGATGAGGATCAGCCGCAAATTGCCATCATCATTCTTGGACTACCTTTTGTCCGAGGACGACAGAGGACTTATGAGAAAGGCCAAAATGTCATGTACAAAAAGATAAAAAGGACACGCCGGCTAATGACACAAGCAAAAGCAAAGGCAAAAAATAAAAAAAAAAATAACGGAGAGCTTGAGAGAAGCGTAATAAAAAACTGTTGCAAAACGAGCCAGAAACAGAAAAGGGTTATAAAACACATTTCTCCAAAAACCCCCCTTAAAACCACCCCAAGCCCCAAGTCCATGTTGTGCGCCCCTTCCCCCTCTCCGTTATCATTGAGCCTGGCCTAGGCCATTATTGTTTAGCCTTTTGTTGTTGTTGCGTTGACTACTCTTTTATTTTATTTTTGTTTTTTTGCTTCAGTTTGTACTTTGTTGTTCTTGCCTTTTGTTGAATTGAAACAATTTGTCACTTTTTGGCCAAGTGCCTGGCGGGTCTTTTGTTTTCTAACTTTTTCCCGTCTGCTATACACGATTACTTTTAACTTGTTAATGAAATAAATGAAGACCGAGTTGAAATTGGACAAAGGTATATATAAATAATGCCTATGTAAATATATATCTAATATCTTCTAGAGTAGTTTATGCTTAATGCCTTGACCTTTGAAACTGAGAAACTGTATACCAGTTTGAAAAAAGTAAGATCTTAAGGTTTTTGGTCTATATAGATAATACCTATTAGATATCTATATACCTATTGATTGTGTATATATTTAGTTGGGAGTTCAGTTCCGATAAATCCACTTATGACTCCAAAAGGCAGTGTAAACCTTACCTTAGGGCATTCTATAGTAATATAGTAATATCTGTACTATATTAATTTATTCCTTTACTTAATTAATTCAAAGTCTTTTAACACCATTATAATTAATCAAACAATCCAGTCAACTCACAAATGCTTCTTAATTAGTTATTTGTGGTATTTTCTGAAAATTTCAGTCATTTAGTTTAACAACAAATTATTCTGTTTAATGTGCATAATTAAAGTATTTATGTACAAATGGAAGTCTTCATTTTACGGGAATTAAATTAGAAATGAATTTCCTTTGGCAATATGAGAAATATTATTTAAAGATTATGTCTAATTAAAATTCCTCTTGGCTGCTTTAAGTGTTTATTCTTCGACATATGCGTATAGAGAAAATTCCATTTGAAAAGCAACAGAAAAGTTGAAAATTTCAGCTCAATTGCATTCGGTGCCACAAAGGTTATACAATACAATTTGACTAGCATTTGCTGTGTGTGTGTGTTGGATTTGGCTTTGATTGTCGCTGACCTACTTGCTGCCTGATTACCCACACAAATACACCTTCTCACATACGCCTAATGCATATTTATGTGTGAGTGTGTGTGTGAAGCTCACTTGCTGGTTTTGCTTTATGGCATAGTTAGCATACTTTAAGGCGCATGCCGCATTCTTTGGATCGAAAATAACTCTGCCATAATTCCTTACTAGAGGCGTGATTTATGCAAGCCGAGTAAACACTTTCATTTAAAATTCTACTGGAATACTGTTAATTTTTATCTCTCTTAAAAAGGCAAATAGATATAACGCTGCCAAATACTTCCAAAAAAGGTCTTTAAAAACTTTTCGCTTTAAAGTTTTAATCGCATTTGTTTTGTGTGGTTTGTGCCAACGACTCAGGTCTCATCGGAGACTTTTGACTTAATGGCCTTAGGATTTGTTTCTGATTGTTCTTGCTTTTCTGTTTGCTGGTTTGTTTGTTTAACGTGAAATGCAATATTTTGTATACATATATGTACTTATATACATACTTAAATCGAAAAGCTATTGTGTGTATGTGTGGGTGTGTGCGTGTGTTCGTCTAGCCAGGTCGATTTAAATGTCTGTGGTAAGCTGCAGACAGTCACAATATACATTTCAAATATCGAAAAATAATAAAATTGAAGTGCAAAATGGCTGCTGTTTCATTCAATTTACTTTAAGTCCTAAGATTTCACTTTGATTGATTGTTTAAATTAACTTTTAAAAATCATTTTCAGTTGAGTTGAATTGGTGTTCACTGGATTATCTTGAGTTTCTTATTAAAATGTCTTTATACAATATTTTCCTTTACACAAATTTTTGTAATGGATACACCAAAAAGATTGCCTACTTCTTTCCCCCAATTGAAATTGTTCAATTTAAGTTTAACCCTCTAATAAGATTGCTTTTTATAGCTCAGGAAAATCAACCCTTAATGCCAATTCAATTTGACTTTACCTAATTACTATAAAATATCGCAGATATTTAGCATTAATGAGACTCTGAGGCAGATGTCGAGGAGAGAGAGATGAGGCAGACAGGCAGAAAGAAAGAAGGGAAGCGTGCAAGAACAAGTTTTAATTGAAATTTAAGCACTTAATTTGCCTAAAAGTAGACAAGGAAATGTTAGACGCTGACATACACGGAATGTTGGGGCCAAAAGGCATTTGGCAATGGGCACTCCATTGGTTCAAGCTGCCCTCCTATAAATAAGTTGACCTCGAGCTAAAGTCCACCATTCAGTATGAAGGGGCCTGACAATAATTTACAATGTAGCTTAATATTTATGTTCCACAGATGTCACGTGTTCGGCTTTTGTATTACACTTTTCTGGACGCAAATTTGACTGTGGTGAAAACCACTGAACATCTCGGGGAAGGGGAAGAGATGTCCTTTTGAAATGTTACCCTTGAGTGAAATATGGCACAAGTTCACGAGGAGCTGACATCAAAATGATGACGACGACAACAAAAACGTCCCACGTCTCATGCAATCAAGAATTTATGTTTTCAACGCACTGTCGGAGGAGGTGAAATAACGTTAGTGCTGATCCCGAAGTAAACTCCATTTTCCTTTGCTTGGTTCAACGCAATTTAGATGCATTGCTCAAATTTCCGTAATGCTATCGCTTTGCCATCATCTCTTTCTTTCTTTCTTTGGCTTTCTTTGTTTGAATGGGCCAACAGTTTTATAGACGATGAAAAAGGCTTTTATAACAATATATAGGTAAAACTGAGTTAATGCTGTATTGAATTCACATGCGAGTGACAGCAAATGGCATAATAATTCAATTTCTCTTAAGGATATTAACCAATCCAAAAAGGGGTTAAATAAATATGCATGTGGCAGCCAAGTAATGCAGTCAATCGAAAGCAAGTTATGTAAATACGAGACAAGAGCAAGATTTTATGTATAAAGTAGCAATTAAAAAATGTGTTCTTGACCAAAAAAGTATTCGTTGTATATAAAAGCAACTGGTACTTATGTGTCATTTCTTATTAAAACGTACAGTCAGCTAAAAAGATTTATTTGCCAAGTTCTACATCCCATATCATGACGAATTATACGCCTCTTTGTGGGTTTTGCTGTAAGTTTTAAATCCATTAAGTAGTTCTCATACCAAAAAATTTGTTGGTGGCCATCTTTAAGCCAAGATGCTTCATTAGTTACTTGGAGATAATGCCTCACCGACTTTATACCATCTATTCTGTTAGCCTCTGTCTCTTTTTTGAAGAAGCCCTATCTCCTTCTATCTAACACCTCGGCCAGAGTGAAAAGCCTAAGCTTAGCCAGAAGTCATGGAGTTGCCTGTGCTGTTCGTCTCGTAAACAAATGCGCACCTCAAATTTGTAAAGATTAGCACACAATTCGCACACAGTCAACGCCATCGCCAGCGTATCATCTCGATGAGGGATAGGCAAGAGCCAAGAGATGGAGGCAATGGCAATGGCCAACACAAAGACTAAAATTTATAAGCTAAAGGCAAAAGAAGGAAGTGCGAGAGAGTGGAAAGTTAGAAGGTGGGCATCAGAGGGCCGCCACCTTGTCTAATCTAATAGCTGCTGGCTGACAAACATTGACATTTTCTGTTATGTAATCAGACGCCCAAAGGTATGCCACAGAAACAACAGAGCAGTAGAAACACGTGCCCCTCTCAAAACGGACAAAAAGAGAAAAAAGTACGCAAAGTAGACCGAAAAAGTCAGCAAGAGAAAGAGAAGAAAAAACCAAAAAGAATGCGCAATAAATTGTCGCATAAAAATTGATGTTTTATTTTCAGGTGCCTGGGCAAAACGTGCATGGAAAACGCAAATTTTTGTTGTCAAAACACACACAGACAAAAAAAAAGTGGCGTAAAAAAAACTCAACTTGAAAACGTGGCGAGGGATAGGACCTCGAAAAAAAAAATAAAGAAGAAAACCGATAAGCCAACTGAGTTGAAAAGTTTAAGAAAATGAAAGTGAAGTGGATTGAATACAATTTGAATTGAACAATCTCATCTAATTTATATAGTTTCAAAATTTTGGGTTTCTTAGTATTAGATTAGAAAAATACTTTAATCATCTCTCTCTCTCTCTGTCTCTCATGCGGAAAAGCCTAAGTCAACACCCACAAGCTTAAGCAAATTCGTTACGTAAAGGATGCTGGCAAGTACGTTTTTGGTGGGCGTGGCCATTCTCTTTGATTATATGAATATAAATATTTAATGCTAACATTGTGTTATTTATAGGTCTCTGACATGATGTTCACTCTGCGCTTTGTATTAGTGTTAATGCGGGTGTGTGTGTGTGTGGGTGTGTGGGATAAAGGCCTAAAAACATTTAGTTCATTTGAACATACTTCAGGCTACCTATCCAAAAATACAACTATTCAACATAGAATAAAACCATCAAGACAAGATTAGAGAAATATCTAAATAAAATTGACTTCTTGATACCCTACATGAAATAAATAAATGTAAGAGTTTAATTTATTCAAAACCAACTTTAGTAAGTTAATTTTCCTTTTTCTAAAAGTATCCTGGGAATAGCTATAGTCAGCTTAAAGTTACTAATTATGTCCATTGTTATTTATTATTGTTAAATATTAAGTTTTCTCTAAGGATACGAAAAAGGGCGAGTTTGTTCAAGTAAAGAATATATATGAAAATTGTTTCCCCAGACAAAAAAGAATCATATCAATTAGTCATAAATTTGTCCTAAATATGATTTATATGTGTCATCAAGTCTTTACATTAATTTTTCCACATCATAAACGCTCCAAAAAGAAAAACGAAAAAATAGGGTAACACAAGAACAAAAAACCAAATTGAATATTTGCCACGTGCTAGCCGTAGACTTGTAAATAATGTGGCATAATCCATTACGAATGCCGTTCTAGGGAGGCGGAAAAGCAAAAAAAAAGGGCGTACAAAGAAAGAGTGAGATTACGTTAGTCAGGACCTACATAGAAAGAGATAGACAACAGACAGTTCGTTCTGTTTTCGCTTCAAGCAGATTCTAGCAACTTTATCCTCTGATTTTGTGGTCATTGCACTTGACATGACTGGCCAAGTTTTTTGTAAGAGATTTCACCTTCAAATTGGAGGTGTCAAAAATTTAAGGTTTAAGGTAAGGCAGCCAGCCTTACTATAATGATACGATTAATCAGACTTATGAAATTTACATATTCAATTGCTTTAGTGCTTGCTTAATAAACGTCGGCTTAGTGAGGCGGAATACAAAATAAAAAAAAATTACCAACATAAAGGTACCAGCAACTGCCAGACTGCCAGACATTTACCTCTCGTCACGATGTATGTATGTGTATGTGCTCGAGCATTTTGCATATACAATAAGTCTTAGTTTACCATCAGATATGCAATTAATTTTAGCCATAAACACCATTTGGGTAAACGAACAGCTAACTCCATTCACCATCATCAAATGCCATTATCTGAGAAGCTCACAAGTTGTCTGCCTTTCGATCCATTGTTCGTAGTTAGCGAAGGGAAATTTAATAATGGCTTTAATTTGATTTTCAACTATGTTGACGTTGTGCTGGCATAATTTCTGGCTGGTTAAGCCTTTTGAAATATTTTCACACACACACACACACACACACAGGCATGCAAAAGGATTGAGGGAAATTCCTCAATCGCACGCAAATATGAAAATTCCAGACCAGCCAACTCCTTTGTGCCTTATTAATTTAATTCTTTGATAATCGTAAAGTTTCAACTTTATGTTAAGGCTAATGGAAATATTTTTGTCTTACCTGACCACACACACTCAAAGGCATACCCACATGCATATGCAAATTGTTCAACATAAATTACATGCTGAAGCAACAAAAGGTAAACCAAGATATATATACCTATATATATATATATATTCTCATCGTAATTTTTTTTTACTCCAACAATTTGCATTGCATAAAAGGAGTAGACCCACAGGCAAGAGAAAGTAGCTAGATAGTTGGTTATATCTGCACAATTTATATATTGGAATAAGAATATATATATATGTATATGTACGGGCAGGACTGCAGCTATGTGCACCTTTTGCATAAACTTGATGATTTCAGAGTCTTTCTCTATTCTTTACATTGCAGCTCAGTGATGACAGGGCGAATGCGTAATGCAAATGGCATAATATAAGCGCCATATGCAGCTCGTGGTTGTGTGTGTGTGGGTGTGTGCACCCTTTCCTTTATGGCTCGGGAATTATATGAGTAGCTGTATAATATGCAATGGTTTTTGACATGGCTGCTTGACAATAGAACAAAATAACCCAGCCAACGATAACAAGAACTGAAATTCAATAGCTGACTGATACCCATATTTTAGATCAGGAAGCTTTGAATTCCTCATAAGTTTCCGTAGATAGACCCCAGATCAAAGGTGGATTTGTTGATCTTTAAACAGCTGTCTTTAAACACGAACTTATAAGTTATGCATAATTTTTATTATTTTTTTGCTCCATGAATCAGTCAGAGATTGCAGTTCTGCTCAATCCAACAGTTTCCGTAGCAGCAATTAAATGAAGGACTTACTCTGAATGCAGCTGCTTCAACTGACTTGTGTGGGATAATAATTACATGCAGTCTAATGATGTCTTTTCTAGTTCAGACGAATGAATTGTAAAATTTACATCTGTTGAATTACATTTTAGCGAGAGTCCAAATGGAAGCATTTGTCTAGTTCGTTTTAGAAGAGATACTTGATTTAAATTTTACTGAATTTAACTTACTTTGCTTGCTTTCCCTGTTAGTTAGTTAAAGTTTCACTTGATCTACTAAACTTATATTAACTTACATTTATTGGCAACTTTTTTGGGAAATATCAAATTACTGTGTTTTTATTGACATGATTTCAATTTCATTTTTAAGTGTAATTGAAACTTTCATTTAATAAACTTCCATTCGTAAAATGAACTGACTAACGACAATGTTCAATGACAAATAGAAGAAAATGCTAATATTTGGTAAGTTTGTGGTTTATGTGATTGCATTTTATTTATAAATATTGAATGCATTTTACTAGTAATTAAATAAAAGTGTTCTTTGAATTACGCAATTATATTTTCAAGGGAAACAAGACAACTTCATGTCAGCATTGCTTTACCTATATTTGCTGACCATAAACTAATGGTTTGGTTTTAATGTTTACATTGCGCTACCCAAAATAAGTAGCTACATTCATACATATGTGTTTAGTAGAAAGGTTTACTATCTGTCTGTCATATCAATCAAATTGAAGATGCGTCTGCAATGACTGACTGAAGTGCAAGTTGTCAGGACAGCAGTCAACAGAATATGAGCGATACTGAAGGCATCTGCAATGGATTGCTCATCTCTGTTGATTTACTGAGAATGCATTTTTCCTTAGATTTCAGCTAGAAAATTAATTAATTTTCTACACTGTCAAGTCATGATGATGGCTATGGCCATTTGATCATTCAATTGGCAGGCCATAAATTTCCGCCACGATTTAGCTGATTTATAACTTGAGCACATATATGTACATATGTATGTAGGTTATATGGATAGATAGATAGTAAGATAGATTGATATATATATGAAGGCTATGGTAAGGAACTGGTGGCAAACTAACCCATCCATCGCTTCTAATTTGGCACTTAAATGCAGCGACGTGCGTGGGACATGGCGTTTCCTATACCCAAGTCCTTTGTGTAGGCATATGCACACGTTTCGTTTAGACTTCGGATGGGAGTCACCTTGCCAAATCGAGTCTTCCTGCCAGGCTGCCAGCTTGCTGGCCTCTTCTTATATGCCAATGTGTATATAGATTCCTATCACGCGCCGCAAAATGGCGTTACGTGTTTGCCGCCTTTCTTGTGATGGCAATGGTTGGTCCTGGAGTTTGGTGATGGCGATGGTGTCCCTCTTGTCGAACTCCCTAGTGGATTATGGCCTGCCTGCCAGCCTTCTTAGCCTTCCACCCTACTGGCATATTCAATAATTGCTTGCTCGCTTGCTGCTCAGTGCCATAGTTTGACGTGCCGCCAGAAAATATGGTGCATTAAATTTTTTCTTCTTTTCACTCGTCAAATAAAATTACTATGAAAATTGATTCAGAGTGACAAAAAAGAAAAGCCTCTGAAGCTTTTACAAGTGTGTGGGTGTCGGTGTATCTCTATGCATGCTTTGTGCATATAATTTTTTTACTAACTGTTTGGAAAAAACTATAACTAAAATTGTATTTATCCAGCTTTACTTTTTTACACTCAAAACATAGATTTATGTCCAAAGATTTTCTTAATTCACAGCTATACGATGGTTACAAAATAAAATATGGCAAATTCTATGTTGATGTGAATGCCATTTTCCTTGATTTCTTTCAGTGTATAAATCTTGTGAAAAATCGTATTTTTTATACTCTTTATTTTGCTATTATTTGCAAGTTAAAATATGATATTAATTGAATATTTATACTCTTACAAAAAGAGGTATATAAAATTGGGTTAGAAGTTGGAAGGGCATTAAAGGAAGCAAATTGGATTATATGTATATGTATGTATGTATATATTGAAGACGAATAGTTGCCAGTTTTTGAAGTAAAACCGCAGGAATAATTTAAAGGGTGTACAAATTTTGCCATTGAAAAAGTTAGCTTGTCCCTCTGGTTTTCAGTAAAATTACTTTTTTACACTATGCATCTGTTTTTTTCGGAATCGCGGAGGGTCATGGTTCAGATTGCAGTTTTGTTGTTGTTTTGCTATCTGCTTTTGCTTTAATTGAAATGCTCAACGAGTGCAATTTAATTTTCTGCATAGCTCCGCATTTTTATACTCAATAGAAAAAACACTGACCATAGAAAACGAAACGAATTTGTCTACAGAACTAAAAGATTTTTACATTATCCTTCTTGCTTTGTACAATTACAATACATTCGATTTAAACTTTAATTAAATGTTCTTCTTCAAGTTCTATCGAAGAACTGACTGGCTTTAATTTCTTTAACATATGTTAATTAAAAGGGCTTCTTCATGGTCTCACTTGGTCGGCTATGCGCTTCCTGTTTTTGTAAGGGTATTAATAAGGTTCAGAAACTGAGTGCAGCCAAACCGGTTCGAGAACAGCATCAGCAAGGTCGCAACAAGTGTGTTTTCTTCAACTACTTGTTTGGATTTGCCGGCTGCAAATCTGCGAATCAAAAACAAAAGAAAAAGAAGAAGGGAAACAGTAGTAAACAGAATAAGGGCAATCTGTTGTCTGAATTGATCTTCTCCCCCTTCCAAAAACGTATAAAAAGGAATCAAAGATTGACCAGTGGCAGAGACGATTGGGAGAATTTTATAGACGGGGGTCCGAAATTGTATAAATAGGCTGGTCCAAAGCATTAATATCAAAAATCTTGTCTATACTGTAACGAAAAATAATAATGAAAATATAAATAAATTTTTCATTTATGAAAAAGTTTCCGAAAGATTTCAAATAATCATTTTTTACACCTTAAATTTTATATATTTTGAAATTATCAACCTAGATATCGAACTTCTTAAACGCAACGATTAATATTAATCAAACTAGAAATCATTCTCAATAATAAATAAAAAATAATAACTTTAACTTAAATACATATGGAAAAACAGAAGCCTTTTTTAGGGAAAAACTAGAATAATTGAATAATTATTAGGGGTAAAAGCAAAAATAAAGGACAATATGATTATGAGAATGATCATAGTTTTGGCCTCGGCTTTGGAGTTTGATTTCTATATATATATTTTTCTTTGAAAAAATTCGACTTTTCCTACAATCATTTTTAAAGACTATAAACATTTTGCAGCTGGTGTAAAGATTTTCAATTTTTAGAACGAAGAAGCTGCTAACCAAAATGCGAAAAAGAAACAAAACAAAATAAACAAAACGAAATGGAAACGATACAACAAAAAAAAAAAAAACAACAACATCAGCAATAAGAATCTAAAAAACAAAAACAAAAGCAGAAACAAAAAAAAAACACTTTTCGTAGACTACTGCTTGGTGGAGCTAATTGAAAGAGATCGATCGAAATTGTAGAGAGGCGCTGGCGCTGGCGCTCTGATGCCGCCGGGCAAATCAGTTGAAATCGAAACGTTGTGGGCAACAGAACGCATTTATCTGGAACTTAAGACGGAAGCAAGTGAGAGTATAAAAATAACCATCATCCAGCTAAAAGAAGGGTGGACAATACCCACACACACTGATATACAATATACGTATATCGACATTGACATTCAAGCGGACTCTAATTGCCCCGCCCCCCCTATCCCAGCACCAGTACCGACCCCTACCCCGAAACCCCACCCATTTGGGGGTTAAGTGCTCTCAATTAAAAGTGTCAGGTGGCAGCAATAGCCAAAGCGATGTGGTGGTGGCGGTGGCGTCTCTGCTTTCTGATTTTCATCTATCCAGTTTTGGTCAGATCAGAAAGAATATGCACATCCATAGATGTGAGGCACTTTGATGATTTCCGAAAGTTACAGAGCTGCACATATGTGGTGGGTCATGTAAGCATTGCCTTTCTGGAGCTGCCTGCAAATGTAACATTGAACGAATTGAAAAGCGAGGTGACTGAAATCACCGACTATTTGATGGTATATCGTTGTAATAATTTACTTACACTGGAGTCCATATTTCCCCAATTGCGTTTGATACGCGGCCAAAGCTTGGCATTCGATCAGTATAGTCTGATTGTTTATGAGAATCGTCAATTGAGGGAACTTGGGTTGGTACAATTATTGCGCATTCAAAATGGTTTCATACGCATCGAGAGTAATCCCATGCTGTGCTTTGTGCAAACTGTTGACTGGATGTATCTACTGGGCAATGGTACACAACAGCATTTTTCCCTCAAGGTGAGAAATGAAGTATAGTGAAAGGTTGAAAGGAATTTTTTAAAATATTGCTGTCTTTTTTTTTCAGTACAATAAATCGCCTGGTCATTGTCCGGTTTGCGATGGCAACGATGACTTTGATTTTCAAAGAAATTCCACATTATTCTGCTGGAATCTCTATGCGATTCAAATACGTCCAAAGCCTCCCAGGCTGGCAAATTGTGGTCCAGAGTGTGGCCTTAACGGTTGTGACATGGCGGGAAATTGCTGTCAACGTAGCTGTGTGACTGGATGCTCTGCCCAGAATTGCACTCTATGTGCCACATTTGAACGCAGCGGAACATGTGTGGATCGCTGTGTGGCCAAATATGAGCTGAACAGAAGACAATGTATCTCCTATCGGGAATGCCGACAATTGGGTCTGATTCCCCTAACCAGTGGCTATCGGTGTGTCGACAAATGTCCAGATAATCAAGTTGAAGTGCGAGATGCCAATGGCACCATTCACTGTCAATTGCAGTGTCAAGGTGTTTTCCATGTGAAGACAAGTAAAGATCTGCATCTGCTGGAGGATTGTGTGAATATAAATGGTTCATTGATCATTGAGCTAGTGGACATTAAAGGTAAGAAAATTATAATTATTGGAAAATGTAACATTTAGCTGATTGGCATCTTAAATATTTCGCAGAAAAAATTGTCAACGATTTGGAGAGAGCTTTGATTAATGTCAAAGAAATAACGGGCTATCTAAAAGTTGTGCATTCAGCCCAACTTGTATCATTGACTTTCCTAAAAAATTTAGATACCATATGTGGCAATGAGTTGATTGAAAATAAGTAAGACAAACAACATATACCTATGTATGTAAATTTTTCTTTATATATTTTTTCTATCTCTGTGTTAGATACGCCCTATTTGTGGTGGATAATCATCATTTGGAGCACATTTGGCCAACAAATCGTCATGTGGCCATATTACATGGTTCCATGTTCTTTCACCTCAATCCTCGATTGTGCACCGACAAATTATTTCAGTTAGAATCGTCATTGAAAAGTATACAAAAACTATCCATAGCAGATATCTCACCCAATTCGAATGGTGAGCGTGCAATTTGTGGCAATGCAGTGCAGACATTAAATGCAACAGTCGAGGATGTGAATGCCACAGCGGCATGCGTTGCGGTCAACTATATGAATTGGGAGAGTATGGACATTTTAATAGGTTACTCCTATTACTATATGGAGGCACCTGAACGGAATATAACGATGTACGATGGTCGGCATGGTTGCGGCCACGATAAGTGAGTCAACTTTTTATGTATATATACTTTGCATTTGGATTTTCATACGATTTTCTTCTTTCCCCTTTTACTTAGCTGGTTGATGGATCTCTCAGTGGGCCTAAATCGTCGTCATGTTATATCGAATCTAAAACCTTACACGCAATATGCCTTCTTTGCGAAGACTCTTACCCGCACTGATTATCACTACCAAGTGGATGCCTATTCGAAAATACAATACTTTTATACTCTGCCCAGCAAACCAAGTCAAGTTACACGAATCTATGGTACTTCTGAAAAAAGCAATCAAATTGTAAGTAAAATGTGTTGAACAAAAAGTTGAGAGCTCTCAAAAACTTGTCCAAAAAAGTATTCTTAAATGAAATGATATAGTCGGATCAATATTTTGACTTTGCTGTAGTTTTAGAATAGTATTTCTTATTGTAACCCTTGAAAAATCAACTTAATTGAAATAGGTTTTACCTAAAAATTTTGAATTAATTAACTTAAAGTCTTTTAAAGTCAGTTTAATCAATGTAATGTTATGTTTTTATGCATATGTATATCTGTATTTAAATTTAAGCCTTTCAAAAGTGTTCTTTATTTCCTTGCTAAGTTAAGGCCCTTCAAAAACTTTTATAAGATTAATTTCCTTCTAAAATGTTTGAATTATTTGTACCAATTCCCTCACTTGCAGCTTATCCATTGGTGGCCACCTAGATTTCCCAATGGACACATATCCAAATATTATGTAACGTTTGAGCCACACAATTTAACCACTGAAGAGCTTGGCAAAAGCCATCCTAATTATCGACCCATTGATGATAGTGATTTTGATTGTGAATGCAATGTCCTGATACCCTACAATTCGGGACCTCATCCAGACGATGAAAACTACTATAATAAGGACAAGATTGCCTATGAAGATGCTCTACCCAATTTAATATATGTTCCGTAAGTAAATATTTATAATCTTCTGTGTTCTTAACTCTAAACTCTTTTGTTTTAGTCGTACAAAAAATGAAACAAAAAGTAAAAAGTCAAACACCGACGCCAATTCAAGCAATGTGCCTAAAGAAAAAGTGCAGAGCCCACCTAAAGAGCAGATCCCATCTAAAAAGCAGATCCCATCTAAAAAGCAGATCCCATCTAAAGAGCAGATTTCAAAAAAAGTGCAGACCCCAGTAATAGTTCAAACACCACCGACTGTTCAAACACCACCAATAGTCCAAACATCATCGAAAGAGCAGACTCCACCAAAAGAGCAAACGCCACCAAAAGGAGAGGCCGCGCCAATAGTGCAGATCCCCACAAAAGAGCCTCCACAATCACCAAAAAACACCTCGAAGCCAATTTTAAATGCTTTGGAAAGATTTGAACTATATCGCCGGCAAAAAGATGAAATGGGACGTGCCATTCAGGATAAGAATAAAGAGGATTTCGTGTTGCAGAAGCCATTACCATTATGTAAAGACCCACATGCCTCGGTCAGTCATCAGTTGGAGGAGAAATGTGTAAGCGAAGAGGAGATCAATGGCATTGCATTGTCCGGAACGCAGCACTATTATTATCTAACCCAATTAAAAGAGGAGCAATACTATCGAATCACTATAAGGGCCTGTGTGGATGGAGTGGTTAATGGGTGCTCGAAACCAGCGGAGGCTTTGCTCAAGACCACTAGCATGTCTGTGGAATCATGGATAAGGGGTTAAAAGATCAAAACTATGAATTAATTCACTCTTTTCTTTAAAAATTTTTGACATTGAATATCTTGGGGGAAGGAATAAAACAGGGGATCATAACAAGATATAGATCATCAGATTTGTATTTGTACATACCTATATATTGACGACACGTGATAAATGTTAACTGAGTATTAAACGCTTAATGTTCCTCTTGATTTACATAGCCGTTTACATGGAAATTTATTTTAAAGAGACAGCAAATTTATATATGTCTATGCTAATTTGACTTATCAGCTCATTGGATTTGGGCGTTTTAAAGCCGTAACCACTCTATGAGAACACACACACGCGAGCATGCACATACAGTCAGGGAAACCGAGTGAAAGGTAATCCTCTACTGGCAGCAGTGATTTTTGACATTTTCTACTTGGCCTAAATAAAAGAGAGAAGAGAAGGCAGAGGACAGGAAATGGCTCAAAATAAAGCCTAAGCAAACTAACAACAGCAACACCTATTCATCGACGTTGGAACCTATTTAGCTCTCACCTTCTTATGCTCAACGCATGCCACTTAATATGCAAATATGCCACAAAAGAGCTTTAAACTTTAAAACAGTGCCAAAAAAGAAAACTAAAAATAATCCCCGAAACGAGAGGAGAATGGCTGGATGTGGGGTAGGAATCTAGGGTCTAGGACAAAAGCCCTAGACAAGCTTCAAGTCGAGTTCAGTTCAGTGGAGTCGAGCCGAAGAGTCGAGTCGAGAACGTGTCATGTGTCGCCTTGTTTGTGGTGAATTTTGTTTTCGCCTTTTTTTTTTGTATGGCGCGCAGCTGGAAAACTTCCACTAGAAACGTGTCCCACTCAATGGCTACAAAAACGTTTCGTGATTGACGCAGGATGAAGCACGCACACCACCACACACTCAAGCTTAAGGGAAAAGAAAAAGGATTTCTCTGTCGTTGGCAGTGACGCACAATTTAACTAACATCGACGAAGAAAATTTTGAGAGCTAACTCTCTTTTTTTAAAAGGCACAAAGAGAAAGAGGGAGAGCATAGCTCATGAGAGAGTCTTCAACTTGTTTTTAATGTTTTTTCAGATTGATAGCAAAAGTTTTTTAGGTGATCTTTTTAGTATCGCTAACGAAATTGTAGTTTTGTCTTAGTTTTAGATACAAATTTGTAAGTACAATGTCTGCCCAATGGTTTCCTAATTTTGTTGTGTATTTAACGAGACCCAATTGTATTTCAATATTTCATTGTCTTTTGTTAGATTCACTCTATTGCGCTATTTTTCGCACCATTTCCGCCATGGTGTTGGATCCTTGCACTCGTTATCCTGGCACTCGTTTGTTATCTATGCATTGCCAGGGCAAGCACTTTGCGGCTCTCTTTCTCTCTCACACTTACTTTTCCCACCTACCTACCCTCAGTCGGTAGAACAATTTAACTGAGTGCTTCACGAATCTCTACTGCTTTTACCTCCCCCACATATGCACTTCAATTGTCCTTACACACCAGCTCAAACACCAGGAAAGGCAACCTAGCGCCAGCTCCACTATCGACGCATTTAACTTTGGTGTTTGGTCTTTTGCTGGGAAATGGGTGTCTGGCTGTATACAATGCGTTGAAGGAGCATTGCCTGCCGTTAGATGTAATGGTAATGATGTGAACTAGTTTTTCGTCGAATGCCTTAACCATTGATATATGCACTCAATGATAGACACACAGAACAAGAGAGAGAGAGAGAGAGAGAGAGAGAGAGAGAGAGAGCGAGATACATAGATACTAGATATGGTAACAACCCATGCCATCAATCTTTAGTTAAATTGGGTTGAAAATCTATTTTCAATCTTTAACCTTGAACAAGGATTTGTGCATAAAAACTTAAGCTCAATTAAAGTTGCAAACCGTGAAATAAATACAATTGTCCTTTTTAAATTGGTCTTGGCATTTATTCCGATGATATTGTTTGACTTTCAATCCAGTTGGAAATAAGTGTGTGTCTGTGTAAGGATAGCACGACAAAAGGACTCTTTCAGAACTGATTTAAATTTTAGTTAAATCAAAAAGTGCTGAGATAGCAGCAATCAGAATAAGACGCCTCGGAAGCAAATCGTTACATTAATTTCACTCAGTAAAACTTGCCACAACAAATCCTTTTGCTTTCGCATTTCCATTTACAACTTTCCTTGGGACTTTTGCGTGGCTTTTACCCTGAATTAGTCGGGTCCTTGAAATGCGTGTGTGTGTGGATGCGTATGTGCGGTTTGGGTGATAATATAAAAACCTTTGTTTAGAATTTATCAGTCGGTATACCGTCATAGAGAGATTGTCGGTAGATAGTTTTCCATTTAATTGTTTTCAACACAAATTGTGGTTTATTTGTGAATAATTAAATGACCTATTGATAAAATGTTCTCGATATGTGACCATAATTGATTTTGAATATATTTCGATTTGACTTATTTTTAGGTTTAACACAAACCAAACATGCGACAAGCAACATGTCATTAAATGCCAACTGTCGGTTTTTCGGGTTAAATGTTGAAAGTCATGTGGCTAGGTGGGAGGTTAAACAATTTACGGGCCCTTTAACGAAATGGCTACATGACCAGCATAAAGCAACTAATTTGAGAGGCCGAAAAGTGGTGGACACAAATAAAATCGGAAGGGAAATACCAACTGCTGGGAATCAACAGTTTGTAAATCTATTAATGGCAGCAAAATCAAAACTAATTGAAAAACATTATTTTGGTAAATAAATTTCTGATATGAAGTGAAGTTCAACTGAAATTGTGCATAGTAAAATGTGACAGTTAATTCATTAAATTTGATGCGATTTGATTTAATAGCTTTACCTCCATTTTTTTTTTGTTGTAAATCAGAACTAGTCTAAGAGGTAAAGTAAAAGAAGGAATAGCGACATTCTTCATCTTCAGACTTGTCAATAAGAAGGGAAAAAAAAACATTTAAACATTGGAATTTTAAATTGATTATTTTTTCACCTTTATTACAAATTATTACTTTTCGATCCCTTTAAAGTTTCTTTGTCTAAACACATAATATTAATGAATTATTAACGAATATGGTGGAAAACTTATGCACTAAAACTACTATATGATATCAAAAAAATATGTTTACCAAATATTTAAAACTTCAAAGTAATAGAAAGCCAGCCCAAAAAACATACAGAAAACTCATACCCAAATGGCTAACACACAACTCCAAACAATTTCAACAGTTTGCAGACTGTCGCCTAATTAACTTACAATTGCCAGTTAACAGAGGAAAGCTGTGGGGATATTCCCCGAGCAACAGTAGCAACGGCAACAATAGGAAGAAAAAAGAGAAATGAAATTGAAACCATTAAATCAGTGAAAATGGCGAGAAAAACCTCACTGAAATCATATAAATGTCGTGAGGCAACTTTTAGCAATTAATTATCCGCAAAAGTTTTCAATTACAAGCCAATTACCCTCAGTCATCATCATTTCACACACACACATACCCCTATACCTGATGTATCTACTGCATGCCTCATCTGTTTTTTTTTTTGGCCCCCCAAAATTTTTCCATCTAATTCATCTTGTCGTTGGGGTTGACACGTTTGGCTAACACATTGCCAATGAATACGTTTTGGCCATAAAGTTGCCAATTTCAATTTGCCATATTCCTCACCGCTCCCCTCTTGGATACTATGCTTACCCCCTTATCCCATTTTTACTCTTGCTAGCGTTTTTGTTCAAATTTGCAATAGATAGATCCCGAATTCGAAAAGAGATATTGGCTTTTGTGGCAAACCAGTCAGTTAACCTTTTCAATTGCATACACAGGCCACTTAATTAAGGTGTAATTTTCAATATCGAACGTTGTTCGGTAGAGATAAAAGCAAAGTTTTTCTTTTTTGAGTTGTGTAAAGGACATGGTTTGTTCAGGCAAATGGTAATCTAAATTATTCCGAAACCAGAAAGCAGTTCAAAATTCAACTACGTCAAAGTTTTTATACTCTTGTAAGATTTTTTTCTTTATTTACATTATTATTTCATGATTGTTATGAAAGATCTTTCTTAAGAAACTCGAATGTCCTTAATGTCATTAAAGAAATCTATATTTATAGACGAACCAAGAGAATTCAATGAATTTGTGAGACATTTAATTCGATTTTTCTGTTAATGCAATTACATCTACTCCTTTGCATTACAAATTGTAAAAAGAAAACAAAAATCAATTCAAAAGCTGTCTAAAAATGCGATTCCGACGGGCCAATTACAAATTTTGGGTGCGTACAATCTATTTGGTCGCTGAAAGTGGTAATTCCGGTCAGTAAATAACTCAGGCCAAAGGAACGCCTTCAATGGCCCAAAAAAAAGAAAATACAGAAATACGAAAAGGAATGCGAACCCATTGAATACGTTGTGTCGATTAGATTTTGAGCCACCGAAAATGGCAGACAACAACAAGAAGACAAGAACGCAAACAACAAGAAACGTAAGCCCCAATCGTCTATAATTCCTGTGTAAAAGCCCATAAATCCATTCAGATGGGGCCGCCTCTGCTTACATATGCGCCATTTCACACCGTTGCCGTTACCGTTACAAACGCACACACGCGGATAGAGTGGTTGAGTGGGAATCAAGGACATTTACATACTTGTTTAGGGGGGAAAAGGGGCTCCACTATCTGCCAGTTATCGATACAAAATGGCGTATGTACCAAGGCCTTTCAGGGAAATTGTTTTTCTCCCTTTCCACCAATTCTTCTAACAATTTATAAATTTTATATTTTGTTTGCCAACAAAGTTTTTGGTTATTTTTTCTCCTCTTTGTTGTCATTTCAGATATTTTTCACAATTTGTTATTTTATTAAATTTTCGCATTTTTAAATATTTATATTTAATTATACAACGTATGTATACCGCATATATATACCGGGTGAAATGGTATATAAAAGTGGTCAAAGTGTATGTAACAGCAAAAAGAATGTTTATCCGACGCTTTTAACTATAAATATTCTTGATCAGCATCAACAGCCGAGTCGATTTAACCATATGTCAAGTCTGTCTTGCTGAACACCTAAATATCTGACACTATAAAAGCTACAGACACCAAATTTGGTATGTAGCCCCGTGTAGTAACCTAAGATCAAGGTCAAGGTTATTCCAAGTTTTTCCATGCTTCCTTCCGTCCCTCCCTGTTTAGCCAAGCTGTGCAGTATTGTTACATCTGAGGGGAAATGCCACACTTCGAGTGATAACATCTCAACCAACGACGAACTGACCTTATATAATTAAGACATCTTGTCTTAACCATTTAAAAACCACGCCCCAAACGATAAAGGTACTAATTTTTTTCACAAGGCAAGTAAATTTTGTTTAAAAAATTTAATTTTATACAGAATTTTCTCAGTTAGGCACAAGCATAAAATTAAATTATTTACACAATTCGTTCTTTGAGTGCCTAGAAAAATGTATTTAACATTCAGTATTTAACTTGAAGTGTTCAACTAGTCTAAGAACAGTGATTTCTACAATAGAAGTCGGTATCAGACGTGGCCGAGATCTCACTGGTGCCTTACCAAGAGTATTTAAGGCTTCTAGCAAACTATTTTGGTTTACTGAAGCCATAATGGATATCTTTAATGCCGACAAAGCATTTAAAGGGTGATTTACTATTGCAACATATGATAAAATAACTTACTCAATTTTTTTGACTACACGTCAGTTGTTTTCTAGTGTTAAGTGTGGAAAATCTGATCCATAAATGTGACTAAATGTATATTTATATCATGCTCTCATAGAGTACATTAAAACAGAAACAGGAAATCCCAATTAAACTTCCTCTCATAAGTATCCTTGGCAATAATGTAAATCAAATTGCAACTCAACAAGCAAAGTTTAAAATTCCCAACAAGCCAAATTGCTTAAATTTTGGCTAGCCTTGACTGTTTAAACAAATTAAAAGCTGGAAAAACAAACAATATACAAAAAAAAAAAAGGAAAAAATAAAAACCCAATTGGCAACGTTAACAGTTTTGACAGTTTTTCCACAAATTAAAAATGGTTCGATGGGGCAAACAAAAAAATACAAAAACAAACGACGCCAGATGAGTCTGGCATACCCTTTTACCCCCTTCAATGATCCTACATTCATTGGAAAAAAAAATGGGCAACAACAGTGTCCCGAAGAAAGAACTAACATGAAAGCAAACGAATATTTGTCAAACCGAAAAACTGTCTGGCCATGGCCATGGGTCGAGGTCTGGGTCGGGGTCGTAGTCGAGTCCTTCTGCGAGGTCAAAAAGAGAGAAGACGAAAAGCTCTTTTGCCTATTCGTGCGTTTTGTTTGTTTGTTTATTTGTCGCTCTGTCGTCTGTCTGTTAGCTGTCATTGTAGTAGTTCTCTGGCCTGCTGATTAGAATCGCACACTCAAACCCCGAAACATCAGAATAGTGTAGAAGGGCAAGGGAGAATAGGGAGGAACGAATGTCTGTTTTGGTGGCGCTTCATACAAACATAAATACGAAATGGCAAAACACATAAATACGTTTACATATAAGTATGGTATATATATATTTATTTCTGTTTTTTTTTATGGTTATTTAATATTTCTGGCGTTTTATGAAAATGTAGTTGTACCTTCCAGTCTCTTCACACACACCCACACTTGGTTCTCCACACTCAAACACTCAAATGCACACTTGGGCACACCGCAATTGTTATATTTCCTTTTTCTGTTCTCCTATACCCTGTAACAAAGGAGGAAAAAACGGACACTTGTGACCTTGCTTGTTCAGCCCTTTCCCAAGGAGATTTTGGTTGTTCTTTTCGTAATCTGAGACTATCTAATTTCATATCATATACAAATATATATGAAATAATAGTAGGTTAGTTCTTGAATACTTTAGCCTTGGTAAAAAAAAATCTTTTCTTTAGCAAAAGATGAAAAGTTCTATACATTTTGGTAAACTTACGTAAAGGGTATCTTAAACGTCTTCAGTTTTAACGTAATTTTACGGGATTTTTTTTTTCTCTTTTGCTCTTTACAGCTGCGTCGTCTGTCTGTCTAAGGAAAAGCAAAAGAAAAACATTTCGCGACATTATCAGGCACGCATGTGTCAACTGCCGCCACCGCCTTCGCTTCTTGCTACCTTCCCTTGCCGTTTGTGCCACACAAAAAGGTACAATAATAAAAACCAATAAAAGTGACAAATAAAAAGATTTATGTGATTTATACATATAAACGTATACAGAATTCATGAGTGTGTGAGTGTGTATGAGCCTTATTTTTTTGGCTTTCATTTTGTAAGTAAGGGTATGACTTATAGCCACAGCTTGGCAAATCATAAAATAACTCAATTTATATACTTGATCGGCTTACAAAACAAAGAAAAAAAAAGATGTTTTTTCGCCTCCATAAGCTCCAAAAAGTAGGCCATGAAAAGTGTTGTTCTTTTCTCTTTTTTTAGTGTATAACAAGTTCGTGGTTAGCTATCGAGTTATATATACTTTTGGATATAGATGTAGATATCTTGTTGTTGTTGTTGTTGTTGTCACGCTTTTTGTCCGTTCTGCCAGACAAACAAGCAATTTCTCTCATTATTTCTTTCAACATTTCTTCATTTACATATGTATTATGAAATGTATTATAGGTACTTCCAAATATATGATAAAACAGAACGAATAAAGCATTTAATTGTCTATATGATTTATGCATACATAAGTACTTAGCATATTTTCACCCACAATTTAAGCATTTCATTTTCAAGGAGTTACAACAACAAGAAAATTAAACTGAAATAAACCAAATGCTATACACAAAAACACAAAACAATATGCTAATGGCGAATGCCAAAATGGCAAAGTTTGAAAAATATAAAATCAAAAGGTAAACTCAAGGGCGTAGATATGTATAAGAAATTAACTAATGAAAAATTATAGATGTTATTGGAGTTGTATTGATTTATTAATGAAGCGTAAAAATTGTAAATGTTTTTCTTACACAAATTTATTCCTAAGATCTTTCATTTCCCCGGCACTGGCCCCCTTTTTGCTGCACACCCATGACTGAGTGTGTGCATGTGCTTGTGTTGAAGTGTGGATTCTTATGTAATGAGTGGCAAAACAACACGTAAAGTAAGTAGGCAGGAACTTGATTTGGGTTGCAAAAAACCCAACATCCTAGAGTCCTAGCTGTCTGAAGAGTTCTCAACGAAACGGAAGCCACTCGATTGTGAGCTTAGCCTTACAAAAACAGCACAAGAAAGAAAATGGGAAAATTGAAAGAGCAAAGCAGAGCAATAGAAAAACACAAAACATTTGGCATTTGTGTATTGTTGCTTTGGCAATAAAATAAATTTTATCCAAATTGTAATTAGAAATTGTTTAAATTAGCATCGAATTATCGATGCCATTTTTGGCCTAAATAAATGAACCTTTAAATGAGCTACATTTGTTAGACTTCATTAACATTTCCTGTTACAAGAGTGTGTGTTTTGAACTATGATCATCATCATCATTATAATTATTGCTCTTTAAAAACTGTTTGCTGCTCCAATAACTAGCAATTTCACTTTCTTTTTGTGCCATTAGGAAATTTGTTTACTTTTCATTTTCTACATGTACCGCAGAGTTGTCTCTGGGAAATAAATATAAACAATGCAAAGAGCAAAAGCTTTTCATCGATTTTCATTTTCCCATTTTGCCTTAGAGCTTGCCAGATAAAAATTGTGCGACCAACAACACTATACAAATCGGTGACAGTTGACATATTTTTCTTATAGTACATTTGTATTTTTTTGGAACACACACACGCATGTCAACGTACACACACACACACACATATATAAACAAAAACACAGAACAGTTCTTCTTATTGCAAACGGAAACAGGAAATGTCGCCTTGTTTCAAGATGTGGCTCTGTGTCTCATTTTCCGTTTGTTTGTTCGCTTCTTTGTTTGTTTTTCATGTGTACGTTTTGGGGTTAAGAGAAGGTTAAGGAGAAGGAGTTGAGTGGCGCGTCGATTCATATTGCTTACCTAGTGGGCGATGAAAATTCATCAAAATGATTGCAATTGCAAGCGCCTTTGATAAATATTTGTTATTGAGGTTAACTGGTAAAAGGCAAATATTAATTAGAAAACTTCTCTTAATCTTAAATTAAAATGGTCCTCAAAGTAAAGTGAAAATAGGATGACGTTTCCAATTTTGGGTGAAGTGCACGTTTATTTAAAATAAATCAAATTGTTTCTTACATGCCACAAGCAAGAACAGGTGGAAAAGTGTTATAGATTGCAGAGAAGATTTTCCCACTGATGATAGGAGCTCAAAACATTTTTTTTACACTGCTTTAATGTAGAAACTCAACTTTTTGCAGGACTTATTTTTGGTGGCATTTCATTCGTCATTAACAGCGCGTTTACTCATCTACAAATGCAATGATAAATCTCTGATAATCAAGGATGATGTTCTGTCTCGTCTTGTTTACCACAAAATTGCTACAGGGATACCAAAACCATCACCGCCCTGTCGTCCTTTCTATTTCGCTTTTAATGAGACGACATTATTTTGTCGTAAAGTTCAAGCGACCGCAAGTACTAACACTTACTTCAAATATCTATAGATATAGATATCTTTTATTTGTCTCAAGCTGTCTCCGTTTCTGTCGCTGTCATAAAATCAAAGCCAAATAGAAACCGACAAGGAAAGACACTTAAAACAAAGCAAATAATAAAAAAAAGAAACCGAATCTCAAAAGCAAATTAATTGCTCCACATGGTATAGAGACGATACTAAGTATATATAGATAAAGCAAATATGTGATATTGATAATAATAAAAGAAAAACCAAGGCAATGGAAAAAGAAAAAGCAACGACAGCACTGACAAGGCTACAAATGGAGACAAATTCGATTGACCTGAGAGGCAGAATGGGGGGACTGGGATGGTGGATTGGTAGTACTTTTGTCATAAACTCAACTTAATTTGCTGACAAATGTGGCTAATGACTACAAGAATAACCAGCGAACGAATAACAAACTTATAAAATTATAGCTAAGTAGTACTCGTCTGTGAAGTGGATTTCTGACTGACAGGACGAAATAACTCTTATGTCTTGGCCACGTTTGAGCCAGGGTCATTGCTACCTTTTCATAAATATTAAGATGTATTTCGAAATTAATTTTGAATAGAATGATACAAAAACTTTAGCTTTTTAATGAATGGTTTGCTTCAGCCATTAAAAACCATAGCATTTTTTCCCCTTTCAAATTTACACAGACAGAGAAAGTAAGAGAGAGAGAGAGAGAAATTACATTAAAGGCCATCTATGTATAAACTATATTGCAATTAAACAAAATTAACATGAATTGGGTTGGGTTCCACATTAAAAAATGAACAGAAAATTCAATATATATATAATATGTAACATTTAATACGATTCAAGTGATTTAAATTATTGAAAAGTTACTGCCAACAAATATTCACAGACTCGAACTCTTTGGTGATAAAATTCGATACTTTTCTACATATTACCCAAATATAACCATGATTAATCCATGATTTTTTGGTTTACTTACAACACGTCAAGCTTTCATCTCTTTAAGGCTGTGGGTAGCAAGCACTACGTTTCATCTTGTAATGGGCATGATTCCTGAAAGTATACTGGAGGTAAGTGATGCTTATTACAAGGACTTATCACATTTACCTGATTGAATATACATAGGTATGTACATGTCTTTTTGTGTGTCGAATTGTATACATGCTTCTTTTTATATGATAAGAACTAAGGAAGCACATGAAGACTTATTAAATTTAACTTACCACATCACACACATATATTGCATTTTGGGTTTCCCTCCATGGGGCAAGACCTCTTAACCCAACACCAACAAATATCAGCCGAGTCGGTGGCGTCGGGCCATTTTTCGCTTTCTTCTTCTTTCTTCCCAATTAGAAAGTTTTTGCAATATTTCAACAACCGTGGAATCCCTTTTAGTGCTAATAAAATCATTTGAATGGCTAATGCTTAAACTTTCAGACAATTCAATTTGTATGCATTTTTCAACAATAATATTAAATAAATTTCAATAATATTAAAGCACAATTGGCAAATGGCGGCAAACTGAAAGTTAAGTGTGACCAGATGCTGGTAAGCTAGGTTTGCCTGTTTGGCGCGATTTAGCTTGATCATTGCTACTTTTTATAGTCTGGCAGCGCTGTCTTAATATAAAGTTAAGTGTGACCAGATGATGTTTGGCCGTTTTAGCTTGATCATAGCTACTTTTGATAGTCTGGCATCGCTGTCTTAACTTAAAGTTAAGTGTGACCAGATGCTGGTAAGCTAGGGTTGCCTGTTTGGCGCGTTTTAGCTTGATCATAGCTACTTTTTATAGTCAGGCAGCGCTGTCAGCATATAAACGCGCGAGTTGGAGAGTAATGTTGTGTTTAGTTTTTTTATCTGAAAAAATACCAATAACAATAACAAATAATTAGATTTTGTTTGGAAAAACAATAATAAAAAGATTAAAATGTTGAAATGTTTTATAATTGGTGGATTGCTGCATTTATATTTGTTATCAAGATCGTTTTACTTATTGATGAAAGATACCAAAGAGATGTATGTATGTAGGTGTGTGTGTTTTTTCTGTGCAACTGTGTAGGATACAATTTTGTGAGAGTGATAAACGGTAAATAGAAAAAGACATCAGAAATGCATATAAGTGTAAAGGAATAAGATTGGAATGTTGAGATGTTATGTAATCGGTGGATCGCTGCATTTACCTTTGAAAGATACCAAAGAGATGTAGGTGTGTGTGTGTTTTTTTCTGTGCAACTGAGTAGGCTACAATTTTGTGAGAGTGATAAACGGTAAATAGATCAGAAATGCATATAAGTGTAAACTTTACACTGTAAAGGAATAAGATTGGAATGTTGAAATGTTATATAATCGGTGGATATTTGTTATCAAGATCGTTTTACTTATTGATGAAAGATACCAAGAGATGTATGTAGGTGTGTTTGTGTTTTTTCTGTGCAGCTGAGTAGGCTACAATTTTGTGAGAGTGATAAACGGTAAATAGAGAAAGACTGATCAGAAATGCATATAAGTGTAAAGGATAAAAATAGAAAAACTGAGGAAACATGCCGGTCGCGGTACGTACATTTTTGTTATTTAAACTAAGTTTGCAATTATTTATTAATTTACGCAATAAAAGTGCAGAAAAGTGTAAACCAATAAGATGGACAAAAAGTAATGCAATCAGTTTTTATATTTTTTATATTCATTACTCAGTTTTGTATCAATTACCTACGTGGGCCAGAGGAGTCGCAAAAATTTTATGCGTCCGCCGCAGTCTCAATTTAAATACATTCACATGAACATGTGTGTGTGTGTGTGGCTGCGTGCGTAGAAAGAAGTGTAAGAAAATTCCAAAGTGAATGAATGGACAAAAAGTGAAATGAAAGAGAAACAAAACTACAGTTTCAAACAATGAGATAATCACAATACATTCTACATATTTCTGCTTGTTGTAGTCAAGTAGACATCTTAAAATGTATGTAGCTTAAGTATTCTCAAAATACAAAACTCTTTCGGTAATTATTCATTTAAAGACACCCTCACTTTCTCTACTTTTCCTACTCCATTTTATTTGTGTAAATAAATTACCTCTAATCTAATCAAATAACATAATCTGGCTTAATCCAGCGAATTAATTAAACAACCAAACCCTTTTAAAAGTACCTCTAATCAAGAAGATGAAAATTCAAAAAAATTGCAACATAAATTAAAACTTTGCCCCCGCTTCCGAATTCTGCATACCTTTCACTTTTCACACAGTTTTGCAATTGTTTGAAATGAAGAGTTTGAATATAGAGTTTTAGTTTATTGCATTTTATTTATTGAATTTACTAAATTGATTCGTTTATAATTTAATCGAATATTTTTTGTTTTCTATAATTTTTTTTTTTTACCCACAATTGAAAAAGTTGTACATTTTTGCCCATATCCTATGAATACATATCCGCCCTCACGTCTGAGTGTTAAGGAACCTCAATGACTGCAGCTGCGGTTTGAACCACTCAAATTGGGAACCCGTCAGAATCACTTACCTCACAAGTCAGTCACGCTTTCGCTTCACAGTCCCACCTCTTACATCCCACAATCATGCCTGTTCCTTTATCGCACTAGCTCCTTCGCATAGTTCCCAAGTTGCCTTTCCTCATGGTTATAGGAACCGCATGTCGTCCGCACCCTGAAATGTATCTACTACAATTTGGCCCATTGGTTCGGTTCGGTGCAGTTTGGTTTTTGATTCCCTGGCTAACAATTTTATTTCTTCCTGCTGACAGGCACCTTCCTGCCACCTCCCTGCCTCTAGTGACCTCGGTTTTATCCATTCGGTATTGGTTATGGTTTTTTTTACAAGTTTTTTTTATAACTTTTTATGCATTTGCCTGTCATTGTTTCAATGTTGTTGGATTCTTTGTTGTTTCTGGCTGCATGATTTTTATATTTTATTTGTTTGTTTCCCGCGTTTTGTTGAATGGGTGCTTTGCGGGGGGTGTGGCTATGTAGATTTGTTGTTGTTGATGTTGGCATGTAAAACTATTTGTATAAAGTGCATTTATAACTATTTTATTATTTGTTTGCTTTTGTTCAAGTGCAAAACGGGAAAGAGCTTAGCACTTGTTGTTGCAATTGCTGTAGTTTTATTTGGTTTTAATAAATTTATTTAATGTTTATAACTTGTTTTGCCGGACACATACACATGTTCGTTATGCCTGTTATGTGACTCAATTAATAATTCCAATAAATAAAATTAAATAAAGTCAATGAAATTTGTTGTGACATATTTTTTTTTTTACGATTTTTAATATTTCCAATTAATTTGAATAATTTTTATGCAAATTGCAGCTAAAGATAACGTTGGCGATGATTGATATTCTAGTGACATTCGGCAATTACTATGTTGGCGAAACTTGCGGCTTGTTAAATTGAACGAATTAAAAAACCACGGGGCCGGATCATTAACTAGAAGGTAATTTTAAAGTACAGTTAAAGCCTTTGCAAGGCTAAGGAACCCACAAGAGTAATGTACAATACTTACGCCACATACATTTTAATTGCCCTAATATAAGAATTAATCTGACAACACTAAAGGAACACAAATTGAGCAATTTACAATTACAAACGTCACTAGGGTTAATCCGGCTCTCTTTTCTTTTTACTTTGAATCCTTTTCTCAATTCTTACTTCTTACTGACAACTTAAAGTCTAAATGCGCGCAGGGCTTCGAAATGACAGCAATTGCTTGAGAAACACGCGCGTTTTAAAATCATCAACATTATCATCATCATTATGGCAGTTATGCGGCAATGCCTCCAGCACTATCACCATTCCTGTCATAGTCAGTCACTGCGTTGCTTCAACTGCTCCTCCTACACTCCTCCTGCACTCCTGCCTAGTAGGGGGCTTCTGTCACCGTCATTCATTAGGCAACACAAAATGTCCCAGAATTTGTGCCAAACAGCAGTGAGAGCAGCGGGGGATAGGCAGCAGAATAAGCAACAGGAGTAGAAAGGCAAAGAAAAAACCAACATAGAACATCAAATCAAATTACACGGCAACGTTGGGTGGCAACTGCCACTGCCTCTCTTGCCGGTAATGTTTGGAAAAAACCTTTTCCCAACCTAAAGCAAAATTTTAGCATGTTGCTCTTCGACTTGGCAGAATTGCTCTGACTTTTTGGGATGATAACGTGACACGAGTGGCAAAAAATTAATTTAAATTAGAATCGTATGATTTCGGAAATTCAATTAGATTGATCATTTGTTGAATAAGTTAGAAGAATTCATTTATCCATTTTGATTACCCTGACTAATGATAATCGCAAGACATAACTGAAAATCATTTATTACAGTTAAATTTGGCTTTTAGATCCGGAAACTTGTGAAACTTTTTTTTATACGTATTTGAGTATACATGTTTGTGATCCATTTTCGATTTCGCTATTTAACTGATTTGTTTGCTTATTTTATAAGATATCCTGCCTATCAAAAATTATGTAGCAATTACCAATTTAAACGATTTTGTATGCAAATCTAAAGGCAGTTCCAGATAGTTTGTTATTTATACGCAATTTTTAACGAATTTAATGAAGTACTTCTCATTTTGCATTCAGAATAAAAGTTTTCATCATTATTTTATATCTAAAAATTATACATTTTTTAGTCTGCTTATCGAAGTTTACATCATTCGGGTTGTCCGAATGCAACAAATTTGTGTTTGATTTTCTAACAAAACCAATCTAAAAGTAAACTTTTTCTTATGGAAATTATATCTTTTATAGGAACTTAATCGATTTTTGGTTTTATTCTTTTCCTTTTTTGATTTGTATGCACGAGTTGTACACTGACATCACCGATTTTTGTATTTTCATTGCTCCAACTCGATGATGTCTATCTGCTACTGTGTCTCGGTAGGTTCGGTCGTACGGTGGGTCGATGGGTCTGTCCGTTTGCTTATGTCTGCCTAAGTCTGCTGCGGAATTCAGCAATGTTTCTGCAGCTGCTTCATTTATTTAATTATTTCCGAGTAGGCAGTCCCTCCTACATCGCACTCCACCTGCTGTTACCCATCCCATACTATGCACAGCGTGAGAGTTTTGTTCTGATTCTTATTTTGCTCGCAATGTAATTTACTTTATTGTTATTTTATTTATTTAGTTTTTTGTTTTTGTTTTTTTGCTCACACACACACACTTGGCAAATTGCATTGTTTACAGGAAATTGCAGAAATTAGTTTCTCCCAGGACTTTTTGCTCTAAGGATATTTGTGCTATAATTGTGTGAAATCTCAGTAGAACTTTGATTAAAGTGTGGGAGTTTTTTTTGTTTTTGTAACAGCAAAGAGTCATAAAGAGACACATGTGTGTGTTTGCTTAGCCATTGTAAAGCCATAAAAAAAATACGCAAGTCAAACAATTTCCTTCTAGTCCTGATGGAGCTCCCTTTTGCATTTGGGTTAGAGTTTTCTTTTTATTTTTATGACGCATTGATTTTATGCTTTTTAGCACCCAAAAAAAAAAAAAAAGAAAAGGAAATCAAGGAAAAAGCAACGGTGTATAACTTGACAGCCGTGTCCTGTATAGATTGTTGCAAGCACTTAGAGAAGGATCTCTTCCAAATTGCTTGGGAATTTCGAGCAGCGATGAGAGAGGTTTTTGTGGACTTCTTTTTAGTTTGATTTTTTTTGCCGTTGCTATTGTCTTTTATCTATTACTTATATCTTAATTTTTTAAATTTCCAGCTCATTTAACCACATGTTCTGAGCTTTGCTGTAATCTAAGCTTCAGACAGAGATCCGAAACCTGCCTGGCATCTCGTGTGCTTTCCCCATTTTCAGTTCCCCCATTTATCTATCCATTTGCAGAGCTCTTGGCGCAAATCTCAAAACACATGCTCCCCCAAGTTGCGTAACATCATCCATCAAATTCATTTTATATGGAAGCGAGACACACAAACCCGCACACACGCACACCTCCCAGCACTACCAGACCCAGACCCACACATAGACATACACACCCAGGCTTAACCCTTTGGCTGTCCTGTGTTTAATGTTTCAACTTTAACACGTAAATGTTTCAACTGTTGTATGCCAACTGTCTGCCCTAACCACCCTGTCCTTTCTCCAGTTTAGTTTACTTTTGGTTTTTGTGTATTTTGATTTGTTCGATGGGGGAAAACAATTCCACTCTCGCTTCATTTTTTATTTGTTTTTATGCCCAAACACAAGTTTGTTTTACGTTGTACTATGTGTTGTTTTATTTTGTTTCCATCGTTAACTATGAAAGTTTTTACGACTATTTTGTTTTTCGATTCTTTATATACTTTTTACTTACCAAAAATTAAGGGGTGGCTGTACTTAAACTGCAACAATTTTTAAAATCTATATCGTACAATGAGATTTAAAAACATTAAATAACCATTATGTATTCGATTAAACAGACTTAGACTTAAGAATCTAGAGATTTGACTTCCAAAGTTTTTTTTTCCTCAAACAGCATTTAACATTTCTATTATCTTTTTTTTTGTGTTTATTTACCCTTAAAGCATGGCACATTCAGTTTTGAGTAAGTTAAGGGAATATGTGTCGATCGTGTGTATACGCACGAGAGATTTTCTAGAATCGCTCACAGCCCACACCCACAGTCACAGGGTGATTCATCATGGCAGCTTCCAGTTTTCGTTGCGCAAATATTTTCATAATTCGCTAACTAACCCAAAAAGCCGCAAATAGAAAAAACTGCCAAACTGTGCATGGCCCAAACCGAAAATCAATAAGTTTGGCGTACGTGTTATGCTCTAATGCTCCACAGGAGAACGACTGCGGCGAGACCTGCCCATGCAGTCGGTCTCTGATAGTATAAGTGCCATGAAGCGTACTCGTTGTACTCATCGCTTTAGGGGTTTGCGTCCCATCCCGCAAAAAAAAACAAAAAAGTAAAGAAAAAGTTGAACGCTCAAGTGTCGATAACTTCATCAATATTTTGTTTAGTTGGTTAGAGGAAAAAAGTTAACTCCCACTTTGTTGCTTTCACCAAAGTAAGAGGATGATACATATCTGCTGGCCCAATAGAGATTTGCGGCATGCCTACTTATTGCGAGTATATTTATTAATGGGACCCATATTGGATCTAAATCCAAAACGGCGACGCTTTCTTCTTATCATAACAAAAGCTTAGATAAAATAACTTTTCCAATAATAGGCTCAAATGAATATGATTTGTGATCATTTGAGCAGATGAATGAGTGTTGCCACCAACGAATAAGACAAACTTTTCCTTCAAAAGATTAAAGTTTGTTTCATGGGCGTGACTAATTTAGTGCGAAGAACGAAAAGCAAATAATTTTTTAAATAAACGTTATTAAATTTAAATCCAACTTCGATGTATAAAATGTATTCGTTGTAGGACAAAAAATCTTTAACACCACGTTGCCAGCCCCCTTTTCTGTAATGCCCATGGTTGTGGAATGTTAAAATTGATGATAAGTCGATGAAAAGCTATTAACTAGATTATTATGTCAGTGACAAGGAAAATTTTGTGAAATTGTAACCGAATATATATAATTGAATTTGTCCACTTGGATTTTTATAAAAATGGCATCTTATATATATAGAGCATTTGGAAATGCTCAAAAACTGATAAGGGACTCGTTTTTGTTACTGTTGTTTGTTCTGCTGGTTTATGGTGCTAACAAGTTTAGTCAATAGAAGCAACACCTGACTTAGCCAGCTCAAAGACCCAGAAGACTCATTAAGTTTCAACCACACACACACACACACAGGTAAGGATAGAGCTTGAAGAAAGGGGCGGAAGGGGCGAGAGGTAAGCTCAAACAAGCGAGCAGGCAATGTTAAGTTACTTCTCATTCCTCACACATCGCAAAGCACTGTCAACATTTCGTGCAAAGGGCAACAGCAGCAGCAGTCAAGTCAAAATTGTGTGGCAGGAAATGAATTTACTTTTTGAAGGGGGGCAGCAAAGAGGATGAAGAATATACAGGAACAGGAAGCTCGCTGTCATAGTTGTTGGCATAATTATCTTGTTTACAAGGTGAAGGTGCCTGCAACAACAACAACAACAACAGCAATACCATTAGTAGCCTCTAGTAGCCAAGTCAGTTACTGCTGAGGCCTTACAATTTATGACTATACAACACATTGGGTATATTAATTTGAATATGATTGTCAGTGGGAGAGCATGAGAGCAAGAATTTTACTCAGTTCATAATATTTAACAAATATATACTCTATATATACAATATATGTATATATAAAACTGAGCGTGTGTGTGCTCATAAAATATTTGTATTGCAGATTAGTAAAATGGACAATTCTGCCACTGTTTCTCTCGCCCTCTTTTGTCATGCTTGCCATTAATTACAGTTTACAGTTTATACAGAGACTAACTATATGTATGTATATATAAATCTCTTTCTCCCCCTCTCTTTATGTATTTTCTGACAATTATTAATCATGTCTACCCTGCTGCCTGTCGTCAACCAAACCCGAATCTGAGTTCAAACATTTATTTGCAACCTTACCTACTATAGAATAGGCAAAGCGGAGTGGAGGTCAGACACAAATTGTAGTTATTCATTAGTGAAGAAAAATTATTCGAGGTTTTGCAAATGGAACAAAATAAATATCTATCTTCATTTGTGAGAGAACAAATGTATAGTTTATCATATTTTCAAATAAATAATTGCCCAGGTCATGAATATAAATGAGTAAGTGAACAAAAAATCTCAAAGCTAATATAAAATTCTATGCCAAGATAACGTTTTATGTGTTTATTGATAAAATTCTAAATTTTATTACTTTAGATTTGAAATCAGAATATTATTTCTTATTTTTGGGAATTTTATAAATTATTATCTCTTGGCCTTAATGAAATGGCAATTTTAAGGAAGAAAGTATTAGGCTTATGTTATTTCACTTAAAACAGGGAATAGTTGTTTTAACCTGTTTCAATTTCTTTTTATGGCCAAATGGCAAATACATTTTTTGTTGCCTACTTTTAGGCCCTTACAAATCTCAGTTGTACCTTTTTCCACAAAGAAATAAACCAAACGAAACTGGGAACTAAGCCTAATTCTGTTGGCACATGTCAAAAATGAAACGAGAAAATAATGTGAAAAGCATTTAGGAAGTTCATTAGCCCCCAAATGGGTTGAAATAATGCGCCGAAAGGCAAAATCAACAAGCAAACGAATTCTAGAGGCAAAAAAGGCGAATTGCAAGGAAAATACAAATTAATAGCAAATTAATGAAAGGTATGGAGTAAGAGGCAAATACGGACAGAGAGCTAAAGCCAGTAGTAGAAGCTAAGGAATCAGCGAACCCGAAAATGGTGCAAAAAGCAAAAACTGGAAAATGTGTCAAGCCACTCAGGCAGCAACCTCTGCTCGACTCTATTCAACTCTCTGCCCCTCTCTCTTTCTCTGCCATGTCTCGCTGGTACCTTGCATTCACTTGGCAAGTGAAAGAATTTGCAGTAATTAAACAATTTTTACTCTGGAGCAATTCTCTAGAGTTTTCGCAAAAGGGTGGCCTAGCGACGGCAAATGGTAACATGATGGGGAGATTGGGGAAGCTCGTTCATTATGGCAATTTTTCAGCTCAAGTGTTGCATTTTGTTTGCGCTAATATCCGAGAGGGACTCTCTTCCCGCTCTTTTCACAGTTTCCGCTGTTTTTGCCTCTCAAATTTTATGAGTGCCAGCAAATTAGCTTAAATTGCGGAAAACATAGCGAGCTAATTGTTAAAGCAAAGTGCAAGCTTTGAGACCTAAGATGATAACGACGATGATGGCATCTACGACCAAAAAGGCGCTGGGGTACTGGGGAGACGGCACTGCTGCTCACCTTGATCCCCAAAGTGACACAAACAAATTGTGCCGCCGCCGTTTGTTGACAGAAATCCGGGCACATTAATTTCTGTGCCTCACACAGAAAATACACACACACAGGATAAAATGTAGGCCAAGACAAAGGGACAACAAAAAATTGAATTAGACAAGACGACAAGACAAACAAAGGCGGCTGCTAAACAAAGACGCCATCTATTTAGTTGACCAAAAGAGGACATCTTATTTCAAGGATAATAGAAATCAAACAAACCAAACAAAATGGAGTCTCCATCTCAACATAGTCGAATAAACAAACCAACCAACAAACAAACAAGGCACACACACACAAATCAAGAAGGAGAAAACTAAAGATTTATAAGGTTGAATCAGATAGAAACGAGGCACCACAAGGTCAGCGGTATGAAAGAAAAGTACATGAAAGATCGTTTGCTAAGTGAAAAATGAGAGTTAAGTAAAAGTAACCTTGGTCAGCAAATAAGAAAGAAATATAAGACACATATTTGTTAAAGCTTTTGGACAAATAGAAGAGAGGGAAAAGCTGTCCCTGTAGATTGTACTAACAATATTAAATTACAAATTTACCTAAATCTAATTAAATGTTGTTACAGAACGAAATACATAGATATAAATCTAAGAAACCCACAAAGAACCGTATAAATGTATGATTAGAAATTATGAGTTATGTGTTTAGAGTTACATTGATTCTCCAGTTTTTTTTTGTTTTTATTCAAGTTTTTTGTTCGACCGAAGCCGGGCTAAATTGTACTTAAATGCCTGTGGCAAAAGTTTACCATATTTAAATGTATCTTTTAAACAATCTCGTGTACGCACTTAATTGCACGGCCTAAATTATATGGCTCAGTAACTCACATTGGCTTTGCTGCCTAATGTCTCACCAGAGTTAAAGAAATGGCCCAAAGTATAAATGTTGAGGCAATCAATCAAAAAACGACAAACAAAAAAAAAATGAATAAGAATATTTCAAGGCCAGAACGGACATAGAGCGGGAACGAAAACGGAAGAAAAAAGTGTACATAAATGTTTAAGGTAAGGCCAAACAGTGGGCCAGAAAGGATATGCCATAAGTAAACGCTGAGTACGAGTGTACGTGTGGTTGACAATAAACATTCTGACTAACAAACAGGCAAACAAATAGATGGCCTACAACTTTGTTTACACAAACACTTTGGCAAAATGGCGGCCACATTGCGTATTCGCCAAGATGCCAGCAAATGTGAAACCAAAAAAAAACACACAACAGGCAAATACGCCCTTTGACATGCCTAGAGAGAGATGGCAATCTATTCGACTAAAGACTGCGAAGGGGCGAAGAGGTGTTGCTTGAGTATTTACGACCTTGGTGAGGCAAAGGCACAGGCACAGGCACAGACACTGTCGCATGCCTAGCTAGGCACACGTGTATATGGAACGAGGGCTGATTGATGATTTCGCAACAGATATCAGATATCGCTTAAACTTTTTGGTTGAAACCCTCTGTAGATAGAGATACCTACATGTACGTAAATGTGGCTCACTTTACACGTCACCTACATGCATACTTATCCATGGACAATTGCTGGCTGTCAGAAGCTCTACGCACTCCATTTCCATCTCCATCTCTGTGGAGTGGTCTTGTGCTTCTCTGTGACAACTCAACTCAAAGGAATTTATAATATGTAGTTAATTTATCATTCTGTTTGCCAACAATAACAAAGATATATATCTACACTTTTACTCACACTTAATCCCCAACGTACAAACACACACTATGACACCCACAAAAAGTCAGACACTAAAGTGTTGATAATTTGTGGTTAAACCCCTCGAAGTTGTACCATGCTAAGGGTTATTATGGTTGCTGTTTTAACACTTTTTGGTAAGAAATACTATCAAAGTGATCACTGAAGCAAGCAAGATTTTATTTTCTTTTTTTTGGCTAACCTTTTCACCTTTCACCTTTTTTCTCTATTCTACTGCAAGGGTATCAAAAGTTCAGTATACCTTAATTATTTTTCTACGTTGTCTTGTTATGTTTTATGACCATGACTATTTTAGTTGCAGTTGCCATACAAATTTATGTTCTTCCCAAAACTATAAAAAGAAAGTATTTTTATTTTATACACAGCAAGAAAAAAAGCACTATCACAAACCACAAAAATGAAAACAAACTCATTAAAAAGTGTTACTAGTTTTCTAACAAAACAAATAGAGAAAAATTGAGGGGAGAAAAAAAAGGAGGAGAAATATTTCATCAGTTGACTCTGTCAGAAGTGTGGGGAAAAGTGGACAAACTGAAATGCAACACAACATACCGCAAAAACACAATAACTCATTCAAAAACCCAATTTGTTTCCGGCCTGTTTCCCCAACGAATTAATTATGATATCAGCATAACAATTTGCATAACCTCAAAATGAAAGGCATACATGCACAATCCCATATATATACACACACAGGACTCTCTTCTCTCCACAGTGTCTATCCCTACACACACACACACATCCACTCCCACACAAACAACGATATACAAATGAAATGAAGCTCGTTTTCCCCCAAATGCCATATCAGCTCAGCAGATGTATAGGCAAAGATACAATATAACCAAACACCCCAAAAATAACAACAATATCAAACAAAAAGACAAAGCCTGTTGGCATATTACAATATAAAAATTCATATGAAGTTGTATATTGAATACCCTACCCGATATCTTTTCGATGAGTTGGTCCTAAACATCGGGATGTTAGCTTTGTCAGATAAAATCTATTAGATAATAGATAGAATTAACTAAGAGCATTCCAATAATACAAATTTTAATTAGATTTGACGGCTGAAGTTTATTTCAGATTTTTGATTTTCCTATATTTGAGAGATATAAAAACAAGAAATTAAATATTTAAAATGGTCAATAATCTCCAATATATTATTGATAAAATACTCCAAAATTTTTTTTCTGCAAAAAAGGCAGGATATTTAAAGTTCACCCATTCTCTACAATTTATTTTTTTACATTTTTATTCGTTCCTTTTTTCTTTTCTTTTTTTATTCTCTGTTTTCTTTACACTCTATCTCAATGTGGCAGTGTGTCTTTTGGTCTGATGAAATTGCATAATCGCTTCCAGTTGTTGCACAATTATTGAAATGTTGTTAAGCGGGGTGTTCGAGGTTTTGCAGAGGGTGTGACCGCAGCGCATGCCAGGCAACGAGGCGTATAATTCAGTCGACGAACGTAACGCACACTAACACAAATGTGCAGGACGGGATGAACAAGAGAGGGTTGGATAAGGTGGGGGGTTTGGAGAAACTCGAAAACGAAATGCCATTTTTCGAACCAACAAAGGCAATCAAAAATTTATAGGCGACGACAGCCGCACGGACAGACAGACACAATGAAAGGGCGAAAGCACTAGCGCAAATGTCATTGACGTTGCCTCGTTTTGTCCTTATCCCCCTCCCTCATCCACGATTGCATTGTGGCACCGTTTAATTGCCCGACAAGCAGGAAATTGTGGCCATTGTTATGGTTGGGTCATGTGTCTTGGCCACAAAAAACAAATTTACCAAATGCATTTTCCAGTCTAACGAAATGTCTAATTAATTGGTCAGCGACTGTCAAAACATTTGCCCCATTATGTATGCTACACTGTTTCTTAAAGACCTACGGCCACGCAGAAAAAAAAAAACAGGCAATGCAAACATAGTGCAAGTCAGATTGCAATCAAACAAAAAAGGAAAAGAAAAAGAAATCTCAAATGAAATATGAACAAAAAACTATTATGTCGACTGTCAGAAAACTAGAAATTTCATTTGCAAACATATAGACGGGTACTTGACAAGCCAACGACAGCAAAAAAGGCAATGAAAATGAGAAAAAGAAAGCGAAACTAGAGACACATGGAGTAATAGAAAGAAAGAGACAGGGTGAGAACTTGCACAAAAAGGCAAAACCTGTCAATTCCAGTTAACCATTGCAAATGCCAAACCAAAGGCAAAGAACAGAAGAAAATTGAAGACAACTCTGTTAAGTGCAGCTTCAATGCATTGAGAGAAACCCCAAAGAAGCCTAGAAAAACTGAAAACGACAGCTCAGCAGAAGTCATTTTGCACATGCAACTCCCATTTCCGATATGCCTTTGTAAGACAATGTTTTTTTTTTTGCATGTTGTACAGAAAAAGAAAGCATAGAATAAGCATTCCATGAGAATCGTTTAATCATATTAATTAAATGGTATTAAAAATCTCTTCTGAAAATGTGCGCTTAAACTTTGAATATCTAAATTTATTTCTGTTTTTTATCTGTTTATTATCCATCCTTGTTTCCAGTTAGTTTTTGTAAATCTTGGTTTTCTTCTAGCCAATCTTTTTAGCCAATTTATACAGAGTCATTGCATTTTTCCTAGTGTACTGCCCTAGTTCAAAGTAAATGCTGCTTGGCCTGTTAGTGACACGACTCTTGATTGGTACCACTTCGCCTTGGTACAAGGACAAGCGACCATTAACAGATGATGTGCGGGTTAACTGAAAACTGCATACTACATGCATTGAAACCAAATGGGTATGGCCCTTTGTGTCTGAGCCTGGCTGTCGTACATCTGTTAGCTCACCTATTTGCGGCTAACCAAGAGAATGAGGAGCTGTTTTCAAAGGAATGATGTATAAATTGAGTTGCTATACGTTTGGCAACAATGTGTTAACTTAATACTTGGCTAATCAAGACAAATTTTTATTTTATTTCTATTTCTTTTTGTGTAGAGTACCAATTAGAGTTGCTTTCAAACTGATTCTTACAAAACGAATTGGCAACCAACTGTTCAATTATCTTTTGCCTTGGCAACCCAAACCAACAGTTGTTGGTCTTGTCGCTTCAAATAAAAGTCACTTGCACATTTTTAAACAAATTACTTTTTCGCCCACTAGCTTAGCGCGCAAAGTCACAGAGAAACGGAATGTGAATAATAATAAAACAAAACAAAAAAAAAAAGAAGCTCAGAAAAGAAAAAAACAAACCAACACTAGAATAGGGCTGGCAAGTCAGGGGGATTTATTAAGGTAAAAACCCTGACTTGCTAGCTGATTGTAAAACGCAACTGCCAGTAAAGAATAAACTAAAACGAAATGAGAACAAAGAATAGAAAAAGAAGTAAAAGTGCTTTAAACTCGACACAGAAATACTCTTCAGGCTTCAAGCTTCTTGGTTCATAGCACAAATTGCTTATATTAGAAAGGAAATGGAGAATTTTTAAAATCACCATGAGTAAATTTTCCGGCTAAAGTTAAGAGCCTTAATTGGAAATCAATTCGATACTATTGCCTCCACTTTCCAATTGTCTATGGTACCCATAATGACCCTTCGCCGCAGAGTCATAACGGAAGTAAAAGATAAGAAGAGACAATAGTTTCGCGCTCCTTCAAAAAGGAAGTGAGGCCAGAGGCAACTTTGCAATTTTACTCTCTTGTTGTTTGCTTTTGTTAGAGCTCACGGTTTCGGTTGTATGTTTTTGTTATTTAGCTGTTGCGCTTTTGTGTCACAAATGCGACATAATAAAACTGTCAAATGGCGACAAATATGACAGGATGCACGATACTAATGAACGTCTCACAAAAGCCAGCAACGACAAAAAAAAAAGAGCAGAAAAAAAGACGGAAAACAAGAAAAAAAGTTTGATTGCTAGCGCATTCTATTTTCGATTGCATATTGAAAAGTTTGGAAATTAGATTTGGCCATCGGAATTTTAATTAAATTTTGCAGAAATTCGTAAATAAGATGCAAGAGTGGCAGAAATAGTGTGGCAAAACCTAGGAAAAAATAAAAATGAAAGCAGACTAACTTGTGACGAGTTGGTCAGGAAACGGAATGAAAAAGTTTAGTTTTTTTTCCAACATTTCTTGAGTTTCTCTGCCCTCAGATGAAGTAAAAGTCTTCGACAGTGCAGGATGTCGACGGGAGATTGGAGCACAAATGAGCAGAAAGCCAACAAGAGAGAAGAGCGCCAGCAGCGGGAAATGCGCAAAACTTAACCTAATGAACATTAAGATAATGCAACAAGAGCAACCAGAAGGACAACAAGTCCCGGTGCATGAGCTCAGAGATGTGGTCAAGGGGAAGTTGCAGACGGAGTCCCAGCCGAAGCAGAAGCCTTTTTCCTGAAAGAATCTTCTCTCGCACCCGCACTAACCTATAGTTTCTGTCCCTGGCTACATAATTCTGCATTCGACCTCAGCCACAAAAGTTTTGCTTATAGCAAGCAAACCAACATCAAGGACAACAGTGGTCGACAGAGGTACAAAACTGTGAATGAACCACAAAAGCTCGATTTCAATTCATTTAATTCATAAGAAATAATGAAGAACTGCATGACTACTTCTTGTATATATTTGGATTTCGAACCACTGTGCAATGCTGCCATAGTGCAAATGCATTGGGCAAAGTCGAAAAGGAAACTTACATTTGCCATTTGCCAGTTTGCATTCAGCATAAAGTTTTTAGCTTATGTCGTGATTTTTATGACCAAACAACGAGCATGGCACCAAAATGAAGATAAGTTTTATGTGGCGCGGAAATTAAGAACTTTGTTTATAGCTTAAGCCAATGTATGTCCGTTTTGCTGATGGTGTTCTTGCGGGGAGAAAGGGTAGTGGGGTGGACAAATTACTTTGTTAATGACACAGGAACCAGTAAGGGTCGAAAGGGACTTTATGCTTCTGTCTCGTTCATCAGTTTGTTGAATGTTATTAAATGTATTAAAAATTCATTAGTTACGCATTGCGAAAACAATAATCGATTTGCTGCCTTTGTTTCTGTGCCTCGTGTCAATGGTTTTCGTTAAATATGCATTAATTTTATACAGGTGGGCATTAACTTTTGACTTGGACCCCTAAATTTGCGAAGCCAGACTAATGCTCTCTATACCTTTTTGGATTTCAATCAAAGCCATCAACAAAGACAGCAAAAGTCTGTTAATATCCAAAGAAGAAGAGAACTGAGAAGAGGCACAATGGAAAATTTAAAATGAATAAAGGGTGACAAATTCAAATTACTTTGAAGTGGAAAATATGTGGAAAAAAACATTTTTGTTAATCATAATTCATTAACTTGTCTATCATACACATAATTGTTGTTCTTTTTAATGCAATTTGTTAAAAATGACACTTTAAATCGGATTTCAGTCATCTTTTTTGTTATTTCTGTTTGTTTTTCACAATTTGCATGACCAACCAGAAAACAACAATCATTTCGATAAACCCATCTTTCATTATTCACTCTTGGCCTTATGCCAAGTAATCTTTCATTAAGCCGAAACTTTTCAACAATTTCGCACGCGCGCCCACAGTCAATAATCCCAACTGTCAGCACATTTACCTATTTTTTAATTACCATAAACAAAAAAAAAAAAGAAAAGAAAAACACATCAACCAGAGATATAGATTGGGAGAGAGAGAGGGAAAGCCGGGAAAAACTTTTATCATTTATCAAGCTGTAGCAAATACTTTTTGTTATTATTGTTTGTTATCGATAAATGTAATAAATCAAAGCGAGAAGGGCCTCAAAACAAGTAAAGGCCGCCACGTAAACAATCAAGGCATGGGGAATAAGCGTGGCTAAATAAATAGCTGCTTGATTATAGATTTATCCTTTTGCTTTTTAAAAGTTAAGCATTTTCTTCAAACTGTGAATAAATTAAACTAGGATGTTTCTGAACGAAATCTCGTTTTAACTGATAAAGTCGTAACATAGGTAGGTATTTAAATACTTTGCATCAATAAACGAGAATAAACTGCATATTAAATCAGTTTCTCTTTGAATAGGAATAACGAACGCAAGTAAAAAAACATAAATGAGTAATCAAATAAATTTAAATGTCGTTTAAAAATGTGGCATCAAAATTAAACAAAGTCAGATCCTTATATCTATAATTAAATTTAATGACTATAAACCAAGAATTAGTTAATACTTTCAGCATCTTTTACGTTCTTGTGCAGAACAAAAATTAAAAAAATATTATAAAAATGTTCCATTTACATCATAAATATTTGGTATATACATACCTAGAAATTGCATCCACACTTTAATTTCTTGTAAAGTAAAATGTTATCACAAAATGAAGCTATTCAACTGCAGTAGCTAGCAGCAGCTTTCACTTCACTCCTTGGATGGTCGTCAATGAAAAAAGAGTCTTTAATTACTTGTAATTTGTTTTAATGCCACTTTGGCGAATCAAGTACTAATAGAGAAACAGAAACAAAAAGAGTGAGAAATCGAATGAGAGAAAAAAAGCAGTACACAGAGGGGATTAAGTGTAAAGAAAATTGCTTCCAGGTGCAAGCTGTTCATTTGATTTGATTTACTAAGCAACTTAATTAAACTTTTAACTTTCTAACCAGTTAACTGAGTTATGAAACAATTTGCAGATTAAGCTGATAGCATACATATGTTTAATTCCCTATGTATGTACGTATAACTGTGTGACTTTGTGTCTGTGGTGTTATGTGGGCGTGCCTGGAATTGATCATTAAACATTAAAATCGAACGTTGACGACAATCCCAAGTGGTTCTACTCGTACTACATTTACTCCGCGCACCCACACAGACATTCGGCAGGGCCCCATGAAGATAATTTGGTCTGAAACTCATTTCGTTTAATGGCGCTCAGGTTTATGCGTCACACAGAAAGCAGGCGATGGGAAACGGACGCCATTTCGATGATGCCGCGCATTCAAATTGCGGATTGACAAACTTTTACACACACATATGAGTGTGAGTGTGTGTTTAGGTGTGCGGCAGAGAAGAAGCGACAACTGTGCTTTTTTCTTGTCCAGGCACAGTTAGACATCAGTTTGAAGAATTTTTCAGTTTTTCATTTCAGAGAAAGCTTTTATATAGATATTTTTAATGTTATAAATGCTTTTCCTTTTACTTTATGCAATCAAGTAAAGAAATTTGGTTTTAATGAGCACAATATTTTTGAAATGGTTGAATTTGTTTTTAAAGAAGCCTCATTACACGATTTCCTTTTTAAGGATATTTATTTTCAATAGAAAAGATCGATATTCTGGAAGGATTGTTAGTTAATATTCACTGTAAATGTGTTTGTGTGAGCAGAAGCAATTAAAATGCGGCAAACGACGCAGTAAATGAAGCAAATGCTCCAAATGCGTTGGCCAAACACATGTGTGTGAGTGCGTGTGTGTACATGTGTGTTTGGTTGTATGGTTTTGCCAACTAAATTAACAAAGGCAGCTGCAGGGGTAAGAACTACGACCAATAACCAAAAGCCAACAACTTGCGCCATGTATGTAACTTTGGACAATGAATGGCAGAAGGCCTGAGCCAGTCGCTGATGATAATGGCATGCCGAGATATATATGTATATACAAACATCCATACAAATGTATATACATATATGGTGTGGACATGGACTATGGCCATGTTTTTATGTACATACATGGAAATGTAACCGCAATAGCGGCCGGCAAAAAGGATTCAACTGCAAAATTACTCAAATTGAGTTGGGATTTGAAATTGTGTGAAAAAGGCGAAAGAACGTATAGTACAAGGCTCGAAAGCCAACTCTTGCCATTAACGAAAGCGCAATCATAAAAGTCAACCGATGAGTTAACTTGGCTTCCCCGTTACCACGCTTCAGGCAGCTTTGATGTGCGGAAGTCCTTGAAGCAAACCAACAACAACAATAATAAGAACAACGACAACAATTGTTGAAACAACAGCAATAAGAACAAATATAAACCATGGCAGTCACTTTCACTTGAGCATTGTGCATAGTTTATGTCCCAACTCGCTCTGTCTTCATCTCTTTTCATCACTCTTTGTCTCTGACTTTCTCTTTGTCGCTGTCTTGGCATTTTAATTAAGTTCTCGCACTTGTTATAAACGACATTGCTTGATTTGTTTCATTTCTCCCACTTTCTTCCCGCTCTTTTTCCTTCACTTTGTGCTTTCTGTTTTCGTATTATTATGGTAATTGGCACAACAAATTTGACAGTCAGAGTTGATTGAGCTGTTCGCCTTTGGGCTTTGTCATTTTTGTTTTTATTTTGAGCAGGTCTTGAGCTTAATTTTGTGCATATCAAATAAAGTTAATTGATTTACAAAAGAATGCCAAATTTTATTAAAATGTTCATAGAGCTAGATGCGCAGGCGAGCAAGTTTTAACAAGGTAAAAATTATCAGTAAGTTTTAGTTCGATTGGTTAATGGCCTTAAGTAGTTGTCAATTACTTTTTCTTCAACATCCTTAAAAGGATTGTCAATACATCCTTTTTTCCTCATCAACTAGATAATCAATTTATATTAAATAGCTAACATGTGTTAATCTCTCAAAGAACTTACTTTTCTCGATTCGAATTAAAGCCAATTTTTGATCAAAAACTTTAAGAATTATTTCTATAAAGAGAAAAACAATAAAAATTCATATCAAAATACAATCGAAATATGACCATTAAGGAGGTCACTTATCATACTTTACAAACTCAGGCCCATACAATAAAGGAAAAAAAAAACCCAAAGTCCGAGGAGAAGAAAACAAGAAGAAAAACTGAATTCAGAAAACCAGGCAACGTTTATGCTGAGTTTTGGGGTCTTATCGAGCGACCTACACGCGCTCCATTATGAAACACGTGATTTGTGGCTATTAAAAAGAAAAAACTCAACATATACCAAAAAAAAATAAAAAATAAAAGGCGAAAGGAAAAAGGAAAAACTGAAAAAAGAGTAAACTAAACTGCCTTTGATTTATTTGCCGCCTGACCGAAAGAAGAAAATTGGCATGGCAAAGCAAAACCAAAAGCAAAGCAAAGTTTTCCCTTCATTTCAGCGACATGCAATATTAAAATTAAAATAAACTTAAGTTGCGTGATGACATGTTTATTTTTCTTCTATCCGTAATAGAAGAATTTATAAATGTAAGTTCAAGAAAACATTCAACTTTGTCTTGAGACTTGAAAATTTGTAAAATTCATCAATTTATTGAAATTGCAAAGGCAAAAGTTTTGCATAATTCATGAAATATTAATGGAAACTCTGAAATTTTTTTTTTACAAATTAAATAGACTATGAAATTGATGACAAAATTGATAAGAATTCAAGAAACAGTCGAATCATCGGCTTTGGCATGCCCTGCCGTAAATAAATAAACAATTTAATACGCAGATAATAAAAATAAAAACATGATTATTTAAATAAGTACCTGTTAAAATGTTTTTAGACATATTTCTTGTTAACTCTGAATTATGTTATGTACTTTTCCATAGTTAAACAACAAGGAATTCCTTTTTTCGTATTGTTTGCATATTTTTCTTATTTATTTTCCATATTGCTTGTTTATTAAGTATCATATTACACACTTAGATTGTAGGGTATTAAAAGTGTAACTTTGTCAATTCAAATTTGCATTTCTTGGATTTTCTGCGTGGCTCATATAAATCTAAAGATTTCTCTAACTCTGGTCAGAGTAGAAATAATTTAATTTGATTGTGGGAAATTTCATTAAGGATACATTCTGCAGGTGAAACCCTATGAAAGTCTCTTTATGTAATTGGATATCTTTGTGTATTCATGCAATTGAATGTTTGTTTTAAATCATTTGGTATCGTTTGCTCTTTAATTGCCTTATATTGTTGTTGCAACTTTTTGTGATAAGTTTTATTGAAATTATAATTTATGCATATGGTGCGACATTTACACATGAAAAGTACACACACACAAGCATTATTTGTATGTCTGCCTTTTTGGTAGGAGTGTGTTTGTATAATTCAAGTATAGCTTGAGGGTTTGTGGCGCAATCAAAATGAAATTTAATACACGTAGAACAAATAAAGCAAAAAACAAAGAAATGAAAAAAGAAAGAAGAACAAAAAACAAAAAAAAAAACGTTGAGCAAATATGTGGTATAAATTAAAATATTTAAGTGATATTTGCTTTATGTGAATGGAATAAAATTGCTTATGTAGGTGTATGTGGTGTGGTATCTCGATATGTCCAAACTTGTATGGGTAAATGAAAACACACGAGGCTGAAATATTAAACTAACTTATTTATGTGAAATGTTTAATTAATTTCTACAAATTAAAAGATAGTGTAGTTTTATTTTAAAGTCTCATTTCTCCCAACTCTCATATTACGTTTACTCCAACCACCTTTACCAATTAGGTTTTGGCCAAAAAATTATGTAAATAAATGTCTTAAGATTGAATTTAATAAAAGTAATTTTCATATTGTTTATATATGTAGGTTACAGATTAAAGTCAAAGATTGTTTGTTTGTTTCTTTTCGATATAGGCAGATGTTATTGTTTTCTTAAAGCATTTTTACTTCGGCGATTGTATTTATAAATTGTATTAAATTATATCATACGAATCATTACATTAAAACACATTTCAAGCTCATACCAATTTCTCTCAATGACCTGCTTGCTACTTGTAACCAGTTAATTGCCTTGTACATCAGTATGAACAACAAGTTACAGAGCTACATACATATATAAAAAACTAAAGAGAATTCCCTTGAAAATTCATCAAATGATAATTAAAAATGTACGGCACTAAAAAATCAGAAAAAAAAGAAAATTTTTCTTAATGATATAATAACACATGACAAATAATAAATTGTCTGATGAATGAGGCGAGCCAGACAAAGAGCACCGGACAGAGAAACTATGTATGTATGTCAGTTGTGAATTATTGCAGTAATTAATGCGCAGAGCAATGTTCATTATTTTCGTAAAACACAAATTCATACATACAATGGCACGCACAGAGAATCTGTCAGGCAGTCGGTCGGTTATAGCCATGGACAAGGTATTATTATTATTATAATCATTAAGCATTGGGGCGAAGCAAAATGTGCGCCAGGTCGATAGGTCCTAGATATATGTACCGACATTTAACATACACATAAACGCGGGACGTCAGATGAAGGCATCATTAACATAAGTATCAACGTAATCTCATGTTCTACACAACAGCCAGCGGCAAAAGAAAAGAAAAAATGATGTATATATGTATACATAGATATAAAACTACGACGCGATGGCTCTATAGAAGTACACGGGTTTCGTTTTGAATGTAGCATGCAATGAACTATAGTCTATGTCCTCGACATCGTCATTTTGGCTGGCGTAACTTAATTATGACGAAACGCAACGAAACGAAACGAACGCAAGGAGCTAGCCGGCCAGGAAAAGCTTAAAACCAAGAGGAGTTTGGAGCTTACAGCTTTAGAGGAGCTAGAGCCACAGGAAAATGGTGGAAAGCGAAAACCGGCCGAGCAAGAAAAAGTGTAATAATAACTATTTGCATTTTATGTGGCGCTTATTTTAGCATAAATTTTGTAGCTTATGGAAATTATTCGTGTTTTGCGCGATTCGGCCCCAAGGTAAAAGTAAATGACCTGACCTAGTCACACGGGGCGTATGGGTAATTGTGAAAAATGCATGGGGACAAAATGCTGAGAGTATGGAGAAGGCATATTAAACGGAAAGAAAAGTTCATAGTTCTACTTTTAGTTTTAGCCTACCTTCGTTCTCCATTAGCCAATTTGTGTATAAATTCACGAATGACCCTGAATGAAGCCGGAGAAAATTGTAATTTTAATATTGTTTAGCCTACGAATGGCTGTGGAAATTAATGGATGAAAATTTTAATACAGAAATAATTGTAGAATTACATGCAATGTTGCCCAATTTTATTAGCACTTAACATTGCCAAATTAGCAAATCATTAAATTTCGAAGCGATATCGACGTATCTAAGGAATAAATTTGTATCCTCTTCCTAAGTTTTTAGCAATTTTCGTTTGCCACAATGAAAAATGTTTTGCAAAAATGTTTTTATAATAAAGGAAAATGTAAATTTTCTCGAATTTCTTTCTCTGGTTTTGTTCATTAAAACATGTCAGGCAATTTATTTTGTCAATTACCATCAATCAGCACTTACTTACCACAAGGTCATTGTCAATGGTTTTCGCCTTAAGTGCTTCAAATATCGAAGTATTTTAGATAGAAGCCTAATCATTAGCTTTCCATATTCCAAACACACTTCAATTCATAAACAAAACGCTCCTGTGGGACTGCTTTCTCTCACACTTTCTCCTATTTTTCGTTCTTTGGCACAATTCATCGCCATTGATTGTCAATTTGCTTTTGCGTATTTATTTAGATACATTTTTTGTTCATTTTTTGTTGCCGCATTTCCAATTTCTGTAAAATGTTTATTATGGCCAGGCCCATACAATCAAAATAAATAGCCAACAATTGCGGCTATTTAGAATTTACTTTATGACCAAGTCGCCACTGCGGCGCTTTTATTGATTTTGTTATTATTTAGCAGCAAAAAAACAAAACGAAAAAACCAACTAAACAAAATATATTTCTTTTACAGACATTTTTTAGATGATTTCATCGCGTTTCATTTTTTACAGAAACGAAAAAAAAATTGAAAAATTCCGTTTGAGCAAATAAAAATTGCGAAATATTTTTTCTGATATTCTCGTCGATTTAAATATTTAATTTGACCTAAGGCAAAAAACAGCAACAGCCCAAAAGGTCATGAGGGGATGCCTCATGTATAAAGTCGGCTTATTTAAGCAAAAACCAATTAATTAAAAAGGTCAATATTTGTGATTGTGTTTGAAACAGGAGTAGAGCAAAGGCTAAAGAGAAAACCGAAGGGAGCACTAAAGCATGCAATCAAAAAAGGAAAACACATGAAAAATTTAAATAAGTTTCGAAAATATTTTGCTAAAGAAATTTGAACTTTGCCGGGAACGGGAATGTAATGAAAAGGACAAACAATAATTAAATCTCAACCTATTGTCAATTTCTTTTATTTGTAATACTCTTGACAATATTGAGGTAAGTTGACTACAGCCGAAAGATTGGAAAGGATATCAATTTGATAGGGCGAAAATTATAAAAAAGAAATACAAAGCATTAAACAAATAAATTCATCGGAATAATCAGCGAAACAACAACAACAAATAAATAAATTCAACAAAATAAGCTGATTTCATCAAACACATTTATTTGAAAGAGTATTAAAAGTAGTACAGAATACTCAAACTGCTTTACAAATCTTGGGATGTTTCGTCCCATTTTTCAAGGGTGAGATGTTATGTGATATAAAATTTTTAATAAAGCTAAATACTACTTGGCCATTTCCTTTCGTAATTCTTGTCAAAAATTACATAATTTATGTTTATTTAATTGCCTGAGAAAATGAGAGCCAAAAGAAGGAAAATAAATCTTGTCATCATCATCATCCAAACCCCAAAGGCAATTCGCAGGAGGCAGATGAAAAAAAAGCACACATTCCCCTTCACCCACCCACTCAAAAATAAAAAATCATATGAAAAATGAGCATTTAACACAGCAAGGAACTTTACGAAAAACTGTTAATTAAACACAATTCAAGTGAAGGGACAAGTACATGAAGTTGTTGTAGCCCTGTGCCAAGAAAATGTTTTCATTTGTCATTAACAAAACGGCCTAACGGTCCGTTAAGGCGAATGGAATGAAATTCGTGCTCTTGGACATTCTTTTTTTTGTTTCCTTTCACCTCACCTCCTACTCCCCACTGTGTGTTGGCAATAAAAGCAATTCAAAATGTAATTATGTCCTGAAGCTATGAATAATGTTGTCTGGGCTGGAAGTGTAAGTGAACTTATTAATGTGCCGTGTGACTGTCTGGCACGCGATGCCCTGCGACAAGTGACAATTGATACAGTCAGAGTAACCAAAACCAGAGCCAGGAGTGACACAAGTGAAGTGTGGCGATGAAGTGGCCTTCTACTTTGTGTCATGTGCAAATGGCTCTTTCAGTTAATTTTTTCTTCTTTTGGAAAGTGCGTAGCAGATGGAAGAAAGTTAATGGTCGGCCATAAAGAATATACAAAGGACAAAACGGAACAGGAATTGTAGCAAAATGTTTTTTTCTTTTTGGTTTTGTCTATGAAATTTTATTTCAATTTAAATTTTTGCAGATAGTGAAAGTTTATATTAATCTACATGTGAGACATACATAAGTTAGTAAGAAAAAAAAGTTGGCGGTGACTTTTTTGTGGCATAACTTTTCGGGAAGAAGAACGGCAAAGCGTAAGTGGGAAAAGTTATTTTTCCTCTCTCATCTGGTAACATATTGAATTCGAATTTTGCTCTTCAAAAGTTAACATGGCAGAGCCATTACATTAAACGTGATGAGAATTAACAGCCTAACGAAAACAAAATCAAGTCGAAGCCAAGCGAAACAGAACCAAAACCAAAGCCAAAGCTAAACTTGCTTTGTCCTTCTGTTATACATACAAACATAAACATACACGGAGAGAGTGTGTGTGCTGGCAACGCCTGACCTTTTTGGCTAGTACTAAATTAAATTTGATGGCCCACAAATAATGTTGAGTGTCTAATTATTTTCCTAGAAATGGGGATAGAAATTAAGTATTTCAGTCACACACTGCGTATACGCAATCATGCAAATTTTTACTTTAGCATGTTAACTGCAGACATTTGCACTTGAAAACAGTTAAGTGCCTGGACAAACAAACAAGAACACACACTGACACCACCCACATCATCAAATATTCACACACACACACACACACACGCGTTGTATTATGTATTTATGTAGATAAGTGCATATATCAATGCATATCAAATGACTGCAGCTATTTGTAATTCATTTAATTTAAAACGAATCTGCATCACACAAGCACATAAACCAAGATATGACAGAAGTGTAAACAGAGTTAAGGAAAATTGTTCATCACATACGGCACACATGATGGTCAGTGTTTGATAAACTTGATAAACTACCACCAACTAACCAAAGACTGAAGGGATTAGCCTTTGAAATTATATTTAAAGCATTCTCTTTATGAATATCTTAATAAATTCTTTCAGAACGTGGAAATTTAAATTTTTGATGGTAAACCAGAGTTTTCATAATCAGTGGAAATCACGTTCATTGAAATAAATAAATATTTTAAAATTAGTTCCATAATGTCAGAAAATAACTTTTCAAAAATTAAATCAGACCGGGGAAAAAAGATGCACATTCGAACCTAATTTCAATATTGTTTCCAATCAAACTAAACTAATTTAAAACAAATTTATCAATGTAGCAAAAACTGCAATATAATGAGCCTGCAAAAATTGCAAAAAGACACACGCTCCTAACTAAATGTAGATATATTGATTCAATAAATCATGATAAAATTTGTTTCTGTTTTGCACAATTTTGCAAACCTATTTGAATTTGAAATCTAACAACAAATGGCTTTTTAGACAAAAGGATTGTCAATTTCCTTAAAAAGAGGACCAATCAAAGGGAAATGCTGAATAGCTGGTTAAGCAAAAGAGTAGTCAATGAAGAGAGATAGTGCAAGCAATTGCTTTGACGCAAGGATGGGAATCCGAAAAACCAACTCAACAGAAGAATCAAGTCAACTTTTCTCTATTCATTGTCTTGCAAATTGATATTGTGCCCATGCCAAAGGGGGTCAACGTTTCGTTTGCTTCACAACAATTGTAACTATTTTTTACCCCTTCATATTCCTTCTCTGCCTCTCTCTGTGTCCCTCTACATTTACTTTGGGCATTTTTGCTTAAATATTGCCCAGATTTATTAGCCTGCCAGTTGCAAAGAAACTTTTGCGACCATGTAGCAATTTTTACAACGAGTATATTGTGTATTTTTATTCCATTTCTCTGCATTTTTGTTTTGATTTCACTCTGTAGAAGAGCTTTTTTTTTTTTTTTTTTTTTTTTGGTAATAGGTTTGTATGCATATATATATATATTCGTACATATATAGTTTTGTATATATTCGTGTATGTATTTATGCGCACATGTAGGAGTAGCCAACTAGTGGAATATAAATTGCAAGCAGTACAGCGGAATGCACAATTACTAGAGGATGAGAAGACGTAAAAACCCAAAGCATATGAGTCTTTATACGCGACAAGGGTTTCAAAAATGACAAAAATTTTCCATTGTTTAGGTGCTGATGAAAATTGTTAACACGATTAAGTAGAACTTGTGATTTTTCCCAAACATTGGTTGAAACATGTATCAAAGGAATTTCATGACATACTTAGTCAAAATAATTTTGATAACTGAAATTAATTTATTTAAATGCCAAAGAGATATGTTTATAAATCAAAGCAAGCTCACATTTAACTTCTAGTTAAAATACAAACAAAGTGCAAAATGAAAACAAATGATTTTATAAAATGACAAGTAACAAATTCGACAGTTTTGTCGCCTGTCTTAGAACTTTTAACGCAACACCCGGCACACAATTGCTTAGTGTGTGTGTAAAGATACGAGGTGAATGTATGTGTGTGGGTAAGCTGTTATTACAAAGTAGAATTTGTAGTTGGTGTTTTCCTTGGCTTTTTATTCTCGATTCTAAATATTTTTCTGTGCATGTTCTCGTCGTCTTGTTTGGCTCGACTGAAGTCCTTTTTTTGCTCTCTATTTCTTTTCCGTTTTTTTCCATATCCTGCCGTATTTTGACTGTGGGATTGGTGGTATTATTGTTGTTGCTGGTGAGGTTAACTGCTTGATGAAAGCAACATTTTGTAAAGCGGAGCTTTAAGCTGTTGCCAACAACCAGTACACCAGTTTTGTCCCTCTCTGTCTGTTTGTCTCTCTGCTGCTGTTTCCATGGGTGAGTGCATGTGGTTGAGTGTGTGTGTGTATATGTGTCTGCTAACGAGTTTATAACAATTGTGGCCTGGCCTTTTGGCAATCTGGTACTTGGTAATTACACTCATCCTAATACCAAGGATACGCGCATTACCAGTCATCAAAAAATACAACGAAACATGCGTATGTTATACACGTAGCGCGTTCTATTGAGTGAACATTTTGGACACGCGCGTGATTTTTATGCTTATCAATAATACTTAACCCAACTCGAGGCCCTCTCTGCCGATTTTACTTCAAGCAAGGAAAGAACAGGATAGCAGCTGGCAGGTATACAGGTACAAATTTCACTGGATTTGTCACAAAAATTTATGACCTGCCCTATAAAAATGCTTAGGTCGTACGTGCTAAGAGAACAAACGCTTAATATGTCTATATATGGTATATGGCGTACATATACATACATACATATACATATAAGGAAGTATATGTGCGTTTGTGGGGATAAGTGTGTGTGCGCGTTAAAGAGATCAAGTACTTTTCGACCTCATAATTGACATTTTGCCAGAGTAGATTTTCAATTACTTTTGCCCTTTTGCCTCCTTAATTGCATTCTGTCACTTACCGCATTCAAATATGTGAAATATTTTTCATTCATCCTTCTTACATCTTGTTTGTTTGTTGTTAAATTGTTTTTTTGCGGTTGTTCAGATTTTTGTTGTTATTGCTGTTGTTGTTGGTAAACAAGAAAAGTTTTTCCTCCCAATCATTAACATGTCCTGTCGTCAGCACAAAACTATGCTATGTCTTTGTTTACTGCCAAGCGTGTATGAACAATTTTGCGGTTATGCTATTAAAACACAAACAAAAAGCTGACCATAAATATATATTTTCATTGAGTTGCTCAATTTTTGGCTTGATTACTTTTTGGTTAACAGTTTTTGACTTTATAGTTGGGTATAAAATTGTTTTTAATTGGTTTTTTTTATAGCTTGCCAAAGTTTTTCAGTTACTTTGGAGATTGATTTAACGGAGCGATTATTAAACGATGAACACTGAAAGATGGCAGAGAGGAGCCCAAATACAATCTTGTGAAAATTGGAAATTGATTGTAATTTAAAAAAAGATGATACACTGCGCGTCATCAGGTTAGCGCCCCCCCCCAACCCCTTTTTTTTCATGTTTTTTTTTTAATTTTTACTTTCCCATTCCACTGTTTTTCGTAAAATGTTGTTGTTGTTACAATACTTATTTATGATCTTTATGACAAGAGATATGTATGTGTTTTCACCTCGATCAATAAGATCACAGTTATTTAAGAATATTATTTAAATTTGGTGATTTAGGAATTCAACAAACAAACATTTATGTACAAAAATAATAAAATAACTTTTATTGGCAATTTCTGGTATAGTTTGAATCGCTGTCTCTCTCTGTCTGTCAAGTTACGTCACATTTTATCTTATTGCCCTCAATTGTATCTAATCAAGTATCTGGTCCTTTACATTTCCTTATCAAATAGAATATGTAAATAATGATTTGCAAATACATTACATGAGTTGCCTTAAATATTTCCATTATACTAATATCTGAGCCATCAAATCAGTTTCCCAAGTTACAACAAAAACCCACCTTCTTCGAATGAGGTCCGTTTGTGCCTCATCTGGGCCGATCTGTTACGCCTTGTTTTTTTGTATGTGTCATGTGGCAGGGAATGTCAGTAATAATAACGCGAGATAAACAAGCGCAATTGACATGCAAATACAATTTTCATATAAACGAAATATGAACGAAATAACACAAAAGGATATACACATACACACAACATTTCATCCACTCTGTTGTTCTTGCGCCTTCCACTTATTCCCTCTTATATCTATCTCTGCCAAGACAAATATTTTGCAATGCTTTTGTTTTGAGATTTTGGCTTCCAAATAAATATAAAATATTTGTTCACTCGAATCTTTGTTGTTGTCATAGGAAATCAGAGTCGAGGTAGAGTTTGAATCTGGGTCTAGGGTTAACCTGCCTTTGGCCATTTACCAGACGCACACACATACATATATAAGTAGAGAACACAAAAATTGACGACATCAGCAGAAATTTGGTTGGGCAACTACTCCAAAGTTAACCCGCACGCACTAGTAAACAAATTCAATTAGCATAAATATGGTTATATATAGGTATGTATATACATAGATATATTTTTGGTCCCATTTATTGCCAACGTTTACATTTTCATGTTTATGGTATTTATTTATCTCTCTTTCTCTGTCCTGTCACTGATGCGGATGTAGTAAAGTTAATTTACTAATTGTTTCACATCAATTGGGACAAGAATATATTTTAGGCTTAGTATGTTTTTAATGGCATATTATCTGTTACATTTCTTTGCCATATGTTGTCCATCTCCTTTAATATGTAAATAATATAAATTTCGTTTTCCTTTTTGGTCTACTTTTTCCAGCTGTTACTTACTAACTCGGAAGGGCTATGAAAAAAGAAATCGAACGTCTTTACCTTTAGTTTCTACTTCGTTAGCTTTCTAGCTGAAATGCACTTGATCAAAAATGGTGTAAAAAAATATATACATGCATTAAAAAAAAAGGCAAGAAGGTCTTCTAGTGTTAGAAGTAGTAGAACTCGTCGTTGGCCACATGTCTGTATCCGTTGAGTGCATTTGACCTACTTCGTTCGCTCTGTTGCTGATTTGTATGTGTGTGTGTTGCTTGGGCAGACAGTCGAAAAGTAGCCATTTTCATCGAGAATGGCAGCAGGCTGACTCTGGTTTGAGTTCATTCCTTCCGTTTCCGATTCGGTAGGTAATGCTTGTAATTGCAAAAGTTCAATGCTTGCGGCAGCATATGCAGAGAGTTTTAACCCAAAAATAAAAAAAAAATATATATATATATATATATATATAAATGTATGTATACAAAGGCAAAAAATGAAAAAAAAAAGACCCGAGAAAATACAATTTTTCCCCCAAGTTTGGTAAAAGTTGCCACATAATTTGTGAGGCTCTTCGAAATGGTTATGAAGTGACTTACTTGCTTGACCAGCTGGCAATACCCTCGAGCGATATGCATCATTGCCAAAGCGAGATGGCCAAGTTAAGGCAGTTGTTAAGGGATTGCAGTTGATGAACTTGTTCGTATAGTGTGTTTGACTCCATGTATCAAACGGTATATATGTACCTACCATTAATTCTGATAAAAGCTGATGAACAGCAAAAGTTAGTTGTTTGCAAAATGCCCTAACACGTTTCCTTAAAAGTTTAGAAACTTGATTGAAACTGAGTGAAACATTGTAATAATATTGAATAGAACTTAACATTACTATTATTCTAGTTGCTTTTATTCTTAACCATATATGTATATCTATTAGACCGATCTTAACCTTAAAAATTCAGAATTTAATTTGCTTTAAGAACTTGAACTCATCCTAAAGGTTATTTTCTTTTAAACTTATATATGTATGTGGCATGGCTTCATGGTGGTTCTTTAACTTTCCAGGCACATGTGGCAGCTTTGCTTTATAGTTCGCATCCGTCTTCTTTTTTGTATATGTATGTAGAGTATAAGTTTTCCCAAGATTTGTGCCTTTGTGGCACTAGTAACTAACTGCCTAGAACTGTTGCCTATTACTTCCTGCCCGCCCTCCACAACAAAAGTATGCCTTTGCTTATTAAAATGCGCACGTGTCGACATGCACTAAAGCCAACTGGCACTTAGAGATACCCGTAGTCAAGTAAAAAATAAATATGCACTACGGTTTTGGCATTATGGGCATTACTCATACGACATGGTGAATGTAAGGTAAAAAATTGTTTCAGCTTTATACGCACGCGAAAAATCAATTATTAAAATGGAAATGTTCAGTCTTGCCCGCTCTCTTTCTCTCTTTTTGAATGCGACACAAATTGAAATGCATATGGCTAACGACAACGCAAATAGGGCGGACGCTTTGGGCGTGGCCAGAGCGTAAACTAACTAAAAATATTTGTTAGACCAAAAGAGCGAAAAATAAGTGGATGAAAAATAAAAGAAACTCACTTGTACAACGTTTTTAATCAATCTGCAGCGAGAGCAATGAGACTGAGCGTGTGTGTGTGTGTTGGTGTGTGCGTTGAATAAAGAGTTATAAAATAAATATGACACGAAATATTTTACACATTGTCCCTTACTAACTATATGTATGTAGTTTGTCGTGGTTGTGTGTCCTTTCAGCATATGAAAGAATCATAAAGCTTTTACCAGACTAAAAACTACAAAAAAATTTTAACTGAAGGGCCAAACTCTACCCAGTTTGTATCTGTGTGTGTGAGTGTGTGTGCGAGGCAGCTAATTTAATTGCAAGCGCTAAAAGTTTTGTGGCATGCGTGGAATTTGTGAAAAGTTTTTCAAAATCATTTTTTTTTTGTATTTCTGTGTGAATGTGTGTTTGTGGCTTTCAAGTAAACAAACTGAACAACAGAAGGAAATCCTGCTCGTTGCCATTGTCTACAATGAATTTGAAAAAAGTAGTCTGTATGTATGTGGTATATGTATGTAAGCTGTCCTTGCTGGGCCAAAAAGCCGCGGGGTAATTGAGCTTAACACATGAATATGAAAAAGGCAAAACGAAGTAAGAGCTAATTGCTTTAATTAATTTTATATTTAGCCAGAAAATGTGCTGGCAAACCAGCTTAAAAATTGTAATCAAATTTATTCCAAACATACGCACTCACACACAATCAAATGCATACACACTGATATAAATTTAATCTGTAATTAATTTAAGTTTTAGTCACAGTTTCAATTGCAGCAGCATAAAATTATAACCTAATATGCAATTTACATTGCACTACAAAACTAAAGAACTAAATATTTTGTGTAGATATAAAACAATTTCCTAATAACTCAACAAAATTTTAAAATTTAAAAACTAAATTCGTTTTAGCCATAATAGAATCATATAGATCATCTAAATCAAGCCATATTTAACTATTTCATGTCAGAAGAAATATAGTTATCTTTTTCTTAAAAGTGATTCAATCAGGTTAACATATTTCAGATAAAAAGAACTAAGTTTGGACAAAATTATCTGTTAAAAAAAAATGTATTCATTTTTAGTGCACCAGATATTTGTTAGCTGGTGTTTTATCTTTTGCTTTTCAATAAATTGCAAAGTTTTAAGCACAACTTTTTGATTATGCCAGAGGGCATGACATTTTAACATAAGTTTTATCTTTAATTGACATTTTGTGAAACATATACATATGTATATTACATATTTGTCGAAAAATTACGAATATTAGATGTGTTTGGCTGGTAATTGAAAATAATTCCTAAAACTGATTCCCTGCTTCCTCTCTCTGTTTGACTTTGTTTCTTTTTGGCTGTGTGTACTTACTCTTTGCACACACAGACTTACTCACACACACAGTGGAAATGTAAGTGAAGGCGTAAGTAAATAAAGCTATACATAAATTATGAAATTATCTAATAAGGTCCATCGTCACATAAGTTATTAAACATTGCTCTCAGCGGATTTGGTTTAATGCTTTGGCATAATTTACAACTAATTTACCAAAAAATAAATATATATTCCATCTCTCTGTGTTTGCCTAGCCAGAGTGAAGTGTTTTTTGGGCCAGACTTTGGTCGTTTGATGTTGTTCTAACAAGAGTATATGTACACATAGTTGTTGCGGTTTATGAGAAAGTTTTAAGCCATCATTATCAGATTATTGTCTTAAGGCAAAAACTTGTTTTACTTGGGGTAAAAGTCAGAAATTATATTTTATCATATTTAAATAAATTTAAGATTTAAATAGGCAAAACGAAAACTTAATCTTACTCTGCTCATTAATCTTTATGAAATAAGTTTTGTTTTAACTTAAATTAAACGCATAATTTATTTTAGAATTATGAGGTAAGTCAACCATTTAAGGTGTCTTGATTTTGCAATAGACTTTTATTGCCATATTTTTCCAAAACATTTAAATTTGTAGAAACTTTTCCGAAAATTTGCTTTAAGATATATAAACAATCTTCTTTTCTTCCTTTGCTTATATGCCCCACAAATTTGTTTTACTCTTTCTGGCATGGAAAACAAACTTATCTACTGCAATGCACAAAAACAAAATTCAACTTAAGCAAAGATTTACGCAAAAAGCAAGAAAGAATAAGCAGGAAAAAAAAAACACAAACAAAAGCAGCAAAAAAGAAAAACTTTTCTTCAAGCCATAATTGACTTATTAAGGCAAATGAGTTTAGCGAGTAGACTACTACACTCGACAAATTAGAATTGGTCTGACCAATTGGAGCGGGTCATTAAAGTTAATTTAAAGTAGCCACAAACAAGCGAAAACTGTTCTAATTCTGATGTCCTTCCTTCTGATTCTGTCTGTATGCTGCCCATGGCTAAATTAATAATGGTTTATTGTGCTTTTGGTTAAGCATACGGTACACACATGGCGTATGCGCAATATTTGCCTGCTTCCAGTTATTAAAATGCACACAACAATAGCAGCTGTTGCTGTTGCTGTAGCAGCTACTGCTGCTGCTCCTGTTGTTCGTAGTGCGCTAATTTTGCTAAACATGCAAATCACATGTACGAGTGGCTCTACCATTCCCACACACATGCTCCCCTGCACACACCATCGACGACCCTCTTAAGTTGATGTCGCGCGACCCTGGCACGCGATGCATTTGGTATCCTTTGGCCCTATGCCTGTAGGCATTTTGCCTTGCAGGTTGTCATTACACAATGGAAAATTGTGCGCACCCAAGTACTTAATAACAAGTGCAACACAATGCGCCACCTACTACTATGTATGTATATATGTATATTGCAAAAACAAAAAGGGATAGAGGGTAGGGGAATGTTGCTATACACTAACATAACAACTTACGCAGAATATAAAGTGTATTTGCCACGAGTTGCACGAGTGTGCGACAACGTGTCGCATTAGCAATGTGTTGAATTTTCAATGATTTGTAAGTGCGAGAGCATATCCTAGTATCGTATATCGTTTCGCGCCCACTTTAATGCATACTCCTTGCCATATGCTTAACATAGTTGTTCTGTTTATATTGCATTCAAAGTTGCTCCTTGAATGCAAAACTATACAAGACGCAGAGCAACAGCTGCCGCAAAACATCTTCATCGTCATCATCTTCATCTTTAGCGACTTGGTCGGTCTGCTTCGTTTTGTTGATTGCGAATTGTATAAATTCCCAAAACGTTGTTCAATGTATTTTTAACTATTTTGCATAAACAGCTGCTGTTACAGTTGCTAGCGCAAAGAATTTTACTGAAAATCATTTTCAGTTTCTTTTTCAGAAATTTCTTATCTTACTATCTATTTGCATTGCAGTTTAATTAATCTGCATAATTATGTTGATTTTAGATTTGAATTTTGCCTTTGACTTAAAATTTATGCAGCATTTTACTTTGCCTCAACTAAAATTCAATTAAATTAAGTAAACATTTTTTAATAAAATAAATTGATAAATATTATAAAATATTACAATATATTTACTTATTCTGCCCTTAAACTTTTTGAAGATAATATTACATATATCGAAAAATATATATTTAAAAAATTTTTTGAGCTTTTGGATGTTTACGTTTTGGATCTCTCAAAATATATCCTTTTATTTCGACTATCTAAACAGAAATTATTTTGTCCATTGTTACATGTGGATTATTTTTCTCGCACTTCCAAATAAGAAGAATAAAACTATGTTTGGGATAATTTAAGAATATCTAGAATTTGGTATATTAAATTGTTCAATTGATTGTGATAAATTTTTGGTTCTGTTATGTATGTATATAAAGAGGTATTTCAATGTATGTCTGAAGAGTTCATGTTGATGTTCATGTTCAGTTTGTAAACTTCAACCATCTCAGTGTTTTCCATTCCTCAACTGCTGTCAAATTCTTTACCAACTGATTGCTGTCTATCTCCATATGCACACACACACTCACACCCACAGAGAGAAGAGACCAAATTGCATGTTCTTCTTGTCTAGCTCCTTGTCATGGTAAAAAGAACGACGAGGAGCGTCATTATGATGAAATCCTGGCGTTCGCCACAAGCGAAGCAGTAGGAGAATCACCAGCTGGAGAGGAGACCCTCTTCTCCTCTGTCTATTTATCTCTTCCTGTGGAAATTCAAGTCGAATGTCTGCGGTAGACGAAATTGTGGGGAATTGTTGTACATTTCTTTGGGCTGCTGGTTTATGACAGCAAGCCCTCTACCCATCCAACACCATATTTTCCCCTCTATATTTCTACAACTCCCTTGTTGTTGCTAAAAGAAAATTAAATAAAAACAACTACAGGCGAAATAAAGAAGAATAAAAAAATAAATGTTTGGCTGTTTGTTGTGAATTTAAAATATTCTTCTCTTTTTGATAAAGCCCCACTGTTGCCTAGTTTTAGGCGTCGCCTAAAGCCAACGAGATTACAAAATACGGTCAGAAGGAGATAGACGTAGAGAGTCGAAGCGAGAAAAAGAGATGGACATATTTACATGCGTCCTGTGTTGTAATTTGGAAGCAGCAACAGCAAAATTAAGAAAAAAAACTTAGAAATTTTCTCTTAAGACCTGCTTCAGTTGCAGCATCATCATCCAGCAGAAAGGAAAGGAGAAGCAGAAGCAGCAGCAGCAGGAACATCCATCCCTCAAGGCATCTTCCTTGTGTTATTTCACATTTCACTTTAAACGTGAATTTATATTCAATTCGTTTCGTTTTCATTTTCGTGAAACAAAAGCGAAATTTGCATGCGACATCATTCGAATTGCTGCTACCCCATCTCCCATCCCGCCACCTCATCTCACCTTCCAATGTCAGCCGGCTCTCACTTTTCCGATTCAATTTTCACATTGAGCAACAACTTTTCCCATGAATGATAATTGAGTTCCCACTTTTTGTTCTACTTCATCTTCGTCGTCTATTGGAATATATGCTATACACTCTATATATGTGCCATGGTCAGGTCATTGTTTGTTTTTCTCGGGGACAAAAGCATAGAGGGAAAACCAACAACAACACACACACACACACATATACCATACACACAAACTAAAAAAGAAAAGTGTGAGGAAAATGTTTGCATTGTTTATTATTGGCCATGCTGAAAAACGCATGACAAATGAAAACACCAAACGGGGCTTTTTCAAATTAGTTTTGCAGAGTATGCCGAAAATACATATACACACAAGAGATAAACGCTCTGGGAGATCGCTTAAATGAACGGGTTTTGTGTGTATGTGCGGTTTGTTTGCTGACCTAATTTTTAGTAGTTTCATATGGCTAACCATAATGCAGTTTTGCAGTCAAGCAAATAGCTATGGGCTAAAAGAGTTGAAAATGGTTGAACTGCAAAATGAATAATTCAAGATTTGAATAGGTAGCTAGAAAACAATATATGTACATTTATTTTATATACTTTTCTTATAATTTTCGAAATCGCCGCCACAAGGTGAGATACCCAAAGGTTTGAAGTAGAATTTGAATGTGAATCGCACTTCATTTGTGGCAAATTTATCCCACCTATGTACATAAGTAAGTATATATATAGACCCATTGGGAAATTTGCAATCAATAAATGGGCGCCCAATGAGATGTCCTCGCAAATGTAAATGTAAATGCAAATGGAAAACTACTAAAACCATGAAAATGTAACATTTTGCAAGTGTTGGTTAGTTTTTCTGGTTAGACCGCGAACGTACAAAATAATATGGTATATATAAGTTTTGCGCTATATCAGAACTATTTCAATTATTTTAATTAGAGTTGGCAAACACTCACGCACACATACATACGCCAGAACGTGATGTTGTAACACAATTATTTTCCAATTGCGGTGGTCAATTCACAATTCACAATGACAATTCCTGTATCAATTTGTCTCTAAATGAATTTAACATAATTTTTGTGTCTTTTTTTTTTTCGTGGTTTTTATGTTTGTTTCGTCAGCGCTTTTACGGTTTTCATATGTGCCGTGTGCTGTTCTTGTTTGCCTGCCACTGGGTAAATGAAAATCATTCAAAATGTTGCAAAGGGCCCATTTATATGGAATGTGGTAGTAGGCAACGAAATTCTTGAAATTGCCTCAACACGTGTAATGAATATTTGAATAATTTAGCAAGTTGAGCGAAGGAGTTTGAATGAAGCTTTATGAATGCCACTATATACATACATATATAGACCAGCATCCGAGTAGAAGTATACTTGAACTCTTATACTCAAAGGCTTAAAAGTCCACTTTAAAGCACACACGCCGTTATAGCTTACACAATTTCTTCTTTTGCTTCTTGTTTTGTGGCTATCAATCAGATGTTACACTCCACACAAACTTCAGCTAAAAGCAGTCACAACTCCTGTTCAACACCTTGTGGCCAACGCATAAAATGCATTAGAGTTCCTTAATAATTCAGTGGCTACAACTTCAGTAACATCAGCTAGAGCAATTTAGGTTTGAGTCCCATCAAGAAGAAGCTAGAACTTGAAGAGCGAAAAAGAGTTTAGCTTAAAAGCAAAAAGTGGCAGTTAGGTTAGCAAAAACTGGATCCGCCACTTTGCTGTTGCACAATATGCAAAGAGAATGTTACTTGTTGCATGTTTAATTGGCGTTGGCACTGAAACTTGCAACTTTTGACTTTGATTAGATTAATGTCAATTTATATTCGCCGTCTGTCAATCTGTTACAGAAAGTTTGTCGAAAATTGAGAAAGAAAGAATATACTCAAAACATTCTCTTCAGCATCAATTAAATTTACATCATTTATATAAAGATTGAATCAATAAAAGAAATGTTTTAATGATTTTTATTAAAGTGTAACTGTCTATTCCTTGCTTTCCAATTAACGGATTCCCTTACAAAAGTTATTTTATGCTTTCCTTTTTAGGATGCATTTTTCTGTTAGCTTTTCTCTTCTGCATTAATTAACTTATAAAAAAAGGAATTGCGCAAAAAACTATTAAGCACACTTTCTGATTTTTTTCTGTTGTATTTTTTCTCAAATCGCAAGAGGTAAAGAATTACATTAGTTGCATTTTTCTTTTTGCATTCTTTTCGGCAGCAGAATTGTTGAACTTTTTAATTTTTGCTGTTCTTTTTAATTGTGTAAAGCAAAGTGGTATAATTAGTGTTCATTGGCCAACAGTTTAAGTTTGGAGTTCTCAGATTTTTCCCATTATATTTGTATGTAATTCACTTTTCGATGTGTTAATGAGCTGACGTCTATCATGTTCCGTTAGTTACTAATTAAATGCAATTTACTTTGATTTTCGTTCTCTTGAGATCTGTTGAGAAAGTACCGCTTAAGCTGGCCCTTCGAATGGTGCATATTAATTGAAATTTGCTCAATCACATAGTGAGAGCTGAGTAGCATTTGCGTCGTCATCTCTCATTAAATCTCTAAATCCGTTTTGCCCAATTAAAACTTAACTTCTAATTATTACACAACTGACCGACGGCTATATTGAACGAAAGCAATTTGGCACACTTGGCGTATGAGTAATGCATGTAAATGGCATTAGGGTAGGGTTTGGGTGAACAGTGTGAACGTTCGATATGCAAACTATTTTCGCGTGTAAAATGCAAATTAAATAGATACTTACCCTGTTTCACAACCCTCTCCAACGCCGCCCCCTCACCGTCAATCAGACCTTATAGACGGGCATTGGAAACGCATTAGGCTAACATTTTTACTGGTTGTTGTTTTTGTCGTGTGGGTTGGTGGATTCGTGGTGGTGGTAGGTGAAAATTACATCGCTTTAAAAATGGCGCAAGGATTTTCGCTAAAAATGTTGTGCTCGGAATGCGTGACGTTGATTGGGCCTAATGAATGGCCCCGAGAGCTGGCAAAAAGTTGCATATTTTTGGTTTAGCACACTTGGCCAAGGGCTTTTTCCATTGACTAAAGTAATGATGGCTAGATGGTTGATGCGTGAGAAGGTAACTTAATTAGAGCCCACTACGGGCAATGCAAACACCAAACTACAAAAATATTAGCTCATACAAGAACTAAGTTTATGTATACTTTTAATTTGCATAATTAAGATTATCAAATCTTTTTGGCAGCTTTTCAGTTTTAATTTTTTAATCTCTCTTAGATTATAAAGCATCGCTTTAATTAACAAATTGCATTCTAAGTGAATTCTTTATATATTGCAGAAGTCGATACATTGCATAGACCTTGACAATAATTATTATACATTTTACAAGTTGTTTAATTCCCTGAGTATCTCGGAAAAAAAAATTGTTAGCATAGCTAAAAATATTTAAGCATTTGTTTGTCAAGATTTGGTTAGGCAGTGTAGATTTTTTAAAATTTTTCTTGTATGGTCAATTTCGCTGTGCAGCTGGTCGATGTTTTCGCTTATCTTTTGCCGCACAAGCGGCTAAACAAACAGTCTCACACACACTGACACAAAACCCCCGCCAAACTCCCCCATTCTGGCACATATGACTATGACAGCAGCAGCGGCTATGGCAAGGTAACTGGAATCCAACAAAATAGGATTAAAACTTATTTAGCTCTTGCTTGGTTTCATTTTTTTTTTATTTTCCATTATATGTTGCTGCTAGTGGCGCCAGTTGCTTCCACAAATTTATGAAATGCTTCGTACCTGGCTTCTGCTAGGGTCCATGGTATGTGCCGCATATATTTCGCTCCTTGCCACCCAACATGAAAGTGGAATTGCGAAATACGAAATATACACAAACAGAGTGAGGGAGGAACATGGCTGCATATTTGCATTTTTGCTTTGTGCAATGTTTTATCTCTAAACCGGCTTGATTCAAGGTGTTGTTCGTGTGCTTCGTGTTGGACAATTCTAAAGATAAATGTGATAAATGCTCGCAAGTGGGCAAATAGCGTTATAAGCTGACCGCAACAAGCGTTGCTTCTCTTTCTTTCTTTATCTCTTTCTCTTTCTGACAGTGAAATAGATGATGATGATGACTATTCTGTTGCTGCTACACGCTGACTCGTATCTAAGTTTTGTGTATATTTGGGTAAGTATTTAAGCATAGCTAATATCATGCTTTATGTTGTGGTCTATGTGGTTTTTCATTGTTATGCTGGTCGATTGTTTACAGATAGATCTATTGGAGATGAGTATATGATGTACATAATAAATTCGATTGGAAATTGCATAATATAATATTTAATTAGCAATAACCGCAAATAGATATATAATTTGCAATAAATTAGTTGGTCAAGATATCCTCATGCTATGTTTCTGTATCAAAATAGTTTGCATTCAGTCTATTTTAGTGTGTTGTTCAAATTGCCTTCGAAAGTCAACTGAAATTAGTTATTGAAACTATATGTTAGCCAAATTTGGACAAACAGCTATTTCTCTTGTACATCAGATATTGTTTTAAATATTTTGTTAAAAAGTATTTTAATTTTTTATTTAAATAAATTCAATCAAAAGCGAAATCAATTTAAAATTTTCGTTTGATCTAGTTTTGATTTAATTAAAGCCATGAAAATTAACTCTTTAATGAGCAAACGGACTAATTGTAAGGACAACGAGTGAATACTTTTAGTTTGCCTTTTTGGCCAAAAAAGCCAAGGCTTTGGCCAATGTAAAGATAAATTAAAAAATCTGTCATAGTCCACAAAACATTTTGGTCGACCACAAAGTTTTAACGGCCTTACCAAATAAATTTTTATACAAATGCACTTGCATATATGTTTTTGACACCTTTTTCAGGCAGAGAACTACCACACATGGCCCTGGGCAAATGAGAGAAATGAAAAATAAACATAAAAAAATGAGGTGAAAAAACGGGGGAGAAACAACACAGAAAAATGCAATAATAAAGCAAGAATTTTACCTCGGCCTCACACGTGGCTGAAGCTGCGGCATTTTGCTCAACTTTTGTGCCCATTGTGGTATATGGAAAAATGGCTGAAAGCTGAAAGCAAGAGAGATAGAGCGTAAGAGGAAATGGCGAAGGAGTGGTGAGGTTGGTTGAGAGATGACGACGACCGCAATGCTTTTGGCAGAGCATGTCAGTGCATTTTCCGAGCAAGCTTCTCTTTTCTATTTAATTAAAAATGCACATTTTTATATTTTCTTTTCGCTAAGTTTTTAATTTCCATAATTAGCGTTGCCGGGACCGAAAAACCACGACCGACAGAAACGGCAACACTGAAAACAACCATATATGGCCAAATGACATTTTCGAGTATGTTGTGACACTAACAAAAACACAGACACACATTCCCTCCCACACAAACTCATACTAACCCAACACGAGCAGCTTTCGTTGCCTACTTATTGGGGCACAGTGTCACATGTAAAGCAGCTGCCAAAGTGCTCTACTTAGGGTGCCCTCTCCCTCTCTCTGAATGCATTTGTAGATCTGTGTGTGTGTGAATGTGTAACGGTTGAGTATGTTGTACAACATTGTGAAGTACTTGTTGTTGTTGTTGCCTACTGCTGATGATTTCGTTGTTGGGGTTTTTTTTTCCTACATGTAACAGAATCGGCTGTTGTGGCTAGCAGATTTTTGGCGGTGAATTTAACACGTAAAGGATTTGTACTGAGTACTCTGTATCTCTTAAGTATTTAGAATTTAATACGTAATTGTTAGCATGGCAGAATTTAATTTGTATGATAAATTAAAATCTTTACTTATTCCCTTGTAACAGAGTTAGTTTATAGTTTCCTATTATTAACAGGTCAGCCCTTTGCTTTGCCTCTACTGATTATATACTTACTTACCTTTGCCTAAGAAAGACACGAAAATAGTTGTCCATACGTGCTGGTAAATCAAAACGAAATGTAATTTGATTAAATACACAAGTAAATGAAGCCAAAACATTTTCCTACAATTAAGGTTGTTTCTCTTTGATTCACTCGACTCTCGACGACGACTCTCAATACCATTTGATTCTTCTTTCCCTCTTTTCTATTCCGCCTTCACTTCCTTACTTAAGTAGAATAATTAGAATTTAATTTCATTGCATAAACAATTTTCGAACTTCAAGCGACATGAACAACATAATAACAACTTGCAAATGTGTTTACCCGTTCATTTTTGGGTTTCGACACCCCCTTAACTCACGAACTTGTTTGAAGAGGCAAAAGTCTAGGTGGTTCGCATGCCCCCTGATACAAATTGGCTAAAGCACCACAAGGTGATCGCCAGGCCAGGGCCTGAACTCGGTTTTCTGTTGTTAGCCACAAAAGCCGGAAATAACAGAATGACCTAGATTTGTATGCTTTTCCGTATACACACACACACACTCATAGATACACACATAACTACACAGTTGATTCTTCATGTTTATATGAACAGCCATTGCAGGTGCTGCTCTCCAATGGCTTCAGCTAAGTTGAACATTTCAACTCCAACGCAAATTGCATTAGACATTCTCACAGAAAAGTGCTGGAAAGCTAACAAAGTTAGATGAGCTGATTTTGGTAATTTTCAAAAGTTTTTTAATTTGATTTTTGACTATATGAATTATTACCTTTTGTTTTTCTCGTGGTTAAAATCAAAAAAAATAATATATGGATATCTCTATGTATGTATTATTTGGTTTTATTAATATGTAGAAAAATCTTCTCTGAATTGAGAGAATTAAACTTTGTTTTACAACTTTTTGATTTCAAGTTTAAACAACATTTAGAACATTGATCTTATACTCTTATTTATTATAGATACTTATTACAATTTAATCCACTTTTGGCTGGAATTGCTTGTTTAAATTTTAAGCATGCATTAATTCACTGCCACTCAACAAGAAACCCAATTCTAATCTCTTGCTATATCCATCTCTTTGTTTTGGAGAATTTACTCATTACATTTTGCCCATTTCAAAATAGTCATCATATTTCCTTGCCAACATGGAAAATTTTGTGGAAAAACGTTAATGTTTTTGCTGTTATTTTTTTTACCCATTCCAAATAAGAAGAAACATTTGAGTTGGGTTTAAATTTTGTTGATACCATAACTAAGCTCACAACGAATTTATACAAAAACCTACTTCGACTCCATACCCTACTATATCCTCGAACATAACTAAGCTCACAACGAATTTATACAAAAACCTACTTCGACTCCATACCCTACTATATCCTCGAACAAATATTTACTCCATATGTCGTCCAGCTCTTTGGTTCTATTTTTGCCACCCACTCACAACCACTAATATCCATTTGCAGCGTAGACTTCCATACTATATTAGTTTTGAGCGCCAAATTATTAAATAAAAAAAAAAAGATGGAAAATAAGTTGCTGCCCAGTTTTGAGTTTATTTTATCCACACAAAATTTATGTATATGTGTGGGTGGGGCATGTGTGTTGGGTCAAGCATGATTATTAAAAAACAAAAGTAATTAGGAGGCTGGAAAATTAAATTCAACGAATAAAATGAAAACTGTGACGCAGTAGGATATTTTTCATTCCTCTCTCTTATACATATATTTTAATAATGTCTGTATGTGTGCTGAAATTGATATGCATAATGTATGTAGATACATACATACATGTGAAACTTTTGGGAAAAAAAATCCCGGGTTTTGTTTTGTGTGAATGTGAGAAAATTGCCTCGACGTTGGCAAACTTTATGAGCATCACAAGTGGCATAAATCTACAAAATCATATTGAGCTACATTCAAATCTAATTTCCGACCTTTTTATACCCTCTCTGTCAAAACTTCTTTAGCTTTTTCCAAAATTGACATTAAAGTGCTTAGATCTATGCGAGAACTTATCTTGGTATAGGCATTAGCTATGAAAATAAGTTTCATCATTACCTTTCCCACTATTTCTACCTTTCATTTACAACTGAAATCAAGTACATAATATTTTAGGCCTATGGCAAATGTACCTGAATTTTCCAAAGCTCATACAGAGTTCATTTATAAAAATATATCAGCTTAAAATTTGTTGGACAACTTACCATAATTTTCATGCATTATTTCGTTTGCGGTTGCACGTGAAGGAGAAACATCAACGAAACAAACAAGATAGAACACGAGAAAAAGCTGAAAAAGTTGTCCCGAAGTTAACAAGAAACTGTGACAAAGTCAAAAAGTTCTGCAAATATAAACAAATAAAATTGCACTAGTAAAAAGGAATAAAAATAAAAAGGCATTCAATTAAAAAAAAATGTACAAATTTGTTTAAAAAAAAATTGTAAATTGCACGAATTTTTAAGAGTAAGAATGAGACAGTTGATGACAGAGTTGACACAAAATTGTCGGCTGGGTCAAAAAAATTCAATTATACCATGAAAAAAATAAGAGCGGGGGAGAAAAAGAATGAGCTTTGGCCTTTACAGGTCAGGCTGTTGGTATGCCCTAAATTATTAATTAAAATGAAGTCAGAAAACAGACAGAAAGAAAAAAAAACAAACAAACGTAGAGAGGAAAGGAGGGGAAATATCTTGAGCTCTTGAAGCCGCAACTTAAAAAATGGGTGTGGCAATGTTTGACGTCTTTTTATGTTAAGGAAAAAAGGATTTTGATAGAGGCAGCCGAGAAGGGGGAGTAAAGAAATACATTGCTTCGGAAATTGCAGCAGCTTGCCATGGCTTCGCTTTGAGCAGAAATCACATAGTCATTATGCCTGTTTTTGTTGTTGCCCTTGGACTTGTTGCATTTCATGAAATTTTTCTGCGAGGTCAAGCGATTTAATGGGTTTTTAATTAGAATTTCATATTTATATTTTCTGCCAACAAAGAAAGAGCAAAAGCTCGCAAAGCCCTCTCAACACCTCTCTGTCCAATGCAACCAACACAGCAAAATGCGACCAAACAAGCCGCGTTAAATTTCACACGTGAATGGCCATTTTATTAAACAAATCATTTAAATTCATTTCACAAATTTTATTTCATCCCACTCGCATAAAAATAATTAACTTGCATTCAGTTTGTGCAATGCGGCGTATACGCAATATGTGCAATAGACACAATTTGTAGCTCACATGCAGTTATTTACAGACATCCAAAATAAAAAGGGAAATGACACAAAATGAAATAATAAAATATATACATATATATGGAAAAAATATGTATGTATAAACATTTCTGTCAGAAAAGGACCAAAAAACAGGGGACAACACTTTATGAAAAGTATTAAATTCTTTTCGACTGGCAAATTTATAGACTTATTGTTGTTGGAGTTGCTGCTTGTTCTCACAATTTTTTATCCCATTGCTGTATATGAATACTGCATAAATTCGCGTTTTCAATTTATTTTTTTTTTTTTTTATAAATGCCCAAATAAGCAACTGCAACAAAAAGACTAACAAGGCTGTGTTGATGATTAATGAGTGTATATTTTAATAGGTGGTCTTCGTCTGTACGCCCATTGGCATTGCCATCTCCCCGAGCAGCTGCATCTCCAAGTTTCCAGCTTCAGCTCTACAGCTTCCATTGCTGCATTTTCCGGGCATTTCCACATGATTGCACTTAATACTTATATATTGTATGCATTTTCAGTTGGAGAACAATTTTTGTGTGATTCTTTTTCATTTGCTCTGGCAAAAAAAAGGGTTTGGGTTTGTTCCCCTCACTCTTCATGTAATGCCCCTCGGACCCGGACGTGATTTATTACTTCAATTGTGTAGTCGCGGAAAATGCATTTTGCGCATTGCATTTCATTGCTGCCAGGCATTTGTCCTTCCTCCCCATTCTCCCCGAATTGTGCCTTCCCTTCACATTCCCTGCATTTGGGTGAGGTGTGAAGTCACTTCCACACACAAACATACACAGAGATACCCCATCACACACTTACGACCAGTATACACGCATGTTTGTGGCAATTTTTCTAGCCAACTGAGAAATAAACCAAAAGCTGAGCATGTTGGTAAAGCGATTGTCCCTGTGCCAAATTAAAAAGATTTGACGTAAATGTTATTTACCATTCAGATTTGTCAATTCATTTAATACGTCCTGATAAAAAACAAACTTTGCTTCGAAAATGCGAGATTTTATCCACCTCCATGTGATTTTGCTTACTGAAAACTACTTTCCTCTTATGAACTCTGGCTCTTTTTCTTTTAATATTCCAAAATATTTAATATTTAACAAAGAATCCGATTTTAACGGATTATTTTAGATTTTTTAAAAACATATTTAAAGTTGTCTTTCCCTTGGTATACCAGTGATTGGAGTTACTTTATTGGTTGTAGATATTTTTCACCTCTTATTATAGCTCACATTTCCAGAAAATAGTTCAAGTCGACTACGTCCGCGTCTTTTGTCATTGCACACTTTACTCACCCTATGCTGTATTCTTCTTCTTCTATTTTTGGTTTGTTTTCTTTGTCTTTTCCACTTTCCATTTTTTCCCACGGTTTTGAGCATTTTTGCCTGCATGCCGCGTAAATCACACAACTGTCGGGGCGGACTTGCAAACAACAAAACAAAAAAAAAGTAAAATATGGCTAAAAAATCGTTGCATACTTTGCCGCACAATCAAGCAATATGGGCGACTTTTATTTAGCAGGAAAACGTGAATTCACTTGCATGTAATATAATTTGTTGGCACTTGCATTTTTGGCTTGCCATTTCTCAAGTCCCACCACCTCATCCCCCAACCCCCCCAGACTTGCTCGTTACTAGCTTATCGTGCATTTAATTATTGTACATGGTGGTTGGTCGGTTTAACGAGCCCATACTGGTCCGCAACTGAACTGTGCTAAGCTCAATGACCGAATTTCGTCCACGAAAGCTGGCATAATAAATTCAAATCTCCGCATTACATACATACGGATATACTTTAATAAATGTACATATGTACATATGCACATATATGTAAGTGAATATTTAGCTGTGAGGAGATGGCAAAGTTTTGGGGATGTCTTGCATGTTCATTGCTTCCGTCCCATGTCGGCAAAATTATTTGAATTATGCAGATGGCAGGCATAAGGAGAAGCCGGTGCCGTTGCTGAATGACTTTGAGTGTGCAACATTTGTAACTAATCGTGGTGGCGATTCATGAATTTTGATGATTTCGGATTATGCAGTATCTCTCCACAAAGTGTGAACTCAATTTGTATGGCATTTCATCATCGACATCGGCATCGGTCTGTATTCCGCCACCCATTGACATTAGACTTCCTAAGCGAAATTAGTTTTTCATGTAAATTTTTACCCAAAACTATGTGGCTTGACCAGGCTTACTCTCTCACTCTCTATCTCTTTCTCTGTGGGGCTCAATCTCTATCTCTTTCTTTTCATCCTGGCATGTGCGTTTATTATAATTTATGTAGCAATTTATCATGTTGACCAGGGCTGTAGCACATGTCCAGCTACACCTTACCATTCTCTGTCTCCTCTCTCTCTGCCTGTGAGCCCTCTCCTTCAGTCTGTATGCTGTAACTAAAACTAATGTTTCCTGCAGCAAAGAACAACAACAACTCGTCCGTAATAACCCGAAAACTGATCAGGACCAGTCTGCATTTTCAATTAGAAAATGTACTCTTGCGTATACATAAATTTTTCAATAGTTACCATTGAATTATTGAATAGGCTACCACCAGGACCGGGTTGATATAAGGGTTAACGGGTCATATCTAATTGCTTATTTTGTATGCAGATAATTAAAGAAAATTATTCAAAATCAGAATTAGAAATGTTAAATTAGTATGTACTATACATAAATATCTCAAATAAATCCCCCCCATTCATATGTTAGCACGTCATTGTCGATGTCTTTGGATTTACTTGCAATTGGCTAATGCTTTGAAAATCGATTTTTTTTTAACATCGACACAAATTGCTCTTCACTTAGTAACACTTTTTTGCCGACTTTTCCTAACTGATATATCTCACACATAATTCACACTTACTGACACAATTGAATTGGCTAAGTGAAAGGTAGCATTGCCTTCTAATACCATTTTGTAAAGCACTTAAATGCGGCACCGATTGAACAGATTGCGCCCAATGGCGAAACAAATAAATAAACGCAATGCAAGGATAACAAATAGGTAAACTAAGAGAGAATGAAAATAACAAAAAAAGGAGAGTCAGACAGATAGAAAGAGAGAGAGAGAGAGAGAGAGAGAGAGAGAAAGAAAGAAAGAACGGAAAGTCTATCGCATTAGACAACATCGCATATCAATGCAATCGCAATCCGCTTTGGCTTTAGATTTATAGACCAACACTGCAGTAGTAACAGTCGACGTCGTCGTCACAGTTGGACTTGTTGTTCTGGTAGAGGATTTTGGCTAGTTTATACTATATAAAATGGTTGCCAAAGACTCTAACTGTCTACGGACGGGGAGGTAAATCAGCAATTCAAAAGGATTTGCGTGTAAAAGTTGGCGACAGTCCTCGACAGTTCCTGCTTCTGGCAATGGCTATGCCAGGGACTTGCCTCAAGTTCTTTTGTGTGAGTAAGTGTGCGTGTTTCTACACATATATGTGTGTGAGTGCCTTGGCAATGTCAATACAATCTGGCAATAGTTCAATAGTTGAGAAAATGTTTGTCTAACCACATGCACATGGGACATTGAATAGAATAGTGTGGGAGTTTTCAAACCAAGAACAGGGACAGGGACATGTTCAATGTGCTTGCCCCACTAAACATACATTTGCTGTGGCAACTAAACGAATTGGGGGCAAGAAATAAAACCACAACAAATGACGAACAATCAGTGCTTTAATGTCTTGCAAATTGTGGTCATATTTTACTATTAGCAACTAATTAATTCAAAAACCAATCAAAAAACTAGTAAGCTATTTAATCAAGTGGTTTTCGAATGATTGCGGCGACGGTTAATATTATGCACTAGTTAACGCACCAATTTCCAAATTTTGTTAAAGTCCAAAATAAACTTTCATTTTAGTAGTCATTTTTTAAAAAGAGGCATTGAATTTTTAGTTTGATTTAAATTTATTTTTGCTTTGCTGATTTTTTCTTTGGTTTACGTCGTCACTTTAACTTAATTTTTGCAGCTTTCATTTATACATTGCGGCATGCAAAATATTTTTTTATATCTGTACGTATGGAGGTATCCACAACCTTATACGCGGGCATGCGAAGTGGGTGGAATCCCTGTGCGGAAATGTGTGTAACATTCTGGGTTGGTTTTCAGCTGCCAGCAATATTATTTCTCCTTCTTTTCGTGGCAGGAATTTAATTAAAATGGAAAATTATTGCCAACGGGGAAGAGTTTAGCAATGCTCAACCAGAGACCAGAATAAAACGGAACTTGCGATAGACTAGACAATATTTTGAATGCACCATAAAACTAACGGGTTTAATAACCCTGTTATTCCTTGGATACTTTTCATTTCTCTGTACCAATTGGTCGTGTTTAATGGTTTTTCGTTCGTTGCTTTCTCTTGTGACAGCTTCTCTCGCCATTGATGCATTTAAATACTATAATGCAGCATCAATCGGGAACACGCAGCAAGTGAAAATAATTATTTATTGTTCTGTGGTTGTGTGCCTGGCACATTCGCAAAAGGCTATATTGTTGCTTGATGTGCCAAGCAAATTAAAATTAATGCCATTTTATTTTATTCATTCAGCAAAGAGTGCTGGACTGTATATGACTCTGGGAGTGAAAGAGTCCGAGATAGCAAATAAAAGATTCATTTGTGAGTAGTATTCAATACTTTAAAATATTTTAATAGGATAAGTCCAACATGTGTATGCCGGTGTTTGTGTGTGTGAACAGATTAAATTATGGTAAAATGTTGCAATCAGCAAGCCCATAAACAATGACACAAAAGCCAGATATTTCGGATTGTGGATAGAATCAGTTGTCATTAAGAACACACTCCTAATACTCTTTCTATAGGCGAAACATTATAAGTCGATGAATAGTATTAGCTCTATTAATGATCAATTCAATTCAGATTCAGTAAAAGTTTGAATCTAAGTTCGGGACTCAATTATTAGCTTATATCAGTGAGTAAAGGGTATACAAAAGTACGCAAAGACGAGTCAAATACATATAGTTCTTTTAAAATTGCAACTGTACAATATTAACTGACATATAGTGATGTTGTTTTTGCTTTTGTTATTATTTTAATTTAAATTGTGCATGTATATATACTTTATTATTGTTTTGTAGGCGGTTGGTGGTGCTTCCATTGCATACAAATATAGTTGTTAAGGACATCTGCGTCCTGGGCTGTTAAACATTTCCGTCTTGGTTTTCATACGCCGGATGATGGCTCTTATATGAATACACACTACACTCTAGCCCATATAAGCCGCGCCATTGAATTCTGGAAAACAATTATAAATTTAATTATAAAATTAAAGCCCACTTGTGTACGTGCGTGTGGGTATCTGTGTGTGTGTGTGTGTGTGTGTGTGTGTGAGTGTGTTTTGTGTATGTTGCTTATTTAGCAAAACATTGCCAGGGCGTCAACAATACAAACACACACACTTGACAAGTTGGCGCAAATTTACACGATAAATTCATTAAAAAGGTACACACCAAACTGTAAATAGTTGTTGTTGCTGCTGTTCTTGTTATTGTCGTTGCTGTTGCATGTACAAATACTTGATTCAATTTAATTGTTTTGCAACATGCACACACAATGTGAAAAGAGAGAAAAAAATAGACCACCAACTGAAACGAAAAAACAAACATACACTAAAATTTTAGGTTTTGCAGTTGGAAATATTTTGAAAATCTTTTGTTTGCATCGAAAACATTTTGCGGTATTGCATAAATTATTATTATAACTAAACCTTCCAAATAAACCCCTCTATGACATCAAGCTCTCTATTCTGAGTTGTAATGGGGGCCAGTGCTAATTTGTACTGATTTTAATTAAATTGTTAATGCATCGAACCAAATTCAGGGCAAATATTTAAAATTTGAAAATGAAGATTGATTGAAAATACGCAAAGTGGAAATTGTTTCATTGTTAAAATGATCATGAAATAAAAAATTTTTGCAAAGTTGAAATAAAAAGATTTTTTTTATATCAGGACCGTTTGTCCTACACTCTAATTCTCTTTGGGTAAGCAGCTAAGCTAAGCTTAAAACACAGAAGTTAAAAAAATATTCCATATTTACTTTCCGATTAAATAAATAAAATGCGTTCCTCTTTTGGTTGAGGATCAAAAGATAATATAATGAAGTAAGTAAGTCGTCTCGCCGACTTGGATATACCATACACCAGTAAAACAAATATTTTAAATTTATAATAACCAATGCATTTTCGTATTTTTAAAAAAATCGGTTTCAATGCTTTTTACAAGCATATCTTAGTATTTCGCTCACTCAAGCATTCGAGCACCCTAGCGCCCCCACCAGGCAACGGCCAACTCCGGCCATATGGAAAAACGTTTATATGCATAACTTGGCTATTTTTATTCCGATTTTGATCAAATTTGGTATTTCGCTTGATATTAGTATCAATTGATATTAGTATAAATTTGATTGCACAAGGTTGAAAATTACGGGAGATAATCGAATTTTTTCAAATTACGGGGGCGGAAAGAGGCGTGGCAAAATCTTTACACATCAAAAATGTGCGCAATTACTAAGCAAATATTCATACCAAATTTTGTGTCTCTAGCTAGAATAGTTTTTGAGAAAATCGGTTTTATTTAATTTGCGGGGGCGGTAGGGGGCGTGGCAAAATTTTTATAAATACAAAATGTGCGCGTTTACTAAGCAAATATACATATCAAATTTTGTGTCTCTAGTTGCTATGGTGTTTAAGAAACTCGGTTTTATATCATTTGCGGGGGCGGTAGGGGGCGTGGCAAACATTTGAAACAAACTCGATAAGCGTACATATGACACGAGTCTACATACCAAATTTGGTGGCTCTAGCTCTTATAGTCTCCGAGATCTAGGTGTTCATACAGACGGACGGACGGACGGACGGACGGACGGACAGACGGACATGGCTAGATCGTCTCGGCTGTTGATGCTGATCAAGAATATATATACTTTATGGGGTCGGAAAAGCTTCCTTCTGCCTGTTACATACATTTTAGCGACTTTAATATACCATTTCACCCTATGGGTGTATGGTATAAAAAGATATAATATTCACATAGTCAAACTAAAACTATTTTATTTTATCCTTGATCATGATATTTAAAATTTTTAAGTTACAAAAGGCTTATCAAACTAGAAATGCCCAAATGCAAACAATTTAAAAAAGTAATTTGAATTTTAACCGCATCCCATATGCCCACTCTTGAGGCAAACAATTCAATCAAAGTAAAGTCGTTTCTATTTGCCGTGTTTGTATTTGGGTTCCGTTTTACAACTTTATGACTGGCAGCATTTATGACTTATAAACATATTGGCGTGATTTGTAGCAATTTACTCATAATTCCATAAAATGGAGGGACAAGAAAACCAAATACACAAAACAAGGGAAAAAAGCGGCAAAAAAAAAGAAAATAAAAAAGAAACAAAAACCAGAAAAAGGAAAATGCGGCAGAAACCAAAGTTGCTAAAGCAACACACCATTATTGTAAATATTTCATTAAGTTTTAAGTGCCTTGCCTCGACTACAGCAGAGTAAAATATAACACAGAAACAATAGCAATAAAAATGGGCCATCACATCTAGAGGGAGGCAAAGTGGGAAGGGGAGCGAAAGTAAACACAAGGAATAGAACGTTACTCATACGCAGCGTGAGACCTTTGATGCGTTAAGCGGCGTCAGTCAAAAGCAATTGCCACCACTCATATCACCACACCCAAGCTTAGCTTCACGTCCTGCTTAGATTTTAACTTTGGCTCAGTAATTTTAATTGCCCAATGGCCGGCAGTCAGTGCCATCATTTGACGTTGCCGCATACTAAAACTTTTGCTCGCCCGTAAGTCGTCTTTTGAAGCGTCCCTCTCTCTCCCTCTCCATATTGACAGCACAACCGCAGTCTGTTTGGTCCTCGTCAATTCCTCTACTTGGCCCGAGTTTTTTTTTTCCTTCTCTCGATATAAATTAATTTATATGCCCCCCGTAAGGGGACCGCCCACAGATGTTGAGTGTTTTTATTGGCTTCACGAGCTTTTAACATAATTGAGTGCAGGGAATTATATTATTGACAATTAGAAGTGTCAATAAATCTACTTTTTTAGATCATACAAAAAGAATACTCATTATTAACATAGTAAAAGTACTTATGACACTGCAAGAATTTAAGGGAAGTTCTCTTAGGGATGTATATCTAATGTACAAAATTAAACGAAGAAAATAAGTTTGCATCGAAATACATTATAGTCTTTAAAAGGCCTGTACTGCTTTTTAAATTGTTAATTGGACTTATTGCATATATGATTAAAATATTTACTGGGTATGCTTTAGTCGATTTAGAGGCAAATCTTTTTGACTTTGCCTAACAATTCTGCGGAACAAATGTGCCCGCAATGACTTGTTAATTTGTCTGACTCGAATTGACATTGATTTTTATGGACATTTGTGTGTGTGTGTGTGTGTGTGTGTGTCTGCTGTGTGGGTGTATGGTGCTTGACTGTGTTACGTATGGATGAGAGATGCTTAAATTGGGAGAGGTTTTTGACAAATTTTTTGTGTTGCCAAGAGTTTGGTCTGTCTCTTTGTGTTCATTTGGCATCAAGTTTGGCCCTCTCTTTTGGGGCCTTTGTATTGAGGCATTGTGCCCTGGGCATGACAACCATTTTCCTGACTCTGTTCCTTACTGTTGAGTTGTTTTTTAAATTTTTTAATTAATTTTGTATATATATATATTTTTTTTGTTTTGCTCTCTGGGCTGGGCAAATAAACAATGCCGCATTTCCGGCAGGTAACTCACACACGCCTACGGGATAAAATAGAACGGAAAATCTCATTAATTAAATTATATCTTCATTTTTGCAATGAAATGGTATCTTTTGGGGTCACCAAAATTGTCTACTATGGTATCTGGCAGTAATCGAATTCTCTAACATTTAATTTTGTAAACAAGATTTTGCTAAAAATTATTTATTAAATGCGCCTCAAGGCGCATTTTACGAGCTAAAATACAAATATTTCTTTATTCAAACCATTTTTTATATCATTTTGCGTAGGCCTCGGGCTGTAAAATTATAAAAGCAACAAGAGCAATATACAAACATTTACACATATATATATATATATATCTACAGACAGATCTCATCAGGATTCTTTTGATTTCTTTGCTACACTTCAATACGCCTCTTGGCAGGGCAACAAATAAGCGAGAGAAAAGGCAAAATGAAGCAAAGAGAAAAAAGGAAACGAATGACGAATGAATAAACGCATGACGGGCACACACTCCTGACACACTGCCTTTCTCTCTGCACCCCCCCTTAGTGGCCTTGATGCCCTTGTGTGTATATGTTTGTATGTTGCTATCCGGCTGTCTAACTGTCGTTTCGACTCGACTCTTTGACTGGCATGAATGACAAGAAAATCGTTACTCGCGCAGGCTGACATTAATTGAAGCTGATACATAAAGAGTATCGCACACACCGAACCACTCACATGCACACATAGGTACGCACCAACAGAGATAATAATAATAATAAAAATATATATACATATGTATATATTTTGCCTTACCTACATTTTCCTTTACCTTGTTTTACTTTTCTCATTTCTTTCAAGGTGAAACTAAAGCTCATGGCTAAAGTTTCAATTGTTGCATCTTTTTGGCAGCTTTCATTTGTAAGCAGAGAAATAGAGCTAAAAACTATACTGAACTTGCGCTTTTATTTAAGATATGTTAAGTAAATCTCTAAATCTTTAAACGCCACTTATTTTATTGCTTTATTTGAAGCATATTGCTTTTATAACATCTAAAACGATATTTTTGATGACATTAACAAATATTATGTGACGTAACATACTAAGAGCATTAGATTACTGTTCCTTAGTTTACTCCTTAATCAGTGTTTTTAACTTTAAAGACGTATCAAATTTTTTGTCAGTGACGCCACTGATTGTGCCGCATAATATTAAAACACAAAAGTTTATTTTAAAATATATTCACACACACATTCAGACACATTTAAGCACGCACATGTGAAGTATTCTTTTTCAAAGGATCCCACGAAGTCCAATCAATGGAAATAATAAAAAACGCAAACAAGTAGAGTAAGAAAGTGGAAAGAAAAAGGTAAGAACCAAAAATAAACCGAGGAAAATCAACAAAAATAAAACCAATTGCTTCGCTGATGGCCACTTTGAGTATGTAATTACGGTGGGAAATTAAAATTGGTACCGCCCTTTCCGCCAGACACACAACCCACACAGACGCATACACATGTGGGCCACAAAAAAATAACATTGGAAACTTATTTCCTTCGAAATATTTATTTATTTATTTTTTTTTTGTCCTTGTGTTGGCCTGTTTTTTCTGGTTCAGGTGACTGCCGGCAAACCAATCCAATATGAATCGTAATGGCAATCCAAATTGCCCTAGTGCCTTGGCAATCTTCCACTCAAATTTAATATATATTTGTTCATACTTGAAATGATCATTATTATGCCGATTTTCAATGAAATTAAAAATTCCATATCCTGCAGAGGGACAAAAAATAAACCTTAATAAATAAGTATTTATTGTAATTATTGCGTTTCATGTCGTCGACTGGACGGCAACGTTTTTCCGATAAGCTAGTCAAGAAATGGACGCAGCTGTTGTCCCACCAGCCTCCTGTGTCCAGCGTCCTGTGTGTAAGGGTACGGTGAAGAGGAACCTACTTTACTTACATTTTATTCATGGCTATGCTTTGTTTTCCCAAGTGTTAAATTTTTTACGTTTATTGTGTGAGATATACCACCTTACCACAACTCCTCTGCCCCTCAAAAAACAGGAGTACCAGTACGAGGACCCTATCGCAACTGCTCCTCTTATTGTTGGGGCATCATCATCGTCACAGCTGCAGCCTCTGAGCACCTCAATGAGCGCACTTGAAATTAATTTTTAACTTCCGTCTATATTGCTTGTTTTTTTGTTTCACTTCCTTCATCCTCGTCGCAGTGTGTTTGTGTGTTCTTGTTTTGTTTTTTGGTTTTTTAGCCACGTTATTTTTGGCCCATTTGCCACACGCCATTTTGCCTCTGCCCCTTAATGACGCATATGCATCAAAATTAGCTGACAGCACATAAAACAGAACCCTCCTCTCCCACCAAAATAAATAAATAAATAATTAGATGATAAGATTTGTGAAGGTAAATTTATTTTTTGTGATTTGTTTATCAACATAAAAGATATGCAAACAACAAACAGAAAATTTGTTTTGATTAACTACAATCTATAATGTAACCCAGAAAATTAGTTAATATTTTTTTAAGCCAACTGAAATAAAGTTAAGATGTGTGTAGTAATCCGCCTCTTTCTATGATACCAAATGGCTTTATCATGTTAGATCAAATACAGCTTGGGACTTTTTTGTAGCACACTGAAATTTCAGTGGACTTGCATTCACCAAGTTCTAATCAAAATGAACGTGATTGGGTCATTAGCAGTTCATAGCACAACAACTCAATTGCTAACTCTGCGTATACGCAATTTGAAAGAGGTGTACTTATTAGTGGCTAGATATCATCAGCGGCTTGGGCAATACTAGAAAGCATTCTATGCTTTTATTTAGTAAAAAGCCAAAGTTTAATAAATTTTTGAAAAATCTTTGGTTACGAAATGTCAACATAAAATAATCGATGGCTTGGCTAAAAGTACAGCTGCACTTTGCTTCACGTTGCCCTAACCGGGCAGACAAGTTGCTAAAATGTTTTTGGCCACATTTAGAAGGCTACTAAATGTTTTTGTTTTTATTGCTATGGCCGCATAACCGATGTGAAATTTTTGCGGTAAAGAAGCAACGCAAAAGGGCTAACTATAAAACTCAGCAATGCGTTAAAACTAACATACACAGTTTCTACTCCCACATGCACCCAAAACTGAGAAGAAGAGTAAAAGGGCAAGGAGCGAGGAAAGTAAATTTGCCATTTCCATTTCTGTTTTTCATAAAGCATGACAGGAGGCAAGGCACGAAAAATTTTTAATCCTTTTTGTTGGGGCAATAATATATTTGTTCTATATGTGTGTTAGTAAGTTTTGCTGTGTATATGTACTTTTTGTTGTGAATGTATAAATTAAACAGTTGGCACACAGAAAAACTTTTTGGCTAAATCCTTTATGAAAAGTTTTGCCCTTTATGGGTTTTTCACAATATACACATACATAGGCATGTGTGCGTGCCTGCCTTAATTTCTCTTTGAGGGGTGTAAAAACGGAATAGTATTTGAGTGTGTCAGCGTGTGTGTGTATAAAAACCTAATTAAGTCATTATCAATTGCATGAGTGAGCGAGTGTTAAGAGAATCAACTTTCTGTGTGTTCTGTGTAAGTCTTTTGTCATCTATCAAAATTTTTAAACTGCCATTGTTAGCAGTAAATGAATTTTCCTTTCCTTCACCCTCCTCACTTACAGTTTTACTCGTTTTCTTATCCTTGGACCAGGCATATTAATCAATTAGTGACCTTCACTAAAAACTTATAGCACAGTTTTCAGAGCCGCCGGACCCGGAGCCTGTGCCTGTGCCATTGCCAGTCCAGGCTAGGCCAAGCCAGGCTAGGCAAAAGGTTAAAAGTGCCGAGGAATATTGTTCTATAGTTAGCCCACTGCGTTGCCTCGGTCGAGCTTTTTTCGAAACACCAACATTGGAAGTTCGAAAAACCAGTGAGAGAGAGAAAAAGAGACCAGCCAGCCAGTAAAGAAGAGAGAAAGCGCTTGTATATATACGTGTGTGTGTGTTAAGAGAGAGAGAAAGGGAGATATAGAGCGAGAGAGAGACTAAGAGAGAGATTGTGGTAAAAGAAAACTCTCTTGTAACTGCTTACCTATTTGCTTTACAGACGTCAGAATTAGAAATTTTAATTGCCGCGCATTATTCAAATCCTGTACATGACCTATACGCACACAAATGCAGATACACCTACACACTTGCATACTTGCATACACACGTCCACAGACGCCTACGCTGAGCTGTATATACAGGTGAGCATTGGCTTTGGAAACACACTCTAAGTGAATTGAATTCTAAATTCTTTTCCGTTGCAATGGCATTCATTGTTCCCATTGTCGTTTTTGTTATTGTTGCTTCATTGATTCGGAAACTACAGACGAGATCCGTAAATATATATATCCGTTATAACCCCACCCACACATTGACATTGCATTCAATTGCACTTGACAACCGCAACGAGGTTGCTGCCTAGCATAATTTACCTTTTGACCTTTATCCTTTGCTTTGGCCAACAACAGAAAGTTTGTCGACGCCCATTTAAATACATGGTAGAAATTTATAAATAAAAGTAAACTAAAGTCCACTTTGAATTCAACTTGCAGACAGGTAAACACACTCTTTCATCGCCATCTTGATGTCACTTCCAGTTGTCAGATTGTGAAGGCATTCATATATGCTTGAAGAGAAATATCTGATAGCTAAGCAAATGAACTTAACTAAAATAGATATGGTTTTAGGTTATGGTAAACGGCATCAAAGAAGTTGCTTTTTTTATTTTATTAAACCAGATCACTTTTATGTGAATAATTCATATGTATGAATTAAACTATAATTTTTGAATGCGGAAAAATTTTGCAAAGTTTATCATTTGTTAAAATAACAATTGCCTCCCTTAACGTTGAATACTGTTTGACAAATTTTAATCTGCTGAATTCTTAAGTAGTTAGTATAAATATAAATGAGTTCTAAAGATTAAACGTCTAGCCTATATTACCCAGAACGTTTGATTAAACGAGAATTGTGAACCCTATATAGCAATTATATATCCTATATTAACACACACATCCGAACAAACCCACTCCAAGACACACTCTCACGTAATCATACATGGCTGGGGGCAATTTCTGTGGCCAGTTTTATTTTAACGATCTCACTGAGTCGGTCTCTTTATGTCTAATGGAAAATCTCTGCGGCATAGTTTTTCACTCTTGCCCTCATTTCGAAAACTTGAAAGTTGTTTTTTTTTTTTCGTATCCAAGTTCTATTCATTAAAGTTTTACAGCTCACACACACCCACACAGATCTTTAATCATGCATGAGAGTTTTTGGTGAACTCCCTCGGCAATATGGCATTCATATATGTGTAAACTTACATATATATACATATGCATATGTATGTACTCGTTTGGTTATAACAAGTCAACCACTATAAGGAAACCTTCAGCTGCTGGTAAACTAATCAACACTATGGGAAAACTTAACTTGCCAGACAGTGAAGTAAAATCCTTCATATGCAATCTTAAATAAAACTTGGGAAAGTTGTTTTCTTCCTTTTTTTTTTGTATACTTTGTTTTACATTTGGTGACGAAGTCGGTGCCCTTGCCACAAAACCTCGAACTCCTCCCTTTTTTGTCTTGTTCCTTTCCCCTTGCCAAAGCTACGGAAAACTCATTAGGGAATTTGAGGGAACAAAATTCTTAGCATGCTTCAGGAACAGGCACAGATGCTGCCGCTATTGCTGTTATTCACACATGACCGCAAAAATGAAGCCCTTACCGCAAATACTGTGCTGGCATGCAAATTATGCTTAGTTAATGTGTCCTATGCCTCCATTCCCTCGTCCTTTAACCATCATATGCGTTTTGGTTAATTTTCATTTTTAAGACACTCAATGCTGTGGTCAAAGTTCTGGGTTGCTCTGTGCCTTTGAGGAATCGTTGTGAGAGCGTCAAAGAACCGAATGAAATGTAACAGCATTCCATGTGGCTGGGCCACAAGTACCACAAAATGCCTTAACCAGATGCTGGATATATACACTGCAACTGGTCAGCCAGTCAGTCACTCAGCCAGTAGGTTGGTCCAGTTACTTACTCTCAGTTGGTTGTGAATTATTTACTTTCACCCACACACAGCCATAAATTCTTTCGTTAAATGGAGAAAAGTAAGACTTCTTTATGTTGAAAGTGTTAATAAAATGTTAAAAGTGTTAAAGAGAGCTTTAATTTTTAAAATTTATTATTGATTTACAAAATTTCATTATGCGTTACATTTATCTTACTCTGATGTCAAATAACCAAGTCATGATTTCCCAAAATATCAATTCTCGTTTATCAATTCAACAGAATTTTTGTAATGTGATTTTTATTAAACTCTTATTTAATTGCCAATCTCATCACAAAAACCTTTAAACCTTTTTTAAAACCTTAATTTTTTCATTTTTTATGGCACATATGTAATAAAATAAGTAACAAATTCGATTAATTCCAACTCAAAACCGCATTGAATCTAATCGTTTCACATTTGCTTTCCATATTCAAAAATCCAATCAATCTGTTACCAAAATCCATTCAGGCAGTTGAAATTGTATTAGTAATCCAATTGGACGTTTACCATTAAACAATACAAGCTCAAGTGTCTGGCACACACACACACAACCTCACATAAAGCTGTAAAATGATAATCAAAATTGTACTTTTTAATATGCCTGCGTGCAAATGTATTTGTGTGTGTGTGTGTTTTTTTTATTGTAAATGAAAACAATAAACATTTAAAACCTAAAACAAACAGATTTTGGTTCTTGTTGTTTCTGAAGTTTTTGTTTTTATTCTATATCAAGGAGACATCTATTTTCATTGTTATAGGAGGCGATTCAGACACAGATACAGATACAAATACAGATACGGATACAGACAATGCCACAGCTGTAGATACAGATACAGGGCAAAGGGAATACGCCCCAAGGACATTCACGCCAGTCAATAACTGTTGAAGCGCTTGGTTGAACTGGCAAACTCTCCAAAAACAAAAAGAGGCAAAGGGGCGACCAATACAGCTGACAGTGACTGCGAGAGACGGAGAGAGGATACGCAAAGAAGGGGATAGAGTTAAAAGGCGAGGGAGAAAGTCAAACAAGCAAACATATCAAGTCGTTTTATGTTTGACAAATTTAATTTGATTTTGTGTGAAGTTTATTGCCAAAACGTTTTGCTACAGAGACTGCGACAGTGACATAAAGGGGAGCAAAAAAAAGGACATAGATTTGCTTCTAAGCGTGCGTGCAACTTGAATAGATGTCCAGAGGAAGGCTAAGAGTCCGACAGGGAATATTGCGTAACTTTCACATAAAATAATTCTCACATTTGGCCAAATAAGATAAAGACAAGGATAATTAAAATTAAATATATAAATAATCTAAACCACGAATTCGAATTCTTCGAAAATTCTATTAACCTCAAAATTTTAAACGACTAATCAAATAAATTAAATTAATATCAACAAAATATTAAAAAGTTCTACATAGGTACGTGAAGCTGATAACAGTTTTGTTTCCTTTGATCAACTTTATACTTTGCTCTTCGTTGACTGAAATCAATAAATATCCTCAGATTTTGTGCAATCTGTTACGCGTAGTGACAAATTAGTAGTCCAAAGTTCAGTTTTGGCAAACATATTTTCTATTTTTATTTTCGTCCGAACTCTGATGTGACCCATGACAGTGGCAGTAGCTTTAGCAACGACTATCAAATGTCAAAATGACAAATGTCAGAGAACCATATGCATATTTATATATATCCAACGGAGGGCGTGGATGGTGGAAAACAGTTTTTAAAGAGCATTTATGCTGTGTCATTTAATTGGAAAGCAAATGTGAATATGCATGAATGCGAAAAATTAAATAAATTGAAATAAGTTTGTTTTTAATTGTCAGACATTAATTGATGCCCGGCAATTGAAAGTTCTTTGCTCTTTTAAAAACCCCTTATTAAGGCATTTATTTGGTACATGTATTCTGAATCAGCATCAAAAGTAAGTAAGCCATTTTGTATAAACGCCTATTAGGCGATGTAATCAAGTTACGGTTAAACTTTTTGCCTCAAGGGCTTCCACTTTTAAGAAAAATTAAGAAGCTTGAAGATCAAAAGCCAAATTTTGTAATGAGATTGGCATGTGTTATGTTTATATGTATATGTATATCGTTTTTAAAGCTTTGACCTTTAGATGGCGTCAGAGAGATAAGAGATGTTTTTATGTTATCCGTTTCATTTTGTGAAAAACAATTGAACTTTAACCTATTTTGTGAACCTTAAGGTGACACAATTCTTTTTCGTCTTCTCTATTTTAGTAGAAAAATTGCAATTAAAGTCTTTAATGTTTTTAAAGTTGCTTTTCATTTTAGACTTTCGAAGTCTCTTATTAAGTTTATTGTGTAAAGTTGTGGCGATAAGATAAGCGCTATAAAATGTACAATATAAAAACCAAAAAGAAACAGAGTCAAGAGTAAATGGTCGAAATTTTATTTATTTCTTTTTTTTCCCACCAATTTCCCCTCATCGACTCTCTTCCAGTCGAATGCTGGCCTTATGTTGGTTGGTGTGTGAATGTGGGAGTTGCTGGTGGATGGATGGTTGGATGGTGTCTATATGTGGGTTAAGCACGCCTTGGTTACAAATTAAAAATTTGTCGTTTCAAGCGAATTTTCGATCTGAAGTCAGGCGCAATTGCCTTCGATGTCCTTGTAACTTGTAAATAAAATAACAGCAATAACAAGAACAACGTCTAGAAACAACCATATAAAGAAACTTTCATGTCGGTATTGGCCTTTTTGTTTCTGTATTCTCCCCTCTACTTTCACCATATCTCTCTCTCTCTCTCTCTCTCTCTCTCTCTCATACTCTTCCTTTTTCATTTACCAAACTCCTGGCTCATTTAGGTTCTTTTGTTGCCATTGCCAATATGGCTGTTGCTGTGAGGCCGTTGTCTATAAATAAAATAAAAAATTAATACCATGGCCAATTATGACCAACAACAAGCGTGACAATTGGGAATTGTTCTGAATTTTTCAACGTGTCGAAATGTGTCCACAGCAAAAGTAATAACAAAATAAAGTAATGAAACACCATACACACATTCCGTATTGGCTATTTCTGAAAATGTAATACTACTTTATCTAGTGTTAAATTTTGTAACAAAATATTGATACATTTTTGCAAAATAAAACATTTATTTTGTTAAAGTGCTAGCTCAACTATAAGTAAAGAAAGATGTTTCAATACAAATTCTTTTTGTTGGCTTATTTTAAACTAGCAAATAAAAAGATGGCTTACCATCAAGTATTAAAAAAGTGTACTACTGTTTCCATTCGATATTTAATTTTTGTTTACTTGGCTGAGATTACTAATGAAATTTCTTGCTGCTTTCGTTGATTTTGTTGTCTTGATGTCTTTTGCGGCACGTTGTTGCTGTGTACATTTATTTAATTGCCCTGTTCTTTTGAGTGGCCATTACCGGAAGCACGAAACAAAACAAGAATAATAACGGCGACCAACCAGTGAGCGGTGACAAAGATTCAACTGACCATCGTCGCCGTTGCCGACGATGACAATGAACCGGGCCAACGGGGCAGGAACAGGAATACCAAAAGCAAGAGCAACAGCAACAGCAACATGGCATATTAAATGCGACAATGGCGCCGACCGGAAGTAAAAATTATGTTGAAACTTTCTTTCTTGTGTGCGTGCGTGTTTCTGTATATATTTGTGTGTGTTGTGGCTTGTTTCCTTTCACTGCTTGGTTTTGTGTTTTGGTCGGTTCTTTTTTGCTGGCTTTGCGGTTCATAAAAAGCCAATAAAGCGAGTTTATTGTTGCAGAGCATTTTCAACATAATTTTTCGCTGAAAAGTCATTAAATCAAACAAGAGTAGCACACAACTCATGCTTATGTGTGGAAATATGAAATTTGAAATTCTAAATCTTTTAGTTTTTGTTCTGTCATAAGCTTTCAGCGGCTACAATTAATGGATCACATTGTTTATAATGGCCAAAAAAAAAGTCACCACCACAAAGTAAATTGTCATGGTACAAGTTGTAAAAGCACTTACACTCCCCTCTTAAACAAATTTTAATAATCTAACTTTAGTAAATATTCTTTATAAATAAGTAATAAAAACTTAAGAACCATTCAAACTTACTGACTTAAAAGAACATATAAAAGTTGCATAAAATATATTTAGTTTTTCTTGCTCATTGGCAAGTCTGTTATTTCTTTATCCCATCATGTGTCTAATTTTCCATACTTATTTTGTAGACAAGAATGATAATACAATTGCCTCCTGTTTCGTTTCGTTTTGCCAAAATTCAATGGCTCAGTTTAAGTTGAGCCAAGTTTTATTTGCAAATTAATTTCAATGCGATGCCAAAATCGATTTGCTTTTCAAGTAAATCAGAAGTGAAAGATAAGGACAAACAGTGGGTGGTGAATGAGGCGGCAGAATATCTGTAAGATGCATAATATATGCTAGTGAGATGTATAAATCACGCACATAAATATAGCAGCAAGTTTGGGAGTGTGTGTGTGAAGAGGATGCCAAAATACGAAGACATTTAGCAATTTAAAAGTGAAATAAATTGTTTTCGCAAAGCAGCAGCAACAGCAGCATGAAGAAAACGACTTCAAATCCAAATTCTCTTCACAACGACTCCTTCCTTTTGTTTCTTACTCTCTTTTAGTCCTCTTAAGACTTGCATATGACTCGACTTTTGGCATCCTTCTTTTCTCCCCATCTCTGAGTTGATGTATTGTGTAAATTGTTGCGCAAAGTTCTCGGTTGCGAATCGCATTTACGGCTGGTGAGAAATGTTGGCATTATGAAAGTCACCGATGGGATGAAGGGGAAGCTGGGATGGTGGCACTGTAATTGCCAACAACTTGCTGGGTTTTCGGCCATTAGCAATTTAGAATCCGCCAAACAGAGGTGCACAGGTGCCCAAAGCCAGGATGAGTTACCATTTCAGCAAGGTTGGATACCCAGGAACAACGGGCCAAAGCGAAAATGCTGGAAAATGCGCAAAATATTTGAAACAACAGCGAAGCGGTTTGGCCTGCAGCAGAAGCACTACCGATAGGAGGCAAACAGAAAGAGGATGAGTAAAGTCGCTTGAGCCTGAGCCTGAGCCTGAGCCGGCCTGGCGTGGCCTGTTCGCCTGTCTGCATGCAAATATTTATGCATAAAGTTGGCTCTGTGCTCATTTTTTGTTGGCGGCTGTGCAGCCGAGCGCAGGTTGAGGACACCACACTCTCTTGCTATCTATATCCCCTCTCTTGGCCACGATTTTTGCGGTAGAATAAGTATATGCCGATGCCGTTGCCGCTGCCTCCTCAGTCTTTGTCTACTGTGCTCATGTTTGTGGCTTCTGCCATTGTTTGCCAGCTGACAACAGTCAGCAAAAGTTTATGCTGCCAGCGGTTGAGTTGGTTGGTTTTGCTTCAGCTTTAGCCCCAGTTTCAGCCTCTCTCATGCCACATAAATCATTTCGTTCTCTTGGACTCGTTCTTTCCATATTTCTCGTTTTGTGTCTGTCTGTGGGGCAACTTAGTTAACATGCCGCCTCCGACTGACTGCAGCTTAGACAACTCTCAGCACAGCAGTCGAGATTCTGCTGTTGTGTAGGCCAAAAATTGCACTGCAAGCAAATGTAAAACTGATTTGTTGTGACATAGAATCATGTGCAATGGAGGTAGAGGTCGAGTTAGCAAGAGAGAGAGCCAACTAGTATAATAGCACAGTACTGTATGTACCGTTAGTTGGACTGCACTTCATCAAAACGCATCTCTCTCACAAACCATGGCCAACAACCTTAACTTACCTGGTCCAAAGTTTCTGTAATTTGCGACCAGCCTTTTAACCCTTACATTGAACCCATAATACCACTCTCTGATATGAATGTAATTTCTCTAAATCTTGGTACCAAATTACTAATTAGATTTTAAATTTCAATGAATGCCAAATGCGATTCTTTTCAATGTGTTATCATTGTTTTTAGTTTAATTTATTAATTTATTTTGCTTTGTTAAACCTGTCAAAAACTTTGAAAAATTTAAATTGAACATATTTCGAATGGTTTTTCAACATTAAAGGAGAAATATTTTAAATTTTTGGGTTTTCTTCTTCACTAATTCTCATTCAAAAATTTTGCACACTCAAAGGTTAAAGTCCATTTATTATTCAGCAATGATGAAACCCAGTACGAAATCCTGGTTATGTGTGAGTCTGTGATTATTTGCACGAAATTGCAGTTGCATTCATGTTTTGTGCCATTTTCCCCACTAACCCTTCATAGCCGAAACTTCTTATTCACTCATCTATGTTAAATTTGCTGGAACTTTTCCTCTCGCAATAGACAGCTGTGTCTCACTTTAGTTTTCTGTTTATCTGTGTCTTGTTGTTTTTTAATTACTATGATCTAAAACGGAAAACCCGTTATTTAATATTAATTAAATGCAATGTAATAAAAAATTGGCATGAAAAAAACACTCACAAACAAAAATCAATTGAAAATAGTTTTGCCAAATATAGAAAAAGAAAACTTGTGCTGGTAAAAAATACAGAAACATTGAAATGAACAAACAAATCACTGCGAATATTTCTACTTTCCGAACTCTCAGACGTAGATTGGGATAAAATGATGATTTTCTGTTGCTGCTGCTTCTTTTGTTTGGGAACTGGAATGGTTGTTGTTTTCATGGTTTGTTTTGCGTTGCTGTTGCAATGTTACTGGCGTTGCATTTTTAACGGCCACTCAATTCAACAAGTGACAGATGCAAGTTACTTTACATTTGGCTTTAGAACATAACAAAAAGTTTTACAAAAGGGAAATTCAAAAATTGGAATCAATGTCAATAAAAAAGTTCAACAAACTATAGTTTCCATTCTAATTGACAGTTGGTATTAATTCTTATTCAATTTGTAGGAAACTGTTAAAGTGTTTGAAAATGATTCTAGTTAGAGCTTTAAGAAAACTTTACAAATTAAATTTAATTTACAAATTAAATTTTTCTTATGCGTTTTTTTCAATCTTAAATTAAGTAAGTAAAATTACCATTGCCATGACAAAAAGAACAAAAAAGTAAAAAGGAGGTGCCTCATAGACATTGTCAGCAAATTACGCAATGCAAATATTTGTTTTTTAAAGGCAACAGCAACGAAAACTTTTTGCTGGCCACGACCCAAGCAAATTGACACTCAGCCAGAACGCCAGAAAGCCAAAAAGTGCAGGGCCAAAAACTTTTCATTGCAATTTGTGGCATACTTTTGGGGCTGGATTGGTGTTGGTGTTGGTGTGAGAGAGGAACAGTCAAAGTGGAAGTGTTTAGCCAGAAATTTGCTTAAATAAATATAGTTATGGATAATAGAAATATAAAATTGTTGGCCATATGTCCACATTTTTATGGTAAAACAGATTTACGAAAGAAGAAAGTTCTTGCTCTTTTGCTTGCTTTGATTGACAGCGGCGAAAAGAGCCACCCATTCGCCCAGTCAACCCCCTAGGTCGTTTTATCAAAGGAACGAAGCAACAAGCGGGAAATGCTGATAAAAATATTTTACTTTGTCGTATAATAAAAATTTCATTACGATTTTTGCGGTGTGCGGCATTGGCATTCCCCGGTTTTTTGGTTTCATTTTTGTCTCTCCCTCTCATTCTTTTTCTTTTCGGCGTCTCGCCCTTTTTAACCAAGAATGTAAAAATGTGCAATGCATAATAAGCTGTAAGAGTGAAAGGAAACGGCGACATGGAAAATATTAAGCAGCGGAAACAAAACAAAAGGCAAAAAAAAAAACAAAATATTTATTAAAAAGACTAAATTCATCTGTAACGAAGTTTATATACCCTTGCGGATTTTTAATCTTATTATAAAGATTTCCGTCTGTGCGCTGCATCCTCTGCAAGTGCTTAAAAATAATAATAAAACTTAAATAAGAATTATTTACTTACCCAGAGTCCATACTGCTCCATCGTACCCAAGGACGCCGACAACCGAGCGGTACAATGCACCATCACCTTCTGATGCACGTCCACTCTGTTGCAGCTTCTTTTATTATCTGTATCTCTTGTTACAGCTGGGAAACTTTTAAAAAATGTGATTAATTTAATAGATTCGTGTACAAATATATTCAATTCAACATCAATCTTAAAAAGAATTAAATAATTGGATTTAAAAAACGACAAGTCTTAAAACAAGCTATCAAATAAAACGAAAAATTATTGTGATCTGATACAGTTTTAGTTTCTTTCCTATAAATGAATTGAAACAAATGGACAGACAAATATATTTTTAAGAAGTTATCAAACATTACTTCATAAATATCTCCATCTCTGACCAAGTTTACCCTGATACCCTCTGAAAGAGTATAAACTATAAAGTGAGTGAGCGATAGAAAAACTCAGCTAAAGTAAAGGCTTCAGGGGAATTTGCATATTAGCTGCACGAAACTGTCGAGTAAATGCAAGCAGAAAGTAGAGGAGGAGGCAAGAAAATGGGTTAGGATAAGGGACTTGTCGTTAAAGCTGCGCAGGATAGTGCGATTGATGGTCGAGTGCAGCGCCTAGAAAAATGGTAAAATGAAAGAATACCGAAATAAAGTTTTTTCCTTTTTTTTATTTGCCCCTTAGCTGACTGCCAATTAGATGCAAATATATGACTACCTAGTTTTTTTTCCTTTTCTTCGATTTTTTCTCATCGCTGTTGTTATAACTTTAAGAGACTGTCAAAAGGCTAGCAAGAAATATAAAAAATTAAGTTGCAAAGTCATTTGTAATCAAGTTAACTTTTAATGCAAATGTAAATAAATATGTCTAGGTGGCATTAAGTTTGGCTAAAAAACTTTAAATCACGAAATTAAATATTCTCTGCAGAATCCGTTAATAGAGATACGTCGAGCAACTTTAAGATTTGTGAACTTCCGACATTTGCTATAGACTTTCCACCTCTTTTTCTTTCTCTCTAAATCTTGTAATCATCAATCAGAGCTGAAACTGCATTGCGTTTAGAGCATAATTTGTTTTCAATTCTGACTAGCTGTGCGTTCCGCTGTCAAGTTGCACCGAGTGCTACAATTTTTTTATGTTCTGGTTGGAACATAAACAGATCAACACACACACACACATATTATAGACATTGTTCTCATTTTTGGTCTCCTTTTGCCTTTCTCATGTCTCATATACATCGTTGTTATTCTTGTTTCTGTTGTTGTAGTCCTCGTCGTCGTCATCGTCATTCATCATTATGCAAAACGTGCTCCCTAGTTGGCATGCTTTTAGCTTTCGCCCAGTCGCAGCAACATTTGGTTTTTATTGTTGTGGGGCATCTCCCCTAACCCCAACTATATCTCTTGCCTTTCCCTTTGCCTTTTAAATGTGTCGCTCTGCGGGCACTGCGGTTGCAAACTTTACGCCCAACATTATTTTACTTAGTTGATAAACTTTTATGCGCACCTCGCTCCCCAATCGCCCAACCAACATTTCTCCTCTGCATTTCCCATGTTTCAGATCCTTTTTGAACTTGTCTGTGTGTAAATGTGTGTGTGTGCATTGCATACCAAAAATGCCGCTCAGTTTGGGGAGTTAACGTTGTTCTTTTTCTTACCTTTCATTTTGATATTTGTTGTTTTTGTTTGTTTCGCCATGCTTTCCAATTTGTCACATTGGCTTGCATTGTGCCTTCTTCTTCTACTCTTTTTATTTTGTGCATTTCCATTTTTATTTATTTATTTTTTGTTTTTGTGGAATTTACAAAACCACAACGAGGCAAGCAGCTCAGCGGTGTCCAGCACTGAGGGAAATGATAGTTTTAATTATGCAGACAGTAAAATATAAAAATTTGTGATTGATTCTCTATAAAGCTGGGTAAATGTAGGTATGAGTCGATGTGTGCGTGTGTGTGTGACCATGGACTTTCCAGTTTGATGAATGATACTCGGAAAATGTTTCCATGTAAAACGACATATGATGTGGTAGAAATAAAAAATGAATCGATAATAAATACAACATAATGAATAGTTAAAAAACAAAAACGACCAAAGAACATGTAATTACCAAATATATACAAACATTTTTTATGCAATTTTAGTTTGACTTGTTTGCGGTTACTATTCCATGAAACTATTAAAACAACATACAAAAATATTGCCATAAAGAATTCTTTCTCAATTCTATTTACTGTTGGTTAATTACTCTTTTCCTTTTGTTGTAGTCAAAATAAAAATGAAATATTTTGTGCTTAGCAGTAGCAATTCGAAGAATTTATTTCCTAACTAGCACTTTATTTTAGAAATTCACCAAATTGAAATTTGTTTCAATTAAGTTTTCTATTTTTTTTTATTCTCTTTAACCTTCTGTCATTTCACTTTCCCTTTGCAAAGCAAAATTTTGAAAAACTTTCGCAATATTAAGACTCAAAGAAATAATAAATTCTTGAGCAATTATCCCAGTCACAACTTTGGCCATGCCAACTCACTTAAGTCAGTTTGTCAATCAGTCAGTAAGTCAGACAGTTTGCCAGTAAGTTTTGTATTGGTCTACCTACAACTTGTTCCTCATTGTGGATTTCTGATAATGATGAGAGGGAAGAAGGAACAGTTCGGTGAAAAATAAACTTTTCTTTTTGCCATAAGGCTCTGACTGCGATTGCTTCGCCTTTTCCTTTTGCCTTTTTATGCATCCTGCGGCAAATAAATTGAAATTCGTAATTATTCCCAACAGCATGGAAATTTATTCAATTTTAATTGAGTTTTCTTTTGTGTGTGTATATGTCTGCCTGTCTGTGTGTATGTAGCTTGGATGTAAAAATCAAAAGGAGAAAAATTTAAATTGAAATAAAATCTCAGGGAAAAAATTTGAAAAAAACTATATTGTCAGTGTTCTTTTGGTCATTAAATTATTTATGAATTTACATTTTTGTTGAACGTGCTTGCAGAGAGAACTGGGTTTTCTTTCGTTTTTATGCAATTTAGTTTGTCATTTCTTTTGGTTGAATTTGATTAAGAGAACAAGAGAGCCGAAATAGAAATTGTTATGCAGAATGTGAGCAAACACACAAACACACTTAAAACGAAAATCGTCCTTTTAAGCAAATGTTAAATGATTTCAATTGCTCCTGCTTGTCGTATTTTGTGTGCTTTTTATTCTAAATGTCAAAGCACTAAGCACGTAGCAGACCAGACCAAACCAAATAACCCTGCCTTGTGCTATACAAATGTCTAAACTTTTCGTGCGTGTCCTGTAAGGCTATATGTGTGCATAAGAGTGTGTGTGTGTGTATGTATCGTATTCATCTTGTTATATCTATTTATGTATTTAATACTATCATAAACTGCAACGTTTTGAAATGCAAGTTTTTATTTTTAAATTTATCATCAATCAACTTGATGACTGACCAAATCTCATTTTTCTTATATTACAAAATATCAATATTGGTAATGGAAATTCATTAGTTTAAAATTAAATGAACTTGAATGACCAGATAAGTAATTGTCATCTAAATTATAAATTATTTGTGGAGTTTTTTTTTCCTAAATTTCAGATGGGCTAAAATCTTTTCACTCCATTACTGACTGAAAAACTTACGTTACATATTAAACCATTTAGTGTCAAGAAGTCTTAGTTACAAACTTTCAAACAAAAAATTGAAATCGACTTGCCCACAAGAAGTATTCCTCAAATGAAGTAAACCCACTGATGATACATGTTAATGGGATGATATTTATAAAAATGAAATCGGTCACTCGAATTTATTAAAGAACTTATCTTAGTTTTGTAATGAAAGAAAAAAATACAATTTGAATGGTATAAATAAGTTTCTGCCTAATTGATCAATACATTTTCAACATCCTTGCCTATTTCCTTCCTTTAACTCTTTTGGTTTTGTTTCGCTTGTTTGCTATTTAAATAAGAAATGTTGAACTGAAAAGGGTTTTCCGCGCCATAAAAACAGCTAAAGTGCCTTAAAATACAAGTATACGCAGGGTTGGCCAACTTCAAACATAAATAAAATAAATAGTTAAAATTAGCAACAAATTTCATAAAAAAAAAACAGCAACTTCAATTGTTAAAATGGTTAATGGTTAATGTATAAATATTCTTTTATATATCTCAGATAGATATTGGTTATTTATTTCAGCCCTGTCGGCTCTTCCGCTTCACAAATTGCACTTCGTCCTTCAGTTTGCTCATCCCCATTAGCAATTGCTTTGCCAAAAATAAAAAAATAAAAATAAAATGTTCTCTTTGGAATTTGGTAGGGCGAAAAGACGTTCACTTATTTTTATTTACTCACCGGATTATGCTAATTTTTAAAGTGATTTAGTGTAGCCAATAAGAAGAAAAAAAAGACAAGACGAAAAAGAAACCAAAGCCAAAGAAACACGAAATCAAAAGAAAAATCGCGAAAAATGGGGTCTTTGAATTTTCCCCTCAATGAAATACATAAAAATAAAAACCAGGAATGAAATGAAATAAAATAAAATCTAACTGGCAGTGTGCCGCCCTCTACCATTTCCTCGTTTCATCTTTTCTTGTACTCTTACGGGCGTTTGCATTGCGTGTGCTGCAGAATTTCCGTTGACGCACTTCCTGGCAAGTAAAGCCGATGGCGCTGTCTGCGCTCACTTTCATAGCCCGCTTTAAGGCGCAAATTCAACGTAATTTTTCAAGTTTGATTTCGTGTGTTTAGCTGCGTGTTTGAGTTGCTGGCTTACTTAACCCAAAAGCCGAATGAAAACAATAACAATAACAATGAGTGTGCGATAATTTTACATTTTATCAACTTTCGTTGACTCCCTTTACACTCCCAACCCGCAGCTTCTCTTCCATCACATGGGGTTCGCACTTTCTGACTGCCTATTCTGCTCGTTCTTTTTTTTTGTGCTTTATTTACTTTTGCTGTGCCTCTCGTTTCGAACGTCTGCATCGTTGTCGTCGCCATTTTTTATGCGCGCATTAAGCGGCTTTGAGTCTAAAGCCCTGCCACTTCACTTTTTCGGTATATTTTGGATCACACACACATATACCCATTTATATATATATATATTTGTATACATATTATTTAAAAAAAAGGAAGAATACATAACAAAATGTTACGTATATGCCCCAACGACCAAAGGCAAATGTCACACACTGAGCTTTACCAAAAGAAATTCCTTGCCTTCTGTTTTAAACGTAAGCTGCTTAGTGGTGTCTCCATCAAAGATTCCTATGTCTACCCAGCCCTAACCTTTCATTTTCTGCGTATGCAGCACGAAAAGATTCGTTTTTTGCCATTCGTTGTGGTTATATAAGTAATTCGATTATAAGAAAATTACGAGAAAAAAAGAAAGCATGAGATGCCACAGACTTGTCGCTTATTTATAATTAATTAGTCGAAATTTTCCTTAATAGCTCTCAAATAAAACAAAATGGATTTATTACTTTACGTATATGTATGTATAAGGATGCAAATTGGGGTTAATACACAACATTTTCCCCGGGAACATGCAAATATAGGTCAATGTGTGGGTTAATTGATGCTGTGTTCCAGCTAAAATTCAATTCAATTGATTTATAAGTTATAAGGTTTTTGTGGCTTCAACCATTTTCATAAATTTTAATTGGTAGAAATGATACATTTGGCTGCACTTAACTTTTTAGAGATTTTTATTAAAGTTATTAAAATATATCAACAATTTATAGAAAACATGGGTGTGGTCCACAAGCCTTTCAGTTTAAATAAATAAACAAAATAAACAAACTTCGTATTCTTGATTAAGTTTTGTTTTACTTTTTCCAATTTAATCTGCAAAAAAAAATCTTTTTACCATATTTGGCTGCGCTCATGACATCAATAAATACAATTCGTGAAAGTGAAAGCTGAGAGATGTGAAATTTATTTCCAGTTGCAATGTTGGCCATGTACATGTTTTGTGTGAGAGTGTGTTTGTATGAACTACTGTTCGTTTGTTTTTTGAGTATTGTGTTGCATATGTGAAGGGGTTAGAGTGTGCAACTAAAGTGTCAAATGGCCCGTTGCCAGCATAAAATTGTTAGTTTTAATGACGAAATGCACTGTGTGCAGTCAGGATGACAGGATGGCGGCCTCAAGTGGTAACGACAGTAGGAGACGGGGAAGAGAAGAGGAAGTAAGAGATGGAGGAGCAGTTGGAATGACATTAACAATGGTTGGCAATGCGGCAAAAGCAATTTTGTGCAATGAAATAAAAGAACAAGGCGAAATAGTGCAGTCTGACTTAGGTGAGCGTGTCTGTGTTAAATGTCATGTGGTTGACTGATATTTTTTCTCATTTGTCCTTGTGCATGTCTCTTCATTGTCTCCCTGTTTCCTGTTGCCTTGTCTCTCTCTTTTATCTAATTGCTGGTGACCGTTCGCTTAGGGGTTCTAACATTTTACAGCTGCAGCTTGCAATTAAGCAGCGACACGTTTTACGTTTGAATTCAACTTGAAGTTGACCAACCTCACGCAGTTGTAATAAACATGTACAGAATCGAAGGATACGAATGGACAAGGATATTACTGCTTTGTAATTGCAATGGAATGAGAGATCAAGCATTGCATTCGCAAAGCGATTTCCTTTAACTTTGCTGGTGTGCATACAAATTAGTGAGGCGAAAATCAAACGAAAACAGAGTAAGAAGCTAGAGAAGAGAAACAAGGATGCTTGTGGTTTGTCTGCAATTACCTGCTGTTGTTAGCTTCTTTTGTGCGCTTATGGTAAATCAATTTAAAACCAATTTTCGTTGCAATGAGTGGAGTGCTCGACAGAGTGTCAGGAAAAACGGATGTGAAAAAGGTGAAACCTTTGCGGTTGCGTGGCAAATGAAAGCGGCAAATCTTAGAGTTCGTTACGGTAACATATTAAATATTCATTACTTTAAGCCACTTGCCTTGCTCTCTCTCTTTTTCTCTGTCCTTTTTTCTACTGGCAATATCTCAAAGTTGCAGCATTTTTTGTAGCTTCCACTTCTGGTTTTTCGTTGTATTTTCCCTTTTTCTGGTATGTTTGCCTGTGTGAGGTAAGTAGAAAGCTGTTTTTAAAGACATCGAATTCCAATTTCCTTTTTGCCAGGCTTCACGTTTTGCCATTTTCTTGAACGTGAGGCGAATCTACACACACACATGCACACATTGACATCATGCCGCGTCATGAGTTTTCTGTGTCTTTGGCCAATGTGGCTTTGTTCCTTCAATATATTGTGTTAAACATGACGTATACGTAATGCAGCCAATTGATTGTGGAATTCACAATTAATAAGCGCCTACTAATTGAATTGTCTAAATGCTGTAACTGAAGGGTTCCCCAATTCAACATGATACCAGTAGTTTCTGTTTTTTCCCGTTATTTCCTTTTTTAGTCGATTGCTGACGCAAATGGCAAGACATTTATTATAAGATTGTACAGGTTTATTTATGTCTGCCGCCACATAAGCAGGCAGCTTGCGCCCCCCGCTGTTGGCATATTTGACAGGCTTTTGAGGTTGGAGTTGGGTTTAGTGCTTTATTTTTAGCCATGCCAAATGAAATTTGCATAAGTAAAGCCAAACGATTGTAGCAGTATATTACATGTATACCGACACACAAAAATTACAAGCAATAGAAGTATTTGCCAACAGAAATTTGTGGTTTCGTGCTTGTTCAATATTAAACTAATTAAACTGAAGCCAAATCAATTTCATTTATGGCCAAATGAATTGCAAGAAAATATGTAGTTAAGTTAAGACCAGCATTCTGACCTAAAGGCAAAACAAATACCAATGATTTAATAACATATATATCTAATTTTCGAACAAAAGGAGAAACACGCATTCTGTTTAGAAAATTTAAAACAATTTGTAAATTGTTAGTTTTCTTATCATGTGGCCATACATATGCATCAAGCCATATGCATCGTTGCATTTGACAGAAAATGCCAAGTTTTGTTTAATATCAGAGATAAGCTTAAATAAAAATTAGTAAAACACTTGAATTTTGTATTATTTTGTAGCAAAGATAAATGCAATGAATTCGATTTTTGAAATAAATGACCCAAAATTATGCATTTGACTTTTCTCTCTTTCAAGCATGTGACTGCACTGAGCTGGCATTTTGCATTTGGAGAAATAAGTTAATCTTATTTAAAGACAAGACATTTGAAACTGCATTTCAATTGCAGTCTACTTAAATGAGGTCAAAACCTCAAGCTTATATATACATATATATGAAGTTATTAAATGCATTTTATTATTGCATTTTGCAAAAAATTCTGTATTAACAATCTATTTCTGCTCATTTTGCTGTTATAAGTAAGATGAGTGACATAAGAGAATATGCTTTAGAAGGCAAAATTAGTTCCTTTCCATGGGCTCTTTCAAAGAACTTATTTCGTTAAAAAATGTTATCCATCTACAACAAATGAATTTACTTATTTTAACATTTGTTGATAGTAGCAGTTAATAAAAGTGGAAAATCACTTCATAACAATGAAACCTAATTCGTGGTCTACCTTAAGCATAACCCACTTATAATTGACCTGAGGGAGAGAAAATGAAATAAAAATTATGACGAAATTCTTGGTTTATGCCAATTAACTCTAAAGAGGTTCACTTATTGCGACCTTCAAATGTTACCGCAGTCAGTCAGTCGTTTTCAACGTAGCCATCCATAATTTTTTAGTCCTTTTAGCAAGAAATCTCAGTCACACATGGCGGCAGCAAAAGCAGAAGCAAAAGCAGCAGCAGCTCATTAACTTTGCAAGAGTCAACAGCAATGGCAACATCACTTGACTTGGCTCCTACTCGCTGCTCGTTCAACAAAACTTGAGCTATTTAACAACATCTATGGCAAGTTATGTGTATGCTTTTGTGTGTGTGTTTGTTTGTTTGTTTTGTTAACATTTGCGCTATTGCGCTAGTCCAAGTGCGTTATATAAATATTTATTTGCTGCGTCATGCGAGAACTTACCCTAGTTGTAGCCGTCGCATTCTCTCCTTTACCCCACATTCCTACTAATCTACGTCTATCTTCAGTTCCAGTACCATTAGATGCGTCACAATCGTGTCTTATTTCTGTCGTCTACAATATGTGAATATAAATGACGGCAAATGTCTCCTAACCCGTCTCATCCATAAATTTCATCATTCGCAGCCGTTTCGAATGTAATTTGCTTGCGCGTTGCACTCAAGGGTCTGATTTGCTATGGCATACTTTTCAGCGCAGTGGCTTTAGCTCTTTATTGTTTGTTTGTTGGTTTGCCCCTGTGCCAGCACTTCTATTTCAACTTCGGCTTGGAGTTCCAGTTCCTTATAGGAGTATAGTTTGTTATAGTCCCAAAGTCTCAGGCTTATTACCAAGCAACGAGAGCACGTGCAACCGAGCAACGAGTACAGAGGTCTTTTTGCCACCCCTTACATGTATGTAGATCTGTCTGTATGTAAATCTTTGCACTGTTGTCTAACAACAGCAAGAGTAACTTGAATACATAGATATATGCTCCTCTCATACGTATATGGAAGACATAAAGATGAAGGGAAAACTTCATGTCTCTGGGGCACGCTTAAAAATCAGCTTAATTTTTCATGCTCCTGGCAATAAGTGAAAATGGGATTTAGTTCTTGTTGTTGTCGCTCTTGAGGTTTTATTGTTGCCCTTATCTCAGTAGTTCAATTTTGAATCTTGATTGCATAAACTAAATTTTTGGCAAATGTTGACATGGTTACCAAGCAAATATTCTGACTTATTAGGATGTAAAAGCAAAGATTAACATCAGCAATTGTTTTGATGAGGAAGAGAAAAATTTTACCAGCAAGAAGTTTTAAGTTTTTTTTTAATCTCAAAATGTTTTTGCTAAAAAATAAGTTTCCGATATTTTTATGACATGTTTGTCTATGGTGCTTCTTTGTCATGTTATACCCTTGACATATTTCTGTGTCAGCCCTTTTAAGCCATCAATGTTGTATTGTTGTCCGTTCCCCACGTCTTGCACATTACTCATAAGCCACGTGCCCGTTGCCAAAGCCAACGCTGACATGCAATTTCAATGGTCAATCAAAATAAGTTGGCTTTATGATTTTGCTACACTCTCTGTCTCCTTTTTTGTCTCTCCTACCTTCTACCTTAGTAAATTGTAAATCGATAAAGCAAATGTAGGCGTGGCAGTCGTAAATCAATGATGCGCACCCAGAATGGCAGGAATGCGAATGAAATGAAGCAGCTGCCACATTTGGCTTCTTTCGCTTTATCCTTGTTTCATCTTGCATCCACGGAATGCATCTGTATCTTTTTATATTTCTCTATCTCACCTGAAAAATGCATTGCGTTAGGTTTCTCTTCTCAACTGTTTCACTTTTTTTTATAGTTATTTCATGCTCTACTTGGAAGTCGAGTAAGTAGAATAATTTCCAAATTTGACAGCAGACATATGAGAAGCTGCTCACTACAGCCACATCACCCATCACCCCCCAAACCCCACTATTGCTTTTGCTTTCACAAAAAAAAATGTTGCCACCGGTAACTACTGGTTACGTATGCCGAACGGAAACTCGAACGGAAACATTCAACGTGGCTGGGGACATGGAGACGAGGTCGAGTCGAATATTGAATGACGAAAGCTCTTTCTGTCCCTCTCTTTCTCTATGCATGCATCTCTTTCTTTTGCATAATGTAAATGCATATATGGGTGTCATAGTCAATGGGAAAAAAGTGAGGAGAATAGCAGATGCAAAAGGATATGGTAAAACGTATAGCCAGAGTGAATTTCCGTATCCTATTAAGTGTGGAAATTACTTTCATATGCACATTTTGATTTCCTAGTTGCATTCTTCCCATGCTGATGCTTGATGGCTCATATAGCCATTGAGAGGGGATGTTATCCCCCATTGGAGAGTTCAGAGAAGGAGAAAAAAAGTCCGAGAGAAGAAGCATCACATCACCTGAAAGATGGATACAAGTTCATTGGCTTGAGTAGTTCACAATGTGGTCTAAGACCCAGAGTGAAAGGTTGACTTAGATGGATATGTGGTAAGGTTTAGAATCTACACAATTTCCGTAAAGAATTTTGAACTCACTGCTCTCAAACAATATTGGTTTTGAGGAAATGTTCGGCAATTTTAAAGTGGGTTAGCGAAATGCAATTAGAATTTCTTTTTAAAGAAAGAAGCTTTTATGTTCCAATTATAGATAAATGAAAACAAAACGATGAAAAAAACTTTCTTACATTTTTCAACAAATTAATGTGTTAACATTTATTTGACAGCGTTCTTTCCAACTTTAGAGTTATTCAGGTTAACTAATCACAATGAAACTAAAACAAAAGCTGTGAAAACTATTTACATATGCTATTTTAATCGAATGTAAATGTTATTTTAAAACATGGGCTTAATAAACCATATATTGATAATTATTTCGTTGACTTGTTCACATCTAATTAAAATTAAAAAAAGAACGTCAAAATAAGCATTATAATAATCATTAGGTTATGAATTAATTTATTTAGAATTAATAAACATAAGCCGGCTAATGTGTAAAGAGAGAAACAAAATGATTAAACAAACAATATATAATCAAATTTCCTTTCCCTTGCTGTGGAAATATGTATTTATACATTGAACGCATAATTTATGCGTAGGCATTACCTATAAATTTCTCTATCCATTTTCAATTTAAATGCAAACTTCAGCTTGGCTCATAACTTTTTCGTTCGATGCAAAAACATTTCAATAAATCAGCAAAATCAATGATGTTTAAAATTAGCAGCAACGAAAACAAAACCGACATCGAAACTGAAGCTGAAAAAAGAAAAAGTAAAGAAAACAAATAATAATAAACCTTCGAACGGTGACCATATAGGCCAATGAAAAATGACTAAAGACGACGAGGAAAGCCAAATCATGAGCATGAGGTGGGTTTCTGTGGTTTTTGAGGGGGGAGGACAGAGGCACAGCAATAATAATAAAACACAAACCGGATTCGTCGATAACAAGGACGACAACGAATAACATCAGATGGCCAGACTTGGTTTGGTTTTTTTTTTTTTTTGTTCCCTCTCCCTTAAAGCGATAAACCTTTACACTTCATTACGCTTTGGAAATTTCATGCTCCAACAGCTTGGACTCAACGACAAAACAAGGGGTTAAAGCCAAGCTAGGCCAAAACTGTGCTTAATCAGTGAATCAGTTCGTCAAGCCACATGCAAACAAGAAAAAAAAAAACTCATACCGGAAGTTTATATTTATATGAGGAATTTCATATTCCCTATCTCGATACCTTCCAAGCTCGATACCTTTTAAAGCAACTGTAGGAAACTTTATAAGCAGAAACTCTTATTTGTGTGGATAACGAATAATTTTGTTTTTTTTTTTTCATATTTTATTATTGACAACTAGATGATGGAATTATTCATCTTTCTGTTAGGGTATAAAGAGCAAATATTGTCACACTGCACTGCATCTTTCGACTCCGCTTTTTTCTCTCTTTCTCTTCGCCTGCCTTTCTTCGAGTGGTTATTTGCAAAGGCAGCTGTTGTCTGTACATTTCACTTACAGGCAATTTTTGCCTCTTGCCTGGCCAATGTATTGACATTGAAGTCACTGAGCGTCAATTGCAGGCAACATGCCGTATACGCAATGCAACAAATTATGACCTGTATGACGTTTAATAAAAATTTATAAAAATTTATTGCAATTCAATGAAAAAATAATATACGGTTGTGTACGTGAGGCTACCTATGTGTCATTATGTGTGCGCTTGTGTTTGTGGACAAAATAATTGCACGTAAAAGTTTTTTAATTAAAAAGTACGCGTGACTTGTGTCAAATGTGCGTGAAAAAACTACGAGAAAATGAATCATAATAAAAGCCCGTGTATTAAATTAAATTGTTGGCGAACTAATCGGACTACATACACATACATACATATGTATGTGGAAAAGACTTTTAAGTCACCGCAACCAGGCGTAGTTTCTATTGGTTTTTGGGCGGCAAAGCCGTGCATAGAAATTTCACCTAGAATGTTAACAAAATTGGGTAGATGGTAGAAGTGAAACGCAGTTGTAATAACGAGAAAAAGCACGCTCAACATTATTAATTTTAAACGCCTGCTGTGCCCGGACCAAGGCATCTTCCATCAACAGCAGGTGGTCTCAGACGGTGCGGGGAGATGGGTGAAAAACGAGAGTGAGTGAGCAAAGACTACAGGAAAAAGAAGAAAGAGACAGCCAAAGACTGACTTGCTCATTCATAAATTTTGTGTCATAAGCGCGTGAAAATGGTACAAGTATTTGAATTTAATTATGAACTCGTTGTGTGTGTGTGTGTGTGTGTGTGTGTGTGTGTATGTGTCACAGGCAACAGACAATGCCAGCCAGTGTGACTCTCACTAAAGTCCCTAGTGATAAATGGGCACTTGCAGAAAAAGCAGATAGAGAGAGAGCAACAAATGAAAACGAGGGTGAGTGAATGGGAAAGCGAAAGTTACCTTTGTCATCTCTAAAGCATGCAAAATGCTGGGGCTGCATTTCATTTTTTTTATGTTCTGTCCTGGCTCAACAAACACACACACATATTCACCCAGTTATGTAAATAACAGTGTATATGTGCGTGTGTGTATTAGTGTGTGTTATTTTTTTAATAAAAATATTATTTACCTGCATGCTGGAGCATTATTCGCTGTCTCTTACTCCATACAAACTGTAAAAGGTTTACATGTGCAATTCAAGGCGTGCTGTGCTCAAAGGAAACGCCGCAATGTGTGTGCAACAATGTGCAAGTTAAGTTGAACGGAAAAGGACCTGGGTACCATTAATGCAACACGTTTATTCTGGGAGTCTCTCTCTCCCTTTCTTAGGTTGTAAGTGTGTGTGTGTGACTTTACACCTTATTGCGATTTACTCTAAAATTGCAAACGCTGCAGGGCTATGAACTTTTTTTTCCTTGCATTACGTTGCCTCTGACTTACACTGTTATGCACTTTTCATTGGCCAGAGGTGATAGGTGCAAGTGCATGTAATAGGATTCTTACAAATCAGCATTCAATGTTGAACCAGTGGTAGATTTTGAATGTCACCCAAAATTCTCGAATAAGGCAAACGTAAAAAAAAATAAAAAATTACATTTTTTAAATAGAGTTAAAATATTTAAAAAATTTAAATAATAATGCCAGTTTTAAAAGACCTGCTAATTGAAAAACTATAAGAACGATAAAAATTATACTTGGATTAATTTTAAAATCAGAGAAACCCTTTAACGTAGCGTAATTTAGGAAGAACTGTTAAATGCCTTATGAACAAACTTTACATTCGGAATGAATAAATTTATTACAGCTGCCATAGCACATACAAACTTATTTTTCCATCTTTATTATTACGTCCAGAAGAACATAATTGACTTCATTTTTATACTCGTTAACTGACAACTGTACGATTGCTTCATCGTAACATTTACAACCATTTAATGTAATGAAATGTCCACAACGCTTTCGTTTAAAAAGAAGTCGGACACAAACGTCCATAAAATTGTTATTTTATACCCTATACTGAAAAAGGTTTATACAACAATTAAATCGGAATTGGATTAAAAATATTAACTTTTTATAGCTAGAATATATTTGGCGAAATATTATTATAAAATATGTTAAATTTTATTTTAATTTAATTTAATTAAAAGTCAATTCTACTTGCTACAGATAATTATACCTGTTGAAGGGTACTTTGAAATCGTTGACTTCACAGCTATGGAAAAGTTGTTTTACTTTTTACATACATATGTCCATACGACATTAAATTACATAATTGCATTATGTAAACCAATCAACATGAAGCCAACAAACATCTGCTCCTCATATCCCGAATAAGTGTGGAAGGCAGGGGAAAGCGAAGAGGTAGGGAGAAAAGAAAATAAAGGGTCTGCATCTCTGTGCCTGGACCAGGTTATGCCATTAAATTGCAATTCCTTTCGAATTGCGCTTGCTGGCTTGGCCATTTATTTCTACCTGCTCTGAATTTTCACTCCTTTTTCCAGCTTTTCCTCTTTCTCCCTGCATATGTGTATTTGTCTGTACAATTCTTTCAGCTTTATGCCCTTTAATCTGCGTCGTGTACTTGACACAAATGCCGCATAAAAACAACAACAACAACTAAAGTTTTATGCATATACACACACACCTTCACCTATATATATGTATTGTTAGAATAGGTGCGGAAGGGATGGCAAGCCGTTGCACTTTGCATAAACGTAAAAAGGCGAAAGCATGAACCTGCAGCCAACCTGGAGTTGGTTGTGCATAAATCCTGGCGCTGAAATGTATGCAACACATTTATATGCATATTTGGCTATGCTTATGTTTGTATATGTGTGTGGCATGTGTCTGTGTGATTGCAGAGAAAAGAAAGCTAAAACAATGCCAGGTGAAGTCAACTGCACTTGGCAACCATGGCAACAACAACAAAAACAACGAGAATAACAATCAAAGGAGTAAAGAAAAAACATGAAAGAGGTGAAAAGAAAATGCGCTGCCTTTATTAATTCTAAATCATGGTTGAGCAGCAGAAGCATCAGCAACAGAGAGGAAAAAAGAGGAATGAGAAAAAGATTGCAAAACATTGCGAACGGTAGAAAAAGTCCAAAGGAATACACGCGAGGTGGGAAAGCCATCTTTGGCAATATTTTTGCCGGCAGACCAAGAAGCGGAAACGATATAAAGATGCGCTTAAGAGCCGAACCATTGTAACTCTGTTCAACCGTCTCTGCTACTCTCTCTAGATTGATGAAGTGCACTTACAGGTGTTGCCATTTGTTGCTATTAGCATTGTTCCACAAAGTTCAAGAGGAGTTCAGCTCTCAGAAACCGGAAGTGTCTAATATGCATTTCTTTCATTCGTTTCTATTTTTTTATGCCACATCACGTAATATGTAAAGGGGAACATAGAATGAACGGGTTGGAGTTGGAAAGGACAGAACACAATCCATGCGTTGGCATTAATAGTGGGGAAAAAATAAAAGCAAAATACTAAGACGTGACCAGCCTACGCTGGCCAAACACCAGAATAAACTAAGCCAGACAGACAACTAGAGAGCCATGAAGACAAAGCCTTTGTATGCTGCGCATTCAACGTTGCGTATGAGTAATGTGCGGCTTTTTAAGCTTCTGTCAGTTTCTGTTGTTATTGCTTTGTTGTTGTGGTCTGTCCAACTGTTAGTCAGTTAGTGTGCGGGTGAGTGTGCAAGTAGTTTTCAATTAGCTTAGTTCGGATAGCATTGACTACTCACATTTTTTTTAACTCTCTCGAAAAGCATTTCTGTCTGTTTCAATGCTCTTCCTTTCTATTTATATAATCATCTTTAGTTATTATTTAATTATTTTTATTAATATTTCTTAAGATATAAATTTTGTTCCAGTTTCAATTAATTGTTAAAGTTTGGAAAGTCGTCAAAGTCATCGTATTATTTATCAAAAATATTGAGAATACAAAAAATAAAAAAGGAAGTTTAACTTTTTATTTATTAAAGAGTATTTAGCTATCGCATTTAAGAAAGAAAGTATTAAATTTTTGTGTTAGCTGCTAAGAGCATTGCAGATTTTCGAACAAGCCAGTCTCAGTTTAGTGCACTAAAAGAAGAGAATCAACTGCAATGGCCAATACCAGCCAACAGGACAACAACAACACGATAAGCAATAGCAACGATGAAGGACTACTGCATAAAGAAAAGCGGCAATGGCAAAGGAGAAGCATTTGTTTTCATCGGCAATTGGTAAGTGAAAGCTTTTAGCGCGAATTGTGCTCGGCAATCACTTTAAATGGAGTAGAAGCCGCCTTGTACAAAAGCAGCTTGTCGAGATCTTTTACCCTCACCTTTTCACGGCATTTTCCCCATTTTCTTTTGAGCCTATCTTCTTCGTCTTAAGTCGAGTTCCACTTGGCTAAACGGTTGTAAATATTCTGGGCAAAAAAAAAAATAAAATTAAGTGGAGAAAACTACACGTTGCATTTACAAAAAAAATTCTTATTAAAGTTTCTTGTATAATATTATGCTCTTTAAAAAAAGAGTACATAAGAGTCTCTATGCTTATTGTCAATTACTTTCTCTTGTCTGGCTTGCATTTACTTCTTGGAAATTATTTGCCGCATCACTGTAAGCAGATTTCATTTAATGCCTCAAGCGTAACGACTTCGTCAGTTAAATTTATTTAAGATGCAGCTTACTTTTTCTTCTTTTGCCGTTTTTATTTTTTTTTTTTGTTGCTTCTTCCTTTTAGCTGGAAATCAAATTCCTTGGCGAATCTGGTAATTGACTTCAATTGACTGAGGGACTAAGGGAGATTGATGTGGGAGGTGGCAAACGATTCATCATCAATGCTTGTCGCTTGATTAATAAAACCACAGACCACATGCAGCGCTGCGAAACGAGTGCCCTCAATTCCCCTTAGATTTGTTATAGAGTTGGACGAATATTTTTCATAAATTTATAACCAAAAGGCCTGCCGTCCCAAACCAATGTGTGTGTGTGTCCATTGTCCCTTATCCTGTAGCTGTTTGGCAAATGTTTTATTGCGTACATAAATTGCAATTAGTCTCAGCTCCTGCCGGGATAAATGCGAGCACACGCATGTCGCAGTGGTCCTTGGAGTCGCCAGGGACAAGGCAGCCAGCAGTAGGCACCAGCCTGTGGCATGACGAACCCTTGGCTGGTCTTCAACATACTTGGCCACGGCTCGGCTGGTGGGTTAACAAAACATCAATTGACTTATTAATGTGTTTGCTCCAATCGCTGAAACGTGGGAATACGGGAGAGGAAGCCTCAATTTGCTTCATGTGGTGGCCAATTTTTGTTGGCTGTAGTCTGTAGTCACGTCTGCATTTAATGTGAAATTATGACTTAAATGGCTAAAATTTATATTTATAAATAAATTACTCACAATCAAGTTCTTATGCTATAATATTTTTTCTTGAGCATTTTTAATTGCTTGAATTTTAGCAAAAAGAACCAAGGCCAATGACCTTTGCAGCATAAATATACAATGAATTGAAATAGAATCTCATGATTTACCATTAGGTGAAAGCTATGTAGTCTTCCTTTAGGGTAATTAGCCGCTAGACATGAAAAAGGGTTAAGCTAGCCAGCCAAAATGATTGCTAATTGAATTAAAAACTTTGCAAATACTTGGTGTAGTGAAAGAAAATGAATTTTCAATAGCCGTACTGACACTTGTATTTACACTTGTACAAACCACTTTCCCTTCCTGCAGTTCTCTTCACTTCATTCGAACACATTTTTAAATGCATAAAAACAATACCAAACAAAAATCTGCACAGAATACACAAGCTGAATGCCAATTTGATTGATTGACTTTGGTGGTTGGTGGTTGTGTGTGTGTGTGTGTGTGAATATTCGAATCCTGTTGGCAGACATTTTCTTTTCTTTTTTGCTGCCGACTGCCTTAACTCCATTTGTCTGTTGCCCGAAAGTGCTGCCGAAGTTGCTGGTATAGGCAAACACTATGTAAAAACATTTAAGGTTTCAATTAAGTGAAATCCCAAACGACCAAAAAAACACAAAAAGGAGAAACCTGCGAAAAAAAGGAAAATTTATTAAAAAAAAAGGCAACTCATACAAAAGCTGACCAGGCGAATGGAGAGGTGAGCGAAGGGCCAAACTAAAGATGGTCAGAAATTTAAAGCAATCAATTTAGGCTAAGGAAAGTGAATAAATGTATATATATTAGGGTTGGCCTTATTTATAGGCCGGCACAGCAATCTAATTTAGAGCTACCTAGAAGGCCCAATAAACTCGATAGATAGAAAGCTTTGAAATCTTAATATCGACAAATGGATCTTACTTTAAACTGGGTTTTTTCAGTCTTTAGAATAAATTTTAAATTAAGTATTGTAGATATTTACGCAAATAAGCCTAACCCTAAAATATATGTAGGTATATAGGAAAACAGTTGAGTTCATAAGGTTAAGAGTTTAAGTTAAAGCTTGATAAACGATGGTTCATCGATGGGGATTTAACAAAAAGAAAAAAACCAAGCCACTTACAACCCTTCCATCAAATGTCAAAGTTTAGACTGCAACGGTCACTTGAGTTATATTGAGATTTATTATGCTTCAATAGCAGAAAACTTTGAAAACAAAAACGTTGGCCTAGCGAATCATTAATTATAATTGCATTTTATTTGCTTTCGAAATTTACGAATATATGGTCAAAAACCAGTTACTTTTTTGTGTATTATTTATTGTTACCATTTGGGCGTCAGCTTGGATTTCAATTTCAGTTGCAGTTGCATTTTCAGTTGGATCGGTAGATATTTTTTGTTCCTTTTATGAAGTGCTGCTAAGTTACTGGCCATGGGCCAAAATCTGTAATACGCCCACGCAGCAAACTTGGATTTGTTGCTGAGACTGAGAGTGAAGCTGCTGCTGCTTTTTCTTTCAGGTCTTCAGAAATCAACAACTTACACTTTCTTTTTTCTGACTTGAACATAAGGCGGGAGGGTGTCTCCTTGGACTGCAAGTTGTTTTGACACTTTTGGGCCAACAAAAGTTTCTTCGAGCATCGAAGACACACGAGAAAAAATAAGGCAACTAGCCAGAAGGAAATGTTCTGCTTACAAGCTCGCTCTCTACACAATTCCGTATAATATTTGAGCCCGTTTTGGGAACGTCTTCATGCTAAAAATTTGCTTATTTTGTGAGTAGTTGTGTATGTGTGTGTGCGAGGGCGTTTATATATGTCTGCTATTTGGTTTGGTTGTTGGCTGATTAAAGATCTGCACAAGTTTTGCTGGCATTTCTCTGGCACTTGGGGCCCAGTTTTTTCGGCTTTGTTTTGTTTAACCCAGTTCAATCTTTCCCTCTCTAGCTCTCTCTCCCCCTCTCGGTTTGCTGGTTTTCTGTAATTTTATAATCAGCATGCTTGAAATAAAAAGTAAAAAACTTTGCTATGTAAATTAAATGTCGAAGTCGCCAACTTTTTGTTGACATTCTCGTTTTTGCTTCTTTCTCACTGTTGCTGTTTTTTCTGCCTGTGTACTAACATCTTTGTTGCAACGCGAACAAAAAAAAAATCATATATAAATATATTTCTTTATTTTTATTCACCTATATGTATGGTGTATTTGTGTATATGTATAATTTTTTTATTGTTGCCGCAAAAGGTAGCAAATAAATGTGGTTTAAACATGACAAGCCCCCTTGGGCTGCCAGCTCGTTATCACCAAATATTTTTGCACACGAAATGAGTGAATAAATAAACTCGAGGTCGGACCATGCCGTAACCCACAAAAATGAAAAAACAGAGGAAAAACAAGAAAAAGGGTGAGCAATATGCCTACCTTGCGGCTCTCAGGGTAAATAGCTAAAGAGACCAGAAGAGCAGCAAAAACAGCAGCAAAAGTCAGCAGTTTGGGGGCTCGTTTATGGTCTCGTCACTTGTTTGACAAATAAAACGTGAAATGCCAACCAAAGAGCGAGAGACGAAAAAAGAAAAGAGTAACCAATAAAAGCTTAATTAACTGTTTATAGCCATGGCATGTCCACGGACCTGAAAGACCAAACTCCAATTGGGAGACTGAGCCATTAATTTGCCGTCAGTATATATGGTTGAAAATTGTGTTGAATCTTAATAGACGCAATATTTAAGTACGTATCACAAAATAAAAAAAAATACAAAATAAGGTTAACGAAAGCCAACCTAAAAGTTTCTGCATCCGGCCGGTAGTTTTTTGCGGCCAAGTCAATATTTGTCAACTTTAATTAAAGGATCAAAGTTAAAACAAGGCGCAATTAACACGAAACCCAAGTCACTTGATAAATCTCTACCTACTGTTTTCTATTACTGGCACGAACAAATTAAATCTTAATGAGAGATGACCAAAAAAAAAAATAAAAGATTCTACTAATGGTTAACGAATGATAAGATATTCTTACTTAGGGAGAAAGTAATGTCATTTAACTGATTCCTTAGTCGGCTGGAAATTTAGATTCAGAACATTTGCCAGATTTTTGTTTGTCAATATCACAGATTTCATTTTAGTTCATACTCAGATCAGATTTTAGAGAGAAAAGGTTAAAAAAATCACAGAAATATTTTTGTTTTATTTTCGGCTAAAGTAATTTAATTTCGTTTTATTTTTTAAATAAAAAATATATGTAATTGTGTTTTCTTGTGGCTTATACGCGGATCATGTCAGAAGTGGCCACTGCCAAAGAATATATCGACAGCGACAACGAGTTATCGGTCTCATTGAAGGGGAGCATAACGACTCTAAGGCACGAGGAGAAAAATCAGCATAGCGATAAATTTCTTGATCTATCATCCTGTGCATCGTTTACTTCGTGTGAATCTTACGTGAATATCAAAAGTACGATATTGAAACGTGAAGTGCATACCTCCAATGCAAGTTTGGATAGTGGCATTGATCTCGAGTCGTTGATGGGTACGAGTTCTCAGATTCCAAGAGATGACAAGCCCAACACTTCTAGCACCATCAACAATAATCACATTATCGACGAAGAAGAAGAAAATGAGGAAGAACAGTTAAATATCCTGGTGAAACGTTCATCGTTGCGTGTGGTTATGGAACGAAAATCGTTGCAACTGACCGAGGATAGCAGTGAATCGGGCGAAGAAATTGAAATGGATGAAGTATATGAGAAGTATGGACGTTGGTTCCGCCCAATAGAGATTGATAAGACGTTTGAAATATTTACATACTTTGATCGAGATTCTGATGGCTATCTCGATTTGAGTCAATTTAAGCGAATGCTTGAGAAAATGGATATACCGCAGACGCATCTCGCTGCCAAACATCTAATGGCTAGTGTAGCTGGTGAGCTTACCGTTAGGATGACATTTTGTCAATTTCTTCTAGCATATGCCAAGTTGCTGAATCGTATGACCATTAGAAAGACCTACCTGAGGGACAGACAAACGGAACGTTTGGCTCAAACGCCAGCCGTTGATGTCTCTCAGGTCGGTGTCAGCGGGGCCAAATTGTTTTTCGAGGCCAAAATTGCAATGCAGTCCGACCAAATGGTCAATTCTACGCCGCCAATGCCGGCAACGACACAAATGTTGGTCAAACATCACCATCAGGCAGAAGACAATGCGAATGATTCAATGAATCGGGAGCAATTTAAGAATGCGGCAGCTGTTTTCAACAAGCATGATGGCAAGGATTAGAGGCGCTTCCATCCGATCCAAAGCATAATGGGAGAAAATTGTTAATTGTTTCAGGTTGACTTTGTCAGTTTGCAAACTTTTCCAAAATTTCTAGTTATTATGTTTAAAGACAAACAAATTGAACGTTTAATGGCTTTATGTCTGACCTTGTCCGCTGGACCCATAAATCATATGCCAATAAAACCCAAAAAAACTTTTGTTTAAGTGACCAATCAAAGGTAATTGCCAGGTGGAGGAGAAGCAAACCAAACAGCAACAAAAAGTAAAACCAAACAGAAACAAGGCGATACTTTTCAATAGCCATTCCTGCTTCTCCTCCCCCTTTTTCTTTCACCTCTCTTTTACTGATTGCTGGGGTTTTGTGGAATGATGATGAAGGGAAGATGAGGGGAATCGTTTGGCATACCCCAAAAAGTGAAATGTGCGCCACACACGCCAAGTGCCAAGTTGCGGGACTTTTCCCGGAAGTTGCCTAGCCTCGAAGGCAAAAATATTTTCGTGCAAATAATTTGCGCGCTTAACTACGTTAAGTATTTCGATATGTGTATAGCTTTATATACATAGAATCATATACATATACATATATAATATATAATATATATAACCTAGGGATAGAAAAGGCTGGCAAAAGGGTAGGAGTTTGGAATTTTGTGGTAAAATAAAAATCAGCCCAAGGCTGATAAACTCTTAACTAAATTTGCCCAAGTTTATATTCGACATGAAAGTATCTGTATCTGTAAGTGGCTTTATTTAAGGCCCGATTCAAGAAACTTTAGTACTGATTGATAAGAAATTTATATAATGTATGTATATGTATATTTGCGTATTTAATATAAAAAAATTCTTTGAACTTGGGCTTCCTGTAGCATGCCACATAATTATGTTGCCATTAAACCAAACAAGATTTGTGCTAATATTTGTTGCAAATTTTCGCCAGCACAGCCCCCGCTCAGCGATTTCAGTTACTGCGAACCACACGCCATATACAAATTATAATGAAAATTGCGAACGGGCGAACGTTGCGTATACGCAACCAACCAAAGGCAACCAGGCAACCAGCGACTTATGTAATAAAAATCCAACTAAAGTCAAGCAAAAATAATGAGCATAAGCGGTGAAAGGGGGCGTGGAAATAGTTTTCAAATTAAAATAAATGCCGCAGCTGAAACAACTTTTATATGCCAGCAGCGTCGGCAATGCCAGCTCTAGCTCCAGTTCAACTGGAAGGCGGTACTGGGCGTAAAGTGAACATTTTACTGGATGCGGGAGAGGGTGAAGAATGGTGGATGCGGGATGGAGAGAGGACTGGTCCGAAGCAATTTCGTTGACTTGGCCTTCCCACTTAGCTAACCAAAATGCCATGAAAGTAAATTCACTAGAAAATTAATTATGAACAACGAGCACATGAGAATATGGGAAAAGGGAAAACGCAGGACGGGCGTTTGGGTAATGGCAAGTGTAACCAATGCAGCATGTTAAAGGGAATGAAGGAATAAGGGGATGTACCTTTTAATAGCATGGCCATCAATTTCGCTCAATTGCGCGCACAATCGCATCTAATCACATTGGAACGACCGACCAAAAAAAAAAATAAACCAACCAAACAAACTAACAACAACAATAACAGGAACAAATTGTTAATGTTGGTAATAACAAGGATCGACTTGAATGCTGCTCATTAAAAGAATGGTAAAATAATTATTAATTAAATGAATTACAACCAAAATCAAATTTATACCAAACTAATGTCTTATTGTGTAAAGCAAAACATTTATTCACGCGGTTTCCTGCCTTGAAAGTCTGAAAATTATTTATTTTGAATTTTCTTCGAGTAGTTTGCCTTGCTTAAATCAATTTTTCTAGATATGAAAGGCAAGAGAAACTTTATGGAGAAATAGAGCGCTGTTTAGTCTAGCCTAAGTCCCAACTAACCCATATGCACCCTGTGCTGCAGGCAGGAGAGTAAACTCTTGGATGGCCCCCCGACTAAATGTTTATGGTTATGGTTTTATGGCAGCCTGCGCTCTTCGCATGTGTATGTGTATGTGTATGGGTCTGCGTATGTGTGTGAAAAAGGGTCACGTGTCAGATGTCATTGACATGGTTTGCCTTGCCTTTAAGCATTTGTAAACATACACACACACACACACACACACACACACACAGAGACACACACACACACACACATAGGTACAAATATACATTCTCAAAGTCCTTTCAACACAGACAACGCCAAGAGCAACTCACACAGATGAACTCCGAAAAGTATGCCACGGTGTTTGCCTCATTTGCTTCTGAGATTCACCATCAGATCGCAGACAAGCAGCTGCACAGCGCAATCCTTGTCAATTGCAATTAGTTGATGTAATAATTTTTTTATATTCTGATGGAGTATAAAAATAATAATAAAGAAATATATATTTCAAAGAGACATGTCAAGTTGTTGGTTAGTCCCAAATTCAAAGTCTTAGAGATGTCACCTCCCATGTATATCTTTTGCATATTAAATTCGACCGCAAACTGTCAACAGACACTTTAAGCTGGCCACATAATAAATGTGTATGCTCAATATACCCATTTCATTTGGCATTAGGCAGGAAAACGGAAAATAAAGATTTACATTGGTCAGAAATCTAGTTCCAAAAGATTTTCAATTATAGACGAACATCAGCATTGTTAAATTTTGTTCTCATACATTTGTTTCATCACATTTGTTGATATTTAAGTGAATAAAAAATACTTTGTATCTGAGAATTCCAACATATGTACGCAATTACATTTAACTTTAAAATAAGCTCATAGAAAATCAAATGAACAAAGAAACATGATAATTGAGCAACGATTATTTAGCATGTTAATAAATAAATGGAAAATACATAGAATTTTTATATGCTATGCATCAAAGCTGTGAGGACTCATACAGAAAACAGACTTATAAGTCTGAATAGAGAAATGTTCGAAAATATGCTACTTGCTTTTTAGAACAAGTTCATTCAAGAATGAAAGCAAAACAAAGTTTTTCCAACAAGAAACTGAATAATTGTTGGATGTTCAAGTAACAATGAAAAAACAACATTGTTTCAAACCGAAACAACTAAATCTCGAAACCAAATATGCCAAAAATTGCATTCCTCTTGTTAAAAAAGTAGATATCGCAAAGGGCCAAATGCATTACACTAACCAAGAGAGTGAAAGATAGAGAACTTTTCACTTCCTAACTAAAAATTGTTCGTGGCAAAAGAAGGAATGCAGACAGTGAAAATCAATCGTTTTGTTAACACGCCCATCTTTCATTTCGCCCCTTCCTCTTCCCAGCCTTATTCTGCCCGGGTACTTGGCCCCAGTTAAGACCCCAACGCTATGTACATATCCTTGTCTAGTTGATGTTTTTCTTAACTTGGAAGCATAAGTATTTTTCTTAGCCCCTGTTTTTGCAATGCTCCCAAGAGAAAACAACCAACAGCTTTTCGATTCAATTTCCTTGTTCACAATACGCTTGTTGCTATTTTGCATAGCTAAAGAAGTAGCTTAAGGAGAAGCAGAAGTAGGGAAGGATGTAGGTGCAGGCGCAGGAGCAGGAGCATGAGACTTTGGCACTCATTGGCAGCTTCTACTGGTATAGGCGTAACTTTTTACTTGTTCTTTTGCCGCAAAGTTTTCAGTCTTACAGTTTTTCTTCCTTTAAGTAATTCGCGCAGAAGATTGCAAAGATTTATGTACTCGGCAAGACCAAAAAACAAGAGCAACAGGGGATACCAGAGCGGCTGTAAAAGAGGTAACATACAATAAAAAACTGCAGTTGCAGTTGCTGTAGAAGGTTGGCAGTTAGTTGAAATGCTGCGGATGGGATTAAGTGGGCTTGGCTCTTGCTATTGAGTTATAGTGTCTGATAAAACTTCTCTAACTAGATTTGTCAGGGCAAAATAAATGTACATATATATTGAAAGTCGTGTGAATACTAACGATGCTGCTGATAAAAAAAAAACAAACAAATCAAATTAAGTGTAAAATTATCAAAGTTCGCAGCGGGCTTTGTGCTAAATTTTCTGATAAAAAACCGACACACATACAAACAACAAACCTATCTAAAAAGGAAAACAAGAGAAAAACAAAAAAAAAAAGAGAGATGATGACGAAGAAGGAGCAAGGCAATCTATGAAAGATTCATTTTTCTTTTGTCATGGATTTGATGTTGAAAAATTGAAAAAATGAAAGTCAACGCCAAAGCAAAATCTTTGCCTGACGCGCTTAACCCTTCTGCCGAGACTGCCAGAGCAAAATCTGCTTTTCCCTTTCTCTCTCTCTCTCTCTCACTCTCTCTCTCTCACTCTCTCTCTCACTCTCTCTCTCTTTCTCTCCGTCTCGTTCCCTCCGTCTCCCGTCTCTTTAAAACTCCTCTTCGTCTCTTCTTTTTTTTCATTTTTGATGATACTGAAAGGCAACTTTCATAATGATAATAATTTTGTGCATGATTTATGAATGAACAAGTTTTATGGACACCAAGAACCAAAGCCGAAGCTTAAGCCAGGAGCCAGGAGCTCTATAAACCTTATACAAACGTTAATTTTGTAGCCAAAAAAAAAACTTATATATATATATTAGGTTGGAAAAACGTAGCCAGGCTGACCAAAACCTTCAACTGCCCGCCGGCCTTCAAGTTTGCCCATTTCTCGTTTTCCGTTTTTTATTCACTTTAATATTTATTTCAACTGTCGGACCGTTTTGGAGCATAGTAAATTTGCATCTTTCAACATTGTGGAGCAATGGGGAGAGAAGGGTTGAGAGTCTGGTTGGGGTTCAACCCTTTGAAAATCATTTCGGTGTGAAATTGTGTCCGCAAGAGGCGGGCTAAGCGCACAAACACGTGAGCCCATTGAAAATGTGCGCTAGTAAAAGTTGTTTCCTCTTATTTTTGTTCTCTCGTTCTCAGTTTCACTATTAAATTGGAAAACCCCTGAAAGTGTGCTATGGAATCCCATAGCTACTAGTTGTTATTCGGTAGAGTTTAATGGCCTCCGGGGCAAACCTGATAATATGAAATTAATGCCCTGCACAAAAAGTAGAAAAAAGAGAAAGAAATCCCCCTTTCCATGGAGTCCAAAGAATTATGTAGATTTACGAGGCATGCCATCAATGCTATGCGGCCAGCAAAATGTAGGAATGTTACTCTAATGCATGCCTAGCAATTAGGCCAACAAAATTACAGAGAACGACCTGCACAGAGTTGGAACGAGTGGGTCAAGCTGCATTTGAAAACTAAAATCCAAAATTTCGTGTATAATTCATTTCAACTGATGAGGCCATCAGCAACTTTCTTTCGAGTTTACACGCAAATCACATAAAATAGTAAGCAAATCATGCACAAAATATGTTCTTCTGCTTTAACATTTCGTCGAGTTTCATGTTTTGCCGATTGTAGGTTTAACTCTTGACTCATTCCATTTGATGGCTAATACTTGACGTGATTTGCCAAGAGAATATTATTGTAAAGACAGGAGCCAAACACTCCCTGACAATTTTAAATTGAGCACCATGTGCAAAATGCGACAAGAACATTTGCAAAGAAATACCAAATTGCAGAGTCCTTCTGTTGGGAAGTTCTAAGCAACTATTTGTTGTAGTTTTTTTGCTCAAGTAATTGAGGTTTTCAGGCAATAAACCAAACAAACACACACACACACAGGGTCTCAGGATTCATGCCAAAATGAAAAAATGTATAAAATTGAACATTTTAACCACAAGTCTGATGTCAATTTAAACAAATGGCTGCACATCAATTACTCTCTGACATTAAATTATCTTTTTCCCCTTTGATATAATACTTATATTGGTTATAATTAATCGAAAAGATTGGATATTAAAGAGGTTTATTAATTTTATGAGGACTTTTATTTTGTTTTTGTTTTTTTAAAGAAAGATCTACATAAATTAGTTGGTGATCCTTTTAACAGACAAATAAATGTTTAAATTTCTTTTTCGCATTAATTTTAAGAGACTATTATCATATTAACAGAAGGGTTTGCAAGAAGTCACTATGTAAATGTAAATACACTGTAAAATCCAGTCTATTTCACATGACCCATTTATAAATATGTACATATTGTATATATAGCTTTTTTACATTTTAATGAGTTCTTGTTGCTTGTAATTTTAATTGAATATTGAATTGGGAGAATTACAAAGCTTGTTATGATGTTATTACTTCTCTTCATTGTTTTTCATATTATTGTCATTTAATTAAATAACGGAAATAAGCAATTTAATTAATTTATAGCTCATGCTTGCAAATTTTAAAATAATTTTATTTTATTAAATTTTATTTTCCTGATTCACCAGCTAAGTATGTATATATATAATTAATATTAAATTAGTTTTAACCTCAGGCTTCAAAAAGATGGAGAGAAAAAATTGGTACTTCAGCGGGCATAGCGATTGATATTAATTATTGGCAACACTTCATGGCCTCAAGCCATCTGAAGTACAAAAAAAACAAGAGACGTTAGTGTAAAGGGTTAGAAAGTTTATGTGGGGTCACATGTTGTATTGCAGTTGTTGAACCGGCGACAGCAATTGTTGTTGGTCATGTTTAATGTTTAATCACTTGACCACACGCCATGTTAGACCAGGTCAAAAATGGCTGCCCCAAGCAGACTTAACGATTTTCGTGATGCATACTTCCAGGCGCAGGTTAAACTCGTCTCCAAAAACAAGCAAACACAGGGCCTGAGGCATTCAATGGCAAAAGCAATGGCAAACGTAGCACGAACAACAAATACATGGCACAAATTTATATGCAAGGAATTTTTCTAAATAAAATTTTAATTTTGTTATTTTAGAAAGCGTAAGGTAAACTTCAGGAAAGTCTGAAAGCAAGGAGTTAGTTTTAGTTTAATTAAATTTAAGTAAAAACAACATTTAAAAAGATTTTCTTTTGGTTTTAAATTTTTTGTTTAAAGAATTTTTGGGTTCAACAAGGTAATTCCTATTTTTAGGTTTCTAGAAAGAAGTTCAATAAAATTAAATCAATACCAAAATAATTGTTGAAAGTTTGGCATAAAACAATAGTTAAATTAGCTGGAGCTTACAAATTTCTCCAAAGCAATCTCATCGATTCTTTATTCTCAACATGTTTTCACAAAATTTTAAATAAATGTCTGAATTTAGTTTTTTTTTGAAAAATGTGTGTAATCGTTATGGGATCTTTGAGTAGATGCATTCCGTTAATTATCTTTTAATGCCATCAGCAATTCAGAATGCTTGTCATCATTATCATGCCTCTACTGCCTTCTCTTGAGAGCCAAAGAGCAAAGAATGAGTGTAATGGAAACGAGCTGGCGACCGATTTCATGAACACTTTCAACACGATAAGCCAACACAAAGTGCAAGACCAAACGATGGCAACAACAGCAGCAGCAACAACCAGTTTCAATCGATTTCCGTTTAGCAAACGATGAGGTCTCTCACCACTATAAAGAGGAGTGGAAAACTCAGGGGGTGGCAAGAGGAAAAACCAGAGTTGCCTGTCGATTGGTTTTTGTTTTCTTTTTTGTTGTTGTTGTTGCTATTGCTTTGGACTTTCGCTTTTGCCGTTTGCACGTTTCAGTTGTTATCGTTTGTTTTGTTGCTGTTGTGCAAATTATTACATTGACCCACTAAGCGAAAAACTTTTCGCCCATCTCAGTATCTTTGTGTTTATGAATATATGTGTATGTATGTGTGGGAGCGTTCATAGAAGTAAAGAATTGTTGCATACCTCGAGGCATAAAAAAAGTATGAATTCATAAAACAAAAACCCGGAAACCTTATGGCGGAAAGAAACCACAAAAAAATAAATATAAAAATAGAAATGAAATTAACTTAATTTCTTTGTTTTTCCCTTTCTTACAGAATACCATAAATCATTGGAAGGTTCTCGAGTATTAAGGAAATAAAAAAACGAAACGTAAGTAAAATTAAATTGTCGACCAGATGGTGGCAGCTTTAACTGGAGTTTATTATTCACGTCAAATCGCATCTTGTGTAATTTTTGATCAGAGTTTAAAGCAGTTGTCGTGCAACCGGCTACCATTTTTGTTTTTGTTGTTGTCACTGACCGCAACAAGGTCTAATTCAATAATGGCTAAAAGCCACAGCAGCAAAAAGAGCTCAACCTTGGCAAATAAAAAAACACACCAAAAAAAAAACGACAAAAAATGGCCAACAATTTAAAGCCTAACCGCAGGCGTTGGTGCCGGATGAACCGACAAAAAACTGAAACAAAGGCCAAAGCAAAAAAAAATTAAAAGTAAAAGAACACAGAGAGCCAACAAAACACAGAAACAATTTTTGTTGAGGCGTTGCAATTAATAGGAGCCCAACATAGACACACACACACACACTGACAGACTCATATGGGAAGGTGGAATGATCCAGGACATTGACATGGCTACAAACGAAAAAATAAGAGAAACTTGCAGTCCAGACGGGCTTGCAACTGAAGCCAAATACACACACATAAATTACGGGGCGTGTCTTAAGTTGAAACTGTTTCCTTTTGTTTTTCGCTTTCCATTCGTATGGGGTGTGGCTGTTAGAGTAAATCTTCAATGTTTTGTTGCACAAGGCGATAAGAAAAGATAAATGAGGCTTTAATGCAAAATAAATTAAGCACTTGTCGTGTGTATTATGGGTGGAACGAAGTTCGCTTAGGCCACACTGGCACTGGCATGCCAAGAATGACATTTGATTATCAGGCTCTGTTGGATGTTGGCTCTGTTGGTTGGATGTTCAATGTTCAATGTTCGTTCTGCTGTTGAGTGGTGCCTGTCGAGGCGGCACTAAACCGCGACCAAAGCGCGCACTTTAAATAAATCAACGACAGCGTTGACATGAACATGCAGTGTCCTAGAGTGCGCGCGTGTGTGTGTGTGTGTGTACCTCTGTGTGTGTCAGCAGCTGCCTTTAATTAAACTACACTTAGTGACTGGGTTCGCCAAAAACTTGGCTATAAATTTTATTATTTCAGGTGCTATTTGCAAAATTGTGAAAGAGAGAACGAAAAGAAAACTTGAGTAGAACAATTTTACAGTTGCCGACTACAAATTACCCTGTTGATACCCTTAATAGTAATACCAAAATTTAGTCTAATAATCTGAGGTTCTATCAATATTAGAATTCGAACTATTTTTGTCTTTTTTACCTTTATATCTTTATGTGGGAAATTAAGAATGCTTTTTTAATTTACATTGTAAATTTTCAAGAAAATATATATGTATTACATATGTAGGTTTACCCATTTTAATGGTTTGCAACTATTAAAGTAAAATAATCGACTGCATAGAAATTCAATTTTAAAGAGATTATGGTCATTTATATACTACGTTGTTGTAGTTGTTACAACTCAAAGACACATTCCACTCCAGAGAGCAGACCCAGAAATAAGCCGTTTCCATGGCAAAGATGTAGCCACAGTGGCACTACAGCAAAAAGTATAAGTAGCAGCTGTTTCAGTACGCTTGATTTAGCTAATACGAATCAAATACAGTTGCCTATTAGCAAAATCCATGGTAATAATTAACCAGATAATACAAGTTGCAAAAACAAGCTAAGGAAATTAGTTAACAAAGTGCAAACTATCAATAAATCTATAAGTAGTTGCTGGTAGGCAAACGTATTTCCCAGCTTAGTGCTTCAGTTTGAATTTAAACTCTTTAATTTATAAAATTATTGAACGCCCTTTCAATGTAAATCTCATAATTGGGTTTATCACTATAGCGAAATGCCAACACTTTCAAAGTTCTTATTTTATGCTGCTAGTTGATGTTTGTTGTTAATGTTATTGCTGGTAAGCATAACACGCATAATTACATGCCAAGCAACAGTTTAGATTCAGCCATTAAAAATTTACTGCAAGCACAGTAAAAACTCGTGTTCACCTACTACAACTCAACCCATACAAATATACACAGTAAGCATAAATGAAAACTAATTTTGAGTTTTTCAATCTGGGTTAAAAGGGTTTCTCCCTGCTACTGTTGCAGCTGCCGTTTGAAATTTTTAATCAGAAGGCAAACCCTTTGAGTAGAGAATTAAGTAGAAACTAAAAAAGAGAAAAACAGAGAAAGAAAGAGAGAAAAAATCTATTCAGCGAGTTTTTTTTTTTTTTTTTTGCTGTTTTTACAAATCATTTGCAATTCATTTGCCAGATACTTATGAAACGTTTAAATGCCAGTTTTTAATTACGCTTTTCGCTTCATTTGACTATCTATATACATACACCAACTTGTTACGAGCGGTAAGAGGCGGTTCAGGGGCTAGGGCAACTGTATTTGTTTCGCATTAACTAAATCAACCGAATTGAAACAGCTGCCACTTGTACTTCTGCTCTAGTGCCACTGTGGCTGCTCCTTTTGCCATGGAAGCGGCTTACTCTTAGGTCTGCTATTTATTCGCAGATCGAGTTCAGAGTGGAATGTACCTCGCCCAGCAACAACATAGACAACAAGGATACTGATGCTGATGATGTCCTTTGTGCCCTCCCTCTTGTCGTAAGATACGTTTGTAATCAATGTTGAAAAAGCGAGTATAGAGCTCCTTCATGTACATACATATGTATAACCCACAAGCTCATTTTAGTTGAGTCCAGGGTTGCATGCAACTTTAGTTTAATTCTGCTTGTGGTGGCTTGTGGCTTGTCTATATCATCAATAACATAAATATATAAATGACTTGTTCATGTTGGACAACAGTTTCTCCAAATAATTTGACATTTAAATATGCAAAAGTCTCGTGGTTACTTGAGAAACATCTCTTTTAATTGAGAATTAAGTTTTACTGTAGAAATGGATGTTCTTTTTAAATTATATATATATACATATATGTATATCTATATTTAACTTATAACTATCTGTTCATTATTACTTGGTACACAAAAAGAATTCGGTTGCAGCCCTAGGGCCAAGGCTGTTAACCGTCTTGCAATCAGCGGCAATTGTAGAGCTTCTCTCCAATATATAAAAGCTGAGCAAGGCGAATAGCAAGGATGAGCCGTTGAGTAAAGTATCCCGACTATGGCACGACCACCCTCATTCCCGCATTCCCACAATCCCACTGCCAATTCCAATACGAATTCAGACTAGTGGCTGTCACTCAGTGAGTGGGCCACTACCGTCTGCCGCCTACTGCTGACTGAATGCATGATGCATGATGCTCTTACTCCCCTTCCACTTCCACTGCAAGTTCTCTGACAAATGACAGGGCCCAAGAGCAGCGTTCGGTCTGGGCCCAGTTGCAGTTGTAGAGATTCGTTTCATTTCGTTATGTTACGGTTCGCTCCGTTCCGAGCTGTTTTTTTTTTTTTGTATTGTTTGTTTGTTTTGGCATGGCAGTTTGTTGTTTGCTTTGCTGGTTGCTGTTGTTGCATGTTGAATTGGTCGGGGATTGGAGTGACTGCTCCTTCTACTGCCGCTGCCGCTACCATTGCTCCTCCTGCTCCTGCTATTACTTCTTTTTGTTTGCTTTTTAAAGTTACAATCATTCTACACATTGCACCATGGCAAACATGACCCATTTTTTGTTTCTTCTTTTCTTTTTTTCGAACCTACTGAGCATCTTTCAACCACCTCCCAAGCGCCTTTCGTTTAGGTGTTGACTTAAAAAATTCATTTCGCTAGATTTTTTCTTTTCATTAATTGCAAAATAGGCATAACTAGTCAGATGTCGAGGCTAAAGAACTGAAACTGGGCCTCTTCTCCGTTAGTCTCTGTTTGAAACTTCCTTTCAATAATTTATGCCAATGCTTGGCAAGAAGGATACTAATCAGCAGAACTCCTGCCAAAAGCATTTTCTCCACGAGAACTAGTCTCTACTATTTGAAAGCCTCTTCCTAGGAAGCTGTTGGCATATTTGTTTCCTGTTCTTTTTTTTGGCAGTCACTTTACTTTATTCTCTTTGTTTCACTTGCTCTCTCTCTTTCTTTCTAGGTCTGTTTCGGTGGCTGCCTGCATTTCCTTTTGCTGCAGTTTTTGCCAGTTTTCTCCATTCGTTTTGCTATTGTTGTTGCTGCCCCTGTCGTCGCCGTCTGTGGCAAAAATTTATACGTATGCGAATATACGTCGACGCCGCCATCAAAGAATGAATTTTATGGCCGCAATGCGTGAGTTTGTTCTTCCCTTTGCTTTTGTTTATGGAGATTTTAAGTTGAGCACTTGAAATTGATTGGAGCAACTATGGGTAAAAAATTAGACCGAAACATTTCACATAAAACTCAAGTTGTAGGGCCACAAAAGGCAACATAAAAGTCAGAAACAGGAAATGTTTGCTTTCAGTTCATTATGGCAAGAAAGTATATTATATACAAAATATAGACTTTGTGTGTGACAAAATTTTAATCAATATTATGTTATGGTAAATTAAATTCTATTAATTGATAATGATTAAATTATAATTAAATGTCAATTAAATGACAGGGTCAGACGGGACTAATAACAATATACTTACAACTGCTACTCTCTGTTTGCCACTGTAGGTAAAAAGTTAATTTAGTCGTTAGAAAATATATGCTAAGGAAAAGAAAAAGAAGTTTCGATTTGTTTAAGTATTGATAAAAGCATTTAGATAAAAGTCCACCAAAGCAAATTCATATTACTATGCAGAGTATCGGCTAGTTAGCATTTTATCGTTTCCCATGTCATATTCAGCCAAACTTTATGAAATCCACAATCGACTTTGCCTTTTCATTCATTTGCCTGAAGGTTATCCAGCTGCAGCTGTTACAGACAATTCAGAGTTCACTTAATTTACCTAAAAATTTTGAACACTTTTTTAATTACATTGGAAGGACCCACTGTAGACCGAAAGTCCAACAATTGCATGAGAAAATTGATTTTCCACCAGTAGCCATGGGAAAAGGCCAGCCAGGTAACACAATTCTGAATAGCTTGGCTTAAAACTGGGTTAATAAACCACAAAAGCGCCATGAACTCACAAGCAACAACAGTAATATAGGAAAATTCTACTGAATTATCTAGGAACACAAGAAGCAGCTGCATAAGGCGAGAAGGACAATGTTGTTGTTTATCTTGGAATGAAATGAAATGAATTCCTTAGATATGAATATTATTGTCATAATATTTTCTTATATTTATTGCCCATTTATGGCATCACTTACTTTATGAATTTTTCTTTAATGTCTTTATTTGCTTATCTTTTTGGTAATTAACTAGTACTTTTCTTTTAACGTATGTTTAATTTAACAGATAAATCTTTTTTATTCTCTTGTTTGTTCTTGTAAAAACTTGAACAAATATGACTAAAGTGCTACTCGACTAGCTTTTATAATTGCAATGGCTTTTGGTAGATTTAGAGCGGCATGGCAATCAGTAAATGCGATAATGGGAATTGAAATAATTTGCCATAGCTTCAGAGCTAGTCAGCAGTCAAGTAGCAAATGTGTGCCCATTTTTTTACAGTTGGCGTTGCTCTAACCTTACCGTTTAAATCAAAACTGTGCATAGCAAAGTTGACAGAAACGATGCCCTGGGGAACGGGAAGTGAAACGAAAAGGGTTATCAACTTTAACATGCAACAGCCACGCAAGCTAAAATGTATACTATAGAGTATATAAACACACACATACACTTGCACTTGTTCGCACATACATATGCAAATGGCGTAAATAATAATAACTTCATGGCTGCTGCTTACAACAAGCAACAAGAACAAAGAGAAAAGGCAAAAATATTGTTGCCTACTTGCAGGCGCAGCGAGCCAAAAGCTGAAAAAGTTTTGTTTTTTTAGACTGCCTCAGCCACAGCCAACGTTATAACTTCACGTTAATGTAGAGAACATGCAAAAGTCTGAACTTGCTCCAAATACCTTCATCTCTTCTCAGTCTCAGTGCTGCCGCTGGTTGAAGTTTTTATTATAGGCAAACAAAAGAAGCTAATGTTAAATTTACTGAAAACGTTTGTTTCAAGTGCTTTATGATTATTTTTTACACTTTATGCGCGTTCTTTGAAGCAAACCAGACCCAGACCCACTCTCAGACAGGTGGCAGTGTGTTGGGGATCTAGCAGGGAGAGAGATAGAAAAGCCTCAGCTTCAATGAATGCATTTTAAACTGATGGCATAGCCTTTAATACTGAACGATTATACGACAAATACGCAGGGTGTGGGTAAATGAATGTGGGGGACAAAGGAAAGCAAACTGCCCAGACAGCAATTGAAGCACAAAAGCATTGTAAATCATCTTGCAAAAATGGTAGAATGCAGACCGAGCTCAGGTAAAATGGTAAAGAGTAAAACAAGTCCAAGTTGGACATTGGGCATACTGTTTATTTTTCATCTAACACTGAGTGAGGGGCTTCTAAGACTGAGAGAAAGAGTGAACAGGGTGAAGCATTCTAGCATGCCTTCAATGTGCCAGCGTCATGTTCACCTCTCAACCGCATTGGACACTTGTGCAAACAAAGCGAAAGCAGAATAAAGCAGCTAGGCGGCACCCGTTGAGAATCGAGCATGAAAACAGTTTGCATGCACACAGACACATGCAACTGGCCAGCCGCAGCAGGTACAACCCAACCCTGGTATTGCCTGGTAAAGCAACAGCAATAGAAATTGCCATTGAAAGTGCTAAGAGGTTAGATGACTAGATGGCTGCAATCTATGGCACACCTTGCCACCCACATTACTTAAAGGAGGCGCTGCATTCAACGTGAAGCGACTACAAATGACCGACATTCACCCGCCGTTTTTCCCGCTCCCGTTACAATCTTGGTAGGGAAATAAAGAAATTTTGCCCCATTGCGCAAGCATTTAATTTTGCTTTTTTCTTGCGATTTATGTTTACTTAAGAGCAATTCATTTTGCATTTTTATTAGCGAGACATAAAAACTGACAACAAACATCTAGCCAACATCATGTCATAAGACAAACCTCATTTAATGCATAGAAAATGCTATGAACAAACTTTTGAAAAGAAAAAAAACTAGGCAGTTAGATGGCAGTTTTCATTGTAAGCATTGTAACCAAAATGTTGCATCATAACGAGTCGTTGAAATTTCTTCAGCATTGAAATTTAATTTCATTAAAAATATACAAAATGGCATACTCTTATTTATTATTTTTGCTATTTCTGAAGTTGACCAAATACTTTCTCTTAGTTTTCCACTTTGTTGTGGCCTTGCCTTTTTTTTATTTGCTTCCCCTAACTGACTATGAAATTTTGCTAACAAGTTAAAGTGGTTCTGATCAGCCTTTAGCGTCTATATTTTTGATTCATTTTCTCATTCCTTTTGCCCACTTCAAGATTCTAAAGCATTTTTGCTATCAGTTCTTGGGGTTTTCGCCAAGCACCCGACGTAGTGCACAGTCGGCGGGGAGCGGGAAAATGAACCAACCCGGCTCCGACATAAAACCCATTAGCAGGCCAGTCAGCGGCATCAGCAGCAGCAGACGTTTTGTATTTAAGTGGAGCAAACAGCGCAACAGCAAAGTAAAAATCAAAAATAAAAATAAATTGTTGAAAAAAAAAAGTTTCACGCAGCTAAAAAGGGAAATATAAACAAGCTGGTCCAAGACTTTGAATGTTCTCCCATTCTCCCCCTCTTCCGGAAATACTGTTATTAAAAAATATATCTTTCTGTAATAGTCGAAAGACGAGAAGGGGCAGATGTTCGAGACAATGCTGATAGCGTTATATTTAGAGGAAGGCCGGGGGAATTGTTTGGTGGCATTCATCCGGCTGGGTATATTGATAGGCGGCGCAAGTTTCACTCTAGGAGACGAGTGCACAAGTTCTCGACGAGCTGACGAGCAATTACCTCCCAATCGCTTTTGGGGTTTGACCTTTCGGCCACCCAAGACTTTAGGGCACTTCTAGCATTAATTGGAAGCAACATCGTCATCGGCATTGCCATCATCACCAAGTTGTGCAAGCCTTAGGAAACAAGAAGAAAAAATATGCTACTCAAATATTATTTGTTTAGGCAAGCAATTAAAAGTAGATGGCCACAATATGAGTTCCTGAAGAGCCAGCAGCAATGATTGTTAAAATGTTGGCAAATTGGATTTTTCGTTAGCTCGTCTGCGTGCCAGCGGGCAGGCAGGCAGGAAAAAGACAGCTTAAAGTGCCTATAGGTCACTTCGAAGCATCCTTGGCTCCTGATAATGGGAGTCTGGGCCAGGGCAAAATAGGCGTAAAATGAAACTTTTAAGTACTTTATGGCCAACACTATAAAACGGGCAGCAAAACAAAACACACAACAACTAAAACAAAAAAAAAACAAACTGAAGAGACGGAACATCAACCATGTGGCGGTATTCCATATAAAAGTTGCCATGTGGCAGCAACTAAAAAAGCAACATACATCAGGTTGTAGGTGTAGGTGTAGGTTGTGGTGAAGTTACACCAATGAAGTAACATTCGGTCTAATTTGGAATATTACAACGGTTGTAAAACGATTATAAAACGTAACACAACACTGACGAAATGAATGAGTGGCGGAGAAGGTAAGTAAGTAATAGAGGTAAATAGAATAGTGATGTAAATGGCTTCTTAATGTCATAATATCAAAAACAGTAACATCTAAAAGACGATTTGGTATTTCCAATAACGGTTCTTACTTTTGAGAAAGCAGGTGAAAATTGCTTTTAAGAATTGCTTCATAGAACACATTTATTAATTCTAAATGATTACCTCATTTTAGAAAATGTCAAGGGACGTATTCAGTTAGATTAATGTAGACAGTTGTAAGAAATTGATTTATAAATAACTAACGACATTTTTTCACTGAATTTTTGGAACAAAAACTAAGAGAGAGATATTGAAATGTCAGATAAAACATGGCTAAAAACTATAGAAATTCAATAAAATGTCATAATCAATTTGCACCTCCTGCTGTTACCATGGCATTTTGTTGCAAAAATGTAAGTGTGAGAATGGTGTTATGGGAAATACATTGCCTGCTTTTAGGCGCGTGCTGACATCAAAGGCAACGCAAAAAACACTTGGTGTGAGAGAGGGATGGCAATAAAATTACAGTGTCAGTCAGTTTGTTCGTCCTTTGAAAGACAGTAAAAAACAGCAGTCAGCAGCAGTTGACAATTGAAGTTTTTCTTTGGCACTCGCATTACGAAAGCTGGGCAAACGTGGCGTATGCGCAATGTGAGAAGCGGCTATACGTTCAGTCAGCGAAAGAAGATTGACAGGCTGTAGAAATTGCAATAAACATCACCTAGACAGAAAACTTGCCATTAAAGTGCAAAAAACAAAAAATAACAAAAAGAACTAAAAATTAAAGTGAAAATATCCTAAAAACTGTTGAACTAACTAGATTAAACCCCCTGACAGTCGGTGTGTATGCCTACGTATATGTGTATTTATTTGCTTAACCAGAGAAAGAAGAAATTTATATTGAAATGTGTTTGGAAATGGCAATTTACGCACTGTTAGGGACACATCTACATACAATATGCTGCAGGCAAGGCAAATCCAAGTGTTTCCCCTTTTTTTCGGTTCTTCAAATGTTTGCAAGCCCCAACCCCTTTGGGCGAAACACAGAGACACACACACATACACGCGTATTCACTCATACAAATGCACAAATAGATATCTTTTGGTGATTGTCGATTTGATTACGTCAGTGGTAGCTCGACCAGTTGGTCAACTTTGTGTGTCCCCTGGCATGATTCGAAGTTGAAATTTGTTTCAGCCTCTCCTGAACCAAATTATGCCAAGTATTTGCTTATTACTTTTTCTCTATCTTTGACTTATACTTATGTGTCTCTATATATATACGCACATACATATATATACAGACGTTCTGTTTTTTTGAAGCTGTACCAATAAAATTTTGTTAAGGGAGAACATTTCAAAAAAGGTTTGGTCTGATACTGCAAAAATGCCTGCAAATGGCATTGAGAGGACTAAGAGACATTTATATATATATATATATATATATATGTATATATACGTTCGTAATATGATATGAGCAACGCAACAGAATTTAATGCTTTGGCATTTGAGGATTGTGTGGCTAGTTGCCGAAAGAATGTGAAACTGTTATGGGGTGTGCGTATGTGTCTCTGTGTGTGGTTGAGGAAGGGGGTGTTGACACTAAAAACCATTTAAATGGTTCATATTCATTCGGGTTTGAGAAAAATTTCATTCATTCATTTAAATGAAAAAAACACAAAGTGACCACCATGTATCAAATTTATCAAAGTTGCGTTAGAGTTTCTCGTATAGAAGTTGAAACAAATCGAATTCAACAGAATTTTAATTCATTCTGATGTAGACCAGAATGATTAGAATAAACACTATATTTTTTATCAAGGCACTATTCCGCGATTGGTATTGAATAATGTATATTACGCATCAAACAAGTGATTAATGACAAGAAGTAATAGCAAAGTTAATTTTACCTAAATGTTTATCACACCTAAGTAAATGTAGATCAGAAGAATTTCCTTTCGAATTTTAACTATACTTACAATCGTATTGACAAAAGGGTTGACAGAAATTTTGGAAAAACTTTTAAGCATTTCCACAAAATTTCAAAGTTTTGCAAACAAATTTTTAAATTCATTTTATTGATTTGCAAATGCTTTACAATAATTTGATTTTGCACAGTGTGAAGGCTAAAACTTCAATCGTTGAAAATTTGCGATACGCCTCTGTGGTTTTGGCTGTTGTCAACTTTTGCCTAATGGATATTTGAGCGTTCCCAAATGCCCTGAGCAGTAGCAGTCTGGCATGGCCTGGCATTGCAAAATTTGCCCATGGACATGCTCAGGTGAAGGCTGGCCGATAGTTGGCGTGGATAAGAGGGGGAAGTAGTCGGCAGTGGACACCCAATCCGTACCTCTCAGTTCTAACTGGTTTTCTCATGGCTGCATGAGCATGAGCTAATTAGGCAAAGTGTCGCCTGCAGGTTGCTGGCAAATTTTTTGTCAGTTGGTCGACAACTGTCAGTTGAGTTGCCTTTTGCAACTGCTGCAACTAAAGCAGCAGCGACATCAAGTGCAAATCTAATTGGAGATTTTGAGTTTTGCTTTTCCGGTTTTGTATGTAATTATAAACGAAATCATAAGCTGCGGCCTATGGCAACGGAGATTAGACGGGAAATTGCCAAAAGCAAATGTTCAGCTGAGTGTAGTTTAGTTCGGTTCGGTTCAGTGCAATGCAACACTGAGGGATGAGTTATTATGAAGATGAGAATGTACAATGTTTGGGTTGCATTAGAAGCTAATTTACACATTCCGATTTGCGGTTTATGTCGACTCATTCGTGGGAATTGAGGGAGGTGTGAAGGAGGCAGGTAAATCACCTTTGTCCTACGCCTTCAACTTGGCCTGATAACATTATGCGGCATTTTTCTACAGCTTAATGCATAATTTGCGTCCTGGGAATAACGACAGCAGCTTCAACAGCAGCCCTCAATGTCTCTGTCTCTCTCTTTAAGGGAAACAGGGAAAAACAAAATGGGTGGTTGGGCAATGTAGTAAAAGGAAGCTTCGTAAGTGCTTGGCAGTACTTACCGACTCTCTGACTGCCATTAGATTATTTTATGTTGAGCTGCTGCTTGGGTGGCATTTTTGGGATTTTACTTTGTCAAGGCGTTTGCCTACTCACTGGCCTATCAAGATTCTGACTGGCTTGTATGCTTCATGCTTGTATTGAATTGAGGGTATACGGGAAAAGAGAAGTGTTGACTGCATTTAAGCCTCTAAACGGCAAGACCAAAAGAAGATAGATAAATGGACGAAAAGGAAAAGAGTCAAAAACGAAATTACTGAAGATGCCAGATTATGATACTGTTATGTCTATTGAGGCTTAGATGTGAGCTAAGCAGGTAGACCAATGCAAATTGTATCCGATAGATACAATAAAAAGAATATCTTAGTAAATAAATTCAGTGAAAATTCCTCGTATAAAACTTTCGCTTTTATCTCATTCAATGTCAGCAATATCAAGCATAAGCATTCATTCAAAGCTAGTGACATAATTTCTATTTTTTGCGCCTTTTGTCTCCTGTTCCCTCCTAATCTTTGTTGGGCTTATATGGCCTATGAGCCATCCCTTTTACTCAAATGTTTCTTATAAACATTTTTGTTGGTTGTTTTGTTTTCTTTCCCCAGCTAAAAGAAGACATATTATAAATTTCCTTGTCTTGACAGAGATAAGAACAAACTTCATGGCATACATGCTGAGCAGGCGGCTAATCAGCAAATAATTTGATTGAAGGACTTGGCTTTTAGGTTCATGGGTGGCAAGAGAATGGGGGTTGGCTTAGCTAGCCAACAAATGTGCTGTGCTTCGACTAATTCACAATAATTATGCCCTCTCGATTAGAGATACTCCTTGTAATTAGAAGACGCCATGAGGGCGCCGCTTAATGAGGAAAATAATGGAAGCCAAAAGGCCAAGAAAATTTTTGTAATTGCATATGCAGAAAATGTTTCAGGCGTAAGCAAAAACGAACAAAAAAAATGTTCCTAATATCTTATTCAAATTGAAAATGAGAACATAAGCAGACTTTCAGACTTCAGACTTGAGACTTGAGACTTGAGACATATGACATATAGCAAACTCCGACTCCAAAAAGAAAATAAAATACATTGCAAGAAACTCAATTACGAATTCATTTCGCTTGTCATCTTTGACAGACAAACAGAGAGACAGAAAGATAGAACCCAGTATACATGTATGTATGTGTAGATCTCGTATGAGCAGCGGGCACTAATTTCAGCTTGTAAACATATTTTAACAAAGATGTCAACAGACGTGTGACAAAGAGATGAGATGACTTCTGCGAAAAAGGGCAATGCGGAGTAAGGGCGACAGCACCCTAGCAGAGATATATGTCTTTCATATAGAAATATCATAAACAATGTCATTTCACATGCAAATTTATTTATGAAAATAACACACACAGAAAAAGCAGGAAGACTGAAAAGAAAAAAAAATGAGAGAACTTTACCATAAAGACAAGGGCCAGGAATAAAAATGACAAACAAAAAAGGGGTCAGGAGGATGGAAAGAAAACGAAGGAAAAATCACAGAACCAGCGCACATGCTCGATTGAAAATGAGCTGCTGAGCTCAGCGCAAAAGGACGACGAAGGAGACAACACGAAAAAGAAAACAAGAGAAGGCAAAAAAACAAAAAAAAAAAATCAAGAACTGGAAGAAGAAAATTGAAGCGTAAAGCAAAAGTAACTTAAGCAGCGGCAAACTGAGCAAATAAAGTGTGGGGTAACCTTGGTGCAGGACTGGATGGTATAGGACAACAAAGTGAAAGTTACGGCACTCACTCACACAAACATACACACTCTTTCACACAGGCGCACACATATTGAGACCCACACACGAAGTGCTGAAAAATTCAACAGTATGTGGCCGCATGCCGCTTGGAAGTAAGGGTATTCCAATTGGGGTAAATGTAATTGGCATTGTTTTAGCAGTGCATGTACATAATAGAGTATTTGCAGATCGCCTATTTTTCTTTTCATTTAACTGCTTTGCGCTTCTTGTATTTTTGGCTTCGCCTTCGGACTACTAACGGACATCATATGAGAGGTAGAGAGATAGCCCGATATCTTTATGTTTCATGCAGACTACGCAAAACAATATGTGTATCTGTATGTATATTTATATATATAGGGGCAATATTTTGATAAGTGTAAGCAAAAATAAACAAGCCGTGAAAAGAAAAACCGAAAAGTTGTGCAACCGTCGGCTCGACAAACCCAAAACCGAAACCAAACCATTCGAGAAAGGTTAAGATTGAGTGTGAGTTACTCTAGGGAATATATGCCAAAGAAGAGATGCCTCCTCGCTCTGTTGGTGGACGGGGACACTGTCCATTGGTAAAGAAAGTTTCTGATTCTTTTTTTGCTTACAACAAACTGTTTTCGTTTTCCGTTTCAGCTTCCATGAGTGGAGAGTGAGTGCATGTGAGGTGTATGGCTTTTTGAGTGGGGCTACTTTGCTTTTTATGGCATCTTTCGTGGGGTAAATGAGGGAATGATTTAAGTGTAAGCAAATAGGGGAAAAACTTACATCCGTTGAGGAAAATTGTGTACTTTTCAAAGTGTAGAATGGCTAAGAAAAACAAATCATAAAATAATAACAATAAGTAATGGTTAAAAATTTTAGTAAATTGTCTCACATTTAATCTTTTCGTTTAGTCAATTTGAAATAAAAAATCATAACTATTCACCACTAAATTCAACTATACCATGCTCCAGAGAAGGGAATTTCCCCGCCCTCTCTACAATTAGGCTTTTGCTCTATTTGTTTCAATCATGGTCCATAATATTATTATGCCAAGCGGCATGTGAAAGCCCAGAGCAGCAAGCCAAATGTCCTTGGGCATAATCAGAGTTAATTTATTTAAGTCGCCAAACTATGTATGTATGTATGTATATGTATGGCCTTATATTGAACTTCCATACATATATATGTGGGTATATATTATGCCGGAACAATATTTGACCATAACTGGGGAAACGTGTACACTAAATTATGATTTAGCCGGCGACCTTCACTCCTTAAGCTGTATTAATTTCGATATGTAAATCAATATATATCAAATTGCGTAAAGTATGCGTAGTAATAAGTTTATTTTGACCAATGTTGAAAACCTGTAATCAAAAATACATTCCTCTCAAATTAGATGGACTAAAACAGTTTTCTCTTGTCAAATACAAAAAGACATTTACACATCATTAGATCGGCAGCTTAGCTTTTTCACAAAATTGTGTTCTTTAAATGAAGCGTCTGTCGCCTTTTTGAAAACAAATGACAAATGTGAGTTCAATTTAAATCTAAAATATTTTGAAGAGTCGACCTAAGAGATATCTCGCAAAAAGGTGTAAGAAAACGGGGGCGCTTAGCCAATGAAAATTCGGCAGTATAGCCTAAAGTAAACACTTTTCAGTATACCCATATGTTACCGTAGAATGCTATAATGGAGTTAAAGGGGAAAAACATATGTGTAATATTTGCATAAAAATGAAAAGAAAAAAATGAGAAAAACAAAACGAATGTCGATTGTCTCTTACGGATTGTGATTGTAATTCTAAAAATTCTCCTTACCCTTGCCTCAAACGTTGTTGGTGCGCTGCTTTGTCATTCCAAGTGAATAAACAGCAGACCCCAACCAAAGGATTTTGTGGCTCAAGAGCTTAGACAAGGACGATGAAGGGGTCGGTGGAGTGAAAAGCGGAAATAACCAAAGACTTGTTGATAGGGGGTTGACCAAAGAGCCACCGCAGCAGAATCAATTCCGATTTAAATGTCTGTATTCTACCCCTAAAACGCGGGCCATGACAGAAAGTGGGGAGAAAGACTGAAGCAAAACAAACATACACACACAAACAAATAATGCATTTAAATAATATATATACATACGTCTATATGTATGTATATCTCTAGATATAGATATGATAGATTTGCTTCACACAAACAATTTCACTTCCACTTCAATTCGGACTATCATCATGCAATCAGTGCGAACCAAATCCAAAATCGCATGAAAATAGTTTTGCAAATCGAAAAACTTCATGCGTGCCGTCATCGTTTCATTTAAGAGAAATGAAGAAAGAGAGAGAGAGATTGAGAAAGAGAGAGTAGGGAACAATGATGTCAGTGGGGAGTTGTTATAGAACAAATTGTATAGCAAAAACTGCAGAGCTATTGTTTGAAGTGCTTGCCGTGTCCGTGTCCGGCTTACTCAATGACTGAGCCAGTAAGCAAATGTATATATGTGTGTGTTTGAGAGTCAATGTGAATTCATGGACCACAAATTGTAGTTGTCGTTGCCAACATTGCCTGCTGATGTTCTGATGAACGAGTGTGCATAAACATTTTCCGTTTGAATATTTAACATAATGTCACATGAACTCATAAATGTTTGCTCTACCTACACGACACACCCTGCTTCTGCTGGCTCCATTTTCATTTCATTTATCTCATCATCATCAGCATCAGCATCAGCATCAACATCATGGTTTCTGCTGTTGCTGACAATGATGGAATACTGTTTTGTGGTTTGATTGGTTTGCTTTTGTTGATGAAGATATTGGCTACCATGCTCCAACATTCATTTGTGTATATGTATACCGAAATGCGGGAGGGGCAAACCACACACACACACACACACACAGAATAGGAATGGTAACTGTGCGTCACGTGTATGAATGTTTATATGTGTGATATGGAATGAGCAAAAACTGCGTATGTTTGCCTCAAAAATATGTTAAACCAATAACTTGAGGTTTCGTTCGTTTATGATGAGAAGTTAATGAAGCGTCCATCGATGCAGATAAAGGAAATTGAAAAATGATTGTGATACAGGTAAATCTGCCCAGCGCACATATAAAATAAAATTTAAACATATAGCTTGAATTATGTAGCATATGAATTAAAATGGATTGAAAAGGTTATTTAAATAATAACTAGTGCTGTAATTAAAGTTAAAGTTTTAATGATTCCCAATTGCTGTCAACGATTACAAGTTTACCTAATCGGCTTTAATTTAGTTATTAATCATTTAAAAGCTGTTAAGTTTAATTAGTTAGTCTACTAGACTGCCAAAATTCTCATCTGCTAAATATTTATAGCATTATTTTTTGGGTAAAGTTTAAGCTCATTTTTGGCTGGTATTTATAATGATTAGAATTTATGAACTGACCAAGCAAACCGCCAGGCAACTTTTGACAACAGTTACCCATCTCCCCTTCACCCTACTCCTTTAACTTTATATATCACGCTAAAACCAAAGTTAAACCGAAAATGCACATAAATCAAATGCAAAAACTTTTGTTTTCAGTATACTAGTTTTTATCGTTAGCCATGCAGACACACGCTTTGCATGTGTATAAGTGTGTGTGTGTGTGTGTGTGTGACAAAACAGTTAGTTTGTTGATGTTACTCTCTAAGCATTTCACCAAGGAAAATACAAAAGCAAACCAAACGTAAATCAACAGCAGCAGCAGCTCATCATAAAACTCATTTGGCTACAGAAACGGAAAAATGAAATGGAAGAGGCAAAAACCAGGAAAAGAGAGTGATGACTAGAGAGAAACAAAGAGGAAGACGAGTGAGGATATAAGAGAACAAAGCCAAACTGCTCATTTTGCTGTCGCCTCTTTTTCGTTTTGTGGGACCACAGAACTTCCTTACATACACACTCAGACTCAGACACACACATACTGGCTGGAACCCAAATTAAGTACAACAAATGAGTTTGAAGGCGTATCCAAAGCAAACAAGGCAACAAAATAAATTTCTGTAATTGATGTTGCTAATTTGTCATCTACCATTTTTTGAGGCCCATTTCTCCAGACACATTTACAGGTGGCCAGCTTCTACTCTCGCAGCTCTGCAGCGGTTTAAGTTTCAGTTGACTGATATGTCAGGTCGAAAGAAACCCAAAAACAAAGAAATTTCTCTTCTCCTGCAATAGAATTTTGATTTAAAAGCCGCAACACGCGTATGACCCCAACAAACAAAAGAGAGAAGGCAACAAAATGTAATCTTATGCGCCAAATTAAACAAACGGCAAAAGAAAAGCAGAAAAAAAACAACGACACTAAATCAATTGTTGCTCTTATTGAAAAAGCTTTTGCATTTTCGTCATATAAAAGATTACATATATTTTTAAACAAGCTATCAAAATGAATTGAAATCTGAGAAAATACAGCTCTGAAAATTTATTCACTTACAAACTTTGCAAAGGCGCATAATCATTTTAAGTTTTTCAATAATTAACAAAAATGTATCTTAATTTTTTCTTAAGTTTCTACCATTCGAAGTCAATCTTGTTATCTATTTATCATGCCAATTCATTTTAATTTAAATTTTTCCCCATGGTATGTTTACATTTTTCAACAAAAAATAGAAACTGTAAAACTTGAACAAAAATTCAGCTTCGGTTTCAGTAAGAAAGTTAATAATGTAAAGCTTTTGAAACATTTTCTTAAGTAAATTTTTGTCGCAACTTTTTTTTGTCTTTTGGCAATTTTAAGAGAGAGTCTCCAGCTGAAAGAGTCGGCCCAGCCGGAAATGTGGTGGCACAATTAAAAACAGCGCCCTATTTAAAAAAAAAAAAAAAAAACAATGAGAAGAAAAATAAAAGAAAAAAAAAAGAAAGGGTTTCTCGAGAATTTCTACCACTTCGTCATCTTGAGTTGAGTGTAATTAATTCCCTTTTTGGTTTTTGGCAAACATTTTACGCACTGCTTGCTTGTCTTTTGTCTTAACAAATGAAAAAGAAAGAAGAGGGTGGCAATGGCGGGATATGAAGATCGCCGCTGACAACTTTAAACTCGCGGCAACTCAATTCAACTTTTCCTTTTTCAAAGTTATCAGCGGGCCAAACAAAGCATAAATAAACTAATTTAACTTTAAGGCAAGGAAACGCCTCTACAGTCGATTCCATTGCTGCTGCTACTGCTCGTCTGGCAACAGTTGCTGCATTATCATCATCGTCATAAGGCGGCTTTAGCATAATTTTCAGAAATAATATATATCTATATACTTGTCCATGTTTATGTCAAAGGTTTTTCGTAGCATTAGCAAAAGGCAACAGCCCCAGTTCAAAGTTGAACATTCCATCTCGGGCTCAGGGATTTCCAGCCTTCCTGTCCAGAAATTTGCATATTTGCGGTTACCATTCCCGTGCCTTGCCTTCACTGCGTGTCCGACGCATGTGAAATTCATTTTTTCTTGTCCTCTCACGTTTCTTTTTTCTCCTCCTTTCAATCTTTTACTCCCTCTGTATTGTGTATGTGTGTGAAATTTAACGCCAGTTTTTGTCGCATTTTTGCCTTGGCTACATTTTGTTACGGTTTTTCGGAGGGCGTGTAGAGCAGAGTTGGCAGCGGTGGCAAGCCATGGCCATAATAGACTCTGCATAGAAAATGAGACCAGTAATTTGATGGCACCACATTGTAGCCAAATATAGGCAAGCTGTGGTCGACCACGTGTGTGTGAGCGACCAAACTAAAATTTTTGTTGAAAGTATTTTATGGTGGCATAGTTTTCCAAAGCTAAGGAATCTGTTGGACTACATTTTTTTAAGCCCTCCATTCAAGTCATCAAAAGGTACTACTAAGCCATCAACATGTGCGCAACAGGCAAAGGATTTTGTTCAGCAACAACTTGCCAACTCAATCTTAAGAGAAAGCGAACGGAATAGATGTAGTTAAAGGTATTCACACCTGCAAATTCCAAGAGAAATAAATGTATACAACACTACTAAATAAATACTAAAGGAACAATTAAAACTTTAGTTTATCGAAGCTAATAGCATTGAAAAAAATCTATTTTTATTTTTAAAACATTTTTTAGTTAGTAAATAGTTTCTGGTATAAACTAAAACTAGTTACTGCTTCGCTTAAAAGATTTACACTATTTCATTTCATAAAATTTATTGAAATGCAAAACTTTGTGAAGCAAAGCTGCTTATGGAAAGTGTTCACATTAATGCTTTTCACTGTTATGCAAACAATTTCTTTCTTTCCATGATTGTCTCTAGAAGCAACTACCACTTCATTTTCCATTTTTGTGAGAAAGTATCTTATTTTTCATCCTTTTTGCATTCTTCTCGTGACTTTTCCTTTTCATTCACATTCAAATTATTTGAACATTTTATAGTTGCATTGTTGTACAATTCGTTCACAACTGTGGGGCTTAATCACAGTGCAGAGGTTGGAGTGCCGAATGCCCCACAAATAGAGAAGCACAAACTTTGATCTTTACTTGAAAACCAAACCCACTTACCACCCTCAACCCACCGCCAGCAAACCTTCACTCTTTTGACATCAGCAAACGCAAAGTTCGCGCTCAATCAACCCTGTCTTGAGCCCACTTAACACGCCCGCACTTCGCTTAGATTTATTTGCCATTGGGCCACGCCCTACGCTTTCAACAATTGGCTTTGCGGCTACTTACTTCACTGTTGTTCACCGTGTCCGTGTCCGTGTCCAGGTCCATGTCCATGTTCAAATGGGTAATGTAATGTAACTTTGTTTGTATATTGCCGCTGTATCTACGTCTGTGTGTGTGTGTCAACAGTTTGGCAAATTGTTCAACATTGCGTATACGCAATACTCAACTTGCCGTACGGTTGCGTATGTATTTAGGCCTAAATTATTAACCGTACAGCAGTGGCTGATGTTGTGAGGCAAAGGCAAACAATATTGCTTTCCCATAAACGTGACTGAGAGGGGAGCGAAACGAGCACTTGAAACTAAAATACACACGCACACACAAACACACACACTTAAAATGGGTCGCAGCAGCAATTTCATGAGTCATTTAACCGAGTTTTGCCACTGCAAAAAAAAAAACGAAAAAAGGAAAAAGAAGGATCGATGGATGGATGAATGAATGGAAGAATGGTTGGTTGGTATGTATGTTGTCGTATGGCACATGATTATGTTTATGAAACTGTGCTCCGTTTGTGTATGTGAGTGTGCAAGTGGGTGGGCTATGGTTGCTTATTGGACATTCATGTTGTTGAAGTGCGCACAAAAACATAAACACAAAATCGAAAAAAATAAAAACTTGCAGCGGATGCGAATGGGCAGAGAAAAGGTCCTTTTCTATCTTTCCATCCCACTCGCACTCAACTGCGAAAATGAGCAAAAATTTTATGTGTCTATGTGGCATGTGTGTGTGTGTTTGCTCATAAATACAAACAGGCAAAACGGAAACACGCAACATTCACATCCGCCCTTTGCCTTTAATCTGGGCTCTCATTTTCAAGTGAATAAGCGCAGTAAGGGGCATTTGGGAAGCTCTTGTCTATGGACTGACCCAAAAGTGCGGAAATTAAAACATATGTATTTATAGCCCCACACATGCTAGCTAGCTAGCTTGCTATCTAACTGCAATGGTAAAAACAACATCAACGACAACAACAACATCATCACAAGAAACAAGTTTGCCCCCAGCTTCAAACTGACCCCATATTCCATGAAAGCAGCAACGGCAAAGAATATGCATCTGTTTCAATATGTGTGTGGGGTTGAGCGTTTTTTCGTAAGTGTGTGGGATAAGGTGGACAATCTGTAGGATGACCATAAAACAGGGTATATAGCATTTGGGTCACAGCTTGCCAAGATATCAAATACCATTGGCTCAATATGTTTTTAGGTATGCAGTAGCTTCTGCTCCATTTTACGATGTATTCGGCGTTTCTTTCATGATCTAATTATGGCATTCCACTATTACTGTTGTTATTGCAAGTTATTTAAATTTTGTTTAATACCAGATGTTGCTATTAATTCCTCTTATTCATCATAAAAGGGTATTAAATCTTCATTACGTGTACATGGCATATTTATTTCATTTACCCATTACTTACATCCTGGATTCAGTACTTTCTACTCTTCACTTGGCATGGAACAAGTTTGTTCTTGTTGCCCAAAAACAAAAAGAAAAAAAAAACTAAAATGTTTGGCCTAGGCCACACTAGTAAACCGATAGAAGAAGCCCTCAAGTGGTGGTCGAGTCGAGTTCCATGTTCGCTCCCATGGTAAGTATCTGCTTCTTTGTGTTTTCAATGTTCATGTTGGGTTGCAATAATCCGCTTTGCCACGCCCACACACTAGTTGGTTACCAGATGCTGTTGGGGCCCTTGCCCCATGAGTTAAGTGGTTGTAAAATTACTGTTTGTAGATTTTCAAACAAAAATTAATTTTCCAAAAAAATAAAAAAAATCGCACAAGAGATCCTGACGAACTACTGATAACTTTTGGCTTAGATTATACTGAGGAAGATTGTCAGGAATTTCATTTTTAATTTTATCATTCAATTATTCCTGGAAGTCTCTTCACTTTGAATTCTAATATTTCAGCATCTCTCTTTTTCTCTGTGCCTTACATTGCTACTTAAACTACATTGCATCTAATCCTGCAAACAGTTTATCGTATTAAGTATACGACGTGTTGTGCCAATGTCCGCTGAGCTAGCTGGCATAGAGTTTTCACTTCTTGTTCTCCTTGTTTTGTGTTGTTTTAATATGCTGTATATGGGTGTGTTTTTTTCTCCCTTTACTGCTCTGCTCCACTGGTAAAAGTTTTAATTTAATTATAGTTCCATTTGTGGCCAAAGCTCGAGAGGGCTGAGACCAAGAGACGCATAAGACCAGCCGGATTATGGGGCCGTAATAAATGTCTGTGCACACGTAAGCATAAGAGCAAGCTTTTGTATTTATTCAACACTTGCCGGTACAAACACACAGACACTCACACACACACACTTAAACCAATAAGACTTGAACGTTGCAGTTAACCGGACCCTGCATACTAGAACAAGTAAAAACTTTTTTAATGCTGATTATCTTCCAGTTTTGTATGCTGCTGCTGCTGCTCAGCTGGGCGAAAAATCTAATAAAATATTTTGTTCTCTCTGGTGTGGGCAGATTGTGTTTTCGGAAACTGAAAACTATGTAGAAGACATCTTGAGTATCGGATGAAGATTGAAATCGGATCTGAAGCCCACATTTTGGCCTTAATTAAGCTTTAGTCGAATTTAAATCACTATGCAAAATGGGCAAATAAATAAAATAAACCACATGGTCGAGCATTTTCTTTGCTGTTTTGCCTCGTTTCATTGATTTATCAGAAGTGGCTGCTGTAACAATTCAATAACTTTTCGTCCAATGGAGAGTAGCATGAAAAAAAAACACACACACACACAAAAATTCCGAAAAAGAAGGACCGCAAACAAGACAGAGTCAGCGAGTGAATGTGTAAGAGGCTCTCAGGCGAAATGTATGACGGTCATAAACTGCAGCGTACACACACTGGGAAAGAGGCACACACGTGAACAGCATCAACCAACAATGTGTTACATACACAGTGAGAATAATGTTTAAAAGTTTTGGTTTAGCAATAGAAAATCCATATGAAAAAGTCTATAATTAATGGAACATCTAATCTTGATTTTTATTATGACTAGAAACAGTGACAAAGTGGAAGATTTTAAAAAGAAGGACCACTTTTTTGTCAAGTGTATGTATGTATTGTTCTGTTTTATGGCCATCTGGTTTTCGGAGTGTGATGACAGCATTGTTGTTTCTCTGTCATTTTCATCAACGGCGAGCTTTTTCCTCTTTTTTTGGTTGTATTTATTATCTCTTTTCCTCATGGCAACTTTGTCTGTGTGTGTGTGTGTGTGTGCGTAAACTGAAACCAATGAACCCAAATCAATTCAATTCACACATGACTCGCTTGATAAACACTAGCCAATTAACACCTAAACACACAACACACTCGCTGCATATCAATAGTTTAACTCTTCACCTCACCCTGTTCCACTCAAAGAGAGGTGTACTTACCCATTTAGCCTCATCATCGCCCACCAATTGCATATATTTCGCAATGGCTGCACTTCACAGTGTCAACTACTCGTTGGAGAGCAGAGGTAGGGAAGCTGCGCACATGTTAGTCGTGTGTGGGTAAAAGCCATGCATATTGGAGTGGGCATTATATGGCCTGGTCATAATATATGACACATTATTATGATGCTGGTGCGTCTGCTACTGTTTGTCCTGGGCCTGGCCAAACTTTTGTCAACATAAAACAATAAAAGTTTCGCTCATTGCCCACTTGTCCTTGAGTGGTTTTGCATGAATTCCACCGGCCACCAAGCTAACCAAACCAAACAAACTACGAACCAACAATCTATGCTCTTGACCATTGCCCTATTTTTTCCAGCTTTCTCTTGATGATGGTACTGATTGTGTATCTGTTAGCCAGGGAAATTTTTCATCAATAAAATATATGTAAGTAAGTATATGTAGCATACTTTCCAGCGCTTTGCTATTAGTCGGTGGCTTTTATTGATTTTCCATCAGCGTGGTGCGCTCAAGTGTTTAACTATGTGCTAATATTTATTAAAAAACACGTAAAGCCATGTAACGTAATGGCACGTAACAGCGTAACGGCTCTAAATTATGACCCAAAGTGAGTAACGAATGGATGAATAAAGCCAGCTAGGCGGGCTGGCACGAAGGCTGTGCTGTATATGCTGTTGGCCTACATGTCGTATGATTAATCCCATTTCATTATATTATCGCCTGGGCCACATCTTTCTCTCCATCTCGCCTGGCTTTCACTCGGCCATGAAAAATGATTATGCCTTTGTTTTGTTAACATTTACTTTCACTTACCCTTACACTCACACATACAGCATACACACATAATTTACTACCCATTTGCCATTAAAACAACTCAATTAACAGTTGACATAATATGCTTTAGTTTTTCATTTTTCTTTTCTTATTTTTTATTTTTCTTCTCTTCCTTTCTTTGAAATTCTTACAAGTTTTCCGTTTTTTTGTTAGATTTCAAATTTTTCATTAAGGTTTTTGTTTTTGCTGTTTTTAGTTCTCATATTTAATTGAAAGTTACTTCCAAGTTTAATTTTTATTTTTTTCTTTTGTTTTCATTTTGTTTTGTGTGTGTGTGTCTGTGAGTTTTTTAGCTTTAATAACATTGTTAATTTTGTTTTCATTTGGGTTTTGTATAATGAAATAAACTATTTGTTTATTATAATAATATTATAAATACACATTTACATATACAATATTTACCTCAGTTTTAATTTTCCGGTTTTTTTTTTGTTCACTCGCTTAGTCTATGAAAAGTGTTGATAAAACTATAAGTGAAAATGTTTAAAATAAAATTACGCTGACAAAAAAAAAATAAATTGAATACAAGTAACAAAAACAAAAAAAATATATATATATATGTATACCATTGTTAACATTATAGCTTTGACAACAATTTCCAATAAATGCAAAATTGCCCATAAAATGCCTGACCAAAAACAATAGAACGAAATTTTCATTCGGAATTTTTATCGATTCATTTGATTTTTTCTTTTGCATTATTACATTTTTTTTTCCAATTTTTAATGAATTTCCAAATTAAAAAGCTATAGACGAGAGATTGACAAAGTGAAGAGGAGAAGGGAGCTGTAGAACACAGGCATTTAACTTGATTCGTATCGTGTTTCTCTTTGTTACTTCATTTTAAATGTTTCTGCTTAGCTTGATTAATGAAACTTTTTTGTGTATCTTTTCGTTAAATTCTATCAATAGGTTTATCAACTTGTCCTTTTTTTTTTTTATTTTTCTTTTGTTTTGCTGCTGTTTTGTCTTATTGTTTACCTGGTTATCTAAACACTGAAATGGATTCATTTATTTATATATGTATTTATCTATATACGATTTAGTTTCATTCTGGTTAGTTTGATGTGCTCCATGGCAAAGTTTTTATTAGTTTTTTCTCGGTGTCATGATAGAACTTATCGTAAATGAAGCGAACACATTAAAGATAATTTGCAAAATATGATCACAAAACAAATGTTTATTTTGAAAATTTGTTACACTTTAAAAGTCGTTTTATTTCTTTCTTTTTTTTGAGTTTTTGTTGCTTGGCAAACTATAACTTTCAGTTTTACTTTTGTTTTCACTTTTTTTTTAACACTTCTAAATTTTGTTCTTATTTTTTTTTGTTTGTTTGTGTGTTTCTTTTTTTTTTCTTAACAACAAATAAATATTTATTTCTTTCTCTGAGAATGTGCAACAATTTAGCATTTTAATCCAACCAATTTAATATCTTTCACATGAATTCAGACCCATTTACCTATAGATAATATTCATAAATATATATATTTATATATTTATCCTTCTTATTTTGTTTGTACACATAAAAAGAAAAAAACATTTACGAAACCGAGTTCAAGAAATAATACGGTTTGAAAAATGTATGGTTTTTCTTTTGAAACTTTCGGGTTTTCTTTTGGGAGAGGGGTTAAATGTAATGTATTTTAAAGGTACGCTTATAATTTATTTATATATTTAATTTTTTACAGTGTGAGAGTTGTGTATATATTCACTTTCATTTTGAGTCAGTACTTGAAATGTTTATAAGATGAACATGATTCTCTATTTATTCGTTTTGTCTTCTTGTTATTAGTTTTTTTTGTGTATTTTTACGCTTTAGTCACTAAACATTTATTTCTGTCTATTCGAATTTTACAATATGCAAATGGCATCTAGAAAAGCTTCGTCCACAATTTTTTCGAGTAGATTTTGTAATTTTTGAGCAGTGTTAGTTTTATTTCTACACAAATTACACTGAAAGTTTAGTTCTTGATTAGATCTTAGATATAAATCAATATAGAAAAGCAGACTATTTACAATTAAAAAAGAAAAACGTTTTAATGATAAAAACAAATGAGACTTTTACATAAAAAAAAAACCAAAAAACATTTGTATGATACAAAGTCGTACATAAAAAAGGCGACAACTTGGCATTGTTTTGAGATTTCGTTTCTGATTTCTAGATTATTTTTTGTGCTAAATATTACGTATACGTCGCTGATTTATAGAAAACTCCAAGTAGCCCATAGGTTTCAATATATTATAGTTATCATATATTTATATATAGTTACAGATGCTTATATGTATGTAGATCCTGTCTATGTCTGTCTGTGTATAGTTGTGTTTATGCTCGAGTTGAAAGATTCTAGATTTTATTGTAATTCATAGTTGTAATTTCAAGTCCTTTGTCGTTTCAACGCTCACCTTATGTCCGCCTCATAGATTCGACCAAACGTATTCCTTGATTGTAGTTGCCGTTGTGTTTGCAGCCAAAAGAAAAGTCTTAAAATGCACTCGACAAGGAAATGTCGTTTGCCAAAGAGACATTCAGTCCCTGTTGTCGCATCTCTACATTGCCGTCGTCTTTGGTTGTGTCCTCTCGTCCTGGTTGCTTTGATATTCGCATTATCCTGCCTGTGGTGGATGAGGGAAGAGATAAAGTCTCCCAACAGCGTGGCAAGCGTCCGACACATGCCCAACTGCAGAAGCACACACACAGGTACACCAAGACATAGCGAATGGCCGAGTTGGGAGGATGCATTTGTGCCGCGTGCTGCATTGCTGCTGGGAACTCCCCTGGAAACGGAATGAGAAACACCTGTTTAATTTACATCTTTATTGCTGTTCTCATACTCAGACATTTTGGGTTTTGTGCTAAAATTAAAAGTTGTTAACTTGTCAGTTGTCTTTCTTTGTGTGTGTATGTACATATCTCTCTGTCTGTATAGAAAAACATCCATCTAACAAAACAAAATTTTCATTTAAAAATGAAATTTTCCTTTTTTTGATAATATCATTGAGTATTTTTCTTGGTCTATGTAATCCCTTGTCCGGAATAAACTACTTTGACAGCTTTTCAGTTGTTAGACAACAATGTAAAATAGAAACTTAAAGAAAAAGGAAGGGAATAAACGAAAAAGGAAGTGTAAAAGAAAGCAGAAAGAGTGTCATACAATAGGTTAAAAAGCCACAAAACTGTCGAAGAACAAAAGCAAACTAAAGTTGTAGCAACCAACATGCAACAATACAAAGTAAGTTCTGCCAGTTCATCATGAAGCAGGTGTTTAAAGTTCTCAATTAACAGGTAGTTGAAAAAACAGAAAATGTGAAGTCAGAAACCTTTCTCAAACTACGCGATAAATTCATTTCATTTCCATTACATTAACTATAAAGAAAAAGGTAAATACTAATGTCACATATGACTTATCTTTCCTGGAGTACTTAAACAGTACCGCTCAATGTTAGAACTGAAAGAGTCTTTGGTAAGTCAAATGTCGTCTTCTGTCGATATTGATGCGGTAAGCCGCACAAAGAGTAAAATTCGTTCGTTCACTTTCGCTCCCCTCCATCTCTCTCTCAAAGTCTCTTTGCTGTTTTGCTCTAACTGGCTCTCAAGGTAACAATGGACGAAACGAGGAATAGGGGGGACAGACATGGGAAATGTTAGTGGAAAAGTTGCCACTGCAACATGATGGCACAACACAAAGGGAAAACACAAAACAAACTGAACAATGTTGACGGGCGGCGTACACATAATAGAAATAATAGTAGGTAATAATAATAACAAACAAAATGTAACGGCGAACAACAATAACTAGCAAAAGTAGCAGAAAAAACAAAAACGACGAAAAGCGAAAGAAAAATACATAATAATAATCAGAAACAAGTGTGCCAAAGCAGTTAACGGAAGCAACGCGCATTGCATGCACAATATGGTGACAAGGATGAGTACCCTCACTAGAACAAGCACCACCAGAAGCAGAAGCCTCACCATTACCCACACTCCTCTCATTCCAGTGGTAAATGGTGAAAGCCAGGCCCTGTGACATTATCTAGCAGACACGGTTGCTGCGACGACGGCGACGACGATGACTACGGCGAAGACAAGGACGACAACGGCAACGACAACTTGACATTAGTGAAAGTCGCAAAGGAAGTGGCATGCAGCAAAGAGTGAAGTGGGATATGAGTGTATGTACGATTGTAGAAGGATGGGTGGATGAGCTGGATGTGGGGGACAAGTTGTATGAGTATGTGGCGGCTGGAGCGCAACATAAACATAATTTTCATGTGCCACGCGTGCCAGATACTGCAGCATGCGGGAAAATGTCGCAACGTTTTGGGGCTAAAAACAAAAGCAAGAAAAGAATACAAGCATACGAGTAACATCGACTTGGAAATGCACTTTTACAAACATTTAATTAGACTAGGCAGCAATACAACCAGTCAAAAAAGAACATGCGAATATTTAACATTTGCAAATGTTTAAATATTTATAAAGTTCGTAAAGTAATTCCCATAGCCAAAATGCTCTACAATAAATAAAGAGTTCGTAAAGTATAAATACTTTATTGAAAAGTAGAGTATGCCTAAGTGGGAATAGGGCGGTGGGATAGAGAGGAGTTTATGTGGTAGTAAGCATAATGATTACTGCTGCGCACACAATAGTCAACCTTCCGAACAGAGTTTGCCACTCTGACATTCTGTTTAATTTTCATGTGCCACTTTTTTGCGATTATCACTTAACCCAGCTCACTCAGTCTCTTCCTTCAAATTTTTTTTCTCTCTCCATAGTGTCATCTTTTGACAGGGAATCCAGAATATTGAAACAGTTACCTTAGCCACCTTTTTCTTCACTCTTCTGCAAACTGTCAATTAGTAACATTTCATCGCCCTTGGAATGACACTTTTAAATCAATATTTGTACTTCGTTTTGTCATTCTATGGCGAAGGTAAAGTTGCTCAGGTGTAGAGTAGTATTTTACCAACTAGTTGTGTTCTGTCTTTGTTTTAAGTTCTTTTGTTGAGGTTTTCGCTTAGTTTGTAAAGACTCTTAAAACTACAATTTACGACAGACAATGGCAAGACTTATTGTCAACACCTAACACTTGCTTTTAAACACAAGTTTGGTTTTTTGTATTGAACTTTTTGACCTGATTATGTGCATTTCTTTGGTTACGTGGCCATTTCCATGGCTTCCTTTTCGTCTCGATTTTCGATTGATATGCTGACTAAGCATACAAAAAAGAATTTTACAGCTTTAACTTTAAGTGACCCAAAATAAGAGACTTATTTAGACTAAGCCACTGATTGTAGGTTACATAACAAAGCGCGAAATTTATACTGGTCTTGGTTTTAGGTCAAATAAGCTTGCATTTAATATCTTTTGTAGTTAGGAATTCTAAAAAGTATTCTTTCTAATAGTAAAATATTTTTCAGCTTCGCTTGGTCTAAACCAACCTAATGTATTTTTTTTTATCACAAATAGACTTATTGTCCAACTATTGGTAAGTTTTCAAGTATTTTCTGAATTATACAAGTATTAGTGTAGCAAGTAAATTCTTTAACTATTTCTGTAAGAGACTTATTGAAGAACTGCTTCACAAACTATTCCTAACACCAAACTACTTGGCATACTTAAAATCATGCTGTCTCAACTCCTTTGTCTACTTCATTAGCGAGTCGCTGACTTAGCTTTCAATCTGTTGCTCCAACTCATTCTTTTCTCCGTTTCGTAGTTAAGCTGAATTTTTTTCATTTGTTAAAGCTTTTACTTTGGCTTTAACTTTTTATAGTTATCCTTTTATTTTGGTATTCATATTTTTGCTTCACGTTGTTCTTTACTCATTGTGTGTCCTTTCTTTGTTCGTGATGTTGTCAGTTCGCTTGTTTGGTGTGTTGTCGTTGATTTTACTTACCATTCAGCACATGTACCGTTACGCTTTTGGCTTTTGCATTTGATGGATTACATTGATAATGCCCTGAATCCGATGGACGCGCTGATTTAATCAAAAGGAATGATGTCGTTGTATCACCTTTATTGGTTACAACCGAGACACCGCCACGCGGCGAATCATAGTTGATAATCTGTGAATAACAACGAACAAAGAGATATAGAGAGAATGAAAATGGGGAAATTACAATTTGTTATTTGAAATTAGATTTCTTTGCTCATTCATCGTTGCTTACTTTCTGCTGTTGGTTCATTTTCTAAGTCATAAAACTGAGGGACAGATTACGCATACGCACTGTTGCACAGTTGGGGAAAATTAAAATAGGGAGAAACAACCCAAATGCAAACTGAAGAAAGAATATAGAATTCAACAAAGCAAAAGGACACGAAAAGAAAGATTGCGCATAAAAGCCAAAGGAAAACAATAAAATTAAATCTGTTCCAGGGAAAAAAAGAAAAAATGAAGATAGAAAAGGGGCACTAATGGCAACTTCTCTATAGAAAAGGCATAACAATGGCCTTAACCCTAGCCTGCATGGCTGCTTTTTCCTGCCACTTCCTTACCAACTGTTGTCTAAATTCCCCATACAATAAGCTACGATCCAAAAGCATGAAGTGTGTGGAAAACACCTAAAGTGGAAAACTAAAACGTAGCTTAGACAGCAACAAAGAAAAACCAAAATCCATTTTGAAACCCTTTTTTTGCTCTCTCTCTCTCTCTTTCTCCGTCTGAGGTCTCGTTTCTTTTTTGTTCCAACCTTTTTTTTCCCGTTAAATGGCGTTTTCTCATACAACAACAACATGAGCAAAAAATTGGGGTAAAACTTTTCTCCCCAAGCAAAGCTAATTTAAAAGTTACTAAATTGAACACTAAAAGGTCTTAATTTTTTCCTTTTCTATCTATATATATTTTTTTTTTGGTTACTAGGGAAGCGATAATCATTGCCCAAAGTAATTGTCAAATTGACAAAAGTTGCAAAAAACTTACAGCATTATTATGATTCCAAAAGATATATGCCGGCGGCTCTGGTGAATTGAGAATGACACAAGTGAGATTTATAGTTGAGCCGCTTTCTATATACAAATCGGGCGCCCCGATAATCTCGGTCGATGGTTCTGGAAAATAATTAAGAGACGGAAATGTTAAGTCATTATTTTTTTAATTTTCAGTCTGGAAATTATTTCTTTCTTCAAATTATTTCTGTGTGTGTTATTCTAGAGATTTAGTTAATTTTGCAAACGATTTTCATTCATTTAACCCTTTTCACCCCATTCCCGACCGTTACACCGTATTTTCACTAAGTTAATTTTCAAAGAAACCAATTGAAATGCTGAACTGGTGAAAACGAGGTGGCGTTCATTTTAGTGTTATTTAATGCGAATGGCATTTTAATTTAAGATGAGTTTACCTTAATTGCATTTAACTTTAATGTTACGAGTCGAAATGGTGAGTCAAGAATATGCAAATGATTGAAACCTGACCAGAAGCTCAAGCGAAACTCAAGACACTCCATTGAGATGTAATTACATAGGTAAATGAGAGAGAAATAAGCACAATGGCAAATGCATATAGAATTATTTCATTTCCCTTAAGCATGCTCAAATCACAATCGATTTGTTCTCATTAAGAAATAGCATGAAATTAATAGCATGCTATACATAGTTAATTAATATTAATTTCGACAGGTTTTCAAAATGATGACATTCCAGTGCATATCAATTACATCCGATTGATGCTTTCTTTACTTACCAACAACATTTAGATGAATATAATGACTCATGTGTGGCGTTGTCGATACTTGACACTCGTAAACGCCCGAGTCTCGGTGTTGAGGATATTTGATTTGCAGCATCCAGTCTTCTGTTTGCGGTTGGTGTATGGCGCGAAAACGTTGATCCGATGTATAAGTATAACGACCAACTGTCAGCAAGTGTATATCTCGATGTCGCACCCAAGAAACTTGCAGTAACATCTTCAAAGAAGAAAAAAGGGAGATGGAGGAAAAAGTTTATGCTAAAGATTTCATTTGTAAATTTGAATTTATTAGGTAAACAGTTTAAAAAGTCAATATACAGACATGGCGAAAGCACAATTCGCTTTCGTTTTGTGTCAGCGGCACGTGTAAAAATGTAAATTTTGTTTTGAAATACTTTATATTTCTCTTCTTTTTTTTTTTGTTTGACAACACGCATGACATGAGAGAAGGGGCAAACCCCCTCTCGACCTACCCTTATCATGACTACAGACAAATTGAAGGTAGCACCACACATATGGCCCCCTTGATATGGGCTTCCTCCTCCTCCTCCCTCTTAAAACCACCTGCTGTTTAACTTTGGTGTCCTGCCTTAGCAGCCAGGCGCAACATTTTTAAATGACGCTGATTTAGGGTTTCATCGTAAGGGAGGGCTTAGGTTCCTTTGAGTAGGGGCTGTGTTCATGTCATACGTCAGCTGTGAGCATTTTCAATTTCAATGACAACAGCTTAGCAACATGCTGCTTAACGACAACGACAACTACGGCAACGACGACGATTCTGATGCCGCCAAAGTTAATGGACAAGAAACTCGGTCTTAAGCAGGAGCCAGCGAACTGGGTGATGCTCCAGGTGTTAGTTAGCAGCAGCAAGGTATAAGGGTAAAGTTTGATGCTGCTTAAGCAAAAGTTGCATGTAATTAACACCAAATGTTGAAACGGTTATAGAAGAAACAAAGTCCTACCTCCTAGCACTGTTTCCCTTTTTCTCCCTTTAACATTATTCACAAAACTCAAAGTTCAGGTCCCCAACCAACCGCAAAATTTGCTTTTTATCAACTTCTTCTTTTTCTACACTTCGTTTTTTGCGTTTTATGCCCTTCATCTTTAGCAAAAGAAACCAAAAACAAAACTTGATGCGCATTATGCTTGTTTACAGTATCGTAAAATTTTGGTATATCGATAAATATATATATATATATATATATATATATATATATATATATATATATTATATAGGAGGTGTAGCTTGATGTTTTGCAAACACATAAACAGCCCCAGAAATCTCCGACATTTTTACAACTCAATTTGCAGAGTGAATGCAGACCTTAAAATAATAAATTGTGTCATGAGCACGTATTTTTACACTTTTGACTACAAAAAAAAAGGAAAATTTCGCAACTGAATTGATAGTAGAGTATTTTTAGTAGAGATAGAGAAATTGCAAATACTCAATTTTAAAAGTGTCAAGCAATTTTATGTTCTCTATAAACTTTGAAATATATTAAGTTAAGCCACACTAAATCCAAACGGTTGCCAATTCTGAAATGTTTCTTCTTATTTATACTATCTACTAGAATTTTATATTTTATAAAAGAAAGAATTGGGTCCATGGAAGCATTTACATCTAATATAATATATATTTTTTAGCTCATGTAATTTTGATTTTAGTTGAAGACGACAAAGATTTCTAAATATTTAGTATCTTATTTAAGAATTAATTTAAAATCTAAACTGGACTTATTTTTAATGAATTTCCAATTCAATATCGAAACAATTAGCCTTCTCGATCGAAATTAAACCTATCAAAGTCATTGCAAGTAAAAAAAATATTATTTTAAAACATTTTAAAAGGGTATTGATTAGTTGAGTATTCCTTTAAAACTCAGTTCTTAGGACTTTTTTGCAGTTGTGTAGTAACTGAATTATTTAAAAGCGTTTCGTTTTTCCTTCTACAAATACATTTTTTTGGCACAACTCATTCCCTAAGTTCATTACCGCCTGCTATGGGAAGCAAAGGAAACTGACGATGAGGTTGTGAACGGAGGGGGTAAAGTGCGGTTATGAAAAACTCTAATGAAAAACGTCATTAATAATGTAGAAAACATCAACATCCGTTCGTTGTGTTTATCATTATGGATGCGTGGATGGATGGAGTGATGCTGAGGCAGAGCAAACACATAAAACAGAAGGTTTTTTTTCATCTTGCTTGTGCTTGGGTCTGTATGGGTTAACTCAGGTGTTTTGGTGAAATCTCTACAGCAATGATGTATTACTTTAAGGTAATCAGACAGAGGTGTCATGGGGGTGGGCATGTTGATGTTGAACTTGCGGTTGCTGCCTTGTGGTAGTCCACAAAACTGAAAGCTAATTAGGTTTTAAACTGACAACCGTAGTAAATGGAAATCTTTTACAATCTACATTTTCGTGATTATGAGAATAAAAACACAATTTGTTAGTCAAAAACTTCAGATTGAAAGATAAATTTTATAAAAACTATAAGTAGTGGAGGAAAGTTGGTAAATAGGATAATGGAAAATTAATATATCTTCACTAATGAACTTAAACTTTCTGTTGTTAGCCTTTGAGTGTCTACATACTCGTTTATCTAACCAACTTAACTGACCTGGCCCACCAACTTCCTCTTCACATATATAAAACTTTTCAATTTCCACACAGTTTCCTCCCACCTTCTTTTACCCATTCCAAAGCATAATAATCACGCAAATTAGTTTTCGAAAACCGCAGCTCAAACAATTCTCTGACCCCCTAGCATGAGGTTCAACTGAAGGTAATCACAGACTGCCAGGAAACTTTTACAAAAGCTTGGGCTTAGGTATTTCCATCGGTTTTCATATGTCCGTGTGTGTGTGTGTGTGTGTGTGGAGAGCAAGAGTTTTGGGAATGCGGACAACTAACATATTATTATCGGAAAAATGGCATAGACGCCGCCGGAAACAGAGGAAGGCAAATGACTACGCCGCACAGGTTAGAAAACTAAAATCCTCATTCCACCATTTTTTTTTTATTTTTTGATCCGATTTTTGTTTTTGGGTATAGCCCCAGGACCGGAAGTATTGCAGGTGTATGTCGGTTGTTTTTTGTGTTTTGTGAAAATGCTTGCGGCATTTCCTTCCGTTCACGATGAAGTTGAAGTTGAATAACGTAAAATCTCTTTCCTGTTTGGGTATAATTAATCATTTTGTTTTTGGCAGGCAAGAACAATTAGCCAAAAACCAGCATGTGGGCGCAGTTTATGTGCTAATTACCTTAAAAAAAGCATACCACCCAAAGGAAGGAAAAAACAAAAGCGTCACCCGCTAAGCTCATCGTGGTCCTCTAATATAAATCGTATTTTGATGGCAATGACATAACAATTACATGATAATAAAGTGGGTTGGGCATTCCAATAATCCTTAATTCATGACTAAAATATTTTTAATGTTTGGTTTTAAAACTCACTGTTTTGTTGCCCAAATTCTTGACTCGACAATTTAAATAGGCTGTCTTGCCTAAAAGGGCGGTCACATTCTTGGAAGAAGCCTTGTCAAAATATGGCCCAGCATTGCGTGCGTCTTCGATTAGCTCAATGCTATTCCTATGAATGCCGGATGCAGCAGCAGCGGCAGCTGGCGAGGCTATTGTATTGCCATTGCCAGTGGCCTTATGCAAGCTGGCACTGGCAATGCCAGTTATGGTGCTGGTTGAGCCACTGCTACTGGCATCGGTTGTCATTGAGCCTGAACCTCCGGCTGCTGATCCTGCCACTGCTGTACCCGCTGCCGAGGCTGCTGATGATGGTAATGATGATGTTGCCTGAGTATTTTTGTTATTTCCGTTGCTATTGTTGCTATTGCTGCTTCCGCTTCCGGACCCAACGCCATTGGGAGCACCAGCAGCAGCAGCAGTAGACGTAGCAGTTGCTGATGAAGCAACATCGCCTGCATTTGGTATGACATTATTACTGCTGCTCATATCCTTCGATTTGTAGGAATCCCGCTGAGCGGCAAGCACTGGAAGCAAAAGAGAAACAGAGAGCAGATGTTTACAAGAGAGGTTAATAGATAAATTTCGATTTGTTGTCATCCATTTATCTTTATTTTTTCCTATATTTCTGGTAGACCAAAAAGTTACCCCAAAAACTATGCTATACTTTTTACTAAAACTTTATTTTTCGTAAATTGCTAGCTTTTAACATTCAGAACATACCTTTTACCAGCCATTTGGGTAATTAGCAAATTTAACACATACACACACACACACACACACAACCTTTAGGGCAAACAACTTTTGCCATCTCCTTTACGTCTCCCTCACTTTGATTGAACCGTCTTCTTTTTTTCTGTTGGTTAGTTACTGTTTTTCGACTTTTGTTTTTATGTTTTTCGTTTATCAAATTTTCATGTTACACACAAGTTTCATCGTCATCAGAGCAACAACCTCACCCCTTTTTCATCCGTGTTGTTCGTAGTTACGAGCAATTTTTATCCGACCATTTATCCATCACTTAACTGCTAGGACGCCGCAGAGTCTGGCTCGAGACCGAGACTCACACACACACACACATTTGTCCAGTTTATATATACATATCTTTTGATACATACAAATGTATATATATATATATATCTGGGGCACTTGATACGCTTATTACGTCGCAGCTAGCGTGTTTTTATGACACTCAGTCAAGGATGAGCATGAGGAGGATATGTTTTAGCCGGCAAACCATTTTATAGAGCCAAAGCCAGGCTAGCGACTTTATTAGATTAAACATGTTGGGCATGCCGTTTTTGTTGTTGTTGCTGCTGCTGCTGCCGCTGTGGTTATTGTTAGCCCAGAGACAGAGTCACAGACACACATAAAGGCAAGGAAAAATACAGCATAGAGATGCTCCAATATATAAATGTCCAAGACAAGAATAAAGAATATTTGTATTGCGAATCATGTAATGTGTCTGTAAGATTTAGTTTTGCTATTACTTCTTCAGGTTTGTTATAATGTGCTAGTTAAATGAAAGTCTATGGCTTGAATGAAACTTCAGATATTTGTCTAATTGTTAAGACCGCATGTATTCAACAAAATGTAGCCCTTATTCAACTGTAATTCCATTAGACCAAAAGGGAAATGTAAGATCTATTAGAGTCTTAATTTTTGTTGACACTAATCACCCAAGATTCGTCTGAAATACTAATAAAATCTCTTAAGCTCCGAAAATATCTCAATTAACATGACGATATCCCATTATCCTTGATAATTCGCCGCTGTGTGTTCACAGTGATGTCAGAAGCGCAGAATTTAACATCTCTAACAGACACAGATACACACAGGCACAAACTCACAGAAAACCAAGCACATGTTATATGTCCTTATTCCACCCGCCGTTGTGGGTAAAACCAAACTATTAGCTTAGCTTCAGCTTTAGCCCGTTGGCCATGTTACTGACAGATAAGTCGGTAGATCCTTGCCATTTTAGCTGCTGCTGCTGCTGCTTCTGTCATTGTTGTTGTTATTGTTTTTCTTGTGGTTTTCTGTTATTGACAGACATCCAAAGCTAAAGTCAGTTCGCGTTGCTGTGGCTGTCTTCTGCTTTTAGCTGAACCCGCTAGTTGCGTATATGCGCTCAGTTCAATTGGCAAAACCCAAACAACAATGTTGCTAATAACTTCGTTTCGTCCTTCGGCCTTCCAAATGGCTCCTGCATTTTCTCAAGCCCCCTTCCGTTTTGTCTGGCATAACATGATAATAAATAAAATGCCTCAAGCTAGAAATTAAAATAAATTGACTGCCTGGGACAAAGACCGCAACGTCAACTGTTCGCTGGCAAACATAAATTAGAGCTGAGCCAAAAAAAAAAAGAATTCTTCGCATATTTCACCCCTCGACCCTGCTCTCATTTGTGTGTGTGCGGCAACCTAACTTTCCCATTGCCATCTTTTCGTATTTTGGCTTAAAAGCGCCCTGCAGAAATCACAAAGTCATATGCCGAGGTCGCAGTCGCTGTCTCCGTGCCCGTGCCCGTGTCCGTGTCCGTGCCCATGTCCATGTCCGGATCCGTGTGTTCGTATTCGTGTTTATGTCCGGGATGGCTGCTATGTTACGTTGAGTCGACGTCAACGTCAGCAGTTTGAACACAAGTAGACCGCAGGGCATGTTCCTGTTGCTCTGCCGCAGCTCCTTTGCAGTCGACTTCTACGTCGTCTTGTGGTTTTACGCCCGCGCAGTTATTATTAACATTGGCCCCGTGTTCATCTTGTTGCTCCTCCTGCTCCATTTGCTGTTGTTGTCATGAACATTTGAAATGTCAAAACTTTTTCCACGTTGTCTTCTCCCTGCACGTAATTCTGTGTATGCTGTTCATGTGTATCTGTCTGTGGCGAACTTTTAAATTTTTAAATTCACTTAAAAAATTAGAAATCGCTCCACCCACCCAACAAACAAACTTTTCTTATTTAAATATTTAAAGGTTTCCATTTGTCAAATGTTAAATTAAATGGCAAAAAGCCATATGAACGCTGCTTCTTCTCCAATTCTGTCTTGGTATGTGTGTTGTTGCCAATTTGTTAATACAATTTCATGGCACAATTTTTGACAAAAATTGTTTTAAAGTGTATCTTTACTTTCAAAAATAAAATTGTTCTGAGAAAAGTACCAAGGAAAAAATCTAAGTAATTCGAACGAAATTTTTTTAAGCTGCATAACAGTATTTTGTTTTGGATTCACATCAAATGAATTTTTTATTTAAAAGTTGTGGATTTAAGTGAAAATAAAGAAAATATTTATTGAACATGTTAAGAAATTTCACAGATGTCTTCTAAACTTTTGAAATCGGCCAAGGTTTTCAATTTGAAATTTGTTTTCAACTTTGAGATTACCAAACAAATATTATATCAATAGAAAAAGTTAGATTGAATATTTTCATTTGATATAATTTTAAGTAAATGCTATGTATAATGCTTATTACCAAACCAATCGACTACATATATATATATATATATGTTTAAAAATCAATCAAGTTATAAGTGTTTAGTATCAAATTGAACATTTAATTAGAATCAGATACATATTGAGTTCAATTAGAGCGATCATTATGGTGAACTTGAACTTTAACATAAAAACTCAGATAATATCGCAGAATATTGCTAAAAGCGATAAATCTAGAATTGAATAAAATTAACCGCGAAATCGATTAATTATAGCGTGTTTCTTATCTATATATGTTCCTCTAACCCTGGCCAGGCTATTTAAGCCTAATGAGTTCGCTCAGGTGCTGCCCAGTGGCAATAGGTTTCTGCTCATTAAGCCAGTGCCGCCAGTGGCAAATGAAAGCCACCAGCAACAGCAGAAAGCTAACCCAAACAACAAGAAAAAAGTAAAATGAAAGTTAAATAAGAGTCTAACCATGCCAAAACAAACATATAAGTAAACAAAACACCCTCCTAACAGACTCACTCTCACTTTACCTCGCCCACCCACCCAATCAGAGCATGAGGAATTCACATCGCCTGGGAGTTGGCAGAATGCCGCCCTCCAGTGCTTGTGTCCCACTCTCCTACTTTTAGGCCAAATAACATTGATTTCCCAAGACTTTTTAGGCACAGCAAAATTAATTACCTAACCTAAAAACGCAGCCCAAAAGAGCGGCCAAAAGAAATGATGTAAGCTAAAAAAAAAAAAAAAAATAAGGATAATAAAAGAGGAAGCCCCAAAGACGAGGACAAAAATGCCGATGCCTAAGGTCGATGTCGATGCTGCTTACTACCGAATGATTTTTTTCTGCTGACTCATTTGGGCATGACAACCAAATGAATGATATCGAAAATCGAAATCAATAAATGAAATTGGTCAAATCAATTTGGCAACACAATTGCAATTCGCCCAAAAACCAAAAAAAAAGAAAAAAAAAACTAGAGCACAAAATTTGATTAAAGTTTTGCCTTCGCAATGTAATGTACAAAAGAAAAAAAATTTTTGTTAAATACAAACGTCGAAATTGAAAAAGACAATGAGATGACTTATTGATGCCCTACGTTGTGCAATGAATGTGTTGGCTTTTAAGTTGGCTGTTTTTTTACTCAAATATTAGGCAACTAATTCTTTTTTCTCTCTCTAATACTGCTTGGATCCTTAACCCGTCTTAAACAAACTTCACATTGCTTAAAGGTACATACTATTTAATGCTGGAATTTAAAAGAAATTCTTGGGACTTACCACCATTGCCAGATATCACAGCGACGATAACCACCAGCATGCTAAGCATTATCAGTGCTCTTCGTCGACAGCTGCACGAGAAGAATCTTTTGGAGCGACTGTTGTTGGTATGTGAAGTGGATGAAGTGCTAGTTGTAGCTGTCGTTGCTATCGATGAGCTGCTGGTGGTGCTTGGCCAGAGTCTAGGGCAATCCGTTAAGCGGATTGCATCTGCTCTCGATTCTGTTGCCTTTGGTGGGGACTCCAAGTGTAGTCGTTGTTGCTGGTGGTGTTGCCTAGAGCTCTGGGGTCGTCTCGTAGCTATTAGTCGTTGCTTTAAATTCGTTGGTTGCTGCTGCTGCTGCTGTTGATGTTGCTGCTGGCGCATTTCCATTTGAAAAGTTGCCATAATATTTCACTTTTAGGCTTAGTTTATGCCGCCGTTTGGTTTTTTCTTTTTTCTTACAATTTTTCTTGCCGACTTTGTCTAGTTCTCGACGCTTCTGCCTTTTTCTGATTTAATTCTTTCTATTTGAAAAACAGTAGATCTGTGGGGCGTGGCTTTGGTGGGCGTTCTGTTTAGCGCCTGCCATTTTGCCGCGATGCGTGAAATTGCCTAAATTTAGCCTCTTTATTTATATCTCTCTATATATATAATCGTACATATTATATATCTTGGAGAGAGAGAAAATGTAATTCTCTGCGGAAGTTTTTCTTTTGATTTTTTTTTTATTATATTTGGTGACTTTCTTTGCTAGTTGTAACTACTTTGCATTTGTTCTGCTTGGCTGATGCTGACAAATCGCTGCCATTTTCTAGCGATTTATATTCTATTTAATTTCGAATGGCAATATCTTCTTTTTTCGTTTTCTTGGTTTTCCATGGGATATCAGTTCATCTTCATTAGCGGGACCCTTGTTGGCCATGCCATTTCCACCAGTTTCTTAGACCAACAGCTGCAAAAGAGATACAAAGAAAGAACGATAAGCAGAGTTAGTAAGGAGCAAAAGAGAAAACAGTTTGGGGCGTAAAGAATGTTTGGAATTTCATTAAAAATTCAAACGTCAAAGTCAAAATAAATGGAAATTTGTGTGCGTATGCCGGCACGTGCTGTGTCCTTGCTCTCATCCTCCAGGTTAGACCAAGGAATGGGAACATTATTGTTGTTGTCTTTCTTTATCTGCCAGCGCGTGGCTATGTCTGTGGATTGCCTTACATCTGATTTTTTTGCTGTTTGCTTTATGAGTGTGTTTTTTTGTGCCTTATTTTCTCCCTGTAGAGAAACACCAACAGGCCGCCGTGTTTAGCCCTGATCGTAATGTGATTTTATGACAAACCAAACCAAAAACAACAAGTTTTGATGTTGCTACATTTTTCAGAAAGTTATTTAATTCCTGATTGAAATTCCATTTTCAATGCGATTGTCCAAATAAATAACAAATAGTATTTCGTTTGGCCTATCAAGTTATTAAAATATTTTGAGCAGCAACCAGAGAATTATTCGGAAGTTTCATTTAAAAGACAAGGAAGACTATTCTAGGTGAGCAAGTTTGATGACAAACTCCTACGACCTACAGCAATTTAATTTTTAATTAGTTATTATAGACAAAACATTCTTTTTGCTACGCTCAAACTAATTTATATTAAATTATATACTATAATTTACCATAACTTACCATATTACGCTAAAACAGCTAGCCTTTCCGAATCGACAGGAATTTAAACCATTATGCAGCCAATAAATTTACGATAACCTTTATATATGTGATCACATCACATCTCTTAAATAACCAACCATATTATACCCTAAATTTCTATAATACATTTCTTGTTAGTTCTAGTACTAAGCCGCTAAATCTAAGTTAGGTCCCTGTAGTACCTAGATCCTAGTTTTTAAGTTAGTTTAAGATGCATAAAGGTTTTCCTCCATTTTTCCTTTTAGGAAAACATGTCACCTCCACATACAAATCACTAGACTATTGAATTGAATTGAATATATTATAATTTAAATTAAAGATAATAATTGTTATGAAAACTTTCAAAAGTTGGGGCAAAAATTAATTATCGAGATAATGTATAATTGTAAAACATTTAAAAACATTGACTGAATTAAAGACCAATTAGGTTAAAATATATTTTAAGTTTTTACTGAAACAATTTAAAACCACAAAAGATCCCCAAATTTTGATGTGCTTAGTTAAAATGAAATTAATATATACTCTTAAAAAGTCAATCAAATCATAATTTGGTAATAATAAACAACTTTTTTTAAAGCTCCTCATGAGACCTTATTGGAATTTTTTAAATTTTCTTTTTGACTGTTAACAGAAGAGGAAAAAGTTTATCCAACATCATTTCCCAAGGTGATCGTATTATGTCTATTTAGAAAACTTTTATTATTCATTTTCACAACAAAACAAACAAAAAAAAAATGTTTCAAAAAATGCAGCGACAAAACAATGGGCAAAGCAATTTTCGGTGACACAATGTCCCTGTGACAGCTAGAGAAATAATGGCACTAGAGACAAAAGAGAAAAGTATAGAGATAGATAGACATAGAGAGATAGAGAGAGAAAAAAGAGTGAGACACCGTGAAGAGCAAGAGAAGAGTGAACACTGAAAGCAAACTCGTACAGCAACTCGTCAGAGTATAAGTTACAGCAAAAGTTTCATTTAAAACTGTCTGAACAGCAGCTATCGCACTTTAGGAAAAACGAGAAACGCTTTGCAAAAAGTTTTTGTTGTTTCATTTTCAGATGTCTTTAAAAAAAAAAAAAAAAAAAAAAACAACAACAAGATGAAAGTTTTAAAAAAACAACGACGAGATGTCGAAGTCAAGGAGGACACAGGACACACACAGTCGGGGGTAAGGAGAGACAAGTCATCAAGTGCAATTCCAGAGCTTGACATAATATGCAGCAGCCGTCATGGCTCTAGCCCCTCAGACAAGTGTCGATGCGTGGCAAATTCCAGTGAAATGTGCCACAAACTATTTTTGCCTCTATTCTGTACGTTGCCTGGTTTTTGGGTTGCAGAACAATGGCAAGAGATGTTGGAATTGTTTGTAGAGGCATGCTTCAAGGTGTTAGTTTTAATTAGTGCCAAGGTCCGGAGGCATCAGAGGGTTAGCGTCACGTTGATGGGACATTTAATTGTACAAGCATCCCATTATCCATACCAACTCATCCTTATGGCAACCCCACAGCCTCAGCGCCCACCGCTCCTTCCGCCAACCGCCAGCAATGACATGCATAATTAAAGTCAGCCGCCTCATTATAATTTCCATTAAAAACTGTTCGAGTTATATCCACGTGCCTCAACCCCATTGCCTCGGATGTTTATTTAAGCGCATTGGGTCATTGGGTTGACATATTAAACTGACAGCTGTCATGTGCAACAAAGTAACTTTGTATGCATGTGTGTGCCACCTCGGTCATCCTTCTCCTCCTGCAGCTCCCGCACACCGCCTTGGGTCAACCCCCCTTTAATTAATGTAATCTATAATGTCCAGGTAATTATGTTTGATTAAAAACCCCCAACTCCATAAATTTACTTTAATTATGTTTCAATTTTGTATGTTGCCGACAAATGAATTGCAATTTGTATTCTTTGCATTTCCCATTTATTTGTTCAAATATATTTAAATATGATTTTTATTGAAAAATGTATGCCATTAATTAACAATGTGCATAAAAACAATTACAATGATTAAGTGGACTAACAAAATAAAATAATAAAAACAAAAGGCAAGCCAAAAGAAATGTTTGATTAAGCCGAACTAAAGCTAAACTATTGAATGAGAAATCATTTAAATATATATGTTTTTGAATTCGGATGCTTTCATTCATTGTTGTTATCTAGAGTCAATGTTAAGCCTTTGTTATGAAAATATAATTGCAGAAAAAAATAAACAAAAGTAGAATGGAACTGAATAATGTATTCGGGTTGCTTGCGTGAACCCCAATTCACACTTCCCCAGTGACCTAATATTGAGTTCAACAAAGATATGTGGGTAAACCTGCTGAAAGTGGCCTTTAAAAAATACTGAAAAGTGGTATGAACTCATTTTATGGTTATAGCAAAAAAGTAACATCCTTACAAATTACTTCAACATTAATTAAGTGTTTTCTTAATTATATTACAGATTTAGAAACGGAATTAGATCACTAATGATTATGATAGTTTTGGTTAGATATTTGCCCATGTAATTTGCAGATTGGATCTGGATAAGAACAATAATATAGGGCATAGACTGTTCTTTATACTTCTTAACATTATTGTGTCAGTCGATAAACCACGAACAATATTTGAGAGTGTGACTTTTGTTCCTACAAATACCATTAAGTTTAACATTTGGACAAATTCTGGTTTCAGATATATATTTATACTCTGTTAGAAAGGTATACTCTGATCTCTGGCTCTAAGTTTTATCGGCTTGTGTTTGTATTTGTATTTAATAACTGTTTCAGATTTTAATTCTGAGAACCAAGAAACCATAAAATGGTCTCGTTTGAATTGCTTGAATATTTAATGTTTGAAATTATGTTTTAAATTTATTTAATTCATTTAGATTACATCCAAAACCAGTTACAAATTTGTTATCTCTTTGCACACAAAATACCAAGCTTTATTTGAGTATTTGGACCACTAGAGAATAGAAAATTATTTTAACAAATGCTGAACTCTGCCATGTGCCGTAGTACTGGTGCCTCCGATTTCTCAGAAATTCTGCCTTTCACCGAGACCATAATCTGGCCACGGTGTAGGGACAGATTAACTTTTTTTCCAGTCCATGGACAGGTTGCTAGGCCAACCAATAAAACGGGTCACGTGGCATGTAATATGACAATGGTCATTATAGCACCTACTGATGCTGACCAATCAAATCAATAAAATGTACTTGAACAATTATGAATCTTTACAAGCCTCTAAGGTGATGCAATGGGCAATGCGAAGCTTCCAAGAGCAAATGAATCTTTTGACTTTTTAAAGTCAAAACTATGCGAAACAATTAATCGGACACAACCGACGCTTATTATTTTCCAAAAATATACCTTATCTATACTTATATTCCCATTTTTGAAACGATAACAGACCTTTATAATTGTTGTACGATATTTAGATGTAATCGATTCATATGTTTAGGTCGCACAGTGTTTAAAATTTAATTGATTGCTTTTTAATGATATTTTACCTCCAACATTTATTACACAGGTGTTTAACAGTTCATTAGATCCTGAACAGATAAGTAAGAAGATTATTACAAACATCAAATACTAACTTCTTCTTTAAAAAATTAAAATTAATATATCAAACATTTAAATAACTTTAAAATATAATTTAAGCTAATCTTTTTAACACTAAGTAAGCAATTGAATAGTATCAAAAAAATCACAAAACCTTCAGATAAGGACAAAATAAACTATCTGACTGCGCAATAATAATATTATTAACTCTATCGAAACAAACATAAACATAAACATGGTCAGTTTTAGTTTAAGGGAATTGTATATTGTACATATTTACTTCATACTTAGTTAATTAGTTACTCGTGTGAGTCAAAGCCAAAAATAAGTCTAGCTTTTGTAACTTTATTGATATTTTAACTAATAGTAGTCTAATTTTGGAGTGCTTTTGAATGCCTTAAGCAAGCCGATTTCCAATGAAATGTAATAATTAGCCTGCATTTTATTTAATCTTAACTGGAAACGGTTACCGTTCCCCCAATCAACTAAAATTAGTTTACCTGTGTATCCATTAATATATGTATATATGTTTATGAATATCGAGACGCAAAATTAATTATCTTGTCTCCATTGCCTTTCTAGGGAGTTAATCATCTCCTTTTGTAGACAGGGCGCCGTTTACCTTATTTCATTAGCATAATTTCATAGATAATTTCCAGTGGATAGACAGATAATCCTTTCATTATGAAAGTATTGAACGAACACCCACCTGTTTACACATATACTCACACCTACATACAAACACACAGTGTGTATTTGTTATAATGAAATGGAAATCCCCAGTTGACCTTAGAACGATACAAAAAGTTTGCAATAGCACAACAAACAATTAAAAAAGGACACGCCCACCTCATCCTTCCAATACTTTGACACATGTCCCCAATGACGTTTTGTATATTAAACGATTATCGACAATAATAAATAATTATTAAATAATTAATTGACCTACTAAATGGAATCAGATTTTACCTTTATTTTTGTTAGCAGGTTTCTCGTTGGTTTTAATTTTTTTGTTGTCCTTGTTATGTATATTGATATATAATCATTTAATTGATTTGCGGCATCCGATTTTTTATAAATTTTTTGTATTTTACTGTTTAAAAGGAATTTTTATAGACCATCGAAAGGGTTGATTAAAAAACGCAAAATAAAAAACAAGATAAAAAAAACGGAATCAAAAGCAAAAATCCCAAAAAAAAAAAAATATATAGGCGTAGAAGGGTAGCCACACACACACAAACACCCCCACCCACACACAGACACGTGTGGGAACTCTGCCGTGTGATTTCTGCGTTTAATGTTTTCTTTTTTCTTTTCCCCCTTTTTTTTTATTAGAAATGCAAATTGTTATGGGTTTATTTTTATTCCTTTTTTTTCTTTGTTGGTGGCCTTAATTTATGTGCTCGAAATGTTTTTTTTTTATATTTTGTTGTAATTTTCCTGATGAAAAGTTGCCAAAAATTAGGCTAAAAAGTTAGGACCAGTTGACGGGCAATGTTAGCGGCCTTCAAACCGCACAACAACAAAAAAAAAAAAAAACAGAACAGAAAAAAGTTCAACATAAAAAATTGTGTTCAAACTTTTACAATGTCCTTGAGTTGAAGGTACACAAAAAAAAAGGAAAATAAAATACCCAAAACGAACAGGTAAACTCTTAATGGAAATTATTAATTAACAAATTGTGTGTCGAAAAGTTCGTAATCAAAATGTATTAATTTATATTTTTGGCTGTTGTTTAACAAGTTGTATCACTATTTTTCACTTTTACACACTTTGCATATTTAATTTGCATTCTTTTCTTTGTGGTAGGTTTGGCTTTAAATATTTTTTTATTTCATTATATTCCCCAAATTTGCTGGCATTTTTTATATTAATAACTTTTGGTTAATCCACATTGAATTGAACTCTTGTTTTTATATTTTCGATTTCAAATTTGGCAATTTGCCGCACCTAAAAGTTTGGCCCACTGTCACTCTCTCACAGTGGGTGGAAATCTATTGAGGTTGTCCCTTTATCCTTTTATGCTTTCTCAATGCCCCACTGTGTGATATGTTGACTGAGCCTGAGCCTGAACCAGTGCGTAGGCGGGGCGTTTCAGTTACCGCTAGAACGACCGAACGAAACGACTGCACTAAATACACTGAAATCGTTTGGCAACCGATTCGCTGTTAGGGCCAAGCCAAACCAAGGCGAAGCCAAAGCTCTTTCAAATGTTGGCAAGAAAGAGATAGAGCCAGAGAGAAAGCTTTTCTGGTGGGCTGCACAGTGGGACAAAGTTGCCTTGGCTCTAATAACAAGCTCGTTTAGCTCACTTCCAGTTGGAAGTTTCGGAATGTTCGAAAAACATTACCGCTCTCTTATCTATCACACGTTCTCTTATCTCTCTTTCTCTTAAGTTATGTTATTTGTTGACATATTTACAAGAGTCTCGAAAATAAAAAACAAAATGAAATGTTTGCTCTGGCTCACGCTAATGGGCAGCACCACCGGCTAAACACCACAAGCCATCGCCAGTTACATTAGATGCATCTCTGACGAAAGATTTACGATTGCCTTTCCATTGTTCACCATTCTTTTGCGTTAATTGGACTCACTTCTCCCAATGGCTGCAGTTTTAAGTCCTCACTTACATAAATAGACAGAGAGAGAGACAGCCAAATAGGCAGCTCCAGACACTCCGCTTTGCTTAAGCACTTAGTGCACATTAAGTGGACTTGGTCTTGTTCTTGGGATCGGAATTGCTATTGGCATAGAGTTTAGTAGGAAGATATGTAGGTTCAGAGGTTGGGGGGGGGTAGATTGGGTGGATGAGTCTGTGCGTCGTTTGGCTGCCTGCCCAGTTCAGAAGGCTGAGGGCCATTCTCTGGCTCAGCCTGTCCTCAGAGTTAACTGACACTTACACATCGCACACTTATGCCAAATCAAACGCATTCAAGGATATGCCAGAGTTCTGTTTAAGAGCTTTGAACTTTAATCGAAATTTGCACAGAAATCTTTATAAATTATTTAATCCCCCAAAACATGTCTAAACTGATTTTAGTTATTCCTCCTTGAAGACTTCAATTCGTTGGTAAGGTAAATGTCATTCTGTTAAAATATTTCTTACCAACTTAGTTTAGTTTTAAAAGAATTAAAACATACGGTGCCTGGTTTAATTCTCATTAAAAGTTAAAAAAAAATTAAATGATAATTACTGCATTTGTATTTTATATGTTTTTTAATAATAATAGAATAATTTAATGAAAATCATTCATAAAAATCTTTTTTGATCTTTTTTATCAGAATAAAACTAAATTTTTTAAAAAGCGGCTTTAAAACATTTTTTCATATGCTTGCTGAACGACCTTTAAAACAAATATTAAAGCCATTAAGGCCATAAATGATACAATAACAAATAAAACCTTTTGAGAGTTTCTTTTATATCACATTCTTATTAATTTTGAAGTAATTCAAAATTGAAGTGTTTTAGACTAAGCTGATGCGTTTTTGTTTTTAATTTCTTGTCGCTTTTTCTAATTTTACTCCAAAATCAAAGGATAACAATATAGGACTGTATTTTTTAATTATTTTTTTTTTGTATTTGTCATTAATTTTTCTTGCGCATCGTCACCGAAACATAATTTTTTTTTAACAATTATACATTATGCGAATTTTAGCCAAATCTCCTTCAGATGGTCCACGCGTTTGCCCCATGTCTCTTTCCACCGCCTTGCCTTCGACCAAAGCCCGTATGGTGGGCTTAGTCGGATCCTTGGCAAAGGCATTCTTTGAATAATGCATTACACTTTGATAGTCATAGGGAACGTTGAATGTGGTGGTTTGTTCCATGGCCATGAATTGCGACCAATACTTACGTGGAATATTATCATAATCGATTTCCACATATTCATTGCGATCCGGACGACTTTGTTCGTGGAAGAGACCCAGCACATGAAGCGTTTCGTGCTGAATGACGCCCGGCATGGAGAGACAACGTTCGGTCAGTTGAACATCATGAGAACCAAATTGCAAAGGCTGATAGCCAACACGAGTGCCGCACATATTTTTGGACTTCTTGAAGTAGACATAGCGTCGACCGGCCGGAGGATTGCCAGTCATTTCCTCAAACTGCAGGCAGGTTTGATCATTGAAACTGGACACAGCATAACGAACATTTGAGGCTTCAATTTCGCTGAAATTGTTGGCTATTCGATAGTAGATCTTTTGTCCTGGCCAACGTTGTAGAGGCGATTGCAAAGCGTTACGGGTCTTCACCTCTGCTTGCTCATCATCCACATGAATCTCGTTGTAGTAATTCTCATAGTCCTCTATGCCCTGAGACAGAACACCAGTGCCCCAGAGACCAACTACCATTAGAAGTGGTAAACACACTTTAAAATACATTTTTCTTTTGCCAAATACGTGAACTGCAATTGGTTCTTTTATATTTAATGGTAAGAAATTACTTGCACACACTAATATATGCAATTTAATTAAATTATCTTTTTCAATAGGCCTGTTCCCATTTAAAAAAATTTAACCATATCATTTCCATTTTCTGTTACGACCAAGTTGAAGTTGACTTAAGGTTTGTAAAATAATTTGCATTACTTAACATACGATATAATATTTATTTATTTGAATTTGCAGGCATGAAAATAAAGAAGCCACTACAGTGCTGGTCAGAAAAAGTCTTACAGGTGAGACAACAGTTTAAAATATTTATGTTTTGGATATTTTATTGAAAACACTATTGAACCAAAAAGGTTGAGATATGACCTTTCAGCTTAAAAACTTGAACGATGGGAACTTTTTTGTCTGTGAATATCTCTATGGATTGGGACGTAAACGACCTGCTTCTTAAAAGTTCCTTTCACTATTCTTTGATAGGTTAATGGCTCTTTCAAGTTCGTTAATATTTATATTAATTCTTCTGAAATCGATTAAAAATCAACTGGAATGCAGCTTCAGAAAGTCTAAAAATTCGATTAAAAATAAACCACTATCTTCATCGAATCTGTAGCTGAGCCAATACAAAGCCGATTTGCAAACCTCACATCTTCTTTTGCTAGTTTTTGACTAAATTTTCCTGATCCTTCAAGGGATCCAATTTAAAATTTTATGCATTTCACCCTAAAAGTATGCTACATCAAATGTTTCTTAAATCAGCTGTAAAATTTCAAGTGCTCATAACTTGGCTATTTAAAAACTGATAATTATAGCCTTTGGTCAGATTAAACTCCTTGTACGTGCGTGTCGATTGACATCACCATGTCATGTCCGGAATGCCTTCCGGAGAAAAAGAAACTTTACAGAAAATTTAGATGACACCAAATTTTTATGATGCCATCTATGTATAAAGATGGCCAAGAACATCCTAGAAAACCAACGTTTTTCTTCCTGCGACAATTTTTGCGGATTTTAGAGCCATTAAACGATAAAAGGATCACTTTCCAAAAGCCATATATCCGCAGGACCTTTACCGATTTCGATAGGACATCATTTTTTGGTTACCTCAGAGTCAAAGCTATCGATCTGCATTCAAAGATTTTCAATATCTGTCCAAAAAAAATGCTTCAATTTTTGTAAGGGGGTTGGCCACAAAAATGGTCAAAAATTCGCTAAAAAACCACAAAAGTCCTTATAATTCAGCCATTTAAAGGACTATCCCAATATCCTGTGGCTAGGTTGTAGTCTTTGTTGGCCCGCTTCGAATAGGACTAACAGATCCTTAAATATCCTTCTGGAAGCTGAGATACAAGGACTTTTTTACTTGAGAAAAAAAGGGAAATATCTCACGAGTCCTTTGAAGGATCACGACGAAAGTAGTGTCAGAGTGTACCTATCTTGAAGGACTATCTTCTGTGTAAAGGACATCCTTATAGTCCTGTAGAGAGCGGAGATATCGAGGGTTTTGTGATTTCTTATTGATTTTTCGACCCTTTCTGCAATTTGAGATTTGGAAAAATTCCCAAGTCCAAGAAACTGAAAATTACATATAATTCGTCCATTTCAAGGACGATCGGGATGTCCCTTGTCCTAATTGAAGTCCTGGTTCATCCGCGTCGATTGACGTTATGAAGTCCTGAAATTTCATTTGAAAATCCAAAAAAGGACCATCTCGCAAAATTTTCGTCAAAATTTAAGGACGTCCTTGAATCCTTAGAAGACGCCAACTTTTTCTGATGCAAATCGATGCAGGCCATTGAAAACATCCTAGAAACCCGCAGCATTTCGACCTTGTTTACATATGCATGCAAGGAATTTTAATACGCTTTCAAAAATACTGTTTCAATTTTTGTCAGATACATGTCCAAAAAGTCGCAGAAAACTATACATATATTTTTATAACTTAGCCATTTCAAGGACGATGATATTTTTGAATTAGATCGACTCACATTAAGTTGTGTTAAAAGGACTTTTGTGGTAAAAATTAAATAGCAAATTATAAATAATACATATCTCTAAGGACTATCTTCTTTGTAAAAGACATCCCGCTAGTCCTGCGGGACTTCGAACATATATAATTCTTAATGACCCCCAACTTTGTTTTAGGACGGAGTTGGAAAAGCAATTTTTCTCTATCCTTGTTAGTTAATAATTATTATCGAATATTAAATATATATATGAATATAGCTTGTACAACTTTTATGGCCACCACTGTGTACTTATGGCCCACCTGCCCTTTCCTTATGCTTTGGGGTTGCTTTGCCTTTTTAGTGCAAGAATGCAAAGTGCCTTTAGCCTGGTTAACTAGTCCAAATATGCATCTATGTCATTCAACGCGACATTCCTTTTGGCTAACAAATTAGATTCATTTATTTATTTATGTATGGCATTTACACACGTATACTACTTTCATTTAATATAAGCATATACATATGTATGTAGTAATTCGATTACCAGATGTGTACAAGAATAATAAATAGAGATTGTAATGACATTTTTGTTTTTCCAAAACTCTGTTTTTCGTTTTATTGCTTGCGGGGCACAAAACGGCATCCAGTTAAGAAATTGGGCGGGTTTTTTCATATTTTCATTTTTGTTTTTCTTTTGTTAAGACTAAATATGCATTACAATAGGGACCAAAGAGTATGTATGTGTGTGAGTGTGTGTGTGTATATATATATGTATTTATATGAGATATTAGTGGATATGAAGACTCGTGACAGGTGTGGTGAGATTGCAGCAGCTAATGAGGAGAAGTATATATTATAGCTTTTGCATTAGAAACAAGTCACACACACGCACACACATACAAACTGTGGTGGCTTTTGTATACATTTATATAATATTATTTTATCCATAGTTCATATAAAATAGAGTAGCAAGAACACAATAAAATGATGATAATAATATTTAAATTAAACAAAATCAAAACATATTTTTTGCAAGCAAGCAAATTTCAAAATTGCATCTCTATCGTTAATTCTTGCTTTCTTTGTTTCTTTGTTGTTGTATTTATCGTTGTCTATATTCATTATCATTGTTAACATTAATCTTCGTCTTTATGGGGTCATCCATTGTTGCCATAATTCAAGGATTCCCAAAGCACTTTGCTTGCAAACATCACAAATCAGTTCGTAGTCATATTAATTAACGCTCTCCTCCTTAAACTCCTCCTCGTGCTCTCATTCCTTCTTTATTGTTACTTCACGGTAATCTTGCACCCATCAGCTCCATTATCTCTCCCAGTTATAGTCGTTTTGTAATCTTCTGATTAGTCTGGATGACGGGTGAGCGTTTTGTGAGAGCTTGAATGATTGAGCGATCGAGCGAGTTAGTGAGTGAGTGAAAGCGTGAGTCAGTTTTGAGGGTAAATTGAGTTGAGATTGACTCTCGTCTTATCCAGCTTAAAGCCTAATGCAGCTCAATGAACTCATAGAGGGCGGCGGGCACTGCCTGCTCGTATTTGATGTCATGTTGTTTGATGGTTCGCGCTGCCAGGCACGCCAATGTCGTATACTTCATTGGATCAATGATTTTGTGTAGAGGTGTAGGGGCCAGCAAGGATTCAAAGGTTTCGCCGGCATCGTTTTTCGTATCCTAAATGATAACAATAAAGATTAAATGAAATTTTTAAATAATAAAATCTCATGGTAAAGTACTCACCAAATGCGCTCCTCCCTCGAGCAGGGTGCGTGCCAATGGCTCCACATATGGCTGCAGTGTGGCTGCCATATGCAAGGGCGTATTGCCAGCATCATCTACTGCATTGGGATCGGCTCCCACCTCAAGTAACGCCTTGGCCAATGTGGCGGATGGAAATTGACACGATGGATAGCGTCCGACTAGAGTTCCCTCGCGATAGCATGCATAATGGAGGGCAGTTCGTCCGGAGCGTACATGAACTTTGAGTCGGTTGAGTCGATATAATGCAGACATCACTTGATGCTTCATATCCGGACAGAAGCTCTCCGTATCCAGCAGCGAGCTAAGCAGACAACCAATGTGTAGAGCACTCACCAAGGTGCGACTCAGGGCATTGGGATCATGATTACAGTCATGCTGGTGAGCAGAGTGAAGCGTCGTCGATGAAGATGAGGTCGATGACGATGTTGATGAGAAGGAGGCTGAGGTGGCTAGTGTTGAGGAGGCGGAACATGATGGTGACTGTGTGAGATGTTTGCTAGCAGCTGGTTCCTGTTGTTGCTGCTGTTGCTGTTGTTGCTGCTGCTCCAAGGTGAAGGCCTGACCCCGTTCCACTTCCAAAACGGCTTTGTGGAATATGGTCAGCATGCCATCCGCCTCAATGGGCGGCACTACTCGTCCTCGTGGCAGCAAACGACCCGCCTCCACAAGCATAAAACTAAAGAGCTCGGCAAAAGAGAGCAACGATGACTGGGTCATGGGGCTGAGGGGTTTAAGAATTTTCTGTTGCATGGTCAGAGCATATGACCAGAGCTCAATGCAGCGATCAAAACGTCCAGCGTCGGCATAATGAGCTCCCCTGTAAAAATAATGTCATTGTTTAATCTTCCAAGTCTGATGAGTAGAGTATAATCTTACCTAAATCTTATGTAGTAACTGGTATCCGGATGTGTTGGACCTAAAATACGTTGTCGGATGACTAAAGCTTGCATACGCATCTCATCTGGATCCAAAACCAACTCCTCTAGCTCCTCAATGCTGGTCACTTCACTGACCAATTCATAGGCTGGCACTGGTTCTTGAACCTTTTTCTCTAGCGGCGGGTCCTGGGCCCGTTCCTCTAGTGCTCGTCGCCACAAGGTCAGGGCAACGGCTATATCACGTTTCTTATCCACATAGGTGGCTCCCAGCAATTCCAGGGCATCGATTCTCGCCTCACGACTAACACAGGGCAATGTTATCAGATGCTCCACTATGGGCATGTGTCCGGTGACGCTCGCCGCCAGCAGCGGAGTCATGCCATAGTAGTCCACATCCATGGTGGCGCCATGTTTCAATAGCAATTGCAATATCTGTAATGATCCCGACTCGGCACAATCGTGCAGTGCTGTATTCCCCTTGATGCTGCAACGATTCACATCCGCATTCAGTGACAGCAAATACTGTGCAATGCGATAGTGTCCCTTATAGCAGGCAATCATTAGGCAGGTGTGTCCATGTCGATTGGCAACTTCAAAGTCTGTCGAGGAGATATTGAACTCAATCAGAAAGGATTCTATTACAATTCTCTGTTGAAACTCACCTGCATTATGATGAATCAGATATTTAACTATTTCATAGTGTCCATCGAAGCATGCGGCTCGCAGGGGTGTCGAATTTGTCCTTGTCGTGCTATTCACATTCGCTCCCCGACGCACCAGCATCTTGACAATGCCCAAATGTCCTGCCGCTGCCGCACACCACAAGGGTGGGGCATCCTCAATGGGCTCGCCATCGAAACTAACGGAGCCAACTTGCTGCACATTGGCGCGACACTTTGTCAATAAATATTCTACAATATCGTAGTGTCCATTGCGACACGATATGACCAACGGTGTGGCTCCGTTCACTTTCGCTGAGATTAATATGGCAATTTCGGCGACACTTTTGTTTGCAAGGGTTGCCTAAAGAAAATAAAACAGAAAGCATGAAAACCCATTCGTTTAATTTATATTATTATACATTATTTCTATACTCGTATATCGATTATATTTAAAGGGCAAAGGTACAAGGTTCTTGTCAAGTCAATTTGTCTCGCATTTATCCATGAACAATTTCAAGTAATGCATTCCACGTTTTTTACTTTACTCATTACAGAAGGCTTTTTGTGTTACACTTAAATTTGTCGCTTTTAAAGCATTGAACTTATTCTCGGAAATTAATGAAAGAAATTCGTTAATGACTTGCCGCCTGTCTAGTATTGAAGGCAAAAGTCCCGGCGTCTCCGACATTCCTCACATAAAAACAGATTTATGACGTCGGCAATAAAATTGCAAAACGGCAACACAAATGATGTCTAATCTTTTGCAAAAGTGACTTTTTCTCAACTGGTACCCGGCACCTGGTACCTAATTGCTGCATTTCGGGACAAAATTTTTACTATTAATGCACATATTTATGTTGTACATAAACAAATTTTTCAATGTTAAAAGTATGGAACATTAAATTTACGAAACTGAATTAAATTTGACAAGTTCCAAGTAAAAAAACCTTGCAAACTGTATTACATTCAGATTAGATTATTACCTACTCAATTTACGCACAAACTTTGTTGAACATATTTAAATTTTTTGTTTAATTGTATTCCAAATATTTGCTCAAATTTTTTAAACCAAATCGCTTGACTCTTCTTTTATGCCGATTTCACCAAGTTCTATCAAATTGATTTTCGAATAAATTTTATGCACTTTTTAATGCTGATTACATCAGGAAATTTTTTTCAAAATTGTGTAAAAATGAATTTCGTATTTATTTCTGATTCCACTACTTTTAGTTTTTAAGAAAAAGAAAAGTTCTGAATTCTTTCAAAATCGGTTATGACTAATTAGTCATAATTGTAATTCAGAGGATTGTAATTGTAAGTCAGAGGATTTCCATATAGAGTTAATATTGATATAGAGTTGATATTTCAGACAAAATAAGCTATATAAAGTTAGTTTCTTGTGCTGATCTAAAATATATATTTGGAATAATCCAAGTTGCTCTTGTATTTAAAAACCTTTTACCTATATTTAAAAACGTAGAAAATTAAAAGAAACTTTTTAATTATTGAATCAAATACAGCAAAATTATCATTTAAAAATTATCCTTATATATGTTGCTGGTTTGTCTGAAAAAGCAGACAAATTGGACAAATGACAAAAGTATCATTATAAACAATCAAAGCTGTCTCAATCGGGATCTTTTCTCGATTTTAAAACGTGTATAACAAAAAGTTATAAAGTTACAAGTTGATTGAGTAGAACTTGAGAGAAGAAATCGATATTTTAATCTAAACAAAAACTACCAACCTTAGCAGGTTGAATCATCATTCAGTATTTGTTTATATATTAAGTGAAATAGATAATAGTCGCGTCATTCATTATTAAAAAGGTTTGGTTTTGTTATCAGAAAATGTATTTACCAGCTGTATGAGTATCTATGGGTGATTAAAAATCATGATGCAATATATAATAACTTCCAATTATAAATAATTTCTATATATTATAATTAAAATTTCATACACACACATACAAACACACATGGACACACACACACACATAACATCACATCACATTGCTGCTAATTAGAATACTTGCAAAAGATAAAAACAAATGTTATAGAGGAGTGGATAGGTAGGGGGAGGGAGAGCATGCTCGTGGGGTGGTTGGTTGCCAATCAGCTGAGTGTAGCTGGTTGCCTGCTAATGCTAATTTCAAATCTCTTGTTTTTCTATATACATTTTATATATATTTGAAATTGAAATTCATTTATGTGAAACGTGTTTCGTTGAAGCTTTATGTTAATTATAAATGCGGCGCGTGTAAAAGGTGTAGCAGCTAATAAATAGAGAGAGTGAAGGAGATGGTGGGGGAAGGAAGACGATCAGTTGGTAAACAAAAGGTTTGCACTAATTTTTCGCACTATAAAACGATTAAGAACTTCAGGTATTTTTATTGAATTGTTTCGAGGAGTGCTTTACCCACTTGAGCGATTCGATTGCAATTAGGGAAATACCTTGAAATTGGAAGAGCCAAAAACCCGTTAGGGGAACCTGCTACCGCACTACTAGGGCAACTGGGTGGGGTCGGGGGCAACCCATCGAACTCAATTAGAACATTCGACATTAGATTGTCACATGCATTCGTCACGACCTCCACCACCACTTCTCACCCCTTCAAAAGACAACGCCTCTGCAGGAACCAGAAATATTCTCACATAAAAATCTCACAAAAAAAGAAAATAAAAAAAAACGGCAGATACGACAAAAAAAACCACACACTCTGGCAAAAGACCTTGTGAATGCCGTGCGGCTTTTTTGTGTGTTGTTTTCTCTTTGTTTAATACCCAGCAGCTATTTGTTGATGAAGTATATTAAGTTTTAAAAAACCAGATTCTAAATGTCTCAATATTTTTAAATAGCATAAAGATGTGGTAGAAGTTTCGAAGACTAGAGGTTTTTCATTGATATTTTTCACTGAATGCATCTTTTCCATTTTCTAACTCTATATTACCAAAAAGTATTTGGCAATAGAAAACTTTATTCCATTTCAATTTTCATGTTCACATATTCCCACTTTTTATTCGCAATTCATAATTGATTAAAGAAGTTCTCCACTACACTAGATCTAAACTAAAAGAACCATTGAATTAAGGTTTCTTAGTATATTTTATTTCGAGTTATTCTGCAGAGAAAGGGCATTTATAACGAGTCGTTCGGCCAAAGACTTAAAGAACATACATTTTCGCTCTCTTTTGCGTCGTTGTTTTGTCGTCGTTTCTGCACCTAACTTTTGTTTCCTGCTTTCTACAGCAAAGAATTCTTTTCTTTCTTTCTTTCTTCTCGATATTGTTCTGCGTCACAGAGCGATCTTCCCCGTCAGCCACCTCTCTCATTTATCGACACCTCGAAGCGCGTGACAAGCGAAAAAAAACTGAGAGAAAGAAAAAAGTAAAACACGGGAAAAAGAAATACAACATTTTGGCAACATATTTAGCTGGCAAAGAAGAAATTGTTGTGTATTTTGAAAATAAACAACACACACACACATACACACAGAAGAAAAGCTCATAGTAGAGAGAAAATCGTTGAACAATGGAAAAATTACGCATTAATTTCAATCGGCATCGGCGGCTAGTGAACTTTTCGCTTTCGTTTTGAGCCAACCAACCAACCGACCAACAGCTGTTTGCTTTTCCGCATTTCAATTAAATTAATAAAAGCAAAAAAAAAAAAAAAAAAAAAAGACCGCCCCATCGTCATAATCATTATCAGCATGGAACATTATTATCATCATGATGAATGAATCAGCTGAGCTTCGAGGCGAGAGCATGCCACTTTTAACCTTGGCTTTTTCGGTTAAAACTATCCAAGCCAAATCTGACAATAGGAAGGCAAATTGTGGGCGGCCTTTCTGGCATAAAAAGCAAATGGCACGTGAATTTCGACGTTGTGGCGGCGGCTCAGGGACTCGAAAATCAATCAATTTATACAGGTTGCGAGCATTATGCGATAATAGATATGACCCCCATCGCAATGGTTCAACGAACGCCCGCCCCCAGCCATCACCACATCGCATAATAATATTGGATATCTAGCATATAGCTAAGAATTATGAGAAATTGAACAGATGGGTTTGTAATTTACAATTTAGATTGAAGGCTTCTACTTATAATTTTGTTTTGCCTTATTATAATATAGAAACCTTTTTATTGTTATACATTTCTGTAATGTAATTTAAGTTACAAACAAATTGATAGAAAAATACGACTGGGTTATCTTATGAAAGAACAAAAACTTGTTTTGTTTTATTACATATTAATGCGGATTGACCTGAGGTTCATGGAGACCCCAGTAGCTATTTTCAATACATTTAATACTTTAGGCCAAATGTGTAACTATTTCTGTTTAGACTATTTTATTTTAAGCCATTAAGTTGCATTTAGAAAGTTTTGATTATTTAAAGAATGGAATCAGACACAATGAATTCAAAAAGTTATGGCAGAAACTATTTCAATTGAAGCAGCTTAGGTAACAATAAATGCAACACATAGAATCTAGTTAACAATTGCATAAAAACAGAAACGAATTAATAATGGTTTTATTTAATCCAATAATTTAATTAACAATAACAATTGCATAGAAACAGAAAGGAATTAATAATAATTTAATTTAATCCATAAGGGTAGGATAACTAGCTACGGAAATAAAATACTTTTAATTTTTTAAACAATAATTATTTATATTTATAGTTTATTTAAGTCGACTAATAAAAACTGAAACTAATAAAAACTAAAAAAAAACTTCATAAATACTTTGAGAAGAAAACAGAAAGCTAAAACAAAATGGAAATGAAATAATGAGGTCTGTTAGCGTTTTCGAACCCAAATAAATTTTTGATTTCCTGTTTCACTTTTGTTTTATATTTTTTAAATGTTACTTTTCTTATTCCCAAATGATTAGGAAATAAAATCGTTTTGCCTTTGAAAAAGATTTAGACAAAAGAAAATACCTAAATACTCTAAAACACAATGAATTTTGATTTCAATTTCACTTCTGTTTTTATCAGTGTATTTGTGGCTTTCGACTCACTAACATTAATCTTTATTGCTGTACCCACTAATTAAAATCACCAAAAACACATTTTATATTTCAATTTATAAAGGTGATAAAAGTAAATCAACTATATGATTTATGTCAAGATATATGTATCTAGATAATTTTGTTTAGAGAGTAAATAATTTCAAGGACTTTTTAAAGGTTCAATCAGTCTTTAACTTTTAAAAACCATTTCTTTTTTTTTTTGAGTGTAGAATGCAAATTTTGAATTAGTCGCCGCCTCATCAGAGAGCACACTTGACTCTTGACTAACTAATCTTGATTGTTGTACTAATTAAAATCACTAGATATTTCCATAAAATATTCAAATTTTCCACAGCATGCATTTTCTTAATTTACATTTATGTATTTTTCCATAGACCCCCAACCAACCAACTAACCAGCCAACTCATCCTGACCTTGACCCTAGAGAGTGGGCGATTATTGCCCGTCGTCCATCAGCTGTGTGAACTTATCTCAATAAAAACAGCGAAATGATGCTGATGGTTGATGCTCCCGTTAAAAGCACCGTTGACCTCAAGCAAAAATATACAGAAAATAAAAAAATTTATTAACTTTACTTTTAAGCTTTTGTTTTGTTGGCTTCCACCCTTGAGGGGACTGCGCAGTCGCGTAGACGCCACAGTTTAGCTAACAAATAAACCAAATAATTGAGCTCTCTGACTGATGATTTGAATGTCGAGTCGAATCCAAGTTAATGCCAAGCAAAAGAGACAGACACACAGAGAGAGAGAGAGAGAGAGAGAGAGAGGCAGAGGCGAGACATATTCGTCTACTGCATAGATATCGACATTGAACTCGTTCAATGTCAGAAATTATCATAAATTATGCGTATAAACCGAAAACGAACCCACTAACAACTAATAAAATAGCAACAACAAAAATAACAACAGCAATTACAGCAAAACTACAACGACAACAAAAACAACAAAGGATAGTTTGTTTATTACACGGAAACAAATAATAATTTAACTATGCTTTAATCGCCATTTAATAGACTTGAGACTTTAACTCAAGTCAACATGAGTTTAGGCTGACATTTTCCCATAACGGTAAATATTATATATGTGTGTATGTTGACAAGGTCGTTGTCTATCTTCTCTCTGTCTCCCTCTTTCCCTCCCTCTGGTGTATGTGAGACATCTAGTTAAATATACTTCTAAGCCGAATACTGTCAGATATGTCAATTTGCATAAAAGAGAAATCAACTGCAAAAGTATGTAGTAGGTAGGTAAATATCTCCATTCAATTCTATTATATGTATTCTTGTTCAGCTGATTCATTGTGGCAATTTACACATTATAGCGAAAACTAGTTTCAACAGCTGATATTTACTGGTTTTAGCTGACACTAAATAGGTTGAATTAATCATATATTAAATCACTTACTAGAATTTGTATTTAATAAAACCTTTTAAAACCTTTAAAACGAAATGAAAACGAATGTAAAATGTTTGGCATTGTAAAGTGTATAGCTAAGTCGGTGTACCGGAAGTCAGTGCCCCGCCGATTGGTCTTAAAATATCTGTTTTGTTTTCACATTTGCACAAACAAACAAAAAAAAAAAAGAACAAAACAATTTGTAGCAAATTTATAAATTTGTTGTTTTTCGGGAAGTGCAAATTTTTTTTTTCATGTTATTTTCTCAACTTGTTGAAACGAAAACATTGCAAAATTCTGTCTGAAAAATTGTGAGAAAATGCCATTTACTTACTTTCCTTGTGTAAAAACAAATAATATTTATCTACATATATATACATATGTGAATCATCTGGCTTGGTGGGTGGGGGAATTCACACAAAAGTGAATTTCGGTAAATTTTTGTGCCAATCAATTAAGAAATAAATTATGAGAGCAAACAAAAAAATAAAATCCCCCAGAGACTAGAACTTGATAGCTGAATGTAAATATTATTCACGTATTGTTTAAATAGATGCAACTCGCAATTTAAAACGTGTCAAAATAAATCCAAAGTTCCCATTGGACCGATTAAATAGATATATTTATACATTAATAATATATGAAGAAATTAGGGCGTAGCCTCTAATTAATTAATAATTAATTATACCCAAATATAAAGAGAAATTAGAAAAAAAAAATATTTAATCCTTTTCAGATTCTGGTTTTGCTTTACATTTTAATTAAGATTTCATTTTTGCCTTAAACGTTCTCTCTAAATTTTAATATCCCCTTTTTTAAATTGTTTTTGGGCAAATAATAAAGTTTTAAAGTTAATTTCAAGGCTGGCCATCACGTTAAAAACTTACTGAAGGTTTTTTGAAGATTTTAATTTTTGCTTGTAATTGAACGATTTAATTGTTAAGTAAGGAAACAAAAATGTTTGTACTGATCTGTTCTCAATTTAATGCAGTAGATACTTGATTTGAGATTGTATCTTTTGCTTGACCCCAAGATGATTTGTTAAATTTACAAAACAAAAAACATTAACTGAACACACATTCATGGTAAGTCTTGGGTAAAGAATAAAATTGTGCAAAATTCCCCGTGGCCATAAAGCGATAGTTAAACGCCGTCTATTTGTTTATGCATAGTACATATATCATTTTTTTTCTCTTCATGTTTTCCTAACATTTGCACGCTGCATAACATTAAAACTAATTAGAAAAAAAGCGAAAAAATACATGAAAGACAGAGAGAGCGAAAGAGAGAGGGAGATAGGAGGCTAAAAAAGCAAATTTGTTGTATGCAAAAGTGAGTTGAGTTTAGTTAAGTTGAATTTGAGTTGGTCAACAGCTGTTTTTGAGGTTGAGGTTGGATTCTTTTGCGTTCACTTGGTAACCTCAAAACGCGAATCTATCGAGTATGTGTGTGTGTGTGTGTGTGTGCAAGTGTGTGTATTTTGCCTGAAGCTGTTTTTTAGCTTAAAGTGTTTTTAAGCTTGGCTTGGTCTTGCCTCTTGGACCCAGCTTCTTTTTCTACTTGTTTGCCATTTAACTGCTTCTTGATTATTAGTTTTTCAGTGCTTGTGCCTTTGTGTGTGCGTGTGTGTGTGTGTGCCACTGTATGTGTGTGTGTATAAGGTCAGAGCCAATCTTGCTTGGCGTCGTCGACGTCTGGTTTACTTTGACTTCAATTCTTTGTCATTGCTGTTCGCTTACTACAAGAACCCAACTCAATTCAACTCAACAGGGGCTGGCTACACACACACACTCATATCTACATATATATGGTTTTATCTGTATGTGTGTGTGTATATAGTATTTAGCCTATTGAGTACACCAAAGAAGAACACGAGGAAGGGCAATTAACAGTCACAAAAAGATAACAAACAATTGAAACCCTAGGCTCGACCACTTCGAATTCTCTATCCGTGTGAATGAGCGTGTTCATGTCTGAGTATTTGTCTGTGTATATCTCTCTGTGTGTGTATAATGATAGCGTTCATTGGCTTTATCTTTTGGTTCTTGTCACAGTGTACTCAACATGTACACTGCTCCAAAAATATTTAAGCCAGAAGTGCAGCTGTTCTCTCTTTATCATAACTAATTCCTCCCCCTCATAAATTGACCTAGAATCGTAAAAAGGTCAATCCACCCAATGGCAAATGTACTTTGGTTAGGCTTTCAAAAATTTGAACTCATAGATAAGGTTTGTATACAAAGTCGCATTATCTGTAAGAACATATCCAAAGGTCACTTATTTGTAATTGTAAGCAGCGTAATTTTCAAAAATAATTGATACGGGCTCCTGCTAAAATGCATCAGGTTTGTGTCTTAAAATTGTATTTTTTTTTGAAAGTCCTCAAAACTCAAAAATGCTTTTCTGTTAAAAATTACCTTAATTCTTATAAATCAGTCTTCATTTATAGTAGAAACCAATTCCAAATTATTTGTAGCATACAAATTTAAGTATAACTACATATTTCTTTAACATTTGTAAAATAAATTTGTATCTCTTCTTTTTTTTCAAATAGGTGAACTATATCACATCACCAAGGAAATCTCTAAAGCGAAAATATACATATGGGATTTATGTATTTAGTATTATTTAGTATATATACAGTATATAGTGTATATAGTTCTTATATTTTTAAGATTTGATTAGATTTTGAAGATTGTAAATAAATATTAAAAGTAAAATAAAGAAATTGAATGAATTGATATTCTCAAACTTATATAAGTGATATTTATAATATGCTTGAAATTTTTCGAGATCTTTCAACGTTTTAAATATCTACATTAAAATTTTCACAGGGCAAATTTACTCTAAGGAGACAGACTTTTCCTTTTAGTTTTAAATTGTAGATTAAGTTAAATAAATATCATATTTTACAACACAAAGACATGTGCATTTTTCATTCTCTCAGTGTATTTTAGAGTAAACCATTACGAACGAAGTAATGAGATGGGCGGCGGGCGGGGGAGTATGGAAAGGGAAAGGCACCTATCAATTGCGTGCTACCGCGCAAAAATACATTACTCCTAGTTTATATTTCTGAGTTGGCAATGTGTATATGTATACAATATATTATAAAATTCATTCGATTTATATCGGTTCGTTTGTTTTACGTTCCGTTTAAGGCGTTTCAAGTTCGTCGCACGATTAACTAAAACAACAAATCAGAAAGATGAATGCCCATCACTCACACATACACAATAAATATAATAGCCATACACATATATATAAAACTGATGACTTTATTTAGAGAAGTTGGCTTATCACTTGTGAAAATATGCATATCATTGGCTTATTTTATTCTGTTTACTCTAACATAAGTCACTACACACGCTATCGGTTATCATTAGAATGGCGTCTAGAGGAATGATCTTATCGTTGTCGTCGGTTGCTCTAAATTTTCCCATGGAGTGTGTGGTTTTGACCATCAACAACTGGCTGTTTCTTCTTCTTTGTCTTCAGCAATCAATCAATCTAGCCTCGATCACGTAGAGTCAAACAAATATAATGATAGCCTCTCTGCTCTTTCTATCTCTCTCTCGCTTATTGTATATCTATGTTTCTCATTTACTTCAGCTGAAAATGTACTCAAGTGGCACTTTATTTATGTATGTACTATACATCACATAGAGTTGGTCCTCTCCTTTATTTTTGGAACAAACATAAACAACAACAAAACCAAACCAGTCCAAGTAGAATATAAAATAAAAGCTCATTAAAATAAAAGCCGAAGTTTCTATACACTTAACATCTGTAAATTGACGATCGGGAGATATAATCTGCCAATTTGCCTTTTGATTAAAACAATTTGGAAAAGAATTGACGTTATGCATTGCTGATTTTTTATAATAATCGCCCTCTTATTTTGTTAGAACTTGTTAAAATTGATTTAAATCCAACAAATTGAGTTACTATAACGGTTTAACCATTAGTTCCAGCTAGTTAGGAGAACTATTTCAAGGCTACAAATATCATTAGATTGACCAAAAATTAAAGTATTTTGACTATTTTGGGCTTATTTAGACAAAAAGAATAGACTTATTTGGAGAGGGTATTGCGAGAGAAGAAAAAAAACCAGTTTCTTGGTCTAGAATATGCTGCATGCACAATCCGAGGAGCAGGTTGCTTGACTCTTCTATATATACTACATACATACATAGATGTACATACTTTCATACATATATAGACAGACTATAACCCAAAAAATAAATAAAATAAAACAAAAAAAAAACGCATAAGAAATCGAGGCTATTTTGAGAAGAGAGCAGCACATACGAGGCAAGAGTACAATACATTTACCTCTCCTCACCACACTAAATGAAGTGACACATTTTCAGGGCCGTCAGTGACGACGACGACAACACAGAGGAGGGACAACACAGATGGAGGAGAAGGAAGTCAAAAGCGAGCCTTCGTCTTCCTGGTGATTGAACGCATTCAAGGATAATTGTCCAAAACCTGGCGTGTTCTCTCCCCTCTCTCTCTCTGCGTCTCTCTCCTTTTCGTGGTGTGTCTTTCAAGTGCGTTCACTTTTTGTGGGCGTAACTCTGACAGAGAATTAAAGTAAAGCTTACAAAGCATAATTTGATGAACTCAATCGCGGAATTGCGGAAGCAAATGCAAAGCGACGTCAACGACGTGAGTTTTGAGCTGTTAATTTTAACGTGTTTAACCACAACACCAACAACAAAAGCAGCAACAACTACGTGGCCCAAATAAAATTTGCTATAAATACTAAGGAGGAAGGGAGGGGAGAATATACACGCGTATATGTATGTATGGAAAACAGACAAGTTCATTTTTTTTTTCCTCTTTTGTCTTTTGTTTGTTCGATAAGATTAAAACAAAAGACATGCAGCAGCAGCAGCAGCAAACGACTGAGGAAGTGATTCAACGCGTCAAAAAAATTTAATTCAATTCGGGAATTTTCATTTAAATAGTAATATTTGTTGACATTTTTGTTCTTTTCTCATTTCTGTTTCTATTGTTGTTGTTGTTGTTGTTGCTATCCCATATGGTAAATAATTAGTTGAAATGCCTATAGTGAGCTAAAAATATAATAAATATATAAACCATCCCCCTGACTAGCTAATGATATGCTACCTTTTACTTCACAAGACAAAAAGGTATATTAGATGTGGCTAAATGTAACTAAGAATAGATTTTAGAAAGAATAAAAAAAATAAAATTATTTTTGAGACCGTAAATGGAAAAAAAAATAAAAAAATGATCAGTAAAAAAGAATTAGAAGCAAAGTTTAAGTTGAACTATTGCTAAAACGGACACATTTTGAATTTTGTCTGCGCTTATTTTAAACATTATAAAGTCCTTTCAGTTTTTACTTAAACAAAAAAGAACGTAAACTAAAGTGAAACATTCGATCTCGACAAAATGCCAAGATACATTAGCAATTAATGAATATTTGTTTTTTACATATTAATTTGCATTGCCATATTTGGTAGGGTATACCTCCAAGTCGGTGGAATGGAATCAATCTTTCTTTGTGTGCCAATGTCAAGCATAAAGAGTAGCGATAAGACGGGATGGTTGGGGTTGGAGGGGCAACTCAAGGGGTGCATTGCAAAGCTTAAGAATTTTGTTATGCAAAAAGCGTGCCAAGCATAGGCCCTAGTTCAGCCCTGGTACGCCCCCGCTACACAAGCAATAAGCAATCACACACTCACACCACATTCGTATATGTATGTGTGGATAGTTAAATCTATATATAAATATGTATACTTACATACATTTGTATATACATATATATTTGTTATTGTTTTGAGCTAGCAATGTTGGAGCTGACCAAATGGCCGCAATGCGGCTTAATTTAGCGATTAAAGAGCTACATAATAAATTTTTTTCTACTTGTTTTAATTTTTTTACATAAATTAATAAAAAAAAAAACGGATTAACTGTTGCCGAAAGTATCAAAATATTTAAAAATTATCATTAAGTATTTTGAATTCATCTAAAAAATGTAGTTACAAATTGATTTTAGCCATTTTTCAGTTTTAACTTGCGCATCACTGGCCGAAGAACATGCGCGTATGTATGGCTTAGCGAAAAGACTATAAGTATGTGTATGTGTGTGTGAATTTTATTGATTAGTCACAAGGCTAGCAGCTGAGATTCTGGATATACATATATTTTTTTCCAATTCTTTGCAACAACTTTTAGTGCCTCCCACACACAAAAAAAAAAAACATTAAATCCGCTTTAGTTATAAAAATGTAATTCTTTCCAAAAATCAGAGACCTATCGAAAAATTTAATTTTTAACCAATCGAAAAAGCGACAAGTGGGAGGGGGTTGCGGAGCTTGGTATCTGCTGACTTCAACAACGTGGAGCAAAACGGCACTTGGAAACAAAATTTATGAAGCAATTAAGCTTAGGTTAACCTATAGATTCCTTTAATGAACTCACCTTCAACTGTGCCAAGTTGTTATCGCGTGCAGCATTAAAAACAAGAAATTTAAATTCCATTTTCTGTTCTGGTCTCATACTTGCATAAATGATTTGTTGAGAGCCAACAGGGTGGCCGAAGGGGGGGGCGTTGGCGTAGGCCGGTGAACAGATGAGATTTTTCTATAATTCCTGGTATTTTTTCTACTTAATTCTTCTGCTATTTATATATGTCGAATGTTGGTTCTTTTTTTTTTGTTCACAAAAAAAGAACTTTTAACCGAGACACGGGAATGAAAAATAACAACAAAAGCCACCCGTTGTCCGTTCTTCTAGTTGTTGTTCTTCTTTTCTGACTGCTTCCGTATATTTGTAATTTGTTGCAATTTGCGCACTTTTCTTCTTGGCTGATGGCCAGGAAAACAGTCGCTTGATTTCAAATTTTGTTATTTCAGCTTCCACGTCACTTATCGTTTTTAACAACAATTTTATAAAACTATTTTGTTATTTTTCTGGATTTTTAAAAACGAAATTATCGACGACCGGCCGTAACAGAACCGCACTCAACGAAAACAAAAACAACAATAACCAAAAAAAAAAACAACAAGGTGACCGTCTCTTAACAAAACGAAAAATGCAAAATTTAGTGTGACCAACTTCGAAATGGACCGCCATACACCCAGTATTTTATTTAACAGCGTGTTAACTCAAAATGATCACGTTAACGCAAAATGAGCATGTTGTAAGCATGTTAGCTTACAGAATCCGAGGCGTGCTGTTAACGCATAAGCATAACTATGGAATATAGATGGTTGAGTGTTATCGATAGCACTACTTGAGCGGTTAATTTGAAATGAAATTCAACGAAATTAATTTTAAATGCATCTAAAAAGACATCCTGTTAAATTTATAATTTGATCATATTGAACTAATATTTTATAGGCAATATATTTATCCTGAAAGTACTTTTTTAAGCTACAAGTCCACTTTAAATTTTTTTGCATATTTCAAAGAAGGTAATTTTCTATGTCACATTTTTACATTTTATTGTTATTATTTTGTGTTTATGGTGGTTAGTCTTAGTCACTTAGCAATATACAAAAATCTTAATCAATTATTGTTCAAAATGTGTTTTTTTAGATAAATGAAAAACTTAAAATGCATGAAAAGGTTTTTCCTATTCTAGTTTGCGCGGAGTGTTTATCTTCTAATCAGTGCAAGCTGTCTGCCCGCTCTTTTTCGAACCGACATAAGCCTGGATTTTGTAAATTTTCCGGACTCTGCGTTGCGTTGACAATTTTCAGTTGGCAGGCAGCAAACAGTTGCGAACAAAGTGCTAGGCAAAAGTAAAACAATAAAAGCAAACCGAATGCAAGCGTTTTCCGAGACCGCTGATAAACACAGCTGGTGGAGTACCGTGCCATGCCGTGTCCCATTCGTGCCCGTGTCGAGCTTAAATGGCAAGTAAACTGCAGCTAACCGTTTGCTTTGCTAATTTTCCGGGACGCCTTGTGCTTTTTCTTGCCAATTGTGTGGGCGTTGTGAGTGTGCTAGGGTAAAGCAACAATAATACTAACAATAACAACATAAACGAGGCTAGGTAGGCGCTGAGGGCGTGGCTGTGCACTTGCTGTTGCTGCTCTTGCTGCTGCTGCTTATTATTTGCACTCGGCAAGGCCAAAAGCATAATAAATCGAGAAAGCAATGGCTAAGGCGGGATAGGCTAGGTGGTACATAGTTTGCTGGAACAGGGAAAGGGGTGTCCTAGTGGCGGTGACAGTGGCAGTGGCGGTAGCGGCGCACTTGGAAATCTTTTATTCATGAATGCCGGCCTCCACTACCATAAAAATTGCACAATTTGGAGCGCCTCCTCCGTCGGAGACATTTAGGCACACACACACACACACACAAGAAAAAAACGACAGGAAAAAAATAAAATAAAATAAGGAATGGAAGGAGGTAAAGAGGGAAAGTAGAATGGTAACGCTCTCAAGGATTTCGGCAATGGGTCTTGGGTTTGGGTCGTCTCATCCTTGGCTGATGCTGCAGGCGATAGTTGCATAAATCATACAAACCGTGCGGCTGGCTGTTGTTGTCCTCTCTTTCGCTCTCTCTCTCTCTGTCTCTTTTGGTGCACGCAGAAGGACTTTATGACACTTAAGCCGCCGTTCACACAGAGTCCTCAAATGTCTGAATTTGATTGCGCGGCCGCAACACCATCTTGTCCGCGTCCGCAAGCAAGACTTAAGGAGTTGGCGGCGACGTCCCTTACCCTTTCCCGCATCACTGGAGCACTTCCTCCACCTCGAAGAAAAAAGAAGTGTTTTCACTGGTATTATTTATGAGGGTTTCGCTATCCCCAAACTTGTTTTTTCTTTTTTTTTGCCTGCCCCTGTTTTGTTGCCACTTCTGGACTTAAATATTCAGGATATTACAGGAGACGATACTCATGAGTGAGTGTGGAGTTTGCAATTGAAGACTCAGCAACAAGTTTTCATATTCTCAAGAAATCAAGTTAAAGTACTTCATCTGTCGCACTAACTAGGCAAGATTTAAGATACAGTTCTGGATTCGACATGTTATTAATGCAACTTAACTTCGCAAGGCTTCGTTTGATAAAGAAACTATATTTTCCGCATTCAAGAAACATTTTTCTAAAACAACAAAGATTTTCCAAACAATCAATACTGTTTTGAAAAATTACAAATGTTTGTGTTCATTATACAGACTATGTATGTTTCTTTCACAAAAGTCGTAACTTAACAAAGCTTAATAATTGATTAATTAATTATGATGTGATGATCTATATATATATCATAGATTATGATCTCTCAACTTTATTTCAAACTGTTTCAACAGTTTAAAAATTCCTTTACCAATAAGATGAATGAAAAATTAATTATACATTTTTAACGGTTTCGAGTATTACGAATATGAAAATTAATAATTTAATAAGGAGACAATTTTTAAAACACGTCTTAAAATGCTATAAATTATGTATCTTCCAGTAATTTTTGGTAAAATTTGAACATTGAGTCTTAGCGTTTATGTACGTATGAAATTGTAGAAGTAATGTGATTTTTTTTATTATTGTAAGTTGTTAATACGATTATAATTGCATAATTATGTGTGCATTTTTCTAACTTAAACAAAAAGCAAAGTGAAGATTGAATATCTTTGGATGTTTTTTTATAGAAAAAGAAAGCTACGTTAAATAAAATCTATTCTTGATGTACTTTCAAATTTGAACACTTTTTAAAGTGTCCTCAACGTATTTTAAATTCAGTTTGAGGTTTTTCGTAATATACCCTGATTCCGATATGTGATTAAACTTGACAAACTTTTGACGAGACTTTTCATCTAGTCGTGATACCTACAAGAAGCAACTCAAGCTCTGCTTCAATTGGCCTCGGTAAATGTTGAACATGGCCAAAGCATACCAATGGCTGGACACCTTGCTGGTTGCGGGGGTTCCCATTCTTGACCAAAAACCACCCCGCCATTTCGTACAGTACACAGCTTTGGGCCACGCACTTCACAGCACTTAATTTATGACTTGGCCAGCAATAATTCAAAGTCATAGGCCTCCAGAGACCATTCAGAGTAGTACTCGACCATTGGGCCCATATACGCAATGGCTCGCACCTCTGTCCGTAAAGTGGATTGTGGAGTGGCGTGAAGTGTTGGAGTTGGTACAGAGACCAGCAACAGCAGCCGCCGCCGCAACAGAAGCAGGAGCAGGAGCTGCATGTTGCGGCTAAAGAATTTTTAATTAAAATATTAAAGCATCGCCCCGTAAGGTGTTTTTAATCTTGAAAATTGTTTTAATTGTTATTTAGGATTTGTTCTTGTGGCTGTTTGTGGCGCAATTTATGTGCGCCTAATTAGAACAGACATCGACTGGTTCAGAGGTGAAATGCCCCTCCTCTCCCTTGCCCTCTCTCTCTCGCTCTCTCTCTTTCGTTTTCTTGGTGCTGGCTTTCCCATTTCTCTTTATATTTTTGTTGTATTTATTTGTTTTTGTTTCTCCATTTTTTAGCAAAAGCCTGCTTCATAATTACCATATTTTTAAATTACCATACGGCAAGTGCGTCCGGAGGCCATGACCATGGTCATGGTCGCCCATTTTGTTTCTGCCTGGCGGCCATAAAAGCTAATTGTATGCGTGCGTGGATGAAACAGAAAGCCGTGTCATGGTGGATTCTCCATCAGCATCATCAGAATTTCCATCTCCATCTCCATCTCCATCTCCTTGTTTATACTCCTGCTCTTTGCGCGGTGATTTATATTTAATTGTTGTCATTATGGCCATCAAAATCGTGTGATGTTCGCTACCCAGCGGCCATTACACCTGACAGAGTCAATGTAGGGTCTGTTTTTTTTTTGCTCCTCCTTCTTCACTTTGCCTTCTCTACTCTAAACCCTCTGGGCAATTTCTCTTGTGGCAATTAATTAAATTTTATGCTAGAATTTTCAGTCTTACGCGTATTCGTTTTGTTATCATTCTTTGTTTATATGCCATTAATTTATTTTTTATTTTTCGGCTTAAAGATTCTTTAGCAATGGATCACCCTAATTCACTTAATATGTTAAGTAACTACTCTTAAATTTCTCTAAAGAGCATTCGAGAGATGCCATGGCGCATGTCTCATTTTTGTTTTCATTTCCATTTCATATCGTTTCTCATGTCGTTTGACTCAGCTTCGTTTCAGTCGTTAACCGATTATGGTCTATTATGGTTGGATGATTACTTTTGCGCCTTTCATTGTACCCCCCTATACACTTACAATGACTGACACACACACACACACACACACACTCACATATAAGGTGTGTGCGTTTGCGTTAGTAAAAGGATTTGGAAAGTAAATTACATGTCTCTGCAACTCAATAGTTGGTTAAATGTGTCAATTGCCGAGTATTTTGTGTCAACTGTTAGAATAATTGCCGAGTATATGACTAATTGATGAAACCAAATATTAAATTAGTTTTCATCAATTATTGCAAATTTATTATTCAACAAGGAAATGGCAGTCAGTTGCCTTTAAAAGCAAATGCATAAACTTACAAATTTAAAAAAACATTCAATTCTCTCTCTGGTCAATGCGATTTCCATTTACATTCAGTTATTTTGCTCAATTTACTTTTCATCATTTCATTTATAAGTACTATGATTGCAATGAATTGAAACAAATAAATTAAATTTCATATTTTTTTCCCCATTTCAATTTTTACCTTTTCCCAATTGGGTATACACATAGGACGTATGTACATACATATGTATATTAAAATGTGGTCTAATCATTGAAATGTAAAATTCAAGTCAAAAATCTATTTTATTGATGTATTTTTTTTGTGTTTCATTCAAGTTGAAATTTCTTTAAGATTAGTTTAAATTTTAGTTTATTTAAATTCGATTTCAGAAATCACACATACGACCTGTTGTACGCAATGATTAGAATACAAATCGTACATGTAAGAAAATTATTAAATTTAATGAGAGTAAAACAAATTCATAATTATGAACTTGATTGGAAGTGTAACATAAAATTCTAAAGACCAATTCGGAGATACTTTAAATTAAAAACATTCATATCTAAAAAAACTCTTGCTCTCATACTAATTAGCCAAAAAATTGAATTCTTCAAAGAATTTATAATTTCCACCTGATATATGTACATTAATGCATATGGGCATATACTCTTCTATCCCTGTAGCAAATACTTTCACAAATTAAATATACCCTCTGATGACAGCTAGTGGAGCAAAGTGTATGGGGAAAATGAACCACATTCATTTGTTATATTAATTCAATATGCAATATTAATGCTGCTTGCCTTTGCCCTCATTTTGTATCTGTGCATGTGTCTTTATCACATTTTGTGTTCTCATTTGTATTTTAAATTGGTTATTTAATTAAATCGAATTAATACTTTAATTAAATTGATCAATTGAGCAAATTGCTAAATGACTTTCAGCAATGAGATTTACTTACAAAATGGAAAATGATGATTGGCATGAAAATCTGTCGGATAGTCTAGGGATAAAATGCAGCTGGCCTGACAACTCGCCAAAAGTATTTACATAACAAAACAACAAACAGAAAGACAGGGCGAAAAAAAAACCAAAATATAACACATAACTGTAAGGATGGTTCATTTCCCACAGCATCCAAAAACAAATTACTTTGGTTTGTTTATTTGCAAAAATACATTTCCCCCATTTGGTGTAGACAAAAGGCTAGAGAGGGGGAGAGAAAAAAAGCGAAAACCTAAAATAAAATACGGCTTCGTCATTTGCAAATTCGACAGTTTTTCTTCGAGCGTAAACACACACACACACACACACACACATTTAGGCAGAGAAATGAAGGCAGTAGAAAATGGCGACTAGCCCCCCCAGAAAGTATCTAAAATTGAGTTTTTCTCCAATGGCAAATAAATATGATCTGGGTAGTAAAAGTAGCTCATTAAATGATGACAGTGGCAAATATGAAAAACATGCTCTAGGCCACATTCATATAACCAAACAAGATGAAGCGTAAATATCCGGCAAAACAAAACGCTACGACTGTGAGATACCCAAGGAGATCAAGTAAATTAATACAATGACTCACACTTCTTTGACAATTCGTCTCACTGAGTTAATAGCTTCTAAAGAACTCCCTGCAAAAAAAGGTTTTATGTATTAAACAAGATTTAATATACCCTTTAAATGCTATGTGCTTACAAGGTATTAAAAAACAAAACCACATTCGTATATTACTGAGATACAGTTACACAAAAGATAAGTAAGTATTTCCATGGAATGAAATTGTATATTTAGCAACCACAGTGAAGTGGAAAGAGGACTAGGACTGACGGTAATTACAGGTAAGGTTTTTCTTTTGGGTTGGGGAACGGGAGGAAGGGTATGCCATAGATTTGCCAGCGCTTAAGAGAGCTCGACAGCGACAACTCAACGAAAATATGTATGTATTCAAGTTGATTGGGGCGGTGGTTCGTTCTACACAGGAAAATGTAAAAAGTTTCCACTCAAGAGTTCACCAAATTCGCATAAATTCTATGCGTGCCATGGCAGCCGTGAACTTTTTAATGTATTTTAAAACACTTTCCACTAAACATTTTAAGCAAACTGCGTCGGCAGCCAAAGCAGCCAGCCAAAGGCAGTCGGGACCCCACCAACTCACCAGCTTGGCAAAGATGCCAACTTGACTTCCTGTGTGCGCGCAGCAAAGTTATCCTGCCTGGCTGCCCTCTCGGCAGGAGCTTCTTGCTGTCGCTGTCGCTGTCGCTGCTCGAGCTGCTGTTGCACTTGCACGAAAATTCCATAGAGGCTGAAATCAAGTATTTCATTTTGGATTCAACTGCTGTCCAAGCATTGCATTGCCAGCCAGAGTCAAGCCGAAGTGCCAGCAACACAACGCTGAGACAACTTAAGAAGGACCGACACAGCAAATACACTTGATTTAACGCCGTTTTTGGAATTGAACAAGTTAAACATTTACAAGACATTGCAGAAATACGTTTTTCGTGTCTTTACTTATGTGCAAAAGGTTTTTTTAAAGAGCATTCCCCTTGAGCGTTATATAGGCTACTTCTCGTAGGACCGATTCTAATGTAAATTACTCTAAGGGCCATCTTAATGAAAATTATTCCTTACGATTGACTAAAATTTGTAATAAAAAACAATGAATTTATATTTTTACAACAAAGAATCAGAAGAAACAGTTTAGAAGCTAGCAATATCTAAGAATTTGATTAGAAACATCTAAGAGTTTCATTTTAAAGCCTATGCTTAAAGGCTTGATCCTTTATCTTTCTTAATTCTTCAAAGTTGATCTATGTAGGCCCTTTTTAAGGATATTTTTCAAGCTACTAAAATTTGTAAACCCCACTGACTTGTCAGAAGTGTACAAAGTTATAATAATTGTAGTAAAATAAGGGAAATTTATGATTTATGATAATAAATACAATTAATATCAAAAATAAAACTAAAACGACTATTTCCACCTCATTTTCTATGACCTAGGATAAATTGTAGGTAAAATTTTCAAAACTGTTCCAACTTCCTGTATAACCGAAATTGTCAGGAGATCCCTAAATATCTTTCTATGGACAAAGCACATTTATGCCTTGAAAATCTACTAATAAGTGACCCATGTAGAAAATACTGTCACCCAATCTAATAGATTATAATAAAATTAAATGCTAAAAAATAATATAGAAAAAATAATATTGTAAAGAAAGTAGTAAATTTTTGCAAAAATTATAAATTTTTCATATTTTGATCTGCCAAGATCAATAAAATGTTTTACTAGGCGGCAACTAGCAAAGAGAGGACTTGCAATCAACGGTCAGGGATAAGCTTGAGATTATGGATCCCATTTCTATGACTTGGCCGACAGACCACACTTTAAGTCAGGAAGAGTAAATCCAAGTGCAACAAGAATAACAGCAACAACATTATCAAAAGTGGCAATAACAATGCCGACTGGCCAAAGTTCTTGGGAGTTTTACGGTCCCACTCCACTCCTCTTACTTTTCTCTTTTTTCAACGCTGTAGAATTGCGCCAGTTGAGAGAAGTGAGTTTCGAGCAAGTTTTTACGCTACAAAATGTATACTATATAAACTAAACTCTATTTTGCCTTTGTTTAAGCGTGGGCGTGGTCGTCTGTCAATGTTTGCTTTAGGTGCCAGAACAGCCACTGACCGGGTCCAGTTTGCAAAAGTTGCACAAACTTTCTTGATGCAGCCTTCGAATTTGGTTTCTTAAGCCATATTTCCGTCTTTTGCGGTAGAAATTTTAATTAATTATTGCTCGAAAAGTGCTAGGTAATCGCTTAATGTCTTTTGTTAATAATTAAGCTATCTGAAATTGATATTAATTATGCTATCAATATTTGTCACCGCAATTCGCACTTGGTTAGCAAACATCTAATTGTAAGTGGCTTAGCTTAGCAAAATTTTGCTGAATGTGTAATTGCATTAATTTGTTGCAAAACTCTGTGAATGTTTGCAGAAATAGTTTTGACCAACTGTTGAGTAAAAACTTGAGCAAAAAGCCATGATCTACGAACTCGAGGACCGAAAGGACCTTTCAACACAACGCACCCTGTATGTGCTAAGGATATGTTTTAGTGCGAGTGTGGGTGTATGGCAAAAGTTGACACGAGCTTAGCAAGTAACAAAAACAACAACAGAAGCAAACATTGAATAATTAAAATATTTTCGAAATAAACTGAAATGTTGAGAGCAAATAGAACACAAAGACAAAACTCAAGTTAAGAGAAGGCAACGTAAAAGGGACAACAGTAAAAGTTTTCACATTTTAAATGCGGCAAAGATTTGTTTAATTTTCATACCCTTTATAAAGTAACCTTAACGGGTATATTTTAAATAGGGGCAGTCTGCAGAAAAAGGTGTCAAAAACTTTCAGTGAAGGATTTCAAAGACTGTAGAAGGATTTCACCTAACTATAGATATAATAGTATAGGTAAATAAACGGAATAATGTCTAAAATTATAAAATGTCTAAAATAAATCCCAATTTCATTATGTTATAGGGTATTTCGCAGACGCATGCCTTTCACTTACTTAAGGGATTTTATGTGGAAACATTTGCCAAATATTTGCAATGGCCAAGAGATTTGCTTGCTGCACTTTACAACAGGCAACTGAATTCATACTCAAATCCGAATATTCAAGTCCAATGCCCAAAATGGAAACTGGGATTTCTGACCAGATTTAAGAAATGGAATTGGGTTTTAATTGTTTTTAATTAAGTATAATTTATTGTGCAAATATCAAAAAGTTTAGTTAGGCTTATGAATTTGCATAGAAATTGGAATATATTCTGAAGGACAATGCCAAACATCACATAGAAATGCCAGTAATTTCTTTTGTCCTCAACTGATTCTAAATTTTTAATCATATTTTATTGATTTTTTAGTCACTAATGAGTAAAATTAGCGGCAGACACTCAAGGCTTTAAAAAGGCTGGTGTCAATTCATTGATTAGTCATTCGATTAACTTTAAACTATGCTGACCGACGAGTTTCTAAGATTGCAAGCGGTCTACTTTCGACTTTTGGGTTTCGATATACTAAGAGCGGATAGAATTTTTAGAAAACCATATTTTGGGAGAACCATTTGTACAATTTTGGCTGTGATTACATTTCTACCACTTACCATAGCATTTGGTCTGCATAACATTCACAATTTGGATAAACTAACCGATACTCTGTGCTCTGTGCTGGTAGATTTATTGGCTCTCTATAAAATTGGACTCATCATTCATTTGTATAAGGACTTTCAACAACTTATTGAGAGGTTTCGCCTCATTCTCGAAAGAGGTGAGCATTCATTTGTTTCTTGGTTTTAGTTAATGTGTACATTTTCCACTTTTTCAGAATGTCTACAAAAAGAATATGCCAAGATTGTCACAAAGGAAAATCAACGTGATCAGCTAATAAGTAGGTTATATAAGAATTGTTTTCTTTCAGCTGGATTCCTAGCTTGCCTTATGCCTCTGTTAGGCATGTTCAGCTCCTATTGGCAAACTGGTCACATAGAGTCAAGAATGCTGCCCTTTCCAAGCATGTAAGTAAATGAAGCAAAATAGAGGCTTTAATACTTCTCTTAAATAACTATGCTATGGAACTTTCATCTGAACTTTCTGTATTTAAAAGAGCTCAAACGAGCACATTTTTGTTTCTTGGATATTTTTTGCATTTATTCTTCTAGTCTTCTCTTCCATTTAAAAGATATCCTTGGAATAATGGACATGTGCTTAACTATTTAGTTGCCTATTTATGGAATATTGCTGCCGCCCTGGGCGTTATATTGCCAACTGTGTGTGTGGATACGCTGTTCTGTTCTCTGACTCATAATTTGTGTGCTCTATTTAAAATCGTTCAGTACAAAATGCTGAACTTTGAAGGCGACCATTTGAAGGAATCTGTAGAGAACCTGGCACACATATTCCATTTGTATCAGGAGTCCTTAAATCTTGGCGATGCATTGAATGGCTACTTCAGGCCACTCATATGCACAGAATTTCTGGCGGCTTCAGTGCATTTGTGTGTCCTGTGCCTTCAGTTGTCCAACAATTTCATGCAGCCCGGTATGCTATTCTATGGTGCATTCATAATCTCCATACTGGTTCAAGTTTCCATCTATTGCTATTGCGGTGAACGTGTCAAAACGGAAAGCAGAAGCTTTGCCTGGGCCATCTATGCGAGCAACTGGCCTGGGGTTTATAATCCAGGCATTGGACGTTCGTTACAGATATCCATGATGCGTTCGCAGCGTGGCATTCACATTGATGGTTACTTTTTTGAGGCCAACTTGGCTACACTCATTATGGTGAGACATACACTATAAGAAAATCCATTACTTTTTCTCAAATCATTGTCATAATTCATTGTAGATTGTACAAAAGGCTGGATCATATATTACGCTCTTACGTTCGGTCACTTAAAACTGTATAATCTGTAATCAACTTGATTGTGTGTAAATTGTTCACTGATTATTAAAATCAAACTTTAAGCTGCACTAATTAAGCCTTGTTAAAGGCAATAACTACAATGGATATTAAATACTGTATACTCTACCCAGGGAGTATGCCTAAAATTATGCAATGCATAGTTATACATCCTCTTGACTCGTCAGAATATTATAATAACCTTAATATATACATATAAAGAATAATAGCAGAAAACAAAGTCAAATGGTTCGCTTCAAACTAAAACATCAAATCCAGCATTTACAAGGGTATAAAGACTGCCGCACAGATAATACTAGATGACCCCGGGACCAGTGGTTTCTGGTTAAAGCCTCTGTTTGTGTCCGCTTAATGCCTGGCCTGGCATTGTTGGCAACCCTCTCGGACATTGAACGCACGCATACGTAATATTTGCCAATTTTTTCTTTTTTTTTTTTTTGCTTTATTTTCTGTTGCATACATATCCTCGGCCAACATTGCGGTTGTCTGCACGTGTCCGAGCACCGATTATGTATAAAAGTGTGACATGGTCAAAGGATTTTAACGATTTAACTTTGTTGTGCCCATAGATATGTCGCCATGAGCGTACATTCGCCATTGGCGTAGATATTTGTTTACCCTTAGGGGTATTAAAGTAATTTAGATAAATTAGCATAAACATTATATACGTAGCATAAAAGGTTTGAGGTAAAACTATACTAAAATACATGACAATCGTTTAAAGATCAACAAAATTTGATTTTTAAAGAGATCTACATGAGCATGATAAGTTGGCTAACGATTTTAATTTAAATTACATTCAAACAGACAAAAAAAAATAATTGGGATTCCTACCAAATGTTTCGAAAGAGTCACATCTATCTTATGGTAAAAGTGATCGATTATATTACTCTTTAGGCAGCCCTCGTTCATGGATGTATGTATGTATGTCTGAGTCTGGCACGTGAATGCCCCGCACAATTGGCAGGATTAAAAATCGCAAAGATTCTACGTTGTGTTTTTTTCATAGGCGTTTGACGGGGGGCTTCTAATCGAGTGATTACAAACATAGTTTAAAACCAAAGGGAAAAACAGATAATTGGCAAATCTGTGATGGAATGAAAAACTTGTTCCACCCCTTTCTAACTGCAATCTTTTGTAACAATTATTGTAGTTTTTCTTTCATTTAATTAAGTGCACGAAGGCAAATTCAAACATTTGTAAATTATATATATATAGCTCAATCGATATAGGACAAACAGTGTGTAATCGTTCTAGTTAGTCCCCAGAGTTGAGGATATGGTTACAACAGCGACAACTTACACACATGGCCGAGCAGTCAAGTTGCAGGCATCAGGCAGACAAACAAAATCAAAGACAGTCAACACTTTTTGCTGCCAACTGGCGAAAGTGGCGAAAAATACACCCCGAGGGCATTGGACTATCACTGTGTCTCATTCTCTTTTTGCCCCTCATGTCTCTCTCACTTTTCATGTCTCCACTTTGGTCTCGCTTCCTCGAATCGTGTGTCCGTGGCGTGTTGTGTGGCCCATTGAGGCAAATAGTTTCGGTTTAGTCCAATAATGATGCTATTGCATCAGCTCTTTGTCTATTTTTATATGTGTGTGTGTGTGTATGTCTGTGTTTGTGTGAGTGTGTGTGGGGAATTGTGGGCGGGGACGGTATTGGTCCACTTTCATTCAATTGATGCTTGTCGAGTTGAAATGCCATAATAAATTCAATTGTGCCAGTGAGAGGACCCCCATGGGCGTCTGTCACTTTTGTGTCGGCCCAATTCCGGGCCCATTTTTGGCCCTTGGCTTCATTTTTCTTTGGCCCCACACAAACACAGACACACCCACACGCAGAAAGATAGAGAAAGAGAAACCGTTTATTATTTGCTTTTCTAACATTGTCATAATATCGCCCTTTCTCTTTGACTTGCCCCATCCATTAACATTGTTCCTTTGTCGTTTAACGAGAGAAATTCCCCCTTTTAATTTGCCAATTAATTGAATCAATCGCTCGCACATCCGGCAACCAATTCTTTGACTTGGTATTTTAATGTTGCTAATTTATGTTGTCCAATTGTTTTAGTTTTAACGAGCATTCCGTTGACCAATTTTTTCGTCCTCTTTTTCAAAAATGTTCGCCTTCTCATGCTCGATTGAAGCATTTACCGAGCATTCATTGTGTGGGGGACCTATAATTCTTGAGGTTTATATCTGTAAATGTTCTCCTCCTTTTATATTTCTGCAATCATAGCTTTGTCATTGCATTTGCTTCTGAAATGGTTTTCTTAGGAATTTGTCAAGGTTCGTAAAAAAAAAAATCATCTCCGGCCGTTAAAGGGACCATCTGATATATTTTATAAAATATAACAAATCAAAGGTTCAATTATGTTACAAACAGATTGGCAGATTGTTCCAATAACAACAATCAAACAACATAAACAATCAACTCATGTAACTCAATGGTTTAACCATAAACTTTTAGCCCCAATTACAGTACCTCTAGAATACCTACCTGCATATTTTACAAATGTATTTTAATATATTTTGGCTTTGGCAAATTGCCACAAATGAACAAAATTTTAATGAACAAAGTAGATATTTAGAATGATGAAGCCATCTACTTTCTCTGGATATTTGCAATCTTACAGTAAAGATATTCAAGCTTGGTATGTTAAAAAGTCAACAAATATTTAAAGTTTGTATCTACATCTACATATAGATGCACATACACACACACACACACACATTGATACACACTCATAGATTGAGGAAGAGTTCTCTCTCGGCTGGAAGTTGAAAGTTCGGCACGGCACATGAAATTGTTATAAAGAGCTAACCGGATATTTTCGGAATTTTTAATTAATTCCTTTGCTGCAGTTTCACATGGCCCAAGACCCAACTACTACCTATACAACATATCGTATCCTGAGCAACAGTAGCAAGTAGCAGCAGAAGGAGAAGTAAAAGTCCGGCGACTAGTACGTCCGTGTCCTTTTGTTGTGTTATGCTGGCCCAGTAGCAAGTTGCAACTCAATGCTTTTCTGACCAGTAGATACTCTTGCTGTTGTTGTTGTTGCAGTTGCTGTTACGACTGCCGTCAAAGAGCGAGTGAGGAACGCCAACTGCAACAATTTTCGGCAATTGCTAGGAAATGGTAAGGCTGCCGAAACCCAGATACTGGACTACAAGCCACTGCCAGGATACACCGACTCTGATTGTCCGTTCTCCTGCTCCCATCTCTCTCATCTATCCCGATGCCTGCCTCTGCCTGGTACGGTTGTGTGCTGCTTCTTTTGTTGTTGCTCATTCATTGTGCAAAGTTTGTATAAATTTTTGATTTCTTTACACAAAATGCTGTCCATGTCTCTCACTCACTCGCTCACTCTCCATCTTTCTGCAGTCGTCGTCGTTGTAGTCGTCATTCTCTCTATCTGACTGTCTGATGTCCTGCTGGCCAAGGAAATGGGAAGGAAAGAAGCAGACAGAGATTTTAGCTCTTTTCGTTGTTGTCGTCGTCATACAACACACAAATGCCATTGATTGAGTCACATCGCCTGGGCATATAAATCTCACTGATGGGGTGTGGCACGATTGCTGCTCGTGATGCCGCCGCCGCTGCTGCTGCTGCCTACCTTAAAGTTTTCGCCGTGCCTGCGTCTGTGGCGTTTGGCGTAACTTGCCCGATGATTTCGTTATTGTTCGATTGACAATAAAAAATCAACTGAAACTTGCAGATAGTGAAACTGAATGAGGGAAGAGGGAAAAGGTGAGAGGGCAAACGTCACAATAGTTGTAAATACATATATAAAAATAAGTCGCTTGGGGTTTCCCCAACAGTTCCCCAATCGTCGTCTATCTCCTCTTTCTTTTTTTTTTGCTCTCTTTTTCTTGCCATATCTGAGTTACCATATAAAAGCTTCCAAATTTATATGCAAAAATGCAATAAGCGAGTGCAGCTTAAATAAAATGCATTTCATTGATTGCATTTCGGATTAAAGCAACAACAACAATAACAATACCCAACAACAATGGCAACAAATTGCAAACAGCATAAATGTATTTTATTAAATTTTTTCCATGTGCATATAAGTTGCACCTGCCCCCACTTGCCTTTACCTTGTTTTACGCTCTAACTACATTTTCCATTTTCTGTCTTTATTCCTTCGTTGTGGTATTTAAGTTTAATGAAGTGCAAACAAAAATATTTTCAATTAGAGAAAAACAAAAAACCAGAATAGAACCAAACAGTAAGAGTGCAAGAATCAGTTAGAGATGTTGCAAGCAGACAATGGCATGCAAACGCAAAGTCGAAATGCCGACAAACGAAACAAGTGAGTGGCATGCAAATGCAACTTGGAACAACAATAGCAACAACAACAATAGCAACAAACTACAACTACAACGACAAGAGTTGTACGAGTTGAAGTGCACTTTAAGCTTTCAAACAGAGCTTGCTGTTGGATTTTCTGCCCCAGGTTTTTCATGTGCCAAATAAAGACTCGATATGTGTTGGTCCCTCCCAAACACCCTGCCACGCTTCTCAATCCACCGTCGAGTGGAAAAAAAAGGACATTTGGCTGCCGTTGAAAAATCTTCTTTTCTTTTTTTTCCCCCTCGACTTGTGCGACTTCACTTTGCACACATTTGTGGCAACTCTCCTTGCAGGATTTCGCTTTCATGCTTATTACTTCTCATAACACACGTGCGTGATTTATGCCACCAACAGCAACAACAATGCCCCCGCTGATTGCCACTTCTTCATCATCCACATCCACATTCGCATCATTTTGTTCAAAAAGCGGGACTTCTCGGGCTAAACATTCGTTTCCTTTCATTCAATAAATAAAGCAACAAAATTATGATGCGTTGATTTTTTTACGGTCGCGACGTGCCCATTTAAAAGCCAAAAGTAAAATGAAAATAAAAAAACAAGTGAGATGAAATGTGCCTTTGATTTGTCGCTTTTGGCATATTAAATTTATGTTATTTCCTCATATCTACATACACACATGCATATATGTAAAAATTTCAAGCACTTATAATTTATGGGAGCAAAACTTTATGTTGCAAGTAATTTCTCATAATATTATTATTTACATTTTTATCCTTATGTTGTGATGATTTAAAACTGTTGCTGTGGAAAAACAACATTCTCTTAGTAATATTTAGAGTGGTTATTTAATTACCATTTAAATGCAAGCTTGACTATTTGAACTACAGCTTGGATAATTGATAAAAACAACTGAAGTAAAGACTGATACTAATTAGGAACTGATTCAATTACTTTTGCTATATGTACAACAAATTTGATGGTGACTATAAAGCGATTGATGTCATTAAGCTTTATATATGTACAGATAATATTTGTAAGCATGTTTGTTAAAAACAATTCGTTGCTTTATTTAGATTAATATGTGAGATTTAGTGAGATTTAGAATAATCCATTGATCTATGATCGAAAATTCAATATCCGATGCATAAACACCCATTTTTCATGAAAAGCTTTGGTGGTTTTGATAATTAATTTTGGAAATAAAATACATTTTAAGTTGCTATATATTTAGTTCGTATAATTTTCCTTTAAATGACTTAATTGATTGGAATACAATACCAGACCTTTAGAAATCTATTTAGATTTTATATAGAATTTAATCTTGAGGCTAATCCCAAAATGTATTATCCTATTCCTAATGTAAACTCAATTGACAAGTTAAACTTCCGTATATAGGGTTTAAATAGCTAACTTTTCTTCTTTATGCTTATACCATAAATTGCTGACCCCTTATCTTATCTCTTAAAATGTGATAAATTGATAATTAAACTTCAGTTAAGACCCATTGTTTTGTATTTTGTACAAAGAATCTGATCAAAAAGTGTTCACAGAAACAACAATTTGTTCAGTTGGCAAAGTTTTGGTTTGTTATTGTGGGAGTTCATTGTTGCTTGTTCACCTCCCTCTCCTCCCAAAAAGCCTCTGGGCGCAGCAATTTTTGCTCTTCTTTTATATATATGTACATATAATAGTTAAAAGTCGTTGTTGTTGTGTGTAGTATGTAGTGTAGCCATAATGCTTACCTGGGCACAAGCAACAAAAACTAAAGAAGGTGGAGGATTGGGGCGGTGAATACATACATATATATATATACATATATATGTACACGGAAACGTTTAAGTGTTTTTTCGCTATAACTTTACGAGAGGGGCGGCTCCAATGCGCTGCTCAAAAACTTTTTATACACAAAAATGAAAAAAACAGACTAAATAAAAATAAAAAAATAATCACTGGGTTATTATTGTTTTTGTATTGCATACACACACATCATACATATACGTATGTAGAAAATTAAACAAATTTGATCTCGGACAGGCAAGGATGGAGTTTTTGATATGTGTTTAACATGTGCTTCAAACTGTTGGCAAACTGTTTTTGCTCATTCAGAAGGTAGGAAAACTTCCGCATGAAATCTTTGGTTATTCATATGAAAGGAACTGGACCCCGGTGGCTGTTTGCCTGGCCTATGAAGGGGTAATGGCGATGAAGATGACGAAGACGACACTGAATCAAACTTAAAATAAGCATTAAATATGCTTCCGTATCTGTGTGGTGTTCGTAGTAGTTGCTAATCCTTCATCGCCACCTTCAATGCCACTCACTGGCTTCCCTCAATCTCTTTCTTACACTCTCTTTGGTCCATATTCTGTTTTTGCTCCATTCATCTACCCATCTATCTTATTTGACTAGAGACATGGACGTTGTAAGGAGGGACACCGTCTAAATTAGAATTCTTAGCTATGTTAGAATAAAATGGGACTTTCTGTCGTTATCTAGTATTTGGACTTATCGTTTCCTTGGCAAATGTTATTCAAAAATTTAGTTGTTCCTTGATGACGAATATGATTTTCCACTTGCTTAAGCTACTGTGTACGCCTCTGTTTGCTGTCTGCCTTTGGTTCAGGTTACCCTCCCCCCTTTACCTTTGACCCTTGCTTTCTCCGTTTCAGTCTTCAGTTACCTTTCGCATTGTCTGCTGAATGGCAACTACGTGGCTGCAGGCGCCATGTGTTTTGTAATTTCCTTTTTGCCTTTATTTAGTTGGCCATGTCTTGGACTTGTTGTTGTTGTTGTTACTCTCTAACATTTTCTTTTTGAGTACATTGACCAACAACGACCCACTGACTTAACTAGAGAAAGCATCCAAAACAGGATGCAGGGCCAGTTCTATAGCTTGAATCTATTTAAATTTATTAAATTTCTCACATGTTTAATTATTACATTTTTCACTTTGTCAGTGGAATTTCGAAAATTTATACCAATAAAATAAAACAATTAAATTTGACAAAATGTGAAAAGCGTATGCACTCTTATATCCATTGCCCCAAATGTCCGAGCTGCAGCGCGTTTTGGCCACAATACAACGCAGATATTCAAATGAAATTTAATTAGTGCGAAATGTGAAAATATTTTTCGCTAATGACACAGAGCTAACCAATTCACTTGCGGTCGAGTGGGCATTTTATTTGGATCTCCATCCACATAAATGCATCGTATGTTATGTACATAAATGGAAAATGGTATACGTAAAATTGAATTCATTGCATTATTCTGGACATTTGCTTATAATTGGGAATAAAAGCTGTTTTTTTATTTCTTCTTTTGTAGCATCTGTAAAATATTTAAACCAAGTATATAAAAGTGCTGCTTGTTGCTGCTTGGCGTTTCGGTTTGGGATGCCTTATCATCGATTTTATTGGCATAATCAGCGTGGAAATTTGCGTTACGAAAGTTTTTGGCAACATGCCACGCCCCTTGCAAGGCAACGCCACCGATAAACATTTATCTTCATTATACAATTTGGCTAAGGCTTTGGCATTTTTTGTTGTACCCGCTCCCAATTCCCCCTTTCTCCTCCTACCAATCTGTGCCCAACTCTACCGTCATCATCATCATCGTCGTCGTCATCGTCGTTGTCGGCAGCTTAATGAAAAACTTTTTTGCATCTCGCGCATAACCCTTTTTAATTTTTATTAAGCAGAAAATTGCCAGGCAGGACCCCGCCCACCTAACACAAGCACAACCCCAATATCCCCCACCCATATCCTTGGGCACCCGCAGCAAAAAAAAAAAACACCGAAAAAAACAGCGCGAAGTTTAAGTAACAACAGGGTAAGAGACTAATTTGGCCTGGTTGACTTTTCAGAGTGCTACATTAAATACAGTTAACAAAGAATGTGTGGATTTCTACAAAAGTTTTTGTGTTTCAAATAAAAAGAGAATTACAAAATATAACTGTGAATTGTATCACTGATTCTTTTGTATAAATCTTTCTACAATTTGGCCTACGAAATGAAAAGAAGAATCTTTTCATAGTTGACCAGCCAAAAAAAAAAAAAAAAACAGAATTAAAAAAAAGATCGATATGAAAGAAACGTCTGGGTTATTTTAAAAATATATTAAAAAAGGTTTAACAAAATAAAAAACATTTAAATACTATGGGAATAACAAGCAAACAATCTGATTATTTAACTCATCAAAGAAACTCATGAAACTTCTGAAAAGAAATCAAATTAAGGCCAAATTAAATTAAATTTCTAAAATCAATATCTCAAGTTTGCGGTAAGAGCAGACATTTCGAAATTTTGCTAGTCTTAACTAATTCCCTTGGTAGGGGCTTTGGTGTGTGAACCTAGCCTAATGCTCAATTGTTAACTCCATTTCATTTTGGCCACTTTGTTTTATCAACTTTTGCCTTGTTTATTTTGCTTATATTTAGCCGATGCTTTTGTTTTTGTGAAAATGAAATCTTTCCCCAATTTGCACAGACTACATTTTTAAGCTGATTTGCTGCCCACACAAAACAAAACCAAAAAACCCGTAACACCCTCTCAGTAATAAGAAGAACAACAACAATGCCCAACAACAACGCGAAAGAGAAAGGAAAATAAGTGTGGAAACGAAAGAATCTCTAAAAAACAAATTAAAAAATAATTGCATTCTTATTAGCCCGATAATACATATTTTCAATCAGTCCAAATAGTCGAATAATGAAATAGCATGGGGGGTGGGTGGGTCTTAACCTTCTAGCCGGTCAACAGGACGGACAATCCTCGCACGTGTCGCTTGTTTGTTTGAACTTCATTATTGTTTTTGCTCATCCATCAGTTGATTTTCGTTTTCCGTTTTTTACGCAATTTTCACTGATTCGTTTTATTTTATTCTTTCATATTTTGTTAAATGCTATATAATAAAACTTTTTTCTCATGCAATTTAATTACACTTTTGAAAAATGAGCAAATTAAGTCCCATTCTCCGTGCTTCTCTTTCTTTCTCTGTCTATCCCTCTCTATCGTGTTCTCTTTTTCGAGCTCTTGTTTCGAGTTAATTAAATTTTAATTTTATAGGCCATAAAAATATTTATACAAATTTTAACAGTGCTTAATAAAACGTTTCATATATTAAACATATATGCAGCCGTTAGGGTGTGTCAGATTGAAGTGACACTAAATGAACCATTTTTTAATTTAGGTACAAGAAGATTATCCTTAAATCTGGTAGATTAAAAGCTTAATCATATGTATATGCATGTGCGAAAACAATTCATTCCTATAAAGTTACACAGCAGAATAGACACAAAATGCAGTATAAAAAAGAAAAAAACACAATTAAAATCAATTGGAGTGATGCAACAATAACTATTCATTTTCAAAAGGAAATAAAGATTAATTGTTCCTCTAGTTACTCAGCTGATCTATTATTAAAATCAGTGAGTATAATGCGTCTTAAATTGTAAAAAATAACTTGGATACTTGAAAAAGCATTCTTTAAATTTTTATATTCAAAGCTTGATAAGTAAAATTGGTAAGTAAAATTGCAAAAGATATGTAAAATTATCGTTCGTTGAGTACACTTAACTTTAATTAAGGGAAACCGAAAAAACCTTTAATTAAACCAACTAATAGACTTCTTTATAACCAATTTAAATGTATTAATATGAACTTATCTAATTACAAGCTAATATTTGTTAAAGAAGACAGTTAAGAAAGTAGGTATAGATGGTTCAGAACTCATTTAATAACCTAATCAAATTTTCTTTTAAATGTATTTGCTTGTGGCCAATTTAAACCTCTAGCTTCTCCTATATTTTCGGCTTTGTAGTTTTTAAACTGACTGGAGGCTGTTATCATGGTTGAGCAAATTAATTGGCCTTAAAGGAAATCTTCTCCTGGACCACCCTACTGGTGAATGATTGATTGTGGTTTGGCATTTAAAATCATTAGGAAATAATATTTTGGTAAATTAGAAATCGATTAATTTAAGTAATTTAATAATTCATTTGCTTGCACTGGGGTTTTTCCATTCATTCACTTAAAGCCACATAAAAAAGAGAACTATTCACCACAGGCAGCCAGCCGCCAGTAGATTCTTCCCCTTCTCTGCTCCTCCCATTGGTTTTTGTGAGATTGTAGCAACAAATTTGGCAACGCGTGCTTATTTAGTTAATTATCTCAGATTACTCACTTGCTCTTGATTATTTTCAACCATTTGCCGTAAAGTCAGCAACTTTGGCTGAGTCTAGGATTCTTGGTCTCGAATCCAGTCTCCTGCTGGCTTGGTGTCTTCTGTCTGTTGACTCTGTTGTCTCATGTCATGTTTGCTTATTTCGTCGTTGCCGCAGCAGCATGTGGTCCTAGAGCAGCTCAGCAGGCCAATGCCAATGTGGATTTTCTTAGACGACAACGACAACCAACGACATTCACAGACCAGCAACCAAACGACAGTCGGTCCGACTGTCCAACCATTGAGAAGAGTCTCCTGCTTGGCTTTGGTCTTGGTTGTGGCTGATTCATTTGTAGCATCGTCGCCATATCAACAATTAAATTAAACGTGTTTGCCTTACACAAGCTGTACGAGGCGGCTTAAGCGTTCAATCAATGTTCAACACGAACCTTTTACTGCTTATTCAATGCACGTGCGGCATTTTAAATTACTAATTACTCGTGTTGCCAGGTATGTTTCCCCTCTCAGTCTCATCTCTACTTGCTTGCTGCACACTAAAGCCAAAAGTCTGTTCCATTTAACTTTTGCACTCTTGTGTCCAGATTTGAAACAAAAACAGTCTCGGGGCTATTTTTGTTTATTAGTTTGGCTTGCAAATAAAATTGCTATGAATTATGCGATTATTAGTTTTAGATCCTTGGTTGAAGCATTCGCAAAAAACATACACAGAAACATACACAAACATACACATGCATGGAAATTGCAGAAAGGAAAATGCTGTGTGTGTGTAGGCGGACACGTTTTGCGGTCAACATTAACATCGTTGACCATCATCGATAGCCGGGTTGAGGGCGGGGTCATGACCTACCGAACAAATTTGTGTGTATGTACCAACTTTGTACGTACTGGACATAAATGCAGTTTCAATAACAACAACAACAAGAGCAACAAAAACCTTAACCCAAAAACCATTTCGTTGGTTCCGTTGCAAATGAGCTGCAATAAACGCCAAAAGCAGGAAAATTCGAGTTAATTACGTTTTTCAATTAAGCGTTCAACATTGCTCCCTGATTCTGACCAACACTATCCAACATTGAACCATCATCATCAGCATCATTATCATCATTGTCCTCATCAGACCCTCAGGCAAAACTCGTATGCCTGCAAATTTTTGGTCGGCGATTGCAATTGATTTGATGTTAAAACTAAAAACCACTTTATTATTTGCCTAGTATACATTTTAGCTAGCCATTGCAACGAAAGCTTGTACCAATTTAGTTAGTTTACTACATTTAAATGCTGTGATTTTACAGAAGAAGCAGAAGCTCATGGAATTCAATTGATAAGCATAAAGTTATTTTAATATTTGAATGCCTGAGTGAATGATGTCTTCCTTTGATAAATAAACATAACTTAGAATTCTTTGACATTCACTGCAATTAAACAGATAAAGGCCGAAAATATTTTTGACTACAAACAACTAAATTGCCTTTGAGTACGACTGAATGTTTATATTTTGGGAGGGGGAAAAAATAACTTGTCAATGATTCTGACCACCGAATATAATTCATCATTCATGTGTCCAAACTGACACGTTTGTGGCCACAAACAGAAATAAAATTCACTTTGTGTGCGGTTGGCCAATTGTATATGCTGGGTTTTTGCGTTCTACCCAATATTTTATTTATTCCATTTTGTTCGACAATGTTTGGACTTTAATAACGCTTCATTTGGACAATTTTTTTTTTTTTTTGTTGAGCAGGCCGAGGCTAAATATCAAATATTCATGCAGAGTATACACATTCGATGGGTCTATGTTTTTTTTGTGTGTATATATTTCAATCTAGAATTAATCACAAAAATATGCGCTCAAGTGGAAATATTTGTTTTTTTTTTCTTTGGGTAATCATCAGACGGCAGTCGATTAGCACCTGGTCCCTAACCGCTCTATGTGGGCTATATTGGCTTGGCCTAGAGCAGCTAATAACTTTTTAGGGCTTATATAGACGAAGCGAAATGGGTGGGAATCATTCACTGGCGTCGGCGGTGGCATTAAAATTTTATATAAATTTTAATTTTTAAATAGGCAGCGAAGTAAAAGGAAGGCGAACGAACGTCTAAGAGCTTCGGAGTGGAAACCCAAGCCACTCGAAGTCGTATAAATCCAAGATTGTGGCCTTTAACTTGTCGCAAGTGTGGAGCAAGTGTACATGTATGTGTGAGTCTGAGTATGTGTGGTTGCTGCTATCTTGACTTCATCCATGACTGGCACTGAAGCTGGCCTCTCTTGGTCTCTTGTGTGTGTGTGTGTGTGTGTGTGTGTATGTGTTTGACTGTAATTGAAGCAAAATGAAAATCTTTTATTCATGAGGCTATAAAATTGCCCAATTTTCAGGCCATTAGCAAAATTTACGCCTTTTTCTCTGCACGCAGCGCATAGTGCCCATTAAATACAGTCCCCTGCATAAGTATGCATGCCATACGATGCCATGGCCATTTCGTGGTGGGAGTTTAGATCTCTTAATCGCGTTTCTTGTTTAAAACATACAAGCATCTTCTTCAATCTATCTATCTATGTGTGTATATATACATTTAACACTTTTCTAGTTGGCCTCTGTCATCTTGTCGTACTTGGTCTTTGTCGGGTGGTCTCCATAAATCGCGCTGTGCCTCTTGACAACGCCGATGTCACTGCCTAATCCTATTAGGCTCGCTCTGTTTGTATCGAAAGCGGCTTAGACATGTCAACGTTGTAATTAAAAGCAGTTGAAAACATCAGTCTCTCAGACCGACCCAACCGAAAGCAATATCTAAGAAAGTAGCGAAAAACATAGCCTGCCAAGTCAGTCACGCATTGCCACATTGACTGTCGGCTTTTTTTTGGGGCTTGAAGATTTTCAAGTTGGGATGCTTGCCCAATTATTATGTTAATTTTATGGTCAAATGGCGCGGCTCATTGCGTGTAATTAAAGTGCACGCAATGAGCTGTAAGCTCCAACTTGTCAACTCTGGCCAAAAAAAGTCTTGGGTGAGCAACAAATTTTATATAATTTGCCAGCTTGTATATATGCTATACTTTTTGAACTTGAAATATTTCTATATTTAGTAATATTTAACTAAGTTTAAAAATCTTTTACTCTTCACTCGAAGTGAAGAAAAGGTTTCATCCATAATATCTGAACTTGACATTCACCAATAATCAAGAAACATGCATGTCGCATCTGTTTGTGTATATGCTTGGCCTAATAGATTTTCAATTTTCCAGCAATTGGGTTACCACGGAAACAATAGCCAAGTTTTCAGAGGCTCAGGAGTCAAAAGGCAACCACAAGTTGCCAACTTGCCAGACATATTGGCTGCTTTATGAGAGAGTCCTGCTCTCGCAGGCAATGCTAAAAGCTGGCAATTTGCCTTTTTGCCATTGCCATTGAGTCTGAATCGAACTTGTGCAAGGACTGATATTGCATTAGAGTGAGAGAGCAAGTGAGTATGTGTAAATCCGATGGATTTGTAGTTCTGATTGTCCTCGGTTGGCTTTCACTAAAAGTGGTTACAATACCTTCTCCGTCCCTGCGTACGAGTGAATATTATCTGTTATCTGCGTATGAATTCATTTCTCTATAAAGCAATTATTTTCAAGGATGCATATGTATATACATGAATGATGGATATAATGATTTTTCTCTTGAATACACAAATATCTTCAGGCATTTTCACATATTCAGACACTTTGGTTTGTGGTCTTTGGGTTAATAAATATTTATAATAAATCTATAAGCCATATCACTGGCCAAAACAGAATTCATTGTGTATGAAAATTTGCAAGAATTTAAAGTTTAAATTTTGTATAACGAGTTTGCCATTAGAAATCAAACAACAATGGCAGGCAAACTGCTGTTCCATCTGCCAGGCCAGTTGGTGTGGCCATGTTCAACATGCAAACAAATGGTCAAAAAAATGTTTGTTCACATATACACATGCACACACACACAGCCACATATACAGAGAGCGTGCCACACTCAAAGCGGAAGTATATAGGGGCATTTAAATATGCAAAGGAAGTGTGCACTTAATTTGTGCCATCCTTGTTGTTTGCCTTTGTTGTAGTTGTTGCTGTTGCCGTAACTAGTTGTCGTCGCCGGCGCTTTTGTTTTTGTTTGTGTGGACCAAAAAAAAAAAAAGATAAAAAAATATATGGAAAAAAAGGGGCAAGGAGAAAAGGAAAACAAAACGCCGATCTGACCATAGAGCGGCAGCAATATTCAAGCTCAAACACAAATCCCAACTAATGTGGGACGAAAAGTTTTGCGTGTGCCCAGCCGAACCAGCCAGCTGACTCTCTGTTGACTGTTGAGTGGCTTCTGCGGCCGGCCAGAATGTTGGCCATGGCCCGCTGAATAGTGCCTGACTGCCCAGCCAGCCTGTCTGCTAGCCAACCAACCAACCAACCAGCCTGTTTTGGCCATGTGCCATGGCCGACAAAAGTTATCAGTGGGCCACAGCTATGCTCGTTCTTTTGCCCATTTTCCATCTCTGACAGTTTTAATTGCCTTGAATGTTTGCAAATTTCTTATGAGGCGTTTTCCCGGTGCCTTGACTAGGCGATGGCCATGTCAGGGGGTATATGGAAGACGGTGAAACGTGATGAGTTTGGGGCGTGTTAGCTGAATTGTTGTAGCTTGCGGTTGGCTAGACAGACGGACGCCAAGATCTCAAGCTTGGCAAAAACTTCTTCGTTGTATTTTTCTAAATGCTATTGCAAAAGTTTTACAGATACATGCTATAGATAAAGTGACTAACATTGCACCAAGATTAAGAGTGAAAGAGGGAGATATTCTGCGAAGGAGTGGAAGAGATAGAGGGAGAAGTATCTGCACTTGGCCATCAAATCTGTGCCAAACTATAGCTCATAGTTAAAGGAAAAAATATGTTGTTAATTAATTTGATGAGAAATCTCTCTACCTAAAATTTCAAAATTTTTAACTTTAATTAACTTCTCTTATTATTTATTTTTTGGCATTTCTTATTTAAATCTGATTGCCATAGTTGAAAATAAATGATATTTTTCGTATTCAATCCCCCATGGTTTGTTTTTATTTAAATCAATGTTCCATTTCTTTATTTCTTTTATTAAATTATTCAAAGAATTTTCATGTGGATCAGCAAATAAAATTTGATTGACTGCCCCAATCCAGCAGTGTGTTCTATATATGTATGTATGTATATGTACATTGCAATGCACTTCATCTTCACACATTTTTAACATCATCTGTTGTATGGTACATATTGTTTTCCTATCGCATACGTGCGTCATGCTGAGCTGCAATGCGATGCCAGAGCTCATCACTGCAACATGCCGCAATATCAGCAGCATCGACTTGCAAGCTAGTTGATTTTGGTTTTACTTTATTGATTCCAGAACGCAGCAGGAAGACCATGCATACATACACATATACATATGTATGTATATAGAAACAACAAAAGTAGAACAGGGGGACAATAATAAATTCTAGTAAAGACTGCAAAAACACCCTTCAAAAGGAAAGTGTAATAGTAATCTTTACAGGGAGTTTGGGTTAAATTCTTTAATCAAAAGATAGAAATATAGAAGACAGTAATGAAGTAATAATGAAAATAGCAAAAGATTAGACACAAATCGTTTGAAATTTAAGTTTTTTGATTATGCCATTTTTGATTAACATCATAATACTATACGATAGTTTTCTCATGGTACATATGTAGTTCTTTACTTCTGATGGGGCTGATTGCATCGCTTTTGCACGAAATTACTAATGTCGAAGAAATTCCATACGTTCTTTTATGCTTGAACGTGTTTAACTACAATTTTGATATACTCTATAGAGAATGGGTGAAAAAATGAAACAGGACCACACAAAAGGTTTTATGTGTGCATGTACATACATATATGCTATGTGTGTGTGTCAGTCACCTCAAACTCACAACCCTTGTCAATGGAATCTAGTGTAAAAGCCAACAGGCTAAGGTTGGGGGTCATTATCTTCATATGCAAGCTTATTATTTTACACAAAATGTTGAGCTAGTTGCCGGGCGATTTGAGTAATTAAGTTTTAATTAAACTTAAAGTTATTACTCAACTCACGGCTGATGAGAATTTAAAAGAGAAATAAAGGTGTACAGACACAAACACATACCCATAAAGCCTTTTAGTCGACGAGCAGAAGGAAGAAGACAAATGTGTGATCATTATTGTGCTGCCATAAATAAGGTAGACAGCCGGACAAAAGCGGACTGACACAGAAACCCGGAGAGGCAAATACAAAAAGGAACAGTGGGAGGGGTGGTGAGAGGCAAATGAAATTCCAACCGAAACACACGCATACAGACAGGACACCAGGGTACACCTTTGCCGAGCTTAAACGATGATGCTAAAGCAAGGCACGGCATCAGCTGTGAGAGTGAGAAAGAGAGACGCAAAGTTGGCAAAGTTGGCCAAGTGGAGCGGTTTGCGGCCGTTTGAATAACTGCGATTAAAGGGAACAACAAAACAATTATTGAGCATTTAATTGCTCGACAAAATGTAATTAAGCAAAGGCCAGCGCCAGCACGTCCCAAAAGGTCCTCTCTCTGACAGATAAACCGCAGTTGGTCAAAGGCCCCTAAAACGCGTTCGGTTGACGTCGGTGTCTGCGACGACGCGTCGTCGTTGTGAGCAATTTAAACGCATTAAATGCAGTGACGAGTGTGTTACGGGCTACTTCACATCGACAAAACTGAAGAGGCCTATTAACAACAGCAGCCTATGTGTATGTGTATGTGTAGGGAGCCTCTACGCAAAAGTAGCGAAGAAATTGTGCTCACTCATCAAATTCGTGGACGAACTACCGTTTTTGGCAAAGTGCTCTGGCAATTTTGTCTTGCCACAATGTTAAAACTTTGGCACCAAGTTTCAATTTATTAACGAAATAAAATGCAGATAAATGCTTTGAGGTCTTGGCAATGGTAACAGCAGCAACAACAGACCCATAAGCCGCAGCCGCTGTCTAAAGTTTTTGATGGCCCAGAGAGTCAAGTCGGATGTTGCCAAAGTTTCACCTGGATGTGTGAGCTTTAAGTCTACACACACACACACACACACACATATGTATGAACTCATGTGAGCACGGGTCGAAGAAATAAAGAATTTCGATACATATGTACATGTATATATATATATTTCAGAATAGCACTGGATAACCGTCATTGAATTGCTGACCAAATGGTCTATATCCTTTTTTCATTCTTGGGGTATCCTGGGCATTTCGGTCATCAATGGCAACAAAATTGCGAAATTTTATTCGTTACGCGCTCGCGATTTTCGTTGCAATTCCATTTCGAATCCCACGAAAAGAATTGATTTCTTTCTTTTCATTTTGTTTTTTGTAGGCCGCTTTAGTTTCATTGTTTGCTTTTTCGTTTTGAGGATTCGTTTTGTGCCATGACATTGTGGCTAGATTGGGAAAAAACATATTGCAACTAAAGCCGGGCACCTATTCGCCAGTTAGTTAGCCTGCAGGCGGCAATATTGTTGAAGGCTTTTCTTGTTTTTTACAAAAACAGCCATTACAAGTACTGCCAGGGCCTATGAGTGTTGAAATTAACGAACAAATCAAGCACTTTCAGCAGCAATATAGAGTTCTAGAGAGTAAGCTTGATTACGAGGGAGGTGGACATAATAGAGTCCACAAAACGAATAACGAACTTATAGAAAGAGTAAAAATAAAACGGTATTTTCTCTCTAACGGTTTTAAGACTCAAAAAAGAGTATTGAAGTATCTGAGCTAGTAAATGTTTCAAAAACTATGCTAATTTTTAAAATTTTTCGAAAGTATTTAAATAAATGTGCCAAAATGCTTGCAGTAATTGTAAAATATGTAATAATAAATAGGATTCAGTTAAACAGTTTATTGATTGCTTTGTTCAAACATATTTTAATTAAATTTTTTTTGCGGTCGTAATCGTATTACTCTAATTAAATTTAAGACAAAAAACCTTAGACCCCAATTAAAATTGGATTTCCAAGTTTTAATTTAAAGTTATGTAAAAATTTAAAAAGACATTTTCTTTAATAAACGCGTGACAATGTAAATGACTGAAATGTTGCCTATGCTTGAATATCTTTTGAATTATTTGTTCAGAATTTACACTCTTACTGCTGTCATAAATTATTAACTGGCATTTACTTGCAAATTCTTAGAGGCCAATTCGTGTTGATAGACCGTTATATATTTAAATGTACAAATGTATATAGACGTGTGCATCTCGATGTCTGTCTGTTTTTCATTCGAATGAGCAATGAGCTGTGTAAAGTTTTTCGATTAAAGTTCATAATTACACTTGCAACTGTTGCTGTTGTTGTTGTTGTAGACAAGTGAACGAATTAGAACTAACTCAAACTGCTCACATATGCTGATTGCCAAAGTAGTTTTAATTGAAAATCTTTAGCTTTCTATGGCAAAATACACACACACAGACACATACGCAGGAGATAGAGAAGGAGAATCTGTTGCCTCACTTTGACCCGCAAAATGGAACGTTGCCCGAGTCCAAATGAAGCGTTTTACATTTGCCCCGTAGCCCCCAAATTCGTACCCACTTTCCTGCAGTCCTCCTACATCACCTACATACATACTTCTGATCCCCCTACATTCTAAGCCTGTCTGTCTCTTCTAAGTGCAGCAACGAAGTAGTCCTGCAGACGCGGCGCCATCAACTGTGCACAGTGTACATACATATGAGTACACACAATCTTGTACATATATACATAGATACATATATATTCTATATACGGATATATATAACTATGCTGTGCTCCCTACGCATTTATTTCAATTCCTATTTGACTGTTTAGCCAATTCTCTTTTTGCTTCTTTCGCAGACTGAATGTCTCGTAACTCTGACTCTTTATATATACATATATAAAATCTTAAATATATATATATGTATATGTCGACATGTACAAGTATGTATGTTTGTCTAACTTGCTTGAATGACTTAAATGTTTTAAATGTCTTTGTCTGAGTAGATGGATGGATGTATGAATAGCTATTGTCATGGGCGTATGCAATGGGAGAGCAATTCCTTCAGTTTATTTTGTTCTTTTCTTCTCAATTTTAAATAATAAGCTACATTTAAGCTACAACTTGTTGACTTGGCTTTGAAAAACAATTTAGCAAGTCCCTTTTACATTTTCTTTGGATTTTTAATTTGAAAACTGGTGAAATATGCCATTGAAAGTATTAAGAATTATTTCTGGTAAATATTTTTCTTTACCCTGTTTAAGTAACTAGTCTAGTATTATTCATTAATTTTGCCCATAAATTTGCAAAGTCCGATAAAGTTCAATTGTAATATTTTGGCTCTTTATTTAACATTTTTAAATGAATCGCTCTTTGTTCAATATTTTGACATTGTGAAAATTCTAATTGTCCAATGTTGTGTTGTTGTTTATTGGATAATTGAAATGCTGGAAAATTTACAAACTGAATTTTTTCCCCATTCATCCATTTATCAGGTTATTAGTTTTCTTTTTCGATTTTGGCTATAGATACATCTTACTTACTTTTTGTTCATGTTTTTAGCATTTTTCTTGTTTTTTTTTTCAATAAATATTTGATTTTGTTTTATTGACTGACTACGCCCTTGCATGGATGATTGTCCGGCTGACTGCGTTGTCAATCATGTGCATCGCCATGATGTCACCCACAACAGCAATCGAAACAAAAGTAGTAAAAGGAAACAAAGGGATGAGCAAATCCAAAAAAAAGGCAAGGGCGAAAGTGGGGGATATACAAAAGGGAAACTAGTTATTCCGCATACACTTTGTAGACATTTATCAGTTCAGCTCATGATGTTCATCTCAGCAGTTGTGCTCCGGTTTATGGCTTTATTGTTCCACTTACATGTACATATATATGTATGCCGTAGCAGGGCAGGGTTGAGAGGACGAGCAACACTATTTTACATTTAAATTAAAAATCAGCAAAATACAATTTAAATACGCGTTTAACTGCACTATTTACGTCATTTATTTGTTTGTTTGTTTGTTTTCTGTCTTCGCTCAGATTAAAGGACAACGAGGTGAAATATTTGTATGAATGCAATAAATTTTTTTAAATTTAACATTCGTTTGCTAGCGGCTATTTAAATTCAATGTAAATCATTGCTTTTGGAGGCTTTTAAAAAATGTATTATTTTGTTCACGCTGTCGGCCAAAGAAAACATATATACACATTACAAATAAATAATTTTAAGTCAATTAAATTGTGAAGCAACATTAAGGTAGCGATGCAATAGATTTTTATCTGTTTCGTTGCCTTTGAAACATTTAATCAAGTTTATCACATATATTTCAAGCCAGAGCTTTCCACTTTTGTTATTGTTTCTAAACAAAAGAATTCACACACACACATGCCAAAGAGAATTTGTTTTATCAGAATCTTGTCAACATATTAAGCTAATCCGCTTTTAATCCCTTTGTCGACCCAAGGTCATACCCCATCTAAAATGTATTCCATGCAACTCACCTGTCATTTATCCCTTTTGCTTTTTTCACCCTTTTTTTTTGATCTCTTTTGCTTTGGCTTGAGCTATAAAAACCTTTTTATAATTATGATGACAATAAACAAGGCAGCCAGCCATCCTGTCAACAATTTGTGAGATCCTTTTTCCAGTCTCTCTCTTTGTCTCTGTGTGTGTGTGTGTGCAAGTGGTATTGGAGGTTTTTGGGACCAAGACTTTTATTAGCTGTTTTCCTCAAGCATTGTTACACCTTTCATAATGAATTTCTCAGACAAAAAGGCACAGAGGGGTTTTGAGGAAGAGTGGGTCTGCCGCAACAATGCCAAGACCAAGGATATTTCAATTTAGCTCCTCAAACAGTTGCCACTTTGACGTTTGTCTGCTGCCGTGGCATTGCCTGTTGCCTTTCAGGCCTGTGAATGTCAGACGTAAATATTTATGCGGCACAATGCCGAGCAAAAGGTGACGATGTCAGCTTTTTAACAGCTGCGGAATTTGTTGCCTGTCTTTGTCTGTCTCTCTGGCAATCTCAACTAATCTGCGGTTGTCGTAAAAATGTAAGAGCCGTCTCTTAGAGGGCCTGAAATGGATGAGGCAGAGAGACTGGAGTTTTCCTTGGAGGGGTGGGGCTGCTGTACATAAAATATTTGAACAATGCCAGGCAAGTTCATCAATCATACCAAAAATGCTTATCGCATTTGAAGTGTGTTTGTTTGTACTGCGGCCTATAAATAAGCAAAAAGATAGCCCAAGATACTCTTTTAATTGTACCACAAGCAATCATTTTTCACAAGGCTACAGATAGATTTACGAATATAGATACAAATACAAATAGATAGCGAGCGATGGAGACTTTAAAGACATGGTCCCCGGTCTTGCGAGACATCAGTTGTTGGCGTCAAGGGGTCGGAATGCTTCTTTTCATTTCATTTCATCTGTTTCGGTTTTGGTTTTTGTTTTTTTTTTTTTTTACTTTCTTTAGTTGCGCTTTAAAGAGATCATCAATCTTGTTTAATGGTTGTCCGCACGATTGAATTATTACATGTGTCAGCTGCGCGTGAGTTATTGATATTGTGTAACAAATGAAGAAAGCGCCGAAATAAAAATCAACCATCAAAAAGCGCACATACACACTAAGCTATACTGAGTCGTGTATACATAAATATATAAAGAAAAGCATATCCTTGCTACGTTCTTCTTTTTTTCAGATTCTCCTTTTAAATATCGCCTGCAATTTGCAACCAGTTGCATGCCATCGACAAAAGGAGTACCAGCACCAGGTAGCACACTCCTAGCAAAATTTTCAAGTAGTTGAGCCGCCAACAGAAAGAAGGCGAAAGCGAAATGAAACGTTCAAATTGCTTTGAGTACGACATGACACATAAAATCGATGGGCAAGCAGCAAGCAGCAACGAGAATGGAACAAAAAAATAGAAAAGCAACGTGATTTGCATATATTTATTTACTTGTGGCGGCCCCTCAGCTTTTGAGCTTCCAAAACGAATTGAACTGCCGACATGAATATGCTGTAAAATTGTTTCGATTCGATCGGTCGACCATTTCCTGAATACCCTTATTTTTCGAAAGTGAAATTTCGTTTTGTATATAAGTACAATATAATGTAGCAATTGCTATGGGAATCAGGCGCGTTAACAAATAGCAAACAAATTATCTTTCAGACTTTCAACATAAATATAGATATATGCATGTAAAAGAGTTCAAGTTGTTTCGCTTTTATTTACTGTATGGAAACCCAAAGGTAGAAGCAGCCATTTAAGGTATTCAAACAAATTTCTTACTTTCATGAGGTTTGATTTACTTACTTAACATTTCTTATATTCACCATCATTTACCGCTATACGTTCCCGAATAACGTCTAATTTATGTAAAGGAAAAACTTTAGTGACAACTTCCTGCAAAGAAAATTCGAAAGAGTATTTTGAACAAACGAGTGAAAACATGAAAATAAGTGCAAGTCACGTGCTTCGCATTCAAAGCTTAGAAAAGCTGCAAAAAATAAAATCTTAAATTGTCATTCCAATTTAATATGTTATTTTTACGGACCCCTAAATATCATCTAGGACACACACACACACACACAGTATCTCTTTTGGTAAGATATTTGCGGTCGCTTTATTATGCCTGCAAAGTGCAATAGTTTGGCTCAAAGCATATTTGTATGTCGGTTAACATATAATGTTTATTTATGCCACATGAATTCCTAGCCGTAAACTGCATGGCCACATCCCTAGGCTCCATTTACATATATGCAAATGCAATTCTGCTTTTGCCTAAAGACAACTCGTCCGAAAATTCATGAGTGGACTTAACTCAAACATGTGAAATAGTCAATTGACCAAGTTTTAATTGACCTATGTGAATGATTTTCTAATAATCTGGGAAAATCAAAAGAGGGAATCTCCTTACTAGGCAAGTGAATTTGTAAATGCATAGGATAATAAGTTAAGCAAAAAGAAAGTTGTGGGAACGATAGCTAGATTAAGCAACATTTATAATAGTTTTTTATACCCCTTGCCTAAAAAGTAAAAAGGTATATTGTTTCAAAAGCTTTTTGCTGAACAATTGTGGTCCAGACACTAAAATACTTTCCATGGTTTGCTATATTATATTCATTTCATTCTATTCATATTTCTGTTTCGTCGCAAATATATTTATGCGCTGAAATGTATGCTATACAAATTTCCTATTAATTGTTGCTATGCATGTTATTCATATTTTACAGGGTATTTCAATGTACTCTCTCTCTCTCTTTTCTGATGTGTTTTCTTTTTCTAGTATTTTGCATTTAAAAGGTAGCTTGTAGTAGATGGCCGACAAACATTTGAAGAAGCGTGTCACAAAAAAATTCATTTCACTTACAGAAAACGCCTTTTCTCAAACATCTCTCTTTTCCCCTACGGCCTCTTGGTTGTTTTTTCTCCGTTCATCTCATCTGATGGCTGTATCTCTTGCTCTTCGTTCTGTGTGGTGTCAGCTTTTATTTTAGCTTAAAGCCGAAAATAACATTGAATGAAATGGTCCGTTTTTCTTCTTGTTAGATGTTTTGTTTTTTTTTTGTTTTTCTTCTGCTGCTGGTGCTGTGTTTTGTTTTGTCTCTTGGTTTTGTGTGTGTGTGTGTGTTTGTGTTGTTGTTCACTTTATCGCTCATTCGCTTTCTCGTTTCTGAAGGCGCGCGCTAAACGCTTTGGGGCGTGGCGCCGGTGTAAAACAGCATGAAAACTCAGTCACAGCCACTGCAAAAACATTTTGACACTAATTTCATTTTGTATATAGAAGAACAGAACATTCCATTTTTGCCTTTCCCTGTCTTCTCTTGTTTCTATCCTTTTTTTTTTGTTTTGTTTTTGCTAGCCTGTTTGGCGTCAAAGAAACGGATAGATTTTCCCTGTTTTTTTCAATGATTTCATTTTTTTTTTGTGTGTTTGACAACAAAAAGGTTGAAATAGAAAAAAAAACACATACAACACAAATGGTGAGTGAATGGAAAACACATTGCCTTAGGGGATCATCAAGCTCTACACCCCAAGGAGTTATCCTTTTTATGGTTTGGTTTTTGTGTGCTATTTTTTGGTTATTACTGCTGTGATTCGGTGAATAAAAATTTATGCGGCATGCTAATTAAAATGCCGGCTGCAAAATAACTTTCAATTCTGGCCTCCGAAACAACAAAACAAAAAAAAAAAAAAAAATGAAAGGAAAGATGAGAATGAAGCACCGCATGCGTTTCCATAATAATTAGCATAATTTTTCGGGTTACTCAACACTTTTACACCTCTGGGAAAATGCCAACCAAATGGGAGGGCATTTAACGCTTCGGTAAAATTAACTGCCGTGAAAACATTTTACAGTTAATACCCGTTTCCCCAAGCCACTTCATTGCCCATGCCAAAACAGTAAGAAGGTAAAAGTACAAATAGAAGAGATGCAAATTCAAAGGCAAAGAGTGAGTGAGACAAACAAATTTTAAAATCGCTTGAACTAAAATTGTAAATAAAAATTAAAGATTTTGAAATTCTTTGTTTATTGTCAACAAGAGATTTTGAATTAGATCATAGGACAAAACTAAAGAGTCTAATTAATAAATTATGGCGGTCTCTTTCGACCTTAGTATTACTAGGTATTACTGTTGATTGGACAGATCCCAATCCATAATTTTAATCAACAATTTCCATATTACTTTTATTAAAAATTTACTTTTGATTAATAACAAAATGAAAATCAACATTTAAATGGACTGCAAAATATATTTTTGCGATATTTATAATAACGAGAAGAGTTTATTAGTTGCATAAAACATATTGACATGTGTAACTTTTAAATAATAATACTAAAGTCTTATGATTAATGCACTCTCTGGAAATCTATACAAAGGGTTGGAAATTTGGAAAGTGACATTAAAATTAGGATAACAGAGAGATAGCCTTAGCAAATGGGTAACGTAAAAGCAAAGTAAGTAAAAGTAAAGTCTTAGCCTAAGCTGTTGGCTCAACAAAGAGAAATGAGAATGTAACAAACATCATTTTTGGTTCATGCCATAGCAAGGACTACAAGAGAATTCAGGCAACTTCAAGAGTGGTGGCTAAAAGTCTCACGAGAACTTGGTTAATTTTCAATTTGTTGCCTAGACGAAAAGTGGGAGCGCTAAGCAACAATTGAATACAAAAAACGCCAAAATCAGTAAAACAAAAGGAAGTTGTGTATGTGTGTGTGTTAAAATGCTGTAAATGAGTTTGCCACAAAACTTTTTGTTGCCGGGTTTTTCAATTCTCCTCGTTTCCAACCAAAAAATTACAATGAGGCGGAAGAGAAGGGCAAATAAGCACGCACAATTTACTAAAGAAAACATAAATAGTAGCAACAACAAACAGATGCCAAATGGTCTGTAGCAAGCAAACCGGCTGGTTGGCCAAAGGGGAATACAATTTCCATACAAACACACACACACATACAGACAAACCCTATATGTATCTACATGTAAACCGGTGGGAAATGTAACTGAGCAAATGAAGTCATGTGTTCACCTGTTCAATGCAATTCATGTTCATTTGTATTGTGAATGGTATTGTTGTTTGTTTTTACTGGCTGCCATTATCACAGCAACTGTTAGGGATAACATCGGCGTTGGCGGCATGTCTATCGTCGCTACATGATATCTGTAACTCACCCACATCTTTGGCTCTCTTGTGTTCGTGTGCGTAAACATGATTGGAAATTCGATCACAGCTGCACACGTAGCGCACATAAATCAGCCTCGGCCCTAGGCCAACGTTGAGTTGAGTCGGTTTGAAGCCCAGAGTCTAGTCATCCCAGGCAACCAACAGAGACAAGCCTCTTTCTGTGTGTGTGCGTGTGTGTGTGTGTTTTACCCACATTGATATGCAAACGCTCTGTCGCCTGCTGTGTGCGTAAATTAACTGACCGCCCACGCCAGCCTGCCTGCTTGGACATGGGCTATCTCCAGCTCCTGTTTGGGCTTACATCCATGTGCTTCTTGGCATATTCTGCGGGCTATTCAACAATTGATTGTTGCATTTTGCCTATTTGAAATAAAAACCACATAATTAATTTATCCTAAAGCTTAATGAAATCCTTTATCGTGTTCGAAAAATCCATAACTTAATTAAACTCTCTAAACAATATGTTCCAAATGATACTGACTATAGAACAATAGTCTTAAATTATTACGTAGGCATCCGGCAGGAGGCTTAGTTGAACAGACATAAAGATATCCCTATGTGTTTAGTATGTACTATATTTCCTGCATTTTAAAATCCACAACATAAATAAATTCAAATTGGCCATGCACAATGTTGTTATTGCTTACATCAGGCAAATTATATTACATACATATATACGAAAACAAAATACATATGTATATGTAAATGCGATTATGTGAAAAAAACTATTTTAAATAACTTATACGATTTCGGAATGCCCTTCTTCTTTGTATATTTTTCTTTCCTATATCTATATCGTTTATTTACTGAGAGACCTCTTTTCTTTAAAACATTTAGAAGCAAAAACATGATTAAACTCAATTTGAGTTCAAAAACTGAATATTAATACCTACATAGAACAGACTTTTTTCATGGCGAAAATACTTTGTGGTACCGATTTATATTCTATGTGTAATAAAAATAAACCTGTGGCTAATAATTTATTATTTACATACCAATTCAACTTTTTTTTTACTAAAGCAGAAAACAGAATTTTAGCTGAATGCGTTAGGACAAACAATTTAAATATTCATTACGTATTCATCAAAGTATTTAAAGTATTTAAAACGTTAGCGTTTTTACATAGTTGTTTAAATGTTTATGCATTTTTCGAAGTATTGAGGATTAAAAGATGTAGATGCCTATTAAAAGGCATCGACTAGCTAATGTACCTTATAATAATTTTCAATGGTATTATGTGACTTCAAAAAACGTTGCATGCTTTTAGGCTGACACTTCATTTTTATAGTCGCATAAAATTGTAGATGTGAATTGTTTTTACTGTTTGTGATGTTTTTTTGTTTTATATTTTTATATTTTTGTTTAAATAAAAACTACTAACTTTTCTTGATTATTTTGATGGAGCCAAAGCACGCTTAAGCGCGGAACAGTGAACATTACACACAAAAACCCACCCACTATTTAGTCAACAATGGGCGATGGAGACGGCATTGACTGCGGCGGCATCGGCTGCTGCGGCACATGTCAATGACGAAGACAGACATATTAATGGAGCAAGCAAGGATGGGGAGGAGCCCAATTGGCATATTCGCCCTAAGAGCGAAGAGCAATTCATTCATTTGCCACAGACAAACAATCACAGCTAAAAAAAAAAAAAAGAAAAAAAACTCACCCACATACGTACGCATATGAATGCGAATATTACCAAATGAATGAGCCTTACTTGAGAGACAGAGAGAGCGGGCGTTTTTCGGGGCGGGGGTGTGACGGCGACGCCAATGCCACAAACAGCGACATATTTTCAAATCAGTGCAAAATGGTAACTTCCGCTCGTTAAGCAAGTGAAAAATTAACTCTCGGCTGTAATTTGCTTATGCATGAGGCATGAACCAGAGACGAGGCGAACTTTGAATGTGCGTGTGTGTGTGTGTGTGTGTGATGGTTATGGCTGGGTATTGCCTTCGAGCTGACAATGATGCGGCTTATGTGGCGTCGCCTCTGCCGCGACAACAACAACAACAATGAGACCAAGAACAACAATAATAATAGCAATGGCGCCATAGTGCGCGTCTGGGCAGTAAATAAAAATAATTGCCTTCTGCTCCACTTCGTTGTCCTTTTAGGCTGCTTTGCCTGTGCGTGCCTCAGCGAGCGAATGAATGCGTATGTGTATGTGTGTGAGTCATAAAAGCGTCTACATTATGAAGAAAGCCGGCTTAAAACTCACGCATGCCGGCAGTAGTTACTGCTGTTTGCTTTTTTCTTGTTTTTTTTTTTTTTTGGGTCGAAAGTTTGGTGTGCTGCGATTCGATTCCTTTTGCTGTAATAAATGATTACTCTGGTGCCTCCTATTTTTTTTCGTTTTTCACTGCTTCGTCTTTCTGTGTCAAATGGCACACAATACCTCACAAAAAGCGAAAGAGAGAGAAAAAAAAAGGAAAGAAAGGGAGTGATGGAGGGACACACACACATATACGAACTGTCGATTTTTACTGTTAAATGAAACACGTGCCAAGGAAGCAATTTCTGTACCCTCTGCCTACGGCTTTCTGGTCATTTTTGCACATTTTAAACGCCACGGGGCTCAAACTGGTCCACACTGTTTCAATTTGGCCCATGCCAGAGTTTCCGTTCTTCTTCATTTCACTTGTTAAGAGTATTTCAGTCTCGTGGCTTTGCCAATTGAAACCTTACTATAACGAAATTACTTTTTGCTCTTTTTACTTTGCCCATCTTTTGTTTTAATTGGCCAGTAATTTCTAAACAACAAAGAAAAATAAAAATTTTATATTATTGAATCATAAAAAAGGGTATAAAAATTGCATGATATAGGTTTTTTTCTAGTTTTTTCTTGTCATTTTCATAGTCTGTTGGTGTGCAATTGGAATTGGTGCGATTGCTGTCGGTTTTGTTGTCGACAACCGTGTGTGGGTAAATAAGACCAAGCCAGTTTTCAGAGCCGGCCACTAGGATCAGACTAGACCGCCTCTATATTACCGGAAGTGAATGTTTGCGATGTTGTCGCTTATTTGTATTGCTGTTGTTATTGCACAAAGTCTCTTCGGCTGGGAGCCATGGAAATGCTGAACATTTAATGAGAATTTTTTATTGTCTTAGTTGATTTCTAATTTTCTGTCCTTGTTTTTTTTAAAGCCAGCCTTAAGTCAAAACAAGTTTTTGTCTTTAATTAGATATATGTATACATACATAAAAAACCATGAAGGTTGAAAATTTTACATTTAAGAAGCCAAGAAAATACACACACACACAATCTGAAAAAAATAAAACCGACGAAAATGATGCAAGTTCTTGGCACGCTTTACCAAGAATTCTCATTATTTTCTCAAGATTATGATTTCATAAAAATTATGTGCATGACCAGCAGACTCTGGACTCTTGGTCTCCAGAGAGCACTCAACTTACGAGAATGACTTTCGGACAAGTAAACACACACACAATTATACATACATACATACATCTTTATACATATAAACTCTTGAAAAGTTTTTCTATAAAATGGAAATATTAATTTCCGAGCAAGAAATTTGTTATTTCCGCGACGCCTGCGCCAATAAAATCATGCCCAAGCCTGCAAGATGGTAACGGATGGACACCAGAGGGGAGAAGGAGATAAAGCAGGGGCGGGGCTGGGTGAAAATATTTTAATACGATAATAAATGACTAAGGCTGGAGGGCATATAGTTGCATGCACTCATCGTCCTTTTTTTATTTTTTTGCCTTTTCCATATTTTTGTTTTCTTTTGGGCCCTGAAAAGTAGGCAACGAAAAGTTGTTCAACAAAATTAAATTCCTATCGGACATACATACGAAAAACTCTGTCCGGAAACATAGATGGTAGTGCACTCTCGGGCGGATTTAAAGCCAATCTTCAAGACACTGTCTCAAACATGCACCTCATTAAATGCATCTGAGGCTGGGCATAATTGCTTAAGGTTGATCCCTCACACAGTCCTTCCTTCTCCACGTACCAGGTATGTAGGTATATGTCCAGTTGCAGTGCTTACCATAAGTGTGAATTCATTTGGTTAATTAGAACAGAATTGTGAGATTACAATGTATGAGGTGAATAGACCAAATGGCCGTCATGCGTATGCGACGACGACGACGTCTCCATAGCACTTGGCCGGCAGACTAGAGCACTGCAAAGCAAGGCACATGCTTGCACATGCTACGAATGGATTTGTGGCTTTTGCCTGCTCCTTACCATGATTTTGGGGTTGCATCACTTAGCATACACTAATGAGGTGTCTGTGCATTGTGAATGTGACTGTTGCTGTCTCATCCAGAGAAGACACCATGTCAAAATCATTAAACGTGCCGACCAAAACTTTCCTAATGTGACAACAAAAGTGTGACAAACAACTGAGAGAGTAGCAACAATTTCCAACTTAAGTGTAAATATTTTCAACATCACTGAAACAAAACAGAAAAAAACAGGAACGATGCAAACAAAAAAACAAATTGGATAAAAATTGAATGTTGTTTTGCACTTTTTTTTTGTGTTGTTTGTGGTGGAAAGAAAACTTTATGGCCACAAACACAAATTACAACATCAACAACAACACAAAGTTTACCAGGCAAACACAGACCAGGTGAACGCCAGCTGCAAATGGAACTAAAGAGGGAGTGAGAGAGAAAGAGGCAGAAAAGGAGCCCATGCTAAAAGTGCTAGAAAAGTGCGCTGATTTACATGTTGCCCGGCTTGGCCATGGACTCTCACGGCCACTAAATTAGAAGTTACTCTGATGCTGATTTTTAGCCAACAAACTGTGGGAAAGGTAGAGAAAACTAGGGGGAGACTAAGGCTAGCTAGAGCTTCCATTTTATCTCAATTAAAAGTTGTCCTTCAGCATGTCAGCAGGAGCAGTATAAAGAGAGAGAGAGAGAGAGAAAGGAAGGTAGAGTCAGAAACAACGCTGTTGGCCACTTGAAAGTTTATGCCTTATGAGCCGCAAATGGCCACAGGACACGAACATGGACACGGCACTCTGTCTCTCGGCTTATAATAAAGACACACGGGGCTCAGGCAACATGAGGTTCAGCCCGCCAGCCAGCAAGCCGGCCAACCAGTTAACTAAGCTGGAAAAAAGAAGATGTAGAGGAAAAAAAATAGAAAAACAAAAACCTGCTGAGTCAACAGAAGCTACGTAGCCGACTGGCTGGCCGGCTGACTGCCTCTTGGCTCTTGGGGGTGTTTGAAGACTGGCAGCGCGTCATCATTAGCATCAGCAACGAGCGACGAGCAGGCAGGCAGGCACTAGGCAACACCTATACGCGTTTGTCTGCGGTTCTGCACTGCTCGCTGCGGCCAAGGTGCAAGGGTATGGCCAACCGCAGCACTAGAGCCAGAACCAGCACTAACAATAAAACCAAATGTGTGGCCTCGGTGCAAGCTAGCTAGCTAGCGGATGGTGGGGCCCATCCCCCAGGTTGGGTGTGTGTATAGCACACATACTGACCACATTAAGCCCCTGCCCCCCACCCCCTTGACAAAAAAGTATGCCACAAAAAAGCGCTAAAACTTAATTCAGTTTATTTGGGTTTGCTTCGTTTTCTTGGCTAGCAAATTCGGACCCAATCTGCATCATCTGTATATTTCCCCATCTCCCTGTGCCGGTTCCATCCCCCGCTCAGCTCATTTTGCATGCAAATAAAATCGTTATGAATTATTTATATGCATTTGTCTGACTGCATGTGGTTTTGCCTGGCATTTGAAAATAATTTTTTATGTAAACTTTACTCATGTACGATTTCAATTTTAATGCCAAGCCAGAATTATGTGAAAATACACATACACACACACAATTGTAAGCCATTTTCTACTGCATTTAATTGCAACAACAACGGGAAAAAGGTACAGAAAAAAACATTAAACGACTTTCAATAAAAATGTACAAAAATTATGTCAAAGATATTATTAAAATAAACCACATTTCATAGATTATAATATTTTAATTAAAATCAAAGCAGTTTACACACACATAACCCACAGAAGCAAAAATATAATTCACATAAAACAACCAGCAACAAATAAATAAAATACATTTTATGCAATTACCTAATCCCAATAAACATGCAAATTTCCAATGATATAAGTTGATTTTCCGTAAAGTTATTTTACGCATTATTAAAAAGTTTTTATGAAATATCATAATAATTTTTACACTATGCCATTTTTTCTTTATTTTTAATCGAAAGGGATGATAATTTTTCTTATATGGAAATATTTATATGAAATATAATTATTTTTATTTGTAAATACTCATACAGAGCGCAGTAATCTTTTCTTTACCATGGAATCGAAAAGTGCGCTAATTCTCAACTTGTTGACTTTGTCTCCTTTATTCCTTAATCCTGGGTTCACCACCTCAAAATAATTTTTTCGAAATTCACACATCTTATTGTCTGATATTATTAATATTGCTTGGAATATTTAAAATAAAAATATTATAAAATATTGTATATACACAAACAGCATTAAAAAGTTGTAAAAACTGGTGCTGGTTAAGGACAAAAAACGATGAAATAATCCGTTTTTAAATATATAATTTAAATATATTTCAACATATTTATGTGTCGGTATATATGGAACTTTATCTATATAATTGTACTATATATGTGTATGTATAAATTGTCAGAGTGTCGAGTTCCTAACAGATTCTTAGAAAAAAATGACGTGCTGTTCATTTACTGCTGGTTAAGGTGAGTTTGTTTTTTCGTCGGAGCGTCTGAGAGTCGCCAGAAAGCTGCTGAAATGTTGTAACCCGTCTAAGAAGAAGATGCTTTGATAATTGGTGGAATCTGAGCAGAACCCAAGGCCTGTTGCGGTTGTTGATTGGTATGTTCCATCTTGGCCTGCAGCGGACCAGTAGCAGCAGCATTCTCCTTTGGAGGAGGCATTTCGCTATTTTGATTCTTAGGAGCAGCAGAAGGTGTTGGGGTCGTTGGCGCCTGCTGGTGACCCGGAGGAGTTGGCATTGGACGTAGGACAAACATGTCCATGTTGCGGCGAGCGTTTGCAGCATCACCCGGAACTAGAACCACATCACCGCCTTCCGGAGCCTGTGGGAGTGGACGAAGCCAACCAATACTGGCCAACATGTTACTCAATTTTTGGGCAAAACGCTGAATGCCCATCTTATTGATATAATCAAAGGCCTTGGCTGCCGGTGTTAGCAGGGCCCAGAGGACAGTGGCGAACATAGACATAATTGAGCCACCAGTGCGAGCAACTCGATTGACTTGGTCCTTTTTTAATACCAAAACCACTGCATTTGGTACCAGATTCAATTCATACAGTGTCTTCAATTCATCTTCGTACTGGAATTCGCGGTGTGGATAACTTGTGGCCAATGTGAAATCGTATGTATTACTGACCGGCAGCAACTCCTGGCGCACATAAATTCTCACCGTGGAGAGTAATTCGCCGGCTGGAAAAGACTTGGTGCGATGAATGCCACCTGGCAAACGTATTTGTAGGCGTGTCTCATCGATCGAACTAAGCGAAGAAGCACCCAGCGTTGTGGCCGCCGATGTTGTGCTATTCATATCGACACTCATAAGAGCGGTACGACGATTCAATTCTGCACGATCGGCGGCTATTTGATGACGTATACGATCACGAGTATCCAGCTCTTCCTGGCGTTCGCGTCGTAAGCGCTCCTGCATCATTTTGAGTTCCTGTTCGACCTTTGCTTCACGATTAATTCGCGATTCATTCTCCCTTGCAAGTCTTTGCTCCTCAGCCAAACGCAGTAGTCTATTCTCTTCCAAGGTGCGCTGTAACTCTGCCTCTCTAGCTTCGGAATCAGTTGGTGGACGTGCTTGACCCTGAGGACCTTGAGGTACTGCCGATATTGTAGGCAGCAATGGTATAACAGTTGGCATCAAATTGGGAGTAGTTGCAGTCATTCTTGCTCCGCCTGATGTTGTAGTAGCTGGGTGGAATGAAACAGCTGGAGTTGCGGCTGGGTGGAAAGAAACAGCTGGAGGAGCTGCTGAATTCTCGTTACGAGAAACGTTTAACGGTTTAACTTCCTGCTGGAGTCTTGGTGTCAGAACTAAAGTCGGCTCCATGATAGGCCTCTCTGGATTAGTCACCACTGTGGGTTGATTCGCAGATTGTTGTGGATCGTCGACTTTCGGTGTTGAAGCGATCTCTGGGGGCTGAGATGTCTCTGCTACATCGTCTTGGGGTGTTGGTGCATTTGATGCGGAAGTCTCTGCATTAACATTTTGTCTGTTATTGTTCTCAACATTTCTGTTGCCTTGGTCATCTTGTTCAAGACTTTGTTCTGATTCTTCATCTGCTCCAGCTATGGTACGAGATTTGTTCTCAACTAAAAAACACGACGATGTTGATGGCTCTTCCAAGGTAACCTCCTGGGGCTTCTTTCCTGCCAATAGTAAGACTCTATCGATTTTGGCCATCAGTTCTTCAGCACTGGCTGCTATTCCAGTAGTTACACCCAAAGGTGTTCCTGACTTTCCAATGAAAAATATCGAGGGAATTGGAACCACTTTATAGACCGACATAAACTGTGCATAGTCCAAACTATTGCCTTGTATTTTAATAGCCACAAAGTTCGATGTATTTAACTTATCATGAACCCGACTATCATCCACAAATCTCCGCAACTTGGCCGACATCTCATCCTGACCATCGATGTAAACCACAAATATGGCATCTTTGGCTTTCGATTCCTCAATCGCTTCCACTATATTGCCTATATGCCAATTCATTTTTTCGGATGTTAAGAAATGAGATGATGAATAAAACAGAAAATTTAATTTTGTGTAGCTCTTCGAAAATAAAAATCTGTTAGGTCGGATTGGTGTGAGTATTTGACATTTTTCTCATTTCCTAATTCTATATATGAATTTTATGTTTGTACACTTATTAATTTTATTATTTACATACCAGTTTTTTTTTCTTTTTTGGTGGGGGAAGTAGAGTAAAATATTACCTTATACTTTATTATTTTTGTTTCTCTTACCCCCTGATATATTTCATATTAATAGCCTGCTTAAAAAATGTTGCGCAGCAGCGAAACGTACATACAAATGTTTGGCATCTTCTATCGGATGACTGCGAAGCACAACACAGGCAATCAAGCAGCCTGCCAGTCAACTGAGGCAGACAGTCAGTCAGTCAGTCAGGTACAGGTGCCACCTGGATGGGAACGAAAAATGATATGCGCGGTTCTCTGGCTCTGTGTTATAATCATTTTTGCTGGGTTGCGTGATGAATTACACGGTGGCATATGATTGTTCATTTCATGAATTTACACATGTTTACAAGGCCCCGCATCCAGTTGTTGTTGGTTGTTGTGTTTTTGCTTGTTTGTTTGTTTGTATGCTGACGAAGTATTACAAATTCTCTGGTCGCATTATGTTTTGTCAACGCACCACATACCTTTAAGCCATGTAATTTTCGTTAAAATATTGTTGAGCTTTGCATTTTCCACAATGCCGGCAATGTTATTCTTCTAATGATTATGATGATGATGATGATGACGATTTGCGGCTAAGCCCTTAAATGCTGCACAGAGCCCAAAAAGGATGGCTGTGCTAGCGCGATTTAAGTGTTAAATTCCATTTGGTCCAGGGCCAAACTCAGTCAAGAATGACGGCCAACCCTTTTTTGTTTGCCACGCAGTTAACTGCGCTTGGCCTTTAGCATTCAAAGAAAGAGAGAGAGTGAAAGAGAGAGAGAGAGAGAGAGTGCCATCTCCTCATACCGCCAATTCGGGAAACTGCCACCAACTCCCGCAACTTGTTCACCCATTGTAGCTGCTTTCACTTTGTGACTGTGGCGCACTGTTTCACTCTATATTCATTTCAGACTGCAAAAAGAAGACACTGTAGAAGAGAGGCTCCTCTTGTTAAAATACCCATTATAATTACTGAGAAGACAAAAACTGCAGGCAATTGTACAGTGGAAACAAGAATTCTTTTCTTTTTTTTTTTAAGAGAATAATTACAGGTACGATGTAAAAGAGCATTCACTATTCGAGAGAGAACAGCAAGAATATTTAGGTAGGTTTATGTTTCTGCAAGGTCAACACGTTCCCTGGTTGGCCATTAAAATGATTAAAAACTGCTTAAGCAATTTTTAAAGCCTCTACTCGTATCTCTTTGTTCTTTTTTCTTTATTTTTTCTTGTTGAAGGGCCCTCAATAAATATGTTTTACGTGCAACAACACGAATGTTATATTTCTGTAAGTCACATTGGACAATTTACGAGTGGCTAACAAAAAAGACAATGGCTCTGTCTGTAACTGTGAATCCTGTTTCCTGGGCACGCAACAAATTCTCACATCAAGCTTAAGTCGCTTAATCCTTTTAGTGTTAAGCGCGAGTGGGCCAAGTGGCAAATGTGAAGACAACTTTTGCCCTGGGCACAAGATGGCGCACAAGTATGTATTTCTTTAAACTCTCTCTGTCTCTCTCTTTCTCACACACACACGCTCTTTCACTTACACGAGTGTGGAATAGAGTTCGTTGGCGATGGTGATGATGATGATGTTGCCTTGGGCTGCTGGATTGGGCGACGCGGCTTTGTGCTTTACACGCGTGTAATGTGCAAAAACTGCGTTTAATGCCTCACTAATCCCTCAACTACAATACTGCCAATTTACGCAAGTGGAGGAGCAGTACAGCGTGTCTTTCTTCCACTTGTTCTCAACTTGCCGCTTCTTAGCCTTTTCGCGATTCTAAACCAAGTTGTTAGTAAAATGAATAAATGAATGGTTTGTTGGTAAGTTGGCGCGTTGGTTGCGTTCGGTTCGTTGGATGGGCGAAAACTTCTGAAATAGTTTAGCATCAATTTATTTAAGTGGATTTAGGCTGCTGGCATACATTGAAATTTGGAAAATATCACTGGCTTTTATTTCAGTATGTAGTCATTCGTTGAACCATCATTTCATTCATTCATTCAGTCATTGAGAATGGTGACTGCACTTCAGTTTGCTCTATTATGATCAAGATTTATATGAAGATATGTTTAATTGAGCGCCAAAAGGAAATTTAACAAACATTTTTTAAGGTTTGATTAGTGTTTAAATTTTTTTATAAAATATAAAAATTACACTAATTAGAAACCTTTGTAAATAATATGTCTATTATGTTTTTAAAGACATAATCTTATTCCTTTCTATTGCCATTTCTTACCTCAATTCACAATGATGTAATTTTATTATAAAGCAATTCTATTTTTTGCGCCTTTGTTTAAATATTGTGCAGTTATTTTAGACCAAAACTATTTATTCTACTCATTCTCTCTGTTGCAATTGGAAAATTGTTGTTTTGTTGCGGCTTTTCAAAGCATTATAAACGAGAAACCGCAAAACCTTTGAGCTTGCGTATTACTAATTGGCCTATGAGTATATAACCTTTTAACCTTAACTATGTTTGCCGAGATTTGTGCCATATGATTAATTCGAAAGATGCTTAGTCAAATGGGATGAAAGATATTTCTGAGGTTTTCTTGTGGCATTTTGCGAAATGCATTCCGCCTTCAATTTGCCCAGATCAGCTCAGGCTTATCTTAGCTCGTTCGCTTTGTGCATTTTTAGTAAAACAAAAAGCAGAAAAAGGGAAAAAAAGGATAGAATAATAGAAGCAATGGAAGCTTCAGCCAAAGGCTGAAAGTGAATGTTGGAAAATGTTATTGTGCATTAAAGTCCAATCAGAGAGTGCTGCAGCATCGTTTCAAGGAGGAACGTTTGTTTTCGAGTCGGATATCCATCTCTCGCAGTGTTTGCTTAGGCAGGCAGATGGCTGCAAAACAAAGTAGAATATATTATTTATGGGCGGAAGCCAGGCGTGGCAAGTGTCATATGCGTTGTAACAACAAGACAAACAACATGAAACAGGCAGTCTTAGTTGTCGTCTTCGTCAAAGTCTCCATCTCGGTGTGCCATTGCCATTGCCGTCTGTCAACTGACTGGCAAATGAACAACTTTAACAACAAATGCAAGTCCCCTGCCTTTGCTGAGATTGTCACAACTTGAAAGATTTTCACACAAGTCAAACAGACTGACAAACTCGACAATGATGCTGCAGGGAGAGAGGCTTGGACTCCACACACACAAACACACACACTTACTATCAGAAAGTGAGATAGGGGACAAAACTCAACTTTCTAATGTTATTTAAAGCACTTTAAGTGCCATATTTCCTGCTCTTGCCATGGCTCCTACTGTGTCGGCTGCTTTATTTATTATGTGGCGCTACTGTGCTTACTTTTGGCACTCCAGCAGCAGCAGCAGCAGGAAGAATCAAGTAGTTTTTTATGTTTTCCGGCTGAACTGCAATGCCAACAGCTAGCGGCGAGCCAGCCATAGCTCTCGACTGCTGCATGCAGTCCTTGCGGTACTGAACGGCTAGCCAGCCCGACTGCCTGCCTGCCTGCTTTTATTCAAAAGTTTAGTGAGCCATTGAGAGCAGCATCGTCAGTCAAGGCGAGTGCGCGAGAATCTCACTGTGCTGCGGATATATCTTGCCAATGTTTGTTTTATGTTGCAAAGTTTGCCAGAAACCGACCGACCCACCAACCCACCAGAACCAGACTTCGGCAACTTCAACTCCGTTGCCATGGTACCGCAATTTAATAGATTTTCTATGTAAGCCTCTCATGGCTGTGGTCCTCAGATTTGACACCGACGACCACACACAAACCCACCCACCCAACCAGCCACCGCCAACCATCATGCCCATATCCGCACACTAGGACAGCAGCTTTGTATGTATGTACGATGTCCTTGTGTTTGTCGTTGTCGTAGTCGTCTACCTGCCTACAGATATTTTGCACATCACAAGGACACAACACAACTCGACGTCGTGTGAACCTCAACAACTTAAAATGTAAATAACTTTTCAAGTGGTTTCGCAAAGTTTTTGGCCCGAAGTTCTCATCACCTCCTCTTTCCTATCTAAACCACCCTGATCCCTACTTGTGTCGTCTGGTGGGAGTCTATGTGAAGTGCTCTGGCACTCAAGTGTTTCGTTTCAATTTTCGCACGAGTTTTTTTTTTTTTTGCAATCCTGTACCTGCATCTCCTTATTTTAGTATTTTGATGGTGGGTAAAAAATGGGGTAAACACACACATATAAACACATATATATAAAAATACAAAGCCAATGGCTGCAAATTAATTTTGTTTTGATAGACTTTTGAGTATCGAGCCAAAATAATAATGAAAAGCACATACATGAAGAACACACACTGCGTATGCGTAATGCGTGAACAAAATTTAGTCATTTAGACTAAAAACTCCTGTGAATCAATTAAAACGCCCGTACCGTATGCCAAAAATGAAAACAAAGATGATAAAATTACCCGAACTCAAATGTTTTATCGACCTGTGGATACCCTCGTGATAGCTGCATTGAAACTATCCCAAGGAAAAACTCTTAAACCTTGGACCAAACTTTTTATTTATGCTTACGTATGTACTATTGTATGCAAACATTCATATATTTTCACCTTTCATCGAAACACACACAGAGAATTGTAGATCACAAATGATATTTATGTTACCAACATATTTTTTCTTTTGTTTGGTTCTTAATATGCCCTTATTTCATTTCAATGCCTACGAGGTAGGTATGGGGAAAAAAACGAGGAGAGGAATATTGAACAGGCACGCAAAACCAACAATGAAAATTGTTTGTTAAAAATGCAATTTATATGCGCTTCGCAGCAAAGCAACAACAACAACAAGAACAACATACCCATCGAGTGTGTGTGCCCACTGACAATCGACGGGCAAATCGAACAAAAACAAAGTTTGATGCATTTTCATGCACAGCCTCATAGCAATCAACTCTTCATTTTAACTAAATGCTTTCGGTATGGGAAAAGTCCTATTCAGACCTATCCAATCTATTCCTGGCTAGAGTAACGTTTCATTGTCATGCATAAGCTAATGCCAAGGGAGTTAACATGGTTCCCGGCTAAATATCCATTATATTAATACGATGACAGCTTCCATTATATGCATAATGCTATGATTGGGTGATTGGCATTTTTTGGGGGCGGAGGTGGGCATGGCTGAAGTTTAAAACAAACTCCATACCTGTACATACTACATACCAAAATTTGGTGGCTCTAACTCTCAAAGTCTTCGAGATCTAGGTCGACTCGACTTTATGGGATCGTAGAAGCTTCTTTCTGCCTGGACGACTTTGATATACCATTTAACCCCATGGGTGTATGGTATAATAAACCGTTTATGTATACATATTAATTTTATGCAGGATTTCATTGGCGATATTGCTTATTAAATATACACTCGTTCTACCCACCAACAACACTTGGAAGTCAAGTTAAAGCTGTTATTATAACTATCCCAACTCGACATATTATTAGTGTGAATAGTTTATAGAAATTAACCAAGAAATAAAAGAGACTTCTATGTTCTCATCCTATTAGATGCGCTCTGATTTCTTGTCAGTTGTTCTAAATTTTGCCTACTTCAATATAATGAACTACATAATTAGTTGAAGGCAAACTTTTTGTTGCAATTTTTGCCCCTTTTTTTGTGACTCAGACTGACAACTTTATAGAGAACAGAACTAATGCAAATTTTCAGGCTCTTATTTTGTCTCCATTTATTCGTTTTTTTTTTTGCCGAAAAAAAGTTTTTGCTTAATTGGCAAAGGAGAAGCGCTGCAGAAGTTGAAGACGACAGTCAAAAAATAAGAAAGGAAAAAAAAATTAAGACAGAAAATGAAAATGTGAATGGAAAAAATAAAAGGATGAGAAAAGAGGCGAAACGGAGTGCAAAATGCACGATTTTGGCTAGCCGCCTTCAGTTTTCATAATCTTCAAGCCGCGAAAATGTGTTTAACTCCTGCACAATGTCAGCGTCATTGTCGCCAACTTGGTTTTTCGACTTGCCCTATATATTCCAAGGCGAAGAACTGGCAAACTTTCTGACAAAGTGCGGAGTGTGAGGTCTTTGGCGAAAATGCGCCTCGAAATTTGTTGACAGTTTTGTGGGGTCGTTAACTTGGGGTCGCATTAGTGCAAGTTAAATATTGAAAACGCATAGCAGCAGCCATCTCTAAGTTATTCAATAAATGTCAGGGCAAAGCAACTTGTCAGGTGGATTTTGGTCGAGGGATTAGCCAAATTTCGAGCTTTAACACGCGCCGTCGCGATATTCCTAGAAACTTTGTCTCTTCACAATAAAGTGAGATGAGAGATTGCGTAGAGTATCTCTCTCACTCTTTCTTTCCCTGTCTCTCTTTGCTTGTAAGGATAGTTTGTGCCTTGCGGTTGGCCTTCACATTTTTTGTGACCTTAGTCTTCGCCTGGCTAACCAAATTAATGCTAGTGTATGCAAAATTTAAACTTAATTAAACTTCCTGGCTGTAAGGACACGTGTGTTTACCAGAGGGCGTATATGTATGTATGTGTGCGCTGTGTGTGTGGTGTATGCAAACGCGAATTCCACTTTAATTATGAACTTAAATCGAAAAACTTTGCATTTACACGTTAAGCAGAGCTCTCTGTGTCTGGTAGTTGAAGCCCGAGCTGGAGCCGGAGCCGGAGCTGGAGCTAGAGCTGGGTCTATATATGTAGGTCTTCCTTTCTCGTTTCTGTGGGCTTTCATTCGTTGCTTTGACTATGCAGCGGTCCATTCAAACAGACATTCGAGTCGGGTAGTATTCATGTTGGCCATTCATAGAATCCTTCTCTCTCCCGTCTTCACTGCGCTTCTCTCTCGCGGCTTGTTCGCTGCGTTTATTTATGCAAATTTTTATGTGTGTTATTTTTTTTTGTGGGTTGTTGCACTTGCAGCGGGCGAGGCGACCCAACTTTCAAACCGTACAGCCAACAGCCAAGAGCTAATTAAATGTGGCGCTATGGATGGCCATAGAAAGTCGAGACCGTGTTTTTTTTACTGTCGGCCAGGGGATAGTGGTTAGGTGGGGCGATGGGCTTCCTTAAAGCTAATTTAAAGCATAGCTACTCACAAAAATGGGTTGGCGGCAGGTTCTGAGACTGAAGCCGAGACCGAGGCATGTGCCACACATCACGTGCCAGCGAAGACATTGCAGTCGATGCTCATGCATACAAATGCAGCCTCTTATGACGTAAAAGTATGTGTGTGTGTGTGCAGATATGCGAAACTATGCCACGACTTTTGGTGTTGTTGCCATTGTCGTCTAATGCGACGTTGCTACTACACAATGTTGCCATGGACAACAGCGACAACGCCCCTTCCCCTGCCCCTGTGCCTAACTCTGCTCTACTGCCTTCTTCTCGTTCTTCAATTTCAATTTCAATTTTTTTTTTTTTTGGTTTTTTTCAACAAATTTTCAAAATCAATATTTGCCGAAAGTGTTTTGCATACCAAATAATTTGCCAAAACAACTTGCAGGGCATCGAGCAAAATGAAAAGGAAAAAAAACTCGAAGAAATTTGTAGTGGCAACAGCAGCTAAACAAATTGTCAACAAATGATTTTATTTTTATTTTCTTCTATTTTCCTTCTTTTTTTTTGGGTCTTGCGGGCGACTTGAATACCCATACAGACACATACACACACCCTCACACACATACATGCTTGTAGATGTCCTGCCTGCTGGGCGTTTTGCAAACAATACAAAATTTGAAACCAAGTTAAAGTTCTGCTTAAAAAGCAAAGGTTATATTTCATTTAAGCCGCAAATTGCATACTCTTGTTTGTTGAAAAGTGTTCAAATGGTTTAGTTAAGCTATATATGTATATACCTATATACCATTTCAGACTTGACTGCAAATAAGTTTAGAAAGTATTAAAGCTAAAGTTATACTTCAAGAAAAACGTTCAAAGAGTGAAAGAGAAGAATGCGAATGCGAAAATATCAAGCATATATCTTTCACAAGAGATTTGCTGCTAAGCTCATATTATTGATGGCATAATATATTAACAATTAGGAGAACAATTTGTTAATTTTTCATATGAATGGTTCAAATTATTATGCTTCTTCAAAAACAAAATCGCTTTCATTTCCTTATGCGAGTCCTAAGTAAATAAGTGTTATGGTTTAATGCCTAAACAAAAAGTTTCTGGCCATTGTATTTGCATAAATCAACAGGAAACGAAGCAAAGACCAACTCATATTTCAAATAGAGCTGAGGCCAGGAGCCATCAATGAGAACCAGCCTTGGAAACTTTCCCAGCCAAAAGCATCATCAACGAGGCGCATTGATATATTACGTGTCAGTAGAGCCCGCGTTTGTTGTTGATGGGGGTAAGGATGGCAACCTGCCTCATGCCAGCCCATTGGTTTTTGTGGGTGGCAGACTTAAGCCCTTGTTGGTGTAGTACTTCCGTCAGACAGTGCAAGTTTGACACGCGCATCAACACGCGCTTTGTCAACCAACAGCTGCAACAGGAAGCACACACCACTAGAATCCACACACACACACACATACACACACTCAGATCAAGTGGGGAATAGGATTGCGAGGAGGCGAAGTTAACCTGTCCTCGTTACAATGTATGTATAGGAAATTGGTTTCGCTTGGCTGCACTTTGCTGGAAAACCAATACCAAAGAATCAACGACCAACCCAGGTGGCCATTCAATTGGGTAGGACACAAAGCAAGAGAGAGTAAGAGAAAGTAAGGCCTGCTATTGAAGTCAAGCAGGAAGCCTTCAGTGACCGACCGCGTCGCACTCGATAATCGGCAATGGCGGAGGCCGAGGCAATGTCCTTGCTCCTAGTGCCTACTAACAGTCTTCCTTCTTGCTTCTGTTTCTGGTTGTGTTCGTTCTTTGAACCTACAATTAATTTACTTTGTTTTTCCAGTTGACCAGACATTAACATTACATACTTGACTTCCGTGCGTGCCAGGCGCACATATGCTGGCCATCTCACTGAGAAGGAAAGGGAAGGGAATGAAGGGGTAAATGGCATCGATTGCTGACCTGCCATATGCCGGCATTTAGCTATTTACTTACTTTAAGTATCATAAATTATTTTAAGCTGCCTAAGCTTCTTGTTGTTGCCCTTGATGTTGATGATGTTATTTTGGCTCATTCTCCTTTCTACTAATTTCACTCCTTCTCTCTTTCACTCTCATCCACTCACACTGTCTCATGTGTTTCAACGGGTGGTAGGTGGGGTAAAATGTTTGGCAATTATGCCACACCTGGTCGCTATTAGGAACCGAGCTGGCGGCGCACCTTCTCCACCTCTAATGACAGCCATTTGTGCAGTTTTTGTCAGTTGCGTTTATTTATTACCCTTTTGTTACCGCTCGTAATTTGTTTATTTGTTGCTTTAAAAACTTTTGCCACGCGACACGAAAGCAGCATTCAGATCTGCTTTTTTTGTAGATATAATATGCCATATACATATATACATTTATATATATATTTTACTACTTGCCGCAATGTCAACGAGAATTTTTCACAGCGAACCAAAGCGGCCACCGAGCAAATATTTTGCTTTTGTTTTAACAAAAAACAAAAATGAGGGAAAGAAAACAAAAGAGCCAAGCACATTTGCATACATTGGGTTTAAATATTCATTTGCAGCAAGTTGCCACACACCACACAATCAGCCAGCTGGATAGCATTTCTCCTCCCTCCATCAATAGCTGGACAACAAACAACAATGCATAAGAGGGGCAAAAGATTTCACCTCGATGGCATTGGCAGTTCATTGCGAGGTCAGGCCACTCAATTTTCAGTTTGGTTTAACTTCAAATGAGACGCAATGACAGCAAAATTGAATTTGTTGCATGTCAAGTTGATCCGTGCAACGTTTGAGGGCTAATTGAAGGGATTAGCACAGCATTGAATGGAAACAATGACGAAGGGTTTGTTTAAGATTACTCCCAGTACACAAATAAACGACCAGAAGAGGTTGGGCAGAGGCGGGGTTAGGAAATGTCAAATCGATAGTGCAAATTAATGGAGCGCAGTTAGCTGTTCATCTGCTTTGAAGACTTAAGAGCAATATATTCCATTATAATGAGAAGGAAACTAGTCGTTTTTAATTACAGGCTAGGAAAAGTTTTAAACCTTTCATTATTGAGGTTATAGTTCTCCTACTTTTGGCATCTTTAACAAATCTTCAAACCTTAATATCTAAGCCAACTGACATTTTAGCAGCTGGTATTTTGCATCTATAATTCAATCGGGATTGAAGACAAATACACGCAAGTGTATTATGTCTTAATCTTTGTTGGCAGATACTAATTTGATTTTCGAAATTCAATCGTGCAATGGCCAAGAATAATGGCCAAATGTCTCAAGGTTATATGACTTTGCACCGACCTTTAAGAATATTATTTATTCATTGCAATTATCTTTGCAAACTGCTAAGTTACTAATTAAGGCCAAACTCTTTGCTATTTATTTTGTAAGTTAAAAATAAAAGTAGAATCTTAAATTACATTTTCTTTTCTTAAATGAATTCATCAGAAATTCACTTCATTCATTGCTTACAGAAAAAAAAAACTTTCAATAGCCTCTTTGGCAGTTAACGTTTCTTATGCATAAATGAAAAATTTTGTTGGCCAAAAGTTAATTTATATAGTTTTCTGACGATTTGCGTAAACTTCAGTTTGGCCATTAATTGAGTTTGTATTTAATTATGCAAATTTCAAATGATTTTCGTTTAAGTTTTACAGTGAAATTGCTTAAAGCATTTGCTTAAACAAATTGTTTAAACACTTTACTGATTCAATTTTGGCCAACAAGTTTTTCCGTCCTGTCATCTGCGTTCTCTTGCTCTCGATTTCGGTCTCAGCCTCAGTCTCGGTCTCTGTGTGCACCTGACCAGGTTGGTGTTTGCCAATTTGTTGGCATAATTGCCGTAAAATAGTTTTGTTGTTTAGGTAAATATAAATTAGAAATTAGTTAATTTTCAACTGAATTTGCAAACGATTGCCAATTGGCCGCTGCGAGGCATACCACAAGAAATCAATATGCATATGTATAATAAATATATGCATTGACATTTCGGTCTAGAAATATTTTAATTAAAAACGTTTGCTAATTTCATAATTTAAGCATATTAGCCTCATATATGTGTTTATATTTATGCATACTTACAAATATATATTCACCCACCTCCTTCAATAATTTTCATGAGCTACGGCTTAACGCACATTATTTATTTGCCAGCAATTTAATTGATTTCGATGTTAATATTTTTTATTATTATAGTTTTTGTGTTGTCGTTTTCCTTTTTTTCACTTACTCACTCATTGACTGTAATTATGTTTGCCATGTTAATTTAACAATTTGTCTGACTAAAATAATTTATAATTATTAATTAAATATATACATATTCACAGAATGGTCAACTGAATAGTCACAACCAATTTGCCTTTGTCTAGTTCTTTAAAAAAAAAGAGGGATTCCAAGAAAAAATTTGAAACGAATTATCTATACCTCTTAAGCACAGAGAAATTCGAAATAATAGATAATAATAGAATAATAGATAATAGACTTATTCTGACAAAATTTTTTTTTTAAAATTAGGATATGCATTAATGTTTGAAAAAGCTTCTTTAACGAAGGAAATTATGATGGGAATTAAATAACAAATTGATATGAAGAGACATCAGTCCTTCGATCTGAACAAAAGCTGGTACATATTTTTTAGCCTTTAGGGCAAAATTGAAAGACACTACGACAGAATCTGTCCAGAATATATTTATCCAAATCTTTTTTGCTGCTGAAGCTAATTTTTTTTATATTATATAACGTCTCCCTGATTGATATATACTAGAGAGCTGCATGAATGATAGAAAAATCAATTCGAGTTAACAACATTCAAAACCAAATGAATGAATTGAATGACTTTGAAAATCGACTTCAAGTAAATGAGTGTGCGACGTAAAAATCAGTCGAACAACATTCAAACGAAACAAAACGAATTGAATGAGTTAAAAAGTGAGTCAATGAGTTGCTATGATTCGAATGCATTCGAATTCCAACTCTGATTTTAGTATTTATTTGTATTGTATATTTTTGAACTATATGTGATTACTATACGACAAAATTGTGTGGTCAGTGGCTCAGTGGGGACCTACACAGACTACAATACTGTTGTTATCGGGTTCAAACCCTTTACAGAGATAGAGGTGAATTTTTTTTTCCAACTAGGGAAGTAATATTAAAAGGTAGATCCATCGTGTATATGATGGATTAGAGAATATGATTTTTTTTATAATATATTTAGAAAAATTAGATTTTACAAAATTTGTCCCAAATTGTGAAATCCAAAACTGCGTAATAAAGTTTTTGGTGTATAGCATATTTTGATTTTAATAGCCCCCATTTCGCTATTATTTTCCCTACATTTTTGATAAAATAATTAGTTTTTGTTGCTTTTAAACATCCCAATAAAATGAGTCAATTCGAATAATTCTAATGATTCGAGTGCCTTAGTACAATTCAATGCTTTGACACTCAATTCATTGCCTTTCATTAAACAGAGTTACGTATTTTTAGAGATATGACAAGTTCTAACTCACACTCATTCATTTCATTGTGTAGTTGTCACTCATTCATTTGAATTCAATTCGAATGGATTCATTTGACTTTGACTTTTCTCTCATTCATGCAGCTCTCTAATATATACCCCCAACAAACTATACAGCTATAAGGTATGCGAAATAATAGAATTATTTAAATACATTAAGTTTTTCTACATTCCATGGACACCAACATGGAATGTGAATTATTAATGGGACAGCCAACTATCGAGTGGCCAAAAAACTGTAGCATCATTCAAATTAGAATTATGTAGCTCTAGATACATACACTTATCCATGCGCGGGCATAAATTGAAATTTGAAATTAATTTGCCAAAATAATTTCAATTATGAACAGATTTTCCAATGGGCTTTCCCCACCATCCGCAAAATGACAAAGAAAATATAAATAAATAAATGGTAAACGAAACTATACTAAAAATGCAAAATGCATTTGTGTAGCCGGTCATGGTTGGCAAGCTGACCGGCTGGCTAACCAGACGGCCGACTGGTATAGAAACCCAAATGGCATTTGGTTTTGTGCTTGAACTCGAGTGTGATTTAATTAAGCTATGGCTATTGTGACTTCATGCGATTGCGGTTATTTCAATGTTCAATTATTTTATTTAAGTGCATACCATTTTTATGCAGCAAAAACCTGCGAATATATATGTATATATGTTGGTGTGTCTATATAAATACTTTATTTAAGGCATGCAATAATAATTACTTATCGTGTAAATATTAAAATATTCTTACCCACAACCTAAACCAACTAAACTCTTCATTTATATATAAGTATATATACTCGTAAAAGCTTTTCTAAAACTGAATTATGATTTTTCAATTGAAAATATATATTGTTGAATGATTTCTAACTTTGTTGGGAAAATATAAATTAATAATAAGTTAAAAAATTATACATAAATAAGTCTTTAGGTTTAAGACTATTACTATTTTATCAGTCTTATTGAAATTGCACATTTATGCTCGATTTTAATGCTTTTGGGAACAACTGCAAACAGATTATATAGACGGTAACCACTTAATGATGCATTTCTTGGCGATTGAGGATGTAATTGATTAACAGTTTCAATATGGAAACTGATCAACTCTTGCAGTTATACAACCCAACTTTTTTAAATTTCAATTAATTTTTATTGTAACCAATATCTAATGAAAAATTCTTATAGAAAGATCAAATGCATAATTGAATAAGTACACCAGTGTGATATTTGTGTTTTTATTTTCTTACTCAATTATTTGGTACTAATGTTATAGTATGCTATTTGCTTAGTCCCTTGGGTGGGTCATGGTGGTGCAATCAATTAGAGTGCTCAGTCATTTCAGCACTTGACATTTTCTATCCTTTTGTTTGGCATTCCTGTAAGGAAAAAAGGAGAAACCTTTATCGTTTTGCCCTCACAACTAATAATTAAACCCGCATGCCATTGTTACGCCCAGCCAAGCGCGTTGGCATTGCAACTAAGTTGCCTGCTGGACACCTTCAATCTGTCTGGTCTATTGTTTTTCTCTCTCACTCAGCCATATATACATATATATACTGGCACTCTGTGGCCTTCTAATTGATGTAACAAGTGTTTGGACCATGTATCTGCCAGAATTTATAAGTGGCAAAAGAGTCAGCAGAGACAGCATAGTCAACATTGTCCAAGACCAGACCAAGACGACGCTTGTCGATAGTTGGTATGTATGAATGTATGTGTGTGTGTGGGGTCAGGAGGGCATAGCCAAACTAACAGCGTAGACTCAACTCCCTAAGGATTCACACCCAATACAAAGCGACACGGAACAGGGGCAAGAAGTGAGACATAGACGGCCAAGTGCTGATGGGCCCAGACAACTGCGATTCAGCTTTAGTCTCAGCGTCAGCATCAGTAGCATAAAGCCCAACTATGGCTTTGGCTGTTGCTTGTAATAAATTTGCTGCCAACATGCAATACCCCATGGGACAAATGCCGAGTGACTCAGAATCAGACTCGGACTTCGGTTTCGACCCCCATAGTCCTCCTTCTCTGCTCGATGAACTTATACTGACTGGCTGGCTGAATAGCTGGCTTTTGTTCTATCCATCGCTGATGATGTCGGTTTTGCCGTGCAAAGCCACAAATTGCCACTTGGCTGCCCGCTCGTGCCAATCTGCTGCAATGGACTGTTATAGTTGTATTCCCTATTATTGTTGTTGTCCCTGTTGATGTGTATGTGTGTGTGTGTGTGTTGGTGTTGCTTTTCTCTTTTCTGAATAAATCTAAAGAAATAGCATTTAATGTCGATTTGCAGGAGATTAAGATAAAAAGCATTGCATTGTATGCTGTCCACCGACAGTTTTAGCTTCAGGGACATGGGCATTCGTGCGGCTTATCGATCTTGATTTTCGTTCATTGTCCAGTTGACCGGTTGGAGCAAAGAATTCTAGAATGGCCAGCTCGTAACTTCCACAAAACAAGTGACACAATCAACACTTGATAAAACAAACACTTCTAAATTAATTAAATTGCAAATATCCTTGAAGCACTTGGATACCAAGCAGCCAAACACACACACACACACACACATAGTTCAGACATAGATGTATGTATACATATACATTTATATAGAGTTGTCAAAGTTCTCGTCAATTGTATAAAACTCTCTCGCACTACCATCCTATGTCTTTGCACATCCTTTGCTCATCCCCTGCTCAAAGATAATCCTGGCCATCAATAATGCAAACAGTTCTTCCTGCTGCTTCTACTTGAGGAGCAAAGGAGTAAAAGACACTCTTGCCCTGTTTGCTTTGCCTTGCAGTTCTTTTATGCTTTTGCTTTTGCCATGAAATAGTTTTGCTTTTGTTTTCCCATTCTTCTTGCAACTACTCCACTACACCATGTACTTCTTTCACAGACTCAGAATCCACCTCCGCTTGAGGCCGTTGAACAATTTGGCCAAAGATTTCTCAAGTTGATGCCAGAGTTTGGGTTCAACTTGAAAATTAAATGAAATATTTTTGAATAACGCTTATGCAAATGCAATCAACAGACTACAGAAATTTGGTCAACCAAAAACAATGCAAGAGGTTGAAGTTCGTTGTCAAACCAATCAAGCAAGCACACAATACCCCACCCACCGCCTACCACCCACAACCCACCACAAAGTACATATATGTATACATGCATATATACCACCAATCGAACCGCTGGCATTAAATTTGTGGTTACGGTGGTTATGGTTGCATTTATGTAATTCGTGCAATATAAATTATGGGCGCATGTTAATTTTTCCAATCGCTTAATGAGCGGAAGTGGTCATCATCATTATATCAACAGCAACTTATACCGATTTGAAGTATTGCGGTGGTGGGCGTGGCATAGTCAGGTGTTTCACATCGCATTGCATAATTAATTGCCATTAGGCGGTTTTTGAAAAGCAAGACTAGAAAACTAATGAAACATGTGGGCTGGGAGATGTGGGATGTTGTATGGGGTGGGTGGTGCCTGTTAATTTGTAAAAGTTTGACCCGTTCATTGTGTTGAAATGTTGAACATTTAATTTATGGCGACCAGCTGTTAAATGTTGCACTTTGTGTGACAAATAGCTTCCAAAGTTGCATATGCACTTTGCATTTTTATGCAAAGGTAATTAAAAAACTTCTCTGCCAGCTCTGAAATGTATGCTACGGTTTATGGCCAGGTGTCGGTGAAACGCTTGGAAAACGTGAAACATAAAACTATGAAAATGAAACATGACTCTTCCAAATTGGCCTCATTACCACTATCAAAATAGGTGAGAAGTTAAAAATCTACTCATGGATATACATAAATGAATAGCAATTGAGGTAGCTTCTCATGTTAAAATGTATATTGTATGCATGAGAACACATTTCAAAGGTAAGTAATTTATTTAAAATAATTTCTTCAAATAGTATGTGATTTAATAATAATAATTGCACTAAAATATCAGATTAAATCAAGGCTAAACATTCTTAAATTTAAACGCTTACACAATGATATTAGTATTTAATAATATCACTCATCCGCCATGTTATCCGCTTCAAGTAATACTACATATCTATGTTAATGTTGACCTTTAAAATTTAATTATTAGTGGCACGATTTTGGCTCGCTTTCATTTGTGGAATTTATATTGGCCTTGAGTACCTACCTAATGGTTGCTGAGTATCATTTTATTTATTTTTGTGGTATTAATGTTCTTAAAATCAAGTCCATTTCAGACTATTTTATGATGTTTTAACAATATATTTATTTGTAAGCCGCAAAGTCACAAAAATTTTCAATTGAATTCATCTTTCTATTGCGTTGAAACGCAATTTCATGGCATTTAGAGCAGCTTTTGTCGACTTGGTGACGTAAATTAAATTAGTGTCAAAAGAGCATTGTGTGTGCCTGCTTGAGTGAGTCACTGAGTAAGTGTGTGAGTGAGTGATGGTATGTGTGTGAAGTGTACGTGTACGTGTGTGTGTGTATGTGTGCTTGACACGACCGACAAACATAATGACCACCAGAAACGAGACACCAACATACTGACAAAAGCCAAAAGCAAAAATTGTATTCAAATTATGCTTGACATTGTTTCAGCATACATTTTCCATTTTTTTTTTTTTTTTGTTGGCTTGCGCGCCAAGACAAAAGCTGACATTTAGCCCAAGGAGAAAATGAGAAAAAACAACACCACAAAAGAGAGAGAGAGAGAAAGAGAGAGAAAGCAGAAAGAGAAGTAGAAACTTTGTGACATTTTTTGGCGCGCACAGCGGAAACGTGCAAAACTGGCAAATTTATAATGAGCCGCGGGTTCAACGCCGCGTGGCAGCCAGCGGCAACATTTTCTTTTGGTCCGCTAAACACTAAGCGTATTTGTCGTTTGGCTCTTCTCACAGCTAAGGCAAAATGTTCCCCACACGCAGGCAGGCAGGAAGGTAGAAAGGATGGAGGGAGAAATGAAAGATTCGAAGCCGACATCTTCAAGAGTTTGCCTAACTCTGGCTTTGTTGCTTATGACTAATACCGAAAAATGCTTTTAAGAGTTTCATACTTTGATTTATTGGCTATGCATTTATATACATAGATATAGGTATATACAAATATATATATAAATATATTTCATCCCTACCAGGAAAGTTGGCCTTTCTCCGTTAAGTATTGAGAGTTTATTGCCAAAGCATTTGCATTTCAAATATGCCAAGTCTAAAAGAGCCAGAGCCAACAGCACAAATTGATGTATGGGATTGAAGTGCCTGGTGCCTGGCCGTCGCTTGCAAAATGCAAACTCAATTTATTGCATTATCGATATTAAATGCCGACAGGACGTTGCGATTGTCCCGCTACCCTTCCGATCACGCTTACGCTCTCTCTCCTACTGTGTAAATTTGCATCTGTCTGGTGTTGCTGGTGTGTCTCTCTTATTTCGTTATTTAAATTTAAATTTTAATGTAGACAGAAGAATCGCATTGTTTTCACATCTCTGAAAATGTTGTTTTTTCTCACGCATAATATATGTATTTCCGTGCTTAATTGCGATAACGCTTCACCTTTATATATCTATGGGACTTGAATGCGAACAACAATTTATTTACTCTTTAAAATTGTGAAATTTCCTTTCTCCTTTTTACTCTGCATCTCCATCTCTCATCCCGTCTATTTGCCAATTGTTCGCAAACTTGTTTGTGCCAAGTAATCAGTTTTGTACCTAGCCAACAATGAGCAAAAAAAAAGGGGGGAACAGAGTTACCCTGACTTTGGGTTGAGGGTTGTGGAGGGGTTAGGCTGCTGACAAGTTCACTAACTTTTAATGCGGCTCACTTAAAAGTTCCTGGCCGTAGCTGAAACTTAGCTCAGAACAGAGTTCGCTTTATTAAAAAACAAAAACAGAAAAAAAGATGAAGCGAAACTTGACGCCATGTCAACGCGAAACAATTTTCCATACAAAATGTTTGTTGCTTAAGTAAAAATATTTGTTGACTTCACAGTAAAGTGCAACTATTTGGCTAGGTGTGAGATATTATGCAAGTTTGCCATTATTATGAAAAGGTGAAAGGAATGTCTTTCTTTTTCCAGATGATCTGATACTAGCAGAAGATCATCAAAAAATTTAGTTTTAGTAGCAAATTGAAGATATTTTTGTAAAATTTATGCACTCGATAGTATAAAATTAAAGAGAAAAGAGAGTTGGACATACTGGTCTGTAAATTCCCCTACTTATAATAGAATCATCAAAGTACTTACATACAAATCATTTTGTTAGTTTATCAGTCACTTTTATAAGTAAAAATATTGAAAACAAACTGAAACTTTAACTTTCTCATTCATTTATTTTTAGGCCAAACTTTATTTAAAACTTTGAATATCAATTTAATGAATATTTAAATCCATCTTTATCCTGTACTTGGTTGGTGAAAATTATTAAAGTGACAGACTTTGGTCAAGCGTTAGTCCCATGTAATTAGCACATCAACTTTAATTCTTGGCATTTTGTGACGTTTCCCTTATGGGTAAAAACTCTTTCTTCAACATCCACAAATGGACTAATGCTATTTTCATTTTGTGTGCAATTCAAACAACATTAATGTCTGTAGTATGCAAACATCAACTCGGAGCGAACAGAGAACAGCTCGAGCAAACGAAGCGAATATGAACAGAGTCAAGTGCACATAACCAGCATCAGGACAAGGACCAGGACCAGACGACACTTGGTCAGCCAGACGGTTTGGCCGAGCGAGCACTTGGACACATGTAATAATTCAATTGTGTGAACATCTATTAAGGAAGATTGATGACAACGGGTGGTAGAAGGAGCAGTTGTAGTATCAGAAGCAAAAGCAAGCCATCCATGCTTCAGTCCATGAGGCAGTCGCTTGTCAGTTATACCGCCAGAGTTGAGTCCGTGTCGACAGTATACAAAAAAAAAAAAAAAAAGAAATACACAATAAATAAATAAGTGAACGAAACAGAGTCAGAGAAAGAGAGAGAGAGAGAGAGAGAGAGATAGATGGAGATGAAATTGTAAAGACTTCAGTGTGTGAGGAATCTATCGTACACTCGGGGCATTGCGTATCCTTTATTCTGCTTTTCAATGAGCATCACACGAACTTACATACATATGTATGTATGTACAAGTAGTTGAGGTGTGTGGCGAGTTCTGCTCTCATACAACAGCACACCGCAGTATCGCATGTCAAATAAACTCTGTCAAATGGAAAATAATTCAAGCTGGGTCAACCAGTGGAACCATTTTTAAAGTGTCCCTCGTTGGCTGCGGCAATATTGACTTACTGCCGGGCATTTTCTACCTTATTAAGTTGACATTGAGGCAAGCTTAAAGAGCGCGGTTGCAAGTTTAAAGTATGCCAGAGAATGTAAAAGAACGGAGAGAGAGCTGGAGTGGTGGCTCCCTTCATGGCAATACGCTTGAGTGCCCTCCTACCCAACTGGTAAAAGAAAAGAAAAGTGTGCGATAACTGGAAACAAGCTGACATTTATGCAGTTTGCCCAACAAGCCTGCAGGCAACTGCTCAAGCATGGCATACAACATACACATCTCCATCGTCATCTCCATTGCCAGCCATCTCTCAGCTCTAAACAGGGTGGTACATATTTTGCTGTTTCAGCAGCAACGGCGACTGCAACTGTGGCAGCAACAAAGCCAATACAAGGAACTAACGAGCTTATTTCCAGACAGCAGGCAGCACATCGCACTCGAGAGCCTGGCGGCTACATCACATGCATGATTGACTGCGCAGTTGTGCAGCGCCACCGTGAGAGAGGAAGGAAGAACAAGAGAGGGGAAACTCTTGCACGACCGGGACCAGGTGCCGGTATCGATTGTCATAAACTTCTGTCACATGTCTTGAGTTTGAAGCAACTTTATCTATAAGTTTTTTGCCCCACTATTCCATTTTTCTAGCACATGACAACAGTTCAAGCAACAATTACAACCACAACAACAACGTAATCTTCAACCTTTATCCAATTAAGCTAAGTTGAGCTAATAAGGGTCACTTAAGGCAAGTGGGAAAACGATGCGTATACGTAGTATCAGGTCAGGTAGCAACAAAAAAAAATAAATAAACTAGCATTAATAACTAAAAAGTGCAGTGAACCAGGAAAGTGAGTTTCTTTTTTTACTCCCCTTCGTTAATTAAAAACTCTTTGGCGAGGGATGCAACAAAAGCTTTCAACTTGTTTAGTTCCCAACAAAGCAAGAGAGAGGCACAAATGTTGCAAGGCTAAGGTAAACAATTTCATATAATAATTAAGCATTGCCCTTTCATCTATGTAGTAGTTGTATGAATTTTAATCAAGTCTTTAAATGAAACTGATTTAATAAAGATCATTTACGTGAATTATTCCAATGGAACAGAAATATCTCTACTAGACATCAATTAACTTGAAAGATTTCCGTTGGCAATATTTCTTTTTTATTGAATAGTGCAACCATCCCCTGTGAAATTTTGTAATTACATATAAGTATCTAGGCAACCATTTTATTCCTTTCATCCTTTACGCCACAATGAGCTGCATATTACGATAATTTAATAAACTATAATTAATGAAATTCTAGTGCAGTTATGCCGTTAATGGCTAGCAGAAAGATAGATACTTGGGTAAAATAGCTTATAAGCTAAAAGTGTGAAACAATATAAAGGATTAAATAGAACATGGTTTTGTTTGCGATTTCCTTCGTCCATAATTCGATTTCCTGCTAAACTCACTTTTATTCTGTTCCCAGCAGTTTAATCGGCACACGCACAACGATGAGCAACAATTAAAACAAGCAATTAACAGACGATCAAATTGAGTGAGCTTCTTCTTATATATCCTGAACAACTTTCCCTTTGCTCTCCTCCACACGGCTCTTTGTTGTGTTGAGTTTTATGTTGGGCTTGTGAAAACCAATGCGAATACATGACAAGAGCAAACAAGGAAAACCAATAAAATGAACTTGTCATAAAATTAACGCATTTATAAAGCAAACAATGCGGGATTAACAAACGCAGCAACAGAGAAAGTCAGACAAACGGACAGACAAAGAGAGAACAAAATGATGACAATGTCAGAAACACTCTCGAGGGGGGGCGCCCTCCCAATTGGGTGGCATAAAAACTGCGCCGAACTGTCGAACTAAAGCCATTTATGGGCCATTTTTATTTACATGCTGCGGATGAGTTGCGTGAGAAATAACTGCCACTTAATTTGCACAAGTTCTCCATGACAAGCTGATAAGACAAACATCAGCACCAAATACAACAACAAACACAGTAACAATAAACCAATGTTTATGACAGGCACACTGGGTGCCATAATCAAGACAAAAACGAGAGAAAGAGTGGCAAGGAGAGGGTGAAAAACAGTGAAAGGACTCATTAAATGAAAAATTTCCACACGATTGGTTCAAAATTAAAAGCTTTTTCAATTAGTTTTTAAATACTGTTGGAAAACATTCTTCTGATGCATATTATTACCTGATTAACTTGAATATGATTAAAATGAAGTTTGTAAACCATAATTTATGTTTTACTATTACCTCATTAAGAAATTATGTTTCTCAGAAGGGGTTTGACGTACTCACAATCGATGTAGAAATTACACTGAAACTACAAATTTAATTTTGAGATTAGTTTCTTATTGAACCTTTTCTGAAAAATCTTCTCTTTAAGACAAGATTTAATTTTTATATGTGCACTTGCATTACAATAATATTGTTTTAAAAGAGTAGCAATTGTTCGACGTAAATAAATGCTTTAGAGCAAGTTTATAGTTGAACAGCATGCCAAAAGTGATTTCTGTTTTTTTCTTCGTTTAGGTTTTATTTTGTTGAAGTTATGACGAAGTTGTTGGTTGGTTGGTTGATTCGTTGTTGGTATTGTTGTTATATGCACGACAGCTGGAGCACACTTTGCGCCTTTTGCCCACAAATTACTGCAGTCAAATTGATCGATTGTCTGAAAAGGAGTGACTGGGAAGCCAATGGGTTTGCTTTTGCAATGTAATTGAGTCGATTCTCGAATAGAGCCACAAAAAAGTGAGATGGAAAATATGCGACAGCAAGGAAACGAAATAGAGAGAGAGAGAGAGAGAGATGAGGGAACTTTTATGATATAAGGCAAAGGCAGTGAACTGTAGTAAGCGATTTGTTGTTGTTGTTTTAACTGGTATTGCATGCCACAAACACGCATACACAGACACGACCAGACATTCTCTCACACACAAACACACACACCCAAACGAATTGAATTAAATTGGATTCGTTGAGTTTGTGTAAACAAAATTTTAATGTCTTTGTACTTTTGAAGTCATTCACTCAAACTGAAGTTGAACCAGAGGAAAAGCTACACACACACACACATATGGTACAAGACAAAAGCAATGGGTGGCGAGGAGTAGGGGTAAAGGGAGTAGGGCAAGAGTCACCATGATGTTGATATGTCTGACATAAATTTCATCAACTGTCTAAGTTAATGACAGTAAATTTGTTTGAAAATTGCTTTAAAATGGCAGGGCAACCAAGCAGCGCAAAAACAGAGAGGAAACATTTGGATCTGAGAGGAAGTAGGAGGGATGGCACGGGTTGGTTAGATGGTTGGTTGGTTGCCTGGGTTGTTAAGGTAGGCACAAAGACGTACACAGACACACACACAGTGCTTAAAAGGGCAAGAGCCAGAGAGAGAGACAGGAGCAAAGAATTCACTCGGGCGCCATGTCGCTGTGACAGCCATGTGCCAAAGATGCTAGCGCAAAAGAAGTAAAAGAAATGACTGAATCCAACGAAATGTGTCATGATAACTCAAATAAAGAATGGAAAGGCAGGCACTGCTCGCAGGTTGGGACCCAATGCTCATCCGCCTCGCAAGTCAGTCAGTCAGCCAGCCGCGAAATGCAAAAGGCAGGCAGGAAGCAGCAGCACATGAGGCCAAAGAAGAATCAAAGAAGTGCAAAAGGATATGCCAGCCAAGAGACGAACTTATTACGTAAAAGTGAATTTATGAAGTGAAACGAGTTAAATGCCAAGCTCTTATATACACATACAGACACAAAAATAAGAGATAGAACACTAAGGGGCATAAACCAACAAGAACACGAACAACAAAAGCAAGAAATCATTTTAGCTTGTTTTCTCGCCCCATTCCAATTTTTAATCTGATGATGTCAACACAAATTGTGGCCTCTTCCGCTCTCCATTTCCATTTTTAACCCTCAGGCCGGAGACCGCAGCCGAAAAAAGGAGGGAAAAATATGCCAAAATGGTACTCAAGGACTACACAAAAATTCTCTGCCTGCAAAAGGTTAGACGGCGAGTGTCAACTGAAGAGCTAGCTGGCTGGCAGGATGGCTGTCTGGCTGGCTGGCTTACTCGCTCGGCTGCGAGTGCCGCGCACCACTCCACACTACACCACACCGCGCCAAGTTAGCAACTGCAACTGCAACAGCAAGCAACTGCGGCCTTGTAGTGTCACTTACAGCACATAAATTTGCGCGGGTTTTATTATTTTTTATACTCTGCATTATACAAGTGCAATTTGCAGTTACCGCTGGAGGCAAAATCCAGCAGAGGGTGTCATGGCAACCAAGTATCGTGCTAATGTAAGGCACCACAGCATGAAGGATATATTCCCTACATAACTATATACATAGATATCTCAGTATATATGTATATACCTAATAGCTTATAGAAGAAACGGCAAGGAGTCTTACCAAACATTTGGCTTTCCTTCGCACAGGTAGCTGAGCAGTCTACAGAAGATGCCACAAGATGGTGGCAAATCAAGTGAAGGTCACAGGTCACATTGCCCAATATAGTCAAGAGTCAAATGATTCTGACATATATGTTGAATTTTAATTTAGGGAAATTATATTTATTTTATGTTCAAAATTAAATAATGGTACTTAATATAAATAAGGTTACAACAGAAACTGCAGAATTATGCAAGGTCAATGCTGCGTATTCGTGATCATTTGTAGAACATTTTGTTGTAAGAAGGTCGAAAAAAATATTTGTCATAGCTCTAATTATTAATTATGCTAAGATTGATTTGTTTATGTAAAACTATTTAAAACATTTATTAGCTGAATATGAAACAAGTATAAATTCATCTATTGCATTTTTCAAAACCAAACATTTCGTTAATTATCTTTGCATCATGCTTAATTGAGGTTAAGGTTTATATTAAAGTCATCAAATCAAGGATAATTAGCTGTCCGATATGCACAATGACAAGTGATTTTTATGCAGATGGTTGATATCTGTCTAGCCATCGGCAATATCTGTCAGATGTCTCTACCATTTAAAATGGCCAACATCTCCATGAGTGTGTATTTCTCGCTCTCTCTCTCTCTTTCTCTGTGTGTGGTTGGAAGGTTGCCTAAGCACCGCGCAATTGCATTTAATTAAACAAGAAATCGAAATGCAATTAAAGCATGCAAACACGACCAAGCAGTGGAGTCAAAACCGGAGAAGCAATTCGTCCCCGGTTGGCTGGTTCGCTGGTTGCTTGGCATACCATTGCCAGCGGTGTCTTTGCTAATAGATACCGTTATGGCAACTATTGCTACATACACCTCTAACCTCCCCTTACATACACATTCATACAACACACACAGCAGCTGTAGGTCCAGGAGTATGCCAAAAGTCAGGGGCATTTCCTTGTGTGCCCCTGTGTGTATATATTCACCATATCTAGTTTAAATTATCGGCACCCACAAGTATATCAAATTTACGGCACCCACGGTGCATGCATAACGAGTGGTATCTGTATGTGTGTGTAAATGTTTTTGGAGTCGCCGCAGGCAACCAGAGTGTAAGAGGTAACAAATTCAATACAAAGATAACAATGACAGAGCCCCAAACAACATTGTCCAATTAAATTGCATTTCGCCCCCGTTTTCTCTCTCTCCCTTTCGTTTGGCTGGCTCAAATTATGGCCAGTCAGTTGAATGTATTGGCTGATGCCGTTTATTAAATTTTTTAAATCAATAAACAACACACTGAAAAACGCTTCTCAAAAAAAAAGACTAAAAAGGGAACAGCAGAAGACGATGCCGGCGGCCAAAGGAACTGCAATTTAATGAAAGTATCACAATGATTGGTTTCTGCTAGCGACTAAGCAGCGAGACAAAAATGTCCAGCATAATGAATGGCATTGGCAAAGACACTGGGCGCCATTGCTATGGTCTCATCTTCGTTGTCCAAGTTGCATTAGTCGCCAACATGGAAATGCTATATATAAGCCCGGGTAGATGCAGGAGCTGAGTAAAAGAGCTCGGCCTGACAGGCAGCTTAAATCCTGCCGAAAGCAGGAATAGTAGCAACAGCAGCAGCGGCAGCAACTCAAGCAAGATGCATTGTTTGGCGTAGAATTTAATTTTAGTTTAACTTTGTAATTTATCGATGCCGTATGTCGTCGAGCAGCTAAAGCTTCCCTACATTTCTCACCCCTCTACATACCGAAGGCAAACATAAAAAAGAAATGCTTGCTGGAACTGCAAGAAAAATTGGGCATGGCTGCCTCCCGACTACCTTCATTAGTGTTTTGTTTGGCTTTGGCTAACCATGGGGGCAGCAGGCAAGCAGTTTTTGTTTTGATGTGGGCAAGGAGTTTTTCTATTTTTATTTTTAGGGTTTCTCGTTTTCCTTTCTGTTTTTTTTTTTTTTTGTTCTGTTGCTCAACGCGAAATGCATCCAAGTTGGCATTGCAACATCATGACTAACCCACACAATGATCTTCTTGCTGGGTTAGAGTTGTGAGCTCTGAGTCTTGCATTTGTCTTCATCGACAAGCGCCAAGTTGTTAGCTTTTTTCATTTTTCTTTTTGGTCGCAAAAAGTTTTGTTCCATTCTTTTCTCTTTTGCTAGTTTTGCCAAGTCTGTCAGTGGGCATCAGTGGCTAACTCGTTTGTCTTTTCGGTTCACTTTACGTATACGTAATGACAATTAGAATTGACATACACACACATAGTAGAGAGAGAGAGAGAGAGGCAGATAGAGATTGAGAGCAGACCAAAAAGTTATCCCAGCTGCTTCTGTTATTGTTGATTGCATCTAATCCCAAAGATTTAATAGTTTGATGTTGTAGTTTTTACCCCCAACATCAAAAGCAACTCCTTTGTCATTAGCCCATCCCATCATCTCTTAATGAACCAATGAAAAGTACACAACCAAAGAGCGAATTCCGAATAATGAATGCCCTATTTATATGCTGACAATAATGGAGAAATTATTAGATAAATATATAGGACTTTTCCGACTCCAATTCGGACTTTTTAATGAATTAAGAATTTTGTTTTATTTAACATATCAAAAAATGATTAATTTAAACTTGTCCTTATTCCTCCAGAAAAATACTCTTAGACCAGTAAAATAGAGATACTTTGGTCTACGATTTCCAACTTGTTAGCAGTCACATTACGTGCTTTTTGTTTTTATTTTTGTGGTGTCGAAATACAAAACTCTTGCCACCGCCTTAATCAGTGATGTGAGCAGATCTTAAGAATACTTTCAAGTGCACTTGAAACATTTATTCCAAGTAGTTCAGGCCAATTAATATGCTCGCATTACAAATATGCGCTCAATTACGCATAATTAGTCAAGCACGTGTAGGCATCGCCCATGTCCATCAGAGAAAGCCATGTGAAGGGGGGGAATGGGTGACTTTGCCATTCGGTTCCAGACTGTCTGTCATGTACATGAAAATCCAATTTCGCGTGGGTTTCATTAGCAACTCCAGCCATGAAGAGAAGGAGTGACGAGAGGAAGACGTCTAAGCAATTTCGACGTTGCGCTGTTATGCCACAGAAAAGGACGAAACCGCAAAAAATAATTAAGCACTCGGCGACTTTGGCATTTTGAAATGACAGGGCGCAGGACGCAGCGCTCAGAGACCAACGAAAAGTGGAAATAAAAGACGATGTTATTGAAAATATTTGCAGCCTTTCTTCTCTTTTTTTGTTTTTGCGTTTTTATGTTGTTACGACAAGAAGACTACGCAAAATTGAAAATCTCATGCCTACATACCGCAGCAGGAACGGCAGCAAACATGTGTCGTTTAACATTTTGCCAAAGGCATACGCGATATTGGCTTGCTATTGAGTTGTATTTCTTGTCTGTCTATATGGCATTTAGTCATCGAGTCAGCCAGTCAACCAGTCAGTCAGTCAGCCAGCCAGTTTGTTGGTCGCAATCAAATGAAGTGAAATCGATGTGCTGCTGACTCTATTCATATGAGCCATTCTACTATATACTACAGGCAAGAGGCAGGCATGCGGGCAGCTGTCAATGTGTCTATGGAAAGCGTGTACAACGTACATTTGAGTGGATTTGCTAACTGATTTTGTCATACAATCGAATGGGAGCGGATGCCTCATGCCGGCTGCTGATTCCAATGCCGATTGTGGCACTCTCTCAGTCTCTGACTCTTGACTGTCCAAAGTGTGTGTGTTTGTATTTGCCAGTGTTTTATGCTGACAATCGAATTTGTTGACGTGGCTGGATTATTACTTCATAAGCAGGATGAACCCACAAGCTATGGAAAACAACAGCAATAGCAGCAGCAACCAAAGCATTGTCAATTATCAGCAATTTCTTTGGTCGTGCCCCGCCTCCTTAATAAGGCAAACCCATTAAGCATTTCATTTGATTTTCGCATTGCGAATCTCATTTGCCAATGGCATTCATTTTCTATTACTTAGCTGCTTGGCTAAAGCTAATTTTCTCCCAAAAATAAATTGGAAAATCGTGAATCCGATGCGATGATGTCAATTGAAGAGCATAAGCGCTAGGGTGTGTGTCTGAATTATCATAATGAACTGACAAACCGTCAAAATCAATCTGATCTAACTGCCAGTGTGTTAAGTGCATAACAAAAGGGCTTCCAGCAAATATATGTATGTACATATATATGATTAAATTTAGAAAATCTTTGGAGAAATATATTTATTTGCTATTTTAAAATATAGAATTCGTTTCGCTTTGATGAGATTGATAAACGTTCATTATGTCATTTGTTCCGGAAATACAAAACAAAATATTTTGGTAAAATATTGCACAAATTGAATAACGTACGTGTATTATTCTTATTTCATCTCAATTGATTTTAGTTTCATTTTTTTCGCATCAAAAGCGAATCTGGTTTGATGTGAGTGACAGACAACCATGTGATAAGCCATGGGGCGTCCTGTGAGTTAAAATGTTATTATTGTTCTCGTGCACATAAAGGGCAGATATTATTTTATATATTTTTTTTTTTTATTAAAAATTATGCGGAAATAAATATTCATTCACATGGCGTTTGATCATGGAATTAGTCTTGGGAGGGGTGAAATTTTGACATCATCATAGTGGATGGAACTTTAAATCGATTTTGCGTCATTTCAAAAAGCAGTGGAGAAAGGAAATTGCATTTACATGAAGAAGACGAAGGGACGTATACACTAAAGCTATAGAACAAAAGAAACTACAAATGTTATGTTATAAAAATGGCTACTATCAAAGTACATTTCGTAAGGTACATTTTATTGGTATGATTATTTGATCTTTTAATAAGAAGAGAGATCATCAAAAGTGAATTGTTCTGAGTTGTACTTAGTGGCTGGTGTGACAAGAATCTTGGATAAAATATTTGTGGAAATGAGTCTTTAAGGTTTTTTTTTTCCAAAATCTTTGTAAAAGGCTGTCTTGTTTTATAACAAAATTGATTTCACACGAAGATAAAGTAATTTTTGGATATATAAAAAAGGGAATCATGTGGTACATTTTCGATAGATCAAGTTTTAGCAATGATCGAGCTCAATATAAGTAATTTATTTATATTTACAATAACACTTATAGAAACGTAGCTTTTTGCATTCATTTGGTATACCAAATAGATAATAGAATATAATAGAAAACAAAAAATATACTTCAATTTTGAGAAAAGGTAAGAAAATGAGACATGCAAAGGGTATTCCTATGTCTAAACTGAGTTGGTGGGTTATAAAATCGAGTGTGCTGGTAATCGCTTAGACCAGGCCGCAAAAGCACATAGAGACAGACACACACACACACACATATTTTGCTGTACACATAAGGGAGCTTGGGGAGTAAATGTGGGTAAGTGTACAGTCGCCAGGCCCGGCATAAAAAGCTTGTTCTATGCAGTCGTTTAGCTTAACCGCAACATTATGTCGAATGCCGGAATCTTCAATCTGCTGTACGAGCTGAGCGCATAGTTTGCTGATGGGCTTTGGGTTTGTGAAGCAATGGCTTGGCCAGGGGTTTATGTGTATTTTTGTTGGGGTCAAGCATGAAGGCGCATTCATTTTCATTCCCATTTACCTAAAACTGCCACTGAAATATGCAGAAGAGCGACGAGACCAACAAAGAGAGAGAGAGAGAGGGAGAGAGAGAGAGAGAGACAGGGAGATGGAAAACGACTGAAGAAGAAATGAGACAGATGCGTTTTGTGTTGTTTAATTTAAAAATTCTTAACGTTTAAAAACCCAGGGCTAAAAACGAATACCCATCTTATTCAGTCATAATGCATTTAAGCAAATAACCTCCCTTCCGACCTTTATCAACGGTTGTGGCAATGGCATTCTAATAGCAAATTTCCATTTAAATATTTATAAAAAGTTTTCACTTTGAGAAAGAATTTAATTCAATTGCCGCTGCACTCAAAAAGGAAGTTTTTAGCTGCGAAAGCAAGCAGCACCAGACAGAAACACAGACACAAGCGAGATTTCTCATCGAGTCTCTAAGAGAGTGCTCACTGTTCGGGCACAAGTCCATTAAGTTGCTTTAATTATTTAGCAGCCTTAAAAGCAACGCAGCATCGCCTGCAAAATGCCTTTTGCGTTTTTAATGCCAAAAACACAAGCGTTTGCATTTAATTATAACCTATTTTGCCTATGGAGACAAAGTTAACTCCACTGTATAAACTAAAAACTTTGACCCGGTAAGAAAAAAAGAAAAAAGGGCGAACCAACATTATTTTGTAGGAAATTACGCTTTCCAATACAAATGGAAAAATTGGCAATAAATTCTAAGAAATTCTTGTGAGGCAAGGCAAGAAGACCTTGCCGATTGGCTTTTGCCACCTGACAGTTCAAAGTTTGGCACACACATGCACGAAATCATATTCACGCACAACAAACACAAATTCTCAACCCACACACACACACACATACACTCATAGCCACAGACACACGGTAGGTTGATCCCCGAGTAAAAGGAACAGCAGCGAGAGCCTTCAACGGCACAATTTCGTAATTTTTATGGCAAAAGTTCTCTAATCAAATTTAATGAATTGTGAAAAAGGCAACAAATATACGACAACTTTCTAGCAAAGAAAGTTTGTCCTGGCTAACACCCCTCCACAACTCCCTCGAATAGCCCAAAAAAAAAAAAGAAAAGAAAAGAAAAACCATCTCTTCTCCTTTTTAGCTCTGATATTTCTTATGACTGTAGACGTCGCCGATGTCGTCGTCATTTGATGTCGATGTTAGAGGACCTTAGCTTCGATTGGGTTAGCTTTCGGTTTCGGTTTTGGTGTTGTAAATTGGCGGATGTGATTTTTGTGGGCTGGCATTATTAAATGCGGCATAAAATCAGTCGGTCCACAAGTCCATACCGTCCGCTCAACAGTCATCCCATGTTGAAGTCTAACAAATGCGCACAGTTAGCACAGGGCAGCCAAACAAATTGTTGTACACATTTTTTTTCCTTTTCTTATTTATTTTTTTTTTTTGCTTTCCCTCTTCTTGTGGCTTGTTGCCCTTTTGTGTTGTGTTGCCAGTTGTTTGAGTGTTCTGGCTTGGCTAAAAGTTTGTCAATGTAACGGAAAACTGCGTTTAAGTAAATTTTTCATAAATTTTCTTGCCATACAACATTGTGGCATGAATTGGCAGAGCGGCAGGATGGGGACACAAGTGCGTTTGTCAAGTGGTAGAGGGCAAAAAGCTAATATTTACTTTAATAGAAACGATTTCAAACTTAAATTTGACAATTTTCGCTAGTTAATTGAAAGTTTTTCGCAAAATTTTCTCAGCATTTAAACGAAATAACATTTTTTCATTTCCAGGGCATTTAAAAGGACATACTTAACACGAAACTAAAGCTCATCTTACTTCACAAGTATAAATCAAAAACTTTTTTCTGAAATTGCAGGTGAAATTCGAATCTAATCAATAATTTGTCATGAAATTAAGATTGAGGGCTGTAAAAGAATGCTTCTTTAAGCTATCTACCAAAGGTCAGGAATGTTTGTAGAGAAATAGCACGATTACTAAATCTATCCTTTATGTCTAGGAAACACCCTGTAGGCATAAAATAACAACATTTTACAAACGAGTACCCGTTTATTGGGTTAATTGCACAATTAGCCGTTTATGGAGGGAAGTTTTAAAAAGAATCTTCTTTCCCAAACGGCACCCTGTATATGTCGATTCTTAGACATGTGTGTGTATGTTTGCTTTCGTAATAAGCAACCATAAATTGTTATATTTTATTAATGTGCCTTGAACGCGTCGAGTTTTGTAGCTCGTTTTTGCCATATGGAAGTATTAATCATAAAAAAAAGAAAAGGAAGAAGGAGAAGAAGAAAAAAAAACGCCCCGCGAACAACAAAAAGCACAACATTTTGGCGCTGCAAAATTTAGGCAATTTCTCATAATATTTTCGGGTACTTTAGCAAAGTTTATACCCATTTCCACACACAAATATTGAATGGATGTGTGAGAGAGTGTGGGTCGATGGATGTGTGTGTGTGTGTGTGTGTGTTTGGCATGATTATGATTACTCATACGCTGCGTTGGCAACAATCATACACCACATTATTAGCTGTGTCAGGACTCACAAAAATAATGACAATGAGAATATGCCACGATTATTTGTATTATATTCGCTCTTTCACTCTCTCTCTTTCCCTCTCCCGTTTTCTCTTTTTTCACTAGACGGCTAAGCGATAGTGTAACGGTAGTTGCCAGCTTTTTGATGCTGATGAAGCCTTAAGCCCCTCATCTTGTCGTTGCCGTTGCCATCGTCTTGGAGGTCTAACTGAAATGTTGAGATTTATGTCTTGGCCTGATCTTTTGTGTCAGCCAGCTAAGAAAATATTTTATGAAATAATACACACAAACACAAATACATACAAACATATATAATGTACATATATTTTGGGCGTTAAGTGCTTTTTGCTGCGTCATCTTTTGAGTATTTGCAGCATAATTAGCCCACCGAGTGCGTATAGAAAGCATGTCGAAGCGAAAGTAGGAGTGAAAGTCTCGACTCGAGAGTGAAGTTGGCAAATTCAAAAGGTTTCTGAAGCACGTTTGATGACTCGGTACATTTGCCGAGCATGTATGTATGTATGTCAGTGGTCTTAAAGTGTGTTGCTAATTATGCTAAAACTTTAAGCCTTTTCAGTGCCGTGTTACATTTGTAAGGAAATATAACTTCCTTTCTAATGCAAATTGAAAATTTAGTTTTCAACCGAATATTTTATGATTGAAAATCAATTCAATACACTTTACGCTACCAATACTTAGTTCCAATTTAAAGAAACTAAAATATCTATATTTAATCTATATACTAGAATATATAGATTTAATATTTCTAAAAGAAATGCATAAAGTAGTTACACACCACCTCTCATCTCTTAAAAACTAACTTATTCTAATTATTAAAGAGAAACCTGAAGCAATTTACTTAGATATTTATATATGAAGCTAGGATATCGCCATTCATTAATCTGAAATATATATGTAAATGTTCAAAAATTTTATGAGTTTAATTATTAAATTTAAGATCTCTAGACCATTATCAAAAAAAAGGGGGGCGGTTAAAAAAAAGAATCAAACAAAACCACATCAAAGATATATTTGGAGACCTTTTTTTAGACATTTTTTTTATTTGCTTTTCTTTTTTTTATCGTTCTGTAGCATAAATTTAAATGTTGAAGCTAATTAAACAAAACGGCTGGCTGGTCATTTAGAATGCTTTGCTCATAATTTTGATTCGTTTGGTCTCTAAATTGAGTTCATTGCACTTGACAGGCTGCAGGCCATGCGGCGTATGCGCAATTTTTGCTGGCTATGCAGCATTTCTTTCTGGCCAAAAAGCGCAGTCGACTGAACTTTTTGACAGTCCTGGGGAGGTAATTTATGACTTGTTTTACAACACTCCTACACACACACCAAACCACTCCTCCGTCAATAGAAGGCGCCACTCGCAAGCTAAAAACTTGAAATATTTATGGAGTTTCTTTTGGATACATTTTTTCTCTTCACCGCGAGTATGTGTGTGTGTCCTTCCATATTTTTCTTTAGTCTATGCTTTCTGATGTGGTTTTATCCAAGCGACACGCCCACGATGATACTGATGCTAAAGCTGATGGTGACGCTGACGCACTGGGTCGCTTAGTCAACAGTTGACTTTGCCTTTGTTTATGACATGTCCCCTCATTCATTTTAATTAATTCTTTCTAGCATTTCTCGCCCATGGCAATGACGTCGCAATGCAAACAATAAAAAAAAAATAAGGAAGCGAAACCAGAAAAACAAGAGTCAAAATGAAAAAAAAAGAATGATGAGGAGAACAAGGACTCGGACATTTCTCGACGGTGTTATGTAAAAATCACGCAGGCGTTTATACTGGGCCCCAACTATTTTTATTCTCATTTTCATTTTTATGCTCATTCTTGGTGGCTGCCTTACAAGTTCGTCCCCCCTGCCATGTCGAGGCCATCGTGACATTGGGGGGCATTATTGACGTAGTTTATGGAGCCATTTATGACGATTCAACATTTTTATTTCAACCGCAATGCAAGGCATCTGCGCTTAGTGTAAGAGAATCCAGAATGTTGCTGGTAGATGGAGAAGCGGAAACTGTGCGGAAGCAGCATCAACTTAAATTTACTGCTTGTAAAAGCCGCCAACTCCGGTGTGGGCAAATAAAAACAAAAGAGACCAGCCAGACCCTAGTTAGAGGCAGAGGAATAGTAGGAGCAGAAGCAGTGGGCTAGGAGTGGGTGCTTGGTGTATAAACAATGCCAAAACAACCCAGATAAAGCTTAGATGCGCAAAGCGTATCGAGTTTCTATTATCTTTTTTCGGAGAATACGTCGCGACGTCTAGGAGTCGAAAAGTTTTTACGTAAAAGACAAAACTTAAAAAAAAAAATTGAGAAAAAAATATCTACCAAAAGAAGAATAAATAAAGCAGCCCATGTAAAAAAAGAAAATAGAAAATACAAAATACATAAAGCAAAGCGCCAGCAGCTAACATCCAACAGGAGCATCCGCCACTGGTCTCAACTCAACTCGACTCTCTCACACAATCGCATAATGAAGCGCGTCATTATCCTTAAGATACATAAACAATGCCAACAGAAGGTAGCTGTAGCTCTAAAGCCATAGCCTGGCAACTATGCTCAACTATAAGCCAAGCAAACAGCAACGCCAACAACAATAAAGAACAAAAATAACAAAAACAATAGGCAAGCGAGTGGAAAATATGTTTTGCATTGCTTTTATTTTCCATGCGCTTAATTACCAAGCAAAAATAGTTCCTCGAGTCATGCTTAAGTTTCCACTTTATATATATATGTACATATATATATGAGTATATGCGTACAAAAGAAACATAAAAGTGATCAAAGTAGACAATGGATAATTCTCATGAGCAGGTAACAAGTGCCACAAGACGGAGTTTATGTTATCTCTTAAGATTTTTCATAAGTTGGTTTGGCGACAAAGGAGAAGTTTTGCATAAGTTTTTGAAGCATAAGTTTAGTACCACTTTTCTGTTTGATTAGTTACTGACTAAATGTGAATGATCGGCAATCAAAGACATTAAATGAATTGTTGCTTTAAACACACAACAGATATGTTTAAAAGGTTGGCTAGCCTAAAAATAAGTTAAGCTACTTAATACTTGATTAAATTAAACCATTCATAAGATTTGATTAGATTTTGAAAATAGAAGGATACGAAAGATAAATTGCTAAACAGAGTTTTGAAAAGGTCCACTCAAGAGATACTAACATGGGCTTTTTACTAAAAAAAAAAATCTCAATACAATCTGATGCTTTCTTTCAACTGCATGAACATTGAAAATTTATCAATTAATTGTATTTCATGTCGAAGATAAATCTATTGTTATTTATGCAAAAAAATAAAAACTTTAGACCTCTGATTGATTGTGCAATATGCAATTAGCTAATGCAAATATTATTTCAAGATACGCAGACAGTTGGGTGAAATAACAAAATTAATCGATGAAGAATAAAAAATGCTTAGAATAATATGCAAGCGGAATATTTTTAATGCATATAAGTTTATTTTCTCAGGGAAAATGTTTTTTTTTTTTTTATATATTCTCGTCTCTTTTTTTTTTTTGTTTTGTCGTTGTGTTTTTGGTTTTGTTCTTGTTTCTTGGTAGAGCGCTTATTGGTTTTTGGATTTTAATTAAAATTTGATAGCTGGCGGCGCCAAAAGCTTTCAAAAATGTGTACGCCGTATAGAGATGAGGCCTCGATGCGTGTGTGCGTGTGTGTGTCTGTGTGCTGGTTATGGGTAGTGTGCGTGTTATTGTTGCCTAATATTTTTGTGTGCGGTTTTTGGTTTTTGTTTGTTAGCTGCATTTTGCAGCTACGCAGATATTTGAGCTAATAAAAAAAAGAAATGAGGAAACGTTGATGAAGCCATAAACACAGAAAAAGTGTTGCCATGAGGTGGGAACGCGGTTTTGTTTGACGAGTGCCGTCATAAAACTCAATGAAATTATACCCACAGTTTTGTGTCTCGTTTCGTCGTCAAAAACTCTCATTTGCGTTAAGCTTTCAAAATTGTTTTTCTTATTATTTTTGCTGTTGCACATGGCGTATGAGTAATGTTTATATGAAAATTATACACGAAACCAAAAAGAACAGCAACAAAAAGAAGTAATATTCCATCGTACACTGCGCTGTTAAAAAAATGTGAGCCAAAAGCTTCTTAAGGATTAAAAACGTCAGCAATATTCACAAAGCAGCAGACAAGCTAAAGAACAACAAAAAAACCCTAAAAAGGGTAGGGTAAAAATTTAACAATGCAAGGGCAACAGCCGCAAAAAACAGCAACAAAAAAAAAAAAGAAAATGTTTAATAAATTTTCACAAGTAAATAACCAGACGCAACCTGTAAGCCAGGGCAAGTTGTAAAATCTGTGGCAAGCGTTTTCCTGAATAGCAGCACCCTGCTACATGCACCGTGTATATCTGTGTGTTAGTGTGGGGGAGGAGTGTGTTTTCGATTTGCATGGGTGTGTGTGCGTGTGTGGCCGCATGTTAATGATAGTTTGGCAGCTGCAACAAATCTGTTGCCACGGCATGTTGCTGTTGGTTCGGTGGTATTGGTGTTGGATGTCGTTACACTATGGCATGTAAAATAAAAGTCAAGTGCGTTGCGTTCCTTGGTGACTTGAAACTTGTTGGCGACTTGCAGTTTGTATACGGTACATTTGGCTTTAATGTTGCATAATCGCCAAACAATTTCATTTCTCACACTCACAGCCATCGACAGTGAATGTCAACTGTTTTGTCAGACTGCAGCACGCAAGCCCATAAACAGAGACACACACAACCCATAGAGGCAGATGAGAATGTGGCAAGGAAAATTGTGTTTTTTTTTTGTGTGTGTGTTTGGGTGTGGGGTTCATGTAAGATGTCCTGGGCTGGTTTCGGGTCACTTAAGTTTTATGTGGCGAAACGCGTTACCAAATTGCGTTCAAATTGCGCACGCAGATAACAGTTTTTCATTACGGCACATAAAAGTGCTCGACGCTGATGACTCTTGTTGTTGGAGCTGGCTGTCCCTTGCAAATTGCTATGCCAACACGTGCCTCGCTTTGCAGCTCATGTCAGCAGAAGAAGCATCAGCAACAGGCATCATCAGGCTTTGGTCTACTCAAATTGCAAACCATTTTCACATCTCTCATTCACTTCATCTCACTCTCACGCCTTGGCCCTACTATAGTACCTAGGACATTGTCACATAGTTGATGCTTCGCTGGCACTTAAGGTCTCAACAAATCCCGAAAAACTGGTCTGATTTAGTGGCGCCAGTTGTTGGACAAGCTAATTTTTCAACTGCCTAAGCGAGTGGAAGTCCTCAGTTTTTTTTGGCCTACAGAATGTTGATTTAAATATGTCGTAAGAGAGATCGGGATCGGTGCGGGGGCCATCAGATTGATTGGCGCCTGTTTGACTAGCAAAAACTTTTCACATGCTTTTAGGCGTTGACAATGAAAAACTTTTGTGCTTATCATGCGTGCACGTTTCAGTTTCAGTCTTGCGACATTTTAATTGAAAAATACTTAGCAAACTGTTGGCATAGTGTCCTTGTAGTTGCTGCTACTGTCCTCATCGCAGTTCTTGTCCTAAGTTCAAGAGAGTGTCAAATGGCAAACACTTGTGCTTTGGTTCTGGGTCTCGGCTTTAGTTCAGCAGCCGCTCAAGTGCACTCAGGACTGCAGAAAGGTGTGAAATGCACACGCATGCCATGGCAACGGCAATGCCAGCACCAACACCAACATCAACGATGTCCTTAGTCAATAAACTCTGCTCAATTTTAATTGCTGGCTTAAGCTGAGAGCCGGCGAACCGGCAAAAGACAGAGACGGAGACGTAAATGAAGATGATGATGGAGACGAAGGCCGAGACACGGTTGCTAGTGTTGCCCTACTAACCCATAACGTGACACGATGAATTGTAGTTGCTCTTTTCCCTTGCTCTCTTTAATCGAAGGCGCTCTTTCTTTCACTCTCATTCTTTACCGCTCTTGCTCTCTCTTTCACTAGTCATACTCTTTGTCTGTTACATTCGCTATGCTAGCTATCGATGGCATTTTTAATTTAGCCAGGATTATGGCTAGCAACCGTGCTTAATTTAAAAACTCGGGCGTGTGTATGTGTGTGTGCATCACGTCCGTTGTGGCACGTCTCCTTCTTATGAAGGACTCGTAAAAGCAAACGACCGACTTGTCCGACTCGTTCTGGATTATAACCATTAACTTTACCATGAACTTGTTGGCCGTCATTTTGCCAACAAATTGTTGATGCTTAACCCTTTTCCAGTTGACACGCACGTGTCAGCGAAAATGAAACAACAACAACAACTACACACAAAACAAAACAAAAATAAAATAAAACAAAACACCAGGAGAAAAAATGTACGAAGCATCGCATAAATTTTTAAGTGATTAAAAAATAAGATGCAAAAAAAACAACACACTCACACAGATCGCCCCCTCTCACCCACATAGACAGACAATAAGTGAAAACATTTAAATGCGCGCAACGTGCAAAAAATAAATTGTTGTCAAACTGTTGTCGGGTCGCGGGCAGAGGGTTGCAACCGAACCTTATCAGCATCCTACTACTGCTGCTGCTCCTGCTGTCATTGGAACACTTTGGCAATAGAACACAGCATCCACAATGGATTACGGTCCACAAGCCGGCAGAATTTCGTTTTACTCGTTCCTTCGTTTCGTTCACTCGTTTAGGTTGTTCGTGTTGTACGATATCGTGTCCTGTCGTATTTTGATTGAAGGATTCGTTTGCCATTCCGACTTACTGGTTTAGTTTGAAAACGTACTTCGTGCGGGTCGGTTTGGCATAACGGTCTCTTTACACCAGACTTCTGGCTATATAAACACATACATATACACACACTCACACATATATCTATATATGTATATAGGTATATATGGTCATGCTCTAAAAGTAAACAACAACAAAAGAAAAAAACTCCAAGTGAGGTGCCATATGAAAGAAAGCAAAAATATATATGAAAATGGAAAGGATGCCATTCTTAGCATTCTAATCTAAAATCAACGAATTGTAACAAATCAGACAAAAAGAAAGTTAACCCACCGTGCCCCACTCGATGACACACACCCGCACACACAAACACACACACACACAAATACACACTGCCCCCCATAACTGTCTTTTTCGCTTGTCATAGTTGCTGTGGTTCCTGCTGTGTTGGTTTCACTGCCAATCTGCATTGATGAACTGGTCTCGCGACGTGCATAACAAAAATAAAACACCATATCCCAATAATCAAAACCCCAAAGAACTGCCTGTTTATATACCTTTACCTTTGAAGTCCTCCGATTTGCTGGTGGTGTAAGTGTTTTTTGTGTTTTTTGGCGCAGAAGTGTGAAGAAAGGCAACAAAAAAAAATAATATAAAAAACGCGCAAAATAAATATTAAAAGCAAAACGTGCGTGGATTAGAAAGCATCGACGTCGATCCATTGAACTTTAGCAGCCGGCAGCTGCAGGAGTCCGGGAATCAGGTTCGTATCATGTCTATGTGGCTCACGACTTACTTCAAAGTTCAATGCACCATTTCCTGTATTCTCTTTTTTTTATCATTTTTATGGTCATGGTCCTTTTTTTCAGTCTCAATTTCAGCACGTCGTGCGGCGCGGGTGTATAATTTAAGCTAACTTTTTTTCCTTTTACCTAAAGTTTGTGTGTTTCATTTGAATTTTTATTTTATTCATGGCAAACGTATGCCATACACACACATAGAGCGAAACAACAATCCGTTCAGAGTAAAGCTGGACGAACCACTAGGCTCTCTCACTCCTCTGTTGATTTATGATAATCGAAGATGGTGGCCCACGGACTTGTAGGTCGCCGCCTTATGCTCACCACTCCAGTTTATGGTGGTAAGCAATTTCCTTCCAAGTGGAAACTAAATAATTATGCGGCCCAGGTGTAGTCAGAGCAAAGTCCCAGTTGCTTTTACCATCTTCTCGACACCATCTTGGTCTCTGTTTCTGACTCTCTGTCTTTCTGTTTTGGTGCCGGGTTGAGTTTAACGAACATTTATGCTATGTGCGGTTGGTTGGTTGTTTATGCTGAGCTCGAGTTATGTGCCACTTTAGAGGCGTGGCAGGGCACAGGGCACTGTCAACTTTGCCAGCCGTGTGTGTGGTTGTGTGTGTTTGTGTGCATATGTTCATCAAGAATGAATTAAAAGTTATTTTAAATTCGTGACACTCGCCTAATTTTGCATGTGTAAGTGCGACAGTGCTACAATCTAGGGACTGTGTAGGGACAACCCAGTTGTTCTTGTACTGTGCTTAAGTGTCTGTGTCACAGAGTGCCGGAAAGTGTGAGTGAGTGTATATATGGAAGGGAGACAGGAAGAGTGCCAGGATCTGACACCTGCCAGACATATACTCGCAGTAGCAGCTGCTGGCTAAATTCTGTGACTATGACTCTGCCACTCACAGGTACCTACTAAACAGGCAGACATAGAAAACACACAGGACTTGCATGCCTCACACACACACACACACACACACACTCTCGAATACTTCCCAATGGGCCAAGTGAATTAAATTTCAAATGTTTCTTAATTTACTTTTTCGGTTTCCCGTTGACAGTTCAAATTGCTATAACAAATTTTCTAGCGTTACGCATGCCATTCATTCATTCATTTCACTTTACTCACACTTATACACACCCACACACATACAAAAGACTCGCTCACACAAGGACTCGGAGGGCCGCACATGCATAAGTGAAATATTATGTACAACTGTCGAGTTTGTTTTTCTTACTTGTGCGCATTTTTTCTTCCTTTTTTTTTTGCTTTGTTCCCCATCTTTCTCGCTTTTTTTTGGCTTTTCCCTTTTCTTTTTTGTACGAAAATAAATGAAGCTATTCGAGCGCAATCAGAAATTCGCATTAAAGCGTGGCAAACTCGCACGCATTGGCATGGCATGATTGTCAGATTGAGAGAGGTACATACATGGCCAAAAAGCAAAACCAAACCATCGTATGCCAAACGCATAACGATAATCGGCTTGCTTTGCATCGAACACATAAGCTAGGCAATACATAGACGAAGTAAGCCCAGACCAAGGTGTTTTTTATCCTTCTTTATTTTTGGTTTTTTTTTTTTTTTGTTTGGTAGCAGAAGTAGCTTACCCACTACCCAAACTCAGTGTAACTCTAGCTAAAAAATGGGAAAATTAATGACAGTATCGATTGAAATGTGGTGGGGAGGGGTGGAAATATGTTAAATTGAATAACAATCGAGTCAATGAAATTGTCTTCACTTGGGGATTTGAATATTGTTTTAGATTGTCTATGTCTGCAACTGAAGAGGGGCAGAAATTGTAGTTGTTAAGTAACTTTCAAGATGAAAGCAAATTGAAAGCCTTTCAACTGTATACGATCCAGTATGAAATGCATTTGAATAGAAACAATGACAATTTTTTCTCTATTCTTCTCCTTTTTAGCATGAGCATGTGGAAAATTGTTTTAAGAAATTGAATTGTTCGATGTTCTAGCTAACAAAGCCAATATTGACTAAAGAACCCTTTAAGAATTTAAATAGTTCGAAGCTAAATTATTTATTTAAACTTTTAATGTTTCATTCACTAAATTTGTAATGAGAATTGTAATTCTACTAGTTTGTTTAAATAGTCAAATAAAGCCTTTTTTGATCTTCCAAAATTATATTTTAGTTCCTCTTCTTGTTAGTTAAAAGATTATTTTAAAAACAGTACATGTGTAAAAATACACATACAATAAATGTTGAACAAAATTATTAATTTTTCTAATCAAATTTCTAATTAATTGTGTAAAAACCACCAAGATGTTATTAAAGAATTAAGTTTAGAAATTTCGCAAAACAAAACAAAAGCAAAATATATAATATTTAGTAAAACAATGGATCATTCAATGCTCAAGCATTTGCTTTCTTTTCTTAAATAAACCAATTTCAGTTTAGTTTACATTTTTCTTCTTGAACAGAGCGTCAATGGCAATTGCACTTTTCCAACATCATTTAAGTTGGTTTTTCGTGATGTATACTTTGCGGCGCTTACGCTTAAAATACATTCCATTGGAGAAAAAACGAAAAATACAAAAAAAAAAAAAAAGACAAGAAAGAAAACAACAACACTTGAGAACTTAGTTAACCAAAGCGAAACAAGAGGCAACCATCAATGTCGGTCTGTCTGTCGTCAGTCGGTTTCCGTTTCCGTTTGTCTTAACCGCATAGCGCTAAAAACCATTTACAGTTTCCAGTTAACTTGAATGGCAAACAAAAATTGCTGCGTGCAAAATAAATAAATACTTGAAAAAGTTTCAGGCATTACGAGTAGTCGTCGTTCTCGACGTAGTCGTCATTGGGATAAGTGAGTGGGTGAATAAGTGAATGAGTAGTAGTAAGTAGTAAGTGGGTGGATGGTTTAGTGTTATAGTATAGTTGGAAAATTGAACTTAAATGTAGTGCAATGCAATTACAACTTATTTAAGCAATACAAGCGTAACAGATGTACGCCAGTTTTTGTTGCTTTGCTATCTCATCGCATTCCATTGCATTCTCCCAAGGCATCACCGTGTCGGTTTCTTTGTTCCATCGAGGTAGCCTCAAAAAATGCTTCAACGAAATGAAATTAGTGTCAAAACGTTGCGTCGCCAAGTGCCATCAGTGAATGTCTTTACATAGATAGAGAGCGGCAGAGAAAGAGCGAGAATGTCCTATGCCTTGTCAAATCCATTTCCGCGGCAAAAGCAGGAGAGAACGTTGGGCGACAGACAGGCGACATGCTTAGGGCAAACATTTTGGGCGTAATCGCTGACATCGTCATGGCTCTTTCTCCTGTCTGTCTCTCAATGTCCTGCTCCTATTTCTGCTGGTCCTAAGTAGCTACCCAGCAACAGATACATCTCTAAATTCTATGCTGGCCCAGGCTTAAATCTTGTTTTTGCTTCTCTTTTTTTTATTTGCTCATCTTCTTGCCCCTTTTTTTTGATGTTGTTGGTTGCCAAGGCTTTTTAAGTTGATTATGGGGTCTGGGAGTAGAAGAATAGAACAGTACGAAGACTGAAGGGAAAGGGTAGGTAAAAAAAAGCGGCGCCGTTATGTTGAATGAAATTGATGAAGTAGTTGCAAAAGCCGCTGCTGCAGGTGGACACAAAAAACACTTCCCTTAGCAAGGTAAATAGGCGTTGTTTTTTGCCTTCTGCTCTTTGCAGCTTGCAACTTGTTTGCTGTTCCCGTTTCCTTTTTTCTGTGCTTTCTTCTTCGTTGAGCTCTATGCTTTCACCTGCAAATTGAATGGGTTTTAGCGGTGCATTGCCCCATCTTTAGCACCAGCTTCGGACAACATTCTATGCCTAAATGAACTTGCCTTTAGTTAACTGAATGGAATTTAAAGATTTAGTTTAAGTTGAGCTCAATTTAATTTGAGACTCTATCAAAGTCGTCTCGGGGATTCTTCTTCTAACTCAAAATTAAAATTTATTGCCAATTTGCGGCAAAATTCGATTAAGCTTAAATTTCGCGGCAGGCACAAAGCAAATCTGTGTAAAAAACACTCAGCACTGGACGTCGGCCAGTGTGGCGGATGAATCGAATCTGACGGCATTTAAATCCAATATGTAAATGGAAAAAAAAAAATTAAATGTAGATGAAAAAAAAAATGAAAACACAAGCCACCCGTAGACTAGGGCCAAGACCTACTCAGACTGTTGAAAAGCTGTTGAAGTTTATTGGAAAAATATTCAAATCACGTGGGTGGTCTCAGTCTCTTTGTCTCTCTCCTGTTCTCTATCACATCTCACATTTCCCAGGCAACGGCAAACTTCCTGCCTTCTTGCTACAGCTGGGTGATAAAAATGGCCAAAGAAATTACTTATAGATTGAATGAAATCGTCGTGGCTCAAGGCTTAGACCCTCTTCTTCGTTTTTGATCAATTTAAATGCCCAGGCTAAGACAATAAAAAGTCTTATTGCGGCAGCTTAGTATAGGATTTCTGAGAGGTCCTCTCGTAAATAAGTATTTAGCTAAGCATGCAATTAAAATTGTTGCTAGCCAGCTCAAAAAAAAAAGACAAAAACAAAACAAAAGAAACAACAATAACAAAAGCTAAAATGCCAAAATGATGAAGCCTTGGCTTCTGCCATACAAAAAGAACTTATCTAATAAGTGTCAGTTGGACAGCCAGTATAATAACATCGACGTGATGTGGCTATTGCTCCCCTCTGACCTTTGTATGCCACCTTCCCTTTTCAAAAACGAGGGAAAAAAGTTTCACTTTCATTTTTAGAGGGTTCAAGACTTTTGTCACTTTGTCGCCCTGACCAGACAGACAGACAAAGAGAACTTAACGTGGGAGAATAGCAAGCCGAAGGGGTCTAAAGATGGTTAAGTTTTGGAAATTCAATGTCTATAAATTGCCCAACGCCCTGCGCCAACTCCTACTTTACGCTTTATTTATAGCATAGGGATTTATGCTCGGCATATTTATTTATGAACAACAATTTGCCGGCTGCTTTAAGGCCTCATTGATGCGTAGAGTCGTAAATTAGCAACGGGCATCAGCATCAGCAGCGGCAGCGGCAGCAACAAATGTAAATAGTTCAATAACAAAAAGCAATACACAATAACAATAACATCATGCTGCAGGGCATCAGAGCAAAAGTCCAAACCGTCTGCTGTCTGAGTCAGGCAGGCAGCAATAGCAGCAGCAATAACAAGTTGACATGTTTTATTTATGGAGAGCAAACGTAGACGCCGACGACGACAACAACGACAACGACTAAGGACAAAGGACACAGAGAATAGCTGTTAAAATTGTTTTAATTTGCCAAAACCAGAAACAACAGGACGAACAAGCATAAACACCAAGGCCGTGTTAAATGAATAGGTCGCTCGGTCAGTCAATTGGGCAACATCAGCAACAACAGCAACAGTGTTGGCCATTTTGGCTTGTTTTATAGCCAAAATGAAATATTTACCTTGATTCCATATAAGCTTAGAATGGCTTGTTTATTTTAGCCTACATAAAATAAAAGAATTTCTAATTGGTTAAAACACCTAATAATAAAGGAGACCATTCTTATATAATAAACTGTCTTTAAATAAAAAACAATTTTATAAAGTTCTTGTCTACCATGTTTTATATAATATTTTTTTATAGGTGCTTTTAAACACTTTTATTTTATTAACTGTCCAAAATTCTAACAAGATTGTGGAAACGCTTTCCTTGAGTAATAATAATAATATATATAAAATATAAAATAGTTCAAAAATACAATTAATAAATTAAACTCTTAAGGATATAAAACGAACCTAAACACAATATTAGAAAAAAGGGTATACAGGATCAAAACGACGCAATAAGCTTAACCCCTTATTCTATGTGAAACATAATTAATATAATTCTAAAATTCCTTTTGCTTTAACTAGATCAACTGCTAAACAAAATATTCATGACGTTATTTGATGTATTTCTGTAAAATTTATTAACTTATATGTGAAGTAATACAATTTCATTCTAGAGATTTGATATCGTTTTCAATTGTTTAAATGTTTCTGAATTATTTTGAGAAGGATTCGAAAATGCTGCAGTTTGCTTTTTATAACAATTGTTTCGATGTAAGGTTAATTTCCATTTGTTTCCTGAATTCAAAGAATTCCCAAGACCCATTGACCTAATCATATTTAGGCAGAGCGATACTTATTGTCAATGCAAATTATAGCTTTAGCTATAACTTGGCTATAGTCAGATATAGTTGCCATAAATCAGAAATCATTTACAGACGGAGGGTAGAAGATGAAAAGCAAACATCGAAAATGAGATGGTAGTTAGTTTGTGTACTTGTTGTTTGTCTCGAGCGATGGATATGTGTATGGGGTATGGGTTAAGTGCCCAATGGCCAAGCGTCTGTGTTCGACCCTGTTGTAATAATTCAATTGTACATAGAGCCAGAGGAGCAGCAGCAGCAGTAACTAACCGAACCGAACCGAGCCGAACCAGGCGACCCCAAAGATTGATGGCGCGCATTCGAAGACGGGAAGGGGGTGGCTTGGACTTGGAGTTGCTTTTGGCGACATTTGTGTGACGTGTTGCCAGCGTCTTGTTGAATTATGTATGTGTAAGACTGTTGGTTTAGATGTGTGAGTGTGTGTGTGTGCGAGTGCGAGTGTGTAAGAATATGTGTGTTTGTATTGGTGCGTTGAGGCGCAAATGTTCAAGCTAAAAACTTTGCCAAGTTTAGCAAACAGAAAACAGAGAGAAAAAAAACACCCAGTAACTGAAGCAGGCAAGCACGTGAAAAGCAAAGCCAAAGCCGTCAGTGGATTTAAGTTGGCTTTTTGAGCAAGAGCAAGGCAATCCCATAGATGGAAAGAGAAAACAAGAGCCTAGCCATCTAGTCATACTCTCATATACTCGTTGCTAGAGATAAGCATTTATACGCATTAAAGCGACAGTCAACTTTTTGACCAACTTTTTTGCCTCTTCTTCTGGGCAAAGTTATCAAAAATTCCACTTGCGCAGTGAACCAAGTGCCATTTACTGATTGTACAACGAACAGAGCAACGCGGAGCGGCTCGGCACACTGAAAGAAGCGCCTAATCCGCTTCACATTTTATCAGTGCTGTGACACTGCTGCCTCAATGTATATATATGTCCCTTTCAGTATCTATCTAGTGTGCGTGTGTGTAGGAGTGTATGCGAGTGTGTGTATATATAAACGAGAAAGCACGCGCTTTCATAAGTTGGCTTGAGCCTGGCCTGAGGCGCTTTTAGGCGCACTTAGCTCTCCCTTAAACTTTGAGAGCGTGTTAAATCGTCTCCTAATGCCACAACTAAGCCCTTAACTACAACATTGCCAACTGCCGCTACCAAGCATTCTCATTCCTATTCCTCCCTTCATTTATTCTGGTCATCGAATGAATCCAAAGAGCCTAGTATAATGAATTAATCGAAGGCCAAGCGGAGATTTACATTTTGGCCACGCCAACAATAAAAACTATTATTGAGAGAGTTGGTAATGTTTTATCTTTTGAATCAACTATAGGAAACAAAAGTTCTTAAGGGCTTTAGTTAATTACTGTACTCTAATACAAACACTTTCACTTAACAAAATTCAAATTATTATTCCTATGAATAGAAATTAAATTATAATTGAAATACAATTAGCTTTTGAAAGTAATTGATATTAGTATTTCGTAAGAAATAATAATTTGCAACGGCAACGGCATGTAATTATAAAGTAAAGATACAATGAAAATGCATCAAATGAAAATGCATAGCAATTGCAATTCAAACAATGATTCAAGTTATCAATGTTGCAGTCAACTTCGAACTGCACTTGAAATTGGAGCTCTTTTTCTTTTGGGCTTAATTGCTAGACTTTGAATCATTCAATTATTGTATATATAATGGCGAAAGGTTTCAGCAATGCAACAAAGATAACATTCGTACATATTGTACATAAAATATTGCTGTGCATGCAACTCAAGGAAAATGGAAAAACAAGCGATTTTTGGGTAAAAATCAAAAATCAAGCCATTGGCTTTGAACTATGGCAAACATGGGACTTAGGGCCAGCAAAATGAAAGAGATTTCTGTATGTATATGTACGTATACTCGTTGTAGTTGTTCTCGTACGTAACTAAACATTTCCTCAATTTATTGCTGAAATACGTTCTGTGCCAAGAGACTTTTGCGTACGGGCTGATTTTGGTTTTTGCTTTTTGACGTTGCCGTTGCGATTGCGATTGCCGTTGCTGTGCTTATGCTTTTTGTGGCATCAGGGCATTTTATGCAAATGTGGCAAGTTTATGGTCTTGTGCAATACACTCTCCAAAACATTCCGGGCATGTGATTTGGAAGTGACTTTTTGTCATTATTACGATAGCCGACGCACTTATAAGCAGGAACTGAATCGATGTTCAACTGACATTTGACGGACATTTTCGACATTTGAATGGGATGCAAACGGAGCTACAAAAAAAAGAAGGAGGATCATGTATGTAAATTCAGTTGAGTTAACAATTGCAATTTTTACATTGAGGCCCCATTTTTTTTTCTTCTGCCAGTCATTCTTTGCTTTGGCACACAGTCATTCTTTTGCACATCTCTAAAAAATGTTTTCTTCTTGCTTTTGTCGAGTTTTACTGCTGTGTGTTGCATTTGCAGCATATTGTTGGCTTTCTATGTTTGGAAATATTGACAGATAAATCAATCAATGTTTCATATGTGTGCGCTTTGATGTAGACAGGCAGAGCGAGAAAGGGAGAGAGATAGAGAAAGATACAGAGCAAGAAGGTAAAGAACAAGAATGTTGCATGCATTTTGATTTTTGTTATTTCACAAAAGATTTTTTTTTTTTTCAATTAAAACTCAATTCTTGTTTTTCGAACAATAGTCGAAAAATCTTTAAATTAGCTAAAGGCATTTTGTCTTACTCCTTTGACTCCATCCATAGACATACATACACACACACCAAAAAGTGTGTGCTTTTGGCAACAACTCTTACATAATCGAAAAACTTTTACACTTACAATGGGTTTTTGCTTTGAGGGAATTTGCAGAACTGTTTGGCTAATAACGATATCCGTTAGTGTGTTACGTCTCCAGCTCCAGCCATTTTTGGTTAAGTCGTATTAAAAACATTAAAATAACGTCAGAAAAGCAAAATTCATGCCCCTCCTTTTTTCACGTGCAACTTTCAGGCCTGGGCATAATTAATCATTTTCAGTGTGTTTCAAAAAGTTACCAAAAACTAAAGTTAAAACTAAAAAAAATCGACATCGACATCAATTATAATTAGCCGCAAAGTAAAAGGCAGGGATGGCGCCCTTAATTATACAATTTGCGGTTTTGCTTTTGTCGATGGTAAAGTTAGTAAACCGAATCGCAGTCGGAGGCAGGGGGCTGGGTGAGTGGGCTAGAGGCACAGTCAGGCACAAACTACTACTTTTTGGCTGATTGCCAATAATCAAGTCCATAGACTTGACAAAAAGTTTGTAAAAGCTGCGTGATTTGCGTGTTTTACGCTCATAGTTGCCACAATTTGTCTTGGTCCCACAAACTCACACACACCAACAATAAGAGATAGAGTGAAATAGAGAGAGGGGCAGAGTTTTTAAAACAATTTTACTAAAAATGGGAGGGCGCTATCAATATTTGCCGAATGTGTTTTGAATATAAAATGAGTTTGTGGGGAAAATCCGTGCGGATTTTCAGTTTGAGGGATGCTATTTGTATTCTTCCTTTTTTTTTTTTTTGGTTGGGTTTTACTCGTGTAAATTCATTAAAAATTTGCTTCCCACACGGCGAACAAAATACAAATTTTGTGGCCTACAATGGGGCCAGTTGAGGAGTTGAAGCAAGAAGGACAAAAAACTATTTGAGTATCTATAAATAAACACGGAAGCTGTTGAAGAGTTTTTTGTGTCCCCTTTTCGATAATTCTCCTTCTACTTTATTTTCTTTTTATTTCTTTTCTGTTTTTTCCCCCTTTTTTTCTGTCTTTTGAGGGTTTACAACATAAATCGAATCGTATTTATTTTGGTTTTGGCAATTTCTGTGTGGCTCTTGCATACAGATAAAATGTATTGAATCCCCTAAATCGTTTGTACGGACCCCAAAAATACAAATATGTATCTACTATATATTTGTATGTATAAATGTACATATATGGGTATACTTTAGACTAAGTCCTTTTAACACTCTTCCAATTGATGGGGCCGACAGGAAACTTGACTTTGTTCAAGTTACTGTGGGTTTTTGTAAGCGTGCATTTTGAGTGCTATTAAAGACTGGACAGGGTATTCGAAATTCGTATTTAGATTTACAAATATTGTCGCCATCTTGTTGCTTTATTTATTTGCACACAGGACAAGCGAAAGTTTAGCCAAAGAATTCGGGTCAACATTATGAGCGGAGAGTTATGAGTGAAGCTATATATGCCATATATTTTTGAAAGCAAGAAGAATCTGCCGACATGGTCACAGTGCGTGTTGTGTCTCTTCTCACTAGGGCCGGCCGATGACGTGCCGCTGCTGCTACTGCTACTTTGTGTTGTGTTTGTTTGTTTGTTAAATTCTGCAAAATCCTTTCATACAGAAAATTGCAAACAAACACACACACCCACGCAAAGACACACCAAACACATAGATATGTATATATACACTTCTTCTACAACAGTAGGGGGAGCAGCGAATGAATAAATAAATATGCCCTAGCCGTTGATGTTGCCATTGCCGTTGCCTTTGCTGCTTTTGGCATGTTGAAGGAGCATTGTGACTGACTGCTCTGGCATTTTTTGGACAAACGAAATGAAATGTACCGCGCAAGAATTTATAGAAATTTATTTATGTGCTTCGTTGGCCGTTCCTTCTCTCTCTCTCTCTCTCTCTCTCTTTTCTCTTTCTCTCTCTTTCCCTACATTCGTCCCCTGCTCTGGCTACAAAGTAAACAAATCTACGAACGTGCCTCACATAGATTTCAACCCACGCTCATGTATGTGTGCGTATCTCTCTTGTCTATGGGTATGTGTATGTACATGGCCAACACGCACACACACACATTTGGCGAGCCATGAAAGCGAGCCAGAAATTAAATTTTCGTAAATTTGATTTGAAATGCGTGCGTGGAAATTCATTTAACACAAAATGCCAAACAATTGAAACAGCTTTTTATGTTTAATTGCCTGTTTATGCGTCAATCAGGTCAAGCCTGTGGTTGCTTTAATTTACCACTCCCACCCCCAATTATGCCCAATGCCCGGATAAAACCAGGCCTGGCAATTTCTCTAGCAGTTTCTTCACGTACTGTCACGTTCTTGAAAATATGAAACGTCTACGGATTTTTAATGAAGCAAAACTTGTTGTGGTTCCCACATTCGTTTCCCAACGCAACTAACAAAACAACAACAACATAAGGTACTGAAGTCAAACAACAACAAGGAAAGAAGTCCAAAAAACTTTACTGTCCTCATAGGTCTCCCTTTCTCTGCAGGACTTCCTATTTTTTTTTCTTTTTGCTTTGCCTTCCCCAACCACTTTTCCGTTCTCTATGTCTTTGATTAATACGTGCACTAAACGAGCTCGGTCATGGTAATACCTGCTGGACCCTAGACCACATCTTCTCTAAAGTCTCGGCTACATCGTTACGGTCATGTACGCAATAATTAAAAGTATCGAAACTTCAATGTGTGTGTGTGTGTGTGTGAGTGTGTCGAATGGGTGTGCGTGTGTGTATTTGTAGCACTTGTCGCCTGGGCGCGCGGCCAGCCACTCACTGCGGCTGATTGCCTGGACAAACATAGTGAGCAGAACCGATGCCTGGGCCAAAGATATGCTGGGTTACGTATACGACATGTGGTTCCTGTGTGTTTTTGTGTTCATTCTATGGTGTGTCTGTGTGTGTGCTGTACGTGCGCTTCAACAATCGTATGGGATTCAGCAATTCTTTCTATTTTTCTCTCACTCTTCCACTCTATCTACTGCCTGCCTCCTCCTTCTGCTTCTTTATCATCTATTTTGGTTGTTCGGTTGGGTTGGGCAGTCAATTTAGGGGTTTGGGTCCTGGCATAGATTGCCAGAGCACGAAACAAAGCAAACGACAAATAAACAAACAAACAAACGAATGAAACGAAACAAACGAAACGTAGCTGCTGCTGCTGCACACCGAACGTGTGTATAAATAAAAAGTTTGCAGTAGTCGGCCAACGGGGGAAGAGAAGGTATGTAGGGTCACATAGCATGGAAGAGCACAGAGGCTAGCGAGATAGCCAAAGAGCAACCGATGCTAGGCTCTCCTCCGTTCCCCCTACTCTACTAATACACAAACACACTTAAGTTATTGTTACTGTTATTTAGTTAGTTTATGCCACTTTGTATTATATGTGCGTGTGTGCGGTATATGTGTGTGTGTGTGTGTGTTTGCTCTTTGTCTGGGCCCGTATTTGCTTTTTATTGTATTGCATTTTCTTGTGATTTTCGTAGCCGCCACAAAAACCAAACAACTTCACTTTGATTTGATTGATTTGCGCTGCGTCAGCTGGGCGCGTGTTAAGTACACCAGAAAGAAAGAGAGTGAGACAGAAGTAGGGCATATCAACGAACAACAAACAAAACAGAAACAGCATATGGCGGAAGTGTTTCAAACATTATTAAAAAACAAAAAAAAAAAAAAACAAACATGAGAATTTTATTCTAAAGAAAAAAGGTCGCATTTGTGAAACTCTTAAGTGCTTTAAGCACTCACTAGAAAGTAAATACTTTCAACATCCTACCAAACGATGGTGTATATGTGTGCATTGAGCTTTTACTTAACAGTAATAAAGGCACTGATTAGCAATACAGATAGGCTATAACCACGGGACTTTAGGTTTCTGAGGGTTGACTTTATATCTAATAAAAGGCCTAACTTAACTTAATGAACAAATTATTAATATATACCTCCAAAGAGAAAACTGCTAGCTTTATATACACAGTGTGTTTTTCTGTTATTGTATTTGCCAAATAAGTAGAGATATGACAGACAATAGCAACTTTAAGTCACATTCAGTCAGTTACACAATCGCCCTGGCCAATTTTCGGTTAGGTTTAAATTTAAGCTTAATACTTAATTCATTTCCACAGCTCTGCCTTTTTCCATTAACATCATCAGTGCGAAATGATAAGTCTTTTTTTTTAGATTTTATTGTGTAAAGCTTAACTCTTACACCAACCGTTCAATATATATGTATAAATATATATACATATAAACGATACATTGCATAGGCTTAGAATCTGACGTATTTTTTATTCGGTCTGTGTTTTGGTTTTTTCAATTTTTTTTTACCACTCATCCACTTTTATTTGATGCCGCTGATGTGGGTAACATGAAAATTTACTTTGCATGAATTTGTTCGTCATGCTTGATTTTTTATTTATACATCAAACTGGCAAACCAAATATGTCACATGGGTGTGCGTAGGCTGTAAAAAGGATAGGTATTTGCCTTCGTGTGTGTATGAATGTGAGTGAGTGTGTGTGTGCGCGGCACAGTTCTAGGCTTCTGTTTTTGCTGTCTACTTTCAAGCACTTTCAGCTTAATGTCGTCACCACACTTTACGTGAGCAAAGGCAAAAAATGAAATAGTACGACATCTGTTCGACCATTAAAACTCAGAGAATTAGGCCAAGATTTAACTACGTTAAAGGTAGTGTACCCTAGAATATTTACTAAATAGTCAATAAGTCAAAAACATATGCCATGTTAAGAATGAAGAATACAAAAATTTTTTGAAAAAGAGTACTTTAAAAATAAGATATTCTAATATAGGCCAAGTTTAGAGGCTTTAAATAATTCACGAAATTTTAACTTTAGAAATCGGGATCAAGTAATTAATATCAAATGATTAAGTTTACAGACAAGTTTACGTTAAAGAAGCCCACACATATCTAAGCTTTTAGCAAAACAAAACAAATTACTCATACGCCCAGCTTTGAAATGGAATTTTCGGTCTACTGCCAGTTGACAAACAGTTCGGAAAAGAGAAATACCCTCTGCTTGGACAAGAAAAAGGTCTGGAAATGCACAAAGTAGGGCCAGCCCCAAGTCAATCCTGTTGAGGCTTATTAAAATTTTATTGCTCAACCCAGTTGTCTGACGAAGTAGTTGACATGAAGGCGTGTCAGGTGTACTACACCAATGGACGGGGAGGACCACGACGACTTCACGACTGACTGCTGTGATGGTGGACGTTTGTCTTCATTGGCACATAGACAGGATACAAACACACATACCGGACATACATACATTCATACATACATACATATATATAAACAAACAAAGGCGGACAGCAGTCCAGACGGGAAGTTGTCCATTGGCGAGACAAACAAAAGGCAGGTGGAAATAGCGCACAAAGGAGCACTTACCCAGCATCTTTTGTTGAGGCCAAAGATCATCAACAGAACGGCGACGACGATGACGACCAGGACGACGACAAGAAAAACGAAGGAAGTCAACGGCGGGGGGATGATGATGACAAATAATATGATTACGAGCCAAGGCCAAATAAGCAAATGAGCAAAGGCAGCAGCGATGTACGGCAGTTAATGTTGAGACTGCGGAAATTTTTTAATAAAAATGTCAGCTTATGTTCGTTGACAGGTCGCGTGACACGCTGCCAGAGTCAGGCGGTGTTTCAAGTGTATCCCCCCACAGCCATTCTCCTTTCTTCTTCTCTCTATCTACTCATCCTGGCTGCATATATTTATGAAGAGCCAAAAACCGATCTCTGTGCCCTCGAAGAGCACCGGAAAAAAGAAGTTGTATGTGTGGCACGTTTTGTGATTTTGTGATTTTTCGCTGAAAATCCATTTGGCAGTTTTTCGCCGCGCACATGGGCTTACACACAGTTTAGTTTATCTGCGTAAAAATATTTAAAAGGGCCCACGTGGCAAGTGGTAAGCGACATGGGACGGGCAGCAAGTGGCAAGCGGCATCAGAAATCAACGCATGTAGGCCTCATAATTCTGTCAGCGTCATAAACGCGTCGCTTGGCTCAACATGGCGATTGCATGTGTTCGGAATAATAAAAGAGGACATCCAACTCACATCCCTCCATCCACCTTCTTCTCTCTTTGACCCGGCCCAGATGCCACATATCCTCACACACACACTCACACACAGTGTCCTGGCCTGGCTTTATGTTTTAATTTGATTTGATTTGTGTTGTGCACACTGTCGTATGTGCAAATATTGTTAAGGCAACCAAATTTGATTTATCACGCGACCTTCTGTCCTCCCGCACTCAAAGCAAGACACAAGGGGCACGACAGCATACCGCGGGCGTCTTAATTGGTTTTGTGTGCAAAATTTTGGTTAGGCCAAATGCCAAATGCTGGGAGAGGCAGCAATTAGCTGCAATCCAAGTTCCTATCCTTGTGTTGAGTTAGCTTTGGCGTGGGAAACTTGTTAAGTGGCCACAAGGAGCAAAAAGCTGGCAAGCCAGCTCAAGAGCATTTGACAACTGTGGCCAAGTCAATGAGACCCCATAGGCTTCTACTCTCTCTCCCTCTTTGACACTGCCAAAAGTACTGTTAACACTTCAACAAAGTGCAAATACTCTTGCTTTAGCAAACATTTCATTAGTCTGACGAAATATATCTCAATGGTGGACGAATTGAGTGCAAAAGTTTTGCATATAAGAACCATTAAATCATTAATAATAATCATTTAACCCAAAGAAAATTAAGCTTAAACTTATATTTTTTGGAATTCTTAGTATAACAAAAACGGGAAAATGGATTTTTCATTCAGCTAGACTCATAAGAGTTCATTTTTTCAACTTAACTTTTTATAAAAATAAAGTAACGGTTATAGATTTATAATTAATTTATCTTTTTTAAATTAAAAATGAAATTTTGTTAACTCCATTTTTTGGGATTTGTAGAGAATTATGAGGAGATATTTCTAGACAGTGCGCAGGAAATGATGAGGATTTCAATTCAAGCAAATAAGTTGACTCACATGTAATCGGTAGGCGTTAAATGATCATTATTTTGCAAGGATACCTTATCCTGATACTTTGAGCAGTGGATAGCCCTGAGCAGCGCAGTTAATGGAGAGAGAGAGAGGGCATACATAATTGATATTAATTTTGGAAGGAATCTGCAAAACAATTTAATTTATATAATTCTCAGAAAGTATAAACCGGGCCTAACTTTGTATACCCTTGCAAATTTTTTTTTTCTACGCTTCTCTTACATATAGCCGTCAAAGTGAAAAAACGTTTTATATAAATAGTCACAAAAGAACAGTCTTCCATCTTAGGCTAGCATGTAGCATGCTATTTTATAGAATGTGTATTTCACAGCTTTATAATATAATTAACCGATTTTGATAAAATTAACAGGTCTAAATCAGAGATATATAAATCCAGCAGTATATAAAAGCTCACATGCAAATTTGTAACTCTGTAGCTTTAAAGGTCTAGGCTAGGAGGTCTGATTAAAATTAATATACCCTTTTTACAAAGGTATACGAATTTTGTTGTATTATCAATGCGAAATTAACTTTGAATTGATATTTCAGTTTGCTATTTGTCATTTAAGTTCGAAACCTCAGAACATTTATTTCTTATCTCATGTTAGTAAAGAATTTTGTTGATTAGAACATATTTTTCTTATCTATCTTTTGTATATGCAAGTCTTTGCTATTGAAAACAAAATCTCAATTCAATCAATCTCTATTTCTGTTAAAAAGCGGAAATATGAAACAAAGTTGTGTTTCCGATTGAAAGCTATAAAAAAGATAAACCTTACCACGAAATTCTTCATTTAAAAAGCATATGACAAGTTCCCTTATCTATTTAATGAATAATGAAGAATATTTTTCAGTATTACTACTATCATTCTATTTCTAATTATGTTGATCATTAATAGCTATTAATTCAATTTAAATTATCAATATACCTAACCAATTTTTATCAATGTTTTTCTACGATGTGATAACGTTAAATTATAATTATCGTTCCAAAACCGACTTTATAGACAACCAATATAATTATTAGTATTATATTTTCTTCATCTTTTGAAACAGAGTGTGAAGAGATTGCTAAGAGTTCTGAGCAGATGTTCATTTCTCTTGTTTTTTCTTTCCTTTTGTTAAAAAGCTTTTGAACAGCAGACTACGTTTAGGATTGAACTCCCATTTTAATTATGCAGGAGAGAAAAAGGGGCGCACAGCCGCCAGCAACTTTGGAAGCCCAAGAGTTCAGAGCGGACGCCTTGCAGGGCCAGGAAAATTAATATAAAATAGCAAAAACTTTGGCTAGTGCATTACGAGATTGCGCCAGCCAGCCAGCCAGTTCGCGCATTGCTGGGCCTCGCGATAGATGCCTGGTGGCTCAAACTGCAAGCCACCAACTGCATAAAATGTAACGAGCCAGTCAGCCAACGAGCCAACCAGCCGGGGCCATGGCTTGGCCAGGCATCCCGACGTTCGGTGGCAGCATTCAGAAACAATTTGCTACAGATTATGAAAATTGCTTAAGAAATTAAATTGCTGCAATGGGCCACAACCAGTGCGAGGTTGTGAGGGAGCAAAACGATGACGATGTGGCTTAGTGTTAGGAAGCAAGGGACGCGATGGGTTAGGTTGTTGGAGGGTTTTGGCGGGTTGGCAAAGGTCGCAATCGCGAGAACCACGGGAAAATTTGCATTTCCATTTGCGGTTTTGGTCTACTGCCGCCACCGACTGTGCCTTTGATTTGCCTGGCACGTAGCAGCATGCCAAAAGGGAAAATGGGTAAAAAGGATTTCTGCTGCTGATGCTGCTGCCTCTGCCGCCTGTCCACTTTCTACTGTGGTTACTAATTCAATTTGCAATAACAGCAGCAAAAAAATAAAAACAGCAGAAACAACCATGGCAATAGGCAAGGGCAAGGCAAACTGCCTGACTAAAATTCTCTAATTATATATAGCGGTCGGTGGTTCGGTCGTTTCGTCGTTGTGGTCAGCAAAAGCTGCTTAGGCCATGAACTTTATTAAAAATATTTGGTCAGTACATTTACATACTTTTTTTCGGTCTTCTTCTTGCGCGCGATGAGTAAAATTTTTATGAGGCCTAGACCATTTTGTAGCGGGGAGAGTGGGTAACTTCCTCTGTCTTAGAGCACGCGCTGAGCCTATAAAGTTGCTCCTTTTCTTGGGTTTTTTTTTACTGTTCAATTAGCATAATGGCCACACAATGGAGAGGGTCAGAAGACGCGACTGATCCTTTTGGCAAATAAATAAATGCATAAATATAAATACAGTTGCGATGGGAATGGTAAATGCGAATGACGATGGGGTGAGGAGCAACAGCAATATCATTATCGTCATAGTCATCATCATGATTCCACTTGCCTTTTTTGCCTTTTCGTTCATTGTGGAAAATGGTCAGCAAGCAAGCAAACAGGGAAGCAGGCAGCACATCATTTCCGGTTTGTTTACGCAAATCGAGCACATTTCGCATAATTTCCTATTGCCAGAGCAGGAAGAGGGTAAAACGAGTTGGTGGTTTCGGTGGAGGGGTGTGTTTTCTTGAACCTTTAGATTTTGGAGCCGGAGATGGGGGCTGGGAACCTCGAGCTGAAGCTGTGCATGGCATGCCAAAGTTTCTTACATATTCGCATGTATCTCTACATATTTATATGTGCGCAATTTTTTTCTTGTGGGGAAATTTTATGAAAATTCTTTCCAAATTGAATGAAAACATATTGACTATGCGATGACGACAACGTCAACGATGGCAACGTCAAGAAAAACAACGTCGTTGACGACCATTCACAAGAGCCAAGACCAGAGACGAGAAAGTACGGATGAAGGAAGAAGGACGAAACATCGACAGCAGCAAAACGTTTGATGTTAGCTCTGTAAATACATGTATATTTGCCTATAAGTGTATATGTGTCTGTGTGTGCGTGTGGGTGTATGTCCTTTGTGTGTATTTGTGTTATCGCCTGCTATTTGTATTTGCCTCCCGCTGTGCTCTCTGAAGGTTTAGTGCGATGGTTGCGGGATCTGTGTGCGGTTTTTGGAATATGTCTCATTTAAAATTGTTCCATTTTTCCCCGGCATTTCCTCTCACTTGTTGTGAATGCCAAAATCTTTGGTATTTGATTTATAAAAACATGCCTGCCATGCGAAATTTTTGCTTTTAGAGTAACGAAAACATTGACCTCAATTTGCTAATAAACAACAAAGCGCATAAATTCTAAATGCTCCCTCTGACTGTTGTTTGCCCTATGCTGCCTACGCCATGGCCAATTGCCTGCAATTTAGAAAAGTGCAACCGAGCGAATGTCGAGAGGCAAACAAAAACAACAACAACGGTGAGACGACAAAAAAAACTGGCTAGAAAAATTCCAAAACTATAGAGAAAGCAAATAAGTATAGCAACAAATAAGAGGGCAAAAAGTGAGAGAGAGAGAGAGACCAAAAAAGGGACCAAGTCCCTTAGAAGCAAATATAATAATAATAATAATAATAACAATAACAAAAAAAAAACAGACACTATACTGGAGGGAAGCTCTTTATCTTTCTTCCTTATATGCTGGAAATTCATACACATAACTTCTTATAACAACTAACTGGTTTTTATAGATGTTTATTTAGATATTGAATAATTTGTAGGGTTTATTGTGAGTTTTCTGCCCCACTAATTTAAAATCATTGCATATACCAAGCATGTAAATCTGTTCTTTGTGACAAATATCAATCAATATGCAGTGCCAGCTTCATTTGACTAATAAATGACACATTTGATTAAATAACTGCAACAGAAACATATTATCTATATGCATACAATTTATCTTATATATCCTTGTAATGATTAATAAAATAAACCAACATCTTTAATTTCTGGCCCATGATTATAAAACTTAATGGTAATAAAAAAATTTAAATTATCACATCTAAATATAATAATATCACAAAGCACAAACTAAAGTTATGTGTCATCTGCTATAATTTTTCAACCCAATTATTAAATGTTACCAAACATTTTAGAGAACTAAAAATAGGCAATTTAAAGTTAAAGTTGCCGCCTTGACTTAGGTGTACCATGCTTTTGTAAATGCATGGTATACAAAACAAATTATTAATGTACTATGTCAAGATTGGGAGTCTATTATGAAATTTTTAAAATTTAGCTCATCAGTGGTAAGAAGGCAGCATACTAAAGACTTTTAGATCATAAAGAAATATTCAGATTTAGAGAGAGACTAAATATAAAATCTATTGATGTATGTACATATAAACATTTCCCCTAAAAAATAATTTATACATATACATGCATGTAAGGAACATTTGTATGTGTCAAATGTATCGTTGTTGTTGCTGGCGAAATCACATTATTTGTCAGCCTTCCGGTAGGTTGTGCCTTTCCTTGTTTTTTTTTTCTTGTTTTTAAGATTGTTTGGCAGGATGAGTGGCACCTCCATCACATCTACATACATAAATAACATCTTCATCTTGACTTGCTGTGCATAATTAAATCAGATCACATTTTAAAATTCCATTTATATTTACCTCTTGTCTGTCTGACTGTCGTCCGTCTTTTGCTCGTAAATCATGATTAAAAGCTTCGGGCGACAGACCCCACCAAAAAAAAAAAAAGGAGACGAACCTCCAACTCCGACACCAACAGCAACAACAACAACAGCAGCAACTATGCCTAACACGTAGTATTCTAAGAGGAAGGAAAAAAATACAACACAAAATAGGGCAAAAACAATGAAGAAACGAAGAAAGTTAAAATAAAAAGCGCTGCGACCAGTGAGACGGCAAAGCGGGCAGCGTTAGTTTTTCTGTGTGCGATGTTGTGTGTTTTGTTGTGTAGTCTAGTGTAGCGCAGATGCTGGGTGAGATTCAATTCTAGCGATACAAGTGGCAAAACAAGCATAGGGCAAAAAAAAAAAGAAAAAGTAGGAAACACAAACGTTACTAAAGTCGAGCAGTCACAGCGAACAGTGGTGAGTCACTTCACACACACACACAGAGACAGAGGAGAAAGAAATGGCGGCATCGGCTAAAACACACACACACACAGCAACAAAACAAAAAAAAAACTTCACTGAGATAGTACAGCAAAAACCTACAATACCAACAACTTGAAGAATATTGCACATACAAACACACAGTCACCCATATATGTATGTATACATTCATACCAACATAGAAATGTATATATGGCTGGTGGTATATAAGGCGAGATAAATCAAATGTGGCGAGAAATTGCAACAACAATGCCTTTGCTTTTGCCTTTGCCTTTGCCGTAGAGACATGGCAAGGCGTCGTACAAAACAACACTAGCAAAAAAAAAAACTGTTTAAAAAAGCGAAGCAAACCGGGAGAACGGAAGAATGGCAAAGCGAAAATGCGAAAAATTTATCCAATTTGGTAAAAATTTAGGTCACAGCCGGGGTTCTTGCTCTCTCTCTCACTCACTCTCTCTTTATTCGGTGGCGCTGGCTGCAAAAGCGCAGCCACTGCTCCGTGTCCATGTCCGTGTGAGTGGCCGCAGGAAGAGCTCAAGTGCAGTGCCAGTTCTGCCATTGTCTCCTTCTTCTCATTTTGTTGTTGTTTTAGATAGCGTAAATTTGCCATGTCCAAAAAAAAAAAAAAAAAAAACTACAAAAAAGAAAAACTCAACTGAAAGATGGGTCCAAAGTGAAGAAAGAGGAAGACGGAGCTAAAATATAAATATAAAACATAAATGTGAAGGCACCAAGCAATGAGTAAGGCCAAGCCACAGCAACTGCAATGGCAGCAACATGGCAAACGACACATGCAATTTATGGTGCAACTGGCACACTGGCAACCAACTGCTGACAGCTAATAGCACATGAAATGAGTAAATTATCGCACACAGACCAAAGACGGGAGCAGCAGCCAGTAGCACCAATACCAGCCAGCTAATTTGCAGTGAAAAGTAAACCAACAAGCCACAACATTGCGTATACGTGATATTTGCTTTGCTCCACCCTAGGTACATGGCTTTTCAGCGCTCTCTCTCTCTCTCTCGCTCTGTGTGTATGTGTGTGTCTGTTAGAGGGTAGATAAGCAGAAGGAAGAAAAAATAACAGCAACGTAAAAAATCGAATGCATATTTCACAAACACAAATGACAAGGCATTCGTGTTAAGAGAGAGACAGCAGAGAAGAAGTGGGAATTTGCCCGCCTTTCGCTCTCTCTCTCTCTCTCTTCCTTTGAATTATTTGCAACGATATGAACTTTTGCAACAAGTCTCAGTAATTCCTGAACGGCCATTTTGTGGCATTAAGGTGTAATGAAGGTATATCCTGCCCATTCAAACTGCCTCTGCTTTTGCCTGCCTGACTGGGCTGTTGCTCTGCATTAAATCAATGAATCGAATGCGCAACAAGGATGTCGGCACATTGCCAGTTTGAGAAATTAAAAGTGTCCATTGCCGTTTTCATTTCCGTTGCTGTTGCCGCTTGATTTCCTTCCGTTTTTGCCGCGATCTCCTGTGGTACTCTTTATTCGATGAGTGTCCACAGAGTCTTAGTCTCAGGTAATTCCCCAAAACACAATCCTATTAAAAATATATATATATAAAGGACGAGAAAAAAGAGCGGAGAAGAAGACTAAAATTACTTTTGCCAGCAAGCCACAGCAAAGCACTCGATAATGATGCCCTAACCGTGGCTCTGTCCCCACCGATGGACACGATAATAAGCTGCCTAATAACCCAAGGCATTGAGGCAACCTGCTGAAGCAGTTATGGTCGCTCAGCCCACCCACTTTTACACTCAACCATTCCCTAGATAAAAATGAGAAGAATGTCGATGGGCGTGTGCGGTGGCGGCAGCAGCTTCCTTTACAGTTCGTCAATTTTAATGGGGCAGGCAGGACGTACGACATACTCGGAAATCGCTGCTAAAAGTAATTCAGTTTTATATTAAAAAGATTTTCGCTATGCCCGGGTCGCCGCTCATTTGCATTGCTATGTTCCGTTCCCTCCTCTCCCTTTAGACCCATTCCACTGAAAAGTAATAAAATAAACAAGTGTCCGGACCAAAGTAAAAAAGAAAGTAAAGAACACAAAAAGAAAAAAAACACCAGCGCAGAGGGCCCATGCAGTAAAAGCTGGGTCCGCCGCCGACAAAATGGTGTGAAAGTGATTTATATTTTAATTCAAAAATGAATTATTTAGCACACTTTTTAATTCCTTTTGCTCTCTGTATGTGTCCGTTCTTGCGTCCTTCTGTCTCCTGTGTTTTATTTTTTCATCGCTATGCTTCAATCTTAATTTTTTTTATTTTTCGTTCTTTCTTTTTTTTATTTTATTATAGGGTCCCAGAATCTGAAATTCTGATTACTTTTTATTTGCTTTCATTTGAAGAGAGTTTATTGCATTTGGTTTCGGCAAAAAGAAATGCAAATATTCGCTTGCCTCATTATTGTGCTACATTTAACTCGTAAAGAGGCCTAAAAGCTGTTGACACTTGGGCTCCTTCTCGCAATTCTATCAAACAAATTTGCCACTCAACCGTGCAATGACATCGCGTGAAGGAACTTCCACAGAAGAACATGCATAATAAAAAGTAACAAACTTTTGCATGGCAAGTTGAAACGACTAAGTACATACTCGACTTTAAAATGTTCTTTCTTCATTTTTTTCTTGTATATATGTATAACTGTCAAATACCGTATATACAGATACACTGAAAAAAAAACTTGTTAACAACTTTACAAAGAATGAAGTGAATTACTTAAATAAGTTGTAAAAATCTTTGACTAAAGTAGGTAAAAGTCTTTTCCTTAGTTTTCTTAACAAAAACAGAAAAAAAAAATTTGTATTATTCAGAAGTTTTGTTTTTTTTTTTTTTTTTGTTTTGAGGACTTTTTTTATAAAATAGTTAAGCTCAGAAAATAGTTAAAATTTAAGATTCTATAGATAAAGAATGCCATTCCTTTCTTCTAACCTCTTAAACTTTGCACCTAGAATGTTTCTATTTAAGGGTCTATTACTTTTAATCCAATCATTTCTATAATTCCATTGGCTTCATTTATTATAATGGGAAAACTTTGTGAAAAGATCTTCATATACTTTTTGCCTCATCAAAATGCATGTTTGTAGAATAGCTTTGAGAATGAATACTTCTGCCTAATAAATTTTGCACAAATCTTATTTACTTTTCCCTAGTTAGGGTAACATCATAACTATTTTGGGGCTTTTTTATACGTGTGTGTGTGTGTGTCGTGCTTGTGTAAGTGCCTGTAAAATCGGCAGTAAATTTAAACGGAGGCGGGCTGCATTCCCCCCGCTTGCAACTGATTATTATGAGAAAAAGAGCTCAAAGGATCTAGGGGGCAAAGGCAAAGCATACTGACAACCCTCAAGCCAAAGTCAACTGCAGAAAAAACAAAAAAAAAAACCCCAAAAGAAACCAAAAAAAAGAGAAAAAAAAAAGAAGCAACTGCGAATAGTATTTGCAATGTCCTGGGCAGGCAGACTGCAGTGAGAAAAAATTTGAATATAAAATGCGTTATGCGGCGGGATAGGAGCAGGGACACGACTGAGGAGAAGCACTAGAATAGAGAGAATGGCAAGTGCAGGACTAGGACCAGAACCAGACCAGCAGGATGACGACAACGGCCAGATCCTGCGGCAACAATGAAATTGCGTATGTAAATTTTATGTCGTTACCAGCAGCAGCAGCAGCGGCGGCAGCAGCAACATTGCTGAAATAATTAAAGTGGAATGCGACAACAACATGAAAAAATAAAGAAAACTATAAGCGGGGGCAGCATCAGTAGCAGCAACAGCAGTTGAAGCAGCAGCTAAAACTTCACTTGTAGTTCAGACTCCGCTTGGCTTAGCTTTACGCTTTGCTTTTGGCCTGTTTGTCTATTGCCAACTTGGCAGCTTGTCCTTCTCCGTCCATATGCAAAGCAGTGCTAGGAGCAGCAGCTGCTTTTGCTCCTGCACTCGCATTGCAAATGTGGGGACTACGATTCAACGACTGAGACTGAGACTGCAACTTGTCAAAAAAATGTCGCAACAACATCTGAGACTAGAAGAGACAACGCTTTGCCTTTGCTTTGGCATAAATATGAGTGCCATCAAATTAATATGCGCGGCATATGGCTGACGATTTTGTGGTATAACATGTTAAGTGCATTCGAAGGCAACTGCTGCTGCTCCTGAGGGGCATCTGCATAATGCAGGCTGCGTTACTCCAAGACTTAAGGATGACTCCTCAACATCTTGGCAGGTTTTTCACGCTGCTTGAATGACAAGACCGTTTGGTCGTTTGTCGTGAGTTATGATGCTTAGCCGCATTGCTGGTTGTCCCACAAATAAAACTCACACACATCTCCTCGAGCGATTTTCAAGTGTGTGCATGTGCACCAGGTATAAAAAAAATATATACCTTCACACAGGCAGAAGGTGGCACACGGACAGTGAGCGTTTAATTTCAAAGCCGGAGTTGGCAGTCACAACTGTCCACGGCACAAAGCTTTTAGCGGAATTGTCTATGACACCCGCACATGTTGCACTGTCAGCTCAAACGCTGCATGCGAGCGAATGCATCCAACATATTTTTGTATAGAAGTTGCTGTCATTCTTCTTCTGCTTCTACTTCTACTACTACTACTACCTCTCCTTCTTGCCATTTTGTCGTTGTCACCTGTGCCCTTTGTTAATTTTTCAAATGGGTCTCAAAACGCCACATTTGTGGTTGTCATTGCCGTTGCCGTTGCCGTTGATGCTCTTGTTGCTTCTGTTGTTGTGGTTTCCTAAAGTAAAAAGCCCTTCATTTGCGCAGTTAACCAAAGTACCAAAAGCGAAAAAAGGACAAATTGTAAAAAGATGTCAAACGCAGACTAAAAACACGTCACAATCTCTGAATGGTGATATTTTCAACTTTTTACAAGAATTTTTTTCTTAAGTCGAGTTTTCAAAATATGTATAAATTGTGGAAAAGGCAAACCACAAATCACTTGAATGGAAAACTCTTTCCAGATTATTGCAAATATGTAAATGTACCTATATAACAATATATGTGTTTAAATGTTACTTTAACTGTTTCTTTATCTGCCATATTGAAGACGCATGCCCCAGCTTAACTTCATTCAAAGGCAAACTATAAATTTTTAAATCTAAAGTCATTTAAGACCTTTAAATGATACGAAATCTTTTTGATGAGTACTTTAGTAGAAAATGTTAAAAAAAAAAAAAAGGAAAGTCGTTATTCAATTTTAAGTCTCTCTCTTTTCGTCTCTCTTTTCCGTACATAAACTTGTTCTATTGGTTGGCTAATGACATGTGAAATGTGTTGATAAAAAGCATAAGAATCGCACTAGGGCATTATAAATTTGCGTGTCAAACGCTTGGCAGCTGTTGATTCAGTCAACTCAACGCTTCAATGAACAAAAAGTGGCCCATCTAAGGACTGGGGTCCAGTGTTTGAGAGTGAGAGTATTGGATGAGCCGCAACGAAACGAAACGCAATGCCACGCCTCAACCGTCACGCAGTTGTCCAGTGTTAAGATGGGAGGCGTGGTGTTGCTTCTGCTCCTACTGCTGATTCTGCCGCTGTCCATGGCCAACGGCATATTAGCAACGCATCAATGGACATCAGCCCTGAAAAGTGGCCCAGGAAAATGGCAAAAGCATAGCATGAAAGAGATAGAGAGAGGGAGAGAGTTAGAGCCGCAAAGTAGTAGGCAGGCAGCTGTCGCATTTGATTAGAGTTTGGCCTGGGCCAGCTTAAAGGGATATTGATAAAGGCATTGCCATAACAGTTGTCGGTTGTCTTTTCCAGAGTGTGTATGTGTGTATGAGTGTGTATGTGGTTGTGCAAAGGTATCTTGTGTTTGGCCCAGTCAAAAGGTTGCCTTTGACTTGCAATTAATTCGCTTTGTTTTTTACGCTTGACTGAGCAACACAAACACAGATAGAGAGACAAAGGGGAAGGCAGAGTGACTGAGTGTGGGGATAAAAACGCAAAAAAAAAAATAACAAAAAGCAAAGAGCCACAACTCAACCGGACGCGCCATTCTCAACTCAACTCAATGGCCGACAACATAAATTATTTTATTAAGCCACTTCGACCGGGGGCCCCTTTTTTGGCACAAGCCCTGAAGTTATGTGAATTATTTTGTAAAAGTTAATTTCATGCAATAAATTCAAAATCGCGTTGCCAAACATTTCATGCTCCGTCTGAGCCTCACTCTTGGTCCGTTTCGTCGACTGTTTTATGGCCAGAAAACATTGAAATGTGTGAAAAGGACAAGGGTGGAGGGCCAGCTAGCTCGACAAGGACGACGAGGTCGAGACAAAGTGTGGGGCGGTGCGGTGTGTGATGGCAAGCGTCTGCCCAAAAGTATGCAACATAATTACATTTTCAGCAGGTGATTAAATGCGCTGTAATTGTTTTTGCCTGCTACTTGCTACTTCTGCCTCTTTCACTAATAGCCGTAATTAGTGGCCGATCCAGTTGAGAATGAAGGGCGTGGGCGGAGGTTAAAAGGAGGACTGGTAATGTCTACCATAGGTATCCCAGAGAATTGACTTTAATTTATGCCCGCGTGTCTTCAAGTCGTTTGTTGCTTCTGGCAATATTTAAATAACATTGATGCTTTTACATTTTGCCTTCCGTTTTGGTTCTTTTTTTTCAAGCTTAGCAATAAAACTTTTCACTCAAAACGATAATTGCCGGCATTTGTCGTTGTCGATAGAGAGAGACACACACACAAAGGGGAGGGATTGGGGTGAGGCATGGGCTTGGTAATGCCCCACTTGACTTGCCTGTGTGGTTGTGTGTTTATTTGTATTTGTCCTCTGCCATCACTTGGGGGCATCAATACGAATCTTCTGATAAATGTCCAATTTAATTTTGTTCTTTTACTTATCTCTCTTTCTTTATCTTCGTATCCATCTCTTTTACTCTGTCGGACCGTTCGTTCGTTACCGCCTTCTACATGAATAAAACTTTGCTGGCTTTTTTCCCAATTTGGTTTTCCTTACGTCTCGACTCAAATGATTTTTTCTCACACTTATGCGGCTTGGCAATCAGTGGAAAAATAATAAAATGGTCATATTGATTTTGCCATTTATTTGCCATTAACTAAATATAATTAGTCACAGTCACTTATATCTTCCACCTGGCGACCTTCAAGCGAAAGATCAATGAAATAAATTTAAGTTCATTATGTAGATTGAATGTGCAAAAAAGTGTATTATGGAGTCGTTCTTAGAAATAATTAGAATGCTCATCTTTCTGCTCATCGTCGTCATCTCAATTTTTATTCTGCACTTTTCTCTTTTATTTTTTATCGCCTCGTTCATTTGGTCAATTTCAGTTTTTCCAACTTGCGTTGCTTTAAATGTAATTTAATTTGTCTTACAATTTCTTCTTGCAGACGTTGCTGCCAGCAGACGACGGCGTCTGGCGCCGGAACTGTCTAGCGGGTAAGAAATATGCTCGGGCTTTGATTTAATTGAACTTGCTTTAGTCGAACTAGATGAAAGTAGTAGTAGGGTAGAGAGAAATGTGTGTGGCAGCTGCTCCATGGCATATTTAAAATGCGGCAGCTTATTAAACAGGGAGAGAGCTGAAAGCAGTACTGAGCTAATGGAAGTATGCCACTGATATTGCTTCTGGCCTCGCTCTTGCTTGCTTGTCTAGAACACATGTGGGACAGCAGATGGACGAGGAAAGTGGGTGCCAGCATTAAGGCCGGTAGCAAATATTGTCTCATTTCGTATGCTGTATGCCGTGGCTAAAATCAATAAATCAAAGCCAGCCAACAGACTGTGGGCAAATGCGGTGGATGTGGCGAAGATGAAGGAGATCGGGGTATTCCAAGCAACGGCGATAGCGTTTGGGTCTTGAGAGCAACGTCACGAATGTCGCACTATGGCGCGTGCCTCCTGGTCCCATCTGGGGCTGCTAACATATTTGCGTGTGGCGCAATGCAAACAATGCTGTCCTCATTTCCCTCACCCCAAACACGACCTCCCCCTATGGCACCGCGATCCCGCATAGCCTTCAAGGCCGCATGTTTATGTCTCGCTATGCCGCAGGCCACAGCCCGCAGGCCGCATTGATAGCTTGTTCTAATGCTGCACCACCGCCCACGACGGCAACGACACCGACAACGACAACGTCGGGCAACAGGTTGACCTCTTCTTGCATGCATGATATGCAAACTTTTTAACATTGCAATAAGAGTATGTCAGCTAGGGAATGGTCTCTATGTTTGGGTATAAGGGCGGAATGGGCTTTACTGAAGCTGGCCACAAAGGCAAATACGCTTGGCTAAAACTTGAAGCGGCTCAAAAGTTTTACGTTTTAAAGGCTTAACTCAAACTCAAACCCAATTCCAATCCCATTTCCATTCCCACAACGCTTCATTCGCAAAACCGAAACCATATACCAAGCCCCCAGAGTGCGGATCTGCTGCTGCTTTTGCTTCTGCTTCTGCCAGTGCTGCTGCTGCTGCTTTTTTATGCGACGCTCTGTGGGTTTAAAAAGCAATTCCGCAACTGTTTTTGCAATGGTGCACACACACATCCAACATATACATATACATGGAAACATGTGTGCCGCTTACTCCTCCACAACCACCGAATGGAAAGGAGGGTTCCACATCCCAGCGGGTGAGACAGCAACAAAGCTACATTCAACCCAATCCCAACAATGCTGTCGTTATCGTCGTTTTCACTTCAATTAAAAGTTGGCAACTTTTCTTGCCATGTTTACCTAACTTGCCAAAAGGACGAGAGCGAACACGAGAGACTGAGTATGAGGATGAGTACGAGTGCCAGGACGAGTAGAACGATGACGATGTCGCCGTTGCTCCAATTGCCATTATGCAGATTCGTATGGCTGATTACCAAATTACAAACTGTAATGGCAGCAATTGTTTTGCTGTGACGCTAGCATATGGCACGCAAAACGCGCAAGTAGGCCGCTCAATTGTCACAGAGACGAGAAGAAACACAGAAATAAAAATAAAAAAAAAAAACTAAATGCAAATGTGGGTAGAGATGGAAAAGTAGTAGGCTCGAACAATGCCAGACTACAATTTCCATCGCATATGAGAAAGAAAGGCAGGGTAATAGAGGGGCAACAAATGGAAGGTCGCATGGCCATTGCTAAGTCATACTTTAAAGCACGTTCATACAAGGTAACCCCCTCTGTTCCAACCTCCCATCCAAACGACTTCCGTGCTGTTCACGCCCGAATAACTCGACTATAGCTTCTGCATTCCCAGAGCTTGTGCCTGCCAGGAATTTCCGCGTACGTTAATTGCGACAAGCGAACACTACACACATACATACGTCTGGTAGGTGGAGCCAAAGGAATGCCATTTCTCTGGTATGTGTGTATGCGTGTGGATGCACCTGGCAGCCGTAACCGTAAGAGAAATGGAAACCAAGAACATTTTTTACAAACTTGCTTATGATTAGAAAGGACACAAGAAACAGTACAAAGATATTGAAGTTCCACAAGGATTGCTGTCTATTACTCCAACTAAATTGTATTCCCTTTTGGGGGAAAAAAAGACAGGTTCAAGCTTTATTAAAAATATGAGTCCAAGCTAAGTCTGATTGTCTCTCGTATTGGTCATAAAAATTTACAACTAACTCATTATTTTATTGTTAATCAATCAGATTTGTTTTGTTTTCCAAAAATGAAAAATATGAAAGCAATTTGGAAACACCCTTTAGGTGTGGTGTGAATCTCTTTAGTGAGATTCACTTTAATCAATGAATAATATTACCAAGTTCGACTTGCTTCATTTTTTATATCTTCCTCTGTTATAATCGATTGCCGTAAAGCAGCTGAGCAAAATGTTGCACAAGCCTTCAAACCTTTAGCTTTTGTTTTCTTCCTTTTTTTTCTTATTATTTGTTGCTGCTCACTTGAACCACACACAACAAAAGCAATGTCAACCTGCATATGTTGCAATGAGGGCAACCATTTTATAAATGTGCCATTTACCATTTACTTTGCCGCCTCACGCTTCACTTCCTTTCAAATGCCCCTCATTTTGTAGCTTTTTCTCTTGTTGGATGCTGGGCAAATTTAGCGTTCGCATTCTCTAGTTCGTATCATTAAAATTGAAAGGTGTGAGTGTGGGCAGGTGAGCTGAGTAAGAAAACCATTCTATGTTGGCTTTTCTATTTGCCAAACGCCAAGGAATTTGCTAAATTGCTTTTCCTGCTTGCCATCCCCGTAAACACACCCGTTCGACTCCCTGACTTCGAAGCCACTTGGAACTCTGTGCGTTTGGTTTTGCAATTAGTTTTTTGCCTTTTGCTAAGAGCACATACACACACCCACACAAAAAAAAAAAAAGAAAATAAAAAAGGAAAAAGTTGCAATGGCTGCTTAGTCATACAAAAGAGAAAACTAAACGAGTGGTGCGGGTGCAGGCAATGTCTGTGGTGTGCTGTGGTGGGGTGAAGTGGGTGGGTTGAAGCTTTAGAGGTTTGGGCTTCAGACGCCGCACACACGCACGCCACATTCTTCTTTTTATTGTGTTGTATTGTCAAGTTATTGTTGCGACTTTGGGCAACTGTAACAAAAGCGATTAAAACTGCCATAAAACCTGAGCCCATTAATAGCGCAATAATATTATCAGCTTATGTTCAATGCCAAACACACACACACGCACGGAGCCAGCCAGTCAGTGTATATCCTGAAACTAAACTTTGTCTCTTGTATTTTCATTAACATTTATTGGTTTTTTACTTAGACGTCAGAACATAATAACTTTTGGGGGAATGGGGATTGGGGATTGTACGTTGGAGGGACATAGGGGGGGCCTTGAAAAGCCAGTGCAAGTCCTTCAGCTTCTCTTCTGGGATGCTGTGGGCCACAATATTTCGCGGTCGTATCAGCGTCATCATAAAATAACGTTAATGACGGCAACAAGGTCGTAAAATCAAAATTTCTGCTATTTCAACACTGAAACCGCTGCGGTTGGGAGTCGTTTCTGCTGTCGAGACTGAAACTGAAGCTAAAGTTAAAACTGAGGCTGAGGCTTTGGCAACATTGTTGATACAACGAGATGATGGCATTGGGGATCAGACCGACCCCGAGACCGAGACTAAGAGCAAGAGTCGGTACTATCGGAGGGAGCGGGAAGGTTTCTTCATCACTTGCCCTTGTTGCAAACAGCAGGCGCCGACATGGAGGATGCCCTCAATACAAGCCGCTGATACAGTGTGGTTGACTGCCTGCACCATGTGGCGTATGCGTAATGCCACTCAAATTTAATTGCTTTAAAGGCATCTTAAGCGGTGTAGCTGATCTGGGTTATATAGATTATCATTTGACAATAACAAAAGAAAAAAAAAGGAAAAGAGAAAACCATTTATTGAAAAGCAAATTAGACAATGTTTCACATTTATTTCCCTTGTCTTCCTTTAGTGAAATTTATTGAAAAGTATGAATATTTCTCCATTGTCTTTCAATGCATTTAGCCACCAACGATTTTCGAAGGTTTACTCACATAAATTACACATTGACTATGCCAGTAAATTTCAGTTTAATGCTCTGCCACCCAGCAACCAGTTGGAGGAGAAAAGAAAAAAAAAAAATGAAGTAAGTAAGTCGTCTCGCCGACTTGGATATACCATACACCAGTAAAACAAATATTTTAAATTTATAATAACCAATGCATTTTCGTATTTTTAAAAAAATCTGTTTGCATGCTTTTTAGAAGCATATCTTAGTATTTCGCTCACTCAAGCATTCGAGCACCCTAGCGCCCCACCAGCCAACGGCCAACTCCGGCCATATGGAAAAACGTTTATATGCATAACTTGGCTATTTTTATTCCGATTTTGATCAAATTTAGTATTTTGCTGGATATTAGTATCAAATTTAAGTGTGCTAAATTTGATTGCACAAGGTTGAAAATTACGGGAGATAATCGAGTTTTTTCAAATTACGGGGGCGGAAAGAGGCGTGGCAAAATCTTTACACATCAAAAATGTGCGCAATTACTAAGCAAATATTCATACCAAATTTTGTGTCTCTAGCTAGAATAGTTTTTGAGAAAATCGGTTTTATTTAATTTGCGGGGGCGGTAGGGGGCGTGGCAAAATTTTTACAAATACAAAATGTGCGCGTTTACTAAGCAAATATACATACAAAATTTTGTGTCTCTAGTTGCTATGGTGTTTAAGAAAATCGGTTTTATATCATTTGCGGGGGCGGTAGGGGGCGTGGCAAACATTTGAAACAAACTCGATAAGCGTACATATGACACGAGCGTACATACCAAATTTGGTGGCTCTAGCTCTTATAGTCTCCGAGATCTAGGTGTTCATACAGACGGACGGACGGACGGACGGACGGACGGACGGACAGACGAACGGACGGACGGACGGACGGACGGACAGACGGACATGGCTAGATCGTCTCGGCTGTTGATGCTGATCAAGAATATATATACTTTATGGGGTCGGAAAAGCTTCCTTCTGCCTGTTACATACATTTTAGCGACTTTAATATACCATTTCACCCTATGGGTGTATGGTATAAAAACGAGTCTATATGCTCTCTTTATGTGTTTGAAAAAGGGGCGTGCAACATATTAAATATTCATTATATAAAGGATAGTTGTGCCGTTGTGAAGGCACAGATGTCTGCCACATAGAGAGATAGACAGACAGACAGCCAGACAGATATGCTGGCTGACTGACTAACTGGGAGAACTGAACTAAAATGCCTCTGGCTCAGTGTGGGGCCAACCAGCCAGTCATTCAGTCGGGTCAGGGTCGACAGGCAAACTCGTTTTCGGTTGCAGCAAGTGAGAAATGATTTTTGAAATTAATTTAAATCACCGAAAATTTGAGCCACAAATGAAAATGGGGTCTAGAGAATTGAAAATTGTCAGTTTATTGCGCGATTTCGTTTTTGTGTATAAACAACTGTGCCAATTTATCTATCTAGTATGCTATGTTTATGTGTCCTGTCCCAGGGTTTATTTTATTGCATTGGTACTCTTGGATTTTATCGCACAAGCATTAAAATATCGTAAATGTCTGCTACTGTCCTGTGGCCTAAGTAAATCAGCATAAAACCTAACTAAATGAAGACAATCAAAATGTGGCCACGCCTTGAATTGTTTATACATATGTCTGTCTATACAGAGACATCATAGACCAAAAGGCCACTCCAATTGAGTCACATAGAAACAGCTGGTGCTCTTGCTGCTGATTTTGGTCCGGACTCCGGGCTTTGCTACTCTTGTCCCCCTCCTGTTGTTAGCTTTTCTTTGCACTCGAAATTATGCTGTGGCTAGGACTTTGCCTTTTGGCCTCATTTCTCTCAAAATATTTGCAGCAAAAAAGGAAGAAAAGAAAGCAACAAAAATGGCACAACAATATGGTAAACTATATAAAAATTTGCCAGGCCAGGACCAGAGCATACTGAGGCAACTCCTGCTACTCCTGATGCTGCTGCTTCTGATGGACAAAAGGTCGGGATAGCAACATCGTCATTGTCGTCATTGTTCTGGGTCTGGTCAAGTGGCCAGCTAGCTAGCTAGGCAGGCAGGCAACAGCAGTAGCCGCAACCACGACAACGATGGCGACGATGACGACAACGACGACTACGACGGCAGCAAAATCAACAACAACAACAATAATAAAGATTTTTACTGTCCTAATAAAAGACAAACAAAGGACTTTGGGTGCCACCCAATGGAGCTTTTTCGTATCGCAATTTTCATTATTTTATTTGCCTATAAACGAGGCAATATATTTCTGTCAGTGTATAGAAGTGCACATAGATAAATATACACATACAAACATATGTATCTATATATACATATATATATATAAGATGTCTATATGTCCCACACATTTTGCCAGTCCATTTGTTTATTTGCCTACACTACACAATTTTAAGCAAAATAAGTAATTAAGAAAGTCATAAAGTGGTCTTGGCATGCTTGGGTTTTTGGTTTCTATCTGGACAATGACCACATATGGGCCGGGCCGGGTCAGGCTGAACTGAGCTGGGCCAATATAAAAATCAATGCCGACAAACTGGGGCCACTAGCTAGTCGCTGGGTCAGACCCACATGACTTTAAACATTAAAAAGTCAGTCAGTCGGTCAGTCAGTCAGTCACACAACTTGTAAGCAATTAAGTCAACGTATTGACTTTAACAAAGCGAGAAAAAGAGTGTGAGAAAAATGGGAGGCGAGAGAAATGAAGAAGAAAGGACTGAAATACATATGTATATGAATGTCGCCATGCGTCTGCAGGACAACGGCGACAATATCTGTTTTGTTGACATACTGGTAGTGGTTTTATCTTACCAAAAAACAGGCTATATTTATTTGAAAGCGTGGCTTGTGCAATGGAAAAACGAATTTCAATATTTATGACAACTTAATTTTTAATGTTTTCAGTATAGGAACTAAAATTTTAAACTCCTTCATATAACAAACAAAACTTAACTAGCATAAATACTCACATTTCATTTAGTATTTTCATGTAGAGTATTTCCGCTTCGTTAGAAGGACGAGAATTATTCAGTTTGTATTGCTGTTCAATGTTCATTTTTATAGCAGTTAACTGGCCTGCTCTTTGGTTATTGTTGTTATTTTTGTTCTTATTGTTGTTATCATTGGTCAATGGAGATTGGAAGACCACGTGTACAGTCGGACAGCCATGCAAAGAGAGTGAAAGAGGAGAAGCATTGAAGTAGCTCAAGTGCTATTTATATCAGACTTTATATTTAAACTGTAGCCTACTTTTTTGGGCGCCATTGGCCAATTAAGAATTTTGTTTTCTATACATTTTTGATTTATTTCGCAATTGTTTTTAGTATCTGTGTATATCATCTGTATATACTCTATATATATAAATATATATACATTTATTATATATTTTTTTATATATTTCGTTCGTTTTACCGCACAAAGTTAAACGTTTTGTATTTTTATTTTGCATAAAAAGTGTTTATGCGCTCTGAATTGAGGTCGTCAGCGCTTTTTGGAATATGGAATATATGTGTATGAGTGGATGAGTATGTGTGTGTAACAACTGTGTGTGTGTATAAGTGGCAAGTTGTGGCTCATGGCTGAAGTGCCTGCCTTTGCTAAATGCTTGGCGACAAGCAGGCAGAGCCCAAAATGAAATTCTCTGCCCGTTTGCCACAGTTTTGTGTGTGTCTTGTTGTTGTTATTGTTGCAGCGAAGTTGCGCTGTGTTAATGAAATGCGTTTGGATTTTTTAACTGTGGCACAAAGCAGCGCACAACAACATACCGAGGCCAAGCGCAAAGTTTTGCGACTCGCCTCCGCCTTCATTTTGGTCGTAATTAAATGCAGCGCATAACTGCTTCTCCTTTCTGCTGCTGCTGCCACATTTATACACAAGTATACACACACATACACACCAACATAGTCACGCATTTTTAAAGGTTTTTTTTTGTGTCGTGGCATTTTGACCTAAAAATTTTTGTGTAGTTCCTCTAATGTCAAGTATGCTTTAAGCAGCGCTGCCAACGCTGGCATCAGCGTTCACATCTCATGTGCGGCAATTATATGCTTTCCCTTTTCCCTTTACCTTTTCCTTTTTCTGTCTGCCTCTCCGCTGGCTATATGTGTGAGTGTGTACATGCCACAAAATAACAACGACAACAACAGCAATTGCGGGTAATCAAGTAATGCTCATTTGGCGAGCTGTTGGAAGAGAAGTAAGAGAGAGAAAAAAGAAATACTGAAAATTTGTATCGTCATGATAAAGACATCATTCGGCGGCAGCAATGCGGTCGCGTCAAATGTGACATGTTAATTCCAGGCGAGAAAACAGCAAAAGGGCAACCACCCACCACCTGACACAACAACAAAGCTGATTGAAGTGAGATGCCTCAGCGATAAGCACATTTAACTGTGCAAACGTGTCTTATGAAAATGTCTTTTGCTGTCTACATATGCGTAAAAGGTGCCTCACTTGAGAGCTATACCTGAGTGCGTCTGCCTATTTGGAGGGGAACAAAAAAACAACAACAAATTGTGGTCTTACTGCACCCAAGTGTAAATGGGAAGGCTGCGATACAAGAAAAATTTTCTAAATAAACAAAAGCAAGTCAAATGAAAAATGAACACACATATTCAAAGTTGCCTAAGCAATTGAAGTAAATTTATTTGCCAAAGCATAAACAACTTGTACGAAATTTTAATTTAACAAGCTTCCTTTCTTTCCCACTCGTTCCATCAATCAACATTTGCAAGTCAAAGGGCGGTTCAAACGAAAATCAAATAAATATGTAACAAACAAAGACAAACCTGTGTGCAGAAAATCTTAACTAATTAAGAAATTCTTTTGTAATTAGTCTTTGTGGCTGTGTTTAAAAGAATGAAATTTGTTTGTTAATTTTTCACAAATTAAATCACGAATATCTTAGAAATTATGAGAAAATGTAAAGCTGATTTTGGGCACCGCATTTGACTTACCCAAAATCTTAATCATTAACTGATGTACTTGGAATAAAACTCAAGTTTTGTGGGAAATTTAAATCGAATTTTCCATCAATTTTGTTTAACTTATTGAGCTACCCTCGAGTTTCTTAGATTTATTTTAATTTATTTGCCATTCTTTTAGACATACAAACACACAGAGAAGAAGGCTCTAGTAAAAGGCTAAGAGAGTTGCCTTTTCATTTCTTTTTTTTTTTCGTTGTTTTTTTGAAGCAAACTTTTGCTTTGCCTTATGCTAAAACAACAACGTTTAGCTATACGAGAGTGTGTGTATGGGTATGTATGTTGAGCAGCAGCCTGTCAAAAAGTTGCTTATTTTCTTTTAAAAACTTGCATGAGACTTTTTGCTTTCTGCCACCATTGCCGTCGACGCCGCCGCTCCCGCTTTGCTCTCTTAGCTTCTTGTGTTCACGACCTGATTGCTCTGCCCTGTATGATGTTTACACTGCTTTTGCTTTTGATAAGGTTAATCAAAAGTTTTTTAATCCATTCAGCATACATACATAGACCGACAGCAAAAGCAGCATCAGTATCATCATCATCATCATCATCATCATTATGATCAGCATACTCAGCCTCATGTGTCCTCATTATCCATTACCAAGTGAGCGAGCGAGACGTGGCTGCCAGGAAATGGCAAGGAGGCACTTTGAGCTCGCGGCTCATTCGAACTTTTGATGCTCCAAAGTGAATTTCATTAATGCAAAATTATATGTACATTTGTTTTCTTCAAGTTCTCTTAACATTCCCCCACACCTGACTCCCACTCTCTCTCCTCTCTCTATCTCAACTCTCTACTCTCCAATGAACGAACGGAAAATCGCATAATTTATTTGCCAAAGTTCAGGGAAATCACTTTCGGCCATTGCCGGTGCAAAAAAAACTTTGCAATTAAGCTCCGTTAGAGACAAAGTGAATCGAAGCAGTGGCCAGGCAGCTGCAGGTTGCTTCTGCTGCTCTCCTGCAACTTTTGCGATAACTTTAAATCATCTAATTATGAGTAGCAGCAAGAGAAGCAGCAAAAGAACAAGCAGCCAACCAGCCAATGGATAACAACAATATCGAAGGAGTAATTTGGGGAGAGTAGAGAAGATGAGGGGAAGCAAAAGGGGCTGATGGTCCTGCTGCCACTAGCAGCATTTAATTTCCGCTGCCTCAGCCTTACTTCCACTGCCCCTCTCTCTCTCTCTAGATCGTAACTAACCCCAACATAACTGACACTTTACTTCATTTCTGCTGACTGGAATTAATGGCTTTTGTTGGCATAGTTTTAACGCTTGAAGTTGTATATAAAATTTATGTTCGAATTTATTGCAAAGTTTATTAGACAATTCCCTTTTTCTTTTCCTCAATTTTTTTTCGCCAGCAAAAAAGAGAGAGAGACAGAAAGAGAGAGAGAGAGGGGGGGAGAAGAAAACAAGAAATTTATGAGCTTCATAAATGACCAAAGCATAAAGAGCCAGCTGAGTGGTCCATGCGGCGTATGAGCAACGTGCCAATTGCCATGATTTCTGTGTGTGTATGTGGCTGAGGTGCGACTAAGGGGAGGATGCGGGGGTGTTTCAGAGGGCGGTTACGGAAATGGCAACGGCTATGGCAACAGAGTAACAGCTCTTCACATTACGAAATGATGTTGAACTGAATGCAAAAATGCCATAAATATGAATGAGCTGGACGAGCCAGAAGCAGCCGCATCCTTTTTGATCCTCTACCCTCCCAGCCACCGTTTTTGCAATGTTGTTGATATACTTTATTTGTTACAACATATTTAACTGTAACTGTAGTTTTGCTGCCACCTGACTACTTCTGGGCTTAGCTCGTAAGTGTGTGTGTGTATATGAGAGTGTTGCCCATGGCATCATGTTTAGTTTTGCTGCCTCGGCCAGGCCTGACCGGCTCTGCCTTTACATCTGATTTATGAAGGCAAAACATTTCAAAAGCCAACCCAGAAAGCTATGTGGGGGTGTATCTCTCTTTCTCTCTGTGTGTGTGTGTGTGTGTGTGTGTGCCTTATAACTTGCTGTCCCTTCGCTTGCTGCCACTTGTTGTGTGTCTCATCAAAAATGTATTAACGAGCTTGCATACCAAAAGATTTTTATCTGCCAGCGTTGATTTCATTTTGAGCTTTCCCACACCATTTTCCCTTCACATCCACGACCAACTTACACATGCCGAGAGAGTGAGAGACTAAAGTTTAGCTTAGATTTGTATCGCTGGCATTTTCAACACGTGCATTCAAAGTTGCTGTTTTTTGGCCGCAGCTGCCATTTCTCTCAGCCTTGGCCAGGCTCCACTCGCTGTTCATCAGTGGCCCCTTCACCCCTGCACCTCTCAACTACCCAGACATCCTCACTCACGCTCCATCACTGCTTCACTTGCCTTTCCGCTTTCCGGGGCAAAACTTTTAATGGCGCATTATTTCATGCTATAAATTATGACTAAGGCGCGGCAGCGCGGTATTAACCGCGACCAGATAAAAACTGTTAACATTTAACAAAGTCAAGCGGCGCCAATGAAGAAAAGCACTTTGACATTTTCACTGAAAATGGAAATGCTGATGAGCTTGGCTGACAACAAGCAACAAAGACCAATATAGTGGGAGTGAAAGAAGCAATGAAAAAGATTAAGACAGTGAAAGAGAGAAGGAGTAAGAAGACACAAGTGAACTAAATGTTGCCCCATTCAAAGAGCGGAAATAACAAAAACTAACTTTAGCAACAAAATAAATCGCAAAAATAAGTAGAAAGTTATCAATGCCCAAGCATTTAAATACAATAACGTCTGTCAAAGACTCTTGAAGTACAAACTTCTCTCTCAAAGTTCACATTACGATCAGCTATATATAGTGTTTCAACTCTTTTAGGCTCATTCTTGCAAACCGATTAGCCTTTGCACTTAATAGTATTCAGTAACAGGTGAAAATTTCAAAACGAAAAATGTGGTATTTCCGAATAATCAAACATTTGATTAAGATGGAGCTGTGCAAGTCTGAGATTCGTTAAGAGAAAGGATTCTAAATCTATACTACAGACGGCTGACAATCTGTTCTTTAAAGGACCTTTTTTATTATGAGAATGATCAATTGCTATTTAGTCGCAACCACAGCATAACTTTAATATGCTACAAACACAAAGAAGATAAAGTTATTTTTGATGCTAAATGATTTGACACTTTGCAAGTAGTTTATACTTAAAACTTTATAGAATTGAGCTTTTGTGTTAGATCAAGAATATTATATTGCATTCGCTATTCATCGCAAAGTTTTAACCATAACTTATATACCCAAAGTCAGAATATATAACGGATGGAAACAACAACTGGAAAAGTGTAGTGAAAACAAGTTTCAAATGCCACTTTATCTTGCGTCCAATGCCAGGCTGGGGCTACACCTTATTTATGAGAATATGTGTGTGTGCCCCGCCACAAACGACAATACCAGCGACTTGTCAGTGAATTTATGTGGCAGACTTTTCAGCAAAATAAGCAACTCTGGCCCCACCTACACGTTTTTGGCCCACAAAAAGAAAGTAGAAAAAGAAAGTTATGAGTTTTGTGTCATAAAGTGCCACAGAAATAGCGAATGCCAGTACTAGAATCCTCCTTCTGCTGGATATAGTGCAGGTACAAAACATCCCTCCACTCGTTTGGCCATGTTAGCTGCTGAAGATGTAAGATGTTTATGCAAAAAGCTCATTTCATGCTTCCGTTTCCGCTTTTTTCTGCTGCCATGCAGCAAAACAAGCAACAGTCCCAATCTAACCGCCAACTTCCACCCATCCCCTTCCCGCCCCATACATACATGTTCTCTCATTTTCGGAGAAAAACAAAATCATAAATTTGTAATAATATAAATAATTCCTTTATCCCAATGCGAAAGCAAGACCATAACTTTAGCTTAACATGGCAAATGGATGAGCAAACAATGTTTCAACTTAATCCTGAAAAAGAAATTCTTTCGTTTGATAAAAACAAGAAACAAAAATTAGTGCAAATTAAATTAAAATCTGAGTAAGAAATGCATGTTTTTTCGATTTTGTAAATTTTTTTTGTTTTTGTGAGATACTAATCAAGTTAAATGCAGTTAGCAAAGGGAAATGAAATAGACAGAAATGGAAAGGCCAAAATAAGGATGAGGCAGTGACACATTAACCAGAGAACGACTGTGGCATGCTTCAATCTCAGATTTTTGGCTTCTTTGGCTGGTTATTTTTGTTGTTGTTTTTGTTGTCGTTGTCGTTGTCATGCCACGCATCGTGTCGCCTACAATGTGGCAACATAAAACTATTACCACGACGACATGAACACACACAACTCCTAATTACCCAGGGATTTGCATTTGTCTTGCGGCGTGCACACGCACACACTAACACACACAGAGTATGTGGCACATGCAAAGAGATGTAGAGCAAACGAGATATGTGGCATGTTTGGGGCGTGGGCGTCGGCGTCATAAAAGAATCTTATCTAGGCAATGGCTGGTTTTCGCAGTTGTTGGGTTTTTCTATTTTTTTTTTGTTTTCCTTCTCTATTGCCACGCCCAACTCTTGCTTGTCTTTGGCATGCATTCGCTTTCGATTTGCTTACTCTATATCGTTCTCAGTCTACTCTTGTTTTTTGTCTTGTTTCTTTAATTTTATGGCACGCAGCATCAAGGCAAGGCGCCATTTTGCTTTTCACTTCATTGCCAGTCTGTCCCCGCCTCCCGACTTCGCGAAACCCCTTGACTGATAAAGCGGCTGTTACTATTTAGCCCCCCAAAAGTCATTAGCTTGTCTCGTTTATCTTTTAATGAGTGTAAAAAATATATATGTATATATAAATTGCATAGAAGGAAGAGAACCCAAAACCAAGGCCGCCAACAAATTCGGTAGATGGAAGCAAATTATCAGACCATTAAGATAGATTGGTAGAGGGGTACCAGCGAGAGATAGGATGAGTTAAAGTTGAAAATATAATCTAAAGGTTAACTAATAGGCAATAATTTGTCATTAAACCTTCAAGTTAAACTTAATGCAAAGCAAAATTAAAGCACTTTACTAGAAACCCGCAAACCATTTTTATATTTTGATTTCCAATCATTTTCTTTTTAATTTAGCCATCTGTTCATCTATTCATACTGATGTAATACTTAACGCTTCTATGTTCTTTCAGTTTCTTTTACTTTAATTCTTATTTTGCATTTAAGTATTTTACATGAATTTCGCTTCTTTTCATATACACACGCTCAAGTTTTGTTTTTTGCATAATTCGCCTTAAGGTTGTATACCTTCATTTTCTTTTTGTTTAAAGCTAAGAGTAGACTGAAGTGAAATGGTGTTTATCTAACGCTTTCTGCCTGCCCTTGGCTTCTATGTAGTTCCTTCTTCTACTAATCTACCACTCTTAGCGTTTTCAACTTAACATAAAGCTTTGCCTTTAACCAAACGTTTGCTTGTCCACAAATCAAGTATACGCACTGTGAAACACCCATCTACCCTTGGCAATATTCTCATTCCTCTTGTGAATAGCATGCCGCCGCCGCTCCTTCTACTGCTGCTGTTTGTGGCGTTTTGCCTGTTTATGCTTAAGCTGCCACTTAATCCAGCCACTTCATCCGCTTCTACTCCTCCCAGAGCCACGCCCCTTCCTCGCTGTGCGTGTGTGTGGCTGTGTGTTTGCGTGCTCACGGGGGTACGCATTTTTTTTTTTCTTTCGGCATTTTTTTTCTTGCTGTTGCTGTTGTCGATGTTGTTCCTGTTAGCCCTTAATTAAATATTAAATGCGCCTAATTGCGCATTTCATAACTCAGGCAACGGCAAGTAATTAATTATTTATATTCAACTAAATTGAGCAGCTTCAAGCACGACACACCAAAGTTTACTCTCTCCACCTTGGGCCAAGCAGGAAATCAGGTTTCTGTCCTGGCAACATATTATCATATTTACTTTTTAACTAATGTTAGTTCGAAACGTCAAAAGCAGTTGAAACATGCACACAACCAAAAGTAAAAATCCCTTTAAGCCATTTTAGGATCAATTTCAACACCTTACACCACACATACACTCTCAGACACAAGTATACATACAGATACAAACATTTAAGAGAAAGTCAAATGACTTTGAAGTGGAAACTTGAACAAACAAAGCCTTTGGGGCATTTAATTATGAAAACTACATGGGTTCTATCTTCGTTTTCGTACTATTACCAGCTCGTGCATAAAATGAATAGACGAAAATTGCAGAGCATAGCCACGAACTTGATTAGCTTACATCCAGGAAAAACAATTCTAAGCATCGAAATTAAAACTGAGAAATCACAAGGCACCATCCCGCTTTCATTGTTCGGCCACAATTTGTACAACTTTTGGCAGCCAGTGGTTAGAAAACTTTCACAACACATTTACACACACACACACACACACACACACTCAGAGAGACAAGGAGAGTGAGAGGCAAAGAGATAAATAGAGGGAGAGTTAGAGACAGAGACAAGAGAAAGTTGCTCTGAAAACTATTTTCATAAATACATAGCAGGGACCAGAGCCAAATGCAAACACAATTCCGGCGACGTCTGACGACGTTCCGACCCTTTCGTTCGTTCTTCGCCTCCAGGACTCCTGTGCTGTCCTTCTGTCCTCCTGACAAACGGACAGTCAGCGTGAATCCTTTAAGTTTCTTTTGTTTGAAAATGTACTAATGCCAGTTTTTCACTGTGTGATTTATCGGTTTCGTGGTTCACAGTTCGAGTTTCAAATGCATTTTCCATGTTACCGCCACCCGCCTAGTCTGCCTCTCTAGAAACCAGACCAAAAAAAAGCATTCCATGGCCATTCCAATAGCAACAAACAAATTTCAAATGGCTCTTTGGCTCTACCATTTCCCAATATTTCTTTTCCTCGCTCTCAGTGATTCGGTGTCTTTTGCTTTTATCTCATTTGGTCTGTGCGTCCTGGGTGAAGGGAACAGGAACTACAAAAAGAGGAAAAAGAACATTTTTTTCCCCAATTCTGTCTTTCGAAATGTCGACTCATTTTGTAGTAGGCGCAACTATGTTAATAACATTCAAAGTGGACTTGGATGCTTCATTAATATTTGATTTATTTCCACTGTGTGAATAAGTAGACATAGGTAGGAAAGTTGGGCAGATTGGTCAAGCTGGCAATTGAAACTATAATCAAACCCCTGAGGTTGTTTAATTGTAAGTCACAATGACAAACCACATTTAGGGCACATGATTAAATATTGAATCGAAATTGCTTTGCCAAATGGCCTGTAAACACAAACACACACATGGCTACATCTTTTGGCGGAGTTTGCTTCACGCGAGGAGACTGCAAACAATTATGGTTAAATTCATTAGCGAGCCATGCATAATTAAAGGACAAATGACCACATCACGCCTATGTTGCCTGCGGTTGATCCTGCCTGCGAGCTGGCAAGCATAACTAAGCGGAAAGATAGATGAGAGAGATTAAGAGAATTGGAAATAGATATATATATTTTTTTTCTTTGAGAAGGGGTATCAAAAGAAACCACTCAAAATCAATGTCCTTGCAGGAAGTGCCTTGGCAATTTGCAATCCTTTGTGCCATTACACAAGACTTCCGCAGGGTCCTGGACTCGTGGAGGTTGTGTCGCCTGCAGCGACACGGTACTGCAATCAAAGTATTATGGAATAGCAGAGGACCAACAGCAGCATTAATCCTTCATTGGCAATCAGACGAGAGAGAAAACCTTGTCATGGCCCCTTTTTGGTGATCAACTCAATGTATTCCATACCAGGCATTCCAGGCAAAAGGCGGAAGTTGTAAAAACGCCAACGCCGCACACAAAGCAAACATGAAGAAAGAAATTTTTGGTGCCCGACTGCTGCTGCTGGTTTGCCCTCTTTCTGCCGCTCTCTCTCTCTCTCTCTTTCTCTCTCATTCTTTCTCTCTCTGTTTCTCTACTCTAGGGCAAAACCCACCTAACCAGTGGCACGGAACCGATTATAGTATTCCGTATTTGGATTCAGATTTGCCTGAGGGCATTCGTCAAACGACGCAGCAACTGAAGCAATTGTTTCGCCAAGTTTCCTTTTTGCTTTGTTCATTATGTGCTGCTCCTTGATGCTGCTTGCTTTCTTTTCCATTTGTTCATACGTTCGTTCGTTCCTTTGTGTTGAATAAACACTGATTGATTGATTAGAGGCTTGAGCTTGAGAGATGTGAAGGTTTTTAGGGGCTGGGAAGGGCATACCCAATCCCTTACACTTATGGGATGGTGGCACTAAACTTAATGAGAGACCCTCAAGCAAGTGTCGCATCAATCAAGAGCGCATTTAATGCGTTATAAGTGTGTGTGGCAACAATTTCTCTTGATTTGCGATTATTGTTTAGGTGTTTTCTGTGTATGTGTGTGTTTGAGATACATCTGACAGCTGGCGATTAGCAAGTGGATCACTTAAATGAATGGATTCTTAAAGCAGGCACATTCCGTTTTTTTTTTCTTTTTCTTATTCTCTCGCAATTTTTTTTTTTTTTTTTGAGCCGAGTCACCTTTAAGGCCCAATCTCTTATCCCTAAACAACAACAGAAAAAAATTGGCTACGTGGCCAAGCTCAAGTGTCAGGAATGGCAATCAACACAACTGAAATCGATAGTGGCGAATGCTCTGTTCCCTGCTGGCTCAGCATTGTGGCATGTCATGGCTTCCGTTTTGTCTCTGTCTTTCCCTCTCTCCCATGCTTATCCACCTCAATCTTTCTCACAGTATCTCTGGCTGGAGTATGACCGTTTCCATGTCATTCCACAGAATCATTTCATCAATAGACTTTGGCCACTAGTTTTATACAGTTAGCACTGCTAACATATCCTACTCATCCCCTCATTCCCATTTTTATCCGCTTTCTTCTTCTACCATTCTTTTTCATTCCTCTGATTTCATTCACTGGGTGGAAAAGTGCTCATTATCAGTTGAAATGTTGTCAATTACGGATTTTCGTTTGTTTTGTTTTGATTTGACTTTCAATTGAATTTCGTATTGGCATTTGAATATCCGACATTGTCTTTTGTCCCGGCCGTTGTCATCGTCACGAACAGTTTGCCACCCAATACCAAGGCAATCCCCATCCCAAATTCCAAATCCTCCCGCCCAATCTGTATTGCCATTAAGCTAGAATGCTTTTTCAAAATCTCATCGCTTATGATGAGTCTCTACTTGTTTCTCCACGCTTCGTCGTTTGGCCTCGTTTCGCTCTCCTTCTCATTGATAAACTGCAAACTTTGTACATAAAAAATTAATTTGATTATTTTTCTTTCTTTGGAGCCCGTAGAATTTGCCTTAATGATGCCATAATCAACTGTTTTACTGCACTTAGCGAACAGAAAGAGAGTAAAGTTGACTTTACACCGATAAACTCGCATAAAACATTTCCCAAACAATTTTTGTAATTAAATTCTTTGGAAAAAACAAAAAGGAAAAGCAGAAAATGGAAAAGCTCCATCATAAAATCTGTCGATATATTTTTCTCTTAAACAAACTACGCATTTAATGTTTTGAATTGAGACTATCTAATCGGTATCTAAATATGCATATCAAATAGAAATTCTCAATGCAAAGCACTTGGTTATTACATTCTCTGGGCAAGGCAAAAAAAAAACCCACACAATGGGGGCGTATGATTGAAAATTTCAATTAAAATTATAAAGGAAAATATTTTGCAAATTTTGTTTGTTGTTGCCTCTCATCTTCCCTTTTTATTTTAGGGATGCTGTTGTCGTTGTTTTTGTAGCTTCTAAAAATTATGCGTAGCAGAAATTTTACTAAAATTCCAATGGCATCGGTCGAAAAAACAATAGCCAAATAAACGAGAGTGCTTGTCGTCGGCGTTCTCATTGCCGTTGCCGTTGCCGTTGCCATTGCCTGGTTGGTTGGCCAACCACAAAATAATTTGCTTTTGTGCTTCATCATAAAGGAGATTACTCTAAGAGAATGCTGCTTCTGAACTGAATTGAACTTAACTGAACCGAACTGGAACAATAAAGCCAAGAGCCAAAGCAAACGAGACATTAAAGTTCAAAATGATGGCCCAACAAACTTAATCGACTTGCCTGCAATAATATTTAAATTTAATTTAAATGCTCACATGAGAGCATTTAACATGGCCAAACAAATCGATGACCATGCTGCTCCTCAATCTGCAGGACAATTTGCAAAATGGAAACGAAATGAAAGCATAGGAAACGAAATGAAAGGAAAGGTCTTTTAGCTATCCATGGCAAATGCAAAGCTATAAAGCTTCTGAGCATTTCAGAATTTGTTTTGGGTTAATGCGTTTGTTGTTCTTATTCTTGCCACAAGTATATATTTCAAGGGGATGTTGGACGGGTGAATAAGACAATGGACAATGTGAACCCACAGTTTAGTTCAGTTTAAGCTAATGACATTTTATTGCCCATCCCCCTCTCTCTTGCTAGCTCTGGATCTTCGCCAGGGTAAATGACATTTAAATTCAAACTTAAGACAATGAATATTTGTCTCAACGTAAATGATACATAAGACCTATGCGGGGTTTGAGGAATGGTTAATGCATTGATATGATGAGATCATTATCGAAAATTTCTTGCTAGCATTTGCTAACTTTTGACCCATTAGCTCTTCGCAATGTTTTTGCTGCCGCAAATGAAAGGAAAACAATTGGTCTTGCTTTTGGCTTCGTTGCTGCTGTTGATTTTGTGGTCTAATTGATACAAGAAGATATCAGAGTCCAGATATATATGGATGTGGCAACAACAATAACCCGGGCATAAGTCACCAGGCAATGTTAGAAATGCAACCAGCAGCAGCTGACAATTGACAATTGTTTTCAATGCTGTTGTGTGTGGTTGGTCGGACGGTCGGTCGGTCAGATGGATGCCATCCTATACGTTTCTCCTAACACATTCAATCTATTTCAGTTGTCAGAGACACAGGCGCTGTCAATCAGTCGAGAACGTTTGTGGGAGAAGGGAAATGAAAGCTGTAGGAAATGCTAGCAATGTGTAGGCGGAGGTGTGGGGGTTTAGGGGATTGCATACACTGCGTATGCTTAATGCCATTTGGCACACACGTCCGCATGTTGTGTGGCTGTTTAGTTAAAGGTTTTTGTCTTCCTGCAAAAGTTTTTAAGCACGTCGAGCTGTTGAAAACTTACGAACGCGTGTCATTGAAAGCCTTACAAAGTTGTCACACAGACATAGACCCTGGCGATAGATAGATAGACAGTCAGACAGACAGATGGACTACAGAGAGAACGATGTACCAGAGCTACAATTTCAATTTGTAAACTCCGTGTGTGTGTGGAAAACTTTGACAAGTGGCCGAGCTGAGCTTAGTCAGACCAACGATGTTATCAATATGCACCCAAGCAGCATCATCTCATCTCAAAATATGATTATATGCTGCTTCAAAAAACTTTACCCCTTATGCATTCTACTCTAAAATTCTGGTTTCTTTTTTTTCGTATCCTACAGCAGCCACAACAACTATATATATACTGTTATGCCCGGCCAAGGCAGGGGAAAACGAGGTGGCAGCGGCGGCGGACCTGTAGCTGGAGCTGGAACCATGCATGCAACATTCAATATGCTGGTGCTGAGCTGGATTATAATCTCCGACTTATTGCTCAGTGGTAAGTGTACAAAGAGCTCATACTTATACGCATACTCATATTTATACTTATATTCATATGATAGTATATCCCATCCGCAGCCATTCACAATTATGTTCGTCTGTCATGTTCAACAAGCTGAATTTATTATGCCAACTGCGTGCGCCAATGTGGTTAAAATTGATTATTTAATTTACCCAAAATAACTGTTTATATTATACATTGAACTGCCCACAATCCGAACAGAGCTTACCCTCCGCCCCCTGTTGGAAGGCAGTCAATTTATTAAATATATATAACATACACACACCCACTCGCACACAGACACATGCACATTGCTCTATAATTCGAGCATGAGCCGCTCTCGCTTTTGATTAATATTGGTTTGTCCAATTAAAGTTGCCATAATTTGCCCAACCGCATTCGCTCGATCCCGGCCTGGTTCCGTCCCCGGCTGAACACAAAATGTGTTCGACTTGTGGCCATGCCAACGGACAGCTCATTTATTTTTAAATCAGTTTTTATTTTTGTATGTAAATACGAACACAAGTGTTTTGACCCAATATAAGTGTATATATCCTGTATAATACTGTTAAATATTACATACATTATTTCATAAGATAATTGCCAAGTACATAGTACTTAAATTATGACTTCAATAATGGCTGAATAAATTTCAAGTAGATTTCTGCGAGAATAATTTTTGACAACACATTTTCATTTGACCTTATAACGTTGTAGGATGAATTCGACACAAATTATGTAATTAGAACAATATTACAGCCATTAACGAAATATTTGTTCTATGAGGATTCAGAGTATTACTGACTGGTGTTTCCATAGCACAATATAATTTTTTTATTCTGATAATTGTTCATAATAATTACTACATGATAAAAAGACAACTATGAATTTATTTATATTCTTTTCTTATCTCATAAAGTCAAATCATATAAAACGTATTACCAAATACACTTTACCGCGATATAAGCTATACACAAAAATTCCCAAAGCTAAGCACTTTTAATACTGTTGAAGCATTAATGTATAGTTTAAGTGAGAAATCGTCACTTGATTTAATTGACATTAGGATGACATTAGGATGTTGACAAAGGATGTATTAGAGTGTTAGCCACAAAGCCGCCTCACATAGTGGCATCTAAATTGCAAAACATTTTCTTTTAGCATACGTCCAGAAGTTAAGTATGGTTACTTTTTAGGTTTCATTGCCCTGCAATTAGATGCTATGTTTAGCAAGCAAAATGTTTAAAAAAAATACAAAGTAAATTGCTTCAAGTTATTAAAATATTGTTATTTACATGTTAATATTTATACTGATAGTGGTTTTCCTTTCTTTATATTTTCCTTTTTTTTGGCTTTAAGGCAATGGCTGTGAGCTGAATGTTTCAATTCGAGTGTAAATGAAATAAAATTGCAATATTAAATAAATTACATTAAATATTGGATGAAAGTTGAAATGTGAATACAAATGGATGATATGTAGGAGAGGAGAGGGTTCGTTCGGAATTGGAAAGGTCGACATAGCCAGGGGCTGACTGTGCCATAAATTAACATTGCAAATGGATGCCAGACAGATGAAATGCAACATTTCGGGCCCTGCCGAATGCTACGCGTAATTAAGTTTTTCTCGCCGTGTGGCATAATTGAATTCAAATTGTTGCCACATGCACCACCATTTTCGCCTGTGAATGTACTTTATTATTGAAGTTGTTTCTCCTGCCTTTCTGCAGCCTGAGGTGTGAGGCTTTTAAACGGGTTACTTTAATGTCTTTCCTTTCTGTTTACAGTCAATTGCTTAAAGGATCTGAAAATATTCGTACCGGAGGCTGTCATAATGGGCAATGCAGCGACATTGTCTTGTCAATATGATTTGGAGCAGGTAAGTGACACTTTCCGGCAGGAGGAGTGACAGCAAACAACAATGAGGTAGCGACTACTTCGAAGCGGCGGCTCAGCGGCAATGGCATACTTAATTATTATAATTACTTGCACTTTGTCTTGTCTCGCTCTGGTCGTTGTAGTTGTCCTTGCTGTTGTTCTTGTTGGCTATCCATCCATTCTGGCTACGCTTTTCATTAACGCATCTGTTTTCCCTTTCTTCGCTTTCTTATTCTTTTTTCTCTTTGTGTGTCTTTGGTCTCATTTCTTTTGCAGGCGGCACTATATTCCGTACGCTGGTACTTTGGTCAGGAAGAGTTCTATCGCTATGTGCCACGCGAGGCCAAGCCCACATTTGTCTTTGCCGTGGCTGGCATTAATGTTGATGTAAGTTAAATTAAGCATGGAAATGCAACGCATGTGTCAAATTAATGCGGGAAAGGGGATTCCGGTTACGGTTACGGCTACAGTCTATGGTTTATTGTATCTGTTTTTTGTTTATAAGCGAAAGCGCAGTGATCTAGTCGACATGTTGCCTGATGTTTTATTTTATTTGTTACCCACCAACGTCAGAGCCCAGTGTCAATTTAATGAACAAATCACACAAAAAGCTTTCAGAAAGAAATATATATTCAAATGTTGTGCAAATATTTAAATAAATGTGGACAATGGTGGCGGACATGAAGCTTTTGCCATCAGCAACAACAACAATAACAACAGCCGGGTGCTTTACTATCTACCCATCTTACTCTTACACCATTTTCTTGCTCACTCCTACTCTTTCTGCTGTTGTGCAATATTTGTACACCATTTTTATTTACAATTTTTGGTTTGAATTTTGTTTTCACATTTATGTGTTTGTACGAAATATTCGGCTGCACAATTTGAAAAGTGCCACAATACACACACGCACAAACACATGGCACACACACACAGCTGGGTAAAATATTGCGCAATGTGCAAAATAGTTTATGGCGCGGCTGCTGGCTAACAAAACGAACAAAAAACTACATATAAATAGAAGCACCTAGTGACGATGACTGCAATTGTTTAGTATTCGCTTTCACATTCACATTCGCATTCGCATTTGCCATCGCAATCGCATTCGTTGTCCATGTCGTCCATGGCGAATACTTCTATGTGCGCTCATTAATAAAAACAACAGCCTCAAAGTATGCAATAAATTCTTCGTTGAGTGCGGCAAGCGCAAAAGCATTTTTTGGACAGCTTGGTTTTTTTCTTCCTATTCATATTTTTGTTTATTTTAAAATACTTACGATCTCTTTTCCAAATTTCGACCGTACAATAAAAACACCGCAATAAATACATTTTAACGCTCAATTTGGCTCAGACGACTTAAAGATACTCTTTAGCAATAATTTTAAAAAGTTTAAGTAAAACTCCTACAGGTTTGTAGGAAAATTTGTAAGCTCAAATTAAGAAACAGAGTGGTTGGTATTCAACTAGGATTTAGCAAAATTCTATACACACTTAGAAATGATTAAAAGTTCTCACCCGTTTTTGGTTCTGGAATATCAACTTTAATTATATTAACTTTTCCATTCAAATACGATTTCTTAGGCTCTATTATTTACAGAAAAACTTTTCAATTTATACATTCAAGCGCAATGTATTTAATTTCTACTGTTTTGGATGTAAAGGTGCCAAATATTCAAGAAAACAAATTGTAGACTTCTGGTAAATGCAGCAATAAATATATAAAATTGCAATACCATTAGAAACTCAACTTAACTTACCAAATAGTGGTTAAAATTCAGAATTGATTGAAAAACTAAATCATTTATTCAATTCATAAAATCTATATAACTTTCCTAAAGTTATTTTTGAACTTTTAAAGAAATTCCATTTACTCCGATTAGACTATTGAAATTCCTTTTACCTCAAATTGCCCTGTGCCCGTGTTAAACGAGCAGCGATTTTCATTGTGGCACTGAAAAAGTACAATATAAAACAACAACAACAGAGAAATAAAAAAAAAATATGAATCGCTTGTCGTATAATCATAAATAAATAAAATTGAATTTGCCATGAAAAATTTTTGTGTGCGAAATATAAATTGAAAACTCATTCGTCCGCACATAAAACTCCAAACTCATTTGCCAACACTTCATACAACATTTTTCAAATTTTCCCAAAAAAACAAAAGCAACGCAAGAATAAAAACAAAAAATAAGCAGGGAGAGAAGGTTCAGGGGGCAATGGAGGGCAACGTTAAATAATAATAAATAATGGCATAAAGAACATCGAGAGGGGGCGAATGATGGAGTAATATTTGCTTTATGTAAGCGAAACAAAGCAAAACCAGAAAACCAGTGGGGACGGCGGAAAGCTTATAGAAATCATTTGCCAGGCTTCCGCCTAGTTTTATCTCTGTTTCGCTCACAAATTCGCCTTCTCTCTCTCTCTCTCGCTCGCTCTCGTGATTGCTTGCTTTCAACTGCTCTGTCCTCTATCGATAATCGCAATGGGGCTAGCCACATCAATCAGTTTGGCCATGCAGAGTAACCGGAATTGATTAATTTGCTTTGATTGTGTCTTTAATTTGCACAGAAAGTGGAAAGCGACCAGAAGCAGATACAATATAAATGGAAAAAGAAAAGAGGGTTGGATAAAAAAAAAAGACGAAATGCGGTCCCCGAATACGAGAAGAATTCAGCTCGAATGTTAATTTGCCACTAATTAGCATTCAAAGGCATTTTTGTACTAATTAAATATTTCGATTGCAACCCAACTCCACCCAACGGGGCGTAGTGAGTCAGTTGTGCATGTTAATGTATTTTTTTTTCGTTTTGTTTTTTGTTTAGCGAACGAATTGGAAACTAGGAAACAGTAGGAAAACTATAGGTAGAAAAAATTCAACCGTTTGGCATTGCCGTTAGTGTTTGTAAGGTAATTTGTTTTTTTTTTTCTTTTTTTGTAGCCTACTTATGGGAGAGTGAAAATAAAATTTTTAATTTAAGCAAATTTACACTCCACCTGCTGCTGCGAGCCAAACTACTTGAGATGCAATCAGCTATGAACCGCAAAAGGTGAAAAGCATAAGAAAAAGTAAAGAAAGACTACAATGCCGAACGTAGAGAGCAAGAGTGGAGCCAGATGGTTACGAAGCGAAACAAGGACAAGTAGCTAGTAGCAGGATGCCTGATGGCGGATGGCGAATGGTACAAATGGTAGCTTCATTTAGCCATGGTACTTCTGTGTGCAATTAGGTTTGAAGGTTAGCACAGAAGCCATATTAAAAGGTTTACTTTTGAGAAATAAGCGTTCTATATTGCTAGGCTAAAGTCAACTTCTTGATACCGCCTAATACGAATCTAACCAAAAGATATCTTTTAGATCTTTGTCTTCAACGGAAGAACTAATGTTAAATAATGTTTGTCAGAAACAAAACTAAGATATGTTTTGGATTCCAAAAGATTTTACCAACTATTTGTGAAAAATATTTCCTGTTTTATCACTTAGACTATAAAATACTTGTAGCTAAAAAAACAAAATTAAATTCAAGGCAAAATTTATTCGGTTGTCAGTGAGCCACAATTAAATTTTATAATTAAATTAATGATCTTGTTCACGATTGATTATAATCAATCGATGACTTTTATATTGTGAAGCTATACAGGCAGGAGACATAAATTTATTATTTATAGTTATTTCTAAAGTCAGTTCATAAAAGGAGGCGAAGCTAATGTTCGATGCTCCTTCGACTAAAGGCAACCATTTTAATTCCAGGGTATTAAAAGCTTGCACCCCTGAAGGTAACAAATCAAAATGAGACGCTGAGCAACCAGGTTGGGCTTTCTAATTTAAATTGATATGTAGTTCATAGGAACTAACGAAGGCAAATAGTCAAAGGCCAGGCCACAAAATGGAAATGGAATTTTTAAGTTATGCCAAGGCAAATATGTTTCAAATGCTTACAGGGATAGGAAAAACGAGATGTTAAGGCGGGGATGGAGCAAGTGCCGTAATTGAGATTAAAACATTATAACTTGACTTGTTTTACTTTTGCTAAATCATTTCAAACAGCTAAACACACGCTTAATGAGAAAAGTTCTACACCGTGCCAAGTCATCGTGGGCTATTATGCATATATGTGTATTTATATGGGGTGTAAGGTAGGTGGGCGTGGCATATGCATGGGTTGGAGAGCATTTCTCTCATACTCGGGCCCTGCTGGCTGGCAGTCGGGACCAGCAGCAGCACTTGAAAGGCAGCTGCTGCTTTCTCTGATGCTGACATGCGATGATGCACTTGTGTGCGTTTTTTCTTTTTTTTTTGGAGGTGGAGATGGACGACGCCAACGACGGCGACGACGTCGACCAAGTGCACTCCTGTCGTCCACTTGAGCGTTATTGGAATGTAAATGTATGCATATTAAGGTGCGGGGCTGTGAGTCGCGCCAACCAACTTCAAAAGTCATTCAGTCCACCCCTACACCAATCCAACACATATTCGACAAACCTTTCACACACAAACACGTCAGCCACATGCGAAACATAAAAAGCAAAGATCATCATGTTAAATGTAATTAAATTTTTAATTTGGAGTCATCATTGCTTGCCTTGGGCATGGGCATGGGCATAGGCATGGGCTCGTCGTTGGCAAATCTTCAATTAAAAAACACAATTAAGTGTACCGCCCGTGGAGCTTGCTTACAGGACACAGGAATAGGATATGCCAAGTGCTCTAAAGTTTTGCGGCTTATTCATTGTCCGCAACAATAAAAATCACAAGCCAGCACAAGCAGCTCCTTCTCATGGCTCATGGACTGACTGTGGACTGTTGTATGTTGTGCCTCTGTGCCCCGAAAAGTTTTTTGCACACTGTCAACACGGAAGGAATTATTCCGCATTAAGTTTGCGGTAATGGCAACGGCAACGGCAACGACTGTGGCAGTGGCAATGCCAGAGTCATACACACACACACACGCACACCAAATACTAGTACTGTTGATGTTGTTGTTGTTGTGACTGGAGCATTTGCTTTTAACATTGTTAATAACCCGACACGCCTCACATTTATGCACAGAAATGTGCGCTTAAAATTAATGCACTTGGCTCTGGTAAAAATGAGAGCAAGAAAATGAAGAGGACCCCGCTGACAATGCCGGCGACAGGAATGGCCAAAAAGTTGCTCGGAACGACTCTGAGTGGACTGAATTCGTAGGGCTTCCACTTTTGCCTTTTTCTGCATTCTCTTTCCCCCAAACCTTTCCCTTTCTTCGGCTATGTATTTTTTGGATTGTAGGCAACCCGTGTGGGTGAGTAGAGACAGCGAGGGCGAGAGAGAGAGAGAGAGTTTTGGGACTGTTATTAATTAGATGCACCAGGGGACCGACTGACACAAGGGAAGGAAGAGAAAGATTTTGGTACATATAGTTTTATCCTTGTAAGTTGCAAAAGTTTAATTGAGCACTGGTTGCCCAAAGATAAGTAATTAAAGCAATGTTGCTGCCACAGCTTGGTCTTAAAGCTCTAGTTCAAACAACAATGCAATCAAACTAATCTCTTGTAACTCTCATGAGAGTACGATAATTTTAAAGTGAACAAACTTTAAAATATTTAAAGAGCATATTTATCAAAATAAGCCTTAATTATAACTTTTAAAAAAATCTGGTTTTTATATAAATCACTTAGACGTTTGAAAAATTTAATCATACAGTTATCTGTCCATTTTTTCTTAGTGTGTCTGCTAATTAATAATTAATACATTTTTGTCTCAAAAACTTTTTTATATATTATATCTTTAAATACAATAACTGGAAACTTTGTTCGGCTTCACAATTAAACAGTCAAACTTAAAGCCATTTTATACAAATGTATACAAGAAGTTTTGGACATCACAATTTATCGCCTTGGGCTTCAACAAGGTTCTTTCTAAAAACAAGACTTTTTACATAGTTGGTATCAAAAAGACAAATTCACACGACAAAAGTCGAGTTCCTAATAAGTAAACAACTATTTCAATCGATAATTTAAAGACTTAGCAAAAGTGTTTTCCAGATTGAAATCCACGTTGATTATAATGAAAAAACAATTTTTTAATTCTGTTCTGTTTGAAATTAAGTTCAATAGTCACGAATTGGCAGAGAAATTTCGATTTCCAATTTTGCAATTCATCAACCATCATTTTAAGGCTTTCAATCTCTTGACAGTCTGTTTCTCTTGTTCACTTCAATTACCGTTATTCTCCAAGCGAATTGCTTTTTTTTTCTGTTGGCCTTGGCCAAAAAGCTCTTGTGACAAATGGCAACAAATAAACATAATAAATATAAATGCGAATTGCATGCAACGCACACAGTCACATTCACAGAATAGACTGAAACTAGCCATTTTGCTTCTGCCACTCTCTCCTTTTCTTTACCTCTCCTGGGGACAGCCGTACACCCGCACAAAAATCTCCACAACAATGAGCACAATAAAAAGCAATGCATTTTCCAAACACCAAAAATTGTTCACAGCCAGCAACAGCAACAACTACCGCACCGGAAACATCTCATTCACTAAATTTGTGGTCGCTCCCTTTTTTTGCCCAAAAGCTTTAGGCAGTCGAAGTTGTGTCGAAATGCCAACGGCAACTGAACAAAAATGTGGAATGGAATAGGATAGGGTTAGGTTTAGGATGGGTATGAGAATCGGCCGTTAGTTACAACAAAGCTCGAGGCAAACGGAAATTCGGCATGACATAATACGTGCGCACATGTGTGTGGGTGAACCGAACAGCACAAAAGTAGTCAGGGAGCAAGTGCAGCAAGGAGTAGTGAAGAGAAGTATGTGGTGTGGCTGGCTGGCTGGCTGGTTGGCTGGCTGTCTGCCGCGACTTGAGTTGATACAGCAATAATTCATAATGTGTTGCATGCAAACGAGGCTACAGCTGAGGCACACAAACACACATGGAGCAGTCCATGCGACACAGCGTTGGCAAAAATTAAAATTGCTTTACAACAAACAGCGGAAACTCAGCGAGGAGCCAAGCACAGAAAATGAAAGGAGAGGCAAAGGACAGGCCAGGCGAGGCGATGGCAGTGAGGATGACTGGAATAAAATTCATTGTATTCTTAGTACTCTCGACGAAAGCGACTCTTGCTGCACATGTGGAGGAGGGGATGCAACTTTTTTGTTGCCTTTTTCTTTTTTTTTTTTGTTGCAGTAAAGTTATTATTTCATAAAGCCAGAATTATTGAAACAATACTTTACTCTCACACATTCATGGCTTGAAGAGGGGAAAGAACACTTCACGAGGCACACACATTTATGTCTGTGTGTGTGTGTGTGTACATGCTATATGGTATGCAAAATTAAGCTTTAGTAGCTTCATATATATGCACATTTTGTTGTTGTTGTTGCCTGCCTGCCAGCAAAGTTGCAGCTGCGGCTGCTAAAGTAATATAAAATATAAATAGAAATTAAAAGCCAACAAATAAAAATAAATAAAAACAGGAAAAAGTGCTGCAGCAGCAGGAACAGAAGCAGAGCATAAAAACAAAAAAAAAAAAAAAGAAACTTTTTGCACGACAAAAGCAACTGAAGTTGCGTTGAGTTTTCCTCGAGTTGTTTGCCGAGCGGTAACAGTTACAACAAAAATGGCTAACAGTTTTTTATATGTATGTACGTATGAGCAACTAAAAGTAGATGATGCCAGGCAGGCATATAATTCCTCAAAATGGCAGACATTTGCGTTTTTTTGTTTGGCGCACTTCCTGGCGCTGCCACTTCCGTTTCCGCCCAGTCACACACACACACACACACACACACACACACACGCAGCAAACAAAGTCACATGCAATTAAATAAATATGACAACAATAACAAGCAACAACAACAACTATAGCAATAGCAACAGCAAACGTAACGAAGCCACAACAATTTGCTAAATAAAAAGGCAGTTGCATAAATAAAACAACAGTTAAACCTGCTTCTAATGGGATTTTTTTTATTTTCCCATTTTTTATTTGCATGCCTTCTCTCTATTTTTTAATGTTTAATAACATAATTAGTGTCATTTAATTAGAGATGTCTGCATTCACATTGCGCTTTCGTTCAGGAGCGGAACCGGTTAAATAAGGAGATAAACATAAGGTGGTTTCGAAATGTACCTTAAAATAAGCACAAGCTCTTGTTTGTCTATTACTTATAGTTTAAAACATAACACTAAAATATGGATGCTCTTTTTAGTCAAGGCTATGTAAATCTCGTTTGGTGCATCATCAGTTAGGAAGTTTTTCGGCAGTTATTTTCCTTTTGAACTAGCTGACCTTTAACTAAAGATGGGATATAAGAAAAGCATTTTAAATATTTCCTTTGTCTATCATCATCAAATCTGCCACGAGGTAATTTTTCCCACATCACAAAGATGTGTGCAAGATTTTTGTTTGTTAGAATTACAAAAGCCAGTTCATAGAATGCGAAATCGTCATTCTGAACATGACGCCAGTGGCTTGAGCCCAAAATAATTGAAGTTTGCTCCTTAAATCCTATAGGGATACTAGTCGAAAACTTTAACTAATGTGAAGCGATGACAAAGAGTGACGCAATGCATTCAACTATACATACACATAACAAAAGTAGAAATAAATAGAAATTAAATTTCATTATTTTGTCTAACCAAAATTAGTTAATTAATCTAAAGATTAAAGTCATTCTCTTAACCCAAAGTTGGTTGAATGGTTTACAAATTCATTGTCTCATTTGCTTTAATTTAAAAATCTATTCTATTAAATCTTCTACCGAATTTAAACAATTCTATATATTTTCCTTTATTGTGAATAGAATCAAATCCATTCCGATCTAAAGCATAAATTTCATATTGCAAATGCAATTAAATATATATTCCACAATTGTTGTGATTGCTGATTTGTTTAAACCTGCTCTCTGCAGGTCTACAATTCGGCTTATTTCCAATGTGCACACACACACACACTCACTCAGATAGAGACGCCAAAACAGGGAGATGGAAATAAATAACTCATGTAAACTAATTCGAAATTAATGCGGAACTATCAGTGGTCTAGTGCACATTATTCATAGCTCATACGACATAACACAACACCCAGGATAGTCCCACGATGCCTGTAGCTTCTACTCCTTCTGCTCCTACTCCTCCTCCTATTCCTTTTCATCTGTTCTCGTGGTGTGCATACATATAGACAACCTTATCAATACGTTTCGCATTTGTTTTCATTTTATGATTGCGTAACGAGATCAACGACAAAAGCCACTAAGACCACACAGTTCGTTGGAATTGGTTAGAGAGTTCTAGCCAATATGCCAAATGGATGGTTGCCCCGGAGCTAAAAATGGGAGGGACTGGGTGTCAGTTATCGAATGTTATCTGCTTGAAACTACAAGAGAAAGAAGCAACAGCAACAACAAACAGCCGACAACAAAACAGAGACCACCTTACATACATACATACATATAGAAAAGTCTGTCGAGCAATGCGCGAAAGTGTTGAAACAATCGTAAAAAGCTGTTGTGCGCCTCAGGCACAATACGAAATGGCAATAGGGTTGGTTGTATAACGTTAGAACTAGAAATGGGACAACAATGAGAGGATTAGTCGAGATGCAAATGAACAAAACCATGGGGAGAATATGTCGAACCAACCAGCCAACGAACGAACGAACGAACAAACGAACGATAGAACCTTTTGGCGGCATATGCAAAACTCGAACTAACGAAAATACAAAAGGCCACGTCTGCGATAAAAGGACCAACACAAGCGCGTTAATCGCGACTGCGTTACTGAAGTGGATTTTGAGAGTACGAGATTGCTGCAGTGTTCCATCCAAAGTGGCAAACTCTTGCTGGCAATTAACAGAAAATGCTAAATTGCGACAACGACCAAAAAAAAAAAACCCTGATAAGGCTAGGCGAACTTTTAATACACTAACCAATACTAAAGAGAAAAACCTTTCGAACAAAAACATAATACGAAAATATGTTGGAATAAAATCAACTTGTTTTTCGAAATTACTTTACTAAAAGAGACAATAAAAGAGAGTATCCATATTATATCTCCTGTATTGCTAGAGCAAAATGGAGCCAGACTCATTTCTGGTCTGTTGATTATGTCTGGCAAAAAGACTGTCAAGTGGGCGAAGGGAAATGCAATTTTAATTTGCGGTTGCCAGTGGTTTCACAACGTCATTTTACTCATTTGCAGTTATCCAATTCGGATGCCACATCCGTCACACTGAAGGGCGTCACTCGGGAGCTGAGCGGCATCTATCAATGTGAGGTATCAGAAGATGCACCACTCTTTCACACAGACATACGTTCGGCCCATATGCAAGTGATTGAATTGCCCAAAGATGATCCCGTTATGCAGGTGGACAAGAAAGTGATTGGTGTGAATGACAACTTTAAGGCAGTGTGCACGGTGGGACCATCATATCCGCCGGCTAATATTACCTGGTACATCAATGGGCGCAAGGTAAGTGTACATGGCAAATGATAGCCTTATGCTTCTCGAGACGGTTTTCTGAATGTGTTTACACTCACTTATGTATTATCTGGTTTCTATCATTCGACTTTGCCTCTTTTTAGGTTTATAAGACACCGCTACAGCGTATCACACAGGATGCTTTCGAAGGTTCGACTACATACTCCTCCCTGGAAATCTATCCACACAGTCAGGTGCTGCAGGGTTTCTTTCAGGCCATGCCCAAGTATCATCCAAGTATATTGTTGCTTTGTGAGGTATCCATACTCCATGTGTTCACGAAGAATGTCCAGCAACGCATAGGATTAAGCAATGCGCCACCAACAACCATTTCACCCAATTTACTGGGCCTCGAAGGCTCCAAGCGTTATGTCAACGGTGATCCGGACAATTCAGCTCTGACGGGTGCCTCTCAATGCACCTGCTGCACTGGTGCTTTAGGCCTTCTCACATTGACACTGGCCACCCTGGCGTTAGCCCATCTGTGACCACCACATGTGGCGGCACAAGTAGAGGCATAAACAAAAATATCGCGAAGCGAAATGGCGACATGCAGCATGACATCCAGCCAGGATCGAGTACACTCAAATAAAGTGTAATTAAAACATAACACAAAACCGAAAACAAAAGAAAACAATAATAAAAAAAAAAAATCCGTGAAGCGTGCAAAAAATAAAAAACCAAAGAAAAGGAAATATTTTCAAAATATATTTTCAAATTGATGTCAACGCCAAGTAGCATGTGTCCATGTTTCCCTTCTTTTAATTTTAATACCCTATAACCAAAAGCATATACCTTGACATTACCAAAAATATGGCACAAAGGAGCGGCTATTGGATTTGGATTGGATTGGATTGGATTGGAATTTGGCCTTCTTAACTTTGCTTTTGATTAGTTAAAATATTGCCACAGCAATGTTTTTTGTTTATCAATTTAATTGTTTATGTTTTTTAGACTAGTCGGTATGATAGAATTAGTTCCTTGTTTTCTGTTGCAGCTTTAACTGAATCTGAAAGATTTTAAAACAATTAAAAGTCGCAAAATTCCGTTATATTAAAAAAGAATAAAAAAAAAATTACCTCATTTTTGACGCCATTAGGTAAGGCTTAATTTTTTTATAAATATTAAAATGGGTCAATAATTTAGGGGATTGATTATTAATACTTGAAATATGCTCGCTTGGTATAGGGTAAATGATAGTCGGTTCACCGACCTGTTAGCATGACGATTTTTTATATTTTTTTATGTTAAATTGTTGTTTGCTTAAAAAAAACACACACACAGCGGTTCTGAAGAGAAATTCAAAATGAATATTTTCAATACATTAATTAATTTGTGGCCGCTGCATAACAAAAAACAAAAAAAGTTTAAAAGCAAAAAAAGAAAATCAACAATTTCCGATAATAACAAAATTATGAAACACGATACACGAGAAATAAAAAACCAAACAAAATTTAAAAAACGCTAAAAACCGAGGCAAAGAGGAAATTTAATTATCTAGTATAAATAATATACGTAACAGAGGCGTAAATTAATATGTTGTGGGCGTGGTGTGATGTTGGTCTAAAATAAGCGAACACAAAAACCAAAACCGAAATCAAACTTAAAGCATAAAAACAAAAAAAAAAAGCGAATGGATATATAAATAAAACTAATTAACAAGCACACACACACACATACATTTGCAAAAAGTTAAGTAAATTGCAAAAATTTAACTGATTGTGAGAGAAATTGAAAAAAAGAAATATGAGAAATGAAAACAATTAATAAGCGTAAGTCAGACAAATTTATGAACTAAGTACACCCTCCCCCTAACCTACCCTCCAACAAAAACAACAAGAACCGCAGCCTAGTACCATAAGTTATGTAAATAATAAATTGTAAAAAACAAAAACAAAACAAAAAAAATATGAGATGAGCAAAAAAACACTATTGTGCAAAGCGTAAATTAAACAAATATTAATTAAAGCAACAAAACACACACACACACACACACACAAATGAACTAATTAAGTCCTAAAAAGAAATCAATAATTATAAAAACAAAAACAACCAAAAAAAAAAAAAACAAAAAAGAAAACAAATTGTCGTAAATGATTGGAAAATTAATTTGCATTGCGGTTTTCATTTGCATTTCACATTTTTGATATTGTTTTAAACAATTCTCTGTGTTAGCTGCCTAAGATGAACATTATGAAGTTTGTTTTTTTAGTGAAAATTTACATAATATTAATGGATAAAAAAACCAAAAAACAAAAAGGAGCAACAGATAAAAGTTTAAATAAATAAATTAATGAATAACTGTAAGCAAATAAATGTTAGTTTAATTACTAAGATGTTAACTTTAGAATTCTATGTTCGGCGCAATTGATCGAATCGATATTTGCTTGATCAATAAATTTTATTTTCATTTGTTTTAAACAATTAACCATAACTAAAAATCGATAACTAATATGAATTGCCCTCGGCATGGAGTCCGAGATGTTAGAAAAATAACAGAAATCAAATTGTAAATCAAAACCAACAAGAGACAAAAGTTTATCGAAACAAAAATCAAGAATAATAATTAAAGTGAAAGAGAAAATGAACGAAATTATTTTAGCCTCAAATTTGAAACCACACAAACAAAAAAAAAATGATATAACTAAATATAGTATATATGAATAAAACTACAACTAAATAATAATATGTAAAATCAAAACTTTAATACAGGAATAATGAACAACAACAACAGCAAGAAACAACAACAAAAATGCAGAAAAATTCACAATGAATCACATATATATACACATATACATAATATGTATGTATGTGCATAATTATGAATAAACTAATCGAAGTTAAGCAAAGCCGAAGAAAATAAAACACTAAATCCAGGCACACACGCAAATACACAAACACACACACACACTGACACAACACACACACTGACACAACACACACACCATTGAAAGGCAACTAAAACATGCAAAAGATGCGTGTATTTAGCTCAAAATGAATGCCAAGAAAATTATATGATGAAATAAATCAAACAAAACCGAAAAATAAATATATAAAATGTATGCAAAAGGTGTTTTATTCTTTAATCATATAAATTGCAGTCTTTTGTTTCTAAGATTAAGTTGTCAATGAGGTAAGATATCTATTATTAAGACATTATGGGCTCCCAAGTAAACCCAGGTGCTTAATCCTTGACGGGTGAAGGAAAAAATCAAAGTGTTTACCTAATCCAATTCAATTAGGAAAGTGATTTAAAAGCGGATGCCCCATTAGGAGGTTGTTTTTTCATGGGAAATATATTGGAAAGAAAACAAATATATTTTCAAATTTAAACATAATTTTCAAAGTAGTCTGTACAATTTTTAAAATGATTTTTGCAAATAGTTTGAAAAAGAAATAGAAATTATTAACACTGTAGACTGGTAAACGCTGCTTTATTATTATATGTTGAATGGCCTGAGGTTTACTTTTTACATTATTAACGTATTTAGCAAAATTAATATGGTGAGTATAATAAAAAATTAAATTTTACAAATGTATTATTTCAGAAATTTTTTTTTAGTTCCTTATGCAAATTCACATTTAATGATAGTATAAAAAATATATCATGTCACAAAGATTCTAGATGATCCTTTTATCCTTTTATTTCTTTTTTGGGTGAGAACCCACACCATTCTAAATCCTTATAAATTTCGTATATTTCTAAACTGTCATTGCTGCACAAAAAAACTGTCTTGTTAAGTCATAGCCTTACTTAATAATTTAACTGTTAAATCCTAAAAAGTTTGAATTCATCTGCTACTGATAACTTCATAAAAATGTGTATACATTTTTTATCTAGTCTAGTTTATTATTAGATTTATATATATTATCATCTTTCAAATAGATAAATAAATTTTGAATACCAAATAAAAATATGAAAATTACGCTTTGCTTAACAAATTCATGGAAATATCATCACAAAATCACATAATTTTGCTAGTCAGTAATTAGTTGGTAAAAGTTTGCTGTTTCTTTCAACATTTCACACATTTCGCATATTACTATTTTCAGTTTTTGGTGGTTAAAATTTATGAGAGATTTCTTCATGCAGATAATTAAGACAATGGACCTGTTATTAGCACATAAACACATACACATTTGCTCACACACACATGCTTACAAGGCAACATATATAGGGAGCCTGACATTGCCATTTGCCAGACCGATACCGAAGTTGGGTCCATGTTGTTATGTTACCATGTTACCAACAGCTGCACTTATGTTTGTATGTACACAGATAGGTACTTGCAATGCCAGCTAGATGCTGAGTCCTGATGCTGATGTAGAGACGTTGAGGCAGTCGGCGAGTTAAGCAAACATTTAACAGGGAATAGACATAGCCCTTAGGTTGGGGGCATTCGGACGGCATCGGCAATGTTGCTGTTCCCTTCCTTCTTCTCCTCAACACCGTCGACGTCCTTGTCCTCGTCGTCATGTTTTGTAAATTAAGCAAACAAATTAAGTGCACTTGGCGCCCCAGTCTTGGGGCGCACTGTTGCGCTACATGTAAACACATTGTGATTGTAACAAAGCCATATATCAAAACACATACACAGCGAATGTAAAAGGTGGGGCCATCGAGTGGGAGTGTGCAATTGCCCTTGAGTAGAGGCACCGTTACTTAACCAAGGACACGGAGTTTTTAGTTCGCGACCCCATGAAAAAACACATTGCCACACACGCACTGCAGACGTTAGTTTGTCTTAATTAGTTGAAGCGCCACCAGCAGAGAAACTGGCATTTCCTCCCCCGCAGCTATTCAACACCGACGAGTATCGGTGCATACACCACAAAATGGAAAAGCCAACCTTGGCCACCTGCTTTTGCAGGTATTATTTACAAGCCATTGGCTGCTGTTGCTTGATAATGCTGCTACTACGGCTACTGCTACCAAGACTCAACCACAATTTCAACTCCCTAAGCGAACGGTCCTTTCCCCCATAATTGTGCAGTCATCGTGCTGTTTAAAGTTTTGCGCACTCGTATGTTGTTGGCTGCTTGGCTGGCAACACGACGTATGCGTAATGCGAAATGAGTAGGCAAAATACATACATATACATACATATGTATTTGTGGATGTTGCCACGCGCAAGAGTTAACGTGAGCACGTGCCACAAGAATTTACAACTCGTCCTCCACTAACAATTCACTCCACTTACGCACTAAATTAAACGGCGAACCGAAAAAGTTGCTGACACAGCAACTAAGTCAATACTAGGCACTGCAGATAATATACTTAGTATGTACAGTTAGTATATATGTTAATCTTCTCTATCGCAACTTGGAACTTTCTGTTATGGAATGATGGTTTATTGATTTTATAATGCTTTTTCTTCTTTTGCGAAAGTTGGCATAATTTCTAAATTGCAGAGCGTATACCTACAAGTATATGTATTATATATAAACAAGCCTTTCAGCTTTGACTTGGACAACCCTAGTTTATTATGTTTATGTTTATTCATTAGAAAATGAACAAGCGTTACACAATGAAGATTTTTTAATTTTTGTAACTTTAACTGGCCAATACTTTCGGTTATGTTATTGTACATGTTTCTCTAAAACATGGTTTAAATATAAATATGCAACACTGTGAGAGATAATTTTTTGCACATATTTGGTCAACATAATTTTAAAATGAATTTAACGGAATTCGGAATAAATTATGCAACCTCAATCAGCAATATGCAGAAGGTAATTTAGTAGTAGATTTTGTCATGTTTTATTTGCCTGCAACTGCCAATTTTGTCCTGTTTTTCTTCGTCCATGTTGTGAGTATGTATACATATGTATATATACATTGCTAATGCAATTCGGAATCGGCGCAATGCTAATGTAAATGCGATGTTATAATTAAATGCGTATCGGGTAACGAATAAAACTGCCGTTTGCCAAAAACATCACCAAAATGAGTTGCATATTTTGAATCGTTTTGATATGGCAGATTTTCTCCCTTTCGCCCTGCTCTCGGCGTGTCTATCTGCATGAAATTTAAGCGGCTGCGGGACTATGTTTTATAGTCTCGCAATGGGCGTGGCTATGCTGAATGATTTGGTTTATGGCCTTTGCATGCATTTAACAACACAAAGAACGGGAGGATGAAGAGATGAGGAGTATTGGCCAAAACTGCCAGAGGCAAAACAACAAAAAACATTGTTAAAATGCAGCAACATTTGTTGGATTTATAGCGCGCTAATCGCGGCCAAACAGTAAAAAGGAGACATTGGGCCGTCCCAGTGGGTGGATGACCAGCCCCTGACTGTGTGTGTATATTTGTGTGTTTGTTGCCGTTCCAAAAATGTAAAATTGTAATGGAAATTGAAATGCAAATGCCTGGCATGACATTTACGAGTAGAGTGGTGTGGAGCAGCAGATGCAGAAGCAGCATCAACATCAGGCATTGCCAAAAACTCAACAATAAAATGTTGCAACTAAATGGGCAAGGCGCCGTATAGACAAAATTCTTTACTCTATACATATATATTTTCTATATATTTTTCCATTTCGCAAATGCAAAACAAGACAACCAGCCACGCCCACATTTAGCCAAGACAGCCTATAAATTTTATGTTCTTTTGCACAGCAATTAGTGATGGAAAGAAAAGAAAATCTAAAAATCTAAAAATATAAAAATCTTCAAACGCAGTACAGACATTGCTTAAAGATATAAACGTTTTATGATACCTCCACGCCCTACGCCCATTTACACACCCACACCGAAAACTGTATGATGAGCATCTTTTATGACAACTATCCGACGCCTCGGACATGCCACTGACGGCTGATGCGATGTGATGAATGCTACTTGAGCTGCAACGATGACATTGCATCATAAATTCGCCAAGGCGACAGCAGCAGCATCCATAGATAGCCGAGGAGGAGTTGCCAAGGTTAAAAGGGAAATGGGCGGCGGTGATGGCTGAAGTTGAAGATGATGGCCATGTCATAAGGCTTTTACGTGCATTCGATTTGGCTTTGATTCGCGAGACATACATAGATCAGCATTCAGAAGTTGCCACTTGCCAGTTTCGGATTTCAGTAATGTTGCCTTAAGCATAGATACACACACATACACACACACAGAACATATATTTTATTATGTAAAGTTTACCGTCGTTTAAGTAAATGAACTTTGCCTGTTTTGTCAGCCGTTGTTTGGCTTGGCAATTTGTTAATTTTGCCCTGAATTAAGATAAAATCTGATTACATTGGGCTTATAAAACCAAAGTTCTCAGGCAACAAGGCCAAGAGAAAGGCGGGTCTGACTGGCAGACAGGCAGAAAGACAGACATAGTCTATTGTTGTTGCTGTTATGGGTTTTGACTTGATTGTTTTCACATCGGCAACAGCTACAGCAGCAGCAGCAAGAACAATAAGGTTACAGTTTATTATTTTTGCTCATCAGACTCCCACAGACGTCTCGCCCAGCAATCCTTTCTATGTGGAGGTTTTTTTTTTTGCATTTTTGCCTGGCAACCTTACTGTTTCATGTTTGGCTGAGGCTGTTTTGGCAAAAAACCTTTTTTGCACCAGGAACAGCAAAGATTAAAACTTTTAATTTGCTTTTAATTAATTAAGTTGAAAATCGCAGCTAAAAGTCACAAGGATTTCTCACGCCCAACTCATTACATTTGCACGTTGCACGCTTCAACAAGTCAAAGCCCCGCCCCTCCTAAAATCACTTTACCACCTTGCCCCAACTTATTTAGACAAAAGGATAGAGTGGTGTGTGGTGTGAGGTATGTAAATTAATTTGCCTTGCGGTTAGTTTGTTATCATTGAAGCTAAGCAACTTTAAGTGAATGCTTGCTTACTTACTCAAAACTGTTTTGGAAATGTTAATTTAGTGAAATGTCCATGTGAGTTGTTTGTTAGTAAAACAATCAAACGCCTTGTGGTACACACCAGATGTAGGGAGTGAGATAGAAGCAGAGAGAGAGAGGGAGTGGGAGAAAAAGTGTGTTTAAGGTAAAATTCGAAAAGTTTTTCGTTGGTCTATTTAAGTAGCAAAATTCAATTTGCATTTCCATACCAACCCGCCCGCATTGCTTTTAAACGTCAAAAACTTTCGCCCAAAAAACCAATTGAAAATTATTTAAATTCCTATTTAGTGGCTTAAAAAGTTCAAACCACTTTCGAATAAGTCCATTTTTAAGAATTTTATGGGGGATTCCATGCCAATGGCTTGAAATGGCATTTAAAATGTTTTTCAAACACACACTTGAAATAGCAATTAAACGAAAGCAAAAAGGTTAAAATTTTCTATGATTTTGCTTTTATGATTGTACCAAGAACATCAAAAATTTTATTTTGTTGCAAATTAAATTAAAATTAAGGTGAGTTCGCACTTTCCATTAACTTTTACCTGGAGTCAATAGTCAGATCAATAGAACCAATTTGTTAGTTTTATATTGGTTATTTTAATAAGTTAATTTTTACTACAATTCAAATGATTAAGTATTTTTTGTTAGCGGTCCATTGACTTAAACTCTTAACTGTTAATTTTACTTAGACTTATGACTTAAAAATATACAGTCTAAAATTGAATTAGTTTCAACTCAGTTTGTATCCCAAGTAAAGAAGCAAATTTACAATATTCACGTAAAACTCATGCAAGCGTAAGATTTCGCCACTTTTTGACTTTTTACCTGTGCATACGTGGAGCAGGTCCTTCAGCTGAAAAGTATGCTATGGGAAACTACAACTAGACACACACATAAGCACGCTAGATTCTTTTGTTAAACATTATCTTTTGGTTGTGTTTCTTTTAGCAATTGGCAAGTTCAAGGATATGTTTGTATGTGTACACCTGCATGTGTATTATTCTTTTTCTTTTGGTGGTATCCTCACGTTCCTTGCCACTCCTTTGTGTGCTCAACGTGACGGAAATTAGCGTGCTATATGTGTGAGTATCTGTGTGTGTATGTGTTTCGAGTATTTATTTTTCCACTCTGCTGTAGTTATGATTGTACACACATACACACATATAAACACACACTGGCAGACATATTCAATGCGCATCTTTTGAATTTGGAAATTTTCGTTGTTTTTTTTTTTTTTTTTTCCCTACCAAGGACTAGGTTTCTGATTCTGGTTTCGGTCTTGGTCCTAGTTCCTGGTCCCGGTCCTGGTCTTGGTGCTGTGATTGATGTATGCGAACGTAGAGAGTGGGACAACTCCCTTTTTTCGACAGCCGCAAACAAACATTTTACGTTTGAGTACGCGCCACTTTAGCTTCGCTTTGGCTTCGACTACGGTTCTTGCCACTGCCAAAACACGGAATTGCGCATATTTGCTTTGCTTTTCCCCGCTTACTAAGACCAATGGAATGAGATACAAATATAGGGAGTGCTATGTATGGTACATACAACACACCCAAACATACACACACACACACACACTGGAATCTTTTATCATAATTTTGATGCTGCACGCCTCATAAATTTGTTTGCTGAACACATTTTCACTTCATTTATTAGAAAGAAGTAAAGAAAACCAAAAAAAGGGAAAACCGAAAAAAAACACAGTGTCAAATGAATTCTATATTTTATTCTTGCAATGGTTTTTTAACAATTTGCATATTGCAAATTGCAGCTGCTTGCCCAATTATTTGGGAAAGACAAAGACACGGTTTTTTATTCTGTGTTTTTTTTTTTATTTTATGCGTTAATTGCTTGAAAATTGAAACATGAAATTAAACGAAAACAGCCTTGGCAGTGTCTCATACATACATACAGACATATGTATGCATGGAGTACCGCCGAGTGGTCTGACGACCAATTGCCCAACCCACCGAACCGCTGTCCGTTGCATGCAGGTAATTAATAAAAGTTCACTCCTTGTCCTGGCCAAACCGCATACGTTACGGCCGCGCGGGTGTGTATCTGCCCCTCTCTCTCTCTCTCTCTCTCTCCCTCTCTTTCTCTCTGTCTGTCTCTTGCGCCGACAATCAAGTGAAATTTCTCAGCGACTCTGGGTCTGAACATCCGGGAATTATAAAAATGCCAGTTGGCCAACGGACATAACGTTGCACCGTGTGACAAGTGACAAATAAATGCGATTTCAATGTGTTCGTTGTCCTTCCCGCCGGCCTTCGTGCCTGCTGCTGTCTGTTTACTACTTGCTCTTCCTTGCTCCTCCAGCTGCTCCAGTTGCCAGTTGACAGGACAGTTGCGTACGTTAAATATTGCAAAACGTTGAAAATTATGAAAAACTGGCAACGACGGGCAACGTGGGCGTAGACTTTTCGCTCGTGTTTGTATCTCTCTGTGTGAATATGTGTGTTGGTGTTTTTATGCGGCAATATTGCTCGCATATTTTAATGAAACGCCTACAGGACATGACTGTCCCCAACAACACATCGCATTCAGGCTAACAGTTGTTGATCTCCAGTCCAGCCCAGCCACACGTTCTGTCCTTGGCAGTATTGACTGACAAGCATGGCCACAGGAATGAAACCAACCAAACGCGGAGACCACCCAAAAATTAACCCACTGTCCGTTTGTTAAGTCTTATCGTGTTTATCATTAAAATAGAAATAATTCAAAATATAAATATTGCTTTTACATAAATTTTTCATTCGTTTTTTGCAGTTGTTCGTGCATCCATATTTCGAAGGGTTGATAATTAAAGATCACTGTTCGTTTTTCGTGACATGATGGGATGTGGAAGATATTTTCGGGGGGTGTCCGATTAAAATGTTTATATTTTCGGGTTAGGTAATTCAGTAAATTTCGGGGATGCATTTTGCAAATAGAAGCGAATGAGGAAAATAAAGTCAAATATAGATGTTTCGGCGATTTTCCAAATTCCCCAGATTTCCCAACTAACATACAACTACAACAATATAAATCTAATTTTTTTTGTTCGCGGATGAAATGTTTTCAAAAGACGTCAGATGCCCATCTCAACTAAACATAGTTAAGCAATTAATTAATTAATACACCAAGTTGGCAGCCCTTTTAACTCAAAATTGTCACTTCACAAGAAAGTAATTAGCAGAAATGGTGAAAAGGTGTTCCTTGTGAGTTGTACCTCAACTAATAATTTAATAATACATACATATATAACCCCACTGGATAAACATATGTACATATACATATGTATTTAGTTTAAATAACAAAAATGTACGTACCGCGACTGGCATGTTTTCTCAGTTTTTCTCTTTTTATCCTTTACACTTACATATATGCATTTCTGATCAGTCTTTCTCTATTTACCGTTTATCACTCTCACAAAATTGTAGTCTACTCAGTTGCACAGAAAAAACACACACACCTACATAAATACATCTCTTTGGTATCTTTTATCAATAAGTAAAACGATCTTGATAACAAATATAAATGCAGCAATCCACCGAATATATATCATTTCACCATTCCAATCTTATTCCTTTACACTTATATGCATTTCTGATCAGTCTTTCTCTATTTACCGTTTATCACTCTCACAAAATTGTAGTCTACTCAGTTGCACAGAAAAAACACACACACCTACATAAATACATCTCTTTGGTATCTTTTATCAATAAGTAAAACGATCTTGATAACAAATATAAATGCAGCAATCCACCGAATATATATCATTTTAACATTCCAATCTTATTCCTTTACACTTATATGCATTTCTGATCTATTTACCGTTTATCACTCTCACAAAATTGTAGCCTACTCAGCTGCACAGAAAAAACACAAACACACCTACATCTCTTGGTATCTTTTATCAATAAGTAAAACGATCTTGATAACAAATATAAATGCAGCAATCCACCGAATATTTATCATTTCACCATTCCAATCTTATTCCTTTACACTTATATGCATTTCTGAACAGTCTTTCTCTATTTACCGTTTATCACTCTCACAAAATTGTAGGCTACTCAGTTGCACAGAAAAACACACACACACACCTACATCTCTTGGTATCTTTCATCAATAAGTAAAACGATCTTGATAACAAATATAAATGCAGCAATCCACCGAATATATATCATTTTAACATTCCAATCTTATTCCTTTACACTTATATGCATTTCTGATCTATTTACCGTTTATCACTCTCACAAAATTGTAGCCTACTCAGCTGCACAGAAAAAACACAAACACACCTACATCTCTTGGTATCTTTTATCAATAAGTAAAACGATCTTGATAACAAATATAAATGCAGCAATCCACCGAATATTTATCATTTCACCATTCCAATCTTATTCCTTTACACTTATATGCATTTCTGAACAGTCTTTCTCTATTTATCGTTTACCACTCTCACAAAATTGTAGCCTACTCAGTTGCACAGAAAAAACACACACACACATACATCTCTTGGTATCTTTCATCAATAAGTAAAACGATCTTGATAACAAATATAAATGCAGCAATCCACCGAATATATATCATTTCACCATTCCAATCTTATTCCTTTACACTTATATGCATTTCTGAACAGTCTTTCTCTATTTATCGTTTACCACTCTCACAAAATTGTAGCCTACTCAGTTGCACAGAAAAAACACACACACACATACATCTCTTTGGTATCTTTCATCAATGTGTAAAACGGTCTTTATAACAAATATAAATGCAGCAATCCACCGATTATAAAACATTTCAACATTTCAATCTTCTTATTATTGTTTTCTGCACTTTTCACATTTCCAAACAAAATCTAATTATTTGTTATTGTTATTGGTATTTTTTCAGATAAAAAAACTAAACACAACATTACTCTCCAACTCGCGCGTTTATATGCTGACAGCGCTGCCTGACTATAAAAAGTAGCTATGATCAAGCTAAAACGCGCCAAACAGGCAATCCTAGCTTACCAGCATCTGGTCGCACTTAACTTTAAGTTAAGACAGCGAAGCCAGACTATCAAAAGTAGCTATGATCAAGCTAAAACGGCCAAACATCATCTGGTCACACTTAACTTTATGTTAAGACAGCGCTGCCAGACTATAAAAAGTAGCTATGATCAAGCTAAATCGCGCCAAACAGGCAAACCTAGCTTACCAGCATCTGGTCACACTTAACTTTCAGTTTGCCGCCATTTGCCAATTGTGCTTTAATATTATTGAAATTTATTTAATATTATTGTTGAAAGTGCATACAAATTGAATTTTCTGAAAGCATTTGAAGCATTAGCCATTCAAATGATTTTATTAGTACTAAAAGCGATTCCACGGTTGTTGAAATATTGCAAAAACTTTCTAATTGGGGAAAAAGAAGAAGAAAGCGAAAAATGGCCCGACGCCATCGACTCGGCTGATATTTGTTGGTGTTGTGTTAAGTGGTCTTGCCCCATGGAGGGAAACCTTAAATGCAATATACATATGTGATGTGGTAAGTTAAATTTAATAAGTCTTCATGTGCTTCCTTAGTTCTTATCGTGTAAAAAGAAATACTAGATGCGTGTATACAATTCGACACACAAATACATATTTACATATGTATGTATATGTATGTATGTAATCAGGTAAATGTCACAAGTCCTTGTAATAAGCATCACTTACCTCCAGTATACTTTCAGGAATCATGCCCATACCAAGATGAAACGTAGAGCTTGCTACCCATGAGAGATGGAAGCTTGGTTGTAACCTAATGATGGGTTAGAGTTGGGTAATATGTAGAATTTCATCACCAAAGAGTTCGAGTCTGTGAATATTTGTGTACATAAAAGGATCCAAGATTTCCGATTTTTAGTGTCCAGAGACCCAAATGCCCTTTTCTGCTTTTGTATCTTAGAACTCGACGCCAGCCGTACATTCATACACAGGTTCTATTACGTGGCTCATTTTTACTTGAAAAAAAATTATTCAACTTTCTCTGTCATATGAAAACTAATTCTACAATCAATATATTAATTAACTTATATGAAAGCCATATATAAAACAGAAGTGCAAACTATACAAGGTATAGACTACTTCTATTAATTTATAAGTACTTTTGTTGTGAAGTAATATCAAATCACTAACTGTGCAATTGTTTCCATGGAGAGTTGGACAAAAAATCTTTCAAGTGATCACCAGATGTTTAAACTCTTGCCATTTGAATAACAAGTTATTTAGGTCAAAAAACTTCTCTCTAATTCGCATTCCTTTTGCTTTTAATATCGAAAATTAACAAAAAGGTTTAATAGACTCATAGAAAAGCCCAAAGTTATCATAGTTACAAAAATTTTAAATAAGGAAATAAATTTTTTAGGTGAAACATATTTGAAAGATATATAAAAATGTACACCAACTTTTGGTATGTAGCAGCTATAGCAACTATTTCATGGCTGAAAGAGCTATGAATATTTAAATGTGATTGCTTCCAGTTTATGTTTAGTTTAAGTTTATTTGTACATTTGCATTGTTAGGCTTTTAAAAAATTTAAATCAAATATTTGATGCTGAATGTAGAAAAGAAATTGATTCTATTCTTCTTTTCTTTATTTTTTTGAACTCTTCATCAAATATATACGGAATTTCTTCCTTTGGATTTGGCTTTGGGTCTCAAAAATTTATCAATGCAATTGATTTCATCTGAAATCACTTCTTTTTCTCTTTCTCTCGTAGTATCTGCTATGGCTGCTTTTATAATGCCATACTTCTCCCTCTGTAATATTATTTATGAGTCAATGACGTCGCCTGCGAATTCCGTTGACGTGACAACTCATCCAAGAGTTCCGAGCTCGAAGCGACTTCCTTTCAAGCACTTGGCATAAAACGAAAGGCGTCAAATGAAAACACGTGACGCCATAGCAATTGGTAAGCAACAAAGCTTCAGCTTTGAGTTATTGCAAACGCAATGGAATACACAAACAACTCAACTCCATGGCCCAAACTCGCTGGCCCAAAGTCTGGCCAAAAGCCGAACTACCACCAGACCACGTTTGCATTTCAATTTTGCAACCAAGCTCCACTTACTCTTCTTCATGTTCAGCATCACTCTCACTTGCCTGTGCGCATTTTCTTTTCTCTTCTCTGTTTTTTTTTTCCACCCCACGATAAAATCATAAATCAGCGCTGAATCAGGTAAATAAAAATAATGCTCAAACTCTGTATGCAAATTGAACCGAGACTCCCTGTCTCTGCCCCTCGCTCTCTCTCTCTCTCTCTCTCTCTCTCTCTCTCTCTCTCTCTCTCTCTATCTATTTCTTCTACTTCCTTGCTGAGATTTGGTTTGGTGCAAAAATATGATAAAACTTGAGTCAGTCAAAAAGTTTTTGACTTTTGCACGATGGAAATTTTAGAATGTGGGTAAGGGGGACTGATGGCTCTAGTAGCTGACTAGCTGCCGTTTTAGCATAATATTGTGGTAGACACAAGTTTTGATTTAGCTGCTAATGGAAAATGTTAGTGCGGGAAATCATATAGCTTGGCAGCAGGGAGCAACTCTGTTAATTGGTCAGTCCTCTAAAAGGCCATTTAACTTTACATGTAGGGAAGTGGTGGTCTAATAGGCTTTTTGGTTACACTGCCCAACAAGGTAATTTATTAGTTAAGAGTGTTAAAGGTCTTGAGAGAATGTATAATTAATATAATATAAGCTGTTAATATTTCCATTTCAAAGAGCAAATGATTATTGAAATTTCTGATTGATTGCCTTAAAAATGGCCTTAGAATTAGTTGAGAAGCAAAGCCAATAAAATCACTTGTCTGTAAAGATGATTTTTAAAATATAATGTCCAGTTTTGACGATGGTAAAGAATTTGTATTTCATTTATAAATCAAGCATATATAGCATATATGTAGAAGAAGCGTTTCCTACTCGATAAAATAGGAATAACTCATTCCCATTATTGTATTGTATTGTTTTTTTTTTATTTTAATTCTTACACTCTGAGAAAAATGTCTGTACGTCCGCTGGTTGTAGAAGTTCCCACCCCATACAGAAATGTTCGCCCGATAAGTGAGGACGATCACTACACTTGATTAGATTTTGCATAAACAAACTTATCCTCTTAAAGCTTTATTTCCAATCATTTTTAATCGGAATGTAGATGATTGAGAAACAGAAGGTTATGCAGGTTGATTGTAATATTTGCATATGCAAAAGGAAAAGATTGAAATTCTGTTATATGGTGTATTCGGACACATGCATAGGCAGTATAGTTCTTTTACAAACACTGACATAGACACAGAGGCAGACAAACACATGAAAACATGCGTACACTCATTGGGCTTTGGTCCAGAGCGTTATTACTTCAAAAATGCGGCATTTGGCAAATGTTTAGATCAAAGCGAAACAAGAGAAAGAGATAGACAAAAAGAGCTCTCTCTCTGTTGGAGTTGGTTTGGTCAGAGAAAGAGGTCAGTATCCAATAGCCCGGGTTATGTTGATACTGAAGCTCTTGAAGCGTCCACTCATTAAATGGCCGCAAAGCCTGCAATCTCTGGCAGTTCTGGTTGCAGTTCTTTCCCTTTCCTCCCATATGGAATGCAGCATTGCCCGAATGCGATTGTAATCTAACTGGCCTTTGTCGAGAATGAAATTGCATTCGAACTGAATAGAACTGAACTGCTGTGGTTATGCCTCCTGGTGGCCGGATCAACCATACAGCAGAAGCTGCAGCAGCAATTGGGTGTTGCAGAAAATGCCGTTTAAGTAGACTACGTTTATTAATTAACATGGTTGAAAGGCCGTCTGACTGCTCAAGATACTGTTTTAACTCACTCTTAATCGAACACTTGCAAAAATTTTCTGATAAGACTAATGCGGCTTTGTTGGCAAGCGTCAGACCATTCTGCAGATGCAACGAATGAGAAATTTTCTCGTTTGAGCACAGTAATAGAAGTTAAGTGGCTTAGATGCACATTTCACTTTAATTATGAAATGTTAACGACACAAATCAATGCTCTCTTCAATGGAAGTTGAAGTCAATTTTAGTGTATGTATCTGTCTCTCATAAGACAGGCAACATTCAGAGGTTATTAAGCACAAATGCAAACAAAGCGCAAAAGTTGTCTTTGGAAGTCAGAGATGTGGCATGTTTATCAAACTCATGTGACGCAGATAAATACGCATCCCTATGCGAGAAGCAAAAGGATAGGTGGGACTCAAGCGGAAACACCGCTACGTAAACAGAGATACTTACAAACACACACCCACCCACACAGACATATATGTATGCACTGAACGGAGTCAATATATTCTCATTTCGCGAATTGCGTGGAGCATTTCACCTGCAAAGCAAACGAACAAACGTTCCTTACGTATGTCTTTGCTGCAGAGCAAAGTCAAGCGACGCAATAATAAATACAAATAAAAACATGACGCATAAAGATTACACAACCGCCACAAACAAATGAACGAATACCCCCTCCTCTGTCACATCCCCGGCCTTGTTATTTGCCACTCCAATCTATATTAAGTATACGCACCGTTTGAACCATGCATTTTAATGATGTTGCCGTCGCCTTGGGTGCCAATTCAATGTGTATCTGTTGCCTGTTTACTTCAACATTCTATTTGCTGCTTGCTGGTTGACTCTGACGATACGAAAACGTTCATTTATTTCAATTAGTATTGAATTCAACCCGCAGACGCAACTCAAAGCCATCATAGCCTTCGGCTAATATCAACAATAAGTATCTAACTGTCAACTTATTAAAATAGATTTTAGCTTACACATAATAATTTCTTTTTACCACATTCTGCAATTTATAATAACCTGCTTAATATTTCAAAAAAGAATAAATGGAGGCAACCAAGGTAAATTCAATTTAAATAATCCTTAACCTTAAGGGGAAAAAATTTAAGCGAATTACCTATGCATTTATCCATTAAATATCGACTAATCTCTCAATAAATTGTTTTGTTTGGACTTTTCTACTGAACCCAGCTAGTAGATTTGCTTACCATAAAATGGAAGATCTTGAAGGTTTATAATATCAGAATGTAACGAGTCACAAGAAATGAGTTCAGTGATGAATGCTTCATAGAAATAAAATAAATTAGATACTTTTGCCTTTAAAATGTTGACCCATTTTCATATATTCCTCTGGGATAAGTAAACTTCAATTTACGGGATGTAGCCAAATATACCAAAATCTTAAACTCTTAGCACTGGTTATTCTTGCCATTAACCATCTAGAGTCTGTTTATTCGAACGTTTGATGATTTCAAAACTAATTTAAGTGTAATAGAACGAAGAATTACTAGTGAAACGCAATTTCTTTAGCTCATATAAAAATGATTTTACTTTATTATGTATGACTAAAGAAGCAAAAAGGTTAAACTTTGACTGACTAGTCTGGTCTGACGTGGCCGACCTGTCCTGATCTGTGAAATCAAAGTAAACCACTTATCTGAAGGCTTTTTGCAGTTTCTAATGGCAAAGTTTATTATTCATTTTGCTTTCTTTCTCTCTCTCTCTCTCTATCGCTTTTAGATTTCTCTTCTGGTCTTCTCATCGTTGCTGTGTGTATTGACGTTGCTGTGTAAATATTTCTATTTATGCTTTATTTTTTGTATTTCGTTATTGAGCCAGCGACCACGTTTCCAGGCTACTTACCCGCTGGCTACTTGACCTGACGGGTTGGCAAAGGCAACAGAAGCAGCAGCAGAGGCGGCAGCGGTGGCAACGTCCCTGGCACGTTGCTAATGTGCATGGCCATTAAGTCGAAGCCGGAGTGCTGCGTGTTTTGTTTACGCAACGGCATGCGCCCAGAAGCAGGCAACACTTTTATTCCATGGCCATTGCATTGTTGCATGTGGCAAACTGCTGCTGTTGCTGCAACTGACAGGTAAAACGAAGAGAGTAAGGCAAAGCGGCAAAAATCATATTAGCTCGAGTTGTTGGTTGCTAACCAACACAACAACAACAATGACCAAGGCAACACCAACAGCAATAACAGCAGGCAACAACAGAACAGAACGGAACTTTAGTCGCTGAGTTTAAACTGAAAATCAAAGTGACGCTATGAAAATAAATAATATACATATATATATAAAAAATAGAAAGAAAAAGCAAACAAAAATGTTGATGTGAGAGAAAGAAATAACTGAAAACGGAAATGAAATATTTTCCATAAACCCAACCTAACAAATTGAACAAGTAACTTCTCCCGAACGTGTGCAACATTTCAAAAGCGTTTGTATTCGGCCACAGCCGCAACTGTGTTGTCCTGGGATACACAAAAGGATTTGCCAGACGCCCAGAAGTAAACACACACACACATACCCACAAACACACATATATACAAGAAGGGGCAAGGCAAACGCGAAAAACGAACTGAGCAACGGCAGCTGAAATTGATTGAAAGTACAACAAAAAGCAACGAGCAGGTGAAAGAGGAGCAATCAGTTGCTCCTCCCGCTGCTCCTACGTCTCCACCTTTTGCTTCTTGCCACCGCAGCCTCGTTTGATGTGCAGCCGCGCGGAGATTCTGCCGTTGCCATTTGAAGAGGGAAACCAAACAAGCAAAGAGAGAGAGTGGAAAACAAAGTCAAATAAGAAAAGCACCGGAGCACCTACAAATGTCGCAGGTTCGCGTTGTTCCTGTGGATGTATCCCCAAGTTCATCACAGACCAATCCGAAAGAGAGTCCAACCAGCAGCTATGACAATCGAAGTCAATCAGCTCAGTATTCGGTGGGATCCATAAGCAACGATGAGCCGCGTATCATTTGGCTAAAGACGATTATTGCCAATTCTTTGGGCGTCTTTGAGCCCGAACATGTAAACACTTTGATAGCCAAAAATGAGCAAGCTGTCAATACATTCTTTCGCAAGCGCTATGAACGCCAGGCCGATCTAGATTGTGTGGTGATGTTTGTATGGCGTACCTTCTACGACAAGTTGGTTGAGGAGGAGATTACAGTGCTGGAGGAAGTGCCACGACCACCGCCACCGGTAGTCGACAAGAAAGCCAAAGGCAAGAAGGGCAAGGGTGATGGCAAAGCTGGCGGTAAAGCTTCGGCAAAAGCTGCTGGCGGTCCCAAAGGACGCAAAAAGGGTGGCCAAGAGTCGGCCATTGAAACAGATTCGGGACGTCCATCGGGCACTGAACTGGAGATAACAGATCCGGACGCCACTTATACGGGTGGCGAGACCACCGATGCCGATCTGGAAGGTGAACTGGAGGCCGAAGAAGAAACAACAGTGGCGGGTAGCGGCAAAAGCTCGGCCCGTTCCAAGCGCTCACGTAAGTAAAGTTCCTGGACACACACGCCCCATCTCATCACATCGCATCACACATCCTTGCTCTCAACTTCTCACAACTCTCATTGTCTTTCATCCATGTCGAACTCTAGCAGCCAGCTCTGATACGGAAAACGGTAAATATGACGCTTCATCTTTTCCTTCTTTTCTTTTCTCTCATTTATTTTCATTTTGTCCGTTCTTTGTATGCCAGTTTCTTTTGTTTCTGTCCAACCATTTTAATTTCAAAAGTTTTTCACTGCATTTCAAGTAATTTCTTATATTTTAAGTTTTCTTTTTCACTTTTCTCTTTTTTTGGTCATCGCATAAATTTTTAGCTCCGTCCAAGTTAATATCAAACGCAAATCTTTCTCCACGTTCTTTGATTCACATTCACGCGGCCGCACCACATCACATCATAAATATTTAAGGGGCTCATTTTCCTCTTTCTTCTTCAGCGACTGAAAACTCATTTCTTTTGTAACTTTTAATTTGAATTCGGCCATCCTTTTCTCCCTCTCGTTGGTCGGTAGTATCCTATTCAGATGCAGTTCATTTGATTTTGCGCCCAGCGTGGCGCAAAGATAATAGTCAAGTTTTTTTGGGCTCATTCATTGCATTTGAAATGGGATCCGCAAAAACGCAAAATTCTCTGGCGAAAGTTAGCCACAATGCAGAGAAGACTTTGTTCACTCACGTCAATCTAAATCACAGTCACACAGAGTTGCAATTCATTCCACTTGGATTTGACACGCCCATTTGCCTTGCATTGGTTGCTAATGCACTTTACAATCCTTTTTCATTCTCTTCCTTCCCCCCACCCGTCCAAACCTCATGCATTCACATCAAACTCAAAATCACGACAGGTCGCAAAACGAAGAAAAAGAGCATTTATGTACCCGTCTATGTGGAGGTTAAGGTAAGAGCGAAATTCTATGCACTATTCAAAGTATCATTCTATCTTTTTTTTGTCACCAATTGCAATTTCATTATAAAACATGAACATTTTTTTTTCTTATATAGAAACTGGTGCCAGCTTATGTCAAGACTCCATTACTTCATTGTCACTTTGGTGAAATGCAATCAGCAAATTTGGATCCTAAAATTCGTTATGTTTACATAGTGCGAAAAAATCGTCGGGAAATACGTAAGTAAGATTAATTTTATTTATCCCATAAGCTTTTTATGTGAGTTGGGCAAACGAGTTGGTTTACTTTTGGAATTCTTAGCATTCTTTTCAATTATTTTTAACCTTTTCAACTAAGCTAATGTATATTGACATTCTCAGCATACTTTTAGGGATATAATTATATTAAATGTATTTTTTTTGCACTATTATTTTTATTTAATTTACCATTATCTTTATGAAGCAGCTTTTCCATGTCAAACAAATAAATATTTTTTATTATTCATTTATTTATTAGTTTGTGATACGTATTGTGTATTAATTTTCTTTCATTTCCTTACCATGTTACAGCCTGGTTCAATGAGATAGCGCAGTGTTTTGCTGAAATGCCTTTACTCTTTGTATTGGGAACCATACGCGGTTCATTGATCGATTCCCTGCGTGAGGACCTCAATGTGGTAAGTATATGTTTTTTGAATGCATGCTACACCTAATCCAAAATCACTCAAATTTTCGCCCTTTTTCACTCATTTCACACACCATAAAACGTTATTCAATCAATCAATGGCCTTAAGACCATTGTTTCAAAAGCCTTTGTCGTTGTCGTCAGCATCAGCGTTAGCGTCTTCTCGTCCATCGTTTGTCCATCGTTGTTGTCGACCGCAAAACAAAATGTTGTGACGAATTGTAATTAATTCCCAAAAACAAGGCAGTCATCTATCAAAATGCCCGCACTGTGCCGTAAGATTTTTACGCTTCACTGCATGGCAAAAGTGATTTTCGAGTCGTATGGTTGGTGGGGGCTTTTGGTGATGGCTGGCCTAAGGGATGAGTGCTGTATAGATGAATAATTGGGAGGGGTGGTAGGAGTTTGTGTCACGCCTACAAAGCCTTAAGCGGGCAAATTGCTTCATCATAGCCTCAAAATGTGCTGCGGTTTCCATTAGGCTGGTCCCCGACCTTGTATAACAAGTCGACCCCACCCAATCAAAGTCTTGGCAGCTTTGCAAATTTTGCGGTCTGTTGTGCAAAGCGCGCCACACACACGCACACACAGAGAGAATGAGTAAGAGTAAAGCGAAAGCAGCTCCTGCTGCTATAATATTTGGTTTTTGCATGAAAATAAATTGGAAAATTTTGTTGGAAAATCAGAGTTTTTCGTCAAATCAACGCGGCAAATCAATTAGAGAGTCTACGCGAACCGCAAGCCCAGCTCAGGCGCAGGCACTTGCATTGGCTCTCTCTCAGCACACACTTCACTCCATATGAATGAAATTTGGCCAGTTTTTGTTCTTTGTTTCTATAGTTTTTTTAAGCTTTCATTTTTTTCTGTTTTTTTGCGTTGCAGGTTTACAGAAGCGCCTATCAATTTCAATTTCGCGAACCGGCCACCACGGATACCCAACAAATGGACAGTTATGATGGCCAAGCCGCCGGCGATGGTGGAGTTGGTAGTGCAGCTGGCGCTGCTGGCGACGCTGGCGAGGATATTTCGAGCGAGGCCAAGGAATCGGGACCGGGTCTATTGGAGCTATCCAAACCATCGGAATTTCGTTTGAAAGCGCTTAAACAACAAAAGTATTTAACTTTTAACAAAGGCAATGCGGCATTCGCTTCGCTGGTTGGGCTAGGGGTTGATTGCAGGAAGCTGCCAGGCGGGGAGGGAATGTGGAGAAGGAGCAGTTGGTAGTTGGAGGCACTGCTCCCGCGCTTTATTGGTTTCGTGCTACTGGAGCTGCGGCAGCGACTGTGCCTCCAACTGTGAGCGCTTGATTTTTCTTCCTTTCTTTTTTTCTGGTGTTTTTTTTTCTGTTTGCCTTTGTTTTGCGTTTATCGCTGGTTGCCATCGAAGCGGTTACAGTTCCCTTTTTTCTTGTTGGTATTGTTGCTGTTTTTGTTTTTTGACGGCGATGGGTCCTGCATAACCCTTTTCGCACATAAATTACAGCACATCCGATAAGAAAATTTTTATTTTTAATCGGATTTCATGCTGCCATCAACGGCGGCGCCACCATCGCCGTCGACGTCGTCGGCGTCGTCGTGAACGTTGGCGGTCGTAGTGTCGGAGCTGGCCTGTTGTCTTCTGGCCATTTTCCATTTGTTTGGCAGGCCAACATTTATGCCACATCCTGGTCACCGCCGCGTCTCATTTATCCTAGCCTGCATTGGACCCTTCATTGCCTTCTCGCGATTGCCACTTGACCGTTGGCATTTTTGTTTTTTTTTTTTGTATTTGGTTCTTTTTTCTTTGTCGTCGCCGTTTTTTATTTCGGTTAGGCATGCAGATTAAAAAATACCAGTGTGGATGGAGTCAGAGTTGAATTCGAAGTAGTCGTCGAGAGGAAAAGGACGGGGTGGTGATGAGTGGTGGATGGGCCGGGTACATCCTTTGTTAGCATTCTTTGTTGTTGGTACTTGTATTTGTAGCTCATTTCGCTTATCAGCTGCTTTCATTAAGCGCGCCTTTAATTTTGTTTGCTGATTTTTGTATATGTCTGTTTATCCCTTTTGTGCGCAGGAAGCAAAAGGAGATGGAGGCCATGGCTAAAAAACAGGATAAAACCAAGAGCATTGTACCCGATACAGAGCACGAGGATGGTGATGATGACGAAGGCGATCACGAGAAGAAGCCAGTGGTTGAGGCAGCATCCTCATCCGAGGAAGAAGGTAAGGTTCTTAAGCTTCAATTTTAAAATCAATTGAATATTGATATAACTTCCTATACCAATTGTAGAAGACCAGAAACCAGAGAGGCTTACTGTAGGTGAGCGATGGGAAAAGTTGCTTACTGAGACCAAGGCCAAGGTCGCCGCAGAGCATGCAGCCGAAGAGGCCACACCGCCACGTGTTAATCCCATACAAAAGCTAATTTTCAAAGAGATTGACGAATTTGATAAGGAAATTGCCTGGACTATCAATCACATTGTCTGGGCATTCAATTTGCCGTCATCGTATGTGATGCCCGGCCAAGAGGCTACCGAATTTGAGGATGCTATTGTTCGAGTACCTGTCGATCCCAAAAAACTTGATTTAATTCCCACATACACCACAACTCAATTAGAAGATGTTGTTAGTGGTTGGATGAAATATCTAAATAAAACGATGAAAACTCTTAAGGACACTAAATTGGATGAATTTACGCCCATGGCTGAGTATCGATATTGGCATAAAATGGAACTTGAACTCTATGGTACATTGGAGCAGCTGAAAACTGATTTTGTTGTCGCAGTGCTGCAACGTCTGGCGGACGATGAATCCAAAATTCTGCCGGAATGGGAAACAGTACTGGAAACGACACAAGCACGCTTCAAATTGGCCAAAGAGAACTCTGATTATCTAGGCACCATCACAGACTATCTGGAGGTGAGTGTTTAGTAGGATTGAAAAAGAATTTAATTTTTACAATAAAATTGTTATTTTCTTAGAAAATTCGTAGCTATGAGAGTTTCAAAATGACTGTGCTCCAAATACCCAATATAATGGTTGGACTACGTCACATTTGGACCATGTCTAGTTATTTTTGTCGTGATCCTGAAATGCAGGTGTTACTCTGTCAGATTTCGAATGTTTTTGTGCAAAAGGTGAAAAACATTATTAATTTTGATAACATTTTTCGGTAAGTTAATACATAAATTTTAATTAAATTAAAATAATTATTTTGGCTTACTCTATCTAGCTATTCGGCTACTTACACCCATGAAACGGCCACCAATTGCGCCAATTTACTACGCTGCTGGAAGCAGGCATACAAACTAAGTCGCCAGCACATTGAGGAATCCGGTGCTGGTTCCCGTTGGGAATTCGATCGAGTGGCTCTGTTTAATGAAGTCAATCACATACATCGGGTGGCCGTTGATATTGCCTACATTGGTCGCGTATTCATACAATATGAGAATCTTTTCGGTCATCGTCTCAAGGCTTTGATTGCCGATCCCTCAATTGTGGATAATTTAATGCGTAAAGTCTATCGCATGTTGGATGAGCTTATACGCAGTGTGGATTATGATATGTTTCTGCCCAGTAATTGGGAGAATTGGGAATATTCGCTAGAACAATTTAATCGTCGCTTGGAAGTGCTTGAGATTGAAGCCAAAATGGTTATTGATCAGAGTATAAATTCATTGTTGTCATCGGAGAAGGGCTTGCAATTAATTACTAATGCCAGCACCCTGGACACACGTCAAAGTCTGCAAGAGTTTGTGGCCACCAAACATGAGAATTTGTTACGTTATTTTGTAACCGAAATCAACGCAGTAGAAACTGTATTTTTGGTATGCTTTAATTGTTAAATTTTGTAATTGACACTGACTTGAATTCCTTTTTATCTTGTAGAATAATCGTAAAACTCCACCAATGGCCAAGCACCAGCCTGCAAAGATTAGTGCCATTTGTTGGTCTCGTTTACTTGGACGCAAACTTAAGAAATCAGTGCTAGCTTTTAAGTCTATCGAAGACGATCCGGCATTGGCGAATAGTTTTCTAAAACGCACATCCTTTAAGCAGTATTTTGAATTGATGACAGTGATGTTTCAATTTGAGAAAGTGCTATTTGAGAAGTATATACAATCGGCCACCTATATCATTAATCATACGAATCGATCTAATATACTGGGCATACGAATCTGCAGAGAAGCTACAAGTAGGTTCATATGAATTCTTTTGTTTCATGCTGATATTATACATATATGCTGTTTTCTTTAGTGAATGCCATTGCTGAAGCTTCGCAAACTTTAAAAGCCAAGCCACGAGATAATTTAATGCCAGCTAGCTCCCGTCATGGTGTTAGCCAAATGCTTAGTCTTGCCCATGTGCAATCGGAAGGCACAATGAGTTTGGCTGAGTCTTATAATTTTTCGGAGGACGCCGATACCGAAGAGGACACAGTAGACGTTGGAGATACGGGCCCAGTTGGTTTTATGTGTCGCGTAAATAGATTCACTGTCCTGACAGCCATGATTATGTGGATGGTGAGCAAGACAAGGCATGGCAATGTACAACTACAGAAATGCTTGGCTTTTCTATCAGTGATGAAGGATAAAAAGCCAAGGGAGGTTAAAGCTCAAGATAAGGAGCATGCCAAGATTTGTGAATGTAAGTAATCGATTGGGTCTGATATTTTCACTCTATTTTTTTTTTATTTCAGTGCTTGTTCGTGCTGAAACTCAGCGTCTACTGCCCACTTGGCGTGAACTTGTGGGCGATAAAGTTCTTATTGAATATGACATGCATTTTGTGGTTAATCTCAATCGCGAAATTTTCGACGTTATGTTCGAAGGACAATTGTTTGAGCATCTTGGCTTTGAACTGCCAGCTGTTTTACGGACGGCCATCATGAAGAAAAACTTACTATTTCATGATTATGAGAAACTAACAGAAGTAATACAGCGCTATAATACAATCATTGGCAACTTATCGCTCTCGGAGGTGATCTTCCTGCGTGATCATATCTATGACACAGAATTGTATATACAAATGGGTGTGGGTCGTTACAGTTGGATATCATTTAATATTGCAAAATTCTGTGAGCAAATCAATTCTCAGTTGCGAAAATTGACTTCAATTGTTGCTCAAATTAATTTTATACGCGTCGATCTGAGAAATCGTATTGAGATGATCAAAGCTTACAATTTATTCAATCTCGACGATGATACTCAAGAATCGGCCACGCCAAGTATAAATTTCAGACGATCGCGTACCCAGTCCGCTACGCGTGGAACATCGTCAAGTATACGAAACTTTGTTTCAAGTGCTGGTGAAAATATTACCATCTATCAAGCTGAGGAAGAGCCCGATGAGGAGAAGAAGGAACAACAAGCCTGCGGTACTGAAATCTATCAATGTCAGGGATATTTTGAGCGTTTGGAAGCATCGCGTAATCGTAAAGCAGCACAAATGAAGAAACTATATGACTCATTGGGTCCTGTGCTAATTAAATTGGAAAGTTTAGTCCTTGGCACATTTACAGGTCGATCGGAAAAAATGCGCACTTACTATGAATTTTGGGAGGAGGAGACTTTCAAGTGTATTGTTGAGTACGAGCCACAAGACTTATTTTTAAAAGTTATCATCGAAGCTAGGTTTCATTTCTTTTCAGCATGACATTTCAGAATCTTAAATGTTATATCAATCGTCTACTCTCGGATAGCCCCATGTTTGAGGTCAATGCTGTCCTCCTGATGTCAGAAATTGTTTTAGAACCCTCTGTGCAGGAATTACAGAATATAATTGTGACAGCTGCTAAGGACTATTTGTCGCGGTGAGTTTCTATTTTGTTACTTTTACATTACAAATATCTGAACTTTTTATATAGCCTGCAGATATTTACCCGTTGGATGGCAGGCACTTGTGTTAATTGTCCACCCATTGAGACTGGTACACAATGGAAATTCAATTATACCTTCTACGAGGATATTATGCAAAATTCTGCAATCGTTGAACTAATTATCAGCATACACGATTTAGCTTCCAAAATAGCTAATGAAGCAAGAGGATTTGTTGTCCAGTGGGTTGATCACTGACCGATGTTAAATTTCTCTAAATTTATTGCATTTATGTTTGCAGATTTCGCAAGTATTTCAATCTATGGGCCTACGAAAAGAATCTAATATGCCAAAAATTTGTTGAACGCCAAGTGACGCTTATCGAAATCGATGAAAAATTTACATTTTACTCGGCCATTGTGGAAGATATGGCCAACATGCGCAAGTATCAGGATGTGAAGTGTGTGCGCATAAATTTGCAGCCATTGCTGGACAGCATCACCCAACATGCCCAGGAATGGTGCACCATATTGGGCGAAGAGTTGTTGCGGCATGTCAACGAGAACATGAGGGCAATGCGAAACGAAATCAAAGTGAGTAGCACCACTGCAACCACCAGATGCAACCGTCCAGTCACAGCCAGTCACTCATTGCCAAGTCAATCTGAAATTGCAAAAAAAAACCCTTCATTCTCCATATACAGACTCTCAGCATGAATCTCAATAAGCCTACACGCGAACTGGAGGACTTTAAGCTTGTCATGCAAACAGTTGCCACCATTCAGTCAACAACTCTTACCAATGAGCAGAAGATACATGAAATGCAAGAGACATTTACGGTGCTAAGCGAACATGAGATTATGGTGAGTACTGAAATGAAGTGTGTGAGTGTGTAATAGTAATGTTAGCTCGCTATTGATTTTAGTCTATAACTATTTTCCAATTTTTGCCGGAAAACAATCTCTTAATACCTATTTTCAGCTTTAATGCTAGTTGCTAAACTCGCCACTTATTTGTGTATTCAAATGAGCAGTTTTTCCAAAAAATCCTCTCAAATATTGCTGTGGTCAGGTTCAGAGCCCACGCTGTTTCTGTTTACATATGCATATTTGGTAGCCCGTTGGCATCAGTGGGCAGTGCCATTTGAAAATGGCTTTTCCGTATTTGGTTACATAAATGCAGCAGGAGCAAAGTAGCGAACAGTAAATGCTCCACCTCAAAAGCGTAACGGATCGATTCGATGGCCAATGCTGCGTATGGGTTATACATTTGCCAACCATTTTGGATTCGTTCGGTCGTTGGTTGGTTCATTCATTTATTGATGCCAATCGACGTTACAATGGCGTTTAGTTTTACTTTTTTCTTGCCCAGACAAAATGGAATTAACTTGCATTTTATATAAATTAATGAATGCATTCAAAGCGTATAAGCAAATGAAAATTTATGTATGTAGCTGCGGCCCTGAAAGCTATGCTATGCTTTTTTTTCTTTCCTTCCGCCGACTTTTGTGTGGGTGTGTGTGTGTGGCACACTTTTCCTGATTATTATTTGCACTCTGAAATAATTAAAGAATTTTTACTATTTGCTTTTCTTTCTCGTATTGACTTGGTGCAGTTCCCCTACGAGGACATGCTGATGGCCCATCACCTGGAGAAACGCTGGAAGCGACTGTTCCTATCGGCATTGTATCGCTCGGAGAAGCTGCAACCAATTAAGCAGAAATTCGCAGATATGACTTCCGTTGAAATCGAAGTCTTCTACGATGATGTAAGTTGTCAAGCCGCACAAAAGGATGTCCTGCCAGTCCTTGCCGACTTTGCATTTCCGCCATTTAGCGGCAGTTGGGTTTTCTCTGCTGTTGCTGTTGGCTTTTCCCTTTCCCCCTTTTTTTTTTGCCCGTTTTCCGTTTCGCTTATTCGTTTCGCTTTGCTTTCTGCAATTCCGTTTTGTTTCCTTCCATTATTATTTCCTTTCAATGGCATTTTAATTGGATTTTTCCGTGCGCTCAACCATTATTGTCAATTGTTAGCGGCGACGACAGCGTAAAATGAATTAACTTGAAGTGTTTATTATTTGAATTAGGGCGTGAATGGGCAAAAATAGAGACAGGGGTGGTGATGATGATAACATTCACGCTGCACTAACCATTCCTTATTTCACACCTATTTGAACAGTTGACGGAATTCATCAAAGATTGGGATGAGAATGGCCCTGGCTCCGTTGGACCCGAATTGGAACGTGGTGTACGTCTCATGGATCCATATGGTCATAAAATCAGCGAGCGTGAGGATCGTCGTCAAGAGCTGGCCAACGCGGAACGTCTCTTTGACATGCCCATGATGGATTACCATGAGTTTGGCCGTGTCCAGACCGAATTTGAAGGATTGCAGCAGGTTAGGTGCAAATAAATTTACATTGAATCTTTAAATACTAAATGGCAACATTTTTGTTTACATCTTCAGATCTACAAGCTGTACAAGGCTCAAAAGAACGGTCGTGAAGGTTGGGCCAAGACCTTGTGGGCCGATTTGGATCCCACTGTCTTGACCGAGGGCGTGGAGAGCTATTTAAAGGAATTCCGGAAATTACCCAAGCCGGTAAGTTCTGCTTTCCTGTCAACAAAAAGAGGCGTTTAGCTATGGTCGAAAACTTTGCCAATTAAGCAAAGTTTTTTTTTTTCATATTTAATTTGGTTTTTTGGCCTGGTTTTATTTTCATAAAAACAAAAACAACAAGAGAGGAAAAGGCTTGTCTACCGAATTTTTAAGGTCACGACCGCGTTTATACTCTTCGCTTAAAAAGATTTCTGTAAGATTTATGTTTATTAACATATGAAGTTCTTAGTCTAGATTTAGCTAAGAGATGTTTCCTCTCAATGGAATAATCAATATAAAGAATGTAAATCAGAATTAGGTTACAATTTTTGTTTTTTTTTTTATAAAGTTTTTAAATTATTAAAAGGGTTTTGCTTTTATCTAGAATGTAGGTTTCAGGGTTAGACAATTTATCGATTTGAATAGACTTCCTGTTGATAAATTTCCTGTCTTTTAAGCGCACAGTCATCTCTAATTTATAGAACATATCCACGTCTAATACTTGTGCTTAGTCTTCAGGTTTCCTTTAGGATGAAAAGTGAAATTTTCTTTTGGCCACGCCTTGCAGCGACAAAATTTTGCACCTAAACTGATTATGACAAATTGATTTATTTACTTCACTAACAAGTTTTCTGAGGAATTTCGCTGGCTCAGGGCAAAAACTTTTAGCCATAATACAAACGAACTTGAACGTGCGACGTATAGAGGTCCGACACACTTAAAGAGAGGTGTGGGGTATGGGTTGGTATGGATGCGTTGTGTGCAGTATATCCAGCACTATACGATGATTAGAATCTCAAATATTTCATTATATTTTTCGATTAATATACATAAATTTGAATATAATCGGAGGGCATACATTATATGTATATTAATGCAGTTTTTATCTATAGAGATTTGGGTCGGCAGCCCTAAAAACCAAATCGCAAACAAACTGTGTGTGTGTGTGTGTGTGTACTGCAAGTAGTCAAATGCTTGTGCATAATCAGTATGTGTCCTCAAAATGTAAATCAATTTGTTCAATATTGAAAATAATTAAAATGCCAACGGCTGTTCTAGGACTTGTTGACAAGCCAATGTTGGTGTTGCTATTGAATTTATGCCCATGCATTTTGTATGCGCAAACACAATAGACAGGCAGACAGTCGACACTGCAACAGAATGAGGGACAAACTGAGAGAGCAAGCCGGTTGGGGCTGGCCAACAGACTGCGCTTTTTGGGCACAATAACAACAACAATAACATGAACGGAAACCATCTAACCGAAACCAAAAACCACTGGCCACAGCATGCGCGTTCGTCATAATTCAATGCGGCAACCAGCACCAGGCAACCGCACTATTGTTTCAACTGATTTGCTACAGCTCCTGATGCTGCTGCTGGTGTTAACTAACCATTCTCCCACATTTCAGGTGCGACAGCTGCCCGTGGGCCAGCAATTGGAATTACATATGAAGCAATTCAAGGGCACAGTACCTCTGATGGTCAGCCTGAAACATGAAGCTTTGCGTGAACGCCATTGGCTTCAACTGATGGAGAAGACCGGCCAACATTTCGATATGTCGCCAGCTCGTTTTACTTTGGAAAATATGTTTGCCATGCAGCTACATAAATATCAGGATATAGCCGAACAAATACTCACAAATGCCATCAAGGAGTTGCAAATTGAACGAGGTGTTCGGGCCGTCGAAGAGACTTGGGCTGCGATGGCCTTTAAGGTGTTCAAACATTACAAGGGCATGGAAGATCGTGGCTGGATATTGGGGCCAGTTGATGAAATAATGCAACAATTGGAGGATAATGGCATGAATCTACAGTCCATGGGAGCCAGTCAGTAAGTTAATTTCATACCAATCTCTTCATATATGTAGATTATAAAATTGTTATTTTTTTCCAGATTTATTGGACCATTTTTGGAGACTGTTAACAAATGGGAACGTTTGTTGGCACTCATTTCCGAGATCATTGACGAGTGGCTGGTGGTACAACGTAAATGGCTATATCTGGAGGGCATATTCATTGGAGGCGATATACGTACCCAATTGCCAGAGGAGGCACGCAAATTTGATGACATTGACAAGGCGTATCGTCGGGTAAGATGTGGAAACGGGGGCGTTAAGGACAAGTCTTCTGTTTGTTTGTTCTGATTCTAATTCTGCTTCAGATGCTGGTTGTAGTTGTTTGGCCAGGCCCAATTACACACACACACATACTGCTAACTCCAGACAATATTGTGTGTATCTGTGTGTGTGTGTGTGTGTGTGTATATAGAGTATCTACTCAATTTATTTGAGTTGATTTAATGTGCGCCGACAATATGGCGACGCCTTACTTAACGGTAAACATAATACGCATGCAAACGACCGCTTTGTGTATGCGTAATTGTGTGACCTACCCACACACACACAAATCTATATATGCACACAGAAATATCTAAGACCATATTACACATACGCCGAGTAAGCCAAGCTCCAGCACTTTCACCTTCCACACTCTACTGTGTGTGTGTGTGTTTGCCTTTGTGTTTGGCGCTTAACTTCACTTAACCTTGCCAGGCACTTGGTTCGTTTGCTTTACGTTTCATTTGTAACATTTGCCGCCATATTTGATGCCATTTGTGAAATGATTTATTATTTTGATTTGCTCTCGACATTTGTGTTATGCTTGATTCCCTCATCCGAGTTGAGTCCTTGCAGTTTCTGCATTCAATTTGCTTAAATATTCCTTATTAATTGTCACACAAATTCATTTAGAATCTTGGTAAATACGAATTAAATTTTGAAAAAAGTTTTTCTGTTTTCTGTTATTCATATTTTTATCCTTAAATCTTAAAGAAACAAATCGATACCCCATCTGTCGTGTAAGAGTATCTAAGACCATTTCCTATAATATGTTAGATTTGTTTTTGTGTTCTATATGTATACATATATATTTTGTTGTTGTTTCTCATTGCTTTTCATAATAATTTACTACTGGAACGGCCGTTGCCGCCATCAAGCCTCTCTTTGTCTCACATTCTTGGCTTCCATACATACATTTTCCATTGCAGATCATGGTCGATTGTGCCAAAAATCCGTTAGTGGTGCCATTTTGCTCAATACCCGGACGTTTAGTGGAAATACAAGGTTTGGGCATTGGCTTGGAAAATTGTCAGAAATCGTTAAACGAATATTTGGACTCGAAACGTCGCATTTTTCCGCGTTTCTATTTCATATCCACCGATGAGTTGCTCTCAATTTTGGGTAGCAGTGAGCCATCTGCAGTGCAGAACCACATCATTAAGGTGGGTACTACTACAATGCTTTCAAAGCGATGCTAATGGGGAGATTGGTTCTGTGAGGGTTGGGGATGGCGACGGAGAGGGTGACAACAACAGATTTACCAAACTGCCAGCCCACATTATTTTTATGTTGGGGCGTTGGCAAAATGAGGAGCAGGAGCAGAAAGAAGAGGCTGCCTGAGAGGTCTTGTCATAAAAGTTAATGTCACTGTTTATACGTTCTGGCCAATGTCCAGGCGAATGGCGGAAATTACACCATTTTTGCAACACATGCAGACCACTTGGAATATACTCATCCTCCTAGTGCTGCTGCTGCTGTTTCTCCTCTCAGTCTCCGTCTCCGACTCGATGGAGTCGAATTTTTATGAATTTATTTGGCTTATAAATAAAAATGATTTCTTTTTTTTTGGGAACTGCTGCATTGATTTTGCAATTCCCATTTGACTTTTCGCAGATGTACGACAATATCAAGTCACTGCGGCTGGTCAAGGAGGGTAGCCAGACAATTGTTACCGCCATGATATCCAGCGAGGGTGAAGTCATGGAATTTCGCCATGTTGGTAAGTACAATGCCTAGCCGTTTACCATACCCTGTCTACCTACCAACCTACCTACCAAACCATTACCATCAGCATGAACCAATGCCGACACCCCGCCCTCCATTTCAGCACTGATTGCCAATTTTAAAATTGAACTTTTTTATGGCATTATTGTCTGCCCGAGCTGCCCGTCTGAAGGGAAGGGGGGTGAATGGGCGGTTGGGCCAATTTCTTTTAATTAATTTGAAGCCAGTCAGAATCAGACTGCAGATGATTGCCTCAGTTGTTGTTGCTGTTGCTGAATTTTATTATTGTTGTATACACTTATTGATATTGGCAACTGGGGTTTATTTATGTGGTTATTGTTTTTTTGACTTCCTTTTTTCCTTTATATTCCATTTTTGTTCTTTTTGAGGGCAGCCCGCGCCCAGGGTCGCGTTGAACACTGGATGAACGATGTGCTGGATGAAATGCGACGCTCGAATCGCTTCATAACGAAGACGGCCATCTACGATTTCGGCACGGATCTGGAAATTTCAAGGTAAGTGGTTAAAGTCAGAGATGGGCATAAAACATATTTTATGCCTTTCTTTCGGGAACAATAAGAGACACAGACAGACATATTGATACAGATAGAAAAAAGAGAGTGTGGAGAGTGGATTGGTGGTGTGGATTGGCCTGGTCTGGCCTGGCCTGACACTTCAGCAGCCAATTCCTTTTATGGCCAACCATTTAAATTGTGGCTCCAAAGACTCTTTCCCACTTCTGTTACCCACTTCAGTCTCGGACTGTATAATTTTGTCATTTCGCGCGATTTATTATTTTGTATAAGCCCAAACGCATGCCGGAGCATATTTATGGCCAATTGTATTAAATTGACAGTCATTGGGGCACTTTCTTCGATTTCGATTCCACTATATCCCTCCCTCTCTCTCTCTCTCTTTCTCTTCCACCCTATCTCTTTTTAGACCCGATTGGCTAATGAACTACCAGGGTATGGTTGGTCTGGCCGCCAGTCAAGTCTGGTGGACTGCCGAAGTGGAAGAGGCATTCGATCAGGCTCAAAATCATGGCAATATGCGTGCCATGAAAGATTTTCTTAACAAGAATAACTATCAGATTGAGGAGCTGGTGTTGAAAGTGCGTTCCAATCTTTCGCGCAATGATCGCCTCAAGTTCAAGGCTCTGTGTACCATTGATGTCCACGCTAGGGACATTATCGATACATTTGTTCGAGACAATGTTCTAGATGCAAGCGAATTTAGCTGGGAGAGTCAATTGCGTTTCTATTGGGTTAAATTCTATGACAATCTGCATGTCCTGCAATGTTCTGGAAGCTTTGAGTATGGCTACGAGTACATGGGCCTCAATGGACGTTTGGTGATTACTCCCCTGACGGATCGTATCTATTTGACAATTACCCAGGCTCTACTAATGAATCTGGGTGGTGCGCCAGCTGGACCGGCAGGCACAGGAAAAACTGAGACAGTCAAAGATCTGGCCAAAGCCATGGGCTTGCTCTGTGTAGTCACCAATTGCGGTGAGGGCATGGATTATCGTGCAGTGGGCACTATACTCTCTGGTCTAGTGCAATGCGGTGCCTGGGGATGCTTTGATGAATTCAATCGTATTGATATTTCCGTACTTAGTGTAATATCCACTCAACTTCAGACAATACGAAATGGTTTAATACGTAAATTAGAGCGTTTTGTCGTAAGTACATAAGATATGCTATCCTTTTTTCTAACTAATCGTTTTGCCTTTCAGTTTGAAGGTGTGGAAATTAAACTGGATCCCAAATGCGGCGTCTTTGTTACGATGAATCCAGGCTACGCGGGCCGTACAGAGCTTCCCGAGTCCGTGAAGGCTCTTTTCCGTCCGGTGACCTGTATTAAACCGGATTTGGAACTAATTTGTCTTATCTCGCTTTTCTCGGATGGTTTTCTCACTGCCAAAGTGCTGGCCAAGAAGATGACTGTACTATATGCCCTAGCACAGGCTCAACTCTCCAAGCAATGCCATTACGATTGGGGCTTACGTTCGCTGAACTCGGTACTCCGAATGGCTGGTGTGATGAAACGTCAATCTGAGGATCTACCCGAGGCTGTGGTTCTTATGCGTGTGCTTCGCGATATGAATTTTCCCAAATTCATATTCGAAGATGTTCCTCTCTTTTTGGGCCTCATCAAGGATCTGTTTCCTGGCATCGATTGTCCACGCATCGGTTATCCAGACTTTAATGCGGCTGTTAGACATGTTTTGGTCAATGATGGTTACATTCTACTGCCCGATCAGGTATTTGCTTTGTCATCAACAAAAAAGGAAAACTAGCTGGAATTGTCACCTGTCCTTAGTTTGACACTTTGTAAATTGCGCAAATGAAGGAAATGTTACAAAGCATTTTCTAGGACGACAGATTCTTCTACCCCAACTCCAGCGTTTCTCACATTCACACTCACTCACTTAGTTTCGAATAGTGGGGCCAGCCCACATCTAATTTCAACTTTGCCCTGGTGCTTCTCTGTACTTTGTTGACGATTTTCACTAATACGTTTTTCCCCCGCATCCTTTCTCCATTTCTTTTTACCTTCCTCATTTTCCATGTGCTGCTGTGTCCTGTCTGCTGACTAACAACAATTTTGTGCCGTTTTCATCAAACAAAACGTTGCACAAATGTCCAACTGATGTCCACTTGGCTGGGTGGCTGGCACCTGCTCCTCTACCTTCCATTACTACTCGGACGTCATTTATGACAACTAAATTCCCGACAACGGCAACGCCTTCCATGTCAACTTCAACCTACAACCTCGGCAGGAGGACAAAGTGGTGCAAATGTATGAAACCATGATGACCCGGCACTCGACCATGATTGTGGGCCCAACAGGTGGTGGCAAAACTGTCGTCATAAATGCTTTGGTCAAAGCGCAAACCCACATGGGCTTGCCCACCAAGTGCATTGTGCTTAACCCTAAGGTAAGTGGACAAGGAGATTTTTTGCTCGCAAATTGCTCTGCGTTTCTCTATATTTGTTTTCCCTTTTTCTCCTCCTTTGGTTTTTTGCTCGTTTACGTTCGTTTTCTGTCCGTTACATTTTTTTTTCTCAGGTTCTACCATTATAAGCACGCTGCCTTAACACTAGTTCTGTCCGTTCAGTCCGTCCCAGCCATCCTGTGCAATATGCTTTCCTTTTTGCCACTTCTTTCTCACTCCCACTCACTCACTCTTTGTTTTACTTATTTTACTTTCACAAAGCCAAGACCTTAAGTGCTTGTGAAAATGGTTCAATAGAATGGTATAAACTATAATTAGTTAGGACAAAGTATAGAGAGCGGGAAAGAGAGTAGAAAAAGGAAGTGAATGAGATGTTAGAATAGTTGAAAAATGAACTCATAATATTACTTAGTCATAAATATCAATTGAACATTAATTGAAATATTAGTGAGAATCAATGTCAAGGCTGTAAGAGAAACCTTTTAATATCCATGCTTAAGTAGCAATAAAATGTTAACGATAGTAAGCATTATAATCATTACAGAAACTGTCATAAATTTATTTACATTTTAGTTAGGTAAATCTTTTATTGAAACGCATTTAATGACAACTTTTCTAAGTTACATGCCCATTTTGGGCTTTCTAGAGGATTCTTAAAGTAAAATGAATAGATACTGATACAATCTGAACTGTTCTAGGTTTTTTAGTTGTTTAGGCGTATAGACTTTATTTTAGAGTGTATTTTCATGTACTCGGTGTTGGCTCTTTTTTCAGGCCTGTTCGGTAATTGAGTTATATGGCTACTTGGATATGGAAACTCGAGATTGGATTGATGGATTATTTTCAAATATCTTCCGCGAAATGAATAAGCCAATTGAACGTGAGGTATGTACTCTTTGTAACCTTGCCTGTCTACTGGCTGCTTTTAGTGTCTATTCGGATTGACGACTACATCTATGAACGAATGCCGTGTCACCACAGGCTGCAGTGCTTCAGTTTGTGCATCATTCATGTGGAAATCGCGCACATGCGCTACTAAATCCCATTGCACAACGAGACACAGCACAAACTAGGACTCTGAGAGTCTAGCACTGGGCAAGAGATAGCTCTTCACTCCGAAATGACTTTCATAGGTAATCTTTCGCACTGACAGCGCCAGGCAACAGGCATTGAATAACACACTTAGGCTAATGCAACCCAACACCAAAAACCCCACCTAAAATAACCAACCCCTCCACACACACACACACAATATGCTGTTCTCGCAAACAGGAGCGTCGATATGCTTGCTTTGACGGCGATGTCGATGCCCTATGGATTGAGAACATGAACTCTGTTATGGACGATAACAAACTGCTGACTTTGGCCAACGGTGAACGTATACGCCTGGAGAACTATTGTGCTCTACTCTTCGAGGTAGGCAATTTGAACTACGCCTCGCCGGCCACAGTTTCGCGTGCTGGCATGGTGTATGTGGATCCCAAAAATTTACGCTACAGTCCCTATTGGCATCGTTGGGTCCTTACGCGTCCAGAGCCGCAGCGTGAGCTGCTTAATAATTTCTTTGAAAAGATAATTACTCAAGCAATTGCATTTATATTGGAGGGGGTCGATGGCACCACTCAAGGCATGCCCCTGAAAATGGTCATCATGCAAACGGATCTCAATATGGTTACACAGTTCTGTAATATGTACGATGCCATGCTGCCCATCTACGGACCTTCAGACAATAAAAACTTCGATGAGCCAGTTATTCAAGTCTATAATACAGATACATTGGAGTGCTGTTTCCTGCAAGGAATTTATGGCTCATTGGGTGCCTGTCTGTTAGAGAAGCATCAATTGGTATTTGATGAGTTCATGAAACGTACATCAGGATTCCCTCAGTTCCAGGATACACCGGAATCACCGGCCAGAGGCGGGCAGTTTCCACAAACTAAGCCCACTCTCTACGATTATTTCTGGGATATACAGGATAATTGCTGGAAGGCATGGGAATGGGTAGTTCAGCCCTATACACACAATCCAGATGTTAAGTTTAGCGAAATTCTGGTACCAACAGTGGATAATACGCGAACCAATCATCTTCTAGCACTGATGAGTGAGGTGAGCGCTTGTTTTCTTTGGGTGGAGAGATTGGTTAATATTAGATATCTATTTTTCTTCTTCTTTTTTTTTTAGATCAAACGACCTGTGCTACTTGTCGGTGAGGCTGGCACATCAAAGACGGCAACCATTATGCAGTATTTGCGCAATCTCAATCAGAATGTCAATGTAATTGAAAAATCTCTCTATGCAGCATTCCCACCGACTGGCTGATGACTCCTCCCCGTTTACTTCTTTCAGATTATACTCAACATTAATTTCTCATCGAGAACCTCGTCATTGGATGTGCAGCGTACACTAGAGGCTGCGGTAGAGAAACGTACCAAGGATACGTATGGCCCACCGATGGGTAAGAAAATTGCGTGCTTTATTGATGACATGAATATGCCCCAGGTGGATGAGTGAGTATAAGACAAACGACATTCAACTTCAATGATGGAACTAACTTGCACTCTACTCCTTGCAGATATGGCACTCAGCAGCCAATTGCATTGCTAAAGCTGTTCTTTGAACGCGGTGGCATGTATGACCGGGACAAGGATCTTAATTGGAAAAAGTTTAAGGACATGACATTCTATGCCGCAATGGGAACTGCTGGCGGTGGTCGTAATGAGGTCGATGCTCGTTTCATTAGCATGTTCTCAACATATAACATTGTATTCCCCAATGATGAGTCGCTCGTACAAATCTATTCGTCCATATTTAAGGGCCATTTGGAATTTGTGAGCTTCCATAATCGTTACATGATGATAGCCGATATAATTGTCATAATGACACTCAAATTATTCAAGGTGGGTTCAGCTAAATTTAATCACTGAGTGCACTTACTCACATATCGGGTTACTTCTTCTCAAAGTGTTGCAAAATCTATGATGCTTTAAAGGCCGCCTCTCACAAATTTTATGAAATTCGATTTACATATGCAAATAACGACAATTTTTCATAATCTGCTTTACTGCCCCCCCATCTCCATCCCTCTGGATCTCTTTTTTGTTGCTCTCCATTTTTATATATACATATATATGTATATATATAAGTACAATGGAAATGGAAATTATTCAATGGTCTGTAATGCACTATGTCGAGCGACGCTCCGGCTTCGGCTTGTCGGTTCCATCTCTCTGCTTCAAAGCCTGCTCCATTGGTTTTTCGAGTGCGACTCTCGCACCCCCCTCCCCCGCAGACCTTACCATTCTATCAGCATACTTATTCCTTGTCCACATTCTCGCCCCTTATTCGCCTCAACTGCTGCCTAGTTGACTGTGTCTATAACTGTGTGTGTGTATTTGCTGGCCGCCTATCTCTGGCTGAGTATCTTGGCCGGAGCAAAATTTGATTATGTTCAAGTATTGAACTGTAGATGGCTCTTTTCACAGCACTGCTCTGTTATTATGGGCGTGGCAGCAGAGAAGCAGCTAGGCAGGCAGGCAGGCAGACAAGGGCTAGGTTTATGGTCCTTTTAACAATTGTTGACACTAAAATATTATCGCATTTCATTGCGTGCAGATAAAAATGCATTTGTCGCCGCAATTGCCACAACCAGCAGAAGAAGCAGTAGCAGCTCCTCCTTGGTTTGCACCAAAAAAAGAAATATAAGAAAAAAAAATAGGAAAATAGAGGGAGGGGGAAAATGATTTACTCACACCTGCAGGTCGTGCCCCTGCTCTTGCCTCTTTTGCAGCCAGTTCGTATGTCTTCTTTACACACTCGACACGCCGAGCCAAAGATATTAATGCGCCACGAAATGGAGTAAAATGAATTATTTGAATAGAATTGCCGTTACTCAGTCCCCCATGCTGCTTGCGACGGCGTCTGCAACTCGATAATGGCTGTAAATTCAGCAACTTGGCCTCGCACTGGGTGGTCCGAGTGTGGATTGGGAGGATGGGTGGATTGGTTGCAAGAATACCCATTTCGAATGCATATTGCTAGTTGAGATAAAATTGATTTGTGTAGTGTCTGAATGCTTTGGCTCTTTGCAAACGGAAGTGACCTGCTAATGCTAATTGTCTTCCATTTAGTTGGTCATTGCGGATTTACCACCGACGCCATCGAAGTTCCATTACATTTTCAATCTGAAGGATCTTTCCCGCATTTTCGCTGGCATGTTATTGATAAAGCCGGCAAATTTTAAGAATTTGCGGGAAATGATAAGGGTCTGGCGCAATGAGTTCACTCGCATCATTTGCGATCGTTTGATATCGGAAACGGTGAGTAATCTTTAGCCAATCTTTCTTCATCTTCTAAATAATACTTTCTCTAGGATATAAACACTGTGCGGCGCAACTTGGCCCTAGAGATTGCGGATCGTTTTCCTCCCGAGTTTGAAGAACTGAATGGTTTCATCGATCTGGATGCAGCGGCAGCTGAAGCTCAGGCTCGATTACTTTACGAGGCATATGCAGACGACGCGGCGGCAGCTGCTGCCGAAGGAGAAGAGGGCGAGGAGGAGGATGTAGCTGAGGAGGGACCACCGGTGATACTATCTCTTAAAGACTATGTGCTGCGTGATCCATTGCTCTTTGGGGATTTCCGTAATTTCACCAACGAATCGGAGCCACGGCTATATGAAGATCTTTTGGATTATAGTTCCGTTTTTGCGTTGTTCACCGAAATATTGGAAGAGTACTGTGAACGTAGGCAAAAGATGACTTTGGTTCTGTTCGAAGATTGTCTCGAGCACTTGACTCGTGTTCATCGCACTTTGCGTATGAATCGCGGTCATGTCCTGCTTATAGGAGTTGGCGGCAGCGGCAAAAAGTGTATCACTCGATTGTCGTCGTTTGCAGCTGAATGTGAGGTATTTGAAATAACGATATCGCGTGGCTACAATGAGACAGCATTCCGGGAAGATCTAAAAGCCTTGTATACCCTTGCGGGAGTAAAGCGAAAGAAAGTCGTATTTCTGTTTACAGCCGCTCAAGTCGCAGAAGAAGGTTTCCTTGAACTAATTAATAATATTTTAACTGTCGGTCAAGTCCCAGCTCTGTTTGCCGATGAAGATAAGGACTCTATTGTCAATCAAGTACGCAAATTTGCCGAAGAAGAGGGCCTATCGGCTTCCAAGTGAGTATTGTTGGAGAATATTTGTTACGTTCATTTTTTTTCAACCCATTACGATCTCCAGAGACTCTGTTTGGGCCTATTTCCTACGCACCTGTGCGGAGAATCTTCATGTTGTGCTTTGCATGTCACCAGCTGGTGATGCCCTGCGCAATCGTTGCCGTAATTTCCCTGGTCTAATTGGTAGCACATACATTGACTGGGTATTCCCTTGGCCCAAGCAAGCTCTCTATGCCGTGGCTAAACTTTTCCTTACTGAACATCCCATGATACCGGCCGATCATCGTGATGCCATTATTGAGCATGTGGTTCATGTCCATAAAACAATACAAATATACTCCAAGGACTATCAGACCAAGTTGAGGCGCAATAACTTCGTTACTCCCAAACATTATTTGGATTACATCAACACCTATTTGGGACTATTAGGTAAGCCATCTTGTCAAACGATTTAAATTTCGACTTATCCGTTGATTTTTTTGCAGAGGAGAAACATCATTTTATCACTCAACAGCGGGAACGACTTGGCGAGGGCATTAAAAAGATTGAAGAAGCTTCTGTACAAATTGATGAACTGCGTCTCATTGTGACAGAGCAAAAGAAGAATGTGGCAATCGCTTCCGAGGAATGCGAAGCCATGCTGGTAACCATTGAAGCATCCACACAGAAGGCAAATACCAAAAAAGTCGAAGCTTCAGAGAAATCTGTTGAGGTGGAGAGTAAAGGAAAACAAATTGCTGTCGAAAAAGAAGAAGCTGAAGAGATCCTAGCGGAAGCTATGCCAGCTCTAGAGGAAGCACGTCGTGCGCTATCCGAACTGGACAAGGCGCAGATCACTGAGATCCGTTCTTTTGCCACGCCACCAGCAGCCGTGCAGGTTGTCTGCGAGTGTGTGGCCATTTTGAAGGGTATCAAGGAGATCAGCTGGAAGACTGCCAAGGGCATGATGAGCGATGTGAACTTCTTGAAGAGTTTGATGGAAATGGATTGTGAGGCTCTCACACAAAAGCAAATAAGCGCATGTCGGGCACACATGAAAACTCAAAATTTGGATGACATGGGAAAGATTTCTATAGCAGGTGCTGGTCTACTAAAGTTCGTAAAAGCTGTGCTTGGTTTCTTTGACGTGTACCGTGAGGTCAAGCCAAAGAAGGAGCGTGTGGATTTCTTAGTGGAGGAGCAAGAAGTACAAATAAAACTGCTTAATCATCTGAATTCTGAAATACAAAAGTTAGAAGAGAAATTGGACCAACTGAACGAGAATTATGCCGTTTCAATGAAACAGATGAAAGCTCTGGTTGAGATGATGCAACAGGCAGAACGTCGTCTCATTGCTGCCGATAAACTAATTAGTGGCCTGTCCTCGGAGTTGATACGTTGGAGCAAAGAGATGGCAAGTCTGGGTCAGCAGTTGATTGATAGTGTGGGTGTATGCTTGATTAGTTCCTCCTTCTTGGCCTATACGGGCGCCTTTACCTGGGAGTTCCGAAAAACGATGGTATTCGAAGATTGGCTCGAGGACATTAAATCGCTGGGCATTCCAATCAACTTGCCATTCAAAATTGATGCCTATCTAACGACAGATGTCGAGATTTCGCAATGGACTAGCGAAGGATTGCCACCTGATGAGCTGTCTGTCCAGAATGGCATCTTGACGATGCGAGCCTCACGTTTCCCCCTCTGTATAGATCCACAGTTGCAGGCCTTGCAATGGATACGCAAGAAAGAGTATCGAAATAATTTGAAGATTCTATCATTCAGTGACTTTGATTTCCTTAAGCAATTGGAAATGGCCATTATGTATGGCTTGCCAGTGCTATTCGAAGATGTGGATGACTATATTGATCCAGTGATTGATGATATTCTACAAAAGAATATACGAGTTCAAGGTGGCCGTAAGTTTATTATGCTTGGGGACAAGGAAGTCGACTGGGATCCCGGTTTTCGCTTGTATTTGACCACCAAATTCTCAAATCCCAAATTTGACCCGGCTGTCTATGCCAAAGCCTTGGTCATTAATTACACGGTCACCCAGACGGGTCTGGAAGATCAGCTCCTTAGCGTGGTGGTGGGCACCGAACGTCCTGATCTCGAACAGCAACGCGAATCGTTGATAGCTCAGACTAGTGAGAATAAGCAATTGTTGCAACAACTTGAGGATTCTCTTTTGCGTGAATTGGCCACCTCGACTGGCAACATGTTGGACAATGTGGAATTGGTGGAGACACTAGAGAATACCAAATCCAAGGCCGGGCTTGTAATGGAGCAACTGAAGCTGGCTTCTGAGACAGCTGTGGATATTGAAATTCTCCGCAATGGTTATCGACCGGCGGCAAAACGTGGAGCTGTCCTCTTCTTTGCCCTCTCCGATATGTCGACAGTGAATAGCATGTATCAATACGCTCTGGCCGCCTATCTAGATGTGTTTATTTATTCCCTGCGCAAAGCTGTGCCCGATACTGTGCTGGCGAAACGTTTGAATAATATCATTAAAACTTTGACGGAAAATGTCTATTGCTACGGCTGCACGGGCATCTTTGAGCGGCACAAGTTGCTATTCTCATTCCAGATTGCTACCAAGTTAGCTCAACGCGATGGCGTTTTACAGCAATCCGAGCTGGACTTTTTCATCAAGGGTAGCATTGCTTTGACCAAGAGCGAACGTCAGAATCCAACCAAATGGCTGCCGGACAAATGTTGGGAAGATATACTCAAGTTGGCTTTTGATTTCCCAGAGCCATTCGCCTCATTACCCGATCATTTTGGTCGTTTTGTAACGGAATGGAAAGAGGTAAGTGTCTACAACCATTTCAATTTGCTTAAAGGTTCCATGTTTGAATGGTTGCAGAACGAAACATTGGTAAATATTCATGTTTTACATTTCTCATTTTTTGTTCATTCCTTTTTTTTTTTTTTTGGATCGCCTGGCCACCATTTGCAACGTCAACGTCAACTCCAATGCTGTTATCAAATTGCTGCTGCTGCTGTGACGATGCCATAAAATGCACAACAACGATAACAATAATAACAACAACGACATGGACTCTCATGGACTTGGGAACTGCTTCTGATTCTGACTGGCATGTGGCATTCACTGACTTCCGTTCCGTTGCCGACGCTCATTTTGCTTGCACTTATCGCCATCGCTTCTACCGAATGCCCATGGAATCGCATTCTCTCCTCCATTTTGTGTCGTTCCATCCAACGTAACATCAGTGGTATGACTTGGAGAATCCTGAGGCAGTGGCATGTCCGGGCGACTACAACATCAATTGCAATGCATTCCAGGCAAGTGAGAGTGGAGAAAAGTCGCCGACGACGTCCTTTCTCTGCTGTGTATTTTCGCTTTGCATGCTTTCAGCTTCGAGTGGCTTGGTTCTGGCCAAGAGCTGGCTCTGCTGCCGTTGCCATTGAGCGTTATTGGATTTCGTACTTTATGCTCGTTTCTAGTGGATTATTATGTACAAGCCGCACACTCTCCCTTACCCTACAGACCCACACACACACACACACACATTTAGACTGAGGAAACTCCCCGTTTGAGGGCGTTTAGTTTTACTCGACTTTTGCTACGTCCTGCAACTTTAGCGCACATTTTCAGCTCAAGTTATTAGCAGCCTGTTTTTGTCAGCCAGCATGGTGGCAATATCTATTTGTGTGTGTGTGTGTGTGTGTGTGTATGCGTGTGTGTGTGTGTGCATTACCATATTTTATCAATTTTCCAAGCCATTAGATGAGCGGCAATTTACGCCCACAGTCGTCGCACTTGAAACCCAGCACGAAACCAGAGCCAAACCAAAGCCAAGCCAAGCGAGCCCAATTTGCACTTGAACTGCTCCTACTCCATAGATAGACAAAGAAAGACTGAGACTGGGACAACAACAAGGCTAACTATTGGTGAAATGATGAGCCGTCAACGCGAGCTCGTTGTCATTGTTATATTATAATGTCTAGAGCTTAACAATTTCTCTAACTTTTTCGTATCGTCTTTCGTTTTGCTATTTAGAAATTAATGTTCCTGCGCTGCTTCCGTGTGGATCGCATCTTCCGTTGCATAAATCAATATATTGTCGATACCATGGATGAGTTCTATATTATGCCCCCGGTTGTCAGCTTCTCAGCTATTTATGAGCAAACTTCATGCACCATTCCGGTTTGCTTTATCCTAAGTGCCGGCTCCGATCCCACAAATGATTTAATAAAATTGGCTGATTTGATAATTGGTGGCATGGCCAACTTTTGTCATATATCACTGGGTCAGGGTCAAGAGAAGGCTGCCCTGCGTCTCCTCGATAATGCCATACGTCAGGGTCAATGGTTGATGCTGCAGAATGGCCACTTGCTGATTAAATTTGTGCGCGAGCTAGAAAAGTATTTGGATAAAATTGAGAATCCTCATCCTGATTTTAGACTGTGGATAACCACCGATCCAACACCGACATTCCCCATAGGCATATTACAAAAGTCATTGAAGGGTAAGTCCAATGAGAAGAATATCTGAAATGTTTAAGCAACTTATAATTCAATTCTTAATAGTGGTAACTGAACCTCCAAATGGCTTAAAACTTAATCTGCGCTCAACCTACTTCAAAGTACGTCAGGAGCGTCTTGAGTGCTGTACACATCGTGGCTTCCGCCCACTGGTCTATGTGCTGGCCTTCTTCCATGCAGTGGTCCAAGTAAGTGTAACTCACTCGAATTTGTAGCCCAAGACCCCAGCTGCTTGAGTGTGTACATGATTTTATTTATTAATTTCTTAATTTTAACTGCTGAAAGCTTTGCAGACACAACTGCGCCAGAGTGGCACAATTGATGGTTCTGCTGCTTCAACTACAACAACAACGACAACACATACATGAACTACAAATTGTTATTGATAGTATATAGAGTAGAGCAGTTGCAGTCCTGTCAATTAATCACTTTACCCTTTCATTCCCACCCACCCACAGGAACGTCGAAAGTACGACAAACTTGGCTGGAATATAGCGTACGATTTTAACGATTCAGACTTTGAGGTATGTACCGAAATTCTTCGTACATATTTAAGTCGCTGTGCGGACGATAAAATACCCTGGAACAGTCTCAAGTATCTAATTGGTGAAGTCATGTACGGTGGCCGTGTTATCGATGATTTCGATCGTCGCATCACCAATTGCTATATGAATGAATATATGGGTGATTTTCTTTTCGATGAATTCCAAAAATTCCATTTCTACGAGGATGACAACGTTGATTACTGTTTGCCCGAGGAAGAGACCGTGCTAAAAGAGGACTACATAGGTGAGTGTATGATGGACGGTGGGCGAGTGAATGAGTGGAGAGGCTATTTACATATGTAATGCATTGATAACAGCTCACATTGACAAACTGCCATTGGTCAATAAGCCGGATGTGTTTGGTTTGCATCCGAACGCGGAAATCGGTTATTACACAATGGCAGCACGGAATATTTGGAACAGTCTGATTGAGTTGCAGCCACAAACTGGTGAGTACTTAAACCTTAAATGTTTCCAAAAGTTTTATATTACTGTCAATAAAAAAGATAGTTTTTTATTTTTATTTTTTTTGCCATGGTAATAGCTTTGTACGATTTACCAATTCTCACCTTTCACTAAATTGATATTGAAAGTTTTGGCAAAAAAAAAAAAATCAAAATGCTGAATACCACGTTTTTGTATCCCTGGTAAATGGTTCAATTTGCATGCAACGTATGCCAATTGTCAGCCGTTTATTACATTTTATCTTGTTGATTTTCATTGCTGTACATTGTATTTTTGGCATGTTGAATTTTTAATTTAATTTAATTAATTAGTTGCGGTTTTGCAATTAACTTTATTGCATGCGCCATTATTGGCGAACTACACAAACACGCACACACACACACACACACACACAAAGAGAACACAGCATATAGCATACATTAAAAATTAAAATAGACGCACACATTAAAACGCAGTGGGCCACACACACTCATATATGACCTGTCCAAAAGATGGGCCCATTCTCTCACTCACTTTCATTCATTCATTCGCTGCGAATTGAGTTCAAAATTTTACCGCACTGACCGCCAACTGTGTGTGTAACAAAACGAAGAAAAAATTGGGTGAAACCGTCACACGAAAGTCGATAATTTTGCATTACGAGCTTAAATTTGTTAAGCCTGCCATCAGAATGCACTTTTGCCACCATTCACATTTTCTCCACAAATAAATAAATATATATATTGTTGAACATCGCTCTGGTGAACAAGTATGTACTTACTGTATGTACAGAAAGGTAGCCAACCCCCTTGTAAATAATTGTATATACGATTCCTGTGTTTTTCTCCTCGTCCTGCAATACCATTTTTTTCCTGCACACTCACACACACAAACTCATCAAAAGTGACCAAATGGACGCCGAGCAATGTTAAAGATGATGATGAGGATGGTAAGGTATTGCACAAGCAAACATTCCAGCATTAACATTTTGAATTTAAAATGTAAAACATAATAATAATAAGAGCAAATATTGCAATTGATTAAAAAAAAGAGCAGAAAAACACAACAGAACTATGCGGAGGGAAAAAATGCAGCAGCAGTAGTGACAACATTTACCGAGCACAGTCAGAAAGTTTAACAATTTCATTTCAATTCATCGACAGAGAAATGTAAAATATCAACAACAAAAAAATCAATGTAAAAAGTGCATCAATCGATTTGCAAATGTTTAGTCAACACGAATTGTTAATATGCTACACAAATTAATGAAATTATTATAGGTATTCTAGGTAACTGAACAACGAGGATCCGGGTTCGAATCCCAGGCTAGTGTATGGATGTAGTTTTCGTCTAAGCCGAAGGCCAGAGTTGCCAGTGCTTGTAAAATATAGTTAGGTTGATAGTTTACAACTATATCCTATACTTATAATAATAATAATAATAATATTATAGGTATTCAGTTCGAAATAAAAACAGAAAACTCGTAGGCTTAGAAAAGCATACTTTTACGAACTACAACATCAAATTATTCAAACTGGATATTTTTAAAACGAGGGTAAGGGGTGTATATATACGAAACAAATGTAAATAATAATACTTCTAGTTGGTTTATATGGCTCATTAAAATATAGATTAAAACCTTTAAATCCTATGATAGCGGTATGTTGTATATCTCCTTGTCAGATTTCCTTTTTTAGTCAGTACAGCAAGAAAAAGAAGAGTAATCTATTTTGTAGAAATTATTCAACCATATCAAGAAGTCAGCATTTAATCCGATACACAAATTCTTTGATATTTTTACACGATTCAGATATATAAACAATTTGCAAATTTAAAACTAAATATAAAATAAATTAAAAGAATATGAATTGTAAAAAGAACTGTAAATATTGCATATTATATTATAAGTATGAAAAGATTTAAGGCATTCAATTTAGATATATTCAAATTAGATCTGATTTGAAAGTCAGAACTTTTTGCATTTTGCCAAATAATATTTGATAATCATTATGTATCTATCTCAATTTTCAATAACCTTATATTTTACTTTGGTATTTTCAAACTGTTTTATAGGTTTCTTTTTTAATTGGGGGAAGCTATTCTGGTCACTATTGAAATATTAATATACACATATTTTTGCTAGGCAACCAATATGCCTGATGCGGCCATGTGTAGGTCTTTTGTGAAAAACTCGTGTAATTTGCATATTCATGAGCTTTAGTATTTGCTAATTGACACTTTAACAAAAAATAAAACAGCAACAGAAAGAAAATCCTATCTGGATGCCCCAATATAAGCAAGATAAAAACGCAAATTAATAAAAACTGGTATTTACGAATGCTGACGAGAAAGATGAGGAGGGGAGAGGGCGGTGTTAAGGGGAGAAATGTATTAAAAAGGCACAACGTGATAACCACAGCCTGTGCATACATTACTGTGGTTTTTTTTCATCGGTTTACGGGGCTTCTTTCTTTTTTTGTTTGCCTGTTGGCTGACAGTTTGAATCCTTACTTATATACATATATACCTTTCCAATCGCTTCACCTAGGCGAGGGCACTGGCGGCATCAGTCGGGATGACTTCATTGACTCGGTGGCCGCTGGTATTCTAAAGAAGCTGCCCGCCGCCTTCGAGACCTGGCGCATACGCAAACAAATCCAAATGAGTCTATCGCCAACTGGTGTGGTGCTATTGCAGGAGCTGGATAGATTTAATCTACTGGTGATACGCATTAAGAAGACATTGGAGCTGCTGCGCAAGGTAAGCTTTTGTGGAGTTTGAATTGCAAAAAGGAGTGGGAGTGGAAGTGGGAGTTGTGGAGGGGTTATTCGCTTGGCTGTCAATAGATGCGTCACATAAATCCTTCAGCTTTGTTTTGCATTTTGTTTATGCATTTGCCAACTTGGCTTTGGCTGCCAGCCATGATCACCCAGCCACCCAATGACCCACCCTATAAGCAAATTTGTTAGAATCCGGGAGAGTGCATTTTGTTGCCAAAATAAATTTACAAATGCAAATGAACTCGGCTCGCCAAAGTCGCAGAGTCGCTGCTACTGTCGTTGTGTTGGCATTGTCTTGATGCCATACAGAGTGGGGGGAGTGGGGAAGAGACAGAGTTCCCGCCCACACACATGTGCCATTTTAATTTAATTGCATTCTCCCCGCAGGCTATTGCTGGAGAAATCGGCATGGACAATGTTCTGGACAACATTGCCAACTCGTTGTTCAATGGCCTTTTGCCAAACGCGTGGGCCTCACTGGCGCCGGCCACATGCAAACAGTTAGCTAGCTGGTTGAATCATTTGCAGGTGAGTCGCAGCAGTTGCATCAATCAAGGTGACACTAAGAGAGAAAGGGACAGAGAGTTTTGCGTGTCAACTAATCAGTCTTTTTTGCCTCCCAAAGCAACGAGCTGTGCAATATAAGTATTGGACACTCTCTGGTGAGCCATTGGTAATATGGTTGTCTGGTCTACATATACCTCAGAGTTATCTAACAGCTCTAGTGCAGGTAGGTACCACAATCAGACACACACACACACACACAGAGACATTTCTGCCTAAATTCCCACATTCTCCCCATACTCCATTGAAATGCATTATCCCCTGCAGATTGCCTGTCGTAAAAATGCCTGGCCTTTGGATCGTTCTACCCTATTCACCTATGTGACCAACTATGCAGACCCCGATGACGTTGAGGAGCGTCCAGTAACGGTAAGTTTTTACCACCCATTTAAGAGCTCTAAATGCAAAACCATGACCTCCTCTTCGTTCCACCCGGCACAGTACTGTCGGTTTGTCCATGTGCTGCTGCTGCTGCATGGACACTAATTTCGTAATTAAGAATTCTGTTTGCATTTTAATCGTTTAACTTTTTTCCTACTTGCTTTCTTTTTTTTTTTTTGCAGGGCTGCTTTGTGCATGGTTTGTACATAGAGGGCGCACGCTTTGACTTGGCAACTAATCAGTTAGCGCGGTCTCATCCCAAAGTTCTGGTCGAGGAGTTGGCAATTTTGGCAGTGGAACCCATTGAAGCGCACAGACTTAAGCTACAGGTTTGTTTTGGCTGGTGAGGAGGGAAAGGATGAGGGCTTTATTCCTTGGGTTCGACGCCGTCTGCTAGTGACAAGTACTAATGTGCTTTTGTATCTACATGCATATGCAAGGATGGTGGAAAACACTGGAGTAGTTGGGCTTAGGGGCGTGGCTGCTGTGCTGATATTTGTTTAAATACAGCACAGTAAATTACCCCAGCCCAGCTCTAATGGAGCATCCATTGGGCTAATTGTTTCTAATTTAAAATATATACATGTTTTTTTTTCTTCTATTTGTTTTTGCAGAATACTTTCCTGGCCCCCGTGTATACCACCTCGTTGCGTCGCAATGCCATGGGTGTGGGTCTGGTATTTGAGGCAAATTTGGCCACATCTGAGGATCTAAGCCATTGGGTGCTGCAAGGAGTTTGCCTTACTCTAAATACGGATACCTAGTGGAAGGACCCGTCAGCAAAAAAAAAAAAAAAAAAAAACAAAGACTGATTTAGCTTTTTTTAATTGTGATTATTCTTAATGATTCGTTCTTTGTATTAAAGCCGATTATAAATCTATGTCCTGGCAATGGAGTTTTTTATTGTAAGTTTATTTTGTTTGTTTGTGCCTATTTCTAGTGCCATTCAATAAAGTGTATTGTGCCTCAATTGGTTGCTTGATGATATGCCACCGCCATTATCATTACCTACGCCGCAGGCATCCAAAACAGCTCTTCAACTTATCCAATATGTTTGATTTCATGGAGGGCAACAGGAGCTCAAGATTCTGAGTGGCATTGCTATCGTCTGACTCTAAATCCGACTCAATGGTCATTTCCTGTATACTAAATGTATCAGTTAGTTCATGATTCTGCTGACGACGTTTGGCACGCTTCAGCTGAGCAGGAAAAAAGGATATCTCCTCGGCCTCATCGCTGCTCTCAGACTTATAGTCGACCAGTGGCTTTTGTTCTGCCTCACCTGGTATAGGCAATCGATTAATTGGAATAAGAGTGGACGACTGAGTTTTGGTGGCCTACAAAAGAAATTCATTCGTATTACATTAAGCACAAAACAATTTTTAAAATACGCGTGGTACCTGTTCCTCTTGGAATTGTGTATAATTACGTCTAGCTCGTTCGACCTTCAGCTCCAGCTTACGTTGCAATATCCGGCAGGTATTTGGTGGCTCATGATTTGTAGTCGCTTCCTCCTCATCGATCTCAATGGTTGTCGGTGCATACACTTTACTTGCACCCCGGAATGCCACCTCAAACTCCAGGTCTGACATATGTTTGGGTGCTCCACTGGCAGTTTTCTGCATTTGCAAGTTGGCCATGAATTTAATGGACAACAGTCAGTTGACTGAAACTAAAAAAAGATACTTACCAATAAACCAGCTGCCCCTGCACCATCATCATAGATATTTGATTGCCTATCCTCGCTGTCTATGCCACTATCTTCCATATCGTTTGTTATTTTCTACAAAAAAATATTGCAAAGAAACGTTAGCACGCGATGCCAATAAATACAAACAAAAAGTTTTTTACTTCAAAACTTCACACAATAAAATAGAATCAACCCCAACGTTCGTCCACGGCGCAGACTCCAAACATCCAACAGCTGCTTCTGCTGTTGCTGCTTCTGGTGCACTTGGTTTCGGTAAAAATCAATAAAAACCCCGTTGACTGGCTGCAACTGGAGTTGCCACATGGTTGAAAGGTTTCAAAATTTATATCTCACACGCTTTGACTAGAATTATTATTACTCACTTTTTACTTGGTGTTGAGAGAACGTTATATATGATTGTTATATTAACTTTTGGCAGTATAAAATCCTATTAAAACAAAATATTTAAACATTTAAGAAAACTTATGGAAAATCTATAAATTCTATACAACTGCCTCTTGTGACTTGACAAGAATATATTTTAAAACTTTGATTACTTGTATTTGAATTCGGTTGTCAGAATACTCATTTAATGAAATTTGAAACATTATTTCGTATAATTTTAATATTCGTTGAATTTTGAGTCTTTATAAGAGCTTGAATCCCCATTTTGTGGAATTTCAATCTGGCGTTTTTATGTCTTTATTTATTTTTGCCACTGAATTATTATTCATTCGACTTATTCATTTAACTCAATTTTGCTTATACAAAAATTCCTTCTTTATGAAACCGAATATCTTCTATATATGCTACTTTGCAGGAAGGGAAAATCCCTCACCAAAACTGAAATTTTACCTTTGAAACTGATCAAATTTTGATATCTAAGAATTTCAAATTTAAATTAAATTTTCACTTTAAAATGTTTAATTTTCTAGCACCAAAATTATGAGCTACATCTGCCACGGTATTTATAACAGATATAGAATATACCAAATCTATATTAATAATCATAATTAAGACAACATCTGTCAAATCACCTGGTTATTTATACATATGCACTCGTGTTTATTAGATAAATTTTTTAAATTATTTACAAATATTATGGTTTTTTTTAAGACTTAAAGACTTTTGCTCCTTGCACAAATTGTTATCGTAGACTCTATATATATATATAAATATATAGAACAATAAAAATGAAATACGCTTTTTAGCCATGTTTCTTCCTTGAACTATGGAGATTGAATTTAAGATAATTCAAGAATATAAATAGGAACAAAACATAAAACAGAACTAATACTATTTGCTTGGAAGAAAAAAAATATATGTATATCGTAACTAACTTTAAAAATTATTCGTTATTTCGTTGATTGATCTCTGTAAATTAGATATTTGGTTTAACTGCATTTTAAGAATCTTGATCGTGGCAAAATATTCGAGTGAAAGTTGATCTAATATTAATTTTTATGGGTCAACTTTTTTTTTTTGTTTTTTTCTTTCATTTTTTATGTGCGGAATTATAGAGCATTGGGATGAGGCTGCGCAATTTGGCCAGCAAGTGTGCAGGATCTGCAACAGAATTGGGCATAATATTTATTGACACAATATTGTCCAGCCACGATTAGCTTGCAGTTGGCAAAGTAGGGATTGTCAATGCACTCAGGAGACACAGGTATGATGGCTGAAAAGAAAACAGCAATTGATATTAAATAGAGAATCAATCAATTTTGAGTTCGTGTCTCTTACATTGAATGGTAATCGTCTCTTCGCTTGAGCTCCAGTTGATATTATTGCGAGCTGTGCATCCATAGAGTCCAGAATCTTGAACATTCACATTGCTGATTACCAGACGATGAGGTTCGGATGCTAGAATAATTGGAATATTTCTTATAATGATCTGGATTTCAATTTAAGCAAATAAGTTGACTCACATGTAATCTGTATGCGTTCACTATTTTGCAAGGGCACCTTATCCTTGGTCCATGTCACCTCTGGCACTGGATAGCCCTGCACAGCGCAGCTTAGGGCAATGGTAGAGCCGGGCGTGTACGAATTTTGTGGATTCGCACTAAGTACAGCATTGGCATTGACTAAGAGAAAGAGAGAGAAGACAATCATTATTATTAATAAAGCTACTCCATCGATTTTGGACCCTCTCAACATTCAAATTTCCAAGCTCCTATGCCAACGTAAATCATGCAAAGCGTCTACTTACTTGTCGGCGGCGGTATATAAGCTGGACGCGAGGGTCTATAGGGATAGCTTGGCCTCTGTGTCACTGGCGCTGTGGCCGGATCTATCACATACTGCAAATATTGGTCATCCGCCGGATTTAGCGATCTAGCTGGGCCGACCGCCTTGAGGGTGACAATTAGTGAGGCAGGTCGTTGATTGTTATATGCATCGCAGGTATAGACACCCAGATCCGACAATTGAATCGACCGGAAGAAGAGCGAATAATCGCGGGTCATTTCAGCCCGTTCGTTGGCACGACGGCCGAATAGTTGATTGTTTCGCCACCAGCTAACATGCGGTGCTGGATAACCACCGGCTGGACAACGCACCAAAGCCGGACTATTCAATTGCACAATCTGGGTAACATTCTTCTCGCCAAACACATAGGCGGATATATCCGTAGCAGCTACCAACACCAAGCAAATTAATAAGAACAAGCAACATGCAAAAATTTCAGTTAGTTACCAAGCACCAAAAAAAAAGAGCACAAGACCAGAGCAAAGATAGTAAAACTTTCCACATACCTGTCACCTGTAGATTGACCTCACGACGAACTGGCTCACCCAGTCCATTGCTGGCCACACAGACATAGGTTCCATCATCGGTTTGACGCACCTGGACAATGGTCAAATCACCATTCGAGGTCAAAACGTATCTACCCTGATTAGTATCGATCTGCAATGCGAATGAAAGCCAAACTTTTTTAACGGACTAAAATCTTTTGTGTGTTGACTTGGCAACTTACCACGACATTCTTCAGAGACCAGGTGATATTTGGTGGTGGATTGCCAGTGGCGAAGCAACGCAAGACAGCAATGCCACCAATCGAGGTGTGAGTATCGAGCTCATGCTGTTCTTTGGGTTCCAGACCAGCTTTCACGTCGCCTGGATAAAGAATGGCAGGGGCTCGAGTAACTGGTGGCAGAGTGGGTCGCGATGGACGGACACAGAGGTGGCCACAGCCATCACTGCAGCATTTATTGTCACCACGACAGTCCGCATCATTGTAGCATTCGCGAGCACAGTCGCTAGCATTGGCTGCCAATTGTGGGCATTCTCCGGGCTTGTTAATGTCACGACAGAGGGGTTCGAATTGACGATCACCGGAACTAACCACCTCAATGGCACATTGCTGGCCTTCAGGACAGTCGTAATTCTCGCAGGGATTCTCACAAACACATTGGGTACACTCTGGTTGCAAACGCGCCGTCTCCTGGCGAACGCCATAAGGACAACGTAGATCGCGGCACTCGTTCTCGTAGCTCTTGCAACGGCTCGGGCCAATTTCATTATCAACCTCATTGTCGACAGGCTCTGTGAAGACGACAACAATATTGTGATTAGATTTATTGTCATGACTACTAAATTTACTCTTAGTAAATCCCGCCCGAAGAAGAACCCGTGCAAACTTAAGGTTAATGAAAGTGCAGAAGAAACTAATTCTACGTCAACTACTTTTCTACTCAGTCAAGCATTCTAAATAAAGGTGGGCAAAAGGTGGGTGCAGGGTGCAAAGTGCAAGGTACAAGGTGCAAGTTGGTGTAGTAGCTCTTGAGTGGGCTTACTTCCGCATTGATTTGTGCATGCTTCAAAGGAACGGAAATTGTTTTGATTGCCCGAACAACCAGAATAGATAAAGGATACGCAATTTCCGCGAGCATCATCATAGTACCAACGACGCTCCTGGACCGCTGGTCCATTACAGCGGCCGATAACGACCGGCAGCAAACAGATTTCTACTTACAGAACCAGAGATATGGATTAGAAACCTCGAACTCTTGTCGCACAACACATTTTATTGTTACCTTTGGCAGTACCTGCCGGCGATTGGGGCTCACGTCCAGCTATGCAAACCGTTTGACATTCATAAAGATCATTAAATCGATTGCCTGTGCCATCGCACCCGCCATATGTGAACGGTTCACAAGCATTCTTGTCACTATTGAAATAGTATTTGGTCTGCCACTGAGTGCAAGGACCTGAATCCACATGCTCATGGCAAACGTCTTCAAGGCATAGACACGCACACAACTGATTAGGAATTGATATAAAAGAGACCACAACTACTTACCGACATCCTTAAATTCGCCACATTGACGTTCGCACTGATCACGGGTCTCGAAACGATTGCCATTGCCGCCGCAGCCGCTGTAGGTGAAAGCTGTGCAGGCCAATCTATCGTTATCATAGAACCAGGCTGTAGTATGATTGTCGCACTCTCCACTCTCGGGAGCCAATGTACAGACAGAGTAGACCTGCAATAGAAATAAAACGCGCCCTCAACACATTGCTCCACTTATATACAAAGCCTGGGGCTGATCCTTACCGGCTGTGTTGGTTGTTCTGGTTCGGGAGCTGTCTGATCGCGACAGAACTGCAAGCAGGCTTGTTCCGAAACAAAGTTGTTGCGATTGCCGCGGCAACCGGAGAACTCAAACTCCTCACATCCACCTGTACGCTCATCGAAGTACCAGCGGGAGGACAGAATATCGCAACGTCCACGAACTGGAGGTAGGGAGCAAGTGGTTTGGGCATCATTGCACTCGTTTTGACACTCCTCTTCACTGCCATAGTTATTGGCATTGCCGCCACAGCCGGTGTAGGTGAATTCATCGCACAAACCCTCCTGACTGTTGTAGTACCAACGTGTCTCATTCTCATAGCAATTACCCGAATCGTAGGCCAAGAAACATTTGGAAGTATCAGGCTCTGGATGCTGCTCCTCGGGATCAGGACCATCAAACCGGCTGTCTATCGCAGGAGCACAACGTGCCGAACAGTCTTGCTCGGTCTCGAAACGATTATCGTTGCCACCGCAACCGCCATAATAGAATTGCTGACAACGATTCTCCGTAGCATTGTAATTCCATTTGAGTACATATTGATCGCATGTACCCACATCTGCCGGCTGATCGCACAGGTTGACGGCGGGTCTTGGACGCGTTTGGGTCTGCACTGGACGAGGCTGTGGCTGGGGCTCAGGTTCCGGCTGTCTGCCACAACGTTGCTGACAGTCGGATTCTGTGTCGAAACGGTTGCCATTACCGCCGCAACCACCGTAATAGAACTGAGTACATGAGCCAGAAGTTTTGTCGAAACGCCATTTGATAATCCACTTGTCACATTCACCCGCACTTTCGGGCTCATCACAAACATGGGCCGTACTCTGGGCTGGCGGTGGTGTTGGCTCTTCTTTCTTCTTCTCGCAGCGTGTCTGACAAGCCTCCTCTGTGGCAAAACGATTCTCGTTGCCGCCACAACCTCCGTAGTAGAACTGGCGACAGGACTCTTCCTTGGTGTCATAATACCAGACACTCTCATAGTTGGCACACTCACCCACCTCAGCGGGTATTTCACATATATCCTTGGCTGCCGGACAAACGGATGAAAATTTGTTAAGTAATTATTTGCTCTTGGCATCCCTCTGGGGATTCCTGCACACATTTAAAGCAGCCGCCAACAACATTCAAAGCTTACCAACTTGCCGGGGACAATGGTCTTCACATGACTCCAATGTGGGGAAATTGTTCTTGTTGCCACCACAACCCGTGTAGTAGAAGGGCACGCAGCGTTTCTCGGTCTCAGAGAATTGCCATCTGGCATGCTGTTCGCTGCAATCACCAGTTTGCTTAGGAAGCGAGCATTGCTCTGGGTGGTTGTAAGTGACAGGAGGAGTTTTTTGGTGTGGGGAAGTCGGGTTCAGGTTCAGGTGCAGGTAAGAAGTAACAAGCAATCATGCGCATACAATTTAACCAAAAGACCAAGCAATAGGAAGGAAATTGTGGGAAAAACATAACCGTTAACCAGGATAAAAGAAATTAAGTAAAAGCTTAACAATAAGCCCAAGCAAAAATTAACTAAGAACCCAAACTAGTAAATAGATACAAACTGAGTTAGTAGAGGAGATCAAACCTTTAAGTACGCCCGGTTGGCGACAGCTATAAGAGCAGGCGTGTTCGGTGGGATAGTTGTTCTTGTTGCCCTTGCAACCGCCATAGCTGAATGGACGACAGACATCGGTCTGATTGTCATAGTACCAACGCTCAAAGTTTCCAGCACATGGACCGCTCTCCACTGGCTGCTCGCAAGCAGCTGCAAAATATCCAATAATAATCAATTAATCACATAATGTAAACTGTGAAAATGTGGCTTTTGCCACAGATCTGACTACTCAATGGTCCCTTTACTTACGGATGCTTTCACTGATAGCACAAGTGCCCTTGCACTCCTCCAGACTGTTGAAACGATTGTTCGTGCCATAGCAGCCACCATATTGGAATTCCTCGCAACGATTGCGTTCCGCATCGAAGTACCATTTTTTGGTGTATCCCTGACAGGGGCCAGAACTCTTGGGTAGCAGACACACATGTTGTCCTTCGTATTCCTGGCAAGTATCCTTGCACTCGGCTTCCGTCTCGAAACGATTCGCGTTGCCATCACAGCCTCCGTACCAGAATCTGGCACAACCGCCATATGACGTATCAAAGTAGTATTTAACGCTGAAGTTTCCACAGGTGCCCGTCTCCTTGGGCAATCCACAAGCCTTCTGTGGTGGTTCTTGCACGTTCTCGCAGCCACCAAACTTGTCGTCTGTGGCCTTGCTAACACCATCGGGGCAACAGCCGTGCTCGCTCTCCAGGCAAGTGCATCCCTCGTGGTTGGGACCCTTGGCCGGAGTCTTGCCATCTTCGCAGCACTTGAACTCCGTCTGCGAGCAGTAGCAGCCATGATGATGTGGTCCCTTGGCAAAGGTAAGACCATCGGGGCAGCAACCGAATTGAGTGGTTTCACAGGGACAACCCTCGAACTTGGGGCCACTGGCGGCAGTGATCTTGTCGGGACAGCAGCCATGGCGAGTGGTTTCGCAGGCACAACCCTCCTGATTGTAGCCACGGGCGGCAGTCTTTTGATCCGGACAGCAGCCATATGGAGATGCATTGCAGTCGCAACCTTCAAAGTTGGGACCACGAGCGGGAACAATATTATCAGGACAACATCCATATTCAGCGCTTAGGCAGCAGCCCTCACCACTTGGGCCATGAGCTGGTGTCTCGTTGTCCGGACAACATCCGAATGGTTCAGACGTGCAAGCTGAGCAGCCTTGTCCGTCAGGACCAGCAGCAGGAGTGCGACGATCTGGGCAACAGCCGTGTGTTGAACTCTCACAGCCCTTTGCTGGTTCCTTTGGCGCAGCTTTCTCTTCACAGCCTTGGAAGTTCTCACCCTTTGCTGGTGTCTTGCCATCCGGACAACAGCCAAACTTATCAAACGAACATGACTTGGCAACCTCAGCTTCAGGTTCGCCGGAGCCCTCAACTTCAATGGTTGTCTCTTCAGGTGCGGCTGTTGTTGTAGGTGGCACCGTTGTGGTTTCTGGGCATCCCTCATTATCCTCACCCTCGGCAGCAGTGAACTTGTCTGGGCAACATCCAAAGAGAGTTTCAGCGCACTGCGATTTCGGACAACCCTTGTTGTTCTTGCCCTCAGCTGGTGAGACACCATCCAAGCAGCAACCGTACTTGGTATCAGCACAAGTCTTGGCAATGGGACAGCCTTTGTCAAATGGTCCTTTCGGTGTAGATTTACCATCCGGACAGCATCCGTATTTGGACTTGGAGCATTCTTTCTTCTTGGGCTTGCACTTGCGCAACTTGTCCTTTCCGATTGTCGATTCCCAGGTATTTGGCGTACTTGACTCAGTTTCCTCATCTTTGTCGGATGAACTCCAGATGTCACTAGTACTGCTGCCATATTCTGTGGATAATGAACTATCAGTAGATCCCTCGGTGGTACTATCGGAGGTTCCTTCAGTGGTGCTATCAGAGGATCCCTCAGTAGAACTGTCTGTAGATCCTTCTGTCGTACTTTCTGTTGATCCTTGGGATGAACTTTCTTCGGTCGCAACACTTTCGGTAGATTCGGTTGATCCACTTGAATCTGTAGATGCCTCAGTGGATGAATCCGTTGATCCAGGAGAAGCAGTTGAATCAGTAAGATCAGTCGTCTCAGTAGCATCTGACGAATCGGTAGAACTACTACTGTCTGTAGTCGATCCATCTGAAGAACCAGCTTCGGTGCTTTCGGTTGAGCCAGTGTTGTCTTCCTTGGTAGAATCAGTAGTGTCATCTGACGATCCTTCAGTAGAGCCATCGGGTGTGCCAGTGGTTGTACCATCCGAAGAGCCATCAGTTGAGGCATCGCTTGATACATCGGTTGTGACATCGGTAGAGCCATCGCTGGATCCATCAGATGAGCTTGAACCATCAGTAGAACTTTCAACCGTGCTTCCTCCTTCGGTTGTCGAACCTTCGCTTGAAAGATCGCTTGATACTGAGGAACTTGAAGAGCCTTCAGCTGTACTCTCTGAATTTGAAGCATCCGTGGTGCTGGAATCGTCAGTCGATGAGGATTCGGTTGTATCTGTAGAAGTCTCGGGTGTACTTTCAGTCGTGTCTTCTGATGTAGACTCTGTCGATGCGGAGACATCACTGGAGGTTGTACCATCAGTCGTGGACGTTGCATCACTTGGGGAAGATGCATCAGTTGAACCAGATGTGTCAACTGTAGGCGAAGCATCGGTTGATTCTGATCCACTTGTAGAAGCCGAAATGTCTGTGGTGTCACTCGAATCGGTAACTGATGATGTGGCATCACTGCTATCAGTTGTTTTATCGGAGGCATCTGTGGAGTCAGAGGATAAGTCTGAAGAGCTTGACGCATCTGTGGAGCTGGAGACTTCTGTTGAGCCAGATATCTCAGTTGAAGCATTAGATGATCCTGCTGAAACATCGCTGGATTCCGTGGAGGCATCAGTTGAATCACTCGATTCAGAACTTGCACCCGAGGATCCTTCGGATGTTGCGTCACTGCTTTCAGAACTGGAAATGTCTGAGACGTCAGTTGAACCTGATACATCAGTTGTAGCATCGGACGACGACTCAGTCGTTTCATCGGTATCTCCACTGCCTTCAACAGACGAAATTCCACTGTCCGATGTACTCTCTGTATCATCTCCAGAGCCTTCTACAGTACTATCTGTCGAAGCCAAGTCTTCAGTGGTGGATGTATCAGGGCTATCACTCAACATCAGCTCATCAGTAAACAGGGTGGATTCCGTTTCCGAATCATCGTCGGTTTCAAATTGATCAGTGCTCTTTGTTTCGTCAGGAAGACTGTCGGTGATTAACTCAACATCACTGTCATCTTCAGAGCACTCATCTTCGTCGTCTTCAATGGGCTTATCAGTGCTGGTAAGAGGCAAAACCTCGTCATCGGTGCAAGCATCAGTATTACACTTCTCGGAGATGGACTCCACTTTATTTTCATCACAATTAGATGACTTGGTACCATTGGAAAGACATAGGACTTCACGAACACGTTCACCGCCACCGCAAGGTTTGCTGCACTCGTCCCAAGGGCCAGTAAACCATTCACCCGGACACTCCTTTGCTTCGCCCTCACATTCTTGTTCAGCCTTTGGTTTAGTATCGGCATTACACTTGGAATCGTCAGCGGCTGGCGTAACCGTTTTGCCATCGAACTCTCCGCAGATAACAATGCGGGACTGGACTCCCTTGCCACAAGGTGCCGAGCACTTGCTCCATTCCGATGAGAACCATTGTGACTCGCACTTCGGTGACTTGCATTCCCTGGTTAGTGAGGGGACTTCTGGTTGACAGAACTCCTCGGGATATACCTTGCCGTCCTTAGAACCACAAATTGCAGTTCGCGTCTCAGTGTTCTGACCACAAGCGTTGCACTGTTGGTAAAAAGAGGGTCCTGTGAAAGGGCACCATCTGTCATAAGTTTTCTGCAAAATACTTACACCACTCCATTGTGAAATAATCCAATCAACACCCTCACAAGGTGCCAGAAGACAGGTCTTCTCCACCTCAGGCTTATCCTCGACGCAATCCTCATCAGGCAAGACACGTTTACGTCCGTTCTCTTCAATGTAACAGGTTACTTTACGGGTTTGCTTACCATCGCCACAAAGTTTATCGCATGGGGTCCAGGGACCCAAGTGATATTTCGGGCAGTTTTTGACATCACGATTGCATTCTTGAGTCGTAGCTGGCTTGTTGCCAACCTTCTCCAAGCACACTGCATCATCTTCAACTGTATGTTCACTGTAAAATTTAAGATTTACTCACAATTCTAACGTCTTCAGAAAGTAAATGAGCCTTACCCATCCGATGAGATTCGCGTGCAGGTTACCGTTCGGTTTTGAAAACCATCGGAGCCGCAACCCTTTGAGCACTTGCTCCATTCGCCCTCAACCCAATGTGGAGCACAGGGTTCAGTGCCGCAGGCTTGTTCCTCATCGGGCTTAGCATTGGGATCGCAGAGTCCACTGTCGACCTCCTGCAGGTTGATACGATTGTGGCAAGTCACTGTACGCTTGTGAGTGCCACCGCCGCACGAGGCACTACAAGGACCGAATTCGCGGTGGGTCCATGTATGGGCGTCCGGTTGACTGTGACTCAGCGACTCGGGAATACTGTACTCGTAATCAATGCTGACATTCTTATCCTGGACAAGCATCACAATGTAAATGCTCTCGGATATGGGACCACTGCAGGTCAATTGATCGGGTGCAGCGAATCCCATGGGTTTCCGCTGATAGTTCCACCACGAATCAGCAAAGAACATGGGACGTGGGAAGTCAATGCGCCAATTACCGTTCAGGTAGTAGTGACCAGTCTGATTGCGGCAGGCCAAATAGTTATTTGACGGGCTAGACTCTACAATGCGTATATTGGTGGCACCTTGTGGCACCAACAACAAATCATTATATCCAGCAGCCAGATCTCTGGAGCTATATGTATTCTGAATGGTTTTGCAGGTGCTACCATCTCCACCGCACTTGCGGCACTTGTCTTCCTGAGCATCGCTGCCCAACATCATGTCGCAGCCCACTTTCTCGCATTGTCCATTTACACAGACATCCAGATCCTTGTCATTACAACGAGTGCCATCGACAACCTTCTCCTTTTGTCTGTAGTAGAACCGTTCACCCTTTGGCATGCAATTCAACTCACACGGATTGGGCGCATTGGTATAGGGCACCCATTCGTAGAGAACTCCATCGAACTTCTGGTCATTGAAGCGCGAACATTGCAGCGAACGAAAGTCGGGCTCCTCGTCCGGGCAATCTTGAGTATTGCAAGAATAATAGCGGCGATCGCCACCACTGCAAACGGCATCGCCATTGTGACTGAAAAGGACTCAAAACTAGTATCACAAGGACTTGTACATATATCAAAAGGCTGTGCTTACTCTCTGTTTAGACACTCGCGCGTCTGATAGGAGACACCACCCCCGCAGGTGCGTGAACAATCGGAAGGAGTACTCCAATCAGTCCACTCATGGGGATCTTCACCCTCGCCGCCCGGCGTTACCGAGCTGGCCGGCAGATACATATTCGCCCCATATTGTCTTTTTTGTCGCAGTCCAGGCTAAAATGGAAAATACGTGCCATAATGCGGGGAATTGTGTAAATGAATTCCAATCTTGTATACTTACGAATCTACTCTGTGAATTATGGATGCCTATAAGTATGATGAATGCTATCAAGGCAGTTGAGCTGAAAAAGTGAAAGATAATTTAATTAAACATTGTAGCGCAGCTTCGACACATGTTGCATATTTGTTGACTTTGCCGCATGCTTGACCAAAGACACACTTGGAGTCTCATTAAAGATGCAACAGGCCACAGCGGTAGGTGTAGGTGACGATGGTTGACATGTTACTCTGCATTGCTTGTCAAGCAACTTGGACTTTCTCACACACGCGCAGACACACAGCACACACCACGTCCGGCCAAGGTGTACAAATAAACTTTTCTAGGGCTTCCCAGCAACAACAACAACAACAACTGCAATATTGTCATCATGAACTTGTTTATGCTCTCTGGTCAGTGCAAACAAACATTGAACTTGTTTTTGCTCAAAGACAAACCGAAATGCTGGAGAGGGCGATGGAGATGGAGTAGGTGGAGTGGGGCATCGAAGTCAAAGATGGGTAACTTGGTCAAGTAAAAATTTGCAATTTCTTTTTGGTAAGATTCAGTTTTTTGCTTTTTTTTTTTGTTTTTATTATTATGCGTCGTTGGGGCCATAAATATGCAATGCCACATAAACAAGACATAATTTAGAAGCGCTTCCTGCCGATTTGCCAAAAAAATAAAAAGCGAACCGAAAACGAACAAGCAAAAATAATAAGTACCCCCTTCCCCTCTATGAGAATATATGATTATGCCGCAGACAAGGCGACGCCGCCACCAACCAAGGCAAGGAGCAAGCGGACAAGTTGCGTGAATATGTCAAAAGCGTTCAATGTTGCAGTCAGAGAGACAAAGACAAAGAGAGCCAGCAGGAACTACTACTACTACCAGTAGTAGTTGCTACTACTCATTGTTGGGGTCTTGCCAATTTAATTTCTGACACTGCGTGCATTCCCCTGTCCTTCTTAACAGTTACCGCCTCGTTTTGTTACACTTGGACGCCTTCGAGTTGATGTCTTTTTAAGGGGGCGGGGAGGGGCACGCAGCAGGCGTGCTGCTTATGACAGGAGCAGAGAGCCAACCAACCAGCCAAACAACCAACCAACCAAGTGCAGGACAAGTTGCAGTCGCAGTCGCAGTCAGTAAGGCACGCCAAGTGTGTGGCCATAATTTTTATGCTTCTGTGTTGGCATTTTAATGCAATTTGAGCGCATTTCCCTTTTGAAACCAATGCCAGGACACCTATTGCTTTGGCAAATGCCACCACGACAACGACAACGTCACACATTTCACAGTCCATTGAGCATCGGTTGTAGCTAGATGTGTCACAGTAACAAAAATTGGGGATTGGGGATTGAGAACTGGGACTGGGAGTGGAATAGGACGGCGTCGAACAGACGCCTTCTCTGGCACAGGATACACAAGGAGACACAATTAATTGGACAAAATCTGCTGAGACAACATAAGAACAACCGCAACTGGTTCATGAATTTTTATGCCCGGTTTATATTTTTGGTTCTTTGTGGTGCCACTGATTACGCAAAAATTATGCCCCCTTTTGCCAAGGAAAAAGGCAATGTGCCACATGTGGCGGATGCCACGTGATATATACAACATAAACATCAAATGAGTTACATATGTATGTGATAGAGCATACACTTCTCCTCTGACATGTAAACCAACTCCACCCACCGACACCACCACATAAATGTCAAACAAATAGCCCCCACAGCGGAAATGCTAAATTCAACAGAAACCCCAACAATAATACCAAAAGAATAATAACCACAAAAGCCAATGGGGGCCAAACAATAGTTTTTGCCAATGCCCTAAATTGGTAGTGAAGGATTTTCAACACTAATAGCCCCCAAGATCAGGTCAGGCCGCTGGAGAATAATGTGTCATTTGAACAATGGCAACCATTGTGCATTGTCTGCTAGCGAGTGAGACAGGGAGAGAGAGAGAAAACAGAGACGGAGATTTACAAGAGACTCAAACCCAACATTCTTATAGATCTTCAGACTAAACTGAAACCCATGTAAGGACACGAAAACATGAAATTTGTCATTCGGTAATGCCTTCAGTGAGGTGAGTTGCAGATTTTTGAAATCTTTTCTTACAAATGTCAGATAATGTTACACTTGTTCAATTTTTCATACAAAAATATTGAAAATTTAATATATATTTTAGTTAGCATGTGTACATATGTATCTTAGACTAAAAAAAAGAAGATACAAAAACACCATGCAATCCCATACTTTGGTTGCTTCCTGTAGTTCTTTATATAAACTTTTCAGGTCAAATAAATAGATATTAATTGAGATCTCACTTTAAACACCCCTACCACAATTTCCATTATTTTTTCAGGGCAAAACTAAGTCAACAATAAGTATTTGTTCAAAATCACTTCACATACCATTTGTCTATATGGCCATGGAAAAGTGCGTTTTGTTTTAAGTATTTGGAAATATCTTCTAGGCAACAAGTGCATTTCCAAAAATGTTGCAATGCTCCCCCCTATATACAAAATACAAATTCATAAATAACTAAAGCGCCTCGGTAATGAGCCACAGCCAAGCAACAATAACATTTAGCCACTTACTCCCACCAAGAACTCAAGAACAATAACAAATTACATTTTATTTTATGTACTACATACCTATATACAAATAGACTGTATAGTATGTGGCAAGTTTTATTTTTTCAAATCTAAACAAAAGTTGCTGTAGCAAAAATAAATTCTAAGCAGATTTCACACCTGAAGACAGAGGCTGGCGTTTGATTTGTTTACATCACTCATGAGTCATCGTTCCCCGAGGTTGCATCCCCGCCCAGAGCCTCACAACCCCACAACACATCGCAACACTTAGTGCTTGTTCCCATGCCACTTGAGTCAAACAGAGGGCAATAAGGGCATTGAGGGTAAGTAAAGTATTGTACATACATACTCGTTGAATGCCAATCGAAATGTTGCTGGGTGCAACAATTGTGCGTGGCATGCTGATGCCGCAGTGGAGCCTTTGATGAAGATGGAATGTTCCTTGAATGCTTCATGGGCAACCCCCCACCGATTCACCACCGATTTTCCAGCTGCAATGCAATCATTTGACTTTTGCTGGCCCCCCTCATTTTTATTTTTTGCCTTTTTTATGCTGATTGTAATAAAATGCTGGCATTTTATTTTGTTCTTGTTGTTGGTGGTGCTGCTGCATTTTATCTCCGTTTTCGCTCTCCTTAGTTGCCTTACTTTTCATTGCAGCAAATAAAAATTGCAGCCGGGCGAAATATTTTAGCGCTCCAAATGTGTGCAAGTCTTTGGAGCTTCTCGGCAACATTTTGAGACTTTGTTATACAACTTTTTCAAGTGTGGCCTTAATCAGCATTATTATTGGTAGGGCACACAAAGCCAAACAGGCAGCAATTATATTAAGATTTGCCTCATTAGTTTAGAGTATCCTTGAGTATCATCTACTAACTAACTAACTACATGCTATACGTATCTCTGCTATATATACATATATGTATGTGTTTAGAAGTTTTGTACGCACACGTGCAAACACAATTACATAGTCACACAATTAACGCAAGATAAACATAGACTAATGCAAAACGCCAAATTGTGGCCAGGTAAATGCTATTGCTGCTGCTGCTGCTGTTGCTGCCTTTGCCATTGCCATTGCTGTAGCTGATGACTCTATGAGGAGGATGCTGCCTCTCCAGCTGCAAAGACGACAACTACGACATTTGTTGCAACGGAAGTAAATGTTTGCATTGTTGAAATTTTAATTGCATTTGCATAAAGTAAGGTACACACACGCACAACCTCTGTGTGTGTTTGTGCCTTTGGCAGATTGTCATTTTGACTGGCATAGGAGCCTATGTATGTATATACATGCCTAGGCCATGCAATTATCAATTTCAAAATTAATTAAACTTAATTGAGTGGTGAAAATAATAAACATATCTAAAAAGGGTTTTGCCATAAGGTTACGCAACATTTTCTAATGTTGCTAAAAGGCATTTCAGCTGCAAAAGCAACATCTACGGCAGCAACAGCAATGGCAACAACAATGTTTGCCTATTGAAATATTTGTCACGCATTTGACCAAATGAGCAAAGTAAATGGGCAAACAAACAATCTACAGTTAGGAGTCTCAAAAGAAATCTCAGACAGATACATAGAGAAGTTATGTATGTATGTATGGCGGGATTTCACTTTGGTTGCAAACTTTTTGCAAAACTTACTGACCCATAAATTTCACTAGCACTCGCTGACAGCGGCAACAGAAAAAATATTTAACTTGTAAACAACATTTTAATGGCAAATGTTGCAGGCGACCACTTGAAGTGCAATATATATGCGTCTGCAACTAATTAGAGGCAATCATAATGCAACGACACATCAACCAACAGCAACAACCGAACAACCCAAGTCAGACTCAAACAAACATTGGCAATTTTCTATTTGGCCAACTCATTTGGTTTGAGATTGCAACAAGCTGCTTGAGCTTCAAGTTGCATTCACTTATAACTAATAGCAATTGAAAAAAAACAACATCAGAATGGAGGAGATGGGGGAGGAGACCACCTGCCTACCTACCAACCCACCTGCCTACCCAATTATTGCAGGTACTCTTGCGAACTTTGCACCCACTTGAACAAGTGGGTGAAAGCCAGCAAGTGAGTCTCTTAATCAAGTTGCTTTTATAAACATTTCCACGTCAGTTAATGATAAAAATAGTTTTCACAGGATGCCCCCTAATCTGGCATATATCAGCACATAATTAGCCCCATGATATTATACATATGTGGCCAATAAACTACACACAGCATAGCCATGGCTAAAAGGGAAGCAGAAACGAAAATGAAAAAAGATATATAATGTTTTCAACAATATATCCCAATTCTGCATAAAAATTATTAGTATTTGTTTTTTGCCTTTTGTTCTTTTTATAGAATTGTTATGTTTGTTGTGTTTTCAGCAAATGATTATAATGGATGCATTGCAAAATTCATAGAAATTAGCGGAAAAAATTCATTAATCTTACTTAATCAAAATAAAAGAATCTAAAGAGTTGTGAAAATTTGGTATTTTTAAATGTTATATCAGGAATAGTTTCTGTTATTCTTAGGCATGACTATCCCTACGAAAAAATAAGATCATTCGTATATATTCATTTAACTCTATATCTTGTCTACAAATCTTTAAATTTAAAAACTGAACCACCTGAAAGGTCTTACCTTTCAAATTAAAGAACTACACTGATTTTCAAATGATTTTACTTAATGAGGATTACTTGGTTCAAAAGTGGGACTATTTGTAACTAATACTGATACATTTGTTTGAATTTTAACATGCTTTATCTTTAAAATGTTCGATGGAACAAAAATGAAATGAATATACTCCTGATTTTTGTCGGCCTTTTTGAACTTTATCAAACCTTTTTGAAGTCTTAAAGAGATAAGCAAATTAAGCCATTTTTACAATTTGTCATGCAGTCCATTGTTGAATCTAAATTAGTTAATAAATTATAAAGATTACAGATCAGAAATCAATGCTATAAATAAAAATCTTCTAAAATAGAATGATCCACAATAACTTATCGGGGGACAGTATTTTGTAATTTAAATTTTGTCGACATACCAGTTGGTAGAATTATCGATAATAAAATTGCTCAGCACTGATCCTGTTAGAATACATATATCAAAGCTTACTCTCCGCTCTTTGTTTCTCTCTCTCTCTCACCTTCGCTTGTGTTGCCGGCAAAGCTAATTAATAAAAATGTTTGCCTATAAACAGTGCATATTATTTAAAATAAATTAGAACTTCCATAAGTTAAAGTGATTACCTTTTAAATGCTGCTATTCAAATTAAAATTGGTTCAGTGGTTCCCACTTTATAAAATTAATTTTATTTCGAGAACAATAAGGTATAGCAAAAACAGAAGAAGCAGCAGAAAAAGAAATAGATGGCACATTTGTATGTGTGTGTATGTACGTGGCGAAGAGTTATCGAAATTTGGCTTCATCTAATTTTTTAGCCTTTTTTTTGGATAAATTAAAATGCAGCTGGAATCGCTTCTTTGCAGTGCACTGGAATGTGATAAGGTAAGTGAAATTGGATTTGTTACCTACTCTATTAAAGTTAGCAAGTTACTTAACTGAAATTTTGTTCTTAAATTCTTCCAGTATGTTTCTTGAATTAATAATTTCTTGGGTTTAAATTGTAAAGAAACCCACTTGATAGTTGTATTACCGTCGCCATTTTTAAATAGGTTCTCAAAAAATATTTCAAATAAATAAACTGACTAATATAACAGTGAGAAAATTTAACTTCCAAACTGTTAATTAATCTTTAATACTTATAAGATTAAGAAGTATTTCAAGAACTGTCATTTTGAATTTTATCCCTCCTGACCTTGTTAGCATTTAAAATGCCTTCAACGTGTCAGCATAACAAATAAACAATTGGTGGGAGGCCACATCATCCCACAGGTTGTACTAGCTTGTTTGACGCACACACGATTTTTAAGTTATTTATAATAGCCTTCGAATGAATTGTTAACCAAGTCAATTGCCTGGAATTTTATCACTGACAGCCAAAATGTAGACCAGACATTGATTTATAGCGTAATTACCATTACCCGTTTTACCTACTCAAACTTTCTAAATGGCCAAAAAAAAATGTACTATAAGGGAACGGAAGCTGTGCTGCAACATAACAAACATTAGTGGCAGTGGGTGGGGTGAGGCATGCCCCATGCCACATGCTCCATACATACATAAATGCATGAGAATAAATGTTTACTGTGGCTGATTTAAATTTTTGGTCATCATTTTGTCCCTGTCATCAAGATGCATGGCACGTCTCTGCCGGCGAAAGAGAGAGGGAGTAGGACGATGAAGAGGAGATGGGTTGGAACACCAGCGCTGATCGCGATATTTATTTTTTGCCGGCAGTCAAAATATTTTTATATGTTGAATGTTTCTTGATATTTTTTTTTGTTGTCTGCCTTTGCCAGACTCTTCTTCGTCGACGCATGTTTCACTTGTTGCCGATTTTTTCTCTCCTTTTTTTGGTTTTGCTGCTGCTGCATGTGACGCATCGCCGTTTGTGGTTTTTTTTCCTTGGCCGCGTCTTGTGTTGGCCTCTAGTTTTTGCAGAAATTTTGGATATTTTTGCAGTCGAGCAAAAATGTTTTTCTCTCTCTCTTTGTTCTCTTTGGCATATTTTCGGGCATCCTTTTTTATCTTCCGCGTTGCAGACCGCGTTCAACGACCTCTACACCAATGTGGTTTCAGTCTGTTTGGGGGCATTAAACATTAACATATTTGCGGCATTTGATTTTGAATGACTCTGAACTACAATTAAATGCTGCAGATAGTCGGCAGCCTTTGTTAATTAAGCAGAACGAGAACATAAAGTCATGGGAACAATCAGCAAAAAGGGAGAGAGAGAGAGAGAGAGATTAGCAGACGGTCCAGCAGAACTTTTCATAAGAGGGACACATTCATTCTCATTCACATATGTTGCAAATGCAGCATGCAACATTTGCCGCCATGAACTTGGCTATTCAGCGATTGTAATTGATCCATGGATCAAGCATTATGAGAATTATTTGCTAATTTGCCGCATCATTCTATATTCCCATGAATTTGCAACAGATTTCAGATATCGTTTCAAAAAGGCAGAAATACATGGGAGGAAATGGTCCTCACCATTTCTGCACGTTCCGACCACCCACGGGAATATAAATTTCAATATATTGGCAATTTGGTCTATTAAGAAGTCATTATGCAATTGGAGTGTTTATGCTTCGAGCCACGTCCAAATCCGCAGGGGGCAGGCAGTCAGAGGTGGGGTATAGTAAATATATATTTCTTTCATGGCTCATGTCTAAATTTCATTTCCGAAGCAAACATTTTTCAAAAAAATTTCTGTTTACTGAATATCAACAAAACACCAAAAAAATACACACAAACACTTAATAAACAATTTTTGTGCGTGCCTCTAGGTTGCAGAATTTAATGCTTTTTCCACGAAAAATTATGGTTAAACCAAAAAAAATTCCAATCGCATGATGATCTAACAAGAACTTGAACCATATAATATCTCACTAATTTCTATAGCCTTTGTCTCAACACTTTCTTCTACTTAAAGTTTTAGTGTGTGCTTTTTTTTACTATTCAAGTTCATAGACGTCACGAGTCACAAATTCTGGCTTAATGGAATGAGTGAGAGATAGAGAGAGAGTTTTTGACCCCATGGTCGGTCTAAGTTAATGCCCGACAGAAAAATGTTAAGATAAAATTCAATTAGAATAAATTCAATTGCCCAAGACTATGTATTAAAGCGGCGAAAATTTCTGTGTCTGCGTTCTGCGAAAATTTTCTGATTAACTTGCTTTCATGCATTTCAACCTCGAGAAAAAACGTTTTCATATGTTGACCATATTTCACACAGCCAAATGGAAAATAAAAGATCTCATCAGCAGAGATATGTGCCTTCTCCAGCGACTCCTCCTCTCCCTCCTTCACTAACATCGTCTCATCTCCCATCCTTCTTGGGTTGACAACGCGTTGGGAATTTTCGCCTTGAAGTGGAAACTGTTTCGCGCGCAAAAAAAAGACTTAAAATACAAAACTACTTGACGAATGGTTGTGCTAACTGCCAGGCAGAGAATCAAAGAGTCATAGTGTCAGTCAGTCAGTCAGTCGGTACGTCCATCGTCCACAGAAGGCAACAAGTTTCTGGGCTTTTATGTTGTCGGTGCCAGGTTTATGACTTTGGCCAAAAATAAAACGCACGCAATGCTGCGGTCAACTCTCTGGCCAAATGGCCAGATTATACAAAATAGATACCCCAACACACGCTTTGCCGTCTGTGCGTGTATAGCACATTTTGTGGCCTGATCTCTCTCCAAGTTAGCCGTCAACTTTGAACTGATGTCTATGTATCTCCTCTGTCTCTTCTCTTTGTACATTTTCGACTCTTTTTGGGTTTTGCGCTGAAAGCACTTCAAAGCGCAAGCACTTCACCTAAACTGGGCACAAACACACACACAGACACATAGAGGAGGAGGTGGAACGTTGGTTGGGAATAAATATTTACATTTCAATACGAAAATTTGATTTGATTCCTCATGGCACACACAATTTAAAAAACCAACAAAAGGCATTTGGAAAAACACACACACACACAAACACAAACAGGTGAGAATGTGTAACAGAAATTGTGAACTAATGTGATCAGTGGGCTTTTTGAAGTTAATTTTTTAGCCGGAAATTCGAAATTGTATAAAATGTGGGCCAGAACTAAACTCGATCTATGGAAATCAGATGTCTTAATCAAGGAAAATTTTCCCAAAAAGTGTACATAAAAGGGCCAGACTTTTGAATCTTTTATGGAATGAGCGATTAACTGAATGCTAACTAGTATATTTAAATTTGTATTAGCTCCTCGAAAATCTTTGAATTTTTACTGATTTTCAATTTCATTTGAATTGGCATAATTGGACAAACTAAACATGCCAAGTGTTTCACAAAATTTGTTAAAATTCAAAAGATAGACAAACTATTTTAGAATATTTTTCGATTGTTTGTTTGGGAGTTATTTGCTCATTATACACAACAATAAGACTAACTCCGGTATAAACTATTACTATAAAAAAAAAAAAAACAATATATTCTGTAATAGTTAAATTAAATAACAAGAACTAAAAATAAAATTGTTTGGAGAACAAGACCATTAAAAAATTCTAAATCTCAGAAAAAAGTAATCAAATGTTTTGCCACACACATGTTATAGTAAAATTTACACTATACATGTATATATTTCAAATTAAACTCCAATTCAAACATTCCAGCAATTATTCATAAATAGTTTGCAAAATAATTCTATTAAGAAGTTAGCTTGCAAAAATGCAACACATTACGTAACGAGGCTTAAAATATATAACGTTTAACAAATTTTTTTATTAACCCACCTCTTTTACTCAAAATTCAAATGTTGAACTTGTTGTAAGTGCATTTACTGTTTGTTGAGCAATAAATTATAATAATAATAATGAAGCTGTTGTTTTTATCTGTTACTATTTAATAATAAATTTTACGAAATTTTCGATATAATCTGTTTGGTGAATATTTTCCTATTCTTAATCTTGTGGATCTATCATTTCTTTCAAGACTAGTTCGATTACTTATTCCCATTAATAGTTAGTTTTAAATTTATCTTTATCAGGTCTTAATCAGGTTCACGTTTTCTATTCCTAATAAATTTATCTATTCCGAATTGATTTCTAATCTGGCTTTGGTTTTCAGGAAAATTTTGGGCACTTGATTTGTTATTAAATTTGCCTTTGCCTTTTCGTTAGCCTTTTAGACAGTTTATTATCTCGTAAACATTTCAATTGCAATTTTCAATTCAAATACGACTTGTATATAAAATCGATTAACGTTCAAAAATTATTCAAAAACGAACATAATTGACTTTAATTAGATTTTGCTTTAAAATTCTACTAGAAAAGTTTTAAGATTTATTTATTTCACAACAAATGAAACATAATAGTAAAGATATTTTTATGATTTGTTCAATTTAACAAATCTTTTTTAAACTTTAAATCTTTTTCAAGTGTTCAATGCTTTTGAAGCATTGTAAACTTTCTTGATTAAAATAAAAACTTGAAATTGCTCATAATTTATTGTACTTTATTTCTCTATATTATGGACTCTAAGGACTTGAAATTTTTGTAATGTAATTGTAAATATAGTTTTCACCTTGAACCCTTTTTTTAATTGCCTTACAAAAAGGCAATTCTCATTATTTGGGGTTATACGACAAGATTTTTCAATCGAATTACGCTAATTGTGATTGCTGTCAATTAAAACGAGACGCAAGTAAATAGAGAGAAATTAAGAGAGAAAGGAGGGTTTTTATTCTGTTTGCAATAAAATTGTTTGAAACATTTTGTGCAATTTTCATTAACAAACTTCAATTACGTTGGCAATGTAATTTGGCATGCAAACAAAACGCTGGCCAGGATAATGCCAGTCGCGTAGTGTCAATAACAAAACGCTGGAGGAGTCGTCCTCGTAGTCAACGTCGTGGTCGTGGTCGTGGCCGTTGCCTGCCTGTTGCATAGTCAGCACGTAGTCAGGAAATGAGTAGCAGAAAGTCACACCTACCACCCAACCACCCACTTACCCACACATGGCTAGCACACACACACACACACAGAGAGGACAATCAGTGAAGGATGATGGCAACCAGCCAGGAGCGACATATCAAGTGTTTGCCCATGTAGTTCAAATGAAATTAAAATTCCCATTGACACAGTAATTTGCCAGCCACACAAAAGGAATCAATTTCATGCCAAACACGAACACAGTTTGCCATTTCGATAGATGGAAGGAGTAGGAGATACATGAATGTTGTTTGTCAGATGCTTACCACAACCGCCTCGATAAATCCATTTTTGTCACTTGAAGATGATGCTATTGCAGCAGCAGCAGTCAGTAGTTAGTTATTGTATACAGTTAATATGTGTAGATAAATATTAAAATTGATTGGAGATTTTTTTCTCAAAAAGTTTACCACTTGAGTTTTAATTATTTTGCACACTTCTTTTTATCATGTGGGAAATAAATATATCAATTTGCACTTTGCGCTTGCGCATGGCAAGGACACACTGATGAATTAATGATGAAGCGAGACTAACTGGTTGTGGGAGTGTGAAGGGCAGAGGAGGTGGAGGACTACTCCACTCGCGGGGCACTTTCTTTCTTAACTTTTCCAAAAACACACACACTGAGACTGAAACAACCGAAGGGTTAGAGCGCCCGCCAGCAACTGATCGACTCGCAGCACATGCGATCGCTCTAATTCTGTGTGTGCTGTGCCATCATCATGAGTTTCCCCCCGATCGACGTTTGCTGTTGCGTCGCTGCTGTTGCTGCCTGGCTGCGGCTGCGGCTGCTGCGATAATGCCAGAAATACAATCGCTTCCGCTGCCTAATCAGGGCTGAGGCACTGGATAAAAGGGTTTTTTTTCCAGTCAAGTTTGATCGTCCAAAAAAAAAAAAAACGAGAAAGAACAAACGTATACAAAATGTATTTAAGTTAATGGCCCGCCACTTAGTGAATAACTAACTTTTTTTTTTGGCCAGTGATCCTTTTGGTCAACCGGCTTCTTGTAGCCATCAGAAGAGACTAACATTTCGTTATGCTCTTTAACCATCTCCAACTCGAACTGGTTAGTCTCTCTCTCCCCCTCTCTATCTCTCTTTTCTTCTGTCCATGTGTGTGTGTGTGTGTGTTGTTGTTGTGTGCGTTTACACATCTTCAAGTTGCACTTGACACCCCCTAATGAGAGGGATAAGTCGGGCACATGTGTCGACAACATTAATTTCAGTAGCCTAGGCGATCCTTTGCTCTTTTGCCGCTTATCCTTTGGCCTTTAATTACACACAGCAAAACACATGTGTGTTTACGCTGATTTCTTTTTTTAACAAGCCCCCCAGACATATTGGATATAGCATGTCCATTTCACATGATCTTTCTCTCTGTCTGTCTGCCATTCAATTTGTATGACATTGTTGTAAAATATCGAATAGCCGATGGTGTGGATTACTTGCCATTAGTTCATTCATAAAATATTAAAAAAAAAAAAAAAACTATGGAACGTTTTCCAGAAGTTTTTTGGTCTCTATTTCCGCATTCCGATTAAACAATTCATTCTATTTATAATTCTAATTTTTTTTTTATTTTAATTATCAATCCTAAACCACACTTCCTGTCATGGTTTTTGATAATGCTTCTTTTCCTTTCCAAAAAAAAAAAAAAAAACTTTGAGAACTAATGTGAAATGTCTTCTCTTTCGTTGGCAAGAAACTTAAACTTATAGTTTCTTGATCTACTATATAACAGTTTATTTATTTTTCAAGGCTGAATTTTTGGAATTACTTTCACTTTCATTCGAATGTACCAACTTGATATTAGAAATCTATGATTTGCTTAAAACTAAAAAAAGTTCCCTCTCATTCGAAATGTTGCTAGAATTTCAAGGGAATTTGCGATAAAATTTATATAGAACGACTCTTGACTCTTGGAATGATAGATAATATTATAGAAATACACTTGACTTGGCGCGCTGAATTGTATGTAAATGGCATTCATTCATTCATTTGGTATGAATATGTATGTAGGACTCTTCTAAATGCGATACTAATTGGGCCTAGGCAGGCATCAACGGAAATCGTTTATCTGCGGTAACATTGCTGAAGCGGGGGCAGGAGGCGTGTGGCTGGAGGCGTAAAGAAGTGCGACGAACCACCAATTAGCATTGCTTTGACCCATTTTGGAGCAGCTTCCGTCCATGGGAGCTCCTTATCAGCTGTATATTGTACTATGCTTCCTAAGCAATTCTAAGCCCATGTGGGTGAAGGGTGTGTATATGTGATCGAGTAGCATAGCTCGGACGCGAGATCAACAGGAAGTTGGATATGCTATATAGAGAATTTGTTTTATATAATCTTCACATATATATAATATAATTCATTCAATTTGTGTAGTAATGGATAACGATAACAACGACGGCGATGGCTTTGTAGGAACAGTGGTGCATTTGTTAGAAACCTGGATCCCAGTCCGTTTGCTGGCTTTCCATTTGTGTGGCATAGCACTGAAGTATATCACCAGCTTGAGGCAGAATTTTGGTATCTTTGAAGCGTAGACCACACTCTACATCCTTTTTGATGGAGTCCACTTCGTTCTTTAAATGACGCATAGACTCTAAATGGCCATCATAGATCACCTCGCCATCACGTAGCAGGCGGAATTTGTGCGATTTTTTAAGAACGCCCTTGGTACAACGACATCCGGCAACTGGCACCTCTTTGCGTCCCTCGTTGATTATGAAATTCTGCAGCACATTGGCCTCACCCAGTTGCTCCTCCACCTCGACAGGTGGCAATTTGCTGCTCAGTTGCTCTTTGAGGTCATCAATCAGGCGATATATCACATTGTAGCTACGTATTTTCACATCCCCCGCTGCTTTGGCTTGTGGTGTTTCCACGGCAAAGGCATAAATGATGGCATCGAATGCCTTGGCCAATTCCAAATCACCCTCGGTGACATTGCCCACTCCATAGTGGACGATATCCAGGCGACAGCGTTCGTTGCTGTTGTAGGTCTCGAGCACATCCAAAATGGCCTCCACCGAGCCATGGACATCGCCCTTGACTATGACACTGACCCTGGGTATGCCATCATTTATGTCCACCTGCTTAACCCGTTGACCACCTCTCGTACGAAAGCGTCCAGCCAAACGACGTGCCTCTCGCTCTGCTCGATACTTGGCCTGATGTTGCTCCTCCTTTTTGCGAATTTCATCGCTGCTGGACTCGATCTTTTCCCGTTGAACCTCATGCTCACGATACTTTAAGACGGCATGGGCTTTTTTCTGCAAGAATCAGAAAAACAGAATTACTATAATATTGACTCTGAGAGTTATGATCTTGTCTACCCCACCTCAGTTTCCACCTCCAAGATGAGTTCTCCGGCCAGGGGAAGCTCACGCCAGCCAAGAATCTCCACTGGTGTTCCAGGCGGCGCCTCTGTCAGAGGCTGACCATTGTGGTCAAAGAGACCCCTCACTTTGGCATGGGCTAAGCCACTCAGGAGAACTGAACCCTTTCTGAGAGTGCCTCTGGAAACAATTGCCGTGGATAGTTTGCCTCGACGTGGATCTGTCTTTGATTCCACCACAATTCCCTCGACTAGACCAGTGGGATCTGCTTTTAGGCCCATCAATGTGGCCTGGGTGCTAACAGCTTCGGCCAATAGCTGTAGATTAGTGCCCTTAAGCGCCGAGATTGGTATGACCTGCACGTCGCCGCCATGCTCCTCCAGTGTAAGACCCATTTGGGCCAATTGTTGTTTACTTTTCTCCTGTAATAAAAGAGAGGGATGGAGGTTTAGGTGCAATTAGTAAGGGAGAGAGTCACTTGGCTTACAATATTGGCCTCGGGTTTGTCAATCTTGTTCAGAGCAACAATTATGGGCACTTGCACTTCCTTGGCCAGTTGAATAACCTCACGGGTTTGAGCCATTACCCCATCCTCGGCAGCCACGACCAGAACAATGATATCGGTAGACACAGCGCCACGTGCCCGCATGGCACTGAAAGCGGCATGGCCGGGCGTGTCCAGAAAGGTAACCCGCTCGCCATTTTCCAGGGTCACTGTGAAGGCCCCAATGTGTTGGGTGATGCCACCAGCCTCACCAGCGGCCACATCGGCGCCACGCAGCGAATCGAGCAGAGTTGTCTTGCCGTGATCCACGTGACCCATTACTGTGACCACAGGAGGGCGTGATTTTAACAATTCGGCAGGTGCTGGTGGTCTGGGTGCCACATCGCGATCCTTTTGCTCATCTTCTACAGCAGTTTCGGGTGTGGCCACAATCCGTGTCTTTGTACCCAGTTTCTTAGCGATTTCCTGAATGATCTTCAAATCCTGCAGCTTGGCCGTGGCCTCAATATTATCCGCTCCCTTCACATACAACATTGCCTCCTGCACATCGTCTATGGGTCTTCCGAGGGTCTTGGCCAATTGTCCCACGCTCATGTGCCGCCAGATGCTTGCTGCAGCGCTTGCTTCTCCATTGCCCGTTTGTGTCTTCTTGGGGGAGTACTCTATAATTCTGGGGGATTTCTATATCATTAGTCAGCATGTACAATTTTAGCTCCACCTGCTGTTAATTGATTACGACGCCGCAGTGATTGTCAAACTGGACAACTCGTGGACAAAATTACAATTTACCTTTTCTTCTGCTGTCTTCCTCCGTTTCAAACTTGTGGAGCTCACATGGAGCTGTCTTCTTAGCGTGGTACTCAGTCTATAAAAACAGCTTACGTTCAACATTTTGCATTATTATTTAAAAGAAAAAATCTTTTGCAATTTATTTGTTATGCATATGCGGTGGACTCTAAAACTGAAATGAGCGACTCTAAAACTGCGCCCATATATAAGAGGTCGGCTCTCATAAAAATGAGTTGGTGCTCTCATCAGGTTCAAACAAGATGGCGCCACTAAGCATCGACAGAGTTGCCAGACGTACAAATACTCGCAACTTACTATTGCCCAGGTGTCGCTAGTGGGTAAGTGGTGTTGCCAGTGGGTAAGTGGTGTCGCTAGTGGGTTAGTGGTGTCGCTACTGTGTCTGATAGGTGGCGCTGATTGATCTGTAAATAATCGATCAACTTGGCGGTCAATTTTAAAGAATTTTTTATGCTTCCAAATTTTTTTTTTAAATGGAAAACAATCAATTGCCCTTCTTAATGGCGTGAATGCCAATCACTGCCTTGCGATACGAACTTCAATTTTTCCCCAACTAGAGTCAATAATGTTTGAAGGACAGCGAGAGCCGGAAACACCACATACACACAATGAGATAAGGGCTTAGGGTTGGAGGTGGTTGGAGGTTTCCGACTGACGCTGAATGCCACTTAATTCGGTTTTGAAGCGAGTTGCATGTCAAAATGATTGCTCTTCTGCAAACATCGCATCTGTGTTTGAATTATGATGGAGCGCGCAAATATTCCAGATGCAAATATTTGTGCAAAACTACAAACACACACACTCGCACACACACGCACACTGGCACACACACACATGGCAGCTTGAAGTGCAACACTTATTTTGCCCAGGAATATGTAGCTGCAGATACAGGACACTCTTCAACTCAGTCGCCCACCCTCTATTGCAGCCCCTCTACTACCTAACCCATCCTTCGGGCGGCAAACTAATGGCAGGCGTGCCATGTCGGTAGCGCCAAGCACTTTTGAAAATGTGTAACCGGCTCTGACTGACTTTCTCCTATCTGACTACAAGGACTCCCGGACTGAGGGTTCGTTTGGCCGGAGCCAACATTTGCAGTCGCTGCTGCTGCCGCCGTTTGCCGTAACTGGTGCTGTTGTTGCTGCTATTGCAGACATCCGTTGCCGGAAATATGCTTACAAACGCAGCATCTACCAGCTTATACAGGGTGCTCAGGCCATAGTCCTCTAACTACTCCATTTCAGCATGGCTCCCCATGGCCAGGATGATGTTGATGATGATGGTGTTGGTGGGGTTCATCTGTTTGCTTTGCAGCGCAAAAGACGCCAGCGACGTTGAGAACTCAAACAAAATATAACTGTTGAAAGAAGACGCCTGCAATGGCAGCAGCAGCAGCAGCGAGCACAGAAAAAGTTTACAATTTATCTAGTAAAATGTAATTAGGATCCTGGTGCAGGCACCTCAAACCTTCAACCAAAACAGTGAGGAGGTGCGCGGGCGGGTAAGGGTGAGGGACCAACTTTAGTTGTGCGTGTGGGTTGCAATGTTTCACTTTGACTTTAAGACTTAGTCGACAGCTGGAATTTAATTTTGTTTTAGAGAGAGCTGAAATCCATGAAAAGCTTTTAAATTGAAGAGCAAACTAGAAAGAGTCATAAGTATTTACAATATACATACATACATAGTTAAAAGGATGAGAAAAAAAATATGTGTACAAAAAACTTTAGGTACTGATTTCCTATTTGGGATAGCACTTAATACTCTACGATTTATTTTAATTTAAGATTAATCAGTCCAAGCTTCTAAATTAATGTAGACTTTATCTCTCTGTCTGTTTCTACAAAACTTTTTGTTTATATATGTATAAAAAAAACAAATATATTGAGCATTGTTCCCCATATTCATCCTAACTAGTCTACCTTCTTTAAATTTGTTTATGAACATTGTAGACAAATGTATATATAATTATTATTTTAAGTTACATACATCAGAACACATACATCTTAGAAATTCCAGAAATCCTATATGTTTTGCACTTTAATAAAAGATAAATTAATATTCAATAATCCCATAATGAATTTAATATGATTCAGTTGCTAAATTTTATTTTTTTAATTTTGCCAATTGGTTATCATAGCTTCAATTCAAAATTTTCTACTGAGTATGGTTTGGAGTTTGGAGTTAGTATTTCAAATATAACTAATTGCTATTAAATGTTCATAAATAAATTAAGAAATTATAGGAAATTTTAATAAACGTATTCTCTTATCTATTGCCAAATATTGTATAGGACAAAGTAAGGAAAATATTGAAACTAAAATTATTCACCCTTTTAACGATTTATTACTGACCAACATCTCCAGTATTTAGATTAAGGATTAGTTTAAGAAGAACTATCTCAACTATCTTGTTGTTAGACTAAAAATTAATCAACAAATACTTTCATCGTTGATAAACAAAAAAAATTATCAGTTTACTATTGTTTGCAAAATTATTCAATGACTAGTTAAAAGTTTGTCCATTTACCCAAAATCGTGATATATGTAAAATGTGTAAATTATGTAGAAAGCATTGTTGATGGCAAACGATCTATAAGCAAACAGTTTTAACAGAAAAACATTAAATAATTATAATAATTAACAGAAATATCTATCTATTTCCCCACATTTAAATAATTGTCAATTTGTCAGTAATATAAGGTTTTCCTTTAACAGCTTTAAAATTCATTTACTAAGCCACGAAAAATTTCCTAAATCCTCAAATTTCGGCCGCCGGCAGATATTCAATATATGTATATATTTTTTGTTGAGGTTTTTTGTGCTAGAAGAAATTGATTTTCGTTGCTGCCAACAGAGTGAAAATGGCGATGAGCGAGGGGCACTCTAATACTTTGGTGGCATGAGTTATTCGGGTTTATTCAGTTGAGTGGCTGGCCAAACTGTTTATACAGCCTGCGCATAAGACATGCGCAAGAGCGACTTTCGATGCGGCTGTGATACAGAGATACACACAGATGCACAGACGGTCTCACACACGTACTCACAGATACATTTGTATCTCTACATAGATGCGGGTCTCTCACACACACACACACACAGAGAGATATACACGTTTAAAAGAGACGAATAAGGCGGAGCAAAGTAAACAAACATGGCCGAAAATGTTTGTTGCTCATAATCTGATACAAATGCAAATGCCTACACACACACACACGCGCACACACTCACGTTTGCACACTTGAAGAGAAATATCTAAATATGGTTAAGGCCAAAAGCAAAATTCATCTCTAAGATTCGCAAACTACTTCACCAGGTGTTAATCACAGCAAAGTCCAATATTCAAATGATTTCTCTTTGCCTCTTTTCACTTAAATCAATAAACTTTTTTCCCTATATGAATATTGAAACAATTTTCGTTTATTGAGTAATCAAGAGATTAATTAAAGTCTGCAAAAAATACAACAAATTTATTTAAATTATTAAGAAATAATTTCCTGTTGAGTTGACTTTTTCGATTTTTTCTTTGCTATGCATAAATTTATTGAATTATTGTTTGAATTTTTAGATTCTTTGTATTCTAAGCTTTGTTTTATGTTATAATTAATTAAACATGTGCTTAGACTTTTATATTATTAACATATTTATTTTATAAATTTAATTACTAAATAAATTAAGCATTTTTAGTTTGTTTTCACTCACCTAAATCTGTCACTAGCTGTTAATAAGGTGTTTGTTGTTAGCTCTAGACTAAGTCAAACCGAATTATATTAATAATTATCATGTTATTAACAAAAATATTCAAGCCTGTTTGTCATAATATAATTACAATTATATAATTATTATTATATTAATTTTCTAATCTATATATTAAGTTCTCTCTTGTCTTCTCTCTCAAACTTTTATGTAGAAAACCTGGTTATTGTTTCACTAACAAATGTTTTAAGTAATAATCTTATGTAACAGATTTTTTTGTGTCTTTTGAAATCTCTAACTCAGATAAAAAAAAAACAAAAATTCTAATTCCAAAATGATTCAAAAATCTAATTTACATTGAACTACAATGTAAAGGAAATATTGAAAATTCATGAATGAATTTTTTGATTATTTCCATTCCATTTAGATTACGTTTCCATTCTTCTATGGATATAAATGGACTATATTAAAGAGAGTTATTAAACATTTTTAGAAGAAATATTTTAACATTGCCAGCTTTTAGATTTGAACCTTAACTTAGTGGTTTCCAACCAAAATCAGGGCATCGTGAGTACTCCTGAAAATTATTAGGACATGTAGCATTATTTTATTTAAATAATATTTGTTTTTAAATCGATATACATATGTATATTAATTTTGTAATCACATTTAAAATGTTTGTATAAATAAGTTTAAGATATTTACCCATGTTTTCACCCATATCTAAGAATAGATCCAAAAAAAGGTTCAATTTATTAGTTAATCAAATTCTACTATTCCTTATTAAGTAATTATTGATTATCATTCATATTCACATTGTCTTCATTTGTACTTTGACAAATTTGAAATAATTTAATGGGTCGAAAAGTTGTCTCCGAACACTCGAACTTTTTTGATGGGGTGAAAACACTTTTGTATCTATTGAATTTGAAGCGCTTTTTAATTATAAAACATTTTCAGTTAATTAGTTGGCTTCTGTGTGTGTGTATATGTGTGTGATGTGATGATGACCCTGTCACATGGCACTTAAAAATCGGTGTACTTGAAAGCTGGAAAAGTTGTGTGTTTCTCAATAGTTATTGACCATTGGCTTGCAGCACTCGTGAGGAAAAGTGTCGCCCCGACTTGGTCACTCCTGCTCAAGAGTGCATCCTACCACACAGAGCGTTGAGGTCTTTTAGGGTTTCATCTTTTTTTTCGCTATGGGACAGGTAATCATTTCGATGGCGGCTTTCAAACATAAGCAAAATATTGACAGAGCGGCAAAGTCTAAGGCAAACGACACCGACAAATATGCATATATGTGGGATATAGTATATGACGTTGCCGATTCTTCTTCTTCTTCGGTCTTTTTTTTTTTTGGCGTTCAGGTACCCAACTCTACATACGTTTTGTTTAGTGTTTTATTTATTTTTTTTGAGTTTTCACTGTTTACACACATTAGAGACCCGACATCCGTTGTAGCCGTTGCCGACTGTCGTCGCTGTCGATTCGAACAAAATTTTGTTGTTTTTAGCCATTGAAGTGGTAAATTTCACCTGTATGCGAGGAGTAGATGGGCACGGACAGACACGGCCACTTACAACAAATGCATCTCGCTGACGCTGACTCTGTCTCTCTAGTTGTCGGCCTTGCCCTTTGATTATTGGATGGACCACACACATGGCCAGTGGACACTTGAGCTGATTGATTGGTGAGATGGTGAGCGAGCGTTCGCGAGATGCAAAAAACCCATCAACGCTGGTGGTCAGCATCATCATCATCATCATCTCTGATGCTTTGATCGCATCTCAAGCGTCCCTGCTAGCCAAGCGAGTCTGTTGTTAATTTACTGCAGGAAGTTTCCATTTAGCACTTGGGCAAACAAATTCTGCAGTTGTCACCAGTCCTCTCGATGCTCAATGCTCGGTTCTCTCTAGTGGCCACTACATCAAGCCAAAGTCCGTATGGGAGATGTTTTTTGGGGTTGGAGTGCAAGAGTGGGAGTGTGTGAGTATCTGAGGGCTGCTGAGGGCAAGTTTTGTGTCCCATAAATACAAAATATCAAAAAATATTCCTACATTTAGTTTAGTTGAATCTAAAGGAGGAGCAGGAGGGTGGGAAGGAGGGTGGCTTGCTGCTTCTTTGTTGTCGACGGCTACTGTTTGCGGTTTGCTGCTACTTCGAGTGTCATTCAGCCTAAATTGTTTGTATGTCAATCAAAGATGAAAACGCGCAACGGAAAATGCGAAAATTAAACAACGAAGAAGAAATACCAAAAGCAAAAGGAAGAGGGGGACGGCTTGGCTAACTGGTGCGGGTCAAAGGGAAAAAAAGAGAGAGAGTGAGAGTGAGGCGGGGTCATGCCACTTAAAGTTCATTGAGGTAACGTGTGTGTGTGTGTGTGAGTGAGTGAGAGGGCGGAATTGAAAGGGTGGTAATAAACATAAGGCCCAATATAACAATAACAATGCCAACAATAAACAACAACTACAACAGCAACAATAACAATGCGGCACTTAATCAACAACGATATGCTTGAAAAAGTCCTTCAAAATAAACGCAAAACATTTGATAGACTAAAAAGTTATTGAAATTTTCAATTATTTTCAACACCAAACCCCAAATTGTAGGAACTGCTGGTCTAAGTTCTTCTTTTAGATTTTCGATTAAATATGGATAAATTTTATCGTTTTATCGTAATGATGAAAAAAAAAGTTAAAATTTCTATAATTACGTTTTGTTTTATGTTGCTTTTGCTTACCAATGAAATTTATTCATACCCTAATTTACTCCTGTGAGCTCTCTTACACAGATGTTTGAAAGTTGTTCAATTTACAAAAGTTTTGAAATACCTCCTTGAATTTGCCAATGGCTCCAAATTTTTCCTCGACTTGATCAAAAATCGCTATAAATTGCAACTAGTTAAATGTCTGTAACCGTCTCTTTGATATCTCCTAAATCCTCCCTTTCCATTTATTATGAATAATTTTTGTGATACAATAATAATGGGAAAAAATTAAATTTTTTCTACTTAAAAGCAAAATTTTCCATTACCCTTTTCCTTATGTATACGTCTTTAAAGACTTGATATACAGACTTTTTACTCCTAAAAGTCTAAAAAAAAACCCTTAGAATTGGCCATTTTGTAAAGATTTTTGCAAACTTTGAATAGTAGTAAATAAAATTTTTTAATGACATTGTAGTAAAATTTAATTCATTAAAGCAATTTTCATGCTTCAAATGTCTTCTGGCATGTTACCTTTAGTTGTGATTAAATTAATCTCTCAAATGAATGACAATTGGTAGAAAATGTTGAATATTTTCCTTTTACACTTCGAAAATTGGCACCTACATATGTATGTATGTATTTATATGAATGTATTTGGTTGTGGCTCACCCTAATTTATGCATCTCTCCCAACGATGTCACCCATCCCCTACAGTCCCCCTACATTCTTGGGATGCCAAAGCGACACCCGGTCTGAGTCTATCCATTGGGTTGTTGTCAGTTAAATTTACATTGAAATGCGAGACTCGAAGTAATTGGAAAGTTTGATTTTAATTTGTTTTCATTTCGCATTACCTACAACTCAAGTCGAACCCGAGACCGAGCCGGAGACCGAACCAGAGCCAGAGTCCCAGCTAAACCAAGTCGCCTTTATTACATTTCTCTCTCGCTCTCTCACACTCTTTTACTATCTCTGTCTTTTGCTGGCTCTCTCGCACTCGCTATCTGGCAGCCTGGTAGCTCTCTGTCTCTCTCTCTTTCTGTTTACACGCCCAGTTTACATCACAAAATGTGCGATGAGCCAACCTTAAACTCATCTCAGGCATCCAACTTCAATATATGGAGACTGCTCCATTTGCGCGTTGCCTGGTCTTTCTTAACCGCCACCCGCCACCCGCTCCCCTCTGATGCTTTCTCTCTTTCTACCTTTCTATCTATCTATCTCTCGTTCAGTTGGTGTTGGTAAACTTTTGCCTGATTTTGTGTGCTTTTAACAGTTTTAATCAAATAATTGCACATGTGCTAAATGTAAACATATTTGTTCGATTCCACTAACCAGACACGCCTTCCCCCTTTAAAAAAAAAATGTTCCTCCGCCCCTGCCAAAAGAGAGAGAGAGAGGGAGAGCGAGAGAGATAGAGATGTGTTTGGCTCGTTGTTTTTTGGCCTGGCCAACAAGCTCCAGTTGTAAGAGCTGACTGACTGCAACTCTCTTCTTCTTCTTTAGGAGGAAGACTCGTTTTATATTTGCAAATGCAAACGAAACAGGAGAAAGTTCAAACATACAAACAAATGAGCGTGCAAATAGTAAAAGAAACAAAAAAAAAAAAAAACAATATGAAAGAAAAGCAAACTGCAGGCAAAAGTAAGTGGAGGGCATCCCTCCATTCCCAAACTGAACTCTTATCCTGTTGTTTTTTTTTTTGTGTGGGACGCGTGCAATTTGTTATTTTTACGCAACAAGAGCAAATTTTTTAATTTTCCATTAAGTTTTTAGACCTAGACAAGTTCCACCTCTTGCCGCCCGGCTCGGCCCCCATGGGAAACAACTTTAGCGCGTGCCTTTTGTTTACATGAATCGCATTCACGTGGCAGTTCGTCGACGGTTGTCCGTCCTTACCGGAACAGAATGCTGAATGCTTGGATGGATGATGGCTAAAGGATGGATTTAATGCAACTTGAAAATATTAAAACATTTTGCGACAAGTTGGCAAATGAAAGCCCGCCCAATCATGTCAACAGCAAAGTGCCGACAACAACAAGAGCAAAGAGAGCCATGGGAGAAAAAATAAAAGAAAGGGACGGGGCCAGGGCCAGGGCCAGAGACTGGGGACAGAGACAGGGACTGGGAGCAGGACCAGGACGACGACACCAACAACAGGAAGGAATGATTTCTTGTGCCAATATTTTTCCAGAGCACACAATTTCGATTTGTCGAGTGCAACTTTGGCGCTCATCGTACTCATCAGCTTCATGCCGCCCCATGCCCCGGCAGAGTAACTCCTGCTTTCGTCCTTGACACCCGATGTCGTCGTCTCCTACACGAATGTCAACTCTGTGTGTTGCTGCTGCTGCTGCTGCCGCTGCTGCCGCTGCTCTCCGTTCAAAAAACACACATATAAAAGAAAGAGAGAGAACGAGAGAGACAAACTGAGTGACGAAGGGAAATGAAAGGACTCTGGGAGTCTGACTGCTAGGGTCCTGCTACTAGCTTGCAAATCAAGTGAAATGTTTGCAAATAGAATTTGTCTGTGCTTGCTCGAGTGTTTGACTGAAATCTATATACATATAGTCAGTCAGTTCTCGTGTTGTATGTGTGCCAGGATATATCTTCCCCTTTCTCAGTCTCCTTCTCTTGCTGTCTCACTCTATCTAGTGTGTGTACATTATGATCAGTACAAATGTGAACATAACTGCACAAATATGTACATAGCGAGTCGTTCGCTCAACACCCACCCCCAAACACACACACACACACACACACACACACACACACACACACACACACACAGAGAGAAGGCTCCAACCCAGTCAACCAGGCGAGCCAACGAGTCGTCAGCTTTTTATATTTGTGCATATTTGACTCCACTCTTTCATCGCCATTTCTCTTTTGCCTCTCACTCACACTCTGTCCCCCTCCCTGTCTCTCTCTCTCTCTCTCTTTCTATCCGCGTCTCGACTTGGCTTGACTGTGTTTGCGTTTGTCGGCGTAAGGATTAATTAGCGTACAAGTGTGGCATCAAAAAAACAGAAAATAAAAACCAAATAACGTTAAAAAGAAAATAAAATCATGCATCCAATTGCATCATTTACCCAAATGAAACTCAATTTAACAGTCACCTAGCTAACAATCATTCCACATTATCATCCATGTGAAGGGTTCTTTGCCCCTGACTAACTTTGCTTTAGCCAACCAAATATGTATGTATGAATCAGAGTTTAGTCGTTTACAAGAGTTGTGTGTTGATAAGCTCTCATCCAAAGAGTATTTAAGTTCTATGAGTAACATTTTAACATAACTGATTAGTCGGGAGATTTAATTTTTTATAATTATTGTTATAGAAACATTATTGCCAGAGAACAGCCTATAAAAGATTATTGAAATAGGGATATATGACATTTTGCTTGAAATACTTATAAATATTTATTTCAGTTAAGCCTAATTTCGAAACCAACTTCTTAATAGCCTTAAAAACAAATAAGACTTCTTATTTTAATGAGAAATATTTTAGAAATTTGGTAATATTGCCTACTATTTATAATGTGAGATATTAGACTATATTACATTTGGAAAAAAAAAACAAAGAGAAGAATTATTTCCATGTTTTAATTCGCAAGTGACAAAGAAAACATTTTTAAAAATAAATCTTTATTGTTTTATAGAAAATATGTCAATGTCGATTAACAAACCAGATTTGTTAATACATAATACGATATTGTCATATTCTGTAAATAATATGTATATATACTCTATATTTGTATCTAACTTGCTATATATTTATTAATACCAATTTGAACTCAATAAGTTGTTATTGATATATTGTTATTTGTTGTACTTAGAACAAGTTGTTTGTCAAGCAAATTAGTTTGCTTTCCAATGTCATTATATTGTAAATATAAGTACATATACTTATTTACCAAATCAATTTAGAATTGTCACTTAATTAACTATTTGACACAGACAATCATAAATCAGGCTTACCTCACAATAGATGATAAATATATATATGGTAATTGAAATCTTTTCAGACTAATTACATATATGTATATATTTGAGAGTTGGTCTAATATTAGATAAAAATCCTGGAACTAGTGCTATAAAAAACTTTTATTAATCACTCAATTCCATTAAAGTTCTGAAATGTAAGCATAAATATTTACAATTAGACTTAAAACATATTATTCAATATGGAAATGTTTAAAAGCAAAAGAATTGTATATTAAATGTATAACACAAATTGCGAAATTGATATAATTTGAAATAATTTATTAATACTGATCAAATGTGATGTAAAGACAAAATAGTCTTTTTGTGAGATTTAGTGATTCTTTTCGTTTAACTTAAATAAGTTAAGTAGGTTAAGACTTTTGCCAACGTTTTTAAGACTTACAGACTTAACTATTTATAAATATGACAATATTATCATGTCGATAAATATATTTTAAAAGTTATTAACCTCTGATGTTATCTTTAATGTTAACTATTTAGAAATTTAATATTAACCAGAATAATAATTCAAATTAAAGGTACAACGGCCTAGTAAAATAATTTGATCAGCATAATATAAAAGTTCTTATATATTTATAATTCAAAGTGGTCCCCGTCAATAGTAACGATAGATGTTAACTAATGATTTCAAATCAAATGAAATATATTTACTTTTAATTATAGTTAATAATATAATATCATAGAGTTTGATTTCACATTTAAATTAAATATCTCAGAGAGTTTTCTTATCTCATATATGTCATATGGCAAGTATAAGATTAAGTTTATGGTTTCTAGGAAGTAAAGAAACTTCGAAATACTAGAAATCTTTTTTTCCGGAATGCCTTTGCTCAAACCGGAAGCGGTGGATGATAAATGAATACATAAAACTGCTTCTACGTCACAATTAAAAACACTTTATGGTTAAATATTTCTGTATACACAATACACCCAATGAAATCATTTTTGTTGTTATCAATGAAGTTGCTGCTTCAAATTATAGTCGTTCACCATTGGAGAAAAACACTTTCTTAAGGTTCAAATATTTACTACTGCAAAAAGACATACTCTTTTGTCATTTCTTCGGCTTGGATGTTTTTGTTTTCTATTCATTTAACTTTGTTTTCACGGAGATGAAGAAATGTTGTTTATTGCCTTCTTAGCAAGTGAGTTGCAAGTGCAAGTATGTACTTATACATTTGTGCCCCATTATATTCGAAGCCCGGAGTGCAGCAAGTGTTTCATTAGCACAGCGAATTATAATGCTTTTTTTTTTGCCATTGTCGTTATGTCGGCCGCCCTGCTGATGATAATGATGATGATGATAATGATGGAGCCGATGATGTTGGTTAATTGTGCCTGACGGTCTTGCGAAATATGCAAACGTTTGAATTTGACGTGCACACACGAAAAACGGTTGGCAAATAGCAGTAACAGTACACAGACACACACACACCTCTCCCTATCTGTCGGTTGGACGAATGCAAATTGCAGAGAAGAAACAGAGACAGCGACACTGAGAGAGAGAGAGCGCGTTGAGAATGTGAAGGCAACTGCAACTGCAACTGCACCTGCATGCTTATGCAAACAATGTTGTACGCTGCTCATAGCCTTCCCAGCGTTCGGTCACACGGAAAACTGCATATCACAGCAACTGCAAAATGTGCTGGAACTCCTGTTCCAACCAACCAACCAACCAACCGAATGCAGCACCCTTAAGATGCTGCCTGGGCATATGACTTTGAAGTGCCTGAACGCATCTAGGGCAACAGGAACACTGCGAACACTGAGACTACGACAGGGGTTGGGGTTCGGGTTGGCGTTCTTAAAAATTCATTTTATTGTCCTGGCCATTGTCTGTGAAAAGAAGAGAGAGCGAGAGCAGCGGGGCAAACACAGCTTTCTGCAAGCGGCGGCGGCCCGCCATCATTTCCGTTTTAGAGCTCAACTGACAGCGATGTTGCTTGCTGCTGCAAAAAGATGCAAAGACAGCTAAGCAAACATCATCAGGGCACAAAGATGGTGGCAGAACAGGACGCAGCTTCAACTTGGCTCGCTAGGTCGCAGCAGCTATATTTGCACAACGTACGACGGATATTGTGCTGATGTTTAGCAGGCAAAAGGATACCGAAGAGTACAGACGGCTCCTTTGCTACTGCAGCAGTCAAGCATTTGGACAAATAGTCGTCGCACTGCGCCCGTGGCTATAATAAGCGTGACCAGGACTACAACCTGCACTGAATTCGGTCCGGTTCGGGCTCTGTCGCCTGCAGGCTAAAACGTAGGCCTAGACTTAACCCTAACACAATTTGAGGCAGGCCTAAGACGACAAGTGCAGCAACAAATAGCCGACGGCCGGCTGGTCAAAAACAGGAGCAGCAGCAACATCCTCATCTGTTTCCAAAAAAAAAAAAGAGAGAGAAAAAGAACAGACTTGAAGAATTTCTAAATATTTATCCAGCAGTCCAGAGGGACGGAAATGATGTGTCAAAGGAAATAAAAACCAAAACGAATTTGCCATTGTTGTGCCATTTTGGTTCATAAATTTTTCTTTCTAGATTCTGCAACCGAAATGTTGTCGTCATCCCCGCTCCCGGCTCCCCGTTCCCTGTTCACCGTTCATTCATCTAATGGGCCATGCAATGTGTCTTTATGACAGTTTTTCTCCTTCTTGTTGTTTTTTTTTATTTTTGCCATCCTGTCGGGATCTCCTGCTGGGCCATACAAATCGCATTACACGACTTTTTGACTAACGCATTCAACTCTAATTACCCGGTAGTTGATTGTTTGGTCCCTTTGTCCGTGTGAGCCTAACGAGCGGGGCGTTATCTGTTTGTTGTTCTCCTCAGTGATCTGGCCTTGTCCTGTTTTCCTCTCTCTCTCCCTCTCACACACTCTTTGTATGTTTTTGTGGGCAATGATGTCCTTTCATACACATGCAATTTGTCTACACTTTCATGGTAGATTTTAGATTTTGGTCAGCAAACAACTTTCACACGCCGCACACACCACAGCCTCCGTCACTCCATCCTCCGCCGTCTCCTTTTCAGAGGAGAAAAAAGGCCGAAGGTCATTTGGGGTCGACTCAGCAGGGAAGGCGGATAGGAGGCGGGTAAGGGTATCAAACGTCGTTTAAATGTGCCTGTGTGTGTGTGTGTGTGTGTAATTAAAAGCAACAATCGCTCCGTTATCATCATGCAGCGATAATGTTAAATTGAATCTATTGTCTTGCCTCAAAAACAACTGTTCCGGCTTGTTCAAATAGTATATTCAAAGCGTGCTAAATGAAAAATAATAAGTACTACATATATATATATATATATATGTGTGTTTCAGCTAAGCAAATATCACGCCTCAAATTCAAATACCACAAATAGAAATGAGGCAAAATAAAAGAACAAGTAAGAAACAAAATGTGGTATGGGTAAATTAAATGATGCATCTTAGTAGAATGTTTGATGCTCTTTGATTTAGGGGAGAAAAGTGAATTGGTTTTCTTAATAAGAGGAACTTGAAATTGTCCAAAAGTGAATTAGCATAACATTTTCTAACTAAATATAGAAAAAACAATAATGAATAAATAAAAAAAAATTAAGTAAGATTTGCGTTATCAAGTCAAAATCCAAAAAATTAGATAATCATTAAATAAATTTAAGTGATTGATTGAATTGATTTATTTTTCTAAGTACTCATTTCTAAAATTGTAAAATTTCAAGGATGGAAGCTGCAAAATGAAATCAAAAGTGGACTTATTATTCAGTGTAAAGGAAAAAAGGTTAAAACAAATAAATTTTTCAACATAGTAGAGCATTATATGCAAGGTCTTTCAGCTCGGAAATTTAATGGAATGTTTCATTAAAAGTATAACTAATAATAGTAAAAATAATTATAAGACAAAGGAAACAAAATCTGAATTGCTAATTAATTCATTTCTAAATATTTGTATAAATTTACAGCTTCTGAATTGATCAATATGCAATTTTGATATCAAGTGGTTATAGCAAATGCCAATCAATGTTCAAAGTACAGATGGTTAATTGATTAAATATCTATTCAATAACTAGTTATGTAACCTACAAAGTAAAATCATATCAACTACCGCAGTCTGTTTAAGAAAATCATTTTCAGCAATGGCAAATTTATTTTTTTACTAAAAGATTTCTCTTCCTGTTGTTCGTAGCCAAAACAAAAAACTGATTCACTTTCAACCTTCTCATGCAAAATTGTATAAAATTCCCCGTTTTTTTCTGTATACTTGGATGATATCATTTTGATGAATTCCCCTAATTTGCATACCCTTCAATAGAGTATTGAAATGTTGATACAGCAAAAAAAAAAATATATATATATATGTATATACATATATAGAAACAGAAACTTACACCAGACAGAGATCTCGATCTTGAACATTGTATTTGTCGTTGTCGTTGTCTTTGCTGGACGATTCCATTCGATGTTTCTAACTTTCCAAACAGCTTTTGGCATATCGTTGTTACTGTTGTTGTTGTTGTTGATGTTGATGTTGTCGCCTGCTATTTGCACAGTTGTTGCATTGTAAGTCGCAGCAAAATTCCAAATAAATAGGAAAATACGACACACAGAGACAGCGAGAGAGGAAGAAGAAAAAACAAAAATACAATTCACATTGTCTCGTTAGGTAAACATGATCTGGCATTTGTTCCAATTTTCTAGCCTATCAATATAATAGAAAATTTCAATTGTATTTACACAGGCCGAGAGCTCTATAGTCAGTTTTTGTAACGATCTTGGACGATCCCGAGTTACGATACATAGATAGATATCCAACGACTACAGTCTATAGCAATATCTTGACTCGCGTCAAAACACACGTCAAATGTTTGCACGCCCAAAAAAAAAAAAAAAAAGAAGAGGAAAAAAAGAAACGATGTATAGAAGGAAAATGAAACTGCTGCTTCCGCACATTTTCTAACAATGGCCTTTATATGGCCCTGGGGCCAAGACTACCTGTCAGCCAAAGAGACAACGATGGGCATGACATTGTCATGATATGACACAAAACACATCCGGCCCGAATGACAAATCTTCTTGCTGCCACTGAGAAATATTCCTCATGCAATTTATACCATATTATTACGAAACCCAACCAAAACCAACTAGCCAGGCCAAGCTTGTAGAGCCCGAATCGTAGCCCGTTTCCGTTCATCTCAGAGGAGAGTTCCAGTGTGTTCAATGGGGCGCTCACGTTTCTCTACTCAATACAGTAGCGGATGCTGTATGCAAATTTTTGCGCCTTTATTATGCTCCACAAAAATGAATAACAAAAAATGCCGCCAAAGCGATGTTGGCGCTTTAGCATTCAGCTCGTCAAGTGGCGATGGGAGCAGGGCTCCCCGGCACGGTTTTGGCTTAGTCAAAGTGCTTCTTAGCATGGCTAATGAGGCAACCATTAAGTTGGTCAACTAATTGGGGCCAAGTGTATGTAGGTGGCGATGGTTGCCTTTTCCCATGGCTTACCATGAGTGGCAAACATTTTGAAATCGAAACGAAAAAAGTAGAGGTAACCTTTTTGCCGATAATTGTTATAACAAAAAGATTAAAATAATGCCAGAATAAAGCGGAATTGAGATGAATAAATTATAAAACGAGTAGTTAATATTAATTATTTGGGTACAGCAACAAATACAAAGAAACTTGTCTAAGCTAGAGTTGAAACTGATTGGAAACATTTTTGCTCTCATTATGTGATTTTATATAAGTATAACAAATTTAAAAATTTTCCAACCAAAATGATAATTAATAGCCAAATGAAATTTATGGATTCTCGGCAAAACTCAACTTCCCCGAAATGTTTGATTAACATGCTTGGTTATCAATAAATCACATATATGTAGGTGGGGTACTGTTGTTTTAAAGATATCCTGTTTACTTTAATTATCCTTCAAGTCATCTCAATTTGTAGTGATTAATCTTATTAAATGAAAATCGCGAATATGAAGCGAATTATTCGTACTTGGCTATTTATAATTGCAAAAATTTCTGTTGAAAATTAATTACTTATATATATGTATATTTATATGTAGCGAAAAACGGTAATATAAATTTTATAATAATAATTTATTTATAGTATGCACAATTTAAGTATGTGTGTGGTTGTGTGTGTGTGTGTGTATGTGTGTATGTGTATCTGTCTGTTTGTGTACAAATCTCACACAACGTTGAACAGAAACAAATATTAAACATTAAATGGCCATTGCCAACAACATTAATGGCCATTATTTGCCCGATTTCTGCAAAAGAGGACATATGACAGCGTATATAAGAGGAAAAGAGGTGCGGAATGAAAGGAGACGGAAGTGGTGAGGAAAGGAGGCTGTTGCACTGTGGCCGCATGAGCCTCCAATTAGCAATAAATGTAATTGTGAAATTTGCATAAGAATTAAATGCCTTTAGCCGCCATTTTTCATTTGTCAATTGTCAGCAAATAGAAAGTCAAAAAAAAAGGCTTTTTGCCATTTAATTTCGATTGAATTCCTTACAGTCTGGTATTCAAGATGACTTCAAATGGCATTTTTATGTTTTTGTTTGCTGATAGAAAACGAAGAATTCTATTGCACGTGGCCAAATGTAAAATTCCATCAAAAATCGCGGTTTTTGAACAAATGAAAACTCGCAGAGGAAAATTAAGTTTGTCCAAGTGAGAACAACAGCAGAGAATATTTCATTTCTGCCAAAGGCGAAACCTAAAATACTCTAACTGAAGGAATCCCATTAGTCTTGCCTTCTGCTTAAAGAACTTTCCTTTTTAGCCTCAATTAGCTATGGGAACCCCTAAAAGACACGGGAGATTACATCTCTAATAGAATTATCACCTCTAAAGATGTATTTTTTCTTCTCTAACAATTTGCAAATACCCCAAATTTTGGAGGGTAGCCTTCTGTTTGGCTTGCTGCAATAAGCAACCAACCAACACATATCTGCAACAGTAGCCAGCAGCCTCCCTTCTCAACCAAAAATCCTTTTTTTCAAAGGGGTTTCTACTTGTTGTATTGTAGTTTGGGAGTGCAAATATTGTGATGCAGTTGCGGACTGGCTCAGGCTGAGGCCGATGAGAGAAGGCGTGGCAAATCAAATTGCATTGGTAAACGTTGCGTATACGCAATACAACAATCTTTTTTCACCCCTCTGCCCCAGACAATGTTTTCCCCACTCATTGTCCATACAATTTTCTCTGTTTATTCTAGCTTAGGCAAAAATCTGTTTGTTAAATTTTATTCAAGCAAAAGTTGTTAAGTTTAATACTCCCAACCGTCTCCCCCTATCGTTCTGAGTTTTGTTTTAACATCATCATCTTGGCTGGACGATTAGTCAAACTGTCTGTGCCCGGTGTCTGTGTTTGGCGGCATTTTGTATTTGTCCTAATGCAGCGCAATCAGCCAGAGACAAAGTCGTTGCTCTTATTTGCCTTAGCACAAATCCTGCGACCAGTCATCCTCCACTCCACGATGCTGCTGCTGCTGTCCTGGGCCAATATTTGTTTAATTTGCAAGGCCCCTCTCAATTCTCAGTTAATAAAAATGACAATGAAGCTGTTTTCTCCCCATCACCCATAATACACACACACACACTCACACACTCACACAGGTAGGATGGCGGGGGGAATGTCATCAATTTTGGTTTGTGAATTTTTTAAAATGCTAAATTGCCTTGGCCATTGTTGTGTTTAGTGAGCGATAACCAGGCGGCAGGTAAGCTTTTAGTCAGAGTGGTGCCAACAAAACTAACTAATAAAAATGCCAAAACAAAAAAAGAAAAAAGAAAACAGACAACAACAACATATAGAAAGACTCATATACACTACACTTCACTACACGGTTGCGGGGCAGGTTGGAGTCAGTCGAGTGTGAGTTTTTTGGTTAAATATTTTATAATTAAAAAGCTAACACCGACTAACACCGTGCGAGGTGTGTGTGCAAACAATAAACAAACAAAATCCTTTTCAAATATTTACCATTGGCATATATGGCAAAACGTTCAGTGACTGCGACGTTGACGCTTGATGACGTCGTCTATATGGCCCCAATCTCCCGTCTTTCCGCTTGAAACACCACGGCAACCCATAATTTTCTTTTTGAAGTCAACTAGTTCGAATTGAAAATTCTATTTTATTTTATTAAGCGAAACAACGAAATGTTTGACTAAAGAGTATAATTTTTACAACATATGCATATCCATGTGTTTGTGTATGTTTGTTTGTGTGTGTGTTTGTGTGTGTGTGGGTGTGGGTGTGTGGCTTTAGGTCATTTAATTTTGCATAATAATTTATTTAAAACAAAAGAATTGCATTTATTGTTATACTCGTATTTTATGTTTTAATTTTTCAACACGCCGCAAATAAAAACAATGGGCGAACAAGCGAAAAAGCGAATGGGTCCCTGCCTGCTAGTCTATTGGCTTTTCAATTGAATTGCTTTTTGTGTCTGCTTTTTACGTATACACACACACCCACACATCCTTTATTTATAACTTTCGCCAGGACAACTGTACGTCCTGACATTATGTCTATGTATATATATTTCTATGTGTGTGTGTGTTAGCCAAGTTGCCAACGCGGCAAAATCCTGCGCATGTGTCACAATTTTATCGCAAAATTTTCACTGCGTGTTGAATATTAAACTCAAAAAAAGAAAGAGATGAAAAAAAAAGAAAGTTTGAAAGCCGAAACCGAACCGGAAAAGCTTTCACAAAAACAAAAAAAAAAATACCAAAAAAGAAAATACAAAAAATGAAAAAAGAAACAGAATATTTTTTAATATATAAGAGCAAGCAAATAGCTTTAGGGCCATAGCGAAGTTTTTATGCTCTAATATTAAAGACAATAAAATGAAACAGAGCACAAATGAAAAATTCATCATAACATAAAGAACTTATTGAAACGTATTGAAAAACCTTTTTGATTTCGGTTCATCTAAAAGTACACCTTAATTCTGATATTTATTTAAGACATTATATAAATATCAATTAATTAACAATTATGCCAAATGTTCCGTCGATTGTTAACAATTTTTATTTCCTTTTAACATTTCTAAATAAATAAAATAAACGTTTGTACTTTACTACAAATTGTAATTGTATTCTATAAACATTACCTTTAATAGAATCAACTTAACCCTTTATTATCTCATTAGTTCTGGGAATTCAAACAAGATTCATTGGGTATTCTTGTCAGACTTATGACCAGGAATAATTCGATGCAAAACCATACATACAAATGTATTAGGAACATTTAAATTCACTCTTATAACTTAAAAATCAGAAAAACAATTAAATTTAATAGATATTTGCCGATTTGTTCTCCTTTTCCAAGATCTTTTTATACAAAATTGAATTCATTTTATACTCTTTTCGAATTTACATATTAATTTATACATTTTTATTTCAGACACTTTTTTTTAAGTAATTTTGTATCTTATAAACTCTTGCCCATTTTGTAATGTCTCTGATGGTTTCAACATTTTTCCAAATTTGATGAAAAATGTCAGCAACTCGTTTGATATCATTGTAGGGGACAAGGAGGTCTGGCAAAATTCTAATAATTTTTGCGTTCTCCAGGCACAAACCGAATCCATCATAAATCTCGGCCCAGCTCGATGACAATGCATCATCCGTGTGCAAACAAACTGCTAAATCTCTTATAATATCCTTTATGTCCAGGATGCGCCATATGCGTGTGTAGGCTAAGGCACGCACACACACACACACACACACACAAACATGTGAGTGCTGTAGTGAGGGGAGGTATGAAAAAACGGGTAATGTTTGCATGTACCCCCTCAGGAGGAGATAAAATTAATTTTTCGGGCTTTAAATGTGAAATTAAATTTCCAAGACTTTCTGCCGCAGTTGTAATGAAAAATCTTTAAACTTACAAAATGTAACAAAATGAAAAAGTCCAAGAACAAAATGCCATGAAATGGCAAACGTTTTCAGCTGGCTCCATGTGTATCTACAAGATACAATAACTTGGGCCACTAGTGCCTCCTTGAGAAAGTAGCCGAAAAGTACCGACAAAGTATTAGCAAACAGAAGGCCAAAAAGGAGAGCGCATAAAACAAATGAAACTCTTGTAGTCTTGAGCCGAAAGCAGCAGCGGCAACGAGAAAAGCACAAGAAGAAAATTTCAAGAAAAATATTAAGACAACAAAAGCAACAAGAACAACAAGAGGAAACCCAAAAAATACTCGAGTGCCTGTTTAGATGAGAATGTGGATATGCCCAAGCCTTGGCCATGCGAGGGGTGGCAAGAGGATGGGAGGAGAAGGAGGCTATGCTGGTGTGCCAGTGGGAGTGAAAAGGACCTGCTGCCATTTGTAATAGTTGACGGGGTGTTTCCTGCCTGGCCGAGCAGACAGCAATAAACTGAAATAAAAGTAAAAATCAAAAGTAAAACAAAGTAGAAAATAAAAGATATACATACAGTAGATAGAGAAGAGAAAAAGAGGGGAGAGATGGGAGGAGAAGCAGTTCTTTAGTTGTTGTTGATCTCGCTTGCCGCTGCGGGCGATTTCACGTAGTCGAATCAATTCAAAACAACTACGAATGCAATTTAATAAAATCCGTGCACGAGCGAAATACACCAACAGCATCAACTTGCCCAGGATAAAAGACAAATTGGTGCGAGAGCCAGGCAAAGGCAGCACCCAATGTTACATTACGTTATTTTTTTGGTGGTGGATTCTCATTCCCATTCCCGTAGATATAACCCAGCAGAACCAGCGTTTTGTATTCCATGGCGGCGGGGTTGGTTGGGGTGTTCTCTTCATCTGTTCTCTGATTTCGCTTGGTCTTTGGCTTGCCTTTAACCAAGGAGTAAAGCCAGCGCAAAACAATAAAGCGCGTTTGTGTACACAAGGGATATGTTTCTGTCTCTCCACACACACACACACACACACATACATACGTGGAACTTCTCGTTCCTGCCTTCTTTCCGTGTGGCAGTGGCAATCGCCATATTGCCCGTCGTCCTTGTCGTCGACGTCGTCACTCTGGCTGGCTTTTCTTTATTTCGTTTCCTTCTTTTGTTTACCGAGCGTTGTTAATTTGGCAATACCCGCTTTCAATTATCTTATAAATATGAAAATGCATCAGCAAATGCCTCTAGGCAACACTTTGGCAGAGTCCACGTAATGAAAATCGTTTCATTTTTCATTACAAAAAAAAAAAAAACAAAAAATAATAATAAAAAAATAAAAGAGACCCAACATACATTCGGATGTATGAATTGTAAGCTTCTGAAAGGGCAATTGCGCTGTGTACCTTACAGATCAATCAAATAATCATGACGGTCCCAATACATATATCCTGCCTGTCCGCCAACAGAAACAAAACGTGACTGCAACAACAACAAGTCATTCGAATGGAATGGTATTACTAGATAGGTACGCGTCTGTGACGCAATTGTGGGTATTATATTAAACACAGGCGATTATTACTTGGCCACAGCCCTTTCCATTGGCCAAGCAACGCACACGCACCTTCTTTCTAGCCTAGGCGAGGTCGACCAGCAGTAGTCGTAGTAGTGGCAAACACTTCCACCTCGTTGCGCATCTCTGGCAATGTGCAAACACATAACAACGTTCCATCGATCGGTCGGCCATAACGTCGTCGTCGATGATGATAATGATGGTGATGATGATCTCCACCGCAGCGACACTATTTCAATTAGCAAACCAAACGGAAGGGGGCCAACAGAGAGATAGAGAGAGAAAAAATGCACGCGCTAAAATATGCAAAGTGCCAGCCACTCGCCTTCGCGTCACGTCATGCCCGTATGAGAGATGAAGGAGGATGAAGCTCCAGTCCCAGCCGCAGCCCCAGCCCCAGCCCAAGCCACAGCGATCGATGCGGCACTTGACCCCGCCATCGTTTTTTTCTGCTGCTGGTGGCTGGCACACTTTGCTTATATTGCTTATTGGCCGTGTGTGTGTGTGTGTGTGCATAAATATTTAACGCGAAATGCCTTAGCAAATGGCCAGAGACAGATAGTAATAAGATGGCCAATACTAGGGGAAAATCAAGGTGCGGTGCAGTGCGGTAGACGGCGCTCCTGCAAATGATTTAGCAATGATTTTTGCGCATGTGCGACGGGCTTGTCGTTTGTATATTTGCCTATGAAATGCCGCAATTGATTGGCCCGTTGACATTGTGAACTCGAAACCAACTAAAATAGAACTAGAAAACAGGAATTGACTTGGTATAGAAGACTACATGAAAGATGGTATTAAAATATAACTACTACTGAGTAAGAAATTTCTATTAAAATGACAAAGTCAAGAGGTATTATAAACTGAAAAAGACTTACTTTTGCTTTTTCTAGGCCTTCCTAGATTGTTTCCAAATGCCTATAATTCAACGGTATATGTACCTATTTACGGAACTCTTGGGATACATATACTCTAAAATTCCACTCAAATAATTTCTTTGCGCTCGTTTCCCCTTCTCTTTCAATGTGTCTCTCAATCAATCCATATAATGTCTAGTAGAGAGTTTAAAACGATAATTTCTAATTTGTTTGTGGTCTAATATACATTTTCAAGAATCTTTCCGCAAAAGGGAAAACATTTGCATATGTGGATAAGTAATTGAAATTTCTAACGAGCTCTTTTAAACCTTTTACGACAGAATCACTGGCTGAGTCTACCCCTTTAGCAATTGGTTAATTTTCATTTGGTCTCTAATCAACAAAACCTTTGTTTAACAACAAGTTACCAATATGCAAGGCAATTAAAAGCCATTCAATGGCATATGAATATTGTTTACTTAAGTCAAAAGCTTTTGCTTGCCACACCAACAGCAACAACAAAAACCTGGCCGAGTCCAAGCCCAAAAAAAAAAAAAAACACCAAATAACAAGAAAAAAAACTCTATCCACCATTTAGAGTCAACTGAGCGCGGCATTTTTGTAGTACAATGTACCCTATACTCATTTCAAACACTCATTATGGCGACCGAAAGATGTTGTTTGCGGTGATAATGACGCTTGAGCAGAGACCAGAGGAGAGTCCGATGCCCGTTGCCCGAAGCCCCATTGCCCGGATCCCAGAGACCGAGTCAGAGACAGATACAGCGAGTCAATTCAACGTTAATCACGACTTTTACTTCTCTTTAATTTTTTTGGCAAATAATGACCGTCGGTTAGGGAGGGTATGAGGGGTAAAAGGCAAAAGAAATGGGCGCGGACAGCAGGTTAATTTGAGGTATAGGCAAGTGATAGGTGGGATAAGTACCATCACAATAGTATATACATTCATATGTATATCTGTGTTTGTATGTATGTAGTAGGTAGATATCACACAGGCTATTTTCAAGTCGTATGTGTAAATTTTCACTGTCGCTTGGTGTTTTTTTATTTTCGTTCGTTCGTTCGTTTTGTTCGTGTTCGAATTCAATTTAAAATGCACGTAGTTATGTCTGTTTGCATAAGTTTTTGACGGATATTTTAACGATGTGAGCTCAACACAAATTCACATTAAATGTTTTGCGTGTGACAAGGGAGAGGGAGACGGAGGCGGAGAAGATGTCAAGACTCTGAGTTGTTGCTGGACTTGGATGTGGACGCAAGGAGATGATGGGTGATGGGCAAGACGACAACAGTTCCATTCCCGTCCGTCTATCCGTCCGCACCGATGACGAACAACGACGACGACGACAACAACAAACATGTCGAGATATTCACGTCCGAGTGATAATGAGATGCGCGCCTTTTTTCCCCCAGTTGGCTCTACATCATCAAGCCCACCCCCAACCCCCACCGCCAACCTCCTCCTAGCCCTCTCTCATCATGCCAATTGCCCACTCTGCCCACGCCATTGCCTGCGTTTTTGCTGTATTTTCGCTGATAAACAAGATGGAGTTACATTTTTAGGTTAATTATGTGCTAAAGTATGGGACGGCTACGACGATGAGTCTTGTCTCCTTGTCAAGACTAGAAAGAGAAGGAGCAAGACAGACAGAGAAACGGCCTTTTATATAAAATCTTGATATATGATATCACTCTCTCGATTTATGGTCACATATGTACCTAGTTAAAGGCAATGCATCAATGGCTGACATTTTGGTTATTTGATTAGGTCCACCATCATATTTTAAAGGTTGACTCCAACCCAGTCAGCCGCCTTTATTCTTATGTGCAAATGCACTTATCATATACATATATACATGTATAGAAAATATCGTTTATTTATATGTATTTATATACCCTGTAATTTGCTCAGAAAAAACTAATGTCCATCAGATGTTGTTATTGCAAATTTAAGAACAATTTTTCACTAAAAATTGATTTTTATTTTGAAAACAAACTGGTACTAATGTTTATATTTCTTTCAAAATATATTATAAATATTCTCTAAAAATAACTGCTAAATATTAGTAGGTACTAATACAGAATTTGAATTCAATTTTTTAAACTTCTACGTTTAGAAAATACTCGCTTTTGAAATATAATATAACTATAAATGTCAAAATATTTAGACCCACATATGTATATATATAAACATATATATATTATCATATTATACAGGAGTCAATTTCCCTAGTTGAAAAATATTATCCAATCCCTTTCAATTTACATTTGCATTTTTCTTATTTCCTAGGTAAATGGGAAGTCGTTGCTTTCAAGCTAGAATAATTGTTGATTGTAAGTGTCTGATTTGGGACCTGGTGAATTTGTGCTAATTTATCAAAAATAACCGAGAGAAAGAGAGAGAGAGAGAGAGAGAGAGAGAAAAGGAAAGGGAGAGAGAAACGAGAGATTGTTGAACATTCTCCAAAGACGTTTGCTGATGCGGCAGGTTTTGTTGAAACGGAAACTAAAACGTATGAAAACATCCTGCAGTTTAGGCTGTTGCTGATTCATTAAATCTATGCTTGTGTTGTGTTGCCTAGTTTATGGACACACGGGTTGTCCAACGCAAAGGCAAACCCCCACAGAGGCTATAGTAGTAGTAGTAGTAGTAGAAGTAGTTGGCCAGTAGAAGCAGCAACAACAGCAACAACGGCAACAGCAGCAACAGCGTTGCACTAGCCGAAAGCTGTGCAAATATTTTATGCAAATGTCCGGGTCCGTCATTGCACGGTCCCAGGCTATTGCTATAGCTATATGGCTATGGCTTTGTATGTATATGAGGCTACTACGGTTGGGGCCACTGAAACGAAATTAATTTGTGTTTATACATAATATGCCTGGGTCCGGGTGTACCCAGTTTCCCACTGTGTACATACAGCCACTTACACACACACAGACACACATACAGATACGCATATTGCCGCAATGAAATTTCATTATGAATATGCCGGCCAGCATCATTATCCAGAGCGGCAAAACAACGCAACGCAAAGGATATGCATATACCTCTACACACACACACACACACACTAACCAGCTCATGTACACATACACACACACACACACACACTCACATTTGTTGAGGCCGCACCACACAAGAATATGCGAACGGTTTTATATGAGCTGCATTTGCTGCAAGGACGAGGAGAAATCGTTGTTGTTGTTGCCATTGTTGTTGTTATTGCTGCTGTTGCGGTGGCTTTGGTCCTGTCTATTTGTTGTTGGCATTGTTGCTGCGGTCGGATAGAGAACGTCCGCCAGATAGGCAACAATAATGCACATGTGTCTAAAATTGAGTTTAAATATACATACATATAAATGTATACCTATATAAATATATACATATACATATATACTTGTGTATAAGAATTTACATACAAACATTAACATGGTTGGCTCGTTCAGTAAGTGAGTTACAAAACTTCAACTGATCAGTGACGAGAAACTGCTATGCAAATATCAGGGCAATACAATGTGGGAAAACAACTATCTGTATATGTACATATATCCCAGGTTACATCACTGAAACAAAACTCTGATCATTACGAGCACTTGTAATGGCGTCGTAGTAATCAATAACTATAAAGAAGAAAACTGCAACTTTTTATTTTAAACTCTTCTGTCATAGAGAAACGGAAAACTTAAGCTAAAGAATAATAAAAAAAGATCTTGTAACCAGAAAAAAAAGTAAGAAATGGTTTTAAAAATAACAAACCATGAGGAAGTTTAATTTTCATAGCAGAAATCCAGTCCAAATTATCGCAGACTTTTACTTTTTATAGTGTAATAGATAACTCAGTCTAAAAGATAGGGTATTGAGGAAACAATTAGGAAAATCTATTATATAAAATATCTAAATTTCTTTAATATATTGTTTAAATTTTTAACTATAATCTTTCGATTATTTTTGTCAAAAGTTTAGTGAATTAATGCATTAATTCAATGAGAAGTTTTAATTAAATTTTAATTAATCTTGAGTTTAAACTGACTCGACGTCAATCATTTTATAGGCAGTACCAAAATGTGAAATGGTTAATGGTAACCATTTGTTATAGATCAAGCATATCGAATTCTAGAAACTTACATGAGGCTTTAGATACTACATTTTCCTATCAATAGAAAAGGCTAATCTCCTATATATAAATTGCCCCAAAGACCAGTAGATTGGTTCTTATTTTTGCTTAATAAGTAAAATCTAAAACTTGCCAAGCTACCCAGTCACATAGACTGAAATATTCGCACCTAAATATATCTATATATGTGTAAGTGTACATGTATGCATGTACATATGTACATATAAATGGTAGTAAACAGACATTTGCCAGGAATGTCTTTTACATATGCATTGTCCGCATGCCTGTCGACCAAAATCTAAAGTTAAATAGTATTACGTGTTGCAATGGGAACCAAATTTGAACTTTCAGCAAGTTGTGCGGGTGGTTGGATCTCTGTGGGGAGCCACGCACAATGAATAGTACCAACTAGCAGAACACACACACACATACTATAATTTGTTGATTTTGCCACTTAAAGTCAGAAGCAGCAGCAGTAGGCAACGTCGTAGAGGCAGGAGCTCCTTCAAGTATCAGCCGTCGAGCCAGACTTCCAGCCAGCCACAATGCATATTGCCTTGTCGTTTGTGTGTCGTCATGTTGCAAGTGTGTAAATTTCTTCCATTCTTTACTTTTTTTTTGGTTTTCTTTTTTTTTTTTTTTGGAAATTATGCCGGCACAGCAGAAAATCGTTGATTCATACGGTTGACTCCGCTATGCAAACTCAACTGGGAGTAAATCGGGTAAACTGTTGATGCTGATGTGGCGGCCACCCAAATTCGACCCATTCAACCAACTCATACACAGCCAGTTGGCCAGGCAATTCCAATAGCAATTCGATTGCCCTCTGGAACTGGCCGAGAGTCATCAGCCGTGGGACGTATGCATATGCAGGTAACAGCGTCTCCAATTCGACTTTTGGCCATGGTTGCTGCTGCTGCCACTGTTACAGTTGCTGCAGTTGCTGTTGAGCAATCAATCAGCAAGCAAAAGTCAAACATTGACTTACAATCCAATCCACGGATTTAAATTGACGTATTTACCTGAGCAATGGCATGCACTCTCGAACCTATAGGTATGGGCGTGGCGGTGGGCCTGGCCGAGAACAAGCAGACAATGATGGTAGAGGTCCCTGCTTGCCTCCATTTGCCCCTTTAGCCAACCCCAAAAACTGGTATTAAATTGGGCGGCTCGCCAAATTATTGAGTTGTCGCGAGGCAGAATGTCAAACCAATGGCCTGCAGGAGTTACACTCGCCCCCCAAAAATGGGAGTTCTATGGCAAAAGGGGGTGGGGCGTGGATGGATGGAGGGCGGAGCGCAAGTTTTTGGGTCCATGTGCGGGCGCACTGTTTGGCCATTAAAGCTTCATATTTGTCTTCTGAATAATTCAAATTACTAATATTGATTCGGGCCACGAGAAAAAATGTCAACGCATTGTTTGTTGTTGTTGCTTTTGCCATTGCTATTGCTGCAGCTGAGTAGCAACAGCAACAACAACAACAACAACAATAGTAAAAAGCAACAATAAGAGGCAATATGACCAAACGTAAAACGTCGAAACGAGTCGTCGAGTTGCGTCGCGTCGCGTTGCTGACGTTGACGTTTGGTTGATTGGCGCCCCAGTCGTATACGTAATCAACGGAATGTTGACCACGTCCACCACGCACCACGACCGACCCCCTCTAACCCACCCATCAAACGCCCAACGATATATGCTTGATTGGATACGCGCGTATACGGAAAAATGTCAGGCGGCCAACGGCCATCAAAATTGAAATGGAAATGGAAATGGCTGCTTGTCATGCGAATGCTAGGGTCAGCCCCATTCCTGTTATTGGGGGCTGAGGTGAGGTATGTTTTTTTGTTCGTGGATTTTTTGTTTCTTTTTTCCGAATCCTGCTACTGCTGCTGCTTATTTCGTTTTATTGACAACAGTGAGATTGGTCGATGTGCGGGCGCGGGGAATCCCTGGCTTTTAACTAGTGTAAATAACGTCCTCATCAAATTGTCATAAGGACTCACATCGGGAGATAGACAGTTTCTGAATGTGTGTGTGTGTATCCGGGGCAATGGCAACCAAACACGCTAACCAGACTAAGTCCCTAAAGTGGGAATATACGCTTGGGCCGCCTGGGGGTATATTATAGTAAATAATTATAAACATAAAATTCTAAGGCGATCAACGTATGGCCTAAAACACTTCTTAAAGGGCAGTCAAAGGAATTAAGGACAAAAAATCTTCTTTACTTAAAAGGAAGTACACTTGGTTTTCAAGTCGATTTGGATTTTTTCAACACAACAACAAATAAGGATATCCAACGTTCGTTCTTGCCCTCAATGATAGTGTTGTTTACGTAATCATTTCAGTTTTGGGCAGGTCATTTGGTGCGCAGTCGTTGTCCTGCGGGAAAATTCGTGGCTGATTGATAGAGACCGATAAGCAAGGCCAACTATGTATATGTGCGAGTATGTATATATATGCATTGTCTGTCATGTTTGCCAACTTGTTCTTAATTAAGCCAGGTTATAAAAGGCCACCCCCCAACCTTACCGTCTCCGCCTTCTCAACTTCCACCTCCTTCTCCGTATTACTCACTCTGACTTTTAGTTGGGTCAACAGCCAACAAAAGTTCAGCAACGGCAACAGCAGCAGCAGCAGCAGCAGCTGATGATGGGAAACCATTTTGTTCTTGCCTTAATCTTAATCAGCAGCCATATTTGCCTGGCCGCAACGGCCGATAAGAAAAGCGAACTACAGTTTAGAGCAGATTGAGTCTGGCCGGGCCTGACTCTATATATAGACGCTTACACAGGCGACCTTTTCGCCCAACGTTCCTACTGCTCTTATCTCATTGCCCAGAAAGAAGAAAGAATTTGCTCTGTTCTTGTGATTGTTTACGATTGTCGTTGTTGTTGTTGATGTTGTTGCTGTTGTCATTGTCGCCTCAATGGCGGGATGCATTCTCCTGTTGGGCTGGCTTATCGCTAACCTCGACAACTGTGTCTCATTATAAGGCCCATGGGGATCCGGGGTTCGTCGCGGCAATCGCGGTACTGAGGCGATCTTTCATTATTTGCATTTATGCATCGTCTGATTAGATAAGCATTGCCCTGTCTTAATATGCCCGATACCATACGAACGTTTTGGTTTTACGCTCTTCCTGTTCTCAGGTATATAGTCTATCTCTCTCTCTTTCTCACCCCATCTGTATGTCGCCTTAGTGCCCAGATAATGCGGTAGATTTTACACAGACCGCGACTTTATCATATGCCACAAGAGAGATAACACACACTCTCTGGGTCTTAGCGTTGATTTTCTGCTTTATTTACAGAGTGCAATTTACAACTTTTCCGAGAAAAGGTGAACAACAAAAAATATATGCCGACCAAAGCGACGTTTAATAAGGCGCTGTAAAAATACCTGACACACACACACCCAAACCAACACCCAGTTATCCCCAAACCTCTCGGCTATCCAACCCTCCTCGAAACTCGCGACTGATTCCCATGAACTACATCTGTTAGTTTTCTACTCCCCGTTTCGAGCTTGGCTTAATGCTTTTGCAAATAGTCCACAAATATCCGGTCTAACCAATTTAGACGCATTTAAAAATATCAATAAGCGTATTTGCCAGCTAAAATTCTTCGATTTTTTTTGGGCTCTAATATTTTGCATGAAATTATATTTCACAGTTCCAAAAAGCTTTGCCTTGCCTTCTCTCTCTCTACTCTCTCTTTTTGGCCTTAAAGTAATCAAAACCACTCAAATTGGCAAACAAGGCAACAAAAAAATAATAAAACAGAAACCGAAAAGAAAAAGGCTTGACCAGAGTAAGAGAAAGAGAGAGGAAGTTAGATGGTTTGAGGGGGCCTTAGAGAATGGGGATGAGGTGAGGTTGGTGTGAAAAGCAAAAAGCACGCACAAATTCCAAGAAATTCTCGCACATGTATGTACAATGCCATAGCCATTAACTGGGATTTCAACCAGTAATGGACACTAAAGCTGAAGGGTTTAGTACATGGCCAAGACTATGGACCTAAAAACAGCGAAAAAATAATATGATAAAGGAGAGAAAAATGTGAAATAAGTTGTTATACCGTACTCCAGGATGCTATATGATTACAAAAAAACAATTTATTTACTTATTTTACCGAATTCACTTATATTAATAAACAAAACATGCTAAGTTTCATTCTACTACAGTAGAAATACGTTTAATAGGATATTTCTTGACACTTTTGAGGGTATAATTTCCTTAATCAATAAGTATTGTCTGCCTTTGAGTATATTCCCACTAACCATGATAATAACTTTGCAATTTCTGTATATTTAATTGTATATTACGACTCTTATGTAATCTAGCACTCCCTAAAATCAATCTTATCTGTTTACTATTGGAATATAATTTTTTACAGGAACTCCAAAGTTCAAACTGAGTGTGAGAAAATTATCTTACCTCATTGCCTCGTGTTATCCGCGTCAATTGAGACCGTATTTAATTATTTAAATAATTCAAGAAACCTGGTCAATTGTATATTCCCAATGAGTAAGTACTTTCTGGTTTAATATTTAGAGACTTCTGCTAATCAAAATACATACATAATAAAATACATAATTAAAATTTGAGTAGTTGACAATTTGCTACACAACCAAGTTGTGTTTAACAATATGTGACCATAATCTTATATTCGTCTAATCGTATTCTAAATAATTGTAATTTTACTAAATATCTTACTTCCAAATTTCAAATACATCATTCAACGTTTTCATAGTTTCTTCTTTTTGCTTCAATAGTTTATCTCATAACTTTTATATCATCCACTGTTGCTTCCTTTTCAACTGCTTATCATCTCAATGATATTGTAGATATGTACACTTCTTAAGTATCGAGCACCTGAGTGGTATTTGGTCCTAGAGTCAGGGCATTCTCCTATGCAAATGTCATCTCTCACTCTCTCTGTCTGAATCCCTGGCTAATTGTAATCCTCATATTTACATATGCGATGTATCTGGTGTTGTCTCAGCACCTACTCCACCTACTTCGATTGTCAGTCGTAGTAGTCGTGCTCAGTCGATTGTTTATTATTATCACCTACAGGTGTCGTTTAATAAACATTTTCAACGTCGTCGTCTCCCAGCTCCCAAAGCCAGGGAGCAAGCCAGTCAGCCAGCCAGTCAGCCCAGAGCGCCCTGTATGAATTGAACAATTGCTGCGTTCGTTTGCGCAAAGCAAATATTTTACAAATCAAGCGCTTTTCTGATTTTGTAAATGTGGGCTACCAATTTCCCTCAGCACACACACACACACACACACATAGAGTATGAGCGAGAAAGACTCAACTTACATATATGTACACACAATGAAAGCGCAAGTCATTGGCAATGTGACGTGGACGACTCCTCCATGGGAGAGATCTACATATATATCTAGATATCTAGACGGACAGACATTCAGACATACCCACGCACAAAAAAAAAGAAGAAATACCAAAAAGGAGGCTCGTGCCGCCACCTCACATTGGTTCTGCAAGTCTAAAAAAGCATGCTACTAACAATATTTAACTGAAAAATATTTATTATTTACCAATTTGTTTGCTCGACTAATAACAATAATCGTAACAACAAACCACCAAGGTGGGGGGAGAGCAAAGAGACAGATAGAGAGAGAAAGGGAGAGAGAAAAAGCCAGAGTAAACTGAAATAAAAAAGTCATTCATAGAAGAGGCTCCCCAAAGCTATCTCTATCTCTGTCTCGGTCTCTCAGTTTGGGCTGCTGCTATCTCTATCTGACAACCAGTATATTCAAGGACGTTGCAATACTGAAATGAAAATCGAATACGAAACAATCACAAATAGTATACTTACTGCAAGCCAAGCCAACCAAGTGAGTGGAGTGAAGCAGAGCAGAGTGAAACGCGGTGAACGGCGGATCGCCCCCATTTTTGCACTTGGCAGACATGCGCTAGACGCCGGCTTGTGTACACTCTCCTCTGCCGCTGTCCACCCTCCTCTTCGTTCTCCTCTATCTTCTTGTTGTGTCCCAGCTGCCTTCTTGCCAATCGACATCCTTACCAACAACAACAACGACGTTGCAACAACGTTGTTTTTGTTTGCCTTTTTGTATTTCTATTTACTCGCAAGTTTAGTTTGAGTTTAAATTTATTCCCAACGTTGCCGTTGCCTTTGCCATCCTTGCAGAGGCACGCGTGGGTGTAGCGCCGCGTCGCGTCGAGTTCAGTTCGTTTCGCTTTGCTTTGCTTTGCTGTTCGATTTCTTGTTGATTCCGTTTTCAATTTGATGCCACATGGCCTTGCCAACCAAACACCCAACATCGACAACCATGCCCACAATACATACAGCAGAGCCAAACGCCCCAGTTTGGTTGTGCATTAGAGCCGAAGTTGTTAAGCAGCGCTAGATAAGTGCTCGAATAAACATAAATAATAAATGACATTTACTAAATAAAAATATTTGCGTTCGCATAATATTTGTGAAGCAAACTCAAACTCGACAGCTACGACTCGGCTTGGCATGACTCTCTCTTCTCCTTTGGCTTTTTGCTCTTTGGGGTTTGTTCTGTGTTAGTTCTGCCACTGGATCTAGATGGCTAACAGGGCCATCATACACACACATACACACACACACACACACATTCATCCGCACTATACACTTTGGTTTTGCTTGATTTCGGAAGCAATTTTGGCACCCAAGCGAGCAGCGAGCTTTCCTCTCTCACTCTATCTATGTGTATATATGTATGACTCGGTCTATCTCTGAGTGTGTGTATTATAAAAATAAAAAAAACATCGCAAAATTTGTGCTTTCACTTTCATTTGTTTGCTGTAATAACAAGTCGCAGGTAGCGAACACATTTGAAGAATGTATTGTTGCCAAATATACAAATTCCCAATTTGAATGCCTCTTTGGATTGAAGGGGGTTGAGAGGAGAACAAAACAGAAATGTGGTATGTAAATGAAGACATTGCAAACAAGCAAATATTCTAAATTGATCTTATAGGTACATATTATCCGAAAAGATTATTTTATAAAGTGCGAAATGTGCGAATAATGACTTAGAGTGTAAAAAGATAATTTGCTTAAGTTAATAATAATAAACAGTACTTTTGAAATTATAATTAAATAATCAATGACATTTAATAATTATTTATTGCATTTATAGCCAAGACCGGATCAATAGAAAGAAAGGCCAAAACAACGCACAAATTTTTTATTAAAGTTTTGACTGTAAGCAAATATTTCGAAAAACTTGTCGAAGTCTTGAATTCGTTTTTATTTTATGTTTAGATTATAATACTAGAACTTGGATTTTGATTAAAGTAAAAGCAAAGACAAATATAAAAAATAAATGCCTAGCAACGACTTAGAATTGACTTATTTCTATTTCAGAAATATATGGGAGTTGAACTCTCATAATTTAAATTATGTTCTATTAATAAATATAAATAATTTTTCCCACTGGCAATCCACTCTTAAATTTTTGTGTTTACAAAGTGCCACAATAGGAAATTCTAATTTAAATTTTTTATTTGCCTTAATGTTCTTTCTTCTGACACAACCCAAATGACAATTACCTTGTCTAATTATGCAAACTCAATTACAAATTTTTTTGTTGCCCTTCAGTTTGTTCAGTTGCTTTAGACAAAACCCTACAGCAATTCCATGGCATTTGAAAGAAAGAAGGAAAGAAAACTTTTATCATTTTATTTAAAAATTCATGCGGTATTTGCGCGCTCAATTATAATTATTTCAAGCAATTTCGTTTTCTTAATTTTCCAGTTCTTTTAATTTTATCCCAAGAAAAAAAAAAAACAAAAAGAAGCGACTTGCCAATTAAATGGGCCAATCAATTGGAAGGGAAGCGCGAAAAAATGAAATGGAAATAAAAAGAGTGAAATAAAACAAAGATTGCAATTAACTTGAAGTGTTTGCCAGGCTATGGTTAAGAGCTAGCCAACAGATTGGCTTATGCTAAGTTCTATAGAATGTTTGCATACTAAACAAATGTCACAAATTCCACCCCTCCCTCCACTACGCACTGGTTCACCTCACCCCTTCATTCGTAGCGAAATAAAAAACCAATCAACAACTGCAACAATTTCGTTAAGCTGGTATATAGAGTTAAAGAAGTCCATGGAACTTATATATCAATTGTATTAACGCCGCAATAATCAAATCAAGATCATCGGCCAAATGACTGACACTTCTCTCCACCCCCCTGATTCCATAGAGAATGGTAATGAAATCAAAGTTCAGCCGCTGTGGCAAACTATTAACTGTAAAAATGGGCAATATGCATGAAAACCGAACACAGTTGGATTAACATCAGCCCATGCCACTCGCCTTTGCAACGGCAGTGGCTTTGGCACCACCCCATCATCAGGAATCAGTACTGTCGTCACCCGTCATCTCCTGCCCTCCACATCTGGGTTCAGTATAGAAAGGACCTGCTCATACAAATTGCTCTCTCGCCCCTTGCAGCAGTCACACAAATGAATAATGAAACGCTTATTGTCGCAATTATTTTATTGCCCTGATATATCTGGGTGTGTAGCCTCAAAACATCAACCAAAAACTGGGCAATAACGAAGAGCGCAAAAGACCAAGAATCTCGCATGTATACCCACACAGGCACACACACACACCTCTATTAAATTGAATGATTTGTATGTCGCTCCGTATACTCTATAAATTTTTTTTTATTACACCAAAAGGTAAGACATATTCATAAAAGAAGTTACAAATCAACATTTTGTATAAGGATGGATTTATTTATTTACAGTTTTCATAAAACATTCAAAATCTTTATATAGGGTTAAAAATTATTGTCTTAGCGACTCCATAGATCGTATTTCTCCTTTGTTGTAGCTGGGCTCTTTGTTGCTGGTTCTAACAAAATAAACTATTACTTTATGATAATTAAGAATACGTTTTTTGCTTGCAAAACCTTAACCAAACTTAACTTAACTTAACCAAAAGGTTTCAAGGTATTTTTTCCATTTGCTAACACAATCCACACTTGTTTGTAAGAGTATACAAAATGTCATATCAATGAATTTTTGCTTGTTTTCTGCTTTTCGTGCGGTATTTTGTATGCCAGGACAATGCACTCTCCATCCCTCTCTGTCTCTCACACTCTAAATGTACATCTCTCTCTATCTTGCTTGCTTTCCCTTGGTTTTTGCCGTTTTGCTTTGTTCGATATGAACGTAATCCTTGCTATTATTTGGGGTTGATTGTACGTGAAACGTGCGTTTGCTTCGAGGGGTTGAATGGTTCCGTCTGTCCGTAAGTCCGTTCGTTTGTCCGTAGAGAAACCCCCGGTAAAAACAACAACAATGCATTAGCACTTTAATGCGGCTAGTGAGCATAAAATGCAGAAACAAATGCTTGCGCCCATTTCAATTAAATGCTACATGGGGGCGCGCAGCATCAGAGGAACAGAAGCGGTCACAGAGGCAAGACCAAAAGTAAGGGCAAGGGCAGGGGCAGGGGCATGAGCAACAATAACAACATCAACCGCCACCCCCGCCCATCTAATACATTTTGGCAATTTATTTCGAGGGTGTTGATGGGCGGTTTTGTTTTCATTGGATTTCTGTTGTTGTTATTCTAATATTTCCCAATCAAAAGGCGAGAGTCACCACCAACGTTTTGAATGTTGGGAACCTGCGTGTTAAATGCCAGCATATGGGAAAATAAGCTGTGACAAATGGCTTAATTTAGTTGTCTCTCGACCTGGGTCTGACAATTGTTTAACATGTTTTAACAATGTAAAAATATTGGCACATTAAACTAAGATAACAACAGAATAATGTTGCGTGGGTGTTGGCCATTTTGGAGACCTTTCGTTTTGGCATATTGCTAGTTGACCTGCTGTTAGCATTTACCCACTTGACTTGCGGCAAAGTTTGAGTCCTTTACCTTAAACACCTGCCGTGAGGCTTGTCAGAGCGGATTTATATTTGCATTATGTCAGTCAGACAGTCAGATACTCAGTCAGTCTGTTATATAAGCGGAGAAAACTTTAGGCCATAGAACATCTGCTAACATTTTATTCTATTGGGGTTGCTTCTTGGTTTATAGGCTTGATTGACATTCAGACGTTTAACCCTATGAATGGGCACCCATTGTGCCAGGCCAGGCCAGGCAGGCAGGTAGGTACTTAAGCTAGCCTGGCGACATCGACATCGGGATTGCACCCGCGGCGACAGTCGGTAAGCTTCGCTCCATGTGTCGATCAATTACAACGGATTTGCCTCATTTGACATTTACATGTGTTGCGGTAAGCTTCAGTTGTTAGTCGCTAGTTGTTGTTTTGACTGCTGTTCCCCTTGCTCAATTGGCCAGAAACAAAAAATAGAAAAAATAATGTTTAAGCACCCGCACTTAGACCACTTAGACACATGACCAAAAATTAAAGAAAAACTGCCAGGCACATATCTTGGCTGCTCTTTTCATTTTTTTTTTTTTTTTGTTTTGTTTTTTTCTCATTTCATTCTTCAATTGCGGGGAATTCCGCTTGCTTAAATCTTTTTGACTTGCAATTCGGAAATAGTGGATTATCCTGTTTTCTTTATTGGCTAAAGAAATGGCTTTGTTTGCATGGCTTAGCTGGCCAAACAAAACGCAAAGAAAAAAGAGACATTCCATCCTGCAGAATGCAGTTCATTCATAAAATGCATCAATGAATGCTGGTTTGAAGCTGACTGAATCTGAGTCTGAGCCTGGCTGCCGGGCAAAAGGTAGGTGCAATGCATTTACCTTTTGTCCTGTCAATTAATGTATCTTATGCAGAGTTTAGGCATTTGTAACAAGGATTAAAAGGCATTTTTTGATGGGAAATAACATTTGATTTCACATCATAGAGAAATGCATAAATAAACAAAATAAAATGAATTCCTTTAAAAACTTTCAAAATGTCTTGTTAAAAGATTTCCGAAATCTAGAATATTCCTATCCTTTAATTTTTTTAGACATATCCCTTTGGTTTGAATTCTTTTTAGGTTTGTCACGTTTAGTAGATAGCCGATAAAAAAAAGAAAAAATCATGGCTTAAATTAGGGCAGGCGGTTTCTGTGTCAAATAAGTGCTACCGTTTGCTTGTCTCCTCCTGGTTAGTATAGCACTTGAGCAATTTGAAGGACACACAGGCAACACATGGACCCTACGGTCAGAGATGTCTGAAAATGCTATTTCTATGGCTGTTGGATTGGGATGGGTTGCTGGGCTCCTGGTTTGGTCTGGTCTGCGCTGCGCTGGGCTGCTCTGCTGAGCTATGCAAATCCAAAATCCAAAAGCACACAATAAATAGAAGAGAGAAGGGGCAAGAGAGTGGAGGGGTCGCAGCGCCCACTTGACAAATACCATTTTCGAAATTGAAAGACAAACTTTTGAACAGTCGACGTCGATGTTGGCGTCGTCGTCGTCGTCATCGTCATCGTCATCATAGTCGTTGCCGTTGTCTGCTGGAAAATGGAAATGAGACACAATGTGCAGCAGAGAGGCATCCGCATCCTGCTGACGAATTTGCTGAGTGTGTTGATTTGTTGATTCGTTTCGCCTAATCGCACCACCACCATCAGAATTCGAGCCAGAGTCAGCTAGCCAGGGTATATAGCAGAGTAGCCGGGCGGGCAGCAGACAAACTTGTCCAGTTCAAGCATTGTCCCAGCTCTGTACGCAAATGTGTTTGTCCTGTCCCAGGACATAGAACATGTGTGGGTGTGTGTGTGTGTGTGGGGAAAAGTTTGACTCTATGTTTCATTCTATGTGTTTATGTGTTGTGTGTGGAAATGTGTTGAAAATTTATTGACATTATTCAATTAATTATTGTGCAAATATTTTCACATACACAGAGACGACTCGTAAGTGGCATGGAATTTGCCATTAATTGTGAATTAGATTGCATGAAATTGTTGCCTGTGCGCAAGTTTTGTTGTTGTCGATTCCAACCACTCACTCACTTGCCCATTCAATCGTTCACTCATTCACTCAGTCATTTAGTTTGTCAGTCAGTCAGTCAGTTGCTGCTCATTCATTTGGGCATTGGGCATGATTCCGGGCTCCATGCTCCAACTGTGCCAGGACAATGTCCTTCTGACGTTTCTCTTCCGTATCTCCGCACCGGAAGCGGTTGCCAGTCGATGTTGTTGATGATTTCGCATTAATTTCGTCTGCGTGTGCAAATACATTTTCAAATAAATTGAATTAATTTAATACGAGAATTTGATTGCATTTTTGCCAAATAACTACTAAATGTGTGTTTTAACATCTATTTCTCACTCTCCTTCTCTCTGTCTCTCTCTTCCTGCCTTGGATTGCAAACGATTTTTGCCAATTACCAATTTGTTCGGTGATGAGTTGCATTAACTTAATTGATTTTAAATTGAAAATATTGCAAGAATATTTCCGATGAGTTTCAATTAAATCCAAATGGATATGAATACCAACAAAAAAGAATAAATAAATAATTTTCAAAAAACATTTAAATTAATATCCAATAAAGTATTCAAATGAACGAATTATTGATTAGCGAATCAGAACAGTATTTTGTTTTTCATTGTCAATTGAATTAATAATTGATTATGTATAAGATAAGATGGTTTCCGTCAGATGATTTATGGAAAATTTATATATATGTATACATATATACAGCATTTTTTTTAAGAAAGAAAATAAATATTCCCAAAAAATTTAGTTTCAACTACAATCAAGCTGTATTTATTACTTGATGAGATCATCCATTTTCTTCTTAAGTTGGCTAGAGAAATGATCTCTTAATAGTAAGAAACCATAAAATTTTAAGTGAATAATTTGGTTTCTGAGATGTAAAGTAAATAATGTGAATTAAAGTATTTCAACAACTCAGCATACAATTTTTAATCTAATAAATAGAACCAGATCATTATTTTTTAGGCTATGCATATATAAATAAAAATACCTTAGTCTCTAATAGAAGTCAAAAGACAATTTACTTGGGAAGTATGAACTCCGAGTTCCAATTGGGATCAGAGAGTGCTCGTTTGCCTCAGAGATTTAGAAATATCCTTTTAAAAAAATATATAGCATACTTAAGAGAGCAATTTGTAATTCAATTGAAATAAGTCTTTCAAATTTAAAAATGACTTAAAAGCTAATAAAGCTAATTGTATATCGTTTTATCTCGCAGTTAAAGTTATCCAATTATCTCCAAGAATTATTTATTGTTTCGATACCAAACTCTGCCATAGAGATGGGAGGTGGTTGAGCGACTTTTGATTCATTCATCATATTCATATACTAATGATTTGGGCACTCAATGAGGGTCACCGTAGAAGTTGCCCTACCAAGTACCCTTTCCATCCGTTTTGCCTGTCAAAACACAATTTGGTTATTAGCCGTCCGTTGCGCGTTGGCGTTGTCTGAAATTTCATCCAATCGAATGGGCTGCTGTTCTGTTGTTGCTTGATAAAGGTGTGTTAGAGCTGCCAATCGATAAGCTGCCTTTTGCTGCCAGCACATCACATCAGTCACTGTCAGCCCACTAACCACCAACCACAAAAGACCACCCAACCACTCAAACTGGCTTCTTCCCGGACTTGGACTGACTGCCCTCCGACCCCCATATATGTCGAAACGTGATTAATGCGTTGGCGCTGCAGCTAAAGCTTAGCGTTGTTGCTGTTCCTGTTGACGTGTTGTTGTGGCCATCAGATACAGATACACATATACACTCATAGATACATTGAGAGATATGGCAGAGATAGAGAGCATGCGAGCGAGAGAGAGAGAGAGAGGTGAAACGTATGACAGGTAGCACCTTTTTTTTTAGATAATACCCAACAAATTTCGCACTGAAGCCCAAAAAAAAAAAAGAGATTTGTTTTGTTTTGATTGCCGAGAACTGAGCAATGGCGCGTGCCAGCGTGCCAACGTGCCATTGTGGCAACTTTACAGCATCCCACAGGGTCCAAGGTCCAGAAAGTTATCGAGGACACGTGCCCGCATTTCGAACGTAAGGTTTCACGGATTAATTTCAATTTGCTTGCACTGCTTCAAATGGCGGGATGGTATGGTGTAGTATGGGCTTTGTTGCTAATTATGTGTGGAATGTTTTAGATAAACAAAAACACAATGCAGCAAACGCAGCGGCAACAACGACAACAATAGCGACAACGGCGGCAGCGGCTGCAACAGCAAAAAGGACAACAACAACCACTAGGCAAAAGACGGGCAGAATGGTTGGACGGACGGAGCGAGAAGCACTTGTCAGCAATGGCCCCGCTCCTGGCCGGCCCTAATCCGTAAGTGTCGCTCAGAGGCACGCAACAGCGGCAAGCACTGATAGAGCACATACACTCTGCAAAGAGACACCCGCAATGCCATACAGAGTATATGGGGAGTCGTAGCAACTTTTCCGGATATGGATTCTTCTGGTATGGTGTCCCCGTGACGGTGCGATGCCGGTCATAATGATGTGGCGCTGTCGACATCGACATGTCATTGACAGCAACAGCAGCAGCAGCAACAATATGCTATGAGAACTGGGTGGGGCACTAGCCTGTTGGTCAAAGATAACAGCAATTTATTTTCAAGTCATCATTTTAATTATCCCGTTCGCAATGTTGTTAGCAACCTTCGGTCTTCCTCTCTCTTTCCCTCCCTCTCGTTTGGTTGGCCTGGCCTGGTCTGGTCTGGACTGGGCGCGGCTGGCATTAAACGTGACAACAACAACAACAATACGAGTAACAACCAAAGTGAATGGCAAACGCGAGCGGCTGGCAGGCAGGCAGCCATTTTGCTCATTAAAATATAATATGTATTTTTTAATTTCAGCGAAATGTTTGCACAAAAATTTCCTCGAAACAAAGTTGAGAACCAGAACCAGAGCCACGGCAATTTGTATGTATGTATCTTCTCTCCTCACATACCCTCCCGCGCTTCCTTCACTTACAACTTTCATTCCATGTCTGTCTTTGGCTACCCGAAAATCCTTTTTCACTTTTTTTGTTTTATTTTCCATTTGCCTAACAAGGCCCAAACTCTCTGACTCTGGCTCTGAACTCTCACTATGGTTGTGGCTCGGAATCTGGCAAATGGCTATGGCTCGAGCCCTCAGACTCTTCCTCTCTTGCCTTGCGACTTTCACATCCCTATGCGTTTTTTTTTTATTCCGACCCCCCCTCTGTATAACCGGAAGCGTTCATGAGAAAGTTTCCGCTTTCATAACCGAATTTTAATTAACTTTCGAAAACCTAATTACAAAGTATTATTATAATGAAAAAGCAGTGCACAAAGCAGGCAGAGGCAAAACGCGGGAGCAAGGCCCAAGAGGGGGGCCAAGAGGGAGCCAAAACCATCCAACCAGCCAACCAACCAAGCGAATGTTGCCCCTGCAGCGGCAACAAGCGTCGACGACGACGCCATTGCTACGTGCGCTGTCTTTGACTGCCTCTTTCTCTCTGTATGTGTATGTGTATGAGTGTGTATGAGTATGGGGAAATGGGGGGTGTTGGGGAACCACTACTTCCTGTGTATCCATCCGGCATAAGCTGCTGCAAAGAAAAAAGGGTTTGCCTGCCATTTTTATGGGAGGCTGAGACTTCATCTTCTTTTCATGCCCTGCCTCCCACTCCTGCCTTGGCCCATCTTGCTTCCCTGTGACTGTGTCTCGTTTTAAAATTAAATATTCCATTAGAAAATTACTACAAGATTGTGGTTCTTTTTGGTTTTTTATCCTTTTTTAACTGCCGCAGACTCAAAGATAGAGATAACCGTAGAGACTAAACTAAAATTTGCTATTGTGGTTTTAAAGCGAATTCGAAATAAATTCATAGGCTTATGATATAGCTTGTGAACTTTTAACTATTACAGTTTTGCAATACTTTCCCCTAATTTATAACTTTGTTTAGCTTACAGTTTAGTCTTAATGTCTGCTAAAGTTAAACACAAACTGCCTAGACCAATTTCCACTAACCTGAACGATAATTTTCTTTGATATTTGGATGAGAAAAAATTATAAATGAGTTTGATTTTTTTAGAATACACAATGAGAAATCTTTTACTTGTAATGTTATTTAAAACACAATTTAAAATAATAAAAAATACATTGAATATAATTTAAAAATGTGTCAAAATGTGTTCGTCAGTGATATTCATCATTGTTTCACAGCAGTTTGTCATAACTTCTTGAAAATAAAATCAATAATTCTTTAAATAGCGATATATTTTATTCACTCAATTACAAGACTAAAAAACAAGGATTAAAAATAAAAATTAACGACATGCAAGATATTAAAAACGTTTTTCTTTAAAGACGTTTTTAGGTTGGTGTGGGCCCCAATTTTTTATTATAACTTGGAATTTTTTATGAGTTTTTGTTAATAATAAAATATTTTCTTATCTTGAATGGCTATTTAAACGGAAATAAGATAAAATTTAGAATCCATCTGTTAGATATTTGTACAAGGTCTTTTGATGTCATTATAATTGTTCTGTTATACACAAGTATAAGTTTTAATTTGTAATTAATAAAGTTAATATGGTGGAGTAATTGGATATGAAAAGATTTGTTAAAAAATGCTTTCGCCCGATTATTTAGTTTATTGGGATATACACATCTATGTACATACATAGTTGAGAAAAGTGAAATTTAAAATTTTCTTACATATTAAACATGATTTATCAAAATTTAATAGTTTCTCTTGAAATTAAAAGTTAGAAATCAGTTCAAAACCTCAAAAATTGGTAATGACTCATAAAATACCTAGAAGAATCAAATCCCTATATAAACATCGATTTTAAGGGTATTCCTACGAAATAAATAAATTAGTAGATCAAATATGTACGTAATTGGTGAACCATTTAAATATTTTAGTCATGTGACCATTAACTCAATATATAATTGGAAATTCACATATATATGTGCACTCACACACACCTGGTTGGAGCTAGGCAATGGCAAATAGATTTCAATGGAATTGACAACTTTACTTTGTGCCTGACTCAAAAGTTAACCTCATCAATTTTTAAAGTCCAACAAAATGTTGGGGACAATTTCTCGGGGTTTTTTTTTGTCGTTTTTGTTGTTGTTGTTGTTGTTAATTGCATTGTTTGGGCGGGTGGGCAAAGAAGCTGAACCAATTTTGTTTCCCCCTTTTTGTCTGTAATAGAATTTTGTATGTGAACTTGTCTGCCATACATGCAGAAAATAATTACATATTGATGGCGCTTTGGCTTTGGGATTTATGAATAGATAGCTATGTAGGAGAGCTCAACAAACTCTAGCCAAGTTGTGTCCTTAGAGCGCATGTCTGGCTTCGGTGGCAGACAAAAACGACAGAAGGAGTGCAGGAGATGGGGATGGGGGATGGTTGGGCCAGAATACAAGTCAAGCCACCCTCAAAAGCACAGATTTCTAAACCATTTCCCCAGATTGGGGGTTGATGTCGATGTGAGGTACTAAAAATGAAGAAACTCTAAACAAAACGCCGACAGTCACAATGTCAAGGAAAATCGAAAACGCCAACGCCATCGCCATTTTATTTCGTTTCGGTTTTATGGCCCAAACAAAGCGTAGTCTTTGTGGCACAAACACATACATACACTCCACGAATTGGGGGTAGAAATTGAAATCGAATGTGTATGTGTGTACATTAAAGTAACTTCGATCGTATATATAAAATATGACCTTCTGCTTAATTAAAAAGGAAAGAAGCAAAAAAAAAATAAGAATGACAACAGCTTGTTAAACAATTTTCCCCTCAGTATTGCAGATAACTGACTGTTAAAATGGGGGAAGCATTGCCAGAAAGTTATAGAAAAATAAACGAAACTAGACATGCCACCATCTAATTTATATATATCTATATACATACATATGTATATAGACAATTTGTTTCCAATGAATCACTAAAATTGAAGTAGGGGCAATTGCGTTTCTGATCCAATGTAGTTGTTTATATTGCACCGATAAGAGAAGACCAGTTAGAGTTGGGTTTTCTGATATGTGGAAGGCAAACAGAGTCAGTTCTGTGCATACATATCCCTCCAGGTGCATATGATTGAGTTTTTTCGAGTCAGGTTCCAGTTCGGGATCTGTGCCATGTAGTCTGTGGTCTGTGGTCTGTGGTCCGGGTCTCTACTATAGTTCTGTTTGTCTTGTTGTTCCGTTGCAATTTATGAGTGCATCGCATCGCGATAAGGTTTCATTTTTTATCACGTAAAATAAGGCACTCAGTGGTGCATCTAAAACGGGATGATAAGATATGGCAGTAAGGTATATTACTACTATATGCGATACATATAGAAACAGCTCAATGGGTGCATCACGAGAGAGGAGTAGACGTAAAAGAGCCCACTCGTCTGGCTATCGGTCGTTCCGATAGGCCAACTCAATCAATATAGAAATGATTGTTGGAGGTCAGTTGTTTAAGTCAACAAAAAGCCAAATGAAAGCAAATTGAAGATACTTGTTTTTTGTTCTTTATATTTCAAACATTAAAATAGTCGGATTGTTGTTTTTTTTTTCTTTCTGTATTTTGTTTTGTTTTTTTTTTTGTGTTTGCATATATATTAATTTTAACTAGATTTTAGAGTTTTGCTTTTGACATTTATGAAATTTCATATTTTGTGTAAATTTACATGCTATTATATTTTATTTGTGGCTTTGCTTTTGTTGTGTTTACTTTTTAATTTATTTTTTCCATATTTTATTAAACTATTTGAGAGTTTGTCTTCTACTCTTCTGATTTTTTTTTGTGGTTTTTTTTATCAAGTTAAATTTTAATTAATTAGCTTAGCTCAAATGTAAAAATGTATGTGTGTGTGTTTGCGTGTGTGTGTGTTTTATAACTAATATTAAAAATTATTGAATAATAATTGCAGTTTTCATCGTTTTTTTTGTCCATTTTTTTTGCTTTAATTATTTATGCTAATTAAATGTTAAATGCTATACAGTTTATATATATATATATAAAGATCTTTATATTTGTCTGTTGTGGTTTTTGTTGTTGTTGTTGTTGATGATGTTGTTGTTTAGCATAATTTCATACAATTTGATTAATTCTCGAGTTTAGTTTAAAAATGTTTTTTTCTTTCGCTTTGCGGCAATTTCTTGCCTAATTACATAGATATATATTTATATATATATATATATATTTATAGATTATTTACAATATGCCTTAGTCTAACGAATTCGTTGGTACAACAACAACAAAATGAAAAAGAAATTAAATTTATAAAATAAAAAAACAACACAAAATGCAAATTATAAAAAATACATGTATATGAATTATCTGAATTATACTCAATTTAGATTCGTAATAAACCGCAAAAAACTACAATGGAAATGTCCTTTCTATTTAAAAGATCCTTTAAACTGAAGTATTGATTAACGAGTTTCAATTGGAAATTGTAAGTACATCAAAGTCAGATTGAAAAATTCTCAAAACTCAATTCAATGTATATATAAGTTTACAAACTGTTATCAGTTTAATCTAAAAATAAAAGGTTTTATAATATTCATGTCAATATAAAGAAATACACTGAAATAAGGTGAGAATCCGTGATGGTATACATTGAATTGAATTTTTCAGATCAGTCAAAATAAAGTTTATGAAATTAGAAATCAATCAGAATTTAATTAAGGTAAAAAGATATTATAATACAGTTGTTTTCAGTACATCGAAACCAAAATGTTTGATTTTCGGAAACTGAAAGCAACTGGTAAAGTATCAAGAGTTTTAGCGCGGAAAATAACGAAACGAAATTGAGCAAAACTCGGTATAAAATATTTTATGGCCAAATTTGAAGATTCTTGTAAAAGATTTTTCTCATATTTTTTGGGTCTTTTTTGAAAGTTTTTTTTTCTTTTGGTTTTTGATCTTTTGCGATTCGAATTCGATTGCCTTTGGATAAAAGGTTGTTTTGTTTTTTCGTGTGCAACATTTAAAATGTTGTAACATTAAATCATTTTGTTTGTAATTAGTTTTTTGTTTTTGTTTTGTGTTTTTTTAACCGCTTTGATTGTTGATATTGCTTCGTCTAGGCGAAAAAACAAATGGCACGGAATTGTTTTGTTATTTTTTTCTTTTTTTTAAGCGTTACAACAAAAAAAAAACATGTAAAAAATGTCAACAGAATTATTTTGCTGCAATTTACTGCACTTACGACTACATCACTTTTTTGGATTTTTTCATTGCGAAAGAGAAAAACGAACAGAGAAAAGGCGCAAGACTAAAGCAAGTGCTTGGAGTTGGATTTTGAAGTTGTATCTAGTGTAAAGGTCTATATACAAGTGTGTGTATGTGTGTGTGAGAGTTTGTGTTGTCAGAGGAGTCGAGCCGGCCTACATACTCACATCAAGCTGCTTGCCGCATCATGGTCAAAAGGATGTGCTAATGGCCAGCGGCAGTCTCACCGCTCATCGCTAATTGGCGGATGGCAAACAAAGCCGCCACTTGTCCAACAGAGCTGGGGCTACAGTAGATTCTGTAGAGCGGCGGCTCCATTGAAGGTGAGACTGTGATTCCAATTGCGATAGCTGGCGGCAGCGGCATATTGCTGATAGTTGTTGTATTGCTGCTGATGGGCGGCTGCCTGATGCTGCAGTTGCTCTTCGCTAAGGTCGCTGGTGATGTTCGATGAATCCTCCTGTAATTCGGCCGCTAGCTGGCTATGCAGCAGCTGTTGCTGTTGTTGCTGTTGCTGCTGTTGTTGCTGCTGTTGCTGCTGCTGCTGTTGTTGCTGTTGCTGCTGTTGTTGCTGCTGCTGTTGCAACTTTTGGGAGTAATTGACAACTGCGGCGGCTGCGGCTACTGCCGCTACCGATGATTGCTTGCTGCTAGCTTTCGCCGCGGCTGTTGCTGCTGATGTGGCTGAATTTGTAGCGGATGCCAGTTGCTGCGCCGCCTGCTGCTGCTGCTGTTGCTGTTGCTGCTGTTGTTGTTGCTGCTGCTGCTGTTGCTGCTGCTGGTGGTGCTGCTGCTGCGAGCGCAGCATCTGCTCCGCGCGCCCTTAAGCCAATGGATACTGGTGATGTCACAAGCTCGTGGTACCGGCGGGCGCATGATAACCGAGACTCTGATAATACGAGTCCTGGCCTAAGGCAGCGTGTGAGTTAGTCAGCGGACTGAGCGCATTGTACCCGGCATATTGGCTCATATCGTACATCTTAATGTCCGCCTTGGACTCTGTGGGCAGCAGGCGGTTTATGGAGAACGGATGACTGGAGGGTGTATAGCCGGATGGCTCCTGTTTCAGGGGATGCATTGACGAGTGGTAATCACTGATTAGCGACGGATGGCACCGATTCGCCATCATGGCCGACAGCTCCTCCTGCTGCAACTGGTGATGCTGATGATGATGATGGGTGGCTACGTGTTGGGGCTGCTGGCCCAGACACAGTTCTGCATTGGCATGCAACATGGCCAATGCCTCGGCATCCTTGGTATGGGCTGCGCTCAATACATTCACACCGGTGATGCCGGCCGCACCACTCGGATCCTTGTGATGCTGGTGATGATCCAAGCGGCTAATGTGATGATGACTGTGATGCATGTGATGGGAATCCTCGTGATCCTTCTTGCCCGGACTTGTGGCCTCCAGGCTGCTGTGCGACGGACTCTTGTGAAGTTGTCGAATGGCCTCCTTCTTCTCGTCCTTGAAGCGCTTCTGGCGACGCAAATAGCAGCCGTTCTCAAACATATTACCCGAATCCGGATGCAGTGTCCAGAAGGAGCCCTTGCCAGGCTTATCAGGTGTGCGTGGAATCTTGACAAAGCAGTCGTTAAAACTAAGCGAATGCCTAATGGAATTTTGCCAGCGCTGTTGATTTTGTCTATAGAACGGAAACAGATCCATAATGAACTGATAGATCTCCGACAAAGTTAGCATGCGTGTCGGATTGTTTTGTATGGCCATGGTGATGAGGGAAATGTAACTATATGGTGGCTTGGCATGCGTATAACTCCGCCGATAAGTGGTCGGTTTGTCCACACGGGATCTGCCCAGTGAGTTGGGTGAACCCGTTTCCATTTCCCGTGTGCCCGGTGGCATGGAGCCATATGAACCACCCATTGCTGCCGCCGACATGCTGGCCGCCGACATTGCCATACAATTACTCATATTGCCCAGCGGTGATCCCATGCTGGCATAGCTCATAGAACTAGGTGTCATACAAGTGCCGCCCATGGAGTTCATGGCCGCCGCTGCTCCCATGCTGCCGCTCATGCTGGCCACAGCTGCTGCCGAATCCAAGACACTGGATCCAAATGTGGCAGCCGCTTGTGGTGATACCGAGGACATGCCGCCCACCGGCAATCCCATGCTGTTCATTGTGTATGCCGAGCGGGCTAGAGGACTCATGCTGCCGCCATTTGTGGTAGGATTCGGATTGTTGTTGTTATTATTGCTAGTTGGCGGCACACCTCCGCCGCCTGGTCCGCCACTTGATGCACTGGCCATGCTCACCGGTGCAGAGCTGGGCGGCGGCTCTGCATAGAGCTTCTGCATGATATCAATGGTGGTCTGGTGGGGGCTACCCTTCAGGAAGCTATTCAATAGTTGCGCCGTTATGTTGCCGGCTTTTGGGAACGCGTTCGATGTAAAGAGAATTCACACGCGTTCCGGGAACGCGTTTACGAAATTAAATGAATTGAAAACTAAGCGGAATTTCGTGGGGGGCTGTGTGGGGATCGGTTTTGGGGACTATTGTATTAGTTTTTTTTTATTCAAATCCAAATATCTGGATTTTCACTCAATAATACATTGCATCAATTGAACACGTATTCATTTTGCACAGCACTTCTTTTTTTTTCTTTAACTACTATTACTTTCCCAACTTTAGTTCTAAGTGTGACGTATTCCTCTTTTTTGTTTTTTGTTTTGGATCTTTACTTTTTGTTATTGTTGTTTGTGCACTTGTCGTGATTAATTTATTTGTGTGCGCCCCGCTTGATGCCTTAAGTAAATTTGGCAATAAAATAACGTGGCAAATATGTATGAAGTTGAATTGGGTTTTTGGTTATTTTTCTTCTTTGTTTTTTTATTTTTTTTTTTGCTTTTTGGCGCGCCGCAATACGAACCGACGCACGAACGTGTATTGTTTGGCTGGCTTTTGGCCACTGAAGCTGAGGCTATAGATGTAGAGCTGCTGTATCTGGGAGTCTGAGTCTGATACGGAGTCGGAATCTGGTAACTGGTACTGGGTACTGGGTACACTGGCCTGGTATATGCTGTGGCTGGTCCGCTCGAGTGTCTCTTTGGCTTGAGCTCTTGAATGTGACTGTTTGCAGAGGGGAATGCTTGTCTACTATTTGGCTTGCGCTTGCTGCCAACAAATATTGTTCGAGCCGCGCTCAAGTGCCAGGCGACAGCGACGTTGACAGCGACGTCGCTTTTTCTCTCTCTGTCTCTCCCTTTTCCTCTAATCGAACGCACTCACTCACACACACATGACAGTACCAGTACCATCAGCACCACCAACATCACCACTACTACCAGCACTCACCACCATCATCATCTTGTATGTATGTGCTTATCTGTGTTTGTGTGTGTGGCTTTACCAATGACAGGAGCGGACTCTCTTACGTACACAATGAGCGACCTAGCGCAAGCGTAGTTGGCCCCGACAACTCTTGTATCAACAGAGCCAGAGCTGCAGCAGCAGAGCCGCCCGGTTGCCAAGACAACAATTTATTGGGCGGGGCCTAAAAACCTACAAGCGACGCCCTCTAACCGAGTAACTGATATCTCTGTCGCTCTGTGTATGTGTATGTGCGTGTGTGTGTGCGATTGAGTGTGTGTGCAGCTGCTGCTATCGCCTAATACCGTTCGTTCTGTCTGAGCGACGCCATGTTACAGTTAACGATTTTCTCTAATGCGATCAATAATCGCTCGCTCCCGCTTACACTGCCATAGCCAGAACTTGGAGCCAGGAGACACGTCCAAAAAATTATTTAAAAATTTCTCAGAGAGAGAGAGAGAAACCAGAAATGGAATACCCTCTCAGCCTGCCAAAGAAGACGTTAAATGTATAATATTTTCTTCTGTTTTTTTTTTGCCTTCTTTCTTTTCATTTCTCTCTGCATGTGTGTGTGTGTGTGTTAGTGCCTCTGGGTGGGTGTGTGTGTGTGTGGTTTTGTTTTTTGTGTGTGTTTTTTTTTTTTGAAAGCTTGCACATTTGAGGTTAAGGTATGCCAATGTCACACTCATTCATGCTCATTCACATTCGTGGCGAGGCTACGCGAACAGCAGCAGCAGAAACCAGCAACCAGCTAGAGCACCCAACAGCAGTCAGCCTGTCAGACGTCGGACAACAGACGCATCTCATCTTTTTCATATATGTATATACTTACATACTATATTTCTTTTTTATTGCTGTTGTGGTTGTTGTTGTTTTTGGCAAGTCATTGCGAAAGTGACCCAATTCCGATGGCCTCTTCTTTCTACCTGGAAGTTTAATTCATTGATGCAAGCCAAAAAAAAAAAAGGAAGAAATATTTGTGGTACAAACATATATGAAAAAAAAGTTGGAAAAAGAAAAATGAAGATCTACACGCGTATGTACTTCCTGGTACACTCATACAGACAAATACAACTGAAACTCATACCCATATAGCAGGACCAGGAGCTGTCCAGTTTTATGACCACCAATCACGGATAAAACGCATTTCGGTTGTAAAAACTAGCAGTAAATTTGTTGTGTATGTGTGTGTGTGCGTATGTGTCTGTGTGACTGTGTTTGGTGCATTTCCTCGCTTTTCATTAACCATTGCAAACGATTTAACCCTTTCGTCCGACCAAGTGCATGTTTTTTTTTTTTTTTTTTTTTATTTCTTAGAACTTACAAACGTTTAATACAAAAAAGTTGCAACAATGACAGGGAACATAAGGTGAGAACAAAAAAAAATAAAAGATAACGGCTACTGCGGGACGACCTGCCGGTATTGCATCGCAGACCGTGGGCTTTAATTTATTGGGCAGACCTTTCCCTCTCCAGCTTCCTAAGTGCCACCATTACGCGCACGGCGAAGGCGCTGGCCGCCTCCCATACGTCTGGATCTGCAATCATCATCCTCGTCAGATTTCTCGCCGTCACCATTTCGCCCATTACATTCTGCAGTCGGCACCGTTCTACTTCGAAGCGAGGGCAGTGCTGGAGCACGTGGCTTGCATCCTCAACAATGCCCGCTCCGCACCATGTGCATTCGTCTGACACGTCGTGGTTGAATCTTTTCAAGTAGCTTCTGAAACAACCGTGGCCGCTCAGGAGCTGTGTGAGGTAAAAGTTCACTGCCCCATGTTTTCTCGAAACCCATGAAGTGATGTCAGGGATCAGAGTGTGAGTCCACCTCCCCTTGGAGGAGGAGTCCCACCTTTCCTGCCATCTGCGCAGACTTGACTGCCATGCCCTCCGATGCTCGAGGCCTCTCTGCTGATTAGTGGTAGAACTGTTAGTTTGCCTCGACGCTGTGAAGGAGGCCGATGCAATTGCAGCGTACTCATCGATGGGCAGCAACCCAGCGATCACCAGTGCGGCGTCATCAGAGATGGTGCGAAAAGCGCTGCACACCCTGATTGCGCTTAAGCGATGCGTCGACTCAAGGCTCCGCCTGTAGGATCTAGTTTCCATCCCCGTTATCCACGAGGGCGCCGCATAGAGTGCAGTCGAACGGATGACGCTGGATAGCAAGAGACGCCGTCCTTGTTTCGGTCCACGCGTGTTTAGTAATATTCTAGAGAGCGATTGCGCTACCGATGCAGCTTTCCTGCTACTGTACTCTAAGTGCTCTCTAAAAGTCAGCCTTGTGTCGATCATGACTCCGAGGTACTTTAGAGCCCGCTTGGAGACAACTGTGGTGTCGCCGACCCTGATGCTGGCAGTCTCCACTCGCTTGCGGCTACTTATGAGTACCGCCTCCGTCTTTTGCGCGGCTAATTGCAGTCCGGCTGCAGAGAGCCATTGGCCAACCTTATTAATCGCCCTGTTGGTTATTTCTTCAGCTGCCGTGAGGTCCTTGGCTATCACTACAAGTGCTACGTCGTCTGCGAAGCCAACTATATGGGTGCCAGGGTCGAAATCCAAGCGTAAGACTCCGTCGTACATGACATTCCACAGCAGGGGACCCAAAACAGACCCTTGTGGGACGCCAGCAGATACGACCCTTTCCTCCAAGCCTGCGTCCGTCCAGAAACGTATCCTCCTGTTGCAGAAGTAGCTGGCTACGACCAAGTGCATGTGCCTGTTTGTGTGTGTATGTTTTCTCAATGAACTTTCCCGACTCAATTAATTGAGGCTACCTGAAATTATGAAAAATGTGCGGAAATTCCCAGATTTATAGCATTTTACGTTTTCATAGTCTATATAATGGCGCATGTCTAACATATAAATATGCATGTGCATGAGTATGCGTCAGCGCGTGTGTGTGTGTGTGTGAGTAAGTGATAGTATGTCCAACACAAAAATTGGTCTTAACTATAGTTAATATTTGATAGAGTGGCAAGCTTCATACAAAAACCCTCCCATTATTTAAGATCTTAATTCAACTAAATGAGACTTTGCCGGATTATTGACGAATTACTACACGAATTTGTCCGGCGACAATGTTAACGATAATGAAAAACGTCGCATATTTATGAGATTTGAAAAAAAATTATTAAACGATTTAGATAGCAACAGCCACACAGACTTTTTAATTCCTTACATTTTCCTTTTACCTAGAAAAGAAACTACCACTAACTGATAAAAAGTGGTGAGATACAATACATGACAGGGAAAATGATCAGAAGAGTCCAAGAGAAATTGACTGTAATAAGGCAATAAATAGATAACGAAAAAGGAATTATGAGTTAAAAGAGATAACGCAAGGAAAGGAAAATCTTCGAATAAATAGTAAAAAGAAAGTAAGACAGAATGTAAAAACAACGAAAGAATTCAGCAAAATTACACAAAAGTTTAGCAAAGGTTGAGTCGCTATATACTTTACCTCAAAGTCAATTATAGTTACATAATCAGCTAAAAGGGCCGTAAACAAAAGATATAAACGAATTTTTGCTTTAACTTTGGAATAAGTTTACATATATGTAAAACACAGAGATGGAATTATGATTTTATTTTATGGGAATAAATATTTTAAAGTCCTTAAGGTTAAATTTAAAGTTTTCCATACATATTTCCAAATAATAACCTTTTATCTCAACTTGTTTTAAGAGAATTGCGTCAATTTCGACCTTCTTTAGAAAGTTTCTTTATTTATAAGACACAACTCAGAAAATATATTCAGTTAGTTGATATCTTTATTTTCCAGATTATTTCTGTCAATCTTTATTTCGCTTGAGACTGCCTCAAAGGCATAAATAATTGGGCATGCAAATATTATTTCAAAGCGCGTGTGTGTATCTACACACACAAACCTTTATATACATCATATGAGATACAAGTATATCATTATCGCTATGTACCTATCTTTATGCATAACAAAAAGATGTGTGTGCACCCTCTAATAATGTGCTTAAATATTAAAAAAATATATATACATATATAATTTTATTATATGTAGAGCAGTTTGCTTCACAGACAATTAAAATGGATTGGCGGGGGCTAATTAAAAGCGTTTGCCGATCGTCAAAGGGGTGAAGGATTGGGGAGATGAAGGGAGTAGAGTCAGCATAGCAGACAGTTAGACAGTCAGGCATTCAGTTATTATATAGTATATATAGTGTTTGTGACGTCGTCGTTGCTAGAGCAAATATTAATGCCAACAGTCAAAAAAAATATGTACATAAATGTATATTTATTTACTTTTTAGTCATTTATCTATTTATTTATTTGCTTTTAAAGCGCGCCACTGTAGGTCGGGGTCGGGTCGCCTAACGATTCGGATACCGATTTCAATTCGGTGTATAGGAAACAGATCTGGGCGTGCTAGTTTGTGTGTGTGCAAATCACATCTAAAGTTTTTAATTAGTTTCAATTGTTGACACAAGAGCCCACACAGTGGCGGCCTCTGGTTATAGACGACAGACAAATAAATATCTACGTATATATATTTATGAAAAATATTTGCTTTACTTCTTTTGCTGTTGATATTACTTTAAAAATGTTGCTCATTTGTTGTTTGTTTTAAAACATTTTTTGTTTTGTTTTTTTTTTTTTTTTGTGACGCATGCGCTTCAGGTCCATGACTTTACAATGCCAATATCTATGAAATATATTTGACCAACATTTCACAGTTAGATGACGTCGATATGCAGACGGCATGTGGTTGTATTTGTAGCGTCATCCAACATCCAATACTACTAAATATACATACATATATAATATTTATATTTATTGTTATTATTATTTATGGGCTCTGCATATATTTCATTGTTTGTACAACATTTTCACACAAATTAAAATACTTTTTAGTTGTTTTTTTTTTTTTTTTTTTTTGGCCTGGACACGTAAAATTTGGCTTAACCCAATTATCGAGGCTCATTAGTGATTATTTAATTATTTGGCAAATTTCATAAATCAACAACAAGAAATAAATATAACAGATGCTGAACACATGTTCTAATATCGGAAACAAACAAAATCGCAGTCAAGAAGCCCATTTATAAAGTTTACTTTAATGTTAACATTATTAAATCGAAAACACGCGTCGATATTGATTCGGAGAAACCAATGTTGAAAGAGAGAGAAAAATAAATGTTACAAAGAAATCTAAGAAAGTGCGTTATAACCATATTATCTAAATCAAATTGACTCAACCAGCTAATGAAAATCGTTAAACATAAGCTCTGTAATGGCAGTTAATGATACAAATTACTCAAGTGTTTTTTATAGCAAAGTCGGTAGAAAAACCATAGAGGAATTTTACTTGGATTAAAAAAGACAAAACTCTAATATTCTGGAAAAATAAACATACAATATAAAATCGTTGAATTCAGAACTAAATTCTTTTCAAGGAGAATTTAAATATTTAAATCGTCTACAAAACACTTTTTAGTTTAAGAATAAAAAGATAAGGACAAAATATAGGCCTATGAAGAATTCTGTAGCTATTACTCTTATATTTATATTTATTATTTGATTAGATTTCAACCCTTGTTTTTAAAAAGAAATCTCAATTTATTTTTAATATTTAATTTGACTTCTCATTTATCAACAAGAAATTTTATTAAATAGATTTCTTAAACATTTGACGTTTAAAATCCAATTAAAATAAAACTTTATAACATTTATCCCATGATAGATCGAACATTGTCATATTTGAGTATTAATTGATTAGCCTTTAGAAAAATTATTAATTCTGCTTTACTAAGGCGATTTTGTTTAACTAATTTCGGTAGAAATGTATTCATTGACTTACTTATTTGGCATAAAAATTGTAAGTTACTAAGGTGAGATTCCTTCTTTACATGGGAGAGATTCATTACGAATGTGAGGGGACACTTTAGTGGTTCTTTGTGCGTTGAACTGCTTTAATTCAGTCAGTTGGATGGTTTCTTTTGTGATGTTAGATGTATATGCCATTGCTATAGGTATACCTATGTAGGTGAGAAGTTTGTGTATCTGTTGCGTGTGCCGTAATGAGCGTAACCATAAAAGTGTCTTTTGTTTTACGACCGCATTGCCCGCGTGTTTACTTTACACAACAATGCCAATTTTATGGCCGGTCCGACCACCAAGCACAGACAACGCCATGAACTCGGACCGAGCAGCAGCATCATTATCAACATCCTCCACGAACAAAAAATTAGAGCAAAGCCTAGACTAGGACATGGCACGGCCTGGGTGAGAAGAGATGATGATGATGATGATGCTGCACTCGCGCATTAATTAGAACGCATTTGGTTTAAAGAGGACGAGTCGCCGTTCGAGCGGCGGTTACTTTCTTTTTTGCTCCCTTTCTCTCTACCTCTCTCTCTCTCTCTCTCTCTGTCTCGCCCTTTTTGAGCCATAAAAATGGCTGTTACTCCGCCTGGGCGGCTCTTATCTAAATTAGGATGTTGTTTATTTGCGCCTGTGTCTACGCATCGCATTGCATTATTTGCGTAGGTGTTTCATTTCCGTTTCACAATTTATCTGGCGAATGTTTGCACGCGTACTCATCGTATATCGCATACCTTTACCTTCAGACACATCTCTGGCTCTCCCTACCTCACTCTGTGTCTCTGTCTACCTACGATTTTCTGCTCTGTATGTTTGCGTTGAGATTTTCCTTTTTCTTACTTTCACATGTGATCCCCTTTATGTAGACTGACAGTGTCTAGTCTTATCAAAACTTCTTCAACGTCGTCATTGTGATTCAGAATTGCATTTCTTTTACATTCGCTTGCTCTACTATATACTTGCCTGTAACTGAGTAGTTTTTGATAGCGTATTTTGGGTGCGTGCCTTATCAGAGACCAGCTAGCTAACTACGCCTTCTTCACCACCATCCTTTCCACCCCCACAACCACCCCCGCCTCTCATCCAGCACCTCTGACACAAATATCGCATAAATCACAGCCTAGTCGCAGTTTTTTTTTTGTTTCTTTTCCGTTTCTTTCTTTTTTCTTTTTTTTTTGCTTTATTATTTCGACTTTTTATCTATTCGCTGCGGTCGGGCTATAAAGTTTTCCCATTTTTATCTTTGTGCAAACACAGCAAAGCAACGCTAATAAGACCCTGGCGACCTGATTTTCGGCATAAAGACAACGTTTTTATTTTCTTTCGGTTTTCTTGGATTTTTTAATTAAAAAATTACGTACTCCTTCTCATTAACAAAAATTGGGGTCAATCTTTGCTTATGAATTACAATAAATACATAATAAAGGAAATTAAAATTTACTTAAAAATTAAATTGCATTTTTCCTTTTGGGGTCAAAGACAAACAAAACAAAACGAAACAAAAACTTTTTAAAACTTTTGAATTATTAATTACTGAAAATTAAAATTATAAATTATTTGAGTTTCGTATTATTGTAGATTTTTCTATGTGAATTGAAATATGTTTATTTAATCTGGGGAAAGAACTAATATATAAACCAATTGACTGACTACTTTATTAGTCCAATCAGTAAAATATGAAATTCAATTTAATTTCTTAAATTTTCAAAGTAAGTAAATCAATTCCAAAAATGGATCAAAATTCAGCTTGAGAAGTTCAAGGAGTCGGACCAAAAATATATTAAAATCATTCCTAAACTTTCAAAAAGCCGCGTTAATTTGCTCGTGATATAAATTGCTTAAAATATCCTTTATTTTGGTCCAAAATTATTTTCAAAAATTTTAAGAACAAATTATATATGTCAAAGAACAAAAACATGATTGAATAAAATTCTAATGAATTGCGAGCTAAAATGTGTCTAATTAAACCAATTTATTTTAATGAAATGATATGTTTAGAGAACCGGTATTTGAACCCCCTCAAAAAAATTCAAAAACTAGTTTTAGGGGGCAAAATATTAACAACAATAACACAAAATAGTGCTCATTCAGTGAGCCTTCACAATCTTTGTTCTGTTGATGCTCAAATTGATCATGCGAAAGAATTTATTCCTACATTTCTTTTTCGAACATTGTATTTTGTTGTGCGAGTGTATGGCATGGGTGTGTTCTTCTGATCTTTGGCTGTACTCATGGAACTTAGCACATGTCTGCTAATTATTTATTCGTTGCCTGAAAAATTAACTTTCCAGCTATGTATGTATATACATACATGCGCGGCGACAATAAGACTACCGACCGACTGACTGAATGCTTGCCTAGCTACCTACCTACCCACTAGATATGTTGTTGTTGGCTTTTTTCTATTTTATCTAACTCAACCAAAGACTATTCTATGACGATTTGAAACCAATAACACAAAAAAAACTGCTGTCAAATTGTCAAAAAAAAAAAAAATTATATACATATACATATATAGAAAACATGGGGTACATAGAGTTTATGTTGTTATCGTTATTGAGTGGCCATGTTCACACCGAGATACATTTGTATCGACACATGTTGAGAAGGTGGAGGAGGTCGAGGAGGAGAATCGGGGAGGAGGCGTCATAGTACTACTGCCTTCTGATATAAACAATTCAATTAATTGTTGTAGACCAGAAGAATATGTCACACCATTACCAGAACGATATTGATTGCTGCAGTGTATCGGGGGTCGGGGTTAAGGCGTCAGTCTCTAAGCTTTATATTTCGGTAGTTATTGATTTACAAGCTCAAAACACTATCAGCACCCCAACTAGGAGGTGGCCACTTTTGGGGGCCTTATCGCAATGCGATGTGATTTTTTCGAGTGTCGAAACGCCTAAGTAAATATGATTGAAGTTTTATTTACACGCTGCCTGGCCGATTGGGCCTTAATTACTTCCGAAAACAATGACCAGTGGCGATACGTTACGATACGATGAGGCCCTAACTAATTTATAAGGCTACTACAGCTTGGCAATGTTAAATATAAATATAAATAAATTTTAAATAAAATTGTATGTATTTCGTTTCTCTCCTTCCCTCTCTCACTCTCGAATTTGTTTTATATACCGGTTTGTATTTTGTATATGTATATATATTTTTTATTTGGCATTTTTGTGGCTATCATTCATAAAGTTTTGACTGGCCTGACATGAAAATTAGCTCTTGAGCCAACGCACAGACAGACAGGGCACGCTAAGAGATGAAGCCCCAAAAGAAGAGCTGAAGAGCTGCAGACTTTTGGGAGAATTTCAAGAGCGCAGTGCTCAGTTGAAGTCAGAGACAGAGACAGAGACAGAGACAGAGACAGAGACAGAGTAAGATTCGGATTCAGAGTTGATCATGGGTGATGACTATGTAAAATGAAATACTCCAGCCAGATAAACTGGCACACAGCTTTAAATGCTTGAGATGTGTTGGCCGTTTGTGTTAATCCCATCAAAGGCACACTATGAAGTAGCACCACCAACAAACCTCCAAAACCACCAGCAGCAGCAGCATAGAAACTGGAGCTGTAGATGAATCTGAAGCTGAAGTTGGAGTTGCATATTGTGTGTGAGTGGAGGCTCCATCTCTACATCAACGGCACAAGTGACATAAGTGGCGCTTACATGACGATGCGTGCGCAGCCAACAAGCCCAACAGCAGCCCCACACACACACACACACACATACATGGATCCGAAAAGCAGAGGAAAAAAACTTCAGGGTTTATCTTCATCATTTTGTAAAAGTCATCATTGCCGCATTGCCGGAGCAGGCCAGCTTGAGGTGCTGCTGCCTCCTTTCGTCTGATAAGAATGCTTTTGGAGTTGTTTTTGTTAAATGTAGTGCGACATTAAAGTGCAAGGTGCAGTGCCTCTCCCTCGCTTCCTCGCTCCCTCTCTCCCTCTCGCCTTGTGTGGTCCACATTTCTCAATTTTGATAAGGATATTTTGGATATTTATTGGGTCTATATGCATCTGGTTCTGGTTTATGAGTCTCCTGTGTGTTAGTTGGGCATACGCATGACGATTTCAGTAAGGGTCTCAGTTGGTGCCAAGGCCCAACACACTGACGTGCCAAGTGTCATTGAAAATGGCAAGTCATTGGCATTTCAACTGGACATGCGGCACCCTTGTTAGCCCGAGTCACAGTCAGAGTCGAAGTGAGAGTTGGAGTCAGAGTCGGAGTCGGAGTTGCTGTCGTCGTAACATCCTTCGACGCATAACGGACGAACGACCAACTTCAATAAAATATGCCCAGCTCCTTTTCGCCGGTTTCTCGGCAATGACACAGCAAACAAACCACAAAACGTTAATTTAATAATGGCCAAAAAAAGGAGGAGAATAAAAAAAAACAACGAACACTAAAAATTATTACATTTTTGGTACAATATGAAATATATGAAAATTTTGTTTTATTTGACAGCAGTTGGATGGTGTGTGTGTGTGTCTGTGCGATTGTGTATGTCTATATTTGTTATTGCTGCCTTCAATTGTTACACTTCGTTGCACCAAAGTCAAAGCACTGAAAGTCAATGACTTTGGACAAATAGCAAAAGCATAAATGTGAAATTTATTGTATGTTTCAATCGATAGATTTAAGAGACTTGATATTAATTCAAATGTTAAACAAAATTTCAAAAAAATATATACTTACTCCTGGAATGGCAACGCCAAAAATTTTTAAAAGTCAATGAGTGTTTTGTTTATTCAAACTATACAAATGGATAGTAAATATGGGCTAGAAACAGAAACAGAAAAAGGAAAAATCTTACCGCTATTAAAAAAATATATATCTGGAAAAAGATCTTTTTAAGTATTACAAAACGCAATTCGGAAATAACTAAAAGACTTAAAGGTGTCCTTAACTAATTTTACAGAAATATGGATTAAATTACATTAATTGTGTGAAAATTACATCCTTTTAAGTGCAAAAATCTAGGCAGTAGCTGATCCCTGGCAAAAATAGAGGGGGAATATCGATAATTCAAATTATTTTTTACCTCTTTCACTTGTCTTTACGCCAAAAATTGGGATGGTCAAAGTGGTCGGTCGATAAATCCACAATTTCGTTAAATTCCCCCTTGAAAATTACTGAATTTCTAAGCCGACAATCTTAATTTTCCTATCAGACGCCCACAGAAAGTATTTTCCAGATCACTTTAGTCCGTTTTTTGTGGTATTTCCGATTACAATTCTTTTAAAGATTGTAACTTACTTGCACTTGTTATGCCCTTATCAGATCGCTTTTCAATAGTGTTTTGAGGGGAAAAACACTTGTGCCTCTCATCCAACTTCTTTCCTTGTCATATCAAAAAAAGATATATGTGATGGAAATATTTTGCAAAATCCACAAAGATTTACACTATCTTGTGGTAGTCATATTAATTAAATGGGTAAACAAACATGGGTGATCATAAATAATTTGCACATTTTTTAGCTTTCAGCTACTGCAACAACATCAACTTGCCACACAGAATGACACTTTGAGTGAATCTTGTGATTCACTTGGTTATTTTGTCTTGTTGTTTTCCTTTTTTTCTTATTTTTTGTTAATGTTTTATCAGATTTTTGGTCGGTGCGAAATCAAAGAGATGCCATGCGGCCTTTGAACGTTCGAAAGCGTCATAAAAAATCTACCAAACAGAGTTCATTGATTTTGTTCTTTTCATCTTTGGTTGGGCAACTCAATCAAAAACAAGAAAGAATAAAAAAAAATAACTTGGGAAAATGCGCACGGCGGTGGCACTCTATTAGCACCTTTAAAGCACAGTTTACAACAAACATTTACAACTGTCAATTGGCAACAAAGACGAGACGAGACGGCCCAGTCCAGCAAAATGAGAGTTAACTAAGGATACCTTCTGGACTGAGGCTGAGATACTATCCACCGTACAAAGGCACCGCCAACGTTGACTTGAGATATACATACTCTTTAGATTTTTATTTTGGGATGATTTTTTTTTGGGTTGGAAAGGTAACTGAAACTGAAGTTGCTGATGAATTGCATGCAATTTGTTAGCATTAAACAGAAACTAATACCAAACTGGTTTCTCCCATTGATGATGAGAACATTTAGTTCAATATAATAACAGGAGAAAAATGTGTGTGTGTGTGTGTGTGTGCGTGTGTGGGGCTGCAGTTTAAAAACGAAATTAATAAAAATTTCACTTGAATTGACAAAGTGGCCGCCGTGACGTTCAACTGACGACAAGTGCCACTTGACAAGCTGCCGAACTTGAACGTTTTTTTTTTGTTTTCTTCTTCTCTCTTTGCAATATAGGTATGTACAATATTTCATTGTTATATAGAAGCTGACTAACTGACTGACTCAGTGACTGACTGGCTGGCTGGCTGCTCTCTTACCTGTCTACCAACCTCATCATCATCGTCGCACAGCTGGCGATTAATCTTGACATTGAGACACAGACACAATTCTCAAACTTCTACTTTATACATACATACATAAATATCAGTGGCATATATAAATGTTCAATTGTTGACAATAAATAATTTAGCCATACACTATAGCACAATTGATGGGCAAAGATACATACAATCAAAAAAAAAGACGCATTCACCATTCAAACCAGAAATATGTTTGATGACAATCGCATGTGAGATCATTATCCAAAACAATGCACGTGCAGAGCACGCGGCTTATACAAGTGGCAGGACAACGTTAACATGGCTAAAAAAGATTCCCAGGCTGAGTTGTAATACTTAACGACAAGTGCAGCTCATCACCATCATTTCCATTGGCGTCCCCATCATCATCGTGAGCGACGTCATTGCTGTCCTAACGAACCACAACTACTCTAATTACATACTACGCTTCCAGCCAATTTACACTAGTCAACAAAATGCAAATTTAACCCTTTAGCGAATGTAAATATGGTTTCGCCTTAGCGATACATTTATGTATGTATCTTAATTAGTTTTCTATAGACGGTGAAACTGTAGAAAGAAAGAAAGATAAAGTTCAGTTATGGCAATTGAAAAACAACACAGATATTTTCAAAAACTAGGACTAGTAAAAGATCTAAAAATTTGGAAATTGTCGTAAAGGAAATAATACATCAATTAAGTGAAATTGGTTTTTGATAAGTAATTGGTATTTATAAAATTACGTCTTACTTAAATATAATTACAAAGTATTTAAGCCATTTGCTCTTATCATTGAGGAGTACGTTTGTAATTAGATAAAATTTGGCTCTTTTGGGTTCAAAATTTAGCATGATATTTTGCTGCATTCAGGACAATTATCTTAAATATGTATATATATTTTATATTATACATTGTAAATATTTGTATTTACTATTATTTCGACAAGATTAATAGTTCACGATTCAAAAATGGCATCTGTAATTAATAAACTTAATTTATAGCAAAAAATCAAAGAACGTTGATTAAAATTACTATTAAAATCCAAATACGTACTTTATTAACTATTTATTTATTATATATACAAAAAGGAGGAGAATAAATATTTGGCTTTTCTTGATAAGATTGAAATGATAACAAAGTTCTTGATTTAAAAATTGCATATACAATCTGTATATTAAATTTATATAAAAAATCGTTGATAAAAACTACTATTTAAAGACCTCCCAAGTCTGGTTGTTCAGTGTAATATGAGGTTAATAACTATACCAAGCCTGGGGCGTTTGTGGTGGGGTGTGCCGTTAGGAAATTGTAATGCAAAGCGTTGTGCACACACACACAAACATATTGATGTGCTGTGGGCGTACTGCAAAATTCAGTTTCAGTCGCTCAAGTGGCAACCCGCCGGGCTATTGACAGAAATCAAAATGGGCCAGCTCAGCGGATCAACTGAGAGAATGAAGGTATTGGCATCGGCAGGAGAAACAGCCACCCAAATGGCAAACGCTTTTTATTTTTGTTCGCCTTCCAGCTGAGCTGAGCTGAGCTCAGCGGGCGGAGTGGAGGATGATGACGTTGTAGCCGGCTGTATACGGCTTATCACGGCATCAAAACAAATTCGCTAGAAATTAATGCGGAGATTTGCTTTCATTTAGTTGGCTTGGCCGGGGTCATAGAATGTAACTGTAAACATATACACAATGGGAATGGGAGGGAATGGGAATGGCAATGAGAACGGGGCATATATAAGTATAGAAACCACCAAGAACACATTCACCATCCGCCCCCCTCCCGTCACTGACGTTTACTCTCCCTCGCCGTGTGAGCTGTTGTTAATCCCTAAGCAAAACTTTTTGGGCTGGTGGAAAGTCTGGCCAAAGTTTTCCTCTTTTTGGTAGCAGCTCGACACGTGACCCACACCCTCTTTCTCTCTCCTTCTCTTGCCCTCCTCTCCCTGATGGTGATGATGATGGTTTGCTTTAGTTCTGATGTAGTTCGAATTGGTTTTTGGGCAGCGTCATCGCATTGCATTTGTACATCAGTGTGGAGTGAGTCGTTGATACTTGGATGAATGCGTGTTCCTAATGTGACAGTTTAATTGCAGGTGAGACACATTGAACGCGTGGCAATAGATAGATATATATGTATGTATATCGACCAAGGGAAGCGTTGCTGATGCAATTACGACATGCAAACGACTTTGCCATTGTCCTGCAATGACTTTTCAGCCAGTTTTAGCGGGGCTGCAATGAGGAAAAGGGCGAGGAGCTGGTAAGGCAGTTGTGATGACTCTTTTTTGGTTAAACTGCGGGTTAATGACAAGCAGAAAGGTGCTGAACTTGTTATCATTGGTCATTTACTTTACTGAAGAGACTTGTAATCTTAAAGGAAGCTTTTGGCACCTCATTTTGAGTCATAGAAATATATCACATTAGTTTATTTTTTAAGGCAAGAAGAAATTTCGGTTATATTTTCGGAAATTCTATATTTCTTTTTCTAATTTATGTTTCATCTAAAACTTTTTCTTACTTTATTTTTTTTTGTCTAGACAATTTTTTTTGGATGTCCCAGCCCAACCCAAAATAGATCAAAGACGCTCCCTAGCGACTTAGTTATCCCACACATACACATATACATATAAGAGTTTAATGTGTGTGTGTGTGGTCCCCATTACTTTTTTGGAAAAGTTTCTCACATTACATCACGGCTCAGCGAGGACAACGACAACAACAACAACAATGCGCTTTAAATGGACACCAACCAACATCGTTTAATATTGATGGGCAATGTACAAGCGAACTGATGACGATGGGAAAGTGGTATAGAAGAAGGAGGTTGAGGGATAGAAGAGGGGGACCATTTCATGGCTTTTTTTGTATTCAAGTGAATATTTAATTAAATTGTTTTCTAATAACCACGCGCAACTTTGTTGAGCGTCAGGACACGCGTCCGTCTCGACTCGTCTCGTCTCCCAATCTTCCCAATCGTTGAACGACGTTCAGGACACGCGGCAAACGGTTCGGTTAGCCTGCTGCTTGCTACCAGGTCAGGACACACCTTGTTGTGCCAACAACATTAGCAATCGTCCAAAAAAATGAGAAAAAAGAACGGAAAACGAGAAAAAAAAAATTGCTATCGAGAGAGAAACTGGAGCCACCCCTTTTTAGGAAGTTGTCGTTCTGTGTGCTTCTAATTTTCCAAATTACGCACCATCAATCATCACGAGTTGTGTGCGGCAAAAGTTTTTGACGAACGTCGATGATATCAAGGATGATGACGACGATAATGATGATGATGTTGGAAACTATGCCACCCACCTACTACCCAACCCATAAAGCCCACTGCTAACCAATCCCAGGACGCAGTCACTTGAAGTAAGCGACGTTTGTGGCAGCCGCAAGAAAAAAAAAAAATTAAATTAAACTTCAAGTGGCCGCAATCTAGTGAAAGGCATTGTGCGTCTGTATATGTGTGTGTGTGCGAACAGGTCCTGCCAGGATACGATCCAGGCAAATAGCTGTGAGAAGCTGTTGTTGTTACGGCAACTCGTTGTCGTCATCGCTGTTGTTGCCAATGTGCTGTGTTCCTGATGCTGCTGTTGTTGTCCAATGTAATTAACGCTAATTGCGTTTGGCCATAAGCCGGACTTTTTGACTTTTCCACGTGTTTTTCGGATTACACGTAGGATTTTCCCTATATTAAGCTAATCCTGTATCCTGTATACTCATATATATTTTGTTTAGCTTGACTTCTCTTTAGACCAAAAACGTTCTCAAAATAACCATATTTATTTTCTAACATAAACAAACAATCGGAAGTGATTGCTTAAATTGGAAAATGCAGGAAAAACACACACACACATACAAATTTTACTCTTGAGTTTTTCCCTGGGTAAAGATATTGTGGTAAATGTGTTATTGCAATTACAGCAGAAAAAGAAAACTGCTTAGTATTGGCATGGTCCAAAATAACGACTCTTTTTATATATGATTCGATTGATGTTGCCTGATAAAGTTTCTCGTAAGAAGTTTTTTTTTATATTAATTCTGTACTTTTTGTGGTCATTTCATCTTTCAAGAAATGAGAAGTTACAACTTAAAATCAAGGCTAAAATGCTAAATCTTAGAGATTGTTCATTTGTATTAGATTTTTGGGGGGTGAAGTGGAGTAACTTCATCTAATCAAAATGGCCAACAAAACGGTAATGATGGCAATGAGGAGGGATAGTGGTCAAGTAGTATGGGGTAGCGACTCAAGGATTAATGTGGCAGTGCAATTAAGAGCTCAATCAAAGTATGACTCTTGTTTGCTTCGCCTCTGATTACAATTTATGAAATGAAATTATTATTGATGTTTGGCTGTGGAGTGAGTTTCCCTCGGACACCATCACCAGTGACCATTGTCCACACTGTCCATCAACCAATCAACCCCAAGCCAATGGCATTTCTAATTTCGTTGAGTAGTAGTGGGATTGTAAGCCCCAGTTTGGACATTTGACTGACCATTTTGGATAGAAATGCAGACACACACAAACACACACACAGATAGATATAGAGAAAATGCTGGCAGGCAGACATTATATTTAAGCAGCCCTTCCGATATCTGTATCTCTCCTTTCTCCCTCTCCAATACTAATCTCTATTATGTACACAGTTGATTTGCCTTCCCTCCCACCCACAATGCCTCCCTCTCTCTCTCTCTCTCTTTCTCTGTGGCTATCTCGCTCTGTCGCACATGCATAAGTAACATCGCATATGATTTCATTCATGTGCAGAACTATGCTCCAATCTCCTCTCTTCGTTGATTTGCAAATGCCTAAAATGTGTCTGCTCCCCACTGATGATGATTACGATGATGATGATGATGATAAGGTTTCTTCTCCATGTTGTTGTGCGCTGCCTAACTGCCAAACATTCCCAAATGTCTATGTGCATCCATATGTGTGTGTGTGTGTGCGAGTGTGTGTGTGTTTGCCATCGTTTTTGGAAATATTATATGCTCATACCTCCGTTTTCGAGTAAATTGTGTAAATATTTGCCCTCGTAAGTGGATTGGAGATGGATGAGTTTATCAACTGCGTAGTCGACGTCGTCGTCGTCGTTGTCAGCGCCCGCTGGCTCTGACATTGGCATCATCATCGTCATCATCATCATGCGTACACGTTGGCCATAGACACATCGCCATTGCCATCTGGCTGATTGCCTCCAACTCGCATCTATCTGTCTCCCTCTTCCCTTATGGCTCCTCTAGTATCTGTATCACTCTTCTGTATCTATCAATTTCATTTTGTTCCTGCATTGCCTGGCCAACCTTATTTATCTCTGGATGTGGGCAGTCAGACAAGTTGACTTAAATGTAAGCTTGTTGCATTCTACTTTCTACCTACCCGAAAAACACAACAAAATGTGTAGAGCACTTAAAAGTCAATACTGTAGCATACAAATGGGGGCAAGCCTCATCCGAATTTAAAATTCCAATGCGGGAATTGCAGTTCAACGGACATTTCTTGGAATTTTTAATGTCATTAGACATATTTAGAGAAACTTGTCTAAAATAATTGATCGGCACTTTCTTTACAAATGAATTTAAACAAATTCTAATATTATTTATATATGTAAAATAAAGAATGACAACATTATGCAATTTCAAAAACTCAAAAAATTCGATTTCCATTATATTTTTAGTCAGTGTTTAAGCTAGAGATTCTATTCACGACTAAAAAAGAGACACACATCATAAGTATACATTTTTTTAAGTTCTTGAAGATGATTTTTAAGATTGACATTAACAGAATTGAGCTAAAAACATCCATAATCAAAAACAATTCCATATCACATTAGTTATGGCCAGGTTTTGTTATTTAATTTTACAATTCTCAAATTGTGAAAAGAATTAAACTGCAAAGATGCTAAAACAATCTGCCAGACTTTTTTATTTGTCTAAATTTTTACAAAAATTATTTCGATGTCTTCTTTTTCGAAACTTCAGTGTCTTTTTCAGCCTCACTGCCGCTTGTATTTGCTCCGGCTTCACCCTCCTCCGCCTCGTCATCATCATCATCCTCATCCTCCTCGTCGTCGTCATCGCTTTCGTCGTCATCATAATCGCCATCCGATGCATCATCCTCATCATCATCGCCATAGGAGTAGCCACTACCGCTTGCTCCATAGTAGCCACTGCCACCACTAGCTCCGTAGTAACCTCCATAGCCATCCTCGTCGTCGCTATTGCCACCTTGTTGCTGGCGACCAAACTTATGCGAACGTGTCGACATACTCAGATCCTTGGTGACCGAGGTGTCATAATTACATTTGGGGCATGGAATGGCCTTGTTCTTCTCATACTTGAAACCCTTGCGGCGCACGTGATCCTCGCAGTAGCAAATCTTGCATCGCAGGCAGGAATATTGACCCAAGCGATTGCACGATTGGCACTTATAGTTCTCCGACTCCAGTACCTAAATATCCCAACAGAAAAACCCTTTAACAAGAGAGGCAACACGAAAATCCTGTGTGTGTCCTTACCTGACAACTGGCCTGGTGCTCGAACTGATCATCCTCGCAGAGGAAACCATTGCAAAAGGAGCACTTGAATATGCGGCCTCCATGCTCCCAAACGCCACGTTCGCATTCCAAGCAAACGGCATTCTGCAGTGGACAGGTGCAGGCATGGCTGGTCAGACATTTGCGCCCGTGACACACCCAGGCCTCACAAAAGTCACAGATGGCGCCAACCATGGCCAGTCCAGTGGTATATACCCCCGAATGTTTTATCAAACAGTCTCCCATTTTTGCCATGCACTTGATCTTTCCGCATTGGGCACAAATCGGGAGCCGCTGCACAGACTGGCAAAAGTAGCAGAAGGCTCGAGATTTCTGCTTCTTCTCGCACTTGTCGCATTCCATTGGGGCATTGCATGGTAAATCCGCCAGAGACACCTCTCGGGCACGTATCTCCTTAAGCCGGAGCTTCTGTTTCTCGGCCTTCTTGCGTTGGCCGGTCTTTTTCTTCGGCATGTCGAAACAGTTTTTTTGTTTTTCTTTGATTTTAACCTAAAACCCTACAACGTTTTGCAGCACTGCAAACTCCGTTGTTTTCAGCAGGTCTGGCAACACCACCAAATCGGCTTATCGATATCGGTATCGATTGTTATATCGGAAGTCGTATATATCGAGATTCTGTCCATCTCTAATTAATTTTCACTTTTCATTCTCTTTTGTGTGTGTCGGTGCGGGAGATTTTTGTCAGTGAAAAAAAATTAAGTAGAAAGCAAGTTAAATATTATAAGTAGCTAAAATGGGCGGCCACAATGATAACTCGAATCAAAACGGCAACTCCAATGGCCAGCACGATGATGTAAGTACCAAAAAAATGCGGGTCAAAATACTTGTAATTTTTTTTTTTTCTTTGGCCGCCATTTTGAATTACGCATGTGCTTCGAAGGGGTAGATGAGGTTATGTCTGGCTTGGGTTGATAGAAAAAATCAATACTCATTGCATTATGCATCCTATTTTTAATTTATTTAGGACTCAATTACTGAGCCAGAGCATATGCGTAAATTGTTTATTGGCGGTCTGGACTACCGTACTTCGGATGAGAATCTTAAGGCCCATTTCGAGAAATGGGGCCAAATTGTAGATGTGGTAGTTATGAAGGATCCACGCACAAAGCGGTCTCGGGGTTTCGGCTTTATCACCTACTCCCACTCAAGCATGATCGATGAGGCCCAGAAGGCTCGTCCCCACAAGATCGATGGCCGCGTGGTTGAGCCCAAACGTGCTGTGCCCCGTCAAGACATCGATTCACCTAATGCCGGAGCCACAGTGAAGAAGCTATTCGTAGGCGCCCTTAAGGACGACCATGATGAGCAGAGTTTACGAGATTATTTCTCTAATTTTGGCTCCATTGTCGACATCAACATTGTCATGGATAAAGAGACTGGCAAGAAACGTGGTTTTGCCTTTGTTGAATTCGATGATTACGATCCCGTGGACAAAGTTGTCTGTAAGTATACTAAAAGATTAGTTTAATATAAGATAGAAAAATTCCCTATATACAGTCCCAGCTCCGCATAGCAATGTTTGATGTGTCTATGCGGCGTTTTTTGACTGTAAAATTAATGTATTGACTCATATTATATCAATGTTAACTAGTCCAAATGACTAATTGATGAAAACGTATGCGCCACACTAGGTACACAAACACACAGTACTGACAAATTGATGGGCTTGATAATAAGACGCTCAGTCAGTTTTTATTTAAAACGCTGTAAGATAAATGAAAGCGTCGGCTTACGCTATGTTATGCGAATGTAAGAAACATAAATCCAATTCAGTGTAACACGCAGCCTCGTTACAATTCAAAAAGCTTCCTTAAAGATTGTATCGACACAGTCCCAGCTCCGCGTGGCAGTATTCAATGTGCTCATGCGGCGTTCTACGACTGTGAGATGAATGTATTGACTCATATTATATCATTGTTGACTGGCTTCTATAACCAATCGATGAAAACGTATGCGCCACACTAGCTACAATTCCAAATGTGTCTCTATTATACAGTACTGACAAATTGATGGGCTTGATAAAAAAAACACCCAATCAGTTTTTATTTTAAACGCTGTAAGATAAATGAAAGCGTCGGCTTACGCTATGTTATGCGAATGTAAGAAATATAAATCCAATTCAGTGTAACACGCAGCCTCGTTACAATTAAGAATCCTTAAGACTAGAAACTATACACAGTCCCAGCTCCGCATGGCATTATTCAATGTGCCCATGCGCCGTTTCAAGACTGTAAGATGAACATTTTTGGCCAGTATTATATTCTTGTTGTCAATGTTCAGTCATTTATTTAACTATGCATTGATGATAAAAAAGTATTTGGTACAGTTCCCTTAACGCAAATTTGTTCTAAGCCTTCTGTACTTAATGTCAATCTTTGCTTACTTACAGTGCAAAAGCAACACCAGCTGAATGGCAAAATGGTTGATGTGAAGAAAGCCTTACCCAAGCAGAATGATATGGGAGGCGGCGGTGGCGGTGGAGGCCGTGGTCCTGGTGGCCGCGCCGGAGGCGGCAATCGTGGAAACAACATGGGCGGTGGCGGCGGCGGCGGCTATGGCAATCAGAATGGTGGAGGCAACTGGGTAAGACTGCAAGAAGCTTTCTTCTCCTTGGTGAGCAGACATTAATTCCTTTTTATTTTTGTAGAATGGCGGCGGCAATTGGGGTAACAATCGCGGGGGCAATGATAATTGGGGCAACAATAGTTATGGTGGCGGTGGCGGTGGGGGCTACGGAAGTGGTGGTGGCGGCGGCGGTGGCGGCAACAATTGCTGGGGCAATAACATGGGTCCCTGGGATAATGGAAGCGGAGGCGGTGGTAACTTTGGTGGGGGCGGCGGCGGTGGCAGCTCCAACTGGGGCGGTAATAATGGTGGCAATGATTTCGGTGGCTACCAGCAGAGCTATAGCGGAGGACCCCAGCGTGGCGGAAACTTTAACAACAATCGCATGCAGCCCTACCAAGGTGGCGGCAATTTCGGCAACAAAGGAGGTAAGCGCACATAGAGAGACTATCTTTATACTATTTCGACATATTCATTATCATGCATTCAAAACACGGTAAACTTACTTGTCCAGCTAACTGTTAGAACATCGTTAGATAGTTTGGCAGTTAGAGAAATAAGAAAGGATGCTGTGATATTAATCCACATCGAATCTAAAATATATACATACATATATAAATATTTATGTTTAGGATGAGAAAAAGATCTCTGGGCTAACTAATGACCGCGCCCAATCAATTAATAGATTAGATTTTGTTTTTAGTAATGGAAATGTTTTGTCATCTTCCTGTGTTTCAATTGATTTTAGGCAACCAAGGTGGCAATTACGGCGGCAACAATCAGGGCTTCAATAATGGTGGCGGCAACAACCGCAGATATTGAGAAAGATCACACAAAGAGTGAAAGAAAGGAGAGAGAGAGAGAGAGAGGAGGAGGAGGTGAGCGATCTTAGTTATTAGTTTTTCGAGTTAATTTAACTTACTAACCAATTAAAAAACAAAAAATGAATCTCTAGAGATAATGGAACATTGCGACATGATCTTGACTCCCAACTAAACGATCCTGTGAGTTTCGTTTCACAATGTTCCATCTCTAAGTGCCCACCCTTAATATGAAACTCCCATTTAAATTATCTTTTTGTTTTGGTTTTTAGTTTTTTTTTCGTTCCATTTCTACGTTTGAGCTTAGGTCCATTATGTATGTGTGTAATTTGTTTTTAAATCACACATCAGCATTTTCTTTAGTAGTTAGTATAAAAACCGCACCAAAAATAGGAGAAAACCTATATACATATGTACCTATCTATCTATCTATCAACAAAAACTTTTGAAATACCAAATCAAAATATTCCAAACACGAGAACCTTTCTGCTACTAAAAAAATTTAGACATAAGTGTACAATATATATTTATATTTCTATTTGTTTCTGTTTTGTATTTAGCATTGTTCCTATTCTTCGTTCGTGTGTATATCTCAATACTCTTGTTTATTTATTCTATATAAATACTTTAATATATATAGATCTATATATATATATATAAAAGATAAATAACATTTCTCATTTATCGACATTTTATAGGTGGTAATTTAGAAGTCGCTCAGTATAAGCCCGAAAATCAAAGTCAAGTAAACGATACGAGTGTGAACAATTATAGTTCATACGCCTAAGAAGTTTTCCGAGCTCTTCTTCACACAAACACTTACCCTAAAAAGAGCAAGCAATCAGGAGCAGAAGAGATGAGATGAGAAGAGGTAATCAGGATCAGTGCAGTCTTCTTTGGTGTTCAGACACAGTTACTACAGAGAAGCAGAAAAAAGAGAGATTGTGAGAGAACAGAGAGACAGAGAAGTAAAGCTTAAAAGTGAGAGACAGAGTACAGAGCAGGAGAGAAAGAGAGCAGTATGTTGTGTGTGCGAGTGTGTGTATTATATGTGTATATCGCGATTTTCAGAGATCATAATATCAAGATCAATTCAACAGCAGTCTCGCACATAATGCACATCAGCAGCAGCAAGCCAGCCAAAACCACACAAAAACGCAACACACTCAGCCTAATCACAGGATTCCCTCTATGCATATATATAAGTATATATATATATATGTCTCTTCTATAGAATGTTTAACTAATCATTGATTGAATGATTGCCACTGATGTGCGAGCCTCTTCAAAAACTATTCTCTTTTAAATACAAACATTAAATTTTATACATTGTAAATTAGCCATAAACAACAAATATGAAAAGAAAAATGAGCAAAACTTTGTAAAATCCTCCCTCAACACCCAACAACCAGCCAATCAACCACCACCAACACTCTCTTTTTTTTTTGATCAATTTTGTCTATAACCATCCAGAGTAAACCTTTTTTTAAACAATCGTCTAAAAGAGACAAGATAAATTTTTTGTAGTTTACAATTTTGCCTTTGATAATCAGTGCAAAAAGAAAGAAGAAATACGAAAATTAATTATGGAAAAAAGAACTCACTCATGCAAAACAACAAATCTATATAAGCAGTAACAACAACAATATGTATTACATTTTATGACTTTCACTAGGCTTAAGTTCTCATTAGTCTTTAAACAAAAAGAAAAACGAGTGTGTAGAGTGTGTGCGCATACAGCCGTCGCGAGCTGTCTTAGTCTTAATTAACTCCTCTACATATATATAAATTTACAAATCTAACATCTATATTAGCGTATTATTCAACAAAAGTTCTAAAAGTAGTCTCTGACGACGGCGACGAAAAAATTTATATAAATCTATTTAAAATCCAATGTTTAGTTTTAATCGATTCTTTATAACAAGAACAACAATAACCTATATTGTATGTAATTATTCATCACTACTATATATATCTTTTAGCCACAATCAGTTTTTGTGTTGTGTATTTGTCCCACAGTTAGTGGTCAGCGCAATTACATATATTTATATAATCCGATGAAATTATACATTTACCAATGTAGCCAGATGTAAAGATTCAAGATATATACAACAAAGAAACGAAAAATACATTAAAAGTAAAAGCATAAGTTCAACAATATAATATATTGATCCTTTCTGTAATTAGAGTAGAATAAGTCTTGAAACAGCAGCGTTTTACGATATTCTAAACTAAAATCAGCAGCAGCAGCAGAAGGCGCAGTGCTTGGTAAAACAAAGATCTATAAAGAGAGAAATTCAGAAACAGAGAGAAGAAACAGCGCAGTGTAAGTTAAAGAATTTGATTCAAGTAGAGCCAGCCAAAGCGCCAGTGCCAGAAAATTGGGCCAGAATTCGGCATTGCCGAATGTCTTTATACTCTTGCCATTATGCCCTTGCATTCAGTTTCAAACATTTCAAGCTTTCGAACCTTTGCTTAGATTGAAATTTTTGTGGAGAAAGCTGTACATGCTCTTATGAGAAACTTCGAAAGTAAAGATCCTTTAACTTCCCTTTTGTTAGCCGAATAATTAGATCTTGTATATTAAAGAAATTTTGTGTATATCTTTATATCAACTACTCTAAAGTACTTCTCCACAAAAATGTGTTGAAATCTTCATGAATATTTAATTTTCCGACTTAAATAAAAAGATCACATTTTTTTAGTCAAAAGAACAACCTTCCTTGCAAGGGTATAATTAACTAAAGCCTTTAATTTACGAATCCTGTGTGTATTTTGTGTAGCAATTGTTGCATTAGCATTATGGGTGGGGAAAACATTTTAACTAAACCACAAAAAAAAGCAACTTCATTACTTTAAATAATTCTCTTGTTTCATTTATAAGTTTGTTTGATTTATTTATTTGCTGCGTTTCTTTTTTGTATGTGTGCACTCAATCGCTTAAAATCTCTTCATTCACCAAATATATCCCTATTATTGTAATTTCTGTTGCAAGTTGGCTGGAAAAGTAATGCGAAGCGCTGAATAGAGGGCGGTTCCCGCGCTACTGATCACAGCCACTACTACCCCCTGTCAACCCACTAGGGCAGAGCTGAGGCAACGGATGTGCTGGACGAACTTAATTATAGGTGAGTGTGGTATATAATGTTGTTTAGGTGGCGGCAGAGCTCTTCTATAGCTTTCAACGATGAGAACATGGACACGAAAAGTGGATGGAAATCAAATTATCATATTTTTCTAGGTATTGCGAACTAATTTTTATTTTAATTGATTTTTATTTCAAATGAAAATAAACTTTTAATATCATATTAAATATTTCATTTATTGAAAAAAGGTTTAAAAGAATTTGGAAAATTTCTGTATTAAATTTTAAATATTTGCAAAATATGTTTGTGACAAGAGCTTTCACAAATTTGGCATAAACAACACTACTAAATCAGTAAAACTGACTTTATTTTGTGTTAGAAGAACAGTCAAAATTATTTTCGTTATAGTTCCTGTGGTGCGGTAAAAAAAAATGTAGAAAGTTTACTCGTTCTAAATTGTGAGCTGATTTTCAAAATGCGCGCTAAACGTATGTAGGTTAAGTTTAAATTTAACAGCATTCGCAAGTCTGTTAAGGTTTACATTATCATTTGGGAGTATGTTAAATTTAACAGTATCATTTGGGAGTCTGTTACATTTAACAGCATCAATTGGGAGTCTGTTAAATTTAACAGCATCATTTCGGAGTCTGTTAGATTTAACAGCATCATTTGGGAGGCTGTGAGATTTAACAGCATCAATTGGGAGCTGTCAGTATTTCGTTATCGAATTATTGCCCATCTCTATTATGCAGAACTCGTGGGCGTGAAAAATGCATGTCAATGGAAATGGAGACGATGCATCGCGCACTGTGGAATTCATTTACAAATACAAAGATCATGAAAAGAAGGATTGTGTGGCGAGATTGGACATAAAGTTTCCCTTCGATGATGAAGATCTTGAAGAGTTGGTCACTCAATTGCTTTCCCAAATGGATCCCATGATGCGGCTTCTAGATGAAAATATAAGTAAGACAGCTGTGGGAGGTAGAAAGGAAATTGCGAAAAGATAATAATTTCCTATTTTAGATTTAGAAAAAGAGCTGCAGTCGTTTGTCGACAGGGAACACCAGCTGTTCTTGGATGACCATGCAGAAAAGCTGCTAAATCAACTGGCCAACGACGAAATTGACCTGGAGACCGTAGTAAGGGATACGGAACGATGGTATAAGGATGAACTGTTGCAATTTGCCGATCGAGTCGGCCCTAGCGATGAGGATATCTTTGCTCAGAGCTTTCATCGCCTGGTGCACTCCTCTTCGCTGGAGGAGATCTTAAAACGAGAGCGTGCCTATGCAAAGGTAATTGATGACATGACCGAGCACATGGACAGCGAAGTAGAGACTCTGAATAACTCGCAGCAACAGGAGATGGACAGTCAAATCAATCAGCTGGATATAACCACCACATCCGAAGATATAAACAATCTCCTGGCCCAGCAATATACGACTCAGAATTTTGTACGCAAGCGTTACGAATCCGAACTCGAGGCCATGATGGGACATCAGAAGAACGAGTATCGCGACTGGATCACCAGTCAAGTGGGACAAATATATCAGGTTTCACCCGTGTCCACACCGCTGGGCAATCGATCGTCGATGTTTGTATCCCAGCAGCCCTCTATGGAGGAGAGTTTTACCATACATCTGGGATCCCAGCTGAAGCATATGCACAATATACGCATTCTGAGTGCCGATGTGACGGAACTGTGTAGTCCTCTGCATGCTGAGGAGAGCCTTAATGGCCTGAACATGGCCTTGGGTCTCTATTCTAGTTCTTTGTGCGGTGTCGTGGTGCTAACCCCATCCATCCAAGCTCAAGCTAATAAGAACATCATTAAAAATGCCAACAAATCGACAGAGTTTCACTTTGAGCAAATGGATGCACAGCTGGAGAAAATTGAGAAACACATACGAGCTCTCGATACCAATACGGATATGACAAGCAGTGGCAGCGGAAGCGGCAGCAGTATGGAGGGCGGTGTAGAAGGAAGTGCGGAAGGTGGTAGTGCCCAATCTTCGCCCATCAAAAGGCATGTACCTAAACTAAAGACTGGTGATTTCTTTGTGACCAAACACTCGAATCTCTCGCAATCACATGTTATCTTTCATTTGATCTCGGACGAGCCCATTAATAGTCCCAGTGAGATAAATTCCCGCCATCCAGTTATACTTGGTCTGCGCAACATTCTAAAGACAGCAAGTCGCCATGACATAACCACATTGACCATTCCTGCCCTGCTGCGGCATGAGATGAGCGAGGACATGACCGTCCAGTGGTGCATAAGACGTGCCGAATTGGTTTTCAAATGCGCCAAAGGTTTTATGATCGAATCAGCCTCCTGGGGCGGCGCAGAACTTAGGTGAGTCCATCATTTAGAATTTGCCTTTTCAATTCCAACAAAATTAAAGTATCCTAAACGAAAGGGTATTATATGAATCAGTTCCTTCTATACATAACTAATATGTATGAATAATTAATTCCTAGTCATTCAGCTGAAATCAAAGACTGGATATTCGCTTGTCTGTCCGATTTCTAATTTGCTATCTGATTAACCCCCACAACCAAGTTAAATATCCATCTAATAGATGAATAGGTTCCTGAATTAATTCTGATATTATACACATATGTCTGATATATCAGAAAAAGATATACAAAATACCTGTATCAGATATTCATAAATCGTTCTCTTTTTCGAAATTAAATTTGCATTTCGCTTAACCTTTAAATTGTCGTTGTTTCTTGAATTCAAATACGGAGTTATATACAAATTTTTTAAAATCTGAAAGCTTTTAGAAGCTTTTACTTAGTTTTTCTCTTTCCTGGTTCCTAGATTGAGTGATATATGATATAAATTTGTAGCAACTGAATAAAGAAAGTTTTCTCTCAATTGATAAGGAACATATTAATTTCTCTGGAGATGGACGTTTTTGAATTAACATGAAAGTGGAATTGAGGACAAAATAGCTTCTAATTTATAATGAGAATTCTCGATGTAATGATTTGTTACACTTTTGCAGTACCCTTCAATTGCTTCTGCCCGATGATATATCCGAGAGCCTCTTCACCACATTGGCAGGAATGGTGCCAAATGTATTCCGCGTGGCGAATCCCAAAATACTTGTCGATAACAACAACAAGTTGTAGACTGCGGCTATATCGACTACCTGCTATATTTATTTATATATATATTCCACTAGACTCATATGTATTATATTCCTTCTTGTTTTTTTTATTATGAATATACAGTTTATTCAGATTCAGAATTATTTATATAGATATTATGCATATAGGCATCGATTTTCCATCGTGTTGTTGTTGGGAGTTTAATATTGTTTGTCAGTATTTTTCTTTTAAATTTAACACACTCAGAAGTTTTCTTGAAATGTTCCTGTATCAATTTTCATTTTTCATCGCAAAACTACAACTATTACCAAGTTATAAGTACATGTTGTCATTTAGTTATATATTATACTGTATATATATTAATTCCAAATTGTAAAATATTTATCTTTGGTTATCCATGCGTGTATGTGTGTGTGTTTGAGAGTGAGAATGAGGCTTTGTTTGTGTGTGTCTTTGTTCGATTGTTGTTTCTATATCTTATGTTAGCTCTACAAAATACACCACTCGATCGAGGTTCGCTTTTTATGTCTTTATCCTTCAACTGTGCCATATTCCCTGATTCAAGCAGTGTAATTGCAGTTCTTGTTTCGTTTAACTTGTAAATATTGTGTTTTTGGTTTTCAAAATCTAAATATATTATATATATATATATGTATATATTTCTTCTGTTCTTTTGTTGTATATTTGAAAACAATCGTTATCTGTGGTATATGTATGTTGTGTATATATATATATAAATTTTGTTTTCATTATTTTGTTAACAATTAATTACGTTATAATTTCGCTGTTTAACCTTTTTATTTTCTTGTTCGTTTCTTGGTTTTGTTTGAGTTGGGAGAAGAAAAAAAGACACTGATAAAATTATTGAGTGGTTCTACAACAGGAACGGATCGCACATTGAATATATCTTCTATAAATCAGTGAAATTAAGAGTTTACATTTTTTCATAAATTGACATAAATTTGTTTGATTTTCGGGCAAAATAAATTAAATTAATTATAAATACTTTTCGTTAGTTTTTTGGGGAAGTTTGATTCCTGTTTCATTGCTTTTTTACTTTTTGCTTAATAGCTACTAATTAATAAATATATATATATGAACATAATAAATATTCTCGCTGCCAGCATTTGCCCATTAAGTATACATATGGCATATGAAATATTCCTGCTACATTTTTTAGTTGAATTGCATGCCACAAATGTAATGAGTTAGTGTAGTTATCTTCTCGTATATAATGAATTTAGTTTAGTTTGTGCCTTAAAAACTACGTTTCCTTCTACAAATTATATATATATACTATATATTCTCCGCAAACTTGAATTAAACAGAACATAAAAAGAGAGTGTGTTGGGGGACTACAAATTGAAACTATCACAAAAAACAAATACTTTTCCATTCTTTTTTTTTATACTATATAAAATTAAAATGAAAACTGTCAAGTAGGATGGATGATTGGGTAAAGAGGATGCCGGGATGAGGTTTACATTTGACTTTCCTTGCGCCACTGAAAGGTACCCGATTTGACGCCAATGCTGGAAGAGCCCTGATTGCTACTGGATGATAACATATTGTTGGTTCGCCTAATTAGTTGAGCTGCCGAGTCGAAGCGGCTACGTATAAGCCTCATAGCCGGATTGCTGGATACTCCACTGCGTTTGCTTTTGCTGTGGAAAAAGAAGAGGCAGTTAAGATGTCTTTTCCAATTGCCCCCTCTCCAAATTAAACAATACCTTGATGAACTGGGCTGATTCTCCTTTAGATTTCCCAATATAATACGCATGTGTGTGTCCCGGGCAAAATGATTGTCCGGCAATTTTGGCTTTGAGCCGCCCCCACTGGAGGTGCCTGCCCTGTTGTCATCATCCACAAAGGCATTCAGAGCCGGTAGCTGACCTGGGGAACTCAGTTCGCTGCTTGGGGAATGTGGAGGCGTGGCATAAAGCGGTGACATGCACTCCATGTCATACAAATCCGCCTCATTGGTCATATTGGTGGCTGAAAGAAGAATTCATTGTTAATATTAAGGGAATGGAATCGAATTCAAGCTTTGTCTTACCCAATTGATGTTCATTGAGATCGGGCAGCACCTGAGAATGCCGCTGGCCACCACCAGCAGCATTATTTCCATTCACCCTCTGAGATCCTGATCCCGAACTAGAAGCATGCTTGGAGTTAATCATCAGATTGTTACGTGAGCTGAGTTTACTTTGTCGCTGCAATTGCTGGGTAAAGGTAAGCGGCGCTTGCTGTAAGGAGAAAAAAAAATCACATTAGAGATTTAAGCCCATCGACTGGGATTGGCCCACACTCACATCGTTGCTGCTGCCTGTGGATTGACTAGAGATGACGCTCTTGCGCTTATGCAAACTGCTCGTATCCGATTGCATGGTGTTCTGATAGAAATTATTTGAGCTATGAGTGGAGCTGGAGGCATTCAGCACCTGAAGATTGCTGCCATTGTGCACCGTGGCCGTGGTGGCCGCCGAGCAAACGGACGAGGCCGACGCATGGGCTGGATAAGGAGCCAGATTCTGATGCAGGGGCAAGGCCGGCGGCTGATCCGGAGATCGTAGCATGCTTGCAGCATGACCATGGAATTTGGGTTCGTTGGGATTGCTAGCTTCATCTAAAGAGGAGAGGGAGGGGTTAAAGGATTAGTAACAAAGCAAAAGGCTGCGCCTTCGTTTAATCTTACTTTTGGTGTAGGTCTCAAAGATCTTGAGGATGCTGGTTCGGCTGGACTTGGCAGCCAGTTTAATGGGTGTTCGCCCACAGTGGTCAGACTTGTAAGGATTGGCCCCGTATTGCAACAGAGCGATGACACATTTCTCGTGACCCTCCTGCGCAGAAATGCCCAACGCGGTGGCTCCCTGCTTGCAGGCATGATCAGCCTGGGCTCCGTAATAGAGCAGAATATTCATCACATCGTGATTGCCCTGCCAGGCACAAGAGTGCAGGGGAGAACGGGCCTCCAGATCCATGGAATTGACATCGGCACGGGCTTCAATCAGTGTCTTGACCATATCCGCATGACCCTGCCAAGCGGCCACATGCAATGCTGTACGTCCTTCGCTATCCGGTATATTAACATCCACATTGGTCATATCCAACAGGTACTTGACTATATCCAGTTTGTTCTCCAACGCCAAAATGTAGAGCGTGGTCCGCGAATCCGCATCCTTGGAATTGACATCGCAGCAGAACTTTAATAAATACTCCACCGTGTCCATGTGACCCTCTAGGCAGGCTAGCCGGAAGGCGGTCTTGCCGTCGTGTGCCTTTTGGTCCACAAAACTGGAATGTATATCAAGCAGTGCCTGGACACAATTCAGACGTCCCTCCTGGGCAGCTAAATGAAGCGCCGTCTTGCCCTCGTTGTCGCATTCATCGATCTTGGCGCCCGAGTCGAGCAGCTGGAGGCACACTTCGTGGAAACCCTCGAAGGCAGCATAATGTAAAGGCGTCCATCCCGCATTGTCTCGATGAGTCTCATCTAAACCGCGATCCAAAAGCTGCCGCACTGTCTCCACATTGCCTTGGGCAGCGCCTATGCTAAGAACGGTGCGTCCCTCGGAATCCATGCAATCGATGCCGCATCCCCAGAAAAGTAACAACTTCACTACGGTGGCATGTCCCGCCGTACAAGCAGCCCACAATGGAGTACGTCCCATGAAATCGGCCAAATCGGGATCGGCGGCATTCTCAAGTAGCAGTTCGCAGACCTCGGCATTACCCTCAAATGAGCTCACCAAGAGCGGCGACATTCCATCATTGTCCAACTGATCTGTGTTGGCTCCATGATCGAGCAGAGTGGAGATTACCTTGCTGTAGCCCGAAGAGCCGCAAAGGGCTGCCACACACAGAGCACTGCGTCCATCCAAATCCAAATGATTTACATTCGCACCATTCTCGAGGAGAATCTCAACGATGTCATAGTGACCCATATAGGAGGCAGCTATAAGCGAGGTGCGACCCTGACGATCCACCGAGTTGACATCGGCTCCAGACTCGATTAGCAGCTTAAGAATATCCTCGTGACCGCTCCAGGCTGCGGCTCTCAAGGCTGTGCGTCCCTCCTTATCGGCCAGATCTATTTTGCAAGCCGGTTGGGCAATCAGTAAGCGAACAACCTCACTATGGCCACCCCAGGAAGCGGATCTCAACGGTGTCCAACCATCACGATCGGCATGATTCACATCCACACGACGCATGCGTCCAGTTCCATCGTTGCTGGGCTGGGAGAAGCTCAACAATAGCTTCACGACATCCAAATGACCGTTTCTTGCCGCTATATTCAATGCCGTCTGGCCATTATAGTCCTCGATCTCCATATCAATGGGACTCTTGCAGGCATTCAGGGCCCGCTCCAATAGCTGATGGTTGCCATCGTTGGCAAGAATGTGAATCAATGCCTTGCCCTTGTGCAGTTCAATGTGATGCGAGTCTGAGAGTTGGTGCAACGTGCTGGAGGCATTTTCATCCTGGCTTTCGATGGGAGGCTCACTATGCTCCGATGGACTTCCCGTACGCTGGGTCTCCATGAGGCAACTCCTTTCACTCGAGAGCAACAGATCGGCCAGCTCAAAGTCAATGTTCTGTGACTTCTCGGGCGACAATTCCGGCGACATGAGCGAGGATTCACAGGAGTTCTGTGACTGGGAATGTGACTCGGCCGCATTGTTGATGCCCGTATCAATGAGCAGCTTTAGCATCTTGGCATCTGTCGGTAGACTGGGCTTGAAGAAATCGCATAGGAACTGGGCAAATGATTCGTTCAGCTCGTTGGCTAAAAAACGCTCAAGCATGGCTCGGGTCTTGGGCAAAAAGTTGACATCGTATTTGAAATCATGTTCGCACTGGGCACAGCAATTCAAGTGATTCGTGTAGAAGCAATCGCTCAAATTGACACGTGATTCGAGCAGCATCAGGATGAGATCCAGCTCCACATGACGACTAGTTAGATATTCGCCAGACTTAATCAAATGGTAGGCGAATCTTCTCACCGTATTGGCGCACAGAGTGTCAGCGACTAGGAGATAGTACATGGAGATCATGACATGGCCCTCATTCACATCGCAAATGAATTTCTTGGTGGCAAACTTCACATCGACAAGCCAGTCGGCAAAAGAATTGTGAAAGATCTTCAAACGTTGGGCATTCGCATCGTAGGCCAAGATGTTGCGCATTAATTGCAAACGTTTCTCAAACTCCTGACAATCGATGGTGTAGTTGTGAGTCCTCAGGCAATTGAAGAGAAACAATTTGTCCACATAACCCGAGGAGGCCAGCAGGACATTTAGCAGTGGCCTGATTTTCATGTATTGCTTCTTGTTGAAGGATTTCTGGCAAATGTACAAGTATAGACCATTTAAGGTGCAGGGAATCAACTTGATCTCCCTGAAACTGAAAAAGTTATCTTTGATGCCATGCAAAACCTTTTCCAAATAGAGGATGCAGCCATTCGACTTGATGTACAGTTGATGCAGTGATTCGATTATCTCCTTGGTCAACATAATGCTGTCCTTAAAGTCGGAATTTAACCGATTTATGATATACTCCTGTACGTCCTTAACCACATGGGATTTACGCAGATCATCCAGTGTGATCTTCTTGAAGCCTGTAAACATTTTTGTTATCTGCTTCGTCTGCTTCTTGGTGGTGCAGACCAGAAATAGCCATTTGGGAAAGAGATGTATGTGATTCGATAGCAATTCGGCCACGTTGCGACTCTTGTGATTGGTGGCTGTGCCACCCCTTCCGCCTCCCTTAAGAGTGGAGATCAGATTGCCCTCGTTGATGTAGTTCTCGTCAATGGAATCGATTAGCAACAGGAGAGCTGTCTTGGGTGGTGTAAGCTCAAGCAGGGGGAAGAGCAGAGCCTTCTTGAAGCACTCATCCGGATTCTTTTCAATGTTGTCCACACTAAGACATTCGAGTATCTCGGGGTTGGAGAGCATTAATTCGTAGTAGCCATCCGCAATGATGGTGCGACAACTCTTGGTCTTAGGCAACGGTGGGGGAAGTGTATTGGTAGTGCTCATCATCTTGGGTTTGTCCCCTGGTATGGGAGGAGGAGAAGTTGTTGTCTGTTGTTGGATTTCATCCTCAGGTTTGACATTCTCATTGCTCTCATTAAGGTCTATAAGAAGTTTTGTTTCCTCTGCTTGGGGCGTTTCCTCCTCTTCCTTGACTTTCGTTGTCTCCATTTCATCGGCCTGAGGCTTTTCATCTTCCAGTTCGTTGCTCACCTTCGTTGCTTCGTCCTCCTTAAGGGCCGCTTCGATTTCGCTTTTCTCTTGCTCACTGCTGAGATCGGCTATATCCTCGCCTCCACCCTGCTGTATAGCCTGACCACCACCATTTGTGCCGCCATTGGTTATGGTTGCTGACAGTTTGGCCGGGGACAAGACACCACCTCCGCTGCCCGAACGACCACGTTTCACAGGGATCTTTGATTTATTGGTCTTACTGGGACTAGATTTAGCCGTCTCCTTTTGTTGCAGCTGCTTTTGATCCTTCTCTGTGCCTATATCCTTGTCCTGCTCACCACGCTCCTTGCCCCGTTTGGGTGGATGAGTTCCATAGATGTTGACATCCTGCTCCGCCTCCGCTGACTCCGCCTTGGTTTGTAATGGAGCCGGTTCGGACTGTTGGCGTGTCAAGCTGGACTTGCCAGCCGTGGGCTTGGCATTCAAGGTCGATGTTCGTTGGGATTGAAAGTTATCCAACTTCTGGGTATCATGTTCACTGGCTCCTCGTTTCAGTTCTTCGATGAGCAATTCCTCGGCGTTCTCACTGAGGCTAATGTTATTCATTGCCTCATCCAATTTTAACTCTTGATTCTGTGCTTCGTCACGCAAGAAAGAGAATCCCTCATCGATGATCCTTTGACTTTCCTCCTTGCCAATCAACGAGGCATGACTCAACAACTGCAGCACAATTTTCCTCATGAAAAGCGACAAACTGTGACACTCTGGATTCTGTGACTCAATCAGGTAGCAGGCCAGCAGCTTCCGATTGAGTATGCCCTTGGTGCCGGAGTTACCCTTCATGATGGCCTGGCAAATAGATGTTTTGCCCGATCCATTCGAACCCAGCACTAGGCAACCATTGTAACTCGAACTTGAAATGCCCGCAGCTGCTGCCGCCTTAGCTCGGGCCGAGACATAGCTAGAACTGCCGCCAGCAGCAGACGCTGCTCCCAAAGCTCCTGGTATGGGTTTCTTGCCCGCCGTACGTTGCTCCAGGCAAAGGGCAATCTTCTTCAGCACCCATTCCCGATGAATGTAGACAGCTGAGCTCACTAAACGACTGTGGTTGGTGTTTGTGTTGTTCGTGTTGCCGCTTAATTCCTGTACAAGCCCGTTGACTTCCTTATCGGGTGAGAGTTTGCGTTGCATTAGGGATTCCAAATTGCCAGCTGTATCCTCTGATGACTTGCCCACCTCCTGTCCATCTTCCTCTGGTGCCGAGTTGCTGCCATTTAGACCGCTTCCATTCGATTGCTGGGTCACATCTAATGGAAAGTTTTGCTGCACCAGATTGGCAAAGTGTTCCTCTCGTGCCAAATTCGAGAAACTGGCATTCGGACAATCTCTTCCAGTGATTTCCAATTTCTTCTGCAGCTGTGTTGTGTCCTTCAGAAAGTTGAGAATACGTCGATCTTCCAGCTGCTGATTAGCCGTACTGCTGCTCGTTGTCCCTGGCTTGCTGCTGCTGTGGCCATACTTGGAGACCACTCCCGTGTGAGTAGGATTAGTGTTATTAGTGGAAGCGGCACAGCCGTCGACTCCATCATCCCCACCACCACCCATTCCGCCGTTGGCTCCCAAAGCGACAGCAGCCGCTGTTGCCTCATCCTCATCAGCATCTAGATCGGTGATTTGTACTGGATTGCCATTACGGACTACGCTGCTGGCCAAACGATTTGAATCACGGTAATTGGACAACTTGGCGGCGGCATCTGTGTGGCGACTCCTCTCGCCACTTTTGTAGCGATCCGATTTACGCAATGGTGTGGCATACAACATCTCTTTGGGCATATTGCCAACAGCAACAATCGAGGAGGCATTCGCTGGTGTCGAGGCAAAGCAATTGCCTATGGAGTTGCCATTGGGATTGCCGCTGCCGCCGCCGCCAGCGGAGGATGCCTGTGACGTTTTCTGCTGTTGCATTTTGCGCACGGACTCATTGTACATGGCCTGACAAGGCAGATTCTCGTAAATGTCATTGCGAAGATTATCGTTATCCGTGTGCTTAGACATTGTTTGGTTGTGCTGCCGCTGCTGGTGCTGACTCTGTAGGATTTCGATGGCAGTGGGTATAATCCTTACCCAACGACTGGCAAAGTTCGTTGGCTCTTAAGCTGCTTGATGATAGCTGCAAAAAGAGGAAAAAATTAAATTAATTTCGTGAGACTATTCAAACATTCAACATTCCATCAGGAGAATCAATAAGGCGTAAGAGTTAGCTTAACGTTTAACCATTTTTAGTACATGGATCCTTACTTTAAATGGCCCATTCCCATTCTCTTTAGTGACATTTATACCTTTTAGATATCGAAAATTACCTGTCAAATCATTACTCCCTCTCTATTACAGTTTGGTTCTTTACTTTTCAGGCCATTTATGTGCCATTACTTCAAACTTAACTAGCACTTTCTGTTGCCATTTTCACAGTGGCTTCGTTCCTCCTTCCTGAGCATCCTGCAAACAATTGACCTGATTTTCTTTACACATTCTTCTTAACCCTTTGCAGTGAAAAGGCACCTCTACACCTCTATCGTCCTGTCTCGACTGACAGGGCTTGTCTTTACGCGTTGTATCTTTTGTTCACGGGTCTCTAAAACTCATGTGTGTGTGTGAGTGTGTGTGTCTATGCTTCGTGTGGTAAGCAGCAAAGTTGCAGTTGCTTTTTGTGTAAATAGCGTTTTTCATGCCACGAAAAAATAGAAAAAACAGTTTTTATTTTAAACTTTTATTTACTCTCCTTGCTACTGTTCACTCGTGAATGAGAGTATCCTTGTGCGTGTGTGTGTGTGTGTCTGTGTGGGTCTTTGGAGAGTTGTAGATGTAACTAATGATGCCTTCTCCCCACAACAGCAAAATGAGAGCAAATTCAGCACGTTCTTCTCCTTTTTATACCTTCTTCTTCTACTTCTTCTCCTTCTTGTTCGTCATAAAAATTGATGCAATGATTTACGACTTTATATAGCAAGAGAGAAGGAGCGCTAAGTAAAACAGACTGTCTAAATGCCATCCTAGTCTGATAGATTACCATAGTATGGTTCAGATTGTTAGTTGTAAGTCAGCTATAAAAATCGTTGATTAAGCGCAAAGCTAGCCAAGGATTGGAACAAATCTCCCATGCAGAATGTGACACAGAATAAATGCTTTTTAGATTTTGTCCTCCAACCAATCGCACTGGCACGTGAGTACCCTGTGGCCAGTTTACGGTTCGTAATTATTGATGGCAACACTAACCACAGTTTCCCTACCATGTGTGTGCGGCATTCCACCCATTTCCGTCACGTAGTTGGTTGGTATCCCATAATTTGTAACTCTTTTTTTTGGGGGGGGGTAAACTGAATTGATTTGGAATTGTAATTGGAATCAGGGTGAACGTTAAAGCCCTTTGCTTGGTTGGCCACATTAAGAAATTTTCATTCTTGGTTAATATGAGGAAAATTGTGCTTGCTAATTATGCAAATTAAATAGTTTTTTTTTTCGCTCCTCCCTCTATTCCAAGTGTTTAATTGAGAATTCGAGTTGAGAAGTTGCCATCTTTGAAATGCGTGCCACTCGCATACTCGAGTGGCAAGCAATTTGAGACTGCGAGAATGGGGGTGAGCTGAGATTGTTGGAGTGGGTTGCATGGACGGGGAGGCAAGGCATAATTGGTGGCATAGCTAATTGGCATTTCCACAGTGTGCAATAAGTTTTCTTTCGTTTGGCGTTTTCCTTCTTGACAAACTAGCAAGCGCAGCAAACAGTCCGCCATGTAACTCTCTTCAACAAAAAGTTTAATTGGATTTCATCCAAGTCGAAAAGTAAAACGAATTAGTTTGGAAAATTTGTGTAAATTTGCACAGAATTCTTACTCAAGCATAAAGAATGTGCGCGGTGCCCATTAAAGTGAATTTAAACAAAACAAACTGGTACATACCTCTATACATATGTATGGTATATAATTTCTTAACGAATGAACAAAACAAAATTTTAATTAGTTGAGTGGAATAAATAAATCGAAATTCATTTTAGATCTTTTTGTTTATGCGAATATGTCGGTACACACACACACACACACACACACATACGGAGATTTATATATTGATACATATGTAAAACTGTATGGCCATAAACAACTTCAGGAGGCAGCCCAACCCCAAAACCCCCCGCCGTATGAGAAGGTGGCAGGAAGACATCTGTCTGTATCTGTAACTGGCAGCTGCAGCCTGCACTTGAAGCAATTGCAGCGTGGGAATATTTGTTCTTTTTTTTTTACACTCCCCACATGGTTTTTTTTTTGCTTGCTCAGTGGCTCCGCATGCCAAAGAAAACACAGAGAGAGAAGAAAAAACACACAAAATATGCAGAAAAATGCAAAAATTTTGCTTGTCTACAATCAACGCCCTTCCAGGCATCCAGCAGGCGACAGGAGGGTATAAAGTTGATCGGCTTGAACATAATTGAAATGTTGCACCTACAGGACAGGAAGTATTTACTACAATAATTTTTATTTACATATCTACTTTTTGTTTTTGCAATTTGTTGTTATTTACTTTTTTAAAAAAATGTTATGCTTATTACGATGACGTATGGAAAAGACAAGAAAAGACAGAGAAAGAGCTCATGTTTAAATTATAAATTGACTTTTTGTCTTATGCAAATAATAATTTGGTGTTTTCCTTTTGACATCAACAACAAAATAAATGTATTCCATGCATTGTAAATGTGAAACGCAGGCAGACAACATGAACATACATATATATGTAAATCTATGTGTACGTACATCATTCATATGCATATGCACATAGGGAGAAATGTATCCTTATATATTTTAATTTAATATAACAGATCTACATATAACATTCCTACACAGATATAACCTTAAATTGACCTGAAATGAAGCAATAACTAAGAAAATCCAGCATATTGTCAAAAAATATCTTACAATACTTCTCAAACTTTATTAAAATCTTTAACTTTGCCAATCTTTAAGTTGAGCCAATTCGGTATTTTTTGGAAAACTCATCGCTTATTTTAACAACTCTGAAACTTCATATTATTATTCATATATTCATATATTTCAATAATCAAGAGAAAATACTTTTTATCTTCTAAAGTTAACATGTTTTAATTGCATTTAAAAATTGGTAGACGATTCCCAATCTGCGGCATTTGCTTTAGTTCATATTATTGCAGGGTATGTCGACTGATTTTGCTTATTTTTGGCTTATTTTGTATTATTCTGACTTAATCAGGACGACGATTTTCAACGCAAACGTGTAAAAAATCAAATCTAGCAAAATATTGTTTGTAGAAATAAATAAAATATAATAATAAAATATCAAAAAAAATGCGCTGTACGTGCAAAATCATGAGAGCAAGGAGCAAGCAAAGCAGCTTAAAGCTAAGAGCGCTAACATCAAGTACACCCACACATTGCTTGGCATTGTGTATAATATATACACACACACACAGGCACACATACACACTTTTCTAACTACATAAAACGTGGAAAAGAGTCCTGTATTGATTTTCAAGCTCCTGGTGCTGCAGGCTATGAAAAAGCGAAATAAAACGAAAGGGAACAGTAACGAAGTTTGGATATCCTGGCAGGAAATTCAACTACGATATAGGGAGACAGATATTTGTATGTATATACATATATCAATCTCTTTAACAAGATAATACAAATGTACAATAGCAGTAGCAGGAATCAAGTGAAACGCAAACAACTGTTCCTGTTCTCGCCGGTGGAAGGGTATGCAAATGAAATCAGAAAACGAAATCTAAACGAATGCTCTGATTTTGGATGCGCTTAGTTTTATAGTACAATCTGAATGATTGTTGTTGTTGCTGCTGCAACAAGAACTCCCAGTGGAACGTGCAGGAGGGTTCAGAATTCAGTTCTTGACTGCACCGGAAGTGAATTCAATGCGGGTGCCCCCAAAAGGACAATGGTGTATGCATTATTTTTCATTGCTTGCTTTTTAACAAATGAGAACAGGATGTCAGGGAGTAGAGAAACGTAAGCGATGTCCGTTTAGTAACCGTCGTACTCTTCCCCTTAGGGGACAAATATTTTAATTAAACTTTAATTTTTCATGGTTGCATAATGTTTGCAGGATGTACGACAACATTTAACCAGACAGAGTCAGAGCATTGTCATCGTCATCCTCAACATCCGCATCATCATCATCGTCATGATCCTTTATTGCCAGGATTATGCATTGCCTTTGCTTGTTTCTGGCTGGTGGCATGCAATTTTGCATTCAGTTGCCTTCTCCTTTTTTTGCTGTCGTGGCATGCTGCAACATTTTCGTTGTAATTTTTCATGCATTTTTCAACGCTCTCAAAGAACACACGAAAAAAAAATAAGTAATAAAAGGAACGCCAAGTTGGCATGCCATTAGAGCGAGAAAAACTTTGGCACATGTCGACTGAATGTGTGTGTATGGGTTGGTTTACTTGTACGTAGGTGTGTGTGTGTGTATTTGTCCTTTCTTGCGTTGAAAGCTTATCGTGAGGGCATGCCAGTTATTTCTCAGCTTTTTTTATTGTTCATGCAATATTAAAAGTTATGAAACATTTATTTACTCAGCACATTGGCAAAGTTGAGCCAAGTTGAGCCAAGTTGAGCGACGAATGAAAGACAGAAAGATAAACTGCCAACGCCCATTTTGTAAAAACATTAGGAAAATATTTGCATTCACTGAATTTCTGTTAACTATTTCTAAAAGGAATATGCAAACGGGTATGTTATTAGAAATGAAATTTAAATACTTCAAATAGGTAGCAAATGGTCGAGTATGTTTTTATGTCATTTAGCGGGCTTTTTTGTTTGGTAGCCATTGTCTCTAAGAGATGCATCTATGTGTGTATCTTTACTCCACGTGTCGTTGTCGTCGTTGTAACCGGCCTTGTTACGCTTCTTTTCCTCCCCCATATGTAGATTTATCTGTGTCAAAATGGCGTCGTCTGCATATTGACATCGTTTTCGACATCGTCTCTCTATATCACCTGTGCTCCTTTTACTCACTCTACTGCAAAATGTAGGGACACGCTCTGGGTCCAACCTTTTGGCATTTCCGTTTCCTCTTGACTGCCTGCTTTGTGTGTCGTTGGTCTGTTTGTCTTTTAATAACTGCGTGTTCGTTTGTCTTGGGTAAATGTCATCAACAAGGTGGAATCAAAAGAGAAAAACTTCATGTTGTGTTTGGGTTATGTTCCATGTGTTTGCCGAGCAACATTTAATCAAATTAATACACACACACACATCCCATCAGGATGTCTGTCTCGACAGCTGGTTGACATTTTACAAGTCTGTGTGTCTCTCTGTCTTCTTCTTTATTGATGAATGAGTCGAAGGAATGGGATTTTCAGAAGCATTCGTTTGTATAGTGGTTTGTGGCATAAGAATTCGAAATTTTATTCAAGGCAACTTTACGCCAACTTAAAGTTATACCCTCTTCTGCTCCACCCCTTTCTCCTGTTCTTGTCATTTCGACAACTTGACTGTTTGGTATTCCTTTTGTAAGTTGGCTTTTCATTACATTTCCATTTTCCTTTGCAATCTAATTGAACTGAAAACTGTCGAAAAAGCTGCCGGCCATATCGGTTGTCTATCTGTCCGTCCGTCTCGTCTTGTTGGCTCGATAAAAGAGCATTGGAAATGGAATTAATTTTGGGCAACTAAAACGGCACATGAGCCAAGTTCACTCGAATTAAATTCAAGAAAATGGAAAGAGCACTTTGATTTTTTTGTGTCTGGCTTGTAAGCTCAGGTTTAATTAATGTGGGAACAGATATTTATATGTACATATATATCTACTGAAACACACAGAGGACAACTTCGCCTCAAAGTATGCAGTTACAAATGGCTTTCATTTTGACATGGATTTTGCCGTCTCGGCGTCTAGGGCATAGAGGGCACGTGCTTTTATCCTGACTAAAACGAAATGGCAAAACGAAATGCCAAAGCGCAACCATTACAAAATGTGCACAGTTTTAGATCAGCTTATTCCCGCTTAATTGCAGCATTTCCTCTTGTTTGTAGTATATGTGCTCATATAATGTATAAGAGTGAATACATATATGTAGAAAGAAAGATAACAACAACGCAGGAAACCAGTGAGATTTGCCTTTTGAACAAGAGCCCTGTAAGACCATCAACTAAGTGAATTCCACTTGACATTAAGTGCATGGCAAGTGAATGAAAGTGCTAGATTATAGCTTGATTAAACTATTGAGATGATGATGCATATAAAAACTTGACCAGGCAACGGATAAATACTTATTAAGAGACATTTATATGTGTGTGATTATATTCTTAATCTGCAACAATGCGACATGGAAATTATCTTAAAGATAAACCGGGCTAAACCAACTGTCTTATCATTTAAGCAAATGGAAATCATAATATGTCTCCATAAATAAGCGAAAATAACACCATTTAAAAGGATATTCAGACGTCCCCACTTATTCATGTGTTTCCATCAATTATAATTCGATTTTATTATCAAAATATGTAAGCCCATAATCTGTTTGGCTAAATGATACACATGTTGTTGGCATTTTGTAGATGTTTCAATAAATAATTCAATCAATTCTGGCCACTTAAATTACATTTGTATAATTTGATGGGCATTTAGTAAAATTAAAACTCTACACCATACGTTTGAGTTCAAAAATATATATCAATTATTGAAGAAACTATTGGTAAAGTCAATAGAATAAAAACTATAAAGAGGAACAAATAGAATTTAAAATATTAGAAGATTGCCTAATTTAGTTCATTATGCGGTTTTTGAAAATGGAAATTGATAAATTTATTATTGCCTTGTGTTTACCCAATTTCTGTGCCATTTCAATTAGCCAAATTGAGAGAAAATTGTTTGACGGAAAAATCAATAGCCTGGGCTGAGTTGTGGACACACAAATGAAGCATGTAATCATTTGCTGCTTGAAAGCCATTTATGGCAGAGCAATGTGTTAACCAAAGTCAAGCAGCTGCCATAATTTTTCTGTCGTGATGGATGAGGTCGCCCCAGACTCAGCGTCAGGTACATCATCAGGTGTATGAAAATCAACAGCTACGAAATGAGCATGAGATGCTAAAGAGCAACGCACGCACGCCACAGAGAGTCAGGCGGGAAGGCAGGCAGTCGGTAAGGTAAGTCAGTGTGGCAGTCAGCCAGGCGGTGAGGCAAAAGCAAGTCAAGCAAGCGTAAGTTAACCCTTTTTATTTTACCATCACTTTACTTTGAAATGCGCTGTCGTTGACGACGATGTTCCTCCTCTTGATGTGGCTGCTGTTGAAGTTTTCAATTTGGCTTGCTAAAAGTTTCGATTATGTTTTACCCATTTCGGGTAAATTGAATCAAGCCAGCCATAGGAGGTAAGGCTGATTTGTGAGATGAATTGAAATTTCCGACATTGATAGGATTTGCGGAAGTTGTGCTTAGCTTCAGCCACTTGAACTAGAATAATTATATTATAATGCAAAAATCTTAAGAAATAATAAACGATAAATAAAGAGAGAGCAACAACATACTTTCCATAGAAAATGATAAGCAAGCAACTCTTAATGTTTAGCCTAGAGAATGTTAAATTAGTCGATTAAAAGCAGCAGCCATGAAGGGTTTACACTTGCTGATAGTGTTACTCAGCCAGTTGCCCAGCACTTGGATGATGCCCCAACAACTGGAAACCAACCAAGAGTTGGATTTGAATGCAATTTACTTGGACGGACTCTTGCGGAATGTGAATACAAGTGTTAATCCTTGTGAGGATTTCTATGGCTATGCATGTGGCAATTGGAGTAACAATTACATTGACACGGATATTTACTTGGATATGCCGGGCTATATGGATTATTTTTACAACAAGCAGTTGCTCAGTGCTCTGGAGAAAAACCATTCCGCTGGGGGCATAATTGCAGATCTTTGGGCCTATTACAATTCATGTGTGAGTCTAAAGCAGCCATCGCTGAACGAAATGTTACATTTGGTGGAAAAGGAACTCGAAATCGAATGGCCCATCTTTAGGATCAATCAAAGTGAGCTCTGGGCCAATGAGACCCACTTCGATTGGCTGGGCACATTGGCCAGACTAAGAGTATATGGCCTGAATGGCATATTCTTTAGACAGGAAGTGAATGTGAGACGTGAGAATGGTTCTCACTACGTCTTGCACTTGATGCAACAGCAGCCAGTTGCAGTCAAGTCCCAATTGGCTGAGCAACAAGTGCTTGACTTATATATAGCTTTTGGCTTGAACAAGACGTTGGCTCAAAATCTAACAGCCAGACTTTTGCAATTGGAATGGCAAGTTGGCAATCTGACGAATATGTATCTACGAAATGGAAATGAAAGCATCGCCTATGAATTACCCGAGTGGACACTAAAGCAATTGACTGAAAAGTTACCCCAACTAGAATGGAGATATTATTTTAGCACTTTACTGGCTCGCCCTTTGCCAGATGAGCAGCTGATACAAGTGGTGCAACTTGAGGAGAGTTATGTTGACAAACTACAAGTGATACTTGACAAAAGTTCCAATGAAACATTGGCCTACTATATTATGTTCAAGTTACTCTACTACTTCAATGAAGAGTTGCCTTTGGCGGGGAAGGATCAGAATTTATCTATTGCCTGCATCCATCAGTTACGTGGTCATATGCCCTTGGCCATGAACTATCTCTACGAACAAAGTAACTATGCAACACGACGAAATGTCTTTGATGAAGCTTTGCAGCAAATTATGGCAAATATTCAAGAACAATTCGATCTCCTGCTGCAAGAGAATCATCTGCATCTGAATAGTAAGGAGATGTCATATGTAAGGGAAGAGCTTGGCACTTTGCGCCTTAAAGTAGGCAATATTCCTAGCCAACTGACAGAGAAACAAGTAGGCCAATACTATAAGGACCTTAATTTGCATCCCTTGCGTTTTTTTAGCAACAAGTTGCAGTTGCTGAAATTTAACTCACGTCTCGTTCAGCAGATGTTGCTGAATCTACCTCAAACTCTCTATCAGAACGAGGGCTATTATCACCAGGAGGCAGCCGTCTCACAAAACTCTTCGCCTGTGAAAATCTTTCAGAATGCCATCCTCCTACCCTATGGCTATTTACAATTGCCAATTTACGATGTACGCATCGATAAACTGCTGCAGTACTCGCAATTTGGTTTCATCTTGGCCCACGAGTTGCAGCATGCTTTCGATCTCTTTCACATTGTGTACGATGCCAGGGGCAACTATAATGAGACCGGCCTAGGTTTGGTCCAGCATTTTCTGGATTTTATCAATTGCTATGCCAAGACTCCATCGGACCATGTCCTGCTCTCGGAAACTATGTCCGATATTGTGGGTCTGCGGCTTACCTTTGCCGCCTACTTTGACCAAATTAAGCCAACAACAACAAACACAAAAGAGAACCCACATCTCTCTCACTCTAGGGGCAACTACACACACGAGCAGCTTTTTTTTCTCAATTCGGTGCAGTTTTTGTGTGGTAACATGCAGAAAATTGAGGCTATGGCCTACAGTGGAGATGCTGAGCATGGATTGCACAACAAACGAGTCAATCGCAATTGGGCCCATCATGAACACTTTGCCAGGACCTTTAACTGTGCACCCGGTCAGGCTATGCATAAAGAGGAAATTTGTCGTTTGTGGTGAAAGGGAAAATTTAATTTTAAACAAAGCTGAGAACACCTTGAATTTTGTTAATTAATGTGTTCTTCTTAAATCGAGTTTGTTGGAAATAAAGCATTCGTTTTCTCAGTAGCAAATAAATTTCTGTTTACAAAGGTAAATCATATTCTTGGTCTCATGATGGTTTGAGCGGAAGTTGGATGCCTGCCATTTGTGACCTTGAACAAATAAGTTAACAAAAAAAGCAATGCGCATGAATTACAATGGACGCGCGTTTGCCTGCGTCTCTCCATTAACATGTAAATGTTGTTGCAAGCCGGCAAAAAAGGAAAGGAAACCGACTGCCACACCCTAAAAACATGATGTCAGCCCAGGCACGAGGCATAAGGCACCGGCATCGACATCGGCACCGGCACCGGGACTTATACACTGGCGACGACATCGCCCATCAAAAAGAAGAAAAACAAAAAAATGCTCAAGTTGTGTGCTCTGTTAAGATAGCGGCGAGGTAATGACAAAAGTCATATTTAACTCTTGCATTTTGCATATTCCATTTAATTTATTGTTGCATATATATTAATGGCAATTTATGTGGCCCACGCACGTGTTGCACTCATATGAGTGGGGGGTGAAAGAGAGGAAGATGATGGGAAACGAAAATTAATATTGTACATTTAAATTGTGTCAGTGGTGGCAATGTGATGGCATGGTCATGGAACATCCCCGATGATGAGTCCGGCATTGTTGTCACACTTGATATACATTTCACACAAGAACGGATACGACAAAAAAAACACAGAGCAGAAAACAGAAAACCGGAGCAGCAACTGGTCGACACACATTGGCACAGTGGCATTCAATAAAAAAATTCGTTGTCTTGTAGTTAACCAATTACTTTTTCGGCCATCTATGAACCACTGTACGAAGCGACGTTGACTTTTGTTTTGTAGGGTTTCATGACTTTATTTATTCTTTTCAAATGAAAATGACAACCCGGGGGAACCATGCAAATGGCTCACTCTCGGAATTGGTCATTTGATATGAACATTCCCCCACATTTTTAACGTATGAACTTGTCCAGCAGTACGGCTCTGAACTAATTGATGTGAGCTGTGTAGTGAAAATTAAAATGCAGTTTAACTAGTGTCCAACTTGCAGCTGTCTCTCGCCTCGTCATCAAATCGTCCACGCGCCGTCGTCATGTGCAGTTAGCCAGCCAGCCAGTCAGCCAACAGCCAGAAGCCAGCAGCCGGTAAGCCTACACTTAAAGCCAACATGGGTTGAGGTGACTTGTCTTAACCAACTTGAGCTTGCCAGGCAAGCCATTCAGCCAGCCAGCAAGCACTTTGCATAATGCGAAACGAAGTTTCTGCCGCTGCTTCTGCTGCTGACTTTGGCTCAAAGGCAAATGTGGGTTAAATGCTTTTTGTGGCTTGTGACCACAGAGCACTGAGCGCCACAGAGTCAGTCTCATAGTCCGTTGACTGTGCATTTTACTATATACTTACATACATACATACATACATATTTACATTTTTATTTTTCTTTTATTTGTTTTCCTGTTTTTTGTGTTTTTCTTTTTTCCAACGTCAAATGCAAATTTTCAATTTGCTGCAAAAGTTTTTCATTTAATTTAATTGAAAGTCAACAAATTGCAAACCTATGAAAACTGATTTTTTCATTGTTTGTTGCGGGCAAATGAAAATAAAGTCAATTAGTCTACAATTAAGTGGTAGTTGATTCTCTTTTTTTTTGTGTGTGTGGTGACAGGAGTAAGCAGATGCAAGGCAAAGTACCTTCTTAATTATTGAACTTAAAAGTTTCACATCCGTTGATAAACAATCGATTAATTGTTTAAACTAATCTATTTGAACTGAACGATCTACACTTCCGCCTTATATGTGCATATCTCGTGGAATATCAAAGTTTTTCCTTTCTTTTGGTATTAGTTGGTCAGCGTGATGAACTCATTACAAAGGAACCTTATCAAACAACAATAACACAAAAACAGAGACAGAGACAGGGTAAAGACACATAGAGATAAAGGAAGAAAGAGAGTGAGATGTAGAACAAGGCAATGGCAATACAAATCATTATCGCTTTGCCATGACGCCTTTCAATACTTGGCATTTGTTTCATTCTTTTACATAGCAATAAATAAACAAATATTACACATACGCCTCGTGGCTGCTGCGTCATTCAATCGACCAGTTGAAATCAGTTAACAATTCTGGCCAATTTGTTTTGTGGCCACAAAACAAAAAAAAAAAAGATACACTGAAAGGAATAAAACTCTGCAGCAGCTGGCAATGGTGGGCGATAACAGGCAAAATAGCAATCATCGAGTTAAACGAAAAACAAGTTTGGCTTCCAAAATAATAAACTTGTTCAATGTACAAAAAAATTGCTAATGATTACATGAATGGAGTTTCCGCTTTGGGGCAAAAATGTTTGCTGGCCGGCCTAACTATGTCAGCTTGATAAGATTTACATCACAAAGAATACTTTTAGATACACATTTATTTTATAAACGGACTTTGTTTAGTCTCGTCACTTATCGTCATTGCAGTCGTCTGTCTGGCACATTGGTCACTCAATTATTTATGCTGACACTTTGTGCCGTTGAGAGTACAGAGATAATTGACTCACTCAAACAAACGCACACAGACACATGGCGTATACGTAATGCGCTCGTTGCTTAGGTGCATGTTAATGCATCGACAAACAACAATCCGCTTGCCACTTCATAGACATGACCATGGACACCAAAAGCACACCACAGAAAACATTCTCTCTCTCCGTATCCGTCGAAATTTAATGGCATCGATTGGCACACACAACTTGCGGAAATTTGCAAAATTTGGTTTGGTCCAAAATTGAAATGCGTAACCTGCGGTATATTGCAATTAATTGAAGCATTTTGTGGCAGCCCCACCAAGCGGTGTGTTAACCAATTTCAAAGCCAAAATATTGTGTTAATATTTATATTTTAATTGCATTTTCTTTCTGTTATTGTTGGTGCGAACTTTGTTTTTTCTTTGCGTTGCAAAAACGGAAATGAAAACCTATAAATGGCAATGCAAGAAAAGAAGAAAACACAAAAGGGTGGAAGCCCTGGAGAGAAGATGCAAAGAAAATAATAGAAAATTCTCCATTTATGTGTAGTTTGCCTTATTACTTATTAATAGAAAATTTTTAACTATGACATCATTTACATTTTTAAATTTGTGACAAATAATATATAATATGTGACTTATAAACCTAAAATATTTATACTTTATCTATGAAACAGTTATAATTGTTTTATTTTATTGTTTGGAGTGATTAATCAGTTTAGGTTGAAATGCTTATCGGTTTATTGAATATTTATTTTTAACAACTGATTTTCTGAAATTCATTGATATTTTAAAAGTTCTAATCAATTTAAAATAAATAATGTCTTTTATAATTAATGCCCATTGACAGTTGTTTCGCTTTATAAAGCAATATTATGTGTAAAAATGCTTTTAATAATTAATTTTCATAAGCTTCCCATTGCTTAAAGCATTAATGCGTTTTTTTATCGCTAATGTTTGCTTGACACATTTTTTATGGGTTATCTCTTTTAGCCCACATATCACTGACCTATCCCTCGGCTGAGACTCACAACCTAAAATGAAATACTCTGTCCAAATATATGCATATAGTTTATTGGCTTTACTGATCGAGGCTTTTCCTATTGTTGGCACAAACAATTAGCCAAAGTGTTGGCGTCATCATCGCGTCGTCACTTCGCCTCCTCTTCACTCTCCACTCACCTTAATGCCCTCCATGTGGAGAGGTAAGCCCGTGCTCACAGCTGGGCACAGACATACACACACACATATACACGTGTGTACTGATATGGGCAAAAAAGAACTCATAATAGCCCGGTAAATAAATGTATGGCGCCGTTAGGGCGTGGCTATAGCCTTATACGTATAGACACACACACACACACACACACATTCATGATACTGACATGGCAATTCATTCATATAACTTTTGGTTAGATTGCGGCTTGAATTGTTGTTGTTTTTACGCTTCATTTGTTTGGTTTTCCTTCTCTTGTTTTTTTTTTTTTGTTGGGGAGGTGAGATTGAGGGGCAGATCTTTTTGCTAGCCTTGCTAATTAACAGTTGGGCACAAATCCCTCAGTTTAGCATTTATTTATTGCCATAGTTATAAACAGATTATGGCTATTTAACATGCCTTCGATTGCCACACAAATATCTTCTATGTATATGTACATATATATTTTTATACATATATTTATTTTTTTTTGCATGCATAGGAGAAAAATTATAATTGAAGATGGAGAAGAGTCTACGAAATAGAGTAAACAATTGTGTTTGCCTTTGAATTATCGTTGAGCGCGAAGACAAAAAATAATAAATAATATTAGGCTTAGTGTTTGCTCAATGATGTTTACCCTGTGACTGGGGTAAGTTTCCCTCTCAAAACAGTGCAGGGAACCTAAAGAGATGATGATGTAAGCAAGTTAGCTGACTGTAATAGTTTGTACAAATTATTGGATAAACGTTGTAAACGTTCACAACGTTGCATCATGCTCGCTATCTTGCAACGTTGTAAGACTAAGAAACTTCTTCTATTGCAACAGTATTACAGTTTAATTATGATTAAAAGCACGTTAGAAAGATTCTTAATCTTATATGTAATTAATTTGTAAATAAATAAATAAGTGGGATGTAAATTATTGTCATACTTATGATTAAAATAGAATATTAAAGAGGTAAAACATCTTTGCCAAACCGAATTAAAAATAATACACATAATAATTATTATAATTAATTTATGCAACTATTCAATTAATTTAATGCATTTAAAATAATTTTTCACTTTCTTAAATTTTATTTTTCGTAGATTTCATTTGCCAAATATAATTTAATCATATTAGTATGCACTTTTTCAAACTGTAAAATGTTTTCAGTGTTTTCATTATATGTGTGTGAGTATATATAGAATAGTTGCAGCTTTATTGCAAGCAATTAAAATGGACGCCAGGATCTGGCAGATGTGGGTCATCAGGCTGTGGCTGTTGCTACGAAAAGTTGTTTCAACCAACGAAAGTCCATTAGAATGCCAATCGGCAAACCGAAATGGCAGCTCAGCTCAGCTAATGCCACAGGAATACATTGGGAAGTGAGAGAATGAGTGACTGAGGGAGGTTGGGGGTAACTGAAGAAAACTTTATACAATGGAAATTGTGCGGAAATTGTTGTCACACATCAGAACAAGAGAAACTGGAACATAAGCTAAAACAAGGATTTCACTTCTATCTCTATCTCTAAAGCATTTAATATGCACTAAGCAAAAGCATGACTCACTGGATAAAAGTTTACTCAAGGCTTATTGTGGCTTATTCAAGTAAACAGAAAACTTAATTGTCATTTGTATCTTTTTGTCATTTTCCCTTTGCTTGTTTTTCGGTGCAAGTTGTTTATTATCATGAACAGCAGAGGACAGGGCGTAAAATATAAACAAGATTTTTGTCTTTTTAGCCGTCTTTAGAGACTAAGACAGAGAGAGAGAGAGAGAGAGAGAGAGAGAGAGAGAGAGCGAAAGCAGTGTTCATTAATCAACCAGCCCACGCCCACGAAAAGAAAAATATCGAGAGCAATGTAATAAAGAGCTAATGACAGTCACAAGAGATAGCTTTGGCTTGGCTTGTGCAATTTACGGGGGTGTTCCATGGACCACCCAATCTAATATACTATATACATACATACATACCGACTTTCAATTGCGTAAATTGTTTCGGAGGAGGAGAGTCAGAGACCCATTGGCAACATCAATGATAAATGTTTGCTGCACATTGCAACAAGAAAGACAGAAAGTTTGCAAAGGGTAATTAATGATTGACTTCAGTTAGACTATCATTCGAACGACTGTTAGTTAAACTGCCAAGAAGGAGAACAGGTGAATTCCCAGGGAAGCAAACAGTTATTATATAATATGATTTCAGTGAAAGAGAGTTGGTTGCATTCTTAATTGACTAAAATCCTCTTAAGATCCAAAGGAAGTTACTTTAAAGCTCCATTTAATGGCAAATTATATTATTTTCAATTTAATAGCAACCTACTAACTTTCAATGCAGAATCAAAATGGTATAATATTTTATGACTTTCTATTGCGTCTTTCTGATTTTTATAGCTAAACTATAACTTTAATTTGCTCGAGCATTTAACAAATTAAATCTAAATCTATATGCATACAAATTCTTTACACCATTCACTTCTTCTTGCCTAAAAAGCATTTAGCAAATTGTATAATTTGTGTATGCTAAAAAATACAGAGAAAACTGCCTCTATTCACATCCCATCCCATCATCATTCCATGCAAGCTTTCACCTAAATCCCTGACCTTTGTGGTTGCCATCTTCTTTAACTACATTCTCCTTAGTTAATTACTCACGATTCATCCGCCTGTGCTTCTCTCTCTCGGCATGCCACATTCCCCTGGGTTTTTGAGTTGAAAAATGCCTTAAAATGGATTATGCTGGAGGTGGAGGTGGATGCGACTGCGGAGTAGGTGGAGACGTGGATGAGCACTGGCGGCCATCATCAAATTTGGGTCAGGCACTAAGTATAAGTGAGTGTTATGTAAATTACGCTATATAGAAAAGGATCCTGCAAGGTCTATTCACACACACTCACACACACCCTCCATTTTCCCCTCTTTTCATGCCCTAATGTATTGTGTGTTTGCTTTGCACATTCATCTTTGGTGAAAGACCGCGCCCGTTTGACAGATATTCTGCCGTTGGTTATACTCAATTCGCACTTGCTTTTCTCTCTTTCATTTGGTTTCTTCTTCGTTTTTAATTTCAACTGAAGAATGATATGCTCACACACATGGTAGATATTAGATGGAAGTGAGTGAGTCGTCGTCTTGGTAAAGTTTTTCTTGTTGCCGGGGTAACCGCAAAAAAGATTATATCATAGTACTAGAAGTCGTCAGTCTTCAGTCTTTAGCCTTTTCGTACCCCCTTGGTTATGCATCGGCCATTGACCATGACGAAGACGTAAAAGAAGAAGAAGCAAAAGCAGAGCAAAGCGAGGCAAAGTAAAACGTAAATAAAGAACAATAATAATAAGGGGCCCAGTATACACTCTAAGAAAAACATGATTAGTTTCAATTTGAATTCTTTCTTAATGGCTTTATCTCTTAGGGATTCCTTCCTCACATGTTCCAGAATTAACTCAAAATTGTTTATTTAATTTTCGCCAAGTGTACTTTCTTATATGAATGTCAGCTCACTGAACGTATGTACATATGTATCTTAAGCAAGCATTAACACTTGCACATGAAAGAAAAGAAGGCGCAAATACAAGCAAAAGTCAACAATCTCATAATCAGTTCAATTACAACAATAATAAGGCAGTTTCTTCTTCTTTTTTTTTTGTCTAATGAATTTCACAACTCAGCCGAAGGCGGTCGAAGCGACCTACCGATAAACTCCAATTGCAGAACGCCAATAAAGCGGACAAAGGTTAAAAGGCCAACATTTTTTATTGAGTGACGCAATCAGGTTTGCTATTTCAGATCGTTGAACAAAAGGCAGGAAGGAAACTCCCGCAACAATTGACGCTGACCCATTTTGACTGTTTTTTCTTTTTCTTTTTTGGGCCCGTTGGTTTTGGTCATTGCATTGAATTAATTATTACGTATGACATGTGCAGCGATTCTCTTTCTCCTCTCTCTCTATCTCTCGTTTCCTCTCTCTCTTTTTTCTTTTGTCCCTCTTTCACTACTCTAAGGTGCGTCCAGCATTTGTGCTAAAAATAACAAACTACACCACTTGGGCTGGGGACAAACTACAAAACAACATTTTAAACTATTTGTCATAGAGTTTTTGTTTTCGTTGGCTTGGCTGGCAGCCTGCAACGGCCACAAAAATAGCCGCCGTACAAATCTCATTTGGGAGTTGCCCCATCACCGTTTGCTCCATTTGTTACATGGCAAAGTAGGAAAATAAAAAAATCTTAAATTGAAGATCGATATTTTAATGCTCTATAAGCAAAGTTTACAACTAATAAATTAGCTTGGAAAATCGGTTCATAAAACAATTTCCATAGATCAATATACGAAAATGATCTATGCTGGGGTTGCTCTAATGGGAGAGTTATTGATTCTTAACAAGTTTCCAGGTTCTTGTCATAGAAACTACACCACTTGGACTGGGTCTTTACCTCTGAATTTAGTTGGTTAGTTCAACTGAACTTTAGCGTTAACGAAACCTTTTCGATTTAAAAGTCAAGAAAAGAAAGTGTATGACTAACTCTTAGATGAACACATCAATCTCATGAACCATGCCCGGACTGTGCCCGTGTGCCGGAATCTCGGAGGCCTCCTAGACGATCAATGGATTGGTTGGCTGCCTGGAAACGTTCCAAAACGTTTTGTGTGTGTGGCTAGAAAACTTAATGCGGTCACTGGCTTTTTGACATGGCGGCGGCGCACACTATTTTCGAATATTCCACTCCCTTCTTGCCGCTCGCCGCAACTTCCCATTCATCGGTCGTATCCATTACGCTTTTGGTCAGCATTTGGAAGATTTGTGTTGGGGTTTGGTTTGATTTTTGTTATTTTTAGCGCCGGCTAAAAACTGAAGTATGCTCCGAGAGCATCCTTCAATGTTTGTTATGTAAATTTCTTTTTCTCTCTATCTACTGCTGATGATGATGATGATTTGGAGTGTACCGGCGTCGGCAGCGGCAGTGGCAGCGGCGATTGCTTGGGGCCTCGTTGCAAACTAATAAAACGTCAAAGCAATTTTGACAACATGCAACTTGGTAAAGAAGAGAAAAAAAAAGAAACTTGTCTTGAGTTGTGGCAGCTTGCGCCTTGCCTTGTGCATATTGCAAAATGGAAAAGTTTGTCTATTGGTTTTCTTTTATTTTTTCTCCTTTCTTTCTTTCTGTCTGTGCAATGCTTTCATTTTGCCATATTTCGACGAGGCGGGTAGAGAGAGACGGGGCGAGAGACTCTGAGGATGTTAGACGCAACTTTAAGTCATATCTAAATCGCATATCAAATAAATTGAAGCCGTGTGAAAATTTCGTAGGAGTTTGAAGAGGTGCTAGGATGATGATGATGATAAGCATCTCTTTGCTTTTATTATAGACTTGTCAAGTGCTCATAAAAATTCGTAATCTGGCATTGACTTACTCTGTGACTACCTGACTAGGTAGGTGTGTCACGCCCAGTTTTGTTGTGGGCTAACATGGGTTAAGTGCGGCGTCATTAGCACACACACACACACACACAAACACGTAGTCACAGTCACACATTCAGTCGGAATTCGAATGAAATGTAAGAGAGGCCACTTTTTGCAGAAAAGTGTTTTGCCACAGCAGGATCTCGACACAAGGACTAAAGGACTCTGTTTTATGGCATGTTCTCACTCCGGCGCCATCGAGAATCGGCTCACATTTAGCATGACTCAGTCAATGTTTGCGTGAATTTGCCGCATTAACGACCGAAAGGACCTTCATTTCCCAGTCATTTTTTTTTTTATAGGGGAGTGTGGGGAAACGCAACCAGGAAAACCCGCTAATAATATTATAAATGCTCTAACGTTTTGCCTTTCCCACATCGTGATTCTGGCAACAAAGTGTCTCAATTCAATTAATTTTTCAGGAAAATCCCCCCTTAAGTGGCCTACAGGTTTATTTTTTTGCGCTGCGCTGTTAAAATTTTAATGCTGCGGTTTTTTGGGTAAATTAAATTTTAATTATTCTGGGACCTTTCGTTGAGCATTCAAAAATCATTCCTTAATTTACGGATTTCAAAAATTTATCAGCTCATTAATTATTTCTTAAAACCCAGAGGAGTTAAAAGAACTTTATTTTGTAGTGCCATAAAAAAACTTTGGCCAAAAGCCTGACGAAAGTGCAACGAACCGAAATGGAAAAACCTAACGAAACGACAAAAAAAGAAACGTAAATTCGCAAAAAATACGGAAAATTATAGAGAAAGAAAAAAATAAAATACTATGAGTTTTGCCTTTAGACGGCGCTACCACAAATGCAAATTCATGGACAGAAAAAAAAGCAAAGAACTAGGCGCCCTAAGAAGGGATACAGAGGAGAGAAGTGAAGTCGGCTGTCGGCAGTCGTTGCTCTTGAGCTTGAAAATGGCAAATATGCGAAGGATAGAGTAGGGGAAGAGGGGTAATATGGGATGAGTAGCAGAGCCCCTATCAAAGAGCGGAGTTTTGCATTTAGTCAGACAGTGAGTAAAGTGTGTCTGGGCCGGGTCTGACAATTACGTCAATGAAAACGCCAGAAACGAAATGTAACAAAACAAAACTGTTGGACACAAAATGCCACAGCAATTTTTGATAGTTGAACCATTGTGAGCCCAATTAGAGGAAAAAAATGTTTGGATAACACAAATTAAATACAGTGAAACCTCGATATAACGAACTTCGTTATAACGAAAAACCCAATATAACGAATTTTTTGTTAAGTCCCTTGAAAAAACTAAGGTTTTACATTTCAGTACCTATAGCGAATCAATAGATATAACGAATAATTTTGCGATCCCCCTCAGATTCGTTATAACGAAAAACCCAATATAACGAATTTTTTGTTAAGTCCCTTGAAAAAACTAAGGTTTTACATTTCAGTACCTATAGCGAATCAATAGATATAACGAATAATTTTGCGATCCCCCTCAGATTCGTTATATCGAGGTTTCACTGTACTTGATTTAGTTAACCCCTATAAATTAACGATTGAAAACTAACAAAAGCTAATAAAGAGGAAAATTTTTAAAGAATCAAATGAATTTATGATCGATCTATGGCAAAGATAGATACTAAAATTTTTAAGTTTTTTTTATGAACTGAAGATCGTTATTTGCTTGTGTTCTTCGCGACACTTTTTCCCATCAAATTTTCGAATTTCGAAAACATGAGTATTTCCTTTCTCTCCACAGAAGGAGTTTTATAATGCCTAAATTATAATACAGCTCATCAGAAATCGGATACTTTCTTGATTTTTTGCAGAACCAGTTGTTCATTTCTATGATTCATGAGTTTTGAAATTGTTTTGAAAGAGTACAAGTCATTCCATTTGAGTTTGTTTTTGTTTTTCTTACTGTTTGTCTCTGATTCATTGGAAATTCTAGTGAAGCTTTAGTGGAATTGTTGTTTTTGTGTTGTGTTTTTGATAGCAGCATCCCAGAATTATGGCAGACGCGTCGTCGTCGTTGCCTGCTGCTGCTGACTGTTGCCTTTTGGCGCTTTCCCTTCGCCAGATTAACTCATTCATACATTCATGTTAACCATTGAGTAGAGTGAGTGAGTGTAAGTGTGTGTGTGTGTGGGTAAATGGATGTTGTGGCAGGTGCAGGCAGTGGTAAGAGAAGAGGTAAGAGAGTAGTGTGCATTGTTGAAAGAGCCAAGAGCCAGCCTTTTATTATGATTATTTTCATTTCAAAAGTTGGCGGTGCAGAAAAAAACCACAAACCGAGAACTTTTTCTGTGTATACGAGCAAAATATGTCTGTATGTGTATAGTTAGGTGAAATATTTAAAGTACGCAATGAAAGTGCTGTAGTAGAGCCAATATAAAAACACTCAGACTTACTGAAATAGATATATGCATGAACAAGTATATTTTTATTGCAACGAGAGATACTCGAAAACTGAAGTAAAGTTTAGTTGGCTTAATTTGTATAGTTTGTTTAAACGCAAAACTTTGTAAAAATGTGTTTTTCTTAAGAAAAATTGGCAAAATACTACTTCTTTTCTGAACCTAACTGAATGACTGAATTTAGGATCCATTAGATGAGTTAAAACTCTTCACTGGTTAAATGCTACCAATTTATATTTCTGTCTCCAAAAATCTTTTAAAAAATGTCATAACATAATCTATAATAGGCAGTCATCAAACTTATTGAACAGCCCTCGTATTTGTATGCGCTGCCTTTGAATTGCAGCAGCAGCCGGCATGCCGGTTTCTCTCTGTGTTTGTTTATTTGTTGTTTTTTTTTTCTTCGCTTCTGCCAACTGCAACTTTAATTGGCGTTGGCAAACGTGTTTTATTTTCGACTAAATTTGGCATTCATTTCCTACACGATTTTTCTTAAAGCGAGGTCAACTCTATATATTTTTTTTTTGTGTGTGTTTTTACTAACCTTTTTGGTGTGTGGCAGCTCACTTGTATGCAGATGCGATCATGGCCCGATGAGGGGGAGAGAGCAGTGACCTTAGCCTTAGTTAGTAGTTAACAGCTGAAGATGCGCGCGCGGGGATGGTGGCTCCCTTCTCTCTTACTCTCTTTCTTTCTCGCTTGTTTACTGGGGGCGGAAGCTTTAACACAAACACAAACAAACGTCGCCCTTTTCTTTTGACAGAATGAAAGAAATTAAACGCTCTATTTCTATCTCTTTCACTCTTATGCACTCACTTGGTGGATGCTGTTGCAGCGCCGCAACATCATCCACATTTCACTTATGATTTTTGATTTTTTATATTGCATGCACTTTTCCTTTTTCCTTTTGCGTTTCTTCTTTGGTAATTTTTATCGTTTATTTCGCCGTCGCCCTTTTCTCGCTCTCACTCTCTCGCTTCGATTGTTTGTCTCCCTCCCTCGCGCGTTTACCTCGCGTTTGCTTCACACAGCTATCCTGCAAGGATAATACAAATTTTTTCTCCTTCTTCGTTTTCGCCTCGGCAAAAACTATTCCTTGAAGAAGCACTTAGACATTTTTCCTTTTTTAAATTCTCCCGTTCACCATTTTCGACAATTTAAATGCATTTTCCCAACAAATTTTCACAATTTTCACAAAAACAACAATCACGCGGTGCGATGCGGGGGTGCATACATTTTGTGCTTTTCTTTTACTGCATTTGCTGTTCATTCGGTCGTTTTAATTATTTGTTTTCAAGTAAATTAAATTTAAATTATTTTATCATAAACGAAGACCGACCGCACAACAACCTTCCAATTCGACTTGAAAAAAACAACAAAAAAAAACAACAACAATTAGAGATGGAAAACTCATCGACAACACAAAATAAACGGCTAAACTTGCAAGTTATCGATATCCGTCCAAAATATTCGATAAGTCGTCGCAAGTAATCGATTAAAATTTAAAAACAACATCGAACTCTTAGCTAAAACACAAAGCCGCTAACTAATACTCTTCATAATACATAGACAATATATATACATATATTGGAAAAATGAAAATTATATATATTTTTGTAAGCAGCAAGATACATATATATTTTCCAATGCCAAAGCCTTGATTCTCGGATTGTGCCATATTCTATGACATCTTTAAAGGTGAATTTATTCGAATCTGCCATAAACATTTGATTGCTGTATAATGCAAATAAGGTCATTTTGAATAATTTCAACGCATTTACCCCCAAAACTATGTTATGAAATATAAGTAAGGTGTCGAAATGCTTCAAAAAGTGAAATCTCCCTAAGAATAGCAATACCCTTTCCGAACCACGCCGAACTCGAGTCATTTGAATCGAACATCGAGCAAATGCATCGAACTCCGACAATTGATCCGAACTCCGACCGATGAGGCGAACTCCAACCGATGAGGCGAACTCCGACCGATGATGCCAACTCCAACATGTTCGCAACTCAACATAAAACCGTTTATGCCAACAACGAACTGCATATCCGACTCCCACTGTTTTTATTATCCGACTCCCACTATTTTTTTTATCCGACTGCGAGTGCCTCTTTGGCGCAAAATTTAAATCTATAAATTCTTAACATTGAAATTAATCAATGGAAATGGAAAATAAACCATACATAGTTAGAAATTGATAATTTTATACCACGGCTTTAGCATATTGGGTATTGTCGTAACTCAGTAAAAAGGATTTTCGGCTTTCCCAAGCTCCAAAAGTCTTACTAAAAAATTGTGAAATCCCCCAAAGAGATTCAGTTAAATAAAGGTTAACCTGGAAGCACATATCAAAGAAAAACAGAAGCAGAAGAATCAGAAGTCTACTTGATAATATAACAACAAGAAGACTAAAAAGATTTTATATGTATATTAGATCTTACAAATAGAATTTAACTTTTGTTTTATATATGTATGTTGGAGTTGTTTAACTCATTCATTGTTTATTTTTTTTTTTACTGTTTTTTACTTTGCACTACTTTCACATATTTCACTTGTACTTTTGAACTGTGTGGCTAGTTCCCGGGGAGATTGTTGACTGCCCATGGCCCCCCTTTATATAGGACATGACCCGAAGACAGCTCTCGACATTTGTTGCTAAGGTTGCTTAGATGCTCAACCAGGGCTACAACTGACACACCTGTCAATCCATTGGAACTAACTAGTAGGCTTTGACTTATTAGTCACTTAACCAACACTATCCGACATGTACATATACATAAATATAAATATATATACCAAATAAAATAATGTATACTTAAGTAGATTTAATTACTCATCTGTACAACTTAGACTTTATATATAATAGTTGACTCAGTGGAGCCAACTATTCCTTTTACTGATTGTCCAAGGACAGATTGTAAATAAAAAGAAAAATTTAAAAAAAAACTTCATATATGTGCATATTTGCAATTAAACTAATGGGAGGCGCGTGCGACCTTTGATAAGGAGAGCGAAAAGTACGACGGAAACAGGTGTTTGATAAAAGGAAACATTGGCTGCTGACTTATCAGTCATAGGTGATAGGTGCCAAGTTGATACTATTGTGAGTGGCAGTTGGTGAATTCATCAGTCAAGTCGGTTAAGTTAAAGGTTATGCATCATGAATTCGATTCACTCGCTCTATAAGTGGTGTGCTTTTACTTTCTTTGTGATATTTCTATTCTATTTTACGATAAATCAAGATGCTGGATTAACTTCAATGAAAATGATTAACAAAAGACTTAGTTTGAATATAGTTGAGCAAACTAATGAAAGAGAATACGTAGCCAATGATAAGTTGACTGAGGTTAAAACTCGACCCCTTTTTTATGTGAATAGTGCAAAGTGTAAAATTCCCTATGTGGATCCCTTTGGCCCCGACACTTTGGCCGTCTACACACCCATGAAATTTGAGACATGCTCCAATGAGACGGCCCTGGTTACACCAATTTTTAATCATAACATAAAACGATATGTGCTACACATCAATGAGACGTTGGCAACAATGTTACTCAATGCCAGTGATATTGATTACAATTGTTACTATCTGGAGATAGTGCGCGATCAGGCACACGACAGCTACAATAGGTAATTAAAAGAATCACTCTTTATTGGCTAAGAAGTACACTAGTAATTGCAATTTTAGCACGAATCGCAAGTACTTTTCGCAGGGTTTTGTGGTGCCGCACCATGTCCAGGGATTGGTGGTAAAGTGCCAAAAATTCGACAATGACTCCTTTGTCCTGCAACATGATGGCTATTCGCTTATACAGTACGTGCCACCACCTCCAGGACTTTCAAATCTGCCTGGAAAACGGAAACCAAGTGTTATAATGTTCGGAATCGATAGTTTGTCGAGAATAAATATCAGGCGAACTATGCCAAAGACGTACAATTACCTCACTGGCAGTGGCTGGTACGAGATGCAGGGATACAATAAGGTTTGCGTCATCCGGAATTACTATAAAGCCACTCTTAATGATGGCTTGATTATTTCATTTTAGATAGGTGACAACACCTTTCCCAATTTGATGGCCATTCTAACTGGTTACACACCGAAAACCTCTAAAGAGCTAGTCTGTGATTGGGAGGAGCTTGGCTGCTTGGATCGTACTCCATTTATTTGGCATTATATGAAAAATGCCAGCTATTTGACTGCCATGGGTGAGGACGAGTCAGGAATGGCCACATTCAACTATGTTAAGCCTGGTTTTTTGGAACAACCAACTGACTACTATGCCAGACCACAGCATAAGGCGTTCGAACACTTTCTTGATAAATGGAAGTGCGCCGAATGCGACATGACCTATTGTATTGGACGTCGTATAACCAGTAGCTATATCTATGATTTTGGCAAAGATTTCATAAAACGCTATGTCGATGAACGTCCCATTTTTGGTCTTTTTTGGTCTAATAGTTTCAGTCATAATGACTATAGACTGACCTCCAAAATGGATGACTATATCCTGCAATATATGTTGGACTTTGAAACGGATGGGATATTCGAGCAGAGTATTATGATATTTCTCTCCGATCATGGATCACGCTTTGGCAAAATAGTAGGCTTCGAGAGTGGATTTCTAGAGGAACGTTTGCCGGCAATGTTCATCTATTTGCCGCCCTGGTTTCGAGCCCACTATCCAGACTTCGCTAACGCATTGCAACTCAATCAGAATCGCTTGACGTCCAATTTCGATGTGCACAACACCTTAAAGCACATCATCGAACTGGGCGGAACTCCCGATGGTCCCACCTTACCCAGATCAAACGACTGTCCCAAATGTCATTCGCTTTTCTATGCCGTCGATGCGGAGAGGACGTGTGACGATGCTGGGATACCGGAACACTTTTGCACCTGTGTACCATACAAAAGACTAAAAGCCAAATGGGCCAGCCGCATAGCACCAAAAGTAATCGATCGCATCAATGAATACCTGGAGAGGAGGAATCTGAGCAGTATTTGCAGTACACTAACTTTGAATTATATCCACAGGACGGAAATGAAAATCGAGTTGGATGAAAATTTCCATGACAAAATATCTACCAAGAATGTGGCCATATATCGCACCAAATTCAAGGTGCGACCGAATGGAGCCGATTTCTATGCCACCGTGGAATTCAACAATGTCACCGAAAACGTTAATGTCGATGTGGAGACAATAAGTCGGACGACATCCTATGAAAGAGATGCCACGTGTGTTAGTGATAAAATGGCAAAATTGTATTGCATATGTAAAAGTAATGTCAGAGATTAATCTTAGCTTTACGAGATATAGTAAATAGAATCTAATTGTAAATTAAATTTTTTTTTTTAGATTAAATTGGATAGTTGTGGCAAATTATGATTAAGAAAGTGAGTGGGCTCACAGCAGAAGGTAAAGCCCGCCTCTTTGCTTTGTTCCAGGTGTATTGTCTGGGGACAGGCAACTGACTGACAATGCGAATCAGGCGACGGCTTTTCTCTTACATGCACATTGTTGAAAGTTAGGAAGACAAAGCGTTTATTCGACCCATCACTTACGATCTTGAAGAGCCATTCGGGTACGGGATTTCGTCGAGCTCCACCTAAGTAAATTGATTTCTTATTACCACTGCCGTCTGGTAGCTTAAGAACACCCAAGCCTCCAGTACAGATCTGCATAGCATCATAGTGTCCTAGTGTTAGTTCACGACGTATCCAATTCTCGATTTTCTTCCAGTTGTGACGATTGATGCTTCGGAATTGAGCCAAGACATTGATGTACTTGAACGTCTGACGCTGGTGAAAAATAAAGTCAGCTGAGGGTGCCAAATGGCCGCGATCAAAGACCAAATCCCTTTCCGATGTCACAAACGTTTGCTGTGCTCCCAGCAACTCTTTGAAGCGCTTGTAAATATTCTTGGCCTCGAAAGATGAGGCTTGAGCCCCACTGATGATATTGTCGGTCGTAAATGTTTGCATCGGTCGTCCACTGCCAGCTAGGTAAAAAAGCCTGATTATGTTGATACAACTTTAAAAGATTCAAATTCTTGCTTACACATATTATTGGGATAGACAAGGTGTAGGGTGAAATGGGCTGCCACATTGGCTACATCATAGCAACTTCTATAGATCTCGAGGAATATCTGATCATTTAGTTTATAGCCAACACGAAACATAGTATATGGACAGCTTCCATCGGCAATCTGTTCTACAATTGCCTTAATTGGTTTTTGGCAATCGCTCATGGGTAAAGATGGCTCGAAGCGACCACCTGACTTGCATGTTGTCTGTCTCACATTATTGGCATCGCAGATCATATCAAGCGATTGCCCCGTGGGTACTACACTTAATCGCTGGAGATAGTAATTCCTAGAATCCGTATGAAAGGCAAATATACGATTCGTCTCCGAAATATCATGGCTTGTCAGCTGGCAATCAGCATCAGCATAGGCTCCAACTGAATTAAAATCAAAACAATGTCAGCTTGTTAGTCACTGATTAAATTTACAAATTTAAGGCACCTACAAAAAAATAACAACAAAAGCAGCAATAAATTTGTCTGACAACCGCACATCTTGCCTTTTGAAGCACAGCTCGAACACTGATTCAAGAGAGATATATATTGAGAGTGAGAGCAGAAGGTAGGCAAAATTGAGATTGTTATCTCAAGATCGTCAGATCAAGTTCTCGCGGAGGTAGTCTGTCTCTTTCTCTCTCTCTGCTTATTGTCTTTTGTTGTCAATAACTAATCAAAAAAAGTGTGTTTGCCTCCCTCCCTGATGTTAAACGTCGCAGGTCATCAGCGATAAATAGAAAACATTTATGAGGTTCAAGTCAATCCTCAGGGCATGCACTGTGAGAATAGATTTGACTCAAAATCTAGTTGATTGCATGATGAATTGCTAACAATAATTTAAAATTAAGCCAAGTAGAAGAGATTTAGTAAACTGAATATAAATTCAGTTGAGTGTTAATTTTTTTTTTTGGTGTTTTTTCTTGTTTTCACAGTGCATTTCATTCATAGAAAATTCCACGCTCTCCTTGTGGCCTATCGGTGTTTATTATCAGAGAGAGACATTGCCAAGTGCTTCGTTCGCTCACGTATAATAACAAAAAGATAAAAAAAGTAAAGAAGGGGGTTGCCCCTTTTAATATCCCTTTATGTATGTGTGTGTGTGTGTGACGTTTCCACAAGCTGCAGTTTATGTGCCTTGCATTTTGTCATCAGCACTCATAAAATGCTATCTAAAATTAAATCTAAGGTGCAGCGTCATATAAAAATCCTTCATTACACTCCAAACTTAGCTGGATTACAGCGGGAATGAAACACTGGAATCCAGCTTTATGGGGCAGGTTGAGAGGTAGCAGAAACCAGACTGTCTTGGCTTATACGAACCCAAAAATGTTGTTGTACGAGTAATTAACGAATGCATAGAGCAATTGACGTTTGGCATCCTACAAAAGTTTTTAGCATCATTAGGAAATGAAATTTTTTGGAAAGGACACAAGATTTTTGAACCTAAGAGCCATCAGTTTAATAACTCGTTAAAACTGCCTGTCTTCTGTCAAAGATATACGCATTGATATGGTGATAAGAAGCTTATTTATTTAATGTAAAGAGATTGGAAATTAGAGAGGAAACGTTGTAGAATTGCAGCAATATGTGTAACCCGCCCTAGCAGTATCCACCAAAGTAACAGGACAAGGCACGCTGTTGCAGATCGAAGGAGCTGGTGGACGGCGGGTGGCATAGATATTGTTGTAGGTCACAAAAATGGCCAGTGGCTGATTGGTAGCTGTTCGCACCCGTTTGTACATCCACTCTGGAACCGGATTCTTGGTGCCAGTGCCAAGGATTACCTGACGCCGGCGAGTAGGCGTTTGATTTAGAGATAAGGTCCCTACAGTTCCAGTTTTAATGTTGAGCCTGGCTTCTCCGGTAATCTGATTGCGAACCCAACGCTCAATGGTCTCCCAATTGCCATCGTTGATGGCTTTGAATTGAGGCACCACATTTACATACTTGAAGGTGGCGCACATCTGATCCCCAAAAAGAAAATCAGCCGAGGGGGCCAAATGGCCACGATTGATAACCACAGTCCGATCGTTGGGTATGTAGGTCTGGCGATTGCCAAAGATTCGCCTAAAGGCCCTGTAGATATTACGGGTGAGAAAACTATTGGCATCTCCCTCCGAGATAACGCCATCTCTAGTGAATTGTCCGCAGGGACGGCGTGGATCTTTAAGAACAACATTTAAGCTAGTTACTTAGTAAGGAAATCTTAGTTAACTTTCAAAACTCACAGAAGCTCTTGGCATATACCGAATGAACTGTAAAATGGGCCCGAATATTGGTCCGATCGTAGCAGGCACGATAGAGTTCCATGCGGTGATTATTGATGGTATAGCCAATCGAATACATGGTCTGTCCACAAGTGTTGTCCGTGACAACAGTTGCGCCAGGAAACATGGGATTTGTACAATGCATGGGCAGGGAGCGGGAGAATCGACCATTCCGTTGACATGTGGTCTGGATAATGTCATTCGGCTGACAGATCATATGCAATACCTCACCTTCACGCACTCTTAGAGTACGCTTGAGATCATATTGACCCGCCGCATTCCTATAGGTAAAGAGGCGATTTGTTCCCTCGACCATAGCACGAGTTAAAGTACATTCTGCTTGCGACTCGAGGACTATAAAAACGAATATATATTTAGAGAAGCATAGCTATTAACCTATTAATCTCTCTGTCACTCACCGAGTCCAAGAGCACAGAGCATCAGAAGTAGCAACTGATAACCTGCCATGCTTGTCGTTTTGCTGGTTCCAAATGCACTTCGCGATTACATTTTATAGGCTTGGCACTTCAATTCAAGCTTTTGTTGTTTAGCACCCTTTTGAATTTAAAATAAAAGCAGCCCAACCAACTTATGTGCACGTGTCGGCCACATAAAGAACAAGTGGAAAATACACAATAATATAAACTATTTTTGGCAACATATTTTGGTGACCAATTGTGTGGAATTTTAATGCCCCAATTGTGTGTTCTCATCCAACCAAATAAAGAAAATAAACAAAAACATATTCCACATCGGATATGCATGGTAAATTTAATTTCTTCCGACTCTTCTGACATTGGCAGCATTTCCTTGACCGGACTTAAATACTGGGTCAACATGTGTGCTTCGCCTTCCGTTTATACTGTTAGTTTAGTCTCTGCAGTTAAAATGTTGATGGCAACTAAATGAAATTTCCCCATGAAATACATAAAACCAAAAATATTTCGCTGTATTTTAAGCCAAATAAATGCTCCAATTCTTTGATTAAAATTCACTTGAATACCATCTGTTTATAACATTATACAGTAAATTCTGGTTTATATTTGTCATAAGTGTGTGTATAAAATAGATCTGATTTCTTTTATTTTGTTAACGTCAACATAAATAAATTGCTTTGTGTTTGTTCAGACTATCTTTAGATAAAAGATAAGACAAAGATTCGAATAATTCCATTGAATTTTCAATGCTCAGCAATTTTCATAGGCTCCATTAGAAAATTGTTCCACTGTGCATTGTGGATGAATAAAGCTTAACCCAAATTGCATACCATTTAGTTTGAAAGTAGTTTTTAGCAACAATAATAACGGTACATCTATGCGAACAATGACTGAATGATTCTCGTATTATGTCTGTCATTGTGTAACGTCTTTGCTGGTAGGTATTTTAGGCCATTGTCTGCTAGGCGTAACGTAATTTCCTCAGCTTACGAGCAATTTGGCGCTATTTGGGCAATTTTAATGTACATCCAAGAAGGCGAAAGAGAGTTTGAGTGTGTGAGTGTGTGTGTGCTCAAAGAGCCCACCAAATTATGCTATATAAAATTTGTGACTCGATGCCAAGAGAAAACGCATGTGTGGTATCTGTGTGTTTGTGTGTGTCTGCGTTGAATTGTAATGGTCAATAAAAATAAAAAGGGGCAAGGCAAAAAATTCAACAAGCTGACCGACCGACCGAAACATAAATTAAATTGCGCCGCACTGCAGGCGGATGGAAAAGATTGGATGAGCCGACAAAGAGACCAGTGGGAGTGGACCACACCACATTTACAATGCCATTCAGTTGCGTGTTTACAGCACAATTACAACTGTTAGGTTTTTATGCGTACCGAATAGATGAGCGAGCTCAAGAGTAGACGAGGAGACAACTCGAAAGTCGAAATGAGATGAATATATCGTTCCGGCTCCTAGTCGCAGCATTTGTAAATTTATGCTGCAGTTTTATGAGCGCCCAGCCTTACCAAGGCTGCCACGCACAGTTTAGGCCATGTTGAATAATTTATTTAATGTCTACTTTTTGGGAGCAAGAGCAATTGCTGTGCTTTTATTGCATTCGTACGCATCGAAAAGCGGAAGAAGAAATTTATGCCAAGCCGCCGAATGACCATTAAAAGTCTTCCAAAAAAAAAAAAAAAGACAAAAACACAACACAAAACCCAAAGTCAAAGTCAATTCCTGGAAGAATCAAGTGGGATGGAATCAAATGGAGGCGTTTAGTTGCTTTTTAAAATGCCAGTTGTTCGCCTTTACGATTTATGAAAATTGATTTCGAGGCATAAAAGACCGCAGCCAGAAAAGGCCTAAGAGAAAGTTTTAATGTGACTTTAATTTCTCTGCCATACGAAATGAAAACAGATTGAATGTATAAATTTTCGCATTTAACTTTTATTCACCGACATTAAGCAGAGACCATTTACCCAAATCAAGGATTAAAGGTGGCAGGATCGCAGCAGAAAGTGAAGCCATCACGTGCCGTATTTGGCAGCTGAATGGGACAATTGATGGGCCTACAGAATCGCGGGGCCGGAGGTCTTTGCGAGACAAAGATGTTGTTGTAGGTAAGGAAGACAACCGTCCGTTGGGTATTGGGATTGACCACCTTCTTGTACATCCATTCGGGCACAGGATTGCGACGCCCATTGAGATACACCTGTCTGCCAGCTTGTCGTCCCACTCGCAATGTCAATATGCCGGTGGCTCCCGTTTGCACATCAACAAAATCATTACCACGTACAGAATTGCGTACAAAACGCTCAATGGTCTCCCAGTTGCGATCGTTGATCGTTGCGAATTGAGGCACTACGTTCACATATTTAAATGTGGCACACATTTGGTCACCGAACAAGAAATCCGCAGAGGCTGCCAAATGACCACGATTAATAACGACATCACGACTATTAGTTATAAACTGCTGATTATTTCCAAATGTTGCTCTGAAGGCAGCGTGAACGGCTCGCGTCGTATAACTGGACTCATCAGCTTGTCCGATTACTCCGTCGGTACTAAACCGTACGCAAGGCCGCTGTGGAACTGTCAAAAAAGAAAAATTGAATTCCGCTCTCTTTTCTTCGTAATTATAGTCAACGATGCTTACTGAAGGGCTTGGCGTAAACACGATGAAGCACAAAAATAGCACGAACAGCTCGAGTATCGAAGCAAGAACGATAAAGCTCCAAAAACTGATTACCAGTGCGATAGCCTATCATAAACATGGAGGCGGGTGGTGGGCATCTTCGATCCTGCACAGGTTGAACTATAGCACCAGGTGGAGTCCGGCAAGTCTGAGGCAGACGAGGCTGGAAAACTGTAGTCCGCAGACAGGTGGTAGCCGCAATGTCTGTTGCACTGCAGTACATTTGCAATACTTCATTTATTGCCGAACTAGCAGTACGTTTCAATGACAGTCGCCGATTCCGATCACGTAACATAAATATCCTTGTAGTACCCTCGACCATTGGCCGTGTAATCTGGCACTGGCCATTGGCTATACCCAGATTGAGGGCTAAAAGCACTGCAGAGCTCAAAAGTATCAGTCGCATCATGTTTGTAGTCTTTCCTCTTCTCTTCCAGACTATGACCCTGTTGGCCACACTGGCAGGCTATTTATAGTAATCGCGCTACGCGATCTGGATCTTTATACCCAGTCATGCGTATATATATGTACATATGGATATCTTTTGTATGCACAACTGTGCTTCTGTTTATTGTTCTAGTACTTTATAATCGATATGCAATTGAATGAAATTATGATAATCGAAGCGGTATGCCGCTTTATCTTTTCTTTCTATACAGCACGTGTCGTAGATCGGCTTTAAAAAATATTAAGTAATTTTTTTTATTTCCGGCTATCAATAATGTGTAATAAAAACCCATCCTAACCGGTAAGACTGATCTTTTATGTACAGAATTTTATGGTTCGAATGGTCTTTGTTTGCCTTGATCCCTTTTATCATTGAAAGATCGGCAGTTGAATAGTCTATTTAATATTATTGTTATAAGAACCTATACATACATTTGTCTTTAATTATACAAATACAGCAAATTGGAGATGTCATGCACTTTTATGCAATGTTTAATGCAAATCTCTCATCCCCCAAATGTACATTTGTTTCTTTTTTAATCTTTACATATACATATATATATCTATACCGAACTGTTGACTTTTAGACTGTGTTACTTTCGAAACGGCAAATGTATTTCGAGAGCAAATGTAATTAGTTATTGGCCCAATGCCACAACCTGGCCAAAAGAGAAACAATTTTAGCAGCATGTACGTCTCTGTATCTGCTGCTATGTGTGTATGTGTGTGTGTGTGTGTGTGTGTTTGTCGCCATGATTTCATTAAAATTGTTTGTTGGACAAATAACATTAGTTCAGTTTGGTTTTGCATTGATTTTCGGTCATGTTGGACAAGCCACAACAACTTCAATTACACTTTTATTTTGTGGTCTCTGCTAGTTGATTATACTTGGAATAGAATGGATTTAGTCGGTGCGGGGTATGCCAAAATTTCACCTGCTGAGCGCAATGAAATAACCAATTCGAAATGAGGGAATGTTTTTCGGTAGATATTTTCAAAAATATTTCATAAATTTATATTTTAGCATGATAAATCCCTTAACGACCATAAGCATACAAAATGGCGGCAAAAAACTAATACATGCGCATATATCAGTCTGGATAAAGCCGAAACGTGCAAACTTTTCATGTGTAGTCAAGCCAAGCCAAAGAACGGAAGATGGCCAAAAGCCCAGCTCGATATCGAAATCCTTGTACGTATGTGTGTGTGTATGGGGGTATGAGTGTCTCGTTGTGTGTGTAAGGATGCGGATAAAAGGAGGCGACATTTGACTTTTACGCGCAATTGAGCCACATAGTTGAGGTTGAGGCTGAGTGCTTCAAGTGGCTCTTAAAAGCAGACCTAGCAGAAGATCCGCCTGCGTCTGCCTTCTACGGCCCAAACTTATAAATATTTATAACAGCCCACTTGGCACTCACTAAATTATTAAGTAAATGCCTTGCGCCATTCAAAAAAGGTATAACCGTCACCCTTACCCCATCTTTTAGCCAAAAGAGAACTTTCCCTAGTCTGGGGGTCCAATAAAATTCTTAAACACATTGTGAATGAAATGTTGCCACAGGAAAAGCTTTGACAATTTCACGCGGCTTGACTACTTCCTCACAGAAACATGAATGTGTTTATATATTTTCATACTCACTATACTGTTTGTGTCTGTATGTGTGTGTGTTTGTGTGTGTGTCTGGGTATCAACGATTAATAAGCATGTTAATGTTGCGCGAAATTATCAACGAAATGGGAAAAGTTTGTTGTTTCTAGTTTGCAACGACTTAGAGAGACTTAAGATTTATAAATGGTTCATGGTTGCCTTTGAACTGCAATTAACTAAAAACGACATATGAGCGATGGCAAGTTAAATAACTTTCATACTACAGCCTCATAAATCAGAGATGCCAAAATGCCTTAACTTGGTCCAAAAAGTTTCGACTATCACTATGTTGCTTGTGTCGTGGCCTTCTTGCTTATGTGTGTCACTGGTCGTATACTCGATATTGCACTGTCCGGCATAGGTAGAATACTGTGTGGCCATTTTTCATTTGACATTTATTAAATTTTTTTTACTATAGCAACACACACACACACACACAATGAAGCGTGAAAGTGTGGAAAACTCTGAGAGAGTAAATTTAATGCACGACTTGCTTTCTGTTTGGCCCCATTCTATTGAGTGTCGTGCCATCAGCTGAATAAATATATTCGTTTTGGTTTTGTTTTTTTGGTAGTTGCTTTTTGTTCTTACTTTTGCAAATATCATCATTAAGAGCTACACATGCCACACAATGTTCAAAGTAAAACAGCTCCATTACATTACAGTTTGCATAGCCTCAATTTTAGAGGCAATTATTTGCTTTGTAGCCATCCTGCCAAAAAGACTGCTGAGACCGTGGCTGAGATAGACAGAAAGACAGACCAGACCAAGACACACAAGGCTTTCGTTTTGCCTCGTCTCGGTTTGCTGTTTTTGCACAATTTCCTTCCGCTTTGCTTTCGTTGTGAAAGTATTACGATGATTTGCATAATTTTAGCACACCTAAAGCTACAGCAGCCGCTGAGTGGGGACTAAACCACAGAGTTGGGTCCTACTCGCGCGTCTTTTTTTTTCTTGTGATTTTTTTGTTTTTTGCCCTTTTCTTTTGACTTGCCTTTATCTTCTTTGCCTTTGCCTTTGTTGAGGCATGGTGGTGGCCATAATGGTGACGATGGCGGCGTTCTGTGCTGTGGTGTGATGAGGGGAGTATGGAACAGTAGCCTACATTTTTGTAACTGATGTGCTGCATTGGCTTGCTGCTGCTTTGAATCCACTCTTCTTGTATTCTTTCCTTGGTTCGTTCGTTCTTTGGTTTTCTTTTTGTTTTTTATCTCAGTGCCTGATCGAAATTGCTTTTGTGTGGTTGCTGGCCTTCTTGTTGGTATTCGCTTTAGCTGTTGCTGTTCTTGTTGTTGCTATTTTAATTTCAGTCATGTGTGCAGCTGCCTCGCTTCGACCCGTGCCATGCCTTTTGCTTTTGTAAAAAATTTTCTTTTTAGGCAGTTTTTAGCAATTTTCTGCCTGTTTTGGGTTAGATATTCATATCAGTTCTATACATATTATATCCATTTTCCGCTATAACTGTTACTGATTGCCGCTTTGTGGCATGCCACAACGGCAGCACCAATAGCAACAACAACAACAACTACAATAAGGAGCGTTGTGTGTCTTCTTTCATCTGCTTTTCTTCTTTTCCTCCTGCTGGAGTACCAATTGAGATGCAAATTGCTTTTGCCTAGCATGATTTGAAAATAATTCAGTTGGTTAGCATTTTTTTCCTCTTCCTCTTCTTGCTTTTAAGAATTTTTTTTTAGTATTTTTATTGGCAATTCAACTAATTTGATTTGCTGGCGATAATCTCTTGGTTTTTATAATGTTCCATTTTACATTTGGCAATCAAATTGATTCGAGTCTTAAATTTCAATTTGAATCAATTTCAACAATGGAGGAGCATTACGCATCTTAATCGTGAACTTTTATTTTTCTTAACTAAAACCTACATTACATTATTCTCCAAAATCTGTTTATTGCCATAAAAGCGTTTTTGAGTTAAAACTTAAACATAGGACTTCTGTTTAGTTTTATGATAAAGGATTTCGAATAATATTGTGAAATGAAATTTAGTTTTGTGGAAAACGTTTTAGCACTTGTCGCTGCCATGGCGACTAGTGCTTCCATTTCCTTGTTCATTTTCATTTGCAAATATTTATTTGTACATTTCCTTTTTGCACTGTTTACTCACTTCCGTTGCATATACACACACAGACATACAAGCACTTACACACAGCAAAACATTTGTAAGGGCTTTCATTTTCACTTGCCAGAAACTTTCTAAAAACCAAACACACACACACACACCAAAAGTGCTGACCCAGACTAAAATGCAACGACGTTTTTAGTTTTCATTTCAGTTGCGGCTTGGATAAATGTTTTCCTGCAATTTGCTTACAAACGTGTCCTGGAGGCCATCATAAGGAAACCTTTAACCACAAAATCCCAACGAAATGAAGCTTCATGTTGGAAAAATAGACTCTAGAGAGTCAAAAATTGAAATGTTTCTTCTCTTTGGGGTTTGGCTTAAATACTCAATCATGGCATCAACCAATTCGCTTTTCCCGTTCTACTGTTTTTGATTTCAGCTTGTGCTCTCCAAGCTTTTCATTTCTGGACGTGTCATGCATTTTAACATGCCAAAAGTCATTTGATTCCGCTGACTACAGAGCAATTGGTTTTGCTTCAGCTGTCAATTGATTAATTGTCTTTAAAATGTGGCACTGGCCTTAAGCCGGCGTCTTTCTTCAATTGCTTCCAATCTCATCCTGTTTAATTTCAGCCTGCTCTTGTCATTACATTCGCTTTAAGGCCAGCCAAGCTGGGAATGATTTCCTCTGTTAAACAGCTGTTAAGCTCATCCTGGGTGATGCTCGCATGGGAAATCAATGCATCGGCCATGTCCTGAGCCTACCCAACGGACTCAGTTGCACTTGCAATCTGCCCCACGCTGACATGCACATCATGAATCCTTAATGGCAGAAAAGGGAAATAAAAGAGAGAAAATGCAGCCATACTGCAGTGGAATGTAAAAAATTCGAATCCGTATTACTTCCCATGATGACGCACATCACATTCACCCACCAATGCCCACGTTGGACCCAACAGAGAGAATCGCAATCGCAATCGAGGCAACTCCATGTGCATTGCGTGTCTGTTAAATTAATAATTAATTGTCGATGTTTTTGTTGTAGCTGCGCCTCGATTCTATTAACACTTGAATGCTGTATGTTATGGTCCTATGCTGGATTTACGCGCACACCTGTCCACAGTTGAGCCAGATTAATTGCCATGCCTACCCCATTTACCTTATATATATCTATACAGTTACTATCTCTTGGCCATTTATATTTCTTACGCTTAATGGTCAACATTTGCCCAAAAATCTCTGACATTGACGTCCTAATTAATAAATTATTTTGTTGCAAATTAATTACGTCGTTGTGGCTGCTAAAAATGTATGGTCATGCGCTTCCTTTTATATTGCTGTGCGTAGGTGTTTCTGTGTATGTGTGTGGGCGCTGCTGGTAAATTGCTGCTATTACAGTTTGTAGCATACATTTGAGCGCCGACTATTGAACCTTTCGACATTTTATAAATAGATTTGCAAAATTTATAAATTTAAGCTTAAATAATTTGAAGGCTGAAGAAGAAGAGGACTTTATATAACTCTGAACGATATTTTTAAATGATTGAAAGAATGTATCTCTTTATATTTTTACTTTTTGTTGGACCTTAGCAATTTTCTTAGTTTTAATAGCCATATTCTTTGCTGTTTTCTTATCATTTTTCTAATGAGGCTATGCCTTTGCCTTGGATGAATTTGTCGATTGCCTTTTGTCTCTCACATGCACAGACATATCTCTGACTAAAGCTGTCATCGTTCATCGCACATGATTTATCATCTTTCAATCTAACTTGTTCGTTTTACGTAATGGCCACTGACAATTGATTAAGGTATATGTTTTTTAATTAAACCAAATGCCTGCATTGCATGTCAAGGCTTTTCACTTAATTAAATAAATTTTTATTTAGTGGTTGGGCAAAAACAAATAACAAACAAATATATATGTACTTTGATATTTTTAACGACAAACACAAATGAAATATGAAAAGGCGACTGCCGCGTCTGGTTTCAATTACAAAATAAGTAAATAATGGAATTTTCCCTTTTTAAATATCGTTTATTACTTTTACGCGACATCCATTAATTAAATACAAATGCCGGGTGATTATTGCGTGCCACAGCAGCCGCCTTGCCGCTGCCGCTTTGTGTTGTGCCCTCATCGCGAATGTCACATGCCTCACCCAAGCATTTGGATTTCTTTTCCGAAAAAGGAATGAATGCAGACGACAATTAATTGTTGCGTTTGTGTGTGTAAATACCATTCATTTCGCACTTTCAACATTTCATCTGCAGTTGTCAGTTACTTTTGTCATAAGCCGCTCCGCACTTGCCCCATTGTAGCACTGTCGCTGGCATCACCACTGCGGCACTCTTATGATAAATGAGTTGTTTTATAATGCGGTGGAAGGCAACCTGCCGCCTTTGTGCTCGTCTTTCTCTCTTGCTCAGTGTGTGTATGTTTGTGTGTCTGTGTGTGTCTGTGGCAAATATTTAATCCTTTTGGGTTTTAAGGCATTCCCATTCATTCATTCATTCATTTAGTTTGCCTCTCTCAGTGCAAAGAGCCTCTTAATGCAATGTCCACCATTCGGGCATAATGAGCTTAAGCAACAACCTACTGCCAGTTGGTTGCTGGAACTTTCGTGGCAAACATTGTTAAAGCTCGCCCTTCAAATGCAGCGAAAGTTTTCGCTTTACTGGCAAAGTGGCAACTTGCAACGAACAACTCGCATCATGTGCCACATTCAGAAAAAAGTTTACCACTTTGGTTGGCCAAAGAAGAATCATGCACCTGTGCCCTTATGCTGTAAATTGAAAATTCATATTTTCAAATGGTGCCGACAATTTTACCCTGTACTTGTTGGCCAATTAATGTCAAGAGCAGGTGATAAAATGAAGTTTATCAGTCGGCCAGACAGTTAGCCTAGTGAATTGCTGAAATGGCCATCGGGGCTTGTCCTTGTCATTCTTATATTCGATTAAATAAATCCCAGATTGAAGTGAGCGCGTGTTGGCAACTTTTTTTGTAATTTATTATTTTTCTGATTTGTCAGCAAAACTTATAATTCCCCTTGGGTGTGGCAAACATATAAATTATTTCATTAAATTGAAGCTTATGTCAGCTGTAAAAGCCGGTTTAAGACCTACTATATGTGCCATACACACATACACAAACACAAATACATACATACTTGCAGCTGAAGGAATATAACCTGAAGTTGAAGCTTTAAATATTTTATTTTAAAGTCTTTGGCAAAGTGAAAAAGAAATCCCTTTGCCACGTTTTCGTGTGCAAAATACTTGTAAAGTGAAATTGTTGATGGGTAGCTCCATTTGACATCTTTCAACTTTTCTTTCCGTAATCTGCTTTACAACAAGCCTATGAGGAAATCAACTGCAGAAACATCTGGCAATCATGTGAAATTCAGGTATATATTTAAATCAATACACTGGGAGAAATTTGGCGTTAAGCAACTAGAATTAAATAATTGGTTGTAACTGCAATTAAATGCCATCATTAATCGACTTAGAATTGGGAAAGAAACCATGTCTTTACGAGTAAAGGTAAATAAATTTTATTGAAAAGTTCTTATGTTATTAGCCCTTATGATTATCCCTTCTGATTAGCCCTGCTAGCTAGACGGAATCCTTCTTTTCCAATACAATCCATCTAGGAAATTAAAACAATCGATAATGAAAAAAAAACTAATTTTTTACCCATATTATTCCAATGTTCATGTCCAGTTTTATTAAGTCAAATTATTTGAATTTAAAATTCGAATAATTCGTTTGTTAAATTTTTGGCTTTGAATGATCTACCAAGGAGGAAGTAATTTGATAGGAGGAAACTCGTGTCGCCTGGCACGAGACCAATGCAACACAATCTCGTCATTATTATCATTATAATCGTTTTGGTCATGGGATATTTCAATAGCTTTGTCATTGACAGCCGATTGTGGCTGTGATCGTAGATTAATGAATTTACAGCGCTTCACTTTGGATTCTAGCTGACAATGTGGGTTATCTGTCGGGGAGATTTATGTTACAAGGACCCGTGTAAGCCGTTGCTCGATTGTAACTTACCCAAACGAATCTGTTCGACTTGAATGCCGTCAGCGTATGTGGCGCAATGTTTATGCTTGCGTCGAGGCATTTTTTTTTTCTAGTAAAATAGAACGTGAACAACTACAGGAATCGAACTGTTTGTTTGTTTAAATGTGTGTGTGTGTGTATGTGTTGTACGTAGGATTTGACACAAAATGCTCGACAAATCGTGCGTGAACAGAAACACACATTCCAGTCTCGTCAATTGTTGTCAAGGATTATGAATTTCAACGTCATCGTTTCACTGATAAATCTAAAGAGATTTGCTTAGCATCCATCAAAGTGAGCATTCTTATTATTCAAAGTACTTACACTTGGAGTCAATGGCGGAGGCGGGAGGGTGAATGGAAATGGGGGCAATGTCCCGGCCAAGTGCGTGTCGGATAGTATTGTTGTCAGAGAGCAACAGTGGCAATGCAAAGTGAAGATAAAAAACAACAAACGAACGAACGAATGAAGAAAAAGGAAAACAGCAAACGCCACAAAATGGCAGACACACACACTCACACATACAAAATCCATTAACTAAAGTGTCAATTTAGTGACAGAGATAAAATGTCACACGCACACAAAGAAACAGATACACACACACACATGCTACGCAATGTCTTTACACACTGTCCCCCTCTGTCTCGCCTGCCTGTCTTTCTGGCTGTGAAGACAAAAAAGAATGGATAGAGCGCGGGGAGCATTACCAGATTGAGGGGACTGCAGAGCGAATACCAGTGCCTTGGCAAATAGCTGAGCACAATGAATGACAGTACTTTGTATTTTTCCACATTCTTTTCCTGCCATTTTTTTTTCGTTGTAACATTTTCTGTTTTTTTCCTCTTGCTTATTTTGCTGTGTCGTGTTCTGTTTATTTGTTTGCTCATGTCAAAAGATCTTGGGATAAAGTTATCGTTATCGGTTTCTGTTGACTATTAGTACGTATGTATGCCTATGCGTGTTCTATGTCTTTGTTTAGCTCCAATCACCTGTTACATGTCCCGTTTTGTTTGCATTACGCATACGGCACATAGGCCTGTGTTTTTTGCCTAGCGTATTTTCTTTTGGGCACTATGTGAAATTGTGCAATCGGCAGCCAAGTTACCAAATTTTCAATATCAAAGGCTGTGGCCGTGTCTACTCGACAGGAGGCAAATAGTGAAAATCGTTTTCTTGGCGCACTTTTGTTTTTTGGTTTTCCTTTTTTATTACTCATCCTGGAATTGCCTTACAGGCATTTTGTATGCGCTATGCGCCACGTTTCACCACAAAGACGGCACACAAAGTGCAAGTCAATATAAAACACAGCCAGATCCAGGCATTGCAGCTTCTTTCAATCCATTTGCCTGCCAATCCATGCCATGCGTGCGTGTCTCTCTCTCACTCTCTTTTTCTTATTCTCGGTGAAAATTTCAATGGTAGTGCAAACATGCAGAAGCAGAATCTTGGAAAAAGTTTTGTTGCTTTTATGCAAACTGTAGCCAAAGTGGCATAAACTGCATTCGAATTCAAATCGCTGAGCCACTGATAAATGACAAGTTCGTGCAAATACATGTAACAACAGACGTTAGAGCAACCGAATAATGGCAGAGACCCTAAAAGGAAAAACCATTTCGATTGAAGTACAATTGCATGTTTGTTTAAAGATTGCCAGTAAACAACTTTTATAGCCCTCAAGGTTTTGCTTTGAAAGTCTCACATTCGTTTACCAATTTAAGCTGCAAATTCACAACTTTAAGCCACTCAGAAACTCTTACAAACAATGGTTGCCAAAAATATGTGTACTCTAAAGACACACAAACACACACATCACAAGATACCCAAAGAATTTGAAGAGAAAAAGAAAAACGGCTCACTATTTCTCTTCAATTTTTGCTGTTTGCTAAAATCGATTCTCATTTAGGCTCTGAATGATTTTACAATGCCCGAAAACAGAGAAAATCAGACAAGAAAATTTGCACTATGAATTTATTTGCCGTAACATCTACTTCTTTGCGAGCAGAATCTACTTTTAAAATGGAAAATCTTTTGTGTTGCTCTCTGCTTTTTGACCCGAAAAACCCGATTCAGTTCTTTCGAAATGCTGTGTTCACCTAATTCCACAGGAAATCAGTTTAAAAATAATAAGCGATTGCGTTTGTGTCTGAAGTTACATTTTCTTGGAGATTTGGACATTCACATAGAGAGTAGTAGCCTAGACTGGTAATCGGATTGAGGATGTTTCTTGCCCTTGTGTACGATTAACATTTTCGATGCTTATGAAAAGGTAGGCGAGTTTTTAATTATCCAACAAATATCACACTTGAGACTAAGCTAACACACAGAGGCAATTCATTTTTGGTGACTCGGGCACTGAGCACTTTGTGCGCTGAACATGAAGCACTTTATTAGGCCTACGTTTCAGCCTTGAATTGAGCCCCAAGTTGCTCTCTTTTGGTTTTTGCGCGTATCTAAGTGAGACACGCATATTTTTCATACTTTACACAACAAAGCGTTGCTCAATTATTCAAAGCAGTTACACACACACACACACACATTCCCTCGCAGACAGAAGGAGGAGTGTCTTTGTAGTAGGTGGGTAGGTACATAGGGAGGATGCCTGTCTAGGATACTTGGGTTACACGACATTGACTAATGTTGATATGTTGTCAGCATCGTGCTCCTTTTTCTTTTTCTACTTTTTTTTTCCCCCATGATGGTTTATTTTTGATGTGTGTGCAGTTGAGCTTAGCCGACGTGCGTTCCGGCTGCTGCTGTTGGTGCTGCTGCTGCTGCTCTTCCTGGTGGCGTCTTTTTTTTGCCTTCTTCTGTTACCAATTTGCTGCTGTGCGTTTTGCCTTGTGACAGGAAGCATAGGCATAGGCTTATAAAGCGAGTCTTCCAGTCAGTGTATCTCTGTCTCTTTGGGTGTGTATGTGTGTGTGTATTGACGTGACACATAGTCGTAAAGGATTTTCTTTGATGATGTTATCGTTAATGGTCCATGGGTACGGGCTCATAGTATAGCATTCAGTGCCAACTTTTGCTTTTGCTCAACTTTGGCAGATCGTTAGCGCCCACGCTGTATATGTACATTTTCTTTTCTTGTCTAGGGTCTGCTGTGTTTGCTTCCAACGCCTCTGCTCTTCTCGTTTGAATAATGATGCTGAGAACCACCTAGAGGATTTGCCTTATCACCAGAGTTTTCTGGGAGGTGTGAGAGAGGAGGGCCTCTTACAACAGCCTACCAATTAAATTTATCCCAGCTGAATTGGCTTTGGCCTAAAAACAACAACGACCAAATGCAATACATTTTAATTAGCCAACCAGGCTCAAGGATATGCCAAATTTAATTATATGCTGACCATTGCCAGGCAAATAAGCAGGGTGTCTTTGTTAAGTAGTTGTTGCTGTTGGGTTTTTGTTGCGTAGCCTGTCATGTTTGGTGGTTTTTCTTGTTCGTCACTGGAGTGTCATATTTATTCATGTTAATTGTCAACTTGCCAGTCTTGGAGACGTGAGAGAAATATGCCAAGTTGTAATGTCAACAGGCCCAAAAAGAATGTGACCTTGACTTTTTCTCCTAGTACCTTTCACTTGTTTGTGAGTGTGTCAGAGCTAATGATTATGAATTGGACTAGGCCAACCGACACCAAAGAAAACTAAATGCAGGAATTTTCTTTCTTACTCTTACCTTATGCTCGATTTAATTGCCTAGGTAACTTGGTTTTGATTAGAATTCACGTAAAAATAGCTTCATGACATAAACATAGGCACAATGCTGAGAACCAACATTATAGATTACAAAATACTTAAAATAATTGATAAATAGCAAAGGGTATTCGTTTTGCCTTTAGGTACGTTTAACATTTTGAAGCTTATGTGAAGTGGTTTTGTATTGAATCTTAAATATGCATTAATTTAATCTATATTATTTCATTTACAAGTTATTTAACGTGGATTTTCCTAATAAATTTGGGAAATTAATTCTTGTCGATCTTTGCTTGGACTTAATTGTGGTTCAACCAACTGGAATCCATATATTTTACTTGTGACACTTGATGGCTAATTTAATTTAACCCACATGATGTATAAATTTAACTACCAACGAGACAAGAATTCAATTTCCTGCATATATATATATACATACAATGTAAGGAGAGTGCATTCTCTTGCATTTGGCATTTTGCATTAAAATTCTTATTAAACGATATGGTTCTCTGACCAAGAACAACAACAGCAACAGCAGTGGGTTTGCCCACAATAATAAGAAACATACTTGCCACATAAACATCAAGAGAGATGTAGCAGCTGCAAACCGCAAAAACCTTTCTTGACCACACATTAATTAACTCCCACTCCCCAAAAAAAAACATGAACAAATGCGGCAGAAATGGTGTCTGCTGACCAGAAATACATATACGCAGTGTGAGCTCTGTTAGGGAAATGTGCTTACTAGTTGTGTGTGCGCTTCTCTATATGTGTACGCAGGTGTGTGTGCTTATTTGGTATGCAAATCATTTTAAAATTGACATCATCTTCTGACTACTTCTGATAGTCTGATGTATTGACTGTGTTTTGTTAATTTATGTGTGGGATCCGCCTCTTTGTTGTTTTTCCTAATTAGACAAAACGAAAAATGCTAAGAATAATCGAACGAAGGGAACCCCAAACTGAAATCACAAATGTTATCTGTATGGGGATTGGCGAAAAGCAAATGATTTTTTCTTTTTTGGATAATTGCTAATGGAAATTGCATGGCTTGTTAAACAACTCTCGCACTTGTGTAACTATTGAAACTTCTGCAATTGTTACCCATGTTTCAGTAGTTGCTGTTCATGTTGTTATTGTTGTTGCTGCATTTACACTAAAAAAGCAGACAACAGAATTGGGCTTACATGTATAAAACTCGGAAGTAAATTAAGAGATTGTGCTTCACAACAGCGTATATCGTAATTTCAACCATCGATTTTTCTCTTAAGTTTAGGTTTTTAGTACAGACCATGGAAAAAAGTTCGCTCTCGTTTCAGAGAGAGAGACTGGACTACTCTCTTGCAAACGCTTTACTCGTATTCTGTCGTTTTACCATACCAAATACCGAAGTGAACCTAGGCCAACGACAGTTCAGTTGCCTTTCGCCTGTGACGTATCCTTAACTGGGGCCGTGTGCGTAACACGTTCTACTAGTATGTTTTTATACTCTCACAAGTTGGGTATATTATATTTGGATGCATCCCCCACTACATGGATTATATAGCTTACTTTAAAAACAATTGTACTATAAAGAAGCGTTAGTCATACGATTTTGTCTATTTTAGGTTTCCGTGAATTCAAAGAGAGACGTAGATTTTTAAAATGAAGTTTTGGGCGATTGAAAAGAGCATAGCGACATGTACTAAAAAATTATATGAACTAAGAGACTTAATGCGTTAACTGTGTTTCTGGATTTATTTAGCTTAAGAATGACCCGAAGGCCAAGTACACGTTTCTTTAACTGTTGCTGAAACTAAATCATTCATTTTGTTTGCTGCCCCTCGACATGAACTATTTTTATTCTTGGCACGTGACGAATATGCTGTTAGCCAGCGTCTCATTCCCTGCTTTCTCCCTTCAGTCAAGTTGGTTTATCTGTCTTTTGCTTAGATATGCTTGGTTATAAATAATAAATATTTACATACAGACAGCAACTAACTTCCCTCTTCAGGGGGCATCCTGTGACTGTGAGTTGCTTTTACATTGGTCACGCCCAAGACGGACATTTCACACCAATTACTTGCAATTTGCATATAACCAACCGCATGCAAATGACACAATGCAAAGTTGCTCCTTATCTCACATTCCATTTGAATCTCAAATGTAATCAACGTTGGCCCAAAACCCAAAACCAATGCAAACTATGCTTCATCTACCAACCCTGTCTCCAATTCTGTCCATGACTGTCTGTCCTTGTCCCTAAGTCACTGGCGGTCTCCTGGACACTCTGACTGTATTAGGTAATGAATTAAGATGCACATTGCGATCAATTGTTTGAAAATGCCACAGCGACGAGTTCGAAATTCATTCGGCAAATTGCTAAAGTTGCAACTTTTCATTGGGTTTTTTTTGTCTTTTACACTGGAAGTTTTGCGAGTTTGAAATTAATGATTTTCACAAGCAAAAAGTTTATCAGCGACATTCAGCAACTGTTCAGCAGTTAAACCAAAAAGTCAATCAGTGAGACAGTTAAGTGAGTTCTCGTATAATTAGTTTGTCAATATGCTAAAATCTGTGTCCAAGTTTCCTTGAAGTCGGATACGGTTTAATATCTATCATATGTCAGGCCTTATTTAATTAACACAGTCAAAGTGATTTGTCAATTTTCAGACTCTAAGTGAATTGTACTTGGCAGTTATCCGTGCTAATGATGATATGTCATTAGAGTGTGACTCACTGCTATTGCTACTTCCACTGAAAGTGGCATTTCAATTTCATTTGAATAATTTATAAGGTCAATTCATTAATTGGCCCAAGTCCATATGTGCAGAATCATAAAACCACACATACAGAATGTGAATGGGTGAATATATGTACATATGTACATTAGCATGATAGGCTAAAAGTTCAACAAGTGTTAAAAATGGCGGCGTCTGGGGTTGAGAGAAATTGGAAAATGAAATTTCAGCTGGTGTTGACTTGGCTTGGTTGCTTGCAAAATCAACATATAGCAAACAAAAAATCTTGCTGTAAACAAGCAGATAAGCTGATGCCATAATGCATATGATACAACTACAAGGCAACCTAAAAGAAAAATGAATCGACCATGGGATACCCTTCAGTTGATGTTGATAATGCAAACATATGCTTCTTTTTTATAAACAAGAAAATATATTACTATTATTTAATGAATTTTTTATTTTATTCTGTGAAGAACTGTTCTTAACTAGTCATAAAACTCATTTCAGCAAAGTAAAGCTAAAAGAAAAAATCTATTTAAAATCTCATGGTACCATATGTGTCTGCCTCTTAAAAGTAGGCAGTACAATTTTATTTCCATAGGTGAATATGGCAAATTACTATTACTAACTCTAATGCCAATTGTAAATTTTCTGTTGGTATCAGCTAACTGTAATAGATTTCATTTGTTTAAAATCTATTTAGATACACAAGTTGTTATGGATAATAGGTGATTGCTGATTTGTGGCCTTATTGGACTGTGAAATGATTTATTCAATTTAAGTCATATTAGTTACCACTAAATGTGTAAATATTTGTATTATATGTGAACCACTAATATACCCAAAATTACAATGTAATGTTAAAGAGACTGAATCATTTGCATACACCATGCGAAGCATCGCATGCCAAGAAAAGGGATATTGTCTGTTGTTTGCTAAAGCAAAGTCGATACTAAATTGACATTTAGTATAATAAATTGTATGTCTTGTCTTTGTTGCCTGCCTGCGCTGGTCGCGGATTTGGATTCTGGGATTGAAAGGAACAGCAGCAGCGGCAGTAAGAGCAGCAGTTGCGACTTTGTATTGTAAATTATATTAAATATGCAAGACAGTGCTTGCGTATAAATCCCCTAAATGAATTTCAAGCACGCAAACACACGCGCCAATGAGCAGCACTCACACACTCACGCACTGACACACGCATAGCTAACATACAAGGATATACACACGCTCAAGCCACACACCAACCCACCGAACTCCCAATCCTCTATATAGACAACACATTGAGCAATTTTGTGCAGTGTTTTAGCACGCGCGTCGCTAAAACTTGCAAACTGTTTATTGGAAATTAGTTTAAGCATCCTCACCCACAACAAGCACAGTGTCCTTGGTTAGTTAAGCTTCCTTATTGCTCTTTTAGTGGCTTAATTTTTTTCTCCTGCTATTGTGTATCGGCTGGCTCATAAATCTCGGCTGGAAAATCGTTTAAAGACGGTAGAACAAAATTTTTAAAAAACAGATCACGTTTACAAAAGTATAGCAAGTTTCGACTTCCTATAAGCACTTTGTCCTAAACGAAAATAGAAAACAATTGCAAAAGTGAGTGCGGCAGAAGTGGCAAATACTGTTGCAGAGAACAGAAGGGAATTGGTTTCGAAGGGACAAATGTATGGGTGGTAAATTGACAGCTTAAACGCAGCAATAACATTGATGCGTTTCACATTTAGTGCACAAGTCTCAAAGGCAACCATGACGTATACTTAACCTTTGCTTTAACTCCCCTCTTATGTTTTGTCCAGCATTTAACCCATTGACCAGCTTTGGGGCACGACCCATTTGTTGCTGCCACTGCTACGTTGTTGTTGCTATTTCTTGGCACGCATGTCACATAGAATGCTTTACGCTCGATTGAGTATTTATTTGATTTCTCATTTGTGTCTGCCAGCTGACTATTTTTTACCTTGTACTTTTCTATCCTCTTCTCCGGTTTCTTGCTCTTTCTCTGTGTTGATTTTCTCGCATAGCTGTGCAAGTTTCTTTGCCACTTTTGGCTTCCTCTTTTTGTCTGACAATGACTCTGTGTCAGTATGTGTGTGTGTGTGTGTGTACATGGCTGCTGTGAGTTTGTGTTGTAATTCAAGTTCTGTGGCCAAAAGTTAGCCACAGTTGATTGGTTAGGCGACAAGGCTTTTTGTTCTTCCTCTCATTGTGTGCCTCGGGAAACTTCGATGGCTGGCTGCCGTAATTTCCAAGTAATGGACGGGCACAAAAGTTAATGAAACTTCAAGTCATGATGTCTCTCCAGGCAAAAGTGCATTAGAAACACACACAGTCACACAATTATACGCTCAGTTACTTGCAGAATTTTAGGCCAATTGTCGTTCGTCCTTGACTTTTGTCTGAAATATTTTTGCAATATTGCGTCATCGCCGCTTGTTTATTTAAAGAAAATCAAAACGTTTTCAATCAATTGATTATGACTAATAAATTTTGGTAAACGAAATCTATATCATTTTTTCTCTCTCTTATCTCGCCTTCTGCTCTTTCTTTTTTTATTCGTTACGTTTATCTTGACTTTTATCTCCTCTTGGGCATTGTTAAGTGAAACGTGTTTGCCATTCTACACAGCCAACGGGCAGTGATTTCATTACTGGAAATATTCTAAATGACTTCTATAGAGAAATTGGTAGTTCAAGTTTTGCCTCTTGTTATCTATTTTTCTATTTAAGTAGGCAAATTACCGTTTTGAAACTTTTAATGCTGATTAGAGTTGAATGAATTTTACTTCTATTCAACCGCCTCTACATCGCTCATCTGTCACGACTCGAAAAATTTCCAGACATTTTAAAAAACACAAAAAAAAATTAGAAACCAACATTTGATTGTCATGGTTAGTTGCCACACTGACAGGCCACCTGCCAGGAAATGGAGTGCATCTGAATCTGAACCCTCTAATATTTGTGTTTGTATGTCATCTCGATTGAGAGAAAATGAATTTCAGACAATGGCTGTCTACAGTGGTTAACCATTGACACTGATTTGCAACTTCCTGTTAAAAAATTACAAAAAAAATTTATTTCAAAATGTAATTTATGGTATCTTTTGCTCTAATTTTAATGAGACAAGAGATAAGTATTGAAATTTATTGATATGAGCATATCATTTTGTTAAATGTCTAGACGTAAATTATGTTTACTTTCAGGAAAAGTAGTTACTACTTTTCGCTCAGAGAATTTAAACATCAAATATCGACATTTCCATAATTATTTTATTAATGTTTACTTAATTTTTTTAAGAAAACCTTTCAAAACGTCTTAATAGAACTTAAAAAAAATGCACATTTGATTGATTATCCCAGGGAAACAAATTTAAATTTAAATATGACTTAAATTGAAGATTATGTAAAGAAAATTTCATCCTCAGCTCATTACTCTTGTATACAAGAGCAGTGCTTCTGACAAGTCTTGTTATTCCTCATAATCATTTCTTTTGTTTTTGAAGCTGCCTGCATTTGCCCAGAGAGATGTCAAACAATTCTGACAAATGACTCGAGGCGCAGGCAGGCAAACAATCAGAATGCCAGGCTGGATCCCTCCACACTTGAACTTATCCCATCGCAACCCATCACATCTCATCCCTGACTGGCACGCACAATTTATAATTTACATTTTGACTAACTTGCAGAATGCAAAAATGTTGTCATTTATCTGGTGAAGTTTTCTTAATAAAGCACACGCACATGTGTCTGAGCGAACAATGGATATGTGAATGTAAATGAAAATGCAATCAGTTTGTGTACTCAGTTCGCCTCTATCTACATCTGCTATCTGTATCTGCATGTAGTATCTGAAGCTGAAGTTGGTTTTGTGTCTGCCAAATTCCAAAAAATGTTCAAACATTGCATTTTTGGTATGCCAGGAACTCAAATCAACTTTTGAGGCTCCAGGCATTTGAATATTTAAATTCGATTAGAAGGTAACAATGCCTTTCGGTTACGTTTTAGTTTCGCTTACATATTACAAGAATCTCAATCCCTCTCTCTATGTGTCTGTCTGTATCGTTTTCAATTGATGTTCGTGTTGTTTGGTATACAGGTCCAAATAAATTTTACACGTATGCATTTACATATACTTTCTTACCTTTTGTACACCTTTTGGGCATTGCTAAGAATTTGTAATCTATCTGTGAGCTTTGAGTTGAATGCAAAAATTCGACTTTTGACTCTAGTTATGGGCACACATCCACAGACATTGGATGCCTTTAAAGGGATTTGGAAATTTTAACAATATGTACATTCTTTTAACATATTTAATTCACAAAATTTGCGGATATCCGCCTAAAGACTTGCCATCGTTCACTGGTTGTTGGTCTTGCAGCTAAGAATAACCCTTTTGAAATTTCGGTTGAGTGGCTCTCATAAATTTGTAAGTCTCTACTAAGCCCCCTCCAATATCTACTTCCATTCTCTGACTCCTTGTTCTCTATTTACACTGGCTCTATAATTTGGTTTAGAATTTATGTGCCATATGGCGTTTTTTGTTTTCTTTTTTCTCCTATTGCCTTTCGATTGCTGCCTTTCACCTAACTAGCAATTTCTTGTCATAATTCATTGACGAAATTATTAAGGAAACGCCATCAGCCACTTTCAGCTTAATTGGCACACTCCGGCCTAAAGTTCTTAAGCATTTGGTCAATTGCCTTTTTCCTATTTGTTCCCTTTTATGTTTTTGTTTTGCTTACATAAACTACTCATGGCCCCAAGGATTGTACAGACATTGGCATCTGTAAGTATGTGTGTGTGTGTGCCTTCCATAAGTGGTCTTTATCTTCCTTAGAAAACAGAAAAAAAAACAATAAAACAACTGGAGAAAAAACTCAGAATCCTGTATATGTATGTTAGAATAATCTGACAAACAGTTGCCAAACTTTAGCATAGAAGCCATTTCCCTGCGGCAGTTTTGCAAAAATTTTCTAGTGTATAGTTGCTACTGCCACTTCTCCCTTCTGGTACCCAATCCCTTTCTCCCTTTAGCTCGCTGTCTCTGTTCGTATCTCTATCGCTTCTAAATGTTTTAACTGTTTTTGACTGGCACAATGGAGATACACAATGGCTGGATGAATGAATCGGGGGGATGATAATGGGGATATAGCCATGGAAATGAATAAGTCTTGAGCCAAGTTTTGTGCTTTTGATGTGCATTGGCGTTGTCTTCAATTCCACTTGTAGATGAAATTAGCTGCAATTTTGGGTTCCGTGAAGACATTCAAATTTTTTCATTTTTGCACAAAGCTTTGAGATGCATATTTTGAGCTATTAGTGAGCCTGAGACAATGCTGCCGTGCTTCTGGCAAAACAATGTGAATATATATTTTTCACTAGTTTTTCATAAATTATTCACGACAAATGGGACACAGAGTGAAAGAGGGAGTGCGATAGTTAGGGAGAGGGGCAAAGAATGAAGGAATAAATGAAAAAAGTTGAGCATGTTTTATTGCAAGTAGCTAAAAAGATGGCACACAAAACAATGTAAAAAACACAGATATATAGCGGAAGCCGTTCGTTTTCGTCTCCATCGTCTCCTCCTACATAAACAATTCCACATTTTCCGCCGACTTCTGCATAAATTGAGCACAACCTAGATGAAGAACAGCATGAAATATAGTGCAATGAACTTGGACAACTAACTAAACAAATTTTTCTTGTTTTGTAAGCTCTCAATTCCTAGTTTGCTGGGTAAGGACTTTTGCTTAATTGAATGGTACTGCCAAAGGCAGTTTTCAAGACAAAGAAGTACAAAATGCTAAAGAGAATGTATATTTGTAAAATATAGAAATTATATTTGAAACAAGATAAGAGCATGAGAAAGTAATAGACTTTAATGAAATATTAATACAAATTATTGTGGTTGAGATGCGTTTTCAATGAAAAAAGAAAAACATTTGTACAATTTTCTGTCGAAACAATTTAAATGAGCATGTGTTTGAGTAAAAGCGCGTATCAGCATCGCCAAAAATGAAATGAATTTACTGAACACTGAATTACACCACAAATTCACATGGTTTGTGGTTTTTGTGATGCTCTTAAACTCTGAAAGACTGCCATCCTCTGGATTCCCCTCACTCTCTCGAGAGAGAGCTCCACATACCAATTTCGTGTTTGGCCTGCGTTTATAATGACCACCATAATAGTTGGTAGTAGGTATGTTGCATATATCCTGGGTCCGCAACAATGTTAAACTTTCCTTTAGGTGTGGTACTTGCTGATAGTCCTTTTTATTCACATTTGCTAGGTGTTGGTGCAGCCTTTAAGTTAGTTAAGTGATTTTCAGCTCAATTAACAAGGCAAAAGAAAAAACAAAATGTTCGCCAATGGGGCGTATGAGTACTCTCACTTGAACAAGAAAGTGTTGTCATATAAACAGACTCCGCTGTCGGTCGACAGGCGGGTGTTTTTGAACAGAATACTACAAAGTCAGGCCTATGAGAATGACAGAATGACAGGCTGACAGAACTGCCAGGCCATAAAACACTAAAGGCCACTTGCGGGTCGTTGAATGTTGTTGTTTTTGTTGGTGCTATTGCTATTTCAGCTACTCTACAATCTTGAGCGTGAATTGCTACTAAATTGCAACATCAGAGTTAACTGCTCTAAACTTACGTGACATAATTATGCGTTTGACTAAGATGAAAACACCAACAAAAACAACAACAACAACAACTGCAACCGAACAGACAAGCAGTTGTTGGGCTGCCATATGGCCGCCTGGGAGTGTCTGAGCTGAGTGCTGTTTGTTGTGTAGTCCTCGTAAAAGTCCATGCGTATACGTGTTTACAGATGTGAGTGTGTGTGGTATCTGTGTGCGTGTGTGAGTATGTGAGGTTGTTTACACATTTACTCTGAAATGCATGCGCCATGCAAAACGTGCAGACAGACAGCCAGCCTGGCCAGACAAATAGACAAACAGTCAGTTAGGGCAACAGCAAAAGCAGTGGCCCGCCCTGTCTTCCATTCTGCCCATTTACCCAGTTCGTGCCTGGTAACATTTACATAAGTGTGTTCACACACACACACACACACACACATAGAATGAGGCAGCTGTTTGCCAGCGGAAGGCGCTTAATGAGCACACATTGCTCTCCCTCTAACCCCTCTGTCTTTATATGTTTGTGGGCTTGGTAGTCATAAAACAGATTTTTATTGTGCTAAAATTAACTTGCAGCACGAATAGACAAAATTTCAATGAACTGGTCAAACAAACGTTCAAACATTTTGCCATAGAACGAAAATCAGTTCAAGGCCAACATCTCAGTCCATCGCACACACACATGTTATATGTCAGGCCCTGAGTTTTTGCCTCAGACTCGATAGCACTTTGATTAACGATATTCTTCACTAATGTCAAAAGTCATTCAATCAGCCCAAACCAACCCAACATCACTCAGTTTTAGGTATAGCATGGCCATCCGTAGATTCCTCCCTCCTTTTGGTTCGAATCGATTTCTAGTCTGTCTCCATGTTTCATTCATGGTTTCGTTGGCAGCGGCATTGTATTTTCCGTTGACAGTATCGATTGATCATTGGCACGTGATTGAATTCAATTTGATGAAATACTTTAGCCAATATGTCGTCAATATCGCCGGCGCAAATTTTTAACGATGTGAAATTTTCTCTTGATTTTTTCATTTTTTTTTTTTTTTTTATGCTACTGTCAATTTGTGGAAAGAACAAAGAGTCAATGTAAATAGATGATGTTTGCTTTTAATGATTTCGCTTTAAGCCACGATGACATTTTAATAAGGAAAAATGTTAGGACAAGTAGAATGGAAAGTAAGTTGGATTTCATGTAAATAACTACATTAAATTATTATTTTACTAGACTTTAACAATATCTAAATAGTAATTTCTACAAAATATGTTTTAGTTTTTCGAAACTTGATGTTGAATTTTGCGTCGTAAAAAAATATATTTTAAAATGACTAACAACTTCAATTTGGCTAAAACATTCCTGAAATTCTTTACAATAAATTTTTTTTGGTGAAATTGATTTTGCTGAAGTAAATACTGCTAAAATTTCTTTATTGGCTGAGATATTTCATACAGAATTTCTATTACCATACTCAATTTTTTCATTCAAGGGTAAAATCTACGGATTTTTTTTTTGATTGTAGAATCTGTAATGCTGATTCAACAAATTATACGAAAATGCTATGCGAATGCAAAATGGTAAGCCGAACAGCTAAGTGCGTCAAACTCTTTTGGGCGAATCAATTAAAATGCCAATTGTTGTCAATGTTGGCTAAAAGTTGACAAAAGCAGCCATAAAATCCGCTTAAATGTTAAATGTTGTTTGTTTGCCAACAACAGTAGCAACAACAACAACAGCAAACTGGCAAAACGAATGAATATTATCTTTTTATCTGTTTGGCATGCCATTATTATTGCTGCTGCTTCTTCATTTGCTGCTGTTGTTGCTACTGTTCTCGTTGTTGTTGTTGCTGCTGTTTTTCCCTGTTGTTGCACAAATGGCGCAAAGCTTTTAGAGCCGCTGGCAAACAAAAAGTAACTGTGCACAAATTCCTTCACTCTCTCTCTTTCTCTCAACAAAACAGTCGAACTTTTATGTGGAGCCAACATGGCGTATACGTAATGTGCTTAAGACTCGAAATTTAATTTGATTTTCCAATTACAAGCGAGTAGCTCACATACTCATACTGATGTACACACATACACGCAAACACATATATAAACACACTCATGCAAACACATGCACAGAGCCAAAAAATATGCAATTCTTTAATTGAAAATTGATTTCACTCCTGCAGCAGGAGCAGCATCAAGTGCAAATTGCTTCATTTGTACGCAATTTGCGGTTTTACTTCTGTGCAACAATTTTCGATACCTTGCAACTATTTGCCAACAATTCAAGCATCAATTTTAATGCATTACTTAAATGCAAACAAATGGTTTACAAATTAACAACAAGCACAAATTGAAAGGTGACCTCTCCTAGCATATATGTAGGAGAAAGTTGGTAATAAATATCGTAGCACCTGTCTATTAATTACCTAGACAGGAGATGAGCCATAAGCCATTATTAAATGAGCGATATACCAAAGACAAACAAGGTATTCAAGCTTAGAATTATTACAGAATCTTGGTTCTGTTCTTTCAGATGTATTCTTAATAAAGCACAGCAAGTTACATAAAAATTCCTTACATAATGTAATAACATTTTATAATTATTAAATTAAATTTTACTTCTACTTTATTAAGGCTTACTTTAGTTGCATGAAATGAGCTTCAATTAATATATGGTAGTTTGATGTTTTGTTAGCTGCATCCATCAGTTGACAACAAGAATAATAAAGATCCATCATGGCATACATTAATGAACATCGATTGAATGCATCATGTTCTCCATCATTTCGTATTAGTGAGATTATTATTGGACCAACCATTAGAGCAGCTCTTCACATTGACCCTCATTGATGTGTATATAAAGTCAAAGTGTTTGTATATATTGTGGTACATACAAATGTAATCTATGTTGACGTAGCGATACACTTATTGCGTCCTGACATGGCCAACAGCCACAAAAGATGTTAATTAAGAAGTCAAAGTTAATCGATTTGTGGCCGTCAATGGGCAAACATGATGACTGCGGCTGCCTTTAATGCTGTTCGATCGAACTCGAATGCGGTTATGAGGGCTCCCCCATCTACCACCCACCAGTTGTGGCTTTCGTTTGCTTTTTGATGTCTATAGAGTTTATATAAATGCATTAAATACCAAAATTCCATTACTTGCTATAGCCATTGCTACATTCATTAATATTATTCAAAAAGGATGGTTAATTATTTACTTAAAATTCTTAATATGGCATCCATATATACATAATTCGTTTCACTTTAATTCAGTACAAGTTTTAAAGTAAATTATAAAAAGTACAAAGTTCCAAACTTTAGGAAAACTCGTCCCAAAGATACAACTTTAAATGCAACTTAAACACACACAGAGATAAACACAAACTTCGGAGATAGGAATACAATTTCACTCCTTTGGCCCTAGTAATTGTTGAGCGAAATACAAGGAAAAATAAGCACAAACTTGAAGCATTCTTAGTTTTCTTTATTCTGCCAGTACTAGTTATAGCTACCGGAAATTCACTAATTCAAAGATGGCTTCCATGGCTAGCAAACTTTAACTTGTACTGTTTCCGTTTCCGCTGTTCCCTTAGGTCTTATTTGCCCCGGCATAGTCCCATAGTATATATAGTGTAGATTTTCTATTTCCATTTGCCATTCCTGTGCCATTTTTCTCTACGTTAATGTTTTATGCCTGATTGACTTTTGCTTGTGATTTCTTCGTGAGCTTTTGTTTTGTGCCTTTGTTTTTTTTTTTTTTATTGGAAACGGACATTTCTTAAGGGTGAAAGTTTGTTTTTACCGTTCATGTTTTTTAGCATTTTGTTATTAAACTTTTGCCCGCTGGCCAAGCATTCCATCGCGCTTTGTTCAGCTGACCGTTGCTAAGTAATGAGATTGATTTTAATGTCGGCTTCATCTATTATTTTGATTTTCTTTTCTCTGTTGTAGGTTTATTTTTATTTTTTTTTTTGATTCTGCTTTGCTGCCCACTTGTGCCACAATTCATTGAATTGAAATTGGTAGTTCGTTGCTGGCCGATTGTTGTTAGGTGTGTTTGTAATTAAATTTGCATTGTTTGAATCAGTAATAAAAAGCTAAGTGATTTTCCAATTATCGTAGCATACTTTGTCGGGCTTTGGTCTAAAAAGTATTTCGACTTTACAATTTATAAAAGTGCCTGTCCTGCGGTGCAAAGTGGTGAAATATTAATGTCTATAGGACCATGGACTATTTAAGGAATGTTCAGAACACATACTGGACATGAATTCCAAATAGGTGAAACAAAATTAAGTTTCTAATTGCCAATTCGAGTACGGTGTACAAGGATTGCATGATGGCCTATCATGTACTCAATTAGTCATTGCATTAGCCAGGTAACGTTTTGTTTAGCACGAATTGTCTCTCCCCACACTCATCCTGGCTATGTTGCCAGTAAACTATGTTTGCTATTCGGTAAATAAAACAATTTGCAATTGAGTCACGTAAATTGTAATCTGGAAAACAAATTGATTTGTTGTTAAATTTGCTACAAGAAAAACCAAAATGCAAGCTAACCATGTTAACTACTCCAAGCTCTTGGTAAGATAATTTTACGGCTTGAAATGAAAATAGGCCGCAATGAAAACATTCCAATATCGCGAACACTGGAAAAGACAATAAACAAACGACAAAAAACAAAAATGTTGAAATCATTTGCCTAGAGCAACTTAGACCTGGGTGTTGCTTGTCCGCTTTGTGTGTATTTAAACAGGTCAGGAGGGTTTAGAGCCTTGGGGTCGACAAAACAAAATAAAAATTAAATCTCCCTGTAAACTGGGTTGAGCCGTTTTCTTTATACCCTAGGAGATGTGTGTCTTGATTTCCAATAGCAGTATCTAATATGCCCAATCTTTAAGCTATGGTTAGGGTATGGAAAAAAGTGGACCGCCCAGGAAAATCGAAAAAATCATGTCTCTACATCTGTTTCATCGACTGGAATCACAACCGTATATTGTGTTTGTCAGGACATATCTATGTGGCTACTGTTTTCGTTACTTTTTCACTTTGGCCTCGTCGATTTGTATCGATGTCACACAAACACACACACAGACACCTTGTGGCAATTTAGTTGTCAACACCTGCGAGGCAGAACTAAAATCTGCCACAAACCTAAAACCGAAAATACAAACCGAAATGCTTTCTCAATATTGTCACAATTAAACATGTTATTATATAAGACCATAAATCCAAGTGCATTGTAGTTAATGTGATTTATGATTACTAATTTGCTGCAATCTACTGAATACTTACATATATTCATAAGTCATTGATACTGCTTTTAGTTGGTGTCGTCGTAGACGTCGACGTTAGAAAATTTGCCAAAATGAAATTTATTACCTGGAATTTGATTTAAATATTAAATAGGTCTGAGATGCAGGCATATCCGGACATAGTAGGAATATGTGGACTGTGGACTCATCCCATCAGGTTTGAAATGCTGTCAGGTTGTTCCATAGTCCAACTCGACCGCAGAGTAAATGAAGCACAACTGAAAATAGTTCCTCTTGCCCAGCAGTACAAGGAGCTGGCTGAATGAAGAATTTTTTATACAACATCCTCGCCCGTCTACATGTCTGTCTGTCTGTCTGGCTGTGGTTTCGCCTGTGATTTACAAGCGTAAAATAGCAGATTCATAAAGTATGCAACACTTTGCTTTAACTTTAGAAATACTTTGTTTAAAATGGTAGTTGCTGTTTTTTTGGGGTTTTCTTTTTGTTTTATGGATATCGCATTTGTTTCAAATTGCTTAAGTATTAAATGTTAATAATTTACACTATCGTTGCACAGAGAATTGCATTCCCGATTCTCTCATTAGAAACTTTTAAAGCAAATATTAAATTATAACAAAATATTTGGAATGCGGACACACGACGCCCGAACAGGGGCAGTGGAAGAGAAAAATGTGCGATTTTATTAAATTTTCATTAAAATTTATAGTTGAGCCCTGCTAAGGGGAAAATGTAGATGCTCATAAATCAGCAAATTAATATGTGTACAAACATATATGTATAAAGCTTTGGAAATGGAGGAGGGTGGTCCATCATGTGGATAAACATAATTCATGGTTGCGTGCGTGTTTTCTTGTATAGAATTTTAGTGACAGATTCGGAAAACATTGTTTACGTTATGTTGGCCAAATGGGCCAACAATTTCATTGACCAAATTGAGTTTGTGGCATTTTGTTTAAAGCTTTCAAGATGAGAACTTTAAAAAGGTCATGCCAACATCCATTAGTCGTCTGTCCGTCTGACTGTCGGTTTTGTTGGCAATGTAACGTGCAAATAACAAATAAATGGCCAACTAAAACCAACATCAATCAGGTCATGTTTATGCGGGTGTTTGGCCTGCCATGGACTTGCTTACCACTCCACTCCATCTCAGTCTCTGTCTACAGACTTTGGTCTACGGCCTCACCGTGGTTAGTATGAATGCTGCACAAGCTGGCGGCCATATAATGCAATAAGTTAAAGTTATTGATGTTGCACACAAACACAATGACAACAAGAGCTGTAACAACATTAACACACTGCTGATGTCGCTATGTTTGGTAAAGTGACCAGAAAGCGAATGCAATTCAAGTGGTTTGTGTACCTAAGTTGTTAAGAGGATAAGCTTGACCCTTGGTTGGATAAACTAGATTGTTGATTTTAAAGTGCATTTGTATGTATGTATGTACCTATATATGTGTATGATGCTAGTCAAAATTTAAAAGTAACTAATCTAAGCTAAAGTATAAATTTCTTGTTATTTAATTTATTTGACGATATTAATTTTTACAACTAAACAATTCTAATTGAAATTTAAAATATTTTCTCTCGCAGTATAAGCTAGTGATCTTTATTTTTAAACATAAATAACCTTATTTTATTTATCATTTAGTAGAGTTTTTCCAAACGCTTTCCTAGGAATGTACTTTAAGAAGGAAATATCAATAATCCTTACATAAATTCATACAAAAAATTAAAAAGTCCCTGGCAATTCATGAGGAAACAATTTTCACGGGAAATTAGGGATGTTTTCTTAAATTAGGTCTAATTTTTTTATCCGAAATGCCTTTATTGTCGTTTAAAAAAAAGGAAATTTTATACATAAATTGTAGGGATTTATATTTTACAACAATTGCTTTAATAATAATCCTTTCATTGAGATGTTCTAAAAAATTGCCAAGCGAATTCTATACAAATTTCCTTCTGGAAAATATATAGCAAACTAAAGCGGTGGCGCCACTGTGCAGTGAAATAGAAAATATATAAATAAGATTATTACTGCGCATGTCGGAATTCGAAAGGACATAAATTCTTAATAAATTTCCCATTTTGAGGAATGGAATATTTTGAGATTGCTGTTCTAAAATTTTATGTCTAAATCGTTCCTTATTTTGATGCAAACTAGTTGGCTAGAGCCTTTTTGAAGTACTTTTGTGAAAACAAATATATTTGTCTTTGCAAGTTTGAAGCCACCTAGCGAAGATTTTAGAAATTTTCTCAATGTGTGTAAACGAAAGAGATAGCATATATTAGTGATAGAAACAGAAAATTAAAAAAGAAACAACTATATTCTACAAAGCGCGTAATTTAAAAAAAGGAAAATGTTTACACAACATTGATTGGTAATAATATAAGTTTTTTTATAACCCTTTCTGTTTTTGCAAAAGTAAGTAAAGTAACTCATTTCATACCAACAGTTATGGATATGAACCAAACGGGCTGATAAGGAATGTATATATGTACATACTAGTCAGATATACTTTCAACTTGGCGTGACACAATATTAATCTACTCATTTTGTGTAGAATGATTTAAAGCATAAACTATTGCATACCTTCAACCAAGTTTAATTATTTGTATCGGTATATTATTTGTTTGCTACATTTCGACACCAATTAAAATTGAAAACATTTAATTATGAGTATACTTAACGATGGGTTCGCCCAAAACATGTTCATCGAGTTATGTGTATAACAGTAATGGGGCAGATAAACTAAGACTATAATTAAGTGGTATGTTAATAAAGGTATAAAAGCCATTTATTTTACGTGGAAATACACCTCTGAAGCCATGGCCCGCTTACCAGTCATTCTGTTAGTTCTGTTTTTTACACAAAACACACAAGGAACAACATACGAATTACTTCTGGATGATCAGGAGATATTTAGAAATTGCACCAATCAGCCATCAAATGTTTTGGGTCTTTGGCAATTATTCGATAATTCGGAGTTGACGACAGTCATGGATAATGATATAATAAATGTGTCGGGTAATTTTACTACACTACATAACTGGGCAACTGAACTAACCGATCGCATTGTGGTAAGAAACATATTAAACTGCATTTCTTATTTGACCTATTATTGTATTATTGCATAATTTCTTTAGTTTAACGTCAACACATTTCATTGGAAAGTTGGCAATTGGCAGCCTACTCTTTTTAACCTGGTCTCTAGGGATTTTTGCAAGGTTATGTATGATCCAAATCAATTCTGGTACGCTCTCTGGACACAACATATAACAAATGAAAATGAAGTGAAAGACAATTGCATCAACGTTCCTGGTGTAAGTATGTCCAGTGGCACAAAATGTTTAATATTAATTATTTTAATTTCAGACCAAATATTTATTAGAGCCCTACGATATTCATTTCGTTGCTAATGTTAGTGGACCTACTATAGGTGGTCGCTATAAGTTTGAAATTGTCTTGGAAGCCTACGATAATTTGAATAGGAAACGCCCCACTAGTATATGCTTTATGTACACAGGCGAGGTAATCAAACAGTAAATATTTTCTAGTTGCACAATGTTATTGCCTTTTTTTTAATCTAAACTGATACAACAAAACGTCCATGTTTATTATTGTGGAATCGCTATAAGTTTTTAACCATTTCGGCTAAGGTCTCATGTTTTTAAAGGCATCATAATAAAGTCTATTACCTCTCAGTATAAAAGCCTTTTGGGCAGGAATGACTGCATAATGGCTCATAGCGCTCACCAGCGTTTATTTTTCACTTCATTTTCTGTCAAAGGTTAGGCGGGGAAAATCGTCTGTTAAGCAATTTGTTAGCTAGTATATGGCATGTAGTACTAAATGGAAAGTTAGTTTAATTAATCGTCTTCAGTACGAGATTTTATTTTAAGCATTTATTTCCATTCCATTATTCTACTAAAATTCTATAAAATACTTTTAATTTTTTTTTTTAAAGTCGATAACATTTGAAGAATGTTGTGTGAAAATTTAAAGTAAATTGGAAGAAAACGGATATAGATATAACGCTTCAACGGATCGGCCTTTAGTTTAATTTTTAAATGTCGATGTGTGTCACAAGCTAATACTGGTACACCAACTTTACTTGATACAGAATCAATAATGCTGATGAAGTGAAAGACAATTATATTATAGTAACCTCTTAACATTGTATTTAATTGTATCATTTTGCTTTTAAAGAATTCGATTCGATAACTTAAACTTTGATTCTTTTGGCCAGGGCCGGTTATTATTCGCATTTTTCATTGATAATTCTTTATTTACAATTCTTAATCGATTTAAATTATAATTTATATGTTAGTATTTAGTTATACAGTTTTCTGTTATATTTTGATTTACAGTTTAATAACCTATTTGATATACGCATCGTGTAATTTACACTTCCGAATAAGTTTGTTATCGAGCTGAGTTGTATTTATGGTCTGTAAACTTGTCTCTTTTGTTGTACTTGTTTGTTTTCCATGCATCTGTCTTTTTCACTCCCTGCAATGATTTGTCCAATTTACTTATTGGCTTACTAACTCTGATTTTGGCTGATCTGTTAGTACGCACTTTCCTTGTCTATTTTGCAATTTGGAAAATATTATTTAGCCGGTTTTTGGTTGTTGTTTGTTTTGGCCTTAAAACTTCCGTTAAATTTTGGTCCGTCGAGTTGTCTCAGATCCATGTGTTATGCAACAGATTGCAAATTGCAGTTTTACTTCTTTGGCCGCCAGACACCGTCAACTAGTATGTATTTTTTTTGCAGTGATGTTGCTTAAAATTGCAAAATTTGTGGCACAAATTAAAATGAAGCACAAAAAAAATAACAAATGCGGTAGCTAAATAAATAATTAACAAATACATAAAACCAATTCAAAGCAAACGAAATTGACTCAAAAAGCAAAATACAAAAACAAACACAAGAAAAAGCAAAAACAAATGTGCTTTAAACTTTCTTTTTATATGCCACTTTACACTGCCATTTCTATGGACAAACATTTGTTGACGTCTCTCACGTTTCTGTCTTTGACTACTCCCTCTTTTGCTCTCTCTCTCTCTCTCTTTTCTGTGGCTTTGCGCCTTGTTGTTAGCCGCCTCATTGATTTTCATTTACACTACAGATCGCCGCATTGCCTCTACCTCTTTCTTTACCTCTGTCTCGTAATTGTTGCAATTTAACGACGCCAACGATGAGGTAACCAGCAGCAACCACAAATGTAAAGTGCCTGTTGGTCTAAAGAGCTTGGAGAAAGAGCACCACTGAGAGATTATTTAATTTTGGAGCTAAGAGAGTTTGGATCGAGTGCTTTTCATTTTCATTTGGATTTGCATTTTGTTGGACAGCAAAGACTTAATGCTTTGTTTACAACATTTGCATACCAATTCCAATTAATAATATGAATCTAAAATGCATTTGATTATTTAGCCTATTGTAAATTAAATAAATATTTGGACAAAGTATTTTTTGTTTTTTGACAGTTTAAATGCTTTCACTATTGTTGGCTAATTTGTGTTGGCCATCTAGTTAGCATAATGAAGTGCATTACAAATGCAACAGTTTTTGTGTTATTTCTGGTGCATTACATAATTGACCAAACTGACATGCCTCAATGTGTTCATGGGCTCTAACCTTTCTATTGCCAAAATAGCAGCGTTGCGATTCGAATACGTTTTCTAATTTCGCTTGATCTTTGCGTGGCTTGTCACGTTGACGGAAATGTGTGAATTATATGAAAGAAGATGTTGAAGAAAAAGACAGAAGAAAACAACCGAAACAACAGTTTTCACCATCAGCACACACACACACACGTTTTGTACATTTTAATTCACTCTTTAAATTAACGTTTAGGGTTTATTGCGGTTGCGTTTTCTAAATCTTCAAGTCTACGTCTATTTTGTGGCGGCTTGGTACCTACAGTCAATACAGTACAATCATCACCATCAGCTGTCATGTTCGATAAGCAGTTTAAAAGTTCATCACTCTTCATTTGTACATACTAGTTGGTTATATTCGATTCCTCATATTGTTGGTTGTACTTTCTGCCGGCTATTTAAACCGCTTAACGGCATCGTGTAATGCCTTAATTAAGACTTTACCCAAAATGCCGTGATAAATTGTTAAATGAAGCACAGAGTGGGCGTTTCAGGAGCTCGCCATATACTTAACTTTTTACATGAAATGATTACTATTCGTTAAGCTGATGATTATAATTATGGCAATTCGTGTTTATATAGCGTGAGACAGCTATAATTACATTTATGGTGATTAAATTACCATTAACAAGAATTATTTAGAACTTGAGTTTGGTTTTTCACTTAAGACTCTTGAATTATTTGAATTACTGTACCCGCTGTTAATTAAGAATTTAGAATTAATAGATAGTTTTTTTGTGAATATTAATAATATATTTAACATGTAAACTAGCACAAATCGCACAAATAAATCATTCTTTTCATTTTAATATCAACTGAAAAATGAATTTTATTAACAAAGTAACGCTTTTACATAATAGTCTAAAGAATTATCGTTTTATGCAGAAAAAACAAAACAAATTGTTTGTCCCTTGAGGCATTCCTCTGTGAAACTTAATCCAAATCATAACATAGTGCAAAATAATTTATATTTAATATTTATAAGTAATCTAATCTCTAATTCCACAATCTCCATTTTAGGCATCTTAGTTAAGCTACTTAAAAGGAAAAAACATGTTATTTTCCAGAAAAGTAATTTGAGGCAAATTTTATAATCGATATAGCCAAATTTCGTCATAGGTGCAATCTATAAGACTAAATCAGTTACAAAGTTTTCTCATAAATTACATTTTTCTTGACGTCATTGTTATGTCTTTTTGGCGTATTAAGCAATTTACATTCTTCAGCAAGTTTGATGCCTGAGGATTGCAATTTTTACTGACGCTATCACATATATGTGTATATGTAAAAATGCATTGCATTGCAACAAAATTCTCTTATTGACTCTATGGTATTTAGGTTTCTGTAAAAGCAAATACTCTTGATCGCCCTAACTCTTAAGAGCTCTCTCTTTCTCTCTCTCTCTCTGTCGCTCATAGTTCGTAGCGATTCTCCCACCATCGAGACTTACTGCGCTCGCGAAGCGATTTCAGTTTCGTTTATGACTTCGGCAAGTTAGGCAGCAAAATAATAGCAGCTGCTTAAATACAACAACGTTTTTTGTGGCTGGTTTACGTTACACACACAAGAAAACATAAAGTTAAATTATAAAGCAAATTACGTGTTGTTGTTGTTGAATCGATCGTCTTTGCTGCGGTTGCCGTCGCCTCGTCAGTCCACGTTGTTGGCCCAAAACCTCGTGCCAAAGTGGAATCAAGTTAACAAAAAATTAAAAGAAAAAAAAAACAGCTGTTTGCTTCCACAGCTGTCAAGAAAAGAAGAAGCACCGCCAATCGTACAATCGACTAACATGAAGTTCGTTGCCTAAGTCTTTTGTTTCTGTTTCTGCATCGAGTCAAGCGGGTAGGGTACGCGAAGCGCACGCGAATTTCTGTGTAAGAAAATCAAAAACGAAATAAACAAGATTGTTTACTACTAGCAAAAGGAGAAATAAAAAAAAACAAACCACAAAGCCGAAACCAGTTGTGCAACTACACAATTCGAATATTCAGCAACCATTGACTAGTAGTAGTTCAGCAATTTGTGCAGTGGATGCCAGTGCCGTGCCGCGAACTCCGTTCCCTTTTTGTAAAGCAAGCATATCAAAATGGCACCGAAAAAAGAGTCAACCTTGAGCCATCAGCAGCAGCAGCAGCATCAACAGCAGCAGCCTGTTTTGGATTTTGAAAGGATAAAGCGTCATTTTAGCTGGTCCGATCCTAGTGCCATGTGAGTCAAAATTTACAACGTTTATAAGCGAAACAACGCCAATCGAACCTACAAACACAAACACAATGCTTTATTCGGAGAAAAAAACATAAAGTTGTTAACCAGCGGAAACGATGAACGTCTTCTCTACCCACAATTATTTAAAGTTCGTTGCTTGAGTCTTTTGTTTTGCTGCCCAATGGCAAATCAACAAAAAGCGGTTGGCTTTGAGCGCTTAAGTCAAGAACTTTAATTTCCGTTTGTGAATCAATAGACTTTTAATTTATGTTATATAACACAACTGCACGTGTTTTTAAGTCACCGAAATTGGAATTATTTTAAGATAATTGTTGTTGATTTTTTTCGGCAGTGAAATTTTTCACTGCCAAATGAATGAATTAATTACTGCGTTTGAATGAGCGGTGTGAGCCAGAGAGCGAGTGAGAAAACAATAATTAATTCAGAGGAATTTGCAGATTTTTTATTTTGTTTTTTTTTTATATATAAAAACGTGAATGACACTTTGATTGGGTAAAGATGACTTAACCCGTTTTTTAATCCATCAAGGATCCAATTTTTCTAATCGCTTTAATTTTTTACGACTCTTCGATGATCTCATATTTACTTGAATTAGCACCTATATAGTCAATGAAATGGCTGAATGACTCACATGAATTGCAACAATAAATATATATTTATATTTGTATATACATACATATATTATTATATATGAGTATTTTGCTTTTGGTCTGCACAAATTCCACGTCATGCTTATTAAGCGCTGTGTTTTAATTGCAGCAAAAAGTGACAAGTGAAATTTGCTTCTTTTTTATTGCAATTATATAAACAGAAGAAAAAAAAAACAAATATATGGCATATAATGACACAATCGCTTAGGGGCAGGTAAACACCTATGAAGAGAAGATTTTTGTACACTGGATAAAAATAGAATCCAGGGTCGGCTCGTCGTTCCGTCAATCTGTATTTGGCAAACGGCTGGCTGGCTTTCAGCACTTGGGTTTAACTAATTGCAAATTTCAATAATTTCACTAATAGAAACTGCCAAGCACACCCTAATCACAATGAATAACACACAAATAATGAGTTTTCATGCGAATTAACGTCCATCATCAGCAGTCTCATTATCATCGCTCTTCTCCTCATAATCATCATCATCATTATCATTATTATCGTGAACATCGTTATCGGTGCTGGTATAGTTATAAAACATCCGGCATAATGTGTGAAAAATACTTGGCCATAATTCAATACAATTGTGTAGATCAATAGAGTCTCGCACTGTGTCTGTGTTTGCAATTAATTTATGCAACATGACATAATGTCAAATATCAACCACATGCTATGGATATCAAAGACAACAAAAACCAAAACAAAAAACAAAAATGGAAGCCGAAATCAAACTGATTTCTGATTGACTGTAGGTCGGGGCTGTGGCCAAGCCATTCGGCTTTTTGTCTTTGTGATTTTGTCTTTCTTTTTTTCCTTTTTCTTTTTTTGGTGGCACTTATTATACAATCCAAACAATCGGCTACGTCATTTCCGTATGAACTAGTTCGATTTTATCTGCAAATCAGTTTCCTTTTGATTTTTAATTTAATTGAATTCGTTTTTCTGGCATTAAAAATTCTCTGTTATTGCTGGCGTGCCTTTAATTATTATTTTTATTTACTGTTGTTTTAGCTGGACAACTGATTGCTGATTATTTGAATGCAAAGCATGTCTGTTATAGTGGTTTGATTTTAGCACGCGTTTCATTTTTTAAATTCTAATTGCTAGATAATTCAAATTCCAATGGCATGAAACTGTTTCCCAAAAGGGAAACGGAGCTACCACTGCAATTATAATAAATTTAGTAATAATGAAATAAAGTGTAAGGTATGAGCTAAATTTGTAGCCACAAATAGAACTCTAGAACTTATAGTTTTTGGCTTTGGCTTTTGCTTCTTTCTCATTATTCTATAGCAATTTATTGGGAATTAAAAACAAAACTATGCTAACATTTTACTCGTTTAATTTTAAAATCTTTCCTATTAATCTGGCTAACTTTATCTGCTGACCCATAAACCTAACTACATCGACCAAATCCAGGATTTAGTTTCATTAGGCATATCCAAGGATTACAAATAACATTTTATTAAGCAGACGGAAATGATATCATTACTGCCCAAAGACTTCTTGTTTGCAGTTAAAGACAGTGAAACAGACAGTCAGAAATTAAATAAGCCTTGCATGTTGGAACGTGGATCTTACACAAATCTAAAAGCAAAATTAATGTTATTATCTACTAGTAGCAGTCCATATCTATGTGTATTTTTAATAAAAAATATTTGATTAAAAAAGAGCTTTATGTTTCATTTAATATATTTTACTGTAAAAGCTTTAAGTTTATTTTCGGCAAGTCTATCGCTTTAAGCTAAGTTTTCCACCTGAGCTTGAATTAAGCTCGATTCGAGTTTTTGTCGCATAAAGCTTAGTCTCCGATTATAAGCTAAGTGCTATGAAACTTCAAGTTATTTCAGTCAGTGAGAAAAAGCACACATTTACGCATTTCGCATGCCCTATAAGACACTTTAAGGCAAAGCTCTGTTCGACCCGCTACTACTCTAATTGGCTCCAAAGATCAGAGTCGTTGCTGTCTGGCGATATTAAAGTAAATTACGATTAATTTACTAATAATAATTGCACGAGTAACAATCAAGCGATAAGCTACTTCAGAAGCATTTCAGGGAAATGTTTCGGGTCATTTGTAGTCGAGCTGAACTCTATGATGCCCATTAGAGAGCATTAGGCTTAATAGATATATATTTATATATATATTTTGAAGTTGTCAGCTCATGGTTTTAGTGTTCTAGAAGGTCTTAGGAATGACTGCAAAATGATCGGACAAAGCCCCCGAAAATGGAGTTAAATGTCTGTCGTAATATCTGACAATAGAGGATTTATTTCCTGGTGGCTTTTGTAAACTTTTCTGACTGACTTTTCTCACAACGCACATAAAAGTTGCCTTTTCAAAGGTATTAACACAATTTTGTTTTCTACATTAATAAACATTTTGCAAGAATATCACGTAGTCTTTACCCAGAATTTTCCATATAATGAGGGCCTGTCACATAAATTAAAATCGATTGTTTAAAAAGTGCTTTTTCTTTCATTTCTTTGCTTTGATGATGCATATCGGATGAGTTAATACTTTCTTTTGCAAAACTCCACAACGATTGCAAGAAGCTACCTTTATGCATTGTCTTACATTATATATATGAAAAGGTTTGTTGTCTATTTGTTCATGGCATTAACAACAATTTGACTAGTTTGCCTGCTAATTGGCTTAAAATATAGTCGAAAAGGTGGGCCAACGACAAAGATACATTGAGATACACATTTACAAATACACTCACACTCACTCACACATAGAAGAGGGCATTGCACAATATGCGGCCAATCAACTTGGCGAAAAAAAACATAAAATCTGGCTCAAATGCCGTGCATTGTGTGCCAAAAATATTTTCCTTAGATAATTATAGGCGAATAGCTAGATATACGTATATGTATATCCAGTCTCTGACCACGCTCGACTAGTCGGCCATTTAGTTTTTCATTTCATTTTAGTTTCTGCTGCTCATTTGCCAGTTTAGTTTAAAGAAGACCTTGACACATTTGAAATGGGGTAAGGGTATATGAGTATATGTGGATATTGTATGCATCTTCATAAAAGACAAAAGCCAAAACCCAGTTTCAAATTGAAAAAGAAAAAAAATGGTCCAACCGGACGACACAAAAGCGATATAAAAATTATGGCAATTTCATTTGTTTCTTATAGCTGTGTGAGTTTGTGTTTACGAGACGACAACGTCTTTTAATTGAAATTAATTTGTCTGCCTGCATTTGCAGCTCTTTTGCATTTGGCCACAATTCAACTCAATTTAACTTAGCTCAGCCCTGGTCTGTCCGCACCAGACCAGACTTCGAATGTAAGCTGTAAGAATTGCATAATATTTGGCAAACAACATCAGCCTCAACAGCAACAACTAGCACAACCGGACCGCGATTTTAAAACAACCAACAAAAGAGCTTTGCAACTGCTGCGCAAGCTTTTCTTTCAGTTTGTGGTGGCAACTGCAATAAAATGAGCAAATATTGCAACTCGAGTGATGAGAGTAGAGAGTGAAATCAAAGCAAACATTTAATTTACAACTAAACTTTAATACAGCCATAAGATGAGTCATAATTCCAAATGTATACCTTTTTTGAGGTATACATCCTTACCCATTTAAATCTATAGAATATTGTTGTTCAAACCTTACTTCATTTTGGCAGTATATCTCATAGATCATGGATGAAAATAGTAATCATTTTTTACTGAAGTGATTATTTAATTAATCCAGCAAATATTTTTAAATATATTTACCCGAATAGCTTTAATAATTTCCATGACTGAATAAAATTGAAAAAAAAAAAAAATAAAAGAAATAGGTGATTAGGACACACAACACAAACACACACAGTGCGAAAAGCGAGTTTCAAGCGAAAGGGAAAATTTATTGTTTTTTGTCTATTGTAAAATGCAATGCAATGGTTAAAATTTCAATTGCCATTGCAATTAATTTAACGACTTGGAGCAACTTTTTCGTTGGCAATCTCTCACAGCTTCCCAGCGGCTCCCTCCACTACATCGAGACTTCCTCGTCGAAATGTGGCGACCTTGTGCCCGTTTTTAACACCACGAAACCAAAAATGAAATTGTCTGTGGCAGTATGAATGAATGAATGGGCATAAGCATTGGATAAAATAGTACGAATGGGAACGGCTAAAAACCTAAAGAGGCTCAGCCATAAACCAGATGTGGTAAAAAGAAAAGAAACAAAAAATAACTACATACAATGCTAAAACAAACGCCATAAAGGAAAGACCAAAATAGAGAGTAATGATGCCATGGCAAAAAGCAAAATGTTGTCAACCAATTTCTTTGATTGACTTTGCTGGTTGCTGTTGTTGTCTACCTGCCTGCACTCTGCAGACGAGTCAATAAACTTATCCAAGGCAGTGCTGCCGAGTGCTCAGTGACTTGCCAAAAAAAAAAACGCAAAGCCAAATGTAAAAGTTAGAAAAACTGCAAGCCAGTCTGTGTGTATATATGTATGAGTGTGTGTTGGTGTCTAATATTGTTGGCTTAGATGGTGGGCGTTACAACTTTTATGTTTTAATCCAAACTAAAACAACAGTTACGAAATCTTCTGAAGGTCTTTACAACCGACTTTTGTCTGCATACAGAAAGACGAAATTAAACTAATATGCAGATATGAGAGTTGTAGAGCTTATTTGTTAAATTAGCTGGAACTCGTGCTCATGACTCATAAGGGCCATTGCAAAATCTCTCTGACCAGTTCATGATGATAACTAGTAGGAGCCGAGTCAGACACCGAAATCAGATTTCAGGGTCCATTAGCACGTTGTGGTTGGCTCTCCAATCCACAAAGAGAGAAAAAAACAAAAACAATGTCAAGTGCAGCATTAAACCAACAAAAAAAAAAAGTGGAAATAATTTAAATATCTACGAGGATGTTTACATGTAAAATAATGCGTTTTATGCCAGACATTAAATCTGACAAGCATTGCCAGGGCACGCGGCTTATAAAATATATATATCTAAAAGGAAGTCAAAACAACAAATGGAGGCTTAAAATATCGATTATTTTAGCTAGATAAGCAAAAAGGCTTACAGAAATTAAGTGTATAGTAAGCCGACCTTGCCACTTAATTGATGATCAAAAGATACAATAATAATGATATTAACAACGTTACTTAAAAACATTCCATTCATATCACACAAAGTGATTATTTTTTCTACTTTTTTGCGTGCACTGTCCCTTGTCCAACCGTTTGTCAGCTATTTAAAATGTTAAAGCGCGTCTCGTTGCCAAATCCAATTTGATGGCACATTTGTCCAAAAAAAAAAGAAAAAAAAATAATCGAGCGGGTGGGAGGAGGGCTAAACAACACCCACAGCTGTGGCTATCGGCTGACTAGCTGTGCATTTTCAATGTCATCATTGCGCAAATGCCGATAGCTGCTGATAGCTTTTGGGATTTTTGATTCCCCTCTGCACCTTAGTTTACCTTGCCCTGCCCTTAATTTACGCCCTTCTTGGAAACCTGTTAATTTATGGTCTGACATTGAAATTGTGCAATATTCAAACCAAACAGACCGAATTCAAATTTGATTTTGGTTTATTGATTTTTCTTGCCATCGTCAAACCAACCACGTCTTGAAGTATTCTTTGCCACATTAATTATTACAATTAAATTGATTTTGTTTTTTACCTTGACGAAACAGGCCCGGAAAGACAAAGACAAAGATGAAGAAGAAGCAGAAGTCTTTGATAGAAGCACGCATATTTGGCATTAAAAATGTATTAAATGTATTATGAATATTAGCTTATTTTTTTGTGTTTATGCCATTACCACTCATTGATAAACTATACTCTAGCTGAAAAAGTAGATCTTCAATAAGCCAGGTGAATGTAAAAACTTTTGCAACTAGAAGAAGCTATCAATACCGGCCAAGTTCTCAAGGTCGAATTGCATAAGCATGTGCAACGTCACAATAGCGACGTCAATATATACATATACTGGAGAAAAAACCCAACAACTTGGACCCTTTTTTTATAATGATTCCCCCTCTTCCAACTTCAACTTAAACTCCAAAAACCCAAAGTCTGCGCTTTGAAGGTGAACGAGCTGAAGCTGAGTCTCTGACTTGAGCGCCAGGAGCGAAGCCAACAAACTCTGCTGCTCAGCAAACTTTTGCCAGACTACTCGAGCCCCTTCCAAAACACTTTAACTCAAATGTTGAGTTGAGTGTTTTTGCGGCATTGCGATGGCAACATACACAGGTGTTTTTAGTTTGGCTTTCAGTTGTGTTTCTGTCAGCAAGGTAGCCGCAAGTTCGAGTGTAAAATCGCGCATTTCAAACACACACGTGCAAAAGTGCAATATCTACGCCATTTCTCTCTCGGTCTTTCAGTCTTTATATCTCGCAGTGTCTCTCTCGGCTCGCCAGCGTATCTGTTGCTGACAAAGTGTAAAGTGCAAAACTAGCCAACAACGTTGGCAGCGACGCCAACGTCAACGTCAACGCGTTCGCATTAAGCTTAACCGAAGTCAGACATTTAGCTGGGCCATCGACTTGAAGTCAGTCTTGGTCTTACCTTTCCGAGCAACGCACGTGTCTTTTAAGCTTGGTCTCGATTTACGGTTCGGTGGAAAAGTGATTTGGTGTACTCCCCAAAACACCAACCCTCCAATTTTATAAAAATCCCCTTTCTATCATAAGTCTAAAGTGTTCAGCGATATACAACAATTAAAAGTTGTAAAGCCAAAGGAGATCATCTGGATATATCTATTATAAATATAATATAAAGATCGAGTTCGTGCCTTAAGTCATTCATTGTGCGTTTATCCTAAATTCTATCATATATGGAGAGTTTCGTGTGAATTATATATAGTAACAACAACAACATCTCGACATCGATAATATTTTGCAAATATTTAAACAATTCATCACTCCTATTGTAAGTGTAAATTTGCTTACTAAACAAAAGCCCCAAGATGCTGAGAATTTTTTTGCTTTTGTATATTTTTGGAGTTTGTTGAGTTCAAAGCAAAAGGCAGGAGGATAGAAGGTATTTCAGCACCATTCAAGGGCCACCATGCTGTTGGCAGGAAATCGGCAAATGGCAGGCAAATACACAGAAAAACAGCAAATGCTTAAAAAGAATACACAAAAGAAAAATTATACGCAAACAAATAGAAAGAGAGACACACAAACAAATACGAATATCTCTATTCTCTATTAAGCAAAAAAACAAAAAAAAACAAATGGCTGCCGCTGTTGCCGTTTATTGTTACTTCAAAGTCGACAATTACTTTGTTCCATCATCTTCCACATCATCAATAACAAAAGTGATCGCTTCCCAACCCCCCCACACACACACACCATCATCATCATCACCAGGTGGGGGGAAAGGGGGCTAACCAAATGAATGACTACTGTTCATTTTGTGAAAATGTTCAAACGTGTGCGCTTCGTGTTTGGCATACAAATTAATTGCCAAAACGTTGTTAGAATGCCCGAGAGGAGAAGCCCCGAGAGGCTTGCTTTGCCATTTAATTTTATATAGTTTTAGGTTAATTCAAAAGTGTTTTTCCTTTAAAAAAAAACAGATATGGCCATTATTTAAGCCCATTAACCACATTTCTCCATATATGTTGGACTCTGCACTTTACTGGTTGCACTTAGTTTAATTTCCATTTTACGGATTCGTTTTACTGCAAAACCGAAATGGCCCGAGGAAAGTTCAGCAAGCGCTACACCCTAGAAATATTTGTTTTCATGAGTTACTTAATCATGCCTGAAATTCTATATCTCTTATAAGGTAAAAGCTATGACCAATTTGTTTCCTTGTGGTTACAGCTGACCTTATATGCATTCAAGTATAACTTTCATCAGCAGCAGGCATTGTGGTCATGTATTAAATTTGTATATGAAAGTTGTGGCATATCGAAACTGCGATAATCTTTTTCAAAGTAGTCAATCTAAACGAAAAACGAGGACTCTAACTTAGTTCGATTGACCATCAATTGGTAGCAATAATTTTGGAAAAAAATGGTAACTCTATAGGTTTATTGTGGGATTTTGATTAAAGAAGGGGTTTTTTTTTATCAAACAACTTACTCAATGGCAATGAATAATACAATGTAAAACTAATTTACTTTTCAATCAGTGAGATTTTAGTGGCTTATGAATAATTAAAATGCTTATATTTAGATGATAGTTAGTTAAAGCATTTATACTATCGGCTTAGATATTTTCCGATTTGCTTCGTCACACTATCGCACGCGCGCTCACACTTACACACAAACATTTAGAAGGCATTTGCGCATAGAGAAGAGGTCAGCCACAATATACCCGGCATTGCATTCTATAAGGTATATGTATATATATATATATAGACCGACAGAACCGAACTAAGTTGTTAGTAAGTCAATCAGTTAGTCAGACAGTTAACGCTGTTAGCTATGTTTTTGCTGTTGTTGGCAATTTCGAGCAAAGTTCAGCTTAATTAAGCGTTGTGACTTTTTCGCATTTTCATTGCACAAGCGCACACAGATACACACACATACATAGATATAATAACTGCATCAGCTGCTTGTATATAGCGTAAAATAATAACAATAATAATATGGTACTTTTAGCTTTATACAATTGGTGCACTTAAAGACCTTCGCCGCAGGCCCTGAAATTTTGTTGTCAAGGTTGTCTTTCGACTCTCGCTATATGCATTTCCGAACCGTGCAGCATTTTAAGTTGGGTTTTTTTTCTGTATTTATATATATGCATGTATCTTTTGTAAACTTGAACTGGTATGATTTTGACGTCAGTTTTTTTCTTTCGGGTTTTCTCAATATAAAACAATCTTTATAGTCATCTTTCTCGCTCTGACTCTGTGCTACGCTTCGAACAGAGTTCAAGGTGCTCTTACACACACACACACACACAAATGAGGGAAACTATTTAGCTCTATGTGTATCTGTATCTCTACCTAGATGTTTTGCCATAACTGCCGCGACATTTAATTAAAACCAAGGCGGTTGTTATTATATTAACATAAAATGCTTTATATAAATACTCGCAAGAATTATAAACTAACTGATTATTGGCATTATTTAAATTGATTTAAAACCCGTTGACAAGTACTTGATTTGTATCTTTTCCAATTTCGATGTCCCCATATCTTAGAATTAAACTTCTTAAAGTGCAAAAAAAGAGAGTGCAAAGCAAATATGTATTGCTTATTTTTCCAATTTAATAACTTAATAATCAACACATTTCCTATTCAATTAGATTCTTTAACAAGTTAACAATGCTAAAGTAATGTTGGTTAATTTACGAGCCTAGCTAATAAATAATTAAAACAGACATTTGCGACATTTGTGCAGGTTCCCAAAGACCTTTTCGTAATGGAATTTCCAATCGAAAAGTCTAGCGAGACAAATTTTAATTGAAAAAAGTAATAATTATTTTGTAATTATCGACAATTGTAAAACGTTCAACAGGAGTTGTAATTCCATTCCTATTACCACTGATTTAGTTACAATTTGCCAAACAAAAGACTTTATGTAAAGATTTTCTAAAGATGGTCATTAATAGTTGTCGGTTTTTTTTTCTTTTCTTGTTTTTGTTAGTTTGCGGTGCAAAGTGCAAGTGCGGGTGATGGGGCAGGCATTTTCCTCTTTTCAGAAAAGTCTAAAGACATGTGCTGCATGTTGCAGAACCAGTTGCTAGCCATGGCTCAACGTCTCAACTGGTTTGCCATTTACAGTCCAGGCCGAAGAAGTTGCATTTGCAGCCACCGAAACTGTGTCGCACACATGGAAAAAAGTGCACACACAAACACACATACACACAATTGCATTTACAATTATGTCATCGGAAAAGCCAGCCGTTGAAAATGAAAACTTTTAAAGCCAAAAACCGAAGCGAAAAACAAACCAAACCAGGCCTGACGAGATCGAAAGTAAAGTTTCGAGCCAAGTTCCAATACGTTGGCAAACAGCCGCTCATTTCTTGGCCATTTTATATTTGTTTTGACAAGGTAGTTCTAATGGTGCTTTGGCAGACCCTTTTTCAGGGGGGGGACCCGATTTAATGTGTGGCACATGTCTTTAATTTTTGTTTTTCTTACCATACAATTTTTGTCACGTATGACATCTGCATATAATAGACATTAAACCATAATGGGTTTTTCCTGTCTACAAAACAGATAGATAGATAGAGCGCGAGAAAGAGAGGGAGATCTCTTTGCTTCCAGCCTAAAAGACGTTCAGCTTTTGCATTAAGATTGCCTCATTGAAATTTAAACTATATCTATTTTATAATTTTATGCATTGCGTGTGCTTCTCTGTGTATGTATGTGTGTTTGTGAGCAACTCTAAACTGCTGCAGCTGCTTGAATAGTACATATATGTGTTTATGCTTAAGCGCTTTTTAGTTGATTGCTTAATATTTTATTTTTTTTGCTTTAAAGCCAACTCGTTTGGTTGTTTATTCTGCAAATTCATTGAACTGCTGCAGCCCAGTTGGCCAGTTATGTAAATGACTCATATAGGCAAAGCAGTTAACCAGATTGCAGTTGTAATGACGCACATACATACATACACACTTGTGTATATGTGAAAAAGTTTCCGTTGCATTTGCCCGGAAAGCAACTAGCTGACCTTGGCACGCAATAACAACAACTACAGCAGCAACAATCACCTGTGACTTTTAAGAACTTTTATTAAGCCTATTTGGAGAGCATCCAAAGTAAACAGAAATTCCCAATTCCCTTCAATGTCAACTAGGTACATTTGCTTTTTAACTCAATTATCATTATAGTTGTTGTTTTATTTTAGAGCTGAGTTAAGCAGCTTTTTTTTTGGTGAATGACAAAATGTTTAAAGCAGCAGAAAAATAATAATAATAATGCTATGCCCACCTAACATGACTTTGCATTAAATCCAAAAACACAACTATGCGTCGCAGTAGTAAAAAATAATATCACATTGATACAACAGAAAGAAAAAAATATAAGAAATTAAAGAAACAATGTTAACAATAACTGCCAGCAAATACCGCAAGGTGTTGATTGTATAATGGTTGGATCATTCAATTTTGATGAGGCCGCACATTCAATGCACTTGTCCGATCATTTTAAATTGTGATCCATCAACACTCAATTTATGAATGTCTTCGCATATCTTATGAATATGCTTTTTAACTTGGATTTCAATATAATAAATGGGAATATTGACTTAGCAGGAATGAGGGTAAATGGATCTTTCTGAACTCAGATAGTGTCAAAATAGAAATGAAATGAAACCAAACTAATGTTTACATTATTTAATAAAGAAATTATCCACATAAAAATTTGGCTTATATAAATCTGTTTACTACAGTTTATATAGTATTTGCGTGCGAACTGACCGGTTCCGGTATATTACTTTATATACAGATGTAGCATGAGGAATTCTTTATCGAGTCAGTTAATGATGTTTTTTCTCTTTTTTATTGCCACACTAACACATTGGAAAAAAAAGTAATCAGTCACCTGAATAATAACCGTTTTTGTAAGCAGCTTAGAAATATTTTATATGGCATTCTCATACAACATTCTTTGCAAAAACACAATCCTCTTATATGGGCAATGCCCAAATGGTCAAAGTACAACATGACGTATGCGCAATAGTGTAGATTTATATGTACAATGGGAATGAAATGCCTTAAGCAACAATTACAAGCCGTTTATTGTGTGAGACAACTCGACAAACTCCAAAAACCAAAACTCCAGCATCAGACGCGGGCAAATGCATAAATCAAATAATAATTTACGCTCAAACATGATTATTATTTATACATTTCAGCAATGTTGTGTGCATAAAACAGACATACAAAAGCCCGAAATCCACTTCACATCCACTTGAGCATTGCAAAAGATTGGCTGCAGTTGCGTTTGGATTTTTATATACCTCTATACATTTTTTTGAAGTTGTTTAATAGTTTGTTGGTCTTAAAAGTAAAAGTAACTAACATTTAAATAATAGCATATAAAACCGAACAAAAAGGTAAACTTTGATCCAAAAAACACCCACCACAGGCTGAAACAGATCACGACCGCCAAACAAAATGCTGATATCAACGTAAGTAAATGAACACAACACACAAACATCATCAACATGAAAAAAAAAGAAAATAAAAGAAAAAGACATAATAAATTGCAATCATAATAGAGCCGAACAAAAGGGAGAGAAAAAATAAACATTGAAACAAAACGCAAGAAATAGCGACTTCCAATTTTATTTATCTACGTGTTTTTTTTTTTTCTTTTTGACCCACTGATGTTGACCCACTTCAAACAGAGCCTCGCAAGCTCAGTTCAGTTGAGACTGTCTATCAGTCATTGAAATTGTTTTTTGTCTTATGGCCGGTCGATCTTTCAGTTTGTTTCCTGCTGTCAACGCCTCTTTACATCTGGCTTTTTTACACTTGTCGCCCCATTAACATTGCATAATTCCAACGTTGATTTGACTTTTCCAACGCTTCGCCCTTTTGTAGCTTGTCTTTTAGCCATATTTTTTGTTTTGTTTTATCTCTTTTTGCATATTTGCAAGCCCCAAAGCCAAGTCAGCCGACCGCATTTTTCAGCAGGGCGAACAAGTTTGTAATTGTGTCAAATACCAAAAAAACAAAAAAAAAAAAAAGCATCTTGCATAATCTCAACCTATATCGATTCATTTCTCATCATCACAGCAAAGGCATCTTGTCTACCTGTCTATCTTGCTTCCTCTCTAGGCCATAATTCAATTTAACTATTGACAGTTTTTGCTTTGTTTTAAAATTTTTTTTTTTTTTGAATATATTTATGGCTTCCTGGTGGGCTTGTGGTATGTGAGTCATTTAAAGAATAGAATGCTCATAATTATATGCCAAAATGGAGAAAAGGCAAAACAAAATGTTAATAATACAATACAATTGACAACAAAAGTAAATTACAAGGCAAAATTTGCATCTTCCGTGTCTGCTTCTATCTCTCAGCATGAAAATGGTTAAATGATGTTTTGTTTATCAAGTATTTTCGACTGGGATTCCCAGACAGAAGAACTTATTTCACATTCTTTGAGCCTCGTATACAACTTGTTTATAATTCAACTCATTGCTCTGCCATTGAGGCGTGGCAGATAGAGAGCAAGCGAGAGGTAGAGAGATGGCATTGGTGGGGACCCTGTTTATATTGCATGCTTTTTGTCATAACTGAATTATATATCATTAGCCGGCTCAATCATCAGTTAAATCGAAGCACGGAATGTGCACAGGCCAATCGCATTATCCACCTAACCTTTCAAAGGCCTTTTAAAGCCGCTATATGCAGTTGCCTTATGTAAGTTTCTAGAGCTAACGGACGTCATAGAAAGTGCAAAACAATTTTGTTTTTTTTTTTACACTTTTCATAGGCAATGTCTTTGAATGACCTCATTAGCAGTGGGAGTTTTCTTTGTTTTAGTGTGTGTTTTTTTTGTTGACTACAAAAACCTTTTTATTTACATTTTAAAGTCCATAAATTTCACACTTGCTAGTGGCGAACAGTGCAAAGTGCAAAAAATTTATGAAATGTGTCAGCTATTGCAGTTACATATTCTCAGAAGTCACAAATACCAATAATATTTAAGAGAAATACATTAGAAAAGTTTAATACAGAGGCAGGAAATGCCAAAGAGTACAAGAATTTCGAATTACATAATTCTGTGAACAATAAGAAACTAAATTTGAATACCTATTTCTCAAGCCTCTCCCGAAGACATGCATAAATTGATTTAGATTCGTTTCCCAGACAATGTGCAATGCCTGACAGAGTGAGTGTCATCCCATAGATGTGGCAAGCCCATTATCATTTGCATCTATATTGCCGGTATCGCCCAGCATGATTATCAATGTAGACATTCCGTTTAACTGGCATTTGTATGTCAAAGTATTTATCATATATTCACTCCCGCACCACAGTTCAATCAATGGGCACATTGCACAGCATGCATGCATGTCTAAATGGCGCTCTAATAGTTAATTAAATTATCAATAAGCATACATAAATACACTGAACAAACACAATCACACACACACACACACTAACAAAATGCTCAAATTTCCAGTCATAAATGTCAAGCGCACCCAAAAAGACGAGAAATAAACAACCAAAAAAGTTGGCTTGTCATTATAAAAAACTACTTGGCCTGACCTTGTCCATTGTTGACTGTGCTGACACATACAAACACTCACACACACGCACACGTAAACAGAAACAGAAATTTACGCAACTTGCGATTGTATTTGCTGCTTGCTTGTGACTAAGTAACTCCCCTGAACAACAATACGCAAATCGAAAGACTCAGGCAACGAACTTGAACAACATTTCGTCAGAAAATGATTGCTGCTGCTGTTGTTGTTGTTGTCGCTGTTGTTGGCAGTATCGTTGCAGCAGCATGACATTTCTAAATGCGTTTTATATTGAGAATTGATTTAAACAAACGTTAACCTAAAAATGTCGTCAAATGGGTTTGGCAGGGAAATCGAGCAGCTGTCGTCTCTGTCGTCGTCTCGATCGCATTATGCAAATATTTGATAGGCCGCATAATGAAGCTACTTCATTTTCGTTTTGAGGATGTTTGCTAGGCACTCGATCATTGGGCAACCAACAGCAATCATGCAGCAATCACCAATCACCCCACCACTGCCCCTCGTCACAAATCAGTCTTGTGCCTCGATATAAAAAATGCAAATATTTATTCCCATTTGAATTGAATTTTTTTGACTTAACGAGCAGGCAAAAAGGCAACGCAATCGATTAGCAAAAACACAAAACAGAGAAAAGCAGAGAGAACCAGAGAATCAAAGACTGAGAGATAAAAGCCGAAACCAAAGCTAAAATGTTTTTTGAAAGCAACAACGTTAAACTGCGCTCAATCAATGACCTTGAACTAGATTCCCCATACAACAAAGTTTGTTTTTTTTTTTTCGTATTTTTTCGGCTTTATTTCTCGTTTCTCTTGTTTGCTTGTAGCACAGAAAATTGGTAATGATATATGTAAAAGATCCACCAAATAGTATATTAAGTAGATATGTAAAGAGGTGTGAATATGGAATGATTAATTACTTTCTTCTGCCAATGTCAAATTAAGTAGGTATATGTACACATGTAATTATATATGAATAGCTAACTAACCTTGACCCAAATGCAATTTCGCTAGCCCATTTCGGTGCCCCTAGGGGCAGGTGAGAGGCATTCTGCACGATTAGTGCACTGCAAGCAAAAATTGCATTGCATAATGGGCAAAGGCAAGTGTAAAATACATTTTGCATATATTTACTTTATGGCTGAACAACTTGAGAGCCGCGTACGTTAAGCAATCATATACAGACCAGGCCCAGACCAGGCCAACAACTTTATTTCGCACAGCGAGCATTCACTTTGTCCACATCTAGTCTTGGACACAGACTGACCAAGTGCCCAATAGCAAAACAGAAAAAAAACGTTGGCAAAAAAAAAATAAAATAGACATACAAAAATCAAATCCATTGAGTAAGAGACGAGTGCACGCGTTTGAGTCAGTGAGTGAGTGTTGGTGTCTGTATTGGACAAACTATAACTGTTATTTAAAAAGAAAAGTGTTGTTGTTTCTCAGTCGGGTTTTTTTTTTAATTTTTGCAATGTGCCGCTGACATAGTTTTCTTCAATGCGGAGCCGCAGCCAATGAAGCATAGTGAATCAAGTTTATACATTGAGCGTTATGCAAATGCGTCGACAGCAGGAAGCAAAGTCAAATCAAATTCTAATGCTCAAACAAACTCGGCTTGGGTAACAAGCTTGAAACCAGTTTAAAAGTGACAAATACATACCATTTGGTCTAGAAATTCAAATTTAAGGTGACCTGGCAACAATTAGTTCAATAATTATTGGGGCTACAATAGATTAGTATTAATATAACGATCATACAAGTGTACATTGTAAGAGAATTAGTAATTGTTATATTAGTTATTCATTCATTAAATATAAATTAAGCGATTAACTTGTTCTTAATGAATCAAATAAGTTGAGTAAATGAAAAATAATTGACCAATATTAGTCATTATAGAAAAAAATAACTAAAAAGAGCTCAAAAACTAAAAAGAGTTCAAATGAGTGTTAAGCATTGTTTATACTGATATTGAGAAATATTTTATTTTAAATTTAATATAAGCTTGAATATTATATAAAAAAAAGTGGTTAATGACCGGAAAAATAGACAGTAATAATGGTCGATTAGTCGTCCAAATCAGCCTTGAAGTGTCAAATGACATAATTAAGAACAGAGTGTTGAATAAAAATCAGCTCAAGACAGATAAAAATAAAGCGCTTAAGAGTTAAATATATGTATAGTCTTAAATAAATTGTAATTAAACTTTTATTTTTACTTACCTTTCTTCTCTCATTGTTCAATTGCAGCATATCCACAGATTCCGTTATGACGGCCACAAACAACGATGGTGGCACACACGATTCGAATGCAATGGCCAATTGGGGCGCCCCAGCAGCCGGACCACGTAACACACAGGCAGCTGTCTCAGTGCGACATGCGTTCAAAGCCTATGGCAAAAAGAAGAATGCCAATCAGGTGTTAAACAATCTCAATATGACAGTGCCCAAGGGAACAATGTGAGTTGAGTTATCAAATGAAAATAAAAATTGAAAAAAAAGTGAAATGCTTGGCTTTTAGATTGCCGTTTCAATTAGCAGACAAAGCAAATAGAAACGAAATAGCGAAAGTATCTATATAGTGTAAATAATTAACACATCACAAAAACTATATATGACTGCATATATACATACATACAAAGATTCGAATAGGTAAATTGGAGATCAGTTAGTGAGGAATGATTGGGCAATGTTAAAGTTAAACGATTTCCTCTACTTGAGGTCAGTTGATTGCGCTACGCTCGACTTTAATTGCGGCAATTACAAAAATCTAGTTTCAGTCTCAGTTATAGCCTCTTGGTACATAAGTAAATACAAAACAACATTTTTGCATTATAATTTAAAGCGTCTGACGAGGGTCGTCTAAGCAGTTCCTTCTTAATTTTCTACTGACGTCAATGAGAGATTCAATGTAATTAAACATTTAGCTAATTAAAATGCATGGCGTATTGCCTTCATTTGCGATATTTATAAATATGCTTGACGGATTATTGTCTCAATTTTATATTTCAAATGGCAAAGAAACAATTAATGAGCCTCATTCTATTTCTTATCGTTGAGCTTGTGTATTTTAATGGTTTTTCTAGATTTTTTGGCAGACATTTTCGTTTTAAGAGGCCATAACGAAATCGTAAATCATTTAATTTTTGTCGGTCTTCCTTATAATTTATTGCGCATTAAACAAAACTCAAAACAAAACAAACCAAAAAAAAAAACAACATAGTATCGTTCCATTAATTAAGTTATATCATCAGTTGCAATAATCTTGACCTGGCTATGTCAGGCTTTGGTTTAAAAACAAATTTCGATACGTTCTGCAGTGACCTAGGTCAGTAGTTATCATCAAGTCAAGTCAATGACCAGTTTTCAGTTTCAAAGTCGCTGTCGTTGTCTCAATTAAAAGACCGCGACTTGAAACTCTGAAATCTGAATTTTTTTTGTCGAGTCGACTGTTTCGGGCATGGGCAATATCAAATTTTGTTAAATTGGTTAAATGCCGCAGCGTGTTAATTATAATAATAAATCCAATAACAGACCAAAACGTGCGACCTACGTGCTGCAACATTTTATTTTGTCAAAGGCCGGAGTAAACGAAAATAGACGACAACAACAATATAATAACGAAGCGTTAATAACTATGATCATAATGATAATGATCATCATCATGATGATGATAGTGAGTGGCTCCATAAAGAGGTGGAGTCGTGTTGCGGCATTTGATAGCTGAATGCGAAAATATTTCTTACTTTTCAAGGTGAACATTTCGAAATAATTCAACTTGAACTGTCGAAATTAACATTGACATCGTCGTTGGCATACACGAAACATAAGTCTACATATATCTATATATTAGGGAGGAGTTAATTTTGACAAAGAAAGCCAAATAGCATTAAAACATTTTAGAAGGTTTTTAATATCTGTTATTCTTTCTCGTCGTGGTTCGTTTGATGGCCTAATGAAAGGTGTTTAACCTCTCCATCTCTCTCTCTCTTTCTACCTTTTTGTTGATTTTCAGTTATGGTCTTTTGGGTGCCTCCGGTTGTGGTAAGACTACACTGCTCTCCTGCATTGTGGGACGTCGTTATTTGGATTCAGGCGAAATTTTTGTACTCGGTGGCAAACCCGGCACCCGAGGATCTGGAGTGCCTGGCAAACGGGTGGGCTATATGCCCCAGGAGATTGCCCTTTATGGCGAGTTCTCCATTCAAGAGACCATGATGTATTTTGGTTGGATATTTGGCATGGAAACCAACGAGATAATGGAACGTTTGCAATTTTTGCTCAATTTCCTCGACTTGCCGTCGGAGAAGCGATTGGTAAAGAATCTCAGCGGTGGTCAGCAGCGTCGTGTAAGTTTCGCCGTGGCCCTGATGCATGATCCCGAGCTACTCATTCTCGATGAACCGACTGTGGGTGTGGATCCTCTATTGCGTCAAAGCATCTGGAATCATTTGGTTCACATCACCAAGGCCGGACAGAAGACAGTGATCATAACTACACATTATATTGAAGAAGCGCGACAAGCTCATACGGTGAGTGCTCGAAAGGAACGGTGAATTCATCCTATTTTTATTAATTTGTTGCCACGCAGATTGGTCTGATGCGTTCGGGACACTTGCTGGCCGAGGAATCGCCCAGCGTTTTGTTAACCATGTACAAGTGCATTAGCCTCGAGGAGGTGTTCCTCAAGCTCTCACGTATTCAGAGCCAAAAGGGTGATGTCACGCATGTGAACTTCAGGTAAGTCTCTCTAGCATGCTCCATGTGGCTAATCCATTGACCTGTTAGACCCATCTGACCACCAAACCCAATTGATCTTCTCTCATTTGGCACTCGCATGCTTGCAATTTCTGTTCTCACCATCTATATCCATCTATGTGTGTGTGTGTATGTGTCTCGTGTTTGTTCTGGGAACAGTAACAACATCTCATTGCATGCCATGGCATTCGGCAGTAAAATGGACAAGCCAAGCTCCAGCCAAGAAGGCGGTGTCGTTGGCCTTAACTTCCACCAGAGCAAGGAGGTCTTGATCAACGATAGCAATGGATCAATTTACACGGTTAGTTTGCCACACAGTCCTTAAGGAATTTCTTAACATAATATAGGGACGTTTTTTTTTTTAGTTAAACCAAGAACCATATCATCCACCTCCATCAAAAAGGAATAACAATCCCAATGACGAGGAGAGTTGCCAAGACTGCTATGCCAGTCTCTGCAAAGTCACGTCCAAAGGAAAGATTCGTGCCCTATTGACCAAGAATATGTTGCGCATGTGGCGTAATGTTGGCGTGATGTTATTTATCTTTGCCTTGCCCGTGATGCAAGTGATCCTCTTCTGTTTGGCCATAGGACGCGATCCGCAAGGCCTAAATCTGGCTATAGTCAATGGGGAAATGAACGATACGGTATGTTAAAGCGATTTTTCCGTCACCCTTCAGTAGTTTCCTAAACGTAATGTTGATATTTAAATAGGAAACATGCTTCTGGGAGGATGGTTGCCACTTTGCCAATTTGGGCTGTCGCTATCTGAATCATCTAAATACAACGGTGGTGAAAACGTATTATGACGACATAGAAGATGCCAAGGCGGCAGTAATGCGCGGCGATGCATGGGGAGCTCTATATATCACAGAGAATTTCACCGATGCCTTTACTGCACGTGCTGCCCTGGGTCGCGACTCTGATGACGAGACATTGGAACAGTCTGAGGTCAAGGTCTGGCTGGATATGTCAAATCAACAGATTGGCGTCATGTTGAACCGTGACATTCAATTGGCTTATCGTGACTTTGCCATGGGTCTGCTTGGTCAGTGCGGCAATAATCCCAAATTGGGTGATGTGCCTATTCAGTTCAGAGATCCCATATACGGCACCATGAATCCCTCTTTCACTGATTTCGTAGCACCTGGCGTGATCTTGACGTAAGTATAATTTATTTCGTGATACGCAAAACAAATCGTTAATCTTCTCCTTACTAGCATTGTGTTCTTCTTGGCTGTGGCTTTGACGTCATCGGCACTTATCATCGAACGTACCGAGGTAAATAATTAATTTAATTCCGAGAGTGAAATGCCTTTTTATTCACTATTGATTGATTTTTGCAGGGTTTATTGGATCGTTCATGGGTTGCAGGCGTTTCGCCGGGCGAAATTCTCTTCTCCCATGTCATTACCCAGTTTGTGGTCATGTGTGGCCAGACGGCTTTGGTGCTAATCTTCATGCTGGTGGTCTTTGGAGTGACCAACAATGGCGATCTATTCTGGGTTATTGTACTGACACTTCTGCAAGGCATGTGCGGTATGTGTTTCGGTTTCCTAATATCCTCTGTCTGTGAGCTTGAACGTAATGCCATACAATTGGCCTTGGGCTCATTCTATCCAACACTTTTGCTGTCTGGTGTTATTTGGCCTATTGAAGGCATGCCAGTGGTGCTAAGGTAAGTTATACCTTTGAATAAACTAAATTGAAAGTGATTTAACTCTTTTTATGTCTCTCTTTATAGATACATTTCACTGTGTCTGCCCTTGACTATGGCCACATCATCGCTGCGTTCAATATTGACACGTGGTTGGGCGATATATGAATCTGATGTCTATATTGGCTACCTGAGCACGCTCTCCTGGATTTTGGGCTTCCTTATACTGACGCTGCTTGTGTTACGCGCGAAACGCGGCTAGAGTTCAAAGAGGGACCATAATTCTAGATTTATAGTATAGTTTTGAGTTTAGTCGTCATCGTCGTCCTCGTCGTCCCTTTCTAGTTCTTAAGATGCCTAAGGTCCTAGCAACTTTTCAGTTTCTTTTATCTTTTGTCAAATTTCTGTTTCTTCACTCTCCCTCTCCCTCTCTCTCTCTCTCTCTATATATATATATATATATATATATATCTATAATATCTGCCCAGAAATGTCATAAATTATTTAAGCACACATGCACCAACTTCTTCCTTTCCTTTATCTTACTTTTCCCTCTTTGAAACTATTCAATAATTTAGGGTTTTGCACATTTTTTTAGTATAATTTGTAAGGTTTAGGTACTTAAATGAATTGTTGTAAATATCTTAGATGATCACAAATCAAAAAACAAAAGTTAATTCCGTGACGCAGCCGACCGTCCATTATTTGCAATTCAATTTTCAAGACCTTATTCTCTATTCAAAAAAAAAAAAACTATGTAAAGAAAAAAACGGGCAAACTAATTTTATATATTTTCAATGGACTGTGATTGTGTTTTTTTTTTTTATATCAATATATATTTCACATACCTAAAGAAACAGAAAACACAAAAAAAAAACAAACAACAAAAAAAACAACAGAAATAATAATAAAAAAAGGAACAATGGTGGGTTTTGTTAATAACAATTTAAGTAGTTTAAAACACTTTTTGTATGGGTTTAAGTTTTTCTAAGTTAAAACGTAATTAAATACAAAAATTTGTACTACACTGAGGTATGTGAAAACCGAATCGTTACGATTTCACAACGAACAAATCAAATCAATGAAAATCAAGTAAACAACGAACAATTAAAACAACATTTTAGGTTAAGTGAAAAATTCAATAAATATTTGACCACAAGTTTATGTTAAAATCAACATATCGAATACAATGTGAATAAAATAATTTAAAATTTTTAAATTTAATTTCTTTCATCTGCAATCAAAAACCCGCCAATATTTTAAAATATTCAAAATTGTCGATAGACATTTTATGGCTAACAAACTGCATTTAGTAAAAACTATTTAAACAGAAGCACAAAAGCAATAAAACGCATTGGTACATAATTTGCATTTGGGATAATATTTAAATTTTTATGTTTAGTCCCTGTTAATTCTTTACGTTAAATTTTATTATGTCTCACAGAAAGCCGCCATAAATTTAAATTTTTTGTGAACTATCGATAGCAAAAATTTTTTATCGGACGCAAACAATTCCAGTCACGGAAATCTGAACTGGTTCTATTTAAATAATTCATAAATTGTCAATGGAAAAAGTCGCCTAAAAAATTTTTAAATAATTTTTAAGTCTGAGGACAATATCTTGCGAAGATCTTTCAAGATGTATTCACATTTTTAGTATAAAAAATCAAATGGTTCATGAACTAGTGCAAAGTCCACATAAATTTGAGCCCGTGGTTGCATTTCGATTATAAATAATATAAACAATAACAAAGAGGTTTAGATTTGCCAATTCTCGTTTTTAATTAAAAATGTGATTTAATCGACAAAATGGACAAATCAAGTGCCTATGAGAAGTTCACGGGCTACGTGGACCAGCTCAGGAATACGGAATGCAGGTGGGTTCTATGGGATAACCGCGGTTTATTCCGAATTCCGGCAAAGTGATTTGATGCCCTGCTGTAGAAAAAAAATCCAACATATGACCTTGTACTATGGAAATTTAGTTCTGTTTACCTCTTAAAAAATGAATATATGTACATATATAAAGGATTTACTAGAAAGTAAAGGTTGATAAAAACTAGTTTGCTGCCTATGATACAGCTATTAAATAAACTGTTAGTTTTTAATAATCCTTAATATAAATCAACAGTTGGTTTGCAATTAGACTAATGAGAAACCGCAAAGATTACTGACTAATAGGCATTTCCGTTATGACACCATTACTTAAAGTATACATATATGTATAATTACGATACAATTCCATTTTCAGCCAGAAACAGAAGATTGTGTGCTTTCAACAGATTGCTGATTGCATTTTATCATCGTCACTGGCAGGACACATTAACTATGCGGCTCATTGTGGAACTGCCACCAATGTGCTCCTGCTGTTTTGTGAAGATCTGGACTCGGTGGTCCGTATGAGCGCCGAGGAGAATTTGAATAAGATATTTCGTGGCCTGGAAAAGACGAGAGTCAGTCGGATTCTAATGGATTTATATGGCGAAATCAAGCGGAATGGCAATCAGCGGTAAGTGTAAGATTTGATATATTCGTTAATTTGTTTACTAACAGTTGTATCTCTTCCTCAGTTCATTGAGAATATGTTTGAATCTGTTCTCCTACTATGCACCTCATATCAAGGAGAAGTACACAAAATGGTACGCAGTGCGCCTACTTCAATGCATGTCCATAATATCCCAACGCAAGGAAACGCTATTGCAGGAGACGCTCTCCGATTTTGTTAAGCATTTCGGACGCCATGTGCAGCAAAGTTTGAATGACAGCGAAACGTGCAAGTTGCTTGAGGTTAGCTCCATAGACTATTGTCTTAAATGCCACTAACTACTTCCTGCTTTCAGATATTTGTTGCCAGCATTAGCTCAGATTGTGCCGTTAAGCGGAGATGTTCTGCCCAAAATTGCATCAGCCTGATCGAGCATGCCCGCAATAGAACCCTAATGGCCAGGCATGGACTCAACAAAGTGATTGGTAAGCCGAAAGCGTGCGTAACCCGCAAATGCCGGATATGAAAAGCGTCCAACGTGAATGCGAAAATCTCATCGATGTTTCACTAAATGCACTGTCAGCCAGGCTCCATTCCTATCAATACTTAATGCAGTTGTTTGTTGAGCTAGCTGATTCCAAATTTAGTTACAGTCAATACTCAATAGTACATACTTGTTGGATTCGTCCTGAATTAGGAGATTGGAGAGATATAGATATATCTCATATATGTACAATTTAATTAATCTTAAAAGAACAAATTGCTGAGAAGAACCTTTTGGGCAGAAACGCAATCGGTAAAACTGAAATCAATCAAACCGATTTAAAGATACGCCGAATTGAATTATAAACTTACAAAAGTCTTTTCTTATCGGTTCTATAATTGCTAGAAATCGCAATGCAGTTATAACAGCTTTAATTAGCGAGCTTTCACTGTTCTTAGTGTTGAATTCAATGTCTATTGTTCTTTGGTAAACTAATTCCTATATCGGTGGCAAATAAATTGTTGTTGTTGGTGTTTGCAGTTTGACGCGTTCGCGTGTCGTTCAGACAGGCGGCAGGCTACGTGAGTCGGCGCTTTATTTCCATCAATAATGAAAGATATGTTTAAATAGCGTGTAACATTTTGAATGCACCAACTGCAAAGCCATATCTACATTTTTATATGTACATGCGAATTGGTATATAGAGGAACGCTTTATATGTATTATGTATTTCTATACGTGTACATAGTAGGTTTATATGTAAATATATTCATTTTATTGGATAAAAAATATTTTTTAATATTCTAAAAAGCCGCAAATCCATGCAAAATACCTCCACACAGTGTTGGCTGTTCGCTCTTCATGCACATAGAAATGAAGTAAATGCAATCAGAGCTCGCAGAATCAGGGAGACAGAGTCAGGAGTTTGTTTGTCTGTCTGATTCGTCGTGGCAGTGGTCTGAATCTGTGTGGTAGTGGTGGTGGATGAGTGGTGGTGCTGCATAGTTGGCGGCACAATAAAACCAAATGGTCAGTTGTTATAAATTATATTTCTATATTGCAGTCGGTTACCTTTCGAACAATCAATGTTGGAACATCCTCTACATACATAAATGCTAAATATACCCTTTCAAAGTGCATAACAAATCAGTTTCAATGTTTATTACATTCTTATAAAGTAGAACTTAATACTTAATACCTTCTTCTTTTATAAAATTCTATAATATTCTTCCTTTTGTTGGACATTATTTTCCATTGAAATTCGCTAAAAAAAAAACCTTTTTCATATTTTAAAAAATTCTTGATCAAAATTTAAAAGTAGGGCATCGTTGCATCGGCTTCAAAATTGCCTTTAAATATATTTTGTTTTTATATGAATTTGTTTTGATTTTAGACAACGATATTCGAGAACCAGTTTTTATTTTGCCATTTGCGCAGCAATAACTGCAGCAAGAAGAACAAAAGTCATTGTAAAAATTCACAAATCATTTTTTATTGAATTTTCATGAAAATATTATTGGCATGCCTGTGCCAGTCCGTGTATTCTGGATAGTGTAGATGGGTTAAAAGGTAAATGCACTCACTAGTTTATAGCATTCTTGTATTTTTTATGCTGTGGTATAAAACTTCAGTGAGTTGCTTTGCGCGTTGAATAAGTTTACCAAGTTCTGTAATAATTTAATTTAAGAGAGACTATAGAAAACTTTATCAATTGCAGGGAATAGGTATAGTTAGTGAATGGTCGTAGCACATTTGCAGGTGGCAAAATGAATCGTTTGCTTTGAATTTTGCTCTTTTGCTTGGACTCGCAAATGTTTACCTTCAAATCAACTCCTTCAGTTGGTAGTGGGAGGGTCTTGGCTAGTCCCTAGCCCTGTGTCAACTTTATGCCACTTCTCGTCATCACACATACACAAGGCATAGAACAGAAGAGGACAATGGAAGTCAGTCGGCATCCTTATACAGTCTAGCGCCTCTTTTTATGGCAACCCATCATCGTCATCATCATCATCATTATCAACATTATCATCGTCATCATCATCGCCATCATGATGGCAAAAGGCAGCACTTGTGTCCTACCATGCCCCAACAAACAGACACAAAGTGCGACCCTTAACTCTACTACTCTGTCTCTTCATCTCTCCCTGTCTCTCCTCTTCGTTTTTGTCTGTTTGTTTGTTTGTCTCAGCCTGTAGACGAAATGAAATTTATGCACTTGGACACTTCCCTGCAATAATTCATGCGAAATTGAATCAGATATTCATTCCTCTGTGCAGCTTTAAAAGCGGATAATCAACGTTGTAAACAAAAATGCAAGCGCCAGCAGGAAAAATTATGAAATTTATGTTCACTGCCAACCTAAACAAAAACTCAAATTTATATTTCAAGTGAGCCAAATCAAATGAATCATATTTCCCGCAACAACTGAAATGAAATATGTCAGAGACATCAGTAGAGAGTTGATGGTATGTAGTTTTGGGGGTGTTGGCATTGGCCTATTAATTGCACTCTTTAAACGTGCCCAGAATGACTCGTTTTGCCGCAGGCGGTGGCATTGCTTCCATTTACAAAGTTCTTGCGGCTTTTGGCGCAATTAATTGATACACATGAACACAGGCCGTAAGTTTTGCTCGGCAAAGTCACCACTTGCCAGGCCACTGCTGCTCCTGCTGCTTCCATGAGGGGCTTGTAAAAACTTACTCCATAGCAAAAGTGTTTTCAATTTTGTTCCCGGCTAGCCCCCCTCCAGCCTCTTTCAGGAAAATGAAAACTAATTGAGTAACAAACTTGCAACATGGCGTTTGTGATTGGGTGGCGTATACGTAATGAAACGACAAATAAGTAGAGACAACTCTAACTCGAAGCTTGTGAGTCTGTGTGTTTGTGTGAGTCTATAAATATCAGATGAAAAGTTTTCAACGAGATAAATTTAATTGGAGGCAATTTGCTGCTGCCAAACATACGTGTGTGTGTGTGTGTGTGTGTGTATGGAAGAAGAAAAAGTTGCGCTACCAACACGCAAGATATATGAACTGCAGCAATTGGCAGCGACCGGCCACGAGCCATTGATGTTTGTTAGATAGCTTATTGGGAAAATTGAAATTGCCAACGCATGCTGTGCGAAAAAGTTTTGTGAAGTGCGTTTTTAATTTGTGGCAACAGCCAGTCATACGTTTTTGCCCCCTCCGCCCCATTAACTTTAATCTCTCTCTCTTACGCACTCATTCACTATTTCTGTTACAGAACTTCTGCTAAACGATGGCCAAGAAACCAGTTGCGTGCTAGGTGCCTTGGGTCTGTTGCGTCTACTTCTACCTCAACTGATACGCGGCTATTGTGCTGATTATACCGATGATGGAGAATCCTTGGCGGCGGTGGGTCAGCAGCAACAACAAGTAACAACCGACTGTCGGCAAATTATTGAAATTTATGATTATTGTTTGCACCTGCTGAGCACGCAGCATACAACGAATCACGCTATTATAAATGCCGCCCTCGAGGTCATCAATGGCATACTCCAGAGTCTGGATGGTGGAGCAGGTGGAGCAGCAGCTGTCTTTGAGATGAACTCACTGGCTCAAAGTTTGCGGCAACTGTTATGCAATCAAGAACTACAGCACAATGAGTATTTGCGGCGAAGGAAATCATTAAAAAATCAAATATTCCAATTGAAAAATTACCAAGTGGCGGCAGCAAGTCAACAACACCAGGACCAGGATGAGGAGAATCAACTGGAGATGGTAACAACGACGATGACTACTACTACAACTACAACTACTATGCAAATGCGAAAGAATTTGAATTCAAATGCAAAACTGCAGCAGCAAAAGTGTCAACAGCAACAACAACAACAACAACAACAACATGACCAGCTAGTGAAGGCTGACAGCAGAAGCAGCAGCATCTCGCTGGGAATTACTATGGAGGAAGATGCAACTTCCCTTGCTGATGAAGGTAAGGCAAATCAGGGTTGAGTGTAGGTTTTTCTATTCCTTTTTTTTTTTGGTTTTGGGTGATGTTCAGCCATGCGACAATATGACATGACGAAAGATAGACACACATACATACATACAGACAGTCAGACCAAGCCGAAATCAAGAAAATTGAGCAATTGCACAGGACGATGTGGAGGATACGCCCACACAATGCACATATGAAAATTATTAGTGCATGCTTCTAGGCGGTGTACATACATATATGGCAGAACGAGGTCAGACCAAATCTTGCACAAATATTTACACAAATTGCAAAAGCTAAACCCAATGCATCTTCCATCTCATTCCTTACTCTTTCCCTTTCTCTCACTGACTTGGCAGGCAAAAAAATCCAGAGTCGTCACATTAGAAATGCCGCGCGCAGCATCAGCGAATGCGTTGCCATCATTTCAGATGATGACGCGGATGCGGAGGTGAAGAAACATGAGCAATCGGAGGATGACGATGACGACATGGAGCTTCTGAATGCTGAGTGCGATGACTTTACAACGCTGTCGCAACTAAATGAACCACAACAGACAACACCGACAGCAATAGCAACAACAACGAAAGATAAACTGATTGATGGCTGCACCAGCAGTAAGTTACTTTTGTCACAGGAGCAGCATCAACAGTCATCGATGCAGAATCTTCTTGCCGATGATAAATCCCAAAATTTAAGTGATATCGACAATGAATCCTTCAATAGCATCGATTTCGAGGCCGAAATAACAATTGCTGGCAGCAGCAATAACGACCAGCTGCAACAGCAGCAGCACGTAGAAGCAACTGCAAATCCTAGTGAAACGAATGATTCGACGACGGATGCAACAACTATTGGCACATTCTTTAACAATCTGCTATCGCATTCCAATGCAGGTGGGTACAATCCTTTAAACAACAAACATTTTATTAGCAAAATTGCCAATTGAAACCAAAAACAAAAAAAACAAAAACAATTTTCATTAATGTTATTGCATTTCATGGTCCACCGCAGACCCCACCAGAAAATTTCTATTTTGAGTTTTTGTTTTTTCGGCAATGTCTACCCCAAAGTATTTCACATTTATTTACAATATTTGGACATGGCAATCAAATTATTTGCATAATTGCGGCAGAGCCTGGGTAAATGGCAAACGACTATTCGGGGGAAGCGGACGTGACACTAGCAAATAATTTGCCATGTTTGCTTGTTGCCTCTTGCCAATTGCCAATTGCACTTGCTGTTTAATGAAGCGTAATTGTTGTTTCTACTGTTGTTAGTCTCTACGGCATCGGCAACCAATTGAAATTTTGAGTCTCTACCGAAAACCAAACGTATTTGCCTACACTTTTTTCAAGGCAGGAGTCACTCCTATGCTGGAATAGATGCTATATATGTTTTTGGGCGACATCAAGAGTTAACAACTAAATAAAGAATGTGCCTTCGAGGCACGAAACTTGTATTGCTATATTATCTAAATCGTATACAAATATTGATTCATATTCTATCTAAAATTTATTGACTAGTAGCCCAAGAAGATTCTATTAAGGCTCTAAGGCTCTTTGCCTTTCATTAATATATATTATAATTAAACCTGTATATGAAGCACATTTTAAGCCTACATTTTTTAACACTATTCAATAAGATTATTTTGATGGTTATTAAAAATCAATTTAATGACATACTCTTCTGGGCTCAAAAACGAGAAGAGAGAAAGTTAAGGAGCAACCGTCAGAAAAAGAGAGACAAGAAAGTAAAAATGGCAGACATGATGCCAGGCGGATTCATGGGATGTCCTTTTGCCTCTGGTGGGCCAAAACCGTGGCAGGGGCAAATGCCAGAAGAACGGGAAGACTAGCGAGAGTAATAAACAAAGAAAACGTACTGCACTGAGCCGGAAGTACTAATTAAGCGAATGAGTTGGGGGCGTGGAAGATGTGGCATAGTGGTGGATATGGTAGAGATGGTGGACTGGTGATGGCGCATAAAAACCCACAGCCACTTGACGTAAATGTTGGGCTTAAATCCGGCATTTTTTTTTTGCAACTGTGTGTGGGTGTGTATGTGTGTGTATATGTACTGAGGATTAAGCTTGAAACATGGCAATGCATTTGCTTCACTCCATTCCACCCATGGCTCGCTTTCTCTGGCACTGCCACTGCCACTTGGCCGAAGCATCACACACTGCAAGTTGGCAACAAAGTGGTTAAGACAAATGGGTTACGTGATAAAATGCGGTTACTCAAATTGCATGTATGCAAGCTTACATGTTGTGTCACAGTCTGTGTATGTGCAGCAGAGTGTGTGTGTGTGTGTGTGTGTGTGTGTGTGTGTGTGTGTGTGTGTGTGTGTGTGCTAGTGTGTGGGTTTATTTAGCAAGCCAAATCGAGAGAAGAACCGCCATCAGTGGGCTGCATTTAGCTCTTGTTTCGTTGTTGTTTTTTGTTTTCTATTTTTTATTTCTTGTTTTTGTGCACTTATGCGCTATCAGCCTTTTTGTTTTGCTGCTTCCTCCTTTGGCTTGCTAGTTTTTGTTGTTCTTTTTACCTCCATCTTCTCTCTCTACATCTCTTTGTTATTGTGGCGTTTTGTTGTTGTTGTTTTCTTTTATATCAGCAGCCGCCCATCTTCAGTCGTGGCCAAAAAGAAAATAAGTAACAAAAACGTGTGTTACTAACCCCGCTGATTTGTATACTCTATATACATATGTACATTTAGCATCCCCTATGATGCTTAGTCAGTCTTAAGATTAAAGATCAATGTGACATTTGTTCAAAGGTTGTATTAGAGCCTTCCATTTTTTTCTGAAGGTCCAAGGACCATTTCAAGAAATGCTTTCTTATTCTGTAACAGTTAGATAGTTGTTCCTACTCGTTCTTTTATTAATAAAGGTTATTAACAAAAGCTTTAGGCAAGATTGTAGGCCATATCATGAACTATTGAAAAAAGATAATTGCCAAAATATTTCAAACAAAGACTAAAAGGTATATTAGACTCTTAATTGCTTAAAACTCAAATTTATTTTAATTTAAAAAGCTAATTAGTTAAATAACCACACTTGTTAGTTTTTCTGTGCTCTTTTTCAGACACTTTATTAGTAATAAATTATTACTGTGTATAACTGTTTACCTAGAAATCAAATTCCAAAATAGAGTCAGTAAAACTAATTACGTGTAAGTTAAGAACAGAGCATTCAGTTCGTTGTGTTGGCGCTGTATTTATATTTACCATGGCATATAACTGTATTTTCATAAACAATTTTTTCATGCCAGCCCTTGTCTGTCGGTTTTTCCTCTGTGTGGTATTTGCATATAACAAAAATGCATTTGCTAGTGTGAGGGTGTATGTGTGCCATATGTCTGTGTGTTAAACATAAAGTAGCAACCAAGCAAAGTCCCCTTACTCTTAGTCTTACCATGGCAAATAACCCACTGCTTCTTCTGGGCTTCCCTTACTCCTGCCCTCATCACATTTCCTACGCGGTTTTTCGTCGTTTATTTGCAATTGTTGTTGGTTTTTATCCTTGGGTTTTTTTTGTGTAGTTACCAGTTTTATTTTTGTTTTTCTGAATTCTGCTGTTTTTCACTCCATGATTTTATAACCAACGAGTAAAATTTTTAGTGAAGGCAAAACTATTAAAGCATAAAACGCCACCCCAAGCATATTTAATTATATGCAACAGCAGCAATCATCAAGCAAGTTGAAGTTGGCAGATATTAGGTTTCGACTAATTGCTAATGAGTAATTTGGGGGTGCCACTAAAATATCAAACCAATTTTCTAGTATTAACTTGAGAAATTTTGTACCCTTTATATTTTATGATAAATTTTTAGGAGCAGCGCCTCCATTTTAAGGAGCTTGTGTAAAAAGTTTTGCTAGTCTTCCATCCATTAGAAGTAATAGGAGAGGAGGGCATGGAGAGGAAACGTAGGAAACCACAACAAGTACATTTAGAAGATGGAACAATTTTTTAACCCACTTAAGTGGTCGAAGGGCGAGCTAACTAGTTATAAAATAAAACTTTTCAATTAATTTTCAATAGAGAAAAAATCGTTAGCCCAAAGGAAAATAGTTTAAGCGGTTTTCTCTAGCCATCTTTTTTGTTTTTCCTTTTGCTTTATTTCTACAACAGTTTAGAAATGAATATATGTTAGCTCAGAGCGGTTACAGGATGGGAATTGAGGCAGAGTGGGTTGCCGGCAACCACAAATTAACCAACGCCATCGCTGGCATTAGTGTCAGAGGAACTTATCTGCTAAAGTTACGACTACTCGAACTAACTTGACGGCTCTTTTGTGCTTACAGCTTCGGAGTCGGTCAGTAAGCTCTTTCGTCAATCAAGCGGTTCTAAATCCACGCCGTCGAAGTCAGCTCCAGCGGCTGATAAATCGGATGCTGTCTCGACGGCATCGCTAACGCTTTCGCTCAGCTCGATGGCCAGCAGCAGCATCATTGAGCCGGCAACGCCATCAACAGACCAAGCCACCTCAATAACCTCGACGCCGACACCGGCAAAGGACCAGTCCACCAGTTCGGTTACGGCCTCTTACACTGCATCCACAGCCTTGTTGATGGATGCGCCGGCTGTGGAAACGCCAGAGGCAGAACGAGTACTGCGACGCACACCTAACGGTAAGATGTTTAAAGAGATGTTGTCATTTGAACAACTAATTAGAAGTTTTTTTAAACCCACCACAGCTAATCCTTTTCTAGTGGAGAACTCGCCGCTTAAGCAAACAGTTTTGGGACATGTGCTAATCAGTGTGAAAATTGGTGGAATTCTCGAGCAATCACTAGTTTATTATACGGCTCGTCTGGTTGGTGCCAGGTTCTTGCTGAGCGGCCAGGCCAAGGGTATGCAGCCAGACAATGTCAGTCGCGTGTCCATCAAGAGTCTTTCCTTGACGGTAATTGCTCAATGTGTGCGTCTTGCACCACGAGTCCTGCAACTACCCTTGGAGATTACAGATCAGGAACTACGATTGCTTGAGCAAACCATGGAAGTGGAAAGTGGCCAAAGCACGGAACTTTCCAGTCCACAGAGCAGCAACGAGTCGCAAAATACTGGGGAGAAGAGAATATCGGATACTGCAACTGTCCAATCGGATTTACAGGACAACCAACTCTTATTAGACATCAAGGATGATCATTTTGGGCCCAGCACTTGTCCAGTTTACTGCCAGCAGGGCCCACCCAATCTTAGCCGTAGTGCCGACACGGCTCTTCTGCAACGCCAGCTTGAAGCAAGAACAACATCCTTGCCACAACCAAACAAAGCTCAGACGGACAGTCATCTTTCCAAATCCGAAATAATTACTAGTCCGTATTCTGTGACCATTGCAGCAGAGGATGCACCACCACTTGCTCTACCGCCACGCCCACCGAAACGTACCAAATCAATGCGTAGTCGACCTGGCAGCAGCATTTGCCCCACAGTTGGGCCGAATGCTACACCAGCCTTAACTGGCTCTAGCCAAGCCCTATCAGATGTACTCCTCTTCTATACCCACAGCGATCCAATGCTGCGTGGCGGAGTACAGTTAATTGTTGGCAACTTTGTGCAGGCAAGCCGAGCAGGATTATATCTAGAATTGACACGCAGTCTCAGCTTACAACATTTGCTGGCCATTTTACTAAAGGTAAGTATGAAAAAAATTAAGACGACAAAAAATCAGAATAACTTTGTTTTATGCATTAAATATAAGAAACTCCTTATAAAAGACTTTATTTTTTAAAGATTAATTGACTCAGTAAACTCTCAATGCCGATCTTGAGACCCACATAGGGTCAGAAAGTATCAAGTTTTTCAGGCTAAAAAAATATGGAAAAAATGTGTCACTTTGCATAATGGTCTTTTAAAATCATATTTAAAAATTTCTAGTCTAAACGTGTTGATTCGAGTAAAAAATAAACTTAAACTTAATCCTTTTGACAATATCTATTTCACCTGAATAAGAAAGTGTGTTAGGTATTACGATATGGCATAGCAAAACCATTCTCTTTCGCTAGTTTCTTTTTATAGATAACTTTTTTTTAGCTAGCTTCCTTTACTAGAAGAGTGTAGTATGTATTTTCTATAAATATGGGCCCCCACCTTTTTGCTGTAGTTTTTTCTATGTTAAGCCAACAAGCTAACATATTTTAACACATGCAGGCAAACACAAACACACACACACACACTCTCTTGGCATTTACACACAGGGATACGGACACGTGTCCATATCAATGGCAACGCTCGCCTCCTTTTGAATATTTTTCTGCATTCAACTTTGCTGTGGTGGCAGCTTAGCCAACGGCATTTTGTGTGCTTTGGGTTGTTGGGTTGTTTTTCATATGAAAATAAGAACGAACGAAAGAAAGAAAATTCTTATCGCCTTCGCAATGTGCAAGTGCAAATGCCCCCAAAGGGAGTTGGGGCGCGCATCTATTCGAGCTAGCTCACTTTCTCTCAAAACCCATCTCCAACTCCAACTAAATGTTCTCGCATAACTTGCACATTGATTTCACTTTTGGGGATTGGACATGGGATGCTGCGGATGTTGCATGGATTCGTATGGAGAGTTTCTTATTGAATTCAATAATTTAGTGGCCAGCCGAAGCACCGAACATTCAAATTGCTGTTTGGCAAAACTCCCAACCAACCCCACACCCCAAAAGTGCAATTTGATTATGCAATGTTGTTCCGCTTGCCCCTAACGGTATGCAATGGCGATGTAAAAATAGTAGAAAAGAGGGGGGAAGATATGGAGGACGTGCCAGCTGAAAATCACATTAGATGCCTGCCGTATAATGCCTGCAAATCCGTCTCAATGGCACTTGGCTAACACACACACAGAATTGAAGTGGCGAAAGAGAGAGAGACAGAGAGTAGTCAGGGTACGGGCCAGGCCAAAGCAACTTTGATAACAATACCACTTTTTGGCTGGAATTGAGACTGGGACTAGGGTAAGGAAAAGCTTGTTAGAGATTCGTTAAAAATGCACACACTTACAGACAGATGGGCAGACCAAGGGCTGGACAAAGTAGGGGGAGGAGAGTGGTGCGATGTGGGGTCGGACAGTTGTGATTGTGGAAAAAACTTTTTTACTTCTGCAAACAATAAGACACAAATTCGTTTAACGTCTCCCTGTCCCTTCGTCCTTAGAAGAAGCAAAAAACTATCTCCTAAGGCCATGTGCATACATATAAAGATATTTAGCTCAACTTTTTTCCTCCCTTCACATCTTTTGCAGGGCCTTGAGGATGACATACACACAGTCGCCATACAAGCGTTGAATGCATTCGATAAGATATTTCCGCATGTGGTGTCCAAATATTTGACATCGCCGCCATGTCATTATCAAGCTCATCAGCAGCAGCAGGGAGAGCAGCAACCAAGTGGACAACAAAAGATGCCAGGCCAAACTTTTCTAAAGGACCAGGATAATGCCTTAAGCAGTCAGCAGCAGGAGCAGTATGAGCATGAGCAACAAAGGACATCTAACGATGACAACTTGGGTCGTCCAGGCAGGATGTGTGCCAGGTCTTTGGCCACTGATAATGATGAGCTACTGGCTGCTCTTTTGAATGATTTCCAATTGCAATCGACTAGCAGCTTACAGGAGACGGGCAAAGCAGAGCAGCATACCCAACTGGGTAATGAGCCTTCTGTTGCTGCTGCTGCTGCTGCCATTTGCCCAAAATTGCTTTTGAGCAAACTTCGACTATGCCATCACAATAAATATTGGTTGGTCCAGAATAAATACGCCGAAGTTATTTCGAATTTAAATTACGTGCTACTACGTTCTTACTACGCAAATTTTGATTGTGGCTTGGATAACAATAAGGACGACGACAAGGAGCAGCACCAGCATCGGCAGCAAAACGATGCAGATAAGGACATTGCCTGCACTTATGAGGTAAATGGCTAAATCTTCTTATTACAGGCAACAGATAGAGGTAGAGACAGACATTGTTCCTTTCGCCACATTCAGAGCGTTTGTTTATTGTGCAGATTATTTTACGAGCATGTTTTCTACTGCTGCTTCTTTTATTCCACTTTGCCTCGAACGCAATTCAAGAGCCGGAGACTCTCTCTTATTGAACTTTTGTGCACTCAAGTGTGGCCAGGCGCTTCGCTTTACTCTCCGGCTCTTTGTGCATTTGCCCCGCCCCGATCGGCACACACATGGTGGATTTGTTTATTTATTATTTTGACCAAGCCAAAGCAATTTACTAAATGGCAAAAGGGAGAAGAAAATGTACACAAAAAAAAAAACAGAAATACTTGAAAATAGACAAACAATAGACAACAATTGACAAGGACCTGCAAACAGGCAAAACACTGAGGATCCTTTGATTGAATATGGCCAGTAAAAGTAATATATTGATTAAAAATATAATATGTAGTTTATTCATAGTCTTTGTTTAATAGGACAAAAATCTGTGACAGCAACTTTATTGTGTATTTTTTTAAATAATGAAAAACTATTGAAAAACGCCTAAAAATTTGCTCATTTTGATTGAAGAAAGTAAATTATTATCATGAACATGACTCATGCTTCAATGTTAGTTAAGATTTGTTACTTTTATTGACTTGCTATCAGGTATTTGGAATCTGTTTTTAATTGCATTCCTAGTCTGGGATTCTTAATAGTTCAAGCAAACGCCATGGAAAGTTATGAAGTATACATAGTATACATAGTATACATAGTATACATAGTATACATATAAGTATTTGGCATAATGATGGCTCAAAGAGTTTTTGGTCGCGAAAACTCATCTAGAACCTGCCAAAAGTGCATAATGAAAACTTCATCTTCCACTTTTTGATTTACAACTTGCAGTTGGTAGTAGTATGTAGTTACTCCTGCTGAACTCTGTCCGATTCGCTCTCTCAAATGCTTTTTCGTGATCCCTTACAGACGCAATTTCTGGCCGAACTTTTGCATCTGTTGGGCGACGATGATGTTCGAGTGAGGGAACATGCCGCCAGCTGCCTCTGCCGTTTTATAATGCAAACGGCGCGCCATCAATGGCAGCAGCAGCAGCAGAAACAGCAACAGCAGTCGCCTCGAAAAACCATGGGTGGCATTGCCATGGCCGGCAACATCAACATCAACGATGAAACCGAAGCTCAACAAACTAATTTCAATTTGCTTTGGGATTTTTTCGACTATCGCATATTTGGCAGCATGTCCGTGACGTTGCGTAATTTATTCCGGACCAGTTCGACGATTGGCCCGCCATTGCCAGATCCAGATGCAGTATCCTCTTTTGCTACAGCCAACGAAACATCCTCTGATTCTTTGGGTGGAGGAGGACTGGGTGGTGGAGGAGCCTCAACGGCGTCGGCCTACTTTGATGGCAGTTACTATGGCGTCGGCGGCAATTCGACTGCCGATGGCCATGTTTTTGCCTCTACAACGTTTCAACGTCAAATTGCGCAAGAGGAAAAAGTTTTGGCCAAAGTTTTGTATCGCATGACAAATAAATTGATGACGCTGAATGATAAAAATTTGCAGGTAAATATTTATTTTGGTTTGTTCAAAAGGCATAAGAAATGCTACAATATTCTATCTATCTATCGACCCGACTCATCACTACGTTCCAACAACCGTTCTCTTACCCACTCTCTTACACAATTTTCTTACAGTTTGGCATAATTTACGCGCTACGGCTGCTGTTGAAGCACTTCAATTTTGTGGACTATCAACAGGCATGGACGGAATTCAATTTCATTGAAATTTGCATGAGCTATGCCTACTACAACAGTGCAACAGCTGCGGACTTGAGTTGTCAAAATGATTTGATTGATGTGATGGCCAAATTAATGGCAGGTGAGTAGTAGTAATCCCCCCTTAGCACCCTCCCCCTTTCGGCGACTCTCTCATTATTAAGGGGTTCACAAGTCCTCCTTCTAGATTATAACGAACGAGTTTCGCCGAGATATTTGCCCACTATATGTATATCCGTCTAGCATATTTCAACTGCTAACCATTTTGGATGCCATTTACATAGTTATGTCTGTATATATATAGGCCTAATGATTGCTTTTGCGTGCCTGAATGCCCTCATAATATTTATGATGACACTCATGCTGATATTTATTGGAATTGTTCAAGTGTCCAAGTTCAGTCATCAAATGTGGTCAGTTTTGGTTAATTTAATTTTTACTAAAATTATGGAAAATTTAAATGTGAGTGTGCACCCTAAAATTGCATATTTAATTGCATTATGGTGTAATAAATGCTGTGGAAAACGTTTGCATAAATCATTTTAATTAATTGTTTGTCATTAAATAGATTTGCATAAATATTTTCGTACTGCGGTATAAGTAACGGACTGCATGTAACGTACCATTTTTTGCTTTGAATTTCCCTTTTTTCTATAGCATTTTTTTTATTTACATTGATTATAATTTTAATCAAGCAAAATGTAATATTAGCATATACATAATATTTTTTTTTCCATTTGGTACGAATATTTACATTTTATGTATTTAAATATTTGCTAGGGATAAACGACTAAAATATGCTCTTACAATTACTGTGTTTTCCCCATTCAATTAAATTTAGAAATTTTAAATTTAGCTAGTCACTATTATCATTAATGTTATAAGAGTCAAGCGATTTAGATATGATTAGGAAAATATTGCAATAATTTAGAAAACATTCATTGTTAGATAACCTTGAGACTTTAGCTGATTTTTAGTAACATTTTATGCTCGGTAAAAGTGCCAATATAACAACATAAAATGTGCATTTATTTCAATTTGCAATCAGCAAAATTGAAAAAATAATATAAATATATAAAATAAAATATCTCGACTGATAAGTTTCCCATTATTTTGTATGAAGTAAATTGTTACCATTTTATATATTTATATTTTCCGCTTCAATCAAACATTCAAAGTGTAGGTATATAGAATTGCGTTTCAAGTAAATGACACATTTATTATTATCAAGATATTTTTGACGATAACAATGCATTAGTTAATGCTCAACATATCCAAGTTAGGTTAAATGAAACAGGATACTAAACTACAATCAAACATATTATTTTACATACTTAGTAGGGAAACAGTTTTGTAATTAAATCATTTTCAACAGCATCATTAACAAAGTGCACCAAAAAGGATATTAAAAAAAATATTCACATATATATTCGTATATATTATAGGAACAACAACTACAACAATAACTGCACTAATAAACATTTCAATTCAATTTACGAAAAATTACATGTTCAGTCTAAAACAAAAACCAACGAAAAAAAATTTGACCAAAACCCAAACTTCAATTCAATTTCACACTTAAAACTTTGCTTTTGTGGGCAATTTTTGTTTGGCTAAAGGTGGTGCAATGGTGGTTTAGTTGAATTTTCGCAAGAGTGGTCAGGGGAGAAGCCGATTTTAGGGGGGCGGGCAATGGAATCCTGTAGTGTATTTATTATGCCAGCCGCGTATTTGCCATGCGCTAATGTAATCCACCATAATCAAAAAGTAATTAAATTATTAATAAACCATTAAATGTTAAATAACTTTTCGTGTCAGTAGCGTCGCCACGTTGGCAGTCTCTCTGTCCCCGCTATTGTTGGATCGTTTTGTTAGATTTTACATTTACACATGGAATTATTTAACATTTTTTACCCCTAAAGCACTTTTGCACCTCTTTCAACTGGTTACCAACTGTGTATCAGCCATGTCATGTGGCGGTCGACAGGCTTATCTATGTACAATGTGCATCAACATTTGGAAACTAAATCGCCAAATGTTTGCATTAACATTTTCGGCAGTTTTATTTTTTTTTCTTTTACAAGTTTTGACAGTTTTCTCTAAACATGGAAATAGTTTTTGAAATATGTCAGTTGGCTTTTGTCTTTAGGCAAATTTTTATTAGCAAAACTTTCATTAATAAGTGCACAATTTAATTAAAGTTAATAATAAAATATTTTTGATTTTCGTTATCACTGTATTTGTTAAGATTATTCCAACGCACAATATACTTTCAAGTTTTATAATCTATTTTTGCTGATTAGTTTTTCCTTCTTAAAAAGGAATACTTACAGAAAGTTTGAAAACAACTGTCTTGTTTATCTCGTACACACACTAATACATGTATACAATACTTTCCCGGCATCGAAGTTAGTCTCAACAATGTGAGGCACAAAGAATCTTGTAGGCATCTTTTGGCCCAAACGTAAATTTTGTGTATAAGTAATAATTGACTGACATTGCTGCAATTTTAATGATTCTGGGTCCATAAGTTTATTGTATACGGGTGCATTCAATCCGTCGTAGAGCTACAAGTTCGACTTTTTATTTAAGTTATTGGGTCTTTTTCTTTATCTCTATTGAATTGTACGCGAGTAGTAAATTATATTTCCCCCAGCGTCAGGGCTGGCTCACGAAATTTTTTGTGTGTAGTGAATGGAACATTGCCCTAGGCGCCATAGCGAACGAAAAATTGTGCTATAAATAATTATAAATTGGCTACGGGAAGTATAGCGTCATCTCATTATGCACAATTTTCAATTAATTAGCAAATGTAATGCAATCTCCAATACCCAGTACACCGGCGACTTTACCGGGGTTATATGGGGTGTGATTGAAAAGAGGATGGGTGTTGGATGGTATTTGGGGTGCAGACATTGGGCTATGTGGGAGGTTTATTTAAATGGCTCCCTTAACACTTAATTTTTATAAATATTTATGCGCAGACAATTTAATTTATTTGCAAATAATCATTTTTTCACTAGTATTTTTCTTTTGCGAGCGTAAATAAAAATTTATATTGCCATTGTTGACACATAAATTGAAATGTTGCATGCAACACACACACACACACACACACAGAATCACATATGCTGAGATCCACTCACACAATACAATGATAAATGCATATAAATCATAGCATACTTTGAAGCGTTTTCCGCTTGTTACCTATGCAACTTTTGTTTTAATTTCACATTATTTGTTTGCCTTTTGCAAATATACCGTCAAACATATACACTCAGGTTGCATTCATACATATATGCGGCATATATTGGATTGCCATAGCAATCATTGGCGATTCTTTATTAAATACTTTTTGCAATCGCAAATCCATTAAAATGTGTTTTTAATTTTGTGATCTGCAATTACGTGAGGCATTTGTATAATAATTTGAAGTGCTCTCATTGGAATTTTAACACAATTAGCCCCTAAAAGCCGCAGTAGCAGCAGCAGCAATTAATTTGCCATTAATATGCTTTGATAACCAAATCCATTCTCAACGAACACAGGTTCCATTCTTGCTACCGGTGAGACAAGTGCCACCCAGTTGGACTTTTTGCTGCGTCACTGCATGAAATTGCTCAACATCTACTATCACTTGGTCACCAATCAACGGTTGCAGCAGCAGCAGCAGCAACAACAACCACCACCACATTCTAGCACCACAAGCTCCAAGAGTCACAAAAGCGAATTCTTTACCCTGCCCAGCAGTAGCGGGAGAGCTGGAGAACTGGTAGCGCTTCAGGCTCTAGGTTACTTTGGAGGCGATTACGTTTACATGAAACTTTACAACATTTTAAGAGGTGCTAATGACAGCTACAAGGTAAGTCAAGCCACACGGACACCCCGGACCAGAGACCACGGACTCAAAGTCAAGCAAGCGGGGGCCATTAAGTCGCTGAGAGAGAATGGTAAAAGTTCTGAGGCACGTGCACTGAGATTTGCCAAACCAGCACGTACAGTGCATTGCGTCGTTTTATATATATGCAACACTTTCGGGGCTGGTGCTGGCAATGAGTTGTAAAAATGCAATCCGCGACGAAATGCAGCCAACGTAGTAGCATCTTCGCTTGACTTTTGCCACTCAAAGTTGTTGGCTGCGAGTGACTTAATGTGTGCATTGCATTAGGCATTCTCCTTTCTCTCTTCTCACTTCAGACCCCACCCACTACTATGACTTGGCAGTTGGGGAGTTCAAGCCATTTGGTTTTGTGGCTGGCTTTTAGGCAACTCTGACATTTTTGTTCGTTCTTTTTTTTTGCAGATAACCATAAATCACGAAGCAGGCAGCTTATTAATTTGCCTGCTAAAGAGTTGCCTGAATGCGTTGAGCTTTTGCCTGGATGCAAAGAAGCCTTCAATGCCAACAGAGTTGAAATTAATTGAAGAAATACTCCGCTATTTGACCAAACTCATAAATTATGCGCCCGCCGAGTGCGTTGCATGTCTGCGGCAACTGTTGAAATATTTATTTGCCCAAAATTATGCCAGCAGACTGGAAAGCGAAGCAAATGGGCAATTTCATACCACATTCACAGTACCCTATTTTGTGACCAAGGGCTTCAGCTCCGGCTCGAACTGCAGAACCAGCAGCAGCAACAGCAGAAGCGTATTGTTGCCAACAATAAATTCAAAGGCATCTCCAGTGACAACAACTCAGGGACTAATTGAAGCCTCTCCACTAGTCTACACCAGCAGTAACCAGCAACTCCAACTCCATTCACTGGGCATGCTGTTTGTTCAGGGCCTGGCACCAGCCACACCGCCATCAGGCGACTGTATACGGCTTATAAAGCTATTTGAGCCGCTGGTCATCTACTGTTTGACGGTGAGTAACCACACACAGACATACACGAATCGGTGTAACCTAGCAATGGCTAATTAATTTTAGTTGTAGCCAATTTGTTTGATTAAAAATGCACAGACACGAAGCCCGACCTTCCGACCATCCTGTTGGAGGATGCATTCACTGATATTTTATTAATGGCAAACATTTGCCAAGCACTTGTATTTTACTCCCTCACCCTTTCCCTCTATCACTCTAACCTGCAGCTCTTTATGAAATCCAATGCGTTGGTTCAGGCTCCCATATTGCAATTACTATCACAGCTATTGGATTTAAATGTTACGTATAGCATATTGGATTCGAAAAATGTTATTTTCGAGCAAATACTAAACAATTTGGAGCTAATTGAAAATGGCATGGATAGGTGGGTACCCTCATACCATAACTTTAAATTGAATGCCATGAAATTTGAATATTCTTTGAATAAATATTTTATAGGAATGCTTGCATCATAGTACCGCATATGATGAAATTTCTGATGCAACTAACACACAAGAGTGATCGTCAATTGATAACCATACCAAAGATTATCAGTATAACCAATAATCTGTTGGCCAATGGTTCAGTACGTGAAGTGGCTTTAATTGCCCTCAAGACTCTCAGCTATGAGCTCTTCTTCATGCAGAGCCAAAACGCAGAGGCTATCACATGCGGCAACGCCGATAATAACTCACCGAGTCCTTTGAGTGCAGAGCCAACGGCGGATACACGAGAAGCCCTGCTGGCCCAACAACGCGAACTGGACACACAAAAAGAAGTTGTTCTCGGTATGCTGGAGAAATTTATTGATGCCACAGCCAGTCAACAGGTGTTGGCACTTTTAGTGCTCTACGAGCGCAGTGGTCAGCATCTGGTGGATGTGGATGTGGATATGGCAAAGATTTCATATCGCAGTGCCCATGATGCAGATGCCATCTATGCTTTACTCTGTCGTACACTCTACGGTCGACAATTGCGTGTATATACTCCCCGAGATTTGCGCCTAGTTGAGAGTTGTTTCCGCAACAATGGCAACTATGTGCTGGCCGATAGCAAAGACTTTTTACAATTGCTGCAACTCTTCATTGAGCAGGTAAGTGATTATTCAATAAAAATGTTAACCATAGAAGCACTTGGCATCAGACAGACAACTGCATTAATTATTGCATAAATTTTCGAACTCTTGCCTGTCAGGATGTCTAACTCTGTCACTTTCTGTCTCGGTGAACCTTATGGTCTTATAGAGAGTTTCAGGTGTAAAGTGATTTTGAAATATTTATACATGTAAATGAAAACTCTGAAATCCAGTGTATGTGACTATGAAATGTAAAATGAAACAACTTGGGCTCTTAATATCAATTCTATCATGATGGCAAATCAATAATGTGTGTCAGGCAATTGAGGCAATGCCATTAGATGCGTGTGTGTGTGTGTGTATCCTGAATAAGTGGCGTTAGTCCTTTCTAACGTGTCTGGCATCCACTTGTAGGCTTAATTGAAATAATGCCACAATTTTCAATTGCTTAGATCCTCTCTGCTTGAGTTTCAATAACAAAGACAAATTACTCTAATTCAATTTTTTTTTTTGTGTGAACAAATTGGAATGAAGTTTTATCATTAAAATGTTTAATTTAATGAATAAAAAAGCATGTTGCCTTATTATTTTGCCAAATTAATTGATATTAATTATATGATTTACGCAATTAATAATTTTCCTTTCAGTAAAAATGTTAGAGCCCCTTCTATTTGTCAATTCATATTTTGTCATTGCGTGTTGCTTGATTCTTTTTATTGATGTGGCAAGAGTTTGTTGCATTTTTCTGATGTCGTAATCAACGCGATTTGTCATTGCTTGTCCACCTGTAGAGATTTACATACACACGAATGCACTAACTGTGGTTTTTTTTGTTTTTTTAAACTCATTCATACACCATACTCCTGGTGTGTGGTCTTGGTGATGCATGTGGCGTAGTAGTTAATGTGGCACATGTCGTCTACGTGACATTTTTAATACCTACGCTTCAACGCCGCACATTTTCAACTATTAATGAACATTTAAGCTACACACTCACACTCACACACGAGGGCAAGCCACTCGTCCTTAAACCATTGAGATCAGTCAACCGTTGTGCTACAGTTAAAACCAACTTAATTACATACTCACACTCGCCCACCAACATGTCAGTTGAGTGGGAGGGTCGTGGCATGGTGCATCTGCTGCACCCTCATCTCACCTGGCTAAAACCCTTCATGTTGATGATGCCTTAGCCGTTGGCCATGAGCCATCATTCGAGTCGCATTAATGTCGAGTTTATTTTTTTTCTTCTGCTCCTGCCCCTTTGGCTATACAACTTCATTTAACTTGTAATTTATGCACACAGCTTAAAAACTTTAACTAATTATCGTTTATTTAATTTTGATATATGTATGTACCTACCCATTATATAAGTATATAAAAAAAGTGTATATATTTCGCACAAAGTCCACGCACTTTTTGCCATCCAGGTGGCATGAGTAATTAAGTCGGGTATAAGTTGATGCATCACCCTCATCTACACCCCACTCTCAGTAGTTGCAACATCAAATTTTAATTGAAATTGAAAATGTGCCGCAACTTAAATAACATTTTGCGTGTAAATATTCAACTGAAAGAAGACCAAGAGGCGTTCAGAAAAATGCTTATTTAAAATTTACCACAATTTACCCCCGGTTTAAGAGGGGAACCTCCTATGCCAGCGGGTGTGTGTGTGAGTAGGTGAGGTGGTGTGTGGTTGTTAGGCGGGTATCCTTTCTAATTACAGTCGGAAAATATGTTGATGTTGCTGTTGATGTCGCCTGCAACTTTGTTTTAGAGAGTGTTTGGGGAAGAGAGGGTACGAAATTTATGCAAAAGTTTTACACTTTACTGCACTGGCGACCAACAACTGAAGGAGTCATCACCCAACTAGCTAAACCTCACTGTTACTTACTATTACTCTCTCTGTATTCTCTCCCCTGCAGGATGTTGGCAACTTTGGTGATTTAGCTCTGGCAATGGTTATGCTGGCAAATGTAATCCTTAAAACCGAGGAAATTTATTTAGTGAATCACATAAAACTTTATTTGAAAAATAATCCAACGGCCGAACAGCGTCTATTGCGATCTTCAGGCGGCATTGCCTCATCTCTCCAACTCCAGCAGTGGCAGGATGAAGCCCCATCGACATCTTCGGCAGCAGCTGCCGCCAGAGCTGCCGCCTCCGCCCTCATCACTGTAACCAAATCTCCGGCCATAAGCGAAATTAACTATTTTGCCAAAGTTTTAAGCGAGAAATTGCTCGGATGTCTGGATGCTCTGCTGCATGGCCTAGACCCTCACTCATATCCGGATACAGAGCCGTGTTTAGTGGGCAATACATATTGCCACCTGGCCGGGCGATTCGTTAACGCTCTGTACAATGTTTGCTGCCGCTCACGGCACAAGGATGCACTTCAATCAGTATTCCGTTTGGTTTTGGCCGAATCTGAATTTCTCTGTAAATACTCCAATTTACTACTGCTGAGTGCTGCTGGCCATGAGTCCCTGGAAGGCGTCCTACTGGCATGCCTGCAATTGATGTTGTCGATGCGTTTAGTGGAGCCGTTGGTACTGCTGGAACTGGCAGTCCAAATGCCATTGAAATGGACCCTGAAGCGCGCCCTGCTGTATGAGGTTTGCCAAGCAAATGGGGTAAGTAGCAGTATTAGTTTAATTTGAATTCGTCAGAGTGGCCTTGCTTCGATTTCGTTTACGGTTAACGAATTACAATTGTATGGATGATGAAGGGGAGGGAAGGGCAAAATGGTTGCGTATAATTTTAATTGATTGCCACTTTAACATGCGCCACTTGTTGCCTAATGGCCGGACCACTCCATTTCAGATTCTATCGCTTTCTCTCTCTCTCTTTCTAATTACAGGCATCCGATTGGACTCCGCAACAAGTGGAACGCCTGTTAGCGGGCAAGTATCTGAATTTCCTAATTGCTGACCACTTGGAATTCCTTGGCGAGCTGTCCCAAGTACATCCTAAGTGCAGCTCATTATTGCTCGTAGCCCTGCATCGGCATGCCCATCGTTTGAATCGAGTAAGTACACACACACACAGAAACAAAAAAAAAATGGAATTTAACATAACAAAGCCAAAGAGGTTCGATTATATTGTTTGGTTGTTTTTTTTTTCGTTTTCTTCAATTGCTAGCACTCAATTCGCATTGTTGTGCGACTTCTCAGTCGTCTTTGGGACACAGCTAACTTTGAGAATGATGATTGCATATGGCAAATAGTCGAACTGCTCAGTCGATTGCATCAGCTACATGAAGAAAGGCGTTCAGTGCAGTTGCCCCTCGAACGGTTGGCGCGTCGTCTAATCTCACAGATGGCACCGGCAGCCAGGAATAATATCTATCTGCGTCTCATGGGATGCGAGCAGAAGCTAGAAAAGTTGCTGTAAGTAGGGACGACTCAAATGGGTAAAGGGTAGCCAGCATTTGGCTTTACGGCATTTCCTCTTTTATTTATTTTCCTTTATAGATTGAAGGACTTGGAGAGTCCAGCGGATAATGGGGCTGCAACGTCGCGCATAATTGATGAGAGCTGGCTCTTTGCTCAGGTAAGTGGGGGCCAACCCACTTGGCCATAATGGCAGAGCTTCAGCTAATTTGTCCTTTCCTTCTACCTGTTTTTTTCCTCTACTTACCTTACTCTCCTGTTTAAAGTTAATCAAATTTGCCACCCAACATGCGGATGCACCGCATCAGCAGCAACAACTGATGCATCTTCTGCTGGAGATCCAGTCGGAGCCGAAATTGCATCGCCTCTTGCATAGTATTGGGCCCGAACAGGAAGCTCGACTCCTACGTCATGCTCTGGCCGGTTCGCTGGATGCCATGTTGGTTGCATTTCGCCAAAAATGCATTCAACATGCCCCACACATCAACTACATGCAACTGCCACCGCTGGCACGGGTATCCCATTCTTTACTTATGGCCAGAGTAAAGGTTGTCTCCACATCCATTGGATGTGATAACTATGCCAGTTTGGAGGATTTATATGTGGCTCAGGCTATGACCACATTGCTGGCTTCCATTAGGAACATTGAACAAACAGCTCTCATCTATATTGAGGCCAGGGTGATTGAGAAATTTATAGTCGAGCATTTGTTGGATCCCGAGACTTTGGCGGAACTGCTTGCCTATCTGGGATGGCTGGTCAGAGCGAGCAGGAACCACTGTCTTGCGAAAGGCAATGGTAATGCCTTGGGCATACTATTGACCACCATTGATGCATTGCTGCAACATTCACGAATTTGGCGTGAAGTCAACGCCAGCCCAACTGACCTACGCAGTAAACTGCTTGAGGTCTTGACCATGACCGGACGATGCCTGCTGCAGGACACAATATTCTATCAGCGCCATTCACCGAGAGCAACGAACAGCGACACAAATGCTCCACAGGCCATTTTCTTGGCCAAATTGATTGAAACGCAAATTGATACTGACGCCTTAGGCAGCAGTAGCAACGAGGCACGCTTGCAGTTTGCCGGTCATGAGTTGGCCCAGACCCAAGTCCAAGTGCCGTTGGTAAGTGACATTCACGTTGTGGTAGTCATTTATCAGTCTGACTTGTGTGGCGACATGTTCTCTTCGTCTCTCTCTCTGTCTCTCTCTCTTCCCTCTTTATTCACGGTACAGTCTTTGGTAGCCTCCATTGGCATCTCCTTGCTGCGCACGCATCAGTTCTATGCCTATGCGGTGACTCCTCATGAGCTGGTGCAGCATCAAGAGGAGCAGCAGCAACAGGCAGATGGCAAACTGCCCACCATTCCTGTGGACAGTCTAAGTGATGTGGATGTCCTGCGGCAATTTGTCAGGCGGTAAGTCTAATAAAAACGCAAAAAGAAACTTTCTCAGGAAACTATTTAACGAATTAAATTACACAAAAAAGGTTGTGTAACCAAAATATACCTAATTAGAGATAGAAAGGAAATTTCGGTCATGGACACATCAACAGGATATTTCAATTGTCCTTGGCTAGGCTAGCTATTATCAATAAGCCAAGAGACTAGTTTGCTACCATTGTTGTTGTATGTAGATGTCATTGTGTTTGACATCAACAACAGCAGCAGCAACACCAGCAACAATAACGACAACGGCAACAGCAACGGCAACAACAAAAGTTGCTGACAATGCTCTGACAGCGTTGACGAGCGCATGAAGCGATGCCGACGATGATGGCTAAACCGCAACTGGAAACATCAACATCCTGTTGTTCTATTACAAACATTCGTACACACAGATACACACACACACACACACACAGAATCCTAGAGCCCATTGCATGTATGTCTCGTCTGGCGGTTGTAAGTCGTCTTTGTTCTTGGCTTGGGTTTCTGCTTGTTTGCCTCGTTCTTGTTGGTTGACAGCTTCCACATTGACTGTTGTTTCTATGGCAGTCGTCATCATTACGCTGTCAGCAGTTGAATTGTTATCCGCCAGGAATTGGCGGGCACGGGAGCGGGCACGGAATATCTATCTATCTGTCTGCAAAAGTCTATACATATATGTGTATGTGTGTGTGGCCTGTGACTGACCAGCCTAAGAGTTAAGTATCCTTAAAGGCGCGCCAACTAAAAACCATATCTGAGGCTGCCTGACAAAAGCACAAAACATCAAAACCACATCAGCGCTGCCAACAACAAATAGGAAACGCAACGGCAGCAGGAACAGCGGCATAAGCAACCAAGCCAAAGGGAGCAGCGACGATGATAACGTCAAAATCCCCCAAAGGGCTGGCAGAGCGCAACATCAACAACAACTGCGAGTCAACTAGATGAGATGAGAGCGACTACTATATACAAGAGGGTTGGTGGGGTGGGATCATAGTGCGCAACATGCAACATTTCGGGACATAGTCAGCGTACGATATAAGCAAATTATGAGCAGCAAAGTGAGATAAATGCCTGTCTGTGTGTACACACACACACACACACACATACATACACAATCTCTGCCAAGCAGCTTTAGTTACATTGTTGCTAATTGCACAGAAAGCCACCAAGCAGCATAGAAAAGCAACAACAACAACAACAGATTGCTCTTTCACTTTGCCTGTGACTGGCACTAGGCATCAACATGTTTTCTCCACACACACACACACACACACATACGCACACATATTTGGGAAAATCAATTTGCGCTGGAAAACTATAGGAAAATCACATTGTTCCCTGCAGGCCTTTAGCCCAAAAATAATCAAAGTAATCGAAACCTAATTGAATAGTTTTCTGGTCATTCGTTGCAAATGCATTTTATTTTTGCATATTTCAAGAGTTCAACTAATTAAATTAAATTTTCAAGCATTAGAGTTTAACATACACATATGAACATATATATGTACTTATATATATTTAATTTTCTAGCTGATTGCCTGAGAGCAGTCTGGTAATTTAATTAACACCAACTAACAGATTTTCTCCTCTTCTCTCTCTCCCTCTCTCTTGTTAGACTATCGATCTTTGGCTATACAACAAGGCAACAATTTGAGGAATATTTTATGACTTTTCTGTTGCTTATTAATAAAGTGTATGATGAGCATATGGTCGATCACCAGGAGCAATATCAGATCAAGCAAGCCTGTCTGCTGGCCATTATGGAACTTTTAATGTCGCATAAAACTTTTCCCATTGTTGGCCTGCAAACCACTGGCCAGTTTCATCATACAACACGCTGGAAACGCATCACTTGTGACAGCATTAGGTAAGTAAAAAAGTGTCTGTGTATGTCTGTGTGGGTAATTTTTGTGATGGAAAATTAAAATGGCAAACTTTTCTAATGTGTAATGCATAAAAACAAAACAAAAACCCCGCACAAATTAAATGCTAGCTACAAAAGTTCTGGCTCTGTGTGAGTGTGTTTGGGTTAGTTTCTGATTTCCTCAACTTGACTTTAACTTTTTATTTATTTTTTTTTAAATGTACAACTAATTTGTTAACACGAGCGGACAAACAACTATTTTTTGGATAAAACAAGTTTTTCAGTGGATTTTACAATGTCTGCGCTTTTAATTAAACTGGAGCAAAAAGTACTTACTTTAACTCTCCCTGTGTGTGTGTGTGTGTGTATGTGCGTGCATGTTTCTGATTTATGAAAATAATTTGAAAAAAGTTAACCAACAGGAAACCCTTTTTTATGTGAGTCGCGTGGTCAACCAGTTTCAATTGCCGGCAGCCACAATGGAAATGTAAAAAGCTAAAAAGCGGTAACAAATATTCTTTTGTCAAACCCTTGGGTCGCCCCTGGTTATTAGCTCTGGCTGGTACATAAATATTTTGTTTGTTGTCTGCTGTTGATTTTATAAATTAGTTTTTAATGGCAGTGGCCAACTAGTTTTTTTTTGTACAACCAACCCGACGTATACGCAATATGCGTGTAACTACCTACTGATAGTATATACATATATGGTTTATTGATAAAAGTTCTTTCTGTTTGTGTGTGTGGGTGTATTTTGCAGTTTGAAGAAACTGCATAAAGTGCAGCTGTTGGTCGAAGCATGCAATATCTTCTATCAGGCCAATCTAGAGCGTCAGCTGAACCGGGACAATGTGATTGGCACACGCAACTTTGCTGCGAATCAATATGATCTACATTTCTGTTGGGCCCAAATGGAAGCATATGCAGAAGGCAACTCATCTACAGCTACCACACCCGAAGGGGAGGCGCCAGACATTAAGCCGTCGTCCAATATTCCATCCGACATGGCCATACGTAACTATCGCCATTTCACACAGCTGTCAGGCATTGACTTTCGCAGCAGCACGCAGTTGGTATTCGATGTACTGCAGCAAATGATCGAGGTGAGTGTAGTCTCCCGACTTGTCTCATCCAAATGTATGGCAGGCTGTTGTGCCAACTGTCACGTATCACGCATTGCCTGCAACTGTCGGTTGTCGGTTATATCTAATTTGGTTATGCAACAAGCTGCAAGTTGCCTTAGCGGACATTACATGTCCAGAAAACGAACGACCAAGTTCTAGTTTTTGAGTGAATCCCAAGTGGACCTCATTTATTGAATCTGTGCAGCTAATTGGAAAACTGTCAGGTTATATTTTTTGTTCTACACTTGCTCTTATTCTCGACAGCTCAATCACGTTCTAGTGCTGCCCAATCTGGTAAAATTTTGTGAAATCTGCGAAAGTCGGGATCAAATCAAATGGATAAAAGAACGAATTCTTAAGCTACAGGACCAAGTGGCCATGGACGATACCATTTCACATCAGGTACACGCAAACACCGTTTCTATCCCTCCCTCTACAGCTCTTTATCTTTTTGAAATCCTTTGAACGAGATGTTTTCATTGTTCTATGTAGCATATAATCTACCTGTTGTGTCGTACCCAAGCCCTGTTAATACCAAGTCTGGGTGAACTGCAGCACTTGTGCACCCTAATTGGTAATGTCTATCTGAAGAGCTCGCATTGCTTCATACGTACAGCCACATTAAGAGGTCTGCTCTATCTATTGGAGTGCTGCAGCAAAACCAACACTGCTATGGGCAAGCTGAGTGAGGAGCTGGCCATGTTGCGTACACTAATTGTGGGCTACATCAATCGACATGGCATCATTGATGAGAGGTAAGTCTTTTCGCAAATTATCATGAACAACATCTGTGTTGGAATTGACTTGGCTTGGCTGTTAATATCCTCTGTTGTTGCTACCGTTGCGAATACTTGCCATTCATTGACTTGAAATCGCAAAAAAAAACCTTTCATGTCTTCATTTGCTTAAAATGGCAAAGGTTCTCATTTTTCCATTAGTTGACTGGTGTTTCATCAGCAGTTGGTTTACCTTCTTGGTCTCAGTCTTGTCTGGTTTTGGCTGGCCACCTGCCTGGGCATTTTTTTCGATCAAAAAAGTTTTCAAGGACTGCGCCGGAAGTATATAGGAATGCACAGCCCTCCAGGTGGCATAACTCGACAACGTGCAGTATATATTCACAAAAACTTTCAACCTGTCGATAGGGTTTCCCTCGCCCGAAAATTCCATTGCCGAGTTTGATCGACGCTGTTGTTGCATATACTCTAGCAAATTCTAATTATTGGCATTGCAGCTGGCAGCTAGACAACTTTCTCACCCGCTTCCTGCCATCTTTATCTTACCCAATTTCCACGCTTGTGGCTTTTGATAGAGAAAATTTCATATGCAGCACTTCTGTTGCTCAGGGCACTATAGCAGCTCTTGCTATTGTTTTTGCTTTTCAAGTGTTCCAATAGCATGGCATAACTTGCCAAAAACTAACAACCTGCACAACCAACCAGCAAAACAATAGTGTAAACTACACCAAAAATTCGTTTAAAATTTAAATTACGCATACGCAACGTTAGGCTCCCTTCCAAAAATCCAAATCATGGGAAACAAAACCTCAGCTACCGAAGGATGCCATTCCAATAGAATATCCTCCATAGGCAGAGTTTTGCTAATTAGTGAATTTCCAACTATTTCGATACCTACATTTGCCTGATCTAATTATTTTGTAATTTTAGCCAGCTCCAAACCAAATGCTAACATGATATACCACATTTGTGTGGCTAACAGAAAACTTCTAATTAATTTATACGAAAAAACATTTATAGCATTGGCAGTATTGTACAGATATACATATATATATATATTGCTCTCTAAATTTTTTTCATTTCAGTCCCTTACAATTTAGCGAGGAGCATACGAAACTTGTCTGGACTCTCAATTATAGCCTGATCGAATGGACTTCGAAATTTGTACCGCAATGCCATTTGCTGTCTAATGCAATCATTGCAGCCAATAATTTCCTAAAGACAACTCACAATGAGGAGCTCTATTTGTGTGTACTGCATGTGAGTTAACTTACATATACATTCATCCGTATATATGTATGTATAGGATCTTGATCATGACCATTTATGTGGTCATCAGTGCAGTGTCTAGCCGCCATCTAGCAGTCAGTCAAAATAGACGGGACATGGAGACGGACGGTTTCCTGCTGCCACTGGCAAATTGGCCACTGACAGGAGTCTAAACGCCCCACGACTTGGTTCGGCGCTTAGCCAGAGCCAGAGACCAGCCATGTTGCGCTTAATTGGTTTTTTGATTGACAATTTTCCAAAAACGACATGGCAACCCAAAGCAAACGAAAAACGTAGAAGAAAAACCAAAACAAAAAAGAGACAAAAAAAAAACGTATCTTTGCTGTCATAACTGACAGAGGAGCAGCCAAAAAGTTTATTGGCCACACTCACACATAGAGACACACATATACATACATTTATGTTGTTGTTGGCTAATTGTCGTGTATCGTCAATTGAGCGTAATAAAAAAGTATAGAAAATTGAGCTTAAATATTGCATCGCATTCCATAAATCTGCCTCACATAATTTGAGGCATTTAAATTGCATTTTAACTGTAATTAAAAACTTTATTTAGCTTTCACTTACTCAGTTCCCATAAGTGTGTGTGTGTATGTGTGTGTATGCGAACACAAATTAAATTCGACTTTTTAAGCAATTTATAAAATTTGCACGCAATTCAATTCCGTTCATTTTGTTGTCATTGTTGTCACTGGGTTTTTTGCTTTGATAGCCACACACACACAAACACACACACACATAGAGTAAGTGAAAGCGCAATGGCGCACAGCATCAGCAACAGCGGCAATAACAATAACAATTTGCCACTCAATTAGCGTGGCCATTACTGAAAAACCCACTTAAGTATGCAATGATAAAAATTCAAAAGCGAATCGAGCAACAACGAAAGCCAACCAAAAAGACCAACAAAGTAGTCAACCCAATTTCGCTCCCATAGACATCTAGGAGGCCCATTTTCCCCATTTTCTCTCTGTTTCTCTATGTTATGTTCAGACTTAAATATTTTGCTTATTGTATTTATTTGTTTCTCTTCTTCCGCTTTCTTTTGTTCCTCTTCCCTACACAGGGTCTAGAGCGCATGGTGGTCAATAGCGGAAGTCGGCCCACAGCAGCGTTGGGGAATGAAGTGAACCTAGGCAAAAGTGAACCCACTGGAGCTGCATCTGGAGTCGTGGTCACACCGCAGTTGCGACATAAAATTGAAAAACTTGCACTCGAATTGCTGAAAATGGAAAATGAGAAATTTTCGATTCCTGCATTGAAATTGCTTTTGTCCTGCATCTATGTGGGTGAGTATAAAATGAACGAAAAACAACAAAAGAATAAAAAACAAATAACAAATAGTAGCATCACGATAAATAAACTAAGGGTGCGCTATAGTAGTTAGTATTGGGTTTTTGGGATTGTTGAATAAAACTAACCAAATAAATGAGGGGAACCCAAAAAAAGTATATTTTGTAATTTCATTTAATGCTACACACACCGCCAACTAAAAAGGGTTTTTTCTTTCTTTTATGGTGGGGAAAAAACACAATTTTGGTAGATTGGGGTGCTCAAAACAATCTCTCTCTCGCAGAAAAATTCAAAAATTGACCTCAAATTCTAACATTTTAATTAAGTAAAGTAAACAAAAGCCTTTTCCACATTAAAATTGTCAAGCTTATAACGCTAAAAAATCCATTTATTTATAAGTGTTGCATGTATGTATATATCCCAATTTATTTCGATGAGACCACTGTTTGAAAATTAGCCAAAAATTTAATTTTGAGATTGGAATGCAACCGAATCAGATATTCTAAAATGAGTCGTTTGGCCTGAACTACAGTGCTTTAAGGTCAACCTAACTTTTGTATAAAGTTTATTTACTTGAAACTTGTAGAAAGTGGATTTACTTGAAACCAGATTCATCCTGCATTTATTATTTTGAGTTTTTTATATTTCTTTTTATTTGCAATCTACCCTAAATAGACAATAAGCAATTATAATATCTCTTTAAATACCTCTAGCAGGTTGTGTGAAACAGCCAAAATATATATAATTTTTAACATTCCATTTTCTGGGCAAATACATTCATAAGTAAATACCTAAGAGGAGTTCAACAAATTTGACATTGCATCAGCCAAATGTTAAATCAAACATTCTTGTCTTTTTAAAATAGAACAAATAGATAATTACTAGTTTTGGTTTCTTCTTTCACATTGTCTACAATGTCACTAATTTTTCCAGGGGTTTCATTTTATTCAGGTCAACTGGTCCATGATAATTGTGGTCCATCTACCTATACATACATATATGCATATATCTCTGGTGAGTCCTTGGGTTTTGGTAATTGCTATTACTCGAATGACTGTTGCTCTCTGCTGGCTAACAATAATCCCTGTTGCTTTTATTAGCGCCATTTCGTGGCAATTATTACCATTTGGCAAGTGCGCTCTGTACACTGACTGGAATAAATGTCATTTACACAGATTTTTTTGTCGCAATTCACTTCTGTTTTGTTATTAGTGAAAATGCTAGTTAAGTGGATTTTGTCTGCTAGTTAGTATTGTTTATGTAATCCTTTTGACCAGGCAGCCAATTTCAGTCTCATTTGACTGAAATCGGTTGAAATTTAAAGGGCAATAGACTTGGTCATCGGGTCAATAGAACTCAACTGAAATCCGCTTAGTTGCAATAGCCCCACGCATAGGCAAAAAACAAACTCAAATCAGGCAACGGATGGTTAAGCCATTAACAAAAAAAAAAAAATAAACGGCGAGAGAGGTATGAAAGGAACAAAAGAAGAGAGAGCAAAAATGATTGCTCTGTCGCTGTTGTGTATCTGCAATCGTTGACTCCTTTCGTTTTTGGGAAAACTGTTTTTGGCCATTCAACTTTCAATGTTGGCCAACTAAGCACAGCTTTCAGCCGGCCAGAAATTATGCAAGCCATTCGCAAAACGGACACAAATATGTCGCAGCACTACACACAGGACGCACGTTTGTATTTTCCTTGCACTTTGTCAGCCGCTGGAATTGGCTAGCTGTGTCCCTTTTTCTCTACTGCCACAGCACGTAAATCCTTTGAGCAGTGTCAATGTTTGTACGATGCTAACTTTGTGCACCCTTCTAAATGGCGTTGGCAATGGCGATGGCCAATGTCATCCATGGGTTTTTCCATTTTTCAAAGTTTTCCTTTTTTTTCTCCTTTGCAAACACACACAAATTTCAAATATGGTAGCCCAGGCTCTTGACAAAACGCAGCCAAACGGAAGTCGGCCATTGCGTATGGCTACCGTTTCCTTCGAACTCTTTTAATAAACCACGTCGTTCAAGACAATACACGGCCCATCGAACGACAAAGAAAACAAAGCACAGTGAAAAATAAAAATCGCGCGGAAAGCATAACAAAGAGCAGACAAAAGAAAAAGGAGTGAAAAAAAAGCCTTCAAAAATGCCAAAATAAGGCCATGATAAATATTTGCTGCAATATTGGGCACACGTTTTCTAAGACCCAACAGGGGAACTGCAAAAACATTTTCTACACCGTTGAAAGAAGCTATGTTGGAAAATTTATTTATTTAAAAAATATTGGTTATAGGAAAATTGAATTGGTCTATGAAAACAAATATTTCTATGAAAAATTCAAGATTACAACTTTAAGGCAAACGTACTTATAAATAGGTGAATATTTAGTTCAATGTTTGCTGTTATACACGTTAGTAAGGTAAAATATACTTCCGTCTGGCAGAAACTAAAGCCATTAAAGATTTCTTATCCTTACTTATCATTATTGTACCTTGTAATGATATGCTTCTAAATTAACTTAACTAAGTTTTTTAAGTTTTTTTTTAATATTTTAAAGACGATAAAAGAGTTTTTTATAGAATGTTTTTCCCATTATTAGGATTTGTTTGTAAATAATCCTGTGGATTATTTTTATGCTTTTTATTCTATGGAGGGTATTAAATGTTCGTGGCATTTGCTGGGGTACCTCCTCATAGTTGTCGATCTATGTTATTGCAGCTCTCTTTCACTGATTTTCGTTCTGAGGCACTTTTTGTGCTTGCTTAAACGAATTTTAGATTTTGTTAGGTTTTTTTCTTTTTTTCGCTCTGTGACCATTGCTAGCGGCAGTTGTGGCGTGCATAATTGTGGCCAGGCGCCGGCCGATACCATTCACCCACATTTCCATCTTCCCCAAGTCTACACTTTGGCAACAACAATGGTCAAATTGGCAACAGCCAGGCCAAACAAGCTACCCGCCAAACAAGCTACCCGCAGGCCAACAGCCATGGCCAACAATGTTAAGCTGGAAAACAAAGGCCAAAGTTGGCGCGATGAGGTAGAATTGTTTAAGGAAGAGGATATTGTGGGGTGGGGTAGCGTAAGTGTGGAATGGATTTGGTTCGTATTGTAAATAATTCGACGCCGCTAAACCACATTAAGCAGCCATGGCTTTACTTAACCACACACACACACACACACACACACACACTCGCATGTATCAAACACAGTCTACTCCGCATACAGACCCCAAACTTCCGTCAAAGTTGAGCTGCGGCTGTGGCTTTTGGCACTTTCAACCTTTTTCTTTAGCCCCCCTCGAGTTCCTCTTCTAACTTAACTGTCCGGGAGTAGCCATTATTTTTGCACCTGCCTGAAACTGAAACGAACACACGAATTTCGTGACTTTTTCTCTATTCATAGATATAGCCTGTTATATGAAATGACTAATTAGAATGAGGCTTCTTCTTCTTTTTTCAGGCTCATCAACACAATTAGAGACCACCGAATTGTCAAATGGCATTGTTCAAGATGATCCAGAGATCATTGCCCAGCAGAATGATAAAGTCGATATACTTTTGCATTGTATTAAATCATCGAGTCGAGATGCCGCCTGGATTTATGGACAAGTGCTGTGCCAAATTATTCGTGATTTAGTGCCACCGAATGAAATATTGACGAAGGTCATAAAGGAGTTTCTGGCCATAAATCAGCCGCATGGCGATGTTATTGCCATGATTGTATATCAGGTGAGTAGTGGCCAAGATCTTGGCTACTTTCCTCTAAGTCTTGGGCTAGTCGTGCGTGCCCACATACACCAGCACACACCCACACACACCCATACATATGCTTTTGATTTTATGGTCCCTCTGTTTGCGCCTGGAGACCGGAACGGAATGGGGCCAATGCAGCGCTAATGTTTGCCTCGGTCACAAGTCGAAAGGGTAAAATACTCGGCCAGCTGCTTCTTTTTGGCCCTATAGGTACCACACATGTCTGTCTTGGTATATATGTGTGTGTGTGTGTGTGTTTGGAGAATTTTTTGGCAGCTTAGAAATTAATGGAATTCATGGCTACAGCTTTGGCCTCTGTCCAGTCCCTGGTATGTGGGTCAATAAGAGGCGAAACTGTGGGCTGATGCCAAACAGCCATAAAATTTTTTCATTAGGTTCAAGGTTGTTTCATCTCTCCCGCTGGTCTGTTGTTGGACGCGTGCACATGGAAATTATTTAGTAAACAAACCCAAAGGAGACGCACTGTCTCATCTCTCGGTGGAAATATGAAACGTCTAAACCCCCTTCCCAACTCAACGCATTTTGCACAGTCATTTTCAGGCAGAATCCCCCCGTGCTAGAGGAATTTCATTAGTCAACTCTTTGCCACAAAATGTGCCACCCAAGCAACCAACCAACCATTCAGACACCTTCTGGTCGAGAAAGTCGAGGCACCTCTCTCTAGTTTGTTGTACAATAGAATTTAATTTCCTTATTGTTAGTTAAACATTTTTTGGTAAGAGTAACTAACCCATTTCTCGCTTTCCCTCTCTCTCGCTTTCACTCATTTGCAGGTATTTCGTTCAGCTATTGACTCCTCGTACCTGGAAATGCTGCAAGACTGGTTGATCTGCACCTTGCCAACGTTCCTGGCACAGCCGGAGCAGCAAGGTGTCTGGGGTCTCAGCGTCATCTTTTTATCCGCCTCCATAAATCTGCATTTGATTAAACTATTTCCGTTGGTTGTGGGCTTTGGGCCAGCAGCGGCAGCAGCCGGTAACTCGACGGCAACGGCAACAGCAACGGCAACAGCGATGCCGGCAGCATTGCCACCTCGTAAATTGGGTCAACACGAAATTGCATTGTTCGTGACAGCTGCACAAGATTTCCATGCGAAATTGAGTGGCGAGCAGCGGCAACGTTTCCGCGATGCCTTTGGCAATTTTAAGCAGAGTCAAGTCTATGCCAGGATGTTGCATAGCCTTTGATTGTGATAGTCCCGTAATAATCACTCCTCCTCCCCGCCTTCATTGTTCTTTTTGGCTATTTATATACTACTACGTTTAATTCCAATCGCTGCATCGTTTGCGGATTTCCTACAAGCACAGTGGACGAAAACTTGTTCCTAAGACAAGCGCAAGCGTGAATAACTAATTGCCAAGAGCAAAAGTTCAAGCGGATGCATCCTCCGATTTTGGCACGAAAAACTTTTTTAATAGTTGCCGAATACAAAATTAATTTATGCTTTACATTATGTGTAACTAATATTTAAATTATTGCAAACGAATAGCAGCAACCACTTCTCCACCCACTCCCAACACTCTCTACAATTTGGCACTTCTTCGTAATCTGGTGGAAAGTTTAACGAGACCACCCGCAATTAATTTCTGCGGTTGGTTCAGACGTATAAGGATGCGGACACACGAACATTGAGTCGGACCCGGACATACAGAGAGAGAGAGAGAGAAAGAGAACGCCGCATGCGGAAATTATGTTCTTGTCAGTTTTCGCATAAAGTTTATCATTTATTTATCATGACGTTACTTGTTAGCCAAGAGAGTGAGAGGACACAGAGAAAACTTGGCCTCGGGTCGCAAGTAGCCATTAGTATGCTGCTTAACCAATTGCTAGTTAATTGTTAAAACAAACTTACTTAAAAATTCCATTACACGAAATTAAATTAAACACCCTCTAAAAAACACTCACACCTACACTTCTCACGCACGCACTTATGTTTATATGTATGTCAATGTTTTTTCCAATTTTAATAAAGTAAACTATAACAAACTATACATTTTTATTGCACAAATATGACTTGTTTTTGGTTTTTAATCATAATGGATAAACCAAACCAAAACTACTCAAGTCAATAATCGCCTTTAAACTATATTTGCAAATCTGTTTAAACTTTTGAACTTTTACCTGCTCGTGCAGGTAACAGTACTTTTTCTTTGGGCCCTTTTCCAACAAAGCGCATTAAAGTAGACAAAATGTCACATCCCAAAATAAAAGAAGTGTTTGCAAAGTGTCCAAAAAATGAGAAGGACTAGTAAATGCTCTTGCCAGAATAAAACTGAATCAACACAAATTTGTAATATTGCGTCTTTTTTACAGTAGGCAGAATTTTTCAAGCCATGAAATTAGTTTACTTGTATTTAAATGTAGTTTGTTGAAAAATATAATGAAATCAATAATTTACTTACCATTATTTTGTTTCTTTTTATTTTACTTCACTTATTCCTCCAGGGCTCAACTTTTCAACAGACAAAAAAAAGTAAAAACAGAAACCATATTGACATTACTTTAGTTAATGGTTTACACTTTTCTTACAGCAACAAACTTAAAACTTTAAATTAAGCATTAAAGTCACAAATGTAGGCACAAAATTTGCCAATCTTTAAGCCGTCTTCGGCGGTCAGCGGAGCCCCTTAAAATTTTCTCATGGGTTCCTCTTGCCGAAATATTAAGTTTCTTTAACAAAATAACAAACATTGCATTGACATGAATGCAAATAGGACCAATTGAAGGCCTATTGCTTTATTTGTATGCCAATATAACTTATTTCCACTTTATTTACTTATAAACACACAAAATCACATTTCTAAAACAATTTGCAGTCGAAAGCGCCTCGTGCTCAATAAAGAAAAACAGTGTTGCCAGATTGTAAAACCCGCTGAAACTCGCCTTAAATCGCTAAATCTGCCAGCACTGCGACGAAAGCGAACGAAAGAGAAAAGAGAACAATATTTAAAAGGAATATTTACAGTTTTAAGAAGCTTACTGAATAGGTAAACAAACATATGTACATCCATATGTACATATATTTGTAAGCACTCAAAATAAAATATGAGTGTGTTATTTTAATAACATTCAAATAATTTAATTCATCTTAAAATCAACGGTCTCACTTTATTTTAAGCTTGTCCAGATTTACCACAGGCACGGGTCTAGAAAAACATTTTGAGTGTGGAATAATTATGGGTGGGAGGTGTAAGCCTTCTCCATTGGATCAGTCCGTGATTTACTGCATTATTAAAAACTACTCAATAACAAATTCTAAACTGTTATTTACCATTTCCATTTAATTACACAATATTTCATTTTGGAAAAACCTCTACAATATTGAATCCATGGCATAAATTACTAACTATGTATGTACATATGTATATATTTGATTTGCCATTTCAGTTTGTTATAATTTGATTTATTTAGATTTATAGAAAATTTAATATGACCATTCTCCAATAATAATTGAAGAACTAATTGATCAACTGAAATCCAATTTGACCCAGAAAGCAAAAGTTGTAGAAAAGTCCCATAATATGTCAAAATTTATTAAATTTTTCTAAAATTTAAACTTTTTCCCCAGGATATACATGTATATATACATTTGGGACTTCTTAATCTTTTTAGTTATTTAACTTTATTATATTATATTATTATAAGATGTACATGTGTTGTAAATTTTTTCTTTGCTGTGATTTTTCATGCACGGATTTGGTTCGATATTTTGAATTAGAATTGGGAGTCTGAGATTTGTAAAATTTACATGCATTTTTAATACGCCTAATCATATGTAGTTTATGTTCATGTTCATGTTTTCTGTTGCAACACTTTAATGCAATAGCATCGAGTTGTGTGCAATACAAATTAATGGCAAAAACCGGTGATTCAATGATTTTTCCCATTCTGATTTCTCAGTTAGCCCATGGATCCATTTCCTTCAGAGTAAGGGAAAAAAATTGAAGGAAAAACGATGAACGATTTCCAACAACTTGCTGGCTTACACGAAAAAGAAAATGCAGAGGGAAAAAATATGCGGATACCGACTAAGTGTGTGTGTGTGTCTGTATGTGTATGCTGAAATTGACAGATAAACTTTTGCTTCATGCGTGTGGGCGGGACGTATGTGAATGTGTTGGTAGGTGAGAGCTCAGGACGGCCCTGGCTTTTGTGTACATACAAAGCATACCGGAAATTTGCCAGTTCAACGCAAATCCACAAAACAACAACAGCAACAACAAAAATGAACGGTTAAAAAAAGAAAGTTACAACACTCACACACACACATACACATACACACGTCCAGCCCCGAAAATGAACTGCAAAGCTGTTGAAAGTTGTTTTTCTGGGTTGGCGCGACCGCATTATGCAATCGAGCACAAAACGCGGTGGGTGTGTCTATATATATACACAATGTCCAAGTCAAAGTTCTTGTCTCCGTCCGTCTAACTAACTATGCATGTCCATGTGTCTCTGTGGCTTGGTGTCTCCGTGTGTGTGTGTGTGTGTCAAGACAATATCGTCATAGTCGCGCCATTATGCCGCACGCCAAGAGGCAAGGGAGGCAATTTGGCCAATGCTTTGGCCCATAAACTGCAACATTTCGGCTATCAGCTATTGGTTACGCTCCATTTGCCTCAAAATGCCATATATCCATAGCCACAGTCAAGAAGGAGCACAGATTGTTGTCCACCTGAGCTCAGGTGGGTGAGCCCATGACCTGGCCCAATTCCATTTTGTTTCATTTTAACAGTGTTTACAGTTAGATTTCTCTTTTCCACTGTTAAATATGAAACTCACCACTTTTCGGAGTTGTTCTCTTTGCGTCAGGACTCTCTTAAATCTTCATGCAGTTCCGACTCTCCCGCAGTTTCTCTTTCTTTCCATTCTCTATGGTTTGCTCTTCGGCTCTTTTTATTTTGTAGTAGGTCAGTAGTGAAAGTCCTTGTTCAATTCCATAATGTTTCACTCGTATCCTGTGATATTCTGTCTGTTTGTGTGTGTCTCTAGCTTTAAATGTTATACTCATTTTTATGATTATTGTTATTATGATAATGTCAGCAGTTGCTGTTGCTGCTGAGAAGTTGAGAGCACTGAACCGTGAGTTTTTATGGCGCCAATAGTTGACCAACAACATTGATTTCCATTTCATATAGAAACAACAAAACCAAGAACAAAAAAAAAAACAAGAATGGCCGACACCTGTTTGGGCCATTGCTTCTGGTCTTTTAGCAGCTAATTTGAAATTTTGATTACATGGCTCAGGACATCGACTGGATCACGGCTAGAGTGATACGCATTAATTATATTCAGCGCTACCTAGTGTCGGCATGTGCCGTGAGTGGCAGGGAGGGTGTAAGGGTGTAAGGACTAAGGAAGACTGAAGACTGCTTATTAAAATTGAATAAATTATGCAAAAGTACGCGCACAGCCACAAGATGGACACGGCATAATTAATACCATGTAGCCGCTGGGCGGCCAATGCAATCAACATCTTTGGTTTTCGGTCAAAGTCAAGGCTTAGGCTCCACAACCTGGCAAAGAGAGAGAGAGAGGCATCTGCCTTGATAAGCTAAAATGAGCTAACCAAGAGTCAAAGGCAAATGCCTCAAGTGGTTTTCCCACGCCAAAGAGAGAGAGAGTGAGATAGAGGGGGCTTTCTCACCCTCCCTACCACGATGCGAGGCGGTTTGAGGTGCTTGCTAGCAGGATATTAGAATAAATAAATGCATGAGTGAGTGTATAAATGAATGCAAGTACGAGTGAATGCACACTTGCAACTCTCTCTGTCTCGCTCTCTCTCTCTCTCTCTCTCTCTCTCTCTCTCTCTCCATCTATCTATCTCTCTATCACTCTCTGTACACTCTCATCGATGGCAATCCAAATGTTTGTGCTGGTTACAACGACGTCGTCGACGATGACTACCAGGAGGATATGAAGTATGCTGAATGCTGTCTGGAGGGGGCTATGAGGCACTGCAATATCCATGACAAGTATTTCAATTTCACGTTTTACGCATCACTTAACGCCCATTCAAATGCCAGCAGCGAAATTTATATGCGCATTGCAATAGTTTTTGGCAAACGCAAACTATATTGCCAAAAACGCTTCAAGTGTGCCACCGCCAACATCACCCTCCTCCACCCCCTTACCACTCTACCAATTTAAAAGAGATTGATTTTTCAATTTTCAGTTTTAGTTTTTTTGTTTTGTTTGTTTTTATTAATGCTTTAATAGTTTACACACAAAAACTAATCACTAACTACAATTAAATGTTTCAAATTACTTTTCCTATATATACAATACGGAAATGACCGTATATATATGTCAAAATCACTACGGAAATGACCGTAAATATTTCAAAATCCCGTTGTCGATGTTCGAGCACAGGACGTCTTTCGTGGCGGTGGCAAATCAGATGTATAATTATTATACCGATCCGAGCAGTTGATAGCCTGCAAAAAAATATAAAAAAACAGAAAATATATGGCAAATTCCTAGATAAGCAAATCAAAGAGAAGTAAAATATTTAAATATTAATACTAATGCTAAAGGTAGATCAAATAAAGACACTAAATTGCGGCCAATGGTCCCAAAATGTTTGATTAATGATGTGTTTTGTTGCAAAGCCGTTAGCTGCCTGGCTCTCTAAGGAGGCCAACAGTCTTGCCCTGACTCTGACTCTGTCTCTGTCTATGTCTCTGGTTCTGCGCTCTTTGTTTTGGTCTGTGTATGTGTATGTACATAGCTTTGCATTTGAATGATTAGATTTGATTCAATATTCAATTATTTAAGTGGTTTGAGGTGTTGAAATGCCAGCAGAGATAAACTGCCATCGGCTTAGAGACTGCTGTCACCACCCAAAACAGAATGCCCACCCACCCATCGGGGGCCACATTGGTATGTGGGCATGGGGGCAAACGCCCCCAGTTTGCATATAAATGATTTATGAATTTGTGTTTTGATTGCACCGCCTGAAATTGTTGATTAGTGCCTCGTCATAGGAACAGCAACAATAATGACAGCATCGACCTGCGGGATCAACTCAACTGTACCAAAACCAAATACAGTCGCAGATAAAACGACTCGAGGGAAATGAAGTACGATTTTAGGTCCATCAGAGATATGAACCTTTTTCAGCCATCAGCGAATTGAAACCTTTCCCGAAATCTCTTTTGTTACAATTTCATTATATAAGCAAATTCATAGTAATTGAACCAAACAGAAAATCCATTTATATGTGCCACATTAAAGATGAGGCATCGTTGATATGCCTTAACTGACTCAAATCACTTTATGTCAACTGTGTCAGGTGAGTGTGAGTGTGAGTGTGTGTGTGTGTGTGTGTGAAACATATTTGACTAATTGTATAATGGACAGGTCAGTCAGCTAGGCAATTAGTCACAATTGACATATACGCTCTCTCTCATTCGCCAATTTTTCGCCTTTTTTCCGGGACCTTTCTAAAATTCTGGGAAAATCAAATGAAATAAGGTTTTCAGCACACGCGTCTAGCACAACATAACATGGCCGAATAAGCAATACAACGACAACAACAACAACAGCCACTACAGCAATGGCATAGCAATTTAATTAATGTAATTAATCTAATTTAATGACTTGACAAACACATCAATTAGCAAAAGGCGAACGACCAGTCCGGAACGCAATTTATATGCAAAGTGCCAAAGACTTTGCACGAAATGGAAAATATTCCCTCAAACTGAAACTGAGATAGCAAAAGAAACGCCAACTCACGCACCACAGCAGCAGCAGCAGGAAAAACAAAATTAAAATATTAAAATTAAGCCACAAAATGATTGAAAGGAAATGTTAAATATAACAAAAAGAGAAAAAAAAAAATTGAGAACCTCTCTCTCTATCGAAGGGCTTTCTTCTTCCTATTTTCTTCGACCTGTTTTTGTGTCTGTTTTTGCTTTGTCCCTAAAGTAATTAAAAGTAAGTAAACCAAAATCGTCCTGCCGGAATGCGATTTGGGTGAAGGCATCAACTCGGGGGAAGGAATTCAAAGTCCAGTGATTTGCGTTCCGCAACGTTTTTCGTGTATTTTTGGACGATTTTTTCTTTGTGTTTTTAATGTTTATGTAAATGGCCGCTGACCAAAAAGAATTAATGCGTCCCGAAAGTGAGTTGAATTGGAATGAGCCGATGCTGTGGCAAGGAAAAAAATAAAACAAAAATTTGCGTCTCGACTTGCGACTGTGTGGGCGTGGCATCACGAACATCACCGAACAAATGCCAATGTCGACGGCCTCATTGAATTTGCATAAAATGTTGTCGAAAAGGCTATAATTTCTTATTCTTTCAATGTGCCAGCTAATTTGATAGTAGGTATCCACAGTTTGTTAGACTGGAAAAAGTCGTCGTGTGAAAATCACAATGCTAAAAATGATAATCACAAAATAGCCAAAAAAAAAAAATTTAACAAGCAGATTGTCATTTTAGAAATAATTATTCAACTAAAATTTTTTTTTAAAGGTGCCTTGTTTTGCCTTTAAAATACAGATTTTCTAGTATTGTAAACATTAACTGCTATTGCTAAAACTATGATTTAAATATTCATTAAATGAAAAATAATAGTGTAAAGTTTTCAAAGAAAATTAGGTTTCCTCAATACATAGCTGGCTGTCTATTAAATTTTGGAATCCAGGTTTTAAAATTGGAAATAAAGAAATCTTTATAAGTTGCCATTTTGTAAGCTTTAATAAAAGCTGATTATTTATCATCAGATTAACTGAATAAAAGGGAAAATGGAATGTCCACCAGGTGTCCGCTACATGCCAAAACGAATTCTTGTGACTTGGTTTTTATAGTCTTTAGTTAAGTGTTATTCTAGTTAAAGGCATTTATTTAAGTAGCATGCCAACATAAAAAATGTTTACTATTTTTTTTCCTTCACATTTTTAGTGATTTGTCCATTAGAGGGAAATAATTTTATAGAAAATGGTCAAACAGATTTGTTGCAGCTGCTGTCCATAGCTAAAGGAACATTGTTCAAATCGAATATATGTACATATAGACTTATATAACTAGATGACCGATCAAGTGATGTCTGTTCTGCTTTGACGGCATTTGGTTTGATGGTCATGGCTTGTTGTTTCTATTTGATAGGAATTTTGGTGTAAAATTTACCTATTTATATATTGAGAGAAAGATATCTATCTATATGTATTTGGATATCTCTTGTTGCTATTTGCTTTGGCGTTTCGTAGGAATCCATATACGGCCCACGCGGCGTATGCGCGTTTTTCGCACTTAACTCATTAAAATCAGGCCCGCCTGCACGCCAAACAAATTAATGAGGAAACGCGCCCAGTTTCGTTTTTTTCTTTTTTTTTTCCTTTTTGTTTTTTTCTAGATGTATATATAATTGTATTTTTTTCTTCTTATATTCTTGTTGTATTTTTTAGTTGTTGCTGTTGTGTGTTTGTTTTGTTCGTTGCTAGCTTGTCTGTTATCGTAAATTATTTAATTGCATTTCAGATTTCTGATTTGAAATGAAAAAATATTTCATTTAAAAAAAAAACCTTAGAAATGTAAAATTGAAAATGCTATCGAGCGGAAATTAAGGCAATTGCTTGACGTTTTTATAATGCCATGGAAAATTAGTATATTCAGAAGAGAGAAGAAGAGAAGATGTGTAGGGGCAGGGGAAAATTTGCAATTATTTGCTAAATAAACGAGTGTATATGATTGTAGCAAAGGATTTGTGGCACTTTCAATATAGATACATACATATATCGGTTTGAAAGTAGCGAGGACAGGAAAAGGAAGAAGAGGAAAAACACATCCACAGAAAATAAAAACAATTGCCAACAGTCAATACATCAATATATTGACCGAGCACTCAGCAGGCCAGCATTTGAAGAGCCCTTCAACTGCGCTCCCCTGTTCAGCTCACCTTGTAGAAAGCCTTGCGAAAATTGTCAGATAAAAATGCATAGAGTAAGGGATTGATACACGAACTGGTATAGGCCAATGTCTGTGACACAATTTGCAATATGACGAAGAACATGCTATTGGCATGATATATATTCAAAGATTTCAACAAGAGGATAAGCTGAAAATAAAATTCATTCAATTAGTTCGATGGTTCGTAGTTCTAATTGAGTTGAACTTACCTGAACTGGCAGCCAAAGTGAGGCAAAAGCTATTACCACCACAACAACGAGTCTGGTAACCCGTTTGCGTCCCCTTTGCGATTCCTTGGACATGCGTACGCCACTGCCCTGACGCCAGAGACGCATTATCATGCGCACATATAGACCACTGATGATCATCAGGGGCAGCAGATAGGCAGAGATGAAGAAGCTGACCTGATATGTGCTTCTCTTCAACAGGGGATTATCAATGAACATGCACATGGAATAACTGATGTCCGTTTTGTTATCATAGCCGGCCTGTAAAAACACAAAATGATAGAAACAAAGTATTTGACAGATAATAAATTACATCTACAACTCTATGGAAAATAGTTAAAGTAACTATTTAGATCACGCGACCTCACGGGCCCCACTGACGCACTAATGGAGGAGGCCAGGCCATAAAACGATCCGATGTCTGGCGGTTTGTTCTGTCTGCCTGTCCCATATATCGTAAAAATATTTTTGCAGCCTTTGGCCATATATTTTGTTTACCATTTTGTTTACAATCATAGCTCTTGTTCTCTCTCTCTCTTACCCTCTCTTTCTCATCCTCCCTCTTTGTCGTTCCCATTTAAAAAGCGAGAAAATTCTTATAGAAATATTGTTTGTTTATTGCCCTCTTTTGTTGTTACACTGAGCCAACAAAAATTGAGTTGAAAATCTGTATGGCATTAGCTTAGTGTAGAAAAATCAGATTTATGTGTGCTTAATATATATACATATCTATGTATATATATTTTTATGGATTTATTGAGTTCTTGTGTACCACACAAAGAGATGTTAATGCGTTTGCCATGTACAAGCGACTTCTCACTTTAGCCAAACGCACGACCAGCTGTCAATCAAAGCCCTGACATGTCTGGCCAATCTGTATATATATATTATATTCCTATATATGTATATCAAGCATAGACAATTATAGGGATTTTCACAGACGATGCCGGCGAAACGACATATGCCGCAGCTCAAATTATGAACTTATTGATTTCTAATAACGAAAGATAATGACAAAACAACAAAATAACCAAAAAAAAAAATAATAATTGGTGTCTGTTATTGTTATTATTATTACTTATTATTTGCATATATGCATATAGATGTTTGTACGTACATGTGTATGCGTGTGTTGGAACAATTGTAATATGAAAATAATTAATAGGAAACTCTTAATTAAGTAATATGTTGATCAAACATGAGTTAATTATGTCATTTTATCGTACGTTTCTTTTGTATTCGCCATGTATATTTGTATGTGTGTTATCTATACACACAAATACACACTCTCGCACACACACACACACACCCAAAGCTATTCAATTTGTGGCTGATATTTTTCGGGTTTAATCCTTAAACAAAGTAAAAGCAAACAAATAAATAAACAACACAAAACTGCCAAACAATAAAATGACCCAAAAGAGAAGCGTGAAATGCCATATAATAATACACATACACGTACATATGTATATATATTAGATTACAACAACAAAAACAACAGAACAGAAACTCATCCAACGCAACCAATGGACCATCTCAAAGATAAAAGCCGAGATAAGATACATTTAATTAAAAGCAACTATATTGCCATTATGAGCAGAAGAAAGCATTGAATATAGGCACAAGGAAAATCATGAGGAAAACATAACAACAGCAACGTGTGTGTGTGTGTGTGTGTGTGTGGCGTTTGTGGAAAATTTCAGCAATGGCAAGTTAAGAGTGTTAAACTTCTAAGCAAAGCAAATAAAATATAGATTTAACAAGCCAATAAAACGAAACAAAAGGTATCTTTAGATTTTTATGTATTAACTTAATACTAAAATGTATGTTATTAATAACATTATTAAATGTTTTGAAAAAGTTTCCATCTATTGGCAAGAATCAATTTCCTCTTCCTATCTTTTGCAAACTTTAATAAAACAATAACAAAAAAATAAATTTGACTAGACGAACTCAAAAAGTATCTGCTAATTTCTGAAATATTTAAAGTTTAAAATTCTGCCGTAAATTTGTATCAATGCTGTTTTTTTCCTAATCTATTTAATAAAGGTATATCAAATCTGTAAAGTTTGGAAAATGTCCTCCCAATAAAAGTAATTTATTGACTCTTGATTTCATAGTATTCAAAATTTCTGATTCCATCCACAAGGTTAAGGCCAACGTTGTAAAAACTCGGAAGAACTCCCCATGTTTCATCACACGAATTAATTTAAATTGTGATGACATTTCTTGTACTTTGTTGCCAAGAAGATAAAATAACAGATAATTAATTACTTTATTTACAGTTTCGCCAATTTAAGGCTTCTTGAGATTAAATAATATTTCTCATGCAGGATATGGCTACATATATGTATTTGTATATCTTTTTTTTAAATCCAAATCCCATAAAATGTCTTTCCCATTGAGTGCTTCTAAATGCCTTACTAAAAAATTTCGCTTGAGAGATGAAAAAATGTGAATTATATATTTTGATGGCGATCGTTAGATATATGAATTCTTGATTCATGATTTATGCCAAATGTTGGCAGCTTCAAATTAAGTAAACAGATCGTTGAACAAGATCAGCAAATACGCAAATTGCAAGACTCTTTATTCCCACATGAATTGCTGCCTTCTTTTCTTTTCTTTTTTTCGATTTTGAAGGGGCGGTTATTAAAGAATTAACTTGTTCTTCACACTCTGTGCATTGATCGTAAAAACATTAGCACCCTAATGGAGAATGGCCATTGGCCAATCGTAGCCGACAACTGCGTCTTGTTTGTCTTCAACTGATATATCAAGGCCAAAAAAAAAGTCAAGTTTCGCCGGCAAATGGGGTAGACTATACATTTATCATAAGCAGAATGCTGGCAACTTATTTAAAAAGTTTTCAAGTGCAAAGTTCCCATTATGACCACTTGTTACGACTGAATGGCTAAATGGCTGACTGGATGGCTGGTTGGCTGGTTGGCTGGAGGGTTGTATGGCTATCTGGCTGGCTGCTTTTGATTTATGCCAGAACCGTATAGGAACTGAAATGTGAATTTCCATCCTACGCATATATTGGCAAATGTTTCGCATTTTCGTTGGCTGCTCCTCTGCTCTATAATTAAAATTTATGCATTTAAAATAGCAAATTAGTAACAAAAACAAAACAGATACACAACCCCAGCCCCACATTTTTCCCATATGTAAACACAATGCGTACGAAAGAAGACATAAAGAGAGATTTGGCTACCATCTACCTGGCCATCTCCCTCTATGTATTGGGGATCGAACACGAGGCAGAGGTAAAAACAGCAGCAGTATTGACGTGTAGCTGAAGCGGCTCGATAGATTGAACGAGGTGTGGATGATGGAAAGCAATAAATTGACCTGGCCTGTGTTATTCGCAGCACATTACGGCACAGTGGGCTACGGAAATCTTAACCTACAACCCCCTACGCCTGTTTTGCTAGACTAAGACTACTTACCAACACATCATGAGTAAAGGTCACCGGCGAAGAGATGGTCAAGACAACCGTCCAAAGGGTAATGATGGCAATTTTGGTAATATGCTCGGTACGCAGCATACGTGATCTTATGGGATGAACAACGGCTAGAAAACGATCGATGGACATCAGGACGAGAGTATAGATCGAGGCAAAGGCCGTGACCACAATTAAATATTGAACACTGCGGCACCATATGGCTCCAAATGGCCAATGATGAGTCACATAATCGGTTGCTGTAAATGGCACACAAAAGCAGACGAATAGCAAATCTGCCACGGCCAAGTTAACAATCAACAGATTCGTTGTCGAGTACATATTTTTATTGAGCAGCACCACAAATATGACCAATAGATTCCCAATGAATCCGGTCAAGGCAATGATGCCGAAAATGAATGGCACTAGCCAACGTACAACATTTTGCACCGCCATCTCCTCCTCCAAGGTCATTTCGGAGCCTGTATCATTGCTGGCGTTGTTGTTATTGACCAGGCTGGTCAGGTTTATGTCCAGGCTATTGCTGCTGCTGGTCGTCCAGATGGCAAGTGCACTAAGTGTTGTATTCTCCATGTTTTGTGACAGTTGAAGTTCTTCGATTGATTTTTAACTGACCGGCATTTCACACACACGCACACACATATTCATTTAGATGTTTTTGCAATTTTCTCTTTGGCGTTGCAAGTTTTTTTTGATTTTCAGTTCATTGATTTCCAAATAACAAATTTCCTATTAAGAATTTTCCACAAAGTAGCCGCAGAAAATGAATGTACAAAAATTCAATTCAATTATCTTGCGCAATAATCGAACGATACGAACTGCGACAATATTGGCCCAGACTACAAGTCCGTGTGTTCAATTCACTCTGTAAGGGATCCTACAAAAAAAAAATCGTTATGCACAAGCCGGACGAGAACGAAAGCAATTTGGTTGAGAGGACCGACACACCGACAGAGCAAAAATAGGCGGGGGAAGGGGCACCACTCACACGGCTGAACGATAAAGGTAATTGTAACAAGGTAAGACAACAATACAAGGATACACAAGGCCAATGGCTGGGCCCTCTGGGTAGGCCACTCCCTGTCACTGACTATCCAATATCCTTTTTGGCTCCTTATTCACTCACTCACACACACACACACACACACTATACATATATACTCGCGCCCATGCCATAAATCTTATAATTTTGTTTGCTTCTTTTTGCGCCAAGTAAATGTCACAAATTTGCCGTTGCCGCCTTCATTTCACATTGCCTAATTTCATTTCGCGCACAAAATTTGATTGACGAAGTCAACGTTTCCATAAAAATATAGATAGAATGGATATATATATATATGTATATATATTTTTTAGAATCTAAGAATCGGAAAAAACATTCAAACTGCACGCGTTCGTTTCCAGTGAACAACTGATTGCTGGCTGAGGCTACAGATGACTATGACGACGATGCCAGCGGCAGCGGCAACAGAGAAGCCGGCAACAACAACAACAACTAAAGCAGCAGCAATAATAACAACAACAAGAAAAACAGACGGCGTACGCTGCGTATGAGCAATGTGGCAAGAGCATGGGTAGCCGCCATCTTCTTAGCTGATGTTTTTTTTTTTTGACCTGGCGAGCAACTGCTCCAGCTGAAGCTCCAGCTATAGCAACAGCAACAACAATTGGTCGCCAATCTTCTCCTGCTCCAATGGTTGGCTCTCTGGTTTGCTCCCGCTGTCAATGTCGCCATTGTGTTGCACAGCTTGACGTCCTTGCCGCCGTCGACTTTGTCGTCGCCGTCAACGTCGATGCCAGCGTCGCTGCTCTGCTTTGTGCTTAATTTCTCTGATTAACTGTTTGTGCAAAAAAAAAAAAAAAACAAAATACAACAACAAAACAAAAGCAGAAAGCAAAGTAACAACAACAAAAAATGGAAGAAAAAAAATAAACGAAACAACGCAAACACAACGACAATTTGCCTGGCACGCGCTCAGTTTCCCACTCATTCGGTTCACGCCTCAATAAAGCATTTACCCACCTCCCGTTAACCACCCACCCACCAGGCAGTCCCTACCAAAGCACCCACCCACCCTCTATGCGTCCAGCCTACGTTTATTGTCTGGTGTGCTTATCGCAATGCTCTTATCGCTCCCTTCTTCGACTGGGGGCCAATGAATGTAGCCCCACCCTCCGGTTCTACACCTACCCCCTTACCCTCTCGCTTAATACACCATTCACACCTTTGGGCGCCTCAGTCATGTCACAACATTACATAACCGCAGTGCCAGAGCGCAAGCAGCCTTTGCCTAGCTGCAAAACCCATTTACATGGTTTTTATTGCCATTGCCAGCCCTCACATTGCCACCTCACCTGTCACCCACAGACCCAGATCAGCTCAGCTCCTGAGAAAGAGACTGAGACGGAGACAGAGACGTTGTGGCGTTGGCAGCGATGCCAACGTCACTTCCATATCCTTATTGCCAGACCTGTGGCTCATCAAACCTGCGGCCGAGCTGTCGCTCAGCATTTGCGTTACCTTGATGTGGGGCCACACGCCTCAACAACCTGATGAGATTAAAAGCAAATTAAACGAAATGTTAAAAATCGTGGACCAAGACATTGTCTGATACTGGGAGAGAATAAACAACAACAACAGCAAGGATCAGGAATGAAAATGGAATTATGTTTATTTAATGTGCAAGATTAACAGAGTCTTTAATTTTTAATGCTAGTTCATTGACTATTTTAATGGGCTGACGATTAAATGTGCCCACTTACCTATTTACAGTATTTATTTGACTTTATTCTGCACAAATTTTTAAAGTGAAAAGTGAAAAAATTGAATTAATTTTACGCTTCTATAGTTTCACAATTGTCAGATTATTGCAAAACATGCATATTAATTAAGATTTTTACACAAGACTACAAGCTTTCAGGTTTTCCGTTTAAACAAAAATTCGAAAAAAAATAAAAATGTAAAAAATTGCACTTCATTTTATTAAAATGAAACAAAATTCTACAGAAAATATATTTCACTGGCATTAAAAATTAGGCAACAAAGAAATAATGTTTGTTATGAAACTTTGTTTTAATCAGTTACTTATAGACAGAATCTACGTTTAACTCTCTCTCTATTGCCTAAAAACTGTAGGCTAGTGTACTTTATTAGTTCCTCACATGGTTTCCACTTATGAAATCAAAAATTTTCGTTTTAAATCAACATATGAATGCTTGAATTGTCAGCCAGGCGGAAATGCTCTGAAGTACTCTAAATAGGCTTCACATCCTTTTATACAAAAAATTCAATTCTGGAATATAATTTTTAAGGTGAGCTTGTAAAAACTTTGCCCTTGACACTGACAGAAAGGTTTGGGCGAATAAAATTTCTGTTGATTACGTTATGAGAAGACTTTTCCGTGATTGAAATGCTTTTTCATTTTCCACACACACAAAATCATTTTATTATGTCAAGTATTAGTATGGCACTGCCAGTGGGTTAACCTTACAACCATTTTGCATTTGTTTGTGTGTGTGGCATCTTTTGAGAAAGAGATGAGGCATTAAGCTAGCTATGACATTTATTGGTAGAAAATGGCATTGTTGCCATTGGTAAAATTGTCAACTTGTCCCTACAATGATGGATTATCATTTTGTGGCATGTATTTCATTTGGGGTCGTTTCTTTTATTTTTGGGGAGGGGGTTGGAAATTATTAAATGTAAATTGACAAAGAGACTGACTGGGCTTGCAAAAGGTAGCTATGTAGGTTGATAGATAGGGACAATGACACGATACGTAAGCCACAGAAAAAGACCACGCTAATCGCCATTTTTTCTTTCTTTATGCCTGTGCCTGTTGGCCGAGCGGAACTTTTGCACAGCTTTTGCTATTTAATCATTTAAATTGACTTTTCTGCGTTTTTTTTCTCTTCTTTTTGTTGTCCGTTGCGCCCAATGGACGTTAATTTTAAAATCCTTTTTTAAACGCATCCTCATGTCCCCCCACTTTTCCACCGTCTGAGCTTAGCCCGCAACTTTGCTTTACGCTTGCGGCTTATAAGTTTTAGTCGCTGCTCATTCTCCTCGCACCAGCCACCAATTTTCTTTTTGTTTTTCCGCTGGCTCACTTAGAATGCGCTGAGTTTGCATTTAGCTTTCATTTTAGCATTTTACTGAGAGGTCTTCCTTTTTTTCTTTTGCTTTGGCTCTCCCATTTCTTTTCCCAGAATTTTTGTTTTTTTTTTTTAGTTTTTTAATCAAGATGTTTTAAATGCGGCCACGCCAGTGAATGATGGATTCTTTTTTGTCCAGTTTTCCCCCTTTACGTTTCGTTTTATTTTTTAAAAGTGCGCTCGCGCGTCCAGGCAAAAGTAAACAGAAAGTTGGTATGGCAAAGATTTATGCAGATAATAAAATGAGTCTTCAAATGAATAATCAAGTTCTTTTTTCTTAGTTTTTTGCCGCCCTGCTTTTATTTTAGTTCTGTAAGAGAGGTTGGTGCCCAGTCGCTGTTCATAATTAAGGGTTGTCCTTGGAAGTAACTCAACTCTTGCTGAATCAGTCCATTTAATTAACCAAACAGCCCATAACAGCCATGATGTCAAGGACTCAAGTACCCTGGCCAGGGTTTTAGTTTATTAAATCAACTTAACTTCAATGCATCTGAAAAAAATTAACTAATGCCAGATTCTTCCACTTATTGTGGTAGAATAATTTGTTTTGTTTTTAATATAAATATCAGGGCAAATAGCCAGAGAGAGACTACTTGTAGCCAAGCCTCTACAAGTATTTAAAGACACGCAAATTCAGTTGTTAATAATATCAAGTATACGCCTTGTTGGCAGAGGTATGTACTTATTAATCATACATTATGTCCATTCACTTAGAGTGATTTGAGTGTAACTAATATTAAGCATACGCCATGTGTTTCTGCTAAGGTTAATTTTGATTTAGCTGATTCAATTGATTGAAAATTGAAAATTTAAAAATCTCATCATTAATTAAGACGTCTTGGTGAAAATTTTGAAACCATTTTTGTACTAGGGGCACAGTGTTGGCATCGTTGTCATTGGTTTCGCTTTGCCTTGCATCCGGAGGCCATCAAAGTTACCCGGAAGCCTGTTGTGCCAGCCAACAGGCAGTCGGCCAGTCAGTCAGTCAGTCAGTCAGTAAGTGAGCCAGCCGTTGGCACCGTTGTCGTCAACTCAATTACATTTACAACTCCCCGTCATTGTTCGGCCTTCTCTAAGCGAGTCCACACAATACGCGCCGTGTAGCTGCTGTTGCCTTTTATCTGGATGGTCCATTGTGTGTCCTGTGTCGCGTGTGACGGATGCGACAGGATGCACAACAACAAGTCTTGATAGCAAGTCACGACTATCCCTACCAAAAGAAACAAAAACGAGAAAAAAAAATGAAGAGGCAAAAGAATACGCACAATCAGGCAAAAGTGCCCACACCTTTTGTCATAATTTAGTGCTTCCCTTGGCTACTGTTGCAACGGAAATATTTCACAGAGATTAGCACAACATGTCAACATTGTGATTTAGTCGCTACTAGCAACCCCCCTTCCCCGGCCCGCAATAAGACGCCATTGTTATCATTTGCTTGATTATGTTTGTCTCTCCATTTCCAATGCAAATTGAAATGATTGAGAAGCAGGGATTGGCCGTTGCCTGCAAATGCTTAACTCTAATTGATTCCCGATGGTATTATCCAGGCAAAGTTGAGTTTGCTGATGTATCAATTGTGTGCTTTGTCGCCGCCAATATTGAGATTTGTCATCGAGACACGGATCTATTTGTACAATCGTCTTTCTTTTCGTCTCATCGAGCATCCCACCAAGGCAATAGCCTTCATGGGAACTCAACTTGCCAGTATGACGATCTAGAGCCCAATGGGTAATATTTTGCATATAGCAGCTAACCAGTATCGGATAAAAATCAATATCTTGAACACACCGATCCCCAATGCGCAAGGTACCCAGGGCACTTGCATCACCACCTGTTGGCCTAAAAGAGAGTTCAAGAAGAAATCAAAGTCAGACATATTTGTATAAACCCATTCTGTTTTGGGAAACTTACTTAAGCTCCTTATATACATGGTCCAGATACCAATCGAAGGTTTTGCATTGAAGTCTCTTCTTCAGGGAGAGCACGTCATAGTTCTGGTCGGTGTAGTTCAATACGATTGCCATGGCTCCTGTTTTTAGCGAATAGAACAAATATTTGTACTCATCCAGCCAGTACTCGGCTATGATTTTTGAATTGCTGCCGGCATAGGAAGACAAGGGAAAAATTCAGTGAAAGAATGCATGGATGAATCCACTATCAACATGTGGTCATTGCGTGATAGGAATGTTTATATTAAACAACAGAAGGATGAAAAAAAAAAAAAGCTGAAGAGAAGGGAACTCGAAGGAGAGAAATAAATTGAAAAATTCCAAAGTTCACACCTAAGACCCATTCTCCCACCAGGAGCACCTCCCACCTACAGCAAATGTGTCAACAGGGCGGCCACCAATTGGTCCTCCAATTCTGTCGGGAACCGAAAGGCATGGCGAGAGCGATAGATATGCCCGATTCGACTGCAGGGCACGATCTCAATTTGTCCGCCACAAAGCCACAATTTAATGGCAAGCTCAATGGACTCGCCACCCCAAATCTGCAAGAAACAGGAAATGGACTCATGATAGCTATGTAATGCACCGGCAATCGTATACCCTGCCAGATAATAAATGATGTCTTCACTTCAAGTCATGTGTGATAAATGAATTACCCAGTGACAAAGGGTATGGCTGAGAAAATGCGACAAAATGGAAAATGAAATGAAAACTCTGCTCTTGTTCATGTTTCTGTTCTCCGCGGTTGTGTTCTGTGTTGTGTTTTGTTCTGTGTTGTCACGGCCTGACATTAGCAATTAGCGCACTTGGCACCCAAGTTAATTAAGTCATTTCCCCCCCTCACCTCACCTTCAAGTGCGGATTGAAACCCTGTAACTTGAGCAGCCATTCACGTGAGATCATCAGAATGCCACCGGCAAATGTGGGACTAGTATAGGCCTGCTGGGGCAGCTCCCCCTTGGCCAGCTGTCGGGGCACCCAGTGAAAGTGCAGACTCCAATCGAAGCCACCCTTAAGTAACTCATTGTCCGCCTGCTGATAGCTGAAGGTCGTTGGGTCAATTGGGTCCACCAGCGGGCTAACAGCTCGAGTCGAGTTCAACGCCAATCGATCCAGCAGGGGTTCCAGCCAGCCATCATTGACCTCACAATGACTGTCCAGAAAGACCAAGTAATGACCGCTAGCCTCTCCGACGCCCTTGTTGCGTGACCAAATCAGGCCCATTCGTTGAGAATTACGTAGAAAGATAAGTGTGGGACTGCGACGCCTTCCCGCAAACAAATCATCCATTATTATTTGAAGTTCTTTCAGTAAGTTGACTGCAATTGCATCTATATAGTAACTTGATTTCTCATTTTCTTTCTCTCTCACCATCTTCACTGAAATCATCGATTAGGATTAGCTCATGGAAATAGTCCTCAGGCGTGCGACTAACTAGAGATATCACAGTTCTCAATAACATTGAACGAGCCTCATTGTGATAACTGATAATAATGCTGACTTTGGCCTGTGCGGCGGGGGGCAAAGCGTAGGTAAGACTATTGCAACTACGTTTACAAAAGAATATTGTTATATATATTCAATATTCTCATTTCTTGCCATATTTACCTTATGTCCCTTGTTTCAGGCAATTTTCGTAGAATTTGCAACTTATCGCTTAGTTGTACATTGTATTGATAAAATTCATCCGAATGCCTGGGAGTATCGGCTATAAAGAAACGCCATTCCATTTTATCAATCATACTGAAACGAGAAAAAAACTAAGAAGAGACAATATTCTAATGAATTTTTAATGCTCTTTATTTAACACTTACCTTGCTGGCAGAGGAATTTACATCATTATTTCTCATCATAAGCCACACAAACAATATCTGCGATATGACAAAGGCCAAGGCACTGATAGTGCAGCAATGCATTCTTTCTAGCCGCAACATATTTCTGGCCATGTCGAAGATACACTGATTTCGGGCCACCTCAAATTCATAGCGACAAGCAAATGTTGAAATCGAAACGAAACTAAACTAAATAAACCATGAATATTGAGTCTTCACGCGTTTTTAAACAACTCGAACGGTAAGTTTATCACTGCTAGACGATTGAATAAATACATACATATATCTTCTTTTTGTTTTTGTTTTTTGCTTTACAAACTCTCTGTCTCTCTCTTTCACTGATATGTCGCACTTGTCATTTTGATAAATGTTCGATAAGTTTAGCAAATATTTGTTTGCTGCTAGCAAGGTGTTAATTGCAGCACATGGAAACTATCTTTTACCAATGAGCTGTCAAATTTTGTGGATTGCTTTTCAATTCATTTCGTTTCTTTTTTATTGAGGCAAAAAAAAACCAAATCAAAAAACTGAAATGCAGACTAAACTTTCTGGCATGAGATATTGAAATATCTTTCATCGTAATCATAAAAATGTAAAAAAAAAATGTTCTTGGATATTAAATAAGAATGTAATGTTATATGGAAAAAAAACTATTTATGATTGGAATTTAATAACAGAAATCTTGCAGTTGACAGAGTTTTTATCAATTTATTTAGATACTTATAGCCAAATGGAAAAATCGAAAAAAAATCTTATCTTAAAACCAGATGAAATGACATGTTTGTCACATTAAAAATATTTTCTTCAGCCAAATATTTAAAGTTTTTAATGTTTAATATTTGACAAATTTTAAATGTTCCCATTTACATCCATCTTCTCCTGATTCCCAATCATAACCAATTTTTGTCTCATTAAGGACATATTAAAATAAATAATTCTCTGCAAATTTCATATCATGTCTCTATATATTTACTTAGCTTAATTAAAAATATTCTTTATATATTAACAAAAATCATTTTATTCGCACAACACAATTATTTAATTTTTTTTTTTATTGTCTTCTCTACTTTCCACAATTTGATGGCCCGTAAAAGTTCATTAATTAAATTGTTTTGTTTTCGCCTTCTGATTTTTCCTCCACACACCTCATTTGTTTACATTATTTTTGCATTATAATTGCATTATTTTCATTCATAAATATACATACAATTTTTCATACAAATGTAGCCCGATATGTATGTATATTTTGTATTATTCTTTTTTGCTTGCAAACTTAATTGACTGTAATGATTTGCACTATTTGCCGTGTGGTTATTTCCAGTTTGCTGAAGGTGTGAGTGAGGTTTCTCACTCTCACTCAGAAATTTAATCACATTTCGAATTGTTTTATTTGCTTGTCATGCAAATGATTGCCAAATAGTATAAATAATGCCAATCTATGCCAATCAGTTGATGGCAAATAAATTGACATCGGCAAGGATTAATAAACTGAAACCGCGTTGTAAACAGTATATGAAAAATTGGCCAAAAGAGCCAGTTAAATGGCCGAAAAATCAAAGCAAACTCTGCCCTGTAGGATTTGTTCTCATTCACACAGTGGCATTTTCCAGTGTTGCAATTTGATTCTGAAAATTGTTGGTGGGGGGCCCAATCCGGAAGTAACTCATTCACTTAGAAACTAAATCAGACGCCATGTTTTCGCCTCCTACTTTTTGCTAAATTGGAGTGTGACTTCCGCATTGCATTAGGTTTATACTTAGTTAGTTTTGTGTGTGTTTTTTTGCTATAGTTGTAGCTGGGCCTGGGCTATGCTGCTGGCTTGGCCACTCAGTTGCTGATTGACTTACGTGTCCCTCGTTTTACCCTGTTTTGTTTCATTGGTACGCTGCTTAGCTTTTTGGTTTGCCCAAGTTTTACGTGCAGCGGAAATGCATTTTCCCAGTCACGTCGCCACCAGTCGAGCAGACTTACACACAGACAGACAGACTGAGGAATAGAATAGATACTGCCAGTTCCACAGGTAAGAAATATAACTCCAACTGAGTGGCCAAAAATAAAACACCAAAAAATTGGCAAGATTTGTTTTGTTATTCCCAATTTCTTTCTATTTTCATTTTTTTTGGTTGCTTAGCATGGGAATTTATTAAGCTGAACTTGATCTATGCTCTCTGGGGATTAAAGTACTTTGTAATGAATGCAGACATGTCGGGCAATTAAACAGAATAAGGAATCAGAGCAGGGAAGTGAGGGTTGTAAGGGAGACGCAGGGAAGCAGTTTCAAGTAGGGACACAAATTCGATATTCAATATGTTTTCAATTTGCCATTTTGTTAGCTGTGGCATCAAAGGCAATTGCTAAAGCCGTAAAACAAATAAAAATAAAATGAAATTATGCCAATAAATGAATTATAAGGCTCACGCACAACCGGGCGTATACGCAACGCTAGTCAAAAGCGCCTTGCGACAATGCCTAAGTGGCATGTAAATGTGTGTGCGTATGAGTGTGAGTGCCCATATAATAATCATGGGCACACACACATGAGTGTGTGTGTGTGTGTGTGTTATGATAATGTTAACAGCCCAAGCTTCTAAAATTTTATTATCAGCCGGCTTATGGAACTTTGCAAAATAATAACAAAAGCATCAGAGGCACAAGCACCCGCCCCCGCACCTATCCAGCCCCTACACTGTCTCTCTCCCTCTCACCTCTGTCCCCCTCTGACTGGCCATAAAGAATATTGAGGAAATTGCTTTCTTTGCACTCGGAATTCTACTTGGCAGCCAACTGCCTCCTGGCAGGGTGCACTCATTTCGAAATTGTTGCGTATTATCATAAAATTTTACGCACACTCAGTCGCGCACACACACACCAGGCTTACATGTGCTTATATGTATGTATGTGTGTATGTGTTGGTATATATATACCGTGGGCCGCCAAGGACGTGCCCTCAATGTATAAATGCTTTTTGGTGGGACATTTTTTTTTTTTGTTTTATTCTTTTTGTTTCTTAGCCTTGCTTTAGTTGGCTTTGCTTTTGGTTTTTATTTGCCTTTTGTTTTGCTCCAAGTGCAGTTTAAAATATGCCAAGCCACAAAATTTGTCAGTGAATTATTTAGTTTAATTTGTTAAAGTGCTCGCACATCAATTGCAAATATCAGGCCAACTTGCCTAATTGACTCAAGTCTGTCCAGCACCTTTTTAACCACCTCTTCACATCTGTTCTCCTTCCCAATTATTAAGCCAAACAAAATATTCATCTGTAAATGCGCTTAAACTTGAAAGCGTTGCGACAAACAAAACGTGGCAAATATAAAAAAAAAAGAGCACATGCCAAAAAATAATTTCAATGATTTTCCATTTTCATTTTCCACATTTTGTGTGTTTCGATGGAAAAAGAAGAAATAGAAAGATTCATTTTAATGATGTTTACACAGTTTCCCATGTCTATCCCGCCTGTCTAACTGTCTGCCTCTCACATTATGTGCTTTATTGCGATTGACTAGAACTTTTCACTATGCCCGACGGAGTACTTTAGTTGATGACATTATCGCTATGCTCTGTCATATACAAAAGGTTCTTTCGGCTCCTATGTCGTCAATGTGGCTGGGGCACTTCATTTCAAGTTGAGTTTTTCTTTCTGTTTTTTCATCCGATGGTTTTTTCTTTCCTGTTTTTTTTTTTTTTGCTGTCGTATACTGCTTTGTCAATGAAAACACAGGAGGAACGATTTTTCATTAATTTGATTGCAGGTATAGCGGAAATGAGGCAGAAAAATTTAATTTCATATTTGTCATTTGATTTGGTCTTTTTAGAATATTTATTTAAATTATAAACCTATCAAGACGAGCCAAGCGAACTTGATTCATTTTCTCGCTAATGAAACGCTTCTCATCGAGCAAACGTATATAGACATCCGCCTCACTATGTCGTGGGCAATTGTGTCCCAATATATTTATGCCACAAAAACTTTGCTTATATACATAGGGTAGACCAACATTGGGCTGACATGTCTTGGTCCAGGCAATGTTTAACAAACAGCTAGTGGCATTGTTGAGGACAACCATTTTGGGATCATTGATAATCTTTTTGCACCGGCGGATGGGCACTTGCGACACTCGTTTCTTCTTTAGACCCGTCCTGCGTGAATTCCATGTCCAAAGCTGAACAATTTCCCCAATAGCAAGACGATGTGAGCAAATGGAGGGTGCCCTGGAAAATGCCTCTTCCAATGGGGTATTGAGATTTAGCAGCGATAACAGTTCCAAGCCCACACCAACGCTATAGCCTTTGCCAGGAACATGACCAGTCACATTATATATAGAGCCGTCATAGAGTTTTACCTCAACTCCCGGGATGGCTGTGGAACATATGGTCGCCGTTAGTACCTGATGCTGGTTGACAATGATGCCACTGCAAACCAGTTCGTTCCCTATCATCAAACGCACGACATAGTGATCCAGTGGTACTGAAGGAAGAGCAGACACCTGAGGCGTACGTGTGGTAGTTGGTTTGGTTTTTTGATAACGATACAGATGATCACTGGCCATGTGGCTAGGATGGTAACCAAAATGTGGCCTCCAGTCTCCCACTGCATATTTGAACTTGTGATGACGATGGCTCTTTTTCTTGGTGGCTTCAGCATGGCTACAGCACACCAAAGTTAGTAAAAATAAAACGCAAAATGTTGCCATATTGGCGTTCTAAGTGAATCTATAAAACAAGTATACAAATTATTCCCATTTTCCGGATGACTGTAAAAAAGAACGAATCAATTTATTTGTCAAATTCGTTTTGCTTTTATTTTAGAAAATGGCGCTTTCTAGTTTAAATTTTTGAATAGCTTTCAATCTATTTATTACATAATCTTCGGCATCATAAACATTGACATAGACATCAACGCCAAAATTCCTTGGACAATTATGACCCATGATATTAATGCCACAGATTTCACCCTCGTAGACCAGGGGATTACCAAATGTTGGCTGGCAATCATCAGTGTACTTTCTGTTTTTCACACATATCATAGACTGTATGAAAACCTTGCCCATCGGATCATGCATGCGGGCGCGGCATTCCTCTAACGAAAGAACTACAGTTCTCTGGGTATAGACACTGCGACGCCAACGTATGTAAGTTGGTAGAAGGGCTTGTGAGTTCTCTTCCAAGACATGGTCACACAACTTGACTTTAAAGCTGCCCGTCACTATTTGAGGAAAAAGAACTGGCTCTGAAAATCTCAACACAGTTAGTAGTTCTTGTTGTTTTAAAAAATGGTATGAGGTATTTGTTTTAACAGCTTCGTGAACTATATCGTCTGATGTTTTAACCATGTATTTCTCTGGATTCATATTCATAAAACAGGTTGAAGCTGTAAATACTAGCATGTTAGATACAGTAATACCCATGCAGTGAAATTTCTTATTTATATAGATGCGGACGAGAAGGTCATGTAGGGCAATTGTTTGCTCACTATCGTAAAGTTTAATTAAAGGTCCCAAGGTGTCGCTTATGTTCTTATTATGCGTATTATCTGTGGGGTAAACTGGAGCCTTATGACGTTTATAATCCATTTGGGTTCTAGGATTATGTTGTGGCCTATAATCGGATAGCATATAGCGATGATAATGCTCTTTAGGCCGTCTGCTAGAAGCGACAACAAAAAATGAAATATGTACAAGAAATGCCAATAGCCGGAATGACATCCTCATGCTTAGACTTAAGTTCTTTGACTAACTATTTGTTAAAGGGGCAAATGAAATTCATTAGTCAAGCCTTAGTTTGCAATTTGTCTCACTACATATATGTACCTAAATAGTCAGTTATCACCTGAAGCAGGTGAAGAAATAAACAAAACAAGTTATTAAAGTTCACTCAAATCAATTGGCATTTGAAATATTTCACTCTTATGATGTGTGGGTAAGATCCAAGCAAATTAGTGTCATGCCAAAGAAGAACAGCAATAATTAAAAGGACTCTGGTGACGAGCAGGCAAACCTCTCGACCACTTTTTTATTTTTCCCTTTTTCCCTTTTTGTTTTGTACTTTGCATGCTGTGCTTTATGCGGAGTGTGGCTTATGAAAGACATTTGGTCATTGTTTTCATCATTCGCTTAGAGCCTTTCGCTTTATGCCACACAGATATCTCTTGCTATCTCTCTTTCTCTCTGTGTGAAAGGTGAAAGGAAAGGAAAAAGCAATACTTGAAATTGAAACAAGGAAGGCGGGGAGAAGAAAAGTAAAAAAGACAAGAAAACCAAATGGCATCAACGATGCCTGACTGCAGCAGACAACATTGTCCCGACATGAAAGGCTTGTGGATATAAAGGGAACATAGATAATTAATTTGCTTTGATTAAAGTTGCCTGCAAAATGGCCGACTACTGCTACTGCTTCCGACTGGTCCCTGACTGGCAGACGGAAATTGAAGTGTTTGTAATGTATGCGTGGATAAGGAATCACTGCCATCGTCATCGACAGCGACGACGAGTGCGTCTAATTGATGGGCAGCCAAAGGCTTTACCATGCAAATGTTTTCTGCGTATTTCTCTTTACATTTTCTACGTATATTTACCTTACTCCCTCTACGATATAACCCTTTTTCGCAAGGAACCCAAGGAACGTTCATTTCAGTTGGGTTCGGATTCGCTCATCAATTATTTAAAATATGTTACACTTGGCACATAACTTGGCTGACATATGCCATACAACAGTAGCAACAACAAGAGCCGTAGCAAACAAGGATTGCCTGTAAGCTGAGTAGTCAGTTGCCTTAATAGCTGGTCATTATGTTTATGGGCAAACGCATAGGGATCACTGCACACACACACACACACACATACTCAGGAGGCAGGTAGCAGGCAGTATTCAGAAAACAGGAACAGCTAAAAAGGTATCCTCACACGTGTTGCAGTCTGTCCTTTCTGAAAATTTATGCGTACGTGCCAAAAAAAAAAAACAAACGGGCGCACAAAAACAGAAACATAACCGACGACGGCAAGCAACCTTGGGTCATTTATTATTAGCTGTAAAATGCGTGCCTGGCTAACCCAAAAAGCCAGTTCAAAACTCTAGTTGAATTTCTCTTGGTTGCTGCATTATGTTAGTTTTGGCTTTTTAGTGGGGCTTCCTTTGAGAAATTTATATGCCCCCATCAAATGAATAATTGCCATTTGCATGCTAGAAAAATGAGATCCATGACCCCAAAAAAAAAGGACCATAAGATGAAGATGACACAAACTACATAAGTAAATATAGTATATCTACATATAAAAGAAAATCTTGTTTTGTGTAAGTTTCTCGACCTGCATGTTAGTTGATATTTGAGAGATTTTCTTTCTTTTTTGTTTTTTGGTTTTTGTTTTTGTGGCTCTCAAATTATTTTTGTGGTTAATATTGCAGAAGTAAGCATTTTATATTCAGTTTTGATTGCATAAAAGTCTGCCCCCCAAACTGTTTTTATGCATAGAGAGGAATACTCCGACAGATGATGTCCTTGTTGTCGACAGCAAATTAAATGTCACTCATACGCCATGTTATCCAAGCGTAGAGACTTTAGAGCTCATTATGCAACATGACGCAATCAAAAACACAAGCCTGTTACCCCTGTGAGTGTGTGTATGTGTGTCACACGAAAGGTTGAGCTGCTCTGAGCATGTGTGGGCTATGGTGGGCGTGTGGGTGTGGCCGCTGAGACTTGAATTGATTTACTGGCATTTCGAATATACATTCATATTAATCCAAAAAGGGCTAATGGCAAATTCAATTTTCACATCAAACACATGGCCAAACGTTTCACGTTTAAAGGCAGTTTCAAATGCATCTCAGTTACAGGTTTTGGCTCCAGGCGCTCCCTCTCTCTCCCACTCTCTCCATGTCTCTATGTATCTGCACATTTGTCTTAAGCTATTTGGACATGGACACACGGGCTTTAGAAGTGCAAGTGCACTGCAATGGACACGGAGAGCCGGCGGCAGCGGCAGCTTCTTTGATTGCTCTACCTCTTCCACTCGCCATTCGTATCTCTTTGTCCCTCTGCCCGCTTCTGTTTCTCCATCTTCCCACTGACTCTCTTTAGTTGTCTTCCACTCAAACACAGTTCGTTGCACATTTGAACATACCCTCAGAAAATAAATGCAAATTTAGCCATGGCAAACACACAGAAACACACACACACACACATATATACTTAGAGAGGAAAGCGCGCTGTTCCTTTTGTTGCTGCCGTTGCCGTTGCACATTTCCGCAGCGCTTTTCGCTCTGCTCTTTCAACATATTTGTATAAATTTTCGATTTTCTGCTTCAATAGTCTTTGGGTTTCGCTAGATCGCTGTCCCTCTATCTCTCTCTCTCTCTCTCTCTTGCTTCGTATGTGTGTCTTTCTCTATCTTTTGCTTGACTCACTTCTCTTTGTTTATTTCACAAGAATTCAATATTTTTTTGCAAACTATTTCTCACACATTCCTTGTTGTTATTCTTCTTCTTGCTGCCCCATATATGCTGGCCAAAAGGATGCAACAAACTTTCACACACACTCATAGAGAGAGAGAGACCAGGCCATGCCCATTCAACCCGCATATTTGTACTGGCTATCTTTGATTTGATTTCCCTGCACCTTTAAGTGGCAACAACACAATAAAACAGAAAAAAAATAGAAAAACGTGATCAACTTGAAGTTTTTATTACTTTACCATCTAATATGAGCATCATTAAATTATATTGTTGTTCTTGTAAAAATCCACATGCTCTGCACACATACATACACACGTATGTATAAGCTCTTTCTCTTTAGCATTTTCCAGTTCTCCCTTTTTGCTACTTAATGGCTAATTAGTAGTACAATTTACACCTTAATGACTCTCTACACAACAATGCCCTGGCTGCTCTTTAAGCACAAAGGAATAAACGAAGGAGCAGTAGCTTCATTTTCAGCATCAACTTCAGCTCCAGCTACACAGCCAGAAGTCAAAGAGCAGAAGCTAAGAAGCCGCCATGCCTAGTTTAATTCCTACCCTATAACCACACACACACACACATACACATATATCCCATATACCTATATAAGCGTATATGTATTTTGTATTTTACTTTATGTGCAAATCAGCGTCCATTAATAAAGACAGCCCAATCCCGCACATATATCTACTATATATACGAGCCGCGTTGCATTAATCACAGCAACAAAACATACGATACACTTAGAATATTATACAGACACACATACACATATACATTTGTGTTGATGTGTGTATGTATTAAGTATGTGTGCGTCTGTGTTTGTGTATTGTATGCCTAGTCCTAACGCCTTGGCGTGTTAATTTCATCGCAATATACCTTTTTCAGTATGAAAATTTATGTATGCCATTTTCGACACATTGATTTATGACCTTGACTTAAATGAGTCGAGTTTTGCACAACTTTATTTTTCCCCTTTACATCATCTTCGTATAAAGACTTTAAGTAAAATTCAAATTTATATAAATATCCAGTTAAACCTTAAATATAAGTATGCACAACCATTAGTTTTTTATTCTTGGAGAGGCTCTTTTTTATCTTTATTCTCTTCAACAGTCCATTAGTCAAACTGACGCCAACTAATATTAGGAAATATTTCATAAAGGGACTATTAATTTTCGAGTTACATATATCTATGTATTTTTAAGATTTTGTAAAATTTGTTTGTAATATGACCAAGCACCTAAAAAAGGGGAAAAATTTTCAATTAAATTTAATCAAAAGAGTCAAGTCCTCAGCTTTTATTGTTTGAGTAAGAATTGATTTCATAATAAATAAAAGTGCTGTAATTTTAATCTTTCTTTAATATCTGTTTTAACGAAGTTAAATCAAACATCAGGCTATTGTGCCTCTTGGGCAAGTCCAGAAATATTTAAACTGGTGTGAAATCAAAATCAAACTTTACCTTTTTAAATTGTCACCTTAAAGACCCATGGGATTTGATTATTGCCATTTAGAAGAGAAGGAAATCTGAATTTTAAAGCTTTGACCAACCCTAATCAAAGGATATTAAAAGTTTTCCAATCCATTATTAATGCAATGCTTTGCGAAATGTGAATATTTGAGTGAACTTTAAGAGAAATTGAAAATTACTTTTCAATATTTTTCTCCATTATGGTTTGGACTAAGTAAAATGCATATGATTGACTTGCATGCGATGCGGGATACAAATGCGTGTTGCATTTGGCATATGAAAATTATTCAAAATGCAAGGACTCTCACAATGGGATACCTGCAAAAGGCCAACCATGGTTTCCTCTCTCTTTCTCTCTCTCTCTCTCTCTCTCTCTTTACCGGCTATAAGCTCTGACAAACGCCATTTACAAATTGCCACATAGCTTTCAATGGTTGACAAATCATTTAATTCAATAAAGTTTACAGTGTGAAAAGTGACAAAAACTGACAAAATGCATTCAACCGCCCGGCATAAAGGTCCATTATAAATATATGCCAACACCACATTGCGTATACGTAATATGTGTTGCCATGGTGACATCAACTGCCAATGAATGACTCTATAAAAATTGAGTAGCCAACTAACTTAAAACTTATTGCTTTGGCTATTCCAACTAAAGGATCAATTACGTAAACACATAAATCCGTTTAAGGATGACCAAAGAAAAAGAAAACAAAATCTAAGCGCACACCCACAAATAAAAATATTCTACCAAATAAAATAAAAGGCAAAACTAAAAGCAGGCAAGCAATTCCATTTTTATTTTTCTTTTATTTATGGGCCGTAAAAACCAAAAAAAAAAAAAACAGAAATACACACGCACACATTGACAAGGACAATCAGCAAAACATTAAAAAAATACAAAACCGGAGAAAAAACTGGCGAAAAAAAAAAACAAAAACATTGAAAATATTACAACATTTTAATAGCGAAAATGAAGATTTATTGCCGGATGACATTGGTTGGAAATGTGCCACCAGAAACTGAAGCTCAGTCTAAAAAGGCGCGTTCGAAAATGAAATAAAATATCCTCACCCACACATCCAGCGATGCAATAAAAGAAAGCTATCCAAAAAGGTGGCAAATAGGCAAAAGGAGAGAAAGCAACACAGAGGGTGTACCCTTAAAAAGTGGTTTAAAAATTTAAAGTATTAGCTGAAAAATAATGAAGGAGTTAGCTAAAATCATGTTGTATGAATGCTAAAGATGAATAATTCTATAAAAATGTACTTTTCAGAAGTGAAGAAAGCCTTTTAATCTTGGCGCTTTATGGCCAAAGGTGGCACGAAACAACATTCACTGTTTCGATTATTCAATGCTCTAAGAACAGCTTCAAATACTGCTATCGAATCTTATCCAAAGTGATAAACGCAACAGCCAACATATGTATTCTGCAGGATAAGTCCCACGCTGTTTTTTCAATTGTCTACAGCTTTTAGCCGTATCGAGCACCCTTAGCAATGTCTCAGCAATTTCTGGCTGAAATACGTAAAACCAAAATCTGACACTTGCCATTGAAGCAGACAAATCACCGAAAATAGCACTCAGAGACTCTTTGATTTCGCTGCTTAAAGAGAAGAAATGCTCTGAAAAATTATTGCTGCCACTTTTATATTTTTATTATCAAATCGGCGGTCCAATAGTCATCTACAAGGTTATACCGTAAGATAGATATTCTGTATATCTATTTCAGTTTTATAAAAATGTTTTTTTATAAACAACCAAAAAAAAATAAACCTTTAGAAAATTTAATAGATACCAATCAACCCATTCTGGCCATCTCAATTTTTCTCTAGGGTATGTACAAAATAATAAAAAGAAAACCACGTAAATACAAAGAGTCAAGTGTAAAAATCGCTGCCGCGTCACCGCGCCATGTCAACCGTATGATGATGGACCTTAGTCGCCCGGGAGACCGGGGACAAGTTGTGTTCAATTTGGTTGAGTCCAGTCTAGTCAGTGGGCGTGGGCAGCCTTATCGTCATAGTTGCTCCCAATTGTGCTTGATTTTGTCTGAGCCTAGCGTAGCATATAGCATACCAAAATCGCAGACCTCGAACGCAACCCAACCCCAAATCTCGAACCTCCTCGCCATTCCTTCATCAATATGCAAGCCCCAAAAACTCAACCCCATTCAGCATATACATACATACATATCGTACATATGTATGTACATATATACTATCCGTTGGCTCATATTGTTTACGTTCGCCCACTATGCGCACAACACTGGGCGTGTCCAATCAAAATATGCAAATGTTTTATCCGTAAAACGTCGCTTTGATGGAATTTCGGCACATTTCGTTGCTCCCGCTGTTGTTGTTGTTGTTGTTGTTGTTGTTGTTTGCTTTGGTTTGGCTTGACTTGGTTTGCCTTGTTTTGGTGTTTTTCAACAATTTTTCCCCACTTTTTTCTCTTTCCATATTTTTTTTCTTTATCGTGTCATAGAGAGTGAAAGAGGGGACATTGGCTGTTGGCTATTCGCTTTTGGCCATGGGCTGCTGCCCCCCTACCAATCTAGCCCCTCGTACCCCACCCCCCTTCGACAAATTAGCAGTAGTTTGCCTGTTCTGACCGGGTCCTGGCACACGTCAATCAGCGCGGTCTGATTTATATGCATAAATTTCGCGTGCGGTTTGCGCCAGTTTACGACGCTTTAATTTAATGTTGCCAACATTTGCGCGTCATTTTTGGTCAACCGTTTTTCAATAGTCATTCTTGGGTAATGGATAATGGGTGGTCCCAGATTTGGACGAGAAATGCAAAGGGGAGAATGGTCGCCCTGTCAACCCTAGTCTGACAAGTTGATGATGAGCTTTTGGGCTTGGTCCACCATGGGGCGTGGTTATGGTGGTAAAAACTCATTATATCAGAATGAAATGAACAAGGCAAGGGGAGACAAGTGAGTAAGAGGGCCTGGGCTTGTATAACTAGTTACATTTTTGTGGCTACGATATTTAGAAGCTAATAGTGCAATGGCATTATTTTTCATACTAAAAATATTTACACTTTACAAAATTCCGTGTCATTAAAATTAATAAACAAGACTTTGATGTATGTATTATATGTGCTTGTTTTTTTTAGAGATATCTTTAAAATAGACATTTCCATATACATATATCTATCTATATTAAACCATGTTTACGTATAAGTAAGAAATAAGAGTCATTCTAAAAATAATTATTTTAATTCCACCGAAAAAATACATTTTACAATCATTTTATGATTGGAATGTTTACCAACTACTCACGGACTTAATGTCTCTTCCGTAATTCACCAGTAGCCTGAAAACAAACATGCATCGGGCGCTTTTTTCCTAGGATATCGTAGGCCATGATAGTTATTTCCATTTGAAAGCGCCCATATAATGTCGGTCCATTAAAATTAATAAACAATCGAAGATCCCAAGGTTCGTAATAAATCTTTGTCTAAAATGTAGTCAAAATTTAAATGAATTCTTCAATTCTTTTGGTACTACTTACACCAGGAACGGTGATACATTTGTCTCTCACTTCATCATCGTTGATTATATGCTGTGACCAGTAGGTGTGTACGTATTGTTTCGGATCCCACATTGATTGGCATAAATCTTTATAGACCAAGTTATAAATGGTTGGTTGCCACATACCAATTTCCCAATGGTACGTATTGATATGTGCCTGTATTGTTAACAATGAAATTGCACACTTTATTCGTCTTTTTCGTATCATATTACCTACCTCAATTCGATCAGATGGTTCAATTATCCAAATGGAATTTACGGTTACATTTCCAGATATTGTTATTATATCGTTGTTCATTTCTGTTCTGAAATCCGATAAATCAAACAATTCTCCCATACCCAAAACATTTATTGGTTGATCTCGACAATTGCTGAAGATATCTGGATCCTCGAAGAAAACTTCATATGTTGTCCCTTGTAAACTTTGTCCGAACAACAGCACATAAGTTAGTACTGTTAGATACTTCAATCCCAACTCCATGACTTTCTAAACGACATGGATTGTATGGCTAAAGGCATTTATAAGCCTTTCAACGTGCTGAATAAAAAAAAAAACAATATTTGGGCGTTCCTCAGATTCTTAACAATATTATTAAAAACTGGTTAGTTCATGGTTAGTTAATTAACTAGGTTAATTACCTAGCTTTAGTAGCTAGACTACAGAAGAGAATAACAAATAATAAAGATTATATATGATAGATTATAAATACAACTAGAGAGTCTGTAGGTAATACAACTGTAAGCTTAAATTATAATTCCGGTTTAGATGATGATAGTTCATCATCGACACTCAAAAATTCAAATTTCTGAATGTGATCAGGACAGTATTGTGTCAATTCTGAGTTGATTGCGAACCTTGGGATCAGTTCAGAAAAAAGCATTTAAAAAAAACATGTAGGCAGTTGAAAGTTGTCTAACATGACGAAAACATTGGCCTTACAAAAAGTCATATCTCTTAAAGTACTTCGAAATTCTTAAAACCCTTTTAGACCGATATTCTTAATACTCCAATGCACAATTTTTTCAACCTTAAAGTTGCTTTAACAAGATCTATTAACTGGAAGTCTCTAAATTGCATTCTTCAAAACTTTGATATGCCTACTTCTGACAAAAATTATTGGGACTTATTACAATTATTGACTTTGGGGATCAAATAAAAATAAAATTGTCTCAAATGAAATATAAACAATAGACCAAGCTATGTACTTGTTAATTGGGCTTCAAAATTACCAACATGTGAAACAACATTTGCGGTTTTTATGCTCTTTATAGACCAATTGAATTGCATTTGTGTTTTGGCCCAAAACCGATTCATATACTGGCAAGCCCTTTGGCTAACCTGAAACTGCATACATTGTAATAACTGATTGCAATTTGGGTAACTTAATAAACGTTTAGAATTCGTATGTATTTACAGAACTGCAAATTGCTTTTGTGTTGCCTAATATACTAAACACATATAAATTCATGATTACAATTTGGTTAATGTGCAAATACTTGCAACTCGATGCATAAACCTACATATATGTTAATGCATGTAAACGACAAATTACAATTATCATTATCATCATCATCATCATAATGAAATTGCACCTGTAACTCAATCAATGTCTAGAATTGTTAAATTACTAAATTCAATGGGGAAATTTAATGAAATTTAATTGCAATATTGATTTGTCCCACAATTTTTGTGTATATGTGCTTGTGTGTGTGTTTTAAAGTGGTTTTTCTTTTGGGGTGGGGTAAAAATTTTCTGTTTTCACCTCATTAAAGGGCTAAAATGCGTCGAGTTTTATATGTACTTCCGCTTGGCATAAATGAAATTTATAATGACAGCTACAACAAAGATAATATGTGCAATAAATATATATATATACACACACATTCACACTCATTGAAATAAACAACAACAAAGCAGGGCTTACAATTATGGCCAAAAGTTGTGAGAGTAGGACTAAACATAATCAGCTCTACAAGCATATATACTAACACACACACACACACACAATAACTGACAATTTCCACTAAGGTTTCTGTTTGTTTTAATTAAAATTACACAGGCACATGTCTATACGCATATCTGTTATTAGTGCTTTTTGTACTTTTTTTTGCGTTAGCTTTCTGTAAATAATTTATATTCAATTTTTGAAATGAATTACAATGCAAAAAGTATACCAAATGCCTCTATCTATTTAACGCAAAACGAATTTAAAATACCCTTGGAGTTGTCTTAAGGAGTCATTTAACTAAGCATCGAAGTTTTTGAGTATATTTTTTCCACTACTAACAATAAGACACAACGTTAAAGTAGTCTAGTGGTTTACAAAAGAACCTTTTAAAAACATACACATACTTTAAAACAGAGTATAATGGTTAGAAAACAAAACGTGAAATACCATGGGCCTAAACTCTATGAACAATAAACTAAAATTTATCAAAATTTATCAGAGTTTATTTTGTTCCATTGTGTATAAACAATTCTCTACCCGCAATGTGGCCAGCAAAATTCATGGTTGGTATTGTGTTACTGTGTGTATGTGTGTTTGTGTGTGACATGTGGTTGGCTATGAAATTGGTTTTTCATGTCCATGACTTGGTCTAACCGAAAATCGTTAACTCCAACTAGAATATGAACTAATTTCTTAATTTTTTTTGCGGAATCGTCCATGTAGAAAAGCTAAAAATTTACTTAGCTCTCAGGTAATGGTAAATTCAAGTGTCCGATTAGCAAAGAACTTTAACTAAATAGAAGAGAAAGAGAGAGAGAGAGAGAAAGAGAAAGGCAGCACTTAAATGTTAACTCTTACTTAAAAAAGTGTACACAATTCGCGTGAGTTGCCAATTAAACTAAAGTGTTGCAACGAAACTGAAGCCTTGGCTCAATTCGCCTCATGCAGCATGCAGAAAGAAACTTCCATCACAAACTGCAACTAGATAAACATTAAGCTTTCCATACTACTACAACTACAACTGCTACAGACGCAAATATTGATGGTCTAAAACAAAAGTTTTATGCTCTACAAAAGAACGCCTATCCCATCTCTCTCACTATCTAACCAAAGTCAATTTTCACCCAAGTTAAAAAGTTACCAGCCACACGAAAAGCCAACGAACACACACACAGACACACAGAGAAGGAGACAAAAAACACAGAAGAGTGGCAACAAAAAAAAAACAGAAAAATTTGGAGAGGTAGAAAAAAAAATTGAAATGGAAGAAGAAAACGTAAATTTTTATCTCTACGCGGCGCAGTGCAAAAAGGTTTTCGAGTGCAAAATAAAGTTACTTTGGCAATGCGATGCATCAAACCGCAAAACAAGATAATTTCAACGGTAAATAACTCACAGCCACAGCGCAAAGTGTGGCCCCAGCCCACAATGGGCCCAGCTCACGAGAGGTGTGTGCAATGGATCTCGTTTCGGTTCTGGCCTGGTCTGCATTGGATAAAGCTTGCAGCCTAGAGATGCTTCACTCAATTCGATTCATGTCAGCATAGCTCCCGAAAGTAGGCAACAAAAATTTAACTCACTTACCAAAACATTACTTTTCGCTTTTATACAGCAACGACAAAGAAACGCAGCAAGGGAAGTGAACCAACTAACATTAGCATCCAGTGTATAGCTCGTGGATTTCACAAAAATCTGATTATTTGCCATTGTATGTATTGTATGCACACTTATGCCACACAATCCCATGATAAATAACGTCAGATTTTGCCACTGGCCTATGCACACCTCTTTTTTTGGGTGTGTTTGTGCAACTCTGACAGAGAACCTGAATTGAAATGAAAATGAAATGCATAGACTAACTATGGTTTCTTTAGTGGTTTTTGAGAACTATTTTTAGTAAACCTTTTAGCCAAGAGGACGTAGATTGTCAGGCATTTAAATTTATATCAGTAATCAAAATTATATTACACAGTTTCAAATTCTTGAATGTAACGGAAAATGTTAACTTCTATAGAAAAAATAACTCATTTATATAATAACAACAAATATTATTAGAACAGAAAATGTATGCCTTGAGTAAGCCGATTATTATGCATATTTTTTATACCATACACCCATAGGGTGAAAATGGTATATTAAAGTCGCTAAAATGTATGTAACAGGCAGAAGGAAGCTTTTCCGACCCCATAAAGTATATATATTCTTGATCAGCATCAACAGCCGAGACGATCTAGTCATGTCCGTCTGTCCGTCCGTCCGTCCGTCCGTCCGTCCGTCCGTCCGTCCGTCCGTCCGTCCGTCCGTCCGTCCGTCTGTATGAACACCTAGATCTCGGAGACTATAAGAGCTACAGCCACCAAATTTGGTATGTAGACTCGTGTCATATGTACGCTTATCGAGTTTGTTTCAAATGTTTGCCACGCCCCCTACCGCCCCCGCAAATGATATAAAACCGATTTTCTTAAACACCATAGCAACTAGAGACACAAAATTTGGTATGTATATTTGCTTAGTAAACGCGCACATTTTGTATTTATAAAAATTTTGCCACGCCCCCTACCGCCCCCGCAAATCAAATAAAACCGATTTTCTCAAAACCTATTTTAGCTAGAGACACCATAGTTGGTATAAATATTTGCTTAGTAATTGCGCACAGTTTTGATGTGTAAAGATTTTGCCACGCCCCCCTCCGCCCCCGTAATTTGAAAAAACTCGATTATCTCCCGTAATTTTCTACCTTGTGCAATCAAATTTAGCACACTTAAATTTGATACTAATATCCAGCAAAATACCAAATTTGATCAAAATCGGAATAAAAATAGCCAAGTTATGCATATAAACGTTTTTCCATATGGCCGGAGTTGGCCGTTGGCTGGTGGGGGCGCTAGGGTGCTCGAATGCTTGAGTGAGCGAAATACTAAGATATGCTTCTAAAAAGCATGCAAACAGATTTTTTTAAAAATACGAAAATGCATTGGTTATTATAAATTTAAAATATTTGTTTTACTGGTGTATGGTATATCCAAGTCGGCGAGACGACTTACTTACTTCATTTTTATTTTATAATATATTTAAATTCACTTCGTTGAAAATTATAAAAAGTGCAAGTGCACAAAATTTTTTCATTTGTTACCTAAAAAGTAGAATGAACATTGCATTTCAGGTAAGAGAATACCCAGTGGTGCAACACTAAGATTTGCCTGGTTGCCAAGGCAATAAATAAAATGGTCTTGTTACCAAAGTGTCACACCCACAAACAAAGCCACACACACTCATGGACCTACACCTGCAGCGGCAGCAAGAAAAGCTTAAGCCAAAGTTGAACTTTAAGTAGATGGCACCTTAAGTCGTTGCAGCTGCGGCAAGTAGCAAAACCAAACGTAGCATATTACTCTCTATATAGACTGCACAAGTAAAACCCACTGACTGTATTCCAACCGACCGACGATCCATCTATCCATTCATCCATCCATCCATGCATTCATCCCAGAAGTCCTTCCCTCAGCTTTCTCTCTTTCTATATATATATGCGAACAAAAAAGCGAGTAAAACTTTTCCATTATTTTTATCTTCCTCACATTTTCAAGTAGCAAAAACTTTGATGCTGTATGCAAAAAAAAAAAAAAACAAAAAACACCAAAATCAACAACACCAAAGCAGTGAAAACAAAAAGCCACCAAAAATTAAGTAAAGTAAAAATTTTTGCATGCAAAGCAAAAGCTGATTTTCATATACATAGCTCCCCTTCATGCTACAGTTCCCCCTCACACACACAAACACACACACACTTATACTTGTACTTATATCAGCCCCAAAAACCCAATCTAAGACCCACGCCCACAACCAGTTTTGTGCCCCTTGGGCTGGTATCTTTGGCATTTTATTTAGTTTGTTATTTGTTCATACTTAAGTGTGTCGCTTGTATTGGTTTTATTTGCAAAACTTGTCGCTTGTCGTCTTCGAATCGAAGCCAGTCTCTGGGTGATGCCCAAGACAATAACCAACACACTCCCATACATATACATTAAGTGTGTGTGTGTATTTGTGTAGTTCCCTCTCTCACAGTAAGTTGTTGAGTAGATTAGGTTTTTTTTTTTTTTTGTAATGTTCCTGCCTGCCCATTGTCTTTAAGTTTTTGCTGTCCTTTATGTGCTACCAGGGTCCCAAGTGACCCTGTAAACTTCAAATTGCTACAAGTGACAAAGCTTCCATGTCCTGTCCAGGACACTGTCCAGGTGTGTACGTGGGCAAGTCTGGAGTGTGCGTTAGAGAGTGCGGATGTGTGATTGCAGGCAATTCGATGCCACAAAAGCTGTTTAAAAAACAAGAACAACATCAAGAAATCTAAGATAAACAAACAGAAACATTGTCTCTCTGTCGTTTAACAAGTTGGTCAAACAAGATTAACATATTTAAGTAAATATAACAATCATGTTTCATGTAAGCAATCATTTATTATTTACTTCTTTTTGAGCAAGAAATCATAGACGCTAGAATCAAATAAAAATAAAATATGAATTCTTAAGATTCAAACAATTTTCAAAATTACTGCTCGTTAAACTGGTTAAAATAGTTTTCATTTTTTTTGCCCTGAGTATTTAAATATTATAATTAATTTAAATATTGCTGTATCAGTTTTGCTTATATAAGAAGCTGCAATTAATCGAAAATAAATTAAACAAACAATTTTCAAAATAAGAAAAACTCAAACAAATTCTCTAACATCCTTCAGAAAGTAGAACTTCTCTTTTAGAGATTCATGTTAATATTTAATGATGAAAATTTTAAGAATTTAAGAAAAAAATTAATACATTCCTGTGTAGCTCAGGCAATATTTATTTGACATTTATAAAAAATATATATTTCGAAGAAGAAAGAAGTTTTTTCTACTTTCACACATTTTATTTATCGTAAAATGTCATAAACATAAAAAAATTTGTTTTTTATTTATAGCTTCAACGGTTTTTGGTACTGGGGAAAATTGGATACATTGTTTGATATTGGTGATATATCCTCTATCGAATCCAAGCCAATCACAGATTTAAAAGACATACCTAAATAATTACTGGAATCTCTAGAGAAACGTGCTTGGCTTCTTGAAGAATATATTTTATGATGCCCTGGTAATTTCGACTATAGGTGTTTTATTTTTGTTGAGTAATTATATGTTCATTTCAAGTCTCTAGTGAAATCTTTTTCAAATTGTAATGCCTGTCCATTTTATGCTTTAGTTGTTAATAGTAAAACCAATTTCACTTGATAAATATATAAGCTGGGACCTATTAATTTAATACGTTGTGGAACTTGCTGAGGCATATGGCACCCCAACACAAATTCAGGACCCTTTCTATTTATTTAACCTACTTGGTGCTTGGTGGAATTTTCTGGTCTGTTGCATTTAAAGCGCTCATCTAAATATTTTCGAAATACATTTGCCCCCATACACTAGCCTATGGAGGACTGGCCTAGTATATGGGTCCTACGTGACGCGTAAATCCCTTGGACCATAGATGCTTTTTATGCCCCCCAGAGAGACAGAAGGAAAGGGAGAGAGCGATGCCGCCATGCAAGTACATAATTCAACACAAAATGTTAATTTAATTAAATTATGAATATGAAATTTGTCGGTGAGTGAATCAAGATGGAAGGTAATTTTTGAATGGCAACCAAAAACTCGAAGAGCGTTGACTAAACAAATTCATTTAAATTGCACACAAGGTTGGCTCTTTGGCTCCAGCTTGGGCAAAGGCACAGAATATGTGTTTGTATATTCTACTTACCCCTCCACTAGCAGGTTAGAAGAGATGGGTTTCACTGCCTTTTTGAGCAGTGCAGACCAATAATGACGCGCTCTATGTTTCCAATGTGGCATGCAGAAAATATTGCCAAGAGCCGCAACAGCATGGCCAACAGCTGCATTGGTAGTAGCTATCCAGCATCAGGACCATTCATTTGCCACATGTTGATTTTGCAAACTCAAATTATATAATGCAATGCATGGTAAACAAGTAAACACATACACATACACACACACACACACACCCACACCCACACCCACACACTCTGGGGCACACAAATTCCTGTATAAATAAACCGAAACACGAAGAAAACAACATTATCAGACCTGACTTCCAACCAAATTCAAAAAAAAGTATATATATAGGTGAATATTCATATATAGGTGTACTATATACATATATAAATGTACATAGTGCAGAACAAGTCGACAAACACGGTGGACCTTTGGTGGAGTTGGTGGCTTGAAACCAATATAGAGTCCATCTGATAGAAGCAAAATCTAAAAATTACTAAAAGCCAAATGTGCTGCCGTAATATAAAATACGCAACGACTCTTAAACCAAAAGTTTATACAATTCTCAGAACATAAAAATCTAAAGAATTTGAAACAAACACAAAAATATAAAACATATATTATATACTTACAGAAACCACAGATGTTTTTATTGAAAAATATAAAGTAATTTAAAAGAAATGTAAGAAACAATTAAGAAATATTTTACATTGATTACAACAATATCATACACTGCTAGGCCATCAAATGCGTAAACTGTTTCTTAACACGGGTTTCTCTGAGTGCATGAGTTCAGCCACCAAAAGTAATGAGCCAAAGTTGGATACATGCTGTTTGGTTAGGCCCTCACAACGCTGTGAGCCAACCGGAAACGCCAACAGCCCACAAAACTTTGCAAATGGCGTTGAAAATTAACGAAATTACTCATTTGAAATTTGTGAAAATGCTAACCATGGTTCACTATGGTTTTTAGAAAGTGCTGAAGTCACGAATTAAGTATGGCGATTTTCGCATTGCAAGCACAAAAAAGTCTCATCATAAATTCCATTTCTAAAGCATTATTTTTTGTTTTCTTTCTGTTTTTGCAGTTGGCCACTAAGACAAAATGCCAAGAGTTGACATTAAGCAGCTCGACGACGTCAAGTGAAATGCAACCGAGACCTCAGCTTCGACTTGGGCATCGGCTTCAGATTCAATGCGCGTGACAGGAACCGCAGGGCTGTCAGCATTGCTGGCTCTAGCTTCCAGTTCTTACTCTTGGTCATTACAATGCACTTGCCACGGCGATGACGACAAGCATGAGGACGCGGCTTCTGTACTTGATATGGAACGCTGGTCTGGTCTGGTCTGGTCTGGGAAGTTGACAACTGTAACTGTATACTTTGCTGGGTTTGCCTTTGCCATTCTTTGGCCTGTCTTTTTCTGCTGTGCAGTTGTAATGGAGCTTTTGGTAAATTGAACCAATTTATGCTTATTTTATGGCAAATTACAAATGAGGGAATCATGACAACAGGACACCGACTACATCGCTCGATGTCATTGGGGAGCAAAGTTGGATAGATGGCGAAACGGATTATGTTCAAAGTTGCATGAGAAACATTTCACTTGCAACAAGTGATTCATATATTCAGTTTGTTTTTGGTTTTTCTCTTCTTTTTTATCGATGATTAGTCGTGAAAAGATATCAGATGGCAATTACTATTAATCACTATTTAAACTTTTTATTCAAAAATTTCAAAGAGGAGCAAGTTGAACAAAAAGACATTGCATACTTATCGGGTTAAATACAACATACATATCCAAAACCCAAGGGTTAAATGGATTAAAATTGAAAATGCTTTACTTTACTGCTTGTGCTAAAGAATATTTTGCTTTAAATATTATGTTTTGGAGTGTCTGGATATGGATGAAAAAGTGGAAAATATTCCCTTACCCACTTAATTACCACTTAATTCTTGCGGGATTCCCCCTGAAGTAGCATTCACAAACTATATCATAATCAGTCTACACAGAGAGTAGAGTCTGAAGACCAAACTATATCTCAACCAATCTACAAAGAGAGTATACTCTGAACATTTAAACATGCTACAGCTTATATGATTCTTGAAATATGATAATAAAATTATCGATATTTCTGATGAAAAGTGTTTGAAAAACAATGGCAAACAAAAATAATTTAACTTTATTAAGAAAGTTTATACCTACTATTATGTAGTTAAAGAGAAAATATTCTTAATTTTTTTAGATAAAAATTAAAAGCTTTAAGGCTCACTATTGTTAAATTTTATGTAGAACCATAAACAATGGAAAATAACCAAAGGAGTCGCGTTTGAATCACTTTTGTCTTGGGCTTAACTTGTTGCCCTAGATGGAAAATTTGGACCCCTTGGGCCCATGGCTCATTATAACGAAAATTTTAGCAACAAGATGCCCAAAAACAACTAAAGTTTCGAGTTTTGATTTGTTTACACATAAGCTTTTGGCCAAGACGATGGTATGTATATTGGGGGTACAGGGGGTTACGTTTAGGTTGGGAAATTTATAAAGAGGGTGTTTGAGAGGTGAGGGAGACTTTGGGAGGGAAATGTTTTGTTGGCAGCTAACAAGTTGCAAATTAAGCTAAAATGTGTATTTTGGCAAAAATGCAGAAGACTTTGGCAAATAGAGGAGGAGGTAGCTATATAAGAAGACATATATACTCACACGCTCATGCATAGAACACATACAAATACATGTAAACGAACATAAAAACCGCAAAGCCAAACGCACTAACAAGCAGGAGTAATCAGTGTTACAACAAACAGATACACAAATAGCAAAAACCAAAAAAAAAAAAACAAATACAACAAAAAAACAAAACCCGAACACACTTACACACCCTGAAAACTGTAACGGCAACTTGAGGGAGTTGTGTTGCACATGCAACAATACAGACACACACACACAAACACCCAGGAAATTACATGCAGAGCAGCTAAAACAATGGCCAAGAATCTAGCTGGCAAGCTGCTCATCATCATCGTCATCAGCATCATTATCATCAACATGGCCATCAGAGAGTGGCGAGCATCTCCAGTATTTCAAATGCCAGCCAAAAGCTATCGACCCAATTTCTAGCCAAACAATGGAAACAGCCAGAAAAGAAATTCAACCCCACCATCCCCAACTCAAAGCTTAAACTTCGACCAAAAACCACTTGGAATTCCAGAAAGGGCGGTGGGTGTGGGCAGTGTGCCAAATGTTTGGCTTTGAGCAATGTGTTTACCACTTTGGACATCGTCGTCCTTGCATATCCTTTTGCCTGGACAATCTACCTATACACACTACCCTATCACTTCTTCCTATTCACCCGACGACGACAATGGCGACAAAACAAGTGAAAGTTTATTACTTACAACTTCCCAGCCATTGGGTTCGAGTTGAAGAAAATCAATAAAATGCAATTGCAAAGCAAATGACCCATATAAACCAGAAAGCAGGGAGCTGGGAGCACCAGAGAGCCAAAGCAAGATGCAAACCCATCGCCGACATCCTGCGGCTGAGCGTAATTGTGCCAAATTATAAATTATTTCGATTTTCGCCAGGGCACCAAAGAAAATTGCTGCTGCATTGGATGATGGTCAGAGGAGCAAGAACCAGAGATGCCTGCAATTAATATTGTGCAGCGGCAATTGAATGGCTTTCAACCCGACATCCTCCACACCCTCCGCCTCTTCGATTGAAGAGCGTTCAGCTCAGTGGCCTAACAGTAGTGGGCGTGGGCTAAAGGCTAAGCGCATAATTTAAATTTCTAATTAACAGTCAAATAAATTGTGCCAGCTGCCAGCATGGTGGCAATTGAGCCATGCCAAGTGATTTTATGGCCCAAACTGCTCATTAAATTAACGGCAATTTGCTGCCACAGACAAATGCATCGATGCCAAGGTGCAATACAAGGTAAGGACTACCGACCACCTTTTCTTACCTTTCTTTCTTGTCGAAGGGAAGTCGTAAACTGTTTTAACGATGGCCCATTAACTTAATACCTGGCGCCAATTTAAATTAGTCTTTGATTTTTGCAACAATCTTGCAAAAAATAATAAGGAAATTGTTGCTATACAAAATTAGCTCCGTTCTAGCTAATATCGATAAACATGAAGCTTAGAATCGTTTGTCACAGTCTTTATGAGGATTATTCAATAAGGCAAACAAACTTCCTTTTGCTCTTAATGGAATTTTTCTCAAGAGAAAAAATGATTTTTTATTTTTACCCACAGATCAAGGTTCTTTTAAATCTTTTAAATACATTAGAAGATTCAAGTGTTGCTAATTAATTTTAATTTTAACCCTAAGTTTACTAAATTTTAATAATCACATTTTTTTTATTTTTATCTGTTTGTTTTGTATAAATTAAAAAAAAAAGGTTATTGAATTCTGATAGAGTAAAACTTAGATACTTAACACCTACTTCACATGAAACGTAACCACTACTTTACATTAATTGTATATAAAATCTGTTCTATAACTTTAGCACAAGCTACTAATATTTTAGACTCTGTCCCTTCTTTTCCACATTTGTTTCGATTTGACTGGCATAAGACGAAACTTTTTTGTTAGTTTTCAGAAGCATAAAATTAATTAAAAGGGACTCCCATTGCCTTCAATATGTAGAAATACAAAGCAACAGAGAGAGAGAGAGAGAGGGAGAGTGAGGAGAGGGTAAAAGAGTTTGTGACCAAAGGCAAAGGGTTTAAAGGATATGCGGCAGCTCGTATTCGGCAGCAAATGAAATTGAATTTCTTATCAGTATATGGATGTATGTTTTTTTTTTTACCCCCCCTTTGGCATACTATATTTTTTGTTAGCATCCCTTCCAACTCGATAAAGCCATCATGTCTTTGGCACCGGCTGTGCGCTGAGCAAAAACATTCAATTAGTTTGATTTACACTTTCTTTTTTTTTCCCACCCCTTTCCTGCTTAAGTTAGATGTGTTCCCCTGTACTGGATCAGGCTCCCTTTGAGCGACTGTTGGCATTTCCGTTTCCGCTGTTTAACAAGCATCTTTTTTTTCTTTTTTTTTTTTTGCCAACAACAACAATAGCAATGCCAAAAACTTTGTACGCTTTTGCGTGCCAAAAAATTGCGACTGTAGTATGCCGCTTAAGGCATTGGTTGGCTCCCAACCCAAACCATGCCCAATCCCAATCCCGATCTCAATCCCTACTACTGGCCCTGTTTTCTCTATACCTACTACAATGTAGTAGTAGCTCCATCTGCCGCCTGGCGGAAACAGTTTGCTGCGCGCCTGCCTCAATATTAGTTTGGGCGGCTACAAAACGCTTCCGGCAAAACATTGCTTTTGTTGATTTCATTTTGCCAGCCCTGGCATCGGCTGGATGGTTGGTTGGCTGGATGGCTGGATGGCTGGCTGGGTTACGATGATTTTTCAATTTGCATGTGACACAGAGGAGAAATGTCAAAGACTAAATTGAAATAGCAAAAGGTTTCGACTTCGACTCGGAAGCCAGATTGAAAGTCAGCGACAGAGATGGTACGCGTTGCATCTCATTTGGGATTTTTGGTCTTTCAATTAGATAATTGACAAGCAACCTGGTGTTAGCCATGTGTTTGTGGATGTGTGTGTCATGTTAAAGGCTGCTATGTCATTTAATATGGTCAAAGTTATTTTGCACGCAGTATTAAAGGCAAGTCAGAAATGGAAAGCAATAGCTGGAGAGAAGGTCGAAGGGGGAAAGAGCCAACTTCATGTCAACTTCATTTGTTGAATGACATAAGTTATCAATGAAATTGCAGGAAAAGCTGAGCTGACCTTGAGCAAATTGCATTGGCGCCCCCTTTTAACTTTATCTTTGCGTATGGTAAGTCCTCCCTCCCAAACCCTCCTTGAACTCAGACGCCCTCAACAACTGGCAAGCAATTCATTCCATTTCATTTCACTTACATACACAAGGCACCGCTCCCACACACACACACACACACAGACAGACACAGCCAATAAGCTGCACGTCACTTTGCCTTGTAGTACGTGTATTTGCTTTCATTTCAATCTTTTGCCACTTAACAAATGCACACCCACATTCATTTCATTTTGCAGCTCCCTACAGCGAAAGTGCATAAGTTTAATTTTATTATACGAAAACAATGCAACAATTGTTGTAACAACCAAGGGGCTACTATGTTGTCTGTGTATAAGTATGCATGTGCATATGTGTGGCAATTTGCTCAAAGGATTTAGCTCTGCATTTAGAAGCCAATCAATGGAAACTTAACCGACGAACAAAAGTATCGATGAACCAAAAAGACATTCGATTGCACAAGAATAGCTATTCAATGGTTACTAAAAATGTTTCAAAATGAAGCATAGAGATGTAAATCCCTTTAGTAAGTCATGCTTCCCATTTAGCATCCCCAAAATGGTGCAACTTAAGTGTAGAAAAGTGCATTTAAATGCAATCAAATCCTTACCTTATTATTTGAAATATAATTTTCTTTACCAAATCAAACTAAATCCTAGTTTACTCTAACTTAATATTAGAAAGTCTAACAGAAATATATAGACTTTATCATAAATCATAAATCAACCAAATACTTCAGCAGAATTTGTTGCCTGCCACCGTCTGTACCAAAAATAGTTGGAACTAATCTAATACCTTAACATAATATAACAAAAAGAACAAAGAGGCTAAATTAAGCTATACTAAAGTTTACCTTATTGTTTGACGTTTGCCAAATTCTCCGATCTTAGATTGGAAATAATCGTAACTAATTTATATTTAGAATTAGAATAGATTAGAAAGCTGTCTCGAGCTCGACTCAAAATAAGACTCCTAAAACAAAACATGAGTCTTATATTTTGTTTAAAAATATGACTGAAGTCGAAACTGATTAAAAGAGGGGCTTAGAAGCAACTAATCAAGAGGAGTCGGGCACCATTTTCTTCCGATAAGGGAGTGATTAATGACCACTTGCTAGGACAATTAAATAATAAAGAGGATTCATATGCCTTGAGGTTTCCCTGAAAAGCATTTTAGCTACTGAGTAAAATTGTTAAAAATCAACTAAATAATCTGTAAACGAATCCTCTGCTATCTCGTATAATACCTTCTCTTTATGTGATTTCACAAATTTAATGACTGAGAGTTAAAATTTAAATATCATTTGTTTAAATTCACTTTAAACAATTTGCAATTTTCTTTTTTTGTCTTTTTTAATACGCTTGTGCATTTAAATAAATGAAGAAGAATTGATTTGCGGCTGACTCTGCTCATTTGTTGAATTTATGGCCGACTCTTAAAATTGACAGTCAATGGCCAATGACCAAGGGCAAATACAGCAAGAGAAGGAACATAGGGAGCCGGAGCGGCGAACCGTAGCAGGGGAAAGAAGCTACAAAGAACAAAAGGCGTTACGGGCCTCCTAGCCTGATGGGGAGCTCATAAACAATGCGGCCAATTTACATGTATGGGCTACACATATACATATACCAATATATGTATGTGTGCGTGTGTCTCTGTCTTTGTCTGTCTGTTTTGTGTGTGTGTGTGTGTGTGTGTGTGTGTGTATGTGTGTATGTGTGAGTAGCTGTTGTTGTTTTTATTGTTATCGTTTGAAATGAAAAATTGTCCCTTTGTTGCATATAAAAACAATGGGCCAAAAGAACTTGAAATCAATTTCAAACGTTTTAGCCAAAGCCAATTGATTTATTTGCTGACTGTCTGCGTCTGTGTGTGTATGTGTGTGTGTGTGTGTGTGTATGTATTGGTGTGTGTTGGCCATTGTTTTGTATTACTTTTGCCTTGAATGAAGCCCAAAAGAGCTTAGGCCATTGAAATGTGGCACCATTTTCGCATTTCTTTGGCCAAAACTTTAAGCCTAGTTTGACCCAAAACAATTAACACGAACTGCCAAAAAGTCAGAGGCCGTCTTATTTTAGTCTTACACTTGATAAACTTTTTATTGCTTCCGAGCAATTTAAAACTTTAATTTGAATTACAATAAAATAAAACAAAAGAACCGACCACCAAGACAAACTGCAGCTGCTTTTATTCTGTTCAACTGACTAACTGTGGGCCCAAGACAGTAGCAAGTAAGTATATACATACATATGTATATATATAGACCGATAATGGAATGAAAACAACAAGCAATTCCAAGTTGGCCAAATAAGCATTGCCATTTGCGAGGGGACCATCCTTGTGGTTAGCTGCGTTTGATTTGGCCATGGCCATGCAATCGACCATGATATAAATGAAGAGGCCGATTGGCTTTGACAAGAAAGAAAATGCTTAAAAAAACACACACACAGAGAACAGAGAGGAAAAAAGGACCTTTGGAGCATAATTTTTTTTTCACCCCACTCTTAAACCGATTTTTAAACATTTTTACGCTTTTATACAGTCGACTGACTTAATTCTTGGGTTAGGTTGCGCATTTAAAATATAAACAAGAGAAGTGGAAAATTTCCATAATTATGCTGAAAATATGAATGCTCAAAACTTTGAAATTTAAGTCAACAATCTTTAAGTCTTTAAAAAGTTTGTTTTTCAGTCATTCGATTCTAATTCAAAGCTCTTTGGTTTTATAGTTAATTTAGTAGACTTCAGATTGAATTCAAGTTCCTCTTTACATTCAACTGGTGATTATCCATGGGAAAGCGTCAACACGAATGCTTTTAGATGGATTGTAAAACGAGCAAGCAAAAAAACAAAAAAAAAGAGCGAAAGCTTTACGCACCAAAATCCTAAGAGCTGCACTTCCGTTTGGGAAGCGAAATGTTTACTTGTCCATTGCCTGTTTGGTCATTAGACATCAGATATTGTCAACAGGCACACACACAAACACAGAGAGACCGACCTATATACATAGCACTTTTCATTCAGTGTTTATGTTTGCAATTTACCGTTGCAAAACATTTTGATTACGCATACGCCCTGTTGTATAGGATGAAAATGTCTCGCTTTGCTTTGACAAGCGCATCAAATGGCCATAAACAAAACGTCAAAGTCCGCTGATGGCATTAGTTGATATTTGCTTGTTAACGTTTTGCCTTTGGCTGATACAAAACAGATGTACAGATGGCAAGAACCACCTGTGTCAGGATTGCAAAGTGTTAAATGTGCTATATCCAACAAATGGCCATGATATACCCAATCCAAAAGTACCAACAAATGTGCAAATTATACGCATCGTAAATCGTTTCAAGCTCTTAAAAGCAGTTGATACTCAGCAAAGCAGCTTTAATGGTGAAACGCGTTCTATTTCATCAGCTGATTTGAATTTTATTGTAAAGATAATGTTAAAAGATTCAATTCATTGCAGTGGGGCCTTGGTGGCATTGCGTCTAGTGATCACCTCCGGCAACTGTTTCAGCAAACAAACCAATGCCAGCCAAGTGAAAGTGTTGATCAGTGGGGGAAGAACATTAGAAGTGGCTAGCTTACATCAAGCCGCCTATCCAGAGATAAGTTTCATTAGCCTGAAATCAAGGGCAACTGGTATCAAGTCAATTGGCATCTGCCAACAGCCCCTGAAGATGGGCAGCTATGTCAATATGATGATGGCTAGCCCGTATCTCAGCTACTATGGCACAAGACGTTCCCAATTAATTTCGAATCGCGCCTGTAAGTCAACTTATCTGCAGGATGAATCGGTTTACATTACACCCAACATGCTGTGTCTAACAAACTCCTTGAAGCCCTCGAAATGTGCCACCATTCGAGGAGATTCCCTTCTGATGAACAATTGCTTGGGTGCCATCAATATCTATGGCTCTAAATGTCGTTCACGTTTTCAAAATGCCGACCTTTATGCCAATCTTGATGCAATGCGACAATATATCAATGTTTTTATAAAGAAATTCGAAAAATAACCAACAATTATATTTCGCTTTAACTTTTATCTGTAGCAAATTAACAATTTCCATAGATTGATGTGCATTTTAAATACTTGCAATGGCCGTGAATTTTTAGTTAGCTCTTCCTATTATGCAGCCAAACTGCCTGCTTCTCATATTCTTAACGCATTTTGACCTCCAACAAGTTGCGCCTACACATCTGGGCCAAACTGTGCCCCAATTCATGGTCGGCGATATACCAAGCCATGGTCAGCCCTATCAAATTGTGCGCATTATTGAGTACCTAGTGCCATATTCTCGGAAGAAATTAGCCAGAACTAAAGATGGCAAAGAGGTGGATAGCCTGGAGATTATACCCGCCGACATTGATTCTCTTTTAAATGTAAAGCCGACAAAAGAACCAAAGAAATCTCTTCATTTTCTGGTCAAAGTGCTTCGAAAAAATGCAACTTTGTGCACAGGAGCTTTGATTTCTCGCCGTCTAGTGGTTAGTTCATCACAATGTTTCACCAAAAAGGCAATGCCAAAAGATTACAACATCCAGGCCAGTCGTAGTCGTAAGTATAAGATAGTTCAAATGGTCTTTGGTTCAGGTCTAGCCCAAGATCTAGTCCTAATTGTCCTCAAAGAACCAATTCATGATGCTGCCATTCAGCCAATTCGTCTCTGTGATACATCACTCAAGCCACTGGAGAATGTGACCATGTACATGTCGAGAAAACGTTTAAGTTTCTTGCGTACTCAAGTGATAGCCAACGGAGCCTGTAAACGTAGCTATGCACAGGATGAGAATGTCTACATTACGGCTAATATGTTATGTGTCCAGAATACGGCCAAATTGCAGGACTGTCAAACGGCCAAGGGTGATCTGCTCCTGCACAAGGATCATTTGTGTGGCATTAACATTTATGGTTCCCACTGTGTGAATGGAGCAACAAATGGCGATCTGTATGCGAATATCTTTAGGGCTCGCAACTATCTGCAACGCATGATTAAACAATTTGTTTAAGCACAGGGGAAAAAATGGCCATGCATATCAATATTTCTCCTGTTTTTTTTCAACATTGTATTTTCTTTCAATTTGCGGATGTATAAACTCTTCCACATCCTTCTCTTTTGTCTGCATTTTGACTATGATGTATGTAAATTTTGTCTAAAAATAATAAAAAAAAAACCAAATAAATGAAATAAAAACTCGCATCCAAAACAAAAGCAGCGGCAAAAAAAATCCCTCTAAAAAACATCATGACAGCAAAAAGGTGTTACACTTGGCTTGAAATTTACACCCTTTGCGGGAGGAGGATTCCGGGGGCAGGGTAGGATGACGGGTGCCGCAAAAAAGCTTTGCCGTTTGGCTTTGGCTTTGCGCTAAAATATGCAATTTTGTCATGAAATATGCACATGTCCACACAACAAGGGCGAACAACCAGTCGGTAACAACAACTACAACAATATCATAAATTTCAAAAGCAACATTCACATAAAAATTAAACATTTAAAAAATAAAATCAACATGAAAACACAATAAATACAGGCGATTTAAGTTTCTGAAATACCCTTCAAAATTATATACTTATAATATTTATAACCAAATTGACATTCTATTTCCCGCATACCCCAAAATAAAAAATTATTAATACATTATTTATGAATTCCAACTCACAGAGGCCTAATGACAATTTTATAACCATTAATAGATAATGCATTAAAATTAGGAATTCCTAATTATTTTACACTTTTTTGCACTGAATTAAATTATTTAATATTGGCAAATTTGAAGGGTTTTTTTTTGGTTTTATTTTATTGTAAAAATGTTTATTGCGGTTAAAAATTAGTTACTTTTAAATTTGAATCTATGTATTTATATCAATTCTTTCCCTAGGTAACTATTTTTTCTATTTATTTGTTTCATTTTCTTTCATAACTTGTACTTTTTTCTTGGCTCTTTAGTTTTATAATCCTTCAATACTTTGCATCTTTTTTATGAAAGTTATTTAAAGTTTTTTTTTCGCTTTATCTTTTTATTATCTTTAATACCTTTCAAGTGTCGTTATTTATATATAATTTGTTTTATTTTTCACATTCAAAACTTAAACTTGAAGAAAAGCAGCGAATTAAGGACGCCGACTAGGCGGTCATTTTAGCAGTTTTCCTCGCGACATTAAAATGCAGCCATGCCTGTCGAATATGTCCATTCAGGTAACTGGCCGAGAACAAACACCAGTAGAAGCAACTAAATTTATGTACATAGATATTAATAATGAAAATAACATGTTTTCGGCCCCGCAAGCAATTCCCTCCCTTTAATTCAATAGATAAGTTTTGTTGTTTCTATTGCCCAGTGCCCTGGGTAAACTGGGTAAAGAATTAAAAACTTCGATTTTAACACTCACGTGACAACCGAAACAATAAAACCCATACATGCATGTATTTATATATGTATACCCCTCCATCTTCTCCAACTTCCCATCATTCACTAACAAGTACAATTGCTGGCTACTATGGCCCAGGACCTCGAACCCAGACCTACCACAAATAAATATTTATTTGTTTGACAATTTTTATTGCCTACTTTCAGGCTGTTGTTGTCGGACAGTTGGTTATATTGCTAAGGGCTAAGGGCGTTGGTGGAGACAAAAATGAAAACTTTACACAGCAAACAAAACAAAGAAAGAACAAAAAAAAATTCAAAAGGCGTTAAAATGATTTTGAAAAACTTTTGCCTTACGTGACTTTGGCCACTCGCTGGGCCTACATACATATTGTTACCCATTTCCGAACAGGGACTCCCGGCTCTCGGTTGACTGAATCAAATAGGTGGCATAAACAACAACAACAACAAGAGCAGTAGCTTGGACAAGCATGGCAAGATGATGGCTAGCCACCAGGGTCTGTGGCGGGGTAGGGGGGCATTAAATAAAAGTTTTCCACTTAAGGTTTATGAAAAGTTTAAATCCATGCGCTTTCGCATTCACACCTACATAGATGAAATGGCCACGCGCCGCTGCCACCGCAGTCACAGCGGAAACGGAAACGACAACGACAACGACAACGACGGTCGAAAAAATGATGAATACCCTCTAAAAAAAATATACGCCATTCCACAATAAATAAAAAATAAAGAAAAAGTAAAACACACTCGAAAAGGACAACGGCAGCTGCTGTAATGGCAATGGGAATGCCAATGGCCATCGAGCTGTGTCGAAAGATTTTCAGCAATAAAACGTACCGCACTTCACCGCTTCACACCCCCCTCACTAACCACTTAAGGTCGTCAAAAAGTTTTACTTGAAGTTGAACTCGTCATCGGTTCGTGGGCCTGGCTAAATTCCCTAAATGCAAATAATAATGTAATTGGCAACAATTTCCTTCCGTCGTTGTTGTTGGACTTTTATAAGATTTTTTTTTTTTGTGTGAAAATTGGAAACCTTTAAAATGTATTTACACCTGACACAATCAAAATCCCCAAAATGAGCAAATGAGTTGAGCTTTAATAACAAAATCCCAACCAATTAGACATAACATCGCACCTCTCTAATTGACTGCAAGTTGAGGCATATCTCTTAATTAGCGTTAAAAAGGATATGCAATTTGCATAGCCAGCGACATGGACATTTGATATACATAAGTCTATGGAAAGCTGATGTAGGTTCTACTGACTTAATGTGTTTTTAATTAGCCAGCTAAATGGATGGACAGCCTGGATAAGTGCAGAAATTAAGCGAATTCCTATTGACAGAATGGAAACCAAAGAGAGGAAGAGAGAGCAAGAAAGTGACAAATTTAACAAATTGCACTATGATCTCAAAAGAAGAGTCAAAGAAGTATTAATAGTTATATCCATATGGCCCTATGTATTATCTTTGTTTGTCTTTCCATTTAATCTCTAAACCTGTCTCCATTGAAACTTTTGAAGAAACCCAAAAATCTACAATGTAAACTTATCACAAACTATTTAAAGCCATGAATGTTTATTTTGCATTATAGATATGTGTTATTATAGTTTTAATTAATAACTAAATTTGCATATTTTACATAAATTATTCACAATGGCCAGTATGTGTTGTCTGAGTCATAGACGAAAGATATTTAAGCACCACGTGCTAGAGCAACGACAACGAACCACCAACGTGCCTTCATTTCCAACCACGTTGACTTTTCATAGATTTAGAAGTACATTTTTCTTCGGTGGGTACAACAAATCGCACACACACAGACACACACAGGCTCCCACATATATTCATTTTTTCGAGGGAGTGGGGAGAGGCGACTTTTACGCCTCTCACTACGTGCCAGAAGCAACTGTCGACTGTTTAGTATGCCAAGCCACATGCGTCCATGAGCAGCCGCCCCTAACTAAGAGTGGAATGAAGTGGAGTGGGATGGAGTGAAGAGGAATCGTGTGGAGAGCTATGGTTAAGGGTGTATGGAGCATACATATTTATTTGAGCTGCGCATAATGAGTGTTATTTATATTTAAGCAGCTGCAAAGGAGACAAAAATCGTAAATAAAACGTTTTAATTTATTAGCCCAAATGATAATTTCGTAGCACACACACACATGTCTCCGCCACCCGATCTCCACCACCCCTTCACGGCGAAGGAGAAGGAGAGACGAAAAAACCACAAGGAACAATCAATCAATCAAATTAACCTGCTGCCCAAGGCCAAGTCGCCACTTGAATTGATTTTGGAGGCCATTGAGCAAGGTCAGGCTATCCATAACGACGCGATGCTATTGCCCCATAGGCACATGGGGCATGCCTGGAAGCCAAATTGATTCAATAAGCTTTGCTCGAAGACGCAGACGTAGAAATATAATTGCTTGCCCAAAAGGCACAAAACTAATTGAGTGTAAATGCGATGACCAGAAAGGATAAGAAAAAATTCAGGTCAAGGAACAATGGGGCAAACAGATAAAAATTGCCTTCTACTGGCATAATAATTTCTATTAAATTTTCGTTCACACACCCAAATCCAAATACAAATTAAATCATATCATATCATATTTGGCAAACTCTTTTTCAACAAAATTTAAAGATTATTAAATATGGTTTTTATGGTTTCTATGCTTAAAAACATTTAATTACTATTGGCCCATTTCTCTTTGCTTGTTCCTGCTGCTTCATTAGCAACTATCGATGCTCCGATTTCCATTAAGACTTAACCTTCTCCAGCTCCTGGACATTGACAAAGCGTCTTATGATAATTGGAAATTATAGATATATATATATATACAAATGATGACCACAGATAGTCTGCAGATGGCCAAGAGACAATTTGCTAGTACCCGCCAGTACACTCTCTTTTCTGTCATCTCATTGGGAATTGAGTAAAACTAAACTAGCATTTATGTTGCATTAATCTGATTATTAATGGCCATAAAATGAATAAAAGAAAGCTGAAAAGGATGGAATGTAATTGTATACTAATGCAATCAATTAAAGTTAAACGCTGGCGACGCACACGTGCCCCGCTCTTGTCTGGTAAGTAAGAAGCCTTCTTCTTCCATTCATCTTTGATTTTTTTTATATATATACATACATATATCTGTCTCCCTTTCACATTGTTCGTCCTGTAAATCCAATTGCATGACTGATGGCCATGCTGATGAGTTCAATCAAGTTGTAAACATGATTTCCACAACGCTGGCATTCGCAGTAACTCAATACACAATCAACAGCGTTTTAGACTTCATTTGTATAAAATGGAAAAAAAAAATAAACTGAAAAAATTATTCACATCAGTAGCTCAGATGTGTCGACTTTAAAATGCCCTAAGAACGTAACAATATATATAAGAGATATTTCTAATTGTTTAAAGAACAGAAGTTCTTTTTATTTGCGCTACGTATTTAGGCAAAAAATATAGCACACTTATTTGGATTGGGTATTGCAAGTGTTAAATTTATTTTTTATCCTATGCATATGATAGGGTATCAAAAGAAAAAAGGGAAATCAAATCATAAAAAATAATATGCCGCTTTGTATAGCAGTCAAGCGGCGCTACAACAACAAAAAAAAAACAGGATTTCCTTCTGCATGTGTCTTGGTGTGAGTGAAAAATGACAGCAACAGCAGCAGCTCTCCAAGAACTCTCTCCCTCTCTGGAAGCCCTCGCTTCTTTACCTTTTACCAAGTAAATGGGAACGGAAACGAGAACCTTTAGCCTCTTTCCTCCTTTCACTGCTGCTTGAAGTCTTCAAATTGATGCAATTTATGAAAACTTTTGTGCGCTCAATTGCAAATACAAGTACTGGATAGAAAGGACTGCCAGCTCTGTCATTTTTATGCACTTCTTCTCTGTATATAGTGGTAAGTTTACATTTATATATATTACAACAAAGACATAGAGTAGGTAGGTAAGTTACGTTGTATGCCAAAGCAATCTTTCTACTACTTTTTTTGGCAGTTTTCCTTTCGTTTTCGCCTGAGTTTCTTTCATCTTGATTTTCCAACATTTTTCATACACTTTGCTCTGGTTTCTTTATGTTTTTTTTTGTTGTTCATTCCATTGGCATTGCATTCCATTGTGCGGCAAATTAAGCGCATTGCAAGTGATTTGATTTTACCTTTTTCATATAGACAAAAATACTTGAAAATTTCGTTTGCCAATTTTTTTATATTTCATTTATCATTTTTCGTTTTGTTGTTGGCAATTACTTTAAAGTTTCATTTCGAACGAAAAGTAATTCCCTACTAATGACTGTCATTTATATCTGGCAAATGGTAAATGAAATGTTCTCCAGTCTTGCCAACATTTATTTATTTTTATGGCAAAGACACTTAACCAACAAACATGACGAGCACCAGCAGCGCCTTCGAAACGCGTGTCTGTAATTACACGGGAGGCAACATTGAAAAGTTCCTGAAAATTATGGCATTTAATAAGCATGAGTGCAGTTGTGGCAAGAATATGATTGGAATATGAAACTTGAAGCGGAACACGTTCATAACTCAAACGATACATTTTTCTTTATTACATAAAATTTACGAAACATTTTATTGAAAATTAAAAAAACATAATGGATATCTCATCTCTCGAGATGCCTTTTACAGTTTTTAAAATTTTAATGCCAAATTAATTGGTTTTCGATTTCTTAGCGTGCTTTCATTTAAAGGGACAGTCAAAGTCTTTATAAATAAATCGGAGATAAAATTAAAGGTATTAAAAATTTTTAAATGTGAGATTAAGCTCTGATTTATACAAGAGAATAAGAGAATGTTTGCGGTGTATACTAAATTTATGGAAAAAAGTACTTTTAAGAACGACTTCTACTTGGGAATGTGCTAGATCTATTTCCCAAATAAGCAAATAGGAAATTATGAATGAATCTTAACTGGACGCAGAGGGCAAACTTCAGCATTTGACTAAAGGAAAAAACATATTAAAGATTCAAACAGAACAAGTATCTCCAAGCTGTTTTATTTAGCAGAATGTATACAAGTGACAAAATGTTAGGATAAGATTTCAAAACATACTGTTAAAAATTGACAACCTTTGCTTCTGTTTGACTCCACAACATGCTGTAGCTGTCCAAAATGTTGTGGGTGTAACATTTAACAGGCGAGGATTATAACATTTGCCATGTTAATGTTAGCACATAACATAACAGCCACCCGCTCCTCAATTGTCCCTTTTTCGAAAATCACCCCGCTGACAGGGGCAATGCTTAACAGCACGTAAACGCACAACATGGCTCTGTATTGTTATTTAAAAGATTGGAGGGATGAGAAGTATTCACAGAAAAAACTTTTTGCCAATGGGAAGTTCATTTGGCAAATGAAAAGTTTACATTTATCTGCTGGCTGAGGAGTTGCCGTGCGGTAGAACAATGGCTTTTAGCCCCTTTTAAAATAGTTTTAATTGAATTTATTGATATTTTAGACTCGCTCACTCACAAACACTAACACCCACACACACCAATACACCCCGCAGGCACATATGACAGATGCAAAACCTAAACAAAATCAACTGGGAATTTGCCGGCTAAAAACCAAAAAGTTTGGTTAACTTTTCATCAAGCTAATAAAGCGTAAGTCTCCTTTTTTGTGCCAGCCAAAATGCCAATGCTGGCAACGACACCAAATCAATGCGCCGACTTCCTCTTTACTTTGGCTTCCCTTTTGTCCTTTTTTTTTTTTTGTATATATGTATGTGTAGTTCCACTAATGAATAGAAATGTCGTCCTTCAGAACTTTTTGGCTGCCAGGCTCCAGAGAAACTCTCAATTTGTGGCCCAATATTGTTCTATACGCTTGTATGAGTTAATGAAAAGCTGATTTTACTTCCTCGCATCAAACATACACACTTACACCCACACACGATGTGGAAACCCAAAGCGCCATGGCAAAAGATTTAAGGTCAACTTAACATGCAAAAACTTTAATGCGTGGCATATGAATCGTTAATTGTCTAATGTGGCAAAGGGAAAGATTTTTGAAAGGGTTTTGAACAAGAAAGACGAATATAGAATTCTGTCTTTTACATGTCAGAACCTACGTCTTAACTTGTCTAACAACTTTGAAAGACGAGCTACACCCTTACATAAAAATGAGAAATAAATCTCTATGCCCTTTCCCCAAAAAAGTGCATTTTAAAATTAACTAAGCACTTCAGCAATGTATAATTAGCTTGGCAACTACTCAAGAGTTTAAAAAGGACAATTCGTGATGATAAAAGAAATTCCAATAAAATTGAACATCTAATTTACATGATATACATATAACACCTTAGTGTTGACTAAGAAAAGCCATTAATCTCATTTAATTCCAGATTTCATATTGTTTATTTAATTATTATTAGCTTTTAAAAGCAAATGTTAAAGAAATTGGAAATGCCAAAACTATATGTTAAAAGGGGAGAGGCAAATGAAAATCATTATTTTTAGGAGGTTTGCCAAGTTATTAAAAGAGGATAAATTAAACTTCTTTTGAACGAATTCAGATAGTACCCTTCTCACGACTAGAGATAGTTAAGGTTCTTGTGTAGACTTTTTGCTGAATTAAAAGTACAACATCAGCAACAACTTGTTGGACGAGTCTTTGCTGCTTTCTGTGCATTTGATATTTATTGCAAAGTATAAGAATTATTTTTATTTATATATATATAGCTACTTATATATACTGTGTGTATAGTGCATTATACATATTTTGCGCTCATTCATAAAATTTGACATTAGCATATTGCATTTCCATTGCGTTAATGTGACAAAATGACAAATGAAGTTTTGTTGGTTTGTGCTTGCTGGATTTTTGCTGGTTTTGTGTCTCGCCCAGTCTTTTCATGTTGCACATTTTATGCGCTTATTCGCGGCGAAGAGAAAATGCATTTGCATTTCTTCTCGACTTGCTGTTGTCGCCAAGGCAAACACTTTGACAACTCGGAAAGCAACTTTGAAATTGATAAATTGATTTATGCAACCAGAACTCACTTGACTTGAAATATACAAAATAAAAAGCAGAATAATAATATAATACAAACCATATATACAGCAAATAAATAACTACAAAAAAAAAAATAAGGAAATGACGAAAGCAGGACACAACGAGTGGCAATGAAAGTCAATGGAAGAAGAAATAATACAGCACTCACAACATTGTATATAAAATCAATTAACCAACAATGTAAAAGAATACATTTTCAATTGTTCAATATGTCCTATGCAGGCGTGTCCTTGTGGTCCTCAATAATTTCAACATTGGTTTTGGTTGTCATCGTTATTTTGGCTGCTTTTGTGGCTATTTTTGCCGTCATTCAAATTTTATTTTCTACCATTTTTGTCGCATTTTTTTTCCTTTTGATTTTTTGTTTTGTATTTTTATTTTTGAGTATTGTCTTCCTGTTGTTGTATGACATGCTTGAAGTCAGTGGCATGCCCCATTTTTTGCTCTTGCGAACTGTGGTTGCTGCTGATTGACTCACGCCCCCTCACGTAGAGGCAAAAGCAATGGCAAACAATATTTTCGTAACAATTTCAATTTTTGCTCACCACAAAAAGTTGCTGCACACACAAACACACACACAGGAGCCTACTGTGTGTATGTTAGATGTGAGTATACTGCGACATTTAAAGCGTAAAGACAAATAATTCAATATGGTAAACAAGTCACGTGCCTCTTGTGTTATTGCTTTTTGTTGGCTTTGATTTTATGCAGACCAGTGATACCATTGCAACCCCCCTTTCCCATTACATTCCCTCTACATATGTATGTGTCTCCAATGTATAAGCATATTTTCTTGTATTCCATTTAAGAAGCCATCATTATAAACTTAATTAAAATATCGACAGAGCTAAAATAAATGACTGCGCCTGAAAGCAGGCAATGCTTTTTACGCCCCCAACTCCTTTTTTTTAGCAAAAAGCAAATATTTATCCTGGCGTCTGCAGATTTAAGCTCATACACACATACATAGCACATAGAAAAGAGAAAAAGAGAGAGCGAGAAAGAGCGAACAGGATATAGAGAAAGAGTGAGGCAACAATCACAGGTAACAGCTACATGTGTAAATATTTACAAAACGCGCCAAGCGTCGGCAAACTGACGCCAGGCATCTTCACTTTTACCGTATTCGCTCACTCCTCATTGTCGTTACTGGCAACTCTTTGGCTCCCACTTACCAGGAGCGGATTTGGCTCAAAACTATAAACAAGTTGAGTCAACCAATTATAAAATATCAATCAATATATAATCTTTAAGAATTGTTTAGAAATTTATATGTAGTAGGAGAAAAAAAGGGGTAATATCTGAAATTGTTTTTTCCACAGGTTTTAAAATACATATATAACACGCAAAGTCAACCTTTTAGTCTTTTTAAAGTCAATAACAGTTTCAAATTTCGGTAACTATATTGTGATAAGTATTTAATATTTGACTGCAATTCGCTACTGGTTATTTTTAGGGCCCACACTACCTTGGCCCAGCCCCAAAGAATGTGCGGTGTTATTTATGCCATTCGATATTTATCGCAGTTGTTGCTTTTCCCTTTTCCTGAGTTATTCCACACACATACATACATACACACTCACTCCTCTCGTATCCTTTTTCCTTTCCTCTTTTTTATTATTATTATTATTATGCTGTCATTTCTGTTGTCGCGACATTGTCAGTGCATGTTCTATGGGCCTTTCTCTGACAGACTTGGACGCTATGTGGGTGAGTGTCCTTGTTTATCCTTCCATATATATATATACACACACACAGCCATGCACGAAAGGGGTTTTCTTTTCTCATACACATTACTTATAAACATTTGTGTATATGTAAGTATGTTTGCATATCAATATGTTTTTGGATAATCATTTTATGCCTTACAAATTGACAAAAAAAAAAACCAACCACCCTAAATTTTTCATTGCCCTTTGCCAAATTGATCTTGATATGTGCCCTAAATCAGGATTTAAAGTTCCTTTTCAATTGACCAAAATACAAATCAATTTTTCTTTCTCTTTTAAACCTTTTTTTGGGCTATATTGTCTTGTTTTGTTATTGTTATTCTCTCTTGTCGCATAAGTCTAATAATGTCAACAAGGCAATATGCCGTTAGTCCAGGACACTAAAGAAATTTTAGGGAAAAATAAAAATATGGTCATGACAATTGGTTGAAGTTTCTGGCAGGTAGATTTCGCTTTTCATAATTAAGTCGACTGAAAATGGCAGCTGTTTCACAAGCCTCTGCGGTGTTCACTCTTACAACCTATTAGCGCCCTCAAAAACCAAAACAGTAATCGTAGACCCTTCTGAAATTCCTCATAGCCGAAGTGTAAATACCCTCTTAATTTTTCTTCCTGAAGTTGACTGCAACATCTAAAAGAAAAACAACTACAATTTTCAAATTACAGCTGATATTGGCTATTTCAATAAATATTTTTATCAATATAATCCCTTAAAGGACAAGCAAACTTGTGGCAAAAATAAACATACCCCTATATTTGTCTAGGGCAAGTTTCAAAACCCACCCTTTCATAGCAACCGACATCCCTCCCTGGGTGTGTATGTGTTTGTGTCCGGGTAAGCCAAGCGAAGCCTGAAAGGCACAATCGCTTAAGCGCTTGTTTGGTCTTTGATATGCAGTTATTTGAATGTAAGTTGCCATAAATAAATATTCTAGGGGGTTTGTATAGTAACCCCTAAAACGTGGAAACTTGCATGTTACAGTTTGACAATCAAGCAATTACATCTAAACTGTAACATAAAATCGCATACAGTTTGGCAGTCTTTGTACATAAATATGCGGGAACGCGCATTTTAAAAAACTAATTAACAAATGGATAATTAATTGGAAACGTTATAAATTTCCTTTTAGCATAATTCCTGATTTATTTTTTGGAAAAATAAACCAAAGAATTGTCTAGCAATAAAAACATATACAGCTTTCTATAGAATATATTTCATTATACACTTCCTTTTACTAAAATATGTACGAAATTTATTATTATTGGTGTGAAGCGCACAAATCATTCGTTATGATAACTTTATATTTATATTGGTATATATAGTCATATACATATACTAGTATATATATGTACATATATGCTTAATGACTAACTAGAAGAGTCAACTTAGGCTAATAACTAAAACAAATTTTAGCGTCGTAATTATTAGAAAACTAAATACTAAACACAAATCCGTTTTGTTATGCTTACTCTATTTAGAGCTATCCGTTGTTTTGTTTATGATTTGTTTGTTTTTTTATGATTGCCAGCGGTCGGTCGCTAAACTTAACTAAGACACAGGAGATCGTAGAGGCTTCGATGTTGAGGGGCATCATGTCAAATGGGGCGTGGCGGTGGCCGTCGCTGCTGACTTAGCTGAAAAGAAGCGATTGCCACCGGTCTGTGTGGTAAATAGTATCGTATCCACCGATGGCAGCATCTGATTGGAGCGCACCATTAGGGGAACATTGACCACAGACACAGTGGTTGGTGTGCAGGCGTTAGCAGCCACAGTTTGCGACATGGACGATGTGGTGCAACTGCTTAACTTTCCTTGGGCATTTAGCGTAAAGGCAGGCAAATAATAGTTTCCAGACCGCAGATGCGTAGTGGTGGACCCGGAGGCAATTGTTGAGGTGGAAGATGATGAGACGGCCGCCAACTCAATGGAGGCGGGCGATGAGAAGGGCGAAGACTCTAGCGAAGGACATGCTAAACGATCTCCATTTTTGCATGGCACTGCAATAAAACAGAACCAGTGGTTAATATAGATCATCATAAATTGGAACATGGGGTCATCTACTTTATACTTACAGAATTCCTCGTCGGGGAGCAAAACATCATCTGGCAATTCATTTTTAATCTGAAAATGCATGGCAGCCGCTGTTTCCGAGGAAATGGCATTGTCGGAGTTGGCCAAATCTGTACTAACCCCAGGTGAATCATAGAGACCACATTCTTCCATCTCCAGAGCCTGTTCCATTATCAAATCCTCGGCCGAGGTGAGACTCAAACCCTGCAGATCTAGGAACGGGCCGTGGGTCTGGCTTATTGGCTCTTTTTTAATTTGCGGCAGCACTGCCAGAGGAGTTTCTGCAACGTGGGGTAATTGATTTTGGGAGGGTGGCGGTTTCTGTTGCAGCTGCTTGGGGGCCAGCTGCTTTCGTTCGCGCTTAACCTTGGCCTGTTGCTGTTGCTTTGGCGGCGGTGGTGGTGGAGCCAATGGCACCAGGACAGTGGTCAACTCCTGTTGCTGCTTTTGTTGCTGTGGTAGATGCACCTGTTGCAGTGCTGTGCCCGCTGGTAAGGTAATGCCCAAGGCTTCCAAAGTTGTTTGTTGTTGCGGTTGCTTTTTCTTGCGAGGCTGTTTCACTGGGGGCTGATCACTTGGGGGTTTCACTTCCTCACCGGGTGTAGGACCTGATGTGGTAGCTGTTGTTGTTGTTGCCGCTGCTGTTGCTGCTGCAGCAGCTGCCGCCGCCGCTGCCGCTTTCTGGGCTTTGGTTGTCGTAGATTTCTTCGAGCAATAGGATGGAATGTTCTCGAGATGTTCGCCCGTTTTGTGATCCACTTTGTGGCGACGCCTCGTATGCTTAAGCCAATTGGGAAAATTGGTAAAATCACGTGGACAGTAGTTGCATTTAAAGGGTCTCATGCCAGTGTGAATATTGGAGTGCTGCTTCAGCTTCGAGTTGCTAATGAAACTTTTGTCGCATACATTGCAGGCGAAGGGTCGCTGCTCCAAATGCACCAGATTGTGCACCTTGAGGCAGCGTTCCGTTTTGTACATTTTACCGCATTTCTCACAGCGATATGAACGGGTCTGAGCATGATATTTCTGATGGCGCTGCAGATGGGAACGTTCCTGAAATCGTTTCTGACACTCCGGACACTCGTATGGCTTCTCCGAAGAATGGATGCGGGCGTGATGGGTTAAATTAATCTTTTGCACAAACTTTTGTCCACAAATGTCACACTGGTACTTCTTGTTATCGCTATGAATCTTGCGATGCATCCACATGCTGCCCAATTTAAGACTATACGGAAAGAGAAGAGAGTTTAGGACACTAATCATTGTCTTATTTTGTTAGCTTACCATTTTCCGCAATCTGGACATTTTTTCCAGGTATCCTTGCGACCCTCGCCACTGCGATGTGTCTTTAGATGCTTCTTAAGCCCGGCTAATAAGTCAAATTCTCGTTGACATTCACTACACTTGTACGAAATACGTACACGATGACCCGCCGATTCGTGTTTGACCACATCGACGTCTGCATTGTCTAAGATCAGGCCATTGCAGTCCAGGCACTTGTAAACAGGTGGCGGAGGAGGGGAATCCACAGACTCCAATCCAGAACCCCCAACTGAAGACGGCGGTGGCATACTACTAGATTGGGACTGCGACTGGAAGATGGTAAATGCTGGTGGCATAAAATCCGATACCGAATCGGACATCTCCACTTTGGTTACTACTTCGGGTGGCTCCTCTTTAAAGACCTTTAGCCGCACCGAGGTAGCCGCAGGCAACTTAGGTTTACTGCGATGCATCATTTGCTCCGGCGAAGGAAGCTTTATGGTTGTTGTTGTAGGTCCCGTTGATGTGGCTTTTTTGAATGGAGAATTGGTGAAAGCATTGGGTGGCTCGGGACGTAAAAACGTAACATTGAACTCCGAGTTGGAGTTGTGATTGTCACTACTGCTGCTGCTATTGGGGCTCGGACCCGGAACCGAACCCGGTCCCATAGGTCCTGGTCCATTTGCCGATAAGTCCGGTGGCAAATTTATTTCCGTATTGTTCTGTGCACTCTCATCGAGCACGCGCCAAAAATCCGTCGATGACAAACTATTACCATTGATCAGACTAGCCGAGCTGATGGTGACACACGCGGACAGATCAATGTCCAGCGATTCATCCTTAATGCTCGAAATCGAATCGAAATTGTTTATACGCAACAAGGAACTAAGAATCTCATCGTGGGCCGCCTTGGTGGGGGTTCCAGAATCACCGCCACCGCCACCACACATTTTAGGCGGCAATTTTTTGCTTGGCGCCTCTTCTTTCATTCTCTTGCCTTTGCCTTTACACTCCATTCGCCACTACGTACCACGTACAGAGGTTATGCGGTCGGCTTTTTATTGGGCTTTCCACTTGTCTTTCTCGATAATTTCGGATCACTGGTCCACTTTGCACAGTCACTGATGGGTTAAGCGGCTCATTGCGCTAATTTCGCGACGAAAAACGGCAATTAATTGAATGAAAAACATTTAATTATTGTGAAATGCGCCTCGGCTTTGTTGTTTTTGTCACGCTTACGATTCAGACGACGCCATATTGGTTGATAATCGTTTATCGACTAGAGATGAGCAGTTGTGGCGTGGCAGTGACTGTCACTAAATATGCGCGTATACAATAAATCTGGTAACATATAAAACCAAAACTTAAAAACATAATAATGGAAAACTTTAAACATTACAAATATTGTCTCCAATATTCTATAGAACTAATTAACAATTATAATGTACTATATATTAGAATTTGAGTATATTAAAATCAAAGATTGTTATTTGTCACGTATAACTGATTCGAAAAATAAATATACCTAAATACCGAATAAACATATTGATACATCGTTAAAGATACCTCACAATATGTTAATTTAGTTATAGTTACAATTTATATTTTAGTTTACAGGGTAATTGAAGGTCGATAAGTTTACTACCTTAAAATCTCTCCAATCGCAATCACTATGCCGCTCCGACCCATCTCTAGTCGATAAACAACAAATATGGCGTCGTCTGAAGAAAACGAAAACGTTGTTATGGAAAATTCAGGTATAAAATATAAATTATGATATAAAATTAAATTAAATGGAATCGATCAAAGCAAGCGGTGAATGTTAAATCAAATATTCAGAGTTTTCAATTTGACAAAAGCATTCAAAGCTCATTTTAATTTCTAATGGGCTGTCATTAGCAGCAAGTGAACAACGCATTGCGACGAAAAAAAACGTGAAATCACGCGGGAAAAGATCTTCCGCATATCTTTGATATTTTGTGGGTTCTGAGGCAATAATATTTTTAATTGTTTTAAAACTTTCACCAGGCCGCCGTACACGTTCAGGACGAACTGCCCAATCTCCTAGTGCGTCATCCTCGGTAGTAGCGACCAGGACAACGAGGCGTACATCGAAACGGCAAGCGCAGGTCAGTATCATACGTTCATAACATGCAGTCTCTTTGTGATGAGTTTGCAATTGATGAAAAAAACGCATCTTCCATGCGGATGTGGCGTTGTTCCATTCGTATATGATGTTCCAAATGATTTTCTGCAAGGGCCAACTGATGACGCAAACACAGCGAAAAATACAGATACTCTAAAAAATATATCTGTCCCAGATGATTAACTCAAAACACATTTTTGTTTCAGTTGAGCGATCACGAAGAGGAAGTAGAATTAGAACCAGAGCAAACAGTTACCATGGGTCAGGAAGTGGGTAAAACACATCAGAACGAGGAGGAAGAGGGGGAACAGTCTCAGCATGTCAGTAGCCAAATGAGTGAATCAACAGTTCAGGAGGTTCCTGCCGATGAAGATGTTGAAATGCTTGCTGCTGCTGAAACTGAAAAGAGTTCTTCGTTTCCCTTCGGCACCACAGTTACAGAACAGCAGTCCGAAGAGACAAGCGATGAAGTGAAGGAGAGCCGTGTTGATGGCGGTGTTGACACAACTTCACTTTTAGCTTCACTGGCCGGCGATAATGCTAATAGCCTGCCTTCTGTGGGTGGAAATGACAATGAAAGTGGTGATAACCAAAAAAAACAAGACTTCGAATCCCAAGTCCAGACGGTAAATGTAAATTCCTCTGAAGATTCTAGTTCACATCATGCAATCGCCGAAAGTCTGGGCGATGGCGATGTAGATACTAGCAATGCTACAATTGTGAATACAGAAATTATTTCGGAAGATGAATTGCCGCTGCCAAGCAAACCGGAGATCAACGATGCCGAAGAAGTCTCAGATGAGGAATTGCCGGCCCCAGCACGCGCTGAATTGCCTGCTGATGCTGAAGTAATATCTGAGGATGAGTTACCCACTCATAATAATAATAATAACAACACCAATGAATCCAAGAGCACGCAAAAGCGTAAAGCTGATAAAGATGCCAATAATCCAACTCCAAAGGAGAAACCCAGTGAACAGTATAATCCGGGTAGTCCCACTACGGAGAGTAATGAGGAACCGCCCTCCGAGAAACGAGTCAAAGTCGAAGGTAACTAGAAGCATAAAAAAAGCAATAAACTCATTTTTAATTCCAATAATTTTATACTTAACACAGATGTTAGCGAACAGAAGGACAAAAAAAAAGACAAAGAACGTGACAAAGATAAAGAGAAGGAGACGAGAGACAAAGAGAAGGAGCGCAAAAAGTTACCCGATCTGGAAAAATACTGGCGCGCAGTTAAAGAAGATTCCTCTGATTTTACTGGTTGGACATATTTGTTACAATATGTGGATAGTGAGGTATAACCCCAATCCATTTAATGAAATTTCTCAAATCCACTTAAAAAATGTTATTTTTCCCCTTTTAGTCCGATGCAGAAGCGGCACGCGAAGCCTACGACACATTCCTGTCCCATTATCCCTATTGCTATGGCTACTGGCGGAAATATGCCGACTATGAGAAGCGAAAGGGCATCAAGGCCAACTGCTATAAGGTGAGTACCCCAGACTGAATTCGTTTATATATTATTATCGATACTTTTTTTGTTTTGTGCATATCAAATACTATTTGCAATTCTTTGTATTACGCTTACAATATACAAATATATATAAATATATATATATACATTAATTTGTTATAATGCAATTTATTATAACTTAATAAAAAAAAACCAATCTTACAATAAATGCAACGATTACATCAAACAAATTGAGAAAAACACCAAAGACCCATATTAAAGGTCTCATTCAGGGGCATTAGCTTAGCATCTATAAGTTCAGTTGAATGTATGGAAACGCAAATACTCTTGGTAGAAACATAACTTATTAATCTTTGTGGTAATTATGTCCAGGGGAAATAATAAGGAACAAAAACAAACAAAACGGAAGAAGTTTGATTATAAATACTTAGATCCTTGATAAAGAAAAAATATTTGTAGCCTTCTTTGATTAGCTTTCCAAATATTTTTCTAAAGATCGCGTTTGTTCTTTTCGATTCCTTTAAAATGTAATGTTTATTGTCATTCCTTGATCCTCGTCAATTTTCGTCATTGTGTTCTGTGTTCCACAACAAATGTTGTTGTAGTTCCCGTCCCCTTAAACCAAAGATTTGAAATTGAGAAGCAGATCGAAACGAATTTCGAGCTTCTGTTACTTCTATTCTGATCTGCGTTAAGTTACGTTCGTTATCCACCAGTTACTACTACTACTACTCTACTCTCCTCCTTCATCCTTCAACACGAAAATAGATAATGATATCTCACATCTCGTGCAGTCGTAAGTACAAATGGCGTTTCAATGAAATTTTTAAGTCTCTCTGTGATTTGAATTTGTAAAACGAAAAAAAAGTGAAACAAAACTAGAATGTAACAATATAATAACTGTGTGTTCAAAAATTGTATATCTTGTGTATATGTCGCTACTAAGTTAAGCTAAATTAAGCAACACTTTTGAATTGAATCATTTCTAAGTTATGCATTAAGTCTTTGAGATCGTACGATTTTACATTTGATCATTATTTCTATACCTACCTATTTCTCCTTTTGTCAAATCGAAACGATAATTCCTACGCCAACCTCCGCAATAGGTATTTGAGCGTGGTCTAGAAGCTATACCGTTATCGGTAGATTTATGGATACATTATGTGATGCACATCAAAGCCCATCATGTCGATGATGAGCAATTCATTCGCCTTCAATATGAAAGGGCAGTGAAAGCCTGTGGCCTTGAGTTCCGTTCTGACAAACTGTGGGATGCCTTCATCCGCTGGGAGAATGAATCTAAGCGTTACAATCGTGTGGTACAGATCTATGATAAACTATTGGCCATACCAACTCAGGGCTACAATGGGCACTTTGACAAGTAAGTTGTTTTTGATAAAGAGGTGTATCCGATATAGTGCTTTAATTAATGATAAACAACGACAGTTTCCAGGACCTGATCAACCAGCATCCAATTACTGCCACCATTGGCAATGAGGAGCTAATCCGTTTGCGAAAGGAATGGCATGAACGTCAACAAAGTAAAACTTCGAAATCATCATCGTCGTCATCATCAAGAAGCCGTCGGGATAGCGGCAACTCGAAAGAGTCCAAGGGCAGTGCCGATCGTGAGCGTGAGCGAGAAAAAGAACGGGAACGAGAGAAACGGGGCTCCGGTGGTAAGTCGCCAAAAGATACTAGTGAAACTCATGTAGATGAATCAGCAAGTACTATCGATCTGATCGATAGCGAACCATCCTTGGTTCCCGCAAAGGTCGCGACAACGATCGATTTCAGCGATCTCAGCACGCTGGCGGACGAGGAGATAACCGCCATAAAGGATAAGGTGATATCAGCGCGGCGCAAAATCCACAAGGTGACGGTGGGTGCGGTCACAGCCCGCTGGTCCTTTGAGGAGGGTATCAAAAGGCCATATTTCCATGTCAAACCTCTTGAACGTGCACAGCTGAAGAACTGGAAGGATTACCTTGACTTTGAGATCGAAAAGGGCGACAGAGAACGTGTGTTGGTTCTGTTCGAGCGTTGTCTCATCGCTTGTGCCCTATACGATGAATTCTGGCTAAAAATGTTGCGCTATCTGGAGTCCATGCCCGACCAGACCAATGTGGTTGACCTGATGCGCGATGTCTTTCGTCGCGCCTGCCGCATCCATCATCCAGATAAGCCCAGTCTTCATCTCATGTGGGCAGCCTTCGAAGAGTGCAATCTGAACTTTGATGGAGCTGCCGAAGTGCTGCAACGAATTGAAGAGCGTTGTCCAAATCTCCTGCAGATTGCCTATCGACGCATTAACGTTGAACGTCGTCGTGGTGCTCTCGACAAGTGCCGGGAACTCTATGTACACTATATCGATAGCAGCAAGAATAAAGGCATTAGCGGCACGCTGGCCATTAAATATGCCCGCTTTCTCCACAAGATTTGTCACGATCTGGACGCTGGCCTTGCAGTCCTACAGCAGGCTATCGAACGTGATCCCGCCAACACTAGAGTAGCCCTGCAAATGATTGATTTGTGTCTGCAGCGAGCTGAGGTAGACGAGAAGGAGATTGTCCAGATTATGGATAAATTTATGAATCGGCCTGACATTGAGCCCGATCAAAAAGTACTCTTCGCTCAACGTAAGGTAGAATTTCTGGAAGATTTTGGAAGTACTGCCAAAGGATTGCAAGAGGCACAACGTGCACTTCAGCTGGCCCTTGCCAAGGCAACCGAGGCCCAAAAGAAGGGGTAAGTGAGAGGGTGTAACTGCTAATTAATTAAACTCAATTTATTTATATATATATAATTTGTTTTTACATTTTTTTAGCGAGACTAGTCCCAGCCGTAAAAACTCTTCGGCTGGAAAAGATGCGTCAGCCGGCGCCGGCAGCTCATCAAGTTCATCCTCGGCAGCCCCTCCGTCTGCGGTTTATAATAATGGTGGCTCAGCTAATGCGAATTATAATTACAATTCGTCCAATGCTTCGTCTGCTTATTACGGACAGGCGAACAGTGGCGGCAGTGGTGGTTATCCTCCGCAACAACAGCCGCAGCAGCAGCAACAACAGCAGACGCAATCCTATGACTCGTACTATAGTCAATGGGGATATGGCTCTAATAGCAGTGGAGTCGGTGGATCCAGCGGATACAACTACGGACAGTGGAGCGGCGGCTATGGTGGCGGCAATTATTACTAATAGGACTTATGTAATTTTAGTCATCATTTTAATTGTACATTTTTTTTATATATATATATATACATATATTGATTCGTAATTATATGTGTATATGACTACGAAGGCCACGCCCGCCAGTCCTTGAATCTAACCGAATGCTTAAAATAAAAAAAAAACAAGATATTAACTTGAATGTAGACTTCACCGGTATCTCGTTACGCAAATGTCTATTTGTTTTTACCCCATATGTATACTTATATATACGATTGTGAATTCGATGGCGAAGAATGGTAGTCAATGGTCTTTATCTTGTATCTAAAGATTTGGTCTATACCAGGTTATTTCACCAGCATTGCATCCGGTCACTAGAAGTGGCTCACGTGGACTAAACTTGGCACACAGCACCACATCCTGATGTTCCATTATGTTGGCTATCTCCACCAGAGGCCGGGGACTTCGTTTGACCTCATCAAACACTTGATACCTAGGATATTCCATGCAATTGGCAGCATAGCCCAACAGGCGAACTCCATTGCCATAAGGTGAGCAGATGATTCTGCCATCGGCCGAGAAGCCGGGTTCTTTGATAAAACTGGCTTTGGTATTCGTCTCTGAGGCATAGTAGAGTAGTTTTTTGGCATTCATCATGATCGAATGTCCTTTCTGTTTCATGGCCGCCACACTAACACTAGAGCTGGCTATAAAGGGACGTATACGCAGGCGTGGACTGATTTCGAGACGGACAGTGGTCTCACTATTGTTGGCACCTGCTGGTGGCGTGGTAGACGGCTCAGTGTTAGGACGTTGACGCGTGCTATTGACCACCAGCCGACTGGCCACAGAAGGTCGTAGAGGCAAGACGCCACTGCTGATGGCGTAAACGAAATTATAACCGCTGACATGATTGCTCGAATTGCGTGCCCGACTCTGGCGTATGGCACGCTCTTGCACTGTCACTTCTGCTGCCCATATATCTGGAATATAGGAATCGGCCCTGGGTGTGGCTTGTGAATTGCTGGCCGCAGCTGCGGCTCGTGCCGAGGCAGCATTCTCTAGATGTATGACTTGAACACTTCGTGTGGGACGACGCAATGGTCGCATGAGAAGGGCATCAGCTTGGGCAGTTTCCTGCGCGCGCTCGCTTGTAGTTGATGATGCCGAGCTGCTCCGGCTGCTACCGGCGTCGGTACTGCTACCGCTAGAACCGTTATCGTTCCCGTTCCCGTTACCGTTACCGCTACTGCTGCTGCTGCTACTGTTGCTGCTGCTGCTGCTGGTGCTGGGTGTCGACACACGCTTTCGCTTCACTATTGGTTCCTCCTCCTCTGTGTCCTCATCAGCTGTTGTTGTCTCCTCATTGATATCATGTACGCACGTCCATTCACTCTGCTCATCGCAGCTTACATTACGCGTTAGCATACACAAACACTGTGGATGAATCTGCAAGGCAGTTATCATTTCGGCATCATTCTGTTCCGGAAAATCGGTGACCAATTCCACACGATTCTTCTTTTGACGCTTGGAAAAGACATGGTCATACTTGGCAGCCTGAGGAATATATTGCTCGCCCAATTGCATAAGACGGTAAATGCCGGGCTAAAATTAAGATGAAAATTATCTGATATTAAATAAAAAATTGATTCGACAACTCACTCTAAATCCACACAAATCCTTGTGGAGAGTGGTCAAATCCAAGTGATGGATAATCATAATGTAACCACCGCTGGTACACAGAACCAACTTATCACCGGCTGGTGAGACGCGGCACCTCATCAGACCACTGGCATGGAACACACGCTGCGAGATTAGACCTTGCTCTGTGTGGGAGTTAATGTCCCATGTGAAGATGCTGCCATCGAAACCTGAGCTAACCAGAAGTTTGTCCTTGGACGAATATTCAATGTTTTTTACCCAATTGGAGTGGCCATGTAAAACGCGAAGCTTTTGTTTCATATTACGCAAATCCCACAGAGCCACAGTGAAGTCGTCAGAGCCCGTGGCAAACAGACGTTCGTCAAAAAATCTGCATGAGAATGTGATTGGCAATGGTTTCGGACAATTGGTGATCCATAACTTACTTTATGCAGTTTACACTGTCTGTATGAGCATCGGGAATATTAAAGATTTCACGCTGGGTTATGGCATCAAAGACCAGGACACATTTACGCTCTGTGGCCGCTACCAAGACATTTCCATCGGGATTAAAGTCTAAATTAAAAATGGCTCCTGTATGTTGTCCTGGCTCAATGGGTTGACAATTGGCATGGTAACTATTGAACATGTTTACAGTGCTATAAATACGCCGGAACACAAAATTCGCATCTCCTTGCTGGCTGAATCCGCCCTCTCGGCGGCGAAGATATTGGTCCATTTTGTGTGTAGTCAGTAAATCGTTCCACGTATTGTCACCAAATCCCACCCAGCAGCCCAATACCTTTCAATATATATCTGTCTTTTGAATATGCTAAAAATTAAGTGAATTTGGATTTTAGTTTTAGACGGCACGATAACGATCAACTGGCTGGCCTTTATCGAAGTAGATGGGCCTTCTTTTAGCCAGGGATAGAATAGACCAGATGGAACTGGATCTACTTTGGACGTTGTAAAGGCCTTGACTTTGTATGGTCTGGTATTAAAAAATAATTTAATTCCAGAATATTTATGTACATTGAGCTTTTTTAAATTTGAAGTCAGTTTTTTACTTTTGTCTGTTATTTTAAAATCAAATGGACATTTATGAATATAGGAAAAAATGATCCCAAAAAACTAATGATATTTTATTTAATAAAATGGGAAAATATATTATGCGCCCACCCTGTATATCCAACTATCGAAACAGAAATTATCGAATGAGTTTTCATCAGCCCTGACTATGTGACCCTGTATGGGAAAAATACCAAGAAAATACTAATTTTTGGGGAATAAACAAAATTCTGCTTCCAATTAAACAGTTTTTCAACTATGTAGATTTTTAGTAAAATTCGACAATTAAAGACAAGGACAAGCTGCATATCCTTGCAATAACCTGGACAATATGGAGCGCTTTGCATTTAAAATTGATGCGGCGCTGAAAGCGAATCTCTGCAAGATTTGTCGACTGTGCGGCATCGATAATCCACAAAAGGTACCCATACTGCTGCCCAATGAGGGCGAAATTACAGACCTGGACGATCCGAGTCTCTACCAGAAGGTATACGAGTTGGTCGGACTTACGGTGAGCTTATTGGTCTTAAAGTGTCATAGATAGGTGTGTCTAGCTCCCATTCCCAATTGTCCACCAATTGCAGGTGACCAAGAACGATAAAATGCCCCAAACAATGTGTAATCTGTGTGTGGACAAAATCAATGATTTCTATGAATTTCGGGAGATGTGTTATGCCACTAACAATCAGACGCGCAAGCTTTTGGGTCTAAAGCCAGCGGAGCCGCAAAAGGTGAGTACAAGATGTGACAATGAATAGCAATTGGAAAATATTCCTAACTATGATTTTTGCATAGCTTGTGATGGACATTAAGCCCTTAGTAAAGACGGAATCATTGACTGGTGGTGCAAAACGTGGTAGAAAACGCAAGTCAGACGAATCTGCGCTCAACGAGCCCGTTCCGGACAGTGTTAAAAAGGAGCCAATGGCTTGGCGTAAGAAGCTCCGACTGCAGCATCAACAACAGCTGAAGCAGGAGAATAAAATGACATCAGAGATGTGAGTAGAAATTATAAAACGCATTGGAACTTAATAGCATTTCCACTTGTTCCTCATTCTTACAGTAAGGATGAGCCTGCTGATCCCGAACCCCCTACCACGACTACAAAGCTAGCTTTAATGAAAAAGGGAAGGAAATCGGTTTGCAGTGTCTGCGGTGAGAAATTCGAGGCCAAAGAGCTTATGGATGAGCACAAGAACAGGGTCCATGTGCCATGGATACCGCGTTATTTTTGTAATGCCTGCAATCAGACGCATCACAACCAGAGCGACATACGCGCCCATCAACTGTGGCATAAGCTGTCTAAAGCACCATACAAGTGTCCGTTGTGTGATGCGAATGTTGCAAATGCCTATGCCTTTGCCCGACACCTGCGCGAACACACGCCACCGACGCCACTTCAGTTGCAGGTCCTCGATCGCGAGTGTCCTGAGTGCAAGAAGACATTTGTGACCAATTTCTTTTACAATACCCATCCCTGTGCCATACGCAAGCGCAAGTGTGGCGGCTGCAGTCGTCCCCTCAATACGGAAGGTGCCTACATGCGACATGCACCAAGCTGCTCGAAAATCTACTTAAGTCACTCGAAGCACATCCTGCCAGAGGTTGTACAGACTGAGTCGCAAATGCGCATCAAAAACGAGGTGGAGGATGAACCTACGCCTTCCACAGTTATGCCTAGTTTCCTGCAAGATGACAATATGCAGCCAATGGTGGTCTTAGAACGTCTGGCTTCTCCATTATTGCGTGCAGCAGCCATTGTGCCCAACACATTGGGCGCCACAACGCCATCCACATCCAAGAGCAAAACAAATGAACGAGTATCTTCCAAAAAGTATTTGAAACGGGTTGATCAGCTCTTGAGGAATACCATGAGCACCCTGGTTAGCATTAAACATGAGCCAGAAGTGCACATTAATGATACGGGTCCTACTGCCGATCGGGCAGAAAGCGATCCTGAGCCGGATGAGCCACCCAGTTTTAGCGATTTCCATGCTGCCAACGACGATGATGATGATAGCGATGGAGAAGAGGCCCCTGCAAATGGCTCTCCTTCGGCTGCCAATGTCTTCAGTCTGGATGCAGTTAAGCACGAACCCATCGATGATCAGCAGGTTCCGGCGCGACAGGAGGAAGTTCAAATCAAACAGGAACCTCTTAAGCTTAAGTTAAAAATTACCAACAATCATGGCCAGTTGAATTCATCGATTGTAGATGACCATGACGAGGCGCAACCGCGTGGCAGTAAAAAGAAGAAAAAACGCAAACACAAAGAACGTCAAAGGGAATCATTGGCCACTCCAGCTGAAGTAGAGACTCCAGTCGAGGAAAATGTAGGAATTAAGATCAAAGAGGAGCGCATGGATAATGAATATGCAGATGGAAATGAAAATGGCACAGAAGCTATGTTACCCCAGGCCACGGTTATGACAAGCATACCAATGACCCAACTGGAGGGCAACTACAACGACGATACCACCACTCATCTAGCACATCAGCAGACGGATACTTCTGCTGCTGTGGCACCATCCACTTTAGCATTAGAAGAGATGCGAGATGTTAAGCCCAATCGTCTGGAATTGGATCGATTGATGAAAATTTCGCATGTGGCAAGTGGAGTAGATATGGCCGAAGAAGCTATGGAAACTGCTTCTGTTCATGCACCTGCCTCAGCCACAGCCGAAGAAACAATTGAACCTAAGAAAACAGCCAAGTCTACGGCGCGAAAGAGCACTGGTGGTGGATCCACACGTCAGCCGGCGGCTTCTGTGCCTCAAATTGTTGCAGTGGAGAGTGGAGCAGCTGTTAATTTTAATATGCCTCTTGATATTGCCATCAAACCAGAACCACAAAATCGAGGCTATGCAGATGAAATGACAAACGAAAATGAAAATGAGCAAGAGCTTGCTGTGGCAGAACTGGCGGAGGATGAAATCAATCATAATGAGAAGATCGACGAGGAGAATGCCTATATAAATAGTTTAGATTTTAATAATATAACTATTAAGCAGGAGAAGGATTTGGATATTACCGATATGACTGCCAATGGTAGCCAATCGGAATGCATGAATTACAATGGCCAAGAAGAGGAAGAGGCGGCCGATAGCGAGGATGAGGATGATGACAGTGCTTCTTCTGCTGATGAAGCCGAAGAGCATATGGAAGAGGAGGAAGAAGAGCGTATTTATCAAGAGATTGAGTTACAGCCACTTGAAAAGTCAACGGAAGAAGTATCTGTTGAGGAACAGCAACAGACTGTTGAAACGGAAACAGCAGAGGAGCCAATTGTTGAGACATTAGCACCACCTCTGACAGATGTTCGACAAATGGACTTAAATCAATTAAATCCTAACTTTAATATTGTCATTACCAGCGTTTGCAGTCAGGCAGATGATACTTCTTCGGCCCAGCCGAGCAGTGAACCTACCACAGAGCAAAACGAAAAATGTGATGACAGTTCGCCAAGTGAAATTGTCTCTGGCGAGGCAGAGTCCTTGCCATCTATATCACTCACTGCAGCCAAAGACAATGAAATTGAAGCTCAGCCTTTTGTGGAACCCATTAATAGCATTAACTGTGATGAGGAGCAACAAAATGTGCTTAATCATGAAATTTTTGAACAGCAGTTGCCAGTTGAAGCCGTAGAGCAACTACCAGTCGATGCCATGGACCAGTTACCAGTTGGATCCGAGGGTCCGTTGCCAGTTCCAGCCGCCCAGGAGGATCAATTACCCGGTCCTAACGAAGAGACTGAGAATCGCATCAATGAGCTGCAACAACAAGGGCAACTGCAGCTTCAAATGCAAGCGCATCAGGATCCAGCCAATGATGACTCCAACATCAACGAAATCGCTGAGAATAATAACAATGCCAACATCGAACGTGAATTGCAGGATGACGCAAATGGGGCTCAGGAAAATGTCAATATGTAGACACTATAGCTATAGCTTCATTTTACAATTTGTGAAATGCCGGATAAAGGGGAAATGCATGAATTCCCATTGTGGTTCAATTCAAAATACTTGAAGTTTAAAGTTTAGTTATATTTTAAGTTAGATATACATACACAACTTGATTTACGTAAATTACATAAATTAATGGCTTATATAATATTATAGTATAATATAATATTTATATATATATATATATACCTAAAGGATCATAAATATATATATATATATTTATGTATTTAAACACACAAATCGCACAAAACTCGTTCGGATCGATCAATTTCTCGTCAGACATGTTCAATGGGTTATATTTATATATATTTTTTTCCAGTAGTTCCTTTCGAAAAAGTTAAGCTAAATACATATAATTTAAATACATATGGAAAAAATGACTACAAATTTTTGCATTTAATGCATATTTTAACTAACACAAAGGATAAACAAAAAAAAACAAGGAAACAAAATACTATAGTTTTTGGGTGATAGATGCCCAGGAAGCATTCAGTTTTCTGGTTCTAACTAAATTGGTTACATATCTTTGTTTTATTATCATTTTCCTTTCATTTCCGCAATCAAATTTAAATTTACATGGTATATATAATTTCCATCTCCGAAAATGTTTAATTCAGTTTTTTTTCTTCTGTTTTGTTATTAATTAATTTTCTATTTAAATTGTATATTAAATTTTGAGCAAAAGGTTTGTAAATTTTATAGAATTAAATGTGTTAAATCTTTTTAGTTTCGTATTTGATAGCGGAACAATTGCAAACTGTTAAGCCTTATAAAATTAATAATTTTAATATATATACATAATGCATATATATGTATATATACTTTCTTCAAAATTGTTATAGTTTTATAAAATATATTTTTGCTATATTTCTTCAGTTTTGTTGCCGCTCATTGGTTTTTTTTTTTTGTTTAATTTTCTCCTTTTATATATAATTGTTTTTCTTTAAAGATTTTTCAGTTCGTAGAAATGTCTTGAAATTGGAAACTTTCCCAAATCTTATCTCTCTCTGGTCAAGACTTAAGCATTTGGAATTCATTTGCCGCCCATTTATTCCTCATCTATTTTCTTTTTGTTTTCAAGTTTTTGGCACAGTTCTGAACAGGTTATTGAGCAGTTCTATTGGATATAGGCAATTGTATTCAATATTATGAATGATTTTTAGTCTGTTGTTGTGTGTTTTCGGTTTGATTAAATTAAAGAGGTATGATGAAAAATTCACTAAACAGTATTTACAGGCGATTTATCTCGAATGTCAAGAATAAATCGAAATGCCAAAGCACAAGAATAAATTATTGCTTATATTTGGAATAATTTGTTGTTTGCCACAGATATATATATATGTGTATATTGTGTTGTGTTCCACATACACAAATAATTGAAACTCTCTATCTCTCTCTCTTTAGTCATCCCATTCGCCGTCATTGTCGGAGGATTCACTCTCATCATCGTCCGAATGTATGGCATTACCGCGTGCCGCCAAAGCACGTCGCAGTGCATTGGCCAGGGCATCGGTGCCCTCGTTACCACTGTCGCGCTGATTACCCAGCTCACGCTGAGTTGCCGGTTTCAACTCAATGCCCGTACGTATTTCCGACATGAGGTCACTGCGGGAATCTCCGCTACCAGTACTAAGAGCGGCTACGTCAACTTTCTGCAAATACAAAATACTTTTAGATACAACAAGAAAGATACTTTTATTAACCAATCTTTACCTTAAGCGTTGTACCCTTGCGTATGGCATCCATGAGAGCATTCCGTGGATCCGGCATCGCCGGCTGAATGGGTGCTTTGGCCGCTTGACTGGGTGCATGTGTAGTCGTGATAATGGGTATTTCTCCAACGGGCATCGGCGGAGGCGGGGGTGGTGGCGCACAAGCCGCTGGCGGTGGTGGTGGCGGTGGAGGCGGCTTTAACAAATATAAATATATTTAAATCGAACTTGGCCAATGATCACTTTGCAAAACCGATCTCTTACCGCTGCAGCTGGTGCACTAACTGGTGCTGGGGGCGGTGGTGGTGCTATATTTATGGGTGGTGGCCTGTTGGGTGGTGGCGGAGGTCGACTTGCGCCCGGCACAGTTGTGGGAATTGGTGGAGGCGGATTTCTCGATGGTGGTGGCGGTGGTGCACTTCTTTGGTTGCCATTCTGTGACTATATAATGCGAACAAGTTCATCTCTCGACACTGATGTCTGGAGGCTTAATGCTTTCACTTACGTGATGATGACGACTCGGCACTGGTGGCGGCATATGTGGCGTTGATTCCGTTGGCGACTTTTCCGCCTCCTGCGTGACTGAAGCTATCACATTATGGGTTTGTATAAAGTCATAGATGAATTCTCTTGTGTCCCGATCGTTCAGTTGGGTCTCTGAAACGCCCGCCTTGGCCAGGAAACTGTTGAGAACCTCATCGCTATCATTGCCAGCTAAAGCGAATCCCTTTTTCTCATCCCAACCCACATGACTAACATGAACGAAATTCGTGGGCTGGCTAATGTCTGCCTTTGTCACTTTGCGCTTCTTATCCTTGGCCCCCGACGCTGACGATGAGCTGAAGTTGCCAAAATTATTCGACAAGAAGCCCTTTGCTGGTGCGGGTGCCAGAGTTACGGAACTAATCTGATTATTGCGCAACTGCACTGTGCCGCCGTCGGTGGCCGATATAGAATTGCTACCCTGCTGCCCGATCATCGGACGCACAGGCTCACGTGGCAGAGGGGCCATCGGAGCATTAGGCGCTTGTTGACTCTTCTGACGGCTACGTTTCTCTTCTCTCTTGCGATTACGCGTCGCAATAGTAGCATCCACAATGCAAAAGAAAGAATCGCATTCCTCCTCGGACACAAAATTAAGTCCCACATGACCATCCTGTGTAGCAGAGAGAAATAATCATGAGAAATTTACTCTTCTTTGAGAAATATTTTCTAAGTAAATACTTACACTACCCTCAAAGGTTAAGAGAAAGGGACGCGATCTTACAATCTCCATGCCATCATAAAGCTCATGTTCCCAGATCAACTCGTTCTTGATCAGACAATAGGCACGCAGGAAATACGATCGAATGGCGCTATCCTTAACGAAGCATACAACTCCCGTGTGCTTCTTTTTCCAGTGTGAATGTGCATTGCCCTCCGTCTTGTAGATCTGCACAACAGCCGTATTTAATGTCTGTAAATGGAGCAAAACATAAATATACATATTTATGTAATGGTAAAGGTAAAGCTAGGGGAAAGGCCCCAACAAGCGGTTATCTAATAATTTCGAGCAAATATACAATAGCCAAACAAAAGCCAAACACCTTCAGTTTGCGCCTCATTTGAATGCAACTAAAAATGTCTCGACTGACTCCCAAGCGCACTGTAAACTGTCCCGTTTGAGTTGAGAAACTCATCTGACTTTCAGTTTTCGGTTTTAGTTTGGCCCGACGAACATACGCAAATGTCGCTCATTTGAATACCGATTAGCTGGCTAGAGTTGGCTTGGGTCGAGCCAAAAACATCTTCAATATTCGCTGCATTTGCCAGCCACTGAACTCCAATTGCTAATCCGATGATTTGGCATGTGGAGCACGTAGTCCCAGTCCCCCGCCATCAACACTCTTTTTTTATTTTATAGCATATAGGAGGGAACTCTAGCTGGGCTCAACGGAAATGCATTTTGTGCGTACAGGAAATGTTGGCGACAAACGTCTGTGGGATAAATGCCTTTTTGAAGGACACACAAAAATTTGCCGCATTTAGAGATCCTTGCCAAGTGAAAAACCTGCAACACATTATGATTTTAAAGCCAAGGCTAGCAATAAAAGAGAAAACAAATAAGGAGATGCAAAGGGGTAATCTTCCTTGATGCAGAGGACTTTCTATTCTTTCTATTTAGTGTCCCGAGCCAAGTTGTTGGCCATGACCTGAATGGCCCTCAACTAATTGATTCAAAGTATCATTTTTTGTAGTTGAACTGCGATCCAACATTACCAATTAATGGTCAGAGCTAACCAGAGCATTCATTCCAGAGTGCAGAATTAGTTGCATGTCGATGTTTCTCTTTCTTTGTTTGTTTTTTGTGTTTTTTAATGACCTTTTGGCTTAAATGAAAGAGACATTGATGGAGGTGCTCTCTAAAAGCAACCCACACACACTGCCACACATACACACACAGTCATGTCGACGATGTCTATGCCACTCTCTGTCAAGTGCGAAATTGTGAACATTTGAATTTTTATTGATGTTTAGCTGACTTGTATCCATTCATACTAGTTGTGTGTGTGTGTGTATTATGGTGTGGACATAAGTAGCATTGTAAAATGATGTCTTGCCTTCTATGTACAAGCTTTGCTGTTTCTTTTTTTGTTGTAAAAAAAGCATAAAATCGATGGCATACAAGAGAGCAAACAAAAACCATGTAAAGATATAAAGTCATGGACTTTAAGATACTCTATTTGAGATGGACTAACTAAATCATATTCCAACCAATCTTAATGGGATTTGGACTTGCTTTTTCCAAACTAATGGTTTAGATTTAGTTTTTTCCGACTTTTGATAAAGGATAAGTTGTCTAATTAAAGCCTCAATGAAGGTAACTATAATATATTAAAGAAAGTTGAAAAATTTGAAATCAATGGCCTTCGCGGAATCTTATTAAGACTCGTCAGTAATTTATCAATTTTAATCCTTGAAAAATATTAGCCTAAATCTCACTTAGAGCAAGAGGAGTCAGCTGCCTTTAAGGTAGCTATATAAATCACTAGAACCACCTGCTTATACAGAATTGCACAGCGTTTTCCTATTGATCAAAAAGCTCAAGAATATTTAAATACAAACATAGAATGTTTTCTTTACACACACATATAGATATAGCCACTCTAATAAATGTATATTGTGCAGAGTATTTATAAAGACAGGCCTATAGTCTTAATGTATTTGTTTGACTTAGAGAATGTCATCATTCAGTACTGAGTGCATTGAATGGAGGGGAGTGTTGTATAAACATTAACCCCTTTTAAATCTAACCGTAAAAATACATTCACACCACTTTCTGTATGAACTACACTATTTTAACTCGCTAAAAGTATTTCCCGTTTATTTATAAACAAATATATATTGTATACATATTAAAAAAAAAAAAAAAAACATGATTCTGCTAAATTTAAACATCAGCTAATTGGAGCTTTGGGCAAATAAAAGCAATTAGAAAGTCCAAGAAAAAGTCCAACTGAAGATTAATTAAATGCAATGAATTTAATATACCCTATGATGCTATGTAGAATTGCTAATTAAGCATAGACTTTACACCATTTAAGAGTAGTCTCGACATTGGCGGATCTAGGTTTTGACTTGGTCAACAAAAAATGTTAAAGAAATTTTCCTTATTTGTTTTAAGAACGTTCTGCTACTGCTATTCACTTAGCTTGCTAAATAAACATTTTGATAAGCCAACAACAATCAATTAAAGATAACATAGCCAAAAGTTATAAAGTACTCAAAATGGAAAACACTTAATCATTGAACCCAAAGTGTAAATCAAGTAACTTACTTAACTTAATGAAACCAAAAAAGTTTTTCTTGAGAATAAGAATTTAGTTAAGCTTATTCTAGATATATCAGGATATCCTATAAATTAAGAAATACTTCGTATCAGAGCTCTATAACTTAGTGTTGTTGCCCTACATCGGTTTGGTAATAAACAAATGATTCATTGGGTTGAATAGAGAAACACTCATACTTAATTTTACTTAATTTTTTTAAACTAGCGTATTGAACAAATATGCGTTAAATAAATGTAAGTAAACAAATAAATAGGAGCAAGTGTAGCAAGCAAGAAACCAACTTCACCATAAGTAAACAAAAAACAAGTGCAGTAAGCTTCGGCTTTTGTACGTTATCACATAATGACTATGACTATATGTATGTCCCTCCATGATGGGCTATGGCCGGAGCGGGGTCTTGGGCTTGGACTGTGTCATCAGCGCGTCATAATGGCAAATAAGTTGCCCTGGCAGGAAGGGGGAGAGGAAGAGGCGAATGCGATTGCGGGTTGGCGGCGGTTGGCTATTTATTTTTGCAAAGTTCAAAACAATTTTCAACTCTTTTTGTCAATGGAAAGTTGTTGCAAATAGTCGAGCGCAACATACATACATATGTACATATATATGTGGTCTATGTTTTTACTTGTAGTTAGTCCAAAAACTAACAAAGCGTGGAATTGTAATTATGAATTGAACAACTTTTTATGTTGTTTTGCTACACTATGTAATTAGGCATAGGACTCAGACGCATAACGGTTAGATTGAGAGTGCTTTAACCGTTTGAAAATTCCAAGTTGCTTATCATGCTTAGTTTTTTGGCATTGGACGGGCCAACCTGAATATGATAAGATAACAATTGCCTATAAATAGTGTGGGTGAATAGTTGCTTGGTTGTATGTGTGACTGGAAACTAAGCCAATATTCCAATATACATTTGTAAATAATAAAAAAAAGCAAGGGTTAAATGTTACATAAATTAAAAAATGTTTACGCAAAAGGGGTTTGGCAACAAGAAGATAAACATTTTTTCGTATTTCATTTAATTATTTAATATTTAATTTTTATAAATAATTAAAATATCTAAATAATAAACTCAATAGTATTATCTTAATTTGGTCTATTGTATTTCTAATTCAGACATATATATGATGGGAAAACTTTATCTGGAGACCACTCAAAAGAACTCACATTCCCGTGTGCATTTGTTATTTTTTTTCTATTCGCTTTCAACTCCACCAACGCAAAAAATTGTGGTATTTTGCTGACTAAAGCATTTTGTCGATAAGATTTCAAACGGTCGATAAGCTACAAACGAAGAACGAACGATTTTAAAAGACTATTTAACATGGAATTTGTTATAGTTGGCATTGGGTGGGGAAATATATACAAATAAATGATATACAGACGATGAGTAAACCGTATTTGAAATTAAAAGTAGTTGGCCATTAGAAAGGAAAAGCAACAACTGTTTTACCCTGTTTAAAAGAACAGCGTTTTTTGCTGAAAATGAATTCGACAGGAAGTGCTTACTCAGGCTTTTTACCACATTCATTTTAATCATATTTGCCTGGCATTAATCAACCAAACCATCAATACTCACCTGACACTTTCTCCCAAGCAATTTGAATACGGCATCGTTCTCCTCCTGGGTAAGCAGTGTGCTAGCTGCATTCAATTTGGGACGCGGCAGCCCAGCTGCCTGTTGACCATCCTGTGGCCTCATGCTGCTGCTGATCATTTAATGGGCAAGGCCAGGCCAGGGCGGGTTATATATATGTATAAGGGGAACCGGGGAAACCGTTTAAGCTGAATATTGAATATGTTTTGTATTATTTTTTCGGCTTGATTAACAATACGCACGATCGCTTAAACAAATGAACAAAATAATGGGCACATTGCCGAAAAGAAACATGTTGCTAATTTATTTATAAATAAAAAAAACACACAAACACACCAGACTGAGAGCGCTAGAGGTCGTCTCCCCACCAACAAAATTTTACAAAATACTGGTCAACCGTCGTCGTCCAAATAATGAATATAATAATAATAATAATGTGGAAGCACAGCTCAACTCGATTTTGGTTTGGATTTCCAAGTGGATCTTGTTCACTCAAATGTCATACGAATGATAATGGAAATGGTAATGGTAATGGAAATGAAAATGAAGACGAGGCAAAGTGGCAAATGGCCATTGTTGAGTCACCAGAGAAAGAGAGAGACAAGTGGGTAACACTTTTTTGGCCAATGTGTTTCTTATCTTTACCAAAACACTTACACACACACACACACACACACACTTACTGATTAGACATGCGCATGTATGTGTATACAGTGAAAACTCCTTTGGCTACCACCGCCCAGTGTAAAGCATATGTTTCTTGATTTTGAAATATCAATTTGTCACCAATTTAATTGATTTATCTTGATTTTTTTTGCTGTCATCAATTGCTATGCAAATTCCCTTCACCTGGCATGGCCTGAGTCACGCTCTTTAACACCATACATTAAAATAAATAAACATATCAGAAGAGAAAGAAGCTTGACTGCGCCTACATACATGTTTACTAATTTGTAGTTTATTGCCTCAACATCTTCTGAATTTGGATAAAACATAAGCAAGTAATTCTCAATCACTATAAAGCGGACAGTTGGGCCATCGTTAAGAGTTTTCACTGTATAACCAAGTAGAAATTGTTACGTGTATGTAGAGTGTGTGTGGTTTTAAGCCAAAAAAAAACGCGGTTTCAAATTCGCTATAGAATATCGAGATATACATATGTATGTATGTATGCTGATGATGCTGATCTGATCATGATGACAAATAGCAAAAACAACACCCAACCCAACACCTGTCAGTAGTAGTAGTCCCCACTCCAGGTGGGGTAAAAATGTAAATAGACGCGCTCTCGTCTCGTCTCCGTCGGTGTGGCTCAAGGTCTTTGCGTCACCGTTGTCGCCCCCACTGCATATACATACGTACGTATAAGTATGTATGTATATGTATATACATAAATACATGGATGCTATTTACAGTTTCAGTTTCAAAGGTTTTGAATATGGGGTGGGGTTAGGGTATGCATGCACACTTTTAGCTAATCATTGATTTTTTTGATGCCTTTTATTTTAATGCACTTTTTAAGACGATTCGTTTTGGTTGCGTTTTCTTTTTTTGCGCTTGTTGTTACACACCACAGTAGAGGAAGCAGCACCACCAGCACTTTTTGGCCTTCGTTGGCCTCACTGTATACGATTTAATTTTTGCAAAAACTTATTCTGAACTTTTACGCGTTTTCTGTTGCATATTGAACCTCGCGTTTTGTTTGCTTTTTCACTTGTCCGCTCAAAATTTTGTTATAGGCCAAATAAATAAAAAACGATAATGCTGTTATCGATGGTGCTGTTATCGACTCTCTTCAATTCGCCGGAACATAGTAAATTCGCCGCAGCAAAATGAATATTTGGCGGAATAAAATAAATATCGATAATGCTGTTATCGAATATTCGCCTGAACATAGTAAATTCGCCGTAACGAAAACATAGCCCAGCAAACATTTATCAAGTCACAAGTTAACGCATCACCTAAATAAAAACATAATAATTCTTGATTTTCGAGAAATAATATTTAAATAAATGTATATAAATATTTGCGGTGAAGAATAACTTAACGCAACTGAAACAAGTGCTAAAAGATCCAGGATCCAGTCATTATTCTTATATAGTCAACTTTTTTACAAGATAAAGTAAAATGTAACATTACGTTATAATAATAATCGTTATTCATTGGTTATACCGCAACTTTTAAATATGTATTCGCTCACAAAATGAAAACACTTAAATTATTTTGTAAATTATGGAATTAAATTCTGGTCATTTGCAATTACACCAAAATCAATAACTAATATAAAACACATTCTTTCAATAATTTTTGATATATTGTTTGATAAGCATTTTATTGATATTAAAAATGTTACTCGCTCCGAATACAAAAACCTAAATCGCAAATTAGCTTAATACAAAAGCTGTCTACAGTAAAACTAAGTTATAATAAACGATCGATAATCGTTTCATATTTTAAATACAACTTAAAAGGAAGTGACTAAAAAATGTTTATTTCGTTTTCTTCGAATATTTGGTTTTGCATAAGGAAGCCAAGGGAATTGTATCAAATTAAAATTGAAATATATTAAAAAGGACATCGCGATTGTAAAAAGAGAAAGTGTAGACAAAATTCTAACTCAAAATATTAAAATTATAAACAAAATGTGAATTCATTCATTTGGCAGATCCAATTATAAAATACAATGACAATAATTATTGGTTTATAACTTTGGATTTAGCTATCCAAATATATGATAATTAATTCAAGTTATGTGTATACAAACGTGTATAGTATGTTGTATATAAGATATAGAGAGTTGTACACATCTTTAAAGGCCTGATCCTAATCTGATCTCTATGTAATACATTTGGCTACGCAAGTTGGAGCTCAGTTTCCTTGTTGCTCGTACTCTGACTTTAAATTGGATTATTAGTGGTAAAATAACTAGAAATAACTAGGACTTTTGCACTAACTCTATCGTAAATGGATTTTGCTTACAAATTTATCCCACTATATATAGTATATATAAATATATATATATATATATAAAGAAGAGAAATATATATATATGCATATGTATATATTGCAGTCTAATCTAACAAAAAAAACCCTTCTTTTTTTTGATTCATATTGGTTTTTGTTTGTGAGGGGGGACTTAAAATCTGAATGTGTGCGCTTTCCATCATCAATGTAAAATGCATGTAAAATACAATCTCAATCTCTATTTTCGGGCGCCCACAACAGGAAGCCTGGACTTGGGATTTCCTGCTGAAGCTGGAGCTGAAGCCGCACCTGGCTCTGGTGTACTATCAAATGTGGAGCTGCGCAGCAGCGTTGGCTTTGCCCCCGTTCCGTTGAGCGTATTGGAAGAATTCGTTTTCTGGGTCCTCAGATTGGACTGGGATTGCTTCGTTTTGGCATCATCTACTCGCTTCCAGATATTGGCAATGCGACTTTGTGCTTGATTGATTCTAGCAGCTGACACAGCAGCTACACTACCGCCATTTAAATTGGAATTGCTGCGCGATGGCGGAGTCGTTGAAGATCCTCGATTTGTGGCCGAGGCTGCTGACTTGGCACTAGCAAGTCGTATGTTTGTATTAGCCCGTTGCGGGGTGACGATCCGTCGCGCTGGAACCGTACCTCGCTTTGGTGACCCTGTTACTTTGGCTGTGGCTGTTGATGTGGTTGCTGCAGCTGTGGCTCCTGCTACCCTTTTTGTCGGTAATTTTGACACACGATGACTAGGACTGGTGTTCACGGGAATGGAATCAACCACAGGCACTTGGCCATTCAGATTTGTGGGCTCATCTTTGACAAATGTACCTTGCCGTTCAAGACGTGGCGGCGGAGCAGCAGTGGCCACTGTTGGAGGAGGTGTAGCTTTCTTTTTTTGCGGCGACACACGGGTTGCACCACTAGCACTGGAAACCACACTGCGTTTGGCTATAGTTGGAGACAGTGTCTTCTTTTTGGGTGGAGCAGCACTGGTGGTATTCCGTTGGCTATAGGGCGATACGTAGGCTGGTTTCTTTCGACCCCTGACTAACTTTACGGCTGTAGCTGGCTCTAAAACTGTAGGCTTTGCTTTCACAGGCTCCACAACTACGGGCACTTGCGGCTCTTGGCCATGGCAGGATTCTGTCTCTGAATTCTGATCGCATTCCACTTGTTCGCCCGTCATGATCTCTGTATCCTCCATTGAGCTTGGACCAATATTGATATCTGTGATGTAGGTGAATTGCTGCATCATTACCCGTATTGAAGCATCTCCATCGGCTTCTCCATTATCGACGAGTTGACGGGGATATTCTATGACCTGTGTCTTGTAGCGTTCAGAGCTTCCTCGACGCCTACCACCGAGGCGTGGTGAGGGTGTGGCTGCTGGTATAGAAGGAGGAGTGGGAGGTGCCATCTCCAAAATCTCAATTTGCAAAGTCTCGTTAATCTCGGCAGCTTCCAATTCCAATTCGTTTCTTGTAGCTATGGTGTATGTCTTATAGCGATCTTTATCCAGACGACGTTTCTGTTTCGGTGTCAGAGCGCGGCGATTGGGAGATGGTGTGGATCCCTGCTTCGGCGTTGATTCGGCCGAACTGAAATCATTAATTGTGGCATCCTCATCGTCCATGCAACTCTGGAGCACCGTGAGAGTTTGATCATCACAAGCGGCAGTCTCGTAGTTGGAAACTGATATGGTGGTGGCCATACTGCAGTCTTGCTCCCCATCCGCCACTTCCGACTGAATGCTGTCAACACTGATCATTGAGTCCAGCAACTCATCCATCAAGGATGGCGGCTTAATATTGTCCAATAAATTGCAACTGGAATTGACACTCTCAGCACTGCCGGTCAGTTGACCCAGAGCTCTTCTAGCCACCAGATTGGCGGGGAATACTTTGCGGGCAAAACGTGGAGACTTGCTGGGCAACTGCTGACGCAATGAACTGGGCTGTGAGTGCTCCTGATAGCAACTGTTCAGCGACTCCATGCCCGACGGCGGACGCACATTGTCCAGATCAAGACTATTGATGCTAAAGGTTCGTTCTAGATTATCGTCATCCGCCTGCAACTGTTGCAGATTCTCGGCCAGGGCACGCGCCTCAAAAGCAATCATAGTTGAATTGCTCATAATAGAAGAGCTGGTGCCATTGAAAAGCAATCTCTGGGATTCCATGCTGACGGCAGCACTCTGAACCTGCCCGCCCACATGGAAATTAATCGAGTTGGACGTATCAAGCAGGTCGGCTTCTGTTGCATCGTCATCGTCGTGGTCGTCGTCAAGGCTTAAGGATGCCAAGACGGGTGCCGTTTGGCTGATAGTGGGAAAGGTTACATCATTGGGACAAGTCAGATCATTCCAGGTATTGGTATTGGTATTGTTGTTGCTACTGCTATTATTATTCTGACCACGCAATTGCTCAGCCGATGTGACAAATTCCATGGTGAGTCTCTCCACGGATTTCAACATCAAATCTGGATCCTTATGCTTGTCATTGCTTGCAACGCTTGGAGCAGAATGGCAGCTAACACTGGTCGTGCCAGTGCTATCCAACCTGACCATGGTGTCCATTATAAACGACTCATCACTGGAACGATCCGATTCGAATTCTCTATACCCAGTAACGGTCTCGTGATCTATCGCGATCGCGTTCTCTAGATTTGGATGTGGATTTTTTGCTGCGTCTGTGTCGATGACGTCGGGCGACGAAGACCTCTGCGGATTGAGATTGAGGCTGTTCGGCTTGGAGCTGGGGCGTGTGGCGTGCGCTTTCTGATCTACGTCTGGAGCTGCTGCTACTGCTGTGCTGCTGGCACTTGCTGATGTAGTAGCCGCCATTGGGTGACACGGTTCCAATACAGCTGCAGACGTAGCCTGAACGTTTTTTGGCAAGGCATTGTTGCTCTTCTTCGAGATGCCCGTATTGATGCACTCCTGCAATAGTTTCTCATCCTTGCGCTCGCGATCCCGATGATGGTGATGGTGATGACGTTGTCTTTTACTCTGACCACCACCAACAGTTGCTGTCGGTAATTGTACTGGCAACGAGTCAAACTGCTTCAGATTAGGGAGCACATGATGATGATGCTGCTGCTGCTGTTGGTGCACTGATGGCTCCTTAGTCTTGTACATGCCCTTGAGAATGCACAGTTCAAAGAGAGACTTTGACTGATTATCGTTTGAGTCACTGGAGTCCACAGAGCTATAGGATTCTTGCTGATGCTTGCGTGCAGTCATGGCCGAATTCAGAGAGGACGCAGAGGTGGCGGCATTTATGGCTATGGGCTGCGATGAAGTAAGCGAACTGGAACGCTTGCTATTCGAGCTGAAGCCAAGATTCGATTTTGGTCTATTGCAGCCAGCGGCAATAGCCTGCAACAACAGAAAAGCAAATTTCTAAGTTGGCATAATAATTTGGGGGAAATATGTACTGACCTGACTCAGCAAATTGGTATCATCCTCCGAGTCAATGGATAGGGAACTCAACGAATCATCTTGCCAATGTGGCGGCCTTTGAACTTGCTCGTCCTTAAAAGGCGTTGCCTTTGTCACGCCAGCTGCAGGACTGTAAATAGGAAATTGTTTAATAAGCTTTGTGTTTCAGATTCGTTGATTCGTACCCATTTAAAGCAGTTGTCGCCTCTTCCAATTGCACTGCAGGACCAACTAGGCTGGAACCGACTGTCAGATTGGATAGGCCAGAGGCTACAGAAAAATTGCAGGGACTATCCTCCACCAAATACTTGCTCATCTCATCGCGTGAGGGCAAGTATCCCGGCAAGACATTGCCACCGCGCCTCATCATCGCAATGGGATCCTCTGGTTGCTTGCTGATGGTGGGCGGGGCTACCTTCTGCAGCATGCCATCGCGTATACACTGCTCGAGGAGATGTCCTCCAGCTGCGCAATCCGAAGCATTGGATGAGACATCATCCGATAAATTGAGGGAACTTCTGGCGGCTTGATTGCCACCAACAGCAGTCAGGGGATCTTTTATCTCAGTCGAATTGATGGAAATGGCTGAGAGATTTGTATTACTGCCCACCTTTGAAAGTTGGGCAGGAGTATCCTCTGTGCAATAGTTGCGTGTGGTTTCCTCTCTACTTGCAGGTTGGGGCTCTGCAGTAGTCGGCTTTCTTTGCATTCCCATATTGATGCAATTGGCCAGAAGCATTTCATCTTCCTCGCCAGGCATTGTCTCTGGTTCATCATCCACAATACTGAGATTACTTAGACTAGTAGCCGTCGAAAATTGTGCTGGGGTATGCTCCACATTGAAGCTACTTAAGTCATCCTCGAATACACTACGCAGAGGACGCACTGCCGGATTGGCCGACGACTGCTGCTGCTCATTAGTCTCAGCCTTTGGAGCTAATCCTGTTGCAGTTGCAGAATTCTCACTATTTCGTCGCGGAGACTGTGGCATACTCTGTGTGGGTGAATCGGGCAACTCAGAGGGCGATATGACGCCACTAGCCAGACGGCTAAAATCACTAACCACCGAGCTCTTGTCATCACAATTGGCTACATCACCATCTACGTCCACTTCATGGACCAGTGAGTCCATGGAACTACGTCGGGAAAACATCAACGGGGTTTCCAGTGCCGAATTGGCCTGTAAGACAGAACTACCAGCGAGGGGAGGCTTAACGAGCTGCGGCGAATCAATCGCCACCGCTGCTGCCGCCTCTTCTTCCTCCTCTAGCTTCATCACGGGTTTTGACTTTATCTCTGTTCCAATAGCTGCAGCTTTGCCTGCTTCATCCAGGCTACTGAGTGAATCGTAGCGACTAAAATAACCTGGAGTCCCTTCCTCGCAGTAATTAATGGGCTTTTCGGGTGTATAGGAGCCCGATCCGCATTGCGATTGTTTGGTTGGTTTCTTTGTGGTGGCCACCGTGGTGGTGGTGGTGCTGATGCTACCCACCATGGGCGTAGCCGCCGTAGGTTTCACCTCCTCTGCAGCTGAGGGATCTAAATCGGGCTTTACGGCCAATCGAAGATCCGTCACTGAGGCCGCATTTGAGATCACATAAGGTGTATCCTCTGTCTGATAGCATTTCACACTGTCATCCAATATTAAAAGAATTTCTTGGCCAGAATCGGCTTTGGCCGGTTCTTGGGCAACTGCATCATCAGTTCCGGGAGTAGCCGCCAGTTCAATTTGATTCTCAGCATAGCGCAAACTAAAGTCTGTGGGCTGATCCAGATCGGTTTCCTGATATGATGTTGATGTTGAAGCTTTGCCATGACTTTCGTTGTACTTGACTGAGTAATCAATGGGTTGCTCCTCGGTGGCCTCCGCATCTTCAAATGTTGAAATTTTGGCTGGACCCTTTCGTTGAGCGTCGGAGGCAGAGGCGGATCGCATCAGATGTTCATAGGCTGAATCGGATTTCGCAGAGTACACAGAATCGCGACTTTCACTCTTGGTCAGCATGGCCGACCGAGTCAGGCGGGGCATAGCGGCAACAGCACCATGACGACGTGCAGCAGAACTGACTGAAGAGCTGGAGGATCGTTCCTTGGTTCTAGGTTTGCCACCTGTATCCAAATTGTCACAAGTCTCGGCATGCCTTTCGCCCAATTCCTGCTGCAGAGCTTTCTGCTTTCGGGCCTCTAAAGTGGGCAACTGTTTCAATCCCATGGATCGGGCAATGGGATCGAGATGGTGTTGATTCTGGACGGCGGGCCGAAAGTTCAGTAGATTCTTCAAAGCCGACGAACTGCCCTCTGAGATCATGGCATGCTTGGAGTGTATCAGCGATCGCAACATGGGCACGGCTCCATTATCCCAAAGGAATTTCTGATCCTCTGGGCAGCGGGCCGATAGATTCCACAGGGTTCCACAGGAATTGCTAACCACCGTAAGACTCTCCGACTTCAATTGCTGCAACAAGATGGCCAAACAGTTGTGTTCTCTTAGAATTTTGCGATATGGTTCACATACAGCAATGTGGCTAGAGACGTTCCGGAGGATTCCACCGGCATTCTCAATGATTTTCAGCGTCTTGCTCGGACCCTCGTAACTTAACATACCCACCAGAAAAGAGAGAGCTCCATCCACCGCACAGAACTCTGCTTTATTGGTGCTGCAATGTGCCGAAAGATTCCACAAAGCCGACAAAATTGCCTTCAGTGTGTTCTCACTCTTATTTCGCATGGCCGCCAGGGCGAGAGCTGTTACCGTTCCAATCTCGTTGAGAACTGCCTTCATGTTGCTATCGGCCCGCCAAGAGAGATTTCGCAGTACACTCGCTGTCACCTGCAACAAGTCATCGGGGGCCGAGTCCAGCTGGGCCACCAGCGCCTCCATAAACTGCTTTTGAGAACACAGCAACGCCTTGTTGTTCTCATCGCCAAAGGTTAGATTGGTCAGGGCCATAAGAGCGTAACGACGCAAAGAGTTGCAACACTGATCCTCCGGCTTGGGACCATGCACGGCGTGATCTAAATGCACTAGATTGGGAATCGCGTGTAGAGCCCCCAGATCGCACATGGCATGCCGATGTTCCTCATCAAAACTGACCTTCATCAGTGACGAAATGGCCGCCAATGGATGCCGATCCGAGTCATCGGCAATGGCCTCGCCTCCGCTCTGAAGTAGAGTCTTTAGAAAGCTGCAGTAATCCATGATTTGATCGAGTAGACGCAGAACTTTGGTCTCACGCCGTCCTGCCTTCTCATCAGGATGACTGTGCACCACATTGTGAAGGGCAAGGCTGGCGCATTTGCGGACCTCCTGTTCGTTGTCCGGAGCGTGCATCATTTGGACCAGAAGCGGCATACAACCCGAGCGACGCAATGTGGCACAACTTTGTCCATTTGCCGAAAGCTCTAGGAATTTTTTGGACATCTCCAGAGGGTCATTGGATCCTAACATGGAAAGCAACGAGTACACACACTCCACTTTGGATCCGAGAGTGGCATCTACAGCTGCCGAGGTTGCTGCTCCATAGCGCTCATCAAAACTCATGGTCCAAGCGGCTCCTTTGGGCAATCGTGAGGCACTTCCATTTGGATTCTCACCACTTGTGTCTAGAAAACGGGAGAGAGTGTACGATGGCTCCTTGCTACGCGATACTCGACTCGAACTGGCTGGTGAGCCTCCACTGCCAGGATTTCTTGGTGGCAGGTCTTCCAATTGTTGTTGCTGGGCCGATTTGCGCTCAAAATTCCTATCCAAGCTTCGATGTTCCCGCATTTCGCGCAACTCCTGCGCCACCATATAGTCCGGCGGAATGGGATTCTCATCTAGAAAATGTTTGGCTGCCGATTTCTTGCCTCCTCCGACTCCAACAGGAGCCTGACTAAAGTGCAACGTATTATCATCCTGGGTAAACTCTTTCTTCGTATACCCGCTAGCCGCAAGCTCATAGTCACTTATCTCGCCATCCCTTTCATATTTCTTATCCATTTTCAACTGCTCACCGGCAGCGGCTCCAAAGCCACCATCATCATATTCGGGTGGCGGCACTGCATCATAGTCCAAGAAATGCGGCTTCCGTTCGGGCACTGCATCCACATCGACATCAACATCGTCGAGACTAATCCCCGATAGACCCGCTACCAGGGCCTGGTCCACAACATCCTCCTCTAGATCAGGTGTTAATGATGGCTCCAACATTATCTCTTAATTAATTATTCAAGCACAGTCTGACAAAATCCATGGCCTGCAATGAGAGAACAGCGAGACATTTTCTCATTATAAATTCTATCCCATAAGATAAGCATCTATTCCAACCCTCTTTTATCTGAATCTATCATGTAGTTTGCAAAATTAAACCCCAACGATGAGGCGAAAGACAATCTAACCATTGACTTAACTACCAGCATAATTCCAATCCATAAACGGATCTAGAAAATATTTTTGAGGGAGGGTCTGAACAAAAAATAATACATTTTCGATTAATAAAATGTAGTAATTTTTCCAGAATTTATGGAAATTATACGGTCACTTCCAAAACTCCACATTTTTGGGTGGTGTCTAGAGCCCCTGGACTCCCTCTCAGAATGCGCCCATGTTCCAATCTCAAATAACAAGATAATGGAATATTTACTTCTTGATTCCAAATTTATCAACTTAAATGAATTACATTAAATAGACAATAAGTAACCTAATAGGGGAACTAACTAACTTAACTAAAATTGCATTAAAATTAAGCTGAAAGATCAAAGATCTCAAAGACAGTTTAGCTGGAAATACATCATTTAACCACCTTCTTCTCTATGGAACTATCTTTCAGTATTGCGTTACTGGTGTTAAAAAATGTTTAAATTTATTTAATCGACTTTAAAAGGGCAGTTGCCTCTTTGAAATTGCTATAACGAATCGATTAATAATGTCTAAAATCCAATATTTATCGTTTAACCAACTAATCACAATAATTTGACGTTTTATGCCTGATGATGATTAGTGATTAGTCTTCTTACATTGATAATCAAGTTATTAAGCCTCATATATAGCCTATGTATGTATGTCTGTTGTTGTGGATTTTATAATTATGGCAATAAGACAATTATTATTAAGATTATTATGCACAGCAGACGCTACTGCTCTTTGCTGCTGTGCTAGTGGCTGCTGATGCACTGCATCCATCATTTAGAAAGTTAGCGGCTCCGCGTTGTATTTGACGGAATTTCCAGTGCATGAAATACAAACAACAAAAGCTACATACATACACAGAGGAGATGCGTTTTTTACTTCTTCTTTTGTTGCTGCCGTTGAATTATGTGCAAATGCAATTTGGGGCTGCTGCTGCAGCTGAATATGTTTTCTTATTACAGCGGCGCATGCGCCGTAAAATTGAGCATAAATAACTACATACGATATATATGTACATATATACATACATACATCTGTGTCTAAATGTGAACCGTAAGAGTCTGGGTCGAAGACGTGTCCCAGTTCTTCTACTTATACAAGTCAAAAATGTTGTTCAAGCTCTAATTGGCAAATTAATCAACAATATATAAATACATACACCATTAAAAAACAGAAAAAAAAAAACTAAACAAAAAGAAAAACTGGAAAACCACAATTTGACTAGATGCAAATCAAAAAATCGATTGTGTAATAGCGGAAATGCATGATCAAATAGTTTTGGCATGGTCGAGTCATTTATGTACATACATGTGAGCAATTAAATGTTTGCTTGGGTCTTAAAATAAAATTTTAAAATTGAATACCTTTTATTCACAAAATAAAAGTATATAAGTATTAGGCTTTCATTTATTTTTTAAACCTATAAGATCGTAGATTATAATTAAGCATCAGTATCGCTTATCAAAACTCAAATCTTTCATAAGAAGTGAAATGCAATGTCAATAGCGTGTTACCATTTATCTTTTTTTTTTATTACAACTAAATAATACACATATGTTAAAAGTTGTATGGTTATCATGCTTAAAATCTCACTTGATTCCGAGCAAAATTGTTCACCGAAAAACAAGAAAAGGTAGTGATCACATTTGGTGCAAGGCGCGATTTATATTGAGGAGTAAAATTATCATCTTAGCGACCTTCTGAAGCTCCTTATGAAGATTTAGTATGCGAAAATAACTCGATTCGGGTTGATGATCATAAAGAAAATTTAATTTAAATTAGAATATGGAAATTCTACCTACTGTACTTTCACAAGTTTCGAATTAGTCATACATATATCAGGATTGGCAACTGCGAATCTGTGACTGCCAAATTTTAACAGATTTTCGAAAGTGATACCATATTTAAAAGCTCTTAAATTCAAATTACATTTAAATTGATTACAAATCACTTTTATGCCTTAATTTCCAGAGCTCTAATTTTGCCAATATTTGGAGGATATATTTGAAATAATATCTTTCAATATATACACCAATTTTTACAAGAAAGAAGTTCTGATTTTTTCAAAAATCGTGTTGAAATTATATTTTGTACAAAGATCATATGGATGCAAAATTGCGATTTAATATATGTATGTATGTAGGTGCAGTTTTTTGAATTCGATTAGAGATTGTCCAAAATTCAGGCTGAATAAAAGTTTTAATAGGCAGAATAAGCACTAATTTATGTAACGACGAGAATTATTAAACAATTAGAAGGTATTTGTAAGCCGGTTCTGCAAGAATTGTTTTATATTAAACACTCTTTATTTATTTAGTTGGTTAACCACGTTATGCCGTATCAGCTGGCTGATAAGGCCAGCCCCTGTGATTATTCTTCTATATGGAATGCTTAGATCAACAGAGTAACAGAAGTTGGCCTTTGATGAATCAACTGGCGGTTCATCAATTAAATACTTACATATATTTGTATGTAAGTGTGGTATGTACACATTCATACATATGTTTGTACATACATATGCTGGCAAATAGCACGAAGAATGCGAAATATATGCGTCATTTGTCTAGTCACTAGCTGCTTTTTCTATTGTGACCGCCTTCCTTCCCTCCTGGGTATCTTCTCGTGTCATTAACCCAAAGCAAAAGGAAACATTTGGCACAGTGTAACTTTTTAAATTCAAAATGTATGCAAAACTTTTGCCATAGAAAGTTAATTTAAAAGTTTTTTTTCTCTTTCAATACTAAAAAATTTTGTTTTAGAAAATAAAAGGAAAATAAAAAAAGTTTGAGTTTATTCTAAAATATGTATTCATGGTATTAAAATGTATATTGAATCACTGTGCAGCAAGTGCTTTTGGGATGGCACACATTTTGCATACCGAAAAACCAAAACGCCAGAACTATCAACGCGCACTAGTGAAGGAGGAGTAGAAGGAGAAGGTATACAAGGCGGTGACCAAGACAAAGACAGAGAGGGGGTTACATAGGAGGGTATAGGCATATAAAAAGCAAAAACAACAACAAGGGGGGAAGTAAAATATGTATGCGCAAAAAATAACTAATAAAAGTACACACAGAAATTGTCAAATGAATGTTTCTAATTTCTGTATGTGTGAGTGTGTTTTACGAAAGTTGCTTATGTTGTTGTCTTAATGTCTTTGCGGCACAACAGAGATGGAGATCATGATTATGTAAATTGTAGAAAAGTAAAAGGGAAACTAAATACTAACGACTTTATTTCAGTTTCTGTTGCCCACAAATGGTATAAAAACCCATAGACCATGCATAAAATATAAATATGCGTACATACAAGTGTGCAACTGTAATACAATGATTAATTATGTTAAAACAAAAGGCAGCCAAACAAAAAAAGGAAAGACAGAAAGACAGAGATAGAGATTTACTAAATTCAAGCACTTATCACTTAGGCGGACCAACACATTCACTTTACAACAAAAGAAAAACACCCAATGATAAAGGAGCCTCACACACACGCACACACATCACACACACACAAATTCTTCCCAAAACACACGCAATCGCACTCCCACACACACATACACTTACGTATCAGTATTAACTTTTATTGATTTTTCCTGTACAAGGAATGCGCACACAAACACACACACAGAATATCTTTGTATGATGTCTCATCAGAATTATCAATTAAAAATCAAAAATGTCTTTGCTAAACTCTACCTTAAATAGGCATTGCTATATACAGTTGCTGGTTTCTTTAATGTTTTATTTGTCCCCCATACAACAAGAATTAAGAAGATTCTAATCGGAATAGACTCCCACACAGAGGTAGAGGCAGGTTTTTGTTTAGTACCTTTCTTAGTAAGCGAAAAATGATGATACTTTTTGAAAAGCAGCAGCTGCGGCCTTCACTTTTAATTGGCGTACATTTCACTGTTTATCACTGCAGGTATTTGCTCTTAGATATTGCATTTATTTTTAATTATTACACATATTTTTTAGATAATAATTTTGCTGATTTTTTTCGCACCGACCGTAGAACCACTCGCCAAGAAAACAAAAAAACAATAAGAAAACCGCTGCAGTGGCGCCATCTGTTTATCTCTTAAACATATCTACTCATCTGAAATACGCACGGTCACATCTCGCGTTATCTACTCATTTCAATAAGCACGGTCACACCTCGCTTTATCTACTCATTTGAACAAGCACGGTCACACCATCGATCTACATATGGACACTTATCGACGCGTGTGTCAGAATCTTGGTCACACTAACTGTAAAATTGTCAGCATCATTTGGCGTGAATTTTTTTTTTGTGTTTTCGCGCTGTTTATAATTTCATAAAATTTAATTAATAAAATATAAAATAATGGTTAAAAAAAAGCAAAATGCAACCATATTGCGTTCGCATTTTGAAATGACGAGTAAATATCCAAAGAGGCGACCCAGAGAGAAGGAAAAAATTGACCCCATACCAGCAACAAAAACAACAACAGCGTCTCGTCTGAAAAAATGCGTTGTGAAAATCAAACGGCTTAAAAATCCTAAGAAATCACTTACAAACAATCCAATTGATGCTTCGAATTTGGGTGAAACAATGTTTGATCCCGATCTGGTACGGAACTCCACCATGTTGTTTCAGCCAAGTAAGACTTAAATATTGTGATGATTTGAAAGAAAAAAACATTTAAATTCAATTTTATTTTATATTTAGCGCCTTGCAAAGTACGCCTCAAACGTACAACATTAACAAATATAAAGAGTCCGACATCAAAATCTAAAGACCAAGAAACTAGCCGAGAGCCTAGATTTTTCCATAGAGATCAACAACCGATGCGAACAAGATCTTCAGTGACTCGTAATGTTTATGAGTTTCTTTCCGAATCTCAAATCGAGGACGCTGAGGACCACAAAGATCCAGCTGAGGATATAATTAAGAAGATGGTCAATGATGGCAGAGCGTGCATAATGACGCGTACTCGAAAGGCAGGACAATTTCGAGCTAAGCCTGTCAAAAAGAAAGTTCGAGTTGTGGGCAAAAGAAGACTATGTTCCCTGGAAGATGCCCGCCCTGCAATATCGCCCATCTACCAACCTGAAGCTGATTCCAATGATCCAAAAACGTTCCCGCCACCACTTCCACATAAAGTACCTCATATTATGTCGCCCATCTACGAACTTAAAGCTGATTCCGATGATGAACAAAGGTTCGCGCCGCCCATCACACCAATTTCTCAAAAGGCGCGTCAGGCCATGTCTCCCATCTACGAACTGGATACTAATTCCAGTGAAGAAAGTCAACCGAATCCCATTCAAGTCCTGGCACAAGTGCATGTTTCTAGCCCAGAAACTCAAAAATCTGTGACGGAGTCCTCAGCCTACAGCCATTTGGCGCGTTCGGTTATATTAAACCAAACCCAAAATCATAATAAATTAACTTCCCCTTCAAAAAGGCGACAGCAATTGGACTTGGTGCGGAAGTTTATAAGCACTCCCATTAATGGCAAAAATGGAAACACAGTGACTACTACAATTTCACCAATTCCCACACAGGCGGCGAGCAAAGTTGTTGGTCCAGCTGGAGGAGGTTCTTCGCCTTGGCGAGTTTCCCAAGAGTCACTGCTGCCAAATACATTTAGATTTGGATTAAATACATCACATTTGCCTTCGTTCTCCAGTGATCATCAACCGAAACTGCATGTATATATACCAGATGGGAACTGCCAACGGGCTCCATCTCCTGATTTTAATTGTCCAACACAGAAGGATATTAGAAACAACTCGAATGGAGAAAATATGCCTCCATTGGCTACTTCTGCAGGCAATGAGAACGCGGAGAACTTAGTGCATTTGCCTAATCCCAGGAGGACTTTGCAAAATCGCATGCCACTCAAAGACATCAACATATTGGAGGTTGTCCACCTGCCCTCATGGAAAAAGAATCCACTCGTGCAGGCCACGCCTTCAAAAGATGAATCAGCCCCAAAAGATGCAATATCACCAAATAGTCAAAAATCTAGTTCTAATCATAGTCGGCGTGAAAGCCGTAATCTTTTTGGTTTCGAGGAGTTCCTTGATGCAAATGAGCATTCCCAACTAGAAGTGCAGGCCACAGCTTTAAATCAGGACCAAACACTCAACGATAAACTCCAGCGAATGAAGAGATTACGCCCGGTTGAGCGGGATTTTCCTCAGGTCGCCTCAACACCTCTGCGGTACGGCTATGATAACCAACTTCAGCAGCGTAGCATAAGACAGATGCTATGCTCCACGATGATTGCTCCAGTATTCCAACCACCCCCACGAAATATAGATGATTCAGTAGGATTGTTTTCGGACATGCAACCTGATCCGGAAGCATCATTTGACCACAAGGTAAATACAAAGAAGACTCTCAATATTTGCATCCATTTATCGTCGACAATATCCACAAATATCAATGTCGAAGTTGAATTATTGGTGCTATATGAAATCAAAATCACGAACATGTTATTTGTTTTGATTGAGCTAACAGGGCCGCAAAGATTACAGCTTATCTTTGTACGGTAGTAAGCCGCTCACACAAAAAGAAAAAAATCAGCAAAATGTGTCGATATTTAATTTTATAAATTATACTTTTTCTAGAAACCGAGGAGAACCTATGTTCAGGAGCGACCCAAACGCAAACGAAAGCAACGGGTTAAAGTTTTATTCATTGACACCGATTCTTCCGACAACGACGATGACGAGGAGGATTTGCTTGACTCTCCACAGAAAGCAGCAAAGAAACGATGTCGAAAAGATGCCGAGCACGAGGCCAATTTAAAGGAATTTGTTACCAGTTTCAATAAGCAATGCGAGGAAGTAGAAAAGTTTCCAGTGATTATCGAATAAGAGTTTGATTATTATTTTTTTTTTTGGTTTTTCCTTTTAGAAGAGATTATGTCAGTTTAAAGCGCAAAGACAGAAAGATTCTTCTTTTTTTCAAGGGAACAGAGAGAAAAGTTTATCATTTCTGTATATTTTAAGCGTTTCGGAAAGGAGACTCATATTTGGCTTATTTCCCAAATATTTTTACACCTATCAAATTCAGAGTGTTTTTTTTTTTTTTTAAATAAATAGTAATTTATTGAAACAAATATGTTGCTAACTTAAACTATTCTTTTACATAATTAGTTATGGGAACTTGCAATTGTAAATAACTAAAATAGTAAAATAATCTAATTAGTCTCAAATACTAAGCGGTAGCTAGAAAATGTACAGGATTAAGCATTCTTAAAGACTTAGTCGACCTCTTCAACTGTGGGTCCGGGCCGACCACCGAATCCTCCAGCCTGTTGTCCACAATTGGGTCCAGCTGTTTGACTTTGCTGATGCATTTTTGTCATTATGGGGGAACAGTGTTTAGTGAGCTCCTCCAGTTTGTGATCGAACTCCTCCTTTTCGGCTGTGGTATTTGAATCCAGCCATTTGATCGTCTCGTTACACCTTTCAATCACTGAGGACTTGTCGGTCTCGCTAAGCTTATCAGCACTAGCCTGTTCTACAGCCTGTTTCACGTTAAAGACGTAGGTCTCCAAGCTGTTGCGGGAAGATATCCGTTGACGCTGTTTCTCATCCTCATCGGCATAACGCTCCGCATCGCTCACCATTCGGTCAATATCAGCTTGCGATAGACGACCCTTGTCGTTCTTGATGGTAATATTCTTAGCCTTGCCAGTGCTCATCTCCTTGGCGGTGACATTGAGTATTCCATTGGCATCCATGTCAAAAGTGACCTCTATTTGAGGAACACCTCTTGGTGCCGGAGGAATTCCAGACAGGTCGAAGGTTCCCAGTGCATTGTTGTCCTTGGTCATCACCCGTTCGCCCTCGTAAACTTGAATTGCAACTCCAGGCTGATTGTCAGCATAGGTTGAGAACGTTTTGGTTTGCTTGCAGGGAATGCGGGAATTGCGTTCGATCAATTTGGTCATAACTCCACCAGCAGTCTCTATGCCAAGAGAGAGCGGTGCCACATCCACCAGAAGGACATCTTGGATCTTGCCGCTCTGGTCGCCACTGAGAATCGCTGCTTGGACTGCAGCGCCATAGGCCACTGCTTCGTCTGGGTTGATAGAGAGGTTTAGGCTCTTTCCGTTGAAGAACTGTTGGAGCAGGCTCTGTACTTTGGGAATGCGTGTGGAGCCGCCCACAAGCACAATGTCATGGATTTGACCCTTGTCCATCTTGGCATCGTTTAGAGCTTTTTCCACGGGCTGCAGAGTGTTGCGGAACAGATCGGCGCATAGCTCCTCAAACCGGGCACGACTTATTTTAGTGTAGAAGTCATGTCCTTCGAACAATGCATCCACCTCGATGGTAGCCTCGGAGCTGGATGACAGAGTACGCTTGGCTCGTTCAGCCGCTGTGCGCAGGCGTCGCAGAGCTCGGGGATTGGATCGCATATCCTTCTTGAATTTACGCTTGAACTCTTCTGCCAGGTGTGTCACCAATCGGTTATCGAAGTCCTCACCGCCAAGATGTGTGTCACCAGCGGTGGCCCGGACCTCAAAGAGTGATCCTTCATCAATAGTCAGGATGGATACATCGAAAGTACCGCCTCCTAAATCAAAGATCAGCACATTCCGCTCTCCCTTGAGATTCTTGTCCAGACCATAGGCCAGAGCTGCCGCCGTTGGTTCGTTTATGATTCTCAGCACATTCAAACCAGCAATATGGCCCGCATCCTTAGTAGCCTGTCTCTGAGAATCGTTGAAGTAGGCTGGCACTGTGATGACTGCATCTGTAATGCTCTGGCCCAAATATGCCTCGGCTGTCTCCTTCATCTTGGCCAGCACCATGGAGCTAATCTCCTCGGGGGCAAAACGCTTTGACTCGCCCTTAAATTCAACTCCTATTTTGGGTTTGCCTCCATCGCTGACGACCTTGAATGGCCAGTGCTTGATGTCCTCTGCAATCTTGGGATCGTCGTACTTGCGGCCAATAAGACGTTTTGCATCGAATACTGTGTTTCTTGGATTCATAGCCACCTGGTTCTTAGCGGCATCGCCTATTAGACGCTCCGAGTCAGTGAATGCCACATAGCTGGGCGTTGTCCGGTTGCCCTGGTCATTGGCTATAATCTCCACTTTTCCATGTTGATAAACTCCCACGCAGGAGAACGTGGTACCCAAATCTATTCCAATAGCAGGCATTTTGTTTCTTCTTTTTGTTGTTATTGTTGTTTATATATTTATATATATATGTATAAATAACTTTATTATCTTTCACCTTTAGAATTGTTTTATTTTGGTTGCTTGTTCAGCAAGTCGCTTTTTTTTACGTTTCGCTTGTTTTTGTGATGTTATCACTTCACTTGTTTGAATTGAATTGCTGCGAAGAGAAATATTCAGCCCTATTTATACTCGGACGCTCTCTTTTCGAAATTTCGAGACGCTCTCTTCTCGTACTCTCTCGAACAATCAGCAGATATCAATGAGTGTGAGCGAGATAGCACACGTTTACCCCTACATCAAGTGCGGAAAATTCTCGAATTATCTGTGGCTTTGTATTCGCTGCCTACCTCAACTCTGCCTACCTTTAACTCTGAAAATTTACACAATCTAGATTCTAGAAGTTTTGATATTCGTATTGAACTGTTGTTTCTAATTTAGCTGGCTTACAGTCTCTGTTTAAATTTCAATATTATATTTCAACTGCAAGCTGTAGAAAATTTTAAATCAATTTTGTATCGACTGATGTACATATGTACATACATACATACATATGTACATACATATGTATGTATGTACATATGTATCTAAATTTTTCACTTCGCTCACGTCAAAATTCTATTTTTAACCGACATTTCCTGCCAATTCCTGAATAACATCATCAATACATAAATAAATAAAACTAGCAAATTCATAACATGGGAAAAAATTTTGTATTAAACAATTTTAAAGCACAAACAGTAAAAGTAAATACATACATACATACATACATATGTAAGTAAAAAACAAGATTGTTTAAGTACGGTTACTAATTATTCTGGTTAGTACATACATATGTACACATGAATGTCTATGTATGTATGTATTTTAGCCCATTCATCAAAACATGAGACATTACAATTCGCAGATAGTCAATGAACTTTCGTTGACATGCCTTCCCAGAAACAGGTTTCATACGCGTGAGCTGAGATCAAGAGATTAAAACGTCACGTTTGTGAGCATTTAAATCAAATAATAATGTTATTTTGCAGTCCTCGGTAGATGAGTTGTCTAAGTGGCCCAGTCAATTAGGTAACTGAACAACGAGGATCCGGGCTCGAATCCCAGGCTAGTGTATGGATGTAGTTTTCGTCTAAGCCGAAGGCCTTAGTTGCCAGTGCTTGTAAAATACATTTAGTTAGGTTGATAGTTTACAACTACATATGTATGTATATCCTATACTTATAATAATAATAATAATAATGTTATTTTATATACATATAATATATTGTATGTATGCACATACAAAATTATAAATTTAACTAAGTGAGCAATCAAATATTAAATTTTTCAAGAATAAACAAGATGCATATGTATGTACATACATATCTAATTTTAGATTGGAAAAGATTTAAGACCTACCTCAAAAAAAACAAAACAACAATAGAGAGCCACAGATAATTCGAGAATTTTCCGCACTTGATGTAGGGGTAAACGTGTGCTATCTCGCTCACACTCATTGATATCTGCTGATTGTTCGAGAGAGTACGAGAAGAGAGCGTCTCGAAATTTCGAAAAGAGAGCGTCCGAGTATAAATAGGGCTGAATATTTCTCTTCGCAGCAATTCAATTCAAACAAGTGAAGTGATAACATCACAAAAACAAGCGAAACGTAAAAAAAGCGACTTGCTGAACAAGCAACCAAAATAAAACAATTCTAAAGGTGAAAGATAATAAAGTTATTTATACAAATTGAAAATTAAAAGATATTGTGGAAAACCAAGTAAAGAAAAATCGCACAAATCATCAACGACAAGAAGTAAAACAACAATAACAACAAAAAGAAGAAACAAAATGCCTGCTATTGGAATAGATTTGGGTACCACGTTCTCCTGCGTGGGAGTTTATCAACATGGAAAAGTGGAGATTATAGCCAATGACCAGGGCAACCGGACAACGCCCAGCTATGTGGCATTCACTGACTCGGAGCGTCTAATAGGCGATGCCGCTAAGAACCAGGTGGCTATGAATCCAAGAAACACAGTATTCGATGCAAAACGTCTTATTGGCCGCAAGTACGACGATCCCAAGATTGCAGAGGACATCAAGCACTGGCCATTCAAGGTCGTCAGCGATGGAGGCAAACCCAAAATAGGAGTTGAATTTAAGGGCGAGTCAAAGCGTTTTGCCCCCGAGGAGATTAGCTCCATGGTGCTGGCCAAGATGAAGGAGACAGCCGAGGCATATTTGGGCCAGAGCATTACAGATGCAGTCATCACAGTGCCAGCCTACTTCAACGATTCTCAGAGACAGGCTACTAAGGATGCGGGCCATATTGCTGGTTTGAATGTGCTGAGAATCATAAACGAACCAACGGCGGCAGCTCTGGCCTATGGTCTGGACAAGAATCTCAAGGGAGAGCGGAATGTGCTGATCTTTGATTTAGGAGGCGGTACTTTCGATGTATCCATCCTGACTATTGATGAAGGATCACTCTTTGAGGTCCGGGCCACCGCTGGTGACACACATCTTGGCGGTGAGGACTTCGATAACCGATTGGTGACACACCTGGCAGAAGAGTTCAAGCGTAAATTCAAGAAGGATATGCGATCCAATCCCCGAGCTCTGCGACGCCTGCGCACAGCGGCTGAACGAGCCAAGCGTACTCTGTCATCCAGCTCCGAGGCTACCATCGAGGTGGATGCATTGTTCGAAGGACATGACTTCTACACTAAAATAAGTCGTGCCCGGTTTGAGGAGCTATGCGCCGATCTGTTCCGCAACACTCTGCAGCCCGTGGAAAAAGCTCTAAACGATGCCAAGATGGACAAGGGTCAAATCCATGACATTGTGCTTGTGGGCGGCTCCACACGCATTCCCAAAGTACAGAGCCTGCTCCAACAGTTCTTCAACGGAAAGAGCCTAAACCTCTCTATCAACCCAGACGAAGCAGTGGCCTATGGCGCTGCAGTCCAAGCAGCGATTCTCAGTGGCGACCAGAGCGGCAAGATCCAAGATGTCCTTCTGGTGGATGTGGCACCGCTCTCTCTTGGCATAGAGACTGCTGGTGGAGTTATGACCAAATTGATCGAACGCAATTCCCGCATTCCCTGCAAGCAAACCAAAACGTTCTCAACCTATGCTGACAATCAGCCTGGAGTTGCAATTCAAGTTTACGAGGGCGAACGGGTGATGACCAAGGACAACAATGCACTGGGAACCTTCGACCTGTCTGGAATTCCTCCGGCACCAAGAGGTGTTCCTCAAATAGAGGTCACTTTTGACATGGATGCCAATGGAATACTCAATGTCACCGCCAAGGAGATGAGCACTGGCAAGGCTAAGAATATTACCATCAAGAACGACAAGGGTCGTCTATCGCAAGCTGATATTGACCGAATGGTGAGCGATGCGGAGCGTTATGCCGATGAGGATGAGAAACAGCGTCAACGGATATCTTCCCGCAACAGCTTGGAGACCTACGTCTTTAACGTGAAACAGGCTGTAGAACAGGCTAGTGCTGATAAGCTTAGCGAGACCGACAAGTCCTCAGTGATTGAAAGGTGTAACGAGACGATCAAATGGCTGGATTCAAATACCACAGCCGAAAAGGAGGAGTTCGATCACAAACTGGAGGAGCTCACTAAACACTGTTCCCCCATAATGACAAAAATGCATCAGCAAAGTCAAACAGCTGAACCCAATTGTGGACAACAGGCTGGGGGATTCGGTGGTCGTTCCAGACCCACAGTCGAAGAGGTCGATTAAGTCAAACAGATTCTATTATCAAATATTTTGCATATTTTATTTGAGACTGAGAGTTTATGGTTTTAATCATACATAAAAACATTAGATTAAATTCATTGTGTTATAGACTTAAGTTAGCAACAAATTCTAAAAATAAAGTATTAAATTATGATTATTGTTTAAAAAGTAAAGTTTACAATATTAGTGTACTTCTTGTACGACATTCTTGAATATTTAAGTGCAAGAAAATTGCTTACTTGAAGCACTGACTTCTTTATTTAACAAAGGACTTAAAATTATTATATACATATATTCGATATTATATACATATGTTGCATATTACAAATTACTTAAATTTGATATCATGGCAGATAAGTTTGTCCTTCTCTGCCATCTGTTCAAGCAAATGTACATATATCATTGCCTTCGTTTAAACGCAGATCCTTGATATTACCAGCAAGTATCTTGGTAAATCGAAAAAACAGCAATCGCAAGTCCAAGAGTTACCGATATAAACAATGAAAGGTTCAATTTTTTTGGAAAGGCTGATTTGTGTTTGAATTAGATTTTCAGTCAATTTTATATTTCTCAAGTCTTTAAAGGTAATAGAATTGAGATTTTCTAATGTTAATCCACTAAACGAAATGGATTCTATGGATCCTTTAAAAAAAATAAACGTAATTATTGCGAAATTTTGAATGAATGAATATCAATTTGAGTTTCACTTATTAAAGTTGTTCAAGTCGTCTCCCCATAATAATCCACATTATTTGGATTAAGATCTTTCATATAATCCGTGGATCGAAGATATTTAACTTAGCTCTTGTTTAAGATTTGAAGTGTCGGCGCTTTGTATTTGATATAGGCTGAGTTTAGTGGCTTGATAAAACTGTGACTACTTCACTTTAAAGAAACACTTAAAGAATTATCGATAACGGGACGTTTAAACGGATATTGTATAAATTTTCGGATTTAAAATCAGTGTAATAAGATGCATCTAAAAATAGTTACAGTATTAAAAACAATATTTCAGGTTTTTTAAAATTGATACAATGTGAACCTATCCTCCTTTTTTTTGCTAATGTTCTCCTGCGCAATTAATCATATCGTTTAATTCTCTTTTCACACTTTTCATTGATGGGCGGTTGGTGGGTTCTTTATCCCAGCAGCTCTTTATCAATTCCTTCATAGATTCAGGGCATTTTTTCATTGGACCACCGAAAGAAGGCCGTTCACCTGTAATAAAAATAACAATTATTTGGAAATATATATTTATATTTATAATTTTTTTTAATCTAATTGTGAGACTAGTTACCCTGGGCGACACTCATTTGTAGGGGGAATGCCCCTTTATACCAGTTTAATGGCTTTTGCATTGCCAACATCTCCCACACAGTTATTCCAAAACTATAGACATCGCACTTTTCTGTATAAATGTGGCTGTCGTACACCTGAATGCAAAAAAAAAAAATTTACGTTTATATATACTAGGTATACATATATATATAGTATATATATAGTGTGTATACCTCTGGTGCCATATACCTAACCGTGCCACTTTCACACGTCATTTTGTTGTCGAGTGGTTTGGCGTTCCCAAAATCACCAATTTTGACGATTAAACGTTCTTTTGAAAGCAAAATGTTGTGAGGTTTTATATCTCGATGTAAAATTGGTCCAATACTTGGATCATGTAGATACGCAAGAGCCTGAAAGAAAAAAAGGACAAGTTAGTATCTATTTAGGAAGAGCAACTAATTTATGAAATTCACTTGAGCAATCTGATGGGCCCAATCTCGAGCATTCTGATATTGATATGACTCTCGGGGTCCATATAAGAAGTCGTACATTGATCCGCCCTCCATAAGCTCCAGTAGTAAACATGTCTTGTTGTCAATTTTTGATACGCCATATAATTTGACAATATTTTTATGTTGAATTCGGTAAAGCTGGTTAATTTCTCTTCTTGATGCTGATGGATTTTTTGGATATAACTCTTTTATAGCTATCTGACGACCACGCCACCAGGCCTGATATACCTTTCCATAGCTACCTTCGCCAAGTTTCTAAAATCAAATAAATACAAATGCATTTGTACATATGTATGTATGCATAAACTTCCCTTATCAACCGATAACAGTAGAACAGGTTAAATTGACCTTTTACTGACCACTTTATTCTTGTTAAACTTAATTTCCTCGTAATCCACTTCTTTAACGCTTGAGTCTGTCATTTTGTTGTAACCAACGCAGTCAAATTGCTCTTGCTCGTTATTTACTGTTTTCCCCGCTTTTCCAATCTTCTTGTGGGTACTATAGATGCGCAAATCTGTATATTTTACTTATCGAAATCACGGTTATCGATATCGCAATTATCTCATACACGACTCACGAGCAACCCCGTAAAGTTAAGTTAATCTTCACCTGCTATTATTATTGTTTCTGCGGCAAAAACAAAAAATGGATCCTCCGTATGCACCCTTGAGCGAATCTTGTGCCAAAGCTTTGGGCGACAAGGTTTATGACAAGCGTAAAGTGGCCTCTCAGGAAATTGAAAAGTATGAACAACCGTTTTGCTAAAATTTCTTCATCTTAACTCCCACAATTTTATTGGGTCATTACAGAATGGTTATGGAATTCAACAATAAGAACAATAGCGCACAAATACGAAAGTTAATAGAGGTGCTGACCAATGATTATGCGACAGCACGGGATGCCAATCGAAGGAAAGGTGCTCTTATCGGGCTGGCCGCCACGGGATTAGGGCTGGGCAAGGTAAGCAGAACTTAGAGTTAGTCATATTTCTTTTCTTTCCGCCCATTATTATTTGCCGTACTTTTCTTTAGGATTCGGATAAGTATGTCAGTGAGCTGGTTATGCCTATAATAAACTGCCTGTCCGATCCAGATTTGCGTGTGCGTTACTTTGCCTGCGAATCCCTTTACAATGTGGTTAAAGTGTCACGAGTTGCTATAATTCCATTTTTCCCAGAGCTATTTGCGGCACTTTCCCGCCTAGTCACTGACTCGGATCAATCAGTAAAGGATGCAAGCGAACTAATCGATCGTTTGCTAAAGGTTACAATAATAACATGACTGATTCGTTTACATTTCATTAATGATTAACATTTAATTTAAATTAGGATATTGTGACAGAATCTTCGCAGACATTTAATTTAGAGTCCTTTATACCTCTTTTGAGAGAGCGCATTTATGTGAAAGATGAATTTGCGCGGCAATATGTGATTTCATGGATATCCATTTTAAATGCTGTACCCGACTTAGACATGGTAAAGTATCTAACCGAGATTTTGGACGGACTCTTTGTTATGCTCGAGGATAACACTACTGAGATTCAACGCATGTGCGAGACTACTATTAGTCAATTCCTAAGATCAATCCGAAACGATTCTTCATCTGTACGCATGGAGGATACCATCAACACTTTAATTACCCATGCTCAGTCGCCTAATGAGCTAATTAAAGCTACAGCTATCACATGGATACGAGAATTTGTTCAAATTTTTGGTCCAAATGTATTACCTTATGCCAGTGGCATATTCACTGCTATTTTGCCATGCCTAGAATACAATGTGGAGTCAAAGCGCAGTGAGTTGATACATTTAAAGAAAAAATATAGATCAATCTTACAATAAAAATCAAAACTTTTTAAGGCATTAAGGAATGTGCCGTGGTTGTTAACAATTCAATGATGCAGCTCGTGTCGTCGAAGGAACTCAAATCTCAAACCGCTGCTAAAATAGACTTACGATCGATAATGGATGTGCTCTCCCAGTATCTGACCCACAACTCCAAGGACACTAAGATTGCTGTGCTAAAATGGATACATCATTTATTTACCAATTTTCCGAATGAAATGTCTGAACATGCAACAAATTTAAATAACAATCTAATGTTAACGCTTGCCGACAACTCAGATGAGGTGGTACTCCAGAGCTTGTCTGTACTGGCAGAGATAGTTAATTCCCAAGATACAAAGGGTATGAAATTATTTATAAAATCGTGTCATTCGAGATATATTAGACAAGCTTTACAGATCTAGATGATTTCAACAAATCACACTATCGCAAGTTCTTGTTGAGCTTGCTGAAACTCTTCAGTGAGGAGAAACTAATTCTGGAGAACAGGGCTAGTCTCATTATCAGGAAACTGTGTGTGCTCCTCAATGCCGAGTACATCTATCGCAGCTTTGCAGAAATTCTATCTGAAGAAGTGACCAACTTAAAGTTTGCATCCACTGTCGTTCGCCTATTGAATAGTATACTGCTGACTTCAACAGAGTTGTTTGAATTGCGAAACAATTTGCGAAACATTTCAAATGACAAATCCGCCAATCTGTTTCAATGTCTCTACATGAGTTGGGCCAATTGTCCAGTATCTACGCTATCGCTGTGTCTACTGGCGCAAAGCTATCAACATGTTTCTGAGCTGGTCATTTTATTGTATGTATCTGTGACTTTATTTTTGTTGAGTTTCATTTACAATTTATTCCCTGTAGCGCTGATGTTGAAGTCACTTTGGAGTTATTAGGCGAGTTGGATAAACTAGTTCAATTGATAGAATCTCCAATCTTCGCTTCGCTACGTTTGACGCTTGTATCAAAGGCAAATAATTGCACCGATGCTCAACATTTGGCACATGCGCTTTTTGGAATTCTTATGCTTCTGCCACAAACAGAAGCATTCGACACCCTAAGGAATCGTCTGCAATGTGTGCCTAATTATTGGAATACACCAATCACTACGTAAGGATTTTCATAGTTTAATTAACCTTTTGCTAACACACTTTTCCTGCTCTAGGGATAATCGAGATTCATTGGAACACCAGAGTGGTATTGATTTTGTTGCTTTAAAAGAACATTTCATTAAATTGCAAAAGGCACACCGGGAGCAACGGATTGTACAGCGTAAACGTAGTGTTATTACACCAGACAGTAATTAATTGACTTACGTCGAATGGCTATTTAATTTTACACCTGTGATTAAGCGTAAAGTGCAAATTTTAATGCTTTGTATGTATCTAATAAATTGTAATCCCAAATGTTTTAACTTAATCATCGAACCTAATATAGATATATCCGGTTTTGATATTTATTTAAACTTTTGTATGCTGGTTGGCAGCGATGTGCAATGATGTTGATACATTTGTAAAAGAAAAATCGAGTTGTCTAATGTCAGCTCAGCCTTAGAAAGGGCCTGTATGCGATTTTTTACTTTTTTAAGAATTTCACATTCCGGTGGTGTGAATGTTTCCATAATCTAAAATGTGAATACGTTTGTTAGTTGAAATTACACTTTGTAATTGTTAGCAATTCTACTACCTACCTCAGCGATAAATTCATCCGATTCACCACGTTCCCTCATGGTTTCAACTATAGCATCTAGTCTTTGAGATTTGTCTATAAGACCCTTGTGCTCAAATTTTTCATAGCTTGAACGTTCGATCGCATTGTAGAGAGCCTTAAATGAAATGTCTAATAGCATTCTCACCGTCTGCAAGATTAAGGCATTAACTTAAATTTGAGATACATTTAAAAGATTCTTCACTTACGTCTTTTTGCTTGACTTGATAGAGATAAAACGCCTTAGCTGGACCATTACTGCCGCCGCCAGGTTTCTTGATCACTTTGACATGTATAAATTGCTCTTGAAACAAACTATAAGCTAGTGATTTAGCTTCCTTGGCCGGAATCATGGCCTCCTTCTGTAGATCTTCCTGTTCAATAAATTTCTTGAAGCGTATTACTCGAAAAATGCGTGCCGCTTTTGAGCCAAAACGTTCGGTTATTACCGACTCGATACAGGCAAAAGCAAGTGACTCAAATGCCCGTTCCATGTCAACTAAATACTGGCCGTTTCCCATATCGCCAACCTTTCGCAGAAAACCAAGAGAATCGTCGGCTGTGAAAATGCAAGAATCATTTTTAATTAAAGATTGAAATCGTTGCCAATTGGCAACTAATTAACTTACTGAGCAGGCTTATATATTGGTCCAAGTACTTAATTAAGTCTAAATTATTTGATTTTTTTTCGATGGTCTGTTTTATCTCCATGAAAGTTATTTGATTAGACGTCTTCTAAAGAAATTAAGAAATTTATATATGCAATTGACTGTGGGACTTGCTGTAATACTAACACGCTGCCATGGATCGGTTGTGTTGTATATTAAAGTCAGAATAAAACTAAAACACTCAGCGGCACTATCTCCAAGTTTGCGTTTAATTGACTCCACCATAATGGCATCGCGAAAGTCCTGATGGAAGCGATCATAATTTAAGGTCCACATCATATTGGTTTCATTTAAATCATTTAGTGAAGCCTCTCCTTTGCTTATCATTGACAGCAAATGAAGATCAATATTGGGATGGCGAAAGTATTCACATTCATCGCTTTGAAATCGAGGAACGGTTTCATCCTGTTCATCCCCTTCAATTAATTCTGGCATTTTAATAATATAATGATCACTGATCATTTGAAGAAATGTATTCCGATGTGTTTCAGCATTTGCTGTCCCGATATCTTCATCGGCCAGACAATTGAGCAGCACTTTATTCACATTTGTATGCGATCCAGAATGAATGAGTTCCTCGGTGATTGACGCACCAACATTTCCATACTTGGTCTGCATCAAAAATATGTACCTAAAATTATACCACAATATCAATCAATCGCTGATTCACAGTCTAATATCGAGCTTACCGCGGATGGCGCAGTATAAATAGGATATCTTCACGTCTTAGAGAATATTCTGGCACAAAAGGATTTGTTTGAGACGGCTCGAAGCTTACTAGCCGGAATCTGATCAGTACCGCAAGTGCAACGCACACCTCCTTTCGTGGGAGTTTTGTGGTGCTCACAATCTGTGACAGAGTCCTTGTGGTGGCTGAGAACAAACAGTTCGCCACGGATTCGACAACGCTGCCAAAGCATTGTTTTAGAATCACAGAGCACAAGTGTAAATAATCCGCCGACATTGATAAAAAAAATCAAGATTCCAAATTCAAATCAAAACAAAACCTCGTTTCCAACAGCTGTTGGATTAAAACTTATCGATAAGTATCTTAAAATCATCACACAAGTGAAAAGGTAAACTATTGAGTCACTATCTTTGCGTTTAATAATGATCAACTATTAATCCTAAACATGTCAATTGCAACCTACCTTAAAAAAATTTAATTAATAAAATTACAAGGATTGGAATTTCTGGAATTAGTTAATCGCTTCGGAAAGAGTTGAATAATGTGATTTTTAAAGTAAAGTCGTGAGTAACGTATTCGTGGCTGTGACTTCCGTGACTAAGGAATTGGCCATCGCAGACAGCAGCAGATAGAATTATTGGAAGCGTTCGTTTTCGTCAAACCAAAATAAAACTAAATTTTGGGGTCTCACCAATGGCCACATGTTGCACAAAATTCAAGACAACTTCAAAATCCAGGGGTGAAGCGCGCGGTCACTATCAGCAATACGCGCGACCCTTTATTATAGTTAAAATTTTTACCATCCACGACGTTTGCACTTCTCTATTCTCTTCTCTCAGGTTTTAAAATAGTTACAGGTTAGATAGAAATTGCGTCAGATAACAATTGCTCGAACACGAAACTGATTTTTTTTTTTTAATTTTGCTTTAGATATGTCCGACACGGAGTCTATCACGGAATCCCAAGGTCACGGTCGTAGTGAGCTGGATGAGTTCCGTGATAGTTGGCAACGGGAGCTTCAAGCACAAGCAACCACGACTAATGCCAGCGAGGCAGATCATCTTCAAGCCAAGGCTGAGATCCTGTACCGAACGGCAGTAAAATTAGAGCAAATGGGCAAAGTTTACGACGCGTTACCCTTCTACCGCAAAGCCACACAGATTGTACCTGATATTGAATTCAAATTCTATGAACAGCAGAAACTGACAACTAACAATGAAGCTAGCAAAAAATTTCAAAATCTCGCCAATGATTTTGCCAAGCAACTAGATTTGGGATCATCAGATATCGAGCAGCGTGACGATGGCATAATAATTGATCTTTACGAGAAATTTCAGCGAGATCTTAGTCAGGATGAAGCCTATTGTGGCAAGCTAGTAATCAGCAGTCGCGACTCTAGTGTATTGACAACAGGACTGCACATTTCAAATTTGCCACCAGAGATTTTAATTCGTATATTTCGTTGGGTGGTATCTGCACAACTGGATATGCGCTCCCTGGAGCAGTGTGCTGCAGTATCGAAAGGTTTTTATGTATATGCCCGTAGCGAGGAGCTTTGGCGTCTGGCTTGTGTCAAGTGAGTAAAGTAAGATTTTTGTAGGAGAACATACTAAATGATAATTTCTTATCCACAGAGTCTGGGGTCAAAACGTTGGGACTTTGGAATCACAGGATATTGAAAATTCCAGCGTCTATTGTTCCTGGCGCGATATGTTCATTCGGAGGGAACGCGTACATTTCAGCGGCTGCTACATAAGCAAGACGACTTACCTACGCATGGGTGAGAATAGCTTTCAGGACCAGTTCTATAGGCCAGTACAGCTTGTGGAATACTATCGTTACATACGATTTATGCCAGATGGAAAGGTGCTAATGATGACCAGCGCTGATGAACCAGCCCAAGGTGTCACTAAACTCAAGCAGCCGTATAACACACGGCCCGATGTTTTGCAAGGACGTTATCGCCTTTTTGGAAACACAGTAACACTTGTTCTACAAAAAAACCAAACCAGACAGACGCAGGGATACATGCGACAACGTCGTGGCAGTATTATGCCAGGGGATGAGGAAGCCAATAATGCCACACAATTTCTTATAGAGCTACGCATAACAAACACACCGAAACGACCATGCGCCCAGCTTGTTTGGTCGCACTATACGCTAGTCCAAAAGCGCAATAAGGTCGATATTAATTCCGATTTTGATTTGACGGATGCCAAGTATCCCCCGTTATGGTTTTCGCCAGTAAAAAGTTATCACCTAGATGCTGATGCCCCATTAGCATGAGTATATTTTCCCCAGAGTGGAAATAAAACAAAATATTTAGCATTTCACTAGTTTGAAATCTGATTTAGTATAATTCTTTGTTTGTTTGTTTTTTGTTTTAGAGTGGAACAAAAACGAAATATTTGTAGCAACTATCCCGGTTTGCTGCCTAAAAGCGTACAACGTTCTTAATAACTAGAGCATAAAATCTTCCTAGGACAAGTGAGAAGCTTAGCTTTTCCATTTGATTTTCTAAGTGAATGCAGTTGTATTTTTTATAGATTAAAATACAAATAACCTTTGTTAAATAACTAAACACATGTTAATATATAGTGCAAGCTTTTAAGTCGGTTTTTTTTTTAACTTTGATATGATAATGAGATAATTCATTGTAAATGATGAACGCTCTTAAATTGCAAATTGTTCTTTGTCTTTAAAGCGAGGAGTAAATATACTCTAATTAAAATCCAGTGTTTTTGAAATTTAAGAAAATTACAAGTTATTCCAATCAATCCCAGATATATTTAAGTATGAATTGAAATGTTGGCTAATACGACTAATGAGGTTTGCACAAGATTTTCATGCATGTAGTCATTTTACTAAGGCATTCTTTTGTAGGTTTTTTTTTTGGAATTGAAATTTTTATGCCTCAGACTGCACAATCACCTGTTCATAGCGCATCTGATCAGGAGTGTCCCAGCAGCTCTTTAAGCAGGTCAAAACTAACACGTTTCCGTATTCAATGGGCACATTTGTTGCATTCTGCTGAAATCTCAGCTTGGGTATCAGAGTGGGCAGCAACTGGACCTCGCAGATGGTTTCCCCCTTGCAATTCTGACACTTAGGCAGCGGTTCTGCCAGAGGAGCCACCAACAAAGGCAGCGCGTCGCGAGAATACCTGCAGTACAAGACTATTAGATCTGGTTTGAATGATAACTCGAATGATTTTAGCTAACCTTAGGATTTGGCCCGGATTTTGCTGTAGAGTGGTAATAAAATTGTGGAAAACAACATCACCGTGGGCAGGCAATGCCTTTTCATAGGACTCATGTTCGTCGCATGGCTCACCAGTGGCCACTGTGGAACCTGACGATGCGGCTCCAAGCGGCGAATGAGCTGGATCCTCGTCACGCATCTTGTACTCTTGATACAGGTCGCGTATGTGATCCATTGAAAGGTCACCGTCGTAGTGTTCGTATTCTTCTAGTTTCGCATGACTTTCCACTTCCACGGCGATGTAAGCGGATTTTAGTGTTAGGTCTTTAACCTGAGACAGCGGTCCTAGACTGGCCGGCAATGAAGTGTGCTTCAATAATGCAATAAGGTCGCGTTCCGGTTTTTTCGGAGTGTCCACCAATACAACATCAGTTTCGGGACCTTCAATTTCGGCACAAATTGTTGCTGTGCTTGCACTGGCACTCGCCCCATCCGCACATGCTGTGGCATCATCGGCTGCACAATTCGCATTGGGATCTTCGCTTGGATTATGGGGCAAACAGCTCATATCAATTTGACCGAATCCACAGACCAAATCATTCTCCACAGATGTGCTCTCGTCGTCGTCATCATCAATATTGATAGGATCTTGCAGTGGTGAAGCCTCCACGTCCTCATTAATGCCTCCACAATTTGACCTCACATTGCCATTTCGTTCGTTTTGCTCTTCATCTGCTGTCATATCCATTACCTCATCAACAGCTTCAGCTTCGCCGCCGCCATCGCCCCAATCGTCTACGCCATTACACCAATTTACTTTTTGCAAACCGCTCGATTTGCTCTTCTTTTTCTGTTTGCCCGTGGCAGGAACAGCTGCCTTAGGCATCTGCTCACTGATCACATCGTATTGAGAACCAATGTCTAGATGCTGGGTACGCACGCATACCCAACTTTTTTGATTGGTCGAGCACGCAGGACTCACACATCCAAATATATATAGATTTCGATGAAACTGCGATCGATCAAGTGGCGCATACATCTGCACTATCAAGGGACGCACCATTCCGCAGAGCGGACAGACGGGTACGGTGACTTCATTTCTGGGCCAGTCCTATTTTGGAGAAAAATCAATTTTAATTATCGCCTGCCTCCTGCCCTATGCACTGTTTGTCAGAGATGCTTACTGGTAAGCCACCGATTTTGTTGGTAAAGCTGTTCAGAAATGCCACCTGCTTAGCCGGAATTTCCTCATCTTCATAGCCCAGGTACACTGTCGATTTGTTTTTTGCCATTCAAATTAATAATTATAGTTTCTCCTTTGCTTTTAACGTAATTCGCTTTTTCGTCCCTTTTCACGTTTTTCTGCGCCGCTGCCGAACGCGAGGAAGTTAAAGAGCATCAGTGTTGCGTAGGATGGTAAACAGCTGTTTGCTAGTGCTGCACAATTTGTTTGTTCTTTCAGCAGCTGTTTTGTCTGTAAGTGTATATTGATTTAGTTTGCATTTAATAAGAAATTAAGCCACTTACTAACGTACTTAATTAAATAACGGGTTGTGTATGCTAATGCAGCTCCTTTTGCTTTGGTGTTTTGTCCTGCCCTTGTCTGCAACAGCAACGGAATAGAATCCATAGCAAAAGACAAGCTGCTCGTGTTTTCGTTGCTGCAAAATTTTTAGCTGCAGTTAACGTGTTCCAAACGAAAGAAAAGACAAACAAGTGTATAATTTTAAACTGCTCTTCTAAGCTAAGGCTAGACTAGTTTTTTCCTGTTGTTAAAGTTGCTTCTAGCTTAATCAATGCGACACTTCCAATGAGGAATCCATTCGAAATCGTTGGATGATATCAGTATTGGTTATTGGCGAGAAGCATCTAAAAGCAGCTTTAAGTTAACAAACAATTAGATTGTATAGCATCATAAGTTAGGACAATGGCCGAGAAAATGGTTGAAGAACTTCGAGCAGTTGAAGAGGAACCATCGCTAATTGCCCCGGTGGCGGCCAAGCGACCCCGCTTAGAGGACGATGAACAGGCATTGAAAGTAGCCGGCTTCTCGTTAAGTGCCATTGAAGAAATGCGTCACACACGCGATGTGGAGTTACAGAATGAGCCAATGGATCAGCAATTGCGTCAATTTCAAGTGCTTGACGAGGTTGGCTTTGGCAGTGAGGATGACGATTCAGGTGAGTCAGATACGAAATAGAGAGGGAGGAATGTATGTATGGATGTATCCACATGCATAGCTATATATCACTGTGGTCGGAAATGCTTCTGCTTTGCAAACTTCTGTTTGAACCTGTTTTCTTATCTCTTAGAGATCTGTCAAGACCTTATCATTAAACAAATAATGGAAGCTGATAAACTGAAAAGAAAAACCAAAAGAAAAGTAGATTTAGAATTTAGTTGATTCACCGCCTGCTGGGCAGAAAACGCATTAAAATGCGCATGATTCCAATTATACGTTTGGAATTGCCAGCCAAACCAGGTATTTGGAAGCCGGGGGAAGGCGACAAAAGGTTTTAAATTTCTTTAACATTTTCTTGTGGTTTTTAATTATATTTTGGATTAGATGAAGCCAGCGAGAAACAGAATGGCGACACGTATGCGGATGATGAAGACGGTGCCGATGCCGATGACTATGATTCATCTGAATTCGATGATGACGAAATTGAGAATCTACTGGATGAGAAACTGCCCGAGGATTTGCGTGAGTCCAAGCGTCCCAAATATGAGCAACGTTTCAAAACTGTTTTAGAGGGTGAGCCAGCAAAAATCTCTTTGTCGCAATTTGAGTAAACTTTTGATATTTCATCAATAGAGAAACGCCACAATCATTTTGAGGTCTTGCCGGAAGGTTGGGTCCAAGTCACACATAACAGTGGTATGCCCCTTTTCCTTCATCGCAAGACCCGAGTGTGCTGTGCGGCTCGCCCATATTTTCTGGGCACCGGTAGTGCCCGAAAACATGCTGTGCCTTTGGGTGCCATACCCTGTCTCAATTATCGTCGGGCATTGGATGAGGAAGCGGAAGCCGAACAACAGAGCAAAGAAACTCCCATCCAAACACCAGTAGAAGGAGTTTGCCCTATGGCCGCTTCTGCCGCTGCTACCACTACTGATACTTCTGTCTCTGCTGAGCCCATGGAGGTGGAGGCTAGAGAGAATAATACGGAATCAACGGCCCCTCCGTTGCCAGCCTTAATGCCTGCTGCCAAAATTGTCACAGTAAATGAGAATACCCAAAAGGAGTCGGTTACTCCCGATCAACTTAACTCATATTGCCAAAAACTATTCAAATTTAAAGAGATTCGCGTACTTCGATTTCGTAGTTGGAATGCACGCCGTAAATTCACGAAAAACCGCAAGCACATCAAGAATATACAAAGGCCTACTCTGCCGGATGGCACTAAATTAATTAAATTTCCAATATTGGCTGCTGGTGGTGAGGGAGCAACTAATCCCCGTGGACGCAAAGAGTGGATTATGAATCCGAATGGTAAGAGCTTTGTCTGCATTTTGCACGAATATGTCCAACATGCCCTTAAGACCCAGCCAACCTATGAGTTTAAGGAACTGCAGAATGCAGCAACTCCATACTCGGCCACAGTGTCGGTTAACAATTTGAAATATGGCACTGGCTATGGCACCAGCAAGAAGCAGGCCAAATCTGAAGCGGCACGCGAAACACTGGAGGTACTCATACCGGATGTTAAAGATAAGATAACAGGCAACAATAAGGATCAAAAGAGTGGAACTGCCAAGAAAGCACAAAGCGACTTATCTGTAAGTATGACATACTAAAATAAAAAAATATAATTTGATAAAATTCTCCTTCAGGTTTTCGATGACATTCGCATTGACGATCCACGCGTTACAGAGTTCTGCAATAAGACCACAGAACCTGCACCCAATGCCATTCTATTGACGTGCCTGCAACGAAATTATGGAAGCGATGTACAAATTAGCCAAGAGATCAATCGCACGGCCAACAACAAGAATGAATTCTCAATGACTGTAGGCAAGCATACAGCAAAAGTGGTTTGCAAGAATAAACGAGAGGGCAAGCAATTAGCTTCGCAAGCCATTTTACAGGTTAGATTTCTAAACATTAATTCTATTGCCAATTAATCTTAACTTAATCTAAACTGTTGTCTATTTAGAAATTGCATCCGCATATACAAACTTGGGGCTCATTGTTGCGCCTCTATGGTAACAATTCGATCAAAACATTCAAGGAGAAGAAACTGGAAGAGCAGGAGATTACCGTGCTGCAAAGTAAAGCAGCTGTAAATCAACCAAATTATGCCATATTGGATAAACTTAAAACGGAGATGTTAAAGCTATCGGCCAAACATGAAAGTGTCCACACAATGGGTACCTTTGTGCCGCCCAATGATGTCGATTTGCCAACATCGTCGGGCTCAAATTTAAATAATGTTGAGTTATAGTCATTAATGGAAAATATTCCAACAAACGGTTACTAAAATTTGAAATCTATCATGACTCAACAAGAACAACAACAAGACACAAAAGCCAATTCCTCTAAATCAAATCTCATGTGATGCTACTATATGCTATATATATTTATGACACAACGACATGGTTCTCTAAAAGGGCAAGCACATGGACAATTATGAAATCGAAAACTATGAATAATTAGTAGCATGTTAGACCAAGTTACCCCGTACCCGCTATTCCCAAAACCTATTTGCTTATTACTGAGAGATCCGGACTGCATAGAGCTATAAAACACACTTACATGGGGGAGATAAGATCACTCTCCAAAACAAAAATGTCTCATCTTAAGTATAAAAATGAAAGTAATTATTGTAGTCCAGATTTTGCATTTTATAAATAAAATATGATATTTTCCTTTTTTCCCCATTAATGGCAAATGCATTAAAAAAACATACCTATATATGTATATTTATTTATATATGTATGTATATACTATATGAATGTGTGTATAAAACAACAAAAATGAAATATTTACAGGCCATTATGAGAGCAAAGAGTGCGAGAGGGGATGGCCAGGGACAGGTAGTCCTGAGATGTTGTTGCTTATATTCGTAGGTATGTGTATGTGTGTGTGTGTGTGTGTGCGTGCAATTATTTAAAAGACGATGCAGTCATAAATTATGCTACATTTTCATTTCATTCTAACGCTTCGTTTTTTATAGCATTCCAACGAGCCCGAGCCGGAGCAAGAGCCAGAGTCAAACACACACAGTCTCACACTTAGACACGGACACACGCACATATCTACATATATATATATGTATGTATGTATATATAGTGAGATGGAGTCATATATCCATACCTATTCGCGTACATACAAACAAACGCACAGGCGCAAGTGAATTCGCCGCAAAATAAACGGGAAAAAACAACAATAACAGCAACCAACTGGCCCCATCATCACTGCGCATCAAAGAGCGCGCAGCAGCCATTTGGGAGATGAATGTTGGTTAGATTGGATTGCAACCTCATCGGCAAGTTACTTGTATCTGTATCTTTAGTATTGGTTCGTTGCGTGGCGAGTGCAAAAGCAGTGAATATCTAGCTCCGGAGCATCCTGTGTGTGATTGTCCATCATCATACAAACACACAGACACACACACACATACATACAGAGAGTGACTGGTTGAGTTTTGATTTAAATTTAAAACCATATAACGACAAACGAAAGCAAATCACCTTAAATAACAAATACACCGGGCATACCACTTACCCCCTTCATAAATCCCACTTCCTGCCAGGACGATTGTGTCTCGCGAGTTGCATGTGCTTTCTTTTCTTTCTCATCACAAAAGTGCGACATTCAAAATCGTCGAAAAGATACGCGTTGCGGTTAATACAAAAAATGTCCTAAAATTGGGTCTCGTTTCAAGCAGCAGAGAGCAATACACAAAAAAAAAAATAAAAGGAAAATCGAGTATACATCTCGTCTGCCAGAGCATCAACATTGTCCTCGTGCCTGGTGGCTGGTGTTGTCGTGTTCGCACACACACGCACATGCAATTGTGTGTCGGCGGTCTAAGCCATTCAAAAATATGTAAATTATGTAAAATATTATTGGAATTTTGTCAGCTTTATAGAAAAATATATCGACAACATCATCGCTCGTACGTCAGGATCTAAAAAGACAATATTTACGGCATTTACAAGGTGAGTGGAAGCGCATTAGGCGCCAAGTGTTTGGTTTTGGTTTCTGGGGGTTTCGCAGAATGTTGGAAAATTCAATAATCCGCCACAGGGCGCCCAATTGTCCCGCTTATATGGGCCTCCTCGTTCGCCAAATCCCACCTTTTACCCCTACCCCCCACCGTGTAACAAAACATTATGCTTCTACGTCAGTCCCGGCGTCTGTTGCTTTGTCAGAAACTAGGTTGACTTTGCTTTGGGTTCAGGCTTAACTTTGCTTTTTTGTTTCGCGCAATTTCAATTTCAGTTTTGGTTTCGATTTCGTTTCCAGTTAATTTCTGGTAAATGAAAGAAAAACAATGCCAACAACAACCACTGAAAAAATGTTGACAAAGTCTATTTATTTACCTTTACGTTACTTTTTCTGATGGCTTTTTCATAGCTCTTTCACCCCCACCGAGAATAAGAGAAAGGGCTAAAAATAACAAGAAATCAAAATAGTCATCATTTGAGAGAGCCTTTGATCATTATTTAAGCAGAATCATTCGCACGAAAAGAGAATCTCAGGGACCAGGAAAAACCAATATAATTTCGATGGAAGGCCTACATACATGTATATCCCTCACCTACAGCTTCTCACAACCCTTTTGTTTTGTCATCATTGTCCATTGAATATTCCATTAAATTAACTTTAACATTTTATATTTTCGATTAAAAGAAAAATTGCTATCCATTTCTATCATTGGATAAAAATAAACAAAATCCCATTTATTTGTTTTCTAAAGAATTTTTGGGTTCAGCTTGTATGTTGTCTCGCATATGCAAATTTTGAGATGAATTGCCAAAACCAACATTCGAATATTTAGATTTCAAAGCCGAAATATGTACTATTTATTTAACAATATGTACATATATTCAATGTTTTCTTGCTTTTTGGCATTTATTTACCGAAACAAGGCCGGGATTTGATAGAAATTGTCTAGCAAATATCTATAAAGCCTTGTTTGTTAACTAAATTAATTGAAATTGTTCAATGAAACACATGTAGGTCATGGAAGATATAGATTTTAATTAAGACATATATTAGAAGCTACGCTAAGTGTTTCATGTTTTGTCCTAATAAAATATTAATTATTAACTAGATAATACTTAATGTTCGCCTTTTAACTCATTTTGAATCATTTAGTAAATGTCTAGTTTAATCTAGTTTAATTCATGGTGATTCTGTTTGAGTATTTAAAACTTTGATAAGTAATATTTGAATGTCTTTAAATGCAATGGAATCTGCATATCTTGTGGATACATGATACATGATTTCATTTTGATGTTGGCCAACTCTGTAACTTAATTTATTAAAGTCCATTCGTTTTAGAAATTTTTAATTTTTTATTTCTGTTTTTCTGGGACAAACTAGTTCTATTTCCAAAGTATCTTAACTGTATTTTATGTACTTTGTATAATACTTATTAACATGTTTATAAAATGACCAGGACCAATCAGAGTTTAGCAGGTTTCTTCAATGTTTGATCTTTAAAAATGTTATCCATTTGTTGGGGTTCGTTTTTGTAATATTAATTTTGGGTTTAAATACTTTGCAAGTAACACAACTTTGTCATTATCTTTATGGGTAGGTTTAGGTCTATAACAAAACTGTCACGACAAGGTGCTCTTTGATCTTCGATAAGCAAATCCAGGTATTGTGACGTTCTAAAGCCCAAAAACCAATGGCAAACCTTGACAGAACCTAAACCGACCAAGACAAAAGTTGGCCGAAACAATTCTTTACGATGCTTTTAACCAAATGTAAATACACACAAAAGTTTTCCTTTTTGTTGAAAGAGCAAAGTGAATAAGTAGGGGCAGAAGGACGAGAAGATGGAGGAACTGAAGAGATAGTAAAGGAATCAACGGCAGACCAGAATGAAAATTTGAAAAGGGGCTTATCAAATTCTTAGAACGGCTTTACAAAGAAATAGAAAAATAAGCCAGAAAAATCGCGTCGCCCTGTGAACAAATTATCACTGTCTTGAAAATCAATAAACATTAATCTTGACGCGATTTTGTCTATATCCCTCGTTATTTGCTTTTCAAATGCGCTGACGCTAACGCCTTTGGGCATTTAATAATAGATTGAAGTTTAATTGGACATTCATGGATGGAGAAGGGCACGGACACGGGCATGGCCACGGCCACGGGCTAGTGCTAAAATGACTGACTGAAGCCTGCCAATTATAATTATAATTATTACTTACCTGAGAGCACCAGGCAGCCAACAGATTCTTGTGAAAATTGTAAATACACTTTCCCATCGTGATACGCGTTTTAGTGGAGGGAGTTGAGTGGGTCGTAGTGGGCGACCCTTTCAAAAGACCCCTTGGGACTAGAGACTACTCCCTAGCTGATTTTTCTAAATCTGAGTAGTGAGACTCATTAGTCAAAGGTAGTAAAAATTGCCAGTCATTTTCTAATTAACTACCAAAGCAATTGTTGAGAGCTTTCCTTTTTGTTTTCTACTGAATTATAGATTGTTTATTAAAAGGATTTCAAGTACTCCCATGTGCTTCTATCATAACAGAAACTAAGCTCACTGTTGAACCTAATTGACGAATGAAATTTGTTTAATACGCAATAAAAACAATTACCTTAATGTAGTTTTAAAAAGTAACAACATTAATATGTTTCCAGTCTCCCATTGTTATAGTCATTCTCAGATGCAAATGCAACATTATCCTGTCCCTAAATCTGTATTTAAGGTCTTAATCAACAGACTCATTAAACATCATCACATATTGCGTTGCGTAGATTTCAGAATTATGGACCATTCATTGTATATCAATTTCCCAAGTACTTACATTGTTGAGCGCTGTTTAATTATCAGAAGCCTTGTTGGGGTAAATAATTGGGAAACAATATTAAATTTCAGAGTTTGGAGTCAAGCAGTTGGAAATCCCTCATGTCCATCAAACCTAAACCTTGTGGGCTGTTAAAAGGGACTAAGGGGAGATTGAAGAAGATTGTATATGTTAATCTTTAGCCCGTTTAACCATCTTGTACATATGCATAAATTAGTTAGTCTATAGTCTGACACGAGCTTAATATGTAAGGAAATTGAAATGCTTCAACTAATAGACTCAGGGGGATTTCTTTTGATTGGGTCCTTGACTTGCCCCCAAACCAGTTTCATTTACACATTGATTTAAGCGTTCCATCCGCCCTATTTCCTGCCTTCATAGCACTCATCTCCTTATTGACAGGGCCCCCCAAACCCAACCAGTGAGTAACTTTATACCATGAAATTAAAATTTAATTTCAATTAACTTATCACATCGTTTTTCCAACATCCACAACCACATCCAACACCAATGAAAAATGCCTAGAAAATCAACTGCCTAAGCTGCCTAAGCTTCCGTTTCCCTTCGTGTTTTTACCTCACACTCAAATCTCCCATCTCTCCCCCTCATCCCCATCTTGAAAATATTACTAACACATTGAACTTTGGCTAATCTATGGTAAGGTGAGGCGTTGAGCCTGGGCTTGGCTGGGCTGGTCTGGGCTGGGCTTGTCTTAACTTGGCTTGTTGGTCCATCACCTTAGCACCTTGAAAATTTCATAATTAAACGTTGCCCTTGTCGTTTCGTTCGTTTGTTCATACCTTGGGCATAGACACACCTTAAAGAATTCTAATTAAATCATCGTAAGAACTTTTGAGGACTTTTCTTTCGTTTCTTTGCCTTATTTTTATGTTGATTCATGTTCCATGTGGCAGCTGCCCAAGTTTTCCAAACTTTTGCCTAGCCTCAAAGCTTGGCCCAAGAATTTGCTTGATTTCGTTTTTCTCTCTTTTTTCTTTTTTTCTGTTTTTTTTTTCTACTTTACCAGTCTCCAATTTGTGCATTATGCCGACTAATTTGTGGTGTTTGCTTTGGTCTGGTCGGGTTCGGAGATATACTTTCTGGCTTATGCAAAGTAAGGGATAAAGCCCTACATATGCTGACAGAGAGGGAGAGTAGTTAGGGCCAGTTAGGGGGTGTAGGCTAGAACCATGCTGGCGGCGCCTGACTGGCTGGAGTATCAGTATTTCATGTCGCCACAGACACATACACAACACACACACACACACACATACACACATAAATATACATATATGCAAGATTCATAGACTCATAAATCTTTAAGTATTGAAAAACCATTTTTGCCTATAACAACTCACGCCGAAAAGTTTATCCGGCCGACGCGAAATTGTAAGTGAGAGGGCCAGGAAGAATATATGTGGTGGTCGGAGAAACTGTGGTGGCAGTGCGTGTTTGGGTGTGGGTAACTGTGCGTGTATATGTGTATGTGTGCTCGTTGGTGTGGGTCCGAACATTTGCAAAACTTTGCTTGAGGTGAAAGCAAACAACGTGACGTCGAATATCCAACACCACCAACAGCTATGTACAACATCGAATACCAATTTAACGTAGACACCAATTGAAGGAAGGCAATGGTAACGGGAACGGGAGGGGATGGGAGGAATGTATGTAGTTAGCTGCTACCGGCTGTTTGTATGTGGTATGCCCAAAAGCAGGGTGAATACCCACAAAATAATATTGTGAATGGTCACATATGTATGGACATTAGGCTGGTTTGTTTTTCACACCACGAAATCAAAAAATCTGGTCAAGTTCTGTAATTTCCATGGAAACCAATGGCATAACTGAAGGCACAGTAAACTACTTCTTAGTTAATTAGGTCTCCAAAGGGATAGGGGAATACAAAAAACCTAAGAATGTTTTATCTTAACTAGGCTTGGTCTTGAAGAAGTATTCGTAAGACAATCATTTCTAGAGTAATTCTCATAATGATAACTTAATCTTTAGTTCCTTACTCAACTGGAACTATTGAACTATTTCCGAAGGATTGAGCAAGAAAACTTTCAATGGGATTGTGTAAACTTTTATCCATTTATTGAATTACATTCTAATTATTTCCTGAAGCTGGAAAGTTTTGTTGTATTTGCTTAATCAACATCGATAATGAACAAACATTTCTAAAAAATAAGCAACGAAGAGAAGAAGAATAGTTTGTTGAACAAATTTGAACAACGAGTCGTATGAGTAATATCGTAACACGTAATGAAAAAAAAAGAAATACAATTAAAATATGTATTAGGTTTCTGTACAACAAATTTTTGAAAAAAAAACAAACCACTCTAATATATACACATTGTTAAACTATGCTTTTGGGGCATTGGCCAAAGAGCTTCGAGTTGCCAAAGGAGCCAGCATGTGCTCTTCAGCTTTCCATATGCTCCAACGAAGCGTTCGAAATGAGAGAGGATATTCATGAAATGGAATAACTAATGACTTTATGCTGGAAGCGTGTTTTGTTAATTGCATTTGGTCGAAACGATGAGCCGATGTGTAGGGTCCTTGGGTTGGCACCCAAAAAGTTCATGTTGAACAGCATTTAATGTGGGGAAAGCAAAAATAACTGGGCAAAAGAAAAAAAACAAACCCATCTACCCTACAAACCGGAAGGGGGAACCCCCTGTCCCCCACTGTCCCCCAACAAAAGAGAAGAGCAGAACAAACCACACAAAAATTCAATGTTCGCTTGTTGCGGCCAAACGAAACTTAACGAAATTAGAGTCAGCCAAGCAGCAAAACCCATTGCTACAACAACAAATAAGTTGACAGAGACCGCGGCTAATGAAACCGCAGTTGGAATTAGGGAATGGTCCATCGTTATGTGTGAGAAACTGGCTGGAGGATATGGCTACTCAAGTAACTGACACGCTGTGGCACTGACACTGTCCGTTTCGGGTTTGAGTTTGGGTTTTGGGTTTGTGTTCAACTTCGAAAAATGATGGCGACAATTTGCCAAATGCCAGCGATAAGCTGAGTGGTTAGATCGTATGAGCATTTATGACCCAGCCCTTGAATTTTTCTCCCTTGTTCTCTCCTCCTCGGCGGAAGCATAAAAGGGTTAAGTTTGTCTGTTTTCTTTTTTTTTCTTCTTATGTTCTATTGTTTTCGGGTTTGCTAGCTTAATTCAGTGAAGCGGTTACTACATTTCATCTATTGGCAAATGGGGCAAGAGTGTGTGCAAGGTCATGGTGCTTTGGTTCGAAAGGGAGGATATTATACAAGGATATTGAATTCATCCTTTTTCTATCATAAATGCGCCAAAGTAGAAAAATCAATCATAAAGTTGATTGCTTACAAAGAATACTTTGAGAACTAGAAATTTATTTGTTAAGGAATGAAAAACAAGTTAAATTTAAAAGACAGTTCGATTCTATCTTAATTTATTTTTCTTCAACAGAATAAATAAAACATTGCCTAAGTCTTTTTAAGAGATTAATCTCTTTAACAACCGAAGCAAGAACTTGAAATCAATCAAATCAGTTAGAAGGCTTTCAGTTTATGCCACAATTAAGAAAACTCTCATTAGTATTCCATGTCGAGGAGTTTGTTTTTTAATTAATTATTTTGGATTATGTGATTCGAAAGGTATGTTTGCGGTTAGGTGGCCACATCATTTGAAGTTCCGCATGTCAAGTGGTACTGATGGCAATACATACATATACAAGTAGTATAGGTATACATATGTATATTCACCCATCAATGTTGTGTTCTCTCTACGCCTGCATCATCATTCACTTGAGTGAGCTTTTGCTTCATTAATTGGCCTAGTACTAACTGGACGAGGACACAATTTATGGTTATAATCTACTCATATTTCCGTTTTATATCCTACAGACATTTGCATTCTGTTGCCTCAATTATATGAAAATAAATACTTAAATACCATTTAATTAGAGGGAGAACGAGAGAGAGTGAAAGAAGGAAGTTAAGGGATATGGTAAAGGGAAGAAAAAGTAAGGAGAACACACTTCAAAGTCAAAAGCTTAGAATGGTCAAGTCAAATGGAGCACACTGTGGTTGAATGGTGCCTGAATGGGTGTGCTCTCACATCTTATTTGGACATCCGGACCGGATGGTGGCCATACAATTACTTGCATACTCGTATGTATGTTTGCTTTGAGAGAAGATGTGGGGGGATGCTTCAGTGCTTCATTGCCATTACCGAGAAACCCACCGAAAAGCAGACCGCCACATGCAACAGCAACCGCCCTGAATATGTAGTATATGGGTCTGGGTCGGGGTCTGCTTGACTTCCTTAACGTTCAATTTGCGTACTTAAATTCATTTCACTTTAATTACGAAGGTTTTCCATTTAATATTTTATGCTCCTCTTATGTACTCACACCAGGGTATGTTCATGTCCGTGTCGCTTGTCCCAGCTGCCGTTTGCTGTCCATGGCTCTCTCTCTCTCTCCGTCTCTCTCTCTCTCTCTCTCTATGTATCTCCCTGTTTTCACGTCTCGTTCTATGGCACTTTGGCTGCTTCATCTGCTTAATGTCTGTCATTTTCATTGCTCCCCCAACATTCTGATCCTGCTGCTGGTGCTCTTGCTCCTACTACTCCTCCTCGCCGCCGTTGATGTTGTTGTCATTCTCGTCATCCTCTTGGTCGTTGCTGACGTTGCGTTGGGTGGCAACGTGTTTGCCCTCATCGCATTTCATTTTGTTTGGTAGGTAAATATTTCGACTATAAACTGTATTAAGGTATTCATAAATTGATGGCTATATGTAAGAGCGTGTGTGCAGATGTGGAGTGAGTGGGTCTCAGTTGTCATCAAAGACATTTCGTTGTCATCACCCCACACCATCAGCAGGAATATCCAATTTTGGCATTTTACTTTTGCAAAATTGAACTCCAGGCAACAAGAAATCCAAAAATGGCCTATTCGAAAATTCGTTAACATATCGAATGACATAAAAATGTCTTGAAGTAAATGGCGTTGTTTATGCCACAACATCTAAATGAGCAGCAACAAGCTGAATGAATCGATTTGGGGGGTTGGTAGATGTTCGGGGCGGACATGTGGGGTTCCATTTCGTTTGGTGGCTTTCCTAAACCACGCATCATTACAAGGTCGCATAGTGCTCTCGGGTGGGTGAACGGGGCGGTCTTGTACATTCTCGTGCTCATCAAATGCCAAACCAAATGGTGTAAAATGCCTCATTGAATTGCTACTGTGATGTCTACTTGGCAAGGTAAGGTAAGGCTATGGACATAATCCACCTATCTCGTTTACCACGAGTCCTCGCTCTCTATCTCTGCTTTCGTAATCAGTGATGCGGCTCACTTTTATTGCTAGCCACAAGGCTCTAAGCCAAAACACACACACACACACTTAGACACATAGAAAACCGCTAAATTACATGATGATTAGAGATCTAAAAGTATGCATCTCTATAACATTTAAAAAAATGTGCCAACTACAACTTAATTTTCATTTGCATATTTTTCTTACAGAAACTGAAAGAAATTCTGTTGAGAGAATTTCAAATTCTACAAGAAATATTCCTAAAAAATATGAAACAAAATTTTGTGAGTTTTTATTCAATCCATAAAAATATTTGAAAACTAGTCTTTGGCACAGACTAGTAAATTAATCCTCAATCATCACATTAAGGCCAAAAAAAAGAAAGAAACCAACAAAGATTACAAGGTGCAAAATTACAAGCAGGTTCAAAAATCGTGTCGTGCTTTTATCTCTTTCTTTGCTTAATACTTTTTCAAAATATTTTTTTATGAAATATGGAAAATTCTTAAATATCTTGTATAAGTCCACTTCAATTGGATGAAACATTCCAAGTAAGTAATCTGACTACGAAAATCATATAAAATTTCAGTGATGGCAATCACAGTGCGCGACTTTTGCACGCATCACCAGGGTAAATACTTAAACATGGCTCGCAGCGACAAGGCACAAAAAGTACGGGGCCAAAAACGATGTGGCGACGGCAACGAATGGGCGACGATTGGGTGCGTACTTGGGGGGCGACCTGTGTTGGCCTCGACAACGGCAAACGGCAACGACAGCGCAATTGCTTCTTGGGGATGGGATGGAATGGGATGGGAAGTGCTTGGAGAATGGTTGGGGTATTGCCAACAACAAAGGGCGTGCAAGCGAAAGCGAACGTTGACGATTGGGATGGCAAAATTAAAAGGAACGGTAGAATGGAAAATGGAGAAGAAGGATGCCAAAGACGTGAGTTGCTGAGATTTGTTTTCCACTCATCCGCTCACTTCCTGAGCTTTAGCAACTTTTTTGCCTTAGCCACCCATGCTCTGCTAATGTGTGGCATGTCTTGCTGTACTCTATGCATGTGTATATGTATGCGTGTGTGTTTTACAACCGCAACCTGTGGGTCGTGGGTTGTGTGTATATGAGAGAGCACTGGATTCGTTTTGGTGCTACGTTGTGGCGGGGTCGGGGGGCAAGAAGAGTTTGCTTTTTTTATGTGACCATTTCCATTGCGACTGCGACTGCGTTCGTGTTCATTAACGTTGCTATTACATTTTAACACACCGAATCGGAATGTGTTTCGACAACGTCCTTGCCACGCCCCCTTACCCATTATTCTTCCTTTTCTGTGCTGTTCTGGGTTCTTTTTTTTCTGCTGACTAACCTCTCTGCAGCCTAACCGCCTTCCCATTCCTCTGCCGACCGAACAAAACTTGGCTGCTTTCACTTTTATTTGTGTGCGTGTGTTTTTGTTGTGCAAAATGTTGAAATATCCTGTTTAAGTTTATTTCATTTTTCCACAGCATCCTTACACGTGCCATACCACACACCCTACACCCCACACCCCATCACCACCAAGAAATGTACCTCATCTGGTTCTATGTGCGTGTGTGTGTGTGTGTGTTTTAGTTGGCATGCATAAATTTTTACGTTTGTTGTTGTCTTATCAGATCATTTATTGCTTCAGGACGAAAGGGGGGACGAGATGTGAGGCAGGATGGACGGGGGCTTGTCCTCGCATTCACATTGCCATTCACATTACTTGTGTTATTTGCATGTTGTAGAAAAATATCAATTTGCGTACCTACAACGTTGTCGCAGCATCAGCATCAGCATCAGCAGGACCCGCAACATCATTTAACATTTTCCGCTATTTGCAAGGCCTTTGTCCCTTTTTTCTTTCTTTTTCTTTTTTGTTTGCCTCCTTAATTTGAACGAACGCACATACAAATGTATCTACATACCATTATATAAATATAGAGAACGGAAGACACAAATACAGAAGCATTTCCAAATGGAAACTGGCACTATGGGCCAGCAGATAGCCAACAATTTAACCCAATTTAAAGAGCCACACTTTTTCAAATGTCTAGCAGTCAATAATGGAGATTTATCCAAAGAAATTTATTGAAATTTTCTATTACTAATGAACATTTAACAAGATTCCAGTCCATTGTTGACTAGCTCTAAGAGAACTATTAGACAGACATACAAATAGGAATATAAAATAACAATTTTTATTTGATATCTACAAATAATAAATTATCCGGATCTTCCTCAATATAAAGGATATAATATTTAGATCAAACTTGTTTCTAACATCATTAATTATTATTATAGTTTTAAATAAAATTGTAATATAGAAAACGAATAATTGTGGTAAAAAATGATGGCATTGAAAAAATATTAAAAATTTGCTAAATCCTTTCATAAAGTTAATTCTGTTTTTAAAACTATTTAAAAGTTTTTAAATTTTTCATATTGGAATACTCGCGTAAGTTGATTCAAGGACATTTTTTTAAATTTCAATTTAGAAACAATAATCAAAGTCATTTGAAAAGATGATGTAATTGATTTTTAGCCAATTATTGAAGACTCATAGCCCATTGTTGGCAGCCAGTCACACTGCGAACTTTTTTTTATATGAGTTTTCCCTTTTTTTGCGTTCGTTTATGTGTTTTTTTTTTCTTTAGGGTCTCCATTTGAATATGAATTTATGTCAATGTGTCTGCTCTGTGTGTGCGACATGGCGTATAAGCAATTTATATAATTCGTGATGCTATTTGCATAACTCTCCTGCCCACTTTTACATTGCCTTTCTCCCGCTCTCTCTCTCTTTCTCTCTCTCTCTCTTTCACCCCTCTGTATATTGGTGTCGCCTATTTGGATAGGGTCAGAAAGTAAGTAAGTAACTTGACCCCCTTGCGTGATAATCAAAATGTTGGCCACTTGGCTACTTCATTTCTATTTCTAGTTGTTTTGTCTTTTGGATTTATCACTTTTGGCTAGTAAAAAAAAAAAAAAAACCAAAAGAAGAGGAAAAAGAAGGTGAAATGGTAAAATCAAGCTATCGGGCACTGGCACCGGCCACCGGGCACGGGGCACTGGCCACCACCGGCTTATACCCACGAGTCACGTAACTTCCGAGTAATAGTAACAAGAACTGCCACTTTCCTCTTTGCTCGAAGGTTGAGGCAGAGGATAAAGCGAAATGTGAGAGAGGGAGCGAGTAGTTAAAGGAATGTGAGTAGAGGAGAAGTTGCAAAATCTTTTCTACACCCTGGCCGAGGCATTCATAAATTTTATGCTTAGTCTCTAACCAAAATAAAGAAGAGAGGAGGGAAAGCAAAAAACAAACAACAGTAAAGCACATATAACTTTTCTGATAATATCTGAGAGCACACAAGCCCACACACACACACACTCACACACATGTAAACCCCTCCATCTCTGACTAGGTTTTTCGCTTTTTGCGCCCTCCATTTGGTCATTTTCACATTTCATGTTGCATACTTTTATGGGTTACTGCTTTTTTCATGTGCCAACGCGACTCTAATGAGCAACAAGGAACAACAACAACAACTATAAGCTCAACCACAACAACATTGTTAACTTTTTGCCCCAACTGTGTATTCACATATGTATCTATATCTATATGTATGTGTATGTGCGATGGCATTTTTTTTATGCTTGGTTAACTTATTTGATTTTACTGCCAATTTGAAAAAAAAAAAATCCAAACTAAAACTGATTGAATTGCCAGCCCAGTCAGATAGAAACTAATGAATTGACATTGAACATATGTAAAATTATGTAAATCACAGAGAGAGAGAGAGAGAGAGAGAGTAACAGAGACAGAGCCAGCAAGAAAGAGATAACTACTGAGAGTTGACAATGTGAGTGAAAGAGAGGATTTCATTTGACGCCTACATTAAATAACACTTTAAGTCGTTATGCGCCATGGGGAGATGGCAGAACTGAACCCGAGACCCAATTTCAAATTTAAGTTCAACCGAAAATTGTATACTCTTGCCCGATCAGTTCAGATCTAGGATTCTGTAATATGGAAAATTTAACCGCTGCCCATTAGAGGTCCTCTTTGCAAACATACATACTATGTAGAACTTTTTTTTAAGCTGGATAAGTTTATTTTAGAGAGCAAATACTTCCCCTAGGAGGAAGCTGACACAGATCGTTTTCAAACAATATATTTGCTATTGCAGCTTTTAGATGAAAGCAATACATTAATCAACATAAGAGACAGTTATGTCTATATTCATGTGTATACAGCTTATTCCAATGAATTCCGCCACCCTCTCTTCAAATTAACATACCCTTTTATGCAAAGAGATACAGAAAAAAAATAAAGAAAAACTGGACTTGATTGCGCATACATAAATTCATTATAAATGCCTTTTGACATTATGCATTGTGTCCCTGACGAGCCCTAAAAGAGCTATATATACAAATACATGTAAAACCTTAATATATATTTTATATGTCTGTGTATAAACAAATTCAATATGCAAGCAGACAACGAAGAGTTTTCCATTGCAGGCTCTTGAGTGAATATAAATTTCCATTGAATTGCTGCATTTACTTGTAATGAGGAAATTTTATTTCTCACTACATGTATATGTACTTCCTACTCTATTACTATAGAAAGAAGTTGTAACACTTCTTGATTGACATATTCAAGCAGTTTTCACTGTACTTAGTCTAGGTTTATTACATGTCGATTGTGTGAGTGTGTGTGTGTGAGGTTTGTATTTAGAGGGCCATGGGGGCTAGTATTCTTATCGATATTTGGCAAATAAAATAAAAAACAAGACACACACACACACCCTGAGTGGACTGATAAAGGAAAAGGAGCAGTTCCTGGCACTCTACTTGTGTTCCCCGTTCTTCTTTGGTTCAACAGCTCAATCTTTATATTTTTTTTTGTGGTTTTTCTTTCTTTTTTTTTGCTGCTGCTTTGCCTTTCGAGGAGTTGCCATCTGGGGCTGGTCTCTTCCGTTTAAGGGGCTCATGAAAAATTACCCACAGAGTAAAGGGGGCATAAGAAGATCTTGAGTGTGTGTGTGTGTGTGTGTGTGTGGTGGGGGCAACGGAGATAGAGAGAACATTTTGTTTGGCTTGGTACTTGAGATATTCCAATTTTTGAAGTGTCAAAAGTATCCGCTTATATTTTTTATATAGCTTTTATATATATATATATATACATATATATATATATGTATATGTATGTATCGAATGAATATATAACTAAGCAGATAATGGCAGCTTTCTGGTTTGCCTGCCAGTCTCTTTTTCTTTCATTTTTTTTATGATACATACATATCTCTTATTTGTCTGTCTTTCTGTATGTCTAAAGTTCTTCGGCAAGCAGACTAAAAAGACAAAGAACCAGGAAAAAAAATGCCAACAAGAACAAAAACATTCTTACTCTTGGTGTGTATGTGTGTGTGGAAAACTTTCAGTGGGCAATACCAACAATAACAGCAGCAGCAGGCAAAGAGGAAAAGCGAAATATATTTGAAATCAACATATTGATTTTTATTCTTTTTCTCCTTACACTCAAAGAAAGAGACAAAGACAGAGATAGATAGATAGAGAGAGAGACAAACAGACCGCTGACGTGTGTATCTGTATCTATGTAGTATTTAGTCGTATCTTTTTGGCTGTCATGTTTGCCAAATGCTGCTGCATGTTCGCAACTTGCCATTTATTTATATGTTTAGTTTTTATTCTTCAATCTATGAGCATATATGTATCTATATCTAACATTTTCTTGTTTTTCTTTCTTTTTTTCTCTTTTTTTTTTGTGTTGTGCTTCTCTGCAAACACTAATGACTGTGCTCCCATTGGAGCATTGGCCACTGGAAAGTTCAACATGAATTTGTTTCTTTTAGCTAGACAAGTTCATTCGTCATCGTATAGCATATAGATGGAAATCTTTTCACTACAAACCCATATCATGGCTTCAATTTCATTAACCTGCCTCACTTTTTAAACAATTTCTGGATTTTCTTTTATCCTTTTTACTTTGTGCTTTGGTGCTTCTTCGTTTTTTTCTTTTTTCTTTTTTGATACTGTCTCCCACTGCCGCTGCCGCGTAATACCAAATAAATGGCAATTTAACAATGAAAAATTAAAAGAAAATTCAAAGTTTTTTCAGACTCTTTATCTTTCCTTCTTCTTCCCTTTTCGTCATATCCCTTCTCTGTCTGAAGCGCGCGCTTTTTTTTTCGAAAAGAGGCTTATATATATATACACATATATATATATATATATATATATATATTGGTCATGAGGGGACGGGTGTTGGGTACGGGAATGAACCACGTTCGGGGTATTCCTAAGTAATTACAGTTGAATGGCGACTACAAACAGCCAGTTAAAGCGAAAGACAAAAATGTTTTGGTTCTGAACGGAAGGGGATTTTGTTTTATTTTCTTCTTTTTTTGGTTTCTTTGTCTTGTACACGAGTATTTGCAACAAATATTTAACATTGGCCATTTGTCACCGGAGAATACAGCACTTTTTTCCACTTTTCCCTTTTTAGAGTTTTTTCTCCCCATTTTCCTGACTGACAAACCTTTTTTTTTCTTCACGTTGTTTTAAACTATGTGATGTTTTATTAATTAGACTTTTCTTTTAAATATTGCATAATAAATTTGCTGAAATGAAATCAGAAGAAAGGTTAAATGAAATCTCAAATGATTCAGCATTAAATGTTAAATCAAAGTATTTACAATTAATTATGAACGTGACAATGGCAACTAAGGGAATGAGTAAATATTTAGTTGACATCGTGATGGATATTTTCTATGTCAAAAACGTCTAATTTAAAATTAAGTTCAATACTTTAATTGAAGAGGAGTCTAAGACAAGTTTGAGACATTAATTCTTATTAAAAAAGGAGCTAAGAAATTCATATCTTGATTTGATTTCAAATAGTTCTCTGAAATTAAAATCAAAACTTTCGTTTAAGCCGCCTCCAGGACAACTTTCTAAATAAAATTATTTCAAAGGCAAAAGGTGTGCAGGTTACCTGTATTTAAATATACTCGCCATACTATATCTTTATCGCTAAAACTATACACAGAAAAATGAACAAGTTATGACCAAATAGAGGGAGAGAGAGAAAGAGAGATGAGAATATGCAGCCACAAATTACTACCAAAAGAATTTGCACTCAGTTTTTAGTTAAAATTTCTGTCAGTAGCAGCAACAAGAATGTAGAATGTGTTTAGTTAATTAAAAGTCACTAAAAGTAGTTAATAGATTATGAAATTTTTATATTCAAATATTTTGCAATTTATTTGCTTGTTGAAAAATGAGCAATGAATATGCTCAGTCGAAAAAAAAAATATGCAAGATACATAAATAATATTTCACTTTACATACTCCCACATGCAGATAAAACCCGCTGAAAGCTCTTTTAAAATATCATTAGCATCCACATATCGCATCTGAGACCTGATCCCTCACACTCCAAAATAAAAAGGAGTCTACACGCCCACAGACATCGCCTCCATATTACCCCCACCCCCATGACCGTGTGTTAACCATTTGGCAGGATTTAAAACATTTTTCATTTCTTGCTCAGCCACTTTGCTCTTATTTTGCTTATGTCAACTGAACGACTAGGGAGTAGGGAATAGGGAGAGAGCTTGATGGGATATGGCAATGTGGAGGATGAGCAGCAATGGTTTTGCGGGTGGGAGGTATATGTATATGTATGGCTAACAAATACACACAAATTTACCCGAGGGTTTTGCCATATACCAACAACAACAATAACAACAAGAACAACTTGAAAATTCGCTCGTTCGCTTTGTCGCTTTTCCGCTTTTCCTCACTCTATGCCTCAAAAAACACACGCATTGTGTCTGTGTGGCTCTGTGTGTGTGTGTGTGTGTGTGTGTATATATAATTTTTTGCTGCTTTAATTTACAACGGAACCAAAAAGTTATGAAACTCATTAAAACACGAAACTAATTCAAACACCCCGGGCCTAATTGCCAACTCCAACTCTACAGGTCCAACTCGCTAGGCAGTCTCTCTTTTGCCCTCTCTCTGTCGACCACTTTCTCTTTTTCTTTCTCTCTCCCTGTGTTTGGAATGAATCTAAAAATTATTTAGCGTTAATTTCCACAGGATGAAAAAAAAAAAACCAAAAAGAAATGTGCGCGTCAACAGAAATTAAGTGTCCCAGCTAATTTAGCACTGGCTGACCCAGCTCTAGCCAAATTCCCTTGCTCCGGCTTTAGAGATCCCAACTCCTGGTGGTTCCATCTCCTGGAGCGTACCCAGCTGTGACGTTGCCATCGCATTTAGAATACTTACAATTTTAATTTGAATAATTTTCGCAGGCTTTAAACGTAAATTACCCTCGCATTTTTCTGTTGCCTTTGCATATTTTTTATTTCTGCCTCTTGTTCAGTTTGCTTTCTGTTTTTTTTTTTTTTCATTTTTGGGTCCATTTCTTTTTTCATTTTTATTATTTTTTTTTCTTTCTTTTGCATAAGCATTTTGAGAGATTAAACTTGGCGTACTTGAATGTTATTACACGTAGTAGTAAGTAGAAGCGCCACAACCAAGCGCCCAACACTTTCATTTATTATTATTTTTTTTTCCTTTTTCGCTTTTCAGCCAACTGAACCCAAGCCCCGAGCCCAATTGTCGCCCACGAAACGAAACGAAACGAAAAATAGAATGAGAAAATTCTAACCCTCCATCCGTCCGGGCCATATAGAAAAATCACACATCGTTAGCTCAGCATTTTTGTTGTGGATGCCCTTGTCCCAGTACTCAGTATCCAGTACCCAGTACCCAGAACCAGTGAGAATGAGAGAAGGGGTTCCACCGGGTGCGGCTGGGGATGGGGCAGAGGCTGGGGCTGGAGGAATCGTTGAGTTTTGGGGTCGCTGTTAGTAAGAAGGTTCAAGAGAGATGGAACAGCTCCCATAACGTGGCATTTTTCGTAGAAATTTTTTGTTGCATAAAAATTGCTTTGCTTGCTCTTGCTCAGTCACTCAGCTGAAGCTTCAAGTCGAATCTGAAGTCCATGTGTCTGTCTCTATGTGTGTGTGTGTGTGTGTGTGTATCTATACATATAGATGTACGTATATGCTTGTACGCATGTATGTATTCCGTTAACTGTCCCGTTTTGAGTTTGTGGATACATTCAAGCAAATATACTCATACGCCATGTTGACGGCATTCACTGTGGTCTACAGGAATTGCAATAACTTGGCCAAAATTTGAACATTTTACCAAAAGGTAGAAGGGAAAATTTATTAGAAACAAAAAGTTTGTTTGTTTATACAGTTTATAAAATTTAATCATAATAATAATATAAAGATAATTAATTCATTCAGAGGCGGATCTATTATTGTGAATTTGGGTAAATTTGGCCTCAAAAATATGTAAATCAAGTTTGTTTTGGTCAGATTACTTAGTTCCTTCGGGGAATTTTAGTGGTTAATAATTTGTTGCACCGTCTGTTAATGCTTATGGTTAAAAGTTTAAAAAACTTGCATATTTTATGATATTTATAATTATGAAATTAGGGGGAGGACTTTATTCATATAAAATTAATATAATATTAATTTAAATTCACATGAACAATGATAAAAGTTGACATCCAAACGTTCTTAGCTTCTAATCTTGGATTTGTTTCTAGGACTATTGACCCAGTGTGCGGCATCACGGTTTATGCTTTTGGGTTTTAATCTGGCTGTGTCCGTGTGTGTGTATGTGTGCGTATATATATCTATATAAGTGTATGTACGCTCAAAGTTTCTTTATTTAATTCAGTGAACTGTAAAATGTGCTGAAATGTTAGATTATTGCTTTTCACTCCGCTCCATGATGTTCCTACTTCTTCCTACCCCCGCGCCACCAATAAAGAACCTTAACTAGTGCTCTTAGCCTAACTCTCTTAGGTTTGCCTTTGCTCTCCATCTTCATCTTCTTCATTTTCTTTTTCTTGTGCTACTTCTTTGTGTGTATCTGCGTCCGCCTGTGCGTTTGTATGTTATTTTAACTCACAACACGGCCATGTTTCCATGTTTCTCTTTCAGCCATAACAATTTCCAACTGCACTCCTTTGACGAGATAATGCGTTGATAACCCACACACCACCATTTCCATCACCAGTAGCACCAGCAGCACCACCCCCTTACCACACACGAACCCAAGAAGCCCCGACCCCAAAGAAAAGAAAGGAGAAAAAAAAATTGGGCAATTTGCTTATTTACAAGAAAAAGAAACGAAAGAAAGAAAACGAAAGAAGGGGCAAAGGCGATGAATGTGTAGCCAATGTTTGGTAAAGAATGGCCCAAAAGGCAGCAGCCAGGCGGAGCAGGGCGGGGCGAGAATTACAGCCAGACCTTTTGGAGTAGATGTAGATGAGATGCGATGAGTTGCGATGAGATGATGTTGCTGATGAAAGGTTAACGGCACGTGTCCATGTTCGTCTTTAGCCATTGCACAATGGCGGACAACCAAGTGAACAAAACAAAAAAAAACAGCAAAAAAGAAAACAGGGAAAAAATAAGGAAAATAAGTCAAGTTTTCAATTTTCATTTCGCCTTAAATGATGGCATTGACATGCGTCAGACTCAGCAAATATATTGAAAGGCAATGGAGGCAAATTATTATTTATTATTAGGTTTTACTTTGCTTCGCGCTCATTTTTCTACATGGAAAAACATCCATAGAAAATTAATTAAAAAACCAACAAAAAGGGATACCCACGAACATGCCCACGCATTAATTTGCTGCATCATAGCCACTGGCTTCATTATCGATTTTAATTAGTTCCAGTAGCAAACATATCTACTTACAATATATATATATATATTTATTGGTATGTAGGTAACAAAATGACAAATATTTTTCACCTGCTTTCAATGGTAATGAAGTCTTTTTGCTTGATTTTTGAGAAAGTATTTTTAGGAAAGAAACGAGCAATTTTTATAATAATTTAAGACCGTTTTTAATTGAAAAAGATTCCCATTCCATATTGAGCTGACCATTGGGAAGATTCTTAATGTTTGGATAGGTCGGTTAACAATAATAATAATAAAAGCCAATAAATAAACTAGAAAAATGTTACATAATAGAAGCCAATAAATAATTCATATTTACATTGATTAATTTTTTAAACCTTTCCAAATTCTTTAATAGTACAAATCTCAGTTATATGAGCTTTAATATTTTTTGATCGAGTTTTTATCATCTTATTGCCATTGTTCATGATGAATTCTGTTCATGTATTCACCGACAAAAAAATGATAATCAAAAAAACGAAAGAAAAACTGCTCTTAGTCCAATAATCTTAATGACAAAACTTAAAATTTACGTGAGCTGCCTTGCATTATTCTCGAGCGTCAAGGAGGATTACCTGGACCCGCTTTTTCACATTTTGTTGTGGCTTTTTTTTGGCTTGTGTCTGGCTTGTTTGCATAAAGATATGCCATATATTAAAAATCCAGAGGAGGCAACCCACCAAACCTACAACCAGGATAGCAACAGCAACAGCAACAGCAACAAGGGCAACCGGCAACCATCAAGTCACGAAGACATCGCTGTATCAATATTAGCGCGACAAGGAGAATCCGTAAATTGGGGTCGACTGCGTCGACGATGGGGGCAATGGCGGCGACAAACAAAGTGTTGAGGAGATTGGAATTGGCTTTTCGTTGGACAAGTGGAAGAGTCTACAAGAGGATGCCAAGATAGACACAGACCCAGTGGAAAAGAGAAAGTAGCAAATTGGAAAGTAGCACTGCACTGAAAGAAAACTTAATTACATTTGAAATATTTTCATAACATATTTACTTAGGTAATACTACAAAAATATCAAATAGAAATCGAGAAATTAGTTTGGCTTTAAGTTTACTATTAAAACTTTTTGTTATTACTGTCAATGCTTTTGAATTTATTGGTGAATTCAGTTGACTTTTTCCTCAGTGTTTCATTTGCAATTTTATCATATACATTTTTTCTTTAATTGGTTGGCAATTTTTTGTCAAGCGAATTGAATGCAACATCCGAAAATTGCCATCGATGGGTCCAAGTGTCGACACTTCGCGACCTCAACTTTCCACCTATTCGGCTCCGATTCTCTGCCCCAACTTCTCACCGCCTTGGCCAATGCCTGAGGACTTTCTCTTCAGTGCATGAGGATACCGCGATGCCGTTGCCATTGCTGTTTATGTCCTTGCTTGGCGGTGCTTCACTTTGCTCTCTGTGCTCTGCTTTGGCCAGGCTTTTGGTTGGTCCGTCCGTCTGTCTGTCTGGCAGTCTGCCTGTCTGCCCGTTTGTCTGCTCGTTCGTGCCTAACGAGCTGCACTCCAAAAAACGCTGCTGGCGCTCAATCCAGACAACCATCAGGGCAAGGACGTGAAGAACGAGACCGAGAACGAAAACGAGTGAACGAAAGAGAATGGTAGAGCAATAGATAGCGTTGGGCTGGATAACCAAGTTGCTGGGATGGCTCGTTGATTTCGTTTGATTCCTTGGCCCCGGCATTGCGTTAAGTTCAGCCAGCCATCAGTTTCTGTGGTTGTTGTTGTTGTTTTTGCTACTTCTGTTGCTTACACAGATTGTTGATGTTCGATTTAATTTTAGCTCTGCTGATTTTTGCGTTATTTATTTTATTATAATACCCTTTACATTTAACGGCACGATAAGGCATATTGACTTTGACATTAATTGCTTGGCCGTGCTCAAAGATAGAGACAGAGGCATCGACCGAGACAGAGACGGAGACAGAGACAGTCGACTGGCGAATCATTTTCCTGACACTTGAGCACGCCTTTTATTGGCGGTCATTAACGTCAGCGTGAAGCTTCTTCGCAGCAAACACCAAAGCTTCACTACCCAAAGGGGTTTCAACCAAAGGGATGGATGGGATGGGTCGGGGTTAAATGCGGATGCGGTGACAGGTGGCAAGTGGCAAATTGCAAATGGCGAATGGCGGATGTGGCTTAATTGCTGATTTGTTGTCTTGCCTGAAGTAATTGCATTAGAGAGGTAAATATTAAAGACTGTCTAAATGGGAATCAAGCCCTAAGACATATACTTACTATAAAACTAAATGAATAACACAAGCGGGCTTCATGGGAGTTTCCACTTAATTGGAAGAGTGTAAAACTATGTACATCCTTACAGTTTTACAAAGTTATAAATGCTAAAGGGTAAGTGCAATTATTTACCTGTTTAATTAACTAATTACATAGCACATATCCGCACAAAGCGCCATTAGATAAATTTCTATAGCTTTATTTTCCCCCAATGTGAATTGAGGGCTTAGATTGAGTAACCTATGAATTGACAAGAAAGGTCAATCCGACTACTTTCCAGTTAGAGAGTGTGTTTATGTAAGCAGCATTTCATCTTAATTGGCTTTAATGTCATTAGATAATTTACAGGAATCTCTAGTTATGTAGCTCTCATATCTTGAGCCGTGTCCTTGACCAAAATCGAGTTTGATTTTGAACAGTGACTCGCCCAATTAATTTGTTAGTTAATTTATGAAAAATGTGACAAAAAAGTGCAAAGGTTTCTTAAAATTTTAAAGTTGAGAACGTCAAATTTTTGATAGATTTGTATTTCTCTTGAACTTCATAGCAGTTTAAGATTGATAAAGTATATAAACTATAAACTATGCTATTCGCTAAGGGGGATATGAAGGGGTTTACGTAATAAGGTTACAAGGAGGGGACAAATTTCCCGAAAAATTCTATCCCTCCAAAAACTAAAGAGATATTTGTGAAATAGCTTTTGACCAAAAATCGTAAATACATCATAAAAATACATAACATATTCATAGCATTTTAAAAGTCCAAGAAAATTAAGCTAAGATTTTTTGAAATCGGTTAAGAATTGGATAAAAATATTATGCGTATAAATGAAACATTTTGATTAACGAAAATCTAGAAAATGTTTTGGGCTTCATTTAGAAGTAAATTCCAGAAGTAAATGCCAAAAGTAGTTAACTAGATAATTCTGGGCTTTGGCTACAATTTCAATTATTTTCAATTTTCCTTCAAATCTGAATAAATCATGTAAAATCTTAATGAAAAAATACTTAAATGTCTAAGCTTTAAAGTGCTATCGAATTCCCAGCCAATTTTAAGCTACTTATTTATTTTGATGTCTTTCTATTCGCTGCTGGGAATAACAAATTTCCTATAGAATTTAAATGCATTTAAAAATTGTTATATAAAAGCTTTCATTTAACATGAAAATGATAAAATTAAAGACGAATTTATGAAAAAAGACCCAAGCCAGTTAGGCAAGGTCATGGCAGTTTGAACTTGTCAGTTATTGTTAATATAAACTCAACATATGAAAAGAGTGTTTTCTTTCCAGTACTTGATTTTATTTATCGACATAGATGTGCCTTCCAAGAACTCGTATATTTTGTGGCATGTTAAATCAATCTCGACAATCAATTCCTTGTTGAGTGGGTCAGATTTAATATTTTAGAGTTTCCAGCTCAAGGATGCATCAAAATGGAGTTAATCAACTGAAAGTTAAATTACGAGTAATGTTGAAATTGCAATGTGAATATTTAGTATCGTATTATTGTGTTCATTCACTATATATCCATTTACGATATACATATTGTCTTACTATACTAGTGTATAATGTGTGTTTGTATGTGTGCAGATACGGCTACTTATGGTCGGAGCAACAATATTATTATAGACATGGCAAACAATGGAGATGGGAAAACAATAGAGTTCTAGCTCTCCACTTTGGCCGTAAGTAGCTTTTGCAAATTGTTTCTACATTTAGCTATACACACATAAGCACAAGGACTGGTGTACCGTTAAGGATACAATTCGAGAAACATTTGTTTGCATTTGCTGTGCGTTAATCTTTAAACCTGGCCATGGCAATGGGTCTACTGGCTGTCAAGCTTATGCTTACCAACAACATTCTCTTGCCTGCTTGTGGCTCTCTTTTGAGTGTCTTAAGCAGTCACACACACACACACACACACACACACTCTCAAGCACACGCACACGCACACACAGACACAGATATACATACTCATAAATATTCATACAGTTGCGGAGTATTTGCAATTGCTTTAGCTCTTTGGCTCTCTGCGTTGACATTGCAAATACTCTAGAAACTGGTAAGATACACTACCCCAATGCCAGCTTACCCCCAACCCCCAACCCCCCGCCACCGTATCCTCCTCCTCTTCTTGCTCGCATTATTCTCCCCTACACTTTTCTTTCCATCACTTTTATCCTGTTTGCAGGGGCTTGACTAGATGTTATTTTATTTATTTGGATTCCGATTCTGATTCTGATCCTTTACTTTGCTTCACCTCGCTGTTGTGTGGGTGTGTGTGTGTGTGTGTGTTTGTATGGTACACGTGCCTAATCAAATGCTAAATTAAAATTATCTAGAGACGTGTATTTTTAGCTATATATCTGTCTGCCCTTAGAAATGATTAACAAAAGGCAAACAAGAGAAAGAGAGACCCAAAAAGACGGAAAACTGAGATGACAACTTCGACTTCGATTCGCATTTTGTGTAATCTGTTAAATCTCTTTGCGACTTCTAGGGATTAGCTTACTTCAGAATATATGTGTATGTCAACCAGTGTGTTTGTTTGTATGTGTGTGTGTGTGTGTGTGTGTGTGTGTGTTGGGGGAGGGGCAGGATGGTACTATTTGCGCGGCCTTTACAATTTAACGCACTGCCAAGTTCAAATACACACACAAAAGCAAGGCAAGCCACAAAAGCCAAAAAAAAAAAAACCAAAGAAATGTTCACAGTCAAGTCGAGGTTGTCGGTAAAGGCGGGCAGTAGGCGGGGCACTCCCACATACACGCCTCTGTTAACAATAATTTACGCAACTTTGCGCCTTTTTTGTTAAAAAGTAAAATAAAATATCAGGAAAAAAAAAATAATAACTTACCAAAGCCCAAAGGCGAGCAAATTTCATAGTAAGCACCATTATATTACGTCTGGGTAAATATGGGGAGGACTCTCGTGTCTTGCTCGCACGCGCCCTGGACTTGACTGGCCTTCCCATAGGGAGGGGGGCCCAAGGACCTGTACAAGGACCAAAACAATAAATGTATGGGGGGAACATTTGTCAAAATGCGGTTCAGCGAGTTGCCAGCTTGAAGCGCGCGCGTCAACAAAACAATCTTTGTTCAATATTTTATTATCGTAATTTAATATTTCTCCAACCGTACCTCCCTCCCTCTGAATTTCCGTACCGCCCCGTACCGCCCGCCATCGCTAGCTGTCAACGTCATTTGCTCTCTCTTTTGGCTTACACGTACACGCCACTTTTTGACGCACTGTTTAATATTTATTAAAAAGTCATGTGCGTTCGCTTGGCTCACAGGGGAATTACAATATTTGTGGGTGGTTTTTTTGGGTGGCATTTCTTTTACCCACTCTTCTTCTCCCTTTCGCTTTTTTTGTAACGTTGAGACTAAAGCTAAAGCCGCCTGGGATTGTGTCGAATCTGAAGATCCTTGTGCGTCTGTGGTTCATACATACATACATACATACATACATATGTATGTATTTATGTATATATGCATCTTTATAGTAATTGCTTTCAGTGCTCCACCATTCACGTCAAGGCCTAAAATTGTCGGCTGTCGGTTGTCGGTTGTCTGTTGTCGGTTCTCAGTTGTTGGCTGTCTGGTGTCGGCCTCTTTCGTTGTCTGTCTCAGCCGTTTTGGTTGTAATTTCGTTTTTACGTCTTTGATATTTTGCATTTTGTTTCATTGAACGCCTTCATTACATTACATAGGACTGACAAGTGATGCGGGATTGAGATTCAGCGCGGCCATGGCACAGTGGTTACAAACACAAATTCACACTAACTGAAATTGTCTGGAATGGGTTAGAAGTTGGTTAAAATTGAAGACAAATTAAAGAGGACACCTAAATCAGCTTAATAAAATATGAGCTCAAGTTGAGAAATTGATTTTCATTTTAAATGATTTAATTTATATAAATCTTCATTGAAAATGATTAAATATATATAATTTCAAAATGAGGAAAAAAGGGGAAGAAAGTCTAGTTAATTACCAGTTAATGTTTTAGAAATTTATGTATAAATAACTTTGTTTTAGTTGGGCCATATCCTTTAAGGAAATATATATTGGTTCTCAATATATAGATAAGTATTAAAAATCCAAACAAATCGCTAAAAAGGGCTTAAACGATTTCGAAGAATTCAAACATCGTTGGTTAACGTGTTCTAGTTTTAAATACTTATATACTACATTTTATTTACCATCAATGCCAAACTTTTTATAAAAATTAAAATCTATTTTAGACGAATTCTTGATTTTAATTAACTTCAATCAATATTTCAAACTTTGAAAGTTAACTTGCTTCTCTCTTACATTTGCATATCATGAAATTTTTACTTTAGATTAATAATAATCTGATGATTAACTGATTTATTATCAGTTGCTTGTTAAAGTGTATTGCATAGTTGTTGAATAATGGCATAAAGAGAATTATTATGCATCAAGTTATAAACGAAGAATACTCAATTATTAATGAAGTGTTCAATTTTCGCGCGAAACACTTAATTCATTTCTGCAGTGCTTAACCAATTTCTTGGGTTTCCGTTTTTAACACAATTAACTGTTTACTTAAACTGAAAATCAATGTTTATGCCTCATTTACCAATCAACCCATGCCCATTGTGCAACACGACGATGACGATGGTTGTCCAAGAGAAAGCAACATCCCAGCAACATTCAAGAACGACGTTGTCGACGACGAGGAAGACTACGAGGAGGAATGCATGAGCCGTTCTGCCTGTCGTTTAGTATGTAAATTGAGATAAATCGTTTCTCGTGCCTGCCACACATACACACACACACACACACACACACAAACACAGGGAATCAAGTGAGACTAAGGAAGCAAGTAACTATGTAGACATATATATATATCCTTACATTGTATATAGCTTGTTACATATTAGTGTATGTACTATGTATACAATTTATATATACTTACATACGTATCACCATTTAAATATATATATATACATAAAAGGCAAAGTGTAAGTAACACGTCCTTATATCACAACCCAACAACAGAAACAACAATACGAGCAGCAACAAAAGTAACGTCTACGTTGTCGGCTGTAGCTGATGTATGGTGAATGCGGCATACGGCGCGTATGAGTTATTTCCACAGTCGAGCCCATTTTATTATTAAAAAAAAAAAAAAACGGGAAACACGCAAAAAAAAAATGGCAGCAGCAGTCAGGAAATGAGGGCGTCATCTAAGAGGGTTGTGTAGGCGTGGTCCTGGGGGCGGGGGTGTTGGGCGGTAATGCAAGACGAGAGCGTGACGAGCTTTGATGTTTAAATGACTGCAACGGCTGTGGCAGTGTCGGTAAAGCAGGCGTTACTAGGGGCGTGGCCTCCATTCCTGCCGCACGCCACTTGAAGCTTTAAGTGCATAATTGACTTAATTAGCCACCAAAAAAAAAAAAAAAAAAGGGACGGACGTTGCAGCAAAAATCGGCGGCAGCACCAGCAGCTGCAGAAGTTGCAGCTCTGTGGCAGGAACAGTTGTTGGTACAGTACCCGCCAGAGTAACAGTGGTCGATGCTCCTTGGAGGCCTAGCCGAAAGGCATAAGACTCAAGGACTCGACAGTTTCGAGTTGGGCTTCCAGCTTTACTTTTGCACTGTTGCACACAGTTGCACTCCCAATATGTATGTGTGTATGTGTGTGTGTGTGTATACACATAGTTCTCTCGGTTGGGGTACTTTGTTCGCCAAACTGATTAATCGCTAAGCGCTTGGTAAGCACTTTTGTGCCACGGCTTGAACGTCAGCCTCGACCCCATCTTTCTCCTCCTGTCTCTCACCCTCTCTCTCTCTCTCTCTATATCAACTTGTTCTTTATAACCTTCTCCATCTTTCTTTACCCACATGCACTTCCCCCTTAACTCTCTGCTCCATCCATGACTCCCCCTTGTACACAAATCACGAGAACTACGCTCTCGCTTGTGTAATGCGCTTATAAAATTTGTTTTCTGTAAATTTACTTGCTCCTATCCTCCTAGCCGCCCAGTCAAAGAGCTTCCCAGACCCCACCCACAAGACTTCCCTCTAGCCTTCATTGTACCCAATCCACTTGGCTGTTGCCCTTTTTTGTTGTATTTTTTCGGGGCTTGTTTTGGGCCCTGTTGCGTAAAAGCTATCGATTATTTATTTAGAAACGCAACAAATGCAAAAAAGGAAAAAATAAACAACCAAAACTGGCAACATTTTCTCGTGCCACGAGATTGTGTAGAAGCATTAGATTGTGTACCGCTTTATTGTACACATCACCCACACAAACACACACACACACACACAAACACAGTGACAACTGACTATGACAGTGAGTGAGTGAGGAAAAATATCCGCCAGAGTTCCTGTTTCTTGTTTTTTTTTTTTCTTTAGTTCGGCTTCCCTCTTTTATCTATGTAACCTAGATCAATTTTACAAATTGCATTTAAAAAAAAAATGGTTTAATATCTTTTAAGAGATCTTAGCATATTGATTTGTTAGTTTAGCTAAAAAAATAATTTGGTTTTTTTAACTTAAACATTATAAACTTTGACAAACAAATTAAACCAAAGCGACGTCAATCTTACAAAAATTAGGGGCATGAAGGTTGTCTATATATTAACAAAGTGTATCATAAAATCATTGGCGATCATCATAGATTAGGTTTTACTGTAGTTGAACCGCACGCAACTACGTGATAAGTACGATTCATTTGGAGGCACATTCACTTTCAACACTCATTCCATTTTCACATTCATGTATGATTCCATTTATCTACCTCTGACCACCACCTTCGCCTCTATCCTTTCACCTCTCTGGCATAGGCTCTCTGCTCGTATTTAGATCCCCTTTGCCTTTGCTATATATTCTTTTTTTTAGTTTTTTATTTTGGTTTTTTTTGTCTGGGATATGTATATGGGTCGGTAATTGCTTTGCAAAGAAATAGAGCATAACAAATTTCACTTGGTAAAAATGCACATAAAAAAAACACCAAAACGAAACGAAATGGAAAAATAAACAAACGTTTCATAGATCTATGCCATTTCGCCGCTATTCAAGAGTAGAAACGACTTTAACTAACCTTTGGCCCCAAAACTAACGGTACAAAGTGCCCGAAACAAGCCCGAAAAAAGAACCAAAATTGGCCGAAAAAGGAAAAAAAGAAATCCAACCGAAATTTGGAATCACCAAAAATCATGTGTATTTGTCGGTTAGTGTGTGTGTGTGTTTGTGTGTCTATGTGGCGCGTAATCGAAGTTTCACTTAGCAAATCAACAAAGTTTCCCCATTGCTTTTTCACCTAGACAAAATTAACGTGCCACCCACCGCCCCCCAGCTTTGCCACCTGCTCTTACAGGCCACAAAAAAGGAAGAAAAAAAGGCGTCGCAACAATTTGCAAAGTGAATTAACATGCCAACAAGCACACCACCTATCTCTAGCCATACCAACTTTACGCCAACAACCATAACCAGTCTCATTCCACTTAGCTTAGCCACAAAAATGGGACAACATGAACGAAGAGGAAAAGCGAGACCCATCAACACCAACACCATCCCCATCACCATCATCATGTCGAACTCCACCACTCGCTTCCATCTCCTCATCTCCTGTTCGTTCCATTTCCCTGTTAACTGTGCTACATGTTTAAGTTTTAATTTGCCATTGACGTCACAATCAGTGCCAGTCACAGAAAATTTTTGGTTTAGCAGATTTTGGGCACATTATCTCGCTCTGACAATACATCGCCGGGTCTTAGCAATGCCAGTCGCTTCACCCATCACGTTGCCATGGGTGTAGACAAGCATAATTAATAAAGAGGGAAAATAAACATACAATGGAAGTGACAGTGTGGTTATCACCGGGGAAGAGTCATACAAAACGTTGCTCTAAAACAATTAGTAAAATGCCTGTGCAATAAATTAAAACTTAAACCAAAACTTAATAAACAATAAACTATGAATCTTGAGTATGGCCATGCTTTGGATCAAAATCTAAATAAAACCATTCCATAAAGAGATTCTCAGACCAATTTTCTGCAAAATGTAAAAGCCGTTTAAGTTGGCAAGCACATGGCACATATCATTCTGTTTTGGGGCGTTATTACCCGCCCATGGATGAAGGAGTCGAGTTTGCCGCTGGGTAGTTGGCTAATTGCTGTGCGCGCCCAGCGTCCAAACGGTAGTAGAAAATTATAATTTGCATTTATAATTTTATTGACAATAAAATGTATTTAATTTTTGGACCACCAAAATGCAAAGGGTTTCATTTTTCCGGCAGCCCAACCAACCCAATGTTTGCCCTACCAACAGCATCATCATCATCATCACATTGCCAACGCCAACGAAGGAAGTGGTAGCAGGAGGAGGAGAGGAGGAAGAGCAGCAGGAAAATAGTTAACCACTGCGTGGAAATATTCAACATAAAAAATTAAAAAAGCTGCAAAACATTTCGACAGCTTTTCGGGCAATGGCCGGCGGAAACTGCTGATGAGAGTGAGCACAAAAAGCTGACAGAATTGTATAGCGTATAGGGTATACAACAAGCATGGAGGATGAGGATCAGGATGGGTATAAGGATGTGGATGTGGATGAGAATGGGGACCCTAGAGAGTGAGAGGGCTAGAGAGAGAGAGTGAGAAAGGTAGCCTGCTGAAAGCTGAAAGCGAAAATGAAAGGCTAGCGTAAAACTCGAAAATCCTCTTAATAATTCATAAAACTTTTCAAAACTACTTAACTCTTAAAACTACTAACTGAATCAAACTAAACTAAGGCAACTGGTATAGTAGAAAAAAGGTGGACACAAGAAGACAAGACGGGCAGGAAGGAAGAGGCTGGTGAGGCAAAGAGAAACAGAGACGACCAACTGCTGGACGGCATTTTCTGTTCTGTTCTTTTCTCAGCTTTTCAGCTTCAACTGATGAAAATGCGCGCCGCTGGCTACCAACAAAGTTTTGCGCAAGTTTGTCGCTCATGCGAAACTGGGTCCAGGGGGACAACAACAACAACAACAACAACAACAACAACAACAACAGCAGCAACAAGAAAGGACAACAACAAAACGTTGTTAAAGTACCGAAGGACAACAACGACAACCACGGCAACAGTTCATCATATTTACAGCCTTCTGCTAATTTATTTTGCAGGCCCATAAAAGCGTGCACATGAAAAATGCACAGCCAAGATGTTTGCCCGTCATATGAGGCAGATGTTTTGGGGTGGCAAGACTTTGCCTTTCATTTTGGTTTTTCCCCTCGGTCTTTTTCCATCTTTCAGCCCAGATTACCTTGTGTGTATTTATAAGCTCAATTTTCAAGAATTTCTTACAAATTCCTTCTTCTTCCAACATCAACTGGGCAAAAGTTTTTAGGCCAACTACAAATTGCAATTTGTTGAATCCTAATTGCCAGATCAAGTCCCAGGTAGTTGATGGTAGTGAGGGAATTATGATGGCAAATAGTCTTTAGCCATTGCATTTGCTTGTTTGTACTTTGGATTTTCTTCTCACTTTGTCAGAGATTTTGGCTTATTGAAAACTGAATTTTAAATGCATTTTTTGTTTTTATCAAAATTACAAGAAACTTTTTTTCTGGGATAGAGTCGTTGGAATTCCAAAGTTTATATTTTTCATTCGTATAATAATTTTTGTTCTCTATGCCATTAATTGGGTTAGAAATTTCTTTGGCTTGGCTTGCTAATTAACTCAAGTTGTTGAAGCCCTCAAAAAAAAAAGAAAAGAAGGAATCGTTTGAAATGAGCAACTGCCAATTAGATAAGTTTCATAAAAGTTACGAGCAGACAAATGGTTTACGGTTAAAGTTACAACAACAAAAAAAAAAGAAAATTTAATTCGAATTAAACATGTAATTAAGTATAAAATTGAGAAGCTATTCCCTTCCCCCTGTCATGAGTGCAATCTCCATTTTCTATTGTCATCGGGGTTTTGTTTCTCTGTTAATTATTTTATGCCATTCATTTGCCATCAGCGAATGGATTTTCAAAACGTTTGACATATAAAACCATTTTGTGACTCATTAAAGTATCTGCCCCTAAATCCTCTTTTCGCAACCCTTTATCCCTAAATTGTGGGTGAGTTAATGACAACACACACACACACTCACACAGATAGAGAAAGAGGGAGAAAAAGAGGCGCACACACACAGCCATACCTCGACATATAAAGACAACGGAAACAAAAGGTAAAAAGGGTACTTTTTTTCCCTTTTCTTTTTTTGTGGGCCAAGGGAGCAGGAAAACCAATTCCGAACCAGCGCACCCAATGGACATATTAGTAGGGATCCAAAGCGGCATAAAAACAGAAATAAAAAGTTAAATAAAAATGTTTGAGAAAGTTTGCACACAATCATTTGGCCTCGGCTTGAGCCCCACCCATTCCCCTTCCCCTCCCCCACCCACACACACAAAACGCCCCCATCACGCCCCACCTATCGTGGTATATACTGAATTGTTATCTTCAGCCATCTTCCCGACCATTTTGTAGGTAATTTGCACATTGCCAAATGATCCAAGTGGATGAAAGCGACGGCAAGCTGCCGATCAGGGTCGGTTTAGGGTGACAACTGCGCCTCAACTGAATGATAATTATTATTAATTTAAAGGAAATATATTTTTAGCTGATGAAAGATGGTCTTATCTTTTTTTACCCCACATTCTTTATTTTTACAAGCTACATAGATAATGAAACAATTTTTAACCGATTTCTTTCATCAAATTGATTAAAGTGTAGAAGAAAGTTAGGACTGGATTTTCAATAACTTTTATTATGTTTTTTGAAAATTGGGCAATAAAGAGATTATTCCAATAATATAATTTTAAAAATCTAATATTATAATGAATTAGAGAATTGGTTGATGTTTTCTGGTATTTGTGAACTGAACTGAAGTGAAATTTGCAGCGCTCAGAAGTATGCTGCAAGAAATTCTTTTTTAAGGGAAATTCTTGACATATCTAAGAGTTCTTATTAGAATCCTGATCCTCCCGTTGAAAAGAAACCGCTCATATTTGGTGTGGTAATTAATGCACCTTAAAAGCAAAAACCCTGAAACGCTCCTGCTGTAGACGGGTTTTGAATTTTGCTTATGCTTTCTTTATATCTTTTCCTCCTTCGCCCTCTCTCTCTCGCTCTGTTTTTCTGTCTCTTCCGTTCTATGTATCTTACTGGGTCTCCTTTTTAATATGCAAGCGCTTAAAAACCGCTTAATATTCTTCCGCATTGCTTTGGCCGCATTCAGAGGCCTGCTGCACCACACTCTCCGCTGTGGTTGGGCTTGAGGGTTGGGTGAAACCGACCAGTTTTTGCCAGAACACCGAGAAGGACAGAGTAAATGAATGTGGGGAGCAACTAATTTTCGGGGTGACCGGCTAAGTTTGTGTATGTGTATGTGTATGTGTGTATATAGCAACATCTGGCAGCATCAAGTAAATGAATATATGACTGTACAAACGGAATAACTGCAGTTCCTTAGCGTAAAGGCAAGTCAACATCCTTTTTGGTTGTTGCTGCAGATGGAGGCATGCTAGCTAGCTGGCTGGCTGGCTGGATGGCCTGCTGGTTGCTGGTGTTTGCTTAACACACTTCACTCAATGAAGGTTGTTTGTATGCGGTTCCCGTAATAGATCGCCAGCTTCTTCCTTTTTCCTTATCTGCCGGGATAGCAACAACAGCAGCAGCAACAACAACAAAAACAAGAACCACATCGAAACTCTATGTTTCTCCGGGTTCATCTTATTCTTCTTCTTCTTGTCGACTTCCCTTTTCCTGCTGCTGCTGCCTGGTGGCATTCTGTTGCATCTTTGTTTGGATTATAATTGTCTGTACGGGTCCTGCTCGTGGTCTTCGTTCTGGTCGTGGTCCTGGACATGGTTTCACACAAGCCACCAACCACTATGCATATACAAATATATGTCTGTATGTCCGTCTGTATGTCTGTCTATCTGTCTGTACATATTTATGCATCTGTGTGCTCGTCAGGCAGCATCTTCTTTTGTGTATTTTTGCGGTTCTACACAAATATACTGATGGCTCCCAGTGTTGTTGAATACGCACATCTTCCCCAACCCTATCCAAGCCAACCAGCCCCACCGAAAAGCGTGTGTCTGTGCTCGTGCTGAGGTCATGTCGCCGTTGTCGCCGACGATGATGTCTGGGGCTTGGACCCGCTGAGCGCCAGCAGCCTCAACTCAAAATCAAAATGGTTTTGCAGTTGTAAAGCTGCCAAGTGCAGAATGGCAGACTATGGTTATACATACATACATACATACTTATATAGCTATAGGTGCAGCTGGTGTTCTCTTCCTGAAAACCAGAACCTGGACCAGCACCAGAGCCCAAGCCAGAACAACACTACTACACTATACTATATGGCAAACAATTGTAAACTCTGACAGTCAACAACAGTGACAACATTTAAGGCAGGAAACCGTCCTTCGCTTTTACAATAATCATAATGAAATTTCAATACTCTTTCGCCAAAAACACACAAACAATAAGTTTGTCAATCACTCACCACAATTCAATAAAACAATTACATAAAGATATTTATAATTTTAAAAGGCATAAGAAGTCTTATTTTTGTTTTTAAAGGAACAGAAAGCGTAAGGGATTGGAAACTGATATCCTTGAAAAGTGTTAGCCAAATTTTATTTTATAATATTTTATTTTTTCAGTTTGAAAACAATTATACAAACGAGAACAGGCCTTTGTAAATGGAAAAATATGAAAACAGCCATTGGCAAACGGTTAAAAAAAAATGTTATAAAATTAATTTCCAATTGTTTAATTTATTAACTTGTTTGAAAATAAATATGTGGAATACTGAGTTTAGCTTACGATAAAAATATTGATTACTTTTGCCTAACGTGACAATCAGAATATGTAAGATTAAGATTTTCACTATTACGATTAATAATTAATTATTTTCAATAGATTTAAAAATGTATATTTACAATGTCAAAATTCCTGAGATTTTCAAGATGCTCAATTTAATGTGGAAAACTAGTTGGGGGAATGTTCTAATAGTGTAACCATTTAAATGCAATTATAGGTAACACTGGTCTAAAGAGTTGGCAAATGCGCGATGGTTAACAAGACACTTAAGTAAAAAAGAGAGCCAGAGCGAGAGCGAGAAAGAGAAAGCTTCTAATGGAAAATTTCGTCTCTAGAATAGATAATCCCTCAGTCTGAGTTGCATTTGGTTTGACAGGATTGCCATGAAACTAATGAGAATCCTGTGAAAAGGGTATGCATACAATAACAATAGCAACTGCTGGCACTCAGTCGTCAGCGTTAAGCGTCTGTCCTGGGTGACTATTCATCGTTTGCTGTCTCTCTCTCTCTCTCTTTCCTTCGCTTGGACGCCATTTTACAGGCAAGTGTCCTGTCCCGTTTGTTACAAACACAGTACACAGTACAGAATGTGGCTGGCTTGCACTTTGCTTGCAGGATAATTGCATTGCCTCTGCACACTGACAGAGACTTTGTCTCCATCTTCTGTCGTCTTCTGTCTCTCTATCTATCTCGACTATCTACTTGGTTTGCGGTGTCTCGTGCCTTGGGTGAAGTTTTTGTGTATTTATGAAACCATTTCCGCACAGCAATAAAACTCCAACACGGTCAACGTCAGCGTCATCTAATCTAGAGGCCCGAGGCGGGGCCCAAGTGTCATTAATTTTATTTTTCTGTGACATTTTCCGATTATGTGCGGATTTGGCTGATGCTGCCGCTGCACAAATTTGCACTTAACACTTGACTGGATGTCCTTGAAAGATTTTCCCAATGCCTTAACAAGCAAAACAAACAGGCAAACAAACCATGGCGTATGGCAAAGATGAAGACGAAGACAACTGGCGATAAGAGCAACCTGCTTTTTGCTTTGCCGCTTTTGTTAATGTTTGCTCAATTTAAAAAAAACTTTTCTATGGCCATTTGCATTTTCACGCACATTCGCACGTTCTTATGCAAAAATGAAGTAAGTAAGTCGTCTCGCCGACTTGGATATACCATACACCAGTAAAACAAATATTTTAAATTTATAATAACCAATACATTTTCGTATTTAAAAAAAACTGTTCACATGCTTTTCACAAGCATATCTTAGTATTTCGCTCACTCAAGCATACGAGCACCCTAGCGCCCCCACCAGCCAACGGCCAACTCCGGCCATATGGAAAAACGTTTATATGCATAACTTGGCTATTTTTAGTCCGATTTTGATCAAATTTGGTATTTTGCTGAACATTAGTATCAAATTTAAGTGTGCTAAATTTGATTGCACACGGTAGAAAATTACGGGAGATAATCGAGTTTTTTCAAATTACGGGGGCGGAGGGGGGCGTGGCAAAATCTTTACACATCAAAAATGTGCGCAATTACTAAGCAAATATTTATACTAACTATGGTGTCTCTAGTTGAAATAGTTTTTGAGAAAATCGGTTTTATTTAATTTGCGGGGGCGGTAGGGGGCGTGGCAAAATTTTTACAAATACAAAATGTGCGCATTTACAAAGCAAATATACATACCAAATTTTGTGTCTCTAGTTGCTATAGTGTTTAAGAAAATCGGTTTTATATCATTTGCGGGGGCGGTAGGGGGCGTGGCAAACATTTGAAACAAACTCGATAAGCGTACATATGACACGAGTCTACATACTAAATTTGGTGGCTCTAGCTCTTATAGTCTCCGAGATCTAGGCGTTCATACAGACGGACGGACGGACGGACGGACGGACGGACGGACGGACGGACGGACGGACGGACGGACAGACGGACGGACGGACGGACGGACGGACGGACGGACGGACAGACGGACATGGCTAGATCGTCTCGGCTGTTGATGCTGATCAAGAATATATATACTTTATGGGGTCGGAAAAGCTTCCTTCTGCCTGTTACATACATTTTAGCGACTTTAATATACCATTTCACCCTATGGGTGTATGGTATAACAACTACAACAATATGAATGCCAAGTGTGGGGGCGGGGCAAGAAAGAGGCAAACGAAAAAAAAAAAAAATCGACGAGAAAACACATTTGCATACGCATAGAGCGGCGAGTTGGACGTTGGCAAAGCAGAATGGGGGAAAACAGAAAAGTTCAGACGAAAAAGTTTTAGTTTAGTTTTTGTTTTTAATTTGGTAATGCAGCATGGAGTCATGGCCTCCAATTGTTAGCCTTGGACAAGGCTTTTATCGTCTCTGTCTCTGCCTCCGCCTTTGCCTCCTCCGACTTTATTTCTCCTATTTCTGTTTGCTTGTTTTTCCAACAATTACATTTGATGAAGTTACCAAATGAGCAGTCTGGGGCCAGAGGCGTGGCATTTGTTAACTTTTGCACAAGCTACAAATTGAAATTGAATTTGAATTGTCAAATGGAATTGTGTGGAGAGCAGCAACAACAACAAAAAAAAAAAAAAAAAACAAAAACAAAACATTACATAAAACAAAAACGTATTAATTTACTGGACTATAGAAACTGACAGTTCAAATTGTTTAACAATTTATCCATGTTAATGTAATTAACCATAAAATAGCAAATTACATTTCAACAGTTTTACCATTATTTGCTATGCATCAGTTATTAAGACCCTTAAGATATATCAATTGCAAACAAGCCTCTTGGCCTCAGCATTCTCTCAACAACAATGTCTGCAAGAATCAGACAAGCTTTGCAAATGAGATTTACACACACACACACACACACATAGACATATTACTTGATTTGATTTAATTTAAATAATTTATTGATTAATTTATTGCCTAACGTTATTGAAACTGTTTCCAACAGCTTCTTAATTACGTTTGAAAGGATCTATAAGTAAAGAAGGTGAAAATTTGGCCATGCCACAACTGAGATTAAAAGCCATAATAGTTAATTCGTATTAAATTTGATAGCTCTTCTACTTTCTGCTTTTTCCTCTCTCGATATGGAGCCCCAAAATGTATGCTAAACTTTATTTGTATATAAAGTGCAATTTTGCGTATACGTAATAAGCATTTGAAACTTTTTCTGCGGAAACATTAAAACGAATTGTTGCAAACACACACACACACACAATTAGTTGAAAATTTCATTAGATTATGCCACATAACGTACGTACTTGTTTAGACGAGTATATAAAACCGACTACCAATTGGAATTCATGGATTTTCATTAACCGTACTATTGATTTTCAGCACATTTATGGTCTATTGCACCTGGAATTGCTTCATGTGCTCTCTTTTTGGTTGTTATAATTGCAATATTTATCGAATGTAGCCATTCAAAGTGATTTACCAAATGCACTCAGCCTGCAAATTGCAATGTCCTTTGCCCACGTTACCTTCTCCCTTCTCCCTCTCTCTCTATTTCTCTCAGTCTATCTCACTGTCCATTTATGTCTATTTATCTGCCAGCCAATTTATGAATCTATATTTCTCTGTCACATCTGCCTCTAATATTTGACATTAACAATTATCAAAAGAATGAAAAAAAAATCACACACACACACGTTTATATGTGTTTGTTCAATTACTGGCCCAGAAAAAAGTAGCATCATTCCTCATCTTCATCATTTTGGGCCATCTCTGGAACAGAACTTGTATGTGACACATCAGTTAATTGATTTTGTTTACGATGCCTGCGGCTGCAGCAGTTTTGGTGGCCATAATATTTTTTTAATATTCTACACCGAATATGTGTATTTTTTTTTGTGGTTCTCAATCTTCTCCTCTGCCTAAACATTTTGGCAATTGGCCATTGAATTAGCTTTCGTTCTTTATTCAGTTTGGGTTATTTTTTGGCCCACTGTTCCACATTTATGAATATCAAGGAACCTGTGAGTGCTGCTGCCTCTGCCGCTGAGGTTCTGAGTGTGTTCATAAAGCAGCAAAAATAAAACTGTCGACGTTGGAAATGGAAATGGATTTGGATACAGAGACGGCAAAGGAGACGGCGATGGAGATGAAGATGGAGATGGAGACGATTGCAACTGTGCTGCCAACTGCTGCACTGACACAGGAAATATTATCCGCATTGCCAAAGCGCCAACACCAAACCCCTTTCCCCTAAAAACCCTTCGCCTTCTGCTCATGCTTTTGCAAAGGAAGACAACAAATTGAGAATGGCAGTGGATTTGGGTCGAAGGAGGAGAACGGAGTGTATAGAGAGAGAGGATGGGGTCCAGCGGACAGGCAAACAGACAAACAGACAGACAGACAGCCAAAGAGAGACAGGACAAAGCGCAAAAGCGGCCAAGTGAATTTTCAAATACAAATTCAAATGGCAAATTGACAAATGAACCTTTTGAGCTTTTTTACGTTTGCATTGTTTGCCTTTGTAAATGTCTGCAGCTGTTTGTAGGTGTGTGTGTGTGTGTGTTTGTGTATATATATGTAGGAGGAGGTTGATGCCATGGTTGAAATTCTTTTGCTCTTCTAATTACCTAAACAACAGAGAAAAGGAAAGAGAAAGAAGACGAAATATAGTATATACAAAAGGGCATACAAATGCTTACATGTTTGTTTCCTCCTCTACTTTTTCTATCCATCTCAGCGTTTGAAAAGAAAATAGAGAAGAAAAGAAACTATTAATTTACTATATAGGTAATCTATCTAATTGAAGGTTCATGCCTTTTAGACATTTGTATTAAAAAGGAATGTACATTAGTCAGTATGCCGAATCAACTTGAGCTTCTAGTTTAGAATAATAATAATATTTAAATCTACTGATTAATTCCATGTGATTAAACTCCAATCCGCTCCTGATAAAATTTGTATATATGTATATATATTTCAATACCGATTTCCATCTACATCTTCATTCACATTTTTGTTAGTTTATTTTTTTTGTTTTGCTTCTTTCTTTTATTTTCTGAAGCACAAAGCAAAAGAAAGCATTCGACGAGCCATTGATGGTGATTTTGTAAAGCTGCCAACGTCGATGCCGATGCCAATGCCGATGCTGATGCCCATGCTGATGGTCCAGCAGAAGTAGAAGGAACAGGAACAGCGGGTGAAGTGTGGACTGGGATGGGATAGTGTGGGGAGGGAGGAAGGGTAGCTTAGTATTCATTGTTGTGATGTCCAGCAAATTGCAGAGTGTTGTTGAAAGGCAATTTTTAAAGCCAGCAGCAGCAGCAGCGGCATTACCTATAGACCACAACCAGCATTTGAGGTTTTAGCCATAGGCTTTGGGCTATTGGTATGCCATTGAAAAGTACAACAAATATTGTAAATCGAGATTACAAATAGAGCAAGTAAATGCCTACTACTTTTGTTCCCTCTTCGTCCTTCCCTTGTCGAAAATGGGCTGCCCATTGTTCCCGCACTAAGACTGATTCTTTGATTTATCTTCCATTTCGATTTTTTTTTTTTCCTTTCAGATTAAAGCATTTAAGAAAACGCAAAGGATAAACTTTCTTTGTGCAACAGAATCGATAAAAGAATTGTGCCAAAAAGAGAAAAGAAAAGAAGAAATGAAAAATCAAAACAAAAAGAAAAAAAGTTCAACTTAACTAAAAAGTAGCTCAAAGTGCTGAGTAATGCGGAGTAATGGAAACCTTTTTTGCCACACATGATGTGAAACATGGCCATCGAATCCGAATCCGAATCAGCTAAAGCCATTTAAGAAGTTCATTCAATTGACAACACAGAGAGTGAGTGAAGAAGACAAAGAGAGAGAGAGAGACACAGAGCGACGGCCTGAGCATTGGAAGCATTGTGAAGAGGTGATACTTCTATCATGTGGCTGTCAGGTGAGTCCAGAAGACAAAAAAAAGAAAAAACACACACACACACACATACCAACACACACATCACACAAAAAGCATCTTTTGTTTTTCCCCCCCTCTCTTCTCTCTTGCAGGTTGCTGCTGTCTAATCTTACTCCTGCTGGGGACAACCCAGGCCGATGATTGGTCCTTAAGTTGCGCATCGAACTGCACTTGCAAATGGACTAATGGCAAAAAGTCGGCAATCTGTAGCTCCCTACAGCTAAGCAGTATACCAAGCACATTGAGCACTGAGCTACAGGTTTTGGTGCTCAATGACAATCACATACCGAATCTGAATCGCGAAGAGTTCTCTGCCCTGGGACTGCTCAATTTGCAACGCATCTATTTAAAGAAATCGGAGATACAGTATATACACAAGGAGACATTTCGAAACTTAAAGATCCTAGTGGAGATTGATCTGTCGGATAATAAACTGGAGATGATCGACAAGGACACTTTTATGGGCAATGACCGTTTGCGTATACTCTATTTAAATGGTAATCCCCTGAAGCGTTTGGCTGCCTATCAGTTTCCCATTTTGCCACATTTACGTACGCTGGACATGCACGACTGTCTAATCTCCTACATTGACCCCATGTCATTGGCCAATCTCAATTTGCTAGAGTTCCTTAACCTAAAGAACAATCTACTGGAGAGCCTCAGCGAGTATGTATTCCAGCATATGGCCAATCTAAAGACTCTATCGCTGGAGGAAAATCCCTGGCAATGCAATTGTAAACTGAGAAAATTTCGTAGCTGGTATGTGAGCAGTCGCCTCAGTTCAGTGAGTCTGGTGTGCAAGGGTCCCCCGGCCCAAAAGGATCGCACCTGGGACAGTGTGGATGATGAGCTCTTCGGTTGTCCGCCTCGTGTGGAGATCTTCAACAATGAGGAGGTACAGAACATTGACATTGGCAGCAACACCACATTCAGTTGCCTGGTCTATGGTGATCCCTTGCCCGAGGTTTCGTGGGAATTGAATGGCAAGATATTGGACAATGATAATGTGCTCTTTGACACGGAAAGCATTGCCTCGGATAAACTGTGGAGTAATCTTACGGTGTTTAATGTGACTAGCTTGGATGCAGGCACGTATGCCTGCACAGCATCCAATTCCATTGGTTCCATGACGCAGAATATAAGCATTTATCTGAGCGAGATTGTCCAACATGTGCTGGTCAAGACGCCGGAGACATTCTGGTATTTTGGCCTTATTATGGGGATCTTCGGCACTGTCTTTCTTCTGATTGCCATCTCGTTTGTGGTCTGCCTATGTAAACGTACCACACGACAGCATCGACATGCCCAGAAGGCTGGAGTCAAGTCCAGTGTCAGTTTCAATGACCAGGAGAAGAAATTACTCGATTCGAGTGTAACGACAACAACCAATGATCGAGGCGATAGCTATGGCATTGACAACAATCCCAATTCCATAAGTATAAACAAGGTGGAGTCCGCTTTGGGATACAATCAAATTGAGATTCATTCTGTTGAGAATCATCGTCATGCTGGCAATATGTTGGTGGCGGCGGCCCATCAACAGCATCAACAGCAGCAACAGCAGCAGCAGCAACAACAGCAGCAGCAACAGCAACATCAACAGCAGCAGCAACAACAACAACATCCGGGACAGGGACCACCGGGACAAGCTCAACACATGCGACAGCAATTGATGACTGTAAAGGATCCCACTTGTGGTATAATTAGTGTGCCCACTTCAATGGCTGGTCATCCACATGCCGGCCATCCACATCCACATGCTGGCCAAATCTCCGAAGAGTTTCCCCTGAATGTGGGCGTATTTCCACCGCCACCAGAATTCTGCTCCAACATTGTGCCGAATCCCACCTTTGGGGGCAACATTTTTATACGCGTCTCTGTCACGCAGGATATGCTGGACGGGGCCGATCTAAATATGTATCCCGATTTGCTGAATATACCCAAACGTCTGCAGGATTGCAGTGGACCCAGCGTCGATGCCAACTCGGGTACAGTGACAATACCCGAGGGTCAATTTGCCACATTACCCAGGCACACGACTCGCCGTGGCATACTCAAGAAGGATAATTCGATGCAGCAGCAGCAACAACAACAGCAGGTGGCCACAGCTGGTCTCTATCCGCATGACGAGATCGTTACCTACAATCTAGACACTTCCGGCTATCAGGCGCTACAGGCTACCAATAGCTATCACAGCAATCCAATGGAACAAATGCCACCGCCCCCACCACCGCCCGCTGTGACCGCTGTGGTCCAGTGCCACCATCCACAGATAGCCACAACGGCAGTGCCCACAGTTGTCTCGGCGGCGAATTGTGTCAGTTGCATCAACAATGCACCACCGCCCTCCGCCTGCCAGACACCGCCCATTGAGGTCACACCACTGCGACCATTGGGCAACAAGTCCACGGTCGGGGGCGACAGCTCGGCCTATCCCAAATACGATAATATGGGACGTCGCATTACGGCCAGCGGTGGCTTGGGTAACTCGAGTCTCTCGCTGCACGAAGATGAACGCTATGAAAATGAAACGCTCTTCAACGAGTCCGACGAATTGCCGACGAATTCGATTTCAGAGAAAGATTCTCATCATCAGCAGCAACTACCAACGGAGGGGGGACAGGGGGAAAAGGGTAATGGAGAATTCGTCTCTCTCTAGTATTATGGCACGCGTGTGTAAATAGATCAATAGATCAATTGTGTGTGATGTGTGTGGCATATCCTTATTAACAGGCCTAACACACACACACACACACACACACACACAATGACTCGCAATCTATTGACTTCCGCAGGCCATAAATCTTGGATCTAAGAGCAATTTAAGCAGAATCAAAATAATAAAATAAAATCACTCTCCGATTAATATATATACCTACTACATACTTATATACACTCATAGGCATAGCACTTACATATACATACATAAATCAAATTCAATTCATTCCTGGCTAGAATTCCATATACTAATTTTTGAAACTCACTTGAAATCTGTACATTATGATATATGCATAGCGACCAAAAACTGATCTCCCTAAGGTGTACAAAGGACTAAAACTAGATTATATATATATAGATATATGTATATCCTCATACATAGGAAATTGTGAATGGATTAATGGTAGAGAGCATAAGAACGAATGAATAGAATATATATATACATATATATATATAACAACTACATAACATAAAGCATGCAAACATATATTTATAATATTAGCCATACTATTTACGATCGATCTATAACTACATCAACAGACATATATATAGATATAGCTAATCATCGATGTTCAACATGTACAATTTCTAGTAGTTCCTTTTTGTGTAAATATGTAAATGTATCCGCCAATTTAATTCCTACTTCCTTTCCCACCTAAATCATTTCCCACTCCTTCGGCATCCCAAAAAAAAACAAAAAACTCATTAATATAAGAAAATTTTAAAATCAAAAAAATCTCAATATCAAAATAGCAAAATGCAACTGAAAACGTGCCAACAAACCAAAAAATCACAGCAAAGATAAAAACAAAAAATATATCGTTCGTTTTTAAAAGGTAAAAAAAAAAAAGAAAATGAAAACTATTTTAAATGTTAGACCTGATTGTTTTTTTATTTTTAGCCCATTGTTAGAGAAAAATCAAAATATTCAACTCATATGCCATAATACCTTCTCTTTTTTAGATGAACTAAAAAATGTAGATTTATTATTAGTCTAATTCATAGAACAATGCGATCAGATATAGAAAATATTGCTCCTCCATCTCTCTGGCTCACTTAACTTTAGCTAACAACAGTAGGCAAAAGCAACAGCAAAACACAAAAACATTTAACTGTATTAATTTAGTTTAATGCATTTCATTCTGCCCCTCCCTTCGTCCCAGACTCTAATTCCATTGCACCAAGGCAAAAACGAAACAAAAGTAGACCAATCCAAGAAACTGACAGTTAAAAATTACATCAAATTTGATATAATGTATAGGAAATTGGAAACCAAAACAACAACAAAAAATATTATATCAAATGTAATAATGCATAAAATAATTAAAGAGAACAATTTTTTGTTTGTGTATGTAGAATGTTTCAAATTCGAGCTTGAAAATTGTAATTGTAAGTTCTAAAGTCAATAATAAATAACAAATATAAGACATGTGCATAAACATTCAGACAAAAACAGCAACAACAAATTCGTGTTCACGTCCACTCTAACATACACACCCAAATCCACACACACACACACACACTCAGTCAAACACATACATATGTAAGAGACTTGCTAAAATTCACACACAAAAAAAAAACACTTTATGCATAATTAAATTTTATATGTGAGATACATTGAATTACAATCTAAATATATATCCTTGTGCAAATATTTTTACATTTCACAAATGATTAGGTTTTTTTTTGGTTTTTTTTTTTCACTTTCACATAAAATACTCGTTACTTTTGTTTAACTATAGTGTATAGATATAAATAAAATTAAATAAATTTATTAAAATTTCAAAACATCATTTTGGCTGAACTACAATGATTTAGTTTAGATTTTGTTTAGACTTGTATACTAGTTGCCATAGGTATTTAGACAAATCGCTTACTTATTTAGTTCAGTTTACAGAAATTTTAAATTTAATGCCTGGGAAATTTAAAAAAAGTACCTTTCGCATTTGGAAAGCAGAAAAATTAAAGATTTAAACAATATTTCTTGGAAGTTATGATTGATTAACAATTTATACCATTTTATACATACATAGTTGACATTACATTAGTGCATAATGGTCAAAAAGAAGCCTATAAAATTGGGAAACAAATTTAGAATTCTTCTTGTCTGTTAGGAAAGTTTCTTTTCTCGATTTCTTTTTATCCACAGAATATTCAAAAACTTCTTTATATGTTGCTAATATTAAATTCTTGTATTGCTTATTAGGTATAGATATGTATGTACCTAAGGGAATAAATTGTCGCCTGTAGCAACAAGATGTTTTTTGGGAATCCCCTTAAAAGAAGCCACAAAAATGAATATTGTAACCTATGTATATTTCGTTTTGAATTTTAGAAAGAGACAATTCTATTAAGCCTGCTGAAGAACAAGGAATGGGAAAACCTAATTATTTTTTGGCAAACATTTTATTAATAAATTTTTCGTTATATCTTCCAATACCTCTTCAATTTGTTTGCTAGAAAATTGTGATTTTTTTAGTTTCCACATAATAAAGAAAAGGAGAATTATGAGAAGAAGAATTCACAGTCATTCTTTTAACAATAAACAATTTTATTGCTCGAATTAAAGAAGTTTTAAAAATAGATGAAATCGTGGAAATAAAAACAAATTTCAAAACTCTTGTTTTTCTTTAAGTAACGAGTATTTGAATGTTGAATAGAAATTTTTTCTTTAATATCTAATAAATTGGATTTTGTTTTTTGATATAGTCAACCAAACCAAACTTTAGTACATAATTAATGCGTACTTAATTTTTGATAGCGCATCGTTTTTTGTTTTTTAAATTATATATAATGTGTGTATTGATTTTCGCAAAAGCGATTTATCTATGAATGTATCTGGCATAGGCATATCCATTTTATTCGAACATATTTTTAATTGTACATAATATAAATAGAAAATGGTTAATTTTAATTAACTGAGTGAAAACAATAGAAAATACTCGCAACAAAAATGATACAACCAAAAAAAAAACAAAAGGAAAAAAAAAACAAGAGAAAGCAGCAACCGCAGACGAAATGCAATATTTTATTCATTTTAAATCGTTTTAAACTAATTAAAATTAAAAATAACAGAAATGCAGACATTGAAACCGCCAAGAGCTAAAGACAAGTGTAAATGAGAGCTAAACTCTGGCTATATAACTACTGTGTGTTTGTGTGTGTGTGTGTGTGTGGGTGGGGAAAATTTCAACTATGCTTTTAACTACCAACACATACATATGTATTTACATATAGAACGTATTTATGTATATGTATGAAGCAAAGCATTTTCCAAAACGCTTTAGCCATGAAACGAAGGCATGATGGAAAATGTAACTATAATTTTAATTACTCTATGTGAATGGAAATGGAAAAACAGGCAAAACCCAAAAGCAAAGCAGACAAACTGAAACAGTAGGGAAGGAGCATAGGGGGGTGGACAGGGCTAAATGCAATGCAGAGGACAAGCCAGTAAAATTAACTTTTTATGGATGTGGATATGCATGTCTGTTTGTATGTGTGTGTATGTGTGTGTACATATATGTATGTATGCAGCAAAATAAATAAATTAAACTGAAGCATTGTAAACACTTTTTGTATAAAAACCTAACGAAATGCAATGAAATGAAACCAAACGAAGGCAAAACAAAAAAAAAAAAGGAAAAAGAAGCCAACAGCAACAAAATAAGCAAATATATTATGTATGTATTTTAACTCAAATTTCATTCAAACTGAAAAAATTAGTCAAAAAATTCTATACACATGACACGCCCCCAAAATTTCCACCCAGAATCACACACACCCACACACAAACATACGTATATACCCACATAATGTCACAGACAGAGAACAAACACAAATCGAATTGCAAACAAAGGCATTATATAAACAATATAGCCAAAGCCAAAGCGGAAAATGTAATAGCATTAATAGATTGTCAAGCTTTATTACACACTATAACTAAATATACATACCAACATGCATACAAAACAAACAAAACCATGATATATATATATATAGATATATATTAAATAATAGATGAAATAATATAAATATTAATAATAATAATAATAATAATACCTAATGAAGAACACAAAGAGAATTATGAATAAATTGAATAAAATCAGAAAAATTAAGTAAGCTATTTCATTTGGTATAAATATTGGCGTTCCACACGGCGTATGTTTAATATTTAAGTCAATAGTTGTCCTGACGATGCCTCACACCCGCACCCACTCACTCTCCCTCTCTCTGTTCCCATGGCGTGTGTGTGTGTGTGCCTCACCTCCTGCTGACATTTCCATTATGGCAAACTTTTTGCTCTCTGCAATCCAAATCAATTTCCCTTCCTGTGAGCATTCATTCCCCCAGCATGAGTAGTTGATCGGGTGAAGTGCGGGGCGTGTGGGCGTCGGTGGCGAAAAAAAAAGCAAACTTCCTCAATATTCTCGTCTCTTGGCAAATCTGCATAATTTGCCAGTTAAAGTGAAAATTTTTGACTGCCACTGCGACGACTATCACTTGTTGATTGGCCTTCGCCCTCAGAATGGTATTTGGCATATCAAATTTCCGATACTTTCTCCCTTACCTAAAACCAAAACTAACATTTGCTGCATTTCCGCGCTTAATCTCCGTTTCTGCATTGATGTTTGCAATAATGACAGCAAATGACTGAGGCGGAGGCAGCAAATCGTAATAACATTTTCATCTTAATGCACTCAAACACACACAGACACACACACACTCACACAGAGAGACATTTAGTCAAAAGTTCTTTTAGCATCTGCGTTAGGAGCATCCTGTGGCAGCATCCTGTGGCAAAGCCTAACCCAATACCCACCTAACACTCAAACCCACCACCAATCCAAGCAACGTTAGCTGCAGTTGAATGTAGTTTGCCCTAAGAGATTGGTACGCCAACCGCAAAAACCATTGCGATTGCAAGTCGTGTCGTGTTGTAGCCTTTGCCATTTTCCATTGCCTCTTCTCTCTCACTTGCCACTGCAACTCACCAACTCTTGTTAGTTTCTCCTTTCTTTTTTCTTGGCCAGACACGCCCAGGAACGTTTTTCCTACAACCGTATGGATGCAACATTCATTTTTGACAAGCATAATTTGCGGTCGGCGTAGGAGTAGAAACCAGCATGGGATGCCATCCAACTGAAGGTCTTACAATTCTCCATTCTCCAGTTATTTACAGTTTTCATGGCCCTTGCTACAAAAATTTTGTTCTAATGCAAAAATGATGCACTGCGCCCAAGCGGCCCATGCCAACATTTCTCTATCCCTCACCCGCATTCTCCTCCAGCCAGCTACGAATGTGGATGTCTCTGTGTGTGTGTGTGTGTGTGTGTGTGTGCGCGTGTGGTCAGACATCAGAAGAATGGAAACCTACTAACTGCATTGAAAACATGTACTTAATGTACATGGAGCACAGTGGGTAGTCTGAATCTGACCAAAAGGTCAGAGATGGATTAGTTAAATTAATGAAAGTCGGTGTCAGTTGGTAGATTAAATGGAAAATTTTACCAATTCATTTTAGCCATCATAACTTGGAGGTTAATCCGCTCCTGTATAATGGAGTTTTGTTAGAAAATATAAATCTGTTTGCCAAACAGTTATTGCTCTTGTTTCTGCCACACAACGACCCTTGCTCTTCACCCAACACTCGCTCTCCCCCTCTCTCTTTCTCGGCCTGGCAATATGTGCACTCATTTTATATCCTTGCCTGCCATTTTTGGCAAAGTCTCAATTATTGGTAAGTACGGAGTGGAGTGGCTCAGTGGCTCAGGTGCCGGCAAAAGCATTCTATAAATTTTCAAAGTCCATGAAAACGATTACGATTATGCATGTTGTCCATGGAAGACCCCCCCGCGATCTTCACATTTTTTTTTTTTGGTTTTTTTTTATTGCAAAATGCAATTCAATGGGTTTTTTTATTCTTTTCATTGTTGTTGGTCATTTTCTTTGTTATTTTTGTTCTTGCACGCAGAGAACAAACATTGGGGAAGCTCTATAGAAATTTATGCCTACCTCCTATGTAGGTCCCTATGAAATTCTCCAATTTCAATTCCCAATGCAAGAGCATTGTTTTCTCAGTGCAAATCAATAATCACAACTCCCGATGTAAGGTAAGTACATTGCACTCCATAAGTGTACATACATATATACATACATATACCTACATAAAGGACAACGATTCTCCGACTTTCCCCCACCTACCTGCCTAGCATCCTACCTGACCCTGGCCCATTGATTAAAGTGGTTCCTTTGTAAATTTATGTTCGAAATATTAACCGAATTGCTCCCCGAGGAACACTCTCGCAAAAAAAAAAACACATGCATACATACACACAAAAACAAAGGCAGAAAAAAGAACCGAAACTTTGTACAAGGCTCGTGTACAGCGAAACAAAAATATAAACAAAACAAAAAAAAAAGAGAATCAAAAACGAACAGGCCAAGGCAACTTTTTTAACAGTTTTTGGATTTTGGAATACAAATTATGTAAGTAATCTCCATTTATTGATATATGGATATTTACCAACCTACCAATGTACCTACATATATGTATACATGTTTACACGTGCTAGGACCAGGTTTAGGACGAGGACGAGGACGAGGGCGACAACGAGAACGACCTGGGCCAGGTATGATGACATTGTTTTTGGGGTCGGGGGGTCACATGCGACCTTTATGAATGGCCAAAACTTTTGTCTTTGGTTTGGTTGTTGTTGTTGGTCGCTTGTGTTTTTATCGCCTTGCAGCATTATAATTTGCCATGAATATATGACTATAGTGTGGGTGTATCTGGGGTTTGGGGTGTGGGGTTTCTATTAGGCGTAACAGATAATTTTTTTTTAGCGACAGTCATCCTTAGATTACTCTATGGAAAAGTAAAAGTATCAAGTAACTAGTTGGAGCTCTTAGTTAAGTTTCTTTCTTATCTGTAGGTCGCATAAATATTTACTGTGAAACAGAAAGTCTTTCCTCATACCCATGGACTCACAAGAATATGCATTAAAGTTTGAATAAAACATACAAGCCGCTGCCGCCTCAGCCCATTGGACTTTTCTCGGTACTAATTTCGAGTGGAATTTAATACAAATTTATAGGTTTTACCTTAACAAGGCTAGGGCAAATAAATTTATTTCTTGTCTACAGCGGAAAATGTATTTAAATTATTAAACCTTGAATGGCTTTAGTTTTAAATAGGCTTCATGATGAGAACTAATGATTGTTCATTTTAACTTTGCCTACTTTTTGGGGTCGCAAAACGTTATGCGTTATATTACATACATACATGAGGAAATATATTTAACTGATGCCTTTTTAAATCTGAGAGACAATATAATGTATGCTAGTATTAATAATATTCGTAATAATAATTTTATTTATTGAAGCAAACATATATTTGTCTCCTAATCTATTGACACTTTTGCTTAATTACTTTTATCAAAGATTTGTTTCTTGCCGCTTTAAGATGTAAATATTTCTTTACTATACTTATATATTTTTATGTGCGTTTGTAACGTTAAGTAAAATTGTCTAATTAATATATATAGTTAAGAGTTTAAGTAAAAGACATTTCAATAGAGGGAGAAAGAAAGAAGCGGCGAATTGACCCGGCAGGCGAATTCGATTTAAATTACCACGAGTGTGACCATATTTGGATTTTCACAAATGTAAAAATACTAAATATTGGCATCCCGTGCTTTGACTCCAAACAAAAAAGCTAGATTTGGAAGGGAAACAGCTACGATCTCATCACTGGTCGGGAAGTAAGGTAATTTGCAAGTATTTTGTTGACCAAATTGACTAAATTGATCTGAAAATCTATTAAAATTGTGTATAAGAATAATATACTAAGTGAAATGCGTATAATAAGGAAAGCAAATGGGTTATGTGATATGTCAATATGCTGAGGAAATAACTGCAATAAAATTACGCAGTGTTTCATCGATGTAAAAACCATAGGTATAAAAATTACTTGAATAAGAAGGAATTGCGCTCCTTTTCGTTTGCCGGAGGCGGACACCAAAAACATCAAAAGGCAATAATAATTTACGATTGAATGTGATTGAAGAAGTCTTTCGGTAAGAATATACACACACACATGCACGCAATATATGTATTTGTATTGTATATACAGACAGACAGACATACGATGTGTACAGACGGACAGATATGTACATACATACATACATATTTACGAATCGTTTCTTGCAGATGCAACTATACAACTATACTGCTGCGCGGCCACCACAACAACAACAACAATAAAACCAACAGCCACAACATCAATAACAGCAACAACAACAAATCATATTAGTCTTGCCAAAAATAGAGTCTACATTACCCAGAAGAGATGCCGATACTAATGCCAGCGGTGGAAAGAGGTGTCTCTCATTGAAGCATCAACAACCACCGGATTAAGATTGGGATTAGGTTTGAGATCAGGTTAGTGGATAAAAACAAGCATTTTTTACTCGCTGGAATTTTGCTGACCATGTGACGACGGCGATAGCCAAGAACAACAACAACAATAACCGTTTCTTTTGCCATTTTCCCCCCCGTTTCGTGACGACTGGTCTGCTCTCTCTCTTTTTTGTTGCCTCTCTCCTTCGCTCTCTCTCTCTCTGTGTCTGTTGCTCGCCCCTAGTTATTATTATTTTTTTTTATTTATTTCCTATAATCATCAATAGGGTTCCTTTTGCGGCAGAACTTCACATGGAAACGGACAGCAGCGACGGGGACAGCGCCAAATCTATTCCGCGTCCTGATTTTGAAGCCGTCTCAGCCATTGATAGCCCACAGCCGCAATCTCTCCTGCATGTGGATGGCGGAGAAATGGATACAAGCAACAGCAGCATGCCGAGCAAGAGACAAAAGTATGTGGTTAGTGCACCTCCGCCGGGTTCGGCCAATGGCAGTAGCAATTCATCCAATTGCAGTATGGGAGCTTCCACGGCGGCAGCATCATCTTCGCTGACCATGAAACTAACTAAAGTGGGCGCCACTCAGGCATATGTGGGCGAGACGAAAATTGTGAGGTCCTCAACACCAAAGCAAGATTCAAAATTTCGAGTCTCCAGGGATTTAATGGCTTTGCATAAATCTCACAACGATAGTAAAGTCCTTACTGGCTTTGTACAAGATGGCATCATTCCGAAACGTCGCAAATCTCGTTACATAGCTCAAGATCAGCCCTTGGGCAAAGTTCTTTCGCAAAGTTTGTCAAAGGTTCCACGAAAATCCATTCGTTTGGCTAAGAAACGTAGCTTAAGTAATCCATCGCTGTACCTAGACTCCGACGACAGTTGGCACCTGGAGGCAAGCACATTCCGCCAAACTGTGGATTCCAGAACTCAAATACCTAAAAACATGTCACGTTGTCGGTTCCGCAGTAAGACTATCTGCTTTGGCAATGGAGACCACGATATTCCGGGCATTATTATAAGATCTTCGGAAAATGCTGAATTCATGGGGAATGCTTCTCTGGTTACGGATCGAAAAATACCCGCCATACCCGATGTAGATTGGCCTGCTAGCTCCAATATGTCCACTTTCTCAGATATTAGCGAATCCAGAACTATACTTACAACGATTGGACCACCCACAGAAATTCATATGGAAGAGGAGGAGCAGGAGGTAGAGCAGCGTCTCAGAGAAATTTATCAGGAAGCTCCAAGGGTATGCCCTCAAAAATCTTTATAGAACTACGATTTTTTAATAATCTTATTAATTTTTTTTCTTTAAGGATGGCTGGGATCCGTTTTGCTGGAAATGCCGCGAATGTGGCAAATTAGTACCCTGTTGCAAGTGTTTGCGCTCCTATCACACTTATTGTGTACGTCCGGCTTCCACAAAATTTGATGCCTCCTGGAAATGCCCTGAATGCGTGCTTATCGAGAGTGCCCCAAAGAGGTAGGTTTCTATATCGAATGGATTATATAGCCAACTAATTATTTTTCTACTCTCCTGTTTAATGTCTAATTAGAATACGCCGCAACGATGTCTCATTGGATCTGTTGAGCCAGTTGCTCTCTTTTGCCCTCGACCGGATGAAACACATGCGCGGGGTAAGTTAATGTCTATGCAACATACATATATACAAATATATATATGTATATATTCCCATCCCATTCCCAATCGCGATTTTCATTATCTTCTTCCACATGTTCGTTTGTTCGCCGTTTCAAAAATCACGCAAAATTCGATTCACTTCACAGAAACAACAACTGTCCACAGAGAGATATACACAATATAAATGGTTGTATACATATATGTATACATATGTGTGTGCTGTATGTAGATGTCTGCGTATATAGGTCTTCTTCTCTATTGCGCTCTTTGGTGCTGCAGTCCATATTGACTCTCGTTCGTTTCGCTCTCAACCTCGTCGGCAAACTCATCTAAAATGACGAATCGAATTTGCTTATATAGACACCTGATGTGACTCGTTGGTTTTAGTGATTCGATCTGAAGGTTAATCACTTTTTTATTCTTGTGTAGAAACGGTTTAAGCCCTTTCTAAATACACAACCATTTGGAGAGTTTTTTAAACTTCAAAAACATCTTCAACCTTATTTGCTTATTTAAAATTATTTTCTAAAAATATTTGCAATTATAGGTTTGAGAAATTTTTCAATCTAATTAAGGGTTTGAGTACAAAAATGTTAATTCAGTTAAATAATTTAAATATTTTAATATATTTTTATATTAATAACTAAACCTGAGACATATAAATCTTAAGCCTGTAGTTGTTTCTTTTCTTTTTATCGAATAATTTTTAACGCATCATTTTTTGTTTTCAACACACGTTTTTTGCTCATTACTTTATTTATTACACGAGTATATGTATATGTACATACGTTCTGCTGATAAGAAGTTAAGTTTATTCTGATTTGAATTGATACAATTTTTAAATGAACTAATCTTTATACTAGAACAGGAACTTTAATTGTACTTTATACAACTGTACTTTACACAATATTAATTTGAAGTAATCTCTTTTAAAATATAAACATTGCTCCCAAAATTTTTTTTTTTTTAACTTCTGACTAGTTAGTTAAAAGTCACTTACTTTTAAATGTTTGTTTGTTTTAATCAGGCAACTTGAATCACGTGTCTTAATTCTACACGATTTTTACCAATATTTCTCATTCTAAGGGACAAATATGGAACATTATTAAAGCATATTCAATTAGTTTTGGGGTAATCCTCTTTAACATACTCCTGTTTCTTGTGCTCAGTTTTATGATGTCATTCCAGGGCCAAAAAAACTATAACCACTTTTGTGAAAGTCATGCTACCAAAATATTATGCAGAAACATGAAACAGAAGATATTCATAAAATGGCCAATTAATGCGGCAACAGTTTGCCTTTAAATTGAAGTAAATTATGAGTATTTGGAATGTAACTTTGTCTCTTTCTCTCTTACTTTTTGTCAGCTCTCGTTAAATATGCTTAAAATGTGCAAGTGCGAGAAAATAATTAATTAATTAATTTAATATGAGCGCCAACAGAGTGAGCTAGCTTTAAAAACAATTACACAAGACCAAAGAAATTGTATACAGATATATGTTTGTACATGTGTACATATACATAGATACAAATGTATCTATAGCTGCGAGTGCAGGAAGACACATTCAACGCAATATCTATTTGCCTACATCCATTTCCTCCTTTGCGTAGTAACAAAACGAAGAGGAAGAAAGAAAAATTAATTGGCACGATGGCATTAACATCGGGAGGCATAAAATCGTATTCGTCGGCAAACTTGTTTATTTACAATAGAAACTCAATTCAATCTTCCCCATTGTATCCGTACTTTACTCTCTCTCATTCTCTCTCTCTCTCTTTATCTATCTGCCTCTGTTGGTTACTCTCCCTCTCTAAAGGCGGCAAATTCATTGAGCCTCACTCCCGCTCTCTCTCTCTTTCTCTCTGTCCCTGCAGGCCCACAAAATACGTTCGCCGCAAGATGTTTTGCCGCAGACATATAGCAAATATTTTGTGAATCCAGTGAGTTTTACCAGTCTAGCTGAATGTATACGGAATGGGGCATTTCATAATGCCGATGAGTTTCTGAGCGAAGTGAAATGGATGCAGCACAATGCTTTAATTCTCGATGCCGGTGGTAAGCTCAAAATATTTTAGCACCATTATTGTATATTGATTCAGTTTATTCTGCAGATATCAAAGTGGAGCAAGCATCAAAGGCTGTGGTAAAAATATGTAGACAGGAGGCCAATGAGATTGAGACCTGTGCCGAATGTTATTTGAATGCCAACTCCAGTGATGAATGGTTCGTTAAGGTCTGCACACATCCACATCTGCTGCTGTGGGCCAAGCTAAAGGGATTTCCATATTGGCCAGCCAAGGCCATGGGCTCCAGTGCCAATGCTTTGGTGAATGTGCGTTTCTTTGGCAAACATGATAGGGCCAATGTGCCAGTGAAGGATTGTTTTTTGTATTCGGAACGAGATCCCAATACACAGACAAGTCGCCGATCGGCCAGAGATCTAGCTGAATGCATACGCGAGGTGGAGGTGCATATTGCGAATATAAAAAGGAAAATTGGCAGCTTCAATTATGCACCATATCGTACTGCATATGATCCGCTTGGGGAGCCGCAGCAGTTGGAAAAAATGATGCCCGGAGTGCATGACATTATAGAACGGCAATTGGAACCGGCCAATAAGACACCATTGCAGTTTCTTATAAGGAAAACAGACGGTGATAAGTTGTCCATTGTCAAGAAGAGCAAAGCCACCGAATCTGGCAATGAATCGGATCAAGCCAGTCCGAATAAAAAGACTCTCATGGTCACCAAGGATCCTGAGCCAGTTACCGAGCATATTGTTAAGCCGAAAAGTAGTAACTATGAGGTTATACCCCGATCGGCAAATCCTCTAAGCGAATCTCGCGGCTGTACGGTGATACTTAAGCGCAAATCAATGGCAGCTAAAATGACAACTCCATCACCATCATCTGCAGCAACATCAACAACAACAACCTCAGTGGAAGTGTCCACCAACAAACGTAAACATTCCCTGAGTGATGCCAGCTGCACAAGTGAAGCAGAGCTTGGCCATTCGTCCACAGGGCACAAGCATAAGCCAAAGCATCCCCGGAAGCAAGTCACTGCAGCTGCCCCTCAAAAATTACACGAACCTCCTGTTGTAGAAAGCACAAAGGAGGAAGAGAAGTCTTCGGAAACTGAAAGTGCACCTTCATCTGGGGCTCTAGTCTCTGTTGTGGAGATGGTTAGACGACGCCAGGGAGTAACTATAACCAAGATTCCCAAGGATAATCCACAACCAGGAGGAGCGGCATCAGCAGCACCGCCCGCTGTGGTGCCAGCTAAGCCAACTGTAGCAGAGCCAATTGAGCCAGCTAGCACGAAGCTAACAGAAATGGAACGACAGCAGCAACAACTTATTAGCAAAGTGATTCCATTTATTGAGATCAAAAAAGAAGTGGTGTCTGATCCAGAAGACGATAAACCAACAGAGAAGATTCCAGACCAACGGGACCAACAACCACAGCAGCAGAAGAGACAACAACAACCACAACAGAAACAACGAGAGAAGGTAGTGCCGCCACCGCCACCACCACCACCACCACCACCACCGCTCCCGCCACCTGAGCCACAAATTGAAGTTCCATCCAAGCCTGCTCCACCACCAGAGCCAACAGTTATGGCGCCATTGCCTGGTCCACTTGCTGGAATCCAAATCAAAGAAGAAATTTTAAGCGAGGAGGAAACAGAGAAGGAATCAACGCAAGAGGCAGAGCCAAGTAGCACGACAGAAAAGGCACCAGAACTAATTACCGGTTCTATGCCTCCGCCACCTGCTTTGCCCCAAAGAGCTCCAGAGATGCCGCCCAATAGTCGAGACGACTCAGCCGCATCGGAATTTGTACGTTTCGTAGGCGACACTACAATACAAAGAGTAACCCAAAAGCAAGTAGGTCCAAAGTCGGTGGACGCCATACCGAAGCGAAGAGGTGTTCCATATGGTCCTCTGCCTGCAGCAGCGCAAGCCTCCTTGGCTTCGTCATCGCCAGCATCGACATCTACATCAGAACCGCCATCGCCGTCACCCTCACCAAAACCTGCAAACAGTTATAAAACTCCCACCCAGTCCTGTTTTAACATTAAATCTCCAGCACCCACAACAACTCCTGTGCCCCAACAACAGCAGCTACGTGTCAAGAGTGATAGAGCACTGAATCAGACGCCTCCACCTCAATCTTTGGGACCCAATTTGAATGCTACACCGGCAACAACCACATCAAGTCTGCTCAGATCCCATATGGTAGTAATTCCCGTCGAACAGGCAGGCGGCAACATTAATAGTACCACAAGTCCCATGGCCGTACCCGTGCCCCCGCTGAGGGCGGTGTCCAAGAATACGTTGCAACAATCGACAATTCCAATTGGTCCTGGAGCTGGTATACCAATATCTTTGCCACCGCCTCTAGCTGATCTGAGTGTCCCACCAACTCCACCATCCAGCACAATAACATCTAGCGCTGATTCTAGTGGTCTATTAGTCAACGCTTTGAATGGCCTGAATAATGATCTGTCGGCCAGTGAAACACCCATTGCCACTGCAGATCCCATAACACAGGGCATGGCCGCAGCACTGAGTGAAATGGTATTGCGAACAGGACCGCCTAAGCTGGTGGCACGACCCTGCGGTCCTCTGCACTCTGATGGCTCGCACATTTATCCATCGCAGGCCGGACCCCTTTCTCGACGCCTCAAAGATAATGCCCACAAGGTAAGCAGCCAGTCAATGATATTTAAATACATAATATATCTTTATTCCATGTCCTTGTAGATCACCGACTACTTTATTTCCGTTATCGAGGACACTCTTAGCGACTTGGGATCGGGTGAACCAAGCGTCACGCAGGCTCGAGTCGCTGTACTCACACTAGAGAATGAACGGCTGAAGCAGCACTACGAACGTCAATTGGCCGACATGCAACGTTCCACTGAGATGATGATTGCCGAAATGCGCAAGACAATGGAGCAGGAGAATAAACGCGTCATTAGCGAACTGCGTCAGCAAAGCACAGTGGATCGCATGCGGGCCGTGGAGGAGGCCAAGAAGAAGCAGTGGTGTGCCAATTGTATGCGCGAAGCTCAACTCTATTGCTGTTGGAATACATCCTACTGTGATTATCCCTGCCAGCAGATGCACTGGCCCCGCCATTCGGCTAGCTGTGGTCAAGCGGTCACTGTACAATCGCCAGTTACATCGATTCCACCCAATGAAATGTCTGCTTCCCGTAATCGCAGTAAAACATCTACCCCAACTGCGACATCAACAAATACCCCCCAAGTTATTGGCAATCCAATGCCCAGTCCTCAGTTAAACAGAAGTGCACCACCCGCTCCAACTGCTGTGAATGCGTCTGGTAAAAAATGGCAAAATAATCAGCCATTAATGTCTATGATCAATCAACATCAGTCTAGTTCAGAGCAAGTGCTTAAGCTTCCCTCCAATACATATCTGCGTCCAGTGGTTACCCCAATGACATCCACAGTATCAGCCCCTCCACCCTCCAACAGCAACAACAACACAAACATGACCACATTGATCACACCATCTGCATCGTCAGCACCGCATATGAACAGCCTCCTGCCACCAAATCGAAACTCAATGAGCTACAAGCCCATGCAGCCTATGCCTGTGCCGCGTTTTAATATTCCCGTAAGTTTTGTAGAGTTAATTTATTCATCTCGAGTCTATATAAAATTGAATTCCTTTTTAGTTACCCATCACCATGAATAGTAATTTTGGACTTATGGCAGTAGAGCAGAGCCAAAAACAACAACAACAACAAACATCGAAGACATCCGGGCGCAACTCCAATAAAGCCACGAATCGAATGCGCAATGTCAATAATAATAACAATAATAATGCCAACAATAGTGCCCCAGGCATGCGACCCAATCCTAATCAACAGAATCAAGTTTTCCCTCAGTCAGTTAGAAGTTTACCTAATCCATATACATGAATTGCAACTGAAGAACTGAACTCGATTTAATTTAAATATTGATATCCTTAGATTCTAATCTATTGAGTGAAGTGTTTTAGGTTTAACCGAACTTTTTGAATGCGTTTGAAAAGACCCCATATATTTATAGTTCTAGATTCAGATATTAGATATATAATATAGTAGCTTATCTCATTTATACTTTGCGTTTTGTTGCATCCTAGAAAACTGAACCCCCCTCAATTGAATCTGCGATAAGTGTTATTTTCCTTAACTATTTTTGAATTGCTGATTACAAGTGCGATCAGTTCAGATGAGCAGAAGAGTTTTTTTTTTTTTTTTACCTTTGGTGACAAATATTTAGTAATTATACTGTCAATTTTAAGGCTCTCATATAGAATGTAAATTTCACATACAGTATATAGACTCCATAAGATGGATAACGAGTATATATACATATGTTCATACATATATATATACACGCTCTTACATTTTAGCCTGTAAGATCATCTCCGATTACACCAATAAGTTGAAAGTTGTAAAATGCATTAACTATTTAAAATATAGCTATAAGCTGTAATTAAAACTTCAACTAAAAATATGTATGTTCCAACGATTACAACAACGTTTAAACGTAAATATTAAATTTTTAATTTACAAAAAGAAATCAATATCATTTCATTAGTGAAAACTGAAATAATAATCATTAAAGCAAACACCACAAAATAACGAAAACTTTATCAAGAAAACAATGTCCAATTTATAAAAACAAAAACAAAACCAAAACAGAAAAGAGACGATGTTAATCAATGTCAAGTTTCTTAAAATTCCCTTCAATCCCAAATAGATCTGATGCGTTCTTTGGCTTGCCGGGTCTTAGTTTCTCATTCACCTGATGGCGAGTCTCGAATTCCATCATTTGTTTGCGATTGTCTAGTAGTTTTTTGTAGTAAATTTCTGAGATGCAAAAAAAAGCATTAGGGTTAATGTAAAACGCTCTAGTAAAGACTTACCTTTTGCCACACTGGCTTCTTCCAGTGGTCCACCGTAATCCTTGGGCAACATTTCCCGTGGCACAAATTTAAAGAACTCGTTAATGTCGTTATGTAAATACAAAATGTTGGTCAATTCTTTTTTCATAAAAGGATTCATTAGAGCCATTATCTTGTCCATAAATGGAACAATGTTGATAAAATGGAAACCAATCAAACGTATAGCAGCCGCTTCCTGGATCATAGAGTTAAAGAGTTATAAGGGAAATTCCATATGGCTTTACCTACTTACCTGCAAGTAGAAGAGAAACTTTTTCATCTGAAGCAAACCAATACGTGCCACATGACCAAGGGAGCAACCCTTCAGATCGATTACTATAACATGGCCCGGTTGTATGCCATCCTCGTACATCCAATAGTCAAATATCATGCAATATCTACAAAAAAAATGAGCTTAGCTGAGATTAAAACTAAAAACCTATGCACCTTTTGATCATCAGCTCTAAATGTTTATATTTTTAGTAATTATTATTTGCCTTAATTGACAGCCATTACACAGCAAATTATTTTTCGTATTTGGCAACGACCTGTAGCTACAGCCGACCAACTTTAAAGTTAATTATCCGAATATACTAATACACGTACATACATGTATGTTTGCACTTATATATAAATATTAAATTTGTATTTGTATCCGTAATTACTGGACATGCTAAGGTCTACTGTGCGTGTTTATGTGCTGCATTTACTGAGACGACGATTTAGCTTCATACATACATATGTACATATATCTGAGCAAATGAACAAGTGGTTTCGGGTTAGGGAGAATGACATTAAGCCTTTTAAACACAAATCTCTTAATGATTTTGCACGTAGTGTCATAATTTAAACCTGACAGTTCTCATATCATAAATGACGTGTTAATCATATAGAAATAATTTAGCAATCAACTTTTCCCTTATTTTATTTCAATACCTCAGAAAAATGTATTAGTTATTATTTTAAAATACGTTTGAAAATCTATAGATTTAAAGGAGATAAGTCTTAGTTATTGAATCTGTTATCGATCCCATAGAAAGGGAAATTTTATAACTGATTTAAACGTTTCAAAATTTTAAGCATACTAGTTTTTATATGGTAGGTACACATAAATTTTGAAGTATGAATCGCGAACAGAATACTCTTTACCTAACAAAACATTGTTTCAATTTCTTACCACAACCAAAAAAGAGATGTCCAATTAGAAAGAAGATAATGTCATCCGATTTAGCTTACCATATTTATATCGATTAAATATTTGGCAAGTTTGTAAGAAAGTTATTTAAGAAACAAAGCTGTTTTTTTTTCCAACCAAAACTATTTGTTGAACCAATCAGTTACCTAGACAGGCCAATATATATATGTAATTTATATAGTCGGTAATGCAAATTTGGTATACAATTTTGACAAAGTTATATCCTTACTACATATTATGAAATATTTGGTTTAAATTCATATTTGAATTTATTTTTAATTTAAGCAAATGTTACTTACAATTTCATGCAATCTGCATAGTTAAAGTTCGAGGCATTCAGATCATCGAGTTTGCCAATAATGACACGATATCCTTCAGGTGTAGCTCCTGGCAATGGTACAATAGAACTGCAATATTTAAGTTATGGGGATTATATGGAAATTTCTGTATATTTTGTTGTGTGCGTATTTTCCCTCTTACACTGTTTTCATGGCTTTTCTTATTTCCGTTCTCTCGCAATCCAGATTCACAAAAAAATCATCCAAATGAGTGCGGGCTGTAAGATTTATGTCTAGGACCTGTTTGGCCACCTCCATGCTATAACGGCAGGCATAGAAGAAATGTAGAGCCTCGGCCTCCGAGAAATGTGCCGAAATGTGAGGCTGGACATGAATCCAATCGACAAATTTTTGCACTTCTGACCGCTTGATTTCCGGAAACTGGGCATATTGCTTTTCCAGATCGGCTTCTTTCATGTTTGGCGATATGGTTTTTCTTTTGGGAAATTGCGAGGGAATAACTTTTGATTTTAACGGTCGCTCGGAACGCGTTTCCAGCTATCGACCGACAACTGTCGACTGTTGAAAATGAAATGAAAATGGAAGCTGTTTGCTTTCGCAAGTGAAACTGGTTGGAGAATTCGGCATGCAATTTTCAGTGTTCGGGATTGAATCTCGGGAATTGTCTTGTTTATGGCATGCACGGGAGCTGCGGTGGGGCTTTCAGTTTTCGGGGGTGCTGAACAAGCGGGTGGTCCGGCCGAGGGGAGTACACAACTCCAACTACTGGCCTTTCGTTGCCGTCGTCATCGGCACAGTTCGTTCATTTCACTTCCACAACAACCATTCCATCCACTTGCGTGAAAATGCATTTTTTTTTTGAGTTTGCTATCCAATATTATTATTATTTTGCTTGCATAACGTGCATATGTTTCGAGTGATTCGGCAGTCCATATACATATACATATATGGGCATTTGGTCTGTTATTATACATGAATTTCCCATCCCATGGCGTGTGCTCTTAGCTTAACTCCTTCAATGAAGGGGAAATTTGATGCCTGAGTGAAGGACAGAAATGAAATTTTATAGCATAGTGAATGATAATACATTTAATGAAAAAATACATTACATAGTAAATCTTTAAAGAATTTTACAATATTATAATTTATTTCCCTAATTAAATTATTGGGTTCGCAATTTTAAAAAGGTTTATCTTCTCATTACCAAAATTTTGTCATTTTAGTTTTAAAGAGTAAGCTATTTAATAATGTAAATATTTATCTTTCTATATTTAATTTTACATTATTATTTTTGTTGTTTTTTCCTTTTTATATCCTGTAGGGTATATGAACTTTACAGCCAAAGTTACCTTTTCTTTTTGTTTTTTGAATTTTTAGATAAAATGATTATGTCTTTTTAAAGATATGATTTTAGGAAGCGAAATTAAAAATCGAAGAAAATTTAAACCAGCTACGTGAAGAAGAGTCATAGTATTTCTTTGATCTACACTAGTTTGCCTTGATTTTTGATTTCTGAATAAGTTTAGAATGTTTAAAAAATAGGCAATAATAAACGTAGAAACAAATTAATTTTTAAAACAATTACTTATCATTTGGAAAATTTTTAAACTATGTATAAATTTATCATAAATTTTAAATCTGTTGTGTTTAATTCTTTTTAATCTTTACACATTTTAATAGGAAATTTTTTTCCTCGTTAGTAAAAAGAAATGGACTTTGTATTTGATTTTAAAAGAAGAACCTTCAGTATTTGTACTCTAACTGAAGAGGACTGGTTAAAAACAACTTCTTAGAGAGATAAATGATTAAGAATAATTGCAAAAGATTTGTAGGAATTCACATAACAAATTTGAACACATTATAAACTTCATCATAACATTTTTCCCCTACAAGGACATAAAACATTAGATATTCATTTGGGACTTGAACAGAATAACAATACTGCAATCGTTTGAAATATGTATATATGGATGTATACCTGCGTCCTAAGAAAGGAGTAGATTCTGATCAACAGATTGCAAAAAACAAATCCCAGTTTAGAATCCAACAAACTAACTGGTGGCCCCATTTCGAAGGCTCAGTCAACCGTTTGACATTTTGCCAGCTCAGACACAGACGGTCCCGGCTAGACAGTCAACGCATTGGACAAGCTGCCAAGCTGGACAACAGCTAGCCTGGCAGCGCCTCTCGGCATGTCTGAAATTCCAATGGATTTAGAAGTGGCTGGCAAAGAGCAAATGGCGTAAAACGATAAAAAAAAAAAAAAAACAAAACTTTACTATGCCAATGGTAACCAGTTTACGAATGGGGATCGCCTCGCTGTCAACTCACAGGTGTTGTGTGGTGCAGAGGCAAGTATGCATGGATACATACATACATATATCTACATATATGTATGTCTAGATGTCTGCTTGGTGCCGTGCCGAAATTAATTATCAAGCCAAGTTGGAGGCGAGGTCAATTGACGGATAGGCTTCACTTTTTGGTAATGACAAAAAACGAACAAAATTTGTGTCCTATTGTTGTTGGTTGGTTCCTTCTTCTTATTTGGTTGTTGGGCTTGGTATGGTCGTCTGGGCACGCTTGCGTCCTCTTTTTTAGTCTCTCTCTCTCCCCTCTCCCTCTCCCTCTTGCCATTTTTCACGCATTTGACTGCATTACTTAACCTCAATTTGGTTGGCGACGTGCTGCATGGCCCCCATGGCACAGGTTTCCGTTCCTGGCTTATACACACATTCAGACATATCTTCAATCAGTGCTGGCCATGACAACAGGCCAACAGCCGCACATCTACAGCTATTGCTTTCAATGGTTAAATGAAGTTGTCTTGTCACTTGGAAGCAATTTGCATATTTCCCGGCACTTGCTTGCTGCCATTTGGCCATTCGTTTTACAGGAATCCTGTCCAGACCCATGCCCATTCCCCCATGTCCATTCCCAGTCCCTGTCTTGTCTGAGTCATTTGCCCTACAATGGGATTGTCACTTGCCAAGCCCCTCGATAACCCTCTTCCTCATCCCTCTTGCTATCTCCCTGCATCTGACTTTTGGCCAAAATAAAAAAAAAACAAAAAAACAAACTTAACCGTAAAGAAACTCAAAATCTGAAACAAAACTCGTTTGCGCATGCGCGCCAGTTTTTCTGTATCTTTTTTTCTGTTATTTTAGCGGTTTTTGTTTTGATTTCTGATTGCCGTTTGAATATCTCTCTTTCTCTCTCTCTCTCTCTCTCTCTCTTTATTTACGGTGGCAAGTGTTGCCTGACAAATTGATTTTGATTTGTTGCTTCTGTTGGCCAACCGGCAATTGGTAGCTGTTTTTTTCTTTTATATTTCTTCATTTCATTTATGGTTAGAACCTTGAGTGCATATTTGTGTGATATGCAGATACCCATTGAATAAAATAAGATAAGAATCTCTTTACTATAGATCAGACCTCAGACTGCAATTATCTTTTTATTGAAAATTTAAAAGACATTTAATTGAACCTTGAACTAAAAATATTATCTAATATCTTGGAAACAGGATAATTCTTTCAGCTGTAAAACTTAAGCTCAATTTTAAATAATTATTGTCATTTTAAAACTTTTCAAGGCAATTTTAGGTCTATTTGAAAATGATTTATGGGTGACCTAACAATGACTAAATTACTGAAGTGCAAAGCTAGGTTTTTCAGAAATTTTTGAGAGTTATTTTAATTTATTTTTGGTCTGTATTTAGCCAATTTTCGACCGATACGACAAAAATTTGTTCATCACACTTTAATTAATTTTAGAATACTACTCTTGGACAGATTAAATTGAACAATATATAAAACTTTATATTTGGCAAGGTTTCAAGTTTCTAAATTGATATTAAATACTTGCAAATTTTAACAAAAAATTCAGACCGTTTTCGGAAAAACATGAATGTGGAAAAGTGGAAAGATATGAACTTTAAACTTAAACTGGGTCATCAAAGTTAAGGAGTTTTCAAGTAACTTTTGAACTTTTGTTAATTATTGAAATTTTAATTATACATTTTTGTGTTAAACAGCATTTTTTCCAGACTGTATTTTCGTCAATATCCAACCGATTTCTAAAAGTTATATGCCAATGAAATCATAATTTTGCATTTTACAAAATGGCATTAAATAATTGCATAATTGAAAAAATAAATTTTAATCCGATTTTTAAAAAAAATCATGATGTATACATCACAATTTTTTGCGAAAATTGTCAAAAACTTAAGTTCTTGAGATTTGAATGCAGATTAAAAGACATTATTTTAACTTGAAAATAAAGACATGAATTTTTCAAATACTCGAAAAATTGACTAAATTAGAGCTTTTTGAAATTAAGGTTTCTTGGAATACTTTGATGTTCATTGGCATTTTTTGTCTCGCCTGAATAGATAAGTTAATAATTAGCAGGGCTTAGATTCCAACTTTAAATAGAATTCAAAAGTATTAAAATGAGATATCACTTTCAAAAATCGGTTACAATTTGCCAATGTTACAGATTTCCAAAGTTAGGCGTTTTTAAGAAAAGCTTAAGCTTGAATTGAATATTTCCATAGTTCTTAACAATCTTTAAAGTCCACTAGCTATATTGAAAAATATATATGCACTTTGGCACTTTAAAATTAGTATCCGGCGTGTTTTTTGAATAGTTTCCCTCTGTGTAAATTAATTTTGAAAGTTTGCCGGAAATTGTTTTGATCAAGACACACCTTGGAGGAAGGAGAGGAGCAGTTAGCCTACTACATATGTATGTATACATATGTATGTATAGCAATTATTGTTTCCTGTAAAAAATCATTGAAATCATTGGAAATCAAACATCATATGGAAAATAGCAATGCAACAGTTGAATGAATACCTTGAGGGTGAATAAGTAAGTTGAACTTTTAAATGAGGGTATATGAAGGGTATATTGTGGGTAGGGGTCTAGGGGTCGTGCATTACACGGTCGTTGGCATCCTGTTTCATGCAACAGCAAGCAACACAGGATGCTCAGGAAATTAAAGCAAATATCCAAAGAGGACAGAGGCAACGGCCAGGGAAGGGAAGCCACTTTGATTGCCAACAATAACGAAAGACACAACAAAACAAACTACAACAACAACGAAAAATGCCCATAATAATAAAAGCCAAGTGAGGACGAGTCGAGTGTGACGTACTGGGTATGCCAGTCAGACAAAAGCCACGTCTTTTTTTTCTTCTTCTCTTATGTGGGATGGAGGGGGAAGCGTCAAAGTCAGAGGATCACAAAAGGCAAGCGAAGTGAATAGCAGAGAAGGCATTTTTCAAGTAATTGCCAGGACAAAGAAGAAAGAGGGTCAAAAGAGGAGAGAGGTAGCAAGAGAGAGATGGAGAAGAAACGTTTCTTTCTGCGTGCAGTCGTGCGACTCGAAAAATCCTTGATGTATGTATGTATATCTATCCGTCTGGTATACACACAATGAGCAGTAGGTACACCTGATGATGACTCCCGACACCTGAACATTGAAAAATGATAATTAGATGGTCTAGCAACCCTCGATCCTGTTCGTTCCACAGGTCAGGTAACAAGACATCATGGGGAATAGCTTGGTGGTTGAATCACAGTATCCAAAGAAAACGTAAAAGGAACTCATCCCAGAGTGTTCGTCGAGTGTAAAGTGATCGTTTGAATATTTAAATGTTGTCATTCTTTGACTCTAAGGGTGACTTTTTCCTAAAAAGAAAGGAAAAAAACTAGAGGGAAACAATTGTATTTCCTCGCTTGAACTCATCGCTCGACCGTTGAGACCGTTGGCCTTAATTAGTGCCAAGGAAACGTCTGAGACTAGTTAAATAAAATTATGCACAAGAATTCTTATCTCCATACATATGCATAATTATTAATTCAATATTTCCTGCCTCCCCCCGCCGCTGCCACAATTTCATCCTCTTCAAAATGAAGCAAAAGGAAACAAACACTTGACAAGGACCACAGAGACGGACTGAGAGAGAGAAAGCCATGCAATTTACAAGCTCATTGGATGCCGGATGGGTGAAATCGTAAGGCAGGAAAATGGGAGCACAAGAGAAAGCACAAAAAGGAAGCAACAAAACGAGATTGTGTGGACACTTGAATTGAAATTAAAGTGGATATATATAATGCCAGAGGACCATGCCAATCAACTGGTGAATCAGACACACTTGGAGACACCCAATCTTCAAAACAAAAAAGGATTGAAAGCTCTTCTTAGGCCAATTCTTGGTAAGCCACTTTGACTGGAAGATCGGCCGATCATTAACATTCATTCTAAATATTTAATGGTAATGCCTTGTCTTCGTCCCAGTCTCCCAGTTCGTGGTCTTAATCACTGAATAGCTTACCCCTCCATTTATTCCTCGTTGCCCGGCACAAGAGATCTGTACAAAGAGAGAGAGAGAGAGAGAGAGAGAGAGAGAGAGTGGGTGAGAAAGAGATTTTTCTCCTCTTCTTTGCCTAGGCAAGGTTCGTTGAACTTCTCATCTAATGATTTGTGCTCTGGCAACGCATAGGAATTTTGAGGGTTAAAAGATTTTTTCCTGGATGATAAACACAGTCTCAGTCTCTCTTCCTCTCTCTCTCTCTCTCTCTCTCTCTCTCTGCCTCGCTGTCGGAAAATCTGTTAATCATATTATACAATGTGACTTCAGCTGGACATCTGGTGGCCATCAAGCTATATGTATTCATGAATTATTTGACCCAAATGAGCTAAGGGAAAATGTGTTCCTAATCAAGTGTAGCCAAGAAAAGGAAACCAAGGAACTAGTACTTACTTTTCCACTTTGCATAATGTCATTTGTCTTTATCATCTTGGTTTTTAGGGTCTTTTGGGTAGTTACTTGAACTCACTGAAGCAATGCAATTTTCTTACATTTTCCCACTTAAAGGAAAATGCACGTGCATGGGATCTAAGGAATATGTTAATAATAACAGTGCTCATTTCTTAAAGAAGAGACACCGTAAGTTATATAGAAGCATTCAATATTATGTACAATGACCAGGCTCTCAACCCTCATTGCGATGATCAGTCAACGGGCCATGGGCAGTTTTTAATTGCCGACAAGGGTGAGAGGGGTGAACTTTGCCCAAGGACCTGAATCCCACATAATATTTGCATCTCATTTCCGGACACTTGGGTGCGTGAGGGTCAACAGTTTTTCTGTTTTTTTCTGGTGTTTGGGTGGGCACTGGATAAGGAAGTTGAAAACGGAAATGCCCTCACATTGCATTTCGGGGTGAATAATTATTGCATACACTGCTCGAGGGTGGAAAATCTCATAGAAAAACCAAAAAAAAAGCTTATTTCATTGTGGTTTACCGTAAAGGAAAATCAAATTTCATACAGATTTGTTTTTGTTTTGTTTTTCACATGGAATTTTTAATGAAGTCAAAGGCAGGCGTTACGGTATTTGAACCTGTTACCCTATTTTGGGTTTTTAAGGGGCCGGGGGAGGTGTGATACATTCCCATGACAGTCTGCGACAATGACAACCACGTACAACAAGTGGTCAGTTGCTGGGCATGGGGATAAACCCTTTTCTCTTGATTTTATTGTCTCCATCAATTTTATGCTCAACTGTACTGAAAGCATATTAATGAACTTGGCTAGGATACATACATAGATACATAGTAGAAGAGAAAACCATTTATGGTTAGGAGCAAAACAAAATCATTAATCATATAATAAGAACCAAATGTATACCACGCACTCATAGGTTCAGGTTTCATCTAGCCAAAGTCCCTAGCTGGCAAACACACACACAGCCAGAGACAGACAGACAGAGAGACAGACAATTAGGAAAGTCAATGACCGTCGCATAGCACCTTAAGAATCTCTGGACATTTTCGGCAACAGTTTTGAGCTAGAGTTTCGTCAATACATCATCATCATCATCAACATCATCATCAACATCCACCACACATCCATTTCCAGCATACACACAGAGCATTATTAATCCTCAGCAAAGACTCGAGAATCAAGAATCAACACTCTCTAGCATTTCTACAAATTTGGAATGTAGGCAAGTATCTGTTGCTCTTTCTTTCCTTTCGTCTATCTTTCTTTTCACACCCTAGAATCCATACAAAAATTAAATGGGTATATCATAGACGTTAGAAAAGATCTTTAAAGTCATAAATGACAGATCACTATCTCAACTACATTTTATTGGCGAAAGTAGGTAGATCTAATAAGCAGATAAAACCTTAAAATTTTTAATTAAATTAATTTTAACATCTAATTTATGTAATTTTCTGCTTGAAAATTCTACCAATAACTCCAAATATTTTGTAAGAAAATATCAATAGAAACTTTAATAAAATTTAGATTTACCTATAATAGGTAAATCTAAGATTCTCAAACCATATTCTCTTTCAATTTTGATTTAATAACTGAAATTAATCATCATATAAAGTAAATTAGGATAGTTGTAATTTATTAAAGTATTCCTATTCAAAAAGCCATCAAAATCTGTTAGTTCAGGACCAAAAATATCTGTCCGAACTTGACTTTCTCAATTATTCGAGGTACGATTTTAAATTACATGATAAAATATCTTTTCAAAACATGATAATAAGTAGTGAAATATATCTTAAGGAACTTAAGAATCTTCTTCTTTTTGCCAATTCCATGAATATTTGCAGATATATCGTTGTATAAAACTACAACCTATAAATGATCGCTATAATCCAGTGTTAGTTAAATCATTTAGCTTAATCAACGATCCATATTAAAAATTCATAAGATATTCACCATTTTCGAGCTTAATAAAAAAATATATAGTTTTTAAAGGCATCGATACTAGTTCCCTTGATTATTAACTCTGTTTTTACAGAGTATCTTATGGTCGATGCTTCAAAGATATGGATACGTTCTTAAAAAGCTGCTGGGCTAAGACCCACAAGCGTTCTTTCTTTTTGGAAATCATCAAACAATAGAAAGCTAGACGAAGCAGATGGCTGACTGGCTGACTGCCAGGCAGTCAGGAAGAACTGCGAACTGAAAGAAGCGACAACAGCAACAACAATAAAGAAGCGTCCCCAGTCCCCCAGTCCGTTTTCGGTCAATGAACTGGGGGAGCGGCAAAAGAGATCTTTGGCTCTTTCGAGTTGGTATTATTGTTGTTGTAACAGTAAAACAGTAAAAAAAAAACGCGCTTCAAATGCGTTGAAACCTGTTCAAGTGATGTGATGCGTTTTCGATTTTGGCCTGAAATCGGAGAGGCAAGCAAACGTTTAGGACTTTGGGCCCTCCACAAAACCTAACAGAGGGCCCAGCGTTAGAAATGGGCACACGCCCAAAACAAAAAATAAAAAAAAAAACAAAGTTATAATAAAAAGAATTGTTGTCCGTTTCGGCCCAGCACCACCTGATACCATCCAGCCAAAAGTGGAAAGTAACTTCAATCCACTTGGGCCACGAATTTACATGCGTTGCCTTGGCCGAAAGTTTTTTTTTTTATTTTTTTTTTTGGATTTTGGAGTTTATTTGATTCTTCTTCTTTTTGTTCGTCTTTGGTTGGCCGTTTTGTTTTTGTTTTATGTTAAAAGCGTCGCACATTTTTTAGTTTTCTTTTCGTTTTATGATACCCTCGATCAGTTTGAAAGAAACCCTTTCTCTCTCTACCTCTCTCACTCGCTGGCTTTCTTTGGGGCATTGCGTGAAATATACCGTTAGGTTGTATTGGATTTTTTGAAAATTTTTATATTACCGTTTGTTTTTTCCCCCCCTTCGATATGTAAATTAACGCGTGGGACATGTGGGCCAGAGACAGAGGAGCCTGAGTGTGCTTGATAGACAGACAGAGATAGATAAAGAGGGAGAGACATCAACAAAAGGGGCTCAGCATCCGTTGGAGCTTTTTCCGCTAGATGCTCATCATCATCCGCCTAGACTTGATTTTCTATTGGGTTATTTCGACATTGAAGTTGCTGCTGCTTCTGTTGACGTTCTGCGGTTGTCTGAGTTCCCACTCATTTGCTTAATTTCAATTTCGTTTCGTGTTGCCATTTGTGGCACAATGACCATGAACGGTTTGTTTTTTGTTATTTCTTTTAACTGTGCGGAGGATGTAACTGTCTAGTTATTAGATACAAGATACACAAATACAAATACATTGGCGATAAGTAAAGCTTTCGTCATGGGATGATATCAGCCAGGCAGACAGGCCACGCCCTTACAGATCACTTGTACAGTGGATCAATTATGTTTTGGACTCATTGACTGACAGAGGGATATCACTCCATAACTATGGATGAATAACTTTCTATTCCATTGTGAAATATATCTTTGCTCCTTTAAACGAAATAACAATCGGTGATGTTTTATTTTTACATTTGGGCAACTCTTACAATCACAGGATTTCGTTCTAGACTATTGACAGGTGTGCCCAAACTTTAGTGATCGACTGTGTGCACTTAGCACAAGCTTTTTCCTGGCAAAAGCATTATGATGATGATGAGTCAGATCCCCATAAGTTACTCGGTATGTAGGTTGGTTGTACCTGATCAAAAAGCTTTCGCCTTGTCAGTAAAATAATCAACAAATTACGCGAGCGTTCGTAACACAAAAAGGAAACGCTTATATACACTCTCTTTTTCACTCTCTTCCTCTGTGTGTGATCACTGAAATTGAGCCGCAAGTTTCTTTTCCCGTCTTCTTGACACATTTCATTTCATTATCCAATTAACATAATTAGTTTTCATCAATCAATTAATAATTCCGTTCGCTTCGAAGTCGAAGCGCAGGCCAAAGCCAAAGCCAAAGGCAAAGCGCAAGGCATAAATCAAAAGTCGAAATACACTTGTTGCGCCCAGGCCCCAAAACTGCCTTCGTCTGTCTGTCTGCTTATGCCTTCCTCTCTCTCTCTTTCACCCATATTGAAAACGAAGCTGAAATAATGTGACTTGGCATTCTACAGCAGCAGCAGCAGCAGCAGCAACAACAACCCCAAGACCCCAAACTAAACCGAAAAAAACAATAACAATCCACAGGCTGTTCCGATGCTCTCTCCAACTCTACACACAAATACAAGGGAGCTGAGCTGAGCTTTTGTTTTTGTAGACTTTCGCTCTTTTGCTCTCCCTCTCTCTGTCTCTCTCTTTCTCTCAGCAACTATTACTAATGGGTCTCTTTTTCTCTCTCAATTTGGGGTTGGTCGTTTGTATTGGTGTAACGAAGGCGACGTCGCTGCCAACGTCTCTGCCATGGGGCTTGGGCTGGGGCCATTAGGCGGGGGGAGAACTTGCATTATAAATTTTCAACTAGCCGCTTGCGCTCGCTCAGTTGCCGATGGTGAGCGGCGCTGGCGCTCAACGACCACGACAACGACGACGACGACGACTACAACGACAACATCGTCCAACGATGATGATGATGGCGATGGTGATGTCGGTGATGTTGTGTGAGGAAAAGGGTTCTTGAACTTAAAAGGGGTCAAAACATAAAATGAAACTCGAAATGCCTTTGCAGATAGACAAACTCAGCTCTCCGCTCTTGGTCTATGTGTGTGTATATGTGTGTGAGTGGTGGCTACGTGCCGGTGGTTTAGGCTGCTTGGTGGTGGTGTCCGTTGTTTGGATATTGTTTTTTTATGTTGAGCTGCCCCCTCGCAACTCTACCATCTACCATCCACTTCCTCCATTTGCCTTTTTCGCCTTTTGTTGTTGTTGTTGCTATTGCTCTTGCCGTTGTCTATTCCATTTTCTATTTGATTTCTACCTGTTGTTGGCCAACGACTTAAAGCCTTTTACACACTACCTTCCCCCACTCGTCTTACCCTCCCGCTAAATCAAGCTCCAGTCCAGCAGTTTAGAGGGGCACGCATTGGACTCATGCCCATAGGGTTAGCTGGAACTCATTTTTAGTTTTGTGCGTCAATTCCTCGAGCCTGAAACTTTATTTTTTATTTTATCGCTTTCCTCGTAAACAACTACTACTATTTGGAAAAAAAAAAGTTGAAACTGAGCTCATCGTTATTTTTAGAACCCACCAAGAGGATCCAGAGACGAAAATGGGAAGAAAACATCCGAAAATATGGTGGGGTCAGCTACTTTTCGGTCATCCATCTAGCCAGGAGTTACCTCACGTGAACCATTTGTGTAAACAAATATTATTTATGACTCGTTTTTTCTTTGCTCTCCTCTTTTTTCTCGTTCTTCTCTCTCCCTCATTCTCTTTTGATATTTACAATTCCATTTTGTATGCGTTTCTATTTGTCCGTAGGCTCTTGGCTCCCGACTCCCGACTCTTATTCCTTACCTTTTTTTACGCTCTACTGCTTTCCCTTGGCTTTCATCGTCATTCTCTTCTTTTGCCTCAATCTCAATTGTCAATCTAGGCTAGGTTAGAAAAGATGTTTGCCTTTAGCCTGAGGGAACCTGAGCAGTCTGGGCACGAAAGAAGGAGAACGGTAACGGGAATGGGGAATGGGAATAGGAATGGGTCAGCGACCTAAGAACGTTTACACGTGTTGTAAATTAGTTTAGGATTCCATTTGTTAATACTAATGTTTGCTTGTCGTTTATAATGTTAAATAATGTTCAGAATATTACGAATTCCTTTCGACCATTTTGACAGTATTTATGGAATGATGCAATAAATTCAATTCTATATAGTGCTCTCCTATATGCTCCTATATTTTTTGGAATAATCTGTATTTTTAAGCCTTGATTTCTTGACTTCCTTTAACCTGACCCATTTTTTTAAGGCCCAATTTATAATGTATATTGGTATATATTGAAGATTGACATTTGGGTAGCTTAACATTTTCTTCCTGAAAATGATTTCTAATGCAATTTTTTACAAATTATAATTATTATATTGATGTAAAAATGTGGAAAAATAAAATGTAAAGATGTCAAACAATTCATTAAGTTTGATTCTTCAAGGATCTCTATGAAATTTAACAAGAAATGGGTCTAAATCGAAAATCTACTGGTTTTTGTATAAAAAATATAATCAGGACGTTTTTTTGGAGAATCAAAATGCATAGTTATATTTCAAAATCTTAAAGCCTTAATCCATAAAGTCTAATAAACTATATGTAAGTAAATAGGTAAATGTGCCTTACCTTATTTAGATGTTTCAATATCTTATAAATCAACCTTTTGTAAAACGAATGAAGAAATTGAAAGAGTGATCAACAGAAGAAAAAAATTGGATAGAAAATGTGTAAAGATTTCTAAATTATCGCCTGGATTGTTCTCTCTGTATCAATGGGGAGGATCAATTGTGATCTCACGATGGCGTCAAGCTGTGCGATCTAAAGATGGGAAATTTGATTCAAAACACACACACACAGTCACTCACTTACTGACTTACAGATATCCAATTCGAGAGCACAACAACAATTTCACACCTTTTGCCTTACACCGTTAGAGAAAGAATGAAAGGTGGAGGGGGGTCGAGAGATAAAGGGCGTGGCTTTAGTCAACACTTAGCCATAGAGATTATCTACTTTTTGTTTGGCGCTCAGTTGTCTTTTTCTTAGCTTTTTTTTGAGGACCTAACAACCGGTTTTCACAATTTCTATGTTGCGACTTTCAGCCCAACTTGTGATTACTAAATTAGCACTCTCCTGATTGTCCAAGTCCCCTTGATCTCCCCCTGAGTCGTCTCCATCTCCCTCTCTCTCTTTCTGACATTTCTAATTGCCGTTGTAAAGCAAAAAACCAAAAAAAAACCAACAAGCAATTCACAGAAATTCCTTTTTAATTAGCGTCTCATGCGAACATTGCTGGTTCTGTTTCGTTTCATTCTTTTTCGACTTTTGTCATCCCATCCCCCAAAGTCCCAAAAAAAAAAAAAAGAGAAAAAGAAGAGAGAATTCTGTTGCGTCATAATCGGTGGCATCTTGTGGGAACTTCCGCAGCAGCTTCTAATGCTTCTTTTGCTTGCAACTAATGATGGCTCCATGGGTTTGCCTGAGTTTGTTTTCAGTTTTTGGACTCTCAAATCCGGAAATGTGGATTGTTTGCATCGGATATGACACGGCATATTGCCGTGGACCATGATCTTGCCAACACGCTAACTTGGCTAACGTGTGAACCATGTGGCCAGTAAGCAAGCAGCAAGTGCTCAAGACAGGACTTTCTCAAGAGGCATGAAATTACCATAAAATTGCCAAACGGTTGCCCTTGGTGACTTGCTTCCCACAGAATGCTGCATAATTTTCACGCCCATTTGAACGCGCAATCAACCCCCAAGCCAAAAAGGACCAAGGACTAAGGTCACTACCAATGATTATCCTGTGAAAATTATAAAAATGCACCTGTAGCTGCTGGTCACGCTGCCCGTGACCGTAGCCCGTATCTCGATTCTCTTTTCTAATCAACTTTCACCCCTTCGAAATCAGAGCTCACTCATGTATGTATATATTTCCCATGGCTGTCTTGATCCTCGCGAGTAACCAATTTAAAATTTAATTTCCCCTCACTCCCTCAACGCACGATTACACTTAATGGCCCTTGTCGTTGCCTGTTGAGTCTGTTGGTTATCCTTCAACTCTTTCACACGCACTCACACACACACACATACAATCACCCACATTGTTGCGCAAGGATCAATCCTAAAATATTTCTAGATACAATTTGATACTTATTTTTTTGGGGTTGAATATTCGATCCTCTTCAAACAAAACTTGACTTATATATTGACGTAAACACCTGGCCATTTTATGTCGGAGAATCCTTCAGTTCTTTTATTGTTTAATGTTTTCATTTTACAACAGGACCTCAGGACATTTAGCTTCTTTATGGATGGCATTAATCTTTATGGCTTTCCTTCATATTTATACCCTGTAAAAGGGGTACATGAGTTATTATTGTCTTGTATTCTAGAAACCAAGTCAAATATAGTATTTGCTGAAAATAATTTCTCAAATTTTCCCTAATAAATTATTCAAGAATTACTCTGGACATTTTGAAGCTTTTAAAAATTAGAAAAATCAAGATTAGCATTTAAGAAAAATTTTAGCAAATATTAGGACTAATTTTAACTCAGTTTTAATTAGACAAAAAAAACTAGTGTTTAATGGAAAAAACTTGGAAAAAAGGATAAAATATAGTAAGGGCCAATTTTATAGGGTATACAAACCTGACATACTTCCTACGATGTACCATAAATTACTACAGCCATTTACATGTGTGTAAGTATAAATTTGTATACATTTATGTTAATCATGCATGGTTCATTAATTATATTGTAATAATTTTAGCCTATGAAAGCTCAATCACTGTCAATCAGAAGAACTTATGTTCTTGTCATAAATAATTAATTTTAACATAGATTAAAAGTTTAGTTTAAAAAACAACTGCTACGAAATTGATATACTCTTGTAGTGCGGGACATTTTCAATTCCTTAAAGTAATTTCCTTGCAATTCCGACTGGGTTATGAGTTTGAAATGGATTCTTGTCTGAAGTACACACATAAATCATTAGAATGAGGGCATAACTCCATTATAAAAGACTGTAAAGATAATGGAAGCCGATTAGCCGTATAACAGACGTTATTTACATTTACATTTGAATAAATATCTGAATATATTTAATTAATATTTACATATATTATTTAACTACAAAATATGTATCTTTTATAAATATATTTCTCAGCAAGCACTTTTAAATTACTTTAAATTTCATTTGTATTTATCAAAGTACTTACATTACTTTTTGGTACTTTATTCCTAAGAAATAAACTGAACGAGTAGACTAAACTGTTAACATAATTTGTACAGATTTATTACAGTTTTTTAATAAAGTTTAAGCGACTCTTTCAATTATGCATAATGTTATCACTTAATTTATTTTTTCGCCGATTTAGTGCTATATTTTTGAGGCTTTCCTTTCAAATGAAAAGCTTTTGTGGTTGATTGTCTCCTTGATCAGAGAGGTCCTTGAATAGAAAGTTCTCAGCAGTTTACTTCAAATTCTTCTTATTAACAAGATTAAAATAAGGCTTAAACAGGAAAGTTTCGTTCTTTTTATTTTTTAATGTAATAAGAAGATATGAATACTTATCATGTGCAAGGATCGCTTGAGGAAACATCAGAAAGAGCCCACATTGGTCTGACCCTCTGAATCTGCTGTTGTTGGTGTTGTTGTTCATATATATATATTTTTTTTTTCGTTTTGGTTTGCATTTTTTGGGGTGCAAGGCCGGCTGAGGGAAAAAGAAATTACAACGAAACACGAAACAAGAACCAGATCTCGCCCTGCTTCGCGATCGCCTTTTGCGATTTGTTTACTGGCAAGGAACGAGGGAGCCAGAGGGCCACAGAGAATGAATGAGAAAGCCAGATAGAGAGAGAGAGAGAGAGAGAGAAGCTCGGGACACTTGAACAATGCGATGGCTTTGTCTGGCCCCTGTGAACGAAATCGTATATATCTACTATATGTACATAGTTGGGTGTATATATGTATGTACAAAAAAGAGCATATCCTGTACCCTTGCTCAGACATTGACTTTCATTATCTTTTGCGCCACTTTAAGCCACTCCACACACATACAGAAATGAGAGTGTAAGAGGGGGGCAAGAGGAATACATACATAAATGTGTATTGAAGAAATCTCAAGCACCTAAACGAAGCGAGGACGTGCCTCATACAATTGGATGCCGCCACAGGGTGCAGCCAGGGATCGACAGAGTCAGCCGAGTGTATCCACACAACAGTCAACGCTGACGGGATGGGGTGGGGAGTGAGGGCTAAGGGAGTGGAGTGGTATGGATCGAAAGACGTTATTTATTTGCTGAGTTGCCTTGTTCGTGCCAGCTTCAAGTCAGAGGATACTTTTATTACTCGCGCTCTCACCCGTTTCCATTCTTTCTGCCCCCTCTTACTTTTGATTTGCATTCCATTGAGTGTGTGTGTGTGTGTGTGTGTGTGTGTGTGTGTGTGCCCAACCCAAAAACGCGATTGCTATCCCTTCTTTAACTTGGGGTACACACACCAGAATGATGGGGGAGGGCAGATGAAGAAGGGTAAAGTAAGGAATATGAAAGAGACTCCGCATAATTGTAACGTGCGAATTGCGGACTTGGAAAGATTTTCAATTTGCAAAATAATATGTCATTCGAGGAGGAGACCATCAATCCTTGGCCATACCGAAACGGGAGTTGAATTTTTTATTGCAATTCGTTTTAATTTACAAAAAAAAAAAAAAAAAAAAAACATAAACGGAGAACGAGATCTTTCTTCAAGTTATTTGAATATGAATAATTTTGTTTTCTTTCACCAGTTCAGACTTCAATTGAACTCAATTATGCATCTTGTAGGCCATTCAATATATATGTACATATATATTTTCCTTGGAATTTGTTCTTAGTAGGAACTTAAAAAAAAAAACCCTTCTGGGCCTTTTTGTTTGATGGGAAAGGTAATAAAAAATAATTCTTAACTCTGTTCCTTAAGTTCCTCGAAAGAACTCTTAAGATCAAGGAGCAGATTTCGTTTAAACGAAATTTCATGAGTTGTTGTCTTATGTGGTTATTTTTTTCTTCTTTATTTTATGACTTTAACCTAAACCTGACCACCAACAGTTGCAGGATGTGTGCATTAGGTCAATTAACTGCAGACCATGCAGAATGAAAAGAAGTCGAAAAGAAGTCTCATGTCCAAATGTCAACCAACTGAAGAATTAAAACCTAAAGACTATGGACTGCTGGATGTTGGATAAAGTGTTGGCTCATTTGAGTCATTTTGAATGCATCATGTTTACGACTTTTGTCGCATTTTATTTTCAGCTAATTTCATAACCAAGCAAAGCAACAGACGAAGACGATCGACCAAAGACCAAAACCAGACATGGCCATGACAAGAAAGCCAAAGAAATCCTTTCCAAGAAACATAACGCACTGAACATGAAATCCATTTGTAAAACATGATGTTGCCCCGTTGCCAGTTGCAATTTGAGCAGACCAGGCCAAAGTGGGGGCCAGTCCAGACCAACCTGGGCATGGCCATCGACATCCTCACTATACTTCTGGTGGTGGTGGATTGACTTTGGTATTTCCAGTGACGTTTGCTGCTCTGCCAGCTGCAGTCAACCAAGCAGCTAGCTCAGAATCATCCATCCGTCCATCCACCCATCCATCTATACACTTATCCAGCTAGCCAGCTAGCGCCTTTGATTGTACACTCGTGCTCTTCGTGTCTATTTGAGTTGAATGAACCACTGCTGGAGAGAGAGTAGGGCAACATACATAGCTTCAGTTCCAGCTCTCTCCTTGTGCTTGCTTGTGTGCCACTCGTGCGTTTCCTTCAGCAATTTGCAGCAGATTGCCAACAGATGCCAAATGGGGTTAGGCCTAGACTAGCTTTAGCTCCAGCTCTATCTCTGGCTCTGGCTCTGGCTCTAACTCTCTGTGGTTGCATATTTTGCAATTCCTTTTTCTTTGCTTTTTGCCTTTTGCTAAATTACGTATACGGTTTGGAGAAGGAACGCGGTGAAGGCACAACAGGGACGGTTTAATCGTGGGAATCCCGATAAAATGTTTCTTTTAACTTAACCGAACCATTAAAGTTTGCAAAAGTTTTTCTATATTTTAAATATTTATTGAATATGTGTTTAGTCTTATAAGTATATCCTAGAGTTTTCATATTTACAGATGTTATTTAATAAGGTTTTCCACCCTGTACCAAATGGCGGCCCCATTTATCATCACCCCCAGATCCAGCCCTGAAAATGGAAGGAAAAGAATTGTGATTGTGGTTACTTTTGCAGCTTCCTGCAAATGGTAACCACAATGGCTAGAATTCAAGAAAACCAAAGACAATTTCCTTGAGAAAGTTCAGGCCATGCATAAACATTTAAGTGCTTTCCCAGGCAGTCCTGAGAACTGTGTTGGGGTTTTTCTTTTTTTTCTTTCATTTCTTAACCTCTCTGCGCGCGGTCTCGTCCGTCACAAAACAGGTGAAGACTCTACTTCCACTTCCCCTTCCCAAAAAAAAAAAAAAAAAACTAACTAGAGGAAAAAATAAAAAAAAGGAGAACAAAATAAAAAAGAAAAATAAAATCTAACAAAAACCAAACTAGAGAACGTTACAAATTCAGTGACTTGAGTGACTGAGGCTCTTCTAATCAACCTCAACCCAGGCGACGACCTCGCAAACCCTTCATTACTCACACACACACACACACACTCTCTTAGTACTCAGTTGTTGTAGTTGCAGGCATAAGCAGGGCATTCAACTTGCTGCTCTCCATGTCTTACATACAAAACGAACCATCATCATCACCACAATATTTTCCTACATTTTCTTCTACTACTACTTCGCCCTTTTGCTCTGCTCTGTTTTTCCTTGCCACACCAGGCCTCGGTTGCAACATGGGGATTTTCTTCATTCTGTTGTGTTTCAGTTGCTTTTTTGTTGTTATTGTTGTTGTTTTCCTCCTCGCATTTGCGCATGCGCACCATTTTCCCGTAACAATAAAAACAGAGTGCTCATTTCAGTTCAGGTTCAAGTGCCTTTCTCCCTTTGGCATGTCACTTGTGAATTTTTTTTGCCACTAACTAAATGGATCAGAACGGCCTGGGTCTAGGCCTGGGCCTGGGCCTAAGCCAGGGAATGGACACACAACAATACAGCACATAATAGCCAACAAACACACAAAATATATATGTATTATGTACTTAGACAAAGTAATAAAAAACAGGAGAAGCCCATTGAACTTATTATGCATTGCCATTAACATCATAATCATCATCATTATCCCAGAACATATATTAACACTCTTTTGCCCCAACACCAATGACAAATTCCTTAACTCTCATAAGAAACTTTCCTTTTGCTGCAATTCTGCTGGCTGTTTTAGACTTTAATAACTCACAAGTTAAGAAAATGCTTTTCAATAAAAAATCTGATTGATTTTGAATTCAACAAAATAGTTTACATATATTTTTACAAAATTTTTGTATCATTTAACTTATTTTGTGATCGTATATTCCATCTTTGAAAAGATATTCCATTCGTGAAACTATAATTTCATTTGTAAAATTTATTTATTACTAGGCACATTATCGATTTTTTAATGAATTCAAAATAAAAAATAATGCTAGAAAAATCTAATGGAAAATCAAAGGTCTAAATTTGCGTATTGGAATGGTCTTAAAAATTAATAATTTCATAAACACAATCTGATATTAAAATCCGCCGCAAATATATTTAGAAATATACAAATAGCATATTGAAAAATGGTAAAATTATGCAGGTTGCTTCCTTTATCCTTTCTAGAACTTTTAAAAAAACGTTTTTCTTTTCTATTTTGAAATTTTTCAAACGATAGGTGACAGATGACGATATCAAAACTTTAAACAAAATCATATGAAAACTACTTTTATAGCCTAGTGTTATATTCAATCGAATCATCTGAAATACTTAATAAGATTTTCAGAATATCTATAGAAAACAATACAATGTTTATAAAATGTTATTGGAAAACACGACTACAGGACTAGAGACAATGTCCATATTTATATGGTACTCTTAATATTATATGAAGTTCATATTTTATATATGTTTATAAAGGAAAACCAACTTTGCTGATAAATATCTTAGAAAAAGTTGGAGTTTTATTTCAAATTTTTTCTATTAACATTTAAATAAGCAGCCTCAATATTGTTTTAGGGAGCAAAGCAAAAATAAGCGAATGACTAGGAAAACTCACTAACAACTAACTAGAAATAATGGCCTAAATGTTAAAAATAGTTTAATATTCCAGCTAAATAAAGTGGAGAAAGGGAAAAAGCAGCTTACAACTTTAAGATAAGATAAACATTTTATATCTATTTCAAATAATCCTGTTGACATTTTTCAATGATTTCTGTGTTTTATTATGTATTTATTTATCAATCCATCCATCATATTCTTGTCATATCCTGCATCAACGGATTATTGTGTAATTCTCCTCAAAATTATTTTTGATGAATAAGAAAAAAAAATGATTAAGCAAGAAATGCCATTGAAAATTGATCAATTCCTGTCATTTTCCCAGTTCTCCCCTTCTTAAATGAAGAGAAGCATTCCTTGAACCAATTTCATTTAGTTAACTCTCGAAACTGTACGCCGAAAAGTAAACGTTCAACATGCAGGACGAAAGGATTGCTTGATTGCGTCAAAAAAAAGGCAAACAAAGTGAGGATAGGATAAACATTTTTCTGGTCTTTGTTGTTGTTGCTGCTGGTTATAGTGGATTGCCTTTTTGTGTATCCCTTTTTTCGTGGGATCCGCAAATGCAACAGGCGTAAAGTCAACAGGTAGAGAGGAACAGCCAAAGAGGGTAAGGGAGGATCAACGACTATAAACTGGTTTCGCCAGATTCCCAAGTAGTCGAAAGGAGCGGCGGCCCCTGTGTGACTCTCTGACTGGCATACAAAGTAGAACCAGTTTGATCCTCTGGCAGCCGAATGAGTTGGCGTAAAAGCAATTTTAATGTCCTTCTACACAAGTCGATACTGGCTCGCTCTGACACTGAGTCCATGTCCATAAAGTCATGAATAATCGCCGCCAAGCAGTACGTGCATGGAGGATACGTTTTTGAAAAGGTCCCCAACCTCACGTTGTTGTTGTTGTTTGCTCTCGCATGGTTGGTGATTTGTTTGCCTGGCTCAGGCACAGGACAGGGACTGGCAACCTGATTGCCTTATTGTTTGTTTCACTCACACTCCCTCTCTCTCTCTTTCTCTCTTGTTCCCCCTACTATATTCCTATCTTACTGTGTTTTTTCTTTTTTTGAATAACTTTGACTTGTTGTCGATCCTTGAAGGGCCAAGCGATGACTGTACCAGAAAAATTACCAAAAACTGAGAGATAAATTTACTACAGTTTCTCTCCCTCAGCACAAATCCTTTTTAGCAGAAAGTATCCCCAAAAAAGTCTAAAAAAAAAAAACCCAAATTTGTTTTCAACAGAAGAAACAAAAAATGCAAACAAAACACAAAAACAAAATATCCACGAATAAGATCAAATATACATTAGTGAGTAAACAAGCAAAGGCATTCCAACGAAAAAAATAAAAGGGATATACGTCAGCATCCAGGGGCAAGCACATCATCCTCCACCACTCCACAGCTAAACCCCAGCCCCCTCCCTCTCTCTCCCCGCACCACGTTTCACTGAGCGAGATTATGATGAGCACAATGTTTACATTTCCCCACACGAAGTGAAATCCAAAGCCCCCAGACAGCGAAATGAAATGAAACCCTTGAGAAACATTGAATCAACTCCTGCTCGGCTCCTTTGGCCTGACTGTGCCTGATTCTTTGCCTGTGTGGCTGCCTTTGCCTGCCTGCTGGCATTCCAATTTCAACAGAAGATGAGGAAAAAAGAAAACGACAAAGCAAAAGTCACTAAAGATCAAGTGAAGGGTGCCAAGAGGAAAAATTCAAAAAAAGAAAAAGGATTGTATGCCGCACACAGACGCAGGCCCAGGCCCAGACCCAGGCGCAGGCGGAGTAGCAGCGCTGCTCCAAGAGGTGACGGCAGTTCATTGAACCACACACACACACAGAGACACACACACACACACACATATGTATATAGAGTGATCTTCATATAGAGGACAACATGCCCAGGCTAAGGCTATATCTCTGCCTCTGTCAGCTTGCATTTAAGTGTGTGTGTGTCTGAGTGTGTGTGTGTGAGTGTGTGTGTGTATGGCCAAGGAGTTTTTCCTGCTTTTCTTGTCGCATCCTACAGCCATAAAACAGGCTGGGGCCAGACAGAAAAAGATATATAGAAAAACAAACCGAGAGAACGTAAAAGAGATAGGAAAAGATACTGAGAAAGACAGAGAAAGGGAGTGAGAAATCGGCTTTTATTATTACAGGCAGAAGCAGGAAGGAAATTGCGTCTGCAATAGCATTATTTGCCTTATAATCCTCCGCTCCAGCATCATCTCAGGGCCCCAGCATCGGCATCGGCATCGGCATCAGCATTGTCAGTTCGCGTCGGCATTTTTCCCTCCAAGTAAAAATAGATAAAAATGCAATTTACTTTGCAAAGGCAATGTGCACTCAGTTTGTTAGTTTCGTCGGCAATTTGTGCATAGACAAAAGGAACAGGAATTTGCCTCTTCTAATTTACTTTTTGTCTTTTGTTATTGTTGTTTTCACTACAATTTATACGTTGATTGGTTTTAGGGTGCATAGGAAAAGCCCCTACAATTGGGCATAGTAGAAATTAATGAATTGAGTTTTCTATTCTAAGTATTAGTTGAATGATTTCTAAACTTAATATAGCTTATTAATGCCCGAAAAACAATGATTCATTAATTTAAAAGTTCTTACTTACAAAATTTTGAAAGTTTAAAGTTCATTAACTTTCCTTTTGGTTTCCGTTGACTCTAATGGACTTTCTTTATTTTCTTTAAACTAAAACACAAAGTAATATGATATCAAAGGATATTTTATCTTATATCTTTCCCCAATCAATTTTGGTTAAACTGTTTTTAATTAGAGATAATTTTCTTACTTTACAATAATAATATTTAAAAACAACTTTTGAAGTCTCGAATATCAATTAAAATATTATTAAAAGAGAACAGAGTATAAAGAGTTAGAAAAAAACTAAAAATTGTATATACAAATTGTACAAATATTCCAAAATTAGAAAAGTGACCTTTAAGACTCTTTTTTGGTTAAAAAATATACAAAAATTTATTGATTCAACAATCTAAACATTTTTTAAAGATCTTCGTAGGAAACTCCTAAAATAAATGATTTTCTGCCTCAAGTGATAAACTTCACAAGGATTTGTTTTTTGAAAATTTCCAAACTTAGTTAAAAACATTAAAAAGGAAATAATTTTCCCGATATAGGGTACATTTCTGTGTCTGTGTGTTCCCACCTATTTGTGTTCGATTGTTTCAATTGAAGTTCCTTGCCTGATTAATTTTTGCATATAAATAGAATAAAAATTTCTTAGCTATTTTTAGAATTTCGATTTCGAGTGTGTGCTCAGCAATTGGCATCATCCTAATTGGAAATCAATGATAAATCTAAGGGAAAACCAAGAAAAAAACACAGAAAAATGATTCCTTTTACTCGTCTCTGATAAACGATATATAAATACTACAAATGGTTTTGTTTGATTTTCAACGAGAAATTACAAAAAAAAAGAAGTGGAAGAAAAGTCAAAAAAGGCTCTGATATAATTTATCACTCATGGTTCATTAGTTTGAAAAAAAGAAGAAGAAAAAAACTTGATGGAAAATCAAACAAGAACTAATAAGGAATTGTGCATGAGAAGCATTTTTTTTATGTACTTTATAGATTTACAATGAGTCCATTTGATGTGGGAACTTTTGTCCTGTCCGAAGGTTTCGATCGACCTTATCTGCGGGTATTTTATGTACATATGTACATATATATGTAAAACGTTAAAGGAAATGGTAAATGAAGATTGACAAACCCACACATAACATTATTGTATACATATATACAGATAAATGTTCAATGTACATATGTATGTAGGTATAAATAGCAACAACTTCCCCCTATGACGACGGGCAGTTGCAACCCCCGAAAAAAAGGACCCACATAATGCCTCAAGTAGCGCACAGATGAAAATAGCTCACCAGCATTTGGCCAGCCAGCTACTGGATCGTGTCGTTATAGTCACACCCCCGCTAGGATCCGCATAATCCTCAACCTCAACCCCTGCCGAGGATCAAACAAAAACAAGACAAAACAGAAGAAGGAAATTTTCGGGATGGTTTTTGTTTGGGTTTTGTTAACCGCTTAACTGATTTTTATCACAGCCAACTCACAAATTACTCAACACCAACAACTAATTCAAGTCTTTGCTTGAGGCAAAAAGAGTGAGAGAGAGTCCTGTCGAGCTCATATTACGTGGGCGTAAACCCAATGCCCATTCCATTGATTATTCCTGGAACACACGCGTATCGCAGCACGCACATCTCGAGATCGAGAGTTAGAGATCCTTTTTTGCCTTTTGTTTCTTCACCACGTGAGTGGCAAACGTCCCTGAGATGATCATCAACAAGATTTTCATGGTTTTTCTTGTTTTTGGGTAAATTAACTTTTGCAGTTTCCTTTTCCCTTAACCTTTTGTTGTTGTCTGATGGGTTTTCCCCTGAAAGATAATTCCCCTTTTGTTGCCATTGTTGTTGCTGCCGTTTTTGGGTTTTCTTTTTCTATTTGTTTTGATTTTTCATAGTTCGTTGAACTTGAAGATTTTAGAAAGGAAATTATTATATCATTCGAAATGAATTACAAGCATTTTATTTTTGAGATAATCGATTAAATGCATCCTGAACTTTTTTTTTTAAATGGGCAGGTAGCCAGATGTGTTAAAGGCAATATAAATGTTTATTATGTTTTTGTATTTTAATAATTTTAATTATTTTAAGTTAACATTATTGTTAATATACTTTGAATTAAGTTTAAATTGTTGGCTGAATGAAATAGCTACATATAAGAAAACTGTTAATAAATTTTAGGATTTTTAAAGAATTTTTGAAAATATTTTTCAGGGATTTCGGGCTCAATTTTGAACCGATTGTAACTTTAAACAATCGACAACCTCAGTTTTATTATTATTTAGCATATTTGAAGTTTAAAATTAAACGATTTTAGGTAAAGATTATCATATACATAGTTTAAGATTTTTTTTAAAACTATTCAAAATATTTGATCCAAAGTATTTAAGCAAATTTATAAATCATTTTCCTAAAAAATAAGGTAAAGACTTCATAATAGGTCAAAAATCGTCAGAATAAAAATGTTAAATTGAAAAAGAAATTTAAAAGTTGTGAATATTTATTAAACAAGTTTTGATTATTTTACCTACATATGTACGTATTTTTCCAGCCGGTTTCGAAAAGATATAACCTCTTAAATAACTGATCAGAAGTGTATCAAGCTGTTTCCAATATAGTATAACTTTTTTTATAATGATTTCTATGTGATCCTGTCCTGCCCTGCCCTCATCTTTGAGAGCGTGTGATATCTACTACTGTACAGGCTACCTACAGTCCTGCATAATTTTCGTGGATGGAATCGCCATGCGGCCGACGCGTGTTCCAATTGTTTATAATGATTTGGGTATAAATTAAATTCACTTTGAAACTCAATTAAGTCAATCAACACAATGGACTACTTGGGGGTATCCTTTAGTACCCGCAGATCGGCATCTTTCTGCTCGACAATTTTTAAATTGAAAGCAACAATCATAAATTGTTGCTGGAATCGAGTATAGTTTCGGGGGTTGATCCTGTGCCAAAACCTCATTTGCTGCAGTTGAGAAGAAAGTGTATGTAAGAAAAACTGAGAAAATAGTTTTTCCCATGGCAACAAGAAGAACAAATCGTGCATTGAACCCTTTACACACACGCACACACATTCACTTATACATGCTCGGTGTGGCGAGTCCATTTGATGGCTCCACATGCACCACATTGCTTTCTGTCTTCCTCTTCCTCGTTTCGAAGTGGTCTGCTAATGGATTCTACGCGGGGCCAAACTCCTGGCCTGGCCTTAGCCTGGGCATCGACTTGCATTTCAGGGCGAATGCACTTTAGTTATGCATAGTAGCAAAAAGGTTTTTCCTTGCTTCGCTTTTCCTTACATTGTTTCTCTTTTTTCCTCTTCTTGGCTGGCTATCGCAATGCATTTCTTCTCTGCCTCTATCGCTTATTCACTCTCTCAGTGCATTTCCTTTTTGTGCCTTGTATTATTTACATTTCATTTCACTTCATTTGACTTTGTTCTGTTTGTGTCGCTGGTCGTCATTGTCCGATAAGTGATAAGCCTCTGCGGGTCTTCTGTTCCGTCCAGCCGGACTCAAGTATAGCCCAGGAGGATTTTAAAGTCACATGCGGCCAATGTTCCACACTTGTATGTGGTTGATTATATTGACTCGGTCTGCTCGACTGATAACAGTATAAACATATATGTATGTGGTCACCGCCCCCCTGTTGATAATTTCGTTTAAGCATTGTAGGACTCGTCGCTAGAGAAAGGAACCAAAAATTCGGCGATATACTCCCCTTATTAAACAAATATTTGTATTGGTTTATTTTTACCCTGCACTCTGTAGTCTGTAGTGGGTATATAAAGCGTATATAGAAAATTTTAAGCAATTTTAGAGTCCAATGTTATTATTCATTTTTATCTAGGCTTCAACCCACTCAGAGTATCCTAAATTCGGCTATACTATAGAGTTTAACTACCTACGTTTATGATTATTATTGGTATTATTCATTCAGAGAGATAAGGTCAGGATATATTGCCCTTTTTTCAATTCCTGTTGCCAGATAACCATCTGCATATGTTTGGAATTAAAGTATCTTTACCCCTTGCCAATCCTCAGGACGCCATACAAACAGTTTTTTTTTTTTTGCCCTTATCGGTCTCTTTAGGCTTTTTGTTTGATTTTTCCTTATCGTGAAATGACAGGCCCTGCCCTAATCGTTAACAGGACTACGATACAGATAAGCCAAAATATTGATTATTATTTCGTTGGTTCATTTCTTTATGACTATGTGGGCAAACGTTTTTGTCATTGCAACTAAGAGTCATCTTATGAGTTTTATTGTCTCGAACCTTGGCAAAAGTTTTACCTTGCCAGCAAACAAAAACAACCAACAACAACAACATCAAGAAGTGTACCAATTATTTATAAAATTCATTTTTTTTTATATATTTTTTTTTTTACTTTACTTACAGCCCAAAAGTGCAATCCCTCTCTGGCTTCTGGCTCTGTCTCTGCCTCTGAGGCTACTTTGCTTCAGTTGCAACATTTGTGGCGTTTCTTGCTAAGTCAGGTAAACTTAAACCCCAAACTCAACCCTCAAGTCTCGTAATTGGGTCATCGGTTGTGACAATTTTGCGAAATGCAAACCAAGAAAAGAACTGCGGCAGCAAAAAATAAAAAAACAAAAATTAAAGAATATTGCTGAGAAAACCTTTCTTTATCATTCTTTCTTCTTTTCCTTCTTTGCCTCTGTCGTTCTTTCCACACACACACTCAGACACACAAACACCCAGGTGAGCTGAGAGACGTGCCTCTTGATGTTGTTGGATATATTGCAATTTGTGGCCCCCCAACTCAAGCCCCAAGGTAAGCCGACAAATTTTTGTCTTCTCTTTAAAGATTATTGTTTATGGTTTGTTTATTACCGCCTAAGTAAATTCTGTGCTTAGGTCAGCAGTTTTTTTTTTTGTCTTTTCTTCTTGTAAATGTTTAAATTCTTTACAAGATCTCAATTGAGTCATCCAATTGTTCGCTGACCTTCACTAATGAAAATCTCTTCAGATTTAATCAAATGTCATACCGAACTTAGCATACCCTTGCAAGTTTTACTATCTAATGGGTAAACAAAATCTCAAACAGCAAACATAAAACCTTAAAACTAATGGCTTATTAATGCGTTTTTATTGCATGCTATTTTTTTGCAAACTTTTATGAGAGGTATATGATATAATCATCTGTTTTTGATCAAAGTTGCTAGTGTTACAGCCTTTCTTTTAATTATATTGTTTTACAGTCAAACATTTTTTTCAGCCCATCTTTTTACTATTGACCGATCTCTATGAAATTTTGGTATTTTTTTTATAAATTTACTTAACTAACAAGTGTCAAATTCTATGCCAATCACATTTAAAATAAAAAAGTTATGGACTCTTAATTCTGATAGTTAAAATTAAGTTTGGCTTGGTTGTTTTTTAATCGATTTTGATGAATAATATTTATAATTAATAAGATGATGATATTTCATTTGATGGGTAATTCAATTCACCTTCTTTCGTACCCTAAAACTCAGACAAATTCAAAGGCCCAAAAAACCTTTAAAAAATACAAATTCTTAATTAGCTTCAACTTGGATTCTGGGGCTAAATTCAAAATTTTAATATACAGTATTTCTTAGCTTGACTAGGTCTACAACTTTCTTAATGACTTCATAGGTGTATTGTGAATATTTTTAATTTTGGAAATTGGGATTGCCAGGGACTTCGCATTAAACTGCACCAGAAAAAAAGAGGATAAGGATAAGTTGAAAAACCGCAACCGTAATTATATAATGGTCGATTCGGCCGATTTCTTTGGCTCTACAATGCTAGTAGGACAACTTATAAGAACAAAGAAAAGTTACGCACTATAATATTAAATGATCAAAACAATATTTTGTAATGCATTATTATTTTGACTCCACAAATTTCACAAATACTCAAACTATACGCCATGGACTCCAACGGGAATAATAACCAATTTGACGTAAAGGATATTTCGGTATCATGTACTCCATACGTTGGTTACGTCTCAAGGCACATTCCTCGTAATCTCGCCATTTATCCAGCTTCATAATATGACACTCCTCCGATTTACCAAACTTGTAGAGCTCTCGACGCAATTCCAACCAAATGGGTCTATGTAAATGGGTATGATTGTACTGATGACGCGGTAGCCAATCAAAGACTCTGGGTATATTATATACAGTAGACCGTGATCTACAAACGGTGCTCAGCTTTTCATCTTCATCTGGATAATACTGATGTTGCGCAGGCCGGACAGCCAATGTCACGCCTTTAACGCCCTGTTTGCGGGCTAATTTATAACGCGTATCCAGCCATATGTGGCCAAAGGTAACAGCCCAAGGATTATCGTTCAATTTGCGACGCAGATCTTCCTTGAAGGGTGGCATGGAAATGGTTAACTCCTCATCAGTTTGGGTGGTGATGGATATATTTGTCTTTGAGTCAGCAGATTCAAGCTCATTCTTGGCAGTTGTAGTTTGTTCTTCACCGGACGATTGAAAAAATTTCGGTTGAAACATAAGCATATCACCACCAGGTTCAACATTATATCCTGATCCTAGGTTTTTATACGGTTTCTTATTAGCAGCAGACGACGGTTCTCCAATGACGATTTGCGAAAGATCGGCGGCTCTTTTTAGAGGCCTAATAACGTTAGAGGTCTCCGAAAGTGGCTCATTAAGTGTTTCCAATGGAAAACCATGCAATGTGTTTTGAGTTACAGTCTAAGGATATAAATTTACACTATAAAATCAAAAGTTGATTAAAATGTTTCTACTTACGCTCAAGACACAGCCGATGGTCAGGAATAGTTTTATGTTTCTGCTTATCATCTTGTTTGTTCAATCTCTATCAATACCTCAAAATAATCATAGTGTAGTACTTTGTGTGTTGTGTGTGTGTGTGTGTGTGAGAGTATACGATGTCGAATTAGGCATAGTCGTTTTCTGTCTTTAATTTACAAATTGGCATGTTGACAACTTTTGCTATGATCATCATTTCACACACAAAAAAACGGAAGAATTTATAAAAATTTACACATGCAATTGATGGAGAGGATATTTGGGCACAGCATATTCCATACGCTGATTGCGTCTTAGAGCACACAATTGATAACTTGTCCAGTCGCTTAATTCCTTTACGTGACACTCTTCCGATTTGCCGAGATCATAGATCGCCTTTCTTAGATTACGCCATATTGGCCGATGATCATAACGGAAATTGGCAATTCTTCGTGGTAGCCATTTCTCAATACGTGGCCGATTATAGACAGTCGATCGGCCAATGCAGACGGTGCTTGGATTTTCATTTTTTGGATAATAGTCGGAAGGTGCGTTGTAATCGATATGCATACGCGGTATGGTTGGTCGTCCTTTGAAATTGAAGCGTGTATCCTGCCATAAATCACCAAAAGTGGCACCCCAAGGATTGTATACCATATTGCCCATAGCATCAACTTTAAAACTTTGCACCGATATAGTTAACTCCTTACCCGCAGCCCTTCCAGCTTTTGTCGGACCACCTTTTCCTGCCCCTTCGTCACCGTTCCCGGATGCATCACCACTAGATTCTTCTTCTTTAGAGTCTTCTTTCGATTCTTCTTTAGATTCTTCTTCTTTAGAGTCTTCTTTAGATTCTTCTTTTTTAGGTTCTTCAGCTGTTTTACCATCTTCTGGTCGAGCCCAAAGCTGAAACCCATTCTTTTTAGGCTCACTTTTCGGAAACATTTGTATACTATCCGTCTCACCCCTCAGATCTTGACCTTTTGTTGGTATTACCTCACGTTTCGCTAGCCTCGGCATTGCACTGGCATCTTGGAAAATTATCTAACCAGGAAATAGATTTTGTTTAGTATTTAATTCAGTTTTTTTATAGCTCCATAACTTACGCAAAAAATGCCTAAAAGAACTATGCAATTTGGCAACAACATTCGTCGTAAATATAATTTCGAGTACCATAAATTTTTTATATACAACTTGAACAATTTGGATTCTGTTTTAGTATTTCTTATCACAACTTATGACAATAGAATGACAGCATTCGAAAATTCCATCTCTGTGTAAATGAAAATGAAATGAAAAAGGCAACTACCACAAAACAGAAAGTGTTGACAACTAATCTTAGCAATAAACTAAGATTAACAAATTTGATTAATTTCGATGACTAATGGAAGGGATTATGAATAGAAATTTCAAAAATTTAGTTTAAACAATCAATTTTAGAGTCGTCAAAAAGAGGGATTCTGGACGTTGCTTCTTTTTCTTTGTCTTTTTCCGTTTTTTTGCCATTAAAAGAAATGTTCAAGGAGAAATGACTTACAGAAGTTTATTTGAATCCTCCTATGCTTCTTTATGTCACTTGCTTATATATTTTTACCCGTATTTCAGATTAGTAGGACCACTAAAAGTGGTTAAGATAGTAATAAATCATTCTAAAGTAGGGCAAGTTTAAATCACTTATTAATTATTTGAATTCGTACTAAAGTTATTCCCCATTTTGGTTCTACCACTTTGAATTTACCAATTTTTGTAGTCATTTCTTTTTAAATGGCCCACAGTGCAGTGGAAAACATGAAAAAAGAGGCATAGAAAAATGCAAATAGTAATACATAGTTGCGATCGGCATAAGCTCAAGATGCCAAAAGTAAATGGAACTGGGTAACACACATATATACACACACACACACACACAGATAGATATTACCATTGCCTCTACCACAGCCACTTGGTTAAAATGAGCGGCTCAAGGTCATCACGCTTGCAATACCACAAAAAAACGAAAAAGAAAAACACACACACACACACACAGATATAAACACAATGCCGCTGAGCTTGACAGCGGCGTTGGCGTCGCTGTTGGCGTTGTCTAACTGCAGCGGCGTCAAAGAGCAACCAAAGACCAAGTCGCGCACTTGCAATCGTCATGCTTTGGCCTCGAATCAGCTGCAGCAATAGCAACAGCAACAACAGCTCCCAGCACATTGTATATGTGTGTGTGTGTCACTATCTAAGTGTGTGTGTATAGTGGAAACAGGCTTACGAAATCACGAGCTATTTGAATTGAATGAGCCACGAACAAAGCACAAAGACGACAGAAAGGCAAAGGCAAAAGCTTTGCAATAGATGGGAGATGGAGCTATAATGCACACACACACACACACATACACCACTCACAGATGCATCCTCGACTATAATATAATAGGGGGAGAGCGACTAATTGCTTCCCTGTATTTTAAGCACAAATAATCCTAGACGTAATTTTTGAGATGAGCTAGGGATTGAAAACTAGCAAAGAGCAAACAAAAATATATCAAGCGGAGATATAATTTTTATAAATCCTGCTTAAAATTTTAAGTGAATTTCACGACATCATGGCTCCCTAGAAATTTATCAGTTTCACTTCACTTTCACTTTATATTACCTAATAATTTCAAACCACATGGGAATTCAGAAATATCGTATATTGTGATAAGCCTAGATCTGTTTATTATAAATATTTTACCAGATACATATATCAAAAAGTAATTTATTTAATTGAAAATTTAATCTTATCGAATCTTGACTTAATGTATTTATCTATGGTATTTTATGTAGGTGTAGAGAAATAAACATTGAAATTAAAGGCTAACAATAATTTTAGATGTATTAATATACCCTTTTAAAAATTTACTTTATAGGGTATACAAATTCACACAGTTTATTTTTTTGAATGAGCCGCTTCACAGACAGACAAATGCTTCAATTGCACTTTACATTTTCACATGGCAGCTGTTTGTGTGTGTGTGTATCTGATGATTACAAAACTGTAAGACTTCCCTAGATATCTGGCTCCCTCTCTCCTTTCTATCTCAGTGCCTCTCTCTCTCTCTCTCTCTCTCTGTCTCTTTCTGTCCCTCTCCTGGTCCAGTCCTACACACAAATCAATGGAATGTCAGTACAAAACTTTGATCAAATGAACCGCAACTGTCCATATACGCAGGCAGCGGGGGCATCATCATCAACAACATGTTGCCTGGCTGTTGCTGCCTCTGGCTCTGCCGCTGCTGCGGTTGCTGCTAAGGCTGAAGCTGTAGCTGAGTTTTAGTTTTATTTGTTGCTGGTGTCTTATTGTAGGCGGCATCACAAAGTTGCCGTTCACTTGCGTTTTGCCGTTTTGTTTGTGGGCGGTGGTGGCAGCAGTGGCGGGGGTGGTGCTGATGGTGGTGGCATTTGTGTCATTTGAAGTTAATTGCTGGGAACGAGCCGACAAGTAGTCAAAAGAGAAAAAAAAATACAGAGGCCATACCTTTTTGGCTGTAGCTAGATTTGTGTCGCTCTTAAGGTTAACTTTTGTAATTATGATTGTCTCCGGATATATGAAAAAAAGGCTTCCTCTCTGTCTCTTTCTCTCTCTCTCTCTACACACACATTTCAATTTACAAGCAAAGTTTATTTCAGTCTTACCGTTAGATCAAAGTAAGAGGTGGAGACAGCGAGTGTATCATAAAAATCAAATAAAAGAAAACATAAAATGAAAAGCCCAAAGTGAAATTGAAGATGAAACCATAAGCCCAAGCCAAAACCCTTGCCCTGACCACAGCACCACCATCTTTATTTCATCATCATCTTCTTCTTCTTCTCCACCTTCTCCTCCATCTCATCCTCTTTCCGTTCCATGGCTTAGACAAAAAATGTTTTCAGTCAGCTTGAGCAGCCTCGTTGGCGTTCCTCCAAATGGGCATGAAGTGTGAGAAAAAATCCATGAAGTCTCTTCGGCAGACAGGCAGATCTAACTGTTCCCGTTAGACAGCTGGCCATAGGGAGGAGAAAAGGGCCAAACGTTTGGATCATAAATACATATTTAACACAGAGACAGAGACAGGCCAAAATGCAGGAGAGAAAAGCGACAAAAAAACCTATCCATCATACTAGAACGACTATAAATACCCATTAACCTGATAAGTTCTTCTATCTATTTTTATTGTATAGAAAGGATCATAGAATATATAAACGAGTATATGTAAGTCCAAACCTGTCTGAGAGTTTAGAGTACTAAGTATGAAGATTTACTTTGAGTAACCGAAGGATTTCTTACCATTTAATAAAAATTACCAACAACATATGGTGTTATTCGAAAACTTTACTCTATCAAACACACTCTCGAGTACCTTGAACCTTTTGAATTTCCCTTTACCACAAATGCATACATTTCATTTCTCGGGAAAGTTTCAAGCCATCTGGGTGGGGGTCTTTTTAGGTATCCAGGTCAAGCAGCGTTATGTCTGTATTTGTATTTTATGTGTGTTTTCCATTTTCAAGTTGTTAGACTTTACTAAACTCTACAGTTAACATTATGTAGTGTGAAATAATATAAACAAGTCCTAGTGAAACGGAACTAGTACAAAAATCGCTTGAGGTAATCCAATATAAATATACACGCCATTACCCAGACTCACAGGTAGCCCAGTCAGCCAGCAAGTCAGCCAATAGAATGTTTAATTAATTATTCAAATGTTATGCGATTTATTTAACTCCCATTCGATTTCATTTCATTCCATGAGACTCCTTGATGGGCAAGTTGACCAAATGGAAACCAGTTTACGAAACGGCCAAAACCCAAATAACAAACAACATTGACGCGACGCATTAGAGAATCCCACGCAGAACGCGTTTTTTGGTCTCTCTCTTTCAGTTTGTTTTTGTAGTCAGGCTTCGGTTAACGAAGTGCACGACTTTGGTCTAATAAACCGAACAAATACACTCATACACACACAGAGATCCAAATGGCAGGTAGGGTAGAGGAGGTTGGGGAAAAACCCCCACGCACAGGCAAACGAAGGTTGAGCACACACACACACACACACATCGGAAACCTGCGAATCGCTAAGCCTCGCGCCACTTTGGAGAGTTGCTTAATTAAAAGCAAATTTCGTATCAAATATTGCCGCTAGAGCAACAACAACAACAATTAAACAATTAATTCATTTCATTTATAGCGCAGGGGAAAAAATCAGCAAAATCGGCAGGCGACTTGCCGGCAGTTAGCCCAGCGAACCTGTTAAGCGTCAAACCCCTTCAGACCCTCAGGTGCTATCCAAGTCGCGCTGAACCCAGAGAAGGGGCTTTAACTATAATAAGAAACATGGAGAATGCAATTGTGGTAAGGAGATAGAAGGGTGCAATGATTAATAGAATCTCCAACGCCCTCTTATTGGATGACTAATACGTATTTATTGCTCTTCGATGATTCATCTACAAAAGTGGTCGTCATTATTTAAAAACTCACTAATGTAATTGCTAATACAGAGGAATATTAACAAAATAGACAAAGTATTAATAACTTCCCAAATTAGGGATTCCCATTACCATTTGAAATTTAAGTTTGCTTTATTTGAGAAACCGGAACTAAAACTATTAGATGATATAACTAAAAGAATGGCAATCCGACTGATCTTTAGTTTATTCAGCTGAAAACTAACCCATGTAGACGTAAATGGCTAGATCCATTTGGCGCTTTAAAATATATTTTTCACCGAATGTTCCAATAAAGTCGTTTTTAAAGCAATTTTAGGAACTGTTATCTTGATTTCTTCACCAATTTTTGAAAAATTTTAAACTCGAGTGCAAAAACATATATGTATATAATTAAACACAGTTCTAAAGTACACAAATAACAATAAAAGACAAGGCCTTTTTAAATACATAGCTCAAAAACTCAGTTAGACGCATTCAAGGTTGAAATTTCTTAAGCAATTTTCCAAAGAGGTTTATGATTTTGTTAGAAAGTTTTGATTGCATCTATCTATCTAGCTATGCATTTCGACAGTTTCTTTTTAAATGATAAGTTAATAGGTACATATATTATAGTTCTAAATATTTGTGACTCTCCAAGTTTCTGCCTTATGTATTTTTAACTTGTATTTTTTATTATCAAATTCCGATTAAAATTTGATAATTACATTTAAAGAAAGGCTTAGGTCTTGAGTGCTCCTAACTCGAAACTATAAATCATTTTATCTATCCACAATATAACGATTAATATTACGTCTCATTCTTGAAAGAAAGAGCGCAGATTAGTAGAAAATTCCAGCATTTATCATATCAAGTATTATTTCTTGCGCATTTTTAATGATCCTTTAAATGACCTGAATCTATTAGGGGTTCGCCCAGTGCTGGAGTTTGCCCAAAAGATCGAGATGGCTTACGTCCAAAAACAACTTTACCAAGTAAATACGTGTGCCTGGCTTTGGCTCGCTTAGGGTAACCCCATTCTAACTGATTTAATTTATGTAGATAGGCGTTATATGCATATTAAGACAAAAAGTGCGGCTCAGGGAAAAATCAAATCATTTCAATTTCTGTTAGATGCGCGCGCGACCCAACAACAATATGACGGCACGCTTTTCTAATCAAACCAGTTTTTTAATAAATGAATGGCATTTAAAATTAGTTACTATTGGAGAATGCGCCAAGTTAGAAATTTCCCTTGCACTATTTTTAGACGCTGAGAATAAATATTCAAATGCAATCAATTTGCAAGTAAAAGAAGACAATTGCCACCCACTAGCCCCAAAGAGAGGAGAAGAGAGAGTGCCCAGGTTTATGCTGAGTCGACATCGACGTCGACATCGGCGTCGACTTCAGCGACGACGGCAACAATGAAGAAGAATTCAAACCACAGAGGAGAGACAGAAATGAAGCCGCAACGTTGGCAGAATGAAACGAGGACGACCAAACTGCATTGTTGTCATATTTCGTAATACGCTGAGGCAGCATCAAAACTAAGAAAAATAACAACAACAAAAAGCGAGTAGGTAGGTGGAGGGAAAAGACCAGGTCACAGAAAAGCAAGCAAAGGAGCGGAGCAGCAAGCAATTCAGTTTGGAGCTTATCAGACAGCGAGTGGAGAATATGTGCATAAGAGAGAGAGAGAGAGAGAGAGAGATAGAGAGAGAGAGAGCACTTAAAAAAGGGCAAAGCGCCAACGCAGCGACACAGCTGCGCATGTGTGAGTGAGCAAGTCAAAATGTCAAGTTGGGGGTTCTCTCTCTCTCCCTTTGTCGTGGTTACCTCTCTCTCTCTTGGGTTTTTTCTCTCTCTCTTTCTGGCAATGTTTGGTGTTGTCTCTCTGGCGGCGACTGCGTTGCGACGCTTTGGGGGCTTCTGCTGTTTCGAGTTATTCAAACGCTCATTCCATTCCATTTCATCCGCTCGTCCGTCCACATCCACTTAAATTATTTTTTTTTCGCTACGACACGAAGGCTTTACACACACACACATGTCCATTTATCACATTTGAAACTCGCCATTACAAAACGCGAAACGGGAGCAACAACAGCAACAATATTATTATCCACCCAGCCCCAGCGTTGGCGCGGCGACATCGAGACCAGCAAAAACAGGCGCGCGCGTGTTCGTCGTCGTGGCAGCCCCACATATACACAGTTAGAAACAACACCCCACTCCACCCCATTCACAACGTCCGCCTTAACTCGTATTCGTGATCGACGCTCTCGGGCTGCGCTATGTGCTTCGGCATCGGCTTCGGCTTCCAAGCAAAACCCAACCGACAACAACAACGCATTCAGGGACAATACAGCCACGGCGTCTGCGTCAACATCCCTACGTTTCAGTTCTGATTGGAGATTCGTGCGCCGTCGTTGTTTGTACGCGGCATTTTTCCCTCAGCCTCAGCTGTAAAATTTCTTTAATACATTTTCGTTGCCTATACACACACGCTTTCTTTGATAAATTTTTATATTTGCACAACTGTTTATGAAAAACAAAACAAAATATACAGAAGAAATAATTAATCAATCAATAATCAAAAAGAAAATGTGCTCAAGTGTCTAAAATCATAAAACTGTGTGTTGAACAAGAAAGAAAAGAAAACTCTACACAAAAAGAACAAAAGCAACACAAAATTTACCAAACCAAAACGGATTACTAAGAATCACTTTTGGAGAATTGGTAAGTACCTAACAAGATACATATAAGCAATATAATGGACTAATACCAGAGAGAAAGGAGTTTATGTGATTATTTTTAAATTAAAATTATTTGTAATAACAGTAAAGAGTTGTAGAGATTTCAACTCACTTACATTCGTGTATGTACCTCATTTATGAATGTAAGTATCACACAGATACATATACATATGTATATACATATAGATGTGTAAAATGCTACTGTGGGGAGCCACAGTAGATACTAGATACATAGATAGTCGTCCAAATTCATTTCGATGTTGTTGCTTTTCGGTTTTGCTTCAGTGATCTTTGTCATTTTCAGTCTCCCATTTCCTTTTTTTCTCATTTTTTTGTCGGCACAGCCTAGTTTCAATTCCCAATTCCAGCCGCACCCCTTTTTTTTGTAAATGTGTGTATATACTTATTTGTTGTTATTCCGAAGGGGATTTACTAGATCCCCCCACAATTCGTGTACAGCAACAAAATGTATTCCATTTTTCCATTCTCCCGTAGCCAGTGCCTGGAGCTTTTCTAGCAACTTCCGCAGCGGCAACCCTGATGAAAACAATGCAAACGACAACTCTGACACCTGTATCACTGGCAGTCCACCAACAAATTATGCAAATCTCATTAAAAAAAAACAGCAACAACAACAAAACCAAAGTCAACCAATTCTCTTAATCTCCAGTTGTTTCTTAACCCACTTCACACAACAAACACAGAAACAACAAATCATGAATTAGGAAAAAAAAGCAAAACACACAACACAAAAAAAAAATAACAAGAATTGGGCAAAGAATTACCCTGTATCATTCAATATATAAACTATAATTTTGAAATATGAAATATGAAATATGAAACTATAATTTTGTGATAATTGTTTACTAATTATATAAAGCCAAAAGAAGGAGGTTCATTTAGTTGAAAGAAACACGAATTGCCTGCATAACAAATGTTTCAATGTAAGAGTAAATTTATACATCAGTCATAAGCCGACTCTTCAAGATCTTGTAATAAATTGGACTTAATCATCACGAATGTAAACAATTACAAATACATATGTATACTTCAATATACCCATCTATTGTACGATTTACAGGGTATAAAAACAACAAACCAACAAGTCTCTGATCACACATAAATTTTGCGGTTGTTTTGTTAATGAAATGACAAGAGTAACAAAAACAAAAACAACAACCAAAATGCCGCTCTCTTGCTGAAAGCTTTTTTTGCACACACTTTGTGTGCTTTGTTTTTGGCCGAATTATGCTCAAATTATAACTGTTGTTTAGCCGGCAAATACTGAAACAGTTAGAGCGACAGCAAGAGACAGAGACATTAAGAGAGAGAGAGAGAGAGAGAGAGGGAAAGCAAAGCATAGGGAGAGAATAAAATGACTAAGCCTTAGCAAGAAATAACCCAAACGAGCTAAAGTAAAAGTCCATAACAATTGTTCGTAAGACGCGGCGTATACGCAATATTTCACTATCACTCTTCCCTCACTCATTCCCTCTTTGCCACTCTCTCTCAAACACACACAGTCACTCTCTCAATCATACGCAATCTCTTTCAAAACTGTTGCTCTCTTTTTGCTACAAAGTTGTGGCTGTTGGAGGGGGGCTTTTGTTTGCTATATTTATGAATGCGCGTGGTAATCTCATTTCTTTCTTCTTTCCGTCTCTTTCTTTCTCTTGCTGTCTGTTGTCTTCTTCTTAATTTCCTGCATTTATTCAGCAAAAAGAAATTTCGCCTGTTCCGTTGAACAGAATGTTAAAAGAAAACACAATATGCTCCTTAATTATTGTTATTTAAAATTATTATATTATTTTTGCCTTTTCTCTTCTTTTGCTTAAGCAAGGTGTTCAGCTGAAGTTGCTTAACCCTTTTTGTGTTTTTGGATTCTTTTTCACTTCGATTTTTATCATTATTGTTAAGAAAAATACTCAACATTCTTTCAAAGCTCATTACACTCAAAACAAAAAATATTTTACCACATGCTCTAATCAACTAGAACAAAACCATGTGTAAAATTTAATATTACAAGTATTCGTTATACATTTTTCAATAAATAAACTCAACTCGGTTTTTAATAGTTCTATTTATGTACCTATACTTAAACACAGCAAAATTTATTTAACATGAATGGCTTTATAATTGATTTCCTGAACATACCACAAGGACACTAAGATATTGACATTTCTCTCTGTGTATATTTTTTTCATATTCAAGTGGACATCTTGAAGTCCCCTGAACAAGGAAAGAAAACAAGCCAAAAAACAGAAAATGATAACTGCCAACTACTGCAAAAACCTAAATTTAAAAGTGGAACACAAAATGCAACAACCAAAAGAATTAAATTTAAAAAGTAAGCAAAAAGAAAAGAATTATGGAAAAAAGCAAAGGTCAGTGACCAAAATTTGTTTTGTAATTCTTGGCAAAACATTAACCAAAAAAAGAGAAGGTAGCCTACAAAAAGAAGAATAAAGAAAGAAAGTCAAAATCGTTTTATTTTTCTTTTTCGTAGCTCGCTTTAGATTTCGTTGCTGTTGTTGTTTTCGTTGATTCTGGAAATGGAACAGAAAATTTGACCCAAAGGATTTTCTACTTCTATCTGCACACGTGGCGGCCTTTTCTTGCACCACCAATCTCCTCCATCCATATTTTACACCCATTCCCCAATCCTCTTTCCCTCCCGTCAATGACTCATTTACAGTTGATTTCACAATTTCCGCCTGGCCTGTTGGTGTTTGTTTTTTTTGCATTTTTTTAAGCCTTTTTTCCTTCTGTTTCTTCTTCTTCTTTTTGTATGTCTCCTCCTGCTTCTCCTCGCACACATTGGCTCTTTAATTCAATTAACGTTGCCCATCGTCGTCGTCGTCGGCGCAGCTCAATGTCCGCGTCAAGTATACGCCCTGTGGCGCACTCTGCCTAAATAGAAATCGTTTCCTATTTTGCATGTGGAACGGTCACAGCGAAAACAGAAACAGCAAAATAAAGGAGAACGGACTTACAGCTGTGAGTAGAAAAGGCAACATCAGCAAAAAATGAAAATGAAAAAATAAAAAAAATAAAAACCGAGAGATACAGAGAAAAAATAAGCAACTACAAAATGCAAATGAAATGTAATTGAAAACGACGCAGTTGACGTCGCTGCTACCCTTAAGCTCTGGCAAGGGGACATTGTCCGTTTATGGGACGCTGATGGCAAATGCTGACCACAACGAGGTGAGCCCCCCGAGGCCACTGTGGTCAACCAGTCAGTAGTTGGGTATCCAACACAAATTCGATTGCTAATTGAAATAATCTCAACCAGGGATGAGTATGGTTTTCCGTTTTAATTAGATGTACTTCGATTCGTTTATTTTTTGTTCGGAAAAGTATTTAGTTAAAGCGAATCCTTTTCAATTTCTTTAATTTCTGAATACATTTTGATCCTTTGCATAATTCAATTAGAACCACTGTGCCAAGCAAAGGCAAAGCAGAGTATGTAGAAACATACATGTACAAAGATGACGCAAGGCAAAGCAAAAAAGCTGTGTGTATATTTTAATCCTCTCAAAGAGGATTTTTCGATTGCGGCTGCAGCCATTTGCACACGACACCAACGCTTTCACACACACACAAACAGAGACGAACACACACATATATACTCTGAGGCAATCGCAAACAGATACAGATACTTGTAGCCTCCAAGGAGCAGCAGCAGCCGCAGCAACAGCAGAAGTGGAAAGTCACCTCTAAAAACAAATATCCCCAACGCACGTACATACACACACACATACAGACATACATACACACACGCACTCACGCACAAGGCACCATAGACATTGCGCGATAAGCTTAATTGAGTGCGCCGACGACCACGACGACGACGACGACGACGAGCGGCAGGCGCAACGGGGATGACACACACAATTTTATCAAGGGGCCAAACGTCCACAGTCCATACACACACACTTACAAACACACACACACACAGTCCTACAAGCATATGCATACAAACAAACAAATGTACATTTATATATATATGAACGCACGGGCTCGCCAGGAGAGCAGCCAACAGCAAGGAGAATACGAATAACGAAAATGTAGCACAGTGACGGAATTACCCTATGATCGCAATAGGCCCCGACACAAGGGCGGCAAATATATATATAAGAGTTTGAACATCGAAATAATCCTAAATGTTACTAGATTAAATGGCATACCCTGAGTAGACATTATTATAGTCTAAATGATTCAAGCGCAAAACAGGGGGCAAATCCGTCACTGAACACTCATAAAACACAAGAAGAGAAAGCACCGTTGACTCTGTGTGCTTTTTACTCAATACCCTGTGAGAATACTCTCTAAAGAATATAGGCTACAATGGGAATAAGTGTGCCTGAGAAGTTTTCAGCATCCTTTCGTCTCTTAAGATAATTACATAAAAGTTTCTCTAACAAAAAAAACAATCAAACATAATAATAACAATTTAATTTTCCTTTAATACATTAGGAACTTGTTGGGGTCCTTTTTTTATTGACACTAGGTATGCCAAATGTTGAGCTTTTGTCACATTTGTAAATTGATTTCGTCTGTTTTCTTTCTTTTCGCCTGTGTTTCATTTTCCTTTTTGCTTCATTTGCTTCTGCTATCGATCCTCGGGAATTTTGGTGTGGAATTTGTCAGTGTGGGTGGAAAAAGGCGGCCGTATGCAGCTGTTTCTTAATTTGTTCTTGAGGATTTTTCAGTTTTCAGATTTTGTTTGGTTGTATTTGGGTCAGTTTAAAAATATACGCCACAATTCTTTTTTTCTAATTTCCATTAACAGCGCAAGGAAGCGGCATATGTACATATACATACATACATATGTAGCGGGTGGATTGATTCTCTGGCGTCATCGGGCATTCCCAAAAGCAGATCGCAGAAAAAGTGAGAGTGCTGTTAGTTTATTTGGCTCGCTCTTTTTTTTTGCCTATCGCTCCCTCAGACTTCTTATCAAAGGCAATCGAAGAAAGCTTTTTCTTGGTTGTTCCTAGCAAAAACAAAATGAGCCATTCGAAAATTCTTTTCACATGAAACCGAGCCGTTTTTTTTTTATCTTTTACGTACATGTATGTCCCCTTGTTATCATGTGTGTACTTCCTTCGACTTGGTTATCAGCAAATGCGGTTCGAAAGAAACACATGAACCACACCAACAAGCGAGCAAACAAATCCAGCACGTGCAATGGGTCTGATCTGATACGGAGGCAGGTGGATTCAACAGGTCTCATTGTGGTCTAGTTAAATTATGATTACAGCAAGGATAGATACATATACATTATAATAGGCATCTCTTTCATTGTAAGGATATATGTACGTATAAGAAGACCTACATATGTATATAATCCACTTATGTATGTATTCTTTGAGCAAGTCATGTATTAATGCATGACATTTATTACTTTGCTGACATAGAGTTAATCCAGCGTCAAATCCTCTTCTTTGCTCAAGCATTATCTATGCCTCCACCCTCCCACCTACCCCACCTTCTGCTAATTTAACTTTCCCCAGCATTTGACCCGCATTTCCATGTCTAAATTAAGGACACCACCATAAAAAGCTTTTGAAATGCGCAAATGACTTGTCACCCCTTCCCCTCATCTGTTCATCTGCTCATCCATGTGGGATGTGTGTGTGTGGGGGTCGAGGCGTGAAGCGCAACAACAATAACAACAACACACAAAAAAAAACTATGCATAGATCAATATTGCTGACAGCCACTCGGTTGACTACTGAACATGCCGCAAAAGGCGCTCTCCTCCCTCTTTACCTATTCTCTGCGTCTTCCTCCAAAACGAGGAAAAAAACTGGGGCCCTTCTATTGGGCTTTTGGCTCTGGCCTCTACAACATTTTATGGTTGACAAAATGTCAGCAAAACTATTTTGTAATCAACGGCCCAAACAAGTATGTAGGTCCCGGTCCCCCGACTGACTGACTTGCGTGCCTCAACTAGTATTTGGGGACGACGACGGCTAATAACGATGGCAACAAATCAGTCAACAGCAACCGGCAATCCAGACCCGATCGCAGAGGCGAGTTGTCGTCTGGGTGAGCTCACCACCAACAAAGAAGAAGGTAACTAGTTTTTGTTTTTTTCTTTACAACATCGCCACCGCCCTCGGCTTAAATCCAAAGTCCCTAACAAACTGAGGAGCAAAGCGTTTGAATGGCTTTGTGGTAGATCTTTCGATCGATGGACGCTATTGTTGTTGCTGGTTTGGTTTATTTTTGGATGTTGCTTGATTGTCACTCCTCCGCAAAATTTGAGCCTGTTGTGATGGAAACTCTATATTGTCGTTGTAACTTGCAAAAAAATGTTTTAGTATTCATTTAAGATGAAATCTTATAATACTAAGATCATTTCTTTTATATGGAGTATGTTTCTCAAATTCTCTTGGATGTTTGCCATAAATTGGGTCACGCCAAGGTAAAAAAAAGGGTATTTTTACTTAGATTAGGATTATAAGGTTAAAGGTAGCTTTTTGCATTGGGTTTTGTTTGATTCATAAATGTTAACAAGCTCACCCATGACCATATTCTCGTGATAATCTTAACTACTATCAAGTGTAGGTAAAATTTGCTAAAATTAACCACCCGTGAATCCATAACAGATATTAGCTGTAAGACCTGAATGAAGGAGAAAACCTAAAGATCGGACATAAGCCTGTATGTTTATATATAGGTATACTTACAACTGTATGTTTGTTTGTATATGGCTATAAGGGCTTACGTGCTTGGCTGGCAACCTTCTTTCGTTATTCGTCTTTTTTGTTTAAGCCAAGCTTTTTTTTACTTCGCTTTTTGGTTGCCTACGTGCAAAGGAATTTACACTTGACGAACAAAAAGGCAAATGCGGGAAAGAGCAAGAAGCAACCACAACAATAACAACAACAACAACAACGGGACTTTATGACTTGGGGGAAACAACAAAAAAAAACGTCGTCAAAGTCTCTCACTGTTCGTTGTCGTTAGAAAACGAAACGAAGACGAGAAACTAAAATGAACAACAAAAAAAGATACTCAGATATATACATACAAATATAGGAAATATATGTATGCATGTAAAAAGCCATAAGTAAAGTACAACAACAAAAACGAAAACCAAGATACGAAGCGCGGGACTCATAAAAAAAACAACAACCAAACCTAAGGAGAAGCTCGCTGGGCCGTCGCCGCCACCAGCCAGCCAGAGGAAGCGTTAGAAAATCATAGCGCAATAGAGGAATCAACTAGAAACAGTTGGCGGCGGTTAGCGGGCCGCAACAACAATGATGGAGGGGGGGAGCTTAGAAGGAGAAGGGAGAGGGGCAAGGGGTAGAACATGTGTTTGGTGCCAACCTGCGATACCTGTTCCACGCGACGGCGGCAGCAGAATCCGGCCAGCCAGCAAGCTAGCTAGCCAAGTTAGTCAGTTAGTCAGTCATCTACAGTTGGCTGCCACACACACACACATGCACACACACACACACTTACTTATACATGGATACAATCGCCTAACGTCTCTCGACCAACTCATTCACTCGCTTTTGATATTTACGCTAGAGGAAATCAAACAGACACTGGAGCTCCCAGAGAGCTTCCACACATACTCACACAGAGACATACATAGATGGAGAAACACGCATAAGCGGCAATCACAGGCTAGGGAACCGAGGCTAACTCCAAGTCTGAGGCTCGTTGTCTTAATTGTGGGGGCGATGTGTGGGCCACATGTGCAAAGTGTCACTCATACATACATTGCCACAATAAGTTTAGCAGAGACAGAGTCAGCAGCAGCAGCAGCGGCAGTGTGTCCCACATGACAAGTCCACAGAGACAAGCCATCGCCATCGACAGCCATGAATATCGACGACAACAACAACAACAACAACAACAAGTGAAGCAACAACTAGGCAACCAACCTACTTTAACCCAATAGATATTGAGTAACAATTGGCGGCCATGCAGCTTCACCGCAGACACCTAATAAAATGAAAATCAATAAACTGGTACATAGTTTACCATCTTTTTAATGAGAGGATTTCTGAGAAGAGGGAGGGCCAGGCACCACGGAGGACAAGATGTATTAGAGTAAACAGGGACGGATTTCACAAAATTGCCGGCCAATGCAATGGGTATGAATTATGGAGCGTAATACCAGTCATTTTAGGGGGAAATCCTTTTTGCATATCGAAATTTTAGCAATTTAAGGTACATAAATATATTTATATAGTAAACAAGTTTCAATGAAATATTTCCTTTCATTTCATATGTAAGAATTTTCTATTCTATTTGAAACGTATGTATATCTTGCAATTATAGGTTTTTTTTAAAGATTTCGACTTAGATTATTTAGCTATGCGACTTCCCACACTCTTAGCTGAAAAAAAACAAATTTCATCATCATCATCTCATCAGCGTTAATTTGTGAGCCCTGTCAACGTGTAGTGTGCTCCAGCGCCCCCGTTAGCCCCCCTTCACTACAGTTGATTACGATTGTTGCTGTAAACTTCTTTGTAGCGATAGAATATGAGCGCAGGAAAGGCAATGGATCTGGCCCTTTTCTCCTCCGTCACTCCTACAAAAACGTAACCAAAATGGAGAGGAAGTCATAGAGCGTAGATAGAGTTGTTATGTGCTTGTGTGTGTCTGTGTGTACATATTAGACTAGCGACTAAGTAGAACAGCAACAACAATGGTCCCCAACAGGCAGGCAGGCAGGCAGCAGGCAGTCAGTCACTGTAGTGATCGTTCGTGGCAAAGCTCCACACCACAACACACTCAAATGTAGAAAAAAAAAATTTAAACAGACTGAAAAAAAAAACAACAAGCAACCAACAACACGCAATAGGGCAAGGCAAACAACAACAGCGCAAGCACCAGCACCAGCAGCGACGCCGACAGCGACGGCGATCTGAGCCAGCAACAGGAATTTACGATTCAGTGGCTACCTCATTGTTGTTGTAGGTACATACATACATATCTAATATATATATGCTTGTGTGTGTGTGTAAATTGCTATTTCACCTGGGTTGTGGGGAGCTCTGTTAGTCCGTGTGACTGCGCTTGTGTGTGTGTGTGTGTGTGTGTGTGAGAGCCTATTAGGCGAAACGATCGTTTCCGTTTATAGGAGACGCACGGGGGTAGGAGATAGAGGATGGGGGTAGTTGGTGTTGTTGTTATTGCTGTTGCCGTTACGCCTTCAGTCAGTTAATAATAGACCAAAACAACAACAACAACAAAAGTTACAAAGGTGTGTAGGATAAAAAATCAAGCAACAACAATTACAACAAAACAAAACCTTGGAGCTCTTTTATGTTTTCTTCTTGTTTCTTTGCGGCTCACTCAAATAGGATTCCGATTTGAAAAACTTGTCGCTTCGCTTATATAGAATTTACAGTATATGTATGCTTACGTAATCCCTAACCAATACTTGCAAAAGCACTACATCAAACCGATCGAGGCGCCTACTCGCAAACGCTCCTTTTAATACAAACGCACACACATATACATATGTATATATGTATGTAAATATCAATGTACATACATACATACATATGTATGTACATATGCAATTGTGTATGCATGCATATGAAAATGACGCCTGCATAGCTGGGCTCAAGTTTCCACATGTTTTCTCTCACAGCCGTTTGGAAAATCCACAAGGCAGCGCCCAGTTTGAAGATTGGGGCCCAACCCCAGGTCCCAGCCGCAGCCCCAGCCCAACCCAAAATGCCGCCTATTGCCCTTACAACTACAACTACACACACACTTATATGTATGTACATATGTATGAATGTATGTTTGTAAGAAGTAAGCTTCGCGTTGGCTGCTGCGCACACAAACTTGCTATTGTATTTTCTAGCTTTTTCCATCATGTTTTTCTTTTTAACCCCGTTTCGTCAACGCTGTTGGCCCGTCCCTCAAACACAAACCGACCGCAAGTTGTCCCCTCTTGCCCCATCCTCATCCCTTTCCCCATTCCATTGCATGCAAAGGAAATTAAAAATTCAAAAAGTCAAAAGGCAGCGCAGCAGCAGCAGAGAGAGAGATAGAGAGAGGCCAGCTTGTCACTCTCGTGAGAGAGTCAGAAACAGTGGAGACTTGGGGACTCAATAAAAAGTCTACAAAAATATCGCAGCCCTATGCCTGATCGCGTGTATGAGTATGTGTGTGTATGTGCTTGTGTGCTCATTCCTTTTGTGAGAGAGCGCTGCCAGCGCTTGTTCGTCTTTGCCGACGGATGTAGGATTGTTTTTTCTGTTTCTGTATGCGTGTGTCTGTACAAGTGTCTCTAAGTATGTGTGCGGCTAATAAGCAGTCAGTGTGGGGCTTTGGAGCTCGAGGATCGTTCAGTCATTGTATTGGTGTCAAACGAGACGGACGAATTTGGCGTGCGGCAAAGCAAGAGTTTTCGTTTCGTACGGATCGGTTTTGGTACGATAGCCATCGCCCTCGCCCTCCTCCTCCCCGCGCAACTATCTTTCTCGGGCATACTCGTGCTTAGTTTGTGAAAATTTCCACTTAAACAAAAACAAACGGCGATAGAAAAAAGTTTCAATTAAATAAAGAGTGCAAAAGAAAAAAAGTAAAAGGAATTGCAGTCAAGAAAAAGAAAAGGTGTGCACCAGCATAGCAGTTTCTACGATTTTCCAATATTGTAGAGATAAATTAGCCGCCCATTGATTCTATATGCGCATATATACAAATGTATGTATGTACATGCATTTGTAGATATTTATACATACATTTGTATTGTTCTATGTGTGTGTGTGTTTGTGTAAGGGGGTGTAAAAATAAGCGCATGTATTCTTTGGCCTTTTCTGTAAAGTGATCTTCACTCTGCCTCTGCCGCCCACCCCTAAAAACATAGTCGCTACTGCGGACGTGCTTATCAGACGGCGGCGCAGTGTCCATGTGAAGGCAACAGCTAGAGTTTGTGTGTGTGTATGTGTATGTGCGTGTCAGTGGTGTGTGTGTAGCTGCGCAGTCGACTTCCTTCGACTTCGATGTTTGACTTTTCTCTTCAGGGTGGACTTTTTTATAATTTTTTGACTTCCTTTTGGTGCAGTCATTCGTAAATGAGGCCTGCTCGAGTGAGGACGTGTCAGCGGCTCCTGAAATTTCTTAAGAGAACGCGAAAAATACTAAATAAGTAATATACATACAAATACTTGCAGCTACATAAACCAAGTGAAAATAAAAATTAAAACCGAGCGAAGTAAGCGAAAAGAAAATCAAAAATTGTTAACAGTGACAAAAATTTGTGTTAGTGCGCCCCCCAAAAGAAATGGGGAAAACCAAACAATTTCATTGAATTTTTAACAAGACCGATCATTTTCTCACTCAAAAGCTTTAAACCAAAACTAGAGCTTTCCGAATAACCGTTGTGCTTATGTGTCCCCCGCTTATGTGATTCTCTTTTATTTAAAATTTGCCTCTCTCTGTCTCTCTCTCTTAGAGTGAATGGCAGGGCCTTCTCCATTCAAATTGTTTTGATCAAGTGCAACACAACAAAAAAAACTATTTTGTTATGAATAAAGTGAAACTGGTAAAAAAAAAAACCAAAGAACAGAAATTTGTATGTTCATGTGTGTATGCATTGGTGGAACTATGAAACTGTGTTCTGTATTTGTGATATCTTTTTCACGTGCTCCTTTCTACGTACATTAATATATACATATGTATGTACGTATGCATATTTGTGGCTGAAAAAATTTTTGTATACGACGGATTGAAAAATAAAGTTTATAGTCGAAACAACGCTACTTGGAAATTAATCGGAGTTACTGTCACATTTTTCGGCACAGACTTCTTTCAATTTGAAAATGTGCTTCTGTTTAGGCTTGCTAACAACCAAAATCTTGATTTTCATTATCATTAAATCTCGTGTGTCTTGTTGGAATAAAAGAGGCTGGCGATAGATAAGAAATGCATGAAACAAAAGAATGAGAGAAAACTCTAGTAAATATGTATGTATGTATATATACATATACAAATACATTAACAACAAAAATACAGTTCTAAGGACTTTGGAATTGAAATAAACGAGAATCAGTGATGGAATTATTTTTGTCAAAAAATGTCACACTTATTCGTGCCTGTTGGTTTTTGTGGGATAAATTTTCACGGTTCACTACAGAAATTTACTAACACTACAAAACAATTGGTATGACAGCTTTGTGAATTTATGTGAAAAATCTCCTTTTAATTTTTAAAACTATTCTGTCTATTTCTATTGTAATTAAAAATAAACTCTAAGAATGAGCAGTTAATTATGAATCTAATTCAGTGACTTGGAATATATGAAATGTGAAATTAAACGAGCATCCTTTTTCTATTTATGAGCGAGTGTTTGTTGATGTGAACCACGGTAGATGAGAGTTGCATTTGCTTGCTCCGCTGTCCTCTTTATATCACTCTTTCTTTCTCTCTCTCACTCACTTATGGCTTTCTCCCCCCACATGTTTGTATATATGTATGTATGTATATACATACAATTGTATACATATCTTCTCTCCGCTCATGATCTAAGAGTTATTGTTGGTTTTGTAATTTGCCCATTTGAAACACATTCGAAATTTCCATTTCCATTTAGATTTCCTCATTTATTTTGTTGTTGATGTTGGTGTTTTATTTTCCTGCCCGTCGCCGTTGCCTGCATAATGTTTGTATGTTTGTGTGTGTGTGTGTGTGATCGGACTCGGACTCGAACCTTTTGACGGCCGTGTTGACCTAGCGGGTCGTCTGTTAAATTAAATTTTGTTTGCATTTAATTTGCCGTAATTGTGTGACGACAATATCTCTGGAAGTGACGACAACATCTCTCGAAGTGTATTAGCTACAAACTCCGTTTCTATGATTCTATTTTGTGTGTGTGTGTATCCTGTGCTAAATGATTTCTTTCCTTTTTTAATTGCAGAAGGCCTAGAATTTAATGTTTAACAACGGCATAGAAAAAGGATAATCAATTTTTTAATCATCATTCATAATTCTTAATTGTGAAGTGAACGAGAAACAACGGCTTCCAAATGAAGATGGCATCCCAACGATTTTGTCTGCGATGGAACAATCATCAGACCAATTTATTGTCAGTCTTTGATCAGTTGCTCCATGCAGAGACTTTTACAGATGTGACGCTGGCCGTCGAAGGACAATACCTAAAGGCACACAAGGTAAGCAAAACAAAACGATGGCCGAAGCACCGTAACAAATACATAATTTGTTTACAATTTTCTTTATTTTATCAGATGGTGCTATCAGCCTGCAGTCCATATTTTAATGCTCTATTTATGAATCATCCGGAAAATCATCCTATTGTCATATTAAAAGATGTACCATATTCGGATATGAAATCTCTCTTAGATTTCATGTATCGCGGTGAAGTGTCCGTGGATCAGGAACGTTTAACAGCTTTCCTGCGTGTGGCCGAGAGTCTACGGATTAAGGGCCTCACCGAGGTCAACGATGACAAACCCTCGCCGGCGGAAAGTGCACCGGCACCACCGCAACTCCAGCGCATTCAGCCGTACCTGGTGCCTCAGCAGCGTAATCGCTCGCAGGGCAATTTGTTGGCCAATAATACATCAGCACTGACAACAAATAACCCCACAATGGGGACACATCAACAGCAACAGCAGACATCATTGCTTAGCTCCGCCCTAATGCCCAAACGCAAACGGGGACGGCCTCGCAAACTATCGGGCAGTTCAAATGGCACAGGCAATGATTATGATGATTTTGAACGTGAGGCCAGCGGCGCTATGATGCATGAATCCTCCGACATGGGTAATGGCAAATTGGGCAATGACTCCAACGACGATGGTTCTGATGATAATCAACTGGAATCTGGCAATAATGATGATTTGAATGTAAGTGCAATTGGTTTAAAAGAAAATTAATTATTTTATTTGATTAATTAATTTTTTTTTTTAATTATCTTTCCTACAAATATAGGAAAGTCGCGACTCCTCCGTACCCTCAAAGCGATCAAAGAATGCCAAAGATCATCGAACGAATCAGCAGCAACAGCAAGAGGACAACAGCACTTCCGGTAAGTCACAATAATCCCTTCCAATCTATCCTTCCCACACTCTCCATCATCAATATAACGATTTTCTCGTTCTAAGATCCATTTTATTTTAAGATCAATATCATCTTTTGACCCTATAGTTTGTAATGAAAAAAAAAACACATCATCAAACAATCAATATAGCAATAGTAGCTATCTATATATATATGTATATATACATAACTCATTATATTTGTCATGTGCACAAAAATACTAAAGTTGAGCAAAAACAGAAAAAAAAAACAACAATAATCGATACATTTTGTACATACGAAAATCTCCATCATCTCACGGGCAACGAATTTCGAATTCGAATATCGGAAAAGCTAAAAAAAAGGGATATTGATACGATTTAAATAAAAAATACGCGTCGGTTCCTATAGTTTTTATGTTTTAATCTAGTGAAAAGTTATCTGTGAATTCATTATCTATAACGTCGGCATCAACTTCTCCGTCGGCAGGTGAGTGTATCTCAAAAAAAAAAAAAAAAAGGATGATGCCAAAGAAATGCAAAAAAAAAAAAAAAAAAAAAAAAAAAAGTCTGAAGAGATGATATGTGAAGTTGAAAATCGGGTTGAGCTCACAGGGATTCATGGCCGACGTGAAAAAGAAAATCTAAAAATCCAAAATCTCCAGCAACTAATGAATTTTTTCCAAATTTCCGAACACAATCAAGAAAAAAAATAAAAAGAAAATAAATCCAAAAAGCAACAGCAAAAAGCAAATTCGAAGAGCGGCGTCTTAGCATCACAACATCGCAGCACCTCATGACCACCTTCACCATCAACTACCTTTCCAATCCAAAATGAAATTTACTTGTTCTATATTTTTGTTTTTTTTTTTGTTATGAACTTTTCGTTAAATTTCGATATCGAATACGCGTTGCAAAGAGTAAATAAAAAACAAAAATAAAAACGAATGGCTTGAAATCCCTTTAGCTTTTCCGATCCGATTTGAAACTCGACAATGTTTTTTAACACTTCTCTTTTAATTGTTTTTTTTTTGCCTTTCTCTTGCATACATCCTGCACACACACACACACACTGCATAATTACACCACACACACACATATATGTAATATATTATATTGTATTTTCGAATATATATTAACTTGCTTTTCTATTTTGTCTAGATGGTAATGATAGCGATGGCGATGCCATGGACACATCATATATGGAACCTCAACTAATGCTTGATGAATACGATGAGCCTGTGGAATTTAAATACAATCCCCTGCCAGACAACAATTCACCGTCACAGGATCAAACGGATGGCAATAATCAGCACCTCAACGAACAGGCCCGTCAGCAAGCCTTTCTCTTAGCAGCGCAGCGAAAGCATCAAGCTGATCTGGCGGCTGGTAGCTTAAAAATGAATATCATTGGCATTGCTGCGGGCGGTGGGCAAGTAAAATCAATGGTTAGCATACCGAAACTGACGCCAATTGGCAAAGCTAATGCCTCATCTACGCCGCTGGCGTCGCCTGCCTCCTCATCGTCGATGGCTCCTACCAAGCAGCGAGTGCCAAAACGGCCCAAATTAAGTAAGCAACAACAACAGTTGCAGGCAAATGGTGATGTAAAGGGCGGTTTCTCTAGCCAGGACTACCTCGATCTGTATAATAGCAGCGATGGCTTTAAATTTAAGGTCGGCTCGCTAAGTGGCAGCACTCCGAATCTAAGCTCCGGCAGCAGTGGTACGCCCGCTGTCAAAACCAAACTCAATCTCAGCAGCAATATTGGCGAAGGCGAGGCGGAGGGTTCGGTGCGGGATTATTGTACCAAAGAGGGTGAACATACCTATCGCTGCAAGGTCTGCTCCCGCGTCTATACGCACATCAGCAACTTCTGTCGGCATTATGTCACCTCGCATAAACGCAATGTAAAGGTATATCCGTGCCCGTTCTGCTTTAAAGAATTTACGCGCAAAGATAATATGACGGCGCACGTTAAGATTATACATAAAATTGAAAATCCATCAAATGCGCTGGCCGCCGCTGCAAATTTGTCCAATCAATCTGGTCTGAACGTGTCGGTGGGATCAACACCGCCTCCACCAGATTTGAGTGCGCAGAATTCGAATCAATCGCTGCCTGCTACAACAAATAATGCACTATCCACCTCATCATCGTCGTCCACCTCCTCGTCCAGCGGTTCGCTGGGGCCTTTGCCCGCGTCAGCAGTGCCACCAGCACCAGCCGCAGCGGCGCAATAATCTCCAACTCAAAACACTCACCAACAAACTCACTCCCTCAGACAAATGTCCGTATCTACTAAACACACTCAAGCAGTTGCCGCATATTCCAAAATGGGGAGAGAGAGTAGGATAACCGCCGAAGGATAACCGGGAAGGATAGCGAGCGAGATCAGCGCCAGGCGCTTTATTCTTTCGTTGTTAATTTTGTTTAATTCTTCTTTATATGATTTGACTCGGTAAATTGATCCAATGCCGGCAGCAACAAAGAAATCTCTACACAGAATTTCTATATTTGTTGAAAGTTAATTTTTTATGTTGTGCAATTATTACGATTACTTATTATTTTTTTTATATGTATACATACGCACCTACAACATTGTCTTGGAACTTTTGTTTAATCACAGTTCATAGTTTAAGTTTATATACACGCGCGCACCCTCTAATCCTTCACATCCTACTACCTAATTGTATACCCATACGACGATCTAATGCCTGTATATGGAAATATTTTTTGTACTATGTACAGTAATTGTACAAAAACATATACACACGATTCATTTGCACACCACAGCGGCCTTATTAAGATGCAGAAAAATGAATATGGAGACGTAATAATAATGTAACGGGGCAAAATGTTACACTAAACACCCGCAAAAAAAACAAAACAAAAAGAAACAACTCTAAGCCTAAACTAAATCTACAGCACTTTAGTTAATTAAAAAAACAAAAAACACCTATATAATATCAATATATTTATATAAAAAATATATATACATATATAAACATTGAATGGTATACACCTAGCCTGTAGCATCTATTATTTAATTTATACACTACAAAATCAAGAAAAAAAAAAAAAACAAAAACCAATAACAACTGCAAAATAATTGACTATCATTAAGTATGTAAGATTTATATAATGCGAGAGGGAGCGCAAATCTACCTTGTTGCCTTCAAATGAAGCTAGTTAAAAATTGGAGTCTGGGTTAAAATTAAAGTAAAACCCAGCGCATAGCCGCACCCACACACCCCCCAAATCCAATTACACCTATCCTAACCTGCCCTTATATATAATACATATATACGGCACAACATTATTTAAGACGAAAGATTGCAAATGTTTCGTCCAAATTGTGTGATCGACAACAAAATAAAACACAAGAAAAACATAAAAAAAAATCAACAATATAGTAACAGCAACAATAATATACAATAATGTTAATAATAAAAGTAAACATAATTTATCAATTAATTAAAAGAAATTTAAAATTTACGTTGTATATCGGAGGCTTAAATTATCGCCAAAGAAATGAAAAATATGAAATGAAAAATCAAATCAAAATGCAGTTAAACATTCATATCAAATAGCAGCAATCAAAAAAAATAAAACAAAAAAAAGAAGAAACCCGTTTCGAGATTGTTCTCACTTTTGTTTCACATAAATAACCGTTTCGAATCTTATACAAATATATTTTATACCGATTAAAAATAACTAAATTTGTTATAAAGTTAAACTTAAAATTGTCACGAAACGAGATTGAGAGCAAACCCGATTTAAATACAAAACGATCTCCAAAAAATAAATAAATAAATGAAAGATTTAAATGGTTTTAAACACACAGAGTAAAAAATCAAATAATTTGTTCAATATCAATTTATGAAAAAAACAAAAAATAAACCATCAATCGAGCTGCGTACGCTAATTTATTAATTAATTTTTTTGTTTTTAATTCTTTATTTAGTGGTAGCTAGTGCAATTTAGTTTATAAGCCGCTCACTGCAAAACGACAAAACAATAACTAAACAAAACAAGAAATTTTCCAAAAATCTAACATTGAAACTTTCCAACTTTATTGTTTTCTTTTTTTATGGTTTGGCGTTAAAACAGAAAAGAATGCATACCGATTTCTTCCCCCTAATACAGACACACACACACACACACAGAGAAAATATGTTGTATGTACTATATATTTTACTTATAATTTTAGTCTCTACTTTTTTATATGTATAACTGATTCGCATTCAGATAAAAAGAAAGAAAACAACAAAAAACAAGCGAAAAAAACATCTTTAGCAATTTTCTCGCTCCGCTTTTCAAAAACCGCTAATATATTTTCATATAAATATGTATACTTTGTATATCAAACTATTGAAACACTCGAAAACTACACGAGAATTTTATTTTTTATATAACATACATACATATATATATAGTGTTCTATATAATGCATAGATATATATAAAACAGTCATGCTTTTGATGCCCAAAGAGAATAAAATGAAGAAAAAATATAAAATAAAACCCAAGAAAAGAAAAATATAAATCAAACATCCCCCCAAGATTTTTGTGAGAAAATTGCCTGAAACATAACGGTAGAAAAACCTTAACCGTTTCGTTCGTTAACCGTTTCGTTTTTAATTTAATCCAAAAAGTAGAAAAGAATACAAATAAACTAAAAGAAATGAAAAGAGGAAATCCATTTTATGTTTAACAATTACAACTTACAAAATATAGTAAATCACAATCAATATTAATCAATCATCTTATCTAACTAATTTTTTGTTATAATCTATTTTTATTATGGAATACGATTAAACCGAAATAGAGAAGAGAGAAATAAAAATACACACGAAAAAAAAACACTTAAAAAAGAAAAAAACTTGAAGTTTCACTTATTTTTAATAAAACTCTGGGATCTAAACAATATTATCTTAATCACTAATAATTATATTAATTTTTGCTATTTGATCTTACAGCCACACCAGAATTATCGCAACGACTTTTTGGCTCGCCAACAACAACTATTTCTGCATCAGAACCGGTTACCACAATAAACTCCGAAGTCCATGAAAATGCCGCTGTCCATTTGCCAACGATACTTGGCCTTAAGATACGGGCCATTAAGCCAACTCCTACACAGCAACCAGCCTTGCAACAGACATCACCAACACCACAGCAAAGCAGTAATTCTCTACTTAAGCAGCAATTGCGAAGCGGGGCCAAGGATCCGGAACCAATTGCAATCAGTAGCAATAGCAGCACACTCACTACCATGATCATTACGAATACGACAACCAGCAACAGCAGCAATGCGGTGACACCTGTTGCCTCAACTTTAGAGGAAGAGATTGTCATTGAGACGAAACCAAGTCTTGAGGAGACAACGGCTTTGAATTCCTTGGCCAATGCAGCTGAGCATCAGGCAGCCTTAAATGATGTCAACAATGGAGGCACCGGCAACAACAATAATGGCAATGGTCAATTGCACCATCAACTTCTTATGCAAATGGCTGCCAATTTCCAGCATCAACATCAAGCTCAATCGCCAACGGGTGGCGAACAATTTCTAGACGAAGAGCTGGAACTTTTCGATAAATGTGAAGAGCCCACCACAGATCATGAAATGCCCACCCTGACTGATGAGAATGCCGGTCTGCCTGGTTATCAGCCAGAGCAGCCGCCCACCAACACCAGTGTAGATGGCACCATTAGAGATGTTGCTGCCACGCCAAAGGGAAAGACAACCAGCACACCCAAACGACCCATTCAACGTCGTCGCGTGCGCCGCAAGGCTCAGTCTACGGTGGACGATCAGGCCGAACATTTAACCGAAATGTCAGTGCGGGGTCTCGATCTATTTCGTTATGCCAGCGTTGTGGAAGGTGTCTATCGATGTACTGAATGCGCCAAGGAAAATATGCAAAAGACATTTAAGAATAAGTACAGTTTCCAGCGTCATGCTTTTCTATATCACGAGGGCAAACATCGCAAGGTGTTTCCCTGCCCAGTGTGTTCCAAGGAATTCTCACGACCGGATAAAATGAAAAATCATCTGAAAATGACGCATGAGAATTTCACGCCACCCAAAGATTTGGGTTTCAGTCCCTTAAAGTATTTAATTACAGCTGCTGCAGCTGGGGATATGCAAGCTTCGCTGCACTATCAACAGCAACAACAACAACAACAACAGCAGCAGGAGCAATACCACCTGCAAATGGAGCAACAGCAGCAACATGAACCCCATCAACAGGAGCACCAGCAATTGAGCGATTATCAAGACAATACTCTGCTATTGCCCGATGTTAAGCAGGAACAGCACGATGAACAGGAGGATGAACATGAGCCGGCTGCTGCAGCGGCGGCCATGTTAAGTTTATCAGATGACGTAATAATTAAGAATGAGATACAGATCTCCCCATCTCCGTCGCCATCGCCACCCAGTCTATGTGCGGTGACGGAGGGCAAGAGCCTGCCATTGGCTACAGCCGCACAAACTGCAACGTAAAGACTCTCACATGATTATGGAACGTGCAAACAACACAAAAAAAAACTCTAGGACTGTATAAATACTTCATAGAACTCACTACACAATAACACAAACACACAGAACTCTCAACGCAACATATTTGAGATAGTGTTAACCTTAAATACTTATAACTAGTAGTTAATTTTACCTAGTTAATTGTTTAAATGATTTACTTTTGTTAAGCAATAATAAGTTCCGTCCAGAATGTTTAAAGCCTTAATTTAGTATTTAAAGTATATAAACTATAGACTATATAGAAACGTAATTAGTTTTAAATTTTTATATATTACGATCACACCGAACTGTAACTTTCGCTTTAATTTCTAAACTTGGCCGTTTAATTTTCGGTATGGATCTAACGATCAATTCAAGTGGCCCAACTATCTCGCCTTTCTTTATGATTTTATTTGTGATTTTGTTAAACTTTATTTTTACATTTAGATTCTCGATTTATTCATTTACTTCTTACTTTGTTTTTGTTGTATATACATATATTATATATATTTTTATTTAAATTTTTTTGAAATACTCAAAGTGCTTAGTATAAATTGTTCGTTTGCTCTTGTTTTCGTAATACCAACGAAATGAAATCAAATGTATTGGCTATTTGTGCAATTTAATGAAGGATTTGTTCTCGAGGCCCGAATTTTCGCATACCCACCGAAAATGGGCGAATTCGTTGGCCAACAGCAAAGTTGTAAACTTAATTATCAACTACTTAATTAGATTTTAATTAGAATCCATTAAAAAAATGTATTTCACTTATACATAAAGTAATTTTAAGAAATGTTCCAATATATATACTACATATTCATACATACAACAAAATGCGCAAAGGACTTCCAGTGAAGAATAATCCAAACGATATTTATAAAAATGAAACACACAAAAAGAAAAAGCTTGCTTATGAAACTGAAACTCTTGGTATTAAGTATTTCGATTCTAATTATTTACTTAAAGCAACTATTACGACTTAAACTTAATTACAATGCGCTCAAACAACGTAGATATTATATAAATAATGGAAATCTACAAAAAAAAAAACACAAATTTATGCAAACTTTTGATAATAAAATAAAATACAAATTTACGAAACATGATTTTTTTTCTATAAAAACTTTATCGCATTTTGAATTGCCTTTGTAAAAATTAGTTTGAAAAACAAAAAGCATAAGGACAGTCTTCATTTAATCAATTTTCTTTTCTTTATCTTATTTCCGCGTATTAGAAATATTCGTTTTTTTTTATTATATTAATATTTTAATAATAAACATTTTATTGATTATTAACACGCCGATACCAAAATCGAGCTCTAAAATCATCGGAACAAGTGAGAAATGCTGGTGAATTCGGTGAATGGGTTATATATCGCACAGCTCCATTGTGGCCCAGTGAGTTTAGTGTCAAACGACAGCCATTGCGGGAATTCCAGGAACAAAGCGAAGTCGTGGCCTCATCGGGAAAAAGAACATAATCTTCGGTGTGATTGAATACAGCCTCCGTTTGATGTTCTTGCTTGCCGGTAGTTCCAGCTCCTGTATACGTCTGTATGGGTCGGCTGGTACACAATTCCCACAGATAGACCAATGAATCCATACCCGATGATAGCAAATACTAGAAAGTTGCACTTGATATGACAGTGTACAAATATATCTTAAACTTGAACTTACCTTGCCATTTCGTGTAAATTCGAGCGAGCAAATTGCTGCTCCACCATGAGCCTCGGCTATTGTGTTTATGCAACGACCACTGATGCCATCCCAGATTTTTATGTCGCCATCGAAACTACCAGTGGCATAGAATTTAGCTGTCGGTGCATATTTCACACACGTAATACCAGCCTTGTGCTGTTGTGAAGGAATGGCGCTGACAAAACACTGCGCAGTGTGGACATCGTACACCCGGAGCACATTATGTTCCGTGCCAATGGCCATGTAATCGCCAGTTGGATGGAATGACAGACATAGCACGGGCTCGCAATCGGTGAACACCTTGTGAGCCTTCTTTACCGACGGTTTGGCTATGTCAAACAGTTTGACAGTGCCATCTCGTGAAGCTGAGGCTAAAATATGTTCTTTCGGATGAAATTCCAGATAGGATACCTCATCGGTGTGATCATAAAGCGTTCTTATAACCGGATGACCCTGTTGTTCACGACTGGGCTCTACATCTTCTGGCGCTGATTTGGCCAACATACGCTCCACATCTAAAATTTTGATACTAGCATCTACACTGCCAGTAGCAACCAGACTACCATCATAACTGAAAGCGCCCGCTCGGCATGCCTGCTTGTGCGAAGTAACATATGCAGTCTCATAAGAGTGCGGTTCTGGTGCTAGTGCCGAGGCCTCTGGTTCAAATTCCAAATCTATGCCCGGTAAAACATCATCCGAGATCGGCTTCTCCTTATCCGACAATACCTGCATACCGGCTATCATTACATGCAACAATCGCTCACTTGGAGCACACTGATCCGCCTTGACCAGCATGGACAACTCCATCGCGAATTTCTCGAGCCCATCGTACATTAACTGACTGCAAAATAGTTACAATTATAAATGAATCCAAATAATGCAGTGTGTCCCCTAACCTTATCATCAACCGGTATAAAATTTCGCGGTTCTTCACCAAATTGTTGGGGTCTAGAATTTCGTCTCGCATCTTTGCAATAGGGTTCCTTTTAATACTGCGGAATTTCTTTACCGGAAAACAACCAAAATAAGAAATATTTTAATGTCGATTAAAATTTAATCCTGGTTTGTTTTTCTCTTCTTTTTCGCACTATGCAATACTGGTACTCTCAAATGATGTTTGAGTGTTAAAATACTGATAATGTTAATTAACAGAGCTCTGCAGAGGGAACAGACAACACGTGCAGCGGCCGCAATTTGTTTTGATTCGATTTTTGTTTTTATAGAGTTAATAAGTTGAAAAGTTATTATGAAAATCCGAAAGAATCACGTTCGCAAGCGTTATCGGTATAATGTGAACCGCAAGACCCTCAACAAAACACGCAGTTCCACTGGCAAAATTAAGGAGTAAGTTTCCTTCTAAACACATGCGAGGCAGAGAGACCTAATTGATCGCTATGTTTACTTGCAGCCCCGCTCTGAAAAAATTATGGATGGAGGGCCAGCGAGTTGGTACCAATTTCTCTGAAATGGGATTGGCCAGTGATCCTAACAAAGCTGTGGCCATTCCAAACTATAAAAGCCAAAGACTTCAAACAGTCAAAATAGTCAATGGTTTTGTGGAGGAGGAGATGGACGACGAAGAGATCGAGGCACTGAAGGGCTACAAAGAGACCGAGCCTCAAGAACCCAAACGTGGACATGTTGTTCAGGAGCTAGAACAGATGGCCAGCGAGCGAGCAGACCCCGAATTCAGGTAAGTGTCTGTAATTAGAAAACCTATTATACAGCTCGCATAATTATTTTTTAATTTTGAACAGATTGCCCAAAGGCGTTGTTAAAGATCTGTGCTATTTTTTGAATAAACACAAATTCAACTATAAAGCTATGGTCACAGATAGACGCAATTATTGGCAGTGGACTTGGCGTCAATTTCGGTTGAAAATTCGCAGATTTATGTCAATACCCGAACAGTTTAATGTCTTCTTGGAACAAAAGAAACTTCAGTTGGACAGAAAACCTGATTGGCCGGAATACGAATCGGACAGTGAATGGAAATAGATAATAATATTCAAAATTTATGACACATTGAGTGTCATCCTTTGTAATATTAGGTTAATACTTTTTATTTTGAATACACTTGTATGCAAGTTTAGTAATATGGAAATCAACAATCATGGTCAACGGTATTTATTTATTTAAATGGCAAAACTCAACATTATTTGATATACAAATTCCTAAATTGGATCTTTAGCTGAAAAATGGCTATATTTTAATTCGCGACAGATCTGATGGTGCACTTTTCTTACAGAACCTGTTAAATTGCCTGCAATAACAGCGAACGGTTTTTTTTTGGAAAAATCGAAAATTTGAACAAGTTTGTTCTCGGCCTTTCCGTTTTCTGATTTCAAGGTAAGTGCACGTCTGTGACTCCGTGCTGTTCGTTGAAGAAATCCTTAATTATAGCCAAGTGTAATAGGCATCGATCGATTTTCTGTGAGTCAGTTAATACATCAAGTGTCAATTTACCCAAGTTCAACAGTATTAAAGTATATTTCGCCATTAAATCCTTCAAAAGTGTGTGTGTGAAAGTTGCAATGCATGTACATACATACATATGAACATACATAGATGCCGGCCGGCGTCTGGTTGAAAATTAGACCATTTTGCATAATAATCGAAGTGGAAATGCAATTTATTGATGTTCGATTATTAAACAAATAAATTCCGTTGTTAAATTTGCATATTTTATTGATGACTTTCTCAAAATAAAAAATTTTGGACATTCCATCATGGCGACAAAATTTGCCAAGCTTAAAACGGACTTTTGTAGACCAACAACTACGAGTGTTAACGTTTCCTTATTTATTTTTTAAATAATTTTATAAGTCTAAAAGTAAAAAATTGCATATGCCATGCAGACTTCTTAACCCTTCCCACCACCCCCCCGCATTGCGATGCCTGTGAATGTGTATGTGTGTGTATATGTGCTTCGGCTTGCCAAAAGTATTTTTATATTTTTGCATTCCCTTTTGCACTGCCCATTCTTCTTCTTCCATGTAAAATGGACGTTTTTATTTAAAAATAAATCGTACTGCAAGTGAACATTTTTTTTTGTTTCTAGGGTAGAAATAGAATGCAAAATCCCAACGCCCCATAGACAGAATATTCTTTCTTTTTCTTGCGGCTCTCTCTCTTTCTCCTCCTCCCCCCCACTTTCTCTTTGTGAAACAAATCTCTCTTTTACTCTCATCTTCTGTGTGCGTTGCAATTCTGCACCCTTTTTCGCGAATTTTCCTTTAACTTCCGTCTCCGCAGACGGGGAGAGAGAGAAAAACAGAAAAGCGCATGCCGATGCTTTCCATCGGCAGCAGCATTGATTTTTCTGCATATTTCGTAATAACTATTAATTGAATTTTCGCATATAACTTTCACTCACTCCCACTCCTAGTCCCGTCAAATGGTAAGCTTCAGTTTCTCCTGCCGGCCGGCTAAAGTACCTTTTTATCCTTTTGCTACGACAATTTGCACCCTGTTAGCCTAGGGTGGGCAGATGGAGGCCATGGCAAAGTGGGTTGGTGTGGTTGTGCATCAGCTTTTCCGTTCATTCGGCTTGAAAGCTCTCATCGGGCTTATATTCTGTCTGGGGATTATTGATTTTTACTGTTTTTGCAGAAACTGCGACTTTTCAGTGTAGATTTTCCGGGCATTAACTAACGAACAGAGGTCTGGTTAGGTCGTTTTCCTCAGCACATTTGCTAAAAAGTGAATTTCAAATTGGAAGATTATTTTTCATTACTATTTCTAGGATTATACCTGAAAATCTATAGGTGGAATTTTCTGATCAGTTTGAGATACAAAAAGGAAACTTCTTTATACAGGTAAGACTTTCATCTATTTTTAGGTTTTTGTCGTGCCTCTGCTTATCTTTTCTCTAATCAGATATTTCCTTACCAATTCAATTGCTATTACACCTTTTAGCTTAGCTTAGAATCATCTCGAAAAATGGGCAAGGAGAAGATTCATATCAATATCGTCGTCATTGGCCATGTCGATTCTGGTAAATCAACCACCACCGGCCATTTAATCTATAAATGCGGCGGCATTGATAAGCGTACGATTGAGAAATTCGAAAAGGAGGCCCAGGAGATGGGCAAGGGTTCATTCAAGTATGCTTGGGTCTTGGACAAACTTAAGGCGGAGCGTGAACGTGGTATTACCATCGATATTGCTTTATGGAAATTCGAGACGGCCAAGTACTATGTGACCATTATTGATGCGCCTGGCCATAGGGATTTCATTAAGAACATGATTACCGGCACATCGCAGGCCGATTGCGCAGTACTCATTGTTGCTGCCGGTACCGGTGAATTCGAGGCTGGTATTTCAAAGAATGGTCAGACCCGTGAGCATGCTCTACTCGCTTTCACCTTGGGTGTCAAGCAATTGATTGTAGGCGTTAATAAGATGGACTCAACTGAGCCACCTTATAGCGAAGCACGTTATGAGGAAATCAAGAAGGAAGTCTCCTCCTATATAAAGAAGATTGGCTATAATCCAGCCTCGGTGGCATTTGTGCCCATTTCTGGTTGGCATGGCGATAACATGTTGGAGGCATCCGAGAAGATGCCCTGGTTTAAGGGATGGATCGTTGAGCGTAAGGAGGGCAAAGCGGAGGGCAAATGCCTGATTGATGCGCTGGACGCAATTTTGCCGCCACAGCGACCCACCGACAAGCCCCTGCGTTTACCATTGCAGGATGTCTACAAGATTGGTGGAATTGGCACGGTTCCCGTAGGACGTGTGGAAACGGGCATCCTAAAGCCAGGTACGTGAAATAACTAGGATAGACAAGTAAGTATCGGAAGCTTTTTGCTTATACATGCCGACGACAAATAAATCTAGGTCGTTGATATGTGTGAGAAAGACTCGAAGTGCCATGCGGTGCGTCTTGCGCATGTATCTATGCAATTCCGGAGCGGCTATGCCGGCGAGAGCAATGTGCTCTTATACACAGACACGTAGCCATTGTGAGGCAACACCCACACGATGACAATATGTAGGTGCAATAGCTTTTAACATTTCCCGCCCCCACTTACATTTGCAGGCATGGTTGTCAACTTTGCCCCCGTTAATCTGGTCACTGAGGTGAAATCCGTTGAAATGCATCACGAAGCTTTAACCGAGGCCATGCCGGGTGACAATGTTGGCTTCAATGTAAAGAACGTCTCGGTTAAGGAATTGCGTCGTGGCTACGTGGCTGGTGATTCTAAGAATAATCCTCCTCGTGGAGCAGCCGATTTCACCGCTCAGGTAGGAAACGATCCCGTACTTGATTTATGTATGTAGATTTTTTATAATTATTGTTCTTATTTCTAGGTGATCGTCTTAAATCATCCTGGTCAAATAGCCAATGGTTATACTCCAGTTTTGGATTGCCATACGGCTCACATTGCATGCAAGTTTGCTGAGATTAAAGAGAAATGCGATCGCCGTACCGGCAAAACTACAGAAACCGAGCCGAAGGCCATTAAGTCTGGTGATGCGGCTATTATTGTACTGGTGCCCAGTAAGCCGCTGTGTGTTGAGAGCTTCCAAGAGTTTCCGCCGCTTGGACGATTTGCTGTGCGAGATATGCGTCAGACTGTCGCTGTTGGGGTCATTAAATCGGTTAACTTTAAGGAGACGACCTCGGGCAAAGTAACAAAAGCTGCTGAGAAGGCACAAAAGAAGAAATAACTAGGGTGCCAGCAGACCTACAGCAACAAGAATAACAACAACTACAACATCACTACTCAAATCCAACAACATCAAAACGCTAGAGCAACAGCACTAGTAGCAACAACAACAACAACAAAAATACATCTAACACATATATTATCGTCATTTAATCAACAATGTTCAGGACAAACAAAATCTTTATCCATGACAACATTGTTTAAGGATACATTATTATTTTCTTTAACTATTAATATTCACTGCTGCATGCTAATATTATATAAAATTGAACAAATACTACAATTTATAATAATGATCACACATTCAATTCGCCAAAACCAAAACCAGGCGGTGCTAAAAAGTAGGATTCTTGATTGTCAACATCACCTACACAAGGACGAGCAGAAAGTTGAAAATATTGAATTAATCACCGCTGCCGCCGCCGCCTTCATATACATCATCTATTTGAATTTGTATCGTCATCGGAAATCATTTCGCAGGAAACCTACTACCGAATTGGATATGGAATCTGCCCCGATGACATAATCATACATAATTACATACTCTTTTTCACCACACCATCTATAAACTATCATTATTAATCCTATCGTGTCGACGTCATAACTACCGTTTTGTTCTTGCATCATGTGGATAATAATTGATTTTAAACACTCAAACACACTCACATACACAGACAAAACTTTTTATACTTTTGATAAATCAAGTCAGAGGCGTTCGATTTAAAAAAAAAATCTACCTATATTTATTTTAGTTTTAAAATTTCCTTTCCACCGCCCGTCCCGCCCTCACCCCCTTTCAACTGCTCCTAGAACAGAAGAAATATCCACTCCTCTCGCAGCATCACGCTAAGTTAAACTAATCCTGCTCCTGCTGTTTCGCTCCTATATAACAAATGAAAGACTACATTCGCAATGAATTCAAAAATTCTCCCAAATAAAAGACAAATGCTTCTGAAGTATTAAAAAAAAGAAAAAACCAAAACACATAATCAAGTGGTTTTTCGATTACATTTTAAATGTTCGAATCGAAGCCTCATTTTTTTGCATTTGCATACAAACACACACTGTCACATAATTATAATAAACCCCGAAAAGTTTATCAAATGTTTGTCTTTTTCCATACATAACTGCATTATATATGTTACTCTCACACACCCAAACACACACAACACTCTGAATTTATATAGACATACCAAAAATTGTAACCGTCATCAGCAGAATATCATTCGAATAAAGAATTTGCACACATACAAAAATAGACAAAGTTTAGCCAGAACAACTAAATCCAAATCCCAAATATTAACAGAAATACAGAAACTATCGTGGTTTGTGTTTAAATTTCAATTTATGGGCACAGTTGGCGTTGCACTTTCTCTTTGGAAACAATGTCTCCGGTTCTTATCAACGCGCCTTGGACGACATGGCGGATGATTTAGTGACAATTGAAATGTGTCACGTTAATGTTAACGTTTCTGAAACTCTAACCCAACAACTCAACTTAGGATGGCATTATATAATCAGATTCACGTATGTATAACTATTTGATGAGATATAGCAAATAAATATAATTCAGTTGAGTATAAAATCTAAATGCCAACTGGGGAGAAAAATCAGGCAAGTTTTGAAACTATTAAAAACAAATTTCACGTCCCTTTAAAAAATAAATAAGGAAACATATTTAATTAAAAAAAAAAAAAAATAAATCAAGTTAATATTTAATTCCTTTGAACTTATAACAATCGACACTTTGAAAAGTTTATAGCAAATCAAATTTAGCGCCTACGTGGCGGATGAAACGTTGACAACCCTGGTTATAAATGAGTCACACACTGGCGGCGGAATTTATAAAAACAAAGCAATCTCAATCTCAGCCGGCTGTGCGCAAATTAATAAAAGTATCCAACTTGTAGGCAAATTTACACAAAATACTCTTTCAAAACGAAGTATTTACTCTGTTCCAAGGAACTTTTAGTTGGTTAAATTATAAAAATGACAGATCCACGCATTCGACAGTTGGTAATCAAAACGGGTGTAGTCAAACGTTTGTCCAAGGAAAAGACTGTTTACGAGAAGGAGGTGAACACGGAGAAGGCTCGTCTGGAGAAATTTAAGACGGATGGAGCCGATGATCATGTCCTGCGTAAACAGCAAGAAGTCATTGAGGAGTGCGAAATGATGTTACCGGACTCGAAGCGCAGGTATGTGGGACGGGAGGAAGATTGAATCATTCATTCCATTCAATGATATCATTGCATACAGGTTACAAAAAGAATTTGAAGTTCTACAGAAATATCTCGAGGATGAACAGGATCTCAAGGAGACGGATGCCTATTTGAAGGCTACTGAGGTGCTTAATGATGCCAAATCAGTGCTGGCCGCATAAAATGTATTTAGGCCTTAATAATACAATGCATTTAATGTCAAATTTACTGCTTAATATTTCCATTTTTACAGTTCTAATGGTGTAATGTAATAAATTATTAATCATTTACCATTTGTCGTTTGCCAACACTGTTGCGGTGAAAAATGCCGCATAAAGTAAAACTAAGCAATGTAAAGGCAAATATTTGTCAAATCATAAATAATTTACAGCAATTAGAATCCGAGCAGACAAGTTTGGATAGCAATCAGTCTTATGGACTCCGACAGATAACCACCAATCTTCTCGAGAATCTGGAAAATGGGCTGCCACAGGCGGCAATGCAGGTGAAGATTAGAATAAAACAAAGAAAGCGAAAGAGATTGCGCCGGCTTAAGAACAAAAGAGAAAAGGCCAAAAATGTGGAGGTGGCTACTAATCCTGGCGAGGAATGTAGTCCTAGTAGTCCTCCTCGAAAATGTAACAAAACCCGCGAGGATTTATTTGCCCAGAAGAGATGCAAAGATGCCATCAATATGTTGCAAAAATTTCATCTCTTTGAGACACTCTGTGAGCTTCGTGGTGGTGACAAAGCCAAGCTGAGTCAAGAACTAGATCCTATGCGTAAAGTGTGGCAACGTGTGCTCCAAGAGAACACAAGAGTGACACCCAAATCCTTGGATAGCCAATGGAAAGAAGTCTTGTTTGGGCAGGACGCACAATTAGTCGAGTCAAAGGGAGAAACAAGAAAAAAATTGCTTAAAAAGAGGCAAGTTAAGATGTTGCTGCCAATTTCGTGTGAATTTAATTTTCTTTTGTTCATTTTTAGAATCATTTGGGACTCTTACATAAGTCAAGGTAAATGGGGCTCTTGTATTCCGAACAAATGGGTGCTACCACCAAATGAACCATCTTCACAATGGGCGCAGTACATATGCCAATAAAACTAATTAAAAATTACATACATAAATACATAATTCTGGAATTTTATTCTTTAGAAGAATCTCTGTATAGATATTTCAAGTTATATTGAAGCTGGGCGACAAGAAGTCTATTCGTAGACCCAGTCGTTGGTAGCTGGGGTCCAGGTGACCAACTCCTTCTCGTTGAACCACAAAGCAATTTCTTTCTCGGCAGATTCAACGGCATCCGAGCCGTGGATTATGTTACGTCCAACTTGGATGCAAAAATCACCACGAATGGTGCCAGGCAAGGAATCAGCGGGGTTGGTGGCGCCCAACATTTGACGGCCAGTCTTGACAACATTAAGACCCTCCCACACCATGGGAACCACTGGACCAGAGTTCATGTAGTTGACCAAACCGGGGAAGAAGGGGCGGGCAGACAGGTCGGCATAGTGCTTCTCCAACAGCTCCTTGGAGGCCTGTTGAAAACACAAACATGATAATAAAGATTACAATCAGCAATCTAAAGATTGCGTGTGGCCGGCAATTTGACCTCTAAAATAATGCACAAAATGGAGGATGGGGAGGCAAGAGATGACAAGATGACGCGCTAACCTGTCGGCGTCATAACTTTTGAGGTTATCGACGATCTCCATACGCGTGGTCGGGTGAAAATTTTTAAAGCAATTAAATAAAACTTACCCAGGTGAACTTCAGGGCAACCAATTTGAAACCCTTCTGCTCGAAGCGCTCGATAATTTTGCCCACGAGTCCACGTTGGACACCATCGGGCTTAACCATGATGAAGGTACGCTCCTTGTTGGCCGCCATTGCAACTGAAATTAATGAGAAGAACGCCAAAAGTGATCCAATCATTCCGATTTTAAAGGACAAGCAATTCATTTAATGTTAATAACACTCAGTTAATTGAATTATTCAAATTTCATTGATTTTTCAGGCACCGCAAAAATACACGTCCATTTACCTTGAATTCCGCCAAAAAAATGGTAACATTTTAAAACAGTGTTTCAAAATGCAAATGTTTTCTGCCGCTGTTAGCGCCAAAAAATATCGATAAGCAAAACAGCCGCTAACATGGAGGAGTTAACAGCCGCTGTTAGCGCCAAAAATTATCGATAAACAAAACAGCCGCTAATGGAGGCGTTAACAGCCGCTGTTAGCGCCAAAAAAATGGTAACATTTAAAACAGTGTTTTAAAATGCAAAGAGTTTTCGTATGCAAAAACAGTGTTAAAATTGAAAACAGTGTTACAAAATGAAAGTTTTTTCGAAGGCGAAAAAATGTGACCCATTCTTAATAGTTGGTGGCGCTCTTTTTATTTAAGTGTGACCACATTTTGGATTCGAATTGTGTATGGCCGCGCAAGTTGCATCGTGGGTAGGGTATTGGTGGAGAGTTTTGATCCTTTGAAGCGTTTGAGCACTTATTATTAATATTATTATTTATTAATTATTATTATTATTTAGTATGATCATTTAGTATACGATACAAATGTAAACCTATCCATCCTTGCTGGGTTCTAATTGATATAATTGAGATAGTTCAAAAATCTTTAATTTTTAAATGAGGATATTAAAATAAAATTTATCATCATAAAATAATTAAAAAACAATCTTTGCTTTTCTATTGTCGAATTCTTTTTAATAAATTAAAAATAATAATTGTTCTCCTGAATTTGTAAAAATTTTATAAAATTCAATAGATTTTCAAACTTTAAGTTTCGACTTAAATACAAATCAAGTTGGATGAGAATCAGTAGACTATATTTAACGACCATCCGAATATTAGTTTTAGTAGGTAAATCTTTGCACACGGTCTTAAATATAAAATGTCAACCACCAAGTCCATATTCATTTTCCTATATTTTCTGTAAAGGATAGATAACGATATGGAGACAAAATTCGTTTGCTTCGTTTAATAAAAGAATGCTAAATGTTGTATTCTAATATTCTATTTATGTGTAATTTTATTCTTTGAAAAATTATAGGAAAAATCATCTTCAAATGGAATAAATTTATAATCTTTTTTTGGAATCTTTAAGTTGTACATTGAGTTATGACGAAAGATTTACATACAAATTAATTGTAAAATTTTAAACATGTTTATTGAATGCTTTTGATTGGACATGTCGCTTTTGGAATAATTCGTTTCGTATTTTTAAGTGAACAATTGTCGTTTGAAATGGGGCAGGGGTGGGGGTTGGTTGCGTTTGTGCTTATTAAGGTTATCCATATTTTTATTCGTTTTTGTTTCATTTCTTGTTCTTTTTCTTGATAAATTGTGACTTAAATAGCTAACATATAGATGTCACTTGAGACATCAAGACATTCATCATCCAGCCAACTAGGCAGTTGACGATTCCAATGCATCCGATACATATTCAACGGATTCGGCTGTCTCGTCTGCAGCATCGCCAATGGATTTCGGTGCGTCTCCTTCATCCGATTTCGATGCAGCATCCTCAGTTTCATCTTTATTCTCATCGTCGGCATCGCCATCCCCATCACCATCTGCATCAGCTTTATTGGATCCGCCGCTGCTGCTGGTCTCCTGGTTTTGCTTCGATGGTCGTCCTCGAGACGCGCCACCGCCGGAGGGACGTCCCCGCTTTTTGGGTGAAGCTACGCTTCCATCTGGTGTAGCTGATGAATCAACAGCGGCATCGTCACTTCCCACCGACTTACTGGGCAAAGATGGGCGGCCACGTTTCTTAGGTGTGGGCCCAGTTGAAACACCACCGCTACCAGCTGCTTGCTCTACCTGCGAATCCTCGCCATCTGCATCATCTTCATTGCCATCGATGCCAGCAGCAGCATCGTCGTCGTCCTCGTCAGCATCGTCATCATCCTCCTCGACATGCGGCCGACGATTGGCTTTTGGACGACCGCGTGGCCTTCCAGATGGTACATAGGCTGGCTTGCCCGATGCCGGTCGACCACGTTTCTTAGGCGGTGGTCCATCAGATCCATTCCATTCCTCTGCAGCTACTGGTGTCCGCTTCTCAGCAACGGTCTTCTTCGGTGGCCGACCTTGACCCCGTCCCGTGCGCACGATATTCAAACTGACGCTTCCCGTTGAGGGACGTCCGACAGGACGACGCTCTTCCTCGTCATCATCGTAAGGATCATCGTTGTCGCTTTGATCTGAGTTTGAAACAGAAAATATGATGTTGGGTATCTTTTATCGAGGCTTAAGACTTACCTTCGTCATCATCATCACTCGGTTGATGCTTCTTTGGTCGTCCTAACTTGCGGCGTTTGGATGAGGATGCCGACGCCTTTTGCGGTTTCGCCTCACCGCCGCCGTCGGCCCTTGGACGACCGCGACCCTTGGGTGCTGCAGAAACTGGCACGGATTTGCCCACAGCAGGTGACAGTCCATTTCCGTTAGACCGGCCGGAGTCCTCCTCTTCACCACCATCGGAAGCTGATGGCGAATCAGCATTGACAATGGCATTTTTGGGCGGTCGCCCACGTTGCGGCTGGCCAGGAGCCGGCTTGGCCTTGGCCGGTCTACCACGTTTTTTCGGGATTGTGGCAGCCGCCTCAACAGGACTATCAATATTTGCAGCTTTTATAGCAGCAGCACCAGCCGACTTTGGTGGTCGTCCGCGTTTCTTTACCGCAACTTCCTCCATTTCGATTTAAATTCTATATCTCGAATACAAAAGATCCTGTATATGTTGCTCTCCCTCAGTTGCGCGCGCTCTCTGTTCGGCTTTTTAGTGGCGTTGGCGTCCCCTTCCTATACACACACACGCACACACACACTCTCACAATCGATGTTTTCTTGGCTTTTGTTTTTGCTTGCCTTATTTATTTTTGTTCAATTGCTTTAAACAGTATACACAAACATTTGCACTTGTTACGAAAGTAAACGGAATTCAATTGCTATATTTTTTTTGTTTTATTTTGCTTTATTTAATTACGCGAAATAATTCCAGACACCGAAAAAAAGCCGCTGTTGGGTAGTGTTGGGCAAACAATCTAATAGTGTTGGATAAAATTTAAAAGCGGGCTTCCTGGTCACACTAAAAATCAGTTGAATTTAAAAAAATTATACAGTAGTTTGACTGTTACATAAAATTTTTAAATTAAAGGATGATTGATTTCATTTATTTTCATGCACATAAAACTCAGTTTATTTGATAATTAAACAAAAAATATTTTTATATTTATTAATTTGTTGTAAAACTAAATTTTTCAAATGTTTATTACATTTTCTTTGCATCAGACAATTGGTTGTTTTTTTAAAAACTGATTATATTTAATACACATATTGCAATTTTTCACTGATTATAAGGTTAAGATATATATTGAATTTCGAAGTTGTCTTAATAGATGATGGCCCGTCTTTTAGACGAAAGTTTAAGGTTTTAAGTTTTTAGAACGTGCATAAATAGTTGGATATATAGAAACTATAGACAAAACTAGAACAAAGACAGCTTAAACGTATAGAGGGGGAGAAATTTACAACTTTGGGCAATGTTTTTTACAATAACAAAGAGAATGAATATTTATAAATTAATTACAATGAGTAGGTAAGTGAAATACAATCTTTTTTTTGTTCTTAAATTAAATATAGCATTCCTTTTTAATCATCTCTTGCTAATTACACTTTGAATAAATACACAATATATATATTTATAATAAACTAAGAAAAGTATTTATAAATATTTAAAACTTTAACAAAAACTTAAAGAAATGCGAAATTAAATAAAAACACAGAATTACAATATAAACTATTAGGTAAAGAGGCGAACAGTAGTTAAAAAAGATAGACAGGGCAGCGATATTATTATTTAAAGTAGGTCGGCTTGTCCCTTATTATATTAATTTTACGTTTTCATTTGCAAATCTCATAAGTTTTGCAAGAATGCTAATAATTTCGTTTCATAATTTTTATTCGATTCCAGATTCCGCAACGAATGTCGCTCCTCGGGAAATACATGTAGGGCATAGGGTTTGTTTGCCTTATTCAAAGCACTGATCAGTCGTGAGGTATGATAGAAATGCACATTCTCATCAATTAGACCATGTATAAGCAGCAGGCGATTATCCCTAAAGACCATGGGGAGAAAGCCATATATGTAAATTTATTATACAACAAAAATGATTTACTTACTCTTCAGGAAACGATTGCACATAATTGAGCACTGAGCCGGCTGAATAGCCAGATTCATTGTGTTGTGGCAAATCCATGTATCGTTCCGTGTAACCAGTATCATAATACTCCCAATTGGTAACCGGCGCCCCGGCAATGGCCACTTTGAATATATGTGGATACTGTACCAGGCCCATTAAACTTAGATAGCCACCTGCACAAAATGTTATAATTATAATTAGATATTTGAATATAATTCAATAGTTCTTTTGCTTACCATAGGACCAGCCATGTATGGCTATACGTTCCATATCAATGTAACCCAATTGATCAGCCAATATCCGTAGAGCATCCACCTGATCGTTTAATTCTACTTGACCCATACGGCCACGTATATGACTTTCAAAACGTTTGCCTCGATGCCGGGAGCCACGCGAATCAATGCAGATTACACAGTAACCTTGGGCCGCCAGCATATGCATACGCAATTGATGTTTACCCTAAGAGAAAAATTTATAATAATTATGATAAAGTTAAATTAAACTGAGATTTGAATATGGTTCTTATTTATTTAGCCCACCTTAAATGTATTGTTGACTGTTTGCACCTCGGGTCCGCCATAAACATTTAACACTGTTGGATATTTAACGCCCAATTCGAAATTGTGAGGCTTAAAGACCATGGCATAGACAATGTCGCCTGATGACAATTGTGGGCGAAAGATTTGTGGACAATACTGTGGTTCCGGTTTATCACCCTCGTGCAGATAGCCAACCAAAGAGATTTGAATGCCATTGACGCCACCGTTTTGACAGGTTTGATTTACACGCATCACCTTGCAGCTGGGCAAACGTTGAATATTACAGTACACCAATAAAACCAATTGGCATTGCTATAAACGAAGCCAAACAAAATCTATTAGGAGAAATCTCATACGGAATATTCTGGCAAACTTACATCATCAAATTCCACCAGATACGAATATCCAGGTTCAGTTAGTAAACGTATATGCTCGGGTCTTTGCAGACTAACCACATAGAGATGCTTCTCAAGCGGAGTATCGCGTAAGCCCACAAAATAGACCAATTGATTAGGCTTATCCACCCATAAGTTTCGAGCCAGTACCTCCCATTCGCCGCTGGTCAACGCCACTTTGTTGATTAGACGCGGCTGCAGAGCTGCCTGCTCAACAAATCCAGGTTGATGTGTAGAGACCGATGGTCCACCGCCAGCACATGCCGCCTCTGTTGGTTGATCACCTGCACCTGCACCATTGGCATGTGTTAGTAATAGACTCGATGTAATCAAATATAAATGTCGAAAGCCAGTCTCTTCGGAGGCCCACAGAAAAGTGACACTAGTCTCATTGATTTCGAGAAAATATAATAAATCGTGAATATTAATCCAACTATCCAATTGCTGCTCAGTGTGGATCACTTGCAGGGGGGTTATGGTGCGATTGTAGGGACTGCGCCAACTGTGATCACCAATTGAATCGGTAGGAGTCGACACTTGGCTGCTATACGATTCGCAAAAGTTATCCAACGGTATCAGTATAACATCCAAACGTTGCTGTTTTCGATCCAATCCCTGGACCCAAACGCTGTAAAAATTCAAAATAAATATCGTAAGAATCGCTGTAGCATAAAAAGTTCGTTGTGACTTCTTCTTTCTTTCTGTAAGTTTGGTAAGTCTACTTAGAGCAAGAGGATTACTTACTAATTGGCATCCGGTGTCCAGCCAACACGCACAATATACTCCAACCAACTGAAAACGGCCATCAGAGAGTATGGCAAATCTTTAACGTAAATTTCGTTAACTTGCAGAGCTTCATTTAAAACAAATTGAACCATTTTCAATTTAGACTTGGCATTTGTGCTGCCAGTGCGAGGAAAACGATACTCGTCGACCTCACCGTGTTGCGCTGTTGATGAGGGGAATGTGTATATTGAGACATCAGTCTCATCCACCTCCTCGTAGACAATGCGATAGATGCCATCATCGGAGTGCGGTTGCCACCAATAGCCTTGATAGCGACTAAACTCCTCCTGCATAACATACGACGGAACGCCGGCGCTTAAAGCATATTCGGCATACGACGATCGACGCTCATTACTCGTATAGGTTAGACGCTTCTCATATCCACTGAGCGTGTGCGTTACCCATATATCACAGTCACTGATGTACGCAATTAGATCAGAGTTTTGTGGACAAATTTGTGGATCCAGAGCGCTCCATTGGGGAGATGTGCGCAATTGGCTGGGAAACAAGAGGCCACTCTGCAAAAAATTAGCATGGAATATGCCTTGATGCTGTGGCAAAGTCAAGCTTACATCAACTTACATTATAGCCCGTGTCCAGACACTGATACAGATCATTGAGGCAGGGGAATATTAACTTGCCCGAAGGTTTGTGCAACTCATATGAGGTAATGCCCCAGGTGGCCAATCGTTTGCGTTCTTGTAGCAATTGAAATTCTCGAGCATAAGGACTTGCCGAACCGCCGCTGGTGGATGAACTGCTGGCGTTGCTATGTGCACTGGAACTGGGTATGGGTTGCTTCAGCAATGGATGCCAATTGACTCTAAAAATAATAATTAAAGAAACAGTTCAGATGGAATAGCAGAAAGTACAGAAGAGCTTTAGGTTTTACCTTGGTTTAAAATAAAACGCCATTTCAACAGGCATTGGTGAACTCGGACCAGATCGCTCTGTGGGGCTGCCGGCAGTTCCACCCTCCACACGTTGCAATAGCAATCGCTGCTCGTCTTGATGCTGAAAATGATGTGGTACGTGATGATGATGGGAATGGGAATGGGAGTGGTGCTGCTGTGGTGGTGATTGCAGCTGTGGCAGATTAATATCGGCAAATAGCAGAGTTGTCTCCCAAGTCTGAGGCGGTGTGCTTAGAAAATAAATCCTACATCTGCCATCAGAGAGATTTCGAAATTGTACATTTGTTGGCACCATTGTGGATAGATGTGTCAACTGTTTGCGTACTTCTTGCACAACTTGTTTGTTCTCTGCCCAGGTTTTTGATGGTGTGGGAGCGGCTATGTGTCTATCATTGTCAATGGCATCTTCATCGTCCTCCTCATCGCCATCATCGCACTCCTCCTCGTCGTCATCGTCATCCTCGATGTCATCGTTGTCATGATTATGATGATGACCACCCTGCAATGCCAGACTATGCGGCGGTGTACCACTTGTGGGTGAGCTCAAATGATTGGTTATCACCGAGGCGGCGGCTACCACAACTTCGGTAGTGGTTGCAGTGGCAGCAGCTGCAGCTGCTTGTATGGGAGAAGTTATTGAATTTAGGGCACTACCGATTGATGAATAAAATGCATTCGCTGTGGTACCCAGAGAGGCCAATGAATTGGTTGAACCAGATTGGCTGCTCCCAGTGATTAAACCACCTGAGCTCGAGCTGGCCACGCTAACAGCCGTTGAGACGCGGGCGGTGAATCCGTCCAGAAGATTCACAAATGATGTAGCCGCTGCATTTGTTATGCTATGACTGCGATGATGACCGCCGCCACCGCCGCTGCTGTTGTTGTTGTTGCTAGTGCTTCGTGGGGGCGGTGTAGTTGCTCCCGATGCCAGCGATGATAATGTTGTTGTCATCGTTGCTGTTGTTGTTGTTGCTGCTGCCGCCGCATCGCTCATATTATTCACGTTGTTGGCATTCGGTCCGCCACGCATTGGCGGCGGAGGCGGCGGCTGCTGCGTGCTCTGACTTCTCTCCATTTTCTTTTTTCTTCTTTGACCCAGTTTTGATTTATTTTTTCTCTTAATTTTTTTTGCAACTTTTTTACACGCCCACTCCAAAATATACTGATCCTTTATCTAGTTTTCTCTGTCTTTCCTATTCAATACTCAATAATCATGGTGATAAGTCACTTGCTCATCATCTTCGGCGTTTGCTTTTTTTTTTTGTAATTTACCCTTCCCCGTCTCAGCTATATTGTTCGTCGCACCGTTCCTCGTTTTTCTTTTTATTCTTGTCTCTTTTGCTGTTGTTGTTTGTGTTGTTGTTGTTAATTCGGCAAGCAAAAGTGAAAGTACGTTTCCTATAAAACTGGAGTAATTTTCTGATAGGTCCAATGTCGTATCGAATGGTCTCTTTGCTTGGAGTTGTTGTTCTTTCAGTTGTCTCGGGCGGTGAAAGGGGGAGAAGGTTAAAATAATTAATTGCTTTCGGATTTTTGATTTGTTTGTAACACTGATAAAATAAATGATAAAATGTATGGTCACACTGCATCTGAGATGCGCAAGTTGAAACAAAGTGATGGGTGCGTGATTTCAAATTTTTATTATTTAATTACTTAATCCAGTCGTATAGTAAAGTCTTTATAAGTAAATTTAGTTAGTTTCTTGGTAATACCGAATATGCATTTATCAATCCGACTAGTTGGACTGCCAGAATACTCTAGCCAGAGTCGCCTGTATATGTACAGAAATAAACATTCTCTAAATACCATTATGCCAATAAAAAATCTATCTTACATAGCATCAAACGGACGAGCATAGCCTTCAATTTCTCCTTTGACTGTATCATCTATTGTATTTTTACACCAACCGTAAACTCCTAGTTTGGTTGCCTTTCTTAATGTATACTAGATAATTTGAATCGTTTGCCAAATAAAATACAATGTAAAATATATAATGTTTAATACTTGCCATGCGAAACGAAACGCCTGAAATTTGCATAAATTAAAAATTTTATTTACAAAGCATTTTTAGTTTTGATACCAACCTTGAACAATGCCAAATATCTCAAAGGAGCAATTATATATACTTTTATCTTCAACATCCAAGGGAAAAAATGGACCCGAGTTAATTTGTTGACTTTGTTGTTCGGTACTTTCAGAAGTGCCAATAGGTACTGGAGCATTTAAAGTAGGTGCCGCTCGTTTCCTCCTGATTGTTTGCGTAGCAGCATCTTTAGTACCCATTTTAATTAGTACATTTTAGGAACTACTCTAATAAATTTTTGATTTATGTTTTTTATAAACAGTTAAAATTTAGCCACAAGTTTGATTTAAAACTCTTATCAAACGACACAAAATATCATTAAAAATATCAAAAGGTGATACTTGAAGACATGAACTCTGTGCTGCTTTGCCATATATCCTGGAATTTTTGTATTTATTTTTTGCCGTATTGAAACAAAAAATAAAGGTTGTGAATCGCATACAAGTAAACGATTCGCAAACGAATCGGTATTTTGGATCGTGAAGTGTAAAAACGTAATATTATTTTACTAAAATTATTCTGTTTTTTGAGAAAATACAGAATTACCGCTAACAACAGATTTCGAATTTTTCCCGCTATCGCTATTTGAAAACAGGCCCTGATTTGACGGGAAAAAAGCCAATTTGACAACACTGATTGAAACACTACGAATTTGTAAAACAACAAAGCAACAAGGGAAAAAGAAGACTAAATACGAAATAATAATAATAATGCATACTGTATACGCTGTGTTGAAGAACAAACTAAGCGATGTCCATCCTCTTCACAATATTGACTTGAATAAAAAAGTGGGCGAGCTAAAAATGCTGATTTCCAAAGAGCTGCAATTGCAATTTGAGGCCAGTGAATTGGGTGAGTAAAGATACATACATATGTACATACATACATGTTTTTGAAATATGCCAACTCATTGTTTGTGTCTATTGATGTAGAACTGTGCTATCATGGCGAAATATTGGAAGATGTGAATACACTAAACCAAGCATCCATTAAACCAAACTCCCTGATCCATTGCTTTCGGAAGACCAAAAGATACGAAGGCTATGTGCCACCCAATCCCACAGAGATCAACACGAAGCACATTCAGGAGCTTTTCTCGATGACTTCGCATTTGCAGATTAGTGTTAGCTCACGTTTTAACATATTGCAAAAGATTTTGGCCGAATATCCAGAGTTTCGACGCAATCTGGGTGCCCAGGCGTTGATACGTGACTCGGTGCTTTTCAATATGCTACATGAGCCGGAGGTAGTGCAAAATCTAGTTAAAGATTATCCATTAATATGCGAGGCAGCTCCCTATATAGTGGATACCATACGCAAGGAATTGGCACGCAATAGCTCGGCTACTCAGTGTAAGTTAAGTCGGGTTGTATCTTTTAATCCTTTTAAAACTGTTTCGATATTTGCTTACAGTCCAAGAACAGGCAGCTTCAGAGTCGACCACTTCATCGGAGGAGGAAAGCTCTCTGGGGGCTGGCAGTAGTAGCAGTGGAGGCAGTAGTAGTACTGCTGTCGCCTCAGCTGCCGCCTACCGTCGCGATGAGATGGCCAATATACGTCTAATCAGTCGCCAACAATTGGCAAATGCCTTAGCCAATGTCAGTTCATTTAATTCATTATCAAATATAGCACAACGTAATGCTGATGAAGCCGCCCAGGATAGCGGATCCGCAACATCAACAAGTGCCAATCCTTCAGGAGCTAGTAGTTCTACTGGAGGGCCAATTACTTCGGATTTGTTACGCACTGAATTGGCCCGGGCGTTTCAATCCCTGCAGCAACCAACAACAGGAGCAGCAGCTGCAGCTGGAGCCAGTCAACAGCCGCCTGTAGAGCAAATGGATGTGGATCAGGCCAACGCTCCATCTGCAATGTTACAAGAAGAGGAGGATCACGATGGTGACGATGATGACGACGGTGCTGTCGATGATAGCGATGTCCTACCACGATGCTATCGCCGACATCGTTTCACCGATCAATTGCGTACCATGGCCGCCATGGGTTTCATTAATCACACGCAGAATGTTAACTATTTAACCTTGGCCGATGGCAATGTGGAGCATGCCATTAATCTGCTGATGCTCGGAATGAATTAAAGTTCATATACATCATTTTATGTTCATATAAATTATATACATACATACATCTAAAATATACTTAAGTTTAAACAAATTTTCAATGCTTTTGTAAGATTGGAAACAATTTTTTTTGGAAATACTGAATATATTTCATTTTATTTGGTAAGCAAATGTTTTTGATTCAGGTAAGAAAAATGTGTGGCTCAGTGTTATTATTATTTATTTATCAGCAGGCCCGATCATTACTATATGAGTGTATGTATATATATAATTGAACTAGTTAGTTAATTAAATCGTCTAATGCTTTGTCTTTGTTGTTATTAAATTTCATTAGAGCAGCTGAGATTTTCGTTTCATCAAAACCGAGATCCATTAGTTCACCCAAAGGTATGAGATGTTCGATTATCTAGAAAAAAAATAAGGCATTAGTATTTTTTATTTCCATATCAATATAATAAAGATTTGAACCTTTTTATCATCAATGCCGCATAGGTTAACCACTTTGGCAACACGCTCCAAAGGAAAACCCATCATACTGATTCGTTTGGCTAGTTTTTGGGCCGGCCCAGCCAGACCTTGATACATTTGATTCGAATCCGTTCGAGTTAGCATTTCCTTGCTATTGTCTTCGAGCTCTTTTTCTGTATCCCGTTCCTGCCTATGGTCCTTCTCGTTGTGACTATGGAGACGATTGCGACGCTTGTCTGCCTGCTGTTGTAATTCGGTTTTCAGTTCACGTAATATATCGGGAACACTCTTTGATTTTATATCGACATCCTGCTGTAGGAGTTGCTGATGCTGCTGTGGCGCCAGGCAAATTGTCTGTGTTGTCCACGGAGAGGAAGTGTGCTGAGTGTTCGGAGGTGTGCCAAATCCATTAAAATAGTTATGCTGATTGTTGTAGACTTGCTGCTCTTGCAGCTGCTGTTGAGGATAATATAGCTGATTGTAGCCCTGCACCTGATAGGCCTAAACATAACAAAAGATATTGTCAGCTATTAATCGTACAATTATTGGGTAAACTAAACACGGAATTTGTTTAAACCAATTATTTAACTTGTTAAAATCATTATCTACCGCTAAATTACAATCTAAGATGTGAATTGAATTAATTTATTAGAGTTTAAAAACGAAAAATTACTACAAAAAAATGGGAAACAATTAAAATTTTAAATGATTCTCCACCTGGAATTGTTGCTGTTGTTGGGATGGTGAATAATTGGGCATTTGATAAAAGTCAGATGCAGAAGAGGAGGAAATGGATGTATCCTGTACACGTCCAGATGGAATGCTATCATCAACATCATCTTCATCACAGTTAACATGGAAATTAACGCTATCTAGCGCTGCTTTGGTCTCAGCCAGAGTGGTGACTGTCAGCTCAGCGGGAGTGGGGGCGGTTGTTAATGTTGGCAGTTCCTTTACTTGTTCGTTTGTTGGCTGCTGTTGGTCTCTTCTCTCCTCCAGCTGCGTTTGATGCAGCACCTGAGCGAGTATGTCCAAATCGTTAATTGTTTTCAATTCACAATTATCAAACGGGGTTGAGTTCATATTATATTCGAAATCGGCATAATTAAATGAACTATTTCGTTTGTGTGTGGGACCATTTACAGCAGTTGGTTTGCCTGTGGCATTAGTTGTATCACAACTGTTGGCTATTGTTGTGCCATTGCCACTGCTGCTTGTAAGGATTGTGGGCTGTAGAATGTTATTAAAATTACACACAACTATTGACTTTGGTTTAACTGGTGAGTCATGCTTTTCAGGCTCCTTCTGTGTGATATTCCTATGTGACTGCTGCTGGTTTTGCTTCTCTTCGTCATCGTCGATATCGTCTTCAGAGGATGATGATGACGCACTGGGATATTCGACAGCTCCCAAAATAGCCATTTGTTTGGCTTCCAATTCACGTTTTCGTTTTTCTTGTCGCTCCTGCCGATCTTGACGTTGCTGCTGGCGTAATTGATGCCAACGCTGGGCCTTTTCCAGAACACATTTCTCCAATTGGAAGTCATACTCCGCGTGATCATCCTCCTTTTCCTGCCTTTGGCCCCCCTGGCCCAATCTGTTGAGGATTGATTGAGGCAACTGATAGATGGATGCTGGCGGAGGTTTATAGCGTTCCACTATCTTGACTGGCACATCATCCATATTATGTATGTAACAGCAGACATACACAAGGAATTTAGTTGTTTGCTTAATTTAATTGTTAACTGCGCGATCCGAGTTTTTCTTCTGCTTTTTGCGTTTGTTGTTGTTCAGCCCCAGTGCTGCCATATTTTTCTAACCATAAAAAAGCCAACTAACAAAAGAAGCCAAATACAGCCAACAAAAAATATCGGTTCGTTTTACCCAACACAATTGAATCAAAAAATAAATGTTCCCGTAAAACAAATGGAATCCAACGAAGGACGAGGAAAATGATGACATAAAATAGGGAAAATTGCTACGTTCATTCGATTTGGAAAATCTGTTTCAATGTCTCCAAGGTAAAATGCACTAAAAGGCAGCTAATTTTAACTCAAAATCTTGATTATCTTTCCATAGATTTAGCTCGCGGAATTACTTGTCGTTCCTTGAGATTCATATCCATAGATGATATACCCCATAATATGGGATTCCGAGTCGAGTTTAGAAAAAAGCTATTAAGTTGTCGTAAGAAGGAGGTGAGGAAAGCAGTGAATAGAAAACTTGATAGTACAATGGCCATGAGTTTCAAGGGCGAACTACAGTGAGCTGTACTAGATTGGCAAAGTGTCTAATAGAAATGGTCCACATAAGACGTCTCGACCTAGATGATATAGGAAAGTTGGTTTGACCCAATTGATATTTAATATGATTTATTAAATCTACTTTGTTATTCATCGAAAGTAAAGCTTGTTCTGATTGCATAGTTTTTACGTTATCACCGAATTAAATCAGGGTCTCCTAATTCAATGACTTTTGCTTTTGTTTTGATCCCGTTATTCGCAAAATTTAAATAATATTTTTGGCATGACAGTGTAACCGTTCCTCGCAAATGACGCATAGACTTGCTCGCAAATGATGTCAAGCGGCAGCCGCTTTTGTTCCCATTTCGATTTTAATAGTTTTTATTCTTCTAATTATTCGCATTTCAAACTATTATATGGATTCGGAAGAGGACTTCATCAATGAAGATGTTTGCCGAATTTGCAGAAGCGTCAACGTGGCTAATCTTGTTGGCATATTCGAGGATCGCGAACGAATGCCTATGCAATGGGAAGGCGGAAAGTTGGAGCCGGCGCTCGCTGATATTTTAAATGAGTGTGCAGATTGCATGATAAAACCAAAGGATGCATTGCCTCAAAAAATATGCCACTCCTGTATATCAGCTGCTCGACAGACATTCCAATTTAAACGAATGTGTGAACAAAGCTATCAATTCTTTAAGCAGCGGCTTAAAGTGGGTAGCTTTAAGGATTTAGATCTGGCATTGTCGTTGCTCCTTGATCCGCTAACGGGAGTCAAGGTGGAGGCTGACGAGGAAGAATCCATTGTGTTAAATGAAACACTCGAGGAAGTCCAACAAAATCAAGAAGAGAAGGTGATGGAAGAATTATTGCTGGAGGAGTCGATAGAAAATGAGAGCAAAAAGCCGGTAAATAAGAAGATAAAGCCATCAGATGAAATTCAAAGCAAGAGGATTCCTGAAGATAAAGTCGAAACTAGGTCAAGAAGATCTAAAAGTGGCTCAACATTTCAGCAGTTAGCAAACGAGACCTTCCCCTGCCCCCATTGCACTAAAACTTTCGATCAGAAATCTTACCTAACAAAGCACTTAAAGTAGGTTTCATTACTCTCAATCCAATAGCCAACCAATTTATGTTTATTTCTATTTATTTCGCAGACGGCACACCGATGATAAAACCTTTGTCTGCCCAACTTGTGGGAAAACGTTTCTTTTTAAAACTCATCTTATCACCCATTTGCGTGTCCACACTGGCGAACGGCAATTTAAATGCCAGGACTGTTCCTTGTCATTTACTCATAATCACCATCTTAAGGATCATCAAAAGATTCACACTGGCAATAAACCCTTTCAATGTCCCCACTGTCCACGCACTTTCACTCAACGCAGTAATCTTAAGTTGCACATCAATTTGCACACCGACAAAGGGCCATATAAATGCCCAGATTGTTCAAAAACCTTCTCCATGAAGTGTGCTCTAACCAAACATCTGCCAGTCCATGCTGGAGAAAAGCCATTCCAGTGTCGTTACTGCCCAAAGAGCTACACAAAAAGTCATAGTCTCAAACGGCATGAACGTGATCATACAGGTGATCTATATCGTTGTACCTCATGCGCACATGTCTTTAAGGAGCTATATAAACTGCGTCATCACTCGAAAAATGTTCACGGCGTCAAGCTGGACATTAATGACAAAAAAATAAAAACGAAAGTTGCAAATGGAAAAGTTAAACCCAATAAGTAATTAGTTCAATATTTTATTACATTTTGAAAAGTATTGTGTTTCCCGCGGTGAAACAAAATATTCAAAGATTAGTTTATATCTGTCAGAGGTTTTTGATTTGACTGAAATGTTTATTTTATTCCTGTTTAAGATGTTACACCAAAAATATTGCAGCCGTAATTTAGTTTACAATTAAGTTAAATATTGCAAAAATCTATTGACTATTTATTTAAATGAAACTTTTAATTTATATTTCTTTTTACGTTTAAAAAAATATTTAAAATCACTTAAATGATTTTAAAATTTAGCCAAATCGATCGAAGCTTGTGTAAATGATTCCTTTAAGGAGGAAATGGCCCATACGTCAAATTATAGTTTAGGATTAATATATTTTGTTTTAATAAATTTTTTTTTATCATTTAGTAGCTCTTCTATCATCCACTTTGCGCTTTTTCAACTCCATCAGCTGTGACCAGTTTTCATCCCATCCAGCAATTACTTTCTGGGCATTTAAATACCATTTGTGGACATTTTCATATTTGCTCAAATCAAAGCCAGCTGCATCAAATGTTGAAACGCTGGACTGACAGGCTATATCAGCTACCGTGGGTTTATCGCCTTTACCTAAATACAGTTGATTCTCCAAAAAAGTGTTTAATAGTTCAAAATTTGATTCAATTTTCTTCAACGCTTCTGGATCAGCAGGTGCTCCACGATATTGTGGTGGATAATACTTAACAAAACTGGGATACAATGTGTTCATATCAAAGTAAAGGCATTGATTGAGGATCGTTGAGGATCTTTGGGATAAAGCGAATCATCTTTGCCGTATTGTTCCGCCAGATATATAAGTATAGCACGCGACTCCCATAATACAAATCCATTGTCAACAATTGTAGGAATTGTATGCTGAGGATTTAATTTTACAAATTCTGGATTTAATTGTTGTCCTCCGGTAGTATCAAGCACTTTTCTATTTAGTTGTAATCCCAAAACTTTAGCTACCATAATAATGGAGCGACAAATTGAGGAACCGGGAGAGTAATAAAAGTCCATGTTATATTCGCTTCAAGTATTGCTGATGACTGATTTGAGCAATAATAAAGCTTACTCATCGTGATAAAACGTTTGGTCTGGCATAAGTGAACATACATGAGTTTGTTAAAAAGAGAGAGAGAATGAGGTAAAGAACAACCCAGTTGGAACTGGAAATCACTATCGTCCATAAATTCGGAGTGTGTTTTATTAAGCGCTCCAAATGGATGGAATAAATAAATTAATCGTGATTTCAAGATCTTTGTTATTTTTCAGGCTACACATAAATAAGTATATATATTAAATCCAATTAAATGAAGTCTTTTAAATTAACTAATATGAAATATTCAATTTATAATTTTTGTACGATCCGCAGCTAAAGCTAAAAGAACAAACAATGTTGCCTTATTGAATTTATGACTACGAAGTAAGTTTCTTAAGTTCAGCGGTTTTTGATTTGCCATCACCCGAGGACGATTTTCGCGGTGCTGGAGTAGGTTTTGAATCTTTTTTGCCATAAAACATATCCACAAATAGGGCAGAGAATACCAAGACTGCTCCCAGCCATTGTCGGGCGATTAAAACATTGCCAAAAAGTAATACAGAGCAAAGAACAGTGAAAAATTTTCTTGTAGTGGTAACAACAGAACAGGCCAATGGTCCAAAATTGGCAACCATTAAGAAAATGAAAAACTGTCCTATAACGCCGCACACAGATATCAAAGCCAGGTGTGTCAATGCCTCTGGATGACTAAAAACAAAGGATATGAAATCCTTGGCTTCACCTGATTAAAAATAAAAAAAAGGTAAATAGATATGCTGACCGAAGAGATTCCTGATATGGACATACCTGTTACGAGAAGGGGGCCGCAGAGCATCAGTGTACTCCAGAAATTCATAGCCACCATCATCTGTTGACCCGTTGGAGAGCTAGCTGCACGAATTCGGTCTTGCACTGCCCCGGTTAGACCATCCATAGAAAGACTTAGGAAGAGTAACACTTCACCCAGCATTGTGGACTCTGCTGGTAAATTGGACACTTTGCTCTCCTTGTACATGAACAGAATGACACCTAGGACAATAGTCAGAACACAGGCGTAGCGCGTCCAGCTATATGTTTTCCGCCCAATCAGAACACCCAATATCATTACCGGTATTGGTTTGGCTGCCTTGCCCACCACAGCAGTTGGATAAGGAACCCAACGCATGGCCATTGTTGTGGATACCATGGCCAGCAAATAAGTCAGGGAACAAACAGCATAATAACCTGTATGTGTAGTATCCTCCTTGGTGGGTCGGATCATTAAAAGTCCTACAAATGTACATATAGTTAACATCACTATGTAATCTCATCCAGACTTATAACAAACCTTTGGCAAACAAACAATTGCAAGCACACTGCACCCACACCAGGGCCAAAGCATAGGTAAACCGTTGACCAATACTACCGTCTGGTTGGACTTGGTCGCCATAACGCCCCCGCGTCAATTTCTCTTGTACAATACCATAGAGAAAGTAGCAAACAAAAATGCCAACGGCATAAATAACAAATCGGCTGCGCTCCGTTAAGTTCATCCTGGATTTGTTTAACGTTTCACTTAAACGCTAGAATCGGGAAGCAAGGGAGAAACGCGGATATTTACACAATTTGCATAGTTGTTAACTAGTGTATGTGTGTGTGTCCAGTACGTGGACATCTGGCTTTGATTTTATTGCGCTGATTGCCGATTTGTTGGGTACGTGGTTTTGTTTTTATTGTTACCGAAGTGTGACCTGACCAGCATGTTCTTAAATCGGTTAAATGTAGATAGTTATTTACACGCGTAAAATACGGTCATTCGTTAAGACGCGGTGATATTCAAAATTCAAGAACTTTTTACATTTTTCATTCGTTTCATCAATATTTAATTTTAACAATTAGTTGGTACAAGATGGGAAAAATGTTTAAACTTAGGAAGATGCAGTATGTGAAAGGAAGGGTTAGAGGCATAATCTATACGCCACGTAAAATGCAGCTAAATTATAGGGTTGCAGACACCATTTGAATCCATTTATTCATGGCTTGTGCTTCGTCTGAGTATGTTGGGACGCTTGATCACTATCGCCAATTGCTTCTCCGAGTTTGTACGCTTAAGTTTGTCAGTAGTTGAGGATGATTCTGCGACCTGAACAGAAGCCTGTTTGACCTCAGTTTTCTCTGCCTCCGGGGCATTCTTCAAAAATGACCTATCCATGACGGGTGGATATACAAATATGTTGCTACACATTCGCTTCACATTGGTTGTGACAAACTCCTGTAGCGGCGCCCGAAGTCCTAGTGGGGTTTGCTTTAATTGAATCTTTTGGGTATTTGCCGCACGGCGGCTTTCAAGCAAACTGCGGGCGTACTTGGCAACGCTCTTCACATAGATCTGATTGTAAAAAGCAATAATGTCTCCTGTCCTTCCTTCTGAGAGTATAACTTGACGATAGACGCTGCTTTTTCCAAATGGTTGCCGACGATATTGTTGGATGATATCGCTGAAATTAAGACGCTCCTTGGTCAGACGGTCATGCAGATGGATAGCACACAGTAATAATTGATCCAAATGGCGCTGCTGGATTAGTTTGCCACCATCTAAGGTTATGGAATATTCTACAAGTTGCCAAATAAGAATGTATGACTCCTTGATGTAGAGTGCTTGGCAGAGACGGGTCAGTCGTTGGTGGGCCAGGCTGTAGAATTTCCTCAAGCAAATATATGGTCCCTGGGTGGTGCTCGCAACAGGTAGATTTTCCTTTTCTACAAAACACTTTTTATGCTGGACCTCCTTTGCGTTTGGAAGGCTACTGCCCCAATCGGAATTAAAACATTTCCAAAATTGGGAACTGTTGCGAAAGATGAGCGATTCGAGACACTTTTCCTCCACTATATGCAGATGCTTAACCAATTGACGGCTTAGTAGATTATTGTGATGACGCACCACCAGCTCAGGTATCTTTTGAAAATGATAAGGATCCACGTCCGGGTAACATGATAATACAAATGGAAACATTAGTTGATCCACATCTTCGTCATATGCAAAGAGGGCAAGATCCAGACAGCAGGCCATGAAATTAGTGCTGAAAGTTGGCTGCTCCAGTAACTGGGTAATTTTCATAAATGGCTTCATTTCGAGCTCAGTCGTTATAATGGTTTGGAGAAGCTTATAAAACAGGCCGCGAGCCAGTTTGAAACGAGCTTCAGCTTCCTGCTTATTAAGCCAATTCTTTACCACAATACCAAATTGCAAGCCCATATTCTGAAGCGAGGTTTTCAGTTCGCTTAACAGATTTCCAGAGTTTTTTCCCACAGCTTCAACTATTATTGTGGGCATGGACTGCGGCAATTTTTTATTTAAGAGCTGACTTAGACTGCTTGACATTTGAGGCTCTTTTTTACTTTCTTCAGCTTGATCATGTTCTTGACTTCTGCATAAAAGAACCCGCTCATCCATCTCACTGATATCGGCTATGTGATGGACATAGCTACGATTCAAAGCCGCAAGGTTGATTTCCAGGATGCCATCTTTAACCAGATCTCGAAATGTATTATCATTGCCCAAAAGTCGCTGATCCATAAAAAGCACCATAAGACTCTTGTGGAAAAATGCTCTCTGCATTATTCTTATACCCTTTTCTGGAAGTTCTGGCAGTAAAGCCATAATGGAAGGTAAAGCGCTCCACTTGTCCAATTTATTGCTATTAAATTCCGAGCTAGACCAATCTTTTGGGAGTCCTGGAAAACTTTGATTGATAACAATTGATCCGGTCACTTCTAGAGCATTCACATAAACAAGTTCCATTACACAAATGAGCAGCTGGCAACCATTGACTAGATTTTCAGTTACAAAACTGGGTAATTCATTCCGCAAGACGAGAAAAAGAATCCAACCAAACTCATAGAGTGCCTGATAATGGGAGCGGCCCTCATCACCCTCCTGGCCCACATCTTTGGGCAGTACGTACAAGTGTTTAAAGATATTTTGATAGTGCTGCTGGACAATCATTGTAATGCTCATGCGGCGTTGAAGTTCCACAATTTCCTGCTGAAAAGTCTGATCCTGCTGTGTCAGCCAGTTCCAGTGCTCCATTCGCTTCAAAAACTTAGTCATGTTCATTTGAAAGCAACGCAATAGACGAGTCAATGACATGTTCCAACTTTTGGTACGCTCCATCCCAGTTGTGGTAGTGTCCACCTCCTGCTCGTCACAGTTATCAGTCTGTTCCTTGCTACGCATGTCCTTCATTTTAGCCTGCTGCAAACAACTGTAAACAGCACAGCAAAACCATTCCTGGGCATCGGCCGACAACAATCCGCCATCTGAATTATACCGGCGAAAGGTATCCAGAGCATTCTGTTTTATATAGCTGTTCAATTCAAGCGGTTCACAAATCTGGGCGACGCGCTTCATCTCCGCGTCGTCCTCTACCTCAATCTCCTCTTCGATGTAGCTCATTTCACCACTATCGCTGTGCGCCATGAATAAGTCAATTATTTGTTAACCTTAAATTGTTTATAATTAATACCCAAATGTTTGACTGTACAGAAAATGAAAATTATTCCAAAGGCGCGAATGAAACAGTGTTGGACACCATCGATAGCAGCAGCGTTGATTACAGATAGTTATCGGAAGGAACTTATCGATTATATAATAGGTTAGGTTATCGGTTTTGTAGCACAGAACGAAATTATGTTATCGCTACTAAAATAATATCGTATAATATGTTCCCTGGGTTCAACGTCGATACATCGTTAACAATCAAGAAAAAACTATTAAAAATTTCAATTTCACAGTTTTCGTAACTTTTTTTTTATAATTCGTAAATATTGGGTAGAAAATGTCGCAACGTAATCATCGAATAGATCGAATCGCTCAGATGAGCAAACAGGAGGAGATTATAGCAAAGAAACGTCAGGAGATACTTGAGAAACAGAGAACCCTGAAGCTGGCAGTTAAGGTGGCTGAGGCACAAAATTTGGCTGCGAAAAAACTTAAAACTATACCTGCACAAGATCTTGATGAGGAAGATCATCAACTGCAGCCACAGCAGCTGGGTCAAGAGTTGGTGGACACATCTTCGAATAATGAGGACACCCTGGAAACGGAGGCAAGTGGTGAGCCTGCAACTGGAAACGGCAAGGAGACTGCATCAACGGTCGTATCGACACCGTCAGCGACTACAAAGACTCTTAACAGCTTTACTGGGAAGACGGGAAAGATAACTTTTGGAATGAAGCGCCAGCAGCTACCACAACCCATTCTAGACCAGCCGCCCTCCAAGGTGATGAATACATTTTGTAATGATGGTTCGTTTCTCGAAAACTTTAAAAAAATACTTGAGAAACATGAAAAACCACCCCAGCCACCGATAATAGTTCCTCCAGTGCCACAGCCCAGGTAAGTATTATTTGAGTAATCTTATATGAATTTTCTTCTTATTTCTCCTATTTACTCTACAGCACTGAAGAGGCAAACTCGGGAGCGGACACAAACGCTGCTGGTAGTCCTCAGCAACCACAGCAGCAGGTGGAAATGGCCATAGCCACAAGCACAAGTGCAGCTTCGGTTATGCCACCTATACCAAACATTTCGGTGACCAGTTCGGCGCCGAATCCTCTAGCATTTACCATACCTGTGCAGGCAGCCCCTCCGCCACCACCACCATTTGCATTCAATCCCACCCTTTTGCCTCAGGGACCGCCACAAATGTCGTTGCCAGCTGCCTTCTTTCATGCCGGACATTTACCGATGCAATTGCATCCTGTGACTGCTGCAACAGCTCCACCGCCGCCTCCGCCGCCACCACAACTGCCACTTGCATTGGCCAATATGGCGCCTATATATATGTTAGGTCCTTCTGCTGTGGAGGGATTACAATTGAATGCAATACCGCCACCCAAAGAATTCGATATAAACGCCATAGCCAAGCCAATTAATATCGAGCCAATGCAAATGCCACAAACACAAACTGAAGCTGGCCTGAACCTAATACCCGATCATTTGGTTGCAGCGGTCGTTAATCCTCAGCAGCCACCACCACCGCCACCGCCTATACAGGACACACAAGAATACAATAATTCGGATGAAGCTGAAGATTTGCAGCAGCAGGAGTCGCCACCAACACCCTCACGAGGTATGTAATTAAATTTGTTATCAGATATTTGTTATTTGTTCTGTTTTTCCTCATAACCTACTTTCCAACTTTACCCTAAATTTCCCCTCCTATTCCCGTATCCTCTGATCTGATGCATATTTATGAAATTTTTTATACATTTTTTAAATCGTTGAGCACGATTTTAAAGCAATTTATGTAGTTTTTTCAGAAACATGCATACAATTGCCAACGTGTATAGAAAACCTTATCGCACTGGTTGCCGAAAATGGTGAAGATTATGAAGATAAAATACGTATGCATAGAAGCGAATTGCATCCGGCTTTGTGGTAAATCTACAGAATTATGTTTTCACAACAAAAAGAAAAGGAGAAAAAGAGATTGCCGGGTTGGGTTGGCTGTGGAATAGCTGTAGAACATTTAAATCGTTAGCAATGTGAAATCATCGATATGTTTAAACATTTCATTTCATATTTAGTTTAGAAGTTATTTAGTTACTTTATAAATAATTCATATTTAGAAATTAACTCTTTTTAGTTATCTTTGTTGTTTGCTGTCATGAATTGAATTGTCGAATAGGGCCCTCATTTAGACAGTTGTTGGACTTTTTTTGCTCTTTTTTGTTTTGTTTTATTATTGCAGATCTCAGATTTATATTAAATTCTTTCATAAATGCCCATTTTCCATATAGAGTAATGGATAAATGCTAACCTTTGTGCCTATCCTTAGACCAATTATTTCGTCTGGTTAAAGAATTAAAATTTATTTTTCTTCAGATTTAATTTTCATATAACGCCACTGTAAACGAAAGGTTCAAATAATATTAATATTTGTTAGAAGAAGAAAAACATTAATTTTTATTAGATTAATTTCATAATACCACAAGGTCAATCCCAGCCCAAGTCTCGTTCGTCGTTTTAACACTTACCTGGAGATGGGAGATAAAGCCGGCAGATTTATGCGAAAACCAAACGATACGAACTTATTAAAATGGGACAGAGTTACTTATAGAATGTTTTTGTACACAAACCACAAAACTTAACCCGTTGAGCACTTTTCATTGTATGTTTCCACTACTCTTTTTGAATTTTAACAATAGGTTTCTTTATGATAAGAGCTGTGAGCAATATCGAAGCTATCGAAGACAAATACTTGACTACAAGCACCAGCAAAACGAACGACAACGAGAGCGGGAGTTAGGCAGGCAGGAAGAGCAAAACCAAAAGGAGCCGCAACACCAGCAGAAGGATCAACATGAGCGTAACAGTAATTCGGCAGCCGATATATATGATCCAGAATCGGCAATTAGTGCTGATATCGATTCCGATGATGAGTATATGCGTGGAATGATGGATCGCAATCGCGATAACATTAAACGGCGCATTGAATGTCGCAATGAACTGAGCGATGAAGAGCGTCGAGAGCGCGAAGAATCATCAGCAATAGCAGCAGCAGATGCAGCTGATGATCGTGAAGAGGAGGAGGATGAAGAGGACGAGAAAGAGGTCCAGCGGCAAAGGCGCAAGCGCGATCGTAAAAGTCGTTGGGGAGAAAAGGAGCAAATGTTACCGAGCGGCTCAAGTGAGTATATTAGCTTTTATTTGCTTCTTAATCTGATCTGCACTTGTTTTTACTTAATTTTAGGCACTTCAAGTGGCAATTTTGGCAATCAGAACAAACCAATGTTGTCTACCGTAACCCGTAATGATCCCGCTCTGCTGCAATATGCACGTCTCAATTATGGTTCCACACAATTATCCGAAGACCAGTGGAAACAATGCGAAGAGCATTATAAAGTCAATCTGCTGTATCAGGATATGATGCGTAAGCGTCAGGAAATTGACCGCTTGGCCCGAGGTGGGAAATTTAAGTACGAATATGATTCCGATGAGGAAATCGATGAAGGGGGAACCTGGGAGCATAAATTAAGAACAGCCGAAATGGAAGCTACCTCTCTGTGGGCTAATGCACTGACTAAACAGAGTGAAGGCAAGCATCATATCGGTGATTTTCTGCCACCAGAAGAGTTGAAAAAGTTCATGGAGCAGTACGAGGCAAAAAAGAATAACAGGCAACCGGATTTAAGTGACTACAAGGAGTACAAATTAAAGGAGGACAATATCGGTTTCCAAATGTTACAAAAACTAGGCTGGAAAGAGGGTCAGGGTCTGGGTCAAGATGGCGCTGGCATTGTGAATCCTGTTAACAAGTAAGTATAGCAGAAAGACTTCGGAAAAGCTAAAATTATGCCAATATTTTCTTTTCTTTTTAGAGCTCCTCAACGTGATGGTAATCAGGGATTGGGTGTAAGCAGTGCAGCTCAGCCGGAAAATTGCGATAATGAATATGATGCTTATCGCAAACGTATGATGTTAGCTTACCGTTTTCGTCCTAATCCTTTGGTAAGTTGTGACTTAAATATACTTAGTTAATACCAGCTTAACTAATTTTTCTTTATTTTTCAGAACAATCCACGTCGCGCCTATTATTAAGCCTAAATAGTTTCTAACCATATTGGCGTTTAGTATCATTAATCCTATTACACACTACTCTCCTTCATACATATATCTTACACACACCAGACCAGTTTATGAAATTAAAATTATGTTCTTGTTTAGCAATGAAGTTAAATTGAAGATACAATATGCTCGAAAAATGTAATTATATTTCGTTTATATGATAGATCGATATCAGCTTAAAATTATTGCTATAAAATAGGTATGCAAATGCATCTAGGGACTGGGCTTGGGTTCGGTGTAACAGTTTGATCCAGCTCTATAGCTAGGGACTATCAATACGTGTTGTAGGGGTTCACCATCTACATCTGTATAAAAAAAGGATTTGGCCTTCTGGATTTTTAATTGATGCTTATCATCAACATGTGGACACAATGACTTTTTAAAAATCCTTGAACCGGAACTACTCTGCTAGGAACACCTAAACGCTAATAATACTAAATTGTACTCGAACTGGAAATCGATATTCTTAGCCTAAGAGTAAAGTGTTAAAACTGGGGTTTGGTTGCCACGTGCCAATACCACCGGGCATTTCATATCCGATGTGAGCATCTCCAACCAAGACATGTAGAGTGGAGCTGAGATGGCCTCCTAGAATATCATAAATAGTTATTAAAATCATGATCCAGAATTATAGACGAAAGTGAAAACTTACTTTTCGTGGCATGGGCAATGACATAACTACTAATGAAGCATGCGACGAATGGTTGACGACTAGTTCGTGAATGCGCAATTGACGGTTTGTTTTCTCCGCCATGTTTTGCAACTCTTCATCAGTGATTCCGAATTCATTGCGAGCACTGCGTCGGAAGGGCTCAATGAGACGCTTGTGCTTTAAAATCGTATCGTGACGCGGCTGCTCTGAGACACCTTTCAGCATGATCAGCTCGGAGTATTTGATACGGAATTTGGTCAGGAGACTAGCCATGCTGTAATATAAAAGGTTCACATTTTTTTATGAAGAACATTAGCATTGATGATCCTTGCTAATAAACCTTACCTCTTCTCCTCGGTCTCTTCATCCTTGCCGTGACACATGGCAAATACCCTAAGCTTGCAATTGGCCCAATGTGAACGCATAGATATTATGTAGGGCAGCAGGATAGTTAAACCTAAAAACCACAAAAAAACCACAACCCTTTAGAATACCAAAATGAAATTCCCTCATGAAAGAAAATCCTCACCTCCATCATCGTACAACCAGAAGACATCAATTGTGCCCTTGGCCTGTTTACGAGTAAATATGGTCATGGCCTCTAGCAAACTTTGCGGTATCTCAGATCCACCTTTAGTGTGGTAAGTAATAGCTGGATCGTCAGATGTGCCATTAACCTTATAGCTATGTGAACTGCGCTGCATATTGGGCATTGGAGCCGGTTGGGGTACAGTATACGATGAATTTGGGCTGTCCATGCTGGCCAGATTCAGATTGGAATCAATGTGCAAAAGCTCAGAAGCTGCATTTGCCGCTGGCATCAGTTCATTGGTGAATCCAATCGCATTTGGTGTATTTAAGTGATTAAGACTATTGTTACCAGAAGCTATGGTAACTTCAGGGCTAAGTTCAGAGAAATCCAAACCATTGGTCAAGCGAAGTAAAGCAACACCCATGCGCTGAGAAAAGGCATTACTAGGCGCAGAAAAAGGAGGGAAATATTAAATAGTTTCATTAACAGATTGATAAATTTTCACTTACTACAAAATGGAAAAGTAACTCTCCACTTCCTCTTTTCGACAACGATTCCAATCAGGCTTATAGCCTACCAAAACAATGTTTGGTGACATTTTACCAAAACCGGTGGACTTGATCAATGCATTTATGCCATCCTCAAGGCTGAAACCATCAATCACATTGTAGAAGGCTTTAATTTTGCGGGCATCCAAATATTTCTGTCCATCTTTCACCAAATGCAAGCGATTCTTGTAGCCCACGCGTACCTGGAATAAAAGAGGAACTCTTTTTACGAAAAAATTAATTAAGGATTCTTAATCTATGGAACTTACTGGTATTATATTGGCCACAAACATAAGGGAATTGTTTTTGGTGAGCAGAAAACCAAAATCAACCAATGGTGGACGAGTCTTTGGATCACCAGATAGCACCAAGACCTGGGGATGGTAATTCTTAACGTGATCGGAGACATTTTGTAGCCGCTGCACAGCCATTAAAGCAGCCTTATACTGTTGGGCCTGGGTCGTTGATCCCCAATTGGCATCCGGTTTGCGATACATAACGACCAGATAGAGGGCGAAGATAATGCCAAATGTTATAATAGCAGCGACGTAATTAATTAAAAACATAATGGCCAAACACATGGCGAATCCAAAGAGACTAAGCCAGGCATTGTAGTACTTAAATGTGGGACGCCAACCCAAAGGTTTGACAAATGCCGCATGGAAAGTACAGAAGTTGATCAGGGCATAGGAGGCCAAGTAGAATGTGGAAATCAGTGGAGCAATCAAATTGAGTTCACCAATTAGCAGGAAAGATGTAGAGATAAAGAATGTCAATACGTAACCGCGATACGGTTCTCCATGTTTGCCATATGGCTTTGAGAAGAATATCAATCCGGGATAGATTTCATCTATGCCCAAAGCCTGGACCAAGCGGGGCACAGACAATAGATTTGTCAATGCTGTACTCAAGGTAGCCGCAAAGCAACCGGCATAGATCAGTGGTCCCCATAAGGACATCGTCTGCATCATTTCGTACGAGTTAAATAGACCCCAAGTGCAACTGTTATTTGCCATGCAGGGCAACTCCGATGGTATAATGGTTCCATTGACCAAGTCTCCAGGAATACCCGAAGCATCACGTACAGCTGCGCCACCGGCAAAGAGCACGAACAAAGCATACGAAGTCATCGATAACAATAGGGACCAGAATGTTCCCTTTGGTATGGCTGCACCAGCATCCTTTAGATCACCGCAGATATTTGCACCAGCTTGTATGCCAGTTACACTGGGAAAAAATATGGCAAACACACTGAAGAAATCATGATTCACTCCCTCTGCATAGCGATAGTCTGATCCAAAGTTCTCTTTAAATGTATTCCCTATTATGGGAAAATTAGTAGCCATTAAATAATTTCTAAGATTACAATTTGTGAACTTACATGAAAATCCCACAAATCCTTTTGAGATCAATGTTTCATTACCTCCGGGTCCTATGGCAGCACCAATTAGGAAGTTAAATATGGCCAACACAATGGTTACAATCAAAAAGTTTTGCGCCTTCGTCTCCCATTCCATGCCCACGCAACAGACCAAGATGAGTACCAAAATGGTTATAGCTCCAACAATTCGAATGTCATTGATGCCATTATCCACAATCTTAAGATTATTGTTTTCTGTTGATAATTCAAAAAGAAATACGAAAATTTTTTAGTTTCAAACAAAATGTTTTTAAAGTTCGTAACTTGATTTAAAAGTTCGCATAATGCTCATACTTACTTAATAAAACATTTAACGATTCGCAGAAACCAATAGTATTCATGGAGGCGGAGACGGCATTGGCAAACGCAAATACAACGCCCACCGATGCTCCGAATTCGGGACCCAATGAGCGTGATATAATGAAATAGACGCCACCACCCTTGACCTCACCGTTGGTGCTAATGGCTGACAGCGAAAGTGTAGTTATGACGCAGACCACCGCCGAGATCGTAATTATAATCAATGATTGCAATATACCCGACTCGGCCACCACCCAACTGAGGCGCAAGAAGAGCATAACACCCCAAATATTTAATAGACATGGTATCAGGACGCCAACAATCCAGCCAAGTTTAATGTGACCCCCAATCGGTTCCGGTTCTGTGGCATCTGGTATGGTAATACTCTGAAAAAATAAATAAAATAATAAATTCCCAATTGCTATGATAATCTATCTGATTTCGGATTTTAATTGAATTGACTCAAAATGGTGTTAATTGATCAAGTACATCACAGAATTATGTGTTAAATACATTCACAAACTTAGCCCGAAACGTTTAACTTTTGCATTAATCTCAAAACACGCATATGTTTCCAATATCGCTCATACGTCATGTTCAACATGGGCTACATACGAATACGTATCCAATTAACAACGACGCCAGTGTCAGTGACAGTGTTGGTGTTGGTGTTGGTGTCAGCGTCAGTGCCAGTCCCAGTGCCAGGTCCAAAGAATTGGGAAAATTTGAAGCATCAAATTGCGTATCTAATTAAAGTTGATTTTATTTTATAACCACACTAAAACTCAAACCTCATAAAAGAGGAGTCCCCTCACACTTAAATGTAGACACACAAACAATCGCCAAATTTCAACGTTAACCATAAACCTTGTTCTTATGGTGTGACAATTTGATCAGGTCTTTTCACTATATCTTCCATTATTGTTGGTTTCATATTTTTTTCTCGTTTTTTTTTGATTTTCTTCATTTATTTGAGAGCTCATTTATTTTATTGTTTGCCCACATAATTGAATGTTTTTACTGTTTTCTCTTCTATTTCTTTTTTTTTTTTTTAAATGTTTAGCACGCGTGTGGAAAGAAAAGGGGCTGGGCAGGACTAGGTGACATCGATTGACAGCCACCCCTTTGCACACGCTGCGTATACGCAATGCTGGTGGCTAGTTAGTCAGCGTTGTTGGATGTGACCCCGCAATGGGTGGCCCCATGTTGATGTTGATTGTTTACACATTTTTGGCGGCACTGAAACCCAGACAAACCAACAGAGAGACATAGTCGGTTAGACACTGCCGGACGGACAAATAGAGGGAAAGACATACAGACAGCAGGCAAACCGTCGGACAGACACCTTCCAATCGCTTTTGCAATGTTATGAACTAGCTTCCTATGGCCATTTAATTTAGTTAAAGACTCATTTGGCGTCGTCGTCATCATCGTTGTGTGGAAATTTCTTTTTTTTTTTCTATTTTCTGTTTTTTTGCCCACACGGAATTGGAATTGAAATTGGAATTGGAATTTGCGCTTTTACCATATACAATTTGGCGAAGGGCGGAATGCGGGCTTGGGGGACTTATAGTTGTTATTCCTGGGGATAACTTGTGGCAGCGATTTAGTGTGTAGGTGGTTAGCAATAGATAGATATATAGATAGATAGATGATTAAATATATGATAGTTGTATGTTAGTTCAAGGAAGTCGTAGTAAATAGAAATTTGAGTGAATTTATTATGTTTGTGTGTGGCATTCAACTTCTTATAGAATTTAAATGAATGGTTAAGAAGAAGATTTGATACGAAACCTGACCATGATTCCACATAATTGGCATAAAAATTGTTTCGATTATTAAGAATGAATTTGTTTGAGTAGCTTTTTGAGGGTGAAAAATGGTGCAAATTAATACTTTTTTCTTTGGCTTCTTTTTCGTTAATTGTTTTGTTTGATTTATGAAAGAATTATTCTGAGGGAAATCCAAATATATGGCATATGGTACGCCACACACACACACACACACAAATACACACACCTTGCCAAAATGTATTGTAATTGTGCTTAATGCCCAGCAGGCGAAACTAACAAATGCGTTTTAATAAAAATGCAAAAGAAACGCATAAAGAAATCAATAAAATTTTTGTATAAAAATAGCAAACAACTCTTTGGCTATGAATTGCAAATTGAAATTGTAATTACAATACAAATAACAATGCCTCGAACAAGTGCATGGGGGATATAAAAAGGAATCCAGAAAACGAAATAGGGTGAAAACGGCTAGGAAAATGGCATAGAAAATGCGCAATGGCCAACGAGTTGTTGCTTCTGTTGATGATGTAAACAAATTCGAAAAAAGAAAGAAATATTGCTTATACGCCGTGTGTTGCTATGGACAATCAATGGGATGTTTGGTTGCTTTTCAAAACAATTTATTATTGTTATTATTCGATAATATATATATTGTTAAACATGACATTCTCAAAATTCGCAGAACACTTTCAACTGGATTCAACTGGAAAATTTCTGGCGTTTTTCAAGTGTTTAGTGACAATTTTAATTGATTGAAAATCGAATAGTAATCAATTTTTTTTTTCAAGTTGATGTTGAAGGTTTATCAATTTGACAGGTTGCCAGCTAACTTTGACAGGTTCAACAACATACCAACGCGCACCATCCTTACCCACACACACACACACACACACACACACACACACACAACACACACTTTGTGTGAACTTGAACCGAACTTTAATACCTCGTTTTCATGATAAGCAGCAAGAAAGCAGCAAAATGTCAATAACAACGCCATTTGCTGGTGGCTGCTGTCAATTTTAATGATACGCCGCACTTGTGTACACTTTATAACCCACCTCCTCTTTTTCACTAAACACTATCCTCTTATACCCAATAAATGCAGGTACCAATAGTGCTGGTGCTTCAATGTTGACAATATCCCTGCCCATTCCAATGTCCACTTTTATGTCATTGCATTGCTGCATCTTTTTGTTGACTATTAATCCAATGCTTTGACCATGGATATCATCTTACCAGACGTCACAGCTTCTGATATAATTTGAAGTTAAATGAGAGAGGTCAGTAATGCTTAGCTCCTGGACTGATCAGTGCAAATTTGATGAAGGTATGGCTAAGATTTATTTATCTACAAAGTGTCTATTAAATATATAGATCTAGAATCTAGATTAAAAAGCGAAATTCTTTAAACTCCAAATTTCCCATGTTTATATTTTTGAAATCTAACACTTAAATCTTTTAGCTTTGGTTGTGAATTGCTTATATTTATGCTACAAAAGCTTTTGCTTGTTTTAATTTGCTGTTAGTGGAGGAATTAACACCTTTGACTTTAAGAAGACATTTACTTTATCTTATCACTTTAAACGGTTCCATTGTTTGTTATTTCCAAGCAGTTTATGTGGCGTCTTCATTGGAATTCCCTTAATGATTGTGCGGCATTGTAATGCAATTTTTATGATATTCTATCATACTACCACGCTGCCACATGCCTCATGCCCCATGCCTTAAGTCCTATGCCTCATGTTACTCAGTCCCAGTAGCCATAGTAAATTAATTAAACAAAATGCGTTGGATAAGTCTGTGTGTGTGTGTGTGTGTGTGTGTGTGAGAGAGATTGTGTGCGAGCGAGGAATAGAGGGGCATAAGTATAGTTAATAGGGAGGTTTTCTATATAGACGCATTTAATTTATTACTTGCTCGATAAGCATAAAAAAAGTGTAACTCTGAGTAAGTTTATAGTTTCTTACCCATCCTCCTATCCTTTCCTAATCACACAAGCATGCCCTCACCACCCACTTGATAAGCTCATGTCCTTGACTGTGGCTTATCAACTTGAACTAACGTCATAATTATAACAAATTTTTGTTTCTTATTGTTTATTGTAAAACTTTTCAAATCCCTGCAGACGTCATCCAAAACGTACACAATTCTCAATCATTTTTCACGTTGAGAAATTTGAAAATATTTCTAGTAAATAAATTAGATAAAAGTACCATCTCATGGAATGAGAACAACTATAACACATTTTCATTTTTTGTCTGGATTTTGAATAAATTTTCCAAGATGATCCATAATTTCCTCCCTCATTTTTTATTTGTCTATACGTTTTTATTCTCAAGTTTATGCTCTACATATTTGTTTATTTGGCGAGGTACTTGAAATGTTTTTGGCAATAAGTTGAGCAAGAGAACTGAGTGAAATGAGGTAAACCAGATTCAAATCAATTGGCTAAATTCATTGACAGGTTTTATTATTGTTCAATAACAGAAAAAAATGAATATACATATACATATATAAGTACATATGTATATGTAAGTATAAATAATTCATTAACTGTGACAAGTTGATAGATTGAAGACGTTTGTTCCAATTTCGCTCAAGTGATTTTTCATTCTATTTGTTATGGGATTAACTACATTCATTGGTCAAGATTGATATACATATATCTACTCTGCTATGTTCTTGAAATATTAGCACAAGGACTTTTTTATTGAAAAAATATTTTGAAGTTTCAAAACCTTAAATAGTTGGTGTCATTAAGTAAGTTATTCAGAGTCTACTCCTGTGATTCTTACATCATCCGAACTTATATAAACACAAATTTTATGCAGCCAAAGCTCAATTTTTGATCGTTGCAGTTGTTAAACTATAGGAATTTTGACAAAATAGTTGACATGACCCGGAATCGAAATACAAGAAGGCCAGTAGATCTTTTTGGGTGTAATCTCTTAAAACTCACCTGTTCGGCGGCTTCTCCCTGCAGTTCACCAATTGAAGGACGCTTCAAATTTCGCATAGAGATGCGATAATTATCCAAACGTGGTAGTGTCTCCCTGTAAATAGAAATGTAGATTAACAGATCAATAATTTGGCTTCAAGTCAATTCTGAGTCAAAAATATTCCATACTGATGAAAGGGAAGCAGAACCATCACCGCTTCGGGTAGCATGACCGTTGCCTGCAGCATGCCAAATACAAATACCTCTCAATAAGAATCAACAAAGTGCCTACTCAATACTCGAAAAAAACAAACCAACAAAATTGTATAATAAAACACAAAAATGAGGAAATCTTATTGTATGAACATACAAATGTACATACATACTATATACTAGATTGGCAAAGGTGGGCCCCAGGCAGAAGGTCAGGGTCTGAAGGAATGAAGAATGGAAATCACTTTAGCCCACAGTTTTATCATGCAGAGCTTTATCTTTTAGCTAGCAATATGCCGACTCTTTGAATTTTATTATGTATATTTTTCCAATATTGTATTGAAAATGAAAACAGAAACATACCGGAAGCTAATTTCAACAAACAAAATATTCAATACCCTTGCAGTTATTAAATAATAGTAGCTAAATATAAATATACGAAAATACGAACTCAATTAGAGTTCGTTTTCCAAATTGACAGTTTTTAAATGCATCGATTGAATACAAGCTCCAAACACGGCTGGAAAGTTCTGGTTTCTTAGGACACCCAGTCTTAAGATCCAAATATTTGAGTTAGATTGAAATAAGAATCAAAATCTATGTAAATACAAAACCTGTTAACCATCTAAGGAATTTATTCCCTTTGAGAAGCTGCAAAGTTCGACATAAATATTATAATACCCTTAAAAAAGGGTATTTTAGAAACAGACCAAAAATGTAGCAACATGCCAAAATATAATTTAAAAGCTTTAAATGGCCAAAAAATAATCAACATTGCTAAAAACACCATGGACGTATCCAAACGGGGGCAATCAATATTATTTTCAATATTATTTACTACTTATTAGCGATTACAAGATAAGTTTTCATAAAAAGCAGTAGCAAATATTCGAGTAATCTTTGAGGGAAAAGATTTTAAAATAAGTTTCAAATATGAATGGAATTTTCATATTTTCCCCTTTTCGTAGGCCTTTTAAACAATTAATTATAAATGTTTATTAATATCAGACAGCAATGGCAAAAGTTGAAAAAAAAGAATATATCGAAAGAAAATAAAATAGAAAAGAATAAATAAAGAAAAACTCTTGATGGTATATAGTACCTAAATATATAAACATATTTGTGCATATTGAAGAAAAACTGGAGGCAATCAGCAATCAACAGAGAACAAAGAATCTCAGTGGCTTTTCCTCTTACACAAAAAATGAAAAACAAAAAAGGAATGAAAAACTCTTCTACATTTTCGATTTCAAGATACAATTTGTATATACGTATATATTGATCTTTGCGCCAGTTTCGTTAAATTATAGCTAGTATGATTTAGTTGAAAGAAATTTAAGCAAAATGAAGAGAGTGAGCATTTTGATCAATTGATTAATTGACATATGTATAGCCAATATAAACATATATATATATATATATGTGTATATACATATCTTTCAGATACTTCTGTTGTGACTAATTTGTTTTTGTTACACGCATATTACTCAATTAAGTCTCCAACAAATCGAGTGCAAATCGACAGAAAAATTCACACTTATATATGTTAAGTTGTAAAACTATTATTTATATGGCAATTGCAGTTATATGACCTAACCAGGGAAAACATCCTTGTATCTCATATGGCAACTGTTTGGCATTTTGTTATTATACAGACGAAATCGATTTATGTGTACATTTCATTTTGTGTAAATTTGTTGAAAATGCCTTTAACATTTGGTATGACTTTTTGGCAGGTTCTAATTGAATTTAATTTTAAAACCAAAACAAATAGTGTGAATGCAATTGAAAATTTTGCTATTATAATTTATGGATGAGTTTTCGTTTTTGATTAAACTGATCTTGGCCTGAGGGTTGAGGTCGATTATGGTAAATCAAGAATATTTCCTTTCTACATACATATAAATGAATGCAAACCCAGTTTGATTGATTAAAATTCTTTTTAGTCATTTGTTGACAATTTATCAGATGATTACTCAAGTGATAATAATTAATATTGATTCATAAAAACATTCTTTGGGCAGATCTACGCTGAGCGAATGCTCTCCATTCGGACATGAAATGAGTTGAGGTCAATAATAGTATGTACTTATGGCAAATGGGTTTTCATACTGTTCATCTTTCCCTGTGGGTATCCACTGTGATTATTCAAAATCACGTGTGTACTACTTAATTTTAATTGTTTGCCGATCTTTACACGGCGATATCAAACATGCTGTTAATTTATATTTGCCAAAAAAAGAAAAAATAGAACGTGATTGCAATAAATTACATCAAGTGAAGGTCGATTTCAATTTAGATATTCGACAATATAACTGTAAGTGCTACAAATTATTTAATGATGTTTTTGCTTCGCTTTATTCTCTGTCACCTAATTTCGCTTTTTTAGCCTCTGCATTTCATTCCCTTTTTCTCTGGTTGGTTTGTTTAGGTCAATGATTTATTTGTTTCACTATGCAAGTTCTGCTTAAAAAATATGTTAATAAATAAATGTTTATTTTCTTATTTCGATTGCGTCAACATTTTAATCATTATCAGATTTAAGCTTTACACACTACTTTTTAACTAGATGCTAAAATGATGGGAAATTGCATTTAATTGTTAGCCACGTGAGCTTTTAATAGTAACATTTTGATATAAGTGGTAGAATGTGTACGATTTGTCTCGTATTTTAGCTGAATCACTTGAAGTCTTATCTAACAATGAAATTAACCAGACATGTCACTCGAAAACCATTGTTAATTGCTAAATTATTATAAGAAACCATATCAAACACAAACACAATTCTAAAACTAAGGACTTGAAATAAAAAAAAAAAATAGCTTGCGTAGCACTTAAACCATTTTGATTTCATTTATTTATTGATTACATTATTATTTTCTTAGGCTTCATTACTATCACTAAAGTACCTTCCATTTAAAAAGTTCTAAATTGTTTGCAAAATACTTGTCAGTTAAATCTATATAACTCATACGCAGGGTGTGCCAGCTGAGCTTATGTCTTTGCTAGGAATTACAAATATGAGAATACAAACTATGCTTCTTTGGTTGGTTTTTTCTTTTACTTATTTCTACCCACTTTTTCAACACAAAAGAAAAACTGTGGCAATGACTTAATTCTCCACGGCCCGTATAATCAAATGAGGCGATTTGTGTGTTTCAAATTCAAAATGCATAACATCTCTTACTTTGTTAGCTGGGCCAAGCTAAATTTTCGTTCCGCATCGGATTTGCGTAGAAAATGGCCAAAACCCCGGAAAGACAGGCGGGAGCTACGCCGATTTTCGCCACTTTCATGAGATGCTGCCTTATTGGGTTGCAGATGATTATCATTGTAGTTGTTGGTATTTATCGCTGGTGGCGGGTGGGCATCCGTTTCATCAGCACCTCCTTCCGCATCGTAGGCGGCATTAATGTTAGCGCTGCCGTTAACCTTTGAGATTTGAAAACGATCAGCCATAATAACAATGCTGAATAATGAATCACTTGATTAATAATTATTTGTCGGGTTTTCGCTTTTTAAGAGGAGATTTTTATGTTTTTTTTTTGTGTTTTTTTTTTTGTTTACTTTTAGTATTCTTTTAACTTTATAAATTATTTAATTTCTTAATTCGTCATGATTATAAGAAAGGATAATGACTTTGATCTTTTGTTATTCTTTGCTCAAACGAAAAGGCGCGTATCAGAGCAGGACGACGCGCACTCGACAAGGTTTCAGCTACGTTTAACTGACAACTTTAAGCGCATTGGCGTTTTTTATTGACGTATCGAGTTGGCAGAGAAGACGCCAAAAAAAAAAGCGGTTACAACTTAACAGCACGACTGTCGCACGGCGTTTGTTGTTGATTATGGTGGAGCTGCTGCTGCTGCTGCTGCTCTTGCCTTTGGCTTCGACTGATTACCAATCAAATTCATATTTCGTGTAGGAACACAGTGGCTCATTTACAGAAAACTTATTGCAAAATTGTAACTAAATAGACATTCACTTGATTTTTTAATATTGCAAACCACATCAATAGAGTTAGCCAATAAATTCACAAATATAAACCTTCTAAATCATTAAAAACTATATGCTATGTGCTAGAAATATTTCACAATATATACAATGTAGTAATTGCTATATATTTTTTTTATACCTTACTAATGAAATAAAAATGTTACATGTAAAAGCAAATACCTTTATAAATATTCTGTATAATTACTAAACTTACCTTTTTATTTAGCACTTTACTCAAATAACTTGTACATTAAATGTAAAGGTATATATCTTATCACGGGAAACCCAATTAATGATATGCAATGCAGTTAACTTGTTTTTATTTACAGATATGAAAAACATTATGTTAAATATTTTTGATTTAAAATTTTATTACTCGAAGTGTTTTTTTATTGATTGAACCACTGTGCTCCAGGCCACTGTACGTATGTATGTGCTTATGATAGTGTGAGTGTGGTGAATTCTCAACAAGTGTTTTTCCGTTTTTAGGGCGCTCAATTCAACTCGATTCGGGAGCTCTCTCAATCTGCTTCATTGCCCTCTTTCTTTTGATGGAGCATGCGGAATAGCAGACAAAACGAATTGTAATATTTAAATATTTGTGTGACAATTTAAACGCATTAAAATTCCTTTTTTTTTCGGTCACACTTTTTAAAAGGATTTGATCTATGCATTTTTTTTTTAAGTTATAAATAAAAAACTCACATCATAGTTACAAATAGATTTTATTATTCTGCCTTACAAAACAAAACATTTACCCATCTTTAACAATTATCTTTAATCCATTTTACCTTTATTAGTTGCATACTTTAAAATATTTAATAATAAATTTAATGCTTGACATACTAGCACTTTACTTTCTATTTCGTGTTAGAATTGTTTTTTTTTTTTATTTAATAAAAATAATGTTTTGTTTTGTTTTTGGAATACATAGCTGGTTATTAACTTGTTTTATTGTGTTTGCTTAATTCGTAACATTCTATCCCTCTCTCTCTCTGTCTCTCTTTCCTGCCATCACTTTTAAAACACAATTGTATTCACACACTTAGATACAAGATTTTTACTACTATCAAGCAAAGAGTCAAGAGCGAATGAAACCCCCTAAATCGAATTAAATTCGGATTTATCTGGTTTGATTGGCTGTGGCAAAACAAAACTCGCTTCGTCCGTAACCAGCGTTAATAATAAAAAAAAAAACAAAAACAAAACGAAGGAAATAAATGCCAGTTGTTAAACCATACGAAAGTGGCCAGGCTTTTGCATTTTTGTCGTTGTGGTTGTCGACGTCGTCTCCGTCTAACTTGTTACGACGTTAATTTAAGAATGAAAGACGATTGACTTAACAAAATTGTTGTTATGATCCTCTGCTGGTGGTTCACTCTCTTCTCACATAGTACATCCTCTCAATGAGGTACTCTTTGAGATTTGTAGATTAACCATCTGCTGCGGCTATTGCCGGTTAAGAGAAAAAGCATAATCTTGACCTTGTCAGCCATAAAGCGATTATCTATACTAGTTAAGGTACTAGTTAGTCACGTAAACTACTCGTAGATATTGTAATGATGTTTGAGCTTCAGCATTGGACATCCGTTTGGTTTATATTAATGGTAAGTGTAAATAATAGGGCATTTTCCATTCATTAAACGAAATTAAGCATACGCAATGTAGTCCATTAAATTTGCTTGCATTTTTTGCAGTAGCACGAAAATCAAAAAAATACAAAATGTAAAAATGGTCAGTCTGGTGAGTCCAATTATTAAGAAATTTTTTTTTTTAATGAAGTATTCTAAGTCTATTCTGGTAAATATTATTTAAGAGCATGGCAAAGGTATCAGAAATCTTTTTTAATTGCTCCATCTAAGGCAAACATAATTAATTTAATATGCCCCATTTGAAAGGGAAATATACTCTCTACTCATTTTCATTTCATATATTTTCAAATCACAAAAATCCACCACAAAATGCTTCTATAACTATGTGTAAGTACGTATGTTTGTGTGCTTAATATACACTTAACTTTAATGAAAAATGGCAAATGTATTGTTTAAAAAATTTTTCTGTATATTTGTTAATTATCTACTATTGTATCAGTAATAAGTTTAAACAATTTGTGTTTCCCGTGTCACGTCGATGTCATAATTTCGTTTCGTTTTATTTTTTTAATGGTTACTATTTAGATTATGGTGTAGTAGGTACGATTAACGATTAAATTTTATTTAGCATATGTATTTGTTAGCACTTCAATCCAATTTAAAATCATAAATATTTTTTATTATTTTATAAGCTTGTTAAATATTGGAATTGATTTTATTTTTCATGCTTGTTCATGTGTGTGTGTGTGTTAGTAGGTTTTGGTTTTCCCAAACGTTTTTGATTTGGCTCTTTGAATCTGATTTGCTTTTCGATTAAGTGATTTTGTTTATAATTTTTCAAATGTTGAATTGGGTTTTTGTCGATGAAGTGAGTACTCGGTAAAGCAAACCATTAAAAATTTGTTGTTCTTATTCCCGAATGAAAGATATATGCAGTGCACAAGGCATTCGACTGGATCATAGTTTATTTTTGTAGTAATTATTTCCATTAATTGTCCATCTCTCTCTCCTTTTCTATCTCTCTCTGTTTTAGGGGTTTCGGTGAGAAAATACAAGTCTGTAGCAAGATCTAAATATAGTTTTGTAGCTTATTAGGTTGATGGATGAAAACTTAATTTGTTTATGAGAAGTGCTCATAAAGTTTCAAGTGTCTAGTAATTATATTACGAGTTTTAGCTTAGCAGCTCTTAGATACTTGGGTTTATTAAGATATAAATAAGTATTATCTAATAGTTTATATCAATTTTAACACGGAGTTGTCTTAAGATAACCTCACAAAAGTTATTTCCTAATCATTTCCAGAAAATAATCAATTTTTAATGAAAATAAATTAACAGCAAATGGAAATATTGTCACTTTTGCAACCGATCTCAACCAGTTAAAAGCGGTTTAAATTTAACCGTAATATATATCTCAACCTGAACCGATTAACACCTTCCTTTGGGGGCCATAGGCGTAAAATTTTATCTAATTGACAATAACAACTGACGTTTGTCGCACATCATACTCGCTATATAGACAAATTGATTGTTTTACAACTGAAAATTATATATGTATGTATTTGAGGGTTGAATAATGGTCGATTGGCTAATTAACAAAATCGTAAGCACCCATTAAGACTGACTGACTATCTTATGTATACTTATACATATATCTGATGATATTGCCTGGTTTAATAGAATAATAGAGATGAAACAAGTTCAATCAGCAGCCATGATCATGTGGAGGACAAGTGAAATTATTTGACACTTGATTATTAATTAAATTAACTGCTTTATACCACTTTAAAAAGGTTTTCATCTTGGGCATCAGTTTGTTTTGTGGCATTTCCGAAGATAAAATCGCTTCTATTTGGGTGACATTGTATTGGAAGCAAAATCAAATTCATTTTACCTCTGAACTACTTTAATCTGGCTTTGGGTGTTAAGTGTTTGGACAAAGATCGGACAATTTTTTTTAACACTTTACATTGCAAAAACGTGTGACCTGTCAAGGCCAAATTTTATGTCACGCAATTCTCTTTACTTGAGATATAACATCTTATTCAGTTTACATTGTTTTTCTGAATATTCAAAACTTAATTTTCCATAATATTTCCTTGATGATTTTAAGTTTTTCTCATTTGACTGAGCTGATGTATCTAATTTGTTTGAATCATTACATTTTAATCATTTGAGTACGGCTTCATTTGTGAAACTTGCAACCATATTTCGACAATTTTTGTTTTTATTTTAGATTAACTTAATGGTGCAGTCTTGGCGAATGTTTTCAGAGGAATTACAATTTGTTTAATAAATTACCCTTTTCAATACTCCAAAGCAGCTTCATTTCAGCTCCACTCGAGCTCCATCAAATCAATGGGAAAGTGAACTGAACCGCCTCATTGCAGATACAACTTGTTTGGCGCCAGTTGGCAAGCTGACTAACCGGCAAGTGTGACGAAAAAATGCAAAATGATCTAAACAAATAAAAAATTTAGAATGAAATGTTTAATTGCCATAATTGTTTTAATTTATTCCGTATGTTTATATTTATTTTTATTGCCAAGTTTCATTCACCTGGTTGTTTGTTAGGCAAAAAGCACTCTCTTAAATGATAATTTGCAAGTCATTCAAATTCAAAATCGTAAATATAAATTTACGGGATAATAATGTAAATGAAAAGATTAATTTTCAATGTGAAGGTTTAAACATGAATGAAATATGGTAAAAAAGAAAAGCAAAAGTAATAGTTTTTATTTTTTACATTTTTTGTTAATCTGTTTTTTTTTTTTGTTCATGCTGTATTTTTGTCAATTTTTAACCGATTTCAAAAAGATATATCTTTATTCAATCACAATTTGAAATTTTTTGAATTGGCATCAAACAATTGGATATTTGAAAAAATTAATTTTAACTCGATTTTTGAAAAAAATCATGATGTATACATCACAATTTTTTCGAAAATTGTGAAAAAATTAAGTTCTTGAGATTTGAATGCAGATTAAAAGACATTATTCTAACTTGAAAATAAAGACATAAATTTTTCAAATTCCTAAAAAATTGACTAAATTAGAGCTTTGTAAAATTATGGTTTCTTGGAATACTTTGATGTTCAATGGCATTTTTTTGTCTAGCTGGAAGGGATAACTTGATATTTAGAGTAGTTTTCATTCCAATTTAAAATAGAATTTAAAAGCATTTAAATGATATATCATTTTTAAAAATCGGTTATAATTTGGCAAAGGTACAAACCTGCAAAGTCGAGAGTTTTGAAGAATTTTCAGCAGGGCTTCTCTCGGGGACCATAGTATTTGCTAATCCTGCTATATAGCCATTTGGCTACTCCGGTACTGTAATTCGGTCCGATATGGTATTGAACTCAACCTATTTCAGTTAATGAATGAAAGTTCAGTCAACTTATTTCGTCGGCTTATAAGAAAAAAACAATATTGTTGGGGAATCAGGTTAAATGGCTGAAATTCATGTTGGTAATGTTGTAAATTTCACCAAAGAAATATATACATTCACTTAAAACCTTGTAGAGGTGTCAGATCTCTTGGAAAATGATTTGCCATATTCGCCTTTTTCCGGGCACCTTCAATTCGAGCAAATCAATCATTGGCAACAATTTAATCAAGACATCAATCATTAATTATGGCAAAAATTCATTTTGCATGTCAATCACTTAGATACTGAAGAAATCTTATAGCTATAAATAGAAAATATAACAAACGGAAATTTTGCACTAAAATAGGAATAAATATTTATAATTTAAGGTGTTATGATGGGAATCAGTTGGCCCTAAAGGTGTGAGTTATGGTATAAATGAATGAATCCAAAACGAAGTAATTTAGCTATATTTATGTGTTTATTTCGTTCTGGATCATATTGTTTACTTATTTATACGAATAATAGATACATTTGTTTCAAAAATTTATGCTGATTTAAAGCTGCTAAAATGAAAAGGTATTTCTTTTCTTAGCCCCATAACGGCAGCTCCTGTAACAAGGCGAGTATGAAATAATCTCCCATGCTACTTTATATACACCTTCACATATTCTTTGCTTAATTTATTCATTAACATTTGAAGTTTTACATTACATTTCTTAGAGACTACCGAAATACATTTCAAACGTGAAGAACCGTTAATATCATAGCCTAAAAGTTTGGCAATAGATGGCGCTAGTAAAGCGGCGCCAGAGTGCGCTTGGTCTCATTCTTCCAGAGGGCGCTGTTGAGCACTACGCTACGTAATGGTTTTCCAGAAATTTACGTTATCTAATGGTTACGTTGGCAATAACCATCAGATTTTTTTGGCTTTAAAAACCAAAATAATTATGAAGAAACTCTGTTGGTTTTTAATATATATTTAAGCTTAATTAAAGGGCTTTAATTTTTTCTAGTTGTTTGGCTAGTGTCTAGCCAATTCTGTCCTTAAAAAATGCTTCAAATTAATTTAGCAGAAGAAGCAAATGCCTTTAATAGTTTTTAAATTAAAGAGCCTTTATATAGATATTGTTCTCCTAGTCCATTGTCTTCCCCAAAAGTATACTCTGAATTTTATATTCAAGAAAGTTAAGACTGTTTATTCAATAAATTAATTAATCGGCTGTTGATTTTCAATTAAAGCGGATTTTAACTACATACGTACATACATATATACTTACTACGCAGTCATCAAAATTAAAATCCTTTAGCATTTAAAATATAGTTAATTCCACATAACAATTGTGAAATAAAAGGTGTACGTTTTTTCCCATTTGTCTTGCTATCAGATTTGATATAAACAGCGGAGAGCACTCCAAACAATAAATAATTCTTAATTTAATTTAACTTTACCTTCAAATTGTATTGGGGATTGACCCTTGTCAAAATAAATCAACTCGTTATTATTTAAAAATATTGGATTTTATTAAGTACAAAATATGTACATATTCATGTAAATATTTACTTTTAATTAATTTTAAAGCCAATTTTAATTTGTTTTAATCAGTAGTTTTGCTAATTACATCTCTTCGACTATCCAAAGAAGCGATTCTCTGTTTTTGTCCAAATACAAATGACCACAACTGTATACCCACAAATGTACTAACTAATATTTGGGTGGCTCCTAGAAAACCAAAAAGGAGTAGTTGGCGTTACCTTTATTTTTGAGTTGGGTATCAAATATTTTATGTTAATATAGATATTAATAAAGCACACACATGCAAACAATGACATACACTTACGTATGTATGTATATATATGTAAGTATATGGCCATAGAGAGACAAACAAGTATGCACATACATATGCGTATGTATATCAAAGAATGTATGTATGTATGAGTATTATATTTTTTATACGCCGCCATTTTTAGATAAGATAAAGTCGAATGGCAGAGTCCGCATTTCGCTCTCTCTCTCTCTCTTTCTTCTGTTACCCCTTAGTGTATCTCACCCCTCTCTATTTATATTCTTTTTTTTTTTTTGCTCTATTTTTTAATAAACTTTTAGTTGTTTCTTTTTTTATTATTGTCACGCGTTACAACAACATTGAAAGAAATAACAAAAATCGAAAAGTCATTTTATGTGGCAAAAACCGTTTTTGTTTATTACCTGGCCTGAGTATTCTTTAGAGCGGAGCCCCATCGGAGGTGGAGCTAGTGAGAGGGAGAGAGAGAAAGAGAAGTACCTACGGGCTTGTTGGCTACGTGACTGTACAAAGTGTCGCATGAAAATGTCGCTGCCGATGCCGCCGCCGCCGCCTCGTGCAACGTTCAAGTGGGGAGTGTGAGTTCTCTATATAAAAAAATGTATATACATACATATGTACATACATATATAAAATATATATATGTATAAGCAGGTAGGTATATACCGGGGCGGGCCATATGGGTATGTGATTCTGATTGATATCTGTTGGGTTGGTTCGGGAGTTTTTGGGAACGTCACGCGATGTCATCTGGCCAAGTCGGCAATCCACTTCCAATTCATCATAACCTATGATGATTATTTTTTCAACAACGAAATGCCAGCTTTGATAAATGCTCCCAGGCATAGTCCTACGCTAGATGAGGCGCCAAAGTAGTTAACATATCTAATTGATATATACCCACTATCTGCAACTGACATTAGGTCGCCAATCGGTCATTTGCAGATTTCTGCTAGTTAAGATCTCACTGCGAAAAAAAAAACAATTGAAAACAGTCTCTAGATTGTAAGTTTTTGGGGACTGGGTCATGGTTTTCACTATCAATGCTGCGTTTTTTGTTTTCCTTTTTGGTCAGATAATGGGATGATAATGCCATAGTTCCCACCGCATTGCCTTGTCTTACATGATATACATATATGATAAGATATAGCCTAGTGCCGATTGATTTCCAACTTCTAACTAAATCATTTTCTGCCAATTTGTTACTACAATTCATTTCTTCTTTAGTAGCGATCAGTCAGTTGGTCTAACCGGAGTAATCGGAAGCTGTAAATTATATTAAAAAATTATCACTCGACTCGCTCGTCATTATATTTTAATATAAATTGGGATTAGAAATATAACGCATATATTTACTTACATATGTACATATATCAACGAAACAAGTGACCAATATAATAAAATGTTAAATGTTACTTTTTCAACAATTAATCTTTTATTTTATGTGCAATAGAGTTGATTATTCATCATATTATTCATCCGTTTACCAAATTTTCTTATCATTAGCCTTGGAGTACTCATTGGAATTTTTTAAGATGATATTAAGCTAATTCCTTGGTTTCCACTTACTAACCTTTCTTATATAAATTCATAAATTCTGTAGATATTTTTGTATTTAAAGAAAAAATATATTTTTTTATATACTTGACTAGCTTCGATTATTTTTAGATTGAAATGTCTGTAATAAATTATAAGATTAAAGATTTATTTATAAAAATTAATCTGTTAATCAGTTCTTTTATTTCCTTTAAAGTTAAATAACTTAACAGTTGACAATTGTAGAGATTGAAAATGGATGTCTTAAATTTAAACCAAACTTACTTTTGGTACTAAGGAACCTGCTCACATTCAATAACAACAAATAATAACTCTTTGTGGGTTATTTCTTGAGCCCAGTGGTCCAGCTCACTCTCAGTTTTAGTCATTTTTTGTTTATCTTTAAATGTTATCAGAATTAAGAAAGTTACAAAACTTTTGGTGTATTTTATGCCAAAACATTGAAAGAGACGATTTTACTGCTGAACTAAATTCTTTAAACTATAACTATAACTGAACAAAATCATTTACATACATGTTCAAATATACTCCTGATGATGTGTCTGAATCTGAATAAATTTAAGTTTATAAAGACCCAAAAAATTACAGGAAGTTGCTTTGGCTAGCTTGTAACCTGAATTAATTAATCACGCATTAGTCGAAAGCCAACTATTTTTTAATAACAAATTTTTATATTGACATTGTTGTGTGAAAAAAGAATTTATCAAATCAAAATGTATAATAAAGCTTGGCATTATAAAAATGCTATAACAAATCATCTTCATGATCTCAACTACATCAAAAAATGTATAAAAAGCACTTCGTCACAAGTTGAATAATTAAATAATAAAGAAATTAGCAATCATTGGCATTCTTTGATATAAACCTTTCTTTCAAAGAAAGGAACCAAATGTAAATTTAAATAGTTAGAGCTATAAAATTGTCATAAAATTTGAACGAGACATTTGAATTTGAGACAGAATGGAGGAAAAGTAGTAATTGTGTTAAGTTGTGGGGAAACAAGTCAAAAACAAAACAATAATAATCTTTTGCTCTGAAAAGCTCTGATATAGTCTGTCAAATTAATGAAAATTCGAGTTTAAACCATTAAATAAACAACAAAAACAATACAACAACAAAATACTAATATTAAATATGTTTTAAATCACTCTAATGGTATAAGAGCCTGGCATTTGGTAAATTTGGATTTTTGTTAATGTATATAATTAGATGTATATCGAAATCACGATGGCTCAAAGCCCACGAAACCATTTTGTTTACTCTTTCCCAGCCTTCAATATTTATATATATGTAGTTTTCTTCTCATATACATTGTAGAGTGTAGATATACCATATCCAAAGGAGAATGATGATATTGTCGTATCCAATGATGGAGTCTTTACAGCATTTCTGAAGAATTTAAGAGTTGAGTAAATAATTTCAGCAATTCGTTGGAAATTTGTTTTTCATTATTATTGCGTTTTTTTTGTTGTTGTCAGTTGACTTAGTTAACACACACACATACACACAGACATACTTTTGCACACACTAACAAATAAGGCAACTAACACATGTGAGTAAGACAAGAGTCCATAATTTATGATGAGTTCATTTGGTCGTTTTTATGGCTTGCTTTCTGTTAAGTTTTTTTTTTTGTTGTAGAACTGTGTTTTGTTTTTTTTTTGTGTTTTGTTCTTTATGATCGGGCGGGCTCTTCATAAACTGCCATGATTATTATTATTTTATAATTATTATAAATATTTTTCAGGAACGAACAGTGCGTGTTTTAATGGAAAGTGCAAAACTTACTGTGCGAGCAACGAAATAACCGCACAGTAAGATACTTTTTTTTTATTTTTTACATGCCCATGCCATAGATAGGCAATCTGTATCTGTGGCAACGATAATGCTTATAAATAAGATAATATGATTTGATAATGGTATTTACCATATGCAGAAAGTAAAAGAATGAAATGAAAAACTACAGGCATACTACGGTGTGAGTTTGAGGCAATTGGCGGTGGTTTACCTAATTAAATGTTTGTCAAGAATTTATGGACAGGGAGGTACAAATTCCTGGGTATTTTAGTTGGTTGGAAGGTAGCTAGGTTGGCCGCCGTCTTGTGGCTTGTGCAAATAGCCACAAAATAGTTTACTTTTGGTTATTTCTTGCATTTAATGTTTTTTTTTTTTTGTTGACTTGCTACAATTTTTCCTTCCCTTCCTGCCTTGGGTTTTCACTCTATGCCATGTTATTCTGTTGCTGTTGTGATGTCTTCGTTACGTTTCGGTGTGGTCTTATCGCCATGAAACTGACGTTTGTACTTCAAAATGTGTACTTAAGATAATGAAATTGAGGTAGAAGAAGCAACAGTCAGGGCAACGGCAACACAAAATGAAAATATGTAGACATCGCCTGTCGGCAGCATGTCATATCTTCCCGAAACCATGTCTCTCCCCCTCGAGTCTTTCTTTCTTTGGTTTTTCGTGTTCAACATGATGGGGCTTTCAGGGTGTTGCACAAGTTATAGGTTACAGTTCAATAACTTGATTCAATCTTTTGCACAATTCTATTCTAGTTATAATTCTGAAAACCATATTTCGTAATCTAATCAACGAAATATTCTTAATTAACTTTCAAAAGGCAAATTTTCGCTTTTTTTTTTGTTTTATTTTGAAGTTTTGTACGTGGAAAGGTTTCTATTTTGATATGAATCTAATCTCTGAAGGTATTTTAGTAATTTTAGTTGAAATTTTTCTTTCAATATACAACTTTTCGATCACAAATCACTCACGTAACACAATTTTGTTCTGTTTTTTTTTTTTTGTTACCCGAACTTGGCAAATTTATTCTGTAATTTATTTAACTGCTCTTTGGTTGAAAAATCCACGGATAAGTGAGATTTTGCTTTCATGCGCCACTGATTGGAATGAACGAATGAACATTTCCGAATGTTTTCATGTTGAAAATCCCAGTTACACTCACCAACTGTGATTAGATTCCCCGTTGCTGTTGCGTTTGGGCCGTCCAAACTTAAGGAATTACTGAAAAATTCAAATTATTATCGCTTATTATCTTGGGACATTATCAGTTCAAACACTGATATACTGATACAGAGTAACTGAGAGAGACCCAGAGGCATTTCAGAATGCCTGGCTAGGCTTGGAGATACCCCAAAACTGATACCGATATCCTACCAGCTGGCAGTAAAAGCAAAACCGAATTGATAGCAAATCTTCATTATCTTATAAATATTTATATATTGCTAAAAAAAAAAAAAATAAGGAAAAAACACAAACACACAGACCAAGATTAGATACTTTTATCTAGCTGGGTCACCAAAGAAATCGTCTACGTCACAAAAACCAAAGAGCAAAGAATAAGAACAAAACAACATTGACAAACAAAAGAAAGGCTTTATCGGTTAAGCAAATTCCTATTACGATTGTACTTGAAATTTACCCTAAAGATATAGTCTGAAAGTAAGTTAAGTTAAGGAGTAAGCATTTGGTGGATTGGGGGCCCGTCTGTGATTCCGCCCTTCTTCCTTTTCAATTCCCCTGTGTCTAGGTTGTTGACTCGAAATCTCTGTTAAGATACGTTAACTTATCTAAGGCCACTATCTATTCTCAGATATTCGATATGTTGTTATAAGTAATACATATATATATATATATATTTATACATATGCGTGCATTATATGTGTGATAGGAACAATCAGTTTTGTGGCACAATGGCAAATTGAAGTTTTCACTTGTAGTATATAGTAACATTTCCTCAGGCAATGCGGAAAAGTCATTTGCTCGTGATGCATTTATTAGGACTTCGATACGGAATAAAAGTAAAGTGCCTACAATTAGACAAAATTAAAGAAAATGTCGATACACAATTACTTTCTTTTTTTTCCTTTTGGTTTTAAGTAATAATTGATGTACATCTCATATAAGTATCGCGGTCGTCGGTTAAGTGTGTGTATATATGTATGTATGTACGTTATAGCTACTTCATTTCATCGATCGCAATCAACCCCAGTAGCCATCATGATTGTTAACGTAATGGCGTCCATGTTGTTGTCAGACAGAGACGTTTGTTGGCCATGCAAAAGGCAAAAAACAAAAAAAAAAATCCCCGCACACTTATATATAAATACATATAAACAACAGCCACAACGGATTATTATGGATTGTCGTCAGTTATAATAATGAGTCATGGTCGTCTGGCCCCATTGGCAAACAAAGGTGCGTATAAACATGGTTGGCAAGTGGGGGGAACCAACTAACAGCGAACATCCAGCTACCAATCATGAGTAATTATTTAGATATACATATTTGTATGTATATACTTTTATTTATTAATAGGTTACTATGAAAAAGGAAGGTGCAAAGAACAATCTAACATTGACACAGGTGTTGGTACAATTATAATTGCAGTTGAGTAACCCTTTACTCGACTGTAGATGGATAGTTTTAGTCATTGCTGTTATGTTTTTTTTTTTTTTTTTTTTAAAATAGACTGTGTTAGGTGAGAGATATTAAATTTCAAGCTGATTGCCTATGTACAATCACCTGCTAGTCTAGCTATTTATAATTTAAAGCAAACTAGTATGAAACGGTGGGCTTGTCCTCTGAATTTGTGGCTAGGTAAACAGCTAACAAGGCAATGAATTTGGTCATTTGCATAAATTAAATACCGAAACTAAAAGATGCTTCTACTAAAGTGATTCAAGTTGAGACTAGAATTGACTTTTAAAACTTTATTTATGTACATATCTTCTCCTTTAATCTTTTTTTTTTTGTTGAAATCTTTACTAACTAGAACTACGAGCTATAGAACCCGATGTTAAATATCAAGACTGCAAGCCCTAAAGAAAGCATATGCAACCATTTAATATTTTCATAACTCAAGTCCATCTTGGCATTAGAGTAATTTATGATCGGGTTAATAGAATTTTATTGAACTCTTTTTGAAGCACAAATTTCCATTTTTTTCCCCATTTTATTTGATTGAACCACGCCATAATTTTTGTGTTAGTTGGCCAACCCTGTATTTAGGTCCGTTTTTCCCTTCTTCAGCTACCACCCATCCCTTCGAATCGACGAATAAGAATGAAGAATAATGAAATAGTAGGCTTGTTGTTCCCATTTGTTATAATTAAAAACCAAAGAATGCCAAGAAGAGAACTAAGGCGCGCCTTTGTTGGCACTTCACTTGGTTTAATTTCCAAAGAGTTTTTTTTTTTTTCCACGTTTTTATCAGCCCCCCAACAAAAAGAAAAAACAAAATAACAAGACGACCGCCAAAAATAACAAAATGAAATGAAAACAAAATGGTAGCCAGACGACATTTGTTGTGGAAATACAATTTATAAATTAAATTTTGTAAAGTCATTTCATTCAATTCAAGCTGATCGTCGATACTGTCAAATGGGCAAGAAGGAGAAATCGAAGTAGAAGTGCTGATAACTGATTTCATTTGTTTTTTTCTTTTTCTAATTTATATATAATATTTTTGGCGCTTCGAAAGCACTTGAAATTGCATGAACACTGGACAAGTTGAAGGGTATAAAACACTGAAGAATCGCAACAAACACACATAAGTACCTACATATGTATATATGTATGTATATATGTATGTACTTTTGTGATTCTAGGAATGATATGACAATACCTATGGAATGGTCAGCAATCCCACACAGACCATAAATTCCCTTCTCTCTGTGCTTTTTTGTGACACCGCCAGTAAGTCATAGACTTAGGGGTCGGCAAAGTCCATGAGAAATACTTTAAGCTAGTGCCATCAATTAGGGTATTAATTGCACGACTTACCATATATATATATGTATATGTATGTACATATAAAGGTAGGTAGGTGTATATGGAAGGGTGTTCAACACATGACTCAGAGATCCTTTCTCTTCCTTTGCATATGGTTAATCTCTGTCTCTGTAATGTTAAATTCGTGTAGCGCCATTTGTAAAAAACGTCACAGATGAAGACGGAAGATGAAGTTTATATACAAGTTGGAGATGGGTTTGAAAGGAATATAAAAGGTAAAGCGGCTGGGAGTTTTGCTGTCAGCTTTACGTAGTTATTAATCACCTCGATGATATTTTGTGACAAGCTTCAGCCGTAGCTTCAGCCCATATCTTGGCATATGCCTTGGCAATGGCTACCTGAAACAGGCAAACTATTAGATACTTTTTGTTATTCACTAACACACACACACACACACACACACACACACAGAAACTTTCCGTGTGAGACAGAAAAGATTTGATTTATGTCCGCCGTGAGTTGAAACAATTAAAATTATCATTGTTTGCGATATATTGCCTTGTAAATATGTACATCTGATTATATATACATAGGCACATGTATGTACATATATAAATTTATGGATACTTGTAAGAAAAGTTGCAAATGCAAAATCTACGTCAGAAAAGTTGCAAGTAATTGCAGTCATATAAAACCACTTGGACTTGTACACGGATTTTGATTTTTGGTCAAGCGTGACGATATTTTGTTGTTGGTTTAATATTCGCCATGTTAATGTTTCATACGAAAACTGAGGAAAATAAAATAAAACGAAAAACAGTCATTTGTTTGATTTGTGTTCGCTAGCCATTACGGGGGAATGTTAATAATCGCCATATATCTGCCTATTTTATGGCTTAAACTGTACACAATTCCAATGATTTATGATGCATTCCTCTATTTCTGTCCATTGCCTTAGAAAGCATTGCAGGCACATTTCATATGATTAGCTTTGAAAAGATCGTTTAGTAGATTAATTTTGCATCAACTATTAAAATCCAATGGGTTTTTGTTTTAGCCAATCGGGAAAAGCTTTCCCAAGTGGAATTACATCTAAAGATGGTCAAATCAAATAGATATTATTTGACAAATAATATTCGAAAAAATGTTCCATAACATTGTGGAAATGTTTATTAGTAGAAATAAAAGTGAACTTGTTTGCTTGATTCTGGAGAATTGTTTTAATCGTGGGAACATAAGTTGGGGTTGTGACACATTTGTTCGTTGATATTTCCGGCATAATTCTTTACAAACTATTCTCATTTTGATTTCGATGATATGTGGCATATTTGTTGATTGTTCTCTACCAAAGTGAAGAATATGTATATTTACTTCTTCAATTGGGTTAGATGGGCGGTTGGATGTTATCGTTGCTATTATCAACAAATGAGGGCTATGAGATCTTTTGGGGCTTTGCAATTATTTACTGCACCTGATCCTCGACCACGTGTGTGTTGTTTTTGTACAATTGAGCTGCTCGAGCAACGGCTACGGGCCAACAATTGTTGTCAATTTTCATTAGTTACAACACTTGAGAGCTGATTGTGAAGTGGAGCACGAACAAGCCCCGTCAACGCGGCCCACATACATACATATGTGCGATGCGGTGAGGGTCATATAAAAAACAAAATACAACAACAACAACAACAATAAAAATAACAAAATTTGTTGTTAGAAAAAGACGACGGGTGGAACTCTGGGACCAGGCCCAGGCCTAGGTTCTAGGCCCAAAGTGTTGTTGTTACTAATGTTGACGTTGACTAACGCTGGCGGTCTTTATTAGTTTGTCAGAAAAAAGTGTTTTATGAGTGCAATTAGAAAATGCGCTAGGCTAAATTGCACAATTGACAAATAGCCGGTTGTAAGGGGGTTTCGAGGTGCTAGAATCGAAAAGAAAAAGCTTAGAATGGGGCAAAATAGAGTTGGTGCCTGGCCAGTTAGAAATACTTACCATGTCGGGGGTGTTATAGGGCGGCTTTTGATTCAGTTCGTTGGTTTTGTATGTGTGGTTGTTGTGTGTCTCCGAACACATACATGCATGCGCAATTTGTATCTCACAGATACTTATCGCACCGTTGTTGTTTTTGCTGTTGCTTCAATTGCTCGCTCGCTTCTTGTTTGCACACAGGCACATACACATACCGAACATACATCACACACACACACATAGAAAAACATCTTATCTTATCTCTGGAACGATAAGATAACCAATACCAGAAGAGAAGCCAGAGCACTGGCTCACAACTATAGCATAGAAATAAATCATAACTCACCTATACATACGCAAATCAACGTTAGTGTGTATCTGTGTGTTGGATTCTTAATTGGGCGCTGGAGGAAAGGTGCTAAACGACAAGAGCGCAGACACCGCACCGCAATGCGTTGCGTCGACGTCGGTATTGTCGGTGTAGTCCCTGGGCCCAGACCCCGAGTCGAGTTGGTCTTTGGAAAAAAATAGCACTTATTATTATTATTAAATGCCGCGCGGGAAACAACGAAAACGTTTTACGGATGCCAAAAGCGACGAAACCCAAAAAAGTTAAATATATATATATGTATATATATAGAAATTATAACCAAGAAATAGTAACTACATTTTAAACATTTTAATTTCCCGCGAAAATTTCCATTAAGCTCCAATTTAAATAGCGTGCGCGTTCTATTCCCATTCGATAAACAAGTGTTCCAACAATAAAATGCAGCAATAGAGTTAGCACCAGCCAACAATCTTTCTTTAGTCTATGTGATAATTTTTAAAAACAAAAAACAAAGCAAATCAAGTGATAAAAACCAAACTCAGATAAAATTAACCAAAAAAACAAAAAACAGAAACAACAATTAAGTGTGGCCAAGACCAGAACTTTTCTTTTGAATGGTTTGCGAAAGTGTTGCACTAGACATCAAAATGCAGATGAAGGTAGGTGAAAAGTGACTAATCTGGAGATACGAAAATAAATTAAGTCCTTCAAAAAATGTTGTTAGCTTTAGAAAATTAATATTCTCTATTAGCAATATTAGAGTCTCAGCAGATATTAACAATTTCCGTCATGCCTTTGACCAAAGATTAAATGTCTTTCTGTCTACGTGATATCTATGCAAATCTATGCTATTAATTTGGTTTATTCGATTGAATATATAATGAAAAAAAAGAAAACATCTCTTAACCAAATTCAAGATTAAATATGCTTAAATTTTTATCATTTGTTGAATTATGTCGTCGAATGACAGGTTTAAAAGTGTTAAGCCAACAAAAAGAAAGACTAGCAGAAACAAAACTATGGGAAACTTAAATAGCTAGAAAAAATAAAATAAATCACAACAAAGGATTAAAAAGTAAAGGCACCTAAAAAGTCAGACCCACTTAGCTTTTAAATAAAATTTCTGATGTTATACGAATGTTTTTTAATCCTCTTTCTGAATAAATGAACTCATTTTCTGTTCATAAATGTCGGAAGAAAATAAAATCCCAGGCACGACTTTAAAGGATGTACTCGGCGATAGCCTTACATTTGGTTATTGCACTTTATATACATCAGATATTGAGCATATTTAAAATACATGTTCAAGCCGTTTTTTAATCAGTATGAAATCTCAAAAATGTGTTTCTAAGGTGATTTTTATTAAAAATTAAGCACAAATAAACAATTTGCAAATAAATCTGGCCCAAAAAAGGTAGGAAATCGGGAAACTCTAAAATAAAATATAATATTTAATAGTTCTTTCAGATTGTTATAAATAGTTAAGAAAAACGGAAAAATAGAAATTCCACAAATAAAATAAATTCTAGTCTATTAAAAAACGAAATAAAAAATTATCCCACAAATGAAATAGTCATTGAAAAATCATAAAAGAGCTTGATAATTTTTTTCATTTTAGCTGGTTCATTAAGACAGAGAGAGGGAGAAAAAAAGATACGATGCTCTATAAAAAAAGTTTATTGAGATGCGATTAATATGTAAAATTTTATACAAGTTTCTAGTTAACTCATAAAACATTTAATTTGCTACAAACGGCAGCAAGTTTTCATTGACAGTTAACAGATTTTTGTTTTCCCTATGCTTGGTAGAGACTTCAATTATCCGACAAGTTGTCACTGAGATTAGACAAATTGATTTATATTGAAATGACTCATCAGCTGCAACGCACAAAAGAATGTCACAAAAAAGGTAAAAGCGAAAACCATTTAGGGAAAAATAAAACACACACACACACACACAGAAAAAAAACTGACCGTAGTACCCAAAACGTGAAAAGATATTTTTATCTTTTTGAGAGGACCAAGCGAAATGACCATGGTGGCGTCAAAATTCCTTAAAAAAAGACAATAAAAAAAAGGTCCCAGGCAGGGGCACGCGTAGTTGTTTCATTCATAACAAAAAGGTAAAATTTTGGCTCTACTCCTAATATTCTTACCTAATGTAATGTGAAATTTATGTCAATCTTATCATCTCACCTTAGGGGATGATTATTCTGGTCATAGATCGAAAAAGTGGAAGTGGAAATGCTTTTATGAATGAACTACAACAGCAATGCAACCCCTAGTGTGTGTTTTAGGGGTTGTAGGGTTAGTAGATCTGGAGCGGAAGTTGGACCAATCGCCAGCGAGACAGTTGATACCAATGGCGGCGGCCTTGTCGGCTGCAATTGATAGTCTCTAATGCATATGAGGGTTAAGATAGTTGCAGATAGTTTTATTAGACACGCGTTGCCATGTGACAGTTGTCAGTTGCTCGTTCGATAACAGGACGTATAGGGTAAAATAAAAAAATTCAAAGGGATTAGATTGTAATAGAGCTATAAATTGCAGCTGCTAACTTCTATGTGAATCTTTGATCTCATCGCTTTCATACCTTTTCTGGTTCTTCTTTAATTAAGGGCTATTTTCTAGCAATCACAAGCTGAAAAGTGAATGTCTATACCGACTGCTTCTTAACTACACCCACAACGAAAGGGAAAAGAGGTGCGATTATGCATATATGTATGTATATATAGTTAATATCTTTTGTTGATACAGATAATAAATAAAAACAATAAGAAACAGAGTCCAAGTATTGTAGGTGTGACTGGTTAGATTTCATTCATAAAAGTGCAAGTATATATGTACATACATAGCTATAACTATGTTTGCCACACCCATATAGGTATTCACAACCAAATGTGTGGCAAGAAATTTGACTCTTACTACAGCAGTTGCTTCTCTATCTCTGGCATTCATTGATCATTACAATCGCAATCGCAATCATGATGATGTTGATGACGTAGCCCAAAACCATGACCTCCCAGTTGCCCAGTTCCCCAGTTGTTGGCCAGTTGGGGCAACAGCAACAGAAGCAGCAGGAGCAGCTGATTATGTACATTGATAGCAGACGGATAAGATATTACCGTATCGCTTGGTAGTATCTTAACTTTTGTTTTTTTTTTTTTTTGCTGTACATAAGCACAAACATAGGCACGTGCATACTGGTGTGTATGTATAGTATATATAGCATATCTTTTGCCATATTCACATAGACGATTATAAGACACAACCTTGGTTTATCTACGATCGTGAGAGTGACGTTTCAGTTTTTATCTCTGTGTATTCATTGAACTTTGTCCAATAAATACTTGAAAAGTCTTGATGAAAATACTCAGCAAAGACTGTTAAAATATGGCCGAAAGATTAAGTTAATATCTGCATACATAAATCAATTGCAATATGCTAAAAAGTTTTAAGAATGATGTAAACAAAATAAAATAGGATATATTTCACGTTAATATTATTAATTATATTTCTTTTTAATTTCAGTTGAGGTTTATTTGTTGTTTGTTTTTTCTAATGACTTAAGACTTCCTCCACCATGAATCATTGTTGAACAAAGGCCTCAATTGTCTTTCCATAAATATATCAATCATGTTTAGTGTCAGGTGAAAGAAACGTAGAAAATAAAGAACATATACTAAACAATTTGCAAAGAACATATTCTAAACTAATTTCAGTCTTTGTAATACTTTGATTTAAATTATTAAACGTATTCTCTAAAGCGGGATATTCCCGGATTTTTTATGGTTGTCTTACATTTTTACTCACCTTTAAGCTATTTAGGTATGACTTCGAAGGCAAGCCCCGTCATGAATCAGGTGACAAATGACGATGGATTCATGTTGACTCAAGTTGATTGAAGGTTGGCATTGCCACCCCCAACAACCAAATGAGGTCATAAACTTCAGTTAAGACAACAAGAAATTTGTTTTTATGGTTTTAGTAGGTTTTTTTTTTTGTTCTCAACTTTTATTTCCGCCAAAAGACCAAGACGAAAACGAAACTGAAACTAGGTTCAGGTTGATTGAGTAAATATGAGGAAAGGGAAAAATAAAAGTGAAAAATGTGTTGACTCAATGACAACAGCAACAAAAATCGGAAAGAAGACTGAGAAAGAGAGAAAATCGAGAGAGAGAGAGAGAGAGAGAGAGCGAAAGAGGGCCAGAATGGCACCTTATAATTGTTGTAGGGAACTGCGAGCTGTGAGATGAGCGGTTTCTTTTGAAGTTGGCCAAGTTTGTTGATTTTTGGTTCAGTTTTGTGGCGGAAGTAGAGGCGACTGGCGGCCGGTCAAGTTCGCACTGTATGGCCGGAACTGAAGCCACACTTTTGACGAGAAGCGATGTTTATGGTGTCAGTTATTCATCATTTGTCTCTTGGCCATTGCAGATGGAAACGCAGACGGCAACGCAACAGCAGCAACAGCTACAGCAACAGCAACAGCAACAACAACAACTGCAGCAACAACAGCAGCAAGTCCTAACCAAACATCAGTTGCATTTGCTGGATAATCTCAAGATTGAGACCAGCGGTGGAGCCGAGCAATTAACTCAGGCAATTGAGTCCAACAATTTGGAGGAGTCCCAGGAACAACAGACACCCACAACAGTTGTAGTACAGACCAGTCAATCCAGTGCCACAGAATCGGATGTAGAGCATCAGCAATATGTTGTCGTGCCACGAACCCAGCAGCGTCGCATTTTAACCACTGCGGGCACTCTGTAAGTAAAAATTCTTAAAGACAATTCTCTATTTAAGATTAAATCCAAACGATCCGATTTCAGTGAGTTGAATGAGGCTAGAGAGGGAGAACCAAATACGAATGTTAGTAGTGCCAGCTCGGCATCAGCTCCAGAGTCCACTATTGAGTATCAGCGCAATTCGCTTCATTCGCCAGCGCATTACGTGCAGATGGCTCCGCGGAATCCAGAGGTGGGCGAGCAGGTGGCTGTGAGTGGAGCTACGGCCACGTCCGGACTTTATGCGTATTCAACGGGACATATTATATGCAGCAGTGATGATGTGACTGCCATTAAGATAGAGAAGGCTGAATTGACGGGCAGTCAGGATTCCCAGCAGCAATTGCAACAACATCAACAACAACAACAGCAACAATGCCCCACACCCAATGGCGGAACTACTTATGGTGAGACTATTGTCCTTAGCGAAGGTGAGACCCTCCATCAGCAACATCATCAACAACAACAACAACAACAACAGCAGCAGCAGCAGCAACATCAAGCCGCTGCAGCAGCAACAGCAGCCGCACACATTCGCTTTGTCAACGATGAAGGACGTTATGCAAACTCCGCTGGTGGCGAAACCGGCGGAGCAAGTGTCTACTTTGAACACCCTGTGGTCGATGCCAGTGTCCATGCCAATGAGTCCAAGATCTATGCCGATCTGGGCAATGCCTATCAGTCCTTTGTGCCCAGCTCCAGTTTTCCGGGTAGCAATAGCTTTGTGTCCTCTATTCAGGGCAATGCCATCTATAGTGTAACCAGTACGCCTACATATTTAACAAAATCGGATCCCAATTTACATCCTTTGCGCCAGCCGGCTACTGCAACATACCAGACCATTCCCTTTCTTGATGGCACTGCCACCAATGAACCAGCGATATGGTCTACAACCGGGACCGAGTATACCAATGTACCATACGTAAGTATTGAGCAATCCTCCGCAATCCGTTTCGGTTTATAGCTAAATTCGTGGCCAATCTGCAGTCCAACTATCATTCGCAGGTTATCGATGAATACGGCAGTCCAAGCAATATGTCAGCCGCCCCATGGACATCGACGGCAACCATTAGTCATTATGATCCCACAATGGTGCCAGCCAGTGCTGGCTCACCCTCCACTGTGCATAGCCTGGCCGAAATGAAGTGCGAGGTATGCCAAACACCATTAGTGCGGAAAGGACAAACTAGCGTTTTCTGCCCCAGCTGCACATATATGTCAATGCCACCACGGGTAGCTCCTCGCCAAGCTAAGCCCAAGGCGCCCGCTGCTCCCAATAATCGACGAAATGGTGTCACTTGCGCCAATTGCTCGACCAATTCGACCACACTGTGGCGGCGCAATAATGAGGGGAATCCAGTTTGCAATGCCTGTGGACTATACTATAAGCTCCACAATATGAACCGCCCGCTTTCCATGAAGAAGGAGGGCATTCAGAAGCGTAAACGTAAGCCAAAGAACAATGGTGGAGCTCCCATGCATCGTGCGTTGCCAAGTGAGTCAACTGAATTTCTAAACTATTCGGACATTTGTATCATATATTGTCCACCTTTTCACTTGTCTTAGGCATGCCACAGGGAGTCGGTTTGATGGTGAATAGTAACCCACTCTATCCGTCTCAGGTGAGTTTATTAAATGCCCAGCAGAATGCCAGTCCCGAACTTCAAGATATGTCAACAACGGGACCTTCTGGTAATGCTGGCTCAACGGTGGCTACGCGTGTGGTTGCAATATCATTAAGTGGTCCGCCACCACCCACTTCTGAGGGCACTTTAAATATGACGCGCCATCATGTCACAAGCGAGAGTCATTCACCTTACAGTCAGCAGCAGCAACAGCAACAACAACAGCAGCAGCAACAACAACAACAGTCCCCAGCCCAGAGTCATTCGCCCCATCTGTCCAGTGCAGCGACACTTAATCGACAGATTGTCCAACCGTAAGTTCTTAAAACAATTCATAATGGATCCTGAGTTCTGATCTCGTCTCTTTACAGGATTCCTGCCATAGAAAGTGGTCGAGGCTCCAATGGCGAACTTACACCCAGCGTCATAACTCGCACTGGATTGCCGGAACGTTCATCGAATAATTAAGTCGAAACTTCTATTGAAGTAACTAAATGTAACCAAATTTCCAAAATTGCCAAAATAATTAATATAATTTTATATATATACCTACATAAGTAAAGTGCCAACGAAAGTCTCTTCAAGTGCCACTTAGTCATGCCAATATTAGGAAAAAGAAAAAAAAATCAATTCCAATTGTTTGCCTTTTCCCATTTTAACTTATTATGTTTTCCTTTATTTCAATGTTCCTTTCACTAAGTAAATATCGCCGTGCCTTGCCCTTTAGTCTATTAAAACTACAAATTGTTTGAAATGATTTGTCTATCACATATATGCATAATCGACCTTAGAGTTTAGTTTAGCGAAAGAACCTACGATTTTGTATGTACTTTAAGTTTTTGATATCTACATTCATATACATATCTAGGTACAAAAAAAAAACCCCAAAATAAATAAGTTGTAAACGCAAAGACACTTAAGACTTTGATGACTCTACCAAGATCTGGCCAGAGACTGAGCCTCACTGCCGATGGGTCCGATGGCCTGTTGATATATTTCATTGTCAACAATTTGGCAGCAAACCAAATTGATCCAAATTAATTTTAATGACCCCCACAGACCACAGAGTGAGACCATAAAATCTTAACAAGTAAAAAGCGAAGAGCAAAAGAAAAACCTCATCGAGAACACGACCAGTGGAGTGGAGTAGAATGGAGAACTGATCCCCGAGAGCCGTGTGCTGCAGTGCAGTGTCTAAATAGCCATTTGGTGTCATCGCTTAAAAGCCTGTCCGACCGAGTAACGCCACCGCCTCAAGCCGCTGCCTTTGATCTGTTTTTTGTCGATTCGATGGTATGGCAAAAATGCTACGAGTCCACAACGACGATGAAGATGAAGCAGAAGGTTGCGCCTTCTTGGTATAATATTAACGCCTTTGCTTTCCACACACACACACACACACAGATACCGATCCAGCTTCAGCTTCAGAGTCTTCTTTAGTCTTCTTTTCCTTTGTTCGATTTTGTTTCCTATCTCCTGTTTGGTCTCTCTCTCTCTTTTTCTCTCTCTCTCTTTCTGTGGCGTTTTTTGGCGTACGCTCGATCAATTAGGCAAACTTGTTTTACGACCGCTTTTATTAGCGTCCGCTTGGTTGGCCTTTTGGTTGGCGGCGGCGCTCCATGGTTACTTTGGAGCTTGGATCACTCACAAATATACACACATTACTACATACAGATGGAACATACGAATGAGTAATGAGGCGATCGCTGCAGCACCCGACTGCAAATTTTCTGGAATGTGTTGGCAAAAATTATGTGCAGCGTGAAAATGGGCAAGTGGCTTTAGAATGGAGCGCAATGCACAGACGAGGGGAGTGCAGGAAACGGCTGTAAAAGAATTTCTTTCTCGGCTACTGAATGTGGTTTGATACAAATACAAGGGGCAGATGGGAAATATTTTTGCTTTAGGTTGGGATACATTTTCAAAATGGCTTTATGTTTAATTTTGAAAGCTCTTTCTTTTCAGTACGTATAAACACTTAGTTCTAGGAGACTATGAGAGATAAATCCAGCAAATTTGATGATTAGCCAATTGCTGATGAATTTTAAGAAGTTAAAACTCAATTTAATTACAACTTAGCACATTCTAAAATGGCTCTTAGAAATTTTAAAATATTATTTTCAAACAGTTTTTTCTTTTTAATAGGTATCAGTACATTATATATAATATGATTTATAGCACGACTTTTTGATGAAATTGATTAAAATATTAGAATTCGAGTATAAGATGCAAATGAAAAGATTCAATAAAAAAGTAAAGCCATATATTTTCAAAATGCCTTTGAGATTTTGTAAGAAATTAAATCAACAATAATTCTTAAATTCTAAAAAGTTATTAAAATTTAATTGCTATTTAGCCCATTTTAAAATGTATTCAAACCGATGAAAATTAAATTAAAAAAAAAATCATGATGCATAATTTTTGCGAAAATATTTTAAAAGTACTTTGATAAAGAATATTACCAATGTATTGGGCAATCAATTTAAAGCCATTATCACTATGTGGGACAGGCAATCAAAGTGAACATAAAGCATTTAATTTATCATTGTCTATGCAATTAATCTCAGTTAAAGTAATGATACCAACTGTTTTTTGGGTGGCCACTATTCTAAATGGCAATTCATTTAGATCTTTTTAGAAAAAATATCTCCTACAATGTATTTTATATTGAATCCCATCCCAAGAAGCCCACAGGCCAACAAATGAAAACATTAGCCGGCAACCTGTTTTAATTTCATTTCTTGAGCGAATTGCCATAGTAGAACCAAAACCATAAAATAATAATTCAATGTGACAGGCAACAAGATACGAGAGCGGGCGCCATTTTTCAACTATGCCAACCGCCTCCGCCCCTCGCACTCTCGCTCTATGCACTTGGCACACACTTGTTCCGATCTCTTGGCACACACTTGCCGCCAGAGTGACATTATCGCTGAAAATTATGACAGACATACAACAGCCAGAACCGCATAGCCTCAGTCACCGATCGGCGGATACCACTGCACCCTAATCTTTGTGGCTGTGCCGTGCATTTGAATTTCTATTAAGCTAATTGCAAATGCGCCCGAGAAGCGTTTGCTTATGTACACAAGCAATTTAATAACAGTTAAAAGCGCCACAGATATAGATAGATATTACTTGTACATTTGTTCATTATTTTAGATACCTTTAGGATAGTATTTATAAAAGCCAACATAAAGTTGGAAACTGTCAACAATGAGCACGCGGCCATTGTTGCATTTAATTAGCCAGTCCAGCCAGCAATGATGACCATCATCATCATCGTCATCATGCGGATGACCACCAAGCGAGGCGGCCTTTTGAACCCGCCCTGATCGAAGGCGCCACTTAGGCAAACTTCAAAGGGCCAGTTAGCCGTCAGCTCGTTTGCAGTCAGAGCCAGGTTTCTGTGAGAGAGCGAGAGCTTCAGGAACCTGGTGCTGGTGCTGGTGCTCGTTGGTATGATAGTGATGCTGGTTGCTGATGGTGGTTGCATTTTGTGGCATTACAAATCGACAAACGACACGAAAATGCGCTTTAACAATGCGCAGTTAAAATAGATAAAAGCAGATAGGGAGACGCCGATGCCTAAGTCTAGGTCCAAGCCTATGTCGTCGCTCGGGAATCCAGCAGAGAGAGAGAGAGAGAGAGAGAGAGAGAGAGAGAGAGAGAGAGAGAGAGAGAGAGAGAGAGAGAGGAGAAAAAAATATAGACACAGATTTAAAATGGTATACAAAAAGTAAAAACAAAATATTATTATTTGGTATTAAAATATCCTATTTTGATTTAGCACTTGCATTATATACATATTATTCTATATTAATGCCACTTTTTTTTTTTAATTCAATTCATGATAGTTAAATAATTAAAATCAAGTTGGGGACAACTTTCCAATTAAAATTCTTAATCAATGGTATTCATTGTCACTATGAGCACTTGTTCCCCACTTCATTCTATACAATAACCAAATCTCTGACGTCATCGAGAGACCCAAACACCTTCCAGCACACTTAAGCCAACATCGATGGTCGACTTCTAGGAAAAAATATCAAAATTCCAAGAATTCACACGAAAGACAAAATGAGATTGCCTCAAAACGGAACGGCAGACGGACAGAAATTAAGGTATTCCCTCTTGTCTCGCGACCTTATCACAACTTACGCGAGTCTCGTTCCATTTCGAACCCGAAATCACATTATCTGTGTCTGCTTTGGGTGTGTGTGTGTGTGTCTGTGTATGTGTGTTGCCCAATACGGAGCGGCAATGGCGACGCAACTAATGGATACTCCACACATATCACACAGATGATGATGATGATGATGATGACGAAGATGGGACTGAAACGAAGTGCAGACGCCGCCGTTGTCTTGCCCTTGTCTCTTGCAGGAAGATTGAAGATGCGGCGCTTATCGACAAACGAAACAGAGAGAGAACAAATGAAAAGAGACAAAAGCCGAAATGAGTTCAGCTGGTGCCCCTGGAGCATCCTGGGTTAGGAATGGAGAACCAAGTCTGAGCAGTGTCTTTCTGCTTATCGTTGGGCCTCAGACTTTTTGGTTTGCTTCTCGAAATGCATATGGGCAAAAAGGGTTCTGGGTCCAGAAATGTGGCGCCAAAAGAAGCGTTGAAAATGGTACTTGATCTTGATCGCGATGTCTCCTCCACTCCACAGTCTATCTCTTTCTCTCCCTCTTTCTCTTTGTCTGTCTGTTTCACCCGATGTAATTTAGACGGCGCCTCATGCCTTGTTTCACACTAATGCACTTGCAGCTTTTAAATGTCACCACCAGTCCCCACGACATTGATTCCGGCTTCTACTTCAGGCTTGGCTGAAACTAGCTGGAGTATTTTGTTTTTACCTTTTGAACATGCAAGCCGATTGTGTATCCAATTGGAATAATTAGTGCTATCTTTTCAGATTTGTTTATGTTGCATGGAAATGATCATGTGATTTGCCATCAATTGATCCTTCGCATCAGCTTCTAGAATATTCCATAAGTATACCCAAAGGGAACATTATTACATATGCATAAACTTTTAAGAGTATATAGCTTTATCAAGACTTTTTTAATAATATTTTCAACAAAAAAAGTTTCATGTTTAATTACCATTTGGTTTAAATTTTTATTAATGTAAGCATCATAAATGTTAATTTCTCATAAAGGATTTCTAACTTTTAAGCAGTAAACACTATCTGACATTCTTTTTTGCAATTTGTTAAGCACGCTAACAACCTAATAGTCTAGCATTATGGCCTGGTCATAAAGTCTACATGGTTGATAAGCTTAATGATCTGCAAATTTTACAACATTCTCTCATATTTATTGTGGGCTAAGAATTAAAACTACAAAGTTGCGAGCAAGCGCCAGCAGCTGACAATCCATTCCTATTTATTATGGTCCATTTGCTAAATCTATGAGTGCCAGGATCATCTTGGCCTTCTATTGAACTGGCTGGCAAGTATCTCGTTTAGCTTTTCATTAGTTTATCGACAGCATAGGTATTTGAAAATGTTGTCTCAACTGGCAGTAAAAGTCGTTAGACAAGTTGAACAAGTTCTGTATATAATTAAAAGGTCTTACGGTTCAGGCGCCGTTCCAAAACCCTTAACGTGAGAAAATTCTTGTGCAAATCGTATGAAAGTGTGTGTGTATATGCATACATAGGCAAGTAAGTATGTATGTATGTACATACAATACACATATACACTTTATGCAAAAAACGTGTGTGTTATCAAGCGTCAGCATACCAAAAGAGAAACAGTATGTGCGTATGCTTGAGATAGCGCCAAACAAAAAGCGTAAATGTCAAAATGCCAAAATTAATTGCAATGGCAGTGCCATGGATAAAGTTCCACAACAACAACAACAACAACAACCACACAAACAGAAACATGGCCAGAGATTTGCCCAAAAGAAGAAGAAATAAGCTAAGTGGCAGCCATGATGGTAAGGCGCTCAGCAAGGAGGGAGGATTGTAGGTACAGCCCACTTTTTTGTGGGCGCCATAAAGGCCAGCTTAACGAGCTCTGCCATGGCCGTAGATTGGTTTTCCTCTCGAAAAAGGGGTTAACTAGTAGCTGTAGCCTATAAAAAAAGAATCCAACTAAGTAAGTTTGCTGCTGCCAAAATTGAAGCTTATTATCTATTATACTTCTTGAATCAGTATTAACATCTCCTTTAAAGAAGACCATTTTAGAATTCTGTCACATGGGACCTACCTAGTCCTTAGTAGTTAAAACTAAACTAATTATAAGCTTACAATTTTTATAAAAGAAACTGTATTATTTTCTTGAAACAAATAAGTTCAAGAGTTTTCCTTATGGAGAATACAAAATAAAGTTTAATTACGATTTTCAGCTTAAAACTTTCCAACAATACAAATAATTTAAAATTATATTGTATAACAGGATCTAGATGGCCCTTTTACATCACCACTGGTTAGTCGTTTTTTTTTTGTTTTTTGACCACTGACCACCATAACAAATTCTACCACTTTTTCGCCCTCGGTTTGCAGAGGCATGTAGCAGCCGCAACAGCAGCCATGCCATGCCACACCCCAATGGCAAGACAAACACCAAGACGGGGACCAAGAGTAAGCCACAATTCCAGTTCGTTATGGCCAGAATGTGGCAAGTTTGCCAGCACTCACAACTCGAACAACGACTTTTGTTTTTGCTATCGTTCATGACAATCAGCAGGACGTCGTGTTGCAGCCTGGACCTGAATCTGAACCTGGACATGGCACCTCCTCGCCAACTGGTGCATGCAACTGGGAAACTTGTTTTACCTTTTTTTCCTTTTTGACTGTCCCAAACAAATGTTGTTCCCCATTTTGAGGTGGAGTCATGCTACCCGACTCTTTGATTGGTCACATGTATACAATGGTGGCGGTATCTGGCTGTTTTCATGTCTGTGTGTGCCTGTGTGTGTGTGTGTTGGTATGGGGTGTGTTGGTGGTAGCCCCCCTCATCGGTTAATTCGTCTGTTCTGTGTGTTTCATTAGAGTTGCGCATAAATTTTGTTGCATGTTTGCAGCAATTTAATGTCCGGCTTCGCGTATCGCACACGCATTTTGAAGTCCATTTCATTTGGAGCTTGTTAGCGCTAGATTTTACATAGAGGGAGAAGAAGAGAGGGAGAGAGAGAGAGAGATAGAGAGGGAGAAGGATAGCCTTTGTCGTGTGGCGTTTGTCTTTTTCATATGATTTTATTGCCTCGACGTCTTTTATTTTGGCAGTGCCTATAAATAATTTGGTTTTATCGCAACTTAGCCAACGTTTGCGTTTAATAAATTTAATTTGTGGTAATTGAACTTGCTGGCCAACTACTTTTCACCGATTTTTTAAAGCTTGCGTGTAATTAATAAAGGCCAAAGGAAGAAATTATAATCAGGTTGGCTTGATATTACGAAATGTATGGAATGTGTCATGATTTTAATACACATTTTTTTTACACCTGAACGTTGTAACATGTTGTTATGAATTACAGACAGAACTTCTAACAAAAATTTTCAAAGGTATTTTAATAAACTTCCAGTTGTTATAAGTACAAAAGTTATTTCAATTAACTAAAATTTCATAGCAAGAGTTCAATCAATTTGAATTGAAAATATTCTTTTCATTCCAGTAATAAAAATGTAAGTGAAGTGATTAAATAAAAATAGCAATAACTTTAGCAATTTGACAGTTGAGTTTCAAAATTAATTTTACAAATTAAACTTGTGTTGTAACATGAATATTGTTGAAAGATCATTTAAAACAAATCTCATATTTTCCAATAAAAATATAATATATTTCACAATAATATCATCTGTCTTAATTACAAATTGAACTGATAAGATTAAGAATTATACATATTTGTATATAATGAAAAATATTTTATAAAGTCACCTCAATTGGCACTTAAAGAAATTTATGATAAATATTAAGTAATATAAGACCAATAAAAATGTTTATTAAGTAGCAAATGAAGCGCAGAAACCGCAAATAAATTTACAGATAAACATTGGTTAAAATTAATACAACCAATGACAAAGTATATAAATATATGAAAAAAATACATGAGTTGTCAATGGAAAATGATTATTATGATTGTAATAATTATGGTGCTAGTCGAATAAAAAAATGTTGCGCATACGCCACGAGAGCCGCTAAAAAAAAGGGGGCTGTTCCCCAGAGAGCAATACGCTCACTCACATACAAACAGACACATTGTCATTCTCTCTCTCACACACACAAACATTTAAACTGTATATAAATATCTAAACAGCAAATCAAGCAAACTTTAATATGGCCACAATATTTCGATTAGCCAGCAGCGAGAGCGAGCGGGTAAGCGATAACAAAAACCAACACCATCCAAGCCAAAGTCACTAAAGGCAACACCCACTTTCGTAGCCCGATAGCATGTGTGAGAGTGTGTGTGTGTGTGTGTGTGTTTGTATGTGTTTGTGTGAACAGTGGAGAGAAAAACTCGTTTGTTTGCCCACAGTGACAGCCCCAGCGGCAGCAGCAACAATAGCCACAGTAAAGCCACTGCAAGCGGCAAACGGCAGTCGCTCATATAGCGTACGTCCAACCGGAAGCCCGAAAATAAACCGCATCGCATTTGCTTTTATTCGCTCGCTCTCTTTGTGTGCAATAACACGATCAATCCAATCAGAAGGCAATAATAAGCTGCATTGGGACAAGAACCCTTAAGTGCCCTTGCCATAAAGTGTTAACGAATTCGCCAAATTCTCTGCGTATTGTCTGTGTGAATGAAAAGCCGTCGCCAAAAATGTGTGGTGAATTCGTGAGAAACGCATTAATCTTCATCAGAACTAGAATCAAATAGCCTTAGCTTAATCGTTGTCGCATTTTGATTAATTAAACAACCGACATCAAATAAAAAAAAAAACGAGTCTCGGCAGTGGCATTTCGTATACATTTTTTTCTATGTATGTGTATCCTACTTGGCATATCAAGATTTTTAGTGTTGCGTGTGTATTTGTGTATGTGTTTTTGGACAACCATTATGCAAATATGTCCTAAGTATTTGTGAAAAAGAATCTATTTATCTCTGTATGTGTGTGTGTGTGTGTGATTTGTGTCACATTTTTCACGCACTTAAATCTTAAATCGTATTAAATCTAATTCAAATCAAATAATATCAAATCGATTTGCAGCAAATCGAAATAGTTACAACAACAAGTAATAAAGCGTTTTTGGCTTTTGTTAAACAATAAATGCTTTTTAAAAGCAATTAAAAAGTTTTGTTAAACAACCAATTAAATAAAAAAAAAGATCATTCAGTATAATTACCAGTTGAATTGGACATATTTAGCCACAGGGGAATCATCATTTGCATATACAAACTACAATTGGAACGATCGCCGTTGTTGGATTCCAAATAAAGTAAGTTGTTTTAAAAACATATTCAACAGTTTTTATAGCCACATCATTAACATTTGTTTATAGTTTTTAGAGGAGAACTTACTATTATGTTTTAAGTTAGTCCTTCTTTCGAAGCTAGTTGAAATAAATGATTGATAGTGGTCTTTTTCTTTGCATATCTGTAAAAATATCTATCATGAGAAAATTTAGTTAACAAATTGCCGTCGTTTTTGCATTGCATTTCTTTATTCTACGAATCTATACAGGTTCAGATTCTGTTGATCTATAAAAACAAATTGGCTATTATTATTATTATCTTACTATGCAAAATTTTGGTCATTAAATTTAAAAAAACCTTCTGATATTAGCACATTTTTGTTTTAATATTCTTCTAAATATTCTTTTCACCATTGCAAAACTTCAAAGTTAATGATTTTATATAAAATTCTAATTATAGAAATTTAAGTAGGTGTGTATTATGGTAGGTGTGTAAAGGATAAAATAGGGCCTTCATTTTGCTAAACAAAAAAAGAATTAATTCGCAAAAAAAAATTATGAATACAAATTCCAATGGCTAAATGGTATACGGAATATTTATTTCCTGTCATTTTTCTACATAAAATGATTGTGAAAACATTTTTATATTTCATGTATAGATATTTTTCCTATGACACATTACCAATTGGTATTTTGTTGGCCATCTTTAAAGTTGACCAAGTCCATAATATAATATTAAAGTTTCCATTTTCAAAAACCATTATCAGTTTACTTACACCTTAGCTCTAAAAATGTATGTGCATTAATTATAAATTTTATCTGCCATGTCCAGACCTCACAAATGATTAATTCATAATTGACTTGGGCAGCAACTTCTTGTAAAAAATTTCCGCTTAAATCATTTAGTTGTTTAGCCCTTCATAATTTATGTATCTAGAAGGCAATTGTGCGAAAAACAATGCCAATTATGGTTTAAGTCCCTCATATAAAATGAAAGAAACGAACTTGCGCATTAATTATGCCCAAGTTAAATTACTTGTGAAAGCAATCGAATTAAAAACAAAACTGTTGAAACCAAAAACAAAATAAAACGAAATGAAAAAACACGTTGACGGGCATCAAAAGTTAAGGCCAGAATTTATGGCATTATTCTTAATATATATAATAATATTTTAAGACAGTTTATGCATTGTCAAAGGCAATAAATTTACAATTCAATTAAATAAATTTGTTGTACGATATGAAAAGGTAACAAAAAAGGCATAATTGAAATTGATTTAGTTCAAAATTATTATTTGCCAGCCATTTTTATTGTGCAAAATTTATGGCTGCTTTTCATTTCGTTTTTATCTGTCCAAAACGCCTTGTTTCGCTTTGCTTTTGTCTTGCATGGAGCTTCTGAATAAATATTTGTATATATCTTAGAGTTTGAGATGAGACTCTCATTGTCAAGTTAACAATAGAAAAGATCGAAAAGAAAAGATATAAAAATCATACAAAATCGTGTTGGCAATCGTTTGAAATCGTTATGTATCTTAATGTGAGGTGTTGTAAGCATTGCTTGTAGATGTTTTTAAATGAGTTTTAATTGCCACTAATTGTCTAATTGAAAATCCAATGGCTTATGATAATAAAATATTGAAATGTTTTAAACTCGTTCAGAATTTGATAATGCTGCAAAAAAACCAGTTTGATTTCTCGATGAAAAAAATTGTATTCAGAACGTGTCCACTTTGACAAAAACCTTGACATTAGGCAATAACCCTTGCCCCGTGCACTTTCACTCTTGGCCTAAAACTCCGCAATTAACTGCTGGCGCCACCAAATTGCCAAAACAGAGTTCAGACAACAATAACACAACATGACAGCATATTCTTGGCATTGCACAAAATGTCCAATAAAATCATTAGGCTTGAGTCATAAAATGAAACTATTCTAAAAGAGCTCAGGTCAGGTCATGAGTCAAAAGCGCTGCGTGTGACCAGTGGCACAGGTTCCACCTCTCTCTTTTTCTCTCTCTTTTCCTCTCATGTATGGGTGCTTAAGCGCCTTTTAATTTATGACACTTTTATGAGACCAAAAATGCAATAAAACTAAAATTGGTTTTCACCAAAAAAAGAAGAGGGCAAAAACACATTCTAAATGGCCAAGAGTTGCTGTTTTTGGACAATTGCATCATAAATCTTAACCGAAATCGTTTAGCAAGGTCTTAGCCTTGCCAATGCAGGGTTGTCGGGTTAGTCCTGTCCAAGACACTAACTATCAGAATAAATAAAATAATTGTTTTTAAAATTAACGATTACTTAAAAATTACTTTTTTTTATCAATACGAATTATTTGTCATGTTATGATTTTAATTTTAAATGAGCTGAGTGCTTCCGTCGCTTAATTAATCAGTTGAAAAAAATTCTCTTATTTCCCTTTTGAATAAAACCATATTTAAGAAAATATTAACACTTTAATGGCATAAATTGTTATTTTAAAATTTTCCAAGAGATTATATGTTAAAATGTTGATTATTGAAAATAGTTTTTGCTTGTCAATTTGAAAGCCTTGACAACTCTAGCTCAATAGCTCAATAGAGATGAACAGACACACACACACACACATACGTATGTATGTATTTGCTCTGCAAAAGTAACAAACTGTAGAAATCTAATTATGCAACTTTTAACACTCGCTCAACGAGCTGGCCTACACACATCAGACATACCCCATGGCCAATAAATATATGTACATACAGGTAGAGAACTAGGGGAAATATGAAACACGCAAAAGTAGCAGCAAACTGGGCAATGATATATTTCTACTGCACTCTTGAAGCAGGTCAACGGGCCAAAAACATGAAGCGAATAGGAAGTCCAGTCAAATGTGACCAAAATGAATGGGTCAGAGGGGTCTTAGAGAGGCAGACTTAGACCCAACACCACGGGCGACGGCAAACTCATGCCGCGCGTTACGCCACATAGCATGTAATTGCATGTTCGTGTCCTGGCACAGGATACTTGTTCTGATCCTGACATTTTCCTGGTAGCAAAATGCACAGGCGTCATCAGTCTGAGTTGCTTGCTGTGTGATCAACAATTCTTGAAACATACAAGTGTACATATCTATCATTGTACGTTCTATCAAATTAGCTCTCTGTACAAACAAAATCAGTACGATAAACTGCCATTATTCATAACGATTTTTTAACGTTCCTAAAGACACATATACATACATATACATATATGTATGTAAATGAATATAGTTCTTTCTTATCAAAGAAATTTCCCCGAGAAGCTGATGGAAGAATTCCATCTTAAATCTTAAAAGCTTATCGTTCGACTTAGAGGAAACTGAGCTGTTCATATGTAGTATAACTTTAACGATAAGGCGTACATTCATAAAATATAAAATTGGGTTCTTGATAAACTGATTCCGGTAGCATTTATCATCCGATTGGCGCCAAGAATCATAAAAAATCAAACAGTTACAGCTCTGCGTTAGTTGTAATTAATTAATTAAAACAAATACAAAAAGAAAATTTGAAAATTAGGCGAGATCTTTTCACAGCAATCAAAAACGAAAAACGAATGAATGTAAATTTTTTATACAGCTATTAATTGGTTCGCTCCCCTCTCTATTCACCACATTGCTGCACCCGACTCGCTCTCTCTCTCTCTCTCTCTCTCTATCGCTCTCTCTGTCTTATGCTGATCACAAAAATGTAAATGACAGGCAAAAGATGAAGGCAGCGGAGAGGGGACAATATAAGCCGCCTTGACGCCAAGACACTTAAAAGCTTTGGGCATGGACATGGTAGACAGACGAACCGTCAGAGATAGAGAGAGAGCGAGGAGGAGAGCAGAGCGCACCCAAGTCGAGCATTTTTGAATTCCTTGGACACATTTGGTGTATGGCATTTGTCTGCCCGCGTGCCGAAAACTTGTCACTGGAGCCCACTATTAGTCGGTGTGGTCGCAAATGTAGAGAGCGTGATAGCGAGAGAGAGAGAGAGAGAGCGAGAGAGAATAAGAGATGGAAAATGTTGCCGGTGAAGATCAAACAAAGAGTGCTGCTTAATTTAGACGCCACTCATCAGAATCAGAATCAGCATCGGCATCAGCATCATTTTATCTAGGCCTTAAGGACATTGGGAACAAACAAGTTTGTCGCTTAAGTCTTTCGTTTTTAACTTGCATTTCTCCCGTTCAGTTGCTTTCGCACGCTCTACGTTTTGCTTTGGCAGACTGTTTTTCTTCTCATACCAGCATAAAATTGCTTTATTGCCGACTTAACGTTAATTAATTATAAAAAACAAAATGCATACAAAATAAAACATTATCAGCAAATTGCTTGTGGCAACAATAACAATAAGGCACCATTTCCGCCATCATTCACCCAAGTAAAATGATAAGGCACAAGTGGGCCTCCATATGTATGAATGTGAAGTTGAGGCTATACTTTATAGACTGACACTATGTTTGTTGTTTTTTTGTTTTTGTTTTACACAAAATCACCGATTGGAACAATCAGTTAAATGCTCAAACATGCTTATTTCATTCTCTTCAGCTCTGGCTTATCATCTGCTATTCAAATTGAGTTCTTTCTTTTGGAATTCGTAAGTAGCCGCATTTCAATTGCATTTTAGTGGGTTGTCAAGTGTTTTCGATGAGTTGCCTACAATTTGCTGCACATACATATATACATATACATATATGGGTAAGTATGTATGCGAGTTCTATGACAATTCCAAGTGCGGGCTAAGACTGCGGTTACCCTATATTTACATAAGTGGAGTCCGCCTGTAGGGTTGGGAGTGTGATGATTAATTGCTGAGTGAGTCGTTTCTTAAAATAAGCTCTCTCTAATGGTTTTGAGATAACACAGAGTGTAGAAAGGAAATATGCAGTAAAGACTTCAAAATATGATCGAAAATTTAATGTTGATATTTTTGATGATAATTTGATTTCCGCAAGTAAGAAAGCGATTTTCGTGCTAGTTCTTAGATCATATAGCATGTATGTATATTTGAATGCCATTTTTATTTCGAGATATCGTCAATCCCCTTTCCCCATTATTAAAAAAGGTCCCGCCATCTACCACAACGATGAACTAGAAATGCGTATCCTATATGAAACCCTCCATAACTGCCTAAAACACTTTTTGTCGCTGCCAGACGACAGCTGAAATATTCTCATAATTACTTAAAAAAAAGAAATAAACAGACAAATTTGAATAAAAACGATATTACGAGCAGACATGGGGCCAGACAAAAAAAAAACCAGAAAGATCCAAATCAAGAAAAGAGGTGAACCAAGAGGGCTGAAGATGAAACTGGCGCACTTCACCATTAAGAATCGAACCACAAATCCACTTAAAATCACTACAAAAACCAATAAAGAATTCTTTCATCTCTGCCGAATGTGCCAAAGACTGCGAAGCAGTCAGAGAGAGAGAGAGAGAGAGAGAGTGAGGGATGTGTAGAAAGTAAAAGAAAGCGAGAAAGAGAGATCACCACGATGATCATCAATAGAAAATTGTGATTATATAAGGGTTTTAGGGCGGCGGTGATTTTCTTTTGGTGACATTTCATCGTCGGCTCAACAGATGCAAAGAGTTTCTATTCGTTCTTAAAGGATTAGCAGTGGAGCCGAGGCAATTATCATTTGTCTGGTTGTTATCAGTAATTCAGTAATTTTTTTCCATCTCCATCTCTCTTTCTTTCTTTCTGGTTCTATTTTCTTCTTATTCCTCTTTCTTTGGTAGTTTTAGCATTTCCAGGAAAGCGCGTGCCGTGTTGTGCCGTGGCAATTGTTTCTACCATAGGCCTTTCTTTCTTTCCAGCAGCTCGATAAGCTGCATAAAACTTAATCACCCTGGCCCAGTGGCCGTGGCCAGTACGAGATCGTGTGGATGATCACATTAACGGAGTCTGGCGCATGATATATAAAGCTGTTCACAAATTAAGGTCCATTAGCGCAGCAGGATGTGTCAGCGTAGATTGAAATATGCGCATGTCTGCCTTGCGGTTTTTGTTTTGACATCTTTCGTACCTTTTTTTACTCTTGTTTTTATTTTCCGTTTTTGCATTTTAATGGAATGAATTTGTTATTGTTGTTGTTGTTGCTGTTGTCGTTGTTTTTTCATTCTGACAAAGGTGGAGGAGTTAGACTAAAGAACCTTTTTTGTATTGTACTTTGAAGGTGGTATATTTATTTTTTTGGCCTGAAAACTATATCAAATTAATATATTTGATTAATGTGTCGTGCTAATATTTTAATATATCAATGAATCCTAGTAGGATTGAAATATATTCCTTACATCAACAAGAGCGTATTTTTCCCTTTTTTTCTGCCTTAGATGAAGTTTACAAATGTTTCATTTACCTGCGCATCCTTCTCAATTTGGGAATCGTTTAGTCCTCAAATATTACTTAAAATAGTTTTTAATTAATTGCCCATCATCAATAAGCAAAACAAACATAATCAATGAGAGTATCTGGAAGATCTTTTACCCAAGGACCAGAGCTAGCGATTTAATGAGCTGCTGACAATGGGCTGTACCCGGACAAACCCCTAATGTAAACACATTGACGATGGTCACAGAGTCTCAGTTTCAGTTGCAGGGAGATTGAGTATTAGACGGGTTCATGATCTTTAAGAGGGATTATATGTAAGTATTCACTCCAAGTGTGCCTACCGTTTGTCCGTTTGTTCAAGTGCTGTGGCGACTGCTCTGTTCAAAAACCGGCTTCAATTTTTCAAGTACGAGTCTTACATGAAATTGACTAATTTTTGTGTGTGCATAAAAATTGAGCGCCTTCTCTACCTCGGCCTCTGCCTCGTTCTTTGCCTCTTTGCGACGGCTAAATGCACCTACAAATTTTTACCTGTCAGAGCCTCTTACTGTCCCTCTTGCACACACTCTCACACACACACTCACACACTCAGTCAAGTGAGAGCAAAAGAGGGAGAGGAAAAGTGTGTGTGAAGGCGACGCCTGCAAGTGACACTCCAAAGTCGGAGTCAGAGTCAGAGTCCCCGGCTCTTAGAGTGCCTCAGTCCATTGATGAAATTGACTTTTTATGTCGTTGCCGTTGACTTCTTTCCGATTTTGCGTGTGGTGGCGTCTCAGTTGACGTCAACGTCGAGTGTCGTACATCGAACGTGGAACGTTTCATCGTGGCAGCGGCTGGAACTGGATTTTTGGGATAAAGTTTTTGTTTACTTTGCGGGCGTTTTTTAGTTTGTTTGTACATCTCAAGGAAGTCGGTTGAATTGTCTCGTTGTGCTCCCAAAAACAAAGAATAAACGGTCAATGGAATATTACGATAATTTATTGCTATAATTGTGGCCATAAAATACCTTTCAGGTGCCATATAAAATAATAAACATTCCCATAAATGTGTAATAAAACATTATTCACAAATTTAATGCAATTAATTGTTTATTCGTATTTGTGTTTAGTGTTACATATTTCAATTTAACATATCTAAACCGTGCGTGTTCACATAAATCAAACAGAATTGAACAGTAAATTATACTATACGAATAACACAAAATAAAAAACGGCAAATTTCAAATAAATTCAACATAAATCATGGGCATTTTGCTAAGTGATGGTGATGTAAGTTTCATTAACTTCTTGTTCTTAAATATGAGTCAAATAAAATTAAAGATTAATAAACTTTGATTTAATGTTATATTAGAATGTTAAAATTAAAAATGTATATTCAAACGAAACTTCTTTGACTTCATCAAGATATCTTCAATTTTACCTTAATTTTTTTAAATTAGAAAACGATAGCACTTTACTTATTAACACATAACAGAGAACACACGTTTTTCTCTCAGTAAAATACAAATATCGAAACGACATATGTACTATTCTACTTTCACAAATAATACATTTATATGTTTTATTCAACCAGTTTAAGTCCTTGAGAATAGGAATACTGTTAGTTAACAATATTAAAAAGAAAATAAAAAATTTCTTAAGTTATTTTAGAAAGAATTTAACAATTGACAACCATAAGAATCATATCCGTTAGAGCAAATGATCAATGAATGAGTCAAGTGTTTTAGGTCGTTGGGACATCAAGTGAAGCGAAGTGAAGTGGATTAGAGTGAAATTAAGTGGCATGAAAACAGGATCGCTTCCTTGACACAGAGCGCCAGCCAGATGTACTACCCGGTTCTTGTTGTCATATACTTGCTATGGCTCCTAGCCACATATAAAAAACCACTTAAAGCCCCACATTAAACCTAAGTATTTTTTATTCACTCCATTTCCCCGTTCGCCAAGCCTCTCTCGAACTGGGCTCAAGTGGTTTTCTCTGTTTGTTTTTATTCCTTCATTTGCGGTGACAAATTATTAACGTTGTACTCATCGTCCTCTCATCAGCATCAGATCATCTTGGCTCATCTTGGCTCTCGGTTCTACGAGGTTCATTTTTATTAAATTGATTTTTTATTGCTGTTTATTTTAATTCCTCGCCTTCGCCGATGGCGTTGATATATCCTCCACTTTTTGTTGTTTTTTTTTCCTTTTGCTTTTTGTACCTCTTCTTAATTTTCAGGCCGCATTTTAATAAGCGCCGATTCTCAATACCAATCCTTTGCATGCCGTTGATCTCTTTCTTTTGATTCTGCTTTGATTCTTCTTTAAGCAACTGCAGCTTGTTGTTGACAATTTTTCGTGTGGTCGCCGACTTCTTTGATCTTCCACCGTCCAAGGGCTTTGTCCGCATATGGCGCTCCCTTTGATCGAGTGATCTTCTAAAGGGAGCGACATCATTATGAACGCGTGGTCAACTCTTTGATAGCCGTTGTTGGACTTGAATTTGGTGTTTCAGTTTTTTTAGCCGAGCTTCTACCGATGTTTACTACCAAGCAAATATTCAACTAACATAAAGCAAAAATACAAAAAAATAAAGAATAGTTTACTCCTAGACCACACCTAATCTATGAGAGAAGCCAAATTATTTCTTATTTATTCTGCTTTGTTTTTCAACTTAGTGAACTTTTCTTATAAAATTCATTTACTTCTACCGTCGGCAAGTTTTCCATTTTAAGGCCATCTGTTTGAAGAACAAGAGCGCCAAAGAGTCAGAAAGAAAGACAGGAAAATGAATTCAAAATTAAAAATTTCATACATCATCGCATTAAATATCTGGGATAAGATAAAGACGTCAAATGTTTTCTGGTTTGTTTGCTTTTTTATTCTGTAGAATACACATATATTTCTTAAATGTGGATGTATGTGCATAAATAAGAATATGCAATTGGCGCCTTAATTGATTTTGATGTGAGGCACAGATTTCATTGTTTGTGCTGTTGTTGCTTTTGAATCTTTTTGGTTGTTGAACTTTTGTAAGCAAAACGAACAGCAACAGCATTTTGAAACTCAAAAAATCATGTTTCGAAAATAAAACAAAATAAACAGACAACGGCACTTGAGCGCCTTTTTGATGTAGTGCAAAAATGTTGAATGAACAATGAAAAATTATTATAGTTTCGATATGACTTTTGTGTGTTGAAAGTAATAGAAAATTTAACCGAATCCACATTGTTACCGTTTCAATTGGCATTCACGTTATTTAAAATATTTATTTAAATGCTCTTGAAAAAATTAAAAATGTTTTAAAAAGTCAGTTTCTAAAAATTGGTTTTAATTGGGTTATCTTATATAGTTTAGCAACTACCCATATATTATTATATAATAATAATATATATAGTTGTAAACTATCAACCTAAGGCCTTCGGCTTAGACGTAAACTACATCCACATAGAAGCCTGGGAAACTACCCATATATATTTTTTCTTATATAATGAAAATCCTTAAACGTCAAACAAGAAAAAACAATTTTAAAATTCTAAATAGCTTAGCCCTTTTGTATCCAATATCTACTTAAAATAAATAATGAAATGCTGCTCTAGGGCTTTCATGTTAATTAGTTATTCAAGATGAAAAAATGAGATTTGGATTGGTACACTGAAATTAATAAAAAGGAGTATAAAAACATTATTTAAATATGAAGTTGTGCTGTGTAATTTATAAAAAGAACAGTGGATCTATAATTTCTAAAAAGAAAAATATGAGAGATGGCAAATGGAAAATTAAAAAGATTTAAATCTATTAGTTTTAGTGCTCTAATCAAACTATATTTTATAGATTCCACATTAATTTAAAAATGTTGAAATTAAATTATTAAAAAGCATCATCTACTATCATATAGGTAATATAAGAATATTAAATATTCGAGTCGGTTGGGTTATCTTGATCCTTAGGCTTTAAGTGTGTGTGCCACAAGATAAATCCTGGACAGATACAAAAACAATTTCAGATACAGACACACACTTATGGAGAGCGCCATTATTTGTAAGAGATGGCAAAGGGCTGAAAACGAGTTCCACTCTCTTTCGCTCTCGTCGCCTTGGTGCACTCCCTCCCTTTTTCTTGTACATGGTTGCAAGATTTTGAAATCAAAATGGCTGCCAGCCAATCAACGATGAGTGGCCCAATGAGAGCAAAGAAGTTGATGGAGAAGGCTAAAGTGGAATATATGACATGATATTTATAGTTTAATTGAATTTTTTACAGTCTACCTCGGATCAGCAGTCCAGCGTCGATAATTATCAGAACAGGCAGGTGGCCCCCATTGCGGCCGCTGCCAGCTCCAAGATGTACCATTCGAGTGCTGTGGCAGCAGCCGCCTACACAGATCTGGCCGCAGCGGGCAGTGCAGCAGCAGCAGCCAGTGCGGGAGTGGGTGTTGGCATAGGCGCCTCGGGATATCATCATCAGCAGGCGGTCAATGCACCGGTCTATGTGCCTTCAAACCGTCAGTACAACCATGTGGCAGCTCATTTTGGGAGTGCCGCTGCACAAAATGCTTGGACCACGGACAGCTTTGGCTCGGCCCATGCTCAGTTGCCGGCGCAGTTTTATACACAGAATGCGGCCGTTATGATGGGATCCTGGCGCAGTGCCTACGATCCAACAGGCTTCCAGCGTTCATCGCCGTACGAGAGTGCCATGGACTTTCAGTTTGGAGAGGGCCGCGAATGTGTCAACTGTGGGGCCATTTCGACGCCACTCTGGCGGCGAGATGGGACTGGCCACTATCTATGTAATGCTTGCGGGTTGTATCACAAAATGAATGGCATGAACAGGCCGTTGATTAAGCCCAGCAAGCGCCTGGTGAGTGCAGTGAGTAATCCAAGATCAAAGATTTGTAGTAAGCATTATAATGCTAACCAATATATGTATCTTCCGCACAGACTGCTACACGGCGCCTCGGACTATGCTGCACGAATTGTGGCACTCGCACCACTACTCTCTGGCGGCGGAATAACGATGGTGAACCAGTATGCAATGCCTGTGGACTGTACTACAAACTACATGGCGTCAATAGGCCATTGGCCATGCGGAAAGATGGAATTCAGACACGAAAACGGAAACCCAAAAAAACGGGCAGTGGCACAGGTGTGGGAGTTGCGGTTGGCGCGGGATCAGGAACAGGAACAGTTGGCGGCACAAGTCTTGATGCCATTAAGGAGTGCAAGGAGGAGCATGGTAAGTGTAAAAAGACAACTTTGAAATTGTAGAGAAATTCTGAAATTAAATTGATTGATTTGTTTTTCTCGCTTTAGATCTGAAGCCATCTCTTAGTCTAGAGCGTCATGGAATCAACAAGTTGCACACGGATTTAAAAATGACTCAGCATCAGCATCATGCCCAGCAACAACAGCAAACTCATCAGCAACAGCAATCGCATCAGCAATGCTTTCCCCATTACTCTCAGACCACGGGGCATAGCCAGGGGGCACAGCAACAGCAACAGCAGCAGCAGCAGCAGCAGCAACAGACACAGAGCCATCAGACACATTCTGTTAGTAGTCATCAAACTCAACTCAATACAAGGCAACTGCATTCTACTGGCTCTCAGCTGTACACGCCCAGCAGCAGTAGTTCTGCATCCGCATATACGACACATAGCAGTAATGCAACTGCAGCGGACACGCCCACTTTGAGCAATGGAACACCCTCGCCACATTATCAACATCATCATCATCATCATCACTCCCATCATCAGCCTGGCCATCCTGGCATGAGTGTCAGCGGCATGGGTGGAATGGGTGTAGGTGTTGGTGTTGGTGTGGGTGGAATGGCCCATCATTTGCATGCAGCAGCAGCTGCTGCTGCCTATGGCGTTAAAACGGAAACGAATGCCACCAATTATGACTATGTGAACAATTGCTATTTTGGCGCTTCATTTGGGGCACTTAGTGGTGCGGCAGCTGCGTCAACGGCTGCCATGGCAGGCGGAGGAGCCAGCGATTTGGCCGGCTATCATCATCAGCATAATGTTATCCAGGCAGCGAAACTGATGGCGTCCTCTTGAAACAAGGGCTCTGCTCTGTGATCTCCTACCAAGAACCCTCCTCCCTATTGAAAAGACTTTAGCGCTTAATTAAATATCAAGTATAAGATTGTAAGTTTGTTGTACAAATTACATGTGGTCCCCCTACAAAATAAATCCATGTGTTTCGTTAATTCATAAAACTTTGGTTAAGACTCTGATCACATTTTGCCTTAGTAAGTATGCACGATGTCATAAATAAATCATTTAGGCATTTAATATGTACTGTGTCGTAGAAAGTATTTGAAATCTAAATATGTAATTGCTTTTAATAAATATCCAGTCTAATGAAATCAACTTTTAACTTTTTTTTTAATCCCATTGCAATGCAAAATTTTAAAATTTGGTTATATAAGTATGTATACGCGGAACGTAATTCATATATGTTTTATTTTTAAAATTGAATAAAAGTTAACATTTTTTATTTTTATTTTATTAACCAAATATAACAAATAATTTTGACTTTTATTATAAAATTTAATTAACGAAGTCTAAGGAATTCGTATTTATTATTTATTAATAATACATACCGACTGTTGATTAAATAGATTATCTTAGTGACAATAACTTGTACTTATAGCAATTTACATATTTTTTCTTTATTTATGAATTTATTTTAGTCACATTTATTCCTTCCAACAAAGGCAGGTTTTAATTGAATTTAGGAATTTCTTTTAAACTATTTTACAATTATCCTCGATGTCCAGTCATTTATATATGTATAGCGGAATTATTGTTGAACAAATATGCCATACATGCGCATACTTACATTGTATAGTTCAAGATCGTTTACCAAAACTTGCAACATTTATAGATTTTAAACTGAATATTGAAAACCAATGATGAGTTATTCAAAATAGTTCTTAATATTTATTTATACATAATCTTAAAAAAATAACATACTTTAATATTTCATTTAACAAAGATATTAAACCGAAAAATATCCATTATATCGAAAACAAACAGGAGGGTACTAAAGAACATACTGACCATACACTGCTTTCAAAACACGATTAAAGTATAGAATATTATGCAGCGCCAAATATTTAGTACCCTAGGCTATGAATATAAATTTAAATCTATAACTAAAATACAGTTACATTTTTACTAAGAATTTCTTCGATTGTTTTTCGAAAATTCAAATTTATGATCTCTCACTAATTTTTTAGCTTCTAGAATCGATTTCAGCGCTTCTGGCTTGTCTTTATAATATTTTAGTGCTTGTGCACGATCTAGTGTATTCATAACACTATCACGATACGCACTAAAGGCTGCCGGAGAGCCACCTGACTGAAGTATTTTCGGAATCCATTCCGATTGAACATTATCTAATTTTCGACCAACACCTAAATTGACATCCTTGTTTACCAACTGTGTATGCCCAAGCATTTTATCTACTTGCTTCTTCACTTCCGGATATCTTTGAAGCTCGGGATGAGTCTTACATCGAATTACATGACTTCTGTGATACCTTTTATCTGTACTGTGTGCATCTTGAGACTCACTTGCACCTGCTTGGATAATTTTATCCATGGGAATTCCTTTTTCTTTTGAAATGTTTATCATTCTATTTATATCATTTTCCACACGAGAAAGGCGATTGTATAAATGAGTTTTCATTAATGTAGGATTTTCCTCTACTATTTTTTTTTTATTTTTTTTTTCTCTGCTCATAATGTTTATGTATTCATGCCTCAAATAACCCTGACCATCCATTTCAGTTGAATCGGCATCTCTTTCTAAATCGATCGCTTTTTTCCCACCATATAAATTTAGATTAATAGGAAGCCTGTGTTGGCCATTTTCTATGTAGTTGATGATATTTGAATTCTTTGAAATTTCATTTGCTATTCTATTACGGAACGCATCTGAAGACATTTGTTCTCTAAATTCCTTGGGTAAAGACTGATAAAGGCAGTCATTGCGACTATTCTGGGATGACTTATCATCGGCAGCTCCGGAGTGATAATGGTTTTCGTTTAGACTGATACAAATAGGTTGAGCTGTTTGGCCATTAGCGCAATCAGAGATGACTTTTTGCTGTAATTCGTTGTCGGCGTCGACTACTAACTCTACTGGTCTTTCAATTGTATTCGCAATAACGTTGGCAGCCGCCATAACGCAAGTCATATCCATGGGAGCACCCTCTTTAACGGTTGCAGCTAATAATGTCGCACTCGAAGTATTGCGCATAAGCTTTAGGAGCTTCTCATCGAATGTTTTTTTTAACAAGTCTTGCTCAGCTTCTCCCAATGGTTTTTTATTTTCAATGTCAAATTCTCTCTTGGCCTGTTGTAATTCATCCAATTCGATTCTCTCATTGTATTTCTGATACATCTGGCATACATGGTTTGCAGCATAGTCCTTAAAAATATATAGACCCATAGCAACAACGGGAGCTGCGACTTTTTCAAAAAAAATTTTTTTCATTTCATTCTGAAGCATTTCTTTAGTTTTGTCACGGACTTCTGTTAGAAACGTAACGCTGCTGTCATTTGAAGCTTTCGGGACTATACCTTTTGATTTGGATTGTTTTTCACATTCAGATTTTAAATGATTTAAATATGATTTGGCCAAAGACAGTATTAAACGAATTATATGGCCTTTTTCAACAGAAAACATGGCCACTTTAAAAAGATTTAAAATTAAAGCACTAGAATTTATGTTTTTGTGTTGAGCAATCAATAGAAAACTTTGACGAAGTGTCTCCACAATTTGCATCGTCTCAACAAAAAATTCTCTATCTTTTTTTTGATTTTTAAAAAAAACATCTGTTGTGGTTTGAACAAATTGCATGCCTTTTTTTGACCCATTTATCTTGTGTATATCTTCAAAAATTGTACACGCCTCCTTTGCATCTATTTCGGCAGAACAAGCCACGGAGGCATCGTGGAAAGCCTGGTTGCAAAAGCCTCTTAGGTACCTCTCAATTGTATCATTGACAAAACAATTCCAAACACCATTGGCAACGCCCACGCCTACCGATTTAAAAATGTTCATTACAACTGCCTTAACCACAATTTTGTTTCCCACAACATCAAGAAGATCTTTGCCAGCCAGTTTACACACCATTGCCCCTTTGCCAATGTGCATTAATCCTGGGCGAGCAAGTTTCTGTCCGTAAACCGAAACCTCGGATGTACCAGCGTAGCAAGCTCCGATATAACAGGTTACTGCAGATATTGCAATGCTGAAAATTTTGTGCTGTCTGTAATCACCCCAGGTGAAATGTCCCGAAAAGGCTGAAGAGGCGACAAATATTAAGTCGCCGATGCCTTGCTGCAGCAAAAAGGTTCCGCCAACATTCCCTAATAGCGGAATTAATTGTAGCGAAGCTCCAATAACTATCTGAGATATTCCAATAAGTGTGACCAAAGAAGATCTTTTGAAAAATGCGGTTGTCCATTTCCTTTCAGCCAATTCGACTAGATGTTTGAATCCATTAAGTGAAAACCGGTAAAATTCTTCGGCCATACCAAAATTTTCTTCAGTACACATCTCAGTTAAAGGATTCAATGAACCATCAGGAGATTCTAAAGTTTCCAGCGTTGCTTTGTAACTGCTCAAAATATTGAAGATTGCTGTGTTTATGTCTTTATCCGGGTATTCCAAAATATTTCCTCGCATGCCGTACAAGACTCGTTCACAAATTGTTGGCTTGGAAAAGACAATGTTAAGAATCGCTTCAATTTGTTTTAAGCTTTTGTCAGACACTTTTGTTGGTACTAGGATGCCGGTTTCAATAAGATCTCTTATTAAATTGTTGTGTGGCTTAGATAATAATCCTAGTTTGATGGAATCGGATTTATCAGCCAATTGTGATTTAAGCCGTTCAAGCTGATCTCTGTAAAAGAAACGCTGACTTAGAAGGTTGTGCGTGGCATTCTCATATACAGGATAATCCGGCAAAAGCTCCGCATTCGACATATACTCAAATGATTTATTCAGACCGAAGACTAACGAGTCATCTCTTTTCTGAATTATGATTCCACTTTTGACAAGTCCTTGTATGATTTTGGTGGCATCAGGCTCTCCGATATTAACGTTTTTGAAATCAGAAATACATAACGAATCAAAATGGCTAAATTGCACAGAGTTCATCTTACCCTCAACTACATTAGCTCTGTAATGGAAACTCAGGCTGTTGGTGTGCTTTAATATCCTGTACCATTTTATGCCCACAGCTGCTTTAAATGAATATCTGTCAACCAAAATGTGCTCTGAATTCGGTTCGATCCCTGAAAGCCAAACATCATTGGAGGAAATATTTTCTTTGGTCAATTGATTTTCAGAACAAAGCCTTTCAATCTTTTTGCCGATTCCGGAATGAAGGTTTTTAATATTTTCAATTTGAAACGCAACGAGCTTCGTTCCGTTTTTGAGAACCTTTTGGTCAACTAAATTTTTAAAGAAATGCTCTCGACTAGGCAAAACAATCGATTTTTTTAACAACTCTTTGAAAGAATCTTCACTCTCAAATTCTGTGTTTTGCCATTTAAAAAGAAAGTCAGTGAGTTCGTTAACACCGTTTTCGGTAGCAATCTTTTTGACCCTTTCTGCTTCAAAAGATCCGGTTTTGGGCTTTGTTAAAACTCCCTCAATAATTAAAGTATTGAAGATCTCAAAGGCCCTGTCAATTGGAATATTAGCAACACTAATCGATTTTACAGTGATAGGATATCCGAAAATGCCCTGGATACTATTTATAATCAGTTCGTAAATATGTGCAAGAGCTGCCTGTTGTTGTTTGTAAGCATCGATTTGAAGTATACTCTGTTTATTTTCCAACTTAAGAGCATCAACTACCGCTCCGGAAAGTTGTGCTGAAATGGAATGTTGAGTGAGTAACCTCATAGCGGCTCGCAATTCTTTCTGAAACTCATCTATCTTTTTATCTTTAAGCAAAACAAACGCTTTGTAGTAATGCGCTGAATCGCAAAAATGTGGCTCCATTTTAATGACGCGATCGAATAACCGTATAGCGCAGGTTTTCCTATTTCTTATATTGGCCATGTACAGTCCCAGCTTCACTGTTTGTATCGGGCTATCGCGGACCCATTCACTTAAGTCATCTTCCTCTTTCAGGTTGGCGACGAACTCCTTCAACTTTCGTAGTACTTCTTTGCGGCTCGTTTCAGTGGCGCAATTCTGTATGAGATTGCTGTGTAAATCCAACCAGAATGCCCATTTCTCCAAGACAGCATCCATCAATATAGCTGAAATCTCTGAATTCAAAGATAAATTTTTTTTTAATTTTATATATGTCTTATGAAATTCCTGAAAACAGTTTTCTTCCAACATTATCTGGTTCTCGTAATAAAGCATCACTTCGGATAGACGTCTCACTTCCTCCTCGTTTCGCTCGTTCTTTAATCGAAAGATACTGAAACATCGATTGGCTCCTTTGACGGGATCAGTTTTTGAATTGGTGTCGATTATGATTAGCTGAGCCGTTCCCTTTTCTCCACATCTTGCAGTGCGCCCAAAAGCTTGCTCCTCAATTCTAACATTGCTGGGCAAATAAGAGAGTATAACGTGCAAGCCACCAGCCTGACTCAGTTCATTGGACACTTTGATATCCGTGCCACGTCCTGCCAAATTTGTCGCGATAATTATTTCACCTTTGGATAAATGTTTCGTGCCCTTAACAATGTCAAATTCGTCATACTCTCTAGTATAAAGACGAGCTTTGCTTCCAATCGTATTGTACAATTCTTCAGCATCTTTTACAGTTTCTGCAATTATCAGTACGGACCGACCAGACTCGGTGAGGGTTTTGGTCTCATTGTGTATACGCTTGGCCCACTCCGTGGAGTCGGGGCAAGCCACTGGTGGAAATTCCTTCAGCTGCTTAACCTTGGCTGTGGGTACAGTGAAAAAATCGACGCCGTGCATTTGGGTTAAAATATTCCTCTCAACCTCAGAACCAAGAGTGCCTGTTAATCCATAAAGGTTCTTGTATAGTTTGAAAAAGGACACGTTTGATGTAAAGACAGCTTTTAAACTCTGCAAGGTGACCTTGCAATTGTGTTTCAGCTGCAGAAACTGATGAAGTCCTTCATCCCATTGCGAACTCGTCTGATCCGTTCCAGTACCCTTATCGAGTATAATAATTTGGGGGCTACGGCTCCAACTAGCTGCCCCAGTTCGATCGACGTCTACAACATAATCCACACCGTCTGCCATAAAGAATGCGTAAAATGCACTCTGTATCCATGTATCTAAATGTCGTTCCACAAAGGCCCTCAAATAATTGGGTAGATGTATGCGCCTCTGCCTCTGTAGACTGCTTGTTATTAGATACACCAGGCGGCTGCTGTACGCTGAATATTCTGAAGACGCTAGAATATTTTTTATTTTTACTTCATCAATTTCGATCACTTTAATTTTTCCCGTTTTGTCGATAATGTTGCCATTGATTAGTGAGCTCCACAGATCTGAAATTTGTAGCTTCGATAGCTTTGGATCGATTCGACCTATGTCAGCAACGGTAATCAAGGCATAGAGATCTCTTAAGACTGCTTCACGAATGACTGGAGCATTGAAACATTCGACTGGGTCAGCAGGCTTACATACCCAAGACCAAATAAAGATATAAACGCTCTCCAATTTGTCCATACCGGGAATATCGTGAGACAGATACAGCATATTGTTTCCCTTATCAAGCAGCATGCTGTCAACTTCATCCACAATGACGTTAACCTGGCTAAAGTTCCGTTTGCCCAAAATATTCTTGCCATAGAAACTGTCGAGCAAATAGTCTCTTTGGAAGTTCGAAAGTTCTCCATATATCACTTTAGAAGAATAAGCAGTCTTACGCTCTTCGATCTTTTCATTACAGTTATGCGATACGTTGATGTTGAAGTATGAATATAAATCGCTGTTAATTTCGGCGTCCCGTTTGGCCAATACCGATGAACTGGTCACAATGTCTACCTTTTCACCATCCAAAGCCTTTATTAAAGCTGCTGAGACGACAATCAATGTCTTGCCCTCCCCGGTTGATACCTGGGCGAGAGTGCTGCGTTCATTTTTGAGCAGCAAAAGAACGGCCAATTTTTGAGTATTCCGTAAGCGATATTTCCGCTTCTTGTTTATGACCTTGTCTATATCCTCCAACATTTTGGCATGCTTGAAGTCGGGTATGGTAATGGATTTTTGAACCTGGGACAATACTCTTCGGATACTCTCTGAAGTGTTGGCATTTCTTTGAATGATTTTCGTCAATTGTTTCAGACTTCGATCGTTGGTGCCTTCTGCAAATATTTGTGTCATATGTTCAAACCATGCTTTTAGACTAGTAGATTTGAGCTGTTTCAAGTGCTCTTCAGTTATCATCCAATTTTCCGATGAGATTTTGCTCATTAAATCATTTAAAAAGCCCTTTTTAGACATAAATATGAGGTCCTCTTGACGTTCCACTTTCTCTTTCAGGGCTGTCAACAATTTGTTGGTAAAGTTCTCACCGAAAATATTTTTTATTATTTCAACATAGTAGCATAATTTTTCCAACTCCGCATCGTTGGCCCAATGTGCGATCTTGGAAAGCGTTAAAGTCCAGAAAACGCTTCTTAGAACATATGGCCATTGCCTAAGCTCCAATTCATTCACATTGATTTCTTGATTCGGAATTTTGCTTAACAGATCCAATATCTCATCAACGCATCTCATTGTTAGAGAACTTCTCTTGCATCTGGCCAGCTGTTGTCCAAAGCAGATGAGGACATTTTTGTTACCCATCTTTGATAGGAAATTACGCCATTCCAATTTGTTGGGAAGTTGTCTTCCAAAAAACTCCTCCAGTTCAAGCAATATTACTTCATCAATCCAGTTCTCTTGATTATGGGCAGCAATTATCCAGGTGACAAACAACTGGGTGCCATTCTGATAATTTTCAGATGCGTAATTAAGGACGTAGTTTATGATGTATTCCAATTCGAAAGCAGTCACTCGAATGGCTTCATGGGCAAAGTGTTTAGACAGAAAATATAAAATGCCTCTCTGACCTGAGAGATGAAATTTTAGCATTGGTAGTCTCTTTTTCATTTCAATGCTTTGGGGAAAGTTTTCGGCAATGGCCTTAATGGCTTCTGCTTCGTTGGAGTAGTTTCGCTGATAGAATTCTTCGATTTCATCTTCAGAATAACAGTTTTTGTTGAGGAAGTTTCGGTCAGCCAAATAGTTTTGAAATTGAGAACTCGTATGAAAGTTTTGCACATCCATTATAATTTTTTGATACTGTAGGCATCTGCGCTGCCGCTCGGCTATTAACTGCTGAAAGGCATCGTTCAATGTTAGACGATCGAATGTATGGGTCAGATAAAGTATCATTTTGGCGCTTGGATTGAGATTCAATTGAAGCTCAAGGTCATTCGATTCAAGTTCAAAATATACTCTTATATTTATTTCAAAAATATTGGCCAGCAGATTTAAATAAATGCTTGATTCACACCCTTTATCAAGGAGATATTTGACAAAATGTTTATAGAGATTGTCGTTTTCGACACAGTATTCATCGATTGCGTCAGGAAATGCAATAAAGCCTTTCATTTTTTGCATTAAATGAAAGTTGTAAAGTTTGTGAAACTTTTTTATATCGCTATGGGCATGTTTTTCGTTCCCGGTTTCAAGTACAAATTCTCTAATAACCGAATGCAGTATTTTTTTGGACTGACTCGTTTTCTGTATTTGTTCACAAAATTTTGCAATCTTCTGACGTTTAGTTGGTTCGTCGCTACGAAGATACTGCAGCAACGTACCCAGAGTTCTGTGCATAATCGAATCTGATATGTCTTCGTTGGCCTTGACAAGATATCGCGATGCGGCACGAGCATCCAATACCATCATTGAATTTGATTGTGCACGACAATAGTAGAGGGGTAGGTCCTTATCGACTTGTCGAAATTCGAATAGACAACAGATTTCGAGTTTTGTCAGTATCTCAGTAGAATGCCGGGTTGACAGTTCAACAATACTGCCCACATGATCTTTGCTCTCCAATCCATTTTCTATTTTCTCCAATTCCCACAATGGGTTATTAATTTGTTTGTTATAAACGATAGTCTTTGCATTTAGAAACTTCTTTCGATTTCGATTTTTTTTTGTTCCTTCAAATTGCGTGCTTCGTGTCACTTTGACTTGAAAACTTTGTGACAATTCTTGTCCTTCGGTCATTACAACATCTTGCAAAGCAGCTTCTTGAAGACTGTCCACCTCTGACTGCAAATTGGCAATTGTGCTTTTCGTATCCTTTTGCTGGATTCGCGAAAATTCTGCCTTCATCAATTTACCCAAGGTCGCCCTTTGACGCACGGCTTGTGCCTGTAGCTGCAGTTCAGTTCTCTGACGTTTGCTGCTTTGTCGTTCCTCGAACTTTTCCATCTTCGAGTGCTCCAGATTTGATGCCTTTATCTCTGCGTATTTGTATGCAGAATCCTTTTTATATGGGCAGAATACACGGTTGGAAGAATTCTTTGTGTAGAATTCAACTTTCAGTATGCTATTCTCATCTTTTCCGTAGTATACTGGCCATCCGGGTCCTGCAAAATCCATCCACGCCACATCCCAACCATTTTTGCCAAATGTACCATAAAGTCCGCCCTTACCGTCTTCGCCATTCTCGCCTTGCTTTGCCCTCTGCATGCAGTTGTTATCATTACTTGAATTTCCATTCTTTGGTACTTGTATCCTTATCTCTCCCGCAAAGCCACCCATTCCCCCAAGTCCGGCTTGACCGCCTGGACGACCACTTTTACCGTAGGAACCTTTGTACAAAAGAAATCCTTGGCGCATTGTAAACCAACTACTTGGACAATCAGAATACGTTATTTGGTTACCATCGATGGTGACTCCTTTAATATATGTCTCCAAATTACTTGCTTTGTACCAGATGTCTTTTGTATGACAATCATAACTTAAGTTGTCAATATTTTGGTAATACGCATCACCCGTTTTAAAACCCAAATAAAAACAACTATTCGGGTAACGGTCTTTAAAACTTTGAAAACTAATTGAAATACCATCTTCGCCATTTTCACCATTGCCACCGTCTTGTCCTTTACTTCCGTTGCCTCCATTTGAAATAATAGTGAACCAATTTGCATGAATAATTTTCTCAGCCAAAATTGATATGTTACCCCCACTTTCACCGGCAAAACCATCAGACCCGTTTTTGCCAGCTCCAGTAGTCTCTTTCCCGCAATCCTTTGGGTACACGTGCAGATTATCCATTCCAGAAACATTCCACTCGAGTCCAGATTTTCTTACGTCGATCACTTTTGCCACACAAGTAATATTCTTTCCGTGCCAAATAGATTCCTCCGTTAAGCTGTCATCAATATGGAATATGCGGTCGCACACAATGTCAACCCCTTCGATCTTCGGGTTATTTTTTAGCTTTTTCTCGATTTCGTCCTTAACATTGGATAAAACCACATTCATACCCGATATCCGGAGAAACACACCGTCATTCTGTGGCACCTCCTGGATTTCAGTGGGTTTTGTATAAGGTCCAAGATTTTGTTTGATTAAGTCCAGGAAAAATAATTGTTTATTAGTTAAACACTGTTTAATCAATGCCCTTGTGGAATCGCACAAATTGGCCCATTCAACAGACGAGTCCCTAATATCGCAATTCAACATATTCTGAGACAATTCGTTAAACTGTAGTTTGCCATTACAAAAGGCTGACAACTGAGTCTTACATAGGACGTAGGGAAGGTAATAAGTCCGACTCATAAAGTCAATGAAGGACGTTAGGAATTGTAGCTCTTTGACTGCATTTCCCATGACAAAATGAATTTGATCCCGACATGTGTTCTTTAGTAAAATTGTATAACTTTCATTATCTTCCTTACTTACTAGAGCAATATGTTTCATTAGTAGATTATAATAATGGAGACCCCGAAAAAATTCCCGAAATTCGCTGAGAGTCGTTACATCACGCAATGACGTAAGAATTTTTCGAACATCATTTTGATTAAGTTTTTTTACATGGTCTCTAACTTCTTCATTCAGAAACTCTTTACAAAAAGTAATATACTCTGTCTCAATGAACTCCTTATCGATGGTCGACGTTACTTTTTTTCCAACTTCTCCCTCTATAACGCGGTAGACATCTTTCAAATCCATTTGGCTTTCCAGTTCAATTTTAACGATTCGCCGTAGTTCATTCTTATTTGCTTCGTTCTTCATGATTCAGCTGCAATACAAAAGTAAGATGACATAATAATATGTTTTCTATAGATGCCAGCGAACAGCCCTTAGTTAAGGACAAAGTGTTTGGCAAAGTACCTATATACATATATGTATATATATACTTAATACGGTATACTTAACGGTGGAATAATTTTTAAAATACTTTAAAGATGTGCTTAGGTATTAAAACAGACTTAGCAATTTTCTTTAACTATCTACGAGTTATAGGAAAGGATATTATATAGATGGTTAAATTAATTGTTGAAATGTTGCGACAATTAAATTCAATAAACACACGAAATATCGGCAAACTAAACAATTAAAGAAAAAGAAAAAAAAAATTATATTCAACATAACAAGTCATTCATCTGTCCCATACGTTTAATGCTTAAGGGACATTGAACAGTCTGATTACGACCCAAACAGTTGAGTAGTTTGAGATCACATTCATATTGCGGCGATCAAACTTTTTAAAAACCCATTGTTATCCTACTTGTTCAAGTTAACACTGGGATTTCAACTTAGAAAAACCGTACTATAATAAGTATATGGACAAAAACGCAAAAATAATTTGTTGTGATTGACAAACCCAAAAACACTAAAATATAGTTGGTATATTAGTATTGAAAGTTAATTTATGTCCCTCAACATGCAACATCTAATTGTTCAAGCGAGAAAGTATGTGTAAAGCTTTTTATACTCTTGCAGAGGGTATTATAAAATTGGTGAGGCGTTTGTAACACACAGAATGAGATGTTTCCGATTCCATTAAGTACATAGATTCTTGATCAGCATGAGAAGCTGTATCTAAAATACTAATTCTCGCACAACTGTAATATTAAATTTTTCACATACTAAATAAATATAAATAACAGTTCCTCCCAAACACTGCATTTCAATTGGCAAAGCTTTTTTTCATTTGATAAGCAAAGTTATCAAAGATTCAGTCGAAAAATTGTGATTTCCCTTAAATTGATTAAGTAAGTTTCAGTCCAATAGGTAAACGTCGAAGACAAGACGCCAAAAGCTCATTAATAAATGATACCATAGATGATACACTACAAATACTAAATATATTTATATTTCCTCGTCACACATATGTACATACATAATGTATAAAAACAAACTAGTATCTGAAAATATTTGAAAATCTTTTAAATAAATAAAAGTATTCTAACACAAAGAAACGGTTATAAAATACAATTTCGCAATAACACTCGAGATTGCTTACTTCTTTTCACAGATTAATCATTTGAATGTTCCGACAAAATAAATATAAATAACTTGCTGCCTGTTACTCGTGCACACTCTTTAGAATAAGATTGCAAACTGATAACAGTTCCCCTCAAGCACTGCCTTTCAATTGGCAAAGCTTTTTTTCATTTGATAAGCAAAGTTATCAAAGATTCAGTCGAAAAATTGTGATTTCCCTTAAATTGATTAAGTAAGTTTTAGTCCAATAGGTAAACGTCGAAGACAATACATTTATATTTATTTTTCCTCGTCACACATAAGTATGTACATACATTATGTATAAAGACAAACTAGTATCTGAAAATATTTGAAAATCTTTTAAATAGATAAAAGTATTCTAACACAAAGAAACGGTTATGAAATACAAATTTCGCACTAACACTCGCACAATTGTATTATTAAATAGATTAAGAATTAAGACCGGAAGTGATCAATAAACTGTAAAAATATTTTTAATTTGAATTATATTTTATGCTTACATTTTTCACAAATCAAATTTTAAATAGAAATATATATGTATAATTTAATAAACTTTATGTCTGCCTTCTCGTGCGCACTGCTTAAAAAAGAATTGCAAACTGATTGTGACTCCCGTCACGTACACAGCGTCAAAGATATTTTTAGCAAGTTTATGGGGAACGGCTTAAGAAAATTGTGATTTTCCGTGAAATAACAAATAAAGCTCCAATCGGGCCCCAAAACTTTTGCCATTCTCAATGTGAGTACCATTTAAGGTTTAAATGAATAAAATATTTGAACGCTTTTGGTACGTAGCAAATAAATTTTCAGCCTGAAAGCAAACTACATAAAATAAAACTGGATATTAAAGTTTATTCCAATTTGGTTTAATAAATTAAATGCGACTATGTGTCGGTTTTATAATTTTCAAACGAATAAAAAACTCTTGTTTCTAGTGAGCTATGTTGCAATTATTAATAGACCATTAGGGATATATGCCAATGATTTAAGTTCCAACCAAATCAAATGTTAAATTTAATCGGTCATTGCCGCTGTTGATAATTTAAATTGATAGTACGTTGACAATTTTACATATCTGACCTGCATATTAATAGACCCAATAATATATCTGACCGAAAACTTTAACGGTTTTACACTAATACTATCGCAATTCATTTTAAATTCCTATGCGACTTTTGTAAAATACCACACAAAAGTTACTTTTGTCAAAAAGCAAAAGTGAAGAAATCGCAAAAATCGATCAAATCACATCAAAAAATGTCAAATGCACTTAAATTTTGAGTTGGGGACAGCCTGTGAGGTGGGCGACAATTAAAGATAACGCAATAGGTCAAGTTAAAGCATTAGCCAAATGGTACAGTTGCAACAGCCAAAGCTCATTATCAGCAAATTTGGTAATTTCCGCACGCGACGATACACACCTGCTTATACATACAACCTGGATTTAAGGCTGAAGCTGTAACTAAAGCTGATAATGATGATTATTCACATAATTCCCCAATAGCAATGTGGGTGACTTTGCATATTTGTGAGTTTAACTGCTTGAGGCCAAAAGTGATCGGTCACAATGTTGATTACGGCGACTGCGTAACAAACAAATGAGCCAAAGAGGCAAAAACTTGCCCCTAAAATGCAGGCAATGGAACAGAAAATATGTTACATACTTTGTGTCAGTGCCTCGACTTAAAGAAACCCTAACTTCGACCCGTTAAAAACGAGTTTCCGGACCAGTTATAATCTAATCAAAGTTATATATTTTTAAGAGACCATTAATTAGCTTAATAAGCTCAAAAAATACTGAAGCATGATCTTTGAAAAACTATTATTGGGCTCTGTTTGTCTTAGCTGATAAGTTTATATTAGTCGATTTCAATATACCCGATCATACAATTTATACAGGGTATAAAACCAGACAATACCCATGACAGTGAAGTGGACAGCGGCAAGGCAAAATGTTGTCTGCGTAATACCAGAAGTAGTCAACAGGTGAACAGCTTCTTTTTTTCCTTGATTTCGCTTTCTGTGTTTCTTTCTCCTCTATTGCAACACCGACGAAGGGGAAATCGGGGGGCGTGGCGGAATCGGTGGCGCAACAACCACAAGTTGAAAATTGGTTTGGTCAAAGCGTCAAGGCGTTAAACGAAAGTAAAAAGTTAAAATCAAAATGAAAATCCAAATTCCAAAATAAATCCATGGTTAAAACGAAAATTTTGAGTTTAAGCTCTTAAAATACCCTACATATCATTGTATATGAGGAAAACTATTATCATAAAACCACAAATAATACAAACCAATATACCATTCCATATTTAAAAGCCAAACAGACTGAGAGGGTATAGAGACAACAACGCAACCTTTGCATGTTAGCCAGGCCGAAAGCTTTCGTGTAAGCCAACGATGTCAGGTTATGGTCAATCCCATCGGTACTCAGACAATCGACTCAACATCAAATTGCGGAATTTACAGCAAGAGAGTACGAGAAAAAAACTGGCTCTTGGCCATATAACATACATAAAACAATGTAATCTCTTTGCTTTCGAACAACTCTTTTTGGACCAAGTCCCATCATTTGGGGTTTAAGCGTTGTCGTTAACGGTCACTTGTAACGGATATTCAATTCGAAAGTCTCAATATCAGGATAATGTATATCATGTTGAAAGTAAAAAACTGGAAATTGTTATTTACTATATGCGCATACACTCTCGTTTGCATAATACAAGACACAGAGGCCTATACGCGCGAAATTGTTAACAATAAGCCACCATTGCAGAAGAGACGTAAGTAATACCGAGTCAGGCCCAAAGATTATCAATTGTGGAAGAATATTATTAAAAGTTTGAAATTCAGAAACAATATAGTGTTCTAACTTCTGAAAACTTATGTTTATTAATATACTATTTCTCGATCCTTATCGTAATTAGCATCCTGGTTGCAGACCTGCAAGCGCTCTAATCCTAATGAGAACAAATGCTTTCGCAGTTTTTTTGAAGGATGCTTTCCGGCTTTGGCCGCTGGCATACCTGAGATTGGAGTTAAAAGTTTTGAGCCTCTTAATATCGATCAGGTTTCCGTTAGCAAAGGCAGCGGTAATTTAGTTTTATCCGGTGGATTTCAAAATTTGGTCATACGTGGTCCCTCAAATGCCACAGTGCGACGAGCTAGGTGAGATCCAGCTACTTCTGAATTGGATGAAAACTAAAAAGTAAAGTAATCTTTGTTTTTATTTCCGCTAGTCTGGATCTGGAACGGCGCCACTTGAGTTTTGAATTGGAATTGCCACGTTTGCGCATAAGAGCCAAATATAATCTTAAAGGTAATATTTTGCTCTTACCCTTAGTTGGTAATGGAGATGTGGCCATGGCTTTAAAAAATGTCCACACGAATGTCTTCACAAAAATATCGCTAATAAATGAGACTCAAACCGGCGATGAGATTATTCACATCGACGATATGAAAGTAAGTTTCGATGTGGGTGCCATGCGTATTCACCTAAAGAATCTTTTCAATGGAAATGACATACTGGCTGCATCGATCAATACGTTTCTAAATCAGAATGGCAACGAAGTTATAGCTGAACTAAGGCCTGATCTCGAGCTTGGCTTGGCTGACATATTCCATGGCCTGTGGAATAATGTCTTCTCAAAAATACCCACTAAATTGTGGTTAGTCTAATCCATTATACATTCAGTACATTAATTTAATTTATTCTGCGCTTACAAAAATATGATTTAATCAACATAAAAACACATATATATATATATATATATATGTATATAAATAGGAAAAAAGCCTTTACTCTTTCGTCTTGGGCAGCAGCTCATCATAGCTAAAGACTTCGAATAGTTTGTCAATGGAGGCTCGAAGAATATCTACCAAAGCTTTTGTCAACAGAGGACGTACTTCCTCGGCCAGGGCTTTCCAGTTCTCGTTAAGGAAGTCATTCATACGCTCTCCCAAGGCCTTGTCTCCATTAAATAGATTATCCAGATGCATGTGAACATTTGACAGTTCATACTTAACTTTAACGTCAATGATCCTTAAAAATGTAGATCCATGTTTACTGTACTCTTGACCAACTAGCTCAGTATTCATTGTAATATTGGCTGAATGGAACAGAGACAATCGACAATTATTATTTGAAATAGAATACCTGGAATACCTGAATACCTGAGAATACTTACTCAAATCCACCTTACAGCGTCCATTGCCCAGCAGTGGCATCATCATAATTTTACCCTGTAGATTGTGAAATGTTTTCTCAATCTTCACCTTGAAATGTTATACTCTATTTACCTTAATGCTGTAATCCGATTCCATGTGCAATTGAGGAAACGTCATTGAGACGAAAAACTTGTGTGTACTTGGCTCAATTCTCAAATCGTTTAAGGTATGCTTGGATATGCCCGTTATCTTAACATTTTTATACACTGAGTGCAGATAGATAGCTCCAGAATCTTGATCCATTTTCACTTCAGGCACAATTAGTGGTTCCATTGGTGGAATATATAGCTCTGGTATACCATCCATTAGGCGAGGTTTCAACACCAAGAAGGATTCTTTGGCACACTCATTTAAATCAGGAGAATCGCGATAGCAGACCTTTAGAAAAGAAGCTAGATAGATAAATTAAAAAAATTTTCTTAATCTTCTGTGATTTCTCTCAATATTTACTCACGGAGTCGACTAGATTTGCTCTTCGGTTTGGCTAGCACTTGGCTACCAAGGCCTATAATTAGCAGCAACAATAGTGTTCTCGAGCAGTTCATTGTTCCAACTGTGATTTCTTCGGACTATTACAATGGCTTTTATAGCCAGCTCTAATGTACATCTGGATATTCTGCTGCATTTGCAATTTCTACTTCTCGTGACATTGCAATCCTCAGCAGTTTTAGTTAACCGAGTCTGTCTCTGGCTTTACTGTTATATATTACTATATGCATATGTATATTGCAGATGTACATAAATATATCGTAGAGTTGGGCATTTTAAACAACCAGCTGTAGTTTTAATAAGAATTAGTCAATGCTTCTGACTAAATTTGTTCGACTTTAATTTGCGAAAACTTATTTTCAGGGGATGGTAAGTAGCCAAGTTAATTAGAATTCATAACTAAACAAATAAAACGAGAATTCTGATTTTTTTAAAATGCAAAATATAATATACATATATATAAATATATATAGTTAAATATATACATATATATATATATATACATAAATATATATATGTGGTATACATGTAAGTTTTCCATAACATTGAACAAAAAAATTCACTGAATTAACAAAGTAAAGCATGATTTTCATAAAAGCGACAATAAATGCAAATAATTAATAAAAAAAATTACAGAAACGCATGTCTCTAGTTCTCAATTCTAATAAGGCAATCCGACGAGGGGTTTGAGAATTATATATGTATATTAGATACATTGTCATGTAACGACAGTAAGACTCCAAAATCATAAGATAAATCCCAATAATCTACTACATTTAGATAAATACATGAAAAATCAAAAACTATGTCTGATCAGTCTCCATGTCTCGCCGCATACTGAAAACAAAATAGACAAAATAAAAGCATAGTTAAAAGGATACAGGTTCACTCACAGATGCTCCCATTGCAGCGAATCCCTGATCAATTCATCTGTATCGGAATCCTCAACAGAATTGACTGAAATATCGACGCTCAAATGGTTCATTAAGCTGCTTAACTCGAACAACGCCGGTGACTCTAGTTGTGCCTGCGGCATCAGCATTTTCAACATGTTGTATAGAATGTCTTGACAATCTTTTAGATTTCTGTGGCAGCTCTCCAATGTGTTAACCAATTTCGTGTAATGTACATTCAGCTTTAAAAGACTGGTATATAAATTGTTTATCTCGGGATCTTTCAAGAACTTATCCCGCATAATAGCCGTATTAATGATAAAATTCTTGAGTTCATCCAACTCATTTCCCCTGTTGTGAATTTGTTGCAAGGATGTGCTAAAAAAAATTACAAATTCATGTTTGATAAATTCAATTTTGTAGACGATAAAAAATCTTTTAAATGCAACACCCACACATTGTAAGCATCTTGCTTAACCCAAGTTTCGCATAGCTTCTGAGTTTTGGCCACCTTTTCTCTGGAGTTCCTAACATTGGATAGATAGTGGCATTTGGTTTGATCGACTGCATCTATTATTACCCTACACTTTTCCTCCAATTTCAACCATTCCGAGTTTGCAGGCTAAACAAGAAAAAAAAAGGAAACCATTAACACATTTGTAGGAAAAATTTGTAATTACTTACATTGCCCACAATTTGCATGTGCCGCTTTAACAATTCGTAGGCTCCAGCAGCCTTCAGTCTCTGCTCATTCAAATTATCAATCGATGGACCATATTGCACAAGAACGTCCTCCAAAAAAATAGCATATTCTCGTAAACCTAGCAATAATAGTTTCAAGTTCGCTTGCTCGGTATCCGCAAAATGATGCACCACCAACCAAAAGTGCTGCATTACCCAAGATTGATTACTTCGGAAATCAGGAGTATTGTAATATTTCATGGAATTTGAGATTTTCGGTTGGGCGGCTTGTAGAGTGCCTTCGACAATAGCATGAACTACGTACAACATAACTGGCGGATGCTGAGCTCCTTGACTTGTGTCCAACCAATCCTCGACAAACAGATCCGAGGGAAGTGTGTTTAAAGTTAACGCTTTATGCGGATGACCAGTGGGAAGAATAAAATAAACTAAATTTTGTGGTATACCGGTATCTGAACTAATTAGTAGAGACAAGTCCACCATGTTCATGCTGGGCGAGATTACGTAAGCCAAAAGCTTGTAATTACTAATAACAAAAACTGTCAGGACTTTTATCTGCAAAATCTCGTCTAGTTTTTTGAAAACTATTGGCAATTCAGATTGTACTTCATCAGTTGCGGCTCGTTTGCGATAATCAGTTTCAAGGGGAAGTGGCAGCCACTGCTCCAGCTTTTCAGCCCAACACGGAGTTAAATTATGCTCCGATGGCAATTTCGTATGAAATTTAAATTGATTTGTAACAGGATCTTCGGTAATGGCTATGTATTTTTGATCCTTTTTCAAGAGCAAGTGTTGCAATATAACTCTGGGCGTCTGATGGGGAATAAACGGCAAGGTCCCAGTACTCGCTTCATAGGCAATGATGCCCAATGACCAGTAATCCACCGACTTGTTGTACTTGCCCGTTTCTAAGACCTCGGGCGCAAGGTAGTGCCGAGTGCCAACTACACTCTGAAGCATAGTTTTGTCGGGAGATTGACGGGCTAGACCGAAATCAGTGAGTTTATAGATCTTTTTACCATTGATACCTCGTTGGATGACTATGTTGTCCGGCTTTAAGTCCCGATGACAAACTTTGCATTTGGTATGCAGGAAATCCAAGGCCTTACGCATTGATCCCAAAATCTCCCTAACCTCCAGTTCAGGCAAGCCATTGGCGTTCTCAGGGAGTTGAAGACGCTTTCGCACATCGCCACCATCGCAATACTCCAATATAATCACTGGCAATTTGCATGCATGCGTCCGATTTAAATATTGGACAAATTCCGGATGCTTCTCTTCCAGCCTAAGGCCTGACACTATACAGTCCAAACCAGGGAAATCGCGTGTCCAATTAAATTCCTTATGCCAGCGTTCATGCAGTTTAACTTGCTGATCTGCACCCAATGATATCGGTTCCCTAATATGTTTGGTAGCTGCCAATAAAATTAACTCAAATTAATATAATTTGTTTAGATAAAGTCTCACTACTTTACGTAAGCAAGGAATCGCAACAATTATTGATAACCATTAAAACACCAGTCTATTTTAATCCGTATACCAAACAAAATGCTTATCTTGGGTATCAACTTTTACTGCAACTTTGGACTAGCCTTAACTCCATTAAGTCCATCCGTGCCAATAGAAATAGAATTATTTGTACAGTCGATTCCTAATCTAATTTTAATTTTAAAAAATCTCTGCAAATACTTTTTATTATATGTAGTTTCTAAATGCAATACGCTTTGAAATAAGTAGATAGATGATTCATGATTCATATATATTTTATAGACATAGACGGCACTCTCTAAACTTATGCTATAAACTGAAGTTTTACGTGATATATGCAGTCAATTATTACCCCACGCCTGCTTATCACTGTTCTAAAATACCAAACAAAAAGTTTTGCTTGCATCAGACTAAATTCTAGGAATTGCATACTCAATCAAACACATACATATGTACATACACAACAATGTACAATTTGTCTAGGGTCGAAAATAGTAAAACACTTACCAATGCTTTGCCCCGTGGATGCATTTTTCCACAGAAGCACCTCTCCAAATCCACCTGATCCAAGCTTCTTTTGGAAATGCCATTCATCAAAACTGCGCCAAACTGACAGTGCCATTGTAATAATATTTCTTCAACTTCGTACGAAAAATCCCTCCATAACTGTCGAGGTCAACAGAAACTTGTATATAAATAGGAAATATTGCGATCAGCTGAATCGGCGCAATTTACTTATAAATGTTAGTCGTGATTGGAATTCCATCAGAGATGGACAATAGTGGCTGTGTCATCTCTAAACTCACAATCGACTACAACTGCACATCTCTAGGGAAGCCAGCAGGTTGTAATCAAATTTATAAACAAAAATTATATTTTCCGCTGTATTTGTGTGTTAAAATGCGTTTCCACATGAACAGCGGCAGCGATGATAATGAAATTGCAGCAGCCAGCAGCACGGAACATATACGAAAGTTTATCTTTAGCAGCAGTGCTGGCAAACTGGAAATCAAGATCCCAGAGGTAGTATGCAGCGATAATTGTTGTCGTTTCAGCATCAAAGTGAAAGATTACATTAATTAATGAATTTCCAACTCCTTGTGTCATTGACAGTTGCTACAGGGAGCTTACTCCTTCTACACATGGCCTTGTGCTCCAGTTCTGGCCTATTTTTTGTGGGAACGACGTGAAACGCTGTCCGGAATGCGTATATTAGAGCTGGGAAGTGGAACCGCCCTGCCGGGGATTCTGGCGGCGAAGTGCAACGCTCAAGTGGTTCTCACAGATAATTGCATCCTGCCCAAATCTCTGGCTCATATACGAAAATCCTGCCTCGCAAATCAACTACAGCCTGGGGTGGATATCGATGTCGTAGGCCTAAGCTGGGGCCTTTTACTGAACAGTGTCTTTCGTTTGCCTGCTTTGGATTTGATTATAGCCGCCGATTGTTTTTACGATCCCAGCGTTTTCGAGGACATTATTGTGACAGTAGCATTTCTCTTGGAGCGCAACAGCGATGCAAAATTTATATTCACCTATCAGGAAAGAAGTGCCGACTGGTCTATCGAGGCGCTGCTGAAGAAGTGGAAACTACAAGCGCTGCCCATTAACGTCAATATGGACGACTTAGGGAAAGATTCGGGGGTAGATTTAATGGAATCTATGGGAGGGCATACCATACATTTGCTTGAGATTACACGAAGCGAGAAGTCAAGTCCTTTAATAAACGATTTGTGAGTTGATGCGCCATTCATTTGAATCTTTATCGTTATCGAAAAACGTTTAGTCTTCAAATACCGGGAGCGGGGATATAATAGTGTCTCAAATACAGGTTGTAGGCTTCTTACAAGTGCGACAGAGATAGCGAATGTAAAAACAACGACGCGTTTCCTTTTTATTATTTATTTAACAAAACAACTGTGAAGAACAACATAAATGTTTGTCAAGGAGAACCTGTAAAAGTGTGTTGCATTAATTGAGTTATTATCGTTTTCTGCTGTTGTTTAATAATCCAGGAATTCTTGAGCCTCTGTGTATGCCAGTGTGTGTTTGTGTGAGGTGCACTTTGTGAAAAATCGAAGATATTGCATAGCGTTGCTCCAGCTGCTGATTCGTTGGGTTTTCATGTTAATGGTGAGTGCAGCTGGATGTTGGGACAAAGGCGGCTTATTGCATTTGGCAATTAATATGCGCCAAATGCATATTGCAAAATTTCGAAACGGTAAATGACGGCATTTTGTCAACTACAAACAGAGATAGAAACATTTGTTGGTGTTGTTGCATTTTGATTGATCCGTTAATTGGGGTTGGAAAGGGCGGCAAAATGACAAAGACGAAAAAAGGACTAAGGAATGCTCGACTTTCTCATTCCCTAGATAATAAAGATACAAATTTGTGCGTTACTCACGAGGGTTTGCCACTGATTAATCGCAACAGCGGCAGCAAAAACAAAAGAATCGGAAGCGCTTGGTGATGAGTTCATCAAATTATGCGTTAACCAATCCAAGTTTTGTCAAGCCTACAAATTATACAAATTCACACGCCCAATTTTCTATTTCTGCACATTTAATGGCAAAGGAATGAAAGCCAAAATCTAAATATGGCGACCCATTTAATTGCGTCTCTGGCTCCCATTCCTCTGCCTTTTGCTGTCACGGCTGCAGTTACTCGAGCATGAAACCAACCAACAACAGATCCACAGATATATCATCCGCAATTAAGTTCAATTTTGAGACATTTGCCTTGATTGGACGCCATTTCCACATTGGTGTTCGTCTTCCAAATAAAATAAGAAAAGAACATTTTTTGCCTAACACATTTTTTGTGTTTTGCTGTCACTACGGCTTGCATTAGGATTTTTCCAGTTGATATTGACACATCGTAGTTTTTTAATCATCATATACATACATACATACTATACTAAACCGCCTGTTTCCTCGCCAAATTTCTTTATTTCATTCGTTTCAGAACCTTTCCACATTAGTTGATCCAATACCATTGATACAGAAACAGACGTCGAATCATACTCCTTAACATGTCCGAGGACACTGAGTATAAGAAGTTACCAGTGGAGGAACGATGTGTTCACAAACTGTGGAAAGCGCGTGTCGATGGCTACGAAGAGGCTGCCAAAATTTTTCGAGATTTGGAGGATGAGAAATCTCCAGAATGGTCAAAATTTGCTGGATTAATCAAAAAAATGATTGTCGATTCTAACGCCTTGGCCCAGGAGAAGGGTCTAGAGGCGGCGCTCGTCTTTGTGGAAAACAGTGGCCTGGCTGGGCGGACGGTGGGCGATGTCATGACGGGAATTGTACAGAAATGCATTGCAGCTCCAAAGTCTAAAACTAAAGAACTTGCCGTTCAAGTCACCCTCATGTATGTGGAAATTGAGAAGCATGAGTCTGTTGTGGAGGAGCTGGTCAAGGGTATGGAGCACAAGAACCCTAAGATTGTTGCAGCTTGTGTAGCAGCCGCCACATTGGCTCTACACGAATTCGGGCACAAAGTGATTGGAGTGAAACCTGTAATAAAGAAGCTCGCCACCCTCATGTCCGACCGTGACAAGGCAGTTCGTGACGAGGGTAAATTGTTGGCTGTGGAAATATTTCGTTGGATTGGTGCAGCTATGAAGCCGCAGATTGCCACTTTGCCGCAGGTCACCCTTAAAGAGCTTGAAGATGAATTTGACAAGCTGAAGGGTGAACGAGTGGAGCCCTCTAGGTGAGCTTAGCTAAATAAAGACCCAATATTCAATAACTATTTTTATATAATCCTCTCTCAGATATCTAAAATCGCAGCAAGAGAAACAGGCGATGATTGCCGAAACTGCCGCTGTCGAGGATGCCTTTAATGGTAATTGCTAGCTCATATAATCGTCTTCCCTACAGGAAAACCTCTATCCGACTCTTCATTTAAAAGCGAAAATTTTGCGTCTTAATTTGATTTTTTCGTCACATTGAATATTGGGTACACGATACCACTTTTTGTCTTTTATGTCCATGTAATCCTTGGAAACTGAAGGATTTTTAAAATTTTACTTCTATTTAGAAAGAGCATCATTGGTGTCTCTACTTACATAAATATCTTTTTGATTTCTGTCAAATGATTTTCTAATTTAGGTAAAATTAAAAATTAAAATTAAAAATCTTATCAAACTGTTCTTATAGCACTCAAAAAAAAAAAAAAAAAAAAAAATTAAGTCCTGTGAACATAAACTTAAATTAATACCGCTTTTCAAAAATTAAGGTTTTCTCTTCCTTTTATTGATTTTATTTCTTTGAAATTCTACACATGGCTGTGATTAAGGCCATTAATTCTACTTCTCCAGGTATGTGGGAGGATTTCTTTTAATGCGTTATCATTTGGTTTCTGTACATAGATGAAGACGGCGACGTTGGCATGGAGGAAATCGATCCCATGGATCTATTGGATCCTGTTGACATACTTTCCAAAATGCCAAAAGATTTCTACGACAAACTCGAAGAGAAGAAGTGGACACTGCGTAAAGAGTCCTTGGAGGTGCTTGAAAAGCTCCTTACAGACAATCCAAAATTGGAGGCTGGCGAATACGGAACATTGGTCAGTGCCTTGAAGAAAGTAATTACAAAGGACTCAAATGTGGTCTTGGTAGCTATGGCAGTTAAATGTATGGCCCTGCTGGCAAAGGGATTGGCCAAACGTTTCTCCAATTACGCAACGGTAATAAGAGATATGAAGAATTTTAGATTTATCCATTTAATGTGTTTTTATTGCATTTTTAGGCTTGTGTTCCCGCCCTGCTGGAAAAATTCAAGGAAAAGAAGCCGAATGTGGTTACAGCTCTCCGCGAAGCCATGGATGCCATTTATCCATCAACCACACTCGAGGCCCAGCAAGAATGCATCGTCGAAGCTCTGGCCAACAAGAATCCCAGTGTAAAATCGGAAACGGCTTTATTTCTGGCCCGGGCTTTCTGCCGCACTCAGCCGACTATGCTTAACAAAAAACTTATTAAACTGCTGGTCACGAGCCTCATTAAAACGCTCAACGAATCAGATCCCACAGTCCGTGATAGTAGTGCCGAAGCATTGGGTACTCTAATGAAATTGATGAGCGAAAGGGCGGTCGCCTCTTACATAACTGAAATTGATCCGCTAAAAATCGCAAAAATCAAGGAGTGTCATGACAAGGCCGAGATCAAGATTAAATTAGCAGCGCCTAAAAAGGAGGTGGCTCGACCAGCGTCGGCTCCCAACGCTAAACCTGCAACAGTTGCACCCAAATCTAAAGCTGGTAGCGTGGAACCAAAACCAGTTACACGTCCTGCCACAACTGGAGCTCGCAAGGTTGTTAAAAAGCCAGCGGGAGCTGCTGGCGGTAGTGGAGGTGGTGCTACAGTAACGGCTTCGAAGAGTGCTGGGAAAGCCATGGCCACAGAACGTGAAATGAGCCCAGAGGAAGTGCTGGCTAAGGCGGATGAACTTCTGCCTGCTGATATACTCAGCGGTCTAGTGGACTCCAACTGGAAGAATCGGCTATCTGCTGTTGAACAGTTACTTGGCCAGATTGCCACTTTCGAAGCAAAGCAACCGGGTATATCACAGATCCTGGTGCGCACTATTAGCGGACGCAAGCCTGGCCTCAAAGAGATGAACTTTCAAGTGCTCAAGATTAAGCTGGACATTATACGCAGCATAGCAGAGGATTATCCACTGACTTCAATCACTGTTGATCAGGTAGTCAACGAGATCACGGAGAAACTGGCCGACGCCAAAAATGGAGCAGTCGCTGCCGATGTACTCACAGCCATGGCAGAGGCTACCAAACTAGACCATGTAGTTGGACGAGTTCTTAGTTTTGCCTTTGACCAGAAGTCACCAAAAGTGCAATCGGAGGCATTTAACTGGGTAAACAAAGCCATTACAGAATTTGGCTTTCAACTACAGCCAAAAATTCTTATCGAGGATGTGCGCAAAGGTGTCCAAAGCACGAATCCCACAGTGCGTGGTGCAGCTATTTCACTGGTTGGGACTATGGCCATGTATATGGGCAATGCGCTGATGATGTTCTTCGATGGCGAGAAACCGGCACTTAAGACTCAGATTCAATCCGAGTTCGACAAGAAAATAGGCGAGAAGCCACCTCGGCCTGTGAGGGGAGTCCAACGCAGCATAGGCGGAGGTGATGGACAAGCCGATCCAGACAATGAATGCGATGATGCAGCTGAAGATGAACCCATGAATTTAACTGATTTGTTGCCCCGAATTGACATTTCACCGCAGATCACCGAGATCCTTCTGAAGGAGATGTCCGACAAGGATTGGAAGGTACGCAACGAAGGTTTGACAAAACTGCAGGTTATACTTGCGGATGCTAAATTGATCAAACCTAGTATCGGTGAGCTGGCCCCAGCTTTGGCCCAGCGCCTTGTCGATTCGAATGCAAAGATTGCACAGACAGCTCTATCTATATGCGAGCAGTTGGCCACGGCGATGGGATCCAGTTGTCGCGGATTAGTACGCATCCTCTTCCCAGGCTTTTTGCATGCTTTAGGCGATAATAAGAGTTTCGTACGAGCTGCTGCCCTCAACTGCATTAACAGCTTTGGTGAAAAAGGCGGTTACAAGGAGTTCTTTGAAAATGAAATGATTCCAGATGCACTAAAGGCCGGCTCACCAGCCCTCAAGTCAGAACTGTGGGCCTGGTTGGCAGATAAACTTCCCGGACTTCCACCGAAATCGATTTCCAAGGAGGAGTTGTCCTCAATGGTGCCCCATTTGTATGCCCATATCTGTGACCGCAATGCGGATGTGCGTCGAAATGCCAACGAGGCGGTTTTGGGCATTATGATTCACTTAAGCTTCGAGACAATGGTGCGGGCTCTGGACAAACAAAAGCCAGCATCCAAGAAAGACATAATGGCCGCTTTGGAGAAGGCTCGACCTAATTTGCCTGTCAAGCCTCTGCCCAAGGGCAAGTTGCAGGCGCCCATACCTGAAGAGGTAAAGAAAACTGTGCGCGGAGGGGGAGCAGTTGGAGGAGGTGCAATTGCCCAAAAGGCTGGTGCGGGAAAAGCAGCAGTTGGAGATAGTAACAAACCAGCGCCTGCCTCTAGCCGAAAAAAGGATGAGGATCTGGACTTGTCCCCTCTGCTGGCAGTTAACTCGCTTAAGAATCAGCGTCTTATCGATGAACAAAAAATGAGGGTCCTCAAATGGCAATTTACTACGCCACGGGAGGAGTTCACAGAATTGTTGCGCGAACAGATGACGGCAGCAAATGTAAACAAGGCGCTAATGGCGAACATGTTGCACGATGATTTCCGGTAGGCTTTTGTAATGGTCTTAACAACGAACCCAGTTCGAAAAATTGAATTTGTTCATTTTTATTTTCAGCTATCACTTAAAAGTTATTGAGCAGTTGACCGAGGATTTACCACAAAACAGCAAAGCTCTGATTTGCAATTTAGATTTGATACTCAAGTGGCTGACTTTGCGTTTCTATGATACCAACCCTTCTGTATTGATTAAGAGTCTGGATTATCTGGCGCAGGCATTCCAGATGCTAATAGATCTGGAGTACATCCTGGCCGAGAATGAAGGCAGCAGCTTTGTGCCACATCTTCTACTAAAGATTGGCGATCCCAAGGATGCTGTTCGCAATGGAGTACGTCGTGTTCTCCGCCAAGTACTACTTGTGTATCCCTTTACCAAGGTCTTCTCCTATGTGATGGAAGGATTAAAGTCAAAAAATGCCCGCCAGCGTACCGAATGTATAGATGAATTGACTTACCTCATCGAAGAATATGGTCTAAGCATATGCCAACCCTCACAGCAGGTGGCCTTCAAGGAGATCGCTCGTCAAATCTCAGATCGCGATAATTCCGTGCGTAACGCGGCTCTTAATTGTATTGCGCAAGCCTATTTCTTGGCGGGCGATAAAATTTACAAGCTAATTGGTCAGCTGAACGAAAAGGATTTGTCCATGCTCGATGAGCGTATTAAGCGAGCCAAAAAGACAAAAAAACCAGCACCAGCGCCAGCTGAAATGGCCAGTAAGACCACTACTGGTGCCCCACAAGTGGCCCGACAGGATATCATAGAGATTGAGGATGGCGATGTCGGAGGCAACAATGGCTGTGATGAATTGCCGCCACCCAACGAAGAAGGGTATGTGTGGGTGTATGTTTTTATGTGATTGGATGAGAAACATTGTGACATAGTACCTTCGTCACAGTTTCAAAAAAGTGGCCATGAGGAGCAAGTTTTGGAAGCAAAGAAATTTGTAATTACAAGTATCCTTGATTCGACTATGGCAGTATATTTTTTTTTTTCCTTGAATTCTGTATAATTTGGGAAGTTTTTCACATTTCAATCTTTGATTTTGTAATTATAAGAAATAAACAATAACCGTGCAACATAGACAAGGAATCAATACACCCCCAACTCGATTAAGTCCGTCTGTCTGCTTTAATTTACTGTTAGTGTCACCTGTTGGGTGCATACATTTTTAACCATTAAATGTTGAAACTAAATACCTTTATAAATCGAATACGTTTGCAAAGGTATTGAAAATAATGCATGACCATAGATAGTAGATATCCTAATTCTTTTGTTTTCCCTTTTATTCTTATTTTGCTTATATTCCTTTTTTTCTATCGCTTTAGTTTACAGCCAGAGTTAAACGCGCGTGGCCTGAGCAACTTGACGGAACGAAGTGCCACAAATGTTGCGGCCTACTTACACTCCCTAACTCGACAGGCGTAAAGTGGCTTTTTCTTTTTCTTTCTATTTATGTATATTCATTATGTTGTGTTTATTGTGCTTTTATGTCTTGCCTTTGCTTTGCTTTATTTTGTTTTGTACCCATGTGCATTGTCTATTTGTGTGTGTCTGTGTTTGGGTCTGCTTTTGTATGCTGCGTATTCAAAAATACTTGAAAATTTTACATAATTTAAATTACTCTTACCGATTGTAGGACATTCGACCAGGCTCCATCAGCACAGTTGCTTCAATTGCAACAACAATTGCAGCAGCTACAACAACAGGCTCAACAGCTAAAACCCAGCGGACCTTTTGGCCTGGATCCACAGGTCATTGCCGATATCGAAAAGGATTGGGTTCGTGTTGACCAGATGGCCTTTAAGGAGTTGCCTAAAGTGGACATATCGCTGCTGTATGAACCGATTAAGGTATTGCCTTCTCGTGGTGGTATCTTTTATCCCCAGGATAAATTCGATCGCCTCATAGCACGCTCACGGCACATCCAGCAGAATCTTACTCCTCCGGCCCCAGGAAATGCGAGTATAGCCGGTGGAGTTTCACCATATCGAAGTCCAATGCGTCAGACGCAAAGCCAACAACAGCAAATAGATAACAATATGCCCAAGTGAGTGTAATTTGTAAATTTCCCAGTTTTTTCCATTATTGACTGTCTTATTTTTACAGCCTCTCCGATATGTTGCCCAAGCATGATCCACAATTGGTCAAGCTAATTAAGGCAGTTGGCGGTCAGGATACTTTAAAAGCCCGCGCCGCAATTAATGAATTGGGTGCTATTATTGAAGCACCTGAAAAACAGGCTGTTCTTCGTGACTATGAGGAAATATTTATCCAAAATGTATTGGCGCAGCTTAAGGTGAGAAAAATTGAATTAAAACAACTGTCGAAATTAGAATATTAAAGTAATCTTTTTTATCCAGAATCTCTCGCAACTACCCACTTCACAGTCTTTAGTTGTGTACCAGCCCCTGCTGTCCATTATGTACACATTTTTTTATGCCAACATTCTTGGCACGACTCTTAGCGTGGCCTGTATTAAGAATCTCATGTCCTCATTGCTGCATCTAATGGCAGATCCAAAACTGATCAGTGGTGATGATGGACAATACAACAAGGTGATAAATGGCATATGCGTGAAAGTGCTTGACAAAGTCAATTTTACCAACTTGAATTGGTAAGTAATATTTCTAAAGCTTTGAAATAGATTCTAAATTAGTGTCGCTTCGTATTTAGCGCCCTTATTCGCCTGCTACGTGAGACTTGCCCAGTGGCCGGCCTTCCAAAATTCACAGAGCTGTTAATGAAATGCATTTGGAGGAATGTTAAAATGCTACCTGAACGTTCCAATGAACTAAATTATGATGCAGTCATTCTGGAAGTGCATGAATTTATGTTGGCACTTCCCAGCACATGGTGGCAGAATCGTCCCTGCGACACACCGTTGCGCACAGTGAAGACAATTATCCATAACATGGCCAAATTAAAGGGTAACGCCATATTGCAGCATCTGAATCAGATACCAACGCATTCGGAATTACATACGTATTTGATTCGCATCCTAAAGGTATGTCTCACTTGTTCTTATTATATGTATCTATATATATAACCTTTTAATGGATAATTACAACATTTTAGAACTTCCAAAAGGATGGCGCTGTCGTTGGCACCAACCCCTCGCCGCAACGGCAGCAAGCTGGTGCCAAAGAAATTGCATCAAAACGTATTTCCCATCAGACCCATGATACGGTATCGCAAATTTTCAAGCTAATTTCAGACAGAGACACGAAACAGCAAGGACTCCAGAAGCTATATGACTTCAAGGTATATAGGAACCATCAAATAAATTGTATTGCTTAATATTTCAAAATTCGGCAATTCCATTCTTTGCAGCAACAAAACCCAGACATTGATTTAAGCACATTTCTGCAAGGTTCCAGTGCCACTTTCCACAAGTATATCGAAGAAGGCCTAGCAGAGATTGAACGCAATCAGAATGTCGACCCTATACAGGCGCCCGATAATCGCACAGGTGAGCGGCGGGTCTTTCACTCTTACTGACGCTCAATCGGACGTGGGAATATAATTATAAATAAATTTGCATTTACTAATTGTGGACAATTAAAAACTTATGCTTGGCAGCCTATACACATTCTAATTTTACAGATAATTATCAGAAAACTGAGCGAGATGCAGACTATTGGATGTATCGGCTGCACTGTATGACAGGCAAATATTCACACAATTCGGAGGATGGGTCCGGTGTACTAGATAATAAAGTGGTTGATGAAAATCTATGTATGAATTCAATGAACTCGCAGAAGGTATCTCTCATCAAGCGTGATGTAAGTTCCTAAAATAGAATTTTGTAGATTATAAGATTATAAAAACACAAAAAACAATTTGCAGAAACCTGAGCTATCTCCCAATCGCCTGCAGCATATACAAGCTAAATTGGCCCAGATTAAGAAGGAGAATCATGCCCAATAAACGCACGCTGGCGTGGATGTTTACTATTTGTAGTAGAATATCTTACAAATGATTATTATATACATATATAAATCAAGAGTAGCAAACCAACCGGCCCTCTCCCCCCTACACAGAGACACACACACACGCAACAAATCACACTAACACTCAAGAGTAGGAATAGGAGAACGGCGGCTTGTGTCGTCAACTACATAAATCATTTATTATTTAACATAGTTATTAATAACGCTTATAAACAACTCTCGGTATATATTATGATATTTATTCAATTCAATAAGATTTAGTAACAAGCGAAAATCGAAGACAGGTTAACAACAATAACAATAATTAACAGCATAAAACACTACATTTGAGTAACTACTACAATACAATAACTATTACTATTTATTATCATTACTAAGTACTAATTACTACAAAATTATCTATGTGCTTGCACTGAGTAATAATTCAAGTTGAATTGGCTTAGTTGAGATTAGGTTTCTGGTATTCTTCATTATTCTTTAATTCGAGCTTAATAATGCTCCAATTATGCCCTCTTGTTAGTTTACGCAATTAGATTGTTATAATACAATTTTTCTAGTTTTGGTTAAATATGAAAAAGTTAAATCATCTTTTAAGAGAACAACACACTTTGTTAAATATTTAAAGATTTGTGTAAACATCTTAAGCATCGAATCTTGTTATCCTGTCTATGTTTCCCCCCGTTTTCCGTCTCACCAACTTGTTCCAACCAAGCTGAATATACAACAGCCCTGACTTCAGCTCTCAAACCCCGGCCTCGGTCCATTTTATTTTAAATTCGAGTATTTTACCACATATGTATTGCAGCTAAATTTTTAACCTGTATTTATTTTAAGCCACATATACACCACACTGCACACAGTTAAACTCACCACAGTCCCCATATACGCGAGCATATTTTTGTAACATCTTCATATTATTTATGCAAAAATAAATGTTATATTTATAATTCAACTAATCGGCCACCGGTACCACATCCTCAGTGATTTCCGTGAGTAATTCTTCTTCATCGCCATCACCTTTAGCAGGTTTGGAGTACCGGGACGAAATGGTAGCCACGCGTATGGCCGCTTTAAAGCCCACCCGCGCTTTCATTTTAGCCAGCTTGGCCTTCCAGTTTTCATCGCGCGATGGCAACTCATTTAAATAGTCGATCATTTCCTCTTTTTTGGGATCGGCTATAGCGAGCACTGACATACACCCATCAACAGTACCTAGGACAATGGCTCGTCCGTCCTTGCTGCTTTTGATCGCTGTTAGCTCGGCCTGTAGTTTATAGTTGGCGATCATTTCAGTGTCGACGGTGCGAAAGACGCGTATAGTTTTCCTGCCGCTATGATAATATGCCACATACTCGTCGTTTTCCGTAAAGATGCAAATTACAGAGAACACACCCTCAGCCACCTTCGGTATGAAGGTCTTCACTGTCGTTCCCTTACGCAATTCGAGCATCTCCAGACCTCCGCGTGTCGGGGCATATAGCCCGCATTTGCCATCGCGGGTAATACTTCCGCCCCATTTAGCAATTGAGCGCACATGCTTCTTGGTCTTGATGTCCATGACGCTTCCTTTTTCACTGCTAATTACCGCCACCTGGTTAGCCTTGTGGGGCATTGGAACAAGCGAGAAAACCTCTTTAATGGCACAGCCCTTAAGCAGGATTTTGGACACAAAAGCGCCATTGGTGGCGCTGTAAACGGCCAGGCAATCCTTGTTCGACTTATCGACAGTTACCACAATAATGTAAGCATTATCGGCTGATATGACCGATTGTCGGAATGGCATTCCTGTTAGCATGCGTATCGGACAATCAAATCGGAATAGAATTGTGCCCTCTACAGAAAAGACAATAATAATAATATCTACAGTTAATCAGATTCTATATTTTTACCTGGCACTGATCGAACAGTAGTTACAGCTGTCAGCCGATTCGTTTCGTCTGCTCCAGCTGCCGCCGCAATGATGTCTCTTTGATTGATGTTCGGTACGGATACGGTGAGCACTTTGTAACCATAATCCATTAGTGTGATTTGCTGTATGCCCGGCTGATCGTCCCGGTAGACAACCTGTTCCGATACACGATTCCAGATGAGGAACTTTCCTGTTTCCGATGATATAATGTAACGTCCATCTGGCGTTATTTCGGCATGCGTCACAATGGCGCCCAGTGGACTATCTGCAAGTTTGGCCAGTAGACGACCGGATCTTGTTTCCCAAACTCCCACGCAGCTGCGGGTAACTGTCACTGCGATATCAATTTCTGATAAACTAATGTCGTCTATCTGCAGCTCATGGCGATCAATGACATGGACTTTTTCGAATATGTTATTTATATTCCACACTTTTACCGACCGATCTATGGACGACGTGACCAAGTTATTCCAGTTGCCAATAGTCAGGGGTTCCAGTTGAATTATGCGGCCGAAATGTGCATCAAGGACTTTGGCCAATTGTCCAGAGACTAGACACCAGACATACAGATTCTTGCGCACTCCAGCTACAGCATAGTCTAGCTTGGAGCTAACCATTATCGAATTGGATTGCATAATTCGTGTGGTGATGTTGCGTACCCCATGTGGCAAGGCTAAATACAAGGCGCCTTCTGTTAGCTTCGTGCTGGGATTTTCGCTACTACCTGTCAAGTCCCAAATGACAAAGCCCTTGCCCGCAGTGCCCAGTAGCAATCGATCATGTTGATCCAAGCGCAACTGAAGCAACATTTCCTTGTCATCATTTTCGAATCGTGGCAAACTCTCAGCCAATGTCCAACGTATTTCACCCGTGTCTTCATTCTCAATGAAATCGTAAACGGAAACCTCAAAGTTATCCTCATTGGCACAGCCATAAGCTTTAGACCTGTCCTTGTTCATGACCAGAGCGCTAAAGAATTTCTGAGAATTAGAGTAATTGTCAGTACGACAGGAATCCAGACGCAAACGCATCTCATTAATCGATCCTGACCAGAAGATCGCATTGTAGTCTGTGGGGCTAAAGAACTCCATGGCTGTAAAGCAGAGAGAATAAATAAATGATTCACATTCTCCTATTCACCAATCACTCACTTAATATCTCCCAATTGTCGTTCTCTCCAGGTACCTGAAAGGTATTCACTAAATTTCCCCGCATATCGAATTGAGCCCAACGTAACTTGCACGTGATAAAGAGGCTACAAATATATGCAAATGTATGCTATATAAAATGATTTGATTTTATTGCCTCTTACCTTTGGTTAAGTAAATGTAATCCGCTTACTGGTCCATCAACATCTTCAAAGGGACTATTGATCACTACAAATTCACTGGAGAGCATGTTGAGCAAGACAGTTTGATTATTGTTGGAATAGGCTGCTGCCCATTTGTTGTCGGGACTGAGCACCAATTGCTGCATAATGCCCTCAATACCAGGGTTAACATCACGTGTTAGATCGGAAGTGGACAGATCAAATGTTATAAAGTGCGTCGATATGGAGACCATGTAACGCATATCGCTAGTTAGGCAAAAAGCAAACACCGCAAACTGATGACCCTCCAAAGAGTACTAGCAAAAACATAGAAGGGAATTATATCGTAATATCAACATACATAGATAACAATCAGACTAACCTTAAGCGGACCGCCTGGAGTGTGCAGACAATGATTGACAGGTATTAGAGCACAATCCTTGGGACCGCAATGGTCACAGGCGCGTAGCAGCATTTTAATATTTGGATTACCCCCAATCTCAGGCAGAAGGCGTCCAATAAGCTGCGGGGCCAACATGTCACTGCAATAATAATATATGGAAAATCTCATTTGTTTTACCAGAGGTCACTGTTATTATTAATGGGGTTGATTTACCTTTCCATGGCCAAAATGGCACCGCCCAATCGCAAGGCATCAGCCACCAGCATCAGTTCACGCTTGGACTCTTTATCATCTGTATTGGTAGAGGCATCTTCGAAATCAGCCAGTACAGCTTGAAGCGGACAACTGGAGAGCTTTGCATGCAGCCAGTCATAATTAAAGAGGACATGCTCAAAAAGATCCTTAAAACGTCGCGACCTTACAAAGTGAAATGGCAGTTCCCCAAACTGAAGAGCAGAGAAATAAATGTAAATTTTTTTGATTAAATAGAAGGGTGATTTGTAAGTACCTTGCGCAAATTAAAACGCTTGGAGAGTCCATCTTTGCTGGTAAAGACCAACGGTTGTATGGGCACTTTACGATCTGCCGAGCCCTCCTTATCGGCCAAACCGAAACGATGACGCTGAATTTCAGTAAACTTAAATGGCTTGGGTACACCTCCGCCCCATATACCAAGATAATAATCTGCAATCATGGAGTGAAAATATATTGCCATATTCATGTTCTTAAAGTAACGCTCTTTGGCCGTGTCCCGGAATTGCCTGTGATACCAATTCATCACATTAACCCCATCCGCTTCGCGTTCGCTGAGATAGTTTGGCAAATCGTTACGGATGCGAGTCCATAGTAAAGGCGGAATACGTCGCACCGGCGGCATATGATACTGATAGACATCGTCCAACACCTTGTCATCCAGGGAGATAAGATCCTCCAGTTCACTCTCCGACAATCCCGACTTGGAGGCCGTTATGTAAGCCAAGGCATGAAAGACCAATATGCGACCATGCTGTTTCTCCACTCGCTCGAACAGTAGCATTATGGAATCCATTACCGTATTCGCCAAATGTGTTTCCTGTGGACGCGTATAGCTGCGCCATCGACATATCTCGGCAAATACCAGTTTCACGAATATGGGCAACGAGCATTTGCTTATGGCATTGGCTACCAAGCGCCACTGGTAATTGTTAAGATCGCGACACGCCGTCTTCATCCACATTTTAATGACATTGATGGCTAATTCCTCTCCAAGGGCTGTCACTTCAATAAAGTTTTCTTCCACATCAATCATCTTGCAAAGGACATGATACTCATGAGAAACAGTCGGATTCGCCGGCTCATTGGCGCACGAAATTATGATCTGGAAACGGGTTATTCAAATGGATGGTTGTAAATGGCACAAGTTCTTCCCACAAGCATAACTGCCTCATATGTATATACAAAAACACTAGAACCCATTCATATTGGGAATAGTGCCAGAAGCTATAATATGGTTTTTAGGTATGTACATATATTGCGAGTGATTTAGCTTAGCATGCACAAGTCAAGCAATTCGAAAAACTTACATGGATTCGGTTACGAATATATGTATGTGTGTATGTATACTGAACTATATGATTTGAATTAATTGAAATGTAAGAGCTACCAAGCACAAAAAGTTTGGTCCGAAATCAGAAATAAAATTTTACTTAAATAATTCAATATCAAAACAATTTACAGCCAGGCTTAATCCAGATTCCTAAAATTGGGTAGAAATATTGCATGCATCTTTTTGGAACTGATTCTTCTCACGTTTAGTTCTTTTTCTTTAGGAGGTATATAGGTATGTGTATGTATACATGTTAGGGAGTCCTCCATAAGATATAGTTTTTCTATCTGTAGTGTGCAAAAGTAGTCTTATTGAGAATAAAAGATAAAGTAATAATTTCGTCATGCATCATTGGATTGTAAGAGTTTCATGCAAAAATTTGTACAGTGTTTCATTTAAGGGATAAAAATGCAATGTTCAATATGTAAAAATTATCATGCATTGGATATAGATTGAATAAATAGCTTAAAAGTTTATATACAATATGTATTATAAAGATATATATCTATGTACATGCTGTTGCCCTAAACGATTTCCCTTGCGGTCCTTACCTTACAATGCGGAGGCAAACGCGTTGGTATCCAGGATACCTTATTCGAATCTTGGGTACCGGTTAATTGGTCAACCGAATCTAAGTACAAGGTCAGCGGTTGAGCTGCACTGGCATAAGTTAGTAATTGCTTAAAGTGTGCTGTTAAGGGTACAAGATCATCGGGTATATTCTCAAATGGTAGCATATAGTTGTAGGAAATCTGCGCCAGTGGAAAAGTTTAGAATGTAACGAAACATATGTTACGTATGGGGATTCATATTGAATATGGAGTTGTATTTAGTTGGATATCACCTGCTGACAAATGGAAATCAATGTCGCCGTCAAGGCACTCGAATCTGGTGTTGTACCGAGAAAGCGGATTACATTTATGGGTCTGGCATGGGCGAACCATTCACTGGCCACTAGCGAAGCGCTCTTCGCTAGCAGCGATGTCTTGCCGCAGCCTCCGTCGCCAAAAAGGACCAATGGCTTATCTGAATCCCCCAGCATATAGCGCTTGATACGTTCGCAACTGTCTTCGCGTCCGTAAAAGATTTTAACCGAATTATTGCAAGCGTGCAAATGCTGAAGGATCTCAGTTACTATCTGACCCTGGGCGGAGGAATCTTCTTTGCGCATGGCGCGATCGACGAGCTTAACAACATTTTTATAGAAATGGGAAATAAAATGATTCAAATACTCCTCATGGGTCTCAATGTCCAGACCCTCGCGTCCAATCCATTCGACTGTATATCTGTAAATTACTCATGACAAGTTGCATATATTTTCCAGGTTCAAAAAGGAGCTTACTTCTGCATATTGGCTGCCTCGATTTTACCCGGTAGACGTGTGTCTCTCAAATCGCCAAGCAATTTGGCTGACTCTGTGTCCAGACTGCGATTGATTATGTCGACAAAAAGGGAGGCCTTCTTAAGATTTTGTAGATTTATGTTATTGATATATCGCACATAGGCCAAACAATGGTTCTTTGTATTCTTCACATTTAGGACACCGTTGATTACCTCACGTTCAGTTACTAAAAGCCAGTGGGGAAAAAAGATTGTGGGTGCTGCTCCTCTACATCTACCACTACATGCCAAATGGCTACTACTAGCTTACCAGACATAAAATAGTTGTGAACATCGTCTTTAGACATTTTATTGCTAGCCCCCAAAGATGCGGCAGCTTTTCGTAATAGCTTTTGCATTTTGTTTAAGGTATCCCACCAGACTGCCTGATCTTCAGCTTGCAGCTTGGGTACACGCTGCAGGACATAACTTCTTTAGTTTTGGACTCTGCAGTCCAGCCCATCTCTGTACATACCTTGTTGTTGAAATTAATTAATATCGATGAAATTGGTTGTAAAACTGAAATAGGCGGAACAGCATTACTGTCCTTCTTGTACCACAGGTCGAGAAGGGCTCTGTCAACGCCCATTGAGGTCAACTCTTCGCTTATTAACTGCAATTCCGACGAAACAATATATGTCGGTATGGGGCGGTATCCATACTTTTGACCCAGAAACACTATAAAGTTGGGGCCCATCGAAAGACGTTGGCAATTCTTAATTTCCCTCATACACAGCTCTGTGGTCATATGATCGTCTGTGGCCTCATCACGTACACCCCAACGCATATCGACAACCTGAAATTCTAGACCGTGTTTCTCTCTGCAATAATCTTTGATTCGGGGATAGCATTTGGCCATAAGAGTGTTTCGCTCCATTGTTGTATCTGGGTGAAAAGAAAATGCCGAATTACATAACACACTCATCACACATGGTCCTCATTATAGGTTTTCCCTTCGTGTTTTTTTGTATACTCTGACACTGAAACTTACCCGTGAATGTTGAGCTGGTAAATATACGAACGATTTTCGAGCTTACGGGGGGCAGGGAATTCAAGGAGCCCATAAAAATCGAATCTATCGTCCGGTCATCCATGATGCCGAAGTATTAATTTGTAAGTTCTGGTACTTTTGCTGCTGGGGTCCGCGAGCACGTTGTGCGGCCGTTGAAATTCAATATATGTCTGCGCTAAAAAACCGAAAATAAGAAAACAACTAAAGACCCAGAAACTGGCGTAAAGTTCGCTAATGTTTGATCAATAACTCCGGATACATGGTGCATTTGACAGTCGCCTAGTTGACGCAGTTGTTTTTGAGTTCAAGCCATGTTTATGTCTGACTGACTGAATGACATGGCACGCGCTGCCTTCGGTAAGGTGGATGGGTTGGGTGAATTGAATTGGGCTTGAGCCGGGGCAATTGGAAACCTAGCAACCTCCAAACACTTGTTGCTTTTCCAGTTGCGTTCTCATTTTTGGATATCGAAAAGCCATCGCATTGTTTTAATACTTCAAATGGTAGTTGCCTTGAATGGCTTCACCTTAGGATTGATTTGACATACAACAAGTGTTTTAAGTGCTTAAGTTCTTTTACTCCTTTGCGTGCTTGCCTTACATTCCTTTCTTCTGTTCCCACTCTTCTCAGGCTGTGAAAGCGTTCGGGTCGTCGAAACTTTTCAAAGTCGCTTCGAGAATAAAGACTGAAGGCGTCTGCTGCCGAATGTGCCACTTTTATGGCTTTGTTTGGGGGAGTGGGTGCGAGATTTGTAGCCCACGAATTTGACCTCGACCTAGGAATAGGCTGTGCGTGTTTACACAAAATCTGTAAATCAATTTTAATACCCCAGAAGTTCAATTAGTCCGTTTAAGTTTGTTTCCGTTCGTGTGCCATTTGTATTACTCTGACATTTAAAATTCAATCAGATCGTTTTTGCGTTGATATTAATAGCCGAACAAAGTCGTGGTATAAGACTTGTGTGCAGATGACCAAACGCTGTTATGATTTTTATATTATTCACAAAGTTTACTACTACTACTAAGCGAGCCCTTTAACCAGTTGTGACCAAAATGGTTTTTTACCTTATCTGGGCGTTGGGCAACATCTTCGTCCTTATCTTTGTACGACACGCAAGTCTCTTGAATTCTTTTTATGGTTATTTGTTCGTCCATTCAAATTGGCCAAATTTAAGTCCTGTCCCATACGTTGATTGAAGTGATAAGGGCCAGAAATATCCAAACCAAATTTTTGTAATGCCAGACATTACAAGAACATTCTAAGAAACCATGTTTTTCCGTGTTAGAACAGGGCTTGCAGATTTTAGAACCCAAAGTATCATGTAATCGAGGCCACAGGATTAGAACTATCCATCTGCATTCAACGATTGGTAATATCACTCTAACCCAATAAGTACGCTACTTGAAGCTTTACTTTAAATATATTTCACCCTAAAAGTATGCCGCATAAATCATTCAGTTAATTAAGTTGAATAAAGCATGAAATAAAAAAGAAATGCTTACTTAAAATCCTTAAATTTTATATGCCAATAAATAACGAGCATCAAGTATAAACTAGAAAACTGGACCACTTCGATCTGCAGCAAAATATGAGGTTGTTTTTATTGGGTTTCATAACAATATATTTGAATTTGTTAAATTCTGGTATGAGACTACATATTTTCTGTTTCGTATTCCAATGTGGTGCATGAATATTTTTTAATATTTGATTGATTGAAAAATGTACCTTAATATGCATGTAGATGTAATGATAGTTATGTTGTTACATTATACTGTTATTATTATTTGTTTATATAAAGTCGTATGTAAAATATTTTATTTAGTATTTTTGTCTATGATCGTGAAACGTGATTTATCTAAATATTTTTTTGTTTATAATGTTGGCTATAGGGACTATATGCTATAGGTGTTAGTTCAATTGTTGAGAAGGATAAAAAACATGTTAATCACTTTTCTTTTCATATATAGGGACTCTTGCGCAAAATTAAATTAACTACATTTCCATTTATTAAATTATATATAATATATACTATTTAGGCATATATTGTGTAGCTATATTTCGATAATAAATAGTTAAACATATTGAACTAAACAAGTAATCAAATCATAAAAAACTAATAAATATATATTTAATAAAAAAAAAAAATACAAATAAAAACTGAATTCTTATGACGACGATGATGTCGTCCTGGTTGATAATGATGTTGACGATAATGTTGAAGTTTCTGCTGATAGTGCCGTTGCAGTTATTTTAGTTGTTGCCACTGCAGACTTCGTGTCCGGTTTGGGAGCCGGTATGGCTTTGGCCGCCAGTGCCAATTTATGTATGTGTGGCGACGATGGCGACGTCACTGTTATTCTACAATAAGAAAAAGCTAATGGTTTACACGCACACACATAGACGCACGATGAGGTACAGGGATTGGAAGGCAGGAGCAGAGGCGCGGCGGGGTAAGGATATGTTTTAACATATGCACAAACATATTTACATGCATCGTTGGTTTTATGGTTTTGTTGTTATGCGGGATATATGGAGGCGGAAACAGTTTATGTTTTTTCATTTTTGGGTCAGTTTTGGATGTGGATTTTGTGGTTGTAGGTTTATGCGCATGTATGATTTAATTATGTAAATTAGATAAAGCCAGCCAAATAGCAAAAGAACTTACAAACTAGCTAACTAGGAATTATAGGAGATATAAACTGATTGTTTGATATATATTGAGAGTAAGTCAGTGGGTGAGTGAGTGAGTGAATAAGCGTTTCTTTTGACTACTTGTGCTGCCTGCTGTTGGAGTTGATTTCGCTATCAGCGTACCTAGGGCTGTTGTCATCCTTTTCACAGACCAAAGTGCGTGTGGTCTGGCTGACCGCCCCGCCGTTTAACGACTGCTGTGAGCTGCGCTTCACATGCACGGGTCTCAGACGCTCCTCTAGGTCACTAATGGAGCCAACAGAGCTAAGGCTCTCATCACTGCAAAAGGATTAAAGAAATTAAATAAAATGGTTATCAAGTTAAAGTAGATGGGCTTACCTCTCACTCAGCTCCTCTTCACCTTCTTCCTCCATTGCCTGTTGCAAATCAGCTATCCGTTGCAGAGCAAGACGTAAATCATTCTTAAGGGCCGTACCCTCTGACTCCATTTGCTCCATTTTCTTTTCCAAATCTTTGCGTCGTGACAATGATTCTTGTTCGCGACTGGAGACCGTATGATATTCCTCACGCATATCACGCAAAGCCTTTTGTGATTTCTTTACCGCATCCTGCGCTTGCATCTCTCGCAATTTGGATTGGGTGACTTCGTTTTGCAGCTTCTCTAGAGCCTCTTTGTGACGATTCACCTGAACCTCGAGACGGGCCCGAGTGGCCTGCTCCAGTTCTAGACGTGATTCCAGTTCTTTAGTACGCAGCTCCAAGCTGTAAATGACAAATGAATTAAAATATTAATAATTCAGTTTTCTAAATGCCATTACTTACCGCTTGGACATCATGGCCATGGATGGGTCACCCAAGTTCTCAACATTGTCCAATCTGTGCTGCAATTCGGTAACCTGCTCTTTGAGATTATTCCGTTCGGCCTCCATTTCGTTTAGCTTGAACTCGGATTCAGAAACATTGATTTGCTCAGCATTTAATTGCTTCACAGTGGCGCTATATTTCTTCATGAGTTCGCTTAGCTCCTCCTCATTCTCCTCGATCTGGGCTTGCAGTTCGGCTCTATCACGATGCGCCGCATTGGCTCGCTCTTCGGCGTCGTTGCGTGCTCGATGGGACTCTTCAAACATGGCTTGGACCTCAGTCAGTTCTGCCTCAGCGGTTTGGCGTGCCTTCATGGCTAAACTACGTGCTGATTCGGCATCCTCCAGCTGATTGCGTAACTGGCGTATCAGGGTCTTGCCTGGCGTATCGGCTTTAAGGCGTTCTAGCTGTGTTTGCGCATCCTTGAGCAATGCCTTATATTTACGCAAATCTCTTTTGAGTTTCTGATTGAGGGCCTCTTCGGCATCACGATCGACACGATCGCGATCCTCCATGGAAGACAGACGACGCTCTAGTTCATGTTTCTCCCTTAAGAGAAGGGTTCGTTCTTCGTGTTCTGTTTCCAACTGACATTCCAGGGCCTTAATCTTCTTGTAGCCATTGCCACGCACCTCTTCAAGCTCCTCGTCCCGTTGTTGTGACTCTCGCCTTGCCTCTTTACGCATCGTCTCTAGGGTCATCTCCAGTCGGAGTTTCGCTTGCTCTAGCAATTGTATCTGGCCAGCCATCTCGTCCAGTTCTTCCTCTTGCTCCTTGGCGCGTCGTTCTGTTTCATTTTTGGATCGACGCAGTTGAGCAATTTCCTCTTCAGTGCCACCGCCAAAGGTCATCTCTTCCAACTCCCGCTGCAGTGAGGCCAATTTCTCTTCCTTGAGGTCAAGATCAAGACGTGTGTCCTAGGGAGCGAAAGTAGAAAATTGTTATATAAACAATCCGATACACATGTTCCTCTTGCCCAACCTACTTGAATCATTCGCGTCGTATAGTGGTAACTCATGGCTGTCTGTACTTGTTGTCTTGCCTTTGCTATAAAATTCTTAATATTTTTTGGACATACGATATCTAAATCACCGTGGACTTAACTGCCGCCTGCCCATTCCCTTTCAGATATCGCTCTTCATAAGAGTCATTGTAGTTCCTCTCTGCTCATCACACGTCTCAATGTCTACTTCTAATTATAATTTTTTGAAGCCGTAAAAAGAGATCGTTGCCGAGTTTTTCTGTTTTTAATTTCTTTTTCGGCTAAAAAAAATATATATATATACATATGTGTGCCGCCACTGCCTAGAACAATCACAGTTGTTGTTATTGTTGTCTTTGTCTTGCTATGTACTCCAGATAACGCGCGCCGACGACTACGACATCCATTTCAGCTACTGTCGACCGGAACAATGAAGAAGAAAGCAACAAAGTAAAAAGCCAGAAACGTGTGACGAAGAGAGAGGAATACTAAAAACTCTCAAGTACAGGCCGATAAAAACATGAGAAGAAGCAGCCAAGAACTCTTGAGCGAGAGAGAGAGAAAGAGAGAGAGAGAGTGGGAGAAGAGCCAGTCAATCGCATGCCGCATGCGTACATATGTTATGGGCAGGCAGCTAGGCACCCGGCAGGTAGAGATAGCCGAGAAATCATGCCGTAGCGTGGGCAAACAAGCTGAACGAGTTTTTTTTGTTTTGTTTCTCTCAAGATACTACATATCTCTACTGGTATCTCAATGTTTATTCGTTGCAACATTTAAACACTGTGCATCAGTGCAACATTATTGATCAGTCGGAAGAGAAATAAATTAGTTGTTGGAACGTTATTTTTATGTCGCGCAGTGTACTTCCCTGTATAAAATGTTGCTAGCAACATGTTCCTAACAATATATACCTACACATAAGACTGTTGCTGATGTTTAGATACATTTACTTACAGCTAGAGTCTGTTCAAGAGTGAACTTCTCAGCCTGAAGCACATCCTTCTCTCGACCATAACGCTCCTTGGCCTGGCGCTCTTGACGTGCGGCATCCTGTAGGGATTGGCATTCAGCATCGAATTTGCGCTGCTTCTTCTCCAGCAAATTGTTACGGGCATTTTGCTCTTCGAGCAGCATGCGCAAATCATTCATCTCGTTGGTCATCTTTTGTGCCTTGCGTTTCCATTGGCCCACAACCTGACGTTGTTCTTCAACTTCCTCGTAGGCATCGGAAAGCTGTAAGAAAATGCAATATCAAATGTAGGGAAAAAGTATCAGAGTTAACAGTGCTTAAAGTTTTGGCAATTAATGGATATTTCGTTTTTTTCCATGACGAATAAGTCATTACTTTAAAGAAATATTACATTTTCGTTTCGATGTTATGTTTTTTTTTTTCCCCCAAATTACCTTTTTCTCCAATTGCTTCTTGAGCCCGACCAGCTGTTCCAGATCGTGCTCATGCTGTGTCTGCAATCGCCGTTTCGTGAACTCCAATTCACGGGCAACACGTTCGTATTTTAGTTTATATACTCCACCGCCGGCATCCTCATTCTCGCCGTCCTCATCTTCGGATATGCCATTTAAATCGGATTTGGCACATATTAGTTCCATTTCCAGTTTCTCGCTTGTCTCTTGAAGATTCTTCACTTTGGTTGCTTGTTCGCCCAGCTCCTTTTCCAGTTTTAAACGCTCAGCGGTTTCGGCTTCCAAACGCTCGGTGGCTATGTGGGCGGTGGAACGCTCCTCGGCCAGATCCACCGTCAGTTCGGATAACTGTAATAGATTGGGCAAATATATAAAATATATAGCTTTCAATAGTTCTTGATTTGTTTTTCCTAATTATGATTCTCATTTCTAGGGAAATGAAAACTGTTTTATTTAGATAACGAAATCCGTGTGCCAATTTCCGTTCGAAAGTTATAAAGTATTTGTTATTGGCAGATATTTTGAATTGTTTTACAAGTAATTTTTGATGGCGAGAAACTTTTTTCGTACATATCTATAGTTTAGATACACTTTCATCTGTTATTATCTTTGTTTTTCATAAACAATATACACAGAGAATATAAATATGGAATATTCCCCAGACTCAAAGAATTTGCTGGTATGTGATTCACACATCATTTGGTTTGGTCTATAAATAAAACATCCTCAATTCCCCCCAACCCACTCTGTTTTTCCACAAAGATGTGAAGTGAACCGCTAACTTTTGCTGTCAATGTCAGGCTGAACAGCCTACCGTGCCGTGTGTTTGTTTGAGGGGAATTTAATATTTATGAGCCCACTGGACACATCATCACCTGAGGTGTGGGCGGGTAAGTGATTAAAAATTATGTCAACCATTGACTGTGTCACGGACAGTTCCCAGCTCAAGGTTACCTCGTCATCCTCCTCCCGTATGGTGCGATCGTCATCTGTTGTAGTGGCCACCGATGACTCTCGCTCCCTGGCCAATGAGTTTGCTCGTGATGTGGGTGTATGCGGCAATTGTTTGGCCAATTGAAACGCCTTGGTCAATATATTTTGCGAGGAGCGAGTACGTCCAATTGAGCCACAACGTTCCATGCTGTTTCTTTCTCTTTGACGTTCAATCAGAGAGATGGTATCGTAGTCATCATAGATGGAGGAGTTGCTGGGTGTCGTACAACGGCTATGACTCGCCTCTCGGACCGAGTTGTTGCTGCTGGTAGTGGTGCGTCGCGTTCTCCTGCCCATGGCTGTCCATTCCTCCTGCACATGATCGGTGCGTTTGAGGAAGTTTTGGATTTTCTCACTCAGATATGCCGAAGAAGTGCGCGGATCCTCATATGAGGGAGAGGCACGTATCGACTGATGCACTGGCTGTCGCTGGCAGCCCAAGACAAACGATAGATTCCCATCAAGGACCACTGGCGAACTCTCGAGCTGGCGCATCTCATATGCATCTAGGCCACCGGTGCCCCTTGTGTAGGTCTGTGGAAATATGCGCCTGGGCGGCGTTTGCAGACGAGAGGAAGAGTTCAGAGAGATGCTCGACTGTGTGGAGCAACGCGAGGACACCGAATATGCTGGACTTGGCGATCGTTGAACTAGACGTAAACGATCCGCTATGGCGGTATCTCCGTTTTGTCCTGTGGATGAATTGTGTATGGGCAATTTCAGCGAAATCTCGTAATGGCTCTCAGACTTATTCTTCTTCTCCTCCTCCTCCTTCTCCTTCATCATTATGTGGCTATTACCATTACCATTTTGTGATTGGTAGGACGAGATTCCGCTGCTACTGCGTGTGATGTTGGCTGTGGCAGTGGTGTGATTGTGTGTTTGTTTTGTTGTTGTTGTGTGATGTCCATTGCTAAGAACGGGACTCTGCTCTCGCTGCTTGGGCAGTAAACGTATCTGCTTTCGCGCCTGACTGGTGGGCGGTTTGGGCGGACGAGCCAGTGAGCCACTTAGCATGGAGTTCAGCGAGGAACCGCTGCTATTATTCGGGGATCGTTGTCCTCCATTCATTGCGGCCAGCACACGGGCCAAGAATTTTTCTTTTTCTAAATTATCCGTGTCTACTGATTCAATTTCATTGCTGGAATTTAAAGTTCCCGCTGCTGATGCTGAAGCTGCAATATCGGCAATGGCCTCATTAGCAGGCGACAGGGGAGGCATGGATATGGATTATGGGATGGGGGTGTTTTATTTAGAGTTAGTTGGATGACAATTGGGATCGGAAATTAGTATAGAGTAGTATCCCTATATGTATATTTATCGGTTCTATCTCGTGTTTGCCAATTTTGGTTGGTATTTTCTCGTTTTTATGTTTTGTTTTGTTTTTTTTTTTTTTTCGTTTCGTTAATTCGTTTGTTTGGGTTGAGATTCGTTATGATATGGTTGGTTGGTTGGGTTTCAGAACATATTGTCCAAAAACTTGAGACAACTCTGAGATCACTGTACATGCGTCTCCTCTTTTTGTCTCTGTAGATGTGTGTATGTGCGTGTGTGTAAATATATGTGTGTGTATGTGTGTGTATCTTGCAATTTTAAATTTATCTCAAAAAAATGCGATTTATTTTAGCTTTAGCACGCGCGCGCATCAAATTGCCAAAGCAAAAATTAAATTTTCTTTAACTTTTTGCTGTTTTTCCGTTTATTTCTACGGCACGGCGCGGGGCGGCGCTTTTCTTTTGTTTTTTTTTTTTGGCCGAGACAAACGAAAACGAATACAGATCGGATTCAGATTGTAGATCGCAATGATCGCATCTTATCGAACACGATCACGAAAGCGCCAGACCCTCCGGTATACGCGACGTTTGCTCAACAACTACTAGCCAAGTGATTTTTGCGTGCCTCTTGGCCAGAAACAGAACATGAAGGAACAAAAAAGCTCTCCGGCGCAGACTTTTTGCCCAAACACTGTGAGAGCACAAAAGCGCCCACAAATAGAGCAATATTAAAAGAGAAATCCGGCAATATAAAGAACAAATTGCAAAATCACATAATCTATGCAATATTCTAATATGCGTATGTAAATCTATATATACTATATACAATTTAGCCAACTGTTGATCTTATGTAAAATAAACCCGGACACGGACATCGAGGAGGCGGAGAAAAAGAGTCGTGGGAGACATAAGGGGAATAATACGTATTCAAACATGTGGCCCAGCTGCAGACTCAATTGTGGCACGACAAACGTATTATTAATGATCTTTTTAAATTTCATTTTTTAAAAATACAACATGCTGCTTTGCCTGCCTGCCATCCTTCTCAGTCATTCGGTGTTCAATAGACGCACTCTATGCCCAATAAGTTATTTTTAATCTCCATCCCAAACAACATAAAAAAAGATGCCACGACGCAGCGGATATTTAACCCAAAACAATTGCATTTTCAAGTTAGCTGAAACTCAACAGAAATTTATGAATCTTTATGGTATTAACTTAATAAGAAAAGCATTTAAGCGAGAAATCTTTCATTCATTTTCAGCCAATTCAAAACTAAATCTTGATGTTAGCTAAATATATTTCTCCTATTACATTTGATGTAGCTTCGCTAAATTTCGAAATTCTATTTTTGAGGCCTTTTTAATTTAATTTTCATTTGATCTAAATGTTCTAAAACAAACAAATATTTAAAGAAAAGAGAATCTTAAATAATCGCACGCTAGGCTATTATGTATCTATATATGATATATATTGTTGCCCCAAAAATGCTTGGCCAACGCGAATGGCCGAGATGATATGCCAAGCCAAATGTCATGTCATCTGACTCTGACAGCAGTCAGTTAGGAAATATTTATAAAAGCAACCAACGCAACAGATACCTACTTATTATTAAATAGATCTAAATCATTTCATTCGACTCACCTTGGCTTCTAGTTTCTGATTCTCAGCCTTAACCTCGCTGCGATCGCATTCAATTTTCTCCAATTTGGCGCGCAGCATAAGTAACTCCTCGTTGGCGGTCTTCAATTGCTCTTCGGTACGGTGGACATTGAGGAGTGGGGTGACTCTAACCAAAAGACGCCACCAAGGCCAATCTCGTACGGCCAGAAAGGCTTTGACATTTCGCTGAATGCAGCGTACAGCCAATTCCTGTAAAATTAATAATCAAATGAGTCAATTGGATCTATCATAAAATTGTGGGTCAATATTAACCTGGACACGTCGTTGTGACATCTTTTTGCGTGCCAAATAACCACGACAAAATGCCTGCAATTGTATAATACGATCCGAGAGAAGGACATCGCGTTTGGCTTCCAATTCTGTCAAAACACCAGATCGGAAAAGTATCTGCAATGTAGAATAAAATAAAATATTATTACACATTATAAAGCAGAAAAAGAAATTAACGAAAGCGATATAGAGAAGAAACTTAAATGTTTATATTTATAATTATTATAGAATATAGAGCAACACATTCTTTGGTCTTGATTAACTTTTTCAGCAGAATTCTGACCTTTCTGATTAAAATTTATTCATCTGCAACTTCATTACCATATGCAGCTGCAGCATAATCTTACATGAGGGAACCAAGGCAAAGCAAATCAATTCGAATTCAAGGAAATGAAGGTCAAGGTGTCGGAGGTGCAAAAACACCTGCGGTCCCATCTCATTTGTGATTCGTGTGAAAGTGATGAGCAATGAAAATGAAATTTCAAACAAGACATAGCCCATAAACAGCAAACTAAGAAGAGGAGGGACTAATTCGAGCGTTAAATGCTGCTTTTTATGTGGGCAACAGACCGCCCGTTCATATGCGTTATGTAGGTTCCAGGCAGTACATACAAATTAGTTAGTCAATGCTTGCTTTCTCCCTCTTCCCCTCGTGGGCTACCATCATAACCCATCTAAGAGGTAGGACGGACGCACCTTTCAAGGTGTGCCTGTCTAGTAATATGTCGCCGAATTCGCGAGAAACTATTTTCAAATTGTTTAATTATGCATCGCACGTAGACAACAACAACAATAACAGAAACCAACAAAAAATACAAACCTAAAAACAAAAAAGAGAGAAAAAGGAAAGTATACCAATGTGAAATTGCAGTATGTGCGGGGGATATAACTTATAGATGAGGGTGTGGCAACAACTACAAGCACACAAAACCAAATAATACGTCCGTAAACCAAAAGCAGGAAAATAGAGTGGATAGATTAGAAAAGATAAACCCAAAAAGCAGAATTTGTTCTTTAATACAATAAATAAATAAGTTTTATTCCAGTTAACAGTTAGAATATGTATATAGTAGATACAAGGCATCAAAGTTAAGTTATGTATATTTGTGAATTTGGGAGGAGGGGAATCGGTTGTTGATCTTATCGTCCCTCATCTTGGGCCTTAGCTCAGCCGTATAGTTACCTCTTTCGTGTAAGTGGGATAAATCTCCACCTGTGTGTGTATACAGCGTACTGCCTGAACCTGAGCCACTTTGGTGGTTGTGGTTGCCATCGAACTAAGATTGGGAGTGGGATTTCCATTTGAATGAGCCTTCGCTTCAAATTTCTCCAACAGTTCTTTAATTTTATTCGACTTGGGCATTTTATTGGACATATCTTCGCCTTCCGATTCGCATAGGCTGCCCGTTGAATTGGTAGTTGATGTCGAAATGGATAGAACCGTATTACTGATATGACCCGAATCATCGGAATCGTTATGCTCTTCCTGATCTTCATCATCTTGCTTATGCTTAACAGGACGCAGACGCTCTGCCACTTTGACCTGCACCAACAGCTCTTGATGTTTATCCGATGTCTCACCCAATTTGGGTGGTATTATCTTGCAGGATTCTAATTTAGGTTTCTTCACTTTCTCCTCGTTGGCATATTGCAATTTCTGCAATTTTTTTCTGTTCTTCAACACCTGCGAATGCTCTTTGTGTATGCCACGAGTGGCACGACGCTGCGTTGGTTTGCTGGCATTCAGATTTTCCACTTTACGTAGAATTTCATGACCTTTGGCCAGACATTTGACCAGCAGTTCATCACTATTGGCATTGGCATTAGCATTAGCATTAGCATTGCCATTGGCGTTGGGCGTGTTGGGCGATGTCTGGCAATTCCTAGAGTTGACTCTGTTTATGCTGGTATTGCTTCGTCTCGGTGGCTTTTCCAGTGTAGAATTTGCACGTTTCGGTTTCGATTTAGGGACATTGTTTGTGTTTAAGGTCAGCAGTGATCTGGTACGCTTTTTGCTAGTATCCTTTGGCTGTTCCAGGCAGAAACTTTCGCTACTTTTTCGTAAACTGTTCGAATGCTTCGATATGGCAATGGGTATACGACTGCCATTCAGGGAAGAGGGAGAGTTTAGTTCACATAAAGAACTGTATCTGCTTGTGGAATGGGAGCGACGAATCAATAACATGGAATTGGCCAGCTCTGGTGTTTGATAAATTTGTCTTTTACCTCTGCCAGTTATGCTCAGAGAACTGAAAGATTTCGACAAGAGCTGCTCCTGCTGCTTGTCATCACTGAATTCGACTGGTGGTGGTGGAGGTGGTGCAGAAGTAGCCATAACCAGTGGCATTTCCTCTATTGTACTGGTCAGTGGCGGTGGATATTCACTTAGAATTTGATCAAAACTTTGCAATACCTCATTTAATTTACTTTCATCATGGGCAACTTTTTCCAGTTCGGCGAATATTTCATCTTCCAGCGATTGCTGGGCAAGATTAAGGCTCAAGCTTAATTGGCTCTCCTCGTCGTCGTCGCTGTCCACATAACTGCATATGCTATTCGAAGTCATCTGCATTGATGATGAAATTTCTGTTGTTGTTGGTGGAGTTAGAAGCATTGGCACCTTTGGAGTATATTTGCCATCCACACAGCCATTGGTGTCCACCAGGCTGAGAGCACTCATGGAACGGGTGTGCTTACTTCCTTTGTAATACAGTTTTCCACTTAATCTGGGCGATAGATTATCCTCTATTTTGTGTCTTATGTGGGAGAAGAACTTCTTACCAGCCCCCAGGCCATGCATTTGTCTTTGATTTCCATTTGGAATGGGCGTGGCGGTGGCCTGGGGCGGATTACTGCGAACCTGCGACAATTTGGACTTGACCGTATGCTTGTACATGATGTACGACAACAATGATTATGTAAAGTAAAAGTTAAATGAAAATTTTGCAATAAATTGCAAATTTCCTTTCGCTGACCAGACGACGACGACGCCGACACTTTCACACAGAGCTGGAGCTGGTGCAGCTTGGCGGAGTTTGTAGCTGGGGATATCTTTGGGGCGCGTAATTCGTGTGGTGTTGTTTTCTCTTTGAGCTCGGCGACGCAACTGAATTTCTTGGCCAGTCTTGAAACGGCCAACAGTCAAACCAAACATTGCCTCTGCATTCGAAAGTGGCTTATCAACGCAAAACGAAATATAAAATACAACAAAAAAAAAATAACAACAACTGTGGCCATGGTCTCAGTCACCATCGTCGCGGCTTACCGTAATTGATGTAGGGTAACCCGAGGGGGGTTCGGGACTAGAGGGGTACCACACCAACAGTCTGCAACGTGTTGCAGTAGCCTCTGCAGGTTCGATTCGATGCTAATTGCCGACATCAACAATCAGCGTTTTCATATGCTCGATTTATAGTTGGCCAGTCTAATTATCAACATTATGGTCATCATCATCATGATCAACATCATCATTATGAGAGTCATCATGGACTGGCATAAAGAAAAGTGAAACAAGTGCATTGGCCACTGTCTGCCCACAGTCGCATCGCACTCCGCCAAGGGTCTTGTTTTGCTTTTGTCATTGTCAGCAATTGGTCTCACAGACCCCACAAAAGATTGGAAACGAATGAAGAAAAAATAGACTCAGGGCACAAGCAAAGCAAATATTTGTATAGGAATTGAGATGGAAGCAAGGTTGAAAGTTCATTAGCCCGGCTAGCGAAGATTACACAGACACGACCAAGCCAAGGAAAATTGGGAAAACTAATTTTATAATACAACACAAGTTCACGGAAAATTACAAAGAATTTATGAATATTACATAAGGCAATTTTCTTTTCCCCAAAATAGGAAGAAAGCGGTATTAGAGATTGCGTATTAAAATCAAGTAATCACCTCAATCTCAATTGAGAATCACTTAGCGACAGAATCTTGGACATCTTTCTCCCTTAGTTGTCTCCCTTAGTTTCCTATACAGTAGTTGTAAAATAGGAAAATACTAATGGCCACAAATTAATATCAATTTCCAATCCATTGTCTTTCATTCATCCATGGAGCAATTATTGTAAGATTTCTTTTCTTTTTTTTGTCACAGCCTTTATTTTTGATCTCATCGTAAAGAAGATAAACCTTTACTCAACATAATCGAAATAAATCAACTTTCATGCTCGATTAGCAATTATCAGCTAGTTACCATCGAGTCCTTGAGCAAGATGTCACTAAAATATTGAGATTTTTCTGAAAAATATGCCTAAAATATACATATATGCAATTTCCTGCTTTTGTTTCATAATTAAAAAACAAGTTTAAATGCAATATCAAAATATACATATGTATCACGACGCATTATATAGGGTTTTTAGTAAGATTAATGAGGCAGTTGATTAAGTGACACGCCCCCCTTTTTCCAGAGTGTGTGTGTGTGTGTTGTCCAGGGCGTTAATGAGATTTTCATGTTTTAATTTTAAGCTGCAGCATTGACGACAGACAGAATTCCGCCTAAAAGTATTATGCAATGTCCAAAAAAAAAAAAAAAAAAAAAACCCATGCCCCACCTCTGTGCCATAGCACACCTCCGAAAGACTGATCGACAAACAGACAGACGATTGGCTGGCTTTGTGTCATTTCTAATGAAAGCGAACGTTAAAAATTTCACTTTGATGAAGAAAATGTTAATGTGCAGGCAGTTGGTCAAATGTAGTTTTTGTTTTTATGCTCGAATGCAGCGGCAACGGCAACGGCAGCGGCAGCGGCAGCTTGTCTGCAGGTTGCACCAGGTCGTCGCTGGTAAACGCAACGTCATTTTTTGGTGAAAGTCAAACGACAAACACAACAACGACAACAACAACAACAAAACATACGTTCGATTGGCTTGTGCCTGGCTTGGCCTGGCCTGACTGCCTGTTTGGTTTTGCTGTAATCGTAGTCGGAATTAAAATTGGTTTCGGATTTTTCGACACTTTCCCGAGACACACACATATTCACACACAGAAATAATTTGAAAACAAAACCAAAATACATACACAGCGACTGATGAGGCAGACACTGGCCAGTCCATAGATTAGTAGAAATAGACGCCAAATCTCATGCACCGCATTCCTCTGACCGCACAGCTGAAGGAGCATGTTTACAAGGTAATCGCTGTCTCTGTACCAACTGTTTAATCTGGCACTGGCATTGGCACTGTGATTCCCATTTGATAAGCCACACACAGGCAACATGAGCAGAACTCCGTGTAGAAAAACCAACTAACTGCCAGGCACTGGCAAAACCAAGAGGCTGGTCCAGCGATCCCTAATTCACAGTTGGGGGAATTCTATACCACAGACGGCAGTCAACAGAGGCGGCAAGCAACAATGCAATGCAATTGCCTCACCAATGAACTTGACCGTGAAAGTTGTCAGGCGTCAGAGCCACCACAGAGCTACACAAAACGAAACAAAACAAAACAATAACAATAACGACGATAAAAGTGGACTTGCAACAAGTGACGTCAAAGTTTTGTGTATTACGATCGCTTTTCGGAGCACTATCTACCCACCTTTTGGGTTCGATTCACAGTTGTCGGACGACGAGAACAGGAAATAAAAAAAAATCCCAGGCAACCAGCGAAGCGGCCGAGTCAAGTCACCATCATTCCACCATTCCAGCCACATGCCTGAGATGTTGTTGAGAGCATGTAACTTATACCGTTTAACAAGTAATTACACTCCTGTTCAATTTTATAGAAGCATCTGGATAAAGTGACTTTCATATTGAAGTGAAATTTGTTTTTTAGTTTTATTATGCCTGATGGCCTTGAAAATTAGCCTGTCCAATGTGTTCAAATCATTTCAAAGAAACTATAAACAGGTATGCCAAATCAATAATGTTGATGAAATGACTATCATAAAAAAAGAAGCCACCTGTTGTTTTCTTTTTTATGCTTAGTCAGGCTTATGTAAGCTTAAAATCCCAAAAGAATCCAAAGCAACAAAAGTTAATTTCAAACTAGTTTAAACATTCTATCATCATCAACTTTTTTCGGCAAGTTGCACGTCTCATTGAAAGTGTGGACAGGGCTGTAGTACAGCGTTCAGTCAGAGGGCCTGAGTTGCGACGATGAAGATAGGCTTCAATAATTACGGGTCTCATTTAATGCAATAATTGCAGGGTAAAACAATCACAATAAGAAAGGATTCCGAATCGAACATGTCGAAATCAATAAAACGAATTTTTGTTGAGATATTTCAATGATTGGCCAGAAATCTCAAGGCGAATTAACAATTAGATTTGAAAGTAATAAATTAACAAACAAACAAACAAACAGACAAATAACTGAAAATTTTGTTAATAAGCTAAAATTATTTACTTTAAGACGTAAATCCTGTCAATAAACTTTTGCACGATTTGCACGCACGAGTTTAACGATCTTTACCAAATAACTTTTGGTATGAATGGCTCTGTTTTTTTTTTTTTCTTTTTTGGAAGACGAGAGCAAAACAAATCGTAAGCAAGTAATGTCAAGACGAGTCATAAAGTCACACTTTTATGCTTCGACACGTAAGACCTGCTAAATGATTCAAAAAACACTGCAAAGTTCATGCAAAAACGAAATCGTTTTAATGTTAAACATTGGTTGATGTTGTTGATGTTTGCTGAGCATAAGTTTAGATATTCCCGGTCAGAGTCAAGCCAAATGCTAGTTAAGAGTATAACTACTACTATTTCTGGCAAAAAAGATCAACGACTGACTTGAAGAGGAGCTAATCTGTTGGCAAAACTAATTAGTATGGTATAGTAACTGGACTATGAAGCTTGATAATAATGTCTTTGTTGAATGCTGAATACGCTACGAGAAAATAATTGAAACATGAAAATGGAAAACCTTTGTACACAATGAATAATATAAATTGACTAACATTTGCTTAATGTCGAATCTAATCTAAGTTAGATTTATTCCATTTAACTTGCAATTATTCCATTAAAATTAATTAATATAAATAATACGTCCAATTTGATTGGCATTGCTAAACATTGGAAATAATGATTTTCCAATTAAGATTTTCGATGTTCGCTTTTATATAAGACAAAAGCTCTTAGCAAACTCTTTTGGACCTGTCTGTTTCCACAACAACTGTAAATCACGATAACCGAAACCAAACCGAAAAACTCTCAAAAGGTTCACAAAAGAAAAAAGTTTAAAAAAAAACTATAAATTAACATAATACAGATATATAAATATATATCTATAGGCATGTATTTAATAACGCATAAATGAATACGTAAGCACACCAAAATCGTCTGCTGCCTGCCGCCTTGGGCTGCCCCAACGGTGAAAGCCTATTGTGACCCATTGGATGGTCATCTTAGATCAAATGACTTGCTTAATTTTAATTTCGGGTGGTTAAACTAATAAATACAATAGATTCTATTCAATTGGACGAAACTTAGATACACTTACAGGTAACTTTGATTGTTATTACGAATATATGTACCAATTGATATTTAGCTCTTTCTTTAAATTTAAATTGAAAGTAAGAAATATTCCAAATGTTTTGTTTGTCTTGAATTTGAATTCTTATTGTTTTTTAACTAAATGTAGGATTAGGAAAAAAAAAAAACTATTATGATAAAATTATTTGAGTCTAGAAAATGATTATTAAATATAAAAAAACTGGATTTCGATTGTAAGGAAACAGCAAACTCTCTAATTTCTCTATTAACTAATTAGGAATAGGACACTAATTTAAATTAGTAAAGTTTCAGTTGGCATGAAATTATACATGTGAGGTGACTAAACTAAATATATTTTTTTCTATTGGGCGACATTTGTATGCACTTAAAACAAATTCTGAATCCTTCGGCTTTTCTCACAATTAATTTCAAATGTTTAGTTTCAATTTCTGTTATTGGTTTTTGATTTTAAAGGAAACTGTTACATATGTATGAATCAAATTTCCTTGTTAACAAATTATGAATGGGAACCTAATTTTAGTTGGGCTAATTGCCTTTTTAGTTTAGCAAGAAATTATTCAAAGCTTGTGCTAAAGCCAAGAAACCTTAGTTCGGTGAGTGTAGAACGCCATAGCGACATCTAGATAACTAGAAAATAAGATGACAAATGTTGAAATTCGAGATATCATGGTGAAGGGAAGTTCTTTGGCGGTTTTAGCAAATTGATTGCCAATCATTGATCATGAAAAGCAAGCACTACTAGCAGCCCAAGTGTTTTCCTTGCACTTATACTTGCAATTGTTGAAAATTGCAGCCAAAAGGGACAGTAGCTGCCGATGGCAGAGGCATCAAAAACAGAGCCAGAACTCAACAAGTTTGCCACCTTAATGAGCGTTCATCATGACAGTGACCGAGCCAGCCAGCCAACCAGCCAGCCAGCCAGCCGGCCGGCCAACTGGGTAACTGGACGTTGACGGCGCCCTTGCAAACTCGCCCCTGCTAGCAGCTAGCTGCCTCTTTATTTAACCAAGCCTCCATTTAGAATTTTTTGCAATATAGCTCAGAGCTTGTAACGCGTCGGAGGTATACAGAATACTATACCAATATATGTATTTATATAAATAAAAGTAGCATTTTAACGCTTCAGTGTCGCTGAACCGAGCTCTGAGAATTTTGTGTGAAAAAAAGAAGACAAATAAAATATATTTGTGAGCATTGCCAACAAAGTAGCAACATACGCATGTTTGTGATTCTAAATTTAAAATTAAAGTGCTTATTGAGAAAGGATTTGAATAAAATGCAATTTATTCAAAAAACTATTTCAATTATCCTTGTGTGTGTTGTTCATTGTCAAGCTATAGGAAGTGAGTGTCTCAACTTAAAAATCGTTGTGAATGGGCAATTTAGAAAAAAAATTAACATTTTCCGTTTATTTTCAGCTGCTGCCAGTGGCCGATTGTTTGCTTATGAGAGCGGCAAGTGTGAACTTACTATGTCAAATTTAATAGAAGGCATGTTTCAAACCGAAATAAAAATTTTGCTGGGTACACGGGCAAAAATACCACAAGCGAAACTCTTACAATTTGATCTCTACACACGTCTGAATCCTCAGGAGCGACAATTGTTGCGTCCAGGTGACACGGAAGTGCTTAAAAAATCTCATTTCAATGCCAAGTGGCCAGTGAGGTTAGTGATTTGAATCGACTCCTTGCTTGCTTTTGAAAACTATAATTTTGTTGTTTTATTTGCCGCCAGGATACAAATTCATGGCTGGGCAGGAAGCAGTTCCAGTTGCTCCAATGCAGCCATCAAAGATGCTTATTTATCGCGTGGTGATTTTAATGTCATTATATTGGATTGGAGTCGCCAGTCCTTGGACATAAGCTATCCCCGTGTCTCCAGACTATTGGAATCAATAGCCCAAACTTTGGCCAAATTCATAAGATTTTTAAATGAGACGACTGGCGTGCCGTTTGAACAATTTTATCTAGTTGGTCACAGTGCTGGCTGTCATATCTCTGGTCTGACAGGCAAACTAATAAAACCCCAACGTTTGGGAGCAATTATCGCTTTGGATCCTGCAGGACTTGTACAGCGCTACTTGGGTCCCAAGGAGCGATTGGCGCCCGATGATGCCAACTATGTGGAATCCATTCACACTGATATCACATTGCTGGGTAATCCCAGTGATCGCCTAAGTCATGCATCCTTCTTTGTCAATTGGGGTCTCGGCCAGCCTCACTGTCCGAATGGAACGGCCACAGAATTTGATTTTGTATGCGATCACTTCGCTGCCTTGTACTACTATGTCGAGTCAGTGCGTCGCCCCCAAATGTTTGGAGCTGTGCGTTGTAATTCAGTGGATGACATTCGAACAGCAACCTGTGGTTGTGCAGCGCCATCGTCATCACTCTGCACGCCGAATGTGTTTATGGGCGGTGAACCGGCCGTGCCCAAGAGAGGTGTCTATTATTTTAGTACGCGGCAACACCTGCCATTTGCCTATAACGATGGCTTAGTCCATATACGAAAGCCCCAACCTTCGACTGTGGCAGCAGTGCGACCATTAGGCAGGTGATATTAAAGGGTATAGATATATAGTTGGTTGGTTGGTGTTGTTGGGTAAGGGAAAAAAGCGCTACTACCAAAACCTTATTTCTGTATGCATAGCAACTTAAGTTATTATATGTTTAAATAAGACTTAATAAAGAATTTATAGAATTTATTCTAAAGATGTCATAATCAAATATCTAGCATATGCATTTTAAATGACGGTTATTAATTCAATTGATAAATGACTGCTGTACTTGACACTTTAATCACTACAATCAATTCCATTTAGTTCATTTGTTTGTGACTACCTCCTACAGTTAATTGGCGATTAGACGAATTAATTTAAAAATAAAACTGGCTCAATTTTAAATAGCATAGATAGTATGTATGAATAGAATTAAAATAATTTGAAGACAACTTATAAATTCCAATTACATAAATTTTGTTTGATCCCAATAACAGTTCGAAATAAATTAAAAACCTAATAAGATTAAATATTTTGCTTAGTTACTGTTTTTTCTTTTTGTAATATTGTTAATAAACTGTAACAGCAAATGTAAAAGAAATCTTTTACTGAATTTTATAAACTCACATGTTTAGATTTAATTAAAAAAAGAATATCGCTTACCTGACTAGGTCCAATACGATAACTGGCCACATCCAGCTCATTGACAGCTAATATTTGCTCAACGCTAACATCCTTATTATTGCCCAACTCGCCGGCCAATAGGCCAAAACGACGCACGAATTCCACTAATGGCACAGATTCCGGAAATCCCAGACGATGCAGTCGCGCTGCCTCCAACACTTGAGATCCACGCAACTGGATACAGAATAAACAAATTAAATCAACCAAAGTCTTTATAGAACTTATGTATGTACTTGATCTTACCTGACTCCGAAGAAGTGGAATATTAACCATTTCCTCTTCACTGCCAGCCTGAGCCATGGCGTGCGAGTTAGGGGACCCGTTGGCCGAATATTTGGCCTGTTTGCCCGCATTATGTTGCAGCAAATAACAGTGGACAAAATGAGTTCCAGTGCGGCGTAGTGTATCAATAATGCCATCCACAGTGAATTTCACTTGCAGCATAATGGAATTTCGTTTTACTCCAGCTGTGGTAAAGGATCGTCGAATGCTGGACACACGGCGCAAAGATTGGGTGCCCTCCAGGCCGGCAAAAGAACCGCAAAAGACCATGGCTCCAGAGCCGCGGGTCAAAGAGCCGATATACAATCGATTAATTTCCTCACGACTGCTATCCTGCAATAGGGACACAGCATTTCGAATTCCTGGATGCTCTCGACTATGTCGCACCCATCCATCGACCGCATAGAGCACAGGATTGGTACCTTGCAAATGATGCAGGACCATCTGACGTGGACCTGCACACTTGCGCAACAATGAATGATGTTCTCGATCACCGTAGTGGGAGAATAAACGCTCTAGGAATGTATCGTCATTAGAATTGGGATAGATGGCCTCCTCGTCGAGTAACCATAGAAGCCCACGACGATCGTGTTCACGCAAGTCTCGCTGGGATGAGCGCACTACATGATTCTGTGGAGCTTTGTCGATGAGGGATATTAATGGACCTGGATGACTTTCCGTTGATTGGTCCATTTCAATTTCGACCAACTCCTGGGCATATCGATCTCTTGGAGCCACCAATGTGGTATGATGAAACAGCATTTGCAATCGCTCTTGCAAATAATTGTGACGCAAATCACTTAAAGTGGCTCCCAATTGTTGGCCACAACTGGCTGGATTCTGAAAACCAGGCGTATCGATCAGCATAATGGAAGCTATGGTGTGGGCCGATGTGCAGATCTGGCGATTTATCAAGGCTACAACCGCTGCCAAAGCCTCAGAATATAGGCCAATAACCAAAGCTTCCAGGCACTCCCAGGCCAACTCCTGTCCTCCGTCCGAGGTTGGAGACTTCGAGGGACTCAACTGGTTTCCATTGGAATTGGGTTGTGTCAGTCCAAAAGCAGCCGCCGATAGATCTTCAAGATTCACGCCCAACAGTCCAGCCGCTTTGCGTGCTGCTGTGGGATTGGCGAACTGAGTCCGAGCTGTTGAACCAGTGCCCAGCTTGGTCACACCGGCAATTCCCAAATGATAAATGGCAGCCAATATGCTCCAAATTCCTCGCACTGCCTTGGCATCAATGTTCAGTGTTTCGAAAGCCTGAACCGTGCGCATAAAATCATTTGCCGCTCGATGCCGATCCTCAAGTTTCTGGGATAGCGATATAAACGGATGACTATCCTCGGATGTGATATTTTCCAAATGCAATTCTTTTTGCAGCAGCCCAGCTGCTCCGGCCAATAGACGCGTCATTATGTGGAAGCTGTGCTCATGGGCTAACCGACGCCCTGCCCGTTGACGTTCTGGCAGCAATACCTAGTGACGGAATTGGGAGATAAGTGAGAATAAATAAATGTATATAGGTTAATAATAAACCAATGTTATTATTCAACTTACCTGCAGAGAAGCGGATGCAATTTGACCAGTCTGATCAAAATCTAAGCTAAGCAACTGTGTCATTCGGGTCGCATTCGAATTGAGACATGTTTTTGTATTGCCAAATGCCTCCAGAATGGTGCATAGTGCGCTAACCTTTTCCGCATTTATAAAATTATTATAAGCGCCTGAATGAAATATTTAGAAAATAAGATTATTAAATTCTAGTTGGAAAAAAATTATATATAGGTACATTACTTTGTGTACATGTTCTTCTCTTGTGAACTTTTCTTTTGTTTTTACCCTTCCCTTACATTGTCCTATTTGTGAACTTTTTTTTTTTAAAACTACAAATAAACAACATGGTGGGTCTTACTAAACAACCATACAAATACTTGTCCCCTGATCTGCCTTCGCTTCTCCTCTATCTAACAATGCTCTCTGTGAGTCTTGGGGACTTGACTAATTGCAGCTGCATTTCTACCCAAAATGCAAATGAACCAATCGAACGCAGATTGCAATTTTTGTTGTGTTTTTTGTTTTTCTGTTGGTGTGGCACCCAAACTGGGCCAGCCCACAGCGTATAGCGGCAAAATAAACCACGTCTAGACATACCAGCAGCCAACGCCAAGTAGTTGAGAGCATGCTTAAAGCTTGTGGATTTGCCAGAACCAGATCGGCCCATGAATATGAGACTTTGATCGCGTCGCGACTCAACCAAACTCCTGTAGGCGGTCTGAGCCAGCGAATAGACATGGGGCGGCATATCCTCCGTCTTGCAGCCCCGGAACATGGAGACAACCTACGACAACGACAACAACGAAATTTGATAAATAACCTGACCAGACCAGATCACAGAAGAGCAGAGGACACATACCTTCTCGGAGTAGAGGGACAATGGAGCCATGGGATTGACCACAAGCAGCGTGGGCCCAGCTTTAGTGTGGATGAGATTGCTGGCATAGCGCTGTCGCAGGCAATGCAACACAGACGCTTCATTTAGATATTTCAATTCGCAAATATCCTCGGCCAGATCGAGGGCAGGGCTGTTCTGTTTCTCGATATCGTCCTCATCGACAATCAACTCTTCACCATTGTGCACCAGACGCACACTCAACTTGTGTTCCTCGTGCGGCGTACCAGAAGCGGTGGGCGGCAATCGCAGGGCTGCCGTGAAGCCGCCACGATGTACCAGCCAAAGACGCTCCGGTTGGGTGGCATCAGCCACATCCGTATCCAAATCATTAACGTCGGTCTTACTTATACATCCTTCTTCTATGCCTCCTCCTCCGCCTCCAGTTCCATTCTCGTGGCGGCTCTGCAAAAAACAAAAAGCAAAAGGAGATGATGATGAAAAATTGGGGTCAACATTTCGTTGGCGGCGCAACTTCTTAATGTGAAATGTGCATCTGTGTTTGTTGTGCATCGTTGTCTGTGTTTGTGTTTTTGGTTTATTTTTGGGATCAGGGCACATTTTCACGCATTTATTCCATTTATTATCTCGCTTCACCTCGTCTACAGTTGAAACTGAATTTGGGTTTATTTTGGTGCATTTCTAAATTTGATCATGTTTTTTTCTAAATCCTAATTAGTGTTTGCATCTAGACGCAGCCAAATGTTAGACGATCAAGACGGCGACGACATGGATGTGGATGGAGTGGAGTATGGCGGATGCGGTATTATGCAACTCAGTTCAATTTGAGAGCTATAAATGGCATTTATTTGAATCTCTTCTAGTCTTCTGCAGCATTAACATCAGCATCTGCCGCAAGGCTTCATCTAAACACACCAATTTCCATCCCCTACCACACTCCACTCGGCACTTAAGTTCGATCATTATTTTGTAGTTTGTTTGCCGTTTCTGTGTGAGGTAATTATGAATATATTGTGCAAGGTTCATTTAACACTTTAAATTAAATTTTGTAATTAAACAATGATTGCAAGACATTTTAGCATATCATTTAATTTTCATTCATTTTTAAAAGTGCTTTAATTAAAAACTGTTTTTAGTTCAAAGCTAGATTGTTTTTTTTTTTATTGAAACCAAAACTAGGTTTTCAAATCCTTTAACATCAACAAAGGACTTTCTAAGACTATTTTTTTTAGTTTTAAAATAACAAATATTTCTGAAACTCAATGCTAAGCCGTATCTTAATACACATATTCAAAACTATTTTAAACTTTAAGTCACTGAAGTATTAAATTTACTTTCGTCAGACGAATTTCTTGATAAAGTAGATAAACTATGTTTGGAAAACCAAAATCTTGGGTTGTATAAATTTATTTAGTCTAGAAAATTGCTATTTGATGATTTATCTTTTCACAGTTTTGTATTTACACACACACAAGAGATTTAGAGAGACAGTGTAAGAAAGAGACAAAGATAGACTGGGAAATGGGAATAATTTTGTAAACAAAAATTCTGAGTTTCATCATGTGGCGGGAGCTGCACGTATGTCCACTGTCAATCAATGCTGCTGCACTCACAAGAAAGTCAACGAACTCACCGCCGACGCCGATGCAGACCAGAGAGACCGCCGAAGTTGATGAAACGCACAAATTAGAAACAAAGAATGAAAGGAACAACAACGCACACACAGAACAAACTAACTAACTAATTAACAGGGCATAGGCAAAAGGCAACAGAAGAAACAGAGGCAAAGCCAGAAGCAGACAGACAAGTAACAATAGTATACACCAAAATGGGCTACTGCCAAGATTATGCTATGTGGTTGGTATTATGCAACATTGACAATAAACAAAGAATGGACAATCGGAGGAATAAAGACTGCGATATGACAATATACATACATAACAACAACAAAGCAATGCGACAACAAGTTGGAGTCTCTCTCTCACTCTCTTTTACCTTCTAAATGAATACTTCCGCTCGTTTGGGTCGCCGCATCGGGCACAGCTCGCCGATTGAGCCATAAAGCCATAAATGCAGCGCGACAAGACGACGACCATATCGTAAATTATGGACGGTACATATCGGCCCACGCACAGTCCGAGGAGGAATCATCATAATAATAATAAATAAAAACAAAAAAGCAACAAAAATAAAGGTCTAGCAGCTAAATCGGTTACTTTGGGTCATGGTTCGACGATCTATCGATCGTTTCTTTTGCTCCAACGATCGATGCGGTGAGGGCTAGAAAGTTTTGACAAAGGCACAACACTGGTTAGCATGGAAATAGTTTTGTGTCAGTGAAAACTAATTTAAACTTCTGAAAGAATGTTAACTTGAACATGTAACAGAAGAGAATCAACCCATACCTGAATGTCCTACCTAATAGAATTTAATATGGCTAGATGATGGAATATGCTTATTTCACATTTGAAAGTCATTTGGAATAGACAATTAATTATACATGTACATACATGCTTGCTATTTTTTGTAAAGTGTTAGTTAAGTTTCCTTGGGCTTGAGTTTGTTGGTTAGTGTAATTTGTTTATGCACACCTTTTTCTTGACGCTTGCATCATAATTTTTATAGTTGCAGGCCAGGGAACTGGCCCAGATGGTTGGCCATTGGAGGCTAGCATTTTGGGAGTCACGGCGTCGTCGAAACGAATTTCGTATGTTGGGAGTAGGCGATTGGGGAGAGTTGGCAGCTATAGCGGCCGCTGCTGCTGCATATTTTGAAGCAGCCACTGCTGAACTGTTCCAGGGTGGACGTATTCCCGATGCCCCAATAGTTCCAACTTTGCCATTATGCCGAAAACTTTGTGAACGGCTGGACGATCGTTCAAAAATTGGTGTCACTGGTTTGACTGGTGGTTGCGTTTCTTTAGATTTATTAATCGGTATTTGTAATATTTTTGGCGGGGCAATGGATGATGATGGCCAACTTGTGGAATTCTCTGAGCCACTCTCACTGATTGTTTCCGAACTAATGCTGTTCTTTCGCTGCGCTTTGGGTGTGGCCTTGACGCTGGGATGCGGCTTGACTCCAGATGTTGTGGTTGTTGTTGGTGATCTCTGTGATTTATGAGTGCCACAGGCATGTGCCTTGCCCGTGCAACCCCTGTGGAAGGAGGGATTCAGTCCGGAACCAGGCGCTGCGGGCACAGCGGGAGCAATGCCACCCCGCAGCGTTTGCTCAAAGCTCTTGGGCTTTAAAAACATAGTCAGAGAGGCAATTGCGCTGCGGCAACTGCTAATTTGTTATATGATCACTGTGTACACACAATTGTCATGGCCAACAGCAGAAGCAGCGGCGGCAGCACTTGGAGCATGACCAGACCACACCAGATCACCACAGATCACAAACGGAGCGGGAAGTAACTAAATAAAGTCGCTGTTATATGTTTGTAGGTAAGTAACGACGCGTGCTGAGAAATTGGAGCGCAAAACCTTGGAAATGCCTGTTTTTTGTTTGCTTTCGGCTTTTAACGCTTTGACATTAGAGACAAAAAGACACTCAAAAATGGCCAATCATCGAGCAATCGAGAGATTGATCTTTGCAATTGATTGATTGAGGATTTTGGCTGCACAAGAGTCTCGGCGCCGAGTCACGATGGCGGGGAGAATAAAGTTTTCACAATGCTGTGGGCGTTACGACTTCCAACTGAACTGAACTGAAATAAACAGACGGGGCGCGCGCGTTGTCTGTGTTGTCTTCTTGATTTCCGTACCGAACCTGGGCAAAGTTTTCAACGTACTGACAGCCATGCTCCAACCTAAACGATGGCGAAGCGAGTAACAACAACAAAAAACGCGACAAAAACAGAGAGACAGAGAGACGTCGACGTCGACTCCAACAGAGATGTTGTTTGTGTAGGCCCAAAGTGGGTGTAGAAATGCACACACACACACACACACACACAGAGCAGAGAACTGCAGTTGAAGTCGTCGTCGACGCTAACGCTGGCTAGCTGCTAGCTGCTGCCTGCTTGGATGGATCTTTGAAGTGGGCTGCATGTTTTTAGCTGCATACCAAAATGCAGTTCGAGTTTTTCCATTTGCAGTGTTGCCAAATTGTTTTTATACACTGTACAAAAATCTGCATATTTATTTTGATAAGAAGTTTGTATCTGATATATGTATTTTTATGATCAGCTTAATTACCAGTCAAGTAAAAGATACACAAAAACGTATATTCCAATCTGACTAATTCATTTGGTCAGACCATGGAAAAAGTTTGTTAGTGTATTAAAAAGTCGTCACAGGGGAAGTTGAGTCTTTCTTTTGGTTTTATTTTTTCTCTTTTTTCTCGGCTTATTTTTATCTAAGTTGTATGAATGAAATGAGTAATATGGCCGACCCACCTAAAAGACAAGCATTTAAAAAACACATCAATAGCGAAAAAAGGGCCAGGCCAGACCGCAGTACTCAACCAAGCTAAGCTAGCTAAATAAACAGCAAAAAAAATGTCAAACACGTTTCTAGCATAGTCAACAAGTCAATAAATATTAGCCCAAAGAATGCAACAGGCTGGGATTAGAACGCTGTATGCGAATAGCAAACACTCTTTAATAAGGGTCGTTTAGCTGAGAGATAAAACTGTATTTGTATAGCATAATTAAGAATTTATATACAGTTAGAACTTGGTTGCCCTTTTATACTCATTAACAATTCTATCAACTAATTGAGCATAGTCAACTGTGACTTAATAGTAGATATAAATGCCATTCTCCATCAATTAGAGTTCACTTAAAGTTTAATTAAATAAGCGATCGCGGTGCGGGAAGTGTTGGTTTATAAAAAAACTACAACGATTTTATTTCCCAAATTGAAGTTTTGAGATTAAAACTATCCTTGTTGCTTTCAGATTGAAGGTCTGCATTCTTTTGATAGATTCGACAATTTTTGATTTTTAATACATAGTATATTCACCTACAAAAGCTAAAGAATACAAAAGAATTGCATCGAATTCACCAACTAGGTAAAGGTTAGTTCTGTTAGCTAATGACTGGCAGATTTCTCTCATTCTCCTTGAGGGAGATGTTTTTCAATTAATTATGATATTGGAAAGATAAATGTACACATGACATATGCGCTGACTAATCACTAATCGTTTGACGCGGGCACTTACATACCTGACGTTTAAAGCGTTTGCTGGCACTGCGTCGCAACGTATTGCAATTGCCATTAGTAATGGAATGATCGATCTCCTCAACGGTGGCTGTGCTGGGCGCCATGCAACGTTTGCTAAGCTCTACCAGTTCTGCAACTGGTTGTACCTAAGAAAGGAGAAGTTCTTAGAAAACAGTTCGAGGAAATATATGATGGGATTGTCTTACCTCAACTGTGACAGCATCACCGCTATTCCTGATCATTTCGATGATTATTTCCCGGGACAGTTCACCAACTGGAGTGCCGTTCACCTTGATCAGACGATCGCCGGGCAAGAGACCTGTGGCGCCACCTCCAGCACCTGGCTCGGCAAAGATAACCGGCCTAAAAATGGGCGACGTCAGAGATTCGCTGCGATCCAGGCAAATAGCCTTGCGAAGACTGAAACCAAAGTCCTGACGGGGTGACTTCTGCCGTCTAATGACCAATTGTCTAGGTGGAGGCAACTGGACTAGCTGAACCGGAGGCAAAGGTAAATCCACATCAGAAAACTCATGAACTCGTGTCCAACGATAAATCCCTTGAGATTCACCGACAGGACTTAAAGAGAACGGTGGCGTGGCAAACGATGAGTTTGTTGTATCTGTGAGACTGTCGGCACTTGGCGATGGCGATGTCAAAACATGTAAATGCGAGGAGTGACCGCCAGTAGACGCTGGCGTGGGGCCATAACGTGCGTTTGCCGGTAATGTCATGGCTCGCTGTTGTCCCGGATGATCCCCATCTCCACTGCGCAAACTTTCCACCGAAGTGAAGGAGGTGCCATGTTGACTGGAATTCGAACCAATTGAACCAGCAGCACCACGAGATGAGGCCTCATAGAGAAGCTCGTTTTGTATGGTATTACGCATAAGCATTTCGGGGGTACCAGCTCCTCCTCCCCCAGCGCCGCTGCCGGTAAAGGTAATCTCTTCGTGGACATTACTCATGTTGCTGCGGGAACCCTTTAAAATTCCCCGCTTGGGTGGTTTTGGAGGAACTGGTGGCAGAAAGCGGTTCTGTAAAAAAGGATTTCCTTTAGATGACTTTTCAAAGAATCAGATATTTTATTTTGCTCACTTTTATGCTTCCTGCCATTAGGGAATGTGTGAGCTCGCTGTAGTTCACATTAATACCGGAGCCATTTGTTGATGTCCGACTCTCAATGTGGGTCATCACAGATGCTACAATCTCTTCGTTGCCACGATCCAGTTCAGGGCCGTTGCCGTTTCCTGCATTGGACGCTCCGCCTCCGCCGGTTGCGGGGCTATCAGCATTTAGAGCTGCGAAGAAATCGGCACTGTAATCAGCTGTAATCCCGCTAGGTAGCTTCTCCTTCTCCTTGCGTCGGCCGCGAATCTTAAGAGAGCGCCGAACTTCATCCAGACGAAGGAGTTCATCTGTACTCATGCTGCCAGTAACTCCACCAATGCCTCCACCTCCGACTCCACTAATGCCACCTTTAGCCTCTTTGCGCATTTTCTTTTCACGTTTCCGTCGCTCCTTGTCCTCATCGCCGGCGCTTTTTTTCATAAAGTTAAACATTTTGATTGCGTGTCCTTATATGCTAACTGCAGGAGGCACGAAATGGGATGAGACACAAGGGTTAGTTAAATTTAATGACCTGCAAAGTTCAAGGGCGTGCCCCAAACAGATTCTGCACCTTTTCGTTAGTCTGCACTAATTCGATTTGCGTTTTCTTTCACTTTTCTTCCTCTTCTGTTTTTGCTTTGTACCCGGCCCTACCACCACTACCATACCCTCCAATCAATCCACTTTGTTTTGCGAACTGTGTCCCGACACTTAGTTTAGGGAAATTTAATCGAATTGGATACTTCCATTTAATTTAAAGCATATTGTAGTGTCGTTTTTATAATCCTAGTATCATAATATTCTCAATCATAATCTTTTGCTCTTATTTTAATCACGATTCTATTGTCTCTTGCCCCACTGTACAACCACACTCGTTCTGCAAAAGAAACCCTGCGAGCAATGCACTAGTACCCGCCCGCACAACAACAGTTATCTTTGTATAGTTGTGTGTGTGTGTGTGTGTGTGTGTGTGGCATATTTGCAAAATCACATAAACAATACGTCTGGTATGCATAATTCGTCATATTTCTTTGCCCTTCTTGCCGATTCTGCTTTCGATGTCAAGCTTTGCTTTTGTCATTGTGGCCTCGTATTTGTTATTATTTATTCAATTATGCGCTTTCTTTTTCATATCTCTGACTTTGTTTTGTTTTCACACACGCACGCACGTATGTATGTACACACATTCATATGTATATGCACTCTCTCACACCCACACGAAGGCACAGTTGGATTTTTGCATTCGTATTGATTGTACTACATACAAAATTTTAATGTTTCGTTTATCCACTTAATTGATTTTCCATTATTATGCACTTTTTGAATCACTTGCCTCATAATCACATAAAGCAATTCAAGATCCGATCAGCAAACAATTTCAACGAACTTTCCGAATAATAAACAAAAAAAGAAAGCGGAACTCGAACATGTTCGCGCGTTTTACTGAAGCGTTTTAAAACGCGAGCGTTTTACTCACATGTTCGCGCGATTTACTCACGCGTTTTAAAACGCGAGCGTTTTACTCACATGCTCGCGCGTTTTACTCACTTGTTTGCGCGTTTTACTGAAGCGTTTTAAAACGCGAGCGTTTTACTCACATGTTCGCGCGTATTTAAACGCTTCGCCTCTCGCCGCGACTTCTTGCTCTCTCGCCGCAACTTTTTGCCCTCTCGCTGTACATTGTTTTCGCCGCTCAAGCGTTGCCAGAGTTCATTCACCAATTCGGCGCTGCCAGATCGGGAGAACAAAATATAGGGGGCAATATTTTCAGTTCCTCTTTAAACCCATGTTCGCTATGAAGTTATCGAAAAAAAACTAAAAACGGGTATATGGAAAATTTTATATGTGTGTGTCTATGAAAATATAAACTGCAACAAATGTGTTGCAAGCACGGAGCATCAAATACTTTAAGCAATAACAGCGTGTTTCAAACAAATAAAACGTCGGGTGATATAGTTGAATCCGAAATTTCCATTACTGCCTGCACCGTCGTTTCCGTCGCTGGTGTCTGGACGTCACCGTCAGTCGCAGTCTTACGCTGTCTCGCTCACTCGCACGGAAAGCAAGAAAAGAAAAAACAAATAAAAAAGAAAAGCAAAAAAAGTAAAAAGCAAAAGTCTGTTCTTTTGACCAAATAGGTGGGTAAATTTAAAATACAGATATGTATACATATGTATGTATGTAGAGGAGGGTCTGTGGTAGGAGCACGGGAAGCAATTTTATGCCAAATTCCAATAAACAGTCATGGCCTTTGATAACTGTAAATGTATATGTAAGTGTCTGTGTCTAGACATGTTGCGCTGCTTGATCATTGCGCTGCCCGCCCCCTGTCTTAACCATCCTTGTTCCTCTGTCTGGCCTCGTATTTTGCAATGCAATGTGGTGAATGCGTGTATGTGTGTGTATTTTGTCGATTTTATTTTATGTATGTACATTTGTTTACAGTTTTAGATAGCAAAATTTGTACAGCCGGCAGAGGCAGAAGCAGCAGGCCATCCATTCGTTTTGCCTCTCGAGTTGATTTGACATTTTTTTTTGCAAATTGTAAATGAATATGCTTTATCTATAGCCATCACTTTCGCACCTTATGCCAGCATATGTACATACATACATACACTTGCATACGTATAAGTTCATGAACGACTTGTTTTGATTTAATTTCGCGGTAAATGCAATCGCAAATTTTACAATCATACATACATATGTATGTATGTGTGCAAATATATATATATGTATATGTATGTGCTCGTATCGCCTTCGCTTCGGCTGCGTAACATGGCGGGGAATTCGTTTGAAGCCAAATACAACAACAACAGCTACAGCAAATTGCTGGCGCCTACGACAGACTCACACTCACATACAAACATCTGCATGTGGGCCAATGACTAAGTGAGAGGGAGGGACACAGAGCGGCAGAGACAGAGAGAGAGAGAGAAAGATACAATGGTCAAATCAAAGGGGGGAAAACAAGAGCCGGGAGGAGGTTGCTTTGGTGGGCCCTTTTGGGGAATAAACGGAAATGCCGTAGATATTTTTACGATCTACTTTTTTGTGCTGCAACTAGCTCTGCTGACGCAAGCGCCAAAAACAACAACAACAATTGCGAACTGTCATAAACATGCAAAAAAATCAAAACTAACTAAACTGAAAAAAAATGCGCTTAAACTGCGCATTTGCCTTAGGGATGATCATTGAAGGACTAGCTTATTAAGTGTCCTAAATCTTACCTTTGACAGATTGATAAAATATTTATTTTACTTTCTCCTATTAACAGAATTTATCCAAACATTGTTACTTGGCCAAGGCGTTAGAAACAGCCTCATCACGAATTACCTACCCTTTGCCCTACAGAGGCGATCAACGGTGGTTGCCGCCAGCGCAAGCGCTGCTGCAACAGGATCTGCCTCATCGTCTTCAGCACCACCATCAACCACTAGTGGACAGCAGGCGTTAGTCTTGAATCTTTCCAACAACAACCATAGTGGTAGTCCCGCATTGAGATCTGGGCTACGATTAAACGACAACAATATTGTTTCTGAATCACACATCGACAACTACAACAACATGTCTATGAATGCTCCATTCGGTAACCCAAGCAGCAGCAGTGCGGGCAGCAGCAGCAGCAACTATAATACCAGTACCAGCACAACAGGCAGCACTGCCAATGCATCATTGAGTATTGACCGTACGTTTGGAGCCTTCCCACAGATCGTAAAGGAGGGTTGGCTCCAGAAACGTGGCGAGCACATTAAGACATGGCGCCAACGTTACTTTATCCTGCGCGCCGATGGTACCCTAATGGGTTACCGTAGCAGGCCTCCAGATAGGGCCACTCCCACACAATCAGAGCAGCTGCTTAATAATTTCACAGTGCGTGGATGCCAGATCATGACAGTGGATCGGCCCAAACCGTTCACATTTATCATACGCGGCCTCCAATGGACCACAGTGATTGAGCGAACCTTCGCAGTGGAAACCGAGTTGGAGCGCCAACAATGGACCGAGGCCATACGCAATGTGGCCAGTCGTTTAAGCGAAATGGGAGAGACGGCCATGACGCCATCAGTACAAACTGATATGGCTGATGTGGATATGGCTGGCATAGCCGAGGATGAACTCTCCGAACAATTCTCTGTCCAGGGCACAAAACGCAACAGTAGCGGCGTGAAGAAAGTGGTAAGTGCATTCTCTCACACAGAAGCTTACGCTATTTCTAATAAATGATTTGTATATTTTACACAGACTCTGGAGAATTTTGAGTTCCTCAAAGTGCTGGGTAAGGGCACGTTTGGCAAGGTGATCCTGTGTCGTGAGAAATCTACAGCCAAATTGTACGCAATTAAAATTCTCAAAAAGGAGGTCATAATACAAAAGGATGAGGTGGCGCACACTTTAACAGAAAGTCGTGTGCTTAAATCAACAAATCATCCGTTCCTTATCGTAAGTGCATACCTCTAGTGGGTAACCCATGGTATATATCTCTTATTAATACTTTTTCTCTGATCCTGCAGTCTCTTAAATATTCATTTCAAACAAACGATCGGCTTTGCTTTGTCATGCAATACGTGAATGGAGGCGAATTGTTCTGGCATTTGAGCCATGAACGCATCTTTACAGAGGAGCGTACACGTTTCTATGGTGCGGAGATTATATCGGCACTTGGCTATTTACACTCTCAGGGCATTATATATCGTGACTTAAAACTAGAAAATCTTTTGCTGGACAAAGATGGTCACATTAAAGTTGCTGATTTTGGTTTATGTAAAGAGGATATCACCTATGGCCGTACAACGAGAACGTTTTGCGGTACACCGGAATATTTGGCGCCGGAAGTATTAGATGATAATGATTATGGACAGGCGGTAGATTGGTGGGGCACAGGTGTCGTTATGTACGAAATGGTAAGTAATTTTTCTAATTCTATAATTAAGAAATCTAATTATCAATCTTGTTATACTCTATAGATTTGCGGTCGTTTGCCCTTCTATAATCGAGACCATGATGTGCTATTCACATTAATATTGATTGAAGATGTTAGATATCCCCGCAATATTTCCGATGAGGCTAAAAGTCTGCTAGCGGGTCTGCTGGCCAAGGATCCCAACGCACGTTTGGGAGGCGGACAGGATGATGTCAGGGAAATACAAGCGCATCCATTCTTTGCGAGTATTAATTGGACAGATTTAGTGCAGAAAAAAGTAAGAAGATATTTACAGTGTAATTTTAACAAATCCCTACAATGTTTATTCGTTTATTATAATTACCACTTATCGGCTATAGTTGCTTAATATGTAATTAATAATGGGGTTACCTTTTCAGATACCGCCGCCATTTAAGCCTCAGGTTACCTCGGATACGGACACACGTTATTTTGATAATGAGTTTACGGGTGAAAGCGTTGAACTGACTCCACCGGATCCAACTGGACCGCTGGGATCTATAGCCGAAGAACCGCTATTTCCGCAGGTATGCTTATTGGCTTTCTTCAAATATAGCCCATCCCTGACTAAATCAATGTTATCTTCCGCACCCACAGTTCAGCTATCAGGGAGATATGGCCTCCACGTTGGGCACCTCATCGCACATTAGTACTTCCACAAGTCTCACATCGATGCAATAGAACAAGAAGTCTAACAGAAGAATAACAAGTTTTTGTTTTGTTTAATTTACTTTTCCCCGTTTTTCCTTTAGTTTAACATGCACATACGCATCATGTCCTGTTTCATCACCACCACCCAGCCCAAGCCCCTCCCTTATATAATATATAACTATAAACCTATAACTATGAACTATATATTGAAATGGAAAGAATTAATATAAATAATAATACTTTTTATACTTGCTAAGTTTATACCACAATAATAACGAAGAAAACTTCAAATGATAGTAACTTATTTTTCATACATAAAAACGAAATATTTAAAACAAAAAACAAACAACAACGGGCAGTTGAAAAACAAAAAAGAAAATGAAACAGCTTATAAATACTACATATGAGAATATACATTTAAACGTAAATCTAAATATATACAATTTTTAAGTATAAACAAGATTTAGTTAATTTTTAAAACAAGTAAAATATTGACTAAGCAAACCCATACAAACTCCGACACACTCACACACACACACACGTAGCATATAGGGCACATCAAGTTAAAATTAACTGAGCAGCAACAAATCGAAATATAGGAAACACATACACACTCAGACATTATCTATGCTCCAAAGAAAGTAGAGAAAATCGACAAAGAAAACTATTGAGAAAAATTGCCTCTAATATGCTGTGCTTTATGCAAAACAAATGAGAAACGACAAACACATAAACAGCAGAGAAACTAATAATTGATAGAAACGAAACACAACAACAAACATTAAATAAGTTAAACAAATGGCGCAAAACGAAAAGAAATTAACATAATATTTTTAAATATTTGCGGCCTATTTTCTTTGATTGAAATTTATTTTATACACAATATATTTGTATATATTTTATATATGAAAAATTTTAATTTGTGTAACGCAATTTCTCCATATTGAATTTACATAAAAAAAAGGAAAAAAATGCAAAAGGTTTAACCTTTTATACACAACAAAAAAAAAAAAGAAAAAACGAAAACAAACAAAAAAAAATCTACAATTTTTAGAATCATTAAGATTAAACTCTTTGTCATTTAGTGTTTGGCATTGCAATTGCATTAACAAGTTTCTGTATACTTAGCAAATCAGGAAAGTAAATCGACTTACAACATATAGTTCCAGAAGGGAATACATATTATATTATAAAAAAAACGAAACATTTTGATATTTTTATATGCGCAAAATATTACTACAAATTCGAAAAAAACCCTTAATTGTATATAAAATTTATAAAATAAAATGAAAACACGTTTGGGCATTTCAAATTAAATTACCTACAAAACAAATAATAAAATCTCTCTTAAAGATAAAGTGAAAGAAACAACAAACAGAAAATCTACCTACTTCATTACCCCAATCCTGATTTAAAAATGCATCCATATATGTGCGTAGCGAAATAAGAAATATTATTTTCTTCGGATAAAGTGCAGATGAAGATGTTTATTTCGGATAGTAACAGTTAAATCAAAGAGCTCGGGCAAAACCCAAATAGATCAGATCAATTCAGTTCAGAATTACACGCGACACATTACACATATGTACAATATAAGACTTGTAAAATGTTATTGAATCTATAACTACATATTTATCATTAACTCTAATATATAAGAGAGATTGATGGGGATCTTATTGTCTTCGGTTTTGTGTGTGTGTATTTAGACATATAGCTAGCCAATATCCAACTCAGATCGAACAAGCAATACATAGTGAAAACTTTATAAGCATGGCTTATGAAAACATTTTTTTTTAACTTGGATTTCTTTTGATTTTCGTAAACAAACGCCTTTCAGTTACAGACGAGATAACATATATACATATATGCAAATTAAGTATATATATATCCAGCTGACCAAAAACAATCATACCGAAATCTGCCAATGTCCGTAATAACGGCAAGCTTTTGTAAATATATAAACATATATATGTCTATATATACATACAAACGTATAATATATATGTGAAAAGTTAGCGAATGGGAAAGCGATATCGAAAAAAGATAATCGGCTGCATAATTATATTTTGTTCCACAACTCAACCTGCCCCCTGTCCTTTTTCCTTCCTTCTAAATGACTCAAAAATGATAGGAAGATTATTTTTGTATACTGTGAAAAAACAATGATATAAGATATGCTTTTTTTTCCACCCACATCATATACTGCAAACTACAATGTGTTCTAAGGAGATGACTCGAAACTTGTCTAAATATATATTCTTACATATATAATGTCAAAGTTTAAAGTGTTTTTTGTATTGTATAGTAAAAGAGCAGAGACAGAGATAAAGTGAAAGAGAAGAGAAATGAACCCAAAATAAATCCGAAATAATGAACACTTTATATGTAATTTTGGATAGGAAAAACTATAAATAATTATAACGATAATACCAATATTTAATAAGCTGATTTGTAAATTAATTAAAAACGACAATTGAGCAGCAAACAATGTAGATAATATACCATCTACATAAGTAATAGTAACTATATATACGAATATATATATCTTATTTATATATATTGATTGATTATGATTAATTTATACGCGCTTACGCCTACCAACCAACATGCATAGAAATTATATAAATGCATAGAAAAACCAAGTTTATTATATACAGTGACAAAAATGATTATAATAAAAATACACAAACAACATGCTGAATTACACGAAAAACCAATTGGGCAATGGGTATAAATTTTACTCAGTAAAACCATCTAGAGAGATCTGATAATCAAAATTATTCCATAAGATTCTTATTAATCATGGTGAAATTAATTGACAACGCTTTAATATTGTTACTTTGTATAAACTCACCAAAATTTTGAAAAGTAACGTGAACAAACGTTTCCGACTGCTTGACGACTTAACTCTATATAAGAATAATACTGACCATATTTACAGACATTGGCTTAAAAAGAATTAGTCAACAACTCCACGTCAAACGACGCTGACGTGTAAAATATTGTAAATATGTTCAGTATAATTATAATATTCTAAATACATACAGTGTGTTAGTTGACTAAGTGTTTTAGTTTTTGTGCATTATTTTTTAGCTGCCTCGCCGCAGTGCAATTGAAAATATATTGCGAAAATAACAAAGTTAAAAAAAAAAAAACATTGGCTTACCTTAAGCCTTGAGATCTATCAACATTATTAAGTCGTTGAAAAACTACCCAATATATTAACATATTGAATGATCCTGAAACAAATCAGAGAAACCATTAATTTTATACCGCATTGAATCACTTGCAACAAGTTTAAGTTTCTGAACGTCTTGTAATTTCGCGGTAAATGCCAACGCTAAACTCATATGTACATATGTATATTATATATAGTATTTATTTACAATTTATATGTATACATATGTATATGGCGCCGACATTAACATACACAGATACTGAGACCCAGGGATGCCAAGTAAAAATTTGAAAATTACGTAGCCAGGCTCCAAAATCTAATACGTAGATCTACGTACTTTTTTTAAAGCTTAAAAACAATAAAAAAATAATCCATTAAATTTAAATTTAATTAAAATTAACTTTATTGTACTTCGTTGTTATTAATTTGATTTGTCGTTTTAAAAAGCAAATTACATTGTTCAAATTATACATATTAATTTATGTATGTACATACATACATACATACATACATACATACATTCATGTTTTACAAAAAGTAAATAAGCGCTGCCAGTCTTTTTACAATTTAGCGCTGCTAACCCATTGAAAACGACATACGTAAACATATCGAAAACGGAATTTAGTGCTGCTAACCCAATATTAATCATATCATCTTTTTTATTTAATTAATAATATATTGATATTACCCAAACATTTTAGTTTTTAGGGTATTTTGCAATATTTTTTAAAAGTACGTAGTTTTAGTCTCTTCACACCTAGGCACGTAGATCACCTTTGAAATCCGGAGATCTACGAGAAAAGACATAGGGTTGGCATCCCTGCTGAGACCTGACTGACCCAGTGGGAAATCGAGACACAATGGTGGAGAGAAGGGCCAGTGGGCCCTATTTGGGGGGAAAACAAAACGGAAATGCCGTAGATATTTTTACGATCGAATTTTTTACGATGCAGCTAGCTGAAGCTGACGTAAGCGCCAAAAACAACAACCACAATTGAGAACTTGTCATCAAGAAGCAAAATACATAACTAACTAAACTGCAACAAAAACAAAATGTGTTTGAACTGCGCACTTGCATTGGTGATGAGCATTCGATACAAACGCGGCTGTGAGACAAGAGCCCAAAACTAGCTATTCCGTCTTTATTCTAAAGGATTAATTATTGTGCTTAACTCTATTTGTTTTTTCCTCATTCACAGAATTGTCTCATTTTTCCACTGGAAACAAGCTTATCAAGAATTATCCACATATTACCCGATAGAGCCTACGTGTAACTGAAAACAAAGTCAATTTTACAACATCGACATCTACACCAACATGTCGAGGAGTCAATCTTTCGGGAACCCAACCAGCAGTCCGGATAGCAGCAGCGATTTCTCTCAAATCATTAAGGAGGGTTGGCTCCAGAAACGTGGAGAGCACATTAAGACATGGCGCCAACGTTACTTCATCCTGCGCGCCGATGGTACTTTAATGGGTTACCGTAGCAGGCCTCCAGATAGGGCCACTCCCACACAATCAGAGCCGCTGCTTAATAATTTCACAGTGCGTGGATGCCAGATCATGACAGTGGATCGGCCCAAACCGTTCACATTTATCATACGCGGCCTCCAATGGACCACAGTGATTGAGCGAACCTTCGCAGTGGAAACCGAGTTGGAGCGCCAACAATGGACCGAGGCCATACGCAATGTGGCCAGTCGTTTAAGCGAAATGGGAGAGACGGCCATGACGCCATCAGTACAAACTGATATGGCTGATGTGGATATGGCTGGCATAGCCGAGGATGAACTCTCCGAACAATTCTCTGTACAGGGCACAAGACGTCACAGTAGCGGCGTCAAGAAAGTGGTAAGTGAATCCTTACAGACAAATATTTCCGATTATTTTGTTTTATAAAGTATATATTTTTGCACAGACTCTGGAGAATTTTGAGTTCCTTAAGGTGCTGGGTAAAGGCGCTTTCGGCAAGGTAATCCTGTGTCGTGAGAAATCTACAGCCAAATTGTACGCAATTAAGATTCTCAAAAAGGAGGTCATAATACAGAAGGATGAGGTGGCGCACACTTTAACAGAAAGTCGTGTGCTTAAATCAACAAATCATCCGTTCCTTATCGTAAGTGCATACCTCTAGTGGGTATAGGTATATATCTCTTATTAATACTTTTTCTCTGATCCTGCAGTCTCTTAAATATTCATTTCAAACAAACGATCGCCTTTGCTTTGTCATGCAATACGTGAATGGAGGCGAATTGTTCTGGCATTTGAGACATGAACGCATCTTTACAGAGGAGCGTACACGTTTCTATGGTGCGGAGATTATATCGGCACTTGGCTATTTACACTCTCAGGGCATTATATATCGTGACATAAAACTAGAAAATCTTTTGCTGGACAAAGATGGTCACATTAAAGTTGCTGATTTTGGTTTATGTAAAGAGGATATCACCTATGGTCGTACAACGAGGACGTTTTGCGGTACACCGGAATATTTGGCGCCGGAAGTATTAGATGATAATGATTATGGACAGGCGGTAGATTGGTGGGGCACAGGTGTTGTTATGTACGAAATGGTAAGTACTTTTATAATTTTTAAAAATTTTGATATATATTAAACTGTCTTATTTTTGCTCTATAGATGTGCGGTCGTTTGCCCTTCTGTAATCAAGATCATGATGTGCTATTCACATTAATATTGATTGAGGATGTTAGATATCCACGCAATATTTCCGATGAAGCTAAAAGTCTGCTAGCAGGACTGTTGGTCAAGGACCCCAACGCACGTTTGGGAGGCGGAAAGGATGATGTCAGGGAAATACAAGCGCATCCATTCTTTGCGAGTATTAATTGGACAGATTTAGTGCAGAAAAAAGTAAGAAGATATTTACAGTGTAATTTTAACAAATCCCTACATTGTTTATTCGTTTATTATAATTACCACTCATCGGCTATAGTTGCTTAATATGTAATTAATAATGGGGTTACCTTTTCAGATACCGCCGCCATTTAAGCCTCAGGTTACCTCGGATACGGACACACGTTATTTTGATAATGAGTTTACGGGTGAAAGCGTTGAACTGACTCCACCGGATCCAACTGGGCCGCTGGGATCTATAGTCGAGGAACCTTTATTCAAGCAGGTATGCTAACTGTATTCGTTGAACTTTTGGAATCTCTTAATCAAACAATATTATTTTCCGTACACACAGTTTAGCTATCACGGAGATATGGCCTCTACGTTGGGCGCCTCATCGCACATTAGTACTTCAACAAGTCTCACATCGATGCAATAGAACAGAAGAATAACAAGTATTTGTTTTGTTGACTTACTTTTCCACGTTTTTTCTTTAGGTTAACAAAAAAATCCCCATAACCCAGTCCTCTCATCTATACCTATTTCGCTGGACTATAATAAGTTTATTTTACTGTAGATATAATTTTTGGACAGGAAATCCGATGAATTATTATAATGACAATATAAGCGCTAAAAAAATAACTTGTAATATAATGGAAATAGAGAATACGTAAGATATAAATTGCATAGGTAATATCTTATTTATAAAATGTATATATTAATTATACTTAATTTCATCTCAAAATATACCACCAAATCGCATTTTTTTTCGTGTTTCTCTATCTTACAATTAGTTTAACCCGTTGAAAATTATATTTGTGTTGCTCTAGGTGCGTCGACCACCTCCGTTTTTTTTTTTTCTTATTTTCGCAAATTGGGTCAAGAAAACTATGCGCGATGCCAGGTTATAGCTAAAAAAGGCAATGAAAAACTGACTGGACAAGCGCCAATGACCGACTTTATTATTCGGGAGCGGGAGCATGAAAAGCAGGCAACCAAGCTCCAGGCCAGCATCAGTCCCGGCCCCAAAGGTGCGTGACAGGCCCCAACCATGGAACACACAGACACACACAGAGAGAAACACACATGTATTGAGGAGGAGAGCAGCAAGGCGAACAATGCGTTTTGTCTGATGATTAATTGCAACGCAATCTTGGAGGCCACAGCGCTTTCCCCCAACCAGCGAGCACCAACAGCAGCCATTGAGCACTCACACACATATGTACATATGTTTGGTTGGCAAGGGGGAGGGAGGAACTCTTGGACTTTGTCTACAGGCATAAGTGTCTAGAAATATATATACTTACATATAGAGTTATATATAGGTAGAGATATATAGTATGAAAGAATGTGTGTCGCAATGCCAGACGACTGAAATGGTTATACATACATACATACATAGACATATACATTTAGTTTAGTCAGTGTGTATCCGTATATCCATTATCTGTGACAAAAAGCTATTAATTTTTAGCAACAAAAACTTAATTTCATTTTGAAAATGAGCGAAAGTAAACTAGAAATTCAGTAAAACAAATTGAATTTATATTGTTAACTTGTAAGAGGTTGGGCATAATCATAATCATCCTGAAACTAACATTGCACATACATAAGTGGGTTGGGCCCTAATGCTCGAGTACCTAACACACTTTGACGGAGAGAGAGATAGAGAATGAGATGGGTCTTAGCTAGGAAAAGTGCGAGATTGTGTACTTTCCCTTTTTTCAATGCAGCCGCTGCCAAAGACGACAACGACGAGTACGACAAATGATGGCTATAAATGAAATGGCAAACAGGAATTAGGTAGAAAAGAAAGCTAATATTGGTAATAAGAAATGCATAAAACCTTTGGGAATAAGTAGAAGCTACTAACCAAATCATGGCGGTAGTAAGGTTTTAAATTTTTCAAAGGGGGAACTTTTTTTTTATTTTTTGGAAGCTTAGTAAATTCGCCAAATTGGAAAACGATTTAATTACTTGATCAGCATACTGTCAATTTTATAATCTTATAAAAGATCACGTGTTAAACGTTTATATAGGCTAATTTGGCAAAAAAATTTTCAAATAAACAAAAATTACATCTTAATTAGATTAGTGCTTATAGGAAAGGTTTTTTTTTAGCACAAAGGGGAAAAATATATATAATTAGGCTTATAGATTTTAAATCCTTCTGAGAAACAAAAGATCGTTTAAATAGGCTGCTTATTGAAACCTAAAAACCTCCGATTGATTTGGCAAATTAATAAAGTTGTTTGTTTTCTGTATGTTTTTACTTTTTCCAAATATAATATAATAATATTATCCAATACAAGTCCTATTCTAGGGTCTTTTGTTTCTGATGTAAGTATGCTCATCCCCCTTTCATTAAATACTTAAATAAGTAAGATCTATTAGTTGTAGTTTTTAGTTTCTAAATAGATTTTAGATAGATTCTCAAGAATCGATTCATATATTTTTCCCCTTATTTAACTTTAAAAGATCTTGTCAAAATGAATTCTTTTCTATTTTCCCTCTTGTGAAAAAAATTCTATTTGCCTTGCCATCCATGGTTACTTTCGAATACGGGCAGCAAGCTAGATATTGGGGAAATCTTGTTGACCTTACCATCTATATAAGGGTATAACAACTTAACAACAACAACAACAACAACCAAAGCAACAACAATAAAGTAACCACATTAACAACAGCAACAACTTCGTTTGCTTTGTTTCGTTACGCGCATTTTTCGCGCTTTTCATTTGCCAAACACACATTTTTTACTGCATTTTTTTTTCTTTCTTTTTTTTTTGCTTTTTTGTTTTTCAATTTTCACCCAGTAATGTGAAAATTTTCTGAAAACTAGAAAACTGCCAGCAAACATTGCCTGTTTGTCGTCGTCGTCGTCGCCGCCGCCGTTGTTGTTGTTGCGGTTGTTGTTGGATGCTGGCACTTAGCAGCTCAACTAAACAAAAAAAATAAAAAAAAAACAAAAAGTGAAATACATCAAGGCACGTCACAACCATCAGACATTTATGAGCAGCACGAGAGCACGCCCCAAACGCCAAGACAGCCCCCCATGCCGTTTGTTAGCGCGGGGATTGGGACTGCTCCAAAGCGTTGCTAATGAATTGGAATTGGAATTGTTGAAAGAGTGCGGAGAACGAAAGGGAGCGGGTGTCGGTAGAGGAAATAGCTTTAGCCTTCAGCTGCCAGGTTTGGTCTAAGTGTCGTCTCCAAGTGTCCACCCGACAGGCCTCCCCTTTTGCAGTTGAACAAATGCAATCGAAATTAATGAAAAAAATAAATAAACTTTCGTTTATTTAATTGCACAGCAGCCAGAGAAGGTGGGACTAGAGGAGCATATTGAGTTGGCTGGCACGTCTCAGTGTTTATGGGGTTATGGCTATATGAAATCTATAGGGCAAGACACCGACACAGACATCCACATCGACATAGACATAGACATAGACATAGATGTCGGCATCGTCAACAATGCGGCATTTGAGTGAAAATGATTGATTGATTGATCGATCGCCGACGTTGTCTTTAGCTGTTGTTACTCCTTTTTGGTGTAGCAACAAAGATTTGTTTGATTTTTAGCAGACAATTATTATTATACTTATTTGTTTTATGCGGTACTCGAAGATTTCGCTGCAATTTTCGTGGCACATGGAAGGCTAATTAGAGAAATGTCTATATACAAGACATAAAAGAGGGAAAGTCGATCAAATGATCTTCGTTTAGCTCTAAATACCTTGCTACAGTTACATTGGCAAGAGAAAACTCTATTTTCAATCAAAAATCGAAATGGCACATGAAATCTAGCCAATATTGCTTCCGAATCTCTATTATCACAGGCTGATAAATATAGATTTCTCAACATCCTTAATAAAAAGGCCTTTTGAACCTTTGCGTTGATCTTTGGCCGAATTGATAGAATCCAAGATATTTGGTCATGTTGTACATGAAGCTTTAAGGATAGGTAGAGGATAAAATTCACACAAACACTCACACATGTCCAGCGTTCCAGTTGCAGTAACAACCGGGTCAACATCTAACTACTCCCATTTTAAACAAGAGCCGGCCAGTTAGCTTACCAAGTTGTTGTGCACCAAATATAGACGTTGGCATCGTAACTGGGAGAATCGCCTTATGATGATGATGATGACAAAAAGCAACAAAAAAAAGACCATGTAAATGTACGTCTAGTTGTTATAAGCGATAACCTAAAAAAGAGACAAACAAAAATTAAGAAAAGAAAAAAGCACATACTTTCAGAATATTTTTCATCTTTCTTACATTTCTCCCATTTCCCATTTTCAAATGAATACCGTGTGATCAAATTTCAAAAAGGTATATGCAACGAAAAGTAGCAAAGTTCGTCTGAAAAACTGTTTATAAGCTTATAAACATTTTTCTTTTTTGATCCTTTAAAGTGACTTTAACAATTGTTAGTAATTAAATCGGAACAGGGTATATGGCAGTCGTGTTGGTTATCAATTAAGATCATTTCGTCTTTGCTAGGTAGAAAGCGTCGGCGACAGCGACTAGGACGACACACCTTAACAAATGTCGGAAAGTGTGCCTAGTGGAGATAACATGGGCACAAGGAACACGGGCCAAAGATTCTAATTGTACAAACTGGCCAGCATCAGCAGCAGCAGCAAAGACCTGAATTTTGGGCATAAGCAATAAAGGAGATACCATATGTGTGAGGTAGCTCTAGTGTCCAGTGACTATAGAGCCGTTAGTTAAGGCAGAGAATCAATTTTCATAGCCGAGGTCCGAGGTGTGGCTACACACATACATATTTATATGTATGTATGTATGTAGATAGTATCCACCACCTTTGACTGGGGCCCGGCTAAGCACAGATAAGTCTAAGTTAGCCGCCGCAAACGACTGCCAAGACTATATTATGATGGCGGCGGGGGTGGTGTTGGCGGCTGTGGCGGCGCCTTGCATGTCCATGTCCGGCCTGGGCCTCCACTTGCATTGCAGCTGCCATTATGCAATGTCACGATTCGCGAGCGCGCATAATGAACTTTTGATGTTGTTACTCTACCAAAGCAAACACACACACACACACAGAGAAATGCTAGCTGTGTGTGTGTGTGAATATGAGCTAGCAACAACAACAATCACCAGCAATCGCACAGGTAGGTAGCCAAACTAGAGATGGACACGTGAAGCATTCAACAGGTAGGAAATAATCAACCAAAAAACATATCTATAGATTAAAGCTTACTCCTTATTCTGACTCTTGTATAGAAAAACTCTCAGCTTTTCTCCTTTTTTGACCCTTTGACATTTAAAGGCTCTACAAAATCTATGATTTGTAACTATTCAACTTTTATGCACAAATGTATGCAAATTTAAACAGAGCCCATAAAGTTTAGTTAAAGTTATTTTACGATATGAAAGTTGGATATAAACAAAATTGCGTTGTTCAAGTATTTCAAGTTTGAATTAACTTGAAAACCTTTTTTCAAACCTTAACACTAAGTAACGTTTAGTTTAAGCTAAGTTTAAAGAAGTCTCTGAAATTTCGAAATCTAAATGTAGAAATGTAGAAATTTTTACTAGGCTTAATAAATTGTAAAATTCAAGTATTAAATTAATATATTTTTGAAAAGAAAAGTTTATTCTAACTCTTGGTGAAGAAACTACATGTAAAAAGAAAAACACGCGCTCAACTCTAATACCAATTGATAGTGTGGTTAGGGGGGATAGGTGGCGGCAGAAGGCAAAGGGCAGAGGGGCATTGCATATGGTTTGAAACACGAGCAGCGTTGGTAATTGCTATATAAACGTTTTTTGTTTTTGCTTTTTCTTTTAAATTTGGTAGTTTGTTTTTATTGCTCGTCGCATTGGGTGGCATTGAACCTGTCGAGATACCCAAAACATTGCCCTCTCCGTTACCCGTACCCCGTTCCCGGTTCCCTTTTGTATGTGTCTTTCTCTGACTCCGTTTCTCTGGCTCTGTCTCTCTGTTTATCTCCCGCTGCCTAGCCGTTAATGCGCCAAAAGGCCAAAAGGGCTGTGTTCAATGGCCTCATCATCGATGGATATAATATCTGGGGTATGGGAAGTGAGAGTAGCGGAGAAGGCGGTGAAGCATCATCATCATCATCATCATTGTCAGCTTGATCATGATTATCATCACTATCATCATTGCAATCACAGTCATTTGGAACTTATTTAAGGGCCTGTTCTTTACTTTCACATGCATATTTTCCACTCTCTTTGGCATTTTTTTATATTGTTTTTTTTTTTGGCAATTGCGTGGAAACCCCTGATTAAGTCCAACACCGTGGGTATACGAAAACGTGCCACATTTGGCAAGTCCCTATCGAAAGGGATTCCTTTGTCCCTTTTTTGATTTGCTTTGCTGATTTCGGTTGGTTTTCTGTTCGTTTTTTTTCTTTACTGACAACATAATATTAAAGCCAATTAAGGCTAAATTTATGCGTACAGCATTCGGCCAATAATGCTGAAGTGGTCGAGATTTCGGTTGTTTTTATTTTTTGTTGGCCGCAATTATTGGCCAATGGCCACTTGGACCCAGCATGTTAACTGCCAAAGTAAACATTTCCTTGTTCTCGGCATATTTTGGGCGCATTTCTTAAATGTGTTGCCCGTTGCCCGTGGGCTGCTGGCAGTTGCAGTTATTGTTGTTGTTGTTGTTGTTTTTAGCTCGTTGGTTGTTTCAGGGCATAACTGCAGTTTTGTGGTAACATGTTAATTTCTTTATTCCCAGCAATGGACAGGTTGTAGGTAGTGGAATACAGCAAGTGGCAGTGGGCAATAAAGGAGACTCAAGTAGTAGTAGTAGCACCAGCAGCAGCAGCATCCGCAGCTTTCTTTCTTCTTGGTAAATCACTTGGCAGGCGGAAAGTGTTGTGTTTGTGTGTGTGTGTGCACCTAAATGATGCGAACCTTATTCAGTAAGACTTATTTCATAAAACACTTGTAGAATCTACAGATCTCAAACAGGGTTGATTTTAAAATACAAAAAACATTTATAGTCTTTCTTTTTGGAAAGCTAATGAAGAATCTACTAAGAAGTTTTTTTTTAAATTCCTCAACGAGGTCCTTAAACAATTTTTCAAGGAAATTATCAAAGAATTCCTGCAGAGACTCATCAACGAATACCTCAAGGAAGCCTTTGGAATTATATACTTTGGGTTTTTCTACAGATTCAATCTTCTCTCGTTTCCGTTATATTAAGATATCAAGTAGCACTCCTTTATTGTAATTAGAATTATATAACGATCAAACTGAATAAAAACAGTTGATATGATAGCTATATTTCAGGTTTGTTTTGAAATTAAAAATCTTGAAATCTTTTTATTTTTATGGTTACACTTGATTGAGGTATTTCTCTTGTTAAGCAATAAAAGTCGGAGCTGGTGTTTTTGCTTTAAACTGAGAACACTCGTAAAACATTCCATTAACATGGACACAGATACATTTACAGATACAGATAGAGGTAGAGATAGATATAGATACTTGGCGCGCTAGATAACCATAACTCAATTATACGACTCTTCCAATATATAGGCCAAAGCATATTGCATTTCATTCCATATGCCACCCATGAGTTTATGCTGCAAGCGAAAGACGATAAGGAGATGGGAAGGGATGGGCAGAGATTGAGGTGTGGATACCCCCATGGAGAGGCCAGTGCCACCGTTACAATAAACACAGCGGCAGCAACACCAACCAACACCAATACGAAGGTGTCTGCTCATGCAACATTGCAATTAATTAAATTTTATTTTTAAATAATTGTTTTTAATTAAATTTTAAGAGTTTTTCTTGCATTTTTTTTGTGGTTTTTGTGTGTATGTTGGTTTTTTATTTTGTTGTTTTTGCTTAAATTCATGCAAGCGAGCAAATGAAGATGGTCAGGTAGGTGGTAGAAAGATGTAATCATGCAATCATTGAATCATTCATGTGTTGCCTGGATCATGGACGTAGGAAGGGGATAGGAGAAATAATCAGTAGGTGCTACCATTCGGCATCCCTCCTTGAGAAAAAATCGAAGCTACTCTCATGTGTGTAATGATTGGATTGCACAAGTTGATTTTTACATCTTCTGAAAAGTCAGAGGCTAATGGAAATCGCTTTCCCAAAACAGCAGAAAAAAAACAAACAAACAAAAAGAGGAGCGTTCACTTCATCAACAGGCGGCAGGCAGTCAGAGTGTGTTTTGTGATATAACCAGAAATGACAATCAGTACAGTACAGTGACCCCATCCGATGTGGGTCCGAATTCGTATCCAAAACCAAATTCGCATTCATCTTGGATGATGGCGATTAATTGGAGCATGCGAGTGCCAGTCAGAGATGCAGTGCAGCGCAGCAAAATGCATCAGGGCCCAAATGCCTCTAGCTGCTGCCCGGTTGGCTAACTAACTGTTTTGCCCAAAATGTGACTGAACTCATACATAAACATGGACCCGAGTCCAACTTTGGGAACAGACATAAAATATTTCGGTTTGTTTTTTTTTTTTTTTGGTTTTTCGGGGTAGCTTGCGTGCCGGCAAGTGCGATGATCTTGCGGTGAAATTTTGTGCTCAAGCGGCTAAATTGGTCAGTGAGCAAAAATGCACAAAAGGCAAGTCCAAGAGCAATAGCAAGACCAAGAAATAAAATCACTTGCTCGAAATGTGTGAGTGGTTGATTAAAAGGCCATGGCCACTTATCCAGCACGTCCACGTTTAAGTCCACTTCTTTTTTGTTTTTATTTTGGGGACCAGGAGAAAGGTTGGACTGTCTGTGTTTGATGTGAAAATATCACTTTGATAGCAGGTAATGTGCCACCCCAACAGATTCGGTACTCCCCTCTCTCTCTTTGCCTCTCAGTCTCTAGCTTGTGTCAGACCCTTGGCCAACTTTCTTTTACTGTTGACCACCACCAGCCAATTTAAAGTGGCATTGGCATCAATTATTTTGAACCCATTCATTAACTGGCCAGTTATCCCTCATTTTGAGATCGCTTATCGCAGCCATCGTGCGCATACATACATATTGTATATAAATCCCACTGAGGCACATCCTCATTCTCAGTCTTGCATCCTCATCCTCGACATTGCCCTTTGCGGCTTGTGCCAATTTTTATTTCTTTTCGAGACATTGAAATTGAGGTCACGCATGGCAGGGTCCAAACACAGGTCTTCGAAAGTCTTGGTCAGACAGATCAAAGACAAAGGCGACAGAGGTTCGGGTCATCATTCGATGAAATTGAGTGTGTCTTTAATGAGGATGAGTGATAATTGATTATATACGTATTAGTTGATTCTTTCCATTCCACAGTAAAAGGAAGAATCTCCATAAACTAAATCGAAGTACCATTTAAACATAGTTTGCAGAGAGTTCGTCGATTCTTTCCTCTCGACCACCCAAAGAAAATCAATTTTTTTGAATGAATTTTCACAACAGGAAAATCTCTTTCAAGAAAAAAAAGGTTCAACTGAACTGAAAGAGAAAATTTATTGTGTTAGTTGCGGCACGAGTTTGCATTTGGTTTCTATTTCTTGTTTTTTGGCACTTGGTAGCATTTTTTTTTGCTGTTGCAGAATTTGTGGCACGACCTTTAACGAGATATTTCCACTTGGCGCATCATCACGCGACTTTCTGAGCATGAGCCTGGCCCGGAGAAGAAGATGGAGTTGCACTCGGTTGCCTATTTGTACCGACACATGTACTAGAAGAAGAAGAAGCCGCAGTAACAGCAAACATTTGTAGGGGAATTAGCAAACGACAGCGAGGCTCTGACTTTGACTCTGACTCTAACTTCGACTGAGACTGCAACTTCATTATGATGACGGAGGATGAGGACCATCTTCATTATGATCATCCTCATTATTATCATGAGCGTCATTTATGGCCCCTGCTGTTGCAGTTGCTGCTGTTGCAGTTGCTGATGTTGCATTTGCTGGCATTGCATGCACATTGAATTCCAATTGGGTTTGGCAGTGTGGCGCAAACTTAATTGTCAAGGTTCGTTAGTTTTTTTTTCGTCGTCGTCGTCGTCGTCGTCGCCGTCTGCTAATGTAGGCTTCTAATGGTCGTTTTGAGTAACTGCCGGCCGCATGCTTCTCTTTGGATAGAATTTCTCAATATTTTCCATTACTTTGTGGTCTACGTCTGGGATTTCATTTGGTTTGCGTTTTCGTTCTACAACTTCTTCTACTCTACTGATGTTGCTGGTGTGTCGCCTCTCTTTTGGATAACTAACTATTTAATTCACATTGGTGGAAACTCGATTGTACTGTTGCTCCACCAGCCATGCACAAAATGAGTGGAGGTATTGAGAAGAGGCACATACTATAGAATAGGCAACAAACAACAGGCAACATCAGCAGCAGAAGCAGCGACAGCAATAACAACAAGCCAAGACGCCGACTTTGACTTTGCAGCAAAGAGATTTTTCACATTTGTGTTATGCGCTACATAAGCAAAATTTGAGGTCTTTTGGTTTCTTTGAAAGTTAAGAGGAAATTCTCTTACTAGAACTCTTAGTATATCTCGAATCTAAGTAAATAAATTATTTAAGCAAGTAAGTGCAAGGACTTATTTTTAATGTCACTTAGGCAAGAAAAGTTAGTCCTCAGATTCAATTATATTCGCTAAGATTGTTGAAATGGAAAAGAAAACATCTAACGATGCTGTAGAGCGGTCTTGATTTGGTATTTTGCGGAGTATACAAATTTTGTTGGCTTTCTTTAAGGAATTCCAGATTGATCTTGGACCTAAATCGAGAGAAAGACAAAACCACTTAACATTTGTCGCGCTATCATACACAGACAGAGAAATAACCGCCAGCCAGGTGAGGCTTTCTTTTTATTAGAAGAACTATTAACTACGTCCCACCTAGTAGAGCATTCCACTAGACGGCCACGGCCCAAGCCATAAATTTCTGTTTCTGCAGTATTGTGAGTTGAAAGTGTGTGTGTGGTGTGGTGGGAGGGAGGCAGGGGAAGAGTTGGGGGCAGCTTGGGAGATGTTGGAATTGCCGCTGCTGCTGCTGGTGCTGCCAACGTTAGCGTCGGCATTCGCACACTTGACTTTCAGTTGAAATGCGTCCGATCGATGTGGTGATCGAGTTAGTTTTGTTAAGATCTCGTCTAGGCCAAGTGCACACACAGCTGGCCAAGAAGAAGGACCTAAAAAATTGAAACATAATAGAATTGAATAGACCCGAACAGGATGCGTATAACGGTTCTAATATTTATATATATATATATATATATATATACGTGCATCAAAAAGTGTGTTAATGTGATATCTTGAGGAGTCTCTTTTGTCCGAACCAGAGACCGGGCCAGAGCCTGTGACTGTGACTGTGACTGTTAATGTGGTTGTTCGTCTTTCAACTGATCATCAGTGTTTCGGTTTTTTCCGTTTTTTTTTTGTGTTTGTTATTTTTCGTTTGGTATGTATTTTACATGGTTGGATTTTTGTTCTTTTTTGTTTTTTTTTTTTGTTTTGGGGTCTCCTCTGTTGATGTTTCCTTTCCCATCTTATGCTTTTCAGGCTTTTTGGTACGCATATTTAAAGTTTTTGATATCAATCTTTAGCAGGAATGAGCAATGACACTTAATGGCTTTTAGTTTTATGGCCAGAATGTCGACGAAAACGACATTGCCGCCTTGTTAAGTGTAAACGTTAAGTGCCTTGTTACTTAATTCTTCGCCTTTTCTTTTCTCTCTGTCTCTTGGTATCTTTTCGTTTATTTTTCGTACATTTTCCCGCTCCAATTCAACTTGGCTTGGGCGTTGATCTTGTCTCATATATGTATGTATAGAGGCAAGTCTTCATGCTGCATGGTGTTGCATCTGCGTCTGTATCAGGACTTGGGGACCAGGCTAGAGCGCATTATCACACGCGACATTAAGTGCAGCCATAATGTAAGCGAGCATTTTCTTTAATTTACAGTTAATTGAGTCTTATGGGGTAATCATTATGTATGCACTTCAGCAGCTCACACAGTTTCACACCAGACCACAGCATACCATTCCATACCATGTGACGTGTGTGTAAATCAATCAAAGTGCTTCAGTTTAAGCCTTAATTAAGGCTCGCCTCTAGGTCATTAAGATGTCGATTTAAGTGCGTGGCCAATGGCCGTGAATTTTGCATTTGATGACTATTGACTGACTATTCGGCCAGTTAGCCAAGTTTACATTTCGGCTAACGGCTGTCGATGAATGTCGATGCTGTTGCCGAGATGCCAATACCCATGTTGACTATGACGATGAGCCAAAACAAATTGCATCGATGCGATAAGCTTCAGCCACTGACAATAAATACGAATGCACAATCAATCAGACAAGCCCATGGCCGGCAGGAAAACCACACAGAAACGTGGCTGCTTGCTTGCCAATCGAGACAGGTAGAGTGCGTCAAAATATCTTGAAGGTGTGCGCACCTGGCTATTACCATGGTGGATATCTGGTCAGCAGCAAACCGCTGGTTTCCGTTGTTCTCGCTCCCTCTCTCTCTCTCTCTCAGTCTCTCCTCTTTTCTGCCTTTTGCCTCATTTGATGCTGCAAGTGTCTGAGAAACCGTTAGCAATCATTAGCAATGAAATCAATTGGCGGCCCATATCGAAGTAGGTACCTAAACATGGTTGTGGCCCACTGTATGTGGTTTTTTGTATAGGTTAGATGAAGCCATTTTACAGGAAGTTTTCACGATTTTCACTTAGCATTTATAGATTCTGTTGCATACTGATAGATTGCCAGTTGATTGCTGTATTTCAATATTTTTTGTCTTATTACAAAAGAATTTTCTTGCGAAATCTTTTTATTCAAGATGATTAACGACTAACGAAAAGAGAAAAAAAATTGTTGTCATTAATGTAAAAGAAATAATAAACAGAAATTTCGAGTTGGCTTATTTCTTACAATGGATTATAATAAGCCATTAAATGGCACTTTATAGAGAATCTTTTTCGTCAGTTGCCTTTCTTGCTGTTGTTGTTGTAATACGCCATGCGTGGTCCCATTTCACGACGACAACAACAACAACAGGAGCAACAAGAACAACTCGACTTGACCCAATGCTAAGCGACTAAGTTGTACAATGGCCCAGAGCAGTTTAACGGATGGTTTTGGCTACTACAGGGTAGCGGGCGGCCGTTCAGATAATGGGGGAGAGGGAATCGAAACGAAAATAAAGGGTGGAACAAGTCTTGAGAGAGACATGTTACTCCATGGCAGCGGTCCAGCGAAATGTGCTGGCCAAGCTAACGCTAACTGCTTGCCTATGTCCAAGACGAAGACCAAGACCAAGACCAAAGACCAAACTGAAAGACTGCTGCAAGTCGCCTGAACTTGTTCCGCGAAACGTGTTTGGTATTTGCCTCCGAAAATGAAACAACAATTTTTACTTGCTTTGGTGACTGGTTGGTTGTGCGGTTCTACTTATGCTTCAAACGATTGCGAATGTGATTACCCAGGCACAAACTTTACACACACACACACAAATACATATGGCCTGGAGCAAGATCTCCACCTGCCCGCCACCTGCCAAGTGTGGCCGCAAATCGAATTGTTGTTAATTAATAACAACGAAACACCTTTGTTGACCATCGCCCCCAGCCGTCCTCCTCCTCTTCCTCCTTAGGTGCACCTAATTTGGGGTGGCGCCCAATGTTAACGCCCTTTTTTGGTCGAGTGATCGGTTTCGGTTACAACCCAACCCACAACGGGATGTGGTTCACTTTCAAGTGAGCTTGTTAGCATTGCACTATCAACTTATCTACCTTCTCTTTTTGTTTCCTTCTCTCTACCTGTCGACTGGCAGTTTGCATACATAAGTTTCATTTGTGGCATAACTTGTTTCGTAATTGAGAATTACATTAATTTTGTGACGAGTGCGTGCAGAGCTACTTGCAACTCTTGCAGGCTATTGAGTCATTTGGAGGAAAACAAAAATAAAACAAGAAGTGGCAATAAATTGGCCAAGATAAGCTACAGGAAAAAAAAGAGAAGAAATAATAAATTCAATCTTCAAACGTATGCCAATATTTAGAGGTATGTAGTAGCATTCAAGTGTGCACCTCAACTCAACTCAACTCACCCCACCTCACCTCACCTCATCTTGCCACGCTTTTTGTCTCTAATGATCAACGGGTTGATAGCTGGCCAACAAACATATCTATCTTTTATTGCACGCAATTTCCTTTTAGCGCAATTCGTTCTGCAAATCATTTGGCATTTGCGCATAGACAAACATTTTCAGTGGCCTAGGCCAAAACCGTATCGAACCATACAGAAACCGAAACGGCGGCATGCTGCTGGCCACGCTCTCTTACAGATAATCAGTGGGGTTAGATTATCTTTCCAAGGAGCAGCAGCAGCAGGCGTTATGGCTACTAAAACGAGCTACCTAACCCCGTGTTGGTTAAAATATAGATCTCACAGGAAGTCTAAAGTGAATCGGTTATGGTTAGTTGCCAATTGCCATAATACTTATATTTGATTAGAGAAGGCAATGAAAAACATTTCTAAAAGACCTTGCTTAGGTGTAATATCAAAACAGTAAAATAACCGAATAGTTCCAACAAATTAATCGACTTGCCAACTAGTGGAGAATACCATATCAAAGATAGTTCATTTAATTACAAATATAAACTATATAATTCTTCAATTTAAAGAATATAGTAAATTTCATTTAATGACTTAATTAATTAATCGTAAAGCAGTTGAAATAATTGAAGAAAATTTACTTTGAGTTCCTCCAAAAGAAGGTAGCTTCAAGTTCTAAGAAAAGTAACCGGCAGATGGTCCGAAACTATCCCATCCTATCTATTTAACAGGATATCATTTAGCTGACTAAGCAACAGGAAATCTTTTATACCCCCTAAGAAGATCGGGACTACTTTTTCTCCGGCTATTCGTTCATTGACCAAAAAGTATTTGCCATTTAAACAATGAAGACCCACATGCTAGTGTTGAATTTCACTCGGCTAATTGCCACCGGTGATAATGATGATGATGAGTGGACGTACATGGCATTGCATCTATTTTTTGTATGTATATACATATGTACTTATATATCGTATAGGTGGGTATATATATAAATATAAATGTATGTAGATGTTCATTGCCGGCGGCGCCACATAAAACGTACACACAGATTTTATTGGCCAATCAAGGAGACTTGGCATAGTTGGTTAGTTCGGTGCTGGTGATGGAAGATGAGCAAGCTAATGGCCAACGAAGCTGTAAACTTGCATACAGTGGCCACATAATTTGGAGTAATAGACTTGAGTTTTCTTGCGGATGCGGATCAAACGATCGCTGTTCATCTGGGAAATGAATGGCAATGGGAATAGGAATTAGAATTGGATACAGGGCAACGGGCAACGAGGAGTCTGTGTGGGTATTTGGGACGGGCGGGGTGGCGGGCGTACAAGGCTGAGGCACTACTCTCGAGTGCCTTTGACCATAAATTCTGTAAATTCAAAGCGCGAAGGAATGTCACTTGCCAATTATTAGAGAATGTCAGCTTGTCGCTGATATCTAGCCATGTTTGTATTGACGATCTCAGCCGATGCCGCTCTGTTAGCTGCTCTCTGGAGCGACAGCTTCAACTCCATCTCCAGCTTCAGCTTCAACTCCACTCTAGCTTCAACTTTAGCTACAGAACGCTCCACTTATCGTTGGCTCATATCTAATATAGACAAGCAAACAGGTTTCAATGGATTGGTGGACGATAGGTCTGTCGGTCTAATGGTCCGTTGGTCGGATTGGCCGGTGTCCGTGTCGCTTCCAAGTGCAGTTCAATCACGGCTTTTCAGTTCTCAATTTCCAGTCTCAAGTTCCCAGTCCCCAGTCAAGTACCCCCTGGGCCACGCATTTAGCTAAGGCCTTAACTCTCTGTTCGTTCTTTTTTTTTTTTTAATTGCTGCACTGCGTCTGCATCTGCGGCAGCTATTCAGGATAGCAAAACGTTTGACAAATGCCATAGCAACAATTACATGAGCAGGCCACAATATCTCAACTGCGAGTTGAACTCATTACGAAGAATCTGGTTAAGAGCTAATAACCAGAAGGAAAACCTAAACCGTTAATTGAGTTAGTTTCGAACAGGAGCGGATTTGGGTATCCATCTCTCATTGAAAGCGAATTTCATTACAATTCAAAGGACAAGAGAATATTTAGTAGGTAAAACTTTTTTTCTTGTCTAAAAACCTATATTTTTGGGCTCTGCATTGACAGTATTATTTACTGTTCTTTTAGTTTATTTTGTGAATGAAGTTTCAAGCTCAATCTCAATACGCCATCTCCTGGCCCCCAAACCCTTCCCAAACTATCCTACAACTTAATTCAAATCGTAAAATCCCTGACATGGTCGACCTTGTGCCACTTGTGCTGCTGGTTGACCCAGACAGCTTAGAGAAGAAGTGAAAACAAAATCCCTATTCAAATTTTCAGCAGAAAATTTTTCACATCAAGGGGCTGGGCACTTGTTTGAACCGCCGCTTCCCTCCTCTTCCCAACCCACTGCCACTGCCACTGCCACTGCCACTGCCACTGCCACTGCCACTGCCACTGCAGCATGCCACATGTCTGTGTGTGTTGAACTTGAAGTGCGGAACCAGATGTAAGTAAGTAACGGTCCTGCGGCGGCTGCTGTTGCTGCATATGCCGCGTCTGCCTCGTGAGAAATCAAACTGTAAAGTGCGGCTGAGGCTGAGGCTGTTGGTGATGCTGATGCTGAGGAGGCTTAGGCCATGGCCATGGCCAAGTGGCTGCTGTAGCTTAAACAGGTTGCAGTGGTCGTATACCATTTTAGTTTCTTGTGCTTCCTCTTTGGCACGTCTGCACTCCTCTTGGCCATACAAACACACACACACACACACCCAAATGTTTACATGGGCCGAAGGAGTATAGTATGTGGAAATTAAATAGAGAAAAGTTTTGTGCCATTCCGCGGTATTAGCCCAAACCAATTGCACAATTTGTAACAGCTTTTGACGTGGTCCCAGCTGTGGTTCAGCTTCACTCTCTGGCCTCTGCCCAAAGCCTGAAAATCTGCAAAACTGCAACTGCAACTGCAACTGACTGTTGGACAACGCCTTTTTGCTCTCCAATATTATTTTATGCACATTTGAAGGGTATCTCTCTTAGTGATATTGTAGTGTTTAGCCTGATCTCTTGGTCCATTTTATTATGATGTGTCACCTTTGGCTATTGGTGGTGGGTGGAAATGTAAAAGAGATTGGACTGTAATCCAAAGTACAGTGCAGTACCATAAGAAGCTTGATTGATGCCGTTTTTTTTCCGAGTTTTTCACGATAAATCATCAACTCAATTGAATTAGGTAAAAGTCGACCTCAAATGAAGCAAAGTGTTTAGGCAAAGAAACCCGAAAGTAATATTGATTAAAGTACAAAACGATTTTAAAGTTTTCGTATGCACATATATATCCTTTAAACTTTTGTTTTGATTACATTAGCTTTAGTTTGTTTGGAATTTGCACTCCGCAATATATTTTTTGCTTTTTTTAGTTTTCTATATGATTCAGAGTTGAACGCCCAATATTTTGCAACTTAATTTACTAAAATTCGATTTGCTTGGAATAGTTTTCACAATTTCGTGTAAAATTTCGTAGATTTCACTTAGTTTGCTTTGATAATCGACAATGTTTTGCTGACCAATTTTTCAGCTGTGGTTACATTTTGGTTCTTTCCAATCATATGGCATGCGCCTTGAAGCTTCGCAACTTTCAAATTGTTACCTATTTTCAATCAACAGTATCATTAGTCAGCAAGGCATCTAAGCAAATTCACACACAGCCCACATACATACAAATAATAATCCAACTATCTCACTCACTCACTTACACTCTGCATCAATCAAGCTCCGTGCCCTCTCCCGCTCTCTAATCAATCTCTATTTCGAATTCCACTTCACACCTTTCTAGCAGCCTTCAAGCACAAAAACCACCAAGCACATACACCTGTAATTTTCGCTTGCCAACCTTCAAAATGTAGCCATAGATAGCTAGGTTGATGGTTAGGCAGGTAGGTTGGTAGGTAGATAGGTAGAGGAACCTAGCACCTAGCCGCGCACTTGGTGCCTCTGCATCAGCAGTTTCAGTTTGATGCCACAACTGATTGCAGTTTCTAACTGCTGCAATGCTGCAATAATTTCGTAATTTCTCACTCACTTAATTTAGCACAATTAATCTCAATTTTAGCTGTCAACCAAGAAAAATACAGCGAGAAAACGAGTGTGGTCGGGTGGGGGGCGCGACGTTTCGGGTTGAGATTGAGATTCAGGCTGAACTGAGCTACGCATGATGTGTCTGGGCTATACATAAATATATTGGACTTGCCGTTAGTTTTCCATATGTAATTTGTCACTAGAAATTAATCTTACAGCTTAAAACTGTGTCGGGTGTTTGAAATCATTTTTTACAAAATCCGGGATCTGGGAACTAGCAAATGGCATCTGGGATCTGGATCTGCGTGTGTGTGTGTGTGTGCTGTCAAGGGTTGACCTGAGTCTTTGTCTTTATGTTTATTATATCATAATGCCAACCTGTTAACTGACTGTGACCAAAAGTTGAGCTGAATTGTGCTATGTTTTTGTTTTTTTTTTTTTTTTTGTTAATGTCGATGCCCCCCCTTGAAACATAATTCTTATTGTTGCTTCACTTCCTACACCCAAACCCCTCCTTCCTTCCATTTACCCCTTTGTTGGTTTGGATGGGGCCTTGCCCATTAAGCAATGTTTAAGGTTACATTTTGGAGTGTTATTTTAATTTAATTTGGCTGTGAGGCCTGAGGAGATTGCTGCCTGCTGCTGTTGTTGCCATTTTCATTTTGTGTGCCTTTTTTTTTGTTGGTGTTGCTGTTTGTTGTTTGCGGTTTGAGTTCATGTTTTCAACATTTTTCTTTTTGCGGTTTAACAAATTTTCTAGTGATCTGTGGCAAAGACGACCACGACGTCGAGGCTCGGTTCGGTGGACTTGTCGCAGTCGCAGTCGCAGTTCCAGGTACAGGTTCTTCATTCCCTGACTTGCCCCATACACATGGTTAGATATAGATATGGACTTGAAACGTTAGCAAACATACACACACCACACTGGCACACACACCACACTCGCACACACACACACACACACACACACATACCACACACACATACATGTATATATAGGGGGTCGGTTGGTTGGTTAGATTGGTTGCTTGGTTGGCTTTAGCTTTGACTTAGGCTCGTCTTCGTTCGCATTTATGGCAGCAGAAGCAACACAGTTGGCAGTTGGCAGTGGCAGCAAGGTGTTATTTTCATTTCTAGGTTACTGACCCATGTCACATGTGTGTGGAAAATTCAATATTGCTGTGAAAAATAGTTACAACAACTATTAAATAAAGACATGGGCTGCTGTTGTTCCTAGTGGCTGCTGCTGCTGGCCTGTGGCCCAGGCTTTAGCATCTTTTGCCTCGTACTTAATAATTACGCTCATTTCATGCATGCAATGTTTGAATTCCAGTGAATCGACCGCCCACCCCGCCACAGTTGCCGCATCGGTCTTTATGCTACTGTGTGCGGTAACCTTCAAGTTAACATGGAACAAATGAAAAAATTCTTCGACAGCTGTTGTTGCACTTTTCTACTGTGGCTGCTGCTTAATTAATTACCACATTCCTTTGGCTTATGGCTACGTGTGTGTGTGTGCGTGTGCGTGTGTGTGTGTGTGTGTGTGTACTAGCTGTCAGATTTCCGTTTGCGGAACTAAAACGAAAGACTTAAGACACAAACTTGCTACGCTTTCCTTACCACCACCAATCACATCATTTCAACATCACATTTCCTATTCCAAATGGTAATCGATTGAGTTCGTACATGTCATTTGCAGAGCTTTTGTGGCATTGTTGACAGCACAAACGATCGGCAAAATGAAAATGACATGATGTGCATGCCACAGAGAGAGCAATACTTAGCTGAGCTGAGAGCCAGCATAGCTATAGTAAGATGGCAAAGACGCCAACAGACAGACATTAGCACCCAGACCAACTCCAAAGACCATGACAAATTGCGACCTATTAATCTTGACATGGAATTGACTTTCACTTTGCCCAGGCCCACAAGCATTACTCTTCACTAAGTACATACTTACTTATTATGCAAATGTCAATCAGCCACGCGCGTTGACAGGATGCCATGCCATTTGGCTTAATGCTAATCTCAATCTCTCCCACAGTCCCACATTCTCTGTAGTCTTTAGTTACAGTCTCCAACCAGCTTTGGCATAATTGCCAATATGTATTGTTGGCCATTTAAAATTAACGATTTGGAGATTTGATTCACGTGTAAACGATTAATCAAGTTTTCAAGCAGCGACCAACTCGCATTCAACTCCACCATCGACTTTAGCTCCAGCTCCAGCTCCACCTCCTATATGGAGTTGGACTTGTCTGTCTGCTTACCAGCCGTTTGCCTGCTGCGTTGGCTTCTCTTTTTTGTTTGCCCTGGGGCCATTTGTGGTTGTATCGTAGTTTATATGGGTCAGTAAGGTGGAATTTATTATTATTTTTCGGGCATTTTTAGTTCGAAAGCTTAAGCCAAATTAAGTGGTGCGAATATACAAAGAGATGTCATGTGGCGTGCTAAATGCGGCGGCATACCTATACATATTTATGACAAATTGACCAAATCGATACAAACTGATTATGAATAATTCCCACTATTGATCAAATTTTTAAAAACAATGCAAAAATAATTCAATTTTTTTGTTTTGACAGATTATTGATTTTCTATTGTTAGTAGAATTTCATGGAATAAAAAAAATATGTTCAAATTGACAAGCTTAATATTAACATCTACTAAATATTATATTTGAAAGTGTCATAAAATATTGCTAAATTTAATTTCTGTATTAAAATCAATCTTCAATTTTTGGTTACACAAACATTGTGCAGTTTTTTGCAGATCAAATTGCAGTTTCTTCTTCTATTTTATCATCATCATTGATTGGATTGCAATATTATTTTCAATTGATTTATTACTTTATTTATTGAATATTATTCTTCTTCTTTTTTTTGCGGATTTTACGGATGACAGTGTTAAATGATCATTGCCTAATTGATGTCGGTGTAATTCAGAAGTAATCAGCAAGAGGTAATCTGCACTGATCAATAGTCATTGATCACTGAGCGGTGTTGAGTGTATTCTGTCAATGAATGGCTATTTGCCAAGACGATAGAATCATTTATCAGATCCCAGCATGAATGAATACATTATCATATCAGTGATCATAGACATTAACGTTCATTGAACCAAGATGATTGATAATTAAATTTTGAATAGTTGTCATGCATTTCGTGTGAGTGATTCAGACTTTTCGCCATAAAAGATTGTCAAATCGTCCTCAACACTTGCCATAAATATTGCATAACCGTTATAGCTGATAACTCATAATAAAAAACCCAAAAAGAAATAAAATAAAATAAAGTACAGAAAAATCTTTAACACTGACCTACTTTCAAAGCTTTCAGTGAGTCAATAAAGAAACCGCACACAGATCTACGCTGTTGTTGTTTTGCGTTAATACCGAGATTAAATAATCGTCAGACCCCCATGAATCACCCACACGACCAGCAGACTCAGACCCAGTCTCAGACTTAGTCTCAGACGGGGCGGCTTGCAAAATACTTGACCAGCCACAGCAACAGCCATAGCAATGGCAAAAGCAGCAATGACAATGATTCGCTCTCAAAGGCGATGGAAAAATAAAGAAAAGTTGTTGAAATTTATGTATATGCATAGGAGAGGAGATACGTGCCCAGCCTGGGGGGTCGAGGTCGCCAAACCGTAAATATTTATGCACTTTATCAATATTTGTAGGCAATCAGCTGTTTCACCTAGCGTACAAAACGAAAGACTTAAGGCACAAACTTGTCTGTCATAAATCTCTCTTCGGCTCGCTGCTCTTCAACACTCTCTCTCTCTCTCTCTCTCTCTGTTTGTGTGTCTCTCGGTCTCAGCCCATTCTCTTACTCTTTATCTTAGCTGGTTAGTTGCTTCTCTTTTGGGGCACTTGGCGCAGTTTTATGCGCTGGCTGCTGCTTTGCCGGTCGCAGTTTGGTTTATACAGCGAACGTGTACGGATCAAACAAAAAAAAAAAAACTTTGAAATACTACAAAAAATATACTAACTCATAAAAAAAAATAACAAATGAAAGATCGATTTCGGATATCGAAAATGTGTGGTGTTTGAAACGCGTTGGATAGTGTCCATTATTGATTTCTAAATAAAAGGTGCCTAATCTTTTGTAACACTTATCACAGCCGTTGGCTATATCGAGATATTGTATATATACATACATATATATATATGTATATATGGACATGTTTCATCAATCAAAATAGACGCTCGAAATTGTGCACAAAAAAAAAACAAAAAAAAAACAGAAAAGAAAAAAATTGATCATAGTTAGAAAGATAGATAGATAGACCTGTAAAAAAGTGAGAGTTTTCCATGCTTTTAAAATTTATTTTGAGTGTGTTGTTGATTTTTTTATGTATAGTACATATATATATATATTTTTTTTTTTCCTTTCTTGCGACTCAATCACGACTAATTGCGCATGCGCGGCCGCTTTATGCGTATTTAAAGCGCCGCCTTTATTACGAAACCCGAGGGTAAAACTCCCAGCTCTCAATCCCTCCCTACCATCCCTCTCTGCCTTCTTTTCATCCCTGGCCGTAGTCAAGTAAAACACTTGGTATCTGCTGTTTGCCTACTTAATATGCGTGTCACGTTGCCGGCCATCAAGTTCAAATTGCATTCGCTGTCAACGCATTGCACCAGCACCAACAGCAATAGCAACAGCAACAGCAGCCGCAATAGGCTCTGTCTTTAAGCCAGACATGCGTTGAAATTTTGAAATTAACACCCCAGACAGTAAAAACAGAGTAGAGCAAACTAATTAAGAAATCAAAATCAAAACTAGTTGACAGCAGGATAACAAAAATGCAAGAAAATAAAAAACATATATAAATATATGCGATATGCCTGTTATATAGAAGAAAAATCAGGCGAATGACCTGAGTTTGCCGATAACTTTGGCAGTCAACATGCACACTAATTAGTCAACATTTGCTAAGAGAAACATTGAGAGACCGAGACAGAGAGAGAAAGAGAGAGAGAGAGAATGGTGAAAAAGATAGAAAGATATTTAGCAAATAGGAGCGGGGACAATGAGAAACTGAGAAGGGGTCGTCTCGGGGAGCCTGTTGCATTGCCAATTGCATTTGCACTCCACTTGGCACTTGTTGACGTCGTAAAAACAAAATAAAAAGAAAAAAAAACCGAAAAAAATCAAAGAAAAACCTCGTCTCCCAGTGGCAAAAGTGAGTTAATGCTGTGGCAAGCAAGTTTTTCCTGCTTGCTCCTGACTGTCAAATGCAAAACTCGGGCTGTGCCGAGTTACTCCCCAAGTTAATGCACTTACTTATACACACACACAAACACACACATACATACATACATAAGCACACTGTTGCATATATTTGTAGATATATATATGTATGGAGAAACACACAAGTGCAGTTAATTAATTTCTTTGTTGTTTTTCTACGGTAAATCATGCCACGTTTTGTTGTTGTTATTGAGAGAATTTTCGCACAGAGACAGACATTGGAAGAGAGGGACATACTTACAGAGATTTAGAGAAAAAGAAAGAGGCAGAGAGAATGAGAATGCCACTTAGATCATGAAGAACAAGAAGAATAAAAAGAGGCTGACAGAGCAAACTCACTAGATGCACAGCTTAGACCTCAGACCTTCTCGGTCTATTGAAGAGTTCGTCCACTGACTGACGCTGCCGCTGTGAATTTGCAACTTGGTTCTTTTGTTGCTGCCTGCTACTGCAACTGCTACTGCTACTGCAGTTCTGGCTACTTGAACTGCATTTGCATATAAATTAGTTTTGATGGCGGGCTGCTCTCTATCCAGCTTGATGTTTGTTCTTTCAATGCGTTGCAAAAAGAAAAAAAAAAACCAACAACGAAAGAATCAACTTGGCATCGCTAACTAAATCTAACGGTACTCATTAAGTAAGCCAGGGAAATGTAAATGGCAAATGGCAGAGGCAACAAACCGCCACCACACACGACACACTCAGCACACACTCGACACTCAACACCCGACAATGAATCGTCTTCCTCTGTTTGCGACGGGATAAAGCGATAAGTTGGCAATAAAAATTGGCAGCACTTTGGCACAATTAATGCAACAGCGGGTTAAAGCAAAAAAAAAAGGGGAGCAAACAAAAGACTTAGGCAACAAACTTGCATCGTACCACAGCAGCAACAGGAGCAGCAACAGCAGCTGCAGTCCAGTTAATTGTTAATTGTTGACAAGTACCAACAACTCGTCGTGTAAATGCACCACTGGGTGGGGTAGTTAACTTGTACTTCAGAAGAAGTGCAAATACTTATTTAATGAGCTCGGTGGGGAATGTAGAATAAAAACGATGGGGAATGGGTGGAAGGAAGCTGTGACCATCACTACTTACTTGCGGTCGGAAAAGTCACACACACACTAACGTAGAAGCAAAGGAAATAAAACGATAGAGCAAAGTGTTTTCTTTTTTCTTCACAAGATACGAAGATTTGATTGGAAGCATTAAGATGATTGAGATTTCCACCATTTTTATGACTACGTGACAACAACAACCTATATAATTGTGTCAAATTCAAAAATTACTTTAAACGAAACTAAGAGTTGCCAATTGAGGAAAGTTTTAGCTGCTTTATAAATATTTGTTTATTCATATTATATTAAAATCGGTTAATTTTTGTGTTAACCAAATTAAGATTGGATTGCTTTTTCCTTTCACACCAGATTTTAAACATATGGTTAAGATGAATATCTATAAAAATCATTTAAGGGCTCATTAGGTTGTTAGGTAACAGAAATTGTAGTTCTATCCGTAAAAGGTGCTCATAACAAACTTATATAAAAACAAAAAAAGGCAAAACAGCATTCACATTTCAAAACAAATTAAATTTCAAAACAAATTAAATACGGTTGCCAAATTGTTAAACGCTTTCTCGGAATTATTCACAACAAATTTTAAGAATTTGCTTCGAATATGAAAATGCTAAATATTAAAATATGATTTGCATATTTTATTTTGATTTTTTATTATTACGACTATTTTTAGCATTATCTTTTTCTCCCGATGCATGTGCAGAGCAGTTGTCACTTTCATCAAATTATCGCCAGTTTGCTTTGGTCTGTGCTTTTAGCTTTCAGATCTGTTTGGAGAAGGTTAAATGCAATTTTCATTTTGCATAACCCGACATAATTCGGGGCTAAAAGAGCCAATTATTCAAAAGTTCGACTCAGCCACAGTTTTGATATACATGACAAGTTTTGGCCATTCCGTTTGGCTACCAGCATATAGAAATGCAAATGTATGCCAAATAGGGTCAACAAGCGTGTTTCATTAAATTATATGGCTCAGAGCTTAGTATGGTTTGAATCGAATTCGGTTTCTCGTTTCTTAAAGCTCAGCCGCAGCGGCGGTAGTGAAGGGAGATTGTGGCGAGCGCAGGGTAAGGTGGGCGGGGACTGCACCCTTATGTTAAATGTTTTTTTTTTAATGGCATTTCTAAAGTGATTTCTATTTTGTTGCCCTGATTTTCGAAAATTTATTTATACTGTAATGCTTCTCTTCTACCTTTGTTGATCTTTTTGTTGTGTTTTTTTTAGATCCTCAACACCCACCGGTATAATGCCGCCTTAGTGAAAGGCCAGTGAAAAGTGAAAAACAATAAAAAAAAAAAACAAAAACAAAAATAAACGAAGAAAAATCGTTAAATCAAAAATTAACACTAAAACAAAAAATTGTGCAATAAAAGAAAAAAATAGAGAAGTTAAAAGAAAAAGTTCAATAAATACCATAAACAAGAGCTGCAAGTGGCAATGAATTAATTAATTGAGAGCTAAAGAGAAAAAGAAAGAAAAAAACGAGAGGTAAAGAGAAAAGTTTAAAAAAATTTCTGTTTGGTGGCGTGCATCTTATTGCTAAAAAAAAATTTCATAAAAAGAAACTCATTAAAATCAATTAAAGTTAAATATTTCAGAAGAAAAGAAAATTGCCATTATATTTTTATACGTGTGTGTGTGTGTGTCTGCGTGTTTGTGTAAGTGTGTTAAAGAGAGTATGTCAGTATAAATGCGTTTTACTGACCATTAAAAATGAATTGAAGAAAAGTGCATCAACGTGAAGATAATTAACCAGTTCACTCTAAATGCCCAAAATGGCATTAAGCGAATACCAAAATCATATTTGATAGAGCCATCCAACGGTTCTGAAACAGTGAAAAACAACTAGCAAACAAACAAACAAAGAAAAAAAAAAAGGAAAACCTAGAGAAATAAGAGAAAGAGAGACTTTACCTGTTCAACGAACCGCCGAATGCTTCAAAATCAGAATCGAGAACTGAAAGTCTAGTAAGTTGATACTTAGAATTTGAAACGCTTTCACTTTGTCTCCTCTATCACCCCCTCCTTAGTTCCCGTCTCCATTGATTCTACAACTAGACACATATATCTGTCGAACTTTTCTATATGTAATCGGTGATCTCTCTTAATCTTATGCCAGAATCTCTTAATGTGATTGCCACCATAATATTCTATAAATACTTAATACGGTATTTTACATAAGTAAATCTCTTAATTATCTTCATTTATTTTGTTATGTCTTTTCGTTCGTAGCCTAATTATTGGGCATCTAGCATCCGTTAGTTGATCTAACGTTAATACAGATAGATCTGACTAACTAACTAATTGATAGCTGGCATATTAGGCAACTAATTTGATCAACAATAACAACAATGATAAAAAAGTTGACACCTTCTAAACGTAATTTATTTGATCATAAAGAATGTTCAATTTTATTATTTAATGGTTTTGAAAATTGCAAAATGCTTTTGCAATCAACATTTTCTTGTTTATAAACCATTTCACACACAGGCGCGCGCACACACACACACTCATATGCATATAGACGCATCTACATATAACCATAAATTTAACCTGGCAAATTGCATGCGATTATCTATGAGTATTATAAAACTTGAAGCTTGAGACGAGACAAGACGAGAGACTCCCCATCATTTGCTATTTGCCATCTTCCGATTGCCGGTTATCTTCTCCTCTGTCACTTGTTGCGGCTATGTGTCGTGTTTTTTATTAGCGAAAGTCATCGAGCAGAATAATTGTTGCAATCTACTGGCTCCCGTAACTTATTTCATTCCCTCGGCAATTCCTCCGCCATCAAATTGTGGCTGCTTCTAGTGCCTTCATAAACTACAATTCACTTGCGCGTGAAATGAAATTTGTCCTCTTACTTTTCGTTGCCGTTTTACAAAAATCTTGACAAATAGTCACCAAACTGTGACCAACACACACACACAATAACAACTGTATTCAGTTGGTTATATAATTTCAAAGCTTCCCTCCTTCTTCGAGTCCACATCACTACCAATTATTCCATTTGTACAAAATTAGTTTGCCATAAGTAACTGGAGGCGCAAAATTATTTAAATGCCTCAAGGAAATTGAGAAATTTTCATAACATTAAAATACAAAAAAAAAAAAAAAAACGTTCACAGAGAGACCTTGTCTCTGCCTGGTTATACAATAAAAGTGCAATAGCCTTTAGAGCCTAATTGATTGCCAATTAGAATAAATTTAACATGCTTAAATTACAATGCATATAACATTTTAAATAGCATTTTAGTATACCTTTTAAAAAGAGTATTTAATGTGGCGTAAAAAGGTATTTGAAATAAGAAAGGATAGTGCCAGGACCATGAAAAAAACCCATATGATTACATATTTTTTAGGTGGCTTCTTGGTTACAAAATGTTTCGACATGCACTTGTTCAGAACAAGGCATTTCAGAAAATTAGAAAAATCTTAAAAATAACTCTGTCTACTTTTTAAAATTAGCAAGTTGCTTGTCTTTATTTTTGCAATTGTCAACCATTCTCACATTCATGGTAATTAAAACTATAATTATTATGACAGCTATCTCTACTTTGAATGATATGTCTTGAATGAATCTAATGACTGAATGAATGGGAGACTACTCTCCACTTCTCAGCATCTTGGCGATTGTAGACAGAGATGAAGGGGGAGGGAAAAGCATTTAGCAAAGAGTCGCGAGACATGTAATTATTTTGCATTAATTAAGTTAGTGTCTGTTTTAGTCGGTGACTCCAACTATTACGGTGATTATGACTATTAACACTTGTGACATAAACTAAAGACCCATTTCATAAAACTAGTTTAACAATTGTATGGATTGTATGCTTATATATACCTACATATAAAGAAAGAGATCGCCCGATGAGATGTTAACTATCAGTTTTGCTGCTCATCTTCTAGCTCTAGGCCACAATTGACGACTGCCGCTCTGTTTCGAAAATGTGAGAGACAAGTGAATGCTGATTGACCCACTGGGTAGACATCAGCAGCAGCAGCAACAGCAGCAACAGCAGCGGCAAATATTGCCTGTGGCATGATTGCTTCAACTGGACGTGCATTTCATGCAAATTAACAACGATAAGAGGCCTGTCCCTTCAAACACATTCATTTTTTTTTTGTTGTTTGTCCGCATGAAGATTTTCACTTTCAATCTGTCAAATTGTCACACTCATTGCTTGGGCCTCATTGTCGTGCTGGTTTGTTGCTTCAAGCGGTTTTTTTATATCTACCCTTTATCTATTGTGCAAAGAGGTATATTTAGTTTTTCAAATTTATCTGACCATTTGATTGATAGATATTCATTTTTAAAAGATTTTAATTTGGTTTGTTTTTCCTAAAGTTTGACATATGGACTCAAAATTAGAATAGCATATCTCTTAGGGTACTTTAAAGTCGGTCAACTTAAATGTCTTTAAAGTAACCTTTTTTTCTCTTCATTTTTTTTGGTCAATAATGAAAAGTGATTGCTTCACGATTTGGGACGGCACGTAAGATCTGGCTAACTGTTACAGTTACCAAAAGTCGATGGCTTTTTTATGGTAAATTGTGATTGTTTTTTTTTTCTATTTATTGTTTTTTGTTTTGTGCACTCGCACGTGTTGGCAACTTCCGCATGATCGACTCATGAACTTTAATTTTCACTCTATTGAATTGAATTGAATTGAATGAATTGACTATCAGACACAATCAGAGATCTGAACCGTTATCGTAACGAATGAAAATGAAGCTATTTAGAATTGATGGCCATCAATAACCAACCTGCTAAGCCAATAAATGAATCGAAGATAGAAGTGAGAGAATCAAAGAGGAGGTAAAGGCGCAGAGAAAAACCAACAAACTTGAAAATCCATATTAATTATAATGCATTTTTAAAAGAAGAAAAAATAAATTATAAGAACACGACCATAAAAGCTGCAACGTCATGCTGAGGCATAGACATCTAGACAAAAGTAAATATTTGGACAATGGGAAAACAAGGCAATAGGTTTGGTTCGATTTTGGGTTGGGTTGGGTTACGTTGCGTTGCGTTGCCCTGCGTTGGGTTTGGTTTGGTTTGCTTAGGCTGCGGTTGTCTATTGAAAAGCCCAAAACAATAATAAATACAACAACTTAACAACTGGGGGCCCTTTTCAGTCTATGGTCAGTCAAAGGGGCAAGTGCAGTGCAGTGCAGTGCACAAAATCAATGAGTGTATAAGAGAGTAGAGTGGAGATTGAAACCAAAGCAAAAGCCGGACAACCTGCGCTAGTTGTGCTTATATAGTATATGGCCCCGTTGGCCACCTCTCTTACCGAGCAAGGTTAATAAACCAGAGGCCACAGTGGAGCGACAAAAGTGATTTATGTATTATTTTTGTGGAACAGGCACTGGTTTAACACTTAACAGCTGGAAAAACATGTCGATTTTCTTTTAAATTTTAGATTTTCATATTAAATAGCCCATGGGCTGTGTATGGTACGACATTGCGTATGCGTAATGGCTGTTTATGTTGGCGCATAATTTATTAATGTATTGCGTTCATGGCAGTTTTCAATCACATAAAATCAGGCGCCACCAGGCGTGATATGCTTACTAATAGTGTTAGCTAAAAGTTATGCAACAGATGAAGAGAATCCAATGAAATGCAATATATAGGAAAGTTATGTTTAAACACAATAGTATTACAAGCTTTTCTCAATACTATTTCAATGCTCTGACTACAAAAGGATGGAGATAATAAAAACCAAACTAAAGTATATATTTTCAGACTTTGTTTTTTAGATTTCTTCATTTGTTTAATGTCGCCTTTTCATTGGCATCGCTTAATTATAACCTTACTTATACATTGTAATTGAGTAATTTATATTATATCATTAAGCATTCTAAAGTCTTATCAGATTTCTACGATCTTAAGTGTTTCTCTCTCTCTATTACATTACTTCCGCTTCTCAGTATCATTCTTTCATTTAATTTTTCTTTTTTTTTTCTCTCTCGAGATTTTCACATTGATAACTTCGGTTTGATGGTTTGATGAAGATGGTGCAATGACTTTTCCCACTTACTGTTAACCCAGCCAAGATATATATCGGTTGAGTGTAGTACCTACATATACTTACGTACATATGTAGGTAGTTATAGTCATCGCCAAGCTAAAATGCCGCCTCGGGCTATGTGTTTCACATGGACAGGCCACTCAAAAATTGTGTTTGCGTTACGCGCAGTGATTATAACAAGGAGGGGGGATGGTAGAGAAAGAAAGAGAGTGATAGAGAGAGGAGTGGGGTGGTAGAATCCATGAGGATAGTATGTGGGTCTCAAAAGAAGCCGACAACTGGGTAGTAGAGAGAGGGAGATCATGTCCATAACCAGCAATGCTGCTGCGTCTGATGTTCTTGTTCCAGTTGTTTATCTTTTTCATTAGCCTGGGCGGCCTGTCATCTGTGCCGCATCGCCTGTCGATCGACTGCCGATTGACAAAACGCCTATCGGGTTAACTACATAAACGGTCTGCGACTTTTCCGCACTTTACCACACGCCAATCTCTCAGCATGATGCCACAAGGGCGGGGAGTGATGGGGCACAATCGGCGAGAGAACTCCCAATGCCAGGGGGGAGTCAAGTGACTGACGCAAATTGCGCAATTGTTATTACAATTACTCTCTTCAACTAGCCAAGATGCGGCTATGTTTGTTGCTGCTGTTGCTAACTCGGATTGAAACTGAGACTGAGACTCAGTCTCGGGCACGTAGCATGCCACAAAGTTGTTTGGGGTGAATTTTTCTAATAGTTACTAGAAAATTATTTGGCCTTTTGCTTTGGGCCATGTCTGGCTGGCTGGATGGCTGGCTGGCTAACTGACTGACTGACTGTGTTTGTCAGTCGATTGCTACTCGTCTTTGTTACGTTTTCAACCTCTAAACATAGTCATTAGCACAAAAGATTGCTGCTGTGGCTCTGTTTCTACATTTTGTTTCGTTTTTGTTCTTCTATTCCTCAGCTGCTTCTGTTTTGGGTCGTTTAAACGTGGTAATTACCTTTTGGCCATGTTTTTTTTTTTTTTTTTGTACAACTCTGGCGAAAAAAATTCCAAATCGAAGAAGAAACAAAAGCTTTTATGCTGCTTCATTGAGGAAATGAAAACGTAACGAAATCGATTTCCAACGGTTCAGGCGCTCAATGGCGTGTGTCTGACCATCCCCACCGCCTTTTCTCCACTTGATGTCCCTCCATCACCCTTCCCTGGTTGTCCATCACCACGCCAGCATGCCACTTCAGACCCAAAATTTCGAATAAAGTTATTAAGAGTTACGTTAGCGTTTCCCTCTCAATAAAATCGGAAGCTTGAGCTCGAGTAGCTACCCCAACTGTTAAATCGATTCGCGAGGCCTATAGAAAACGACGACGATGATGTTGATAATAATAAAAATAATGATGGCTAAATGAAAAACTCAAAATGAGGTCTTATGATATTCAATTTCAATTAACATGATGAACATCATTTTTCCTTGTTGCTTGTTAGTGATATGCCTCAAGCTTTGAACAAAAAAAAAAAAAGAAAGAGAACAACTGTGTTGAAATAAAAATAGAATTACCAAATTTTTAATGGTTTTTTGTAAAGAAATAAAATTTTTGCAGATTTTTATGAAACTTGTAAAAGCTCATAAATAAATTGTTAAATCTGTCTTCTATAAATCTTTTTATCGTAATAAGCATTATTCTTTTTTCCAAAATGAAAGTATATATAGTCTATTAAATATAGAATCTTTCTGAAATTTGCCAAACTGCAAACTGAACAATATAAGATACTAAACAAAATGAAAAAACCTTCACACCTATTTGATTGTGTTTTTTTATCGATTTAATTTAATCGAAATAAAGATTAATAAATAAATTTCAATCCAAGTTAAGCCTAAACAGAGCCAAAGTTTCAGATATTGTCTCTCCGTATTCTAACTCATGAAATAAATAGTCAAGTCCTTAATCATTTTAATGACGTTGAGACGAAACAGGAAGCTTTCAGTAATAATTGAGTTGAAAGATAAAAGGGAATTGATTTTAAAATAATGCAGTAAAATCAAAGTAATGTAAAAGGTTCCGAAAAACAGGCTTTAATTATGAATTCATTTGTGAGGGTATTTTAACTTCGACGCCGCCACATTTAGAAGGGTGATTTTTCTTTTATATTGCTTTTTCTATTGTTCTTTCAATTCTCGGATTATTCGTCATTTGTAGGTCAAAGTTAGTAACGGCTAATAACGTTTTTTTTTTTTAATTTCAAGAGTAAGTCAGAAGCTTCAGTTATATGCAGTTATGACCCCACAGAAAGCTAAAACTTATCTGTATTAACAAGTTAGTGCTATTTTTTTTATAGTTAGCTTAAGGACATATATTTTTATTTGCATTAATTTATATGGGAAGAAATACCCTCAAATAAACTAAAGTTAACTGTCGAATGTTGTCTAGCATTTCCACAGAAATTATTTCCAAGAAGCCAATTGATTAACTGTCGCCACATGCTATCCATATGAATAGGTGGGCATGTAGGAAGTTAAATAAGCTCTTTTCCTTATCGTCTGAGCTTATAATGCTGATGATGATGATGATGATGATGACGATCTCATCGTGGCTTAAACTAATACCGCAATCTTTATTGGACTAAGACAGGCAATTGAGTAAGTCTGGAATTGTGTGGCTCACTGTTGTTGGGCTATTTGGTGGGTGGGCCCATTCCAGCACCAACCTCAACAGCACCATAGGCACATGCATGACCACTCACTTGTATGATGTACCTATAGTTATCCACTAATTATAGTCAAGCACATTCCACTCAACATTCTCGAGCGAAGGAAAAAAAGATACCTAACAACCTATTCGCTCTTGTTGCTTCTTCATCGTTGTCTTCTTCTTTCTACTTCTTCTGTTAATACTTATTAACTAAGTATTATGATTTTTATTTCTTTTGCAGACATGCGCCCGGCACGTTACCGATGAAGCAAGCAACTTTAATCAGACACAGACCCAGGTAAGTTGTCAACAGGTGGGCAAACGGCAAACGGAGACCTATCGCAGCTTTACCCAGTTTGAGTTACAATCATGGTTCGGTTTTTCATTTGGTCTAAACATCTAATTTGGCGTGCGGGAATTGAGTAAAGTTTAATTAAATTTTTTTGTTTTCATTTTGAGAAAATGATTCCGCTTTGATGAGCTTGGGTTGGTGTGGTGCACCTTGCAACTCTTACCTGGGGCAAGAGATAATTAATTGTAGCATATGTCGTGTGTCGTCTATAAAACATATTCGTGCGATCACAATAATTTTTTTTTCAGTTTTGGTTTCAAAAAGAAACAAACCAACAAAAAAAAAAACACTGATTATGAAGCAAAAGTGAAAAGTTGTAATTAAACCAGTCACTGGCTGCTGCTGTTGCTCTTGGTGCAGTGGCAGAAAAAAAATATAAAAAATAATAATAAGAAAGAAAAAATGCAACAACACTCGGCAATCATAACGAGTAGAAATCGCTGAGACGTGCCCGTTTTTTTTTTTTTTTATTTTATTGCAACTTTTTTTTTGTAGTTGTTGTGTCTCTTACCTTGCGACAAGTGCACTTAATTAGTAGGGTAACCAAAAGGGGAAAAGGGCGTTCAAATGTGAGGTGGGGAGGGGTAGTAATGTGGTGGGGTGCTTGGGGTACAACATGGCCATGCCTGATGGGTTCCGGCAGGTTAACAATGTCTAATGCACACAAAATTGTCTACAGATTTTCCAGAAGAACTGCAGCATATCCAGTTCCAGTTCTAGCGAAAATGTGGCCCCAACGGCATTGGCTAGTCAATAAAAAAGCAATAACAACAAACACAACAGCAACAGCCACAACAACAACAACTACAACGAGAGCAAGAAGAATAAACACGGCAAGGAGACGTTGCTGTCCATACCAAATAGTAGAAGTATTAGTAGCCTTAATCTTAGTCAATTGCCTGGCCCCGATGACATTGGCGCTGATTACGCCCCCATCTGAAACAGAGGATAGTAGCATATACGAGTCAATATATACGGACCAGGGACAGCATCAGCAGCAGCAGGAGCAAGTGCAGGACCATTATCGGGATGATCAATCGCTGGTTAATTTCTATCGAAGTCCACATCGATTAGATGGCTACTATACACCTGTGTCCAATGCCGCCAGTTTGGCTGATCTACAGCGACAGCAACTACTCCAGCGGAGTCAGAATTTCAAATTCCATCCGAAGCCATGCTCCTTCGGCCGTGTCGAGGGCACCTGCATGTTCGTGTGGGAGTGCATCAAGTCAGAGGGCCAACATATTGGCATGTGTGTGGATTCCTTTATGTTCGGTTCGTGCTGTGCCCACAATTACACGGACAACATTGTGTTGCCCCAGACGGCCTTCTCCTATACAAGGCCCACTAAGCCGCTGACCTTAAGGCCGAGGCCACCGCATCAGCCGCACAAGCCAATGATTAGGTAAGCATACAAACGATAAAGAGAGAGAGAGAGAGAGAGAGAGAGAGAGAAAATGGTAAAAAATACAAAGTGAATGTGAAAGTTTAGTTACTTCAATTAAGAAGAACATACACGCTTTAAATTACTTTAGTTGGAACTACAACTAATTCTATCTATGAATTCTTTGTATCTTTAGCCCTTTTCTTTATGAGACTAGTATTCTAAAATTTGAAAACAAAATTTGAATCTAAGCCCAGAGTTTTCTATTTGATCCTCAATTTTTCATCGCTTATTAAAACAAACTCCTGACTTAAGAAATTTCTAAAAATTTTGTCATAAATATTATAAATATAAAAGTTTAGAAAGTACAAACCACTCAACCTTCTACTTGTATTTTTTAGCGGTATGACCACAATTGAGCGACCTCATGGTGCTGGAACTCTGGTTATTCGTCCTTCGGGTCCGCATCATCAGGGCACATTGTCCAGGCCGCATCCGCCACCGCATACCAAGCCAACATCGGCACCGGATCTGCAGACAGCGGCCAGCCAGGGTGGTTCATCTATATCCAGTAAGTATTCGTAAAAAGATTATACATATATACTTAGATTGGGCATTGTTATGATGACTTACAATACAAAAAAACAACAGATAGTATTTGGCATACATCAACGCAGCAGCAGCAGCAACAACAACAACAAAATCACTGGCACATGACCACCGAGCCGAGCTTTATTACAAAACCTCGACCCACCGCCTGGACCAAGCCTGGTATCGTCAATTTGCCAATGCCGGGTCGTCCCTCCAAGCCGGCAAAGCCCACAAAGAAGCCGATTGTCTATGAGCGTCCACCGCCAACTACAACAACATCCACAACAACAACACCACCACCAACAACAACAAGGAGAACAACCACAACGATGACTCTGTCAGGGCAGACAAACCCCACCAGGCCGCAGGTATGTAAATACGCGAGCCATCTTCGCCTCTGTCCTTTTTCCTTATTCTCTTTCCTTTGCGTCTGCACCCTGTTCTCCAAAATATATCTCTTTGGGTGATGCATTGATGTCGAAAGCGAAACAAACGAGCTACGAGGTCATTTACTCCATGAACATGGATATAATGGCCGGGCCACAGCCTTGGGGGACATTTTATTGTTTGCAGAAAAGCCAAAGCCCAAGCTGATGTAAGATTTCGCCTTGGCGCTGGGCTGGCCACATTACATTGTCCTCTATGGTGTGTGTGTGTGTGTGCATGTGTGTGTAGGAAAGGGTATATAAAGCAGGTCAGAAGATAGACAATAAAAGGTACAAGAAATAAAAAAATTCTAAAATTATTTTATAAGATTATATAAGAAAAGGTTTCCAGAAGTTTGACATTATTTAGATGATTATAATCACAGGAACAGAAAATCTAGACAGAAGATTTATAATATGAAACAAAAGAAATTGATATGCTTTTTTTTAACAGGGATCTCAAATTGTGGTAACTTATGACAGAATATAGTATTCCTTTAGATAAAAATAGATAGATAGCCTTAAATCCTGATTTCTGGGTATTTTTTATTTAAATAATTATACAAATAATAGATACAAAATACATATTTGGTGTAACGATTTGGGAAGTCGGTACATCAAATACTCAGCATCAGAATATTAAAAGTTTAAGAATTAACTTGACCAGTAAGGGTATATCATAGTCGTTATGGTAATTTAGCTTTCCCATTTTTTTGGAGCCTCCATTCAACCTTCGCGACGATGCAAAGGCAGACGAGAGGTAAAGACGATTTAGCGGCAGAATGAAAAATTGATTCTTTGCATGCTAAATATGTATATAGGTATATATTTTTTTCGAGACTTCTTTGGGTGATATTAGCATAATGTTTGCTCACTTCTGGCTACCTTTTGCAGCTGTCGCCGGGCACATCATTAGCAACATCCTCGTCTCCGTCTACGACTGTTTCGACCACAACGAAAGCGTCAACAACAACAAAAACGACCACAACTACCACAACAACAACAACAACGGGTAAACCAACAAAGCCCTATCAACGGCCCACCACAAGCTCAACAACAACAACAACAGCAACATCAAGCAAGACACCCACCACGTATAGGCCAAGTCATCCCAGCAGCAGTATCATCAACAGCAGCAGCAGCCAGAAACCTAGCCAACCCACGCGTCGTCCCATCTTAGCCACATCGGGACACATAGAAACCAATGAGATAACGGACTCATCTACACACGACCACGATAACGACGATTCAGCATTGGGCAATGTAAAGACCATTTCGGCGGCACGTAGCGGTAAGTTAAGAGAGAGAGAGAGAGAGAGAGAGAGAGATTGAGACACGCCCACCTTTTATGGTCATTGCTTGGATTCCAGAACCTAGGGACAAAGATTAATAACAGACACTAATTTAATGACAAAAGAATGATTTTTAATTTTAGGATAATTTCACTTTTTATTTCTTGATATATGAGCTTTTAAACTTTATGCTCACCCTATTGGACGCTACACCTATGTCTTCTCCCTTTCCCCATTTACAACATACTCCAATTTGTTATTGTTTTGTTGTTTTTCTTGTTCTCTCTATTTTTTGGTTTAGAATGCGGTGTGCCAATGCTGGCACGTCCAGAGACCCGCATTGTGGGCGGCAAGAGTGCTGCCTTCGGTCGCTGGCCGTGGCAGGTGTCGGTGCGTCGCACCTCGTTCTTTGGCTTCTCCAGCACCCATCGTTGCGGTGGCGCTTTGATCAACGAGAATTGGATAGCCACAGCTGGGCACTGTGTGGACGAGTGAGTGTGGATGGAAGTAGTAGTAGTGATTCTTTTTCTTCTACAATTTTGGTCTTCTTCCCGTTTTTCAGTCTGCTCATCACACAGATACGCATCCGTGTGGGCGAATATGATTTTAGCCATGTACAGGAGCAGTTGCCTTATATTGAACGTGGCGTGGCCAAAAAGGTGGTTCATCCGAAATACAATTTCTTTACATATGAATATGATTTGGCATTGGTTAAATTGGAGCAACCATTGGAATTTGCTCCGCATGTCAGTCCCATTTGTTTGCCAGAGACGGAGAGCCTCTTGATTGGAATGAATGCCACTGTTACGGGCTGGGGTCGCCTAAGTGAGGGGGGAACCTTACCTTCAGTTCTGCAGGAGGTAAGTAAAAGACTTTAGAGAAAATCACAATTCTTCTAACATTCTCTTTTCCATTTTTCCACTAGGTTTCAGTGCCCATTGTGAGCAATGACAATTGTAAATCGATGTTCCTGCGCGCAGGTCGCCAGGAATTTATTCCAGATATATTTCTATGTGCAGGCTATGAGACAGGCGGCCAGGATTCTTGTCAAGGCGATTCAGGTGGACCGCTACAGGTAGGCGTCATTTGATTCACTTTTCTTTAGACAGATTTACCAAAAAAATTTGTAGAATTCTTTAACGGAGTTTCTACTTATAATAGGCTTAAGAAATTGTCTTAGGATCTTGTGAAATATTGATAAATATACATATAATACAAATAAATATAGACAATTGAGAAATCTGTTGTTATATCCTTTATACCAGATGTGGATGCTGCATTTTTTTAAGGATCTATTAAATTATTTGTTCCCCGAAATGTTCCCATTATAAAACTTCTATTTGATATTTTTTCAGGCCAAATCCCAGGATGGCCGCTTCTTTCTTGCTGGCATCATTTCTTGGGGCATTGGCTGTGCCGAGGCGAATCTGCCCGGTGTTTGTACACGTATATCCAAATTTGTACCCTGGATATTGGAGCATGTCAGATGATAATGGCGTGAGGAAACGACAGATAGACAGAGAGAGAGAGAGAAAGAGCAAAACTCCTGAAATTTTTGTTATTGTTTTAATTTATCAAGTTGTATCTATAAGTTTGTGTGATTTATCTTAAATGAATGTTAAGCTTAGTTAGCTTCAATTTTAATAATTGACATTGCCACACACCCACTCCTACATACATAAACACACCCGAACACACATACACACACACACACACACTCACAGTCAAATCCCATTAAGTTTAGTATAGAGAAAATGTTTCCCTTAGTAAAGTTAGACCCTTTATATTTTGATATACATATATATTAATGACATTGAAAATATTTGTACATAGCCGAATCATAAACAGAAAAAGTCATTATCATTTTCCATAAATGTTGTTGGTATGTTAGTCTAGTAATATTTAATTTAAAACTATTAACTAAACAAAAACCTATATATTTATAAAACAAAAAAGAAAAACGATTTGCATGCAAACATCATAATGATGATCAAGATAAAGATGATGCTGATGATGATGTAGGTATTGTATCTTGCCCAAAGAACAAGTTTATATAATTAGGCGATGAAAATAAAAATTTATTGAAATTATTCTGTATAGTAAAACGTTGATGATAATGCATTTTTGATTGATCTATCCAAACTTTAACTGGCACGCATGTATACAAAAATCTATTCATTAAAAAGTTTTCAACTATTGCCATGTTTTGCCCTCGAGGAGGCTCCCCGTTTGAATGATTGGGCACAATCACAATCGATTTGCACGTGGGTTGTCAGTCGTCTTCAGTTTTTGTTTTTGCCACTTTCCAGCGTTCCCAAGCGAAAAATTTCACTTTTCAACGAGCGTCAATGACATTTGACACTCGCCCAGGTAGTTGAACAATTAATCACTCAAGATCCACTCGGATCCCCTCCAAGATAATGGCGTATTCGCAGATTCTCGCGTCCCACACCACATCTCATCACAATGAAGACATGAAGATAAATTGGAGTTTCACTTTTTGATACGCGACGCCACGCACCACGTTTATTTCTCGCAGCAGCAAAAGAAAAAATTAGAACCGCTAGAGATATTAAAGCCTTTGCGAATATATAGTACAGATTTTACAAGATCTAAATATATGTAGAAGTTATTGCATAGAAAGTTGTAAATAATGATCACAAGAAATCAAAAGAAAATGATCGAAAACACAAATCAAAGGATTTAACTTAAATTGGTAGCACATATCACGGCCGGTTCGATTCTTTTATTGCCCGTCGACATTCTATCGTTTGACTAATTCTTCTTGGAGAATAGCACAGCTTTGGCCTCATCGACAAGGTCCAGGGCCAAATATTTCAAATCTTCCACAGAGGTAGGGAATTTATTGATGGTCTCCATGGGGACTTCCTCGCCAGGCTTAACTCCCTTAATGAAATTGTAGGCCACAGCGAATATCTTGCGACCCTCGTAAAGAACAACACGGGCATTCTCCTCCGCCTGCCGGGGATAGCAGAGCGAGGCAACGGCTCCAGCGCCAATGCCTGTGTAGACTACCTTCTTAATGAATCCCCCGCGAGCAGCAAAGATGAAACCAGCCAAACCGCCCACAACAATAGCTCCACTTCGATGCAGCGAATTCTGCGGCTCGTTTAGAATGTCAATCGTTCGCTGAGTGTGTGCCTTGGCCGTATCTATATAGTCACCAATGACACTGGCCTGATCGGCAACAGCTTTGTAACCAGTTTGCAATTCCTGTCGCACATATCGCACTCCTCCCTCCAAATTCTGGTGAAGTGCTGAATCCTTGGGAGTGTGTCGCTCGGACTTTGGACTGCGGGTGGTAAAGATATTAGCTGCTGAGGTTGAAGCCGTAGCATCAATCGGATCTCACCTAGATTCATGAAGGGATCCATAGATGGGCAAATCACTGGGCCGGCAAAGGAGTGGATTTTGTGTTTGTACTTGTGGAGCTGGTTTCTCCTGGGATTTCACACCCACGCCAACAGCTGCCACCAATCCCAAAGACGTCGTACGCAGCATTTCGAGTGTATTATTTGGTGTGTGAGTGTGTGTCTGTGTACACCCGGAATTTTGTTTTCTAAATTAATTCAATTGCATAAGTTGCTCCACACACAAATGTTAAATCTATTATGTTTTGACACTGCTCGCAAATGATGCTGTTATGTGTTATGTTATACCTGGTTCTACGCGCGTCGATATAGTCGATTATCGGGTCGTGGGATACGATAACTCTGCCTCTTTCGCGCGCAACAATAAAAAAAAATTACCAAACAACATCATCGAGGACGACATCCCCTGGAGACTACTACAAGGAACTACAACTAGAATAGACTTATTTAACTATACTACATACATTTTGGTCATTCGGCCCACACAAACAGCTCACGTACATCTGCTTTGGGATCTGGCCTTGGGCTTTCATTTGATCCCGGCACACCCACCCATCCTGGCAGTTTTGGTGACCCACTGCCCCATCACAATTATTTATAATTTCTCCTTCACTTTTCAGGCCTGTCCATATTGGACCTACCTAAAAAAAGAGCTCTCTTTTTTGATAAGGACTATGCACAGATTACACTACTGGAGATTTCGCGGGACGACGTTAGAAAAATGATGTGACCAGCGGGCATGCAACAAACAAAAAAAATATCGATAAACCCTAAATGAAAAACACCCACAAAATGCCAAAAAGCTAAAAATACCAGAAAATACCAGAAGAAAAATCTCAAGAAGAGGGGAAAACAAAAACATTTTAAGTTTAAGTTTTAAATTTCATAATTTGTTTGTATTAATTCGGAGGCTATTGACCATAGCATATTTTAGTCGTTTAAGAAACGTTCACGTCTGCCGTGAAATAGCAACGCACATGTGTCACAGAAGCAATTAAATGAGATTCTGCAAAGCGCACACCTGAGGCCATAGCCACCCACATTTGTATACCTATCTATATCTATCCGTGTAAATGTTATCAGTGCTCGTGCTGAGGAGGCGCGCTAAAACGCCCACAACAACAAGAACAACAACCATTGAGGAGCAGCAACAACGAGTGGACGAGTGGGTGGGCCACACATAACAGGGCCACTTGTCAAGGACGAAGAGCAGTGTGAGCAGCAAGCAGGCAGGCAAAGTAAGCAGGTAAAGTGGCACTAACAAGGCAAATGTGATTTATAAATAAATGAAGAGGCCAAGTCAGGCCAGACCAGACCAAGCAAGTGGTAGGCAGCCCAAGCATTCTTTATTGACGTTTAATTTAATTTTCAGTAAAGGCCCAATTGCAGTTGGGCGCATGTTGCAGCGACGACAAAACGTGTGCACAATATTAATTAATTTTTGGGCCATGATTTCGAGAACAATAACAACAATAACCATAGAAAGAGGAAAGCCAAAAACAACCAGCAACTGACAACATATTCATCGTCATCGTCGCCGTCTTTGTCGTCGTTTAAGCCAAGAAAGAACCAAATCTGAAAACCTTACCCGGCCAAAACCACATCTAATAAAGTGAGCAATAATAAACTCTAGTCATAGAAATTCATATGGATGCGACCGCAAGTTCAAAGTTTAGGTGAGTTAAACTATAAAAATAAAAACAACAGTGAAAAACGCAACAAATGTGGTTACTTTTATTGCTTTGCCAGGCCATTGACCCTAACAGTCTGGCATATATTGTACATATAATGAAGCTTACACCAATTCAAATATAATTAATAGAGTGGTAGAGGAGATCGAATGTTAAATCATTCAATTGAATGATTCTTTTCAGATTTAGTCATAAAGTTTTAAAAACTGAATCATAGCCTTTAGATTATTTACAATTAGACTTTTAGACTGTGGTATTAATTGATTACACAAATCTATTTATATTTAGGAATGCTAATTTAGTCATAATAATCATAATAGTTTAAACTAACTCTTTCTTATTTTTTCATTATAGTGATGTCGACGAGTACGGCTTCAAGCGGGGAGATAATTTCGATTATAAGGTTTATTCGAAATTTATGGATGGTTACTTGAAGACATTGACACGTCGTCGCATGAAATGGGAGGCTATATTACAACAAAAGGATTTTGATCTCAGTAATATTGATGCTAAGCTAAAGCGTTATATTCGCAAGGGTATACCTGGACCCTACCGTCCCGATGTATGGATGAAAATATCTGGAGCTGCTGCTGCACAGCAGCTTAATCCAAATTTATATAAAAATTTATTAGAGTTGGAGCAATTTAATAAGGAAATAAGCGATTCCATATCAATCGATCTACCTCGTACTTTTCCCGACAATATCTATTTCGATACAAAAAAGGACAGTCTATATAATATACTGATCGCTTATGCGCATCATAATCGTGACGTGGGCTACTGTCAGGGTCTCAATTATATAGCCGGTTTACTATTAATTGTCACTAACGATGAGGAAAAATCGTTTTGGCTGCTCAAGCATATTGTTGAGAACATTGTGCCCCAATATCATTCACATAATATGGCCAATCTATTGAGAGATTTGGCGGTCTTCAAGGAGCTGGTCATAAGGCGAGTTCCTGCTGTCAATCGGGTTGTGGAGAACATGGGTATGATTAATAATGAAATAACTGAAATATTTGATTTTATAATGTTTCTAATATTTAATTGCCTAGGTCTACCATATGCGGTAATTGCAACTAAATGGTTTATTTGCATTTTCGCCGAAGTTTTGCCCGTTGAGACGGTGCTGAGGATATGGGATTGCGTTTTCGCCGAAGGCTATAAAATTGTATTTCGCGCCGCTCTGGCCATGTTTGTAACTCACAAGAATGCCATACTGGAGTGCACTGATATTGCCGCATTGGCCAATCTCTTTCGTGATGTCATGATCCAGGATGGCATCGTTACCGATTGTCATGGCTTTATTAATTCCATGTTCGCATTGCGTTTGAAACGCAGCGAGCTCGAAAGTTTACGCAAACTTGCCGCACTAAACAAAACAACCACCTAAATAGGAACAAATACGAGGAACAATGATCAAGCAAATCAAAAAAAAAAAAACATCAAATGAAGAAAAAACCAACAAATTGGAAAAGCAATCGAAAAATTCAATTATTAGTAAAGTAGTTTAAATGTGTGAGTATTTATGTCTTTATATTTTATGTGTGCGCATATACAGATACATCTATATACATATATATATACATACATATATCGAGATTGATGCTCATTGTAGCCAAATGCATTTCGAGTATTAGTGAAAGATATCCCAAAAAGTTATGACCCCAACAAACCATACCAAAATTATTACCAAATTCGTATGTCTGTGTGTAGCAGTAGCCAAAATTTTTTTAAGTGTCGCATCTTCCACATTCAATTATAAATATGAAATATGTATAAATTGCATCAGACAGAGGAAAAAAAAAAACAAAGCAACAAACCACGACTATTTGTGTTCTTAATTAATTTCATTGTTGATCAAAGAAGTATTTATGTATATTTTTAGTAATGTAAATTATAAGACGCTATATACCGATATACCTAATTAAAAGGTATTCAATGTATTTTATGGATGTAAATTTTTGTGTGTAGTAGATAAACAATATTATGTACTTGAAACAGACGACAAATTGCTTTTAAATTGTTACATCAATATATTTATTATGTGTATGTAGTTGCATACTCGTGCGTATTAATACTCACTCTCAATACTATTTACAAACTGATATATATCCTGTAATATTATTTGAGGAATTGATTCACTGAGTTGTAATACAAAACAAATAAAAACTATCGACTATGTAGTAAGTGTTAAAAACAAAATCTAAACTAAAACAAACAAATGTGCTTCTGAAATAAATACAAATGCATAGAATAAAATATGAAACTGTTTGAATGTGCTGAATCAATATTAAATAATAGGGTGATTCGATTATTCATATCATTCATCTGGATTTTGAAAAGAAGTCTAAACAGCACTTTACATTTATGGTGTTTGTTATACTTTTAAAATCTTTATTTGATGCATATGAAATATTATTTTAATTTTATTGAAAATCCTCTAAGTTAAACGAAGACTTATGACTCTATGATAGGAAGACTGTGTTTTTTTTTTTTTTTTGAAGATTATGCAGTTAACAGGAATGACTAGATAAGAGTTAATACGTGTTTTTCTACCCATTCATCTATCTTAGGGCATGCCGCAATGTGCTCCGCACATGGGTTCCGATGACAATGCCAATGAAGTAAGCAATGTTCGTCGGCCCGGATGAACACCCAGATTCTCCCAATTTATCCATGATAAACGAGCCGTTAAATCTGAATCATAGAAGAGATATGTATTAAGAGAGAGCTCCATTTAACTGATTTGACTGATCGTACCACTTGTATTCCAATTGGCTCGATCTGCTTTGATTTCACCACGTAGACACTTTTCCACATATGTGAGCGGATCGTAATCTGTTTGTAGGACCTCTCGCAGCAAGGATATATAGGCAATGGCCAATCGTAGAGTATCAATTTTGCTTAGACGTTTCTCATATGGAAACGTTGGCACATGGACACGCAACTCGTCGAAGGCGGAATTTATGCTACTGCAGAGCGCAACACACACACATGGAAGAAAAATGCTTGTTAGAAATCTATTCAGACGCGATGAGTTAATATCACAAATGTGTAAAATGGAAAAGACCATTTAGTGTACCCAGTTGGTGCGGACCTCTGGATGCGTTTCCTTTCCCTGACACTGGCCTGTTGTCGTTGAATCTTATAGTTGGATGCAGCTGTGCCATATGTAGCATTTGCAGCTGCTCCGGATGTGCTTGCTGCTGTAGCAGATACTCCGCCACTAACTACACTACCACTTCCTCCTCCACCTGTTCCGCCAGCGCCATTTCCTCCACCGGCATTGCATCCTCCGCTGCTGCTTGCACTGGGACTATTGCACATCATGGGCGTGGTATTATTCGAATTGTGCATTGCCAGCGAATTGGTAGAAGAGTCGAGTAGATTTTCTACATATTTAAGTTATATTTTTAGTTCTCCCATTTGTATATCCTTTTTGTTTCCTAGACTTACCTCCACTATGTTGCAAATAATGTTGTTGAATGTGTCGCAAATTATTCGAGTTGAGGCGCAATCCATTATTCCCATTGCCACTTCCACCAGAGTTCTGATGTTGACCCGCATAGATGCAAGAGGGTAAATCATTTATGAGATCGTCGTCAAAGTTGTGAAACGGCAAGTGGCTACGTGAAACGATAAAGGATTGAAATTGATATAGCAGCTGATGTAAATTCATTGCAATTGCCGCCGGAATGTTTTTGTAGGTTTAAGCAGAATACCAGTTTTAAAAAATGCATAGTTTATTTTATATTTTTTTGGTCACAATTTAAAAAGATAATTCCTTTTTATTTTCCAATTTTAGGCTACTTTTTTGTGGGTTGGAATTAAAATGTTAACCTTTTATTTTTTACACGTTGCCTACTCTTAGGCGCTGGCTCCTTTGAGATAATAATTATGTTTTCTTTTCACTTGTTTTTTTCAAATTATTTATCACTTTATTGTCCATTATTAAATGTATCTTACCTTATAGGTGGAGAGGAGGATGAATCTGGTAATTGATTTCGGGACATTTTCTTTGCAATTTGTTATCCACTTTTAGCACTTCCGTTATCCAATAAGTTTCAATGTCTAATGAGCACATCTCCTGGGATTTCGGTGGCTTTTATAGTTCCAATTGGAAATGCCACAACTACCAGGCTACACAGAAATGCAACCCACCCCTGAAGCATCCTTTGAAATCATTCCTATTCGTTGTACACACAAACTCAATGGGCGGAGCCTGTCAAGTACAGGGTGATTTTCCCTTGCCAAAAAGGATGCTGTGAGAAAGAACTTGGGCATATTTGCTTGTCCACGTTGCCATCTAATTTTTTAAAGTTAATTATGGCTGTTATAATTTTCATGGTAAGCTGTCGAAGTCTTTTCTTTAAGATACTGAGTGATAAGAACAGTTTTAATTGTTTCTTTTAAGTAAACTACTATCTGTTTGCCTCCTTAAACTTTGTTTCTGGTGTAGGGCATTGTTTGAACATGTTAGCCAACTAAATCTTCCCTCTTTTTCTGTTTTCCGTTTGTGCTTTGTGCCTTCACCTGTTTTTGACATTTTGCCATTATATTTCGCACAGCATGCGACCGCCATGTTTTTTTCCATGACAGCTTTATAAACTAAGATAGGGGGGGACAGACAAGTCGATACAGAAAGAGAGAAAACGAGACAGGCTGATAAAAGTGGAGAAAAAAAGGGGAACCTCAAAACATCACTAACCCGTGCACAGACTATAATTTTTATCGCCATATGCAAAGCAAAACTTTGGCACATCTGTCAGTAATTGGAGTCGTATATAGCGGCATCAACATCCAACCTGTTGAAGACGATTCCCACGGGACTGCAAGCCAACTATATAGATCACAATGAGATAGCATGCCGCTACATTTTACAGATCATTTAACAAAATCGTGCTAGGGACTTGTAACCACAGACCATTCATATTCATTGTCAACAACCATTTCACGGACCAGGCAATTGTTGAAATTGAATTATGTTTATTTGATGTTATGGTTTACTCGCAAATTAGCTATGTCACCAAGGACCAAGAACCGCCCCTGCATGCGACCCGGTCGCGTGTACTAACCCCGAGGCGCGAAAAACCAATGCGCAACCGAACAACAATATGTTAAGGACGAACGGATGCGCGCAAACCTTTTCATTACCAGACAAATTTGCCGGTGCACACGTCGGCGCACACTCCGCACACACACACAGGCACACTACAACGATCCTGCCATCCCTCATTCCATCCCCGCCTCGAACTGATGACAGTAATCAGTTTTGATGCAGGATAAGTGCCTATGTCTATGCGTGCTACACGGCGCTAGCCCAAAGCTGACATCCTTAAGTGAAATCTTGTTACAAACCAATGTAAACACGATTGTTAATTTAACTTTTAGCAATCGTTGCAGGAACAATAGGACCAACCCCCTCTCCGCTCTAGATCAACTCAACTTGACTGGACTGAGAAGACTGGTTCTGGTTGCGGTGGATATGTCATTGGGCCACAATTAAATTATCGCATTTCAAATAAGAGATCCTGGCAAACTCAACGAATCTATCGAGTGTGGGAAAAATAAAAATAAATATTCAACTCGTATTTGATTTGATTTGATTTGCATAAATTGTTTGAAAAGAACTTTTTTAAAGCCAGTCAAACAAATTAATTGGGTAGGTATATATACATAAGTATGTAGATAGTTTGGCTAGGTCATAAAAAGGGATTGATAAGCAGCTTTAAAAAAAAGTTTGTGGAAACCTAAAACGCAATTTAGGTATGGGAGTGCAGAATGTTTTACATTCGCCGCCAAGATCTGGTCAATTCAACAAACAATTTCCAATCCAACATTTTGAAAGGAGATTTTAACTGAAAACAATTTAGAAATTTTAAATTGTTTTTTTATTTTATGATCTATATAATATATATAGTATATATCTTTAATATATATAGTATATATATCTTTAATATATATAGTATATATATCTTTATTATTTCTCCATTTGATATATCCAATATAATTACAAAAGCAAAATACTGCTTGGCACATTGGCTCTCCTGTAATATACTCTATATAAATATACTGATTTTTGTTATACGTCCTGTAGATAACCGAGCCATGAAAAATTATCTCAAATCTAAATAAACTTCAACAAGTCATGTCCAAATAATTGAATTGAAGGGCTCACGCACAATGACGAAAAAAAAAAAACAGATTGATAGTGTCAAGGAACGGCGGGAACACATCAAGCACAGAGACAGTCCCACTCCCAGGATACGGCACTCTCAACCCCAAGAGCCGAGTTTTTCGTATCTGGAACATATCGATTAGCGTTTTGCATCCAAACCAGAGCACCCAAAGCAAATTCATCTGTGAAATCAGTTCTGTGTATTCCAAGTACGGCACACGACCAACCGTAGGACAAGGACTCGTTCCACTCGTTGACGCACTTCTCTGCAGGATAATCCCACCCCATCCCCTTTACCACAAACAACGACCACAATTCGTTGCGGCCGCTTTAACTGCTTGAAGCAATTGTCTGCGAAATTGTTTGTTTATTTTGATGTTGTTTAATGCGTGCTAAGTCCTTGCCATGATTTTATATCCGTGTTGAAATATCCTGGGAAAAGTAAACAGCCACAAAACGAGTCTTCAAGCGAGGTCAATTGGCGCCAAATGGAAAAATCTCCCTCTGAAAGCTTTTGTCAGTGGGGACATTAAACAAGGGGAGCTTATTCTCATGAATGCTTTTAAAGGTTTTGAACTTATACAAGCTTTACAGAAGAGTCCTAAATGTAGAATATCCCATTTTAATATATTCTTATAGAAATTCTAGGAAATAATTCTAGTAATTTACATTCACCAAGTTGTTAATCAACATCGATCAACATTCATTCAATCGAGTGGCAACTCTAGATAGGAAAAGTTTCAAAAATCAATTTATACTAAATTAAAAAGTTTAAGTTTGAAACCACTTTAAATGTTTCTCAAATTATTTGAGTATGCGGGTATGTATTAAAACGGAATCAAGTATTCATAAGGTAACTGAGAAACTTTTGTAAAATATCAATAAAATGTCAAATAATGTTAATTTCATAAAAATTATTCACATGTGAGAACAATTTTAAAATTGTATTAAGCTAACCAATTAAACAATAAAAGTTTATGAATTTGTAATGTCCTCTACATAAAAAGTTTTTGTGTATATACACATATGTATGTATTATTTATACACATGGACTTTAACAATTCTGATTTATTTTTGTTAATTTTGTGGCCTTGCGATGGTCGCATAAGTGAATAAGTCAACCATGACCTCGTATATGGTGTGCTTGTAGCAAAAGAAATCCGATAATTTAATGTATTAACAATTTCTCGCTTCTTTATTTTCTTGATAAACACTCAACACGCACTTAGCATCTTCATCATCGTCATCATCATGATTATCGTATAACTAAACTAAAACAAAATCCGGGGTTATGTCAGTTCACTCTGTTTGAACAGTGTTGTCATTCAGCTGTCAATTATACTCATACGCCTCTCGCACATTCATATAAATTTGCAGTGTTTTTTGTTATAAATAAAAGAGCTTTTAATTTTATTCAATGAACGTGTAAATACATTTTAATGGTCCACAAAATCAAATCCTCAAACCCCTCCCAGAAACAAAAAACGTACAAAAAATTACCAAAAACGACATCCCACCCAACTACCCCACACCCATTCCCATATCATGTTCTTTTCATAGCTTATTCGCAATTTTAAGCCAGAGATGCAGGTTAACATTAATTAAACAGAAGCTTCTATACTCTTTCTAGATCATTGTGTCATCATCAAAACACTAACAGTACACTACTTGTCGTGTTCAAGTAGAGATTGAGATAAAAATGTATAAACAAATTTCTAATCCCATTTTTATAAATATTGTATACATTTTAATAACAGTAATATATAATATAAAATGTACTTGCTTATTTTAGTACTATAATTGTTATACTACAAGTATAGTAAAGATGTCAAAACCTGAAAAATTGTGGTATAACACAAATTTTTCTAATAATTGCTTTTTGATTAAATACTTCACCCAAACTAAACTAAATGAACAGCTAATTTAGCGAATGGTTTAAGTAGCTAAATCGTCTTATCGCTATTTCTTAACGTGCTACTGGTTGAGAAATGTCAACTTCTTCCCATTCTTAAAATACCCTCCCATTTGGCAAGAGTATTGCATATCAAAAGCATAGTAAATAACTTGCGGCCTACTGAATTTTTGATTTTTTGTTTTTTTCTTTATTTTAGTGGCATTCACAATCGCAGTAGTCCGTAGCACTTTGAGTATGTAGCATGTACTACGCGTAGTAAGTAGTCATCGGGCGACAACAACTTTGACTTTAAGGCTGACCACCATTTTTAGTTGACTCAGTTGGCCACAGTCGGTTGCACAGTGAACACACACGTTCGGCAGAAATCTCCAATCACAAATGGCGCGCAAAATTCAATAAAATCGAACTGTAACAACAGTAACCTGAATCGGAACTGAAATTGTAACAAAATCCGAGCTTGTCCTACGCATACTTCAACCTAATTTTCGTACCGTAAATACCTGCACGTTTAATCAATTTGGAATATTCACTTGGGCGGTCCTAAATGAAACGTGAACGTGATTTATGTGGCCCCCCAAAAATATAAGCAAATAACCTTTAGTGAGCCGTCATAACTGAATACGTATTTCTATATGAATGCCCCTAATGTTCTACATATGTATATGTACATGGAGATTTACTATATATTTCTTTCTGTTTGATTTGATATTTTGCAAAGTGAAATAAAACAAAAACGAAATTAATAAAAATTAACAGCAAGGCACATGGTCAAGTGGGCAGAGGCAAACCAATGCCGGTGATAAGAAAGCTGCCCACACTGCTGGGCTTGGCCCCGATAAGAGTTTCAAGAGTCGGGGGGCGCCAAGTCGTAAATTAAGTAGCTAAAAAACGCGATAGAAGACACTCAGTCATAGTCACATCGAACTAAATAGCCAATTCGGCGCATAATTACAATTATATTAATTAGTTGTCATTTAGAATTGTACATTGTGCCATATTGATTTAATCAAGTAATATAGACAAAAAACCGCAATGCCAAAACGTCAAAATCATGATGGGAATTCCGAGCTGGATGTGGATGTGGTATTGCCATTGCTTTCCTCGCAGGAGCACCCCAAAAGTAAGTAAACCAATAAACCAGTTAAGTTGGTCAAAACGAAACTAAACCGCATACTAAATACACACGCCAAACCAAAACAGGGTTGGAATTTGAGGGGGTGCCCTCAAAAAAAATGCAATCAAAAGTTTAAATGTTCTTCGTTTAGATTATTAGTCCAATTTATATAAATAAATCCGTAAAATGATATCAACTTTCACACTTTTAAGATTAGATTTCAAAGATTATTTATAGAAAAAAAGAGTCCAAAAGGCGAAAAAGCAAACACCAAAATTGTTAGGAAGTCCCAAAATCTTGGGTCTAGAACATGAACAATTAATTTGTTGAGATTGAAAAATTTCACCAATATCTTATACAAATCATAAAGTGATCGCCAAGAGTCCAAGGGGCTATTTCTTAAGTTTATCAGAACTTGAACCCTTTTCAGTCTCATAGCGCACCTGAGTCACGGCAATGTCTTGGCCATAAATCAGTGACACTTGCATATTATTGCAATAGAGCTTAGGCTGCAGGAGAGTTAGGTAGGTTTGCTATTCGGGTTGAAGTAAAATATTTGTTTGCCATTTAATTTATGGAAATCGTGTAGCGCCATTTAAACTAATTAGAATATGTTGATATGGAACTGCCATAGACAATTCACCCCACTGCCGTGCCCCTTGCTTGGGCTTGAGTTGGTTCATAGTCCACTTATATGTTCTGTTTGATTGTTTGTTTGTTCCATTGATAAAAGCTCGTGTTGTTGTTTTGTTTTTATTTGTTAACTATTTATTTATTTCTGCGGAGCTTGTGAATTAAAAATAAACACATTTCTATTTGCATGCAAAAGCAATAATACAAAAATTTATTTAATGACTTTTAAATGCAAATAAATATTATAGCGAGAACTGCAGTTAACCAAGCGGGTTTTATCGCATGTAGAAATAAATTTGTTAGAGTAATTTATTTGTTACGTTATGAATGAAATTCTGATAAGGGTGAATTGCCCTGTTACATACCTAGTAAATAATCTTGACTTTGTTTTCCAAGCTGTAGACAATTTAATAGTATAGTTGGGTGCTAAAGAACGATAAATTGATATTGGTGTTTATATAAAGTCACAAATATTAACTTTTGATCTTCTCGCAATTAACTATAACTTGAAGAAATTTGTGTTTTGCAAGAAACGTAGATAAGATCATAAAATTAATTTGAAAAAGTAATGGTTATGTTTTTCGAATATTATTTTTAAAATGAATATGAACTATTAAAGTCTTCGCACCGATATCGATGTGCCCTGCAATTAGTGCGAAAACTACATTATACATACAGAATAATCCCTCACGGACAACGGGGGCAATAAAAAATACTAGTCTATGGGAGCAGAGTTTCAAAATAAATAAAATTCACAGAATTGAGTGACCAATGGTTTGTTTTTATCAAATCATATGATCTACATATACATGACGAAATAATGAAATCCATTTGATCTTGTAAAAACAAATTTATACCCAGTTGTGCATAAACAGATCATTTTTGTTGTCAACAATGATTAATATAGAATGTTTTCTCAAAAGAATTTCTCATTAATCACACAAAAAGTAAATCGTTGATGTTTTATTAGATTTTAAATACATTTAATCATGAAGAATTTCCGTTAAAATTAGCTCACATGGGACAACAGGATGTATGAGTAATATTTCATAAAAGTTCACAGATAACACAAAATTGAAAACGTATAAATAAAATTGTTTGTTCTTCCAATATTATCAACAATTTGTTATTACTAAACATTTTTTAAACTTGCCTCGGTTGGAAATTAATGTTTTATTAATACCCAAACTCTCAATTGACTGCCTCATCACAGTTCGTTTGATGTCTTATTTAATTAACATTCGCTAAGGCATTTAGACACTGAACAAAGAGAACTTACTATTTGTTGATCATTTAGTTGACATAGGCATTAATAGTCATAATAGATAAAAATAATAATACAAGCGGTGTCTTTTCTACAACAATGTAAGCCACGTTTTAGTCTAAGTAAATTCGAAAGAATTACCCCATATCAAAGTGTTCTTTTTATTTTTGTCTGTTCTTATCGTAACAAGATAAACCAATAAAAAACTATGGATGGAATTTGGTGAGTCAATAAATAAATTAACTATTGAATGAGTGGGGGCAATGAAAGCCAAAATACTAATGCCCAAAATCAGAGCCGTCGTTTTGGTGGAATGAACAGGGGAAAAAAAGATTTTTTAGGCACATTTGTGATCCAAGCATTGTTCTGCCTTCTACGAATTCAGAACAATCAAGCCATAATTATAAGAAAATTATACATAATTAAAGTAAACAAAAATGTTTCTACTCTTTTAAATTGTCAGACAGGGAAAATCCCCTTTTGAATTACGAAAACCTCTGTACAAAATTCAAATACCCCATAAACAAGAGTATTAGAATAATTTATAATAACAGCAATACTAAATTGTCATTAAACAATCATCAACAGCAAGAATCGCTATCGTTATTCATACACCCCAAAAAAAGTGTCAACAAATTGTCGTAAATTTTTGTGTGTTTTTCTCCCCAGCTTGTTGCTTATTTGTAGTATTTTTTGTTGTTGATGTGATCTATCAGGCAAATTGGCTACTGACAGACATGCTTGCCGATCCGACAAGCAATCGCTATGGCATAATTATGGCACGGCACGTTCCGACTATAGACTGACCATTGATGTATCTTGGTACCCAAATGGCCAGATCAACTAGTCAAACCGTAATGTGCAGTTAGTATTCTAATTCATTTCGTTTTATATCCAAATGATTTATACATTTTTATGCATATTCAGCGTAAATGCGTATAACACAAACACATACAACAATACAGATATGGAAAGGGATATCTGTCTATCGAATTGTAATTACTCTTCTTTACATTTAAAGTTCATATTAGGTCATTGTTCCATTTTAAAAGCATTTTATTAATTGGTGTTTAGTACATAAATGTAGCATACTTTTAGGAATAATAGAAAGTTAAATACAATTGATTAATTAATTGATTAATAACTTGAACTTTTGATGCTTGAATAATTGAATAATTTGAAAGTTATCTTCCTTAGCGGAATTATGTACAATATTTTGTAATAATCTTTACAATCTCACACAGATTTGAGTAATAAAGATTAAAGAAATTCTGTTAAAATATTTTATGTAAGGAAATGGTTATATTTATAACTACTACAACTTAAATTAATATATAATTAGGCAAATTTTGGGACTAGATTAAGTTAAATAAAATTTAAAAAACCTTTCGCAATTTCACATACCCTAAGGTAGAGAAAGAGTATATAAATAATAGTGAGTAAAGCAATTGCCGGCGATTAAATAACAACAGCAACAGTTTTGCGCGCCAAACAAATAAGAGACTAACGAAAGCTCTCTTCGTTTGGTTAAAGAGAACGCGCATCAGCAGGTGCAGCAGCAGCTACAGCAGCAACAACAAAAACAATAACGAGAACGACTGCGAAGGCGGCAGCGGCAGAGACGACAACAAAGACGACAACGACTACGTAGTAATCGGCTGGCAAAGAATGGTCCAAAAATCTCAAACAAACAGCATTCTAGGCATCCCACAAACATTGACGCTGAAGCTCTGGCAGCATCGACGTTGCCGTCGTCGTTGACTTTGACGTCGCTGTTGCAGGCAGACAACGACAACAACGATTGCCATCGGGAAGAGGTGGCATAAAGAGGCAAAGTTATAAAAGTTCTTCGCAATTTAGACGAACGCTCAGTTGCTCTTGGTCATTCGTTGTGCGAACTTGGCTCCACAGCAACAGCAACATCAGCAGCAGAAAAAGCGACACCAACATAACGCAACGCAACGCAACCCAAAACAACAAACAACAATTCTCTGTCTCTGACGGAATCTCGACACATCGGCAACATCATTAATAGTAGCATCATCTAAGTAACAACAGCCAGGCAGAGCAGGAAGAGTTCTTTTTTATTTAAATTTTTGCTTATTTTGTGTGAAAGAAATAAGAAAAAAAAAAAAAAGGAAAGAAAGCAAAAAAAAAGAAGAAAAAAAACAAAAAACGGCCAAACAAGAAGAACCACTAAGATTTTTGCGGGTGCGTGAGTGCGCATAGTATAAAATTAAATAAATGAGAAATAACAACAAATGCGAGTGGCAACAACAGTGACACCAGCAACAGCAACATCAGCAGCAAAAACAACAACAAGATGTATATACGAAAATATGTGCCAATATATAGAAAAAAGTTTATACTTATGATTTTCTCAGACAATCATAAATAACACACAGGGCGCAACCCACACAGAATAGAAAATATATTTCATCATTTTCTTTTCCTTCATTCTGCTCTGGTCTTGGACTTTTTACTTTTTTCTTTTTTTTTTGTTTTATCTAGGCAAACGTCATTGATATTATTATTTTTATTATTTTAACTATTTATGATTGCTGTTTAATATAGTTCTCGTTGTTGTTGTTGCTCCTGATGTTCAAATTGCCGTCAGTTAAGCGTAAAGAGCGCGCCATACCACGCTGCGTATGAGTAATAAAAAGTTGAAAAACAACAAATTAAAGTGTTTAATAAATTTCAGTAAAAAAACAAAAAAAAATAATTAAATATAAACATTAGAAAGAAAAAAATTATCCGTGTAACGTTTTATATATGTATATGTGTCTCTCAGTTTCCGTTTTGGACTAGTGCAACGAACGTAAAACGCATAACGTAGTCAGCAACACGCGCCAGGCGACGGATTTCCGCGCCAAAACAATACACAGAAAAGAAAAAGAAATAAATAAAGAAAGCCATCAAAACTCCAACTCAACACACGCAACAGCAACAGGAAACGGGTAAAGGAAATCAGCAACTGCAGCAACCAACAGTCACCAGGCACCAGCAGCAACACCAGCTTAAGCAGCCTTGCCAATTGTGCAGTAAAACGTGCGGTGCAGGATTGGCCCACACGCACACACACACACACACACACCTTCAATACCCACCTACACCCACTTGCCCACAGAAACACCGAGGGACAGTATCAACGGCAGCAACAAGACCAACACTGTGAGCAGCAGCAGCAGCAGCAACAATAGCAAATTGTTTTGTATATCCATAAGGTAAGCTCATTACGGGCATAGAACTCGGTGACGTTGACAACGCGAGAACTGTGTTTGCGTGTGTGTGTGTGTATGTGTGTGTGGGGGCACACCTACCTTCCGCCCATCTTATACCCATCAGCATTGGCATCAGCATCTCCTCCTTGCTCATGGCCTGTGGACGTGCCGCCAGGCTATGTTTGCTTTGCTTTTGCTTTTGCTTTGTTTGTTTATTTGTGTGTCTTTTTTTTTTGCTTTCTTTTATTTTTTTGTGTTGAGTATTTTCTCAGTCTATTTGTTTATTTGTCTGTATGTGTGTCTGTGTGTAAGCTTTAGAGCAATAACAACAATAAGGATAACAATGGCAACGACAATGACTTTATCCTGACAGATTGTTCGCATTCATAAAATATACTTATAATGGAAACTCGTCGTCTACAATATATACACATCAGCTATTGCACTCCGAATTTAATGAATTTAATATTTAAAATCACATTATTATTATTAGCATTAATTATTGAAAATATCGTTTGCAGGAATTTATTTGCTATTTGTTTCCAACAATAATAGGTTAACGAAAGGAAACTTTTCTAAAATTGAAAAGGAAAAAGTTATATAAAGTCTCTGCAAAATGAAATTATAAAATTATGTTTCCTAACATTATATAAGCCCTGCTTAAAAATTGCTTTATTCAATAAGTATAAGCTGGTTTATTTGAATCATAACTTCACTATATGTAAATTAGATCTTTTTTAATCTCACTGAAGCGCACATCAAGTAAACAAGTCAACGCAAACTTAACAATTATTTAACATTATCTTCATCTTCAATTACAGCACAAGAAATTCTAATTAGTCAAATTACGGCACACAGTTTAATTGTAATTGAAATGAAGTATGCATAATAAAAAAAGGGGCAACTTTGCTTAACCCAAGCGAAGTCAACCCCATGTCATATGAGAAGACAAACTCAGATGTATATTTGAATAGTATCTCACTTGTCTTTCGTTTCTTGGAAACTTGACAATGCATTCAAACAGAAAATCAAACATTGTCATTTGGCTTTGGCAATCACCTGACGCCGGTTTACGCCCCCTTTATCATCATCAAGCTAAGCTAACTTTACCTCCTCCTTCTTCATCTCCCTTAGCCTGGTTATTGTCATCGTTATATCAATCTCTTTGGCAAGCTTATAGCCATTCTTCACTCTAAGGTTATGCTAATGGCGGAAGCAATGCTGATTGGAAGCGCATAAAAGTAGCAAAAGTAGCAGCACTTTGAAATTGAAATTCTAATCAAAAAAAAAAAGAAAGCAAAAAATCCCAGGACGTGTGTGTGTGTGTGTGTTTGCGGAATCCTTTTAGTATTGTAGCTGCTTAGCTGGCTAAATTTGAAATTGCCAAACGATTTGCTATTCGATTAACAATGGGCTATAGCTTCGAAGTGGGTGGGTGCTTTTGGGCGATGAGGGTAAGCGGTGTTTGGATTAACATGAAGAACCATTAACAACAACTGTAGTAATAATATTGCACAAATACAGACAAATCGAAATGGAAATAGATTTTTGCAAATTCATGTTGACAACAATGGTCCAGAATATGGAACATCGTTTACATTAAGGTTTACAACTAAATAGAAAAGTAATATGTAAGCACTCAGCAACGAATTTCGTATACCCTTTTTTATTGCATAAGTAACTATTTTAGATTGGTATAAGCCACATTTCTTAGAGCAAAGAATCAACTTATGCAAATTTTTTTATAAACCAACGACCTTTGAAACGAAATGAAGTGAGTTTATTTTGCCAGCTCAATAAGAAAATGTATACGACCTTTGGGCCAGTATTCCAGTATTGCCGATGGCGCTGATGACCTATATACATATGTATGTACATACATATAGCTAGATAGGTACGACGGTTTTTTTTTTCTCCCCTTCCCCTTTTAGTCAAACTACAAACACGGTCCGAATCCAAGTCCAGTCGACAGTCCGGCTGTATCTCCATCTGTTTGTTTGTTTGTTTGTTGCTGAAATGTGAAAATCATGAAGCGAAAGTGGACACACACACACACACTCACAACTCAGACTGGTAATGGGAAAAGAAGCAAAAGAGGAGCAAGAGGGAGTGCTAATATGAGGAATGAGAGCAGAGGAAGGAAGTTTTCTAAAAGACCCTTCAATGGAGGACGAACGAACGAACGAGCAAGCGGAATTGCCATATTGCAATTTCTTTTGCTGTAGAAAATTAAATTTTTTTTCTTCTTACCTAAAAATTTGCATAATATACATATATCAACACATTGTACAGTTTAGTGGCACGTGGAATGAGAAGAGGACCGAGCATTTATGTGGCACACGCCCACTTTTACAATAAAAACGCAAAAAAAAGAGAAAAAAAAATTCTTTGTGGTTTGTGCCTTTTTCAATTGATTCGATTTGATTTGATTCCTATATGTGTGTGGGGGCTCTCAACAATCATTGGATAATGATTTTGGCATTTGGAGATTTCGTGCAAAATTTTTTGTGTCATTTTATGAATCCTGATGATGATGATCAACAACAATTTATGTGGCAATTGTTGTCAATGTGTGCCTCAAGTATGCATTCGGCAATCTGATTTGAGGCCCATTTGAGTGGCAAAGGAAAGGGCACCGCAGGGCAGGAATTGTGTGTTTGTGTGTGTGTCAAAAATCGCTGACACATGATTTTTAGATTTGAGGTTTTATGTCATTGTTGTTATTGTAGTACAATTAGACTTAAGGAGAGAGAGAGAGAGGAAGACAGTTCATTGGGTTTATGATCTATAAAGGGATATTTGGAATTTATAACATTTTTTATGTACTAATCGTAGGCATTGAAGTTAATATAATTTATAAACCCTAAAAACTATATTTATTTTATGTTGTGACAGATTTATTAGCAATGTTTTATTGCCAATTAGGGAATAAATACTCATAAAAAATTTAAAAATAAAGAAACATTTATCAATAAGTGGCACGAAAATGTTGATTGATCTTTCTAGTCATAAAGAAGACACACCAAAATAATTTAAATAATTTTGATTGATCGATGATTCAGATGAATAATTTTAATAAAATAAATAGATAGTTAACAGCTTAATTAAATATATTGAAAACAGCTGTTTTTTGAAGCAGTTTTTTTAGCTCAATTATTTATTAGTTTTAATCAAGTTATTTCCATTGCATCATCTATTTAGGAAATTTTCATTTCCATTATAGGAAAAGCTTATTTTGTTTGGCAGGAATTTGTTTAGACCATAAAAAGTTACCGCCTTCAAGCATTTATTTCCTTGATTCATCAAACAATTTAGTCACAATAGTTTTTCTGTACATTTTTTCGAAATAATTTATGGGCCATGGTTTTTTTGTGTTTTATTTGAATTTTTACGTTGTTTAGATTTCAGTTACCAGAATCGTTCGTATATTTATGTATGGACGCTTATTTACGCGCACAAAATGCCAAAAATAATCAATTGTGTTAATTGCATGGCTGGGAAAAGTGGAATTATTTACATTGTATATCAAGTAAGCACGTACAAGTGGAAAATTCAAATTCAAATTGTTTATAATGTTTTACAAAATTAATGCGTTTTTCGCGCAAAAACTCAAGTGTGAAAATCGAACAAGAAATTCAATTTAAATTTTTGTTATTTTCTACAAGAATATTAAGTATACGCCGCATATGTCGTTTTTGTTTTCTTATCTTATGTTTGCGTTTCTCTTCTGTCAGTTTTGCGTTGATGGAAATTTAAAGAGAGCAAGAGAGATGAGAGCAACAGCAACAGCAACAGCTGCAATTAGTGTGACAAGTGACGAGTGTGAAGCGGCTAGTTTCCTCTCTCCCTTTTTGCCATCACGATGATGTCCACATGATGATGGGCTGTCATCCAACGGGATGTTGTCGCTTGTCTGGCTCGTCACTCATCACTCATCGCTCATTTGGCGGCGGTACTCGCGTGGCTATTGGCGGCACAAGTATCGAAAAGATTACTACATATTATCCACTTGGCATAAGTGTATGACAAGTAGTCTCGGCCAAAAACGGTGCATAATAAAGAAATCCTATAAAATGTGCGAAGAAAAAATAAAAATTAGCTTGCCAAACGTCATTGAGGGAGAGAAAGTGCGAAAGAGATGGCAGATAAACGTCATCTTTATCATTGTCACCAGCATAACCATTACCACCTCCGCCGCCCCACACTTTCCCCCACTTTGCCTTACCACGGCACAATCTCGTTCAGCTGCTGCAGCAGCATAGTCGTATCATGAAAGTGAATGCACTTTTATATGCATGGCCGCTAATTACAGCGACAATTTGTCTATCCCCATCTGCCACCTCCCCGTGCCGCACCTATCCCCCAACAGCAACAGCAACCCGTTTAATTTTCCTCTTGCTGTAGTCCCTTGAGTTAAACAAAAAAAATGAGGACTAGCTAAACTATGACGATATTTATATACCCTTGAATGTCTGTTAACTAGCTTAAAATTATTAGTTAGAAAAAGGCTTACAAAAGCTCTTAAGACTAAAGCTGATGAGGTTATATAACATCTTTTTATTATTTCAATTTAAATATTTTGTTTTAGAGAAGTTACCTCTTTTAGGAAAAGTTATAAATGTCTCTCTCTCTCTCTCTGGCTAGTGTATACAAAAGTTTAATACACAAATATTTTGGTACATCATTTGAATCTCTGCAGTTATAATTTATACATCTTGGCAATTGTTAGCCTGTGTGAATAGAGGGAAATAAGTGATAACTAATTGTTTGGGGAATTCCCTCTGATTTGTCATTAAATGCTGAGAAAATTTAAAAATTATTGAAAACCTCATTATATATCATATTTATACAGTAACACGTAAAACTAATCTCAACTGGAGTTGTCTATTCTAGTAAGTGAATAAGTACTTTAGTAGGAAACTTTAACTTTAAGTGTATGTAAGCCGCAAAGGTTTTTTATAGCTTGAAATTCTCTTTTGCATATGCTAATTTTAATTAATCATTTTCGTTACATATACACAAGTAACACAAAACAAAAACCAATCTAAACGAATTATTAATGGTCATTTGTTAATGACAACACCGACGACTGACAGGCAAGTACTTGGATCCAATAAGTGATAAGGGGTCCTAAGGAGGGGGGATTGAGAGCTCTCAACTCTGGCATTGACTTTTCAATTGAAACAAATCATTATATGTATGTAGTACATATATCTTTTTCAATTGAGCTCTCGCCGATCCAACAGGCCGGCGATCTAGCTTTGGTCTGAGTCTGTGTCTGGGCTGTTGAAGCGTGTCAAAAGATCGCACCCAACGCATCCGTATCGGGTGTGAACTTGAAATTGAATGGATCTAAAAACGGCTAGTACGGCTGGGTAAAAAAATAAACAAAAACATGCATTTTTATGATCTATAGACAGTTTCACTATGTGATAATAATTAACAATTTGATATGGACTGTTGCAGCTTAATTTGCAATTTGCATTTCAAGAGTGTGTGTATTTATAGATGAGGGAACACCTATAAAACACTAATCTGCATACAAATAGAAAACTGGATCGAAAAACTTTTTTATAGTCAATAATTAATTAGCTTATGAAGTCTTACAAATAAGAACAATTAAAAAGTATTATTTATTATGGGAAGTTATAGTGCTATAACTTTCAATAAGGAAATAGAAACTGACACTCGGACTTGCAACTATTGCAAATAATTTAGTAGTTTTTCATCAGCAATCTTAGACACTTTTTAATCATGAATTACCCTAAAGTACTATATATTACTTACAATAAACAAAACATCCTTAATTTCAACTGATGAGGAGAGTATTTTACTTTTTTAATGCAAGTAGTGTGTAGTATGTATAGAAGATTTATTTAATTTATTCATATTTAAATTTAACATATGTATATATGGGCAAGCAACTTGTCGATTTGATCGGAATAATGCCAAACAATTATTAATGGGCTGGCAGTAAATTGCCATGCATGGCAATATAGTAACATGGCCAACAGAGAAAGAGAATGAGCGAGAGGGTGAAGTGAGGTTGTAGGCGGAGGGATTACAAAGGCAGCTGTCCATTGCTGGTGCTCTGATGCTGTTTGGTGCGGCTGCTGGTCGCTGCTGCTGCTGCGACAGCTGCAAAATGCAATTAGCGTTATTTTCAGCTTGCCAGCGTGAGATTGCACATACGCCCCATGTGTACGTGTGGGCCACGAGTTGAAGGTAACATGGCACTCTGCACTGGGCAATGGGCGACAACGACGACGTAGTTTATAGCATTGAGATTGGACGACAAAGCCCGCCATTCTGTGCGTGCGACGACCTTCAACAGGCAGTCAGTGTCGTGTTGTCCCCTTGCCAAAACCTATTAAAGAACATTTTACGACTGCAGTAAAGTTTACTGATCGGAAAAGACGATGCCACAGGAATGAAATGTGTATGTGTGTTGATAAAATTGATAATTCATTATCCTGACGAAGCAGCTGCTTCTGCTCCCCCTTTGTCCCCTATTTTCCCTTATCTCCATAATACCCTTTAGAGCCAACCGCTTGCGGCATTACCCGGACACGCTTCGTTTACTGTGTTTACAAGTGCGTGAAAATTTGCGCTTAACTGCTTATCACGTGCGGTTGGAATTGGTTGGAATTTCACTGCGGCAGCCAAGTGCCCACTGGCCACATATGCAAATCCTTCACTGACAGTAACCGGGAAGATAGAAAGGGAAAGAGAGAAAGGGCGAGAGGGGAAAGAGATAGTATGCAAATGCAATATTTAAGCTTAGCTGTGTGGCAGCTGTGGGCAAAAACCATGTAAAATTTGCACACAAATTGTGGTTTATTATTATGACAGATTTGAAAGTTATTTAATCTAATGAATTTATTCTTGACTCTCTATCTTAAAGTTTGCACTGAAATACAAAATAACTTTATTGAAATCAATTCCATTTGACTTGCAGAAAAATTGCTTAATTATATGTAAGACAGCAAGCGATAGCAAAAGGATTAACATTAACCATTTAATGCGGCTAAGCAAGGGCAGGCAGGGGATTGAGAGAGTGATTTAGGCAAAAGTTTTGTTGCCTACTTTTTGGCATTGATACCTATATGTACATATATGTATAGAAGTTCCATAGAAACTATAAAGGCTAGTTCTCTCCCCCCTTCCTACCCCCTTTTCGTCGTTTCGATGTTGGCAAATCCCAAACAAAGCCAATGCTCTACAAAAGCCCCGCTAACCACAAAGAAAGGCAACGAAAGAATGGAGGAGAAAATAAAAGGGAAAAAAAAGAAGAAAAAAAAAGTTGAACCAGCAAACTGAGCAAAGGACACGAACATGTATAACATTGAGAGTCTGGCCGCCATCATTCGCCTCCTTCTACTACTCCTATTCCCCGTCTTCCTTTCCACCCCCCACGCAATTACATTAAATCTTAGCTATTATTCTTTTACTTTTGTATACAAAACACAAGGCAAACTTTTGCTGGTCTTTTGGATTCTGTTGGGTTTACTTACTTACTGTGCGAGTGTGTGATTGTGTGTGTGTGTAGTGCAGTTAATCGCCATCCAACGTGATTGAATTCCATCGAACGCAGGTTAACCAATGGCCAATGGACTAATAAATGAAATAGAGTCGCCTTCAGTCGCTTCACTTGACTTAAGGCTGTTTCTGGTTGTGATTCTGCTACTGATTCTGATTCTGACTTGGCTTGATGGTTTATGGCCCAGTCACAGTCACTGACCACTTAACTAATTGAGCTCTTTTGTGTGCTCATGACACGCACAACACAAATTTCCTTACTCCTTCCCAATACCCTTCTGTATCATTTGTTTATACTAATTTCAATTCGAATGGAACTCAAAAATTCAAGTTAATACAAATTCAATACTCCAACTCTGAATAGAAAATAGGCATGAATTAATTGTCCACTTAAAATATGTAAAAAAAAAATATATATAACATAAATAGCAAAAAAGTATTTATTTTTGTTTAAAAACTTTATACTTTTAAAACTGAACCTAAGACTAGAACTAAAAGGATTTTTTATTGCAATGAAACTCTTAAATCTAAAATTGATGCAGATTTTAAATAAATTAAATTGAAGTACGTTTTGCTTAAGCTTTAACCATTTTGTTAGGTTCTCCTTATAATTGTTCCATTCTCTTTGCAGTTCCTTTGTGTATCATGCACGACACCGGCAAACCGTCCCCCAACACCAACACCAACACCAATACCAATACCCCAGCTACACAGGCAACACCACAATCGCCGGTGGCCATAGCTGAAAAAGCACCTGGCGGAACTAGTGCCGATGATGAGGATGAGACCGATGTTATTGGTGATCTAATAGGTCACTATGGCAAATGGCAACTGGTGATGACAGTTCTGTTATCATTGTTCCAAATACCAAATACATTTCATATCTCATCATCGGTTTATCAAGCAGCCAATAAGGATTTCTGGTGCCAGAGGCCAGGGAATTTGCAACACTTGCCCGTCGATGTGTGGCGCAATGTGAGCAATTCCAGTGACAATTGCCATCAACGGGATGACATCAATTGGAGTCTATGGGACAACAAGACGTCGCTGACACAGTTGCAGGTAAGAATCAGCAGTAGTAGCAAGGATATTGACTGCTCATGCATGAAATCCTATTTGTTAGTCAGGCAGTCATGGATAAATAACACTTTTATCGTCCTTTGCAGCAACTTGCGAATGCTCCTGAAAACGATGTCAAACTGGTGGCATGCCAGAGCTGGGAATATGAGACACACGATAATGTGGGTAACACCTGGACATCGGAATGGGATCTGGTGTGCGATAGGGAGCACTTGAAAAATGTTGCCGAGATGTTCTTTCTGCTTGGTGTGGCAACAGGTGGCATCATTTCCGGCTATCTATCCGACAAGTTTGGTCGCAAAACAATGCTCTTCATATCGGCTGTGCTGCAGACCATTTTCGGTGAGTGCGGGGAGGGGGAAATGGGTGGTTAGCAGGTAGTAGCTTCTAGACATCGTCATCAAGTAAAGGCCATGGCCAGCTCTACACACACAGAACGACAAAAGTCAATGTGACATTGCCAATGCCATCGTCGCCTTAGTTATCGTGAACTTGGCCATGTCTGGGGGTCAACACAAGAGACCAAACGGCAGAACAGATAAAGAGGCAGATTGGCTAGAGGGCCAACCAATGCAGCTGGTAACCTTGTTGTCCTTGTTGATTAAATCTCATGCAATGTAATTGAAATTTGCATTCAAAAGGACATTACTAATGAGGGATTTCAGCAAGCGTTTGCACAACCTGTCAACATATATGTAGGCAGAATCGCAAAGAACATTCGAATTGATTTCAAACAAAGGATATGGTTTAAAGGTAGACTAAAATAAGTTAAATTGAGTCATATGTAGTTTACAAAGTAGAAAGACAAAGATTGGATAGAGATTTTTATAATATCATTTGTTATTACAGGTCTTTGGCTATATGTTTGCAGTTCATTTAATCTCTATCTAACCTTGCGTGCCCTTCTCGGTTTGGTATCCGTATCGGTTACCTATTCAGGCCTAATATTAGCCATTGAATATGTGGATGGCAAATGGCGTACCATTGCTGGCATGTATAATCTATTTCCACTGCCAATTTGCTACATGATCATCTCCGGCCTCGCATATCTAACACAAGATTACCAACGTCTACAATTATGCATTGGATTGCCGGGCATTTTTCTATGCTTTCTATGGTAAGTTCTAGCGTAAACACAACGAAAGGAAAACAAGAAAACAAAAAGAAAAAAGTGTAAATGTTATAAAAAAAAATTTGAATGTTTCTGCATAGATCACAGACATAGCCAAACGGCTGGGTAATAAATAAAGTCTAACGCGTGGGTGTCCCAATTATAAACATAAGATGCGGCACATGTTTCCCCTAATTTATTTAATTTTCCTGATTTGATTTCATGCTGATGCTGCCACTACTACAAATGATGATGACGATGATGATAATGATGTGGTTAATCGTGATCTGTCGACAGGTTTGTAGTGCCCGAATCACCGCGTTGGCTATTGGTCAAGGGTCGCATAGATGAGGTGCGCCGTATCATCGAATCGGCAGCCAAATTCAATGGACGCCAATTGCCCGCTGATTATCAGCTAACACCGCCCACACAGGAGAGCAGCTCACAGGATTTCACATATCTATTTCGATCCAGTTATCTGAGACGCATCTCAATTTGTTTTCTATGCATTTGGTTTACCATGAACTTGGTCTACTATGGAATTATTCTAAATATGAGTTCGTTTGGCGGCAATGTCTATTTAAATTCGGTAAGTCATGAAATTCACTTATCACATCATTGATTTAGCACATTAAGCAACGTTCCACATTGCGTATACGCAATAAGCATTTAAAATTTAACACGTGTTAAGTGCCCCCTACCCCAGACTCTGGACTGATGGTTAAGATAACGATGTAGATGATGTCCATCGCCTAATTGGATTTGTCAGCCATTGCAGGCATTCCATTATAGCCAGACAGAATAGCCGGAATAAATGGACAGACATTTAGATGGACCGAAATGTGTTTGAAATCAAATTATGATGTTGATGTTGCTTTACAAGTGCTCAGTGGCAATCCTCTAAAGCTGTCAGCCATCTTAATCTCGTGGAATTTCACTCACTCGATGAGCTCGCCCCTCTTTCCGCCCTCGTCACTTACCCCATCACTTTCTTTATACATCTGTTAGATTTTGGCTCTTAGCCAGCTAAATGTTTGTTAGTGTTGGCCATCTAGATGGCTTAAACGCTAAAAGCAAGCTATTTAATGGTGTAGAGTGTCTAAAAAAATGTTTAAAAATTATAATGTTAAATTTAAAAACACATAATACATTTCTTCAATAGTTTAACAAATTCTGTTGGTCTTGTAATTTGTCCATGATTTTACTATATTTTTAAACTTTAAATAATTCTTTGTAAACTTCGAGAAAACAACATTATTTATTATTTACTTGTGCCAAAAAATTGTCGATTTTTGTCTGTTAATAATCTTATTAAAATAAAAAAAGTTTAGACACAATATCCCTCAGGGAAGGCAGCCTAAAAAGATTTGCAAAGAAGTATTTCGGGCATTGCTATTCCAATATTTCATATTTTAAAAACAGAAAACATCCCATTGCTCATCTCTGATCAGCCAGACAATGGGGATGACAAAGCATTTGCCTTTTTTTTCTATTCAGCTAATTTATTGCATAATTTATTTTGACATCGCATGGCGCACCTTTGATGCCATGATGATTTAGAGCGCCGCGACGTGTCGCACCATCAAAAATGACATCTTTGCTAATCTTTTGTCCTACTCCTCTGCCTTCATCTCCTATACAGGCGCTAGCTGGCCTAGTGGAAGTGCCAGCCATTGCGGTGGCCATGTACATTATTACCAAGGTGGGCAAAAAGTGGCTTTTCTGTGCCACTTTGATCTGTTCCGGCGTGGCCTGTTTTTGTGCCGCCATGACTGAGGGACGCGAAGATATGCTCTGGCTAAAAATCACATTCCTGATGATGGGAAAATTCACAATTAGTGCAGGAAATACAATAATGCCAGTGTATACGGCGGAACTATATCCAACGCCCATTAGAAATGTGGGAGTCGGTGCTTGTAATTTGGCTGCTGGATTGGCTCTAATCCTAACGCCCTATTTGTCCCTGCTTGTAAGTAATAAACTATAAAAATATTAATTGTTTTCTTTAAGCTTTCACGATTTCTTTATTTTCATTTTCAGAATAAAATCGAAGGTCATTTGTTAATGACGATACTTACCGCTTGGAGCATTTTTGGTGGTATTGTGGTGCTTTTCCTTCCAGAGACGGCTGTAAGAAATAAATCCACTGCAAATGCATCAGGCGGAAGCAGTCAACAGAATGCCAATGCCAATGTCAATGCCAGTGCCAATGCGGCCAAACAGGTGTAATAAAATCCCTATCTCTCCCGCCCTCCCTAGTAAATATTTTGGCTGGTCCAAAGTATGTACATAATCAACACAAACAAAAATGAAAAAAAAAAAAAATAATCTTCAACTGATTACTTTACCAACTTTACAACTATCCAAATACACCGCCCTAAATATGAATTACTATACTATATTTGACATATCCACCGCCCCAGCCACCTTCCTAAAACTAAAATAAAACGAAAACCCAACAAAAACCGCAAAAGGGAATAATACATATACACATATATATAGAATGAGTTGTATCGAAATCGAATGTCCATCATAATGCCATTTGCAAGGCATCAGTCAGGCAGGACCTTGTTTTGCTTAGCCATGTAGTGAGTATCTGTATCTTAAAAATAAAACCGCAACAACAACAAAACGACAAGTAATAATGGCTTATAGCTTATATAGAATAAGAATTCAAAATCAAAATAAGATGAGTTAATAATGGCAATATTTTCGGTTGAACCGAAACTTATCAGTTTTACACAAAATGAGGCTTAATAAATAAACAAAATGGTTAAAAAATGTATTCCTTTACTTGGAAATTAAACTTTAAAAGAACAATGTTTCGTGTATCTTTAATATGATAACAATTTATTTTAGGTTCTGAATAAAAAGATATCAAAATTATTAACTTCTTTGTGTAAATATGAAAAAAAAAAACTGCCAAAAGTTTGATTGTTGTTGAATCAATGCATGTATAAGTATTGTTAATCTACTTTAATAACAAAAAGAAATCCCCAATATTCTTGTCAATAATGTCTTGTCAATATCTCAACGTGACCGTACACATAATCTCGTCGTTTTATCGTCGTCTATTAAATATTGCCTCCATATATAATAATACCAATATATATACATATATGATTTTAGACAAAATTTAACAAATTCAAATTCAGCGGAAACAAAACAAAACAAATCGTAATCTCTAGTAATTGTAGTCAATTAATCATTAGTAGGCGGTATATATACTAGATATATATATACGGACAAAATATATGTAAAACTAAATTATGAGTCAATTATGCACATACTATTAATTCTCGAAAGAAAAGTAAATCATCTATAGAAATCAAATTTTCCAATATAATGCATTTAACAATAACAATTTGTATGTATAACTCTGTGTTTGTATGTATGTATGTATGTATGTTGTAGAATACAATCACAATTGGAAACAAATGAAGCAAACAAAAGCCAATATTAAAACTTATTGCTTGTTGTACTTACTTATGTTTATATAAAAAAAAATTAAATACATATTATTATTTTTGTTGTTAACTGTACTTACAAAAGTATATGCAAATGTTAAGCCAAAACAGTTTTCGTTTATGTTTCTGTCCTTTTAGAATAATTTAAGTTAATTTTTGGGAAACAAAAAAATATCATAAATATCATAATATAGCAATATAATCATGTTAAACCGTAAAAATAAAAAACAAAACGAGAACAAAAACAAAATTCAAAGTGAGGGATAATAAAAAAATAATTAATGCATAAATCTATGCAATTGTTGTACTAAATCCAAAATAGTTACCAAAGCGAAATCAGAAAATAAATTGCAATTATAGTGTCAAAATAAAAATATACTTAAATATACTATAATAAAATAAATCAATAAATATGTGGAAAAAAATATAAATTCCTTTTATTTTTAAAGGGTTTTTTTCATTCGATAGAAAGATTTACCAATCAATAGAGCAGAGGAAGGAGAGATTTTTGGATTCGGTTCGTATACAGTTAAAGAAGTCGTCTAAATGGAATTGCAATTTTTTAGACCTTCTCGACTTTTAAGGGCTTTTAAATATTGAAAACCGTTAAGAAATTTAAATTTGATCTAAAAGCTATTAACTGACCTACCGTAAAGTTTATTTTTAAATATTTTCTAAGGCCTGGCAATGCTGTCGATCTTTTGCAAAAACAGCAAAGAGCTTTTTATTGGATTTAGCTTTTTGTGGCATTTATTTAACGGGCATGCCGAACTTTTAACGGATTTAGATCGACAGCAAAAGTCACATACGAACGACGCGAGTTCCCCCATTCCAGATAATAAAAATAAATCAAAAACTTTTCGGCAAAATCGATCAAAGTCGTTGTACTATAGTTAAATTATAAATTCCACTTCCGATTTCCTTCGAAATGAGTGGCGTTCTGCGTCGCGGTTCTTTGAATTTTGATTGCGGTGGTGGCAATTCCCGTCGGGGGAGCCTTGATGCCAACCTTTATGGCGGATATCGTGAGGCAAAACCTATGCCAGGTACACCGGAAATAAGTGTTATAGCCTTGGACTTTCGTCGTCACTCGAATGACTTGAAAAAGGAACCAAAATTAAATGGAGTAGCAGAAGTGACCGCGAAGGATCTTAGTCAGGACGTCGATAGTGATGTTCTATCAAATTTCCTGGGTCACTATAGCAAATGGAGTTTCCTGTGGACCTTCCTGCTATGCATATTCCAATTGCCAACAACATTTCATTTGTTTATGTTTGTGTTTCAGGTAAGTTCAGTTTCAGTTCATATTATATGGATTGCCAAATATTTACACAGTTGATTGGCGGCGGCGGCGGCGGCGGCATCGTCGTCACCGCCCAATAGACTCGATAGCCAAAACAAACCAAAAGCCCAGCACACAAAACCATAAATGTGAATAATAAAGGCAGATTGAGGTCTGTTTTTGATTCATAGACAGGCAAAGAGCAAAATGAAATAGATGGCTGATTGAAAATGAGTGAGACAGGCGAACTCTTGCACTCTGGACACATGAAGCCATTTTCTGGAAAAGTAATTTCTTATATTTAGTAATGGGAAAATGTATTTATGTTTATGTGACCTTGTGGTCTGCTATTATTTTTAAATTAGGGGTTTTTGGCAAAATTTCGAAAGAAATTCATATTCTGGCAGACATCAAAGTGAAATCAAGTAGAAATCAGAAAAACCAAAACACTTGAATAAAACTTAACGATTGACATGTGGGGGAACTTGGGAACCACCACGAATAATTAACAAAACTTATTTGATTTAAAACACAACTACGAAATCACCTCTATAAATTTAAAACAATTTTCTAAAATTATTAATAAAATTGTTTTGAATTAGTTGATTTGTTATGGGAAAACTTGAAGTTATTATAGTGCAAATTGGTAGGGAGAATCCTCAATTAGCTTTTAACGACAATGACAATTGAGATCTAAATACTCCAAAACATTTCTAAAGTCAAAATTTTATTACGTTTACTGTTTCAGAAGCTTCTTGCTAATTGAATCACTTTTAACCTACTTTAACACCCTTGAGTAAGTTTATAGTACTCACAAAATAACTAATTATAAATTTGCTTACCTTGAAATTTCAGACTAGACTATAATCATATAAAAGACCTTTCGCTGGCCTTATACTCTTACCAAGGGAAATACTAAATTGAAAAAGGGTTTGAAAAATGGTATAAATAAATCGATTGCTTACCTTTTTAAGGTATTTATAAATCTGTCAGATCAAACATTAATATTGAAAAAGTAACCAGAGTCATTGAAAACTATTTGCTTATTATCTCTGAATTAGTCTGTAATCAGGATTCCCTGAACTTAAAGAGTATTAGATGCATGAGTGTGCTAAAGTTATCTTTGATATGCTATTAGATTCCTTTATGTAATCTATATAACCCACAACAAAAACAATCTAAAAAGAAAACAAACTGATAATTTCAACAATTGCCTCGATATCAGAAAGTGTTGACTTGATCACAATGAAACGTATCAGCAGCACTTGATTGTGTTTGTGTGTGTTCAACGGTTTTGTTAACAATTTGCCAAACTGGTCAGTTAAAGGTAAATCGATATGTGTCAATGGGAGGGAGGGTGACTGTAAATCAGTAACAACAATAAATACTAATTATATACGGATGTATGTAATTTTGCCCATAGAGAGAAAGAGAGTGAGAGAGACATTGAGGGGGACCTTTGATGATCGCGTGTGGACTTAAAAATCACTGGAAAGTAACCTTCATGTGGCTACTCCATACGCATCTATATGTTGAGTATCATTTGTCAAAATGCAAAATATCTGACAGATGCAATTGCGTGAGCAATCATATATGTATATACAAACCTATACAAATCGCTTTGATTGTTCGATAATAATCAAACAAACAAACAAAAAAAAAACCACAAGCTACCTTGACATAACATAATTTGAGTTGAAGCATGAGTTTGGGCTTAACAACTAACTAAGAAGTCTCTTTTTTTGTCAATGACTATTATTATTTTTCATGTCAATGATTGCCAGTTTCAATAATCAAGCAGAAAGAACTGTTATGATGTAAGAGATAATCATTATTTAATCATACATAGTAAGCTAAGTAAGGAGAGCTGCTAACTAAATTTACATAGAAACCTTTAACCTCCAATGCTTTTCCTATTTCTTTTTTGGCCTGGAGGTCATTTATCCATAAAACTTTTACTTCTAGCCATCAAGTTGGTATATCGTACTAAAACTATATCATTTGACATGATCGTAAAAGGGGTTTGCCGTCTTTTGCCGGCGCGCATGTGCAACTAAGATTTTGATATTTGTTAATCAACAGCTGTAATAAGCTCTCGACTTGAGAGGGGGCTAACACACACACACACAGACTCACACGCAGCTTCCAACATTTTTTTTTTGAGAGCTCGCATATGATTATATTTTGTGAAACATTCTAAAAATTCAGTTCATTTGCAACACAAGTCGCATACGGTTGAATTTTTTTTCTTTTGCCTCTTACAATGCCCCAAAACGAACTGAATTCGGGTGAGATTTCACCCATGTTGAATGTGGGAAAACTAGATACGTTTCAAACAAAATTGCTTGAGAATTTAATTGGTTCACTGGCCCCCTGGCAGGCAATGTGGTGTGCCCTTTTATCAATGTTTCAGGGCATTTGTACATTCCATATATTCATCTATGTGTTTCAGGTAAGTTGCATGAAATAGTAAACGGCCTTAGAAATGCAGTCAGTCCAAGACATGGTTTGCTTCGCTTCAACGATTGCCAACACATTTTCTGTGCCCATTTGGCTGTAGGCACTGCAGACAAAGACATTTAACGACAACTACAAACATAAGTGTATAATATAAAATATAAAGAGTCGCAAGTACAATATATGTATATATAGTTCGACAAGGTTCTGTCAATGCCGGTTACTTTTTTGCTTATCAGTTAGTTAGCCAGGTGATAAAATGAACAAAAGTACTTACCTTTTTATTGTAGATAATATAGCATCTTTTTGCATTTGTTGTTTTTGCTTGATTAGGTTCTCACTTTCAATTCTTACGATAAGTTCAATGACTGTATGATTGAATTTTAATACAAAAGACAATTTATATATTCTATAGCAGGGTATACACAGGCGAGTTCTATAAGGTTTGGCAAACACTTTTCGTCTATTTAATAGTTAACCAAATAACACTAATTTCACCTGGGCATAAAGTGCTTAGAAGCTCAATAAAATGCCAAACGAACCTGCTAAAGAATGTTTAAAATCTTTAACACAATTAACAATCAATAAATTATGCAATTAAAAAAATGTTTAAAATTAAATCTTTCCCAAGTTTGTTGTGATTTAAATGCGAATAGATGAATGAATAAAATCATTTCTTGAAATTTCAAAAATTTGTAACGGCTTTTTGACAGACAGTAAGAGTATACAAAGATCTATAATAACCAAATTTTTTAATATTTCTGACATTACATACTTATTCAATAATAATAACATTAAAAACACACGCCCAAAAGACCAAACAGAAATAAAAACTCGTTTGATACATATTAATATTCAAAAAACCAGGTTGATCCCAATATCTCGTTACTCATATGTATGTATAATCCAGTGTTTAGTATATTTATCTTTGTAGGTCACATATTATAGGCATATGTATATGGAGCCTTTGTCTGCAAAAAATGAAGCATATTTGTTTTTTTTTTTAGCCCCCAAGAGTAAATGTACTTAGTGATTCTTCTTTATTTTTGCGAAGATTTTTACAAAGACTTTGAAGACTTGTTAAAGTTAACTAATAACAAATGTTTTCAATTAACTTCCACTCCCACTTTGATCCATATCAGGTGTTCCGACAGAGTCAGAGTCGACAGAGACTACAACCATCAAGGTTGGGTTGCTAAGGTTATATCAGTGTCTCTCTACTCATATGTATATATATGTATGTATATATGTGGATTTGCACTCCGGCCTGGGGCCAATATTGACCGCTAAACTGTCTTAATATATTAATTAAGCAATAATAATAAAAAATAAAACAAATAAAAAGCAAATAATAAAAAAAAACAGTGCAGACTTGTGCACACTGGTTTTAAATAAATAAATAATTAATTTTCAAATAAATAAATATAGATTTATGTATCGGCTTTAGAAGATAATTAAATTAGGTGATAATTAGCTTTTGGAATTTGATGCTTTAATTAATAGACCGGCATTAATCAAGGAAGGGGAAGTTTTATATAGTTATGGTACAAAACCAATAACAAAAAAAGCAATTATCGTAAAATTTTTAAATAGTTTTTTATTTTTTTTGCTGTTTTCACCTAGTGATTTCATCACGTTTTCCCGTGTCAATCGAATTTAAATGATGGCAAATAAGTTAAATAATTGTTTCTACCGTTAAATGACAATGGGAAATTAGTTAATATTATTAGATTTAATTAATGTCTAAAGTCTATACAAATGCTTTGAACAGTTCCTTAAAACCAATGTGCCAATCTGCCTTAAACACACACACACAAACACATTAGAATTAAAATGCAATCAGGTGCAACATTCGTGCTTAAAAATCTGCAAACCAATTTATCAACAAAACTAAAAGTCAATTTCTTTTGTTTTTGTTGTTTTTAAGCATACCCTTTACATCATGGGATAAATGGGTATATCAAGAAGAAGTCTTTGTGCCTCTCAAAAGTATATACTGATCATTAATTGGTGACTTCTATAAAAATACTAAAGCTTAGAAAACTGAATGAAAGAATATTAAACATAGACTCCATGGCATGACTCCATAGGGTAGCTCATAGTCCGTTTTGTATTACTAGGATTATTTATGTTAGATAGAGAGATCATGCCCACGCCGCAGAACCCAGAATAGAACATTAAATTCCATTGTTGTTAAGCTCTTTTATGCAAATGCCTGAAACGTGACAAGTAACCGACAACTGGTCAAATGGACACTTTTTTTATGACATCAGAACACGGCACGAGAAAACCAAAACCGCACCATAAAAAAAATGTACAACCTGCCTGGTGGTTTGAGCGGTTAAATCTTTAAAGAACCTTAAATAATTTAACTTTTAACATTCTCCTTAAACTTGCATGTTACAATTTAAATTAATTATTCCACAAATGCAATAACATATTTCACTTTCCATGTGGACTTCAACTTGAACAACAAATTGAAATTGAAATTGAACTTGAAATGAAAATGAAATTTCCTTAACCAAACCAACTAAATGCTTAATTGAGGCACGTAAAATAAAAAGCACAAGTAACAAAAACAAAAACAAAATGTAAAACAAAGTCAGACGTTGCCGCCGACAGAGCGAGAGCGAGCAATCAACCTGTTGTTGAGGTTTTGATTTTCGATTTTCACATATACATATACACATATATCTGCTGGTGCTGCTGCTGTTCCACTGGCATCGCATAATGCATACGCCCCGTGGGCCGACAGTGCTTCGAGTGAATAACCTTTTCCGTTTTGTTATTGATGACTACTGCGGTTTAGTTACATATCTACATACTTGATTGCTTCAGTATGAGAATGTGAGTGACTCTGTGTGTGTGTGTGTGTGTGTGTGGTACATGAGCTTACAATGATGGCACCATCAATCAGTCTCGGCTTTACAACTTTCTTGTTTCATTTCCCGTATTGTCCGCTGTAATCAGTCGCAATCAAACATTTTGCATACATTGCGTACATTGTTAAAAGTTTTCGGTACTTCAAGTAGGCAATAAAACATCAAAATTTAAATGACATTAAAGTGTCGGCATACTCATAAATAAGCCTTACATTGAAAGAAGGAGGTAATTAAGGTGTCTATTAGCCTCTAGGCACGCATTTGATTCATTATATGTTGCTCACGTTGGAAAGTGTACGTGAATTGTATTAGATACAAGAAAGGCTTTCAATTGGCTATTAAGTCTCTATTGTATAGGCCTATAACTTGAATGAGATATTATTATGAACTTCATTGAATTTAGATAAATTTAATTTATAAAGATGATACTAACTTATTAAAAGAAGCCTTAATGACATATTCTCACTCAAGTCACCTTTCTAGATTTTCATTGGGAACATTAAAAAATGTTAAGTATAATTATCTAAATATTTTGACCATATTATGATTTGATTGAGAAATAATTCTATTGCATCCAAAATAATAATTTCAATTGCTTTCTTTTTCCTCCCTCTCAGACTGCTTCAAAGGATTATTGGTGCGCCAGGCCCGCCAATCTTCTAGAGTTAGACATTGCGGATTGGCGTAATCTAAGTCAAACATCAGACGGTTGCTATATCCTCGATTTGGATTATACACAATTGAGCTATGAGAATGGCGAGCTAAACAATTGGCCAAACAATACCAGCGACTTGGGCTATAGGCAATGTAAACAATTTGAATTCTCTAATACCGATGGAGATGGCAAGACTTTGGTAGAGGAATTTGGACTAGTATGTGGTCGTAACATTTTAAGTGTTGTGGAAACTTGTTTTCTGGTGGGTGCAGCTGTGGGTGCTGTACTCAGTGGTTGGATATCGGATCGATTTGGTCGCCGTCACACATTGATGGCATTTGTCAGCATACAAACTGTTTTTGGTAAGTTCAGCCGCAGCTGCAGGAGGCAATCAGTCCGCAAATTACACAAATATTCCTCCTGGCATGGGTTTTGGATTTCATTCACATGCAAAACAACAATTTGGCAATTTGAGCTATGTATGTTTATTTTCTAATTGTCATTTATATGCAATTTCTCTGCATGTTTGTGTGTGTGTATGTGTACACCTAGTCGTATACGTACTTGGTATGGTTGGTTGGACATTTTACATTGGTCCTGTGCTGGGATTTTAATTGACTTTACACTCGTATTTACCTGTCTGACCTTGCACCTGACATTATTATTTTTTTTTTTTTCTTTTTTCTGTCTTTCTCTCTGTGTCGCTTCCCTCACTCACATTGTGGCTTACTCTTCACATGTTGCAGGTGGAATTTTGGCCTTCTCAACATCGGTGGCCATGTATATGTCGCTACGTGTTATAATTGGATTCGCCTCAATGACCGTGACTGTTGTTAGCTTCGTGTTAGTTGTCGAATTGGTCTCTGGCAAATGGCGAACTATAATCGGTATATTAAATATTTTACCCGTTGCCATCTCATATGTCCTATCGTCTGGTATTGCGTATCTCATCCGCGATTGGCGCACCCTTCAATTAGTCATATCATGGCCATGGTTAATTATGTTAATCATTTGGTAAGTCACTAACTAAATAACACTACCCCTTTATCATAAGTCATTTTCTAGGAATTCAAGTTAATGTTCATAACATTGAACATTAAAGATAGGCACAACAAGGTAATAGGTAAAATTCAGAAATCTATTAGGTAGAATGTAGATCATTGTTATTTAAGCTTAAAAACTGAAAGATTTAATTATTAAAACTTTAAAATCAAAGTAAATTCAATGACTTATGTATGTCTAAGGACAAGTGAACTGATTTTGAGCATTCTGAGCCTGTTCTACTACTAATAAATACAATCTTCTTCTAAGATATATTTGACATATTTGTTAGTCCGTGTTGTTATTCCTTTGCTATAAATCTATTTACTAGTAATGTGCAACTAATTAAAAAAAATAAAAAGAAATCGTATTGTTGTTTACGTGTTTATTCGCAACTTTCGCATTTAACTTCAAAGTAAGGGAATTCTTGCCAACCATTGAACACGATTGACAACAGAAACACACTCACACACACCCAGCTCCACATGGATGTGCGTGTGGATGAGGGTGTGGTTGTGCGTATGTGAATTCTAAAATCAATTAGATTTCGTTTCCTAAATTTGAACAATGAAGAAAGAAAAAGAAAAGCAACATTATCCAGACATTCCTCGATGTTTACTCCCTTCACAGCATTTATACTGGCCACACTTGGCTGCTGCTGTCTTTTGCTTTTGAGAGAAAAATCAAATGAAAAATTCCAAAGTGCCAATAAATACTTAACAGAAGAAAAGAGAATAAAAAGAACAAGAAAAGAAAGAACAAAACGCGCAGTCAATGGACACAGATTTTAACCATTTAATTTTTTGGTTTGTTTTTTTGTTTTGACATATTTTTGTTTTTCAATAGGTTCTGGTTGCCGGAATCGCCACGATGGTTATTGGCTCAGGGTCGTCTGGATGAGTTGTGCCAGCTAATTGAACGTGCTGCCAAAATGAATGGCACCACTTTGCCCAATAACTATCGAAAAACACTGGAGGCAGCCGTTCCCAAGCAGCCGCAGCAGCATCAGCAGCAATCCTCTCCAGAAATTGGACAAATGGCTCGAAATGAAGAAATCAATGGCTTAGATGGCCATGTCAATCCCATTTTCGTGGTCTTTGGTGCTAAATATTGGCGCACCACTCTCCTGACACTAATCATTTGGTTGACTTTAATTATTATATACTTTGGCTTGACTTTGCATCTAAGCAATTTGGGTGGCAATATCTATGTGAATAGCGCTGTGGCTGGGACAATTGAAGCCATTTCAATATGCTTTAGTATTTTTGTGGTTTTAAAGGCGGGCATACGTAAAAGTTTGATTGGCTACATGTTATTGCCGGGCATATGTTGTTTGGCCACCAATCTAGTGCCTCACGGTGATGATAATCAATCGGGTGTAATCGCCTTGGCTATTATAGGTAATTATCCCATAAGAGAATCTAAATCTAAGCAGTCATACTATATTATTCTGATGTCATTTTAGCCAAGTGTCTTATTGGAGCCAATAATGCAATCATTCCCACCTACACGGCCATGCAGTATCCCACAATTGTACGAAATTTTGGTGTAGGCATGGGCAATTTAGCCTCTGGTATTGCTCTCATCTTGGTGCCCTTCCTATGGCAATTGGTAAGTCTAATCTTTTTGTTTTAAAAGGCGTTTTACTTAATACCATTGATATTTATTTGTAGGAACACATTGATGCCTTGTTACCTTTGAATATAATGGGTGTTAGTGGTTTGATTGGAGCGATTGCAATTTCTCTAATGAAGGATGTAGAAACATAAGTCGATGTTATTTATTTCTATTATTTTCATCAATTTTTCATATCTAACTGTGATATATACTTGGAAAAATGTTGAGCTTAAGAGCTCATTCAATTATAATTACTATATACTTAAATGTTTCTCAACCTGTTAATTTAGTTGGTTTTTTATTTATGTACTTACTATATACACTTATATATTTTGTGTCTATTAAACATTGTTTTTTTAATAAAAAAAAAAAAAATAAAGAAACGCTTTTGCAATCATTATTACTTTTATAAATGTACTTACCACTTAGCGCCAGAATTTCGCCAATTGAGTATTACCTTAGCTACCTTAATTTTTTGTCAGTATTATGGAGATTCAAGTATTTTGCTGATTAGCTAACTCAAATAAAATTTAAAAAAACAATTTTACATCCTCTAGCATACTTAGGCTTACCATTTGTTTCAAGAAATTAAAAATAATTAAGAATAAATCTTGTTTCTTACAAAAACATCTTGTTTCATATTCAAATTAAACAAATCTTTGTAGCTGAGAGTTTAAAATACACTAAAGAAGCATTAAAAAGTCAGTCAAAAGGACACCTTAGCCAAGACATAAACCATGTATCATACTCGTTGCTTATACGCCCTGTATGTTAGAGGAAAAACGTGGTAACAAGCTTTAAGTTTTGCCACTTAAGCTCGATGTAAAGCTCTGAAACAAGAGTTGCCATCTATTTATATTCTCTTACATTGTTTAATCGGCGGTAAAAGTAATTTAAAAATACATCACGTTCCCGGACCACAAACCAAACTAAAGCAATTCTCAGGCAAAATATATATACAAATTGTGCAAAAAACGCCTTTGCGTTCACTTTCATTTCAAGATGCGTTAACATCGTCGAGCAGGCATCTCTTTGGTTGGTTTTGAAAACTACTCGCATGCAAAACACATACCTACAACTCGTGTGTGTATAAATGGCTCACATAAATTTTCAGTTTCGAGTGCAAAGCTTCAAAACTGAAGTCAACTTGGCCAGAGATTGGCTATAAAACCGCCAGCACAGTGTTTGCGCCCAGCATTTCAACCAACAACGCCCAACCAACTAAAAAAAAAAAAAAAAAGAAACACGGACGAAAACATTATATTGGATAATTTTTGACTAAAGTACTGCTAAGTGAGTGAATCAAGTTGAGGAAGTAATACAGTTTAAGTTAGTCCCAGTCATCATGCAACTGCAACTAATTGCGGTAAGTATATATACATATATGTTTATGTAAAAGATCAGATTAATTTGTGTGATATTATTATAATTGTACTACATTATGTTCATGCGTGTGAGTGAGTGAATGAGTGCCACCTTCAAGGTCGTTCAGTTTGCCAGCTTAAGATTGAATCATTTTCAAAGTGTTTGGTTTATTTGCATTTTCTAGAAAGTCACTCCCAGACTGATCTCTCTTTCAATGCAATGCAATTAGCAATTAAATCGAAATCTATTGACATTTCATATAAAACATAAATGCCTCAGGCACAATTAGAGACTCACAAATCGATGTGATGCCAATCACTTAATGCCAAAAGAATTTTTTAAAAAACAATATCAAAACCATAAAACAAAAAATTGGTTAACCAAGCCCTCAGGTCAGATTTTGTTGGCTTTGGCCCCATAATCATAAGCTGCACAATAATGGAAAAAATATTGTTGGCATCATAAAGACAATGGATAGATCATGATAGATTATCAACTAAAAGGAATTTGCTACCGAAAACAAGTCCAAGACAAGTTTTGAACCAAAATTGAAAGAAAAATAGAAACACAAACAGAAAAATAGGCTAGATAATTGCTCTAAATACTTAAAACTAATTTAAATTTAATGAATATAAATAGGTGATTGATTTGGGTCTAATGAGTTTGCAAAAAAGAAAGAAACAAAAATCAAAGCTAATTGGACATCTAAGTATATTTTGCCGGCATATAAGCATATTAACTATTTCAAAAAAATTCGTCACGTCAAGTTTTATATATTAGGCTGATGTATATCAAGGTCGTTTTGATAACTAGTTACCTGTGTCTGTGTGAGTTTTGAGATTCATGAGACTCATAATCAAGGCAGTCGGCCAACAAGCCAGCTGCATATGATGCAAATTCTGGCCACGCACAATACAATGAATGCAGCACACAAAAATAAAGCAGATAAAAAAGCGATTGGGCGGAGCACATATATGTATATATATATATATATATATATATATATATGCATTGGAGCATTACGTAAGACCCACAACATATGTACATAAACATAAATAAAGTGTTACATATTTTGAGTTGAGCCGGCTTAAAAGAAAAGAGAAGGAAAAAACTGCACTGACAACTATTTCAGTTTTTACCACAGGAGTGCAAAACTTACAAAAAACTGAGGATAACGAACTGGAGTCTTGACTTAAGCATACGTTCAATGGCCATGCCAAGGCCAGTAGATCCCCGAAAAGAAATCCCAAGAAAAAACGATACAAAAAATTTAAACGAAATTAATTATATAGCATTTATGATCAGCTCTGCCAACACACACCTTTCTTGGGGATGAGCCGCGCGAAGTTTTCACCCACGTTATATCCCAGGGCTTGGCTTATGAAAAAGAAATACCAACAAAATATATATATTTTTGGTTACAGTTTCCTTGAACCATGTCTATGACTAGGTGGAGCCATGTAAAAAGCAATTAAATCAAATCAAGTTTCATGGCAATAGCAAAATTTTTACTTACCCGCTGGGTGCCAACCGAGTGCAGCCTCGATTTTTGATAGCCAAGTAGTTCACTTGACCAGGTAGTAAGTAGTAGGTAGTATTTGGGCAGCCAGCCAAGTCCAAGCCGGTTGGTCAGTGGAATGTTTGGCTTCACTGGCCACAAAATCCAAACAAAACTTGGCAAACAAAGTCAGGGTGTAAACTGGGAAAGTAATGAAAAAAAATGTATATATAATGAAATATTTTTCACAAATTTGTTGAATGCATAACAAACATTTGCATGCGCTCTAGGGCATTGATTAAAAATGGAAGAGGGGGAAAATAATTAATTGATTATAAAATGGGTTTTCCAAAAAACAATAAACTACTTCCAACGTGGAGAGGTAATCAATTGTCAGTTAACAATATTAAACGTATCCGTTTTCCGTATCTCACCCATTGAAAGAAGATTAGTGAAACAAATTATTAAAAAATTAACCAAGAAATCTGCCATTATTGTTATTAAAGCCAAAAGTTTTGGATGCTTAAAAAGAAAGCATTCTGGATCCCCTAAATACCAAAATATTATATTTATATTGAAAATCGAAATATATTTTCGATCAATCTAACAATTCGAATCAAATTATGCAGATACATATATGTATTATACTCATGAGCCTCATTAATTACATGTACATATGTCATTATTTAGTTCTTTAAAGACTTTACTTCTATAAATCGAAAAATTAATGGTAAAACAGATAAAAGAAATTCATTATTTCAAAGGACTTATTTTTGTTGTAGCAAAATATCCTACATTTTTCTTTTAAAAAATAAAGCATTCGCAAGAATCTTACTTTAGTTACGAATCTCATATAAAAATACTAGTAATCGAATATCTTAAAAGACATAAGACTAAAGACTTGTAAAAATGTCTGCCTAAAGAGGTAAAGAAATATGTGAAAAAGAAACCACAAAACCAAGTCTTTCGAAGTCTATTTAATAGATGAATGAAGTATAAATTCGCTAACTTAAACTCTTGATCGTATAAGGTCACAACTGAATATTGATTCAACTAATTGAATCTAATTGCAAATCTAAGTAACGTATAGATCTATCAACTTTTGGTGTTCGGTGGTCACTTGTCCTAGACACTGACTTCTTTTATTGAACCGGAAACTTAACACATTTTTTTTCTCCACATGCCAAAGAAAAATGAGACTTACCCATATGCCGCAACGACTGAGGTAAACCGTTTTTTTTTTTTTTTGTTTTTTGGGCCGCTTTTCTACCGTCGCTGAGCCAAGCAAATTACGCAAGAGTCAAGTATTTCTCTTGTTTTGTTGCTATTGGGTTGACTTGGCTTGGCTTTTTCGGTTTTGGATTTTTGCTATTATGATCGATCGCGGCCAAAAGCAAAAGACGGGTGAACAATTTCTGCGATTTCTGCTTTTGCTTTTTCATTTTCTTTTGCGTTTGGGTTTGCTTTTTCTGCTGTGTTATGTGCCACATTTATTGCTATTGCAGTTGTTGTTGCTGCTGCAGTTGCCGCCGCCACCGCACCGTTACAATTACAAATTGTTGTTGTAATACATAAGCGGCAAATAAATTGAAACCAGTTTTATTTAATACGCTAGAAAAGCTTAAGAAGTGCAATACGATACACATTTAAATTACATCAATATGTTTATTTTTCCACTAAAGTCTCAATTGATTTTGAATTTAAATGATCAATCGTATAATAATGTAGCACTAATCGATCTGGTGTGATTCTAAAATGATTGGAATCTGCTTAAATTTTGAAATAAAACGTATACGTATAATTTAAAAACTTGTTTAATTCCAAATTGTAAACTATTTTCTTAAGTTGAAAACAAGCAAGAATATATTGCTAGAGTCCGGCCCGCCATTCAAATTGATAATTAGTTTTCAATTAAAGGAAACAAGAAGGTTTAAATTATGGACAAAAGGAAACAAATCCGATAATGTAGGTTGAAGGAATTCAGGTCCATTCTTCTTGGTTGGTAGATAAAACAGACAATAAAGAGAATAGTCTTGATTATTACCTCGGCAAACCAATTCGAATATCTACGATAACTTATTCTAGCATAAACTTAAACATCGACAGCGACAGTTGAAACAGTTGCAAAATTAATTTATGTTGAAGTAGACAATTCTATTAAGATTGACGATTTAGTTCAGTTACAGGATAAAGTATGATTTGTTAACTGTTTTGCATACTGGTTCCTTAATCTCTACAAAATTTCAAACATTAAAAAACAATTTCAAACAATTTAGACCTTTATTCCACCCTTTTCAACTAAACTGACAAATGATTTGAGTCACCAATCGGATTTACCTTCTTTTTGACTTGCACAATATTTCCCCATCAATGGAATTCTAAGAAGTCGTTAGCCTCAAATAGAGGAAACTGCCATAAAAATCAATTCACTAATCAATTTATTGCGAAACTTTGTCAAATTGAGCACGTGTATGGCCATGTATGGTCCTCAATTGGTTAGGGGAAATAGTTAGCCCACTTAAATAAATGTTTGCCATTGATTATGCTTGCAGCTGATATCCAGCGCTCTTCTGGCTTTGACCCAAGCCCAAAACTATCCACAACGTCTGAATATACCTGGAGCTTTGGCCTCTCCAGTTGCGGTGCCACATCGCCAGCAAGTGTTGCGAGTGCGTAGGCCAGGACCAGCGCTGCGGCAACAGCAGCATCTGAACACAGTGATTCCCGCTGTTACACCACGCATAGCCATCGAAGAGCCACGCCCTGTGACCGAGGCAGAGGAGGATGAGCAACCTGAGCCATATTTGCCAAATCTTTTGCGGGAACAGCAACTGGCCCAGGCACAGCAAACACAATTCCAGCAGGCGGCCGCTGCCTTCTTGGGTGGACAATCACCTAGTCTTGAGCAAGCCACACCAGTTCATCAATTGCTGCAGCAACATGAGGATAGTCAGCCAACAGCCATTTTGCCGGCTCCTCCTCGTTTTAATGATCGTCCTGCCATTCAACGTCCAAATGGGTTCAATGATTTTGGCATTGGTCGCTTCGAAAACACGCAACGATTTGGCCTAGAGCGTCCAACACCAACAGCAGCCGCTCCCCCACCACCACCACCATCTGCACCAGTGCAGCCACATCGAATTTCCGTTATTCGCACACGTCCGGCAGCTGTTATCCGTCCCGAGGCACCAGCCCCACTGCCAGTGGCTCGACCACGCCCCAAGCCTATTCAGCCCCGACCAATTATCGATCAAAACCAATTGCAGGAGGAGCGCACAGATCAGCAGCAGCGACGGCAACGACCTGTCGCCCAGACCCTACGCAAATGGCGCGAAGAGAACGAAGATGGCAGCATCACCTGGGGCTATGAGAACGATGATGGATCTTTTAAGGAGGAAATTATTGGCACCGATTGCATAACTAAGTAAGTTTCACAAATTGAAAAGGAAATAACGACGACATCCTGATGCATGCATTACTTTCTTCTTAGGGGCACCTATGGTTACGTTGATCCAGATGGCAATAAACGTGAATATAATTACGAGACGGGCATAAAATGTGATCCAAATGCCCGCGATGCAGATGAGGACTTGCAGGAGAATGGCTTCATCAACTATGAAGAGAATCGCGCAGTTTTGCCTAACGGCCTGGAGATTGATATGACACAGCTAGGCAAAAAGAAGTCCAAGCGTCCCAATAGCATCTATAGAAACTAAACTACATCTAGATCATCGTACATCACTACAGACTACCATTCCAGTAGTAGTAACTCATAAGTCTATCTATAATCCGTACTTTATTATTTGTATCTGTATCTGAGTGGAGAAGAAATTAAAAAACTCTTTGTTAACGTACTAGTAAGGACGTTGTCGTCGGGCAGGAGGAGGCAGACGATTCGGTGGCGTTATTGAGATATCCAGAAAATCTCCAATAGTAAATTTAGCCTGGGCCAGTGTCTTATTATCATCGATGCCTTTCTGGCCAGTGCAGGTGACACCGATTTCACGCATTTGAAAGTGATTATTCCTATAGTTGGGATACACAACGGCAAAATCGAAATATGTTCCCTTCTTTCGTGTATCCGGATTCACATCCCGTACTAGCGAGGTTAGCTCATGTAGTGTGGCATCCTGCCAGGTATAGATCTGTAGTTCATTGGTTGGAACATTACCGTACATGTACTCGGAGACGGAATGATGGCGTCCCGTAGAACAAAATACCCGCAACAACAGAGGGCATGTCTAAAAAAAATACATTAAGATGAACTAAGAAGCAATGGTGATGGGGTATAGTTAATTTTCACAAACTTTTTCACGGTCGATTTGTTTTAGCTGTGTCTTGTCCTCCACAATCATTGACTCTACATTGGCCATGTTGTTGTCGAAATCACTCCAATTTAATTTATTTCTATACTTTTAATACACTTTTCTTCAATTCAAGATTCATGCGGCTTTTACTGCTTGTTATTTTTTCTTCTTCTCAAAATTAGTGATGGGAAACACTGAGTAACACCGCTCAGTTTGAGTTTACATGTCTCACTTGAGTTACCAGCTCATTTCGAGCTTACATGACTCACTACAGATAACAGGCTCGTTTTGAGTTACTAGCTCATTTTGAGTTTACAGGCTCGTTTGTGTTACTAGCTCATTTTGAGCTTACATGACTCACTTGAGTTAACAGGCTCGTTTTGTGTTACTAGCTCACTTCGAGTTCGAATAAGTTTTTTTTCGAGTGTTGTTTTTGTTTTCCAACTAGATGGTTCTAACTGCGCTCGGATTTATCAAAAATTCTGATTCGTATGGAAAAAGTTAATAATTTACAAAATAACAATTGTAAACAGTGTAATGATGTGAAAAATTAACAATGACAACAAATTACTAATTAACAACAACGATTGCGGCACAACAAAAAAACAAAGCAGAAGAAGCAGACGCTTTTTTTCCATAAGCAAACAAATTGAATAAACTTTTAAATAGACTCTAAAACGGTAAGTAAATTGGTTTATTGGCAGTCACAAATACTTTTGCCAAATGGCTGAGAATAATAACAAATAATTGTTGACCTGGCCTTATATAATATTTGCTGCACCAGCGAAGCAGTGCTCTTTAATTTCAATTTCGTTAGCTCTTGTTTATGAGCAAATTGTTGCATTTTAATTACGTTTTGTTTATAAACTTTGAACTGCCGACAGAAGGACCAGTAGCGAGGGAGGAAAGAGCGATTGAAAGGGAGAGAAAAAATTGTTCAGCAAGGTTATTTTTTTATTTGCTCTCCTTATGCCCGCCCACACACACACACACACACACATATATACACTTTCTCAGCTTCCGATTTTGCAAACACACACACACGCGCCGCTATATTCCCCCTTTTTTCCCCTCCCCACTCACGATTGCCTTTTCCGCCGCCGCTATTGTCCACAGTTTTATTATTGTTCCCACCGATATGTACATACACATACATATATATCCTTGACAGTTTGTAGACGAACAGGAGCGAGTGAGCCATTGTCATCAGCAGGTTTTTGTGTAGTACTAGGAAAAGTGAAACAGATGTAATGTTAAACCGTTGGGCAAATTATACACAACTCAAATTGAAATTTCATCGAATTCCTTTTGCAATTACTATGAGCCTTGCCAGGATAAACAGGCCAAAGGAAAACAAAACTTTTGAAGTCAAAAACCTCAATATCAAATAGAAAACATGCCAAAAGTCAAATATAAAAACTTCTAGTAAAACATACATCTTATGTTTTTTTTTAAAGCAAGAACAATTTAAAATGTTAGACCTGATTGTTTTTATAGCTTATTATAAAGAAGAAATCAATGAATATATCTTCTTTTTTCCTTTTTGCCGATTTCCACAATAAAGTATAGTGGGCAAATTCCTTCCATTCCTTTTCCAAGGATTCGTCATTCTTAACAAATCAAATAACTTTGAAAACCAATGAAAAATATTCAAATATGTATCAATTTTTGAAGCAAAAATTTAGCTTTTATGTAAACATCTATGTATGTAAATACCTATGTAAAGTTTCTTAGTATCTATGTATGTATAATTGATTGAATTTAAAGCATATTGAAGCTTCGTTACTTTTTAAGTTCCATTTTGGTGGCACTTTTTTTTTTAATAATTTCTGTTATTGTATGGGAGTGCCTGCGTGTGTGTGTGTGCCTTCTGCGTGGGCGTGAATATTTGTTGTTGTTCATGCTGTTTTTGTTATTATTGAATTTTTTTTTTTGCTTTTGGCTTGGCCATCTGCTGGCCCAGCCTGGCCACCACCCGCATCCATTGTTTGTTGCTGCTGCTGCTGCTGCTCAACGAAGTGCAAGGAAGTCCTCAGCCATGACCGTGACTGACAGGCTGTAACCCCAACACCTACCACACACACACATGTTGAGATACATCAGTTATATACTTACATATAGATTCATGGTAGTTTCTTTTATTGTTATTGTTGTTATATGCGTTTGTGTGTACTTGCTGAATTTAAAACGCGCCACATATCCTTGAAAACAAACACACGCACACACACACACACAGGGACAAAGACAAGGAAAATATATAGCAAAGTGTGTACACAATTGTTATGAGATTGTTATTTTGTGTGTTATTGCTTAATTTTAATTGCTTAAAGCCCTTCTCAATGCCAATGTCCCAATATTTGAAGCTATTTTGCCATGCAAAACAAATTCCCCAAAGATACAGAATACAGACCAGCCAAAGCATGGCAACAGAATACTTGGAATAGAAAATAGCTTCGTCAATAAATTTTTCAAAATGCAAATAAAAATGGTGCCCTTTAGAAAAAAGGTTTCTTTGGGTCTCTTTATTCATATTGTCGCTCGATTTTTCATTTTTTTTTTTTTTTTTCTGTTTTGCTACTTTCTTGGACTTCTCTCTCAACTAGCTGACAGTAGAGAAAAATACGTAGGCGGACGGAGTGAACACAATGACCTGACTGTAAATCTCGACCTTGGGACCTTGGTTGCATGGCGACCTTTGTCTGGCCATTGTACGGATGTTCTATAGCTTGAATAGTTAGTTGAAATATTATAAATATTTGTAAATAATGAAAATCGAGACTAATCTACATTAACGTTTCCATATGATCATAAATATCTTTTAAATCTTTCCTTTTTGGTTTTGATCGATACAAGGGAAAAAACCATGATAATTTGTTCACATCATTGTTGATTTTCAGCAACACGGCCACAAGATATCATCAAATGCGAATATATTTATTTATACATATGTATGTATTATATATGTAGAATCAAAAAATTATGTATACGCAACGTTTTCCGACTTTACGACGAGACGCTGACGCAAAATACATAAAACAAAAAAAAGGCAAGGCGATTTTGAAAAGAAAAGCAACTCATCTTTCTGCGATATTTGTTGTTCTTGTGTGTCCATTTATGCTATTTTTATTTACTTTGCTTACGTTTTTTTGCGCCAATTGACGAATTGAGTACAAAGATTCAGTTTTGCGGCCACGCCACTTCCTTCGTCAATTGGTTAGACTTGAAAGATAGTTGCAATGCTTACTGACGTCACTGCAAAATGCCCCTAACTCTTTTAACACTTAGCATAGGCAGAGCACCATGAGCAAAACACAGAACACAGCACAGCAACAATAAACGTCCCCCAATTAACGATAATAACAATTGTAAAAGTATGTACGAATGTATATATGCTCTATATGTATCTATCTATTGGTGCGTCAGTACAAGCTGTCAGTGATAAGCCAAAACGTTCGTTGTTCGCCCCATTTAGTCGAATGCTTTATAATGATTTACGATAGTAAGCAAGTTTTAACTAGTTCAACTAAGTCCAATCCTCATTATACCCATTCATAAACGCTCATTATACCCTATAAATCATTACCTAAAATAGAGTATATTAGAGGTTTATTTAACTGATGGATGAGTAAGTTGTTAGATGAGTCGGGCTTTCGGCCAACGCTTAAGCGGGCAGTTATTTTCATATACTTTATAGATGTTTTAATGTTAATTTTTGACTAGAATCTAAGATATCTTAATATTTGGATTTTTATTGAATTCTACTTTTAAATGGAATTTATTTCAATTAGCTACCAAAGTACGTAACATTGTAATTTTTGTTACCTTTAAGATATATTTCTTTAAACTTTACATAATATGAATATTAGTTACTTGAGTAACTGCTTTCTTTCAAATCAATTGATTTTTTCTTCTTTATAGGATTGCTTTAATAAGCTTACTCGTTTTTGATTCTGAATGTTTTTGTCGGATAAATGTATAAATGTCATTCCTTGCAGACTATAAAAAAATTAATTGCAGACAAGGTTTGACAGCACACAAAATAGAATTAACCCGTTCCCGAAATGCCACCGCCATTTTTTATGGTTATTAATCAACGACAAATAAATTCGATGTAAAAGATATGTTAAAAATTGTGAAAAAATTAAATTCATCTGTTAGGACTAGTCAAATTAGTCAAACGATTGAAATTTCACTCAGTATTACTATCATAAAGTTCGAAAACGTTGCGAAATTGTTTTCAATTTCCTGTATGATTCTTAAATTGATTGCCCTTTTGATTTTGTTAATGTTTATTTGGTATTAGTAAGTACAATACATTCAGCTAGTTGTGCAAAAAAAAAAAAAAAATTTGAGTATCGTTTTCATTTTTTGTTTCATAAATGTAATTTAAAAGGAATTCACAAAGTTTTATTGGATTTAAATTGAAAGTTTGGTAAAAAATGATTGAGATCGCTATACAACTGTAAATATATATTTTTTATATAGATAAACAATAAAAAGCTTAACGAGCATTGAGTCTGATTTCTTGATCTGATGATATACTGGGTATATTATAGCCGATGACATGGAATTATGTTTGATTTTTGGGTGTAACACATGTGTTTACGATGTTTATACTTATAAAACGCTTTGCATAGAGGAAGAAAGTGGCAAAAAAAAACTATTTTTGCGTCATACACCAACACACACACACACATATTGCGGTTGACAGTTGAACAACAAAGGGGCTTGTCTGCGAGAAGGTCGTTCCATATGATAACAATCAAATTTGGAAAAGTAGTGGGAGGACAACAAACGAGATAGAGATATAGAGAGTGAGTGAAAGAGAATGAGTTAAGGAATTGAGAATTTTCGGGTCTGCTCTAGCCGAATAAATAACCATAAATTATATATATAAATATTCTTTACCGCAATTAGCGCAAAAATTTTCCAATTACTCAAAATAATTATTTCAGTGAATAAATAATAAAATATTGGATATACATCCGTATATCCGTTTCTGCTGCTGCTGCTTTTCACCGTGATGATGATTTAATTAGTAGTTCATGCCTGAAAGTGTCGGGTAATTACTAAAGCTGTCATTATAATCGCACACACAAAACACAAACACATACATACATACATAGTTGATTTTCGTCCAGCGGATGCTGTGCAAAGCTAAAACTAACTAATGCGCAAAAGGTCAAATAATTAAAAACAAAACCATAAACCAAAATAGTGCGATGAGTTTATACCCTTGCCAAACTTTTTTTTTTTAACTAAACAAAGTAATAATTAATAATTTCGAGAAATTCCAATGAGTTGTTAAACTGAAATCCTATATTGAGGACTGAATTTATCGTAAATTTTGCTCGGCGAATTGTTCCAAATCCAAATTCGAGTTCCTGCCCTTTCTTGCCTTTTTCTGACTCATCTAAGGAATAAAAGAATACCAAATAAAGTTGAAAGTATTTATGAAAAGTATATTCTCTTTTTTCTAATAGGTATTATAAATATAAATTATATGCGTAAATAAGTACACGTGTATATAGAGAGCTTTCGTGTGCGTGTGTGTGAGCTGACTTTTTTGGGGGTGTTATATGTGTACCCCCGCGGTCGGAGCTAGTTGCACCGCCACGAATGCGGGAAACTGCTAAAAGGAGAGACTAGAGGGATTACGTTTAATGAGACCAGAGAAACGCCAAAGTTTGTATCATGAAACATTTTAGATATTTACTAGCTACAAACTGATTTCAATGTTTAATCATTGCCCTGGCGGATGGGTGGCTGGCTGACTGAATGGTTGGCATGCCAATCAGTGACATTTGTTGCGTGCCTCGCCCGCACCGCCCACTCAACAAGGTTATAGCACACGCGTATGTGGTTGTTTCACCTTTGGTTTTTGCAACAATTACCCAACCACAACAGGCAACAGCAGCAGCAGACGACAAAGCCAGCCCCGCTGGGGAAGAGAGAGAGAGAGAAGTCACATCAGTCTGATGCTCAATTATAGAACCTTATAAAAAGCGTAATATACTTTTAGGTGGCTGTTGCAAACATCTTAAAAAAAAAAAAACACCCACATAGAAAGGGGAAAACCTCAAATCTTATTTTAACTCCCGTTGTTTACGTGGGTTGTATCAAGTCTAAGTGTGAGTGTGTGTGTGTGTCCTTTGCAGTCTCATTTTTCATATCCTCAAAAGCGTTTGCCAGTTAGAAATTTTCCAAGTGAAAATTTGTTAAATCAATCTGTCATCCACAACAAAAGCTGTATAATGTTTTGTTTCAATTATGCAGTGAAGTAAATCACTTCAATTGCATTACAATACACTGTGAGAAAAACGTAATAAATTATATATATTTGTTTTAACATGGGCGGAACTAGGGATAAAAATGGATGGTTCTTTGCCTCTCAAAGTAAGCAATAGGCTGGAAAAGTATTAATTTTCAACAATTTTATAGGTTTCGATAGATTAGAAGAATAGTTTATAGTCCCTAAGCCAAGAAATATAAGTTAAAAAAGGTTAACAAACAATGCATGTTCGTGCAAAAACGTTAATAAAGGTTAAAGATAAAATAAAAGTCAAGAATGTGCATATCTTTTATTTATTTGCATATCTTTAAATTGATTTTTATGGTAAACAAACATATCCTTTCATGCACAAGGAAAAAATTACCTCGAATAGTTTTATATATTAAATTTTATTGACACGGCAAGTCAAGCTTTATGACCAAATAAAGCGCATATAAAAAAATGGTAAAACGTTTAGCCTAAGGCCCTGGCAGCTTGTACGAAATAATTAAGTTTGCTAACGTTCTACATATAATAATATAAAAAACATTAATAGTAATAAAAAAATGCATTTAAAACAAAGTTTTTAAATATTTTTTACAAGTGATCCGGCCTTCTTTCATGAGCAGGCAAAACTATAGAAATTAAAAAAGGTTTATGCTTTTATTTTTACAGGAATTAACAATATTTAAAGAGCCTACAGTTACTCTTAAGCGTTACAGATAAAGATAAGAATCTTATATCATAAATTAAATGGCTCAGAAAGACGCCTAACACGGCTTAGCAATTAAAGTTTTAAGCCAGAGTGCTTTTCTGGTCAAAGAATGGAAAATGTTTGCTAACGGAAGTGAAAATTTCAAATTATGTAGTTAAGGTAACGCACAAGGAATCCAATGTCGTCCAAGTTTTTCTTGTCCCTAGTCAGTCTCTCCAACTCTATCGCAATATTCCTGACCTTGGTCTCTGCACAGGATTGTTTCTTTTACTTTTTGGAGATGCTATTGTTATTTCTTAACCTTTTAATCTTGGTTTTCAGGATATGTGCGCATGCACATCATATGAGAGGCTTTTTCGATGACCTTTTGCCAGAATCACCTGCCACCACAAACACCCACCCACAAAAGATTCCGGTTACAGCAACATGTTGAACATCTCTGCTAATATGTGTGTGTGTAATAACTAGACTAAAGCTTATATGAACTGTCATAAACAATACATAGAACAGTAGCAACAGCAAGAACTTCAATACATACTGAAAAGCAGTAGAAAAAGCGCAGGAATGTGCCGTGTAAAATGGTAAACAGTGAATTTTTTGATTAAAATTCAAAGTGTATTAAAAGAGTTTTTTATATTTGCATGTATATACGTAGATGTATGCATAATAGTCGCGTGATCCATACAACAAAATATTCTCAATGGGGAAACGACTGCAAACGGTTTGGAATTTCAGCAGAAAATCAAATTAGTCTTTTCCACGCATTTGCATTGAAATGGAAAATATGGCCAATGTTCAATGCATGTTCGTGCATTTTGTATTTGGTTTGCTACATTGTAAATGTGTGTGTGTGTGTGAGTGAGTGGGAGGATTACAAGGTCAAAGTGCACAACAATAAAACAACGCAAAGAGAAGAAATTGCAAAATTCATTAAACAATGCGGGAAATTTCTTTGTTAAAATTAAAGAAAATTCAGATTTCCTTTAAAAATATATCTTTCTCAATGAGATTTACCTAATGTGTTGGTGGTTGGCTGGCTGGTGTGGTAACGACCACTTGATATAATGATGACAGCAATTATGAATGAATGGAGGTCGCTGGATAACAACAGGCAGGGCGCAATTCATCATCATGTCGGAGTGTAATTCTTCAACTTTATTTAAAAAAAAAAAAACACTGAGACGGCTTCCCTTTTGGCTTTTCTTTTCTAGACCCTGTCGTCGTCGTCGTTTTTGCGTGCCAATAATAATGACGTCACATTGTGCCAAAGAGGGGTTGGGGTGTGGAAGAGGCCAATTTGCATGCCAGCAAGTCGTTTATGCTTAGTTGCAGTTTTTTTCTCTCTCCTTTTATTATTTCCCTCCATTTTGTGCGTATTCTCGGTGCTACGACAAATCCACAACCCATTCAGCAAACAAAGTACCCCTACACACAAACACACACACACACACACACTCACAAAGAACCAGCCGCCCATTGCTACACTTCCGCACGAGTAGAGTAACAATTGTGTGTATTTTCAAGGAAATCAATCATCCAGAAATAGATCAACTCGTCGGTAGTCTGGGGCGTTTGTTGGATTTTAAGCTATTGTTTTATTTTTCTATTTTTTTTTTCCTATTGTTAGGTGGTGGTTGATGGGTGAACTGGCCATGGGTGAAAGGTAAACTTTAAGACTGAAACCACACCACATCATGGCTTGGCTAGCTTTCAACAGTGGTTTTTTTTCGGATGGGTGGGTTAGGAGCCGATATTATTTACTTTCCCTTAATGGTTGTGGATGGCTCTAAAAAGTTGTTTAGAATCGAATCATTTGATTGTACGCAAATGGCATTTTAACTTAATTAAATTAAAAGAAACTATGTTTGAATATTCAGGAAAGTTAAATTTCTGCAAACTTTGAAATTGATTTTGTCTAACTAACGTCTAACTATTGTTTTTTTTCTGTTTGTCGAAGGATTGTCTATTAACATTTTTAATTTTTATGCTTAATTGAGCGTTGAAGGTAATACAATATGAAATTTTTTAATATGCTTCAAATATTTGCATTATAATGCTAATGCTTTAGCCTAAAATAGTTTGGCTGAATCACCTATAAATAGTTAATATTTTTATAGCCTACCAATGCGAAGGAAAATTACTATGCCTAAAAGATAATAATCATAATAAAAAGTTTTCTCTTGTATAGTAATCACACACACACACACACACTTAGTTGGACGGACAGTTGTCGTAGAACGTACACGTCATAGTCCTGACGCCAAAGAAATTGCCTTTTTTCTTTCATTCACAAAATTTTGCCAATGCTATTAATCAACAAGAAGTCCCCCCCCTCTAGGGCTCCTCAGTTGCCCTGCACCTGCTACCTCTATTTCTGTATAAGCATAACAATAAAAACAAAACAAAACCGAGAAAAAAATCGGTGGAATTATTGTGAATCAACAGTGCGCGTCACCGTCGACGTGGGCAACGTTCTTAGGCAGCGGTGACAGGCGGCCACGACAGGTCCTATTGATTAGGTTCACGTGTCGATACTTAAATACACTTCTCTATCCCACCAACCTACCTAAATACCTCTCCTTCCTTCTTACTATATACTCAGACACGTCTGTAGTTTTTGGTCTCGTAATTGCTAAAAAATATAGAAGGGAGGCAATTTTTTATTGTCGTAGCATGGCGCTTGAAAAGTTTCATATTCTTTTTACAAAACGTGTGTTACGTAAATACCAAAGTAAAAGGCAGAAAGAGGGCCCAAATGGGCGGTAAAGCTTTTGGGAACTTTGTGCCCAAAAGTAAATTTGTGGCATGCCATATATTTTAAGACGCCGCTACAAAAATGTACAAATTAATAAATGAAATGTTTATTATAAGTTGCTGCCGCCAAAAAGTAAGGTTCATTCACTTGATGAGCCCCTAAAAAGTATGCTACACATTTTATGAAATGTTTAAAAGATGTGGGAATTCATTTTAATAAATGTGTGAACCTAATTAATAGCTATTGCTCGCTTTCAATTTTAACTTAAAATTGTCAAAATGAAATATGTTGCTAAAAATATTGTGTTAATAAAAGCAGTGGCGTATCCTTAATAAGCAAAATGAGGGAAATTTCCGCCCCAAAATCATGCCTTTAATTAAGCAAGTACTCAAAAATTTTCCCCACCAACATTATGACCAAAATCCGAAACTGTAAACGAGTATGGACAATTAAAATTACTTATTGGGCTCAAGTTGGTATTCAGTTCAGTAGTTTTGGTTCACTCTGCTTAAAAAAACAAACCAAATTATAAATTGAATTTATTTTTGCCGACAAATCAAAGCACAAAGCACAAAATTATATGCCAATATAGTCAATCGAAAACTAATTACAATAACACCAACTAATTTTTATCTTCAAGAAGTGGATAATACATATCTCTTTCATTGTTCTTATTTTTTGTCGGAAAATTCACAGTCAATGCAATTTACATTAATTTCTGTTTGCTCTTATTCACAACAAATAGTAATTTAAATCTCTTGTTTTACAGACCTTTTTCGTTAGCCATGTCCGACACGGCCAAGTCCAATAATAATGCCGCCAAAAGTAGTGCAGCAGCAGATCCGGCAGTGGCAAATGGAGCTGGAGAATCAACGCAGCGCAGCAATCACAACAAAAACAAAATGAAATCCACACACAACAGCAGCGGCGGCGGCAGCAGCGCTGGCGGCAATAGCATAGACAAACTCTCACCGGATCAGGATATCTATATTAATGCTGCTGATGGCCTTCCCAGCCAGCATCCAACTCTGCCACCCGAGGGCGATGTTGACAGTGATACAGAGCCAGAAGTGGATCCAGATTCATTTGATGATTTGCCCACATCAATAATTGTCACCAATATACACTCGGAGGTGTTTACCAATCCGGAACTGAAGCATGACATGGAAGAGCTTTTCCGCACATTCAGCGATTCGGCCACCTTCCAATGGTTGCGCAGTTTTCGCCGACTGCGGGTCAACTATGACAATGCCATTGCAGCGGCCAATGCACGCATAAAACTGCATCAATATGAGTTTAATAAGAAGACCGTTATCACTTGCTATTTTGCGCAGCCGGTGACTCCGGTCAACAACAAGAATCTACAGCCACCGGCTCCTGTTAAACAGTTCCTTATCTCGCCGCCCGCTTCACCGCCGGCGGGGTGGGAGCCACGAGAGGAGGCCGAACCTTTGGTCAATCATGATCTGCTAGCCGCATTGGCCAGTCTAACGCCAGGTGAATCCCATGAATTGCATCCACAGAGTGAGGATCAGCCGGCAATAATAGTGCACACGGCAATGGTGCCCGAGGGTGGCACTGGTCCAGGATTGCCAATTGTGCAGACGAAGTGTCCGGAGCGCGTATAAACGAGTAACCAAAAGTTTTAATTTTGTTGTATTGCCAGTTTTTAATACATACATATATGATATATGCCTCTAGGTAGGCATATACCAATATACATTACTATATATACATATTTATATATGTATGGTTTTTGAGTATTTTTTGTAAATAATTTTAAATTCAATTGTGATTAGTTTACACAATACATACATATTGTTTTGTATTAAATATGTTTAAAACGTTTTCCGCCCCTCCTAATTCAATTCTGTTGTAGCCAACGAGCATTTAAAATAGACAGCGGCGATTAACTTTCAAAATCTACATATATTTCCTAATTAACTCTAAATGTATTTTCGTTTAAATTCAAAAAATCAGATACAAAAAAGATGAAATGAAAAGAAACCCGACAATTTTCTCTCGATGTATAAATGTTACTTACAATTAGAAATACTCGAGGCTGCAACAACGTAGAGAACAACCAACCGCAAAGAAAAAAACAAACCAAAATGGATTACAAAATGGAAACTAAACTAATATATCTCTCTCAGTGTACCTTGGCTATAAAAAGTTAAAAATGCACGATATCGAAAAACGACATGAAAACGAAAGCATAATCTATGTAAATCCTATATCTATGTAAATGTTAATGTAATTTGTAAGTCAGCAAAGTGAAATATCAGTATAAGATATTGACATACTTATAATTATATATGTATACATCTATATATTCATACATTGTAGTTAAAAGAAGAAAATGGAATGAAAAACCAGAAAACCAAATATATTCAATTTCGAAATGAATGTTCTCAACTGTACCAAATCCAAAAACAAAAGGGATAAACTCTCTTAAATTGATTTAATTGGCTCTGGGGTGGAAACACAAACTTTTCAGTTCTCCCACAACTTCCGACATTTGAGATAACAATTAAAGGAAACAAAACAGAGCGAATTTTTTTTATTTTTTGTTATTCCAACAGTGAGAACGGCAGCCTCGTTGGTTTATTTCTTGGCCTTAAGTGAGAAATTAAAACTTATGAAACTAAAATGGATCAGGTATTAAGGCTATATAGTGTCTGGCTTATGAGAATGTTTAACAACAAGGCAAACAAAAACACAAATTTAGTTTTGGCATATTCTCCCTCTTTCTCTTTATGTGCTTACTTGTCACTTTGAATTTCTTTTAGTGGCACCATCTGCTCAGGATCCTCGGGATAAATACTATTCTGTGGCGGTTTACGACCAGCACATTGACTGAACCAAGTATCACCTTTGCCAAAGTTTTCACCATCCTCAATTGATTCGGGCATCGGTTGATTCATTGTCTCTGGCAGAAACATGACCCAGAAACCAGATGCAATAGCCACAACTCCAAATAGAACGGCAGGTATTTTGGGATCAAATGAATCCAGCAGAGTTATCAATGGAGTCAGAGCTCCCGATAAACGAGCACACATAGAGCCCAAACCCATGGCCGAGTTCCGTACCACAGTGGGGAAGAGTTCGGCGGAATAATTGTAGATGACAGCAAATGAACCAGCTATCAGTAGTTTGCCCAACATTACCACAGATGTCGAGGTGGTGCTACCTTGGGCAATAAAAGCTGCAATAATGCAGCACAAGCCACCACCCAGCATAAGAGTGGAGGTAATGGAACGGCGTCCCAAGCGATCGAGTATAAATACAATGGTTATATAACTGGGGAACTCCACCAGACCCATAATGAAGAGTATAAGATACGGATTGCCGTATAGTTTGCCAGCGCTCAGCGAGAGTCCATAGTAAACAATGGAATTGGCGAACCAACAGAGGCAAACATTAAGAGTTTTCATTCTCAAATTGGGTGTACGGAAGAGATCTTTGAGACCGGCACTAGATTTCTCTTCCACTGCCGTTTGTTGCCTCGCCTTCAGCACAAAGTAATCCTTATCGATTGGAATGCCCGAACCATTGATACGCAAACCCTTGGCCACAATGTCCACAGCCTCGGCAGCACGTCCTTGCATCCAGAGCCAACGTGGTGATTCGTCCAGCCACCACCAATGGCCCAAGAAGAGACATCCATGCAGACCATAGACAACCTGCAGCAATTGCCTATTATTGATAAGAGCTCCCCATCCAGCCACTAACATTATACCTCCAGCAAAAACAGCCTGAAATGAACGAAAAATAAATCAGTTAACGATAAGCTATGTATTTGGATTTTTGTCTCACTCACCTGGAATGTTATGCCGCAGACTGTGCGTTTGGTGGGTCCTACCAGTTCCATGGTTAACACAAATCCACATATATAAGCTCCGGCTGAACCCACTATACCCAGCACAAAACGCGCTGCCATGAAACTAAAGTATTCGGGTATAAAGGCCACACCCACACCGATAATTAACTGAAGCAATGCCGACCAACAGAATACGGTTTTGCGGCCAACTTTATCGGCCAAACCACCCAGAGTCACTGCACCCGTGAATACGCCCAACATGTAGACAGTCTGGACTATCGCACCCAGCCAACGGCGATCACAAACGAAATTCCAATCTATTGTCCTCGAATCCTTGTAGTAAGTATTATCATAGACATATTGAGTGCATGTCACTATTGTCCCATTGTCCAAGGGATCGTACATATGGCAAGAGTCCAATTCGCCATTATCCTTTAACGGTATGGCAGCGAGTATATCACTGGTATTCCATGGCACCTGGGAGAAGGTGCCATTATCGATTCCCTCAATGAAACAACGATGATCGGGCACAGCGGCAACTGTGACCAAGGAGAGCATATGCAGACCAGCAGTCAAGGCGGATAATACTTGCAGGAAGAACTGAAGGAATTGATATTTACCAAATTCCCCTAAAATAATCAACATAAAAGAAAATTGTGATGAAATATACATACATATGTGCTTAAGGTCTATTTAATTTAATTACACTTAAGATACATTGTATTATTTAATCTGATTGGAGCTGTGCGAAAACGATTTTCGACCAGATTGGGTTCTATAGAGTCTATATAAGTTAGAATTAGGAATAGAATTAAGTTAGATTTGTACTAAAAGATCCTTCCTTTGTAAAGGCTCTTGTTGCTAGAGATTGGCAACATTTAAAATTTGTTGCAATGTTAGCGGGTATGATTTGATCGTATGTTGCCAACCACGTATCTTCGGGTCAGCGAATCCAGAAAATCCAGGATGGCGGCGAGGTGGGTACACCAAGCGTCTGTTTTAATAGGTTTCTAAGTTCTTTAAGCAACCCGTAGGAGTCATTGTAAATTAGTACTTGGGCAAAGTGAGATGTGTTAAGTGGTCAAGTGATACTTAAATAATTAACAAAGTCACTATAATTTTAAAATTTATAAATCCAACATAATTGAAAAGAATTACATATATTTTTTTGGTAAAGTACATTTCCTTTCGGAGTGCTTTAAAGTGTTAAATATATACATTTCGGCCAAGTCCCCAAGAGGGCCGAGTCACATAAGCATAACGAAAACAAGATAAATACTTGCACTGGCGGCCACCGCACCATTTTTCACATTCCCGAAAGTATCTACATCTATTTCATATAAACAAGAGAACAAAAAGCACAAAACCCAAATACAAAAAAAAAAATAAGGAAAAGAAAAGATCCAAAACTTTGAAGGACGACAACTAAGCCTCGCCCGAATGCATACATAGGATGTCTATTTTTTTTGTTAAGCTAGGATTAGGTATAGAAAACTAAAAATTAATTTTTGTTAGTGTTTTTTGTGTCGATTGGTCAAGTACTCTAATGATTAAAGATAATTAAAAATGATTAAATTTGGAGATATGTAAAAATGTAAAGGCAATCAGCAACAAGCAGCTTAAATAGGTCAGCAAAGAAAAAAATCACTTATATACATGGATAGGCTCAAGAGAAAATTACAGGGTATGCATAGTCGGTGCTAGAATATTTTTTTTCTTTCTTTCCTTAATTTCTTATCTTTACAGCAGTACGGAGAAAGCGTTTTCTTTTGCCAACTTTAAGTATGTTTAAAACTCTAATTTTTTTCTCTTAGATAAGTAATAAATATTTATAATGTCTGTCTAAAATTTATCTTTGAATTCATCCATCTACACATGTCTCCCCTGTAAAGCAAAAAGGGATCATCTGAAGTTAAAGCTTCAAGCGGACGATGATCATAGGATGGGTGGGCAAAGTTCAATCACAAAACCACCAGCAAGCATAGAAATGCACCTTGCATTATCAGCGTATGCAATTGTATCTTTCTTTTCTATCTTTGATTTTTTTTTATTCTCTCTCTTGTCGCAGGCACGCTCAATTTTAAAAATAGAATAATGAGAAAAGCAGGCAGGTCGACGAAGAAATAAATACTTGTGGTAACTGGGTTTTGGCAGACGAGCTAGTGCCTGAAATCTACAGCGTGCCAGCCGATATCCAGCTGCTTCATGACCAGCCAAGATTATACGTTACCCGTTACACCTTTGTTTCATTAAGCTGAAGATTTTTCAGTGTCGTCAAAAGGCAAAGAACAAGTGAGTAAGTGAACAGGATTAAGAACAACTAAGTAAGTGAACAACTGATCTATCTATCTAAACGAAACTTTGCTATAAGGTGAAGTGTTTCGTAAACTTTGCGGTTGATTATACAATCTTTCAAAAATGCCGCATACTACATACATATTTGTATAGATGAGATTAGGTGTTCATATTTCACTTTCCATAACTCAAACTATTAACCTTCTATCGATGGCATAAACCGTAAGCCTATAAGTTTACCGCAATAGGTATACATTTCGACTTTATTGGGTTATCACATATTATATATGTATGTATGTTTGTATGTATGTATATAGAAGGCATTTCACATAGTGGTCAGTTTTCAGGCATTGTCGTCACTCAATTTCGATGTCGCCGTAGTCTATGCAATTAAATCAAGTGGAATTTATTCAATTCGATTTCAATTGAATGGCATATATAAATGTGTCGCTAAAATATTTGTACACACATACATACATTTTTTTGTTTTTTTAGAGAGAGATAGGAATAAAGACTGCAGTGAATTGATTATGACAAAAAGGCAAAAAGCAATAGCATTTCCATTACGGTACGATACGATATGATCGGTTGATCGTCCGGTCAGGGACTGTGTAAATTTTCTATAGACATAGCCTAGATATTTGACACATGAACGAAAAATCGAACGGTCCAACGTTCAATCGGCAATTTCAATTGATTTGTGCGGATCTACTATATAAGTATGAAATATTGATGGTAAATAAACTAGACAGCGACCTTAGAAGCCATACAATTTTACACATACATACATATGTACACACAATGAGACAAACAATCTTCTCAGACATTACATGATGGTCTGAGAATTTGTTTTCAAAAATTGTGCAAAATTATGTCACATTTGGTGTAGATGATGTTTCAATTAGCTCCAATTCGCCTGCAATCTTTAATTAAATTCAATTAAAATCTAACGCCTCGCAGCATATCATTTCGATTAGAAAAAGGCGTTAAAAAAAAAATAGTCTGATAATAAACTAATAGGCAAATCATAATCATAACAAAAAACAACAAAAAATTATAGTGACACATAAATAAATTATTATTCAAACCAAAGAAACAAAGTAAATCATTGTATAGACATAGTTTGTTACCAAGTGCGGCTTTGTTTTTTTTTTTTTTTTTGACGAAAAAATTGCTTTTTTATACCAGATAAAAATCTTTCCTCTATGGGAAAACTAAAAGCTGATAAGCCATATTTTGTTTACATCCATCGAATGATTGGCAAAGGGTGAATGGATGTTTATCCAGCTGTGCCATGGCCTTTGAGTGTTGTGTCTATATAGTTAAATCAGTTGCGGATCTGGTTTTTGTTTTTAATGCATAAATAGATGGAAAATAGATCAATCGCGCTAGAAAGAACTATGTATACCTGTTGTTTAAGAAATTTTAGATGAATTTAAAATGGTCGAATCTGAAGTTCAAAAAGAAGCTTATCCAGGGAATTTTATGGGGAATGTTTGTAAGAAATGGCTATCAACAATTTGGGAAACAAGTAACAAGTAAATTTAAAAGAAAATATGATTTTATCAAATCAATAAAACCAATAATAGATTCTTAATTGTTAATTATAAATTTACTTTCGTATAATTTACTTGGTATTGAAATTCTTTATTGTTAAGGAAGAAGTTCTCCAAGTAGTAAATATTTGAGAATATACTTGAAATCGCTACAATTAAAAAAGATTATGTTGTTCAAATATAAGTTCCGAATCCGTTCGTTGTGTATGAAAATAAAAACAATTCAATACAAACATTTTTATTGTTTAACAAAAATCTACAATTGATTTAGCTTGGGATAGGTCAGTAAATTGAACTGTGATTATTAGAGAGCAAAAACAAGTCGGTTTTTTTTTTATTATTTTATGAAATGAGATTTTTGCTTATCGGCGAAATAGAATTCATTTTAAAGGTCACTTATAGCTTTGCATTGCCATGTGGGAGAACTTTCAAAGTCGTTCTTTAAAAACAAAAAAAGACCTTCTTGAGCAAAGCAAAAAAAATAAATAAGAGCGCACACGCTCACGCCTCCAAAATGTTGGTAATTAAAGTATCAAAGACTTCGCCAAAGCCAAGTGAAAACCAGTTTTGAGATACATTTAGGTATTAATTTTTTGTTTGCAATTCTCACAAATGTATGTACGACATACATATATGTAAATAATATTAAATACACAGACTTACTAATGCGTTCATTACACTCAGGCAGGCGATACAGGTTTGCGAATTCACAAAAACAAGTTTATTAATGAAATTAATGTTAGAAATCAAATTCAAAGAGAAAATCAAATGCTTTTTTTTTATAATCATTTATAACAGCTATCAAATGGTTTAAGTGATAAGAGAATTTATGGCTCCATTTTTCTTTTTTACAATTGTAATAAAGTTCTAAATGTGATATATACCTACATGTATATATTCTAGAATCTAGATCTATTTACAATTCAAATGTGGTTTGCCATTCTGCTCATAAGTTTCACATACAAATCTCTCATGCAGGTTGATCTTATTTAATTATGGCATCATGTAAATGACTTCTATAAACACCTTTTATTGTTATGACAAGCCAAGTGACTGTTGTTGATAATGGTGTCAGCAGACAAGTACGACGAGTACCCATGTTGAATTGAAAAGATATAGTCATACCTAAGGCCTAGGGAAAAACCTTGAGATTATTAAATTAGAACAATTTCGATGGCAATTGCGAAAAGAGGTGGGAAGGGGCATAACAAAAAACGCTGTAATTAAAACTGGCTCTTATGCGAAATTGTCGGCAAAACTTGACAGACTCTCACTCGAAGCTTGCTTGATTAAATGAAAAATATTAACGTTAAAATTAAAAAAAAAACACACACACACACACACATACACACTTTTTCATGCAGTAGCAGCAAGTTAGATAGCTTAGAGTTCAAATAATTTATTTGAATAAGCCGCCAAATATATACACTAAATGCTAACCTTATCCATCCTACACAGATAACACATTATTTGATAACCGCAGCACAGCAGCAGCACCTTATCAGCTGCAACTTGGCAACTGTTTTGTGCTTTATTTATTTAAATCTTACCCAATTTTCCCATAAGATCCTCTAGAACATGATCCACAGCCATGTCGCTTGATTGCTTGATTCTTATGAATGAAAGTTCTTTAAATGAATAAACAACGTCTTATACTCCTTTTTTTTGGTAGCCAAAAATAGGCGTCTTCACAGTGCGATCACCGCCACCAACATTTGAACTCTCTAAATGCCAACTATAAACTGAACGAATTCGATTCGAATTCAGTCGAAGCGTCGAGCTGTGCTTGTGCTGACTGGGGCAGAAAACCCAACAAAATACTCACACTCACATGCCCATATTCTCCACACTCCAGAGATAGCATAACGTCACGCCACAATCGGTTCAAGCTGATAATACATATGTGTGTGCTGAGAGCTTTTCATGTGTGGATCGTAATGAGAGTTAACCAATTGTTACCTAGGCCAATAAATTCCAATATGTACCTACTAAGGAAATCCACTTATGATTGGAAATAAATGTTAGAGAGTCAAGAAACTCAAATGTCTTGGATATAATAACAATTGAAGCAGATTTTTAAGAAGTTTTAAAGCTCTAGAACTCTTAGAAAACCCCGCTACATTTCCATGGTTTGCTAATCCCATAAAAAAATTGTTGGAATTTCCTTTTTAAGATCTAAGAAAGGAAAAACCATTTCAAGAGAAAGATTTAAAAGCATTGAATCAATCTAATAAATATATATAGATATGAAGACTATTAACTGTGTTGAATTTCGAATCCTATGCCCTTTGTCATTGAAAATTGAGTTTTCATATGCTAGGCCTCTATAATAATGTCAAAAATAAATCATTTCTATTCTAAGCATTGCTTGAAGTTTTACAAAGCTAAATTCATTTCATTTTCGATTAGAAGACAAAACAAATTTAATTTCAAAATTAATTTAAGCGGTAAAAAAGCAAAATGTGTGAACCGGTAAATACGGATCCCATGTCCTTTTTATATTTAGATCTAATGGCAAATCATTTGTTACGTGACATTGAGGAAACGTCAAAGGACTTTAATAACAAAATGATATTCCTTAGGGAACAGGAACGTAACATTTTGGAAAATGCTAAAAATGTAAGACAAATTAATAACTAGAGTAAGATCAATCTAATAACTCAAATAAAATACATAATTTTTATTAGCTTATATCCATTGATGAGTTCTTGGACTTACTCAGAAAGTGCGTAGTTAAAATGGAAATCGAATTAAATGACAATGAGAATGGATTAATTGAAGCAGAAAGGACTGTGGCACGTCTGGAAAGATCGTTGTCAGCATTCGAATCCCTAGGTGGTACATGGGTGCCCCTGCAACGTTGCTCTTATAAACATCTCTTGAAATTGCTTTTATCGGCCGACCGATCACACGCTCAATGCGCTTGTCTTAAAGATGAGATTGAGGAGTTTAATCAAGACATATTCGAAAAAATGGCACCTGAAAAAATGGCAAGAAAATTAAAAATTATTTTAATTACTTTTGTCCAACTTGGTTTCTTGTAGATCGGCGATATAATTGATTACCATAACAAAGTCTTGGAGTTGTTGGATCTACAGGTTCAACTATTAGAGTCTCAAACAGGCGAGCTAAAGATTAATTTTGATCAAATTTCTAAGGATATGGATATTAGCAGTTTAAGCACAAGGCTCACTTGCGAAACGGGCAAAGAGATCATGGCCGATAATAAAAAATTGCAACTGTTTAAGAAATAATTTCGTATACTTTTCGATGTAACAAATTATTGTAATGAGAAATTATTATGGAAACAAAAATGTAAATGCATATTTCATACTTGTAACTTGCATTTTGTAACTTTGTGCTTATGAAAATATTTAGGGGTTAAGATTTGGTTGTCTGTTCTTAAACTTTGTATCCTAATCCTAGTTGTTGGCATCACGGAAGAAGAGCACATCATCGGCTATAATGCTGGTACTGGTCTTTTGATTGCCCTGCTGATCTGTAATCTCGCCATAGGAAATTTTGCCCTGGACCATTGTGCGTTGTCCTTTCTTGAGATACTCAAGAACTGTGTCCCGCAAATTGGGCTTAAAAACTACCACACGATGCCAATCTGTACGCTGGGCCCAGTCGCCATTTTCGTATCTAGAATGCGTGTATATTAAGTGAATGAAAAAACCATTACTTTCAATGGAATACATACTTGTAGTTGGTGTGTGTGGCCACAGAGAAGGTAACCACTGGATGCTCTTGAGATCCTCGCAATTGAGGATCTGCTCCCACTCTACCCAATATGGTTACATTATTCACAGCTGTTAAATTGATAAACATTAATGCAATTTCACCATATTATTTCGCAACTACAAACTTTTTTCAATTTTGGCGGGAGCTGCAGTTGTTGATGTTGCGGCTCCTCGTGCCGGCAATTGACGCAACGCATTTAAAATAAGCGGCAGCTAATAAACGGATATGCTATTACAACTTCAATTTATAGGAAATTAAAAAATATTACTCACAAGTCGTTTCGGTTGTTGCATCATAATTATTTTTACAAAAATATTGCAAGAAACTTAAAGAACAAAAAGTTACCTAACCAGGGCTGGAGAAGAATAAGTCCTTACTGTCATCGAAACTTCATCGATAATTTTGATAAAAGTTGGCAGTCCTGTTGCTGAAATATTTGTTATTAACCCAGCCCTGGTTCAGCAGCTGACGCCAAATAAACAATAATAATAGGCAAATTTGTGTAAGATTTATACAAAAATTGATAAATATCCTAAACAATGGCAATGCTTTGCCGAACCTGTGGCCAACAAGTGCATGCATTAAATTCCAAACACTTGTTTGATGAAGATGGCATGGAAATTGTCCGAAATATTAAAATTCTAACAGACATTTTGGTGAGCATTACAAATAATAAACATTTTAAATAACTTAAATTGAAATGTTAAACAATATATTTCTAGATAACTAATCAAGCAGCCATGCCCGAAAATATATGTGTAAATTGCCTATTGGTTGTAAATAACGCTATAGACTTTCGGGAACGTTGTATCCAAATGCACAATCATTTACTGGAACAGCACATGGCAAAAGATGCCATGGAGCACGATAAACTGGAGAGGGAAACTTCAACATGCATAGAGGATGAGCAGGATACACTAGAGCCAAAAATTGAAGATTACAATGACTTGATATATGAAGTGGATGAGGAGGAAGATGAATTTCTAGACTGTTCTCCCTCAACACAATCGATTCAAGAAGTTGATGAAGATGATCCACAAATGACTGCCGAAGACTATGCCCTGATATATGATGAAGAAGTGCAGGAGGAAGAGGTCAGAAGTGAGGCATCACCTGCAGCATCAGTATCCTCTAATTCCTTACATGTTCCCGGATTCCGACCACGTAGACGTATACCATCCAGTGAACGAAAACCGCCACCGAAACGCAAGAAACCAACAGAGCCATTTTTCTGTGATCAATGTGGTAAATCCTTCTGGGAGAAAGGTAATCTCGTTGTCCATATGAAACGTCATGATGCCAAGAAATACGAGTGCCCAGAATGTGGACGAAAAGAGTTTACTGCCCATCTCCTCAATCTGCATATACGCATCAAACACAAGGGAGAGTTGCCCTATGAATGTAAATTCTGTGGCCAGCGATTTGATAATAGTTTGAAGCGGCTTAAACATGAAAGGTAATACCAAATTAAAGGTTTCAAAAAACCAAAAATATTTTAAACTACTCTTCTTTACTTTTAAGGGTTATTCACATTAAGTATGTATTTCCTCGCCCATTTAAATGTCAAATATGCGAGAAAAGTTTTAGAGATAAAACCTCATTTGCTAAACATGGTTCAATACATTCGGGTGAAAAACCACATCAGTAAGTTTCTTAATATTAAGTATTTTATTTAATTTACTAATTGTTAATTTTCTTTTTTTTTTTTTTCCAGATGTGAGGTTTGTCAGACTTCTTTTAATCAGAAAAGAACATTGATAAATCATTATCGTAGTAAACAACATATAAAGAACCACGAAGCACTAAAAAACAGATAAAATTATTTTAAAATAATTATATATTTAAATTTTATATATCTGCTATATTTTTAATGGCCAAAGTTAAATATATATATATAATATATATGTAATGAAGAATCAAAGAAATAAAATACAAACTCATAAAAATGTATTTGCTCCACAAACATCAATAGAAAAGATACGTTCAGTTAAAAGTTAAAAAAAAAAAGCTGAAAAATTTAAAGTCTAAAAAAAGAGTTTCAAAAATTAAAGTTTTTAATTGAGATTTTTTTGCATTTTAATTTTTAATTCTCATTTGATTCAACAAAAATAAGCTGTTCCGCTTCTGAAATATTGCAGACCTTGACCAGATTGATACTTGGATCGATTAGAACTGTCTGTTCTTGTTGCTCTTGCTCTTCCAATTGTGGTTTATGACCATTTTCTAATTTGTTTAAATTCTCTTTGTGCATTTTACTAATTCTATGGGTATTTGCATTATGTTTATATCTGAAGCGAACATCGCATAAATCACATCTGGATAGAAAATAATGATTAATGTGTAAACAAACATAAAGATAATACCAATTAAGCTTACTTGTAAGGCCGTTCGCCAGTGTGTGTCAGTTGATGATCCTTGAGTTTTTGGCGAACAAAGAATCCCTTGAGACAAACATCACATTGCAGTGGTCTCTTGTCGTGGGTCATTTCGTGTCGTTTGGCTTTGGCCGGTTCGGAAAATGCTTTCTCACAGTGCTTGCATTTATAGGGTCTAGCTCCCGTATGTATATTCATATGCCAGGCGAGGGCATATTTATGAGTATAGCTTTTATCGCAGAGTGTACAATAGTGACGTTCAGCCTTTGCTGGTTGAGCTTTGGGTTTGACATTAAGGCGATGAATAATTATACGCGGAGCAGCATTATGGACTTGCCTGCAAAAGGCAAAATAAATATAAACAATTTGAAATTCAAATGGTTTTCTATTTTGATACCTACTTTTCATGATGCTGTCTTTGATAGGAAGCTTTAAAGGATTCACTGCAGTATTTACAGGAGTATGGTTTCTCATCATTGTGCCTAACACGGACATGTATGTTGCGGGTGTACGAATCATAGAATTTTCTGGGACACTCTGGACAACTGTAGTTCATCGTACGACTATGTCTCAGCATATGCATTTGCAGATTACAAGCCAATTTGAAAATTAGTCCACATTGATCACAAACGAAACTTGGCGGTTTGGCCCTTATTTGCTCACGACGTATACGATTACGTTCTTCTTTGGTACGCTTGGGTCCTAAAGATTTTGTTTGCTTTTTGTCTTTCGTTTTGGATCTCACATTAGATTTGATCGTTGTTGATTTGGTTAAGGGCGATTTACGACGTGTGCTTTCAACTTCTTTAACTAATTCGGGATCGCCAGAGTATTCGTTTAGGAGATTCTCAAAAATCTGGTTACCCAGGGCTATGCTTTTGGGATCATCATTTGACATTAAAGCTGGTTGGCCTTCCTCAACAATAACCTCTTCATACGGCAAATCCTCAATGTGAGCATCAGTTTCTGCATATACTACATTTTCGTAGGCACATTCAATTCCAGAGGCTTCATCGGCTTCCTCGGCAACTTGATTTAATTTGACTTCTGTACGTATACAATTTTCACGAAACTCTACAGCTCTGCGTAAATTGTCAACACATTTTCCACACATATGATGGGGTAGACTCTCAGGGCAATTGATCTAGAAAATAATAAATTTAACGATGTAAATAAAGTTAAAATCTTTAAAAGTATAAGTGAACTAACCCAAACTCCTGTAATAGCTTCTATGTGAAATAAGAGAACCTGATTATCCTTTACTTTTAGATCCTTGAATTCATTATCGGCGACAAACTGTTTTCCACAGGTTCTACAGGGGATCAAAGGTTTGTCTTTAATCTCTATATCATCCCTTATATCATCGGTGGTCAAGGGATCGGATTCAATTTTTATCTGTGATGCAATTACTTCATTCTCGTTATCATTCGGACTAACAAAATCTGGAGCTGAGGCCAGGCCGGTGGTATTGCGGACATAACTCGGTGTTGGCACAATGTCAACTGGAGCTCTGGCCAATGCCTCCGCCTCGGCAATAAGTTCATCTACCAATTTCTTATTCTCTCGTCTTTGTGAGCGCTCTTTGCGGGCCTTTTCCGATTCGCTTTCATCGTGCTTGTTGATACACGGAACAGCTCCCGGCTTTAAAGTGCGTCTCTTACACAAGCCTAAAAAGAAAAAAACATTTTGTATTGAAAGTATCAAATCAAATCAAATTACCACTTACCCATTTCAAATTGCAGGCTTCCTTGTATATCCTCATCTCTGAAATGCTCACTACAAACAATCGGATTCTTTAGTTTAAGTACATTTTTATTGCGGCAAAATGTCACCCATTGCTTCACCGCATCTGGACACTTGGGAAAGTTAAAGAAACTCAGGGGTCGGCTGGGGGTCTCTTTCCCATCAGAGGAATGAGTTTGAGAATTTTTTGATTTATTTCTGCTGGGTAAAACATTGCTGCAATTAAAAACGCAGCACCTCATTTTGGTTGAACAACAAACATTGCAAGTGGGCTGGCAACTTGCTTAAAATAGGCTTTGGCAGGGCTGGCAAGTCTAAACTAAAGTTAACAGTGGGCATACAAGAAGAAATATCTTACAAATTTTGCTCTGATAGCCTTTTAATTCCATCAACTCAACCTCTAAAAATAGTTTATTTTAATTAATTAAAATTAAAATATTGTTAAATTTAATTATTGTGTGAAGTTAGACGGCATCCCGTATTTGCAACTTTTTCAACACTAGCAACCAAACATTTGCGAATTGCGAGCAAAACAAACAGGGGAAAACAGCTGCGCGACTAAAAATAATTATTATTCTTTCAATTAGAGCAAATTACTAATAAAATTGAGGATAATTGCATGAGTCCCTTTTGATTGAGCTGGGGAATGGTGAATTGCCTCTTGCAGTTCGCTACGATTTCACATGAATACCCGCATTTGATCATTAGGCTAAACTGAGGAATGGTCAGCGTCAGAAACATCAACTCGTATATACACAGAGGAGGCCATTCAAGTAAACACTACAAAACTATTAAAATGAATTTTCATTTATAAATTTTCCATTATTTTCCATGTTAGCTACAGATACAAAAATAATTTATATACGCATACAAAGAATCGAATTCACATAAATAATGACAGTAAGACAAACAAAAATTAATAAAAAAAAAAACGACTACAAAATTTATTTATCACTATTTTTAAATGATTTTCTTTGCTTTCGTCGCTCATTTACCAAATGACTAGATGAATTAATGTGTTGCGTATAATTGCCAGCCCGCAGAAACCACAAATCGCAAACTTCGCAGCTAAAAAAGAAAAGGAAAATAGTTTATTTAAACACGTCAATAATAATCTAAGCTGTCCAAGAACAAATTGCTAAATCATGGAAATTTAGAGAGTATAAAAGAACCTGGACTAAATTAACTACCTCAGACTACCAAGACACATTTAGCAATTGCATAAATTTAACTTACTGAAAAGTTCGCTCGCCGTTTTTAATTATTTTCCATTTGGATTGAGGAGCCCGTCCTTTTTTACAAGCCTCTCTAATAAATAAGAGAAAAATTAGTAAAAGCAAATGTCTCTCTTTTGGTACCGACCGTTCATGCCTCACACGAGAGCTATTTGTGCTGTATTCCAGGCCGCAAAATGTGCAGGGATATGGACCTTCGGTATGTTTCAATTGATGCCGTCGCAGCAAATGCAATGTATAACATTTCTCATGGCATTGTTCGCATTCATAAGGTTTGGTTCCCGAGTGACGCAATAGATGGACATTTAGATTACTACTATCCCGAAACTGTCGTCCACAATGCTCACAAATGCAGGGTTTGGCCGTTTGACCATCCCGATCCATAATACGTTTGGGTTGCTCCTTATCATCGATGACTTTGACATGGATAAGTTTACGTCCGAGGCGCATGGTTTGCTTATTGCTGGTAGTCTTAGCTTTACTTTTTGGCCTAGGAGTAGCCGGCTCGGGTTGGACAAATTCAGTGATAATTTCTTTAGCGCTCTCATCATTGGGACTTAGATATTCCTCATCGTCGACATAGTCTATATATTCATCGTCCAGATATTGTTCAGTTGTTATATCAATTTCCAAATCAACCGGAGCATTCAATAGATCATCCTGTTCTTTCAGAACTGAGTCAACCATGATTTGCTGATGTTCCAGCACTTCCTTTAGATTGGTGGGGGGTTCCTCCTTGATGCTAGATTCCTGCTTGAGCTCATCAATACCCAAGGGATCATCGGAGGTTGCTGCTTCTGCTTTCGTTTTGTCGTGTTTTAAATTTGACTTGTGTTTTGACAAGTATTTTTCAATTTTTACACAACGTCGCCGAAAGGATTGCAGCTTTTTTAACAATTCCTGGCAATCATGGCAAATATGGTGAGGAAAAGACGCTACATTTTCCACCTAAATATCAATTAAAATTGAGTTTTTTTTTATAAACAACTGAATCTAAACATTTCCAGTTCCTACCCAACAATTTGTGATTGCTCTTACAAACTGAAGAAGCTGTCGACTATTTGGAGAAAATATATTTAAAGACTCTTTGCTTAAAAGAGTAGTGCCGCATGTGCGGCAATATTGCTCCATTTTCATGTAACTTGTTTAAATAATTAAAATATATTCTTTATTTAACTTGTTTATTGAAGAACTAGAGATGAGCAGTGGGTGTAACATTTCGCGGTTAACAGACCTCTTAACCGGTTGCCACATGTTCGTCAATGCACAGCAGCTCCACCTACACAAAAATGAACAATCATTCGTAAATGCACAGCAGCTCCACCTATGCACAGTAGCTCCACCTACACAAAAATGAACAATCAATCGTCAATGCACAGCAGCTCCACCTACACAAAAACGAACAATCAGTCGTCAATGCAACCCTGTTCCAAGTCTGGTAACACTCGCAATTTCCGTCCTCCATCTTTCTGCATTGACTTTTCACGATGGTGAGTTGTATTGCTAGTGAATTTTTGTGAAAATAGTTGAAAATTACCATGAAAGTTGACTGTAAACGAGTGAAAATGTTAAACGATCAATTAGCCAATATGGAGGATATGAAATTACCGCGAATTGAAACTTGGACAATTGAAAAACTTGCTGTCAAAACAGCAGAACTCGACCTAACCTCGAAAGCAACAGCCGACAGCTGTAGCCAATAGTTTAATAATAATAAATCAATGGCAGCAATATCTAATTGAATTCTTATTTCGATTTCTTTTTATAGCCGCCTAAGAAGGACGCAAAGTCGTCGGCTAAGCAGCCGCAAAAGACACAAAAGAAGAAGGAGGGCTCCGGCGGCGGCAAGGCCAAGAAGAAGAAGTGGTCCAAGGGAAAGGTCCGTGATAAGCTGAACAATCAGGTTTTGTTCGATAAGGCCACCTATGAGAAATTGTACAAGGAAGTGCCTGCCTACAAGCTGATCACCCCCTCGGTTGTCTCTGAGCGTTTGAAGATCCGTGGATCTTTGGCCAAGCGTGCTCTTATCGAGCTGCGTGAGAAGGGTAAGTGTTTGTTATTGTACTTGAAGAATTTTTGAAACTTTAAGACTAACTTGGTGTTTTTTTTTTCTTTTTCCTCCTCATCTTGGTCGTTGTCTAGGTCTGATCAAGCAGGTCGTGCAACATCATTCCCAGGTCATCTACACACGTGCCACAAAGGGTGATGAAGCGTAAACGGTGTTTTACTCAACAGCAAAATGTGTCTCGCATTCATTTTACAATTGAATATTGATTGTATGGACTCCTGATGTGTGTAAAATGTTAATAAAACTTGCTTTCGTATTTGATGTAAGGGAGAACATGTGCCTAATAATTATCTTATTGTTTGTGTTGTCAAATGCGTTTACAATTGATAGCACACAGTGGGTCATATTGAGAATTCGCACACATTGCAATTTGTTTATTCTTTCATTCAAATGCCTTGCAGATATGTATGTTGTTGCTGTTTTACACATATGTGAACTTTGTTTATAAATAAACAAGTTACCTTATTGGCCTACAAACCCATCATAAAATAATTTCCTTGATCTGAATTCAAATTTAAAATTCTATTTATTAATAAAATAATTTAACATGAACTGGATGCTTCGAAAATAATGATTTCATATACTAATTTGCTTTATTTTATTTAGTAATTGAATTGTATTTTTTAATTGGCATTAGCTAAAGCAGATTTAGTTAACATTTATCAGTATGCCGATATACAAATTTTCAAAATACAAAAATGCAAATGTGACTACACTGTGTCAATCGCCTGATATGTCGAAAAATGTGTGCCTATCAGAATTACTAAGCGGGACATAATAGGCCCTATTAACCATTTCCATTTTTATCTTAGTAAATTCATTGTAATTTCAAACTTATTAAAAAGTAATTTAAAATTAGAATAGAAATTTATGTTTCCTGGGCTACGTTAGTAACATGCGTTGAAAATGTTTACTTGGTTATGCTATTTGTGATGACAACACAGCAGATTGGTTTTCGGGTTAAGCGGATTTTTGTAAAAATGAATTGAATTAAAATTGTGTAGTATACTGGAGTAAAATCAGGCGACGACGAAAACAAAACACCGGGCCAACTGTGCAAACACCTGCTAGTAGGAAGCGTGTTTTGGAGCTCTCCATTCTGAGGTTATTCACCAATTTGGAAAAGAAGAAGAACTAAAATTACCGCCGACGCCGCTAAATCAGGTGGGAGGAGGGGAATAGCAGCAGCAACACAGTTAACTCCAACGATAATACCACGTATGCAAACAAAATACACTTCTTTGATAAGAGTCAAAATTCCACTAATGTCCAATCTCGTGCTTAAAATTTGTGTAGATTATTATCATCAGCAGTAGCACCGGCAGAAGACGCAGCAACACTACCCGCAGAAAGCGCCATCAGTCGGGCGAGCATCTTCATCATGATTCCTCTAACACACAAGGATAGAAGCAATTTGAGCTATCGCATTCAAGAGAAATTCAACAGCTGGAAACGTTTGATATTTTCTGATCGAAATTCGCGCAATTTGTTTCTCTTTCTCTTGCTTAATTTAAGTTTTGCCTTTGTGGAGCTCTTCTATGGCATTTGGACAAATAGTTTGGGTAAGACTATATCTCTACACTGTGTAACAAGTTTTTAATTTTCGAGTGGTGTTCTTAATTCTAAGAGAATTTCTCAAAGTTCTAAGCGAATCGATAAATAAGCTATCTGTAATTCCATCTATTGCCTGTACATATATTTGTTGGAGAAACCTGTGTCTTCGTGTGTTCTTTTAAATTGACTCTAATCACTCTAAGAATCTTAAAACATGTTGCATACCGATAACTAATTAATCCCTAATTAATCTTATCATCATACTTTTACAATAACCTCTTGTGCTTTTTTTTTACTTTTATCAATTAGGTCTGATTTCGGACTCGTTTCACATGTTCTTTGATTGCACTGGCCTTCTAGCCGGATTGGCTGCTTCAGTGATAACAAAATGGAAGGCAAATGATAAATTCTCCTATGGCTATGTCCGTGCTGAAGTTTTAGCTGGATTTGTGAATAGTTTATTCCTGTTATTCATAGCATTCTTCATTCTATCTGAGGGCGTGGAACGTCTGATAGAACCACCAGAAGTGAAGCATGAGAGATTGTTTGTCGTTTCGGTATTGGGTCTATTAGTTAATCTAGTGGGCATCTATGCATTTAATCACGGCGGCCATGGACACTCGCATGGCGGCGGTGGCGGAGGACATGGCCATTCACATGGTGGTGGTGGCGGACATGGTCATTCCCATAATCACAATGAACTGAATACCAATCATCATCAGTCGATTAATTTAGATAATGGTAAGAATTTACAAAGGAAACGTAAACTTGAGTTATCGATATATACGAAAAATAATGTGAAACAACTTTGTTTCAATTGCTCTACTAATTAAATTCTTTCGCCTTTTCTAAGGACATGGACATTCCCATGATGCGCATGGTCATTCTCATGGAGGAGATATATCCGGCAGCAATTCACAAATTATGCGTGGTGTCTTCCTACACATTCTGGCCGATACCCTAGGCTCTGTGGGCGTCATAATATCGGCAGTGCTTATGCAAATGTTTGGCTGGATGATAGCCGATCCGATTTGTTCCATTTTCATAGCATTGCTAATTGCCCTTAGTGTTTTGAGTTTAATCAAAGAGTCCATATTGATATTAATGCAGCGGCAGCCGACATCATTGGATCGAGCTTTGCCGCAATGTTATCAAAAGGTCACCGGACTTGCCGGTGTCTATGCAGTGCAAGAGCCCCACTTTTGGACACTCTGCTCCGATGCCTATGTTGGTGCCATCAAATTGGAGGTGTCTAAAAATGTCGATCCCAAATACGTGGTTACGCATACGCGCATGATTTTCGAGTCTGTCGGAATCAAGCAGATCTATATACAGCTCGACTATGTCTGATAAGGAAATAGACATACATAAAACCATTATCTCAGCGTCATTACCATGATAAAGATGATAATGCCTACTACTGATGATAAGTAAAAGTTTTTGTTTTACCTAAATTTTTAGTTTAAAAAAGTGTAAGCCGCAAAAAAAATTTAGTGGAGTTAATTTACTTTTTCATTTGGTAAATCAAAAACGAAACAGAAACCAACAAATTTTTTGTTAACTTATTTTTTTCTACTTATTGTTATAAAGTGTAAAGTATAGTTCATTCCAATAACGAAAAGAAAACCAACAAAGCATAAAAAAAGTTGTGTATGTGTTAAGGATCAGCAGTTGCTGCTGATCTTTGATCTAGTATATATATATAGGGGTTTAGTCTAATTGTATTACTAAGAAGAAAACAAAAGAATTGTGCAAAAATATATATATATATATACATATAAATTATAATACCTTATTTAAAATCAGAACAAAAGAAAAAAGCTAGAAAGAAACAATAATAATTATTTATACTTGACTGACAAAATTAAAATTGAAAAATCACAATATAATGTAGCAAACATATATAAAACATATTGCCGTCTATGTGTATCACAGTCATCAAACCCAAGCATCAAAAACCTATGAACGAAAATATAATTTGTTAATACCGATTTTTTATATACAAATACGTTAAGGACGAATTTTTATTTAATTGGGGATAACACGAATCATGTTAATTTCATGTTGACTGAATTTCAAATACTATTTACCTTTTTATGTTCTTATAATAACTTTTCTTTTAAACCCATTTCTACGAATCATTTCGTGTATTTCAATATTAACTAAATATACCATTTGTTTTTATGAAACTTGCTTCAAAATATAAAATTCTATTTTTATAAATTAAAAACCATTTAGATTTCGCCTTGATTTGATTCAATTAGGAACGTAAAGAAATTAGACTGAATCATTGATTTCAAATCACTTTTGGAAAAATAGTCCCATATAATTGTATTCTTTGATGGTTTTAATTATAAGTCTAAAATATATAATAAATTCTGTTGCAGCTTGTTTCAATAGGTTGCTAATATATAAATCATTTTATTTTCAGTAATAAGGCTAAAAGTAAATAATTTCCTTTTTATCACAATCTCTTTGTTTTGTTTTTAAATATTAAACGTTCCTATCCATATAACATGGCACACAAGTTTAAAAAACATGTCCCCTTATATCCCAAAATTTTTGCATCTGTTTTTGAATTTTTTTTTTATATATTGGGATTTTTTAAATTGATTGAGTTTCCATAAACCCAAATCTTTACATAATTAATTCGCATTTTCTAAATAGGCCATCAATACAAATTAGTGCTACTCTGCCACCATAGTCGGTGTGCACTGTACCAACACACTCGCGCGATAGTCAACAGGTAACGCAGACAACGAAACGTGCGTCCAAACACACACATACAGACGCACTGACACCCAGGCGTGTACAGATTTATAGTTGCGTATGTATGTGTTGTTGAATATTTGTGAATAATAAAACATTTTCGCTTATACCTGAGGACAGCTAGCAAAATTGAGGTTATGTTTCACGTTGCAATGCAACGTGGAAAAGTAGGACACATCAAACGACGGGGTGGGTGGGGCTGCTAGCGACATGACTCAGCAGCTGCTACCATTATTGCCGCCCGAAGTTGCCAGTGTCTAAGGTCAATAGCATTTAAGTTGCCCTTGCCGGAAAAAAAGCCGACATGACTCAGACTGTGGAAAGGGTCTCCCTTGGGACTGTAACAAAGAAGGGTCCAGGGGAAAAAAGTACAGGCAGACGTTTAATTCTTTGCAAGACTTTTTAATTCTTTTCTCTCATTGTGTTAGGATAAATGTAGAAAAATTTGGAACATAAACGAAAAGAAATACACAATAAATATGCAGTGTTTTTTTTTTTATATGAATTATGTTAATATGCTGCTGTTTCACAATTACAATAGTTACGATAATTTAGTTATAATTATATTTTATCTACTGTTTTTGTCTGTCTGTCCCACGGTTCGCCGACTGGTTACATTACATATTTTTCGTCTTATTATCGGTGTTTTCCCCCATTTTTTACAATTAACATTTTACATCATATTTGAAAAGAATAAAATCGTAAGAAATTTTGATCAAACATAAATCATCTGTGGCCATAAACAATTGTAACTAAATCTGTCTGTTGTTTTAATGTAGTTTCTTTTTTTTTATATATGTATATGTATATGTAGATAGAGAAGGTATGCTTGATGTGAGTATGTCTCTCCTGTTGCTGGCATCTCTTGGTGGGGAATCGTTTAAAGCTTCTCCTCCTCGAGTCCATGCTTGAAGAACATCAAAACTGGGACACTTTGTCCATCGATCTCACGGTATTCTACAAGAGCCACCATACCATCGCAGTCCATCGACTCGCCTGTGAAGAATTGCAGCTCCTTGAAACGGCCCAAAATGTCCTTCATGGCTTTGTTCATGTTGGTCTTGAATACATCAACCTGGTCGGGTGCGTTCTCTTCCAATTTGGCCAGAACCTTCTTCATGTAGTCCTTGAGGTAGAGAGTGTAGGATTTCTTATCCCCAAAAGCAAAGCATTCTTGCAAACGATTGTTAAGGACAACATCAACACCGCTCTCAGTGTTACTATCGGTGCCCTCATCGGCCTCCTCGGCTGATGGATTTGAGCCAGCAAGCTGGATATCGCCCTGGGTGCGCGTTATCAATTTACCGTACACCTCGTAGATAACCTCATCGACCAGCTTCATTTTGTAGGTATCAGAGAACATCTCGTCACCAGTAATAATATCCTTGTAGACCTTCATTATGTTGATATATGTACGTTAAGATGCTGGCTTGCAAATTGCAATTATAACTACACCGAACCGGGGGGAACACAACGGGGGACAACTGCCACGCGCTCGAACAGCAAAAAGAAGAAGAAAAAAAATGGCCGTTGTCGTATTTGTGTTACCAGCGGTAATATTGACAAAAAATACCAAATCCCTACCATATTAGAGTTGCCACTTCGCTTGGTATTTTGCACTGCCAAGCCAATACATTTTTTTATACAGAAAAATACAGTTTTATTTGGGAAAACTCAATATATGTTTTTTGTTCAAGCAAATATATTTTAGCAGATCAATTATTTTAGATTGTTAGAAATTAAACAATACATAGTGGCATTTCCGATGAAGAGAACAATTTATATAAAAATGACTACACAATTTGAACAAAGAAGAAAGCAAATAAATTGCTAGACAATAAAACTTCAGCCGCCTTTGTGGGTTTTAAATTTTCTTTTCCGCGGCTTAGTATGAATGGTGGAAAGAAATGCCAATTTGTTTTAGGCAGCTTTCTATTTTCAGTATTTTTTCCTTTGTATAATAGCGAGTTAGCAGCTCCGTCGCATTGCATATAAGTTTTAGGGGCCCATCGAGAAAAACGGGAAAAATGTAATTAAACTTTGTATTTTTTAAGCCACAAAAATATACTAATTATACGACGTTTCTATGCCGAAGGTTTGCACTCACCAACACAATTACCCGGTCGGCGGCGTTGCGTCAGGGCCTCCAACTGGCCGCTGCCAACCGCCAAGTATCTCTAAAAGTTGTGCCCGTTGAGTCCACGGTCAAGGATGAGAGCTACTTTGAGAAGAACGAACGCCTGGGACGCAAAGTGTCCCCACATTTGACCATCTATCAGCCACAGTTGACCTCAATGCTTTCGATTACCCATCGCGGCACAGGCATGGCTTTGGGCGTTGGTGTTTGGGCCTTAGGTCTGGGCGCTTTGATATCTTCCCACGATATTAGCCACTATGTAACCATTGTAGAGGGATTGCAATTGAGTGACGCCCAGTTGACGGCCATTAAATTCATCATTGCCTATCCGGCAGGCTATCACACCGCTAACGGCATTCGCCATTTGCTCTGGGATACTGGCCGTTTCCTTAAACTTAAGGAGGTCTATTCAACCGGTTATGCAATGCTCGCTGCTTCTTTTGTGCTCAGTGGCATCTTGGCTCTGCTCTAAACCTACCTACTACTGGCTGTCAGTAAATTTAATTAAATTCTAGTGCGAAATGTGAACCTTTTGTGAAAAATGTTTAATACAAAGGCGAAATACATGTAAAATATATTTGTTATTGCTAGTTCTTGTGTTACGTAACAAGCAAACAGTGGCATGATGTGAAAGCACTGCATTTAGCGTATTTTGCGTGTTGAAATATGTTTAATTTGCGGATTTAGATAATGATATTAGGTATATCAATTAGAATAACGCACATAGATACCCCGCAAATGTGTACATAGGATCGCGATATGTACATAATAAACTTCGGCAGACTGCTAACAGATAATTCAAATCTAACAGCCCCCAGACGGTAGCCAAAAAGTATGCAAGCATTTAATGCACAGTGATACCAATACATATTTCATCACTTAATAGATCAATTATATAGTTAAAAGTCTGTACGTTTTCACAATCTTTGTTTTTATTAATTAAAAACCATTTTTCACCCTTTTCTTATTTTCCTTTGTTTTATTATTGTGCATTTTGAATTATTTCTGTTACGATGAGGCTAAAATGTATCTAACAACTAATATCACAATTTATATAGGTATATATATAAAAATGTAAACTGAAACTGTAGTATGGTAAAATTAAGGATGCGTTTCATTCTCATTTGTTATTATGCGGTTTTCTTTGTGTTTTGATGGTTTTTGTTTTTTGGATTCTCTTGTATGATGTCGTGGCTTGGAGCCTCTGTACCCGCACCATCTACATTATCATTGATCAGCTCAAAATCACAGACCAAGGAGAAGTGATCCGATGGATATTGATAGCTGGGCGTACGATTTTTACCAATCTCTTCGCCATCGGGAAAGGCCAAACAGTTTTTGATCTGTTCCAAAAAAAAAAAATATATGTTTAAATATATTAATAATCAAATTAATTTCTTTAAATGCTAACCTTTAACTGTTCAGGTGTATAGAAAACATAGTCAATGGTATGACAGACTTCACCCTCTTCCCGTATCTTCCATGTGGTGTAGGGTGGTTCACGTTTAATCGATTGCGAAACCCATTCATTGGCATCATCACAAGGTTCTAGGATTTTCTCACGATCCATTTTAATATCAGCATAGGCACTGCCCAATTTCATTAGATCACAATTGAGAATTGTGGCATAAATGGGTTCAATGGGTTCCGCATTGAAATCACCACATAAAAGCAGTGGACTCTCGCCAGCGAATTGCTTTACGAAACGTATCAAATCACGTCCCTGTTCGTTGCGCAACTTGGCCAATAGGGCACCATGGCGAGCCTTCAAATGGGTGGTACACACACAGAACTCTTGTCCCGACGATTTTATTCGAAGTCTAGTGGCAATAGAGACCTGATTGCTTTGCACTCGCCATACCTCCAGAATGCGAGTGTCATAGCTCATCAATTGGAATTTATCGCGTTTGTAGAATATAGCACATCCATCTGGTCCATTATTTTGCTCTATATACAAACATGGTGAGTCGGGTTTGGGAAAGAAAATGCCAGCATAGTTTTGAGTACCCAATACGGTTTGCAAAAACTTGAAATGATCCACTTCCTAAAAGAATAAAATAAAAATTTGATGTTAAAGCGCGACTGCAGTTTATGGCTATAAGATTGATTGGTTCGTAATAAATACTTGCAGACAAATAACATCCGGCTGATTTTGCAATATCTCCTGAACAATCAGATATTTACGATGCTGCCAGGTTAAGGCCTCCTCAGGACAACGTACAAAGCCATCATTATGCTGGCCAAGAGCTAGAAAAAAAAGCCAAATGGAATTATAAACATACCACATAAAACATATCTTTCGAAAGCCAATACTTTTACATGGATGGGTTTAGTTAATTAAAATGGTATCAATATTTGCAAGTAATCACTGTTTAGATACCAAAATATCGTACTTACTTTGTGATAAGATATTCCATTGCAATAGACGTATAGTTTGAGTGCCATCGCCATCAACTGGAGCACTGCAAACTGAAAGGGGAAACAAGGCAATTACAAAATATGTAATTACGAAAATTCTTAATCAATTTAACCCACCACGTGAAACTGAGTTCAATTTTAGGCAACGCAATCCATCGGTAACATCCTCATCATCATCTGGAACCATGGATTTAACAAAATGCCGATTCAATAGCGTTGCCTGCTCCAGGCCACCGCCTCGCAGTTGTTGGACATGCTGTAACAATGCTGGAGTGCTTAATCCTTTGGGCAGTTCCAAACCATCATCCTGAGAGTCAACATTATTGATTTTGGGTGCCGAATTGAATGAGCCCATTCTAAATACAATAAAGAGAATTTCAAAATGTTAGAAAAAAAATAATTAATTTTTCAATATCAAAAACGTGCCAAAAATTTTTCTAAAAGCAGTGTTAACCTTCATTCCAAAAAAAAAAAAAATAAAATATATATAAATATATATAAAACAACAATCAGAATTAGAATCATAATAACAACAACAGCAATCAAACTATATACATACATACGTATGTTTATCTGAATTATAAATACTCACAAAGCCTCTGGTTTTCTATATAGAATTTTTCTTAGTATTATACTAAAAATGAATAGACTATGACTATGACGTTGACTTGCATTGAATTTGGCCATTCTCACTTTGCTGTAATGAACAAAGCAATTTTTGTTTTGTTTGATTTTGGTTTTTTATGATTTTGTTAACATTTTAAGTTGAATGCTCCATAATAAAGGTAACAAAAAAATTAAAGAAACCCAACATATTATGAAAACAAATTCAAAAAATATGAAAATTTGAGACTGAATTCAAAGTAAAATATTTCAAGTGTACTTTGAAAACTGTTTTGGTTTACTCATTTCCTTCAGTAATTATTGTAAACATTTACTATAATTTTTGAAGATTTCTTAGAACTCTTTAAAATGAGTTAATAATAGATCAAATTTTTTAACTTTCTTATTCTTTCTTATTTTCAATGAAAATACTAATTTAGATTTAACTAATTTAGAAGTTAACTTTCAATATTGGTCACAATTTGCTTTATCCTAGTAGAAAACATTGTTTACTAATTTCTCACAGTAAATTTTGTCTTTGTATTAGGACAAATTTTTGATAAACTTTTATAACAACCATAATTACACAAAGATAACTTTTTGGCGGTGTTTATAATTAGCAAGTTTTATGCACAATTTTAATTAATAAAAAGTCAAAATTGATAAGCAGGAACTAGGGTAAATAATAAAGACTTTAGATTAAGTACGTAAATGAGAGAGAAAGATAGCGAGAGAGGAACCAGAGAACTTGGCTAATTGAATCTATGGCTTTCACGTATCTCAAAACTCAAACGAGAGCATCTGCCGCCCACGCCATAAAATTAAAGCCAAAAAAAAAAACAAAACCACGAAAAAATTGAAACAAAATCTCAATCAGCACGGTCAATAGCTTCACAGCTGTTGGGCGGGTTTTTTTTTTTTTTTTGGTCGTGCGAGAAACCAGTTAAAGGGAGAGAAGTAGGGGCTAGGGAGATTGTATACGGTGTACGCGATCAATCACAGTCACAATCACAACACAAACTCACCTGGTCAACATCACCTTTTGCAGGTAGGCCTTACGATCGTTCTTACAGGGAGCCTTATTGGCACGTTTCATAGGCAAAGTTTGCTCCATGATTGAAAGGGAAAGGATTGAATGTTCTTTTCAGTTTTATTATTATTTTTGGGGATTTTTTTTTTCTTAACGACTGCCGAAAATTTAGTATGGTGGGTGTGAATGTGCGCTTGCAAGCGACTTTGGCGAAACTGAATGCCAACTGAAATGCGGCGTTTTATTAGAGAGATCATCAGCCAGGGAGAAACAGTGAGATAGATATATATGTATAAAGAGAGAGAGAGAGAGAGTGTGTGTGTGTGTATGTGTGTGAAGAAACGAGTATTTCAGCTTAAGCACTGAAAGATGTATCTGTAAGATACAGAACAAGATCAATAAGTACGTTCTTACTCAAACTCACGTGCGTGTGTACCAAACAAAAGAACGTTGCTACTGCTGACAGTATTGTTAAATATTTATGCGTTTTTTTCATTGTTGTTGTTATTGTTGTGGTTTTTGTCTATAGCTTTTGTTTCGTTTACGATTCCGATTTCGCTTTCGTTCTACTCAAAATCCTTTCTCTCTCACTCATCTCCCTATGCATACATATATATCTTGCCTAATGTCCCAGACTGATGTATGCCTAAACAGAACAACAAAATGCAAATCCCATTCGTCCCATAATTATGCAAAAGATACAAAATCAATTGTATCTCAAACGACGCAGTTACATGCGTAATGAGTCTCAGAACTTCTTTCGCCCATACAGACATACACACACCCGATATCGCTATATATGGTAGATATATAATCGTATAATCTTACCTGGGTATGGGCACAGCCACACGCCTTGCGAAAGTCTTCGATGTGATTATCAGACGCGAGGTTTTCATAAGAAACTCCATTTCAATTAAATTTCGTTTCTTTCTTTTAAAATATATCTTACTTAAATATTATTAGTATTTTCTTTAGCTATTAAATTTAGCTTTCTCGGTTTAAGTTTTTAAAAACTGTTCACAATTTTTTAACACTAGGATAGCTTAAAATGTCTCATATTTCGGCTCAATATGGCTATCTCAAAGAGACGTGGTTCTAGCTGTATTTCCTACAAAAATATAGAAGCGAAAATTGTATTAGTTCATTTTCGATAAGATTTCAGGTTTGAATGTTTCAGGGCAAATCAATGTTGAACCACTTGCAAAATGCGAATTTATTTGCAAATCTTTTACACATGTTACAGATTTCATTTCTTATCATCAGAACGTGACTTTTTCAACTGATAGAGTAAATAATCATTTGAAAAGAATATGTTTCATTAAAATCATTTCAAATTTACCTCAGAGCTGGTTTCATTTATTTTTGTTTGAAAAAATGAATTGTCGTTATTATAAAATCTCAAAAGATTTAAATTTGAGAAATGCATTAAGTTCAAACAGAATTGGGCTAGTAGTCTAAATTCTTCAATCTCAATAGTCGATAGAACAAACCGCTTTTAATGCCAAAACTTCCTTTTTTATCACTACAATTTTAGTCTATTCCTACCTATGTACCTACATATCTTACATATTAAGTTTGTATTGTTAAATTATTATTGAACTAAAATTCCTATAAAGTAGTAAAAGCCTAGTAATTAGTAAGAAAAAATTGGTATAAGGATTACTTATACGCACTCAGCACTTTATAAATTTTCTGATTATATGTTAATCTGTTTCGTATCTTCTTTCTAATTGATATAGTCATATTTGAGTTGATTTTTGATTGTTTTTGATTTCTTTGTCTAAAGGAAATGATGTCCTAACCACGATTTCTCTAAATAAGCTTCCTATGGCCCTTTTTAATAATTCGTTTGAACTTCTTTTAGAGATATATTTTTAGTCCTACAAATTAATATTGTAAGCAGAGGAGTCTTCTTTTAAAGAAGTACATTTATTATAATCAATTTCTACTCAGAAGGCTTAGAAGAGTGTAATCAAGTAAAAGACTCGTGATTGACTTTAGATTAAATCCGTATCATAATTCATTCTTATTTAGTTTATATTAATATCCACAAATCATAATAAAAACATGATAGGTCGATATTTGTACATTAATTGTTCTGTCTTTGTTGCTTTTTCTTTTTTTTTTTGTGTTCGTTTTGTGCAAATTGTGCAAGGTTAGTTATTTTTGAAAATTGTTGGCTAAGGAACACTTGACACGGTGCCAGCCATGAACTTGATTTATAAGCGTCACGACAGCAACAACAACAACAACAGCAGCAACAGCAACAAGTTTTAGCCACACTTGTCTCTCCCCGTCGAATCCCCACCCTTCCCTGTGACGATGCGTTGTCTTAGTGCTTACCTTACAAGATATAACAGCAGATCTCGGGGCGGCTCATAATCGATAAGTGGTTGAAGCGGCGGCATCATGTCTCTGGTGGTCACACCCTCCTCTATCCTACTCTCCTCTCTTTGGGACGGTTCGCAATCGGCATCAACCATTTCCTTGGGCATTTCCAGTTTACGTGCGGCCAGACGTTGTTTCATCTGTGCCGTGGAGGTCATTGCCGAGGTTTTGGCTAAAGCTTCCGCAATTTCATATTGCTTAAGGAAATCCTCTTTTTGTGGCATACCACCAAGAGTGAGGACATTTTGACGACATTTATCAGTGCACAATAGTGTGCACATCTCATTAATTAGGGCATTCGAGTGGATTAACTGATTGCCTTGACTATCTCCTCTAGCTATTTGTTGGCAATTTAAACAGGGTATAATTTCGCCAGAACGATTACCCATCAAATTTAGATCGAGAGGATCTTCTTGTGGAGATGGTGGCTCTGATGTTTGTTCATCGATTTCAAAATATTGTGGCGGAGGCTCATCCTCATCACGTCCTGGTTGTGATCGGCCAGCATTGTGATGCAATAGAAGGGCTGTAACTGGCATTGCCTTGCCCAAGGCTGGCTGGCGACGATGCCCCAATTTATCCATAGAAAGCAATTTATTATCCTTTTCAATTTTGATTTTGCACTTTATTTTTAGTTGCGTACGACGATCGGCGCGCTGTCCGTTTAGAACCTCCAATAACAATTAATACGCGCGTGCGTTGCTTTTCCTTATTTATATCCATTTTTTGTTCGTTTGTTGTTGTTGTCGTTGGCTCTAGCCATGATCGAGGCAATCAAGTGGAAGTGGAGTGATGTATATATAGTACACCTCTCTCTCTTTCTGTCTCTGTCTTTCCCTCTCCCACTCATTAATAATTGTTGTTGCTACGGCTGCTGCGGTGGCTGCTGTTGTTGTTGCTACTGTCGAGTCATAGGTCTGTCCAGTCTGTCTATCAGTCAGTCAGTCTGTCTGTGCGTTACTCTAGTTAAGGCAAACAAGTTAAGTTTTTGTTTTTATTTCTTATATATTTTTTGCAGTTACTTTATTTTACTTTCCAAAATGTCAAATTTAATTTTGTTTATAAAATATTTATTGTGTCTTATTTTTTCTTGACTTTCTTTTGTTGTTGTTATTGGTTTGTTTTTTTCTCTCGCCAATAAAGATAATAAAAGTTTTATGCGCTTGGATATAGATGTATGTACATATGTATATTCAAGGTAAAAACTTGTACTAATTGATCCCATAAATGTTTTGGCATGACCTGATGATTAATTTCTTCGATTTCAATTTTATTATGTTAAATAAAACACAAAACTGAGAATTCAAAATTCATTTTGAAAAGAACATTTTAATCTTGTTCAAACTTGAAGTTAATCCGATTTTAAGCCTAACTACATGCATATCAAATACATACATACATATGTATGTATGATTTTTGCGGCATTTTTTGTTAAAAGATATAATATTAAAAATTTTTTTTGATAACTACTACACAAATAATTATATATAACTCCAATTTTTGGGCTGTACAATTATTTTAATTCTTGAATTTTATGATTTAATGAAGGCATAGTAAATAGTTATTGAATTCAACGGCTTTTAATAATTCGAATTTGAATCTAGCCGAATTTAGCAGCAGCCAAAGTTCAATCTAGCGGATTTATCAAGCTCAACTACCAAAGAGATAATTAACAGTCTGGCAACATTATTTTACCGCTTGTTGCGTCCACGTTGTAAATTGTGATTTGTTGTATTTTTATTTTAGTGTGTTCAAAAAGCATAAAAACGTAAGCAAATTAGATCTTTGCTAAGTTAATGCGATTCTTGTAATAATAATTATGTTCGCGTATAAATTGGTTTAATATTAAATGTTGCAGCAAGTTTTAATTGTGTCAATGCAGCGGCGCCGGCGCCGCAGTTTTCGTAAATGTGTGGGAAAGGATAAACAAAACCGTGAAAGAGAGTGAGATACAAACGCAACTGAATATTTACTGAGTGAAAGAGATGGAGCAAGTTCCAATAGAAGAGAGGATGTAAGGTAAGTCAAATTTAATTCAATTATCATTCAGTAATTAAGAAATGCATGAAAAAGGGCGTAGTTCGAATTCTTTCTCTTTGGAGGTATACAAAACATGAAAATAAATCTAAAGAGACTGTATATTTTCTTTAATCAAAATTAAAAACGTAAATTCAATAACATATGTACATGTATGTATGTATGTACGTACATATGTACATACTCATGTTTGTATCTTAATTCCCATTTATTCAGACAGACAGACAATTCATCGTTTCATTTATCATATGCGTTTACTATCGTTTCACTCACCTCCAAAGCAAATTTAAAGCTAATAAATTATTGAAATTTTTTGCTCTATCACGATTAGCATATAGTCAAGTACAAATTAATTGTAGAAAAATGTTATTCTATTTGATAGAACAAAAAAGAAATAAATTGTATTATAGTTTCCGGAATTTCTAAATATTGTTGTTTTCTTTTTTCTTACAACAGCCGAAAAGTAGGCACTTAAATTGTATAGAAAATCAAAAACATTGCTAAATTTATAAATTATTTTTTTTGAACTTGGCAACCAAACCAAAAAAATGCGACATCTTCTACATACCTCGAGCTGGTACTAATTGTTTTCTCTAAAATTTTATTTCCTTTTAATTACGTTGCCTTTTTAATTGTTTAAGCAGCTAGTGCTAATAGAAATTTAACAAATTTTTTTGCTGTCTTTTTTTTGGCCATGCACTGCGGAAAGTCTGACAAAATAAACAAGAGCAGTGTCCGTCATTGAGTTTTATTTATAAGGCCTATGCATATATATATTATATACACATATTAATGTACAAATGTGTATGTATATAGGTATGGTATGTATATTGTCAACATGTTGAAAATGTTTCATGGACTTGGCAAACGTTTTTGTTCCCGCTCAATGTTTATGACAACTCAACTCATTGGGTTTTGATCCGGGGGAGGGCATTCGCCTGACTTGTATACTCAGTTGCCATCTGGACACCTGTCTGCTGACTCAAGATTAATTTAATAGTAACGAAATAATATATATGAACAAAAAAATTGAACCAATTGCTCGATGGCAACGCGTCTTTGTCGAGCTGATAGTGTTATCAGAAATTTTAAGACAAGAATTGCTAATTAAATTGATAGACTTTGAGATGACCTATAACAGAACTAGGTAAATAGCAAGACTTTAAAAAGTTGAAAATCTAATTGTAAGTTTTTTGTAATATATTTTAATTGTATTAGTTAAAATTCTAATTAAAGTCCTTCTTCTATTTCAATCAGAAAAACTAGTACTTGTGTCATAATCCTTTAAGTACGCACAACTTGTGGAATAGATATTTACAGTTGTATTTTATTAAAAATGAAATAGAGATATGCACAAATTTTTAATGTTTAATCCGATCTTAAAAAAAAACTTTTCAATAACAGTATATGTATCTTAATAGTGTTCGTTTTTTTTTTGTTTGTATTACCAATCATCTTGGCCTTGAAATTTGCTAAGCATTCAAATTTTCCACGCTTTCCTCTTTAATTCTATATGTAGGGTATACATACATATGTGTTTCTATATACGTATGTACATATATACGTATATATTGGTGTATATTAAATGCTTTTGTTTTTCCGACACGATTACCAGACTCTGATTTCGTTATAAAATCCATTGGGACACATACACATACATACATATGTATGCACACACACATAATCGCCGCTTGGGCAATCTTGGAAATAACTGGTTTTAGTCTGGCCGAAGCCAATTTCATCTGCCTACTTCACGACAAGAAGAATCTATTATGCCCTATAAAAGCATATTTCGCCATTTTGCAAGTGGTTAAACAGATAATGTATTTCCATAATGAGCCATGGAGTTTTTGTCTAACACAAACTCACCATTTCTAAGCTTGCACCAAAATGCCACAGCACATTATTCGCGGAGCTAGATAAGGCCCAAAGGATCGAAACGTAATTAGTGAAATTAAAAAAACCAGAAAACTATTGAGCTTTCAGCGATTTAAATGATCCGCCAAACCGCAAAGAACTAAACTCGATGTTTGGTGCTTTGCGGCATTTATACAATGGTGAGGGTCTCTGAACATTATTATTAAAGAGAGGTTTCTCTCTCTCTGCGTCTTTTGGAATCATTTTGCTGATAAGGATAATGTGACGAATTCTCTAGACAGTACTTAAACATTGTACAATCGTTTACCGCACTTTTTCTCCTACTGTCTCTCCCTCTCTCTCTCTTTCTCTGTAAATTCTCGTGGTATAGTTTATATTTGTAATGGGTTCAATGCCTCTCATCTTCTGTTCGCTCTTTTCTGTAAAGACTCTAATGTAATGCTAATGTTACGCTGCTATTAATTAATATATAAATCAATAGTTGAACTGAATTCATAACCGTATAATTATTCTCTTTTTTCATATGAGAAATTTTTTAAGCTGACTAATACTTTACATAAATTTAGAGCGTCTATTACCAATTCCATGAGAGTGCTGCCCTTGATTCGGGCTAGAAAAACATTTATTCATTTGATAAATTGTTAGAATTCTTCTTTGTTTATAGATATATGTAGGTTTAGGGTTTGGGTTTTTTGTAAATATATGTAAGTAAAAGGAAAGGATCTATGCCAAGGATGGTTTCCCACGTTGCAATTAAATGCTACATAAACGAAAGTAAATTAATCATTCTTAAGAGTAGGTCACGCCAATTGGTGTACTTATTACTAAACGTTTTATGTACAATTTGTAAATTATTGCGATAACAATGACATTGACATTACTGGGGACTGAGTCTGGACTAATGTCTGATGCCATGTGTATCTACATACATACATACATATGTGTGCATATCTTATCATGAAAGTGTGCTGGGGGTGTTTGACAGCCACTTATTCACCTTGGCTGAAAGTTGTTTGTCGAGACGATCATAAAAATGGCAAGCAGCCTATTATTTATGATGCTCTGATAAGGGAGAGAAAATGCGAAAAAACACCTAAATCATATAAAATTAAAAAGATGACGTATATGTACATTTATGTACATTACCCCGATCCTAGATCAATTTGGTATAAATTAGTTTCTGCTGGTTGCATTTGCGCAGTAAATGTTTCCATGTCTCAAGGGTGACCGTTGTAGAGGGGCTTTACTTAGATTAAATTTGTATAACTAGGAATAGTTCCATTTTATTAATTTGCTCAGCCAGTGGTGTAGTCAATTTAGATAAGATTAGCTTTCTGCATATATGTAAGCATACATATATAGTATATACATACATACTTTTTTTTTGTTTTTTGTATGACCTTGTTATATGATCGTGTCTAAAGTTCAATCTGAATATTTATCGGTTTCGGTAGTCTCTTATCAGTCAGCCAAAAAGCGTGCCGCAAATCAGAATCTTCACTTGGTGTTAGTAATAAGTCTATATTATATATATATATATATTTGGAATTTGCACTGACATAGCTTGAACAATATATAGTAGGTTTATATGTATGTACTTTGCTAAATGAATGCTAAATACTATGGTAATTGCTTTTTCTAGTAAACACTTAAGTAAACATGATTATTAGGTGATACCAAAACCAATTCATTTAGTAATTTTAGCTGTGACCGGTTAAAATATGGCCCGGGTCTAAATAACAACATTTTGAGGTAGGTTAGGAAATGGGTATCACCCATGGGTAGATCTTTCCTTAACAATATGTATGTGTATATCTATATGATATGTACATATATGACTTTTGGTAATAGTAAACGATAAATAGAAGTTAAAATTAAAAGGTTTTAAAGGTTAATCCAAACAAGGGGATAAAATACAATTTTTATAAAAATGAACGTTGAATGAAATTATATGCAACGGAGTTCAAGGAATTTAGGGCCAAAAAGAAAATCGATCAAAACTGATAAGGTTTTTATTATAAAACTAACGTTCAGAATAAAGAAAAAATTTTATTAAACCTATCGTTCAGGCTTTTGCCCATCTGTTTTTTATAGTAGTACATTCAATTAACATGATGAGCCTTGTACACTCTTTGACAAATATGTTAATAGGTGTGAGCCTCAGCATTTGACAAATGTTCATATTAAATATATATGGCAAGTTCTGCGATCAGAAAATTGGTTCTCAAAAATTCTCAATACTATCATGAAATAAAATAAGTAAATGCCAAGAATAATAAAAGCTCATAAAAAGTTTCGGCTGGGAGTGACTAATATAATAAATAAAATATACAGTTCTCGAATCCTGAGGCTCACACTTATTTTTTTTTTGTCCATGAGTGTGTGTAAAAAGAAATTTAATTTAATTATGATTATATGCCGGGTTACTACCCAATTCCCCAGCAATAAAAAGCCTCTTTGTTATCACAACAGATCTTTTGTGTGTGTCACACAACACTCTTAACAGCTGTGTGTTTGTTTGTATGTATATGTAGTACATGGAATGTGCTTGACAACATTACACAAAGAAGTCTTATAGTAATTAAAAAGACATTTTTGTTGTCAAGGCTCGTTTTCAGTTATCTGATTCTCAACTGCCAGATACCTTTTACTTAAAGAAAATATGAAATATTTTATAGAAATTTGCTTTGGAGAATTTTATTTTTATACAAAATGTTTTTTTTATGTTTATGAGGCTGTTAATAACATATTTGATTGTTCTCCTATACTCCTAAATATATGTATGTAAATACAGGGTATTAGATGCACAAACACTGAGTAGGCTACAAGCACACATACTCAACACACACACATACACCCTGAGTAAAAGAGAGAGCAAACGTAAAGGGGGATAGAGTGAAAAAGGCCGATTGGAGCAAAGAAAAGTAAATTAGTATTTGTGGAATAAACTAGACGAATAAAGAAAACCAAATAAACATAACGCAATGAAACTGAATAAATGCATAACGAAATGAGCAACAAAAAATTATATGTAGGTTTATAAATAAGAGAGGTAAAATATGACATGCAAAGGTTTTTTTTTTCTTTTGTTGTTTTATCAATAAATTCTCAAAGGAGTGTGAAGGACACACCCAAAACAGAATACAAAGAAACAATAAACAAAAGTTTTTCTCTGTGTTAGGTAATAAAACTTACAAGAATTTCTTAAAGAACTTGTAAAATGCAACCACAATATACACAAGTGTTGAAATTAACTTCATTCTTCTTGTTTTGGTTTTTTTTGACAATATAATTAACTTAATTAATTTTGTTTTCCGAAAGAACAACGCTTGAGGTGATTTTTAATTTTTAAATGCAAAGTTCACCTTAATTCTTTTCATTGAAAAAACATTGGAAAATCACTGAAAATTTATTTCTATTTATTTTTATGAATTATTGTTTCGTCTATTTCACTTAAACAACCAAAATTTCACTATCAATGTCATTTCCGCATTGAACACGTTTTTGACACTAAAAAAAACGACGAAAAAACCCAAACACTGTGTATATGGCGCCACTTACTGAAAGAGAAATTTCAAGAGCATTAAAAGAGAGGGCCTAATATTGCATCTGTTGGATAGAAAGAAATGCGGGGGATAGAGAATGAGAGAGAGAGAGAAACAGTTGTTTGATGACGTCGCTGTGTGTCTCCGTCGCTCAATTGTGCGAAAGCTCATTTTTGAATAGAAACGCGCATGCGGTAGATGGAGCCACTGTGATATGAAGATATTGCCATACCTACGCTGGAAAGGTGCTTTGGTTGGTATTTGGTCTGGCAATATGCAAAATGTCAGCTGTTGTTGGTTACGAGTCGAAATTTTTTCGAGAAATCGAAATATTAAAAAACTGTTACGCTCTGAACAAGCAAATATTTTCCGTGGTTATAACTAAAGTTGAAAAGCAACAAAATGGCCCATTCTCCGTTTCTACTGAGAAGGAGCTGGAGGACATTCTTAAGCATCATTTGGAACGTGGCACGTGAAATTTGAGATTCGCTACAAACTACTAACAAAAAAAAAACGACTGGAAATATACTTGGAACAGGGATACTAGGTAAGAGATATCACCCATAAATATTATCAGATGTAATTATGGTGCCAATCTTAAACAGATTTTGACCAAAAAAAGTGCCAACCTAAATTTAACAGCGAGGAGCTGGAGGACTTTTGCGTGAGGCTTAAGGATCGAAAAAATGAAGACTCCCTTCCAGAAACAGGATCTATATCCCGTTGGTCGGAGTTTGTTTTGATGGCAAAACTTCTCAGCTGGTGCCAAAGTCATCAGGAGAAAATCCGTATCAAATCGCTATAAAGACCAAAAAAAGCATTCCCAGACCCTATTGGAATACTGGCAGTAGGCCAATGAAACTAAAGATCCGCTTAATCATCTTTTGGAGCGAGACACAATCAGAGCCTCGAGCTTCTGCAGATTTAGCGCGGAAGGTTATGAACGTTACGGCTGCGACATCCTAAAACGTAATCCAGACTCATAGAGCAGGGCTGTGTAGCCCAAAAGTATTATTTTGGTGAGCCCCTACATCGAGTGGTTAATTTGCAATCATTTAGATGAGGAGTCCTTTCACACAAACTTACAGCCAAAAAGGGGTATTGGTTCTTTAGACTTCATCATCCGTTTGGATGCCCGCCTAAGGATTCCGATGGCTCTTTTATACATTAATTCTATTTTATGCTTTCCAATTAAATACATATGTTAAAATTCTTGCATATGTCTTATATTAAGTAATATTTCTGTTAATAGTCTTTCTGATTGACAAATGGATATTTCAAAATACAAAATCAATTGTAATATAATTTATTTATTTATCGTGCTCGGATTATAAATTGAAATAAAAGTTCTGAATTATTTTGACTGCGGAAGAAACTTTGTAAAATCTAGGGGTAATGATATCTTTAACGTGAGCTATCTGAGCTGTAACTGCGACGTCCTCTTATATATATATGTATATATGTATTTGCTAAATCCAACAAAGAAAAACTAACAGTTTGAAGGTGTATAATCGAAGGCAGGTCCCACACGAATGGCTATATTTACGGGTTGATTCAAGCGCTCTTCCATAATGCTGTAAAACAAAAACATAGCCACTAATAAAAAAAAATAATAACAATACCTTGGGCTTATCTTTTAAATAACACTTACCGTTTATCTATATCGGTTTCACAATGCCGATAGCCTTTACGTTTGGACGATTTATTCATACGCAATGATCGCCTCAGCTCTTTGGGTAAAGGTTTATTAGTTTCTCGTTTAATAAAATTGCCAAATTGATGACATTTCTCTGTGAATCTTTGCCAAACTAGAAAAAATAACTTATTACGACCATGACGATCACGAAACGATGTTGATGTTCCACTTGATCTTGGTATATCATTGCAACAGTGTCGCAGCTCTGTAGTGGACACCATCCACGACGACATATTGATAAAGACTGGCGTTTAGAAGAGCTAACTATTAGCTATCTTTAATAGAAATTGATAAGATTTGAAACCAGTTCAAATGCTTTTGGTTTTCTCATAGGGAAAGGGAATGCCGGAAATGAGAATTCACTTCTCATACCCATGAAATCACTAAAAAGGCAATTTGCTAAATGAACTGTAGAATTATATTACAATTGACTTGCATTGTGGGATTCAAGAACAAAAACAAATAGAAATAGGCAAAAGAAATTCAATTTTCCTGAAAAGCGAACTAATCTCGCCTGTATCGGCCATCCAGCCTCAGGCTAAAAACTCAGGGTCCTAGTGTCGGTGCCGGTGCCAGTGCTGGGGTCTGCAAAAATGAAATACAAAATGTGCTGCAGTTATGAATTTCTGCCATAGGATATTTTCAATAAAATCTCCAAAATGTTCTGGGGGGTAGATGGTACAGTAAAGGATATGCCCAATGACAACATGTCCTGTAACAAAAATACAAATAGCCAGCATTTCTCCTCTTCTGTTCCTCGCCAACCAACAGCAACAACAAAAACAATACAGCCACCTAGGGACAATCGACTGACCATTACCAAATCACCCTTCTCCTCCCTCCCCATCATAAAAAAACGAAAATTTTGCATGTGGTTGCACGCAGTTTCCATGTGGCCAAGGGATAGACCCAGGCAGATGGTCATTGTTATAACGAAAATTCGTTTATTGCCATATTGTTGGTCATGGATTTTGATTTTGTCTTCGTACAAAATAAAATTCGTACCATGTATGTATGTGGGTCTGATGCTGCCGGTGGTTGCAATTAGCTGCAGCTCTTGCCATTGTCCAATTGAGAATTGCATGACAGAATAGAAACAGGCTTGAATCCTTTTTATCCCAACAAGTGCTTGCCAGAGATAAGCACTGAATTGCCTGTTGAGGCTAAAGATATAATCCAACAGCTTTACGAAAACTTTCACCAGAAAAAAATTTATAAAAATGAAAAAATAAAACAGAAAACCTACTAAAAATACCATTAAATTAAACCTCTTTGTGCTTAATTTTTGAAAGATTTTCTTCTTTAGGTTTTAAAGGATTTTCCATCAATATTATGTTGTTTTTTTCAGCTTAAATTGAGAAAAAGCATTTTCAGTTTCTAAATACCAACTTGCACAGAATTCAAGCCTTCCTCTGAGGCAACCACATTAAGGCAACAACTGTTGGCATCCAAAAAAAAAAAAAAAAGGCCACAGCCATCTCTTCAGCACCGAAAATTATATACCCTTAGGGCAGAAGTTTTCCTTTGATTTGTTACGTATACGCACTGAAATACTCTTAATTTAAGTGTCTTTTTTTTGCTAAAAATTTTGTAAGGAATCGAAGGTTTAAAAATTAAAGAAGCAATTTAACAATGACATGGTCGAAAGTCATGTACCCTTTGTGCAGCAAGGTATAAAATCAAGCAAACCTCCAACCTTCCCCCTCCCAGTAGTCAGTAGTCGGCGAGATAAATGTACGCCCAATGCTGATGTGCATGCAAATCTACATTTTTGGACAATTTTCAAGTTTTTGGAAACTGTTAGGCCTGGGTCCTCGTTTTTGGTAGACAGATGTCAAGACATCAGGCTATAACATATGTGTCCACACTCACACACCCCCTCACACCCTTGGAAAAACCCTATACACATGAGCGCATTACAAGCACTAACAACAATGGCTGCAAAAAAAAAAAAATAACATGTCAAAAAATAACTTTGGAGTAACGAAATATCTACACTCTACACATTTTTTGGTTTATATTTTCATTTAAAAAGTTTAATTCTCAGAGATACATCAATAGAACTGAATAGCCAGAAGAATAACTTATTTGACTTACAATTAGAACTTATTTAAATGTTCATGGGTGACTTAGTTAAGTCATGAGACTATATATGCTTTTTTGTTCTTTTCACAAAGGACTAAAAGGAGTGAATATATCTTTTGTTAGTGTATAAATAGGACGAATGGAAAAGACGAGCGAAAATAAATGAAAGTTTATGTTATAAAATGGCAAAGTGTGTGGTGTACAATCTATTGGTAATAGCAAGAGGAATAAGAATGAGGGGTAAGTAGAAAACTAGAAGGGAGGCATGGAATAACAAACAAGGACAAGGGGCGTGCAGGCATAAAATAGAGCATAGTATAAGATAAAGGCTATAAGAGAGTTTTTTTTTTTTTTTTGGTAAAACTCGCATTTTCTCTCCGTCTTTTTCTATATTTGTTGCTGCTTCTTCGCACCAGGCACAGAAATGTTGCAAAAAGTCAACATATGGCGTTAAAGATGTGAACGTGCAGAGAATCCTTGAACTCTTTTATTTTTTTTAAGATTTGGCTGTAAATACATGTATGTATTTCTGCAGTAGGAGAAGTTTTTAAGGCCACTAGCATTTTGGAGAAAGTGTTTTCGACTGTACTCGTATATTGATATTAAATGACCACATGTGAAACCATCAACCCATGATACACATAAAATGTTTTTTATTGTTGCCAAATCTCTTGTCAGGCCAGGTATAATGGTGCTCTAAGAAAAATAGTTTTAAATTGCAAAGCATCTAATGTTTTATGAGTTTATTTTAAATGCAAATAATATATACATATGTATTAAATAATGAGCAATCAAAACGAACATTGGTTGGGAAAAATCTTTTTAAATAATTGAATTATTGTATGTCTATAGAATGCACACGAAATGCAAAGTTTTATGTTAAAGTTTAGCAAAGGCCAATAAACAACATAAAGAAATAAAAAAAAATAATAATATTTGCACTGAATTTAATTAAATTCAGATCCAAATTGAGAGTCAGTCTCTGTGTGATATGAACCATTAGTTTGTGAATAAATATACCTACTATTTACTTTTATAGAATTTTAATTGGCCATCAAAGTGTACAAAAATACAAATGTATGGATATATGTGTGTAGATGCATATGTATGTATTTACCCAAAATTTTTTATTGAATTTTATTTTTCATAGATTTTCTAATATTTAAATGGAATTTATAATGCATTTCTTAACTGCTTACAAATGAATACTATTTGCTTTACAAAAATTTCTTAAAATTGTTTTAGTCAGAATTCATGCACACACACGCACACACATATACATATGTACATAAATATATAGACCTGTTAACCTTTTGGCCCTTACATTTCTTCTTTACTACATATATCAATAAATTTAAATAGCTAGAAGCTATTTTTACCATAGAGAAATTACAAAGCCAAATAAATGCATTCTTTGCATATTTATATTCTGTAAACGTAAGGCAATATGAAAAATAAGTATACGTATGAATGTATAGATTATTAATCGGCATTAAAATGAGTGAGAAGTTAATTGCCATAGAAAAATTTGCTTGATTTTGTTTAAATTAATGAAATAGCTATTACGTGGACATTGATGAAGATAATTAATTGACGCCGAAGGTAAAAGAAAAAGAATTGAGTTTGATTGTTGGTTTATCAGTTAATAACCTTAAATGTAGTATATTGCAGAATATCTCAAAGTCGAAGCAATTATAAAGATATTGCTATAAAAAGTTCTGCCGAATTTTGTCAATTTGCTTAACAACTCATCACAGCAGTTCAAAGTTGATGAAATTCATTCTCTATAGTATGTGGAAGGCTTCAAGGATAAAATAATTTGCAGCAGAGAGGAGAGTTTATAACCTGTTGAAATTGTATTTACCATATTCATTTCATTTAGATGCTTAAATATTTCTTTCAATAATATTCGAAATCTGTTTCAATTGTGTTTTAAAGCTTTTATTTCATGTAAGGGAAAACAACTGTCATTTGTAACTTAGCCTTAGGTTTTGGACTGTCAAGAATTTAAACTTCTAAAGGCACTCACACACAAATAAGCACACACACAATGATGCACACTTACAGTTAAACAAAACCATTGTGGGGCCCATTTCCATATCCTTGACAACAACCCATACAATCGACCGACCATTTGGCTTAAATATTTTATGCAAATTTTCAATGTAATAAAATTTTTTTCATGCCTGCCTACACACACACACACACACACACACAAATGCATATGTACACATACAATACACACACGAGCACACACACATCCACATGGGCAAATAAAAATTGATGCCAATGCCGTTTGTCTTTCAATACATTTTTCTTGGTTCCATTTTTTCTTTCTTTTTTATTTTTGGGGTGGGTAAGAGGAGAAGAGAGGCTGCCTCTCGCTTATGTGTGTGTGCAATGATTTTCAATATGTCGCAACTCTCAGTTGAAAATGCGCTATCTGTCCAATGCCGACGCCTGCCGCCAACTTGCCTCACAGCAGCAGCAGTAGCAGCCTGAAACAAATGCCGAGTTAATGCCATTGCCTGCGTCGACAATGAATGCCGCATGGACATGACCTCAATTGCGTTCAACTCTCACACACATATATAGAGACATATATTGGTTTGATCGACATCAAAATGTATATATGTACATATATGTTTAACCCAATCTCCACCTCCACGTTCACCTCCATGTCACCCATTCCATTGAGAAGGATATCATGGCAAGAATAACACATTGCCATCAGTGTCATCTTTTAGGCTGACAAGTGCGAGTCCTGGCATTACGAGACTTCTACCTCGACGACAACTACAATGTGCACCAAAAGTAGCTGCATACTCCTATCACCCCCCCCGCTCCACTCATCATTTACACTTTCACACGGTAAGCTACAGTTTTTATTTTATATGTGGTCGTTCTCTGTTTAACATATTGTCAGTTGGCTTAAAATCATCCTTTTTTTGGCGTTCTTTATCGCGTTTTTTAGAGCTACCAACCATTTTTCTCCTTCCTCATCTTATCAATGCCTTTTCGTTGAGTTTCCCGGTAGGTTTTCCTTTTTTCTGTTTGTGACACTTTGCGGATGTGTTCATTGTTTTGCGTTTATGATGCTCTTAAATTTAATATTTAATTTTTATGTATTTAAGTCAGTGAATTTAAAAAGCTTGTTGTCAACTTTTTAATGCCCTACACAGGAATACATATACATAAATATGTATGTAAATAGTGTACATTATTGACTGTATTCTGCTGGGTGTATCCATAATTAATTGTAATTTAATGTCAGGACACATTATTGGTAAATATGTAATTTATTTTACTTTACGAAGAAATCCAGAGAATTGTATCGCATTTTATTTCCTGACTTATTAATTGTCAAAGAACATACGAATGTTTAAAGAGATCATATAGATCGGGAAAATCAAATTTTTGCTGCTTTTGTTGTTGTTAAAAAACTGCTGGTTATGAAAATCAAGCCTTTTATGGCCGAAAAGTATGCAATAGCTGATAACCCTGGAAAAAAACCTCAAGTATTACTCAGGTGGTTTTTATACATTTGTAAATTTTTAAGAAAATCGATATTCACTTTTAAGCTTTCAGTCGACAACAAAGGAATAACCAAAATTGTTTTGGATGTTAACCCCTGACCTTCACACACCAAAACACACACACACACACACATTGTACACTTTCAATTGCTTTGACACGCATTTTAGTTGGAGAGAGGGGCAATATGGGCGTGCGTGTGTGTGTGTGATGGGGTGGTCTTGTGACACGTGCCTCGTGTACAATTTATTTATCAACCGTCTGTTGCCACTGCTCCCCCTTTTCTTGTTTATGTCATCTCCTTATTGTATTCTTTTTTGTTGCCCATCTTCTATTGTGTTAAACATAATTCGTTCCAATCATCTGCTTGCATCAATAAATACATAAAATTAGCCCGCCTAATGAGATCCTTGGACTGGTTCGTTCTACCTTGCTTTTTAACAGAGACAAACATAACTTCAGGAGTATCTCGTAAAAATTTCAATTATCCTAAATGATTAACTTTGTTTATTACAAAAAGCCAGAGAAAAAAAATTATGCCACCTTCCTTCCCTCTCGTTATGCCTCATCCTCCAACGCATTTTGTTCATCTTACATCTCCTTCTCCTTTTGCTGGCACATCATTTATCAGTTTATGACTTGATTCTATTATTTATTGGCACTTCAAATAGAAGAAGAGAATGTTAAAGAAGAAGTAGACAAAGTCGGCGCGTCGCAATTTCAATTATAATTATGTGCAAATCGTAAAAAAAAATACACTTACTCACAACGAAAATGTTCATCGCCTCCTGCGCCTTAGATAAAAATCACTTAGTGGGCGGCCGTGCACACACATTTCTCCATGGGCGTAGTCAGAGAGAGAGAACGAGAGCTGAATAAAACGTCAAGCCAAGAAATTTGTACGATTTTTTGTACGATTCGAGAGTTCGACACACAAACGAGTCATTAATTGACAATTGAGCCAAATAAGTATATTAATCGACCCCATGAAATAGACTCTAGTCTACGCCCTTGAAGTTCTGCTCACACTCACATACATAAAACTCTACCCACACACACACTTATATACGCGCACATGTATGGCAACTTTATAGCTAACAAAAATCGTTAATAAATTAAGCGGAAATATATTTTCCTGCCATTGCCGTGGGGCCGATACCTCGCAGAACTCTCTCCACAGAACTGCCCCCTTCACCTTGCCTCGCTCCATTTGGCCTTTTTAGCAAATAATGGTTCTTTGTCTGTCGTTGTTGTTGTTTTTTTTTTCTTTTTTTTTTCGTTGGCTTCGGTAATGGTTTTTTAATTTTAGTGTCGTTGAAATTATGGTCGAAACAATAATTTAATAAGTTAATGTCTTCTTCTTCTTACGCTTTTTTTGTGGTTTGTTTTTGTTGTTGTGCTGCTGCTGTTGCTTTTGCTACTTCTGAGCATAAACAATTTTCATTTTCTGTTGCTACTGTCCTCTCCTCACCTTACCTTACCTAACCTAACCATACCCCATCTCACCTTATTTCTCCACTAACAATTTGCTCTTAGTAGTAGCAACAATGTTATTTATATGTTCACTTTGTTGTTGCTGCTGCTGCTGTTGTTATTGTTATTTTGTGGCCAGCAGGTGGAACTGTTTGTTGGTTGGTTTGGTGGGTTTGCCTCTTGGCCACCAGCCATAGCCAGAGGGGGTGAAATGGTCGTTTATATGCGTTGGGGTAGGAGGGCAGATGCTGTTCCAGCTGAAATTGTTTTTCAAAGCTATGTAGTCTAGCGGGAAGGAAGGGAGAGTATACAGAGATGGTGTGGGTGAACAGGAAGTGCGGTTAGAGGTGCGTCTGATCTGGTCTTTGCAAAGTGGTTGCGGAAAGATGGGGTGGGGTGCATATAGCCAGCGGTTATTAGCTATTTCAGCATAAAGTTAAGCCACTGCCGACCTCCAACAAAGGTAATAATAATTTCGAATGTATGAACTTAGTTTCCGTAGTGCAAATTTTTGTTCGTGTTCAGCTTGCAAATAGAAACTGAAGTAATTTCAAACTAAAGAACTAAACTGTAAATGTTTTTTCAATATAACAAATTTAAGTTCATCAAACAAATAAATTAAGATCGACAGGATCCTGATACAGGAAAATTTTCAAAAAGGAACCGTTAGCAATATGCAATTAAGCGTCTTTAGTGGGTTTAATTAGAAACAGGGGTATTCAAAATGTATTTCTCCTCGAGCATAGTTTTCACACCAAAGTATTTATTATTATTACCAAGTTCTACAAAACTTGCTTGAATAGAGCAGCATTGAATGTCAAGTGTAAACCAAAATCTGTCCCAAAAGCAACTTCATAATCAACTTTATTCAATGCAATTTGTTCTAGTTACTTTCTGACGCATGAAATTGCAACAAAATCCCTTATGACCAAACACGACGGCAACAACAACAGCAAAAATAGCAAACCCTTAAATACAAATCCTGCATAAAAAAAAGACTCAGGATACAATTTGACCCCAAACAGCATCAGCATCACCACAAATGGAATAACAACAACAACAACTTTATGACTTGATTTTTTATTATATGTAATTTTATATTTTATGTTTTATGGAACTTGGCCAGGAGTTAGCTAGATATATCTAGCCAGCTAGCTAGAGGAATTTTTGCATAAATTTTTTAGCATTATACTTTATGATTTTTTACGATTTTCTTTTCATTTTTTTTTTCTTTTTGTCTTTTATTTCGTTTGGTCTACCATACAACAATCCCCCCTTTTTTCCCTCGGCAAAAAACATATACATAGACTCTTAAACAGACATGCTGCTCAGGCAGCATAAAATTTTCAGAGTTGAGCAAATAAAACAACAAACAGAAAAACCCCACACACACACACATACTCACACAAACGCAGCAAAGAAACAAAAAAAAAAAAAACACCATAAGCCAACACAAGAAACGACCGATGACAAGCCCGACATGCCATGTGTCCTGTCTAGGTATCCTGAAAATTTGTACGTTAGGAAAAGAAACAAAAACACACCGAACCACACACATACATACACGGAGAACATAACCAATTTGTGTCATCATAATTGTAATTCGTCGTATTCGGAGCAGAGAAAACGAGCTTCAGAGTTGGGCCAGGGTTAACCGAAATGTTTTCAATTTAAATGTTATTCGTATACATTCGTTAAAAATTCTTTAAAAAAAATATCTGCAATTGTTCGAGTAGCAAAGAATTGCCAAATAAGAACGATTCACGAGGGTTAACATAATATATAAACTACTCATTTTAACTACTTTCTATGTAATTCTGTCAATTGTTTGGACATCCCTCGTTAAGTTTGAAATGTCAACTCTTTTGACTGAATTTCAAAAAATAACAAGAGTGAGAGAAATTTAACATATTTCTCTGGGTTTTAACACGTAACATATGCAAAATTTGTTTTTATATTTGAAAGAGCTACCTTATTTGAGAATGATAAAGATTTTCTTTTACTTTATGCATATGTTTTTTCTTTGCGCTTCAAAAATTAATTTGCGAAAGTCCGTAAAATGCCTAGACCAAAGAAGTTACAAGTTGTAAAAAAAGAGGTAAATAGATTGAAGTAGATAGAGAAGGGAGTAGAGTAAACTGCAGACCTTTCGGGCAATCAGCCATGAAAGGTATTTTCTGTTGCTGTTTTCATTTCTTTTGGCATTGTTTGTTCATTGGCCAAGTATTTTATCAAGTAATAAAAACATCAACATCACAAAAATACTTTTCCAAAGCAACAAACTTTTCATAATATCCAAAAAAAAAGGACAACAAAGTAAAAAGAATGTGCCAGAAAACCAAAAAAAAAAAAAACACACAAAACGAATAAACATTTGACCAATAATATGATGGAAAAGTCAAGCCAATTGTATGTAGCAATCATCATCGATGTGGAAGGACTAGCAACAGCAGTGTAGAGGGGTTAAGTGAATGAAATGGAATAGCCAAGCAATCAGCGCATAAGCACGCCCTGTAATCAAGACCTCCCTCGACCAAGGAATGAACAAAAAAATAACAAAAAAACCAGCAGCCATTTCACCACACTCCAACCACCCACACTGAAGGCGCAGCATAGCGAAATGAAAAGTTTTGTAATTAAAATTGCAAAAAAAAACCAAGAAGAATGAAGAAAAAGCGAACAAAAGAAAAGAATGGAGAATGTTCCTTTGCTACTTGTTTTCGAAATGATAAAGCTGATGATGTTCCCAAAAATGAATTCTAGATATTTTGAAACTATACTTTACATAATAAAAATTTAGTTTATATTTTACTCTCAATTTATTTAAATTCAAATATTTTTCAAAATGTTCTGCCAAATTAAAATTCATATTTTACGGCTTGTAGAAAACCATTCCATCATAAATAAAATACAAAAATTTCTTTATTTATTAGTTTGAGTTCTCTATAGTCCACAAATATTCTTATAATCAATTAAATTTTTCTATTTCAAAATGCTTTATATGTCTTTACGTAAGAAAATTAAATTCTTCTCTGATAGAATTTGTTTTGTTTTGGAATATCCTCAGTTTACAGTTCAGTCCAGTGCTAACCAATGGAGCATAAACTGAAGTGTTGCCAACGTCATTTGCTAATGACGCGCAAAAGGAGCATACATATATCGAATGGGGAGTTAAATACATACATACATACATACACATATATATGTAAAAGATTCCTGAAATTGTTATAGCAGAACGATAGAAGCGTGTCAGACATTCAAGTCTTGCCCAGAATGCTGCTCCTTTTAACAGAATTGGCATTTTAATTGATGCAATTATAATCAATGTGATATATAATAGCCTGGCAAAAATACCAAACACCAATGAACCGAGAGTTCAATGAAACGAGAACTAGAACTACACGTTGGGGGAGATAATGAAAGATGGATATTTACTTTGTAAGGGAACGAGACCTATCTACATACATACATGCATAGGAGAAGAGCGTAAGAGACAAAGAGGGTTATCAATCATACGCCATGTATGGTTATGGTGTTAATAAATTTTAATATTAGCTTCCAATTAACATTAATTTGTGTGATAAATACATAAAATCAATTATTAGTTGCATATTGACATGTGACATATTAGGCCATTAAATATGCATTTATTTAAATCATGTGCTCGATGTTCGTTCTCTATCCGTATTTAATTCTATGTCACTGTGTCTCTTTTTTTTTGTATGAAACAAAAAAATTTATGTAGATATGTAGGTATGTATGTTAAAAGATTTAGCCTTAAGCATGCAGCTGCTTGCCAAGTTATTTTCATGCTAATTACGGAAGGCAATGCAACAACGGTTGAAGTTGTATAACTTAAGGCATTTAAATTTTCAAGTTTTAATGCAAAACATTCACCCACACAAGACACACATTGGCATACCTACACGCACATATGTATGCAGGATGGGAAACATGCATATGCAAAAGACACAAATTAACTTATGGCAACAATGAGAATCTCGGTAGTCGTAGAGACAGCGGTGTCTCATCATCCTTCATCTCCATCTCACTACCGTCACCGTCACCGTCTCCAACACCCATATTCCCATTCTTATACGTCTTCATCGCCATCATCCTTAACGTCTTATTGTTGCTTGTTTGGTTTAGTTGCCGTTGACAACGCTGGAAAATAGCTAAAGTATGTTTACACATACATACATATAAGTTAAGTATGTAGGTAGGTATGTAAAAAATATACATATATATTATATGTATAAATGTCTGATTGTATGAGCTGCTCACAAATGACACAGTTATTCTTTCAAATGCCTTGACAACGAGAAAAATACTACAATATCATAAAACTCTTACTATTTCAGATGACTGTTTAGCACTCTTTCCCTTTGTGAAAGTTTCCAAGGACATACATAGGATTATAATTATAATTTAATTCTAAAAAAAATGTTACAAATTAATTGCCTATAAGATAGTCTTAGTATAATAGTCATAATTCTTAGTGTTTCACATCATCTAAGAGGTAATAAAAGTGCTTCATCTTTTTATAGAGCATTAAATTGCATTCCACGATGCTTACGGGCGTCTCTCCAGAAATTGTGGCAATTTTACTGCATGTTTTTATGCGGTGCCGAGTGAAAGTGCTGGCATACGCAACTCGGCTTACTTTTTGTCTTGTTTTCATTTTTAATTAATAATTAAGAAATAAGTAGTACTGCCAACTGGCAGCTTATAACTTGAGGCGCAAAATTTTATATGTTATAATTAGCTGTGGAATGAGAAGATTTTTGATAAGTTTTCGAAAATAATTTATCTATCTGGCTGCACACAATTCAATAAAATGCAAAAATATTCCATTAAAAACCGAGTCGGTGGGAAAAAATAAATTGAAATGCAGTGAAAAAAGCCTCATAAAAATGTAAAAATTTACGCCCCTTTCACAGCACTTAAAAATCAAACCACAATTGATATGCCAAGTGAGAAAGAGAGCGCGATAGTGGAGGTAGTTTTGGAGTCGGAGATAAAGTTGCTGGGAGATGTGAACGATAGGGAATGGTCGTTGGTGGGCTAACCAATATGCCGGCTTGGCTATGCGTGTGCGTGAGAGAGCTCAAACCAACGCACTTCCGGTTTAATTAAACGGAAACTGATTTAATTGCATATTTGATGAGCTACGAGTAGGCAGTCAGGCAGTCTTGGGGGCTGGCAGTCGAACTGGTGGCGGGTCGAGAACCTACTAGCGCGATTTAATCCTCGCAGTTTGGCTACGTTGTTATTGTAACGTCACTTAGTTATGCAACAGTAACAAGAAAAACAGCCGAGTCCGTCCTTTTCCAAAGACTCTCAGGGTAAGAAAAGACTTGGCGCTCTCTTTCAGAGCTTAGCATAAATTGTGATGAATACTAAAAAGGCATTTTATTTATGCTTCACTTAATTACACACCAACATACATACAAACACACACACGCGCGGAGCATAGACTGTGTGTTGTAGTGAAATAAGTCTGTGTATATCCTCAATGTTCTTGTCACCTAAGCGAAATAAATAAATAAAATGTCGCTGCTGTCGCTTTTCATAGTCATGCCTAAAGTCGAAAATGGCCAAATGCTTTGGTTTATGCCTGAAAATGAATTTGTGAACAAAAGAAATTCTATTTCTAACAACGCCTTGGGTTTCCCTTCTTAAATAAATCAATTACAAATTAATAAAATTGTAAATAAAAAAATACAAAATTATTCTTAAAATAAACAATACATCGTTTATTGAGAATATTTTGAATGACATTCGTATTACTTCTTGCCGCATAAACGTAGTTTCCGTCTGTTTTGTCGCCTCCGTCTTATAGTTAATTTTTATTATTTCCTCTTTGCACCATAGCCACTGGAAATTGGCATCTCCTTGTTTCTTGCGCTTACCACCATTCTCTTTGACGCTCTCCGTTTCTGGCACTTCATGCTCCTCCTTAGGTTTGCGTGTTTTTTCTTTACCATTCTCCTTCTTTTGGCGTGGCGATTTTAATTTAATGTGCGCATTTTTATGAACATGTTAATTTGATATTCAATAAAGTTGGTTTGATTTTCGGCTTTTAATGGATTTCCTCTTTCTCCTTCATTTTGGTGTCGTTCTCGCTCTCGTTCTCTTTCTCATTTAATGACATGGCGGTTGGCTTGCTTTTCTCGGATTGTCGCGTTGAGAGATTTTCGTCGTTGAAAGTCTTTTCACTGGATTTTAATGCTCTTGTCGTTTTCACTACCGAAACGGAGATGGTCATAATGGTGGAGAAGGGAGCTACAAGAAGCGGGTGCGGAGCGGTGAAAGCTGGAAAGCAGACAGGCATTTGTACCAAATTGCCGCAAAGCTTGTTAAATTTTGTGATCTATTTTAATGCATCTAGAAATGGATGAGACAGAGAGAGAGAGAGAAGGAGAGAGAGAGAGAGAGAGAGGGGGGGGGAGAGCCAGAAAGCCAGAGACGCAGAGGAATGAGGTACTGAAAAATTTTTAATATTTGCAATGAAAACTTTTTTTAATTCAAAAATTGAAACAAAAGTCCATTTTGAGGATTCTTAATAGCAAAGTGTTAAGATAGGTTTTTAATATTTCTCTATTTTTAGGCTAAAGCTTAATTTCATTTAACACATCTGAAATTGTCTATCAATTGAAATCAATAATCATTTGAAAAAAGTTACATGCTTCAATATGAGTCTCATATTTCTGTAAAGCATTAAAAAACGGTTACCAAATTAAAAATTCATAGCATACTTTTCAGCTAAATGTCACTTATGGCTGTGGGAATCATCTACAATGTGCAACACGCATCTCGTTATGCTCACTCAGCGCATACGTATTCATTTCACAATGCTGCTTCATACCGGCCTCCCACTACTTCCATTCTACCTAAGAGTAGGCACATGGCAAACATTCTCACTTTCACATGGCGTATACGCAATCTATGCGTTCACTTAATTCACTAGTCTAAAATCCCAAACGCTTCGATTGGGTTTGTGCGTATATGTATGTGTGTGCGTGTGTGTGTCAGTCAGAGTGAGTGTAGAGTTTGCCTTCAAAACCCATTAAAAATTGCGCCTGCGATTCGCAGTTCAAAAATGGCCTGCAGTGGGGCAAACAACAGAACTCAACTTGCTCATAGCCAAGCACATTTCCATTCCCTTTTTATTCAGCGTTTGTCTCTGGCTATATTTGCGTTTGTCTGTGTATCTTTTTTGTGTGTGAGTGTGTGCGGCTCCTGTATCTGTATCTGGCTATTGCTTTCACGTCTCTTTTATTATTTCACGCCATTTCAACAGCCGTGAGCAACAAGATTATTTATGCGTTTCCCCACCAGTCCCAGGCACGCTTTAAACTGGCCAACGCATTTTGTAGACTCGCGCGTGTTTGGACACAAGTTAGCAATGCCCACGAAATCCCAACTACCTACCAACGCTGTCTACTTGACGTTGGCAGCATTGTAACAATGCTAAAAATGGCCTGGCCGGGAATGGTTCGGGCGGTCCGGTTCAGTCTGTGCCCCATTCCGTTCTGCCTTGTTCTGTCCTGTCCTGGTGTGGTCTTGTCTGACTGTTATTGTGATTTTTGGCAATGAATACGAAATGGGAAATACGCTGGAGCAGCAACTCGCAACTCGTCTCGTCTCGTTTCGTTACACTTTCGTCTCCTGGTGCCTTTTGACAAATGGCTTCGATGATGTTTTTTATTGCCCAGACCTATCTGGAGAGTTGGTGACATTGTTATATAGGTATATGTATATATATATATATATATACATTGCTTATACGTAAATTGTGACTTGCACTTGGGCATATTTTGTTCATTATTTCTGTCTTTTCTTATATTTCTTTTTGCATGTGTTCAAATATTTGCTTTCGTTTTGTCCGTTTCGTTTATCTCATTCTCATCCCAATTTTCAATACCCTGTTGGCCAAGTAGCGAAAAAGTAACTTAGAATCAGGCAATAAATATTGTTGATAATAGTAGTTAAAGAATATAAGATAAGTTAATAATGAAATATAAATCAGCATTACATATTCCAAATTAAAATATATCTTAAATAGAAAGTATATATATTTTAAATCGTTATAATTCTTTGCCAATTACTAGTCTATATCTATATAGGGTATATCTTATTCGTTGTTGTGTAGGTAAGGATGTTTTTATTGTCGTCATGTTGCTCTTTGCTATGTAATGGCAGCTCGTAAAAATGTTTCATTTATGCTAAATTCATTTTTTGTTTGTGCCCTGGAAATCTGTTGCCCAATGCCAAAAGTAATAAAAGGATTCCTTTTTACCATTTGCTACTTTCTCTCTCTCTCTCTCTCTTTTCTCTTCAGCTTTGGTATTTTGTTCTTGTATTTGTATTGTCTACTAAATATAAGTATTTTTGCGGCTTCCGTTTTGTCTATGCGGGAAAGAAAAAAAAGGAAAAAAAATTTATTGGCCTACAAATTATATTTGTTTTGTCTTCACAGTTAATGAACCTGTTAATGGTTATGTGTGCTGTATGATTGAGGCCAAAATTCTCTTTATATATCTGTGTCGCTTTCATTTTTTTTGTCCTGCTCTGTCTCTGGATACCGCATAATTACTCAATAATGTGCTTTTAAATCGTAAAGTTCTCAAAAGGTGTTAAAGGCTCTGTAGAATGAGTAAAGATGGTTTGGTAGTCATCTTTGATGGTGAAGAATGAAATAAGAAAGTAGAGGAAGTTGTAAAACTTAAGCAGCTCAACTTTATGAGTGTGCTTAAAAGGTGTTTACAACAGGCAGACGAATAAGAATACTTGTTCTGTGAGACATCGAAAGATTTCTCATATTAAAATCTCAGAAATATTGCATCCATTTTAATACCTATCAAAAATTTGATCAACTTTCAACAATCAATTATTCACTGCTTCACTTTGTATCATGATATGCCAAATTTTAAGTAAAGTTACATATTTATAAATTTGGATAGTTTTGTACATAATTGCATTCCGAAATCTATTTATTTTGTGTTTAAAAACAAAATCTGTTTGTATTCATCAAACGGTAGAGAACAATTCAAATGTGTTTTACAGATTCAAATGTGTTTTACAGATTTCTTTAAAATATGACGGTGAAATAATTAAAATTATCGAAAATATAATATAAAGCAGTTCAATTTTTCTTTCCCCTTGTCTCTTAATTATCTTTGTTCTTCACATTCAAATATAAAACGTTTCAATTAATAATATTGAAAGACGATTTTGTTATGCTGCTGAAGACTAAGTTCTCTTGGTTCCTCTTTAATTCTTATATTTTTCCTACTCATCAATCTCGGATAAAATAATGAAACTTTCATTGTGGTAAGGGAACAAATTTAATGAACCCTGTAAAAGATTCTCGGATCTAAAAAATGAAGTAGCATTCTATGAAAGATTTAGCTCTCTCGATGCTGGATTCAATCTTCAACTGTCATGAGTTTAGGTCGTTGTCTGACCTTGCCTACTTCTGTATTTAGTTACCTTTTGTCTGGGTTGTGGACGACTAGGACAAGCAATAAGTATGAGCTCTGTCAGCGAGCGGGCATTTGAAATTATATCTCATTTGATTTATGTATATAAAGTAGATATAGATATAGAAGGAGCCGTCGAGCAATCAGGCAATTTATGAAAGCCAAAGCAAACCGCATAAGCTCAGTTTGCCTCCCAGTTTCCCATCTCTGGGGAGATGCTGGTGTGCTTTGGCCGTCCAAACGGGATTAGAGACAAATTAAAATTGTAATATTTTATTTATGTTCCGACTGCTAAGGAGCCATGCCCGGAGACGGATCGAGAACAGGGGCGGCGGCAGTAGCAGGAGCAGCAGCAACAACAATAACAGTAATAATACATAGAACGTTGTTGTCCTTTTGGTCCTGGAGCTCTGTTGCTGCTGTTGGTATTAGGGGTTAATTTGTGTGTTTATTGCAGTTGGCCAAGTTTTGTGTTTGTGTTTGTGCTGTTCCGTGGGCTGGAGCATAGGAGGGGAAGATTGTTGAAGTGGTTAGTGGGGCGGCGGCTTGGGGCAGACACTTAAATGTATTTGCCACGCGATATGGCAAATGCCAAACAGCAAATGGCAAAACGAAAAATTGTAGACTATTTACAAAATTTATGTGCGGATGTTTTGGCCGTCGGGATATTTCCGGTTTATGATGATTATGTTTTCCCCCCCACCATCCTACCCGCTCATATCTACTCTCTTGTCTTGTTTCATTTCCCCTTTTGAACATTCTTTTACTTTTGGTTTTATTTTTAACAAGCGGATTACTTTTTTCTGTCCTCCTTTTTTTTTTTTTTTGCTCTGTGGCATACAAATAATAATCATAATATTCTTTATACTTTTATTCAGCGTTTTAATTATTGTTTTTTCCTGGTAACCATTTTTAAAGCTTTGGTTCCCTTCCAGTTGGAGGTCGTCTCTGTCTGCTTCACATATAACAAATGCAAATGTAATTTATGTGGCTGCAAAATGAAATAATTAACATAATTATACGTAGTTATAATCAACTCACACGGCCAACTAAGAATTGAAGGGCTTCTTTTTTAAAGACTTTTTTTGTACATATACATATAAAGTATGTGTTAAGGAAATACTTATGAAAATTCTTAAAGCATTTAGAATAATTCTTTATTTGTTAGACAGTTTAAATAAAAAACATAACCATTCAAATCAACTACTTTTAGACACACTTACCTTTATAAAAGTTTGATATTAGATATTACAGTTTTATTTTCAGTAAATTTTCTCACTTTTCCTTGACTTTGATTTCAGAATCAAATGAGTAGCATAGAACTTTAAGCTTTCTCAATAGACAATGACAGTGGTCAATTAGCTAGCAAACTTCTAGGTTGATTGCTTGAACTAATGCAAGCAATCGGTGCAGGGAATAATAACTTCTTATATAAGAACTTTAAATTTGTCGCTGCACAAAAGGGAAGTTGAAATTAATTTCCATGTTACCCAAACAAAAAAAAAGAAAAAGAAGAAAACCAACATCAAACAATAACAATATCCCTAAGAGTAGGGGCAGAAACGAAGGGGTACAAACAAAATCCAAGAGGAAGAATTGTGGGTATTATTTTTATTTCTTTATACAAAGAGCAAACCATGGCCGTTGCCATCGTCGTTGTCTGGCTTTTATTATGCGCAGTCATCACTGGAATTGGAATTGGTCAGCGGGCCGAGGCCACAAAAAGTAATCTCTGAGCATAAACGCATATCCAGGACTGCAATTATGCCAAATATGTTGGGCATAATGCCACCGCAATTTTCATTACATACATCGGACAGCTTGTAAAAGGAAGAAGGGTAGATCTGAACATGTGACACATACACAAAATAAAAAAAAAAAAAAAAAAAAATAAATACACAACAACAACATAATGCTAAATTTTTATACACATTTTGTCCAGTTAAGCTCAGAACAAAGTCCGGGGAGGTGATGAAAACACAAAACAAAAAAAAAAAAAACCAAACACAATAACCCGGCTTTAACCCAATGCCTGGCTTCTGAAAAAGGCGGACATTTCTCCTGCTGCTGTTGCTGCATGCACGCCTCATAAAAGTCTAATTAATTAAAATCGTGCCTGTGAACCACACAGCCCGCTGGCGATGGCAATGGCTGGCAATCCCACAGCATTCAGCATCACCGTTGCGTATGCGTAATGCGCTTGGGGACTTAGCATAGACAGAGGCTCGCTAAAACTGGCTAAATGGCTAACTGGTTGGAAGTCGCTAATTAAAAGCTTGCCGCAATATACAAGAAAAGAAAAATTGTAATCGTTTCTAAGTTCAAATAGTGAAATTTCTATGCTCTATCTGCATGTATATCTGTTTATTTAAGGGAATATTTTGTATATGTATTTCATCTTTTCAGAGTCATTTCTGATATAAACTACACCAATAAATACACCTAATTAAGGTGACGTGTTTGTGACATAAACAATTGATTTTAACATTCGTTAAATTTAAACATAATTCAAATGGTAGCCAACAGTCTTTACTTTACTATTACTAGATTTTTCTTGAGTTACTAATAGCTATACAATTTATATCGATAAATAGAATAAGAAGAAATTATAACATAAGCGAATTGTGTAAGGGTTGTTTTCACTTTTTTGGGGGTTTGTAGAGCAACAATATATAGTAAAATAAAATCTCAAAGCCTCTTGCAAAACTCGCTTTGCCACACACAAGTGTGCGTGTGTGTGTGTGCAGCCTTCAAAACGCATCCCTATGGGTGACAGGCCCAGATACTATGATGAAAATCAGTTTTAATAAAGTTCGTTTTTGCCTTGCTGCCCCACTACATACTTTGCCATTGATGATGATTTTTTCTCTGTTGTTTCTGGTTATTGTGTGAGGAAGAATGTTAATTAGATTTTATTAGGGCTCTGGTTGGGTGGAATGGCTGCTTGTCTGCCTCTGTGTGTATGCACAGAATGCCGGCGGGATTATGGTTTATTAAAAGGCTTATGAAAGTCAAAAGAAAGTTTACTTAATTTCAGTTAGTTAAGCGCCAATGAAAGCCGCCCACTTGAGTATTGGCCAACAACAGCAAAAACAACAAACGAACAACAACAGCAATACAAAAGCGGAAAAGTTTTTGCCTTGGCCTGCTCTTGCCAAATGGCCAATAAAAATGTTTCGACTTCTAGCTGGGCTTTTGGCAATTTTACAACATTTTTTGGATTAGTCTTCCTCATATCCACCATTTCTTTTCGGCTTCCTTCTTTTGGCTCTCTTGCTGGCTAACAGTTTATGACTTAGCCTATAAATTCAAATGTTGCAACATAAAATCAAATAAAAATCTGCAATAAACATCAAATTGACAACACATTGTGCAAAAGAGGGGTAAAGCAGAGAGGGCATATACTTTGAAACATGTTAACACTTGGCGCTCATTTTGGCTGGCCATTTATTTCTGGGGTCAAATCAAAATGTTTCTTAGTACATTCCCAAATTTTCGTTTAAATTTTTTTCTAACAGCAATATAAATGCAGGGATGTCTCTTTATATTTCATCAATTTTTAAAAGCTAACTTTCAACCAATAATCAAATAAAAGTTTAAATTCCATATTGCCAACTAATTTTTAAGACTTGTGAAAGATGTTTTCAGTTTGCTCGGAACTTTTAAAAATGTTTCCTTTACTTTTAAATATTACAAATCCACAATTATTAAATTTGCTCCTTTTGCTTTTAATACTTGGGCAATTAGCGTAGTAATTTGCATACCTTTTTTATGCTGGTCTCGTCACCTTGGGAATTCATCAAAAATATTAATAATAATACCAAAAAAAAACATATATAGACGACCACTTTGGCCATCAATGTCCCAGCTTCCTGGCGCTCTCTTTTCCACGTTTTTGAGCCTTTGAGTCGAAAACCTACCTAGTTATTTTATTTGGTGTCCTGTCCCTCAAGTTGATGCTATTTCTAGATCACGTTTCTGGGTATTTTACCCAGTAATTGTGAGAGCAATTGTGCGCACTCTTTTTTTTAGACGTTTTCAGTTATTTTTTTCCTTGCTGTTCATCCAGCTTGGGTTGCGCATTTTAATGTCCCTTTTCTGTTCCCAAAAAAAAAGAGATAAAAAAGAAGATGAAATAAAAAAAAAACAAATTTGTTGAAAAAGAGTTGCAAAACATGCTGGGCACGTGCTGATTGATGTAAAATGCGTAATGAGCGCGGTTATGTTTATGGCCTGAGAGGAAAGGATATAGGGCTGGGGAGGGGAGGAGTTCCTGTGACAGAGTTCCTGGGGTTGGGTTAGATAACGACGATAGGACCAAGTAAAGTTTTCTAATTAGAATATTGGTGGCCCATTCAGTGAATGATGAGGTCGTCCCTTTTTTTCTTGTCCTCTTAAAGATTTCTTTACTTGGGCTAAGTTAGAACCAAAACGGCAATTAAAAGTAGGTAATCGCTTTTTATTAGCTAATGAATGATACTTCGATGATATACTATAATATTAATCATTTTACCTATTTAAAAATATTTTTAAAATTATTTTGCCAAAATGTTGATAAATGAGTTAAGACTTTGTTAACTATATACATATATTCATTGACGATAAGTCAAACGAAGCTTATATATAAGTTCTATACTTTTAACAATAATACAAATATCTAATATATTCTTAAAACAAAATGTGCTTTATATTAGTAATTAATTTTAATTTACCTCTTGCAAGTTTTATATATGTACATATGTACAAAAAAAGACCGAACAATAAATTGATATAACATGGTTAATTTGCTGTACAAACTTCTCCAAGTTAATATAACCGCCTCAAGACAAGTGCAGAAACGGAAAACTCAGACTAAAGGGCACACGAACAATAATATAATTTAGAATTCTATATGTTAGAATAATCACAATTAAAGCGGTAAGACCAATACGTCCAAACAAAATGGCCACTATATCGACACCATAGTATTGCAAAAAGCCAATGTCATTTTCAGCCAGACGCATATGGGAGGCATCCTTGTGCCTAAGAGTATACTCAGTCCACCAGACAGCGGTTTCCAATGGACTCATGGGTTGATCACGAAACCTTGCAGACATCTTTTTAGCATTTCTGGCATATGAAGGATTCTGTAAAAGCTCATGAATAGTTCGATTCAAAATTTCAACATTAATTGAATTGATATCCAGAGTTTGTCCAACACCTGCTATACACATGCGTTGGCTATTCGAAAACTGGTCATAATAGAGAGGCAAACCAAGTGCAGGTACACCATAATATGCTGTCTCAATGATACTCAAAAGGCCACCATGGGTAATAAAGAGTTTAAGATTAGGATGTTTTAATATTTGCTGTTGCGGCATTAAAGATCTTACGAAAATATTATCAGTTTTATTATTCAGTGATTCCACGTCATCGTATTTCCATAGCACGCGTTGTTTTAGTTTGGAAAATGTTTCTAGTAACACTTGTTTCAAATGCTTTGGTTGGAACTCTTCAATTATTTCCATACCCATTGAAAAATAGATGACGCCATGCTCTGCCTTATCCATAAATTGATAAAGATCCTCTGGTATGGGATCTAGTTTGCAATGCTTGTGCAAACACATATGCATGCCTGCTACTTCAATTATATTGGGCACATTGGATCTTACACGACCCAAACTAAAATGTTGGTTGACCAAAATCAATGAAAAATTTCTACGAATCTTATCGAAATTTGATTTTGAATTATTAAAATATTTTCTATACAGTTCCACTTGTGGCGGCAAGTAAACTAATCGCTCCAATAACCATTCCTCAGTCCTGTAAATCCAATTTTGCCATTTATCCAACAAACTTGAGCTTCCATATGCATAACCGACTGGTGACATTGGTTCATACACACTTGGTGCTGAATTCCCAGCCAGATAATCTACAATCCAAGCGGATCCAAAGGCAGCAATACCAACCATTGGGGCATTAAAGTGTTCGCCAAAACCACAGAGGGCATCCGAATGCGGTGTATTCATAATTATTAAATCAAACTTGGCACTTGAGTTGTGTAGTAGCTGCTGAACTCCACTATCAGATAGAATATGTTGTACAGAAGCACGATAAAAATAAGATACCCATAAGGCCTCCTCCCATTTAGTAGGCATTGGATCAGTATCGAAGTCAAAGTTTAATAAGTCTGCAAAAATGAACTATTATTTATTGAACAGTTTATGAGACAATTTAAAAAAAAGTTACCTCGCATCAGGCGATCCAACATCGGAACGCGTATATGATGGGCTTTCTCAATGGTTTCAAAATGATTTAAAGCTGAAATCACAGTTACTTGGTATCCTTGCTGGACAAGTTCATTTATAAATGGCCGTACCGTACGATAGGGTGAAGCAAAAACATATGAAAATATGGCCAATATATGGTCGCCCTGTGTAAAGTGAAAACTTAGGACAAAAACGAATAGCAGCAGTCCAGCGTAACCAAACTTTCCGCTAAATACCATACCGGGAAACCATGACCGCTCATGGCACGAATTAATCTACACTGGAGTTGATTTTTTTGCTGACACTCTTTATTTCTGATTGCTTATCTAATCAATATAATTGTGTTGAGTATATTGGTGGATTGTTTACCATTTACCGTATTGTTAACTGATATTTTTAAAAAAAAAAGCATTTCAGAGACGACATGTATTGAATTCACTGTCTACCGCAATAATTAGTGCTGTCTTTCGCATAAGTAAGTATTTGCGTCTTTAAAATTTTACATAACTATCAATTAAATACTTTTGCAGAAGTACGCTTTGATTTAATGCGACAAACATGTTATGGAATTTAAAAATAACGGGTTCATTTATTAGATTATTAACATTTTTTAAGGGACTAACTCTGTTTATCCTTATCTCTAGAGTCTAGTACCCATTTGTTTATCCGCTATCATCGAATTAGGGGAATACTCAGACTGAAGTGAGAGTGAGCTATCATATAGTTTGCTAACTTATAACCTATTAAAATCACAATTATAGCAGATAGGCCGATTCTGCCGAACAAAATAGAAGTAAACTGAACACTATAATACTGCATGAAGGACATATCATGTTCGGCAAGACGCATAGGAGGGCTACCTTTGTGCCTTAAGGTATATTCGGTCCACCAGACAGCCGTTTCCAAAGGGGTCATAGGTTGATCACGAAAACGTGCGGACATCTGTTTAGCAATTCTGGCATATGAAGGATTCTGTAGAAGCTCCTGAATACTGTTATTGAAAATTTCAACATTCATTGAATTGAGATCCAAAGTTTGACCCACACCTGCCAATCGCATACGTTGCGAATTCGTGAATTGATCATAGTACAAGGGTAAACTTAGTACAGGAACACCATAATAAACTGTTTCAATAATACTTAAGAGCCCGGCATTGGTTACAAAGAGCTTGAGCTTGGGGTGTTTAAGTATTTGTTGCTGCGGCACAAAGGATCTAAGATATATATTATCCGATTTATTTATAAGTGATTGCCGCTTTTCATATTTCCAAATGACTCGTTGTTTTAGTTGCGAGAATGTTTTAAATAATGTGTCTTTCATTTGCTTTGGTAGCCACTTCATATATATCTCCATGCCCATTGAGAAATAGATGACACCATGCTCTGCCTCATCCATGAATCGCTGAAGATCATCGGGCATAGGATCTAGCTTGCAATCCTTTTGGAAACACATATGCATACCTGCTACTTCAATTAAATTTGGCACATTGGATCTAACACGACCCAAACTAAAATGCTGGTTGACCAAAATCAATGAAAAGTTTCGACGAATCTCATCAAAGTCTGAATATGATTTATCAAAATATTGTCTATAAAGTTTTAATTGTGGCGGCAAATAAACTAATCGCTCTAACAACCATTCTTCGGTCAAGTATACCCAATTGTTCCACATATCGAATAAACTGGGACTGTTGCTAAAAGTGTAACCAACTGGTGAAATTGGTTCATATACACTTGGTGCCGAATTGCCAGCAAGGTAATCAATAATCCAGGCGGAGCCATAAGCAGCAATACCAACCATGGAGGCATTAAAATGTTGAGAGAATCCGCAAAGCGCATCCGATATAGGGATATTCATAATAACCATATCAAAGTGAGCACTCGAATTAAGTAGTAACTGCTGAACTCCTTCATTGGCCAGAATATAATTTGATGCTTCATGGTAATAATGTGATACCCAAGACGCATGTTGCCATTTCGTTTGTATTGGGTTTTCCCCATATTCAAAATCTATTACGTCTGAAATGATCATGAATAATTTTATAATAATTTTTTAGATTTTATAAGTCTTACCTTCTACTAAGTGATCTAGCTCATAAACTCTAATATGATGTGTCCCATTGATAGAAGGAAAAAATTTCCCGGCTGAAACTATTGTTACTTGGTGTCCACGTTCCACAAGTTCCTTAATAAATGGCCTAACCAGCAAATAAGGCGCTCCGGAGGCATACGAAAAAATTGCCAATATATTGTCTCCTTGTGTTATTTCAATGCATACAACAAAAGCAGTTAGAAAAAGCCGGGCGTGGTCGAGAATTCTTCTAATTAACATGCTAAAAAAACATGTCTGCACATGGCGCACATTTATTTTATACTACTGACTGCGATTTACCAATAGCAAACAGTTTGAATGTTTAACCCTATCTTATCAGCAAAAAGTAAACCTTAAATAGTTAAAGTTATTGAACATGGCAGCAATACAAAAGTTGATAAATGAATTCTTTGGAAATGATTGGAACTTGATTAAATTTATTTAAATTAGATTTAAATTCAGTGCCCTCCAACTCCATGTTATGTATACCCTTTAAATTATTTGCTTTTTTATACGTAAAAAAAATGAACCCTTTATGAAACAGATTAAGGCATTGAATGTATTTAACTGTTTGAGTACGCGTCTACCCATTATCTGTACAAGCATTAGTCGTTATCGGTAGACTGATAAATAACGTGTCCCAATTATTTATTTTCACGACATACACACAGGATTGAAATATATTGTAAACATTTTAATTTATTTTTATTTTACTATCAACTTTTTCTAAGATGGTTCAGAGCATATATAACCTGAGATAGAAAATAGATATTATCCAATTTATTAATTTATAAGCTAATAAAATCACAATAATTGCCGTTAGACCAATTCTGCCAAAGAGAATAGGTATTAGGTCAAAATTATAGTATTGCATAAAGGAAATTTCATGTTCAGGCAATCGCATATGAAGGGCTCCCTTGTGCCGTAGAATATATTCGGTCCACCAGACAGCTGTTTTCAATGGACTCATGGGTTGATCACGAAACCGGGTTGACATCTTCTGAACATTTCTCGCATACGAAGAATTGTGTAGAACCTCATGAATACTCTGATTTAATGTTTCGACACTTATCGAATTGAGCTTCAGAGTTTGTCCCACACCTGCCAAATGCATGCGTTGGGCATTAGTAAATTGATCGTAATAGAGAGGCAAACTTAGTACAGGAACACCATAATAAACTGTTTCAATAATACTTAATAGACCGGCATGGCTGATAAACAGTTTTGTTTTGGGATGATTAAGAATTTGCTGTTGCGGCATAAAAGATCTAAAATAGATATTATCCGATTTATTCTTTAATAAATTAACCCCTTCATATTTCCATACTACGCGTTGTTTCAGACTCGAAAGTGTTTCCAGAAACGTCAATTTCATTTTATCTGGTAGCCACTTCATAAATATTTCGTTACCCAATGAGAAATAGATAACACCATGTTCCGCCTCATCCATGAATCGCTGAAGGTCATCCGGCATAGGATCTAGTTTGCAATCCTTGTGGAAACACATATGCATGCCTGCTATTTCTATTAAATTGGGCACATTGGACTTGACACGTCCCAAACTAAAATGTTGGTTGACAAAAATCATTGAAAAGTTTCGACGAATCTCATCGAAATTTGAGTATGAGTCATTAAAATATTGTCTATAAAGTTTGATTTGTGGCGGCAAATAAACTAGTCTCTCCAATAACCACTCCTCAGTCTTGTAGACCCAATTGTCCCATTTATCCAAGATGTTGTAAGATCTACTTGATGTGGTCTCTATAGGGGACATTGGTTCATATACACTTGGAGCCGAATTGCCAGCAAGATAATCAATAATCCAGGCTGAGCCATATGCGGATATTCCTATTCTAGGGGCTTTAAAATGCTGTGCAAAACCACACAATGCATCTGATATGGGAGTATTCATAATGATCAAATCAAACTGGGCGCTCGAGTTGTTTATTAGCTCCTGCACCCCACGATCGGAAAGAATATATTTTGAGGAGTAATAATAGAACTCCGATATCCATGCTGCCTTATTCCATTTAGAAGGCGATATTTCCAATCCGTGTTTAAAATCTATTAAATCTGAAATTTAGTTGAAAAGTGTTTGTATATATATATATATATATATTTGTATATCTATACACAACTTTTGGGGACTTTATTTATATCTTACCGTGTAATAAATTATCGATCCTCAGAACTCGAATGTGATGCGCACCTTCGATAGTGGGAAAATGTTTTGTCCCTGAAATTACAGTCACTTGGTGACCTCGTTCAACAAGTTCCTTGATAAGTGGCCTTACCACCAGATACGGCGAAGAGAAGGCATACGAAAATATGGCCAGTATATGCTCCGCTTGTGTTTGCCGGACGATAAGGCCAAAACCAACTATCAAAAGCCAGGCGTAGCTTAGGTGCCCACAAACTAGCATACCGAACAACCCTAACTGCTCATGGCGCAGTTGTATTTAATACTATTTCTGCATTTTTGCTTACACTCTCTGGCCATGTCTTATCTTATCGATAAAGGTGTTTTGTACGTCAGTTTCTTTTTTGTTGTCATGAGTATTCCCCAATGAAATTGAATGAGAACAAAGTGAATACTCTTTAAACATATGTTCGTGTTTATGCTCCTCTCATATTTCGTAGCGAACTCGTTTTTGAGACTCTATAATTAAAGCCATGGTCAAGGTTCTTTTTATGGCTTTGTCGATCCAAATATCAACTAGCTTTATCTTTAAATTTGGCAATCGTAACAGAAAATCATTTAAGTAGTTATAATTTAATAACCTATACTTAGTCTAAAATACAATTGGGATGCAACCCAATTTATTAGTTTGTAAGATAATAAAATAACAATGATAGCGGGTAGTCCAATTCTACCAAACACTATAGGTATTAAATCCAGTTTGTAGTACTTCATAAAAGATATATCGTGGTCAGCTATACGCATATGAGGTCCTCCTTTATGCCTAAGAACATATTCTGTCCACCAGACAGCCGTGTCTACTGGATTCATGGGTTGATCCCGGAAACGAGTAGACAACTTTTTAGCGTTTCTTGCATAGATGGATGGATTTTGTAAAAGCTCTTGAATACTCTGATTCAATGTGTCAAAACTCATAGAATTAAATTCGACAGTTTGACCCATACCTGCGAATTGCATCCGTTTGGCATTTGAAAATTGATCATAATAAAGAGGCAAACAGAGCACAGGTACACCATAATATACTGTTTCAATAGTACTTAAGAGACCGGCATTGGTAATAAAAAGCTTGACTTTGGGATGTTTAAGAATTTGTTGTTGTGGCATGAAAGATCTAATAAAAATATTATCCGATATATTTCGAAGGGATTCCCAGTCATCATACTTCCATACCACGCGTTCTTTCAAGTTGGAAAATATTTGCATTAACGCATGTTTTATGTTATTTGGAAGCCATTTTACAAGTATCTCTAAACCCATCGAAAAATATATGACACCATGATCGGCCTCGTCCAAGAAACGCTGGAGATCTTCCGGCATTGGATCAACTTTACAATTCATGTGGTCACACAAATGCATGCCTGCTACTTCTATAAGATTGGGTACATTGGATCTAACACGACCAAGACTAAAATGTTGGTTGACCAAAATCAATGAATAGTTTTTACGAATCTCATAGAAATTTGAGTATGAATCATTGAAATATTCTCTAAACAGCTTCAATTGTGGCGGTAGTAAAACCAATCGCTCCAATAACCATTCCTCGGTTATGTCAATCCAATTGTTCAATCTCTTTAAGAAACTTAGACTGGCCGATGTGTAACTCTCTGGTGAAAGGGGTTCATACACACTTGGCGCTGGATTCCCAGCGAGGTAATCAACAATCCAACCGGAACTGTAAGCAGAAATTCCCACCAAAGGAGCATTGAAATGGTGAGCAAAACCACATAACGCATCAGATGCAGGAGTGTTTATAATAATCATATCAAACTTGGCACTTGAGTTATGTAGTAGCTGCTGTACTTCGCTGTTGTTGAGAATATTTAGTGAGGAGTAGTAATAGACTTTTGATATATATGATGTCTTCTTCCATTTTGAAGATACCGTTTCCAACACAATATCTGAATCTAAAAAATCTAAAATTTAAAGTGAAAAGAAAGCGAACCTTATATTTGAAATAAAACAGGTTTTTTTCTTTTTCAAAATCTTACCATGTATTGGGTTGTCAATCATTTGGACACGAATATAATGTGTTCCATCGATAGTGGGAAACTGATTTTGACCTGAAATTACAGTAACTTGGTGTCCTCGGTCGACAAGTTCTTTGATAAGTGGCCAAACCACCAGGTAGGGTGATGAGAATGCATACGAAAATATTGCCAAAATATTATCCGCTTGGGTGTAGTGAAAATTGATACCAAGTAAAACTAATAAAAGCCAGGAATAGTTAAGGTTTATTCTGACTAGCATACCGATATACCATATGCGCTCATGGCACTTCTAATACTAATTCTACAATTTTGCTCACACTCTCTTAATTCGCGTTATACTTAAATTATCTTATCAAACCGATAGCGTTATTGATATATGTTGCAAATTTGGAGCCATTCCCTTTAAAATGATAAACACGCCTACTCTCCTATGAATATACAAATTCACATTCGCTTTATAGCTAAATTTATTTCCAAGAGACTTTTATATTTATACTCTTTATACTCCGCAATCGTTATCAAAAAAAACATAAACAACATCCATTTCTAATCCAAACAAAAAAAAAACATCAAGCTGAAATTAATAATTATATTTATCTTAATCGTTTTTTGATATTCATCCTGAATTGAGACTGTAGAGGCTGAAATGAGATCGGTTTATAATCCAATTTACTAGTTTGAAACCCAAAAAAATAACAATAATTGCGGATAAGCCAATTCTGACAAGAACTATGGATATAAGATCAAGATTATAGTATTTCATAAATGATAAATCATTCTTGGTTATGCGCATATGAGGAGCACCTTTGTGCCTTAGAACGTATTCAGTCCACCATATAGCCGTTTGGAGGGGATTCATGGGTTGATCACGAAAACGTGCAGACAACTCATTAGCTTTTTTTGCATAGGAATGATTATGCAGAATTTCTTGAATACTATGATTCAATCTGTCAGCATTTATTGAAATAAAGTCTATAGTTTTGCTCACACCTGCCAAGCGCATTTGGTGGGCATTGTTAAATTGATCATAATAGAGGGGCAAATTAATTGTAGGAACACCGTAATGTGTTGTTTCAATAAGACTTAAAAGACCACCATGGGTAATGAAAAGCTTTACCTTGGGATGTCGAAGTATTTGTTCTTGTGGCAGATATGAGGCAAAAAAGATATTATCCGATTGGTTATTAAATGATTCCCAATCATCATATTTCCAAACCACACGTTGCTTTAGACTCAAGAACATTTTGAATATCATTTGCTTTGTGCAATCTGGTAGAAATTTCATTCGAATTTCTATACCCATTGAGAAATAGATTACTCCATGCTCGGCCTCATCTATAAATCTCTTAAGATTCTCTGGCATAGGATCTAGCTTACATTCTTTTTCGAAACAAATATGCATGCCTGCGACTTCTATAAGATTGGGCACATTGGACTTAACGCGACCCAAACTAAAATGATGGTTGACTAAAATCAATGAAAAATTTTGGCGACTCTCTTCGAAATTTGATTTCGAGTTAAAATGCTGTCCATATAGTTTTTTATGTGGAGGTAGGAAAACTAGACGGTCCAACAACCATTCCTCGGTCATGTAAATCCACTTTTTCCATTTATCAAAAATACTTGAACTTTGGTATAAATAGCCCACCGGCGATACTGGATCGTATATAGCTGGTGCTGGATTTCCCGCAAAATAATCAACAATCCAATTGGAACCAAAAGCTGCTATACCGATCATAGGTGCTTTGAAATGCTCCGCAAAGCCACAAAGGGCTCCCGAATGTGGTGTATCCAAAATGATCATATCAAAATGTGCACTCGAATCGATCAAAAGCTGCTGAACATCACGATTCGTCAAAACTTTATCCGATGCAAGGGTAAAGTACCTTGATAGCCACATTGCTTCCCGCCATTTATTGGGGTTATTTTCGAAAGTAAATTCTGACATTTCTGTAAATCAGTTAATAAGCGAAAACAGAGAAAAAAGAAGAAAAGAAAAATAACCGGACATTTCAAAAAGTGATGTCATTTTGAATGAATTTGGAAATTCTTTATTCGCGCATTTTTTCAGCCATATGCATAGTTACCTTCAAGTAAGTTATTCAACTCTTTTACGCGTATGTGTTGGGCTCCATTGATGGGGGATAAATATTTTTCAGCCGAAATTACAGTTAACTGATGACCTCTCTGGACAAGGGCCTTTAATAACGGTCTGACCAGTATATAAGGCGATTCGACACTAAATGAAAATACGGCTAATATATTGTCTGCTTCTGTAAGCCGTAATAACGTGGGCAAAATAAACAGCAAAATCGAAAATTTAAGGTTTCCTCCAATCAACATGTCTGAAAATTATGTCTGTTCATATCGCCGTTCAGGCTTTTACTGTTGCAAAAGTTTTTGTCAAATTCAGATTATTCTCTCGCTCTCTATTTTTCGTGGTTTCTCTCTGGCTTATCTTATCATTTTTGGGTGATATTGTATCAAATAATCGTTTCGTTAATTCTCCGGCCTGATACGTGGTAGATGCAGAGAGAAACTTTTAATTGAAGGAGAGACTTACATTTTTTATATTTAACATGAGAACGGGCTAATTTTATAGTTTGTCTGATACGAATTGCTTATTAATAAAATTATAATATCGATTCCACTGAAAAGTATTGGTAATTTTAATACACGATACCCAAAAACTATTGAAGTATCCTACCAAACAAAGCACGTGCTATACTTGGAGATCTTTATCAGAAGAGTAATAAATTATACAAGTATGTATGTATTTACGAATGTCAATTTAATCAGAAAAAAACAATACAATAGACACTTAGCAATAATACATATATTTGTATGCGATTAATTTATCAACCAATTATTCGGTGATAATCTTCTCTTTCAATGTTTTCCTCTAACTAAAATAGAACAGTATTTTGTCCATCATCTGATAAGTGGATTATTCAGACTGATAGGGGAATTAACTATAAATAATGTTGTTAATTTGTAACCTAATAAAATCGCAATTATTGCAGTAAGGCCTATTCGACCGAAAAGTATAGATACTAAATCAACATTATAGTATTGCAGGAAAGCCACATCGTGTTCGGCTATACGCATATAATGGGCCCCTCCCTGCCTAAGAATATATTCGATCCACCATACAGCGGTTTCCAATGGATTCATGGGTTGATCACGAAATTGGTTGGACATTTTTTTTATATTTTTGGCATATAAAGGATTCTGCAGAATCTGATGAATACTCTGATTTAATATTTCCACATTCATTGAATTGAGATCCAAAGTTTCACTTGCACCAGCCAAACGCATTCGTTGGGCATTCCAAAATTGATCATAATAAAAGGGCAAACTAAGTATAGGTACACCATAATAAGTTGTCTCAATGATACTTAAAAGACCACCATGAGTAATAAAGAGCTTGACATTAGGATGATTGAGTATTTGTTGTTGGGGCAAAAACGAGCCATAGAAAACATTATCTGATTTGTTTTGACACGTCTCCCAATTGTCAATTTTCCATACCACACGTTGTTTTAACTTTGAAAACGTTTCCGCTAACGTTTGTATCGTATGCTTCGGTAGCCAACTTTCAAGTATCTCTATACCCATTGAAAAGTAAATAACACCATTCTCCGCCTCGTCCAAGAAGCGCTGCAAATCCTCTGGCATGGCATCTAGTTTACAATCCTTTTGGAAACACATATGCATGCCAGCTATTTCAATCAGATTAGGTACATTCGATCTGGCACGACCTAGGCTAAAATGTTGGTTGACCAAAATCAATGAAAAGTTTCGACGAATGTCTTCAAAATTTGAAGATGAATCGTCGAAAAAGTGCCTATATAATTTGATTTGTGGCGGTAAGTAAACCAGACGTGCCAATAACCACTCCTCAGTTAGGTAAATCCAATTACGCCATTTATCTAGAAGGCTTGGACTTTCATATGCATAGCCCATATGTGAAACAGGCTCAGTTACACTTGGTGCCGAATTGCCAGCTAAATAATCCACAATCCAAGCCGACCCATAGGCAGCAATGCCAACCATAGGAGCATTAAAGTGCTTGGCAAAGCCACAAAGGGCATCTGAATGAGGTGTATCCACAACGATCATATCAAATCGGGCACTTGAGTTGTGTAGTATCTGTTGAACTCCAGGATTAGACAATATGAGGTAAGAGGAGTAGTAAAAGTAATGGGCCATAAATTTAGCTTCAGACCATTTAGTGGTTGGAAAATTTAGTTCGGGTACCGATAATTCTTAAATAGATATGAGCAATTTAGTTAGTTTGATCGATTTGAAAAAAAATATTACTTTTTACCTTGCATTAGCTGGTCTAATTTGTCAACGCGAATATGATGTGTTCCATCGATAGAGGGAAAATAGTTTGCGGCTGAAACTACTGTCACTTGGTGTCCTCGTTCAACAAGTCTCTTTATAAGTGGAGTTACTAGCAAATAAGGCGCAGCAACGGCATATGAAAATATTGCCAATATATTGTCAGCTTGTGTTAACCCAATGCTTACACTCAAAGTTAAAATCACAAGCCAAGCCCAGGTAAGATTCGCGCTAACTAACATAATGGAAAACGAGATCTGCTCATATCACAGTGTCAAGTTATACTAATTCAAATTATTCGTCGTATTGATATATTTCTCTCGCTCTCTTTTGTTTTTATTGCCTGTGTTCTATCTTATCAGCATTATAATTTGCTGTTGAATCGCTCAATTGTTAAAGCGGTCTCAGTTGTATTGCGTGTGTGTTACTAAATGGAACGAAGAAGACAGCGCGCTTTGCAAAAATGTTAAATCAGCTGATGGCCAGTAAACAATTTGTTCTTTTTTCGACTCTAGTATTAGTTTTGCATCTAATCAGTCCTGCATTTACTGCTAAAATACTTTTGGTTGCACCATTCGAGTCACAATCTCAGTGTATTCTGATTACACCTTACGTAGAGGCATTGGCCGAGCGTGGCCATAAGTTGACTGTGATACACGCTTCTAGACAGTGTGGGAATATTGAAAATGTTCGATATATAAACATTAATCCACGTTTGAGTTCATATCCAGGTAAACAAAAAAATGCTTTAGAACATTCCACCGAAAACATAAATATACCAATCAGACATTGAACATTTCATTTGTACTTTGGTATCAAAGAGATCGTTAATCTATAATTAATTCCCATCGAACTGTATTATTATATATAAATTAAAAAAAATGTTAACAAATTGCTTTTTATTACATTTACCCACAGATTGGGTTGGTGAATATTTTTCGGGTTTATATAATAAATGGATTGAAGTAACATCTATACGAACATTCATGTTAAAACTTTGTTTTCACTTTATGGAAGATGCTAATGTGAAAGCTTTGCTTAATTCAAAAACTAAATTTGATTTGGTTATCATTGAGCCATCGCATATGGATTGCATTTTTGGACTAGCCGCCCATTTTAATGCTACGCTTATGGGCATATCAACTTGTGGATCTGATTGGAATTTGGATACATTGATTGGTTACACATCATCGTCGATATATGAACCGATATTGCCCATCGGCTTGAGATCGGCTGAAACATTTCTGGATAGACTCCATAATTGGTTTTATTTATCTGAAGAATGGTTACTTATGCATTTGCTCTTTTTGCCCAAAATTCGTATGATGCATTATCATTTCTTTGGACATTTGGATCAGAGTTTTACCCAAATTCGTCAGAGTTTTTCTCTAATGTTATTGAATCAACATTTTACTATTTATCCAGCACGGGCTAATGTTCCCAAAATGATTGAAGTAGGCGGAATGCATTTGCCCAAAAAAAATAAAACATTGCCAACAAAATTGGCAGAGTTTATTGACCAAGCGCCTTATGGAGTAATATATTTTGCTTTAGGCATTGAAATGCAGAGTAGGGATTTACCAGAAGAGACACTTCAAATGCTCCTTAATGTCTTTGAAACTTTGCCCCAGCGAGTAATATGGAAATTTGAAAGACACCCGGCGCCAAATGTAAGCAAAAATATCTACATAGATGCTTGGCTGCCTCAAATGGCCATTTTGGCCCATCCAAATGTGAAACTTTTCATTAGCAGTGCCGGCATGCTAAGTATAATTGAAGCAGTTTATTATGCCAAACCCGTATTAGGTTTACCTCTCTTTTTTGATCAATTCCGTAACTTGCAACGCATCTTGGAAGATGGTGTGGGCAAGATATTAAATTTGAATACAATGACTAGTGAAGAGGTGGAAAATACTATACACGAAATGATCGAACAGCCGCAATACCGGCGGAATGCCCTTGCCCTATCTCAGCGTTTTCAGGATCAGCCAATGCATCCTTTAGACACGGCCGTTTATTGGACAGAGTATATTCTACGGCACAAGGGTGCACCACATATGCGGGTCTCCCTCTCTAATATGAAATTCATTGACTATTATTGTTTGGATAAAATTCTATTGATAGGATTTCGATTTTTCTGCATTGTAGGCATAATGTATTTTGTCCTTTGGAAAACGAAATTTCTATTAAAAAGGTTAATAAAGGTGTATTCTGTCATTTGGTTTACCATTACTAACCATTTCGGTAGATAAAGTGTTAGTCTACTACTTGGCAATGTTTATAGTCATAAATGGTATCAAATCGAATTTTTGTCTGCAGGCGAGCACTGATAAGGTCCACAAATTGTAGTATCTAATCGTTTATAGTAAAAATGCTAATTGCATTGAAAACAATTGAATAAAAACGAGGGCGGGAGTATACCCGAAACGCGAACAACAAACAAACAAATTAATTGCGTAATTGTATAGTCTACATATAAAAACGAAAATGGTAGTGTATTAGGATTAACTTTTACATGAACATTTTTAAGTAAGCAAATGTGATCTTATAAAATAAAAGGTTACAAAAATTTGTATATTGTAATTATTAATTTTTAATAGAAAATCGATTTATTTTATTTTTATATTCTTTTTAATAAAATTGCGAAATAAATTGAGTTTTGTGTTTTTGTTTCTGCGTGGTTTTACAAAAATTTTTAGATAAATAAAATAACTTGATTATCTTTTTTGTACGTACCGATTTGGTTGTTATTTTTTAAATATATAAAATTGCTTATCTTGTTAGGAGAGGAGAGAGAAAGAGAGCGAGAGAGAGACAGAGAGAGTGACGTTGAAAGATAAAAAGTTACTATGAAAAAGAGAACTTTAAAGACAGAGAGTCCCATGCTGGGTTGTCTATAAAAGAGACTGTTAACTTTGCGAGTATAGAAGGTTCTCTCTCTCTTGTCTCTCCCTCTCTGACAAGTTTTATATATAAATGACTCTCTTGTATTGCGTAATAACAAACAACAAAAATTAATAAACAAAACAATTTTGGTTCTCAAACATTTGCCGGTGGCGCTGACTATTCTATTAATAATATCAACAAACGAAAAACAAAACAAGTATAGTGTATAAACCACTGAGTTACGCTCGAGCGACTTTGCGAATTCATTTCGGTACTCTTCCACTGTGCGATAATTAGGCAACAGAATTTTTGTTAGATCGATTAGTTGTTGCTGAGCATTGAACCTAATCGGTTGTTTTTTGTTTTCCTTTGCGAAATGAGACTTTTATGGAATGTGGGCTTGACCCTAGTTTTTTTCATTGCTTGTCGAAATAAAATATATGTTGAAAGTGCTAATATATTGGCTGTATTTCCATTCCCTGGAAAATCTCAATATATTTTTGCTGAGCAGTATCTAAAAGAATTGTCTGTAAAGGGGCATAATGTAACCGTTATTAATACTTTTGGCAGTGAGAAGAGCGATCCAAAGTTTCGAGTAATTGGTGCCACCAAAATACACGAATTAATGGCAGGTGGAGTAACTTAAAGTATAAGCTAAAATCTCATGAAATTTAATCGAATGAATCGTTTAGCGTTTTCAAATGTGGTCTATAATCAAGTGGCCAGCCAATGGAAAATCTTGACAATGACCACGGAATTTCTTAACTTACTTACTGCAAATGTTTTGGATGATGAAATAGTTAAGAACCTACTACGAAATGGTCAGTTTGATTTGGTCATTATGGAAACCGTACAGAATGAGGCACTGTTTGGTCTGGGTCAGCATTTCGATGCCTTGACTATTGGCATATCATCGTATGGCACAGATCGCCATATTGATGAAATGATGGGCAATATATCACCATTATCTTATAATCCAATGCTGCTGTCATCACGAACAGAGAAAATGAACTTTGAGGAGAGACTTTGGAATGTTTGGGAGGCCTCCGTTTTGTGGTTACACAAACGACTAGTGCATTTGCCTAGCCAAAGAGTGTTATATGGCCATTACTTTCCACAGGCGAAGCAGTCCTTAGAGCAGGTCATGGATAGCTTTAGTTTAATGTTGCTGGGACAACATTTCTCACTAAGCTATCCGCGTCCCTATTTACCCAATATGATTGAAGTCGGAGGTTTGCATTTAAAGCAGGAACGGAAAATAGAAAAGTTACCGGCAGAGACAGCCGAATTTGTGGATAAATCAAAACATGGTGTCATTTATTTCTCCATGGGTTCGAATATTAAAAGCGCTGACTTACCACCGGCTACGCGAAAAGTATTAATGGATACGTTTGCCAGTTTGCCACAGGGTGTTCTTTGGAAATTCGAGCAAGATCAGTTGGAGGATAAGCCGAAAAATGTTTTGATCAACAAATGGTTTCCACAACCCGATATATTGGCCCATCCTAATGTGAAGCTATTCATTACTCATGGCGGCCTGCTGAGCACTATTGAAAGCATCTACTTTGGCAAACCTGTTCTGGGCTTGCCCGTCTTCTATGATCAGCATTTAAATATTCAGCGTGCCAAGCAGTCTGGTTATGGTCTGGGTGCAGATCTTTGGCAAACAAATGCCACGGAGCTTCGTTCGCTCATTGTAGAACTTTTGCAGAATGAGCGTTATGCCCAGGCAGCTCAGCTAAAGTCCAAATTATTTAGAGATCAAAAGGATACTGCCTTAGATCGTGCAGTCTGGTGGACAGAATATGTACTGAGGCACAAGGGTGCAGCGCATTTGCGTTCGGCTTCGCGTGACTTGAATTTCGCACAGTTGCATGGCTTGGATACTTGGGGTGTAGTCGGTGGCCTCATCTTGTTTGGCTGTTTAATTTCATTGCTTATACTGATAGCATTGTGCCGTATTGTTGGCTATCTAGTGGGCAAAAGCCGTAGAGCTGCAGCGACGAAATCGAAAGTCAATTAGAGATTTTGTTAAATAAGATTAAACAATGTGAGAACGGCAAAATACTTTTATTGCAGAGGTTAAACAAAAAAGACATGTATAATTAAACTAATCACTGTGTTTTGTTAATGAAAGTGTTTGAATTTGAATTAATGAGGTATCAACATTACTTAATCATTAATTATTGAAGAGCCATTTGTAAACTCGATGAAATTTTCTTTAAGTAAATGTTGTTTTTAATTATTTGTCTAGTTTTAAGTTTGTACTATAATCCAATAAATGACTATGAACTTTTTGAAAAATTGTTTCGAGAATTTTAGTCACGCATAAACCAGCTAAATGTATAATAAATGTGAAGGCCACTTAAACTGATTGCCAGTTTTCCCTTTGAATCTGACATAGACATTAACAGTCGGTTCAATTATCTAACTAAACGAGTGTCTGATAAACTTTCCGGGTGCGCCAACGAAATACTGTGTGGGTAATACAAATGCTTTAAATAACATCTGGAAACAAATTGTTATCGCATGTCTGACGGATTAACTGATACTGTGTATATATCAGCTCGTCTATTGCCTCTACCTCAACATTTATTATTTCTGTGATACAGTTGACTTCTCGTGTTCCCCAGCATCGGTTGACAGTTAAAAAAACGATGCTAGTCCTTCGATTTTTAAGTTTCTTACTCTTAATTAAGTACTTGGATTGTGCAAGGATACTGGCCATATTTCCATATCCTGGCCCATCGCAATATATCAATGTAGTGTCATATCTTAAAGCGCTTGCCTTACGTGGCCATCAAGTGGACTCTGTCAACGCCTTTCCGCAAAAGCAGCAAGTGAACAATTTTCAGGACATTCCTGTACTAGAAGTTTTTAACGGATATGAGGGTTGGTAATATGAATTTTTGCGGAACTTTATCCAAACGGTAATCGATTGACTTGCATACATTTTTCAAGATATAATTACAGACCTTGGTGACCCTATGAATATTTGGGAAGAAAATAATTTTGAAAATGACTTCTTTTTAAATATTACCACAAAGGTTCTTGAGAACAAGGAAGTTAAAAAAAGACTACTACCTAAGGGAAAGGCACAATATGATTTGATTATATTAGAAGCTTTAAGGGCTGATGTCCTGTATGCCTTTGCTGCACATTTTAATGCCCCAATTATAGGAATTTCTACATTTGGAACCGATTGGGACATTGACAAATTGGTAGGCAATACGTCGCCTCTCTCTTATATACCCTTGATCACGGCAGGATTAAGCGATCGCATGACATTTTCGGAGCGATTATCTAATTTCGTTAAGACCTCGGTGGCCTGGTTCAATTATAATTGGGTTCATATGCCAAAGCATGAAAAACTATACAAGAAATATTTTCCTCATATTGCTGATAAATTTCAATTATCGGAATTGGCTAAGAATATTTCACTGGTATTACTGAATCAGCATTTCTCGTTAAGTTTTCCACGTCCCTATGTTCCAAATATGATTGAGGTTGGCGGTCTTCATATAGCCCATAAGCCAGCTGCGTTGCCCAAGGAAATTGAGGATTTCATTCACGGTGCTGGCAAGGCTGGTGTGATTTACTTTTCTCTCGGCTCCAATGTAAAGAGTAAGGATTTGCCTGAAGAAAGGCGTCGAATGTTACTTCAAACATTTGCTAGTTTACCTCAAAGAGTTTTGTGGAAATTCGAATTGGATCATTTGCCCGAAAAGCCCGCAAATGTGTTTATAAGCAAATGGTTTCCACAGCCCGATATTCTGGCACATCCTCAGGTGAAGTTATTTATAACCCATGGCGGCTTACTATCGACCATTGAAAGTATACATCATGGCAAACCCGTACTAGGATTACCATTTTTCTATGATCAATTCTTGAATATTGCACGTGCGAAACGGGCAGGCTTTGGTTTGGGCTTGAGTCACTCTGACATGACTGGATCCGAATTTAAGACAGCCATTGAACGATTGTTAAATGAACCAAGTTTTATGGATACCGCTCAAGCGATGTCAGCACGTTACCGAGATCAACCAATGAGTCCACAGGACACTGCCATATGGTGGACCGAATATATCCTGCGACACAAAGGAGCTTCACATATGCGAGTAGCTGCCCAAGATTTGAACTTCTTCGCCTATCACAGCTTAGATGTGTTGGGAACTCTAATTGGTGGAGCTTTACTGGTTATTGGTTTAGTTTTGTTTGTTTTAAGAAAAGTTGTTGGATTTGCTCAGGGCACAAAAACTAAGCAAAAGACTATATAAAAAACAATGTTGAATTTTAAATTTATTATAATTTGTTATTTAATAAAAGCTTAGGTCTTTTTAATATTATCTCACACCCGATATAAAGAATTTTGCCTGTTTATATCGTCAATTGAACTTATGAGTTGGTTAAGCTGGAGATTGTTGAATAAATTGCATTACCTAACCAAAAACATCATTTAAAAAGATGACCATTTTTCCCTGTTAGTTTTTAAATGAAATTATTAGAAGAAATGGCCTTAAATCGTATACCAGCATAAAATTTCAACATTAATCTTTATTTATGGCTTTGCTTTTAAACATACAAATATATAAGACTACATATATGTATTTAGAATGACCGCAAATTGGGGATCTATAAAAAAAATAAAATTTTTTGGTTAAAAAGAAAATGCAGCAGAGGGCAAACACATATACAAACATACATATAGGCAGACACACATGCTTGCATTCAAATTAACATACATGTGTAGGTATATAATTGCAAATCAGTTGCATACGTTGCGTATACGTAATATTCAATTGAATACTCATGGTTGGGCGTGGCATTTCCGTTGGTTGGTCGTCATTTTGGTTGGTGATTTTGCACCGCATTGCAAATGGATAATCAAAAATTCATGAGCTAAATAATATGTGCTGGAGCCTGTAAATATACATAGTTCATATGATTAGGGCATGGGTTTAATGACCCATATCAACCCAAATCCCACAATTTGCACTATATCCTCGTTTATCCGCCTTTTTTTTTTTTTTGATATGGGCGAAATGTCGAGCGAAATTTAATGATGTCCTGTTTTGTGGTTTGTCGTGTTTTTAATGAGCTGCTTATAATGTTGGGGCGTGATGTGCATTTTTTGTCCATACAAGCATGAATAAATAAATAAGTTAAAAGTCTAAAACAGTACTAACAACTTTTTAGCAAAGTTGTCGCCTGAGCGTTAAAATATAATTGCCTTTGAAAACAAAATACAAAATACAGAAAAAATATATACGATATATGTCGATATGTATGTTACGCGAATGTCAGCAAAACTCAAAATCCAATTTGCAGTCAGAAATGTGTCATAATATTTTTGTTGCCTCTTCCTAGCAGAAAAAATATTGTGTGCAGCAGTTTGATGCCATGGGGTATTCATGTCCAAGCAAATCAGTCGGTTCAATGCATTTTTGCCTTCTTTGTATACTCTTTGGCAATGAAAGTAAAGGACATTATGAGTGATCATAAAAACTACCTAACTATAGTATTATACAGTATTAAAATTTACATAATTTTTTCATTATTACAAAAGGAAACGAATAAATCTAAAACAAATACCAACATGTCTGGGATTACTACTTTGGTCTATTGCGGTTTAGATTTGTAGTCTAACAGGCAATTTAAAGTCGACTAAGCTTGAAGGAATTTAGGATTTTACTTTTTTTATGTTGTTTCAGTTGACTGTCTCTAAATCTGAATCTGAAGCCTGGCAGTTGGTATTTTGCATTTGCATTCTATGCTGGCATTTGTTTTTACACCAATTTAGACCAGGTGAGAAGTGGACAATGATTTGCTCCACCTATGTGGAAAATGTTTCCCATATGAGATTTAGGATAAATGTTCTAGATATGTTGAAGTCATAGTTTACACAAAATGTGCATAAATGTCAGAATTATGCTTAAAATGAGCAGACAACTAAATTTATAAATAAATAAAATAACTCATGGGCATATCAACCTTTTAATGGAACAAAATAAAGTAAGATAATTAATAATAATTATCTTATGTGGTATAAACCACATATAAGTATTTAAATTGGTAATATTATAATAGATTTGTATTGGTCACATTAATATATCTATGTAGAGCTTGGCTAACATTTTGCAATATTTTTATACCATACACCCATAGGGTGAAAATGGTATATTAAAGTCGCTAAAATGTATGTAACAGGCAGAAGGAAGCTTTTCCGACCCCATAAAGTATATATATTCTTGATCAGCATCAACAGCCGAGACGATCTAGCCATGTCCGTCTGTCCGTCCGTCCGTCCGTCCGTCCGTCCGTCTGTATGAACGCCTAGATCTCGGAGACTATAAGAGCTAGAGCCACCAAATTTGGTATGTAGACTCGTGTCATATGTACGCTTATCGAGTTTGTTTCAAATGTTTGCCACGCCCCCTACCGCCCCCGCAAATGATATAAAACCGATTTTCTCAAACACCATAGCAACTAGAGACACAAAATTTGGTATGTATATTCGCTTAGTAAACGCGCACATTTTGTATTTGTAAAATTTTTGCCACGCCCCCTACCGCCCCCGCAAATTAAATAAAACCGATTTTCTCAAACACTATAGCAACTAGAGACACAAAATTTGGTATGTATATTTGCTAAGTAAATGCGCACGTTTTGTATTTGTAAAAATTTTGCCACGCCCCCTACCGCCCCCGCAAATTAAATAAAACCGATTTTCTCAAAAACTATTCTAGCTAGAGACACAAAATTTGGTATGAATATTTGCTTAGTAATTGCGCACATTTTTGATGTGTAAAGATTTTGCCACGCCTCTTTCCGCCCCCGTAATTTGAAAAAACTCGATTATCTCCCGTAATTTTCAACCTTGTGCAATCAAATTTAGCACACTTAAATTTGATACTAATATCCAGCAAAATACCAAATTTGATCAAAATCGGAATAAAAATAGCCAAGTTATGCATATGAACGTTTTTCCATATGGCCGGAGTTGGCCGTTGGCTGGTGGGGGCGCTAGGGTGCTCGAATGCTTGAGTGAGCGAAATACTAAGATATGCTTCTAAAAAGCATGCAAACAGATTTTTTTTAAAATACGATAATGCATTGGTTATTATAACTTTAAAATATTTGTTTTACTGGTGTATGGTATATCCAAGTCGGCGAGACGACTTACTTACTTCATTTAAAAATATTTTCGTATTAAAGTCTTCAATAACGGGGCAATGGAAGCAATTCATCCCAGATTTTATATCTTTCTTGATTGAAGCCACCAGTTTTAGTTTTGAGATTCAAATTGATTTCCAAATATGATTTATTGGTAGCATCATACAAAGGCCAATTAAGATCTTTAATATATTCATCATTCTTGTTATGAGGATTGCTAAAACAATGACAAAAAAACTTAAATAAATTAATTATTTACGGGTAGAATATTTATCTTCTTACCCAGTTTTCGCAAATTCAAACCACATGCGAGTCAGACGTTCTATCATAAAATTCTCTGGATCCTCTTTTTTAAAAAGTGGTGACACTAACTTCACATGGAATAGATACAAAAGCTCATCATGATGCACAGCTCCTGATAGGTTAATAAATATTTAATAAAAATATTGTTATGGACAAATTGTAATTAATTCTTACCAAATGTTTCATTTGTATCTGGATTCTTGAGGAAACTGTATCTACCTTTATAGCGGAAATGATAATTATACATGGGCACATTTCGATTTGCCATTAGGTGAAGAAAACGATGGTAACCCACACCAATAACTCCATCACTGTACAGCCTGCCCAATGGCATAAGAGACTTAGGGTATTCAAGTGGGCTATTACCTTGTCCAAAATACTTTTCACGTAGCACACGACTTGCCACACGAGATTGATCTGTATCGCGATCATAAAGTAGAACTATGGGGGCAACATGCTCCCATTCGTTATTTAATTTACTGGCTATACTTCCATTACGCAGATCAACTAAAATGATTTATCAAATAAGTAAGTTAATTGATTTAAAGGTCAATTTACGAGAACTTACAAAATGCGCCGGAAAGAAATTCAAATTCAGTTATTCCTGTGATAAGTGGAACTTTATAGAAATCCCCTCGCATTACGGTCTTGAAAGGATCTTCTAGTAGAAAACGTTCTTGACCAAAGTCTGACTCAATGACCAGGCGCCAATTTAATATGGGATTCCAGCCAAATTCAAACATACCATTATAGGAATTGACATAGTCCAACATGGGTTTCTCTCGCAGACATTCCACCATTTTATCAGCACACTCGATAGTGCAATTCAATAATTTCGCTTGACGTTGGGCTACTTTCAAATCAGTGTGCTCATATTTGGGAGGACCAAATGGGGAGGCACTCATACAAATGCCACGATGGAACAAACCTCGAGACATAGGGGACAACATATGAAGACCAATACTCACGCTTCCTGCACTGTAACCCAACAGAGTGACTGACTCGGGATCACCACCAAATCGATGTATGTGCTTTCGTATCCAACGTAAGGCCATCACTTGATCTTTTAGGCCAGCATTACCTGGAGCCTGAGCAGTGCCTGTGGCCAGAAAACCCAAACTGCCTAAACGGTAATTGAGTGCCACTAACACACAATCTCGATCCATAAAATGCTCGGGCCCAGCTAAATATTTACTTTGACCGGAGAAGACATAGAAACCGCCGGGATGTAGAAAAACAATCACTGGCAAACGACCAGTTACATTCTTTGTGTATACATTTAGACGCAGACAGTCTTCAGATACATCAGTTAGATTATCCCAAGGTTGTGGGCACATTGGTCCATCCTCGCTGGCATCAAAAGTGGCTGGTGACCAAGCTTTAACTGGCTCTGGATTCAAAAAACGCAACGGTCCCAACGGTGGCTCTGCATAACGTATGCCACGAAATGCATGGAAGCTCAGACCCAAACGTGAGGTCAGATTCGTACCGCGAATTCTACCCAATTCAGTGTCTACTTCAATGGAAAAAACCACTGATGAGTAGAACAGTACTCCGCACAGAAAAAAGATTCTGTTCATCGTGCAACTTTCTTGAGACTGAATCAGTCAATGGCAACAGATCCTCTACTTATACCGGTCGCTTTACATATAGATCACCTACATGTTCTCAGAATTTGGGATTTACCCTGAACCGAACTGATTGCGACTGCTGACTGTCAACACAAAACGGCAACGATAGCGTCCAGTTTAATAGTTCCCGCTGAATTCGAACAAACATACAAACTTAGTGTTTAATTAGGCCATTATAAATATCGTTAATGTTAAATGGAATGGATGTATGTATATATTGTTAGCAATTGAGCTGAACTATTTTTAATTTACTAATTTTTTTAAAATTATATACATAAGCTTACTTACAGCACTGTTTTACAACCCAATTTCTGTAGGTAAGGAAAATAAACCTATAAATTTTGAATCAAATCTTTAAAAGCTTATTTATCCACTTAACTCAAAATTGCTCAATCAATACTTAATATATACGCAGTTCAGCTTTTAGCGAATAGGCCACAGAGTAAACTTCATAACTTGGTATTCCATTTTCTTTTTGCTATTCATCTTTTGCCTTGTTTTTCCGTTCTTTTTGTTCCTTATATGTAGCTTTTTTCTGTTTTTTATAATGCAGAGCAGCATTTCCGGCAACCGACGCTGATTTTCCAGCACGGCCATGGCCCACAACAGTTTCAATAAGTTTCTCTAAAACTTTTACACGCCTTTTGGCCGACCAAACAACAAAAAGAGAGAGAGAGAGGACGAACGGTAGAAAGTGCTACCAAAACTAACCAAAAACAAAAAAGAAACTAAAACTACAAAACTTCAATCTCAGCACAAACTAAGAACAAAATAAAAAGACATTGAGGTAGGCGTGGCATTCAATGCTGCAGCCTGTTAAAAATTTGAACGCGCTGATGGGCATTTTTTTACAACTGAAGCGTTAACTGTGTGAATGTTGGGACTCACAAAAGTTATTCTACTAATCATTCATCGAACTTTATATACCCTTTTATTATTTTGCATAATTTTATCAAAAGTGAGATCAATACTATGTTGCCTATATGAATTATACCAATAAACTATTTAGTTTTATTTCAGACATATTGTTTTCAGTATTGTCCTCTGTGATTCTTATTAGGTAGATGAAATCCAAAAACAGTAAATAATGCTCATGCTCATTATTAAATAACAGGTTTTACACGTTTTACAAACAACTAAGTCTACTCTTCAAAAAGAAGGAAAAATAAAAGGAAACAAGACAACAAAAGAAAGACACTGAAGGGAAAAACCAGAAAACAGGGATAGAACGTAGAAATTCCCCGACAGTATTTGAACAATATTTTCATTTTATTTAATTTTAAAGTTTTGGTAACCAGCATAGAAAAAAAGTGGTAAACTAACCGCGTTTCGCAAATGAAATTTTTATGAGATCAAGTGAACAGCAAAAGAATAACTAATGAGCCAGGTTAACGCTGTCGGTACTAAATTACGTATGGCCTTAAAGTTATTGGTATTACTCTTTCGCCATCAAAAAGTGGGAAAAAGCGAAAATGAATTTATATAAAATAAAAGCAAATTTCCTGCATAGAATGGAGTCAAAACCACCATCTGATCTATTTAAAGAATTCTAAGTCTATTCTTATCCATAAGAAGAAAGACAAGCGCCGGGGGAAATACTAAATTTTTATTAAAAAACGTACATTTTTTTTTATTCAGTTACAATTTTTGCATTACAAAATTTTAATTACGTTTTACTTTAGACTTTGATTGATTTCTGTTGATAAAAAATTCTTGTAAACCTCGGAAAGCAAGACGGATCAACAGCATTAGGCAATATAGGATAAAAATAATACCACCATACAAAATGAGTATGGCATCCAAATTATGATATTGCACAAAGTTAAGATCCTGCGAAGCACTTCTCAGATATCTGGCTCCCTTATGCCGACTCACATGCTCCACCCAATAGACGGCACGCTCCAGTGGGAGTTCCTTTTGATCTTTATAGCGGGCAGACATATCAAGAACCTTTTTAGTAGCTTCGGGTGTTGAAATTACTCTCTCAATTGCATTGATCAATTTTTCAGATGTAAGCTCTTGAAAATTTACAGTAACGCCATATCCATTATTTTCAGCTCTGGCCATATTCAGGAATTGATCACCAAATATCGGTATACCAACAAATGGTTTGCCATGATAAATAGACTCTGTGGTGCTCAGCAAACCGCCATGGGTTATAAATGCAATCACATTCTTATGGGCCAAAATATCATCTTGTGGAAACCAATCAGAAATGAAAACATTTGCAGGTTTTCCTGGCATATTTGTATCTTCGAATTTCCATAATACACTCTGCTTCAATTTACCAAAGGCCTCAATTAAAGCCTGACGTTTCTCCAGTGGCAAATTTTTACTCTTCAGATTTGAACCCATCGAAAAGTAAATGACACCATGTTCGGCACCATTGATGAAATCCTCGATATCCTTTGGCAGTGGCTGACGTTTGCGATTGATGTGCATGCCGCCCACTTCAATCATATTGGGTGAATAGGGACGTGGAAAACTAAGAGAAACATGTTGATTGAGTAGCACCAATGCCGCATTCTTGCGCATATCATAGAAATCTTGCTTATTGTTGGGGAAATATTTGCGATATACTTCCTCCTGCTTTGGTAGATAGTAAAGATTCATAAATATTTCTTCATAGGTTAGGAATGCCAAATTTCCGACACGTTCAATTAAGGACATGTGATCGGAGAATTTTAATAAAGCATGTGGTATATAAGATGGCGGTGAGGGTGATCCAACCTAAAAAAGGAACTCAATTTGTAAATTTAGATCGAGTACTTAATTGTGAGTACTTACCATATCTGTGTTCCAGCTGATGGCTCCAAATGTTCCCAGGCCTATAAGTGGAGCATTGAAATGCTCTGCAAAGCCAAAGAGGGCCTCATTAAGGAAAACTTCACAGATGACTGCATCAAAAGTTTGCTTTGATTTTTTTAGCTCTTTTATGATAGGATCTTCAAGCACCACCTTGGTTATGTTAATACCCATTTCATAAAAGCTTAGAATCTGATTCACTATTGGCTTTTCAGAGTCCTCTAATAGATTATCGACATTGCCTGTAAAATTGAATATAATATATATATATATATTATTTATTGGATTAATATATTACAAGAGGCTAATAATATTTTTATTTCATTGGATCGTTTAATAATCGTGAACTTTATAACAGGGTGTTTATAAATGTTGGCTGATGATAAAAATATGTAACATGGTGAAATTTAAAACTGGCAATATAAATTTGCGGCCTAAGAAATTTATATTTTTTAATGAAAAATCATAGAAAACCGTTTTCAAAGAGAAAACATAATTACAACCAGTTACGGAAAAATATTGACTAAGAAAGTAGTTAAACTACATATAGGGGAAAAGAAGTGTTCTCAACAAAGAAAATAAATGATAAAAGGAAAATTCATTAGAAAACCAGTTTTCACCAATTTCTTTAAAAAACTGAAGGGCAACAGGTCAACCGTTTTTCTCAAACTATTTACTTGTTTTGATTTGTGAACCACGCCTGTAAGCAATCATTTCTAACAATATCTTATGTAACAACATCGATGAAAATGCAATAACAGTTGTGACTGATAATTCTTACGTATTATTATGGCGAGCATTTTGTCATTGGCTTGAGAATTCAATAAATTATAGAACAATTACAAACTATTAACTGCTAACCAACTAAACAAGCGGACACTTACCTTGCATGGCCTTCAATATACTTGGTACTGATACTTCGATGATATTTTGATTGGGTTTCTTCAGTTTAAAGGGCGAAACAATTGTCACTTGATGGCCTGCAGCAGCTAATCCCTTGGCCAATGCGGAGCCCACATTGAAATGTGATCGAGCAGCTGTATGCAATACTACTAGATAATTAAAGGCACTAGCGTAGCTAAGCAGGCAGCTTAATAGAAAAAATATGCTAATGCACCTAGTTTTACTGGGTATGGCCTGCATGCTTTTCTGTTTTTAGAAACAATATTTTTAATACCACACGCATTGACTTCTCAGAGCAAACTGATGAAACTCTGTAGAATTCTGGGGTAATATATACATACACATAACCAGAACTCTATGGCACCGTGAATAGGAACTTTGGTTAGGCCTGCTTGACACTACAATCGCGCTACAACAATTTTTAATAGGCAGTAGTTTTAGACATTTTTAGAAGCAACAAAAGAAAAATAAAGAAGTACGTACAAGGTATACATATATACAATAGATGTCTAATATGTATGTATATATGTATGTATGTATTTACATATATTCCTCTGTTTATTTGTTGTAGCGACCACTTGTTTGGCATGAGGCTCTCGGCTAGTTTATCAATTCTGCTTTTGATTCCCATTCGTTGGTGGATTTTGCTTTTTGTTCGGCTTTTCGATCTTTGTTTTGATTTCTCAAATTCGTTAGAGCGAACAGTGGTGAGTAATACACATATTCACACAGTTTCTCTTTATAAGAGTATCGAATTGATGTACAATGTACACATATGTATGTTTATATATGTATATAATTGAATACATTTGTATGCCCTTGCAAATATTAAGTAAATAAAAATGTATATAAAATTAACGCACGGCTAGAAATATTTTCTATTATTTTCTATTATTCAATTGCACTTTGACATTGGATAATTATACCTATAGAAAGTGAAATTTACTTAATTATATTTATTTTCAATTACAAGTTGCTAGACTAATCGTGAATATACATATTTTTATTGAGAACTACAATGATAATTAGTTTTTTTGTATACTACTTATATTGGCGACTTTGCTTAGAGTTATTCAAGAGACAGGTTAGGTTTGCAATTCTATATTTTCCTATACAACGAACTATATTGTCAGTGATGTATCAGTAATAAAGCGTGGACAGCTCGGCGGTTTATAAGTTATTGGCCAGTCTTAACAATATCCCAAATATTTAATTAAAAACAAAGGATACACAAAAAAGTATCCACATTATACTAATTTACGATCCGGCGATACACGTTTTAGACATCGAGATTCCCTTAAACTGATAAGCGATAATTCATACATAACGTGTGTAATTGCAGAAAAGATTACCTTTTATTTTATTCCCATCGTGACAAAGGGTTGCGAATAAAGTAATATATGTTATCAAGGTGCTGATAAGATGAACGTGACATACTAATAATGGTTGACTGCTTGCCTACTTCAGATTTTTAACGAAATAAGAAACAGCTAAGAATAGCCTAAAATATAGGCCAGACAGGCCGGTTGTTTATTTTTATAGAAACATATCAACAAAATCCTTATTGTCTTTCATCATAATATTTTATTATTAAAAAATATTATTATTGAGAGAGTAGGGACGTGGAAAACCGTATTCTTGTGCATATCATAGATATCTTGCTTGTTGTTGGGGAGATTATTTCCGATATACTTCCTCCTGCTTTAAAAGATAGTACAGATTCATAAATATCTCCATGTAAGGACATATAATCGGAAAAATTAAGTAAAGCATGTGGCATATTCGACGGCCTTGAGGGTGATCCCACCTATTAAAGTAAATATTCATTTTGTATTTGGTTCAAGTACTAAATTGTGATTTATTACCATATCTATGATCCAGCTGATGGCACCAAATGTTTCCAATGTCTTGGTTATGTTAATGAAAATATCGTAAAAATAAACGATCTGAGTAAATTTTGCTATTCTGAACGAGAAGTAAATCAGTTTTGTGTATTATTGCACTGATATTTCATTTGCAATAGTTTTAACTTTCATGGCCGTAAAAATAGTTGGCACTGCTTTTCGGTGATATTATCAATGGGTTTCTTCGTTTTAAATGGCGATGTCCTGCAGCAGCCAATCCTTTGTCCAGAGCGGAGCCTACATTGTAGATGGATCCAGTGGAATGAGCTTCATGGTTTTAGTATTTTGTAAACAATATATATATGTATATATTATTGGTGGCCAAACTGCTTTTTTTTTTAATAGTCAACGACTATGCTAATTGTTTTAAACATTTTTAATGATCTCTTTCTTTTTTTAGTGAGAATTTATCATTACGCAGTATATACAAATACAATAAAATGTCCAATACTGAAGAGGTTTATGTATATTTCCTGTTTTTTTTGTTATAGCGATCACCTGTTTGGTGTGCTGCCGGCTAGTTAATCAATTGTGTTTTTACCTCTTGTTTATCGTTTATTTTTGTCCATATTTCGTTTTTTGTTTTGATTTCTCACATTCAGTAGAGCGAACAGAAGTAAGTAATAAACAAATAAACTTATTTATAAGAGCTTTTTTGTGCACTGATTTTAGATTAGAATTTGTTTAGTTAATAATTAGTATATTGAAAATTTATTATAACCTAAAAAACGTGATTTGAGTGGCATTAATATAAACACATATAAATTTATTAAAAAAATTCAAATTAAAAACATTTTAAGCTGCATGTATTAAAGATTATTCTCAGATTTGTTTTATAATTTTAGTACAGGAATTTTTCTCTTAAAATATTTTTAAATTCTATAATTACAAAGTGATAGGTATTACGAATTGGGACTATTATTTTCACGCCATGGTGAAATATCTTTTCAGTCTAGCGAACAGATAAACACTTATCTAACTATTTATCTAATGTGACTCCTTAATTTTTTTTTTACAATTTCTTATGCTTAAGCTTGTTATTTTCTTGTTTTGATTTAAGAAAAGCAACTAGACTAATTGTCAAGTAGGTAAAAACTAATAAAATTGAAACTAGAATACCAACGAATAAAGCGAAAACATCCAAATTGTGATATTGCACAAAATTAAGATCCTGAGATGCACTTCTTAGATATCGAGCTCCTTTCTCTCTGGTGATATGCTCTATCCAATAGATGGCTCGCTTCAATGGGGTTTCCTTCTGATCTCTGAAACGTCTTGACATGGCGCGAACTTTTGCCGTATAGCTTGGATCAGTGATTACTGCCTTGACGGCACTGAGAAGCCGTTCGTAAGTTAAGTCCTGATATTTAACACTAGCACCATAACCAGATTGCTCCGCCCGTGCCATATTCGTAAATTGATCGCCGAAAATAGGTATGCCAATGACCGGCTTGCCGTGATAAATCGATTCGGTAGTGCTCAATAGTCCGCCGTGGGTTATGAACGCAATCACGTTATCATGGGCAAGAATATCATCTTGCGGAAACCAATCGGAGATAAAAACATTATTCGGTTTTTCGGCGAAATTTGATTCTTCAAATTTCCATAAAACTCGTTGCTTCAATCCCCTCAGTGTCTTTAAAATGGCCTTACGTTTTTCTAAAGGCAAATCCTTGCTCTTGACATTGGATCCAAGTGAAAAATAAATGACACCATGTTCTGCTCCATTAATAAAGTCTTCAATATCCTTGGGAAGGGGTTTGGTTTTGTGGTTAATATGCAGGCCTCCCACCTCAATCATATTTGGAGCATATGGACGTGGAAAATTCAGCGATACATGGCTATTGAGAAGAACCAATGACGTGTTTCTCTGCATTTCATGAAAATCCAGTTTGTTATCTGGGAAATACTTGTGATAAACAGCTTCTTGTCGAGGCATGCAAAACCAATTCAGATACACAAATTCATACGAAACGAAAGCCAAGTTGTAAGCACGCTCTAAAAATGACATCTTATCCTTTAACTCAGTCATTATGTTCGGTACATAGGAAGGTGGCGATGGTGTGCCAACTAAGTCGGTGTTCCATGTGGAGGCTCCAAAAGTGCTTAAAGTAATAAGCGGTGCATTAAAGAGCTCGGCAAATCCGAAATGTGCTTCATTCATGAACACCTCAACAATGACTGCATCAAATGTTCGTTTCTCCTTCATGAATGTTTTCACCGACGGGTCATCCAGAAATGTATTCGTGATTTTTAAACCCATCGCCAGAATTACAGTATAACGCCTCCATATGGACAATTTCGTGTTTTCTAGAATATTCGCCTTACTCGCTATAAATGCAGAGAAGATCCACTTTTATTTTATTCATATCATGACACAAGTTGCCCTTAAGCCAGTATCAGACTTATGTTATCATTGTACTGATTAGACGAACGTGACAGTCTACCACGGTAAAGGTTAGTCACAAACATACATACCTTTCAAGGCTTCGATAACATTTGGTGTGATGATTTCGGTTAGATTCTTAACAGGCTTCGACTGTGAAAATGGTGAGATTAAAGTGACTTCATGTCCTTCAGCTGTTAATCCTTTGGCCAAAGATGACATCACAATGTAGTGCGATTTAGATGCCGAGGGCGCCAATAACAGATAAGAATAGCCCGAAACATGGGTCAGACTGGCCAACACTAAAAAGCCAACGGGGAACACCAGATGCATGTTGTTTATAGTTTGAACTTCGTATGCCTAATAAAATTGGTTGAGCAATGTTTTTTGTTTTTATAGAAAATGATAAGAGAGTGATTTCCTCGTATGATGAGAATGCATGTCTCTCAATGTACTCACTTGGTAGACTATTTAATTGGAAGACTCATACTGGATGAAAAACAACCTATCACTTATTAAATGACTTGGCTACTTGAACAAAAATAACAACTAAGCATATTAAACAATCGGCTGCTATATTAAACGACATGACGAAGCTTTAAACTTAAACATACTTGTTCAATAAAAATTTCAAAGTTTCAAAGACTCGGATCAGTGTATACTATTTTAATAATTTTTAAAACAAATCGACTCCAAGCGGCAAATAAAATGTTTAATTTCAAACATTTAAATCGCACATGAATCCCTTTTTAGCCCCACCCATGTCTTATCAAAGCTTTTGTGAAACTATCTATATTTTTTTTATATAGCTCTCTTTGCTAAGAGAATACAGGTTCAGTGTCAATATAATTGATCAACTTGTTTAAGACTCTTAAGCTTTAGGTATATACATATGTACATATGTATGTGATACCCTACAGCTCTGAGTCTTTGTCTGATTAGTTCTAGATAGATAAGTTTTAAATTGCTATAGTACTTTCAAATAATCCAAGTGTACAGTTCTTTTTTTTTTGCAACTTGGTAAAAAATTATAGAAAGCGTATAAAAACGGCGTTCTAACCGAATTTTGCCAAAATGTTTGTCCACAGAACTAAGAACTGAATTTCATAAAGTTGCTCAAACGTTTACAAACGTTTTCATGTTAAACATATAAAAGCGCCACCCAATTTAATTTCTCTGCAGTCTGCGAGTGAACATCGAAATATATAGATATACCTGCTGAAATGCGTCTGGCAGTATTTACTTCGATTTTTAGCCTAATTGCCTATGTGGGTCTCTGTGGTGCTTATAATTTTTTGATGGTTCTTAACTCAGCCGGTCGATCTCATTTCAATGTTGGCCACGCCTTGGCTAAGGGTCTAGTGGCAAAGGGTCACGAAATTACAGTGGTTTCAGTGTATCCATTAAAAGAACCTATACCTAGATATCATGATGTGGATGTGCCTAATGTAATTAAAGTAATGCAAGGTATGTAATAATTGTGTTGTGTAACATCAACTTCAAGGATTGTTTATTCACGTGTATAGGTGATATAGCAGCTTTATGGCAATCTATACAAAAGCCACTGACTGAAAAAATAATGGATCATTATCAAATGGGTTTTCGCATCACCAGAGGGCTGTTTGAGGATCCAAATTTCCAGAAGCTCTTACTCAGTAACAACTCTTTTGATGCTGTCATCTGTGAAACATTCTATAATGATGCACACTACGGTTTAGCAGAACATTTCAATGCCCCGCTAATTGGATTAAGTACAGGGGGAGCTTTGACTTTTATTTCGGATATGGTAAGGAAATGAAAATCACACAATAGTATGCATTATTAAAAAATAAAATTTGCTTCAATTGCAGGTTGGTTCTCCAGCTCCACCATCTTTTGTTCCTCATATAATGTTACCGTTTAGTAATTATATGACATTCTATGAACGTTTTGTCAACGTTTTATTCTTAGCCTATGAGCGATTTCTTCTGGACTATTACTTTCTGCCCAAACAGGCTGAAATCTATAAGGAATTCTTTCCCCATAATAAACACAATTTTTATGACATGCGTCGAAATGCCTCATTGGTATTGATAAATCAGCATTTCTCACTTGGTTTTCCGCGCCCATATGCGCCTAATATGATAGAAGTGGCTGGACTTCATGTTGATGACAATCAAAAGCCATTACCTCCAGCAATTGAAAAATTCATTAATGAATCAAAACATGGAGCCATATATTTCTCCATGGGATCGAACTTAAAGAGCAAAGATTTGCCAGCTGAGAAGGTTCAAGAAATTTTACAAGCATTCCGGGGACTCAAGCAGAGTGTTCTATGGAAATTTGAATTGGATGACCTGCCCAATAAGCCGGATAATGTCTATATATCCAATTGGTTTCCTCAAACAGACATTCTGGCACATCCAAATGTATTGGCATTCATAACACACGGCGGCATGCTGAGCACAACGGAATCGATATATCATGGCAAACCGGTGATTGGTTATCCCATTTTCAGTGACCAGTTCAATAATATGGCACACGCCGAACAAATCGGATATGGCATTAAGCTGGATTTCAAGAAATTGAATGGCAAAGATTTGCGTGCTGCTATCGAAAGAATTACCAGTGTACGTTCATATACTGAACGTGTTCAGGCCATATCACAAAGATGTCGAGATCAGCAGCAAAAACCTTTGGATAATGCCATCTTTTGGGTGGAACATGTGGTTAGGCATAAAGGAGCGGACTATCTAAAGAGTGCTGGACAACGCCTCAACTGGTGGCAATATCATGTTGTCGATGTTTTAGCCGTAATATCTGTTACAGTGATTCTAACACTCACTGTTCTTTTCTGGACTTTGTGGAAATTACTGAGCAAACTGCTCAATGGTAAAACGAAAAACGTTAAGGGAAAACAGAAACGTAATTGAAATCGAATTAAGTGAATTGAAAATTTTAATATACATTCTATGTATATCATTTTGTTAAAAATAAATGTATAATTTTAAATAACAGCTTGGAGGTGGCCCATATAAATAAATCTTTCCTTTTGATTGATTTCCCCGGAACTTCCTCATGCCACCTAGATAAACAAAAGAAGAGCAAACACGTTGGAATGGCTGACTAAAGAAAATTTAAATATGGAAACAAGCCAAAGCATTAAATTAAACAGAGGCAAACAAAAATGGCTCTAAGGTGGTAGAAAAAAAAATGGTTGAAAACCAAGGAAATGAAAAGTGAAACTTTTGCCACCTCTTTTCCCCACCATCTGCATAAGTCTGCGTGGGAGCGTGTGGTTGTTGTTGTATTGTGCAATGACATTGAAAAAATTGCTATGAAAAATTCGTATGTCAAAATTTACGTTATGTTATGTGAGCTAAAAGTTATCTATGCAAAAAAAAAAAAAAAAAAAAAAACAAAAAGGAAACTTCCCTCTGCTGAACGTAAAAAGTAAATTTACGCAAAAGTCACCAAAATGAACAGTAAAAAGAAATACTCACACAAAACTTAGGAAAAAGAGCCAAGGAGTGTGCCAGGGATGTTTGCTCTTGTCGAAGGATGGAGAAAGAAGGAGAACTGCTCGTTGAAAGTTGCAAAAGAATATGAAATGAAACGGAAGTTCAAGTTGATTTGTTTGTGAGGCAAAGTGACTCTGACTTTCACTCTGACTTTGGCTTTGAGTTGTCTTATACCACACACCCATATACACATATACACATTGGCAGCCATTTTGCGGAAACGGAAGTTGCGTTTCAATCGCGCGCCTGATGAAGTTATCCAACAATAACAAACACACAACATGTAAAAATTGGACTCCATCATGTGAGGGCAAATAAATTTAGCATAACAATACTTTGCAAATTTTATGTCTGTGTGTGTGTGTTAGTGTGTGTGGCAACGTATTGTGTTGGCATTATGATTATGATTTGAAAATAATGCGCATAAATTTCAACAAATTGAAAAGCAACGAATTAAGGTTTCAAAATCTTGGCCAAAATTTCTTTCAAATGCGACAAACAATTGTTTAAAAAGATTTTAGCTACATACATAAGCAATCATATGGCTTATATAATTTAAGTATTACAGACATAAAAAATTAACAAGAAAGAAAATATCAATCAAACAAATCTTTTAGAAGCCTTAAAGCTTACACTCTGCTATTAAAATGTAAGAATTAACCTTTGCATATGTACTGAGAGAGGTTGAAAGGCAAAATATTAAGTTTTTATAAAAATATAATATTATTTTAAGAATGGTCAGTCATTTTGCATAATGTATTTATGGCAATCATAAAGAAAATGCTGTTATTTTTTGGATACCCTTAAATAATTGTGTAAAATATTTATTAAGTGCATCCTTCTTTGCTCTGAAGTCATGTAGTTATGACAGTTTCAATGGGACTATATATGACTCATCTGGCCATGAATCAAAAGCCAGACACTGCAGTTCTTTTTAATGCCGCAGTATTGTAATTAAAAAAAGAGGTAACACTTCCTTTATCCACCCCTCATCACTGATATTTCGTATTTTTCATCTCCTGATATATGGGCCCGTTCTCTTGGCCTCATGCGGAGATTCTTTCTGAAATGACAGTTGCAGACCCACAAGGACAATGTGCCCCATTGCCGAGGGTCGAAGGACTGAAATTGTGTTTGGGGCGCAATGCGAAGGACTCAACGGGTAAATTGATTGCGATTGTTGAGTTGATTGGCAGGCGAAACATGAACACGCACACAGACAGTAACTCACATGAACACACACATACATATATATAGTCACTAACATGCATTGACTGCATGCGACACCAACAAACAAAAGCAGAGCTTTGAGGTTTTCATTGTTGCAGCTGAAAAAAAAAAAAAATGAAGGAAAACCCTTTTACTTTTATTTTCCTGCTGTTTTTTTCATGAAAAAGGGGCATATTTTTCTCGTTTGTTAAATTAAGTTATTTTTTGTCTTTAAAAGGTTTAATTTACTGCGGAACGGTAAAAATTATGGCTGTAAAAACTTTTCCAAATTCATATGGATTGTATGGATGGTTTTTCTTTTGGCACAACTTTAATGCAAATAGCCATTAAATTAGTAACTTATCGATAAATGAAAAATTTAAAAATGCTATCCCCTTTTCTTCCCATTTAGTGGACAGCAGCCATGAACAAAATGCGTGCCAAGTTGCCATCAGATGCTATTACATCTTATTTTTCTGTTTTGTTTTTATTTTCTGCCCTCTTTGAAATATTAAAATTAATAATAAATGTTAACGGCATTCATTTGTAGAAGATATTTTTGTAGACTATGTTACGGCCAACGCATTTTGTGTTGTCTACTTTTGGGGCGCTTCCTCTTGTGCTCTCTTCTTCCATCTCCATTGCTCTGTCTGTCGCTGGCACTGCGCGACGTAATGTTTGCCTGTGTGTGTTTCATTTGGTTCTGATTTTTATATATGTACTTTCGGTAATTTTCGTGAATTTTTTTTCTTCCTATTCATTTAACTCTCATTTAGCATTGGTTTTGGCATACTCTTGCGATAAATAAGGTATATAACTATTTATTTTAAAAATAATAATAATACTAATGAGCGCTTCCATCAGTAAAAGTACATTAGTATACATAATATTATTTAGTAAAACTAAATAAATCCATGTCACTAAATGCGTTACTTTATGTAAGCATTGTGCTTAATATTTTAAAGAGCATTGCCATGTTAGTACAGTCTCCATTTAAATGGCTATTCTTGAGTTTTTCTGTTATATTAAATTTTATTTAAGTGTTATGTACGAAATTGGTTACAATTTCATATTTTCATTTTTATTTCAAGTTGTTTTGTCTCAGAGAAGACACTCACTGTGGAATTGGCGCTAATTTGTTTTTAAATTATTTAACCATTTTGTTTTTCCGTCTTCGCTGCCACTCGTTGGCATTGTGGCTATTCTGTTGCCAGAGTAATCTAATTAGATTTTGGCTACAGTCTGACGACAACGGCAACGATGCCGATTTGTTTTATGCCACTTTATTTGGCAACAGTTGTTGTTAACGGTCGTGTGCCAAGCAGGCAAATATTTTTTGGCACTAGCATCCCATCTTTTTGGCTTCTTGCTTTGTATGGTATGGAGTCCAAAATTGGCTTCTTTTGAGAAATGCAAAAATCTTGGCCAAATAGTTTCACTATCCTACATATACATGTGGGATAAATTATGTTAAAAGTTAGATTTGTTTCAAATGTCGAAATGTAATTAGGTAGATTAAAACTAGATGATAATATTAATAATGGCTTATTTAAAAGTTACGGAATGGTATACAATGAGTTTTAAAATAAAAACAAACTTTTTAAGAACAATTTTTAGCAATGTGAAAACTATTTTACATTTCTTTTACGTAATTTCTCACTAAGTTTCGTATAGGGTAAAATTTCTCGTCACTTACAATAAGAATTAATTCTTGTCGAAAATCCTTACCCAAATTACTTGACTGATCGAAACAAGAATCAATGAATCAATGGCCGTTACACAAAATCCTTTTAAAATAAAAGCAATTTGTAGCACTTTTTGGTCGATTGCCCGCTGGTTATCAAAAATATGTAATTTATAATGGAATTATAAAAGTCAGACTTGATAAGGGGGCGTGACGAGGGCGATAAAAAGGCAAATAACCAGAGTGCACTTGTCAGGTTGACTGCTGGCGGCTTTTTGCCTTGCATCAACTGAATTGGCAATTAAAGCGCACCAACATTAATGCCGGGCCATGATAATGAAAATGATAATGATAATGATGGTGATGATAACGAGACGCCGGCGGTCATAGGACGTGCATTGCCTGTCTGCTTGCCGGCTGACTGAGTGCAACCACAACAATGGGCAACGACCAACGAATCGTCTCTGACTGTAGCTCTGACATGTCGTCGTCCTCGATGCTGTCGTGCCGTGTTGATGTGATGGTAAATTAAAAAGCATAAAGCTTTTGCGTCATTTCTCGTACTCTCTCTGCCCTTGCATGTCAGCTACTTTTCGTTCTCTTGGTTTTTCTCTCGTCTCACATTCTCCTCTTTGACCGGACAAAAATTTATGCACGACTTGCATATTAAACGTGTGTTAATTTTAGAGCAATGGCCCAATGGACCGCCATTCGCCATCCTTGCTCCCTGTGGGCCATTCTTTGCTTGGCTATAACAAAAAGTAAATGCGCTGTCAATTCTCATTCTCTGAGACTTGGTAAAGAGGTTGGCTTTGGTCGGAAGACAAAGGACTGGGTGGGAGCATTGTCCCTGACTGGAATTTGCGGTCAAACGCCTCAAGTGCAGCTAGCTAACAAGTAAGTGAAGAGATCTCGACAGCTCTCAGCTTTCAACTATCTCTCTGACTGGTCATGCAATTTTCCAGTTGAAAGGCTTAAAACTAAATTAAACTTTATGACTTGCCACCAAAGCGGCAAACAAGGATTTGCGCCAAACAACAAAAAGGGATTACATGTTCTCATATGAAGAATAATGTTTACTTCTATCTCCTTGCTGTGCTTCTCTTCTTTTCTCTCTGTACATATGTACATATATATTTATATAAATATCTATATGAATTTGCAGGGTCGGATTATGATATCATAAACATTCGTATCAAGCTGAAAATATATACCAGAATACCCAGTGCATATATTTAAAATATTTATTGATTTATTTTTTTTAGTAGATAAAAGAGAATGAAAGATCAATAAAGAAAGTACAACAGAGCACAGAAAAACTAAACGAGAAACATCCAATGTGTTAAATTTTTTTGGTGGAATATCCGAAACACTATGAATGCGCCCCTGTACAGAGGAGTCATCTAGCTAAAGATTTCAAGCTGAAGACAAACAAATAAATGTAATGAGTTTAAGTGGCTGGACATTTCATTGAGCAAATATTAAAAATATTACGAATCGCTGACCATTAAAGGCAGCCGTTGCCTCTGCCATTGCACAGACACATACAAATACAAACAACCACTTAATATTGCTGATACGTATGAAGCAAGAAAATGAAGGCAAAAAGAAAATGGATGAAGGGAGTGGTTGGGCTAAGGCATCCAATAGAAGATAGCAAAACTTCTGTAATGGCTAAAAGAAATCCAAGGCGAACAAACATTTCCCTCAGCTGGACATGTGTTTCCAATGGTCGCTTTTTGTGTTCTCTCTCTTTCTTCTGATGGGCTTCTCCATGTTCGCTTTCACTTTGGCCATTTAAAAAGGAACTAAACTTGGCGCAAGAAGAAAAACAAGTTGGCGATATTCTTACTTTTTTATTCCCCTTTTTTTTTTACCAAGTTGTCGTTGCACTATTTGTGTGTGTGTGTGTGTGTGTGCAACGTCTATTTGATTTTTACACACCGATTTTGAGCTATTCTTTTATTAGATTTTCGTATCGCACTGAAATTTTTTTCTCAGCAATTCTCTTTTATATTTTTTTGCTTGACAGTTGTGAATTTGTAAGATTTGATTTTGAAATTGGTCAAAAACCCGAAGAGGAAACAAAAAGTGTGAACGAACGGGGTAAACTGAAGTCGAAAATGAGAAAACAAATTGTGGCAAGAGGGTGCCAGCCATTGTTAGAGATTAGAGTCACGATAAGTAAGACCACTTTGGATATGTGGCAGAAGGAAAGCAAAGGAGATATGAATGCCATTTTCTGATTTCGAGAGCTGCCAATACCAAAGAGAATTTTTTGTTGTTGTTTTTGTATCACACTTTCAAGAATTGAATGTTTAAAGTTGGGCATCTCAAATTAAACAGATACCAAAGACAAAATAAATTTGGACTTGACAATTGATAATTTTATTTTGGTTACTTTTGAGCTGTAATATGGATATGCATAAACTTGAAACAAGTGCCCTTTCACTGATTTTGGAAAAGCAATACTTAAATAAACACTGCGAGTTTCAATATATTTATTTATATATTCATCATATTTCACTTTCCATTTATTCACTTTTATTCGCTTTATGCTTATCGAAACCAAAATCATGGATTGCAATTTAAAGCCATTACACTAATAAATAATCTGCCACAAAATGTTGCTTATATGGCCAATCTGAATTTAATGCCATACTCTACTCTGCTCATCTCTCATCTCACTTCAAATTGAAGCCAAAGCAGTGCTAAGGACACACCCACTCACAGAAATTCCCCGATGTTGCCCCGCATTGCTCCATACCCATGCATATGCTTACGTTTTTATCTAGATGCTAAAGCTGAGTGAATGAAAAAAAATTCATATATGTGTTGGGAATGCTGCTGCTTTCAATTGCTTTTCACCCACACTCATACACATATAACCGCATACACACAAACAGCAGACTAAGCCAAGCAAGCAGAGCAAAGAGGCGACAGCATCATCATCGTCATCATCATCATCATCGATGGCTGCTTTCAATATCTAATAATATTGCGCATACGCCATGTTGCCAGCTTGAAGCTTCTAGCTGCAGCAAGCAGCAGCTTCACTTACGTTGAGTGCGTGTTGGCGCAATAATCAACAGTTATATTATGAATGCACAAACACATCGACACGTACAAACTCCCACACACACACACACACACACACACACAAACGCACGCAAGTGGGCGACATGTTCATAATGCGCATTTTAACCCCTTTGGCTTAGCCAAGGGAAGCAAAGAGGGAGACCTACAACTCCCTTTGCCCCACATGGCACTCCATCTCTAAGTGATACGATAAATTTGGGATTTTCTTTGCATTATGTTCAGATTTTCTTCCCTTTCGTTTTTCCCGTATTATTTTTTTGCTCCTGATTTCCTCTGTTTGCTTGCAATTTTGCCCAAACTTTTTTAATAATAAATAAAAGTGCTTAGCTTAATTCGTGCTGTTCAAAATGCTCTTACACTCTTACCCGAACTCCGCTTTTTTCTATCTCTATCCTTCTCTTTTATTTTGTTTCTCTCTCTCTATCTTTCACATTGTATGTGTGCAATGTGGATTTTCCGCTTGTATTTGTTCATTTTATTTCTTTCTTTTGATTTGACGCCAGGCGGCCACTCCCACGCATCTCGCCTCCTTTTCTTTTCTACACACTCTCTCACACACTCACACCCACAAACTGTGTTGGAAATAATTTTTCGATTATTGTCGAATTTTGCTTTATTTTTTGGGGTTCTTTTGTTTTTTTTTTTTTGTTCTTCTATTTTGTGTGGCATTTGTGGCTGTTTACCTCGCCAGAGGCTAAAATGCAATTTATGTGCTGAGTGTTTGGTATTTTATAGGGAAAATATTAAGGTATGCTGTGATTGTGGTCATTTTTCAGGCAGCATTACATTTGAAAAACTCATGGAAATGTTTTGAATACATTAGTCTTAAAATTGATTGCAGAAAGTGAGAAATTTCTTGGAAATCATTTAACATAGAAAAGTGTTTTCATCACTAGCAGTTACTTTTATTAGTCAGTGATCCACATAGGGTATCTTAAAGTCATCACTATGCCTTTTGTTTAGTTTTGTTCTTTTCCTCTCTGCCATTTCCTTTTTTTGCTTTTTTGGATTATTTTTATACTCGTCGTGTGATGTTATTGGCAGTTGTCATTTGTGTGATTTACGTTTATCGTTTGAGTCAAGCGTGTAATTTTCGGTTTTGAGGTTTTCGTTATTTCTTGTGGCTAAAGTTTTCGTGATGAGTTTTTAGGGAATATCAAGTTGAAGCTGTGGCAAATGCCAAAATATAACCAGCAGCATAGAACAAAATGTTGGTAAATCGAAGGCAACAATAAAGTGCGAAAGGTTCAATAAAACTGGTAAGTTACGAGCAATTATGGATGATTTGTGAATTCGTCAAGCTTTTAAATTTCTCACACTGCATTTTTCAGTAACTTTTGGTGGATATACATGTCAATTGAAAGGTCGGTCTTCCAATGAATACTTAAATATATTGTTACAACATTTTACTGAAAAACAATTAAGATTTTGATCAAATGCGGAAAATGAGAAACCGAAAGTTGTCTATAAAGAAGTAGGAAAAAAATTGAATAAACCTTTGACACAATAGATGACATTAAAAATCCATAGAAAAGATAAACACATTTTTTGCCTTGCACATATATACACACACCCACAGCAACACACGCACATCCACTTAGATGCACACCACACAGAGATTCTTGGCAAATATCGAAGAGTAGCTAGCTAGGGCATGGAAAAAGATTAAATTCACTTAAGTGCAAAGTATGCAAATGACAAACTCGCATAAAGAGTGAAAAAGAAAACCATAGCCAGCGAGAGAAAAAGAGAGAGGGAAGAAGATAGATATGAACTCTATATATATACATACATATATATATATACATATATGCAGCAGAAGCTGTAGTTGTATCTAAAGCTGCTGCAGAAATATTGTAAATTCAAATTGAAATGCATGTGTGACATTTTCCCATGCCCAGGGACACAAAAGGAGTCTGAGGTCGGAGGTCTGCAGAAGTCTGACAAAAATGAAAGCAATTTGACAAAAATCATAGTCTATAATTTCGAACAACGACAGTCGAGAGTAGGGAAAGGGATGTTGGTGGAAAGAAGGTGGGGGGAATCAGCTTAATAGGGAAGTGCTTTATTCACCCACAACCCGTACAAATAACTCTGACACACCCCAGCCTTCCTAACGTACATACTACCAACCATTACGAGTTAATAATTGAACATTTTTGGTTTAGGCAGCAAAAAATTGCAGTTCTTGTTTTTTTCTTTTTTATTTCTTTTTTAACTTTTGCCTGGCTTGTTGCTTGCAAAAAATACCACGCCCATTTCCACCAAGTTGCCAGAGATGCCATTGCTGGGTCTTGTTCTGAGACTGAGGATGAGCAAATATTGCCACAAAAAGCAAAAGCAACTCTGCAGAGAGACTAAGAGACATCATGTATGCATATGTATTGTATATATATGCACACATATGTATATATAGACATTTTTGTATTTGCTCGTTGAACTTGTGCACTGGAAAATGCTTTTTTTTTTCTCTTTCTCTCTCTCTCTCTCTCTAGTTTTTTGGTTGTCTCTCACCCAGTCCCAGTCACCATACTTTCGCCCACTCTGTGTGTTTCTGGATTTTCTGAATGACTTTTTGGCACTAATTAAAAGTAGCAAATAATTTTCTATGCCAATTCACACACTCCCTTTCTCTCTACATGTGTGTGTGTGTGTGTGTGTGTGTGTGTGTGGCAAATGCAAATATGCCATAGCCTCTCGTTTTGGGTTTCCTCTGACCACACACCCCCACTTGTGTAGTTTCCTAGACACTCACAATGACAATGCATGTGACAGTTTCTGTTGGCACCGATGATAAGCGTCGCTTATTGTCTCCCACACCCATTTCTTATCCTTTCGCTATCTCTTCCCTTTCTCCCTCTCCCACTTACTCTCTTCTCTCGGGGTATTTTTCTCTGTCACAAAAAAGTTGGCAAGCTTAAGTCGAAAATTTATTATTATTTTTCTGCATTGTAGTCGGGTACAATTTTAAATGGATTTTAATTAGTTTTGAATTATTTCGCATTCAAGTTTTAATTTTTATTTCTAGTTTTTGGCCATTAAAATTGTTTGCTTAGTTTGGGAGATATATTTTGTAACTTTTAGAAAATTACGTAAAGAATTTTAATTTTTGAAAATTTAACAAAAGGTTATTTTTCTACGAATTTAATTATTGGTATTTAAGAGTCAGATTAATGCGGGTGTTTTTGTAAATCAACGTGAACTTAAACTGTTAAATAAAACCTTTGAAAATATACATTATTTATGAGTAAGAATGCTAAAATATTAAGATTAGCCTGTTCATTTTTAGTAACTATATTGAAACAAATAAAATTATATAGCTACATATAAACAATTATTTGACAGACAATTCATATAATAATTAACATTGCACTAAAAATTTTTTGTTAAAAACTAATTTTGTTATTTTTTGGCGCAGTCGCCTTTGGATCCATTGTCTTTGGCCAGTTGTTTCATCATATTGAGAGCACTGCCAGCCTTGAACCATTCGATTTGCAACTTATTTAGGGTATGATTCAATTGAATTTTCTCCGAATTGCCTCCATTTTTGACTTCACATTCGACGGGTTTGCCGGGAGCCAAGTCCTTAAGGTTGAGTAAAGATAATTTACTCGTAGGTTGAACCTTATCGTAATCGGATGCATTGGCAAATGTTAATGCTAGTAAGCCCTGTTTCTTTAGATTTGTCTCATGGATACGAGCAAAGGACTTGACAATAACAGCCACACCGCCCAAATGACGTGGCTCGAGGGCAGCATGTTCCCGTGAGGATCCCTCCCCGTAGTTCTCTTCCCCGACAGCCACCCATCTAATCTTATTGACCTTGTAGTCGCAGGCAACTGCCGGTACTGGTCCAAACTCACCGGTACGCTGATTCTTTATGTTATTCATCTCATTATTTTCGGCATTGACGGCACCAATGAACATATTATTCGAAATGTTATCCAAATGTCCGCGATATTTAAGCCAAGGACCAGCTGCCGATATATGATCTGTGGTGCATTTACCCTTTATTTTAATGAGGACTGCAAGATCGATATAGTCTTTGCCGTCCCATTTTTCAAAAGGTGGGAGCAATTGCAATCTGTCTGATTTGGGATCAACGACCACCTTGACATCCGTTCCTTTAGGTGGAGGTGGAGAGTAGGTATCCTCGCCGGGATCAAAGCCTTTGGCGGGCAACTCATCAGCAACGGGATCTTTCAATTTGAATTTTTTGCCATCCGCACCAGTTAGTTCATCCTTCAAAGGATTAAAGTCCAAACGTCCAGTTATGGCCATGGCTGTGGTCAGCTCTGGACTGGTCACAAAACTGTGTGTACCTGGATTGGCATCATTGCGACCTGTAAAATTTCGATTATACGATGTGACTATTGTATTCTTTTCGCCCTTCTTGACATCTTTGCGATCCCATTGACCAATGCAAGGTCCACAGGCGTTAGCCAGAACGGTTCCACCAAATTCATTGAATATATCGATCATGCCATCCCTCGCGATGGTGGCACGGACCTGCTCCGATCCTGGGGTAACATTAAATGGTATTTTCGCCTTTAATCCATGTTCGATGGCATCTTTAGCTATACTGGCACAACGACCCATATCCTCATACGAAGAGTTTGTGCAGGAACCAATTAAAGCCACCTTTATGTCCATGGGATAGTTATTCTTCTTCGAATTCTCTCCCAACTTGCTAATCGGGTGAGCCAAATCGGGTGTAAAGGGCCCATTGACTAGTGGTTCCAGTGTATCCAAATTGATATCGATCACCCGATCGTATTTGCAATCCTTATCGGCTGTCAATAGAGTATCCTTATGCTTTCCCGCTTCGCCGGCAATGTTTCCACGTCCTGTGGCACACAAATAGTCCACCATACGTTGATTGAAGGGGAATATAGAAGTAGTGGCTCCAATTTCGGCACCCATGTTACATATGGTGGCCATGCCTGTACACGATATCGAATCTACGCCCTTTCCATAATACTCGATAATGGCTCCAGTACCACCTTTTACCGTTAGAATTTCTGCCATCTTCAGAATGACATCCTTGGGTGAGGTCCAGCCGCTTATCTTACCGGTAAGATTCACACCGATCACCTTGGGGCACTGCAGTTCCCACGGGATATTGGCCATCACATCAACAGCATCTGCTCCGCCAACTCCCACGCATAAGCCACCCAACCCGCCTCCATTTGGTGTATGGGAATCGGTGCCAATCATCAGTAAGCCCGGAAAGGCATAATTTTCTAAAACAATCTGATGGATAATGCCACTTCCTGGTTTCCAAAATCCTATATTATATTTGGCAGAACTTGACGAGAGGAAGTCAAAGACCTCCTTATTCAATTTTATAGCCCTCTCTAAGTCTGGAACCCCACTGATTTGGGCCTCAATCAAATGATCACAATGCACTGTTGTCGGCACTGCCACTTCATTAAGACCCGATGATATGAACTGGAGTAGTGCCATCTGGGCCGTAGCATCCTGCATAGATACACGATCGGGACGCAAACGTAAATATGATTTGCCACGTTCAATATCCTGTTTTGCTGGCTCATCCAGATGCGAGTAGAGAATCTTTTCCGACAATGTCAATGGATGCTTGAGACGTCCGCGTACAATATCCAAACGCTCCATCAAATGCTTATAAGGCAAAAAAGCATCCTTGTCGAATTTTGACATGGGCACATTACCCGTAGAGGACGACGATAGGGGCAGAGATAGCGAGTATCTCCATTTTGCTGCTAAATTCCTCCAGAGTTGTTTCGATGACCATACGAATCTTTTGGCCATTTTTAGTTATAATATTTTTCTCCTTTAAATGTTTTTTTAGGAACAGTGTTTATTGAGATATAATGAGAGAATTATGACTGATATAGCTAAGATCAAATGTTAGGAATACACATATTAATCCATCTAGTTAGGTAAATAATCCCAAGATAAGTTGATGTCAAAAGAGCAAGAAAAGCCAATGCCACAAGGTGAAGACTGCATAGAATCAGCCCTGTCAGTCAACCAACCAAGCTATTGATGTTGCAACAAAGTGAGTCAAGTGAATCACAAAACTGGGCCTCACCATAGAGCTGCCCTGGAGACGTATCCATCGATGTGCATAGGCCAACTGACATACACCAACAACAACAACAACAACAACACAAGCAAAAGCGGCCAAGTGCCAAACAGAAGGACAACGCGTCATTCAGCTACAAAAGTGTCAACTGCAAGTGAGGCAAATGACAATGAAAATGGACTGAAATGAACCGACAGACAGACGAGACCAACTGGCTGCCTGCCTGCATCCTGCATCCTGTGATTGTGTTTGGCTGAGCTCTAGTGTCATAATGGACGATGGACCAACTGTAGTTGGCTACACCAACGCCACCTTCGCAACCACCACCACACATCGTCATTCACATCGACATCGACATGGACAATTCAATTGAAAACGACATCGGCATAGGCATCGACGTGCCCGTTTACCACAATGCCCGTTGACGATGCGATGGCGGTAATAGGGTCTGATGCTGCCCCACCACCCCTTAGCCTTTAAGTAGGCAGCACCCGTAACAATGCCAAAAATTGATTGGCAACTACTTGGCATACATACTGCACATTGCCTCCAGCTACCACATTTGTGTGATATTTCTTTTCCGGTATGAAAGTTGGCCATTTCATACAAAATGGACTCTATTAAAAGGTCAAGGCTAAACCAATTTTCATCAAACCAATTTTCACCGTTGACATATTGCATATTAAATATTTCATCAGTAGAAAAAAATTCAATTAACTTGAATCAATTTGATAAACCTTGACCAAATCTGTATATGTACCTTGAAATTGAATCATTCGTTTTTTCTTCTTTCTATTGGTAGCTATTTTCAAATGGCATTGCATTTTATAACTTTTACTATAAATATTGGAAAACTTATGGCTGAGCACCAAGTAAACGAGCAGCAGTAATTCGCGAAAAATGCCATTATTTTTCGAGGCATTTAAGAGCTTTAGCTAAAATTGCACAGTACACAGGTTTATTGGCTAAATCCAGAAATGCATTTACCAAAGCTTTTGGTCGTAAAAGAATTTTTTTATTTCAGATTGCAGTTGGCATTAAACTTGATTAACAATTACTTAATCCTGTAAATTTTTAATTAAAAAAATGTACCTATTAATAAATGGCCATGAAAGTTGGGTTTCAAAATTATTTTGACCGATACTTATATGGTCTTATGAAAAAAAACTTCTTAGCTAGGTCCCGGGTGGATCGAAAGACACGCATTTGAACTGTACATGATACACCTTATAATCAGTTGGCATTTCTTTCGCAAGAGATATTATAGATGAAAAAAAAAAAACTTTGAGATTCCGACTTTGAATACTACTATCAATACACTTTTGAACACCAAAAAAGGTCGATGGAATAAACTACATAAAAATGATCTTCACATAAGATAAAGCAAGCGTATTTGAATTACATACATGTTAACTTTATCCTTTTTAAAATATGCTCTTCCTTATACATACAATACTTTTGCAGTGACTTGTTGGTCTGATTGGGCGTATGCCTGTAAAATTGCTGTGGAAATTTATGTACTGCCAAGTGGCAGGAATAAGTGAGGCAGTCAAATGTGGGTGGTGGAGTAGGTGTGGCTGCTGTGGTGTCTGTGGCCAAAGTTGCAACAAAACTGAAACTTTGAACTGCACAAAAATTTTTAATCCTCGCTACCGAACAATACGTTTGTTTTTTTTGTTGTTTTTCTTTTATTTTTAATTTTTTTTTTTTTTTTTTTTTAGTGCCATTTGCTAGTCTCGGGCGTAGCTGGGCTCGCTTCGTTCTGCACAGCTTGCGGTAAAACTTTTCAATAATATTCCCAAAAGTCCAGGCCAGACAACGGCAATGGCAACGGCAACGGCGTCGTTGAGCAGTGGCAACGGAAGTGCCGCCATAGTTTGCCATATAGCATAGTTTTTGGTGCACTGGCAGCAATATTGCAAATAATACCCAAAAGACAAAAAACAAAAAAGAAATGCACAAAAAATAGTGAAGAAAAAAGTAGTCACACAATTGGGCAACGTTCTTAAAAATAATTTCTCCCATTATATTAACTTTTATTACCAGCCTCTAAGAAACTTCAAACACTTGAAAAAGAACAAAATTTAATTGCCAAAAATTAATATTAAGCTGATAGAAAAATAATGATTTATTTAAACTATACTTTATTCAGATAACAATGTCAATAAATTGGTTTGTTTTTATTTGCAATATTTGAAAGTTGTTTTAATCAGCTAAAGAAAAAGTTAGTTGTTCTAAAAAAGTCTTAAGATTTTTATTAAGTATTTTTTCAATACTTTTATTGCCTGCAAATGTGATCCATTTATTATTAAGTTTTCGTTTTTATTCGAATTAGAAATGGACATGAAATTTATTCTAGAATCACCCACTGAATAATATTGGCCTCCCACTGCTTCGAAAGCTGCAGGTTGGCCGTCTGGCTGGCTGGACAGTTTGGTTTGGTTTGGATTTGGTCTGGCCCAGCAGGTTTTTTGTTTGGTTTTTTCTTTTTTTGTTTTAGACAGGCGCCAAGCAGACAAATTCAGCATTTCCTGCACACGTGGCTTTGCCGATTTCCTTTTGTGCAAACATATTTTACCGCAATTGCGGCACAAAGGGACCAAACTAGGAGCCGTAGTCCGGTTACCGCTATTCAAGCATAAGTAAAGCCCTTTGCCATTGTGAATCGGTGTCCATATATAAATATGAATTCTTCTATGCGTTTAAGCCAAACGCTGACGTCGGTCATCTATTGCCTCTTAGCCCTCCCAAAGCTCTTCCATCCATGTCGTGTCGCCATTCATTGGCACAATTCAGGTGCAATGTGAGCTGAGCTGAGGCTTTTTCCTACCCAACTCCTACACGACTCTTCTCCTTTTGAGATTCTAGGTTTGGATTTTGTTTTTTTTTTTCCTGTTACCTCTTTTGTTTCTCACTTACGGTGCGTTATTTGCTTTTACCCCGACTCTGTGGTGGTCCGACGACTGGTATTACAGCGACTACTATTACTACGTTCTAACTAGTATGCATCTGGTCGAGGGTCGGGTTATGGTCTAGGTTGGTAGATATTCCAGGTGGCTGCTGCTGCTGCTGCTACTATATATTGCACCATGGCTTTTGTCTGCATTGTTTCAGTCAATAGACGCATTTGTGCGGGTCAGTTGGGCAAAAAGAAAGAGCATGCTCCTGCTCCTGACCACTTTTTTGTTGTGGCTAAAGTTGTTGGCCGCACATAATTAGATTTAATTTGCAGGCAACTAGGTCGTACCGTGTAGAGATCAAAGATGTGGGCTATGGATAGACCTTCTTTTAATGCATTAATTATGCTCTAAAATGTTGGCATTTTGCTGTAAACTTCGTAAATAAATTAATCCCTTTAAGGTTTCGGCGTTATGAAGATTCTGTACTGGAGAATTCATTTATTCTTTTTTAAACCCAAATCGAAGTTGAAGTCTTTTTTTTATTTTGCTTTACTCAAGTTTTTAAATAAAGCCAAATTAATAGACCATCTTTCATTTATGTACTTATCCTTCCGGTTTCGTGGGTCCATCAAGTTAACGATATAAACTCTGTACTAATATGTACACAATAATTATTCCCCCGATGGATTACAATGTGAACTTAGCGCAGTGGAAGCGAAAGGATAAAACGGCACACAAAGCGTTAAAAAGTGTATTTTCTTGTTTTTCCTCCTCTTTAGTTTTTCTTCTCCGTTGAACTCAACTTGCCTCAACTTGGGAGGCAGCTAAGCAGTCGAGCGTTAAAGAATGGACATGAAACAATGCCAAGAGTTGGATACCGCCCCATTAGAGTAACCACCAGGAGTCTATGTATAGTAGAAGATCGGAGGTTGCCGGAGGTTTTCTCAAGTCGAGTAGCAAATTGTAGAACTGAACTTTGATGTAATTACTTTTCAGTAAATGCAGCAGATCAAAAAGAAAACAAGATTCATGTTCCATAATATAATTTAATTATTGTGATCCATTCTTTGGATGTGCTTCATCTAAACATGAGGGAATGAGCTCAAAATACTCGAATATTCTTGTTTAAATAATTATAGTACAAATATCCATTTACGGCATATCGATATTTTTTTGTGAACCGGAAATTGCGCTTATACAATTGACATTCACATGGTTCTCGTAAGTGCTTTGGCGTTGGCTTTGACAGGCGGGTCAGCAGCAGCTTCAAAAACTGTCAATACATACAGAAAATTGTCGAAAAAGTAAAAGAGAAAACAAAAAACGCAAAAAGTAAAGATGAGGGAGGACAAAGAATACAGGATCAACTTCAAACCCAACTCAACTGAGTGAGCTCAACTCTTGAGCTGTGTAGACAATGCAGTGTAATTTGCTGAAATGTTAAGCAAAACGTAATAGCTGGGAATTGACAAAGTCGCTGCTGGGAATGCGTTACCCGTTTCTCTATAAGATTCCATCTCCTCCCTTTTATTTTTTTTTTCCTGTTTCATCGTACAGCCTGTCAACAGCAATGAAAGTCAATTGTCAGCCATGTTGACTGGCAGTCTATGCGTACTGTGTGTGGATTGGGAGTGGGTGTGAAACTTTAGAAAATTTCAACTAGTGCAACCGGTCAGGCGATTTGCCTCTTGGTTCTCCTGGTGGCTTTTTTTTTTCTTGTATATACCCTTTTCTACCTTTGCCTGTCACTTAACATTTTGCCCAATGTCAAAACTGCATCAGTTCTGCTACAAGTAGTGGAAAAGAGATAGAGCAAGGAAAATGGAAACTATGTGGAAATCAAAATGCTTCATAAAACGGAAATGAAAACAAATGAAAAATGATTTTTACTTATGCGCAAATTGTTCCAGGTGGTGGCCTATCCAGGCCAAGTTCTTCCTACTTTGGTCTTTTCCAACATTTTTCTTTTACAGTAACTCTCGCTCATGCTTTTTGTGAGTGTGTGGCAAATGTTTGCTGCAAATAAATTGCATTTGCGCTTTAAATGTCCTCCATGTGGCAGCTGTTGCAGTGAGTGGCCATGGCTAAATGTTCGTATGCTAGTGTGTTATGTAGCTACAGTAAAATACATGACAAGGTAAGTCTGATAAATGTTAGTCAGTAAAGAAACGAAGCTAGGTAAAAACGAAAAAAAATGTATGGGGAGTTCTCTCCTAGGTCTAGGCAGAAATGGAAGAAGTTAGTTACAGAATCGAAAGAGTTATGAGTTATGGTCATTGAGGTAAAATCACTTAATAATTTACCAATAAAACTTTCATGTTTCTTCTCTTCATCTTTTGTATGACATCAACCTTTAGCCCCCCTACACAAAAGGACAAAAGCCATAACAATTATTCTTAAACATCTTTCGATGACCAAACAAAACACTTGTAGAGCTCTCTACACATGCCTAAGAGGTATGAAGTAGGAAAAGATTGAATAAAAATTTTCCCACCTATCTACCACTCAACCAAAGAGTCCCAACAAAAAGGAAAAAAGGTACATTCTCCAGTTTTCTTTTTGTGTTAAAATAATCAGGCAACTTAATTGAATCAAGTTGCAAGGCGATTCAATGGGTCAAAAAAATGATGAAAAAGACAGTTAGTAAGAACGAAAGGAAAGGGAACTGGGGCAAGGCATAATAAACGACCAAAGAAAAGGCCACCACAAGAAAATATACAAGAAACAACAAAAACTTGAACAATAAGAACAAGTAAAAACCCACAAACAGCAACAAGAAACGAAATAATAAAAAAAGAAAAGGAGTGAGCAAATAAATTGAAGTGAAAACAAATAACCCAAACAAAAAAAAAACCAAGCAAAGGGAGAGTTATGGGCAAAACTGTGGTGTGGGAAAACGGGTTCGGCTAAAGGGTACCTCAACTTTCCATCAGGAACAACTTCACCTTATTTATAAATTAACAGTAACAATTTTTCCCGCCGGACATACACTTAAAAATTTTCGTGCATAAAAGTTTAATATATATTTTTTTTTTTGAGCCTCCCAACTTGCGGTATCGTTGCTTTCTTTTGACCATTCTTATTCTTATTCTGGTGTCCTGTTCGGATTGTGAGTCTGTGGGGGAAAGGAAACTCTGACAAGGTCCTTTTGCCGTCGCTTAAGCAAATAATTTCTTTTCTTAGGCAAGAAAGAAGGAGAAGAAAGCTTTGGCTTTTATGCTTCGATGGTTGTGTTGCCTCTACTTTGCCCATTCTACTTTCATCCCCAACCTTATTCACAACCTAGCTTGGATTCCACTGTAACCTACGTCCTGTTGCGCGTAATTTTTTTTTGTTTTTGTTTTGTGTTTTTCTTATTTCGTTTTCTGCCCTGTCCTGGCTTCTTGTTTGGCCTGCACTTCTCACGCAGAGAAAACACCCACAACCATGCATAGTCATACTCTTCAGGGAAGTTGCCTAGCAAGATATTTAAAACCAATTTACTAAAGCATACTTTAAGGTGCTTCTTACCCAATATTAAATTTAGCTTTGTCATCATTAAGACAGCAAAATCTAAAACTAAATTCACTTTGTCACTGTGATGTATGTATGTAGGTAAAAATGTTTCAGAACGATTGCGATAAGCTTGCTCATAGAAGCTTCGCCGGAGAGTAAAAGCTCATGATCAGTTCATATAATGGAAACCACATCGTTAGTTTTCCTCAGTGATAAGTATTGTGTGATCGTGAAACCTATGTATAAATCGACATCATGAAGCTGCCGTTTCTCTTGATTACGCTGGCCATAGTGATGCTTAGCATCAATACTGTGCCTACAGAAAGTGCCAAAATATTGGTTACCCTGCCATTTCCTGGTAAATCGCAGTATATTTTCATCGAGGCCTATATAAAGGCTTTGGCTGCCAAAGGACATCAGTTAACTGTGATCAATGCTTTCAAGAATAAGCCAACCCCCAATATACGTTTCATTGAGGCAACAAAGATTCAAGAGCATTTTGCTGGTAAGAGATAGTATCATGACAAGAAAAGTGGGTTTGCATAAAAATCATTATTTTATATTATTTTTTAGAATTGCTGGGCAACTTAGGTGGTGCTTCTTCATTTTGGCAAGAGCTAAACGGCTTGGAGAATATTCTTATCGACGTCATGAAATGCACTTTGGATGACGAGGGTGTTCAGAAGTTATTGAATTCGGGTGAAACGTTTGATTTGGTGATCTCAGAAATGTTACAAACAGAGCCATTGTATGCCTTTGGTGAACATTTTAATGCCACATTAATGGGATTCTCTAGCTATGGCAATGATCATCGCATTGATGAAATAATGGGTAACATATCGCCGCTATCTTATAATCCCTCGATTCTCTCGCCACGAACTGATCGTATGAATTTCTGGGAACGTTTGAGCAATCACTATGAGTACATAGTTGAATCTCTTCATCGTTCTCTGGTCCACGTGCCTCGAATGAGGGAAATGATTGTGAAATATTTCCCCAAATCTAAAAAAACGATTGAAGAGATTTTGGATAGTTTTACATTGATGCTATTGGGCCAACATTTTACTTTAAGCTATCCACGTTCATACATGCCCAATATGATTGAAGTAGGAGGATTGCATATTGCCCACAAGCCCAAACCATTACCAAAGGATATCAAAGAGTTCATCGAGACTGCTGCCGATGGAGTCATCTACTTCTCCATGGGTTCCAATGTTAAAAGCAAAGATCTAGGCGAAGAAACTATAAAAACTCTGCTCACCGTTTTTAGTGGACTTAAACAGCGAGTTTTATGGAAATTTGAGAATGATGAGCTACCTGGCAAGCCGAATAATGTTTTTATCAGCAAGTGGTTTCCTCAACCCGATATTTTGGCCCATCCGAATGTGAAATTATTTATCACACATGGTGGTCTCTTAAGCTCCACGGAGAGTGTTTACTTTGGTAAACCATTGTTGGGTCTACCCGTTTTCTTTGACCAGCATATGAATGTGCAGCGAGCTAGCCGCATGGGTTTCGGTCTTGGTTTAGATCTGCATAATCTACATGCCAAAGAATTATCCGAAAGTATTCACACGCTGCTTACCACACCGAGTTATACCCAGAATGCGGCTCTAATTGCCGAGCGCTATCGTGATCAACCGGAACCTGCTTTGGATCGTGCTATCTGGTGGACTGAATATATCCTTCGACATAAAGGTGCTCCACATATGCGAGCCGCTTCCAGAGATATGAATTTTATTCAACATCGAAGTCTCGATACCCTGGCTATTTTATTAGGCGTTCCTCTGATCCTAGTATTTATATCTCTATATATTATCATTCGTGTATTCCGATACGTTATTAGTGGTAAATCCAAAACAAGGGCAAACCAGCAAAAGAAAAAGAAGCATTGAAATATATTTTATAGACAACAAGTTAGGTGTTGTCGAGAGGCTTATCAATCGAAAATAAAAAATAAAAATTATGGACAGAAATTCATTGAAAACAAACCAGTGGATTTTATCAGCGTTTAGTTAAGTGGGGGCTATTAAGTTTAAGTGTACGAGCTGATGAAATTCTCAGGGAATACTTTGAAACAAATATAATTTTGTTTGAACCCAAATAATGTTTATTATTTGTTTGCTTAATTTTTAATTCTTATCAGTTACTACATTTGTTTATAATGAATGTTCTTTTTTTGTTCATAAATTTCTGTTAAATGTTGTGTTTTAACTGTAACTACTATATTTTGTGTATTAAACTAATTTTCTTCTAAAGTATCTACAACATAAAGCCAAAATTTGTTTATGAAGTTATGCAAATGAAGACAATCTTTACATTCCAGCGGATTTTCTGTTTTCTATATTACCTCTGAAAATATATCTGGCTAAACACATATTATATATTTTTTTTTTGTGTTGTTAATGTTTCTCATAGTATTACAGAAGAGAACCCTATCACAGTTTTCTATAGTCACTTAGCGAGCTTTGTTTCTCTCGCTCTCTCTCTTTGTTTCTCCCTTACATTCTCTTTGGTAATATTTATTATTTTTTAAACAAATAGATTGCTATATTTATCTTACTCTACAAAAGAAAAATAGATGAAACTGAAATACTCTTATTTCTTCTCTCTCTTTTGTGCAGCTTATGATGACGGATGAGATTAATCAAATTGACATTGGCAATGTTTTTATTATTAATAGAACGCTTTGATTGGCAACGGTATAAATTGACAACAACAAACTCTTTACATAGCTGTATGCATCTTAATTGCGGCTACGGTTTTTGCCATTTTGTTTTGCCTTTTTTTTTAGTCCTTGCTTGCTCCTGTCCTGGACACGCCTTAAATCACTGGCTTTTTATCAACTTCAACTTGAAACAAAAATTCAAATGTTTTGCTCTTTTTTTCTGGTATCCCCTAACAACTGAGACCAAAAAAACAAAAAGTAGAGAGCAGGGCAGAGCAAAGTGAAAAGCAAAAAAAAAAGAAAACAGAAACCTGTCCCTAGCCACTTTGCACTAAGTACTCACACAAAATTCCGTTTGAAGTTTTTGGTACCTGGCCACACCTGGCCATCTACTAGTACTACACTCCAAATCGTACCTTCTATACCCCCTTGGTTCCTGTTTTTAGCTACATGTACGCCGCGCTCGGCTTGTAAATTGTATCCGTTTCAGGCACATAAATTGTTGTCAACTTCCGTTGGCTACGACAACGTCGTCGTCGTCGTCGTCGTAGTCGACATTGGTGTCGTTGTAGGTGCCGGCACTGACCACTTCTGTACTCTCAGTTCTATGACTCCCTCCGTCTCTTAGTCTTTTGCTCTTTTCTCTTTCTATCTCACAGACTCCCAAACATACGTTGAGACTTGAGAGCATACGCCATTGCCATGGCTGGTTTGTCTCTATATTTTTTCTCTCTTTTTTACTTTTCTCTGCTTGGCCAACTTTTGCTGGCCATGTTTTTTGGTATTTTTGGTCGTTCATTTTTTGTTGTTTTTTTTTTTATTTCAGTCTTTACCTAGTACTCGATGCAGCTACCAACTCCAACGTAATTGAATTTTTAATCTCGTTTATAGTCAAGTGATCTCTGGCATACACTCCCGGTGTACAACTGCGCATATTTTACGTGCCCGGTGCCCAGTTGCCTGCCCACTTTGCGTTTGCCGTTCTGGGTCCTGATTCCCGGGTCCAGGGTAAGTTTTATGTTTGATACTACTGCTGAAAAAAAAACGACCCCATGCCCCTTCTATATCAAGGCAGGAGCAAATAGTCGCTAGAACCACCCAGTGCAAATAAAGTTTTCCATAGCTCATAATGAGCGCTCGTCGTTATGCTAAATAGTTGGCATAAAAATGTCCAACTTTTTTGGCCACCCGCCCTCCTCCTTTCGGACCACCACCCCTGTCGAAATTGCATATTCACACTTAAAAATACGTCTACCTCCTTACATTCATATGTACATATATCATCATATAGTGAACAAAGAGCTTTAAATAACCAGTTGGCATATAAGTTACAGAGTGTGGAACTATGCAAATGTTTTAATGAAGTTATGCGATTATGATTAGAAAAATTAACCCCCAAAAGTCAACCAAACTCAACTCAACTAAAAACTAAACTGAACTAAACTGATTTGAGAATGGGGGAAAGGAGAATGGTTTTAGGGTATAGAAGTTTTGTAGGGCGGGGTCTAACATTTTGGGAGGCTGCCGTGTCAAAGGCGTGTAACGTGTGCATCATTAACTTGGTTACGTGAGTCGGGTAACGTTCAATTAAGGCTTAATTATAAGCAGTAGCTGCTGCGTTACATTCTTTTTGGGGTGACACAGTTTTTCTTTAGCATCGCAAGTCAGTCGACTTAAGTCTAAAGACGGCACTTGTTACGGCTTAGGAGTAGTAGAGGGTTGGGGGTTCAACTACTTAATTATCCGATTGCATTAGGCTAAATCAACGTTTTTCAATTTATGTTGGGTTAAGCAAACAGTCAAATTAATAACTTTACTTGTGTGTTGAAAGTTGAAATTTAACAAAGACATTGGCCTAATGAACCGAAAATATATAAGAAATATGATTGCTTCAGTCCTAAACCGAATGTTGCATTCTAGTAATAGGTTTAGGTCAGTTATTCCTGGAAATATTGATGCTAACAATGCTGGTTTTGTCTGGGCCTTGTTTGGTTTTCATTAAACCCAATCAGTTGATATGCTTGTCTTAATTATAAGCTTTTGCCAAAACATTTATGATTTGAGAGGAAGAGAAAATAAAGGGCAGATGCAAGGGCAAGGCGAAAGTCATTGCAAGTGCATAATGCTATATATGTATCTGTCTGTCTGTTGTTGATATGCAAATGTTTGTGGCTTTTGTGCAGTTTCAATGCAATGCAAGTGTAATGTTAGAGCATTGAAATTTCTCGGTCAAAATGGTCAAACATTTTGAGTATTGGATTCTCCGGCTGTTGCCATTGCTGCTGCTTCTACTTCTGCCTCAATTGTGCGCAATTTTTTAACTGCAATAATTATACGGCAATTAGCCAAAATGTTCAATAATGCAGCTAGCAGCCAGCAGCTGCATCGTCGTTGTCGTCGTCGTTGTTGGCCGTTACAATTTTTGACTGCACTCGGTAAAACTTCTAATTGCCATTAGCGCACTTTACTTTTACTTCTACTACTGCTATCATGGGTGGGTGTCAGTGGAGTATATGGGGTTTAGGGTTTAGGGGATTTCTTTTTTTCCGGAGTTTTTTTTTTTGTTTTTTGGTGTTGGTGATAGTCCTGCTTCTGTTGATGGTGGCTGGCGGCTGCTATAGGGGCAGGTGAGCTCGTAATTAGACCGCGCCGTTAGCTGCCGCTTGGCTTGGTTTTGGTTTCACTGGGTTTGGTTCGCCTGGCTGTCTGTAATTTAGTACTAATGGCGCACTTAAAGTGCTGGCAATTATTGTAGACCTATGCTGGTAGGAGAGGATATACCATCTCTCTTTCTCTCTCTGTCAATTTCTCTGTGAACTCTCAGCACTCACAGTTCGCGCTCGAGTGGTTTCAATAACAGCAACTACAGCACTGAGGTGCAATTGCAGGTATTGTGCCTAGTTTATGTGAAATTGAAGAGAGCTCGTTGAATGGCTGCATCGTTGCCTGATTGGCGCTGGTTTAGTAATGTCTGATAGTTGCCGCTTCTGACACACCACTCAAACAAGGAGCACTTGAGATAACTATTTATACGCTTTAACTTCTTCAACTTACGTGTTTGCCCTTAAAGTTGATATTGTAATTAAAAAGACACCCAACAATTTGTTAAAAAAAAACCCTTTAGACCTTTGCGAGATCTAGATCTAAAATAATTCTTTTCACATTTTGTTTTTTTGTTTTTTAATTCTTCAATCTTATATTTCGAAAAAATTCAAAATAAAACAGAAAAACTATCAAAATAGCAAACATGGAATATCTCTCATAAATAAAAAGAAACAAAAATTGCAACTTGCCGCACTCTTTGCTGCCCTCACTCAAAAGTGTCAGTCAAATAAATCTTACGAAGCAAAAGTTTGAAATACTAACATACACACATGCGAACATTTAAGGGTAGAGTCTGCCTGGCAATTTACACGTACATTGTTGGTGGACCGACAATCAGTCTATAACTGGGCTTTTATACGCCAGTTCGCGCACACTGGAGACTAATACCACGACTATATCACCAAAAAAAAAAAGTACAAGGTATAAAAATCAACTCTAGCATTGTGAAAAAAAAGAAACTACGAAATGGAAAAACCACCCATATGCATTGTCAATTTTTTGTTACTTTACTTTAAAAACACCAAAAAAAAAAAAACATTCTAAGGCGAATTGGGTATACCCTGTATCAAGTTCATATGTCCTATAGGAAATCTCTGACTTGGTTCCCAGTTAAAATTAAAAATTACATGAGATAAGGAAGACAAAGATCTTTTAGCAAGATATGAATGATTAGATAATTTTAGCAAACCTACGAAAAGAGTACCAAATGTTGCTAGTGGCTGAGTGTGTGTGGCATGTCTTGATTTGCATAAGCCTCGGTGCACTCTCATATAGTACTCATATATTGGTGTTTTTTATCTCCATTCCTTTTCTCTTCCCGGTTTTTTAGGGATTTTATGACAGCGACAATCGATAGTTAGTTGGAAGCCATGGCACTGGCTCGTTGTTTGGGGAACCATCAATCAAAATTTCATGTGGCCGAACAATGGCAAGATTCTTTGCAGAAAGAATGGCTTCAAAAAGCAATTGCTGGTTTTCGCTTAATTAAAATTCATGTGCTTCGTATTTTATGTATAAATAAAAAATGTTCCTACTGCTAGTCAATGGGGATTAATAAAAATCGATAGGCAATATGGATAAATTTTCTACATATAAATTATAAAGCAAGCAAAATTATTGTTATATTATAAATATATATTTCACGACAAGAAAATTATTAATAGATTAGTTTTCTTTAATTTTTATTAAAGTTTTATCCTTTTAAAACTTTGCAAAAACTTTAATTGTTCAAAAGACAGTTTAGTTAAATTTGAATATTTTGCAAAATTATGAAATCTTTAAAAAGGTTATAATTGTTTCATTTAATGTTAAGTTAAGGGAAAAATTAGTACGTCAAAACGTTATGTCGCAACTTACAATTTTCTTTTTATTTACATATTTCTTTTTGGCGTTTGTATTTCATTTTACTCGTTCGAACTTTGTGTAAAAGTTTTTGCATTCAATATATTGCTTCGATTTCGTTGTGTGTGTGTGTGTGTGTGCTTTTTCCATTTCTTTCTTTCTCTTCATCTGTTCGATGGGTTGTCGTTGGCAATGGCGAAGCACCCAAAGCGCTCATAAATCAAAAAAAGCTGTTGTTTGCTTACAGGCGGCATATATATATATATACGTTTGTTTATATCTGTGTGTGTGTGTGTGTGTGTGTGTGATGTGTGTATAAATCACAAAGCATGTCCTTTGCCAATACAAACACAATTGAGCATGCATATGCAACAGCGGCGTGTGTATATGAGAGTAAAGGGAATGGCAACAAACACCACGTAGTCAAAGAAATTGCGTTAAAAAATTTGATTAAAAAGTTTGTCGCCGCCGTCGTTCTTTTTTTTCCGTTCCTTTACATGCCTGTGTATGTGAGTGTCACAGACACTAGCCATTGTGCTTATCAATGGACAGCCGGCCATTCCACACACACCTCCCCTCAAAAGACCAAGATCTCCTCCCGTCTGTACCACAAACCAGGCGCATGTTATAAATCTTTCAAAAGCCAAACAAACCAGGCAAGAATTCAATTTTACAACTGACATCTGTGACAAGGCAACCGACCACAAAGCAACTTGGCACAGGTTTTTACTTCTCTTATTTGCCTCTGCCTCGTATGTCCTTCATCTTGGTTCTCTTGTGGTCAGTGTAAAGGACACAAAACCTGTTTATAATTAGTGAAAGAGAAAAGTAAAACCTTGTCAATTGCAAATGTGCCAATGCGGTGAATGCAAAAAGTGAGAAAGTTTCGAACTGTCACACCTGTACATCGTTTGTACTTTGGTTCGCATGAGCAATTAAAAGTTTTTACTAATTTTTGAAAATTGTTCACTTTTTCCGACACCCAATTCGTTCATTTGTTTCTCGCCCTTATTCTTATTCAGCTGTTAGAAAATTTTGTTGTAATTGTCCTTGTAACTCATTTGTGTCAGCAGCTGCTTAATGACAAAGGTTGAGGGGGTCTACGGTTGAAGGGGATAGGTGTGAATAAAGAACGTATGGGGAGAGCAAGTTCAAGGCTGTGTGATGCTAAATGTGATGCTAACAAGCATTTTCCTACTCATATCGTACAAAGAGTTTTTCAAACAAAGAAAAAAAAAATTGGAAGGAAAATCCGTAAAAATAAATTGTCATTGCAAATGTTAGCTTAGACCAAAATCGTATAGAACAAAAAGCAAAAAAGACAATGTAAACTTTGTGGTTCGAGTTTTTTTTGTTTTTGAAGTGACCCTGACTTTATGCTCCAGTTTTGAACTTCAATAATCAGCAGAGGCAATCAGTTTAATATACATATATCTCTTTGTATATAGCCTTATAATGCACTTGACTATCATGAGCGTTATCATCATTCGCTGTTGGCTGCCACTTTAATTTATCCTTGGATGTCGCTCTTGTATCGACTGAGTATGGAATGATGGGTGTATACATACATACATACATGCGAATGCGTCAACAACTATCACATACATAAATGTGAGCGAAAGAAGGAAAGTCATAGAGAAAAGAGAGAGAGGGAGCAAACAGGGATCCTTTGTGCCGAGTTCTGTGTTCAGTTCTGTTCTGTGTAATTGAAATCGCATCGAGACGTGAAATGAAACGTAAAGTCATCGAATCAATTGAAATGAAAATTAAATTAAATGCATGCGCTCATACATTTATTCATATGCCGGCGTACACACACACACACACATATATATATCGAGGCATACACACGGACACACATAGCTATACATACACAACCTTATTCTCATCCTCATCCTCATCGTCGTGCACATAAACTCAATCTTAATTAAACACAGACACGCATATTGAGTTCCTTGAAAGGCAAAAGCAATGTGTGACTGTAAGTAAAAGGCGTTGAAAAAGAGAGCCAAAGAGCGGGAAAGGATGAGAAAAAGCATAAGGGTGTGGGTGTGTATGTGTGTCTGGGTAAAAGTCTGACATAAAAAAGAGTGTGAATGAGATTTTGCTTTTCAGCATAAAATTCTGATTCTGATGACTGGCAATAACGGCAACAAACAGAAAAAACAACAAAACCAAGCATCAATATATACCAAATTCTACATACACATCTTTCTGTGATATATTTCTTCAATTGATACGGCTACGATTGAGAAATATTAATTGAATATCTTATTGAGTTGCTAAGTAAAATTTCAGCATGACAAAGATCTAATAAGATAGAGATGAGATATACTAAGAAAATGATTAAATTAGTTGATCTATTGTTCTTTGGATTCGAGAAGTTCAGTTAAATTTATTAAAAAATACTTACCATTTTGTCGTTATGTATATTGATTGTAGAAATTCTTAGACAACTAAATTTAATTGGTCCTACATCCTTGTTTTTAAGTTGAACAACTATTAGAACGAAGTAAACAAAAAAAAAAAAAAAAAAACAAATGGACTCCGCCTGGTCAATAAAAAAACATATCGGAAATCCGCAAGGCACCTTTAAGATATTGATTAATGGAAGAATAATTGTATAAAATCAATCTAATATAGATATAAGAAAATTTTGCATTTTGGGTTTCTAACAGAAATTCTCAATAATTTTGAAACATTTGTCGCCTGTACACACATGCTTAATGACTCCTTGGCATGCCTCCAGTTGCCTTACAGTTAAATGTACATATGAATATGGAAAATGCGTGTTGAAAACTTTTGAACACATCTAAAGAGCCACAGCTCATTCTTTTCTTCTATGTTTTTCTTCTATGGTTTTTTTTTTTTTTGCATAAATTGTTGATTTCTTTTATTTTAAACAAATATGAATTTTGGTAAAAGTTTTGCCCAGTTTTGATAATTGATTGATTGATCGATTCTATTGTTAAATGAATAAGAAAATATAACTCATTTCATTTCTAATTAAGCGTACATTTTTTTCATCATGACATACATTCTTTTAATATATAAAATTATTAATTTTCCATGTAGATTCTCTTGTGTTAAGTTTAGTTTAATATTGTCTTTTTGAGAATTTATACCCCGAGGCGGTAAAAAAAAAATAAGAAATCCAGAGAGGTGAGAGAATTCATAAGAGAAAATCAAATAAATAAAACAGCAGTAGCAAATCGCTTAAGGCTTGTACACACAAACGTAGAAAAGGAATTCATTTTCGAAATACTATTTAAAATACATAACTTACATAAACTTTTCATTAAAAATAAAGAAAACTATTTATGGATTTCCTACTTGAATTGCGCTAACTGAACATATCTGAATAGAACTGTTGATAACACATGGTGTGGTTACTAAATTTTCAATAGTAATCAAATGATTATTGCCTACTCCTTACCCCCATTGATTTCGACATACTGCCATGTTTTGCTCAAATCAAATCCATGCCCAGCCAATCGTTCCATAATTTTATGACATTGCAAAAAACGAAAGCGAAAGAACGAGACTATAGTCCAAGAGCAGATAATGTCATTAGGAGGCAATCCCATTTACCTGAACATGTGGCATGTGTGTCCAGTTGAGGATGCAAAAGTGAAACTAATTTTCCACTCTGTGGCACGATTTCATTTAAAGTGATAAAACATACACAATATATATTTAAGAATCAGTTTTTGTATCATTCTGAATACTGGACTCCAGCAAAGCTTTTGAACTTAATTTAAGATCAATAGCTTTTAATTCTTCCTTCAGTTTTCTATAATTGACCTTCTCGGGGCTATTTGTTGTCGCATCTGTATCGTTCGACTCCAGATCCTCGGAATCATTCAGATCATCATGAATTTTTTCTTGATTGGCCGTATATCCGGTTTCTGTCAAATCTACAACTTTCTCTGCATCGTCACCCCATTGCAATCCAAGTAAAGCCGCTGTGAGCAATACAGACAAAGCCAAGGCCACGTAGCCCGTGGCATAAATTTCGGGTTTAGTCAAAAATATATTAAAATGCCAAAGCAAATGTCGTGCGCCAGCCACCAAATGGTAGGAAAATGGAAAAACTAACATAAATTTAGCAGCATTCACAATAGATCGTTTACAATCACATTCCTCGAGCTTGGCAGCCCAATCCGCTAGACTGCGAGTGCCAAAGAAACCCAAGATACCCACAGCCCAAACACAAAGCGCCAGAAAGAATCCTGTCATACGCAAAGAAATTGACATAACTGAAGTCAATTCTCTCTTATAGATGCTCAGACATGGCGACAAATGGCGCCCCAGATTGATGTTCCTATCGAAATAGTTAAGAGCAGAACCGCATACGGCTGGAACGATTTTCATAGCGATAGGAGAGTATCCCATGTGTGGACCATCTGACTGACTGCCGGAACCACTAGAACCATGTGATTTACCTTCATCGTTGGTCTTCTGCTCTTTTTTATTCTGATCTTGTTTATTTATCTCCTTCCTTATCTCATTTGCTTTATCCTTCGCCTTATTGGTTAATTTATCCTTTGAGTGCTCATAACGATAGCCCAAAAGCTGAGGATTACCAAGCTCTTGCCTGGCAGCCAACAAAGGTCTTTGACTTAAGACCCGATGGATACCGCGTGTCAATAAGCGCCTAATGAGAAATTGAAAATGCTCATTTTTTGATATTTATGCTAATTGATGCTTCCCTACTTACATGCTGTACATTTTCAATAGAAAATTTGCTTCGATTTTAAGACGAAATATAATTATTTTTGAGAGAGAGCTGAAGTGTGTAAGACAATTGCCAGTTGGATATTTGATATAAATTTCTCAGCATATTTTGGTTATTAGGAAATTAGCCGAGCAATCGGAAAAGTTTATCAGTAAAGTTTTTTAAGGTAATTAGTAGAGTTGGGCCAGTAAAACTCTAAAGAACTTTTGCAACAATTTTTGAATAGGCACACCTGCCACTTGCCACTTGCTACTTGCCACTCCAAAGCAACTCGGTTAGCCAATTCTATGTGTTTGTGTATGCGTGCAACAAATGCGGCTGCAACTTGTGGCCAACTTTTTGCCCAAGCCGCACGCAACTATGAAATGAGTTCAAGGCTTTTGCTATGCCTCTAATTTTTTGAAACACTCACACACACACAAACACAAAACGCCAGTCAAGTGTGGTTATTGTTTTGGGGCCAATTGTTGCTGTTACCACTTTGGCGGCTGCTGCTCATCAAGTTCAGCTGACGAAAAGTTTTGTTGCTGGTTTTGTTGGTTTCGCCAAGACATTGCAGTTTAAACAATAGAAGCAACAACAACTACAAGACAACCTTAAAAAATTGAAAAGGTTGCCTTTGCAGTTAGGCTCCATTATGCTGCTAATGGGCTTGGCTTGAAACTAAACTTTCACAGCTAATTATCGACACTTTGGTACCCAAAAACAGACTGAAAACAGATAGCTGCACTGTATACGAAAATCAGTTAGAATCTGTTTAAGCCATGCTACATTTGAGTGCTTAATATTTGTGTCCTTTAGACCACTGTGCAGTATACTGGGCTACATTATTAGGCACAATCGCTTCTAAAGTTGAATGCGGCATTTAGTTTGTGCTGCACTGATTTCAGGTAATTAGTTAGACCATGAGGCGTATGGCTTAATGGATTAGATTAGCAACACATTTTTGGTTTAATGACCCACTTGACGCATTGAGCAATCTCTATATTGGTTTCATTACTGTCACATACAGAAGTAAAAAAGAAACCGGAAACGGGAATGGAAATTTATACACCTGAGAAAGTTCCTTACTGTGTATTTTGAATACCTTGTCTTGTAGATAAAAAGGCAAGGAAATCAATTTTGAATTTGTACTGCTAGGACATAGAAATATAATTTTGGTTGTATTTCAGTTGCAGTTATTGGCTTAATTTGGTCTGGTGATGTGGTCGGAAATGGTTAAAAGGTGGTGATCACTACAATGAAAGGCGAGCCATTAATTCAACAAAAGCATAGACTATTCGTTGAGGCAGGATAAAAATGCAAAATCAACACATGAAAAGAATACAAATTTGCCTTTGCCATAGCCAAAAAGAAACGAGTATTTTATAACCTTCAAATTAGTTAAAAGATCTCGTTATTTTTGAATTAATTATGCCAATATTTCATTTCATTTGTTAAATGATTTTTAGTCTTTAACCACAGATTTGCCATTCTCTTTTAGATATTAAAGTAGGTACAAGTACTTTAATTATTTCATAAGGTTAATCGCCTTGGCAATTGACTAATACCAGCATAATTTAATTAACTCAGTTATGTCAATACCCTGTGCACTTGTGTTGGAAAAAAGTATATTATAATGATGGCGGTAAGCATATTTAATGTTTGTCTTTGTTAAGTTGAATATCAAATAAAAATATATAAAATTATTTGGCAGATGAAGCAGTTTTATTTCTAGATGTTGAGTCCCCAAGTTGAGAAGGTGTCATATTTTGCGTTTTTTATGGCTCTAGGGTATCTAAAAGACAATACCTTTAAGCATCGATTTCATTATTTCATGTCAGGCAATCATACCTTTTAATTTCTTTTGAATTTTAATTAAATAACATCCACACAAACGCATACACACATACATACGAAATCAATGCTTTGCAAATCCATTAAAGCTTTGATTAGTTTTTTTTTTCGAAATCACGTTAATGTCTTTATAAATGTCCTCCTCAGACTGTCCTAGAAATCATCCGCCGCTCTCCACCTAACTATGAGTCCACTAAATTTTTATGCGTGCCGCTAAAGTGCTGAGCAAATAGCCTGGCAGCGATTTTAATTGAAAAATATTTACCCACACTAAAGTTGGGCGCGTGTTTGACATTTTGACGCGCGTTTACCTCACCCATTCCCATGGTCAAATGTATACTTGCGACCATCATACCATCATCCCATTGAATGTGACATTCCGTAATACACTGTTAGGAATTTTGCTATTGTCCCATTTGTAAATTCATACCTAGTCGAGAAGTGAGTTTAATTAGTGTGAGTTTTTTTTTTATTTTGGTGCTGTGTAAACTTCAATTAATATGCGAATGAAATCCGCTTAAACAAAAGGCAGCAGTAAGAGTAAGAGCTGCCAATCAAGCCCCTCTTCGAGAATGTCCTTCGTCCTGTTGCTGGCATCTCCTACGCTTACAGCCTGTCTCTTTCTAGCTCATTCAGACAAGAGTGATTTGCGACATTTTGTTATTTTCGCTGATGCAAAGCCGACACTCCAATGAAGAGCAGGAACATTCAAGTACACTAATTAAGATCAAACGTTTTCAGCATGGGGCATGGGGCTTGAGACAGGGGAGTAGGAGTAGCACAAAATGAGATTTTATCGAACAGCTGCGGGAGGGCCGTCCTGAACGAACCAACGACCAAACGACCGCCAACTCATTGTTGTATATATTCATATTGAAATCACATAATGAAGTGTCAGCGAAAATGACACTGCCGCTTGCTTGGCTCTCTAATCAAAGATTAACGTCAAAACTTAAGATGAGAGTGTTCAATCAAAACTCTAGAAGACCCTCCCTCTCGACTTGTAAGCAATCCAAGCACTTTCACTACCCTCCAACGCATTGTTGTCTCTGTTTTGTAATTTATTTAGCCGCAGGCGCCCATCAAAAGGTAAGGTAAAGGAATCTTTATCATCATCTTCATTCTTATTCTCATTCTCAGGTTCATCTTCATCGCAGTGCCTTCAAGTGGTCGACGGTTGCCTTGACGCGACTCGGTAATTAATGAAAAGTAGGCAGAGAAAAACTTACTTGGGGTAAACTAATTAAAGCCCCTTAATAAAGTTAATGGATTTTACTCAATCCCCCCTGTCCAGGTGTCTGCTCTTGTCCAGTCCCATGTCTCATGTCCACTGAGCCCAATGAGCTGTAACTGACGCACATTTCAAATCATCGTCCAAGTCAGAGCTTAACAGATACGAAGATTATACACTATAAATATCTACAATTATTTTTCTCTTTTGATATTACTTCGTATTTTGAGGCGGATAATTAAATTAAGTTTGCTTTTCGCTGTTGTGTTATTTCCTCGCACCCCGTATTAATCAAAATTCAGGGGTATAATTAGAAAGGTGCAAAGGCAATTTGATAACTAGGTAAGGATATTAATTTTTTTGTTTTTATAAAATTTGGGAATGTCTACTTAATTAATTCTTTTGCACTTTGATGTAATTATTGAAAATATTCAGTTTCCCATTCATTTCATTTGTGTCTCCAGTTGCCATTCGTTTTGTTGAATAACGTTTGTTTGGCTAATCGATTTACGTTTTGTATTCAATCTAAAACATGTTATGCTACAAAACGAATGGAAAAAAAATTCTACTGATGTCGATAGTCTGAGGGTAAGTTTTTAGTCAATCTAAGTTTTTCACATTTTAGCTTATTTCCATCTTTGCAGTGGAAAATGTTTCGGCAAACAACTTTTGGCGCATTATCAAATATTTATTTCACACAAAGAAAAAACGTAGGAAAATTCTGTTTCAAAAATGCATAAGAGTCAAATTCTGTCAGCGTTTAGACTTTCAGATACTTATTGACAGTATTATTTATACTCAAATTCTTTTACACTTTTCAAAACTAACATGCATTGTCCCAATATTATATACCTCTTCTAGTTACTGGGTACTGAAAATAACAAAAATTGTTGACTTTTCAGAACGCACAAGTGTCAGTTTTTAGTTCGTTTATTTTTTCTTCTTCTTTCATATGCAAAAAATTTTTATATATTTTCTGTTGCTGTTCGGTTTGAGATTCGCAACTCAAACGTTTATGACACATTCATTCAGGCGCCAGAAGGCGTCAAAAGTTAGCGAGAGTTACAAAAAAGAAGAAAAAAGCACGCACAAACATTCACACAGTTGCAATATGTATATATGTAAATAAAAAATAACAAATTGAAGAACATGTTGCTTAGTAAAAAACGATATGTATAGTAAGTATACATTTTTCTATATGTACACTCAGAGAAATATTGGCTCGACTAGTTTCTAGAATATTATAACCTGTAATATTTATAGCTGTTAAAAAATAAAAATGTAGTGGAATCAGTAATTAACAAGGTCAACAAAGTTTGTTTCCATGACCAAATCAACAAGAAAATGGTATTAATTATAATAAAATTGTAATGCAAATAAGTTATATATGAAAAGTTATTAATATTGGCTAGGCACGCCATTCAATTTTTTTTTTTTTGACGCAATGACCGAATAAATAAAAAGTTCTGTTCATAATGTTTTATTTGTTTTGTTATTGGATTCATAAAGATAAATGAAAGATCACATTATTATCAAAGGTTGTTTTCCAAGTGTAGATGTACATATGTAGGTGTGTGAGAGTGTATTTGTTTGTGTGTTTAAAAGATGTTTCGGGAGCAATGTGAGCAACTGACAGAAAAGGTTGAGCTGCAAATTTAAACATACATAAATATATGAAAAGTTAATTTGAAAAAATCTCTTTTGACAGCGAACAGCAGAATTTTGGTGTTGCTGATGTTGTTGTTGCTGTTGTTGTTGTTGTTATTGTTGTCGTTGTTGGCTGCTGCTGCTGCTGAGACGCAGTCAGTCAGTAGCACCAACAGGAGCAACAACAGTGGCAACATCGCAGAAACCGACGTCCACAGTAAACGATGAAAAATGTTACTCCTGCTACCCTGAGTCCTGCTGTTTATATAGCCCTGCTACGTGTATAAATAACGGTAACATTTTAAATCAGTCGAGTGACTGCAGGAAACGCCAAAACGAAAACTCAAACTGGGTGCCAACTCCTGACAACCAACCAACCAACCAACCATACAGCCAGCCAAGCAACATACAAACCATCTATCTCTCTCACTCTTTGGCTCCTTCTCCATTTTGTATCACAGGAAGCAGCTTCTAGTCTCCATTTCCTTCTCCATCCAGTTGTTTCGCGTTGCTGACATTGATGTCTATGTGTGTGTGTGTGTGTGTGTGTGTGTGTGTGTACTTTCTGCGTTACCGCAAAAATTTCATACTTCATACATTTCACTGGTCGCTTGTCTCTTTTTGGTCCTTCACATTCATGTCCACCTCCTCATGCCATTGCGGCTGCTGTTACTGTTGCTTGTCCTCTGTCCCATCATCTCTCATTTTTGTTGTTCCTTGCTTCTCTTTGCTGTTTTTGGCTTGTCCAATGCTCTGTGCTTCATATTTTTCTGCAAAATTTATGTAATTTTAACCCCATTTTTTGCTTTTCCTTTTTCAGAAATATATATATGGGTTGTTGTTTTTTTTTTTTTTTTATTTTGCACCCCGTTGCCGTTGCTTGGCTGCTGTTATTAAATCTTGTCGCACTTGTAATTGGTTTTTTAAATTTTAATTAAAAGCAAGAATAAACGATAAGTTGCTGGTTTGTGGAGAAATGAAATCTCCACACACACACACACACACACAAGCTCCTATATGTGTAATAAATACACATACATATGTGTGATTTATAATGATTTACTGAAAAGGGATTATGGGTCATCAAACTGAAAAGAGCAGAAATGAATATGTTAATTTGCACAATCAACAGATTGTTTAAATCAATTATCGATATTTGTCTACTCTTTCAATTGCATTTCATCCGACTTATTAGAGCGACAAACAAAACTTTCTATTGGCGGTTGAAAAAATATTTGTTATCGATTTTATGTTAATGTCTTTAATAATGCTTTAGATCATAATTATATGTTACTGCTACATTTCCTGAATCAATGTAAGAGTATTGTAATATTCTTAATTATCCTTGCACTATAAATTAGTCTTATTTTTTTTTGTTTTTGTTAAATCTGAACTCTTTTCAATTGGAACTGCTGCTGCAGATATACATAAATCAACTGATTCATTGTGAAAGCAAAACCACAGAAAATGTCAGGCTTTAAAAATGATCCGCTGCAGCTGCAACGACTTCCGTTGCCTATTAAGACCGTCCATCCGCCTGGTTGTCCGTCCATCCATTCATGCAACCATCCGCTCTCGTTCCCCAAAAAAGGAGGCGAGGAAAAATAATTGTATTAAAGGTTGAGAAAAATTGCAGGTAGTTACGGAACCAGGCCCTGGCCACTGTCTAATTGAATTTCTTTCTTCTTCATTTCTTCTTTTTTCTTTCTGGTGCAACGCTCATTTATTAATCCGATTTCAATCGTCCCTAAAGGCCGGAGTAGAGAATGAAGGGATATGAAGAGACAGGTTGGGTAAGGAAGGTCTGTCGTGTGTCTGGGGAAAAGGAAGTGGCATTTACCGGTGGAATTAATGGCATTCATTAGCTGCTTTTTAGATGCCATCGATGACCAAAATGGCCCAAAAATTGGAAATGAAAGCGAAAATTTGCAGTTTAGGCAGAAAATATCATTTCTTCCGTTGCTACTGCCGTTGGTGACATACTTTTGAGGTTGGGGAGAAATGGAAGCTGCTGTTGGCTTTTATTTTATATACATTTATAAATTGGGTCAAACATTTTGGGGTCTTCTGTTATTTCTCGCCTTTTTTGTTGTGTGTATTTTTTGTTTTTTGTTTTTTTTTTTTGTAGTTGTTGTTGGGCGCCTTTTAATTAGCATGTTTATTTGACTTTGGTTGCCAGCAGCAGAAAGTTTCGGAGAAGGCTCAGTTTAGCTCAAGAGCCTCGGCCACACGTGCCGTATGTGTAATATGTGTGCATGTGTGTGTGTTTGTATGTGTGCTGAGTGTTGATTAAACAAATTGCAAATGAGTTTTGGTTTTTTGTATGGTTTTCATGTATGTATGTATGTTCTTATTGTTGCTGTCTCTAAAATAAAACAAACAATGAAATTCGGGTAAGACATGCACTTGAATAAACTCTTATATAACTAAATAAACACACATACACACACACACACAGAGTAGGGAACTGTGGAAATGACAGTGAGTTATTTAAGAAATGCAATTTCAATTAAATATGCAAAATACTCAAAAGTCTAATTTAGACAAAAACTACTAGCACTCCAACCATGGCTGCCTCCTACCACCTTCCTTCAACCTCGAATCTGCAGCGCATCTAAAAAAAAAAGGGCAACCGGAAAATACAATGTTAGGCTACTTAAATATTTATATATAGTATATATATGAAACAGTGAGTGAACGAGATGGTGAGGGGGAAAAGAAATGGATATATATGCGAGAGAGATAGGGTAGACTTCTACCGAAGGGGACGTAGGAGAAAAGTTTGTAATCAACAATTTGCATATTTGCTTTGGCAATGGCAAAAACTCTTACGCCTGCACCTTGTGCGCATTGCATTTTCTCTATTTGTTTTTCTTCTATTTGCTATTGTTGTTGGCCTTTTTTTTGTTGTTTTATTATTTTTTTTTTTTTGTTTTGTTCATTGTTGCTGTTGTTGTGCGTGCAGAATCCTTAGTTGGTTTTTTAACAGTTGTTAGTTTTCATTGTTGTTATTGCTGCTGTTGTTATTGTTGTTGTTGTTGTTGTACTTTACACAGTTGTTTGGTTGCCTTTTTGCACGCTTTTAAGCATTTCGCAAGCATGAAACTTACTTCATTTACGTTTATGTGATTTTCTGCTCTAATAACTTTAAGTAGACCCCACCAACTGCATATAAAAACTATATAATAATAATAATAATAAAAATTAAAAACAAAACTAACAAAAATTTCAGAGAAAATACATTGAAGAAAATTTTAGCAACCATCATGCTAAATGCGATTAAAGCTTAAATTCTTGTATTAGGAATGCTTGTAAAGCAGTTCAAATATAATTGAGTAAGCATTAACAATGCCTTGCCCTAGTATGTTTTATATTATTAAATTTAAATAACTAGAAAATCAATTACCTATTAAAGAAAATTCGATATATTTTTACACAATAAAGAGAAAATTGAATTTTAAAGAATACATCATTTAAAGATTAGCATGTAAGAGGGCTATTAGTATCCATTTATGGAAGGAGAACAAAAACGAAATGCTTAAAGTAAAAGTTTTCGAGCAACCTCTACTTTAGTCTTGGCTTTTATGGCTTATTAGTAACATAGATTAGCTAGTAAATACTGACCACACATGCCCACTGGATACCACTCATTCAATCACCTGCTCACTCACTGGGATTCGCACCTAATGCTCATCTACCGTTCTTCTGCCCTTTCACATAGCCATTTAGCGTTTGTTGACTGGATAATTATGTTGTGCGTGTAAGATTTATGCTTGCCCAACGGTGGAGCACAAAAACAAAAAGAAAATAATAGCAACCAATGTAACCAGGATTAAGGGGCAAAGACTCCATTTGAGGATGATGCTGATGCTGATGTTGCTTTAGCCTGCTGCGGCTGCTGTGCTGCATGTGTTGCAAATAAATTGACTCTGTCTCTCGGTTGGTATTCGACGATGAGTAAACAAAAGGTTCCTAGCGATGCCACTAAATAAGCAGGCAAAATCTTGTATATGTGTCTGTGTGTAGGTGTGACTGTACATGTGCGAGTGTATGTAAGTTGCTTCAATATTCAATATTGCCAACACAGAGCTCAGTCTCAAACTCATCGTCAGTTTTGGGATGCTGTGTCTGTGCGTGCTTTGAAATTAAATGTCGTTATAAGTAGGCATTTATATACAACATTGAGGCGGCCTACATAGATGAAATGAACGCACACACTTACACGCACCCACACAATCGCAGGCTTATACACACATACATATGTACATGCACATTTACTTATTCATTTACTCAGTCGACAAGTCAGTGGGAGTCAGTTGGAGGAGTCAGGAGTTTTGTCTTTCAGCACACAAAACAAATATTGGATGAGAAATAAACGCAAGCTAAATACAACAAAAAAAGAGAAAACGAAAAGAAATTCAAGCAAGCAAGTTGATTCTAAAGAAAGCTGACGTTGTCATTAAGTTCGATAGACCTTTTTACATGTCTTTTTTATATTGTTCGTCTGTACTTATATATAGACATATACATGTACGTAGAGATTGAAGCACTCAAAGAAATGTCAAGAACTATTTGCATGAACATCTTTATATTGATTTCTATTCAAGAATTTTCAATTCTTTCTTATTTTAGAAAAATCTAAGAAAACTTGACGATTTATGAGCGAAAATACCAAGTAAAGTTTTCTATTGCCTACTTTTTTAGGCAAGTGTATGTAAAAAATTTGTCATTCTTAAAAATTTGAAACTTCTTTAAAAATTTGAAGCGTTTGATCTGTACAATTTTACATTGCCTACTTTTTTGGGCACATTTGAATTTTGATGATTTATGTCTCTGATTTATGTACACCATAACGGCGTTAAGGTTTTGCCAAGTGTACCTATTATTGTGCTTTGTGGGCACTGTGCAGTCAAGTGTTGACAGCTTAGCAAAAATAGTCGAGGACAAATTAAGCTTCAATGAAAGACTGGACGATGGAGACAAATGCCCAGCAAATGCTCATCTAATTATAAACTCTCGTAACTCGTAATATTTGGGTTTGCGGACATTATGGGGGTCTTAACAGCATTAGTGACGGAACAACAAGTGCGTATGTCTAAATGTGTAAGTTTGTCTGTTTGTGTGTGCATGCTCATATGTATTAAGCATGTTTACAATCTATGGCAAAGCAAATCATTGTCATTGCTAGGGCGTAACCACAAGCCCTACACCAACACCAACACCAACACCCACATAAAACACACACACACACACAGAGGCAGCCTGTAGCAATTTCCGTACCAGTTTGTGGCAAACAACTACGCCTTCTCTCATTTAGTGTATTTATGTACGCATGTGATAGAGAATTGTAACTATAATGAGCTTGAATCATAATTGATTTACTGTCGCGCAGGCATTGCAAACTCCAAAGACCCTCCTTCTACACTGTCATCAATGCCATAGAAATTTGCTGCGATCAAGCGATTTATGCACTGCCATAAACTTACCAGACAAATTATACCCCCATAACGACAAACATATATACAAACAGCGTCAGCGACTGTCTTGACTGTTGAGTTCATTTTTCAATTGCTTGCCGAAAACTTGTCTCTCTTTGCACCTCAACACTTGCTTATTGACTTATAGCCAAAGCAAAAGGAAAAATAAAACCAAAAACGAAATTCAAAAAAAGAAATTTTTAGCTAAATCCAGAAACTTTTAGCTGGGCGTCGATGGCAGCAGCCAAGAAATGTGAGGATATGCAAATAATGCCGCAGCAGGATAAAGTTTCACAATGGCAAGGCCTTTTCTAAGCATACGATTTTGAAGTCTCCTGCTTCTGTCCGTTAGTCTCTGTGTGGGTGTGTGTTCTGAACAACTGTTTAAAATCAATTGCAATATTGATATGGCATAGTAGGATTTATGCTGAATTGACGAAGACAGAGAAAGCAAGCAATGGAAAGAGATAAAAAAAAAAAGGTGTAAAAGCAGAAGTCGAAGAAATAATCTAATGGAATGTAGTGAATATTTAAGAATATTGTAAAAATATGACAAAATCCGAAGGATAATCCCTTTGATTTGTTATTGAACTTTGGCCCTTATTTGCAATTTAATTTATTTATTTGCCCCAAAGCAAATAAGGTGGATAAATGCAGTTAATAGATGTTAAACTTTTAGTTATATCTTGCTAAGAAAGCTTGAAATCAAGATTCATTTAGTTAAAGTGCAGCAAATTATGGCACACCTATCATTTTCAACTTTTTGCAAAAGAAAAGTGGAAATTTAATTGTTGAAAATATTGCAAGGCAAAGTATAAACAAAAGATAAGATAAATATGGTAGCTTAGGACGTTATGGAGCTGCCCAAAAGGCAGGCAGCTGAAGCTGCAATTCATTTGTTAGCTGAAACTACTTTTTGTACCCTTTTTGGTTTTTGGTGCCAGTAGTATTTCTGCTGCTACTGATTGGCCATTTAGTTATGCGCCATCATAAAGATAAGCAAGCTGGTTCCAAGTCCAGATTTTCTACATTGGCATTCATTAGCAAATGGCCAAGAAGCTGTCAGTTGTCAGCTCTCAGCTGTCAGTTGTCAGCTGTCGCCCATACCACCCCTTCTTGGTTCTCTATCCGTAGGTTAGTTAGTTAGTGTAAAATGCAAATTTTCGTGTCGAAATGAATGCACTTCACTTGGAGTTTACTTAGGTTGGTTTTGCTCTTGGCAAGATTCTGACTTCAAGGCTGGGGCTAAAGTCTTGGCAATTTTTGTTTGTTTAATAAATTTTACAAAGACAATTTTAAATTCTTCTAGCAATTTGGCAAACAGCAGCCACAGAAAATGGCCCAAAGCCGGGTTGCAAAATGGGCAAAATGGGGTTGGCGGGACTCTGGCTGAACGGTTGCAGTCCCATTACTGGGGGCCGAGGACAAAGGAAACCAATTAACAGACGCTATTGTTTCACTTGGTAATTCAAGTAAATTGCATAGCATTGCAGCAGTAAGCAAATCTCTATGCTTCTCGACAGAGTTCAGGAGTTGAGTTGAGTGAGCCGGTTTATTGCCACAAAATTTGTGCGAAACAGACGCTAATGAGAGGAGAGGTTGGCAAGTAGGTATAGATATAAGGTATGGTCGATATGTGTGTGAGTGTGTATGTGTATATCCTGAGTGGCTTAAGCTAATAGGTTACAAAAGCAAATAGAAGCAAATGAGTTAGCTGGAAATTAAAACAATCGATGCGTACTGCTTGGTGGCTTTAGATGAACACGCTTAAAACAGTTGGAAAAATTCGCAACGAATGTTTCGCCATTGTCTAAGAAAAAACAAATTGCAATACTGTAGACAAAAGCTCATTGTATTTCAGATGCTTTTTTCCTAAGGTGCTAATCAGTAGTAACAGCAATTGCAGTTACCATGGTTAGCTACTTGCACGTTATCCTTGTCAGCTGACCAAATTAGCATGGCAAAACTAAAAATTCAAATAACCAAAAGGGTTTTTTTTTTCTCGGTTACTTTTCCATTTTGGCCGAAACGCCAATTCAAAAACCAAAACTCGAATCCAGTTGCCATAGCCAGGAACGAGCAACTTTTCATTAGCATTCGGTATAACAAATGCCCTGCCACGCCCTCACGCAAACGCACGTGCATTCTATGGACCTGGGTGTGGAATAGATGGTTCTGCTACAAGAGGTGGCAGTGGACCTCGACAAACATTTTCATTGGTTTTCTTGGTTGGTGGCAGTGTCGGCAGCGAGTCGAAAATGCATTTGGAGTAGAATCGAAAGCGGTTGCCTGCCTGGATGATTATCCTATGGACGTGTGTGTGTGTGTGTGTCCCTGTTTGCCAGGATAAACGATGTAATCCAGATGAAATGGAACTTTTCACATTTAACTGCATGCTGACAATGTGCGGGTGTATAACTGGGTTGGTATGGTTCAAAAGAATGGATAAAAGACCCAGGAGGAGCGTGAAGTACTCGACGCTGATAATGAAAACTTGAATCATTGTAGGCAAACTGCAACTTCAACTGCAACAGTAATGTCTGAAATGAAAGCAACAAAAACCAAGCATTGGGAGCGTTGTATAGAAAAAAAGCAAACGAATTGGTAAATATACTACAAACTGGGTAATAAAATAAGTAAGCAATAGATAATCCCAGTCTGAAAATGAGTGAATATAAATAATCTATAATTTCTGATTACAAATAGAATAATAAGCTTTTATGAGAAGATGACTATGGCTATACTATACTTGAAAATTTTTGTGAGATTAGTAAGCCATTTAAATATCGTTTAGAATTTTTATCATCAATTTAAAAGCAAATAAACTCTGTAAATGTGAGTGTGCGTGTGTGTGACGCGTAGGCGAATTGCAACCAAAGGCATCTGCTGCATCCTGGTGTTTGGTCCTGGAATCGTCCTGGTCGTTGCCGCCTGTCTCTGTCTGAACTTCACACAAAGTGTTTTCGTTTCGTTTTCGTGGTCCGTTGCGTGCCAAATCTATGAGAGCATGCGATGGCCGCAAAAAGTTGCCGGACAGCAGTTGAAGATGGCTTTTGGATGGGGTTGTGTTGGTATGGTGACTGCTGAATGGGTAAAATGGCCATTGCCTGCGTCAACCTTTAGTAGCCTTTTGATGACTTTTCGCCAACATTCTCGTTGTTGTTGTTGTTGTTGTTGCTGGGAACCGCAATTTTCTTGTAGTAGTAACACGCCCCATTGTTCTTGTTGTTGGTGTCGTTGATGGCGTTCAAATGAAAACTTTTCCAATTATTGCGGTGAGCCAACCAGGAGCGACGAGACTGAAACCAGAAAACAAGCAAAAAACGAAAGAAAACCAAAAACAGAAGGAACAACAACCAACTGCAAAAAAAAAAAGAATCCAATGGGATGGACAGACAAACAAGTAAATGAGCATCAAATCGAACTCGTGCGGCGCATAATGGGCGCTCAGCGGGCTATCTATCCCTCGTTCTAACTAGGTACTAGATCTCCTGTTAACGCCCAGGTCATTAATCTAATTTGAAGCCATCCACGAAAACTTGTGGCGGAGGGATAAGGGAGAATTTTAAATATATACTTATATGTTTGACTGACTGGGCTAACTGCAAAAAGGTGGTGAATGTAAGCCGGTACCACCTATCGATCAAATCAAAATTTTACTCTATCCAGTGAGTCAATGTGCCTGTCTGTCTGACACTCTGTTCCTGTTGTTGTTGTTATTATTCGTCTCTATCAGCCTTCCTGTTAATGATGATGACGCCAAAAAAAAAAAAAAAAAAACAACTACGACAACAACAAACCGAAAATGACACTCTCTCTGAACCGTCGCACGCGCCATGACAATGCAATGGCCGTATCGAGCCACAACAATGGTTGGCTGCCTGTCGCTTTCCTAATGCCCAACCGGAAGTGACGCCATATTGTTTTTAGTGCTTTTGTCATTTACCACCATTGGCGGACAAAACCACACCAAAAATGATGACAATGTGCTTTCTTTTCTCCTTCTACCGTTTTGATTTGCAAAAAGGAAAACGAGACACAAGGAAACACTACCGAAAGAACAAAAAAACGGAAGAAAAAAAACAATGGGAAACGGAAATAATTTCGTTTGCACACGGAAATTCTTGTTAAGTTTTTTGTTTCTTTCTTTTCGTAAATCCTTTTTGCTTTAACTAAATCGCAAATTGATTAATAATTCACGTCATTGTCCAATTCCAATGAGTGGTTTTTTTTTGTTTTGTTTGGTTTCATAAAGTTTAATTAAACTTCAAGTTCTTCGAATAGTTTGCAAGAAGGGGCGTTAGCTCTGCGAGAAGTCTGTTCCATGCGCCGATTAATTACCTGTCTCTTCGCTGGCTACTGCAAAAGTTTAATTAGTTTCGATTTTTTAATTGGCGTTATAATAAACAAACTGCTAAATGAGCAGTCCGTATTACGAAAATCAATATCAATAATTATTTTCGGCTTGATCAATATAATTAAAATACATTTTACTTCTTATTAATTGGAATGACAATCACCCGAAAATTTAATTGATTGATTGATAAATTCTTAGTCAAAAAGAATAAATATTTAATTTGCATTTAAATTATTATGAAGTTCTTTTAACATAAAACATAACATATCGGCGTAGTTAATTAAGACTAATGTTGATTAGTCGAAAAGTTACATGTAACACGTAATCTAAGCGATTCACTTGATGCATAGTTTTTTGTTGTTAGTTAACTAAACTAGAAATCAGATCACAAGTCAAACAAAGCAAAGCTCAGTTGAAAAGTCAATGAAACCAACATTATTTGCACTTTGTCTTAATTTTTGCCAAAAATAGAAAAAAGAAATAAGCAAGTTGAAAAAGAAAAACTAAGAACTAGAGGGAAAAAACTCATTGTGTTTTCCTCCTTTCAATCCTTCAGCTCTTCAGGGTTGTGTCTCCTTCAACTCTGGCATTTTGTTGGTAACTGTTTCTTGTTGCGTAAATCAACAGTCGCAATGTTGCGTTAATGTTGGCTATACATTCCAACTGGATATTTGTGCGTGCGTGTGTGTATGTGTGTGAATGTCCTGTCATTTGTTGACCAAATAAGTACATGGCAAGCAATTTGTATTTGTTTTACTTTTGCAGAAGGCAAGGCACTCGAGTCAAGTCGAGAGTTGCTTTTCCTGATGCTGCTTCTACTATTGCACGCACCGAAGCCAGAAAACCGAAAGGACTCAACTAATTTCATATTAAAACATCGTTTTGCATGCAGGAGATCCAGACAGAGTGTTCCCCTCTGTGCTTGTGTATGAGTATGTGAGGATACTCCAAAGCGAATCTAATGAATTTGATGTCCAAAAATTCTTTTAGCCTTGGCTTTAGGGTCAGTTATTGTCATATGTGTGTGCTTGTATGAGCTCCAGTGTATATGTGAGGAGCACATAATTGTCAGTCTCATTCTATACAGCTGTCAGGATATGATGGGGCACAAAGAGTCAGTACAGGCTGGCTGCTTGGCAATGCAATTAACATTTATGGCATTTTTTTTCTCTCCCTCTCATTCCCCACTGTCAACAAAATCCAACTTCACTTAAGGATAAGGCAAATCAAAGTCACTTTGGTAATCCAAAGAGCCGGCATTTCATTTTTCTTTTTCTACTTTTTCTTCCATTTGGTGTAGAACTTTATAATAAATTGTGAATAAGTCAGTGAAAGTGAATTTTAAATGAATGGGGAGGGGGAGAAACGGACTGGAAAAGTATCCAACGAGGCAAAGCCACAAACCAAAGGGAGCAAGCGAATACTGAAAAGTCGAATTATCGAAAAATTTTTGCTCATTATTGGAGGCAAGCAAAAAAAAAAAAAAAAAAGGGCGGCACATAAATTTATGTGATGTCCTTTTTTTATATCATTTTTGTATATCCTTGGTCTGACCAGGAAATTGTCGGGACGCCGCTCAAGCGCGCCTAATCAAAAGAGAAATTTTCGTACACACGCATACACATGTTTATATACTATATGTAAGTATGTGTTCGTGTATGTATGCTTAAGGATGTATGTATTTGGCATAAGTAGGAATAGGCCAAGAAGGATATGTTGGCCATAGCTGTGGCATTGGCATTCCAAATGTAATAAGACTGAACGCATTTGCTGTCTATGTCTATGGCATTTAGCACACATAAAGCTGTGAGCCGGAATCTCTATGTGGGTAGGGGTCGTCATAGGGTCTTTGGGTTGGCCAAATAAATCACTGTTGATGAAGAATTGAAACTGTGCTTATGGTTGAAGATTTCTTATAATGAAATTGAATTAGAAATGAAAAGAAGCATGCCAAAAAAAAAGGCAAAAAGAGAATAAAGACACAGTAATAAGAAACACGAGGAAATAGAAAAACAATTTGCGACAACAAATTAGTACCAAGTTTGGCAAATTGAATTTATATTTGAAAATGGAAAAAAATTAAAAAAGGCCGGTCTTCGCCGAAATCCACCAAAATTTGTGAAGCTTCGCATATGAGAAATATTTTCTGTAATTCCAAGTCGAAAAGAAAAATATACTGAAAAATACTGTCAAGTCTATTTAATTAGGATTTTGTCGGATGTATGTATAATTCATCTTTAGATAAAATTCTCTTTAATTTGAAACGTGTTCTATATAATAACTGCAATTTAATTTTTGAATTTCAAAAGTAAAAGCAGATTTTCTTTGAAAGTTCGTTTAAGTTTGATGTCTGCAATTTGCTTCAATTAGGTTTACAAATGCTTAAAAAACCGCAAAGTGGGTCAACAAATATGACTTTCTCAACAAATGATTGTAGCAAGCAACACTTTTGGCATCCTGTATGCATATCCAATCGGATTTGCACAGACTTCACTTTGCCTTGATTTTACGTTTCATGTTTTTTTGTTTTTTTTTTTTTATTTGGTTTTTTTTGGGTTTCATTTTATTCGTTCTGCTTTTTTTTGTCCATTTCGGGTAGGTCTGCGGCCAGTTGGTCGCGCCGGCTGCGGTCACCATAATGGGATGCCTGGGATGCCATCATAGGTGCCACACCCCCAAATTTGACTGTGAGACTGAGAGTCGACACGCATCATTATTATGCCATGCACAGTTATATGACTGACCCAAAAAGAAGAAGAGAAAAAAAGGGGAGGGAGAAAAAAAATATGTAAAAAGGCCTCGCAGAAATCCTTTTTGGGTTGGCTGGCAAATCGAGAAATCTTGTTGACTCTCCTGCTTTCCATTTTTCCCTCCCTTAGATTTTATATTCAACTTTCGTGTTGAATTTTTGAGTTTTGGGTGAATGAGTGGGGCAAGAAGTAGCAGCTCAATTTCGCTTTATGTTAATTTAAACATGTGCCGCTATGCGCATAAAATATGAACTCTCGAGCCTGTCCTCCACCTACCCTCATCATCGTCATCATCATCATGGTCATCTTTATCATCATCATCATCATACAAACTGACCGCTCGGGTCAAGTTAGTTTGTAGTGTGTGTTAGCCCACAAAAAAAACGAAGAAGATTTGCCTCTAGTTTCACTTCGAACGCTTTTTGCAAATGGGCGTGGCAATGGGATTGGGTCTGAAGTTGAAATTTTGGCCACATGTGTGCCAAGAGATTTCTATGTATGTATAAGGTAAGGTCTGATTTCTTCTTGTTGATTTTTATGTTAGCCAAAGAGAAAAGCATACAAAAAACTCAGACAAATATAAATATATATAACATATTTATACATACATATGTATATATACATACACACTTGTAGGTATGTATACAGCAAACAAGTATGTTCCATGTTATTTCAACTGAGGTGATTTAATGGGTCTTATTTCATAAATTTTGTATTGAAGTTGATGTATACACACATAAAAGAGTATTTGCAGGGCATATTTCCTTAGTGGCTAAAGTTTGAAGTTGAAGTTTTGAAGTTTCAAAAGCTTAAGTTTCACAAGCTTAACTTTCGTTTACTAAAGGTAATTCTAAACTAGTTCTTAACTACTTTAGAATCAAAATAACTAGATGTAAATTCACCTAGCTTCCCAAAGGTTATCGTAAAGGTTATATATTGAGAAAGTAAAGTGCAAATTTATGTCGCCTAAGTCTAGCTACCCATTTTTGAAAACTTGCAACTCGATTCCTTAAACATGGGATTAAGGGTTCTACTCATAACTGCAACAAAAAGAACACTGAACACAGAACACAACAATAATAATAACAACAACAACAATAACTAAATATATCATTCGGCTTTGCTTTCATTTTCCTTTCTCTACTTGAACTTGATGCCAAATTATGTTTGCCTTTCCCTTTCTGCATTTCAGGAGCTTTTTTTCGTTGTTTGATACCCTTACAAAAGAGAGTATATTTATTTGGTTTTTAGGTAAGGACTTTAGTAAAGAGTATTTAATTACATTTCATTAGACTTTTAATATTATATTGATCTTAGAGAAGCAGAATAGGGTTGAGAAAGAGATTATATAAAAATCATTGTAAATTTCTGCTGAAAACGATTTACATTACTTTTATAAATATTGAATTCGGAAAAAAAGTAGAAAGTTGTATTTGTAGTAAACAGCTTTTAGGGTATGTTTTACTTTAGGCTTTGAGGTTTGTAATAATTTTTTTCTTCTCTTTTTTTTGGGTTTCACATGAGCTACAAATTTTCATTTTATTTATTTATTTCAGTTTTTTTTTTTTGTTGTTGTCAGGGCCACATTTGTTTATACAGAGATCTTTGTGCCATTTAAGTAAATTGAAATGTATGTTATATAAATGTATAAGGGCATATATGTATGTATCCACGTTTGTGTGCTTTTTCCCGGTCAAAGTTCCCCCACTCCGTTTGTTATCTTTAAATGATAAACATTTTAATTAGGATGCTTAACTGAAAGCTTTTTTTGCCTTTGCCATTGCTTTTGTCCGGGGCAAATGTTGCCGTTTTAATTAAAAAATTTTCTAGTCAAATCGAAAGAAAAAATGAGAGAGAAGAGCTGAGTGGACGGGTAATGTAGCAAAAGGAATTGAAGTTAGAGTTTCTAATCTATCTCCACTGCGCTTGCTGTCCTTGTTGGCATGTCCTTTGCACATTTGTCAATTTATATTGCTTTCAGTTGCTTCGCTTTACTGAGTGTTAGATTTGCTCTGGCAATCCGTATTCTTTTTTTGTTTCTGTTGCCGCTCGCTGCTTGGGGGCATTTATCAAGGCAATTGCCATAAATTTGCAAGTGCCCCAACAGATTAACAGTCAAATAGGCTGTGTCAAAACTCAAATTCACCACCAATTCTGCCACCCCCTGAGTGTACCATCCCTTTTGCTTGCTCTGTATTTGCTTGTGCTGTTTGTTGTTCCACCAATTTGTGGCATAGAAAATGCAAAATTAACTGCATTGGCAGTTGTGTTTTCATTTGTAGGCCATTCGACCCCAAAACTAGGCAATAGTCTACGTGCGCCACTTCAAACTTTTCCAACACAAGCACACACACACACACACACATACACACATGCACTTAATGCGCTTAATTGTATTGGTAATGCGCATGAAAGCTTTTGATTATGGCGAACATCTCTCTCTTTCCTCCATACTCACACTGTTTCCCTGCCTTCACAGCCCGTCCTGCCACATTTTGCCCTCTATCCAATCTGTGATTAGCTTTTACAAATTGCAACAGTGTCATTTGTTTCGCCAGCAATGGCAATAGCAACAACAACAACAACAGCGGCAGCAGACAGGCGGGCTGCAACAAAAGCAAGTGCATTTAATTTATTTGCATTTGCCACAGTAACAGCACAGTAACTGCAACAACAGCAACAACAATGACTCATTGTCGTGTGCGTATTGTGTTGGCTTATTGCCAAAAAAGTGTCAATGCATAAAATATTTATTGCCTGGCCAACCAGAAACATAAACAATTGCATCCTGCATCCCATTCCATCTGCTGCAGCTTTATTTCACTTAAAGATCGGCAAAGAAAATGCCGAACGAACTGCAAAACGGTCTATGAATGTGTCTGTGTATAAATGAAATGATTGGTAAAATGAAGTAAGCATAAATTTAAATACCTATTCGTATTGTTCACATCTCACGGGATTTCTTCGGCTATTATTCTTCAAAAATTATTTATTTATTTTTTTTTTTTTATTTTCATTAATAATTTTTTTGATGGAAATTGGTTTAGTTTACTTTTGTCAGTTTTATCAATAGTTTTCAATTCCAATTTCCGCATTTTATTTCTATTTTTTTTTTTTTTTGTTGTTTGCTCAGTTTTGTTACCAACAAATTCAAGTCCTTAATGCAAGTGCCTCTCTTTCTCGGTCTCTCCGTTCAATGGCAATTAAACAAACTTCCAATTTTGTTAAAATAAACAAAACTTTGAACAAGGCAAACAAAATGCCAGCAGTAGACAAATGACAAAGTGAAAAGTACCAAATGCTTCTACTACTAGCTGTTCACTGCCACTGCCACTGCCACTGCCGATGCTCCTGCTGATCTAGAAAAACAACATTGAAAATGTGCAATTTATTCCTGAAACCTCCCAGCAGACTCAGACCATCCCATTCCATTTGTATTGCCATTCAATTTTATCTTCAGTCTCTTTGTATTCGATTGGCCGCGCCTGCCTGCCTGCTAATCAAGAATCCAAGAAGAACGAAACTGCTGCCATTTACCTCAAGTAAATTTTTTGGAGTTGCAATTCCCAAGTTTTTATTTTCGTTTGTTTTTGTTTTTTCTGTGACCATTTTTCATTTTGTTTTCGTTTTTCTATTTATTTTTCCTTTTGTTTTTGTCTCAAATTAATCGATTTAATTGAAGAAAAGTTTCGACTCTGCCAACTTATTTACAGTTTATTTACAATTGAAATTTCGACGGCAGCTACGTTCCTTGCCTCAAAAATATCAGCTCCAAGTTATTTTGGTCTTTGGAAGTGTGTATAATGTTGTGAGTGTGTAAGTGTGTATCTGTGTGATTGATGCTGTCCGAGTTGAAACTGTTGTTACTACTGCTGAAGTATCTGTAACTTGCCAATGCCTGGCAGGGCTTGAAAAGTGCACAAAATGGCGAACATTGTGGATAATTGAGTGGGCTGCATTGTTGCCAAAGGTGCAGAAGTTTCCCATATATATATATATATATATATCCAAGTCATACTTCTACACTCCAATAAGAGTGTAGGTGAGAGACAAAATGAGGTTGTACCGTTGTTGATGCTCCTGCTGCCGTCTGCAAAATGTAAATAAGCAACTAAGCCTCTGGCACCCTGTCAAAGTTGGCGTCATCTACCCGCGACCCACGCCCTTTACAATCCCTTGCCACAGCGTCCCGCTCTGGCATCGTTTGAAAAAGATGTGTAGTAAATAGTTTTTTGCCTGCAAGTGAAAAGTAAACACATTTAGTTTGAGTGCAAATCGAGTTTGAATTTGCTTAAAGGTGCACTTGCCATCAGGAAAAGCAAAAGATATGAATAGGGGGCGAGAAAGTAAGAGGGAGAAAGAGAGAGAGAGAGGAGCAGGATGGAGCAAAACAAGAACGAGCAAAGGAAATGAAGTTAGAGCACCGGCACAAGCTAACTAGATTTGTTAAATGCACTAAGCGTAAGCAAAAAATAAAAAAATAAAAAACACCTATACATATAACTTTATATAAACATACAAATAGCTAGTATATCTACCGAAAAGGATCAAAAAAATATCGCATCGCAAATGCTCTTTTTCTTACATTTTTATTCTCTAGTGTTTTAATACCCTACAAAAAATAATGACTATTTATTAGTTTTCTAAACAAAAATGTTTACTATTTATATATTAGTTTTGTTTACAAAAGTCAAATTGAAATTTCTGTTTAAGCTATTTAGGTATCCGAGTCCATTTTTTTTTGTTTCTTCATACCTTAAATTCAATTGTACATAGTTATTTTTCATCTTTTATTTATTGTAATTAAATCTAAAGTTAAGGTGAAAGATAATATACTTGAGTTTGTATATAGTCTATTAAGGTTAAACTATATTATACTTAAATTAATAATTAATATGAATTAGAATATATTTGCATAAGAAGAAAGAAACGATTCATTGGATCATCTAATGTTAATCTTAATCTTTTGATCCTTTTTTAAATGTATGCAGGAATCAATGGAAGCCGCAGATACTCTATTAAATATTGACTGCTCTTTTTAAACAACATTCAAAATTTAATTATACTGTTGCACATCTGCAACTGCCGCATACACACCACCCAGTCACACACACTCACACATACACACACACACATACATTCGCCTAGAAAGAGTGGTTTTAAAACTTTTGCAGTGCCGCGTAATTTGTGGTGCTCTAGGCTAAAATGCAACTGTGTATATATTCCCCCATCTCATTCATGCCTTTCTTTAGTTCTTTCAACTGTCTAATGTTATAATATTTAGTTGTGCCGCGTTTCGTAAACTCTTGCTTCGGCTTTTTTCTTCTTTTTGTTGGCGTATGTTTTTTTTTAGTTTTTTGTTTCGCTTTCAGCAAAACGAAATTCAATTAAATACTCAGAAAAGCACAAATTGTATTTCCACTGCAGCACTCGAAACTCCAATTTCAGGCTGACAAGTTGCGACTTTAAAAATTTCTTGTGACAGTGAGCAGAAGAAACAGAAGAAGTTAGTTTTAACTGTAGAATAGAAAACAGAGAACTAATTCCATATGCCTTGTGGGTAATTATTTGACGACAAAGAGGCTAAAGGAGGTGCAGCCATGGAGGCAAAAAAGTAGAACTAACTGTAAAACAGCTGCCTAACTTATGACATGAAAATAATGTGGGCGAAACAATGAATTATGCACTTGGAAATAAGTTTGCCTCTCTCTGTTTTGCAAAATTGGAGCGCGTCGCGGTTGGCGTGGCTAAAAACCAGTTGCAAATCACTCATAAATGGCCAGACCGGAGCATATGATAGGGGCCGGGCTATGGCCCATGGTTACGACCACAAGCCACCACCACCACCATCGCCACCACCACTGCCACCACCAACCATCAGCAGCACCAAGCAACATAGCATCTCTATGTGAAAGTTTTGAGCTTGCAATTTGCAAATAGACGGGCCAACTGAGGTACAGAGCAGCAGAGAGACAACAACAAATTTTGTGCCATAAAATGTTGCAAAATGCGTGGCATGGCCATGGCTCATAATAATTCATAAGCAACATTTTGCAATGGCAGCGTGCATCCTGCAGTGTTGCTGCCGCAGTATGCAGCGCGTTATATTGTACAATAAACGCGTTAAGTTGAAAGCAATGCATCAACATTGCGAGAGTTTCACCCCATCCCTGCACCTTATTTCCGCATTCAAAAATTCGACCCTCAAATAATAGCAACAACAGTAATTCACGTAGCTCTCCATACGCTGCAGCAACGTGTGAGTGAAGTACTTCTATATAGGCAACTGCATGAAGGCATCAACATGGCTTAAAGAATGTGTAAAAATGATGGCTCGTAAGAAGAAAGCTGCTGCAAGAAAATTTCCAAACTTTGAAATTACAAAAGAAAATGGAATAGACTTATAGAAACTGATATTCCAAGAAAGGCAGACTTTAAAGACAACTCCTAGTCTTGTCCTTAACTAAAATTTAGTTATTTTATAAAAAGGACCGTTGAAATGTTGAGTTTTGCCTGAAACTAAAATAAAAATCTTAGATAAGCCGAATTTTTTTTTAGTATTTTAGATGAATTTGTTTGAATATTGTTTATAATAAATAAAATTACTTTTCATCATGTTAAATTTATAAAATACAAAATAATTTTTTCCAAGGTAGTCACATTGACTGCTAAAAATATTTTAATTTGCAGAATTTTGCAATTTTCTGTTTCTTTCAAAATTGCAAAAGAAAATCAATACAAATTGAATGATAAATTCCTTAACATAAAATTCCCCAAAAATGTTAAATGTCAGAAGAAATTACTACTTTGATTCACATAAATTTGCAAAATGCGTTAAAGATTATTTAAATGCTATGTGTATCTCTTAACGATATAATAAAGAATTTTCAATATACTTTTAATTAAAATGTCACACAAAATAAATAAAATGAAATACATTTGTTTGCACAATGAAATCTTTTTCTGTTGTCTGTTGCTGATGCTGCAGCAGCATTGAAAGTGAAATCATAATTAATAAATCTATCATTGTGTGCATTGCATGGCATATAGTAGATGTTGTTGTTGTTGCTGTTGCTGTTGCTGTTGCTAGTGTGTGCCGCTGCAGCAACTGTCATTGCCACTGCAGCATAATGCCACGCCCCCTGTGGCGTCAATAAAATGCGTAAAATTTCCATAGACTCATGCTTCGGGGCGTTTATGCATCAGATGTGTTATGAATTTCAATGCGAAAAGAAACCAAAAAAAAAAGGACGAACAAAAAGGAAGACAAACAGAAAGAAGCCAAAAAAAAATATCAACCGCGAAAAAATTGCAAAAAGGCACTATGACAGCAACAACAACAACAACATGGAATTGAGTGCGTTTTAACATTCCAGGAAAAATGTATGCGAAGTATGGCTGCCTGTAACTGTGTGTGTGTGCGTTCGTATGAGTGAGTGTGTGTTTTTATCTGTATGTGTGTGGTATTCTTGATGCTGTCGCTGACATTTCACATTACATAAACGTATTTATGCAAATGTATTGCCAGTGAGCTTTGGTCTCTACGTGTCCACTAACTGACTGTCTGACTCAATGACTGACTGACTGACACACTTTAATTCTCCCTCTTAACACATTCTGCCCTCGACGGGCGGCTGCTCTTAACATTTCTTTTTTTCCCACCCGTTGGCAGGTTTTCTTTTTCCTGTCTGTTTTTTGGGTGGCTCGCGTAATATTTGCATGCATTTTAAATGACTCGGATATCAATTTTGACATATCACATGACAGCTTAAAAAGGTTTATGTATTTATATACACGAGCACCCAAACATACCATCCACAGATAAACACACACGCACACACAAATGCACAGAAAAAAAAAAGGAAACTCACTGCGTTCATTGTGTGTGTATGTGTGTGTGTTTTTGAGGGGTTTATAATAGTAAAAAAAAACAAATTTTAAATTTATTGCTTCATTAAAGCTTAATACCCAATGGCTATGTGTGTATGTATGTAGATATATATTTTGTGTGTGTGTCGGAGTAGGTATATAGCAGGTGAAATATTCACGATTTGCCCTGATATTTACATTCCTTTCGCTTACATTTTTTTGCACTTTCTCACAATTATTTTGCACATTGTTCAATGTATTTTTCAGGAGCGTTGGCAATATTCCAAACCAAAAAAAGAGTGTACTTTTTTTCTAACATAATAATATTATAACGCAAATAGAATTTGGACATTTTTTTATTGAGAAACTACTTTGTCTCTCCATACCCTTAGCGCCGCTCCTGATTTAGGCTGATTATATTATTGCCTTGATGTAGTTGTTAATGTTACTGCCTTAAAGCATTAAAAAATTAATTTAAAATGCGTTTAGTATTTAGTTTTATTGGATTTATTGTAATTGTCACTTTCATTGTTGCAATATTCATAAGCATGTTGTTTAAATTGTTTTTAATCTTTGCTGCTGAAAACATTGGATAAAATTAAACTATTATGAAAATTTAATTGAACATAAAATATTAAGTGGTTAGAGAGATTTGTTTTGTTTTTTGTTGTTTGGTGGCATATTTTGCATTGAAAAATGTTGTAGTTAAGACCAGAAAGTAAATAATTAAATTTGTTGCGTAAATAAAAGTTCAAGCTATATCAACTCAGAAACTTCAACTCTCTTTCTCTCTCTCTCTCTATTTTATCTGAGCACGAACTTAATTCAACTCAACTGGCCTTTTGCCTGAAGTTGCTGTTGGTCCTGTTCAGTTTACGCAGCAGGACAACAACTTGAACTGTGTGGCGCTTGTCTACAATGTCAAAGGCAGGCTGCTTTTCCACTTTCCCAACACCCACCATCCACCGCCCCTTTCATTCTTCTCCGTCTGTCGTCTGTCAGTTACTCCAATTCAGTAGCATCTACTTACTTTCATTTGGCATTCAGTTGAAATTGCTTTTATTAGCGTATAAATCAACAGGGCAAAAATCGTAGCAGAATGTTTAAATTAAATTTATGCGCCATTTCAAGTTGTTTACAAGTGCCAAAGTGGAGAGTGAGAGCTAGAGAAGGGAACAAGAGAAACAGATAAAGAAGAAGAGATATAGTGAGCTAGAATGAATATTGCTAAAAGATTCACACTTGAAAACTGCATGAAAGGTCAAGCTTAACGGTTTACCCAATGTGTCTTTAAGTTAGCCTGCCGTTTGCACCCATCCATTTTGGCCTCCATTCCCCCTGTTTCGCATTTTTCCGACGTATAATGCTGCTGAACATAATAATAAAACTATAAATTAAATTAACTCATAAAAATTCCGTGTGCATAAAAAGCAAAGACCAAGAGGAACCTGAATAATAACTTTGTTGTTCTTGTTCTTGGTGTTGGAAAAGCTATCTATCCATCTAGCTGTCTATTCACGTTGTCCAAAAACTGCCCGCCAGAGACCATTCCATTTCATTCTTTTGGGCTCTTTCAGTTTCATTTTTACTCACATTTTTATGGCTACTCACACACTCATAGATTCACACACCCACATACACATAACCATTCATACATCTATATAGGCGCTTTAGCTTGTAAGTACGATGTAAGTCGAACACAGAGAGAAGAGCGCATGATTTAAATTCTTGTGAGCACGCCAACTCAGTGAATTGGGGTAACGGAAGTCAGTCAGCAGGAGTCGGCAAAAAGGGATTGCCTGGTAGCTGGCGAAGCCAAAAAGGATGCCCTCGAATGATATCCAAAACGTTGCGTTCCACTGCGATACGATGCGATGCGTTGAGATGGCACATATAGAAGGCGTCAGCCTCGCATATTTGATTTGATTTCATTGCCAAGACTGGCCAGGAGGTAACTAAGTAGCCCAAACATTGAACGGAGACGACGACGTCGATGAGGAAGACGACGCGACGTGCCTGCAAATATTTATTAATGTTGTGAAAGTTTCCATTTTGGGGTTTACTTGGTGGACTTTATGCAATACGTTTAGTTACTTTGATTTTTATGGGCGTATTGGATGATGAGAAGAGCTTTGCAGACCAATTGTTTCACTGGTTTTTGTCTTTTATTGCTCAATATTCTAGCAGTTGGCATTTAAAACCCATGAAAATTTATATGAAAAAACGAATTCCAATCGAAAATTGATATTTCAATGTGATTTCTTTTTCAACTTTAAATGATTTTAAAGAGTGAACTAAAACCATTTTTCGAATTTATGTTTTCGATTTTATTTTAAAAATCACGTAAATCAAGATTCTTACAATTTCTTTGAACGTTTTATTGATAGATAACATACATAGGTATATAGGTCGTTTTTTCTCTAGTTGTTTCCCTGGATACAAATTAACTAAGATGGGAAGCATTTAATTTTTTTATTAATAAATTTTACTATTCAAAATTGTAACAGAATTTAGAGAAAAATTTGTCGATGCAGTTGGCATACTAAAACACAGAAATTATAGATCGAATAAGTCACAGTTTTGTTTAAATGGGTTTCCATAGGGTAATTGCTCGTTTTTTGCTTTGAAATTATTATTATTTATAATTCTTCTGCGTGTCTATTTATTTATTTTTATTTATTTCATTGAATGTTTATGGCTGGCTGAGGTCCGTTTCAATTTGCCTTCTAAATCCTTAATGATCAATTCCTTCATACGATTTTTTAATTGTAGCAATTTTAACGCCTCCTGGTTTTTCTTAAAGATCAATTTGCATTTTGCAAGGCGCTTCTTGACACGTTTTAATTTAAGATTTTGCGGAGAATGAGATTTCTTTAGAACACCAAAATCTAACCATGGATCGTACATTATGTGAATGTAACTAAAAAAGCCAACAATTTTCCTGTGATAGTTTATTAAAAAACAATTTGAGTGGAAAATCAAATGTGAGATATTAAAGTAAGCAGCACTAGATCATAACAATGGATGATGATGATTGTGTTTAAAGCAATTACTAGAGCAGACGCCCACACAAAACGCAAACAATGTGCATACAAATGCAAATTGCTCGCTATGCATACGTTGCGTATACGTAATACCAACTGCCAGGCCAGAAATGGCAAGAGCACGAGCAACAGAAACAACCACAATAACGAAATAGCGAAACATTTTCACATTGCGTGAACAAAATAGTTTGGTGTTGCGGTTTGTTTTTAGTGCAACGGACGACAACAACAGTTACTGTAGGAGTAACAGCAGCAACAACAATGGCAACAATGCTGGCAATTACACCTCGTAAGCAAAAGGCGACTGCCTTTCAAGAACACGCCCATCATTACTTCGACTCAATTGTGAGTATTGCACAAGTTAAAGTTTCATTTGAGACAAATCTTTATGAGAAACTCGAAACACTCTTATTTATAATATGTCCTTTAGTGTTTTCTAAAATACAAATTATTAAAAGTTTATGATAATTATTGTTATCGATAATTATCTTTGCAATTTATTTTTGCCCAATTATATTCAAAATATCCATATCAATGGATAATTTGTTTCTCTTGCATCTGCCATAAAACTCTCTTTAAATTAAATGATTTCCTATACATTATTTAATTAATCAATAATGACTTCTTAATGTGCTTCACCTAGAAGTAGTAAAAGCCATTTTATTGCGACATCATGTCACTATAGAATATCGGTTACTATTTGGTGGTTGCGGCTTATATCTTTCGGTGTTTGGTACCATTGGGTTTGCTTTATGTTTACATTGTAGAGTGTTTACCCGTTTTCTTTACCCTGCAGCATTTTCATTTTCCTTTTTGCATTTCGCCCTGATTGTTGGTTAGACGGCAGCAACATCATAAACTCTTGCGTGCAGTGAGCATTTAGTGACACATTTTAGTGGTTGCCTCTGGCAAATTGCAGGTGCAAATCGCAAATCGAAAGATGTTGTCGCCGCGGCAACGGACTCCTTGAGACTCTAAAGCTAGTCTGCTCCTGCGTCTTTTTGCTCTTAACCATAAACGAATTCTTTGTTCCACCCACGTATCTCAAATCATTGTGGCAAGGTAAAATAAAATTGACTTCAGAGAAAAAAGCAAAAAAATTATATATATATATATATATACTTCTCGCTTTCTTTCGTTTGTATAAATGTATATACTTAAATATAAATAAGCTCACAGGAAACGGCAAGAAATATGTATGTAATAATAATAATAATAGAATTCGTACTCAGAGGATGGGTAGAGTCGGTCAAACTCGAAATCCATTTGTGTGCATTTCAGTTTCTGTTTAAATCAAGAACGGGACAATCATTCAGGTTGACAGGATGTGCGCATCACTGCTCTGATTGTGGGGGCGATGGCACCGAAAAAAAAAGAAATGCTAACGTAATACAAATGCAAACATCTATTGAATATATTTTATATATACACCATTCTTCGGGTGTGTGTGTGTGTGTGTGCGTGAAGATTCATTGTGTGTTTGTTGCCATGTTTGGCGAGCCACTTTGCTAATTGAATTTATGCCAACACCACTTGACAACTTCCTTCCTCCAACAACAGTCGGCAACAGTTGGCAACGTGTTAATTTAACAAAAATTACAATTGTCGCGTACCGGTATAAGAAGAGCATCCCAACGCACATTCTGTTTCCTACATTACACCCCCCACTGCCAACCAGTCATCCATCCATCCATCTTACTTTTTTTCTCATGTTTTTTTTTTTTTTTCCTCATTAAGCATATGGCAACGAGGCGGCAACAAGGTGTAAATATGTTTCCCAGCTTCCTACCTGCTACCATTACCCCAATGTCATGTAATTTTTTTTTTTTTATGCTCAGCAAACACTGAAAAGCACAAACCACCGTTTATGTCCCTCTCTTCACTGTCTAGCTACAAGCCTTTCAGTTGCTGTCCTTGTTGTTGTCTAGGTTGCTGCTTGCCATGACAATTTAAATGCCTGTTGTCTGCCTTGCTTGGGATACCTAGAAAAGGAGATGAGTAAGGGGTTCGGGAAGAGTATGCATGTGGAAGTAGGTACCGAATGGCTAAAAATGGTTGACGGCATCAGCGTAGGTGGTGGGCTAAGTAATAGCCGCATCTTCTTGTATTCAGCTGCGGTTGTAAAACGCAGCATTTTAGGCTTCAATCTGTGGGGGCTGCTTCCCTATACGTAACTAGGGAGTTTTGGGCTCTTATTTTCATAGAATCAGCATTTCTTTTGTTTATGTTTTTGAGATTTTTTTGTTACATTTTGTCCTACAATTCTTTTTTATTTTCATATTTTTTTTAATTACATAAGTAGTATATTTCGTTTAACAATTTTGAATTTTGGTTTAAAAATGCATCCCAGTTTTTTTTTGGCTTTCTCAAATGTTTCTTGGATTGTTATGAAAATATTTCGGATATACTAATTTTGTAAAGTATATGAAAAGTCGGCTGTTTCGTCAGAAAATTTTTTTTTTCATACTCATTGTATAATATTTACACTTAAATGAATCGCTTGTAATTAAACATGAGTTGTAGCTCTTGGGTTTTATTTCGTTTTGTCCTGCTGTTATTGTCAAAGTAAAACGGGTCGAGTGGCAGACGGAAAATACCAGGAAACAATGCCACAACAACAGCAACTGGGTTAAAAAAAGGTAACTCTGTCTCAAGAAGACAAGGTGCTAGAAAAAAAAAACAAAATATAATAAATATTAGAGTTTACCATGCAATTAACCTGTCGGGCAAAAGTGACAACTAATTGACATAGAAAGCAACTAGAGTAAAGAATCGGAAAAACTAAACTTTGAAAATACTGTAAAAAAATGATTTTTTGCTGCTTATAATACATTTAAAAGAACTTAGCTTGAATCGCGGATATTTAGAGAAAGTAGAGACTTGAAAGCCGTTATTTAATTTTGGATAAACTTATTTGTGCTTTCAGTTTGCCCTGTACTGTCTTCAGAATTTGTTGATGTGTTTGATTTGGTATATGTTAACTTTTTCTCTCACTCCTCACATTTAACTTTAACGCCATAGACTGATTTTTATATATACAAATATATTTATCTGTGCATGTAACGTAATCCACTAAATAAAACTAAGTGGTGAACGTCAACTGAAAACTGTGTGTTATAACCCCGATTAACCCAGCAACGCCCAATTACACTTTTTGGCTTAATTTTTCGTAGCTCATCGTCAACAGCGGCGAGATGGCCCAGATACGGAGATACGGCTAAAAATGTAACGCCCACCACGCACATTTTTGACATTTTGACAGCGCGGCAAGTATACACCAGCAATACCAGCAGCAAAAACATTAACAACAACAACAGCTACAACGATAACAACAAGAAAACAAGGCTTCAACATACGCATTACGCATACGCCGCGTTGCCTTGTTCTAATTTGTTTACGGGCATCAGGGTAAAAATTTCGAACTAACCTTCTTCATTTTCAAAAGGTGAAATTTCCACATACATAGATAGAAAAGTATATAAGTAATGTTATAACGTGTAGAGTTTTTAGTGCTTGAAGCAATTTTACAACACAGCTCATTAGATACTCTTAACTTAGAGAGTTAAGTTCGGCTATATTCGAATAAATAACTTATGTATGTCCTTCGAAAAAAAATTCTCTTCTCTCTTTTCAAAAATATGATTGATTGCAAATTGCGGAAATTGAGTCGAATATCCATATGCTTATAATGCTATTTTGAAAGGGGTTTTATGCTTATTACCTTTGATTCTAATCTAAACAATCCTTCTAGCATTTTAGGCAGTTCTTTAATTGGAAAATGTAATCTGAAACAAATGTTAAAGAATAATTGGTCGGAAATAGTAGCGTAGATCCTTTGCAGGGAAAGAGTATTCATCTGAAGGTGTTAACTAATGTTTCAGCAGTTAGTTTCCCCACATACCAATACTCAAAACGGAGACCTCCACACATATCCGCACTGTCACCCTGGTGTGCATTTGTATTCTGACAAATGGCGCACGTTTTACATATGTAGTTAGGTCGACCCTCCTAATTTTTGATGCTTCACTCCTCAGTTCCTCCCTCACTCTGTCTCTTTCTCTGTAGCGCTTTTGTACTAACTTCCTGAATCTGTTTGTCTCTTTCTTATGGTCCCTCTTGCTTGCTGTGTAAATGTTATACAAAATGCCGCAAACGTGTGCGTGGTAAATTTGTAAAGTGCAAAATTTATGCGTAATGTGAGGGCGTTACCCAAGGCAACAGCCTGGCACCTCTAGCCTCCAACTGCCACTCTTACCCGTACCTTTACCCATACCTCTACTCCCTACCCTTACTAGCGTGTCCCCTGTCCTCTTTTCCATTTAGATGCCTAAACTTGGCATTGCGGCTGACAAGTTTGAAGAGGCCTGCCGCCAGGCCTCAGTGTAGCTGATATTCGGGTGTGAAGTTTTGGCATTTTCAAGTGGGAAAAACTTGCAGTTTTCCCTTCCTATGGGCCCTTGGCAGCGAAAGCAAAATATAACTGTCTAGCGTAGTCTGTGTATATGTGTATTTTCGTAGGGATGATATCTGTGTGTGTGTGCGTTTAATTTTCTCACCAAACTAAAATGTATTTTTTGTTTTTTTTTTCGTTACAGTAGCATCAGCTGAGTTTTCATTTTTCTTGAGCGTTTTTTTTTAGTTTTTCACGCGTTCATGCAAATATTTGGGCTGCTTCTGCTATGGCAACCAAATGGCGGCGAAAGGTTAGCAAAATAACTTCATACGCGCCCACAGACAAACAAACAGAACGATGTGTGTGTGTGTGTTTTTGTAGGAGTGTGTATGTGTGTGTGTGTATCTAAGGATGTAACTGTGTTTGTGTGTGTGTGGATATGGCGAAATTCATTAAAGTTTATGTTTGCTTATGTTTCAACAGTTTTTGAACAACAAAAGACCCGACCCGACCTGATCCAACCCAATTCGAGTCACCCCATTTACACTCTTCACTCCTGGCTGGCTGTTGAGTGACTTTTGTGGGTGGCCTGTGCCTGCCTTTTTACGCTTAATGTGTTAAAACTAATTTAAATTTATTTCATTCGTGTAAAGATGCCAAGCAAGCAGCAAGAGTAGGCACTGAAATGTTTAGATAGATAGGAAAAGCATGTTTGCCCTTTTCAAGGGGTTAATAAATAAATTACGTATACGTGCACATAAATTCAAGAAGTCAGGGCCAAAGTTCAACCAACAGTAAGACAACAAGAGTTTGAGTTTATCATCATCATCATCATCACATCGGCCGAAAAATTTCTTATTTCCCTTGATTTTAAATTAGCTAAATTCTCGGTTTATGCATCACAAAAAGACAGAACAAAAATTAAAAGAAACGAAATAAAATATAAATATTTGTTCATGCATTTAGCTTTAACTTGTTCTGGCTGCAAAAGGCATTTTTAATTTTGCAACTCTCTAATAAAAGAGAGTAAGGCAAACAAAAATGCATTTAAATGAATGTAAATATAAACTGACAGACGGCATAGAGTCGTCCGAGTCGTCTGAGTTGTTCACTAACGCAGGCGAGATAACCAACTACCGAACAAGAAAATATAAGGTTTCTTAAAATATTTATATCTGAAAAATGCATTGCATAAATTTATGTTACACATACTTTTTTGCCTTACTTCAATTAAACCATTTGGATTTCCATTAGAAATCTCCATTCAAATCTTTCTTTTTACCTTTTTCAAATGTCAAAACACCAACAAAATATCTTGCTATGATTAAATTTATCCTTTAGATTCTTAATCAGACTTATCTGAGTCTTTATATTTTTCTTTTCAGCTCTGTAAGACTTTATGTAATTTTACTTTTCTTTATTTTTATATTTCTTTTTCTTTAGATTGTGTGATATTCTAAAGAAAATCCAAAGCTATGTTTATGGTAAGTTGCTTTTGATTAATTCAATATTATTATTATATTAATGTATTTATCTTGATTGTTGTGCAAAAGTATCAGAGATTCGAACTCTATGGAATGTAGCGTGCTTTGGTTTCACAAAAAACTTGATAAACCAAATACTTAACTGTACAAATAAAGCATTGAAGTTTTAGTTGCGTTGGCAATTTAATTAAATATGAGGTAAATACATTTTGTTGCTGCTGTCATATAAACGAGGACATGCACACAAAAAAACAAAAATTGCAGGCTAACAAGTGGAGGTGGAGGGACAACAAGCGGACAAACAAGCGGGGCAAACAGACAAACTAGTTAAAGTATGTTTTTTTTGTTGTTGTTGGCTTGTTTGGCAGACGGGCCACAGGCAAAACGCAAAGGCATTGGGTAAAAGGCAACTCAAGTGAGCCAGATGGTTGAAGTGCTATGTAGGCGGCAGCAAGGGAAGGCGATTGGGCAATGGGGGCGTGACCCCAAATGACACAGACATTTAAGTGAAAGCGTTGACACGCAACCAGCAACAACAAACCAAATGGCAACAACAATCAGGCCATGTTTTTTGGCCAGACTTTCCTCTACCCTCCTGCAATGCTTATGTTTCAGTATTTAATTTCATTTGGTAACTTTTAGTCATGCGTTCATTCTGTTTTCCATTTTAAAAGGCTGCCACACTTTACACACCGCCCCCACCACCCGACGGCACCAACCAGGATCACAGTTTTTCTCGGTTTTTCATTTAAATCGAATTGTACAAATTGTAAATGGTAAACATGCAATAAATTAAACAATTTTCAAAATGAAATAAATGAATTTTCATATATGTATGTGAAGCAATGTTTCTTCTTGTTTATCCTAAATATGGTGACTGCCAGCTGTGCTAATGAAATTTATATAAGATAATTGCATGACTACAAAATGGGCGTGGCAGCGGGAGCAACAGTAGAGCAGCAGTAGCAGCTTCAGTTTGTAGCCCCCCATGCCCCTCACCGACGACGCATTAAAACTAATGCTGATGCGGCGTCTCATTCACCCACACACGCAGTGAATGACAAAGACACAGAGTTAGATAGAGATGGAGAGGTAAGAGAAAGAGCTGGAAAATATACTACGACATAGACGAAGACGTTGATGGAGTATGGGAGAGTGTGGGTATGTGTGTATATGTGGGAGACAGACAGTCTTAGACTTGAGCTTATGGACAAGTCCATAAGGCCGACCGTTAACACCTTGTAGCAACCACGTCCACATTGCCTAATGCCAAAGCTCAGAGCCATTGCCACAAACTGTGTCAGCAAAGCAATTTTTGATACCCTGCAGGAATTGTGATCAATGCCGGGTATGCCGAGTCTTTTTAACTACTAAGAATGGAATGTAAAAAGTGTGAAAAGGAGCAATCAAAACTAGCTAAGAAGACGAATGATAAAAATCCTGATTCCTGATTTGAGATCCTGAGCATTTCGATCCAATTACTATTAAAAATTTATGTAAATAATTATGAAGCAGAGTAGAAACATGCTAGAAATATGTAAGAAGAATGTATTAGAAAGAATAATGATTTAGCAAAAATATTGAACTAGACTCTAAATATGTATTAACTGATTGACAATATAATCAGTTGTTGTATATCTAAACAAGACAATTAATTCAACCTTAAGAATATTTTGGTCGTATTCAACATTTAAATATTATTTTAATGCATTGCATCGAATCAAGTGTAATTCTTTTTCAGTCGCTCAGCAATTAAGTAGTTTTGGATGTAGAGCATATATTTAAGTCTATAATTCTAAAGGTATTTTCCAACTTGTAGCAAATATGTTGAAGTTACCAACCTACTCTAAAACCCAAGCACACAGCTAAGACATAGGGTATGGTGATGTAGGGGTTATAGAGGGGCAATGTATATAAGTATATGTAGGTCCCAAGGGGCGAGCATGACTCTGTCTGGCATTGTGAATGAGAGACAGAGAGAAAAAGTGTACGTGTGTGTGTGCGAGGGAGAGAATGTAGGAGTGTGTATGTATGTTTGAGTGTGGCTTGGTATATTTGTGCTATGTAAACGTGTTTTTTGACAGTAATAGTTTGTAATATAAATTCACACCAGCATGCCAGCAACGCACAAAGGCAGCACTTACTACCATCCTCGAACCGCACCATCCTACCCTACCTCTCCATCTTCACCCTTACCACCCAAAAAAAAAAAAAAACCCGGTTGGCACTCGTCCACTCCACTCCCGCCTTCTTAGTCGGCACACAGACAACAAAGTATTTTGCTACGTGTAACAAAAAAGCCATTTAAGCATTTTGAGGTTGGCGGCTGCTGTTTCAGCTCCTCCATCCAGTTAGATTCAGTTTCTCCAGCTCTAGCTTCATTTCTTACCATACCTTTGGGGGATTTTACGAGTATAACCTCACAATTTTATAGCACACACATACACATACACACACACACTCACCAGGGTAGCTTTCAAACGGGTGTGAGTATGTATGTTGTAGTCGGTGATCCCTTTTTAATATATGTAGCATACCTTTTTGGGCCAACGAAAACTTTTTTATGGCTTAAATGCGGCAGCAAAACAATTTTCTATAAATTAAACTAATAGAACGAAATGCCAGTGAATGAATGCATTATTGTTGAAACGAGTTAATCATAGTATGAAATAATTTCTTTTATTTCGTTCAAGTGCAGTGGTTGGTTATCTGCCTGTGATTCCTGTGATCCCACCCGTTGACCGTTGCATGATGATGAAACCGGCGACTTACCCAACCCAATTGTTGATGCTGCACATTTCATGGTAATGCAATTAAGTTTTAATTGTTGAATTGTTGATTTTAACGCATGATTTCATATTTATGCGCATTAATGTGAATCGGTTGGACTGTCTCCGGATTCAGTTCAATCTCTCCATCCTTATCCTCATCTTCATGTCCATTTCCATGTATTCTCATCTCCGTTGTCATCTCTCTCTCTCACTCTCAATTTGTTTGCTTGTCGCTGGCTGTTGTCATTAAAATGACATCCCCGATAAGTAAGGCATTTAAATGTCGCATTTATAGTAATTACATTTTTTGCCCTTTGTCTTCTTTAATTTTTTATATGTCACGGCCATTTGTCTGCCATATAAGGTATTTCTATATATACATACAATTATATCTATGTTTATATATTTTAATTCAGCTTAAATAAAGTCACTGTCCATAAATTGAAAAAAATCGGCTTATGTTTTATATGTTTTTTAAATACGTACAATATTTTATTCATCTTTAAATTAAATTAACAAGTAACTGTTAATTCAGGCAAATAGCTTATATAAATAAATATAAATATAAATTATAAATAATTTTCATATTCGTTGTAATTTTATAATTATCTTCAAACAGTTTACTTAGGACGATAAAGATTTTCACTTACTTCATTCTTGTTACTGGATTTTTTCGTAAATTATAAAGAATTTTAAGCGTTGACTAAAGCATTTTGCTAGACCCAGAATACTTATGTATATACAGAGTCTGCATCAGTTTTCATTTGTCTAATATCAATTTATAATAGAATAACACTTAACTATGATTTAGAAAATTCTCGTAGCTCTCGGTTATCGATAACCACGTGTAAATAGTTTTACTTATTTAAATTTTCCTTTGCTTTCACATTTTTCCCATACAATGTAATTTGATTTTGCTCTTGCCAGCTGCTGTTTCAGCTTCATCGTATGTATATTCATCGTTCCTTCTTTTTTTTTTGTTTGGACGAAAGGCAACCTGGAATTTGTCATAAGACAAGCCAGTTTTTATTAAAAACTTGCCATCCAGTTTACTCGCACGCAAAGTTTTCCCACACACATCCAAACAAAGAGCATACTTTTTTTCTTATTTTTTTTTTTTTGTTTTGCTTCTTTCTTTTAGCTTGTCAGCCAAGCTCTTCTCATATTATGTGCTATTTTTTGTTTTTTTCTGTTTTGCGCTCCTTTGTTGTCCCATGCAACAAAGTCAAAGTTTTCAATCACATGTCAAACGTTGAGTTGACTTGGGTGCGAGTCACGTCTCTTGCCTCACTCGATTTCCATCTTCGTCTCGTCGAGTTGTTGGCCTTTTCGACAGTTGCCACATATTGCTCATAAATGTAGAACCCTCAAGAGAACCCTCTCTCACTCTCTCTGCTAACCGCAGCCACATGCCGAAGAAAACTTTCGCCTGTCACAATTTACACACACACACACCGCTGTATATATATGCACACGCACATTATTTTAGTGAAAGTAATGTTAAAAGTGTCGCACTCAACTGGCAAAGGTATTTTTGTGGGTTTGAGTTAAGTCTGAACCTGGTCTCCTGCCTGAATGTTTAAAGATTCGTTTGGCTTGTTATTAATTGCTTTGGCATAGTCGATGAAAACCCAAGGAAAACTGACAAAACAGCTGCATAAATAATTAAAATTTGCCTACCCTAAAAATCGCACAAACACATACACATAGAGAAAATGAAAATCTGGTTTTTGTTTTGTTTGCCTTTTCACTCGGCTCTGTATGGATAATCAAGAGCCACAGTCTAACCAAAGAATAATGATTCGACGAAAAGATACCATATAATGATATCTTTTAAATAATTCAAGAATTCAATTCAGAAACTTTTAAAATGTCTATGTTCACAATGTACTTATTCGAGCATTTATCGATTACTATATTTATAAGACAATTAAATCTAATATAAATCAAGTCTCATCAGATTCCTTTATATAATCAAATATTAGTGAAGATAGAGCTGATAAAAATAATTATATTAAAGAATAATTAGCGTTACGTAATAAAAGTGTATTAAATATTATACGAAATTTAATTGCGAGTCTTTGATATACTCCTCTTTGTTCAATGAAAATATATAGGGTATAAAAAGGGTTACATTTGTGGACCAAACCGAAACCAAAAACCAAAATAAAATTGGATGAGTGGGGCTAAGAGAGGAGGCCTATCATCATTAAAATTTTGCCTAAATTAGAGTTGAAATAAAACAATTTTTGGCCTATTTGCATTTTGTTGGCAATGTCGATATTTAGTTTTTGTATTCACTTACTTTTTTTGTTGCCATTGTTGTTGTTGTTGCTCTTTTTTTTTTTTTTTTTTGGGCCATTTTACGGTTTGGCAAAATGAAAATAAATGGCAACTAACACAATTTTGTAGTTTTGTTTTTGTAGATTCGATTGGTGTTGTTGTTATTCTTGTTGATATTATTGAAATGAATGTTTCATGTTATTTTTACTGTATTTATTGTTGTTGTTTAATAAAATTACCTTTTTGTGCGTATAATGTCTGTGTGTGTGTGTGTGTGTGTGTGTGTGGGTGTGTTCTGAAGAAATATTTGTGTGTAGTTTTGGGTTGCTTTGTAACAAATTGCGTTGAAAACCGCAAATGCAAAATGTTTGCCTCTATACATATAAACATATTTACACACACACACACGCATACAGACACTGGGCAATTGATTAGCATATTCAATTTTAATTAGTGTTAAAACATATTTCAACAGAGAAATTTTCGATTTTATTGTTGTATGGTTGAATCTCTGGGTGACAGACCATGAATAATGTTTACAATTTTGATTGATAAATTTTATTGTACGTATATAGATTTTGAGAAGATTCCTAATTTTGTGTGAGTAGGTAAATACTCTATTTATCTGTGTGTAGTTGTGTGTTGAACTGGTGGAAACATTGAAAACCACTTAAGCAGCAGCAGCCTATAATTTTATCCACTTTTCTTTTATTCGAATTTCTTCCTCTTTACTATATAAAAATCTGTGCATAAAATATTGCTACAAGTAATATTTCACCCATTTGCTGGCAGTCAGGACCAGGACTGCGGGCATTTGCATACTTTTACGTATACATACATCCATATATATATACTTATATAGATGTGTGTATATATGGATAACAATAAATCTTTGTGACTGGCGGGCAGCTCGAAACTCAAACATGTTCACTTCTGCATTTGATTCATGAATAACTCTCTCGTTCTCTACCTCTTCCCCCCTTTTAGTCTCTCTGTTTCTCACTACATCATCTTCTACTTCCACTCGCTCTACCCTCTTTTACCCCGTTTTAATGTATCATTCTCGTTTACCGATTTTGATAGATTTTCGTTCGAATGAAATTGAGTTTCAATGGCTTGCAGCTGTCGAATGAAACATGGGAATTTAACTAAAGAACTTTCGTAATTATAATTAGAGAAATCGAAACTATTAATATATATACCCACATATACTACTCTATATGTTTGTGTGTATATACTAATTGTAATTGTAGCTTGTTGTAAATTTTCTAATAATATCAAATAATAACTAACCTTGTTTCTATGAGCCACTCTGTTTGTGTGTATTTGCCTTTGGTCAGTTGGCAAGTAGCAATTTGCCTAGTGCCTGATTCTACTTGGTTTGTCTGCAGTTGGTCAAATATTGTGTGCATAAACATTGTTTTAAGTGGTTCGTAGAGAGACACATATACACAAGATGAACCATAGACCAACAATAATAATAACTGACCAAACATAGATGCCCATAGACACACACACACTCTTACATATACATATATATACACTTAGGTTGTCATGGAAATTTCACTTCATGCTTATCTAAGTAAGTTAATATGCCATTTGAATGCTTTGATTTGTAAGTTGTCCTTCGACTAGCTATGAATTTTAATTAATTAAAGATTATTTGTCTCCTCTTTATATTTTCCTTCTCTCTCTCTCTCTCTCTCTCTCTCTGCTTCTCTCTTTCTATTACATAGAATGTGTGAGTTGACCACATTGCTGTGAAAATATCACTTGAATGCATTTTAGAAGCTAGCACAATGTTCATGGGTTAAGTAGAGGTTAGACCTATGCTTTGATTTTACCACATCTAAAAACATTTATATAAAGGTATACTTGTCCTTATATATATGTATTGTATTATTGTATTGGGTGAAAATTAAATTGTTTTTCATATTTCTTCATAAATAATATGTTATTAAGTTCACGTGTCGATTTATTGGATTACCAGTTTTTAAAAGGAAAGTTGTCAAATTTATAATTGTTCAGAACCTAAAACAAAAACAAATAATCTTAGAGATAGTTGCTTGTTTTGACAATTTTTTTTGATTGATATGAAACCTTTTTTTTCCGTTCGAGGTCGATAAACAAAACTTAAGATTTTCCTCCTCTTTAATTTATTTTTCAATATATTCTATAGGGCCATTTTTTTAGACATTTGATGTCGTGTTAGTTTAAAACTCCACGTCGGAAACGTGTCGTTGTATGCGTTAGAAACATCGGAATAAATTATAATACAAGGGTATACAAAAAATTAGAAATTATATTAAAATTTCTAAATATTATAAAATTAACTAAGATGTGTATTGAGTTTTTATTAGAATTTTCGAGGTTTCCTTTTTTGGTTTTTGGTTTTTGCTTTTAAGGTTAATAAAAACTTCTCAAATCAAAAGCAAAAATTAAACTTCATGTGAGGCAATGTTTAAAGTTTTTAGTGGAACCAACATTGTTGTGAGTTTGGACATAATCTAACCTTTGGCCTAACAGAGTATGAAAAAGTGAAAAGCAAGAAAGGATGTAAGCGAAGCGAAGGTGAAGGAGAAGTAGAAGGTATTATCATAAACGTTTATTACGCCCATAAATAGGTGAGAAATTACTATTTGTTTGCAACCTACCACCCTTTAGGGGTGCTACTCTCTCATCTCGGCTGCAATTTTGTTGCCCTCATTCCTCGGTGTTCTTTATTATTTCTTGCGGTTGCTTTGACGGCAGCCAACGTCAAAGGTATGAGATGAGATGAGAAGAGAACATTTTTGCCAAGTGATGAAATAGTTGAAGCAACTTTGTTGCCAGTTTTCTTATTTCTCATTCTTGTTCTTGTGTTTTTTGGATTTTTTGTTTTATTTTTGGTCATTAAGCTAAAAATGTTTAAACAAAGTTAAAGTTATGTAATTGAATGTGGAATTTAATCAAGAAATGTGAGCCCAAGATAAAGACAAAGACAGACGTCGAGTGGCAGGAATAAATGTAGGTGGCAAAAGGGGTTAGAGCATCGAGTTACCCTGACAGCTAAGCCCACTCGGGCTCAATTAGGCTCAAGCTAAGGCTCTGCTCCTTCGTTTAATTTTCATTCTGCTAATGAACTAATTTACATTAAATACCAAGGAACCGAAGCTAAAGTCAAAAGCGCATTTGTTGTCTGTCAACACTTTTTGACTTACCCAAGAAAAACGTGGAAAGCAGTGAAAAATCAGGAGAGAAAGACAATGAGAATACGAAACGAAAGCATCTGAAAAGTGCGTGCGTTTTTCCTTTCTGGTCACATTTCGCGGCACATTTGCTGCAAGCATAGATTTTCCACACTAGCAGAAGCAGCGTCAGAAGCATTCAACAGAGAAGGTATGGCGGCATATGCTCATTCTTAGTGGGCGTGGCAACTTGACAAATGAGCGGTAATTTGTTGCGACGTAAATTTGAATGGAAGCGCCTTGATTGCCACTTGAGACATTTGTGTGGCAACAGCTGCCAGCGAAAGGGATTCTTCTTGTTATATTTACTTCACCTCCCCTACCATATCATTTTCTCTCTTTCTCCATCTGTATGTCTCTTCTGGCCATGTCCCCTAGATTTTGCCAACAAGCCAAGCTAGAGGCGTACTCAATTTTTCAACAACGCCGGAAATGCAAATTATAATGATATATTGGCTGTGAAAAATTTGCGCGACAGCAGCCAGAGAAGCAAAGAGCATAAGAGAGATTGAAAGAAAGAAAGAGAGAGAGCGATAAGTTTTCCGGCTGCAGAAGTTTACTTTATTGAGGCCAAAAAGATGGATAAGCTGGGCATATTGGACCAAGAATGATATATATGGCGATATATTTTACAAGTTTATAGGTAAAAATAGCCTTACGATTGATATTGCATCAAAGTAGAATTGAAAACAGATTTACAAATAAGACAAATGCGCGTCAAATTTTAGTTTGTATATTAGTAAAGTTATTATATAATAAACTAACAATTTGAGTAATTAAATATTACACGTGAAGTTGGGGGATCATTCACTACACACGTTTCAGTTAATGAACTTTAGATATAGTTTCCATCTTCTAGTAAAATAAAAGCATATTTTGTGTTTCAATTAAAGGATATTTTTAAAATAATTTTGTTTTTAAATTTCAGGTAGATTTGACTTTGTTAATTTAACAAAAACTTTAATTTGTAGTTCGTAAGTGCTTTGATACTTTTGGAAATCAGAAAATTGTCAATTGCCTTCAAATGTTCACTTCACAATCAACTTGTGAATTCCTATTCTTATCCATTCATAATTGTTTAACGCTTAACTCCATTTCAGAATGTTTTCCCATTCACCTTGGGTTGGCCAGGAATTTTCTGAGAATTTTCAGAGTCAGGGTATAGCCAAAGTCCAGGTCTTTGGAAACATTTTCATTAGCTACTTTTTGTTTTTTGCCTTTTGTCTTTGATGCTGATGTTGGCATCGCCGCCGTCGTGGCTTAGGATTACCGTTAACTGTAATAAATAGACCTGCCACGCGTGTGTAATTTAGACGAGGCGACGACAGCACCAAAAACAACAACATTAACGCGCAGCAGCAACAACAACAACATCGGGCGGCTGTTGACAGTAATGAAATTATGACATTGCTAATAACAGAGCCTCCTGATGAGCCGCAGCTTAAAGTTTCCACCCATAAAAACAGGGAAAAAATGTTGCTTTACCATTTTTCTGTTTCGGTTATGGATTTTTGTACACTTTTGTTTTTTTTTTTTTTTTACTCTTTTCTCTCGGGGCTTGAAATATGATTAGCTGGAATTTACCTGGCCACTGCCTCGTCGGTTTGACTGTGATGAAACCCTTTTAGCGTCCGACATTTTTCAGCCAGTTCTTGTAATTTATTTTAATTAAAATTTACGCTGATGAAAAGCTGTTGATTAGACATGAAAGACACTGCCTTCTTGCTCATTTTCAGACAAAAGGTTGGCTTAAAATTATGATTTCTGTTGATGGCGCGGTGAGATAGCTAAAAGACTCTAGTAAATAGAGGAAATAAATTCTAAAGGCAAAATAAGAATTTCAAAATAAATTCCATTCAATAATCAATAAGAAGCTGTATTGGGCATTCCAATAAAAAGAGGGGATCAATAAAATACTAGCTGAAACAGCCATAACTTCAATTTTACAGTTAGCAAAAAAAAGAAGATAAAGAAAAACTTTTGATTTTATTATAGTTGGAGAATTCCACTAATAAAGGTTCAGATTTTTGGCTGACTTTGCAAAAGTTTCTGCATATGGCTTTAGTCATATGCAAATGTATTCAGACGAAGGGCGGAAGCAAAATAGAGGAAAGGACAAGATATAAAGCCAAATTTCTGCAGCAAGCAAAAATTCTTAATATGGCAAAATATGTGGCTATTGCAAAAATATTAAAATTGATAGGTAAAACTATGTAAGAAAAGTGCATATATAATGCATTTATATCTTGGGGTTACCTTTTTGGCTTTTTTCGTGTGTTTTAAAATTAATCTGGTTTTTGACCACTTAGCAGAAGATATGAGTTGTCCTTGTTCCCTCCAATTTATTATTGATTAATAATTCCCAAAAATTAATTGAGACATTTGTCGATGTGATGACTGATTTAATCCAAAGAATACAGACTATTTGTCCTGTGATTCCTAAAAGCTTTGTGTTACTTTCTCTGTGATATAGATCATTTAGATGTCCAATGGTTGGCGGATAAGAAATTATCAACACAAAATTTAAATTCATAAAAAAAATCGCTCTTGGGAGAACCGGGAATCGATTTAACGTACAACTATTGAAAGAACCAATATATTATTAAGATGTTCTTGATGATGATGATGTTGAGATGATGATGATAATTGTTTCAATGATGAGCACATGCAGTACTTGCCAGCTGATGATGGAGTTACAAGCTCGCGCATTTGTTTGAAGTGGCAGATGCTTTTGCATCGCCAGCTGGCTGAGTGCTACAATAAATCACTGTGGGGCATTTTCTTTAGCTTCCACAACATCATCGCCGTACTCATTGTCGTCCTCGTCGACGTCGTCGTCTCCGTCGTTATGTCTTTTGCCATTATTTCGCTTGACATTGCGCTTGTCTTTCATGTTTTGGGGCTGGGCGTCCCAGTGCATTTGTGTCAGCAAGCACATAAAGCAGCTGCCTCTGTCTCTGTCTCAGTATCCAGCTCTATTTCTGCCTTAGATCGTTTGCTCGCTCAAGCTTTGCGCTCTAAACTGACATTGAGTTACATGCAACAAACGTATTTTGACAAGTGAACATGCACAGGCCCAGAGCCTGGAGAGTCGGGAACGACCCTACAACTAGCGCCGGAGCTAGAATCAGCCATTCATGCCATATGCGGGCGGGCAGATTTTAACATGTCCAACATGACAAGGCTGAGAGAGTTATGGAGCCATTTTCTATATATGTGTGATGTTTATGTCTATGAGAGTGTGTCTGTGTGTGTGTGTATGGGGGAGGATATCTTGAGACATTTGCTGCTTAAATTACTCAAAATTTATGCCGCCTTCGAATGTACAAATGTATGCAGTTGTCATATAAAAATCAATGCTCGACATTGACATAAAGTCAATTTCCTGTCACAACTGAAGTTTTGCTTTTGTTTAGCATAATCAAATTAGCAGTTAGCAGGAAAACATAACAAATAATGGCTGGATTCTATTGAATCAGACATTTAATTATCTTTAATGCATTTGCTAGAATTATATGGAAACCGAAAACCATAAGCTCCGAATAAAGGCTTAATTCCTTTTCAATGCATTCCTAGAAATTTGGAAACACAATGCGTACGATTTTCTTTATATATTGTTATTATTCAATCTGTGGCTTTTCAATTTCTATCGGTTGGTCAGAGCAAAAAGGGACGCTTCTCAGCATCCTTTCCGTCTGTAATAAAAATAAATATTTCTTAAATTTTGTCCGTATTCAAGGTTATACAAACATTTCTATCGCCGTTCTAAACCAAAGTCAGAGTTTGTTGAACTCACATTTTGCATATTTATCTGCTATTCAATATTTAGCGTTGTTCCGATTTTCCACCCATAAGGGAACTGTTCAGATCATTAATCTTGCTTAGCTGATGCCTGACCAGTACCAAGGTTAGTACGTGCTAGCAGTTATTTAGTCCCAGCGCATTGCTAACCGAATTCCAGGCATTCCACAACACAGAATAGAATAGAAAAAAAGCAACAACAAACTGCCGGGAAAAACAAAAAAACTTGTTGTCACCTGCCCTTAGTAGGCCATGATTAGTATGGCGACTAACTGCTGGCCAGATTATGGCTTAGTCGCGTTTCGTTTCTGTCACACGGTCCATTTTGTTTGCCATTTGTGATGATAAATTGCTTCTCGGACAATGTGGGGAGAGGAGAAGAGAGGACACTGTATGATAGGGCATAGGTCAGTTATTGGATATATCTATCTATCTATCGATACCGATACATACTATACATATATGTATAGCATATGGATTGTTCAATTTTGATTGATGATTTGTTGACTTTGGATAAAATGTTGTTTGATTTTTATATACATTTTTTTTTTAGCCATTCTGTTTCAGTTTAAAGCCGTTTTCAGATATTGCATTCCACATATCCTGATACACACATACATAGATGCCTCGGAAAATGGCCTAGAAGCGCCGTAGGCATTTTCCATTTCCACGCAGCTTCATTCATGCCCAGGCGTCCCACACATACACACAAACACACATAAGCAAATATGAAAAGATCATAAATTTTCATTCAATTTAATGCCTCAGCAAACAATTTTTATAGTCAAGGCAAAAACTGTCAGAGAGGTAGAGCGCACCAAAGCGGGAAAGATGGTAAAGGGAGCTGCTCCTTTTGCTTCTGCTTAGTGCAGTCGACTTGGTTGGTTTTTTGAGCTGCTGGCAGCTGTTTTAACAGCTTGTTTTGTGGTTGCTTTTATAATACAAATACTGGTACATCTATATAGTATATATATGTATATCTGCACCATACATATGCAAGTATATACAGATACATATACATACATATATAATATAGCAGTCATGTGGGCGCCCATTTCATACATGATAGCATAAATGGCTCAATGCAAAAGTTGTCTTGTGGCTGAAAGAAAGAAAAAGGCAAAAGGCGAAACTGGCGGAATTGTACTTAGTCTTTTATGTGTGTGTATGAGTGTGAGTGTGAGTGTGAGTGTAGTTGTTGTGCCTTTTGCTGCTGTGCTGGAAGTTATTGACTTTCAAAGCCAGCTGAATAAATAGAGAAATGGAAAATAAAGTGACTATATTACAGAGTTGAGAAGGTAAGACAAGCAATGCAAAAAGAATAACAAAACAAATATAAATCACAACTTTTTATCATTGGCCAGCAAAGTAAAACTTAGTTTCATATATTTTCTTATTTTTCACAAATAACTCAATTTAGAAATAAACTAAAATCTAAATTTCTTTATTTATGGAGTGTACGAAAACGGAATAAAAAGAAACGATTTTATAATAAATATGGCAGAGAATAGATCATTAATTAATCCAGAATATTTACTCTTAATCACTTTGTGTAACAAGCTGGAAATAATAATAATTTCTTAACAGAAAATAACTTTAGATATTCGGTTTTAACAAAAGAAAAATAAAATTAATTTTAGAAAACGGTTTATTTTGGGAATAGAAATTTTCTAATCTTGTGGCAAAAGTTTTGTTTATATTTAAGTGAAAACTTCAAAAATAAAGTGCAAACTTTATATTATAAAGTATTTTCTCCTCTGCCGCTTTAGTTATTTCTATGACAATAGTAATTACCTTTAGAGAATTATAATATTGTTCAGCATTAATTAAAGTGTCCATCAAATTAATGTTGTAATGTCAGCAGAAAAGTATGCTATAATTTTTCTTTTACTAATATCTAGGAGACTTGCTAAATCCTGGCTAGTGAGTCAGTCGGACATTTTAGCCAGTGGGTTGCGTATGTCATAAATCACAAAATTAATCCTTCTTGAGTTTATTAGCGAAAATTGACGTGGCTCGTTATCTGCCTGCCCCTGTACAATCCAAATCCCCATGCCAGTTGCCGGAGCTGTAGCCGGAGCCGGCCCTCTGTCCTAAGTCTGGGCAGACAATTGAAGCCATAAATTATGCGTACATCGGAGCTGATTTCTCCCTCTGCCTCTCTGTCGTTCTCTCTGTCTGTTGCTCTTTCTACTTGGGCTATCTCGGTGGCTTTTGTTCATGCTTGTAGCTGGCCGTCAATGCTTAACAAACTGTTTGCTCAATTTGTTAGTGGCTAAGTACAGGCAACGCATCAAGCGTTGCAGGGAAACTTAATTCGATATAGCAACTTTGGTCAGAATTGACAAACAAATGGCATTAGGAGCGGCAGTCAGCGGTATGGTCCGGATGATGGCATAGTAAAATGATAAACGATTTGTGTTTGATTTTGAACTTTAGCTCTTTGGTTCAGTGCTCAGACATAACCTGACTTGGATCGAATGCAAATCAAGTAAGCAACAACAAAAACAAAAAGTCCAACACCAACAAAATCCGCCTAGAAAAATGGAAAGGCACAACAACAACAACAAAAAATGAAGTCTAACTCTTGTCTAGACAAATATACAACGGGTGGATGATGCTGAGGATATTGCGTGTGCTTCACAGCAGGTGGCAGCAGCGGCAGCATCATCATTATTTACAAGCTATGAAAGAAAAATTGCCAATAAATATAAATACTCCATGGATCAATATAAAGTCTGGTTAGAGGATAAAACAGGTCAACATTTTATTTATAGGCAAATTTAAAATAGGTTTTGCCCAGAAGGTTATAGACAATTGGAATGCCCCCGTGTCACTCTCAACCTATAGATGTGAACCTTTAAGTGTGTGTTGGATAAGAATCCAGAGGGATTTCGATTTCATGTCACAGTAAGCCTACAAAGGCTGATACCTTTAGCGTATCTGAGGCGTAGTTAATAAGGCAAAACATAGGTTAAGTCTTTTAAATGATGATGACATATCATATTCAGTTTAAGGTTGATCTAACATTAAAGCGCATTTTCGTTTCGTTCATATTTGCTCAATAAATTTAAAACCAATACAATTTACTGTGGAAAAAAGTATTTAAGTGGCTTTCTGAACTAAACGCTCTTGGGTTGCTATGTTTCTCTTTAGTTTTTCACTTGCACTCCGTTCTTTAAGTGACACTTAAGACAATTGCGTATACGACATGTGTGCCAATGGAACACATTTCCTTTTCAACTCAAGAAAGCAAGTGCAGGACTTGAATTGAAGTGGAAATATGTCTTTTACATTTCATTTGCTTTTCACTCCTTCCCACGCCCGCTCCCTGTTTTCCTTTCATTTTCCTTTTGGCACATTGATGAGCTCTAATAAGATCTAATGATATAATTTATTTACAAGTACATAAAAATGTTTTGTCAATATGAAAAAGAATTCTTGGCCAATAAAGCCATTGAAGCGTTAATGTCTCAGTGAACAGCAGAATGGAGAGGATAAAAGGAGAGGTGCGCCAAGTAGGAATAACAAATTGAATTTTCAGCAGCAAATTATTTTGAAACTGATTTCAATGAAACGAAACCAGTTTAAAGTACAAGAGCAAACATTCTTTGGCATTCGCGGAGTAACTTTTTCTCGGTTTTTCTTTTCTTATTTTTTTTTTTACATTATTTCTTTTTGCCATTTCCCTCGCTCTTTCTCTCTCTCTCTCTCTTCTCGTTTATTCTCACTCTCTCGCTTTCATTGTAGGTCCGGCTTGTTCAGCTTGCAAGTCACGTGTTGCCACAACAACCGCCGAAAAATTGTCAACAGCGAAAAATTGAGCGGGCGTGAGTGAGTGTTGGTAAATGATGGAGGGAGTAGAGCGGGGCTTGTGGGCGTGGTTGCCTACAAATGAGCATGAAAACCAAAGTACAAAGGAATTTCCGGTAGTTAAAGCGTTGCCTCCCAATTTCAGATCTGTTCTCTTTGTATTCTTTTTTTTATTTTTTCTCTTTTATTTTTTTTTTCTTTTTTGATAAAAAAAAGAATATTTTCAACAGAATAGCTAATGAAATAAGCAACGCAGCGGTGTAGAGCGAGAGAGAGAGCGAGATAGAGAGTTTAAAAGAGCTAGGGTGTCGGGATATTGTGGGCATTTCTATGAAAAAAGGAAAATCAGCAAGTCGAAGTGCGTGTGCTAGTCATAAAAAATATAAATAATAAATAATATGCAAATGTAATAAACAAACAAGAACAAGCAAAAGCAAGCGATGAATTCAACAAACTGTTGAATGGAAATTCTTGGACAACACTTGACCGCATTCAAATTTTCTAAAAGATTTAAAAAGTTTCCATTTGAAAAGTGGAAACGTTCATAACGTATCCCATAATATATTAATATACATATATTTGAAGAGGAGATTTTATACATTTTTTTTTGTATTCTCATTTATATTTCTACATATTTTTCTTTTTATATGCGAAGCTACCTATTGAAATTTATGCATAATTTTTGCCTGGCTTTTCCATTTATTTCATTTTTTTCACTGACCGTTTCGTTTCGTTAGGCTAGCCTGTCAAAATCACGGAAACTCAACGAACCAAAAACTTGAAATACATATAGGTACGTATGTATGTATGTATGTATGTATTTGTAGGTAGGATCTAAGCGAAATCTGCCCAAAATGCGAAATGCAAAGCCATATGGATGTGTGTGTGTGTGTGTGTGTTTGCCTGTGACCAAGTTATGCAAAAATGGAACCCAAAAACTATGGCAAAACGACGCATTCCATGCAAATGTTGGCAAAACAGATTTTTTAACCAGTTATTTTTTTTTGTCCTTCTTTTGATGCGTTTGCTTGTTTTTTTTTGTTTTTTAACTCTCCAACCGTTTCTTGGCAGAAGTGAATAGCTTGCTAGATGGCTGCCTGCCTGCCTAGCTGACTGGCTGGTTGGCTAGTTAGTCCTTTACCAAATTGGCTGCCAGCCAGCTTATGTAGATTTCAGCAAGCCAAACACGTGCCCGCATTGCAAGTTGAAGTTTTTCGGTTTCGGTTTCGGTTTTAGTTTCTATTTTTGTCTGCCTTCATGTTGATGATGATGATGACGATGGGGGGAAGTGGAGGAGTGTTAGTGTTGAATTACGGATGCCTACATTTTGGGGCTTGGGCTATATTTCTACAGATTTGCATAATTATATGTGTGATTTATGGATTTAAAAGTGGCTAATATTCTCTTTTATTTTTACCCCAAATTTTGGATGGGTTATTTAATTTGTTAGTTTGTTATTTTGGTTTCAGAAAAAAGTTTCAAAACGAAGTTTGTACGTTTTATCGTTTTGGCATAATTAGTTACGTGATTGTAAAGAATGAACGAATAAAAAACTGCAGTAAAAAGATTAAAAATTTAAGTTTTTAGTTTCGTTTAAATCAAGTAAAACATTTATGAAGAGCCAAATCGCTATAAAATTATTCATGTATACACTTACTGGTCATATGGTTGAAGAGATTGCTATATTTTTAATTTTACATGTTGAAAGTTTAATCACTCTTCCAAGGCAATAATTTCAATTTACGCAGCTTAAAAGCAAACAACACACACATACACACACATCACTGCATATGCAACATGTTCGATTGCAGGCACGCCCACTTTACTGTTGGGTATCCTATGCGTCCTGGGGCTCCTGTTGATGTTGCTATTGCCTTTGCCTTTGCTCCTGCTGCTGCTGTTGTGGCTGCTCCTCCTACTTGGCGCTTGTCGCTGCTATTGAGATAAGAAAATTTATTGGCTGCGCATGTTCTTTGTGACAGATTTCGATTTATGTGCCTTTTTTATTTAAATTTCCCTTTGCCTTTTGCATTTACTGCAGGCATTTTTCCCCCTCTTCTGCCTTTCCCGCAATTTTTCTGTTTCTCCACATCACTGTTTTATTTACATACATATATTGGCCAGGCTCAATATATAGCCAAAGAATGGTTGGCTAAAAGGGAAACCCTTACTACACTAAGCAACATAATAATTCATAAAAAATTCTATTTAGTTTATTAAACAAAGATCAATCTTTTCAAAAGCATTATGAAGACATTCGTTTCTTTAGCAAAACAAAACGAAAAAAGTTTGAATATTGTTCGTTGGAAAATTAAAATTTTTAAGTCAAGTAGCCTTAATCTGCGTCTTTACACTGGAAATAAAAAAAAGGGCGAGAGAATAGCCAATCAAATCATATTTTTAAGATTAAAGTAATTGCTCTAATTTTGCATTACTTAGAAGTTGAAATATTATTTTAGAACATATGTATCTGTCACATCTAAAGTATAGTGAAGATATCCACTACTTTGTTTCACAATAAATTACAGTTGGTTAAAACAAATTTAAAGTAAAGCTACATATTTGGTTTTTTTTCCATAGAGAGAGACAATTCGTGAAATTCAAAGTTTTGTTAACGCTATCAAGACATTTTTTTGGCGACATGTTTGTTTTGTTTTGTGCTTTAAAAAAATATAACTATTTATTTTAACATGTACTTTTTAAAGTTATTTCAATTTTGAGTTAGGGTATCAGAAAAAAGCAAATGGCTTAGTGCATGATAAATGAAGGTTTCGCATAATAGGAGAGAGAGGGAAAAGGGGAGAGAGAGATCGAGTAACATTGCAATAAGGGGCAAAATAAAAATGAAATGAACAAGTTATACTACTGAATGCAGCATGCGGTTTCCATTGATTTTCAACCCAGAATTCTGGCCATCTGGTCTCTTCGATTTGCACAAGGACCATACCAATTGGACCCACAGAAAACGAGACTACTTATGGCTCTGCCCACCAGCAATGTGAAATCCCATTTAATACTGCAATCAGCTTTTGCTTTTTGAGTCTTTTTTGCTACCTAACGCCCTTTGCTTGACGGTCTGTTCATGTGATTTGTTTGGTAGGCTTGGTCCTGTAGTTGGTCTTAATGTTAATAATATTTCCTGTCTGCCTATTGCCTCATTTTTTGGTTTGATGCAAGTCATACTCTTATGTTTATGTGACCTTGATAACGAGTTTTATGTTGTTGTCATTTTAGGTTTCTGTTTGTGGAGTTTACATTATCCAGGTAAGTACTTTTTCTTTTCTCCTTTTTATCCCTTTTTTATATGCTGTTAAATTGCTGTTAAATATTTTGGAAAAATTTTAAAATCCAGCAATTAAGATGAGACCTTATTCAGGTGACGAAGCATTTATAATTTTAAGAAACGTAAAACAACAAAACAAAAATTAACTGAACGTCATTTCAACTTGGATTTTATTTATGCCGTTTGACTTTCACTTACACTTTGCACTTCATTTCGTTTCGCTGTTCGTTTTTTTTTCTGATTTCTCGAGGCCCACACATACACGCACGTCACTTGCTGGAAAATTCAACGAAAACTTTGTTTGTCATAAACGAAATGTAAAAGTTGAAAGTTGCTTGGAAAAGAAACGAGACTAAAAACAAAAAAAAAAAACCTACCAAGAGAGGAACGCCAAGAACTGACGAAAGTAATGAAAAGTCAGGCAAAAAAAAGGTCGATGGAAGTTGTATCTTGACTTGAAAACTGTGGAAAAAGAAACGCAATTACAAACGCAAGACAAGTTTTCACAGAACGAGTGAGAGCAAGAGAGACTGAGTAAAGGGAAGCAAGCGAATGAAAGGGATCAAAGTTGTATTTGACTGCTCGTAATTTAATTAAAGACCTTTTCCTTTTGACCAAAACTGACTAAACTGACCATTTGTTTGATTTTAGCCACTGCTCCACCCGCCACTCATCCGCCTCTTAGTTTCAATTTCACTGTTTGCGCTTGTTTTTTGATATTTTCTTCTCTGGGTTTTTTGTTGTTTTTTTTTCTTCGTTTGTTGACATTTTAATTTACACATTAACTTAGACTTAATGACATTTAAGTTCTGTATTTCGTGTAGCTAGATAGTAGGTCTTTATTTGCCTTTTAACCGCTAATTATAGAATTTCTTAGGCCTTTTGGCATTTTGACCTTTTGATGCCCAAGGCAAATGAATTATGAATCAGAGGACCATTCATGTCCTAAGAAATGACCTTGGTTATCTCTAAAAGCGTTTTCTAATTAAACAAATGGCCATTTGTTGTTTGTTGCTTTGGCAGCTGCTCAGCTGTTGCCCGACTGCTTGGTTTTGACAGCTTTCTGCAAAACAATTGTAAAAGTGGCCCATTCCCGTTAAGCTTGGCTTTCACTCTCTCTCTCTCTTTCTCTATCTCTATCTCTTTGCAAAGAATCCAAGTGCATTTTTGTTTATTTGTTAGACTAAGCTCTATGCCCCTGTCTCTGTCTCTGTCTGTGTCTCTGACTCAGTTGCTGTCTATTATTCGTTCCTTCTGTCTCTGTCACAGCTTGCACCCCCACGCACACTTGCCGCAGTGTGTCTTTGGTTTTTCATATCCTTTTGTTACTTCTGTTTCTGTTTCTCTTTCTGTTTCGGCTTCGTTCTCGCCCTTGCATTCGTTTCAATTAAACAAATCCCCTTAAGTGCCAAGGCGTGTACGTGCAAGGCGTAAGGAAGGGGGTTGTTGGTGGGGGGCTTGAACAGATGAATAGGACCCCACTTTGTCAACACAGACAACCGCTTGAAGGGGTGAGAAGTGAGTACCAAGTGGAGAGAGACAGAGGTATCCAGCCAATGGCGAGACTGGCAACTGCGTTAAACAATTAAAGGCTTGCACTTGAAAAGACATTACGTATACGCCGCGTAAACAAATCAAAAGGTGCACCCAAAGGTAACTGAATAGTACATGGCCAGAGCCAATGCGTTGAGTGTTTGATGTACGTTCCCCTCTGTATTTGCATATGTGCGAGTGCCTCCTGAAAGTATGCAATTCCTGCTGCATTTTATTTTTCTCTTGCCCCAATCTTTATCTCTCTCTCTCACTCTCTTTCTTTTATTTTCTCTTCTTGTCTCTCTGAATATCTCTTCTACATCGCAATGCACAAAGTATAACTAAGCGTTGCGGATTTGATGATGTGACGTTGAGTAAAGATGATGGATTCATCAGCGTATGCAAAATGCTGTCACACGCTTTGTCCTCAGTCGTCAGTCGTCATCATCCTCCTATTCTCATCCAGCTTCTGCTCCTCGAATCCACCGCCACTCTCCGAAATCCTAACTAGATGCTCATCAACATCAACATCATAGTCAAGCGGCAGCGGCGGGCGAACGCGATGATAAACGAACGTGATTTTGTTGTTGGCTTTCGCTCTTCTACCCTCGTTCTCATTCCACACTCCTCTTACCACACTCCTCCCTAAGTCCATCCGATTTACTGGCCAAATCTGTATCCGCCTTCAGTCGACTACTGCTGTAGCTTTTGCTGCTTCGTTGTCGTTGTCGTCGTCATCGTTCGCATTGCATAAGTTTTAGCGTGCGGCGCATAATGAAAATTTCATGTAAATGAGCATGAAAAATCTTTTCCATTTCAGTCAGCTAGCGAGCCAACGAGCCAAGCAGCCAGCCAGCCAGTGAGACAAATGTCAGCTTATGAATTAAAATGCCTTATGATGCTGATTTCATTTTTATTTCCCTTTCTTTCCTTCTCTAACTTACTACTTTTCTCCCTTTCCATTCCCATTCTCTGTTAGCAATCTGTTTCTTGTGTGTTTTTATATATCTTTTGGCCATAAAGCTCACTGATAATTGTTTGCCTGATCTGTGGCTCTTTGTTAACATATAATGGGGAAACGAGAAACAAATTATTATCCTTATCCCAGTAATTCGAGAGTTTTACTCTTAAATTGAGCCGATTCTCTGATTGGATTCTTTATCCAATATTCATTTTGATGTATTCTTTTAAATTTAATTATCGAATTTGGTTTTCAGTTTAAAGTTATTATTGAACCTGGTTTTATTACTTAAATGTGACACCTTAAATTAATCTGTTTTTAAGGAGTTGATTAACCACGAAATAAAAATCAAATTTAGATTAAAGAGTCATCGGGAAAATGGAAAGGAACCTGTGTGTGGAACCATCTAAATCTAAACACAATTGATCAAATGCTCCTCATTTTGATTTATGGTTATTATTGCTAACCAAAATGCATTTATCGGTGCCTAATTAGTTAATAAGTGTAAGCCAAATGAAACTTCAGATGGTAAAACCACAAGTAATGGAGGCTAGAAGGCTTTGGCCTTGCGTGGATACACTTTGAGTGACTGTGACTTGATAATGAGCATGACGCCTTAACGCCCCGGCTATGAGGCCATCTTGGTACGTCTCCCTAACTCCTCACCCTCCCCTCCGTTTCGTTGCTTCTTTGACCTTTGGGCGGCAATTTAACCACTAATTACATGCACTGACAGACACCAAGGGATTGAGTTGGGGTTGCATTCAAGGTGGGATCTGTCAAGTCACCTGGGGTCATAATTAGTGTAAGCAAATGTAGAAGAAGAAACAAAAAAAAATCTTAGCCCAAAGACGGTCAAGAAGAAATGGGATAGAGAGAGCAAAAAAATAAAGAAATGTTGCTGTGGCTGCTAAAAGAGAAAGCATGAAGAAAAAACACACTGTGTAAACTGTGTGCGAAGTTGTTCTGGTCAGGTCGGGTTTATATCTCTCCGTATACTTTGTCCTTGCCGTACTTGCTGCTTGGGCCGGTCGTTCGGTAGGTCGGTCTTGGCCATGTTCACAGCATTTGCTGGCCAAAAGGTGTGAAAATACAAAACAGTTTGTTGCTGCTGATGTTACAACCAAATTGTAATTAAAATTAATTGGAGGCTTTTGCTTGTGGTCAGCGTCTTAATTAACACGCTTTGCTATACACAACTTCTTGTATTTTTTTTCATTATTATGAATTTCTTTTTAAAGACAACTTTAAGGCGAACGAAGAAAGAGAAGAAAGAGAGAAGCCGCACAAGCGAAACTTAAACGAAAGTATCCCAAAAGCGCACTAAACAAAACAGTCAATAAATTGTTTACATGGCAAATTGATCCCAAGCGTGCATTAGATGAGGAAAAATGAGTTGACTTTGAGTGAAAAAATACACACACATACAAACACACAGGAACGCAAAAAAAAAAGAAAAGAACACAAGGAACAACAACAAAAAATTCAACAACACCAAGTAAAAGCCAGTGGCAAAGGCCAAGGCAACCAGAGCCCTCGGTTCTCTGGACATTTGGGGCATTCATAAATATCACGATCTAGCGTTGGGAGGCTAGAGCTAGATACCAACCAATATTTATATCCTACTTGGGTTTTCTATATATATGTATCTGAAGATGTTTTTGCATTGCGTTTCTTGTTGTCTTTGTCTTTGTCTTTTTGCTATAAAACATTTTCGTTTATTAATCTATATTTGTACGAGGAGAAACTGATATACATATCAGTTTCCTTTATTCAACATTAACCATATATAATATAGTATAAGATAAATACTCTGTATTTTCATTGAGAAATTAAATAACTACTATTCAAATTTTGTTATTTAAATAAATGTAATAAATCTCTCATTTTTAATGGAATATATTTAAAACATTGAACTTTATTCTAAAGTTACATCTGCCATTCCCAATTTAAAGTACATATGTAACCACAAATATGAATTGTTCGAATTTCACACATACCGAGAACGTAAGAGATAGAATTACAGAAAGAGAAGGAACGAGCCAAAGAGACAGATAGACAGAGTAAGAGCAATCCGCGGCCATTCCACCATAGGTGGTAATACGCAGAAAATGCACTTTTAGCCACAGCTCTTGCAGTTTTGCGCAATGTTTAATTAATTATCAATTAATGTGTTACAGACCGCATCGGCATTAATTTCATACGCCGCGTTGCACATCCGCAATGAGCAGTGCAGACAGGGCAATAGAAGGAAACAGAGAGAGAGAGAGAGAGTAAAATGACTGGTTTGTGTGAAGGAAATGGGGCGTTTGGACAGAACTGTCATACCTCTTTGATTATTATCGATTTCATATTATGCTTTACATGCGTACACACTTAGTGTGTGTGTTGTGTATATGGTTGTGTGCACTTGGTCTTAAACCTGAGAATAAATAGATTCCTGCAGTTGGTCAGCCAACAAATCCATAATTGTATCAGAGTAAGTAACCACCAGCTGCATTGGAAAATGTGTTAATTCTAATTACGTATTAACTTCAAGTTGTTAAGTTTTCTTAATTTATAGTTTTGACAACTAAAAATGAGTGCATTTCATGGTGCATTATATCGATGTTGTAAGCATTAGGGTCATCATCATCATCTTTATTATAATCTTTCCAAGCATAAATAGTTCTGTCCATCCAAAAAAAAAATGTAAATTTTAACATCCAAGAGGATGCCAAGAAAGAGAGATGTAAAAGTATTTTGGCATCTCAAGCTGGACAAAATAATGACAGAGTGCAAATAATTTTCCATTTGCCATTTGGCGAAATGTCCTTGAAATGCCTGACTGTAAAAACTTTTTTGCTACCTGCAACAAGGACAATTTGGTTTGTCCCCCTTCTATGCACTCCAAAAACAGTTTGGCAGGTATGCGGGAATGACGGCACCTTAGTTTATATATTTACATACATATATATGTACCTGGATGGTATACTTTTTTTTGTGATGTTTCCGTTTTTGTTCTTGTGTCATGGCATATTTTGTTAGCTGAGCGCGTTTTTTCTTTTCTTTTTAGCCTAAGCATTCTCTCGTTTGTTGCATGCCACAGATGCTCAAGCATTGTAGTAGCACCAGTGGCAATGGCAGCATATTTGCTTGCTCCAACTTGGCCTCCAACAGAGCTTCAGCTTTGTCATTGAATCCAAGTCCAAGTCCCAGTAGCAGTAGCAGAGAAGAAGCCAGTCATGCCGCACATATTTCTGTGTTTTATTTTCTTCTTTAACTCTCAGTGTAAAAGTTGAAATATATTTCATATTTTACGTTTGCTTTGGGAGCAGCTCGTCTCTGTCTCTGTGTTCGTGTGTGGGTGTTGTCACTGTATGTGTATGTGTGTCTGGGAGTTTAGATTGTACTTTCTGCAGAGTGCAATAAAATGTTTAGCACTCGAAAGTTTTTGTAAAGTTCTTAAAACACTTTTTTGCTTATTGTTGAGTTTGCATCATCCCCATCCCATTATACTTATTTTTTGTTAGATTTGTCGTTTTACTTTTGTTACCAAAATGCAAAAAATTTTCACAGTTCCACAATTCAAATTTATTCAGAATAAATTCGCATACGTATGAAATCAAATTTGCATTAGCATTGAGACAAATTGAATACCAAGCTTTATTCCCATCTAGGATTGCTCTAATAAAAGTCAAATTTGTGGCCACTTTTGTGCACTAATAAGGAAAACACTCATACACATACAACTACTATCACACAAATATGCAGAGAGATTTATAAGTCTTGGCTAATAGGTCATTAGTTAGCTTCGTTTCGGGGTTTTGCTTTTGACCATTTTAGGGGTTTTGTTCTTTGCATATTTATTGCAAGACATAAATGTAATTTATTGGCAAACATTTGTCATGCTAAAACGTCTTGAATATATATAGCTGGATTTAAGCTCAAGCATATATACATATATGTATTTATGTATGTATGCCAACATATATTTGTTTAATAATTATGAAGCATAAAAACAACAACCAAAAACTGTCAACTTCAAAGACAAGAAATGGGTACAAAAAAAAAACAGGAACATGATGATTATGCTGATGACATCCTGTCACATGCAACGTGAACATAAGAAGCGATTGGTTAAGTGAAGTTTCAATACCCTAGTACAAATTTGTAGAAGTAAATAACTCTGTGTATTAGTTATATGAATGAAAATATGCAATAAAAATATATAAAACAAAACTTTATATCTCTATCTTTTGAAAATCCTCCAATACATTTATCTAATACTTCCGTATTAAGCTTAATTTAGTTTTATTCTTCTAAAAATTATTAATTCATATGTGCACAATAGAGTTTGACTCAAATATACCCTATCCTTTAATTCTTTCCATGCACACATTTCTGATATGGCAGCAGTAGAAACCGATGAAAGAGGGGCAGCAGGAAGTGCGGGAGCAGATGCAGCCGTTACGCGTATCGAGCATGGCAAGAGCAAACAAAGCGCTGGCAAGTCAAAGTGCAATGCAGCATAAAAAATGCGGCAATGCGTCGCAGACAGCAGCCGTTTCCAGTGCATTGACAGTTGACAGCAAAAAGGCTGGAGTCAGGCCCCAAACTCCAGTAGTCAGAGACTCAGTCAGTCCACACTCACACACACACATGTTTGGCCTTTCCCAGCATCATCCTAGTCAGGCGAGTTATGCATATAAAGATGAAGACAGTGGCAAGGATTGGGTGGTGAGAGTTACTGCTCCTTTTGCAAAATTGCTTGTTTACTTCAAAGCAAGCAATTCGTGTAGCATCAGCTGCATCATGACGCAAAACAATGCCTGTCACTTAGGCAACAAAAAGCACAAAAACAACAGAAACAACATCAACAGCAGCGACAGTAACAAAGGGAGGCCAAAGTGTTGAACGTTGCTTGAGATTTTCTTGAGGACAAGTTGCCTTGCCTTCGATTCTGTGTGTGTGTGTGTGACTACTGGCGGATATTGCAACGGAAATTGATTGAATGTTGCAGCAGCCTCTAAAAAGTAATGGTAATGAGATTGTTTTTTTTTTGCTTATGCCACTACCAGATAGATAGATAGACAGACAGACAGCGAGAGAGAGAGAGAGAGAGACACAGGAAGAGACATCATGTATGTGTGTGTCTGTGTTTCATTCACCCATTGTGATAATTATAAATATTGATCATACGCCATGTTGACTGCTGCCTGTTGGTGAATGTTGTGTCAGTTGTTATAAATATGCTGGCATTTTGCCATGTCTGAGTTTGATGGATATGTCCAGCATGTATGTAGTATAGTACAATCAACTGGGCTTTAATAAACGACCAACGAACAACACAGTAAGTGACTGCTTGCAGTGATTTGTCTTGAATCCACTCTTAAATCTGGGTGATAGAAAGAAAAAAAAATAATGAAATAATATTTTTTTTATTCCATTTAGCATTAAGAAACAAGCAATTTTATTTCTTTAACCCTACATGAATACGTACATCGAATGTTAAATATTTTAAACGTTAGTTTTATTTTCTTTCATTCTTTTTGCTTTCGACATACCAAATAAATGTCTTTCAACTTTCTAATATAACTTGAAAACGGTCATCAAAGCACTCAAGCAAAAACACACTTTCTCCCTTACTTTTGCGATGAGTTTAATTGAGCGTACATTTCAATTTTTAATTTGAAAATCTGTCACCGGAACACAGAGAGACAACGTTTTTGTGCAACATCAACAGAGAGAGATCCAAGAAAATTGAAGAGAATCAAAAAGAAAAAGAAACGAAAATGAAAAGCGGCACATAAATTTTCCAACATGAAGTCCGATGTCACAGGCAACAAAATGACATGTGACGCAGACTTTAGACTCCAACTCGAACTCTTCGTCGTCGTTTGGGTCGTTATATTTGCTGCAATGATTTTGTGCTTCATTTTCAACTTTTTAATTTCGCCCAACGAGAGAAAGACAAAGTAATACTTTGAGAGTGGATGAGAAAGATAAAGCAAGGCAAGGCAGGGACTACCAAAAAGAGAGAGCGAGAGGGAGATTGAGAGAAATCTTGCTCGAGATTTTTGTCAAACATGACCACAAATCCATTTGATGTCGCTGCCTTTGGCGAAGTATTTCATTTCTTTTAGATCTACACTTGGTTGCACATGCAAACGTTTCTCGAAAAATGTACAAAAAAATAAAGGAAAAAAAGAAAACACTGGGAGAAGTTGTAAGAAAATACACACCCTCACACTCACCTCACACACTGTATATAACTCATACGCCCGCTTGTCCTCGCTTCTATGTCCATTTGAGTGCACAAGCTGAAAAGGCTACTTTACTTCGTCTGGTTCGGGGTTTAGGTCTGGGTTTGGGCTCTGAGTCTGAGTCGTGAGGTTTGTTTCGGCCTTGAGGCATACTAAATGCAACGACATTGTCAGTTTTCTCCAGTATATTGTGCAAAATTGTTGCAACATTTTCATCGAGGGCTGAGAGAACTTTCCAAAAAACTTGGAGATGTAAAACGATGTGGTTGAAAGTGAAATTGTATAGGATTAAGTGTTTATGTGCATGTACAGATTGTTTGCTCCAGAGTTCAGAGTTATTTAATGCCGTTCATTGTTGGCCAACTAACAATAGATGTGTCAGTTTTGTGATTATTTGGCTCAGACAGTAATAAAGAGAAATCTGAGCTGCTAAATAAGTAGGTAAATACTCCATAATTGTAGCGTTTAACCATTTAACTTGAATTTTGGAAATTGCATATATGGAACTAGATGTTTCCATCTAAGGCTAGAAAACGTTTCATTACAATGCTTATAATGGTTTAATTTTCAATGAAATTCAATTTCCTTGAATTTGGCTCTTTACCTGCCCCTCCCAGCCCTATTTTATTGCATTTTGGTTTCTTTTAATTTTATTTCATGTGAGTGAAATGTAAATAAAAGTAGAAAGAGGTGCAATTACTTTGGAGCTCAGCTACCTTAGAGTCGAAAGCATAGAGATCGTTGTTTTCCAGCTTGGCACATTAAAGGAAAGCTCCATAAGAAATTTAGCAATAACAGAAGTAAACTTCAGCTTTCACTTTTCAAATAGAATTGAGGAAATTGGGCCAACTTTCACTAAACTAAATCAATCCCAGAGAAAATAACATAATTGAAATATAATTTTTCATTGAAATTTTTGCTTGGATTTATTTCTTATTGAGTTTTCAGTTTTACAGTGGTTTTCCTTCTCTCCTTCATTTTCATTCTTTTGTTGTTTTTGGTTTATTGTAATCCATGGAGTTTTTTTTGTTCATTCTGCATGACCTTGTCTCTTTTTTTGTTTTCTTTTGAGGAGTTTTTCACTTTTGTTCTGGGAGTGCTTAGTTGTAACATTTATAATTTTTCATTATGGATAAATACATATTGAATTTTACATTTACGTGTTGAAGTGTTTTTCGTTTTCTTTTCTTTTTTTTTTTGGTTTTGTTTAATTCTGTTTTTTTTTTTTTATTCTGATTCAACTAAGTTTTATAATGTACAATTATATCATATTCATTAAATGTTAATTTAACTAGACTTAATTAATAGATTTGGAACACTTACATACATAAAAATATACACATACATAAATATTTTTATACATATATGTACATATATGTATATTGATGATGTATTTCATTTAATGTATGCAAGAGAAATCACTTTTTATAAATTTATATTTATTTATTTTTATCCTTAACTAATTGGAATTTGTTTTTAAAAAACAAGTTTTTTGCTGCTTTTGTTTTGTCTTTAATATAGATCAACATTTATATTTAATTTTTTTTTGTATATATGTATTTATTCATATATTTTTATTTTGATGTTGTTGATGTTTTATTTACGCCTCTTTTTACAATTCACCCTAAAGAATTAATGACACATATAATGTAATTTAAGTTGCAACAATAATTTACAGTGGATACATTTTGCATGTTGTTGTTGTTTTTGTTATTCTTAGGAAAAAATAATTGATTCAATAAATGTTCATTTTTAAATGCAAATAGGTTTTTTTATTTCTTTCTCAGTTGCTGTTGTTCTTTAACAATTCCAAATAATAATATTATTTTATTTAATTCATAGTCTTTTGAGTTTTTCTATTTTCCAGATTCATTCACTTTGTATATTTGTGTATACATACATACCCTGTACGAAAAGTAGAAGAACGGCAGTTATATTTGTGGCAGGGAAAAACAGAAATATCGTATTTTATATGTATATATTTTTGATCACAATATGTTGAAATATTTCTTGAAATATGTGAGATATAAATACAGTAAAATGTTGGCTAGTACAGGGTATCTTGTAAACGAATCATTGGACTTAATTGTCCAACTTCAATGCTTTGATTTGATTTCAGTAAAAATAAAATCAAAATGTTTGGTTTAAATTGATTTGCAAGTTGATTTTTCGTTTTTCGCTATTTACACATAGAATAATACTTAGTTTTTAGTATGTATACATTTATTTAATCATTTATGCCAAACTAATTGCAGCTAATTTGTTTTTATTGGTTTTTGTGTGTATGTGTGTGTGTGTGTGTGTATATAGATTAATCTATTTATATTTATCATTGATTTTAAATACAATAAGAGAATTCATTTACCATATATAATTGCCAAGAAGTTTGCATTTGCTTGTGAATTTTATTGTTTTGTGTTTTTTTTCTTTTTGTTGCGATCAGTTTTTGCAATTGATTTATAATTAATTTATGCTAAAAATAAAAAAAATGTTGCCTTATATTCTATTGAGCTTAATTATGGCAACAACTTTCTTATTTATATTATTTATATTTCTAACATTTACAAAACATTTACAAAAGTTTTTTGAAAAATATTTTTCATTATTTAATTGATTGGGTCTTAGAACGGTGTGTGGGAGGGAGAGGGGCAGGGATAAATACTTTACAATTCGTTTTGCCAGATTAATATATAATTTTCTATTCAATAGAAAGTATACATAAAAAATCAGCTTAGAACAATTTTGATTTGTTTGTGAATTGAGGGTAATATATTTATATTTCGTTTTTTTTTGCTGATGGAGTGAGGGGGATTGTGGGATCAATTCATTTTGGCAAAAACCCTTAGCCTAGACACAAACCACATAGAGCTCAAGACTTACATTACTAATGAGTGAATATGGTAAAAGAAGGGCAAGCCGAATGGCTGGAGGCCGGGGCGGGGTCAGGGATGGATTTAGACGCAGCTCTCCTGCTGCGAATACATGAGCGGTGTACGTACGGTGACTATTTCACGCGAATAAGACTTACCCACTCCGGAAAGACCGGACAAGGAGCTACTGGGACTGGCCACGGCCGCCGTGGTAGAGGCCAATCCGCTGCTATTGCTCGAAACGAGCATTTGGCCATGGGCCAGTTGTTGTTGCTGCTGCTGCTGCTGTTGATGCTGCTGGTAGGAGGGCGGCATGGGCATATTGCCAATGGGATGATGATGCAACTGTTGCTGCTGCTGTTGCTGCATCATTTGCATCATGGAGGCCGAATTCTGTGGCCCCTGCTGCTGTTGCTGATGATGATTGTGGGGCAATGTATGATAGCCACCCGGATGGGAGGGCAGCGTATACATTTGCACTGTGCCCGGCGACACAGTCGATGGCGTACCGTGGGAGCCTGGCGAGGACATGCATTGAGCGAATCCTCCACCAGTTTCCACTTGCACAGCACCACCTCGGGTCTTGTAGGCATCGATTTGAGCGTATATCGTGGGCTCCTCAAAGTAATCGTAGTCATATGTGGGTGGCGGTGCATGCTGATGTGGATGCTGCATTCCGCCCGCATTTGGCTTGTGCCGCTGCAATGTGGCAGTGGCCGGAATGCTGGGCAACATTTTTCTCATGCTAGATCCATGCGGCAAAGTGCCACCAATTGGTGGCTGCTGCGAAGCGCCACTCGTTGATTGACCCTTCTTTGTGGTGACAGCGGCGCCGCCGCCGCCGCCGCTCAATGATAGCTCAGCATAGTGCAACTCATCGTCCTGGAAATAAAAAAACAAGAAAGTTGCAAGTGCAATCATTAAACATTCAATGGTATTTAACTTTAGGATCAACTAAGAACAATCAAATGCAGTTAACTAGGAAATGTTTGAAATAAAAGTCTATTATAGTAATTGATACGAAAGATTGACGTAAAGGAAATTGTAACTGTCTTGGAATGGAAATGCTAGTACCACAAAGCGTTTAAAAATAGTTTTAAATCTATAACATAATAATTATTATGATTTGGAGTTTTTGTATAAAACAAAAATACTTAAAATTATAGCAATTATATGAAAATGAACGATTAAACCAAGAAAAACATTAAAAAAGCATTTATTATGCTGCTCAAGTTCGTCATAGACTAGTAAGACTGTAATTAAAACTTTTTTGGCCCACACAAAACTTTTGCGTTGACAGTTTTTGGCCTGCTATCTGTGTCTGTCTCTGTGTTGGCTTACCTTGCTGCTCTGATAGGTGCTACCAGTGTCCGCCGAGTTGTTGCCAGAGCCCGAGACGTTGCCAGAACCACCCACACCCACCGGTCCAGGGCCAGCAACTGGGCCACTAGCAGAGGAAACACCGCCAGATGTAGAGCCTGGTTTGCAGCTGATTTCCACCTCGCTGGTCGTTGAAAGATGTCCTGATGGCGTTTGTGTCGCTGATTTTTGTTTATATTCACCATCCACTGTAAGACGAGCGAGGAAGAGAGAGAGAGAGGAAAGAGAGAGAGTAGGAAAACACAGAGAAGAGTGAGCACTTAGTCGGTTCAAAAAGTTCTACTTGTAGTTGTTGTTAAGTAGCCAGGGGAAAAGTTTTCGGGCCCCAACCCCACACAGAAATCTTTTCGGTTGATTTTTGGTAGGAACTTTACTTCAATTTTCTTTCAGCTTTACGTTAGGCAAATTGATTAAATTGTTGGGTATACGACTGCTGCTGTTTCTCTTGATTGCCATTAATCAAGCGAGGCAATCAGCCCCCAATTTTTAAGCATTTTCGCCTTGAGGCACTCCACTTCACTCAACTCAAGAGTAGACACATGAGCAAAGAAGCTGCTGGCAAACAAGCAAAAAGGAAGGAAGTAAGCAGCGAGCAACCTGACAGCAATTAGCTGTCATTTAAATATTTCAACACTGGCACACAAAAATGCAGCTGGCAGGCAACTCCTTTTGTTTCTGTTTTGCCAAACCTTCTCCACCTGCACATCTCCTGTTGCCATGGCCATAAATTCCAAAACAGGGGCTAAAACCAACGAAGGGAGCCCAGACACAACATTCATCTTAAGGCTGGTTGAATTAGCAGTTGTACTTACCCTCATTGTAGGGCACAACATCGGGATTCTTCTCATCATACATCTCCTCCGAGTGACTCAATGGCAATGAGATTTTATCCTTAATTTGCAAATTGCCTGGACGTGAGAATTTTGCATTCGGATGTTGAAATTTCTGTTGATGCTGCTGCTGATGTTGATGCTTGTGCGAGCGCAGCTTCAATGCAGCAATTGTCCCAATGCCAATGCAAACAATGGCCACCAGAATGCCCACAAAGATTCCAACCGATAGTATGGGTGTCAGTTCGAAATTATTTGGGCTCTGTGAGCTACCCTTGTACGAGGTCAATGCAACTGAAACCGAGAGTATGAAATTATTGAATACATATTTTAACAGGCATAATAAAAAACCTCTTAAAATCTAAGTAAATTATTAATTAATCATACAAACACAAAAGCAATTCAATCGGGTAATATTGCTTCTTATAATATCTCATAGATTTTTAATTAATAATAATCTAAAATATTAAATATGTAAAGTTGTAGCCAAGGTGGTTTTAATTCGAGAAAAGATTAATAGTGAATTAATTAGTTTTTTAATTAAAAGTTTCTGAAATCTCTTACACATAATTTTGACTGAAAACTTTTCGTTTAATTGATCCTATTTAAACCCAAAACAAAAACATCTTTATGGACTTGTAAGTCCATTTCAAAGCTTTAACTGATCTCTGAATGTGACATAAAATGAAAGCATTTCAAATATTCAATATTAGGCTTTAAAGCATAAACTTTTGGCATAATATACCCTCACATGAAATTATTTTAGACATTTTGCTTTGAATACAAAAATATTTTCATAACATAAACAAAAATGTAGAAGACTCTGAAAAATTTAAGCCCTTGTCTCATAGCTTAATGCCAAGCTATATATCCTTCTTAATATATGTTTTGTTGATTCCTAAAAATATTATCGTTTCCTTCTGTTCAACTATTTTTGCATTTATGTCAGATACTTTTTTCAGAGTATCTCAGGTTTATCATTAAAAAAAAAAAAAAAAAGGAGGGGCAATTTTATGATTTTATATTTCGTTTTCTTTTCTGTTTGTTTTGCACTTTTGTTTTGTTGCCGTTTTGCCCTGACTTTATGAAAAATTCAAATGTCGGCTCAAGTTGTTTACACAACATTTTCCATTTTCAACTGCCCCCTGTTACCAGTTCCCGTCGTCTGCCGTCATCGTCATTCCCATCATCCCCATCATCGTCATCATCTTATGACGGGTGAAATAAGAACGGGGCTAAACGGGGGGACAAAAAAAACTCTTCACAACTTTACTTTACGGCATTTTGCCTTGGCTAATTAGTATTACAATTTACTTTTGGGCGGCATTTGCGTTTAGGACACCCCAGACGACAACGTCACCATCTCGTCCTCACTCTCTTCTCGGTCTAGATTCTATTTATTAATGCTAATCATTTCTGGATTTTTTGCGCTACTTTTTTTTTAGGGTCTGCATAATATTTTGTTTTTCTTTCTGACGTGAAAGTTTTTTCGCCGTTTTTCAAAATTTACAATTCATTGAGCAGCAGTTTAGCGTAATTAAATTGTGAGGTGTCGATGCTAATAATAATGATGCCAATGCGGATGTGGCTGCGGATGCGGGCCATGCAAAGTTATGCAATTTGCTTTGTGTCGGCATAAAAAAAAACATTAACATAAAAAATTCATAAAAAACCAAAACGCACGCGCCACATAAAAATGCATTAAAAATTCATAAGTCTCTGAGAAGAACAAACCAACCTTCAGCTACAACCCCCCGCTGCTGATATTGCTTCTGCTGCTGCTGCTGATATCCCCCATGGTTATGCCATGCCCCTTTTTTGCAATAGGCAATAAAACTTGGCAGATTTTCACCACTCACTCACCAGTTTGCTTCTCGGCCGCCTTTAGGGTATAACCATCAAGGGCAACCGCATCACTGCGTCCTCGTCCATTCACTGCATAGATATAGATGCGAAATAGACGACCCGCATCAAGACCCGTCACACTGAGCACTGCGAATTTGGCACTGATGTTGGCCTGAAGTATCCCGCTGTGCTGATCATAGATTTCCAAAAGGAACCATTGACGCATTCCTCCATCAAAACCTATAAAGAGTGGATTGAAAATGTGGTAAATTTTACTTATTGATACTGAAATTGGTAATAATGGCTTGGACTTAAACTGTGTTAAGTAGTGGAAGAGTAATCGACTAAAAAAAATGGGGCATTCGGTGCATTCATAAGTTTCAGTTGCTTACGATTTTGAGAAAATATAAATGAATATAGAAACATCCTTGAGATATTAAAAATTCAGTTTTTACAACTTTCTTTCTAGAATCTAGATCCTCAAAGGACTGAACTTTAGTTATCTCGCTCCTGACTGTTTCTTTCGTGCTCTATCCTCTCTCATTTTCTGTTTCCTCCATTGTTTGCCCTGCTTTCAGTTCATCCATCCGTCTCTACTAATTTAGTGGCTGCACATTATTATCATAGTCATCAGCATCATTAAAACTTTAAGGCAACTTGTTTAACTACAAAAACAACAAGAACAGCAGCGACTAAAAAAAAAAACGAGAAGGGAACACAATGCGATACTTTTTATATTGCACTTTACATTAAGGCAAATGACTGCCACTGAAATCGAGACTACTGAAATGCCACACCTCCTTTTCCCCTACCCTCATTTGCCTTTAATATTTTGTTCTTGTTGTTGTTGTTAATAAGTAACTCAACTTTAGCTTCGGTCGCCGCACATTTCGGCTTTAATAAGCCAGCACGCAAGTTGGCCGAGACATCGCATCAACCTCGTTCTCCATCTCCAACCGACAGCTGAGGCTGAAACTTGAATTGAATCCAATGTTAGCTGCCGGCAGGATAACTTTCACAAGAGGAGGACAAGACTTGGGGCAAGTTTTGTTTGGTCTGTTTCTTCACATTTTTGTTTTTTTTTTTCTTTTGCTCCGGCAACTAAGCAAACTCATCAAGCGTCGGTTGAATATAATAAAATTTCAGTTTATAACATTTTGCTAACCCCTCCGCTTTTGGCTTCTGTTGCCGTTGCCCTTGCTTTATTATTTTAACTCCACTTGCGCAATTTCCATTGTTGCTAGAGCCCAAGTAAATAAAATTAACCCATTACAATGAAGGTTTTTTTTACTCTGGTCTGTTCTTTTGACTGGCATGGCAAAATTTCATTAGCTAAACGTTTTAAAGTCCGACAACAACGACGACGACAACAACAAAGGAACCAACTGGACTACTGTAAAAGGACCGATCCACCCACGCACCCACGCACACACACACACACATACTTAAAAGCCGCCTTTGAAGCAAAAGACCAAGCACAAGCACATTCTTTTCACTCTATTTCCGTGGCCAGCAGGGCCAGCCTTTGTGTTGGCCACAACAACATCAACTAAATTCATGGCAACATATAAAACATTTTGCGCAACAATTTCTCCCTTTGGGCCCTTCTCAAGTTAGCCGAAAAAATGAAAGAACGTAAAAAAAAAAACAACAACAACAAAATACGGTGAAGAACCTATTCAGCCGCTGCCTGCCTTTATTATAAAATATTTGAACATTTTTCGCAAGTGTTTTAAGCCGGCTTTTGTGTCTAGAATGAAGTGCCATTTGAGCAGTAAGAGAGGAAAAAGCCAAAAGAAGCATTTTCATCTTCGTTATTATGCGGCAAGGGGTAGGAAGATAGGCCAATTCAGTTGACTTGACTCAAGTTCTTTTGTGGTCTTATTAAATGGCATTTAAAATATATAACTCTAGCTAAACTTTAAATATTTTTGCGTTAGGAGACGACCAAGGGTTAAAGTGCTTGGCCTTCATTACCATTATGAGTGAAATGAGCTCCCGAGTACATTAAATTAAAAATTTAATTTAAATTAAATTATATTATTAAAATAATAATTTATATTTCTATTTCTCTTTTGTCAAGAAACCGATTTTTTTTGGATTTTGCTTGGCATTTATAAATCGAAGGAATAATATAATGTGATTGTTCTTTTATCACTAGCTTAATAAGGGGTTATTTTCTGTTGTATTCTGTATTAATTTCATATAATTTAGTAGCAAAATTTCCCTCGCAATTTCGGAATAATCTTTCTCATGTTTTTTTTACTAAAAGTTTTTAAATTTTTAAATATTTAAATGAGTCGGCGCTAAAGGTAAACGATTATTTCACATATTAAGTATACGCTATGTGCCCGCAAGTCGAAGAGAACTCGAGACGATATTTACCCCACAACAATTGCCAGCAATTGTTAAACAAAACACAAAAATCAAAAATAAAAAGAACGATGCAGTAATACTAACGACAGAGAAAATAAGTGGCGGAGAGAAAGAATGAATGAGAAAAAGAGAGAGAGGGATAGGAAGAAATGAAAAATGCAAAAAGGCAGCATTAAGTATGCAGTTATTATGCGCTCTTTGTTGCACTTTCAGTAGCTGGCGTTGCCTTCAGTCTCCGCCTCGTTATGAGTTGTTTCCTCTTTTTGCTTTTGCCGTTGCTTTGATTTTGCCTTGCACTCAAGGGCTGCGCATAAATGCATCATAAACTCGGCAGTTGCAATTCGCAAGGACATTTTCTGTCTGCTAATATGCAAGGCTTCCATATCCTATTCTCCCCCGCACACTATTCATCTATTCTAACACAAGTAAAGTGAACTTTGAACTCAGCGCAATTTGTTGGCGTTGCTTCTGCTGTTGCTGCTTATTTTGCGCTTTGCTGGCATTTTTCTGTCTTTGCATTTTCAGCGTTTCGCATAAAATATGCGAATTGAATTTGTATTTAAAGTTTCCGTTTTTCGTTTCCGTTATCCTTCATTCTTGTTGGCCTGCATAACAAGCCAAAAACATTTTGTATGTACAAATTTGAGCTTAACTTTTAGCCGCTGCTGCTGCTGCACACTGCCTTGGCTTTGGCTTTTAGCTAGTACTGATAATTTTAAACTTGAATTGAAAATTTTGAAACTATTTTGTTGCCTTTTCGGAATGTGTGTGTGTGTGGGATTGTATTTCCTTTTTCTGGCTTTATGCTTTCATTGCATTTTTATTATTATTTGTCTGTAACAACTCGAAAAGGAAGTTGCTGTGCTTTATACAAGTTACAGACACATACAAACAGACACACACATATATACATATACTCTTATGCCGTTTTTCTAGATGGCTGCCAAAGTGCACTTAAGTTCCTCATGTATTTTAAATGAGTCTGAAAACAAAAAAAAATCCATTGCAGGAAATAAACTACATACATATACATATGTACATATTTCTACATTTATATACATATACATATATTTTGTAGTATTATGTATATTGAAGCAATACTTTGACTCTTCTTCCTATCCTTTTGACCATTTTGACTTCAATTTTTTTCGTTTCCATTTATTTTATTCTCTTTTTTTTTGGACCATTGATTGGCTCATCAGCAATTATAAAAAGGGAACAATTGGCTGGCAATTTTTATGGTTTGTGTTGTTGGAGCAACTCACCTTCAATGCAATAAACCTCAAGTGAATCGGACGTTTGATTGACCACTGTACAATTGGTGGGAGCTTCCGGTTTGCCAGCAGCTATTAAATGGAATACACATGGCTCCTTCTGTTGACCCACATTGTTGTCGGCCCAGCACATAATGGTGCCAAAGTCCATTTCCTGTAAAAAAAAAAAAAAATAAATGCACACACACAAACAGATCAATCTTTTGTATTTTCGTGATTTAAAACGAAACGAAAGTTAATTCATTAAATCAATAGGAAACCCATATAAGCAAATGTCTTGTCAGCTTCATCATTGATTGATCGCAGCTGTCAATAAGTTTTTCATTAATATAATTTCGTGTAATTTGCTGATGGCAGGAAAGCGGGTTTGGGAATGGTTGTGGGTGGATGCGGCTGATTGAACAGAGAGAACTATGTTAACATGGCTTTCATTGAGCTGCTTCTGCTGTTTTTGCTGCTGCTCAACTGTGCGTGTCCATGTCTCTATGTGTATGCTGCTAAGTGCCCCGCCTGCGGGTCTATTGTTTGTCCTTTGCTTCTACTTTCCACCTTCCCATTCTTCTTTTCCTCTGTTTGTATGGCTAACTTATTTTTGTTTGCATTTTGTCAAATGTTGTGCTAATGAAAATCCTTCATATGGCCTAATGGTCAAGTGCACAGCAACAAAAGACAAAACAAAAAGCTAAACAAACAGAGACAGAGAAAAAGCTAAGAGAGAAAGAGAAGTAGAGGTACAATTGATTTTTCCACATTTGTGTTAGTATGTGGGTACCCCCTGCTCTGACAAAATCGGACCACTTAATCAACGTCACAGCGGCAAGGACTCATTAAAAATTAAAATCACTTGCACAACAACAACAAGAACAACACGAAAAACAACAACAAGAAAATGTCAACACAAATTGCAGCTTATTTATCAGTCAGAACGCGTTCTACTTGCTTGGAGCTAACAAGTTAGCTTACCCACACAGCACACCCGCCCGCACTCACAAAAAATGGGCAGGCCACCACCGCCTGTCAAGTTAATTAAAACAAGCGCAAAAATCATTGTTTAAAGCAGTCAGCCTGAACCTGAAGTAACCTACTCCATCAGTTTGAAAGGACTCTTAACTCTGAACACATCAAAAATTTATAATCAAAGTAATTAAAAGCTAGCTTTAAAAACAATAAATAATTCATTGAAACATTTTGTTTCTAGTTTTTTTTTTTATCGATAATTATAAGCTTTTGCTCAAAGGCAAAAGCAATTTGTCCAGGATAAGTCTAAAAAGATTTTTAATTTACTAAGGATAAAATAGCCAGAGATCTGTATACATATCCTGGCACCTTATGTCAAAAAAGTGTTAAAATTTTCCATTTAATTTTGCGGCTGCATTTCAGGTATTTATGTACATTTATGATGAATTTATGAAAATTAAAATATATACAAATATTCGCAAAGTATGCATGTATATGTGTGTGTGTGTCTTTCTCTCTGTCTCTGTTTTGTGTGTGTTTGAGGTTTTGTTTTACATAGTGTTGGCAGAAAGGCGCCAACTTGGCAGCTGCCAACACTGCACGTCAGTATCAAAAGCCATTTATGTGTATGTGTGTGGATGCAACACAATAATAGAGCTGCCGCAAGCAGATATTCTCAAGCATTTTAAGTAATAACCAATTTACTCGTATATACAAAAAGCATAGCATACTTTTTAGGGAGAGAGAAACTGTTGTCAGCTTTAGACTAGTGACAGAGTCAACAACAAGAAGAGCAACAACAACAAGTGTCATTGCAACAAAACTTTACGGAAAATATGCATGACCATAAAATTTATGATTATTATTTGATTGTGTTGATTTTATTTTAATGTTGCGGCAAGCCAAAGGTAAATATTGTTGCAGCTGCCAGCAAAATGTGGCGTATTTTCTTTCACTCTCAGTCTCACTAAGTAGTTGACGAATATTTTTTTTATGTATTATTAATGCAATGTACATATATTGGAAAATTTAAAACATTAAAGTGACAGTTTAATGAGATTTTATTCAAAGAATACTTATATTTTTGACAAATTTTGTTCTTTTACATAGATGTCAGTTGGCGGAAATTGTTAGACATGAAAAAGGAAGAATGGAGAATGAAAAAAAAAGTAAAGGAAGAACCATGCCCATGTTGGAAAAGCGAAATTAATGAGCTGTTGGGTGACGGCTGCCCTTTGAGCAAATCAGGCACACACACACACACACCGACAGACATGTAACAAATGAGGGAAAGAATAGGAAAGAGAAAAAATAGCAGACTGAGGCAAAATGGTAAAGAAAAATTCCGACATGTTTGAGCTGCGGTTACGGAAGCCGGAAACAGCATATATGACAACAGAACGGAAGGGATTTCTCATATTCAATTGAGCTAAATGATTTATAAGTATGGGTATGAGTTGTGTGTGTGTTAGAGTGTGTATGTATGTCGGGTGCAATCAATGCTCTGTCTGTATTTGTAAACGGAACTCATTTGAATGCCGTTTGACTATAAAAATTTTCGACTGCTTTTGATCGTTGAAATGTGAGCCAAATTTGATGTCGTCTTTGATTAGTTTTCTTGTGTCAAATGCCAAAAGTAGGTGGTGAGAATCGAATAGATAACTGCTATATATATGAAATGTAAAGACACTGAACTTTTTAGCACTACAAAACACAATAGCAACTAAAGAATGTTGTTCTCAGTCAAATTCGAAGCAATTAGTTTAATTTGTTAGTAATATTTGTGGTTCGATTGTAATATTTTAATGATCAACTAAATTTTCTATCATTTTACAGATTTCGCTTTGTTTGGCAGACATATTAATTTAGTAAAATTTACCCTTTCATTCTATCTAATCGAAACACTTTGCACACATGAAATTCAAATGTGAATACTGCAAATGATAGATACAAAAGAAATGTAGACAGAGAGGGGGCAAGTAAGAGCTTGACCATGGCATTTTAGCAAAAATGAAACTGAACTGAAAATTTGAAAACTGAAAACTCAGGACACTGTTGGTCAATTTGCTTGGTCAATTGCTGGGGTGGAATTGTTCAAAAATTGCTTTGGCAATTGATGTTGACGATTGGCAATTTCAGAGACACAGAAAGCGTATGTCTGTGTGTGCTTGTGTGTGTGTGTGTGTGTGTGTGTGTGTGTGCGAGAGCCGAATAGAGGGACAATTTGGCATTTCCTTATCTACTCATGATGATAACCATTAAAAATTATTGGCATTTACTTTAGCATTTCTCTTTCCCATAACCTTTAGCTTTTGTTGTGTATGTGTGTGTTTGTTATTTTTTTTTTTTTTTTAATTAGAAAGCAGTGCTAATAGAATTTTTAATTAAAATTGTTGGACAGCAAATTCCCCAAAAGGTTGTACTGGTTGTTATTTTTGTTGTTGTCTCCATGTACTCCCGCAACACTCCCTCCACCGCATTTCTCAGTTCTGTGGGATTTTGGTGTGTATTGTTTTTACATTTTCCTCGACCGACAACGTGACACGCACATGCGAGACCGTGCTGGCAACAACCGCCTATTAATTAAAATTTTGCTATTTTATTTCAACTTTCCACCCCAAAAATCCTTCCCTCTCATCAGACCATAGTTACCAGAAAATGTCAAATGTGTCAATAACAATTTAACATCATTATCATCATCGTCATGATCATCATCATCATAATTATTTTTAAAATGGGACGAGTAAAAGAGGCGGAAAAATTAAAATTTAATGCCAACAGAAAACCAAGGACCACAACAAAAGGTTATAGTCACATTTTCAACGTTCTGTCACCCTCAAACCATCTCTTGAGATTGATTTGGTGTCAAAACGTTTTTTCCTTTCCTTATAATTTTATATTTTTGTATAGTTTGTCTTTATTTATTTGTTACCTTAACTGGTGTATAGGTCAGCGTTGAACCTTGTGCTGAATGTGGTCGAAATCCGCTTTGTGGCATATCGAAAGTTTCGGCGGTGTTATTGAAGGACCACTTAAAGTTCTCTGGCGGCGGAAAGGCATCCACTTCGCAAACAATTTCGGCTGCTTCGTTGCGAGCCACGCCATAGATTTTCTTTTGATCGGGCCGGCAAATTGGTTTATCTGCAAGTAGAAATATAAGGCAAAAAGGGAGATAAGAGATAAGGGTGAGAAGGTAATACAAACTTTGATGTTTTCAAGTGCATTTTGCTGTTCGGTTGCAGTAACCAAACCTAAAACCCAGCCAAATCAATAATCGCATCAAACAGAATAGCTTGCTAGCTGACTGGCACCCTGTTGGGCTTCATCTTTTGTCTTTTTTGTTTTTGCATGCCTTCTACAATCCAGCAAGCAAACAAAGTAAAGGCAAACCGCACTTCAAATCCTAAGTAGAAAAGTTTCAGACTGAAGATGGCAACCACCGGGCAACCGGGCAAGCCAACTAAACAGAAAAACCGAAACAGAAAACAAAAAAATAAAAAAAAAATGGCGAAAACAAAAAAGCGACTGGCCCAAAACGTTAAGTGAAAGAAAAACTTTTAGCCAACTGAAAATTCAATTTCTTCTAATCCTTGGTCAGGCAAATCTTACTAGCCAGTTGCCGCTGCTGCTGGTTATAAAAGTTGCAACTGCAAGTCTACAATTTATTGTACAATTTGACAACTGTCGATATTGTATGCGAAAGAAAGCCGTAAACAAATTCGAAAGGAATAGAGGAAATAGGATACAACTAGATACTGGCAAGAGTCGAAGGATTGGGATTGTGTGGCAGCCACAATTCGGGTGCCAAAAAGTGTGTGGAAAAACAGAGGAAGAAAATCTTTGGTGGTACCCAACGGAAGCTTAACTCTCTGCCCACCGACCGACCTTCCTACCATGAAAAAGGAAAAACAACAGGGGCAAAAAAGTTTTAGAAGCGCAAAAAGAAAAAAAAACCAAGTAAAACCCGTAAAGGAAATGGCACAGGAAAACCAAAAGCATAAGGCAACAACAGCTACTACAATGTGGAAACGACACAAAAGCAAGACAATGAGAATAAGAATACCATGCCTGTTAAATTGCTCGAAAAAGGCAAACTAATTAACCAAAAGTTAAGGGTTTAAACACTTTCACTTTTTCTTTCTCTCTCTTCCTCGCTCTCTCTCTCTCGTTATCTAAACTGGGCTTGTGTTCAACACAAATTGAGCAGAAGATTTGAGACCAAAGTTAATTGTTATATTCGAGACAAAATGTTTGGTATTTCATTTCGAAGAGAAATTTAAGTTTTTTACCAAACCTGCTAAGCTTAAGGCCGCTAGTGAACCACACAATGAACTGATGCTAGTCGAGCCGATAGCATACACAATAGAGAGCATAAAATGGGGAATGGGGCGTATACGCAATAAAACTGCAAGTGGGCCACAAAAGGGCACGCTGTCGTTGCCGTTCTATGGTCGCACTCGAACACTCAATAATGCTCGTTTTTGTATGTCAAAGGTTCACTCGTGAAACCAAACAGCAGCAACAGCATCCTCCTAGCTAGCCAAGGGTTAACCGTTGGTTGTGGTTGGTGTTTGAATTGCTCGTGTGTGTATTGAGAAAGAGCCATGATTTTGATTTTAAATGGCCATCTTTTGCCCTAAGCGGCTGAAAATGTTTGTTAATGGCCATATCCACGTCTTTAATGATCCCCTATTGAGATGGCTCCTCTGCCTTTGCTGGCTTTTTTTGGGTCATGAGGTAAAAAGTTAAAGCTGCCAATGAACAATGAAACCTTGAGATGAAATTTATACGAAATCAATGGAAATGTTAAATGATTTCATATTAGAAAAGCTGATGATGAAAGATGGAAGTTTTTAATCAAAACTTTAAGTAAAATCCATAAGAGAGATGAAAAAGTTGGTTTCCCGGATTGACTATTTTGTGGAGCAATTAAAAATCGATATCTGCCCATTTCCAGCTGCTTAAATTTCTTTAGATTTAAATTAAACTATTTAAAAAACCATTTAAATACTGGGCCGCTGAAATTGTTCCATTGCATTGGGTTTATAGCTGAGCGTTTAAAGCTATAAAGCTTTTTACAATAATCTTATTATACATATTTAAGACAATTCCATAAAATGTACATAAAATTCTTAGTAAAGAATTTAAAAGGAGTGCATATATGCGAATTATCTGAGTGGCTTCGTTTAGATTTGACTGAAAATAAATTTGTATACATGTTCGTTTCAATAAATTCTCTATACTTACACATCACTTTCAGTTCCACCACATTTGAGTCGCCATCGCCTTCCACATTAGAGGCTGTGCACGTGTAATTCCCCGCCTGATGACGTGTGACACCCTGGAGGGCCAGATCTCCGCTGCTGACAATTACGCCAGCTCGTTGATTGTGTTGGATAATTTGATGCTGCAGGTGGCAGGCAGTCAGAGCGCACAAAAAGGGAAAGACATAAAAGGAATATACAAATGAAAAGCCGTTATAATTGGGGATATACATATACTATATATATGTGAGATGAGAGTATAAGTCAAGTGCATACTATGAATGGCTAAGCAGCTTTTGTCTGTATTGTCGGCTGGTAGTGAAGTACAATCACATACTATGAGACTATGAGAGAAGGAGAGAACTCTTCCTTACTAATTAAATGGACTCGTACATTAAAACCCCTAAGCAGCTTTTTCTTTTTCCTAATGGCCTAGTGGAAAATGATTCGGCCAGCACATAATGCTTGGAATTTAATTGATTCCCATGTACAAATGGGATCTAATAATATAAAACTGTTGCAAATTTCTAAACGTTTTATGTGAAAAGATTGAAAATCGTAAAGTAAAGTTGTCCTTTTACAAGACATTGAACATTGAACATTTAAAGTTTTATCCCTTAATTTTTAGATGTTGCGAACAACGAAAAAACAAAATCACATAAATCCCTCTTCACATATGCCAAGAGCCGCTTCATTAGAGCGCAGCAGCAATACAGTTTCCGGTGCTACGTGTTACGAATTTGTAAAAATGCCTGAAAAATCAGCCAATATTTACTTTAAGTTGCCCTCCTCTCACACACACAGACACACTTAAATATATATATATATACATATATATCAGCTATAGCCATACACAAGTGTAAACAATCTTGGCAGGCTTGACCTTTTTTCTTCTCTTTCTCTCTCACACATTCTCTCTCTCTCTATCTCACACTACCTCTCTCTATAGCTTTGGTTGTTGGCTTTTCCCAATGTGCCGGCACTCGAGAACCAGAACAGCAGCAACAACATTTTTGACGCATTTCCCCAGAGCCTTGTGCCATTTAGCAGCAGCGGCAACAACAAATTCGCACTTTCGCAGCGTGGAGCACACAAAAGGCATTGAAATAAATAAAAATGTGTATAAATATTGTCGACAAAAGTCAAAAAGAGGCCAAAACAAAAGCCCAAAGCTGCCTCTACTACTTCAGCCTCTATGACCTTAGCACAAATGCAAACAAATAACCACCCACCAACCGCACACACCAACACACACTAGCACACACACACACACACTTACAATGCATACAAATACATTTGAGAATATGTGCAAATAGCTTAAAACAATGCAACACTTTGATAATAATGTTGCTTATAGACATTCAAGTCTGCCGACCTAAAATGGGCCAAAAGTCGAACAGAAGTGCAAAGAGGGGAAGAGTGAGAAAGAGAGAAAGAAGGGAATGGGGGATTGTTGATATCCTATTCTCGTCTTTTGTTAAGACAAATTTGCCTTTCATTCATTATAAGCGCTGTCAATAATTATATAGTGTATATGGCTTTGACAAATGCCATCAAGATATCGACTGCTTAGCCATATATTTAGTGTTCGCTTCAAATTGACATTTAATTGTATCATAAAATTCATAGAAGTAGACCAAAAAAATTATGTTATATCCAATGGGGGAAAAATTATAAAATAGGACGACCTACTTCGTGGCACTTAATTTCTAGCTAATGTCAAGAAGACTAATTTTTAAATATTTGGTTTGCACTTAAACGTTTAAAACGTTGTTTTAAAATTTCTAGATTTTCTTTTTTTTTCATTACGACTGTGTAATTATTGAACTTGCATATAGCTAAGTATATATTATGATGACTTATATCGTCAAAATAAACATAGAGTAGGTATTAAATTCAGGAATTTTTAATACTAAAACAGCCTTCAATAGTCCGCCCTCAATTCGGCCACCTATAATTCCCTGTCTACTTGCAGCCCCCTCTTCACAGGGCCTTACCTTTCCCTTGGGGTTTTACTTAAATAGCCCCCAAAATGTTCGCTCAGCCATTTGCTGAGCTCAGCCAGAGGCAACCCAGGGCGTTTTCTTTTCAACGCTGCCGACTGCTGTCGCTGTTGCTGCTGCTGTCTGTCATAAAACAAATAAAAATGTCACCAGGCCATACACCAAAAACGACAAGAGCAACAACAACAACAACAGCGGCAAATAAATGGGTAGAAGAAAAAAAGTAAAAGTAAATAAAGTTCAAGGTTGACAAAATATAAGTAGAAATTGTTTCGCTTCACCGACTACTGAGTATGAGAAGCAGAAGGATTAGTTCATACAGTTTCAGGGCACATCCTGTGCAGCTTTTCCGCAGGTCTGAACCCTTTTTTTTGTTGGTTCTTTGCTCAATGCTAATGGGAGTCCAAATTATTTTTTTTTTGTCAGTATTTTCTTTTTTGGTTCTGTTTTATTTGTTGTAGTTTGTCTATTTGTTTGTCAGTTTGTTTATTTGTTTGCCTTTTTAATGCTTGGAAGCCTTCCCAACTATAAATAACCAATTAGTTAAGGTAATTTACTTAATGGCTCTAGAGATTCATGTAAATTGGTTAAATTTATTTAAATTTCAATTCATTTTCCATGTAGACCAGGTTTTCAAGTTTTATTCCCATTGAATGATTTTGCAATCAAATTTTCTGCCTTTTAGCATTTGTAGAAAATGTGTGAAACAAGCAAGTTTTGCTGTCAGTCGAAATTCACATCAAAGTTACATTTTCTTTCACAGTTTTCGCCCCTTTTTGATGTTGGTGTTGTTGTTGTTAATGAGCATGCGAAAGTTTTCCACATGCCATGAAGAACTTTTACTGTGGCTGTGTATTTGTGTAAAAGTTTAATAAAACTAATTGTTAATTTAATTTACCAGTTCGTCGGTAATTGTCAGCATGTATAATTGAATAATAACTTTCTTCATCATCTTCATGCCTGTTTTCTTCTTTATTTTCATTGTTTTAGTTACATACACACACATACGAGAATATATACATATATGTATGTCTGTGTATGTGGTATCAATTAATTGCACAAGCAGCAAAGAAAATGTCTCTCTGTTTCTCTCTCCCTCTTTGGCTACATATGTATGTATACTTGTTGATAATTGCATAAGGCACTTTATTGTTGTTAGGTTAAATTTAATTTGATTTGTCTTGAATTTTAATTGCAAATTGTGCTTTCATTGTAGATGAAAAGGCATTGGTCGGTTTCTTCTTCATCTTTCTAGTTACTTGGTTTCTTGCTTCTTTGCCAATTAACAATTGACTTTTAATCAAGGTCTCGAACCTGGGTGGGTTGTGGCCTCGCCTTATGCAATGGATGCAATTTGCTTTGCTTAGCCTTGAACTCATTACGCATACGCCATGTGAGTCGAAACATATATGCTAGACAAAAAGTGTCACTACCGATGTTGGCATTGCCATTGCCGTTAACGTTAACGTTTGCTCTTGCTCTTCTTACTTTGCCTTCACCCGATTCAGGTCTTCCTTTCATTACCATTTTTGCTTGGCACTAAACTTTTATTGTTATGAGATAGAAACGGATGGGAATGAAAGAGGGTGTCAGCTTTTTGGGGGAGGTTTGGCAACGGCGTGAAAGTGAAAATTGCAAATGAACTAACTAACTAACTGTGTTTTCTAGTTTTTGCCTTGTTAGACCAACTCAGGCATAAGCTGTATGCATGTAAGGCGTTTCAAAAAGGGGGCCAAGACAGGTAAAAACTTTTTAAAAAGCCAAAATAAGGAACTTTTTATCCAATATTTAAATAAAAAAATAAAGTGCTTAAAGTATCTCCGTCTTCTATTTATTTGATTTTTCAACCAAGTGAAAGAGTCCTAAAACATTTTCAAATTTTAAAACGCATCTCCCAGTAACGAATATACATAGATAGTATATGAAAGCAAGATTAATTATCATCTATTTAGAGCTCTGCCTATGATATTACACTGTGAACTATTTGGGCTATGATTTATGAATAAGCCCCTTTTGAATATAATTTATAACCAAGCCCATGGCTTCTGTCTGTTATTTCATCTTACTTTGACATTCATTTACATTTAACATTGACTTCTAAAGCTCATTGATTGGCAACGTAAAAATAATTAGCATTCTCTGCGTTTAGTTCTCCCTTTATGTAAGTTCTCCCCTCCATGTAACCATCAAATGGATGTTCCATTTGTTGTATACAAAAATTATGGATTTTGTATACACAACAGAAAGTTTCAAGTGTTTGTTTGCTCTTTATTTATTATTATTATGTGAATTTGGCCAAAAAGTTTTTTGTTCTTGTTGTTTGCTCATGTACTTCACGTTGTCGTCGTTGTTGTTTTTCTAATGAATTCAATTAGTATTCATATTATTCATGCACTTGATTCAATTCAGTTCCAGTTTCAGTTGCCCTTCATCCTTGTTAGAATTTATATTTGCTTGTGTATTATGTTTTATCTATCTTGTATGTATTGTCTGCTCAAGTTCTTTGTGCCTTGTGGATAAAAGTAATAAACAAATAATTTTACTTGTAAACTTTTTGCCCCACATCTCCTTCTGCCATCTTCTCGGTACCTTTTCCATTTTGCTGTTTGTTCGACCACTTGACTCAATTGCCTTAAAATAATTGGCCAATAATTCAGTAAAAATGACCACTTAATTTTTGTTTCATAATATGGCGAACAAGAAGAACAACTAACGAAAAATTTTACTCGTACGTTAAAGAAAGTTTCCTGAGTTATGACGAAGACACGCCAATGTCTGGGGAATTGCCGGAAGTGACTAATAGAAGAAGACAAGAGTTTCGTTTCTATTTCTATACCCAATTTGCCCTGAGTGCATTAAGCACTGTGAATAACATTTGAAGGTCAATATGTTTTTTATCCTCGGGGGTCGTTCGATATTTCCAAGAAAATGTATTGATATTTGGCAAGAAAAAAGGAAGTATATTAAAAAAAAGGATTTTATAATCGTTTCCACTACACTGCACAACACAATAAGATTTTTCGATTGAATCTTATGTAAGACATGATTTTTGAAATTAACATTGTTCTTAAAGTGTAAGTAAGAATGACGAGAATTCTGTTCTGTAATGTTATTTGATTAGAACTTAAACATATATGCAAGAACTTAAACATATATGCAAATATTTCTGGGCTCTAGGATTGATAGCCATTGTCCAGTTGAGAACTGTCCCATATGTTTACTCTACGGTTCATCTTACTTTCACCCTCAATCCCTCTTCCTACTTGTCTCTTTAGATTTGCTTTTGTTTTTCCACTTGTTTGTTTCATTCCATTCACTTCATCACTTCATAAATATTTCAAAATGAAAATGTTGTTACTTACATTATGTTTCCAGACAACTTTATAAGCAGCCGGATTTGCATGCACTTTACACTCAAAATAAACATCATCGCCTTCCTCAATGTCCTCCGGATTTAGATTTGATCCCAGATCCAGTTGTAAGGTGGGTATGACTGCAATGTAAGGAAGTGAGATAAGAATACAGTGACAGAATGAAAGATGAAAATTTCTAACCAGTATTTGTTGAATGCATTTTCTTAGAGTTCTTAGTTTGTGCCTAACTATCCATCTATCTATCTATCTGGCAAGAGCAATTTTTAGACAAAACTTGTTTGCCATTGTTTTAGTTGGTGAGAAAAAAAAGGAGGTTAATCTAAGCTTATCTGTGATTAGTGTCGTTTCCTTTTTTCGTCTTTTCTTTTTTCTATCATTTTTCTTTTTTAGCCACCTCTTTCACTTGTTTATTATTATTTTGTTTATTGTTGTTTTCCTGTTTTTTTTGGCAACTTTTCTCAGCTCGTTCTCTGACTGTCTCTTTTCTTTTGCTTTTCCTTTTCTTTGCCTTTTTTTTTGTTGTTTTGCCACGTTCTTAGTAGCAGCAGCAGCAGCAGCAGCAAGTTTGTTCTTTAAGCCGATTTCGTCTTTTGCAAAGACTTGTTAATGAAAATGAAATTCGCTTGCCTTAACACAGAGAATTGAACAAAGTAAAAAAGGGAAGAGACAGACTAAGAAGACTTTTAAGAAGAAGACGCAGAAGTAGGACGAGCAATGACAGTTTGAGTTGGAGTAGCAGTTTGCATAATTTAAAGACTTTTTCCATGTGCTCAACAAGTTCATTAGCGTTGACTTTAAGCCTAACTAGATGAGGCCAAGAGGATGAAAATAGACCAGGAGTACACACACACACACACACACACACACAGAGTTGCTGCGGTTGGGATGGGCTTAAGTGGTAATAACTGTCACTGGCAAAGCTGGACAAGCTAGCCAAGTTAGCTTGGGCTAATGCATTTTATGGCTCATACACACACACAGACATACAAAAAATGAAACTACAGACTCTGTATAAAACCAAAACCAGTAACGACTTTTGAGTGCAGTTGGCCACATTATGTTGCACTACAAATATATGTGTGTGTGTGTGTGTCTCTGTAAGAGTCTCTGTCTGTGTTGCCTGTCATTGTCTATTGCGAAAACTTGAACCACTGCTCGTTAGCAGCCCTTAAATTGATTCCACAAGCCGTTCTGACCAACATTGCCTGGCCATATAAATTGCATTAAGTTGAAACTTATTTCTTTTGGCCAGAGAAAAATTGGCTTATACTGGCAAAAGATTAATTGCATAAGACAGACATAATACAGTATATAACAATGAACTGGGTTATGTCTTCTCAACAGTAGTGTTTAATTTGGTATCTTAATTGAATATTATTGTCTTTTGAACAGATTTGAAAATTATTTTCAAAATCACCTATACGAAATGTTGACTAATTTTATTCTCCTTTAACTTAGAAATGAATTTGTGTCTAAATATATTATTTCTAATTAACTTATTTTTTAAAGAAGTCCTGTGGATTCCCGATAATACATTTAGTATTTGGCTTCTCATTTAATGACTTTAAATTCTGTTATTTTTTTGTGCCTTTTTTTTTGTAATTTCATTTACTTTTCTTCGTATTTTAATGCTGATGCGAGTTGATTGTGTGGAAAATAACTTTGTGTGTTTTCGCTTCGCCCCCTTGCTTTAGATTAAGGTATTTAAGATAACTTTTTTATGACCATTATAAAGTGTATAAGTAAGTATGATGTGAAATAATGAGAAAATTATTGGCACTGCTTCAACTTTTCAATCTCCAAAAAACAAAGCAAAAAACAAAAAATAAGGAAGGAAATGGAGACACAGACAGAAAGCAGGGCAAACAAAGAGCTCGCTTGAAGAAGACACAAAACATTTTTCCTTCTTTTTTTTTTTTGTTTTTTCCTCGTTTGGTTTTTATTTTCACACGCCAGGAAGTGGAGCAGCAGCAGGGAGTGTAGATGGCAGGAGATGGAGGGCAAAATATATTTTAAGCACGCTATAAACATGTAAATGAGCATGGAAATTGAAATTGTTATCTAATTTTTTATATCAACGCAGCGCGCGCACAAAAATGAGAGAGTCAAAGTCAGCAGAAGCGAAAGGAGTAGAGAAAGAAAAGTTTCGCAATGGCAATGTTGGCAGAGAAAAGTCTTCTGTAAAGATAATAGGACATGGGGCACACTGACGACAACGTCAGAGGATATACTTGAGACTTGAGACTATTGAAACATAAAAGGGGTTTACCATGAGCCAGCCACCTCTCTCCCTCACACTACTTGCCTGAGATTGTGTGTGAGTGGGTTAAAGTCTTTGAGTTGCCACTTTATAAGTATAAGTTGACACACACATATTGCCTTATAGTGTGCCGCGATTTCACGTCTCCTCATTTTCCTTTCTTTTTTTAATATTTTGCCATAGAAATTTTATTAACAAACTTTTGCCTTGGCCCATAAAACAAACAAAAGCTCGACATTTGAGCCAAAAAAAAAAAACACAAAAAGAAAAGGGAAAACGTACGCATTCCGCGGGCAAAAGCAGAAAAAAAAACTTCTTTGCCATGTCTATGGCATTTGTATGCAAAACAGTATTGATTCCCAGGACATGGGCGATAAGCGCTTGACATAGTTTATGGGATTGGCTGCCGTTCCTCTCCGCTTCTTTCATGCCCTTGCCAACCATAAGACCACACCCCGACCCCGTTTTCCATCCCACCAATCTTCTCCGCGCTCTTGCCGTTAGTTTATGTCGCAGTCATAAAACAGAAGCGCACATATGTCAAACATGTGTGCAATTAAAGGGGTCGAACGGAGGTTAAACTATCGGCCCAGTTCTGATAGATAGAAACGGAAACTCAACCAACACGATTTATGACCCCTGACTAACAAAAAACTTACACCAAATCATTTCAAATTAGTCTATCATGTGAATGAAACCAACAAATTAAGAAAGCACATCAGTTTTAACTTTAAAAATGATTAAACTTTAAACGTTTCTATGGGAACTATAATGAACCCTTTGGCTACAATGTGCAAATGTAATTTCAGCACCTACATCAATCGCAAGACTCTTTTTCTAAATGTTAATGAATTTTATAATAACCTATGCGTGGGCATTAAAACGGAAAGGGATTGTAATTTAAGATAAAGGGCTAAAAATAGAATAATTTTCCACAAAAGTTAAGCTTTCGAAATATGATATTAATCAGCTCTTACTTCTTGTATCTTAGTAACAGCTTAAATCAACTTGTTTATGTACATATATATTTCAGCATAATTGAGTGCTGTCAAAAAAAACTTCATACTTTAATTTAATTCACCATTTCCCTAGAGTTTATTAATTAATCTAAATCTAGAGAGCGTTTTTTTACTTACAAAAGACATTTAGTTTCATGGCCGTTTCACGTATGCCATTGCGTACTAGTTCGTTGGTGGCACGACAGGATAATGCTTTGCCATGATCTTCTCTAGAGGGTGTAATGGATAATACCGATGTACTGACATTGCCATCCTCAGAGACCTATAGAATTACATGAATTATATGAGAGTATAAATAAGAGAGCAAGATGAACTTACCTTTTGACTGTGACCATGTAATTCCACATTACCCATCCACCAGGTTATTTTGGCTGGTGGCCTAGAACCAATGGCCTGGCATTCGATTTCATATTTTCGATCTGCCGACATGGGCTGATTGTTGAAACTGATTTCAACCAATAAAGGTCGCACTGCAATGACAACAATATAAATTTGTTTGAGTGTGTGTGTGTGTGTGTGTGTGTTTGCATTAATTTTCATAGTTAATTTATTTGCTTAAATGGCATTTAAGGTGCTGTTGTTGTTGTTGTTGCTGTTTGTGGTGGAAATATTATGAGTTTTTCTCCCTTTTCTCTCTCTGTTTTTGTCTCTGTCTCTCTTATTCTTTGTGTTGATTTATTCAAATTGTGTGTGAAAAATCGAAATGGAAATGCGAATGCAAATGACATGCAATGCAATTAAAATTAATTGCAACAAATTGCTAGCCATGACCCATCTCGATCTTAACCATCAACAATTTCGTTTATTTTGTTTTGTTTTTTTTTTGTTTTTTCAAACTAAAACAAGCAATAATAATGTAAATGACACAACCAACAACTTGCTTATTACATTTAAATACTTCTCAGATATATTTTTAAGGAATTGTCTGCGCTATTTTACTAAAACCAGTTTCAATTATGGCAATCTTAAAATATAATTGGCATATCGCCAATTGGTTTAAATTCAAAATAAAACAGAAATTGAGCATAAATTGAAAATTAAAAAAAAAAAAAATCGTTTTATGTAATTTTATCACATATTTGTGTTAATAAATATGCATTTGCATATTCATTGTGATTGTGTTTGGGCCAATTTGTTGGCCCATTGAATGGAAAATCGCTAAAACAAACTGAAAAAATTTGACAATAGGCATAGATTCTCATAATTTGTTTGAATTTGGCTAAATTCTTATTGATTCTCCTATTAAATTAAATTGGAGTATTTGAACTAGGATGACTTGATTAAATTTCTATACAAAAAAATTAAGATATAAAGCATCATTTGAATTGGGTTCCTTTTCCTACTACCTTTTTTTCGCTACGACTTTATCCTTTTCTAAATACTAAGAATATTATTATATCAGTTGTCCATGTGGTAATTGAAACCAAAAGCTTGGGCAGGTTCATTATCGGCTCGATTCATTGTTTTATGTTTGGCATTAGTCAATTCATTTGAAATTATGCATTTCAATTATGCATTTCATAGAAAAACATAACAACAAAATTTATATAAATATATACATTTTGTTGTAATTATATTGCATCATGGCCTGCCTGAGTATTTTATTTATTTCACTTTAATTTGATTTTTAATTGTAGTTGTTGATGTTGTTGCTGTTGCTGTTGCTGCTGTTGCATTTACTGCGGTTGGCCGCGCATTTTATGCGTTATTTTAAAGAGTGTGACACATTCCAGTTAAGAAAAAAAAAAAGAAATGGGAAAAATAACAAGGGATTGAAACTATCTATATTTTTATTTATTTTAATCGCATTTTCTCTTTATGTGTCTGTGTGTGTGTGTGGTGTGTGTGTGCGTGTGTATTGTGGCTGTTATACAAGCATTTATTACAATATTATTGTTGTTCTTTATTGGTAGGAGGTTGGCATTGGTGTTGTAGTTGTTGCACTTTATTGTAATTAAATTAATTATGCACATTGCGCATTGGAAAACCATTTAAATGTTTAATTAAACGCACTACAAAATGAAAATCGAGCAGAGCAGAATTAAAATAAAAAATCGAAAAACGAAATACAAGATACAAACGAATAAGCAAAAAAAAAACCACCAAAACCAAAAAGAAAAACGGTTAACCCTGCGCCCAATTATGCAAATGAGACTATTAAATAGTTAAATTGTTTTTAATGCCAGCAAAAGATTTACACCAAAACTTTCAACCATATAACTGAAACATGGAAAAACATTTATAAAGCAAACATTTTAGTGGCTCAAATACAAGTTTTTTTTAACGTTTCGTTAAACTTTGGTTTGATTCAAAAGAATAATAGAAACAATATTTGTTGAATAAAATGAAGACAATGATAGTAAAGCATCTTTAATTTATACTAAACTTCCCGTTTTGCCTCTCTCCACTCACACTTTATTTCTGTAAATAGCTAATTATGATTATTTCTTTTTGGCTGCTTGTATGAGAGTCGTGACATTAGTAATCTAATTGTTAGTGGCCATAAAATTAACTAATTAAGGTCATACTTATTATTCAACCTGCTTTGACGACACGCACAAGAATTCGTAGAGCCACGAAAAACAGAGCGATAAAGAAGAGCAGGGTGACGGGGAGCCTACAATTCCCTTCCCTTCTTAAAACGACTCAAGGTCAAATGATGATGGCAATCTGTAGGCATGTTTATATTAATATTCGCATGCCTTAATTGACACTGTCGAAAAGTCGTAGACATTTCAATGCTCTTTTATTATCGACATGTTAACTTTTATGTTGTCTAAGTACATACACACACACCCACACACAGAGAGACAGGAACAAGGACAAGACTCAGACATACACATGACTTTAATATCAAATATGCGCATCACCAGCTGTTGCCACAAAAGCATTTTTATTTTTATTAGCCCTAAGTAAAAATTGACATCAATTGCTGTTTTCTGTTTGCCACATCGCACATAGCGCGCCAAAGTGCCATAAAACTCAATGGCCAATCTTTGGCTGTTTGGCACAGCCAATGCCTTGGGCTTAATAAAAAAAAAGAGTAGCAAGATCAAAAACAACAAAAAAATATGAGCAAATTATTAATCATTTGCAACTTCGAAGTAAATTTTTGCTTGGAGGCTGAAATAAAGTCTTCAGGCAAAAGTTTAAAAATTTGATTTAAGAACTCAAAAATTTTCATCACCTTTATGAACTTCTAAACACAAATTGTACCAAGTTTAAAGCTAATGCCTTATTAAAAAATGTAAAGTTATAAATTATTACATTTCCTAAAAAAACAAGCTTGCCAAAATTACTTCTTTATTAGCAGAGAGTATAAATCTCCATCGGATACAGGCTTACTCTAATACAGAAAATAATGAACAAGTGGGAAAGGTTTTCAATAAATCCTATGTATATGGAAAATGTATTTATTGAAAGGTTGTTTGTCTATACTCCCTCTTCTCTGCCCGGGTTGATCTAGCTGTAAATTGGCAACAATTTAATTCAATTTTTGCAATATTGCAATATGGCCATCAGAGTGGCATTTAAAAATTGTCACAAAATAATAAATTCGTTTTGGAAAATACTCGCTGAACGCATGGCAAACAATATGCCAAAGTGTAGGCAGCAAAAACTGCCAGGATATTCAGCACAAAATGCACACACTCACACACAGACATACAAACGCCAAAACGTTTCATTGCCTCTCTGTCTCTCATTCTATATCTCGCAGTCGTTTTTTTGTGTTTTTTTTTTGTTTTTGTTTATAGTATTTGCATAAGCCATTTTATTATCTAGATGATTTTTTTATTTTTTGAGAGCAACGCCTCTTTTTGGTGAATGGGAAGGTTTTTATCTGCTTGGCTATTTGTTAAAACTTTTATCGCAACGCTTAAAACCAAGCTGAACAGCAACAGTAACAACAACAAAAAATTAAATAAAAATAGTGAAATAAATAAATATAAACTATAAGTGTGTTTTGCAATATTGTTTAGATATTTTGCTGTTACCGCTCAAGGAACTCAATTGAAAAATATATATTTTTGTGTGTGTGTGTGAGTGTTTTTTTTTAATTTTATGCATAGCTGGAAAATGCCTTTTACGCTTTATTGACGAAGGTCAAAATCAGTGTGTGAGACATTTAGACATTCAGTCCGTCGAGTTGTTAAGATCAAGGGAAAAGAATCAACTCAGTAGAGAGAGAAAGGGAGAAAAGAATTGGCGGTTTTATACTCACGATATAGCTCAATGGTTATATTGGTGGCCACATATTTCTTGTGGAAATTGCTAGCCTGACACGTGTAGACCGCATGTTGGTGGATGCGTGACAAGTTGCGCACAACCAATTTGCTGTTGATGGTCCCATCGTAGGTGTAATCGACGACGCTGTTCTGGAGTTGGCCATTCATCAGCCAGGTGACAGTTGGCGGGGGTGAACCTGCAATGGAAGACAGAGAGTGAGAGAAGGGAAGAAAAGGAAATACATTAGTTTAAAGTACTTTAAAAGTTCACACAAATTATAATAAATTGCATGTAGCCTTTGAAGATTTTTATATAGCAGCCAAATGAAAATAAAACTAAGTTCAAATCTTTTGAATCTTATAAATTTCATATTCAAAGAACTCCTTTGAAAATATAAATATATCTCTGATTAAAAGAAATAATAGAAAGTGATTAAAGCTTAATGATAATCAGTGTAAAAGCTACTTGAATGCTTTATGTAAGCATTAAACGAATTTCATTCAATATTTCTTTCCCTTTCATCTCATTTAAAGGCAAGAGTTTTCTTTTTTCCAAGCTTTATTATCAACAATTTAAGACTTAGGCTCAATGAGTGTGGTCTTTACACAACATTTAATATGTTAAATTTACGCTCACTCCATTGGACAGTATTAACATCATTGTTGTGTGTTTGTTTTTTGCCGTGTATTTGGATATTTTTCATATTTCACACTCATTACTCATCTCTGATAAAGACTTTGTTCTAGTTGTTGCCTGGGTAATTGTAATTGTAGTCACTATAGTAGCCGCATGGCCATGGGAAAAATGTGCAAGTTTGTGCTGGTTATGTGACTAGTCCAGTGGCAGCATGAGCCACTTAAATCAACACACATTACTCATACGCAGCGTGTGGCACTTGGTCGGTTTTAACGACTTCAACTTAATCAAGCGCTGAAATTAGCTTTTGTGTGCGTATATGAGCGTACATTAATTTAATAGCAGCGGGTGGGCTCGACTAGAATTGGCCTCGAACCGCAACCAACGGACTCCCAGACTCTATTTTCTTTCAGTTCAGATCAGGCGGTAAAAATAGAAATCATACACTGTCAGAAAAACGAACAATACAAATAAATTGAAGCATCTTTTCAGCAACAAATTCATGCTCCTCCTAGTTTTGCAGTGTATCATAAATATATAGAATATTTTGGTATATATTTTTCTATTATTACTTAGTTATTACCGAAAATGCTTGATGATGCTAATAAACCAGAAACATTTCGCCATCTCCCCCCAAGACCCCATTAAATTCACCTGGAAAATACAGTAAAAACTAGCAGACATTGTGGCCGTTACAGTGCACTTGATATCAACGATATATATACAATATACTTATATAGCTAGACATTCAGATGTGGCACTAAACGCACATTACTTTGATTAATAACTGCCATTTGGTTGAGTTTTATGTTGTTTATGAAAATATTTCACATGCTCAAAAGCTTTTCTTTCTTCTACCCAAATATGTACAAATATATATATATATATGTGCGTGTGTGTGTCTATAGATTGTGTGTGTGGGTGTATGTCAATGTGTCAGTAGGTAGTAGATTAGCTCATATGTAGCAGGCGGCTTAATGTTTTCCTGTGATTTATTAACCAGTAAAAGATGAAAAAAACACAACAGAAACAAAACTAAAACGATTTCAATGCCAATTTAAAACATTTAAAGGCACAATATAAAAAAAAAGAAAAAAAAATAGCAAGTTAACTTGATTGCACTTTAAGAATCGTGCGTGCATTCGGTCTATAAATTTTTTTTCTTGGCTTGTCCAACATTTTTTAATTAGCTTTTCCTCTTGGCCATTTTGGATGCTCATTCATTTTAAAGGCCAAGTGAACGAACTACTACCAGTTTGTTGCGTCCTAGTTTTGGTTTTTGTCAACACAGATGTTTGTAGAAGCATTTACCGCTACGCTCTAGTTTTTGCACTAGTTTTCTTTGCTTTTTAGTCGTTTTTGTAAGAGGAGAGTTTTGCCATTTTTGAAAGAGGTTTTTATGCCAGCAGCAACACCAGCAGCGGTAGTAGCAGCAAAGGCAGGCGACGACAACGACAACATTAGCATTTCTTTGCCACACCACCCACTCCCCCATCCTAATGAGTAGTAGCATACAAATGCGTGCCAGTTTTTAGCGTTTCCTTTTGACAAAAAACTTAAAGCATACTTTTTAGGGCTTGGAATTCACTCACTCACATCTCGTCTCTTCTTGCTTATTGTTGTGTTTATATATACAGACACACCGACACCCACGCACGTACAAACAAATACACACACACACACACACACACACACACACATATATGTACATGTTTTCTCTGTTATGCAATGCTGAAATATTTGCTTGTTTTGTTTTGCATATCTTTTGCATCTGCTTTTACTTTTACTTTGCTGCTACTGAGAGATACTATCCCACTGACTAGAACAAACCGGAGAGAGTCTGGCAAACAAAGCACTTAAAAAAAACAAAAGATATAAAAACAACAACAACTGCTACTGCCACTACTAATGCTGGCTGGCTGATGATTCTGCTACTGCTGTTGGTGATAGTTACAAACAAAAAAAAACTGCAATGCCACATAAATATTTTTTATGTTGTTGTCCTTTCTACACTTTCTTTTCTGTCTTGGACCTCCTTATATCAGTGTGTCTGGTATTTTGGCATTTGCCATTTGGTCTTTTGTTCTTTACATCCATTGCGGAAGCAGTAAAATAAATTTCAAGATCTTAAGAGTTGGTTTTAGTGAAAACAAGGGGAAACAACATACATTTCTTTTACTAGACTCTAAAAATTATGGTAAAAATTTAAAGTCACAACGAACCTAACTTTAACCACTAAAGACGAACTTAAACAGTATTCTCTTTTCTTTTTCATTTCGCCCTGGCCCCATATTGTTGCATTTCCGTGGTAAAATGTGCCACAATGCCATGCAGGAACAACAACAACGACAAATGAGAAAACTAAAGTCAGGCAAAATGTTATAAAAATGTATACAATTTTCCAACAAAACAAAACGAAAAAAAAAAAAAAAAAAAATTGTTAAACTGGGTTGGGAAAAGAGCGGAAAACGCCTGCACTTCCGTTTGCCACACACTAAAAGATTCCATTTTTAGTCTACATTTACGTTGAAACAGATATGAGTGGGCATATTTATTTGCCCACAATTGGGGCTAGAAAGTTTTTCATATTCTCCGTTTCTTAAATTGTCAATAGGGTATTGAGTAGTCTACGTTGTTTGATTATAGTCTTTTTGAAATACTTTCAATATGTGTAGGTCTCGGTGTCAGTGTGTTTTTCTGTGTGTGTGTGTGTGTGTATGTGAAAGGTGCTAAAAACGCTGCGTGCAAAATTCATGACGTGCCAAAGAGGGAGAAGAAATAAAGGCGTCGATGAATATTATGCATTAGTAGCTAGGAACAACGAATTTACCCGCCCCTCTCAATTTCGACAACTTCGTAGATGTAACCCTATGCCCTGGCGGTACATTAAGCGAGGCCAGCCAAAAGTTCCTTCAATATATTCTTTATGATTTTGTGGCTGGTTGCTTTTAATATTATTTTACTACCCACACAGACTGTGAGTGTGTTTGTGTTGGCTTTATAACTTCATTTCTCTTTCTCCCTTTTGTTGGCCTCAAACATTTGGCGTTGGCGTGTCGCGCTCATTTGCAATTGCCATCCGTGCCACCCACTTCCCGCCGTTGTTCCCTCTGCCATAAAATTTACTGCTTCTTTGTCGATTTTGCACACCCTTAAGTCTCTCTTCCCCACCAGCGTCCGTCACTTCCAAAAAAAAAAGCTGCCTAACGTCATTGTCTCCATTTCCATATTTTCTTTCGTTTATGCCTTGCCCCATGCTTTTGACTCACTTCTACTGATTGCACTTGTTTAAGTGGCAAGTTTTTCAGCTTATTCTTTTTGCTTTTTACCACAGAATTGCAATTTTTGTAATGGACATTGCATGTTGAATGACCAGCAGCCCAAAAGGAGAAAACCTAGCTGGTATATGTGTGTGTCTGTGTGTTGAGAGGGAAATGAGCTTCTGACTGCCTGCCAAGCATAATGTTAACATTCGACTATAATTTATTTCCGCCTTCTGCTTAAGATTCTAGATAAACTCTAGAATTTGACACACAGAATTCAACAATTTAAAGCGGTTAATTTAGTAATTCGTTTAATAAAAAACTTTATGAAAAGTTGGTCAGACAATTTTATTTAAAAATGAACTCAAAACCATTTTAAGTAATCATCAAAATGACTTGATTGATCCTATGCTAAAGTAATGAAAGTATTTTGAATTTATGCTCTGAAAAGTTTAAAATTTCTTGCATGTGATTTTGCACAATTTCAGTTTCTTAATCTTTGAACACGTTGAAGCTCTTGCAGGCCAGACATTTTCCATTTAACTGTCAACGAGTCCACCACTGACCTCATAATGTTTGGAATATTTATGATAGTTCATTTTTTCCCCTCACACACAACATCGAAAAAAGTCTCCTCATTTGCCAAATGGCAACCCTCACTGCCCCACTCACTTGTCAACAAAACCAAGAACATGTTATTCCCTGGCAGCCCCCCTCATGTGTTTCGTTTGTCCCTTATATTTTTCCTCATCTCATCTGGACTCGCATTTGCAACATTTTCCTTGCCTCGTTTAATTGGCACATACAACATTTTGAGTGGCCAATTTCTTGTTTTTCTTCTTTCTGAATGTTTTTTTTTCTCTTCTTTTTGTTTATCGTAACAAACGAGTTGAAGTCCGCCCAGTCAACTACACGCTCCCATATCCACTAACACATACAAACACACCCACATCCACATACTCACGCAGTGGGCAGTTTGGAGTGCAGTTTTCTTTACTTGCTGGTGATTTATTTTATGTCAACGTTGACATGCCAAACCATTCAAAGTGGTTTCGCTTCCGTTACTCCCTACACTGAACAAAAGGGGGAGCAATAAAGCACGCGATTCTGACACACTTATGTAGGTCATTGTTGTAGTTGTTGCCACTGCTGTTGTTGTTGTTGTTGTTGTTTCCACTGCTGAGTTTGGTGATTGTTGTTGCCCAGCCTCACATTCGGCGTTGCTTTCATTATCAACAATTGTTGGCAAGTTGTCGACATTCAAAAAGGCTTCAAAATCATTGCCTTCTGTAGTACACCACAGATCCTTATAATCCTTTTGTATACCACCAAGAAAGACATTTGAAAAATTGACTTTTGCCTTCCCCTATTTCCCATTTTGCCCATTTTCGATTTGTTCTTCGTTTGCGTTTGTTTTGTTTTGTTTCTTAAACAATTGAACTTTATATAGCTTATTTATGATTCCATTGGCCTTTGTCTAGAATTGTTTGGGTTCTGTGCTGCTCTCTGATTTTAATTTTTGATAACTGTTCAACTTGTTGGCAAGTTCGTTGTTTTTTTGTTGTTTACTATACAATTTACAATTTACTTACCGCCATAGACAACGCAGGTAACTTCCAAACTGCCGCCCTCTTCGTAGGGTCCAGCACGAGAATCGATTCGCAGGCGACGCTCATTGAATATATTCGGCTGTAGTGGGGGAACTAAAAAAGTAAACCAAGCATGAGATTACACTGAGAACTTAATTGAGTATTTAACAATGAACAGCAAAACACAAAAAAAAAAAACAACATAACCGATTAAAGGATACGTTGTATTTTTTCGTGTATGGCTTTTATTTGAAACATAAACCAGCTAGCCGCAAATCAAAAGCAATTTGTTCACAAATGAAAAATGCCAAAACAAATGCAAGGGTCAAAGGGAATATAATTTACTATCCATACATATCGTATATAAACAGAGGCGAACTATGAACATAGTAGGCTTTATTAAATTAAATACAAGCATTTAATCATACGATTTGTAGTCCTTAAGTCCGGCCCTGACATTACGATGGACATTTATATATTCATAAAGAGTTATGCGTTTATGCATAATAAATTGTAAGTTTTGCGGCTAACCGAAAAATCATTTCCAGCTAATTTATGTTTTGCCAAACAAAATGTTAATTGCTTTTGTAATTGTAATTATATAAATAAACACTTGTAGAAACAGATTTTCAATCAAAAAAAAAAAAAAGGAAATAAATGAATCTGTTCGTGTGTCAGTATGGGACAAATTGTAATTTGTTTTTATTTTATATATACATAAATATACGCACCAACAACTTCTAAATTCACATTGCTGTTTCTTGTCTGGGATAGCTTAAAGTCAACGCGACAGCGAAAGTTGCCCGCATCCTTTTCCTACGAATGAAAACATTTTTCAATTATAAAATTGTCATTGATGTTGTTGTGGTTGACATATTTGGCCCTTACCTTAACCGGATTTATAATCAATTCCGCTGGCTCTTTGTGTGTACGAAAGACGGCTCGATCCTCAAGGACCTCTTCGTCACGCCAATGAGAAGGGGTACCAGCATGGGCGCCACGTGTGTCGTAGCTGTCAGAAAATGGAACATGAAAATGTCGGTCCACAAACAAACAAAAAAAAAAAAAGGCAAAAATATGTCTATCTCAATCTCAGATTTAACTCACCTGTAAATGGGTAAATTATTTTTATACCAAACAACCAAAAGGACTTTGTCATCAGGTAGGCTAGAGCCGACATCGCATTTGATTTGGGCCGACCCATTGACAAGAACGCGCAGGATTTCACCATCTGCATCAAGTAAAAAGAGAGAACAAAGGATAAAATAAATTTAATTTACTAACAAAACAAGTAGACTTTTATGCAATTGGGAATGGTAACAATTCAATTTCGAAAGTAAACTGCATTTAATTACCACCTCATCTCCTCCTTTTTTCTAACTAACAAAAGCTGACAATTCTGCCGCTTTTCATATTGAATATACCATACAGTTTTAAGCCGCTTAATGCGTTCGCACCATTTGGCTAAGCTTTAAAATATCGATCGTGTGTACAGGAAAAACTAGCGCAAAACAAAAAAAAAACAAGGATGCTACAGAATAAAAGGATAGAAACAAAATCACAACATCCACTGAGATAGAAAGAGCCAACAGCGAGTGGGGCCGACCACATAATATGCCAATGTGCCGCAAAAACCCCAGTAAAAGCCGCCACACGTGTAAACTAAACATGTAGTAGATAAAACAAGAGTGAGATAGAGAGAGAGAGGGGCACACGGAGATACTAGAGGGAATGGTGGCGTCCAGGATGATTACCCAGCCGCATGCGGATTACAAATGGCCGCCATTTTCTCTCTGAGCCAAAGTGTTTGTATTAGTGTATGTGCGTGTATTTTTATACATATACATGTATAAGTCTGCGGGTATATTTCCATGTGTGTTGGCCAAAAATGCAATTAAATTGCAAAAGAACAAAAGAGACAAACAGCTGCCAGCTAAAAATTTGCCAAAAATAATTTAGTTTAAAAGGAAAAGTAAACTTTACTGATGAACACTTCGATTTCTTTTCAAAAATTGATAAAGTGTTATTAAACTGAATGCAAACGTGAAATTTACAAAATTATTATTCCAGCTTGTTTCCTTACTTTTGATTGCATATTCCTTTTCATTCAGTGTATTTTGTAGTTCGTCTTCTACTATTTTACACCCCTTAATAATTAGCTGCATGTCCATATCCAATGCTTGAAATTAAGTTTTTAACTAAAAGACTACTTGCTGCTGTCTGTTCACCAGCCGTTTTGATCACGAATGTTCCCAGGAACATTATTAAGTGAAATTATAATAAAATTTAAGTCATTAGCACCAATTTATAGGAACAGCGGAGGCCAAAATAATCGAAAGAATTGTTTTAGATTCAGGACAATCAGTCAGTCACAATGTGTCGTTCACTAATCTACATGAACGTCTTGCAATGTTTTTGCTTAAATCTGTGTCAATAATGAAGAAACCTTCTCATGTATTGCCAATAGATTTGGCATACGCTTTTTACTCTTAGGGAAAGGATGGGGTCAGCGGGACACTGTCGATAACAAACGATAATGTCAGGGCAAACACACAAACATTTGAGCAACTCAACTCAACTTCTCTGGCAGCAGTTAATGCCTTGGGCTGGGCTTTTGTTTCTAATTTTGCACTTGTGTGCGCAATGTTCCTGCAAAAGGCCTATGCACACATACACATACATACATATATATACCCCAAACACTTACACATACATATGACACCTTAACCCGAACACAACGATAGAGAGTGAAAGAGAGAGAGAGGCTTGGGCAGAGAGTTCTTGCCTAGAGGCCTCTTCCTTTACTTTGTCCAGACCACATGATAAATAATCGATAAATTATGTGGACACATGTTTAATCTAGCATGAAATGGAATCATTTCCCTTCAATTTGTTGTTAGCCAACAACAACAACAACAACTAAAAAAACAGGACACACCAGATGTCTATGAGGTGAGGATAGATGTTTAAATGGATAGATGGATGGATGGATAGATGAATGGATGGTTGGTTGGTTGGTTGTATGTAAGGGTGTTTGTTAGGGCAAGCCTATTTAAATATAAATAATGAGTGCGTGTGTAAGTGTGCCAATGAGTGTAACAGCACCTCTGACCCCAAAATGTATGTCTGTGTGTGTTTAGAAATGCAATACTCCCCTTACCACACTTTATCCGTTTAATTTATTCATTGTTGCCTTAATTACATGCCAAGGCATTGCAATTACATCTACTTGTGACAAACCATAGACCAAAAGTGGGTGCATTCCAGCCAATAAATTTCACAGATATAAAAATGCAAATCAAGTTGTGTGTTAATACTTTAAAATGGTTAAATTTAACACGACGACTGCCCCCAAAGCCAGAAACTTTCACTTTAGTCAGTTTATAAAAATAGATTGTCTGATATATATTTAACTATTTACCAATTAAAAGATTCCAACAATAATTATCAATTAAAGTAATTTCTATTGTCCTTGAGAAGCTCTGGGCCAAAAAGATATACTAATTTCATTTATATCTTTTACTGTTGTTAGGCTTTTGTCTTTGACACACAATGACAATGGTAACGACAATGACAATGACTCGGGCTGCCTCTCACTGTTATTTGCCTCCTTCCGATACCTCTGCTCGTCTCTCTCTCTCTTTCTGTTTTTAAGAATCCCTTGTAGTTAACTGTAATTGAATTTTTTTCTAATTGACACTTGTCACTGGCAAAGACATTTCAAGTAGTATGAGAAAAAACAAGAAATACAAAAAGTAGGTGGAGGAAAAACTTAATTTTGACGCATTTACACATACATTTATTTCAATTTCCCTAACAACAAAAGAAGTTGAAGTACTAATAGTAACAACATCAACAAAAACAACAATAATAATGGGCCACACATGAAAACAGAAGCAAGTTGTAGTAACACAATGAAAGAGCTCCCAACAATGGGAAACCAGAACGTGGCTTGGTCTTGGAATTTATTGCAATGACGGCTAGGATGGTAGGGAAAAGTAGTGCCTGTAGTGGGAGCACATGGTTAAAGGAATGCAAGTAAACACAGAGACAACGGCTCAGGTAAGAGAGTACGGTTGGGTGAAGGGGAAGGGCGTAGTAAAAGCATTGCGGTGGCCATGGCCTCCTCCTGGTTGAATGGGCTACACACAACAACTAAATACAAAAAACCACGTGACAATGTTTTCGAAGCGAACCTCGCCGAGTGTCGGCGTCAGATAGTGACAATGCCTTGGGATAGAGAAAATGTGGAAGGGTAAGGACACGAAGAAGAAGTAACAAGCACAGTTGGTGGCAACTTTGTGTCGCTTTTGTACACACACACACACACACACACACACACACACGTAGATACAAAAGAAAAACCACATTGGAATGCATCAAGCTGTGAAGAGACCAGGCGGCAGACGATAATTGACAGAAGCAAAACGAACAAAAAACAAGTAAAAAAAAATAAGAGGAAAAAGTTTCTGTTGCAACAAGGAGAGCTGGTAAATTGTATAGGTAACTAGGCGTATGCGTGATATCAAGCAACTTACAATTGAAGTCACAATATTAAACAGAAACAGCATTATATTAAATTTTTAAATTCTTTCATTCATAAATTTTTAAAGATGACATCTTCACTTGCAAACTCTGACATCTTCAGAGCAAACTCGTATATTGCAATGCCACGCGCTTCGTTAAATCTAATAACAAAGCAAGCATCTAAAAAATAACAAAATCTAATAACAAAGCAAGCATCTAAAAAATAACAAATGACAATCCTTCTTAAAATAACACGTATTGTGACCTTACCTCTTTCTCACACTGTGACCTTCTCTTTCTCAAATTGTTGAGGTTTAGTTTTGAGATTCGAGAAGAAAAGTTTATTTCTTTTCAAAAATTCTATTGCGCTTATCAATTATAATTAGGATTTCTAAAAATATTCAATTATGCCAAACTTTTCTTTGGGGGTGGGTGATACTTACATATATGTGTCGTGCATGTGTGTGTGTGTTTGCCATAGGAAGCTAAAGGCAACAGAAAGTTCCACCCACAAATTTGGTCATGGATCAGTGCGGCCACGTGCCCTGATTCGGGGTTTTTTTTTTTGGGGGAATTTCTATTTCTTTCTTTTTCTTTTGTAGCTCACGGACATCGTTAGCACAAATTGTTGTAGAAGGTAACAGAAAGATGGAAACCCAACAAAACAAAATAAAAAAGAAGAAAACCTCAACAAGCAATCGTCAAATCAAGAAAATACCAACAGTAAGACCAAAAAAATATATATATGTATGTATAAAAATTAGTTGTAAAAGAGAAAAAGGGCAGCCAAGTGAAGTTCAAAAGCTGCTAGTTAGCAGTAATTTGAAGTAGAAGTTCGCTTGATTAAATTCTTCCTTTTTGCCAAAGTGAGTCTCCTTCTCTCTTTCTGTCTATCTCTTGTTCTTGTTCGCTTTTATTTTTGGTGCGAATAATAAATCAGCAGAGCCCTGAATTGTCTGATCGCGACACGTTCGTCTTTTGGCCGCAAAGTTTATTAAACGTCTGCCGCGACTTTGGGCCATAATTTCGATTTGGGAATGCAATAAATTTGCTTTAATGTGCAATTTATGGGACACCATTTAATTAGTTTCAGTTGTTCCAGCCGGCATTGAGCAAATTGATGTTGACAGAGATTATTGGCCTGGGCACGTAATGCTGGCTTCCTACTAATGGCCCAAAGTTGACTGCCAAAGCCAAAGGCATTGGTATCCACATTGGCATAGGCATAGTCATCGGCATTGGCATCTTTTGGGTTTATTTGTACGTGTCGCCTTACGGCTGCTTCCCGGCTATAACTTCCGCTTTACGCCCATTGACCTCGTCAACATTTATCTAACGGTTAAATGCCTCCACCATGTGTGTGTGTGTGTTTGTGTATATGTATTCTCGTATGTCGCCCATTGTCTAAAAGTTTTTGCTGCCTAACAATTTATTTGTTTTGTTGGTGTAAGTGTTTGTGTGTGTATGTCTTTGCTAGTTGGTAGTTTCTGCCTTAGTTATGATTATAGCCGTGTTTATTGCATTTGCTGAAAAGCCTTTATCAAGATTAATTGCTGGAAAATTTTTATGCCACTCTTTTGGTGGTCCTAATGTCAGGACCATTAAATATTTAGTTGCATGTTAAATAGCTTTATTTATACTTATGTCCATCCATCGATCGATGGGCGATAAAAACGATGCGTATTCTCGTACATTGTTTTCTATTTTAACCAGCAACAGGCTGCAGGTAAGTTAATTAAGAACTATCTTAGGCATCAACTCACAGGGGAGATACATTTTATTATGCAACGATTTAAGATGTAATTTACTTTCTTTCTTTCCTGACTTGGCCCCATAAAGCGTTATATATACTTTTGTAAATATATTATTTTTTACGTATCTTTAAGTTAATTAATAGTTCTAATCAATTAATAGTCCTTTTCAAAGAAAATTCAAAAAAAGTTATAACATATTAAACAGAAACTCTTAGAAAGAGTAGAAAAAAAATGTCCAAACAGTTTCTTTAATTTTTCCTTTCTGCCTGAAAACTCCAAATCAACCTTTTTATTGTAAGTTAATAATTTAAATAATTTAATATATGTATAATATTCCAATAATTGTATTTTAACTTAAATTACTTAATAATTAAAGAATTTTTCGCCATATCTGATCTTTAAATATTAAAAGTGAATAAAAAAAATATGTTAAAAATTCACAATAAAATAATTGAGAATTTAATTTTGTAAATGTTTAATTGCGAAAAATTTCTCAATTTAAATGAATAACTGCTGAAACATCTCCACAGTGAATAAGAATTTTTAACCCGCTTACCACTTGAAAATAATTAACCCTTTTTTTTGCGGCACATTTTGCATTTGCCTGAACTCTGAACTGCTGCGCCAAAAAGAAACTATTACAACATGCAAATAATAATTGCGCTATTAAAAGTTGCATATTAAATGCAACATGCCTGCAACAACAGCAACACTAGCAGCAACGAGAACAGCTGCAGTTACAAGCACTTGAGTGCAAAAACAAGCTGGTAGAATGTGTTCCTGGCCAACACCAAAAACTAACTGCAATGCAACCAAAAATGATTTTTGATACATACATGCATATATGTCGAGTTTAACACGCACACACATACACACGCACTCACACACACAGCTGGCTTATGGCCGATGGCAAATACATACATACATATGTATGTACATGTGTATATGCGTGCGTGAGTATGTTGGTTCACCAGCAGCAAAACCTTGGCCCATAAATTATTCATTGATTAGCAACAAATGCTATTAAACATGCACCTAAAGTGCTCGCCCACTCTGCCCCTCTAGTCCAATCCACTTTCCACCACTCCTAACCACTGATTTCGACATGGGTATGGGTAAATGTGTGTGTATGTGTGTGGCCAATTTTAACTGTCATTTGTTTAGTGTTGGTGCCCTCTAAAAATTGCCCAATTGCGAAGAGGACTCCAACATAGACCGTGGTTTCAATGGGTCTCTTCTCTTCGTCCTCAGCCTTTCAAATGGTCGGCTCCGAAAAGTGTGCTATAAATTTTTGTTGTGCCCATCAAAGAGCGCTAAACGGCTTACATGGACCACATACACACACCCAACCATGGACCCTACCATGCCACGCCCATTACCGTTAATGCCTGCCAAGGCCATGAAATTTTTGGGTGGAACTTTCCTTTTTATTTTTTTGTGCTGAATTTTTAATTTAAATGTTTCTGGCAGCAGCCAAAAAGAGAAAAAAAAGTTGCACGTCAGCGACGCTTTTGCGCTGATTTCGTATGTGAAATGAAGGGAAAGCTAAAGCCATCTGAATGAAGCAACGGTAAGGGGGTCTGCGGCAGTGGCTGGTATGAGTTGAAAGGGAAATTTGATGAAAATCTGAAAATGCCCAGCAAAGCGAACAATTTCAATGGCAGGGCATGCAAAAATTCTTCTGTGTAGGCGAAAAACTGAACTGGGCTAGGTGGCAGCCATTGCTGCTGCTGCTGCTGTTGCTGCTTCTGTGGCTGTTGTGGTTTTTAGGTTTCTCGCAAAGGTCACATACACTAACCCGGTCTAACACATGAGTTATGCAGCTGCTGCTGCTGCTGCTGCTGCTGCTACTGTTGCTCCTACTGCTCGGTGCGGCTTTTAATTTGCTTAATTTTGCGCTTAGCCACAGCAGCTGTGAGATGTTGCCCGTCGGCTACTTTGCCAGCCATTTTAGTTGTTTGGATTCCCTTTTAGAGTTTTTTATTTCAGTTTCCTTTTTTTTTTGTGTTTTGAATATTTTTAGGAATTTTTTCGCTTTCTCTTCTTTTTGCCTTGGCTCATTCTCGCGGCTTTGTGGCTAATGTGGCAACAGCTGTTTGAGCATTTTTTGAAAATGAAATTTGCGGTTTTTTGCATTTTGCCTTGCCATTGATTAATTGCTTATTTGAAAGGTTTTAAACTTGAGAGAGAATAAAACGTGATGTTCTCAAGGGATTAACCCACAAATACGCCACTTACATATAACCATATCAAATATACACACATGCGAAAGCACATTTCATTTAGCTTGCTTGCAAATTGATATTCATGAATAATTTAAAAAAAGGATTTTAACCCGACTCCGTATATGTATACATAAATGGATGGTAAATGTGCGGTGTCTGCGTATCAATTAACCTGCCTAACACTTTGTTGTGGTTTCTGTCCAAAAATTTGTGAAAATAAAAGCCAATATATGCATCGTTTACTAACATTACAAATTTCAATCAGGTCACCATTTTAATTGACCATTTCATGCGGTGAAAACGAAAAAGCACTATAAAATTTAGTTGATATTAGTTTTATCTATTGAATTTATCACTTTTTCTGTGGTCTGGCAAATTGGCAGGAGAAAATAAAAGCTGGTCCAGCTGAACCACAAAATTATCTACTACTGTTCAGGAGAGTTGCTAACGCGGCAAAAAACACAAGTTCAACGTACCAAAACAAATATAAAAAGGACATTCATGCTCTAAGGATTTTTGCATAACCATAGCCATTGCCATGTGTGCTTGTGTGGGTGTGTCTGTGTTTGACTTTCGACTTCCCAACCAAATTGTTATCAGACATTTTAATAATGGCCAGCTTAAAGTGTAGGACAAGAAAAATGTTTGCCAACAAAAGGAAGCTGTCTCCCCCACTGGCAAAAAGTGAGAAAATCATTAAAAATTCTTAGCCCCAGACAGACACACAGAGACGAAGGGACATACACAGAGATAGACAAGGTATAGTCCCAGACTATGGTCACATGCTGAGTATTTAGTTAAGGCCAAATTGATATGTCTGCCAGATGAAAATGTAGATGAAGATGAGACAAGACCGAGCCAAGGACATAAGAACACTCGAGTACATAACACGGATTGAAGGAATTAAAGAACAGACGAAAGTATCTGCCTCTAATTCAGGATTCAGAAGATGCTTTATTTGCCACTGATCAAGTGGAAAGAAAAAAATTAAAGCTTAAAAATATTTTACATGATGTTGATAATAGAATTTTTTTAAAAGGATTTTCAGATATTCTCGTATTCTTCGATTTCTTACATACAAGTCTCTAGTTGCCTAAAGTACACATCAATTACACCTTCCACATACACAAACACACTCACACACACAAAAAGCAGGAAGAAGCAAAGCAAAGAAAAGAAAACGAAGCACAAAGCAAACAAAGCAATGAAACCAAACTCTGCCAAGGCTGAGGGCCAAGTCAATAGGCAGGCAGGCAGCTGAGGCTCCACGACAAAAGAAAAGTGGATGCCAGAAAAAAAACCTCCTAAATTGAGGTTGAAGCAACAACAAGAAAATGAAAGCTGCTAAGCAGCTTCCATGCCGCAACAGAAGAGCAAATATCTAATACACAAAAATAAGTGTGTTGGAAAATTTATTTCATCAATTTAGAAGTAAATTGTTTGGAGAATACAACATTGGACCAGGAAGTGAATGGCAACAGAAGGGTGTGGGGGGTTGAGTGTGAGAAAGACTATAAACAGCTTAACCCACAACAAATCATAATGAACGAAGAGGTAGATACATTTTTGTATCGATCGATAATGCTTTAATCCTCTTCGCTTCCATTTATGTGTGGTACCAAAAATGTCAACTTAAACATTCTCAACTGCATATTACGCATACGCAGCATGGGCAGCACACATAATGTCAGACAGATAGACACACAGATCCAAAGTCGAGTCAGAGAGTTCAGTTCAGGCCAGCTTACCCGCAGAGCTTTTGCCAGATAAACGCATACAGTCCTCCATTCTCTATTCCAATGCCTCCTAACAACACCTCCGCCATGAAGTGCAGCCACAAGAGTTGTACGCCAACGACTCATGGCGTCGACTACATGTGTAAATTACGAGTTTCACTATACAGGATGGAAGAATAAAGGCAGCTACAGCACATACATGGTCTCAGAAACCCCGTGTAAAAGTGTACGTAAAAATGCATGATATATGGTAAATGTTTTGTGGCATTTTTGGCTTAGTTTTGCAGCTCGGTTACCAAAAGCTCAAGCTGACTTTGTCCTGCCCCTAAGCTGCCCTCTATATCTACCAGTTGAAGTTGCTGGAGCAGTATCTGTATCTGTATCTGTGGTTGGTGCTACTGCACACTCTGTGTGTATCTTTTTCAGCTCCTTTTTCAACTTGTGTAGCCCAAGCATAATGCATACAAATTGTGGCATTTTGTGTGCGTTTCGTATGAGCATTGAACATGACATTTAACTGGCGATTGTCATTGATAACGCCATAAAAAATGTTGGACTTGAACAGAAAACAGGAACCAACGCTAATCAGGTGAAACCACAAGAGCGTTCAGGTAACGAAACGATCCTGGTTCCTAAAACCTAAAAAATTGAATTATCTTTTGAATGGAAAACCGGCAGACAATTTAAAAATTACCCGCTTGGAAAATTCAATCAGCAAGCGGACAACCCACAAAAAAGAAGCTCAACAAAAAAGGCCCGCCTTCTACCTTTTTCTCTCTCTTACTCTCGCTTTGTCTCGCTTGTATATTTTTTGTGTGGTGTTGGCAAGTAAATAAATAAAAATAAAACGGCCCAACAAAAAATTTTCTGGCAGCTTCTTTAAAAGGCGAACAGAAATGCTTAAGATGCTTAGTTTTTTTTTTTCGTTCAGAATAAGATGGAAAGAATTTACACAAAGGTTTTAAGGAATTTCGTTACTCCTTATATATAAATATATACTTATATTGACGCCGTCTATAAGCTGCTCAACTGAAGCGCGTAACGGCAATTTGTGCGTGTTGCTTGCTTGCCGTCTAAAAAAAAAGGGCGGACTAAATCACTTGACCAACCAACAAAACAACAGGCTCGAAATACTTAGGTAAACAGTTTTTCTCTTTCTATTAAAGCACATTAAAGCACATTGCATGTTGGCAAATTGTTAGTGTATATCCACCTAACCTTGGCAAGGACAATCCCGTGATTTCGTTCTTATTTTTTTTTCGGAATGAAAATCTCATAGAGTTTACTTTTAAGCGTCCTTAATCCTGCTTATATCCAGGAGCAGCAGCAACAGAAACAAAACTCAAGTACGTGAGAGCAGACTGAGATAGAAACCAAAACAACAACAGTTTCATTATGCATCCTGCAAAATCTAAGTATGAGTGGATTGTGTATATAAAAGTATTTATGTGTGTGTGCCACAGAGTTTGGTTTAGGTGTGAGTGCGATACGTTTCCTGCTTACAATTATTGCTTCATTTTTCAATCTGAAGTATCAACATTTTCACATGAGCGACACAAACGCAAATTCATTATACACAAAACGTGATACCTCGGCACCCAGTCGCAGTCTCAGTCAGAGTAATGGCTTTGTCTGTAAGTAGCTTGTGATTGAATTGAGCCAACTCAAGCCCCAATCTCACATTCTATATATGTATGTATGCTTGTATAAATGTACACATACAATCTACATTTCTCTCCCTTTCCTTTACCTTCACCAGGTAAATGAAAAATGAAATCAAAGCATTTAAAGCGCGACATGCGCTGACAATGTAAGCAATGCTAACCAAAACCAACCAACGTAGCAACGTTTCTACCCTTTTTTGTTACCCTCTTTGCTATTGCTCTTTGTCGCTGCCATTGGATTAGCGCCTGATCCTTGTTATTTATGTGTATTTGCCACCCACAACTCGCAGACACACACACTTTTCCTACACAGTGTGTCGCAAAATCAAAACCATAAAAAATGCGGAGGCAAATAGAGAGAAGCTAGGATACTCCATTTACTCACACACTCTCACAATAAAACCTTTTCAATTATTTCTGTTAACGTTTGCTTGCTTGCTTTTTGGTTTCGCTGCTCGGTAAAGGTGTTTACTTTGCTTGGAAAAACTAAAATTCTGTGGGTGTGTGTGTGGACAGGACGATAAAAAAAAAACAAGGTAAAACAATATTCAAAAAAAAAAAATTCTTTTGCTAAAAAATTGCTATAGCTCGAGCTTAGCCTCTCTAAATTCTGTTTTCAATTTATTCATTTTGTGTTACAAAAAAAGCTTCAACCATGCAAGTTTGCAGCCGGAATTGATTGAAATTTCTTAAAAATCAAGCAAATCTTAATATTTGTCGGATACAACTTTCCAATTAAGGTAATATGTTTGTACATATATTCAGAAGAATTTATATTAAAAATGGTGCTTGCAAACGAACTTTTACTACATGACAGACCAATCAATTAGATCACATTTCTATGGCAATTGTCGACATTGTCGCTGTCGTTCAATTAATTTTGCCCTCTCACATCAAATGTCATTTTGAGTTTATATTGACAGAGTGAAGAATTGCCTTTTAGCGCCCTAAAAGCAATTCGTTGTAACTATATTGGACAAGCGGAATAGTTTCGTGTGCCATTTAATGTCTTGCGTAAACAATTTTAATTTCTGTATGTCCATGGCAAGTTTTGCATTTATAATTTACAATGAATGGCAGGAAGGAAGGAAATTATATGAAGGGTGGGACAATGGAAAACACAATTCAGCCATTCGATAAGAGACGACAAACGATGGCGCATGCCTTGAGCCACACAGCCGCATTTATACATACATACAGACATAGTTGGTAGTTAGTAGTTGAAACTGGTGGCAAATTATGGTAATACATACAGGAGGCACATAGAAGGAAGCGACGACGAGGGCTTGCCGGAGGCACTAGCACACGCCATGGCATGGCATGTCAGTGGCAGGCAGTCAAATAGACAGGGAGACAGACAGACAGACAGAGAGAACGAGATATAGAATGAGCGTCTAGCCATGTTGGTTGCATGTCTGAGGCAATGCAAGTGACAGTTTATGGTATGCAGGTGTATGGCATGCATTTTATTTGCTTTCGATTAGGGCAAACAACAAACCCCTCGGGGGACATAGTCTGAACCCTAGAGCCGTGGCTCTTGTTGTCTCTAGGCCGGTCTTGTTTGTTGGCCATGTTTATGGCGACTAATTTCGTGTTAAGAAATTTGCAAAACGGCAGAAAGTTCGTTTGTGTGTCCTTTTGTTGGCCTTTTCTACTGCTGCCTTCCTGTTTTGCCGTGTTGATTAATGCCCAATTGAAGTCGCTATTAGTCACGCTTGACGCACTTTTCTAATTCCCTTCAAATACTAAACATTTGCCCCAACTCTTCCACCTGCAGCCACTTATCAAAGGGGGGCCGAAGGCTGTCAATGACAGCTGTTATCGTTTTACATACATACGCCCCATGAACTTGAATTTTAAATGCCCCAAAAACCGCAAAATAACATGTCTGTGTGGCCATTAAATGTCAGTTGCAAGCAATCAAAAAAGCAAAAAAACAGCAAAAAAAAAATCGTTCATATATTAACCCCTTGTGAAATGGACTGCCAAGCTCATAACTGTCAAAACTGACATAGGCACAGGAGAAACTGTCATGTCATAAATTTTATATACACAATTTGTTAGTATGTGTTTGTGTGTGTGTGTGTGTGTGTGTGTGTGTGTGGATTGCACGTTCTTTTTAACTTGAATGTTAGTCGGAACTAACAGCGTTTTAATAAAAACAATTTAATATCGTAAAAAGATTTAGCTAGCCTTTAAGTTACAAACGAAATTTTGCTGATAAAAGATTTTTAAGCGTTTCAATGATCCTTGGTGTCATTCCAAACTAATTGTTGTTAATTGAAAAGTAATAACGAATTTGCGAATGTAAGTTAAGCCGAAGCTCAACTATAATACAGACAATTAATTTTTTCTGGAAGGATTTGTGAAATGTTTATTTGACAAAGAAATGTATTAAGGAATATTTAAGTAGATAGATAGATCGATTTTGGGTTTATTAATAACTGAAAAACTTTAGAGTAGAGTTATTGCAGTTCGTTACTTCAACTGGTTACTGTTTTCTGCCTTTTTTTCTGTTGCCTGTCTAAATCAACAAGCTATGGACTTTGGCTCTTTGTACATTTGCATCGCTTGATGATATTGTCACGTTCCATAAGCTACGCTGCGTATGCGCAATATGGCAAAAATTGAGGACAACGACAAATAAACATAATTTTTGTTTTATTTTGCTGCTACTACGTAGACAACATCAACAATCAAGCTAAAAGCCACACGTTCAGGTAGAGTGTTGGTGTATATGTCGGTGTGTGTGTGCTTGTGTGTGTACACATGTGTGCCGCATATGTAACATTGTTTGCCTGGCCAGATTAAAAATTATGCTTTGTTTGCCAACTGTCAGCACAAAAAACAGCAACGACAACAAGAGCAACAAAAGCGACAGCATAAAAAGTTTTGTGTTTCTTTTTTTCACTTTTTTTTGGTTTTGTTCTGGTTGGCCCACAATGACAGGCCAAACAAAACCAACAAAAAAAAAGGAAAGTTTTTTCGGTGGCTCATTCTTACCTTGTACCGAAAATGTGTCTCTCTGTCGCTCTGTGCACACCTCTCTGCTACCCTCCCACGCATCATAATCATCATTTTTTTGCCTCTGCTTTTGTTTTTTTTCACTTTTCGTAGCAATCAGCATTTTTTCTTTATTTCTCTTGTTCCGTTTTGCAAAACTTGAAGTTTATTTTGTAAACATGCCACTAAAAGTTTTCCACTTTGCTCTAAAATACTCAAACCGAATGCCAACACCAGTGATGAGCTGTCCCCACCCGCTGGTCTCTGCATGGTCCCTGCCCATCAACTACCTACCCTCAGCATGGCACAAGTTATTTTTTTTAGTTAATTTAAAAAGTTTTTTCTTCCTATTTTTTATATATGTGTATGTATTTGTTTTTTTTTTTTTTTGATTTGCTGCAGTCAGAAAATTGGTAAACGATTCGTCGAAATGTTACTACAACATTTTGTAGTTGCCGTTATGGTTGAATCTATGCTTTTGTATGTATGTGTGTGTATGTTTGTTTGTATTTGTGGCCATGGGAAAACTGACATTTGGTTCGCCTTTCTATTTTGTCAAGGAATTGCTTTTACAGTTTTTGGTTGGTTTACTTTTCTTCTGCCGCTGCTCGAAAAATGTTTCTTTTATTTATATGCTGTCACAAAAATTGAATTAGAAATCGGCATGTTGTGGCAGCTGGCTCCCTTGTCTCTCTCTCTCTCTCGCTCTCTCCTTCTCACTTTTTCTTGGTACCACTCAGCATGTACATACATATATGGCCCTGCTGTCATTGATAAAGTTTTGCCCTAATGCTACAGCGATTTTAATGAAATAGATATAGACAAGCTATATCTTCTCAAAATGCTAATTACATATATTTTATACTTTGTACATACACATTAAAGAAACTGATATTTAATTTAAGTAGCGAAAACAAGAATTGACAACAATTATGAACCAGCTAACATAGTTTAACTAAAATAAGTATATATCACTTACTGAGGATTATCTAATACATAATTTATTTTTCACATATTTAGCAAGGAGTTACATTTTTCTTAGAAACTTTTCAATAGAAATTGAAAAAGTATTGCCTACTTTTTGGGGCAACCGCACATTTGTATCTGTTTTAATGCCTTTAAATAGAGAAAAAGCTAACAATGATTGTTTCAATATTATTATCAGAAAAACGTTTAATGTATATTGAAGAGAATTCTAGCATATCCTATAACTGCAACAGGAACAATGGCACAGTGCACGTTTTGCAAGCTTTAATTAGATTTTATTTTAGAGTCAGGAGCAGAGACAGCGACAGAAGCAGAGGGCAGACAACGGAGCGAGCACGCAGCACCATAGCAAAGGCCTGTTGACAACTAAGTTCTGTGTGCTCTGGCTGCCACTCACGCTCGTTCTCTCTCTCCTTTTTCTGTTTCTCTTTGGTCCTTGCTCTATCTCTTTCCACTTCTGTATGTGGCAGGGCAAAAATTTTTGCGCTTTTTGCGTGAAAAATGATGGGAAATAATTTGCCAACGGCAACATCAACAGCGACAACGACAACAACGGCAACGGCAACGGCAACGATGGCAATGCCAAACGACGATGACGAGAACTTTAAGCAAAGTGTAAGTGGGTCGTCGACGTGGACGTGCGTTTGACGTGGCCATTTCGCGTACCTTCCCACGCTGTGCTCGTCGCTTGGTTTGATGCCAGTGTTTACTCTTTTGCTGCTTCACGTCGTTGTTGTTGTTGTTGTCGTTGCCTTTCTTGGTACTCTATCTCTTTCTCTCTCCTTCTTTCTGTATGGGAGTGTGTATTTAGGTGAAATTTATTTTACTAATTATTATGTAAGCGGCCACTCGCTCTCTGTAAAGTGTTGGGTAATGAAATTAAAGCGTTCCTAAAGTGTCCCAAGCCGCTGCCTTCAACTAATTTTATGTTATTTATTAGAGTTGGGTGGGCAGGTGATTCTTTTTATACGAATTATTATTGAAAAGAGATCCCTATATATAAAGATAAATAGTTGTTCGTTTTATATAACGTTTAACTCAATTTTATTTACAGTACCTATATTCCCTTTTTTTTTGGCATTAAATTCCCCAGATCCTGTGGGGAGGAAAAAATATATATAGTCTTTTTTTACATGCAACTACAGCAACAGAAAGAAAAACACCAACAACAACAGCACACGGTCACATATTTTTTTATAGCTCTCTGGGGATAATCAGCAACAAAAGCTAATGTAAAGTCCAACACACAGACACATAAAAATGAGAATTTATGCATTTTTCATTTTTTTTTCCTTACTTTTTTGTGTGTTGTGTGTTGTCCAACCATCAAGCCAGGAAAAGTAGCCTCCTACTATGGGGACTGGTTGTATCAGTGAAAGAGAGATGTATGTATGAGATGTGTTGGCCAGGGGATTGAACGGGTGGGAGGGTTTAGCTGTAACCAAATGACGCAGGTGACATTTTTGTGGATTTGTGGCTATTACAACAGCAACAACAACAAAATATACGCAAGTAAAGCAACAAATAACCGAGAGTCCAACGCACATGTCGCAAGTGGCTACAAAAAAAAAAGTTCATAATGAAGTTGTAAAAATTTTGATAATTTGAAGTACTTTTTTCTTTGTTGCTGCTCTTGTCGTTTTAATTTTGACCAATTTTACCTTGAATGTTTATGCAAAAATAAAACTTTGTTAGCAATTTTAAAAAGTTTCATAGATGGAGGAAATGAGAAGCTGAGAAATGTTGACTGAAGGCCAAAAACACATACACCCACACAAAATGTGTAACAAAATTGTTTAAATTGTTGCTTTTGTTGCCAGAGGAATGTTGCGTTGTTAATGAAATTATTTAAAATGGAAGAATCAAAATATATTTGAATGCCTTCAGTTAAGTACTTGAAAATAGTTGAAATATCGCTTTCATCCTCAAAAAATTGTTTTAAGCTGAATTTTTAATCACAACTGTTAAACTTTCGTTCATTGTGCACACAAAAGTTACAAATGAGCAATTAAAAATGCATAACTTTGCCTTGCATAATTAAATTTAATGTTTATTCTTGTTGGTTGGTTGTTTGTTGCTGTTATCTTTATCACTCACACACACACACACACACAGTTACACATACAAAAACAATTTACAAGTTGAATCTTATTAATTGTGTGGATATACCCTAGAAATTTTCTTCAGCTATGTAGGTATATTAATTCATAATCGAACATGCTGAAATTCCTTGTTATTGCATCCTTAAATCAATGTCATATAAGTATATTAGTCTATATGTATCTATCTATCTGCCACATTATCAATTCTATCCTATACCAAATTAAAAAACACTGCAAACAAAATATTAGTTTTTGAAAATAAATGTACAATGATGGTTACAATACCTCATCCTTTTAAAATTCATGTATGAATTATTGCTTAAGATATTGAATTATAAATATTTTACTAAGGGCTATATTAATCTTTTTAGGTACGTGTCTTTTACCGTAATTAGCAGTTATAAAAGAAGTCCTACAATACAATTGAAAAAGCTTCGATAGATTAAAGCCATTAAATGAGGCAATTCGGAAAAGGCTTTCGGTAAAGTAAGTAAAATATTTCATATATACATACATATCGCAAAATTTCTGAGTGAATAAACTTGATGCCCCAATCCAACATATGAATTTAATAAATACATATAAAAACGAAAATTATATATGGAGTGCGAATCAGTTTATAATATTTTATTTATTCGATTTACTTACCAGGCTTGAAACCATCGCTATGCTCGTGGGTTTCAATCAATTGCCATTGGCTCAGGCTAATGATCAGGCAAAGGATCAGCCAAATGGAACGTATGCTGCCAGCTTTGAGCTGCATGCTGGAGTTCAGGAAGAGAGAGAGAGAGAGAGAGTTTTGCGGTGGTCGTTCTCTTTCTCTTATGTTGTTTTCAATGTTAGTTGTGGTTGTATTTAAGCCCAGTTAACGTGACATGGGCATTAAAAATGCAAATAAATTTACTTGGGCAAACAACATCATTTTCAAAGGACATACACACACGAACAAACAAATAACACACTTTATTTCTGCTTATTCTTTGCCCTCTCTTTTTCTCACTCTCTCTCTCTGTTTTTTGTTTTCGGTATTTTTGTTACTGTTTTTTACTTAATTAAAAACTTTTTTCGCTGCACATAAATTCATTTTAATATTTACAAACATTTTTCGCCGCTGCTGCTGTTTCTGTTTCTTTATGCCGTTGCCCGTCCAAAAGGCATAACCGTTAAGATGAATTTTTAATAGAATTTGACGGGGAGGCTCGACAAAAGCACACACACACAAACTTAGGCATATGTATATGTATATGTATATGTGCCTTTATTTATAAATATTTAAACTGAAACGCGCACGTGTTGTTCATTCCGTTTTTTCTGTTTTCCTTTGGCATACCGAAACAAAAAAAAAAAGAAGACATCAAATGCGTTCTCCAAATCCAAAATCCTTTTAGTCAGTCCTTCTTTGGTAGCTGCAATTTGAATAAGAAGAGAAAAGAGATTGCTGTGGTTAGTTTAATTAAAAGTTGCATTAGAATAAACCATACACATAGTAGACACAATCTCATTAATATCTAAATGACAAGAGGATGCCAGAGCAATGCCAATCAATAATGATAGATTAGCCAAACTTATACACACCCACGCAAACGTATAGCCAAATGGCAGTTACGCAAATGAATAGCCAAAGTTTTATGCCGTGTATTAAATGGGAGCACGTGTTATCCCTTGACATAAGCAATCGAAATGTCAATACAATCTGACCTCCTATCGTAAGGTTTTCCTCTCGTTTCCCTCATAATCATCATTACCATCATCATCATCAATCCCTTTTGCTAACTAACGATAATTGACAAAAGAGTCATGAGCAACTTTGACTTGAAAGTTTTTCGCCACGTTTTTGTTTAACACGCAGTCGAACAAGCTGACTAACTTGTACTTGTATGACAGCTTCAAGGACCCTAAAAGCTAGCAACACCCATGGCCTATGCCAAGACCAGGACCAGGACCAGGACCAGGACGAGGACCAGGTAATGCCACCACGCACACACATACACAAACACACACACACAGTTAGACTGTGTTGGCCCAAAGTTGTTTCTTGACTAAGTTTGCATTGGGTAATTAAGAGCTGTGCAAGTGTTTATTGAGAGATTGTCGACAGTATGAAAGAAAGAGCCAGTAAAAGAATGAAAGAGATGGAAAATCAAGTTTGGCTAAGTAGTTACTGCTCATAGGGCTGCTGCTGTTTCTAGGGAAAGCACCAAGAAAAACTTGTAGTCAAGCCGCAAGTGCCATGAGGTTAAGCAGAGAGGGAGAGAAACAAGTCAAGCGATTAGCAGCTGCTTTTAAATTGTGCAGCTAAAAGAATATGGTTAGTTAGTCAGTGTACATACACTTATCAACTATTTAAATAATAATATAAAAATGTGTTTTTACTAAATCAGTTTCGAGTCAATTAAATGTACATACTTCTTTTTCTTTAACCATTCATTAACCATTCAAAATGCCTTGTCATCGCATTTATTTATTAAATTTCCAAAAACGATGTATAGTAAATATCAAGAAGAGTTGGCAAATATAAATTAGAATAATTTGACTTCTGCTTCTTAAACTTTGTTTTGGTCATTAAATTTGTTATAAAACCTACACAGAAGCTAAAATTGATTTAATAAAATCAATTGGATTAATGTTGAACTTTTAACTTGAATTTTCTTTGCAGGCACAAAAAGTGGCAGGGACACATACTACTGCCTAGTCAGTGAACCCATTGCAAATGCATGTTAAATAGTCAACAAATGGCACATTAGACATTGCAAATGTCGGCACAAATAACAAAAACAGCCAGAAAAAAAAAACACAGCAGAAAAAAGAACCCAGTCAATTATGCCAACAATATGCACACATTTCAAAAACCCGAACGGCAACAAAAACGACAACGATATTCATAAAACTATTGCACTCAGACAGAACTGTTTAACAACAACAACAACAACAAGGGAAGTGGTGAGTAAGGGAACCCAGCAAAACGAAACAAAATGAAATAAAATGGTTAAAAAAAAGAAAGGAAAAAACGGGAATGCGAGTAGGAGTCGCTGTCGAGTGAAGGAAGGGGGTGGGTGGAGGAGTCAGTGTAAAGTTGGTTGATAGTTTTTGTTGTATGAATAGTGCAGGCAAATGAACTACCCTTCCAACTTCAACCCACTTTACCACAACTGCAACCAAATGGCTCCTGCTCTACCTCAACATCAGCCTTCGAATGCCTTTTGGCGTTTAGCGCATAAATTGAGCGCAGCAATTTCATTTAAATGTGCACAATAAACTTAGTTCATGACCCCCCAAAGCTATAATGTTTTTCTTTTTTCCTCTCGTTCTTTTTCTGCTTATCTCCCTTTCTCTCTCTCTCCCTCTTGTATCTGTCTCTGGCCTGTCTGTTCATCGTCTAAATTGTAAATCACATTAAATTTGCGAGCAACATGCATAATGTAGAAAAAAAAAAAGAAAGAAACAAAACCAAAAAAGTACTGAATAAGGCAAAAGGTAAAAAGTTGCTTAGAGAGTTGACAACCCTAGCACTTGCCGGAAGTGCAGCACACGTTCGCACATACTGATACATACACACACACACACACACACAGACAAACACACACATATTCAGTTACTAACCGCTTGGCAATTGAATTCAAATGAATTGCGGTTGATTTTTATAACAAAGCAAAAGTCACCAGCAGCAGCAGCGGCAAAACATAGAAAATAGAAGTTTGAAAAAGTATCTGTCACACACATACATATGTACATATGTATAAACAAATACACTCACACTTCCACACACAAACACGAATACGAAACACATGCGAAATCAATAAACAGAAGGTGGTTAGTTGGTTTGGGTTGCTTGGTTCGTTGAGGAGGGTTTTTTGAGGATTGGGTGGGGCTGAGAGCAACCACATAAAGGTAATTTACTCGCTTGACATGCTTTTGCCAGAACTTGACAAACGGTTTTTCTGTTTCCTTTTGTCGTTTCAACTGTTTTCTTGTTGAGATTTTTTGTATTATTTGCTGTTGGATTGAATTTGAATTGTCGGCTGAGTGTAACCAAGTTTTAAAGTGACATTCTTTGACAATCGGTCTAAGAAGTAAATAAAATTTGTCAAAGAAACAATAGAAAGTTTACTTTATTTGTTGATAACAGAATTCATTAGAAGTTTACAACAGAAAACCATTAAGCTAGATCATCTTATATCTCTTTTATCTGATTTGAAACTCGCACAAATAATGTCAATTACATTTTTTGTTAAAAGCACGACCATTACGATCACTTAAATTGAAGCATTATTTTAAAAGCCTGACGCTTGAATATTTTATATATTTCTCATACATTTTATTTACAACTTTTCTGTTCTTCTGGGTCATTCATTTTAAGGCTTAACCTGGCAACACCTGTCCCAACTTATGGCAGTATGTCGCTCTTGCAACTGCAACAATTTTGTTGTAGCTCGATTTGCATCGAACTGGCGGACTGAGCCCTGTCCTGGCCAACGAGCTAACGACAAGGCTTATCCGCTGCCTCTGGGCAGGAGTGACCATGCCCACTTTCATTTCGACAACACGCTTAAGTGAACTGCACTAAATAATACAAAATGTTCATGAGAAAGGGACCAACGGTGGCGGTTTTGGGGAAGGTGGGGGCAGATTAAGGTAAAAATAAAATCGTTGAATATATTTCCCAATTCTTTCGGCTTGCATTTTTAATATTGCGCTGAGGGTGAGCCTGGACTAGGCGGCGAGGCGGACAAGCGTGGGTGTGCATGGATAGGTCGACCTAAATATTTGCAGTGCTGTTAAATTAAAAAAGTAAAAGTCAGCTGCAAATGGCATATAGACCGAAAGAGAGATAGAATGGTAGAGAGTGGGAGAGAGACAGATAGAGCAAGAAAGCGCTATTCGTACAGAGAAAAATAGTCAACTAAATCAACAATTGCCCGTGGCAAAAGGCAGACATTATGAAAATGGCGACAAACGACCGGAAGTAGCGACCAACAGAAAAAAAACCTCACACACACACACAAACACAGAGAACGAGAGCAAAATACACCTACACACACACACATATGGTGAGGAAAAGATAGAAAAAAATATATTTTGTAGCCAGGCCGAGTGCGTCCCTTGAAGTTGACTTCCTGCGGTTTAAATATAGCCACGCCAAAGCCAAAGCCAAACAGTCGACAGCGGAATGCAAACATGAGAGCGGAAGAGAGGGAGTAAGAGGCAAAGAAGGGGGGATTGCAGACAGTACACCAGGACGATGGTAAAAGAAGCGGAAAGCTGGAAGGAGAGAATGTGTTGGCAGGATGGGGTGGTACCATATAATGAGCCAGCAGCCAGCCGCTGCCAAAGCTAAAGCTAACAGTAACCATCCATGCTGGCCGCGGCACGACCGTTGCTCATTTCCAGGTCGACATAATTTGTCCATAATTTGTCTCCGTCTTCCACACACAAACACACATACACACACAACTAGGGAGACTAAAGACCGGAACCCTACAATGTAACTCTGGCCTCTGCCTTCAACTGTGCGTCTGTTTGGGTTTATCTATGAAGCACTTAGACGCTATTTATGTCTTTTTATTTTTATATTCTGTCGCTGCCCATGTCCCTTCCTATTCTGAAGCCCTGACTTTGCTTGCTTTTCGTACAAATTTAATATAGACTCTAATGGAGTTGCCAATAAACGATATACATATTCCCAAATGTCCTGGTTTTCTATAATTAAATGGCATTTGTCCCATTGTTAGCCGTATTAAAAAGCTAATTAAGAAGAATACAAATATACCACTATGATTAATTGATTGACTTTAGGGCAAATGATGTTTGATTTGCATTAACTTGAATTGATTTTTAAATTGATTGTATCTAGTTTAACGGAGGCTCTTTTTATCGCTTAACAAACAATACAAATTTTGTTTATGACACATTTTTTTTTAACATTGATTTATTTTAGATTGTAATATGTTAGCACCTTTCAGGCAGTCTTGTTACATTTATTTTTGTTCATTTTTAATATATTCATGATGCTCTGTTGCCTGCTGACATTCTGTGCAACAGCAGCAACAACAGCAATAATAAATAAAAGGCAAAAGTAAAATGCAACAGCTGCAGTGACAATAACTCCTAGCATTGCAGCAGGCTCACACTCCACCTATGGAGGTAGACAAAATGGTTGCAGCTGCTGCTGGGAGCCCACATAAGTATGCTATGCTTTTTTACTGTTGTCTTTGTTAAAAACATTTTGAACTTGCCACACATAAATGTGTGTCTGTGTGGCTGTGTGTGTGTGTGTGAGTGAGCGAGTGACGTGGAATGTGTAGGAGTGTGGGTGTGTACGTGAGTGTGTCTATGCAGAAGCGACTGCAACAGCCGCCGGTCATGTCCCGTTTATAATTGAAAATGTTTTGTTTTAATTAACTTTTTCTTTTTTTTTTGATATTAAAGCTTCTTTTTATACAATTTCCACCATGAACTGATGCCTCGAGCTCTTTACCGATATGCTCAGAAACGCTGTGCTATGACACACACATACAAATACACATTCCTGTGATTATTATGATGCGCTTTATTGTCACGCGGCCGCGTCAAATTTATGTTTACAGCACAAGTGGGATGTGCAATGAAACAATGGCAAACAGGAAGCGGAAATGGCAAGAGGCAATGCCAACTCAAACAAATGACAGAAGATGAAGTAGAAGAAGCAGCAGGAGGAAGAAATGCGTGTGCAATATATAAAGAAGACATAAACATAAAAGTGTGTTTTATAATAAAGCAAAGCGTGAAATAATTCACATTGAGACCAAAGTGCCGCAAAAGCCAAGCTGACAATTTTTATAGCCACACACACACACGCGCACACACACACACACACAGGCAATGATGTTAAATAAAATATTGTTTATGTGCCAACATAATAAATGGCCAACTGGCGCCGCCGCCGACGCCAACCGACTCGTAAAACAACAAATACACATACTCACATTCGAGTCACCTAGACACTTGGACACTCATAATGGTTTATATCTCTCGGCGTCTATATAAGAGTTGGAATGTTCCTTTTGACAATTACAATAATGACAGATGGTGTTGGCATGAAAGAGGCATAAAGTGCAGCTAAATATGAGGGCATTACACCACAAGTGTAAGCAACGTTAGAAAAAGAAACAGACAGAGAAAGAGAGAGAGGGAGACACATCGGCCAACATGTTTGAGTTGATCAAACATGAGAAGCAACAGCAGCAGCAAAAGTTGATCATAAAGGGAGCCTCTGAAGTAGTCAAAGAATATGCTAAACTTTGTCAGAGATTTGCCTAAAGGCTTTATTTCATTTAAAAATAGAAACTTTGCCTTAAAAATTACCTAATATACATGCTTTCAATAACTTCAATTTGGTAGACATATGTTCTCTGATTGGCTCTAATGTTCCATAATTTGATTCATTTCTTTTGATTCTAACTTTAATCAAAGTCATGTTAATTTAATATGTTAATTTGAAATAATTTCTTTTTCAATTTAAATATTGTTTTTAATGAAAGCGTTTGCATTCTGCTTTCCATTTCCCATCGCCCTTATAGAGATAAGGGTACACTTTCGAAATATTCTATTCATTATTTAGCTAATCGTTTTATTATTTAAGAGAATTCATATAAGTCCTTAACTGGCCCACTGACCTCTTCTTTATCTTTTCGTCCCGCCCTTTGTTTCTTACTGTTTCTGGTGGTGCCCTCACTCTTCCATAGCTGTCATGTTAAGTGTCAGACCCTCGACATGGACATGGATATACCGAAACTAGGAGTGTTGGAGAGAACCAGGAAGGGAAAAAAAATAAAATAAAAATAAAAGCAAGCCAAAAAAGGCCATGGCAAATGTTTCGTTTTAGTTTCAGAGAAAATTTCTAATTTATTATTTTGCGCATTTAAATATTTTAAGTGTCCCGCAGGACACAGAACTCTCGCACATGCCGGCATGATAAACTTGCAAGGACACTAAAAATTAGTCGCCTGGACGCATCGCAGAGCAGCAGGCAGCAGCCACGTTACAAGTTAATATAATTTTAATGAAAATTAACATGAAGCTTGGCACTTTTTGCCACGCTTTAATTTCCCCAAAGACGCTACGACAGCGACACATGTGTGTGTGTGTGTGTGTGTGTGTGTTGGAGTAAGAGAGATGAGACAGCAAGGGGAGGCATAGGGAGATAGATAAAAAGAGAGAGAGAGAGAGAGAGATAGAATGAGACAGGCACTTCCCTTTAAGCAACCGAGTATGTGTTGGTGCTGGTGTTGGTTTATTGCACACTACTATTAGGCGCATAGTTTGCTGACTGCCGTACCACTCCGTTCTGCCCCTCCTTTCACCACTCATTTCATTTCATTTTTCTCTTCCTAGATGGCTTACATAAGCTTTTTGCCTAATTCGTTGTTCGTTGCTTGTTGCTTTTGTTTTTGTTGTTGTTCTTGTTGCTGTAGCTCGAGAGCAGTCAAGTGCGTTCTCGTGTTGGGATTTACGCAACTAATTTCACGTAGGCAAAAATTAAAAAGGAAGACGTCCTCCCGTCTCCAGGCTTTGATTTATATATATTTAACATGTCAGGGCAAAATGAGGTGTGTGCTTGGAGGATTGGAGGGATGCTGTCCCTTTAACTAAACATTTCTGTATTTCTGTTGTTTAAAGTTAGTCGCCACGACACAAAGCCCCAGTTCCGAGTAAATAGACGCAAAAGCTTTTGAAACCTGTTCCCCAAACAGCGGATCAAATGTTGCCGGGTGAGATAAGGGTTCTTTATTTAGCCACCCACCTTCGTACAACGAAATGCGTACACCTTCACACCCGCACATACATACATAGGCACACTACGCTTTGACAACAGTTTTGCCCGCTGGGAACAACATTGTGACCTCTGCGGTTCCACTCTCTTAGGGCCATTCACATAACCTCGACATCGTCATCAAATTTCAATATACCAAACTGGCTGACTGGCTGACTGACTGCCTATGCTGCTGCACTTTGATGATTGTGCTTAGGTACTGAATACACAGACCACAAAGATATGCATAGCCCAAAGGCTGCTCGTCTGTTTGCTATCACTGTGTACTGCATTGAGTTTATGACTTTTAAAGAAGTCTCTATCTGTGTGTGTGTTTGCGTTTGTGTGCATGGATGACATCGATGAAACTGAATACGATATTAATTATGAAGTAAAATCGTTATTTGACACATCAAGCGAAATGCATATACATATATAGATTACCATATCAATATACAACTACCAAATCCAAAACAAAAAGCTAAAAGCGAATATGTACTCATAATAATTACACAGCTGGACAAGGCCTTGTTATACTATAATTTAATGAGGCACACACCATCATGGAAGACTCTATCAAAACCCATTAGGGGTATATACATACATATGTATATATATAATTTAGATCAGAACATCATCGATTAGTGATTTTTAGGCTCAAACCAAAATAATTGCATTAATCAAGGTCTTCGTGCGGAATAATTAATGTTAAAGAATACATTTTTAATGCAATTTAAGATTTGCATCAATTCTAAATTAACTGTCAGAGCACTCTTAGTTTGGTGGAATATCTTTTCTAACTTAAGTTGGATTTCAATGTTATTAGCAAAAAAAAAAAAAACACACACACACAAAATAAATGGACGTGGAAAGGAAGAGTAAGGGAAATAAAAAGAATATATAATAACAAACTCATTTATCAAAAGACAGTCAGTCAAACGGCAGGCGACAGCAGTCCATTGCCCTTCGAGAATCTCAGATACATTTCGAATGCCATTTTCGGTTAACGAATTGGCCTTGACCAATGGCAATTAGTTGAAACATTTTCTGAAATGGCCTTTGTCTTGTTGGCATTTTATCTGCAATCGTTAATAAATAAATTACAGGACATTTTCCCAAGCCCACAAAAATAAAGAGAGGGACACAGATAAAGAAAGAGGGAGACAAAAAGTTAAGGGGTCTTTTTTCTGAACATTATATGATATGGCAAGTTTTACTCTTTCACTTTGACTTTGGTTTCTGTTGGCCTTTTTTATTGTCTGTCTGTTAGGCTGGTTGTTGTTGTTTGGCTTATTTTCTTTGCTTTTATTTGAAATCGAAATAAAATCAATATTTTTTTCTTCGCATATGTATACACTTTTGCCAATAAATGGCTAAGGAATTCACACGTATTTACTCAGTCCGCATTGTTTGCTATTTCATGTGAAAGTTGGCAACACTTTGGCCATTAATTATTTGCATGTGTTGCCTGGCAGTTTTAAGGTGATTGAGGGTCACGGTGGGGCTGATGTTTAATAAAAAATCGTTAAACAAAGTAATTGGATATAGGCCTCAACTCAACTTTTGCAATTAGTGCATAGAATTTTAATTTGATTCCATTGATTTTGTAATTATGGAAAAGCCAAAAAGTTTAAAATCAAATTAATTATTTCCCTTCCTGCATGCCTGCCGCTCGATATACTTCTCGTCGTCGTCGTCGTCGTCGTCGGAGTAACATCTTAAAGTTTAACTGCCTTTCTCCGAAATGGTAATTAAGCAAAGTAAAAATGTTCAATTTCCATCTCTACTTCTCCCATCCCCACCATTTTCTCTTTCACTCTACTCATCCTCTTCCCTTCTTTTGCACTTGTCATGTGTCAAAGCTAAGCCAGAGTGCCCAAGGATAGCGAAACATCAAAATAAAAATAGAAAACAGATAGGAGAAACAAAAAGGTGCTTGGCCTGAAGACTTACTCGTTGTCCCCTTTCTGCTCTTAACTGCCTACACTACTCTTAAGACCTTATACCTATGACCGACCACAATAGGTCAGAAGGCCTATTAGAATCGCGCAATGCATTGTACATGCTCAGTATGAATAACAAGTAGTAGTATCTCTTTCTGAATTTCTTAAAAGTTAAGTATTCATCAATTTGAAACTCTTAAAAAATAACTTGACGTAATGAATAAAATTTTCAAGCTTAATCTAAACTATGAGGATCAATATTGTGTTGACCCACTCGAGTTGTTTACCTGTTAAAGGATATCTGGCAGTCGTCTTTAGATATAGAGTGGAAAGAGAGGAAAACTTTTCCTTTTCATTCTGGTACAGTGTGCACAGTGATTGGGCATAGGGACAGCACACATAGACAAAAGGTGCCGCCATCAAAGCCATCTAACGCTATCACATGTGGGAGTCCTACCTTCTACTTTCCTTCTACCGCCTAACCTCATGCTACTACCATCTTCTCGTCATGGCTGTCAGCTTTTGCAATGGCCCCAACGGCTCTGAGTTTTTTTTTGTTGTCTTGTTTTGTCCCTTTTTTTTGTCGTGAGTTTTTTTTTTTTTTTTGGAGCTTTGCACTCAACGTTAGCCCACTTTGGGCTCTTGTTGTATTGTTTTGCTTTCGCTCTTTTCAGGTGTCTGTGTTTGTGTGCCAAAAAAATGGAGCACATGGCAGATTTCGACGCTGATATCAGTGTATGTGTGTGTATATTAGTCGACAAATGTGTGTGTGTGCGAGTGTTTGTAAAGTGCCTGCCGCCTAACCAATTTGCGTGCCATACAAACTAATGCGCTTTGATGCTGTCTACAGCGGACCATTCGCCAGCCTTCTTCTCTTCATCCTCTATCCGCTATCCACCCTTTTTCAATTTGTTGAAAAAACCAACAACATAAAGCATTGACTGTACTTTGTGAGCCAAAGCTATTATATTGATCACATTAATCAAAGAAAATTAGCTAAAGCTGTTGCTTTTGCTTTCATGCCATCATGAAAAAAGGGAGAACCAAAAATTGTTGCAAATTAACAACAGAAAATGTCATTTGATACGCTTCTCCAATATTGAACAAATCAATCAAAATCAATGCAAAAGTATGCCGAAAATTGAATTATCGATTCGATTTAAGCAACTGAAATTGACGAGAAGCCCAAACGCAAACACTGCAGGTGGCGTGTGGCATAAGGATGAGACGCAAAGAGGCGGTGGCAGTTGTTGTTGATGTTGCTGCTGCTTTCTCATTTAAATCTGCCTTGGCTATCAAATTACCCAACACAAAGAAGCTGACATATCCTCGTCGCTTACGCCTACACAAACAATAAAAACAGAGGCCTTCGCTTAAGGATGAAGACGGTTTTTTTTTTTGTTGCTTTTTATTAAAATGAATATAAAAATTGCTTAAATTTTAAAAATGATACACCCAAAATTTCAAGATTTAAGCATAAGATTAAGAAAAAATGAGTTGACATGATTAATTGCTGAAATTTTAAACAAATTTTGTTTCGTTTTACGTTAGTAGATTTAATTTACTTTTGCAAATATAAATCAGGATACTTTTTGTATTTTTCCATTCCACAATTAAATGGGTTTCAACTACGACCATGGAAACGCACACACACATACACACATCATTCACACACATGCTTTCTGTTCATTTATGTAAAACCACGAATCGCATTAAAGGCTACAAATCGTTTTAAGCACTTAATGTGCAAATATATTGCTCATTCTTTTTGGAAATTTTCCATTCCTTCTGACTCCCAATCGATTTTGATGGTACCAATTGAATAATCAAATTTTCCATGAATCCTTGCTTTTATAAAAATAAAAATTAACATTTACCTTAGATAATTATTTTAAAGGGCGTTTTCGGCTTTCCATGTTTGTTGCTAAAGTACAGGTTAAACTTGTAAACTTTAACATGATGTAACCATGACAGAAATATCATTTATATCCCAAATCTACAAGTCATTTGCCCTTCTGTCTTATCTTTCTCTTTTAAGTATTATGCAAAAGCACTTAAATAAGATGCACAGTTTCATCCTGATGAAATACGAGTACACACACACACACACACACGAATGCACTTCCTAAGAGAAAGCTGGATGGCCAACCAGCAAGGTGGGTAGAAGGAGGGGGACTTTGTCTCATCTTCTCATGGCTTGCTTTGGTCATAAAATGCTGCACGACAGCCAGCGAAACAAATTGCGTTAGGGTCCTGAACCCATGCACCTGGGCATGTTGTGCAGTAAACTTGCTCCTCCTTCTCTTCCCTGTCCTAACTCCGTTCTCTCTCTGTATTTCTCTCTTCCTATTCAGTATCTGTGTGTGAGTGTGTGTGTGTGTGTATGTATATATATCTAACATAAATATGATAAATCACCGTGGCCCGGCGAAGAGCCATGACAAATGACGCAGAGAACAGGCAGTCGAGTGAACGAGCAAGCAAGCGGTATAAAGCCATGTGTTTAAGCCCATGAGATGTACGGATATTTTGCTCTCATATGTACATATATACAGCACGTGGATACATAACATATATACAATAATCGATGCGATTTGATGCATGCCAACTGTGTATATATGTGTATCCCATGCATATATTTATATACACTCATACACGCTCTCACTTGCACAACATACATACCTATATCAACATATTTATGTCTGCCAAGTGTGTGTGTGTGTGTCATAAATATTCATTTTTATGGCCAAAGACAAGGGCAACAAATTCGAAACACTTTTGTAAGTGTGCGTGCATGTGTATTACTGCGTATTGGCGTATATATATATATGTGTGTTAGTGTTCATTGTGCCGGAAATGGCAAAGAGGAAGTGCTTAAAGTAAGCAGAAATCATAAACGAAAATCACGTAATCCCCTTTGGGCTAAGGGGTAGCAACAACGCCAATACTTATAGAAGGAGGCGTGGCATGTCATGGAGGCGCCACTTGAGCTGGCAGGTGTTGCTGCAATGATTTTCAATTTTACGCATGAAAGTCATGCGCTAATTTTGTTGTCTGCCTGCTGCTTCTATATTGCCTTTTGCCTATTCATTGTCATTTGCCACAGTTTGCCACCACCTTGCCAGCGCCACAATCACCGCAATTGGCATTAATGACACTAACAAATTACTCTAATTGAGACACAAGGTGTTGGCTATTGCTTGATCTTCGAGTGGCGCGAAAAAATAAGTCGAGGAATTTTTTAATTAGCTGAAGAGTCATTTACATTGATTTGGCTTGCTTGGTTTCGAATGTTGACTGTAGTAGATTTCTTTTTAGCTTCTTGGTTCGTCACGTCACGTTCAAAGGACATGTCGCTGCATAAGCCCGGTCATTGAAAGACACATACAAACTTGACCTTAGTTTCACATGGCAAAAAAGTTACTTTTTGACTATACATTAACGAGCATATCACGCTCTCACTCACTCAGTCAGTCTCTCTGTGACTTCTATGCAAATCCTTTCTAAAGAATTTGGCAAAAAAGGGAAAGAAAAAGCATAGCACAATTTGAGAAAGTTTTAATACCCTATTATTTATCAAATAGCACTATTAGGTTTCCTTTTCTTTAAGCAGGGCTAGAACTAGTTGTATTCGTAAATTCTTTTAAATTTTCTAAGTCAGTCTACACTTGCATTGCCTTCTTTATTTGCAAAAAGTTTAATGATTTCAACTAAGATCATCAACTTGAAAACATTCTTAAAAATGTGATATTGACACAAACCGTTATACATAGCCATGCTATGGCTACCAAAAATTATATTTTAAGCCAATTTAGATTGAAGAAATCTTAATGATCATAAAGTCAAGGTGTTATCAATGCGGAAATAGATTAAGCCTTTTCTGTGAGGGTATAAGGAATGCGTTGAAAATATTAAAGTCACGTAACTGGCTGCCGTTTCCGGTTGTACCGCACACGCGCCACACTAACACCATAACATACACACTGAGACGCACACTATGGTAAAACTAAGCTCCTATATTAGCATTTTTGTTTGTATTTGGTTGCTTTGATTACGCTTCGATTTTGTAGCCAAGCCACAAAAAACTATGTTCAAGCTAGGTGAAAAACTTTTGCCAAAACTTTGGACTTCTTTGGTTAAGTATTTTTATGGTCTTCGTGTTATATACATACATATGTGTATATGTGTATGGGAAAATTACTTTATTTATGTGCATTGTGGGGTAAAAAGTTAAGCTGAAAGCCGAAGTGGAATAAGCGGAAACTTATAAGCCGCCCCAAAAAGTATGCTATGACTTAATCTTAATTTTGAAAATAAATTATTATAAAGTCTGCGGCAAAGAATTTAAATGTACTACATATATACAAAAGAAGGAAAGAGAACGACACAAAGGAGACGAGTCACAGGCATATTACAACAAATTTACCCTGGGCGAGCTAAATTGTGCAAAGAAGAAAAAAGAATATATAAAAAAGTAATATCATACAGCAAAGAGTCACACACTAAAACACATATGCATACACATAGAGATTCACACTCACATACAGACATATGCGTGCGCTGGCATCATTTTCATATTCGTTGGTAAAACTTTTGCATGCTCGTCACATAGTCCAAGCCAGGACTAAGGAAAGGATGCGAGGGTCGCTGACATGCAAGCGAATGCTTTCAATTTCATGCCCCTAGGCCTGAGTTTGTATGCGTACGTCCATGCGTGTGAATATGTGTGGGTGTATGTGTGTGTGTGTCTAGGAAATCTTAAAGCGCAGACAGGAAACATTTCTTTTTCTTTTGAAGAAAACGTTGCTTCTTCCTCTATCTCACCCACTGGTTTCTCATCATCATCATCATCATCATCATAATCAACATCAACACTGTGGCTTTTGCTTTTCTGTTGGCAAAAAAATAAAAATAAATCCTTTTATAGACAAACACACACATATGCATATATATAATGTCCTTGCTGCATACGTTTTTAGGCTTGGTTTTTAGTTTGCTGTTTGCTTTACTGTCAGCATTTCATGCGTGACAAACACTCGAGAGCCGAGACCAAGTCCACACACACACACACACAGAACGCACAAGTTTGCGTGACTCGCTTGAAGAAAATTATGGCCCAAAAAAAAGGGGCAAAAGCAACCAAATAACAAATAACAATGAAAAATGCTCACATTCGCCTTGGAAATTAGCAGTGAAAAAATCCAAGTACAAAAGAAAATTCAGATTAAAGAGTTAAAAGCTTGTCACGCCATTTTCCTGTACACAAAAAACACGACTGAGAATATTTTACTCCTATCGTAAATATGTGAGTGTGTGTGCATGTATCTCTGTGTTTACCCAAATGTCAAATATGTCAAATTAATTTTCATACATATTTGTTTTGCTTTTTAGATAATTGAATGTCTCCTCCATTTATTTGCTCATTTCATATGCCAAAAACTTTTCTTGCTCATATAATTTATATTTTATCTCTACCGTTTTTTTTTTTTCTCATAATATTTTCTTGACTGGTTTATGTGGTATTTTCATTCCTGTCATTTAATGGTTTCACAAATTCATAAATATTTTAATGTGCTGGAATAAAAACCAAACAAGAACTTCGAAAGTGCATTTCATGTAGTATGAAACAGAGTTTAAAGAGTTTCAATACCATAAACTGAAGAAATTTATAACTATGCATTAAACTTTTTACTTAACACATTTATTATTTGCAAATACAAGTGAGCATTTTTTTTTTTATATAATTCTGACATTTATGGATAACGTGAATTTGTTTGATAATGCAAAAATCTTGCACATTGCTAATTCTTATTTCGTAGTTAGTGCAGTGGCTATTAGAATCTTGAAAGTTTATCGAAGAAATCCAGCTATTTGCCTACAATTTATGGGTTGACACAAAATGTTTTATAAGCAAGAAAATAAAGTGACAAATGCCTATGTGGGCGGCATATTTGATACTCACACTGAAACTTGGAATTCATTCACTCAGTCCCTAACGACAATGCGATACCGACACCAGCACTCAGACATTTCAATAAATAATTCAAGTTAAGTTATAATGAAATTTGTGAGATATATATATTAAGTGTATAGGTGTCCATAGGAAGGATAAGGAAAAAAACAGGTATGGTCATAGAGATAGAGAGAAGAGGAGGGTATAATCAAACACTGTTCTTTTATCCCTTACTCCAGTAGCTATGCACATACATACGTATAAACAATTACACTAAGTGCCACATACCACCAGAGCCATAAATCAATAAGGGTCAAAATGGCTGAGTTGATTGAACGCAAGAGCTGAACTTTAACTTTATGTAGTTTCGATTTCAATTTCGTTTTGATTTATTAATTGCTATCATTGTACCTAGAGTACCTTGACAGGTGACCGGCCTGCTGCTATTTAATGTTTTAAATGTTCAATGCAAATATTGTGGATTAAATTGTATTCGTGTTCGCTTAACTTCCAGTAAGATAAGCTCGCTAAAAGTGCAGCTTAAAATTAAGCAAAGCTGCTTAAGCATCTCACTAAAGTATGCAACAGAAAAGCGATAACAGCCAACAAAGTGGCCGAAATAGGGACAGGGAATCAAGCAGAGGGACGAGAAGTGCAGATCCGAATTATATGCTTTGGAATGAGATGGTAATAAAAAATGCAGCAGGCAGCCAAGGCAGTAGCCGGGACTTCAACACGGGCTTCAACTCGGACTGGTCGTTTTCGGGTTGGGTCTCTGACCAGGCTGCTCTGGCCAAGCGGAAACGGAAATACGTAAGTAAAGCACAAAATGAGCATACAAAAAGGTGGCGCAATGAAGTTGTTGCCCAACTTTCTTTCCCATCTCTGCAGCCGTGTACCCTGCCAGCGTCTCTTCTCTTTCATCTCGTCTCCACTGAGAACAGAGTACATATTTTACTTAAACATAAGCAATGGCTATTATTTTAAGTTACCCACGCGCTAGCTGATTTAATTTCAGGCTATTATGCGCACACAATGCCAACGGTAAACGGCAAAATGGTATAAAAAAAAACAGCGAGAAAAGAATCCTCTCAGCAAGAAAGCATCTAACAAAAAAAAAAACACAGACACACACAGGCAATGGGAAAAGAAAAACTAAAGTTTACCAAAGCAAAACGAAGCGCTAAATGCTCTGGCAGTATATACCAAAAGGAAATTATTTTCAAGTGCTAATGGAATTTTATAAACTGAGTTTTAGATGCGAATTATATAAACAAAAAAAGAAAACCTGTAAAATGTGTAGAGAATTTTACAATAATCCAGTAACAAGAAGAAATTTTTAATGAAAAGAAATGTCTTTTAAATTAAAAAGCATAAATGGATCATTTTTGGCCTCTAACAAAATTCTTGAATATTAAAGAGAAAATATTTGCTTCTGATCTAAAGCATATATTTTGTTCTTTCAAATTCTAAGTTGAACCCCGTTTTCGATTGAAGCCAATTTTACTTTTTATGAGAAATTGTAAATTCACAAAAAAGAAAAGAAAAAACTATCTAGCCACTATTTTGGAGGTTAAAATATGGCTGACCATGGCCAGTTTGTTGCTTTAGTTGGTCAGCTCTTTTTATACAAAACTTTAACTGGCTTTCTGTTACTCTTCTCCCTTAAACCACTAACCGTTCCCCCTGGCCCTCGCTATATACATACATATATATATGTTTTTGTATGCTGTTGCAGTTTCTTTGCTATTTGTTGTTGCGAGCTCTCAGATTTGGGTCGAGAGCATCTGAAAGAGTTCACATTTTCATCCTGATGCTGTTTACCACAACCTTCCTGCTGCCAGTTGACCAACTCAGTTGAGTTTGCTCCCAAATCCACATTTTGGCCTTTTTTTTGTTTTACTTTTTATTTTCGTTTTTCCATTTATTTTGATTTCGCAATTTCGTTTTACATTAGTTAATTTCAGTCTTGACTGAAAAATCAAGACTTGTCTTGATTTAGATCCGGTTTAGAATTTCGAATTATGGCATTGTTTCGATTTTACGCTTCAATTGCCTTTTGAAAAACAATTTGTGCTAATTTTAAGCTCGCTCACACTGAAGGGGGAAATAGAAAAGTACCCAAAATACACAAGAAAACAAAAAGTAGAAAAAGGAGAAAAAATAAAACGGAAATGCTGCACTCGAAATGTGAATTAGGTTTTGATTGAAGACGGAAGTGCCGGAAATGCTAGGCAACAGCAAATGGCAAAGTTGAATATCATCCGAAAAGAGAAGATAAGAAATATAATAAAATAGAAATAGTTAAGGATTCGTTTACGCGATTATTAGCAGAAATGCCAGAGAATGTATCTTGCATTCTTTTTTCCAAGTTGTTGTTTTTATCTACAACGAAATACAATCTTAACAAAAAGTGTCTAGACAGAAACCAAATGCACGAAACATTAAAAAACAAAACAAGAACAACGCAAAAAAAAACCTATTGAATTCCAGATACAATTGTCTATCTCCCCCTTGTGTCTATCCTTACTGATTAGTAAGTACAATCAAAGCGCAGGTCGTAAGCAGCTTTGATTACCGACACTCAAGAGCAAAGTAAGCTTCACCCCTTCAAATTGCTACCTTTTTGCAATCACAGAAAGCAGTAGAAAGAATCATTGAGTGTGTTTGTTTGTGTCAGTAACTGTGTATGTGTGTGTGTATGTTTAGGCATTTGAAACCCGATTAGTTGTCAAGCACTTCAAGTGCGCTTGGGCCAGAAGTAAGTCAATCAGTTGTTAGGTATGTTGCGGGGTAAAATTTATTGTTTCAAGTTAATGCTACTTGATGGATTATTTGCTTATATCCATTGCTTTGATTTAAGTTTCTCTTCTCGATTTTCAGCTGCCTTTTTATTCCCTCTGTGAAATTTGATATGTGGCGGTCATTTGACTTTAAGCCTTTGCACCACATTGATTTGTGTGGTAATGGGATAAAAGTAACCGTATATAGTTTAGCAGCTTTGTTAGAAATAAAATCCTACCCATTTATGTACCATAGAAATTAATTGTTAAACTTTTGCATTCTGATGTGTGTTGACGTCGTATACAGCCTTTCATTTGATTGTCCCTCTCTCTCTGCCTCTATAAATGTGTTTTCTGTGTGCCCATGACATGATGAAAGTTTTCGTGTGTCACGACAATATTTACATGCTGCATTAAACTTGGTTTCATCCTCTTCAAAGTTAGGGATCCTTGGCCACTTGAGAGTTGAAAAGTTTCTGCCAGATGTCATTAAAGTTGCCTAGTTTGACCAATTTTCAGTATTATGCGATATATTGTATTATGATTTATGCTCAGAATTTTCAAGTATAATTTAAGCTAGCTTTCCCCCTCCTTCTGTGTGTCTCTGTTTCGCTAGAGTTTTGGCTTAGTGCCAAGCCACGTTTGCGCTGACTGAGCAGCCGAAAATGCAAAAATGTCCTTTAGCATGTTGACAATGGCGGGGAACAAAGCGTATTTGGCAAGCCGCCTGCAGCCATGCAGGCAGGCAGGCACACACAAAGATACGCAGGACATCATATGTGTATGTGTGTCTGTGTGCATTCTCGCAAAGACGTGCTCAGCAAAAGTGAAATGGCAACAATATACACACAGTCACATACATATGTATGCAAACAGAATGCCAGAGAGATGCAGAGGCCATAGCATAGTAAAGAGTGTCTACATACATATATATACAAATATATATATATATATGTTCATATATATAAATAAAAAGTAGGTTATGCACTGACAGCATTTTAATATGATTTTTATGCCTTACTTTTGGGCCCCAGACAACCAGAAAAAGATAGATGGATAGACAGACATTCATTCAGACAGACAAATGGATAAATAAAACAAGACAGAAAAGGAGCGAGAGAGAGAGATAGAGTGAGATACTAACGCACTACTACTGACAAACTATCTGAGTGACTGACTACCAAAATGACTGCAAAATGCGTAAGGCAAAACAAAAAATAAATAAAAATAACAACTTCAAAGGCAACACAAAAAATGTGGAAATTCTTGTAAATTCCATGACCCAATTGTAACACTAAAAACAACAATAGAAAAACCCATTTTAAATCTCTTAAAATGTTGAAAACCAAACAAACACACATGCACACAAAAATAAAACATTTGTTTAAGTTTCTATAAAATTGAATTGACGTTGGATATTCTTGAAATCAAATTTATTTTAGAAATAAATCTAAAATCATATTTAACAGGAATGTTTTAATAATTCCATAAGGTCTTAAGACTTTATATTCAACTATTTCTGTGATATTTTAAAATTTTAGTTAAATGAACACTACGATAAACAAATTGCTATTTAATTTTAATTCGACAGTTTTATTGTCAAATACATGGAAATTTGACATATTTATTTGATTTGTGAAGCGGGAAAACTGTTCGCCACAAAATAAGAACATGAACTCTTCTTCAATGTGTATAAACATTTAAGATAAGCTAGATTCAACCGGTACTAAGCCGCTATTAGCATTGAAGATTTGCATTCAGACCTAAGGTGGGTCCATATTAGTTATTCAAATAGGTTAACTTATATGTATGTCAACTTCAATTTCCGTTTCTTTTAAGTGAAATCTTTAGAAAAGATATGCCTACTATATTATAAGGGCATAAGCGAATCAACTGAACTGAATGAGGCAAACCCTTATGTAAATATATGTAATTTCCTTTATATGCCTGCACTTACCCAGTTATGTCTGCTGCTCTTGCTCTTGATATCCGTTTACTCCTGGCATTCACTTCGCTTTTTGGCGTAGAGTTTTGGTGTGTGTGTTTTTTTTTTTTTTTTTTCGTTTTCCTCCTTTTTTTATAGCCTTTTGTAATAAAAGCCGCTCGAGGGGCTCACTCGTTCGTGCTTATTATTGTTGCTGGCTGCTGTTGCTGTTGCTACTGGTTCTTAACGTTTTTTTTTTTTTGCTTTTTGTGGGCGTGTAAGCATTGAGCAAGTTTTATGCAACAAACGAGACGGCGGCAACAACAACAACAACAAAGTTGATGATGACGGAGACGTGAAGGCAGAGGCAAAGACGATGCTCAGCACTCATCATCAATGCAAAATGATGGTGGAGCCCAGCCAAATATCAATAGCTGCCAAGCAATTGGGCAAAAAAAAAAAATTATGTATGTATTTGTAAGGGAAAGTATATGTTTTGCGGATTTCGGGCGGGGGCATAAATAATTTTCGCTCGGGTTTTGGCCTTGTGCTGTGCCTCCTGCCTGCCTGAGGCTTTATTTAAAGTAGCGCGATGTGAACTTTATTTATGGCTCAATAATGTGTATTTTGATTTATGCATTCTGGGTGCCACAACCAACCCACAAATTCAAACACCTCACACACACATACACACACACACACAAACACACACACGGAGAGATAGGAGCTCGCACGTTACTCAGTTATTGTTGTTGCTCTTGCTGGCGAAGCGATTCGATTTGCATAACAACACAAAACAGCGGTGCGAAGATGGCAGAGTTAGCGGCAAAAGATGAAGAGAGAAGAGTTTATTTCTTCGTTCACTACAATTAGAAATTCTTTCATGCATTTCCAATTTCTATTTTATATAAAAACACTTTTTTTTCTATTTATTTTGTTTAGTTTAGTTGTTGATTTTTTCTCAATTCTCGATGGTGTTAAAACAAATTTGTGTTAGTAACAACGCGACGCGGTAAACGATATTACGGATGCGGATACGGTAGAGGCACGACGACGCTACAACGACGACGAGAACAACAAACGGCGAATAATCAACGGGTAACGACGTTTAACACTGACCACTACGGAGCACGACAACTACACAAATCCACGACCTTTTTAGTACTAAAGCGCTTTGCCATTCATTCGTGACGTTTGGCATCGCCCAACGAAGTTCAAGCGAAGTCGTCCATGTCCCACCTTCGTGTACATCGAAAATGGCGTACGACATAGCGTACACACGACGATTCATAATGGAATGGTGGATTGTGTTTGAGTTTTGGGCGGTGGCGGGGCGAGGAGTCTACGTTGTAAATGTTGACTTGGTTGTAAGTGGGCCAAACTCTTAAGATAAACGTTAGAGTTTGTGGAATGTAAGCTTCCTTTCTTCATTTTTGAGATGCTAAATGTACATAAGTACTTTGACATAAAATACGAAAAGAAAATATTTTATGATATTTCTAAGAAAAATCTCTTAACTTTTCATACTAAATGTACATATTAAGATGGAAATTTTAAATGATCTGTCATCTTTGGTTTGTAGTAATTTTACTATGGCCTACCTCAAGTTCTTAACTTTGATTCTCTCCTTTTTTTGTTTGGCATTCCTTTACAGGTTTATGTGGAACATATTCTACTCTCGCTATACGGCTCTCTCTCTCTCTCTCTCTCAGTCTCGACAATTCTCTCTACTTCTTTTCGCGTTTCTCTGAAAAACGAAGGACTGTTGTTTCGGTAGCTGCAGCATTTTAGCGCTGGTCGCAGTTAGTTGGCAATAACGGAGATTATTATGAATGCCGCTGCCTCTCTAAAACCAAAAAAAAAAACCTCTAACGAAACGCGACCTTCCTTACACAAACCTATATTCTAAATTCTGATATATAGAAAATGCAAAAGTCTCAATTTAAGGAACCCAATCCTTTAAAAGCTTTGACAGTTCAATATTTAATATTGTTTTCTTCAGAGATATAATTTTTGAATTTTAAACAAAACAAACAAAAAAAAATACAAAAATCAACGTAGTATAGGTATTACTAGTACTTGTAATAGTACAATGTTACATCGAAGAGCGTAAGTTTTTATTTAAACAACGAGGCTAAACCGAAACCGAGGTCCAAGCCGACTCTCTCTTGCCATGTGCCGATTCTCTCTTAGAACTCTCTTCTACATTTCGAACTAATTTTCGAACTAGACATGCGCTTTGCCGTTTAAGTGTGGATTTTAATTCTATGTTTCGAATCTAAAAGGAATTTAAAAAAAAAATTGACTATCTAACGGTTTCACTCTTATACCACTCAAACGTATAGCAAAAGCTTGAGCTTGAGAATAAACAAAAATAATGTCTTTTGACCCACTGTATATAAAACAATAGCAAAAAGGAACATACACACATATAGTAAATAATCCTATCAAAATTTCATTTATACGCTTGGCAAAACTCTCTGTAAACCACTTTTGAGGCTTTTTTTTAAGATTAACTTAATCAGCTAAGGAAAAAGGCCAATACAGTGCTGGACTTTTCGTATATGCCGCGTTTTCTGATGCGGATAAAGATGTTGATGATGAAGCAATGGCTGAAAAATCTCAAAGCTTAACCGCTAAGCCAGGCATTTGCAACAATTGCACTGAAGGCAACACAGTGTAAAACTAATGGAAATTAGTCGACTATATTGATGACCTGTACTACAAATTAATGAAAACTCTATTATCCCGATGACTGCCAATCGAGGGAGGGTAGAGAGTTTAAGCCACAGCAACATTATAAACCAATGGAAACTCAAAGAGAAACGCCAATGCCAAAAACCCCTCAAAACATCCACACCTTTTTGTATCCAGTCCCAGCTGGGCAAGGTTGCAAAAACCCCAGCAATGCGAGTAGAGGAAGTGCACTAAGTGCAGTGACCAAATGGCTGCTTCTGATCCAACTTCAGGCTCCTGGGCGGAAGTGGGCTGACTTTGACTCGCTCTCTCATGGTGTTGTACATGACTATACAGTTTTCATTACTGCGTGTGTTGTTGGTGTGTGTGTGTGTGTGTGTAAGTGGGTATGAGTGTGGGTGTTGGAGGTTTGTAGAATAGCGACAGTTTTTGGCTATAAAGCAAAAGTTGCATTAAATTTAAATCATGAGGCAGCGGTTGCGGCAATGTCGGCAACATCTGATGAACTCTCTTTCTCTCCCTTTCCTTCTCTCTCTCTCGCTTTTTCTCTATCTATTTTCCTGACTAACTGACTGACAAGCTGAGAAAGTTACGACTAAGCGCTGTTAAACATTTTGTCATTAAAAGTTAAGTCCATTGAAAAAGCTTTTGGCCCCGAACCAACTAACTAACCAACCTTCTATTCAACCAATGCCCGCCCCCAATTCTGCATTATATTGTGCTACTCGGCAATTTTCTGGAACTAAATGTAATTTGCATGTGAATTTTGTTGTTCGGTAGGCAACAATTACATAATTATAGCTGGGCACTTTTGATGCATTGTCATAAGTGAGTGTAACCATGTGTGCGTCTGTGTGGAGGATGGATGATGGGGTGCTGGGTGCTGTGTGTGTGTGTGTGTGCGTAGCAAAGCAACTAATTAATCAGCTTTCGTAATCAATGCTTAATGATGCAGCAGCAGAACGGCATTTAAATGGTCTATAATTAAATCAAACACTCAATTAAACCAAGGACATTGGAAAGGCACGTAACATGGCGCAAAGGCATTCGCCGTCATGCCATGCCAACGAAAACGGATTACTACAATTTGATGAAGTGCTAATGCATTGCGCAATACACCGCGTATGATATCCAAAAATCTTAACATGTCATATTTCTAATTAATTAACAACAACAACTACAACACAAAGACACACACACACTTTTCAATAGATTGTCATTAATTAAACCAACCAGATATAAAATTCTATATGTACCTAAAATGCCAACCACAACACATCAAACTAACCCCGAAATGGACATTCTCAAAGGATTTTTGCCAAGATGAGTTTTTCATTAATTAGTTATGTATATATATACATATTTGGATATTGATAAGTATAGAAAGTTAAATACATATATACTTAAAAAGTTTTATGTGGTCTCAAAGATGTTTTGGTCAGGGGGCCAACTGAAGTAAGTTTTTATGCCCAACGGAAGCTTTTCCTCTTGTTTTTTTTTTTATTGTTTTTTGTGTTTTTTGGCTAAGATTGTAGCGAGGGAATTTTCTTTTCAACTTTCTACCCCTTTTTTGATTTTTTTTTTTTTTGCTAATGGAAAGCAACAGCTTTATATGAAAATATATTCATAGGACTTTGTCAAATACAAATTACTTGACCTAAAAATTAATATGAATCATAGACAAATAAAACAAACAAAAGGTATATCATTTAAATAATTGTTTTTATACAACAACAATCATTAAATAAGATCGGGTGAGGGTAAATTGTCAATTTATTGTTAATCCTGATTCTATTCTCTATTTGTTGGGTATTTAATTCATTTAATGCTTCGATCCGCACTGGTGGTAACCTTCCTTTCATTTCGCTATGGCATTCAAAAGCGCATTCCAAATTCGTTGATGTGTAAAAACATTTCTCTCATGTGTCCTTTCTTTTCTGGTCATTGCTAGCAAGCTGTAAATTTATTTTACCACACATTGAGATACACAGCCTTTGTGTTAGAGTGTTGGGGTAGAGACCCGCCAGCACAAGCCAAGGATACGAAGTAGAAGGACAACTCTGCTGCTGTTCTGCCGTTGGCCAAGTGGCAAGTTTACCGAAACCAAAGAAAAAACAACTATGCCCAATTTTTTGATTTTGTTTCCTTGTAGCAGATGCCGACTGTTTAATGCTCTTACCATATTTTTGGACATCTTTCTCTCGCTGTTTGTAGGCGACTAAGAATATCATATAGAGTTCTATATTTGAGATTTGTCCCTACGAAGACAACTATTAAATTGTTTGACTATACCGAGAAATTTATTTGATCAATTAGTTAAACATTAATTCCCAAAACAAATTAAAGTTCCATTTGCTCAGATTTTAAAGATCGGAAATGTTCATCTGACGAATTTTATGATACTCTCTAACAGAGTATTAAAATGGCAAGAGCAGCAAAGCAACTCCTTCTTGGCATTTCGGTGCAATCCAGATTCACAGGCAGCCGCAGAGGTGTAGCTCAAGTCCTTGCAACAAAAAGTTTCTACTACACGTGTGAGTTTTTGTGTGTGTGTGTGTGAGTGTATATGTATTCTAGACTTGTTATTTTTCTTGCTGCTGTTGTTGTTGATGCTGTTAGCAGTCAGTGAGGCGCGCTAAAGCATGGGTAGTCGGACGCCTGGACTCCGTCCTCAACTTGCTTAAATATTAAAAGTCCTGCTCAAGAGAAGGAGCTGCCAGCTAGCCAGGCCTTGGATAGTTTTTCAGTTTTTGCTTCTAAATTTTTTTCTACTTTTTTTTTTTGTTTTTGTTATATGTCATTCATTCCCTTTTCTTTTTTGGCCAACTGCCGCCGCTTGTCGCACGTCGTCACTTAAGCAAAACGCAAAGTTTTAGCTCGTAGTTCGCTGTCAGTCAGCCTTGTGCCAATCTCCATCCTTTCCCCATTCCCACCTACAACCCCATCTTACCAAGCTTGCGATGGTTCTTTAAAGTAAGAAGGAGAAAAAAGAAACAGCAACTACAACTGTAACGACAGCGCAAGGACACGCGTTAAGCTAAGCAAAAGTTTTGTCGCAGCCACCCACTTATACACACACACACACACATACTCTCATACACATGCCTCGCGCATTTAACATAAACAAACTACACTAGTTAGTTAGTTTTCTCTTCTCCTTCTCTTCCTATTGCAGCTCCTTCATCGTGTGCATTTGTAGTGTTAGTGGCTAAAGAGGAAGGGGCATTTGGCCACGACTTTTTATTTGTTTTTGCCTTGAAACTATTTTTTTTCTTCTATTTGTTTCTTTTTTTTTTCCTAACCTCAAAACGTGTTTGGAAAATTAACAAATTTAAAAAGATTTAAAAAAATTTTCGTTTTCTAACAATAGGACTTAATTAAATGAGGTGATTAAATAATAATATTTTGACGATTCTTATTCATTCACATACAATTAAATTAAAAATTATTGATATATATACATAGATGGATAAAGAGATATAGATAATGATTTTAATTGTCCGTAACATTTCTATAAAATTAGTTTTCTAAAACTTCTACTACCAAATCTAATAAGTCAATGATACTTTAACAGAGTTTAAAATCATATTCCATATAGTTTTTATCTCATTAAAATATTTCCATAAATTAAGCAAAAATCTTTGCTTCTGCGTATCAAAACAGATCTTCAAACCTAATAATAAGAAATAAACAATAGAAAACAAGAAAACGATGGCAAAATCTTGATAGGAAATGGCAAATAGTGTACTATTTCGTTGAATTTCTCTAGCTTGGGGCAATATTTTGTTTTACATCACCTAAGTGGAAATATTTCAACAAAACGCCCTGCAGCATTATTTGGCATTAATAATTTTCTAGAGCTCTCCTTTGGGAGGCAACTCTTTTAACTATACACATACATATGCATGGGTATTAGTATGGGTATGGGTATAGGTATCTTTGCATCTATCTAACAATAAGATACATGCATGTCGTTATGCTCTACATGTCGGTGTGTGCGAGTGTGTGTATTCATTAAATTTGTATAAACAAATACAGTTGGCATAAATATGGTATGGAGCATAGCATCGAGCTAAAGCCAGAGATGGAGTCGGAAATGGAGTCGGTGTATATATTATTCTTTTCTTACGTTCCCGGCATCCAAAAAATGTATACATACATATAACCAAGGTAATAGCAGCCTGAGAAAACAAGTAACAGTTTTGTTCAGCAAACAATGAAAACAACAGCAACAACAACAAATCAGCACTTTGCCTTCTGTCTGTTGATTTTCCTTATACTATTGCTATACATCGTTTCTCTTATTCCTTGTTCGTTACTTGTTTTTGTTTTCTTCAACAAATACACATACACACATAAAGTTTACAATTTTAAATGTGAGGTAGATGTGAGTAGGAATAGAGGAGATAGTAAGAAATATAAAATATACATAGATACATACATCTATAACATTCATGTAAGGGCTAACATAGAAACTTAGACTGAACATGACCATATTAACAAGGCCATAGAACAGATGTTTTAGCACCGAGCACCTGGCTTAAAGGCCACTTAGGTGGCGCGACACAGCTTGGAAAAAGATGTATCTCTTAGTGTTCCGTCCTTTATAAGTAAGTGAGGAAAAATGTGAAATAGTCAGTAAACGAACATGTTTTGACTCATTAACTTATTCACTCACTTACGCAATTGTTCACTCATCATCATGTGCTCTTATTTATGATATCTGATACTTTAAATGAAATCTATATAGACATATTCTTAATAAATCTCTAATTAATCACTTGGGGTCAACTTCCAATGAATTAACTATCAAGACCATATTACTAATTTCTGTAATTGTCATTCAATTAGGATGTTATCTACGAATTTGTCAAATTAAAGTACAACGCCATCGTCCCTTCTCTTTTTGGCTTTGTGTCGCCACCGATAAAGGTAATTAAATATAATGAAACATAAGATTAACTCTAATTATAATAAATTAAACAGAGATGTTGGATATGACGGCAAATGAAAGGCCAGTCGAAAGTGATGCAATATGCAATTAAATATTAACAGTTAATTCTTTTTTTAAAAATTAAAAATAGCGTTATACTATACTTACACACATACATGTGCATGAAGGTAGGTATATTTAATAGAATAAGTGAGATAAACAACAGACGAGCTGATTAAGGTCGAAAGTGTTGGCATTATAGCCGCCAATGTTGTTGCCGTTCCTGCCACTGCTATCAATATGCTGTGCCAATTCCATTTTCATTTGCATAATCAATGCATATTTGGATGCGGCCATAAATTAACAAATAGAATTTAATTGCATACTTTCGGAAGTGGCGCATCGCATACACAAATTAATAATTCATTAATACGCATTAATTGTTCCCGCTGTGCTGTGTGAAGCAACAAAAACAAACGAAATCATATCGAATTTACGATATGCAATATATGGTTATATTCTTCCCATTCAAACCTTGTGGCTGCTTGCTAACACCGTCCTACAAAAACTTTAGGTTTAATAATAAATAATTAGGTGGTTTATTTTTGTTTAAATAATAAATCAAACCTTGCGTCTAGGCGGCTCGAGGTTTATCTTCAGACAAAGATTATTTTAAACATTATTAAACATATGAAAACTAAAAATTATTTAATAAAATATCTTATCTTGACCCTATGAATCTAGAAATTTGTATTTCTTTTACTTTTTTAAGCTTGACGAAAATCTCTAGGATCTTTGGCATAATATTGATGCAATAGTTCAAAATATTAAATCATTTTAAAACACATGGTCAATATAAATTTTAAAGCAGAGGACCAAATCTAACCTAATATTAAATATTTAACATTATGTTGGTCTGTGTCCTTGTGGCAATTCGACCATAAGGGCAAATTAATAGCGAGCCACGGCTTTTAATCAGATGATTATTTTGTCTGAGTTTCGTTTTTAATACGATATTTGTATGTGCTCAGCTTGAAATGCAACATGTTGTTTTTGTACCTGTTGAACTACCTTTGTTAAGTGCTGCGGTCGACAAGCTTTTGAGTTGTTGTTGTTGTAGTTGTTGTTGTTACTGCCATTGTTGCTGTTGGAGCTACTTCGAGTCCTGCTGTGCACATGTCATGCATTTATTAAAAGTCACCAACAAAATGAAAAGAATTCGATGGAAAATGTATTGAGTGTGGATAGATGGTGGTGGAATTCGTAAATGTTTTTGTATAGTCTACTTTTCTGCGTTCCGGGTATATTCTCTACATGTTTTTAAACAGATTACTATAATTGTGTAATTATGGCATTTATTAATTTTAATATGGCTCTCATTTTAATCAATTGGCAATGGGTTTTTCTTTACACTCAAACTTCAAACTGTGTGGGCCAACTTTTAAAGCTGCCCCGTATCCACTTAACCAGCCATGCAAACACATTCTCATATAAAAACAAAAACGCATCTACGTGAAAGGCCTATTGATAGGGAGGTAAATTCCTGGCATTCAGTAAATGCAGGAGGCAACTGAGTTCCATGAATTCAATCAGTCTTAATGCAATTTAAATTGCATTCTCTTGTGAAAACATACAATGTTTCGGCGTCTACACAGACACACACACACACCCATGAACAATGCATGCACAACCGCAATGCATCCCCACATTCATACAGTGTGGCAAAACGTGTGTACGCACATTATGTTGCAGATAGGCAGAAAGGAAAGCAACGCCTTGCGTTAATTGGTGGTCATGCCCCAATGCCAGGACAGCCACCTAGGCATCATCACACATCCCAACATCTGCAAAAGTAGGAACATTGCTTTCTTACTATACGAACGCTTAAACTGTCACATACACACACACATACACACACCTCACCCGCACTTACTGATATATACACAATCGATTGTCCGCTGTTGTTTCGGTTTTCTTTTGCCGACTCTTTGGTATTTTTTTCCCCATGAATTCTGATATGTCAGAAGGCGCTGGCATGCGGTATGTAATTATACTTGGCCATGTCGCCAAACACTGTCAAGGCATGCCCACTCGAAATATTCAGCACGCACCATCGACGCATCGACTCATCGCCGCATCGTCGCATCGGAGCATCTCCGTCCGTTTGGGCCATTGGCAACCTCGGTCGTATATCGGTTTACAATCATTCAATTTTCAACTGGCACTTAATCAAATGCTCAGCTGGCTAACCATGGTCAATTGTTTGCATTGAATTGGCAGCTCTTGAAATCTGATACAGTTTCATCAAATGGTTTCAGGACAACTATAAGGGGCGCAATGTGCCAACAATGTGCAAAGCAAATGAAATTTGAGATATTTTTATACCAAGCACCCATAGGGTTAAATGGTATATTAAAGTCGCCATAATGTATGTGCAGGCTGGCGGAAAGAATACCATTAGAATATAAAGATATCATCAGTAATATAAATTCTTGATCAGCATCAACAGCCCATCTGCCCATATGAACAGCTAGATCTCAAAGACTATAAGAGAGGTAGAGTCAACAAATTTCGTTTGCACACTCGTGTAGTATGTACAGTCATCAAGTTTGTTTCAAACCACGCCCCCTATCGCCCCCTTAATCTAAACCAAAGTGGTTTTTCTTAAAGACTATTCTAGTTAGAGACACCAAACCTGGTTATCTTTCGTAATTTCCTTATGCAATTAAATTTGTCATTAATATCCAGCAACCTACCAAATTTGATGAAAATCGGACTGAAAATAAACAAGTTATGCACTTAAACGTTTTTTCCACAAGGCCGAAGTTGCCCGTTGCATGTAGAAGTGAGCGAGATAGCAAGATATGCTTGTAAGCTGAATTTTTTATAAATACATAAAAGCATTTTTTATTTTCGATATCAAATATTTGTTTAAGTTAGTGAATGGTATAACTATGTCGGCGAGAAGACTTTCTTAATTTGGTATGGCCTGATTAATAGAAATACTTAGATGGTATATTTGCATAATCGGCAAATTAAGTATATATATTTCGGATTTATATATACTCTATTCAGAAACAGGAAATTGAATAAGAAACATGATGCTTTAATTTAAATAACTTTTCAATTTATTAACATTTCATTTAATTTAATTTTACGGCTTGTGTAAGTAATTTTTTTAGAATTTATCCTTTTGCGGTTGTTGTGGTTTTTTTTTGTTTTTGCCAATGCTCGCCTAATCACTTATGCATTGTGTAGCTTGATAAGACTTGCCTCTACACTTCCGCTATCGTGCGGGAGAACTGTAGGAAAACTCTACTTCACTTCAGTTTCATTGCCACATCCAGTTCCAATTTTCGTTTCTTTTGGCATGGACATAATTGTTGTTGCGAGATTGGCGCTTTGGTAGCTCTCTCTCCCTCTTAGTCCCTCTCTTTGTTTATAGATTAAATTTTATGCTCGGTTGGGAAAGGAAGAACGAGCCGAAGGGGAGAAATTCTTAGTTAGTTTAAGTCGCCATTAGAATGTCCTGCTTGTCCTGTTTGCATTTCACTTAAGATGTAGAAAAAGCAGAGGCTTCACATTTTCCCTTCAACAGAAAAGGAAAAAATTTGTTATTTTTTTTGGTTTTTGTGTTTTCTTGTCGTCTGCTTCTGTGTTTTGCTTGTTGCGCTCAAGTTGACTTCCTTTGCACTTTGGAAACAAGTTTTGAAAAACAGGATTTAACAACGGAAAATTACATTTAGCATAGGACATGCTTCTGATGTTGTTGCTGCAACGCGAAACGGAAGAGAAAACGCAACAAATAAAAGTACAGGGACGCAAAAGTAGATGGAGCAGGAGTTGAATGTTGGACGCTGGTCAAGAAGGCATGAATAAATGAAATGCACTAACTTTGCTTGCCCTCAAACAAAGGCGAACTAAACGCGGGTGTAAATGCCGCAACGTTGCAGTTGGCGTAAAAAAAAACTTTCTGCAACTGGCAACCGACTTGATTCTGAGACTCAGAAAATAGTAGGTGAGTGGTCCCAAGTAAAATAACAAGAACAAGACAAAACTGCATAAAGAACAACTAGAAATTCACTTCCGTTTCCGGAAGAATGCGCTGATTGCAGCCCTTTAATAATGAAACGTAATCTTTTCATTGACAGCAAGGACAACATATCTGGCAAAGTTTGTTGCCTCTGCTGTTGCTTAATAGTTTCCTCAAAAAAAAGAACCTACTTAAAATTAATGAATCAACCATGATGACACATTATGACGTCATAAAAACGTAAATGCCTCACCCTGCACATGTCTCGCATGAACTGAACTGAAAAACTTCTAAGCGCACAAAAATGAGTTAATGGTGAGGGTTGGATGTGTTGAAAGAGTTACTTGCTCTGCTGGTGGCGAGGTGGGACTAATATTCCAGAGCATTAAAGACAAAAAAAAAACAAAAAATTACAACATTGTAAAACATGAAAATGTTATCATTATAAAATAGACAAAAAGGCGCGAAAATATGGCTTGTGGTTGCCCATACTCATTCGTGTCTGCGGCAAGAATATGGGGCAAAATCTAGCGTGGGTGTGTGTGGCATGAATCAGCAGCAAAAATAACCCACCCCTTAAACAATTTTCATCTCTCGACATCAATGAAGACGTCAAAATATATTTTTATATATGTGTGCATGTGAAAATTAACTTTAAACTGGCACCCCTACTCACACACACACACATACAATCGCAAAAGTGGCAAGTCATTAAGTTTATATTATTCATAATATTTATATATATATATATATATATGTATATGAAGTTAAAGCACAAATTTGCTGAGCCCACATGGAGAGCCAAACCACATGTTAACATTTCACTGTTGCAACATTGTTTAAACGCCCCAAAAAAAAACCCAATGGAAAATTTGAATCAACCGTTTTCACTAAATGCCCTATGAATAAGGAAGTGTTTGGCTCTAATTAGATTTCCTATGGTAATGTTACATAATCGAAAAAGTCCATCTGAATACGACATCTTTTTGATTTTAAAAGATTAGTTTGATGATTATGATACTTTAATCTTGGTAGGCAACTATAGAATCCGTATTTTTTAAAGCTAAGCCTAATTTTAATTTGAAACTATTTATAAGGTTGTCATGGTTTTTGTGGGGGGGAATATTTTTCAAAAATAATTAATCAGTGCTAGCAGTAGTTTAGCCTGTTGGATGTGTAAATGTCCTAGTGGGTCGGTTTTCAACCATACAAAAACATATACATACCCACATACTAATATAAACATGGTGTACATCTGTGTTTTTCCCATGCTTGAAGGAGGCACATCAAGCTAAATGTTATTTCACACGCCTCTTGTTTTCTCGCTGGAGCCGCGACAACCAAGACACAGCCAACCCAAAATGTTTGTTGTTGCTGTTGTTGTTCCTGATCCTGGTCTGTATGTGTGTGTTAAGCAAAACAAATGAGTTAAAGAAAAGGGGTTTGTAACTTGCTTGCCCCTTAAATCTACCACCCCATACGTTACGCCCACAAATTTTTTGCGTTTGCCTTCTGCTTGGCAACTAACTCATTGTGCATGGTCTGGTAGAGTTAAGGCAAACTTTAGTTCCGACTTCAGATCCAACTCCCACTTTTAGCTCTTGCCCAATGCCTTTTGGCTCACATAATGGCCTCAACATAATGTGCACATTAGTGTTCACACATTTATAGATGGTCGCTGTGTGTGTTACACTCGGTGTGGGTGGTTGCGTGTGTGTGTGTGTTGCATGATGTTTATAGCTGTCTCTGTATGGAGCGTAAAAAGAGAGAGAGACGCAAAAAGGACAAAAAAATAAAGAAGAAAAAATCACAGAAAATATGTGGTAGAGAATCACGGCACATGTGCAACAGCAGCAGCAACAGCAACAGCATCCGCAGCATTTGTGAGCTAATGACATTATAAACATGAAAACTCCATTAATATTTCTCTTTTTTTTTGTTGCTTCTTTTTTTTTTTGCTGATTATAATGTTGTTGGTGGCTGTTGTTACTGCTGCCTTTTTCTACCCTTTTTGAATCTATTTTTGCCATTTTTATGCTTATGCCTTACTTGGTAAGTTAAGCTGCAGATGCTGGTGCTGCACACATGTAGAATTGTTACTACTCTCAAGCATATGAATAGGCCAAACCAATGCCATTTCTTTCACTTTACTTTCACTCTCTTATCCCTTTCCGTTCCCATTATATCTACCACCATAATTTATTTGATTTATTTTGTACGCACAGCACGTGAATTATGACAAGTGTGTTTGGTATGCAGGTGGGTAGTAAGCGGGTAAAAATAAAAAAATAAAACGTAGAACGCGTAGTAGATGTGCGAAGGCATCGCCAGAGCAAGTTCTCTAAAAGTATTTTGATGCTTGACAATTTTTTCAAATTAAAAAAAAAAGGAAAGTAAAGAGATGAGGAAAGGAAGCCAAAAAAAAAAGCGCAAGAGCTGCTTAACTCACTTATTCGGTAAGGAACATATAAAACATACTGTATAACTTGGTTTGGTTCTTCTCTAGCTTGGCTTGGCTAGGTGTTCCATATATGCTCTCATGCATGGCAAGTGCACGGGTCTAGGTGTGTGAAAACTTGTGTGTGTGTGTGTTACATACTCAATTTATGGAAGAGTGTGAAGTCCTCCTTAGTTCCTAGGGGTTATTGGCCAAGCATTTTGATCGTCTACAAGGTAATTTTTCAACGCAAATTGTTCTCTTCCCTTTTTTGGTTTAATGTTCAATGTAATTTAAGTTTAGGTTAAACATTTTAGGGTTTAATCAAAATCAAAATTTATTATATGTAGCCTACAAATTTACGAAGTTTCCTTGATGTGTGATGCATATGTATAAACAGTTTATGGAAAATTCAAGTGGGAAATGAAATCGCAAATTGAAAGCTACCAGGAGAGGAGGATTTCATCTGAATTAAAAACTATAGACTGTAAAGGAGATACAATTCTTTTTATCGAATACGCTACGTTAAGGGTCAATTTGTTCGATTGCGAAATGAATCTACAGATATTTGCCTTGGGGGGTTTGGTCTGCTAGTGAAATCAATGGGAATTGCCGTTACTCTGCTGAGTTTAATATTGGTTTTATGCATCCGTATTCGCTCTCATTTTCATTGCATTTCCGCACATTTGCACACACAAAGCCCACAAAGTTGGCTTCTACTCAGCTCCTTTTGCCGCACATGCAATAAGTTGCACTCCATTACGCGGTTTTTAATATAAAGAACCCAAAAAGAAGATGAACACGGAAGTGGAAGAGGTGGCGTTTTCATTTGTTGAAAGGGCAATATAGTTGTTGCTCTTGCGATTGCCATTGCCATTCCCAATACCGATAATAGAAATTGAGTGTTGCATTTGCTTTGATTTGATGCTTTTGGCTTTGGCATTTTGTTTTCCAGTTGCTGCTGCTGCTGCTGCTGTTGCTCTTGGTTCTCAACTCAACTAAGCCTTTGTTTGCCTTGCCTTGGGTAGGGTTTAGGTTTGGATTTTTCGGTTTGGGTTTGGATTGGCTTACGTTCGCTCGTTCGTTTTGCTTGGCTGCAGCTGCCTCTGTTAGCGGCTTACGCGGCAGCATTTTGAGAAATGTTATAGCGGCTTAGGGATTTTGCGGTTTTTTGTTATTGCTGTTGCTGTTACTGCTGCGGCCTCCAGCCATTGAGTGCCTGCCTGCAGAGCTTTTGTCAATTTACTTGGCGCTTTTGGCTTTGATTTGGCATTTGTCAGAGCCACATTACACATACGCACTGTTGCTCTTAGGGTTAGGCCGACAACGAAAACAAAAACAATTTCGAATAAACTGAAATTTAATTTGATGTTCATGAATTGAAATCTGATTGCTTGCGGTCTGCAGTTGCCAATTGAAATTATTTACAGAGCTCAAGTAATAATGAATTGTACCCCTTGAAGATGCACTTCTATTTCAATATATATTAGGGACTTTTAACTTAAGTACTTACTTGCTTACTAAAAAACAATTGAGTAATCCTGAAAGAGTGTCTGCTGTCATATCTGCAAAATTACCATTTAGCATGTATTTCTGTTAATATTACGCATACGCAATGTAAAATGGTTAACCACCTTCTCATTACGCAAGCGTCTTGTATGCAACGAGGAATACTCGAAACTATTTATGCTATAATGCTGTTGCTTTTGTAGTCTGTTCTCACTAATAAGTTTGGACGCAATGGGTCAACCACAACGCATTATGCACATGAGCAATAACTGTGGCATTTAATGAATTTATGTACTGTCTTCTCTCAAGATAGTTTGATATTCCATGAAAAGATAGATACAATTTTTGATTCTTATACAGATCGATTAAAAAAACATTCTTAACATTCTTATAACTTCAATTATTAAATGTTTTACTTAGAACAATTAGAATTGGAATTAAAATTAATCAACTTATATTTAAAAATTCAATATAAATAATGCGGATTATTAAACTAGTCGCAACAATCTATTTATACCTAGGTCAGGTTTAAAAAAATTGAAATGAATTTAGATTTTCTTTCAAACTGCTGACACTTGGCCAAAATAGGCAAAGCAGTTAAAGGCTGGCGCCCAGCTGCGCCAGGGCCAGCAGCAGTTCACTTATACAATATTTCAGCACACTAAATGCTGCCACAACACAAACACATACACACACAAAGGCACACACATGTACACACAATTCATTTCATGCAATTTCCCGCTGTGTGAGTATATGTGTGCTACTTTTCCTCCCACATTTATATTTTTGGTCATCCAATTTTCTGTGTATATGTGTGTGTATGTGAATTTTTTTAGTTTTAGTTTTTTATTTTTTATTCTCCGTGTCCGTTGACCGCCTTTTTGGCTTTGGTAGCTGCTTGAGCTGCGGTTAGCTTTGCTTTTTATGACGCTCTCTTTCTTTCTTTTTTCCCAATTTTTTTCTTTTTTTTTTTTTTTTGTTATTTTTGGTTGTGTTGTTGCTGTTGTATACATATATATTTACAGAGCTTATCTTTGACCACACGTATGTTGGCAGAGCAAAATTGTTTTTGAAATTGAAAAATTGCAATACAAGCTGAGCTGCCCTCGCTGTTGGGCCCCGCGTCCATCTACCCCTCTCTGTCACTGTTTATGTCTATCCTTGTGTGTGTGTGTATGTGTGTGTATATGAATCTATGTGTTCTGCTGCTGTAAAGCAAAATAATGCCAACAAAAACCTCTCTTTGGGCTTTCCATCTAAAGCGGCATTTTTCTTTTAGTTTTGCCCTGCGCCCATTTCTTTTATTCCCATTTTTCGTTTCTCTTTTATTTGCATTGTTTAGCATTTTCTTTTTTTTTTTTTTTGTGCTATTCCTGTCTTGTAGCTAGATATCTTTTTGCTTTATACCTTAGTATAATGTTTAATATTAGAAATATTTAGTATTTTAATCAAACATAGACCAAGAACACGAATATTTCATTTGATTGTAGTTTTTCTTGTCTGACGATATAAAAAAACTTAAATTTAAAGAACATAATTTTGAGGGTTTAATTTTTAACTTTTCATAAAAAAATTCTTGACTTGCATGTGTGCAAACTAATTTAAATGCACTTAATTAATTTGGTTTTGCATTGTCGCCTTTTGACATGCTTACACGTACACACTTACATATGTATCTCTGTCTCTCTCTCTCTCTCTCTCTGTCGTTACAAGTATACGCGAATTTGTAATATAGGTAATGGCAAATCGATTCAGTTTATAGTACTCTAAATCCCGTAACAACAATGCCAACAATAATAACATTACATAATTAGGGTCGAATGATTGCAAAGCGTAATTAAAATTATTTTCATTTACAAAAACATTCAAAGTTTAGAAAATTAATTTGCATTTCTATTCTACTTACACATGTATGTATTGATTGTGTGTATTCGTGTGTATGCGCGGACGTGTCTATCTGTGTATGTGCTAGCCCAAAAACCCCAAAAAAGTATCAACAAATTGTCAGAATTAGGCATTGCTTAGCACTTATTTAAATTTTGTGGACAAACTTTCGTGTTTGCACACATTTCCAACCAAAATGCGTTTGGTTTATTTGATAATGGCATTTTTATCGGTTGATATATTATGGGTTAGCAGAATTAGTGGAAAATCTAATATGAGAAAATGGGAACAAAATAAATGTCGATAAACAAAAATATTGACTGATTGGATTTTGTACAGAAATAAAAATGCAGAAAATCTTTTGGCGTAACTTGAAAAGGTTTGTATCAATAATTAAGAAGCAGCCCTTTAATTTCCTCCGGTAAGGGCCTCTTGTTTTATTGTCCTAGAAACATAGCTAAGAAACTTTTTCCTTTAATTAGCGGATGCTTATGAAATTTACTTATGAAACATTCCATCCTATGCCATCACAGATTTTGACATCGTTCTGCTTATTTTGTCTGGCAATGACATTTAAAATTATTTTTTATTTAGCTAAATAGAATATTAAGCTCATTAGGACGTTGCATCAAAAAGAAGGATATTGTATACCTAATTTAGACATATTTCCACTATCTCAAACTGGCTGGCCTTTTTTAAACCTAACCAAAAGCCAACGTGTTTATAATTCAAAGGTATCTGCCACTAAGCAATTACGTGTTTTGTTGTTCGCCATAAATACCTAAAGGCTTATATCGAGAGAGGGTGAAAATCAGAATCAAACGAGGAGAAAGAGAGACAGATTCCAAATCCCACATCACATACTCCAAATGGAAAGGAAAAAGTGAAGGAAAAGCTAACAGCGAAGAGGTAAAAACTTCTTCACCTGTCAGCAACTGTGGAAAACTTTCTCTGTGTGTGTCGGGTTTTTTTTTTGGCTCCGTCGATTTGGTTTGTGTCTTGTGTGTTGAAGGACTGTGATTTCTGATTTCTACCCTGCCTTGCCTTTTCAATTTCTTGATGCCTACCTTGCCCGCTCGCCTCCCCTTTCGCTTTCACCCCCATCTCCATCTAAAACGTTATCAAAATTTATTGAGCGCTGTCATGAAGCTGTCAAAGTCGATATCAAAAACATTTGATTTTTGACTTTATTTTGTCAGTCAGCAACAAGCTAAGGGAGAGGCTCCGGGCCTTGGCCCAAAGCCCTAGTCTTGGCCCACCCACACAAGCTTCTCTGCCCACCCCAGGCTGCATATGTGAAAGCGAAAAGAAAGAAATAATCATAATAAAAAAGCACATAAAAAAAGCCGTGAGCTGAAAATTTTCATGAGCTCCCAAGGCGCGCGCAGGCAAGGCACATTGATAAATTAATGATTGCCAATATGAGAAGGCGACCGACATCGGGAATGAAAATGGGGAACGGGAATGCCAATATCGTCAACAGCAAGAAGCGAAAAAGCGGATGAAGGGCGAATGTAAAGCTGCCAAGTTGCATTTGTCTGGGGATGGGCTTGAAATTGAATTGAAATAAGGCAAATGTAAGCAAGTTGAAGGAAAATGTTTTAAATTCATTCAAGAAATGGATTTTATACGTTAACAATAAAACTGTGCAGAACCATCAATAAGCAATGGGCACAAAAAAGAAAACACCAACAGCTGTTATTACTGGAAAAGCCTATATATTTTATTATTATAGAAAATACTCATACAAGAAAAAGTGTGCAGTTTGTTTCTTTAAATTTAAATCAGTTAAAACAATAGAATATCCAAGACCACTGAAAGTACAATAATATGATTTATAAAAAGTGACTAAGTTTTAAACACTATAGAAGCTAACCTTTTAATCAACATATTGGTTACTACATAGTTGTGGTAGAGGGTTTCTAAGAATATTTTTAATAGACTCTTGCGAATGATTTTCCATGGCATTGCATCCTCTAATGAATATTAATAGTCGTCAACTGACTAGGACTAGGATTAAGACAACGACTCAAACACCTGTCAGTTCTATGCTCACTGTCTGTATGTATATATATATGTATGTGTGGGTGATTGTCTATATATCAAAGCGTCAAAGCCACTTGTCTTATCAGCCTGTGCAGACTTTCCAGTTGAAGGCTATTAACAAAACAAATATAGTTTGAGCATGAAAGGCTGGCAGCGGCTTTGGCACTCTTGAATCGTTGAACACGGCGGATTAATGTCATTTATCACGAAAGGAAAATTTGCTGTTCTGCTATTTTTTCCCCTTCTATCGTTATGCTCTCCCTTTTTTTTTTTTGAGAAGGCATTAGCGCCCATTTGAAATGTACAAAATAAATAAAAGACTGGCTGAACTGCCAGCCCCGCATCTCATACCATCAGCCACATACATTGCTTTGAGCTTTGAGGCCGGATTAAGCCTGGCGTTTGTTGTTCTTATTGTCAATGGCTTTGTTGTTGCGGTTGGCGTGGCGCAAAAGGATAATGACAAATAATCAAGGATAAACGTTTTTGATTGATCTTTAATGGCAGTTGCTTGGTGCTGTCTCCTTCCAACTGTATATTGACAGCCACCGCAATCCGAATGTAAATCATATTAACTTAAATGTAGCATAAAACAGAAAGGACTAACGAATGATGGGGACACACATGCGTATGTATGTATAAGAGGTCGCATTCCATGAACAATTGTATTTAGAAAAGATGCTTTTAAATATCAAAGACACATATAAATAAACCAACACAAATTGTCGACTCAAAGTTACCGAAAACGAAGTAAAATTCTTGAGAAAAGCCAATTGAGGAGAATATCTTAGAATCTGTGGGTGAGGGAAAACGAATGCGTTCCAAATAAAGCAATTAAGCGGCTTACAAGCCGCTGCCAAAGAATCTTTCTTTTACAAACACACACACACACACACACACGCACGCATACTTTGAAAAGACTGACAAGTGGAGCAGAATAAAGAACAAGAAAAGAAATGAAGAAAACGGCTGGAAATTAATTTACATGTGCGATTCATCAATCAGCAGAAAGCATTGTAGACCACTCGAAGGAGTCTTCAGGCCGGTTCAAGATGCTAGGCCAAAAGTCATAAGTGGTCCATGTGTGTATGTTTGTTTATATATGTACATGTACATATGTATAAGGATGTGCAGCAGGCCGTGCCTTGATTGATGATAAATACGTACTGCCAACCCCTCCATGATCTATTTCCATCTCTGTCCTACTGTCTCACTCTCTCTCTCTCTATCTCGTGTTGCCTCTATCGCTGTCTCTCTTGAGATAAAGCGTTAAAATGCGCCGCATATTAAATGATGCAACCATTGGTAAAAGGACAACGGGGCAGAACTGGAAGAAAGGACATGGCCAATGCTTTGTCTATTTTATTATTATGTAATGCCCGACTCCGGGAATCGTTCGTTATAAATGACCATTTGTTAGACGACCGACGAGTTGGTAACGGGGTTGGGGAGGTAAAGTGTACCGTTTCCGGGGTTGGGGTTTGTTGTTGGAGTTCAGTTCAGTTTCCCACTCTTTTGGACGTTTTTTTCACTTTATTCATTCTTTCAGCCCCTTGTGCTTGTCAGCTTTTGTTGTATTGTTTGGCCAGTGATAACATTTATGCTATTACACAAATATATATACAATAAATAAATCAGTATTAGTTGAACTTCGATTTGTCTCCATGCCACCATGCCACCATGCCACCATGCCACTGTATGTGTGCGAGTGTGTGTGATTTGTGTGTGAAAATGTTTAATATTTCATTTTGTTGGGTGGCTTTTGTGTCTACTAAGAAGAGTTTAGTGCCCAAAAGGTTTTGATATATGTATTTATCTAGTAATTGTGGGTCAAATAGCTCAAATTGATATAGAAATCATCAGTTGAAAACGAGCAAATAAAGAAAGTTACCAAAAATTATAATTAGTTTTAATCAAGGTATATTAATTTCTGAAACATAGAAATTAAGTCAAACATCTCATGCATGCTAACTGTAAAGTAATTTTGATTCTAAATCAAAGAAGTTTCTTATTATCTGTCATAGACGACAATACTAAATTACATTGTGTTTAAAATTAAACCTAAATTAATAGTAATAATATAATAATTATGGAACTTTACAAATTACATTGCATAATGTCAATTCTTCTCTCCTTATTGTTTCTGATACTGGTACAAACGGAAAGCAACTTTCTGCCAGAGCGTTGCATTTATCTAAAAAATGACACTGAGCTACTCCATCTTAAATGCAAAGGAAAATATCCCATGTGGGCCTCTACTAAATTCCAAGATACATTAATAGAGAGCGGCGAACCGATGGGTATATATATGGTCGCCTCATTACAACATGTAGTCCTCATATTAAAATCATCGCCACTATTGGATTGTACAACTCTTGAGTTTATCGATGTGAACGTTTTGACTTGCATTGATGCTGATGGCAGGAATAATACAATCACTTTGACCAGGGCATCAATATTTTGTTTTCCATTTCACATTCATTTGCCCGATGATCTTTTAAAGGACTGTCTTGAACAAAATGAAATGGAAATGGATATAATGACCGATATATTGAAAACCAAAATGGGTGTCGTTCACTATACATTCGATGAAAATCGGGCAGCAGACGGACTTACAGCCAGTATGCGCTTAATCATTTTACTTTGGATCATCATTTTTAGTTATAAATTTATATACTTTTAGATATTTTGCAAAGAGAAATAGTAAAGCTAAAAAATTTACCAAAATACTTTTTTAATAGACTAGTTGCTAACAAATATTTTAGCCAAGGAATTTTTTTTATGTCAGTCACATTTGTAAACAAATATTCCGACCGCTCTATTAATTGAACTCCTTAAATGACACAAATTGAGAGTTCAAAGTTTTAAAAACTAAACTCAGATTTCCCTATAAGTATATATAATCAACTCCTGACCTGAGGCAAAATTGTTACAAATTTTTTTGACCAATCGTCTATATAGAAAGACTTCATTTGTAAATTTTGTTAAGGTGCCTGACAAATGCGACATCTGAATCACAATAAGAAAAAGCTTTTGTTTATTTAGTCATTTAAATAATGTGTCTGCTTAAGAAAATATAAATAAATAATTGGCCAAACGAATTCCCCCAAAGGAGTCGTCTGGTGGCAATGCGCCTTTGATGCGCAAAAATTCATACACAGATAATATATGTATGTACATACACCCCTCTGTATATCAGTATAAGAGCCCACGCCCCCTTCAAAGGTCACAGACATTTCAAGCAGTTTGTCGTCGCGCCATTTTGTTTGTTCTTGTTCTTGTTGTTGTGTTAGCCTCTCCATCTTGTTGTTGTTGTTGTTGGTACTGGTGCTTACAAATGGCACACCCAATTCAGAAGTAAATTCACATACATACATGCAAACCGGGGTCGAGCTCATCAGACGCCCGCACACAGACTACAACGACGACGACGGTTGGCAAATTTCATTCACATTCATATACTCATATTTGTGTGTGGCGCGCATTTACTTTAGTCAAATTAAAAATGTCCGCTTCAGGAACACCCCCGCCGCCACCTGCAATAGAAACTGCCAAGGTTGGTGGCCACAGAAGTTGGGGAGGAGAGGCGAGCGGTTTCATTCATAAATTAAAACGCTATGGGTTTTGGGCTCGCATCAAGTTTCTAATAATAATGGTGCACAAGCCATCGTGTGTACCTTTCTGCACCCCTCGATGTACCTGCCATATTCCCCTTGTGTTCCCGTTGCAGCTGCGGTGCATGCGATGACTAGAACAAGTTAATTATGCAGGTTGCACTCGTAGAAGGTTGCCATCATAAATTGTGCGGGCTTTGGATCGGGGCCAGGGGCGAGGGCCTGGTGGTGGAACTTTCCGGCAACGTTTAATGAGTGTGCAAATGTCCCGTCTATACGTGTGTGGGTGTGTGGGTGGTTTCGTGTGTGTCTTCATGGTTGTATTACAGGTAAATGTTAAATTCAATTGGCAAAAGTTTTGTCAACCAAATTCTCTCTGTTGACTTTTCTTGTGTAAATTTTCAATTGCGAAGGAAATAGTTGATTCTCTTTAAAAATTATTCTATTTTTAAAATCTACCTTATATTATATGGCTACTGTTTTCAATATATCAATATATTAATAACCGTTAAACACTTTTGTTTTTTGCATAGTATAACAATAGAATTTCCTAAGAAATTCATATGACTAAACAGCAATATGTTGCACATTTAGAACAAATGGGGGAAAGTGCTTAAGAACATGCAAACATTCAAATGAAATTAGCGTAAGCTATCCGTTTGAATAATAGAGGTAACAAAAGTGCAACTAAAAACAAACTGTGAAACAGTTCAACTCATTTCTGGCCCGCATGCGAGTTTTAACTACCAAAAACTGCTAAAAGCAACAACTACAATCAAAGTGCAAAAACTTGCGAGTGTTTGTCATGTGCCAACACTTGACTGCGCAGCAAAGTATGCTATGGTTTTTTGCTTTTGCCAGCCTGTTCTCTCGTATTTGTGTGTATGCGTGTGTGCTGCGACTAATTTGCGCATAATTAAATATAAATTGTATGCGTCATTGTTTGTTTTTGCCAGTATTGCTGTTATTGTTGTTGTTGCTGTTGCTGTTGCTGTTGCTCAGGGACAAGCAATGGGCGTAAATATATTAAACAAATTACTGGGCGAATCTTTTCAAGTTATGTATGAAAGTGTATGTATGTATTTGTGCATGCATGCCAGGCAATGGGCAACCATGATTGCAGTTTTGTGCAGAATTCACTCTTGGCAACTGACAGGTTAGCTTGGCTAAAAGAAATGGAAATGCTGAGAGGAGTGAAGAGGAGGAGCAGCTGGCTAAAGAAACTGGCGAACCAAATGCAATGTTTTGGCAACAGCACAAAGAAAATGTAATTATTTACGCTCTTGAGCAGACGACGGCGTCGACGACGATGACTACAGCAGCAACAACAACAACAACAACAACAACAACTTCCGTTGCTGCTGCCGGCTGTTGTTGCTGTTGTCGCGTCAACAGCAATTTATTTGAGTGTGAAAAAGATGAATTAATTTTACAGCATTGTGCAGTACAATTAAAAATTATTTGCTCTTTCTCCCACTACCCCACCACTACCCATTTCGAATGTCAGAGACCAGAGAGCAAAGTGAAAGCGAGATAGAGCTAAGAAAATGAAGAGAGAAAGAGAGTGAGCAAGCTTAATTGCTGCAAAAAGTTGTTGTGGCTTAGCCCTTAGCCATAGCCATAGTCGTTGCCTTCCCAGCAGAGTATCCTGCAGCAATTTATGTCCCCAAAAAAAACCGGGGCGGCAAGGTCCAGCCATTGGAGAACATTTTCTGGCCCTTTTTTTGTGTAGGCCTCCGGACTCTTGACACCTCTCTCTTTCTCTTTCCAAGAGGCTGGCAGCATCATTGTTTGGCCTTTGTTTGTGGCTGATGATGAGAAAAGTTTTTGCCTGGCAGTTGAAGTGTTGGCGACGTTGACGGCAAAATGTTGGCATGTTTTATGCATTTTCTTATGACTTTACTTCTTTCCAGTTTTTCTTTTTTGTTTCTTTCTGTTTCATCACACACTCTCTCTCTCTCTCTTTTGTAGGTCGTAGATTTGTGCGTTGCGTGAATTATTATGTACATTTTGAAAATGTGCAACAAAAACAACGTAAATTTGTTTTGCTAGCAGTCGAAGGAAAACCCACGAAAAAAAAAAAAGAAAACTTTGGACTGTTTTTATTTAGATATTTGTCATTTTGCCAGAAAATGATGGGGTTTGTTGGTTGGGGGAAGGGGGTTATAACTTAATTAAAGTAAATGCGTTTTGGGACATAAGAACTTGTAATTACTTGGGCGTGGCTGAAGCCAAAAATGTTCTATTGTAAAGTTAAGCAATAATTTTTCAACCATTTGCACTCTCCATCGCGCTCTTTCCCTCTGTCTCTTTCTCTACTTAAATCCAAACGGCTCATCAAAAGCCGCACAAAAAACCCATCAAATGCCAGACATCAAGCTGTAAATCCCAAATCCTGCGAGTAATTTTATTTATATATTTATTTATTTGATAATTTGCAGCTATGTCACACACACAAACACATACTGGCAAACACAACCACAAGTACGCTCACAGATATACAGAAAGAGAGAGAAAGAGGAGAACCGCAAACAATTTTTCCGCTTATTTAGGCTTATTTTGAAGTAGAAAAAAAGTGCGATTTAACTTTGATTGATGACAAATGCCTTTTGATCACGCTGATTTGATATGATGAGTGACACACACAGACATCACTGCCAAAAAGAAGGAAATTAAGCAAAAAAAAATAAGGGAGAAAACATAAAAAATATGGCATAAAGAAAACGTTTATTCATTGCATTTAATGAAATTTTTATTTGATTGAGTTTCACTCTGTCTTTCTCTCTCATTGTATATGTACATGCAAAAATGAAGAATATATATATTTGGATATATACGACGATTTACATACATTTATACATATATATAAATAAATTTGTGCACGTAACTGAGATCCTACAAAGCCTAAGCCCAACCCTCAAGCCCTTTTGCCAATTTGTTTTATAAGTGCACGTCAAATTTGATCGTTTACAAATGCAGGAGATGTTACTCGTACCCCTCATCCATTATGAGGGGAGAGAGGGCAACTGTGTTGAGTATATTACGCCCTTAATATGCGTACCATTTATGAATAATGTGTGAATGTGTGTGTGTGTGCGAGTGTATGCGTGTGTATGTTGTTGTTCTTGTTGTTGAGTGTTTTTATTTATTTTAGTTGAAAATGGCAGCACGTCGTGAGAGTATTATTCACTTTGGGCGCAGCTTTTACCATGCTGAACGCCGATGTTGCCCTACAAACTTTCAGTCGAGTCATTCACATTAGTAACATAGTTTCCCCCTTTGGTTTTAAAATACATTTTTTTTGCAATTTTATTTTGGAATATTTCTACAAATTCTGTTCCAATGAAGAATTTTAAATTTTTATATACAAAAATTTAAAACAAATTAAGAAATCAATGAACAGTGGGATATAAATTACAAGGTATTATTGCCGCTCTCTTAATTTCTGCATTTATTTACACATATTACTTTAGTTTAGCGATTAGCATTCTGAAAATTTGTTAAATTAAATAACTTAAACTTTTCCAAAAGGCATACAAAAGTCTGGTTAACTGAAAGTTAACAACAATTTGCTGTTTGAAAATGTTTGTGATCTACTCATAGTATGAGTATGCCAACGACTGCAACAAAAGCAACAACCACATCAAACTTACAGCAACTAAAAGCATATATAACTCTAAGGGAAATTTAGCTCGCGTTTCCTTTTCTTTCACCTTTACGTATTCATTTTTCTTTTTCACTTCTTTCAAAATGTAATACACGTTGAAAGAGTTGACAACTCGAATGTTGGTGTTTTTTTTTTCCTTCCCACCACCACGCCTCCAATTTTCGATAGAAGCCAACGAACCAACCAGCCAGGCAACCATCTAGCCAAGTCATTTATATGCAAGTCAAGTGTTTGGCAAACTTTATGTGAAAAATTGACAAAGGACTTAGGGGTTAGGCGATGCAAGGAGAAGAAGCAAGGTGCAGGTGCAGATGAAGATGAAGGAGCAGATGAGCTGAGCTGAGTTGAGCTACATGTTACGTGCATTTAAAAATGTGCCGTTTGGCGTTTTAATTTTCCAAAATAGCTAAACATAATTTATAAGGCAAAAGGAAAAGATATCACACACACACCAAGAAATATTGTAGGGCAATTACACGTGCCGAGGTAAAAAGGTTGCCGAAACATTTATGACAAACAACAACATGAGCAAACGATAAACGACAACAACGATGAAAAGAGAAAGGAGTAGAGAGAACATGATGACATGATGTGTGCAAAGAGTCGCCGAGTGAGTGTCAGAGTCAGGACAGCAGGGACCAGGATTGGACCAGGATTGGGCCAGCATGGGCCATGGGCCATACTCTTGACAGCAGCGTGTGCCAGCTATTAATCCCGCACACATTTAACCCTGAGATCAGGTCGAAAGACCTGGTCCAGCATACGGTAAATTGTGCACCATTTTGACACATCATTTGACACCGGGTGTCAAACAAAAATGAAAACTTACCTTGCCCCCGATGGTGCTCATGCCCCCAAAAAATTCACCTAGATGAAGAAAGGTGTAAAGAGAAGCAAGTAACAACGGCACGGCAAACTTGTAATAAACATGGCAGGACGAAGCATCAGGAGCCAAACTTAAAAGCTGTTTCTGTTTTCCCCTTTACCTGTTCTCCCATTCGTACCTCTCACTCTCTCTGCCCCTCTCATGTAGGGAGCGGTATGTGAGTGTGTGTGACCAGGACAGCCTGCTTAGTTTTTTGGTTTTGGGTCAGCAACAGGAAAAGTTTTCATCTATCGGCTCCCATCTTGGCATCTCGGCAAATTACATTTTATAAATAGCTTCTAGTTTTTTAGCTAGTCCCCAGCCGTTTATTTTTGGACCTTCTAAATTTCTGATGAGCTGTTGTTGAACCAGCAGCACCGGCATTAGAAGAGAACCCGCAGCAGCAGCAGCAGTAGCAGCATCATTTAATGAATATTTTCGCTATGCTATTATATAATTTTCAATGAATTTTCCCTCAAAATAATTAAATGTAGGCCAGTGTCAGAGTTAGTAGGGCCTAGTCTAAATTAGCTGTCACCACGCATAAACACGAACACAAATTAATTAAAATTTGCTGCTGGTTTTCGAGTTTCATCTTACACAAAGTAAGTGCTACTTGCTTATTTTGTCACTGCCCAAACCCAACCTCATTTAACGAACCAGAAATAGAAAGCTAAAGTAGTTAAAACTACTGCCTACAGTTCGTTTGTATTGAATGCTTGATTTATGCAATTATTTAGAATTTTTCAAAAATGGCCTTGAAGAAATATTCAAGATGGTTTCTAACTTCAACATTAGCTTAAACTTTTACCATAAAAACGATGCACATGACTGAAATTTTTGGCATTAAGTGTTGCATACTTTATGGAGCCAAAAAATAAATATTTCCCTTCTGTGTCCTACATACATATATGATTTTCCACACATGCAACATACAATATATCACAAAATAAAAAAATAGCAAGAGAAGCAAGACCAGCATAAAAGTTGTTTAAATTGAAAGTTACCTCTTGGTTGATTTATTTAAAGTCAGCAAAATTTATACGAAAAAAAATTAAAATCGAAAAAAAATAGGAGAATGGGTAAATTATGCATGTGTAAGAAGGATATGTAGGTTGAGGCTAACCGCTTGGGAAATAAGCAAACTTTATGCCAAAAGTAACACCAAGAACAAAAAGAAAACATTGATTAATGCACCTGTCTTATCATTTAATTAAGCCACACAAAACTGTTCAGAGACCGTGTATCGGACCACTCAGCGCTACAGCTTAATCAGTAATGAACTAGAGCCAGGACAATTGCCTTAAGGTATGCAGTGAAAAACATTTTGGGACAGGGCATAGCAACACGACAGCATTGGCACATTGTTATTAGCGTTAAGTTGCCATCAATTTAAGGCAACTAATCTGCTGGCCAGCTATGCTCTGACCTGGCCATAACATAAACAGGTATTTGCACAGGATATGCCAACAGGCAACGCCCCACACAGGCGGAGTGACAGAGCGAGAGAGACAGAGAGCGATAGAGAGAGAATGGGCAACAACATCAATGTCAACAAAAGAGGAGCGCGAGGACAGGCAGCTACCAAAATGAAGCAGCAACATGACACAAACACACAATTGCATGGCAATGAAGAGTGAATGGAACAGTGAAGGGGCGCGGTGTGAGGTTGCACAGCACTAGAGGTTGGTTTCATATGAATAGCTGCGAGGGAGTTACGCGATGCCAAAATTAACCCGCCAGGACATGACCGGGGCCGGGTCACCATCCCAGTCAGACATTGTAAACTGCGAGCTCGTACTAGAGCCCTCAGAGAGAAGGCAGCGACTAGTCTCTGTCACATTTAAGTTGATCCAATGACATCAAATTGACATTTTATGCGCCAATTTTAAAAAGGGCCACATCCGAAATGAAACGCTGTAATTATGCAGCCAGCAATGGGCAAACAGTTTATGTTTAGGTTTACCCCCTACTAGGTGTGGTACAGGGTAGTTGGGATGGGGGACGAGCAACATGCCTTTGATTCTTGCATCATGGACCAAGATTTAATTATGTCCCATGTGAGAGGCATTTAGAGAAGAGAAGGGACACAGGGAGGACAAAAATGTGTAGGAATGTTGTTAATTGCATATGAAAATGGATTGAAAATGAAAAATTAAAGAGAAAATGAAGCAATAAATCTTTACCATGTATTATATATGTATGTAGATCCTAGTTTACTCGCTCTAGTCGATTCCTTGTTCAATACAGCAGCAAATCGTTGGCATAATTAGCAGCTGGCAGGGTCACAGCTGCCTTTAACTTAAGCATCATTAGCAGCAGTCTAAGCAAAGTACAACAAAAAGCAAAGAGCCAAACTATTATTATGGCATTAATTTGTGGCAAAGAAAGCAAAACAAAAAATAAAGAAACGAATGAAAGAAAAGAAACAAAAAAAAAGAAGGAAAATTAAAAGCAACTTTCCCCAGTGACTTGCCGGCAGCAACAATCTAATAACAACATTTTGCCTCATATGTGACTGCTGAACGTACGTGAGTGTATGTGTGTGTCTGTGTGTGTGTGTGTGTCGTAATTACACGACACTTGACGCTAAGCAATTTGTTGGCAAAAACTGTCGCAACAATAAAAACGCGCCAGTGTCGCCGGTACTGCTGCTGCTGAGTCAAACAAAAGTCAGAATTAAATAAAACTTAATGACAGCCAGTGAGTAAGCAAAGACAGTAACCAGAAGAAGGAAAAAATTGACGTCCCCACTGCAAGCAGTCTTTTCCCAGTAGATATGGCACAGGGCAGGCAGCACACAGAGCTCAAATTGCAGGCCTGGTTAGGGCCTGGGCCAAGGCTTAGAACCAAGGACAAAGGCAAAAGTATCTGAGAGCAAAGACCCAGCAGCAGCAACAATTCAAGTCAAATAAGCTGACAAAATAAAGTCAAACGAAAGCGCCTCTGACTTGTCACACGGTTGCTCCCAGAGCGGCAGCAGCTTTTTCATATTCTTCCTGGTTTTCCATTATCTCGGCTTTTCAACTAATAAACTATAAATCATTGAATGCAGATTCTATTCGAATAAGTTTTGTGTTTTCAATTTGCTCGCAGTTTAATTGAGAGCCAACAAAAATTTTCAATCTTTTGATCTAGCTAGATTTGGCGATTAAATTTGTAGGGTGTCTGCTATTTTAATACGATAATGATTTCACATTAAATAAAAGGTATTCCATTTAGGTAAATTGACAGGTTACATGATCCGCTTCCCAACAAATTGTTGAGCTAACACTATGCTTATTAGGTGCTCATTGTTTAAATGTTCAAATAAAACAAAAAATATATACAAAACAAGTTGTAGTCTAAAGTGTTTGATGTTTATTTCACACATGCACACACATTAAAAAAAAAAAAAAAACACTCCGACAGTTTAACCCCCATTTACAACAGAAAATCGCTAATATTGTTTCACAGTTTTTCTGCTTTTCATATATTTATTTTTTATTTTTTTGTTATTGTAATTGTTGCTACTGCTCATGACGTTGATGAGTTGTTGCTGTCTAAGTGTCAAGAGAAGCGCCAAACTTTAAACTACATGCCAACGCCTTCTCTCATGCCATTCTATTGCAAATGTATTTTAGTTTAGTTGGTCTCTGACTGGCACTCAACTGGCAATGAGTTTTGTTATTGTGTGATCCGTTGGCACATTAATTTTTTGCCCAACAAACCCCCACACACACAGACCCACAAATGGTTATAAAAAAGCATTCAGAGAGATAGGACAAGAAACCAAAACTAATCTGGGATCTGCGCTTTGCTTTGACAGCATTTCCGCCACTTGAGTGATACAAAGGTGTCAGGGCTTTTGTCTAGACTCTAGACTTTGGCAGCCACACCCAGACCCCACACCCCAAACACACAAAAACACAAAAAAGGAAAAGAAATTAGAACCCTACCCATTCTCAGACCACAGCCTATATGTAACACCATTTCAAGTACGTTGACAAACCGTTAAAAAAATGCCTCAAGTGTTTGACACGACAGATACACGTTGCCTTCTTGTTGTCAACACACGCCCAAGTGATAGTGAAATGAAGTGAGTGTATGTTTGTGTGTGTGTGTGTGTATGAGAAGAAGACTAGGACAATAAACTTACAGGGTAAACCTAAAAACAAGCCTCAAACTGACATTCATCATAGTGGTGGACCAGAGGAGCTCTACTAGTGGGCTTCGTCTCCACTTTTCTTTTTTGTTCTTTGCTCTCTGCCCTTTGTTTTATTTTGTAGGCGGGTTGAAAGTGCATTTTCCAAATTGCAAAGTGATTGACACCAAACACCAGCCTAAAAGCATGCTACCGCACTTAAACTCAACTCAAGCGGCCACTTTGTTAGGTGGTGTGACTATGAATGTGTTAGTGTGTGCGTCAGTGTGAATATGCAACCGAGATGCCTGCCTTTCTGTCTACTTGCCTGTCTGTCTGGCTAGCGACCTGCCTGCCCGGTTGTCTTCCTGCCTGCCTGGCTGACTGCCTGCTTGTTGCTGTGAGTGATTGCATTGAGATTAGGCAGAGCAGCAGCAATGGCCAGGAAGCGGCAGCAATAGAAACAGTAGATTGGTGCACCAAGGTGCAGAAGTTTCAAATACTTCATGCAGATAACGTTGCACTTTTGCAAATTTGTGCAGCAGCCAAGAGGGCCATAGATGTTTCTATTTCTCCTTGTTGTTGTTCCAGCTGTTGTTGTTGTTGTTCTTGTTGCTGCTACTGTTGTCTTAAAAAATGCATTGACAAGAGCTACATCTGTGTATCGATGTGTTTGTGTGTGTTTGTGTTTTTCTAAGCTACCCAAGATGTATGTATTTGAATGTATCTATAAAATGGGTTAACTAAAAACCTTCTTGTTAATTAATCAACGCTTCTATCTTAAAATTAATTTAGGTATAAACTATTTATTTGCAAGCAATTAAATTTAAACAAATTTTGAAAACAAACTATACCACTCAAAACGTTTAAAGATTTAAGAAAGTTCTCTGAAATTTTCTGATTGTCTATAATTAAAAAAATATTTTTTATGTATACCTCACATTTGTGTAACTAAATCAACCACTTCCTAATAAGTTGATTTCTTTTTGATTTCTTATGCCAATATATAAAGGTAAACATTCGAGGCAAACCTCTCTACCATTTAAAATGCACATACTCTTCATATAGGCATCGAAGGTGCATTGAACTACTGAACTGGAGTTCATGGGACCGGGACCGAGCTTGGTCAGGCCATTCAATTTGCTTTTCCTTATACAAAAATGGGCTACATCCCTTTACCGCCTCTTGCCATGGCTTTTACAACATCTCCATCTACTGAGCAACTGGGTCAACTGTACTCGTGCACCTGGACAACACAGCAGCAGCATCAGCATCGGCACTGGGATGTGCCAATTTCTCAAGAACTTAAAGTTCGGGCCAAAAATATATACTTATGATTAAATATTTATCATAATGGCTTCTGTAAGCCTGTCCAAAAAACTTCCAGACAGGCACTTGCAGTCTTATTCCTTACACACACAGAGAAACAGAGAGAGAAGTGAGAAAACTTAATGTAAGTACAGTCAGTAAGCATAATGAATATTACTTTCACTTCGTCACCGATTTTTCCGAGTGGTTTTATAGATAGTGCAATTCTGATTGGTTTGTTACACATGCCTTTCACATTTCCAAGAGATTGGATGGCAAATGTCAAAGGCGAAATTACCAGTTGACATTTGAAATGAAAAATGAATGGTCATAATTATCGTAATTGAGTAGCCAACTTTTGCTAAGAAAACTAATTAACTAAATGCCCTAGCGTAAAAGTTGTTTATAATTTATGATTCTGTGTTACAACAAAATAGACAGACTTATCAACTGTCTGTCATCTGGTGAAAATTAACATCAAATGCTGGCCAGAAAACTTGTTCACCATTTTCCCCCATCTAAGTCTCATTCACTCTCACTGAAAGCTTACAGCAAAAGGAGAAGAAAACTAAAAAGTTTTTCACGAAAAATAGCAAGGAAAAACAAAAACCTGACATATTCTAATGCAAAAGTAAGTCGCATAAGCAGCAGAGGCAACTAGAAAACTACAATACTCATACCTTCTCTTTACTATCTCCCTTTCTTTCTCCCTCTCTCTCTCTCTCTCGCACACTATCTATCTGTCTCTTTTCCTTACCTTACTCAGGCACTATGGTCATAGCATTAAATTGTTATTTTATGCACAGACTTATATTTGTAACCATACATACTTAAGAAGGCCAAAATAGAGGAGGACGAGAAGCTGGGTAGCACAGGGGGTGGGGCGTAGAACTAAGGCGACTAAGACGACTAAGGCTATTTGCCAACTGAAAGATACGTTGCAAAATGCATTTTGCGGTGCTATTAGATAGACCAAATTATTGGACAAAGGCAACCGCAAAAAACAAAAGGCCAGCCAAAAATGGTTGTACAAAATATTAACACTGACTTTAAATATACACTGACAATGCCAGAAATTAAGTGTATTTAAGAACAATATTAAAATTTTATGTTATTCTTTTCACAATAGTGTCTTAAATCATTGATAGTTGATGGAAAAACTTTTGGCAGGATGATAGAACTGCCTCTTTATAGTTAATATAAATAACTAACATTTTTTTCTTTACTACAATATTACGAATTCCCATTTTCATTTGCAAGAAACACTAAATTTTGTTATTTAAAAAAACTAAATTTTTCTTCTGAGTCATGTAGTAGATCTTTCATACTGTGCTCTTGTTTTTCAAAGGTTTATATGAAATAAAATAAAATTCCTTGTGAGCTTTCCAACATTCCAACACATTTCAAGCAATTTATAGAGTATTGTACATTTTTTTATGTAAAGAAATCCTTTTGCCTGACTACTGTCAAGGTAAACTTGGTCCCTATGGCTATACCGCAAATACGCTCGAGTTTCATGCCCAGCAGCAGCAGCAACAGCAACAGCAACACCAACAGAATCAGCAGCTGTGCAACTGTTGCAAATTTTTATGGCGCGCGGACACGTTGTGGGCGGGACCCACAGACCAAACACTAAAAACTACGACAACTTTTGCCTTGGCGCATAAAAGTAGTACAACAACCTCAACCCGAAGCCCCTGGCTTCGACCACCCATCCACCAACCCTTCTATCCCTGTCCGCCTACCCCTACAACCAACAATTGTTAGTTTAAAGCGCATATAACTTTAATGCTTTTACCTTTATGTCTAGCACTTTTACTACCCAGCAAGCAACCCGCCCATCAGCAACTATACAACTATCGCAGACAATTCGTTTTTCTTTCTCATTTCTTGCAACAAAAAAAAAAAATAAAAAATAGAGAGAAATGAGAAAGAAAAATCCATTTTGAGTTGAGGAAAGCCAAAAACCCAAAGTCTCCGCATCGCCCCCAACCCATAGCATCTTTAACCATCGCCTTGCCAGTAAGCAGCTTAATTGAAAAATTCTAGAGTTCTCCTCACACTGCCTGGCATCATAATTGAAAATATTTTTGTGTTGAGTTTCAAAAGAGACAGACCCAGAGACAGAGAGAGGGAGAGAGAGAGGCTAAAAGAGTGCAAGAGAGATAGAACAACAGTTCGGTACAGAGCGGAGAGAAGATAGAGTTCTATGGCTGCGGTCGAGGCTGAGCCAAAGTCGTGCAGCTTTAGCTGTCGCCAAGCATTTCTATTGTATGGTCATTGGATTTTCCAACTGGCTTCAGTTTGGCATTATTGTAGCTGACCCATCCCCCAAGGTTGGCAATGACATTTCAAATTATGTATGAGAATGCATATAAAAATGTTCAATTTATTTGCAATATTTTTTTTTTAAATGTGAATAGAAAACTTCTAGACAAAAACATTTCCTGCTATAGCTGATGCATTTCGCCTTCAGATTTCCTCACAGTAAAAATATTTAAATGTTTAATTGCCAAACATTTATGGCAATAGCATTTTCATTTTCTTATTTGGTTTTTGTTACATTTGCTTTATTTATGACTCGAATAGAGAGAACTTGAAGTTAGCAGCATGAGCTTAGGCTAGGAAAAACTCCCCCGATTCCGACCACAAACAAGTTTTAATGCACAACTTTTTAGATTTCCGTCATAATTTCTTTTGCCTGTCTGATAAAGATTTGTTCAAATGTACGTATACTTATATGTGTGTGTGCATATGTGGCGTGTTTAAGTATGTGTGTGTGTGGTGTGCCTGTGGGTGGTTTTGTGGAGCGAACATTGCATATACTTTAGCCGACAATAAACTCAACTTTATGCACTTTCAATCCCCACCAACTTGTATGCACAGATTTAACTGTCTTGGCTTGGTCTGAATCTCAGTTTTAGTTTTTGGCTTTCTTTTCTTGCTTACGATTTTTGTTGAAATAAAGTATATAAGAAGTTCCTTCGTTTTGTTATGGATAATAGTAATTTTTTTTATTTTGCCTTTTCTTAAATTATTGAATTAAATAAATAAAAAAATTTCTGCTTTGTCTACTCGATCTGTTTATTATTATATTATTATCTCAAAGAACTAGATTAAAGTTAATTGACTCTTATTTCAGTCCAATGTGGCAATGTCAATTGTTAACCTTTTAGTTAGGGTACTTTTCAACTATCTAACTAGAATGGTAATATTTTGCTTCTTGTTTCTGCATCTAATGGAGTTTCCTACTCCCTAAAACACACACACACACACATAGACACACTCCCATAGATAAGCACACTCACATCCACACAAGTCTTCTAAAGCTTTTCGCTTTTCGCTTTTCGTGGCGATAAGCAGCACGAGTCGTCGGCTTCCTGGCCAAGCAAAATTTATGCATGCTACATAATTTGGCCACTATTACGTACTTATACAGAGATGGCTGTTCCTTGTTTTTTTTTGGTTTTTGTTAGGCTGCAAAGAAACTTACATTGTACACTCAGCCAGTCGAGTGCAATTCAATTAGATGTCTGCTAGCGCTTTAAGAGAATGGCGCGGCAAACAAATCACTAAAGAAAATCAAATAACTATAATTCACCTGGGGTTTTATCGCGATTGTGCTGGGCTGCTGCAGAAGGCAAAGGTAACAGGCTCAGGAGCACTTCGTCTGATTAATTTATAGAATGTCGCGAAACGAAAAAATGGAGGCACAACAAAGCAAAACAATAAGTGAAAGAGCAAGGAAAAGAAAAGGAATGCCAAACGAAAAGAAAAGGTGTAGCATGGCAAGGAAACGGAATCTGTTCAGCCTGACAAAGGTGCACACAGGAACACAAATGCTCCAGATGTTTCCTGCTTCAGAGATGCTTTAGTTGTGATAAACTAATAAAGCGACAAACATTGCAAGGACACTGGAAGTCGACATGGGACAGGATATTTGCTTTTTACAACTGGCTAGCTATCTAGCTGTGGGTCCACCCCAACATAAAAATTCAAATTGAAAATGAAAATGTTTAAATCGAGCGATGGTACTAGTCAGATACCACCTGCAGACAAGCTGATGTGAGCCAGAAGGAGAGAGAACGATAGACCTACATCAGGCTACACTTGTCAAGTGCCTTTGTTAGACTCCGGCTTCTAAACCAGGGCGATTTTCAATAGGGAGTCATGGGGCAAATTAATAAAATCCTGAACGATTTTATTTTTCGTGTACATTATTTTGTTTTGGTTGCAATGTGCCTTCATATTGTTATATTTCAGCCCTGATTTCTAGCTTTCAAGCGTTATTTAGGTACCAACAATTTGCGTTCTGCCTGGTCCATTTAAAATGGTAGTTTTCGTTTTTCTTTGTTTTTGGCTCCTTTACTCCTTATTTTATTTTGCCTTATTTCCATTTTTGTATTTCATTGGGTAAACATTTAAAAGTGAATAAAAGGTGCAAAGTGCCGCCTTTAGCACTCGGCTTGGCAATCTGTTTTGTATTAATTCATAAGCCGCTTGCCAGCCATGGAGTTGGACCATGTCAATATTTTTTCACTTTACCTTCAAGCCGTTTTTTCTGATATTTATGTATATGTATATCCCTTTTTGCACTCTGTATCGTTCAGCCTTCTTTCTACACTTATTGCAGTTGTCCTTGTTGATGTTATTATTGTTGTTGTTGGATTTGTTGTCATAACTTTAATGCCCATCAACTGTTTATACTTCATTTGGCTTGCATTAAGCTCTCGAACAGACCTGGTTGGTCCTTGTCATCTTGAACGGCTTGATGGTTTTGCCCACATCTTTAAGTGCAGTCCGAGGACGAGAAAGTTGATAGAGATGATGAAGATGATGATGATGATAAAGAAGAAGAAGAAGGACAACGATGACGACGTCCAGATCCAAGGTTTGGGCGTGAACACAGATTGACGTAAAAGTTTACTTAGGCTCAATGCTTTTTAAGTAAGTAGCTGATGCTCCTACCGCTGCCAACATCGCTGCCGTTGCCGCCGCTGATGGTGATGTTGTTCTTGCTTTCGGGGGTGTTAGGCTTTTAGTTTTGCGCATTATACTTAGTTGGTGTTGGTGGTAGTAGATGCTGATTTGCCCACTTAATGCCTTGACCGTAACTAGGCGTATACTTGATATGTTAAGTAACTATCTTGCGAGCTTTGGGTTCTTTGCATAACCGTCTACTTAATATTTTCAATAGTCCCTTGAGGCACCGAAAATGGATTGAATTTGATTGACATAAATTTAATATTATACATTTCCTTGATGTTATTATAGACTTTGTATATTTAGAGTATCCATATAATTTGAATTGTAGTTTTACTATTTAAGCAAAACTAGTTTTTAGCCCACTTCGAATCAGTTTTTCTTGTTTCGTGTGATATTTGTAGCTATTATTACCAGATTTTCGTCAATCATTGTTATTGGTTTTTTTCTTTGTTTCCTTTTATATACATATCAGCTACTTTTTATTTTTAAAAGGTAAACTAAAATGCTCTAAATACATATTTGGCTAAAATGCAAGTTTGACATTTTTGGTTACTATTGATAACAACTAACTAAAAACTAACATTTATCCTTTTGTTAAACGTCTATTTCTATAGTTGAATATATTTCGATTTTTCATTCTAGTTCTCCAGTTGTCTAGACTCCAACAAAACGTTTTTACTTGTACTCTCTGTGCATTAAATTCTTTTGCTCTTTCTGCTTTATTAGTAGCTTTATAGCCTTATTCGTTTGCTAGGATTTATTTATAGATTCGTCTTACCAACCTTTTACAATTGAAATTATATATATAACATGCTTTTTAAAGGTATTTATATTTGATCAGCTGTGAAATCTTGAAATAAGTTTTTTATTTTCACATGCCAAATTTTTTATTTTAACCCATATAAAAAATAAAACGAAATATCTTCATCAACTTAACGCTTTCACATTTTCATTTACAAGTATGAATCTATTTATACAAAACACACGCACATGCACAATCATTCATATGTGTGTAGGTAGATATATATATATATATAGCTGTCTATATAGACAAACGGGTATGTACCCTTTGGAGTATTTTCCTCCTACATATTTATCTGCTCCACATTTAGCTCGCTCATCACATTTTCCTCGATGCCTGTGTTGAACACGCCTTAAAGGCAACAAGCAACAACCAACAAACCAACTGAAAGGAAAACAAGAAATTGGTAGAGGGAGAAGCATAGATTGGGATAAAAAAAAATTACGCATACACGAGAAAATCCAAACTAAACCAAAAATCCAATGTCAACACCAAAAAGCAGCCATCAAAATTGCTTACATGGCACATTTCTCTTACGGCTGTCTTTAACAGCAACTTATTGTCAATTTTCTTGATAACAGACTGTTAAATCCGTACACACACACAAACACACATACACATACATAGACAAGTAGTGGCAACAGGCATTGAGAAAGGTTTTGTGGGGGGGGGGGGAAGGGTAAGCAGGACTGAATAGGGTGACAGCGGGGCAACAACTTGCTCATCACTTGAGCGGAAGTGTTGGCAAATGCAGTGATTTTCAATCTCAATGCGACATTTTGATTATTTCCATGTTAGGAAGAAGACGGGGAAAAAAGAAGAAAAACCCACACATACACACATCACACACTCACACACACATGATGTCTGCAGCAAGCGTCAGAGCTTGGCGCACGTTTGCCGCACCGGAAGCGCTGCTTGTGCAAGACGGAAATTACTTTATGCTACACACAATGTCATTGATGCCGCATAAGCAGTAGCAGCAGCCCACAAATGGAGAGAAAGAGATAGAGAGAGAGAGAGAGAGCGCCAACCATTTAGACATTTCTTGTGCAACTTGTGCAACTCATTCAACCCACTCACACAACCACCCATTCAAAAATACCCTGCCCATTTCCTACCTCCCTCCTCCGCACCCATCGGTCAATTCAACACCGACAAAATAGGAAAAAGAAAAGTGTGCTTCGAGTTTTTCGCCTCTTGCATTGCAAATGCACAGCACGCTGCTTTTGGCCCGAGTGCGTGAGGGTCTCAAATGAATTTAATTAGAAAATTGTGCTCAGCTTTCCAGCCAGCATCAACAGAAGCCGCAACTTTGAAACTTTCCACTGCCTTGCCACTTGGTGAATGAATAAACAATAAAAATAAAAAAATTCGAAAAAAAAGATGATGATTACCACATTGAGTAGTTTTGTTAATTTCTGCAATAGTTTTTTAAACCCACGACCCACGCTAAAAGTCAAAATTGAAAAAGATTTTTAATTAAATTTTTACTGAAACTGATGTTGAAAGACAACAAGCGCAGAATTTAACATAAAATAACTTTTTAATTCATTATGTATAAATTAGTCCAAGCTATTGTAAAAGACAGCTAGATTTCAATTCTTAACACAGATCTAAAGTCTAAAATGGCAGGAAAAATTATGAAAATTTAATATAAAAACCGATTTTGTTGTCTACTTTTCTGAGTAAAATCTCTAAAAAGTAGTTACAATTTTTTAAAAATACAACAATATCTATATAAATTTGCGGCGTTTCCTATAGTACCAAACTGGCCGATCTGTTGTATTTATACGAATGCTTAGTCACAAATTCATATTAATTTCGTTCAGGACAAGAAGTTGAATTCTGTTCAAAAATTTGTCAACTATTATGCAAATTCAATGAGTGCAAATTTGATTGCTATTAATTTTCAGGCGACTGAACTTTTCTTTTTAGGCAAAATTGGGAAAGCAACAACAACGAACAATATCGACGAGTAAAAATCGCAACTTTAGTGGGAAATTCCATTGTCAGTTTTAGCAATTTTGCGCTGAAAATAAAGCCCACTTCAGCCAAGCTCGACGCTAAGCCAAATAAAGCTATGGAACAAAATCAAACGAAATCGAAAAAAGGATTCATTCTGTATGCATTTGAAAAGTCAAACTAACGATATTCGGATACCCTATAAAAACAAGTAAGTGTTTAATGTAAAAAAATAAATTCTTGAATTCTAAATTCTATTTCATTCGCTTTATTTCTGCAACAAGATCATGCAGTTTATATTTTTATTCTTTTTTAGCAATAGTTTATGTCTATATTTGTCAATATGCTGTGAAGTTATTAGGTATAAATCTGTACACAATCGAAACGTTTTTGGGGCCGGGCAAATGCATTAAGCGGAAATCGAACCAGAGACACATGGCATTGAATCAAGTATCAATAAGTATAAACATGGGTGAAAATGAGGAGGGAAAAAACGTGAATGAAAAATCTTGAAATGCTATTTTTTCTTAACGTTTTCTAATTAACTTTTTATTGCCCAGGCAAGGCAAATACAATTAACCAACTGGAACAATAGCTTGAAACAATTTTCGAGGGCCAAGTTAGTGGGGTAGAGGCGAAATGCAAAAATGGTCAAAGTTAATATTTGGTCAAGTTGGACAATTGAAAAGATGGCAACCCACTCAACACACTGTCTACTATCGTACCGCATCAATGGGTGGGTGGTTGAATGGTTTGATGGTCCCAGTCGTGCATTACGCGAGCCTGGCCTTCTCTAGAGACAAACTCAACTCAGTTGAGTTTAGTTTGGCACAGAGAAAAAGAGAAATAGCGGGAAAGAGAACGTACTAGAGTAATGTCGTGGGAGTAAAAGATAAATAACACTTAAGGCAGCATTTTCGTAGAAAGAGACGATGGAGATGAGAAGCAGTTGGAGAATGAGAGAGATCTAGAGAGAGAAAGATAGGGAGACGAAAGCGGGGACGGAGAATAAGAGCAGGAGAAACAATTTGCCGTTTTGTGCTTTGAAAAATGCATGAGCCAAAGTAAATGGAAAAAGTTCCGCCGAGCAAAAAGGAAAACACACAAAGCAACAGAAAACAAGGAAAATGCCAAGCTAAAGGGGTTGGGTTAGGGTTAGAAATGCGACGAGGGGAGAGATTGGGGGTTAGGGCTATTGGGGAAATAGTTTGTCCTGTTTTTCTTTTTTTGGCGCTAGTAGAAAATATTGCGGTCTGCTTTTAGGCGCAATTTGACATTTTTAGCATGGCAACTCACTCGAGTCGTTGATTTTAGACTAGTTTCTTGTTTTTCTTTTTAGCAGCAACTTTATTTATTTGTCGCTTTATTTGCTGACAAGAAATATAGACAATATTTCGCCTCAAACACATACACACACACACACACACACACACACACACATACACATAGTGGGCCAGAGGCGTACATGACAGGGCCATGTCGCTGCTGACACTTAACATGCCCGTAGACAGTTATTAGGGTCATTGCTAACACTCACACACATGACTGAGATAAGTTTTTTTTTCCTCTCTCTTTCTCTCCTTTGCTTCTTTTATTTTTGGCTTTTTGGCTTTACTGTCCTTTGTCGCCTGTTCTGTTCTGGTGTTGTGGCTACGTATGTGTCTGTGTGTTTTAGAGTTTCAGGATGGCCAAAAAAGTATGCTACAATTTATAGCAAGGCTAAATGTATACATAGAGTTTATAGTGTGACTCTTTTGGGACTTCCACTTTTTTTCAAGTGTCTTTGTCAATGGTGTCAGGGGAGAATTTACATATGATACACACACACACACACACTCATCCTCCATACCCATACATGTTTGTGTGTGCGTGTGAGTTTATGCCATTTTTAGTAAATTGTATTATAGTTTTAGTGCCTTTCCCAGTTTTCAACTTTTGTTCCTGATTCTTGGCTGTATCCCCCATTTTGATGTTGCAATTTCACGCTTTGGCAGACTTTGTTGCTGAGCTCCTCATGGAACTCATTTGACACACAGGGAAAAAAATTAGTTAATTTAGTTGCACTTTGAAGAATAGTAAGTCTTGGTCCCAACTAATGTTGGCCATTTTGAAACTTGGCCGAAATGCGCTCCAAATAGGCTGGCAAATTATTTGCTCCGCCATCTTAATTTTACCCTCAAGGAAATTACCATGCAAATGCAAACAAAGCAGCTTAATGTTGTTTATTTTATTTCTTTCACAATCAATTATTTTCCTAAATATTTTTGTTTGATGTTATGGCTCATACTCGCTTACCTATCTAATTTATGCGCTTTCTGGTTTTCATATTCTCTAAACTTATGGGAATCTTGATCATATTGTTTACCAGATCATTTACGCCCACATTTTTTGGCTGAATTTCTTCCGAGTTCATTTGTCCCCCTACGCCTTAAGTGAGAACAAAAAGTTTTTGCTCATATTTTGGCATAATTGCGGATTTCTCTTTACTTTAGTTTTTCGTGTTAGTTTGCTTCATCTTTGTTGTTTTTTTCTTCTTCTTCTCCTTCTTCTTTGGCACCCAAACATAAAACATAAAATATTAGTCATATGCCACACTCGGAATGTTTTATTAGGCAGGCAAAGTTTTCCAACGTAGAGAGACCATGATAAAACGAGAAACATATCTGCACAATCCACAAAACATTACACTACAAGTTTAGCTCAAGGCTTAAACTTGGGCAAACCAGAAGAAACAACAACTTCATTTACACATAACTCGAAACGAATATAGGTAAGAACGATAGCAAGAGAGAAAAAGGGAAACTGAAAAGCAGTGCACTCTTGTTATATTAACGCATTCGGCACTTGAATTTAGATAGGTGAAAATCCCTTTAAATCTAGACAATGTTGAATTAATTTAAACATAATTTTTGATCAAGTAAGATTATTTACTTAAGCCATTCAATATATATGTACCTATATAGTATATTCAAAACAAATTTGAGCAAGACTTGAAATTTTTTATTGCACAATGCCGCAACTGACACCAATAAAAGTTTTGAATCGTGGTGCGGCTTTTTCATTTTCCTCGAAAACTGAGTCTGGCAGTAATGAAACCGATTCAGAAGAGATTTTTTACCATAAGAAGCCAATTAGATATCAGACAAAAGGTATTGATAATTTTGGGTAAGTTCTGTTAAATATTTCTTGCTGCTGCTGCTGGTCAACTTCTCAATACTTTTAGGACTTCCAATTATCAGTCAGTACTAGACATTCAAACTGCATTGCTAGAGTATAAGCAATTTCAAGCCGCTCGCATTATACAGAGGGTATTTTGCAGTTGGTATGAATTTCACAAATTTAGCAAGATGAAGAAAGCCGCCATTGTCATACAGAAATGGTGGCGACGTTTCTATCAAATGAATTATTATTACCATAGAACGGAGGAAATTATGCAAAAGTGTTTACTTGATCATTATCATAAGTGTGCCACTAAGATACAAGCTTTGTTTCGAGGCTGGTGGTCTCGCAAACATCTTCACGATTTCTTCCAACTAAGGACAATTACTATTTATACTTTGAGTGATCTACTCGCTTGCCTAGCTTCTGATCTGAAAGCAATAAAACATCAGGGCCTTTTGCCAGGCGTCTATTCATTGCGTAATTCTCCGTAAGTTTCCCTTTTAATTCTTATGAAACACTGCTTAAGTAAGCAGTGGGCCTTCGTTTTTCTTAGATGCCTTTTAAAATGTGAAGAATTTCTCTCCACTTACGGTTTCCGCTTTCACAATGAACTTGTTCAAACTGAATGGAACTCAATTCGAGCACGCCAAGAAGAAAATCGTCGCTCCTTCCTAAATGCCTTCATGTATACCGGTGTTCCGTATCCGGGGCATAATAATGGTAGTATCAGTCAGAAAACTCATGAGCGTCTGGCTGTTAAAGCAAAAACAAGCAAAATTGACAATACGATTTTAAGGACTATGGCTAAATTCACTTCTGCCAGGGATACTTACAAACAGCGTCGACAAAAGAAATTGACTCGTGGCTGGGAAGGTCGTAAGTATTAATTACAAAAATAATAAATGAAATATTTCTATATATAAGGTTTTGATTGGTAGATAAACTGCGACACCAAAAGGCGAAAATGCAGAATGAAAAGTTTTGCAAACAACTGGTGAAGAGTATGAATAATTGGCGTAACATTGATGGCACTTTTATATTCCCTAATGATCTATTTAAAAAATATCCTTTGGATTTAATGTTCAAATCGATTGACGAGCTAGCCAAACCAATATCAGAGATTTTTATACCAGAATGTATCTCAATGACTGCTGAATGAATATGATCTTCTATTTAAGGTTTAATTATTTATAGTATATTTTTTATAAAGTTTAATACACCCAGCGACAAAAAAAAAGCCAATCAATTCCACATACATTTTTAAAAATTTAATTTTTATACGTCTTTTATCCAATTAAAAAAAACAATTTTTCTGAAATCACACAAATTAATTGATTTTTCACTAAGTTGGTCCTCTTAAGTAAAAAAATTATTAAGTAAAAAAACAAAGAATTTTCAACAAAAACAAAATTTTTTCATATTAATTAAACTATTTCCTGTTAATATAAATTATAATATAGTCCAAAATATTTCATTCTGAATTTTTAAATTAAATTATAAAGCTATCAATATTTGGTAGTGCCACCTTTGGCCTTTATAACACATTTGACCCTATTGGGGATGGACTCGTACAAAGTCTCGAGATACTCCGCCGTTATATCCTCGAACCACACTTTTTCTATCGTTTTCATTAATTCCTGTAATGATTTTGGCTTTTCCTTTCGTATTTTGGCACTCATAAGGGCCCAGACATTTTCAATAGGATTGAGGTCAGGACTGTTCCCTGGCCAATCTAAGGACTCAATACCAAGTTCTGACTTCAAAATTGATATCTGTGGTTAGCGGATAGTTAAAGTTTATTAAAAAATGATCGGAATGACTAATTCTTGAAAATCCACTTACAGAGCGCGCTCGATGACAAGGTGCAGAATCGTCCTGGAATATGGGCTCTTTTTCTCTTTCAGTAATCGACTCAATGCTAGGCACAAGTCCACTGAGAATGATTTCTTTATACTTCTCTGCATTCACCATCCCTTGAAGCATAATAAGTGATTCTGTTTTGTATTTGGAAATGCATCCCCATATCATAACATAAGGCGAATGCTTAACAGTGGCAACACAGCAGTTTTCCGAATATCGCTCTCCGTTTCTGCGCCGAACTTTCAAGCAGCCATCGGGTCCAATAAGATTAAATTTGGACTCATCAGAAAATATGATCCGTGACCATTCAAATTGACCCCAATTTTGCTTATTTTTCGCCCAGTTTAAGCGAGCTGTCTTCATTTTCTGGTTGAGAAGAGGTTTTTTGGCTGGTGTCCTTGCTACCAAACCCATCTCCTTGAGCCGACGTTGAATAGTCCGAGCCGAAATTTCTTTCGTAAATCGTTGCTGCACTTCAGATGCAATTTCGACGGCATTTTTGAAGCGATTCTGGAGGCTCGTTCTCATAATAACGCGATTCTCCCGTTCATTTGTGCAATTTTTTCTGCCTTATCCTTTCGTCCTCCCCAATTCCTCCGTCTCACGATATTTTTTCAAAAAGCGTCGAACTGAACTTTCATTAAAATTAGTTTTATTAGCTATTTCACGATTCGACACGTTTTGCTGAGCCAAAGCAATAATTTTGGCCTTTTCAGTGAGGGTCATCTGTTTTCCTTTAACCATAATGTTTAATGTTCACCAAATTAAATCTCCGCAAAATGAAATTTTAGCAACCGACAAGTCGAAAATTTTGTAAAAAGTGAAGAAAACAATCGAGGGGATTCCCCAAAATAAAAGTTAAGCGACTAGAATACAATTTGGGGAAACCCCGAGCTAGAGAAGGCAAAAGTTGCAATAACCTTAAAGTGCGGCTTTTTTTTTGTCGCTGGGTGTACATTAGAACTTAATCACTTAACGTCTTTAAAATCCATGTCTATAATAACTGATTTACATGTCAAAAAGTCTAGTAAGGAATCTACAAATGTCAACAATTTTGATTTTCTCAAAGTTTGACCAGCATTTAAGCACTGGCCAAACTTAAAATTCTATTTAACTTGGAGAATTCCCAAGGACTTACAACTTCTTTCTTTTTTGTGTGAAGCATAAAGAAACCCCATTTTAAAAAAGAGAGAGAGCAGAGAGAGAGCAGAAATAAGAAGAGAAGAAAGGTTTGGAACAATTTAGTCGATTTGACTACCAGCACTTTTGCTTTTTGTTTTCAGGTCTTGAATTTGGTATTTATTTTTATTTTTTAAGGAGAAAGATAGGGTGATTGTGCAGGGGTAAGAGGGAATGGCAGAAACACCTGAATAGCTCTCGACTGTCTAACATTTGCACAACGGGCGCAAATAACTTGCAAAACACTACAGAAATTCATTCGCAAACAAAAATAAAACTTTTGCATTTAACTGTGTAAATTTTCCAAACGTTTTTCGTCGTCGCCGCCCTCCTGTTTCCTTTCCTCACTACCTCCCTCCATCTCACTCTGTTCTCTAAAAGAGTGTGTGTGTGTGTTTTTTTATTTTTCTTTGTATTTATTTATTTGCCGTGGTTTTTGCTGCAAGTTTTAACTGTCAAACACAACATCAATTTGTTCAAAAAATAAGCAGTAGTAACTTTTTTTTTGTTGTATGGAAAAAGGTTTTCTTTTCATTTTTTCTTTTTACAGCGCTTTGTTTTCTATAAACTGTGTTTTTATAAATTTGCATAAGTGGTTGTGGGGTTGTGTGTATGTGTGTGTTTATGCGGGTGTCAGTACAAAGAATGCAACATTAAAAAGTCACATTGCTGCTGATTTATATTGTAATTCAAAAGCAAAGTTTTACTCGAATCATTTTGCAAATGTAAAACGTGACACACACTGCCGATGCCAAACATTTATGAGCCGTGAAGGCTATCTTTAGATAGAAAATATAAAGCCTTGACTTTTAATTTAAAGGCTATTCATAAGATTAGATTTACAATTTATTTACTTTGACTATTGGAATAAGACTAACATTTTTGCACCGGCATAAAACCTAAGCCTGCTACTTCGGCATTAATTAATTAAAAATGGATTACAAGATGTAATTTAATCAAGTTATTATTGATTAAAATTAAATAAATAACTCAAAAAGTACCCAGTTTGCATAAGTAGCTATGTAATTAATAAATGATGCCTCAGATTTCAACTTCTTTGCCTAAACCACTTCTTTTCTCTCTCTCTAATTCTCCTAGATTCGTTAAGTGTTTTCAGTTTAAATGGTTGGATATTAATACAACTTAATCCCAGAGCGTGTCAAACAAACAGACTTTTCTGTAACCCTTTTGGCATTATAGTTTATGAACACGTATAAAAATACTGAATAGCATCAGAGAAAAATAAATCCAACCCAAATACGAAAGAGTTTAACAGAGGCCACAAGTTAAATCTAATAAATTTTATTACAACAATGTCATAAAGTTTGTTATTGTTGTTGTTGTTACTGTTGTTATTTGCCATATACTCGCACATTACACATATACATATACATACATACATACGTATCGCATGGTACACGAATATGAAATATATTTTGTAATTTATGCGAATATACGCATATTTAAGTCAAATGTAAATATTTAAGTTGCATATGAAATTTTGGACATGCTGCATGTGTCTGATAGAGTCAAATATATATATATATATATACAAACATTCAACTCAACCCATTCAGCTATCCACATACGACTATAAAAAATTCTAAAACCACAGAAAAAACACACACAAAAAAACAATAAAATATAAAAAGAAAAAATAGAATAGCATTCAAGAAGTAGTGATAAAATAACATACATTTACCTACATAGAAATGTTTTCAGATTAGGGTGGAACTAGAAAGCATTGAGAATGAATTAGATCTAAAGAGAATTCGGTGGCTATTCTAGTTACAATATCACGCATACGAACCGTAGTTCACATAAAATGTTGTAAGCTCGAGAATTTAGTGGACAGGTCAGCTTAAAACATCCTTCAATAGTTGTGAAAAGCTCAAATAGTTAATACAAATCCATACAACTAATATTCAAAGTTCTAAAAATTACTAGAGACAATCAGGATATTTTAGATTACTTTTGAAAATAAAGGTGCCTAATTTTGGCTGTCTACATTTCCTCTACACTCAAATATTAAATTCATTATTTATTTATATTTTCCTAAGAATTTTCAAACTGTTTATAACCAGCCTAATACATATATATGTAGTTATATAAATATATTTACACCTATGCAGTATGTATAAAACTACAAATGTACATACACTGCGCGTCATCAGGTTAGCGCCCCCCTTACACTCTCCGTAAATGTTAAATATTTTCCAAACCGTTTGAAATAATTGACTGAAATTTTTTTACACTATAATTCAGTGAATTCTCTTTAAAATAAGACAAATTTGAATATTGAATGTTATGAGATTAATTTATTATAATTTTTCTTGAAATAAGTATGAAAAAAGGGTATTGAAAATTTGTTCATCAGGTTAGCGCCATCAGAGATATATCAAAAAATATAAATCTTAGTGAAATGTAAGACACTTTTTTTTAGTTTATAACTAAAATACTTGTTATTTTTAACGAATTAATAATGGGTGGTCCCGCCTTTTTTTGTTATTACTTCGAAAATTCGATTAGGCATCGAATCATACAATTTAGCAATATAATTTAATGAAATTAACGACCAAGCGTCTTTAATGCCTTTTATAAGGTCAGATTTTGAATTATATTGCTTTCCGGACTCGTAGACCTTTCTAGCTAACCATCCCCAGACATTCTCTATAATATTTAGGTCCGGCGAGTAAGGGGGCCATCCAAGCACTTCTACATTTTGGGTCTGCATCCACATTTTAACGGTCCTGGCGGTGTGTATCGGGGCATTGTCGTGCTGGAAATACCACTGCAAATTCCCAAATGTATTTTTTATTTGGGGAAATGCTGTTTTTAGCACGTCCTTGTAGTTCTCCGCATTCATTCGCGATGTCAAGAACTGCAACTCGAAGGTTCCATAATAAGAGATGGCTCCCCACACCATTACACCTCCGATTCGACTGTGCAAACGGTCCAAATGATGCTCCTCTTTACGGAGATCGTGGAAGTAATAATTATACCCATCAGGGCCTTCAAAATTAAACTTTTTCTCGTCTGAAAAAACGACATACTTCCATCGCGAAGTCCAATCCATATGGGCTCGGGCAAAATTAAGGCGAGCTTCTTTCCGCAGGTGATTAAGTGGCGGTTTTTTTTTAGTTTCCGTCGCTGCAAGTGTTCAGCTTCCCGAATAACTCTTAGAACACTGGATACACTCGCTTTTACATTAGTTTTTTCCTTTTATTTTAGCAGCCGACTCATGCGAATTTGATGCTTCCCGTAGTATTCTCCGTTTATCTGTTTGGGAAACTACTCGATTGTTTCCCCCTTTATAATTCATTCCGTATTTCTCCTTATTTTGAAGAAAATTGGATATAGTTTTCCTGTGCCTGCCAGTTTTTTCGGCAATTTTGTGCACTGACAGGCCCAATTCCGAGTAAGCTTCAATCTTTGATTTTTCTTCCACAGATAAAATGGATTTTTTCCCCATATTAAACGGTAAACTAAAGAATATAATTGACTTGTGATACAAAAAAAATTTCGTGACCGTGATTGCTAGATTAAGCGAGATAACTAAAATTGCATTTGGGGGCGCTAATCTGATGACGCAAAAAAGGGCAAGCTTTTTCGTCGAGAATAAAGCAAAACGCGAAAAAATATATAACGGTTCTTCTAAGAAGCTTTCTTCTCTTGCCATAATGATCACAAATGAGTACTGTAACAACAACAAAAAACTTTTACGAAGTCCAGTGCAATGGGAAAGTAAAAATTAGAAAATATATGTAGAGAGAGGGGGGGCGCTAACCTGATGACGCGCAGTGTATATGCGGTCGCTAAAACATTGCAATACGTGATACATATTTATATTTACTTTACATACTCTATAAAGCAAGAGGCAGCAATAACAATTTCAAGTGTGTGTGTTTATGTATGCGTGTTTTTGTGTGGGCAAGGAAGACAAAAAGTGTGGCAAGGAAAAAAAAGATAGCTTACAAATTGCAAGGACAACGGTATGCCTAGTACTTTATTTGTTATTTGGGTGAGCAGAGGTTAGCTGCTATGCATATTTGTTTATTTTATTGACAACAACAACAGGAAACCCACTCTATCTACGACATTCGTTTATTTGTTTTTCCCTTTACAATAAACATATTGTTAGACTGGCTTTTTTTTTTTTTTATTATGCTTGTGAAAAAGACTAAAGATCTAAAAATTTGAGCTAAGTTCAGTAATTATATTTCTATTAACTGTTTTGTTGTGACCAATTATAAATTTGGATACAATTTCTATTGGAATTGAAATTTTCATTTATACGCCCGCAATAAAGCTTAATTACAACTTTACCAATGACAAAAATGATAGAAAATATAATAAATTTACACAGACCATGGAGTCCAATTTTACTGTTTCCCTTTCTCTCTCTGTGGCTCCCCCTATCTCTAGCTCTTGCTCTTTCTATCATTTTCTGTCTACGAACAATATGTTTTTATGTAATTTCAATTTTGCATACGAGAAGGACATATGCCGCCGCATCAAGGGCACAGGCATTGAACATCATGATTGATGACAAACTCTTCAGTTGACAGCGTCATTTATGAGGATTAAACAAAATGGTCATTGAATGGGTATACCAAACGGGGCATTTCAGGGGTTCCCGATTTAGCACAAAGCTCAAGTAATTGATGTTTAGCTGCGTTTAGGGCCAGACTAATAATGGCTAAAATGCAAAACTCTGATAAAGGGCCACTGTCCAATATAGAGAGTGAACATGATTATTGTCATGGGCGTAGCCATGATTTTATCTCTGTTAGAGACTCAATCTCTCTCTTTAACTCGGCCAAATTAATTAAGAAATGGTTTACCTAAACGCAAGTTCTGTGTCCCAGTAATAGAAATGCAAAGTGTAAATGATAATGCATTGACTACGCCTTTTCTAAGGGTGGAACACATATTGGAATAGGATAGAAGGATATAGCCACAGGCAGTCAAAACATGGTTGGTGTTGCTGGCTCTGTGTACGAACAGGAACTGTGGGGAACTGCAATGAAAATAAAGCGTAACCACAGCATCAATTGAAACTCAAGCGTTGTATGCACACAGAGGTGCACTTACACACAGGCGCACACACACACACGCACACACCTTTTCAATGTAGTTGGCTCTGCATGTTTTGTGCACATTTCAATAAATCGCCCATACGCCTCTTTTACAATAACATGCCCAAAGCAAAGCCTGCATCCAATAGTGAGGAAGCCTAAAAAGTGCAGGTAACATGATTTTGGGCGCGATTAAAGTGCCTACCATACCGTTCTTTCTCTTTATCCCAGTCACTGGTCCTAGCCACATCCCTCACTTTGGCTCTCTCTCTCCGCCTCACTGTATTCTTCATCGGGATCATGGTGCATCAAAATGCATTTTACTGTCTACATTTGGCGTTTTACAGCTTAAAGCGATTTTCATTGGCAATAACCTAACCGAAAATGCAACATACAAATGCCAAGCATGCCCTGCACCCGATTGCTAACTAACTGCCAGGTCACGATAGACAGTTATACCAATAGATAGATGGATGGATAGATATATTGATAGTTAAATGCATATATGTACATATATGTATACATATGTGTGTGTGTGTGTGTGCGTGTGTGCGTGTGTGCGCCCAATATGCTGAACAATCCCATTCCCCAATCTCACTATTCCCAACCTACTCCTCGAATTCGCTCGTCTACTCTTTCATTGGTTCGCCATGGTCTCTGGCATTCGAAATGCATATTGAAGTTCATTCGTTCAATCAATATTTAGCCATTGAAATCGCGATTTACGCGCATATTGCGCAAATAACAAATGAAAAGTGCACGGGCAACGGCAAAGATTTATCTTTTTCGAATGCAGCCACGCCGGAATTGCAATATTTTTCGTCTGGAATGAGTTTTTCGTTTTCATATATTCCATACCGAATGGCTAAAAAGGTTAAGTCAGAGTCAGAGATTTGATCGGATAAAGTTTTTAAAAATTTGATCAAACACCCGTATCATTCGGTTATTTTTACAAAAAATACTAGTTTTAGAATCACAGAATTAGGTATGAGGCATTATTAATTTGTTTAATATCTTCTCCACGGGCGATGTTTAATAAGCGCACGATTTTAAAATATATATTAGCAAGATAAAAATGTCCTTTGGGCATATAAAATATGTTTCTTGAAAGTCTGATTCAATATGAATGTAGAAAGAGAAACTTAACTTTAGAAGTACTTGTAAAACTCAAAATAGTTTGTCCTTTAAAGTTTTTTATTTTCTTGTTATTAATTCTTGACTAGTTGCAGTCGATAGTCCAGCTATTTGCAGGTTACTTTTTATTTGAAATTAGGGAACAGACTAGAACCTATCAGCAGAAGGTAGAAAAATCTATCAATCATTATTTGATTATAATAGTCTCGGCTTAGATCAGAACTGTTCATAACATACAGATAATTAATATATATGTATGTATACTCTGCATAGACACACAAGTATATAAAACTTTCTCATTGATAAACTATAATCACTTGCCAATTTGTTTACTCCATCAATATGGATATTACATATACAAAGATAGCTATATGATTAAAACATCGTAATTGTGTCCGTTGTTGTACCTTTCTCCATCGACTGTAACCTAAATCTCTGGAGCGTCATTAAACAGGTCTATATATAATTAGCTGCTGTAACTGCCGACTGTCAGCTCTGCCAACGCCCAGCAAATGGTCGAAGCCGAAATGGATCCGAACCAAATGAAACCAACCAACAATACAATGGCAGCTGGCTTGGCCTCAACCAGAACAGCAATAACAAAACTGTTTGCCATAGTTTCAGAGACCATGGGCAGTGTTAAGTTTAATTTAATTGCCCAACCAAAAGGCCAAAAGGAGCAGCAACAATGTGGCCCCAAAGCAACACCAGGCTGGATGCCTGGCTGGAAATGGTTAAAGGAGAAGGATAGCTCAGCGATACCCACACATTTATCATTATTCATACATACAGTGGGAGGGCACATACATACATATACATATACAGATAAAGTGGAAGTTAGAGAGAGAGTGCTATATGCACATTGGCATTATTATTGTTTCCCACGCATTTGTTGTTGTTGTTCCACATTCGAGGGAATATAAGCCATATTCCTACTCTTCTCCCCACCATGTTATGAATGTGTGTGTTTGTGTGTGGCATACATGTTAATAATTGTAGATACACACACACACACACTCAGAGAGACATTCACTATGTGTGTGTGTGTGCGAGTGCGTGTGTGTTCATTATTATTGCCTCGCGTTTTTGGCGTTTGTTGGCTTAAACGTAACCACACATTTGGGGAAATTATTGTTAATAAGCAGCTGCGTTTTTGCATTATTATCCATGCCACCACTTCAACTGCCACAAAATGTGGCATCACTCTACCAGCAAAGCCACCACCTTTCGCCTTCTCTCTCCGTCCTTCGATATCATTAAATAGTTTCCATACATATTGATTGGACCCGCCGGGGTCAGGTATACAAATTCAATAACATTTCCCAAATTGATGGCAAATTGAGCAGAAAAAAAAAAATCCAATAAAATTGCAACAAAAATTTCCAAAGACTTTAAAAATATTGAAATAAATACCCTCTAAATAATCGTGATAGAAATGTTTTACAGGAAGCTTGAATTTGCTTCAGTTTATTTATGTAAAGGTATACGCAATATATTGAAGGGATTACTAATACTGACCCTAAAAGGTCAAACCTTGGCCGAATCCAATTTGTTATATCTCAAAATCAGTTGGTTTTTTTTAGATATTCATGGAGTACATGTTGTATACTTACTTTTATAGCATACGGCCACGTTGACACGTTAAGAAAAGTGCACAAAAAATAGATGGTAATAACTTTGAAATGCAAAGAGTTAAAATTTTTTATTGTCTGCTTTGCCTGCCATATGTATCAAACTCATTCACATAAGCAATTAGACCTAAATGGGGCCAACCACTAAAAACGCCAACAAAGTTCAGTTGAGTTTAGTTTTAGTTTGAGTTGAGTTCGTGTCTACATTAGTGGTTAGTCACAATTGCAATGTGTTTTTGCTTTATATTTATGTATTGTGCTATAAAAACCTCTCTTCGTACTGGAGTCGGCTTTTTGCTTGGTTGCAGGTCTCTTTCTCTCTCTCTCTCTCTCTCTCCTTTCCTTTTCGTTTTTCTTTTATGAGTAGTTTGGGGCTGACGTCGTCCTTTTATGCTAAACATGAGATCGTTAAGGAGCCAGCCATCAAAATTTTTGGGAGGCAACTGGCAGAGCTAGAGCCAACCAGCCATTCGGACAGCCAGTCGACTTGCCTGCACTTTGTACTTGATGGCCCAAAACGACACACACACACCCGGACAAAAACCCACACACACACACACAAACAGGCAGAGCAAAGTTAAGGTTGTGTTTTTTAGTTTGTTTCGGTTGTTGGCACAACGCGAAGTCATAATAATCATAAGTAATCTAAATTCACAGTTATGCATTGTCTAGCTCTTGCTCGCTCGTTTCTTCTCTTTCTCTCTCTCTCTCTATCTCTCTCTCTCTCTCTCTCTCTTAGACATCGGGTTTTACACCTTCTTACACTTTTGTGGAGTGCATTGTAAAGTGCATAATTTTATGATGCACTTTTATATTTTGGGTAGTTCTTGTTTTGTGGTTGGTTTGCTTGGTCATGAATGAAAATTACTTCTGGCTGGCAGCAGGCAAAATATTGTCCATGTATGTATTGTGAGTGTGTGTGTGTGAGTATGTGTATGCAATTTACATTTATGGTTATTGTAATTATAATTGTTTTCATGCCTTTTTGGAGTCATGCCCAACATCCTTGTCGTCCTCGTTTTTGTCCTTGTCCTCTCTTCGTTGATGTCGTCGTCAATTCTAGTGCTGGCAGCTGCTGCTATTCAATATAAATTATACTTTTAGGCTTATAAATATTATTGCCTTTGTTTATATATGTATGTGTGTGTGTGTGGGAGTGTGTGTAATATCTGTGTAGACGTATTGTTATTACTTAGCCTCCTGTGCTTGTTTTTAATTAATTAATTTTCATTTTCAAATATTATTTTACTATGAAAACTTTTTTCCCGCATGTATAGTATTATTTTTTTATTAAATTTCTCACACAATGAGTGTGTGTGTGTGTGTGTGTATTTTGCATATACGCATTTGTGAAACATCAACAACAACAAAACTCAACCAAAACAAAAAAAATATATGAATCATGTTTTTTTTTCTGGCGTATTTTAATAAATTGATATGCGTTAACTTATGGCACAGGCAGACAAGATTGATTTAATTGATATTTAATGAATATTTGTTCAAACTACTTTAAATATTTACGGAATGAATTTTTCATGTCTCACTATCAAAATAAGGGCCAAAGCCCTCCTCTTATTTACTGAACTTGAAATATTTCAGACAAAAACTGATCTCCATCGTTCGGTTTGAGTTTATTTCCCTTTAATGTTTTTTTTTTCTGTTGTGAAAATGTAAAATAGCTATCAGCTTATGTGTGGTAACAACGAATTTGTTGTTTAATTATGAAAATAGCATAAATAATAAATGCTAGTCGTTTTTAATTATTACTGATTGGTGAGAAATTCAAATTATTCATTATTTTCAAGAGAATTAGTCTGCCAAAACATTGAGCATTGTGTTTTATTTTTTTGTTTCAAGCATTTTAAATGATATATTTTAAAATGAATGGTCTCCATTTTTAAATTAAACACATTGATGAATTTATTGTGATATTTGAATGCCCATAGAATTTTGCTTCACTCATTATTCTTCATTTATATTTTTCAAGCATGAAAAAATTATATAAAGCGAAAACTGATGTAAAGAAAATATTAAACTTTTTTAGATTAAACTCGTTTAATTTTAAAAACATATTTATTATGCATGGAAAGTTTGTTCTCTAGTTTAAAAATACCAAATACAAGCTGCTAAATTATATCAATATCTAAATACTTTAAAGATATTTGTTAATATAACAAAGATGAAGACAATTCTCGTAGTCGTTTACTTAATATTTTAATTTATTTATACCAATTACGGAATATACTAAAAAACCGTTTGGGTATCAAGAAGAATCCAAAGAGTTTAAATATTTGAATTGTGTAAATCAGTGAAAGCGTATAATCATATTTAGATATAATATAAATATCCTTGTTTTTTTTTTTTGTTCATTTGTTTTTTGGCTTTAATGCAATTTAATTTGAATTTAAAGCTCAACTTTGGCTCTGTCAGCCAAGTTATTTATTATGCAGTTTATTTATGCAGCATTCTCTCTCTCTCTTTCTTGCTTTCTTTTCCTCTCCAATCCTTGATCTGTCTCTGTTTCTCATTTTGCCACTTGCCTTGTGTCTTTGGGTCGAGTGAAACATTATTTATTATGCATATAACCGAGCAGGTCTTTTAAGTCAAAGCAAAACATAATTTCTAGCTAAATGCCTAAATGTATGCAGCAATTTATCAACATATATATATATAAATATACGTATATAAAATGGAGCTAAGAACAAAAACTGGCACATTAAATTCAAATGAATGAAAATGAATTTTCCAATGACCACATGCAATTTTATGTTTGTATGTGTGTGTGTGTGCGTGTTTAGCTTTTTTCAATTAATACAAACATCGCATGATGAGGGCACAAAAAAGATTTACTTGACAATTTATTAAGCAAATATTTACTCATCATGTACAGTAATGACTAGTAGCAAAAATAACTGACCATGAAATATATAAAAGAAAAACAAAGCAAAAACATGTGCAAGTACTTTAAGTACATAGAAACAAAGCAATAAATACTGATAATCTACTAAAAGATCTATTGGAAACTATCGTAAATACATATATGAGTATGTAGTATGTCTACTAAACAACGTTTTAAGCTCTATCAATATTGACTAACAAATCGTAGACTGTTAAGCACGAATTCTCTCCCTCTCTTTAACCATCTCGGTCTAACTCGTTTGTTGTCTATGTCTCTCTGCAATTTCAAGTGGCGTCCTTTGTCCTTTTGTGCATTGCATTATATTGTTTGTTAGCTGCCTGTTTCTGTCTGCCTATCTGATTTTACCTATTTACCTATGGATCTCTTTGCTGAAAGAGTTAAGCCTCGACAGTGAGTTCTTTGGTTACATTTGTTGCTTGTTGCATTAAAGGCAATTTGTTTGCCCAGTTTTAGAGCATTAATTGAAATTTAATGCAGTTTCAATAAATCTGTTTACAAAGTCACACAGAAACAAAATAAAAATAGAGTAGAGAGAATACTTGAACATTTGCAAATGCAGTGCTATAAATTTTCATTCAGTATTGAATACAAGTTAATATATATCAGTTAGCCATTTGATTCTTTAGTTACTGAGACTAATTAATGATTGTTAGACTTTAAAGAACTTAAAAAACAAAGCACATTTTATCACAATGTTTTTCGTTCAAAATCTACTACGTCTACTTGCCATGAAAATATTCTAATATATCAGTTAAAACATGTCGCATGGGTCTAAGTAGATATGCATTATGTTTATTAGAATCAGTATTTATTGTTTGCTTGCAATTAATCTCATAGCATCTTTAACTTCATGCACTACTTAAGGTTCCAGTACTTGCACTTTAAGACCAAGAAGATATGGCTGCGAGTTAACCACAAACCAAGGCCGACCTTCAGGCCATGCAGGCCTAAGTTGCTTGGTAAAACCACCTTCTTGGCCCATTAATAATTTTACGCTATTTGCCAGCAATATCAAGTGGCAAGTCATTATTCATGGCATGCCAGAACAAAGCAGGCAACTAATGATTATCAACAGTTGACGGGCCTGAAGCCAGGAATGGATGACCAAAACCCGCCATTGTCGGTTAACGTAGCTTCATGAGAGTGAGCGGGAGAGAGAGAGAGAGAGAGTGAGATATAAGGGGTCCGAGTTGAAGTGTTGGGTTAGAGAAGTAAGCCTGTTCATGCAGAAAATTATATGCATAAAACCAACGATTATGCTGTCCAGACGGTGAAGAAGGGCGACAAAAGTGTATGCCAAGCAGGCTTAAGTAGGAATGGAAAGAAATAACCAAAAAAAAACACAATGAACAAGCCCGCTAACAATGCCATATAAGTGGCAAGTCAGAGTTTAGAGCATGAGTGGGCATGGCTGAAACCTTTGCCTTTTAATGGCCAACCTAGCAAGCAGCAGAAGGTAGCACTTTAATAAATGTGACTTTAAATGTGGGTCAGACCTACAAACATACACTTAAACATATAACCTCTCCTTGCTCTGCTTTATGGCAGAGTTGAAGTTGGCCAAAAAGTCGCTGGCTGGCAATTATAACATGGCCATATGTTGCCAGCAAATAGTAAGAGGAACAGCGGACCAAAACTGCAGGTGCATTTTGCACTCTCTTCCTTCTCTCTTTTTACTTTTGGTGGTTCATATTCCATTTCCTCTTGTTATTTTTTGGTTTCATGTTTTTGTTGTTTTCTTTTTTGGAAGGTTGCAACCCGTTAATGTGTTGCACTTAAAATTTATATCAGCAGACAACTTTAACTGGGCTTGTTGTTACTGCTGTTGCCGTTGTTTGGAGCAGTGGGGAGGGGGGCTGATGATAATGGACGCTTAAAGCACACCAGGACAAACCACAGGACTTCACACGGTAGCAATGTGCGCTCACACAGTTGCATACAGTTTTATTCATTTTGCTAGCTCTGCGGTCGACCGCCACAGGTGCAATATATAATTCAACCACAATTTTAATTATGTTGGTTAAAAGCAGTAGCAACAGCAGCATCAACATGCACGTATACATATATCCGCAATGTATATGGGAATGGCAAGGACAATCAGGACCAACAACAGAGGGCAATGGGAGGCAAAAAGTAACCGAATACTTTTGTGGTCGTAAAGTGCGTATGCGTAATCTTCAACATGCATACGGCTAGAAGTGTGTGCGTGTGTGTGTGTATGTATTTGAGGGCGGACTGTCTGTGGTTTTATGTGTTGAGACAGTATTTGACCATCTTTTCCATAGTTCTATTAGTTAAAATATATCCAGACAGTTTCCCATGTTAGTGCTTTGATTAAAGTCTTCTTTTTTATTAAAGATTGTAAGCAAAACTTAACAAATAAGAAGCAATTGAACTTTTACTTAAATATTATACATTTACTAAGCCGGTACCTATTTTTGCAGTCAAAATTAAATTTTCAAATATTTTGTATAGTTTCATTACTTTTAAATACGAAAATTCCTATTTAAAGTTTTTTACAATTTCACTAACTCTCCTTTCGACTTTCTTTGATTCTTTTTGTCTCTTAACAAAGTGTTCCATCTGATATTATTTAAATAATATAAAATAATATATAAAAATCAAATATGTATTGGTGAAAAAATAATTTCTTTATACATGTTCTACTGGAAATTTTTTATATATTTTTGTTTATATATATAATATATATTACACGAGTCAGCGAGGTCAACTGATTGTTAATAAATACATAAATTCAGTATGGAAAAAAATAGAAAAGAAACAAATAAATAAATGAATACTTCGCTCAATTCGACTCGTCCGAATGAAATGAAATAAATTTTAAAACTGATGAAAAGAAAAGATGTCGAATCTCTGAATCATTATTAAAAATGCATTATGAAAAACACGTCTGTTGATTCGTGGCCAAAAAAAAAGGACTATACGTATGTGTATATGTATAGGAAAATCCAAAGGATTTCTATATGACCTGATGCAATATATTTCAGGGGGTGTGTGTGTGTGTGTGCGGTATAGTATACATATACGATGCTGCATTCAATAGCTGCAGTAGCTGTTGAAAATAAACATGCATCAACGTGCTGCACGCACTGCCGTAAACATGTCGCCGGTCTACCCAACATCCAGTTGCCCCACTGCCCCATTGCCTTTGCTAGGGCTCTCTGGATAGACCATGGCAATGGCAGCAAGGTGGACCTGGGGAGGGGGGCTGAGGGTGGACGGTGGCATCTCTGAAGGGCCAGGCACACGCTACCCGCAACCAACATGGCACGACATGGCACTCATTTCAAGTGGGCCACGCCCACACTCATGCACACATCACTACAGTCAACATCAAATTGAATAACAACATTTTCCATTTGCTGCATATTTTATTATGGCGATTAAATTAAAGTTACCGGCTACCTGAAGCCCCAAGGAAAAGGGTTGCACCAGCAGGCAGTCTATATGTAGACGTTGGTCTCTAAATATATTGATATGAAATGTTTCGTAGAATGGGAAAAGGAAATGGAAAACGCAATATAGAGGAAATTGCCAACGACATAAAACTATGTTTATGATTCATTAACTATATAATTCTAAACATTTGCGTGGGTTTTTGTTTGACGTCTTTAAAACTGAGACAGACTGAAAGCGAAATAAGAAAAATTCTTCAAGTTGAACTCAATTTCATAAATTCAACTTCTTTTCGTCTCTTTTTTTATAAAGCTTTAGATACATTTTTATCTTTTATAGACAATGATCGTCTGGATTTTACAGTTCAGAATGGCAAAACATATCGCTTGAAGAAAATAAAGTTATACTATTACAAAAATATGCAGCGAAAGCAATAGAATTTGCCTTTTGTTGTTTGCTCTAACTATAAATAAGTAAATACATAAATATGCAGCTTATGGCAATTCTCTGCGATATGGTAACAATGACAATTTTTTATGTCCGGATAACACTAAACCATAGAAATGTAAATACAATTGATGGCTCTGTGATACTCTTTGTGTGCATGTATGTGTATGTATGTGAGGCTTATGTTTTACAATATCAGGGTCAGCAATAAAATAAAACTAAATCCCCGATAAAAAGTCGAAAAAGGCTTTAAAAAACAAAAACGAAATAAATAAAGCGCCAAGGTTTTTTCAACAAATCACATGAAGCCCATTTCAAAAATCGAATTATGCCCACTCACAGGTGTAAATTGTGTGTAAATCGAAATGCATGCTAATGGAAATCAAATTAATTATGTCCAAACAATGCCAAAAAGCTTGACAAACAGACAAATCAAATATAAACTGCAATAAAATCAAATTAAAATTACAAAATCTTATATATACACTCTCAGATGCACGTATATAAATACGAACCTCATTTTCACAAACTGCTCATACATATATTTTTCATTTGTATAATTAAATTCGCAAAGCTTTCAGGCTTACACACAAAAATAAACTTTGGACTTTTCTTGTCAGAGACGTAGTGAAACTCTCTTACTTACATTTGTAATATTGATTAGCTGATTAGAAAAATGTATTTGATAAAGCCCCTTTTCAACTATTTGCCACTACGCCTCTGTGTGCTGTATTTGTTTCTCTATATATTTATTTGCATATTCCCAACCACTATTTTAATGATGGGGCAAACAAATTTTTACAACAAACAATGTTATCACTTCCGTTACAACATTTGAAAATAGCCAACCATTTATTTAACATAATCAAATTGCATTTTGTTGTCACTGTGTGAGAGTGATAATTTTATCAGACAATAGTCAGTTTGTTTTTATGATGCTAAATTAACTGAAAAAAAAAATAACCAAATATAATTTGAATGGTGGTATATACAGATTTATATTTCAAAAGTTTCTCATTACCAACTTCAAAAATAAGTGCATATTAAATTTATAGACTTTTGAAAAATATTCAAAACGTGTCAGATCTCTAATTTAAGGAATATTTTTCTAAAGCATTTTTAAAGTCCTGAAGCCAAAAAACTTATTGTTTCATGGAGCTGAATTTTTTAACGGGTATGATTATGTTTATTTGTTTTATCTGAGCACACTAAAAATTGCAAATACAGCCTTTAGTAATTTATGAATGAAATTTGCCATTGCATTACAGTCTTTTTTTTTCAGTTTTGCTTTATTTCTTTTTAATAATTCACACTTTAAAATCATTTGGATACTGCACATAGTTTTTGCCTTCTCCACCCATTTGCCAATCCCCGTTTAGTCAGAATATGCAAAGTTTATTCGCCTGCAATTAGCTTCTACCCCAATTGCGATATTTGCTTTGGTTATGCATAAATTATGCATAATTATTGACAATAAAACGTATTTCGCATGGGTAAGAGGGGTTCCCCTGGAGAAAGGGTGAGAATTGGCTAGGAGGTTTGGTCTGGGTTGGGCTAGTTTATTGTGGGCTTTTGCTTTTGTGGCTGGTGGCCAAAACCAATTGACTTAATATTAAATATTATTACGAATTTGCCATGCATACTTTTTTTTATAATTTTTGTTTTGCTAATTTCATATAATTGCATATTAATTTTTCTAGAAAATTTTAGCTATTGTTTTTTTTTTTGTTGTTGTTAGAAGAAAAGCTTTTAGGCTGCCTCTTGCTGCAACAGGACACTAAAACACTCTTGCTTTCCAGCAAGCTTGGCAGGCGGCAACTTCCTTTCTAGTGATTAATGTGCCACAATAATGCTAAATGGAGAGAATGGGGAGAAGAAAGAAGATTTCAGGCTTTAAAGCAAAAGGGGAAATGGCTGAAAAGATACACTAAAACACACACACACACATGCCCACGTACACACACACACATATTCGTTTCTCGCTTCTGTATTTTCTTAGAGCTTGGAAAATATTTTTCGTTTGCCTCTTGAACTGTTAATGGCTAAGGCCAGCGGCGGATTTGCTTTATACGAGGTGGGTTTGAAAAGTAATGTTATATAATTATTAAGAAGAAGCACTAAAGGCTTTGTAAACTATTATCGAAAGTAAGCAGATTTTCTTTCTCTTCAAACAGACCTCGCTTGCAGTTACACATACACCTAGAGACATACATATGTGTGTGTGTTTTTTTTTACAACATTTTATTTTAAGCATAACAAACGATAAATTAACTCTTGCCGGACAGCCAAAAGCTCTCTACACACTAATTGCAACTGCCAAGCCAAAATTCATGGCCAACAAAGAGGGCAAACAAAAAAAAAAGAAATGTGAAGACAGTGCGAATAAAAAACACGCAACAAAATTTTAAAGTTCCATTCTTCGACTTTTTATTAAAGTTTTTCCATATTTCGCACTCGTTCTTTCCCTGCCTCATTCCGCTGCCACATTAATTAATTATGTTTATTTTGTAGCCTCAAGTTGTGGTAAAAGTTGGTGATTCTTTTTTTTTGTTTTTTTTCTAAGTGTATGTGTTTTTGTTTTGTATTTTCTTGTTGTTCTTTTTGGCATGGCATGCAACAAAATATTGAAAATTAAGACCCGGACAAGGTTTCGTACTACAACGAAGGTGTCTATTAAGTGCCACGCCCACCCAACGCCCATAATGCCAACAAGTTTTATATGCAAAAGTTTCACATCCATGAGTTTTCGCAACGCTTTTGTGTTCACACATTTTAAGCGTTTTTATAGACACTTTATGCAAAATCTCATCAACAACAGCAACAATAGCAGCATCAGCAGCAGCAGGAGCAACAACCCAACACACACACACACGGGCACACACATGGCGTATGCGTAATGTGGCAAGTTTTAATGATTTAGTAGTTTGTGCACAAGTACGCATTATGCATGGCGAATATGGATAATAGAAAACTATTCAAGTTTATCCATATATAATGATATACTACATGCATCTACTTATGCATGCATATCTCTGTTTTTCAGTTTGATGGCTTATAACTTGCAACTAAAGTTAAAGAAGATCATCAACTAAGCCAAAAGAAAGAGTAACTCATTTGCACTCAGTCATTTTGCCTATAAATGTGACAACAATATCACCTATAGGAAAACTAAAAGATGGCAACTAAGTATGAAGGTGCAAAGCTACTGACTGCTCCTAACTAGATTAAGAATAGAATGGTTTGGATTTCCATTCCATTGATATGAGATCAAGAAACTTCTTCTTATACATTTAGATAAGCTATTTTGAAAATAAACTGAATGAAATACTAATTTCATATATGTATGTAATTTAAAAGATTTCTAATAATCTGCAAATGCGTTGGAATCACTAAAGTGCAAACACAACAGAAAATATGAGATACTGTCTACAGTTTGTCATGAAATCTATGTTGTTTATGTTTATATGTGGGTGTGAGCGATTTCTGATTTTGCCCATGGCAATTGTGTGAGTTTGTGTGTGGGTGTATGTATTGATTGGTTGTGCGTGTGTACCGAGTGCCAAGTGCCAAGTAGGTTTACCTAGCACAGCGAAGAAGCAAACAAATTGTGGACTAAGTGTTTGGCGGTGGTTGCCAACAATTGTCGATAAATCATTACATGCCAAATGCCTGTTTGTTTGTATGCGTATACACACTGTAAATGTGTCTCTATGTGTTTGTCTGTGCAGTGACACTTAAATAAACATAAATGCAGGGCGGTTTATGTTAAAAGCACCCAACGGGGGCACTTATGAGGCACCCAAGTATTGTCTGCTCACTCCCAGGATGAGTGATTGCTGCCGTGTGTGTTTGTCTCTGTATATGTATGTGTGTGTGTTTTTGTCATACGATACTTTGACAGTTTCTTTTCTCTCAGTATTGTTTTTTATTTTTTGGTTCCTGCCTGCCTAACAATGCCTCTGGCGTTATGTAAATTTGCCAACGTGTGAGTGGGGTATGCTATTGAATGTGGTGTGGGTGTGTGTTTCTTTTTTTTTTTTTTTTTTTGTTAGTGGCTTCCTAGTGTCTGAGTGCTGTCAAACAGGTGTGCGTTCAATTACTCAAACTGCAACGGCAGCAGCATCAGCAACAGTCCGTTTAAAAACCGAATGAATATTTATTAAAGCAATGCAACGATTCAACTCAATCTTCGCGCTTCAACCAGAGGTTCCCCTTGATTCTGTCGTCATTGTTGTTGTTGTTGTTGTTGTTGCTGAAGCTCAACACTCTGGGCGCTAAAATGCCAAAGGACGTGGGTCCTGCGTCCAACAACATTCCCCATAGCCCACAGTGTGTGTGTGTGTGTGTGTGTGTGTGTTTGGCTCAACGCGTTTATGCCTCAATAAGCTCATGATTAATAGCCCGTCTCGGTGGCTTTGTAATGAGCAAAAGGCGAAAAACGAAGCGAAGCAAACCAAAAGGCATGGCTAAAGCAGGGGAAATACCAACAGTTGTTGTTGTTGTTGTTAAAGTTCATAAACGGCAAGCCATTAGACGGTATATACACGTAGAAGAACAAAAAAAAATATAACAGAAGGTTCAAAGAACCTATAAGCATATCGAACTGTAAAGTACATTAAGTAAATACTTAAATCATTACTGATTGTGCGCTAAATCGATATCAGTGGAAAATTTAATAAAAAAGAAACCTTGACCTTTTGTTTTAAGGTATCTAAATGGAAACATTTTCCAACAATCTACAAGAATCTCATTGTTAGTAAAAATTTTGTTTTATGATGGTTTCGCAAAGTTTTGTGTCATCAAATTTGATATCTGAAAACAATAAATCTATTTTTGCACTTTGCTCAATTTAAAAAACCAAACATTTTTATGTTAAACTTAGCATCTCAGTATCAAGACAGCGAAGTCATTCAAAAAATGATGACTGATGGCAGACTTCCAATCGTTGATGCTTGAATATACATATTTTAAAGTTTATCTTTTAATACTTGGTTTTTCTTTTTTGGTTTTTTTTTATAATGTTTTCGTTTTTTCTTGAAGTATTTATGCAAATACTCGTCTTCAAGAAGATGGCAGCCATCATCGACAACTCATTGGCATCGCTTAGCGAGCGCATAACTTCTCGCATCTCGATAGCTGAGTGAGGGTTACACCTTAATGCTTTTACCATTACCATATGGCGAAAGGAGCTATGCATACATATACCACATATAGCCATTGGATGGCTGATGTCTGAGCTTCAATGTGGATTGTGTGATGTGTGATGCATGGAGTTCTGCTGCTGGTGCTGGGGCTGTTTGTTTGTTGATTTTGCGTTTTTGGGTTTTCTCATTTTTGTTTGCTTTTGCTGTGGGTTACTTCTGCGGCCCCAACTTGCCCCAACTCTGAAAATCCAAACGTTGACGGCAGTTAATGTTACGTGTAAATGCGCATTTCCGTTTCCCAACGCACACACAACCTCAACTCACACATGTGTATGCGTAAGTATATATGTAGGTATGTATATGTATTTGGCGTTTTGGTGGTTTTGTCAAAAAGCCAACTGTTTGACAGGAAGTTGTGTAAAGAATCCTGCAGCAGCAGAAGTCACATTTCAGGTTAAAATAGAAATTCCTCATCTCTCTCATCATTTAATTTGACGCTGTTTAATGGTTAAATTAGGAAATATTTCGGTCTAGCCATTTCCAAATAATCAGTGACATTTTCTTATACATCTAAATATAAACCAATGTAATTGTTGTCTTAATCCCATAAAACTTTCAAGTTTAAAAATATTTGGAAAAAAGTGTTGCCTACATTTTTGGGCTTTGTTATCTTTATATAAGAATGCATGAAGTTTAACTAATATTTACATCTATAAATTTGTATTATAGTCCAAAAACCGATGATCAGGCAAGCGATGGTTTAGAATCTTCATCTTGACCATTATATCACTTGATAACCACATCAAATTGTCACAGGTCTTCCATAAGCATTATCGTACAAAGTGAAAAGTAGTGGAAAGGTTATCATAGTTGGTTCGGCTCACAGGATTTAACTTTATTTTTTGTTGCTTGTTTTCCTTGTGTGTTATTTGTGTGCACTTCCTGGACCCAAAATTGAATTACAACGTTGTCGGTTGTCGTTGTCGTTGTCGCTACTGCAGTTGGCTCGACTTTTTGCTGGGCTTTCTTTTTGTGACGTTGACTTTCCTCTGTGGTAATCAAATTGTAGATGTTTTTTTCCGATGGGCCTGGGCAAAGTCATTTAATTTGGTTCAAAAAAACAAAAAAAAAAACTACAACAACATCAGCAAATAATGGCTGGAAAGAAGAGACAGGAAGACTGTATTTAACGTTCTCTGGCTGATACTGAGATTTTTTCCACACGTTGTTTGTTGCTACTGCACACACAAATTGCATTTGATGGGCCAATGAGTGCAACATTTTTATTTTGTCTTTTATATGAAATTCCGCTACATGGCACAAAATGAGTTATTAATTGAGTTATTAGTTCAAATAGCATGAACTACAGACGAAAAACAGGCAAAACTTATGAGTGAATAACTAAAATGAAAAATTGGTTTTCCCAGTAATTTTAAAGCAAATCTCTTTAAGCATGAATACTCTGAAATTAATATTCTCAATTACTAAGACAAAACTTTATCAATTTCAAATCAATTTGTAAACTTTCTAACTAGTTATATATGCATTTATGCATTTTCATTTGCCAAATTTAATCAAAAACAACAACAAAACACAGGTGGCTTTGAGACTTGAAATAAAGCCAAAACTAAAAGGCAATTCTCAGTTGGTGAATTTGTAATGGCAATTGAAATATCAAAAAGATAATTAGCATAATAATATTGCAATATACGCAAACGATTCGAGTTGAGTTGAAAAATAAATGCAAAATGCAAGAGAATAAAGAGAAAATGGTACAATGCCGAGGGAAAATTTATTACAAGCCCAGGCTCAACACACTCACACAGACACACACACTCATGCTCTGTGAAGTCGCATAAAGCGCTTTTCCTCGCATATAGCTAAACATTAGCGAGCATGGAAATTCTCTTGGCATGAAACACTTTGGCACAAATTTGAATTTTATTTGCTACTTCCGTTAGCGTATATAGTATATAGCATATATAGTATATAACACAATATCGTATTGTTTGCCTCCCCTCCTTGTCTGGCTCTCCACTAGGTGCGCTCGGGTGTGTGTTTTTGTATGTGTGTGTGCCTGCATGCGTGCAATGATGAAGTTGCCTATATGTATATAGAATTATTGCGAGTCCTGCAGCAGTAATGTGCTTTCTCTTCCTTGCAAGTAACCAAAAACTAAAAGTTGTAAATACTTCATGCAACTAATGTGCCATAGAATGGAAAATTTATCAAAAAAAAAAAAAAATGTAAGTAAACTTTACTCAATGAACTTCGATAGCAAAAGTCTAGAGAGTAGCAAAGATAACTTTAGGCACCTACAAAATTAACTAAACTTAAACTAAATATACAACCCTACATAAATTATATGATTATGTGCCTAAAAGTGGGCAGCAACTACTATGGCATAGAATGCCAATTGAAATTCACTTTTCGCTTGCATCATTTCCTGCAGCCAAATTGCTAATTAAAAACCATTGACCGTGGCAATGTTTACATGCCCACTGAAGAGAGAGATAGAGAGAGAGAGAGAGAGAGAGAGAGAGAGAGAGAGAGAGAGAGAGAGAGAGAGAGAGAGAGGGAGAGACATTAAATGGCTATCGGGTTAGAAAAAAGAGGTCTTCAAATTAACAGTGCATATTCTGCGAGTTACGTATGTAAGTACTTATATAGTGTATTTATAGTCACAGATGAGCATTAAATATAACGCATTTTGATTCAATATAGTTCATTAATGTATAAATTCATTGAAATTATTAAATTGTGTATAGATAGATATCTATCTGAGTGGAGACACCAGTGCCGGATTCTTCATAAAGCAGGATTAGTAATAATAACATTTTTATATCACTAAAATATTGATTCATTGAGCAAAATAGGTAAACTGTCAATAAATTAATTTAGATTATTGTGTAAAACTTTAAATATGTGAAATTTCAACCGACAACATAAATACTAAAGAACAGCAAAGTATTATGCTTTAATTTACTCAAGGCTTCGTCTTATTTTCCTTCATGTCATAAATTTCATAATGGAAATTGATCTTCTAATTCGCGTAAAAACAGCGAAAACTTATATTTTGGGTTTATGATGGCAACAGATTCTGTCTAAAATTATCAACTAAATGGATTTAGTAAAAAGCTATAGTTAGGAAGGGAAAAGCCTTTGACTTCCACTGAAACCTTATTGAATTATTTAGGATCTATTCACCTAACATAACCAATCAGTTAAAAGGAAATTCCAACTCTGTCCTTTGGAAATTGAACGAAAGGTTTTACCTTTTTGTTTGCTAAAAAAATTCAAAACTTTCATTATTTTTTAAGCCGACTTTATCATTTACAGTCATATTTATTAAATCTATGGGAAAATAAGCCACCTAACTGACTAACAGATTGTTGTGCAGTCAATGCACTGTATTTTGGAAAAAAGGAGTTTATAAAGATTTTTATTTTGTATTTCATAAAACTGCTGTAAATACTCGCAGTTTATGAATTTTATATACACAAAAAACTGTACATATATATATATATATCTGTCTAGATGAGGAGTGAAGAGAAAAAGAGAGAAATGTTTGCTGAAAACTGAATTCCTATGACTGGGCAAGGTAAATTTTTTGTTTTCTAGCTTATAATTGAATTACAAGGGCTTTTCATATAAATAAATATAGTTTTCCCTTTTTTGTTTTTGGCAAAATGCAAATGAAATTCCGCTGACAAATTGCTAATTGAAAGAGCACAGAAATGTTTTTATTGCATAAGGCGTGGATAGAAGACCCCCTCACCCCCATCAACCCACACTCCACAACAGTTTTGGATTGCACCACGTGTCCCTCTTAACATGCCAGCTGCTCTCAATATGCAGTGACCTGTACGGATCGCGTTTGTTTGCCCAAACTACGTGTATGTGAAGAGACGCCTAACTCTCGACTCGACTCTGTGTGTGTGTGTGTGTGTGTGTGGACATTTGGAATGCCAGGCCAGGCTAAACATGCCCCAGCTCTTCGGCCCGCTCTGCTTACACTTCTATTGCCATCCCCCTGTAGGGCACATTGATTTATATGCAAAATGCGAATGGCGAAAAACAGTTTTTCAATTAAATTCGTTTGAGTTGTCGTCGCGGATTTCAATTTGAAGGCTGTCGTATAATTTATTAGCATTAACATTAACCCAGCCGCAAAAACGACTTGATCCGCAGGATCCTTGGTAGCATGACACTGCGGCACTACAGGACCACCAACCACCACCACCATTCGCCGCCATCGCCGCACATCATCAGAATCAAATGCGTTGGGACGCCCCTTCCTGGCTTGACTTTGCTTGATTCAATCCAATAACTCGACGGCGGCAGCAGCTTCGAAAAATGTGATGAGATATTTTTTGTGACAAATTTGCCTTTCACTTTGTAAAATTAAAAACGCTCACATAAAATATACACACACAAAGCAAAAGAGAAAGCAAGATGAAAAACACGCCATGAGAGAATGGTGAAAAAAGAAGTGGAAAACTGCAAATTTTCATTCATCATCGGAAATGCCACATATCGCAACAGATTTAGTCTATAACGATGGAAAACCTAGGAAAAGAATGAAGAGACTAAATAACAACATTAAAGTTTGAAAATTAAAATCAAAAGCGATGATTAGAAACCAAAAAAAAATTGGACTATAGATTGATCAATTCCTTTCATTAAATCTATTTTATTCAGAAGAAAAAAGTATTTTTTAGTCGACTCTTTGAAATTTGAAGTGTCTGTTTAATATTCGTTTTCTTTTTTTCCGCCGCTTTTGTTGCTTGACAAATTTAAATCCAAGGCATTTGATATTGATTTACTTAAAAGGCAATATCAGTTTACCATGGAGCGGGTAACCCTCAATAAAATTCTTCCTCTCCACTCCACACGACCTTGCCCCAAACCAGACACCGCCCCCATCCACTTCTCTACCATCTAGGGCACATTCCCCAAACCATGGACAAACATATCGAAAAATGTGAAAATTGTACAATGAAAATTGGAGTGAAATTAAACTAAAGCCCCCAAGGGTGATAACGACGACTGAGGCAGCCAGCCAGCTAAAACTTGGACTTGGACTTGTTGGCATTCATTTAGCTCTGTGGCCAGCACAACTTTGGGACACTTAAGCGTCGTATTCGTCGGAATCCTCCACCCCATTTCCACCATTCATCTAACTAGTTGTCCTACTCGTCGTCGACAATGTCGAGGTCTCTCTTCTCTTCCCTGTCCAGCAAAGAATGTGGCAATCCCTTGCCCACTTTCTAATGAGACAAAAATTGCGATTTGAATGCAAATAACTGCAGGGCTGCTTCAGACCGACAACAATTACAAGGCACTGAAGTCGGAGAGACGGCGAAATAGGCGCGAGGGGGAATTCGGCGGCGGAAGGTGTAGTTGGAGGACAGATGGTCTATAGCTTTTGTCAACTGGCATTTAAATTTACCAAATGAAATGAACGAGAGGCATTTTGGCTTGAATTTGAGCAGAGGACAGAGTCATTGCCATAACAAAGAAGTGAAAGTAGAAGGAGGGCACGAACTTCTCTATGTTGGCATTTTAATGAAGTTCTTCGCAATAAATGAGAGAGAGAGAGAGAGAGAGAGAGAGAGAGTGAGTTAGAGATACTATGAGAGTGAGTAATGCCCAAAATATTTTACCTTTACCCAGGTAACGACGTATTTGCATTTAATTAAATGCCAATAATTGAATCAATTTGCATTTGAATGTGGAAGGGAAAAATTTGAAGTATTTCTCTGGTCATTGGCAGAGACTAATCAACTGTTGGCTAACTTTTAACAGGCACTGTATGTGGGGGTGTGTGGAGGTGTGTGTGTGTGTGTACATATTTGTATTTTATTAATTTTGGCAATTTTGGCCCAGCAGCAAATTGGTGGTCCTATGAAATCCACAGGAATGTGACTCCAACTCCAATTATAGCTACTGATGTTAGCTTCTGAGCTAAGAATGTCCCTGATAATAACTAATAGAAAACATTCTTGGTTAATTCGATTTAGACCAGATTAGAAGACAGAAATAATATTTATTCTAAGACATTGGCAAGCAGACGCTTAGACTGAGACTTGGTTAAATTGTTAAATTTCTAAGTTGTGGTCTTTTTTTGGCATTTACCTAACAAAATACTAGCTACAATGAATAAACCTATAAAACTATTTAAATATATTCAGATAAACAATTTAATTATTTTTTCAAAAACATAGTTACAGAGATTTTAATCTGTAGTAGATATTTATATAAATTGCAAATATTTTTAAAACGCTTTAAAAGTAATAACAATGTTAAGGCTTTGATATGACCTTCTATTCATGGTCGATGAGATGATAGGGAAAATGCTTGACAAAATATTGAATTAAAGAAATAATAATTTTTTGATATTCCTAGAAAAGTAAACCAAACATTATCTACAATTTAATTTACTTTTTATTTTTCTAATTTCCATTGCTCAATTTGTTTTTAATTTCATTTAATTTTTTTAGTGACACAAAATGTGTAAATTTGTACTATTTACTTTGATATTCATTTTATGCATATGTTTTCTTTACCCTTTCTTTAAGATAGGGCATATTAATATGTAATGCCCCAAGGATTGACCTTTAAATGAAATTTCTAATTATTATCGCCAACTTTTACTTCTCTAACTATATACATGTCCTTTTCTTCATTTGGTTTGCAAATCCATTATTTATTATAGAGTATAGATATAAATAGCATCCAAAGAGTATTGACACATTGTCACATTCTTTCTGGTTTCATTTTTTTCTTGTGTTTGGTTAACATTTCTTTTTTTGTTTTTCTTTTTTTTTACCTGCTTTACCACTAAATTGCAATAAAATATTTATTGCCCATTTTTTTCGTGTTGCTGGATTGTTTTGATTTGATTAAAAGTTAACATTTTAACAAGTTAAATGCCATGGAATAGTGCAAAATTGTAAACATTTTTTTTTGTTTCCATTTTGTAAGTAATTTTAATTCAATTTAATTGGCAAATCGATGCATGTCGTAGAGATTAAAATGTTAATTTATATAAATATATGTTTGAAAATGAAAACGAATTGTGAATTCAATTGATAATTTGATTATGTTGATTTTTGCACATTAATTGCTGTGAAAAAACTCCTCACCAAAAAAAGAAGAGTAACAAAAAACAACCTCAAACAAAATAGCAAAAAAATACAGATAATGGAAACTCCATTAAAGTTGCATATATAGTTTAATATGAGTTACGCATACGCCATGTGGTGTGGTGTGGTGTGTTGTGGTGGTCAGTGCGGAAAAGGCATGATGGCTACGTTTAAAACTTAAATGCACAGAATTTGCTTAACTCTGATGCTCTGTACTATCCATGATGCTGCCATTGGCATCTCTGCTTTGTTGTGGCCATTTTGAGTTTTAGAATTTCATTAAATAAAAGAAAATCTAGAAAAAAATAAAAGCAACTAAAAATAAAATAACTCGGAAAAAATCAAGTGCAAAAAAAAGGAGTATTTTATGGTAAATGTATATAATAAATATATATATATATATATATATATACTAACCTCAAGCTTTTGCTGTGGCTTCTTTTGAAAGATGTGTGCTTAGAACAGAACAGCATCAATCAGTTGGCTAGAGAAGCTTTAGTTAAACCTCTACCAATCAAACCTCTGCCAATCGAACTACATACATACATATATTCCTTGCCGAGCACCTCCACTCCTCGGACTCTTCACCCCACCCACAACATTTGCCACAACCAAGCATAGCTGCATTTCAATTCTTTTGCAAGCTGTCGCCACAATTTGTGCGAACGTGTCTCAATAACAAAATTAACAGAAATTGCAACATATTGTATAAAGAGGATTTTGGGTTGGGGGTTATGTGCGTGTGTGTGTGTGTGTGTGTGTGTGTGTGCGAGGGGAGAGGTTATGTGCCATTCGATAAACGTGGGTGCTGCCTGCACTCTTATTGCACAAAATGACAAACAGAAAAAGTCAGCTACTAAATCAAATTTATATTAGATTAGTCGACTTTTCACATGTTGTAGGAATTGTTTGAAGAAAGTCTTCAACAAATATTGGTATTCTGATATCTAATTTCTCGCCGACTTTCTTCATCAATGAGACATCTGGTATAAAGAAGGGCAACAACTTGTGTGAACCCATATGGCAAACGTACAAATGATCAAGTTTATATTAAAACTTGGGCAATGTTTCACACCCCTTGCCACTTCCGCATCAGAGAAATGTCGGAAAATTAGTATGAAGAGGGGGGAGGAAAACAAAACAACAAAAAAAGGCAGAAGAAGCAAATCAAAACTAATCATGCAGAAGTTACTGCAGCAGGTGGTCAGTTGTTTGAATGGAGGTCCTCTTTTGTCTGTGGAGACCTCCTTCTGGTGGACACTGTGAAAATGATTTTAAATTGCCGCCTGATTGTCTTTCAAGTGGAGTTGTGTGTTCACAGATTGAGTAAGAGAGTGTATGTGTGGGTGGCTGTGTGTGTGTGTGTGTGGGTGGATGAACAACAACTACGACAACTTTGACTGCGACTCAAATTTAATCAAGCGTACAAATTTTTGCACGTATTTCTCTATTTCCATCATATTCAATGGCCGTTCCAATTTCTGGCTCTTGGTCACATGTGTGTGCGGTGACCCCTCGCCCATCCTTCACAATCCTCTCTCCAGCTGCTTCTCCTTTCTTTCGTTTCCTTTTCCTGTGCTGTAATACAAACTCCGCCTGCATTTGTTGGGTGGCTGGGCAACAGTTGCCAGAGACTGACTGTAACCTTTTACCAAGTTTCCTTCTTCTTTTTTTCTTTCTTTCATTTTGTTTTTTTCTTTGCGGCCAATGATGGTCGATTGTTTGGTGGGGGGCGGGAGGAGAAAAAAAGTCACGGAACAGTTGCTTCATTAAGCTGTTTTTGTTGCTCAATTCAAGCTGTGACCCTATTTAGTTAAGCTAGCAGTTCATTTCCATTATTTTTTTTATTTTAACAAGACAAATATCTGTTGATAAGCTATAAGCTCTGAAATCTATATTTAAAATCCTGCTAGAAGACATTAAATTGAGAAGTTGAAGTTATTCCGTCAGGATTCATTGTCAGGTTCATTTTTGAGAGCCACTAACCATAATATACTTCAGCCTGTTTACACTCCTTTCCTCTTCTACTAAAACTCATCCCGAAAGTGATTCACTTTTAGCCTCAAGTGTTTTGAATCATAAGCATGCCAGATATGTAAATCTCCTTTTTACGCATTTTTTTTAGGACATAGTTAAGCAAATCTTTGATATGGGCCAAGGTCTTTCTCTAACTTGCATAAATCTAATATCAAAACCTACGTGTTTATCATTATTTGCTAACAGTACACATATGTGACGTTTTTGCTTATTGTTATATCAGTTAGTGGCACGTTTTTAATGTTAGCGACTCAGGCTTACCAATTGCTGCTCGGTTACGTGGTTTGGTTCAAGTGTTGAAAGGCAAGTTCTGAATTGTGTGTGGTTGGCCAACGATTAAGACATTTAAGAACGCCCCCAACCAACTTGGTCAGGTCACCCCACCCCAGGTCTTCAGCCGGTGTACTATAATTTGGAGAAAACCCTTGGCCCCCCTTCAGCAAACTCCCTCATCATAATCATCCAGCAAAGTACAGAGTTCAGATCGTTTGTTGCGCGTGTTGAGTTGGCCAGAATGAAAGTCATTACACTTCCGCTAAATGTTGCTATTATTTAACCATTTTTTTCCTTCTGTTTTGTTGGTTGGTGTTTATAGTTGGAACCCACGTTCCCTACCTACATGTATGAAAATATAATTTATTGTTGCCCCCTCAACCCATTCCCTCCAAGAATGACAGAGAGAAGCCTTAGGGGCAACAAAGTAGAAGTGGGACCCAAAAAAGCAAAAAAATGTGAAAGAAAACAATTATACCTGACTTAACACTTCCGTTACTTGTTAGAAGGGCCGCCGCATAACAATTTCACCCCCATCCATCCATTCATCCGTACGTCCATCCCTTCATGGAGCACTTAACGTGGCTTCAACCTCTTGAAATTGTAATTTAACACGTACAAAAATGTATTCCCTCTCCACCCACCTCTTCATGTACTGACAACGAACTTGGTCACACTTTTCGTAATGTTTTCTTCCATTTATTGCTTAAATCAAAATACGTAAATAAAGAATATTTGTCAAAAAATATTTGAGTTTCGTTATAAAGCACCTTAATTAGTATTTCATTCACATTTGTGCGCAAGAAAATAAAAAAAAAACAGAAACAATTAAAGTTTAAGTCCTGCTTCGGCTTCATGCAAACAATTTTAATTACGTATGCGTTAGGTACTTAAATTTAAAAACAAAAATGAAAATGAACAATAAATAGTTATTTATATGTATATATGTATGTATATATTCGTTTGACGGATAAATAAAAGAGAAAATCAAGTATAAAAAAGTCATGTAATCAATGCAAAATGCAAAGTATTTAGTAAAAATAAGAACTCTTTCATTATTAATCAAGTGCTTTAACTTATTTTTTAGTTCAAGTCTGTATTTTTCAAATTCTTTTCATAAATTTTTTTAACTAATTTCAAAATTCTGTTGCCTAACGCGACTTTTCAAAAGACGCGAACACAAATTTGGTATTTGAATGTGTTTACAGTATACTTATGCATATAATTAAGGACTCGACTTAAATTTAGCTACACGTGGGCAAATAATATGGACAATTATATAAGATTTTATTTTGCAAATCTGTGATAAACTATTCTGGGAGCTTTGACAACCTTTTATTTGAAAACTATTGGCCAAGCAAATTTTGTCATACATTCATAATAATTTAATGTAATATATGATTTCAAACGAATTTAAGGTTTCAAGTTGTAAAAGTTTGTCTGAATTTTCCAATTATTTTCATTGAGTTTGAATAAAACGATTTCTTAATAAAATTACCTTAAACATCTACAATTGATTGGCAAAATATAAAAAAAAATTAAACATTATTTGCCTTCTCATTATTGTAAACAAATTTTTCGTATGTGCCATAATTATTTGGCAAAAAAAAGGTTGGTAACTAATTACAATAGTTTGCTTAAAATACTAAACAAATCAAAATTGTTTGCTTTTATATTTGGGCATACAAATATATTTTGGGATTCAATTGTTTTGTGTGGCTTTTTTGTTCGTATCGAGATTGTTTTTGTTTTTCTTTTAACAATATATGTAAGTATAAAGTAAGACCTGAAGCATTAATCCTAGACGAAAGCTTGGATATTACTGGGCGGCATATGTATGATAACTGCTAGCAGTGAGTAAGAGATGCAATGTTATGCATTCTGAGAGATCGTCTGAAGATTCTCACTTTGGTGTATCTGGCAAAGTTGGCGGCGGGGCGCCAAATAACTCATCATAAGAGGGAGCTGGAAAAAACAATGAACGGATTAAAGATCAGAAGAGATGATTCAATCTTTAGTCTTAACTTACGCAACTCGTGGGCACCAGGCGGCTGGCGTGGATGAAGAAAAGAGCCAGATGTCGAAGCCGACTGTGAAGTGGAAGCTAAAGAAGTGGAAGCCAATTGACTATAACCACTAGAGGCTTGGGTCTGTGTTGGATTTCCTTGTGAAATGGCTAGCAATGTATATTGCGGAGATTCTGGCAGCGGATATGTCGACAAATGTTGCGGTGGATAGGATTGCACCATCAGAGGGCTGGACGATGCTGCAGGTGGTGGATAAGGCAAGTAGGGCACATTCGAGCTACGTAGACTGGCCCGAGCAGCAGGACTGCCGTATTGCGATGATTGGGATCCAGAGGTGTAGGACAATTCCATGGCACCACTACCAGCAACAGCTGGACTTAGGGTGGCTGCCGATGAGTCTGAAGTGGTGGAGTTGATGGAACTGCATTCACTATATTGCGATGATGAGTGTGACGGGGACCCGATCGAAGAGTCCAATTGGGGATACACATTGCCAGACAGAGCTGATTCAAAGGGATTCCCTGCTCCAACGGATTCTGCTGAAGATGGCGGCGGTAGTGGTGGCCCATCATTCGGTCTTGGAGGTGGTGGCGGCCGCATCGATCCCTGCCTATTCGCCACGTCTTGGGAGTAGACCTTAAAAGGCAAGTTCAAAACTAAATTCTTGAAGAATCCCCTCAATACGGCCTCGACACGTAGCTCATAGGAGATCGTAATAACACCACTAAATTGCTCGTCAGTTGGTTGAGCCCCATCCGGCATGAGGAGCTCATGGGCGAAGCTACGTTCACTTTTCTTGTGCACCGAACCCGTCTCCTTATTGGCTATGGCTATGCACTCCACTTTCTGGACACGCAGCGGCACGTGGCTATAATATGTCACATATTGAAGCACACTGAAACGCAGTTTTTCCACATTCGTAGTGGAATTATTCATCACAGTTACGCAAATTCTTAACGGCTCGCCACGTACAGCGAAATCCTCGGGCAACAGGGCGACCATAGTGATCGGACGGGTGCCAAATAAACTAATTGTCTTAGTGATTTGCTTCTCCAGAGGACTGGGGTTACTGCGATAATTCGGCGGCAAGGGCATATTTTTGACCACAGTAAATGGGATAGTATGTCGCTCATCAAATGTCCATGGACGTTGAATGAGAATTCGCATCTTATACTTAATGCTGCCATAGCTGCCCTTAAAGCTAGAGGGCAACTGGCGACTCAACATCACGCAAAACTTGAAGGTGTGCTCTCCTGGTGACAGCTCTAAGCCCCGAGGTTCAAAATCGGGCAATGGGGTTTCACTATGCTCGTAAATCTCTTTGCTTGTGTAGAATAAGCTGCGTGTATATTCATTGTTATTGGAGTTTTTGCGAAGAATTTCCATCCATTTGCATTTGCCTTTTCCGGTGATTTGAATTTTAATGGCTGCAAAGTTAAAGAAAATTCATATTAGTTAAATACAACCGCCACATTCGATAAGTTTTCCAACACTGGCAGTTTTAGTATTTTAAATACCGACATTTAAGTTAAGCACTAATCGATAACAAATCGATAAACCGTATTGATAACATTAGAACATCAGGAAAAATGACAAAAATCTTTGACTAAATAAAAGCGGCCGGAATATCAAAGCGAAGCGCATAAAATAAAAGTACACATGAACAGCAATTACGTAGCCAATGCATTGGGCTATCATGGCCAGCCGTTGCAAAAGATTTGGGACGATGAGCGTGGAGTTGAGGACCTGCGTCGCATGGGCCTAGCCCAGCCCAACGAGAGGGGGGTAAGTAGTAAGGTGGGCAGTAAGAGGAACAAAACCAAAAATAAAAGCCAATACACATTTTGCAAACCCACAAAGCAACTAATAATTTCCCGTTTGATATTCAGATCAATTACAGTGTCTACATGGAGCGGCAAAAGTTCTTTACTTTTCAAGAGCGAGCAAAACGCCTGAAAATGCATCAATTTTTCGCCCGTAAAGCCACAAGTCTCTATGACCGCGAAATGGTTAGCCAAATCATGGAAGATGCTGTTTTAGCTCAAGGTAATAGAAATGACTCTTACACGGCAATTGTACAAATATTTAAACTTGTTCCTTTTAGCCAAAGATTGTCTGGTACAGCAGCCACCCTATGAATACTTCTTGAATTTACGCGGCGACAAACATAATGCCTGGGTCCGGCGAATGGAATGTCTGAAGCCGGGGGACATTATCTTCGCTTCAGTGGTTAAGGTAGCCTCCAATCGCCTAATGGTTAAACCATTGTGCACCGATGAACCTTTGCACCATTATCTAGCCGATATTCCAATTAAGGTAATTTGAGGTTTGGGTACTCTGAACAATCCAATATTATATCTTATCTTCCCCTTGTTTTAGGCGGTAATTACACATGATTATTGGGGTGCTGTGCCATTGGATAAGTTTGGTGAATTACGAATTTTTATTTCTAACGATTTAATACGTTGCGAAATTTATAATATATCTGCGGATGTGGAACGTCTCAATTTGGGTATGATTCCCACCTATAACAAGTCGCCTAATTTAAAACTAGGACTATGTGACTTCAGTGAATTACCTAAATATTACAGGTAACTATGAGTTAATTCAAAATTTAGCTTTACTAATTAATTTATTTATATCTATCTGATGCAGTAATATTTACGATTTGGATGGTCAACCAACTACTACTACTCCAGCTCATTATGAAGATGAATTGAACTCAGCTTTGGAATTTCAGAATCCTAATTATGACTTGCTTTTCCAATTGAATGGACTCCAGCCACATGAGAATCACACGTTGATGGATTATTTAAAAAATGGTTTCCCCGAAGCTGATTATGCCAGTGAATTGCGTCAAAAGCAAGCCTCCCAATGGGCATTCCGGTAAGTCTTGAATTGGCATATTTTATTGTTATATCAGATTAAGTTTATACATACACAATATGTGTATATTTTCGTGCTGTGTATGAATGCTTTTTGTGTATCAGCTCCGTGGCTGACGGTATTGAGCACTTTAAAAATGGCCAACAGGTCGAGGCCTTTCAGTGCCTAAATAAGGCATTGAACATTGATCCGCGCAATGTTGAGGGTCTAGTGGCCCGTGGTGCTCTCTACGCGAATCGGCGCAGCTTTCTCAAAGGTCTGCAAGATTTCGAAAAGGCGCTGGTGTTAAATAAATACCATGTAAACGCCCGTAAATATATGGGCGAAACCTTGGTGGCACTCGGCCGGAGTCATGAGGAGGAGAATCGTTTGCCGGAAGCAATGAAGGCCTATTCCGATTGCTTAAATATTTTGCCGCAACATGAGCAGGCCCGACAATTGTTAGACGCATTGCAAAGGACCACAATGGCTCCATTATCGTCATTCTCATCATCGAGTGGTGGTGGTGGTGTTGGCGATATTAGTGGGGGTATAAAGAACAGCAGCAGCAGCAACTTACATTCAAGTGGCACGAACAACAACAACAATAATGGCCACTCATCGAATGACTCCAGCTCGTCTAGTGAAGACAGCGATGATCAGTGTAAGTAGACAATGACAATAAATTGCCACTCTTCTGTTATACCCATAATTATATTTTAGTTGAAGAGGCTCCACCCGCCCCACGCTGTCATTTCAATCAACCCTTCTATGCCACCGATCAGAATCGATCATCATTTGATGCCAAAAAGGCGAATGAATTTAAATTGGATGAGGACGACACTATGTCAAGTGTACGGAAATTAATACGTGATGCCAGCAAGCATAAGAAAGCCAAAAAGAAGGATAAAAAGAAAAAAGATAGAAAGGACAAGAAATCAAAATCAAAATCATACGAACGGGATTATCAAAAGGACCGGGATTTGAATCCTCTTGATATGCTTAAGAAAATTGATTTCAGTGAGGCATTCAGGTAAGGAAAATTTCAAAATTCTTGCAATCTTTATCAATTAATACTCTATGTTTGCTATAATCTATTCAAACGCAACAACAAAATATAATAGAGTGGATGATAAGTATGTTGTTGGAGTACCTCACAAAACTATTATTAGATACATTGAACATTTCTGCAATTTTTCTGTTTTGTAGACTAATGAGTGGAGCCACTAGTAAGGATCAATTAAAGGCCCAGCTGGAAAAGTATTTTGAACAGAAACATAGAGAAGAATCTCCGCCGCCTGCAGCTCCCACTATGCGAAAGCATTCCTATGATCTAATGGGGCCGAGTACATCCCGTGCAGCGGCAGCGGCCAAGGAACAAAAAGAGCAACATCATGGAACAGCACAGCCAAAGTTATCCTTTCAAATTAAAAAACGACCTCTGCAAATGGACAAATTTGGTCTACTGCGTATGGCAGCACCGTTGGAAACCGAGCAGCACCAAATGCAACAACATAAATTGAGCAGAAGTAGATCCCCCTCGAACAGTCGTAGCCGCAGATCAAAGACCAGTTCGCCCAGGCATCGTGGAAGATCAAAGTCTAGTTCTTTTAGGCATAGGCGCAGATCCCAATCCACGTCGCCCAGGCATAGTAGACGGGGAACTAAATCGAGATCACGATGGCATACACCATCACCACGTTCGCGTTCATCGAGCCGATCACGTTTACATCGGAGTCGACGATCGGCTAGTCGTTCACGTTATGGGCACAGCAGCTATTCCCAGCATCGACGTTCGAGATCTCGTTCGTTTGAACAGCGACGTCGTCGCACACCTTCGCCATTTGTGCCCCGTCGGACACCATCTCCTTCCGAGCGTTATAGACGCACACCGTCGCGTTCACGATATCGACGTTCCCGCTCGCCGCAATCCCGTTCCCATTCTCGTTCCCGCAGCTACAGTCCGAGGCGCCGTAGTTATCAGAATTATTCTTCGCCCCCACGTAGTAGCTATAGACCGCGTGGACGCGGCGGTGGTTCTGGACGTGGACGTTTTCGTTGGTACCTCCATGATGCACCTATAACACGTGCCATGCAGTCCCCACCGAATTCAGCTCGAAAAGCTCACGGTAGTCGCTCTCCAAGTTCCACAAATAGCCGTAACATTGATGCTGGCCCAACTATAGAGGAAGTTGATGAAATGATCAAGGAGGCACAGAAGGAACGCAAGCGGGACATCATTCATAGCGATAAGAATATATTAAAGAAGTCCGAGAATACCAATGCGAAATTAATAAATAATGAATGAATCTAATTCAATGAACTACTACAAAATGTTTTAAGTGTTCCCCGCTCCGCACGATTATCTCCTTCATATATATAAACATATATGTATATATAACTTATCGAATAAGATTCCTGCTTGAAAACTTAAATAAAGATTACGCTTTCGAAGCATTTTCTACTTAACATTTCAAAGTTCAAAGTGTGTGTGTGTTAATCGCGAATTAAGTCAGAAATCGGTCGTATCTATGTATATTATAAATATTACCAAAACAAATATGTACTTGCTTTGATTATTATATTGCTTTCGATTCCTTTTATGTTTTCTGACCGATTACAAAAAAATTATAATATGAATTCAGTAGATTCATTCATTAGATTCTTGTTTTACATTTTATTTGTTTATTTATTTTTATTTATCGGTTCGAAAGGTTCTCCAAAATAGCTCTCCCTCTCTATCTCTCTCTTTGAGAGTGAATCCCTTATCGCTCTCACCCACATACAAATGCATTTTGCTGAGAGAACGAATGAGAGCAAATAAGCTTTTTTGTATACACATATGCATTTGTGTGCGTGTGTGAGAGAGACCGGCTGTCAATTATCAAAATCGTACGAGAAACACGAGCATAAAAAAACTAGTCTGGAAGCTAAACAACAACTCAAAGTTGGCGAGATAAAGCCCTTTTAACCATATATTAAATCCGATCTTTTTCATATTTTTTTTTTCAGTTTGAATTTTGTTGCCGGCAGAATAACATGTTTGCACAAAAATATTAAGAGAATTTGCGTTATTGCAATTAGTACGGGGGCGAGAATTAAATTCGCATAGTCAAAAAAGCAAGACGAAAATAATTTTATTTCTAAAACAAAAGAAACATCAAAACTCAAGTGCCCGTGTAAGTGATGCTAATTTACATAACATAAAAAACCAGTGCAAAATAAGAAAAACAAAAAAATAAGCTGAATAATACAAAAAAAAAAACAAAACACAACACTTAAACAACTGCAGAAAATATTCTTTTTTGGACTTTGAACGATAAGCGGACTCTGTTAACATAAGAGACAAAGAAACATACATACAGACATACCAATGCACACACCTTAATATACACACGCACACATAGAAAGAATGAAAAGCCACGCTTGTTGTAGTTGTTGTCTGTTCTTTAAATCTGCGCTACACTTGTTGCTATGCTGCCTATGGCCACGCAAATGTCGAATGATTTTATTGTAGAAACAAGTGTAGGAAAACTGCTGCTTATCACAGTTATCTTTCGCTTCTTATGTGATTTCATATTGTTATAATTATCGATTATCAGAAAAATAGCCCTTTCAAATAGTACAAATTAAGTTTGCTTATAAATTGAGACGTTTCATTTTAGAAGTCCGAGCATTCGATAAAGAAAAATTGCCAAATAAATTGTTAAGTGTTTAAGATTTATGACATTCCCTGCCAACAAAACAAAAACAATCAAATTTATCTCAGCAAAATTTACAATTGTTTTTCTGTCAGAAAATAAAAACTAAAACTTTTAGCACTTTAATACCTTTCTATTAGCAATAACAATGACTTTTGAACGACTCTACAACAACGTTTAGTTACACATTGTGGAAAAAAATAAACTTATTAGTAATATTTCCTTTTTATTTTGCAGCACTACAATACACCTTTTCTACCAAATATGTATACGAAAATATTTCGTGCTGTGATAATTGGTGCACCTGGTTCGGGTAAGGGCACTATTTCGGAGCGCATTGTGAACACATTTGGCTTTCTGCATATCTCATCTGGTGACATTTTGCGTCAGAATATTGTTAATAACACCGAATTAGGCAAAAAGGCAAAGCAATATATTGCTGAAGGCCAACTTGTGCCCGATGATATTGTTACCAAAACAATGCTGGCACGCATCACTGAGGTGGGGAATAAATCATACATTTTGGATGGTTTCCCTCGCAATAGTGCTCAAGCGGAAATATTGTCGAGTCGCGAGCAAATTGATGCTGTGATCAATTTGAATATACCACATGATGTGATAATTGAGCGAGTCAAGAATCGTTGGATACATGCCCCATCAGGCAGGGTTTATAATATTGGATTTGATGATCCAAAAGTACCGGGAAGAGATGATATTACTGGTGATCGATTGACTCAACGTGAAGATGATAAACCCGAGGTTGTGGCCAAACGTCTTCAGCTATACGATGAATTGATGGGTCCCGTCCTGGCCTGGTATGGCAAACGTGGTCTGGTAACCAGTTTCAAGGGACGTGAAACTAAAGAAATTTGGCCACGCGTTGAACGTTTTCTTAAGGACAGGGTCAATATGGGTTAAGTAAGGACAAATCCACATAAGATTTCTTTTGTGCACAAATTTTGATTGTTAATTATAAGAGTAATGATGATGATGATAATGAAGATGTGTTCAATTAAGGCCATTCATATATGTATATGTTAAAAACAAATTTATACATCGGGGTGACTAATTAAATGTAATTGCGAAGCCTTAGAAAAGCCTCAAACTAAATGTATTCAGATTTTTCCCGCGTATTTAGGGGCTTGCTTTAACGGAAAACATTCCCCTTTATAAAAACAGTTTATTTCTTGTGCTGCTTTTTTTACACCATATGTTTGTATGTAGTATCTATGTATGTATGTACATTGTACAATGTGCTCTGATAATAAATCGTTTTTTATATTGTGCGCTGATAACGTCGTAACCAACAATCCGACTTTGACTATGGGGCAGCCAGTAGTTTATGGTATTCTATTTTTGGCTTTATACTTAAGTTCTTACTAAACACCACATGCATTTGATGTGTGGAAATTTTCTACTTTCATATGACAAACAAATGCCCTTCATGTTTGAAGGTAGGGCACTCTCTTTTAAACTTGAACTATGAGAGAGAGATAGAAACAAGAAAGAGTGGGTGCACACTCATACAAACACAAATCAGCTGCTACCGCTGTTAAAGTTCGACTCACACTGTTAACATGTTGAGAGCAGAAAACTGTAAAATCTTCAGCACAGTGGAAAAGTATAAATTTACATACATATGTACATATGTATACACAACTATAAATTAATGAAACGTGTATAATTAATTTGTTTTTTATTTGTTATTTATTTGACTTTAATTGAAAATATTAATAAAAACATAATCAAAGTTAGCCCGTCCCTGCCCTGCTTTGTTTTTGTCACACATACACACACACAAACAGAAGTGTGTGATAGAATGAGAACGGTAGAGTAAACAACAAAATAAATGCGTTTCCTGAAAGCATCTTCTTACCCCCGCATCATGTGTACCGCCCTTCGTGTATAAGTATATGTATGTACATTATTTCTATCAAGTTTACTAAGAGTAAATTGAATGCTATCGATGAATGAATTAATGAAAAAGGAATGCAAGTGCAAAAGCCAATTGAAAAAGAATTTCATAGTGTGTGAAAATAAATGAAGAAAGAATCGAAAGATAGAAAGAGAGCAGAGTCAAATAACACACAGCAGAAAATGGCTGCCAATGCTTCTGTTGATGATTTGCTTTGTTATTGCATTTTAAAGTAATTTCTTTGTTTATGCCAATGGGGCCATAACGAAAGTCCGAATCCCCCACAATAACTACTGAAACAACAAACAAATGGTGACAAAAATCAAGTTTCGTTTTGATCATGAGAGACTGACTGAGTCATAACAAATGATGATGGATAACTAAATTCCAGGAAATTACGATCTTTTTTTCTTTTTAACCAACTTACCGCGTATTTTTGTACGTTTGTTGCAATTCATCCAGATATCGCCACGGATTATTTCACCGGCAAAGTATATTCTTTCTGGTTGCTCGAAAATAATGCGTAATCTTTCGCTCTCCATGATTGCTATCGGTGGATATCGAGGAGGAACAAGGCGTCTTCAGCCACCGCCTTAGATTCTAATTATCCAAAAATAATTTAGTTGAAATGACATTAAAATGCCGCAACACTTTACACACACACACACACACTCGACCCCGCCACTGTCCCCGTGCCCGCACCCGCACCCTAAGAAATATTCTGCAGAGAGAGTAAGAGCTTTTCCTTTTCTTCTTTTTGATTACTTTGAACACACCTGGAAAATAACACAAATTCTTTACTCCTGCATTTCGTTTGCTTGCCAAAGGGCGGCCAATTACTTTCGTATTATTTTCTTTTATTTTGCTAAGATTTAACTAAATTAAATCTTAAAAATATGAGAATCGCGTACTGTTTTATTGTTGTTGCTGCCACAAACTGATGAATTTTCCGTCAGGTGGCGCTGTCAATTTGCACTGAATGTGGCATTTCAAAAACAGCTGACACCAAAGTGTTGCCACCTAGTTGAGATATACAAAGGCGCTCGTTTAAATATCTTGATACAATCAAACTAAACATTTCTTTCTAAAAATTTGAATTTGTTTGGAATTTTTCTTGGTTTTATATTTTGTAATTCCCCCTTTCTAATTTAATTTAAAAGACACTCTCAGTCGTACTTAGTCAGGCACACACACAAACACACTCTCTCATTTATGTTTTATTAAATGTTCCCACATCTTTCAGTATTAAATTGTATCTGGTTGAGTGAGGTTGAATCTTGTTTGGTGGCCAGTGCTTGTATCTGCTGTTCTGCTGAATTTTCTTTTTGTTATCAGCGGGTGTGGTTGATTCGTTTTGTGGCTTAGCATATCAATAAATATCCTGGCACTGACTGTCACTAGGAAGGATGAGCAGCAAGGTTACATTTGCCTTTGACAACAATCCCCAAGGTGTCTATTATGCCGGCCAGGTGATATCCGGTACTGCCGAACTCATCACAGACCGTCCAAAAACTATTCGCTGTAAGTTTAAACAAAGATTAAAATTCTTCTTTTGGCGGAATGACGTCATTGTCCTATGGTGGCGTTTCAATCCAATTCAACTGCGTGCACGCGTTCCCTCCCTTCTCTCACAACGCTGCTTCATTGCTTCATTATAGTTGAGAACCGCGGCGTCATTATATTCCGACCTGACTGCCTGCCGGTAGCTTTTTTTTCCTCTGTCTGCCTGTCTGGTTGGCTGCCTTTGGTTATTTGATATTAGAAAACTAGTTTTGTTTTGTTTCGTATTTTGCTTTTGTTTATTATTGGAACCCGAATCACCTAATGATGGTAGGCATATGTTTTTTTTGTTTTATTACGCAGAACCTTGGTTTTATTAAACCAGAAATTGTTTCACTTTTCAGCTGATTTATGTAAGCATTTTACACAGTAATTTCTAAGATTATGTTCATTTGATAGGTTTGTTTTTGGTTTTTAGAAGAAAATCTTGTAAAAGTATTAGAGAAGAAGTTTGATTAAAGATGTGTGTTTTTCAACTTGATCTTTGTGAATTTGTGGTTAAAATAATAAAATGTTTGTACAAACCCGTCTTTAAAGCGGCTTGGAATAGAATCGTTTGCTTTTCTAATTAGTTTTATGATTAATTACTTAAAATAACAATTAGCTGTCCCAATAGTTTTAAAGTTAAAAATTATGAAACTAGATTAGTCTACCAAGTCTATATTGGTAAAAATTAATGTATATCAATGCAATAATTTGGCATAATTGTCATATTAAGTGAATTACATAACTTACAAAAGGTCAAGAACAAGTCAATTTATGAGGGGCCCATACACACTTAGAAATTAATTGAATTTCCTCAATTTTTTGTAGCTATCTATATAACGATAAATGGCTTCGGTGAGACACGCTGGCAGGAGAATGTGGAGAAGTCTTCTGAAGATGGCAGCAAGCAGGTGAAGTCTCTGGCTACTCATACGAGCACAGAGATCTATTATACCAACGATCAGTATGTTTATGGACAAAGTGGAGGCACTCAGTTGGAATTGCCCAAGGGTAAATTTGTGTTTCCCTTTCACACGACCATTCCGCCGAATGCTCCAACCTCATTTAATGGCCGCCATGGACAGATTAAACATGAAGTTACCCTGACCATAGATAGATCGGTGCGCTATAATAATATATTTAAACAATGCTTCACGGTTATATTACCAACCGATTTGAATGCCAAGAGAGAACATGTGGTAAGTAATTTTAAGTGAAGTGAATTTCTTTCCATTATTTGTTCTTTATATTTATTAAAGCAACCTCTGAAACGCATCGAGGAGAAAAGCTTTTGGTGGGGCTCCATATTTGGGGCTAACAAACCAATGGTTATGGATGTTAGCACCTCGTTTAGTGCTTATGCTCCCGGGCAGAAGATACATTTTCACATTGCTCTCGACAATCAGTCGGACGTTCAGTGTCAGGATGTTAAAGTGCGGCTTTTTAAGAATGTTACATATCGTGCTAAGAGTGGTTCCACCGCGTCTGGCGAGAAACCGGAAATCAAAATAAATGAAACAGAATCTCGCATAGCGGATAAACATTGTGGCGAAGTGCTGAAACATAATAAGGCCACATTTAATGAGTATTTGGTAGTGCCACCCACTACGCCCAGCACACTTGAACCCAATGACTATCAGCCGATTAAAGTGAGCTATACTCTACGCTTTATAGCCAAGACATTTCGTTTGCATGGCGGCGGAGATTTGGTAGTGGATTTCCCATTGGTTATTGGCACTGTACCATTATTGGCAAGTGCTGGCGATTTGGGTCCGGGACAGAGCAATTCGAATAGCTCTGGCTTTGTAGGTGCTCCAGTTTTTCAAGAAGATGTCAGCTCTGAGCAGTTCGAATCCAACACATATAAGCCACGTTATCCAGTGTACAACTTTAATGGAAATGGTCAATCAACTGCAGGAAACTCCAATGGCACAACAGCTCCAACGCCAAGTCTATATCCCAAGGCTGAAGACAAGCCACCAGTTCAACATACAGCTAATCCTGTATCACCAGCTCCTGCTCCTGCACCTGCCATACACAGTTCCCCACCATATCCAACTGCTGGGCCCAATCTAGGAAATAACTTCGAAGTACTTGGATTTAGCATTCCGCCAGATTATAAACCAACACCAAGTGCTCCAGCTGATTCAAGCATTGGATGGAAATAAACAATTAAGTTTTATTTTTCTATAAATATTTATACATACATATATTTACAACACTTCATCATTTAAACAAATCGGGGAAATATTCCAAATATATTATATAAATGAAATTTGAATTTCAACCTTTACCGCAAAATGCGCCTGTTAAAGTAACAGCGATGTTAACTTAAATAGAGTTGCCAGAAGGTTGCCAATAAAGCGGACGGCAACGCTGCTCAGTAGACGTAACTTTGTTTTGGTTTTGAATTGTTCATAAAAACCGGTTTTAGGCCGAAATATATAAATACCGCGCAAGGTGGAAGCAACATAACTGCATCTCCGTTACCTCCCAGGCATATAAAACCATTATCTACTCTCACAGACTGGCACCGCACTCACTGATGCCAAAAAGAAAGTTTTGACGCAATATCTGACCAATTGACGAAAAAGAGCTAGCGACACCAATACCGACGCCCAAATCAAGATCCAAATTTTCCTTACCAGTCGATAATGCACCCTGAATCCGAGCAGACGTAGCTTAGGCTTAGAAGTAAAAAAAACACCAACATATCCCAGGTGAGACTTCTGAATTTAAAACATTTGAAAATTGTGAACCTAGAGGTCACAGCTTTATCTTCATCTTGGCAGGGGTCCAGCTGAGTGGGCAAACACAAGTCAACAACTAAAGAAGAAAGAAACAAAAGTGAAATCGCTGATAAACCGGAATGAATAAATGAATGAATGGAAGAGATGACAATAGGAAGTCAACTGAGCATGACACTTGTAAGTTTTTGGCCTCATCTCATCTTTCGAATGGAATTTCGTTAATTTGGCAATCGTCTAGCCCCCATTATAATGTGCAAACAATTTTAAAATCGCGCCCGGCCGCACCTTGAACATAACTAACTCAAACATGGGCGTAGATCATTTTTCGAATCAGTGATAAATTTCGAAAATTGGAGTCTACAAATGGCATATCATTAATCTCATTAAACGGTCCTAATTTACAAAATTACTTTCGGATAAACTCCTCTTTGGTTTTTATTGATTATGATCTACGCCTGTGGCTCTTCATGAATACAAACAATATTAAAGTTTGCTTCGTTTTGGTTTTTACAGAAATGCCATTGACAACGAGTCAGTCAGCAATAAAAAGTGAAATCGCATTCACGCAATCGCGCACGATTCCCCCAACGATCCATCCATTCATCTATTCATTTAACACAAAAAAAATATACATATTTACACCATGACGGCAACCGCAACATCGAGTGGAGGGTCTGGGGCAACTGCATCGCCACGACGCGTGCACAGTGCCCGCGAGCAACTGCATCAGATTGTCTCTGGTGGTTTGGCAGCAGCCATAACACGTTCCACCTGTCAGCCACTGGATGTGCTTAAAATCCGCTTTCAATTACAAGTCGAACCCTTGGGTAAGGGCAGTGGTGCAAGCAGCAGCGGCAGCAGAGCATCATCCAAATATGTATCAATTGGTCAGGCAGTACGCACGATTTATCATGAGGAGGGTGTAATGGCCTTCTGGAAGGGTCATAATCCGGCCCAGGTATTAAGCATAATGTACGGCATATGCCAATTCTGGACTTACGAGCAATTGAGTCTGATAGCAAAACAGACTAAATACCTCAAGGATCATCAGCATCTATCGAATTTTATGTGCGGTGCAGCGGCTGGTGGGGCAGCTGTTATAATATCGACACCATTGGATGTGATTAGGACGCGTCTGATTGCTCAGGACACAAGCAAAGGTTATCGCAATGCCACCCGAGCTGTATCCTCGATCATACGTCAAGAAGGGCCACGCGGCATGTATCGAGGACTTTCGTCGGCTTTGCTTCAAATTGCCCCTCTAATGGGGACAAACTTCATGGCCTATCGCCTGTTTAGCGAATGGGTTTGTTCCGCCTATAAGGTGGAGGATCGGAGTCAATTGCCAACATGGACCCTATTGGTGCTGGGTGCATCATCGGGCATGTTATCGAAGACCATAGTCTATCCATTTGATTTGATTAAGAAGCGTTTGCAAATTCAGGGTTTCGAATCGAATCGTCAGACCTTTGGGCAAACTCTACAATGCAATGGGGTATGGGATTGCCTTCGTTTGACGGTTCGGCAAGAGGGAGTACGAGGTTTATACAAGGGCGTGGCTCCCACGCTGCTCAAGTCAGGCCTGACGACAGCCTTGTATTTTAGCATTTACGATAGACTCAAGCAGGTGCGATTCTTTTAACTACTCAGCAACAGGTGAACCAGCAAAGCTAAGCAAATCGAAAATCCAGTAAGAATCTTTAGAAAATACTTATATTTTTATACGTACAATATACACATGTATACAAACTTGCATTTGTATATATTGGCAATAGATGTTGCACAAAATAATAAATCTATATAAGGCTTAGTTCAAGTGTTATTTAGTTTTCGAGTTTATGTGCTTACGGGTAATTTATAATTTTATTTTACTTCTTCTATTATTTAATAATAATGATTGTAGTTTTAATCTTTGCTTAAGGCACAATAATATATAAAATGAATGTGAAACACAAATATTTACGCACTCGAGAACTTTAAATCGATTTATTTTGACTTTGAAACATTCGAAATGTGAATAAATAAACTGTCTTATTCCTTCACTTAACTGGGAAAGATATAGCTATAATTTATGTGACATATTAAACACGATACATTAGTTTGTTTTCAAAAGCAGTATTTGTACAGAATAATAATTCCTATAATTCTTTGATAATAAGGACTGATCAATAAGGACTTCAAAAATGGCAATATTTGAACCTTATTAAATTGAAATCGCTAAAAGTTCGTTCAACAATTTTCTTAACTTAACTAATTTGTTCTTTAAGAGTTTAAACTTTTTTCATTACATTTAATCATTTATCTAGCACAAGGATTATTTATATAACTTTGTGTAAGAATACAATACGCAGAACATCCTCAAAGTTATTGAAATAGCTGAGTTAAAAGGACATGTTTTTTGTAATTTTTCTGACAGTCCCCTTGAAAAAATTAAACAATATTTTTTTTAACGATATTGAACGTACTTTAGTTAAGGTTTTATAGTCCCGAGCCTGGAGGATTGCAATAATTAAATTTTTTAACGTTTTAAGAATATGGTACAATATTTAATTTCGAGATCCTTTTTTGGAATCTTAATACAGATTGTTTAATTTTGGTATTATAATCCAAATTAAATGACTTAATTAAGCCACTGGTTTTTGTTAGCAAATATCAAACTATTTAGGTTTTTTGTTTTAAGAACTTTCCTCCATTTCTTCCTCCGAGGAAACACCAACTCCAAGCTATCTCTTAAATATTAAATATTTTTATAATTAAATTTTTAAATTTTTTCCCACAAAACAAACAATAAATTATCGATGGACAAAAAAACCATCGATATATCGTCAGAGTCAAAAACCATCGAATCCCCATCGCTGGGTTTGCAGCTCTATATGTAGCCATTACCATTTTTGACATGCTGGAAAAGATTTCGCTGACTGATCAGAACGGAGATCGTTGGGTGACTTGGGCATCACCGCGGCAATTAGAGGACCTTAAATCGGGGAATATTTGTGTTTTTGACGAAAAATGGATAATGGCATTTCATTACTTTCAACAACATGCCGTTGAGCTTAACAAATGGATAAAATTGTTGGAGAAATTAGCCGAGGAATATGAGGATCGGTTACATATTGCTATGCGGGATATACACAGCATAAAGAATTTTAGTAATGTCCTTGATCCAGCGGATTATGGAAGTTATCGTTCCGATGTGCCACCTCGCGTCCTTGGGCTGGAGCATAACAATCGTATTTATAACTTTCACATGCTCTTCAATCAAAAGTATTTGAAAGATTTCTGTGATAAATTGATTGGAGGGCAAATGTTTCAGGCGGAATTGCTGGAGCCGCCACCAATTGTTAGTAAACCACGTAACTACTTTGATCTGGAGGATGAAAAGGAAACTGATCATCTGATAATGTTGTATGATCCTGCCTGTTACTATTGGTCGCAGCAGTTGGGCATGTTACGCAAACTGACCAAGATACTGGCCAATGAGAAAATCCGTGTTGTTCTGATAGACAAATCAAAAAATTATTTGGGCGTTCAGTTTATATCTTTGCCCAATTGGGGCAGATGCTATGGCTGTGTTGGATTTGCTTCATGGCGTAAATCTGCTATAAATTTCAATGTTAGCGGCAAGAAGGATAGTACCCGAGATTTTCTGAAATTAATATGTAGAAATATACAACCAGAACTCAAGGATTATGATGCTGAGGGTGAGCCAAGGGCCCCCGAGCAGGCATTGAATGATATTCGCTTTCTTTTCACCCCAAGCCAAGAAGAAGTTTTATAAAATAAAAAACCTTGGAGATCTCAGGTAATTTTTTCGTTTGTTCAGAATTTATTTCGATTATTAGTATCGCGGGGTTGGACATGTATCATTACCTTAATGGCTCCACCTAGACCACGACGGGATGTTTCAAATGCCTTGTCGGTCTCCGTGATGTCAAAATGATGCGTTACCAGGCGTTTGACATTTACTTTACCCGATGCCACCAGAGCCAGGGCAGCCGAATAGCTATAGAAACATAAATGTTTAGCCGTAGAATAACACAGATGGCAAGTCAAAGGATTGATTTTCATTCTTACTCATTGCAATAACGAAATATGCCACGTATATCCACTTCCCGAGCCAGTGCATTTATCAACGGAAGTTTTATCTCTGGTGCGCCCATGCCAACAATTACAACAACGCCGCCAGATCGAGTGGCCTGAAATAGATAATGTTTTTAGATACATACATATATACATTCATAGGTTGAAAATAGAAATTTTTTTCCACAATTCTTTTCGGTTTACTTACGAAAATTGCCAAACGTGCTGAACTTTCAGCACCACAGCAATCTATTGAAATATTTGGCTCTTCGCTCATAATTTCATGAACTTTTTTGGACACATCTTCGGCACTCTGATCCACGCTAAGCAGCAGTGTATGTGTGGCGCCCAGTTCTATGGCCACATCCAGACGACTCTGTACCAAATCTGTTATCAATATTTCTGAAGCTCCCATCGATTGAGCAGCCTGAAATAAAAAAGGATTGGATCAAGATATTGGCCACTGTTGAAAATGTCATCATCATTTACCAACAGAGTCACCAAGCCGATGGGTCCGGCACCTAAAATTAAGACCTTTGATCCTAAGCCCACACCACCGCGACGGCAGGCATGAACACCCACCGAGAGTGGTTCCAGCAGTGCACCCTCCTCCATACTAACATGATCGGGCAACTTGAAGCAAAAGTCCGCAGCATGTTTATAATAGCGGGTTAAATTGCCATCATAGGGAGGCGTGGCACAGAATACCATATCCGCGCATAGATTATATTTGCCCTGCTTGCATTGATCACAATAACGGCATGGAACACCAGGTTCAATTGCCACACGATCGCCCACTTTCAAATTGGTCACTTTCTTACCCAATTTGGCCACAACTCCAGCAGCTTCGTGGCCAATAACCATGGGTTTGGTCAAAATGAAATGACCAATTCGTCCATGCGCTAGATAATGGACATCGGAACCGCAAATCCCTACACTATCCATGGCCAGTAAAACCTCTATAAAAGATACGATGAAAAATATCTGCATCTTGAACAATAGATAAACTCCTCCAAAACCTACCATCATCTGCAATTTCTGGTATCGGACGTTGTTCCTAATGAAAATTAAGATAATTGATTTAATTATTTTATAATTATTTAAATTTCTTGGACCTTACCAAACGTAAATCCTCAATACCATGCAAAACTGCTGTCAAATTATCATTTAATGCCGCTGCCATAATTTCTTTTGAACCAAACGTTTTGAATGCTCTATTAGAACTAAAAGTTTATATACAAATTTTTGCTCTTTCCCAACGGCTCTCTCTGTATCGCGCACAGTAATAGATGTATGGTAGATATAGTATATAATAAATGTAGATATATACATATATGTACATATACTGTGGGCTTTAAGAGACAAGTCTATTTACTTGAAGGCAAACAAATTAAATTTTTTTTATTTTTACATGGGAGACACACCTCTTTGTTTTGTTTAAGAAACAGCTGTTTCTCTATTTACCCGTTAGGTTTATGCTAACATTTAATCTGTTGATGGCAAAAAGCTGTCCCCAGAGGGTAGAGAGCGAACGGCTCCCACGCGTTTCCTTAAATTAAAGTCGATTTAGATTTATTGATACATATATGTATATCAATTGCCACCGAACAACGCAATAACCTGACTTATTTGCATATTAAACTATCTATCAGAAGAATATGTATATTTGTATTTAAACAGGGGCGGACTTAGAGAAGTAAAGGCCCCGTTGATAAAAGACTTGATAGGGCTCTAACTTGTTTTATTGTCTCTTCTACATAAATCCCCTCCTTTATATAAACACATATTCCTATGGTCTGTGATATAGGTAAATGGTTTTTTTATTGGCTTTATTTCTCTGGCTATATTATTCATTTTAATAAGTTTTCAGTGTTTTTGATATACATATGCAAGTTCTATTTCTCTTAACATTTAGAATTTCTATTTAAAAACGTTTACTTATACATTAATATATATATATATATATATATATGTATATGTTAATATGTTTATAATTTATTCAATTTCTTGTTTTTACTTTTGCTTTTTTTGTTTTCTTCGTCTTAAAAAACTAAAGCACAATACATTGTCACAACTAATATGGGACAGTGTGTTTGTTATTTTGTTTGATTTTTTATTTTTATATAAATGCACAATTTTTAAATGCGGTTTTTAAATGCTTTTCAAATATATTTAAGTATTGTTGTAAGATCGGCTGGAAACTGGAAGAAAAGCAAACTTTTCTGGTTGGCTAATGCCTCAATTATAAAGATCGATTTTGTATTTTGTTTATACCCTTGCACATCTTTTAAATTTGATTTTATAATTTGGCTTTATCTATTTTTTTTTTTTCAATACTGATTTTGGCCGATTTATTCACTTAAAATTCGTATACAAAAACTTTGTCACTTTCGTTACATCATTTCAAGTTATGGAATTTGTTTTTCGGAATCAAGTTTTAGAGAATTTCAATTACATTTGATTTATTTTAGAATCATATTCGATTGAAAAGTTTTGCTTATTAGAAATTTAAAAATAAAGATAAATCATTTTGAAACTAAAAAATATATAAATATAGTCACTGTTTTTTCTTTAATTAGGAAATGTTATTGTTGTTCTTTGCAAGAGTATGTGAAATCGTTTTGAGAAATCGAAATCCGTGTACATATATTAACTTTTGATATGATCTTAAATGCTATTTAAACTTTGGATTACGTTGACCATTTAGTATCTAGTTTTACTTGTTTTCTAAAGCTGAAATTTTCATATAGTTAAGTAGATGTGTTAGTAGTTAATATATGGATTTACTTAAAAAAGGAACAAATCTTTGGCGAAAGGAAACTTAATGAGTTGAACTTTGAGTTAGTAGTACGAGTATACACTATACCTACATACGTAGGCAGTACATATACATACAATATATATTTGGTAGATATAATGAAATTACGTTTTGCTTATTTTTCTCTTTTTTTGGTTTTTATCACACTTATGGTTGTATCAGAACCGATTTACTGGCTGTTATTACATGGACAACTCCTGTCGGGGCTTATTTATATGTAAACGTTGCGGATCCTGGGGAGCCACACAAATATCGGTTAATATGACCACTTCATAGGGACTGCAGTCGGGCATGCGAAGAAAACCACATAGCCAGCCGTAGAAGCCCTTCTCGATGTCGGTTATGTCGTTCACCCAGCTGCTATATTGTAGACTCAACTGCTTGAAGCCGGAATAGAGGCCTAATCCAAAGGTGCACAACACTATGACCAGAGGATAGGCCATAAAAAGTAAGGGTGTTACGAAAATCTTATGGAAATATGACTTCTCTTCGCAATAATAGTTAAACATATTATACCAGGTGAGTGTACCTATATAAAAGGAATATACCGACGATATAACCGTTACGAAGGGCAAGCAAATGAGTGAAATGAGAAAGATGTGTAGCCCAATGCCACAGCTGCAGCTGCAGCAAAGATTACGTTGTTTTTGGGATTCATTGGCCATGGCATGGGCATTCAGCTGCTCCAGTTCCTCGCGGCTGATATTGATCTGTAGATCAATGGATTGACCTTTCTTGCGTCCGCGTTTTATGGTGCCTTAAAAATATGCCAATGATTAGTTAGAGATTTTGATTAATCTGGACTATATAATATAGTTGCCCAATTTAAAATATGACTAAATCCTTACCCGTCATGGTCAGATAATTGCCATCAGCTGCCTTGCGTGAGTGATAGCGTTCCAAGCTCTGGTCGTAGGTATTAAGAACACTGGTCTCCCCCGATTCTAGATCCTCATAGTTGGCTATATCCGGCGAGGAACGTTGCGCTCCATTTCTTACGGGTAGATCACTAGTCCGTATATTAACACGTTTCTTTGACGATGATCGGTTGCTGAGGCAATCTTGTGATTTGCTCAGGCTACTCTCCGAATAGCAACAACTACTTGGAGTCACTGTGCTGCTCTCACCGTGACGCTGCGAAGTTGACCTCGATTCAAAGTTCTGGAGCTCTGCATTGATGTTTGTTGTAGAACGTGCCGACTTTTGGCTATGCTGTGTAGAACTGGCCGAATGCGTGCTGGCAAGTGTATCCTGGCCATGGCCGGGAACACCTAATTCACCGGGCAACTGGGGGAGTGGCTGCTTATTTTTGATAATCAATTTCGATTTGAGTAACTCTTCTTCGAGTCCGGGATTCGAAGGTGATAATTTGGGACGATTTTGTGCCTTTAGGAAATGTATTCGCATTGTGTAAATCGGAATCAAATGGTTTTATATTCTTCTATTTTACCTGAACATTAACTATATGGTCCACATAGTTAGTCTTTTTGGGATCTGTTTTCGTTTGTTGACGTTTTCTTGGTGGTATAAAAACTGGGCGTTCCTTTGTCCCAGCATTTACACCCATATCAATGGGCAAGCCACTAGAACCCTTACCAACCATTTTTCTTGTTGTTAATGTTTTAGTTTTCGTGTGGAAAAAATTTGACTACATAACTATTTTTCTTAACTTCTTGCTTCAGTTATTCAACGCTCTCTGCATTAAAAAAAAGGGAGAAGAATGCACTTCCGGCCCTTGTCGCCGCTGTTGTCTATTGGATATTGATTTTTCCTGGCCCTATTTATGTCCTTGTGCCGAATTCGCGCTGCATTTGGGTTGGGCGGGCAATGTTTACATCGAAAATATAAGAGATGGCCAAAACATCTGAAATTGACGCCTGCGCTTTACAAGTGTTTTGCAATCGCGCCAATAATACTTGTTATTTTTATGCAGAATTAAATGGATGTCAGGCATCCTCTGTTCCCGAGGCGTCACCTCATTTCGTATAATGAATTGCTCAAAGGCAGAGTATATATCATCGGGGCCATTGAGGCACTCCTGTTAATATTTGCAGCTGAAAAGAAAAGGTAAATATTAAAAAATCGGACATTAAATTAAACTTTTTCCACGATACTTTCCTTGAAACCTAAGATGGGATTCCCTTTAAAAGAACTACAATTGTCAGGCTGCTAAGCTTAACAATGCCGTCGTTTTGACTTCTCAAGTACATTAGCACACCCACACAGCCTCGACCATATTGAGGGCGTACAATAAGTCTCCCCGCAACTTCAAGAGGAATCACCTTTAGCCAGACGTTGCAGGAATTTCTGTTCAGCTTCAAAGCTCATATTCCCTAGCAGTCGAATCGACTTACCCATGTTGCTCTCCAATATCGTTTTACACTTCCTTATCGTTCGCTCTAGTTGTTTTTCCAAATTGTTTAGAAATCGGCAAAGGCAAATCGAAATCTAAAATGTATATAATTCCATTTCAATATTTTGAATTGTTCGCCAGGCATATTCAACAAGCCGCAACAGTCTGGCAACATCCCATTCTGAAGTGTGACAGTGGCTGCAAAACAATCGGCGGTCCGTACATCGATATTTTTTCCATCGATCGACAAAACCATTAATACTATCGATAGTACTATCGGAAAATTTTAATTCAAATATTTCTTTCAAAGTCTACATTTACAAAATCCCGGGAAAAAGAAAATGGTTGAAACATAATTTGCTTTTAGTCTTGTTTTATTTAAAAACAACAATGTCAGACTTTAAGCTATTAGATAAGGAATATTCAAGCTTATAGATCACAAAAGCAAGAAAATATTCAATTTTTCAGTGACGTACACCACATGCAGAAATTCAAAGAAATTATTCACTTACTTGTTTTTTCAAAACACTTGTTGATTTAGCGTGCACCATTAATAGTAATACCTACGAAATTATAAATAAAAATAACAAACTAAAATTAACATTTTTATAAACTACTTACGAATTTCTCTACCATCTCCGAAGGCTTTTTGCAATCGATAGCGTACAATACTATCGAGCTATCGCCATTTCACAAGGTTAGAATTTTCCACGGGCAAGATGTCGGCTACTGAAGGCAAAGTAATTAAATCTCAGCAAGTTTTAGTTAATAAATTATAATTTATTTAATACATATATAATTAAATTTCAGGTAATTACCTGCAAGGCTGCTGTGGCATGGGAGGCCAAGAAACCGCTGGTCATTGAAGATATTGAAGTTGCACCACCACAGGCCCACGAAGTGAGTATGGAATCAAAGTCTAACCGTAAATTTTTTAAATTATAATTTTTACTTGTGTGTGTATGTGTGTGGGTGCGGGTGTAGGTTCGCATCAAGATCACAGCTACAGGTGTTTGTCACACAGATGCCTTCACATTGAGTGGAGCTGATCCGGAGGGACTTTTTCCGGTAGTTCTGGGCCATGAGGGTGCCGGCATTGTTGAAAGCGTTGGCGAAGGAGTGACCAAATTTAAAGCTGGAGATCATGTAATTGCTTTGTATGTTCCCCAATGCGATGAATGCAAATTCTGCAAGAGCGGAAAAACTAATCTGTGCCAAAAGATTCGTGTAACTCAGGGAGCTGGCGTCATGCCTAATGGCACTTCAAGGTTATCCTGCAAGGGGCAACAGTTGTTCCATTTTATGGGCACCTCTACTTTTGCCCAATACACCGTTGTGGCCGATATTTCATTGACCAAAGTAAATGAGAAGGCACCGTTGGAGAAAGTTTGCCTTCTAGGCTGTGGCATATCAACAGGCTATGGAGCTGCTCTAAACACTGCCAAGGTGGGAAAGTGGCAAAGTCTGCATTTAAATTATAATACTATATTTTACTGATAGGTCGACGCTGGAAGCACTTGCGCTGTCTGGGGTCTAGGTGCGGTTGGTCTGGCCGTGGGATTGGGCTGCAAAAAGGCTGGTGCTGCTAAAATCTATGGCGTTGATATTAATCCTGAGAAATTTGAATTGGCCAAGAAATTCGGCTTTACCGATTTTGTTAATCCCAAAGATGTGCCCGCCGACAAGGGTTCGATTCAGAATTATTTAATTGATCTGACCGATGGAGGCTTCGATTTTACCTTCGAGTGTATTGGCAATGTCAATACCATGCGATCAGCTTTGGAGGCCACCCACAAAGGATGGGGTACTTCGGTTATTATTGGTGTTGCTGGCGCTGGTCAAGAGATTTCAACACGCCCATTCCAATTGGTTGTGGGTCGTGTGTGGAAGGGCTCAGCTTTTGGTGGGTGGCGTTCCGTATCTGATGTGCCAAAGCTAGTGGAGGATTATCTTAAAAAGGATCTTCTTGTCGATGAGTTTATTACGCATGAAATGTCTTTAGAAAAGATCAATGAGGCGTTCGATCTGATGCACAAAGGCGAAAGTATTCGCAGTATCATTAAATATTGAAAATGAGGGAAGGCCAAGCCTAACCCACAATTATTTTTCCATTTTTATAAAAGTCGTCAATTATGTGTGTGGAATAAAAAAACACTTGCGCATACTAATCGTATTTTTTAGATTGAATTCTGTTGGCATCTTATCGCACTTGGGGAGGCCTGCAATTATAATTCCTTATCAGTTCACAAAAACATGTACGGAAATGGTAAAAATTTCACAATATTCATCTGTGAGCTGCCTATAAAAAAAAAAAAAAAAAAAAACAAATGCTAGAAATTTCATACATTAACTGATTTGGAAATGCGATAATGATTATGTATTCACTTGGACTTTGAAATAGTTTCGGGTGGAGCTTCAAGAATTTGTAAGGATTATGGTACGATTTCATCTAATAATTATTTGCAGTACCCATTTTTCATTTTTGATCATTCTTGGTATATTTATATATATTTAAAGTATATGTACTACAACAAGGTTTTACACATATACTTTTGAAAATTTGTTCATAATTCTAGTCATATTCATTCCGTTCATTGTGTTCAACGAATGTGCATCTTGCAATTTGGTATTTGTTTTGTCATTTTTAAATGCATTTTCATTCCTTAATTAAATTAATGCTTATCTTTATATACATAGATTTATGTGTGTGTTTTTGTCTTTTTGTTTTTTCAATTAATACGATTATTGCAAATGTAAAATCAAATGAAATTTGTAAATTTGCTTAGTCTAAAGAGAGTTATCATTTTTGACTACACAGATTGCTAAACATAAATACATATGTATATAATATATAGTTAAAAACTAGGTTGGTTATATGAATTTGAGTAATTTAAAGACATTTATGGGAAAGGTTAGAGAAAAATATTTGAGATTTTTTTTGTCTTTTTGAATTAATACGATTATTGCAATTAATTTTTTTTTTAATTTGCTTAGTCTAAAAGGATTTTAATTTTTGACTACATCATGATTATTTGCATTGCTAAAAATAAATACATTTGTAATATATAGTTTTAAACTACTTTAATAATATTTAGATTTGAGTAATCTGAAGACTTTTAGGGCAAGACAAAAGTAGATAATAGAAGTTGAATGAATATAAAGAAAAAAACCTTGGTGAAAATTGAGTAATCTGAACACATAAAGGGCAAGCCAAAAGAAGATTAAACAGATTATAAATATAAAGAAAATAATGACCTTTGAGCATATTCGAGCATTGGAGCTTACATTCGAGTGTTCGTGTAATATAATTCATCGCATGGATATCCGTATATATACGGATCATATGGCACTCACGACCAGCGTGACTTTTGTAATTCGATCTGACCCTCCAAAGTTTTTGCCAAATAAATGACAAACAGTTGCAGCAGAGCTATTCCCAATGCGACCCCGGCAATCACATACAAATTACGTTCGGCCCATACCCGTACAATGTCAATGCAACCATTGGTCCAAATCCGTTTGCTGGCTGCTGCAACAGAACTCTCCTGAACGCCATAGCCGCACATTATGTTCACCAGACCCGAACTTATATCGGTGGCATTAATGCAGCAGCTATAGGGGACACCGCATTTCTCCACGGATGGTGAGGAGCAATTAAAGTATTCATTTTTACTCCAATCCTGATAGCCAGCAGTGCTTAAGCCGCAGCATTTAAATTCTTGTTGCGCGAAATCAATGAAGTTCTGCAAATCTGAATCATCACGATACAGATGAATAATCTTATCGGTGAACTGAAATTCCAAAAATGAGTTCATATTTTGCGGAAAGACAAAGCAAATGATGGCTGCAAATAGAGATAAATGGTAAAATTTATCGCAAAATTACATATTTTTCCGACATACCTATGGCCATTTCCATTAGGAAAAACATAAGCAGGCACATGGAATAGAATTTTAGGAGACATGTATTTTCCCTCAATGCACCCAAACAGCCTGCAAAACTGACTACTGATATGACAATGCCAGCAATAATCATGACTAATGATATATTGAATATCACATCGTAAACAGATTCCAGTCGCACCCAGCCATTGCCATCTTTTAGCTTATCCATAAATGCATACACTCCAATGGCCAAGAGCAGACAGCCTAAAGAATAAAAAAACGATTAGCACTTGATATGAGATTTGTTTTAGATAATAATAGTTTACCAAATAACCAAATGATGAAGTTCAGCAGAAAGATCATATATTTCACACATGAGCTAACATAGGTGAAATGATGTGGATAGGACATGCGAGGATGCATGTAATTGCCGCCCCCACCGTGATTGTATCGATGATTACTCATTCTTAATACTTTTCTGTTTGTTTTTTCTTTCAGCTGGTTTTGGAGTATATTCCTATTTTTGTTGCTTCGGTCTCTTTGTTGTTGTCGCCCTTAATTTCAAGTTGATGTCAACGCCCCTCTTGTCACGAGATTTCAATCACTACTGGCCATAAAAATGCACTTTCTCAATCGCATTTGATATATGCTACTAAATTATTTCTCAATCATATCAATTGCTATGTGTTTCCATCAAATTTTCTTTTAATAAATTTTAATGGAAAATTGGGGGCGGGGGGCGAGATACTAAACAATACTGTAGAGATGGAACCAATTTCGATACATTGTATAGATGAAAACGACAAGTGCTAGTGGCGGCAATAGTTATCGGGAGTGTGCGATACTTATCGCTTATCGAACAGCTGATACACAGATATTGTTGTTGTTTTTGCACGCTACAATTTCGATACATTCAATCGATGAAAACGACAAGTGCTAGTGGCGGCGATAGTTATTGGCAGTGTGCGATATTTATCGCTTATCGAACAGCTGATACAGAGATATTATTGTTGTTTTTGCACGCTACAATTTTTCCCCATTAGTTTATAATTTTCCCTTGCTGGCGCCGCAACATTTTCTCTCGCGCGTAATTCGACAGAGGACTCAAAAAGCAACATCGTTTATAAACAAAAGCCAAAAATAGAAGCATTTTTAAAAAGGCAAATCAAATTGTAAGAAAAAACGGGGTGGCAGGTGAGCAGTTTTCAAAACGTTCAAGGACATTCATTAATATATGTACAATGTATGTATGTATGTGTACATCAAATTTGTGTGTCTGACATTGACAGGAAAATTGCTAAGGAGCAGTGCGGTAAAGAGTGGGAGAGGATATATATTAAACAATTCTACTTGTTAGACAATTTTCTTTTTAATGAGCGTTTGTGTGCAATTGAGCAATAACGGCTTTCTCTCTAATGCGCTTTCTCCACACACAAACTCACATATACACGGGCGTAAGTACTAGCACAGAGCCCCCATTGAAAGAGAGAGAGAGGGAGAGCAAGTGGGCAAAATATAGAACGTCAAAAGACGGAAGTCATTTAAAAATTGCATAAATATTGGTTTGCTGTGCTCTGTGTATATAAAGGTGTTTGTGTGTGTTTGCGTGGGTGGGAAAACACACATTGACTTTTCCACCATTTTCCCAATTTTGATTTACATTTCCCTCTGAGTGTGCGATTAAATAATCAAAGTAAAAGCCAAGAGCAAGCATTGCCACCGCCATCGTGTCGCCGTCACCTTGTTTTGTTGTCACTGAAAATCTAATTACGATAAAATTATAAATCACATAAAATAGAAAGATGTTTTCACTTTCTCGCCACGCACTGAGGCACACACGAAATTTCGCACTTAGTGTCAGTGCTAACAAGTGCAAGCCAATTGCAGTTGCAGTTCCTCTAAATTTACGCTACTTGGCAGCAGGTGAGTGGCAACAAGACGGAAGGGAGCCCCACCCACACAACCAGGCTTAAACAAAATTATGGGGCATGGGCGTATGAAATGCAACCACATTTTAGACTGGAATTCGAAATGACTAAAGGGGTTAGTTTGAACTACGCTCCTGACAACTTTATAAATGGATTTTCGATACAATAGACAATATGCTTTCTCGTACAACGGACCATTTGATTAATCACCTATAGAAAACGAATCGATTGGCAATTTATTTCTAATTTTAGTAACAATTTCTAGTTCAAATTGTCTCTTCTTTTTGCCTCTATTCATCAAATTGATTCTATTTACTTCCAATTTTTTTTTTCGACACACTTCGCTAGTTCTAGCCCAATTCATCGTTCTTTTGTTATGTTTTCCTACTTTGTTTTTGTTGCTTTGTTTATTTTAAGCCCAAACATTTTATGTGCAAGAGCAACATAAAAAAAAAAATTGGTATGTATTTTTAATTTGATGCGTTTTGGTTGCCACACTCCATTTAAAGTGGCTGGTCGTCCAGGCTGGCGGTCCGCCTCTTCTTGGCCACTTAACAAATCTGTTAACACCTATGCAGATGTTGCACAGACTTGTGCTTGTTCATTCATTTGTTAATCGTTCATTTTATGGTTTTATTATTATTATGGGTTTATATTTTGAGGTTTTCTGTTTGCCTTGTTTTGCAATTCATTGTTGACAGAAACCTGGAGGGTAATCATATTTTTTTGTGTGTGTATAGAATTTAAAATAAAATATGAGTATAACTCAAAGTGCCTACTGATAAAGTTGTTAGTTGTTTTTAGAATCTAATTATGTATCAAGTGCTTAGTAAGTGTATACAAGAATTTCAAAATAATCTTGGCGGAAAGATAGTGAAAGTTATTAAATTGATCACTACAGAAGTCTAGAATCATTTGAATTGTGTAATTATGAACCTTTAACTTTTTGTGGGTGAATTAGTCAAGACATCTGTTGAACTATACAAAGAGAGAAACTATGCTAAACTTATTTAATAACCACAATCTACTTAAATTTCAGATTCACGTCATAACAACCACAAAACCGGCAGCAACAACAACATGGAAAATAAAGTCGAAAAGATTACGGTGAACAAAGAGGAGCTGCGCAAACGTCTTACACCGATGCAGTATCAGGTTACCCAGGAGGCGGGAACCGAGCGGCCCTTTACAGGTTAACACACCCCTTATAAACTGGTCAATACACAACACTACCCCACCTTCCCGTGGTGTATTGATGATATAATTATATAGTGAGGAATGGTCGAACCCTTTTTAACGTATTTCCTTTTTCTCCTCTTCCATGCCATTGTTATAGGCTGCTATAATAAACACTATGAAAAGGGCGTGTATCAGTGCATTGTCTGTCATCAGGATTTATTCAGCTCGGACACGAAATATGATTCAGGCTGTGGTTGGCCAGCATTCAATGATGTTCTCGATAAGGGCAAAGTGACATTACATCGCGATGCCAGTATACCAGGTAAGCTGATTAGAGTCCTGTAAACATATATATACATTTATATATATTGTCTAGATACGTTCAGCACTTTAAAATGTTCAAGTTTGAAATACGTTTCTCAGTTAAATTGAGTTTCGTTTCTTTTGATTTTAATTTATATTTTTTATTATTATTCGAATGTTGCACAAAATTTTGTTGATTTGAGGTTATTTTGCTTACGATTAGGAATCAGCTAACAAAAAAGACTTTCAAAAATATTTGAAAATTAAAATCAGCTTTTTAATAAATTTTGATGTGAGACTTTTAAAAATACAATTGAGTTATGGTAGTTACTAAAATAATAGATTTTATCTGAAAATAATTCAAAATTCTGCCCCTAACACTAGACTAGTATATAGTAAAAGAAGGACAGAGGATTTTTTATTTACCATTTTCATAAAATTGCCAAATCGATTTGATATTACTTAACACTCACTCCTAAACTGAACCTAAACCTTAGTAAATCACTCTGATTCTTTGAAGAATAGAGTCCAAAGTAATTGCGTTCATAGATAATTAAAAGTTCTGGACAAATTTTTTGATCAATGAAAATTGTTAACATTTATTGTTTTGTCCTTTTCATTTACCATATTTGTTTTATTTTATAGTAAAGACTTTTTGCTTGTAATTTGAGGGTTCTTAACTGTTACTGTGTGTGTGTAATGTGTGTGTTGTATATGTATATAAAAGAGTTTTCTGTAGTTGTATGTGTTCGCTGCTGATTGTGTTTGTTAACCGCTTGTCAAAGAAATGGCCAAAACCAATGTTGTTTGTTCTTATTGATTGATTAATTGAATGTGCAACAAACTGAAGATGACAACAAATTAATTCCTAATTCAATTTAATTGTCTTTTATCCCAAATCAAAAAAAAAAAAAAAAAAATCATATCGAATCAACAATTTGACTTTCCATAAAAAAAACCAAACAAATTTCCCCCTTATCACCGACCCACAACAACAAATTAATATATGATTAAAACAATAGTAGTCATTTCAAAAACGTTAGGCATGGTACGTACTGAGGTGCGTTGCTCAAGATGCTCGGCACACATGGGCCATGTGTTCGATGATGGACCACCGCCAAAGCATCGCCGATTCTGCATCAACTCGGCTTCGATTGATTTTGTGAAAAAGACTCCATCTACAACTACAACAACAACAACAACAGCAGCAGCAGGTGGAGCATCATCGGCATCAGCAGCGGGCACGACAACATCATCCAAGAAATAATGCATAGTTCTTTGTATATGTATATAGATATTCATTAATATATATATATATATATATATACCCCGACCAGCAGCAGCTGCAAGAACGAAATCTCAAAAACCCATTAATGAGTTTGTGTTAATATATTTGAAATTATATAGAAAATTTTATAGGAGTTTATGCGCAAATGTTAACAAAAAAAAAAAAAAAAAAAGAAAGTTAATGAGATATACAATTGTTATGTATTTACCTATATACATATATATATTTAATGAGAACTACTGAATTATTCAGTTGGATTCGGTTAGGCCGAAGAGTTTTCAGCTTCAATTACTATAATACTTCTCCTGCATAATTCGGTTTCAAGACTCTATTTTCTTTGTTCTATTTTAATTTCAATGTCACCCAAATTGGCTTTTTTTCCTTATGTTTGGTTTTTGTTTAGTTTTATGGTCAGAAATGATAAACATTTTAATTCATTCTACAAGCGATTAATAGTTAGATTTATAATCAGGGATTAAAATTGCATCATAAAAAGTCATTTAATATAATTTATAGTAAACACAATAAATGAAGTTTCAAAGTTTACATCTACTCTGTTATGGTAAAAGTAAACTTTAAAAGTTTATTAAACTTGTTCTTCATTAAAATTGTCAACAGTTCCGGTCAAAATTGTTGTCATTTCTCCCCATTTCAAAACCATATATGTGTGCGTGTATTATATGTATGTGTGTGTGTGTACCATTAAGTTTAATTGATTCTATTCGCATATATAGTTATTTGTTGTTGGTGATTTTACTATATTTGGTTATGATTTATAAAATTCATTTTGTTTTTATGCTTTTTTTACTCATGTTGTGTTTATTTTTTTATTTTGTTTCTCGTTTTGGTTTCGCTTTATTATACACCCAGCCATACATACAACTAAAACTATTCTAGCCAAACCATATAAAAATTATACCGGATATATGTATATATGTATATACATATATCCATATACTGTCAAACATACTGAATAATGTGTACTTTCGTATATTTTTCTATTTCTCTTTTATTTTTAACAAATCGCTTCAAACAAAATGAAACTAAATGTTCTACTGCGGGGGTTTGTTTTGCTAACACACGCACACCAACAACCACGCCCACTCAAATACACATAAACACACATCTACGCACACTCATTTGTGAAAAATTGTAACATGAACATTGCTTTTAATATTAACCCCGAAAAACAAAAAAATTATAAACAAAATCATTCAATAAATTGAATTTAATTTCATTGATTTATTTTTCATCTGTCGCCGTCGTCCATTTCTTGCTTATTTTTTTGCTTTCGCTTTATTCTCTGTCCTCTTTCTCTACGTTTTTCATCATTTTTTACACTCTCACCCATTCTACATTTACTTTTTCGCAATTGCTTTTCGTTTAATTTATATTCTTAACCCTTTAACGTAACCTTCAACAATTTCTTAATGAACAAAACAAAATGTTGATCACAAAAAACAAAAAAAAAATTATATAAAAAAATGCGCTGTAAAAATCTATCCAATCAATCGTTTGCAAATTAATCTCAAAAATACGCAAAACCGCAAAAACAAAATATCAAAAACAACAAAAAATTCTACAATTTACAAAACTAAAATAAAAAGGGGGCAATATTTTACTACTAATTAAACATCCAGAACGCATACGCACAGAGGTACGCTGCGCCCGCTGCAATGCCCACATGGGACACGTCTTCGAGGATGGACCGAAGCCAACGCGAAAGCGTTACTGCATCAATTCGGCGTCCATAGAGTTTGTCAGCGTCTCGGAGGATCCAGCAACGACAACAGCTGCAACGGCATCCCATGTCACGCCCATAGCCCAGCAATAGGTTATATAAACAGAGGAGATGGGAATCTTTCTCTCCCATCTGGCGATGGAACAATCAACGACGAATGCTTAAAGAGTCTAACCTCAAGATTCCCATTGTTATTTTTTTTGTCTTGTTTTCTTTTTTTGTCCATGTTATCCTTCTTTCGAAACTTTCCGCAATTGTGGCCAATTTTTAGCTTGTAATGAAACAAATTTTTAATGTAAAGTTTTCGAAACAACAAAAACAAACAAACATTTTGTAAGCCAAATCCTCTTGTGTGTGTAAATAGATTTCTGTACTCTGTAAATTTGTTAAAAACAACCTCCCCCACTCACATCCAAATGAATATAATAATTATAATAATAGAAAATACTCGGTAACCACAACATCCATCAGATTTACTAATTTTTAAATGTGAGCGCTAAAATAAATATGTATTTTTTACAAACAACATTTAATATGACGTTATCCATTCGTTTGAGTTCAAATCAGCTGTGAAATACACTTTTAAAAAATTAGCATGAGTTTGTAAAATTTTTCAGATTTATTTGATATATTTGCACTCAGTCATTGATATGGAATATGGATCATAAACTAAAGAATTTAATATGGAATGGAAGCAAAATCGACAATCTTAAATTAAAAACTTAAAAGTTTTCGAAATACCCACTCTTACAAAGTAAACCTCCTTATTATCGGAGGTCTTTTATAAAAATGGAAAAGTTTTACAGAATTAGCCACTTTTAAAAAACTTGTGGGATTATTAAAAATTTTGGTCCTAATATAAGAGTTAAGTTTCTTGTTTAAGCTTTCAGTTTCGCCAAGTGTAGTTGACGCTCTGCCAGCCATATGAGAAAATTTCCCGCGCATGACGTAAGAGCAACAGAGCAGCCAGAACGGAATTGAATTTGTTTACTTATTTATTGTAGCAGCAAATTGTTTTAAATTAGTTGTAGTAGTTATGATGAAAATATTCACTCGATTGCTAGCGTTATCGATGACCACGTCGAGGGTGGTGGTGGGTTGAGCGAGGTAAGGTTGCCCGAAGGGCGGCAATCTCAATCCAAACCCCAAACCGAACACCTGTGAGCTCCCGTATCTACAACTGGCTGTATTTGTATCTGTGTCGTGGCGAGCACGTGTGTGTGTGAGTGACATTCAAAAATAGGTTTAAATCAAGTGTGGAGACGAACCGGCAAACGAGCCGCCAACGTCAATGAGAACGCAACGTTTTGTGCATTGGCCTATCAGTTTATAAATTCTCAATTATCTAATAGCTGAGAGAAAATCAGTGTATCAACCTAGACAAAAATTCAAAAGCGTGATAATTGCCAAGGAGTAAACATTGAGATTAGATTAGGCATTATGGTCCGATGACATCTTTGACAAAGAAAGATCTTAGATAGCACCCGGCAGTGTTTCAATATATATTCTTTACTTCTCTTTAACTATTGCACAATTATTGAACCTGTCCATTCAAAATGAAGGAATGGCTGAAAATCTCTTGCCTATTGTGCGTTTTTGGGTTTGTTCGTGAAATACGTCCCTCAGAGCCATATGTTACGGAGTATCTGTTGGGTCCTTGGCGTAATATTACCGAAACACAGGTAAGTCAAAGTATTGGGTATAATTTCACACCATTTTTCTCTAATTTGAATTGAATCTTTAAAGCTTACCCAAGATGTCTATCCAGTGGGTACATATTCGCATCTGGTGCAATTGGTTTTTGTATTTCTCATTACGGATTTCTTGAGGTAAGTTTCCATAAAAATGTTTTCAATACAATACTATGGCTCAAGTGTTTCAAAATCTGTGATCGGGAACTGTTTTGATTAAATGGCTTGGTTCTTCGAACCTGTTTCAGGTGTTTCTTTTCTACTTTTCACTGTCAGCAATTTTAAGCCCCCATCGATTTAATATGCTAAATTGACACAAAAACAAAGAATATTTCCAACGAAAATATATTGATTTTGTGGTTGTCAATTAATTATAAATGTTTGTCTAAATTTAAACATTTAATCAATGTCCAATTGAACTTTTCTTTCCAGATACAAGCCTCTCATTATAACGATTGGAGCTGCGGGTGTGATTATATGGAGCATGCTGATATGGACAACAAGTCTGTTATCTTTGCAAATTCTGGAGTTCTTTTATGGCACTTATATGGCAGCGGAGGTTGCCTATTACACATACATTTACGCCAAGGTGGATAAGAAATACTATCCTCGAGTCACATCGCATACACGTGCTGCCATGTTTGTGGGCAAACTTGTGTCAGGGATAACATCTCAGCTAATGATCAATTTGGATTTGATGAACTACAAGGAACTGAACTATATAACGCTAACCAGTGAGTTGCCATCAATTAACTATTTATTGACCAAATATATATAATAATTCGATTCTTCTCTGTCTACAGCCCAAATCATTGCCATGGTGTGGGCATTTGGTTTGCCCAAAGTGGACAAGAGTTTGTACTTTCATCGGCAGATCGAACAGAATGCTGAAGAGGCGGAGGCCCAGCCACAGACCATCGTTCCGAGGCAGCCGGGTGCCATGAAACTACTTTGGTCTCATTTTTACAACGCCTATACAAATCCTCGAGTTTTGCAGTGGAGTCTGTGGTATGCCATTGGATTGGCGGGATATCTTCAGGTCACTTATTATATGCAGGTGCTTTGGAAAGTCATCGAACCAGAGCCTCAGATTGCCTGGAATGGTGCTGTGGATGCGGTTTTAACTGCTTTGGCGGCAATGATGGCCCTTGCGGCAGGCTATTTGCACACTGGACGCATGAAACCCCGTTTCAGTTTATTCATTTTGGCCGTTCTCTCGGCTCTGGAGGGTGGCGCAGTGCTGATCTGTTGCTGGACAAAGGATATTTATTGGTCGTACGTTGGATTCATATTATTTGGCGGTCTATATGGCTTCACCATCACGCTTGCCAGCGCAGAAGTCGCCCGCAATTTGGAAGAGGAGAGTTTTGGCCTGGTTTTTGGCTTTAACACATTGCTCGCCCTGGTGTTTCAATCGCTATTGACCATTATAGTCGTCTCAGACATCGGCCTGAGTCTCAATGCTGTTGGCCAATATACGGTCTATGCATTCTATTTTATTGTCGTTGGCCTTATCTATCTGATATCAGTGCTTGTGGAATATATCTGGCTACGAGACGACCACAGAGAAAGTAATAAACTCATATAGAATAGACAGCTGTTTAGACAGCATTATGTACTTATTGTTAGATATATGCAGTTGTAATTAAGCGTCTTAAAATGTAATATAGTTAGTAACTCTAAATGTTCCTATGCAAGTACTTAATGATCGTGATTTTAGAGCATTTTTCTGTTGTACCCTTTTATCTTGTACCATATCCATGTAAAAAAGTATTTGTCGAGGAGATATTTCCTAGCGTTACAAATAAAATTGAAAATTGTTCTGACGCCTCGTTATAAGTTTTTACAATGTCTTAAAGTTTAAATGACAAACTTTAAGTTGATATTGTGATAAACGATCAGACAACTTTTACTTATGCATATACATATTAACGTCAGCGATTTTCAATTATACTTCTTAGGGAATTATTGCGCTTAGTGTAGTAAGTCGGTAAAGTAAATTGATTCGTTCACTGCGGGGAACAACACTGGATTGAGCTCTAATTAGTTAAACAGTCTCTCAGTTTCTTAACTGGTTTCAAATCGATACATAAGCTTCTCAATCCACTTGTTTAAAGGCAAGGGTATAAACACTTCGGCAGGGACGACGTAAGTTGAGGTCGGAATCTTTGGCCATAATTTAACTAAGTGGCATGCTAACAGTCTATTTCACAATTAGTGGGAATTAAGATATTTATAATGCTTGCCGTCAGATAATGGATGAAAAATATGCACCTTCTCCAATTTGAGTTCCACCGATCGTGTACACTGTGTGAACGCTGACTCGATCGTTAATCTCTAATTGCCGGTCCCTGATTATACTACAGAAGCCATCAAAATAGAAAACCCATGCACACACTTCATAACATTATCAGACTTCTAACCCTACCAACGGTGTGCAATTATAATTTAATAGTGGAAATCTAGACACCGCTCCCTAGTGAGCACTAGTAGTATTAGAGCTCACGATTAGATAGGTTTCTGGAACGGAACGGCGCATTAGCATCCAGAATGGCAGCGTCTTGGTTAAAAATATCTTGCTTATTATGTGTATTTGGTTTCTTACGCGAGTTGCGACCATCGGAATCCTATCATGCGGAAATCATTATGGGTGAATGGTACAATGTCACCCCGGATCAGGTCATTCGTCAGGTCTATCCCATTGGCACCTACTCCTATTTGGCACTATTGTTTATTGTGTTCCTCATCACTGACTTTCTAAGGTATGGTAAATCATGGCATACTTATGAATGGAGTGTAAATCAATTGTTATCGTAATTCAAGGTACAAACCTTTGATTATAGCCAACGCTTTGGCTGGCATTATATGCTGGGGTCTGTTGATATGGATCAAATCGCTCTTGGGCATGCAAATTGCTGAAGTGTTCTATGGATTCTATCAGGCTGCCGAGGTTGCCTATTATACGTATATCTACGCCAAGGTTGACAAGCAATATTATCCTAGAGTCACATCGCATACGCGTGCTGCCATGTTTGTGGGGAAACTTGTGGCTGGATCATTGGCCCAGTTAATGATCGGCATGGAATGGATGAACTTCAAGGAGCTATTGTACATAACAGTCAGCTGTAAGTAGTCAAAACCACATTATAATTCATATCTAATGGCATTCCCTTCTTGCAGGCCAGGTGCTAGCCCTATTCTGGGCATTTGGCCTACCCAAAGTGGAGAGTAGTTTGTATTTTCATCAGAAACCCAAACTTAAAGTTGAAAGCAACAGCCAGCCGACAGAAACTGATGCAGCTGAAGTGGGGAATGCAAAGGACACTACTTCCCAAGAAGAAGAGGCTCCACAATCTTCTAGCAACAATGTATATACCCTGTGGTCTCACTTCCATAATGCCTATACTAATCCCATTGCTCTGCAATGGAGCTTATGGTACGCTGTGGGTTTGGCCGGTTATCTACAGATTACAAGCTATATGCAAGTTTTGTGGAAATCCTTTGATGATGAGCCGGAAGTGAGTGATTAATTCTTTGCCTGTTTAGTTATTAAAGTTTCCATTCCGCATAGATTGTGTGGAATGGAGCTGTGGATGCGGCGTTCACCGCCTTGGCTGCTCTTTCCTCACTTCTGGCTGGGTATTTGCATGTGGGACGCTTAAAATCTCGATCCAGCCTACTTTCTTTGGCTTTTTTATCTGTTCTAGAAGGAGGTTGCGTCTTGCTTAGCACTTGGACTTCGACAGTTTATATGTCATATTTAGGTTATGTGCTGTTTGGTGGACTATATGGTTTCAGTATAACTGTGGCTAGGTAAGAATAGTATGTCCCTTTATTATTTAGAAATTATCTATCTGTATGTACGTATTTGTATAGTGCTGAACTGGCTAGCTGCCTTTTGGAGGATAGTTTTGCCCTGATCTTTGGCATTAACACCTTTCTGGCTTTAATCATTCAAACTCTTTTGACTTTGGTGGTAGTTTCGGAGACAGTCAATCTTAATCTTACTACACAAGAGCAATTTACGGTCTACGCATATTATCTTATTATAATTGGTGTTTTATACTTTACTGGATTTATGATTCAAATTGTTTGGAAGCTGGCCAAAAAGAGCTCCAACAATAAATAAAATTAATTTGAATTGAGTCGAGACCGTTAAACACGATATGTTGGAATTTATCGATAACGGATATACTCTATAAAATCGATTAAATATCAAGTTTTCGATGGCGCCATCTATTGATTTCCTATCACTTACAGTCAGCTTTTTTCCACTGATCAACTATCGATTTTTCGATGGCGCCATCTATTGATTTCCCATCACTAACAGTCAGCTTTTTCCACTGATTAAATATCGGTTTTTTGGTGGCGCCATCTATTGATTTCCCATCACTAACAGTCAGCTTTTTCCGCTGAGTTGGATTTTATCGATAACGGATATATTCGATAAAATCGATTAAATATCTATTTTCCGATGGCGCCATCTATTGATTTCCCATCACTAACAGTCAGCTTTTTTCCACTGAGTCGGATTGTTCCGCAATTTCTCTGTAATTAATTTTGACCGATTTAATATCCTGCGAAATCAAAATGAGTGCTCCCAAATCCTTTTTTGAAAGTGAAGAAGATGTAGCGCAGTCAAACAAATTGGCGAGAAAGGCCAAGGAATCGCCCTTTATGCTGGTTGGTAAGTATCTTGGAAGTGAAAAGCGCACGCTTATTGTTGGTGATTTGTGACGTCACAGTGGAAGTTTTTTGTTTTTTGCGTGGGTGAAGTGTACGTGACTAGGCCTTGACCTTGGCCATGTAAGTTGAGAGAATACCCAATGAGAGGCAATTTACAAGTGACATAACGGCAGATGCTGTTGACCCCAATTATTTCAAAGATTGCCTTCTCATTTCATCATATTTTATATTATGATGTAACTGTTAAAGTGTTAGTGAACAAACGGTAAAGTGGAATTGCAATCGCGGGGTATTAGCACATCCGTTACGTAGTTTAGGGGGTTTTAGCATCTGGACCTTGGCGCGTGTTTTTTGATAGCTAAATTCGTATGTTTGGTGCCAATGCTGTCTGGCAATTATCAGCTGACGCAGCGGATAGCAACAGCAACAAAAAATACAACGACAATGACAACTAAACTTTCGTTATTTCTTCCATTCCCCATCTCGTCCAGGTATCGCTGGCTTTGTGGCAGCTGGTTTGATTGGCGCCTACAAATACAAGCATCGTGGCACAATGAGCACCAGTGTATTCCTTATGCAATTGCGTGTGGCCGCCCAAGGAACAGTTGTCAGTTGTCTGACTATTGGACTTGCTTATACGATGGCCAAGGAATATATATTTGACAAGCAGCCCAAGGAAAAGTAATGCTTAAAGTTCCACCGTTATAGTTTTAGATCACTACGAAACCCTGTTCCCCTCTCATCATAATGTTTCCCCTTTCGGGGAACATTTTACAGTTCCGATTCTTTATGTCGGTTATGCAACCCATACGATATTTGTGTATAATTGAAACCGAAATAACTTTTTGGATTATGTAAAGATATTAATGGTTACTTGATTTCTGGTGAAATTAATATTTTCGTTTGTTTATTTATTACATAATTTTTCATGTTTTTTATAATTTATCTCATTTTAGTACAAAATCTTTGACTAACTAAAACATCCTTTCCTAAAATATCCGGCAACATCGTGATCTTATTAAGGGATACCCTACACTTAATTAAGTTTTAAATCGTAATTTATTGCACTCACATAAGAAATCATTTTGTAACATCAATGAATACCTGTCGCAAATAAGTAGCTAATGTTTTGTATACCTGAGTAAGATTGTGATACTGTGTGTTTAATATGTAAAGCAAAAAAGAAAAATTGAAATCGAAATGACGAAGATACGGACAAAAATAATGAATACCTCTTGAATGATATGAATATGTTTAAACAAATAAAGTAAACTAGATGCAAATGATCAAAAATCTGTAACCAATCAATCACACACTACGCTGATGTCATCGCCATTTCTAAGAACATTGTTTAAAGTGCGAAATGATGGCATCACTAGTTGCAGCAGGGTCGGGCGCAGAAATCAATTTTCACCAATTTCATTCGCACCTGCAGTGTGTAAACATTAATTTCCTATGCACTCTCGAAACAAATTTATATACTTATTTAGAACAAGCCGTCTTTCAATGGCCGACCCTGCCCCAAATTTTCCACCAATATAATTTCCAAGTATAATTTTTAATGCTCATCATTTAAATATTTATTATCATAGGTTTTACTTCATTATTTATAATATATGTATATCTTAAACTGCTTTCTTGCTCTGGATCACCTTTTCGTTGTCGTAAATCTCTTTAGCATAGCACAAATTGGGATAATCAAAAGCAGCTCCATAACGGTTCTTACAACCAGAGGTTGCCTTCTCTCCGGGTGTATAGACGGGCTGCCCAACAATGTTGGAGGTGGCAAAGTTACAAGTAAACACAAAGTGATTGTAAAAGTCCTTGGAGAACCTTACAGCGGCACAGCCAATGTGGGTATTCTTTTCGGCAACGGCAATGGTGAACTTGGCAACGCTCTTGTTGGGCAACTCCTCTGGGAAATTAGAAAGAATTTCGGGTGACACATTAGCCCGTTCAGAGAACCATTTCTCAATCTGTTCCTTAATAATCTCGGCATCAGTGTACTCGGACTCAGCTCCGCTGTAGCTGAAGATGGCATTATTCTGTCCCGCATAGGCAAATCGTTCCGTGCTGCGGCACTTGTCGGCTATGGATTCACAGGTTTTCACATTGAAGAGGGCTAGATGGGCAAGTTCCTCACACCAGGACATTTTGGCCATGCGAACGGCCTTGGGAAGTTTTTCAATTAGGCCACCAGCTACTTTATTGCGGAGATCATTGAAAATATTTAGGATTAGCTTTCGGTGGTTGTCCATTTTGATTTCACGGACATTGCTAGGACACTCTACACTAAAATTCTGAAGAGACAATAATGGTTTCATAGAGAACTCTGCTAAAAATTAGCCCTTTTAGGATTTACTTACTCCTTTGTTATTACAAGCGATATGCTTATCCAGGCAAGTGGGAAGTGCACAATAATCTATGGCAAATACTGAGGCAACCCAAAATAGGAAAAGCAGACACAGTTCCTTATGCTTGATGTTTACCATGTTTATTGATCGGCTTTAAGCTAACAATTGCATTTCCTAGCTCCCAAACGGGGCTTTTATAACAAATTCAGTAGATGACAAAGAACATTTACTTTAAACCATAATACAGCTGCAAAAATATGTCATGTTCTTAGTTTCACAGTCGTCGTCCTATAAATAGTGCATGTCCAACTGTTTGGAAACCAGTTAGTAGCAATTCAGAACAGTAATCAACATGAAGTTACTGGCTATTGTATTTTTTGTGGCTTTAGCTGGACTGGCCACTGCGGTGGACTATTGTGCTTTGCCAACTTGCCTGGACAAGCACATCGCCTGCAATAATAAAGGAGTAAGTGCATCCCTTTACATATTTGTTTTATAACTAGTCGATTCTTTTTTAGAATTTCAGTGCCGAATGTCCTAGCAATGTTCGCGAAATTAAAATCGAAAGTCATCACAAGCTAATCCTCAGTCTCTTCAATGATCTCCGCAATAAAGTAGCTGGTGGCCTAATTGAAAAACTTCCCAAGGCCGTTCGCATGGCCAAAATGTCCTGGTGTGAGGAACTTGCCCATCTAGCCCTCTTCAATGTGAAAACCTGTGAATCCATAGCCGACAAGTGCCGCAGCACGGAACGATTTGCCTATGCGGGGCAGAATAATGCCATCTTCAGCTACAGCGGAGCTGAGTCCGAGTACACTGATGCCGAGATTATTAAGGAACAGATTGAGAAATGGTTCTCTGAACGGGCTAATGTGTCACCCGAAATTCTTTCTAATTTCCCAGAGGAGTTGCCCAACAAGAGCGTTGCCAAGTTCACCATTGCCGTTGCCGAAAAGAATACCCACATTGGCTGTGCCGCTGTAAGGTTCTCCAAGGACTTTTACAATCACTTTGTGTTTACTTGTAACTTTGCCACCTCCAACATTGTTGGGCAGCCCATCTATACACCCGGAGAGAAGGCAACCACTGGTTGTAAGAACCGTTATGGAGCCGCTTTTGATTATCCCAATTTGTGCTATGCTAAGGAGATTTACGACAACGAAAAGGTAATCCAGAACAAGAAAGCACTTTAAGTTGTCACAAATGATGAAGATAAAACCCATGAATAATAATAAATAGTAAAATGATGAGCATTCAAAATAATATTTGCTAAGAAATTGGGAAAGGGAAAGCCCCATTGTATTACCTTCGATTGTAATAACCATTGGCCATTTAGGATATAAATTATGGTTATAACATTGCCGACATCAGAAATCAGTAACCTCAACTCAACCCATAGAGAGAAACAAGATTAAATTTGGAATTCAGCCTTTTATTATCTAAAAACTATATTAGTCTAGTTTAAAATTGGTATTGTCATTGTTGACTCGTTTCATGTGCAATTTAGTGCGTCTGTGTAAAAGTAAATGTGATGAACGTAAAAACCACTGATCACAGGTCTCGCAACTAGAAAATGGAGAAAAATATAAAAAATATTAGGGGACTTTTTTTTGAAATTAAGTAGAATACTTACTGAAAATTTCGATTATTTAAATGTATCTTTTCGTGGTTTTGTTTCGATGAAGTGGATCGAAAGGTTTTATCACAAAACTGGCAGGCAAATGGACGCTCATTTGTGTGGGTTCTATAATCATTTAGTATATTAATTATTCTTTACTTTTACATTTTTAATTATTTAGATTTACCTTTCGTGTACAACCTTGCTGCTGCAACCGCGAAATGTTTTGTCACAATATCGGCATGCATATGGTCTGGCATCTGTATGGAGGATCCTATGACGCCTCATTTCGTTTTCCGTATAATACTTGGCCTGACAGATGTCGCACTCAACATCTTTTTTACCCGTATGACGTAGTAGATGGAGTTTCAAATAAGTGGAACATTTAAATTCCCCACCGCAGAGCTCACAAATCCAGGTTTTCTGATTTTTCTTTCGTTTCAATGACTTTTGTTTCGGTGATTTTGTAGTCTTCTTTAAGGTGGGCGGGGTATCGATCACTTCTTGTTCTTCGTCTAGATCTATTTCAGCTTCGATTGCCTCATTATCGAGATCAACTTCAGTGGGGTTTTCGTCCGTTTCCCTTGCCTCGTAATGAACTTGATCATCGTGGTCGTCGGTTTCCTGTATTTCATAGCGCTTTTTTTCCAAAAGTTCCTTATGCGTTTTCAAGCATTTCGTACGGAATTCGACTATTTGATTAAGGAACGTCTTGCAATCCTGGCAAACACAGTCAGGCAAAGTATTATCATATTCCAGCTGCAAAATGAATCGGTTATAAATTGGTTATTTCTCAATTTCATTCTGCAACTCACAAACAAATTCGTAATATCTTCCAAAACACTTAACAGCTGTTCATTCGATTGTTCAAATAGTTCCGCGCCCACAGTTTCCTCGGCATTCTTTCCACAAGTGCGACAAAGTTTGCGTAGTTCATACATTTTTTTTGGAATAACTAATTTAAGCAATTTCAAATATTTGGTCAGCTGTTTCTCTTCTGTCAGCTGTTCACCCACCGATGCAATGACAGCGTATCCGGGTGAATGGCAATTAACTAGGAAGAAGAAGCGCTTGGCTTCATTTCAGAAAACGCTTGGATTTTGTGTATATTTGTGAAAATTCAACAAACCACATAAAGATGACAAACTATAAATGTAGAGCTTGTGCAGAAACTATCGTGACAGCCAACCCTAAGAATATATTTGACAAATTAAACAAAGCAGTGCTTAAAAATCTAAGAAGACTAACAGGACTTGAGGTAAGCAGGATGACAGACAGCAGCCAGAAGCCAGTATAATGCGTTTCCAATGCTGTATAATAGTTCAATTACAGTGAGGATTTGCCCACACATATTTGTACTTGCTGCTATCTGGACTTGCAACATGCAGCATTGTTTCGAGAACGTTGTATTAAAGGGCAGCAAATTCTATTGGAAGAACCGAAGACGGAGTTACCGGACGAAAACGTGGAAAATCAAGAAGACGAAGACGGAGAGGATGAAGATAACAAAAATAATGTGCTAGATGCAATGATGGAATACCAAATGATCAATGAATTGGACGCCGTAAAAAGCCCAGGGAAGAGACGCTCAGAATTGCCTTTGACTAGCAATTATCCACGCGTCCTTATCAAACGTTTGTCGTCACCTGTAAAGAAAACTGAAGATCCACCAGTCGATGAGATCGTAAGAAGACGGAAAAAACGAAAGCCCTATGTTTGTGCTGATAAGAAATATACTTGCGAGCATTGCGGATGGTCTTTCCGTGATTGTGGCAATATGCTAGCTCATCGACGCACACACGGGGAGCCTACATTCCAATGTAATGAATGTGTGCGTAAGTTCTATACGCAGCCCCTGCTTAATTTGCATATCCGGGTCAGACATAGAAATGAATTGCCCTTTATTTGCAAATACTGCGGCCAAGGGTTCCCGAATAGTCCAGCTCGGTGTCGGCATGAAAGGTAAGCAGAAAATAATCAAGTTTTATTATGTTCTAATGAATCCTTTCTTTATTAGAACAATACATCCGAATGAATTGCCTTTTCGGTGTTCCATCTGCCCAAAAACATTCATAAGTAAAATCAGTCTAGATAAACACATTCAATTTCATAAAGATGGCGAAAAAGTTGTAAAATACTTGTAAGTTTCGTAAAATTTAGTTGAATTTTGTAGAATTATATAAAATATCCGCTTTCCTTTCAGCTGCACATCGTGTAACAAACAATTTGTAGATAAACAGACCCTAAAAAACCACTATCTTAGCAAATATCACAAGAGAAGAATTGCCGAATACTTGGAATCCGACAAGGATGGCGCAAGTTTGGCCAGCGATGGGAACATTGACGACTTTGACTTGGCTGAATCACTCATGGATGAAAAACAAGACAATCACTTTATGTAAAACTTAACAAAAAAGTTTTTTATAATTTTTTTTTAATTATAATACATATTTGATTTGGTAACCTTAGTTAATCTTAGCGGGAACATTTTTTTTTGAATAAAATACCGATGATTCGTTCTTTCTAACCTTACTCACGCGCTCGTCTCCAGAGCATATGTTTGCCATTCACTCGGAAAATTATTATTATTATTTTCAACAAATCAATCCGTGAGATAAATATTTTTTTTATTTTGAATTAAAGTCAGAGTTTATTTTGAAATATAAATAACCATAATGCCGATTTACTGCAGACTTTGTAATGAGGTAATACATAATCGTAATGCTCCAAACATTTTTGACGGGGAGCATATTGACATTCTTAAGAATGTTGCTGCAATCACAGGAATTAAGGTGAGCCAGATTGGAATGATTTAAGAATTATACATTAAATGATTTTACGCCATTTGCAGTTACTTAACCGGCCACAAATTCCACAACACATTTGCGCTAGCTGCCATTTAGATTTAAATCACTTGATGGTGTTTCGAGAACGTTGTATTAAAACTCAAAAAACGTTGTTGAAGTCCATGGATGAGTCAAATATGCCACAAAAGAAGCTGGACCCGTTAAACACTCCGGCAAAGAAAGTCACAGATCCCCCGATTCAAGCCAAGCGTGCAAACAGTGAGACAATGACTCCATCTTTAGTATTGGACGAGCCTGATTTCATCCCAGTACCAGAGTCAGCTTCATTGCAATCGAATCATTCACCTGGCAAACAAAAACGAGTTTCCACTACTGGAGTTCCAGATCTGGTGTGTGATAAGTGCGGTAAATGCTTCAAGGATCCCAGCAATCTTAAGCTTCATCTAGTGCGGCACACGGGGGTAAAGAATTTCGAATGCGCCCAATGCGGTGAAAAGTTTTTTAGCCAGCATTTACTTAATCTTCATGATCGTGTGCGACATCAAGGAGAGAGACCCTATAAATGTAAATTCTGCGGACTTAAATTTTTAACCAGCACAGCCCGATGTCGACATGAAAGGTAAACAAAGGCGCCAAGAAGTTGAAATTTTTCTATTTGTTAATTTTTTTTAGGATCCGTCACATACGAACACCTAGTTTTAAATGCAAATACTGTGATAAGGGATTTATTGTTCAATCTGATCTCAAGAAACATGAGTTTCTTCATTCTGGAGAGCGGCCGCATCGGTAAATTATAGACGATTTTGCTAAATATTATACATCACATAAATTTTTTTCTTGCAGTTGCGAAATATGTAACATTGGTTTCCCAAGGAGTACAAATCTAAAACTTCACTTTCGTTCCAAAACTCATCAAAAGAAAGCCAACGCAGCATCGGTCGATCAGAGTAATGATGTGGACGTGGAAATCATTGATAAATTACTATACCCCGAGGATGATGAAAATTGTATTACAGAGACTTTAATCGAAGAATATGTTGAATAAAAAAAAACCGGGAAACGGGAATACATTACAATCTAAATTATACTGAATTTTGAATAGGCGTGTGTTTTCGTGTCACGGTCCACGTTGTGTCATATCTAAAATAATGCCATTCACCACGAAACGCCACAACATAAAAAATAAATTTTTGAGTCTGCAAATGACTTTTAATTAATGACATTTAAAGTATATAAAATTATTAACGAAAATGTTGGTACAGTGCAGACTGTGTGCTCATCACGTCAATGAACAGTCTGCCAAGGACATATTCGAAGAGCAAAACACAGAACTGGTGCTTAAGGTGAAAGTGCTGACGGGCATCCGTGTAAGTCCGGGTACATTCAAATATGATTCTTTTTACTAAGACGTTTTTACGAATTTCAGTTAGTGCAAAGTATGGACATGCCACGAAGCATTTGCTCACGCTGCATCTTGGACTTGAATCAATCGATGGCCTTCCGCGAGTGTTGCATCCAAACGCATCATCAGCTGCTTAAAGAAACGGATGCATATATCAGTGACTCTAGTAATATACTGTTGGATTTGGACACAAATCAGCCTACGGTTAACCTCCCTCCCTCCAAAAGAGTGCGATCAATAGTTAGGGCACGGCCGCCGGCATCGTCGCCTAGCTTGACAGGTTCTCTTGCTACTGCAACAGGTCCAGGGTCAAAAGTGTCGAGTATTGTGCGTGCACGTATACCGAAATCTACTATATTCAGCAGCATTAGTGTCAGCCGCCCATCAACGGCAGCTGCAGCAGCATGGCTGGATTCAGAAACTAAAGCGGAGCTAAAACTTAATACCGTTGCAGCAGATCTTGTAGACTTTTCCTCTACGGAGAGTAGCCGGTGCAGCAGCCCGGTTTGGGATTGCGGCTCGCCAACGCCTTCGCAATCGTCATCGTTGATGCTGATATCTGATGAACCTGATCCATCGCCCACGCCCTCAGTTTCAGCTCCGGATAAGCAATCAATTTCCTGTCGCCCCAAAGTGGCTGCTTCTTTGGTTTGTGATCAATGCGGACGATCGTTTGATAATTCCAGCAACCTAAAACTGCATTTAGTCAGACATACTGGCGTAAAGTCCTTCAAGTGTCCGGATTGTGATCAAAAATTCTTTACCAATCCCCTGCTGCAAATGCATATATCTGTGCGTCACAAGGGGCAAAAGCCCTGGAAATGCCGATTTTGTCCGCAAGGTTTTCGAACGGGCGATGCTCGATGTCGTCATGAACGGTAAGTGTATATATCTGGTATGGGATCTTCCGATAATATTATTTTAATTTTAGCAAGGAACATTACAAAACAAAATTTCCCTGTAATGTTTGTGGAAAAAGTTTCATCACAAAGTCCTGTTTAAGTAAACATGAATTTTTGCACACAGGTCTACGTCCGTATCGGTAAAATATTGCTAAAACCATAACTAACATAAAATATTTTTTAATAAAGCCTTTTTTAATGTGGTTTTAATAGCTGCGAAATATGCAATATTGGGTTTCCACGCAACACCCAATTGAAAATTCATTGCAAATCGAAAACTCATTTGAAAAATATGGAAGATCCCAAAGAGAAAACAACACCTCAAGTTTTAAACACAAATAATGGTGAGGAGTCTAAAGAAGAGGAAGAGTTTCAGGATTTGGATGAAATAATTTATGAAGACTTTGATTACATTGATGACATACTAGATGAAGATGTATAGGCTACATTATGCAGTAAATGCATACATGAAATAAATGTAATATGGTAAATAAAGTTATTGTAATTGTAACTAGTTTAAATGAAAATTTAAATAAGTGAACGGTAAACGCATCCGCCATTATTGTTATCGCCATTCACATTGTATAGTTGACACCCACTTGTTCAAATTGTAAACAATGTGGTAATGTTCGGCTGTGATTACAAGAATTGGAACAAATATTTTTAAAATGCAATTTATTTGACGTAGCTGAGGCCAGCAGGCGCTTATTTGAATAATTGCATAGCATGTTTCTAAGTTAACCGGCCCAACAGTAAGCAATTGGAAAATTACACTGAATCAGTATTCCTTCCTTCAATTATACTTGGATCACTTGGGACAGATATGACCAAAAACACATGCAACATGTCTGGAAATGTCTGGACATTTTAGAAACTTTATGAACTGCCCAGAAGAATTATCACTGAGGAGGAAAATAGGAATGAAATTGATTCGAGAATTGGATGTTGTTTGGAGGAATTACATTGCGATACAATTAAAATCACCGATTTTGTAATGTTCTGAAAATATGGAGAAAAGTTTCCAAAATGTTAGTATGGATGATGAAAACAGTGAATTTAAGCAAAGGATTCTAATTGATCTAAAGCCACCTAACAAAAAATCTAAAAACGCTAAACACAGAAAAGACCATTTAAAGAGGTTTTTTTTTTTGCGAAAAATGTTTCAAATGCTTTAGTAATAAAATCAAATTGTGAGGAGAAATTAGAGACCAGAGTGTGGCAGAATGGTGTTTACCACACATCTTATCAATTTCCATTTTCGTGAAAAGACATGAAAGGTAAATTTAATAAGTTGGAAACAAAATGTTATTCTTACATAAAAAAACTCATCGCTTTAAATAGTGTACCTACACTACGACTATTAGAGCAACTTTAAAGTTTCACGAAGTTCTAGAAACCATTTCTGTAAGTATACTTACTTAAAAACTACATTAATCCAAATGAACAAATTTTATTGTTGTTTTTTTGTTCACAGTTGTGATCGCTTCAGTTGTGTAAAGTTTGTGAACTCACCTATGGATCAAATAAAGGTAAGCTTTATTTATATTTTTGCTAAACAAATTATTGCTATTTTACATTACAATGGAATATAAATTCTATATTCAATATACAAATTTCCAATATTATAGTGCTTCACTTTCATTTCTAGTGAAACTAAAGCAATTTTATGGCCTCACATTTACACGCACATGGAAAACAAATCCAAAAGCCAGACGACATTGCGTGTTATTGTTGTTGTGGATTGCTTTTAATGACCTTTTTTTTGTTGTTTTTGCTTTCGGTAATTGCTGGCTATTTACTCCTTAAGCTAAGCCCTGCCTTGGTCCTGCAATGCCTAGCAACAACTAAACGCATGAGGTTCTTGAACCCATCGATATGAAAATTAACCTACTTCCATTCCATCCCCCAGTAACGAGCGCCACATGGCGTATGAGTAATATTTTAATTAAATATTCAAAGCACAATACAAAACCCAGAGGGAAAATAAGAAGAAAAAAATAGAAAATGATTCCCATTAATTATAGGATTTCAACGCAAGCACTAAGTAGATTTATCTGTATAAATATGCGTCTTAAATCTACCCTACATCAAAGGGTACATACATTCCTTTTGTAGTAAATAACATACAATTTGCATTGCAAAGTTTGGGGAGTTTAACAGGATATATTCAGTTTAAAATACCGTTTCACTAATCCTTCTGAAAAATTCTAAAACAGGTAATTATTATTTTAATTCATATGCATCTACAATTAAAGTTTCTACCATGATATTTTCTTTTTCGCATTTCAAACACGTGACCAATTTTATACAACGCTCTGCTAGGGTATAAATAAATATAGAATGTATTTAAATAACACATGTTATAGTTTCAACTAACAAAATCATTCACAGGTCATATTATTTCCATTCATATTACGTCATGTGGCGTAGTTATATTTTCAAATAAGGATTTTATATTCATTCGTAATGCATTTAAACAATGTCGTAAGCGAAAGAATACTCAGTTAAATGGATTGGGTTTTATTTAAATTATATTTACTTTAATTTGCATGTTTTCCGTCTAGTTTTTAATTTTAATACATGAATTCGTTTTGTTTTTCGGTTTTATTTTTTATTTGTTTTTTTTTCTCTTTTATGGGGCACCATTTAGTTAAATATTTCAGTACGATTTCGTTTCGATCGATAAAGGAGTGACTTTGCCCTTGTGGTTTTCTTTGTCGACCACAAAATGAACACCCACAAAAAATGAAGGCAAATATGTTTAAGTTCAATCGTTGGTATTCCCTTTTTCCTCCGTCCGTCCTGGCCTGGGCCTTAAAGTTATTCATATGTATGTCTTTCACACATTTGTATATAAGTAGGTATGCACAAATTTACTTAGTTTCTTCAACCTTTTTTTATTCATTCATTCATTCATTTCACTTCATGCCGCATTGCTTTAGCAACTTTCTTGCAGCACTTTTCCTTAATTATCACAGCATGATGTTGTAAATGCAACCGCAAATGCAACTTCAACGCTAAATATTTGCACACAAAACTCACAAAAAGGGGAAATGTAGCAGCTAGCAGAGTAAAGTAACTTTTCTCTTTCAAGTTCCCCAGAGAAAGTTTCTTATTTGACGGCAAGGCAAAGTATTGGAAGTGAGAATGGTGAAAAAAATCTATTCATTCGGTTTTTGCACTTTTTACCAACTATTTTCGCTTCTTGCCGACTGCTGCATACTTAGTGGCATATTCGAGTAGTTTGTACATGAAAACTAGCCAACAAAAACCAACAAAATAAACTAGGAAAATGGAAAATTCTGAAAATTGAAAGAATAGAAATGAACAGCAGAAAATGTTGCACTCTGTTTGATGAGTTCAACAACAAAACAAAAAAAAAAAAAAATAGAAGGCCCAAATGTTGACCACCAAACCTTGTATACTCTTTTTTTTTAACTAACGATACAAATTAGTAGTAAGTCAATATAAAAGATGAAGAAATGCTTCGAAAATTAAAAGACTATATGTGAAAGAGCATGTGAAAGAAACCGTAAAGTGGGCGTGCAACTGGGCTAAGCTTTAAGGATAATGCCAACTGACAGGTTTCCTTTTCAATTCCGTTTGCTTTTTCTCTCCTTTCGCAACTTTCTTGTCCTTTTTTTCCTTCGCTTTTGCCGCATGCTGTAAATCCGTTTCTTGAAATAATAATGAGAAATTATTGGCGCATTGCGCTCTTGGGGCAGAAAAATGTCGCCACTGATTGTATCAAGTAGAATTTTGCTCCTTTTTCTTTTACTATTGAACACACAGGTTGTCTGAAATGACCTATAACTCAACTTTGTTATTCACTAAATTTGATACAAAAGTGTCTTAACCCAGCTTATAATATGGCAGTTTAATCACATTCTCCACTACTTCCATTTAATTGAAGCAAAAAGTCCTTTTGAAAAATGCATGAGGCAGAAATAAATGAAAAGAACAAGTATAATTTAATTAATTAAAAACAAAATTCCCAACAGAATGTCCAAGTCAACTTCATTTTCATTTTATGTGTGTGTGTGTATATGTATATGGATAAAACGGTGGGACGAAGTAAGGTAACTTTTATTAATTAAACTGAGTTATATATTGGGTTAACAACAAATGCTTTTATTTATTTGCTGACATCATAGGATCAAGAATAAATGGGCTTAGATGTGAAAACTTAACCGAAACATAAGTATTGCAAGTATTTTCGCCTCGTCAAACAAAAATTTATAGAAAGAGAATTGAGAGCGAAAGTTAAGGCGCAAGTTGCTAAGCTGCTTTGCATTTGGTAACAAGTTTTTTAAGTGCAGTTCTTTCGCCTTTACTTATTTTCATTCTGCTTTCACCTCTCACCCGCCCTGCCATTTCTTTTACTTTTCTTAAGTTGCTCTATTTAAGCTACCATTGAGCTTGAGGCGAAAAGATGAAGCAGCAAGTGAAACAGCGAGCGCTTATCTCGGTGGTATTTACTTCCGCACAACGGCCCAGCGCATGATGAAGACTTACAAATAGTTGAATCTAGGTAAACTTATCGGAAAATTGTTTTAAAAGTTCAAAACGACGAAATACTGTGGGTGTCTTGCACTTTCTTGGCCATAAGAATAATACTGATTTCATATTATGAACTTATTAAATCTACTATTTTATTTTGTATTCACCTAAATCTTGTTAATTGAATATAAATTGTTGAAAAAACTGTTATTTGATCTACTTAAAATGTAGAAAATGTTGAGTTAATTTGAATTAATTTTTAAAAAGTTATTTTTAAGGACATTTTCGCATCACCATTGCTTGATTACCATAACCAGGTCTAGGCTGATTTATGGATAATATTCATCGAACAGCTCTCTTTATAATTGCCTTATAGATTACCATGGGTATGGGCAAAAATTAATTATAATCGCACATATATCATTCCATATTCATTTGCCCCTTTCCACGTAATTTTGTCTCTTTTTTTGCTCTCTTTTTTCTGGTTTTTTATTATTTATACATAAATAATTCACAATGAAATCACAATCTCATTATTTAACGTAAATGTTGGAGTTAATGAAATTGCCGCTGCCAAGTACTTAGGGATTTATGCAGCTCTCTTTAACCATCTCTCCGGAGCTGTCTATCTAAAGGGATTTGCCGCCGCAGCTGAAAAATAAAAATAAAAAACGGGAGTGAGTATTTAAGCAATAAGTTATGAGTAGAAACATAGAATATACATATTCATTTGAAGCTTCAAGGATATGTTTATATGAAGAGCGACTAGGTGTTTAATCAGTTGATTGCTATGCGGTTTTCTTCATTGAAACTTCAAGAGAATTAATATGACAGAATTGTCACCGCACTCGGTGGGCTTTTGGGACCGAGAACTCTCAATCAATATGTTCTTTTCGTTTTTTCATTGCACTGCAATTGCAGCGCTCAAAATACGTGCCCTAAATCCTTTACAAGCACTCCTGTACACACCCAAACAACTGTGACAGTTGCTTGTTGGCCTTTTAATCAAAACTTGCATCCCGGTGTCGGTATCAAAAACCAAAGACCACGTCCTCGTCGCCGTCTCCGAATTCCTTTGGTGTGGTGGCTGGTGGTATCAGTTGGTCAGTCAGTTTGGTCATAGAAATTTTTGCCAATACAACACACGATTCCAATTTGTTTCCTCATGGCCCAGGGGTGTAGTGAGGTCGCTCAACCCCTTCCTTCTCGTACTCTATTGTCACTTGTGAACAAATTGGCTTGGTCAATGCTGCAATTTCCCAACTTGAGAAATGTTTGATAGACATTTCGACTCGATTAAATAATTTAATTTGTATGTAATTTACTTAATCAATATAAAGCCGATCAGTTAAGGATTGAAATAAATCTAAATATCAGTTCATCATAATTTAATTTGTATGTAATTTACTTAATCAATATAAAGCCGATCAGTTTAAGGATTGAAATAAATCTAAATATCAGTTCATCGGTATTTTCTTTTTCCTATTTTCTTGTCCCTAATGATCAGTTTAGGCCATAAACTGGATATAATAGCTAAAATCCTTTTTTTCTTGTTGGAAAATGTAAAATATGAAAAAAAAAATTTAGATGTTTGCTTTTGACATATGCATGTATTTAGATGGAGGCCTGTTCCTGCGGGTATTTCGCTTTGTATTGCTTCAATTTTCTTGTTTGAAATACTTTTATAATTGCATTTGAAATGCTAATAGCTTTTTATTAATTAGGAAAACTTTTTCGAGATACCCTTTATTTGTTGAAATAGTCTAGGTAAACAGCTTATGAATTTTAATTTTATTATTCGCTATTTTTAGTTGTAAATAATTGCCAAATTAAAATTATTTACTATCTTTATAATTTAAATTTTAAATTTAGAAAGATTAAGGCACGGATCAAAGTTTGCATTTCACACACAAATCTATATTTAATATTTTGCCAAGCGACTTTTAAAACCTTAAAAACTAAATAAAACTTTTTAATTTGAGATTAATAAATTTTCAAGTAAAGATATGCTAATTGTTTAGTTTCAAAGTGACATAAAAAATTTAAAAGTGATGATTCGATATTAATTATAACCTACAATTCTGGTAATCAATCTATCATGAAATATAATTATTCATGCAAATGTTTTCTCAGTATAAATTTGCCTTAAAATATGTTATTCTTATTTATCGCTAACTTGGAGTTCTTGTTAACTTGGATTACATTTTTATTTGATGAAGGAAGGAAAAAGGTTTCTTGATTTTTGTTTTGTAATCCGAGGCTTCGTTATGAATTATATTTTAAAATTCAATTTGAAATTTTAATTGAATTCTTTAACAATTTAACGGGTTCAAAACTCTGTCACTGCTTCAACCCTTCCCGCCGCCATTTGTCAGAGTGAGCTTTCACTTTGCTTTTAGCCTTGATTAACGAGTGCAGCTGGCTGGCAGCTGCTTTCACTGAGGATATAAAGATTCAAGCAAATATTTACTTGCGGTATTTTAAATTAAGGATTAAGCTCACCAAACGCACACACCCATACTCAGACCCAAACCACCCACACCCACATCAAGACACACAAAAACAAACACATGGACACACGCGTCTCACCTTTTCTCACCTGGCATACTTACGATGGGTTTGCTGGAACCCTTTTGGTTTTTTCTGTGTTCTCTGTTTTTTTTTTTTTGGCAGAGTTTCGTCCCTTGTTGACTGACTGCGTGTACTCCCCAAGTCCTTTATTAATTTTCAGTTGCAGATGCAGAATGTCCGAAAAAGGGAAAGATTTTCTTTCTGCCTTCCATCAAAGGGCATGGTCCAGGATGTTGTCGTCGTCCTCGTGTTGACTCTGTGTGGCCCAGTGCGTGCCAACAAAAGAGATTAAATGAAACAAACAACATTTAAATTGTGTATGTTTGCAGTTTTCGTTGCTTATTTACGTGCGATGTTTCTTATTTTAGTTGCGCCTTTTGAAAGAGAGGCGGTGTTAGACAATTTGATCTAGTATTTAGCTGACTTGATTTTTATCTCTTTTAAATGCGTCAAGAGCAACAGAAACTTAGTTATTTTAACAATTCTCAGGTTAACTATATTAATCTATTCTATATCTATTGAAAAATGCAGTCAACATTTAAGTTAACTTGCACCTGGAACAGAATTTAAAGCTAATCCTTTTGTTTTCACCACAGTTTTCCCATTCATCCCGTCTTTCTATCTCTCCCACTCTCTCTCTCTCTGTTGCTCTTACATTCTTTATTTATTTTTCATTCTCTCAATTAAAAGAACACACTGAAATTGGCTTAGTGAGTTGCAGTTTATGGTCTGAACGTGCATGGATAGCAGTCAGGACCAAAAGGATTAAAGATTGAAAGAAGATGGATATTGAAGTGGAGAGCAATCAAGTTGATGTTGTTGGAAAGACTTGATTAACAACATCACGTAGATGATGAAATGCCCTCAAAGGGTATTTCCCCAAACGTTTTGATTTAAAGTTTAAACAAACTGCAAGCATGGCATGAAACAAAGGACAAAGGTCAGGGCACCCCTAAACCAGCAGGAGGTGAAAAAGGGAAAATGCAGGGTGTTTGTCCAAGTCAAAATGAAAAATTATACCAAATGTTGGTAACTAGAAAATGTCCAGTCTGCACTTTTATAGTTTGTTTTAGTTTTAAATGTAAATTTTCTGGTTAGCTTCATCGCACACCGAGTATTCTTTCTCTCTCTCTCTCTCTCACACACACACACATTGAAGCATGTGTTTTATATTTATATTCTTTGGCTTTTCCTCTTTTTTGGTTGGGATTTTGAGGGGAAAATTAATGAGCTTCTGGCTAGCCACTGCTGGCACTTCATAGTGGTCCGACAACAAGCAGGAGAAAATAGTTAGCCACTGTTGTGGTTGGCTTTGAAGCGGTTGCAACAATTTTTCCCAAGCTATGTTTACTCTGCTGTTAGCAGCAGCAGCAGCAGCAGCTCCTCACAACATGATTATCATCCCAATCTAACAAGCTACTTAACATCCCAACATACACTGGCCCTATCTGCCAACAAAAGAAATGAGTTTTTCTTAGGCTTGGTCAACAGCTGATTTTGAAATTGGGGTATCAAGATTAAAGATCAATATACCAGCTCAACCTTTAAAATTCAAGATTTATGTAAAAAAACCGTTTTCATTGTTCTTTACCTCCCTAGATTTTACAAATTTGAGAACTCTCTTTTGTTTTGTTTCCCCATATCAGTGTTGGTGCTGCCTTTCTCAGCTGAATGTTCAATTGTAAACTATCCAATTTCAAATCAATTAGTTCCTTTGCGAGGCTTTCGATATGGCAATTGAGTGCCAGCTAGAGCATCGAGTCGACTTTTGCCCAATTTGTATGTCAATTTTGCTGCAAAACATTGGCCAGCAATTGCAATATACTTTTTTGACGTGGACCTTCACTTTCCACTGATGCAGAAAGGGCCCAGTAGAGGGGTTTGCGCTTGTGTATTTGTAGTTAGTTGGCCCTGCCCAGTTTGTAGTTTTGCCCAGAGCCTCGCTGTCGTTTGCACGCACAATTACGCGGGTGGGCAAAAAGCGCATCAGGGCAAGGCAAAACAGAAATGAGACGCATGGAAACACGAAACGAGCCGGTTGAAAGGGCGGAAGTCGAAAATTTCCATAGAAAGGAATGTGCGTATACGTAATTTCCTGTTTGCAGTTTGTTTGGCTTTAAGAGTCATTTGTTGGGATCGACGGAATATGGTAATTCAATTTCCAACCGATCTAACACAGATGTCTAAAGCGGTTGCACTTAATGCAATAGACAGACGAAAATTAGATTACCATGCCTCTTACCGTCCCCCCAACCACCCCAGGCGTTTAGTGAAAGCAAATATAATGTAAACGACAAGTAAGCATGCAATTTTGCACGCCATTTAGTATTTTCAACTCCTTTTTGTAGCTATATAAATCTGTAGGAGTTGCATGATACAGACGATGTGTCCAAGTTTTTATTTGCTTAGAAACTCTGCAGTGCAAGCGACAAATATCATCCATCTTCTAAGAATTCCTAAATAATAATTTTTAATAAATAAACTATTCAGTTGCAGGTTTAAAAAAAAACACGTTTTTACTAATCTTAATCGGTCAGGATCAGAAGGTCTACAGAACAATGTAAAGTCAACAGGCCTACAGAGATCTTATGACTCTTTGTGGCATAGTTAAGGACTTGTGGGGTGTCGGCTTGATAGTTATGATTCTAGCGAAAATCTTTGTGGCCTTTTTCCTGTCCTCATTATATCGGTCGATGTTCTGAGAACCTACCTACATCTCAAGGGTCAGTCATTCGATGGCTATAGTTTTTAGAATTATTCTTTAAAAAGGCAAACATTTTGTGGTCATCTCATGGGGTAATTTGTTTTGTTTAAAAAAATTGGTTTAATACATAATTTAGGCAATTACCCACAAAATTCACTTGCTAGTCAACCTATAAGCCATATTTATGATGTCGATAATAACCAGCCCTAAAAAGGAAAGGAAAAAAAACACGAAGCTTCTGGTGCCACCTTTTCTGGCACCTCCTTAAAAAAAATACTTATGTGCTGATGCTCTGAACAGGCTAATATGTTATGGGAATGTGCCGGAGTATGTGTAAGTGGTGTGCGAGTGTGTGTGTTGTATATATGTTTTACATCCTAATTACATTTTAATGCCTTGGCATTTGACAGGTTTTCTTTTTATTACGTTTTCAACGGTAACGAGGCGAGCTTTGAGGGTAAATTTTCTCAGACAACTTAGCACATTTTCTTGCCATTTACATTGCGGATATTTAGGTATTTTGTTAGGCTCTAATGCTAAATAGAATGATTTAGATTCTGAAGCAACATTTGTCGATGGGGGAAAAAAGCAAAACGAAATTTTAACTAAATTTCAAGCAAATGGGAAAAAGTTGCTGGATTCTGTTTACAATCATCTCTTTTACATTTGAAACCATTTTAATATTTAAACTAGTATTAATGTAAGAGGTTCTGATGGCATTTCGCAGCATTTGGCATGCTGAATAATTCAGTAGGTGACAATAATAATAGTAAAGGATAACCCACCGATATATTTATGTGGGCCCGCAATCCTTACTGCTTTGCATATGTAAAATCAAGACAAACCCAAACTTAAAGCCTTCGCAAAGGCGCCAACCGTTCAAGGCAAGGTGAAAAGGATCTTGCTGCCAGGCAAAAGGGAATTAAATATGCAAATTAAAGTAAAGCTAAGCCAGGCTAAGGCAAGGTAAGAAGTGAAGTGAAGCTAATTCCTTAGTCGCACAAAGTATGCAAACATTTTCATCAAAGAGCCACGAAAAAAAAAAAAAAACAGAAACCCCCCCCAAAAAAAAACACAAGAACTTCAATTCACTAAAGTGGAAAACATTTCGCGTTCTCAAGGACAACATATGTATATATGTATGCATATACTTATTTATATTCCATCTCAACTATGTGTAAGTATGTGTGAGCATGTGCGGTCAAATGCCAAAAATTTGAACAATTTAAAGCAAGAAAATATGCTAGATATTTCAGTAAAGGTTTATTTTTGTGAGGAAAATGGAAAATTTATATAATTAACTTCTTTAAGATTATTATTTAGATTGGTAAACTGTATCTTCTTACTTAAAGTTCAATTTTTGATTATATTCAACACTTAAGCAGTTATAAAATGTGAAACCCCTTTTTAATTTTCACCTGTTGCCAGATTCCCTTCTTTTTTTTAGCTTGAATTGAAAGCAAATTATATTTAGGTGTGTCATATAGAAAAACTTTTCGTTTTCAATCAACAGCAATGTGAATTTCTCACCTCTCAAGTGAAAACATGAACATGAAAATTCAATTGCTGTTGCCTCAAGGATAACACGAACACAAGCACACCCACTCACATATAAATAGTCCTTTATATGCATATATTCTTATATGTAAAGGGAAACCGAAAACTTGTCGCACTTGTCTGGTTTTTAGCATGAAAAACCTTTTTAAAATGACAATCCCTGTCTTCCCTACTGCTCAGCAGTGTCGTCTTACCAAAAAGAATTGAAATGAAAATGATTTGATTTCCTTTTACTCGTTTTCCTCACTTTCTGACACATTTGCATCAATCTGGTAATTCTAATTTATTTGCAAAATGGCAAATATCATGGCAAGTGCAGAGAGACAAAGAATCGGAAAAGCACTTAATTTCCATATATCGGTTTCAATCAAAGTAATGTTTTTAAATTGAACTTCAACAAACTCAATTGATTGGCATTTGCAAGTTAACTAAATATTTAATCGATATGTTTTTTATCTCATTAGCAATAGAGCATCATGTGTCATTTATTTGATGCTGCGGGCTGCTTGTTTAATTGTTATTTTTTCAATTGTAGTGAATTTTTGCCTGGCACAAAGGACTATATAATGTTTCCTACCTACCTACTAGGAGATAATGACAAGAGCAGAAATTTGTCTTTCTCAAACAAAGAAATCACGCAGTGTCTCTTAATGACAATGATGACGAACGATAACAACAACAACAATGAAAGCAAGCAAAGGTATTTCTGTATGTTTTCCTGACATTTTGCATGACTAACTTACTGACTGACTGACTGACTGAATGAGCGAGCGAGCGAGTGAGTGACTGACTAAGTGACATATGTCAGTCTATTCCAGGCTGATTGTGAAGTGAAAACATTATTTTTATTCTCGTTTGTGTTTGTGGGCCACTCTCCCTCGGTCAGAGGAACAAGTTTTTGGTGACACGTGTTTGTCACCATGTCGAGCGGATGGCAGAGAACAAAAAAAGAATTCAACAGAAATAGAGCTGGAAAATGTTAACAAATTGTCAGGCAAATTACCAGAAAAACTTACCAAATTGCTTAGTTATGGAATCAAGAAACAAAACAGTCCAGTACAAATTGTCTTGATTAGCTGAATGAAACAAAATCTTGTTAAATTTGAATTATGTATATTTTCAGTTATGGTTAGTTTCTCGGTTAGAGCACAGGTCTAAAGTCTAAAATTATAAGTTGTCATAGTCTGAAATATTTTTCATTTTGGGCATATTTTGAATAATTTCTTTCAATTTTCTTTGCGCAAACTCGGCAAATGTGAAATGTTTTGTCGTTTCGTCGTTGTTGATGTTAAATTGCGGTGGCTTCGTTGTGGTGGCCGAACGTTTATTCAGAATTTCAGTTATTATGCGGCTTTTGTAAGCATTGCATCGCCTCAGTGAACGGAAAATCGTAGATGAACAGTTGGCATAAACTAAATTTTACGCTAAATTGGAAAACTATTTCAGAATATGAAAATTCTAATAAATGCAAATAAGAAATAAATAAGCATATTAAGCAAGTTGTTAATAGAAATAAAAGAGGAGAAATTAATAAAACAAAGAGGAAACCTTTGAATGTTTGGGATTTAATTACTTGACTTTAATTAAGCAGAAATAGGTAAGTGTTTTATAATTTTAATTTAGATAAATTCAAAGTTTGAGAATGAATTTCTCACACACAAAATTCATTCTATGCGAATCTCATTTACATTGTTTGGCCAAGTTGTTGGCCTGTCGTTGTGGCTGTCTGTTAGTCTGACATTTTATACAGGGCATTTTGGCATATTTAATTATCGGCTGCCAATTCATCAGTTTCGGGTTTTGGCAACGTTGTTTACCTTTACTTTGTAGGGGGAATCCAAATAAGAATTGGAATATTTTTCAAGATTGCAAATAACCGACGAAGTTGCTATACCCTTTTAAGTAACCTCTACAAGCAACTTACATGTACTGCAAACGAGTCTAATTACCAAAGAGATCAGATATTCTATAAAGTACCCTTTGTAAGGGTATGTAAGTAAACAAAGAAATGCTGAAAATTTTCAATGTAAGTAACAATAAGCAAAAAGAAAGTGCTGGGTGTAGATGGAGAAAAAGAGAAGTTGTGAAAACATGGATAGCGAATTGTTTTGGCTAGTTTAGCGGCTACGCTCATTTGCATTACGTATACGCAATGTGAAACAAAAATTACCAACAGTCACGTAGCACAAAGCAAATACAGTGAAACCTCGATATAACGAATCTGAGGGGGATCGCAAAATTATTCGTTATATCTATTGATTCGCTATAGGTACTGAAATGTAAAACCTTAGTTTTTTCAAGGGACTTAACAAAAAATTCGTTATATTGGGTTTTTCGTTATAACGAAGTTCGTTATATCGAGGTTTCACTGTACCGCCCACCTTGTATCAGCTGGGGACTGAGAGCCAGAAAGGAAAACACTTATCAGCCATTTTCATAATTGTTGAGGCAATTCTTTGCCACTAAGCACATATTCACTTGCCCAACCATCAGAATGTGGCCTCAAGTCACAAACACATATACACACACACACACACCCTTATAATCGTATTCGTACATTTGGTGGTCATATATGAATTTTAATATAAACCATTTTTTTGGCTAAAGTAAATGAAAACTCAACAGTGGAAAAATAAAAAAAAATGAATTTGACTTCTATTTGATTTTCATTTGCATTTTTTGTTTGGTTTTAATTACAGCTTACACTATGCATTTATATGTTTGAACAAATCATGAGAGCTAGACAAAGCAAAGTAGTACAAGAAAAGCTTTGAGATATCCTGCACAAAAAGCAAGAAAATACTTTAGGAACTTATAAGGACAATCAATTGTAAATATTACTGGTTACAAATATATTTAAATGTGAAGGTATAATCGCAAGAACTCGTTTAGTAATTGACCGATTTCAATTCATTTTTACAATTCACAAAGTAGCTGTCACTCAAATTTTAAAACAAACAAAATTTCAAATTGAATGAAAAAAAATTTTATGAATTATGAATCAAGGGAAAAAATGATTAACAGGTTTTACCTTCGTCCAGGGCAAAAAAGAGAATTCAAGAAATTTCCTTTTTTTCTTAGTACTTCATTGAAGATTTGGGTTTGCAGCCATTCTGATGGCCAACTTCACTTAGGGCCATGTGCTTTTTGGTTCTTTCCAGTGTCCCAAATGTCTTGGAGTATGAAGAAAAGAAGCAAAAATTTAAGTGGGTCGATCATTTTTCACTACATTTAAGAATTTAATTTAAAGGCCTATATAGAAATCATAATTTTCTATATAATTGTTGCTCACGTATTTGAAATCCCATTCTCCTCACCTTCTCTTGCGGTTCTTGGGACTAGTTGATGTAGGTGTTCTGTTTGGACCATAATTCTTGCATTAATTATGTGATTTTCATTTGACTATAGGCAAATGGCTTCAGCTTCTGGTAAGGGGCAAAGATGCAATCAAATTTGCACAAGTTCATATTTGAGTTGATATTTGGCCTGGTGTGCGTGTGTCAGTGTGTGTATATGGCTGCTTGGCTTTTTGCCAGTTCTAATGTGATTAAATTTTCAATTGGCACAGAAAGGGCAAAAGTCTTCTTATGAAAGCCACAAAATAAGTTTGAAGAACAGAACAGATCAAAAAAAAAAGGCAGTATGAATCAAAATAAAAAGTCTTCCATTTGGGATGGATAATTGAGTGAAATTTATCAGGAGTAGGTTGTGTATCAAACATTTGAACTTAAAAGCCAAAAAGAGTTCTTTTACCCTTGAGTTATCAATAAAAATGTTTTTCAACTGAATTATTATTTTTGCATTCTTTCAGGTTTTGAAATTAAAGCTTCAGGAAATTGTTAATTTTTTATGAATATTTTTTTTCTTTGACACTTGAGAGATTTTTGATAAAAAGAATAAAATTATTATTTTTACTATGTATATTTTTAGTTTTGTTTTCTCTTGTTTCTCTAACCATCTTTATCTACGTAAACGAAGTTGACCTTATTTACCGTATTTTTCTTTTTACTGCACTGTTGCTTGCCACAATCTGCATCCCGTTGGCCAGTAACTAGTCCGGATGTCAATCCATGGCCATTGTCCTCATTTTTTCTCTTCTTTAACGACTGTCAATGTGATACTAGTTGTAGTCCTCATCCCCCATGGTTGTTCTACTTGGGGGCTTATTTAATTTTGTGGTTTTCTTTCTTTTCTAAATAAAAGAAAAATCAGAACTTCCTTTTTGCCACGTTTATGACAAAGCGTTAAAAATGTTTATTATTTTCTTTTCTACTTCAAAGTATTAAATTCAGTCTACACTTAAAGAGACAGAAGTGGGAGTTTTTTTTCATACAAATTTCCAGAATGATTTATTATGATTCCCAGGCTAAGACAATGATTAAGCACAAAACAATCAGCCATGTTATCAGATTGGCTTGGCTTGGCTCGGCCCCTTACAAAAGCTAAGCCTAAGCAATATTTCTTGCAATTGGGTGGACCTTTTTCCCTTCCCTTTTACCCGTCTTACATGTCGCGCCAACAAAAAGTTTAGACAAAAGGCCGAAAAAACAAAAGTGTCATTGTTCTTTAATGGCCTGGAAGTAAATGTCATTCAGATTTTACTTTTCTTTCTAAAATCTGCACGAATTTGAATTTATGCAAAATTAATTTGATATAAATTTTAACAGAAAAATGAATTTTTATCACACCGAAGTTCAAGCACTCTTATTAATTATCAACTAATCGTATACAGGAATACAAAATAAAGTCATTCTTAATTTTTTCTTTTCCCTTTTATTTATAATTCAGATAACGACAATGAAAAGATGTTTTAAACCCTATTTTACTGTTACATCCAATAGATAGATAAGAAATCTTTTAATAATTAATTTGTTATCACTTTGTGAAAGAGAATAACTATTAAGGCCAATCATTTAATTTGCAAGCAATTTAAGAGTTGTTGTCAGCCAATAATAGTTTAAATGGCTCGTTTTAAGCCCTCACGAGCCATATATAAGTGAAATTGTTGTTGTTATTACAACCTGATGGACTTTTGGTGGCACAAACTCGTACATTGCAGTTGCGGTTCTCCATGGAGCTGCCCTCTTCTCTCTCACTCTGCGTTCCCAATTTTCCCTTTCCCTTTCGTTCTCTGTCATGGCTATAAATCAACAATGCGACATTTTGGTCGCAGACAATTTCACGCTGGCAACCACAAAGCATTCCAATTATGTGCAGAAATAAAGCCTCCGCTGTCCGATTCGACATGCTCTCCTCGTCTCGAATCCCACACACCTCTTCCATAGCAATAATCAAATTTTCCACTAATTACCGTGAAATGTATGTGTGTACATGGATTGAGGATGAAGAATGGAGATATGCAAACTCTTAAAACGTTCGTACTTGGTTTACCCGATGGGAGAACTTCATTGTAAATTCCATTTTAGTCATTTCAACTAAAAGCAACACATTTAAGTGGAACATGTGTGAGAGTAAGCGTATTTCAAAGTTTGTCAAGTGATTAAATCTCTCTTTTTGCATAAGACACATATAGTCTTGGTTGTTATGAGTTTTATTTTACAAACATGATGGGAGAAACACACATTTTCCGTGCTTATGTCCCGGTTTACCTACTAAGCTTATCATTTGAACAAATGTTAATGTTTTGTAAATTGTTATGGGATAAAGTTGTTGGAAATTAAATAAGAGATAACAATTGTCACCCACAGCATAATATAACAATCTGTCAGTTAACTCATGGCAATCAGCCACATTGGCATTGTCAATGTCTAAATTAAGTAGATAATATATTTAAGAGTTCTTTGTTTTTAAACAATCATATCCACATTTATTAACACAGATCCTGATCCACTTACATATGTTATTATTTTACTTATTGAAATGTAGTTCATTCGATTTGAAAGAATAAATAATCATTTTCATTCAGATTTTTAAGTCTTATATGGTTGTATTTGTGCCATTGTAGATGGCCCAGTGTTGCATCTCTGTTCTCAGTTGAGAATTGCTCATCAAACAAAGTGCATTCTGCCTTCATATATTTCATTTTAATTTTCCTCTTCATATATTCATTTTTATATTTTCTATCCTTTTAATTTTGCAACCAGTCAAGCGGCTGCGTCTTGCAACGAAAAATTTCTTTGTTTCTAGTTTATTTACAAAGTGCTTTAAGTATGCCGCAAAACTATGCAATGGCGAACGGAAACTATGAAACTTTATCCACTTGCAGCGAAGAAAAAGAAGTTTTCATTAAAATAGAAAGAGAGAGAGAGAGAGAGAGAGAGTGAGAGAGGGGTGAAGAAAAGTGGAAAGTGCCTCAGCACTCTGAAATGAAGCAAACAACTTTGGTTGGTAATAATTAAGAAAAGCGTGAGGTGCAGTTGAGAAAAATAAGGTTAAAGTGGCAAACTGCCGCTGGCACGCGATATTTGTGGATTAAAGAAGCACTTGCTGCATGCAACATGCCACATGCAAGTTCAATGAGTTACCTAACATTAGAATAACATATGGTTAAAGAGATAAAAATGTTTGCATGACAGTATTTAACAAAAATTGCAGCACATTCGATTGATAATCATTATTTAATAATATACTGGAAATATTCAACTGCAAACGTAAGGGCTTAAAGATTAAAGCTAAGCAAATCTGCGTGGAAAGCCGTTTTTTATTTCGTCATATTTGTCACTCACTCAACGAATTAACTGATTAAAAATGTTTAAAAATCCCCAAACAAGAAGAGTTAACCAAGTTAATTTAATTTGATGGCATTTCGGTCTGTATCCTTTTGAAAATGTACACCAATACCGAGTCTACTGATTCGCAATTCCCCCTAAGCCCCTCCCTCATTCTTATTTCACACAAAGGAAAAACACAAATTGGCTTTTAAAATATCACGTATACGCACCGCCTGCTGATACTGCGGAGGGCGTTTGCTGCTGCCATTGAGTTAAACTCATAAATCAAAATGCATAAATTTTATGATACTCTCTTTATTGTTGTTCTTACTGTTGTTGTTGTCGTTGTTGTTGTTGGGTACTCTTCCAGCTGAGCCAGCAAATCTCCAGACACAGACACACAAGAAGGCATCTGTGGCAGAGAAGAGGGGAGTGGCATGGAAGTGAATACCTAAGTACTTAAAGGCAGTATCGCATACATACATATACGCATATTTTGTGTGCCTTTTAATGGTGGCATTTTATTAACTCGGTTAATATTTTGAATCATTTATTTATATATCTGCGGAAATCGAGAAATAATTTGCCTATAAATTTCATACACCCATACTGCCTGGGCTAAGTATCCTTTCAGCAGTTCAACATAATTGAGAAGCAGCAGTAAAAGCAGACATAAGGCTAGGAAAATGCTGATGCAGCTAGTTGATGTTGGTGTCAGTTTAATGCAATTTATATGGTAATTTCCTGTTTGAATTTATCAAATATGCAAACTCTTTGCACTTTGCTCCACACGAGGGAAATCGTTGACCGATAGCCAACATATTTGCTCTGCCCCGGTGTGGCAGGTCACAGTATGAAGAATATATATGTATTCGTCAGCATGTTTAATTAAATTGGGAGAATATTCATGGTAAATAATAATTTTTTAACATAAGTAAAAGCAATTTTCCATAACAATGGCGATGACTAAAGTTGAAGCAGGCAAATTAAAAAAAAAACTTTTTCTAACAACTTGGTAATTTGAAACCATTGAAATTTCCGAGAAGTCCTGCAACTGCAATTCTTCCACAGACTTGAAAGCAATTAGTCAGTGGAAAAGTTTTAGGCATACCGATGAGCAATTCGCCTATTGAGTGAAAATAACTTTGAAATTGAATTTCAATTGCGTTTACAAATTGCTAAGAAAAACCCATTTATTATTTGGATGTATTTGCAGAAAGGGTAGAAAATAGGTAGGAGTATAAATTCATAACCTCTCCTGACTGATTTAATAAAAATTATGACCCAACCGAGATGAATAGAGAGTTCTTCATTACTGTCACGTCCTGACTGGGAAAAGATATAATAATTATTATAAACATATTAGGGTTTAGTTAGCTACTCTGACTTATTTAAAATTAACTACATATAATTTGAACATTGTGAGTGGAATGGCAGATGGTATTTTCCCACCTGCTGCTATCGTTTGCCTAGGTACTTTTGAGCTTACCATAAATAATTCGAAGTGGCTTCAATTTAATTGAGAATTAATGTGCACAGTTTTGCCAGCTGCTTTTCACTTACTTCACTCATAAATTAAGTGAATTAATAGTAGGACTTGGCCTATAATAAGCTTAAATGAGGGTAAAAGCATTTTCTTGGCCCACACCCCTGCCAAACCATCACATAAACTTACACTCACACATACGCCTACAGAAATAGATTTTCATTTTCATGAGAAGGTCAAAACAAAAAATAAAATCAAAGAACAAGAAGTTTCCATGCCAATTTAATTAAGTAAAACAAAATGTAGACCAAGTATAAATAAAATGTTTATCATTTAATATGTAAACAAAAGTTAAGTGCGGCCAAGAACACAAATACGAGAAAAGTAAAAGTCCGAAAGAAAACCGAAATGCAGACAAAGCAAAGAAAAGTCAATTAAAAGGCAAAATTAAATTGTTTAGCCTATTCTGCAGAAATGATTCATGCGAAATAAAGAGAATCGAAAATAAACAAAAAGATTGCAGAAGAACTAAAAAGAAACATTCGGATAAATCACAGACAAATCCCCAACATTGTAAAAGGGGTTAAGAAAGACCCAAGTAAGTGAGGAAGGAAGTGCAGGAAAACTGGTTTGTGTGTTTTGTGTTTTTATCTTAGAAGATTTAGCACATTTTTCACTTTTCCGCCCGCTTCCTTTCCTATGTACACATCACTTCTGTCTCTGTTTTGCTTTTCTTGTTATATGTATATACAAAAAAAAAAAAAAAAAAAAAAAAAAAAAAAAAACGGAAGCAATTTACACAATGCAAATTTTGTTGCTGACTTCCTTGACAGACAAATTATGGTAGGGTCGTTATTTTAACTCAACCTTGATTCATATACATTCATACCTACCCCAAGTCTTAAAAATGAAAATGTAAATCAACGCAAAAGTTTGCTTCAACAGTGAAATTCTTGAAATCATCAAACAAGAACTTTTCCACAGCATTCTCATTCACATGTCAGAGTGGATTTTCGCACCTGTGTTTTCTGCCTAATCGTTGCCATCATCAAGAGGATTTTCTCTCGTGCTCTCAGCTGCCTCATTTTTCAATTCTAATGAGCTTCATCTACGTAGCAAAGCAAAGCAAATTAATATCTAACACTTAATCAATCTTAATACGCTTTTGGCTTTAATTTTATTAATGTGGCTGCAATTTGAATCCGGCATAAAGTTGTCATTTTAAATAGAACCATGAAATTGGTATTAGAAACTAACAAAAGTAAACTTCTTCTACAGCCCAGCAAAATTTTGCCAATATGCAATTAATTAAAATAGTTTAAACTTTTTTTAATTGACTTAGCTTGGCAAACTAATTTGGCCAAATTTTTGGACCATAAATTTCGAGCACACAATAAAAAAGTTTGATAAAAATAAAGAATTTTAAAGTAGTTGGAAAGAGAGAGATTAATAAAAAAAAAGCTTTATAATTCGCTTTAGTGGCAGACAAAAAAGGAATGTGGACAAACTGTGTATACTCTTACGGAATAATTATCGAAAATATTCCTTCATCGAAATAGATAAACTGTTTAAATTAACAACTATTAAAAAGTCTGTTAGTCCTTTTTTTAGGCGATTATTTAAACTCTAGGACATGAATTTAATTTAAATATTTTAATTGCTTCCAATATTGGAGTCAAATAATCTATTATCTGTGGAGTAGTCTATTATCTGTGGAGAAGTAGGCCACAAAGCGGACTATAGAGTATAGAATCGCATTTGGCTAGACATAAGGATATCTGGTTGCTGGTTTTATATGAAGATTTTTAGCTCTGCCATATCATTATTCATTTTTGGTTTGAGCAAAATTAATGAGCTTTTCTCTCAGCTGGTCCACTGTGTATACGAGAGAAAGAAAATTTCGCAGTATTGTGGTTCCTACGACTAGCAAATAGACCATGAATGTGAGACAAATGAGTTAAGTTACTCTACAGAAAGTTAAACGTGCAAAAAGGAGAACTTTCTTAAAGCAAAAACTATAGAAACATTATTTAAACAATTTAGTTAGAGTGGTTAAGAATATTGTTTATTAATGGGAATGAATTTACATGTGATAAGGGGTTATTTCCTTTGCTTTAACTGCATATTTGATTTTTTTCCTTTGATTGTTTATTCAAACACAAAAATTACATTAGTCTATCTATCCGTTTTTCTCAATGGGCTAATTAAATTCTATTAGTTATCTTCCTGAATATATATACACATATTTCCCCAAAGTACGTCCCCAAGCAGAAGGAAAACTTTTACTGGGTCAAAAGTCCAGCCAGCCAGCTACATACAGAGCATCCTGCCAACATAAGAATCAACTGAAAGTATACAAAGAAAAAAAGCAAAATTCTCTAACAACAGGAAAAAAGACAACAGCAACAACATCGATTAACCCCAAGCAACACGTACTAAATTTTTATTGAATTGGACGCACGAGAGCAGCAACAGAGACAAAAAGCAACAAGAAGAACAAAAATGAAAAAGAAAAACGATGCCCAGAAACTATTAACAAAAACAAACAGACTCAAACAAACAGAAAGAAAGAAAGGAAGGAAAAGATACAAAAGGAGGAAAAACAAAACTGTTAGGCAAAGGGCGCAAAAAAAAACCCATAGTCAGGGACAATGAGAATGTGTAGAGCGACAACGTAGGAAAAGCTGAAAACAATGAAATCCATAAAGAAATTGAAATACAAAGAATCGACCAAGGTGCACCCTGGATAACTGTTTGGGAACGTAAAGTCAAAAGTCATGAGTATGTTATATAAAATGCCAGCAATACATTTCAACAGAGGTTTAAATGGTAAAGAAAATAAAGGTAATGCAATGATAGTTAGGGCTAGGAAGTAGGATGGAATTCGAACTACCTTATCTCAATGAAATACTCTTTAAACCTTGTTTCACTATTAAACGAATAAAAACAGAAATATCAAAGTGTATTCAAATAAAACATGGCTGATCGGAAATCAAAGCTATTTATCATGTTCAGGAACTTAGAAGAACACTAGTAAATAAATAGTTCAAATAGTGCTTGGTTTCAATGGATTTATCCATCACAAACAAAACTTTTGCCTACTTATATGAACATTAAGTATCTTAAAGCATTTCAATGACCATATCTGCCTACTTTTGCACACATTCCCTTTCAACTTCACTATAATATATATACATATGTGGATATATGTTTGTATGCCTGTGGGGCATGTCAATAGGATCATTAATAATGGCAACTTGCCACTTGGCAGTGCCAGCAGCAGCAATGGCGGCAGTTCATCTGCCACTCTGATTCCCAATCATGTATATTGCCCGAAACGTGTAGAATTTTCGGCTAAGGCTATAACCACACACATACACAATGCTATATATGCACGAAAGCTGACATTATACACACTCCAAACTAGTGACTTTGGATAAGGGCAATAAAAAAGTGTTAAATTTTCAACCTGAATTAATTGAATACAAATTTAATGCGTAATTTAGCCAATTAACATTTCGCCACAATCTGTGAACGACATGAACAGGTAACATTAACTCAACTGTGTGTGTCTGTATGAAAGAAGAGATGTGGGTGTGGGTGTGTGTGTCTCAGTATGTGTGTGGTCTGCTCTCTCGAGCGTGATTTATTCTGTCGTTAATAACAGAAGAAATAAAAACAAAAAAATACATTAGAGGCAAGTCCCTGGAGTACTATTGAGTCTGGCCTGAACAGGCAACAACCATAAATATGTTTTGATGTTGGCCAGCTACAAACACAGCCGCACTCCACATGTGTGCGTGTGTATGTCTTCGTGTGTGTTTTACATCCTAATTACATTTTAATGCCTTAGCATTTGGCCAGCATTTTTATGCCAGTCATCCGCTTGATGGAATTTCAGCAGTTGCCAGAGAGACACCACCTGATTTGCCACTCAACAAAATATTGACCAAATCTTCTTCTGCCCCTTAACAATTGATGTAAATCAGTTAGGCGCACGATTTGCCTTGTTCAGAATGTTCTTGATGATGCCGTCGACCGCTGCCACTGCCGCTGTAAAATTGTGTAAACTTTCATTCCTCTATGCTGTCTGGCATACAAATGAGTAGGCATCAAAAATGATTACCCCAGCCTGACTGGGCTATTGTCCGCCTCTTAGCAGCCAATAAGTAGAGTCTTCAAAATTGCTAAAGGGCCCAAAACCACCCATACACATACACACACACCCACACCCATACATACAAACAATGGGAATGTAATTGTAGTAGAAAATGCTTGAAATAGTAAATGCAAAATTGTTTTTTTGCAGTTTCTACTCTTTTGGCCACAGTCCAAATTGTCCTGTCTGGCTTTTAGAAATAACTGTAGCATACTTTTCAGAGCCTGAGCATTCATTCGAAATGAAAACATTTTAATATTTAAATAATTTGTTCTTATGTAGACCAACAAATATGTGAACTTTAAAGTGGCTAAGAAAATGATGAATCGAATATTTAATTTATATTTAAGTTTCATTTTGCATTTAGTTTCTTTAAGACGTTTAACTTTAACAAAAGTCTTTAAATTTTCTTAAATCAACAACAAACTGGTCATTTCTTGTATATTCAATTTTTGCATTATCCAACCTTCACCTCAATTAAATAAATTATTCATTAGATGTGCTTTATGTAGGCCTGAGAAGGTAAAGCATAAAAAAATCGCATAAAAACCAACAATTTTAAACTAAGCAAAATTAATTCTCACATTGTTAACCATCCCCCAAGAGAAAGAAAGAGAGAGAGAGAGAGAGAGAGCAACAACAATATCAAGAAAATTAAAGAATGCCGCAAAGCATAAAGAAGATTTTCAACTCGAAGCAATTGGGGGAGAAAGTGGAGTCGGAGAGAGGTAGGAGCAAGAAGCAAAGTAGCAAACGGCGGGCGAGCAAGAAGTATTGCTCGTTAGGGGCAACAAATTTTCACAGCATTAACTCCCACAGGGAAAACAACAAAAACAAACGATGATGATGACAACGAGACAAAAAACAAAAACTCCCCTCCTCCTTCTCTCTCCTCATCCACTCCGCACCAATACAAAATTCCCATTTCAAATTTTATAAATTCTTGTTTCTATTTAGAAAATGACAAATATTCTAGTCTGACGAAATCTGTCTATATACAACATATATATAAACCACAGTTAATTATAGGATAATATTTGGATTTGTATAAGACGATAGAAATGCCTTTTCACCCCCTCCCCAATCCATTAAAAGTTTAAAAAGTTACCAACAGAAAGGAGACTATCAAAAGGCTGCATAGGAACATTTGACACTGATCAATGATGTCAATTTCTCACCTAAACCACAAAAAACTCAACATCAAGTATACCAACCTAGAGGAAGAAAATCCAATTGCCGGCATAAAAATCCTTTAACATAGACAGCACAAAAAGAAACCTGTCAGTTGCCCCTTTCAGTTATGCCCTTTTCAGATTTCACCTAAAACCTGAAATAGAAATTTTTGCGGTTTTTCATTTCATTTTCACATCAATTTTAAAATCTTTTTCTGGGTGCTCAGTTGCAGGGAGAGGTAAAAAATAAAGGAGTGCTGGCAGAAGCAGAAAAAGGCCAAGAAAATTGTTTTGCAACTTCAAATTGTTGCTATCAATTCACAAATTGCTGGCTGTTAGAATGATAAACTTTTCCAGTTCAAATCTAAAATACCTGAAGGTAATTGCATTGAACTGTGTACAGAATCAGGTTGAAAGGTTTTTGCGGTTGCTTGAGTTATTTCCACACCCTACACAAACAGATAAAAGTGGGGCATATTAAGAATATTGATGTATGTAAGTGCCATGATAATAAACAATGTGTCAATAACAAGATTATCTTTTTATAAGCCTGTTTAAATTGTCAGATATACCTACTTTTTGTATTAAATTAACTTCTTAATGGGTATATCTATTTCGAATTGTATGTACTACAGCTTTTGGAATTTTTGTATAAATGCATTGAATGGGAAGCATTTGAAATAATTTTGTTATGTGGATATCTCTGGTTTTCATTTGCTTTTCATCAAGCAATGGGTTTTGTTTGCCGACACATCAGCAAATTGATTATACGCCCCGTTGCCTCAATATGCATCTGTCATAGTGCTGGTCCATCTCAACCTTCTTGCTTTCTGGCTTTCTGTTTGTTTTGGACGGTTGTCAGGGCAAGGAGTCAAGTGTCAGTTGTGTAAATGTTTGTCATTAGATGATGTTGATGATGACTCTGATGCTGTGTGTTGTTGTTGTTGTTGCTGCGGGGTGTTTGTTGTTGTAATTGTAGTTGCCTTTATTGCAGTTTATTTGGCTAACCAGCCAAGCTTAGGCAAGCATAGCTAATTGAAGAATATATAGAGTTAGTTGGTCATGGCATATGCACTTGCTTCTCCAAACATCGAGACTTGAAATTACATGATAAAGCATGGGGCGAAACAAACATAAATTTCCATGCATGGCCCACATAAAATTGCCATTTGGACTGACAGAATGATAAACTGACACAATGTCAAGTGTTTCATACTTGTTGTGGCAGCTTCTGCTTTCGGTAAAGTTGTTGTTTTTCCTATTGGTGCTGCTATTGCACTCCTTGGCTTGTCGCTGACACCAAACAATGTTTCCAGGGGGTGTGCGTGTGTGTGTGCTACATGACTTGGCGTTGTGCTGTCCTTTTCCTGGGTGCTAGGAAACTCCTTTGCCACCTCCAGTCATTTGTGCTATCTGCTCCAACGAAACGACATCATCATTATAGAAACAGGCCGGAGACTCGGTACTTCGCTCTCGTTGCCACTTGGCAGGCAGGCAGCAGCTGCTTTCTGCTCTTATTTCTCAGGAAGTGATTGAACCTCAACGAAGTTGTATTCTTGAGTTTGGAGTGTGGCAACTATCCTGAAAATCAGGCATTGCTATTTGTCACACAGCTATCTCTCTGTCTACCACAAGAGCATGTGGCCTCTGTTTGCTTCAGGTTGCTCCTGTTGTTAATGATGATGACAGCGAAAAGTGTTTGTTGTGTTGTCGTCATCTTCCACTTGACATTTTCAGCGTTGGTTTTGTCCTGTGGCCATATCGGGAGTGACATGTGTCTCCTCAAGTGTGGGTGATGGCAACGGTGACGTTTGAAGTTGGGCCAACACACAATGGCCAACACAAACACGCACACACTCACATATTTGTCAACCCAGCCAAGCATCAAAGTCACATTTTCTGCATTTTTGTCCTCTTTCATTTTTTGTTTTTTGATGCAGATGATTTAATGTTTTATATTATTTTTGCATTGCATTAGTTGTTGACTTTTTGCTGACTGCTGCATGTCAATTTACTTTTAAAATCATTCAAATGTGGCGTATGTTCAATAAATTTCTCTCTTTTTATTTTTATTTGCTCACAGAATAACAACATTTATAATACAAATGTTGTCACAAAGCTGACAGAATGCAAATTGAAACAAATGCAAATTAAATGTTCACAAACATACAAAAAATAAAGAAAATAAAAAGAAACACAAAAAACCGAAAACTAATGCTTGATTAAAACGAAATCTAAATGCTCTAGTGTTAGTAGTTCGATTAGTTATTTTTATTCATTGGAAATATTACATAAATGAGTTTAGAGGTCAGTTAAGCCAAATAAATGCTTTAGATTACATTAGTTACAAAAGAGGCATCGAGAATTGCAATTTAAAATTATTTTACCAACTTCTAAAAGGCACTTAACAACAAACTACAAAAATTATAATTCTGTTTAGTTGTTCTTAAAGTTGGTACAAACTGAATACCTGAGCACCACATTGGGGTTAAATTTGTTTTCATTTGCACATGCTTTCGGTGGCTTTTTCTGCGCAGACTCCGCAAACGTCAGACAGTTCTGCCTCAGCTGACGCAGCTGCCAACGAAACGGCTAATGTTTTAGCCGAAGTAACTTCAGTTTTTATGCGGCTTTCGATGGGCAATGCAACATATGAAACGCGCCGGACAAGAGCATTTTAAGGAATCGAATTTATTACGCGACACGTGTGTTTGAGTTTACTTTCAGTTAAAACAAACATTACCAAAATAAAAGTGCATGAAAATAGCCAACCAAACAACCAAAAGAGAAACAAAAACCATTAAAAATAAAATAGAAAATATTTAAAGTTTGGGCAAAGTTAGATACTTTTAGAACAAAATTTTCATATAAAAATAAAAGCATATTGTTGGCCAACTAGTGGGAAGCTATTAACAATTTACCATTGACGTGTTTGCGTGTTTTGTGCATTTACAAAGAGTCGCCAGCAATTACACGCATGTTTTAATTTAACCTAAATTTATATATATATATGTATATGTATTTAGGTATAGGTACACTTACCTAGCTACCTGTGTATATACATATTATTTTCTTTAATTAAAAGTACAAAAACGAAACGGAAAAAAAAAGCAAATAGAAGAAACGTGCAAAATATCATCAACATAATCATCACAATAGCAACAGCTGCATGACCTCTTAACACAAAAGATGAAAGCCTGATGGCCCCAAGACCCTGCCCTCCGACCCTCTGATCCCTTGCTCCACAAATGGCCCGATGCCCATCAATTATATGATTTAATCACCATAAACGACAGACAGAAAAGTGAGTACGTCGACTTATTTATGGTTCATACTTATGTATCTTTGTTAAACATATACACAAATATATATATATATATACATATAATACGTATATATTGTATATGCAAGTCAGTGTGTTTATGTGTGCGTACTTAAGAATTTCATTTCATTACTGTTTGGCCTATTTATAGGCACAACAGAAAATTAGATGTGATTTAATCTAAACATAACATTAAATATAAGTATCAAAGTGTATGTGTTTTCAACTGTGTGTGTGTTTCCAATCGACTGTGCGTGTGTGTTTTAAAACGGAAATTAACTTAAATGTTGCCATGGTTAACATGGGTATTGCCACTCTGCCTTGTCTGTAAGCCATCAATGTGGTAACGGACAATGCTTCCATTTCAACCACTCCTAAACTCGGCATAGTCAGACACCCCTATTGCCCCGTTTTCATATTCAATTATACTTTTACTATTCTATTTTTATGGATTTCTAACTCGTCTTCATATACCGTAGTTTTAGACTTATATAAAATTTTACTGGGCATTATTTGCAATTCTGCTGAGGATTTAGTTTCCAAGGCATAGTAATCATATTAAACTGTGTAATATACATAGAAAGAATTTGATATTGAATTACTTTCAACAAAGCATTTTTACGTTTTTTTGTCCAGTCTACTTAAAAAAAGTTTTTATCCTTTTTTTTTTTGTTTATTTTACAGTTTTTTCTTTTGATAGTTTTTCGACATGGTTTCCCTCCATCTGTTGCCTCTAAGCTGATGTCCTTAAAGTTTTTCGATACATATTTTCTTTTCGCTTTTTTTTTTGTAATTTTTTTGCCATACCATAGCATGACAAAGTCAGAGTCAAAGACATCTGGCCATGTCATTTGTTTTTGTCTGCCCCCTTCAGTCTGTCTGTCTGTCTTGGTCTTGTAATTCCTTAATAAGAAACGTGCCTGTAATAGCTGGTAATTAACTTTGAGAACTTTGAAAAGTTTTATAAATCTATTAACTAAGAAAATTTACATTTCAATCAAATATGCAAAGCGGAAAATGTTGAGTAACAAATTAAATTAAATTAGAATTATTTGGCGAATTTATCAGCGAAAATGTAAGTTTTTTTTTTTCATTTCTTTATTTTCTGTTGTTGTTGTTCATAAATAACTTTTGTTTACAATTTCATTGTAATTTGTAATGAAAATAAAAGAACGCATGGGAAATAATAATAAAAGAGTAATAAACAAAAACGAAAGAAAAAAAGTAACAAAAGGACCTGAAAAGCAGGCCACACATTAACATATGAGAGAGAAATGAAATGACAATAAAAATGGTGGGCGTAAGTATGGGAGGAGGGAGGTAGTGAGAAAGCAGCATACACAACAGAAAAGTACTCCTACAGAAGGTTGGAGTGAGTTTGAGAGAGAGAGAGGGAGAAAGGGAGAGAAGGTTAAGAGAAAGATGGGAGGGAGTGGAGGAGAAAGGCCAAGGCACTCGCAAATGTCATGTGTTAGTGTTTTTTTTTCTCTGTGTTGCCTCAGTCCAACATCATTTAGTTTGAGCCTCAGTTTCACAGAACCAGCCAACACACATTACGTATACGCAATGTGCACGAAAATTACCCACAGTCACGTAGGGAAAAAACAAAAAAAAAGCAGCGAATTCCTCCCTCATTTTTAGTGTGTGTGCGTGACTTCACTTATTGTACTACATGCCGGAGCGAGTGTGTGTGTGTGGTGGGTGGGTGAGTAAGGCTTATCAACCATCATAATAATTGTTAGGGGGCAATTTCATTGCCAACTATGGGCTGTTTTTATTTTATTTTGGCTAAGAGTATGGCGAAGCACTGACCAAGGTCTGCGTCTACGGCATTTGACGGCAATAATTACACAAATAAAAGGTAAATTTGTTACAATGACAGCCAGCACAATTCTGTCTGGTATTAGATTCAATTTACATGTGTTACTCATACCTATGTATATATGCAGAGACTTTAGCTATCTATCAGTCAACTAGAATCAAAATGACATTTATCAGCGAACTGAAAATGTCAAGTAGTTGACAACGACGACGACGACAAGATGAAGGAGAACTGAGAACACGACAAACACTTTTGGTTCTTGTCATCAGCATCATTCACCTGGCACAAAAAGGTGTGGCCACAAAAGACAAGCGCTCTGTGATTGTGAATATACTCATAGTTGGCTCCTTCATCTCTTTCGTACAGTTTGCGGTTCAATCGATTCAGTCACAGTGAAGAAACAGCTGCCAAGTGGCTCCGAGTCTTAAGTTTGTACTGTTCTCTGCATAATGATGATGTCGCTTTGTTGGAGTTGATAGCACAAATGGTGCTGGCTATGGTGAGGGAGTTTCCTTGCACCCCAAAGAGGGCCACATACACACACACCCACCCACACACACACACTCATACAAATACCCACATTGCCTGATGTCAGCGACAAGACAAGGAATGCAGCAAAAGCAGCAATGGAACGCTTGTCATTGTGTCAGTTTATCATGCTGTCAGTCCGAAAGGCCATTTTATGTGGGCCAAACAGGAAAATTTATGTTTGTTTCAGCTTTACTCTGCTTTGTCATGTGATTTAAGCTTGAAATTTTGTACATGTTTGTAAACGAATGCAACATCAATGGCTGACTACAGTGAAACCCTTCTTTTACATCTCCTTAGATTTAATATTTCTAGTTGAAAACAAAGAAGTGCCTTTCTGGTTTAGAGATTCGAGGTTTTACCGTAGTTCATATTTTACTTATCTCTTGCTCAAAGAATATGAAGTAGAATAGAAATCTATTCTTCAGATTTCTAGCTGAGTGCATTAAAATGATAAAACCCTAAGCACTAAATAATCAAGTGGCATATAGATATTTACATTTCAGTGAACTTTCAACAGGTATAACATTTTTTATGCTCATCTGTGCATTTAGTGAGCACAAGAGATCTGCCTCGCCAAATGCTAGCAAATGTATTTTATATTCTCCCTTATATTGCATTTGCTTATATAGAAATTGCATATAGTTTATATTTGTAATTTCTGCGCATTGTTTAGCCTTCAATCTGGTCTAGATATAGTATATGTATACAAATGGGTGTATGTATGTATATTTATATTTTCAATTTAATTGTTTACATGGTAGAAATAGGCCACAGGTCTATATAATTGAAAAAATTGTTATTCTGAAATTATTTTAGGTGATCTTCTTCCTGTTGTTGTTAAATAAAAAGGCAAAAAATGAATTCGCACAACCGCAAAAGTTGAAAGTTTTAGTTTTCTTTACCTTTTATACAACAAACAATTAACTATAAAGTCTTCATGACTTAAACATTTAATCATTTATCATTTTAACAGTTTGCAATTTGAGGATTGATAGCAACAATTTCAACAGAACAAAACAATTTGTGTTGATGTGAAATTGAAACGAGCGAAATACAAGAAAAACCTGATAACACAGAAAAAAGGTGAAACCCCAAACGAAGACCCAATGCAATTGTTTGTTTCCCTTTTCTTTGGGATTAGGTTTCTCCATGCTGTCTGCCAAAGGGATTTCTGTTCGATTTTGTTGCTTTGAGGTGAAAGATTGACATCATTGCTCAGTGTCAGATTGAATATGAACGAATTTTGAGTCGGTAACCGAAACCGAATAATCTTAAACGTGACCAACAAGCTTAAACATTTGACATTTCTGATTTAGTGTTCTTCAAGAATGATTTTACCCAATCAATTATAAAAGAGAATTGAAAGGTTTCTTAATCGACAGATTGACAAATCCATCGTTTTAAATGGAGTCAACTTTAATCCATCTTGACTAAGTTTCATATACGAAATTACCCCTTTAGCACATCAATTCAATCGAATTCATATTAAAGTGAGACCTATTTCACTGAAAAATATAGAATTATTAAATTATTTCCTTTGCCTTCTCGGATTTTGTGATTTGTTTTTCTTTGACCGGTTGAAACACTTGTCCGCCTATATGATTTTGGGAATCTTTAGAGGGAAAACTTTTTGCCAAATGGCCTGCGGCCAAAACGGTAATCATGTTGCGATAAAACCAAACAACGGTCCAACAAAACAAGAACAAAAAAAAAAACCTAAAAAAAAGCCATGCATATCATTTGTTTGTCATATTTTTCTTCCTTTTTTATGCTGCAAGTTCTAATGAAATTTGAATTTCATCAGCAGAAACAGAAACAACGGGAATTCAAGGCGGTGGAATGTTTTGTTTTTGTATCCTTTGCCAGCTGGCGAATGAATGTATAACATGTTTCTTTTTTTTCGTTTTGGTTCCTTTGCTATGTGCAGGAAGTAAATTAGAATTTCGACGTGCTCAGCCAGGAAAATTTATGACTTTTGGGCGGCGACGGATGGCAAAGGCACTAGCGGGGGCGATTCAACTTGTTCTTGGTGAGTGAAACGCGAATTTGGCTGTGTTTGATGAAAATGCTTGCATACTTTTTGGGGCTTGGCTTGAGTTGGCTGCTTGGGCATATCCTTACTTTACTATTTACTATTGTCATCTACTGAATTATTCAGGGAGCCCGTTTTTTTTTCTTGTGAATTTTGGTTTTTTGCTGCTGCTGCTGCAGGTAAATGTTATTTTAAATATTAAAATGGTTCGACCTAAAACGCTATGCCAGCTTGGGCTGTTCTATAGTACATATAGTATGTATGAACCATTTTGGATCATAGCCAAAAAGAAACAAAAAGCAACATGAAATGAATGAAAGTAATACGGAAACTGCCAAACCATTTTCCACACCCATTTCTATATTCCAACTATTTTCCCGCTACAATTATGTGGACAACTCGGCAGCTGTTGCCACAATTTCGAGGTTGTAATAAAAGTCCCTGCCAGACTGTACTTACAAAATGGGTTTTCTTTTTTTCTTTCGCTTTTTTGCTTGCTTCTTCTATTTGCTTAGGGGAATCAACCTTATTGGCTGCTAAAAGGACAATTGTTGGCCAGAATGAGGATAATTTTTAACGCTTCATTTGTATGCCAGACAGACAGACTATCAGACAGACACACAATTCAGAAGTTTTCACAATTCTCAGTGCCATTGTGAACATTGGTTTTATTGGCAGATTATGGCATTTAATATGAGTGGCAAATTCGTTTAAGTTGTAAATGATAATTCTACATTTTAACCTAACAAAACAGATAATGATTAGCTTTGTTGAAATCGTTTAATTGACTAAAACGAATTATTAGTAGGCAGGAGGAAACGAAAGTGGTCCTAATTGATTGCCTTTTGAAGAATTGAATAGCAAATTTTCAACTGAGTAGTTCCTTTAGTCAAATTTTTACATTTCGTGATGTGCGAATTGTTTTAGCTTTTCAAAAATCTACATGAAATAAATGTAATAGTTGGAATGTGTGTTGTCCTTGGGTATGTTTTCTGATTTCATGGAACTACTTTGCAATGCAAAACACGTTTTCACTTCAACACTTTCAGCCATAATGAAAAACATAGGTTCATTTTTTCCCCCACGTCTTTGTAGGGCAAAGAAAGTAAAAGAGCGAGTAACAGGGGGATAAAAGAAAGAGTTGGAGCTGAGTTCATTGTGTGTAAATCTCTGGGTTGTATGTGTTTGGTGCCATAACTCAAAGACTTGAACACAGAATACGTAGCTACACATGTGGATGCACATACATACAAATATATGCTCGTACTTTGGAGGATCCGACCGACCATGTGGCATAATATATGAAAGCTACGACTAGGCCAGGGCCTTATTACTGGCCAAAATGGCAGATGGACTTGGCTCTGGTTGTGTCTGTGCTGTTGGTGCTGGACAGATGGCCATGCTGGCAAATTGCCATTATTAATGATGCAATTGACATGCTTGCCACATGAGAGGGTTCAAAGTCACAGCCAAGACAAGTATACACAGAGTACCTTAAGAAAATCTACTAAATGAAGTTAAATGAAAAATGGCTAAATCTAAATGACATATTACTCCACTTGATGTTTTTTAGTAGGTACTTACTAAAACATTCACCTTTGACCTTTCATTCAAGATAGTTATACTTCAGTTTACCACTTTGTCCTTGTCAGTCCTCCTTGTCCTCTTTCTTTAAGTTTACTTTGTTCTGGACAGAATGTAAAAAGTGATTTTGTGCTTTAAAGAAGCATAATAAATAGTAAAAACTGCTAGCTAAGTGGTAACTTTTCTCTAACCCAAATGAATTCGTTTTGAACGACAATCATAAATGGTTCAAAGAAGTATTTGAGAAATTCCTTAAATCTCTAGAGTATAAATTTTGTGTCTGACAATGTCAAAGTTGGCTGCTTATAGTGAGAAGTACATGAAAAGTTAAGCGATCATCATTTCCATCACTCATAATAAATCAGCCAACTCATATAAAATGAAATAAAATGGATTCGCATATTCATCTCGAATTGTTGTTATATCAAATTGCAATAATAAGTGGATTCTTGTTCCCATCACGGATTACATTTGGGCCATTTGGGAGTGTAAAGATGAAACTTGTTTTAAAATTTCACAAACATGAGCCCCAAATAGGCGACATATTCAATTTGTCAGAGTTGGCAGAAACAGGCGGCAACGAAATCAATTTGTAGAGACGGAAATACAGTCATACCACACAAAACATTTATACAATCGAGCATGGAATATTTTTGTTGTTGTGCTACTGTGGCAATATTATCCTTAACTTCTCCACAAAACACAAAAGGACAAAAGTGAAAAACTTTCTGGCACATCAGAAGAATATGGCTGGCATACAGGATAAATGATGCGCAAATGATGTGTATATATTTGACATGACACAAATAAATCGTATTTTCACGGATTTATCTTCACCGAAAATAAGTATTTATTTTGACTGATATGGACGAGTATTTTAAGTATCCTTTTTTCTTTTCTGAATATATTTGGGTGTTTAGTTGTTGCTTTCAATATTCCTGGCACGTGCCACAATGTCCTCAGCTGTGTGTGTCTATAGATGGTGCTCCTTCTGCCACACTTGGTTACCACAATCCCTTTTCTATAAAGTACATAGTGGGAAAAAAGGAAAACGGAAATTACGTATACGCATGGTTGTGTGTCACTCCCTTTTAGGTTAGCTGCTCTTTCTCTTCCACTCTTTGCTTCTCCTTTTTTGCTCACTTTATCTGGCCATTTGCCGTATGGTTCACTTGTTTGGTTTGCCTAATGCGCTTTTTGCCCGCTTAATTGTGCGTAGCCAAATGACAAACGAGATTCAGAGAATGAGATTCTAAACCGATTCTAAATAAAGCCAATTTCAGATCAACCGCGAAGCAGATAAATGATAAATTAAGCTTGTTTAGTTTATTTCAAGTCAAATTTAAAAATTAATAAAGCGTAACTTGGTGGACAGTTGTAATTTAATAAAAAATTTGGGTAGTAGAAGATAATACGCATTCAATTTTATTTAGTTTAAATTCACCCAAGTAGTATGAAGTAAGAAACTTATGGATTATTAATTGTTTAATATCTATCTGTTTCATCCTTAAATAATTTTTACTGCAACCTGCTGACAGTTAAGTGATTGCTTTTTATTGTCAACACGACTTCTTCAATACATTTAGTTTCTATACAGTTTACTTCCCGCTTTTGTTTGTGACCCATTTTCAGTGTCTTTTATTGATTTGCTAGCAATCAATGACAACACCCAGTGCCAATTCAATTGAAGTTATTTGAATTCCTTTCATTTCGTTCATTTATCAGATGAAGCCATTGATGGGAAGAAAAACCATTGAAATTGCTTGTCATGATTGCTCATTTCAGATGAAACGAGGTCTTTAGCTATAACATTTTGTTTAGACCATGATAATGAATAATGATGCCGGTAAGAAAAAGTGCACTTTAAGTTGGAAAAAAAAACTGCAATAACTCGCAATACTCCAGCATATATTTATAAAGGGCAATTTTATAGGACACTTTCCAGGCTTCAGTTCAGTTTGGTGTTATTGTTTGGACTTGATTGTGTTCTTGTAAGCATTCTATTTTTTTTTTTTGGCAGCTGTTGCCTCATGTTGTTATTGTAGTTGATGTTGATGTTGTTGTTGTTGTTGTTGTTGCTTGTTTGTTGTTTGCCGTTTGCTGTTTGCTATTGTTGCCATAAAATCCAAACTCGAGGGAGTCAAAAGTTTGAAATTTGCTGCTGTTTCTCTTTAAGCGGCTACTTTTATCCTTCTTTTTTATTTTTTCTTTTTGCCATTTTTTGTTTTGTTGGCTTTTGGTTTTGCCGTTGCCAATTCAACGCATAGAAAGTTTTTTTTACGGTCTTTTTGGCAGTTGTTTTGGGGTGTGAGGTTTTTGTTCTGAGATTGACTCCTTTTGCTGGGTGTTGCTCCCCTTTTTTCGCTCTCTTCTGTTTAATTTTTTTTGGGGTTAGCTATTTGCCATTTTTACGCTTGGATGCTGCAGTTGGATGTTCCCCAAAATGCAAAATAGAACTAAAATATAAACAATTTCGAACACCTAATCAACTCATCTGCAGCATACAAAATGATTGACATCCCTTTGAGCAGGAATTTCCGTGCTGCTGGTTGGTTGTTTGCTCTTGCACGTTCTGACCATAAAGCTCAACTCACTAAGCCAATTTCAGTGTGTTTATAATTGAAACTTGCCCGAGGCCAAAAGCTAAAAAGAAAAATGGCAAAATGGAAGGTGAAAGAGAGAGAGAGAGAGAGAGAAAATCAACAAACGTGTAAGGACACGGAAATAAAATACAACTAAGAAAAATCAGTTAGCCAAGAGAGAAGGGACACTCACTCGAATAGGAAGAAGTCGAGGCAAAAGGAAAACAGGTTGGCCACCTCTTTGGCCAGCGGCGGATGTTAAGCGATTTGACTTGGTGACAACTTCATTTCCGCTTCTTGGCCATAATGAAAAGCTTAAATTACACTCATTAATAAGCTGTGTTGAAGCCGAAGTGCAAAAATACTGTCCATGTCTCAGGGTCCACCTGTAAACACACAATGGCAAACTCATTTGCATGTGGCCATCAAGACGTCATGGCCAGGACGGAAGGGTGGCTCATTATAAATGAAAAATTGACGACAAATGGAGACTTTAAAGCTAAAGAAAGCTAACAAACGGTGGAGAAATTCTCAAGTCTGGGCAAACTTATGGCCAGTCGGTAGTTATTTGCCTTCTTTCTTTTCATTTTTGCACATTTTATAGGCAATTTACTTTCAGGCTCGTTGCAAAAGGGCCAAATGAACAAATGACATGGTCGCAGTGAGATATCAGAAGGACTAAGCAAACAGAGAAGTAATCAAATATATACACAAGAACATTTTGTAGTTTATATATCATATCAAGTGTCTGTTGATTCCTACACAGATGCAAGGACACGATGGAGTGTATTATGATTTCGAGGAGGTCAGAGGTCAAAGAGTTGAACCCCTTTGCTATGTCCATGTCAGCTGGTTATAATACACTTGTAGCCAGCTTAAAAAACAAGAAAGAAAATAGCTTCCGTTGTGTAAAGAAGTGTGTTAAATCATCAAGAGTTATGAGAAATTCTCTTCCTATCCATTTTTACTCTTGTTCTTGTTACTACCACCTAATTCCGGCAAACTGTCGCCTTTCCTCCTACCCCGTAATTATGAACTCTTCCTCTCTTTCTCTGGCTTGGTGCTGGCTTGGCTTATTCTCAATGCATGAATCACATGGTTCGTTTTGCCTTTTGAGTGCTAATGAATTTTCGGCTTGAATAATTATGTAAATTTGTTTGCTTTTTATTGGCCTGCCTTTTGTTGAAATTTTGTTTTGCTACTCACACTCACTCTCTCTTAGCGCCTTTTTCTTTGTTTTTTCAATTGCCACTTCTGTTTAGTGTTGATTTCCCGCTTTTCGCAGTGTTTTTCTCGCACATTTACCATTTTGTTTACATATTAAATGTTTTCCCTTGAACGATGAAAATTCAAAGGAAAGGGGAACTGGCCGGGGTGCAAGGTCTGCGCGTGGTTTAGTTAATTAAATCGAAAACAATATATAAACAATAATAAACAATTACAAAATTTAAGAGGTAGGCAAATTTTCAACAATTTCTAATACGAAAGTTTTCATAATGAATAGCATTAGCAGGATCCGAAAATTAAATCCAATCTAATGCGTAACTAGTGTCAACTGTACTTAAGAAAATCCTGGACAAATAGAAAGCGATTTTTTCTTTGTCACTGAAAACTAATAAAAGCCTGGAGTAAACAATCAACTGGGATCAAAAGGGTTTAAAACCCTTTGTTCCAAAATGGGCGTGACTAAGGGCGTGTATGTTTAGGATGAGAACAACGAAGCAACATGATATTAAAGTCAAAGAGAACCACGAATCTCTGTTTAAGTTTATATACTTTAATGAATTCACCTATTTCGTCAAGTGGTTTATTTATCCATTTTTTACTTTACAACAACAAAACACAAATTGATAAAACAAAGTTATAATTATCATTATATCAAAGTTGTATAAAAAAATTCTATCATCTATTCAGTAAATATTCGCTAAGTAGATCAACTTTTTTTCATTAAATATTTATCACTAAATCATTGTTTTTTTTTTTTTTTTTTGCTTATTTTAAATATTCTAAAGCTGTGTTGCTTTTATTTACAAATTTTCACAGAATAATTTTGGTGTGTGGGTGAATATTTGTTTTGTTGATGAGTCTAACAAAATGTTTGTGTATTTTTCTTCTTTTTTTTTTTGTTTTGCTTATTTAAATATTTGTTTGCTTTCTCTTTACAGGCACCTGGAGGATAATGCACTAAACGATAAGAAGCAAAAACACAAAAAATCCAAAAAAATAAATAGAAAACGAACCAAAAAAGAAACTGTTGGGTAAGTGAAAATATTAAAAGACTGCCTGCTGGCTGGTTACTGTTTCACTAAATGAAAATCTGGAAAAATTACAATTCATACATGAACATGACCAACAGACTGCAGGAAACATGAAATGAATTCACAGCATTTGGCCCGGATAGTGTGTTTCCTGTTTATAGGGGGAAAACTCCTGGGATTTAACACCACTTGTTGATATGCTGGTCACAAGAGTCAATTAATTTGGTCCTAACCAGTGCATTTAAGTCGGAATTCAGTTTTATTTCGGATAACCGACTCAAAGCAAATTGCCTAAAGGTCTTCAAAAGGCATTGGGAGAAATTCAACTGTAAAATCAAAAGGAAACTGCAGAATGTAGAAAGGTTAAACTTACCTTGATTCACCACATACATTTGTTTACTAGCTTGTTGGCATTTTTCCTATTTTATCTAAAAATCTGAAAGAAAATTTAGTTAATTTAAAACGTTTTTGTATTTCAAATTCGTCTACAAAATGTTGTTTTTTGTCGGATAAGCAGATGTAAAGCTATTCAATATTTTTTGTTTATAAAATGGTTAAAATTTCTTCACATTTTTAAAGTTGTCTCTCCATCATTTTCCCTATTCGAATTACAAATTCACAAACCATTTCCATACTAAATCGTTGACTGGGTTTCTTTTGCAACTGAAGCAATAGACGTAGCTGAGCAGCTGCACTCAAATTGCGAATTTTCTTTTAGATCCGGCTACCTGTGAAATTCCATTGAATTCCCAATTTCCTGCCACTGCCACCATATTTGCCAATCTGCCATCAAACTTCCGTTGCAAGTTGAGGGGTTTGCTCATGGTTTTGGTCGTGCTGTTGCCGATTTTGTGCTGCGACTCATGTTCCTGCCTCAAATGTCATAGCCTCTGGCAGCGTCAGCCTTTTAATCAAACTTTTTGCGGAAAATGGAAGCTTCACTGCTTGTTGCGGTCACGAAAGTTTTCTTTTTTTCTCTCCTAGGCTGTTAGTGTGCGGCTCCTCGAGGGAAAAATGCAGCAGTCAGCTGAATGGTTGGGTGTATTTAAGTAGGACAGAGGTGGGTAGGCAGGTGGCCAGGTTGTTAGAGGTCAGTTTTGCTGCATTGAATGAGTTTTGGCAGGAGGACAGTTTCCATGGATTAGATTAAAGTCATCAGTTTTGTTGTTGGACAGTTGGCCATCAGTATGGTTAATAAAAATGCCAGTCAAAAGCAAGTGAGAGGCAAAAATGGGATGGGTCTCAATTCACCCAGCTTCCCTGAGGAGCTGCAGATAATGCGTTCCATCATCGTCATGATTATCGCTTTTGTTGTCCTTGTTGGCTGCCTGCTTTTGTTGTTTGATGTTCAGTTTATCCCTCACTTCCTGTCGCATCGTCGACACATAATGAAATGAAAATATTTCGTCTGCCTGCGTTTTTTTTTTTTTTATTAACTAAAAAAATGTGTTGGCTGCCGCCGCCGTTTTTGTTTGTTACTGTTATTGTTATTTGCTTTACATAATAATAATAACAATAATAATAAAAAAAGAGAGAAGGAGAGCCAGAAACTCATCAGGCTTTTGTTAACATCACGTTTTCTTTTTTTTACCACTCTGCGGCCGATTTTTTTTATTCATTTATTTTGTTCTTTTGACTCTTTGTCAACCGCAAAAAACGATGAAAATTGAAATTTCATACAATTTACTAATTTGTTGCAATTTTTGATGATGCGGTTGAAAATAATGTGTTAATAAATTATGAGTGGACAACGAATGCAGCAAGGTGAGAGAGCATTAAAGCTTAAATTTATATAATATTTATGCAAAAACGAAAAAACGATTTCACGCTAAAACGATACTATAATTCCATTTTTTCATGGTAAAGTTATGAAATTTTCATTTTTGGTTTAAGCTTAGAAAGATGTTAACGATTTTATTGCAACTTTTTTTTAACGATTTGATTCCTTTTTTTATGGCGTTCCTTTGATTATTAATATTGAATGTGAAAAACCGAAAGACAATTTTTCTTATTGGCTTAACCGCAAGTAAGAGTTTATTTTTGGCCTGGTCGTAAAACAGATGACTAAAGTAATGTGAATTACATGTTACAATTCAGAAATTTAATGACACCTTAAAAGCCATTACTTATACGCAACGTAAGCCCTATAAAAAGCAAAAGTCAGGACGCAAGCAAATCAAAGAGTTGTCTGATATCTAAGGAGGGTAAACGTTGTTTTTCTTTTCCTTGACGTTTCTTTACAATTCTTTGTTTGTTTATTTGTTTGTCTTTTTTGATCAAACAAACAATCAGATATATGTATGTATGTATGTACATAGGGACATGGATACATATGTGTATAACGTTTTTGTAAGGAAGTTCGAGGCCGAATCGCATATGCAATATTTATATATATATATATATATGTGTTTTTTTAGCACCCATACAAGAAAACAAAATAAAAGTCAACAGATGTGGCGGCGGATGGAGGGGGATTGGGCAATGTTTTATTTATTTATTTCAAAACCTTTCACACGGCAAACAGTCACCGAGACAAGACATGGCGGAATGCCCCTTAAGGGTCTCGTCTCTGGTTTTGGTTTTTATGTCCCGGCCCGTGCCCCAGCCTCGTCATTTATTGCGTGCCATCAATACTTCTTGACTGCAATCGATGAAGGCGTCGTTTTGCTTTCCTTTTTTATACATATATGTATATACATATGTAAGAATATCCACCACTTTCTGTCATATCCCCGCCGCCTTCTTAAGGAGTAGGTACATTGACTTCATGGGGTTCATTACTCCCGTTTGCCATTAGTATTTTTTGTTTTTTTTTGGCTTTCTCCCCTCTTGTTTTTCGTTTTTTTCAATTATTTTTATTGGCTTATCATAAATTATAATGCTCTTTGGCCTTGACAGCCATATTTCTCGCTCAGTTACTATACAAGTATATATACATGCATATATATATAGTACATTTCGTAAGCGACTTCTCTCTTTCGTTTCGTTTTCATATTCTTGTTGTTGCCTCTTATTTTTCCCTTTGACTGGCTTCACTTGAGCCTTGTTTTTGGCATTGCTGCTTATTGAAAAACTTTCTCCCGTCATCGTCACAGTACTAACAATAACAAGAACAACATGATAAACAACATAAAAATATATAAAAAGAAAAACTTTCACTTAAATGGCAACAACTTTGTGCATTTTTAAACAGCGTTTTTATCATTTCATGCCCAAAGAAGAAACTTTAGCGTTCAGTTCATTATTTTCTTCACGGGGCATGCTTTAATTATGTTTTGCATTTCTTTGTATTATACTCTACCGAGGAAGGATATATTCATTTTCCTAAATTCTGCAATAATCAATTTGATTGATTAAACAGCGCCGAAAAGTATACTATTCTGATTGTATTGCAATATTCTGTTTTAAGTATCACTTCTTAAGTCTTAAGTGTGAAACATACAGCTTATCTCAGGGAAAATATATTCTTAAATTTTCCTTTCCCTTTGCTTAATAGAACTCGAAATTGTAAGGGTATGAATATTGCAAGTAACTCATTGTCTGGGTTTCCTTGTGCTTTTCCTTGCACTAAGACAAATTGAAATTTCCATTATGGCAGAAGGGCGAAGCTTAAATGACTTAAAATTGTAGGTACTTTTGTTATTGTTGTTTCGGTTGTTTCTTATTTTTCGGTGAGGGCGGACTATGGGATTATGTAAATGAGTTTTTAAAGTTTTTATGCGATTTGTAAACATTTGAAGCGAAGCTTATCCATTGGCGAGTGGAATACATTATTTAATGCAACAAGTTTAGTTCTACTTGAAGCAAACTACCCATAAGGTATTGCATGTTTAAATGTTTCATGTCCTTGTCGACAAATTTGTGTTCCATGACTCTTTTCTCCCCAATGCAATTTGATGTTATTTTGTGCTGTGAATCTTCAAATTGATCACGAATTTTTTTTCTTTCACCTGTTAAAAGCGGGTGTAGAAGACAACTTTTCATTCGTAGCATTTTTCGTTCTCGTTTCATTTCGCATAGTTTTCTTGCATTGCAAAAGTTTTTCCTTGTTGGCAAATGAAAGTGTAAGAGCAACACATGCATATTAAGTATACGTAGTGTTGCATGCACATGTTAAGGGAATATCTTTATTGTCTTGTGCATAGACTATTTCTTTACTTTTGCAGTGAAAATATGTTTATTAATATTTTAATGTATTTTGTCTATCAATTTAGTTTTCGTTTACATTGGAACTAGTTATAAACCAATAAATTTAATTGGAATTTTGTGAAAATATCCATTGATTTCTTAGATAATGTGCAAAAGTTAAATATATATTTTAATTTAAATTAAATTGAATGCAGAATTTCACTCAATCAATTAGTTTTGCCTCTAGGCAATTTAACAATTTATTAGGTATATAAATTTCGTTTCATTGGCTAGTTTTGGACAATTATTTAAAATGCAAAATGCCAAGTGAAACGAATGCCATAAGCCGAATGCCAGGACCATACAAAATCTCGGTCCCAGTTGCAGCAGCTACTTTCCACTTCATCGGCAACATTGTGTCTATTTCTGTGAGTCTCCATGTGGGTGTGTGTGTATGTGTGCTAAATCTAATAAATAGTTGCAAACAATTTACGGCTGATGCATAAATTGTTAGATCTAAGACCAAGCTAAGGTCACAACCATAAATTCTTTGCTAGCTTTCTTCTTCTTTATGTTATTCTGGCATAAATTTTGTTTTATATCTATATTGAAAATGCATGAAACGATTTCCGTTTTACTCAGGTGAAAAAAATTGTTGTGCAAAAGAGTTTCCAGTTTCAAGTTTCAACATTTTGGCTCAGTGCTCATTTAGCCTTTTACGTGCTTATGATAAGCTTAATTACCCAGGCACATTTAAAACAACCTTCATCCCCTGACAACTACTTAACAAGATAAGGCAAACCAATTTGTTCTGTCGAGGAGAGGGAGTGCGAGGTGGTTGGATAGAAGATTTTTATTCCATAATGTGCAAATATTTGAAGCAAAACTTCTGCAAGCCACACATATACTATACATATAAACGAAAGAAGGAAGAGAGATCAACAAAACATTTGGCTAAATGAGGACACGCACGCAGCAGACCACAAACCTGTTCCTCAGTCACCCCTCACACACTCCCTCTGCTTCCGTACCTTTCCTATGCCTTAAACACCCACTTAAGTGCTTAGACATAATTTCCTAAAATTTTGTGTGAAATTTTAATTTTCTCACACACACACACACACACACACACTCACACACGGAGAGGTAGAGAAAAAGAGAGAGAGAAGAATTTTTGAATAGGCACATTAATTAACTTAAGTTTACACGTTGGTGTTTTGGTATATCCTCGGGTGAATCCTTATGATGTGACTACATAAAATAAATTACCTTGTGTATGTGGCTGCTTGACTGCTTGACTCTGAGTGTGCCTTTTGTTGTGTTCTCTGTGTGTTAATTCTCACCTTCTCTTTAAACTTCACTTTGTCACTTCGGTTATTCAATATGTCATACGCAAAAACTCAACTTTAAATTGAGTTTTATCTTTGAAGCAAAGTTTTCACACACAAACACACTCTGAGATACTGGAACAGGAAGAATTTCATAGACATTCTCTTGGCTGTTGTCTTGGGGTCTTCGACTTTGGCTATATAGAAATGTGTGCGTGTATGTATGTGTTGATTGCCATTTTGTTATTCATGGAATTGTTTAAAAATTTAGATTGCTTTTGTAAGTTCTAAATGAATGTATGTACAGTGCCCTAGTTAGTTACTTGTTGCTCAAAGAGATTGAGTCTAAGCTAAACTTCATTATCTAAAGGCAAATTGGGAGTGGAAATACGAATCTATATTCAAAAATATCTACAACATCGACACGTAAGTTTCTAAAGAATCAAATGTCTACATAGCATCTATTTTTGTGTGGTTTAAATATTAATTCTTTGGTTCCTTTGAATTGGCAGTGAATGCCTTTTGAATTTAAGCCTCTCAACAAGATGCTTACAATTTCCATCATTTTATTTGCACTGCTTAGGCCAAGAAGAGGCTTTACTTAAACTCAGAGAACAAAGCCTCTTAAAAAAGAAGAAATATTCTTTTGCAAGCATAATTTAATTAATTACAAAAGCTATCTTCCCACCGCCAAGGCATACCGTGTGCCTATTGTCCTTTCTATTGTCAATTAGCTGAAAAGCCACAAAAGAAGCCAAAAAACCAGGCAACGTCTTGTCTTTTTCTCAAAGCTCCTTGAGATTGGGCTTGGTTGGGTGGCGTGGTGGCATGACAATTAAGTAAGCCAAGAATTACGCGATAAAACTGTAAAGTAAAGTCAAGTCAATTCATTAAGTTTGCTGACCAACAAACTGTGCAATCAGAAGACAGGATAACACAACAATTAAATGTTCTTCTTCCTTTTTGGTTGTTGTGCTTGCTGTTCTGCTGGTGACCAAGCAAGGATAGCAAGGTTTTAGCTCGAGGATTCACCTTTTTCTGTTGCGTCCTCTTTCTTTTGACCATTGAACCGTGTGAGCAGTAAGCTTGTGGCGGCAAGCCCACAATGTACATTGAGTGGCATCATTGAGTGGCAAATACACAGACACACACACACACACACACAATCAATGCAAGAGCATCGATTGCGGTCGAGTGTCATTGAGCGCACACAGACAGAGAAGAAAATATAGAAACACCCATCAAGCAATTGAGGACAACAGGCCCTAAAGCACTGTGGCATATGATGATGATGATGATGATGATGCCAGCCAAACAGTTGTCATTTTGTCACATCATCAAATTCTTAATTAGCCGGGTAAAAAGAGCCAAGAACCATTTTCGTTTCCCTTCATTCACATCATTATCCTTCTCCTTTGCTCTTTCCACATGCAGTTCAATAAGCCGGAGCGAAATGTCTTAAGCAGCTTTTCCAACTTGTCGAATGCAAATGCATTTTTCTTAAGTATCTCAATGGCCATTGACCTAATTCCTTTTCTTTTTTCTCACCAACTGCAGACCAGATAAGCTGTGTCCGCCTGAGATCTTTTTAAGCCTTTTAAATGCTTCAATGAATTCTCATTTAAAATCGAATTAATGCCAACAAAGTGATGGCTAGTATAAAATTGAATTGTTGTTACTGAATAAGTGCAACTGGAATATATATTACAATTCACTTATTGTATGCATATATAAACAAGTTCTTGGAGTTTTCTTTTATATTGAAACAATTTTCAACAGTAAGTCGGACGATTATTTTGTTTTAGTGGGGCCTTTACTAAACTTTTGACATTTGAAATAAATAATTATATAATATTAAAATGACATTTTATCTACATGTAATTACCCTCTCAGTCACATTGAATCAATTATTCATTAATTATGCTAATTCAAACCATTTGTTTTATAATTTTCAAATTAGTCCATGTGACAACTATGCCAGATTTGCAATAAACCAAAACAACCAACAACAAATGCATACATCTAAATGTATTTTCCTACAATTAGCGCAAAACTTGATTATAATATCATACAATAGCTTACGTGATCGGGTTATAATTGGAAACCGTTTCAAATTGCCAGTGACCTCTGATACTCCAGACTACATCAGAGTGTACCCTTTAATTGTTCTTATTTGTGGTTTTCACACACATGCCAAAATATTTCAACACTATTCATTGGGTGTATGTATGTATGTGTGTGGGTGGGTGGAGTGGAGTAGAGTGGAGTGATGGTGGATCGGTGGTGGCTTTATGCGGATTTAATGGCCTTAAATCACACACAAAAACATATTTAAATTGCTAGCCATGGCAAGTTTTATTCTGATTGGAAAATACAAAGAGAGAGGGAGGGAGACCATGAGTGGAGGGAGCAAAGAACAACAAAAAAAATTGGCTTAAGTGCTTAACTAACGGTTAAGCTTGGCAATAAGCCGAACCACAAATATTGCACATCCCCCCTGGCCCCGCCACTTGTACCTCCACCTTTTTTGCTCATGATACCCATTTCAATGAAATGTTTTAAGCCCCTCGATCTGAGCCAGACATAAATCTACTTTCATATTGAGTTGACCAAAAGCAAAAAAGGAAGAGAAGCAATGTGAGGCTTGCGTGTGTCTGAAACATTTTAGTTTCTGTTTTACGTTTGGGTCCCTTTTCGAGTGGGCATCCATTAAATGATTTCCGTTAAAAGGTTCCACATGAACGCATGGCTCATAAATAGTTGGAAGTATTGCTACTCCTGGCCCCCTCCTACTCCCGCTTTCAGTCTGGTTGTTAGAAGTTAATTGGCCTTGAAACTGAAAATCAAAATGTAGTGGGAGAGCGTTGGCAATGGAAACGCTTAAGCATTGAATAAATATATCTTTGCTTTGGCTTAATCATTATAAAATTTGCATTTTAAGTAGTTTTAATGTTTAATGCAATTTCTACTGCTACATGGTATAACTTTGCATTCTGGTGTGATGGGAAATTTGCATACGTGACAAAGCTAAACCTAACTGTAAATTGCAGTTGTAAATTGCAAATGCAATTCGCAGTTTTCTCCAAACGTTAACGAAAAATTGCCCTAACGTTTGCAGTTATGCAAATGGAAAATTCAGCTCAGAGTAAGGGGGAAAACTCTCTGAGAGAGAGACAGAGAGAGATAGATAGAGTGAGAAGATATATATGTGTGCCTGCATGTGTGTGTGTCAAGCGTGAAATTAACTTTTCCCTCGGGGGAAAGTAACAAGTATAAAGCAAAAGGTGTGGCTTTAATGGCAATGTCAATACAATTAAAATCTAAACCAAAGAAAAGTAAAATGCAAATTGAAACTTGCCTATGATCAGCATTTTACTTCCGCACCATTAAGGCGAAAAAAAAAATAGGACAAAAAATCGAGCATGTCCTTGCTGGCCTGATTGTCCTTTTGCCTGGCTTAGACTGTGTGACATTGTTGAACCCTTGTCAGCAAAGGCCGAGTCCTGATAACATCGATTGTATTGTGCTTAATCATGGGCCCCATCCTTCACACACACACGCACACACACACTCGCTCCCCAAGTCATTGAACATACTAGAACTTGGCCGCCTTATGGCCAGATTATCATTGTCAAAGCGAGAAATCGTAATAAATCATTCCGAGTCAAATGAGAGAGGGAGAGACAAAAAAGTTTGGGTGGCCCCCATAAGTAGGCAAAATATATTGTCGGTGTTCAACTTTAAGCCGAAACATTATGCCAGCTGCCACACACACACATTTGCCTGCAGGTGACGCTCAATCAAAGCTGACCCCTAGCCGATCGGCCAGTTTCATCCTAATGAGCCTGCTCATTTGTTTTTTAACTATACCCTCTGGGTTAGAAGATTAAGAAATTAATGACCTGCGATTGAGTGAAGCCAAAAAGTTTTGTTGCCAAGCGCCAGCCGTTTTTCATTTTTAATGTTAATTTAACGTTCATTTATTAAAGTAACTTTTGGCACACCAATTCAATGCCATTGACAAGCGACAATAGGCGGCAACAACAACAAGCTGAATGAATAAGAAGCCTTTTAATTGCAACTAACAAACTCAATTTTGCTTGGACATTTACTTTTATTTGGCTTTTGTCGTAAAAAGGAAAGGCAACGAAACTTGGCCATAAACTGAAGCCACACACATACACACACACACACAATCCTCATACACAGAAGCATATTGGCAGTCGTTAAAGACGAAAGGACAACAGCCAACAGCCCCAGCAGCAGGAGATCAGGAGAAACAACGTCAAAGTTTTATATATTTATAAGTCGCCTCTATCTCTATCTCTCTCTCTCTCTCTTTTTCCTGCTCTATTCTTACTTTCCACCACGCCCACACAATGAACACAAAAAGGTAAACTTCATTTGTGCCCAAACATACTGACAGAGCGGGCGGAGGAAAGGTGAATTGAATCAACTTCCGCTTCCTTCCACAATGGCATTGAATGCCGTTTCCTGTTCACAGCCAAATAGAATGACAGACAGGACAATAAGATTGGAATTGGCAGCTCGTTGCCAATGCTGGTTAGTGGTTAATTTGCAAATAGATGAAAATAGGCCACACAATTATACCAAGAAATTGGCAGAAACTTTTGCAATTTAATTACAACTTGAGCATTAGAGCAAAGTTCATTAAGACCAGAAAGAAGCCATCGACAGCGGCGAAATGCAATAGAGAGAGAGAGAGAGAGAGAGAGAGAGAGGGACTGAGTGAGAGAAACAGACCTAGACAATTGGATGAAATATAGTATTCAAAAGTGTCGAAAAGGTCGCTCGGGCCAATGAACAGAGAGCCCAGTGTGAACTCAAATGTCAAACACCCACTCAAAATACAATTTGCCTAAAAGCTATGTGTTTGTATATCCAAAAGGTATATATGTACATATGAATCTCACATCTATTCCTACCATACCATACCATATAATTAATGCAAACACTTGCGGCTGACCAATTCCAATTCCAATTTCAATCCAAATGCCAAAAACGCCGTCGATTGAGTGCCAGCATATTACACATACGCCCCATGGCCACAGATTCAGATGTCAGTGCTATAATTTGCAATAAATATAAAATAAATATTGATTCAGTAATATTGCAACTGTCAGACGAAATGTTTTTATAGACTGGAAAATTGAAAACGACACAGATGAAAATGGGTGTGTCCATGTGGGAGGTCTGCTTGAATGGAAGCTGTGTGTATATGTGTGTGTGTGTGTGTGTGCTCGTCACATATTCATATATTTGATTTCTGACATTTGCCTTTCCGTTGCTTTGCTTTACTTTACTTTGTGTTTTTATATATTCGTTACTCTTGTTGTTGTTTTTTTTATTTTATTTTGACACCATTCGAGAGAGTGATGTGGTAATTCTTTGCCTGACTGACATCGATCTTATTCACTCGATTGAAATTGATGGCTTTACCTACTTCATACCTCGGCACCTTTAATAGCCTTCAACTTTCATTGTCAAGTACACGAAATAAGCTGGCATGGGGAGTGGAATAGGTGCTAGAAGATGTGGGCAGTAATGTGGGGGCTCTTTTAATGATTTAATTAAATTGTTCACAACAATAAATAACACTTTTAATAAAATTTATTAAATGTTTGAAGGCTCCAAATGTTTAATCTAGACAAATCTGAAATATTTCAAATTAAGTATTATTAACGTTAAAAAAAACAAGATTTCCAAACACTGATCTCTGAAATCCTCACTCAATAGAACCTTCACTAGAATAAAACCCAATTTCGTTGTCTGCTCTTAATTCACATTGTTGACATTCCCCTAGAGACTGAAATCTTAAAGTCATCTGTCTATACATTATTCAAATATTATAACCAATGTCCAACCACTCAATAATCTGTAACAATCATATTTTGATGAAGGTAACAGCAAAATTTATTGTCCCACCATCTTGTCTTCCATCATCATTTTCAATCCCCTATAAATCTTGTTGTTGGCCAAACTTTAACTACAATTTGAGTTGGCGTGGTTGTTGGGCTCGTTGTAAGTCGAAATCATTTGTCATAATTTTGGAGAAAAAAAAACGAAAAGAAAAAATAAAAGATGACTACGAGAACAACGCACCTTTGGGCCATCCAAGTGCCCATTAAAATTGCCAATAACAATTGGGGAAAGGAAAGGGAAGGAGTCGCGATGGCGTGGGCAGGGTAAGAAGTGGCCCCAACGCATTCGACATGAAAATCGACTGAAAAGCAATTATTTACACTTCGGCAATAAAAAAATATGGCACAACCACCAGCAAAAAAAAAAAAAAAAACACAGAAAAGCAACCAGAAGAGGAGAGAAAAAATAATAAAAAAAAAGTGAAGAAAAATTGTGTCAAAAATGGCCTTGTGCAATTTATTACCTTTAATTTTTCTTGGCTGACTGAATTTTTGTTGTTGTTGTTCTCCGTTTTCAACATTCGCTTGAAATTTCTGGCTTGAAAATTTTATGGCAGAGCTTTACTTAAAAATTTTCAGCAACAATGAAGTAAAATAAAAATATATGTGCATGCATATATATAATACATATATATAAATTGAAATGAAAGAAAATTCTATCATCATCTTATTGCCATCAATCTTTGTTCCAGGCCAAAAGGCAAAATGTTACAACTAATCAAATTCCATATGGCCCACTTGGTATGCATTATCCTCTGAGTTTCATGTGAGAGAAAGACAGACAGAGAGAGAGAGAGACAGAGTCGGAAGGAAGAACCAAGAATGGCAGCCCACACATCCCTGACTGCAATGGAAATCTGCGGCTGTCTCCTCCTGCTACTTACCATGCTCTTCAGTAGTGGTGAGTGAAAGTTAATTCATCTGTCCTTTGTATATGTGTCTGTGTGCTAATCTCTTTATCCTTTTTCGCTTTTCAGGCTATTGTATAGACTGTTTCAAGTGCGTCTCGTATAATGGCGCCAATAAGGCCTGCGATGATCCATTTCATAATAATTTCTCCACCGCCATACTCGAATCACCCTGTATGGGTGGCCGCAAGGGTCGTGATGGCTTATTCCCAGCGACCGCTTGCATTAAAATTGCCGGCTATTATGGTGAGCCAAAATGGAAAGATGATGAATGTGTGATTCCTTGATGTAATGCGTCTTCTTTATCATTCCACAGATGAAACGGGCGAGACGATAACAGTGCGTGGGTGTGCCCTGGACAGTGGCACATTGACCACGGATACTGAGATCATACGAATGTCACATTGTGGCAAATTCTATTACGATAACAAGTGGGTAAAACATTAAATATAACTGAAACTTGTGGCATACATACAATAAATTCCCCAACACCTTTTAATGCCTACATATTAACTTCTATTGAAGAGATTTCTAATTACTTTCAGGCAGATTTTTGTCAGCAAAGAGTATATACTTTTTTGGCTTTTGGATAATTTCATGTATTAAATCAAGTCGAGTAATTTTGCTATGAAAAATATACTTTTTGAATTTTTTTTCTCCTTACTGATTTATCTTCTTTTGTATAAAATATTCATATATCATGGAAAACTAGCAGGCTTGTATAAAAGAAGATTAAATTACCTTCTTTACATCTCTTTTTACCTTTTGCATACGATGCATGAGAAATTTTCTTAAGATAATACAAAAAATATGAATTAGAGAAAAGACAAAGCGAAAGAGTTTTAGATATATTTTTATTGCCTGCCTGGGCTAGGTTCTTTCGCCTTTGTTACCAGCTCTTGACTAACTAAATCCCTATGCTACATTTTATTGCATGAAGAGAAGAATCCAATCCCGAAAACCAAGACCACGTTTACACCCTTTCCACACACACACATGTACCTATATGTATGTATGCTTACACATTCTCAGTTCTATTTTCACAGTCATAACTTAACATTATCCGACATTATTCTTGTTCTTATTCTATTTCTCGACTCGCGCCTAAACACACACCAACCCACCCAAACACACATGCTCACATACACACACAGATATGTACATGGTTGCCTCCAGAGCTGCAGTGATGCGGATGCTTGTAATGCAGCGTCAACGCAACATCTTCGCCCCATGGTTACGGCGGAGTCGGTTATACGGCATCTGCTTAGCACCTTGGTTATCCTACTTGCCACAACACGGAGGTAGCAGTGAGAGGATGCAACAAAAAAGGCAAATGGCATATAAAATATGAGGAGGATATGCCATGGATAATGTGACAAGTGCGGAAAGAAAATAAGCATTTAATATAATTTAGCTGCGCGGCAATTTCCTTTTCGTCTCTCTTGTTTTCACTTTACACTCTGTTTGAAACCTATCTGAATGTATCTTTCTCTCAAAGCTATATCTTTGTCACACAATTTATCACATTCTCTCCGTGTCGAAATTTGCACTAAAAATTATACACACACACAAACAAATTGATGAAAACGAAAAGTGGCAGCGAAAAATTAAAACCCAACAATGGAAAAGCGAAGAACATATTTTTATGGAAATTCATCAAGCAATTATGTGATTTATGAAATGAATATTTAACAACTCTTTAACAATAATTGATGAATAATATGAAAACACAAAAAAAAACAAGCAAAACCAAATAAGTAAAACAAACAATTAAAATTATATAAACTAAGCCTTGCTAAGCAAAATTAATAACATCTCAAAACAGAATTAAAGAAAATCGAATCAAAAAACTAAATTCAAATTCAATTGCAATTATTTTTTAGGCTACTAAGTTGCTACATATATGGTGAAACAAAAAGAAAAAACCAAACAAACTGTTTTACATTTTATATATATACATCCTACATCTATATATAAATATATATACCGATGATGATAAACTATTGTAAATATAAATTTAATTATGATTAATTAATAATTATTTGTTAGAAAATGCTGCTGAATTTTAGGCAAATTTAATGAATAATTTAATGTATAAATAAATTACATACAGGGCCACAAATATGATTTCAATGGCTAATCAAAGAAAACTGCAAACTGAAGAAACATGTGAACATTATCCACAATTTATATATGTATCTAAATGACATCAGCTTATTTGCTTTGCCTTTTACGAAACTTTTATTTATTTCATTTAAATATTCACATTCAGCAATATGAGAGCGAAGTGGGCTTTGAATTATAAAGGACAGAACTTTATTTGACTTGCTGCTTGTCGATTGTTTGTTACTTAGTAAATAGATTTTGTTTTGAAAGACAAGAACCATCGCAGTAGCTAATATATAGGTACTCTTTATGGGAAGTATTTGATATGATAATTTCTGTTCTAAGAATCGTTATCAAATAAAACAATAAGAAGTAAAGCTAATTTTTGGCCGAAATATTGCAATTCTTAGCCAAGAATTATAAATGCCTAAAAATTACTTTTTTAAAATAGAAATCCTTTTCCATAAATTGTTATTCAATTGATCTGAAAATTGTCTTCAATCTATTATACTTTTGGTATGTGATTAAGAATATCATAGATGGCGTCATCGATCTATTAACTAGTCACTTTTGCTTCGAAAGATGCTAATACACCAACTATGTATGTTCATTCCCCCGTCCATCCGAAAGAATATAAATTAAGCCATAAATGTCTATATAAAAATGACACGTTAGGTGTTAGGTACATACTTGTTACTGATATGGTTTTTTAAGTACCAATCTAAAGACTCTAGGTAGAGCTGCTGATTTGAGGTTTGACTCACTTCAATTTGTTGGCTCACTTATCGCTCCTAGCCCATCCGGATAAGCTGATAAGGTCTATCGTCTGGCCTGGCTACAAAGTTTCTACACGACACGTTAACTATCATCAGTCTAAAGTTAATAGCCAAAACGAACACAATGAGTGGTAAGAAGTGTTGGCAGTCTTATGCAAGAAGCGTAGCCGAAACTCAATTATTTCCATTTGGATCCTTTTTGTTATACAGAACACAGTTGGTCGCACTACAGCCACGGCGCTGTGCCCCAGGGAGCCATTGTGGCTGGTCATGATTCAGATGGCGATACTATTTACGTTGGACGCGCCTTCTATAACAATGATTTGCTGCCCGCCAAGGTGATCCCCAATAAGGGTAAGGCTTATGTGGCCTATGCTCGGGAAGAAGTTGAATTAGAAAGCTATGAAGTGCTTAGTGGACACAACTATATTTGGCTACCCGCTGAGAATGGTGAAGTTCCTCACGGAGCTGTGCGTGTGGGACGCAATGTCGATGGTGAGGACTTGTATGCCGGACGTGGCTATCACGCTGGTGCTTTGACCGTGGGCAAGGTGCACCCATCGCACGGTTGCCTCTACATTCCCTACGATTCCGATGAGGTGAAGATCTTTGCCTATGAAGTGCTCTCGCGTCGCATGGAGGCTAGATAAGTTAGCAAATCTTTATATACCTTCAAATTGTTGTGACAAATAAATTGACATATTTTTTTCTATAACCATAAAACCAGTTTCTTATCGATTGGTCATAAAAATTATATTACTTCCCTTATCTTCATAGTGGTAGCCGAAATTGTTTCTATATTTGATTGCTTGTGACACTTTTTTAGGTCGGTTCTACAAATAATACCCATTTATAAATAGTTTACGTCAGTTTGCAGTTTTCGTTGGCCCTTCTGTTGGAAAGCAGTTATAAGTTAACAAATTCACAAGTAAGAACACTTGAAAGCTATTAACAACTAAGTTCTCAACTTGCAAATAAATTATATTTATATGTATCTAGCAATAAAGTTTAACTAAATTTTTGATATAGTAATTAAAAATAAAAAAAAAGGATAAAAAACCAATAGGACCAAGCTAAAAATAAAAACCAAAGAGAATTAACTCTATATGCAAAGCTAATGAACAAAATTAACAGCAATAGCATTTAATGACAAAACCCTATTAAAAACTTTAAATTAAAACAACAACAAATTGAGCAAAAAAAACAAGGAAACTTTTAAAAAATTTCTACAAGTTTTTGCTAAGACAAAGTGAGCTTTGCAATGGTTTCTGCTAACAAAAACGAAAAAGTTTCACACAATAAAAGTTAAAGCCACAATTAAAATCGCTTGCTTGCAAAATGCAAAAAGTTAATCAAAAAAAAAAAAAGAAGAAAATAAAGAAAAAAAACAAGTAACATTAAATAACCACAAAATTACACAAATTATTGGCTAGTAAACTTAAATCCAAAAATTCTCAATCACTTTTAAACACAAACTCACAGACACAGTCATACAAATACAGAATGAACGACCAAGCAAATAGATCAAATGCAAAGTTTCAAATGGCAAATTGCTACAAAAGAATTTTCGAATGCAAATGTATTTAGCACATAAGAATAACTTTATACATATACATACAAGAAACTTTATATAATACAATATTTAAATTTAGGCCTCAAAATGAAAGCAACAATTGATAATTGTATAATTGAATTGAATTTGTTTCTCTTCTTTGCATTTAAATGCGTGCGTATAACTTTTTCTAGGGCAAAACCAATCCACACACAAAACACACTCGAAAAAAAACTATAAGCATTTTCTGAATAAAAATTGCATAAATTTCAATTTCGTCTGGTTTTTTTTGTTTTGTTTATTAATGCTAAAATTATGTACAAAAAAGGGAGTCAACCAATCAATCTAATAGACTCTTCACATAGGCAGCATCTTCTTGGACAAACTTTTCCGATTGATCAGCTGATACTTCAACTGCTTTATAATTATCCAGACCAATCTCATCCTCTTTCCTAAAACGGAATTAACATTTAGATCAACTGTATTCTTTGTAGTCACACGGAAAGTTATGGAAACTAAATGAAGTTAATGAAAATCAATGAATTGAGGAACGATGTCTAAAATGATTACTTCTTTCATGTATTTATGTTTCATTAAAAAATGAAAGAATATCTTTAGGAAATGAAATTAAGGAAAAAAGGAAACCTGATCTTTCTATGATAGCTAAAAGGTTTAGTCATTTAAATTAAGCTGGCCTAGTGGTATTATGTAAAGGAAGTGAATTAGGATCCTTAAATTAAAAGGAAAATTGCATATCGAACTGGTCAAATTCGACATAAACCTGATTGGAAAACCCGAGAAAAAGATCCAATTAAACCCAAAAGAAAAAGGCAAAGAAAGAATAGAATGAAGTGCAAAATACTAAGTGATAAAGATAAATAAACTTAACGAAATTCATTGGGCTTACTTGATTAAAATATCCACTACATTTTCACAGGCCAACAAGCACTCACTATCGTGTCCAACTTTAGCTTCCCATTTATGGTATTCTCTTAATATTTCATAGACACCTTTGGCCCTCAAAATCTCTCTGGTGCGACGTGTGGCGCAAAGTTGTAGCAAACATTCCAAAAGCATTTTACGCAAATCAGGATCCGTTTCACGTGTCTTAGTCTCGGGCAGGTACTGTAAATTTAAAGAAAAATATGAAAAAGTGTAACTTTTATAAAGATAACGGCTCTACTTACCTGTAATTCAATAGGCAATTTGTCATTATCCTCATCATTGAACTCCTCTGGTCCGCATAGAGGCTGCAATATGGCTACCAATATATTATCTCCTTCATTTAGTATAATATCATGATATACTGAATCGAAGCAGACATTTTTTAAGATGGCAATAGTGCCGCCACGGCGTACAACATTCTCCTCGAAGGAGGCAAATGGCAGAAGTTTTTCTATCAGCTGATATCGAGTATGGCAACACAGTTCTCTTCCTCGCGAGACTTGCGTGAGATTACAGAATATTGGCGCCAGATAATGCAATTTACAATTCTTTTTGTTATAATCCAATTTTGCAAAAGCTTTGGCCAGTTGGGGTAGAGTCGACTCCAGTTGATTAAGAATTTCAGGGACTAATGATTCACAGCGAGTCAAATTACTGAGCACCATACTCCAAGCATCAGCGAGACTGGCCTGTTCATCGCTTATCTGTTTGGAAGCTATATCTACAATGGCAAAGGTCTTAAAATTGGTATTAGCGGAATGATTATTGGGATTCGAAACTGATTCGTTGAAATCTTACAGGTTGTATCTGCTTAGCCAATGCAAAAATTTTGAGGGCTCCCTCTTCCTCGGCTGTTAAATTGATCAGGCAAAGCACAGCATCCTTGGCCACCGTCTGATTCTCGTCAAAAGTAAGTCCGAATATGGCCATCAGCATGTCGTCCAGTGAGAGTATGGCCTCCTTGCCTTCTGAGCTTCCAGTAAGTCCTGAGATATACAATATTTTTGAGAAATATAGTCCATCCTAATGTTTTCGTGCCGGCTCACTCTCACACATATTTTTTCTCTGTCGCACAACATGTGCACCATGATGTTTATTCATTACACACTTTACTTACCCAAAACATGTGTTAAGGCCACTGCCTTGAGGTCCAGACGTTGTTTGGGCTGCATAAACTGTATTAGTTCTTTTACACTGTCCATTTTTTGTAGTAAACTATTTTTATTTAATATTTTCTTTTATAAAAGCCCCGCGCGAAATAAGAGATTTTCTGGTAGTGTGACCAGTTTTGCAAATCCAAAAAATCCAGACTTTTAACTCATTTTGCACCTGTTAACATATTTTGAGTCGCCTCGCTCATTTTGAGCCTGTTAGCGCAAATAGAGCTGTACCTCACAGTCAAGCTTGCCAGACTTTTTCCGCATTTGTGCTGCCAGATGATTTTGGGCTCCAAATTTAAATCGCACGTTTGAAAATGTTCTGAAGTGTGGTGCTATCGTCCTTTGAAATTCATGTTTTTTCGCCTTTGGTTTATTTATTGAATTTATTCAATACACTTTTCCATATATTTTAATTTGTTTTGCTTTTTTGCCGTAAATTATAAACAGTTACATGTTTTACATTGTACATTTTGTTTAATATTTTATGCTTACTTAATTTTATTAATATGTATTTGTAGTTGTATTTATAGTTTATATGTATGCATATTGGTATATGTAATATGGTTATGCTTATTATGCGTGTGTTTTAACAAAAATGAAAACAGATAAGAAAAAAAACAATGAACCAAATATTTGATTATATCCCTTATTTATGTTATTATTTTAATATATATTTAATAGCTTGTTCTATTTGGTTAATAAGTAAATTTATTTACGTATAAATTAAAGCTACAACTTAGTGTGTGCGTTCTTACAGCAACAAAATGACACAGAAACAATAACAAAAATTATATTATATTATTAACAAATACAAAAACAAAAATGTTATGTAAATATATATTTTTGTTATAAACAAATGCTAAAAAAGAAAAAGTAACTATAATATATTTTAAATTTCCTTTTTTTTTTAAATGTGTTTTTTGTTTATATCACAAGTTAAAATTTTGATTATTGTTTGGTCAATTTTTTGTTTTTGTTTTTACATTTAATTTGTTATACTCGTATATTTACAATAATGAGAAATATACTAAATATCATAATTAAATATGTATATATATATGTATATATATATTTATTAGATAAAGATGTGTTTAATGTATATATAAATTGGTCTATAATCAATTCATGGTGTTACATACGAGGAGTTCTAAGAAGGAGGAATACGAGTATACATCAAACGTTATTTAGCTTAGAGAGTTTAAAATTAGTTCGAGAGATAGAGATTATATAGAAATTCGAGTTAGTTGCATGCGGTTTACATTTGAGAAGTCGAAAAGAACAAAATTTTATTCGATTTAATCGGACTAAGGAAAGTTAATACAATATAATATGTGTATAGTTAATATGTTTGCCTTGGAAAATGCCAGAGGGATATGTAAAAATCGAAAATTGTTTTTTATTTGTTTTTTTCTTTCGGCATTTTCTAGATTAGTCATTCTCTTTTAGATCCCTTTATTGAGCTTCCATTTTGGAGTTCTAGCCTAAGGTTCAGACCAACGACTCTCTAACATTGGTGTTAACCTTTACCTGTAAAATAGTTAGTTAGATTTCGTTCAAATGTTAGTCGTATATGAAGTTTTGTATATAGAGAGTTGATTAGTTATAGATATGTTAGGATCGTTTCGTTTCGAGGGCTATGGCGAAAAGACGCGTAAACTTCGTAACAGCGTGGCCAAAACATTGGCCAGGCACTCGGCCTGCAGAGCCAATTGTCCAGCACCGATTGGGCCAATCGGCACTCCAACAAGTTCACGGAAACTGCTGGCCACATCGTGCACCTTGAGCACAATGTTCCGGGTCTGAAGCGGTGCCGATGTATGCCGGGTCATGTCTTGGGCCAGTTCGGTTATCCTTCTTATGGCCGTCAGACAGGAAGTCAGGTGATCGGGCAGGGTAATCAGCGTCATATCTGACATAGAGGCCACCAGAAATTTGCTGGCTGTCACCAGGGCCAATGTCTGTTCGGTCAGTTCATTGCGAGCTCTTTGGAACTTCTCTTCGTCGATGCTAGAACCACCGCCCGCTGACTGGGCAGCTGAGCACTGAGCAGCCACTTGGTCAAGCTTAATCAAAAGACCAGCCATAGCAATGTCGGTCTTGGCCAGCAGTGCATCGCCATCAATCAAATGGCCATTTTTGATAAAGAGCTTCTCGCCATAGATTGGCTGCGGCTGCTGTTGCTGCTGCAGTTGCGGGGGCTTCTTTGGTATCACTGGTTGTTGCATTTGTTGTTGGTGTAGGTAATGGTGGTGGTTTTGGTGATTGGTTTGCTGGGAGGCAGGCAGACGTGCGGTGGCCGGTATGGGCGGTGGTGTATAGGCTGCGGGCGTTCCATTGACTGGAACCGGAACTGAAACTGGTACTGGACGTGGGCGACTGGCAATGGGCGGCAACGGGGGTTTCTTTGGAGCACTCACCGTCACTGGAACTGGAACTGTAGCTGCATCGCGTGGGGGCAATTGTGGTGGCACGCCAGCCACAATTACACCCGTACCCGCACCCAATCCTCCTAACGCAGCTGTTGTCGTCGTGGGTGTAGTGATTCTCACTTGCTTTTTGGGTGAATAGCGTTGCATTAGCTCAGCACTTTTGGGTGGACGAGCCGGCGGTGGTGATATATCCCCACTTGTGGGTGTACGTGGCGGTGGCTGCAATTCCAAAGTAGTTTCATCCTTCTTTGAGGTGGGACAACAGCTGAATTTGCTCTTTCTCTCTACTGTGGCATACTCTATGACATGCGATGGCTCTGGTTCCTTGCTCCTAAAACTGACAATGCCATTGCCATTGCCATTGCCATTGCCATTGCCATTTCCATTGCCATTTCCATTGCCGTTTGTGTTTAAAGTTTGAAAGAACTCACGCTTGGCTTGCACAGAATTGCTATAGAGACATTCGGGCTCTTCTATTGGCTGCTGCTGCTGTTGCTGCTCCTGTTGATGCTCTAGATTTGGAGGCGGTGGAATTATAAATGACATTATTTCCTCCGGCGTCAGTTCCTTGGCGGGAGTTGCTTTCTGTGTGGGTGGAGCCACCATGATTTTCTGTAGAAATTGATCCAACTCTTCGGTCTTGCCCTCAAATCCTTTGGGTGGAGCGGCATTCATCAGCGACAGCGAGTCCAGTTCATCGGGGGTCTGTGGTGGTGGAATGGCACGTAGATCTATGAGATCCGTATCGGTCTCAATGAATGTATCTTCTCGCACTTCAAAGCCATAGATCTCGGACAGCTGGCGAGCAGCCACATCAGTATCGGCCGAAGTGGCATTGCTAATCTCTTTGAGCTGCTGCAGATATTCTCGTAGATTGTAATCCTTTGTCTCGTTCGCCAGGGCACCGGCGGCCCCAAAATGATTGCCATCCGGACTGTGCAAACCGAAGCTACTACGCTGGGAAAGTTGTTGCTTCACCGGGGCATTGCCACCACTCTGAAGTAGCATCATTTGTGGTCTCCTGGCTGTGGGCGATTGAGCAGGCGATGCCACCGACTCCGAGTCACTTTCGCTCTGAGAGAAATCATTGCCCAAGGCCTGCAAATCACTTAAAAGTTGACTGAAACCATTCAATTTCCTTTGTGGTCTAGGGCTGGAGGTGCTGCACAGACTAGGCTTTCTCTTGGGCGTCGCTGGAGTGGCCGGAGCGGATGAGGAAATCGGTTGTGTTTCTGGTATCGCATTCAATCCCTGGGCTATGCCACTCAGGTCGTGGTTAATAGTTTCCGCTAGCAAAGTCAACGAATCGCTATGCTTGAGAGGATTTGGTGGACCCAGGGCCAGGCTATTGACATTCGAATCTTCGGTGGAAGAGACCTTACTGCTGTTCAGACTATCGCAATCGCTATCAAACTCCAACATGGCTATGGCCTGCCCCTGAGCCTGCTCCTGTTCACTGAGATATTGCTCAGAGGTTTGGACTAGTTGCTGCAATTCCTGCACTCGCCGCAGGACCTGCTCATTCTTGGCCTCCACTGCCAACTGATGATGTTGAGTGCTGCGTCCTTCGCAGTAATTGCTGCCACTGCTGTCACTTAAGCCTGAATCCTTGGCTGCCTCCTCAAGCAATTCGGTAGCCATAACACTATGCAAGTCCAGGTCCGTGCCATAGGTCAGAGAGGCACCAGGTGCCTGTTGTTGTTGGGATAGAATTGCTTTCTGGGGCATCGGGTGATACGGTGGCGTCATTAAGAAATTTATGCTATGGGCTCGTGTGTGGAAGGGAAGCAAATAGCTCCAGCCCGCTGGTAGAACTGTGTGCTGAGAGAGAAAAGCTGGTGCACTATCCGTATCATCGCCAGCCAAATCATGTTCCCTATCTCGCAGCACATTTAACGTGTTGCCCGTCAGCAGACGATAGTAACCACTCAACACTAGACTAAATTCACAGGCATCCCGATCCTCCATGATAAATTTGACAGCACGATCTCCCAACATAAAGATCGATACGCTGCAAGTGACATCATCCTCTCGATGTACCACAACATGGGTGAAGTCCTCAATCGCTGAGATGGGTTGAGGCTAACGAACAGAATGAATTGTAAATGGTTAAATGGAAAATGAAACTGCTTCGAGGACTCACCACCGAGTTACGGGCACTGGATATTTGACTTAGGCCAAAGCGCGGACTCACAAGCAGGACACGCTCAACGCCTTCTCTTTGGTTTGTGCTAAAGCATTTGGCTCCATAGCTGGGTAAACTAGCAATTATATCTAGATAATGGAGTTTGGCCTGCAATCAAAGATGAATTATTTAATAATTTCAGACAAATCAAAGCGGAATCCTATCATACCTGTAGCTGGGTAAGAACCTTGCTAGAAGATCCTGTCATCTCTGCATTTAACTTAAGAAAATGTGATATTAGACGTCTAAGTTCCTTCCGTTTCATACCCTCGCAGAGGGTGACGGGAACGAAACGTTCTAGGCCGAACTCACGTCTGGGGAAAAGACATAGAGAGTTTCAACTAAAGACAGTTGCTTCGCCAAAATGAAGTTAAACTTACTCGACTAGTTTGACGGTTAGCTTGGCGGGTGAGAAATTGTTGGCCAAGGCATGTTGATGCATGTGCAGGGCGGCCAAACGTAGAGCTAATTCCGGTTGCAATTCAGGAGCAAAACGTTCCTGGTTAACATCATTGCAGCACTGCATATACAGATAATCCAAGGCCTGCAGATCCCTCTGAGCCAGTTCGGCAGCGGAAATGGGCACAAAAGTAATGCGAAACAGACAGCGCAATTTGTGGGCACCAGGACGTGCGGCAATCTAAAGAAGGAGAAGAAGGCGAGTTATAGAGAACAAATATCAGAGAGAGATATGTTTGTGGAACTTACCCTGGCTAGCGACTCTTGGGGATCGAGTAGAGTCAACTTGTTGCGCTTTAGACTCTTGACATGCTCCAGTACCAGACTAAAGAGTTCACCACAGCAGAGGCAAAGTTTATCCAACAAAGAACTGACCACATCCTGCACAGTGGTGGTGGCATCATATTTAAATGATTTGGTTTGACCATTCTCAAGAAAAACCTTCAGCACATTTGCCATGGGCGGCACACAAATATCTCCCAGAGAGAAGGCCGATGGTGGAAACAATGGAGCTCCATTGACGCACACACTCTCAGCGAATCGGACACGACTTGGCCTTGTCTTTAGTTTGGCTCGCTTCCCAGCTGACAGAAGTGTGGACTTGCGGCCCGGTAGAACACAATGAGCCATGGGCTGGCAGACGAGTAGATTGACTTGCGTTTCACAAGCCCGCACCAGCTGTATTACATGATCTCGTGGAGCATCCTTCACATCCTCCCCATTGACGGCCAAGATTTGATCCCCAGGCTGGAGTTTGCCAATGCTGGGACCACCTTCGGTGACAAAGCGAACAATGACGGGTCTCTCACTGCCGGCCACGAAACCAAAACCCAAGCTGGCATTCCGTTGCAACTGAACCTGACGTGGCTCTGGCGGATGCTCATCCCAGCGTATACACTCGGGTGCCTCATATGTCGTGGTCTTGTTTATATGGCTGCAAAAAGAAAATTGGTACATATTTAAAGGGCACTCGTTGTCAATTAGGCTAAAGTACACTTACTTTATGTAGTACGATAGACCCTTGGAGTCGATGGCACGTTCCCAGCCATAGGACAGCTCTTCATGCTTGCTCCAATCCTCACACGAAGGAAGCCAACCTGATGTTTGAGCAATATGGCTAAAATAGGTTAAATAAAAAGAAGATAGAAAGACATTTGGGTCAGGTTTGATACCACAAATAATTCGAACTCTAATATTGATCTTAAATTGAGTTTGAAATCTTAAATTCACAGCTCTAAAACCCCATTAAATCGAATTTCTATTCAAGTATAAGTTGAATCGACAATTGGGTCTTTCCGTTTGTGGTCGAGATGAGAATTTTCATGGCACATGCACATAATAATTAGATGAGATGACACCCGACATGTGACCCTGAACTTGTTTGCTTCCATATCAGAGACCCCCATTTCCTTACGGCCCATCCTTTCCTTTGCCTCCACCTTCCCACAAAAATGCAAATACCACTATGATCTCAATGTGTTGGGTCTCTTTTGCTTCCGTCCCTCTACCCCACAACTCTGCCCAACTCTAGGCTAGCAAAATGCATTTCAATTGGCATTAATCAACGCTAATTGGGTTATTTGCTCGACTATGCAATAAACTGCAGCAGTAATCGGGGCCACAAGAGCAAAACCCAGACCCCAGTCCTCAAACCCCAATCCCCAAAACCCCCCAATGCAAAACCCAATACAATATAATTCGCAGTCAAACCCACAAGCAAAAACAAGCAGCTAACCCACTGGCAAACAACCCACCTTGGTGGCTTCCGTTGCTGTCTTTCCTCATTTCCTGGCTGCACACAATTGTGATAATTAGTTTTGCACTTTTGCACACTGACAGTGATAGAGAAAGAGAAAAGCACAACTAGCAGCATAGAAACAGAGAGAAACCCAAGGCAAGCGTGTGGCATACGGGCCAATGCCATAGAACCCGCAACCAGAGACCATGCTAGACCAAGCCAGGCCAGGCCAGGCCAGGCCACAGAGCTCGCTCTAGAAATCAGCGACAAACCAGAGCTGCTCATTCAACAGTGCTCACAGTCTACCCTGGGCCACGCCCACACTCAAGTGCCAATGGCCATGCCCACACCCACACCCACACAGCCATCCACATCTATTTCACTCGCCATCTCTTATGGCATTTTGTGCGCTTTTGAGTTTGATGTGCAACAAAGTGTAAAATTATTTAATAGAATTTCGTGCATAATCAATTTATGTGCAGCAACCAGCCAGTCAGCCACCCGGCAGAGCAGCAAAGCAGCAGAGAAAACAGAAGGACGAACCAGATTCACCAAATCCAGCATGGCCAAAACCTAGTCAGACAACATAACCATCCCAGCTAGTTGGAATATTATTATGAGAAAATCTTATGAATAACTTGGCAGGAAGAGCATTTTACAACTCAAATTCGAATTTTAATGCATAACTGATGCCACTCTGCAACTGCAAAATCAAAAACTGTAGCATACTTATTTGGGAAACTGAAGTAGAAACCACATTGTTTGAGATTTCGCCCGTTATCCATTTAACTAACTAATAATGTTAATTGTCTTACACACTTGAACAATTATTTTCTTAGTTTGTAATATAAAATTTCCTAAGAGTTTACACTAAAAATCTGAAGTAAAAAGCTTCTCTGACGGCTGTTGCTTTCTGTTAATTTGTAATAGATTTTTAGAATATGAAAATTGCCTTAAAGTTGCCAGTTGAAATGTCAGGCTCAACATTAAATCATATCTTAGTTCTGTTTACTTTAATTGTTGTTAATGCCTTTTAACAAATGAAATAGAGAGAAGTTCAAGTGAACCATATATAAATTTGTTGAATGAGTTTCAGTGTTTTTGTCTACTATCTAAATGTTTAGAGCTTGGTGGTTGTTTAATCATCTAAATAATCATTTAATTTACTTACTTGCAGTAATAGAGTCGACCCTCCTTGCCAACATGCGCTGTCCAGCCAACCTTGAGTTTCTCTTGTATTATGGCCAAATGTCGATCAATTTCGCCCCAATTTCCGGGCATGCCATGCTGAGGATGACTGTGACCCAAAAGTGGCCCATATATTCCCGTGTTGACAGTTGCCTCCGATGTGGTTGTTGTTGCTATTGTTGTTGGGGTTGCTGTTGCTGTTGTCGTTACCGTTGCCGTTGCTGTTGTCGCCTTTGTTCCGGAGTCCAACTGACATCCGGTAACTTCTTGGCTTACAGCAACGGCAGAAACGGCGCCAGACGCAAAAGCGGATTGTGTGGGCGTGGATTGTGGGGCATGATGGGTAATGGAGCCATTAGATTTGGGCAGTGTTGTCAATTGTGGTGATGATGTTCTTGTCAGTAGCAAGGGCTTGGACACTATGCCTGATCCTGCCCCTCCGCCCGCTCCTCCTCCCCCTCCTCCTGTTCCAGCTGTTGTATTGTTGGTGGCATTTTGTAGCGGATAGACATCACTATTCGAACGCCCCGAAGGCAGTAACATTGTCGAAACACATTCGCTGCAAAAGACAAAAGATAGAAAGAGAGAGAGAGATTGAGAGAGGAGCTCATGTTAAGTCAATTCAGTTGGCAAACCATTTTCACACATTGTACTACTACTACATAAAAGCTACAAAACATCATTCCACTAGTCAGTCGGCCGCCTCGACCCACTTTTTTCGCACAAGGAACGAGAGAGTGGTGGGGGGGGAGAGAGGGTTGAAAAAGCATAAAACAGGCTCGTCTGGATATGCGATACGGGACAAGCCCATAAGTCAACTTGCTGCATTGGCATTGCCATTGCCGTTTGTCTTTTTTTGGGCGGCCACAGAGGATGGGGCATTGCAGTATGGATTGGGCGGAAAACTGGTCTTCTTGTCGAACTCCAGACACAATTACCATCATCATCACCAGCACCATCGTCATCACGATCCACATGATGATCATGCAGCTTTTGTGGGATAGGTTCGGGTTCAAGTTTGTAATGTTATGACACAATTTCTTTGTTGCATTGCAAACTGGTTTCACCTTAAGCCAAGCAAAATCTTTAATTTTCAATACCATGTGTATAAAATTGATCCTATAATTTCACTCTCAACTATTTTTGTTTTGTGTTGGCATAATTTGTTCACGTTTTTGAATACTGTTAACCAAGCATTTCGTGTGATAAGGACTGTGACGAAGACAAATTGACCTACTCTAATCTTAACAATAAGTAAGACCTAAAAAGAACTAAAATTATAGTTTAACTGTCCAAAAGTCAAGCAGGAAATCATTAATATAAAACATTCAATTCTCTTGCTTTTATCTGAAGTCTTAATTTATTTGTTTAAAAATTTCACAAATTCTTTTCAAAAATTTAATTTATAATAAAGAATGTTTAGATATAATATTTCATTTTGAATGTTGTACAAAGATAAAACCTAAAAACATAGCTACAGGAGAAAGACAATGTTTTAGAATAAATGTAAATTTCCTAAAGACATTTTGGCAAAGTTTATTGAAGGAAGTTTTTTTATCCGACACACTCCTTAGTTTTGTCCTGACTGGGGATAATAGATTCAGTTTGCTGTCCTTTGGATTCAAGCAAACCAAAGCGAAAAATCTGTATCATCTTGCTTAGTGTGTGTGTGTTTGTTGGTGTTTTTGTTTGTTTACTTGCGCAATTTCATTTTAAGAGGAAGGCAATGCAATGCGAAAGGTAGACACCGACCATGGAAGAGACAAGACACACTTCAATGGGAGAGTGAAGTGGCAATGGCAAGAGAGATTCACCATCAATAAACGAGATACGACAGAGCATAGCCAAACAAAGAGACATCCATTAGTCGAGGCAAAATGCTAAACCAGATGATGGTGACGATGATGATGATGAGGACGATGATTATGAAGAGAGAGGATGTGGATGTGGATGTGAATGAGGATGAGCTGGCACGTAAGTAACTAACGGCTTGGCAAACAACTGCCAATTGCCAACTGGCAGCGTCCAAACTGGCAACGATGTGGTCAAATTCCTACAACTACTTCAACTTCTTTTTCATTTCATTTCTTTTTTTTTCTTTCTTGCGGTGTAAAAAGTTTTATAAACAACTTCACACACATGTAAGCACACTCGCACACTCAAACACTAAGAAACTAGAACACGAGAACAATGTTTTGAATTACATTTTTCTTCTTTTTTTGCTGGACCAAAAATGACTAAGGAAAAGAATGTGTACAATACTTGGCAATATTTCTCTAACATCTTCTTTCTTTATTTTTGTTCTCTCAATTTGAGTATTTTGATAATGTAATGGAACGAGAGAAAAATTTATAAAAAATATTCCACAATCTTCTTAATAAAAAATTGTCAGCATAAAAAAATTTAACACAAAAACAAGAGAGGTCCTTTAAGGACAGTACATACACTGACAATATCCTATTAAGTATCTCTTTAAGGTTTTTCTATTCCATATTTACCTTGCCATATACATAAATACAAATGATTGTCCAAATTGTTCACAATAATATCTAATATCTCAGGTAAAAAGGTATATAATTAGTCTAAACTCTAAAATATAGCATGTAATGAAATGAAATGAAATAAAACAACCTCTACAAAAGTTCAAATTATGATATGAATAAAAAGTTACTGAAACCTATTATCAAAAAAACGAACAACAAAATGATATCTTAATTTTTTAGTAACAAGTTTAGAGTATCATATTGAAAAGTGTAACCGATATGAGAGGCTAGATCTATAAGTGGATAGTGTATGGGTAAGGGGTTAGCAGAAAATGGAATACTAATGGAAATGGGAGCGACACTTCCAGTGCGAATGATTTGTGTCAACAGAAAAAGGCAGCTGCAACAAAAAAACAAATAATAAAAATGTTGAAGAACTTGGCTCGTTGACAGAGATCAACTTTAGAGAGATACACATAGAGACACAGTTTGCTGGGGGAGAACTATGGACAATTGTAAAATGTCAGTGCGGAAATTGTGTGAGCAATGAATAGAACTGTGAAAGACAGCCATCAGATAGAGAGAGAGAGAGAGAGATAGAGAGAGAGAGAGAGATAGAGAGAAAGAGAGAGGTCTGAGTTTCAGTCTCTGCCTGATGATGGGGCGATAAAAAGACGTGCAATGAGAATGAAACTGTTGACCAAACTGTAAAGTAAAATGAAATCAAATAAAGCCAGGCTTAAGATGAAAAGCACAAATTGTCCCAGATCCGTTCAAATGAAAGGTACAACAACAGAAGCAGCAGCAACAGCAACACCAACAAATAAGAGGGGGAGATATCATTTTGCCAGACAAGAAATTAAACACAATTTGCGGTTTCTGTTTTTGTTATTTGTATTAAAGACTCCACAATTTGTAAAGATTTGCTGCCGCTGTTAATGTTGATGTTGCTGCTGTTGTAATGTTGTTGTTGCTGCTGCTGCTAAAGACATTTCCCTCCCATTTTTATTTCTCGCTACTTTTGCTTTTACCAATTTTGTTTCGTTTCGTTTCGTATTGTTAATTGAAAAGAAATTACGTTTGGCACAATGGAAAATGAAATAAAATTGCTTGACGTTATTTATTTTTGTTGCCGTTGTCGTCGCTCATTTCAATTATATATTTTACACAAAGTAAAAGTGGAAAAATGTTGCTGCCCCTGTGTGCATATTTATTTATTTGTTTCTACTTTTGTCTGTGTTTTCTGCACTCCTACCTCACAGAAAACTCACTCAAAAGAAAGTCAAACATTTTTAAAGTGTTTCGCAGAGATTCAGTTCGCCCAATGGCTCCATCATAGCCGTGTGCATGCAATGGCATTTAGTCAGATCGTTATAAAATATATATATGTATATAGTTATAATAATATTCCAGCTTATTGCCGTTCCATATTGACCGCTTCATACCCAAAACCCATATCGCTTTAATATGTATATATCTACGTATATTGCTGGCTTTAGCTTGACTTGCGGTTGAACGTGATTTTTAAAATGTCACGCACACAACAATTTATACGGGTGCTTGGAAGAGGGTAAAGCGCTGTGGAAGTGGGGGAAAGTGAATGGGGGTAAAGTGGTTGGGTGATTGGGGCGAAAACTTAATGAAATGTTTCTGCCGCTGCTGGTGATAACAAATCATTCATAAAACTTGCATTCATTCGATAACAAGCAAAAGATTTCATCTACAAAATTGGAGTACTTGAAAAGTATTCATGATATCTTGACATTGGTTTTAATGCTGATTGAATGAATAATTCATAAGTTTTCAATTATAATTTTATTCATGCAATCAGCAATTAAAAAAAACAATCTTCAAATATTCTCTCTCTTCACTTTTAACCACATTAAAGTTCAAGCTGAATTATAATTATTAAAATAAAAGCAGCGAAACATAAAATGTTAATTGTTCGTTAGTATATTTTTAAATAATTTCAAATCTATATTTTTCCTTTACTGTATTGCAAAAGGATATATTTTCTTGAAACTGGATCGATTTCTATGCAAACCAATTTGATGTAACAATTCAGCAATCTATCAAATGCTGCAAAATACTTTAATAAATGAAAAGAATTTATCAAACCATCGAAACATCAAACAAATGGATTTTGATCAGGAATTTAAAAAACAGCTATCAATATAGGGAAACCTTTCTGGCATTCTTCGCTTTTATCTTAGTTACTTAACTTACTTTGATGAATCATAGAGCAATATTTCTTGTGGCTACTTGAATGAAACTTTAATCACATTTGCTATATCATTAACGTGCAATGGCAATATGTCGAGCATTGTAACACATTCTCTTTGATTCATCGCAATCTTCCTCTCATTAGCAGACTCATTTGGCACGCCCAAAAGCCGGCAACACTACAACAATACAATTACAACTTGCTTTTATTTTTGGTTTTTTTTTTGTTTTTTGGGGCGAAACTTTTAATTGATATACGAGAACCGGCTGTACACACACAACACACTCGACACCTAAACCAAAACGTAACAAAACAAAAGTAAAGAAGAACAAAAAAAATAAGAGAAAAAAACTTGGATTATACGAACCTAATAATGAGTTTTTAACAAGTTTACAAACCAGGCAAGCGAAAAGTGAAGGAGTGACTGAGAATGAGTAAGACAGCAGCAATTTATTTTCAGCCCAATGACAGACTGTCTGACTGACTGAATGACATTCAGACAAATAGACGAACCAACAGATGTTTGTGTTATTTGTATTGACAAAACTTTTTAATAAACATAACAAAACAAAAACGAAGAAACAAAAAATGTCTCATGCAACAGTCAAAGAGAGTCAAAGACGACAAAAAGGCGATGACGGCGCACCTGACTGACATGACGTGACTGAGAGAGACAACTGACATTTCTGCCTCAATGAAATGCAATTTTCACGTACTCGAGTCACATTTCATGACCCAATCATGGTGGACTTGTTGTGAGTGGGGGGGCGTTGAGCAAAAGATGGTTCTCTTTCGGTTAACCTGATTGATTTCAACGTATTCATCAGTCTATTCGTGGGTTATGTGGGTGAGCGGCAAGGAGGTAGGAAACCCAAAAAACATCTCTTGGTATGCGACTGTCGTTGCCAGCTTTCTCAGCTGCACGTGTCCATATCAATGTGCCAGTCGTCGTATTTCTAATATCGTCAGTCACGACGTAACACTGTGAGCTCCGGTTTTGTATAGTTGTTGTTGTTGTTGTTCTTGTTGGTAGTTGTGGTAGTGTTAATAAGACTTGCGGCTTCTGAGGCCAGGCTAAGGCAATCTGTTAACACACCAGGCAGACAACCAACCAGCCAGTTGCTGCGGCATGATAAGTAGAAGAGCTATGAGTTTGTTATTTAGGAAGGAGGATTCTTAAATTGGCCCTAAAGGCTGACTGGATGACGTCTTGATTAAGGAGTCTGTAAATAGTAGCAGCTGGTCATGGTCATAACCCAAGTAAATTCTTCTTCAGTATTGGGTCGCAAAGCTTTCTTGTACTGTAAATATTTGAACAAGAAATTTATTACAACTGTGATTGCCAAAATTTGGAAAATATTCTGAACAGATAAGCTGCACGCAATTTTAAATTAATATCTCAAATCTTTAATTGAAAGTTCTGAATTAAATAAACAAACATAAAATTCCATTTGAAGAATTTAAATAAAATTCAATTGATTAAAAAAATATTTTAAAAACTCTAAACTTATTCTTGGTATATTTATTTTTTTTTAATTTACAAAAACCAACAGAAATAAGGAGTTCGAGAAATATATCTTAAGGTTTTTTCATATTTCATTTTCAGTTAAGAAAGTAACCTTTTGAATGGAGAATTTTCCAAAATCCATTTCCCTTTATGTACTTTACTTCAAAGATTTGTTTATTAATTATAAAGCATTTGGCAATTGTTAAATTAAATATTAGTGTAGTTATTTACTCAAATAAAAGTTTCCGTTGCAAATACGTTAAAAGCAAATTTAAATTGAATGCTTTATTATCAGTCTCGGCCAGACATAAACAGATATCTGATCTGAACAAAAGCCTAAATTTTACAGCCAAAAAAGAGCAAATTAATTTATATTCATCAAATTTGCAATGCTATTCCTCTTTTCTCTTTTGTGGGATATCTGCCTGGTGTTTATTTTGTCAAGCCGCAAAAACAAATTAAATCTAAACAACTTAAGGCGGAGATTATGCATCCAATTTCAGTGTAATCATTTGCCTAAATGGTCTTCCCCCTCTCTAAAAACACATCTCAGCTGGGTGGGAAAGTGGAGCTCCTAGTTAAACACTTGAAAAATTTGAAAATCTGGCAGAAAAGTGGAAATCTAGAAATAAAAGACACACTTGTATCATTAACAGCTGTTCACATGACACATGACAAGAGACAGTGGACGGAAGAAGACAAGGCCAGGATGACGAGGCCAACTTGGAGATGGCAAAGAGATATAAAGGGAGGATGGAGAGGCCACAGGGAGGAGAAAAGTTCCTTCATCTAACAACAATATGAACAACAATTTTACAACACGCCTCTCTATGTGCCGCTAATGACTGCGAATGAACCTCCTTGACACAATTAGAACAACAGAAAGAGAGAGAGGGAGGCGTAGGTAAAAGTGATTGGGTGGGGCCCTTTGAATGGCCTTTTTTTAGGTTGGTGAGCACCTGGGGACATGTCCGACCGTACGCCTGCCAGTCTGCCTCTCTGCCTTCTCGCTTCTGCCAGTGTCAGCTTAAAATAATGGTAACAAATTGCTAAATTGTTTAATGTGCGAGGCTCGTTTGGCAATTTGTCGTCCTTCATTTGTCGCGCGCACCCAACGTAATTCTGGCAGGGTTCGGAGGACACACAATAGGATGAAGGACACAATTGGCGTTTCAACTTTGGCCAAAAGCGATTTATTGATTTTCGAATTTAACGGTTTTATGCTTTATTGGCCAACCCAATTGTTAGCCATTTGTTTTTGCCCTTAAGGCTGAAAGCCACTGCTCAAACCGCCAAACCCTTAGCACCCTCACACCCTTCCTGTTTCCAGCCATTCCATCATTCTTTTAGCCAACTTACTTACTTATTGCCGTTTGCCTTTTCACTTGAAATCTAAATGTCAATTCGATTTGGTTACCGATTCTTACAAATGGCCATTGATGGTTAGTCTCTCCCCCTCTCTCTGTATCGCAAAACCTTCCCTCAAACTACACAAATTTGTTTGGCGAATTAGTCGCTTACACTAAAGAAAGAAGAGAAGTCAAAGGAAGCAGTAGGAACAGAGATAGAGAGAGAGAGAGAGAGGGAAAGAAAGAGAGCGACAGAAAACAGCTTTCAAGGTGTGCGTGTGTAAGCCCAAGGCAAGCAATTTATTGCATACGTTAAAGGGAATTCTTTTTTTATTGGGTAGGAGATGGAGGATATGGGCGCCTGGCCACGCCCATCTTAGTTCAGCCAGGCGGCACTAAGAAGCAGCAAGTGGACGGCTTAGGTTTATCAATGAAACAGCATTTGACCTTAGCCTTATCAGAGAGACCTTAAGGAAGAAGATGTCAGACTGAACTTCAGCCTCCAACCACATTAACCTCCACCTCCTTCTTGCCCTAATCTTCGTCCTTTTACTCCATTCGCCATTCAGCTATATATTCCCCATTGAATGGCATCCACACTTGTTTTCTTGAGTTGAGTTTGGCTTGGGATTTTCTCGTTGCTGGTCTGAAGTCTTAGAAAATTCCATTGCCGACAAGTTGGCAAATATTTTTACACAAAAACTTTTATCAAACATACAAATAGACGACGACTATCTAGCATAATGGACGTTGAAGGTTTTCATCTGTTCCGTAAAGTAAAAGAAAATAATTCTATTCAATCGATAATGATGCCATTCTCAGAATTTGATTATGTGAATTCTTAACAATTTTAAACAGAATTTAGAAAACAAAAAAAATAAGAAGAAAGAAAAGTTTTGCAATAAATGGCATTCCATTTGAAATTAATTAAAGTGAATCGATTGATTTTTTTTTGGTTTTCTTTGGGTTTTCAAATTAAAGTCGAGTCAAAGTTGAAATGCTGCTTAGGTAATCAGAAGCTTCTTTGCCAGGCAAACGCCGTGGCGTCAATTCACTTGGCTTGCACACAGGTAGCCTTGAGTTCTGCTTCGATTGCCACTCGTATGCACTGACAAAGGGCTTTTTGTCTATAAATACATATCTAGTGACTACCGACTACCTTCCTATAGACATTGGTTGGCAGACAACACCAATACCGATATAAACACCGACACAGTCACGTACAAGGACTCAGGACTGGCTTCTGTGACAGGACACGGAAGCATGGAAACGCCCCCAAGGCGCGCATTAATTACGACTTCCGGTTCGGCTCTTTTATTCAAACGGGGGGGACGGCAAGGCGTTAGATAACACAAAAAAAAGAGAAAGAAATGCCATTAAACTGATTGACTGACAGAATGAATAAATGATTGAATGACTGAATGAGTGAACGAAGCCTAACAGAACCATTTGAGTATGACTTAAATGTCACGTTTTTACAATGCAAAAGCAAAAACAAAAAAAAGAAATCTAAATCGATGTACATAGCTATAAAGTGTGGAAATCTGTGGGAAAACCCCTTAGCTTCCCCCAAACACTCCTCCAACACAATTTTCTAACCTGGAATGAGTACAATCAATAAACATTTAAAAATTGAGGCGGTTTTTTTGTGTTTACATCAGAAAATAAAGGGATAGAACATGAGCATTTGTTAACAAGTGTGAAATGAAATGTTGAGAAAAACCAAAATTGACGTAGGAAAATTGGGAAATTAGTGCAAATGCATATATTCATATGTATGTATACAATGTTCAAATATTTCAAAATGCCAAAGTGTGACAAGGGGGGAAGAGATAGAGTGTGTGAGAAAGAGAGGAGTGGGAGGAAAAACAAAGGGATTATTGACTTGGCGCAAGAGTTTATTTTACGCCAAATGAGCTCAACCGCAAAATATCGATTTAAATCAATGTCCGTCCATCTTCAGAACTCATTGGGTCTTTGGTCTGTGTTCTCCTCTGGCAAGTGGATTTGTCTATACATGTTTAATGGTCTGCTGGTTGGATCTCTGGTCTGAGTTCTCCTTTTTTTTCTGTTTTTGGGGTCGAACTGAGAACTCATGATGGGGGGCAGGTCGCGTTGCCTCCATGAATGGGAAAGCGTGCACATGCCCAACGCCAGAACGTTTGATCTGAGGCACAGCGATGGCACACAGAGATGGCAATAGATGGTGGAGAGGGGAGAAGGAGGAGAACCAGTGGCAATGATATGGGGGACATGGGGTTTGGGGACACGAACTGAGAGGGATACCCGTTGACGTTGACGTTGCCATGGACGTTGTTGGTGTTTCTGTTGCTGCCTCGTCTTTTATTTTTAGCCGTATCGACGTCTCAGCTATAAATATTATTTCTATTTTATTACACATTTTGTGTGTGATTTTCAACTCGTTTTTGTTTTTTTTTTTCATCTCTCTGTGTTTTAACCAAAATGTTAAACTTTTTCAATAAATTTCATGTTGGGTGTTTGTATCTAAACATCTGGGCACATCACGTGCCAATCCTTGTATAAAGCCCTTTCAATATTCTTGCTCTCTCTCTCTCTCAATCTTTTTTATACATGTTGTCCAAAATAATTTCATATATGCTTGTAGGTATATAAAAATTATATTATTATTGTACAACAATAACAAGAAAGCAGCAAATTGAAAGATCGTAAAAATGCATAAATATTGTAGAGCCCAAACATGTTTATGGCTATCGTAAAGAAAGTCAGATGAAATCAAGGAAATGGATTGCCAGAATTCTTAACCAGAAATAATAAAAATCATCAAAACAGAAAACCAAGACAAAGACAAAATATACAAAAACTCTTGAGATAAGGATCAATGAAATTTATGTTATTTCAATAAAAAAAAGAATATGGAAAATGTTTTTCTTCTATTTGTAATAAAGAAAACATCATAATAACAAATGAATATTTTTTAATTGCTACAGTCTTTAGCCTTTTTATTTATTTCCTGATGATATATAAAGGATAAATTAAGAAACTAAATGTTGAAAAATCGTCTGTATATCGTTTCGTTTCCTATGTGTTTCGATCTTAAAATAAGCGTCTGAAAGGGAAAGTTAGTCTTACCTAAGAATTTCCATTTATTAGCTAGTCTAACTTCTCAGTAAGTTAGTTCAGAAAGTGTTTAAATTAAGCAATTCTATTATATTAAATAAAAAGAAGGCATTTTATGCTTTAATTTGGTTGTATTTTATCACCTTCCATTTACTGGCAGCCACAAATTGCAGCCCATTATATATTATGCTCTTCATTCGGTCTATCATCTGGATGCACAACAATCGAATTGCCATTACCATTCCGGGGCATTGAGGCATTCTCGGCCATCCCGTAAATGACCTGACCAACACACACAAACACACACACACACAATAGATTGTATTTTTTATTACGCGCCTGGACAAATATTGATAAGAAGCAGAACCAAAACAAAATCATTGTAAAAGCCATTCCCAGCACCAAAATAACAAACAATAAAAATTCAGAGACAAAAGTGGTAGGGGGGTTGGGAAGGGAAAAAACAAAATAAAGCAAACTCTGAGTCGAGCTCAAACATTGTTGGTTCTTCTATTGGATTTCCACCTTAATATGAACTTGTTTCTCATTCTCTTGTTGTTGTTGCTGTTGTTGATGTTTTGTTTTTATTTATTTAACCCGCACTGAAATGGAATTCTGTTGAAATCGGCTTGATCTTGATATCTTTCTCTCGGGCATTTTCAATTCCATTCTTTTCACAAGAGGAGAGATCTCTCTTAAATAAACGAAGACTTATGTGCTATATAGTACGTTGAGGCCCCTTGTCACTCATAACTACAACCAAGTTGAGTCGTCGGCGGTCGTCATCGCCAGAAATGCCAACGCCTCGTTGCCTCATTTTCGCTTTTGCCTTCGCCTTTAAATTGTGGGTCTAAGGGTCTTGGCTGTTATTGCTTGGGCAATGTTTAGAGACAAGTGATCTTTCGCCTCTAACATATAACTCATCGCCTCCTTATGGCCCTCCCTCCCTCCTCTCTCCGCGCTCCTAAAATGCAATTTCTTGTTGTTTTTGTTTAGAAGAGCTAAAGACTTTTGTCGTGATAGATTTTCTTGTCAACATGTTATATGTATGTAGTCAAATACGTGTGTACATAATACTTTGCCTAATTGATGTCTGTGTGTGGGGGGATCGATTAGGAATGAGTTCCTACTCAAAAAATGTCACCACAATACTAATAAAACAGATTAAGTAAACACTTTTAAAATTTCTTTGATTTGAGCTCTCTTTTTCAACATGTATGAAAGGAATTTATTCAGTTCTACGAATTAATATCAATCTTTTTTTCACAATTGTTATTTCTTATTAAAAATTCTGAAACGATTTGCAACCATAAAAATTTCTGATACAGTTATTTGGTTTTATTTTCAAAGCTTTCGAAGAAATCCAATTGTGTTTATTAGAATTCTGTGCTTAAAATAATCTCTAAGAAATTATGTTTAATATAAAAAGTTATAGGGACAGCTATACATTTTTTTCCCGTTTAAATTTACAGCATACTTGAAAATTATCATCAATTCCAATGTCAGTTGGCTCTTCAACTAAAAGCATGTTTATGTCTCAACAAGATGTAATCGATATACATATACTTTACGGTCCTTAGAGCGCCTGCCAATCGAATACTCAAGAGTCTACTCACACTTGGCCCCGAAAAAGATTCCAAAAAGAATGACTACAACAACAACAATGTTATTGCCGCAGTGCCATAAATGTTGGCCAACTTTTCTCTGGTGGTGTAGAGAGGTCAACATTATATATATTGTTTGGCTTGGCTTGAAGATTGCCCCAACCTCCCTGACTTTTGGACATAAATATAAATGAACTAATTTAGTTTGTCGCTCTATCTCCGTCTCTCTCACGCTCGTTTATTCATTGTGTCTGTGGCTTTTTGGCGGTTTTATGGACCGCTAAGCCTGGGAATTTCTCACAGTGTAGCCAAGAAGCAGAAGTGTAGCGTAATAAATTAATTTTATTAAATCAAAAACAGAATTCAGTTCAGCAATAATTCTTTGGCGCATTTGTAAATTGGTCAAAAGTAGTTCCTCTTTTTTGGCTGACGTTGTTGTGTGTTTGTGTGTGTCTATGTTGGCCTCTTGCTCTTCTAGCCACTTATTGCCTTTTGCTGCTGGCGTCACGGTGGGCGTCTTAAAATTGTCTTGACGACCACGCTGCCAGACAGCAGAAGCAGCAGCAGCCACCACCACCACCACCACCACCACCGACGCCGACGCCGATGCCGCCGCATCAAGCAGCCAACCAACTTAGTTTTTAAACCTAAAAAGAAATAATTATGTATGTGGGATACATGGGCAGAGTGAGCACAACTAAATTAAGCATATTTTAGCTATTTTTATATACAAAAAATTGGAGAAAAAAAAATGAAGACAAAAAAAGCCAATGTTATTGTTGTTGTTTTTTTTTTTGTTGCTTCTTGCCATTTGTTAATGGCTTTGAAAGATGGAAAACTCTTTCGCAAGACGCCAACAACGACAGCGAGAACAACAACAACAACAATAAGAGCATCCACCTGCATATAGAGAGACAAGCCAAAAAAAAATTTAAAAAGACGAGGCGTCTTCTCATCATTCTCATCCACATAATTATTATACCTACATTGCCTTTACAAAAGTAAGGGTATATCTAAGACTCCCAACATTGACTGACTTCTTAATAAACGACGACTTCAGTCTTTGGTCTAAAGCCAGAAGGGCCATAAAAGTATATAGTTTAAAGAATTAGACAATCGTGGAAATAGAAATTAAACTGAACAAAAATAAAAATGATAGCAGATAAAAGCCAATCTTAAGCAATCTTTTAAATCAAAATCTTCAATTTAATCATTTAATTCTAGTGAGTTTGGCATAAGGACTCGAAAAATACTGGGTATATAGTAGTCGGATGCGTATCTTAGTCTAAGCATCATCATCTGCAATATCGTTTTTTTTTTCTTCCTACCAACTATTTTTTGTAATTTATTTTTAAAAAATCCCCCCACACAAAACTAAAATGACACCGGAAGTTGTGGCTGCCTCATCTGCTTTTTCTTTTCTTCGTTTCTCTCCCTTCATGTCTCAATATCTCATTTGCTCTCTCTCTCTTTTTTTCGCTGTTGGAAACCCCACAAATGCTGTATGTGGAGACAAATTACTTGATTTGCATACCATACACCCAAAGAATTCTCTCACAAAAACCTCTCAACATTGTCATTTTTTTTTGTTTCCTACCCTCAGCTTCTTGAGCTTTTCATTTTCGTCTTGTTTTTTTTTTTTTTTTTTTTGTATGGAAATGTATCACACAATGTCTGTGTATATTTGTGTTTCTTTTTTATGTGTATATTTTTTTTATTTTCTTATTGTGTCTTTGGGGCGCGCGCAAATTTGACGCGCAACCAAGCGCAACAACTCCCCGCATCGCCCTGTGCCTCCAATTGACCCATTCTTCCCACTCTCGGTTAGTTGGACAAGCCGGCTTAGCCTCTAAGACCGTTTCATTCATTCATTAATGCTTTAAGTCTCTGGCCGCCTCCGACGACTTGATCCAGCGCCAGTTGTAATGCAATAATTTTATTTTTATTACATGATTCTCTTTTATACCTAATATTATATGTATATAAGTTCATATAATGCAAGCTGAGATTGTAATCTTCTATAGGATACAAAAACGAAGCCAGAGTCTATTGTTGGCTTCTAAATTACAGAGATCCAATCAACAATTGAATTGTGAGCGAAAGCTGTTGAAAGATTTATCCTATTTATAATGTATTTATAAGAGATCAACAGATGGTTTAAAAATACATAATGAATGTTCAAGATTTGTTTCTATCTTTTTATGACTTATCCATAGAAAAGAAAACAATATTATGGGCTCCGAAATGATATATGAGGCAAAAGAATTTTTATTGTATTTATTGAAAGATGAATGTATGAATATGACTTAAGGCAGTCCGAACCCAATTGTATTTATAGTTTTTTCATTCAGCTTTAAGCTTGAAGTGGTAGTGCGTATAAGTGAATCGTATTATAACTTGTCTTTAAACAATGTGTTTATGCCGCAGATAAGTTCTCTCTCCTCTTGATGAAATTTTTCATCCTATCTCGTCAACTATTGGATGATAACGATCCCTGATCAGCAGTTCTCGGTAGATGAGTTGTCTAAATGTAACTAAACATCGCGGATCGTATAAGTTGATGGCCATATAATATAGTTAGGTTTATAGTTTATGCAACTATATTTAATACAAAATAATAATCATAATATATGAAGTTTACTAAAAGGATTGAGGATTCCAATTGCAAGTTGTAATTAAATTGGTGATAATTTTTTGTTGTGCAACTAATCGTTAGAGAGACGGCGCCAAAGGTGTAACATCTGATTTTCCAAGTCGAATATTACAATCAGAATCCAATCCAAGTCAAATATTACAATCAGAATTAAATACATATATGAGGTACTTTTAAAAATAGCCTAGCCCTAATAAGCATTAAGACAGACGAATCTAAGTTCAATCAGCTTATCAGACTGTCTATTATAGGTACATAGTACTTATATTCGAATTCATCATTATGTCTACATGCACCTGTTATCTCATTTCACCTTAGAGTGCAGCTCAAAAAAAAAAATGTCATTTGCAACGCAACAATAATAACACGACAACAACAAAACCAAAGAAAGAAGACAAATGGAAAACCAATTTACTTGAAAAGAGGCTCAAAAGAGGCCTCAACGAGTTGTAGAGATACGTAATACTACATATGAACAGACATACGTATCATCTACGTTGAGAGTTGAGTCGACAATAAAAAAAATGTAGGGAATTAAGTCAGTCAGTCACTCAGTCAGACACTCGGCGGAGGCAGTCAGTCGGTATAACAGTAACTGAAGTTAACTGAATTTGTTGTTGTCTGCATTTTCATTTTCTTTCATGTTGTTGCACAATCCGATGAAAGTCTTACTCAATCGAAAACTGCAGTTGCTGCTGCCGATAGAAAGAGAGAGATAAAAAATAAAGAGAGAGTGCAATAGAGAGGGAGACAATGACTCTGGTTGGACAAAAAGTACAATTTCAGTTTGAATGCAACGCGACTAATTAGTTTTGAGTCTGTTGCAGCCTGCTGACTGCTGCTACCTCTGCTGCTGCTGTAATCTTGCAGCAGACAGCGACAATTTTCCCACTGAATTTTCACAGTGTTTTTTGTGTTTCCATTTCGTGTATTTTCTTTTGGTGTCCGCTAAAGAAAAATCAAAAGCAACAAGAAAAAGAAGACAAAACTGAAACGCAAAGAAGAATTCACCAGCTACGAAAAACTTTTCTTTTTTTTTTTTGCCTTGGAGGGGGGCTGGGGCTGCTCACTTTTCGTTTCTTGTTTTGTTTCTATTCTGTTTGTATCTGTTATGTGTCCCAATGGCATCGTTTTAGTACTCCCCATATATATATGTACATATCTACATCTAAATCTAAATATTTAAAAGTTCATAATGAGATATGTTGAGTGTTCATTAAATTGGAATATTTAAATAATGTTAAATGGAAGGCAATGGTAGAGACAGAGACAGACAGTGAAATAGAAACCAGTTGCCACAATTCTCAAACAATATAAATGTTGGCAATATCTCAATTAATTTGGGTTTTTGTGTTTTAACCGAAAAGTAAATAAGATAAAATCCGTAGATCGATATAGATACAGCTTATCTACAATACAATACATATATGTACATACATTTGTTAGCAAAGTCTTGGAGAAATAAATTAAATAGATTTTAATTAACATTTTCACAGGTAATCACCCTTAAGGTGTTTGGAATTGTCGGGGAAAACTTTTCAAAGTGTTTTGGCCTTGGCAAATTTTTAAATAACACAAAGCCCTAATATTAAAATAGAATAATGAAAAGACAAAAGTTTAAAAGGATTAAGCTTTAAAGGACCAACAGCAGAATTTCAAATACATTTTTTTCAAAGGAAATCATCTTTTTTTTTATTGTCTGTCCCTTTTTATAAGGTTCTTATTAACAAGGAATACAACAAATTTAGCATAACTACTTATTTTAGGTCTGAGTCAGTTAGAGTACTTCCAATTAGTTTCAATTAAGTGACAGCGACAAACTAAAGAATTCCAAAGATCTATAAGCCATAATAAACAAACCCTGTAAGGTCTTAGTTTTCTTGGAAATCAAAACCTGTATTCATATTTGATATACGTTTTATAGAACTATCATAAATAGCTTGTTAGATAGCTGTAAATGTCTGTGCAATAACAGTAAATATATATCAACGATCATAACTCTCTCTCTCTCTCTCTCTCTCTATATCTCTCACTATTCGTCATGAGACTGTACTAAAAGCAATGCTAATGATTATCTAGACATCAATTAACATTCTAAAAAATCGATTGTTAATTAATCAAATTGAATTCGATCTGATAGCTAGCTATTTTAGATGATTTCCCTCTCTCGCTCGCCCCCTCTGTTAGTATCTCTCTCTCTCTCTCTAGTAATGATGCATTAGCAAAATTCCCTACAAGGGTATCACAAATACATTTAAAAAAGGTGCCAAGTGCTGCTACTTGTTTGTTTTTTTGGCTGCTTAAATTGCCTGGCTTAAACTGAAATTCAAATTCCGAAATCAAAATCATGGCCATGGCCAATACTCGCATGCGATTTCACGTTTTCGGGTTTTCAGCCAAATCAAACCAATGCGAGACAACAGAAACACAAACAGCAAGAGCAGCAACAAATACGTACAACCAAAAAAAAAGGAGAAAAAAATAACCATAAATAAATAAACATGGCTGAATAAATGAATATTAAATGGCCAAAGAGCTTCGACAACAACCACAAAAAAAACTAGAAACATGGCCTAAAGGCTTCGACCTTTAAATACCCAGCAGTTTTGAAAATTCAATAATGTTGCTAACTATTTATGTATGTTGCCATGCCGCTATGTTCTACTCATGTCAACTATGTTGCTAGGCAACCAAATGTACTAGAAAGACCAATGATAATAAAAAAAAGTTGTAAGTTTAAGTATCTATGCTTTATTTATTGACTGTCATAGCGAAATTTCAATGTCAAAAAAGATCCTTTAGAGGTATGAAAAAACTCTTTCACCTCACAGATACAGGGTATAAAAAAGCGAAAAAAATAAAGTAAAGTAATATAAATGAATGGTAAGCCAAACGATATTCGATATAGTAAAATAGCAGCAAATGTTTGCATGTTTGTTTGCCTTATCAATTTGCATTGAGTGTGTGTGTGTGTGTGTGTAGGGAAATGAGGGTGAGTATGTGTGTGGCCGTGTGGGTGTGTGGGGTGGGGAAAGAAAAACTAAACTCAAGTTGAAGTTAGCAGCCGCATGCAACGACAAAAACTTACTTAGAAATTTGATTGACGCCGATGACGACGTCATCCGCAAAACATTTGAAAACTTGAAACTTGGCCTGAGGTTTCATATTTGTTGATGTTGTTGTTATTTTTTCGTTTTTGTTTGCCTCTTTCTGTTTTTCGCCTTCTTATTTATTTTTTTTCTCTTGCTCTTTATGCTTAAAGCCGCCCACGTTCAGTAACAACCAACAACAACAATAAAGAGATACTTTTACACACACACACACAAACCACGGGAGCGGAAGCAACAGCTTTGACACAACCATTCAATTGACGAGTGTAGAAGAAGGCGGTGGCTAAGGGAAAGGGCGTGGCAGTGCGTTGTGACGGCGTGAGAGAGAGCAACAACATCAAAAACGGGCAGCGTGGCAATGACAAGCTTTGCGGTTTTTAGTTACATTCAGTCCCCCACCCCCCTAAACAACTCGTTTTTTTTAAGCACCGTGGTTGACTCTAAGGTTAAAGCAATTTGGCCAATAAATCAAGAAATTAAAGCTTTAAATTCGATACGTTCGATATTACGATCAGAGATTCTAACAAAGATTTAAATTGTTTGCGTATGAAAGCTTTTGCCAGGTGTTAAGTATTTTAAAAAATGCTCTGATATCATAAAACCACTTTCGAATGAATTGCCTATGTAACATGTAACACCATTAATAGGTAAATATAGCAGCTTTTAAAAGCCTTATTGAAAAGCAATCGAATTTCCATTCTATGACCAAAGAGTATCTTTCTTATAACAGATTTTCCATCACTTTAGTTAAATTTTCCCTCCCTAGTCGAAGGAGAATCTTTGTAATAACCGACTTCCATCATTTATAAATATTTAACTGATCATTAATATTAAATTAAGCAACCAATCTTGGAATTGGAAATCTTCTCTTAGGCAATTTGGTTCCACTGTGCCTTTTGTGCGCTATTGTCATTTACTTTGTGGCAAGCAATTACATGCGAGAAGCCAAGCGGCAGTTGCTGATGTTGATTTCTGATGTTTGTTGTTGCCGTTGCCGTTGCCGTTGCCTATGGTTCTTTTTTTTCGCCTCCCCTCACTGACTCCCCCACTTCTTGGCTTTTATTTTATTTTTTTCCTTCTTTTTGAAGGCGTGGCCCAGTTATTCGTTGTTGTGACTGTTGTTGGTGTAGTTTTTGCCACATTTGGCAGACAGAAATTTGTGTCAAGCCGACGACGACGACGACGATGACGGCAAAGAACATCTTTTTGGGCGCTACTGCGCGAAAACATGCGTAAAAGTAGCTGCCAAACTGCCAGCTTTTTGGGCCCTTTCTAGCCTAGATGACTGTAGAACCGCCACCCACCACCTCCCATCCCACTTTCAGACCAATAGCCAACATGCCTTTAGGCGCTGAAATTAAAACGACGCTAGGCAACAATAAACCAACAAACACAAACTTTGTTTTTGGCGCAAAAGGCGTGAAGAAAAGGCTACGATAAGTGTATATATGCCTTTTGGTTTGGAACCAGACACACAAGAGGGCTGGGGAAGGCCTTTTCTGGAGGGGAACGGGGTTGTCTGCATTTAACAACGGTGTTGACAGCAGCATCGGGCACTGGCATCTGTCAAACATGTCATACGCAAAATAGCTTAACTGTCATAAAAACAGAGGGATGGAGATCGTAAAACGCTTTATGACAAACCCAGAAAGGAGAATGAATTGGAATTTTGGGTGGTTTAGTTGGGCGGCATTGACGTCGATGCGGTGTGGTAGAGAGCTAAATGTGTAGGTCGAGAGGAGGTGGGCACATATGGCAAATGTGCGGCAGCGTTTATGTCTAACAAGTGCTAAACGGAGGTAGCTCATTTGGGAATGTTTGTTCGGGAAGGGGGTTTTCTTTCCTTGATTGACAAAAGCTAACATTTCGCATACAAACATTTTTTTAGTATCCCCTTTCAAAATATTATTTAAAAATGTTTGATTATCTATGACTAAACGTATGGGCAGAGGATATTAATTAATTAAATTTAGTTGGATTATGGAAATTAAGGAAATAAAAGGAAATTTTGTATTCAAGAAATTGTTGCATACTCATAGGAGTTTTTTAAATACTACTACGCCCCTTTTAATTTTTTGTTGTTGTTGTGTTTATGCTCTATAAATTAAAATTTACTCGTTTACTTATTAAAAGTTGAAAGTATTTGTTTTGAATTTACTTCCTGATTTTTCAGAAAATGCTTGTCCTATCTGTTAATCAGAATAATGTACAAAATATTCCTTAAATTTCCAACATCTTAAGAGTTTTTTGTGGGGGTTTTCAGTCCCCATATTCTCCCTCATAAAATAGAAATAACGCCACTCTATCTGGCTAACAAAGAAGGGGCGTAGTAGGTGCGGTCTAGGCGCATTCTTATATGAGCGAAAAAATGCCTTCATTATGTTTGAGATTTGAAATTTCTTTGTTTTATTTGATTTATTTATTAACTTATACATTTTATCTCCCACCATCGCGCTATTTTATCTCTCTTATCTTAGCTAGCTCTCTCTCTCTCTCTCTCTCTATCTATCTCTGTTTCTGTCTCTTTCTTTCCCCCATTCATCTCTTCCTTTTTTTTTGCTCAATGGCTGTTTCTTCTTCTTCTTGTAGTGCCCAGAACGAACGCCAACGCCTCATAGTTCCGTTTTTTTCCTTTTCTCTTTATGTATGTGTATGTGTGGGCGTATGGATGTATTGGCTGTGTGTATATGTGACGGGGGTTTGGGGTGGGAGGTGTGGATTTTTAATAATAGCCACACACAAGCACTCACACATACATAGACGCATACCATTGAAAGCTCCCTCTGGAGCTGGAAGAATGTTGCACTAAAAACTTCAACGCCCGCACTCTGGCAAATATCAAACATCAACGGCAGCAAAAATCACAAAAACAAATACAAAAAACTTTCATTCCGTGTGTGTGTGCAATCCCCTCTCCTCCCCCTCGAATCCAGCAATACAACATGGTGGGTAGGTGGAGAGTAGAGGGTGGTAGGTACTGCCGCAATAATGCTCATGTTGTCTGCGGCAAAACAGAGAATAGGGCAACATTTATGAGTAACCGAGTGGGGGGGTGGCGAAAGAGCAAGAGAGAGAAAGCATAGAGAAAGAACTGCAAAGAGCGAAAGGCAAAAAGCAGGAAGTTTCTATAGTTTATTTCCTCTTTTCATTTTTCGATTCTTTAGCTCATAAATTTTTGCATTTCAAACAATTGAGCTTTTGTTTATTAAACTTTATTGCGGCTAAAATATGATGATGACAACAAGATGCTAATAGAAAAAAAGCACAACAACAAACACACACACATACCTCTTACTTGCGGCTCCAGCGGACGCCACCGCTTGTCCCCACTTTTAGCGGCAGCAGCGACGACAGCAACAACAACAAATAAAATTAATAATAATAATAATAAAGCACTGCAACAAAAACTGAACGAAACGCCGACACGGGGGCGTGGAGAGTGGGGGCGTAGCGGCTTCACAAAATGCACGACACTTTTTCCTTTTTGGACTTTGTTTGAATATTTTAAAATGAATTACCTTAGGAAACCTTTTAAACGTGTTAAATAAAAGACTTAAAGTTTCAAATCCGAATTGTTTAACCACACCGTATTTGTCACTTTTTATGCGAAATCTGTTTGCACGGCCCAAATATATTTTCCAAAACTTTTTTGGATTTTTCAATTCGAATCGAAATACGCTACCGTCGAAAACAAAAACAACAATTATTATTATTTATTTGCTGTTCATTCGCTCTTTTTAATTATTTGTTTTCCAGTAAAATTAAATTTAAATTATTTTATCACAACGACGACCGACCGCGCAACAACCTTCCAATTGGACTTCAAAATAAAAACAACCAAAAAACAACAACAACATTTAGAGATGGACAACTCATCGACAGCACAAAATAATCGGCTAAACCTGCAAGCTATCGATAACCGTCAAAAATATTCGATAAAAAAACAACTTGCCGGTCGAACCACCCGAAACCAGGTCGAACCACCCCAACATTCGCCGCAACCAACTCCAACATTCGCTTGCAACCGCACGGTGAATTCGCCCGACTAAAAGAAGCTCAAAATGAGCCATGTTACCGCAACCTGAGCAACAGATTCTGCTATTTAACATTTTTTGCGTCGCTAATTAACAGTTTTTGAATTCGCCAAGCCAATACAAATTCGCTCGAGATAGTTCAAAACTTTGACCGTTATAAAAAGTGGATGTTTTTTAAACTTTTATAAAGGCAGAATTTGTAACAAAAAGAAAATGTAATTATTGGTTTGCTTCTGGCAAGTAGATTTGAAATCCGCTTGGAAACTAGTCCTTGTCATCTCAATGACATTTTTCGGTACACCAATTCCAGATGCAACCATCACGTTTGTTGCAGCCAAATCCGCCCGGATATAGAGCACAAAACTCTTCCGAATTCATGAATTCACAAATGCCAGCTGGACAGAAATAATTGTAGCAACCAGCTGAACAAGTCTCCCGATGATTGTACTTACAGCCAGAGCAATTCAAGATATCTAAAAGATCTCAAAATACTTTCATAAAAATGATCTTAAAAAAAACACTTTTTCACGACTTACCGCCCTCCTTGCACTCGGGTGTCGAGCAGACCAATTGTGGAGGATTTGGAGGCATTATCAGAAATGGTGGAACGTCGCTTTCGACTATATGAGGAGGCTTCAGATAGATAATGGGCCGTGTGCAGACCTTTGGATCGCACAACTTCATGTCACGATTGGAGCACACCCAATTGGGGGGATACATACGACAGATTCTCGGAGACTTGACCAAACAACAGCCAGATGGTGGCACTGAATCGGGATAAGCTTCTGTTGTGGATGAGGTGGTGGTGGTTGCTTCAGTGGTTCGAATAGGAGGGAAGTACCAAGATCCGCCTCGTGTGGTGCTTTCTATGAGTGCGGATGGGGGCAAAGTTTCTGTCTGGCTAGGAGCCAGTGTTTTGTGGTCTATCTTATTGACATTCTCTGTGACAACCGTGTACTCATGACGATTGTGAATTACATTGTCGATCTCCAATATGGTAGTTATATAACCAGGCTGCTGGCAACGTTTTCCATGCCACACAGTTCCAGTGGGGCAGGCGGGTGATAGACAGCGACCTGCATAGTATTCTCCTTCGGTACAGACAATTTTCCGGCATTGTTCATTGAAGAAAATTGAGCCAGGAGGGCAGCGAACTTGTTCATCGGGTGGCAGTTCAATAATGGGTGGTACTACGGGTAGGGGTTCCGGATTAGGTTCTTCGGTGGTTGTTGTTGTAGTGGGTTCTTCGGTGGTTGTTGTTGTAGTGGTTTCTTCTGTGGTTGTTGTTGTAGTAGGTTCTTCGGTGGTTGTTGTTGTAGTGGGTTCTTCTGTGGTTGTTGTTGTAGTGGGTTCTTCTGTGGTTGTTGTTGTAGTGGGTTCTTCTGTGGTTGTTGTTGTAGTGGGTTCTTCTGTGGTTGTTGTTGTAGTGGGTTCTTCTGTGGTTGTTGTTGTAGTGGGCTCTTCTGTGGTTGTTGTTGTAGTGGGTTCTTCTGTGGTTGTTGTAGTTGTAGGTTCCTCTGTTGTGGTCGTAGTAACTTCTTCCGTTGTGCTTTCATACGGACATGGCACTGGATTTTTGGGGTAACACATTCCATCCGACTCTAGATAATATTCTAAATAAAAGCGGAAACACGAGTATCATGATTATGAGTATTATTATTCATTCACAGATCGTAATCGTAATGCTTTACCATCGGGGCATCTGTTTATTCTGTAGCACAAGCCATCCACATATTGATGACCCTCGGGACATGTTCCCAACTAAAAAAAAACACAATGTATTTTTAAATGACTAAATAAAGCTCAATCCAGCCTTACCGGGCCCGTGGTTTCTAACTGATAACCTTCCGCTAAACGTAGGCTTCCCAAAATTGCGCAAATCAAGCATACGAATTGAAAATGTTGGCCAAACATTGCGAGTTCCAACTATGATCTTCCGCTGTCTGAGAATGAATGGCGACTAACTAGCACCACTTGACGGCCAAAACTAAACGCAAAACATAATTGTCCCTGTAAGGCGATAACCTTTCTGACAGATTGGGGTGATGCTGCTTCTCTGATTAGCGTGGAGATGAGAGATTCTCCGAGCGCTTCCGCAACATTTGCTTAGTTTTAATCGGTATGTCCGCCTATCAAGTTCTGCTGCTGCTGCTGGCGGCCTTCGCCTTGGCCACAGCTCAATGTCCAGTGAATACAATCTACATCAATTCTCAGTGTGTGCCATCATCCTGTAATCCCCCCAGTATCCTGCAAAATGGGGTTTGCGTCCATCCAAATGCCTCGCAATGCGGAAGTGGTAAGTGCAATTGTGGAATTAAAGTGCTACTTGGCATTTGACTTGCTGATTAACTTCTAGGTCAAGTTTATGTGAATGGAGGCTGCTCCAACATAATTATCAACGTCTATCCGGGCTCTGGCGGTGGACAATCAGGCATTGGTTGGATGCCACCATCTGGGCCAGGCCCAAATCAGCCCGCTGGACCCTTGCCTTATCCTCCCATTGCTGTTCAACCGACTCCTAACAATCCTTTGACACCAAATGGTCCCACTTTACCAGTTCAACCGAATCCATGTCCAAATAGTCCCGTTACACAGATTCCTCCCACCTTACCCTATCCCTATCCAAATCATCCCGTAACTTCTATTCCTCCCACATTCCCTGTTCAACCGAATCCTTGTCCAAATAGTCCCGTAACCCAGTTTCCTCCTACTTCACCAGTTCAACCGAATCCTTGTCCAAATAGTCCCGTAACCCAGTTTCCTCCTACTTCACCTGTTCAACCGAATCCTTGTCCGAATAGTCCCGTAACCCAGTTTCCTCCTACTTCACCTGTTCAACCGAATCCTTGTCCAAATAGTCCCGTAACCCAGTTTCCTCCTACTTCACCTGCTCAACCGAATCCTTGTCCAAATAGTCCCGTAACCCAGTTTCCTCCTACTTCACCTGTTCAACCGAATCCTTGTCCAAATGATTCCGTAACTCAGATTCCTCCCACTTCACCTGTTCAAACTTCATCCACGCCCTCAATCGAACCAGCGCCAACGAAGCCATCAGCACCTGTTGAAACTACAACCGCCGAATATATTCCTGAACTGACAACTCCCGAGTCGAAGGAACCTTCAGTATCAGCAACTACTCCTCCACCGGCACCACTTATTCGTTGTCCCGAGGGCACAATTCAACTGAATGGTAAATGTCGCCTGGTTTACTGCAGTTCCGGAATTTATTCAAATGGACGATGCGTACAGACTAGTTGCCCACCTGGCACCACCTGGACTGGCCATAGATGCGAGAGACCCAAGCCCATTGAGCTAGGACCCATCCATTTGGAGAAGACAATTATTAATCCAAAAGCAGATGCGGGAGCCAATTTGGTTATTCACAATGTTAACAATCTCGTGGTAAATGCCTCGATTGCTCTGACACCTGAAGCAGCCGTTGATTCCGAGGAATACGACGACGATGAGGATGAAGCCGAAAGCTCCAGCCCTGCTCCAGGCACAGGCACATCCAAATGCTGCAATGTTGTTGCTCCCCGCATCTGCCGTGGTCAAGTGGAGAATGTCAATTGGAAATGTTTTAGCCGGACCCAACAACAATGTGGAGACTTTTGCAGTGCCTCGAAAATTGTCCTAAAACCATCCAATGTGACCTCATGGTATGACGGAGATGATGAAATGCTTATAGTGCCACCAAACTGGCAACAAGCTCCCCATCCAACCAAAGGTAGATAGGATTTTCCTAGAAAAGGTCATATTAAATTCAATTCATTCTCCCTCCCGCAGATCATCGTGATTGCAGCGGTTGCGCAGCGGGTTTGGTGGCCACTTGCTCCAGTTATTGCTATGCCTATCGCAGATGCAGTAGCCACAATTGTGCCTTCTATGATCAGGAGCAATTTTGTCAACAGTATGCGGGTAAAGTGGGATGTCGTATCGAGGATGGTTGGTTCAAATAAGTGAAATTTGTTGCAGAGCTCAAAAATTCTTTCACTCCACATGGAAACAATCGATTTCGGGTTACTTTTTTTATCAATCATAATCAAGAATAGATAAAATTCTCGAGTTATGCTTGTATGTAAATTTTGCTGAACCTATTTTTTTATAAATTCTATATATAAATCCCTAATCAATTAGAAGCAGCTCCTCAATAAATGTTCAATAAAACTGAAGTGTTAAGTGATTAAATTCAAAACACAAAAGCGAGATATTTGCTAACTATTTTCGGAGTTTTTGATGAGTGAAAGCTTTGCCACATACTTACCTCCTCGCTCTCTTCCATAAGGAATCTATGGTTGAGTTGATAGAGGTACATAATCAATTTTGTATTTACGATAATGTTATCTAATCGATAACATGTTGCCTTCTTTTTTACCATTTTGGCAAAGTTATTTTCTGTAGTTTTGTATTTGTGGTGGAGGTGCAAAAAGAGAAAAGCTCTAACGGCCATTGCAGTAGAGTAAAAAGTTTCCCCATTGTCGGACGTCCAACGAGTGTCCGCTAAGAAGGAAGGAGTGCGTCCCCAGAACATAACACTCGTCCAATATTAATCTTAATCATCTAGCCATACCTAGAGACGACTGTCAAGCGAAGGTAAGTTGACATTCTCGAACCATGACGTGTAATTGTCGGCCTTGGGGATTAGGTTCAATTACCGAATGCCAATTAAATCATCATAAGAATATTGTTCTTATCTTATCTCTGTCACCAGCAGCTCCAATGAAATGTTGACAATCATAGTATTCGGAATTATGCTGTTGGTGGCACCAACATTCTCAACGGACGCCACCAGTGAGACGGTAAAGGATCAAATTGTGGTCCAAACCCCATTGCAGAACTATGAAAAGCCCACTCTGCGTGACTACGAGGAATGCCAGAATAATCGTCAATCTTGTCTCGATGTTTGTGCCGAGAGTTTGACCTGTCAATCCGAGTGTCCGCTCTGCCCGGAATTGTATGAGAAACCTCTGGTGGTTCAGGGTGTCAATGACACGGATTATCCGGCACAACCTGTTGCCCAAGTGCCTCTGAATACAACAAATATCATACGACTAACGAACGAGATAAATAACATTATCAAACACGATATACAGAATCGAAACGAGGTCAATGTGCAAGTCCAGCAAAATGTCTCCCATGTGGGTGGACGTTTCGGTTTGGGATACAATGAGCAGGGCCCTTGCTGCTATGTAGTGCGACGCTCGAAGGAATGTGAGCACAAGGACAACTGCAAGGAGCGCAGTCGTCAGCGTGTGTGCGGCGAACGTTGCCAGGCCCGAGTAATGTTGGCGCGGCGCGTTGTCCAGTGCGACGTGGAGCAGCCTACAGAGTGCCATGAGACGGTTGAGTATGTGCCACGCCGACGAAAGTCTCATAGCCGTCATACGAAGAGAACCACCGAAGGCAATCGCTGTCGTTACACTGGCAATGCCTGGCCCTATGTCTCGTGTCAGGGCGAAAATGTCCGAGTTAAACGTGCCAGTTGCCAACGTTGCTTGGAGTTACCTTATGGGTACATTCTACAGAATGGCCTGCCCAGCCAATGTGCCGGCTGTTTCCAGGGTCAGTTTATGGGTCCTGTTATGCCCATGCTTTATATGCCATATGCTCCCATCCAGAATCCCAATTTCCGTTATGACTACGAACAGACTGGAGAGGAAGAACATCACGTGGACAGCGAACCAAATCCCGATAGCGGTTGGATACTGGAGACCCAGAAATGCTTGGACGACAACAATCAAATGGTAGATTGCCCCAAACCCGATGAAGGCAGTGGCGATGGCGATGGTGATGGTGGGCCACCAGCTCACTTGGAGAATGGCAGCCAGAAAAACGATGAAGACGATGATTACGGTGTAGAGGTACAGCGACGACGTCGTCGTCAAAGTCGTCGAGAATTCATGCGTTCCTCCTACAGCAAACGCAATTCCAACAGTTTTTGAGTATTAGTACGTAATACATATATATAATTTAAATAATAACAATATACAACAAATTTGATTTGTATATAACATGAGATTTCCCACAACAATATCTTAACCAAACACTCATTGTTCAAGAATTTCTTTGCGAATAAAATAATTAGTCTGCTTCTTTTTTTCAAAAAAAAAAAAAAAAAAAGAAATACATTATTTAATGTGAACATAAATGAAAATCTGAAAGATTCGCAAGACAACAAAATTTTCCGTTTCACTAGATAAGTATATACTGCAAAACCTTTAAATTATATTCATTATGATTCATCAATGACAAACTTGAAGCTTTATCAGATATTTACAATATGAAATCATTTAACAATGATCAGATGAAATTTTGACGTATGTATGTACATAGGTGAAAATAAGATAAGAATTCAACATTCATCAACTCCGTACATCAAACCTACATCATCATACAACGTGTTGGTAGGAACAAGTTCATTAATCTGGCCATAGAAAACTGGGTACAGATAACCTTGTGCAAGTCGAATAAAAAAATAATGATAATACAGAATATTTCTATTTAGATGGATATAGAAGGTACATAATATACATACATATGTATATTTAATTGAGGCAGTTTGTTATAGGTGTTTATTTTTTATTATTATTGTACATTAACAATTTTCTAATCTTCTATTACATAATTTAACATTTTGTTTGACATTTAACGGAACGAATTGAGGAAAAACATATTTCTGATTAGGTTTATTATGCATCATGTAGTAGTTGTACGTTAAGATTAATGCGAAAACCTTGATAACGTGTCAATTTATAATTGTTTTTTTTTTTTTTTATGAGAATTGAAATTTTTCTATATATGCTACACATAAGTAGGTATGTATGCATGCATGTGTGTATGTTTTTGTTTTATAATAATATATAATTTAATTGGTTTAAATAACAATTTGTTTTGTTTTGCAGGCAGGCTTCGTAGAGACTTGTGCGAAGGGATGAGGATGGGGGGAGACAGTATAGTAAATTTCTCTGCTTATAGACTAAACAACATTGAATATAAGAGTTTTTTTATTCTTGTTCTCATCTCGATTGGCGCTTAAAAATTGATAGTTGCACTTGTTGCATTTTAGGTAGATAGTTTTCCATGTGTCGGAGGTGAGGGGTTTTACCTCTTTTAAACAATGTGAAACAAAATTACTAAAAAAACTTACGATAATATTGCGCATATGTGTGTTTAATTATGGTGTAATTTGATCTTTTTGTTCTTTGATTTATTTGATGCCTAGTTCCTTGAGCTCGGTTTCTTCATCCACAGAATCCTCATCATCGGAACCATGAACCGATGGAGCTGGTGTGGTGTGACCTAGGAGAATAGAAATATTACAAATATTGTTAATTATCGATTCAATCGATTTTAATTTTTGTAATCTCAATGATTTTTAAAGGTCGTAGTTATGCGAAATTTTTGTTCAATATGACATTTTAGATTGAGAAAACTATGATTACAATGATGCCTAATCTATGAGACTTACGCGATGAGGTAGGGCTTGGCGGTTCACTGTGGGGACGCGAGAATATCAAATTATTGCGTGAACCGTACAAAGTCGTTTCATCTATATAGTCCGGATAGACGGCCTGCAATGCCTTAACCCTTGCCTGTCTGTAGTACTGTAAATAGCAAAACCAAAATAAATGTATATCAAATACTAATTAATCCAATTTTTCAATTACTTACAATGCCCAGAGTACGCCAGTCGAGCAAATCGCTGAGACGCTCTGTGCGATTACGCTGAATGATACGCTGACGGCGATTTAGACGCGAGAATTCCATCATGAAGCTAGACAATTGTTGGACACTGTTCTCGAGGCCGATGTAACGACGATCGACAATATAGATGCCATAGGATTTGGGATCACTGATATGCTCCTGCATGAAGCAACCGAATCCGGACAGATTTGTGGTCACACTTGGTATGCCCATCACCGTGCATTCGGCTGGTGTATATCCCCAGGGTTCGTAGTACGAGGGGAAGACACCCAAATGACAGCCACGCACGAATTCCTCATAATCGATGCCAAACAATGGATTAGTCGAGGTCAAAAACTCGGGATGGAAGACCATTTTAACGCGATCATGCACTGAGTTGAACAGATGACAGCGACGAATCGATGACAGGACGGGATCGTTCCAATCGTCGGCCACATTATGCGTAGTCACTGGCGGCATGGAGTCACGTTGCATGGCAAACATACAACGTTTGATCTTGACCAGATCATCCTTCTCCAGCAGATCATCGGCATTGGGTATGTGACCCTTGAGGCAAGTGTCAAACATACGTTTACCCACAGCCTGTTGGACATTGTTGATGGTATCACGTAGCTGCTTAATCACAGCATGGCCACGCAACGAATCCACATTGAAATTATTGGTTTTCGTTGGGAAAATGAGGAAGGCCACCACTGTGGTATCGGGACGTTCATGTTTTAGCATGGCATTCAATCTGGCCAGCGACTCAATGAAAATATCGGCACCCTTGTTGCCAAACTCATAGCGTCCGGCAATGAAGAAGTACAATGTCTTATCCAAATCGAAATCCATGTGGCTAAAATGAAAGTCCAAATCATGAAAAGAACATATACCTACAAATGTAGGGCCCAATACTTACCCATAGAAATGTCCACGTACAAACTCATTGATCTTCTCCTTGGCAACGGCATGCAAGTTCTGGAACTCGTGTATGGCTGAGAATTTCTTGACATTCAAACCATTTGGCGTTATGATATCTGGTTTCCTCTTGAGCAAATGCTCCGCCTCGTAGCCAGTGATTTCCGATACAGTAGTGAATATATGGGCCAAATGGGTTGCGCCACGCTCCAGGCAATAGCGATGATAGATCTGTCGTTTGCCCGCCTCCTCATCGACAGCAAATTTGTCCAGATTGTTATAGAAATCAGTGTTGCCAGCACACAGATAACGACCCAATAGGGTAGCATGGGTGGTAAAAACAGTTGCAATCTCAACTTGACGTGTCCTTAGGATTATCAGACCGACACCAGCTTGCCACTCATGGAAATGGGCCACAATTCGCGGAGCACTTAGACCATTGTTTTGGGAATATGATACAGCGAAATTACGGAACTCTTCCAGAAATTCGGCAATCATGAAACCCAAAATAATAGCATCATTTGTCTCAATATCCAAATGTGGTATGCCAATATGACATTTATCCCACATTTCCGATTTGAATTGATCTAATTTCCATGCAGCCGAGCCAATGTCGAAGAGTATCAACTGAGGATTGCCATCGACTAGCCAACGGCCTGTATGGATCTTGTAGCCACGAGATCGCAGACTATTCACAGCATCAAGCAAAGGATTGCCACGTGGAAATTCCATTTCCTCCATCTCAGTGCGGGCACAATTCTCCTTGTAGGGCCCCATCATGCACAGTTGCTCTCCCATTTCTTCGGTGGAGACATAGGCCTTGGACCGAATGACGGTATAAATGCCACCGACCTTGTTGGCCACCTCCCATGCTACTTCAAAATTCCAGCGATTTTCACGCGATGCAATATCACCGCGATCGAAATAATCCTTCAAATCCGCACCGGATTCTACACGCGAAAAGCGACGATTCATCTGAAGAGATAATGCAAAAGGAATGTGTGTTAACAATGCATACTAAATGGAATGACAAATTTTTGATTAGGCTCCAACTTTTAAAGCATACGGCGAGGCATCTTGATCTTCAAAGCGATAGGACATTTGACGACGCATCATCTTGAAGCTGGTTCTAAAGCTGGAACAACTGCTTAGCCCGAGATCTGGTAGCGTACTGATAGTGTCAGCTAAATTTAGCTGCCGGCTGACCTAGATTATTACAAGCTCAGGTTTGCTGGCGTCTTGTCGTCATCATCACGCACTCGGCCACCCATAGAATCGATCGATCGATCGATCGATTGCATTGTTGATAAGGCCCAATATGCACGCTAGCATCAACATCATTACCTTAATGTTTGCCATGTCCCTGACACTCGCATTGTGTCTGCATCCTATACATGTATGTATATAGACAAAAAATCAAGTATATATGTATGTACATTGGACTGGCTATCCATCGATTCTAATTATAGTTCTCGGAAATGGTCAACATATGGACAGCTGCCAGAAAAATAATGACGCTTTCGAATTCTTCTTCCTTTTCGGCAGAAAATGTTTGCAAAACTCACATTTAAACAACGAATCTAAATTCAAAGTTCAATTGCATTTTGTAAACAGTTTTTTTACATGGTTCAAAAGTTTAGAAATTTACATGCAAAAATTGTTACATGAATGATTGAGAAAACAAATGTTGAAAAATATAGAGGAATGGTTTTCCAAATGAGATATATGGTCGTCGTACATTGGGAACGTTTCCACAATTTAAGATTTAACAATTTTCCAAAATGACGGATTTAATGGCTTTTTGGAAAACTGATTCACTATCTATAACATTTATATTAAGTCTGTTATTTATCAATTTGCTTTGCTAAAAAAAAACAGTTTTCTTGCTTAAAATCATTGTTTCGGTAAAAATTCTTTGATACCGATTAATTTCGGACTATTTCCGTATCTCTAAATTGCAATTACTGTCTCTAGATGACGCCACTCTGCTATAAAAAGTCTTCTATTCGTATCGCTAATGCTGATAAATTGAATTCAGAACTATACAAATTGTCACTAAATTTATGACGGCTCCACGATCATAAAATATATCAAATATATTTTCGCAATCAGCCCCACTGTTACACAATGTAAATAATTTAAAGGTGCTTCATTATTCTCTCCCTCCCCATACCAAATGACAAAGGTTGAGTGGGTGATAAAATGTGATTAACGTATTGTTGTAAGGGGCAGGTACTCTGATTTATATACTCGATCTATGTGTGCGAAAGTAAAAGTGCAGAATGCAAGAATAAATAAACTTATTCTTATATCATGAATCCCTCGTTCTTTCTCTCAATTGTATTTTGGCAATTGTTCAATATTGTATTGCTTACGTTGTTAAATTTTCGGTTTTAATTTTTATTGAATTAATTTGAATGTCAATTGATGAGTATGTGCGGGTCTGGAGCTGGACGGATGGGAGAAATAACTGTTTCGAGGATTGCCACACGCGCGGGTGTCAATTGATTCGACTTCCAGTTGCAACTTCAACCGCAAAAAGACTGCCGAAAAGGGGGGAGAGTGGGGGCAAACACACTGGGGCGGCACAAGGTTTTCGTATCGTTCGTGTGTGGCAAGACAGAGAGTAGAGAAATGCTGTCTGTTTCTTTTTTCATTGCCAGAGCGCGCGGCGGCAGCTAAAAGTCAAATAAAGGTCAGTGGCAGCAGCAGCAGCGGTGCGGCTCTCTGCCTCTGCCGCTGCCGTGGCCGGGTGCTAAGAATTCTGAAATTGTTGGTAGTTTCTTTTTGAGCCTTTTATAATATGCGTTATTTTGTTCAACTTGCTCAACAAGTTTAACTTGATAATGGCATTGTTGTTGCATTCCTTTGGCCAGGTGAGAGAATTATTTGGATTTCTTTTTTTTTTGTTGCCGGCGCATTGATAGTGAGGGCCTTAGAAGGTAGCAGTTCCTCTCACACTCTCTTTCTTTCTCTCTCTATCTCTACCTTTCTTATCACAGTTTTGTTTATGTTTCACATTTATCACCGGTTTTTTATTATTTTCCCTTTTTGCATTACTGCAATATGAAAATATGTTTTGTTTTTTTTTGCATTGCCGTCAAGTTGGCGCCAATTGCAAAATGAAATAAGGAAATGTTGATAACAAATTTGTTTGTATAGAAAATTATTGGCACGCGCACAGCTGAGAACTGTATTTTTGGGTGTAGGTGGGCGATTGTGGGCGGAGAAGACTTTTCCAATTCAAAATATTTATTTTTTATGATTTAAATAATTCACCTTTCAGCCGTCGTCGTCGGTTTTGGCCAATAATAGTAAAAAGAGAGTTTCTTAACAAAGTTTTGGTTTTTAATAATCGAATTTGAATTTTCAATCGAGCGAGAAATTAACCGACCGCACGACCGCTTACCGTAAAAAAAAACAACAATAAATTTTTTTTTTTCAAATACCCAACGAACATTTTTTTGGAAGCCGAAGACATTTTTCAGTCATAACCCAGTGAGCATATTTTTGTTGACTATTTTAAAATCCCCGCGCAGCTCTGCGCAAGATCCTTTTACACAGCTCGTTTAAAATTCCCTGTATTTGAGCCCCAGTATTTCGAAACTCTCCCCCACTTTTTGGTTTAACTCCCATTATCAAGGTAACCAGCTCTACAAAAAGAAATGGCGCATATTTAAAAAAATGAGAATTCGAATTGTAAATTTCCCCAACATTACTTTGCTTGGTACATTTTTCTACTGTGAGATTCCGCAATTTTAAAAAGAAGAAAGATTGCAGGTAATTATTATAGTGCACTATAATAATTGGCTCTGCATGTCAATGTAACAGATACTTTTCAGTATAGTTCGAAATTCATAAAAAATGGAAAGGCTTATCCCAAATATGTAGACCAGAAAAGCTGTTTTTAACGAACTTTGATCAATTATCTTAGGCTTTGAAAGGTTTTTGACTTTAGTATATATTTTAAACGACAAAACTTACCTTGATCCATTTTCTCAATCTTACTGTTCTCATTCTTTTTCTATACGTCACAGCTTACCTTCATTTCTATACAGAACTTCAGTATTCGCATAAAAACTAATATTTCAAAATTGAACAATTTCGTTTTGGCACCGTCTTCGTCGATGTCCCCATAACCTTGCTCTATAAACAATTTAATGTCATTTGTGGCGCTCGTTCAATTGCTTAACCTCAATTAAAGCCGCACGCAATTCCATTTATGTTTATTAATTAAAAAACAAAAAGGAAGAACAAAGGAAGTATGTAAAGAAAGGACACTTCTGTATTAAACAACAAAGGAGTCGCTGAAGAAAAGTTTAGTAATTGGGTCAATTGAATAAAAAACTTTCCTCTATACGTCAACATTTCCAACTTCCAGCTTCTTGCGGGTGACTTTTCACATGTAAATACCAAAATTTGTCAAAAGACATGAAAAAGTAAAAGGAAATGCGCGCAGTCATTGCCTTGGATGATGAAACGATAGCTCATTCTGTCATCTGGGCAACATGTGCAACCAGGTTCAGGTCGAAACTTCAGAGTCAATTGACATTCTGGCCCTGACACAAGGTCAAATGCCATATTCTTCTTATGTATAAAGTTTATTTGTCATCACACTGAACAACATAATATAGCCAGCATACTAAATCAAACAGAGAATAAGGATTCAATTTTGTTTCACTGTGTTTGCCGTCTTTTCATATTTTTATCTTTTTGTGTCTGCTTTTAATGTCAGTAAACATCTTTGAAGCCACCTCCGACCATCCTTTTGGCCAGACTGTTGCCTTGTCCTTGATAAACACCAATTGATAACAGACACAATGGGAAAACTCTTTGCTGGTTGACATATCCTTGCCGTTGACGTATTCTTGGTGTGAGGCATAAGTTTTGCCCTGTGCTACCCTCGGCCCTGAACTGGGTTGGGTTTATATAAATCATCGCAACTCTCAGTTGCAGTCATCCTTTTTATACATGTACACTTACATATTTGGCCAAGGTTTATTTAGTTAGTTTTTCAATTTTCACATGAATTCATTTGACATGGTCAACATAACGAAATTGCCCAACGATTTTCCAGGAATTGCAAGGCCTAATGCATGGGCAAAACTAAAATGTCAAATTCTAATGGTTTACGTTTTTTAATAAAAATCAACAAAAATATCTTTGAAAAATTAAAATCACAAAACAAAATCAAAAGCCATTAAACAAAATACGCAAAACAATTTGTTTTAAAGTGAAAATATTTCATATTTATTCAATTTCAACCTTCTTATTTCAACCAAATTAATGTTTAGTTTTCAATTTTAAATGCACATTAATCCTTTATTTATTGTTCTTTGCTGTTCAGCAGTTTTAAAATATAAATACTTTAAAAATGACTTACCTTGGCCTATTTTTAACATTCTAAAAAAAAAAAAACGAATTATTAAGTCTTATCTTGCGTTAGTGTAAGCCTAAGGAAAGGAAAAAAATAACTGGGTCATTTAGCCTGGTCATATGACTTTACCACGCCATAAAGAGCTTAATTAAAAACTTTGCTTATAATTCATTAGAGCGCTGGCCATTATCATGAATGGAGGCACGTGAACTTGCCGAAGTTAAGTTAGCCTCCTTAACCGACTTAGGTTAAAGGACGAGCAAGTCAAATGTGACTAATTTATGTCACACCTCCCTCCCCCCCACAATAACTCCAGCCCCAAACCATAACACCAATTTTAGCAAAAATATATAAGTATATGTATGTATATGCAGGACAATAAAGATAACAACGAAAGAAGCTTTCTAACTTGTCAGACTTCACACAACGCGCGGCATTTTCATTTACACCGAAAAGAAATGTAAGGAAATCAACACACAGAAAAGTGTTGCCTACTTGGAGGCGCATGCGTTTGGGCCCATATGCAACATGGTGGAATGTGAATGTGATTCTGTTTGAGGTTGTCCTGGAGGATGCTACCAAAGCATGGCCACTGTTTGTATACAAAGCAAACAAACAGCAGCAGCTACAACATCATCATCATCATCATCAACATCATCAACAACAGCAGCAGCCGCGGCGGTGGCAACGGAAAAGGCCGAAACAGCAGCTGATAGCAATTTCGAATTTCGAAATACTGTTATCAACAAATGTGAGTGCGAGAGAGTGAGTGAGATGTGTCCGTGTGTGTGTGTGTGTGTGGGTGCGTGTGACACAAACGTCTGGGTGTGTATGGCTTTGTGTGGGTGCGCGCACTTGCTACTGGCAGATAAACCCATCAGTTGGCGGCTGTTGCACGTCGCGTGCGGTTCGAAAACTAACTTTCGTCTCGTCCTTCAACTTGTGCTCTTCCTTCGTGGCGTTCGTTTCGTTCGGCCAGTTTGTTGATTCTATTTCATTCACGCAAATATTCAAAGTGCGTTTCGTTGTCGCAGTCACAGTGCCAAACTATTAAAGGGGGGGACGCGCCAAAGCTGAAGAGGAGTTTCGGTTTTTAACTTTTTTTTCGTACTTTAATAACTCAACTAGCCAAACGCAACTTTGTTCTGACAATTGTCCTGACACATTCTGGCATTTGCTGTCATTTAACAGTCGTCATTCGCGGCTTACGGTTGTCCTCGCGGCATTTTCTCTTATCCCTACCGATCGTGAGTGTTTGTTGGAATAATTTTAAAATAAATAAAACATAAAGTATATAAAACATATACACTTAAAAAAACAAACTGATGAAATTAATAAAGAGAAGCAAAATTAAAGTGATTGTCTATAACTCTTTATGCAATTGAATTTAAGTTTTTAAAAGATTCTAAATAAAATTGGAACCACCAACTCATTTATTTTTTTCATTTAAATTCATTAGAGAGCGGTTTAAAATGTTTCCTTTTGGTTGATTCTATTATATAAAATATATAGTTTTTCTTCATATTTTAATCCTTGTTATTTTCAAACTAATTAATCCTTCTAACGATTATTTGCGCTTAATTTAATGGGGCTTATTTCTTCACGTTCTCCAGTATTTAATCCTTTAGTTGCAACTTCCAATTCCAACTATTCCACTACTTCCAATTCCAATTTCCAATTTTTTGGTGTATTTTCTTGTCATTTAACATTAAGGCGACTTTCATTTTCTTCAAGCCTCTACAAACTTTGGTCTTGACAGTTTCTAGTCAATAGACTCACTTATTAAATTTGTCTACATTCGACAGGCTTAAGATGTCTCCTGTATAATATTTGTCTGCAAAATAGGATCAGGTTCTTAAGACCTTGTTAACAGAATTCTCTCAACAAAATTGCCAAAAAGAAAAAAATTCCAGCCTGTCCCATTCCTGGGTATAACTTTTGCTAGCTTTTGCCTGAATTATCACATTTATTTTAACAATTTTCCATGCTATTTCACCTGGCAAATACCCCCAAAGGGACTGGCAATACTTTGGTTACATCAAAAACCACTTTATAATGCGATTTTCAAAAACCAGTTGAATTTTGTAATTAATTAAAGCTCACCAAGCAGCAGCAGCAGTGGCAGCATCCAAAAATAAACAAAAGTATAATGAAAATAACTTTGCCACAGACGATGGAGCAACGCGACTCAACGTTGGCGGCTCATTTAAATTCATTACCAGCTTGAAGCCCCGCAAAATGGCAGAGGACAAATTCTGTTAAAGAAGAAAAATATATAACCGGGCCCCAAAAAGCAAAAGAACAAAAAAAAATAAAAGAAATAAGCACAAAACAAAAAAGAAAGTCAGGAAAACTGATGGAAACGCTGAGCACATCAATTTTTCAGGCAATTTAATTGTGAGTAGAAGTGCTTAAAAGAATTTTTGCGGCATTAAACAGCAAATAAAAGATGAGCGAATCTAAAAAAAAAAGGCAGAACGCACATTTCTATGCATATGATTTGAACTCGACAGATAAACGGACTTTAAGGGGGGGTGTGGGGAAAAGTACTGAGATTTAGCCTCATTCAAGCTGATTGTTGAACTAATTTGCTGTCACGCCTCAAAAATTATAACGAAACACACGCGCTGCCATAAGGCAGACGTGCAAAAAGCAGAAGGATCCCCAAAAAAACATGCCAACCAAAAAGGAAACGAAACGAAATCAAATCAAATCAAATTATATGGCGAAATGTTTCATTTTTTTCTTCTTTTCCTTCTTATTTTTACTTTGTTATCCAAAAAAAGTACGGAAATTCCTTTGGAGCGTCAGGTTCTGCGCTTTTAAGCGTTAAATCCGACATCGCGTAATGAAAATCAAAGTACATAAAAATAAAATTAAATGTCGTAAATAAAAAATCATCATCCATAAAAAAGTATACACAATACTTACCTACATACATGCATTTGTATGTGCGTTTGTATGTGTTTATATACATATATGAATGGATTTATATAGAAGAGTGAACGAATGCCCCTCGAGACAAGCCTTGAAGTTTTTGGGACAAGCCAAAAGGCAAAGGAATATTTCAAAAGCTTGTCATATTAAATATTTAAACATTTAAGCCGCCAAAAGATGCTACATTTGTATGCTGCTCACATTGGTAAGTTTACTTAACAATTTGTATTACACTGACAACAAATTCAATCGCCCCAAAATATTTAAGTCTGCATATAAAACACTAAATCTTAGGTGTCAAGAAGGCCTATAAACACTCTTCGAGAGATTAAGATTGGCCAACATTGGTCTAATTAAAAATTAACATGTTTGTTAAAGCCAAATGTTACTTTATGGATACGATGATCCAATGCCTTTAATTCTTCAGCAGCTGGATCTTAATTTTCCAGGGGACGAACAAAAAGTTTGGCGTATAAAACTCCAATTTTGGAAAAACATTTTCAGTACTTCAGTAGATTGTTTATGGTGCCAAAGTATACCAAACGAAAATAGTCTAAAGCAGTTTCGTGGGGTGTTACCCCTCAGAGTTATCACCATGGAAAGTTCTAAGTCTCGAACAAAAAAATAAAAACATATCCTTCAGTATAATAATCTTAATATCTTTTGTCATTCATCACATTAAAAGGGAATCCTTTATGTAATACATTAGATATTGACAGGAAAGAATTCTTGTGAAAGGATAAATGTTTCAAGCTTAGAGAAACATTTTAAAAAAGTTTATAAAAAATATATTTTAACATCAGACTTTTGTGTCATTTATTCCACATATTATAAATATAAAATTGACCAAATCGAAATTGATCTGACAAAAAATATACATTTTATTTATATAAAATGCTTTAAGGTGTTTATAAATATAAAATATAATGAAATTTTTTTAGTCCAAAGATATGTGAATCCAGTTAACTGCAGTTTAAAATAAAAACGTCTGTTTATTCAAATTTAAAGGGCAACCAAATTTTATGCACAATTTTTTGTTCATTTCCTTTGGCAAGGCAAAAGTGTGATTCAATGCTCATTCATTTTGCTGTCAGTCGCATATCTTGCTCTCTCTTTATTAAATGATAGAAAACGAGCATCGTGATTTTCTTTTTTTGGTCCATTGTTGTTGTCTTTTTGGCCAAGCAAATGACCGGAACTGTGATTTATCTAAGCGTCTATTGATTTATATGGAATGCCACTAAAGGCATTTTTTTCTTTGCGTGCCATCCCGTTTTAACTTTTACGAGGCATTTTTGGTGTAACATTTTGTTTTTGTTCTTTTTGGCCTGGGCTTAGATCATAAAACAAAAGTCTCGGCCATAAAAGCGAAAAAATGCAACACATATGAGTAGATAGATAAAAGAGGAGAGGGAAGTTTCATCAATAGTTTTATGTTAGCCATCAAAACATAAAGGCCTCAATCAGCCAAAGCATAAAAATGTTCTATGTATTTGTCTGTTTCGTGGGCCTTTTGGAGGGCAGCGGAGTTGAGAGAGAGAGAAAAATGGAAATTGTGGAATATAATCCAAAAAAATAAGAAAAAAATATTCTGTTATGCAAATTGAACCTGAAGCAGACCAGGGTGAAGGAATTTTCCTTTTTTTATTGTTTTTCGTATTTTCCTTTCGTTTAGCCTGTTTGCCGTTTGCCGCATACCACATACCGCCCCATCAATGTGTTGAACCATTGGAATTTGCGAAAAGCCGCAACGAAAACACACAAAACAAATAACCGGCAAACACAAATAGAAAATGTGTTGAAAGTTTTATATGATTTTGTCTGAGCAGCATCAGCAGAAAAAAGGAAAAACAAGAATAGGAAAAAGAAAAGAGGTAAGCAGCCGTGACAAAGGACCAAAACGAAGATGCTCTCTGAAATGTGGTAATGGTTAAGAATGGCTGACTGAATTTATTGTATATAAAAACCAAAGAGCTGGAACACTTTATACTCACCGAAGTTACCACACACTTGTTATTTTTTAGCCAATCACATAAGAAAAGAATCAGAAGTATAATAAATGACTAAATGTTCAACATATCCAAAGTTAGAAATGTTTTGTAAGTCACATTTCTGCCCTTAGAAAGTATTTTAAACTCGTTAACCCTGTTTTCGTAAGAGTATCAACATAAAGGATAAGGCATCAACAACCCAACAGAACGATGGAATGTATATATGTGTAAGACAGGAAATATTTAAAAATTTTTCAAATATTTTGTCAAGACTTTGTTTAGACTGAGTTGATTTATTATTGGGCAATTCAATGTTTAAGTACAAAAGTTAGAGACAAAACTTTAAGAAACTTTAAGAAGTTGACAATTTTCGAATTACCATCTGTCACTCACAAGTGTCAAACGTTTAGAAATTGAAAATAAAAAACAAACGAAAGAAACGAAAAAAAACATTTCAATAAAGAAATGCCGAAATGGAGAAAAACTCAAAAGAAATTCCCTGTCACCTGTTGCCCTCAGGTTAGGGCAAAACCAACAGTTGAGATTGAAAGGCCAAGTCACCTACCTGTTTAACGGTTCACTGAGCACACATGCATACACACACACACACACCAACCCACCCACTATGCTGGCGGGGAAAAGTGTCAATGTGACGAAGCTGAAACTAGGAATAAAAATTGAATTTTTTTATTTTTGCTTTTTTGCCTGTAAAGGATAATTTGTTTCTGTCTGCCGAGGCAGTTAAATTTTGTTTTGTGGCTTACAAGCAATTTGCATGCCTCTGGTTTTAGGGCTTATCATTATAATCTACACCCAAATTATGTATATATACACATATACTTGGAACTCAAGCCAAAAAAAAACGGCTGACATTGCCCTCTCACGTGCTTAGCATGGATGAGTAGCCATTTCATTATTATCACCATGGTACATGCTCATTTTTACGTTTATTACCTTGATAAAAAAAAAAATTGTCGGTAGTAGAATTGGTTGAACAGAATCGGTTTTTTTTTTACCCTTAAGCCCTTATACGAAACTAAATATATTTATGTTGATTTTTGTATTTATATTTAGCTCACAATTAGATTGATAAGCATGATAATTATCAGTTGCAATTGAAACCAACTTCCCTTCCCCCCTTTTCGAGTTCCTTCTTTTGCTCTGGAACGCGCATTCCTATTGCATTAATTACGTCAATTTGTTTCAGTTTTGGACGCTTTGGTTAACTATTTACCTGTCACTTGTCGATTAGTTAACTTAATCACATCGTCATTTGGTTAAATGATAAAGATTTCTTTTCATGGAAATCCACTGTGATTAGCATCAAATTAGTAACACTTGATTAAAGTTTCTGCTAAATTGAAGCAAGTATGTTATAGAAAACTTTTTCTGCATTAGCATAGAAAGGATATATTACCATAGTAAAGGATATACAGGATCACAGCTTTAAGTAAACTAACTACATTGAGTTTTCTTTTCGTTTCATTTTTTAACTTTTTAAAGAGTAATTAATAAGTAAATATCTCTCTGACTTTCTAAACATAATTGGACTTAACAGTTTATCCTTAGACCTCAAACTGTGCTAATTTTGGCGGTATCATTATTCAAAGTGCTTCATATAATGCCTTATTCCTGTCATAAATCACAAAGAGCACGTGTCGATAATGCCGCAAAAAAAGAAACAGGGCAAAAAAACATTTACCAATTACCAAAAAGCAAAACTTTTCAAAAGCCCCCGCACAATTATGGCTAACAGCAGCAATGAAAGCCTGTCACAGATTGAGCAATGGCTAATAATCTAGTATTAAAATGAAACGCAAAATATTCACATTCCAAAAACGAAAAACACAAATTTTTGCCAACTCGTAAGAAAATCTGCCAAAGTCCTGCCAACGCGAACCATCTACTTGACTTTTTTTTATTTACACAGGAAAAATGTTTTCTTATTTTAGTTTTTTCTTGTGCTTCTTTTTTTTTTTTTTTTTTGGTTGTTTGGTCTGTGTCTCAGTTCCTGTCTGGTGCTGTCTAATTTGCATTTTTATGTCTGTAAGTGATATTTCTTTTGCTGTTGTTGATATTATATATGTGGGTGGCCAAGAATGGAATGGATGGTCCAACTTTTGGTGTGGCTCCTGTGATAAAAGCTTGTGAATTATTAAATATACATAAATCACAAAGCACATCTTGCCAAAGGCAGGCCCAACCAATTGTAATCAAGGGCAAACTGCAAAAAGTTAGTAAATAGTGGGCCGAGAATCTTGTGTAACTCATGAAAATTTCAGCACACATTGATGTTTTCTTCTCGCTTTTCTTATATTCTCATTTGTGTTGGGGTTAACCACAAATCGATATCAAATTTCACATGCTTAAGGCATGTGAATTGCCATTTGCATAATCAGCTTACGTCTAATTAAAAGGCAATCGACACAGCGTTTGAAGGCTCGTCTATGTATGCATGTGTAAACTTGCCAAAAAGGAAAACTTTGCAACCAAAAAACCATTAACATGAACTGGGTTGTCCTTACTGTGGGCCTAACCCCAACCCAGGCAGACAACAATCTCCACCCATATTCATTTCCTCACTTACATTTATTGCTCCGCACCTGTTGTTACTCGAACCCAATCAGTGGCATGTAATGAAATTGCTTCTTTCCTCCAGTCCTTGTCTCTTCTCACTTTATCCGCAACACACTCTTCTACTCGTAATGGGGAAAAAGGAAATCAAGGACCTGAATATGGCTGTTGCTGCTGCTGCTGCTGCTGCTATGGCAGAACTGATGGTCTCCGGCTTTCAGAATTCAGTTTAAAACTGACGGCAGATTTAATAAAAATTGTTGAGGAAAAATTCGTCAATATTTTGTACAACATTTTTAAATTGATTTTTGATTCAGGCCAGAAAACTCAATAAACTAATCGAAAGTTGTTAAATAGTTAAAAATTGTTTACAAAAACATATTTGAAGGTTTTTTCAGATAGTAAGGTAATACAGATTAACAAATTTTAATCCCTGGACTATAAAATTTTCTTTACCTCATTATAATTTGCTTAGTTAATCTTTCTACAAAGCCTTTAGCTGCGTTTGTCATTTGCGTCTTTTTGAACATTGTCTCTTTTCCATGGTCTTAACTTGAACTTTAATTGGCAGGCTAAAGAAGTGACAACAGCAAAGAAAGTGAACAGTAAAAGCAAACGCAAAAGTTTCAACTGAAAGATTTCCATAAAGGCAGTAAAAATCATTAAAAGTTAGCCCAGGGAAAAACAAGTAATAGCTAAAAGAAGAAAAAAATGGCAAAGTAAGCCATTTGTGCTTTGCGATAAGTGCAGTAAATTGAGTTTCAAGGCTGGCAAGAGACACTTTTTGATTAAATTATGTATACGCAGCGTAGGCTGAAATGTAAGTGCAAGACAATTTAAGCTTACATGTGTGGGTAAAAGCCTTGGAGTGAGTGTGTGTATGTGTGTGTCTTAGTGTTAATAGCTCTGGCTCATTAAAAGCCTCAAAACTCATATGCATTTGTCTCACGTGTTCAAGTTTCGTTTATTGCCAATATGTTAATGATATGGGCTGGCTGAAAGATGAGGAGAAGTCAAATTCTAGCCAATGAAGGGCAACGCAGAGGGATTGGGGGTAAGAGGAAGGTCGAAATGACGTTGACTACGACACGTTTGGCGCTCATTAATTTCCAACATGTAGATTTTTAATGAAGATGCGTGTCTGCTTCAAAAAGTCGCTCACAGACACACTCAAACAAGCAGGGTATCTCTGTGAGTTGTGCGTGTGTGTGTCTATGTGCAAGTATTCAGCTATAATTTATGCTAAGCCGAAAAGTTAACCCGGCGCTTGTAAAATTTATTACGCCTGGGGTGCCGTCCGTCCGCCTTGATCTTACTAGCAAAATGCTTGTTGAACACAAAAAAAAAGCAGTCAACCAGGACCCAAACACGTTAACCATGCTTGCCCGCTCCTAGGTAGGCTATAGCATTTGTGAGTGTGTGTGTGTTTTTTTTTAATCAGTTGGCTTATTTCAATTATGAATAATTAGCAGAAGTTAATTAATTTTCATTTGATTAAAAGTTAACTGAAATTGAAGTGCTAAAGGATACAAGGTGTAACGAAACTTTTTGGAGCAAGACTAGGATCGAAATAACGAAAAGCTTTAAATTGACTTAAGTTGGGCAAAAAGTCCTTTATACAGATTCACATCAGATACACTTAGAAGTGAAATAAAACAAAAGTTCTTTATTGTGAAAGTTTTATCAATTAGTTTTATGTCAACAAACCAATTTAATACAATTTGATATACAATCAAAACAACGCCCAGTATCTTTTTAAGTAAATAAATTTAAGGACTAACAAGATAACTTAAGGACAACCAACTGCTTAGCCATTGGCAACCTCAGTCAAGGCAATTCCAATTCCAAAATCCAAGAAAAACAAATCCAAAACGACAGAGAAAGAACAAGAAAAAGCGAACCTAAAATAATAGAGAAAATGGATGGCCACCAAAAAGGGGCCCAAGGGCATTTAAGCGGCTTGAACTTGATTTAAATTTTTCATTTGCTCTCATAGGAAAACTTTAACGTTAGTGCAAATGGATGGAGAGTAAAGACAGAGAGAGAGATAGAGAAAGAGAGACTCTAACACTAATGCAAACTAATCACTGTTGACCGTTAAAGCGAATGGCACACACACACACAGACACACATGGGAAAATGTTCTAGTGCGACAACACATTAAAGGACATACCCACACATATACACAAAATGTTATTTTATAGTCACTGTGGGTGTATGTGTAAGTGTAAATGTGTTGGTTGGGTGGCTGGTTGCTTGCTTGGTTTGTGTTTGTATTTGTGTTTGTTTGTTGTTGCTGTTTTCCTTTTAATTTAAGTTGATGCGCCAAAAGTGCAAATAAAACCAAAAGATTTATAAACAAAGGACAAGCTTCTTTTGTGTTTTCCCACTGACTAAGTGAAATATTTACACGAAAAATAAAACAAAACACACAGGAACACACACACATAAAATACCAAATAAACGGATAAAACAAAACTAAACTCACATAGAAGTCACCAAAGGAAAATTGCCAGACATAAAAAAAACAAAAACCACAAATGCCTACCGAAAGTGACAAATGAAAATGATTTTTCATTTCGGCTTTGCTGGTTAAAGTGAAATTTGATTAAATTGCCAAAATAAATTAGACTGACCGAGCTTCTTAATTAACAAGCAATTTCCGTAACTTTCATTCAACGTACCCATTTGCAGATAAAGTATCAAGTATCTAAAAGATACTTTTATTGGTTCATCTTATGTAGATAGATAGGAAGTTTTTTCTTACGTCTCTGTGAACCAAACAGTAATTTCTCATCCAATCTACCTTATTTGTATGTTAATAATTAAAATGTTAAGTTTTGTTATTATCATTAAAAATACAAAAATTAATGGGGCTAAGAGTAACTACCTTTCGAATACATTTAAAAATCAAATCCTTTCGAAGAATTCCAAAAAAAATTAAAGCTATCAGGAATAAAGCTATCAGGAATAAGATAAATGCTCAAAGCAGGCAGAAGAAATATAAATAGGAGAAGCCAAGGCAGACAAAAAAAAAGGATAATGAGATAACATATGTTTGGGGGTGGCCATAAGCAAACCAACAATAAGAGCAAATAAAAGCAAATACAACAAAAAAAAGCAAGTGAGGCAAACAAAACAATTTGCAGCCTCCAAGCAACATATTTAAAAATGACAGAAAACCGAAAAAAACTCTGAGGAAAATGCGGAAAATTGCCCTAAGCTACTGTCTGTCACAAACAAAAAAGAAAGAGGCATGCGAAGGGGAAAATGAGAAAGCAGAAAAAAGAGGGAAAAAGGCTGCTAATAATATTTATGGCCGCTCACTTTTAATGCCAATTGTCAACGCAAAAGTAATGTAAATCCCACATATATGAAGTTGGGTCTAAAGCAGCTTAAGGCTTAAATATTGCTCATACGCCTACGGGCCCATTGTATGGCCTTGTTATATATATTTAATTTGTAATAAAAATAAAATACCACATTCACTTAGCAATGGAATCAGGTGGAAAACTCTGACTCTTGGCCCTTAGTTTATGAGGTGTGGGACTGACTTCTCATTTTGCACTACACCTAAAACATTAACCATTAGCCTAATGGTCATTTGGCAGAGCCAACACATTTCTACTGAATTCACTTTGAATTTTAATTTAATTTTGGTATTTGCCAAACACTTTACCTTAAAACCACTTTCAGGTATGCAGACATTTAAATTGCCGTTTAAAGCAAAAGCCATTTCTCCTGACCCTTAAAGTTATTTGCCTCAAAAGTGTTTGCCTGTCAACAAATTTTATTAGATTTTCCACTCAACCAACCAGGAGATAGTCAAAGAATTTTAAATTTAATTGCTTGTCAAGCTTGGTCATTTAAATATTTGGTTTTTTAATTAAAAATAACTTAACTCTCTGGGCCAGGGTTACAGCAAGCGAATAGAAAACAATTACCAAAAAAAAAAAACAATTTTCTTCTTTCATATTTTCATTGTGACATCTTGTTATTGGAATCAAAACCGAAACAAATAAACTTGAGTCGACTACAAAAAGAAAGTGTGCGAACATCTCATGCTTTTTATTCCCAAATGGTTGTCAGGGTTAGACAATTTTTTTTTTGGCATCCTTTTTTTTTCCATTGAAAAGAAGATTTCGTCAACAAAAAAAAAAACTTAGAGGAGCCTAAAAGAAAACTTGTTAATATTAAGTCATTTTTGTGTTATCCTTTTTCATGTAAGGCTAAAGGCTTAGTATTTAAAAATATTTTATACTTGACAAAGAGATCAAATCCTAAATCTCATAAATTTTAAATACATTTAATCAAGAGTTCATTTAGATCAACTAGCCACAAAAAAAGGGTTAAACAGCCTGTGCGGATCTACGTCTACTACATATCTTTCAATAAAGTATATCTACCCTTTTTTCTCTATATTTGCTGGATAGATATAAAAACATTCGATACCACTTCAGGAATAATAAAAAGTGTAGCACACTTTTTGGGGCTTTGATTTTCTAGGTGTGCTTGGTGCGGTGATGTGTTTGGCATGTTTAATCAGGCTGAAACCATAAGCAAATAGGCAAATTGTTTGGTAAATAAACCAACAACGAAAAGTTTATAACACATTTTGCTGATCTAAATCAAAACTGAAAGTAAACCGACTTAAGGCAAGACTTCTTCTCACAGTCGTCTGTCTTAATACTTTTGCCATCTTATTTTATTTTCCCTTTTTCTTTTCTTTCTTTCTTCTCCTTTCTTTACATTTTTTGTTGTTTTGTTGTCATCCTCTCATAACTTTTGACAAATAACAAGCAAGTGAGCTATCTGTTGTCATGCCAAAAGGCATAAGGGGAAACTTCTTTACATTTTGTTTATATAGACAGAAGCAATTGAAGCGTATAGTATGCTTCGGTCCTTAAATTTTGTTGATTTGTCTCATTGTGAAATGCCCCCCCCCACACACACATCCAACCGACAATCATGCCAAGGCTTTTGAAGTGAATCTGACTGTGACTCCTTTTTGCCCAGCGGCTTTATCGCTTCGATTTGATGGACTAAGTCAGCTGGCTTATGGTTCATTAACATAAATATATATATGTATGTATATATGTGGCTATATATACCAGACTGTCAATAGATTCTATGCTAACAACTGTCTGAGTGGCGGTTGATGCATGAAGAATATCTTCTATTTATACAAAAATAAACAAAAAGTGGTAGTGGCAGGCAAATAATCCTAGTTCTTGGAGGGGTTGTTTATCTTTATGTTGCTGATGTTGTTTGACCTACATTTTCAGCAGATAGCCAAGCGCTTTAAGCGGCCTAAATAGTGTTGACCAACAATTAATTTATTTAAATAGCACCACAATATTGTAAATAGAACACATATGGGGCACCATAAATCATTCCATAAACATTTTCATATCTGCATGCTGCAAAAGTTCCCCCAGAGAATTGATTTTCAATTTTTATGCTCGCCTAAACGGAAAATTCATCAGTGATGATGCCACAAGAGAAAAAAGGGGCCATACCACAATGCGGGGTATCCGAAAGGTAATAAAAAGCAATACACAATACAGAATTGTAGTGTTTTTTTTTTTATCTCACAGCTTGCAAATTGCATGACGGCAAAAAAAAAAACTTAAAACTGTCAACGTATTTTCATTTCGCTTTGCCGTAACCGTAAGTTAATGCAAATATTTCAGACAATTTGCATATAAATTTGTTTATGAATTTGTTTGTGCAAAAAGCCTCAAGGAAATTGCCTTCGCATTGTGTAAGTGTGTTTGTAAGAGAGAATAAAATTTGTGCGGCCTACACAAAAGGCTTTAAAATGCTTAAAGAAATGTCTGTTTTGTATATATATATCCAGAACATAGAAAGTCTTTAAAAACCATAAAATAATATTTCAAATGTGTAATTTCAGTTGGCTCGACCTAAAGCCCAATAAAATAAGTTTTTTACACGGACGGATTATTAAATAGTTGTAAAGTTTATTCCCAGTTCCATAAAGTTTTGTTGGGTTCCATATAGCACAACAAAAAAATATCAACATCAGGACAGTCAGTTCTTGATTCTATTTTCAGCTAATTTATCTGCTGGGCTCATCTCTCCCTATACAAATTGTGTGTGAAAATTTTACTCAAATTACATTTCAGCTATTTTATTGTCCTGTTGACAGTCTCATTAGGCATTCGTCCTGTCATATCCATATGTCCTTAGCTTTTACCCTCATCCCTAACATCCAGGACCCCCAACTGCTCTTTCCATTCCATTTCCATTATTTACTGTCATTCTTTCTTCTCAGATAGCTTTCATGTAAATATAACAAAACAAATTATAAACTCACAAAATATGGAAAATTATGTTCATTCAGTCTAAATTTTGTTTACATTTTGTCAGATAGTTCGTGGCATAAAACAACATTTAAAAAAAAATAGGTAAATTATTCATAAATAAATTTATTAAATTCTTATCATTTATTGCCACATTTAGGGCAATGGTAAAATGACATTTAAGAGACCGTAGGGTCGCTTAAAAATTAAATTTCCTTTTCTAAATCCAATCTTAAAAGTAGGTATGTACTTATATGGTTGCGTTTAATTCTCGAATGGGGGCCAATTTATTATTTAATTATTAATGTACATAGATGATACATTTTAATAGGATGTTGACCTGTAGAGAAAGTAATGGATATACTTTAACCAAAATGTAAGTAAAAAATGTTTACCTTTTTTCAAGACTTCTATATAGGACTATATAAAATACAGCAATATTATGTCCACAGACCAAAAGTGAACTCTTGAAATGTTTCAATATAGAAACAATACAACAAATTTTATAAGTTTTTATTACTTAATGCCAAATATTTTCAGTTTAACTAGGTAGAGAAACTACTTTTTAATTTGAAATTCCCTTATCTATACTTAGTTATTATTTAAAAAAATTCTTAAAAAACAGCCGCAACAATCCTTCCTTAAATAAAACCAAATCTTATGTTTTTTTTGTAATATTGTCACTTAAATGAAATTAATTTTGATGTTGGACAAGCTTAGCCAGAAACTACACAAAGCCTGTTCATCTTCATTAAAGCTTTATGTGAGAAATTTTAGAAAATACTTAGACAAACGCAAACACATCCACACACATTTGCACACCCACACACAGTTTCTTTGCTCTCGTTCATAATTCATAGGCAAAAAGGGAAAGCCGCCAATTCTGTGTTAGCCAATAACTTTCGGTTCCCTGAACATATTTTGCGGTATACCAAGAGCTGTTGCGGTTTGAAGTTCAATCTACAGTTTCTGACAGACTTTTAAGAAGTACAGAAATTCGAATATAAATTATCAACAACTGCTTACCATGAAATTTTAAAGATAATTTTGTGATTAAGTATAAAACTTATACGTTGATTTTCAATGGTTATCAACACAACATAAATCAGCTTAAAACTGAAAATAGAAACTAAACAAGTTTCTCTCCTTTTAACTTTAACAAACTTTAGTTGACAAATAGAGTTGATAATACAGTAAGTCAAAATGCTGGATGGGTCCCAAACTACTTAGCCCGCAGTTTCCACTTTTACTTACTTATTTACTTATTTTTACTTACGCTTTAGTTTCTACCACAGAAAAACAGGCAAAGAGACAGACAGACAGACTCAAAACACACACAAAATGGACGCAGGTGCTAGATAGGATAATGACAAAGTTGTTTTTCAGCTTTCTCTTTATCCTAAGGGCGCCACTAAGTCAGCTACTTATTACATGCCGTGGCTAGAGAGTAGACGAAGGAGATATTTTATTTTTGTTTTTCTTTTATGGATGGCAAGTTTTAGCTGTAAGGGCAGCTGTTGCAGCTACAAAATGGTATGCGGCAAGTTGCACGTGGCTTATTCGTGATATAATGTTAGGTCATACAAATCATTGTGAAAACTTTAAAAGCAGTGAAACAAAAACAAACAAGCGCAAAATTGACTTGCAAACAATAAGCAAAAGATTTCAAAAGTATTTCCATTTTTGCACTAAAGGAAGCTGATCGATCTATCATCTTTCTATTAGTATTGCCATTAGTTAAACTTCGTCTTCTAAGTTTCCCATTTCCCTTGCGGTAATACTCACCACTTTTCCGCCTTCACTAATGGCCCTGGCAATACAATAGAATGGTATACAAAAACGCCCTCTCATTTAACTTTAATTTAACCTTCAATAAAGTATGTTCAACCCCCAACACGAAATACATCGAATGGAAAGCTACAACAAAAGCAACAGCTATAATAATAATAATAACAATAATTAAAGCTGCATCATCCTTAAGGCGTCAAATAAATAGAAATTTCATTACAGACAGTTCAAAAACCTTTTAGAGAACAACGCTTCAGGGGGGGGTCGGCTTGTCTAACGTTTGTCTATACTAAAGAAACCCGACTATAGCTCGCAATCAATAGAAACATTTAATAAAATTCTCGCTCATCATTCTCTTCTTCATTCATGGGGGAACGAGTAAAATGTTAGTTTATTTTACTTGATTTTTAGTTGTCTAAATGATTTGACGATTTGGCTTTTAATGGCCTCAACCATTAAAAGGGCAGTCAGCGAAGCAAACAATTTTCACACATATCACTTAATTTCATTTGTTTTGTCATTCAAATTGTATTTTGGTGACTATATCCCGACAAAATGTTGCAATTAAACCCTTTTAAAGCCGGAAACACAATGGAAAAGACAATGGCAACAAGATGGGCCAGGCCATGTCAAGTGGATACAAAACCCAAACCCAGACCAATTAGTATAGGCCAAAAACCACAGGCCAACTGTCAATTATGGTGGGTTTTTGGGTGAATGTTGACTGACTCTTAGGCACGTGCATTTGATGGCAACAGAAAAGAAACTTTTTTTTCTTTGGGTAAGATATAAATCTTCAAGGGAATGCCGTCAGCAACAGGCGCTGGACAGCCGCAAAACATCAAAACTGGGCAAAAAGAAATAAAAACAAAAAACAAAAAATAAACCGCACGAAAAAAAAAACAAAGAAAAATAGAAAAAGTAAAAGTGAAAAACATTTTGACAGGCAGCAGGGCAGTTATGTAAGGTCTACTTAAATTTCAAAGATGTCAAATGGCGTAACTTTTGAATTGCCCTTTTATACCCTTACCAAAAAGTCAACTTATTTGTGTAATTTGATTTAAAAATTTGAAAAAATCTAGGCAAAATAGTCAAGTGTTAAAAACTAGAATATGCCAATAGAAAACATAATAATATATTAAGAAATTCTATCCGTTTGCAAATTAGTATTTTTGAGGGTATTTACACTTAGGCCAAGTCGTATTTAGATTAGTCCTTCAGGTGCTTAATAATACATTGAAACATCTAACCTAGTCAATAAAATTTATATTAAACATTATTATAGAAAACATTTTCAACAGTATTTTATTAAAGTTTTGGATATTATGAACTTTATAAAAGTAAAATTTTAAATAGTTTCGCAAGCATATACAAATTTCGTAATTTTTGTGGTAATGCTGATTATATTTTGTTCGCTTTAATAAGTCAATTTGATTTGACAGGGAGGGACTAGGCCTGAGTGCTAATCAGGGTCAAGCATCCTGTGAATACACACACACACACGCATCTCGGAAACAAAGGCCATGGTAGGTGTGGGTAGAAGGGGAAGGCACACATTGAAGAGAAAGCTTTTGCATGAGTGCGCACAAAAGCGTGCTACAATTTTTGTTCTTCCGTTTTTTTTCAACTTTCTAATGAATTTGTATATTAGTGTGTATGCATGTGTGTATGTATGTGTTTGGGATGAAAAACATTTTGTCATGGAAATTAATATAATTTTTAATTAAATGCTGTATAGGCGAGTTCAAAGTCTGCACGTGACTTGGCTTACATTTTGCCATTTATTTAGAAACACACACACACGAATAAACACATACACACAAACGCAGAACATTCTCACATACTCGAGGGACAAACAGTTAAAAACCAATTGAAATGCTCTGAAATAGAAATCTCTAAAGAGCATTTCAGCTCACCCAAAAAACAACATAGGAAAGTGGAAAATATAAAACCCCATTGACATTGCAATGACCTTTAGTAAAAAAAAAAAATCGAAATCAATAATTAAATAGAAACAGCAAACAAAAAAAAAAAAAAATAATAAAGATGATGATGAAAAAGAAGTCATCGCAAACATAAAGAAAAGAAAATTAAGTCGATTGGAGTGTAATAGAGAATGCTACCAAGACACAGAGTGAGAGGGAGAAAGAAAGTGAGAACAAATAGAGGAAAAACATCGAGGAACGAGAGTGTGCATACTCCAAGGACTTGTCAAATGGCTGCAGAATCAACACAAGAAACTGGCCCAACTCTGGCATAGACAAATGGCTATGGCTCTGAACAGAATCGAAAAGAAAAAAAATATGAGCGAACATGAAAAAGTGCGAAACAATTGCGTGTTAAACGCCAAAAAAAACGTCAAACAACAAATACAAAATTGAGCAATGAGGCAGTAAATGAAAAGATAAATGGCATGCCTGATAAATGGGCAAGGGGACAGGACATTTACAGTGGCAAATGGTGAAAAATAACGAGAGGCAAGACTTTGAAGAGGTGGCCTCGATTTATTCATGATACTTTCGATGAGGTCAATAGAACAGACACTTTCGTATGTCGCATGAAATATTCAGGAATTCAGGAATTCACTTAGCAAATTGTTTGTTATTAATGCAATACTAAAGGACAACTCTAAAGAATTTGATTGAGAAACAGAAATACAGATCGCAAAAGTTAATTAATTTAAATTTTGCTTCATTTTGCAATGATTTTAAAAACTAAATTATAAACAATAATCAAACAGATCTGATCAGGACAGACAAAACTTTTTAAAATACTTCTTGTAATTGTAAAATCTTCCATGATATTTTAATAATTTGAAAGAACTTTAAGTTTCGGTTTTTAGAAGTTTTTTTATTTACTTTTTACTGAATTTTGTTTGTTGTGTTTGTTTTTAGATTGAAAATATTTGAGCTGCTTTTTGGTCTGTTGCATAAAAATATTTTCATTTCAAATTTTCAAATTTCACATTATTACAAATACAGATTGTTAAAAAGTAATCATAATATAGGTTTATATATATTATATAGCAGCTAAAATATACAAAAAAGGAACAATTCTATATGATGATGGCAGGCATCGCAGATGTTCATTTTGAACGAGGCCAAGATCATAAAAGATTTTGTTGTTTTCATACTATATGCACATATATATAGTAAGATAAATGTAAATCGATTTCATTTTTTTTTTGTTTTTGTTTGTTCACATATGTAATTGCACTTAAAGATTAGAAAAGATGTAAAATAAAAATGTTTTCTATACGGTTTTTTTTTGCGGGAAATGGCGCACTTTGTATGGCAAAAGATGTTGGTTACAGTCTCTCGGAAAAGATGTTGGCCCGAGAAATGTTTTGCAGTTTTGAAAAAATTCAAACGTCTTGTTGAGGATATTGAGATTGAGACTACATTAACTAACTAGTTAGTTTCCAGTTCTTCAAAAGGTGAAAGTCGTTCATTCTTTTGGGGGCCCCTGTTGTTTTTTTTTTTTTTGTAGTTTTTTAATTTTATTTTATTTTTTGATGCATTCGTTGTTGGTATTCTTGTTTTCTGATGTTGTGTAGTTCGTTTTTTCGTTCGTTTACAAAATTGAGCGGTGAGCTGTGAATATAGAATATTAAAAGGTCAGTTTAAATGCAATTTCAAATGCTTATGTAAAACATATACAACTAAAAAACGTGCATTATATTTGGAATATTCTAATACTACTGAGTTACATACAAATTTGAAATAAATAATATTTGTTTATGTTAACTACAGGTTTGCAGGTATCTACGAGTATAATTCAAATGGATAAAGATGTGGCTATATAATCAACGACAGTTTGACGCACATTTCTTTAGTCGTTTTTTAATATCCACACCTTGTATAAGAAGGGAAAACTAAAGGATACTCTATATTTTTAGGCACTACCAAGTCATTTGGGCAGTTTGCCTGGAATTTGGGAATTTATGTGTTTTTGTTTTGTTTTTTTCCACATGCTTTGATTCAATTTTGTTTTTTATTCTTACCAATTTGTTTCTTTTTTTTACTTTTTTCTTTTGTTTCTTTTTTTTTTGTGGTTTTCGTTACATGTAATTTATGTAAAATTAAGTACAAAAAAATTACAGAAGTCGCTTGTTATTAGAGCTAACGATATATTTATATATATTTTTTTGTTTGAGAGATGATATTGATCTATATATTTTGGTTTGGTTTTTTTAGAAAAAATCCTCTGCCTCAGCTGTTTAAGTGGCAATTGAAAATAAATGTAAATAAAACAAAAAAATTATGGTTAAATAAAGAAATCAGAAATTAAAATTGTTGCATGAGAGAAGATATGGTGAAAGATAGAAAGAAAATTTCGAAAAAGCGAAAAATTTAAGTTTCTCTCATGCTTTCAAATCGTATTTACAAAATTCTGTACATTTTGCTACAGTCTTACCAATATATATATTGGATATATCTGATACGAAAACTTTAAAAGTCAATTTTGAATTTTTGGTAAGACTTGGTGCGCTTAGTTTGAAATAATCTTTTAACCAATAATCTTGATCTTGGATACTTACGTGTCAAGGGTCTGGCTGGGTGCTTCGACCACAAGTAACGATTCTTCACCGGCGACAAGTACGAATCACGTGCAACGGGGCTCGAGGCACGGGGCACCGAGGTGGCACGGAACGGCACCAAATCATCCACATCCCACCAGAAGGGATCACGTACAATCGATGAGATCGGCAAGTTGGGGCTTGGGCTCAACAGATCACGGAAACGGTTGCGTGGATGGAAGATTGGAAGTCCTAATGGTAGAGTTTGAATCCCAATCACAATTGGGAGTAGCATAGTTTTAAGTGTGTAGTCCATCAAGAATTTGTTGTTGTTTTTTGAGTATTGTGAGTGCATCAGTTGGTTTCATTCAAAATTTAGTTTGTTTTTGTTTTTAGGTGGTTTGGGGGTGTATACAATTAAATTGATTGTTGTTGTTGTAGTTGTGGTTGTTGTTGTAGCAATGTATACAAGAAGAGCAGAAAGAAATATATTTTTTTGCTGTTTTTTTGTTTTGTTTAAACTAAAACAAGAATAAATCAAATAAAAAAAAAAAAAGAACAACGCTTTAACAATATTTCTTTTTGGATATTTTCCATGCGTATGTGAGATTTTCGTAGTGGAAAAAATATACCAAAAGGATAAGGATAGGGAAAAGGAGAAAGATAAATAGATAGGTAGATAGATAGATAGACTAAAGAAATGACAGAAGAAAGTACGGAGTAGAAATGATAATGCAGGGCAGGCACTACATAAAGCAGATTGAATAAGCAAATTTTAATGGTAAATTAAAATTGGGGTCTGGGTGTCACAGGCTAAAAATAAATGGCTCAGTAGTAAAGAAAAAATCTGATCAACTGCTTTTAGAAAAACGATTTGTTTCAACATTGTAAAAGTTAATATTTTTGTGGAACATTTTCAATATTTGTTTATCATTTTTTTGATCAGTAACATAATTTTTAAGTCTGGTTCAAAAATTACTTTAGTTTCATTGAAACTCATAACATTTTGCCTTTAAACTAAAGTGTCTTGGCATAAATCAATTCTAAATAAAATTGAGAATGGCGAGAGGCACACGTTTTCTCAGTTATTTAGAATTTTATATTAATTTTAACGATTTCTAGTTAAAATTAACTTTCATGTATATTCCTTTACTTCTAAGCCATTTCGTTTAACCTGGACTTAAAGCACGGCGCTTACTTTTGGATGCAACTGTACTAAAATCTTTTGTCTTTCCAAATTTTTCACTATACTCTTTCTTGTTTTGCGCTGATGCTGCTGGCAAAATTTATGCTCAAAATACTATAACCAATTGCTTTTGCTTTTGTTTTTGTTTGGTTTACGTGTAAGCCAAAGAGTAGAAATAATTTTGACAAATTATCTAAGACACAAACGGATGTGAGTGAAAGACTGTTGATGGCTGGAAGACGTGAATTCAACGCATTGCGAAAAATATGGCAGTAATTTTTCAACACGTTTGCTGTCATCTTCATCATAATCATCATCATCGTCTCTCCCCCACGATTTGTGTCAACAAAATAACCACAACAACAATACGGATAAAATGTTCGTCTCTTCTTGTATGTAAAAACACATACACACACTTAGAAGACGGGTGGAGGAGATAAAATATGTGAAATTTTTTGGACTTTTACCCTCAGCATCGTAGGCGACTTCAGTGGGGCGTGGTCCCCAGCGACCGGCTTTGACAGGAGTGGGACTTGGCGAGCCGGCACGCTCAAAAATGCTTGGCCTAACAGCAGCTGCTGCTGCTGCCGGTGCTGCTGCTGCTGCCTCAGCCTCAATGATCGCGGGCAACTTACTTTCAAAGAGTTCATCCAATGGTTCCAGCGAGCTGGCACGGAAACTTGGCCGTGTGAATGGGGCCAAGCTGGTGGCACGATCAAAGACCGATGGTCCACGTGGCACACTGCCATCGCGATTCCAGTACACTGGTGGTGGCACATAGGGTTCGCTTCCAGCACGGGTAGATCGGCTGGGACGGACGGGAGAAGGCGAACGGCGGGCTGTAAAATGAAAAAAAAAAATCCAATCACATCAGGCTTAAAGCTTTGATGGGGCAGAGGGCTTCAAAGAATGTCCTGTAAAAACAAATATCCCACCTATAAAACTTCAGTCATTCTTTATCTAAGAACTGTATCTCTCAACAAATTATTTAAGTAATAATAATTTCCTTTGTCTTTGTTGTAACATTTTTAGACATTCGACATTTTCGATGTATGTGCCTCTAGATGTACCTGCCATTTCTGTCTAGATACAAGTACAAATACAACAGACATACGTCAGTGGCAAAAATGTCTTTCATCTATTTTTCAAGGCAACAACTGTCGTCATTTTTTGTCATTTTATTTCGCTTCATTTCGTGCAGCAACCTTTTGTACATGTTTATTCATCAAATCAAGTATATTTCCCCTTATCTTCCGGCTCTGTCGTGTCTTTTGCATTATGCAAAAACATCAATGCCAGACCAGGAAAAAAAAGAGGCAAACGTGACAGAAAACTATCTTTTTAAATCCAACATTGACAGCAACTTTCAAAGGCTCTTCCAAATGGAATGCTTTCATTTTGAGGTGCAAAAGTTATCTTTGCAAAGAATAAAATATTGACTATATATAAATCTTAGTAGTATATTTAATAAGCAGACGAAACTTGCAAAATATGAATCTTATATTGACTTATTCCGGTTGTGTCACTACTTTTATACATTCCTTTTTGCTTTGATGAGAAAACTTTTATAAAATTTGTGCAATTTTCTTTTCTTACAGGCAGCTAAGGAGGCAAATCCGGACTGTACTGAAGTTTTACGTTAGGTGAGTAGTAAGTACTTACCTTATCAGAAATGAGAAGGAAATAAAGTAACCAACCAACGTTGTTTAACCAACAAATTCTCAACTAAACACAAAACAAAATTACAATAAACTGTGGGCACGAAAATCAAAATACATTATGGCAAAGGATACAATTGATTCAATATGTTTGTTTTTAAGTATCTCCATTTGGAGAGAGAGAAAAAACATTTAACATTTACTATAAATGGACAAAATTCGTTAAATATTTCATTTTGTTAAGTGAAGTTTTTTCGTTTGGCAGTTTATTTACAGGCACCGCACAGTGTAATGTGAATTTTCCATGTTTTTTTTAATTTTTGTTTTGTTTTAGTAGTGAGAACGACAAGAAGGACTAAGGACAAGGACTAAAAATATGAATGAATGAAACAAATGTGTTAAATAGAAGAATACAAAGATGATAAATAGACAGACAGAACAGTTTCGCTTCTCGAAAATAAAGTAAAAACCAAAACACAATTTTGTTCTTTTGTTTTTTTTTTTTAGATATTTAAAATTTATTATTTTTAATTTTTTTTTTTTAATTATTGACTAAGGGAGAGAAAAACGAGAGAGGTGATGATGGTTGGTCTTCAGTTTATCAGCAACATGTTCTATAGTACAGCTTCTAGACGGGGTTAGAGAGTTAAGCGAAGAGCATTAGAGAAAGATCAGTTTTGGGTTATACCCTTGCAGATGATGTTAAAGATGTATGTATTTACAATTTTAATATAACAGATAGTTCCACATATGTATGAGATCGGACAATTCTAGACATTTTCAGAAATTGTTTAAAAAGCTTTAAAAGCCGTCAAGGGGTATAAAAAATTCGGTATGCCGAAGTTTTTTTTGCAACAAGATCTTTCTATGTTCTTCTACTTCTTGGATAGTTTTTACGGAGCAGGGTCTTTTAGGGAGAGACCGAGGTTGGTTGGGGGGTGATGAGGCAGATATTGTTTTTAAAATTAATTTTTGTTGTTTGTTGTTTTATTAATATGATATCATTGAGTCATATGTCTAAGAATTAATAATTAAAATTAGATTTTTTGGTTTTTGTTGGTTTTTATAAATGTTTTGTTGTTGGTATTTTATTACTTTCGATTTGTTGTTGTAGTTAAGAATTAAATCAAGCATTATCATAAGATGTAAGCTATTTAGATATATATATACATATATATCATACAATGAAACATTTAACGAAATCTCTTGTGGTTTTTGGTCTATTTTTACAAATTACTTTTAACAATTAAAATATTTATAATTCTCTGACTTGTGATGTTGTTGTTTTTTTTTTTTTATACAATTTACTACTATTTAAGCTAAAGCCAAAAACCATTTAGTATTTTTCTCTTTTGTAAACGCTCAGCGCTTCAAGCTCTAATAGCTGCAAATAGCATAGATTAAAAAAAAAAAAAGGTAAAAGAATCAAAATTTTTATGTTTTTTTTTTTTGAATTTGAAAAAATGTATTCGTTGAGTATTTTGTTGTTTTTTTCGTGTTTTTTGGTGTTCATTTAGCTATTTTTTTTCTGATGTTTTTGTTTTTCGTGCTTACATTTTGTAATTTTGAATTCAAATTTTGTTCGTTGTTGCTGTTGTTTTGCTGGTGTTGTTTGCTGATGTTGGTTGTTGTTGTTGGTGTTTTTTTTTTTTGGGTTTTTTTTTTGAGTTTAGAAAATGTCTTTGATATCCTTACCCTTGTTGAGTTGTGCCAGCAACTTGTCCTCTGGCTCGTATTCCAAAGGCACCAAGGAGTTTGGTGTGAGTGGCTTGTCTCTCAAGTAGAGACCATAGCGAGATGGGTATCTAAAAAAAATTCATGAAATTTATTAGATATGAAACAAAACTCAAACAAATTGTTAACCCACTAATAAAAATTTCTACAACTTTTATTTAAAATAGATGAGAAATAACAAGTCACGAAATGAAATTGAAAGCAGATATATGAATTGTGCTTTAAAGATAGAATAACCCTAGTCTAAACATTGTCTAGTCAATAAATACTAACATGAACTCAATCTTAGTTATGGCTATTCTTATATCAATACCAACCTGCGCTCAATTTCTTGCATGCGCTTCAAATGATCATTCCAGGCCTTCTCTGCATCGTAGTTAGCTGGAACTGTTTGTGTGTAAGTGGAAGAAATTGTATAAATATTTATTAGAGAAATCTAATTTGTATATGAAAATATTAGGAAAAGTAAACAAAGCAAGCAATAAAGTTTGAAATTGAAATGCTTACGGAAAGATACGTTTAGACTGGGGCTCACATGTCGTATGCGTGATTGCAAGTTTTATATAACATACGCATAGATATATATAAATGTAAAATCCCCGCAATAAGCAAAGTTAAGCATAGTAGTATTTGTTTAAATATATATTTGGTTTTTTTTTTTGGCATTTTAGCAGAGCAGCAAGGGGAAAAAAGAAAAATTCAAAACAAAATTAACAAGTTGATAAAAAGAAAAGTTTTAGTTCATTATGGGACGATCTCTATGTTTCTATGAAATCCAAATGAAAAGTGAGGTGGCTGGCGAGGTGGGGAAGTTTAAGTGGAGTGGGGTTAAAAAACAATACCTGATGGCAAACATATATATGTGTATATATGGTAGAGATAAATGAAAAGAAAATCATTATATATTTTCACACCACAAAGCGATTGTTTATTTCACACACATTTTATAAAGAAAGTAAGCAAAATTTGTTGATTCTATAAATCATTTTTGAACTAAACTCTAAATAAAAACAAAAATATGGCCTAGAGAGTGAAAGAGAGAAATCAGAAATTCAGCGCAACAAGAAGTCTGAAATACATATAACTATATAGACATATATATTATATATATATTGTGTTTTTTTTTTTTTGTTTTTGACGACATACATTTTTATGTATATTCTGCAACAATTTTATGAAAGAAAGAAAGAGAAAAAAATTGGTTAGTTTCCAAAACAAAACAGAAACCAAAAGAATTGTTGAGGGGAACGGAAGAGAGCTTTGTTTCTTGACTGAGGGGGTTTTCCTGCTCATCAGTGGGTGTGTTTGTGTGTGTGTGGGTGTGGGTGTGTATATGAGGGCCTCAGTTATTTGATCCCATAGCACGCACAATCTTATGTACCTTGCTTTCTATATGTATATATCCATACGAATTGTATATATATATATATATGTGTACCTTATTTTTGAGAAATTTATATTTGTGTGTGTGTGTGTGTTGTAGGATTTTGTCTAGAAACTTTTGCCAAAACATTTCGTATCCGAGAAATCTTTGAACAAGAATTATGCATTGACGTAATACCTATTATATATTAAGAATTTTGCGCTTCCATTTTTATTTTTAAAATTATGAAATCATAGCAGAAGCAGCACCAACGCAACAACAAAAATTTAAAATAGTGTGGCGGAAAAAAAAATTGTTCAAATGAAATAAAATTCAAGGTGCTTGGCATGAGATTTTTTTTTTTGGAAATGGCATGACTATGAATCGATTGATGATCGATTGAAGGTGTTAGAGGCGGCGGGGCTCGAAATTGTATAAAATTCAATTTTTTTTTGTGTTATTTCGATTCTGTTTAAAACGAACTTACTTGTTCTGCTGTAATGATGATCATAGATGGCACGTGGCGAGTAACCGTAGGTGTCACGGCTCACTGGCAAGTATCTGTAGCCAGATGATTGCACACGCTCATTGGCCGTCGAGGGTTCATCATAGATGCTCCTGTAGGTGGGCGAATCCAGGTAGGAGCTGTATGGGCGGCTGGCTTTTGGTGCCTCATGGGCGCGAATATCCTCGGAACCTGTTGTTTAAATTATAATTGATAAAATCAATTTAGTATATCGTATATATGTATGTTGGTGGGTATGCATAGTTATTTATATGGTAAATTCCTCCAATTTTGCTCATAGTTATGTGGGCTATTTTACTATTTGGCTCAATGCCAAATACAAAATAAAAGTATATACACAATATTCTCTCAATTTTTGCTTTGTTTTCAGGCATGATTACATAGTTGAAATTTTTTCCTATACATATGCATATGACTATGTGTATTCTATATCTGTATAGTGTAGAAAAGTCACGAAAGCTTTTTCAAATTGTCTATCAGATTATGAAGCTTTTTGTTGTTGTTGTTGTTGGTTTAAAATGACACCTGCCAAAAAGAGGTAATATATAGAGGAATAGAGAAGATCTTAAGATAAATCTAATGTCGTATATATATGTATCTTTATTTGTATGTATGCCTAGGCTATTTGTGTGTTAAACAAAAGTTTTTCTCATTTTAGTTTCTTATGTATAAAAGCAAATTTCTTCGTTTAATTGACTATTCTTTTGAGGATTATCAAATTGTGCATTTGTCTTAATCATATACTAAAGACTGTAGTTAGGCATAATAAAATCATCCACAATTTAATTAAAACGTCTTAAGTTTCAGATTCTAATTAAGAACCTCTTCTCTATCCTGACATTTGCTTAATTTCCATTTAATTTTTTTAGTTAATTAAATTGTAAATTGTTCTTTGAACTTACCCTTCAGGGATCTGATGTAGGATTGCCAGAATTTGGCCTTCTTGCTGGGGCTCTCATTGCGCCCAATCATTTCCAAATGGCTCTTGAACATTTTGATCGATTTGTTTTTCTGTGTCTATCAAAGCACAAGAAATATTCGTTGAACTCGTTCGCTGTAACAAATACAAAACGATAAAAAAAAAGTCGAATACTATTTTATTTTGCTCAATTTGCTGTCAAAGTCACTTAATAATGCGGCACATGCAGAGAACACACTGGGAACTCTTGTCTCCAATGGAGAAACACTTGACTTCTCTCACTCTAATGCTACATTCTCTCAGATTTTCTTTTGCTTTTCGCTATATCATCACTAACTAATTTTTATTCTTTGGCCAAGTCGTTCAGTTTCGAAAATAAACAGACTGTGTGTGTGCCACTTTTTTGAGAGCAGTGCAAAGTTTATACAAGAATACAACAATTTTGTTATATATATGTACAATGTACATATATAATTATATATAACAACAAGATCAATCACTAAAAATAAACTTGAATATTCTGTTCAAAAAATAATCATCATATTAGACAAACCGCCGGGTATACGCATATTTTTATATATCGTCTTCTGTTTTTTTTCACACTTTGAATTTGATTGCTTGGCTATATATGAAACTAGCAAAATTCTATATTTTGTCTATATCTATGCGGATCTCCCTATAAATACAATACATATGTGTGTGTGTGTGTGAGCGAGTGAGTACATGTGTCTGTGTATGTGTGAGAGTGGTGCAGCTAAATTTGCTTTATTTTTAAATGTCCTTGAGTTGAATTTTCATTCTGGTGCTGAACGGATCGAGCAGCTCGAGGGGCTTGTGCCAAACTTCACTTCACAAAATTTGATTTGATTTGCTTCGATTTGCTTTGCTTTGCTTTGATTTAAAACGATTTGCCATTTACTTTTCATCAACATATTGCACTTTGATATCAAATGTCAATTTGTTCTTATATAATCATCATGATCATCGAAAAAATTTCATTCATAATTTTGTCATATTTCATAAAAGGTTTCGAAATTTTTGAATATAAATGTGTCACCAAAAATGTTTTATCGCAATATATATCCAGTAATTGTTTATAACACTTGTTTGATTCACTTGAATTGAATTACTTATGAATTATTATATTAATTATATATCTTTCTTTCTCTTTCTCTTTTTAGTATTATTTATTATTTATCGGCTTACAATTTAATTTACTCCTAAAAAATAGCGATCTATCCTCAACGAAGAATTTTTTCAAACTGCAAACCAATTGAAAATTTGGCTCACCAATTTTCCTCGTTTCACAATTTTGCCATTTCGTTCCAACCACACACAGTCACACACAAGAAAAGCAAGATGAAAAGCTCGGCATTCCTTTACGGCGTAGGTAGATCTATCTCTGTGTATATAGACATATATCTGTAAAAGCTCTATATGAGATCAGTTATACGTAAGCTCTATGTTTTGGTCAGGCAGCTCTGATGATAATTCAATCGCCCACTCATTGTTGTGCCTTTGAAATGGAATGGAAATGCTGATGATGCGATTTTTCCACATTTTCCTCATTTACCCTTTCCCCTCATTTTCGTGTTACTGTATTTAATTGTCTGTCCGTTTTTATTAACGTTTTTAAATGAAACAAATGCATCAATAAGTTGTTGGTGGAAGTGCGTCAATGAACCCTTCCCAAATTGCTTTTGACTTTTGCCTCAAATTGCATATTCTTGTTTATATTTTCTAGATAATTGAAAAGCATTTTGCTTAAATAAACAAAATGCTAAACTAAAAAGTCTATACAAAATTCCTTAAAAGTTTATAAACATTAAATTTTGGAATTTGGTAAAAGCGTTTGAAAGATTTCTGTCTCGATATATAGCTGTTCTTTCTATCCGTATACCAATTGAATTTATAAGGATATATTTCTGATTTCTACAAAAATTATTTAAATTTGAAGTCATTTCTGCATTTACCCTTTTCGACACAGAACAAATATAATAAGAAATTGTTCTTGAAACAAGGCCATATTCTATTACCAATTTAGTGGATCATTAGCTTAGTTAAAGGGCATTGAAACTATATTTAAATTATAATTATCTCCATGGCATTTCAAAATTTACATAGATATAGTTTAGTGATGGGTACAGTTTTGTTTATTTTCTATTCATTTCCTATGCACACGTGTTGAACATATTGTTTATTGAAATTACATCAGTTTTGTTTTGATTTCTTTGAACAAATATTTCGAGGTTAATGCAAATTGTGGCATTATGGCTTTGTTTATTTGTCTTATGTAAAGCAAGAGATTTCCTTTTTTGTTGTTCTCGTTTGCCCTTAAATAAACTATAAACAATTGCAGTTAGACGGCAATTTCGACTTTCAACTTGAACTTGACTTTGATGATTAAAAGGCACAAAGAAAAGATTTGCACACAATTGGCAAATACCTGGCAAAAGGTATCCAACTAATTTCTTGAATTTGCCAAATCAATGGACTTAAATTTAGTTGTAAACTTTTACTTTCTGGCATGCTTTTTGGCTTCGTTCTACAATATTTGTTTTTGTTTTAATTGAGAGTAGTTCAATTACTTTGATGTTCTAATTGAAGGACAAACAAATTTTGTTGGCAACAAACAATTTGTCTTTAAAAAGAAATTCACCATCTTTCCCTTGCAGTTCATTTGAAGAATCAAGAGAAATCTTCAAATTGGGAATATATGCATGTAGCTATAATTCTTTTCATATTTTTGGCCTCTTGAGAAATGAGGTCAATAATTAAGCTAATTATTTTGCCTCGTTTTTGCCCACTTTCTCTCTATTTCTCTGTCTCTCTCCTGTAATTTATATGTAGATGTCAGTGAGGAATTTGCATATAAGCCATTTGCAACAGAATACAGCGTGAAAATTAATTATTTATTAGGTTTAGGTAAATTATAGTTATTTTAGCCAGTCAATGTGAGATGGTAATAAATTACTGACAGCTAAGCAGCATTTACCATTCCTCAATTATCTTTTTAATTGTATAGTTCCAAATATAAATCCATGAGTGTCTTCACAAATGAATCGAAACAAAAAAAACTAAGTATGTAGGAGGATGGTCAGTGCAAGCAGAGCAATGTCAATGCGGCGTATGAGCAATATATCTAAGAAACGACACGATACCAAAGAACATTCAAAAAAAAGATTAAGTATATAGAACATTGAGTCATAGTTGAATGGCAAAAACAAATTACACATAGCCCTGATTATGGTCATTATGTTTTCTCAACAAATTGAAAATTGAAAACAAGGAAAATAATGCAAAAACAAAAACCTCAATAATAAATAAGAAATGCCGAATTTCTCATACTCTTTAACTTGCAATATCTAAACTCAATTAGATTGAGTAGAAAAGCGACTAAAAAATGGATCCTTTATATATATAAACATTTTCGAATACTTCAGTTGAAGATTAATCATCCACTTATAATCCCTTGATCTTCTAGATTCAATACTAAATTGCCATTTACACTACAAGAAAAGGAAGCTAAAGGCAAATGTTTCAATTTTAAATTCAAATTTCAAAGAGATAGATTTTTTACTCCAATGAAATATTTTTTCCTTGCCCAATACATAGAAAACTAACTTAATCCAGGCAACAATAACAATTGTTCTAATGCATGATTAATTAATAGATAATTTATATGGATTTTTGAATAAGCAATGACAAAACATGGCCAATAATATCCTATACCCAATTTTTTCTAGTGCAAGTGAAAAAATAATAAATAGAGCTAAATCGTTTTTAATGCCACAAAAACTGAAAAGCTCTCGATGCTTTATAATATATACATATATTTATTCAACTACACATATGTCTGCCTAACACTAACGCATAGTTTCAGCCAGCGCCTAACCCATACATACATACATATATATATATGCATATATAAATATATTTAACCTTAACATATAGCAGCCACCTTCGACGAGCAAAAAATTTTTAAATACATTTTCTCTAAATATAAAAATAAATATATGTAGATACACATATATGTTTGTATGGATGTTTGTCTATATGCGATATGGTGGTCATGCTCTACACTGATCTCTCCTGATCATGTATGCCCATATGTCTATGTGTATGTGTTCTGTGTATATCTCATATGGCCAGGCTAGGGTCTGTGGATCTGAATTTCTCTTATTCGCTTCATTCCTCCCACGCAAATGAACTTGAAATATTAATTGTTTTAGCTTCGCAATTACACACACATAAGAAAAAGCATGTACATACATCTCTCCAGTTATACATAAGAAATCGTATACATATATCTGAAGAAAAGTATATATTAATCTACCCGTTCATTGCCAGTATTGTAGTAGGTGTTGGCTTCCATAATTTATTTGGCTTTGGTTATTTTTTTTTTTGTTTATAAATTCATTGAAAATTAATGCCAACCAAAAATGTATCTCAATGTCTGGAAAATATTCCTACAACAAAATGATATATAGGGCAAGAATATTACTTTTAACAATCTATCTTAACTTTCTCAAGGACATTCAGGTCAAGCTGGGAATTGCAAAAAAAAAAAACCGGATCCATCTTTGTATGCAATTTGTCTAGACCTTGAATGTGAACAAATATGAGCATTTAGTTAATATTCTTGTTCATTTTAATGATGATTGATGATAATAGCCAAAAAAAAAAGAGACAGAAACGGAAAACAATTTTAAAAGGCGAAAACGACCAAAATCAAATGATAATAATAAAAACATTATTGCTGACAGTTGGCTATATCTATGTATACAAAACGATTCCAAATAGTTGATAATAATAGAAACATTTCTGATTTCTGTCTGAACGAATGAAAGTATATTATGAAAGTGGGATAAATTTAGCTAATGGGCATTAGCTAAAGTGCCAATCTTCTCGAACTCTTTATATACTCTACTCAATTCCCCCTTGAATACACTCAGCCCATAACCACTGAGTTTAAGTGTTTGCCCTTCAGTTAATGTACTAAATTTTGATTAGCTGATTAGCTTTATGCTTGGTGGAGTAAATGAGATTCGCTTTAAATGAACCCAGGAAAATCAAAAAAGACACTTGTTAAAGTAATTTTTTTTTTAGCGACTGAGATATTTCTGGTTTTTTGTGATAATATCGATTCGTGTTTACCCCTTAGGCAATTTTGCCATGAACTCTGCTTCATCGGAAATATCTGCCTGACGTCATATACATACATAGACATATACATATACAAGAAATCGTACATCCTGTTTATTATACAATATTTTAGCGGACTTGCAAAGTATTCAAGATGTTTATATGTACATATATGTACCTACCTACCCCGCCTGCTACTTTCTTCTCGAACATCCTCCAACAAATACGAGTATGTGCATTCCATTCATGAATAAAAGCCGCCAACGCTGCCGCGTAATTTGGCCAAAAGGAAAAAGAAATACTTATATGAATATGGATGGGAATGTGGGTGGGGAAATCTGTGTGTGACTTTGTATGAGTGTGTCTGTGTGTGTAATAAATATAAGTAGAATATAAAAAGGCCAAAATACACTTTGTGGAGACAATGTTTTGATGTGTTTGGCACAAGTGTTGCTGCCTGCTCAATGCCATCGCCAAAAACTCATGATGGGAGGTCGAAACTGAAAGTTTATTTTCCTCTTGTCTTTTGGCCAAGTTAATTCTCTCTGCCCCAGGGGCGCTCATTTAGTTTTTGTTATATTTTTCTGACACTTTATTTTCCATTTTCTTTTTTTTTTTCTTTTTTGTTTCTTTAAATTTTCTTGTCGTATATCTTCTGTATGTGTCTTGTACTTGTTTCAATTTTTTTGCCTTCTGTCTTGTCTGTTTCTTTTATAGTTCACACATCATTGTGTTTTATAAATATTTTTGAGCCATGAGAAAAACAGCCGAATAGAAAGATTTATATTGTGTATGCTACAAATTATGTGTAGGTACATTGAAAAAACAAAAAAGCAGAAACAACATTAGCGAAAGCAGGAAAAAACAAACATCAAATGGGCAGAAAGCAAAAAAATAACAAGAAACAGCTAAAAAAGCGAAACGAAAGAGAAAATATCGTATCATTAAATTGACGTCAGGAGGGGATATAGCATTTTGTTTACAATCAAATGTCATAAGTTAATTAAATTTATATAAATAAATAAGTCCGGCATTAAAGATAAATAAAATTTTATATAGATTGAAAATATAAAATAATAAATTTTATTCCCCAAAGACCTTTAAACGTCTGACCTAAAAATTAGTACAAGATTCGTCCCTTGAACTCAAGATTGAAGCTTATGTGTTAAATTTCTAGTACAAAATTCAATAAATCTGTAAAAATATAATTCGTTACTCTTGAAAGTATAAGTAAATGAAAATAAACTGTAGATAGATGCTCTTCTTTACTGTTAACCCATTTGAGGCAAAAACCTTTGAAACAAATTCAAATAAATTGCTTTATATAGGTACAAATATAAAATTTATTTATTTTTGGTTTTTGTTCATTTCCATTTTTCCTTTGCTCATTTTTCTTGTGATTTGCCAAAGTAAAATTTATGAGTATTAAATTTTTATGACAAAACAAATGGCAATAAAGAATAAATAAAACGTGGCAAAGTGAGAGAAATGGATTCTAAATTCCTGTTGGATTTTGAGTCTTACCACAGAAACACACATACACACATGTACAGCAATTTGTGGCATGGTTTGTTATTTAGAATTCTGATTTTATTCCCAAGTCTGAATCAGAGAACTGCATTCGAGTGCATAACTCAATTTATGTTCTAGCAAATTGACACGAACATATGCGTATTGCATAAAGGAGTTACTTACAGGAATAACATATGTTTTGGCCCTTTCTATTCATTGAGTTGCTCCTGCTACGTGCTGGGACTGAGATTGTGGCTAAAACTGAGACACTGACTGAGACAAGGACGGTGACGATGTCTAAGGCATTTCTCTGTTTCTCACTCTGTGAATGCAATTTATATCCCTGGGCAGGTGTGTTTGAATGCAATTTAATTAGCCTAGATTCCGTTCCCACTACCATTCAGCAAGGCTATACAAAATAAATAGCAATTGTTCGCGTTATCCTTGTAAAAGCAGAAAAAAAAAATAAATTGACTCAAGACAAAATTAAAACCAAACGAGTTGAAAGTGTAGAAAGCAATCAACAAAACCTTTTCGATTCTTTCCATCCACCACAGAGCTAATGAACTTTAAGTTATTGAAAGGACTCTTTTACTGCAATGCCAATTCAATTTATCTAATGTACTTATCTGTATTGCGAATCGAGTATGTAGTCGAAAATACGAGCCAGGCATTTTATGACTTCGTTCGAGAGATTGATATGATTTAGCCTTAAAGAGTACACCAATTCACATCTGAAACGTTAAAGAGTTAACAGTAACAAGAATGCGAAACATGAATGTGCCTTAATACATGGAACATAATAAATCCTTATTTGTATTGACTTTATTTTAATATTATTTGACCTAATTACTATTTTGAAAAAAAACTCCAATAATTGCTTATTGAGATTTTAATGCAGATTAAAAGAAATCCTTCTACTTCTCTTTAAGAAATAAATTTTTGATAAATAGAATTTAAGTTCGTTATTCTTTGGCACTACTTGGCTCGCTCGCTGATTTGAATTGAATTGAATAGCATTAAAAATAAATATTCCTTCTAAGAAGACAAAATTACAGGCTGTTTAAAATTTTTATAAGTACACTTTTGTCAATAGAAGAATGAATGAAAAACGATTTTAGCATTTCAGGCCTTAGCATTTACTTCTTGCTAACCCAATCCAACACTCATTTTTTCTCAACTTTAAATTAATTTAAATAATATTTTTTATCAAGTAAAAAGTATTAAGAACATTTATCTTAAGAAGTTGCCTTATTTTTCGAATCTCTTCCTTTTAAACTCTCTTTCGAACTCTCTTCAGAATATCTTTCAAATTAATATAAATTTAACTAAGAAACAAATTTATGTCAAAAGAAAAGTTATAGATATATATCATCGAGACTTTTGCATATTTTCCTTTGACCGAGTTCACTTTAACTAATTACTTTTTACCTTAAAAGTTTAATTTGCCAACTTTTTAGTTGAATTTTTCAAATGGTAGACACACGTGTGCTTATATTTCAACACTACATAAATGCATTTAATTTTTCCTTGTCTTTATGTATCTTATATGGAGCAAAAGAGGTGATGAAATATATATTCATGGTGACATCAATACACACCCAAGAAACTCAGAAAATTATAGATGCCGATCAAAAATGAAATCAATTAATATTCAATTTTTTTCGCTACAGTTAATCAGGAAAACTTAAGCTGGAAGGTAATGAGATTGCAATGAGACGGAATTTTTACGAACTTTTAATATGTAGGTTGATTTTTAGTGGAAGATGAATATGTAATAAAAAAAAAAACAAAAAAAAAGCAATAAAATAAAGTGAATCTCAGGGCTAAGATAAACATATTTCACAAAGAAATAAAACTAATGTATGTCAAGGTTAAATATTAAAGTGCTTAAGAATTGAAATGGGATATATATATAGTATGCCAAAACATTTACTTATATATATAGTGGGAAATTGGGCAAGTTATCGAAATAGATTTGATGAATTAATTAGTTTTTCAACTTAATTAACAGGTCATCAATGTCATCAATTAAGTGAAACACTTCGATTTCCATTCCATCAACATGTACGGCCTGCTCTTGGAGAATCTCTCCGAGTACATCAAGTCTGTGTATGGTGAGGAGAAATGGGAGGATATAAGGCGACAAGCTGGCATTGATTCACCCTCGTTTAGTGTGCATCAAGTTTATCCAGAGAATCTATTGCAAAAATTGGCCAAAAAGGCTCAGCAGGTGGGTGACAACAAAGTTAATTAAACACATCAATTTCAATGATTTTCTTTATTAGGTTCTAGGCGTATCCGAACGAGATTTTATGGATCAAATGGGCGTTTATTTTGTTGGCTTTGTGGGTCAGTATGGTTATGATCGTGTACTATCGGTTCTAGGACGTCATATGCGTGATTTTCTAAATGGTTTGGATAATCTGCATGAGTATTTGAAATTCTCGTATCCACGAATGCGAGCGCCCAGCTTTATCTGTGAGAATGAGACCAAACAGGGATTGACATTGCATTATCGTTCCAAGCGGCGAGGCTTTGTCTACTACACAATGGGGCAGATACGTGAAGTGGCACGTTACTTTTATCACAAGGAGATGCATATTGAATTGGTGCGAGAGGAAATTCTCTTTGATACGGTCCATGTGACATTTCAATTGACATTCGATAATCGAGCCTTTACCTTGGCCTCTCTGGCCATGACCCGAGAGGAGAAACACTTACCCATAAGTGCTCATGTTCTATTTGAAATATTTCCCTTCTGTATAGTATTTGGGTAAGTTTTAATTCAAATAATTATACATAGTCTAGTGTCAATAAATGTTTTAAAATTTTAGAGCTGATATGGTGGTGCGTAGTATAGGCAACTCTCTCATGGTGATTTTACCCGAACTTTTGGGCAAGAAAATTACAGCCTGGTTCGATTTAGTGCGTCCTCTTATTGCCTTTAAATTTCAAACTGTAAGTATTATAAGAAGTTAACTATATTAAGCATATTAAACTATATCTACATTTATCGATTTAGATACTCAATCGCACGAATAATATCTTTGAACTGGTCACTGTGGATCCAGTTTCGGAACGTTTAGATGCACAAAATGAGGATTTACTATTGCATGACGATGGCAGCGAACCGGAAAAGTCTCTTCGACTTAAAGGTTCTGAAATATAGCTTGACTTTGATTTTAAACTAATCCAATTTGTTCAAATCTTTAGGTCAAATGGTGTATATGGAAAACTGGCGCATGATCATGTTTCTGGGCACTCCTGTAATGCCTGATCTTACTTCATTGATCACCACGGGTCTTTATATCAACGATCTGTCCATGCATGATTTCAGCAGAGATCTTATGTTGGCGGGCACTCAACAATCTGTGGAACTCAAATTGGCCCTAGATCAGGAGCAACAAAAATCCAAAAAATTAGAAGAATCCATGAGATTGGTGAGGATTTGAAGAGATGTTTATACAGATGTTGACTAATTTTTGCTAATATAGTTGGATGAGGAAATGCGTAGAACAGATGAGTTACTCTATCAGATGATACCAAAACAGGTGGCAGATCGTTTAAGACGAGGCGAGAATCCCATTGACACCTGTGAAGTAAGTTGGAATACCTTTCAAATAGATTAATTTATAGATATTGAAATATTTTCTTTTTGCAGATGTTTGATAGCGTTTCCATATTATTCTCCGATATTGTGACCTTTACGGAAATCTGCAGTCGTATTACTCCAATGGAAGTGGTTTCCATGTTAAATGCAATGTACTCAATATTTGATACCCTAACCGAACGAAATTCCGTTTACAAAGTGGAAACAATTGGCGATGCTTATATGGTTGTGGCCGGGGCACCCGACAAGGATGCCAATCATGCTGAAAGAGTCTGTGATATGGCATTGGATATGGTGGATGCCATAACCGATCTAAAAGATCCATCAACTGGGCAACATTTGAGAATACGTAAGTTGAACTCAAGTCTTAATAGATCAGTCTCCTCATAAGATCCTTTATGTTTTAGGTGTGGGTGTTCATTCTGGTGCAGTTGTGGCTGGCATTGTGGGTCTAAAGATGCCTAGATATTGCCTTTTTGGCGACACTGTGAATACAGCCTCACGCATGGAGTCGACCAGCATTGCCATGAAGGTGCACATATCGGAGTCAACAAAAGTTCTTATTGGTCCTGCCTATAAAATCTTAGAACGTGGTGAGATTGATGTCAAGGGCAAGGGAACCATGGCCACCTATTGGCTGGAGGAGCGTGAGAGTCGTTTGCCATTGCAATTGACAGCTGCTCTGCAAGTTCATCCCATGTCAGCGGCAGCAGCAGCAGTTGCAGTGGCTCCCATGTCCCCACTCGTGCCCAAGGCAATTGCGCCAGCTCCGAAACCAATGACACCGATTCCAGTGGTTCCCCAAACCGAGATAGTGCCACCCAGCACAACCCATATGTCGGGCGTGGTACTAACAGCTAGTAATACCATAGCAGCTGCAGCAGCTCTCCATCACCATCACCCAGCCTCAGCAGCAGGAGCTGCAGCAAGTGTGGTGCCTGCAGCAGGGGATGATCGGTCAAGCCGCATATACTCACCTGTTACTTTTAAGGATGTGGCCAGGCGAAGCATAGCCAATTCACCAGTACGAACTACTGCCTCTGGCTATGCCTATACCGATCAGGAGAAAAGGCGCGAATCTCGTTCGAATTCCACAGGACATGTCTTTATGCGTTCCCCATCGGATATATTTGGATCACTCATTTTGGATACTGAAGAGTTTCTTGAAGATTTACAAATTTCACGAGGCTCGCTGGCGAACAATAATAATAATCATCCGCCTGTGTGTGGCTTCAGTCCAACGCCACCATTCCGCATTGGAAGTGCCCCACCCAAGCCACGACCGAGTAATCCAGACAAATTTACACCCGAGGAACTGGCCGCCATGGATCAATTGACACCACCGTCGACAGCGCCAGCCAGAGAGTCAGCCTCCACGAGCAATATGAATCTTAAACCATCTACATCGAATAGCTCACTGGATAAGGACAAGACAGCCAAGCTTAAGTAAGTTGCCCCTATAAACAATCCAAATGTTTATCCAAATGGTGTGACTTTTTTATCTAAATCTAGAAAAATCACCTTCTCCACCAGCACCACAGTGGAGGCAACACCCACATCCACAGCTGGAGCTCTTGTATGTCCAATGGGTATCAAATCGCCGCCGCCGTCGTCAAAATCTCAACCGATAGCGGTTAAGGCCAGCACGAGCAGCAGCAGCAATAGCACAGTCAATGCTAATCGTCCTGGCTCCAAGGATTCCGTTTCATCCATTTCCCTGCATTCACCGCCACCACATCGTTCACATTCGGCTCCATCTCGTCCACATTCCATGTCAAAGGCAGCACGCAAAGCTTTTCTGGCCGCCAAGCAAACGAAAGCAATGGAAAAACTGGATAAAATGATTGAGGAAGTCCATGAAGTGGAATCTCAATCAGCAGCCAAGGCTGCCCAAATGCGTTTGGCTGTCTTTGGTCATGATGGCCTTGGCGGTGGAGCTGGAGGCGATTTGGCTGCCGGAGGTTGTCCCATTTTCTTGCCACCGCCGCAAAGGCTAATGCCCAGTTCCATATCAGATACGAGTATTTGTAATCATGGGTGAGTAACAAAAACAATTAACTAGTTGCATTTATTCATTTTCAATCCATTTATAGGCACAGCCATGCTCCATCTACCAGCAGTTGCCATCATATGGATCCTAAACTGAGTCATAGTCATAGTTTTCAGCATGGACGAAATGCTGGTCCTGGCCCTGGAACCATCTCCCATCAATGTTGCAGTGGTTTTGGTCATGGCAATGGCCGACATTCACATCGTATGCACTCCAATGCTTGCCGCATACTATAAATGGTCGGCTTAATCTATGTCTTTTGGCAATTATTAGCAATTAGTTAAATGTTGATTCTCATTTATGAGCAAGATAACCGCAAAAAAAAAACCAAAAACTGTACCTAAATGTACCTATTCATGAAATCTATATATACATATATTTCTATATATATTGTAGTTAGTCAAAAGGGGCTTTAATTCTTTAAAAAAAAAAAAATAGTGTCAATGTCCATGGAGAAACTGTATAAACTGTTACATTTGAAATGAACTTCTCCATGTATGTATCTAAATAGTTAATGTTATATAGTATCTCGATCTCAACCTCTCTATATGTATAAATCTTTCAATTTCTTGACCTCTCGAACATGACAATACTATGAACAGCAAATGACATGCATTAAACAATTTACTTAAGGCTTTTTTCACGCAAAACATGAAGGAATCAAAAACAAATCATACCACCTGAAGCATAATATTTTGCTCACAACTTAGATTGAATGTATTCTATATGTATACTATATCTCTAATTATATATATAAATATATCGATATACGATATTTGTAGTAGTTAAATATTTAAGAAACTTAGTTTTAGTTCCTATGTGTAAAACAATTAAATAAATGTTTCAAAATCAAAAACTTAAATAAGCTTGGAGTTTTACTAATTTTCTTTATTTTTTTTTTTTTTTTTAAATGCAATTGGAACACCACAATATAGAATCAATATTAAATATATATAGTTTTGAATTGCAATGAAATTGCAGATAACTCAACTCAGAAAAAGATGTAGAAATTTCTTTTATAATCGGTTAATTGCTTTTACAATTTTATAAACTTCTTTACATTGATATTTACTGTTTTCATTAAGAAAACATGATAAGCATAAAGAGATCATCAACTGGAGAAATGCAAGTGTTATAGTAAATACATAAAATAAATGCAGATTTTGCATAGTTCACATCATAGCATAGAGTAATAAAATACATATATAAAAAAAAGTAAAATAAAATAAAATATTGTGGATTACAATGAGATCATAAAATATAATACTATATATGTAATTGAATTTTTATAAATATTGTGCTACTTATATTATTTTCAATTTGGAATTTATATTTTCCATCCAACATTTTCCAACCTTTTCTGATCTTTACTTTTTATAAATATATATATATGAATGTCTATATATGTAGTGCACTTTTGGCATATCACATCTGAAATAATTATTGCAAGCGAAGCATTAAAAACGTAACTGAACATTTAAATATATGCTGTATATCGTATATATGTATATGAGTGTAGATGTATATCGGATTATATACAATTCAAGTGTAGGAATTAAACACAATTTAACTAGGTTGACCTGGTTAGTTTCTCAAGAAATCTGTTCGGTGGGTTTTGGGGGATTTCCAATATCTAGGTTTCAACACGCTCGCTAATTGGCGTCTGGACTCCGTCTTCATTGGAATAGATAAGAGTGCCATCTAGGGTTTCAATGGTTTTTATAGTTGTCTTGCAATAGAAGCAAACTTTTGAGTTCATCATATGCTGCATGATACAATCGCTACAGGACTGATGCTTGCAAGGAGTAAAGACGGCAGTAATGGGTTTGGCGCAGCAAATCGGACACAATGAGTCTTCCGATGGCAGTGTTATATCTGAGAGTAAAGTCTGCTTAATCCTTAAATTCTCAATCAGGCGACGCACATCTTCGATTTCCTCTATGGCCACATGAGATGGAACTAAAACAAGACATTGAACCCATTAGTTGTTATAACTATAAGACTTTGTACAAAATGGAATACTCACAATCATTGAGGGCAAACTTAATAATGGGAGGATCGGCTCTTATGTGCTTGGAATTGTTGGGAAACGGCACTCTCACATTATTAGTCAGCGGATCGATATGCGCCCTTGTAGATGGATCAAAATTACCACGAGGTATATTCTTCTGCTCCAGCAATGGTGTCCGAATTTCACCTAAAGCAAACTCCAAAGTGGCAAACTGAAAACTGGGATCGGTGAGAAACGCTCGCGATATTCTTGTTACTTTCTGGGGGGTGGTATCGCTGGTTATCTCATTGCGCATAAGGGCCAACAAAATGCCTACAGCAGCAGTGATAATAGGAAAATGGGTAACTGCATTCAAATCGGCCGAGCACATGTCCACCACAAATTGGAAACAACCCGGCGGTACTGTGACCCGGGATAGAACCTGACTAATCAGTTGGCAAATGCGATTTAATAACAAATCACTATTCGGTCGCGATGCGTCTGTCACAATTTCTGGGCTAATTGTTATAATCATTTCCAGGCAACGCATCAACGAAACGGTTAGTTCAAAGCACATGGAGCAAATCTTTAGCTGTTTGGGTTCAAACAAGGTATTTTCATGACGCTGGGCAGTGTTTTGAATCTGCAAAAGAAAGTGTAAAGTTTAGTAATAATCCTTTGCGTTTTGCTATTCGAACTCACTTCTTGCAATAGCAATATGAACTCGGAGAATGCCCAATTCAATTGGCTGAGCACCGAGTTCATAAAAGTCGTGGCGAATGGCTCATCCTCCAATAGTTTTGTACCAATTAAACGTTGAAAATGCTTTGATGGATTAGCAGGGGCGACATTATGCAGTAATCCAGTGTGTGTCTCATTCTTTGAGCGACTTCGGCACAAGCCCTGATGCAGGGGCACTGATCCACCTTGCCAGACACTCGGAGCTCGAGAATCCTTATAAGCATACCCCTCACCCATCCAGAAGCGTAACAGCAACCAATTGCTCTGACCCCAGGCCCTGTTCTCATAGGGCCGTAGCAGAGCACGCACCAGAGCCACTTGCGAACGTCTTGAGCATCGTTCCAGAGCTCGTATGCCCACTTTATGGCATGTTAGTGTACCCAATGCCTGTAGCATGGAGTCTTTGCAAGAGGCAAGTACGATTCGCGCATCGGCGGAATGAAGACCGAGGAATTCGGCTGCTGCGTTGATGCTACATTCGGCCAGCGTCTGATCAAACTGGGCATTCATGTCGTGATGACTGAAATCCATTACAGCATCCAGCAGGATGGGCAAAGTATTCACATAAATCTCTGGTACAAAAGAGAATAAGGGACCCGTTGATGAGGCACTCTAAAAACAGAATCGAAGTAGTAAATATACTCTCATTGGGTAAATCATTATGCTTACCGTCAGAGTGCAAAGCATACGCTCTAAAAGCCAAACAATTAGGGACTGCTTTTGACCATTTAGGGCCACACCACGTAGCCAAATTTGCTTTCTTGCCAAGGAGATTGAACGGCTCGCAAAAACATTCTGTCGTTGACTGAATTTGGAACGTAGCTCGGCCATCACATGCTGATGGCTTTCATTCATACAGACATTGGCATGTTGCTCCAATGCAACCAATTTTCGTTCAATGTCCTCACGATAATATTTAGTCTCTTTGAGTACATCATTAAGAGCAGCTATTTCATCTCGTACTGAAGCAATTTTCACAATATATTTATGGCCAGCTGAATAATAAAAGATCACACATATATCCAAGAGTTCGCAAACTCCTTTTTCCGTATCGACATTGCCAAATGAGGTCTCCGTATTCTGACTAGCACGCGGATTAAGAAAATGAGTAAAGGTGCCACCATTATTGGCGCCCTGCGTATGACCAATAACTGGCACATTGTTAATATTCTCTCCAAGCAGGTACAAAGTTGTATCTAAAACCATTAAAAAAAAAACAAATTGTGAATCAGGTTCTTCTTATATTATCTTTTTGAAACCACATACCGACTTCATTGACCCTCATCGTGTTTCTTTCATCGTCATAGATTTGCTGAGTACGTGCCTGGCCAAGCCTCTCATCGATGTCCGCTCTATGGACTTTACGCAAATGTGATAATACTCCAGCCACACGATCAAAGTGCATATAATCAAATGAGCCATCAATAAAATAATCTACATTGACCTCAATCGTGTTGCTGGGTAACTCCTCCTTGAACAATGTTCTACACTGATCAATCAACATGCAAACGAATGCCAAAGCCACTGGAGGATTTAAAGGATGCTGTATGCTCGACTGCATAAAGAAGAAGGCATGAAAAGGCTGCAAAAGGTATAAAACGCTAAAGTTATTTGGCCTACAATGTTTCCATATGAACTCACCCTCTGCTCCATGCTGAGATCAACCACGTAACGTCGCATTTTATTAAGAAATATCATACGACTCGAAGGACTATTATCACTACCATCGGTATTGATCATGAGCGTATTAAGAAAATCTTTTTGGGAAACGTATAGAGCATCTGTGACTTTGCGCACTTTCTCCACAATGCTTAAGTATTTATCTTTGGGTCCATCAATGCCCTCTGTCCAGGCCATATAATCGGGGAGTAGCTCCTCCATTATGTAAAACTCTAAAGGATTAATGTACAGAAAGAAGGCAAGACTGTAAAAGAAATCAAGATATTTAAATACTATAGAATTAAAGGGACTGGTTTTGCTTTTTTGTTACCAATGTTTTTTAAAAAGCTTTCCTTCCAGTAAATATTTTCTTGTCTGCTGATGCAGACACAAGCAATGCATCATGCCCAATGCCTGACGATGTTTTTCATAGTCTAATCCCTGAATTGTATGCGTAAAAGTTGCCAACAAGGCATTAACCAATTTCCGCAGCACAAACTTTATCTCTTCTGCCTCCATGAAATTCCAGAATAATGACAGAAGACTTTGGAAGACACTATTCGGATTTGCCTTCTCGGTGGGCAGTGATGTCATATATGTCATTCGGGTAAGCAGAACATCTTCAATAATATAAGGATCAAAAATCTCATTGGTAAAACGCTCGATAAGCATAGTGGCGAAAATGCAATAAACTGTCTTCTTGGTCGATACTCGAGCCTCATTGGTCGAAACACTGAGCACAGTTGGACGCTCTTGTGTGCGTTGATCAAGTGTTTGGGCATTGCTTTTGGCAAATATATTCGCCAAATTAATGAGGTAGTTCATTAATAGATTGGCACGACGCAATTTCAATATGGGACGAGCCATAAGTGGCTGAAATCCATTAACGGGATAGACAAATGGTCGATTCCCAAAATTTGCCTGAACACCCTGAGTATAGCCCAAAGAGATTGCCGCATAGAAGGTAAGTCCAGGGCCCTTTTCCAATTTATTAAAAGCCACGCCCATTGAGCGACCATTGCGATAATATTCAATGAGCTCACGATCCACATCGATGGTAACGCCAATAATGTCTCCGATTTGCCATTTGTCGCCGTACCTGTGACAGAATTATGGTCTAGAAATTTCAATTTCAGAGCTTAATATGCTTAAAACTTACTTTTTGGTGGATATATGCCAAATCTGTTGTTTGCTACCATCATAGCCATAGCTATGAATAGTATCACCCACTCCACTATTCTCATTGAATTGACACTGCGAACTGGCCCATCCAATTTGCATGACACCCTTGGTGTGAAGCTGAATCTAAAGGCGGGTAATGGGGTAGGAGAACTTTTTTAGTAAATGCGCAAGTGCCACAATGTCATTAACATGTGGATTACCTCATACATCCAACGACCTCCATAAACGCAACAATTTGCTCTAACTGTATTGAAACTACCTTGAGAACGCAAGGCCAACCTATCCGAGGACACGCGGACAGTTGTCGAATAGTCCACATCGAAGAGGGTCAAGTCTGGCCCAATGCGTGCCTCTGTTTCCGTATAGAGCCGACGAATTTCCTCATTGCTGTCTGTTTGAATCTGTTGAAACTTGTCATCCAGCCAGCTCCTTACAATGACCATTTGTCTGTGTAATAAAAGGATATAATTTCAGAGTCTGAGTTTCTATATATTTGTCTTCTTACTTTGTCACCGAGAGATCCTCCACTTTAGCCGGCTTTTCCGGCGTTGTGGAACAATTGGCCCCTTCCAAATCATCCTCCAAATCAGAATTATCTTGGTCTAACTGCTCAAATATGTCCTCGTTGAATACTTTTACAAATAATTTGGATATCGACATCTTGGCACTTTCACTTCATTTTCATTGCCTGCTACATGTATCTACACCCACACACAAATTTGTCTGTCTCAAGCTATACAAAATCAATTTTTCTCGTCCAAACAGGACCCCAATAAATTCATAGTGATGCCCAGCCAGAGCTAACCTGTGATTCACAAAACTGTGACTGTGATGAGAGACACAGACCGTACTCCTGTTTGTTTAATTATATGCATACGTATTTTTCCTAATTATTTAGACGATATAAGTTTTTTTGAATTGATTCCAAAATTTGTTGTTATAAATGGTTAAAATATTCCAAATAAATTTAAAATTTAACGGGCTGAAACGGTTGTCAGCACTAGCTCATCACTATTGAGGCAACAGCTGTTTACACTTACGCTTGCCAACACTAACACCTTGTTGCTGCTATCGAGTAAGAGATATTCGATAAAACCACCTACAATTAAAACTAAAGTGTTCTGATAAAGTAAGGACGTGTGCGTGTAATTTAATTTAACTCAAGAACAATCTAATTGAATTATAATTTGCAACTGACTCAATAACATTGGCACTCAATGTTTTTTTATTAAATGTGCTGTTGTCAGGGACAACTATTAATTAGCTGTAAATTGCAAACTTTAAATTATTTTTTTGCTGTCGTCAGCGGCAAAGTGTTGAGTGCGTTAGTGATGAACAAAACGGGTGCAATGTAGTAAATTAGATATGTCTTAAACAAAAGATGAAATAAAAAATACAATTCCGCAAGCAAATAGGTTTAATTTATTTATAAAATTATTAATCCAATTACTGAAGTTTTAAAAATACAAATTTAATTAAAGTTTCACATATATAAAACATGGTTTTCAACAATTCATTAAGAAAAAAGCTATAGCTAAATTGCTCAACTCCAGTGACGACACCGTTAGTATTGCCGCAGTCGCCTCTGTTGTTGTTGTTTTGTTTACAAAAATAGATATTTGCAATAAATAGAAAGGAAACTCGGAAAAATCAATGCCAAAAAACGCACCCACTAACAACAACAAGAAAATAAATTACACCATTTATTAACATGGATACATAAATATGTATTAATTTAGGACAAGTCTATGAACAAACTGAATATGTAAATTGATTTATTGGGCCCTATATTCCTGTCCCTTTCATTTTGCCATGCCAATTAAACATGTGGCTTGCTCTCTTTATGTGTGTGTGTATGCGAAATAGTTGTATTAATTAATTACTATAGACAAAGTCATTGACGTTCAGTCGCCTCTCACTCATTCTCCTCTATCAATGACCTACTCACTTTCTTTCTCTTTATGCCTGAACGTCATCAAATTTAAGACTTCCCTGTAATACATTCTCTCTTATCAGTTATCTATGCATGTCTCATTTTCTTCCTGTCTCTCTTGCCTAAATTTTGTCTTGGTTAAAAGGTTCTTACAGATTATTTTCCTATATGTTTTTGCTCAAGTTTACATAATGACTTATATAGTACCGCCACCCGTCCCCCTTAACGGCACAAAAATTGTGCACCGATTCCATCCTGTTCTTATTGCGTCTTGGCCAGATCTCTGAGAGCAAGCAAACGTCTGGGCAAAGTTTGTTAATCTCTCATTCATTGAGCAAATATCAACTTTTGCCTCTTGACTGTCGCTCTGGTGTGTCATAAGAAATATGATAATACACATGTATGTATATATAAAAATGTTATATGATGACTAGCCATGATTTATGTGAAACAAAAGGGAAGCACCAGCTAAAAAAATAAATAATAAATATGATAAACAACAAACAAAATCCCATCTTTGGGGGTTCTTTTTGTTAGTCTCCATTAAAAAAAAACCGTGTAGAAATTGAATATATCAACTTGTAGATCGAACTGGTCAAAAAATTTTGTATATATTTGTATTCTTCTTTATCTATCCTATATCCTATCCTATCCTATTCCAATAATCTATACAACTCGGAAAACTTTCCTAGTTTATGTCACATATTTCAAGGGGTTGACATTCAAATGATATTGCCAAAGCAAACTGAGCCGATGTTTAGCCCATTAAAATTAATTGAAATTATAGCCAAGAGAACATATTTATTTGCCTTTTATTTATATTTGCTCAACCATATCTCTAAAGCGCAATCAGTTTTGGAATAAAATTATCGAAAAGATAACTTTATCTCACAGTGAATTGAACTATGGGGAATGATTCTATTATGACCATGGCTACCATGGGAGAACTTGGCAGGGGGAAATCACAGTAATAACGAACAAAAATATAATTCACAATAACCGAACAAGATATTTCGCAAAAATCATTAACCATGATGAACATTTATGGCAGCTAATTAAAGTCTATAATTACATTTACTTCGAGCATTTGGTCACGTATCTATCTGTAAGCCGTCGCATTGTATACCCTAACTGAGTTAGGTTCTAAAAAGGAGTTACACTTTTCATATTGTCTTTGTTCTAAAGAAATTTTAAAAATAATGTTAATTTCACACAACATTTTTTAGACCAAAATTATTATTAATTAAACTCTCTCTCTCCTTTAAAAGACCATTTGAACATACATAGATTATTCTGAATACTATAGTAGTAGTTGTATATATAGTAGATTAATTTCGTTTTATCTCCCCAATTTAAGTATATATTAAGTAAGCATGTATTAATATATTCCTACTCACATTCCTTGGATAAAAGGATTTTAAAATTATATTATTTGATAAAATAAATAAAGTTCCTGCTATTAACTCAACCGAAGTTAGTATATTGAGTGTATGCTAGAGAAATTCAAACTCAAATTATATTATTTTAGTATTTTTGTCATTATCTAATCATTAAATTAAGTAGTTTGAGTTGTGTGTGCATCTGACGTATCGAAAGTCCGATCGCGCACTATGTTCTGGTTCTTTTTTTTTCTGCCAATGCCAAAATTGTATTACCAAGTTGATAGTTGGATCATATCATGACGACACTTGACGCACTGCCGGCAGCGGGCCATAAGCTTATCTGGTTTTTGGTTGCCATTGTCCGGATTTTTAACGTGCTGCCCATAGACGGAGAGATCAACATTTTGTTTAATGTTGTATTTTGTTCTTGCTGTGCTCTCTGTGTGTTTTGCCTTATACAAATATAAATTGTAGATACATACACATACATTTTTTATGTACTTATGAACACTTGTTAAAGTCTGATTAAGCCTGATAATCATGATGCGAAGCAAATTTTTTCATTTCTTTACAGCCAGTCAGACGAATTGGACACGTATCCATTATCCCAGGAAGGTTAACCCAAACTAAAGATAATACAACTTACATGTGCAAGTCTGCACAGTAAAAAAATGTCACAAAACCAATCATATTTCTGGCAAACGACCAGACACAATGTATACCTGAAACGTACAGCTAAATGGCACATGGCCTTGGCCCTAATGGTAATACTCACATTTTCCACGGTCTGTGCGGAGGAATTTAAACGAGATGTTGAAAATAATGCGAACTCTTTAACCGGAGTGGACAGCGTAAGTAAACACAGACAAAAGGATACTGAATTAACTAACCTAGTTTTATTATTTTACAGAACTTGCTAAATGAAGTTGTTGGACAAAAGCCAACGGAATTGAATGCTATACCAGAAAAATCAAAGGAAGAACGTGAAGCCAAGGGCAAGGGAAATTTTATCGATGCTTTTACAGCATCGATCTCTGTTATCTTATTAACGGAGCTAGGCGATAAGACTTTCTTTATTGCTGCCATAATGGCCATGCGTCATCCCCGTTTAATTGTCTTTGGCGGTGCAATTGCCGCTCTAGCCCTAATGACGGTGCTCTCATGCGTATTCGGAATGGCAGCTAACTTTATTCCTAAGGTTAGTTTTGAAAAGCAATTCCTTGAATGAAATGTGTGTCTTTAAAATGTGTCTCTTTATCTTCCTCGATTTAGATTTACACGTATTATATCTCAACTGCATTATTTTTAATATTCGGTTTAAAAATGTTGTATGATGGCTACAAAATGAAGCCCACTGATGCTCAAGAGGAACTTGAAGAGGTGCAAACTGATCTGCGTAAGCGTGAAGATGAGGTAAGAGACAAATTATCTGTGTTATCAACTATTTGTTTTTGCTGGTAGTGCTATTTAGTATTCTCGATTTGTTTTGCTTGATTTTTTTTTATTTACTATTGCTTTTGGTAACTCTATTTATTTTTGTATATATTATTAAATTTTTTTTTAACTCATTAACCCAAACTACAAAGTAAAACCAAAATAAACAACTAACCCAAAAGCTTATCATTTTGTAGTTAGCGCTAAATTACTGCATGTAAAATTAAGATAAGAGAACAAACAAATGAAAATTTAAGAGAGAAGAAGTTTCGGCATACCGAATTGTGTATACCCTTGCATCTTAGCGTTTATTTAAAGTGTAAACTTGTAATTATAGAAATTTTGTCCGATCTTTGGCGTTAAAATTAAATGTAAATTTAGTTTAAATATAGAAATTTGTAAATTTGCATTGCCATTCTATTTGCAATTATTTTTAAACACTGAAATCACTTTAAGTGATCAAAATTAAGCTTAAGTGTTGAAAATTCATTGAAGTTGACTAACTGAGACAATCCTCGGTTATGCAAGGGTATAAACAAAGGCATTAACAATATCATTTAACCACCTAACAAGCCTAACCTTATCTCTAAATAAGGAATCATTCACTTAAACACGTTTTCGATCATAGCCCGATGATGATAGATATATATTTACATAAGTGTGTGCTGAAAATGTAACAAATACAAGTTTTTTGGCCTTTCATTTTGTTTTACTGAATTTTGTATATTATATTTGTTTTGATACACACACACACACAAACAAAATGCCTTTGTGACTAATTGCACGTCTGCGCATTTCGAAACAATTTTTGAATTTATAACCAAAAGAGAGAAGAAATTAAAAATTAAATTCAATATGAAATTAAAGCTTTATTCAGCAAAATGAAAAATAATAATAATAATATCAAACACTAGAACAATGAAAATATTCAAATTAGCTAATGCCAAATTTAAATTTATTCTTTCTTTCATTTTTGGCTTTTAAACCAAAAAAAAAAATTGAAAAAAAAAACAAAAACCAAATAACAAACAAAAAAATCTAAATGTCAAATTGATTTACGCTGATTCGAAATTGATTTGAAATTGAAATGTTAACATAGTTGATGCGCAAAGCTTCACGTAAATATGATGATACGGAGGCCAAGCGTAAGAATAGCAATTCGGACAAGGAAGATGCCAGCGAGCAGGCATTAATAGATGGACGAAATGGTACTACAACTGGAGTCAATACAACCAACTCATCGTGCAACGAGATGCAACATCGCCAGCGCAAACAACGAGGCAGCGGCAGCATCAACCATCATCACAACAACAACATCAACAATAATAATATTACCACCAATTCTAGCTGTGATAAAACTGGCACAAATGATGCTAATGGCCATCATCATGCTCAGCATGAAACTGAAGTCTATCTCAAGGAGGGCGGACGCATTGTGGAACAATTGAAAATGACAAATTTCAGTCCATCCCATTCATTGGCATCATCCAACCAGACCGAACAAACCAATTGTGATAATCTAAACGCTTCCGTCACTGATACCAAAATAGCAGCAGCAGCAGCCACTATAGGAGGAGACTCTGCTGGCAACAATGATGATGATAATGTTAAACCACTGGGTCGAGCTCCATTGGCCAATCATGAGAGCATGCACAGCCTGGACGAGGCGGTAACAACAACAAATGGCGGGCTTAAAGCACGGGTTAGGTCCCCACTAATATGAATGTTGTATACGTATTCACGTGCTTTAACGTTCCTTGACGCAATCCAAGACTATTCAATACAAAATACAACGATAACAACACACACACAACACTAAAAATATACAGTCATAATCCACCATCTCCACACATCGTCGTCCACTCTGCTCATGCGCTTTTGATTTGGTTATCATATCATAATTTGGTTTTTGTTTTCATTATTTAAGCACCATGTTTTTTGTTTTCTTGGATTGTACGATATACATTTGCACTATTCTCATCATTATTTTCTTTTTGAAACTCCCTCTGCATGTTCTGTTTTCTTAATTTTTGTGCCGAAAAAAATTCAAACGAAACTTTCTTAATTTGCTTACATTTTCATACATATATATATATATATACAAGTATTACGCGATTTAAGTGATTTATTTAACTAAAACTCTTGGCGTTTCTCTATTAAAGCTGGATCGTGATGTTAATGCTGCGCTTGTCAATGATGCTGAAAGCGGACGTCGTCGTCCACAACGTCGTGGTGCCACCTACTTCACCATGCGCATATTTGCCCAGGCCTTTACTATGACCTTCTTGGCTGAGTGGGGTGATCGCTCTCAGTTAACAACTATTATTCTAGCCGCCAGCAAGGTAAATCCAAATTAATAAATCTCTTTTTCTTTAATTTTAATGTAAATTTCTCTTTCATTTGCAGGACGTTTATGGTGTCATTGCGGGTGGCATTCTTGGCCATTGCATTTGCACTGGCCTGGCTGTGATTGGTGGTCGTCTGGTGGCTTCCAAAATCTCTGTGCGCACTGTCACCATTGTTGGTGGCATTGTATTCATTGGCTTTGCTGTCTATGCGGTCCTTATGCCGCCCGATGACTTGCAACAGAACTAAAAGCACTAATTAAACAACAACTACTACTACTACAACAACGACGACCACCCAAAAAAAAAAAAAAAATACACAAACCACACATAAACAGAAAAAAAATGTTAGATATTAAGTTGTAGTTTTTCCGCTTTTCTTGTCTTTCGTTTTCATCTTTCAATTTTTCTCTTGCCAAAGGAGCAATTTAAAAACTGTCTAAAAATCCAAATTTTGGCCTAGCTAAACTTTTTAGCACTGCGGGCTTTAGCCATGACATTTAAAATTTACACAATATTTTCGGATTCATTTAAATTATGAGAAACCTATCTTGTTTTTTTTTTTCTTTAGTATTCATTGAAATGTGTCAGTTTAAGTATTAAAGATTGTATATAAATACATATACAAAGATATGTAGGTATGTATTTCGCGGTTCTGCTTGTTCCGCCTAGGCGCTCCTCTTATTTGATTTATTTACGTAGCATTGTTTACTTAAAACCAAATGAACTTTGTATATTTTTCCAACCATTTATGAAAATGTTTTTTGTTTTTTTGTATAAAAAAACTTAGTAAATTGAGCAAAAAACAAAAACGAATGATTGTTTGAACTTATTTAAAGGTGGTAAAGCTAATCTTAGGCTGCTTTGAGGCTTCTCTTATACACAATAATATATCACTTTAAAGAGGCCACTTGTTTTAGATAAATATCGTATTAGGTTTATATTTATATATAGATTATTAGTTTACACAGTTTTCTTAACAGTCGATAAAGAATTTTGGTTAAAAAGGTGAAAGGTGTGAAAACATGTCATAGGAAAAAGAACATTCCAACTGCTTGATCAACAAACTACTCCTTTTTTGTCTTGGGATCACGATAGATGCCAGTAAAGAGAATGGCATTGGCCTTGTGATCATAGATAAGGAACAAAAATGGATGTTTGCACTCAAATTTGGTTGGCTCAATGGGACGTGCTGAACGGAAACTGACCAAAACTGTAGCCGCTGCAGCAGTGCTGCCCTCTTCATCTACCTTGATTTTGGCCACATGCTTGGCATCGTTGAAGCTAATATCACGATTCGTGGAGAAATCACCAAAACTGGCCTCAGACTCGAATAGTTTACTGAGACCCATTTCTTTTAGAATCTAAAACAAGCAAAAAAAAGGAGTTAGAAACGAGTAATACTTTTATAATCTGTGATTACTTACGGGCACCAATTCCAAACGCTGTTCAAATTCAAATTTCGGCATGGAAACATCAATTTCACGTTGAATACCTTCCCTCAGTGATTGGGACAAAGTTGTGGCATTTAAATTGGACAAGACAAGCTCCAAGGAATTCAAACCGACTGGTGGCAGAATAATAACCATAGAAATTTCCGATTCATCATCATCCCTAGCTAATGAATCATCATTGGAATTGGTATTCTTGTTGGTAGTTTTATATGGCATCTGCAGAACATAGGCACCCAAACGCTCGTCAGTGGTCAAAGCGAAATTGCCCTTTTGTCTCATCATGGGCACCAATGACATTTTCTTGCTGGACGTATAGAATGGCATTTGTTCAGTTTTTGCCGAATCGAATTTACTTTGCCATTGTCCCTTGAAATATGCGGCATTGGCCAAAACAACTTGAGTGCGTGAATCAATGTCACCGTCGGATAACATGTCCCGGATTTCATTTTCTGTAACATTTGCTACCCAATTATTAATTGCTATCCTTGACTCATCCGGATGTCTGCTGAAATCCATTTGGGCTATCTCTTCCCTCAGACGATACTCCAAGCAATTGGCTAGAGCGATGTCTTTATTGAAAAATAAACGATCCGCCGATTTAAATACCAAAGGCATTTTATCAGCACGATTCAAGCGCTCGGCTTTCTCAATTGTATAGGCACTTCGTACCTCTTCCTTGCTCTCAGCCCAATCTAAACGGAGAATCTTTTTCAACTGCTGCTCTGTCTCGCCAGTGGCACCAAAATAGGCCAACAATAGGGCATGATAGGTGCTGTAGGGTGAGAAGAAGATATTCTCATTCGGTGTGGCCTTGCGTATGGCATCCAGCATTGAGACACTGAACTCCTGTTCGCCACGATAAAGATTCAAACGTGTAGCCCCCAACGATGGATTGGGTTGAAGGCCGCATAGCTCGGCACTAACAAGAAATGCCGGCATTAATAAACAAATAGCACCAACTGTCAAGAGATTCATCTGAAATTAGTCCAATCACAAAATGAAATGACATTGATTATATGATTTATTCCATCTGTATATGCATACATACATGTGTATGTATATGAAGTATTTTAGTCGTTAGTCTATAATCTAAATGGGTCGGGTGAATTGTCGGCGATTTTAATCTATTTTAAATCACCCAAAAACTAATCTAAGCTTTTCTCTAACATCCAAAAGAACCCTCTTCTACATTATGTCATTTTCCGAGAACTTCAAAATTATTATTAAATTGACCTAAGAAACATATTTTAATGGGAAGCATATATTACAAATTCTTTGGTTATTTCCATTAAAAATGTATATAAACGATATTAGTTTGAGGCTTGTTTGCTATATGAAATTAGATATCGAAGTAAATAATAATAGTCATATTATTAGAAAGATGTAGTAAAAATAATATATAATACATATAACGAACACAAAAGACCGGGCCAGTAAAATTGTTTTTACCTCTGTTACTTTATGAAATTAGTGATACATTTTATCATTAGTTGACTCAGATGTAGTTTGTTCTTACATTTGTTTAATCAGTGTAATTAGTAGGTATGGTTACGTCACAAAGTACTGGCTTCTAATCATCATTATTTAATTTCAGAAATGATATTTTTTAAAAAACAATTTAAAATCAATTGCATGAGAAGTCATTAAAAGTTAAAGATCATTTTTACAACACCCTTCAATTTAATGTTGATTAAAAAATTTGCTTTTTTATTAAAAAGTATTATAAATTAAAAAATGCTTGGACGTCATAAGTGAGTAAATGATTTATAAGTTGTGCAATGAAAGGTTTATTAAATTTGAAAAGAATACTTCAAAATGAGTAATTCAATGAAATTCTTTTTCGTAAAACTAACGAACTCTAATTTAGAGAAATTACAGTAAGTATATACATATTTGGATATATGTACATATATTGGAGATATATTTTAAACGGAATTGTCTGAGTAATGGAACTTTTTAAATAAGATTTAATTACAAAATTATCCAAAAATATTGAAGTTACAATGCATTATATGTACATACATAGTGCAGTGCATAAATGCAGGAACATTGTTTTTTATTTTTTCAAAATCTGTTAAGTCTGCGTTTTTTTATGTTAATTTCCTTAATTTATAAGCTTACAGAACCATAATATTGCTCTATATGGTATCCAGAGGCTAATGAATTGTAATTTGTTATAATATTATTCTCAACACTTTTGACACAAACTGTAACTCATTAAAAAACACTTAAATGCCTGAGGCTGATTCACATTTTAAAACTTCCCACGACATTGGCAAATGATACCGTCTCTCTCGCTCTCACGGGTGATTTTTGTAAGAAATCATTGAAGCGGCGACAATTGCAACATCTCCTTCAGCAAGAAAAAAAAGAGTTAAAAAAGTGAAAGTTTATCAGTTGCTCTGCACTCGATGAAATTCGCAACAATCTTTGGGCTTGTTGTTGTTGTTGCTGCTGCCATACATAATAAGCCGTTATTGTGCATGCAACAGAGCATAAAAAAAGAGAGTGAGGCAGAAAGAGGGGCGACAGAAAGAGCTTTTCTTTGACGTCATGAGATTGCGTGACACCAAAGAAAGACAATGAAAATATATGATAAATGTTTGTTTGAAAAAACCCAAGAAAAATTAACATTTCTTACAACCGGTTTCATTCGTATGTACATATGTACATACATATGTACATATGTATTTGGCTACCAGCTGACAGACACCGCTAAATTATGCCCAACGCCCTGCATCACAAAAAAAAAAAAAAAACACAGTGATTCATAAAAAATAAAACGGGCCAAACCGATGACCCTGTAGTTTGATATCCTATTAGCCATAAAGTAAACAGGGTATATATGTACATATGTACATAATTATGTACGTCTATAAATAGTCATTAAATTCGCAAAAAGTGCTTTATCTGATCGAATTGACAAAATTAAATTAAAAATATTATTATTTTAGCGTTTCTGATTTTGCTGCTTTATTGCAAGCTATATATTAATTTCAGTTATCGCAGTATATTATTATTCGATTATCCAATTACAGAGTATTAACAAGTCGATGCTTGCAAAATTCATAGGCAAACTTTTATTGTATTGGCGATTTTGTAATTACGCCTGCGCGACGCTGATGCCCCTCACACACACATACGCACACGCATACGCATACACAAACAATTTACTTAACAAGTTGTTCAAATTTTTATTTCTGGGCTTTTCCCATCAATTTGCAGCGGCTTAAGAAATTCCTTGAAACGTGATTAGTAAATAATTCTATAAATATATATTATACATAAGTACATATATATATATTTTATTTGTGCATAATGATGGAGATAAGAGTATAATGAAATAATGATCATTATAATAATAATGCATTTGTATTAAGATTAAAATAATTGCCTCATTTCATATGCGTGTTACAAATACACACACAAACAATAATCGGTCACACATACACTCAAATACACTATTATTGCAAACACTCTAATATGTCACATATATTGTGGATAAAAAAACCAGTTTTAAACGCCTACGCAATGTCCTTACGACAATGCCAAATGCCATAAGGAAACATTTACCTTTTTTTTTGTAAATTTATTACTTCACAATTCGTCGGCTTTAAACAGTTTTCAAGCAGACAGCTAACGCGTCTGATTTTAAGCAAGTTTTGTTTCGGACTGAGCTTCTCATTTCGGGCTTAAACAAAAGCTGCTCTTTGCGATCAAATGCTCAATTTCCAGGGCGGAATTAAATTATTTGTAATTCAATCTGCATTATGGGTATATATGAGTATAATCCAATATATACCTCTATATTTCAGGACGGACAAAATCCTTGAATTCAAATTGATTAATAATCAAAAATACTTAGCTATTCAAGAGACTTTTAGCCATTAATGTTCACTGCTGTCTTAGTTTTGTCTATAGAAAGAAAATTAAATTTTTCTCATCATATTAATGACTGATAATGCTGGGTGCAGAGCGAAACTCACAAAAGATTATTTTAAAATCTCGAAAATTCTAGTACGTAGGCCGGGATTTAATTTGTAAGTTTAATTGGCTTAAACGAACTCATTTTTTAAAAATCGAGCTAATCTTTTAGTTAAACGTTATTTAAGTACATTTTTGTTTTTTATTTTAATATTAAAACATGAATTATAAATTTGTACCAGTTAATTACATTTTCAGTTTGAAAATAATTTGTATATTTTTTTCTAAGTTTTCTATCCTTAAATAGTTTGAAATATATTTAAAAATAATTATATTATTATTTTAAAATTTTGTATTCGTTTAGAGCAAAGATGACACAGTTCGACGTTGGTAGTTTTGTTCGACGTTGGTACTGGCAACTGGTGAGTGGTGTGGTGAGTTTGTTTATCGTGGTGAATTTCAAATCAGTGCGGCAAATTTTTATTCTTGTTTTGTTTTCCTTTTGACGTTTACTACAGATTAAGTAAATAAAATTTTGGTCCATATCCGTCGTACACGCACTAACAAGACATTAAGGATACTTATTCTACTGCCCAAATAAGGTGCAATTGACGGTAATCGCTTGAGGAATTGCAGAGGACCACGCCGACTCTGGACCATTTCTTTTTTTTTTTTGCCATTATGGCCATCAGCATCAGTGTCAGCTAATACATGACCTTGGAACTTGCCTGCGTTGCTAAGGCTTACAGATGACGAAATTGATGAGTTAAGACCAATTGTAATAAAGAATTTCCTATTGGCCACTCGATTTATTTATTGTAAAGGAAAATTGCAAAAATGAGTGGAACAAGCAGTGCGAATCCCGCGGCTAGCCAAGATGCCTGCTATATATCACTATTGGGTCTGGCGGAGCACTTCCGTACCTCCCAGCCCCCGAATATCAAGAAATGCATTCAATGCCTGCAGGTAAACAAGAAGCGAAATCTAAACAAAAACTTCATTAAAAATTACTTTTTCTTCGTTTTTGTGTTTCCTTAGGCGCTTTTCACATTTACGCCGCCATCAAAAGTGGAGGCACGTACCCATTTGCAAATGGGACAGATTCTGATGGCCTACACCCGAAACATTGATCTGGCGCGACAGCATTTGGAAAAGGCATGGAATATATCGGAATCTTTGATGAATTTTGATGATGTGAAATTCGATACGGCATCGTTGTTAGCCCAGTTACATCTGCAGACAGAGCCAAGTTCGAATGCAGCCAAGGCCATGCTTCGACGAGCAGTGGAATTATCCCAGAATAATGTCTATTGGCATTGCAAACTATTGCTGCAGTTGTCCCAGATACATGCTAGCGATCGAGAATACTCATCTGCCTCTGAACTGCTGGCTGTTGGCGCAGATTCAGCCGAAGAGGCTGGAGCAACATATTTAAAGGTATTATTCCTGCTATCACGCGCAATGATCCTAATGATCGAACGGAAAACCAATGATGTTTTGGCCCTACTCAATTCGGCGGGACAGATTATTGATAATAATATACCCAATCCACATCAAAAGGAATATCTGAAAGTATTCTTTTTAGTTCTACAAGTTTGCTATTATTTGGCACTGGGCCAAGTGAAGACAGTGAAGCCAAGCCTTAAGCAATTACAAATGTCCATCCAAACGATAATGGCACCAAATTGGCCATCAGATGAGACAATCTTTGGTGCAAATCAATTGGAAATGTTTGTCTGGCTACCGAAAGAGCAATTATATGTATTAGTCTATCTGGTGACCGTTTCCCATTCCATGATGGCTGGCTATATGGATAAGGCGCAAAAGTATACGGAGAAGGCATTGACACAAATTGAGAAATTGAAGCTACAGGAGGATAAGCCCATATTGTCGGTCTTCAAGGTAATACTGCTCGAGCATATAGTAATGTGTCGCATGGTCATGGGTAATCGGGAGTTGGCCATAAGGGAAATAGCAGCGGCACGCGATGTCTGCCTTGCGGCACCACAGCGTAGGAGTCTTCTGAAAAGGCATTCGGCTCAATTGCATTGCCTAATCGGTTTGTATGCCATGTCCACCAGTTTCTTTGATCATGCCGAGCGACAGTTCCTTGTATGCGTCAGCGAGACCACCGAAAGAGATTTAAAACTTTTTGCGAATCTCAATTTGGCCATTATCTATTTGCGTACCAAGCGCGAGACGGATTTGAAGCAAATTTTAGATGCTGTCTCCACGGAGAATACACACACCTACAGCAGTCAAGCCCTGATGGGTGGCTTCTATTATGTCCAAGGTCTTCATGCATTTCATAAAAACAGCTTTCACGAAGCCAAGTGAGTAGTCTCCCCCTCCCTCTGTTCGTCTCCACTGTGTGATGTTTAATTTCTACTTTCTCTTTTGCAGACGTTTCCTCCGTGAAACTCTTAAAATGGCCAATGCAGAGGATTTAAATCGTTTGACGAGTTGCTCTCTGGTTTTATTATCGCACGTCTTTCTCAGCATAGGCAACTCTAAGGAGAGCATGAATATGGTAACTCCAGCCATGCAATTGGCCAGTAAAATACCCGATATACATGTCCAACTTTGGGGTTCGGCCATACTAAAGGATCTGCATCGTATGTCCAAGGATGCACAGCATGAAAAAGAAGCCTATGCAAATCATGTGAAATATTCCGAGAATTTAATAGCCGATCAAAGGAAATGTGTTCAAAGCTCGCATCATGAATTGGTCAATTGGTTTCATGGTGATCCACCAGTCACAACGGGTGCACCTTTAACTTTACCAGCGATTCCAGAAGCAATCAATAATCCCGTCACAACGTTAACGCCAACATCAGCAGCAGCAGCCGTTGTCGCCTCCACGACGCACATGACCCAAACAAATGTGGCCGTGGCATCTACCTCAGCTTTGCAGCCCCCAGTGGGTGCTGTTTCAGGCCAATTTGGACAGTTCTATTAGGTCAACAACAACAAAGTGAATTTAATATAAGATATTTTGTATTCTGTAAATTAAATATTACTCGTACAACTATTTTTTTAGTTTAGGTTAAAATCTACGAAACTTAAAATTAAACATTTTTTATCCTTAATCTAAAAATAATTCCCACAGGGAAAACAACACCTACAGAAAGAAACACGAGTCCAAGTTATAGGGAAATCGGTTTTTTAAAATTGCAAATATAATATACATATATACCTACTAGATCGATCATTCTATTTAAATATGTGTGTGGGAGTTGCAAAATATATATTATAGTCATCTGATATTAAACTATTTGGTAACTATGTATCATGTATATGTAAAAGAAATGTGATATAAGAAACTGTATCGCATTTCGATACTTGAGCGATCTGACTATAGTTATTAAAGTTTACCGTTACCTTTAAATGTTACGGGGATTCTATATATGTATCTGAAATGTATATTGCTTTAAAGCCTGCTTTACTTTTTCTTTTGCCACCCTTTTGCAATTGTATAGTGCACATTAGACTTTCAATCTTACAATTTGAATTTGAAAATAGAGATTTATGATGGATTAAACTAGAGACAGAAAATAAATGTAAGAAATTGTATATAAAACACATGTTCGAAAAAGTTACAAAACTCATTGCAATAAAAAAAGATTTTGATACGAAAAAAAAAAGAATATTAATTGAAAAATTACATAAAATATTTGCACTTTAAATCTTAATAGAATATTTGTGGATCTGGCAAGTATATAGAAAATATATAAACTGTTTTTCAATCGATTTCCCTGATCTCAAATTTAAAGCAACAAAGCTGCCTCTTCGTCAACTTCCTCCTCCTCCTCTTCATCATCATTGTCGTCTGCCTCTTCATCCGTGACTTCCTCCAGGCCAGCATTACCATTTTCCTTATTACTGAATAATGTGAAATGATGGACCACTGGTTTGCCAGGTTGTGCTTGCTGCTCCTGTTCCTGATCATGACTGGCCAAATGTTTGCGATATTCGGCCATTGTCTTGCAACTCTCGTTGCAATGGGAACAGACATACAACTTATCGCCACACGATCTTTGGTGCATTTGACAATCGCCACGTTGGGTAAAACTCTTTGGACAGAACATACAGACATAAGGACGTTCCCCGGTGTGAGTGCGACGATGATTTTTCAAGACATTCAAGGCAGTGAAACGCATTGGACACATTTCACAGGCATAGGGCCGTTCGCCAGTGTGTTTGCGTTTGTGTTTGGCCAATGAGCAGCTAGTGGTGAACTTGGCCAAGCAAACATCACACTCAAAGGGCTTATCACCCGTATGGGTGCGAATGTGGGAGGTTAATTCTGCTTTGGTCACAAATGAATTGGAGCATTGATCGCACTTGAAACTCTTCGTTTCCGAGTGACGCAATTTGTGCTGACGAAGATTGGCATTTTGAGTAAAGCTCTTGCCACAAATATTGCACACAAATGGCTTCTCACCCGTATGGATACGCATGTGATCCCGCAATGTAGACAACATGGTGAACACTGTACAAGGAAAAGATCTTTAATCGTTTTATTTGAGTATATTCAGCTATTACTTACCCTTCTGACAAACTGTGCATTGATTCCTTAGATTCCGCTTGTGGCCCTGGACCATGTGACGGCCCAATTGCTCTTTCGATTCACATCGCATACCACACTCTTGGCAATTGTAGGTGCCATGAGTCGCTTGATGCTCCACCAGATGATCTTGCGAAACGAAAACCTTATCACAATCCTGACACTTGAAATTACGATTCGTACAACCATTTTGACGGCGATGTATACTCAAGGACTTCTCCAAAGCAAAGCCAGCCTGACAACGATCACAGTGGTACTTTAATTCAGCTGCAGGCACTGCTGTTGCTCCTCCCGTTGATCCTGTTGTTGCCGTTGTTATGGGATTTACAGATTTGCGCAAACGTTTCGAGGACGAAACATCAACCTGCTCATCTTGTTTCTCTGCAGCACGACGTCTGGTTGAACGCTTTGATTGAGGAACCTACAAAGAAAGCATTATTATTATGTGGGTCAATTCCTTTACTTGTTACTTACCGAAAATTCCTCCGTTGTTTGTTGCGTTATTGCTGGCTGGTTCATGTCCTGGTGCTCCTCTTTCTCTTGCTGCAGTAATTTCGCGGCACTCTTACGCGTGGTAACCTGCATTGGACTTGACGGTGGTAGAGGAGCTGGGGAAATCTCGGTCTCTCCATTGGCATTGTTAAAAATGGAGAAATTATATTCATTTGCCATTTTATCCATTTCGCTTTCATATTTCAAATGACCATCATTCTTCTCAGTGTTGCTGGGTCCATCATGTTGGGCTAGCTCATACTCGAAATCCTGACCCTGCTCCGCTTCATCATCGTCACGCGGATCCTCAATCACTGAGCTAGTGTTAATCTTGATCTCCTGATGAATAGTTCCAAGCACCGGAATCTCATCCGTTTGGATTTCAATTGAAGTCATTTCCACGGGACTTGCAGTGGCCTGAACTTCCTGCTCCTTAGTGACCACTTGTGGCTTTGGAGCCACCTGGTCTTGCTCTTCGGGCAACGCATTGGGCAACAGTTGGCGCAGAGTTCGACTTGAGTTTTCACATTTGATTTTAAACGAATAGCAGTGATTTATCTCGCTCAGGCAACTAAGGCAAACCTTTTCGGGCAAATTATTCTGACGTTTGGGCTTAAAATTGGAGTTTCAAGACGGGATTAGGCTTGGTGTTTGCTGGAGGATGATCTATTTACCTTTGTTTTGGTGAAGTCACTTAGCATATCGGCTAAACAATTGCCGCTGCCAGAACCACCATCGTAGATTGATAGAAATGGACCCGATAAACTCAAACAGGTCAAACATATCTTCTCAATATCCATTTTTATAAAATGTTTTCCATAAAAACAAACCAAAGCCAATGTTGCTTGGCGTTGCCAGACTGTTGTATTCAAATGCTAGTAAAATAACCGCTAAAAAAAAGTCAGGATAAACATTCATAGAACTAAATTATAAATCTGACAGAAAATTGGCAAATTATTATAAAAACGTAAATCTTCTAGAAAATATCCACCCACTCAATCGAAAACAAGCATATATTTTAAATTTTTTAGAAACGGCTATATTAAGCTATTCCCAAAATAAAGCTATTCGGTGGCATCGCTTGCAACTCACATTGGACAACAGCTGATCTAGTTGCAGGTTGGTGCCGGCAAATTAATTAAAACTTTATTTAAATATTCAAAACAAAGCTTCGATTATTATGAATGATATAAAACGCTTAAAGGATCAACAGCGCGACAAACATCCTGGCTTTGATGCATATTTGGATTGTATGACCCGATCCCTGTTTACGGGTTTGGCTGCATTTTGTTTGGGTAAATTTTTTGTTTTATGGCAAAATTGCATAATAAAACTAAATGATTTTGCATGCAGGTTTTTCGGGTACTTATTTTGCACAGAAAATAGTGCAAACCAAAATTCGCTATCCTGTCAAATACAATATACTATTATCATCATTGGTGGCCACTGGAGTGTCCTATCAGACAACATCAACAAGAACCAAATCTTGTCAAGCGGCTTGGATGGCCTTTGAGGACAAACATACAGCACTTAAAGAGGACACATATTAACAGGGAAAGTGTTTATATATAGAATATAGAGAGTTCTAAGTTAGTGTAGATCAACATGGCAGGATTAAGAAATTTTATAAAATTGGCAAAATGGAGACCCACTTTAAGTTTGGCTTTAGCAAGCCAGCAACGCAGCAAATACACCCAACATCAGGGAGTCAAGGGGATAAGGAACCGAAAGAGTTATTTTGAGGGTCAAATGCAACAAGCGAAAAATGATGACGATAATGATGAACAGAATGGAGATTCTAGATCAAGCGGAGAATTGTTTGATATGCGTTTTTTAGATGATCGGTAAGTTTTAAATCAATTAACCTATGGACTTGTTTTATTCTATTTATATTGTTCATAGGGCTTATGATGAGGTGGCTGGTGGAGCTATGCGTATTACTCGTAATGTAGCGACCTCTCAGCAGGTTCTTATCCTGCAGCCGTACGTGAAATGGTCAGCAAAGCGTAACCTACCACAAGATGTTAAACCAGAGGATCAGTTAGCGGAGGCAACAGCTCTTATAAGTTCGCTGCCCAATTGGCAAGTGGCAAAGGCTCTTAAGGTACCCCTGGAGAATTTGGAGCGTCGTACTCTCTTTGGATCTGGCAAAATGGTTGAACTGAAAGCTCTAATAGCAGATCTTCGTCAGGAAATGTCTCTTACTTGTCTATTTGTCAGCAAGGGCACTCTGTCATTTGCCCAGAAACGTTATCTGGAAGAGGAATTCCATCTGCCTGTCATGGATCGCTATTCAGTAGTCATACAAATACTTCGTCTACATGCTACAAGCGCTGAGGCCCGCCTTCAGGTGGCCATGGCCGAATTGCCCTATATTTGGTCCCAGGCCAAAGATGCCAGTGCAAGTCAAATTCGTCGCCAAGGTTATGCCTTAAGCGATTTGCAAAAGGAGATTCTAAAAACAAGAGAACGCAAACTGCGCTCCGAGCTGGAGCAGGTTCGGCGACATCGTCAATTGTTGCGACAGAAGCGCAAACAACAGAATTATCCCATTATAGCCGTTGTGGGCTATACAAATGCCGGAAAAACATCTTTGATTAAAGCCCTAACGGCCGAAAATGATGCACTGCAACCGCGTAATCAATTATTTGCCACTTTGGATGTAACAGCCCATGCCCGTCATTTGCCTTGTAATCTGCAGGTCATCTATATGGACACAGTTGGATTTATGTCCGATTTGCCAACGGGTTTATTCGAGTGTTTTGTGGCCACTCTAGAAGATGCTATGCTGGCGGTATGTTCCAATCATTTAAATATATTTAAATCTCTTCTAATTTCCTTTATCCCTCACTAGGACATCATTATCCATGTGCAGGATATATCGCATCCTTGCCACAATGCTCAGCGCAATCATGTGGAAAGCACTCTACGTTCCTTGGCCTTTAATGTGGGCGGTGACCATCAGCCGCCCATTATTAATGTCTTCAATAAATGTGATCTAGTGCAAAATTCCGATGACAATGCTGAAGAGAGTACGAATCACCATAGAATATCAGCAAGATCACAAATTGGCCTTGATCCGCTTCTACTTGATATTGAACAGCAAATTCTCTCTGTCACCGGACGACGTAAGATTCAGATGCGGGTGCCCAGCGGCGGTCCAGAGATGGCTTGGTTGTATAAGAATGCCGCTGTCATTGATACTCAGGCCGATCTGGAGAATCCTCAACGTCTGCTAATGCAAGTCGTTATTAGTCAACGTACTTTGGAGCAATTTAAAAGGGAATTTTGTTAATTGTAAATGAATTAAATACTTTTATTATTGCTGTTAGTGTTAGGATTGGTGTTTAAGTTTCTATATAAATATAAAATTCACTATTGTATCGGTTTTTGTTTCTTTTTTTTTGTTTTGTATATAAAAACATCATGTTACACAAGAACACAAAAAAATATATTGTATTTTGGTTTTGTATGTATCTTGTATATATTGCACATTTTATAGCTCAGTTTATCATTTGTGTGTTGTGTCGGTTTGTGCGGCAAACTTTAACTATGAATAACGATCAGATCCAACTAAAAGTGTTCAATAATGATAGATTAATATCCCGACTAGGTTTTATTTTTAAATTGTAAAGCATAAAAATTCTTCAAAGAAACTAAAATGCTTAGGGGAATGTTTTCAAATAGGTTTGAACCAAATTTTCACAAAAGAATCAATGCAAATATCGATACGATATTATGAAATTCAGGAAACACTCTTTGTAGGATCTGAAAGAATTGTCTAAATCAACACTTTAACTATGTCTAGTGCAAGTGATTGAACATTATTTGGAAATATAATTGGTTTTAAATTGTGCATGAGTGTAGTACAATAGATATTGGCACTGTTAGATCACAAATTAGCATTAGAAATGAATTTATATTTTTCTAAATTAGAAAAACGAATGATCGATCGGAAAAATAAAGACAAGAACTCGAGATCAATCAAATTAGATATCCACAATTAAGATGAAATTCTGTTTAAGGTTTTTGTGTGATGTATTGTTGTTTCTGTGTGTTTTGTGCTTAGTTTTCTTGTTTTGTTTTCATTTTGTAAGAACATTTCTATATAGAATATATATTAATGTATATATAGTAGTCATATTTCGATGGGACCTACCAATAATTTATTTAAAATTCGACTGAAGGTGGCATTTTTGTTGTTATTGTGTGTTATTGACTATTTCTAAATATGGCAATGCACCAAACAAAAAAATATAACGTGCTAAAATAAATGATGAGCAAACCACCAAAAAGATAACCACAACCTTTCGGTCCCATTATTTCCCCGATTCTTAAAACTCTTCCCTACCGTTTTTGTTTTTATGATGATGTATAAATGATGAATGCAATTAACCAGCAAAGGAATTGCCAAATGGGAGCCACAATTACAAAAACGAATAGAATGCAAACGATGCGGCAATTCTTGAGCAGGCCAACAATGAATGAACTTATGTGACTAAAGCTATGACTACTTTGACGACAATTATTTGTTTGGGCGGCGGCGAATGAGTCATCTATACCCAATCGCTTGCCATTGGTGGCCATCAGTTATAATTTGGCTATATGAAACTGGGCCTGCTGATTGGCCGCTATCGAGTACTGAGCAAATGGCATTAGTTGACAGTATTCCAGTAGTTGTAGTTCCAAGTCCTTTAAACATTTGCCCGTACTCTGCGCACTAGGTATAAGCATTTGGCCCGTTTCCCGGGATTTAAGTATATAGCCACGCTGAATAAGAGCATAAATGGCTATATTCAGATTGTCCAGGGCCAAGCAATATGGATGAACATGAGAGGCAGCTCCATCCTGTTGTTGTAGCAACTTCTCCACATGCTGTTGCACACGTATCAACAAATCCTTATTGCTGAACTCCACATCAAGTGGGAGCTGCAAAGATAATGCATTATATAATCTATTATACAAGTTTTTAAAGAATATATGTATGTTTACTGACCTGCCGCAAGGTGACAGCCAATTGATAATACAGGCACAAAAATGGAGCCAAGGCCGCCAATATGACACGGGAACATTCATTATCCTTAACACTAATTGAACCATTCGGTTCCAGTTGTAAAACATTCTCATTGATTAACAATTGAAGATGTGTCTCAAATTCAACTGCCTCACGATTGGACTCAATAATAAATTCATGCTGAAACAGTGTATCCATTGTGGTCACATGCGTATGTAATGACGCCAAGGTGGCACTTCGGGATACAGGAGTATTTGACTTCTGTCTTTGTTGCTCTTTCAGGCCAGCCAGCAATAGATATGCCGGTCTGGCCAACCAAAACATGCAGGGATTAATATACAATTGAAGGGCTAACATAGGCACAGCCACCGCCATAGTTTGTGGACTCAATGCATGGGCCTTTAGACGCTTCACGTCGATTTGGGCGGCCAATTGCTTGGCTTTCATGGGGGTAAATTGCAGGCGTGCTCGATTAAAATTAACTATATTCGAATGTATTTCCACTGCATCAATTATATCCGCCTTAATGTTGTTGGCATTGGTGCTGACATGCGAGCCCAGTTGCTCGAAGATGCGTTTAAGGTGCAGCAATCCACGCGAGAGTTCATCAATATTCACTGTACGCTGGGCATACAATTGACTAGCATAGTAGAGACTTAATAAATTGAATGTATTGATGACAATGCGTCTTTGCTGTTGATAGATAACCTCATTGGCCAATTGCTTAACCAGCTCAATCTCCTGGCGATTTAGTTTCTGTAGATGTCCACCGACGCCGGCACGTTGCATCCGTTGCCCGGAAGTATGCCCGAAGAATTCACGTACTGAAATCGGTTCACCGAAATCTAAAAACATTTTGCCAAAACGTTCATCGATGATTTTTAAAGCTTTAAAAAAGCCTTTTGTGGATTCTTTAGGTTTGGGCACACCCAGCAATTCATAGACAAAGAGTTGCTCCTCCAGAACCCTTTCATACGCCACACTGACCGGCACTATGGTCACATCGGGCACTTCGCCCGTAAAGTACGGCAACAGAGCCATCGAAAGGAGACCAACTTTAGGTACTAAGGCCTTGAAATTTCTCGATCTTGTGCCCTCGATAAAGAATTCCACTCCAATGTGATAACTGGCAACCAAAGCGTACATATACTCCCGAAAGATATCCCAATAGAGCTCATCATTTGAGAAACTCCGCCGCATGAAGAATGCTCCCGTTTTTCTAAGCATAGTTCCCATGCCAAACATTGAGTGGAAATCTAAAAATTAGGAAAATAATCATTATATTTTTCATGTGCTTTAAACTTAAAATGCATAAGTCGTAAGTCATAAGGTTAATTATAACCTTTTAAATGGTTAGCTAAATGACTTACCCATGCCAGCTGCTATGCCCGGTATTTCGATATCATAATAGTAACATATATATGACATCAATATAAAATCCATATAGCTACGATGACTGGGTAGATATAATACTGGACAACGACCCATATCTTTGCGTACGTTAGCCATGCTGGCCGAATTCACATAGAAGCCATCGCAAATCCTTTTGCCGATGGCCGTTATGGCAATGCCACACCAACGTATTATGGCCATATTACGATCCAAACCGATCTCATCGATAATCTGTTTAGCCTGCTGTTCCAATTGCTTCAGCGGCTGTTTTGTCTCCCTCGCATAGTGCTCCAAGATCGCATGAAGTTTCTCACTTTTGAGGACATGTTGCTTGAGCTTTTGAGGATTAAGATATCGTTCGAATTCGTAGGCCACTTGCGGATTGTATTCCCTGGTCATGGAGGCTTCTTTGCCAGTTTCTATGACATTCTCGAAATTCAGCATATATTCTGCAGCAGTCGTGGCTGTCTTTAAATTGGAGGCGGGTGGTGATTCATTAACTCTTGCTGACTTCATATTGAAAATTATTAATCCGTAATAGTTTTAGTTCAATCTGCAATAAATAAAGGTAAAAACAAACTTAAGTGCCTCTAGCTCAACTGATTGAAAACTATGTCTGGGCACTCTTGGACACATTGACAAAAGTCTGTGTGTTGTCGAGTGGAAGAAGGAAGGTTTTGGTCTGGTCTCGGGGTCTGCGTCTCTGATCCGCTTGTCAAAAGGCATTCAAACCACTCACTTGACAGACATCAACTCAAATAGTCGTACACAAAACACACACACACACAATTGCCCCAGATATCTTCTTATTGCTGTTATTATCATTTATTTAGTCGTTTCTAAGCCAAATGGTCTCTAATCAGTTAGTGAGCGACGCCCAAAAAGACTCACAGTAGGTATTAGAGAGGTGAGTGCGTGAGGGAAATAACCGATCGAGTTATTTTAAAAGAAACTTTGACCTTATCGAACGTCTTATACTCTTTTACTGTAGCTAAACCTGATCGTGATCCAATGTGTATCAAATTTATATATGTACTTGATAATGCTAGAAACCCATTAGAGAGGTTTCCATAATAACTTTCGATAAAATAATCCACAATAATCCTTTTGTTTAGGTCAGTGTGCAAAATGTTCTTTTAAGTACAAAAAGCCACATATGTATGTATTTGTTTTAACCTTTGAAGATTTTCTTCTAGGAACTTTGAAAGATATTCAAAATTTATCAAAATGAATTAAATAATATAGTGTTTTTTTATAAACAAATCGTTTTTAAGTAAATATTCAAAAATATTGGGCTTTAAACTTAAACTTCTTTCTTTAAAAATTGTTAAAAATTTACAAAAATTAAGTGAGATTCTAAAAAATAGTTCCGAAAAATTCGTCTTTTAAAATATTGAGTTAAAATTTTATCTCAAACAGTAGCTGGTCTCAAAATTTACCGAAATAAAGTGAGTTTATCGAATGCCTAGAATATTGACTAAGAAAAATTATGGAATAAGAAAGTATGTGAGCTTTTGTTGGTTACGAAATGTATAATCCGAATTGGAGACTTTCCACAAAATTTTTTTAATATATATTTTACGCAATCGATGTGTCACTTATCAGGCATGCTTTCACTTCTAAGTGCGTGTGGTGGGGCTGGTCGTCGTCGTCGTTGGCTATCAAGAAGCGGCGCTGATGGCGTTGGCGGCATTGGCTTGTTATCAACGTCACTCATCAGGTGAGCAGCAGCAGCAGTAATAGTGCCGGTTACCCGGAACACTAACAACAACCAAAAACACATTTAGAAGTATAAAAAAAAAACTAGTTGCACCTAACAAATAATGCTCAAGCAGTTAAATTAACTGGGAAACTGATTGCTAGACGCAGTGTTTCTTAACCAAAACAAATAAAGGCAACACACACGCAAAAGGTATATGTACATATAGGCATATGTACATACATATATACGTTATATAGGATGTATACACATGATAAAGGCAAGGCAAACACCTGATATTTCTAGGAACATTTATGCATTATTAAGAAATGCAAATTTGTTATTAAAATCGTCTACTTTTGACATATTAAATTGGCTCATACTCTTAACTTGAATGGGATTAACTAAAAGACCATAAAGAACTATAATCTTTATTCGAATTCTTACGTTTAATCACTCTTTAAACGGAATTGATAACTTTTGTATGTTACTTAGTGGAGAAAAATGATTTATATACCCTAAATGTTATAAAAGGAATGCAAAAAACAGTTGCTGCACTTCTCATAACACTAAATTTTTTACAGGTAATATACGGAAGGCATTAGCTATGTATATATAGTGTATATGTATGTACAACCCCCGGGAATCGAGGTTCATCAATGTCGCCGCCAATGTTAAGTAGCAAAATTTTTTTTTACCTATATGGCTTTGACATGTGTGACAACTAAAAAACACTTTGTTATTTCTTTTTTTTTACTTTACTTAACTCAAGCTAAATCCACAACAAACTGCAATATGTACATACCCACAAATTGTTAAGCAGAGAGACCCACTTTCTATATTTAGGCAACATTTCAATTACTTCATCGGGTATATAGGGTTTACACAATTGTTTTTTTTTTTTATGAGTAAAGTGTGATAACATAGAAATAAAAACGTAATTTTATCAAAAAATTTTATATTTTTTTAAAAGTAGTTTATTAACTTAGATTCGGAGAGGCTACTTGAACTTAACCCTATATTATATTGGACGATAATTGATGTCACATACATAAAATACTTATTTTCAACTTGATTAGCTTCCACATCTCATCTTAATATGCTACTTTAATAGGGTAGTTTATAAGTCGTATTTTCATTTTAAAGTTAATTTCTTTTATTTATCGTTCGATAAACAGGCGCCTCACATACACACACACACAAACAATCAAACACTTAAGGTGCTTTCACGTGGAACTGGATTGGCCTTACCGTTTAATTGCATTCGATCTGCAATCGCTTAAGATGAAATTTTAATTAATTCAAAAATTTATTTATGCACTCTTGGGATGAGCCGCGTTTAACTGCGAGGCAGCGTTTTGTTTTGTTGTCGGCGGTTGGCGAACAATCAATAATCCAGCCAGTTGTCCCAATGCAACGACTTGTTTTGTGCACTTTTGGCAGCTGTGTGAATTATATAGTAAGCCGATCCGACCGGTTCCGACTATTTTAACGCCTTTCTATCCGAAATATTAATTTACTTGTTATATAGTCGCGAGGTGGTTTTTGGGGTAAAATCAATACACCCTTTTTGGTGAGTGCATTACAATGGGCATTTGTTGTTTAATTTGTGCCAGCGACTGCTGCTATAATTATTATTAAACTTTGTAAGCACTTTTCACTTTGTTAATTCATTCAAAATCAAATTGTTTTATTTCGATTGCAAAAACAAAAACATGCAGCAATGTTAAGACTAACAGAGATGTTAAGTCTCTGCTGTCAAGTAACCCAACAAACATTTTTTGCAAACCATTTCTTTTTTTTTTATTTGCTTCTGTTAGTATTTATTCTTATTTAATATTACTCAATAATTTTGTTTTAGCTTTATCAACCTAAACTAGATTAGATTTCATTTCTTTCATATTTCTTCAGCAATACTTATAACTTTAATTGCAATTCACAAATATTAAAATTTGTACTTTTACTTCATTCAAACAGTGAACAATTCAAATAAAATGTTAATTTTTAATGAATTTAAAAATGAGTTTTATTTATAATAATATAATATTTTTGTCACTATTGCTTTTATAGATTTTAGAAATTAACTTCACCCGAATCGCAGTGAAGTGTTTTCAGGTAATTTGTTACTAGTATAAATATTTTCGAGTTTTAGCCTATTTTCCGCTAGGCTAGCATCTCTTTGTGGCAAATAGCACTCAGCACTAAAAACGCTCACTGGTCATTTTTCCCATTCGAACGCCACGAACGCTCCCTCAACGTATCAACAAATTAACATATAATAAATATTTGGATTGCGAATTCAGTGGAAGAGTCAAAGTGCAAAACTGTAACTTTTAAAAAATTCAATTGATCATGTCATTTTGGCAATACGCACTGGAGATTCTGGTGACTTTGGCTCACATAGTGAGCGATCGCCTGCTGGAATTTTTATTTGGCTGGTATCTGGGATCACACAAAAGAGTTGCGACACCACAGAGTGTGGACCAACAGGTTATATTGACCAAAAGTGCGGTTGAGTTGGCACAACAAATACGCGAACGCAAGATAAAGTGTTATGACATAATTAAGGCGTTTGTTGAACGGATTGAGATAGCAAATCGAGAGTTAAATGCTGTCGTGGATGGCCCATTCAGTGAAGCCTTGGAACAGGCAAAAGTTATTGATGACAAGCTGGCCAAGGGAGAGTACAGTGAAGCGGACCTGAAGGCAAAACCCTTCTTAGGAGTGCCCTTCACAACAAAAGATAGCACCGCTGTAGCAGGAAAACTTCACACTTTGGGTCTTATAGCCAGGAAATCAGAACGTTCGGCAGAAGATGCTCAATGTGTGCGTTTGATGAAAAGAAGTGGAGCCATAATCATAGCCACAAGCAATATTCCAGAGGTGAACAAATGGTTGGAGACCAGGAATATGCTTCTGGGCAAGACAAACAATCCCTATGATCTACGCCGCTCAGTGGGTGGATCATCCGGTGGTGAGGCAGCTCTACTTTCTGCCTGTTGTACTGGCTTTGGTCTTGGTACCGATATCGGTGGCTCCATACGGATTCCGGCTTTTAATTGTGGTGTCTTCGGCCATAAGCCAACAACGGGAACTGTTGATATAGCTGGTTGTACGTTCCGTACGGGTAAGGAGAAGGAGACTATGGTCAGCGCTGGTCCCATGTCTCGATCATCAAAGGATTTGCTACCCATTATGCAAATTCTGGTCGAACCCAGCCATCGTTCGGCTCTGAAACTCGACGAACAAGTGAATTTGAAGAAACTACGATACTTTTACATTGATTCTAATGGCATGCGTCAGTGTAATCCTATCAATAATGAAACCCAACGTGTTATGTACAAAGTTCGCCAACATTTCGCCACTTTATCAGGCGGTGACGTGAGACAAACTCAATTGCCTCATCTCAAATTGACTGGTAAAATGTGGCGCTATTGGATGACTCAGGAGCCAGCAAATTTCAATCTCTTGCTGGGCAACGGTGTGCAGTTGAATCCCTATGTGGAACTCTTCAAGAAACTTATTGGACAAAGCGAATATACTCTGGCAGCCATTTACTCCATTATCGATGGTATTTTGCCGAAGGAAAACGAATCGTTGATTCGTAAAGCTACCAAGGAATGCCAGAAAGCTATAGATGATCTGCTGGGCAATGATGGTGTTCTATTCTTCCACAGTTCACCGAGAACAGCACCATTTCATTATTATCCTTTACTTAAGTTTAATGATTTTGCATATTTTAGCCTGTTTAATGTCCTTCATGTGCCTGTTACTCAAGTGCCCATGGGTCTGGATTCAAAGGGTATGCCGCTGGGTATCCAAGTAGTGGCCACTCGAAACAATGATCGTCTGTGTCTGGCTGTTGCAGAGGAATTGGAGCGTACTTTTGGTGGCTGGGTGCCACCGTTTCCCCTGAAACATTGAAAAGAATATGCAATTTGTTAGATTTTGTTATTTTGTAAAGGTGTTGGTAATATTTAAGGCTGTTAAGTATTCAAAATACTCATTACAAAAATACAACTTATAAAATGAATTTTGTCTTATAATTCTTTTTGGCGGAGAAAATTTATCGAAGCTTTATGAATTGATCGACAGTTAACAACTATAACATCAACAACAAAATATCGCCTATCGACGTTGTGATATAATTTATCGGCGGTATATTATCGTTTATCGGCGGTATAATATGGTTTATCGGTGGTATGTTATCGTCTATCGGCGATATGTTATCGTTATTGTTATTCATCAGTTGGCATCACAATGCAAAAATTGGCGCCAAATTGCAGATCATTTATATTAAGTGATCAGTTCTTTGCATAAGTGCAATTATACGATTATTTCTAGATTTGTTTTGAGCAGCAAGATTTCAAAATTTTAATAGTTTTTAACAGAGTACTTTTATTTAATAATAGCAAACTGACTGTTACGCATGTGCTTTGCAACACCAAGGATTCAATTAGTGTAGAAAGGCCTTTTTTCCAAGATTTTTGGCATTAAAAGCTTATGGTCACACTCTAAATTTAGCGCTTTTCTTTCTGGTTAATAATTGAAGAGGCTGTTCGTTATTTCTGTGAGTGAAATAGTAAAATATTAATTGTGAAGTGAAAAATGAATATCCAACCTAGCTTTGATATCATAATTGAAATTAAGGATGAATATGTGGAAAATGTACGTAATGATACCTACCCACACATTGACAGGTAAGAAGAAGAGTCAACAATTTGCCTAAATTACCTGCGTATTACTTGGAAACTACATCCATATATGAATTTCTCCATTTTTATTGTATTAATTTCAGGTATTGATCTGCATTTGTTATAGACAGTATTTCCATTTTCAAACAGAACGCCCTTCTGCTCTTTGAACTTGGGCAGTGATAAATGAAGCTGATGTCAGGAAACACTTAACCTAAAACTTATCTAAAACCCCCGGAGATGTTGTCGCGTTGTCAACAATTAATTTATCCACTCACACGTATGTACACTCACACAGAATTAGACACGGACAGGAAGAAGCCCCATTTTCTAACTAATTGCAAGTGCAGTTTGTGTGTGTGTGCGTATTTTAACCCCAACCTCAGTAACTGTTGGTCCATAAATTTTACTTCTGAATGAAAGAGACAGCGAATGGAGATGCCAATAGAGATGGAGACGTAAAATAAGATGGAGGGACATCGTTGTCCGGTCTGTTCTTGTTTCACCTTTGTGCCATTGCTGACCAAGCGAGAAATATGCCTTAATATTTTTTTTCCACATGTTTCCCCAAGTAAAAGTCAAGTGCAATTGTCCTGGCTTATGTCAAGTATGTTGGGTACTTCTCTCTCTGTCTCTCAGTGTGTTTGTCTGTGTGTGTGTGTGTGCATCTCTGTGTTGTACGTATTCTGTTTGTGTATTCGGTTGTTGTTTCTGTTTTTGAAATATTAACGACGCCCTTTTGCTGTTTTTGTGTATTGTCTTCCCCCTCCCTCTCCCTTGGCATAACTTTATGCTTTCAATTGTTTTTGCCTGCATTTTATGTGAGGAGTATTTTGGTTCTTCATAAATATATGGAAATACATGCATACTTATACGCATACATCAACAGCAAATCATTGCAAAAATGTTAAAAAAAAGAACTTAAAGCAAAAAGCAATGGAAATAGTAAACTATTCTCCTTTAAATGCAATTACACAATTTTCAGTATAAAGATTATTAAGGAATGTCAACCACAAAATCTTAGACTTTAAGTGGTTAAGTAAACTTTCTCAAAAAAATAAAATACATATTTTGCTAATATGCATAATTAATTTTGATTGTGATTTTATGCAATTTATGTCAATCTCCATAAAGTTTTAAGTTATGTTTATTCTGAACTGAATTTTTAAATTCTGATTAAATTCTCTACACCGAATCTTAGATTTAAAACAACTAAAGTTATTTCTGCTATTAGTCTTATGGCTTGAAATAGATTTGCAATATTTAAATTTTAAAATTTTATCTGTGAACAGAAAGGTCCAAGTACCAGGGCATAATTATTTTGAAATTTATAGAAACTCGCAACTCTTTAATGTAAAATAGATTTGTATTGCAAGAATTGATTGGAGCCACAAGCAGATATCGAACTGGAAGCATAACCTTATGTAATATTATAAAATTAGACCTGACTACATTAAATGGTTTGAAGCAAATAACTTCTCATACAATAAATACATGTTTCCAATGCCTGATTCTGGATAAGTCCATTTGTTTTTTGTCTTTCTTTTTAAAGCCCACATGGCTTTTTTTTATACTCCTTCCCCTGTTACTTTTGCAAAGCTCTTTCTCTTATTTGATCCCTTTGTGTGAAAAGTAAAATTATGAAAATTACCATACGAAATTCGCGACATCAGTTTTCCACTGGCCTTTGACAAATCGCAAATCCAGACGTAGTTTATAGATGCCAAAATCCTCTCCTGCTACACAACACAGAACCAAACTTATGTATAAAAAGTAGTTGGACTTTGGTTCCTTTTTTTTTTCGTTATTTTCTCCCTATTTTGATTTTGCTGTTTGCAAAAACGTCTACATTGTTGAAATTCCTTTTTGCAAAATTGCCACGTGATACAAAAGAGGCGTCTGGGGAGTCACACAAAATGTTTCCCACACTACCAAAATATTTGTCTAGATAGGTATGTTGTATGCATGTGGGGGAAAGAGAGGAGTCAAGCCAACACAATAGGCCCGAAAATGACGTTGCAACAATTAATGTGAACAGTTTTGCAATCGTCGTCGTTGTCGTAGTTGTCGTCGTGATTTATAACGTGCATAAAATTTGCGGTCCTGGCAAGCACCTAAAATATACAATGCCAACTGAAATTAGTCAGGCAGGAGAAGTAGTAATAGAAGAAGTTGCACTTTGTAATCTGAGTGTAGAGTGTTCTAGAGTTGAGCATTTCAATAGACTTGATGTAATCCTCAGTAGTTCATAGGAAGGACAGTTTCTTTTATTTTATTTGTTAAATGTTAATCGAAAATGGCATCGAACTGTATTTGAATACTAGTTTGTTAGGTTTGCCTAACATTTTTTTCCAAAAAGATTTTGATTTAAGAAGATCTTCTAGAATCTAATATCTTCTAAAAAAGATGTAGAATAATGACACATAAAGATTCTTGAATTAAAAGATCAGATCAGATGGTTACACTTAGCAAGAACATAAATAGTTTTTAAAGTCAAATTTTTGTTACACTTTGTGCCAAATTTATGATTTGATTTCTCCCGTTTTCTGTTTCCTAATGTTTATTTTGTTCGTCTTTCGATTTAAAATATTTAATCGGGATCTGTGAATTAAAAATATTGCCAGTATTACTTTTTGGTTAATTTATTATTATTATTTATCTTTTGCTTTATTGATTTTTTTTTATTTTTCAATTAGTGTCACTTAGTTTCTTTTTTCGGTGCATCTTCTTCAATATATATGTTTGAATTAAAAGTAAAAGTTAAATTGTCACTTATCTACCAATGAAGAGTTGATTTCTTCCAAGTTTTATGTTTAGTTGAGATTTCTTGGTTTTTTTTTATTATTGTGGTTTATCTTTATGATCACAAATATCTAATTGAGTTCTGTAAATAAAATATATTGCCAGTATTAGATTGGAGAAAATATATGATTTATTGATTTTTTATGACTTACCTTTAGTTCCGAGTCGACCTCACACACCAACGCCCCCGCGGCAACTGATGCCGCCTCTTCCGCTGTCGCTTCTTATATAGGCGAGAGTGAGTCATCAAGTGCAAGGGGGAGAGAACTCTTGCTCACTGTCGCACTTTCCCTCTCACTATCCAGCTCTCTAATTTGATCGCTATCACTCCCTCACACTATTACTTTCCCGCGCTCTCTAACTTAACCTCTCACCCTCTCATTCTTTTATTCTGTCGCTCAATTTCTTTGATCCTCTCTTCCAAGCACTCGCGTACTTCTGCGCTTACCGTCTCTGCCACTCTTCCTCTTCTCTTGTTTTTTTTTTCACCATGATTTTTTTTTTAGAAGAAAAACGTGGATCACAGCTCAATGGCTTGTAAAATAAAATTAAAGTTTACTTAAATATTATTTAAAAACTAAAGTAATCTGAATTCTGCTTAACTACTTTTATTTATCATGGTGAGTAGCTTCTAAAGTTAATTTCAAATTAAAAAAAGTATTTTGAGTGAGTCCTAAATTATTTTTTATTTAATTCCTGTGATTAAGTGAGTACTAAATATTCTAATTTCGGAACTGGTTCCTCTGTTTAGGTTTGCTCAACTCTCGCAAATGAATTTCGTAAATTTTTGTGGGTGTTGTCCAACTACTTTATAATTTATTGATACTTTGGTCAGGTCTCTTTTGGCCTAATAAGCCAGACCCTCTAAATTTTGCCCAATATATAAAGTTCACATTCTCGCTGTCTTTCCTTTTGTCCGTCTGCATATTTGAAAACTATTTTCATTGCGTGATAATTTATGTGACAAATACAAATTACGTAATCGTTTGGCCATTTATGCAAATTAATTTTCGAGGTGGATGGGGGAAGAGCAAAAACCATGTATCTATTATCCCATTGGGGATCTCAAATTCATTTCATTCTTTCATTTTGGTTCTCTCTGTGTGGCAATTTGACTTTCTCTAAATCTTAGTCTGGCATACTCTTTTATTTTTGTATCTTTTGGCATTTTGCAGTTTTTGGTTTTTTTTTTTTTCAATTTACAATAAAATTCAATAAGGTGTTGGAGACTTAATGGAGATTGACTGACAGCGACTGCCAAATGTGTTCCGGAGATCCTTGCTTACTATGTACAAACGAACTTGTGTGTGTGTGTGTATGTGTGAAAAAATCCGTGTCCTGGCGTTAGCCTGCTTTGCCTTGGCAAAAGAAAAAGTATTGCCATGAAATGCAATCGGTGGAAAAAATTGCTTGGCATGTCTAAAGTTCAAAATTGCAATAAAATAAGCAAAATACAGGACCAACAGAAAATTGTATTCGAGTTAACATATGTATAGAAAGTATGTTGTACATTTTGTATTACATATTACGTGCTAAATCCGTGAAAACTTTATTTCGCTTCGCTCGCTTTTAATATTAAGTAAGTTTTTAGCATCAAAAATAAATTGCAAACAATTTTGTTCATTTAAGTGACTATGTTAGGACTATTTCATTGGCCTAAAAGGCTATGAGCTAAAAGGGGACTAGATGGGTGTAAATTCAGAAAGGATTGTTACATTTATCATCCATATGATTATTCTAAGGGACTTGAGGCATATGCAACACTGCACTAGGTCTTGACTCTTGATAAAAAATGAAATATTTTCTTATTTTAATTTTAACAGTAAACAAATAAAACAAAATGGCAGCAACTGTGTGTGTGTGTGTGTGTGTGTGTGCATCCTCCAACACCTTTTTATTCTTACATTTTCCCGCTTTTCTCCCTCTTAGCGCAATCAGCAAGAGTCAGCCAGCTATGAATAAAAGTTAAACAGACAAAACAAAGTGAAAAGTGGGCGGGTTGGAGAGGAAAGGGGGTGTGTATGGCTAGATGTAAGATGACGGTTGTAAATTTCACACGCAGTACCCGTGAAATGGCGACGCCATTTTAAAGTTGAAACATTTGCGTAATTAGTAAAAGGCAAAAAGCTAAAAACCAAACCAGACCAAAAACCCAAGCAAGCCAAATGTGTCAGCAAGTGGAGGGAAATTGTAAAAATTGTAGTAGAGCTTGTACTAGGAACGTTCTTTAAGTGCCAAGGAGAAACTTAATTAAATTGTAACCATTGCTCGTCGTCGTTTCGTTTAGTTGGCTTTTGGCCAAATGCATGTTTGCCCAAAAACCAAAAGTGGGTGACAATTAACTAATGTCAACGGCGGAAAGTTGCATTTTGTGCTCAAGGCTCCAATGATGTGTGTATGCGTGGGTGTGTGTGTGTGTGGGTGTGTGGGTGTGTGTACCACAGTTAGAAGGAGAACTAACTGCCTTTGATTTCTAATCAATGTACTCTTATCGGTTTTATGTAAGTTACTATCTAAGAGAGTTTACTTTGTGAGTTGTTAAGATATACATGCATATTCTTTTGCCCATCATCAATTTTTGTTTTACTTCTCTTACAACCTCAAACGACATCATTTGATATCTGCTTATAACCCACGTCCATCTGGTTGTTATATTGTCCGTAAAGTTAAGCGATAAGCAAGTAATTTTACTACCTGTCTGCTACTGTCCTCGACTCCAGCCTACTATGTCTCCACCCTGGATATAGCCATCAGTCATTTCGGCATACATTTACGCATTATCAATTGCCAATTGTCATCATCATCATCATCATGAGCATCGGTATCGTCATTACCAGCAGCAGGATGAGCAGAGTCATCATCATTGGTAATGTTTTGTTTTTGTTATTGTTTTTTTCCAATTGAAGCCCGGCACGTTTTGTCGTTATGTCTGGCTGAGCGGCTCCTCATATCGCATTATATCTGCATTGTCACCTTGTCGGCCATTTAGCATGAATGCCCTCTTCCTCATCCTCCTCGTCCAGTACTCCCCACGGTTTTGCAATGTGTCCCCTGTTTGGGCTACGCCTCGAGTTTTGGTTAAGGTCGTCATTGTGGCCCATCTTCATTTACGTTTTCTTTTTTTTTTTTTTGCTGCCACAAAAACAAAAAGGTTCCTTTATTTTGTGGATTTACTTTTTCGTTGAGGGTTTTGGTGTTATTCAATTAGTTGGGCCATTACAGTGGTTCGACAACAGGGAAATTAGTTTATACAAATTCAAGTCCCATACGGCTATTGGACAATTTTTTTTCTTTTTCATTTATATATTTAAATAAGCTGGAATTTAAACGTTTTCTCCTGGGAATACATAAAAATTAACCGAAATGCAATTCTGTGAGACTTTATATGAAAAACCTTGCAGCTCTTAAATTTATTTTAAATATTCTTTTTGGCTTTTTAACTCAATGTGCCTTATAGAAATATAAGAACCAGCAAAAACGGTAAAATGGAAAAATAACAAAAAAGGCAGCGACACAGACAGGACACACATTTATCCTAACGTGTTCATTTAAGTGGAATCACTTAATGGTTTTATACGCTTATCATTATCATGCCAAACCGACTGGGGTCCCAACCAAAAATGGGAAAATGACAATGACAACGGACTACAGGACAATGGCAAACCACATATTTTGTATCTCTAGCAAGTACAACGAGTAGTGGAAAATCCACATACGTTTTTCATTCTGACACATAGCAGTAAGTTGATTCAATCAAATTTCGTGTACGGCTCGCGGGCAATTTTTTATCTGACGGATGTTTGGCTTTGTTGCTGTCTGTCAGCGTAGCAAAATTCCGTTTGTATTTGCGCCCAGTCATTGTTTTAATGCGTCCATCGTGTGTTGTCGCACTCCACCAGATTCTCCACTCCACCCAACTCTAGTGAAGCAAAAAAGACAAAGAAAAAAAAAAACACAACGCAATTGCTGTACTGTGCGTTAAATGTTTCACTTTTCAGAGCGTGACGACGACGACGACAACGACTATGACTACTGCGAGGCAAAGTTCACGGGCACGGCCCACAAATAAGGAAGTAATATGTCGCCGCTGTGCGACCATCAAAACCAGACAAGGACGATACTTCACTTTTTTGGGTGGTGGCGATATTGCCGCTATCTGACGTGGTGGTGGTGGTGGTGGTGGTGGTGGTTACCATAGAACTACTCCCCCTGGTGTGACTCTTTTTTTCGATTGCCATTTTGGCGCTCTATTGTCAATGCGTTTTGGGTATAATACCCTAGATAAGTGACTTTCGGCATGGAATTTCTTCAATGCATTTGCAAAAGTCGTTTTCAAAGGCTAAACTTGTAATGACCTGAAATTTTCAGAAATGCTAACCATGAATAAGTAAACTCGGCTTTTAGGTTATTCTTTTGAGATATAGATAATTCTGTTAACTTTTTATGATATTGGTAGATCCCACAACTCGCATCGAAAAGAGACCTTATTTAATTATCTGTAATTATCGAGTGGGCTATAGCAATCCATTTGCCTATCAAAAAATGAAAGTACATTTCTATTAAATCTCTTTAAAAATTGTTGAAGTAATCAACCGATTATAAAGAAAATGTTAACTGTTAAGATGTAGAACAATCAAATATTATTATTATTATTTGTAAGAACATCTTTTCAAAGTAGCAGAAACGCTAGAAATTGTTTAGTTTGTATTAATCACAATCAGAAAAAGTAATTATATTACTTACAGTTATTTTCTAGTAGAAAAATGTCTGAAGCAAGATTTTTTTCACCTGATTCATTCGGTTTTAATAAACTAAATCAAATAAATGTTGCAGTTTGAGATCAGCTACTAAATACTTTATATTTCTATAGGATATTATACTAGTCGTATTTCTTTTGGATAATTTTGACTGCTTTTCCTTGATTGCTTCTCCCATATCTCTTCATTTTTGGGGTTTTATCTCTTTTCACCCTTTGCTGTCAGAAACATTGAACCGCATTTGTTTGCAAAAGATTGATGACCCACAATTGGGTTCGGTTGGGTCTGGCTGATGATTTGCTGCTGCTTTTGCGTATGGTTTATGATACCCAAATCGTTTTTACTCACACAGATTTTAAGTTTCGCTCGAGATTTTGAGAATAATTTAATTAATTGTAATGTGTGTAGGACAATGAAATTGACTTGTCACTTGTCAACTTTAGTGCATGAAATGCAGAAACTTTTCCGTCAACATGCCATTGATTTTATTTTATTCTCAGGAAAGAGAAGATGTCCCCATCCTTGGGATGATAAGATCAAGTTCTACGGACGGACAGTAGCATAAAAGTTCTTCCCTTATTTTTTTTTTTTTTTTTTGTCTGTCGTCTCCCTGTCGCTTGCAACATGATGGTGCTGTCAGGAACACTTAGCCGACATTAAACTTATGTCATGTGCAGTACATGGTACAAGACAAGATTTTGCAGTAACTCTAAGACAAAGGCTAGAGGGAGAGATGATGAGGTATGTATGTATGTTTGTATAATGAGCAAAACATAATAGTACATAGTGGAAATTTTATAAACTTTATGATGAATTTTTTCCTTTGTCTGGAAAGCCAAGCTCTTTATAAAAATTTCATAATATTTTGAAATACCTTTAAATAAGGATTGTTAATTGTGTTTGATTCCTTAAAAGATTTCCTGCAAGTATCTAATACTAATTATTGCCACCTTCATATATATTCTATCTAAATTAGGCTGTTATTTAAGCAAAGAACTAGTTTTAATGAAAAGGTCCTTAAATCAAGATGATAATACACAAACTACAAGTAGTCTCCTGATATTTGTGTGTCCGTTAGTGTGGGTGTGGGTGTGTGTGTGCGTGTTAGCAACATAAAATCCAAAATGAACAATACCAACAACAATTAAACATGTCACACTCTTACACAACCGAAAGGAGCAATCGCTCTTCACCAACCCATACCATAAAGCCACCGAGTTTCACCTTCCAGCCATTCCCATCTGTAAACATGCCAGGCTACTTCATCACAGACAAGAACGACGAACAACAGACATTCATATCCATTCATTTACACCCTAACGCCAAAGCCCACTCCCTAACCCCGACTCCAATCCTGAACCCCGACCTCAAGTCTGATTTGCACACAGACACACACACAATACACAAGCCATGGTGTGCGGTACTTTTCATTAGCAGCCACACTTTGTATGCCGTCAAAAAAGGGAATGAAGGCGAAAAAATAAAGAAAGTATCTATAAAATGTCTTGGCCTTGTCACTTTACTGTTTTATTTCTTACTTTTTTTGCTTTTTTTGCTTATTTTCTGTTTTGCTGTTGTGTGTGCCTTTTGTTGGAGTTATTAACCCTTAACCACACGTTACATTTATTACCCACATTGTTAGGACGGCCAAACAAAGTCGTCGACGCTCCGCTTCGAGCGCGTTAAGCTGACAATGACAATTTTTGCAACTCTCTGTTCATACCCTGACAAAGGAGGAGGAAGTACATAAATTTTATACCTTACTTTGGTAACTGAAGTGCAAACTATATGTGTAGACTCAGGTTTTTCCATACTATTGTAACCAATTTAATTACTCTCGAAATCAGTTTTAAAAAATTTAGAAATCATACTTATTGAATCGTATGTAATTCAACTCTTAAAAATGACCAGATCGGACTAAGGGTATACATACTTTGACATGTCCAAAGTTATCAGTTTTTGTCCCCTATTTTCTTTTGCCATTTTCTTCCTCATTTTGTTTGCCTTCATTCGATTTGGTATTTGGTTGGATGGGTTTGGTCATCCTTAATGTTTCTGTCTGTGGTTTATTGCTTTTAATTTGCCCTTGCTTTCAGCTTTATTCGACTATCGAGAGAGAGAGAAATAATTTCCTTTGCTTTTTTCCTTGGGATAGTGGCTAAGTGAATTTTGTGGTGTTTCATAGAAGTTTTTGGGGTTTTATTTATTTTTTTTTTGGTGTGATAATTGGCCCATCAGGCTAAGAAAATTGCAGATTTGTCGGAAAATTTTGCAGGAAATTTTTTATCGAAAGTTCACCCATCTGCTAACTGGTTTCTTGGCAATGCAACTTGTTGCAATAGAAAAATTCCAACACAGAATACATGTTTTCTATTATAATCATTTTATCCAATCGTCAAGTGTCACTTAAAGTGAACAAATTTCTAGTTCATTGTACATTGAAAGACAGAAAATTTGGGGGAATGTCTCAAATAGATAATATTTTTGTAAAACTACGAGCTCGACTACGAGAACTTGACATTAAGCTATGGGAGGAACCATATTACTTTGAGGATGTGGGCAGCAATGAGTCTGAAATGGATCGTTTGTCGGAACAACTCAGTGGCGAATTGGGCATAAGTGTGTCGAATTGCAAGTGCGCCTTGGTCGAACTGCAGGACAGTGCCCTGCGTAAATTGACGGCACGAAAGGAGTTCAATGAAACCGGGATGGCCACATTCAGTGTACGGTGTGTGGACAGCAAAGGTGGCACCGTTCAAATAATTGAGATAAAGTGCTCTCTAAATGCTTTGGGTCTGGATTTACAGCAGGAAATTGCCAATCGTTTAAAATTGAGTAACGCGACCTATGTGAAGTGTATATCGGCAGGTAAAATAGTTTCATCAGGCGGCACATTAAAGGATCAGGGACTGAATAATAATCAACAGTTAATGGTTATTATTGGAAGTCAAGAGAATTCAAATTCCAATAATAACAATGCGGAACGTGGTTCTAATCTGTATGAGCGTATAGCAAAGATTAAAGCTGACATTGAGGCCGTTGTGGATGCCGATAGTCGTTTTTTCGAAATGGAAGATCAAGATGGCAATGCGATCTTTTTGCCACCTGATGAGAATCGTGCCCTTTTGATGGCCATGGGTTTCTGCGAGAAAGCTCGAGCAGCCATGCGTCGCGAGAATTATGATGAGGCTTTGCTACTTTTACTTGAGGCAGATGAGAAATTTTCCTTTTGCAATTCCCAATTTTTGGAATCTGTTGATAATTATGCTTTATTGAATTTGGATATTGTCTGGTGTTATTTGTGTTTGAAGAATGTGACTCAATTGCCGGATGCCCAGCGTCGTTTGGATATATGTGAAAGGAATTTTGAGCGTAGCTATGGCAAGAATTTGAAACGACTTCATTTAATACGAGGATCAAGTTGTCCCGAACGTGCCCTGATCATGCGCCTACATTTGCTGCAGGGTGTCATACTTTTCCATCAAAATCGTCGCGATGAGGCCTATGAGAAATTTGAGGAGGCTGGCCAGGCGTTGGCTGAATTACGAGTCGATGATGATCAATTGACTCGTCTTATTGAGATGGGCTACGATGTGGCCGATGCCCGTTTGGCCCTTCGCTCCTGTTCAGGTGATGTTGATCAGGCCATACATTTCATTAATAATCGTCGTGAGAAATTAAGTACAGCACGAGAATCTGCTGAAGCGGAGAGATTACAACAAAATCGTTTAGCTGCTAATGCAGATCAAGATTGGGTTAATCCCCGCAGTGTTTGCCAACTCACTGAAATTGGTTACGAACGATGTCTGGTTGTTGAGGCCCTAAAGCGTACCAAAAATGATATTCCTCGTAGTGTGGATCTCTTACAGTTTCATGCCGATGAATTGCGTGCCTCTATACAAACAACATTACCAGCTGATGAACAGCTTTTAAATATTCTACATCAATTGGGGTTTCCAGTGCCTTTGGTTCGTATCGCTCTGGAGACCACACAAAATGATTTGAAACGATCTGTGGAATTCCTTTTGAAAAGCCAATCGAACGAAAAGCAATTGCTTCATATTATTGAGATAATGACACAAACATTATCGGGTAACTTTAATGATCAGCAGCAACCTACATCCAGTTCTAATGCTCGTCCTTTAATTGATCTTTCGGCAAGTAAGTTGCAGTTAGTTGAAACATTTTTAACCATGGCCAAATCGGAATTGGAATCTTATAAGGCTTATACGCGTTTTAATGAGGATCTAACCATGAAAGACATTGACTATTTGGATTTGCCTTTGATACAAGAAGAACAAATTTTAATCGAATATAAGCATCTTTTAGAGCGTTAAATCCTCTTGCATAACAATCTTTTATTGTTATTTCTATAAAATGAATATATTTTATAGTTTGAACACAATCTTACTCTTAAAATATATTTTCCGAGGTCGAGCTTTGGAATCAGCTCTAGTCAACGTTCATTTGCTTTGTTTGCCTCTTTGGGGAAATCTTTTAGGTCTTCGCTTAAAATAATTTGTATATGTTTTTCTAATTTCACTCACAATTACTCATTATTTTCATATTTTCCCCCCATTAACATCAAATCCTGTCGTTGCCCGGATAAGTATGCTAGGAAATTTGCTTGCCGCTGCTTTTCGTGTGTGTGAACTCATGTGCATAAAAGTCACAGTATTTTGTTGTTTTTTTTTTTTTTTTGCGTGTGGTTGACTTTTTGTGAAAAATTATTAATTTTTCATCCCCCCTTCTTTTGCACTATTTTGTTCCGTCTGTTGTTGAGAAACTTCTGCATTTGATGGCCAAATAATTTGTCGTTCTGTGTGTGAGTTATTTCCAAATCGTTAAATCTCAAATAAACTTGGTTGAGTCCTGCTTTTGCTCCTCAATGGAAGTGGGTGTGTGTGTGTGTGTGTGTGTGTGTCTGTGTCTGTGACTGTCTGGATATTGTTAGGTAGATTTGTTACGCCATGCCGCACATTTTGAGTGCCTTGACATTTCACTCACAACTGTTTTCTCGAGTAAATCGTGCATGATAGAGAGCGTAAGAGCTGGGAAAATGTACAATTTTTAAAAGTGTTTTTCGTTATCGTCTGATAGATGGCAGCTCCTTAAAGAGGTTCATGGTATATATAAATATGTATATGACACACAAAACTCATTATAAAAAGTGGGAGGAGGAAAATAGACACACACAAAATTTTTGCTTGTCGCAAGATTTTTATGTCTAAATAAATGCAGGGCGCGCTGCACATTTCACTTTACTTTGAGGCACAAAAAGTGCACGAAAAAAAGAAAGAAAAGCTGAAAAAATGTCAAAATGTTGTTGCAAAAACCTAGTCAAATGGGTAGAGATGGGTTGGGGTAGACGATGGTTGTCTTATTTAGTAGCAAAAATGAGCAGCGTCAGGCAGTGGCAGCGTTTAGGTTTTTCTCGGTTGTTGTTACATTTTTTTTTTTATACGTATATACCCCAGCCAAGGACTGGCTTGGTTCTCAGCCTGATTTGTTGCTGCTACAGTTGCTGTTGTTGTTGTTGCTCTTGTTGTCATCAACAGCCAACATTATCATTGTTGGTTGCAAGTGCCAGTTTGCTGTAGTTGTTGCTGCTGTTCAGTGTCCTCATTATCGTTTGTCGCATGCCAGGCCCACTCATTCGCGCTTCTCTTCTCATGTCTTTTGCCATTTGCATTTCTTGTTACTATTTTGTTTTGTTTTTTGTTCTTGTTTAGAAACTTTAATGGGTTTGTCTGGCAAGTTTATGTTCCAAAAAGAAAGAAAAAATGGGAATTTAATTATATGCCTTGGCCAATCAATTTTCTATTTGATATTATCATCAATATATTGGCTTTAAGCCAAGTAAGGCAATCTAAAAACTGTATATTAAAAGAACGGGTCAACTTTCTGTTACAGAAAATATCACATTAAGCAATATTTTTACCTTTCACTAAATGCAACTCCCAAATTTCTTACCATCTTAAAGTTGAAATGAAATTTGAAAATTTATCAACAAGCAATTTTTGTTTAATGAATGAAAATCATTTAAAATTTATGAAATTTTATTTTTAGAAGTGTATGAAAAACATTTATTATCGTTAGAAGTATTTTCTTTGCTGTCATGTAGGAATTTTTCTTTGCCAACAAACATAAACTAAACTTTTTTCCAACTGAATTGTGCCTTTCAGTTTGTTATCTATTTCTTTTAGTTAATTAAAAAAAGATTTTTCCCAAAAACCGCAAAAAGTTGCATAAATTACAAATTAGGTAAATCAAAATCCAGCCACAACCCCTCGCCAGAACTTTGTCAACTTTTCCAGCTCTTGTTTTCTCTTTCGTTTTCTCTCTCGTTTGTGTTTAGAAAGTGAAAATAATGTAAATGATAAAATTATTTAATCATGCGGAAGTGCGTTGATAAGCCAACGACAAATAATATGGATGAAAATTTGTTTTTTCTCCTTCTTCATCTGCTCAATTTCTTTTTCTCGTTAAATTCATTCTTTTTTTTCTTTCTATATGGAGGATTAATATTAAAAGGAAATTTTCATGCAGCTGCGCCTAAATGTATGCACTATATACGACTTGTACCTTAAATCTATTTAGATTTAGCCCAAAAGTTTTGGCTCCTCTAATGAGTTCGTCTCATGTGGCACACAAAGTTTATGCTCTCATAAAACTGGCTAAGCATAGAGAAAAAACAATCAAATGTGTATATAACTTTACCGTAATTTACATTTTCATTATGTCAAATCGTTTAGCAGTTGCAATCCCGAAGTAAAAAAAAACTGTAGAGAAAAAACCATTGAAACGAAAAAGTTTAATTAAAGGACTACAAATTGTCATGGTTTATAGACGATGCCGAATGAACTGCTCGACTCTTGCTACAATTGCGCTGGCTGTCACTTTGAATTACTTTCGGCATATGTTACATTAGAGAGGAGAAACCCTGTGAGAGGATGCGAGGCAGCAGGCAGGATGTAATTTAATTTGTTCGCGAAAAAAAAAAGAGTTGTTGATACGCTCATTACACCAACAAGCAAAAAAAAAAAGTAAAAGTATTTCCAAGTCTTGGGGGGTTGAGTCACTCACTCGTTTGCCATGTAAGAATTTGCTGGTGTTTGGGTGTTAAGTACTTGATTTAAATTGTCGACGTGCTAGATTTACAATGTGATAATCTTCAGTTTGAAAATTTAACACCATTTGAAGTGAATCAGTCGAGTTGAGAGCAAAATTTATCTATTGATAAATTTTAAAGAATTTGTTGATCCCAAGTAAAGCTATTTAGACTATTTACCATCTATGCAGTGAAAATTAATAATGAAAAAAGTTTATTAGCTATGCTGAATTTTAAAATATTCATTATTAATTTATCTTTGGGTCAGACTTTGAATAGCCTTACCAATTGTAGGCATTCTATTATATTTGTTTTTTATTTATTGTCATCACTAGATTAACTACATATTTTAGCCATATTTGTGTTCAACCTATAGATTATTAAAGCTTTTATAGATTTCAGAAAGTAAATTTTCCACTTAATAATAAGTTACAATTTAGTTTTCTTGTGGTTTTTCTTTTCTTTTTTAGTTTAAGATTGCCGCTTTATTTGTATTCATTTTGGTTTTATTTTATTTAATAGCTTTCGGTTAAATAAAAATTGCAAAGCTTTATTATAATTGAGAGAGTCCAGGATTTTACTAATTGCTTGGCCGCAACACCTGCTGTTTGCCAGCCAGTCAGAGTAAATCACAGGGTGAGAGAGAGAGAGAAAACCATAAAAGAAAAAGCAAACAAGAGCTTTCCTTTTTAGACACTTTAACCAAAAAACCAACCACAAATTTACATAAATACGCCACAAATCATAAACCTCGCCATGGGATGTTGCCTCTGGGTGCTTGTCGCCCAAAAGCAGGCTACAGCAACAGCCGAAACGTTAGTTGCATTTGCAAATGCTGCACCTACACACACACACACACACACACACACATATCTGATGTCACTTTGAGTATGTGTGGTTTTGGTAGCAGTAGCAGCAACAGCTGGATTGTCCAGCAACCGCTATTAAAAATGCATAAAAAGCATGAGTTAATATTTTTTTCAGTCAGATTTTTATCGCAATTAAAATTTTTCGGTGGAAGACCCTTACAAAAAGGATGAGAAAGACGAAAAAAAAAAGGGAAATACCTTGCAAAATTTATGTGCAGCACATGTCCTAGGCGTATTTATGCGAAAAGACTTTTCTTTTGACTTTTTTCTTTGCTTCACCTCCTCCGCCTACTCAACCCGACCCACTTGCAGTTTGGTTGTGGCAAACGCACGCTGCATAATAATAAAAGTTGTCTGGACAACGGGGGCCAAACTTAAATTCCCCAAACCTCTGGATGGGGTGGAGGAGGAGGCAATGCCATTATACACCAGAACCCACGCCCATTTTCCGACTCAGCCCAATCTCTGTCTCCACAATGTTTGTCATTAGCAAATGTTGCCTCTTTTGTTGTACTTTACTGCCCCTTAACTGATGTTGCAACAGAGTGCGCCTGTTGTAGGCCGAACACACAAAATTTGTGACTGCGACAATTTTTGGTTCTCTCTCTTTACTGTGGAGCTTGTGGTAGGGGGTGTTTGGTGGTTAAGTTGACATTTTTAACGCATCATTTGCTTATTTTACAAATAGATAAATGTAGGTGCAGCAGACGTAACATCAGGCTGCTGTAGGCCATGTTGCAAAATTAAATGAAATATATGCAATGCAGGCGAATCGCTGAACATGACCACAAAACAGAAGCTTGTTAGGTAGGAGATGATAGGAGGGTTCGTTTTAAATTTTCAAACATATGATCCACAAATAAGAAAGGAAGGTAGGGACGAATTTAAATAAATTTGTAAAGTAATACTGCCATGGATTAAAAAGGAACGAGTATTTAGAGCTGTTCTTCAACTGCCTCTAATAAATCCAAACCCCTAATCAGTTATATCAAAGTATCTACTCAATATTTTTATCAGATTATGCTTAAAAATCAATCGCTTTATAAATTACTTTTTTCTGTTTCTTTAACGAATACGAAGAAAAGCATTCTGTGAAGGAAAATAAAATGAAGCTGCTGTCTAGTTAAAGACTCTAACTCTAGCTGCTACTCCATGTGGCTAATTCATTTGCAATGCATGACCCTCAATGGCTGGCAACATTCATTTAACAAATTTTGATTCTAAGTTTTTTTTTTGGTTCTTTCTGCCACCTGAAACGGCAGTTACACCCACTCATGAGCCGACTGTCATTAGAGGCAAGGACAACGAGGCAACACCCGCCTAAAGGCTTGACCACGACAAACACCCACACCCACACCCACACACATTCCTTTGGACTATTGGATATGGTCGGCTGCTGACCAAGGATGGATTTGACTGACTGACTGACCCGACCTGTGACTGCCGCCTGTCGCTTGCCACCGATGCCGCTGCCTGCCATCGACGACAGGTGTGCATGATTTATGAGATTTACATATCAGCAGTGAGCGTGAGCTGATGAAGCGAGAGAGCGCCTGATGCGCCAATGACAAAGACAGACAACAGACAACAAGCAGGACATGCTCCTGTCAACAGGCAGTGGTTTGATTGGTGGGTGGTCGGTGAACTAAAAATAGGAAAAAAAGAATGCAAATTTGCTCACTGATTGATGATATAACGCTTGTTTATGGCTCGACTTTACCCTTTCCACTTGTCTTTCTGGTATTCTACCTTTTGGCCAGCAAGGTTCTGCGTATGGCAAATGAATAGCAAATCTCTTGCCATTTTTTTTTATTTCTGAAAAAATAACTGCAAAAGTGCTTAAGGGGGATTCGTGGTTTGTTGAATCTGCACTTTGTTATGGGACTCAATTGAAATCAATTAAGAAACGAAATGCAATTAAAATTTAATTCAAGGAAATAAAATGGAAACTAATACGGAAATCGTTCGATTGGCTAATATATTTCTAGTCAACAAGAGACAAAACATACAATTGATAAAAAATACTCATTCAATCTACAATCGACTGATTGGTCTATATTCATTTCGTGGTATAGATAAAGAAACAAAATGGGATCAGTTAAAGATTAAAAATTCAACTGAGGAGTATATGAACTTTTCATATTTTCCATTCCCTTCAAACTCTATGCTCATTAAGTAGACATGATGGGGCAAGCCTGGCAGACGACAGCCGGAATTCCCCATCTCCCCATCTTTCACACAATCACTGGCAGGCAACACATGTTCTTGATATTTTTATGACATTGGATACATGAAGCCAGCCAGTTGCCTAGGCCTCCCAGTTTTCCTCCTACCTCCATTTACTCCTACTCTGGCCTTTTCTTTTAGTAGCAGCAGTCGCAAACCATGAACTAAGCTGCCTAATTGTTATGCGCACTTCACAAACACTGAACATCAACGTTAACAACAAGAACAAAAAATTACAACTACTATACTCCTGCATAATATGCATACACACAGAACACAGATTTACAGATTTGTTTTACTATATCGTGCCTAGTTTATGACGAGCCGCCCAGCAGCCATGTCAGCGCCATAAAAAAGGCATATTTTTAATTACCCCAGAGTGGACTTAAGGGCTTCCAGGAAATCAGAATAGGTTTTCAGCGGGGATGGCAAATAAATAGCGCAGTTAGTTTCTTTATCAAAGAGGAAGAAATTAGGTCAACTAAACTAAAGTGCATCTCTAAGACTAATTGTCAGTTAATTTATTTTTCGCAACAAATTGTGAAACCAGTTTCGAAGTAGCTTAGCAATTTTTGATTACAAAGTAATAAACAAGAATCGATTGCGAAAAAGTTAAACACATTTATTAGAATTGGGAATTCATTTGATTTTGGAAATAGATTTCTAGATTTTCATGTTTTATATTTAGGATATCTGCATCTAGATTGCTCTTCAATTATTAAGAACCTTATATTACAAGTTAAGAAGAAAACAAACAGGACTTGTAAATATTTAACAAAAGGTCTTTGTCATTAATTCCAGCCTCTATATATAGAGTCCTGGCCTAGTTAAATTGCCATCCCTGGTCGCCATGTAATGGTCTTTTGTGTTGGGACCATAATAAAACGTGATTTAAGTTTATGGCTATTTAATTAATAGTCTAACAGCCTAGAAACTTTGATGGCTTAAAGGTCACTGCTGGTTCGGTGTTACCTCCTGTTGTGCAGTTCCTCCTTCCACTCGTGGACCATTCTCTGTGGCTATTCAATGAAATGAGCGAGTTAAATCAATTAGCTGATTCTCAATTTTCTTTCGGGGAAGGGCAAGTACTTCACTGTGTGTTTGTGTGTGTGTGTTTGTGTGTGAAAGACTCTCATAAAGTTCTTGCGTCCTTATTCCTTAGCCCACACAAAAATATTCCAACAGTTTTTCACTAATTACTTTTATGACCCAATTTGTAGGCTTTTGTCGAAATACTTCTTACCTTAAGAGCATCATCAGATGCAGAAGTCCCAAGTATATCAATGGCCAATGCCCTCCAAATAACGTTTCTTACCAAATACCCTCCCTTCACAAAAAAAAAAGAAAGAAGAAAATCCAACAGAAAAAACCCAAAAAAAAAAAAAAACTAATCGAAGACTTTGCCAGCAAAATTTATTGCGCTTTTTCTCTTGAGGCAAATGTGGGAGCTGAGGCGGTAGATGAAGGGCATCTGCTGCCATCACTGCTGCTGCTCCTTTGACCTGTCTACTTCAGCAATGTTGCCTGGCTGCTTGGCTGGTTGCCGATTGTTGTTGCTATTGTTATATTTTTTGTCTCTGTGTGTGTGTGCTTGTGTGTGGGGGCTCCTTCGACGTCGTCGATGCTTGAGGCCTTGCAAACAAGTTTCTTGTGTTCCGCTGAACAAGGAAAATACAAAAAATAAAACACAAAACTCTTTTTATTTTTTTGCGTTTTTGTTGCCGTCAGCTGCTCAGTTGCAGAAAACTCGTTGCGCTTGTTGCGCGTTTTGTTGTAAATTATAAAGAAATAAAAACGAAACAGAAATAAAATGCGCAACATGCGGCTGCTGGCTTGGCCCTGTGCTTAGAAGGTTGCTTGTAAGTCTTTGATGTTTTTTTTTTTTTATTTTTGGCTGGTTTTCGTCTGAAAAAAGCCCGTCGCGTCGTAATAAGCCGTGATTTTGGCCGCCGTCGTCACCGTCCGTCAATGACCGTGCCCATTCAGCGAAAATTTGCAGAAAACAAACTTAATTTGTGTAAATTTGTTGAAGCAAATTAGCATTGAATAAAGGTCAAATACTGTATAATATACTTTAGGATATTCAAATTTACATTAGGAAATACTAAATTAGATTAGAAAGGCAAATACGTTTATACATACAGCTGTGTTCAGAAAAATAGGAATGCATACTAGTATAACACTTACAGCACTTTTTCGACAAAGTGTGACCATTTACTTAAACATGTGCTTACATAATTTGAAGAATAAGGTGTAAACGACAAAAAATGTGTAGTATTATAAGAAATATATACAAATTCTTATTTTCATTTATTTTTGCAGCTATTTTGCATTTTTCTTGGTTTTTTTCTCCTGTTTCTGTGCAAGACAACTACATTCCTATTTTTCTGAACACAGCTGTACATAAGTTGGAAAATTTGTTTACTGAATTGAGAAAAGTTAATTAACTCCTTTTTTACAAACCTTTGTATGAATGTTTTTTACGTTTCATTTACTGAAACTACTTATATCGTTTTATTCCTTTATGTTAATCCTAATCCTTTGACGTAATCCAAGTTAAATTTTGGCCTAATGCATTTTGTCTGCAAGTCCTTACGACAATTTATGACGTCAATGCATTACATTACTGATGACATTATTCCTGAGTATGTCGAATTTCGGACAATTGTTTATGTATTAGTTTCAAAATATTTTTTGTTATTATGATTAATAGAAAACAAAATGAAAATAGACTGAGGCCACACTAGAAGCAAAACGAAATCCCCATTTCAAATCCAACTTATACATCTTTATCCGGGCGCTTAGCCTTTTCATCTTATAACTACAAACAAAAGCATCCTCTTGCTCTCGTTCTCTCGGGCGATGCTCAATTTTTATCCACACCACAAAAGTTAAAAAGAAAATAAGAAAACCAGAAAAAAATTATCAACAAAAAAGCAACAGAGCGCCGCATTCCACGACCGGAAGTGGCGGTCGTCAAAATGTATGAGTGCGAATGTGACGACACCATTAGTTGGTAGAATTGTATTGCCATCTCGACCAACTTTATCCAATTGGCGTTTTTTGAGCGAATTCGCCGCAAAAAGCGTACAACGTGCTTGCATGCGCTCTCTCAGTTGAGCTCTTATGTGTGCGCGGTCTGTGTCTCTCTCTTTGAGTACGACAAACATTTTGGATTGTTGTTGTTGGGGGCTGCATGTGGGTGGTTGCCAATGGGGCACTTGAGAGAGCGGGAGCGCGCTAAGTTATGAACTGAGAAATGCGATCAAACAAAAGACGATAAAAAACTGTTCGCCCGCTATGCTCCACTCACTCATGTTTTGCTTTTATGCTTTGGAGAGCAATAAACTGGCTCCCCAGCTGAAAGAGAGCCACACACTGTTGTCATATGTAGAGAGATTGAGTCCAATGCGAGATTGTGGGGCGACAGTGCGTTAAAAAAAATATTTACCGTCAGTTTGAATGCGACCGTTACAACATCAAGTTCAGCGTGCGGAGGAGCAGATTTTACGTTATCTACGTTGTTCTTCGTCTTCGCCGTCGTCGTTGTTCATGTCGTGATAGTCGTTGTCAATGTCGTTCATTTCCGTTGTTCTTGATAGTTATTGTGTTTAAAAGAAGAAGTCCACCTCAGTGTCTGACAACAAAAAGAAAGGAGGATAAAGAATTAAAGAAAAGGTTCGCCCACATTTGGCGGCAAATTGAAAACAAACAAAAGTTCCAACGGTTTGTTTGCAAAACAAAAAAATAAAAATAAGCAAAAGAAAACAAATTTCCACTTAAATCATAAGTGGGAAAAGCCCAAGTGCATTCAAATTAAAGTCGAAAATAAACAAGATTTGTAAATTAATGGAAATTGTGTTTTTAATATAAAATAAAATGAAATGTCGTTCGCCAGTTGGTTGTATTATTGAAATTTCATTCAAATTACGTATTAAATTCATCCAAAACCAAAACAAAAATTAACAAACCGCAAATGCAATAACACACATAACTGAAATGCATTTGACCAAATGTTTGTGTTTGTGTGTGTGTGTATTTTGCATTAAAAATAATTAAAAATAAATATACAGATTAAATCAATGATTTCATGGCTACTAAAAGAAATATATTATTAAATTTAATATCAACTTTCATGGTTTATTAACTAATCATCGAATCAATAATTATTGTTTTTTATCTCTTCTGTGGAATCAAAAAGATCATCAAGTCGAAAACTAAAATTAAATTTAAACTTGCGAAAAAGATAAACAAATGGATTTACCGATTATATAGTTTGTTCCGCAAAACAGCCCCAAAATAATAAGTCACCCGCTCATTTTATTTTTTTTTTTTTTGGGATATTTTATCAGAATAAGTAATGATAGGGCTTCTATAGTCTGACTGCCATTAATAAATGAATCAAATTCAACTTGGAGGGTCCGTATTGCATGTACATTAATGAATTATACTTTAATTTTATATATTTCTGTTTTTGCGATAAACCCTTTATATTTAAAGCGAACTATAATTATTCCCCTTATATTTTGAACACGATAAGATGAAGGCACTGTTCCATATAAGGCGCAATGTAAAATACGCAAAATATTCTTGGAAATAAAAATTGTTTATGAGAAATTCGATATGAGAATTTGTCTGAAGAAATAAAAACGTGATAAACTGTGGAAAATGTATACTTAGATATATAAAAAAAATTCTACACATCAAATTAAAAATCAAGAATCTAGTCAAAATACTATACAAAGTTGAATAAAATTTGTTAAGTGTAAAAATTTGGAAAGTTTCTACGAGAGGTCAAGTTTGTAATTCAGAACCCAGTATATACTGGTTAATTCGGTTAATTTTATTCAGTAAGTGAGCTAAATTGTGGAAGTACTTAGCAAGATATTATATAGTACTTATCGGGAGAAGGCTTTTGTTTCACAAGTTTATTTACTCAGTAAATCAACATGAGGGGCACCAGGCACGACAATCTAAATTAAACAATTTGATTTTGGTCGACGGTGTTGTTGTTTTTGTTTTTTGAGGGGAGGGCAATAAAATCAACAAAAGCGACAGCTGAACCTTTGAAGCCGAGCTTTAAGTAAGTAATACGAGAAACAAAAACAAAGAAAGCTAAGTAAATACACAGAACAAAGCAGAATATGCAAAAATAAAAAGACGATCCGGCAGAGGCCTATTGTTTGGGGAAAAACTGCACGTCGGAAATGATTATGGTGTCTCTGAGTAAAAAGGCAAAACTATTGGCGACGGTACAGAAAGATGTCGCTGCCTAAGGGAAGGAAGGACAAGGAGTAGGGGAAGGGATTTCGTCATTAACTGACTCACGATGCACATGGCCGCATGTTGCATATTAAAGCCTACAAAAACAAAAAAAAAAAGAGGGAAGAAGCATAAAAAATAAAACCAAAAAAAATGAAAAAAGAACCCCCCACCTTACATTGCCGCCGCCGACTAAAATCGCAATTCGCCCTAAAACTCAAGTTTATCCTGAGAGCATCGCCAAATGAGCGAGTGAGAGCATAAAAGAACAAGTGAGTGGGAGAGAGAGACTCTGCCTCTTCGCTTCGCTTCGGTTTTCGCAGCTTGCTCCTGTTTTAGCCGCTCCTTGGGCTTTCAGTTGGCAAAAGTTCCTGGTACTGTACGGACCTTCATCTCTCCAATTTGTTACGTTTAACGTAATCGTGTTTAAATATCCAAACGTCGCGTCGTCATCGTTGTTATATCTCCGCGTCACGCGTCGTTTCTTTTAGTTTGCTCTGTATTTGTGTATGTGTTTCTGTGTGAGTGACTCCAATCTTTACGTTCATTTGTGTGGGGGGAAACAACGTAAAGTGGAAGTGGAAAAGGAAGAACAAGTACTAGCAGCCCCAGTATACATATACAGGCGCACACATACTCACTTATAAATGCGGCGAATTCAATGACGTCGCAAAAATGTTAATGTGCGTCTTTCTTTTCCCCTCATCTTCTTAATATTTTGCCTTTTTCACGTTTTTTTAATGTTTTCAACCCAATCGATTCAGTCTAGAAAAACCACTGAAATTACCTGTTTTCACTCAACATAAACAACAAGAAGAAAAAACAACTAAAAGGGACCCTTATTCAGTTGAATCTATTAATTAAAAGTTGTTTGTGAATTTGTGTGTTTTATTTATGAAACCGCAACAAAATTTTTATCACCATTTTGCTACTAGAAGCCAGAAAATCAAGCAAATTAAAACAACACAAAACTCATTTGTCTGAGTATGTATATATGTCTGCGTGGTGTTGTGTGTGTGTGTGTGTGTGTGTATCTGTGTGGGCTTGTCTCTATGTATATGTGTTGAAAAAGCCGGCAAACATTGAGTAACTAAAAGACAACAACAACAAATACACACACTCACAGATACAAACAAACATACAAACGCGAAAAATTTAATAAAATGAAATGAAAGTAAAAGCATAATAAAAAATGGGCAAGAACAAGAAATTGAAGGCTATAGATATAGATGGAGAGAGAGAGAGAAAGAGAAAAAGAAAGAGTTCCAAGTTGGAATTAAATTAAGTTTCGACTTGAGTGCAAGTTTTTGTGAACAAGGAAGAGAAAAATAAATAAATCAACTAAAATATCTAATAAAATAAAGAAATAAATGTATAAAAAAGAGTAAAAATATGCATAAGGGCAAGATATGTAGATAGTCAATAAATTGAATCGAAATATATCATATTGAAATTAAAAAAAGAAAACAGAACAACAGATAATATTAACAAAAGAAATGAAAAGCTCCAGTGACAATATGAATGAATAAATTATTCATTAAAATTCTATCCGTTTTAAAAATATATTTAAATTGATTATCTGTATTAGCAATATTAACCATGACAAATTCTCTTTAAATAAGAAAGTGAAATTTCCATTTTAATAAAGATATTCTGCTATTTTTGATATATAAGGGATATCTATTATAGACCAAAGTCTTTTATATACTGTTTAAACAATGACACGTCTATCTTTTATTAGTTTTAGGTTGGGCCTTTTAATTGAAAATTATATAAATATATAAATTAAAGCAATAGAAACAATTTAAGACAAGCAAAAATTTACACTTTTGTGTCACTCGTGATAATACACACATGTTTAAAATGCCAGCATTTTTTCTTAATTTAAATAATTTTAACAACAATTCATACATTCTTTTACAATCTGAAGCATGTTTTTACATTGAAAATGATTTCATAAACCTTTTCGGGCGACATTTCATTTTATCCAACTCATAACTTTGGTTATAATTAAAAAATGGTTTTCCCTTGTGTTGTAGATAAACATAAAGAAAAAAAGAAGAATAAAAACAAAACAACTGGTTTTGAAAAATGTGTAATAATAAGTAAAAATACATAAGATATCTAATCATTGTGAAAAAAAAACTACTAGAAGAAAGTGCAAAGAGAAGAGAAAAGTGGAGGGAATATTTCTTCGTTGTGTTAAGGTTATAAGAAAGCAGCAAAATTTACTACAACATCAATATCAACTCTACCCATAACGGCATCACCATCAACCCCCCCGGCGGTAGCAGTATCACTCACCACCAGCACCACCACCACCAACTCCAACTCCAACAGCATCACCACCACCCGACTAACAGCAGCAGCAGAATGCTTTTCGAGAATCCAGCAGTTGCGGCAAAGTTGCCATTTCCATATAATGTGCCGCCGCCCTTACAGGCAGCAGCAGCAGCTGCGGCCGTGCCAAATTTAAGGTAAGAAACCTAAAAAACAACCAAGCGAAGATCCAACCATCTAAATGTCTAAGGAACAGACCAATATGACCACTTCCTGTCCTGTTTTTTTCCATTTGCCGTTGTCAATTTTGTCTCAAGGCCATTATAGGCGTTAATGCGCTTTGAGTTTGCCTTTTGCCTTTATTTCTCCTTGTTTGGACCAAGTTGTTTTCTCAGCGGTATATTTATGAAAATTGGTCTGCTCTTTGTTTGTTTTTGAATTTTTCATCAAGCACTCAGCAGGCTCTAAGAAGAAATTCTCTTCTAGAAGATTTCCTTATGCATAATGATTGACATTAAAATCAGTTTGCAAATCTTTTATTTATATCTCTATTTGGAAAGTGATCAATCGTTGAATTTGGAAAAAGTTTCAACTAAGAATTATTTTTCACCTTACAAATAATGGCTAATTCTTTTGATAAACAACGACACACATAAAGGCTTTATTTTAAACCCTTTATAAAGGCTTTATTTTAAACCCTTTATAAAGGCTTTATTTTAAACTTTTGTACACAGAGGTAATAACAATTCCTTTTTGGGATCAGTGTTTTTGGATGAGTTTATATTCTTTAAAAGATTCTATAATCGATATAATATAAAGAAGTAATGAATTTGGATCCAGCATTTTGTGAAATTGTCGTTCACTATTAGTAGTCGTTAGGCCATATTGAACAGTCGACATGGCATTGATAATGACACATGATAAGAACATTATTACAAATTTGCCGTCACAAAGTTCATGGACACCCAATATGTGATTCCTAATGGGTTGTGAACGCAATTCAAGGTCAAACGACATTATCTAAAATAAAAAGGGTTTAACTTAAAATCTACAATTTACAATTAAAAGTGAAATCATATTACCTTAATTTCAATACAACGTGTGAAATTATCTTTAAGTATCCGCGTATTGGTTAAACGTTGATGCCATAAATCAATGCGATTTAGATAGTGCTGTATTCGCCATTGTAGATCAGTGAATCGTTGATTGAACAAACCAATCAATAGAATTTTGATGATTGGAGCCAAACAGATACCCAAATAGAGTTCCAGCAATAACTCCCACTTTTCATTCCAAGGCAAATGGTTCAAACACAAGACATAATACATAACCATTGCAATGCTCTGAACCATTGAGAAAACTCGAGCAAACAACATATTGGCTATAGGTAGCCAAAGTTCTGCGATTAAACGATGGCCTCTATTAATGCGTCTGTGCAATCTGAAGAATTGAAACAACTGTCGGCGTTCGGCTCCTCGGGAATAGCCAATTTTCTCAAGGATTCGCAAATAGTTTTTTAGATTTTTTGAAAACGCTTTCAACCACGAAAGCAATATTAATTGATAGACAAAATATATGGAATAGTAAATCTCGAATAAGAATACATTACACAAATATGGCCATAAGGAGTTGCAGAAAAAATTATACATTTCAAGCACAGTCAGTATCTCTTGGATTACGAAGAGAATGAGGAAACGCAACTCACGCAGAGTGCCTGGTCCAAAAGTCTCGCACATTAGATTATGCACATTGATTACTTCGTTTATCACTAGAACGTAAACCCGATTTGGATTGATATAATGCAGATTCTTCAATAGATATAAATTATTTTGAAAGACGAGTATTATTGACGTTCCAAGCAAGATTGTTGCAAATATATTTATGTTTCCTGAAATCTGACCGGAAAGTACCGTGCCTAAAATTGCTATTACGAGAAATGCATAAAACCAATCTTGAATAAACACTAGAATTTTAACAATTAAAGCCAAACGTCTAGTCCACCACATTCGTGGTTGTAAGATCAATTTATGCAGACCAACATCATATTTGATTTGTCCACAAACCATTAGACGACATAGGAAATAGATAAACCACATGATTAATTTAACACTCACTAAAAACAAATGGCAATACAGTTTCTCAATGAGATTACTTTGTCGCCGTACAACTTGATGTCGACCTCGTGACATGGTAGCCAATACTGGGCTTATTTTACCGCGATAGGGCCAAGACCCTTTTTTTTTGATAAATAATTGTGATAATTGTAGCTATTTATATTATAGATTTATGTGTGTTATGTGCCATTTAAGCATTAACTACTTTGCTGTGAAATGAACTTATTATGGTAAAAGGTTCTCGAAATTGAGCTTTTCCGTTATTTTGAGTTTTGTTCGTTACTTGTTTTTTTATTTTAGTCTCTTATTATGCTGCTTCTGTATAGCGCTGTGTCGTCCTTGCATTTACTTTTGCCATCCATTTTCATTTAAAATAATCTTTATCTGCTTAAGGATTACGACATTTTTTTTTTTGTTTCCTTCTTTTTATCCATTTCTCTTTATGTCTGCCACAACTCTCCTCCCTTCCGTTTTTGTTTGTCCTTTTGGTTCCGTTTTTATACCCTGCGCTTTAAATTTTTATCAACCTCAAATTATGTTTATCAGGCTTGATTTTCTTTTCGCTACTTGTTGGCTTTTCTTTTTTTTTGTTTCTTATTTTTTTGATTGATTTTCATTGGTTTGTTTATTTTATTTACCAAAAGAGAAATAAATGATGTGCAAAAAAAATTAAAATAAATGGTTAAAGTAGCAAATGAATCTGAGATAAATTATTATATGCAAGACTTAACACAACATTTGTAAAAAATAAGAGAGAACAAATTGTTAAAGGTTAATTTGTTTTAGGAATCAAATTTTTAATTTCCCAACCACTTTTAAACCACTGTGCCGGTTTCTTTGAGTCTTCTACACATAGATACTTAAAGGAACTGTGTACTTTCCAAGTATTATAAATGATTGTAGGCGCTTGCGTTCATTTGGATTATTAATGCCTGGCATTTGCCTCAAGTGACACACGGTTCATAATGACCATTTAGGCCAAAAGTGAGAGTAAACAATAAAAAAAGCAGTGAAATAAAGAAAAAAGAAACAGAAAAGGGGGTTAAGAAAAAATACCACCCAGAGACTTGGGGCTTAATTGTTCAACTAAACTGGCACTCAAATATACTATATATATATATAATATATGTATGTATATTTGTGTATATCGGTAATGTCATTGAGTTTCTGCCTTAGTTTACTCTTCAAAAACAATAAGATCATAAAAAAAAACCAATGTCTGGCGCCAGGCAATTAAGAGTTTTAAAGTTTTGGTGCGTTTTTATATTTGTGTTTGCCAATTAGCATTTTATTTATTATTTCATAATCTTTGGTTTTCTGTTGTTCGATTTTTAACTATATTTTTTGACATGTGTCGTTTGTTTTGCTCTTAATTGTTTAGGTAGGGAGGTGAAGGGGAAACAATATCGTGACCGGATGGTAGGCCAGATTATTTGACTCTAAACACTCTTCTCTGTTTTATCAAAATCGCAAAAATTCACATCAATTCGAAACTTTTCACCATTCTTTCGTCTTCTTGAGCTAGACTTTATTTAGGAGTCATGTATTCTTTTACTTTGTTCTTTTTGTTTGTTTTTCTTAAGTCTTTGAAACTAATTTAATCTTCCTGCCATTCATATTTTTCTTAGTCACATCTACTTAGTCATTCAACTATGCATAAGACAAGAGGCAAAATAATTAAGATAACAATTAAGCTAATTATGCTTGCATTACGAAAAAATGCCATTCGCCATACGCACAATTTAACCCACGGGACAGAAAGGCATAAAGAAAAAAAAACACCATGAAACGAAAAACAAAAGTATTTTTCAATTACTCAAATTACAGTACAGACTAGATAATGAAGAAACAAAACTGAAGAAAAATATTTGCCTGCGAAGCAAAAACCACAGAAACCAAATGAAATATAAACGATGAGCTGCAGATGAGATGTGAATGAGTTTGTTTCGTTTCAGTTTTGGTTTTAGTTTTTCCTCTTCTCCCTCATCGTCGTTTTTCTGCAATTTGTTTGGCCTGTCAGTGTCAAAAGAATCGAAAAGAATAGAAACTAAACCGAAACGAGAATCTGTTGACGCTGGCGATGCTGACGGCGACGACGATGATGTCTGTTTATTTAGCACATTTTGAGTTATATTTCTTTTTTTCCTGTTATACCCTGCAACCTATTAGGATCAAGGGTATACTAAGGCCTTTAAAAAACATGCACAGAACAAAAAAACCAAATCATTGGAAACTGTAAAGGACAAAGCTGTCAACTTTGTTATGCAGTTGCTCCTGAAGATATGCAGCAAACTTGAACTGTGCCATTGAGTGGAGAATTTGAAGACAAATTGCTGTTGGATAAGTCATATATATGTTTTCTACAGGGTAAGTCAAGGTCTTGACTTTGATTTGTCTATGAGATTAATTTTCTAGTGCAAGTTCGTTTCTAGTATACGGTGGAAGTAGTACTTCTTGAGACTGATGTGGTTGTTGCTGTTGTTGGTGTTGATATTTTTATAAAAATGAAACATGCCTCCCTTTTTTGTTGTCATTTATTACTGTCACTTTAAATCCAATCAACGCTTTGTCTATGTTCGATGACTGACTGTGGGACCTTTTGGTTTTTCTTTCTTTCCTTTTGGCACAAATTTTGTCAAAAGAACAATTTTCCAAGTAAACAATATAAAAATAAAATTGGGTAAACCGATATGATGACAAGAGAATATGTGGAATGTGGTGCTCTATATATATACAGATATATGTAGATACAAAACATTCATAAATAAAAATATAGTTTGTGTTAGATAATTACAAAATGAAATTCAAATATTTCCGCATTCAATTAGCATTCAAGTTGATGACCAAAAGTGGCATTTGCTATGTAATTTATGCACTAGACAGACAATTACATATATTTTATTAGACTTGCACTGCTTGCATATTAATGAGGCTCAAATCCAAAGTATGTATATTCTTGCCTCTCACCTGTAAAGCTCTCTCGCCCCGTTTGCCATTTTGCAATTTGTAAGTTGGACACATGGACAGCCTAGTTCAACAGCAGCCACAAATCGAGAAAATCTCAACAAAAAGCTACCTTACAAATAAAATTTATTGACTATTTTCTACATGGGCGTAGATTATTTCATCAAGGGCAATATTGATTTATTTGCGAGTCAATAATAGAAGAACATGCCAAGTTCTGCATATTCACTATTTCATAAGCCATTATCTAAGTCTTTATATTTCCTTACTAATTAGGCTTTTTGATGTACATAGATATGAATATAGAATGCTCACTTTCTTTTCACAATTATTTGAGCCAGAAAAGTTAACAAATTTGTTATGGTTTACTCAAAATAATGAACACAATTTTTAAATTCTTATTTTAAAATTTTCTAGCTAGTTCTTAACCTTGTCAAATAGGTCATATCATTTACAGATGGTCCTCAGTATTTTAATTTATTTTAAAGTATTTTTAAAATTGTTCATCTTGACTATGGCGCCCATGCGAGGGGCTGGTCTTAAATTGGCTTACTTGACCAAAAGAAGAAGAGACAGAAAACCCCAAAAATAAAAATGGAAATGTCAAGATCCATTCCCCCATTCATCTGCCAGTGTCTTGTGTGTGCTCCCCTCAAAACCCTTCTTATCCTTTCTTAGTAGTCTTCTTAATGTTTAGCCCCCCTACACACACACACACACACACACACACACACACACAAACACTCACCAACAGACAGACAGAGAGGCAGATATATATATGCTTTACCTTAAGCTGTTACCTATAAGTTTTTGCGCATTTCAAATTTTCTTTTTCTTGACAAGTTTGCCAAGATTTACATTGAATATGTTACGCGCTTGTGTACATAAGTGCGTTTGTTTGTGTTTGTATGGATTATATATATATATATATTTATATGCGTCTGTACCGATTTCTACAAGACTTTTTTGCCGTCTTGCTGGGGCGTTTTGAATGACAGCTACAAGGGGTCTGTGTGCGTATAGTTCTAGTATTTAGGTAGCCAGAAAGTGATAATGGATCAACCTACATTCAAAAGAAATATATTAAAGATCTGCTATATATGTATATATATAATTATATTCTTATGTTAAATATGTTGAACTCTTTCTTTGTGCCACCTACTCGTAAAAATCAGCCACTTTCTTTTAACTGTATGCTGGTCATTCAATTATGCTTTTGGCCAGAATTTTTGTTTTTGTATGTGTGTTTGTGTGTGTGTCTCTGAGCATGACTTGGTAAAAGTTCTCTTTCAAAGCAGCTTTAAAGTTCTTTGACTTTTATTTTATCTATATATATCTACCTATAAACAGACATGTACATGTCAGTTAGATAAACAACAAATTGCTCGATTTCAACTTTTAAGAAATGAGTGAATCACTATGGGCAGTCAGTCAAATTTTCAAAGTCTTTTTAAGCTGCAAAACAACGCCAAAATGAACAAGAACTTAATACAATAATTTGAAGTGTTTTGAATATTGAAAACATTGCACTCTTTATATACAAATAGTAGACAGTTCTATATATATATAGTTATGTATACGTATGTAGAGCTTGTGCGTTTACTGTCAAGCCAGGCAAAGTTTTTCATTGCCTGAGATGTGGGAGTATTTCAATTATTTACACGAACACATCATATGAGAGATGGGGAGAACTTAATTGAAATGCCAGTTACAAGCTTTCTCTATTTTTCCATCAGTGTCTCATTCTCTCTATCATACAGACTTTTCTTTAGGGTTACAATAGTTCATTTCAAAAACTTTATTTTGTTTCTTTAAGACTCTGATATGGTTATCAGTCGGAATGTATATATGCATGTATATCTATCTTCATTTGGTGTCTAATTAGTTTGCATGTGATTTAATTTCCAATTGACATTGACTGAAAATTTCATGAAAAAGTAAACCTCTCAAACTACAATTGAAGAATCCGCATAAATTTATTTATAAAATCGATTCGCGTTGCTTATATTTCATTAGATTTGTTTATTTGTTTACTACTCACATTCGACGACTTTTTTTTTCGCTCGTTTGTCGCAGTTCAGATGATTATATTCAAATATTCATTCTTTCCATGAGTTTCCTGCTGACTTTGCCCTAAAGGGGCAGACTCAAGTAGAAATTCTCTGCAAGTTAAGTAAGTTCATATGCAAATTTTGTTTGTGTTATATCTGAATTGCACTACATATACAAACATGGAGACATGGAGGTTCTTACATTCATATATATGTATATCTGTACATACTTATATATGTGAATGGAAAAGCTTTTTCAATTTGTTATTGGCCATATTGCATTTGGTTGGAAATGTTATACAAATTTTCAAGTGCATTTGAGTGTGACCGACCCTTTGCAGCGGCCTCCTTTTTGATTTACGCACTTGACATACCTCGATACAAGCAAACAAACAAAAAATGCCAACAAAACTCACAAAAATGTTAATTAAAATGTTTTAAATTGGCTTTTTTTTACCAACTTACAATTAAACAATTATACATATTTAAGATTGCCTGAATAATTCTTGTAGGGATGACTTATGACCTATGAAATTGTGTTTCTGAATTTATTTAAAAGTTTTTGTAGCTCTATATACATATATATGTTAAAACTAATAAGGGGATTTTCCTTGCAATTTCTATATTTCATTCTACAATTAATTGTTATGTGCAGTAGATATGTGTTTAGTTGGCTATATAACGTTCAACTCGAATGGCAAGAAAAAGACAACTTTTTCATAAAATTTGTATATAATTTCTTAACAATTCGATTTAAGTGCCAAGATGAAAATTTGAATATATTCATTAAAATTTTTTCTCCAAGTGTATCAAGAAGACGTTTTTCTTGATTTTCTTTTGGTCTATTTAGCTGGGCCTGCTGCTGTTGGTGCTCTTGTGGCTAATTTTAAATAATTGCTGCATATTACCCTATTACCCAGAGCTACTTTAGTACGAAACAGCAACAGCAGCTTTTGTTGCTGAAGAGTAAGCACGCCCACACACAATGAATGTACTTTGTAATGGAGGAAGGGAAGGGAGAAGGGAGGCGATGGAGGAGTCACTCTCTGCCTTCTCCTTCCTCTTACCCACTCAACAGCGATACAACAACAATCTCAGCTGGTCGCACTTTAATTGGCATATCAAACCATGGCATTTTTCTTTTCTGCTGCTGTTAGGCCAAGCTTGTGGGTTGTGCTGGCCACAATGAACTCCCCCAGATATAACAATTGTTAATAGTTGAAGTTGTAGTTGAGCTGAGGTTTTGGCGTTCACAATGTATAGAGAAGCCAGAGAGGTTAATGAACCAAGTTATTTACAACCAAAAAAAAAAAAAAAAAAAACTAAATAAAAGAAACGAAAATACAAAAAAAAAGTAGTTAAAAATAACGAAAAAAACTGAGCCACAATTAATGAGACGCTCATTACTCTTCGTTTTGTTTGTACGTATCTATCTAGCCTCTCTTTGCTCCATTTTACCCATTCGATTTGGCCAATAAAACTTTTGATTAATTTACAAATGTTTCTACTTTGAGCGTATAGAAAATATTTGAAGCATACAAATTTATATAGTATCTACATCTCACATTTGTGCGCATTTGTCACACAACAAAAATTTGTATTTTTATAAATGTCTTAAAATATATTTAGATACCATTGAATTCAATTGAATTTCTTTAAAAAATATTTCTTTGGACAAAAATCAATATAAATATTAATTTTATTGGCTTGCTTAAAAGATTTTTTTCCAATTGATACATTTATATCTATCAATCGTGGCTGCTAAGTAGCCACAAAAAGAAACAGTAAAGAGAAAAGAACGAAACAAAATCCACTGGTATATTTGCAACTGTCATGGCAATTGACATGACATGCAGTCAGGCAAAACGTTTATTTATCTCAAAGATACATTGACATTTTTTCATCACTCCCCGCTTCACAACATTCCATCTAATGTATGTATATCGCAAAACGTTGGTTATTTATTTAGCCATATCGTGTATAAGCTTACAACTTCTCCGGCATTTCCCTTTACTTTCAAATAGGTAAGGGCTTTTAGCTTTTGACTTGGTTGAATGTATAAATTCTAACAGTTACATAAGCAAATCTGATAGCTCTCTACACAATCATTTAAGCATTGGCAGCTGCATAACATCAGTCAAGCTTTTGATATTATATTATTAAGGCTAATTTTGTTTATTCATAGATATTACTTTTAATTGCGGTTTGCAAAGCATTCAAAGTTAAGTAATTTTGGTAAATTTCGCTTAATCGGAAACTGAGTTGCGGTTTAACTTTCTTAGCCCATTTTGGTTACAATTTCGAAATTGTTGAGGAATTCCCAAACGGAATTGAGAACATCCACGTTTACATTTCTTCTGGTTTGCATTCTGTGTGGTCTTTGCATGTCTCTTCTGTTCTTTTTTTTTCCTTTTAGAATTCTTTGATTGCCTCAGTGGTTTTACCTCCCTTTGCCTTTCCCTACCGTTGTGTTTAGATACTCAATTTTGTGGAAAATGCTATACACAGAGTTGTTCGTGATGATATTTGATTACAATTTATCTATGAAACGAAGCGAAGAGTAAAATGTTTCTACACAGTTGCTTCTTTTTGCATTTGACATGCCAAGCCAATTGAACTAAGCTCTTTCTGTGGCCTACAAAAACACACAACAAGTAAAGTCAATTTCAGTTTGACAATTTTTGTTTCTTATCTTTTTGCTGCTGCCATCGTTTTCTTCTGGTGTGTGTGTGTGTGTGCCGCCATCAAGTGCTTTCTTGAAGAACGTCGGAGGGCAGAAAGATAAAAGTAACTTGCACTTATTGTTAGATAGTCGATGAAGGAAGAAAAAATTATATCACAAAAAAAGAAGAAATTTTTTATATACATATCTCAGTCGTCATACATCAGACGTAGTCAGTCGGCTGGCATCAAAGCGCATTTTAGCAGCAGCCTTCAATGTTGGCAACTACAAAATAAATTGCCATAAAATGTATGTATGTATATATAAAAAAAATTAGATGTATGTAAATGTGCATAGATTTTGTTGTTGGCAAAACATTTTGCACAACAAACCTCAAATGGCGTAGGTGACAAATAGCATTGGCACCGAAAGGTAAAAGTGAATACCAACACATACGAAAAAAGAAGGAAAAAAGTCGCGTTGCCAAAAATAAAAGCCATTTTAATTTCCATCATAAATTTAACATTTTGTGTAATAAATTTGATTTAATTTTGGTTCCTTAACAGAATTAATATTCGCAAGCCAAGTCGCAACTCTAAAGAGGGTAATAGGTGGATACCTAATCAACGTCGTCATCATTGTGGGCAAAAAAATATATATATAGATATAAAAACCGGTCTTGAAAATTGAGATATCTAAAGCGTAAATTACTTATAAGTTTTCATTAGAACTGGAGTGTAAACGGGGTCAAAGTATTGCCCTGACTCTCGTTATACAAGTAATATCGGTAGCAAAGCGCACCCAGATAGATGCCATAATAATGCTTTCGCCCCCGCACAATTTCGCCCCTCCCTTACCCCCTTCTCATTTTGGACGAGACCACAAACGATGCCAGCAAATGCCAATCAATTGATTTCATTGTCTTCAATTTATAACCTATCGATAATATAAATTCCTTTATAGAGCACACATAGAGCTTGAGCGAGAGAGAAAGAGAGAAGCAGATAGAGAGAAATGTAGACCGAGTATACATAATGGGTATATAGGAAAAATGTAGATACATTTATTTGCATTGAATGTAACTGATAGATACGCATGACAATAATAAGCAGATATGTCACATCGACCATATTACTACTATATAACGCCATATATCAGGCCATGCGCATATTTATCATTCACTTTTGCACTTGACATTGATTGTATAAATACGGTTTTCATATAACTGCAAGGTAATTGCAAACGGTAATGAGTCAAAGAGAAAGTGACGGAAAAATAAGTAAGCAAAAATTGGTGAATTAAAAAGAATTTCCATTTGAATTTAAAATGGTCCTAGCAAGTTAAAGTTTTCAATTTCTATATTCGAAAATAAAGAAGTGCTACATTAAAGGTTTCGAGTGTTTATTTAATGAAACAGAGAGAGATCATATTAAGTAAATTAGAAATATTACCAACCATACTTTCGATTTAATTCCCAACAAAGCCAATTAAAGGCTTAAAATAATTCTTAAACTATAAAAACACATAAGCTTTGCAGCTATACTTCCTCTCCATATAAATGCTAAAAGTTAGCATTAAAATAATTAGTAGTTAGTTATGCCAGAATTTACTTACTCGTTTGAATACTCAAAACTGTATATTTGCATATCCATTCACTCGTTTCATTCTTGTAATCGGCATGCCAAATTAAATTCTGTAAATTTTACCTTAACCTACCAATGAATGCTGTGTGTTGTCGCTTAGTTGGTTATGGCAAGTTGTATGCAAATAGTTTTCCGAACTTCAAATGCACTTTACCCACATGAAAACTATAACAGGTAGATAGTAGGTAACCAATGCTAGACAAATGTCACTTATATATACATATAGTATACCACATATCTCCGTTATAGCAGCAACAAAAATTGTTACAACGGCAACAAAAAAAGAATTCACATAACTTTTGCGGCTTAAGAGTTTTAAAACTTTTGACTACCACCCACCCACACACACACACACACTCTCAATGGCACAATCGCAACAGAGCCATATTATCGTGTTGTGTATATGTGTATTATATATTCTGGTATATTCCTATGTTGGTCGACGGAGAGACCAGACCGGATGCATAAATAAGTGACAACCCCGGCTGCTGTTAGGAACATAGCAAAAGAGTTGCTGAGCTGTTTTTTTTTTTTTTTTTTGTGAATTTCCGGCATCAGTTTAAGTAAAAAGATATATATATTTACATATTACAGATATACAAACGTGCGGAGTAAAGTTTTCAATTGGTTTTTCGTTCACAGTTAAACAAAGGTCTTATATATATAAAAATCTGTGGTTTAACCCTGGTTCTTTGTCTTTTTTTTTATTGACACACGATTATTGAAATTGTGAGAACTTTGTAAGTTTTTTATTCTATGTAATCTAAAGCAAAAGTTTTGTTTAAAACAAGTCACCTGTATCAGCTTACTATGGTAAACTTTCCAGTTCAAGATTAATTCTTAAGATTTAAAAAGCAATTAACTATGATAGAGTGTATGTTATTATACAGATCGAAAATGCTTTGTTCTTGGTTAACATTTTTTAACTTTCCTGAATAGCTTATACTCTATATAGAATTGGCAATTGATTATGACCTATAAAGTAAAAAGTGTATTCATTTTCCAAATCATTTGCGAAACACTTTTTTGTTAGTTAAAAAATGATTTTATGTAAACAGTTTTATGTGAAAGCTTCTTCTTTAAACGTCAATCAAAAAAACATTTGACAATTTGGCTTCACAATGTTTCCTCTTTCAGCTCATTTCACAGCAAATCAATCAAGGAAAAGCGAATTGCCATCACAATGCTGCATAAACCAAATCCACTCCCAACCCCAACCCATCCAAATACCTCATTCCTGCAATACTAATCATAATTGAAATCTTCTTAAGCATTATGCAATATTGTTCAACTCAACTGTAAAGCTTAGATCTCCCTTTCTCTCGTTGTCTGTCTCTTTCTATTTGAATCTATCTCTCTTGCTCGTGCTGTCTATTTGAGTGTCTAAAATCCCCATGTAGAAGCATTGTACAAACGGCTATCCCCACACTTGGCCCCAACTCTTCCCACCCTCCCCTCTTAGTTCCCTAGTACATAGAAGCTGAAACCAGTTTTTCAGTTTCCCTTCGAAAACAAAAGAACTTGGCTAAGCCAAGGTACAGAGTTTCGATTGTGGATTCGGCTTTAGCTTGTTGTTTCTCCGTTTTTGAGCTGTTTCAGTTGAGTGAAACGAATTTATGAGCTTGGCAATAAAAATGCAGGCGTTCAATTCTACTCTGTGTGAATTAAATTTATTTTTTGCTTCATTGGTAAAAAGATTTTCCATTTAGCCAAATGGACAGTGACCAAAATGAATGTGAAATGTCAAATGGCCAAATACTGAAACCAAAACGCAATTAGTTCGGCTCCAATTCAAAAATTTTATATGAATTTTGCGAAAAGCAGGTGCTGCATTTATTTTTCTTAGACCAAAAATAAATTTCACTTTCACACATAATTGGCCAAAATATATTGATTACCAGACAGCAGTATCCGCAGCAGCTGCCCAGGATTTTGGGTGTTTTGTGTGTGTGTGTGTGTGAAACTTGTTTGCGAAATGAAAGTGAAACATGCAATAGCAATCTTTATGTCTGTTGTTGGCCGTTAACGTTAACGTTAGATTGCCAAGGCAATTATTAGGCCAAATCATATTTCATGGCCAACTAGCAAGGCAAAAGGTATTTTATTTTCCAAGAAAAGGTAGTTCTTCGAATAGGCAAACTTCAGAAAAGAAGGTTTACCTCAAACATCTTTTGGGAACTCTTCTCTCTTGCATATTTTATTCGGATTCTATCAGTGGCGCAGCTTCTAGTGCGGCTAAGTGAATTGGTAGTCGAGGGTATTCGAATTAACAATGTATATGAACTTTGGAAACCATTAGTTTACATTAAAAATGTATGACTAATGTAAATCATGCTTGATAATCAGCTAGTCGACATGGTTTACTTTGGTTTATAAATCGTAATTGGTTATGTGGATGATTTAATTTTAAAGAAAGCATATTATGTTTGAATATACTTTGCTAGAGCATTTGCTATAATCTTGAAATAGTTTTCGTAACTGTCCTAACTGATTTTTTAAACCCTTTTTGCAGTCTGGGGTAATAATGTAGACCCGGTAAGAAATGAGTAGTTTCTTTAATATAGATTGAAACAAATGCAGATTCTTCTTATTCCCAAAGCTATATGTTGCATTCAGATTGCTTCTTGACTTCTTAACAGACATCCCCTCTTGGCATGGCAGCCACTGACAATGTTTAATTTTCTCAAGACACCCTCAAACAATAATGATTTAAAATATTGGTGGCTATTTTGCCCCTCTTTCCATTGGCTTGCTGAACCAGTCAACGAACTTTGTTTTGGTCAGCTATTTCTTTAATTATGCCGGTGGCCCACAGAGAGGTTTGGTCTTGGGAAGAGTCTCATCGAAGCAGCCTTAGCCTAGCCCATTACCATTTCATTAACATAGACATAAAAAGGCAGGTCATAACTTCCTATCAACCATCGCCTACCACCCCCAAAACTCATGCTCCAACATCGTCTTTCTACCCCTCCATTTGGCTGCCATCTCTTGGCCATTGTTTTTGACTCTACATTTTTTGTTTTTTCGTTGTGCTTTTTGTTGTGCGTGTGTATTGAAATGAAAACACGTGTTGCGGCCATAAACAAAGAAATTGGTAAATGGCAAGCGAAACAAAAAATCACCCAGAAACCCGCCTAGCGTGAAAAAGCAACACACGCACACACACACACACACATTCAACACCCCTAGAAAATAAAGGCAAAAAATGTTGGCAAAACAAAAGCAAAGCTCAATGATTTTTTTATTTTATTTTATACTTAAATTTGTACTTTTTGGAATTTATTTTCATACTCTTACATTGCGAAAGTATTTACCCATCAGAATGTGGAAAATATTTAAAATGTTTTTATTTTTTAGGAACTAATCCTTTTTCAAGGCCTATAGACAGCAAGACACTAATCTCTGAATTTTAAATATTTTTTAGTTTATCTGATGGAATAGTAGGAATGTAAGTATATATGTATTTTTATATAACGACGTATCTGTATCTAAAAGATTATTCGTTATTCAAGGATTAAGAGAGTCAGAATTTAAATCTATCAATAGAATCGATCTTCGTTTTAAAACCTCTACTTCAAAACAATTCTTTAAGGATTATTTTTTGTCATTTTATGATTAAATTTGAGAGTGTATTCAATCGTTATCATCTGCTTGTACGACTTCCTTATTCCTTTTGCTTTCTTGTCACTGACTGACTGACTGACTGACTGTGTGCTCGAGTGGGCATGACCATGGCATCTGGATGGTGGAGCAGTGGTGATGGTGGGGAGATGGGTTACTATAAACCACATTTTTATGCGAAATTACGTGCTGCTGCCATCACCATCATCATCATCATCAACAACTTCATCATCTTATTTCTGGCAGTGGCTGGGTTTGCCTGCGTCGATGCGTTGGGCTTGACAATTTCCGACATATATCGACAGTTGCAGCTATAACCACAGATATATACCTACATATATATGTACATATATGAATACATTCTCACTCGCTGAATAAAATGTAATCCGCCAACTCACTGGCGTATATAACGAATAACTGACTGGCTGCCAGTCAAACCCCTACACCACTTCTCTCATCCCTTACAGTTCTTCTTAATATGGCCAACAGCTGGGTGTGCGCCTGTATGTGCATGTGTGTGTATAAATGTTGATTTTCATTTTCAGCACACTCTTATAGAGGTGAATATGGGCGTGTTTGCCGCCCCCCTTCAGAGAGTGAGTTTGTTGTTTTTGCCGTTTTCGCATTGATTGCGTTACAATTTCAGGTTTTCAACTCTCTTGCTTTTGGGGAGGGGAGTCGGAATGACTGACGCTCGGTCTCAGGTTAAGGCTTAGTCTACTTCTACTTTTATTTTTTGTTCGTCTTTTGCCTCACTGTTGTTTTTTTTTTTTTTTTACCGGCTGTGCCACAAAACGTGTCCGTTGGGTTTTCGGTTTGTTGTTGTCTGCCACAAAAGCTGCTGTGGCAGCAGCAGCGTTGGAGTTGATTATTATCTCTCTCTCGCTATACATATATATATATGTGGTATCTATATAGGTACTGGTATAGTTGGCAACTTGAATTGTTGACTCGGCTTGGCTTGACTTCCACTTTGTCTTTGAACCGGTTTCTTTTACTCTCAGGCCCAGAGGCCCCTGCTTCTGCTCTCCATTTCGTTTCATTTTCATTTCGATTTACGAGCGCAAAGCAAAAAAACAAAACCAAAAACTGCTCTCGTTTTGCTGGTCTCGAAAAGTCACTCATTAGAAATCTATAGATATATGCTCCGATCCAGACTTAGGTGACTTTATAAATATATGAATTTGAGCTATGGTTGGCTTCCTGTGATTGAAATTAAACGAAATGTCATCCATAAAATGAAATTTCTGTAAATGGTCAATGTTTATTTGTCATGCATTCACTTTATTTGGTTGCAAAAATAATGTGGCATTTAATAAATTATTTTATATTGCATATAGTAAGTCGAGACGATGGCTATATTAAAATGACTTTCATTTCCTGCAGTGTTGGGATTTAAATATTTGCGTTTCTTTTATAATTTTTCTGTTGCGTTGGAGTTCGAATTCGAGTATTTTGTTTATGTTATGAGACACCTTAATGACTGATGCCGTTGGAATTTATTTTTGTTAATTTTTTTTAACAAAAAAAGGTTTTAATGATTGAAACATTAATGGATAAAATCATTACTTAGTAGAGTGAACGGGAATAAAGAATTAAGTTATATTAGGATTTCACTCATTATATAATCGTAAGACAATTATAAATTTAATTTTAGTTGTCTGCCATCTTGGTCAAAGTTAAAAAAAAGGTTAATTTTTAATTTCTTAAAACATTTAGTGACTTTACATTAGCACAAGCGTTTCATATTTCTTTATATAAATTGCATTTTTATATTTTTTGGTTTTTATTTTCTGTGTTATTAGCATATTTTAAATAATTTTGTTAACCTTACATGTCAAGAGCCATGTACAAGACCTTTGTTTGATGCTTTTTTCTTGTGCCACACCCACATAGCAGATGTACATTAAACTAACAATATTAATTCAAATAGTTTAACAAAGCCAACCTTCAGTTAAAACAGACCATTTGCTGGTTAAAATACTAACTAAATCAAACATAGAGTCAACTTAAAGATACCCTTTAGCTGTGTCGAGCAAAAAACTGTTGAAAGGACGATTCACATAAATAAGCTAAAGTTTCGTTGATGTCAAAGCAATCTAGTTAAACGATTAAGTGCTACTAACCATTAGTTTTTGGATCTGGAAGATATCAGATGTGTTTGCTTTGTCTTATATAACCGTTCGTGCCATTGGCAACAGGGTATACGAAAATATAAAAACATGAATAAAGACAAAAATTCATGTTGTTTTATGTTTTTGGGTTTATTTATTTTAAATATTTTTCTTGTTTTATTTTTTGTTGTTGGTTGCAATTTATCATGAAAATCTAATCTTGTTGATAATGATGCTCCATGTTATTTGCATTAGTTTTGCTATTTGTTGTTTCTAACAAGAGTTTTGACATGCATTTTCATTGTTTATTTGGCCATTTGTTGAAAGGTCATTGTTTATTGTTATTATTCATACCCATATGCATGTGTGTAGGTTCATCTAAAGCTTTGGGTTATTTGTGTTTTCTAAAATCAGATTAGTTTCCAAATTTAATCCATTGTGAATGCTGATTAATTGAAATCGATTTTTGGCTATGAAAATGGATATCCCTTTTAACGCACATTCATAATTAATAATGGAAATGGATTCGAGTGGAAAACTCACAAATCGTGACTTGACTGAATACAACAATGGTGAAAAGTTGCCAATGGAAAGAGAAAAGTGGGAAAATGCTTGGCTCAAACAACAACAAAGAAAAAAAAAGGGCAAACTGAATGCTATTTTTGCACACCGCCCACATATACAGTGGCCTAGAGGGAGGAATGTGATGTGGACAGGGGAAAAAAAAGGGAAAGCCTGCTTTTGACGGCAACATGAAAATTGATTTCCAACAACGCCTATCAACAATAAGCTATCGCTGTGGCAGTGACTGCGGCTACTGTGGCAGTTGTCAAAGGGGTCGTATGAGTAATATTTATGTTTAAAAGTGAATAAGAAAAATTCGCTTTCATTTTTAGAATTTCATTCAGTGCAAGCAAAGGTCACAAGGTTACGATTTTTTTTACATCACATCAATATGCGAAAGCAGAATATTTCTTTCCAGCCTTTCCTTTTTTTTTTAGTCTACATTAGCCACCGCAGTGGAGCCAGGGGCAAAAAATAATAATCTCACCTGAGATTGCCATGAAATTTTTGGGTTTTGATATTCAATACCCTGCAGAGCAAAGGATCTTTCAATTTAAAGATGGATGTAATAGGACATAGATCTAAGGATGATATTAGCTAAGAAAATGGCATATTATTTATAAATATTCAAAATCATAGTTAGAGTTTAAAAAAGCTCAGTTTAAAAACTATTTATCCACGCTAAAGAGTATCTCAAAATCGGCGAGTCAACAATGTCAAAAGTATCTTGTTTTTTTTTTCTTCTTTAGGTTGGTTTTGTTCATTTCTTGAATTTAGAAATCTGTGCCAGCCACCGCATTACAAAAATTATGAGTTACATTGGGAAATTAAAAACAGACATTCGACGGAATCAAATGGTTTGTTGTTGGCGTTTTTGGCCTCCTTTTCAGTTGCTGCATAACACAAAATCAATTACAATTTTAATTAAATATGCAAAGCTCTCCTAAAAAGCAAAGGTAAAGCAACGGAACAGAGGAGAGCCCCAGCAGGAGCAGCAACAGCAGCAGGGGAAACACAGAACTCAATCAGGCAAATGTCCCAGGCGACGTCTTGTCGTAATTTTGCCAAAACAGTTGTCTGAGCTTGTCGGGGGACAGCAGAGGGACATTAAGGAAAGGTAAAGGCAAATGTCAGGCATTTGGGTTTGTGGGGGGGAAAGGGATAAAAAGGTTTTCAAAAACTGGTCCACACTCGTCTGTGTCTTTATGGAAGAAATAAAAATTTCATGATCTTAATTAAATTACCTGATGCAAGGAAAAATCAATTAGAATTTCTCATCTCTGCTTACTTATGGCATAGACTATGGCGACACTTGGCCTAATCTCTGGTCAATAAAGTATTGCATCTTTGATGCCAAAGCAGATTGTTGTTACCCCACAGAAACCATACTAAATGGAAATGTGGTCTAAATGCTGTCTAGATTTCCCCACCCAAAAGCGTATACACTTTTGCCATGGAAATGCTGCAGCAGTTGCAATATGAGCAGAGGCATTGGGGCATCGGCATCAGTTGCCATCTGGCATCTGGTCAATTGGTCAATTTGCATTTGCATATCATTTGGATTGGGCAGCAGGTTGCAAAATGTTTGGCATTTTGTCAGTTGGCAGTTCCTCAATGACGCAATCAAATACATGTTCGATTTCTAAGTTTTTGTCTAGTCCCCTCTCAAAAAGTTAATTAGTAAAGTGCGTACGTAGCTCTTTCTATCTGAAATATTCTTATACTTCAAAATTTCTAATTAATTTTCACACTTTTTTATTCTTATTTCTTTACAGGTAAGCAACAATGTATTGAAAAAACAAACTGAAAAATCGATTAAGGTCATTCAAAATGTTGGTAAACATTCCAATATATTTTGGTTGTCTTATCTCAACCATCTCTCAGAGACGTAATGATCTCTCGGCAAGTTTACACCTTTAAAATTTCGGTGTATGTATATTTATTTTCAATGGGACATTCAGACAAACGAACAGACGAATTTTGATGACAATGATGATAATGATGAATAGGCTGCTGATGACAACGATCATGATAATGATGAAGATGATGATGATGATGGTGATGATGACGACCATCAACTGTCAACAAGTTTTCTGTTTGTGCAAATATTTGCCAGCTGCTGCGTAATTGCAACCAAAAGTTTCAACAAAATTAATGAAAGAAATAAGTATCAGTGAGAAATATATTTGTATATTTATTTTTCAAAAGTTAGATCAATATGGTCTCACTGATTAGATATTGTTTGAATTTTCAAATAAACTATTCAGTTTTAATGATCTTAAAAATTTTCCACTTTATGAATGTCAAAATAGACTTAAATAATATCTAACACTTGATGGAATGTCAAGTCAAATTGCGGTCGCATTCCCTTCTTCAATTAGATAGATAAATGAATTTTTTCTAGATTTTGTGGTTCTTGAAATATTTTATAACTAGTTTTTGGTTTCATAAGTGAAGGGAAAACTTTAATGCGTTTTCAGCGAGTACTGGGAAAACTTTTGTTATGGCAATTGCAACAACAATTTTCAAGTTTGTAAAGCCAAAAGACAAAAGTTGCTAAAAAAGATTTTTGTTTGACTGAAGTTTAGAACTTGAACGATTTGCATAGAATTCATACATATAGATTAATAATAATTTCGTAATGAAATCTTTTACATGAATACTTGATATATTTTCTCTTTCTATGATTCTTTTTTTCGTTTTTTTGTCAATTTCCCATGGCGCACAAAATCTTATTTGCTTTCAAAACACTTCACGAGTCACTTTGCCACTTAAGTAGTGGTAGTGCTGTTTTTTTTTTTCTTTTTCTACTTTATGCGGCAGCTTACAAGAGTAAAAACCACTTCTGTGGATTCAAAACCAACGCCTACAAACAAAGTCAAACTTTATCTGGCCCTCTTAGAAAGAAATTTCTTATGAAGTGCTTCGAAATGGTTTCCTTATATGGGGGCAACTCGTAGGATTTGCTTATGACAGTCTGTTTGTCTGTATATGTCTCTATTGCTTTGCTGCAACTAAGTTCTTTTTAATGAGTTTTCAGTATATAAGAAATGTACATATATAATATATACATATACTTAGGCACTGTATATGTTCATATATCTGCGTTGCAGTTGAAGTTAAAGTGAAAAGTTTTCCCATTGCCCTTGCGTGTTAAATAGTTGCTCACCGTATAGCCTAGTCGTCTGTTGTTGTTCGTCTTTTGACGCCTTTCTATTTTCTGATTTTGGTTATGGATTTTCCTTAGTTCGTTGTGTGCAAGGACACTGCAAAAATTGACGTAACCTAGGAACGTAACACGCACACACAGATACACACACACACACACACACACACACACACTCATACTTTTAATGCTTGAGGTAAAATAAACAATAAACAATTCCATTGCCATAAAAAGAGGAAACTCAACAATAAAAGCATAAAAAATAAAGCCAACAAATAACTATTTATACATATATACAACTACTATATGAAACTGGAATGTTGATTTAACATAGTAAATGCGCATAAATATATATACATATAACAGTTGGCATCGCATTGGGCGGAACACTCCAGAGGGAGTGTACAATTCTGGTCATAAGCCATGGTGGGTGGTTAGGTTAAACAATAAACAAACCATCAAATTCTAGCCGTATGTAGCACTCGACTTTGTTTTTTATGATGTCAAATAAATACCGCAAAAGAAAAATCGGGAAATCCGGAAAACAATCAAATAGGATATAACTTAATCTTATTCGTACTGAACACAGGATACACAGAATAAATGAAAACTGGAAAAAACAACTATATAAAAAACTGCTATTGCAGAAAAATGTTAAACTTCCTCCAACATAATTACATGGAGTAGATGTAAAAAAAAGCAATTTGAAAACCTTTAAGTATTCATAAACTAGTAACATTGTTGATGAGGTCATAACTTGTAAAAATTATACAATTTTTAAGTGGCCATTAATAGGCAACATAGTAAGGACACAAAACAAGCTGGAAATTGGAACATTCAGGTATCTATCGTAATTGTGTCTGTGATTGATCTTTACCAAGTGCTTTCTAATTTAGTCTTTTTTAGATGAATAAGATGGAGTAATAAAAGTAGAATAATATCTAAATGGGTCCATATAAAAGTTGTAAGTCTTTATAAGGCTTTTGTTTTTATAATTATTAGAAAGGGAGTGGGGAATTACCAAAGCTACTTAAGGACTTACATACCTTTGCAGTAAAAGTGAAAAACAAAGTCGAGATAGATTTATTTCAACCATAATGGTTTGGCAAAACGATTTTGTGTGTGTTGATGACTTATTTATGCAGTGAATTTACATACATAGATTCTTTTCTTTTTGCTCTTCATATTAAATTACATTAATTTTATTCTCATATGTCGAAAATCGAATAAGTTTTCGACAAGTGGTATGAAAAAAAGCCCCCAAAAACAAAAAACAAAAACAAATACGCCCTGGGTGTTGAGAGTCAGAAGAAGTCTGCCATCTACTAGTCAGTCGCACGCAATCTCCCCTCTAAGACAAACGAGTACATGGTATACAAACACAGGGTGCTCTGTCATCTGTTATTTTATTTTTTGTTTGTGCAAATTACCTTCGACTGTGACTCTGACTCCCAAGTCGCCACTTGATCCCCTCTTGTCTCTGTCGCGTTTTGCCTTCTCCTCTCGGTTGAGTAGCCATTTACTGTGTCTTTCAGTTTGTAACAGTTGCCGCTTGGTATTTATGAGATTTACGGCTCTGCCGCGCCTAAATGTATGCTTGCTAATTTTTATTCAAATATTCTTTTATTTTTTTCCTTCTTTTGGGGTTCCTTCTGCTCTTTTTTTTTTGGGCTTTTCGTGTGTGCGCAATAAAAATTAATGGCCTCGTCTGTATTTGACGTTGATTTTAGTTTCCTTTCGGATATTCGTTGGCTGTTTTTTTTTTTTTTTCTGTTCTCTCTAGTGACTTTAGTCGACTTTTATGGGCGACTTTTCAGATTTTGGATGTGAGTTATGGGTTATTTTGCTTAGATAGTAGCTGTTGAGTAGGTGAAATATCAACATATGTATATGTATGTGTTTGCATGGATTTATAACTATTTTTGATATTGTGTCAGCATATTCCAAGGTTAAACGGTCGTTGTCAAAGGTACTCATATATACACACACATTGTCATTAATTGCCCAAAGAAAATCATATAGATATTTTGGAAAATTTCGCAAGAGACTTGCCAAAATCAATCAAGCAACTTGGCCAACGTCTTTTGTTATGGCTTTTCTATTCACCAATTCAATAAGCAAAGAGCCTTAGGGAATTGATGTTGGTTTAGCATAACCTTTTTTTGTGTACTTTTTCATCTGCTAGTTTTCTCTTGTTGTTCAAAAACACTTTTACCTGCATATTTGCTACGTGCTTCAATTTAATAGCCTTTTCACATACAATAAATAACATTGTGTATGGCCATAAACTAAGCAGGAGGCGTAGATTTTACATGCTCAGGTTATAACTATGCCCGGAGGATACACTTCAAAAGGAAGTTTTAATGTTTAAAAACTCAACCCCACAGAACATTGACATCATTTCATTTTGGGCAGTTTATTATATAGACATTTTTAAAGAAGTTTTTGTTACTGGAAGAAAGAACTTTTCTCTATGTTTTTCTCCAAAGACTCAAACAGAGCACGTCTGCCTGCTGTTTAATTTTCTATTATAGATTAATGTGTGTATCAAAAAATCATTTTGATTGTCTATTTTAAAAAGAATGAACTACAAAAACATTATAATTATAAATGTTTCATCGTTCTATATGAAGGAATAAATTAATCGGTTAATGGTCTGTAGTGGGGCTTCCCGTGAGAGTCAGTTCTTCTTGACCTTAATCATTTGGATTTCATTTCTTTGCAAAAAGGTTTTGCCTACTTCATGGCGACGACAGAAGTGGCAGTAGGAAAAACAACAAACAAACAGCAACGACATAAAGTAAACAGAAATATATAAAATTCACAAGCATTCTGGCCCAGACTTATTGGCGACAAGAAAACATTTGTTTTGTTTCGTTTTGCTAGCATCTACTTTTGGTCCATATTTAGGCATCAAAAAACATCGTAAAATGGCAGTTTGCTGATGATGATAGTTTTCCAGTTTTGATCTTTTCTAGGGTTGTTTTTCTGTTTTCTTTGGATTTTTTCTTTCATTTTGTTCACGCCGTGTATTTTGTTGATATCTTTTATTGTCCTTGTTTATCGAGTTGGAGCAGCCACACAACGCTTGCCACAACGCTCTGATGACGTCATATGGCTCCGAGTCTTTAGAGTTTTGCCGTCTTTTGGGAAATACAAAAGAAAACCACCAGAAGCAGCAGCAACAGCAGCGGTAGCAGTAGCAGCTTATGGGACTATAGAATATGTATTTATATATATGTATGTACTTACATCTATGTTTATATGTGTCCTTGTACATTTATATATCGGGTATTATGAGCTACTTAAGGTGTGCTTATTGGGGGATTTGCCAAGAGCTTGAGCCTCCTGTTCTTGGCTACCTACCTGCTACTGCGTGTTAGAAGGATTTCATGGGCCTGGGTCCTTTTGTTTTTGTGGCATGCCAAAAATAACAAACAAACCAGAAATGAGAAAGAGAAATAGACATCTTAAGCGGAAAGAAAAGAGTTTGTAATTAAAACTTATGAATGTCGCTAGACGGGCTTAAAAATGTTTTAGGCTCAGCCATATTAATCCCATATATTTTTAAAAGGACTTCTTAACAAAAACTGCAGCTCAATGGTTGTTAAATCCAATCACTTTCAATCATGTTCTACTCCACACAATTATTTTTTATTGAACAAAATGGTAAACTTTTACGAAAGAGCAGCTATCATTATGTCTCAATATTAGCTTTCATGTTCTATATGGACATAAGATCTTTTTTATACCAACACACTCTGGTTAATGGCTATTATTATTTCTCTTACCTTTCTGTCTGATTGATTTTGTGATAAAATTAAAAATAAATACAAATGTTCACCATAAATTTGAACATTTCGGCATTTGCATTTTGAGCATTTTTCAAAAAGAGAAGGTTCGAAATCGTCTTCTTCCCCTTGGGTTGAATTACATTGCTAATATGCCCTGATGGTGATATACCTGAGGGATAAATAGGAAGTCGTGTGTGGAAACTGGCAACAAAAAAGAAAAAGGAGGCAAACAAGAAGGGCAAGAGGACGACTAAAGGATGAGAAGAACTTCCTGCGTGTGTGCGTTGGGTTCTTTTCCTTTTTGAACTATGCGTTGTGCATTTAAATTTAAATGCCTGGCAGCACTGGAAAATCCTCCACACAGAACCCACTCCAGTCACACTCGTGTGTTCTTATATATATGAATTTATATATGTATATATATTTATTTATAGGAACCTCTGTCTTTTTAAAGCCATACCTAACCTGTATAAGCATTTCTCTCTGACACTTAGTTCAATTTTTGGTTGATTTTTGGCTACGGTTTTATCTCCCATGCTCCGCTTGTCATGTTGTTGGTTTATTTTATATGATTTAATATTCATTTTATATTTGACAGTTGGCTTGTCTCCGACATTTGTTTATGCAAATTGTTTGGTTTTTTTCCTCTTTGAGTGAGGGCAGTGAAGGTGTAGACAAAAAGATTGACATTTTTATTCCAATGGAATTTGTTGTTGTTCTATTGACATTTCCCAATGATGAAATTTGTTTGATTTTCATGATGAAAATTTTTGTACAAACTCATTTGTACAATAAAAATGATAGTAATTATTATAAAAATTACCAAAGAATATTCCTTAATCTCGTGTTAAGCTGAATGAAATCATTCATTATTCACAAGGCTTAGAGTTCAGATTTCAAAAATCCTTTACTGTTCCATATAAATACCACAAGTTGTCATAAAAATAATAGGTGAAAATGAAAAAAATGTTAAACAAATCATATTCATTGGCTACTAGTTTTCCCACACATCACCACGTGTTTTTTTTTTCTTTGGTTTATGTTTTGTATTTCGTGTGTTTTGTTGGACCCTTGACCTCATAAAACTAACTAATTGATTTGCTTGTTTGCATGTTTTTTTGTTGTCGTATTTCTAGTATTTTTTTCTCTCTCTCCCTCTTTATTTTTTTCTCGAGGGCCAAACCCAAACCCGACAATCAATTAGTGCAAAACAATTTTTGTGAAATTATTTATGACTCTGTGATATTGTATTGTTTTCTTTTTTATTTGGTACGGTGTACTGCACATTTTGTCGGCATTTTACACATAGTTTTTGGATAAAAACATTAAATAAAAACTAAGCAAACTTGTTTTTTGTCTATCTTCCCCTTGACTGATTGATTGGTTGATTGACTGATATATATATCGCTATCTGTTGTTCTGTTCAAAAATTAAATTTCGTATTTATTTAGCTTTATTATGCTAATTTTTGGTTTTAAAGAATTTGCTTAATGTTGGCAGAGAAAAAGAATACAAATATATATTAAAAACGGGTATATTCTTACCTTAAGTTGAAAATAGTTTGATTACTTTTATTTATTCATGTTTGAATGTGCACGTGAGCTGAACAGGGTAGGGTTTTAATTTCGGTAAAGTTTCTTAACTGATTAATGTTTAATAGGAGTTTATAAGTTATGCCCAAATACATATACATATTTAGGATCGGAAATGGTTACTGGCTACTCTATCCTAATCTCCTTACACAAGGGTATTCAAATGAAGTAAAATGCATTTGAGTTTTTTCCCAGTTTGCTTGGCCTCTCGACACGTTTCGCGTTGACAGTTTAAAGTTTTTGAAATTTATTTATTTTTTTTCGGTTCAGTTGATTGGCAGCCAACAAACTGAATGCCGCAATCAAAATTGCTTTGAAACTAATGTTGAATAGTTGGTTTACTACTAGCCCCAGCATCTGGTGTGTCCCCTTCCTACAAAACTGATTGACTGACTGTGTCTGAGTCTGTGGCACTTTGGCATTTTGTCTTTTAAAACGTATTTGTTCATGTTATTATTTCTTTCGGGGTTTTTTTTTTCAGTTTTGTTGACTTTTTTCTATATATACAACCCATAATTTTCCTATTAACTTAAACTTCTGATACATCTATAGCCACAGTTCAGTTGTTGATGATGATGTTGATGGATTTAGATGGAATTTCACACCATGAAATTTTGGTGCTGCAGACTCACAATTTAGCTAGCAATTGTAATTCGAGTTGAAAGTGGCTTCCAGTTGTTAAATTTCCCAACTGCAGCTTGAAAACTGCATCGAATTTCACTTTTGTTTTGTTTTTGCTGGTTTAAAATTATATGCGAGTGACTTCTGTTGAATGTCCATGGTAGGTGTAGTCTCGTTTGTTTCCCATTGTTGTCTCTGTATGGTTGGCAAGCATAGAGCTCTTTGTTTTTTTCCCCCCTATTGTGCTATTTAAGTTTCGCATTTCATTTCATGCAATTTTAGGCACAATGTGAATGTGTTTTCACCTGATTTATATGTTTATGCTCTATCTTTGATTTATTTAAAAATGTATAAAAAATGTAAAATAAATTATTTTAAATCCAAATACCTTCGTCTTTCCACGATGAAGACTGGTGTCTTCAAAAACCAGATTTAATTTCTCTCTCGCTTAACGATTTTCATACCTGTTGTTGTTGTATCTATATACTATATAGAACCATTAATGGAAATTTATTTCCACTTCCTATCAATTAATATGCTAAACCTCAATTTACCTTCGTCTCAATATCAGGAGGCTCCTCTTCCCATAGTTAACGTAGGCGCCACATATGTTTCTAAAACAATTAGGCATGCCACACACGAACACGCACAAAGCGACCCTAATCAAATATACATGACTCCATGTGCTGCCCCCCCACCGCGCCTCCCAATGACACCATTACCAGCTCTTCTAATATCCCATAAATATTATGGCCATACAAAAAAAAAAAATAAAAATGAATGACTGAATGATGCGAGTGACAAGATAAACGTGGTAAAAAGAAGTGACACGCGCCCACATAATTAGAACATTACCGAAACATTTTAACGCAAAAGCAACTATAAATTATACAATTCATTTTGGGCAAGTTTAAAAATAAAGGTTTGCGACAACAACAAATTTGACAGCTAAAAGTGAATGAATTGCGTGAGAGGCGGAACTACAAACAACTTGATAGACAGACAGTCAGACAGACACACATGAACGAATAAACGAAACTTTACCAATTTCAATTTCAATTATGCCCTGTGTGCGCGCATTAAAATAATTATTATTTATGCATAAATATTTAAGCTGCCCCCCTGTTTCCAGTTTGGATTTTTAAAGTGTCGGTGGTGAGTGACTTTTTGGTGTTTGGTTTTGATTTTTCGACTTTGTCCAGGTTGTGTTGTGTCTTATCGATATGGTTTTGATTTATAAGTGTGATTGAAGTAGACACTTGTCTGACAATTTTGAGATTTTGTTTTTATACCCTACACCCTAGGGCCAAGTGGGGTATAAGCGTGTTGCTAAAAAAAAAAACCAATGGAGAGAATATTTTATAAAAATAAGTGAGGGACAAAGACAAAGTAGAATATTTTTTATAGCAATGAAAAATAAAATTACAACTTTATCTTATAATTAGAACATTGAAATATTAACTCAAAAAAGACAATATCAATTTTGAACAAATTAGGAATGCTTTTTCAAGAATATGACTTTATTTATCTACAGGGTAAGTCATTGTAGACTCATTGACATAGACAGTTTAGGTTTTTTTTTGGCGTCTGAAACAGAAGATAAGTCAAAGTGGAACTAATGATTAAGTTGATCGGGCAAAAGTTTTTTTTCGAAAACTTTCTGGAAACTTTGCTTACCTACACAACAAGTAAACACACACGCACACTGAAATGGCTTATTAATTTTTAAATCCGGCCCCCAGCCTGTTAACACCGTCAAGGTCAAGAGCACTACGAAGTTTGCCTTCATAACTTTTATAACTTAGACAGCATGCGAAAAAAAAAAATAGAAATTTAAATAAATCCACCCCCACTTGAACAGAAAATCAACTACGTCAGCCATAAAATAAAGTTAATCTGCTTTGATTCGCTTGATTGACTTTGATATTTTAATTGAAATGCGGTTTTGTGCAACTTGCAACCAATTATGAAAGAGGGAGTGCTTTCGAAGGGTAAGTGGCTCAATCAAAATGCAATTATCTATACATAGACGGATTTTGGGGTTTTGTTGTTGCAAATGTTTCAAATTTGATTAAAAAGCTTAAGCGTGTGTGTGTTAGTGCGCTCGAAAATTAATCTACCTAGATTAACACAAAAAAGCTCACAAAATTGCTTAATTTATGCAGCTACCACATGGAAATAGCAACAAAAACGAATCACACACATATACACACACACACTGAAAGTAGTAACAAAAACGCAATCTAATACTACAATAAAAAGCTAAGCAAATTAGCTGCTAGTCTAGTGTCGTTTATGCATTATTTATCAGCCAGAGCTACAAGGGACCAGAAGCGAGTCTTTGGTATTCAATAGGATGGATATTAACTTGTTTTGTTTTATAGATTAGATTTATTCATTCTATGAATCAAATAAATGAGAGAATATGCTTTTTCTATTGGCTCAAAGCTTAGTTGATTTGATAATATTAGCAGACATCTACATAAATACAAAACTTATTATTATTATGGTTATTCAGGTGCTGGCAATGTGAAACCTGTTCGCAACAGACCCAGCCAAACACACAGAAAACAAAAAAACGATCTAAAACAGATCATATTGATTAATGATTAAAGTTTCACGTTGTTGTACATATATAAATGGATTAGAAACATTGACAAATTGCTGTACGGTGAGAAAAAATATTTAATTTGGACTGTAGAATATTAAAATGGAGAAATTCTTTTGCACTTTTTGAAAATGGATTTTCCTAAATTAATAAATCTGCAAACGTTTTATGCAAGAATCAAGTTTTAAATGTAGAATTTATAAAAATGTGGCTAAAATACACCGGTGAATATTAAATTAAATGACTAAATAAGTTAAAACCTTTTTGAATGGGTTAAAATTTTAATAAAAATCTAAGCACATTTTTTCTGCATTCCAATTGTTAAGAAGTCTTTCAAGACTAGTTGATAAATTTGACTCTTTTCAACTATTTCTCTTAGAATTTTTTAAACAAGCTGCAGACTCATCTTTAATAAACATAAAAAATAAAATTCTAGTGTCCTTTTGTTATCAAGTAGAGTGTATCTTAGTCAACTCGATACGTTTTGGCTTTTTCCAATTGATTTCTTTTTATTGTTGCAAAAACGTTAATAACCTAGTTTTAGTTTTTAAAGATCTGGTTTTATTTTTTTTTTTAATGTAGCTTTAATTGATTGTGAATGGCTAAGAATGATGAACACACACGCCCACAGTTAGCACAATGGCTAAAAGTCAAAACTAAGCATGTGTCTGTAGTCCAGTGTGTGTGTGTGTGGTGTGTGTGGTGTGTGTGGTGTGTGTGTAACCACACATAGCTCAACCCATAAATATTGACACTGAGTTATGGGCCCAAAATGCGCAGTCGTTTAGTATACATGGACACACACAGACTCTCATGCACACAATGAAACTAAAACACATTTACACACACTTATTGGGCCCATGGTATTTTATAAATGACCCAAAATTTGCGCAAAATGTGTAATTAATGAGGTATTCTAGTACAAGAGTAGTTGACATTTTAATTGAAAATACCGCAGGAAAATTAATGTACAATTTATTGAAGTGCAATTAGAGAGTGCTATAAAAAATAAAAATGGGAAAGAAAATTAGATGGAAAGGGTTAGAATTAGAATTATTGTCAATGCATTTCAATTTTTCTATGGATTTATTTCGTTTTTTTTGCAAATTGGATAATTGTTGAGTTAAAGAGATAATTTGAAATTCATTAGCATTCCTAATCTGTAGATAAATTTCTATTTTGTCATTTTATCTAATGAGATTTTCCTTAAAGAGTACTTGTTGGTCTGTTATGCCCAACGAATTTTTGTTTCTTGTTTGCTATTTATTTTTATTTTCACATTTGGGCTTTGAATATTTTTTGTTTTTATTATCTGCTGATGAGCCAGTTTTTTTTCTCTCTCTACCCCTCTGGTGTTGTCTTAAAACAAACAAGCTTTAATTTATCTTAACGAAAAAATCTAGTAAATATTTGATGAGTTTTTAAAATTAGTTCATTATACCAAAGTGGTGGGGGGCTCACATTTAATTTTCTGCATAAAACACAATTTCAATTAGAAAACTGGCTGCCAATATTAATGCCTTAGTTACTGTATCCATGTCCAGGGGAAATTCGATCATAAAATAATTGCCATCTGTGAAACGTTGCCAAGTTGTTGGCAATATTCTGCCCATATTTAAGTTATCGCCATCGGGGCTTAACAATGCAAAACTTTGATTATCCATGCACTGGCAGCAACAACAATACTTTTTGGGTCCCACAATCTTAAGCAGAACTTTACCAAGCCCATTGATTATATCGAATTTTGAACGAAATGGCCAATATTTCTGCTGAATGCGGCCAATGTGCTCCTTTAATGCTGCTGTCCTGCCAAATGGACAAAACACATCGATTCTGTTGAGACAACATGGAAATACAGCTTCATCGGCACAGGAACAAGGCCTTTGCAGGTGCATCACATGACGATTGAAATTATCATAGACATGCATTTCAAAGGGACGCAAATTGCCCCAAAATGTGCGATCACTATACGAACTCTTCTCGTAAGCCACAAAAATCTGTTGTCCCGTTGAGTTTTTAACTCTAGACATGTACGCATACTCATGGCCAGCAATTCTGGTGAAGGTCTCGATTTTCCTCGAGATATGCAGTTGACTTAGCCCGGCCAAAATGTCAAAGTCGGGATTACTTAGACGAACTGCACCACCATTACTAACTGCACTGCTAAAATAAAGTTATTATTAGTATTTTAAATTAAAGAATTTTCATACCTTTTACTAGATTTCAAAGACATGGCTTCCTTTGACAATTTTGATTCCTAAACTGGGGCAACATTCTATATTTAAATGTCTTTTTAATTAATTGTCTTATATAATCAATATCACATTTCTTGTTTCAGGTAAGCTTTGTTGTTTCATCATCAAAATTCAATCAAAAAAGAAACCCGGAAAGTCCATTAAAAGTAAAACAAGTAAGGCAAACAAGTAATACGAATCAATTCACTCTATATTTCTGATTAGAAAATGCATTAAAGATCATTAAGAGATCAACGCCTTATCAAGTGCTAAAACTTTATTGACGTAATAAATTTATTCAGTTTGAGTGGCAACACAACATTTTTAAGAAGAACTGATAATGCATTTAAATGATCAACGACATTTAACTTTTATCACCAAATCTTCAAAAATAAGATACCTTTTTAACTTTCATCGATATAGCTTTCAAATTTTGCCAAGTTTGATTATAATTGCCAAAATTTCCTATCTTTTCTTCGATATAGTCTAGCCAAATAAAAACGAAAAACCTTGCTTTAAATTAGTTATCATCAAAGATTTGTGACATTTATTTGTAATTGATGCACTGCATTGATTTATTTAATCAAGTTAACAATAATCAATAGGTCAAAGACGATTGGAAGTTAACTCCTACAACCCTCATGTGAATTGACCCTAATAAATAAGCCAATTCATATCCAATGTATTATAGACAGAAAGTAAGAGTGTTGACTAAAATGCGATACATATTAAATTGGCTAAATGAAGCGCATTTCCAATCCCGTTTACTCTACTCCACTAGTTCTCTTCTCCCCCTTAAGGCGTCTCCATAGCCACTTTGTGACAAGGTGAGCCAGTTCTTCTACCTGTGAGTTTTATAGTTATCCAAATATGGCTCAGTCAAGCTTCAGATTCATGCATATTTATAAATCCACCAAATTGCTGATATTTGCCTAAAATTTATAACGAATTTTTCGTTTTTATGACTTCTGTTTGAAGCAATTAAAGATTTGTTCATTTGGCCAGAGGCGGCGGCTCTTTTTTTTCTATGGTGGTTAAGTTTTTCAATTGATTTGACAGACTTTCAATCAAATGTATGTATATACAGACTATATATGTACATATATATATATGTGCTTCTGTGTGTGTGAGTGAGTGTGGGTTGGTTGCTGTCTTCACTAAGCATATTTGAAGGTTATTATAAGGTTTAAATCAATTTGCCAGCAATGAATTTGTGTTAAACTAATTTAAATTAATTTTCTGCCAGTCAAAATATTTGGTAGAGATGTGGCTATAAAGAGGAGGAGGGTAGGGCTAAAAAAAAAATGGAAAAACAATTTATCAAACTCCACTTGAAACTTATTTTTCGCCCCTTACTCCCATTCCAATTGCTGTGACCCTCGACTGCTGTCAGCTTTAGTTTTTTCCTCTTCGTCTCTCTTCTTAATTCTTTTTTGTTTTAGTTTAATGCGTTTTTGTTTCTCGCTTCTTTTTGCCTTATTTTTTGACAGCCATGCACTTGAAACTGCAAGGGGGAAAATTTTTAAATTTATAAACGTTGAACAGAAAAATGCAGTTTATTTGGTTATATATAAATATATTATTTGCTTGGCTCCCATCGTAGTCTCTTTTTGCTGTCCATAATAACCATTTATTATGATTATTTTTCCACATTAATTGAAACGCTTTCAGTTCAGTTCGCTCTGTTCGCGGGCTGCACGGAAGCAAATTGTGAACCGCTTTTTGATTTATATCGTGAGATCTCCCATATGAGATGATGTGCGAGACGTCAAATAACTTGAGTTTCATCTGCTGCTGCTTCATCATCATAATGTTTGTTTTTTTTTATATTTTGTTGCTTTCACAATGGCTTCTCTTTATTGCTCCGAAATGCGCTTTCGATTGCTCGCAAGATGCCCTGCTTGGGCACGACTTTAATTTAAGACATAAAAAGAAAAGTATATCATAAGACATATTCTGGATACTCTTTCAAACTCCAGCATTTTTAAACTGGAAGAAATAGAACAGGAAAACCTAAATATTTTTATCTAAATTATTATAGATGGAGTAATAAAATTTAAACAACTATTAGAACTAATGCATTTCTTTGACTTCTAAGTCTTATCCCACAAGCTTATGGCTAAAGTTGATATGACCGTTTTTGGAAAGATTATTGAACAGATAAATTGTTGAAATACTTTCTATGGCGGAAGCATGATTTCCATCGGCAATAAGAAATGTGACGTGAGCCTTCTCAGAGATAATTTAGTACACTCCCGGTTAAGTTTGAAATTAACCAAATTGACTTTACTCAATTTTTGTGTCTGTCTTTCTATTCCTATCCCTTTTGGCTGCTTTCAAGTTAAACTGTTTTGTGGATGCTTTATATTACCAACTTACATTTTGTATAAGTTTAGGGACTGAGAGGGGAGGAAAGCAGTTTGTAATCTGCTTAATTACTTAAATGAAGAAATGGGATTACAGACTTAATTTAGTTGAAACCTGCGCTTCTATCTCTTTTACTCACTTAACCAGACTTAAAGTGTGTGTGTGTGTGTGTGTGTGTGTGTGTGTGGGTTGTGTATGTGTTAATCATATTACTGAATGCAAAATTAGTTCAAATACCAAATGTAATGTAGGTACGGCAACAACTCTTGTCCTCTTGCTCTGCTTACTGTAGGGCTTCCTTTATCTTTTGGATTCACATGGAATGAGGTCAACTCCGTTTTGTGGTATGCACTCGTTAAGAATTTATAATATCTATTTGCAAACAGCTTACTAGAACTTAATGGCATTTAAAAAGGAATAAATTTAATCTACTCAGAAATGTGAGAAAGAAATTTTTCAAAAATAGTTATAGAAGTTAAGCATTTAAGTTCGGTTTGGTTAGTTTAGAAAATAAAAAATGCTTTAGTAGCTCTGCCTCTAGATTAATCTTGGTACAAAGCATTTCAAAAAATAATTTCCTGTTTTTTTTTGAAAATTTTGTTCTTGTGTTTGCTTTTCTACACTTCACATGTACATATCTATTTTAAGATATTTGCTTAAAGTGGGCGCTGGCTTTTGACATTTGACAGTTTTTTTGGACAACAATGAACTAATTTAAACATCACAGTGTCATACATCAACGTAACAAAACACACACAAATCTGTGCGCTACTTTTTCCCAAATATACTTGTAGATACGTATATATGTATCTTAGTATATATGTATGTATTTATCTTTACTCAATATATTTTAAGATGCATAGTGCTTCTTATAGTATGTACGCAAAAGCCATCTATTGAAAGCAAAAGAAAAATTAATACACATAATGCTTCCGGCAAAACATGAAATAAACTAAGGCAGCTGCTGCCCGCAATCAATTTTCATGGTTAACCAAGCGCAAGGGGGGAATCGAGAAGAAGGAGCAGGAAGAGCCAGAGGAGGGTAACAGCAAATCGGTGGAAGCTAAGCAATGGAGGGCACCAGATCTCTTCTACAAGCTAATGACAAGTGAAATAAATCTAAATCTCTTGGAAAGTGCGCGCTACAAACAAAAAATATTCACACGCTAGAAAAAAGGGGGAGAATGCTATGCAAATGAAGGGAGAGGATAGCGTAAAAATATGAGAAACACGCACAAATTTTTAATTTGCTAGCAATATATATTTGAGTATTTTTTTTTTTTTTTTTTTTTGGTTGTATATAGTGTATAGAACAAATTAAAGACAAGAGAGCATCAGAAACAGCAGCAACACAACATATTGACTCACATGGATGATAAATCTTGGCATCGCCCATTTTACACCACCAATCCCCCTTGCTACTCGCCTTCTCTACCATTCTGTGGTTGCAGTTAGTGGCGCTGCGACAACATTTGCCATAAAAATAATAGCAAAAGAAAAGTGAGAATGCAATTGAAGCCAAATGGTGCAGAGGCCGTTGAAGACCTGCGGCTACATTGTACCCAGTGCCGCCTAACAACGAGCTAGTAGGTAGTACTACCTACCAACCATATACAGGTCAGGTCCATTTTCATCACTGGGGATGCATTTGTCACCGTAACCCAAGAGCAAAAAAAAAAAATTATAAAAAAAAACAAGCCACGCATAACTTGCTTTTTGCCAAACTGTGAACCATAAAATATTTTTAGTGCCAAGCGCTTAGATTTTTTGTTTCGTTCACCTGTTTTTTTTTTTTTTTTTTCATTTTCACTTGTATTTGTCATGTAAAAAATGAGAAAATTGTGTAAATTGTTGTGCCCTCGAACAGCGATAGAATGTTGCGGTGGCAAGTGAAGTGAAAGCAATAAAGTGCTAGGCAAAAAACACTCCAGGGACATGGATTCAGCAGACCCAGCAGCAACAACAACTTCATCAGTAATTTACTAAAAAGATACCACGAAAATTAAACAATGCACAATATGGCACAAATACAAAACGATGAAAATGTATTAAATTTCAATATAAAATTAGTTGTGGGACTTTGTTTGGATCATTATTAGATATTCTATGAATATGAGTGCGATCTGCAAAACAATATTTAAAGAAGACAAGACACTAAACTGGCTCTGATAGAAGGCTCTCCAATTATGACAAGGTAAAAATTGCCCTACAGTCGTCCCCTATCAATAGCTGTCAAAAAGTTACTAAATGACGCAGCTTGTTTAAAATTAAACAGAAGCCAACTGACAGATACTTCTTGACGGAAGCAGGAATGCCTTTTCACTTAGGAGGCGGAAATTTCGAAAAGCGACCCTCGCCGCAGCATTTAAAAGTTAATGAAATATTTCTAAAGGCTTTAGGCCTGGAAATGGTAAATCATTTTGCGTGATCTTTATTTGAATATTTGTGAAGCATTATTTTCCGACTAAAATATGTTAAATTAAAATGCCTCATCTTAGGACTATGGTAAGATAAATTATAGACACTATTCCGCCATAAATCTAGTGACATAAAACTAAATTCAAGAGCTAGTAAATAATTTCGCATTTTAAAAGAATTGAATCTTAAAAATGATGAAACTTTAAAGTTCAGAATTTTGCCTATTGGAATTGAGTTTTTCAATCTTCTCAATTTGGGCCATTTTCTAGTTCGTCCGTGTAATGATGGAAGGCTTTCAAATTGTTTCCAAATTTGTCAATTAAATTCCTTACCTCTAGCCTAGCAGCTGCTGCTGCCACTCCATTACTCTGTCAATTAGAGCTCGTTTCGACGTCATATGCTTGGCATGCCTCATATTTGGAACTGAAGCAGTAGGTCAGGCAGATTTTGCTTCAGAATGACTAGTGAAGATCGATACTAAGAAGCTGGGGAATCACCTGCCTACCAAACAAATAGAGATTGATGATGCAAATATAGCAAACGATTGCAAAACACTGCACATTTTGTGTCGCAACTTCCCAGAAGGAGATTTCTCATTATTTTTATCGTTCTGTAAGGTTCTTAAAAACTTGATATGGATATTCTCAACCGCAAAGTAAATTTGTTGTTGCATCAGTGTGAAGTCAAAGAAACCTCTGTGAATTCTGTTGATTGCGTTGTTGTTTATCGAAAATGACTTAACTAAGTTTTATGGTTTTAAGAATATTAATTAAATCTAACAAGTTAATCTCATGGTCTTTGACATTCATTTACGTAATCTTTCAATCAAAATCAAAACACAATCAAAAGGCAGAAGGTAAACACACAAGCGTGTTAAATACCAAACACCAAATAAACCGCATTTGTCAAAAACCTATCAAAACTGAAAATCCAATTCAAAATAACAATTCCAACAAATTCTCCTTCCTTCGAGCTAACGCGATGCTGTGCCGCACGCATCACCTGTCATAAACAAAATCGTAGCATAATTTATTGTAATTTTATGCAGAAAATTGAAAAAATATATAGCCACAGCGAGAGAGAGAGAGAGAGAGAGAGAGAGAGAGAGAGAGAGAGACAGAGAAAACTTTAAAATAATTCACTTTTTATGGCGGCTAGAGCTAAAGGGCAAAATATTGTTTTTCCCCTGCTGCCTCCTACCCTCTCAGCCGCCAACTTGCTCTTTGGCTCTTTTGCTCTTCGATCTGGTGTTATATCGACAGCGACCCAAATTAAATATGCATGCTATGCATATATCAAAATAATTGGGTTAATTGGCGACCCATGCGAGGAGTGTGGGCTAAAGACTTGGCCCAAAGTTATTTTTCATTCATGGCGGGTTATTTTAATCTTTTCAATACCCTGTATGCATTAAAGGAAACTAACGGGTATATGTAACTGATGTCGACAGAAGGTGCAAACGACTTTGGCTTATATTCAGAGCTCAAAGGTCCTCAATTAGGGATCATTCAACTCGTCAGTCCTAATCCTTACTCATCACATTAACAGCAATTTCAAACCTCTGTCGTTATTATATCAAATTAAAGCCAGTTTATCTTTTAAGTCGGTGTCTTAGAATAGGTATCCCAAAGTCGTCGCCTTGGGTAACTTTCGGTTTCATCTTAGTGAATGGCAATTAATAAAAATAAGTTCAATTCAAGTTTTGTTTTGTTTCTTAAGCATTCATTGAACTCTTTTTAGTCTTGATATGTCATTCATCACTCTTAAGCAAAAGTGACAACATTAAACACAAACAAACAAAAACAAAACACAAACAAAAAAAAATATCAGCGACACTCAAACACAGAAAGACAACTCACAAATCTTAATAAGAAATTTGCATAATTTTTGAATTTATTTTCCATTCACTGGAATCATATAAAGTAGCTTCTGCTGTTGCTCGCTGAACCATGATGATGATCATCATCATCATCATCGTCACCATCAATTTTTTTTGTTGTGGTCTTTCTTTACATTCCCCCCCCTCCCACACCGACAAAAAGATCTAAGCCGTCTATATATATTGATTCCAGCTAATTTGACTAACAATGGGCATTAAATACGATTATTAGTTTTAGCCGAAGTCAGCGAGTTATTCAATGATAAATAAGTGCCATTAGTAGGAGGACCGTAGCGATATTACACCTCCTTCTCTTTCTTCTTACTATATGGATTTTTCACACAATTTATCAAGTTGTAAAAAAACTTAAATATATATATTGTATATAATAATTTATCATTAGGGGCGTTGGCATTTATGCAATTTCTTTAGCTTCCGTCTTTCAACTTGATAGACACTTTCAAATACCGTTGCAAAATTTCGCAAAAATATAAGGAAAACATATGTCATTGTTATGTCATTGTTTAATGCATTTTTTTCCCACAGGCCTAGACAAATTATAACCGTAAGCTTCTTATAGGCCTTTAACTATGACACGCAAGTGGCTAAAAGATGAGTAAAGGTTTCCTGAATTATTTGTTTAATTAACTACCATAAAAACCGAAATTATTATTATTAGTATTATTTGGCCAAATAATAAAGATCTCACTACTTTAAATTCCACTATATCTTAGCTATATCTTCCCAATTTATTATTGGTTAAAACTCTTTGAGGTGTCACCTGAGTTTTTATCTATTAAAAGCCTGCAGAAAGTCTAAACGAACATCAACCCGGGTCATTTCATTTGGTTAACCGGCAACTATACCATTCGATTACATTCCTGGACGTAAACATCTTATAGTATGTATATATAGCCAAAAGCGATTGGCAATTTCCTTAAGAGTTAAATAATATGCAAATCTCCATTAATTTACGATATTTATAAACCGAAAAAGAATGCATGACGAGTCGATGACGTTTGCCGCCTTCACCATTTTTTTTGTGCCATTGTTTGCTGGCATTGTCAACGATTTTGTAAATTGAAACAGGTTGTGATACAAATAAATACGTATACGTAATACATATATAGTTATAATGGTGTGTCCGTATGCTTTTAATAAATTACAAAACAACACGAAACAAACAACATATGAAATTAAAGATTTAGTTTGATTTTTTTCTGTTGGTTTTTGGTATGAATCATATTTTGAATTTCGCTTTTTGTTTTGTTATTTTTGTTTTGACTTTGGCGTTCGGTTTTGGGTTTCGCTGTAGATCGCAAAAACAAGGGAAAAAAAGGTGATCGGGTTAATGTACCATACGTAATACGAGTTATTGGAATTTCTTCTTATTCGATTTATGTGGGTTAATTATTATTTTGAACTTGTTCTCTGACCTGTATTAGAAAAAAAAGAGGCGAAACGAGACGAAAACGATCCAAGGCAAGTCAAGGCAGCCATTAGGCAAATTGACAGGGCTGCCTTCGTTTCGCCTCCCTCTTTTTACCTCTATGGTTTTTGCTTTGTGTTTTACATTTACTTTACTTTTAGTAATATTAAAACATTTCCATAATTAATGGCCTGAAATACTTAGTTGCAGTTGTTTGGGACGTTGCGCGCCTTGTCCCCGCTCTGAATCCCATTTGCAATTATGTGTTCAGGCAAACAATGACAGTTGTCGGTCCGTCGGTCGGTCGGTCTGTCCGTTTGGTAAAGTGAAATGTAGCCGGAAATATTTTCCTTGAAAACGCGAGCAAAAAAGTGGAAAGCAGAGCAGAGCTTAAGCTACAACAAAGATGGAAAACTAAACGCTGAAGTTGCTTTTAAGCTAAATTAGATAACAACTGACTCGAAGAGAGCAGGAAGCAAAAACAAATGCAATGAATGAAAATGTTAATGTGTGTGTGTGTGTGTGTGTTGGACTTTTCTTGTAGTTTTTCTTTTACCAAATATAATTGTTGAGCCATATTTAGCATTACTATTGTATATGGAAATACAAAAAACGGGGACTTCCGTTTGTGAGCCTTTTTTTGCTTATGGATAAAAGAAAATCATGATACATTTTGTGGCAAGTTGCTTGAGAATTGTCCTTATTTTCTGGTAACCTAAACAATGCTGACATTGTGGCCAATTAGTTGCGATTATGGGTCATATTGCTTAGTACTGTTGGCCAGCTAAGTATTTCCTCTAACTTTTTTATATAGAATTGTTTCTAAGTCTAGCTAAACTTGTAGAAGATTTGTTTACCTATAAGAAACAATTATTGTTCTTAACGCAAATCCCTTTTAATTAGTAAATTATTTAAAGTTAGTACTTTTAGAAGAATTTTTTAACTGAAAGTAATTTGGTAGGAATTTTATTTCTAACTTGAAAACTTAACTAAAATTTGTTATAATAAAGTCGGTTTCTTATAAAATTAAGCTTATCTTGGTTGGGTTGCTTTGCTTAACCAAATTTTTCTAAGATATAGCATATCTAATGGCGTCTTTAAATTTAAACTTTTATGAACATTTTTTTATGTCAAGCACTAAAAATAGTTCCACGAGTACCCCAACACAATATGAAAAGTCATAATAAAAATGTTTATATATTTGAAAAAACACACACATACATACTCGGGCATTCGCATTTTGCATACAAAGAAAGAAAAACAGTAGAAAAATGCATTAGAGAGACATAGTGGGAGAGAAAGAGAGAAAGAAGAAAAAGGCTTCTATGCTGTGTAGTCTTTTGTTTTGCTTCATTTCGATGTATATAAATTTCCATTTGTGTGTACCTCTCTTCCCCTCCGCCTATTACTTCCTTCGTTCGCTAGCCAGTTTCATTGTTTCATTGGTTGTTGTTATTATTGCTATATAGTATTTGTTGTTTGCTATTTTTTCGAGCGCCATAATTGAAACATGCATGTGCCATTGTATGAAAGACAGGAGCAAGAGAAACGTAAACGCAGGGAATATTAGAGAATCTGTGTGGGAAGGCAGGCCAAACATGATGATTGCAACAAAAACCAAACAATGCCAAGGCAGAAATCAGCAGCATCGCATACAAAAGAGATGCGCCTCAAGCGAGATGCCACCTCCCGTTCTCCACCCACCACCATCCACCACCCACTTTTACTATTGTCTGTAAGTGGCCACACCATTTGGCAAACAGTTTTATTATCATTGAAACCAAAATGCAATACAAATTGTAGCCATGGCTAATTGTGGCAATAGTAAAGCTTATAATCAAACACTTGGACAGCAAAATAGCAATATAATATGAAATCTTTTGGCGTTTTGTTGTAATTTCCTTAAAAGCTGAAAAACGATTTGCCAAGCTAAACACAAAAAAAAAAAACCTCCAAATCTCTTACCAAAAGGCGGAACCAATGAGTCGTATTCGAATGCAACTTGCAACAGTTGCAACAACTGTTGCAAATATATCGTATCGAAGAGTCAGTCAACACCAAATATGGCCAATCATCATCATCCGATTCAAAGAGACAAGACGATGCCCCTGCCGCTGCCTCTGGGTTATGCAATCGTTGCGCCTTTTCAAGTTTTGCCAACAGTTGTGCAGATTTCGTTTCATTTTTTTTTTTTTTTTTTTGCCGTTGCCAAATGCGTTTTCAATGCTATAATTTATCAAAAATGTTCACTGTTTCACTGGTGGGGATGTATGTATTTTTTTTTTTGGTTGTTTACTTTTGGTCTTTATAAATAATGCATTGGGTCAAGGCTTATAAATTTTATATGAATTCCTTTTCCCCATGTGGTGCTTGATATTTGCGAAAAAAAAATAAGTTAAAGTAAGGAAAAATTTATTGAACCAAAAAATGTATCCATATATTTAAAACTATAAAATGTCAAAGGGGTTTAAATTTCAACTTTGTCAAACTAACTTTTTTGAAAGGGGTCAAAAGTTAGTCAAGTCTTAAATTCGTAACAGGTTTTTAGTGGCTATTATACAGACTTACATAAGAAGCTCAAATTTTACACTTTCAAAATGATTTACAACTCCAACAGGGTAATGGATACCTATAATATTCAAAATGATTGACGATTTTAGCTTAAGTTGGATTCAAAATAGAGTTCAAGTACATTGCTTATTCTTGTTTATGAATATATTTGAAATTTATTTGTTATGTTCTTGACATTTGAAAGAATTTAGGGGTATTGCCTTCTGAGTATCATTTTATAAGATTGCATGTGAAGAACTCTTGTGATTTGTGTAACTTATTTATTCATTTATTATGTTTGCCAGCGATTTTGGCATTGCACGTGAATTTTTGAGTACTTTAAATGCATATTTCGACAGTTTATTTAATTGTTGTTGTCATTGTGTATCTGGGTTATTCAACTTCAAGTTCAATTTATTTAACATATCTTGAAAAATGTCAGAAATTCAAGTATTTTGCATACTTCAATTGCCGTCTATATGAAAACACGGGGTAGAAAGAGAGAGATAGGGGAGGAGATAGGGAGCACGTACCTAAAGTGTAAACCTTGTCAAAATACAGACATATTCATTTATTTAATTCACATACTTTGCGTATATCTACATACATCTAAATAAAAATATATGAGTCTGTAAGTTGACTTATCCCTCTAAAAGCAGGTCAACAAACCCTAACTTTAACTCTATCTGACACCATGTAACAGCTGTTCACTTAAATCAATATAACATATAACGGGCAAGTTCGATGACAAATTTTATGTGTATATATATATACATATTGATATTTATATGCATTTGTGTGTGTGACTGAAATTCAAACGACAATGATAAAACGTATTGCTTCTGATGCTGGTCACGTATTCAATGATTTTTTCGGTAACCCTTTTCTTTATGGCAAATTAAATGCAATTAAGTGCAGACTTACAAATTGATCAAGTCATAAAATGTTATAAATAAAATGACACATTTACAGGCAAATGGAAACAGTCATCAGTTTAACACCTTTCGAAAGTGTATACTCGTATAACGAAATGTTAATTGAAACGTTGAAATCCTTTAACTGGGTCTTTTTACCGGTGGCCTTGGGAAGAAGAGCACCAATCCAAAAGGTTTTCTCGTAATTTCCGCAAGTGGCTTTTACGTTAACTTTAAATGGAGAAAAACCAGTTACTCACACGCTCGCATATACACACACACACACACACACACACACATAGACACGCATGCATAGAGAAAACTTTTGAGAGCAGAAAAACGCTGTTCAAAATAAAAATGGCAAAAAATTCTGTGGTCAACTTGGAGTAACGACTTTTGGTATACCTTGAAAGTGTTTCATTTGAGATTCTTAAACCAAAAGTTTGTCCTATATAACTATAGCTAAAAAATTCTTAGTTTTCCAAGATTCAGAAGTTTTGTGAGCACTTCGTAAATTACAATGTAGTCCTTAGAAACAAGTTAACAACGCCATCTTCTTCAATACCTCAAACTTAGCTTAGACTTTGTGAAAATCAAGTATTTTCTATAATTATAGGCAAAGTGAGAGGCGTGGCAAATCAATTGAGATGTAGTTTTATACAAACCATACAACCCACAAAGAAACAATGGCGGCTTTTGAATGTTTTCTTTTACTTTTAAGTATACCCTTTTAGCCTTTTATTACAGGGTATAAAAAAAGGAACAGAAAATGGAAAGGAAAGGAAACTGGCTGCCAGTCCAAGGCAAAGACCAAGCAATGTGTGTGCACTCAAAGAGTTACCTGGTTTGGTCCCCTTTCATACGTACATACATACATACATACATATATATGCATGGCAAATACTTACGTATATATATAGCCACCTATAATGCTCCAACGCTTGTGGAATGGAGTACATTCTCTCTTTCTGGCAGTCCCGATAAGTTCATTTTTCGAGTTCAAGGTGAAACCGGCCTTAGTTCTATCTCTGTCTGTTTCTCTCTGTCCCTCTCTTCCCTCTTTCTCTGCTTTTCGCCTTGGCTCAACAAGAGTGTCATTGCCTGGCCTGGCCTGGCCTGACTTGGGTCTGCCTTTAATGTTTGTTTGCCTGTGCGTTGTCGCCGCCGTCATCATCATCATCGTCATCATCCTCCTCATTCTCCTTCTCTTCATTACCATCATCGTCTACTGCTTCCTTTTTTTTGCCACACTTCTGCCTTGCCCCCCATTCGCTTGGTTGCTGTCTTTAGTGGGCACATAATTACATAGAGTTCTTTAGCCAGCAAACAGAAAGAGGGGCAGCAGCAAAAAGTCAAAAGAAGTGAAAAATTACTTCAAGAAGAAAAGTCATAAAATAAAAACCATGCAAAAATAGCTTCAACAACAACAACAACAACGCTTACATAAAGAAACCTTAAAGAGAAAAATTAACGCAGGAGTCAATATAATTTATGTGGGTTTCAAAATTATATTGTCTTTCCTAGAATCTAAACTCATCTAAGAAAATGATTCATATGAAGCAGTTGTTAATTAAAATTTTTTACACACTTTAAATGAATTTTTGATGATTCAGTTAAACACACATATAATTGACGTGATATGATTATACATCTTAAAGTTTAACAATCATTTGTAATATGCATCAATCTCGCATAGATTTCTCATTAAAAGTCATAAATGGTTTTCATTGATGCTTAATTGGTGGTCTAATAGAAGGCAAGTGTAAACAATTTTCTTGCTCTCTTTGAGAAGCTTCGTTAAATTGAAAGTTTATGTAATTGAGTGTATTACGGATTCGCTCTATTTTATTGTTTCATTGCCTTTGAAATATTTCTACCTAGAGACACATGAAATCATGCTTTGTGGCCCTGGGGTAAAAGAGAAAAAATCCAGTCCATAAATCACCTACTGCACAAGCAATGGCGAAAAGAGTTGAAATTTATTTTTTTTCTCCGATTTTTGCTAGCTGCTGCTCATCCAAGCGGGTGTGGCGAGACTTATCGAAGCGTAATAAAAGTGACGTAGAAAAGTGTGTGAGTGAGTTGTGTGGAGAGGAAAAAGGTCGTGAATGTCAATTTATATAAGATCTGATTTTAGTTTGCCATGCAAAACTTCATTTCATACGTTGAATGTGTATGTCGAAGAGAATTTCTCTTTAAAATGCGATTAGATTTAAGATTCGATTGGACAGTTTAGTGAGTTAGTCAGTCAGTCAGTCAATCAAACGGACAATTCATTCACATAAATCAATCAATCGTGCGCAAACTCAAATAATGGCATAAAATTTCAAGTGGCCAACAACAATAGCAACAAACAAAACAAAGGCAAACAAACAATTTGTTGTTTACGCTCAATTGGCTTGAAATGGAGAGTTCCAATGGACCCAAAGCGAAAAAGTCTGGAATGGAAGGAGAAGAGTAGCGTAACGGCAACATCTTCTTGGCCCAGACAGTTTTCTTCACACATGTTGCTTGTTGTTGCTCTGTTGCTGCTGCTGAGTGTAATTAAATTTCAATTAAACTTTTCAACGCGCACAGCACATTATTGACGAAACATCCCGCCTGCTCACTTCTGCCCCTTGCTATCTCTCTCTCCCTCTCTGTTTCGCACATACTGTGTCTATGTTCAGCTGTGTGTAACAATATTAATTAAAAGTGTTTAAGAGAAACGCCCATAAAGCATAAGCAGAACAACATCAACAACTTGGAATGCCTGTGTGTAACAACCACAAAACAGTCAATTAAAATCGCAAAGCGAAATGTGTGTACCCCCGCTCATCTCATAGACAAAGTCACCAGCAATCGATTCATGTAATGAATAAGTTCACACGGCTAAATTTTGATGTCGACTTGCTTAGCTGCCGCGGGCCAAAAATGAAAGTAAATAGTTTGTTTTTTCTTTCTATGACAGGAGAAGTGAAAATGTAGCGGAAAATTGAGTGATAGTTAATTGTAGACATCAGCAGCAGCATACCTATCGCCTTAAGCTCATTGCGACTGAAAATTATCTCTAGAGTTTCGATTTTCAATTTAAGTCGCCACAATTAACCGCAATTTACTTATATTCCCTTTAGCAGTTTAACACCGCAGCGTCTTATTAACACCACTCATCATTATTACAGACATGTATTTAGTGGAATCTATAAACATTTGAAAAGAGAATAAAGATAATCGATAAACGTGACATTGCCCAACAGTTTGATTGTCCTGAAAATAAGAATAAAACGGTTTGAAATACTAAAACGTTTTCACATTAGACAACTGCTAGCGGAGAGAACTTTGCTTTCCGTTTGAGTAGTGGTTTTATGGTTGTTTGGTGTTTTAGGCTTCTCAGCGTTAAACAAGGAGAAAAAAGATTTAATTTTTATTAAAATGGCACTATTCTCACTCATACGACGTGTTGTACAATTTAATGATGAATAAATAGTTGAAGAAGACTAAAATGTTGTTGAGTATAATTATTTGTGCATTATTTTTGCATGAACCGCGTTAAAGATGATAATTTAGGTTGAATTAATTTAACAAATATTTAAATTATTAAAATCTTCTTACATTTTGTTCAATTAAATATTCACAACCACAGAACAATTTAACTAATTGCATTTCTAATTGGTATATAAATATCGAATGTATCACTTTTTTTTTTCTTTGAATTAAATTTCGCACTTGCTCACAAATTTGCTGATTTATGTTTCACTGCCTTTGCCATGTCATTGACATTTCTCTATTGTAAATATTTGCCATAGTTCGCCCTTGTTAAATCGGCATAAATAAAGCAAAGCAATAACAAATATTTTACTGGCAAATAATATTTGTTTTTAAAATTTTGAACACGTTTTATTTGTAACCAAATAATGGCAGCAAATAATTTTCTTTCCTACAAAATTTTTGGTTGGAATTTTGCCCAGAAAAGTATGCTATATAAATTTAACTGCTTGAAAACCTGACACTTGCTTTTTCCCCTGTTTGAATGCAGATGTCTTGTAATATAACGCGGAAAAATGATGAAAATACATTTTCATTACCTGTTTTTTTTTTTGTATTTTGTTAGTTATGAAATTTAAATGCAGACAAATATAACCATTAACATAGACATATACAGAAGCTCACACTCATATATATATGAAGAAAGACCCCTTTTTCGATTCGCCGCAACACATGCTCAGCCATGTGTGTGTGAGTGTTTGAGTGAGTTGGATTGCCGAGCCATTTTTGTATTTATTGTACAATAAAATATTATATTTACAGTAGTAGGTATACATAAATGTGAACCCCATTTTTGCGTTTGCATGTCTGTGTGCGTGTGTATGTGTGTGTGTGAACCCTTCTTTTGTACTTGTGCATGCCATACACTAATAGCTATAGAATTTTTGAGTCTGATATTTGATACACTCAGGCATACCCAATAAAGATTTAACGGTTAAATATTTAGTTTCATAATGGAAAATGCCCTATCCGTATACGTAATATGTAGAAGATTATGCAAACCGTGTGTAATATAACACTCACATGCAATTATTTTGGTAACAACTTGCTAAGTTAATTCAGTGGGCATCGTCATTGAAACTAAACATTGGGTATTCCGCATTCGGATCTTCTTACAGTTATTTTTCTAGCTCAAACTTACTTATTTTTTCCACTACTTATTTCTAGCTCTTTTCCCTTTTTTCAATGCTTCCTCCTTGCCAGTGTATGTGTGGTTGAGTTGCGCCAACTTTTTGGTATACTTTTGGGGGCTGCCATTTCGTTTATTCTCTTGCCGCAATGGTGGCAACCGGCAGCAGCAAAGGCAAAGGTTGAGGCGGCACAGTGGCTAGCTATTCGTTACGCCTCGCATATCGCACGCCCACAACACACACAAACACACACACACTCTCTAGTATAGAAGCAGCAGCAAACACCCTCCATTTCCGAATAGAAAAAAGTTTTCCTTCTATTCTTTTGTCACTCTCGTTCTCTCTTTTGCTCCCCTCTTGCCATGTTTCGTGGTAAAAAACTGAAACTATTTTTCGTATTTGTAAGATTTCAGCATTGGATAAAGTTGCACAACGGCCCCGTGAAAGCTTCTGACCAAAAACTAGACTTGTATGTGTGTGTGTCTGTGTATGTGCGATAAGTCCAATTTCTATTACGATTTCGATTATTTGTTATTGTTGTGTATTGTGATATTTTTGGCGTTGTGTTTCTGCTTTTACATGAGCTGACAACATTTCTCCATGTAGGTATGTATGCTGTATGTCTGCCAAAAAAATAAAATGGATGAAATTTTATACTTTTGCCCCAGCGTGTGTGCTCAAGGATAGAAACATATACAGCCAAGGCCTTGAATATGCCATGATGATAACTGCCATGTCCGTCCACATTTTTGGTTTTCGGATATCTTAAGCTTAATAACTTTTGGCAAAGTACAGATAATGCTGACAAATCGGTATGCCTTAAGTCCTGAAGTATATGGACCTTAAACTCCGATGCCAGATTAAGTTAGCTAGATAATACGCTGATGTAGAAACTAAAAAAGAATACGGAACCCAGTTAAAATGATACAAATAAATGCTAATAGGAATTAATAGTAAATTATAGATTTTTAATTTCTGCGTTTAATTTATTTGTGCCCAGTTTTATTTTTCGTCATTTTCCTTTTTGCATTTAAATTTAAGCATTCAATTCGTTTTTATCATGGTTTTCTTGGTAATGGTAATTTTTTTTTGGTTCATCGTTTGTTTTTCACACTTTTTTTTTTTTGTTATACCATTTAGTTTTTCATAGTTTCTTTTTTGTTTATGTTGCTTGTATGTGTTTATAGAAAGGAACTTTTATTTTGTTTGCTATTTCCTATGGTTATTGTTATTGATATTGTTATAAATTAAATATCAGAACTTGATACGGTTTTTCGGATATTTCGGTCGATCTCTATAGAAATTTGACAATGATGGGGGTTTTTACTTTATTTTTTATTTACAAATTTAAGAAACGAAATCGGTTGGCTGGTCACTGAGATTTAACATATAATTACTTCTTTAGTGGCTATATTAAATATACATCTTTGTATGTACATTTCGAGGTATTGAAAAATTGATGAGACCTTTTAACGACAGTCATTTAACACATCTGTATGGGCCCATAAGGCCCCCATAGCGTTAGGTCATAAATGGCGTAATTAACGCATATTAAATGGACATCATTAAAAAGTGCATATGAAGAAAAATGGAGTAGAGCAAAATCACATATGTATGCATAACATGCGAGACAGAGTCCGGGGAAATGAATATTAACAACCAATCCGATCCAATCTGCACCCAAAACGTTTCGTGTTGTTGTTATTGCTGTCGTTGTTGGTTTTTGCCGCAATTAAAAATTGTTTCATTTGCATCTTTGGTGTCGCTCGTGTGTTGACAGTTCCAGAAATGGGAATAATCACGCCAGTATATGATTTATACATATTATACCCGTATATTATATACATCATAGCACAATTTTGTTGTATTTTTTGTTATTGTTTTAAGTTGTCAGTTCATGTGGGGAGGCAAGTAAACTCAAGGTTAACCACACCATGGGCAAAAGCCAGTAAAAATGCTTGCAATTAAAATGCAGTTTATGGGCCAAGACTGACCCAGAGACATACCCCAAGAGAGAGAGAGAGAGAGAGAGAAAAAGTAAACAAACAAAAAACTGTCGGTTACAATTCATCATATCGGTTTATAGGTTTTATACAACAGAAAGCTGACTCTGTGTCAGATTTATCTGAGCTACCTATCTCTTTTGCTCGCTCAACGTTCCTCTCGCTTGTTCTCTCGCTGTCTTTCTCTTTGTGTGTGTGTTTGTGTTAAGCTGCTTGGCAATGACTAAAAAATGAAAGCGAAAAATTGCAGCAGACAAGTGGTTATAGCTTTTATATGGACCTGACAGAGTTGTCAAATAGCTCAAAAAGATAAAGTCCAAGAGAGAGAGAGAGAGAGAGGGGGAGTAAAAAGAGAATAGGAAAAATAAAATCCGATTTGTATAAGACCTTGAAAATCGCGTTTAAAACAAACCACTAGACCGTTATTGATTTCAATAATAATTTGATTTTCAAAAGAATTTCAACAGGTTAGTAATCTATGTATATTGAATTTGAATATAGTCAAGTGGGCTTTACGTGCCTATAACAAACAGAATTAGCCTAAAGTAAATTAATGATCGAGATTAGTGTATATTAGGCGTAGCATTTTCAATCAGATTGTACACAATCTTTGTTCAATCGGACAAATTTGCCAAACCACGGTAGAAACGAGCACTTTGTGAAAATGTGAAAACTTGCCATGGAAATTGTCGCCTGCATTCTTTAGCACACACCAAGCAAAGTAACTTGAACTTCGACCCCCATCTGACATGCATGTTCTATGCATAAACCGACAAAACGTTTAACAAACCAACACACATACACATACATATACATATACACATATATGTAGATTGCTGCACACCTTTGTGTGCACCTCGTAACTCCTTTTGCCCACCTTGCTCTCTCTCTCTCCTTTTTATAATGGAAGTGACCAACCCGCTTTTCCGCTTTATAACCAAATCGATTAAATGCATTGCGTGTTGTGTACATTTTAAATGCCAACTTGTCGGAAAAGAGGCGCGATAAAAATCCATTAATTTCATATATAAGCAACAGAAATAAATTGTGAATTGAAAGTGATATTTAAATTGAAAACTTAATCTATATGCAAATTTGTTATACTTATTCATTAAAATTTACTAAATAAAAAACTATTTCTTTCTTTTTTTTGCAGGTAAGCGCAACAAGACCAATGCATCTGGCCATACATTATAGATGATTTTCAGCTTGTGTATGTCTTACTATATTTCTGTGCGTGTCTGTATGTGTGTGTAAGCCTTTAACCCATCCCGCCGCTGCCTTTATATGTATCTTAGCCCTCATCATGTAGTACGATATACATATATTTAATAATGTGTGTGCATTTTAACCCCCATACTTTTATTAACGTCATCTTAAAGCAGCATAATGTAGTTTGTTGTATGCACACTCACACACAAATACACAAATGTATCCATAAACACATATATGTATAAAGTAATAAGCATATAACAATCTTTTTTAACCCAAACCTATATTCGACAAAGCAAATTCGAATTGGTGGTTGTCCTTTTTATATAAATTCTATTACACATTTGCATACAATTTATAGCAGGAAATTAAAAATACTTTTTGTTTGACAATTTGCCAGAAAACATTTTTGATATCCGCCTAAATGCGGAATAAATTGAAATGCTAGCAACTATACAACAGCGCATAACGTGAGGCAAACTTCAGCATACTGAAGTCCAAATACTCTTAAAGAAATAGTTTTTAAAACTGTTAAAATTTTCAATATAAATAAAATCAATAAAAACTCTGATATATGCAGAAGGGTATTTAGATAAAGAGATGTTAAATGTTTTATTCAAAACCTGGAAATCTGTCTCCCTTTGCATTAGAGTGATAACATTCCAATGTGAAATGTTTCACAAACCATTTATCAAATTCAAAATATCCTTTGCAAGGGCATGAATATATTTTAATTTAAAACTTTTCGTTGCCAGGTTTTATTTTTCTTTGTTTTTTTTTTTTAGGAGCTTATCGTATATAATTTATCTAGACAGTGAGAGGGAGAGATGGGAAAATATGGAAAATGGAAAGGAAGCTTATCGAATATGCATTTAATTAGCTGCCACCACAGACATTTACTGCTGGTTGGTGGAATTATTGAAATTAATACACACATACTGATATACAGATATAAGTATTTAAATACATGAGCAGGAGGTTTTCCTCTTCCTTTTCAATTTAAATTATTCCTTACTTTTCCTCCTGCTCTTAATTAGAAACTCATGAAGGCTGCGAAAGAGCTTTAGTCGTTCGTCCCCCTTGAGTGTTATTTCCGCTTCACTCACTCATTAGCTTCTTTGTGTGTGTCTTGAGATGACATTTTGATGCCAAGAAGGAGAGAAGAAGAGAGGAGACCCATTTACTAATAGGCACAAGATGAAAAGTGTGAAAAAAGCAAAGACTTTGGAAATTAGAAATTAGATAGTCTGAGCGATTTAACTTTCATCAGAGAGTTTGCAAGTATTTTAACAATTTCTGCTATAAAAATTGGTAAATAAAATTATTCTTTTCCATCACCGAAAACAGGAATTTATCGTAGATTGGCAAACAGATTAAGTTAATGAGCTTCGATTAAGTTAATTAACTTGGCCAAATCAAATTACTTATCATTCATTTACATATATTACATTGCACAAAACCGATTCATATTCACACAAATCTTGTGCACCGCCACCAAAAACAATAAACAATAACCAAGAAAACAAAACAAACAAACAAAATACTTATTTAAATTGAAATTTAAATTTTTAGAGTTGTGTAATTTCCTTTCCATAAATTACAAAATATTCTTTTTTCACTATCTATAAACAAAACAAAACAAAAAAATCAAAATATAATGCTAAAATTTATAGCTAAAGTAATTTATGGCATTCTGTGTCTACCCGGCAAAATACATTTCATTTTCTGTTTATACATATACACTTTCAAGATTTAGATATTAATCGGAAAGTTTATGATCTTTAGATTTATAAATGTCTGAAAAACTAAACGAAAAGGTGTTGGTAATATTAGCAATTGACAGTCTGGAATTATTCATATTTTTTTATATTAAATGTTAGTTAAATTTGTTTTAAATATCGCTAGCTAAGTCTTTATGGGAGTAAATAGTGAAAACTATAGATGCTTGAAGGATCAAGAGTAGTGTCATTTAGGGGTGTTAAATATGGGTAAAAAAGAACAAAAGGGGGAGGAGTCTGCTCCCAAACAAATGAAATAAAAACTCTATACATATACCAATATAAATATGTATACTTATATAAATTGACAACCTTATTTGGTATTCATTTGCTTAAACTGGACTTTTATTGTTGTTGTTTATTGTGGTATATGTAAATTATTTGATTAATAAATGGTTTGGTATGGTTTGTCATTAATTGAAATATTTATAATTGGTTTTAACCATATTCATGTTGTTGGTTTTTTTTCCTTTAATTTTCTCTGTAGTTGTTAGCTATAAAACTTGTTTGCATTTTAACATGAAAAATTTTCTTTCTGGTCCTTTAACATGTAGCCAATGTTGTTGTATGTTAATGGTTTATGTGTGTTTGTGTGTCTGCTGTATCCCGTATATGTGTGTGTGTCCTTGTCTGTATCTGTGTGGTAGTTTTGGAGATGGAGTTTATCGTAGATTGTCCTTAGTTGTTGTCATTGTTGCTGATCCACTTGACAAATGCTTATCGACCATGTACATATATTTATACATTTACATCTATGCATAAAAGTAAAAACTAAATCAACAATTTATAACAAGTTACAACATTTTGGTGAATTTTATGTAAATATCAACTGAACCAAGCAAACAACCAATTTACCAACCAATCGATTGAACAATTAATGAATAACAAAAATCTTACCTTTTCCCCCATTTTCCTACAATTTGCATTTTAAACTTTGGGTTTGGCCATCAAAATCCACAAAAATTGTTTGTCTACTATTTTATACCTGAATATATATATATATATATATAATATATATATTATAAACATATTTATCCCGTTATTTATACCAATATATACATATATATATATGCAAGCAAGTAGTACTTCTTCTTCATCCAAACACATAAATTATATTTAGTAAAGTGTATATGAAAAAAAAAAGTAATAATAATAATACCAAGCGAGAGCTAAAACTCAAATGAATTGAAAATGAAAATCTCAATTTTGTTTTACTCAACTTTACTCCAGTGGCCACAATTTTCCTTTTCTGGTTTCTCTTAATTGCAGGTTTCAGACACCAATAAAAGCGTTTGCCTGCCTGACAGCCACAAGGTAAGCCTTCATTACAAAAACCAACACTTCCTTCCCCCCCCAAAAAAAAAGATAAAACAAACAAACAAACCTCTCTTCCCATACTACGTCCCAAACCGCTGCTCAATTCATCCAAAAATTTCCTTAAATGTTTAGTTAAATTGCAATTGGTTAAAAAAAAAAACAAGAAAATAATACAAATTAAAAATCACATGTCTATATGTCTTGTCTAGTTTAGTTTTTGTATTGTGGTTTTAATTGTAGCATTTTTATGTACTATATTTATTGATTCTTGGTCTGTGTGTGCGTGTATGTGTGCGTCTTTGTTTGTGTGAGTGAGTGTGTGTCTGCATTGGCTGGTGAAGAAGAAAACCAACCTTATAAAAATAAAAATGATACAACAAACTGAAATTCGAAATATGTGTGAGATTTCTCTATTATTTTGTTTTTTAGTGTTTTATTTTTCATATAAATTTTTCTTAGTAACTAACATTTCAAATTAGTGGAAATTTAGTTTAAGTCTGTAAATGTTTTTCTATATTTTTCCTAGAATACCTAATCATATAATTTTATTTTAACATATTAGAAATATCTTTTGTATATATATATATATGAAATGGACTAAATTGCATAAAATTTCTTGTCTATGCACAAATCAATTGACAATGAAAACTTTTCCATATTTGGAGTAAAAACAAAAAGTCATTAAAGTGTGCAGCTGCTATTGTTGTTGTTGCCATTTTTCAAAAGTTTCTCAATTAGATATTGGCAAATATTGATATTACGTATACGCCTTGGTCTTTGCAGTAATGCTAGTAAGCTTTTAAGACTAAACACAACATAATAACAAAACAGTTATTATGTGTGCATTGTGGCCAATAATAACAATAACTGAAGTAAAATGCGAGAGATTTTGTAGCTGTTGCTTGGTTGTTACTGCAATGAGACGCCCCAAATGGGTAACCTGCTGTGTAAATGTTGCAATTATTATGTCCTGTTGGCTATAATTTTATTGTATGTGGCTCAAACAATTTGTTAGACATGCGAAACCGAGGCAAAGAAAAGGAGCACGGGAAAGAGCGAGAGTGAAAGCAACATGTGCAAAGGGAGAGCCAACCGGGCATATAGTCAGGTAAACAATCTTAACGATTGCTCTGTTTCAATCCAACAAAAGCCATTTTAATGTTTCATAAATGGGCCGAACGTGTTTACGGCTAAAAGGCCTTGCTGTGTGTCAGTGCGTCTGTGCGTGTGTTTGTTAAGGTCAGAACACGTTTCAGCTTCAGGTGTTTAATGCCGAAAATATCTTCTTCACTACTCTCACTCTCTCTCTCTCTCTCTCTCTCTCTCTCTCTCTCTCTCTCACCCTCGGCCTAAAGCCAATGAATATCCATGTTGCACATTTGGTTATTATTGTTGCACTTGACAGAGCCTTAAGGCATATGAAACTTATGGCAAAAGGTGATACCACAGAAGGCAACCTGCTGTGAATTGAGTCAAATGACCTGAATGCATCTCCAGATGTATAGAGTACAGTTTAATTGTAAATGCTTTTAGTAATCGATACAATTTGAAAGGAGTTATGAATTGGTTTAATGACTTTTTAAATGGATGTGCAAGTTGCATATGTTTTAAGAAAAAACTTGCCATATAATTTCAAATTGCTTGCGCACACACACACTAAATATATAATTGTATAATCACAATCGTAATCGTTTATAATGACAACACTTTAGCGCCATATTACACATCATAAAAACACACACACACTTGTAAAGAGAGAGAGAGAGAGGACGAGCGACAGTAATAGTATGCGTGTGTGTATGTATGAGGAAACAACCACAACATCAATTACGAGAGGCGCGCGCCATGTTGAGTAAAGGCTGCCAACATTTACACTTACAATACATAGACAAAGAATCAGGGACGAAACTAACAGCACAGGGCGCCCAACTTCAACTTCTTTCGTATTACATCTGCAGCAGATGATAAATTATCAGTTTTTCAATTTCTCCTCTTTAGTTTCGTTTGCGTTACAGTCCGCCCCTGGCTAAATGCAAGGCAATGCCAACAACAGCAACAGCAACAAATTACCGCCCTCTTTTGGCGGGCTGCCTGCTTGCCATTATTTATCTGCTAATGTGTAATTATAAACAATTTTGTTGTTTGCTATTTATTATGTTGAAAGGCAATAAGGAAGAAAAAAAAACTCGTTGTTGCATAAATGTTGCATTATTTGTGGGTGCCATTTTACCAAACAATCCTTAGAAAAAATGAACGATAAATATCGCATGCAAATCACATGTTCTAGTTGTGTAGTGCGTGTGTCTAACACATTTGCAGCCATCACATTGCTAAACCGAACTGATACGCCATGTGGAACCAAGGCGCATATGTGTGTAGTAATCTAGCGGGAGGGGAATGAAGGTGTTTTTGGTGTAAAGGTGCTAAAATATTTGAAGCGAAAATGAACAAAATGCCATGAAACATGCAAACTACGCGAAACAATTTTAATTGCATTGCAAATTTATGTTTTAGAAATTAAAACTACACGTTTGACTCTTGTTGTGGTTGGCAGAACGGGCAAAGCAGCCGCTGCGCTTAAAAGTAGGCAATGCTAAAGTTAAAACCTTAATTTTTTGCATTTAAAATAAAGTAACAGTATTTAAATTTCAAATAAAACTAAAAAAAAATCTACAGCTTAGAATAAATATCATATATAGGTTTTACAAATAAACATGCAAATTTTATAGAATTTTTTATACAAATTTTGGTCATATTGCTTTGTTTTCTTGTCACTCTGATTTCTGAAAACTTTTATAATTACGATTTCGAAAATATGTACAAACTTTCTTTTCTTGATACACAAAATTATTGTTGTTTGGAATATAAATTCTTCTTTAATCATCTCTTAAACTTTGCTTGTTTTCATCGCAAAGCTGACAGGTTTAAATGTTAGACGAAACGTATAGCAAATAATTTTGAAGCCGACATGTGTCATTTTCCATTAGCTACAACGAACAAAAATATACCAAAATGACAAATCATTTTTTATCAGATATTTTCAGCTCATCGAGGTACTCGAGCCACACTAGTTAATCAACCTACCGACTTTGTATTTTGATTTGATTCCAAATCAGTTATTTTTCTTCACCAAATCGAGACAAGACTTTGCCATTTCAGCATATGGAAACGAAAAACGGACTTAAATTTGTTGAGCTGCTTTTATAATTTTCAATCTAAGTGCTATTCGCTATTAAGCCCCAGCAGTTTGGTGAAATCTTTCTAAAACACTACCAAAACGCTGCGGCCTCTACTGCTCCAATTATAGGTAACCCTATCACCTGATGCGCCAATTTTGGTCTTTTTCTGTTTTTTTTTTTTGTTTTCTCGTATTTTCAGATGCGTTTTGGGTTTCGGTCTGTTTTGGCTGTGACACTTTTAATTTTCCATTCTCTTGCTTTGCGCCATTTAGCAGGAAGTGTATTGTTGCGGAAGAAATAACCAGACAGAGCGACGCATTTTAACAGGATTTTTCGTTTTGTTTTTAGCCCGGGACAGCAGCTTTAATTAAGCCCAGGGCCAAATCAGTTTTGACATTTTTTGCTCGCCCCAACTCTCTTATTTCTATCTGCCTCTTGTTTTGCACTTGACTACATTTTGGGTTAAAGGGCAGCAAGTTTTCCATTTATTTTGTGTTTTTTTTTTGGTATTAAACAAAAATTCTTTGCTCTGTTAAGTTTTGTCAGAATTCCTAATCATTCATCAGTGTGGGACCACTTAATTTCCTACTCGGCGTATACGCAATGTGCCTCTAATTTCCTTGCTCACGACAAAGAGAATTAAGTGTCTGCTAACTGACTGCCTGCGTGCCTGTCTGACTGTCTGACTGTCCGTGTGCCTGGCCAAAGCCTCTACAATACATTGAGTTTTCAATTTTGATGGAACGAACATTGTGAAATATCACCCGAGGGTTATGGCAAAATATGTGATTGTTCCATTGCCGATGATGATTATGATGTTCGCCAACGAGATGATGAGGCTGACGATGATAATGATTTATGCATTTGGACAAAGCAAACGCCTTTGGCGTTAAGTGTTTTATGTAAATTTGCCGAATTCGCGTTTTCAATTTTGACCTATCCCTTTTGCTTTATCACTTCTTCCCTCTCCCTTCTTCTTCTTTCCTCGCTCTGTATACTACTGTCTGGGTATGCAAATTCGGCTCATAATTTGCTTTGGCTGAAAAGGGGAAATTACCAAAACTGAACTGTAGTGTAAATTCATCCGCCACTTTTAGAACTGAAACTTTTCATTTAGCAAGTTTTAAAGCCCAATGGAAAAACAGCAGCCGCAGCAGCAGCCACCGTCGACAGCAAGAAGCAAAAGATAGTTTTACTTGATTTTATGGCACACATGACCCATTAATAAGTGCACGAAATTTGCGTCTAAGCGCATGGGAAAAGGCAAGGTGCATGGTTGGGTGCGTTGGTGTTACTGGCAACTGGCCCAGCACGTTGTCAACATAAATTTTGGTCTCTCCACACTGATTCTCTGTTGGTGGTTGGCCAAAGTTTACTTTTGCTGGCAATTTCAATGCACTTATCTAACTGGAGCAGCGAGACAAATTTAATGCCGACTTAAAGATGTAAACTTTCATAAATTTTCACAATCATCTACACATCATGCATTTAATTCGAACAAATGGCCTAAATCATAGGCGCCTCAAGGCCGTTAGGTTATAGATAGAGGCCATAGTTAATACTAATTCACATGAGATGTATCTAATAGATACCGTTAAGTGATATCGGCACACAGAGAGGCAAACTCTTGACGTTCGCCTGCCTGCTGGCATGTCGAAGATAATGAGTCAAAAAGCGGAAGCTATGAATAAATTTACGTTGCAGCCGCCCCTAACCATGCACTCACATACACACCCACATACCCACACATACAGGCATCACGAATTCATCTATTTATATACATATCAGTGCTTAATATGCACGCCACGTTGAGAGCGTCATGGCTTACAAATTTGTATGTGGACCCATTGATTGCGAAACCTCGTTTATAACCACCAACAACCTCCTCTAATCTACGTCTCCTCTTTAATCTCCTCCTTCTGCACAATAGACGCATTGACCCAGAGGCATATTTAAGTTCACAACAATTGCTTGGCATACGCATAAAGACGTATACATTTATTTATGTATAAGTGGAGTGCAGTGTGCTTTAAGTTCCTTTATGCAACAAATAATAATTCTGTGAATATCATATTTATTCATGTCAATGCCAAGTGATTTTACTTAATAGGGAATGATCATGAATTCAAAAGACTAGAAATAAGCCTCATTTACGATATCTCAATACAGTGTCAAAGTGTTGGAAAATCTATTTAATTGGAAACAAATTTAACTATGGTAAACCAATTTAATCAAAATCATTCACCGAATAACCATTTCAGACCAGATATTTACCACAAATAAATAATAACTTGTGCTTTAATAGAAGCCTAAGGATAGGCAACTTTAGTTCCAAATGAAAGATTGACAAGTTATGCCTTTTACGAATTTAAGTCTTCTTTTATTATAATATATGTAACTTGATCAAACGTTACTTTTGGGGAAAGGAAAAAGAAAAAAAAAGATCCATAAAAAATACGCAAGCCATTTCAAATCAGAGTATTTAACTTATTTATGCCAGTTAGTTGAACTCTGTAGTAAATGCTGAAACGCTTCAAATAAATCGATCCAGTCTATTTTCGCTATGACATTTAATATATCATCACTGCAAGAGACACCATGTGGGGAGCATTGGCCTTCTGGTCAGGTGAGGGAAATTCAATTAAACTTTTGTTCATGTCAGATTTTTAAGTATTCCCCCACAACCAGGATCCCTCAAGCCGCCTTTTGGCTTCGTTGTATAATATTAGAGTCCAAACTTTCTCCCATTCCCTCAGTCTCTCTCCTCCCACGCCTGGGTCCTGTTATACAAATATCAAGTCACGTTGGCCACGTTTCACATTTGCAGCGGTTAGCTGTTTCACATTTTGTGCAGCTTTTTAAATAAATATTTAACTTACTATAATTGGAAATTCAAAAAGTGCAATTAGTTTAACAAAAAACAGAAACAAAAAGGAATTGTGATAAAAAAAATGAAAATTTAATAAAAAAAACTTTTGAAAAAAAGTTTTCGCCTGTTTCCAGTTGGTTTTTTTTCGCCTGAAATTTGTCTTCCTTAATTGATTGTTGTCTTGTTGTGGGGAATAATTCTGATGATGCTGCTGGCAGGAAGAAGGAAATTTAGTTACAAAAGTTATAAGCAAAAAGAAAATATATATCTAAGGTTTAGCTTAAAAGCTTTAAGCAATTTTTTTAACATTATGAGAGTGTACTAAAAGTGACTGGATGGCCATTTACATTTTTAATTTCATCTAATTAAAAACAGAAAAAAACTAAGGTAAAGAAAATAGATTAACTGAAATGTGGAGCAACGAATATGTATGAGAGAACTTAAAATGGCAAACAGAAACCAGAATAAAATTCAACAAATGAAATGTGGAACGATTGTGGCATAAATAGCAGAATATCCATGTCAAAATACACTTACATTTCAGATGAAAGAAATATAATTAAACTTAAATTTTAGGTTATTCTTTTACATTTTCGATTAAAATAATTAAAGAGAGAATTTATTGAGTTTTTCCTATAGGAAGCCTTTTAAATTTTTCTTTGAAATATGTTTGCTTACGATTTGCGTGTTTCGTCTTTTTTCTGTGCCGACAAAAGTAAATATATTTTTAATAATCTTACCCAGTCAGGACACGAGGGTTAGGGTATACAAAAAGGGCAGATAAATATTTAACAAGCTGCATGAAACGGACTCATCCATACACACACACACACACACGCACTTGGCACACATACTTGAAACAACTTTCAGAGCATAATGCACACATAGATACACGTTCATACACACACACACACACACACACACTTGTGGAAACAAACAAACAGACATAGAGTTGGTTCTTGAACATTAAACAACAGCAACGTAACAAAATATTCAACGTGTAATAAATTTTTGTTCGTACTTGGCAACAAAGTTTTAGACTCTCTACGAAAAAGAATAATTTTTAACTCCCCCAAAGTTATTTTTAAAGAGAGAGAGAGAGAGAAAGAAAAAATTTAGGGTAAAAATAACAGAATAAAAGAATATACTTTTTATGCAAAGACTTTATTCGTTGCTCTCTTTCTCTCTCTGTCATTTATACCTTTTGTCTATGGCTTATCAGACAACTGAGACGTCTGCTCTTTGTTGTAGCCGTAAATAGGCTCAAAATCACGCCCATGTATAAAAGTTTTGAGTGTAGTTTTTTCTCGACTTTTTTGTAGTTTGTGGTATTCGCATTTCCCTACCAGACGCGGTTCATTGCACTAGCAAATACAAATTACAAAACGCGCTAGAGTTTTATTGCCCGGAAATGCCATTGACTCGGGCCTGGCTGACTCTGGGATTGTAGTGGTAGAGCCTGCAAAAGTTTTAGTTAGACGTACGGTATTGCAATTGTCGCATGTTCAAACGCAGTAAACGGACATATGCAAAAGGATAAACCAATGTGCAGAGGTGCAGAGAATGGCGCAAAAGGAATAAAACAGAAAACGAAAAAAAGCCCAACAATGAACGAGCGAACTTCGATTATGGCAGCTAATAAAAATTTGGCCTAGGCGCGCTTTAAATTGGATTTATGGCCAATTTTATGGCTCTCCTTTTTTTTTTTGGTTCTTTTTATACTTCTTGTTGTTGTCAACGCCTTGCTTGCAAGTCATAAAAATTCAATTATTGTGAAAGAAACCAGATAAAAAAAGAATACGGGTAAGAACAGCAACAGAATGAAAGGAGTGAGACGCTGAAAAGTATGCCACAATTTAATGTGGCTTTGACACACATGCATAGAAGTTCTTGTGTGTGTGCATACTTGACACAGGATGCTCATGCATAAAACTTGAGCAGAAAATGGGGGATACAAGAATTGCCAAAATGCAGGAAAACTCTCAGCAAGCAACTCAAGCGCCTTGAAGTGTGCTTTAATATGTATGCAAAACGGATGCGCGTGTTCTGTGTTTTTGTGGAGGAGGCTTGCCAAGAAAAACATGAGGAATAGAGCAAAAGAAGCACAGAAACCAGAACATAAGAAGACGTTTTCATTCTCGCAAATGTCCTTGTGCAAGCTCTAACTTAAATCCCTCCCAAAATTTGATTAAACCGAATATACAACTATTTAAAAGCTTAATTTACAAGAAATTCATTAATTTAAGTTTTTTCGGTATTCATTTCTTTGAGTTGCAGTTATTTGATTTTAGTATGCTAAATTTTCTTCTTAGATCATACTGTCAGAGTTCTCGGCTTTCCTTTGAGCAAAGAAGAACAAACAAAAATCAATCTTTGAGTTGCCTTTTTTTTATCTCCTAGCTACTTTGGCTTTTGTGTGTGTAGTTATTAACCTCATTTTAGCTGGCTTTGTACTTGATAAGCCTTTTAGCTGCTTGTATGCTTATTTCTAAGTATCTGTATGCGTGTGTGTGTTTTGCAATATGTATGTCAATATTGTAGCATACATCTTGAGCTATAAGCCGAGGGCAAAGGCAACATTTTGTTTGTACTTACTTGTGTGTGCATGTATGAACATAATTGGCCCCCACAATACTGGATACTGATTTTGTGCATTAAAATGATATCTGCTTTGAATGATTGACACACCAAGTGGCACATCGGCTATAAAATAACTTACATGCCAAGGCATTTGATATCCCATCGAAGTCAATTTAGGCCCACTTTCATTTTTATTCGTACATTGTTTAAACGGCGGGTCTCATTGGCGTATAGTGTTGCTCACATTATACAGAGTGTGTAAAATCTGTTTCACTCTCTTAGTCACTTACTCTTAGAGACTGTGTGACATGTTTGATAAATTGTTTGATTAATGGACGCATGTGCGTAAATACGATTTAAGTGCTTTGGCAGTCAAGATTTTTCTACTCAACCAAGGGCTTACATCTGTATCGATAAGTGAGCCGAGAGAAGAGCCCAAAAGAGTGGAAGAAGAAGATTCGCCACTTCATATACTTGCCATTAAAAATAATAATTTTTGCTCTAGCCTAAAAGCATACACTCCACACTCACTCAAACGCAACCACACACACACACACACACACACATGTACTCAGTGAGAAATGAAACAAAATCTGTCGGATGCTGGGCAATGTTCATAAATCAAAGTGACGCTTCACCCCTTTTCCCCATTGCTATGCCTCGTCGCCGCACTTCCGCGCTCTCATTAAAAAATGAGCGCCATTTTGGCACAAAACAAAAACGGAACAAAAAATTGCATGTCCCGTGCACTTGCTTTAAGCACTTGCAAAATGCATATGTTGAGGGAAACTCCACTCGAAAAACTAACACATCATAAATCTTGCAGAAGTATCCTTAAGCATTCAACACACACGCATATGTACATACGTAAACGTACACGTATGTACATATGTAAAAAAAAACTCATCCTCATGAAAGCGAAAGAGCAAAAGCGAAATGCAAAAACAAGAAAAATGAAGGAGGCTGAAGATTTTTGCTTCCATTTTTTTTATTTTTAATTACAAAAGCCTTCAAACAGTTGGTTGGTGGTCGGTCGACTGTGTGCATATAAATATGCAACACTATATTTCTTTCCTTAATGGGTGTGTGTGTGTGTGTGTGTTTTCTCTCTGGTATCTTTGCTTTCTTCTGAAAAATTTGCTTCAGGCCACGAAAACACGCTTGCATTACGCCTTGGCAGTATTAAGCTTTTCACTTGCCTTGCTGTCATCGGCTTGCCAAGTTTTTGGTAAACGAAAATAAAGAAGAAAATGCAGAGAAAAATACGTGGAAACTAGCCGCATTGAAATTCGTCTAACGTCACGTGCCATGCGTCTACTTTCTCATGCCTTAGCCCCTGCTCTCTTCAGGAATCCATATGTTCTTATCTTTAATAAAACTTACGTCCAAATGTTGTTATTGATTGTCAGCTAGCCTTAAGCTAAGCCACAATGGGATAAATCAACAAAATCATTGACTAAATTTGGAAAAAATAACAAATTTTGAACCAAGTGAATCAAATGTTTAGCAAATTTGATTGCCTGATTAGAAACAAACTAAATGACATTAAGTTAGATATTAATCTAGAATGGCTTAGAGTACAACTAGTCAATTGCTTAATAGTTTTACTAAAATTTTGTCATTGCTGTCCCACTGTTCTTCTTTGGGAAGTGTGATAAAGTTTGCTTGAAGTCAGCTTGGCCTAAAAACTAAGTACTAACTTATTTGGCAAAGTATTGAGATTAAATTCTCTTCAGTTCTTACGAAGGCTTTAACCTCCATGTACACTTTCTTTCGCTCAGAAAAGTTTATTTGAAATATCAGAGTTACATTTAAAATAACATTTATTTTGTTAGTCTTTTTTTCACTTCTGGGAATTTAAGTTTGGCATTTGATTCGATTTTTTGTCGCCATTTTCCTGCTACCATTGCAGTTGCTAGTCTTCTCGTTTTAATGACACTTCAACTTCCGCTTTTCATTTGATTCTCTGCTTCTTGTTTTGTTGCGCTTTTTTTTTTACTTTTTTATAGACTCCTTTTCCTTTGCTCTGCTTATCCAGTACTCTCCCACTGGCAACAATTTTCCACTCTTGGGCATAATCATCATTATCATCATCATCGTCATCGTTCTCGTCGTCGTCGTCGTTGTCCCCCCAAAGGGAAATGCAATTTGCGCACAAAGAAAACAACAACAAAATTGACTTTGCCTGTGACTATATAGAGTACATTATAAGAACAAAAAATAGAACTTAATTTCCTAGTAAATGTAGTTTAGTTGATGTGTTTTAGATTCAGCATTTTCTTTCTTTCATAATTCACCTTAATCATTAAAGTCATGATATCAATTAAAGTCTTACTAATATAAACATTTCTTCTCATTTTACAGGTTAGTATCTAAAAATAGAGCGTATAAAATATCCAACTATATGGGGTAAGATTATTTGATTTAAAATTATGGTATAAATAAATCCAGTCTCTCCTTGTTGCTCCTCTGCAACAGAAGAGTATTAATTAAGCGTTAATTAATCGAAAAATACAGGAAGCATAAAAGGAAATTGTGTAACCTGATCAGTGCATATTTAATTAAATAATCTCTCGCCATTTTTTAAATATATCCATTTACGAATACAATCAAATTTAACTACTGATTTTCAGAAAAATGTTATGAAAATTATGGAAAACCGATTCTTAAATGCCCTATGGATTAGTCTTCAATATTGTTAAGCCACTAAAAACTGTTTTGAGTTCTGAAACTTTGAGTATTTCGTTAATTTCAACAACAAAAATCAAAACTGGGTAGTTAAATTATAAAGGCTTTTGTATCCTTTTCGGAATCCATTGCCGACTCTTATATACCCTTTCAGACCTAGTGTGCTTACAGGGTATAATAAAAAAGTCCAATTACTGCTCGGTAGAAGCCTCAACTTTGAAATGATTTTGACTTTTTTTTCGTTGGTTTTCTAATTGGTTCGCAAAAAGTTGAGTTCCCGTTGAGGTTTCCCGTACTTTTAATAAGAGTAACATTAAAAAGGTACAAAATTCTATGGCAGAAAAAAAAAACTTTAATTAAATTTCAATTAATAGGCAGAAAATCTGCATTTAAAACGCCATTTAGTAACAAACAATTGCATGCAATTAACTAGCATAAATTGTTTAAGAAAAAAACTCATAAAATCAGAGTTTAAATTGCTTCATTCTCGCTATTTTTTTGTTTTTTTTTTTTTTTTTTGCAAAATGTAGTTTGGTCAGTGCGTAGCAAAAAACTGCAATACAAACTCATGTTTTAACATTTAAGTAAATATGCAAAGAGCCAAGAGGGAAACAATTTCACGGTGAGGATGGTGGGGGAGAAGGAGGAAAGATGAAAAATACAAAAATGCCAACCAGCCATGAAAAAAAATGCAATAGTGGACATATTCTCAGGCTGGCAGTTACTTCTGTTGCAGATATATGTACGTATGTGCCCAAAGGACCAATCTGGAGATATTCCTGCTGTTTGTGGGTGGTGCTTGCTTGATCGGGGGTAAAATCGAGGTGAATGTCATTCTGTTGTTAAATGTTAAATCCGTACATTTATATTAAAGGAATGCCAAAAGTTGGCCCTACAGAGAGAAAGAGAGAGAGGGACTCGTCGTGTGTGTTCTGTGCCATGAATTATAATGTCATACAATTTTGTACAATTTGTATTGCGGCATCTAAATGGTCATGCATGGGTTTACTATATTGGGGGCATTTGCATAATACGTAGAAAATGGCGTAGGAAAAATCAAAGAATGTGCCGGAGCTAACGCCCTAGTCTCGGCCATCCACATATGTGTGTGAGCTGTGAGAAAAGAATCAACAAAATGGCCAAAAAGGATAATACAAGTTAGACTCTATCTACAGACAGTTGCAAAATGACTTTATGGTCACTGAAGGAATAAAAAGTTAATTTAAAGATTTTTACGAATTTCTTCAATAATCAAATCCAAATCAAAAGAAATAATAAATTGAAAACTTTTTTGATTACAACTTGATCTCTCTCAGCCTTTTTAGAAATGTGAGCAGCTGCAATTACATCATTTTACCAAGGATATCAAATTTTGGCAAGTCCCTTTCAGGACGACGTTATTATATCTGCACTTTAGTCAAAAAAAAAAAAAAAATAAAACCACTTTGAATAAATTTCATAGTCGCACAAACACACACACAGGCACTCAAACAATTAGTTGTAGTGGTAAAGAGAGGAGTAAAAATCTCAAGAAGAGAAGAGCGGACCAAGTTGAGGTTGAGCCAAAGGTAAAAAGAGAGAGACGGAGAGAGAGAGAGGCAGGTGACGGCATTGTCGTCAACTGAAGCCCTATGAAAAAGTTTCAGTTTTTGCGCAAACAAATTGGATTATTCGATTACGTGTTTGCCCCCAAAACGAGAACAGGTGTAAAGGCAGAGGGTATAACATCAGGTATGGTTGAAGAGGAGGAGGGCTGAAGGGCCGGGCCCTGGAATGAGGTTAGGGACAGCTCATTGTAAAGCGGCCAAGGGAACAAGTTTTATGAGCAGTTTGATTTGGTTTCTTTTGGAAAAAAAAACCAACCCCAACAATAGTTTTTCCTCGTGGGTTTCGTTTCGGTTTCCGATTTTCGTTGCTTTTTGTTTGCCCATAGACAGTGTAAGTTAATCCAATACATACAAATTAAAACTCAATTGACAAGCACACCAAAACTTTTCTTCTTTGCTACACCAACATAGAAAAACTATTGAGAATTGTTAAAAAAGAGATTTATAAATAAAAATGTGGTTAAACTGTGATTTGACAGCTCTGAACATGGACCCAAAAAAAAAAATGGAAAAGGACAATTTAAAAAGCTAATCCAAACAATTTAGAATTTTTGGTTAAGAAACTCTTTTATACATATATAATTACTAGAATACTTAGTAACATTCTACGTATATTCTTTTAAAGGGTCTAAGTGCTTATTCCTTATCTGGAAAACCCGTCCCTTTTTAATGTATATTAACTTAACTTTGTTTAGGTTAAATAAATGGTCTATTTAAACCGAAAATATGACTGCCCGAAACGCATTCACGATGTATCGCAAAGTAACAGTTTTGCTCATCTCTGTCGTTAAAGAACGAGTCAAAGCCTTTTGACAAACGTTCAGATTGATTTAATTTATTATATACCCACATATGTACATATATTTGAAAAGCATAAACTCCTGCAAAAGGCCCGCAGCATGTGGGTAGTTATTTTTAATTTCAATTTCAGAATATGAAAGGTCAGTCTTTTCTATATAATAGCAGAGAGGGTGGTGTAGAGAAGGGGCCCGCAGCAACAAACTGGCAAACAAACAGCCAAGAATGCTGAAAGTGTGAGATGGGGCAAGAGGCGTTAAAGTAAAGTGTGAAGCAAAAAGAAAATGATACCCCAAAAGAGGCAATGGCATAAGATGTTTTGGCATGTTAGATGTTTCTCAGACAAAATCAATAAAGTTTATTCAGAGAAGAACCAAGTACTACTTGTAGTTAAATATATGTTTGTTTTTCTTTTTTTTTTCTCTTCTTTGCTGACTTGGCAAAACAATTAACCCTTTAGGTGGCAATTGGTTGCTGAATATTTAAGGGAATGTGTTGGGTTGGCGTGGGTGTGTGTATGTTGATTGAAAACTCTTGCCTCAGCACAAAAACCAACGCCACTTGGTGAATTTTAATTGCCCTTCAAGGCATGGCTTGACTGGCGTCTTGAATCAGGGCCATACGAAAATATTCTTTATACCAACAACAACTTGAAGGCTTGAAACTTTAAAGGCCAATCACAAACGCAGTTTAATTAAAGTTTATGTTTACATTTCTCAACTTACTTTCCGGGTGTGCGTGTGTGTGTGCCTGTGTGTGTGTGTGTGTGCACTCGTATATTTTAATGAGGTTAAACAAATGAGAATTACGCATACGCCATGTGTTGCAGTGAAAAAAACTCACAGCTGGCATTTATGGCATAAGAGTGATGAAGTTCAGCTCGCAGTGAGTCACGTCAAAAGGGAAATTTAATAGACCAAGTTCAAGAGTTTTGAAACATTATTTTTCACCCGTTCAAAATTAGTTCAAACAATTACTTTTAATAACCAATTGCCAGTGGCCTATAACTAACTGAGTTTAAAGTAATCCTAAATGTGTTTCAAGTTATTTATAAATTTTTGTAAGCCAGAAAGTTAAAATTAAATTTAACAATATATTTTGAAGTATCTTTTCAACAGTTTCCGTCCACATTCATACCTTAAAGAAAGATTTAATAAATATTTGTTCATGGCATACACAACCACCATATATATCTAGAGTCAATAAAATACTGAGACAAAAATATTGAACACAAATTTTACTCAGAATTGACACTAAATCATAGCCAACTGAATTGAAGAACTAAAGTGAATGTTCTTGGAAATAAATTGACCCATTATGTATATTTCTCGTAAAACATTTCAATGAAAAGGTCTTTTCTGTGTGGCTTTGATTCCAGACGCACTAGTTGCACAATGTTGCTTATAACTCCCATTGAATTTTTTACATTTTAATCATCTTGCTGAGTTTGTAATAGTCCTCGGCTTCACTTGTTCGTCAACAGCAGGTAAACTTTCAATTAAATCAGACCCCTCTGGTCCCTCGATTTTGGTCTTGTTCCCTCTTTTTACTCCACTGTCGTCATATTTTGTATTTGTATTTTGTTTGGTCTTTTACCTGCTATTTTGTCGCATGTGTCCAGCTGTGTGCTAAGCTTTGGGCTATTGACCAGGACCAGGCCATGGTTCGGCCGGTCTGGTCTCGGCAACCTGCTGCTACTTTGTTGCCACTTTTCGCACCCGCAGCGAGTGAAGAAAACTCAAACATCGGGTACCCTGTGTGTGCCTCGTCTGCATCGTCTGGGTATTGTCAACAAACATGTTTCCAGGTTTCCTTTTGTTTCACAATGCCATTTTCTATTCCGTTTCTCTTGCTTTTTTTGTTTTTAGGTAAATGAATGGCATTGACAGTTGTTTCAGCCTTGCTGAAGGCTGCAGCAGCACTTAAAGGCTAATCCTTCTGGCTTTTTACTGCATCAAGATGCAAACGGTTAAGTGGGCAAAGTAATATGCACTTTTTGCGATAAAAGGCAAACGTATGAACTTGTCGCGTTTTGGGCTTGTGTGTTTCATCTTCTTCATCCACCTCCACCTCCAAGTGACTGTGCGTGCGCCGGAAGCCATTGCGGGTTAGGCACGAAGACAGTCAGCCAGCCACATGGGTAGGAACTGAATGCGTGATGAACAGGTAACGGAAGCACAAGCCGCGACACTTTCTGACAGTTGGAATGGCCACCTCCAATTCTTTACCTCGCTGTAACCGGCAAATGACAAGCTTCAAGCCAAAAAGGCAATGGCAACGACTCTTTAACCCTCTTCTCAAGCCCATCTTACTTGCTCTTTCTCTCTCTCTCTCGTTTTCTGTGTCCCCTTGACAGGGATTAGGAATACATTGTCTCTATAACAGGACAAGGTATGAAGAGAGACATAAAGAGGCGAATCAGTTGCAGTTCGGTTTCTATTCTTTTGTAGTAGTACTCGTCGTTGTCGTAGTCAGTTGTTGTCAACTCTTTTTGGTTCAAGTGTTTGTTGCACATTTGAAAGGCTTCTTTCTTGTGAGAGACGGCAACAAATTAGCGTTTCAGTTATTTTTATTCTGACAATTTCAGTTTGCTTTTCAGTGTGCGACCGGCAACAGTTAACGGAATGGAATTCATTATGATTTTCATTGAATAATTGTGAAAGTGAAAAAGTGCAAGTACTTAAAACGAATTCATTAATTGAAGGTTTAAATTGAAAGTGGATAAGCCAAAATGAACTACTTAGAATCAATGCTATGGTAAGGCAAATAAAACTAGTACAGAAGAACTGTAATTAATTTAGAATGAACTGTAATTCTCACGTACTAACAAGAGTTTTCTAGAATTTAATTAATTCTATCCCAAAAGAGATTAACTTACAGTTCTTAACATAGTTTTTACATTCTATTGATTTACACTTTGAACGTCATTTTACTCAAGCAGTAGTGCACTGCTGTCAAGCAGACACTGCCAAGCAGTGTCATATCCGTTTCCGTCAAACTTTTACACTTCTATAAAAAACTTCTATATTTAAAAAAAAGGAAAAAAATGCGAATTAAAAATTATTTTACATTTTAAATAGATTTAATACTTTGCACTTTATTAACTTTTTCCATTTTTTAATGGCATTAAATGTGTTGGCATGAAACTTTCAGACAGCCACTTTTTGCTGTAGTCACACACTGCTGGTCAGATTATGGAAAGTTGTGAAACAACAAGAACAACCACAAGGCAAAACAAATCAAGTAAAACTTTCATAACTTAATTAACCAGAAATTCATAAACAATTTCTGTGGGCCCATAGAAGTATGCAGCATTTTCCATTTAAATGCCACGACAAATGGCTAAGAAGATTCTGATGTGGGAATTGCCATTGGCAGAGACTCTTTCTACCTATTGCCAAGAAAGACGGGGCAACGGGGCAAAAAAAAAACAGAAGAAGTCTGCTTACTTTGGCCAATATTTGTTCACGTAATTTCCCATTGCTTTTTGCTGTTATTTTTTTTTTTTCTTTGCCAATGGCCCTTGGCCAATTTGCTTGCTCACTCAAATGATGCGTAAAAATCACATTAGCGTTTTGGGTTGTTCTCTGTTCCGTTTCGTGAATCATTTTCGTTTGCTTAAAGTTCATCCAAGTTGTGCAATTAAAGCTGACCAAACATAAATCCAGGATCTTACCGATTGCTTACTTGACATTTAACAGAATTCCGCAATCAAATTATGAAAATTTTCGTTTCGAAAATGGATTTTTTTTTCAACAGATTTATTTTTTATGTATGTTTCTTTATATTTGCCAGCATTTTTGTGTGTGTTTTAGAGCTAGCCTTAGTCGGTATAATGCTTTTACTATCCTCTTTCCCCTCTTTATTCCTAGTAGATTTTTGTGCTGGTGGTCCTGTTGCAGTTGCACTTGCTGTTAGCCTTGTGATGGGAGCATGAAAAGCATTTCACACATGGCAGCATTTTTTAATTTTGCCAGGCAGCTTTTACAAAAATGAACATACACATACATACGCATAGTCAAACACACACACAACACTCAGTTGCACACACACACACATTTTCACTTACTAATTAGAAATAAAAACGCGCATTGCATTTGCTCATTATATACATGAGTATTTTTTGTTTTCTAAGTTCCTCTTTCGTTTTTGTTAACTATTCTGGCCATATATGGCGGCATAGCATTAGTTTGAAAATAATAGACTCCCCTTCGTCTGGCTAGCTGGTCCATTGACAGTTCCATTAAATCACCAGCCATGCTGAGCGTGTTATCCGTTTCCTGTGCACAGAGCCGGGATTTGGTCAATTGCTGCCATTCGCTGGTCACACAACCTTTGCCCTCAATCTGCTCCAACAGCGGCAATTGCAGACTCTCGCCGAATAGTATAAATGCCCGCCAATGGCTGCATTCATGCCAAAAGCATCCTGGTTGCTGGCTGCCCCAATTCGCATAGAAATCGACATGTCCCAGTGGACGATCGAAGCCATAGCTGCCCACACTTGTATGCAATACTTCTACATAGTCGGCATCGTCCTTTGTGAGGCGTTCTTTCTCTTGGGCATAGCGAAAGAATGGCAATGCCGGATCAAGAGCTCGTATCACCTTCAACCGTCCAGTTTGCACATATTTGCCAGCCAATCCAGCCACATGGGCACCCATACTGAAGCCAATCAATTGTAGATCTTCGAAACTCATGCCCGCCTCCTGATGCAGAAAGTCTATAAATTTGGCCACCACTTGACCAACAGGTTTAACTCGATAACTGGCTGTTATGTAATCTGCAATGGCTCCACGGCCCCAATCCACAGTGAATATATTATAATTTCCAGTACTTAGATTCATATAGGCCGGAAGCAAAGTATTATAGATATTGGCATGAGCATTACCCAGCCATCCATGGATAATAATGCTAAAAAAAAAAAAAGGGATTTTTTTCATCAAATGTTTTTTGTATCCGAATTTGGGCTAGAAGACATTACCGTGTTGGATTGAATGGATTAAATCGCGAGTGCCGCAAGGAGTTGGAATCATAAAGTTGGATATTCTCTGTGGTCATTAGCATAATATCCTTACTGGCATTATCCATCACATTTAGGCCAAAGGCAGCTGTCAGTGTATTGCCCACAACTTGCTGTAATAGACGATGATGCTGTGCGGATAAGGGATTGATGTGGTTCTGATGCTCCGACCCAGACGGAGGCGGATTCGTATGCGGATGATTGCTGGTGTGCAACTGAAAGTAGGTCTGACGTTCGGCATTGTATAGCAAATTGTAGTTCTGCAGTCGTAGTAATTGCTCATCGTCATCAACATCATTATCGTCATCTTTGTTGTCCATTTGGCGGATGGGGTTGCCAAAGTTATGCCTTTCCGATATTGGCAACGTGTAGGGGCTCATTAAAGTGTAGGCGGCAGAGTGGTAGATAGCTGTAGCATTTTCTGGGCCTGCTTTGGACAGAACGTTGCTTTGCTTCTGATGCTGATGGTGATGCTTCCGCTGGTGCATCGTTAGTTGTGTCATCTCGATGGCACTTTCCACTTCATTTGTCACTTTTACTTGCTCTGCGGGTCTTACCAGCAGTTGCAGCTCCTGCAATTGATTGTTTTCTGCATCGACCTTCTGGGCCAGAGCCTCAGTCTGAGCACTATAATCAGCAAAGTCGTTCTCTACTTTGGTCGCCCCCGTTTCCTGCTCTTTTGAATTTGCCTCCAATTTTGCTGCAGCAAACCACAAACAAACTGACAAAATGAAAGTGCATTAGAGACACATGAAACTAGATCAAAATCCAAATTCGAACAGTAAATGAGGACACTAATGTTGATGAAGATGATGATGAGATATTCACCTGCCTGGCAAATGAACAACAACCTAAGATATATTCGCATTGTGTACTTTGTATTTGGTATTTTTTTCAACCTTGCGTTAGATTCTTTCTCTGGCAGCCTGTTCGAACTGAGATTAACAACCGACTGAATCTTCTCATGCATTTTATCACCTGCCTGATTTTTTGCTCTTCTTTTCTCTCTCTCTCTCTTTGGGTTCGCACTTTTCTTTTTTTTTTTTTTTCTTCAGCCTACTCTTTATAGAGGTTTTTATCTTGTTGCCGTAGCTTAAGAAACGATATTTATTTATTGCCCAAAGAAGATGAAAAAAATATTAACATTTCGTTGTATTCTCTTCTTGTCACATTGTACACCTCATTAGCTGCTAATCTGTTGAGTCAATAAACACATTTTTTGATGGGGGAAGTTTAACTAACCGAAACTTATTGCCGTGTTCCAGTGACCAAGATTTCGTATTCATTATTACTGAACAAATTACTTAGCACTTGGCACGTTTTCTTTACCTTTGTGCAATAGGTCATTGCACTAGTGTGAGAAATGTTAATGTATCAGTAACAGAACTTTCACTTGTTTTTAAATTCTTACACTCAGAAAAAAATACTTCATAAACGAAACATCTTTAATAACAATTATGAAATCTAGAAATCAAATTATAATGGTTGGGAATTAAGAAGTTTTTAATAAAAAGCCTTTGCCCAAATCTAATCTTATTCCTAAATATTTAAACCATTTAAATAAATTTTTAAAAAGCCAACTATCGGCAAAAAGGGCAAAAATTAAAACTGTTTGTTGCCTTTATATTAAATTTGCATAAAAATTATTATATGTGTTTTGGTTATTATATAAAATGTTTGTTGTTAAACATGTTTGCTAAGCAAATGTTATGCAACACTATCTAAAAATCTTTTGAATAACCTCTTATAAGCACTTAACATTTATGCGAAATTTTCTAATCAAATTTTATATGCCTTTTGTTTTTTTTTCTTTGGTTTCTTCCAGGTAAGTTCCCCACCAATTCCGTCTCAAATATCAGCGGCATAAAAGGAAAAAATGGCTATTCTTTTATGACATCCGGTGCGCGTGCATTTCTGGCTAGCATTTTGTATATAGAGCAAAACAAATCATATCTTCAATCTGCAATCGAAAAACGTGACGAAAACAAAAAACAAGAGAAACACAAACCAGAGTGTAAAACCGCCCAAAGGTAACGCTAACCAAAATGAAGATGAACATGCTGATGAAGCAAGCAGAGGAAAACCCCTTATCTGTCGTATGCTGCGTGGTTGAGAAATGAACTCTTGAATGCCCCCGAACGGGACAAAAAATTCAAGGGGTGAAGGGGTGGGAGGGAAGTCAGGATGAGTGTGAAGGATCTGAGCATAGCTCTTGACAATTTTTTTCCTTTTTTGTTGCACAGAGATAGCGCAGAACTGAAAATTTATTGAATCTGATGTCAAAGCGAGAAAAACAGGAAGCAGGAGTAAACATTTTGTTTCAATTTTATACCCAGCGGATATCGTATAATAGGGTATATAGCTAAAATGTATGCAAAGGTTAGAAGGAAAGGAAACATTGTCGAGGCATTCTCGGACAAGTGCCTTATCTATCATATTCTCTTCTATACGTATATAGTCATCTGATATTAAGGAGATAAATCTTTATATAATGAAAATTTCTAGCTGCTGAACTTTGAAAGTTAAGATATGCCCTTACTTAATACTGGGTACCACAAACACGACTTGCTGACGGATTCTGCTTTAAGCCATGTGAGGAGATTTTAATTTCATCCCCCCACCACACCATCAAATCTGTTTATGACGATGATGATGGCTCAGAAGCAAGTTCAATGTACAATGTTTTATCAGAGACATTTATACATTTGCATTTTACTTGTTGTTGTCGCCATTGTGCAAATGCAACACTCAGACAGGATTTGCGGGCAAACAATATAACGCGAAACAATAATCGATTAAAAAAAAAGGCTGCTGCAAAAGGGTCTTTACTCCTCCCCTCACTACCAAAGTCTCTTGGCTTTGTTTGCCTTTTTTTTGTCTTTCTATTTTTTATGTTTTTTTTTTTTTATATAGCTGCAAGCTCAAAAATGTCACTCAAGTGACTTTTATTACAGAGACAAGAAGCAGTCCGTCTAGGTTGGGTTAGAGAATACATCGAGGAGGACTATTTGCCCGCAAAATACTTGAGTTTAGTCTTTGGTGTCAGCATATTTACTAGACATTTTTACTCAAGAGCTACTTCACTTTTGCATCCTGCAAACTTAAGCAGAATGCATGCCGCCGCGTTATGCTTAGTATCTTTCCTTCCCGCATCCGTCTGAACGCCTTCCCCCATCCCTTTCATAACCTCTTGTGCCACTCAGGCGTGCTGAGTCAGATCTCTCCCTCCCCCTCTTGGTTGCGCAGTGAAAATTGTAAACAATAAGATGGAAAATGGTGGAACATGATATTTAAGCAGGATTAAGCCAGATTGAAAAGCAATCATCGCATAATAATAAGCATAAATTCAATCTTTTACACGAAATGCAACTCGGTGGATGAAATATCTTAGAGGTGTTAGTTTGAGTTAAACGATACACCAGGCTAATTTAAATAAAAAGTGTTATATAGTCTTTGGGAGGATTTACTTCGAAAGGGAATTTAGGTAAACAAATAGATAAGGAAAAGTCTCAACAATGAACTAAAATTGACCTTATATATTCTTGATCAGCAGAATGAGCCGTTTTTTTCACCATCTCTATGTGTGCCTGAAGTGGCCAAAACGTAGTTTATGCAAGTTTAACAAATAATTCCATTTCCGAAATTGCTTCTGACATTACTGTCTTTAAATGGTGCCAAATTCGTGTAAAGACTTTCTTTTTTCTAAGTTTGCTTAGTAAATTTACAATTAACAAGACCTTCAGTGATAATAAGAAAATTGGGATTATTCAAGCCCATATTCAAAAACCATTTAAGTTTATACATATACATATATGAAAGTAAACGAATTTTATTCAAACCCCTGACTGAGAAGAAAGCATTCTTTTTTATGTTAGGTTTTGCAGTTCTGTTAAGTTTATGGGAGCTTTTTTCAATTCAGAATCCTTCTCAGAGGACTACAGAGCTTTTTCATAAAAGCTTTATAGCACAAAATGCATTGACTTAGCTTAGACTTTAACAGGACTAAAAGACTGTGTGCTTTTGCTTAATAGACAGTTGCTCAAGCTTTAAGTTTACATATTCAAAAAAGCTTTTAGTCCTTGCCGATGATAATTGTCTTGCATGTGTACATATGTACGTATGAATGAATAAATGTGTAACACATGTCAATCAATCTGCCGACCCATATCAAGTAACTTTAGTGACTAAATGACAACATTAGTAAAGAGGTTCTTTTTTTATTTTTATAGGAATCAACAACCCCTTTTGGTATAGTAATAAAAAACAAAAGTTTTTTTAACCCCATAATAAATTCAATTACAATTACATGTCGTTAAAAGCTTTAAAAAGGTCACGAGCCATCAGTCAATGGTGCTTTATAAATAAAATGTGAGTTAACTAGTGGGTGAAACTGTCTGTCTCCATGGGATTTCCGGTCCTTCTTGGTCCTTAAGCAGCTCTCTGCCTGCCACTTGTCTTTCTGTCTAAGCATCTTCTGTCGATTTGTATGCAAATGAGACAGTTTCCTGTCACACACACACTCACACACACGCATTTAGCAAACAGGATGCGTTGTTTGCTTGGGAAATTTGTGTGCACACTCACAGTCTAGAGCATACATTGAATGTTTTGTCACACCTTTTAATTAACGAAATTACTTGGAGCCACAAACCAGAACCACCAGTAGCAATAAAACCACAAAACTTGGCTTGACTCTTGTTCTCTGGGTCTCTTGGCAATCCTTTTTGTAAGCAATATGTCGTGCTACTGCTGATGTGTCCTCCCGCTCCATGTCGGTCGGTTGTCTTTTGCCCCGTATTTGATGCTTGAGAGCATTTGTTCATTTCATGGCTGTCATTTTGAAGGACTTGCTTCTCATTTCCGAGTGGCTGAGTTGAAAGTATTTTCTGTTACTGCACCCCCAAAGCAAGTGCAAGACTCCTTCCATTAACCAGACCGCTTTCCTACTGCCCTCCCCTTTTTCTAGAGTGTCGTTGTTGCTCTTCTTTTTTTTGCTTTCCTGTTGTTGTTGTTGTTGTTCGTGTTATCCTGTCGTCCTTTTTTATATGCACTTTCAAGCACTTAATAAGCTCGACAAAAGCACCGACAATTTGCATGTGCTGGAGCCGGACCACTTACCTTAACCCTTGAGTTTTACACGCATTTACACCCGTTTGTCTGCCCTCCATTCCCCTATACCCCCTTTGATGCCTAACCCCACCCATTGGCATTTACGTCATGTCTCTGCGTTTACCTTTTCCTTCCCTTTGTGTGTGTGTGTGTGTGTCTTTGAGTGTGTAAAAGTGGGGGGTAACAGTTTGTGTATGTGTGTATATGTGTGTAAGCCGGCAACATATCGTTTGGCGTTTTTATTTTTAGGTCAAAGTAATTTCCGCAAATTTTATCATCATCATCATCAGCTTATGAGTTGTTAATGGCGATAAAATAAAAATGAGTTAATAAAGTCCCAACAAAAAGGGGGTCATATTGTAAATATGCCAACATCTCGAATGGAAGTAAAGTTTTACAGCTAAAATTACGAGTATGTGTGTGCTATCATCTATCCAACTGATTAGCTGGTTTATTGGCAAAGCCAATGAGGCGATAATTTTATTGATAGGTTTTGAATTAAGGATCATAGGTATTAACATTTTATTTAGCAAAAACCATTGCCTTATTAGGCCTTATTAGTTTAGGCTGTCATGTATATATATATTTAATTTTCTTTTTTTAACTAAGGCCTAGAGCTGTTTAATAATAGATTAAAAAACTGCAGTATCAAGACATTTCATATAAAAAGCCCAGCCAAGTTATCCCTTAGAGAAAAATAACTTTTTCTCTAATTAAATAATAAATCAATTAATCAATTCCTTTGGCATTTAGTCAAATTAAGAAAACTTTATTCAAAAAGCATTTATAAAGCAAATTAAAATTAAATTTCAATATCATGGAAATAGTAAAGCTTTAATCTTACTCTATAAAATCGAATTAATTAAACATTTCCATAAAATTAAAAAATTTCTTAAACTTAGCAGCTAAACGATATTAAAACTGACTGCTTCAATTTTCATTTATATAGAATTCGCAGTCTTTGTAAATGTAATTGGTAGTTGTTTTTATTCCAAATATGATTCAGATAATAGGAACTTTATTTGCATTAACATTTTGTTGTTATTCATATTGAGCTAAGTTTGTTTGTCACTGGAATTGTAGGGAAAACGGGTTAAAAAGGTTTTTCGCATTATTCGCCCTTATCATGTGACACATTTGATGGTCATGTGAGACTCATTCACTTCTAATGCATATTAAATTGCAACAACTACAACAACAACCCACCCCTTTTTCTGAATATTCGTTAAACCGCAGTGGGTGGGTTGGATTACATTGTATATATATAGAAGGGAAGCAATTAGAGGCTACCTCAAGCATAGTTAAGCATAGTCAAATTGAAATGGAACACAACAAACGCTTAACCAATTTCGAAGTATTTAAGTCCACATAGACACACACATAGGACTCATACACACATACACATACAAAGGGCATTAGCAGCATGTGCATCATCAGAGAGAAAAATCTATGCCGCCGGCGGCAAGAGAAACGAAAATGAGAAACATAAGGTGGAGGAAATTGCAACCCTTAAACGAACGCCAAAAAACACATAGGGAGTTCCTGCTGCACTGCATTAAATCTCATCTTTGTTGAAAAATCTTTGTCATCTGTTTATTTTTTCTCATTTCTCGAGTACGCCCTTCTCTACCCCCCCTCACGCCCTTAAACTCCATATCAACGTGGTTTGTAGCATATTTTTAGGGGTGACTTATTTTTTTTCGGCTGCGAGAAAACTGCAGCATCCCAGGCATAAACCAGGACCCATGTATCCGGCTTTTGGCCTGGCAACATTTTGGGCTGCTGCTGCTGCCGCTGTTGTTGTTGTTGTTGCTGCTGGTGGCCAGCAGCAGCTTCTTTTTACCACCCCCACCAAGCCCATCCCGCCAGTGCGCCTTGCTGCCTGCCTGCCACCCTCTATAAACAGGGAGTGGCCGATCTGCCCTTATTTTCCATCGAAAAAGTTAGGCCTAAAGTTCACAAAATATATAAAACTACGCTTACACGGCAAAGTATTTTTAGTTAAAGAAAAGGGTTTTCGGATATGGTTTTTTTTAATTGCCTTTTTTTGTGGAAAAAGTTTGCTAAAGTTTAATTAAAGTTTCTAAATGACTTTTATATTTTTTGTAAACTTTTCGTATTTCATTTGCCGAAACATTTCATCAGGTTTATCTATACAATAGGTTTTTCTTGTTCTCTCTGTTCATCTCATCTCTGGCTCTCTCTCTCTCTCTCACTCTCTCTCTGTCTTTTTCTCTATCTCTCTGTTACTCTCTCATGAATTTGCAGCATCCTGCTTATCCCTTTGCCTGATATCAAATACACACACACACAGACAAACGTACACTTATACACATACACGTAAGCTTGTGTGCGTTTTGTAGTTTGCCGTTGCTTTGAGCTTTGAATTAAAAATGGAAAATTGATTTTTCCGGTTGCTCATATATATACACACACACACACATACACATATATATATATACAACACATTTACATACACATCTTTATAAGTAGAATTATACTTATAACTGTGCATGTGTGTGTGTAAGTGCCTGCGTTTGTGTGGGTCGGCTTGTGTGTATGTGTTTTTGTTCGCCTTAAGCCGGAAAATTTGTTGAGTATATGAAGGAGGTGATCAATTTTCATCGTTCCTTTTCGACGCGAATCATCATTATTATCATCAGAATCAGAGATTTCCGCTCGTTGCCACAGACGCTCAACAATGTTAATGCCCCGGCTCAGCAGTACGAAATGAATAAGTTACTATACTGCTGTGACAGGACAATATCACTGGCAAGCTCTTTAGATAGATGGACGAAAGAACGAAGTTGGGAATATTCAACACTTTGAACCACTCAAGCGGCTCTCTTTCTTAAGAACAATAACTTTTTCATACAAATATATATATGCATATGCATATATATTCTTCATTTGGACCATTAAAATGTGTTAGTCCATATAATAGAGTCCAGTTTTTAGATCCGTCATTGAGCCGGGAGAAATTGCACGTACGAAAACCCAAAGTTGACTGAAAGGCAACTCAGGGAAGCGAACGTCGTCGTCGCTGTCGCTGCCGTCATTTTTCGAGGGTTGCGCGCGCATTCCAATTGCGAAATAAAATGAAAACATAAAACTCTCCCCCGTATATGGCGCGGATCCCGTGGTAGTGAGCTAAGGGTTGCTCCAATCTCTCTCTATCTCTCTGGCAAACTCTCTCGCTCTCTGTCTCCTTTTTTGGGCTATCTCTCCGCTCGTTTTTGCGCTAGTGAAAATTCTATGAGCAGATTTTTCCCTGTGTATCTTGTATGTATGCAATTTTGAGGGTGGTTTCCAGTAAATTGTTGTTCTCTACGTAAAATTAACCAACCCCTCCCCCACACACACACACACACACACACACACACGTACGGTCACTCTCACGCTTTCACCCTGCGTTTGTGTATGTGTACATATGTGTATGATATATAGACATTTCCAAGCGACGCGGACATCATGTTGAATTTATGCGGTGTTCCTGTGCACTTTGCCCATCCCCCTTGTTCATCTCTCTTACTCTCTCTCTCTCTTTCTCTGTTCTACACTCACATTCACTTCACTAACACCCGCTTCCTTCAGAAAATCAAATGTAAAAACAATAAACTTACTCCATATGCTCCAGGACAACAACATGGCAAAAGGCAAAGGCACATTAAGGGGTTGCAATTGCGCCTCATCTCATTTTCATTTTGTGGCATTTTTCTCAATGAAAATGTCAGAGCAGCAGTAAAATAAAGTTGTCTGTCTTGTCCCCGGCACAATTTTTGGCTATGTTTGCTCTCTATTCTATCTATCTCCCTTTTTCTCTCTCTCTTTCTCTCCCTCGAGCCTTCGGTGTATCTCGTTCTATCTACATCTGAAATGCACTTTTTTCCTTTGTATCTAAATATATAAATTTGGTAAAAATATGATGAGAAGAGAGAAGGGACAAATGCTCGGCTCTTTGGTGAGAAGACAGGTGAACAGGCAAATCCTTGCAATTTGTTCCCTGTTGTTGGATTTCACTGACCATAGGAAATTGTTCATTGTGCAATTTGTTCTGGTGAATCCTAGGGTAAGGGACTGATGTCAGATTGTTGCATTTGATTCACCGAAGCGCATACCATGTGTGGATTAGACGAACCTTGTCATAAATAATATATTAGAAGGGAATGGTAGATGGTCAGAATAGAATTAATTTTAAAACTGTCTCTATTAAAAAAGTTTTAAATGCAGTAGTATGTAAAATGAAAGAAATTAACCTTACCAATCTACTGACTCTTTGATCATATTGTAAATATATCTAAAGTAATTTCTTCTAATATCATATATAGAGATTTTTTAAAATATACTGATATAGAGGATTCGATGAAGGAATTAAACATGTGTCCTAATTATCTGTAAATATTAGATTTGATCCAAGAGTGGTTTTTATTTGACTGTGTCTTTTTCTTTATATCCTTTACATAAATATTATTACAACCTTGTAGTTAATTAATGTCACCAAATATTTATAGAAGTCATATATCCTGCTGAGTTTCGTTAGAGCAATTGAAAATATCTGTATCCGGTGGCCCCTATCCCTCACGCACCGGCGACATCCTCTGAGTGCTTGGGAGTCCTGTGACGTCTCCTATATCCATAGTGAGACCAAATCGAATTACTTTCACCGCCGGCAATTGTGAGTTCGTTGTTGCTGATGTCATTTCTCGTTGGAAAATCCATGTACATAACTTGTAATTGTATTGGTCACCTGACAAATTACCCCAACGCCCAGCCCACTCTTCTCATATTTCAACTCTCTAGCAGTAACCTTCTTCCCATTTTGCTCCAGCCTCTGCAATTCCCATTTTTTTTCCTCCCTCTTTAAATAAAAAGCTTCATTCTTCTTTCTTTTTTTTTTTTAATATGATGTCAATATTTCTGGGTCAGTAGCCATAAAATTGACAGACGTCTTTACCAAGCCCCAAATTCTGGTTACCCACCCACACAAACACACACACACACACACACACATATGTATACACTGGAGTTCAATAACCGTTTTTATCATCGCCTCCCGCGAAAGCGTTTTGACTCCTTTCAATCATGATGACGGCTGCTTTAACTTACCTTTCAACAGCTTCATTGAATTATTTTGCAATCTATTTTAATAAATTTCATATCCTTTGGCATTATTTCCCATTTCCTGTGTCAAAAATCAATAACGCACGTAACGCATTTGTTGCCTTTCCCCTTCCCTTCTCCACCGCCCACCCTTCATCAGCTACTCCTACTCCCTCAGCTCGGTAAACGTCGACGTCGACGTTTACATCAACATCGTCAGCTCGATTTGTTTTTGATTACACACATATCTAGATATATCTATATAGATATTCACATATACACATACATATATCCCATTGGGAAAAAGAACTACTTGAAATTTGGTCCCAAGCAAACGAAATGTTTTCGTGGGATATTTTCTACCCCTTGAATGACTCTCAGAGCGCAGACGCATTGGAAATTTGTTAAATTATGTAGTCCCTTGGACGCGTTTAGACAGAGCAAAAAGGAACCCCTTTCAGGATTCACTGACAAAATCGTTTGAATATAAGAAGCTATTCAAATTTGAAATCAAACTGAAAAAAGTTCACAGTGGCGCTTTCTACATTTGAAATTCCGAGTTAACTGCTGGCGCCACAATCAAACACAGTGGCTCCACTTATAGCTGTTCGTTTGGAGGCTAGTTTCAAATTACTTCTCTAATCTAGATTTTTTATATCTTCGAATTTCTTATATATTCAACCATACTTTATTCGAAGTTTCTTGAAGTATGCAGCTCCATCTTCTTAATTTCTACTTACCATGCTTACTTTGACCCACTTCCTACTCTTACTAGGTTTTATAAACTTAAAATTCACTTGTCACCACTTCTCACTCCAATGTGAAGGCTTTATTTCCTTCCTTTTCACATTTTTCTGGCTTCCACTTAAATTGGAATCGAATTACCCTCTACCTTCTACTAAAAAAATAAACCAAAAACATAAAATCAAACTGGTTGTTCACTTTCTTCCTGGCTGTTTACTAGTGTAAAATAAATCAATTTTGAGTACTCTTATTCGCTTTTTGTTGAGTGTACTTTCAATATTCCTATTCAGCTTAGTCCATGTCATTTTCTGCATCTTCAGTCCAATTTGATCCTTCAATGTGGGTAGCTTCTTCTGTGTAACAACGCCTGCCCGCATGTGGTTTATGCAAAGGATAGTGATCTTGGTATCATTTACTTCTTTTCACTCTTATCATTGGCTGCATTGTGGGTAGGGGATTTATGAAGGACAAATGATTTGGGTTATTGAAGCTAAAGATTTATTTGTATACACTTTTATGCATTCAATTTTGACATTTCCTCACAAAACACATCAATTAATTTCTCTCGTTTTACGCCGGCTAAAGCACTACCATAGCCAGGCCAACGGCTCCAGCCGTTATTGCGGTATGAACGACTATATCAGATGTACTTGGCCTGGATGAATTTGATTTGGCCGCGATGTCTGGAAGCATAGAAAATTTTCAATTTAACATGTTCATGATAATTTCTTTTTAATATGAAAATTTTCAACGCCTCCAGAAATATAATCATAAAGAGTGTTAGAGGAAATATCAAAATTACCAAGGAAGCGCTGAATTTTTAACATATTACATGAAAACTTACATGGAGGACCCAGTGTATCACCTTGCAGGGCTTCAAGTAGACCCGCTGGAGTCTCATATTTCTGATTATACACTTTGAACTGAGTGAAAGGGAGAGAGAGAGAGAGAGATGACAAATTGAGTTTAGAAATTGGTCGCTTACACTTACCTTACGAATTGGTGGGGGATAACCCTTACGGGTCTCAACCACTTCACAAGCAGCTCCGCCTTTGGTGTACCAAACATCATCCCGAGTTGCCGCTAGTCGTATCCAAGCGAGAACCTCCAATGTAAGTCCAACTGCGGAAATGAGTATCAAGGGCAGTGCCTGCAAAATGATAATTAAAGATGAGATAAACATTTCTGAGATATTAAGATTCTATTAAACACATCAAAACATCTTTAAATTCCATTATATTCTTCTTATTAAAGTCTGACCATATGAATGTCATAAATCATCATATACTTTGACTTTTCAACGCGTTTCAAGTGGATTTTTCTAGCCACTTGAGAACTTCGTTTCGGCACTTCCAACACCTGACACGCACAAACATTAGCCAACACTAGAGCATAGAAATATCCTGTCAATCTACCTGACAACCCTCTTTTTTAGTTTTGTTTCCCGAGAACAAACTCAGTAAAAGGAAAGAAAAACCAACAAATGACAGCTGTGTCGCCTATGTCTCTCTCTCTCTGTCTCTTTTTCTTTCTGCATGTTCTCTTCCTCTGTGTGTTTGTGTGTGTGTGTGTGTGTGGTTATCGAATTCCTCTGCGCACTTTAATTCGTATGTGAAATTTTAGACCCTTCTTTCCAAGGGAAACATCCTGCGTGGCATTCAGAGTTCAACAATCATTCGAGCTGCGCAGTCGCAACGGAGAGAAAAACATTTCGGTAGAAATTTTGGAATCAAAAAAAAAAAAAAAAATAAATTCAGGAAGAAATATACATATTCTTGTCGTGTTGAGAGAACATTTTCTATTTGTGTATATGTGATTTTTTGTGAAACAGAAAAAAGGCGAAGCAGAGGAAGAATACATATTTGCATTAATTTATGTGATTGTTGAATTGAAATACATAAAAACTCCTTGGCAACTAATATCAAAAACGAGAACCTAAGGTCGTAGCCAAACCAACGCTTATTTGCTTAGAGATATAGACACAAGAAACAAACAAATAAACTAGCAAGTCATCCACAATTCTCTAGTACGTGTAAAGTTTGCCGTGTTTCCGTCTTCTTCTGTCGTAAAACAGCCTTCAAAATTCAGATCAAGCAAGAAATGCACGCGCTTAAGGAAGGCGCCACCATGCTGCATCATCACCAGCAGCAGCCTCCGCCGCCTCCACAGCCTCGCGAGGATTTACTTACAGCTGATAATTTCTTTTATGCCCACAGCAATCCCATTGATAATGCAGCCGCAGCTGCCGCTGCCGCCGCTGCGGCCGGTTTAATGGATAATCGCGATTTACACAATGCGCTGGTCGCCTCCATAGCCAATAGCAATGTGGCTGCCATCAATGGGTCTCTGACCACAGCGGCGGTATTGAAAAGCGCTGCTGCAGTGCAGCAACAACAGCAATCCCAACAGCAAACACAAGGCTCGGCTGCCTCACAGCAACAGCAACAGCAACAACAGCAGCAGCAGCAATCGGTGACATCACCTGGACAAGATCTCAATCAGCAGGTCACACAGAGTCCCCCACAACAGCAGCAGCAGGCAGTTGCCCAGCAGGCTGCCTTGGCCCTCCTGAAGGTGGAGAATGTGAATGCCGCCGCCGCAGCAGCAGCAGCAGCTGCTGCAGCTGGACAGAATGGTGTCGGAGTTGGACCAGCGGCCAATATAAGCATCAAGAGCAGCTCATCGGGTCGCTCGACGCCCAGCAACAGCGGTGGCAGTGGATCAGATCCCGCTCCCGGCAAACTCTTTGTCGGCGGTCTCAGCTGGCAGACATCATCGGAGAAGCTCAAGGAATACTTTAATATGTTTGGCACTGTCACCGATGTTCTCATCATGAAGGATCCCGTCACTCAGGTAAGCAGATTGTAGTCTATTTCCTCTATTTCTATTTTTAGTTTCACATATATTTGCATTTATAACTATAAACACATACACATATCCATCAAACACACCCCCTTTCCTTCTCCCTCTCCTTCTCCTTCTCCTTCTCCTCCTCCTACGTATGTATACTCTCTTTTGTGACCTGTTTACTTGCATTTGATTTTCGCTTGAAGTTTTTACAGCTAAACCAAATTCCAGCTTAGCCTGCACTTCGTTGTCACAGCAGCTGCGGCAATGGCATAAAAGCAGATTAAGCTATCTCTCTCTCACTCTCCCTTTACCTCTTCCCTCTACTCAATTTGAAATTTCCCTTTTAGTATTTACTCTTTCTCAAGAGAGGTTTAGAATTACAGTTTTTCGCTACGTGCCAAACAAAAGACAAGGCAATCAAGCAGGTTTCAACTGTCTGATGAGTAACTGGAGAATATTTCTAAAGGGTCTCAAATATTCCAATTGTATCCTAAAACTAACTAAGAAGAAATAATTTCTATCTAGAAAAGAATATAGTTTAATTTACCTGCTCAATACAAGAATCAAGCGAGTTCAGATTGGTTTAGAAATAGTTATAATTCAAATAATACTAATAATTCAAAGCTTAATTTAGCTTAGAATAAATTCGAAATAAATTTAAATTCTAGAAAAATTTTTATATTAGCGTTAATTATATTAGCGGCTTCTCTAATAATCACAAAATTTGCCTAATAATAATTCGATACTGTAAACTACAGAGAGGAATTATTATTTACAAATCTTTTAGAAAAATTTGGAAATTTCTCGGCTGATGCATGCAAAAGTTGCAACAAATTGAACTAAAAATTCACCGGAAATTGCATATTTTAATGGTTTAATGCATTAAGCAATTTGTCCGCTTATTAAATGGACATGTGGAGACGTCCTTTCATATATCCCCCCATTCTCATTGCTCTGCCCTCCCCCCTTTCTCCACACAAAACTCCAACAGTTCCGTTCTTACAGTTGTGTAGTTGAACGCGCGCGCGCTCTGCATTTTAGTAGTAATAAAATAGCAGCTGCCGCTTATAGAGCAAGAGTCCTGCAGGACCTGGAGCTGGAATAGCAGCTGTTCCTGTTATTGTGTGGCACAGGACAAAAGGTTGGTCCTTGGTTCCTGTTTGGTTTTTGTGCCCTAGGGTAGTTTATCTTCGCCGTCAATGTAGGCCTGCTGCTGCTGCTTAGCAGCAGCAATTGCGCAATTACAAAGTGAGTTGAAGTTGAGGGAATTATTCGCCAAGCAAAAAAAAAAAAAAAAATGAAATAAAATAAACGGTGACTGATCACTAATGTGCCGCTTGACTAACGGGGTTGTATCCTTACCAACAAATGCAAGTAAACAATGTCCTTTTCCATCTGTCTCGCTCTCTCTCTCTCTCGCTCTTCCTCTCTACACACAGAACGCACCTTTTGTTTCCCCCCGTTTTAAGAATGTATATCTATATGTATTTGATACAAACAAAAGAAAAGAAAAAAAGAAAAATATAACACAAAGAAACTAAAGAAGAGAGAATGAAAACTGGTTTGCCAACTGTCTGTCTGGGTACAACTTGGCACACATACACAATACATACATATATATATATATTATCATCTTGTTCCTTGTGTGAACGAGTTAAGGTTTATTGTCTCCTGGTATTGAAACTAGTTTATAAGAAATAGCTAGACCATTATCTTATTATATATTACGTATGTCTGTAGAGTTCAAATTACAACAACTTCTACTAAAAAAAAAAACCAAACCAAAAAAAACCTCAAACAAAAAACCTAATTATAATCCATCACCAAAAATGACGGCAGCAGATCAACATCCATTGACAACGTTGGACATCCTTTGAGAGCTGAGATGAGCAGGTAATCCGAGGCGATAAACCATGTACAACATTCAGGACATAATCTCTGGTTTTAGGTATATTTCATTCAACGCCAAAAATTCTTAACTATTTTTGTATAAACCAAAAAAAAAAAAAAAAAAAAAAAAAAAGAAAAGTTTAGTGTAATGTCTCTTCTGACGCATCGTGTAACTCGTATTTCTCGTATAACTCTGAGCAATAATACTTCCTATTATACCATATACATATATATATATTATAAATAATTGTAATCGTATTCTAATTAAATGTACTCGTACTTGTACTCGTATTGTGTACTTGAATTTCTTTAGCGTTTTTTCACCCATCAAAAGACTCAAAAAAAAAAGAAAAGAAAACAAAACAAAGTTGGAAACTAAAAAATACAGCAAAGATCCATGCAACGAAATGAAAACCCTTTTAACGAATTCGACTATAGTTAGACAGATGTGTTTGAACCTGTCCAACACCCAACACACATACCCCCCTCTCAGTTCTCCTCCCGTCTTTTAGTAGTAAGTTTAAAAACCAAATGAATATCTATAGATCTAGTTTTAAATTTGAATTTAAAACAAAATATTATTAATAGCACATAATTTGATAACTGATTTCTATTTGTTGGCTTTTTAATTTACTTTTGGCGAAAAAAAAAACAAAAAAAAACGTTTTTACTCTTAACATAACTTTATCGTTTTGTAGTTAATATTTTGTGTTATATTTATATTGTTTTTAATTTTTAATTGGCAAAGGTTTAACAAAACATACGAAACAATACAAATGTGTTTCTTTTTCAATATATTAAACATATAGAATTTCAATTAGTTATAAATTAGAGTAAAAACTGCTTAACCACAAAATGATATTCGAGAAATAATAGAAATGTTCTTTTTCGAAACCTTAGGATATCACATATATAACTAGCAAACAGAACTCTAGGTTTTCTTAATCCCCCCCTTGTTTATCCCCACCCCACCCCACGACATACACACCCAACCCTTTAATTAGTTTATTCGTTTTCTCAGAAATTTCCCAATATAACTGATGCTATCTATTATTAAATAGTCTGTTCTATCATCTCTGGAACAACCAGCAAAAACTATGTCCTAGACTTAAGTGATTGATGATTGTATCATATAAATCTCTATATATTTGTACTACGTATTGAAATTTAATCTTAAGCCAAAAACAGATCATACATATTCCTCCTTAATATGCTTATGCTAATGGGACATTTGGCGATAAAAGGAAATTTACTAGATACAACATAAAGTAGTATTCAGTAGTATCAGTAGTTAATTAGCAATTAGTATGTCAGAAAAAAAAACCTATTTGATTATTAATTTTCCAAAAAAAAATATAAGTTATATATATATGTATGTAAAAGGACCTACCAATTGTGTTTCGAGAACAATTCGTGCATAATGTTTAAAATACCTGAAATTTTTATTTTTTTTCCAATTTCGAATTAACTGTTGATTTTACTTTCGACTGTTTTCCAATTTAGCATTTTAGGAAATGTCGGAGGAATCTTTTTGTAATCCTCTTTCTGTTTCAAAAAGGCGGAAATTTCTACATTTTATAATCATAATTTGCTCCTTGAATAGGTCAAAATACGACTACTTATGAGTTGCTTTTAAATATTTATTTCAGTCATGCAAGGCAAAGCTTTATATTTTTATTTAAATCTGATTTCGAGCATATGGAAAGGGTATTTTTGGGTCAATTGGTAAATTAAGAAGTTCTAAAAGAAACTCATCAGGGACTTGCTGATTAAACAGTCTTAAAAATGCTAAATTGACGATTTATGCAAATAATTATTGAGGTATATTTTCTATAGGTTTTTAATGAATACATTATCTATCACAGGTTTAATTTATTAAATAGATTTAGGATTAGAATCCTTAAAACACAAACACATTCTGCATAGTTAAGGCCTTCACAAAATGCTTCAAAAACTATTCAAAACCTAATCAAAACCCTAAAAAAATCGCCAAATGATTCCCTTTAACAAAAGTACATGGAAAGTGCATTCGAATCTCATTTGTAAAAATAAAAGAAATTATGAAATAATTTATAAGTGCATATAGTAATTATGTTAATATGTAAACTACAACTAAAAAAAAAAAAACAAAAATCAATAATAGGCACCACAAACACGAACATCTAGTTTATATGTATGTAAATCGAAACTCGAATTTCTACAATATATCCGTATAACTTAACTGCTGTATCGAAAGTCTATATATATGTATATATTAATATATACATATATTCTACATATCATATATAATATTTTGTATATTTGAGTTACAATTTTTTAATCGCAAAAGTACAAAAAAAAAATGTTGTGTAAATATTTTGGGCTCTTAATAATAGTCGGGATTCTCGAATTGATGGATTTATGTTTTCCTTAGCGGCAAAAGTATTTAGTAAAGAGATTTTAGTTTTTAGTTGAATATAAATCATTATTTATTTTTGTGTTTGTTTGTTGATCTTTTTTTGTTGTGCCACTTTGAAAAAAAAGTAAAAGAAAACATTAAAAAAAGGAAAAGCGTAATACGGTCACGCCCACAAACATATCGATTAATATTACACCAAGTACATGGATTATATATATGCAAACATATATATATATATAAAGTAAAAACTGTATCTGTGTTACATCTATCATTATATATACATATATATATATATATCTATAACTTACAATTATTACTCTACTTAATACATATAATTTTGTCAACTTTTGCTAACGTTTCTCGTAGGAAAGTTACAAATTATTAACTTAGTTATTAAATCAAATTTGATTGCATTTTAGACCGCCTCTAACCCAGTTTCTCTCTCTATATACGTATATATATATATATATTTGCCTTAAACTCTTAATTAAATGTTTTTGTTGTCAAAGTTGAACCTAAAAATGCTAACTTTTACCTTTCCCTTTCGATTTTACTCTATTGCTTCGGAATTGCAGCGCAGTCGCGGCTTTGGTTTCATCACATTCCAAGAACCCTGCACCGTGGACAAGGTGCTAAAGGTGCCTATTCACACACTGGATGGCAAGAAGATCGACCCAAAGCATGCCACTCCAAAGAATCGACCACGTCAGGCCAACAAGACCAAAAAGATCTTTGTTGGCGGCGTCTCCCAGGACACATCGGCCGAGGAGGTGAAGGCCTATTTCAGTCAATTTGGACCCGTCGAGGAGACCGTTATGCTGATGGATCAGCAGACGAAACGTCATCGCGGTTTCGGTTTCGTTACCTTCGAAAACGAAGATGTCGTGGATCGTGTGTGTGAAATACATTTCCATACCATTAAGAACAAGAAGGTCGAATGCAAAAAGGCCCAGCCCAAGGAGGCTGTCACCCCGGCTGCCCAGTTGCTGCAGAAACGCATTATGCTCGGCACACTGGGCGTCCAGTTGCCCGCAGCACCTGGCCAATTGATTGGAGCACGCGGTCCCACAGGAGTTACCACCATGAATCCCCTGGCCATGCTTCAGACACCAACACAATTGCTACAGTCGCCGGCTGCTGCAGCAGCAGCTGCCCAACAGGCGGCATTGATATCACAGAATCCATTTCAAGTACAAAATGCAGCAGCAGCTGCCTCAATGGCTGCCGCCAATCCAGGAGGATTCGGCAAGCTATTAACCACATATCCACAGACGGCGCTTCACAGTGTCAGGTGAGTTCGAGACGAACCAATTGGGCTACAAAGACCTTTTGTCCTATTTGTGTTTTCATTCATTTCCGTTAGATATGCCCCCTACACCATCCCCGCCAGCGCCGCCACTGCCAATGCCGCTCTAATGCAGGCCCATCAGGCCCAGAATGTGGCCGCCGCTGCCCATCAGCATCAACAGCAGCAACATCACTCGGCCGCCGCCGCCGCCAATGCCAATGCCCATGTCGTGGCCCAGCATCAGCAGCAACATCCGCCACATGTGGTGGCTGCCGCCAACACCGCCTCGCAGGCTCATTCAGCAGCAGCGGCAGCCGCCCTGGCAGCGAATGCGGCCAATGGAGCAAACGGTGCCCATGCCGCTGCCGCCCATCAGCAGCATTTGGCTGCTGCCCAGCAGGCAGCTCTCGTTGCCGGAAATCCCCTGAATGCAGCCGCTGCTGCTGCTGCTGCCGCAGCGGGTAATCCAGCTGCAGCGGCCGCTTACTCAAATTATGCATTGGCCAATGTGGATATGTCCAGTTTCCAGGGTGTCGATTGGAGTACCATGTATGGCATGGGGATGTATGTCTAAGGCGCTACTGTCCCACATCAACATCCCTCTTACACCACTCCCCCGTTTCTCCCATCCAACTCTCGCCCTTAAGACGAAATCAAATATTTGTTGGTAATTTCAATGAACTATAATTACACACACACACAAGCCACACACATACCAACATACAAACACTTTCACACACACATACATAACTCAGAGAAGTTAAATACATAATTTTCTTTTTGAGTTTTGAGGAAAACCACAGAAAAGCATTATAAGTATTATAGGCGTTCAATAATAATAATAATAATAATATAACAATAATTATAATAATAACACTATAAAAATAACAACAACAACAACTAACTGCAAAAATGATAAGCAATATAAGCAAACAAAACAAAAACAAACAAAAAACGAAGTAAAAAAAAACATCTAAACCAAAAAACTAACAAAAAAAAAAGAAGGGAAGATTATAAAAATTGATAATTGAGAGAATAGAAAAGAGAAAAAAAAACACATAAAAAAAAGAAAAACCACCGATTGTGATTGCGTTTAAATATAGCAGTTTATATAATTTTTAGTGCATAAAATTAAAAATTATCGACAACAAAAAAAGAAAACAAAAATCATATTTATAAAAAAAAATTCTTACAACTCTTAAAAACCAAAAAAGGAGCTCAACTATATAATTGAAAAAGAAAAACAACTCAAAAAATTTAAAAGGAACTCAGTAAGTGAAAAAAAAGAGGAAGAAAAGGAGCGCCCTTTGAAGTATTAAATGAGAGATAAAAGGAAAAGAAAATAATATTAATTTGCTCAAAAACTGAAACAACAACTGACAACATGTGTTATTTTTGTTTTATGGTTTTGTTTTATTAACATTTATTAGTTGATAAAAAACCTACAATTTTTTTTTTAATTTTCGAGCTCGAATTTAATTCATCCCAGCATAGAAAAACATTTAGACAGAGAAAGAAGCATTCTAAACACATCACCAACATCTGCTCTCGCTATCTTTCACACACACACACACACACACACACAAACACACTTTTTCTTGATGTTAATTACAAAACTCTTGCTTAACTAACTTTAATCTACAGCTCTTTCTAACTCTTTCTATATATATATATCTGTCGTCTCTCTCTCTCTCTATATATATATTTGTTTTATCATGTACTTAATAAAATGAAAATTTTCTTGAATTTTTACCATTTCCTTTTGTATTGTGTTGTGTGATCTTCTTACATTAAATTGATTTCCTCACATTTATATCACACACACACACACACACACATTTATGCTTAGTTTTTTTCTTAGTTAGTTACTATTACTTTAGAACTTAAGTTAATCAGAAACCTAGTAAAACTGAAAATTTCAAAGAAACAAAAAAATGCTCAAAATTTCAATATTTTGATTTGGAAATTGAAAAATCAAAATGAAATTCCTAACCATAACCTAAACCTCACCCACAGCCCTCCCGCACCCACAACTTGGCCATTATCTGTCTTTGAATCTGAATCTATCTATATAATTGAATTATTTTTAATATTTTTTTAATTTTCTCTCATTTTTGCATAACATTATTTAGCAATAACTATTATTATTTAGTAGTTGTTAAAAACAAAGCAGAGCAAAAAATACCCTTTAGTTTTAATTAAGTCTGTAATATTGATTTGTAGCATTTGCCTATATACATCTATATATATATATATCGAGTATATACATTTATACTTCGATCTTTGCATGAAGTTTAAATTGAAACTTTTAGTTCTACATCATTTGTTTTTGAAAGTAATACTTTGCCCGTATGTAAATATTATTAGTTTATATACAAATCAACATACATAAAAACACATACATACATATATATATTATATAATTGAATAAAACATTTAATTTGAAGTAATATTTTGTGTTTAATAAAAACCAAACAAAAAAACAATTGCTAATGAAACAAGCAAAAGAAAATCATATTGTGTTTCTTTATTTATTTGTATATAGTTGTTTTTATATTCTATTCAATTCTCGTATTTCTCACACACACACATACACAAACCAAAACAAAGCCTCTATACACATAAACTCACATATATGTAGTATATTGTTTTTTTTTACCCATTCTATATCTTTTTTCTCTGTCTTATCCACATGTGTAGACAGCAAATCAAAGAGTGAAGCTAAATTTTGGACAAATATTATTTTATACTATTCATAAAGTGAACTTACAATTTTTGATGAAAAAAGAGAGTTGCCTATGTATTGTATAATGTTAATTGGAATATCAAAGGATGATCTCGTTTTTAAATGTACAAGGGTTTCATTTGGGAGTCCTTTTGGAATAGGAAAATGAAATATAAAAGCGTTTTTATTAATTTCATTCGCCTAGAGATTTCGCACTTCCATTCTAACAAATTATGTCTCATATTCCAAATATCATTTAATAATATATTCATATATCTAATTTATTTTTTAATTTCGCCTTGCTCTTTGTTTTGCATTTGATTGATTGATTTTATAATTGATAATGTACTTATGTTTGTACTTATATATTTGCCTGAAGGTGAGTAAATATACTTTATTACTTATATATGATATTGTATCTCTCTTTTAATCACTACCAAACACACACACACACACACACATATATATATATATATATACAAAAAGCAGACGAAGCTGAAATGTAATATACCAAAGATCATTTAAAAAATTTCCACTTTTCTTTTTCTCTTGCTGGGCTGAATAATCTTTTCACACTCGTAATAATTAAATGCTTTTGACTTTCTCAATTCAATGTACTTACAAACCTATATTTTAATGAACATAATTTAATTTATTTATTGTTTTATCCTTAAGTATACCAAATTCTTAACACATTCCAAAAGAAAAACACACACAAAATAAAATAGAAAACATACAAAGTTATGGTGCCATTTTTTCTTTAATAATAATTTCTTCGATTCTCTTCCCCCATTCATCGATATTGAGACTAAAATCTCTCTCCATTGGATGCTCTATTGGATTTTTAAAAGATCTCAGAATTATTTATACTTTAAGTTTATTTGAACATCCGTCTCCCTCTCCTTCCACCTTTTTGGACCCGCCAGCCAACATTTTTATTGTTTATATTGCTAACATATTTTACATACAGATAAAATCTACAATATATACATATACATTTATATATATATATCTTACACACTTTGTAAATGAATTTCATTAATAAATTAATTTTATTTATATTGAATTATTATATATATTAAATGCATTTCGTTTTGAATTTATTTCTAAAAGCAAGAAGTCGAAAAAAATTACACGAATTTTAATTGTTTGTTTTCCGCTTTTGAAATATTCTATTCAAAGTGATATTTAAATTAGTTTTGTACTTTGGTAGCAGTTGGAAAATGCAAAATTTTGTTTGTCAATTCGATCAACAACAACAACAGCAATAAGCAGATAAAATAACAGTAAAACTATATCATGAAATGTTTTAAAACAATCCAAACAAAAAAAAACCTTCAAATCCTAAAAAAAAATTCAGAATTGAAGTAAACTAAAGTAGAAGCTTGCTCATTTTTTTCATATATAGATATATTTATACATACATATATAGTTTAAAGAATTTGTACAGCTCTCTTCCATATATGTATATATATATATATAAACGGCATGTCGGCCTATATATAAATATATATATATATATACTTACATATGTAATCTTTCCATTGGTCTTGTTTTCTACGTCGTAGAGTCGTTTCATCTTATAGATAACACCAAAACTTGATTTTAATTCAATGATACAGTTGGATATATATATATATCTATATATAGTGAAACGCCCCAAATTGGATAACTGGCTATTATATATAGATATAGGTACATACACTGTAAAATCGTGAGTTTCATTTTATTTTTCGTAGGTTTTACATATACATAAACACCACATAAAATATATATTTAGCTATACATACTTATTATGTATTACTACTACTACTACTACTACTACTATCTACATAACAAAATATATATATACTTATATATAGAAAGCATGATGAGACATGTTTTTTCGTAGTCAATTGAGTAAAATACAAAAGAGTTAAAAAAAAAACCAACCTTAACTATATACCTATTATATATACATACAGCAGATTCAATGGCAAAATATATATATACATAAAATTCATATCATCTTCACAAGTATAGAGAATTTATACACTATTTCCCTTCCTCTATTATGGCATACATACCTTTTACATATACATACATACATAGATACATAACTACATACATATACATTACATCATATGACAATAAGATCAACTGTGTTTCAAAATGCATTCAAAAGTGTCAGTATTCGTAAACCAAATTACCTAACAACTAAACTGAGAATAAATATCGAGGAATTAGTTAAAAAGAGAGCAACAACAACAACAACAACAAAAACAACATTTTAACTATGAATAGTGATGATGATGATGATCATAATGTTCTTTATAGATATTTACATACATGCAGAATACAGCGATATATATACCATATATATATATATTTAGCAAGACCGTGATATATTCAATTAGTAAAACCTACTTATATATACATACATACAACTTAGATGAATAAATATATATATGTATACCTATATCTCCAAACAAAAATGTGGCAAAATTCTTACTTAAGTGTAGTTCTTTTTTGGATCAAAAATAAACGAAACATTTCATAGAATTATAGTCAAAACTAAAAATAAAACTGTTGTTGTGAGTACTTAAAACAAAAACAAAACAAAAAAAAAATACGCATATCACTTTGAAGTTTAAACCAAAAATTGCAAATATTTCATAAACATCTTGCCAAAGACAAAAAAAAAAGAGCAACTAAAAGCAAAGACAACGATTTTTTCAATTGATATTTATAGAGTTGATAAAAATTAATCAGATAAACTAATGAGGACCAACCCCAACACCCCAAAAAACCAAATTAAATAAAAATTTTAGCAAAATTCAATACAAAAACAAATTAACAATTATTATTATCACAACAAATTAAAAATAATGAAATTATTATTCCACTTGAAGTAAAGAATGAAAGAGAGCCGTTAAGGCGTGACTAAAAATAGATTTACTTTAAACTTTTTTCAAGTGATCAGAGCCTTCGAAATCCTTCTTTCAGTTTTTTTCCAATTTCAAATCTTCTTCCAAATAAAAACGTCGTTAATTTTCTTAACGTCATTTTGGGCCTTTGAAGGGACAAAATGGTCCAAAATTGTTTGTAAATCAACAAGATAAAAAATAATCAAGGGGATTTTAATAAACAATCTCTATTCTGACGAAATTTCAAACAAGCTGTGGCAAAGTGTTTAATGTGAAATTTCAAAAGTGTGAAAATTTACATGGCTAGAAATCATCTAAAAGAAAAGATTTAAAACTATCCAATGATAGTTTTTTTCTTATTTATTCTACCCATATAACTTTAGTTAACTAGAAATCCTTTTTTTTTTTGGCTTCTTGTTTATAATTTTCTTTACAATTATTTTTATATTAAATTTATGATTTTGTTCTTATTGAAACAACAAAAGCAAAAGAACGAACACACACACACACACAGACAGACACTACTCTCAGCAAAAGCTAGTCAATTGATGTGCATAGGTCACAAAGAAACTTATTAACACATGACACACACGTAACTCTAACAATTACAATTTAAACAATTTAATCAGTAAGTACTACTAATATATATAAACAGTAAAATGAAAAAGAGAAAGCTACTAAAACGACAAACGTACACAATAAAAAAAAACAATGCAAACTAAAAGCAATTATTTTCATGGGAAAATACAAAACAAAACAAAAAAACGAAAACATTTCAAATGAATGAATGCTTCACACAAAATAGTTAAAGACCTAATTTAACAAAATATTTGCAAAATTAATTAATAAGCCTTAAACTATAAGTCTTTCTTCTGTCTCTTTCTCTCTTGTAACATGTTCAAGGAGCAAAGCAGCTAATTATTTATTGATCAATTGCATTAAAACGAAGAAAAACAATAAATATCTTCTTTTTTTTGGAGGTGCTAATTTCTGATCATTTCCAAGACCCAAACAACAAAAAGCCAAGCAAATGCTTAACAAAAATCAAAGACAAAAAACAAATGTCACATATAAAATAAAAAGCTAAAAAACTAATTTAAGTGTTAAGAAATATTAATATATATGAAAACTATATACTCATTATGATGAAACAAAAGTATGTAATATTGAAATCAACAAAAAAAGAATGGAGAAACACATGTTTTCGTATTTCAAATAAACTAGCTCTCGTAACATATCAATTACGCTGATTGTGAGCTATAAATGTATGTATTACACACTTGTCATACCAAGAAATATATTAATTGAATGAAATTAACTAACAAACGAACGAACGAACGAATTCCAACACCAAGTTCAATTTTTAAGCATTAAAGTAAAATTTCAAAAATAAATGATAACAAATAATTGAAAATGAAACCCTGACACTGTAAGAGGTGAGTAAATTACACAGCAGAGCTAAATTGTTAATTAACTTTGGCTAGCCAAATTTTTCTATAACCTTGCAGTAACAAGAGCGCCTAGATGTATGCAATAGAAAGTGAATCAGTGAATCAAAGGCTGATCTAGAGATGAAAAATCGGTCATGGAAATCAAAATTTTAACGTTTTTGGATTAAAGCCTATATTAATATGGATTATCAATTTCTATTTAGAAAAACATAAACATCTAACTGCAAGGATGTAGAAAAAAAGGACTTCATAAATAAATGTTAAAGTCTGTAATGACTTTTCAAACATAACAAAAACCTAACTTAGACTCGTCGTCTTCCAGCAACTAATTGACAAAAAAAAAGTGTTTAATTTTTCGTTAGTTTTATTTCTTTTTTCATTTCTTTGCGCTCCTAGAGCGAGTTATAAAAGTAAAATTTTTGAATTAACAAATTGTTAGAGAGACATTTAAATGACATGTGAATCCCCTATTAACAAGTACAATTTTTGCAACGAGGAATTTTCAAAAGCTCTTTTTAAATAAAGAGAACACACACATAATGTTTGAAATAATTGTTAGAAAGATTTTATTTTTGTTTCAGTTGCGTTGAAAATATTTCTACATAGTTTTGCCCCCTAACTTCTCCCTCTACTATCTTTGGCAAAAACAAAAAAAAAAAAAAAGATTTAATGATAAAACAAAAAAAAAACCTACTTAATGTTGTAAATTAGTTTCTCAAAAAAAAAAAAAAAAAAAAAAAAACAAAAGATATATACTATCTTAATGATAAGCAAGTGCATTATATTGAGAGAAAACGAAAAGTAAATGTAAGAAAAGTAAAACAAAAAAACATATTGACAAAACAGATTGACAAGTTTTTAGATATAAGTTTTCACGTATATATATTTATTAGGCCATAAGCAAACCAAAAATCGTATAAAACCAGTTGAATTGATTCCTTTTTTATTAGACGATATATTGTTTTGCCTTTTAGTTTCTTTTTGGGAGAGTATATTATATATAATGGCTCGTACTCGTATATATATATATTGGAAACATCTATATACATCTAAATATATATATATACATATATTTATATTTATTGTAAAATTTGTCAGCCAACACACATATATACACACATACATATACACAAGAAACGTGTGTATATATGGAGAAATGGTTATTATTTATTTAGCATTGTAACAAGAACTTATATAGAAGATATATACACAACAAATGACACCCTCTCTCTTTCAGTAATTGTAACAGTCGCTGGCTCTCTCTATATATATATATATATACTTTTCGCTCTATACTTGTAGCGATGTTTAGAACAAGCTTATACACAATATATATACAACAACAACGACAACACTTTCTATATATACAAGAGAAATGAAATGAAAAAAAAGTTATGTAATCCTGATATACTCTTTAGCTAAGACGACCCTCCCTCCCCCGCCTTTCCATGCCCTTGATCCCAACAAAAATAAGAAAATGTAAAACTTGGCTAACTTTTCGATCGAGATTAACTCTTGGCAGAACATTTTTGAATTGAATTAAATAAAAAGTGAAATGTAAAAAACAGAATGAAGATGAATTTGCAAAAACAAACAAAAACCTGGCATTTGATTTCAATTTCAAATTGTAAAAATTAATTAAATAGAATTCCAGTAAAAATTATATATATATATATATCGTAAATATAGCAATGCACGCCAAAGTACATAAAAATTATAATTTATATTTGTTTCAATATCATTTTGCACACACAGAAATTCACAAACAGTCGGCAGATGAAATTGAACGTTTAGTTTAAATAATTAATTAAGTGCATAAAACATATACACATATATATAAATTGGTACTCAAATATACATATTGATCTATATATATATATATATATGTATATACATACATACATAGTTCATAGCTGACCTAGAAACCACCGTCATTTTAGACTTTGTAAAATGTATTGTACTTTTGGTATTAATAAGAGAAATATCTCACATTCTCTGGTATATAGAATATATTTATAATATATAATCGTATAAACCCAATTAAACACATTCAGTAAAAAATCAAAACCCCAAAAACTCAAAGGGTTACTGTAATTTTAGTAGCAATATTTAGAAACTGATTTAAATTCTCTTTATTTTTCTATCTCTCGCTCTCTTTTTTTTCTAGTTTGCCTTGATTTTAAAAATTTACACTTTTTTTTGGTTATAGAAATCAGCTGCTTTATATATTTAACGCTTGATTTAAACACTGCAGATTACAATTATATATTTACCAACTGAATGAAGGATATAAAAAAAATACAACAACAACTATGTGGACAATACCCTCTTACTCTAATTGTGTGTGTGTTACGAATCGAAAGATATAACCATATGGTATAAAAGAGAAATGGAACTAAAGAACGTTTAAGCAATATACAGATATCTACATAAATATATATACATACATCTGATTGATTGACGATAAAAAACTAAGAAATTTATTGCATGAATTTGACAAACAAAGAGAAAAGGCAATGAAAATGAAAACGAAAAGCTAACATTAGTATCTTAAGTGAAATGTGTTGAAAGATGAACCAATTTAATACACACTCTCACACACACATACATAGATTACTCTAAATGTATTTGATAAAAACGTTAAAATGAAAATTGAATTATACATAGTATGTACACACATACAAATATGTATACATATATAGTTATATACATATATCCATAGAGTTGTTCGAAAATTTTGTGTGTAGTTTTGTTGGAACAACAGCCCATTACATATATTGATAAACATATATATATATATATATGTATATATATAAAGTATTATAATAACATTGAAATATGATTATTGTAGTTTTCCGTTGCATATATTATATATCTTTATATACTCTCTACCTTTCATTCTAAATAACCAAAAGCAAGCAGCAGTAATGAAAACTGTTATTAACAAATGAAAAAACAAATGAACCTTTGAACATAATTTGAAATAATTGCTAAAAATGGTTCAACAGTTGGTTAACTTATTATAGCTTCTTATACTTAATTATATTATACACACCCATATATATATATATATATATACAAAATATATTAAAGTATTCATAGATCTATAAACTTAGATGATTAGAAAGTAATTAGTACACACCCACACACACAAACACTAATCATTTAGAAAAACATTAATAAATAGAATATGTTGGTATTGTGTAAACAGAATCCCCCAGAAATCATCTCAATTGTCGCAGTGTAATAATTATAAATAATATATACATATATATTTAGTATATATATATCATAATAAATGTTTCACATAAAATATTTTTACTGTAGTTTTGAAAAATGAACTTTCTCCTACTATTTATGTCTTTTTTCTATGCATTTACATTTGTATACATATATTATTTGAATTATTTAGTTTTGTAGCTAGACTCGATACACACTCTCTCTCTCTCTCTCTCACACATACTCATGCATATCTCTACACACTAAAAACCACAGTAAATTTTAATTGATCTATAGTTTTAGAAACGTCTCTCAGCGCACGCAACATAATTTGAATCCTACGAATATATATATCATGGATAAACATTGTAGCTCCTAATTGCCAGTTCACCTACACACACACACACTCTTCTATTTTATCATGTAATATTCTAAACCAATGTAATTAGAATTGTAAATATTAATAACTATTGAAAGAACTCTTTAGGATTGGACATCATATCATACGACTTACCCCCCAGTGATGAGTAACGGCTTCCTTCGAGAATATAATACTTGGTTTATCCAGAAAGTCGACCGACGGTCCTAGATATAAATAATTGGTTAAAATCCTCATGCCAATTAATTGGCGGCAATTACTTACTACAAAAAATGCAGCCATTACGAATTGGTGCATGACGTGTCAATAAGGTCTAAATAATAGTGGTCAAGAATATTTATCAGAATTGGAAAATATATTTCAATTCGCAGCTGGTCAAACCTTTTTAATGGGTTGTAGAATCGCAGGAGTCTTTAAAGCTCCAACCAGTATACATAATGCCATTGTGTCTATGAGAAGGATTAATTTTGCCTAGACTTTCCAAATGTTCCAAAAATAATTACTAATAAATTTTAGACAGAGCCAGGATGTTTAAGACTAGAAACGTGTTCCAACTGTAAGTAATATTTTTAATGTTGAAGTCATTGGAAAAACTAACTAGATATACATACATATATATAAATTTGAAACAATGTATAATTGATAAATTATTAATTTATCATACAAAAAGTAGCCTCGCGAAGAATTTCATTTACGATTTATCCAGAATTGAAAAATAAGACAAAAATCTTATAAAATCGTCCAAAAACCAAAATACAGATTTGAAAAGCTAAGGCTGTTCGAGGGTTTTTGTAAGGACATCCGAATTGTTCTTTGGCTAGATAGAAATATTAGCCCATGCCCGTCTATAGAATTTAACAGGCTCTTTAATGTCCTTGGGAAAGGTCCTTTTTCAAAATTTCCATGTGCTGGATTCTCAAGTTGTTTTAATGCCAATCTATATATCTAGATAGTTTTCATAGTAGATTCGTGTATTTATGAGCTAAGAAACGACAAAAAATTATATATTCTTTACGCCAGGACATTGACCGATTTCTACATTACATCCTTTTATGGATTTTCCAACACAAAAAGCTTCGATCTGCATTCAACGATTTTGGATATTCCTCCAAAAATAAAGCTCGAATTTTTGTAAGGGGATTAGTCAGAAAAATTACCAAAAAGTCGCAAAAAACCATTAATCTCCCTACAACTCAGCCATTTCAAGGACTATCAGGATGTTCTTTGAACAGATTGTGGTCCTTGATGGCTCGCTTCGACTGGCTCTAACAGATCCTAGAATATCCTTAAGAAAACTGAATTACAGTGACTTTTTTGTTTTTGAGAATAAGGCAAATATCTTGCGAATCCTTTGAATTATCAGGACGATAGTGGGGTCATAAAATCCCAATGGTCAAGGACCATCTCTGGTGTAAAGGACATCTCGATAGTCCTGCAGAGATCCGAGATATCAAGGATTTTATAATTTTTCTCATTTTTATGGCCTTGGTTCAATGTGGAAAAAATTAAAAGTCCAAGAAATAGAAAATTGTTAATAATTCGGTTATTTTATAGACGATTTGGATGACCTTTGGCAAGATTGAAGACCTGGTGCCCTGAAATGTCCTTCGGATAGCTGGGACTTTGGGAGTGTATTGCATATTCTGCATAAAAATGCATTTAAAGCGATGATCCTAATTTATTTTTATGTCGTCAACGACAGAAACCCAACATCTTTCGTCCTGCGGCAGGATTCGTGTATTTTTGAGCTAAAAAATGAAAAAAAAAATAATATAGTTTTCTTAAGGTCATATCTCCGCAGGTTATTTACCGATTTATACATGAGTTTCATTTTTAGATTTAACTTTTCTGAATACATTAATTTTGCAAAATGAAATGTATTAATATTTTAGCATTAAAACACAAATGCCTCTTCTGCCTTTTGTATACTCAACAATTTTAATTTATTTAAAAATAAATTATTATTATTATTTTTTTTTTTTGTTTTATTTTATAAAATTCTTACACAATGTGTTCACATGTACTCTTCTTATGTAGAGAACGCTCGACATATTTCCTATTGAAGCTATCGAGCGAGTGTCGCGATGCTGCTGCGGATGTTTGCTATATTTAATGTTACGATTGAATCTTTAGTTTCGTTCACACCAGAATTTTGAATGGTTTATTTATTTATATATTTATATATATCTATATTTTGCTTAGCTGTGATTCCCCCTGCTTGACTGACTTTTTTATCTGGGCAATGAGCATATTTCACAGGAAGTAAGTTCGCCGCGATTGATGAAGGTGCAGTGATTGCATGTCCAGGTATTTGCATCCAGATCCATGGCTTCCGAACCAGATGAGCCACCAGCATTGGCAGTTGGGCCAATGTCACTGGAATAATTGGTGGTGCCACTGTAAAAATTATAAATATTTGTTATAATTAGAGTTTAGGTGGACTTGGGGCCAACAACTAACTACATACCCACTGCTGCCAGAGCTAGCCTGGATTAGGGACTCCAGAAGTTTCCAGACTTCTGTGCCCTTGAATTCAGCTGCCTGATTCGGATTCTTAGTGCGCACTGCCTCCATTAGGGGTGCCATGTGTTGGCGCAGCGGCAACATGTCCATTTTGTACAAAAAGATCAGCAAATGGAAGTCAGAAATAGCTTCGAGGAACTCTTCATCGCCCCAGGCGGATAGATAATTGCTCAAGGCATTAAAATCCTGCAGATGACCATCAATGTAGCGATTCTCAACAGGGAATTGTTGACGCTGGTCGTACTTGGTGAATGTGTATTGGGGTTGCAGAGGCGTGGAGGCGGGCACATCCACCAGAAGATACTCAACGGGCAGCGGACGGCCCAGACGCTGCACCTCATTGCCGTATTGGTCTTTCTCCTGCAAAACAATGGAAATATATTTATATACATATACACTTCATTCTTAACTTACACAAATAAAACAAAAAAGAAAAATTTAATTCTATTATTTCTATTTGGGATGCCAACCTGTTTGTTTGACCTTCTTTAAGCCATCAGACAGTCATTTGACAATGGGTGGGTGGGGGTTCTGGCTGAATACGGATGTCACGGTTACTAGGTCAAAGTCACCCACTTTCTAGCTTGCTTCTACGTCATCAACAGTCTCAAACAATAAAGAGCATATCGCAAAGGGGATTAAAGCGAAGGCATTAAAAACAAAAATCGAGCGCGAGAAATGTTTATACTGTGCGCGCTCTTTGGTTTGTGCAGTGGCCATGGCATGGATGCATTAGGCAGCTATGAATTTTTGAAATAATTGAATTTTTGGGCTACTATAAAAGCGCTCGAAAGCAAACGATAGGCTACTCCTCGCATAATCAAATTAACTGATAAAAATGTAGGGCTAGACTTCCATAAACGCATATACGCAGTCAACAGTTGGCTGGGATAATTCAATTGTAATCCCTTAAAACTTTGTGAGTTCGCCTTTAATACAAAAGGTGTTTTTGTGGCAACAAGGATGGGCGACAACAAGCACAGAGATTCATAAAATCAGTTTGGTTTTAGGGCGGTAACTTGTTGAACTTAATCATTGGCTTGCACAAACATTACAGTTAAGTGCATTGTACGGCAAAAAGGATATTAAAATGACTATAGGCATAGCAACCGACAGGCCACTGAATGTGAAATGTTAAGCTTTTGACGCGTTGTGCCTTGGTGGCTTATGTTTTCCAGGATATATAACATCAAAGGATATTGCCTCATCACATCACACAAATGTTTGTTAAATTTAAGCAGAATTTACAAAAATATACATATATGTAAATAGGTAAGATACAATTTAATCACAATTTCGAGTCAGAAATTTACTTAAAAACTGTTAAACTCTGGTAAGTAGGTATATCATCTAAAATAAAGACAAATGGCTTATTGAACATCACAAATGGTTAACAGAAAATCAAATCTCTTGCCAAATAGGTTTATCGCTATAAGTCCAATAAAGATATTATGCAGAAAAAGGATTCTGTTAACTTGATGGCAAGATTAAAAACTTGCTCAACCTGTTTTTAAATTCAGTGTGCTTGCCTTTTTCGTTTCGTAAATGGAAAACCGCAATTTGTGGTTATCAAATTTCCTTACAACCAAACAGAAATAGAATTGCTAGATGGGAATACTCCGACATTGACATTGCTGGGCTAGTTGTCTAGCTGAAGAGAGTGAAAGCTTTCTAAAAAAGCTCATGCAATGTGTGTTCTCTTCGTTGCAGGATGTGTATAAAAAGCCTGAGTCGCATTGGCCTCAGGTTGCATTTGCAAAACGGAACTCGATAAGGCTACGCAGCACGCGCTTAAATTTTGTTTTCTTTTAAATATAATTAAATCCTAAATCAAAGCAAAGGCAATACCAATACCAACAACAACCACAATAAAATAAATAAAAAAAAACAAACCATGGTTAGCCGAAGAAAAATATTTGTAAATTTCAAGCATCAAACAAGTGGAATTCATCATTATAATAGCAGTAGCTATAGTTGCACTAGTTTTAGTAACTCGAATCAAAATGTTTTGGACGGCAGTCGCCTCATCAGCGTTAGCCTCATCATCAGCAGCAGCAGCTGCCTCCGAGCATGCCGCGGCCATGGCCAGTGCGTCCCCCAACTATCAGCAGCAGCATATTAAACCGTTGCCACGCTCCTCATCGTTGGCCAAAACAAACAGCTGGCAGATTAGCCATGCAGCATTTAAAACGCGTCAGCAAAAGCAGCAATTCCAACTGCAAATGCAAATGGAGTTGGAGCAAATAGAGGACCATCACCACCACCATCACCAGCACCATCACCATCACCATGATGTTCATCATCTTCATAAGAACCAGAATCAAAACCAGGTGGATAAAATTGTTGTCGACGACAAGAAGAAAGAACAAAAACAAAAGCCCCTCAATAACAACAAAAAGAAAATCAGTCCAAAAAGTGAAAGTAAAATATTGAAAGCTTTTACCTCATGCAAATGCACACAGAGAGAGCAAAAAGAATTAAACTAGAGCACAGCTGAACCGAAAATTCAAAAACATAATAAAAATAATAAAAAGACATAAAGAAAAACCAACAAATAAACTAAATCAAATGACAATAGTAAATAAAATAAAGAGTATTAAGTGAAACGTTTATCAAAATAAATATACAACAGCAAAATTCTCTTTTAAGAATTCTGCGAATTACAATAAAAAAAATTTAAACGGTAAGAATTTAATACTAAAATGTATTTAGTTTTATGTCTCTAGAAAATTGCAAACTAAGTTTATTTTAATAATGGTATAAATTAGAAAAGTTTTTGTTAACTCTTGCCATTCTGTGCTTAAACAGAAAATCGAAATTATTTTCACACTAACTGACTAACCCATTTGAATGTCAATGTCAACTGCAAATTAAAATGCAAATGGTGTTGAATTTGGTTTAAAAAAATGATTAGGTTGTAATTATGTTAAGAGAGGAAAATTCACATAAAAAACGAAAAAAAATCACTTCTTCAGAATGAAGTGTAAAATAATTAGCATACTTATGGGGGCAGTTTGCTTTTATGATTGATGCCTGGCTTTAAGTTGATTGGCTAGACTAACAAATCATGCAAATTAGACTTCAATATGTCAAAAATATTGCAGATTTTACAAGACGGATGAGTTCGTTATGTCCTTTACATTTGGAATGATGTTTGCCTTGATTAGCATTTCTCTTAATCGGAAATATAAACCCTAATGTGTGTGTGTGTGTGTGAGAATGTATGCGTTTTGGCGAGTTAATTAAAACTTTAGGTGTTAGTTCTAACGAAATTTGACACACACAGGAGATAACTATTTTGGTTGTGCGGTTTTGGGCCAAAAATTCGTAGCACGTTTCCATAGTAATTGAAATATAAAGTATGCATATTCCATTTTTGGCCAATTCGTTTGCATGGCCGTGGCATAAGGCACAAGGTTAATAAATTTGTATATTCAATGCTTCGTTCATAAAATAATTCCCAGCAATAACGGCACCCTACAGCAAGGACACTGAAAGTTAAGCAAAATTAGGTCACAATAAAGACGAGATATATACATTGAATCGATTCATTAGAGCAACGTCTCTCTATGACTCATTAGTCAGCTTCATATTTTATTAACTTTTATTAACTAGATTTAGTTAGGTATCTGAGCAAAGTCGTAAACAAAAAGTTTTAAAACTACATTTTTTATGTTATTCTGGTTAGCTTAGAAGTTTTATCTAATGGGCACTTGCCCAATGTCCTTGTTTTATCCTTTTTTTCCTGCTGTTATCTAAATGCTGATGTTATGCAGCTTTGAATTGCATATTGAATTCCATTAAGAGTCTTAGTCAGGAATTCTTAGAACGAAAAGCTTAAACAAGGATTAGGGGTTAGTTTAGGGGTTTAACCCTAAATTTCCGTGAATTAATTTCAGTTTTTATTTAAACTGCTGATTTCATATCAATGAAAAGTTTCGACGCTGTCGAATGATAATTATCAGAGCTCATTTGCGTGGGGCACGTGCAACAAGTTTGCAGTTAACTTATTTAACTTGTGTAATCTGACCTGTGTCAGTGTAGGTGAAAATGTCCTACTAATTAATATGCGGCATGTACGCAATAATTATACAAATTGAAGAAACAAAAGCAAACCAAACCAAAATAATGCCCACAAAAGCAAAAGGTAGCCCCAAATGTATGCAATGGCATTTGGCAAATTCACATGTGTGTGCGTGTGCGTGTGCGTGTTTATGTGTGGTTCAATGTAGGCGCATTTGCGGTTATTTGTGTGGGTAGCAAAGCGTCTGTGTGGGTTAAATAATGCTGACTGACAACAATCTGAAAATTTATTGTCTATTTTATACCTACACAAGTAAACGAAGGCAAATTTATACAAAACCATTTTGCTTTGCACGATAATTTAATGAAAAAATAATAATCTAATTGGTATAACAAGCTTAAACAAAAGAAAACTGTTGACTCAAAAATCACAGAAATAAATCTGCATTTATGATGGAAAATTGAATTTCCCTATTTACCCACAGAATACTTATAAAGGGATTTCATTTAAAATACAAAGTTAAGGAAATAATATCTTTAAAAAATATATCTCATTTTTAAAAATAGAGGTATATATTTATATTTACCATTTAGAATAAGACATATTCTTTTTGTTTTTACTTACAATCTATCCTAAATGGACAATAAGCAAATATTATCAAAGCTAATCATGAGGGGAAGGGAATCACCAGTCCGTCTCTGGTCTAAATAGCAAAAAGTTTAAATGGTTGCTGCATTGCCAGAAGGACATATAAATAAATACATATGAATGGGTTTTTAGCTTTTTTAGTTGAGCCAGAGAGATAATTATTGCCAAAATTGAATAATACACAAAATTATTGCACGAAAACGAAAATGCAGCGCATAAAGAAACATACAACATAAAGAAAGACAAAGTGAAAGGAAACGGGTTACAAAAACTGTAATGAGAGCTTAAACAGGCATTAGCACTAGCCCTATTTAAAATTTGACCATTTATTTTTGTGACAACCAACTTCTTGTCCAAGGCAAAGTGTTAAACTTATGTAATTTTCTGTAGAAACTTTTGTTTAAATGCGTGCTTAAAAGAAAAAGGACCAACAAGGACAAGGTTGTTTTTATGGAGTCAAATCAAATTTTTTAGTATCTGCCTTTAAGCTGAAAGTGTGTGATTTTTAGCCATCAGTTCAACTTCCTTTGGGCGTAATGCCGGTTCGATTTAAATTCTCTGTCCATTTTGGAAGACTGAATGACCTTAATGGTAAAAAATCTGCCATAACTTTGACCTTGTTGTTGATGTTTACTTTCTAGCTTGCTTAGATCCGACTGTCAGACACACACCTTTCATTTCAAAGACAGAGAGCGTTTGAGAATAATGTCACAAGTTGTAGAAATTCTACGAGTCTCAACTTAAAAGAGAAATCAAACAGTTCTACAGAATAATATTGAAAAGTGTGGCAAAATAAGCAACCGGCTTTTATTTTTGTATTATTATTCTTACAAATAAAAATTCTTTCTGAAACGAATTCTATTTAAAGTTGGCAAAGTAGTGTACATATTTTGAATACAGTTTTGCAATGTCGGTGAATATTAATATAATAAGGTAACTATGAAACTATTCCAATTTGTCCATCGAAAATGCAACATTTGGTCTTGCTTTCGGTTTGGTTTTTTTCATCTATTTACTTTGAATTTCCATTCCAATTTACAATTGTTTAAAAAAGAGCGCACTCGTAAAAAATTTACTTATAACAAATTCTCTATTATTTCTTTTCGATCTAGTCCAGCGATAGAGGAAATGGATATGCCTCAAGAGCTAAAGACGCTGCTGAGCTGCAGCCTATGTGGACGGGAGTATGACTTGTTGCTGTTATTGCCCAAAATGTTGGACTGCAAACATGCATTTTGTGTTGATTGCACTGACGGCAGATTGATCCGAACACAATCAATGGATCGTGTGATTTGCCCCATATGCGAGAGACATTCGAGAGTGGGTCCACAACCGGAGTCATTGATGTTTCTGTTGACACAGATGCCAGCCCTCAAACTGGGCAGAGCCATGCTGATGAACCATGCTGCCGCTGAAGAGAGGCCACCGCCACCGCCACCGCCGCCATCTGGGCGTAATCCGCCGCCCAGCAATGGGATCAGATATCAAAGAGTTGGAGGCGTGCACAATAATATGCGTCCCACCAATTGGATAGATCAGATCTCTGTCGAGAATTTCCTAATGCGAAGCAGCAGTGAACATTGCCCCATTCATGTCATGCCCCATACGATTTGGTGTCACAATTGCCAAATTATAATATGCCGAGCCTGTGCAGAATTGCAATATCATTTCGGGCATCGTCTCACTCGTCAATTGGATTTTGACGAACTATTGCGGCAACTTTTCTCCAATGAGTTGGCCAAAATTGAGAAAATCTCCGAGAGGACGACACAACTGGCCACCCGGGAGATGAGTATGTGGCATCAACTATGCGAGACTTGCTCCCTCGTCCAGTTGCACATTAAGCGAGAGATATTGGAGCATAAGCCGACTCTAATTGCCTGTCAAATGCGTGGCTGGCGTCAGCGAACTGAACGAGATCTGGTAGTTGGCGATGCTCAGCTCGGTACCACGGAAATGTTACGGCTTTTGAGTCAACTAAACGAACAGAAGGCAAAATTTCAAGATCAGTTAAATGAAATGCAATTCCAATGTCGGCTAAAGGCCTTGATCTATGAGAATGGCCTGGAAGTATTGGATTTTAAGCAACTGAATCAACGCGTTTTGGAATTGCGTCAATCGCAGACCCAAACAAATGATATACCATTGGGCGTTGAACCGCCGCCGGCTCTGGTCTTAACCAATTATTGCATCTACTCGTATTGGAAGGAATTGCAATCCCAATTTGGACCAACCACACGAAGGAATCAAATAAATGCACAACATAGGGAGCTAGTTCCCCAATATCGTCAGGCTGTGGTCCCGCCGAATTTCCATCAACGTCAACGTGAACGCGAGGCCATGCGTCAGATGTTGCAGGAGCAACAATACATTGAACGACAATTGCAACAGCATACTCGTTACTGTACATATTGGGAGGATTTCAATGCCGATCAGATATCCCATGGCAGTGCAGGAAGCAGCAACATCGAAAGTCCGTCTACTTCTACAACTTCTTCGTCCACTTGCACGAATCCAGCAGCTCAATTGTTCGAGGACAACAATTATAATTGCCTAAACCTGGATCAACAATTGCCACAGCGTGGCGGCATCGCATATGATGCTTTAAATTCTCCCTATTGGGCTTTACATGTCCAACAGGCTATGAATTCCGTAGTGGAACCAAATGAACAGGCTGAAGAAGAAGTCCCCAACTCGGCTGCTGCCACTGTTCCAGATGCTGCTAGTGTTGAGGTTGCTGATGTTGAGGCTACTGCATCAGCTACCGAGAATCCGACAATCCATTCGATCCCTTCAACTCCTACAACTGCTCAACGCTTTCCTCTATATTTTTTAGATATAGAAATCGCTGGAACTGTTGCTGGACGAATTCTGATTGAGGTGCGCAACGATATGGCTCCACGCATGGCCGAGAATTTTCATAAACTCATTCTACATGATCGTGGTTTTGGCTATCGAGGATGTTCCGTATTTCAGGCTTGGATGAATGAGAGTATTATCACGGGCGATTTTGAATATCACAATGGACGTGGAGGACATGCTGCACTCGAGGAGGGTCGGTACTTTATGCCAGACAATACACAATTGGCGCCACGCCGTGGGGCAGTTGGCATGCGACGTGGACACAGGGTGTACGATAACAACAGTTTTGTGGGAAGTCAATTTCGTTTGATACTAAATGAGTACTGTCCATTTACGGCCATATTTGGTCGTGTCATATCTGGGATAGAATTGGTTGAACGAATTGCCGCAACCGGCGATTCCATTGGACGTCCTGCGGTTCGATCTATTATCAAAAATTGTGGTATATATCGATCTCAATGAATCTTTGTCGCCAAAGAGAGCGAACATACATGTTAAATCTAAATTAATTGTACTGAGTCAAAATTTCTTGCATTTCTCATCCATTTCTTGAGAACTTTTTGATAGACTTTTTTTACACCACCTTTTTGGAGGCTGTTTATTTTTGGAAAAACATAATTTATATACTCTACAACAACCAACAATATAAAAAATAATTATACCTAACAACAACAAGATAAAAACGTCCAAATTATAATTACTGATATATATTATATATGAGATCATTATTTGAAAAACTCTTTATTTAGGTTAACCCCTAGAATAATAAGTATGTTGTTTTTTTTTTGTTAAGCACTAAGAATTCAGTGTGAAAACTGCGCTACTAAGTTACCTGGCGATTAAATATGTAAGTTAAGAAACTTAGGCATAATTCTATCTTTCGTTTTCTAAATCCAACTAAACCTAAACCCAAACAAGATTTGTGTTATTGTTAGAAGAGACAAAAGCATAAACCCCTTTAAGATCAAATAAACTATAACAAGAACATGAAATAAAGAGGTGAAATTAATATTAAAATTAATATTTATGTGCAACTTAGCTAACAAATAAGAAAATGATTACAGATTTAAAAAACACTTTAAAGCCCGTGACTTTATTATTAAAACATTCGTCAATATTTTCGCAAGGAACTAAAATATCAGAGCAAAGATAAATTAGTACAAAAAAGAACAAAAATTAATCCAAAAACAGAAATATCAACCCTAAATGTGTTTACAATAATATGCAAACATAACTTTTAAATCCAACCAGTCTATTAATCAATTAACCCTAATTGGATAAAGCAAAGTGTGACATCAAATCGTTTCAACTTTAACTTGTTAAAGAAATTAAGATATGATTTAAAATGAAGTTGATATAGAAAATCTAAATGTCACACAAATTGATTGTGAATCAAATTCAAAACGAATTTAAAATTATATCCCATAATTGGTGTCTATATATATTTGTGTAAAATTAATCATGTTGCATATTCATGTCTATTTACAATTTATCTGTATTAAATGTGATGAGCTTTCAATAAATGTTGGCACTAAGCCAAGAAAAAAAAAAAAAACTGATACCTACCTTATAGAAAACATCTGGAACATATTGTTTGTCCGTCGATTCACGTACATAGCCTAGTTCGGGAGCATCCTTGGTGGGTAATAGGCAATTATCACGGACCAAAGCCATACATTGAGCAGAGACAGCATAGCCTTCCATATGAACTTGCTTGGTTTGGTCGCCTGCACAATTAAAATTGATTAAATCATATATATTTATAGGAACGGTGTAGAAGCACTCACCTGTTACACAAATAGTCACAAATTTCGATCCGAAAACGCCATTTGTGGCATATTTGCACGGATTGGGATGACGATTTTGTAGCTCACCAGCCGTTATGCATTCCTGGGCAGTCAGAAAGTGGGTATCAATGCCACGAATTTGTTTTACAGTGCCAACGGTTGCATCAGCCGTTATTAGATCGGTGAAAATCCAACCAATCTGCAATTAGGAGAAATCATTTAGCAAGTATCGCATATAGAATTTAATAAGTCTTACTTTCTTCAGCCCCAAGGCAGATGCCACAGCATCTACATCGGCAGCTCCCTCATCTGGCAACATATTAAGCGAATCTCGTGACGATTCCTGTGGCGGTTCATAAATAGCAGCAACTCTGGCTCTTATGCCAAGCGGTACGTCTGTATGCTGCTCATAAGTGCCATACAAATAGCCCATACGTTGATGTCCTGTGGTCCGCCAATAATTTAGAAAACGTTCCACAATTTTGGTATTCTCAAACATGACATTATCCACATGTCGATAGGTTTGACGATTTAGCGTTATGGCCGACGGTTGGCATTTCGAACAGATACCTTTGGGCCATGGCGGATGCTCACGGCAACCGGGACGAATGCGGCAATTTATGTCATCGAATACGAAATACTTCCCCTGACTCATGCCCGAGGTTTGTTTTCGTATATATGAATGAAACGACAAGTGTTTGATATTGTGCTCTTTCAGATAAGATTCATCGTATGGTTCCAGCGGTGAGCAGTGAACACATCGTCCATTAGCATTATGATGACAACTTCAAAACCAAAACGATAATCCCAATTAACGGCATTCCTTATAGCGGATATTTTAAAAACTTACAGCTTACTATCCCGTTCCCGCTTGATGCTACCATCAGTTTTGGCCAATTGTTGATCGACCGCATCCTCGATGACTTCCTGGGATGGACGGGCGGCAGAGCTACTGTTATTACTGTGATCATCAATGGATACAGCCTTACTAAAAGCCGGATTCTCCAATATTGTGGTGCTCGTTCGCTGCAATAGGGAATGGTTGTTTAATGAATTTGGAAGATTCTGGAATTGTACTCACGCGTGTTGAGGTGCCAGCCATTTGTTTTAAGTAGATCATATCGCCATGTTTCAATGTTGTGCCCACCAATTGCGATCCATTGGCATGGAGTTCTGTGAGAAAAGTGCGGTCTTTAAATAGGCCAAAACCATCAACTCTTAGAGTCGTCTGCACGCTATCATACAGCTGCTTCAAATTGGATTTTGGCGAGATCTCAATACGTTTTATGCCCTCCGCAGATTGAACGCGTACAAGCTGAGAAATGGATGATAAAATTGAAATTTATTAAGTTTTATCTACAATTAACTATAAACATATATATTTGTATATGTATTCTACCGATTGTTTGCATAACACAAAGAGACGATGGCGCACAAAGGCAAACACATAATTGCGCTTCTTGTAAATGATGTTCTCTAGCAGCAATGGAGCGCTGGCCATAATCTTAGATGATGTTCGTGCTGCCTATAAGGATGTTGGGTGTTTTTAGCGTAGCTTAGAATAAGCTAGCTATTTAAAAGCCGCAAAGGCTTGGGTGTTGGTAAGAGATTTAGCGTTTCCAACTGTACCACATGAGGACACAAAATTGACTGTTAATATAAAACAAAAAACCCACGTTTTTGGCAACGCTTAAAAAATAAGCAAAATACAATTACAGCAATTGTAAAAAGAATTTGTGCCAAATTGAGAGGGAAGACAACTAATGATTCCATCGGGCTATAACCTCTCTTTTTTAGGGTTGGAATGATTAGGAAGAATATGTATACATATGCATGTAATAAATAAATAATCTTAGAAAATTGCAGCTAAGTTGCAACACCACCTCGATGACATAGCCACCACCTTCATTACCACTTTCTAGACAAAGAGTCCAGGACAAAATCCAAAAAGAAAATGTACATGACAAGTCCGAATGGTGCATATTTTCCTATTAGTATATTTGACGTTTCGATGTATTCATTGATAACGGTTCAGTTTTCAGCCCCCCTCTTTTCTGACCCTCCTCCGGAATCGTGCAAATATTACGATTTTCACGAACACGCTCTCATCTATAAGTATATTGGCTCTCTCGCTGCTTTCCCGCCCTCGCTCTCGCTCTGGCTCTTCGCAAAAATCTACAAGTCATTGCTGAATTTCTATTTTGTTTTCCGCCTTTTGGCTCTCCTGTTTGGGTTGCCTTTGGCAACAAATCTTTCTGCGGCTCTTCATTGTTGATGTCTTATTGTCAAATAGTGAAAAGCATTATCACAATGTCATTATATTAGAATAAATAAAGCCCGAATTGCCACTGGTCTGTCCAACTATAGAAACAACAACAACATGAGACGTGAAAGTTTGTTGCCGGCTTTTCAACTAGATCAATTAACATACACATATGGCCTCATTACACACACACTAGACACTATCCTGAGCTTACTACACGTTGCATAGATTAACACATTTCACTATTATTAACAAATTACTTACAATTTTATCAGACATGGGCATTGCGGCTATAATTATGTGTCTTACTTGCACAGCGCTAATGTTGCCAGATGTTGTTAATGCGAAAAATCAGAAGAAACAATAATTAGTGATGGCAATATTAGAAACGATAAATATCGACTTTAATAGATTTTCTAGAGTCAAAAGTACCGCAATCAAAAGTAGGCGCCAAATTTAAACTGCTCTTAATAATTGTGCACATTTATTATCCTAAAGCAGCGTGTGACTGACTTTTTTTTTTTACAAATTAAACAACAAACAACATAAATACACTTTTTACTTTAGCTAGTGGAAGACTTGAAAGGAAAGCAATTGCGGCCTTGAGCTAATCTTAGGTGCTTTTCAATCGTATTTGAGATTGCCCATGCAAATATATTTAATGTCCACATATTCATCGATTCCGTGATGTGAACCTTCACGACCCACTCCCGATTCCTTGACGCCACCAAATGGGGCCTCGGCAGCTGAGATGATGCCCTCGTTTACTCCGACCATGCCGACTTCCAAACGTTTGGCCACTCGGAATACTTGTTGCAAATTCTCGCTGTAGAAATAGCCAGCCAATCCGCGACGCGTATCATTGGCTTTTTGCACTGCCTCCGCTTCGTCTTTAAATTTGATAATGGAGGCTACGGGACCAAAGACCTCCTCGGTATAGATTTTAGCCGTGGGTGGAACATCTGTGACAATTGTAGGAGCATAGAAGAGGGAACCCAAGGAGGATAACCCTTTGCCTCCAGTAACAATGTTGGCATTCTTGCTGCGTGCATCCTCGACGAATCCGCTGACCTTATTGAACTGCATCTCATTGATAAGTGGTCCAATTTGTACATCACACGACTTGCCGTTGCCAATCTTCAAGGATTCAACACGTTGCTTCAATTGGCTAACGAATTTATCATAGATGCCATCTTGGACAAAGAAACGATTCGCCGACACACAAGTCTGTCCACAATTACGAAATTTCGATGCCATGGCCCCATCTACGGCCTTCTCAATGTTGGCCGAGTCGAAAACAATAAATGGAGCATTTCCGCCCAGCTCAAGGCCCACACGTTTGATTCCATCGGCAGAGTTGCGAAACAGAAGTTTTCCCACCTCTGTGGAGCCCGTAAAGGAGATGCCTCGTACATCGGGACTCTTGCACAAGAGATCGCCAATGGGTGCTGCTTTGGCAGTGGTGACCACATTGATGACACCCTTCGGAATGCCAGCATCCTCAGCCAATTTGGCCACTGCCAATGCAGTCAATGGGGTATCCTCAGAGGGTTTCACTACCACAGTGCATCCTGCGGCCAAAGCTGATGCTGCCTTGCGTGTTACCATGGCCAAAGGGAAATTCCATGGTGTAATCAATGCAGCCACTCCAATGGGTTGTTTCATCACAATTATCTCACGATTATTCACAGCACTGGGTATCACTTCGCCATAAATGCGTCGAGCCTCCTCGGCGAACCACTCAACAAACGAATTGCCATAGATAATTTCGCCTTTGGACTCGGCGATTGGTTTACCGGATTCGGCGGTCATTATCTCAGCTATCTCTCCTGTGTGTTGCTCGATTAGTTTGTGCCATTTCTGAAAAGTTTATATGTTTGTATTCATATATATAGATAAAGACGATTTCGAGGGCTGTTTCGTCACAATAATAAAAAACAGACCTTGCTTTAAATTTAAAGTCTTTTTTACCTTTAGTAAATTGGATCTATCTTTGCCAGTCAATGAGCGCCACTCTTTAGACTCAAAGGCATCTTTCGCCGCTTTAATCGCCTTTTGTGCATCCTCCACGGTCATGTCAGGAACACTTGTAATCACCTCCCCGCTGGCTGGATTCTTTACATCGAATGTGGCGCAGGTGCTGGAGTCCACCCAATTACCATTTATGAGTGCCTTATTTTGCACTAAGGCGGAAAAGTTCCTTATGCTGGACATGGTTATTTGTGTACTGAGTCGCACCGTTCGCCACATTTTGCTTTATAGTATTCTCAAAGTCCTTATCTCACAAATGACACCGCTGAAGTTTTTATTCTCTTTAAGCCGCGCGAATTTTCCGATGTTGTGGCTTTGCCTCCTTTTCAATGATATGGCAAAAGCTGTTATCACTGATACTGCCGAAATTGTTATCACCTATTCTGCTTCAAGTATTTTCCTCAACAATTCACTTGGTGCCGTCTGATTGATTTTAATTGATTTTAATATGCTTCCCGCATAACAGTCCAGAACAAATACAAACAGCGAGTGCAAGCGAGACGGCAACATTTTTACTGTCAAAAGCGATAGCAATTACTTATCGCCGATAGGCGATATTTATCGTCAGTATACCGATATCGACTCTGTCAATCAGACTTGGCGGCAATATTTGAATATAAGCTGAGAGAAATTGAAAATATATTAATAAAAGGATTATTTTATTTGTTGCTTCTTAAAATAATAATTTGAAATATTTCAAAGCATTTTGAAAGGTTTTAAATGAATTTTAAGTATTTGACAAGATTTTTTTACTTTTCATTTTTAATGTAGAAAATCAGTGGAGTTTGAGAAAGCAAATGACTGAAAAAACAAACTAAAGAGGCTTTTTTTACTTTAAAGTGATTAGTTTATAGGGGGAGGATCACCAAGAATATTAAATAAATAAATAACCAGCTATTGAACACGCTTATTACAACTAGAATAAATATGATCTAGATGAATAAATAATTTCTTTTTCGAGATAATAAAAAGTCACAAATGTCGAATGGACTTCCTTATAGCCATTAAAGTTGTGTCTTCTTGGTGTTTTTTTTTTTTTTACTTCTTGGTATTAAAAGGCAGCGCCACTTGTTCTAGGCATTGCCTTTCGCCTGTCTTTTAGAATTTCGCTTCATTTTTTTTTTATTCATATTTCTATTTTTTTTTTTTGCATAAGCCGTTGCTGCCATTGAGTCGTGTGCTCCATTTATTTATGGACAGTAGAGGGAGCTCATATCATAGATTTTCGCTTACATGCCTTTGGATGCCGATGGCGACTGGGCTACTGGTCATGCAGGCTTTTGCTTCTGCATCTTCAGCAATCTGTGTTGCAAATTTTTGTCAATAAATTTTCGGTTGGCAATGCCAAAACATGCCCAAGCTAGGGAACAGGAACTGAAGCTGGAGCTGGACGTCATAACTGTTTTAGATAAGATTGCCTAGATGGCGATGACGCTGTCGATGTCGATGTCGATGCTCTTGCCGATCATCATAAATGAATTCAATTAGTTCTGATTTAAAACTAATTGAAAATGCGTCTGAAAGACAGGAATGAACGGCTGCTGCTGCTCCTGTTGCTTTCTGTCGATAGGTGTGTAAGTTATTTGTCTAAAGTGCTGCCGGGAGGTGTTCCAATTCTGATGGAGATTCGTTTGGGGAGATATGTACGCAATAAGCACCTGGAGGGAGGAACGCAGGCCTAATAAAGTGGTCAGCACTCGAAAAAGGCAACTAATGTCTACTTAACTGCACAATTTTGACAAGTTTAATGCTTCGACAAAAAAAAGGAATTTACTTTATGTTGATCCTGCCTTCGCCCTGCTCTCCCCTGTCGTTCCGCATATCTATTTTATTATATATATTTCCCTCATACATAGATGGCAAACAATTGACAACGTGCCTTTTGTGCCGGCCTAATTGTAATACGAAATCATAACACGCCATAAAAACGACACAAAAGCAAAAGATATGGGACCGGTTCTGTTTCTCCTGGATCTAAGACGACGACGCCCTGCCCTCGGTTGGTTTTGGGTATGGGTTTTTGGGTTTGCTTCAGTTCTGAGTTGTCGGCAGCTGGTCAATGGTTAACAATGATCTTGGCTCTTTCTTTTTCTTTTGCCCTCTCTCTCTCTCTCTCCTCGTGTCTCTGTCTTTATGTGTGTCTCTAAGCTGGAGGAACTGAGGAGTAGTAGCCGAGCCATAAATCATGTTCGGAAACACGTTCTCTACTTTGCGGCACGCAGAGAAAAAAATTTCAAATAACACAAAACGAAACAAGATGGAATAAAAACACATCTGTTGTTTGGCAGCTTTCTTGAAAGGACTCGACGCAGGAACAACAACAACACTAACAACAACCGAAAGAAAAGGACTCGAAGCTTAGGGAGCAAACTGGTTGCCCGTCCACATCCAATTGTCCTGTAGTGATACGCTGATGGTTGATGGCTTCTGCTTCCATTCCTGGCCAACCAACCGCACAGATAAATGTCATGATCAAGGCAGCTGCTCCTCTCCATCCTTTAAACCTCTTTTTAGACTTAACCCATGTGACACTAAGGGGTCAAAATATAAACAAATTACGTTTGTCTTTTTATCTTTTTAAAAAAGAAACAATTTTTACTACTTATAATAGAGTAAAAATATAACCATCTATTATTCTATAATTAAAAAGTTTGGTAAACATCTCAATAACAAGACCATGTTTCTTTAGGTTTGTATTAAATTAAATTCCAAAAAATTATGTATGTACATATTTGAAAAAAGAATTCCCAAAAAGCTGAATTTTGCGAGTCTCTAATTTAGACAATTTTTTGACGATTTTATAAAGGCATATGCATTTTCTTCTTAATTAATAAACTATAAATTGTCATTTAAATTTAAAAAACTCATCAATAATGGTATTTACTAATATTAAACTTGACAATCAACATGAGATCCCATTTAGTTAGAGTCTGGAATTGATCAAGAAATTAAAAAGTTTTCAAATAATATTAATAAAATTTTAATTATTTTTCAATTGATTTAGTTCAAGAGTCTCTTGGGGACTACATTTAAAGATCATCAATACTCCAATGGGTTAAGATGGCTGAAAAATATGTTTACTTCTTAAAAAGGATAATAGCTTTGCCCACAGCTTTTGCTGCTGAGTCACCTTGGCACGTGTGTTTAACGACAAGAAACGAGGACTTGAAAATCGACAAAGTTATTCCAGCAGCTGCCCTTAAGTCACAGCTGCCAGCAATTTACCAAATGTCCCGAACATCGAATGCGTCAGCAGATTAGCTCAACCCAACCATCCCGTTTCTGGCTTTTGTTGAAGCAACACGTGATCGGTGATCAGGATATGGATAGCTCTACCACTCCCTAGGCAATGCCTAGCCCTAGTTTTTTTTTTTTAAATTATTGTTTACTCTGCCTCAAGGTTATGGCATTATTATTATGTGCTTACTTGATTATTATTTCATAATTTCACCCCTCTTGTATGTGTCTCTTTCTTGGTTTCTGTGTGTGTGTGTTCCACTTTCTTTCACTTTAGCCCATCATGTCCTGGCATGCAGCCGTCCTCATTCCTCCTACCTAGGTAACATACCTTCATTCACTGTGAGTTCTTGTCCTCGAGCTCGATTTCTATAGACGAGGGATAACCACGCAACCCCAAGACGAAAAAATAATAATTACGCATTCTCTATTTTCGATTGTCATCTCTCCGCTTATCCTTGCTACGCACAATCCTAGTTACCCCCTCCCCCCTTTCTTCTCCCTTCACTCGATACCCAAAAAAAAATCTAAATTGCGTATTCCTTTTGCCTTGTACCAGGCAAAGTCGAATTTTGGTACAATAATTGCGTCTTGTTCCTTTTCGTAGGGTTGATTTTCAATCCAAACAGCAGCTGAAGTACTTTACACTGCCAAAAAAATACAAGAAATGTATTTCTGGAAGAATATATCCAAATATAAACTTAGATAGTCCAGAGAAAGGACTTTTCTACGTTCTTTTAGAATTGAAATATATTCGATGATCACACTTGTTTCGGATAATTCTAATTGACATACAAAATTTAAGATATCTTTTATATTAAAATACCCCATTCTAAAATGTATAACTTTCTTCAAGAAAATCATTATAATTATTAGAGCAGAATAATCTAGTCTTAGGTATAGTTTATTGTTGTCTTTATCTTGTTTTTTGAAGACCAGTTATCTGATTAATAATTTCTTATCTATAATTTTCAGTGTATTCCAAAAACTTAAGCAACTCCAACAACTGTTGGAATATGTGAGCGTATACACAATATATCATCTTCTATTATGAGATGAATAGATTAAAAACTGTACCAAAAATCGTTCAAAAACGCGTAAAACTTGTTGAAAAGCAATCAGCATGAAAAACTACGCAATTTTTGTACATATAGGAATAAGCGAGTATATATAATTTATGCCAAAACCAAAACCAACCCGATCCAACCCCCCCAACAATGAAAAGACTGCAAGCGGAAATGGGGTGGATGCTGTGCCTCAGCTTCGAATCTGGGGTAGGACTTGGTACAATGCGTTTCAGATTGTACCACACAGGAATAAGCATGAAAAGAGAAGGAGTGTAAGGATGTGTGGTGGATACCAGCCTAAAGGAAGAAAATTGCGTCGTCGGGCAATTCTCACGGTACACACGGATACACGGATTTGTGCCATTTTTTTCAGCAAGCTTGCTTGCTTACTTTGGTCCTTGCCCTTGTCCTTGTCCTTGTTCTTGTTCTTGCTTCTTGTCCTTGTTCGTGTCGCATTTGATTTGGGTAGGGCCTTTTTTTGTATGTCTTGTGGATTCTCACTTCTCACTATGATTATGCCTTAGGCCTAAAAATGCATTCTTATTTAAATTTGGTTTATCAACGCTTATGAGACACATTTCCGCTGTGATTGTTTTTTATTTTTCAAATTGTAACGGACTGTCCCGAGATTATTATTGAAAACAAAACCAGACGAGATCCAGAAATTTAAAAAAGGGAAGCTGGACTGGCCAGTTTGGTTTAGTTTTATTTTTTGCAAAAATCCTCATTCCCCGGAGAAACCATAAATATGTATATCAAATTACAATCGCCACATCTCGACATACCGGAAGTTTTTCAATATCGCATAGGCCACAAAAATTTTGATCACCGTGATTTTGTGCATCTTTTTTTGTTGTTGTTTTCTTTTTAAATCTTTCATAAATTTCCAAAAAAAAAAAAGGGAAACAAAAATAAATTTAATGAGATGATGCATACTGCCCTTGAAAAGATGCCGCCTCTGATGCAAATACAAAAGGATAGCGATCGCGATCGTGTTCTCATTTCGTTTGTTCTTGAACTTCAACTTCAACTCCGACTCCGGGTTCGAGTCCAAGTTTAGCTTCATATCGCTTGAATTGTTTTAAAGTTAGTGTAAATACAATTTCAGTTACATTTTTTCTTTTCCAAGCTCAAGTATTTTGTTTTTATTGAACAAACAACATGGTCGGCAATCATCATCATCATCATCTCATAAACAGCCCGATCAGCATTTAAGTCAAGATGATGCTGTATCTGTAAATCTGTATGTTTGTAGCCGTATCTGTGTCCAGAGGCAATCCAACGTCAAGTTCATTGACGCCCCAACCAACGCAGAGCAGGATGAGTAAGTAAAGTTTTGATGGCCAAAATGACATTCTTTCAATTTCCATTACACATTGAAAACCAATTAAATCCTGTGTTTAAATATAATTTTTGCTATTTTATAGAACAACAATTGGTTTCCGAATGATCTTTGTTTCAAGTTGGGAGTTAAAGTTAATATCTTTTATTGAACTTGATGTTAAGCAACTGTTCTATGGTCCATCAATCATGGTTCAATGCAGTCAACTCTGTGATCTCACCATCTTTGACTGATCATGCCAAATTTGCACCCCATAAATTTTGCCTGGGGATGAGAAATCTAACATCTTATTGCGCAATCTATGTATGTACCTAACACGATGGCAAATTGCTGGCAAATCGATCAAAAATACTTTCACCCAAGCTCAATGAATCGTGAAATCCTCTGTTTAGCCGGCAGATCGTCGGCACTGTTGGGATAAGATAAGAATAAGAATAGATCTAAGCCATCTGCAATGTGCATACATATTTTGAGTCTAAGCCGCAAAGCAAATTTGATCAATCATGGTAATAAATCAAGGCGGAATATGTCTGTGTACCATGTAATTTCAGTTGGTCTCTTTTTGTTGGGCATGTCCTTGCTCAGGACAGGATGTGTCCAGTGTAGTGTCTTTCTTTTGTGAGAGTCTTTTGTGTGGCAAGTAAAAAAAAAAAAAAAAAAAAACATTAACAAAACATTTATTTGTGTATTTTCTTTTCTTTTTGTCTTTGGGTTGTTTGCATTTCGAAATGCAAAATATGAACAGAGCAAAAGATTTGGCGATATGCAAACATCTGCCCCGAACGTACATACATACCTACCTTTATGTGTATGTATGTATGGGTCTGAACCCAAGGATGAGTTTGGTGTTTTGCAGCCTACTGTACTTGGATATTGTTGGTATTGTTTCACTTCAATTTGCTACGTGCCATGCAAAAGGATTCCTGGGCCATAGAAACTAATCACTCAACACCTGTTATTTGGACAATATTAGCTGACGATACGTGAGCGATCGATTCAGCCGACGAGTTGGAATGGGTTGAAAACCTGTTGGCCCTAATGCCAATGCATTAATTCAATAGGGGCCCTTTTGCCAGAGCGAGAGAAAGAGAGAGAGAGAGAGGGACTCTCTAAGCCAGACAGTTTGTTAGTTCGATGGTTCGTGGTTGGTCATGCATGTAGATCACCAGATCAAAATAACAGCAGAAACCGCTCTTAGGCTCAGCAGGCGGCAGCAGGTACAACCCGGTAAGATGGTCTCTACGCAGGATTAAAGCTAGAGAAAGAAAGAGAGAGAGAATGTAGTACAATGAAGGCTCTAGCAAGGATTATATTGAAGTCCTCAAGCCGGCAGCCCAGTCTTGATCTTGGTAAGAGTAAAACGCATTCAAGCGGAAGTAACAGCTGCGTCCTGCATTTCGTTGTAATGGCAATTATTATATTGTGAGGCAGCTGTAAGAAAGCTTCGCTCCCACACAATAAGATCGAAGCAAAAGCTTCCCAGATTTGTTCCTTCATCTTTCACTCCATCTCACTCTCTGTCTCCCTCACTCTCTCTCTCTCTGATTCTCGTTCGATCGTTGGCTGGGCACTTTTGTCGCACCTGTCGCACAATTTATTTTGAGACCAAAAACCACCGAAAAAAAAAAAGAAGAAACACACACAGTTGCTTGATGGGTCCAGGCATATCCGTTTGTCTTTAGCTTCCTTTTCGTAATGACGACAGAGCCCTGAAAAGTAGCAGCTGCCTCCAAATTGAACTGAACCTGGTCTGGAGTCTCGGTCTGAGTCTGGGTCGGGTCTCTGGTCCTGATCGCCAGATATTAATGTACAGCATCTCTCTCGCTCGATCTTTCTTTGCTTTTCGCTTGTAATTTGCAATCGTTCACATGTTGTTCCTGTCTGATTTCATTTGCTTTGATATCGTTGTAGTATTTTTACTTGTATTTTTTGGTGATCATAAAGTTTAGTTGCCTTTTGTTTTTGTCTTTTTTTTTTTTGGAAGTAAACTTTGCCGAAAATTTACTCAAACTTGCCATCTGATTCCTTTGACTTTTGGTGAGAAATAACAAAAGGTCGTTGTTCGTCGGTAACTGACTGCGATTGTAGATCAATGTCACATTTATTTATGTGCGTATTGATTCAGATTTATAACTTTATTAAAACATATATATATGCCCGAGATATTGACATATTGAAGTACCTTTAAAGGTTCGGATGGTAGACTTATTTTCTTTCTCTTGGTCACCTTTGACATGCAGTTCATCTTCTATTTCATTATTTTTAAAAGAGGAAATAACCAACAATCTCTTTTAATCTTTCTCATTTTTACCTAGAATATATAGATCAAAAGATTCTAGTAAGATTCTCAAAAATTCTGAGTCCAATCAATAGGTGAATGCTGTTTCTCCTCTATTCCAGAAGTTCTAGAATATATTCAAATGAAGCCATTAAAAGAAAACTAATTTAATATGTAGATCCTTCTATATAAACTTTAAAACTCAAATTTCGACATTATCATTTTGAGTAGCCATGTCTCCCCTTAGGTACAAATTCCTCAGTATATTGTCGACGTAACCCTTAACCCTCTTCTACGCTTGGCAATAAACATTTTTACTTCCATACATAAAATAAATTGCTTAGAAAACATAAACAAATTACAAACAATTAATTAAGTTGCGCCATGTTAACCATGTGATCGACAAGGGGCCGAGACCCTGAGACAGAGACCAGGGCGATAGGGTGGATGGTTGGTTGGTTGGAGGGTTTGGGTGTCTAATGTAATGGCAATGTAATGGTAATGGGTAGTAACCCAAAACCAATCGCTAACCGAAATCGAATCTCCTATCTTCGTTTCATTTTTTTTTACCAAGCACTCGTCAAAAAGGTGTGAAGACATTGCTTAGTGTGCATACAGATTAGACAATTTGGCATGGTTCGTTAGGGCTAGAAAGTTCTTCTTGCTCTATGGAAAATCAAAACATAATTTCCTATGCCTCAATGAACTGTTCATGCCTGAGGGGACGAGAAAGGAGAAGAGGCCGAAGGGTGCCCTTCATTGTACCGTTACCGGTTTTTTGCAAAGACTCACACTGTGGAAGGAACACGAAGGCAAACTAGTTTCGCTGCTGGATCTTTTCTTACTTTTTTCTTTACATTTATGACCAAACAATAAGGTTCATTAGAAATGCAAAGAAAATTATGTGTATGTATGTCTGCCTAAAACAGGCTGCTGTATAGATCAGGAAGGATCATGAGCAAGCAACAGGAGTACAGCTGCGTCTTAAACTTTCGGATACAATAATAACAATAATGCAAAAAAAAAAAAAACAGAAAAAACCAAAGGAAATCAATTGGCCATTCGTGATCGAAGCAGCAACAGCAGCTGTTATCCTGTGGCGCATCCTTTGTAATTAAACAACAACTGGGAGAGCCACAGCGACGCCGCAGGCACGGGTTAAACTCATTAAAGTCATCGGCTTCCACTCCCGACTTGGACATCGACTTGAGGTCTTTTTATTTTCTGTGTACAGTTGCCCATACGCCAATGCTGAGGATCGACTCGCCCTAAAGGTTCACAGTCAGACAGTCAGTCAGTCAGCCAACCTGTCGCAGTTGTTCGCAATGGCATCACCTGCCGTCTACAAAACCATCGTCTGTTGCCTGTTAATGTGTTTAATGATGCCCCTGCCATACGCTCAGTTATGCTAAATTGAGACTCGGAAACTCTGGCCAGCAACTTCCACATGTCTCGTGCTCTGACGATCCTGTCCTGCCTGACCCTATATACGTATAATGATAATGCGGGTCTCACCTAGCCACGCGCCTTGAACCAATGCGAAAACAAAAACATAAAACTTTCCTCAAAATAACATCAAAAAGCACCTGTCAGCCGATGCAGGGCAGCAATGCTGAAATGTGGGCCGCCCTAATGGAGTTGTAGTTGTAGTTGCCCGACAAGTTGGCAACCTTTACTCGCACAGGCTTCAGGCGCGGAATCCATTAGTTACCATCTGAGTATTTTTAAGCAAATTATTTTATATTTTTTTTGTTTAAAATTCGCCAACAAGTTTCGCAGGGCCTAATGACCCAACCTGATGACGAGAATGCATGACTCATCAATCCTTTTTCTGCAGCATTTTATCAAAGCAGTCCTGTAGTTCCTTTTGGTTACAAACGTGAGAAGGTCTACAGAGTTGGATTTGAAAAATATGTAATCTTAAGAAATTTGGGAGAAAATTCTATAACATTCCACCAGTTGCAGTTAAATAGAGTATATTCTATTTTATTCAAAATTGAGAACATAGATCCCAGCATAAAAGTCCGTTATCATGCATTTTGTAGCTTTTCAGCATGAACCTACTGCTTATATACAGTTTTCTTCGAGAGAGATGGAAAATAAAGAGGAGAGCTTCAGTTTAAACTTTAAAGTAAAAAAAGAGGACAACAAAAGAAGAAAATACGAGAATCGCTCATCCGCAAGAGAGGCCTGACAAAGATCCTTAGGCTTAGATACTCAGTCAAGCTGAATATCTATCCAGTTATGTTCAATTATTAGGTTGTAATTATTTAGTTAACGCCCTACATAATGTTTTGATTTGAAACTATATACTTAAAAATTTTATTTAATTTTTTAAACATTGCGCAACATAATTAAAGAGAGGGTTGTTTCGTATTATGCAAGGAGCTTGATGGTTAGAGTAAGCGAGATGGAAATACAGCTCAAAGAAAGAGAGCCAAATGGGGGAAAGAGAGCAGATCCAGTTTAACCACTGCACCATCGGCCAATTTACAAAAAGCAAGAATTAAAAAAAATAGACAATGTGATTAAAAACGTGAATAAAATAAAATATGGGTGCTTTAATTCCAAAATCCCTTCTTTGAATTACCATTGTTGAATGTTTGCATTATCATACATATGTTTTTTGATACTAAATAATTCGGCAATTCCAGTTTGCAAATCAAGAAAATTGTAAATCACTAGCTTCGAAACCTTAAACTTAGCTAAAATTTAGTATTCCTTCTCAAAGGGTAAAAGGTGCCACAGAATAAGAGCAAGCCAGGGTATTGCAATATGTGAGTTCCTTTTAATAAATATTATCCCACTGTACGAACTTCACTGGAGAGGGATACTCTCCCGATCTTTTCTCTCTCTCTCGAGAAAATGCCGCTCCTGAAAATCTCTTTCAAAGAGAGTTTCACACTTGAAAACGCCGAGAGGGGAAATCATGCTGTTATCTGATTGGTTGACTGCCGCAGCACGTCCTAAAACTATGCTATGCTTTTTATCAACTCCATATAAAAGCCTGGCTAAAATGCTGCGAGCGGGCATTCTGAAAATGGCGCGCACCGACACAAGTCGTTCTTCGTTGGCTTAGCTCCATCGGCGAAGACGGTTGTAAAAATAAATAAGGAAATTAAATAAAAACGATCCTCTGCAAAACTTTTGTGTGTGAGTGCAATACAGTTAATTTAAATATGGAAAAAAAAACACATTTAAAAATAAAGTGAGTTAGGACAGAAAAATTAAAAGAAATGTGCAACATGAAAAATAAAAACTAAATTTTGTGTGCTAACAACTTGGTGTGTGCCTTGCGATCTTGAACTCAAAAACTCTCTAGCCTAACGGTGCCATGGCAAGTGCAGTTTTCAGTTGTCTTTTTTTGTGTGCGCCAAGGCAGCAAAGGAGAGACAGCAAGAGCATAAGGAACAGCAACATTGCATTTCTTTTGATTGCTTGTGTATCATCGCATCTTTACTTGCGCATCTTTACTTGCGCCCACTCTTTCGACGTCGCCGAAATGGTTTTTCGACTCATTTTTGGAAATGCAAGCCTTGGAGACGCAAAGGCCCAAGCCTGTTGCTCAGTGCAAGCACACACACACATATACACTCCCAAAAGGTAATCTTATGCTTTGAGTTATAAAACTGCCGTTAGTTTTTTATGTTTAACCGTTTGACGATTGGGTGCAGCAGCAGCTCCACCACCACCACAGCAGCAACAGCAGCAGCAGCAGAGAAAGAAGAGGGAGAACTCTTCAAAATTGAAGAAAAGAAAAAAAAACATTTTACAGTAAATTGACTCAAGCTGGCTTTTAAAAAATTGACAGTTACAGCTACAACAAATAAAGTGTCCAGCACGCAATGACGTAATAAGTTATAAAATAGGAAAGAAAAACCCTAGCACTTATGTCGCAAAGCAAAAGAAACACAACCAAAACGAATTTAATACTCCTGCGATAAGGGACTAATAATAATGCAGAATATTCTTCGATGGATGAAATGGAAAAAAAGAAAGAAAAAAAAAAACCAAATGGGTTGGGGGGAAATATCGTTATGTCGCCTTTTTGATTTATATTTACATACATTCTCACAATATACATACATATGTATATACCACACATGTACATGTGCTTCTTCGTAGCGAAGCACAAAGAAACGGTTCTTTTGGGCTCTCTCACTCTCTCTGAGTCATGACTCGGATTCTCTCTGCCGCCCTCGCTCACCCCCAACATCAGACAAAATGGAAACGGAATCGGAACGGTAGCGCGCCAAAGTAACGGACAGGCTACATTTCAGCATCGTCATCACAATCATCATCATCATCTTTATCGTTTCTCGTAATCATCGTCATCATCATCTTGTGCTTTTCGCACTCCTCTTCCATTCGGCCGCCATGTCAGCGCCTTCATTATAATAATTTTTATTGCTTTTGCATAAATCAAAAAGCAACATGAAAGAATAAGAAACGCACCTTTGCACTAATTTTGCAAAATGTGATCCTTTTTTTAATGTTTTTTTTTTTAATTTTTTGTTTTTTTTTTATGAGCATTTCCGTTACTGTTGTTGTGTTTTTTTTTTCGTTTTTGTTTTTGTGCCAAATCATGTCTGCGGTCTGCATACAAATTCATTAGTGACGGCTGCCTGCCAGTTCCACCACATCCACCTTTGCCTCCCACACACAGACACACACACACACACACATACGCTTTGGGTCTTGGGAGTTTTCTGAGAATTCTGCACCTTTCCTACAAGAGCAGCTCCAGCTCCTCATGGCTCATGGCTCATAGCCTCAGGAGGATGCAGAACTCACACCGCGTTGCAAGACCGCGCTCTTTTTGTTTTCTCGTTTCTCGTTTCTTTGGAATTATGCTGAATGTTGGCTACTTTCCTTTTAGTTTTAAGTGTGGTTATTTAATAACCGATTTTCTTTACTGTACTACAATGTTGTTTAATTGAGTACGAATTTTATGTGCGAATCAGGATAAGATTGCAAGATTAAGACCAAAGAAATTGTATTGACAGTGGAAATGTCCTGAACAAGCAATCGTAGACTTGGGTATGTGAAATGACCAAATTTCGCCTTACAAAAAGAACCCCGTTTAAACCAAATTTATCCTTTGCCTTTTGTTAAAAAAATATCGCCTTACTTTTCACCCAACATGCAATTTCTTATTCATTTATGATAACATCCATTTAATTTCAATTTCCTTAGCTTTTCTCTCCCACATAAATTAATATGCCTGACAAACTTTCAACACTTTCAGCTTCAGCGAAATTTGACCAGCAAAAAAAATAAGAGGGAACTGCAAACAGAATGTTTAAATTATTTTCGCTGTCTTCGGTTTACTGTAACACATATAACGAAAATCCAAAATGTGACCCAAAACTCGTTCTGCACGACAATTTGGCCACTAATTTTGCTCTTTTTTTATTTTGGCTGAGTGGTCTGGCTGGCTGGTTGGCATAACCAAAATACAGTTGTCGGTAAAATTTTATTGATCTTCTCTCACTCTTCGGTACAAAAATATAAAAATTGTTTCATGGTCTCTCCGACGAAATCGAAAACTCTTTGCAATCGAATTCAGATCCCTAAAGAAGAAGACGATGTCGACGACGGCGACGATAACAACAACAAATACTTGGGGTTTAGGAAGGCTTCCAAGCCACTGTCCAAAAAGGGCAACCCGAAAATATTTTTATCTTGATATTTATTTTTTCTTCTCGTTTTTTGTTTTTTTTTTTTGTTCTGGCGGCTGTGTTCTAAATACGCCAAAAGTTGCTTTCGGGGCATAAATATATGTCTTTAGTGTGGCATGTCTGGTTGCGTTTTTGGACCAGAAGAAGAAAAAGGGAGCAAAAGATGGTAGGTCGATGGAAAGGGAGATCAACTACGCCGTCTGAATCCGTCGCCGTCTGCCCAAAATTCATGGAATTAGTTAACGATTAATGATTGGATATTGATTTCGTATTTTGAGGCCTTCATTCTTCGATTTTTTCGCTTTTACTACTCATTAATTTTATGTTTAACTAGCCAGGAATGGCAAATGAAGTTTCTTGTCATCATTTTCACAATTTCTGAACTTTCTTTTTTTTTTTTTTGCGCAAATAGTATAAGAACATCTGTAAGACCAAAGATTTGTCTTCCTTATAGCGTTGCTAACTGCTTTACGATCCCCCGGGTGAACATAAAAAATCTCACATTGAAAAACTCATCTTCAGCTTTGTAAGCCAAACGATCGACGCACAATGTTCCAGGTAGTTGGTAGTTTTGTTCAAGTTGTTGAGCCCCCCTCTTCCCCGCCGCACTTTGTGTCTCTGGTCTCTTAGTGTGTCTGCTTCTGGGAAACTTAATTTGTGGTGTGGAAGATGATGGAGCTCCTCCTTGCTGTGGCATTGCCGGGCCATATCAAATTGGCGCTATCGAATACCTAACTCGGTCTATATCTACAAACATACATATACATACATACATACATATATGCCCCACATAACTATAAAGACAAGAGCTTAAAATTTGCTTAGCTCTTTAAAAAAATATATATGTATATATTCATTTGGTTTTTGTGCGAAATTTGAGGCTTAAATTCTTTAAGATTCCCCTTGTTTTTTTTTTTTTTTTTTTTTTTTGTTTTTTTTGTATAATTGGTGCACAGCCTCCTCCAAGAAAGAAAAAAATTTAAATTTGTGTGAGAATTTTGTGAAATTGGAGGCCGCGTCCGCGTAGTCTCCTCGTTTCGTTGATGGGGATTAGCATGGCGCATATTTGCTGCTAATGATTTGCTTGGCATTTTCTAACAGAGAAAGAAATGGAGAGACCGGGCCAGAACCGAATAAGAAGATCACTCTGCGAGTCTTAGCGGAGAAAGGCCTATTAATTGCATTTTAAAGCCGAAGGCCAAAAAAAAACACATACACACAACTTGTTACCTGTTGCAGATGGCGTAATTGAGTTGTTACGCTCACCAAGAGGCCTGATCTTGGCATAGTCCTGGCCTGCCTGGTCTCTCTGATATGTCATTCTCACGGCGAGTTAAAGTAGAGGAGATTTTAAATTTAATGAGAATCATATCAGTACGATCTTTTTAACTATAAGCAACTTCTAATCCTAGAACTAACCGTTTTAGCCTATATACAAGCCATTAAATTTTATTGTCTTTGAAAACCTTGGTTCATTTAATTTTTATTGAACTCTTTCTGCATTCGAAATGGGAATGAATTACTGTTTTCTTTTTTTGCGAATAGATCACATAACAATTAATTGGTTAACCCGAAACAACAGCAACCTGCACTTATCTAGCTAACCTACTCCTTTGAGCAAAGGAGAGAAGATGCTACCCCAATAAACGATGCGCTGATGGTTGGCCATTTGGGTTTGATTGCATAAGTCAGGGACGACTCTATCTCAACAACAACAACAATAACGAAAAGCCATACTATGGAATGGCTTTCTGAGCATTGCTCTAGAAGAGTCTCTCTCTCTTTCTCTCTAGCAAGAGGAGACACAGACATGCCCACTTATTTTGCGCCAACTCATATTAAAAACACCGTTATGCATATCAGCCACACTTTTCAACGACAGACAGAGACTTAGAGCCAGAGAACTTTTGAGATCTCCACACTCAGGCACACACACACAAATATATCGACTGGCGATTGGGATTGTGGCGTGGTTGTGGCGTAACCCTTTAATTATGGCGCACACACTCAAACACACAAGTCCACAAGCCATAGACAACAAGAAGAGATATGTTTGACTCGTTTCAAGCTAGGCTCGCTGGTTCCTTTCTTCTCAACGTCAACGCCTTTCGAATGGCACCAAGAATGGGTGAATGGCAGGAGGGAAGGTAGAGGGAACCAAATGTTGGGAGTTGCCTTCTTATGCTACTTTCTAAAAAACTGTCCAGGAATATAAATTACAGCCCCCTTTTCTTTGCATGTGCCACACAAAGCAACAAAAAAACAAAGCCAGAAAAAAGAAGGTGAATATAGTCAAAAAATCTACTTGGTCCATCCAGCATATAGATGCTGGCTGCATCTTAATTGCATTTCGATTACGACAGTAGACTGAATCTGGAGTTGCTGGGTCTTAGAACCAAATCAAAATGCTCACACATGGAGCATGGACGGGCCATGGGTTTGTGGATTGAAATTGGCAACAAATGTTGCCAACAAATGTTGCAACCATGAACAGGCCCACAGCAATGGGCAACAGGCAAGAGTAGAAAAATCTAAACAGGGAGCACCAAACAGGCGGCTTAAGTACTATTGGCGGCCGCCAAATAGACAACAGATGAGACAGCCAGGCACGGCCCAAGCTTCAACTATGGAACGCCTTTTATGTGCTTTGCCCACGACCAGGAAACTGGTTTCTCCTTTCGAGAGGAATTGTAACACACAGCGCAAAGTTCTTTCTCGGCGAAACCTTTCTACAACTGCACAAAAGAAAAAAAAAGCTGGATCTGGACATGGACCTGAGACTGAGCCTGAGATCTGGCACTAGGTCTCTCTCCCTCTCTCTTGGTCTCTCTCTCTCTCTCTCTCTCTCTATTCGTGTCCTAGGCTTTGGCCATTTAATACAGTTAGGTTCTGTATTTTCTTTCCTCCCCCCTTTTTGCAACAATGGGGCCCATGCAAACTGTTTTTGGCCTGGAAGCCATTACCATTGCCATGGCCATTCCCGGTGCCGGTTGCCAATCCTCCTCCTGCTCCTCCTCACTCCTCACCCCATCCCGATCATCAATGCATTTGACGCAGTACTTCGTTTTGCCATAGCGTGGCCTCTCCAGTCATTAAAAATGATTCTTCTCAAACTAGAACAGGCAAAACACCAGCCAACCAGCCAGTCAGAGCACCAGCAATCATAAATGTTGAAGAGAGAAAGGCAACCAAAACGAATTGCGTATGCCCTGTAAAAATAAAACATACATACATACCCATCTTAATTTGTAATGAACACTCGCAGCAATAATATAAATTCTAAATCTAATCTTTTCTCTATACATTTATGACCATAAAAAGTAATGGTTTTTAATTGGTTGTTAATTTTAGACCTGATTAGAGCTTTTCGATCCTTGAAAGTCCTGTCTCATTAAATTTTTCAAAAATGTCAATGAGTTTTCCACCAATTTCAGTTGATTACAAATTCTCTATGCTTCATCTACTCCATGATCATCGAGCAGATAAGGTTGCAAACTGGTTGGAGTTTGAGTAAGTGCCTCCTCCTTCCATTACCCCCACATTCTCTTTCTAACTATCTGCCCGTGTTATTCACGCGTCGATCCCTGGTGGTGGGCTGGGGGCGGAGAATGGAAATCTTATTGCCTAACGTTGACTTGTCAGCTGTTGGCTTAAACAAATATTATTACATGATATTGTTTTTCCTCCTCCTCTTCTAGATCTATTCGCCATCTTCATGTGGCCCCCTTCACACATCCTTCATGTGGGTCAGCATTTTTTTCAATGAATTATTAGTTATTTGAAAATTTATGTGGCGTTCTGTTTCGTTTTTATTATTTCTTTATCGTGCGTCTATTTGCGTTTCCGCTTTCCGTTGGATTTCTATCAATTGCCCCAAAAGAGAAAGAAAGAGAGAGAGACGACTCGCCATGGTCTTTTCTCAATCTGTCGAATTGAAACTGAGTTGGGGGCGTATTTGCTCAAGAAAAATAAATAAATATGAATTTATTGCAGAGTTTGTTCATTTTTCGTCTTCTTCTTATTTCAATTTTTTTTTTTGTGTTGTTGCTATATTATGAAAAGGGACATTAAGAACCTAATGCGCCGTCGTGGTTGAAGCCCCCGCGGCGATCAAATAAACAAATACAAGCAAAAAAAAATGCTCCCCTTCTCAATTATTTTTTTTTTTTCTGTGCTTTGAAGATAAGCGAACGAAGAATTGAGCTTTTTCCTTCCACTTCCATGCTTAAAAAACTCGCCAAGATACAACTCTTTTGCGACTCTTCTGCTAGGCACTCCAACTCATTGTCAGATATATCTGAGATTTCTGCTGATCTAGCAATTCTCTACCATATGCTAAGCCTAAATACAGATACATGCAAACAAAAATATTTATGTGTAGCGGCACCGACAATTTTTTCTACGAATTTCTTGTCACGCTTTGGATTTCAAATTTTGTCGATGCTAGCCGAACTGCAGAACCAATCCATTGGAACTCCAATTCCATCCTTAATCTTTTATGTGTTTTGTTATTCAGCTTCCTCTCTAGAAAAATTAGTTCGACCGTAAGTAAATGGTATTTAACGCTTGATTTTGCAGAATTTTAATTTTACCTTTACCTGCTCACTCACACTGAGTGAATAAGGATCCTGTGATCCTTTTTTGCGACTATTGTGTTCTGTTTTGTTCTCTACGCCCGCACAAAAGGGTCCGAGTAACTGCAGGAACAGCAGCAGAATTCAAAAAGATGTTATGTGAGAGCCATGTTATTTTCAAGTAGGGGCGGAAATTTAATATTGAATTGAAGTGCACTGAAATATGAGATTTTAAGGGATTTTGATCTGGTTTCTGTTGTCTACCACCTACCTGTTGAAAACAATTTTTTCTGCTTCTTTTCCATTTTTGGGTACCTACATACACAATACATGTGTTGGCTGTACCTGTAGACTAGTGAAACATTATCTGCATTCAAATTTCTCTTAGGACGGGAAGGTGTCAACGTTTTGCCTTATGAATCAAACATTGCACTTGTCCCGGCCTATGAGCGGTTTGTAAAACGACATCCTATCAAAAATTGATACAATATGGTTTTTAAATTTAATAAAATAAATAAAACTAGTAAAATGACATTACTAAATATAGAATATTTTCTTTCCTTACAGAATTTTCCCAAAGGCAATAATTTATTTTGCAATATGAATTTAGGTGAGTTAGTAAAAACTATGTGAAATATATTTCTTAACGAATGCTCTTAAAGCAATTCAGTGAAAAGAATTTTTTTAACGTGTCACAAGTTCATTAAATTTCAAATTGCGCGGGTGTTTTTCCCGCTAGAGATGTGCAAACCAGTTTGAACTATTGCAATCATTTCGTGTCACGCTCACACATCTACTACGTCGGTGTCTTTTTGTTTGTGTGGGAATTTGTTTACAATTGTGTACTATGGATAACATATTAATGTTTAAAATATTTAAAAAAAAATGATTTACATAACCTAACGGCATAAATTATTTATTTTAACGTTAGGAGACAATTGACTATGTTTAATATCATTTAAAATGCTAACAACAAAAAATAATACACATTCTACAGTTTACATCGTATTTTTCTTTCACCAATGGTGGTAATTTGTCCATAGTGCAGTGCTCTCTCTTTGTGTGTGCCTGTGTATCGTTGTGATTGTGCTTGTGTCTATGTGTGAGTGTGAGTCTTTTGCCGCTTGCTTCACATTTACTTTCGTAAATCATAAAAATAAAAAAAAAATTGTTCTCAGTTTAAAAAATATTCTCGTTGCGTTTAGTTGTCTGAGAGAGCGGACCGTTGGGTTTTTGTTTAATTTAATTTGATTTTGTTGCTTTAACCACTACTCGGCCCATCGACAAAACATTGCGCAGGCATTTTCTTAATTAATTTATTTACGTCTCGCTATTGATTTTTTTAATGTAAGCAAAAAGTAAAATATAAATTCATATATGCATACATATGTAGGTATGTATGTATGTATTCACAAGCATTTGAACAAGGGGAAAAAAACTAACAGAAAAAACTGAGTGAACCGGTGAGTGGATGAAATGAACAACAAAATTTAGACGCATTCTTTTGACTAAAAATAAAACGCAATGCTCAGAATTATTTATTTATTTTTAAGTTTTGTTTATTTAAATTTTTTTTTTTTCATTAACATAAATTTTGTTGTTAAGTAGACTGTACATTTGAAACACACATGCAGAAGTTTTCGTGTGTGTGTGTGTATTCAATATTTTAAAAGCAACGTAACGTTAGAATTTGTTTTTAGATTTTTATTTTTTATGCTTTGTGGTTATTATACTTGTGCTAAGAGCTCGCTCGTTCTGGCTCTCTTTTGAGCTCTCTCTCACTCTCTCGCTCAGCCACAATAGATAAAGTGGCGCGCACATGCACTAAGAGAATGCAGGGGATGGGAGGTCGGGGATCTCAATTAAATGTAAACAACTTTTAAAATTAATGATTTTTTATTAATTTTATAAGTCCATGCAATTTTAATGGATATTGAGTAACAACTCATTTAGTTTTTATTCGTATTGACAAGTTTTATTTAAAAACCATTAGAGAAAAAAATGGGCATATCCTTTGCATGGCAATTCATTCTTTGAGGTTATGAAACTAAATTGAAACTGATTTGATTCACCCGAAAACAGACTTCACAAATGGATCTTCTAATGCCGATTCCTCTCCAACAACAGCACCATCAACCACAGGATTTCGTAATGTCGTATCCGCCACAACAGCCAAAAGGACGAGGCCGTCCACGAGCCTCTTACGCTCAGACAGGAGAATTCGATTTAGGCCTAATAAGGGAATTTCGTTCGCGCCCCGCTCTCTATGATCGTTCAAATAAACGTTTCAAGGACAAACCCCATGTGGCCCAACTATGGCTACAAATATCCAATAAACTAGGCTATGATGGTAAGCACTGAAGCATATGAAATATTATTCAGAAAATATTCAATATTTTCAAATCTCTGCATTTAACAGTTACCATGCTGAGAGAGCGCATGATTACTTTGAGAAATCGTTATAATATTGAAAAACGTCGAGTGGAAAATGGCATTACCACAGTTAACTCACAGTGGCCTCTCTTTGAGACTCTTCATTTTCTGGCCGATCACATACGTTCGCGACGTAGCTTCAAGAATATCAATAGAAACGATGATGATGAAGAACCATTTGATGTGGAGGAATGTCATAGTGATAGCAATGGGCAAGTGGCCAGTATTAAGGATGAGTTGGAACAGGAATATGATGAATACGATTGCGAACAGCAATTGCCAGTGACCACAGTGTTAAGGTTAGAATGGCAGCTGGTTGTCTAGCTTGTGTCAGGCATAAATTTTGTATTTTTTTCCATTTAGTATACCACACAGTTCGGATGTTCAAACTCATTTGAACGGCAGCGATTTGACGGCATTAAATGGCGATAAAAATAGTCATTCAAATAGCTCCACGGGAATCATAACGCGTCGTCAGCAGGAGGTAATTGGGAGCGCACTTAAAACTCCCTCAAAACGTCCAGCCACAACAGAGGAATTGGAAAAGCAGCAGCAACAACATCAACCATCTATAGCGAAAAGGCGATGTGATCAATCCACATCCGCATATAGCAGCACATTGGCACCAGCATCATCCGCGAATGTTGTCGCAAACTCCATAGCATATGCCAAATTCCATGGTTTCGGAGAATTCATGACCCATTCATTGACTGAATTGCCATTGCCAACAGCATTGCGTTTGGTGCAAAAATTTACACGTGAACTTGTCCAGACCGCAATACGTTGCCAGGCCAACAGTCAATCTAAGCCCGAAGCAGTCGATCTGAGCAGTGATCTGGAGGATGATGATTAGAAAAGTTATCCATATATTACACAACAAAAAAAAAAACTATACATTTAGAAAATTAGGCGGCACCAAAAACAATTTTTCATGTAAAAATCTGAAATATATAATGAACGAAATTAATAAAGTAAGACGTTTTCAGCACTGAATGAGCTGGGGAGGTTCATTTATCATATATAGCGCATACCCGAAAAGTATGCAATATAAAATTTCTACAACTAATTTCAGATGAGATATTTCCATTCGTGATTCGTGAAGGAACCTACTATAATTAACCTGAAACATTTACCAAAAAGTATGCCGTAGGAAAAATATCTACCAGATGACCCAGAAATCGAATCTACAACTCTTCAGCGCATTGCAGAAATGTAAAGATGATGTGCAGAAAAGTGTCTGCACAATTTTAATAGAAAATAAGTTTAATGCTACATCAATTTTTCATAGGACAGGGTAAATGGACAAGAAGACGTGGTGTGGCGGTGATGATTGTGGTAGGTGCCTGCGCACTTGCGCATAAAAAATACATTTGTTAATTGATTGCAGTGGGATGGGCCCATTGGAGTTGTAATAAACATTGGTTAGCCTGGTAATAGACGAAGCCGTAGGCCACAACTTGTTTAATGGCCGGCCAACCTCAGAATTCAAGTGTTCGTTTGACTGGGACAGGTTAGAGAAGACCCCCTTAGGCAAAATTAGAAATGGTCAAAGTAATGTTCGAGTCTTTCAGACTACATATTTCCGTTACATTTGATATTCTCTGGTTTTTTCTTTTTATTATTAATGCGTATATATATTTTAATTAAATTACAGACTCTCCTAGCACGTCTCAGAGACTTTGGGTTGAAGGTGCGTGTAATAACAGTGTTTATGAGCCAGTTGGACATTCTTGTGCTGCGCTTATTGATATTGGCGACTGAGACTGAGAGGATGTGGATGAGTATGAGATCCTAGTTTGGCTAAGTGCAGTGCTGCATTAAAACGTCACCGTCAACTCTGCTGTTGATGTAAATGTAATTTGTGTATCTTAACTGTGTGTGGAAATTGTATATTTGAAAATACGTCACATGATGTAGACCGTGCCTGGTGCTTATTTGTTGCTATTTAAATATACAAATTGCACTAGTCCCGGCCTGCAGTAAGTGTCGCAAACAACTTTACTTTTAACGTTTTAGCATTAACATTTTTTTGTTGTTAACAATAATGTGTGTTGCTGCTGCTGCTGCTGCCGCGTCGGGTGCGTGTTTCGTCAAAGTCAAGACCAACTTTCGTCTCTCTTCTGCCCTATAATTATATAATTTAATCAAATTACTTGCATATGTTGCCAAAATAAAACTAAAAAAGGAACCAACAAAGAAGAGACCTGACCAAGAGGCAACTTAAGTGGCAAAACAAAAAACAACAACAACAACTCGATGGCCCGAAAACTCTTATAGCTTAGTAGCAATTTTTGACAGTGAAATGTTGGTAGAGAATCCTCTGTCTGTCTGTGTGTGAGAGTGTGTGTGGTTGTGCGTGGCCAAAAAGAAAGATATTTACGTATTTTAGCATTCATCATCATTATTCTTTTATGCGGTTGACGGCAGCATCGGTTGCGGTTGCATTTAAATTTGTAGGCGCACTTAACTTGACAGCGGTTTGACAGTTGCAAATTACTGCCAAATGAGGAAGAAAGACAGGCAGTTTATATGTGTATGTACCCATATAGATAAGAGAGATAGAGCGAGGCCACTGGAGTATATGCCTTAATTCCATTTTAGCCGTTATATAAAATAATTTAAATAATGCATGTAAGACCAGGAGAATATATATCTAGTCAATTTTAACTATTTTTCACCAATATAGACATCTTTATGAAAACAATTTCTCAATCACATAGATATAAATTTATATAGGTATATCTAGTAAAATGTTTACAAAAGGCAAGAAAATGTTTAAATCAATATTAATAAGACCAATAAAGGTAAGTGCGAAATTAAAAAAAAATTGGAGAATCAATTAAATTATAATTATAATCGAACACATTAAAAATAAAACATAATATAAAGATACTTCAGATTTGAATATGGGTTGGCTACACAGAAAATGGCATCCATAAGTTTCAAAACATCTTTAAAACTGAATACTTTTATCATATTTGGAAAAAACACATCCAACTGAAGAGATATTGAATATTTTAAGCTAGAATCGTCATTAGAATTAAAGCATTCGATTAATCGTTAATTTTTTAAGTTGAAGAGACTTGATAAATTGATTTGTATATTTATTGTATATTTAAATGTAATTGGAGTTTTAATTCTTGTTTAAAGTAACTAAGTTTAAACACTTAAATAAACGCTCGAGCTCAATGCATCATCTTTGATCATACAGAAATAAATTTTACATATATGTATGTATAATATATATATATATATATATATTGTTTTTGTTTTTCGAATTAAAAATCACTCAAAAAATGTGCTTTATTTTTGATTACCCGAATCGAAATCGATGCAATTAGAATAAACGTATTCATAATATTGTATTTATTATTAATAAACAACGATGACGACGACGACAAGACACAGTAGTAGTTGTTGTTGTTGTTGGTGTAGTTTCTGTTGTTTTAAGATTATTATTATTATTTTTATTATATTATACACGACATCTATAGCTAAGAATTGTAATTGTAAATGTTGAAAGAGTAAAACTTTTAGAAGGAGGAGGAGGAGGAGGAGGCAACCGACAAAAAGGAGATCAAGGAGAACCACAAATTCCAAGGACCACCGTCACAACTCATACGTTATATTATTAAGATGATCACGCGTCTTGCGCGCTTTAAATGGAGCAGCAAAATGCTCATATGCATTCTCGGCATTATACGATGAACACCTGCGTAGGCGATGATGCTGCAGCGAGCTGCTATATGGTGCATTGCCATGCCCAGTTCCCGCACCAAAGCAACGCATTGCTGCACATAGCAATGTGCACCAGCGCCACGATGATGTGAAGGCATAAAAGTTATTGCTATTGCTGTTATTCCCATGACCATGACCCTTGGCCAACAAATGCTGCCGACTATGATGCAAATACGGATTGTAATTGGAGCGAAAAGTGTTGGTATCATCGCTAGGTTCACTGCCGCTATCCACGTCGCTGCTGCTATCGCTGCGCCGCAGGCCCAATCGAAATAGATTGCCATTGTTGTGGGCAGCATTGGCAAAGTCCTCGAAATCCAAATGAGAGTCGTCGTAATCAAAGTCACGATCAATGGATACGGCGGGTGTGATGATCATAAATTGACTATATTTTGGGCTGCGGTTCGGCTGTTGCTGCTGCTGCTGCGGCTGGGGTTGCCTTTGTCGTTGGCTTCTCTGATGATTGGCAATTGAATTGAGCAGCGTTTGATTGGTATCCACTGAGGAATAGCTATTGCTATTCGATATTGGTGACAATTGATCATTGTTGTTATTATTATTTATATGATGGTGATTATTATGATGGTTATTGTTATTATTATTGTTGTGCGTAAACATGCCAGCTAACATGGGCTGAGTGGTGGTCACTGAATGGTGTTGCTGTTGCGGCTGTTGTTGTTGTTGCTGTTGTTGTGGTTGTTGTGGTTGATAGTGTTGATATTGCAATTGCAATTGTGGTTGCTGCTGCTGTTGGCTCTTGGCGTGCCTTGGCCGCCTCTTGGCAACTGGAGCTGAGGTCTGTTGTGGTGCTGGTGATGTTGTTGTGGGCGTGGAGCCAACAGTGGGCATCCATCATCTTGTTTCTTCGGTCCCACTACCATTATCATCGGGCTTGACAATTTGATAGGTTATCAAATATTCCGGATAAGACTAAGAATACTATTTAATTGAATCCTACTATCGAATTAATGCGATTTCAACTCACCTGTTCGCCCCGATAGACAACATATTCGGCAAAATGTAAGCCACCAGCCGAGGGACGTCCAATGACCGAATGATGGCCAGGTGGAGCATGAGCCATTTTCATGGCGCTATACTGTAGAAAAGATTTACCCAATGCCACGCGACACAAAAGAAGTTGCCTGTAAAGTGTTGAAATAAAGCATAAACAAACAATTTCAATTGAAATTTCGTACTTGATACACTCACCTGGGACACACGTAACAGGATTTATCCTTATGCGATGGACAACCGATGCCACCACCAATACCGTAAACATATTGATTACTCTTTGAGCTATGCTCTGCAAAATATATACCAGCTCCGAACATTCCACCAATGTAGGCATGTCGCTCATCGAATCCACGCTGGACAATGGCATTGATGAAGGGGCTTCCATGGAAGAGCATGCGTTCATTTGATTGCACATAATTCTCTTCGGCAATTTCCTGACGGCGATGAGCGTAGCGTTCCCATAGTTTACGATTCTGAACCTTTTGCACCTGCAATAAACACATAGAGGAGAGAATTAAAATCAAAAGTGATGCTTTAAAAGGATTTTGCACTTACCCGAACAATGTTGTAGCGTGTAAAGTAGCCACCAGCCTGTCCGTTATCACGATGCTCTCTTATGGTGGCCTGCATTTCCTCTTCCACAGCAATGAACTCCTTATCTTCCGGCAGCAAGTCCACCAGCAAAGTGCACAGGTTAACATTGTTGCCAATGCCTAAAAGTATAGAGAGTGTTTCACATTTTCCGTCACAATTAATAATGGATTTGAATTACCTGTGGTGGCTCTTAACTGGGCAATGCCTTTAAGTATCTTGTGTCGAAAACCATAGGCAGTAACGCCCACCTGCTTGAGATCATCATGACCCATTTCGGCCAGAATGTCCAGAGTGATTTGTTCGCGTTCGAAAAGCTCGATAAGATGATGTAATTGTTGGCTGGTAAGAAAACTAGAAACATTTGTTATAGAATCCGGATCGGCCAGCAATTCATCAGTCGATGAAGATTCTGCCCCATGCGCCTCGGCTCCCTGAGCGGGGCTAATGCGAGAGCCCATTGGCAGGGGAACAGGAACACATAGGATCATAGAAGCTCCAGAAGGTAAAAGAACTGTTTCTGTTGTTGGTGACAGCATTGCCGTCGATGTTGACGATGTCGCCGAAGTCGTTGCTCCATTTGTGGCAGCTGCACTATCAGCTGGTGGTGCTGGTGAATTGCTGGCCAATGATTGCGTGGAAGCACTCAGACCTTGCTGTGTAGCCAGTGATGTAGCCATAGCGTCCTGCAACAGACACTTGACATCATCCGCGGTGGCCAATTCAATGGGCGTTTGTCCCTCCTGGTTCTTCATATAAGCATCGGCGCCATGAGCCAACAACAGGGAACACAATTGAGTGCGTCCCTTCTGGGCTGCTTCATGAAGTGGTGTGAATCCCCATTTATCTGTGGCATTTACCACGGTTTTGTGTTTGATCAGCAAGGCGGCTATATCCAAATGGCCATATGAACTGGCATTATGCAATGGTATCAGTCCTCCCTTGTCCTGGGCATTAACATCGGCTCCATGCTCGAGTAAATATTCGGCACATTCGAAATTGTTGTAACCGGCAGCTAAATGCAATGGCGTTGAATTTCTACCCTGGGCATCCCGGCAATTGATTGTCTCGGCGGTGACCAAACGTTGTACTCGTGGCAAGTTGCCTTTTTTGGCCGCATCCAGGAGGGCGGACGGACCACGCAACAATTCGGCAACATCGTGATCCGATTCCTTAACGAGATCAGCTGGTGTGGCACCATCACGATTCTTTTTCATAGGATCAGCACCATGTTTTAATAGCAATTTACATATATCATATTTCCCCTTAGCTGCTGCCTCATGCAATGGTGTAAACTTCCATAGATCCGAGACATTGACACTGGCTCCGTGTTTAACTAATAACTCGGTTACCTCATAGTGGCCGTAGGAGCAGGCATTGTGCAAAGGAACTAATCCCCCTTTATCGGCAGCATAGACCTGGGCGCCATGTTCCAAAAGAAACTGAACTACAGGCACACGATTAAATCCAGCGGCAAAATGCAAGGGAGTCGAATGACGACCATCCAGATCACGACAATTGACCGTATGGGGATTGTTCAGAACAATTCTTCGCACGGTATCCAAGTCCCCAGCTTTGGCTGCTTCGAGCAGATGAGTCTCACTGTCTGGAGGATTCTTGAGCAGTTTCAACACAGAGTCTGAAGCAAGTTGGGCTGCACTCAGACCTTCCAGGGATATGATATTGGTGTCCACGGCATAGGAGAGCAAAAGACGTACAGCCTGCTCGTCCCGGGCGCAACGATGCAACGGTGTCTGACCCAAACTGTCCAATGCATTGACCTTGGCACCCTGCTTTAGGAGCACTTCCATGCAGTCATAGTGTAACAATTCGGCAGCCAGATGAAGTGGTGTGAGGAAGGCCTTGTTTTTCTCATTCAGAAGGGCTCCCTTTCGAGTGAGCAATTCAAGTAATTGCTTGCGTTTGGTATCCAAACAGACGACCGCCAAATGCAGAGGCGTGTCCCCTGTATAGGGATGCACAAAGTTTATAATCTCGGCACAGATGAGTTTCTTGGCACGCGATATATCGCATTTACGACATGCATCCAATAAGCAATGACCCTTGTATTCAACTGAAATAGAAAACAATTTTTAATTCGGCTCTAAAGCAGAAATTCCTGTTCATTTTACTTACAGGCAATGCGTTCCCGCAGTTCCCGTGTCGGTGCGGCATCAATGGCCGACTTGTTGTGGCAATTCAAGAGTGTGGGATCAGCTCCACGACTTAGCAATAGACTGCATACATCCACACGACTCTTGGAGGCTGCTTCATGCAGTGGCGTGAAGGCCCACAGATCATTGGCATTGACATTGCCTCCGGCCTGGATAAGCAATTTGGTCACATCGAAATGCCCATACGAGCAGGCATTATGAAGAGGCACCAGTCCGCCCTTATCCTTGGCATGGACATCGGCGCCGTTGGCTAGTAGGATTTCCACAATACCAATGCGATTGTATCCGGCAGCCAGATGCAATGGTGTCGATCGCCTTCCATCGCTTGCATGGCAATTCACATTCAGAGGCGTTAGGAGGGCCAACAAACGATCTTCGGCTCCGGAACGAGCTGCTTCTAGTAGCTCGTCTTTGCGATATTCACCAGTTAGCACTGGCCTCGTCACTTCATCAGCCAAATCCAATGGGGTCTTTTGCTCAGAATTCCTTATGGTATGATTTGCACCATGCTGAAGCAGAGCCAAACACACATCCACTTTACCCTTGCTGGCCGCCTCATGAAGCGGTGTATAATTCCAGTTGTCGGTGGTATTCGGACTGGCTCCTGCCTTCAATAGCAATCGCACCACTTCCGCATGGCCAAACGAACAGCAATTGTGCAACGGATGCAGTCCACCCTCATCACAGGCTTGTATGGAGGCGCCGCTATTTAATAGAAATTCAACAACCTCTCGACGTCCATAACCTGCAAAGGGAAGGTGGTTGGCGGAAGAAGAGAAGGAAAATGGCTATTAATGTCAGACTAACATATGTATATGCGGTAATGTCATAAGGTAAGCCCTAAAAGTGATGCATAGATTTCCGATTTCCGCGAGACGACTACAACCTTGACAACAATACGAAAAAATGGTCAACGAAATCATTAATAAGTTTGATTAAATGGCAAACTATTACATTATTTATAGTCCTTTTATCCTTTACTAAGGAAAGCTGAGTCAAGTAGTAGGTCTGGTTGCAAATCATAGAAAGTGGAAAGATCTGATTAAACAACTTCCATATATAAATTTTCTATACATTTGCATAAAACTTGTGCATATAATTTTTTTGTTCTATCAAATGGTTTACTTTTGATCTAGTTTTATGGACAAATGAATATTTATTCAATTGATTCGTTAGATGATTGGAGATGTATATAAACAGTTATACACTTAAGCTAACCGCTACTTATATAGATATATCTGTATATAAATAGAGTGAATCAGAGTTAGTCTCACTCTGTCTCTCTCTCTGGTGTTTGTGCCACGTTTCGCCTCACCTAACCCACCCACAAAGAGGAGTTTTGCGAAATCGTTTTTGCTGTGCCCATTCACTTTTATTTTATGTGGTTTCAACAATTACGAAAGTGTTTTTTTTTTTTTGCAAGAAAACTGTAATAGAATGGAAACTTTAAATTATAAAAATTTATAAACAGCAAGTCGAAGGTTAAAAAATATGTTTAGTAGAAGGTCTCTTCGTACTCTAAAATACTTTATCGTTAGACAAATAAGCAAGCGGGTTAAAAAGATAACAGAGACAGTGGGAGAGACAGAGAGATAGAGAGAGAGAGAGAGAGATAGGAAAAAATTAAATCAAATAAATTAAATTGTGACTAACGTTTTGACACGAAAACTTAAACCTAAAACCTAAAGCGAGAAACCTTTTCAAAAGGGAATTTGCAACAGGTTTTCTTTGTTTGTTTGTCTGTTTGTGTTTAAGTCTTTTTTTATGTTTTCGAAATTGGTTTGAAAATAGACAAGGTGAAAAGCAAAGTAAAGTATAGTCGTAGTAAGTGGTGGCCACTTGAAGATCTCACTTTTTTGAAAAGAACGTGACAAAAAGACACAATTAAATGATATGAATGTGGGAAACCAGTTTAGGCCTGGTGAATCATAGAGAACCGACCACAAGAGAAACCCGCAAAAGCAAAGAGAAAAATTATTTATATTTTATGTCTTATTTTTTGTTTTAGATTTATTGTGTTGGGTGATGAGTTTAAATTGCAATTGCTAACTAGGCCAAAGTCATAACAAAAGACAAAGACGTCAGCAGGACGTATTTTTTTTTATTTTTTTTTTTTTACAGCAGCCACAACAAGTTACCCCTGACCCCAAGAGCTCCAGCTCTAGTCTCCCCAGGCGCCCACTCCACTTCTCATACTCTGCTCTCCAATGAAATGCAACAGCAGCAAACTTGGGGCGCGCTCGATGGTTCCGGAAACCAGCAGCAATAGGGCCGAGCCCATACGAACTATGACCCGAACCCAAACAAGCCGCCGCCAAGAACGAAACTAGGTCAACCTCTCTCAACAAGCCCGTTGTCGTCGTCGTCGACGTTGTCGTCCAAATTCGTTGTTGGACGACAATGACGCTCGTCACACACCCTGGCCCAAGTAGCTCAAGGCCAGAAACAGAAATCCAACTAGCTCAGAATGCAGAATACACACAAATGATGAAAAGCGTAAACGAAAGGATGGGCCGGGCTTGCTTTATGGAGCTCTGTGGGGGGGTGCTTTTTTTTTGTTTGGGGGTGGGTGTTGTTAAAAAGTCCTTCAACCTCCTTTTTTCAAATCTATTTTTACAACTGATTAAGATTGAAATATGAAATGAGTTATGCACACACACCCGTACACATATGTACATGTCGTACAGACTATTATCATAGTGATAATTATTACGCTATGCAACAATTTTGAATGACTTGAGGAATGTATCATAGATTCCGAAGAAATGTAGGGGGATCTTAGGATGCACTTCCTAAATTCGGAAAGAGTACCCTTCGACAGGGGGGACAATATCTAGTTATATGTAAAGTTTTGGGCTTTCGATTTACCTGCTGCAAAATGCAATGGTGTTGATTTTCGTCCAGCTGTATCTCTGGCATTCACGGTCTGCGGCGTTATCAGCTTCTTCACTTTGGCTATTTCACCTGTTTTGCAGGCCTCAAAAAGCTCACGCAATGGATCGTTGGCCATGACACATGTATCAAGATTAACATTAAGCATGGCCCGACTCCGACTGCTGCTGCTCCCGTTGTTGTTGCTGTTACTGCTATTGTTGTTGTTGGCCATTGTGCTGCTCCACCAATCTCTTTACCTTACACACACACTGCTGATTGTTTTGTTTACACACACACACACACGCACACCCCTTCCACTGGGGGGCTATAGAGAGAATAGAGCACTTTTCCAGCTGTCGCAACTTCACTTCTACTTCCACTTTAGCGTTTTCTATGTTTACGGGCCATATCCATCATCATCATTACCTTCGCCTACCCATGAGCTTCTATTGCTATGCTCTTAATTATTTATGTTTAATTTTTGGTTTGCGAATTGCAATTAAAATCAATACAAACACAAAAGCCCCGTTAGCTTTAGTTTTTTCAAATGCAGTTTTCACGATTCGCTTTCTCGTTGTTAACCTCTCTGCTGGCCACCGTTTGCCATTAGTTGCAATTAATTAATTTTTTATCTAATTATTAAACGCGCAGTCCGAGACGACTGTGGCACATCCGCCCCCGCTTGCCAAGAAAACAAAAACAACAATGAGCGTAAAAAACAACAACAATGGCAATTACCCAGCAATCATTTTTAAGAATGATGCTAACCCAATGAACATTTCTAGTGCCAAAGAAAAAGTTATCGATGTTATCGATTTTTTGAGAAAATACATCGAGCAACCACTATCCCAGTATTTAATGTTACCATACGAAAGTAAGATTACTGTTGCTCAAAATGCGTCTGTTAGCTCAAAACGAGCAAAAAATTGTTGTTGCACTTTCGTGCTTAATAAAGTATAAATAATTGCCTGAATATGTGAGAATGTGTTAGAAAAAAGTGAAATTCGTGCAGAACATTTGCAAAGTGCAGCCATGCTGCTGCAACACTTGAACCGCGGAAAAGTGAACATTAATTGATAGGAAAAGTGATTCAGAATTTTTCCACATACACACACGTCCACATACATACGTCAGTCCCAAACAAACCAGTTGTCTGTGTATGAGTGTGTGTTTGTTGTTCCTCTAACAACAACAACAACACGCTTCGCTGGGCACGCGACAACAAGAACAACCACATCAGTCAAGCTCCAATGGCTTGAAAATCTCTCCTAATCATTAACTAAAAACAGAAGAAGACAAAAAAAGACCCAAGCACTAAAGAGCCCCCAAGCTCCGGCACAAAGAAACCAATTTTCTGGTAGCGAACAACAGCAATCAACAAATAGCAATAATTGTTCGTTGGCAAAAAAGAGTTAAAACGAGAAACGAAAGAATAAAAATGGAGCTGAAAGTTTGGGTTGAGGGCATCCAAAGAATTGTCTGCGGAGTAACACAACTGACAACCTGCCAGGTAATTTATAAATGTCAGATGACTATGCATCATAAAATGTATAGTTGCGATGTACAGATTTACCATAATTATACATTATAGATATCACAGTTATCTATAATTTTTGTTTATGCATAAAATACCTTTGAAAATGAGCTACCATTAAGTGGTATAGAGGTCTGAAATGACTATGGAATGGCTATATTCCTTAATGTTACTGATTTCAATATGTCCTTAGGATAAAGTGTCCTCTACTGTATTGATTTTATTTGTATTGTTTTGATTTTCTTTTGTTCCACTTCAATACATATGTGTATACTATCTTAATTAATAATTGATTTTCTTTGGTATTGCCGCAGGATGTTGTCTTCGCTTTGGCGCATGCCACTGGCAAAGTGGGTCGCTTTACCCTAATCGAACGATGGCGCAATAATGAACGACATTTGGCCCCCAACGAAAATCCCATGAAGCTTTTACTTAAATGGGGCGAGTATGCAAATGATGTGCAATTTATATTGCAACGTTCGGAGAATAAGTCTCAACAGCAGCAGCAGCCGACCAATGCCACCACCAACAACGTTAATAATAACAATAACAACAACAACAACTATGCTGTGATGACTACAAAAAAACCACTGGGGCTGAGTAATGCCAACAACAACAACAATAATAATAATAGTAGCAAACCAGCGCCCACATTGCAAAAACAAAAATCAAATGTAGAGCTCAGCTATCGGACAAAGGAATTGAAGAAAAGTTTTGGGTGCGTACGTCATTCAATCAACAAAAAATGCAATTAAAACTTAAAAGCAAACTAATTATAAGTTCCCAAATATATAAATGTAGGTCATACGTTCAATAGAGCATTGTTAAAAAAAGACTGACCATTCACATAGTTTTTGTAATAATTGGTTACGCGTTATTGTATTATTATTATCTGTACTTAGTCTTAGTCATCAGGGAATATTGTATGATTTTTTCTCGCAGTTTTTGTTAATTATTTAAACGGCAGATCATTTCGCCAAGTCTTTTGTTAGTTGACAAAAAAGTAGGAAACGTTTCCTTTACCAATTAATACATAAATTATGTCATATGTACCTTAATAAGATATACCGCCATGTAAATAATAAGTAATTGTTTCCTTTCTTTCGACAGCGGCTATGATGCCAAACAATTTGATAACATTGGCATAGTTAAGGGCATACCTCAACAGCAGCAGCAGGCGCTACAGCAGCTGGGAACATTGACACCACCAACCACAACAACAACAACATCAGCTGCTACCGCAGGATCGTCAGCAATGATTTACCAGGACCAGCAACAACTACAACAATCAAGGGAGCAACTGGATAACAATAATTTGACACCTATTGTGCCCAAACATGAGAAATCCTTATCGAATCCTTTGGAAATGACAAGTAGTGGCAATACTAATATTTGTAATCCAACACAAATTCATGGCTATAATGATTTTTATAATAATAATAACAACAACAACACCAGCATTGGTAACAATAATGTCGGAAATCATCATATCTATAGTCAGCTAAGCAAATCCAGCAATGAGCTGAGACGCTCTAGCCCCAGCGAAATGTATTACAACAACAATAATAATAATAATAATATTAACAACAACTCACCAGAATTGTACAAACAAACGCCGACAATATCGGCAAATGGAGCTTTAGTGCCACCACCATATCGTGATCCGCCCCCACCCCGCAATAGTCCCATGTGCCAGAATCAGAGCCAACGCTTAGCCAACAATGTGGAGACCATGTCGAATGCCTCATCATCAACCAACCCATTTTTAAGTGACTACGAAAATCATAGCAATAATAATAACAATAATAATAATAACTTTAACAACCAATCCATGGATGAAGGCAGTGAGGGTATGTTTCAGGCCACCCAATATAACGATCTATTGCAATTGATTAAATTTCAACGTGAAAAGATCACAACACAGCAAATGGAATTGCAAAAAGTAAGTTAAGGAAAAACAAGATTATAGGTAATTTAATTTATTTATAAATATCTCTCTTTATAGTTCGATACGGAAATTGTTTATTTGGAAAGCAAAGAACGTGATCATGCTCACGAATTGGAAGCCATTTCACGTGAAATATCCAAGGCCGATCAAATCTTTCGTCAGGGCGGTGAACAATTGCAAACGCTTCAATATGTCGAAGAGGAGAACGAGTTGGTTAAGCAACAGGAGAAGACACTTAAATCAGAAATAGCTCTGTTACGCTCCAAATTGGCCAATTGTGAGACCGAATTGCTTCAATGCAAGAACAAAATGCGTTTACTGATGGATGATATAGAGCTAGAGCAGCAGCAGCAGCAACAACATCAAAATCAGCAACAACAAAACAATAGGTAATATTTATTAATTTATTTAAATTATCTAATTTTAATTTTATTCTTTCGATTAGGCAAACTGTTGAACGTGATTTCCTAATGGAAATGGAGCGCATACAAAGTGAAATCGATCAGGCCTTGCATAATACAGATACCTCTAATAAAACCGCCGATAATCTGAAAAAAGAACTCCTAATGATCGAACATGCCATAGCCGAGAAGAAGCGTCAAGTGGAGCAGTTGGTCAATGAAATGAAGGAAGTGAATTTAAAGAGTCTCACTGTACAAACTACCGAGGAAATCAAGCACTTAATGGAAGGTGGTGGTGGCATTGGCGTAATCGGTCTTGGAGGAGGACCATCAGGCAATGGCAATAAACAGGGAAGCAGTCGTCGAATTATTGGCTCACCTCGTCAACTGGAGACGGCTGTGCCTACTAGCAAAAATCCGCATGGCGTTTGGGTTTAAATGGAATCACACACATACACAACAATCGGGCAAAAACGAACATATTTTTCTACCTAAAATATTGGGAACAAAAATCGAAGAAATGTTTAAACATATCTTTATGAAAATATCACACCTTTTTTTTTATACATATGTATACATATATGTATGTATATCTTACTCTCGAAGATCTCCGATACAATGTTACAAATTGTTATTAATGTTTGTATTGCTAGAATCACAATAAGGTGTATCAACTTTCCCTGCATTTCACACTGTGTGCTATACATATATTTCTATATATTCATATTTTTTGCTAGTCTTTTGTTTCCAACCCGAAAAGTTTACTTAATTCTACCGTTTGCGCCATTAGCTAATAAGTTATCGAAACGAATAATGTAATGAATCAGTTGCAATAATTCGATTATAACGAAACTAAAAAAAGAAGCAAAAAAAAAAAAAACAAAAAGAAGCCTTGTTAACATTTAAGTAGCGCTAGTAATTTCCATTCCCATTCTAAATTCCATACACATACATATAAAAACTATTTAGCACGTAGCGTCAGCTTTAGTAAATCGAATTAGCAATGCTTTGTTAAAAGAGTTTCACTTTTAAAGTGCTTTTAGATCACAAAACAATTTTTAAATATTTAAATAATTAAACAAAACAAAAAAAAGGCAAATTTGCTTAGATTTGTTCCACCTATCAATTTAATAGATAACATTATTATATTAAACAAATTGTATCAGTATGAAAACTTTTATCAAGAATGAACCAGATTTCTTCCATACCGATGAGTAATAAATAATGAAATTTAATTTATGTTAAACTTTTAGAGCTGATACATGCAATTCTTGCCTCTAGATTATGCAATAAAGCGTTTGTTTTACATGTCGGTGACCAATTTAGTTGCAAATGTCATTAATTAGTTCCACTTGGCTTATACTGCAATACATTTCTTATAAATATAAAGCCTGTAAAAAAATTTAATCACAAAACGTTTAAAATGAATTTCGTCTTCGCCGCGATCTTTGTAATATCTCTAATGATGGCTATACGTCCGATAGTCAGCAGTCGTCCTATTCCAATACCAACTAGAAAAACAGCCACTCGAGCTGTATTTAAACCAGGAAGACCAACTCGTACAAAAGGCGGTTGGGGAGGAAAATGAAAAAAAGGTTCCCATTTTAAAATTCACAACTTTATTCTGCCTTTAACTAATAAACTTCCTAAGCAGGGGTATTGAAACTGCATACACAAATACATGATCCACGCAGTTTAATTTCTTAGTTTCTTTTGTGGTGCTTTATGTCTGCATTAATATTCTAATTGATAGATTTTAAATCACAAAATAAGTAAATACTTAAATTGCAAAGTGCATTTCCACTTATTACATAAAATGAATTGTGTCAGTATAATGACTTCCACGAAGAATGAATAGGGTTTTAAAAATATTTTAGTAATTGAACTTTAAGGGCTGATACACGCCTCTAGTTTATGCAATAAAGCGTTCATTTTACATTTATGTAAATGTCAGACCCTGACCGATTAAATTGTGAAATTGTAACCAATTTAATTGCAAATATCATTACCAAATTAGTTCCATTTGAAAAATAGGGTAATAAATTTCATATAAATATGAAGCCTGCAAAAACATTGATCACACAAAATGAATTTCTTTTTCTTATCAATACTTGCAATATTTTTCGTGCTATATGCACCCGCGTCTCAGCCACTTTATCCTAAGAGAGTTACAACAAGAAAAGGGTAACAACAAAGTGAGCTCAATTTAAACCAGGACGACAAACTAATGCCAAAACTATTTGGCCAGGATAATGGAAATGAGTTCTTATACTATATCTAGAAAAACTTTTAATAGTCACAACGTTATTTTGCCTTTACCTAATAAATTTCATAAGCAAGGATATTGAACCTGCATACACAAATAGATCATCTCTTTTGCTCGCAGTTTTATTTCTTAGTTTCTTTTGTAGGTGCGTTATGTCCTAATAAGGACTAGGATATAATAAATGTCATTTGCAAGGATATGAAATCTGTATTTCAATTTTTAAATAACTAATAGAAATGCATATATCTAAAACCTTTGAAAATTTGTTAATTTTTGATCTAAAAAAGAAATTAAACTTCTTTGCAAGGTTATATGCAAGAGAAAAAGCAGTAACATATGTATATTTAGAACAAATTCAAATTGCATTATTTATTTAATTAGCTAATAAATAATAAAATTTTGATTATTTTATTTTCTTTAAAACTCAAAATGAAGCTAAACGTGTTTCAATTCTTGGACTAAATTTCTTAAATAGATTTTAATTAAACGAAGCCGAAGTATTATCAGCCAAAGTAACCGAAGGATATGGAAAATACACGAATTGTAAGCTGCGCAGTTGCGGCGCTGTCACCGGCAAATTCTGGCCAATACAAGGACAAAATCAGCAACAAATGCTGTCAGCAGCTTCAGTTGGCACTTGTGTGTTGTTTGGTTCGGTTTGAACATCTTTTGAGACGGGCTCGCGTTTTGTTGGCGGCTTTACGTTTCTCTTCAATGCGTTGTTTGGGCGAAATTTGAATTGGTCAGTTGTTGGCTATCACATTGACACAATCTACAAAATGGTCAAGGGACGGCACTTAAGTGGCAAAAAGAATACAATTGAGCGAAGGCAAGAAGAAAAACTGTTACATTTTTATGGCCCACTTCTTTCCACACCAAATGCTGTTCAATTGCGATGATTGAGATAATGAGTGTTTGCCTGTGTGTGTGTACGTGTGTGTCTCGTGTCGTATGTTGTCCTGTTTTGGGATCAAAATGTGTTAACGTGTGTGTGTGTGACCTTTTGAGGAAATTATGATTTGTCTTTTTTTTTCGCCAACGGCCTGACCTTGGGCTCCTTATGCTTATATGCTTATCGATAAGAAGGCCAAACAAAAAACGAAATGGAAAACAATTTCATTCTAACCATCGTCCACATCATCATTCCAATCCCAAGCGCCAATTAAACGAAATTTAATCAACCAAGCAAGTGGCATAATGCGAAAGAGGCCAAGCTAGAAAAACCAAAGGAAATGTTGGTCACATATTGCCAAGCCATTTGAAAGTTCCAACATAAACATATATATATATATACATACATAGTCTGGCAAATCCATGGCCATTTCATCTTGGCTAATGTGCTAAATAAATTAGAAAATTGAACACAAAAATACAAAAAAAAAAAAAAAAACAAAAGTAACAAACTTTGCAGAAGTTATTAAAAAAAGGCAATTTGTATTCGTATTGAAAAACACAACAGCATTTTTAATGAATAAACTAAAGTATCCTTTTAAGAACTGAAATTAAATTATAGAAAAAAAAAAAAAACAAGTGGCCATAATGGCAAAAGGGAAAGTAAAAGGAAATTACAACAAAATTGTATCATAATTATTAAAAATCGTATCATAAAAAAATGGGTTAGAATTTTTTCATCAGATAGGATTTCATTTTTTAATTTATTCATTGCAGAATTCAAGTTACATAAGGTTTTCCAGGGAAATCTTTAAGAGAATCAAAACTAAGAAGAATCTAATTTTAAATGTGTGAAAAAGTAAAAATGATTTTTACCAAAATGAATCAATTCAAGTGGAAAATAATTATCAATATTTAGATTATCGTTGTGCATTAACATTAGCTAAATGAACTGACAAAATTGCAATACACACAAGCAGTAAGAGAAAGAGAGATATCCGTACACCAAAATAAATTCAATGACTCAGCGCGATGCTATTAAATTGAAAGGCGAGATAAAAGTGCGGCACTTACGAGAAGCAGAAGACACTTGGAAAGTTGGTCAAGGCGACACAATGGCCAAGTAATTAAATTAAACCTCAAAAACACAAAAAAGGGAATCGAAATCCCCATCCTCCAGTGCTGCAGAGTTTCAGCTTAAACCCTTTAAAGGACTAACTCCCAAAAAATGGTCTATGGCCGTAGCATAGCTGTTGGCATTTGCCTAATAACCATTGTCCTGGTCCTTGCCATGGTGATCTTCTATCTAAGTTTGGGTAAGTAAGAACTAATCAATTTTAAATAACCATCAGCCAGCTTCACCAATCACTTCTCTCTCTCTCTCTCTCGCACACTTTAATGAAATCAAATTTCAAACTCATAAATTTTGTTTAGCTGAAAGAAAGTATTTGAAAGTAATTTGTTGCTGTTGTTATATGTACGAGTTTAATACGATAAAAATAAAGGCAAAAATTCGCGTCATGACCATAAAAAAATATAAAAAGAACATCAATGATTTAGAACAAGCCGTGGAAATTATACCCTGTCTTTAATTTTGAGCAATCTGATATTAAAGAGGGCTTAACTAGTAACTTGACTCTTTTAGGCTAAAATCAACTTTAGACTATAGTTGGATAGTCTTGAAATAAGTTAAACTGTACACTACAAAGCCAAACTGTGTCCCTTAACTCGTATACCCTTCAGGCATGGACATAAACATCGTATATTTTGTTGTTTGCTATTTCTCTACATTTTACGAGTATCAGTTAGCAATTTTTACAAAACTTCAATATCTTTTACATCGATATCGTGCTTGTTGTGCTTCTTTTTATGCCAATTTGCCTATTGATTCGGCCTAAAATACAAAAAAAAAGAAAAACATAAATAAACAAATGTTTGATTTATGCCATGTCTAAGCTTTAACGTCAGAGAAATAAGTAGATAAGGCAGAAAACAGAAATATGGAATAACAGGCTTGAAAGAGAAAATGAAAGATGATGTTAGAGTAAGAAGAGTGAGAAACTGTGAGTCCACTAAGTAGAAGCAAAATATTTGTATTTATGTGGCAGCTGCCAGCCATAGACAAAATGAAATTGAAAGTGTTGCCTACTTAACGGGGCGTCTAACAAGAAGGACCCGCAATGTCATTTAAAGTGTTAACAAAACGTAATGAGATCTTTTCATTAAAATAAAGCATACCAAGGAACTGCTAAAAAATAACTTGTCTTGATTTATTACCATATTAATGAAAATATTTTCAGTAATTAACTAATTAATTTATCATCCAAAATATGTTGCTTTAAAATCGTAAAATATTCATTTTTCGTTTAGGAAATGTCGTTCTGTGTGATATCTTACTAATCTTCAAACTTACCTATGCAAAAAATATAAAATCTAAATATACTAGATATGGCCAACAAAACAAAAGGTGTCTATCATGCACTAAAGTTTTATTTCTCACATTCACTTAAACAGTTAATGAACTACAAAATATTATCGTATTATGGCCAAATGTCCATATTGTCATCATTGACTCAGAATTGCAAAAGAAAAGTAAAAGAAAATACACATACATACATATATATTAAAGAAGAGAAAAACACCCAAACAAAGCATAAAAATGATAAAGTGCAAAACAAAATTTTTATGACAATTAGTATTTAGTGTAAAAGTTTTCTCCTTTTTTTTTGGGATACCCTTTCAGCAAATCGGGTACTTTTGTTTTAAGCGAACAAATGTATATGTACATGTGGGATTAAAGGATACTCTATGATGCTCTAAAGAAACATATTGTCAGCCCAAACAAAAAAAAAACAAAAACACTAACAAATCGAAAAACTTTTCGCTGCACATTAAGTTTAATTGCTTTGTCCTTTCGTTCGTTTTTACTTATTGTAATGGATCCTTGTGATCCACAGACCAGCATGAGTTTAAAGTTTGAGCAAACAACTCAGCGTTATTTTGACTTTAATGTTTGGCATTTTGATGAATTTGATATGATATGTGTATGTACTCCTCCCCGATTTCACTGGTATAGGCCCCTGTCCTGCTGGAACCTTTGCCTGCGCCACCACCCAATCACAGTGTGTGCCCCAGCGGCAAATGTGCGATAAACGTCCCGACTGCGCCGATGGTAGCGATGAGAATCCTGTGGAATGCGGCCTCTTGTATGGCAGCAAGGAGATTGCCGATAAAATTGTCCGTGATGCGATTGAGAAAAAGCAGCGTATTACATTGAAGGGAACAAATTTAAGCATCGCGATTACCGCTCTGCCCCCGGTGACAATAAGAAATCAAACTCAATCTATGAATTTGGACATGACTTGTGGTAAGTAAAATTGATATTTACATATAGGCCAACACAAAAATGATGAATACGATTAAGAAAAGAAAACTGCGCTTGATAGCCAGACTTGAAGCGAAAATCATGCATTTTGCTTTACAGACATCATCACATATCCACGCACCTGCAAATGCGGTCAGGGAACCATTCTCTATTGCGGTCGAAAGGCCAAGCTACGTCGTTGGCCTCGTGTCAGCATGGAGGTGACCAATCTGATTATCATACGCAACAATTTAGTCCTACGAGAGCATCTCTTTTCAAATTTAACTCGACTGCAAAAGCTGTAAGATTAATCCTAATCTCTCTGCTAGCTAATTTCAATTTTCGTTTTGCTTCTAGGACACTCAAGTACAATAACATATCACATGTTCCATTCGACAGTTTTAGCGGATTGTCACGCCTCGAACGTCTTGAGGTTAGTCACAATAATATAAGCCATTTGCCACATGGAATCTTTGATGGTCTGCATTCACTGCAATGGCTGTTCCTGGTCAACAACTATATGCGTCGCTTTCCCATGGACCATTTGGGATTGTTACCTCGCTTGGAATGGCTTGTACTTAGCCACAATTATCTAACCCTGCGCAACGAAAAGTTTCCCGAAATATCAAAGCTATTCGAAGTGTAAGTACTTGGAGTAGGTACTAAACCAAAAGGGTGGGAATTCTATTCCATAGAGCTCTCCCATTTGTAAGATTAAAAACGAAAAAAGAAGTAAACGACAAGCGGTGAAAGAAGCGGCATAACAATGAATATGGAGAAAAAAAAGGGAAAAACAATCTCTGGTTTTTGGTATTCTCTTTTTTGTTTTGTTTTTGGTTTTTTCTAAAGGGGGTCCAGAGGGTCGTGTACTCGTTCACGTTGATGTATTCAAGCGTAAAATACTTTACAGTGTCTGCGATGCGCTAGACATTGTTGTGGGTGGGCGGGGCCGGTTTTTTTTTTTTTTTTTTGGAAGGTAAATGAAATACCCATTCTACATACATATACCCAGTTAGTTGGTGTACATATATTTTTTAATATTTGGTTATTTGGCAAAGTTTGTTCTTGTATGAGAAAAAGTAAAGTATATATAATGTTGCTTGTTGATAATTAAATTTAAAACTAGTTTACTATGTGGTTCAATATGTTTTTCATCATGTATCAATATTTGTTGTATGCAAAGTGTTTGAAAGAAATTATTTTGAACTAGTTTTTGCTATTGTTAAATCTGTATTTAAAGTTAACTGAAAATGTATGCCATTTAACCCAGTTTTTGCTCCCCTAAAATGGACTCCTGGGGTCCACTAACTAAGTCACTGACTAACTAACTAACATATATATATATAAAATGTACATACATCAGTTGGCCACACAAGAGCATAAACAAAAAGGGAGCTTAGATAGCGAAATCCTGTAGTGAATTGAACTCAACTGAACTGAATCACATCAATTGGTATTTTCTTGTTTTCTATCTTGTTAATTTTCATTGTGCATATATAAATATATTTTGTTTAATTTACAGTTATTTGGATTTCAATAGAATCGAATATATTGGCGAGGAAACTTTTGCAAAATTGGATAGTTTACATTTGCTGTAAGTAAAACCCCAAACTCAAACCGAAACCCAAACCCAATCCTTAACTTCCCCTTATTCTGTTTTAACATTTGGCCATTTAATTTTCTTGTCGTTTCTTTTTGTTTTGTTTTGTTCTTGTTGTTTCTGAGCCCATCTTTGCTTCGTTTTGCCTTGAGAAAAAGTGTCGAAAAGTCTATTGAATTATGTTGTACTTAGATTTTATGGTGCGTATGCGTAATTTTTACTCTTCGCTGCATTTTGCTTCGTTTCGCTTTTCAGTTGCCAAGTGATTTATATGGGTTACTTACATACATAGACCCCATAGAATAGATATTGATATCGACACCTTAACAAAAAAACAAAACATACAAAAAAAAAAAGACAAATATGAAGAATTTATGCACCAATAAGCATAAATTGTGTTTTTATTGTTTACACAGAGCATAACATATGCTTAAACAAATTGAAACGAAAATCACTGCCAAAAAAAAAAAAAGAAAAATATGGTTCACATGCAAATTGATGAAAAGAGGCCAAAAGACAATATAGACAACACACGACACCCGACACCTAAAATATCTATTTAGATGGAAGACAATTTGCCAGCATTTATCAGCACACACACCCACACACACACTTACACACACACACACATAATCATTAATTTATGCATCAATAGCTGACAATATAAGTCAATGGGTCGTCTGGCTTCCCGTCGCGTTTCATGTGAAAGTGAAAAATAAATCAGCTTACCAAATTGCCAAAAAACGTAAATAAATGGCTTTGGCCTAAAACTAAGCTAACGATAGATAAAATCCAATGCAAGAGAATTTTGAAGATGGGGTAAAAGACAATATGTAATCACTTATCATGACAGTAGAGAGGGTTAACTGATTTCAACTCTTTCTACAATCCTTCTAGATATTCATCTAATCCCAACTTAGAATTAAAACGTAGCTTGTATTTAGAAATCCATTATCAAATCAATTGTTTCCTATTTTTAGTCTGTTTAAATCTTTAAAGATTTAAATGCAATTTGAAAAAATGCATTCTCATGTGTATCAAATATGTATGTATTTTATGTATTCATCAAGTGTTTTAATTTTACTAAAGTAGTGTCAAATCTTGGGCTGGGAAATGAGGAAACACTGCCTCCTACAGTATGAAATATCCAGCCAAAGAATTTGTTTTTCAAAACATATAAAAAACAAATAGAAAACACAACAATAAGTATTACTTTAAGAAGCAATGTTTCCTAATTTTATAGCCCAAGGTATAAAAATGGCTCAAAGCATACAAATCAGAATTATTATTTAAGAAAAGTTTGCATTTTAGTTAAATTACTCTATTATTTCTTTTATTTAAAAATTTTTCGTTTATCATGTGAAAAATCTTTTCAATTCGAACTGTTTTTAATAAATTAACATTTCTTGATTTTCTTTTGTATCGAATTCAATTGAAACTACAGCGACTTGCAGTACAATCGCATTACCCATATCCATGGACGAGCCTTTGGTAAGCTCACAAATCTGCGAGATATGTAAGTACTTGAAACAAATTTCACTTTCAGCTCAACACTTTGACACTAAGCATGAGTTATGGGCAACAGCAACAGAGCAACAGCTAATTAGCATAATAATACATATAAAGTTGTCAACATTAAGGCAAACGAACTTTCTATCCATCCCACAATCCTTTCTCTCATTGGTCAGCCAAAAATATAGAACAAAGAGATAAGGCCCTTAGGACTCGAATTGTACAAGTAAATTATAATTTCTGGCTTTGTACTTATTCAAAAGATCATCTATTCAATGATATTAATTCGGAGGCAGTTCATTAAAACGCAAGTTGGGCAAAACTTTTGCCATACATATGTATATATGTATATATAAATAATAACTAATAAGCCACATTAAAAACAAGACAAAGTCTCATAGCTTCTATAGCATCGACTTGCCAAATATCCTGCATAGAGTGAACTTTATTTAGCCTAAGGCAAATCAAACTAATCTTTATTTTATCGCTACAACATATAAAAAATAAAATAAAAAGTAAACAAGTTATGCGAAATTCTAAATAAATAGCTAAAACTCATAAAAAATAAAATGTTAATAGCTTTTTCTTTTTGATGCATAACGAGGCGTATACTTAATGCTTCGAAAATAAAATTGGCCTAAAATCTGTTCGCCTTTGAGTATTGAATGTTTAATAGCAAGTGTTTAGAAATTTAAGACCAACCAGAAGTTATTGATTTTCTGTTCTTTCGATTAACTAATCAATGAGTTGTGCATGACGAATGGATTACATAAATATTTCATAAATTTATGATTCATATATTCAAGAATCTTTTACTTAAAACCAGAAGGAACTAAATCCACTTGAGAAGTCAAGCCTTCTATATACAAACAAAAAGTCTATATATATCAATGCATATATCACTGACATATTCAATAAATTTTTTCCATACCATCTCATCTCTAATAACTCGTCTAGCGTCAAGCTGTGGCGTTAATAAATTTATCTCAAAAAAAATGTTATACGAGAGCGAAAAAAAAAAAATGGAAATGAAAATGGATTGTCCATACGCACATCAATATCAAGGACACCAATATGCATATTTCGTAGCAATATATTGAGTGTATATATAATATATATATTACTTATATGTACATATCTGCTGGGACATTGTCTACACTTTGACTTTCTTGATACTGTGAGCTCGAGGCGGCCAGCGACCAAATAAACAAACATTATTATGGCCAAATAAAAATGCAAATAAATTTGTATTTTATGTGAAAACAATTTCAGCCAAAGCCAAAAACTCTGATGGACACAACGCAGAATACAAACCCAGACTGCTAGGAAATGAAAGGATGGCATTAGCAAGTGAGGGGAAATGGGGGGAGGGGGGTGGTGGGCATCTAATGAAGGAGTTTATTGAAATTGAAGCCAGCAGTCGTCTGGGTATTTCAATCGTCGTCATTGCTTCATTAAAGTAGTTTACTTCCAATTCTATATAAGCATGGACCGCATGCCCATTTGCCTGTTGATGTCCCGATTCCCTGACCTTCCCTTTAAGGCTCTCCTCTTCTCACTGTCTCTCTTTCTCTCTATATATCTTTTTCGCCATCTTATGCAAATAATTTGTCTTGCAAAGCGTGCCAGGAATTTTTCATCAGACTTTTGCCGATTTGTACATAAGAAGTGTGACTTTTATAGACAAAATAAAAGTGCACAAAAATGTGTGTCTAAATGCTGCTCATATGTCCTTTTTTATATATGTACTTGCAAAATGGGAATATACGTTTTCTCCACAAGTTTGTGATCATATAGAGTATGAAAATCTTTGATTAGCCTGCCTTTTTTTGCCTGTTTGCATTATCTAGGATGACCATTTCGAAATATTTAAGCTTTATCCTCTTTATAATATGCAAGGGTATTAAATATTCGACACAGTTATCATTAGTTAAATCCTCTTGTTTTTGTTTTGTTACTGCCGTTGTGTTCCTAGATTTTCCTTTTCTGCTGATTTGTTGTTTTTTCTTCCCTTGGGCAAACTTTGGTATTTACAGCTTTTGTTTCCTATTCTTTTTTCTTTCTCTTGGTTGTAAAAAATCGCTGCATTAATTTGATTTCTGCTGCTTGATTGCCAGAGATTGAGAGAAAGAGAGAGATGAATGGAAAACCTGACAGGATGTTATTTTTGTCCTGTGACGTTAATTACCCCACATGGCAGGACACAGTGGAGAACTATTGTCGCTGTTAAGCCTCTCTGATGTTCCGACCAGATGCCATTGGCCTTGGGAAAACAATGCGAAATCACAATTGAAACGTGTCATTTTCACTGAAAGCGTAATGCTATTGTCCATTTGGTTAATTTGCTATCACCCAGCCGCAGTGCATTTCCCTTGGTTACTCTTCGGGTATTTACAATAACTAAAGCCCTTTGCTTACCCAATGGGAATTGCTGAGGTCAAGGCTCGAATATTGTGCGGGTGTCATTTAAGGAATTGTATATAAATAATTAATAATTGAATGTGTATTCAGTTTTCAAGAGAAGAACCTTTGCTACCTTAGACATAAGAAATATTATTACCAGATAAACAAATTTAAAGTTTTATTTGATTTTTAGTTAACTGAAGCCTAATTTGATTTGCTTTTAATTCTCAAGTTATCTTAATTATTACCCTCCATGAAATAAGAAATGTGGATGATTGCCTGCAAGATTTATTGATTTTGTTAATCGATTAATTATTATTAATTTTAGTTTTGCTATTCTTTCGTAATCTTGATCTGCGGCAGAGTAAACAAATTTTCGTTAACCTCTTTGTTTCTTTTGGCACATTTCTAGTCCTATTTGTAGCATACACCCATCATTTGCAACGTTCGTTGTTGCACGTAGCACACACACATACAATACAAATACACGCATTTATTTACTGTATTACTAAATGCGCATTGACCAGGCCGGCATTGCCACTTGCCCTTAGCTTTCTCTCCCTCTTTCATTGCTGACGCATTATTATGTTGCCTACTTTTGCGCAAACACGTGTAAAAGTGTGTGTGTGTGTGTGTCTATGTATGTGAGGGGCATTTTGATTGTGTTAGGGCATGAGTGATGGGTATTACATTGCCTTTACTTAGTTACTAAGTTGATGGTTGGGCCAAACTTGTTGCTTCTTGCTAAGTGAAGGAAAGATGGAGAGAGAGAGAGAGAGAGAGAGAGGGAGAGGCCCACTCTTTCGAGGCACAAAAAATATGTTAATTGTGGTCTTTGTCTGGTTCGGTCTATCCACAATTTTGACATTTATGTTTGGCTATTATATGCCATATTTATGTTTAGGCCCGCAAAATCAACCACATCAAAATTCTCTCTATCAAGAAAAGGAAGGCCTGTCGTCTTATAATTAATTGCAAAATTTACATAAAATTATTTGACAAGACAAACATTATAATGACTATATTTATGCTCAAATTAAACGTTTAGTTTATGCGTCCAGGCAACTGTTCCCTTTTATCCTAGAGTATGAGAGAGAATACAATGCAACTTTATAGCCAGCTAGCAATTACCAGCAATCTGTGGCATAGAGGGAGGGATGACAGAGGGCTAGCCAGGGGATGGCTATTGTCTTTGTGCGACAAACCATAAAAACAAACTGTTAACAGTTGACGCCTGAACATTGATTGACCAGACAAGTGCATCCAATGGAGGTGGAGGAGCTTGGATTCTGGATCAAAACACCAAAGCTAAAACATCAGCATCAGCTGCTGCACTTCACATGGAAGCTTTCTCACTAAATTATACTGTGTGACAAGATGTAGATAAAAAACATTAACATTTTTTCTTAAAAAGAAAGTAATCCTTGAGAGAAGATTTAGAAGTCTATTGGTTTAAAATGAGTTAAAGAAATACTTGGAATTGTAAATCTAGATTTAATTTTAGTAATCATTTCTGGTTAACTAGTGTCCACTGTTTGGCTAGTCTTAGTCTCCACTGTTCATCCTGTTTCTGCCCAAGGGGTTTGTCTATTTACGCCTGCCATGAATGATGCGCTTTTTCCTGTGGCTGACCAAACCAAACACTACTCGTCATTTAGCACCACTCCATGTCCTGTGCACAGTTCCCTCGATTGATAAGCAGTGTTTTTGTGTGCTGGTTTTTGATTTATATTATGTACTATATGCTGCATATACTTCTACCCTTACCACACCCACTTGGCTATTAAATAAGAATTTTGTGTTATTATGTTTTGGAGAAAGGGATGAGGGGGTTGACGCTTTTATTGTGTGACTTTTAAAGTAAGTATATTATTTTATGCTTGGCAAAGTTTTCTGCTTATTGTTAAAGAAATGCATCTACATATATATTCAGTCAGTGTTTAAAGCAGACAGCTTTATCTGGGCATAGCACAACAAAACGTAGGGCCATTATTTTGGATAACGCGGCGAATGCGTGATTTTAAGTCTCTTTACCTTTCTTTTACAGCCGCCTCGTTGGCAATCCCATTAAGGAATTATCTGGCGAAACATTTCTGCACAACAGTCACCTGGAGGCACTGTAAGTACATGCACACATATAAACATTTATTTATTCAAGAATATAACCAAAAGTTATGACTTCTTGTAAAGATAGACACAAAAGAGATTCCAGTTGAATGTATAAGATGGAAACTTTTTAGTTTTACCCAATTTATGTTTTTCCCTCTACTCCAGATCTCTTGCCCAGATGCCGCTTCATATTCATCAGAGTCTAATGCAACCTTTGAATATATCATTTTTGAATCTCACTGGCATACGCTATGAACGCATCGATTTCAAAGCCATTAATGGAATACGTAATCTGAAATATATAATCTACGATCGATTTTTCTATTGCTCAATGACTCCGCATGTGAGAATGTGTAAGCCATCGACAGATGGTGTCAGTTCTTTTCGGGATTTACTAAGTAAGCCAGTGTTAAGGTACTCCGCCTGGGTAATGGCCACCTTGACCATAGCTGGCAACATATTGGTACTTTGGGGACGTTTCATCTATCGCGATGAGAATATGGCTGTCACAATGGTTATACGTAATCTGGCCTTGGCTGATATGCTAATGGGTTTCTATTTGATAACCATTGGGGTGCAGGATTATCGCTATAGAAATGAATATTACAAGTAAGTAGACAAAACGACATATTCTGGTAATAGAATATAAAGATTGGAAGTTTCATTTCAGAGTGGCACTTGATTGGATTAGCTCTTGGCAGTGCACGGCTATTGGAACACTTGCGGTTAGCTCTTCGGAGGTATCCATGTTAATATTGGCCTTTATGTCGCTGGAACGTTTTCTACTTATTGCTGATCCATTTCGAGGCCATCGAAGCATCAGTTTTCGTATTATGTGCTTAACCTTGTTGGGAATCTGGCTAACAGGAGTGGGTCTGGCAGTGACTCCTGTTTTGCTGTGGCATTCGAGTACAAGGTTTTATGGGGCCCATTCCGGGACATGCTTCCCATTGCATATACACGAGGCCTATCCTCTGGGTTGGCAATATTCGGCTTTTGTTTTCCTTGGCGTCAATCTGTTGCTTCTTCTGATGATAGCTTTGCTTTATACGGCTCTATTGATTTCCATTTGGCGTACAAGAAGTGCTACCCCGTTGTCCTTGCTTGACTGTGAGTTTGCTGTGCGTTTCTTCTTCATTGTCCTTACAGATGTCCTTTGCTGGGCTCCCATTATAGTAATGAAAATTTGGGTGTTCTTTAACTATAATATTTCTGATGATATCTATGCCTGGTTAGTGGTTTTTATTTTGCCACTCAATTCGGCAGTGAATCCTTTACTCTACACCTTTACGACACCCAAGTATCGTAATCAGATCTTATTGCGAGGCTGGAAAAAGATTACATCACGTAAAAGAGCTGAGGCAGGCATTGGGAATGCGGCAACAACGACGACTGGAACGGCCACAGGATCCTCACAAAATCCGGATGATTCAATCCATGTAGGCAAAGCCATGCCCTTAACTTTGACCATGAGCACACATTGAAAGTTTTCAATTAAAGCAACATCATGTATACCAAATGGAAATGACAGTTTTTGAAATATTTGCATTTATTTTGTCTATGATATCAAATATGTATATTAAGAAATTATTCAACTATGGTATGAATTTTAAATGTTTATGTATTTATGTATGTATTGTATCGATGTAAGTTAATCAAATGAAATCGTGAAATACATTCAATGTGATATTTGTAAGAGGACATTTTTGCTTTAATATTTTTATTTGGAATACTTCAAAAGGTAACTACATATAACGCAATATAAGAAAAGAGTAAGGAATTCTAATATTGATTATGATTTTGACGTGAAAAATATGCTCAACTTGTGAAAAATAAAGAGATATTTATCCCTTTCATAGTTTTCTAACTTATTTACCTTTTCAAGGGATTTTAAAATTTATTGAAAATTTATATTTTTGTTGCGAGAATAAGTAGGTACTAAACTACTTAACTGATTTTTCCGATTACACTTTAAATCTCTTGGTAATTCGTACATATCGTACACCAAATAAATTTTTTTGCAAAAAGCGCTTAAATTTTTGAATAAAGACCAACAAAAAAATGTGGAAAACTTAATGGCATAAAAAATATCTGTCTAAGTCAAGCGACGAAAATGGGGAAATCCCCAATATACATATATACATTACTAAACTGTGCATGTGTGACCATTATTTTGTACAATTCCAAAACATATTCAGTTCTTAAAAAAATTAATTTTACTTTCAGTAAAATCTGACTTTTAAAATATGTACATTGTTGAAGTTTTCAGTTCTTTAAAAGTTGTCTTACTGTGTTATTTTCTTTCAATAACAGTTGAAAATGAAACATGCAATAAGTGCATATTAATTGGTTTATCGAAGCTATGCGAAACAAAAGTAAATTATTATATAAGTGGTTTCGCTTAATGAACGAGAGACTGGAACGAATTGTGTTTGCCAACCGAGTGTCCACTGTATTTAGCTTGTCACACAAATTTAGCTATTTTTTAGTTCGATGTTGGCAGCTTTTGTTCGACGCAGCGGCTCCAATCGGTCCTAGGCCCCAACTGACAACATTTTGTTGTTGTCATTTTGAAGGAGTAACCGAGACAAAGTAATACGATCCAAATTATTTAAAAATGAGCATTGAGGAATCTTCCTCTACCACCCCAGCTGATCCGGAGCTCCAGCATCCGAATGATGCGCAATATATTTGGCTGCCGATTCTCGTGCTTGTTGGAATATTTCTTCTTGCCGGTTTAGTATGTTCCAATTCTTATCGCTAATGGAATTCTTAATATTGACACAAGTGCATTTATTTACATAAATTTGTCATATCTGTGTGTTTTTTTTAATGTCTGTAAGTAGGTCTATGCCATGTCACGTAGCCGCCGTTTGTCCTCCTGTGAAAAATGTTGGTGCTGGAAGCGCAGAAGTACCATACGCAACGGCTATATAAATGTGGATGATGAGGATTTCGATTCCGATGTGTCCATGGCATGTGGCGATGAATTTGGTGAAAACAGGGCCACAGCCTGTCTACTGAATGGACGTCTGCACATTGACAGTGTAAGTAATCCAGTCAGTTTCGATAAAATGTTGTTAATTTCCTATTTATTGCTATATGCAGCGTCCTTCCGTGCATCAAGCGCCTTCTCCAGTTGTTAATTCACTTGCTGCCTAACAGAAAAGTAAGGATGATTATGGAACCAGTGGCCTCGCAAAAGACTTTAAAATTTAGTTTAAAGCTAAACAAGACATTGCACTTTCATTTTATTGTCTTCATTGCCTTAGTTACTAAGAGACAGACTACATTTACAATTATGCATATTGTACCTACTTGCATATACATATATGTACATGTTATATGATAAATGAAAACGATGTGAAACTGAGACTTAATTAATGATCAGTATCTGTGGCGCCTAATAGACGTGTTGTCAAGTCATAAAAACCAAAGAAAAATGCCCCACCCAAAGTGATCCATAGAACGCGCGGCACAACGCCAGCAAAAAGGCTGAAAACGAAACACAGTAGAAAGGTATTTTTCATTGAAAACAAAAAACAAACTATGTATGTACATACCCACTAAAACCTCTTTCCAAATATATGCTATGCAAAATACCCTGAGGTGTTTTCCGACGAATCGAACTCTCGCGCTCCGCCAGCATAATGCGCGTCTTAACCACATCCAATGGTGTGGTTACAGCAGCTGAAATGCCACCAGCAACAGCTCCGCACAAGGCCACCGTCAATGGTGAGGATTCGTAGCCGGTCACAGGTGTCCATTGTAGTTTAAAATATTCCCACAAAGGAAACTGTATCAAACTGAAAGGTATCTCACGCATTATTGTGGATCCGAAACCACGATAAAGACCTAGACGTAGACCCTCTGTACGATAGGCACGCATAAGGATTTGAAATGCCGTCTGATGTTGCCGGTTATGGTGTCCCAAAAGTGTTTGTGAGCGTTGCTTGGCAATCTCTACGGGCACGCGTATTAGGCAAGCTATCTAAGGGATAGAGATCGATAATAATTACAATAGAAATGCGATATAAAAAGGACTCATGTCTACCACTTCGGCTGCTGAAGCTGCTGCCATGTGTACATAGGGAGAATCTTTGGTATTACTAATTGAGCTAAGGAACTGTTTGCCACACTCGTAGGTACAGAAGAATAGAGCTGCTGTCGGAGCACTACCAGCTGCCGCTGGAGCCAATCCCTTGTAGATGCCACGAAATCCGCCGGCTCGCCAGAAACCCAATTCACTCTGAAGTCGAGTTTTCACAGTGTCAATGGGAAAGAGAGCTATGTCCACCACCACTCCAGCAACGCCTCCAGCCTAAAAGTAATTATTATATTAGTCAATTCAAAGCAATTATAGTTGAATTTCCAATTTCTTACAATTAAAGCGTTTACAAAGGAAAATTTAGACACCGGCTCCTGCATAGCGTTATAAAATCGTCCTTGACTGGGATCGGAAAGTAACTCCTCTGCCATTTATCAGTTAATTTTAGATATATGCTCCTTTTTCTTCTCAGGTCCGCATGTCATTCAGGTATTTGTTTTAAATTGATAAACAATCCAATGCGGTTGTTAACGTAACATTTTTTTTAATAAATATTCAAAGTCCGGCAACTCCAGGCAGCAACATATGATTTCTTCTTGTTCAAATATTTGAATAAAATATGCTTAATAAAGCATTTTAAAAGCAAAAGAAATAATATTTAATGAATTGAATTAAGTTGATTCTCAAGATTTTAATCGTAAATTTATTTAAAAAAGTAATGTTTTTAGCCATTTTCCAGCCAAATTAATCCGTGGCCTAGGTGACAACTCTAGTCAGCATATGTTCTCGTCTTGGCCAGGCAACAAGAATTTAAAGCGTATTTGGCCAATTTGCTAAAAATTTGCGAAAAAGAAAGGAAAAACAATAAATAGTTCAACCTTTTTTGATTTAAAAACATGGCTCTACGTTTGACACAGAGGTTACTGCAGACGCAGACCCCTTTCCTAACCCGCGTGAGTTTAAATTTTGAGTAACGGCAAACAAAAAAAATTTCAAATTACATAATAATTGTTCAAAACTAATCCTCCAACTAATTTATAACATTATATCAGGGCTATCCGTTGCTTGTGACCAAAGAGAAGACTGAGGATGTGGCTCACACCAAATCGACGCTGCATAAGAAACTCACGGTAAGTTGCAGGAGATTCGGTAGGTCAAGTGAGGTTATAGCTAATATATATATATATATGTATGATTGCAGGGAACAGATATCCCTTCGGCTCAGTATGGTGGACGTCATGGAGTAACCATGCTGCCCGGCGGCGGCATCGGCCCCGAACTGATGACCTATGTGCGTGAGATTTTCCGTTACTGCGGAGCCCCCATTGATTTCGAGGTTATTGATATTGATCCATCCACGGAAGGCAATGATGATTTGGAATATGCCATCACTTCCATCAAGCGTAACGGTGTGGCCCTTAAGGGTAACATTGAGACCAAATCCCACAGTCTCACGGAGGTGTCGCGTAATGTGGCCATTCGTAATGAGCTGGATCTCTATGTGAATGTGGTGCACTGCAAGTCCTATCCTGGCATTCCTGCACGCCACCAAAACGTTGACATTGTGCTGATTCGCCAGAACACAGACGGTGAATACGCCATGTTGGAGCACGAGTCGGTCCGCGGAGTAGTCGAGAGCATGAAGGTTGTAACTGTGGAGAATGCTGAACGTGTCGCCCGCTATGCCTTTGAATATGCCCGCCAGAATAACCGCAAGAAGGTCACCACCATTCACAAAGCCAATATCATGAAGCTATCCGACGGCCTCTTCTTGGAGGTGGCCAACCGAGTGCACAAGGACTATCCCGAACTGGAGCATAACAACATGATTATTGATAACACTTGCATGCAGGCCGTATCGAATCCCCATCAGTTCGATGTCATGAACATGACTAATTTATATGGTACCATTGTATCGAATGTGATTTGCGGTCTTATTGGCGGTGCTGGTTTGCTTTCTGGCAGGAATTATGGAGATCATGTAAGTAAGCTGTTGATTCCTGCAGTTCCCTTTTCTAAACTACTCTTTTCTGTTCCTACAGTATGCCATCTTTGAGCCTGGTACCCGTAATACAGGCACAGCTATTGCTGGCAAGAATATTGCCAATCCTGTGGCCATGATCAATGCCAGTATTGATATGTTGAATCATTTGGGCCACAAGGAGCATGCCAATGTCATCTATGATGCCACCTATCAGACAATTGTTAAAGATGCCATACGCACACCAGGTTCGAATGATTTTTATAAAACGCTTTACATTATCTGATCACCATGTTATCTTTCCTATATATATACAGATTTGGGTGGCAATCATTCGAGCACCGATGTTGTTGAGAATATACTCAAAATCTTGAGTGCCAAGCGCGTGAATTGGTAAAATTAATTATACAGAACCCCGCATTTTTAGTCTCCTATTTGTTCTTTAATTGTTGTATAAGAATTATTACGACATTTATTCGCTTGTCCTTTATTTTGCCGTCTACTCTCTCTATATACTTCACATCTGTTGAGACTTTGTATTATAGTTTCATGCTCTATTATAATTATTATAATTACTATACTTATTGTATTATCTATTTTGAAACACACAAAAAACAAACTGTAAGTGTTATACTTTGCTAATCGTTTGTAATTAACCCACAAAACAAAATCAAACACACAAACTAATTATTTGAAAGCCATTGTAAAAGCTTGTCTTGAAAACAATTCGTTGTTCAATCTGTAAATTTTTAAGTAGAAAATGTTCTCCACGCCCACAAACACACACACACACATATAGACACCGACACCCACACAAGTATGTAGTTTTTGGATCGTCCTCTCAATGTATAACGAAAAATGTTTTATGTACAAATTTAACCGAATCCTTTTTTCTCTCATATATTTTCTCTCCCACAACCACAAATGCTTATCCGCTCTCCATCCAGGCCACATGGAAACTATTTCAACCAATTTTAGGCAAAAAAAAAAAAAAAAAGAATCAAGAAAAGAATATTAAGATAATAGACCAAAATTTATTAACCCTCAACTAAGCCAATTTGATCGAACTGTTATACAGGCTGTTTTAATTGTTTTGTACTCCCTCACAAATAAAAAAAAAAAAAAATGCGTTGCTTATACCCGCTACCGCCCTCCCTCCAAATGGCTAAGTGTTATTTTGTGTGTTCTGTGCACATCCGATGTCCAAAAAAATGTGTTAAATATTCCAGGTAATCGAATCGAAATTCATCTATACTTTTATTATTATTTTCTCATTCTCTATCCATATTCCAAACTCTAATCTTGGTTTATACGTTTCTATTTCACAGATTTCTCCTGCCGACGCACTATCCCCTTCCCAAATACTTTTCAGCACTTATATGACCCTGCAATATAATTCTTTTCTTTTCAAAAAATAATTTTGTTATATATAAATTTAGATTTCTATCCAATTTTGTATTATTCTTATTTGATTTATACCGAATCCTTCCAACATGAATTTCAATTGTAAATTATATTTATTTGAAAATGCTTTTAATATTGGCACAACCAAAATCTTCAAACAAAATGTATTAATTCTGTTCGAATATTTATTAAATGAAAGAAAAAAACACACACACAAATAGATAAAAACTAAAGTGAAGAAAATTCTTTAAATAACATAAAACTGAATGAAATTGTTTAAAATTTTTGGGGGAATCTTTGATATTTAAATTTTTAATGCAAATTGTTGGGATAGGTTTCCGTACGATTATGAGATGATCAGCCTTACAAATATCATTGCTATAATTGTGCAAAAGTTGTGGAGGATATTTTAAAAAGGGCATTAAAGAAAAACAAATATACAAATGTAAACGTTAATTTCAAGCAACATTAAAGAATTACTTTCAAGGAATTATTAATATAAAAAAACGAAATGAAGCGAAACAAATAAACATCACGATTTATATATTAAAGAATTACTTTGCGAAAATTAGTAGTTTTACGTCCTATGATATATCATATTCCTAAGGAAAGCGTCTGTTTTCTTTGATGCAACACCATTAAACAATTTCTTAGGGAGCTGGCATGGTTATAAAGCGTTTTATAGTAAAATCTACACTTGTTTTCTGATTTGTATACTACTCGATATAATTATCACAAGGTGGATAAAATTAAAAACAATGAGTCTCCCGCACTGCTGATCAAAAAACATTTTATGATTGGATATAATGTGGTTGAGCTTTATTTCTGCAGACACTAAAGTTTGATAAAAGATTCGAAACAGAAAACTTGTTGGGATCCTTGCTTCCAGCTATTTACATCGATTAAAAACATATTGGCAACGAATTATGATTAACCATTCCTTTGCCTGTTTAAGTTTGTGAACTTCACTTATCTGCCACCACTATTAACACTTGAATAAAAGATTTTTCATTTCATCGGTCACATTTCTTACTTAGTTTTTTTTATTTAAACTTAAAAAAAACGACGACAAATTGTTATCCAGTTGAATGCTTAGAAACGCAGCTTCTGGAAGAACCACTTGTTCTTGCCCTCCTTGTACACGGACTCGAACTTGACGCGGGTCTGGAAACGGTGAGTCTTCCGCTTGACGGGATCCTTCAGATCCTTGGGCGACAGCTTCTCGAAACTGATGTCATGAGCCGTATAACGAGTGGGCATCAGATGGTTGTAGTTAAGGCTTCTGAGGAAGGGCTTGATCTTGGACTTCTTCTTCAACTTGTTCTTGCCCATCTTCTTGGTGACCTTACGTGGGTATCTGTCGATACCGGCAACCAGAGCGTGACCGAATGGTTTCTCCGGTGTGCCATCATCAGAGGTCTTGACAATGATGGCTTTGCGGCCAGCGTAACGTCCGCTAAGGACGATTACGATTTTGCCTTGTTTCATAATTTTCCTCATCTTGAAGGCTGACGGAAGAGAAAACAAATTCAACAATTAGTTTTTATCACTTTAAACAGTTGCATTTTCATTCAATAATAGTCACATCTTGGCCCTTTTGTATTCACTAACAAACCGAAGTTGGTTTGTTTGGTTGCAATTTTGTTGCTTCAAATAAAGTTTTTTTTTGGGCATATTTAGTGCATTAAGTAATTCACAGATTTATTTTCCACTAGACCGCAAATACGATATTGATTGATAATTTATTTTCGCAGATTTTCACGATTTTATTTTTCACAACTTACAACTCTGTTCGTTGACCGGAAAAGAAAGAAAAGGTAGGTGACAAGAGGCAGAGTTTGACAGCTGCAGAGGGTTGCCAGACCGATGAATTTCAAATAGGTGGCAACTTTCTCCAGAGATGTGTGAGAACGGCCACACTATTGCTTTACAGCCAGGTGGCCATCATCTGCAATAACTGTGGTAGCTCTGTAGAGTTGCCAGATCGAGCATAGTGAACCGCCAATATAGTAAAGCGCGAACATAGTGTTTACTTCGGAAGACAAAGATTGTGTAAAAGTTATAGTTAAAATAGCAGTATATTATGAAAAACAAGCCAATTTGCCATAGAAGACACCCGCTACTCGATATTTGATGAAATCTGACGCAAAGTCAACAAAGATCAGTTGATCTTACAGAATTTCATCATTTGTAATAATGATAATATTGATGAAGATTATGATGTTAGTGATGTTAGCAAAGTGTTTAAAAGAATTCTATGCAAACTTATTAATGAATTGTCGAGCGGAAATAATATGTTTAAGTTGTAAAGTTCTAAGTGCTCAACGAAATCAAAAAGCACCAACAACAACACAAGAGGAGCTTCCAGTAAGTACTTATATTTATACATCCATATATATGTGCACATGCAACACAAAGAACCGAATTCACTTAAATAGGTTTATCGACGCAAACAAGAGTTACTAATAGGTTACAAATTTATTTATTACAAAAATATTCTTTTACGAACTAAAAATATTGCGGCTTGCGAATATATAACATTTCTTTCTGATTTCGTTGCAACAGACATTACGTTTTCTTTTGGATAATTTTAAAAGTATCCCGTCGATTAATGACATAACTAAGGGCGGCCGCAATTGTTGTGGCTCCCGTCAGATACCAAAGACCATGGAGCATAGGATGATCTACAAGGAAAAAAGTAATGACGATATTTTAAGGTTGGAAAGTCATTTTCACTAGTACAAATACTAACCCAAATAATTCCAAATGGGGGCACCTAGACTAATGCCTATGGTGGCCAATTGAACTCCAGTATTCACTTTGCTTATAAAAGTTGGTTCCAATTGGGCAGTTACATGGGTGGCATTAAAATAACGCGAAAAGGTTTTCTAGAGAATTGTTTTTTGTTTTTAAATCTCAACAAGTAAATGCTTTTGTTTACTTACTGGCGGTGGCAGACTTATGTAGCGTATAATAAAACCAGCAGCTAACAGGAAGACATCACGAAATACAACAATACCAGTCAGCCACATGGGCAGTAGTTCACTGTAGCACAATGAAATTACAAGGGAACCCATAAGCAATTTATCTGCCATGGGGTCTAGGAACGAACCCGCTTTGCTGGCCTGTGAGGGCCAACGTCGGGCTATTTGGCCATCCAACTATTGAATTAGAAAATTGGAAAGTTACAGCTTCCATGGAGTAGCAAAAGGACTTACCAGATCCGTGATGCCGGCTACAACCAGTAGACTCATACCCAAGGTGAAATCTCCCTGGACCACCACATAACCAATGTAAGGCGATAGTATGGCTCGGCTTATGGTCAGCAGATTGGGTATCGTCATAATGTTCTCCCGCTCCTCTCTAATCTCGACAATCTTTTCGCGCACTCGCTCCTGGACCTTGTGACGAGCCTCCCGTATGTCGTCGACCAGTACATTTTTCCGCTCAATGAACTCTGCCCTCTGCTTGTCAAGGACTCCCTGAAGTAAATCTCTGCCCTGAATGGTACGCAAGTGCAATGATTGCTTCTTGGCATCGGCATACAAGCGGAGGCGAGCCACATCCCAATTACGCCGTTGATTAATGTCGAGAAACGAGATACGTATGAATCCCGTGGCTGCGGCATAACGATTCAGACAATTCACAAAGCTGCTGCCGCCCACTCCCAGGACGTGCTCCAATGCTGTTGAACCCCCCAGGTGCAAGGCACCTGCGCTCATGGGTCGCTGCATTTGCCTGAAAACGATGGCAGGCAGCATTCTCAGTCGCAATGATCAAAAATTGTTCACATAAATTTCAATGTTTTTATTATTATTTAATCGGTGTGCACCGACACATTTACTAACACTGCTCGCCCTGGGACGGACTGTTAAGTTAACAGAGTTCAGTGTTGGTTTAACATTGCAGTTTTAGCGGCACATTTTGAATTTCATGCTGCTTACCTTGACAGTAGACACCGACCTTGCTTTTTTACTTTTCATTTCATCTCATTTTAATAATAAACAAAAGCCAAGCACTAAGGTCAGCTGCTGCTTCTCCTATGATGGCACAAAGCATATTTAATGAGCTGCTGCCACAGACCGCAAGTCATTTAATTGGATTAATTTTAATTACACTACCACTCAAACAACAATAAAGAACCAGAAGAAGTAGATGAAGGTGCGCAGGAAAAGTAGCAGCAGCAATAGTCTTCGTTGACGTCGACTTTGTCGTTATCGTCCTTGCCGCTGAATATTTATGCAAATTAAGTTTGGCCGGTAAATGTTTATTACTTGATATACATTTCTCTTTTAGTTGTGTTTTTGGCAGCTCCACTTCAAGAAGTGTCCAACAGCGAGAAAAACTGTACAAAATTAAAACTCCGATCATGTTTCTTTACTTTTTTCTTTTTTTTTTGGTGGGCCATTAAGCTTGCACGTACTTGCTTCATAATTACCCAAGGTGACAAAGAAATTGTCAGGGTGCTGCATCAACAGAATTAATAATAAACTGCATCATTGCCAGAAACAGGACAGCAGAAAAAACAACATTTACAACATAATGAACAATGGATGGGGAATGTCATGTCTGTCAACTTTCATTTTGATGTCGAGCAAAAAGAATGTTAATTTTCAACATCCTGTGATTTCTGAATACTACTCAAGCGCTGAAGGACGACTGCATATGACGGAATAAGGGCTTTGGGGTAAGGACAACAGAGCGGTAGATAAGGAGGGGGAGAGTTTGACAACATTTCTTTTTTTCCAGCTATGTATATTTAATACTCTTACATTTTCTCATAGTATCTTAATTATCAATTTATGTTGGCTTTGGTAAAAATTGGCATAGTTTTTGGAAGCTTGTTTGGGAAAAATTTTCTTTCTTTTTTAATATTATGTTATGCAGTTTATTTGGTTATCATTCGTTTCGTTTTTTATTCATAGAAAAATGTTTTTTAAAGAAAGTATAATATTATCTAAAGAAGTCCATTATATAAATCTCTAAAACCACTCTCAATGGCTTTGCATTGCATTTTTATGGCTTAGTCTTTAAAAAAATAATTGACATTATGTTTTTATTCACACGTATTTGTATAGCTAGTCGATGTTTATTGACGTTGTTTGAATTTGATTTACATAATACGTTAAGTTTCTTAAGTGCATTTTTGCTTCGCCTATTTGCTTTTGCACGCAACTTCCTCTTTTTTACATCATCTTTATGCTCTCATTTTTTTATATATATTTTTTCCCACGCCTCATTGCGCTTCATTAATCAAAAGTAATTTTCCGCCTTTTCAGCTCCCTTTCCATTCTCTCTCATTCTTGGTCTCTCCTTCTCACCCACCTGGTCAAGCGAAGATGGCAAACGTCAGCAGCAGCAGCAGCAGGAACAGGAGAAGCGGTGAAAAGAATGAGAGAGCGAGAGACAGAGAGAGAAGAAAAAAATGTTGGGTGCCATTTTGCATGGCGGCTGGACATTTCTCTCTTTCTTTCTGTATGTATATTTGTGTCTGTGTAAGTGTGTGTGTCGCTAATTAACTGTTTTACATTAAGTGGCCATAAAGGCAGACCGATGGGCAAGCATTTTAGTCTATTTTAATGTGCTTCGTGGCCATGCTTGGCAGCAGCAGCAGGCGTGATCGGCCTGGTCAATGATGGAGAAGAACCAAAAAAGAAAATATATGAAGAAACCCAACCCATTCCCCATGGCCATTAGCAGTGGACCGGGGTCTATCTCTTACTTAAATGATTTACGGCGGCTTTAAAGACCAAAAACCATAAAAACCTCGAAACAAAATAGCAAAAACAAAAGGGAAGAGAGACAGATAGAGAGAGAGAGAGAGAAAAAGATACATGAAGAAAAAACCAAAAACACAGAACAGAAGCCATTTTCTGTGTTTTCCTTTGTGCTTAATTTAATTAAATATGTTACTCCTCTATGTACACTTGCCGCTGCTGCTCCTGCTCCTGCTCCTACTGCTGATTCTGATGCTGCTTGCGTTGGCCTTTTGGCTCTTCGTCTGCCGAAAATGGTTAATGTGGTCTGGGCATAAATTGTGGCCAGCTCATTTGGTTTAAATTATTTTGTGGATACCATTGGCAACTAGGTTAAACAAATGAGAGCCAGACTGAGACAGAGACAAAATAAGAGAGAGAGAGAGAGAGAGTGGGAGAGAAGTGATGGAAATATTGAATTGAAAGCTGCTGACCAAATAGTTTTAGATTTATCACCTTAAAATGTTACACGCTAAAGAAAACTTTTACATTCAATGAAACTATAAATTAAGTATCCAGAGCTTCAATTGTTGTTCAATAATCCTGCAAGGATCAGCCTATATTTATTATTCTAATATATATATTTAGGTACATTACCTATACATTTTTCTCACTGTATAAATTAAAGTAAATCAAAATATAACCACAATCACAAGTTAAATTTGCGGTTAAGGTAAAGTTTTCAACTAAATACCAGGTGCTTCCACTTTCTAACTAATTTCTCTACTATTTGTCCTGAATGCCGAGTAATTTCTATATATACGTATATAGAAAATTCCGCCCACAAATCAACAAGCAATGACGACTAATTAGACTGCAAAAAAAAAGCAAACGAAGAAGTAGAAGGAAAAACTTGAAAGAGTTACTCTCCACTTGCTTCACAAGTCCCAACAATGATTCCTAACCACAAAAGAATTCTCAACTATTTTCAAGCCATGCCCAGGGCTGGACGGCTGCCCTCATTCCTTAAGACCCTCCGTCGTCATCATCGTGTCCCCCTCCATTTTGCCTCATTCGTCGATTACTGCTGCTGCTCAACCAAAGCTTTGTTCTAACTTATCATCCCACAAGTGGCGGAAAACTTTCGTTTTACAGTGTCGCCATATTCTTTATTTTTTTTATTTTTTTTTTTTTTGCTGTTCAACTTAAAAGAAGATTAAACCCCCAACTGCCTGCCAGGGATGTCGTCATAAGGGGTGGGGGTCGCTCTCAGCAGCGATTTTATAGTCGTTGACGATACTGTCCATTTTCTGAGAGGTCTGTGGGGCCGACACTTGTCGAAAGTTACGCGTAATTACAACAAAATGGGCGGGTCGGTGTTGGTAATGGGCGTGGCTGGGCGACAAAGTGCCGCCGTCATAGTGTTTGGGCCTTCAAGCTGCGGGCCTAAGTTTAGTTGATGCCTGACATCCTTTTTCGGTAGCGGATTGAGAAGGAGAGAACGGAACCCCTTGACTATGCGGGTTGGCCTAGCCTGCTCATAGAGTGAAAGGTAGGTGTTGATAAATTGTGGAATTAAAGGATGTTGTGGGATGGTTAGTTAAAGGTTTCGCTTACAAATTAACAAATATGCCTGAACAAACAGAAAAGTAATGCGGGGGATAGTCAACAAACAGAACAAAGAATCTCCCAACCCAACTTTAAACAAGGAGAATTAATCATTAAGGCAATTCAATAATTCAAACATAGTGTTTTTTTTTTTGTTTGTTAAACAACTTTTTATTTCATTATTTTTCGACACTTTGATGAAAAATGTATCCTTATCTAGAGAAATAACTTAAAGTTTTGGCTTGCATGCTTTTTAACATTTTTTTATAAATTCTGTATATGTACATTAAATTTCTTTAAATGTGTAATAGTATTTTCTTGCTTCTAATGAGTTGTTCAGGACCAATTAAAAGTCTCATTAACCCTAATTACCTTAGTTATTTTTTCGCAAAATGCGAAGTGTCTGTTTGTGGTTGGTTTAACAGATTTTTCTTTTTATTTTGTTGGTAGGAGAAATTTATTTTTATTTGTAAATTATAATTACTTTAATGCCTTGACATCACAGAGTTTCAATGTGTTAAAGCCGAAAACAAAAGAGAAGCCCACTTAAATAGCCAAGACAATGAAGTCATGTCTATAGACTGTGGGGCCATCAATCAAAGAGTCGTATGAAAACTATAACAAAATCATTAGCCTGATAATCCCCGCCCACTGCCAGACCCTATTTACCTAGCAGAAAACGTTTTGCCAGCCGAAATCAAAATAAAATCATCAGCCTGGAATGATGATGAATGGTTTTCGCTATGGTTTTCTATGGCCATTTGGGCCATGACAAAATCTTTTTGCACTCCAATCTCTTTTTAATAAACAAAACACACAGAAAAAAGGAGAGGAAAGATGTTTGAGGGGCTGTGGGGAGAAAGGGAAAGGAAGATAGAGAGCGGCATATGAGCCAAATGATTGTGTTGGGAACATGGTCGAGCAACTAACACTCAATGGCACCAAAGATGGACATGAGCATGGTCATGAGAGTTGGACTCAGCGGCATCATTATCAGACAGAAACGTCCTTGCAATCGCCAGGACTATCTCCTCTCAACATTTTCGGTAAGAAAAATGAAAATGTTTAACGAAAAAAATAAAATACTCACGTTTCTCCCAAGCGAACGTGATTCAATTTGTTTTGTTGGTTAGAAAACTAAAATACCAAAAGAAGAGGAAAGCAAGCTCAAACCAAACCAAAAGCAGCGTAAGCATAGCGAAAGAAACGAATAAAATGGAAAAAAGAAAACAAAATAATATATATATGCCAAAGAATCATGGTCAGGCGGACAGTGGTGAACTATGTACATACATATATATAGAATGTGGGCGGGGCCAATGGACAACTCTCTGTCTCTCCCCACTTCATCGCTTTCTCCCTAAAGGCAAGAGTCTTAAAGCCAAGATCGTGGGCGGAACTAAAGTATGAATGAAAATGACTGCAGTGCAGAGTTCTATTCTGTGTATGTGTGTGCGTGTTAGTGCCCAAAAGTGGGCAATGGAAATAGTAAACATTTGATGAAAGGTTCGCATGAAAAGTTACTAAACAAATAATGCACAGATTCGCAAAAGAAATGAAAGAGCGTGGTTGATGGTGTTTGATTTTATAATACATTTCATTACCCGACTTTAACTAATTTCTTTAAATTTGCAAAAAGTATAACATTTTCCTGTTGCTTTTATGACTTATAAAACCATATAATTTCCAAATAATTTCAATATTTTGTTTGTAAGATTAAAAAAATGTACTAATTTATGGAGACATCTAAACCACTTTATATTAATTGACAACGTTCAGTTAACTGAATCATTTATCTCATTATTTACTTCTAAACGAAGGATCCCTGTGGCAACCCTCGTTGTTGGCCCCACATGAGGTTAACTATGTTGCTGCCTGTTGTGTTGTCCAGACTGGGTTTTCGGTTCTGGACAGACTGAACCACATGTCGAAGGTCGTTTTAAATTAGTTTTGCCATTTTTGTTATTTTCTTTTTCTGTTTTGTTTGCTCATTCTATTTTTCCCCATTTCTTTTCATTTCTCGTACTATTTTTTAGTTTTTTTTCTTTGGTGTGGTGGGGAAGCTCAAGTATTGCGGCTATGGGATTTGCCTTCTGCTCACACAAACATTTGGCACATTTCTTTTTGCCCCGTTATGACAATTATGTTTAGACATTTGCGTCACGTAAGTAAGAAAAACTGTTTTGGCCAAAAAAGAAGAAACAAAAAATGCCAAACTCACGCAGCGCTCGACTGGGCCTAGGGCAACACTTAAGCTAAAGCTATTGGTGGCGGTGGCGGTGGTGGTGCTGGTGCTGCTGCTGAGTCATGCCAGTTTCAGTTTCAATTCGCGTTCATTTTGTTCAGGCCTGATCCTTGGGTTGTCATGTCATTCTCGGGGAGAATCAACAACTTTATTCTGGTAGAAATAGCTATTACTCCAGCTGGCAGACTTGTTGGAGGATGGAGTTGTAGCCTGTGAGCTTACCTCCTCCAATTGTTGACAACTTGTGCATGTCACAAAAAGTAATAATAAAATAACAACATGGGGCCCGACAGGTGCCACATACTCTGTCCATGTCACATATACTAAGCCGATGCGTGGCATTGTGACCAGAGATTGAATTGAAAAACGAAAATCGTTTTAAATGAAGTGGATACGCTTGATTGCTATATATTTATACAGATATCAAAATTGAAACTGTTTGGCAAACAAAATACTAATTAAAATTTATTTAACGACTTTATTTTTGAAATTTTACCAAAAGAAAGAAACAGTTTAAATTGCGTTAATTTGTTCGTAAATTCATTGGAAAATTCGTTGCCAAATTGATGTATAAATTAAATAGTTTTACAATTTAAACTTAACTTAAACTAAGAATAACTTAAAAGTTCAACTTATTTATAAAATAAAATAAATAAAATATTTATTTCTATTATGATATGTATTTAAAACTTTTTAAAATGAAGTAAATTTCAATGGATTGAATGGTGAAATAATTAAATTTTATGAGACTTTCGCTTTCGTCCGTTTGTTATTCTTTGTCATATTCTTTTGATTTCATTTTCTCTTCTTAACAGAGAGGGAGAGATAGCGAGACACAGAGAGAGAGGGAGTGAGAAGCACAAGTTTCGATTATCAGCTCAAGGTTATTGGTAAAAAGTGAATTTCAAATAAATCTTTCAAAAGTTTCTTAGTTTTTGTTTTTGGCAGTTTTATTCTCTACACCTTCTCTTCTCTACACACTGTGCCATGTCAAAATCAGCTGTGGACAATATCTGCGACATTTCTTTTATTGGAATTGTCGTAAAAGTCGATAACAGAGAGGCGCATTCGAATACTGCCACAAGCAGGATACAAGAGGAGTAAAACCTCCCACTAGCCAGCAGGCAGCATGAGCCAGAATACAGTCAGGTATAGGTCACAAGCAATTTAATGTCAATTTTGGTATTAAACGTGCTGGCCAGCAATTCACCTGCTCCTCCTGCTCTCTGCCTGCCCCCACGTCTCTGTCTCTCTGTCTGTCTATGTATATGCTTGTGTCTCTGTCTGTTTGTCATCCACATGGCATTGAGTTTGTAGTTTGGGCAAAGATGTACCCTCTGGCACTGGCACTGGCACTGGCACTGGCACTGGCACACGCATCCTTCGAAGAAATAGCTGGATGACCGACTGACTGACTGACTGAGTGGCTGTGGGTTTGCTTCTGTCTTTGTTGACTGTGTGTAGTTTTAGATTTTGGACGAATGAAGCTATACCAAATTAATGTTGACACACCACGGGCATTTGATTAAAGGTAATTAATTATATTCAAGAACTTACACAGTAAACTTGTGTAGTTTGTTTTTGCATTTAATTAAATTTCAATCATAATATTTACCACATTTTGTATTTAATGGAACTGTGACCCTGAAATGTAGGCAACACTTTTTCCCCCTCGACTCGAGTGGCTGCAAATGGCAGTTGAATTGTTGTTATGTTGTGATTGTTGCAAAAGCATGTCGTACTCACACATAAATACACACACACACACATAGAACCGCAATGAACTTTTTCCGTTTCTCCTTTTGCTTACAAGAAACTGCTGGCAAAATATAAGGACACAAAAAGCGTCTACTGGAGGAGGAGGAGGAAAAAATATACCATAGTTGCGCCCGCTGCGCTTTCGCCCTATGAACATCTGGCTATGGCGTTTCAAGTTGAAAATTTGCAAACAAGCCAAACGACGCAACGAAATGTATATAAATACTTATACATACGTATGTATATATGTATGTGCGTGTGTGCGTTTATGTGTTGTCATGTATACACATTCAACTTCCAAGTTAAGTTGAGGTCAGCATTAAGAAGCGGACAGAGAAAAATGAGAAAAATTTATTTAAAAATCTTGATTGACATGATGTTACATTGCATACTCTTTTGTTTATAACCATCTGCTGACATAATTGCAAAGTATTAAACAATGTCATCAATAAAAATCTCTGGAAATCTTTGGAAATCTACAACGTTTTCAATGAGAAACAAAAGTAAAATTTAATTCTGGAATAGTTTTAAAGAAATTAATAATACATATTTGAAAATTGATTACTTAGAGATGACAAGCCAAAACTTTCGTTGTATAAGAAAAAATAGGAATACTTTTTAGCCTTTCTCTCTCTCTCTCTCTCAGAACTACTGTTTCTTTTAGAGTTTTGATCTTCTGTTTTTGGATTTCCAAGCAGATTTTTATCTTTATTAGTCAAGTGAAACTCCTTAGAATTTATTTCATAAGTCTCTCCATATTGTTGACGCTTTTGAAGTATCATTTCAGACATTTGAGTCATTATACCTTTTTTGTTGAGAGAGAAAAGAACTTGAAAAAACTTTTTTAACACACACAAACACACGGAGCATATAAAAAATTGGAATTTAAGCCACACACGCACAAACAGAGAGTGGCAAACCCAAGCGACAGGCGACAGTTTGCACATCAAGGACACATACACACACACACAAAAAGAAAGAGAGACATATATGTATATGTACAAAGTTTGTTTGTTAAGTCAGATGCCGCCATTTTGTAACCATTTTTCCAGGCCACAAAGAAAAGCGGCTTTTGTCTTGTTTTTCACTTTCTTTGTTGCCGTTGATTCTGATGAATTTCCCGCACGCTTCTCATAACTTCTAACTGTGTCTCTGTCTGCAAAGTTTTCTTTTCCCATTTTGACTCTCTTTTTTCGAGCAATTTTTGTTGTTCCTGTTGTTGTTTTTTGGTGTGAAAGTGAAATTCTGTGATTAAGAGAAATCACACGGCAATTAGGCAAATTGCCAGGAATGCATTTTAAAACGAGCCACACCATCCACACACACACAGACGTACCCATCCACCGCATTTTCCACCCGCATACTTATCGGCTTTATGGAGGTGAAGGCTTTCAGGCGTAATTACATTAACAATTCCAAAAACATTCCAATGCTCTGGCCATGCCGAAATCGGACTTCAAGTCGTGTAATGTCACTCACTGCTGGGCATACGATGTCCATGATGTTGTATCCATTATTCAGAACGTGGTGCAAACATCAGGACAACTACAACAGCAACAGCGACAACAAGGTGAATGCTGCATGTAAGACGCAGAGCCAGTGGCCATTGTGGGTTAACTTTCCACCTACGCCAGATTTGGCATATGAACTTGTCTAACCTTGCTGACCCCTCCCCACACCATGCCACTCCACACCAAGTCCCACACTATTTCCCGCCATTCAATTGGCCTCAGGACAATGCAACGAAAGGCTAGCTATGCAAACATGGTCAATGTATACAAGACGAGTGTGTTCAGCCAGTCAGCCAACCTGGTCAACAGCAAGAGCAACTGCAGCTGTCGATAGTTAAAGTGCTTAAGCTTCTCGCTGTAAGTGGTAATCAAAATAGGCTTAATTAGCGGTTGTAAACAGCTGCACTCCAATGAATACGAACAACACAAACTGTGTATATGGAGTACGGACCGATCTCAAGGATGGCCAAACTGGATTAATTATAATTTAAACGTCAAAAGAGTTAAGCAAATTTGTGTCTACATGTAGATTTAACGATTGTCTATGAAATATAATAGAAAGAAAACATACTTGTTAAATACGTTTTTATACCCTAGAATATATATTCTTGATCAGCATGAAAAGCAGAGTCTATATACTCAGACATCTTAAAAGCTATCTGTGCTTTTTATTACCTGGGTCAGATCAAGTATGAAAGTCTCTAGGATCGGACCATTGTATCATATAGTTATATACGAAAAGTAGGTAAAGCAGTTGGAGTATCCCTTTACAATTTACTAATGTGATAAAATCGGATATAAAAATCCAAAATCTGATCGGATAAATAGAACACAAGTTACAGTCAATATAAATCGGGTCTGCTCAACCGATGCCGGCAGCGCTGCCTTAATTTTGTTTATAAAGTATCATAGGAATTTCCTATTTTTTTGGCTACATAAATAAATGAAATTGTATGTTGTATTAAAGTGTAAGGACATTTATTATTGTTCAGACATAAATTTCAATATGCTTTAACAAAATATGGAAATAATTAAACCATTTATGCGTTGCGTTCTGTATATCTTTTATAAATATTTTATATAAAGAAAAGAGAATGTCATTGTTCTTTTTTTTTGGCTTGGCTTCCAATTATATTTATCATGCAACCTACTTAAATTTCATTTACTGTCACAGAGTACAGTCTTAAATACCATGATCCTTTTCAAAAGGAAGTTGTAGTTTTTTTTTTTTCCTTCCAAAACTGAAGCATTTATCGTTGATTGCACATCGCTAACAAAGTACAGTACCACATTCAGTCCGTTAGCAACGGCAGCCATGTTTCTTGCATCATAAGTCACATGGGTAGGAAGAGCGAACAACAGTTGTCGCCTGAATGCACTGACTACCACAACTACCATCTACCACTACTTGCCACTATGTGCCTCCTACATTTGTTACAATTTCTTTTGCCAGCTGCTGCGCCTCATTGGCTTTTGGTTGGTTGTGGGTTTCTGTTTGTTAGACGCCTGTGGCTGTGAGAACGACAAAATGTATGCTATGTTCCGGCTGAATTGCAGATTCCCACACACACACACACATACCTAACACACTCTCTCCTTTTTCTTTCTCTCTCTCTCTTTCTCTATCTCTTTGGCTGGCTCATACTTTTCATGTCTCGACGGTCGTTGGTTTTACTTGGTTTTTGCCTCAATGTGTAACCAGATTTTGCCATTTCTGCCATGCATATGGGTAATGAAATTGGCAAACACCTGAAACTGGTGAAGATTATCAAAAGACTCCTAGTGTATGGGCATTTTTGCTTGCGCTTTAATCAAATCTCTCTTCTGTTTTTTTTCTCTGATGACATTTGGCCACCTATCTTTTCCCTTTCTGTTAACCATAAACTAAGAATTAATGGTTACTAGCCACTACATAAATTATATAACAATAAAGGCCGACACTAAAGCGCATAAAACTTTTATTTATATACCCCCCCCCCAACAAAAAAATCGCTGCGTTTGACTTTCTTCTTCTTTTTGCGGTCGCCTAGTGGGTCGGTATCATTTTCCCCACCGATAATTTAAGCTCATAAATAAACGGAAAAACGGGACGAAGCGGTTGGGCGACACAAAAAAAGAAACGGAGACGAAAACTTTTGCCAAAGTCACACAGTGAAATTAAAATCTGCTGATCTGCTTAGATAGTCGCTAAATTGCTTTTTGCCATATGAACCTGCCTCATGTGCAATCTGTTCATTTTGTGTGCCTGAAACTTTGCCTCATTGATGGGTTTTGTCTTCAATGCGTAGGTTGTCGTCGTAGTCTCATTACCTATTGATGTCCTGTCATGTGAAATAATTGCCATAGCTGCCCATTCCCGTTTAATAATTCATGTTATGTGTGTGAAAGTGTGTGTATGGGGTCGTGGCTTATCAAAGTATCCTTCGTGTTGCCAGCTAGGCAATTAAGTTGCGGGAATCTTCTATAATTGAACATTGACAGATTAGCTTTTTAACTGCTATTGAACAATATAATACGGCCATTTAAATTATTTAACAAAACTAATTGTTTAAACTTGATGACCTTATAGATTATTCCGCATAGACAAGCATAGAAATGCCAATGCATTTCGGGTCAATTTGGCTTTCATTCAATTAATATTTAGGCATAATAAAATGTTGCATCTATGTATGTATTTTAAATAAAAAAAAACCAAATTCGACTCCATGTAAATAAATAAGTTGCAAACTCAAATTATCCTTGGAACTCCTAATTTTTTTCGAATGGAATCAGCAAATTTTATAATTTTTGAGCAAATTTTATCATTTTTGAGGGTAATACTAAGTAAAAAGGTACTGGGAGAAAAGATTTGTAACATTCTCTCGTTCACGTTTCATTAAATAGAAATTTATTTGCATTCCTTATTTGCCAAAATTGAGAGGAATCGATTTACCATTATTGCCATATATTTATAGTCCTCTTGGGTATACCAATGAGGTTTGGTCCTTTTTATATCATCTACTTGTGTTGTTATGATACTATTTTTGTATGTATGGATTCAGCGCTTAAATAAATAATAAAAAAAAAAAAAAAAAAAAAAATTATTGCCATGATGGCTTCTTGTCTATCCACTCTGGAATTTACTTGACTCGAGACAAATGAAGCCGAGTCAAGCTTCTGCGCTGGTCTTTACCTCTTGAATAGTCTTAATTTATATTGCATAGTTTGGTAAGTATTTGGATATTGGCTCCTTTGTGTAGAATCACCTGTTCCACCAACACATGAATTTCGACTATAAAAGGATACTTACTTTTGGTTTTCACTGATTCAATAATTTCTTTGATGAATGATCACTTTGACTTTTGTTTAAATTAATATGGAATTGCTCCAGCATTTGGAAATAATTGATTTTATGTCATACACACAGTTTTATTACACATTTTAAAATTCACTTTATTTTCCAATGAACTGCTTTTAATTTACAATAAGTTTTTCATTTTGTTTATCAATTACTATTAATAAATTTCCCTTTTTTTTTTGCTTGCTGTTTTTTTTTTGCGCATTTAATTGCAATTGAATTTGCTAAACTATTTCAATGGGGTTTTCTTTTATTTCACAAGTACCAATTAATTAATATTAGCTAATAAATATGCCAAGCAATTGAAATTGTTATTGACTTGCTGTAGTTGTTGTTGTTTTTGCTGAGGAACCAAATTCTTATAGTGTGCCTGTCTATTTTTGATATTTTTTTTGCTGTTTTTTTTTCTTTTTGCAATTTGTTAATAATAAATTAAAGCTATATATAGATTTATGTGTGTGTATATGTATATAGGTAGTATTTTGCACATAGATACTAAATAAATGAGAAACATAATTAATTAATATGCGATGTTCGATGATTCGTCTTTTTGTCTTAGGTTTTTCTCTTTTTTTTTTTTTGTATTAATGTTGGTATTCTTAATGCTTTTAAACTGATCACAGCAAATTTGTTGTTAATTTTTAACATTTTCTTTTTGTTTTAGTGTAACGAAAATGAAGGGAGAGCAGGGAAAGAAAATGTTTGTGAGAAATTCCATTTTGGATGTACATTTGTGTCTTCTTCTAAATAGTATTTACATAATCAAATGAAATGATAATTTTTTTTTTATTATATATTGGACTAACCACTTTTGTTTCTTATTTTTTATTTTTTTTTTTATGTAATTCATTTTTTCTTTTCTTTTCATTTTCTAAAACTTTAACAAAAATTTTCCAAGGTTCTTTTTACAAATTGATTTTCAAGGATTTCTAAATAAAAAAAATAGACGAAAGGTTTGGCTGGCTTGCCCTCACTCTCAATATGCGTCTCCTATTGCTCCTTCAATGGGTGTGAAGATGCGTGTGTTTGTGGGTGTGCGTGTGTGTATAGGCTAGGGTGTGGGTGTGTACCGATGCCGTTAGTTGGTGCCAAAACATTGCGCCTAAAAGAAAGTATTAGTTGCTGCATGAATGTGTGTGTGTGTTTATGTGTGTGAGCATGTTCTTCTGGTGTATATATGTGTGTGTGTGTTATATAATAAATTTAAATTAAATTTTAAACTAGGCAACAAATTAAATTTGTTGAGTATTTGCTGTCATGGTGTTTTGTGTGTATTTTCCTCTCTCGTTGTTTCCCCCTCGTGTTGTTGTTGTTCTTCTTCTTCTTCATATTGTTGTAGGTTTTTTCTTGTCTTTTTCCATTTACTTTTCCTGCTATTCTTTTTGGCATTCTGCTTGACTACTTGCTAGACAAAAGTTTTTCTAGTTTTTCTTGAGTTGAGTTTTGGACGCCTTGAACTTAAAGGACTTGATAATAGGAGTTGTTGCTTTTGTTGGAATACCCAGCCAGTTTTTGGATATGTCTTTTGCACACATATTTACATACGTACGGATATGTATAGGTATATGTGTATCTGTTTATTTTTGGTGGATATTGTTTTCATGCTCTGCTTGTGTCTCATGTATTCAGACACATTCTATCCCCAGATCATGTAGAGGTTTAGAGGACTATTTAAATGGAAATAAAAGGACATGAAAGGTTATTTAGTAAGTAGTTCAAAACAGATTTAAAGTGCAATCTAAATTATAATGTAAATTAAAATTATAAATAATAAAATAAATAAGAAATAAATTAAAAACTAAAATAGATTATTTTGTCAACTAATCCTGTGCTTTATTTTGTTTTTATTTTTAGGCGTTGGCAAAATATCTCTCCACAATTTTTATTTAGCATAATTATATCAAGTTTTATGCACAAACACAATATTTAGAATTATCATAATTTTATGATATTAATTAACCGCTCTAATTAAAATTGGCAATGGAATTTGTAGGTATAGAATTCTCTCATTTATGTTCAATGTATCGGCTCATATTCATTTTGCCTTTATTTCTTTTTTTCTTTTCATTTTTAGTTAATTGGCCAATTGATATGGACATTTCGATGGCAATTAGCGCAAATTGATTGGCCCAAAGGGACTGATATATGTAGGTATTGCTATAGTTATTGGTTAGGTTAGGTAGATTTTCCATTTTTCACATGTCATTTCCATGTCGAAGAGGATTTTCGCCAGATTTGCGAGGGAAAGCACTAAATATGGGTCTGGCCTCAGCAATTATAGGTTTAAAAATGAAATCACGAACCAATAAAATTATAATTAAATTATGCAAACGAGATAACAAATATGTATGCTACACAATGTGGTACCTACATACATACATATATGTATTGTTGTGTTTATTTATAGACAATTTGGCCACAACTTACCTATTAATTGCTAATGAATGGCTATGGATGATTTGCATTTTGGTTTATATTTTTGCTCGCAGCGTAATTTTTAAAGTGTTAAATAAACGTGGGAATTTGATGAATTAAAATAGATGAAAATTTGTAACTACATAGATTCATTCTATGAGCTAGGGAATGCAAAAACGTCGTAAGGTTTGGCCCAGTCAAATTTTAAGCCTTAATTAAAGACATAATCTCGACATTACATCTTAAACATGTAATCATATTAAGATTTTTAATTGTATTTCAGCAAAAACTACTTAACCGAGTTGTATCTTTGATGGAGCAAAAATACTGAACATTTCGTATGGTTCTTTTGCCTTCCCACCATTTTTCTGTTAGCCGAAATGTAAATGATATACCGTTTACCATGCTTCTTGTTTACTGTAACGTTTGCATTCCCTGCTAAAAACTCTTACAATAATGCCTACAATTAACTTATTCGCCATAATTTTAAGTACGTCATTAATTTCTTCGCTGTCTGCTGCCTGTCTGACTTAGATTAACTACAAGTAAAATACATAACTTAGCCATCCTATGTACAACATTTATCCGAACCTTATCCATAAAATTTAAGCTAAACTGTTTAACGCACTCCTTCAACATCATTAAAGTGCGTTCAAAATCTCACATAACTAAAGTCATTGGGATTTTGGGGCGCTGGAATTGCCACAGACCCGCTTACCTCTTCATCCATTGACGCCGTGGCATACATATGATTTGACACATTCTTCTGCAGAATCAAGTGATCATCTGTGGTTCTATGATACACAGGATTTTCGAAATTCATTGAGTTGCCAGCTCTGGCACAACGTGTATAAAAACAGTATAGGAGCTAAAAGTAATCAATATAAGATGATGTTAAAACTTTGTTTCATAAAGTATTCGAGGGTATTTTGTAATACTTACAATTACCATGGGAGTTGTGACCACCAGTACGGTTACAACAATTAAGGCTATTTTGCCCGAATCCTGTTCAACGTTCTGGGCAGTGCCAGACATGTTGTTGCTGTTGCTGTTGGTGTTGTTGCCATTATGACCAGTATGGGTTGCATTTCCTTCAGACTTGTTACTATCAACTGCATAAAACGAAATGAAACGTAAAATGAGATATTTGAAATGCATTTACGGTACTTATGTTTAAAGTCCACAACCAAATGCGAAAGTAAACAGAAATAGAGACAATGAAAGCAATAAAAGGCACAGTAACATAGATTAAAAACCAAGGTTGCCTAAAAACATTTTCCAAAACATTTGCAGTAGAAAATCGAATTGATTCTATAAATGCTAAAGCCCTTGAGCTGTGAGTTATTTTAAGTATAATAACTGTTTAAAAACTGCCAAAGTAGATTCAGTCTTAATGCGAATCAAATGTAAAGCCCAAAGATTATTTTCAACAGAGTTCGATTAGATGGAAATTTAAGTTTTTCCTTATTTAAATTAAGGATTTCAATTTAAACCTTTTGCCATTGCATTGTTTGCATTTCACGGAGGCAAAGTCAACATAAATTAATGAATATTTCAAAGTGTCCGCTCTGTTCGTTCAGTCATAAATATTTTTTGCTCAACCCGCTGGTTTTGCCATCGTTCTATAGGTTTCTTGTGTTTTTTTGTTTTGTTGGTTTTTTGGTCAGTTTTTGGCCTGGTGTGCCAGCGAAATATAATTACAATATTTCTTTATGTTACAGTTAAACCTCCAAAAAAAAAAAAAAAAAAAAAAGAAAGAAAGAAAAGTCGACGACATCCCGTCGCGAATGTTTCCGTTTTTATTTTACTTGTTTTTCCTCTTTCCTCGCTTTTATTTTTCCGTGTCTCTGCATTTTGTATTTGCCTTTTGTGAGCTGTCCGTTATCCTTGTTGGTTGGTCTCGTTGTCCTTGTTGTTTCAGTGTATGTGTGATTGTGTGTGAGTCTGTATAGCTGGCAGGAAGTTGTAGGATTTTTCCGCTGTCAACATAATTCGTTTTCATATTTTCCGTTTAGAATTTGTTCAAAAAGTTAAGCGCACGGCGGCGCGTTCGTCTGGCAAAGGATGTGCCGCATTTAACGGTATAACACGTCACGCCCCTCTTTCCACCCATCATGCTCCCCTTTCCTCTTGCCCAGCTTGTGATTATTCTTCTTGTTTTTTTTTTATTTTGGTATTAATTTTTGTTGTAATTTCCATCAAGTGCTTCCCGCCCCCGCGATGATAAACATGTGGCGCATGTGGCAAAGGAATTATCATTAAAAGTTCGCCAAAAGGCAACAGCTGCAGGGCATCGATTGTATTTAGAGCAAGGGGCAAACGGCTTTTCTAAGAAATATACTGATGGCCAAAGGGAAAGCACGAGGGGGAGAGTTGGAGAATTTATTTGCAGCATTAACAGACAGTCAAATGGCTTAGAAAGCAGTTGAAAAGTTATTCCCTCACACACAATGTGCCAGCTACATTAATTGCACACGTTTTTGAGCCAAAAGAAAGAAAAATACAGTAAGTGGAAAAATGGAAAAAGAAAAACTCCAATAAGCGTCTTGTAAAGATTAAAAAATTGTGAGAAGGCGGACTAGAGGAAGAGCAAAAAAAACAAAAAAAAAAATGGGGCGGGATAAGTTATATCTTCTTTATTTTACAACATAATTTCTTCTAGGCAACGGCAAATAATAAAAAAAAAAAATGTTGCCCAAGGTTTAAGTGAAATGCAAATCTATGAAAAATTATTCCTAGAATCTATTTCTCCTTAATTTTGTTACAGTGAAAAATGGAAGATAAAGTGAATGGAATAGAGCAAATATTATGTTAATATTTACTTGAAAACGTTTGTAAATAAAACGGTAAGTTAATCTTTCTTAAACATATCAATTTAGAATTTAAATGAAATAGTTAGCCATAATTAATATTTAATAATTTGTATTAACTAGCAATGAATATAAAAACCAAAACGAAAATTCATGACCAAACGTAGATATAAGTAACTTCAACTTTTAGAGACTTTTGATTTTTGGCGATTTGTACAATTTTCAAAATCTTTTTTGGAACATCATTTTATGTACCTTCCTGCTGCTCATATTGGTAGATTTTATGTATGCCTATAAATGTCATACATTATTACCCGATCCCCTCTTCTAACGACTACCTTGTGTCTCTCAATTTTTAGTCCTCTTTGGCCGCTTCTAATTTATAGCAAATGCAATTTCCCTGTCTCAAAGTAAGGACTTTTGCCTACGTAGCTTCCATTTTTATAATCCTCCACATGTGTTTTATATCTACATACATATACATATGGGTTGTTGTTGCTTTTTTTTTTCTTTCTTAAAACTCCATTTCGTTCTTCTACCGTTCTACGTTCTTAACGGAAGTGGCCATAAAAATTGCGACAAAATGGCAGTCGTGTGAAATAAAAACGCATAAAATATATGCCATCACCTGGTTGTTGCTTTGCTTGTTTTTTTTTAGTATCTTTGCTCTCTTTTTTGTTATTGTTATTTGTGTGTTTGTCTGTGTGTGTGTGTTGGATATGTGAGTGGAGATTAGATAAACAAAGTTCAAAACTTTTTGCGGCCAACGAAATCGTCTGGCATGCAAATAAACAAAATGGCGGCTGGGATATCTGCTCTCTTTCTAGGGCAATATGCAGTAAAGTTGGCATAACAAACACTGACCAACTGCAGGCCAAAATGAAAGTCATAAAATTTCCAAGCAGCAGCTGTTGTCCTTAGAGTACCCTGTATCCCAAGAGCCCGATGGCTAGACTCCCATTCAGATGGTTTTATTTATAAACTTATAGGTAAAGCATCAAATGAATGTTGTCTGTCTGGTCGCCCATAATGTTATCCATCTCTATTAAACTAAATATAGATTTTGTTTGTCTTCTAATCGCTTTGTTTGTCTATATGAACAATTAGTTCTAAAATAGTATTATGCTTTTATTTTTCTATGCCCATTGTTTCATTGTTTATAAATCAATAATGATAGAAACTCCTGAGAGCCTCGATAAAGTTGAGTATCTGGGGTATCTAGAAGTCGATGCGCATTTTATAACTTAACAGTTTTCAATGTGTGTGTGAGAGTGGATGGTTGGAGGCTATTAAAATCGTAGTCGTTACTTCTTCGACGGCTGAAAGTTTATGGACAGATCGCTTGGGTCTTTCTCTGATTTGCTCTTCCTCTCGCACTCTTTTTTGGTTTGGTCTATTTGTGAGATAACTTTTCCTAGCGCTTAATTAAGCAATTTCAAGTGTCTTAGCCAGCCGTTGGCCTGGTAAGAAGGCCATAGAAAATATAGAAGAAACCGCTAATTGAAATTGCAGTTATGGCAGCATCATCATCATCATCAGCATCAGCACCATTGGCATCGGCATCCATGGTCCTTGGTCATCTCTAATTGAAATAGTCCCTTAACTAGTTTATAGTTATTTACTTGGTCTAACTTTTTCCTTTTATTTTTTCTGCGTTTTCTTTAATTTGTATCTCATTTTCTCCAGGTCGAGCTGCTTAGCTACCCTTCTCCATCCTCCCATCTCCCTTCCTTATTTTAAATTGATGTAATTAGGCTCACGATTGTCTATGTGTGTGTGTTTGTGTTTGCGATTTGCTCGGAGTTGGGGACTCTCATTTTTAAGCTACTTGAGTTGTCTTGGTGGCCATGGCAACATTGTAAGCTATTCTCTTGGAGGCAAATTTTGATAACTTAACGTGGATAAAAAAGAAAATTGCACGAGACAAAATCGAGGCCAACAAACGAGCGAAATACAGGGTATTTATTGAAAAGAAATATGAGAAAACAATTCATTAAGTTAAGGAATGTGCATTTAGTCACCCTGTATTGCCAATATTAATGCTCTGTACAAATGGCTGACGGTTTGCTTTATTATTGCCGGTGCGTGGGTCGTAAATTTGTTTGTTTGTGTTGCTCTTCACATTGCCCTCCCTCAGCAGACATTTTGCCACTGATGAGGCAGCTTCAATTTCAATTGATCAAAGTGCGCGTTTATTAAAAATAATGATATACCATTTAAAGGGGCCGCCAATATTTGGGGGCAACAAATTGTATTACAAATTTAAACCAAAACAGCACAAGGACCAAAGTGTTGACAAGGCTAATTTGACTCTGTCTCGGCGTCAAAATGATGAATTTCAATTTGGTTAAACTATTTGGGCCGGCTAGATTCCGGCTTACCATTGAATTTCATGGCCACAGTATCTTCATATGACGCTTGTCGCTACCATTTCGCACTGCCTGTTCCTGCCTGCTTGCCTGCCTGATGCGGTTGTCAGCCGTTCATCATTCCTATCCGCATCCGAGAATCAGCCATGCTGCTGACAACATATCAAACATTGAGGGAAGGAGATGAGGAAGAGCTATAGCAAATTGCATGCACAAAATTTCACTCCAAGCATAAGCGGGACAAGAGGGGATGAAGGCGGAAGGGTTTTGGTTTTTGGGGGTGGAGAGTTCGAGAATTGTTGTTGCCATTAAACATGTCAGAAATACGGTTGCCATTGCTGCTTCCTTTTGGTGGTTTTTGTTCGCTACTACTACCCGATATTTATGTTTCACGTATAACCCGGCGACAATTTTGCCTGTGTATATCTCCCTCTCTCTCGCGCGCGTGTGTGTGTGCATTTTGAGTGATTACGTTCGATATCATTGATGTTGATTTATGATGATGATGATGGGGGCACGTCCATATTCATGTAAGTATGTGTGTGTGTGTCTTTCTGTGTTTGTGCACATGTGTGAATGTGAAAGTGGCGTGAAAAATAGCATAGAAAATTAAAACAGAGTAACGCATTTGAGGTGAAAATGACATTTACATATCCGGTTCCATATTGTCATTGCAGACCCTTTTGATATATAAAATATCGACCATAAATGACAAGCAAACTAATGCTGACGAATAGACAAAACAAAAATGGACTATATAACTATAATTAGAATATCATCTTGCCGTCTTATTTGTATGCTCTTGCCGTTTTCAAGCAAACTCAAGTAACTTTGGCTATAAATTATTAGTTATCGTTGAAGATTCACTCTCGTTTTATTCAATATATATTGAAATATTTTTTTATATTACTAAAATAGTAATTCATTAAATTATTTCAGCCTGAAAATAGTTTATAACGTAAAAGAAATATTTACGAAAATATTTACATTTTTAAACGTTGTTAATCAAATCATTGCCTTCGCGGAGTATCATGAAATAGCAAGAGCTTACTTAATTCGGTTATGCCGAATTATTAAACTGATATTAAAGCACTTTATACATATATATTTAACCCAACACCAAATCTAAAGAATCAAATAATCCATACCAGGCCATTCACTTGGTTTAATGTGAGTTGGCAATTTAATTGTGGTTTCTGTTGTTGCTGTTTTTGTCGCTGTTGCTGATGATAAGGATTTCTTAACACCGCTGACCCTTTGTATGGAATTAACCATGTTTTGTATACGAGCTATGGATACTTGATTTTTAGTGGAAACGAAAATGTGAAAATGCAAATAATCAAATTAATGAAACGAAAAGTAAACCAAAGAGTTTAATGAAATGAAAAATTCCAAGAAGACGAGCATGCAAATACCGCTGTTAATAGCCTTAAACGGAGCCAACCGCAACCGCAACAAGGATGCGTGCGTAACCGCAAAAAGCAGTCAGGCAGGCACTTGCCATCATCGGATTGCACTCGTACCTGTAGTCAAAAAATTGGACATGGTCGCAAAAGCTACTTACGATCTTCAATGCACATCAGGCCATCGGCCATCAGTTTGAGTCCTGTCGGACAGGCGCAGGAAATGCGGGGACTTCTCTCATTGATACGCGGGGCTGGCAGACAGAGGTGAGAACAATGACCATTCACGGACTGGCAGTGATTAATGCCATCGGGCTGGCGATACGGATGATAGACATGTATCACCATGGGATGTTGAAGCTGCAAAACGAAACGATGAAGATTAAATACGAAACCAAATTGAGTTCTCTTTGGTTAAACTTACCATGTGGACAGCTGTAATGGGCTCTACACCTTCTCCCGTAAATTTATTGGCCTTGAAAACAGTTTGCTTATCCCAATCCGTCCAGTAGATGTAATCCTCAAATGTGGTTATTGAGAATGGATGCCTAAGATATTCCATGGAATACAAAATCTGACGACGCTGTGATCCATCGTAGTTGGCACTCGAAATGATGTTCAGTTTGCCATCGACCCAGTAGATGCGTTTGCGTACCAGATCCAAAGTAATGCCATTGGGCCACTTCACATCGTAGTTGATGATGGTAGTCCGATGGCTGCCATCCATGCCAGCGCGTTCGATGCGAGGCGACGCACCCCAATCGGACCAATACATCCAACCCTCAATTGGATCGAGTGCTATCGATCTGGGTATATCGAGGGAGTCTTCAATCAACACCTTTCCCATATTACCATCGAAATTCGTCAGCTCGATGGTGCATTTGTGAGTATCCGTGTAGTAGACATGGTTATAGATCCAATCCACAGCCAAGCCATCTGAAGTCACTGAAGATTGCTTCAAGACCACAGTCTTCTCTTGCCCCTCATCGATGGGTGCTTTGTAGATGCTTTGGGTCGTCACATCGCTCCAGAAGATCATGCCAGTGCGGAAGACAAAGTCCAGGGCAGTGGCCGATTTGGTGCTATTCACAATCGATGTCATTTCCATGTGATCCAAGGCAATTTTACGTATGTCATGACGACGCGCCAGCAACAAAGAGGCATGACCCTCGCTGGCCTTGCAACGGGTGTGATTACGTGGATCCCTCATATAGCCCGCCTCACACTCGCATTTGAAGCCTCCGATTTCATTGATACAGATCTGGGAACACATGCCGGGATTCTCGCATTCATTAATGTCCACACATGAGCGTTTGTCCGATGATAGCTTGTAGCCCTCATGACATTCACAACGATGTCCCACAGCCAAGTCGACACATTTATGCATGCAATTGCCATTTTTGGCCGAACACTCATTTACCCCACATTTGCCAGCCGGCTCATCTTCCCCATCAGGGCAATCCTTACGCTTATCGCACACCTTACTCAGGGCTATGCACTGTCCGCCACCGCAATCAAATTCCGTTGTGGCATTACAGCCGTTTGCCCGACTGGCCACATCACACTTCCTCTCATCACTGCCATCCGAACAATCTTTGTCGCCGTTGCAGGTCAAGTGTCCTGCTATACAGCTGCGATCACCGCATTGGAATTGATCAGGACGGCAGGTAACATTATGACAGTTTTGCGGCAACTCATCATCACCGTCAGGACAATCGGAGTCGCCATCACATACCCAGCTCTTGTGCAAGCAAGTAATACGATCTCGACATTGGAACTCATGCGGTTGGCAAAATCTGAATGAGCGGAGTATGTTAGTAAGGTCCGTACAACCCTGCAAAACAAAAATCAATATACATATATATTAAACCAAAAATAAGGGAAAACATAAAAAAAAACTTTAACTATTAAAGAGCAGCCAATTTACACTTATACTATGCACTCAGTTTTGCATTTTTCTCCCATAGAATGGGTGAGGGCAAATATTATGCATATAAGTATGCTACACTTTGTTTATGTAGATACTCCTTACTAGACATTTCGAAAGGGTATATCAGATATTGTATTGCATTGTATTAGAAAGAAATGAGAAACTTTTGCATAGTCATTTTCCTTTTTTAGATTATATCGATTTTGCATTCAATGAAAATATATTTTCATAGCCTCTGTAAAGAATTTTTCACAGAGAAAACTAGTTAGAATCCATTTCATATTTCAAAATTACCATCAATGTGGGGTATACTACAATCGGATTTAGTCAACATTTGAAATTTTTGCCCCTTAAATTTATCTTTCCCTATTTTTGGAATATTTCTTTTTCTTCTCATATGCAATTTCTGGCTGCTGCCCCGAAACTGACAACAAAAGCACACATAGTAAATGTTTATGGGAAGCAGTTGCTGCCGTCATCCCAGCCCCCGTTCTCCTCGTCGTCATCGTAGTCGTTGTCGTTGTTGAATAATGCTCACATCCTGCATAATTTATGCTTTCCTCAGCTTGGTTTATAAATACATTTGCGAGGGTTGGCATTTAACTTTATTTCTTGCTATTTTTTTGCAATTTAAACTTACCGACTCATCACTTTGATCGGGACAATCATAATCCCCATCGCATACCCAACCTCGATTTATGCAGTGGCCAGAATTGCATGTGAACTGGTCAATTGCACATGCCGGCTTTGGACCACAATCCTTCTCATCACTACCATCGCCGCAATCGTCATCATCATCGCAGCGCCAACGCTTCTGTATGCAACGTCCATTACCGCAGGTGAACTCATCCGAGCGGCAAGTGTCATCTAATTTTATATGAAAGATTTTAGATTAGTAAAAGATTATGACAGCGTGTATATAGAGTGAATTGGAGGATTTACTAGTGTTAATGGGTACTATATACATAAATGAATGTATTTGGTCTCAAAGTGAAAAGGAAGCTAAAATCATAAAATACAACTCGCCAAAAAAGAGAAGTAGCGAAAGTAGAAAGGAAAGAAAAAACCAACACCATTTTATGAAATTACCAGCTAAACAAACACCACTACAAAAAAGAAAAAAAAAAAGAAGAACTGGGTATATACATTCATATATATGTTATGTTGATACATGTTACAAAAGCATAAAGTGATTCTGGTTGTAGAATGTGTGCGTAAATATTTGTGTTATATAGTTAGGTGGGGAATATGTAAGGAAGGTTATTGCAAGGGACCACTGTTTGCTAGGGTATGTATGTATATGTATATGTAGTGTTCTGTCTACTTAGCAGGGAACCAGGATATGAGGCACATAAAAACATAAGTTGGGCGCAAACACACTCACATAAGTATATAGGCAATAAATACATATATAAAAAATAAAAGTATAATATATCCAACACCATACAACACAGATTTAAAGAATTTCTAAAGAATTTAATTTTATTTAGCTTACTACACATGGCCTCATCGCTGCCATCACTGCAATCTTTATTCTGATCACACATCCAGGCAAGTGGTATACATTGACCATCGCCCGATTTGCAAGTAAACTCTTCGGGCGAACATGTTTTTGTCTCTGAAAAGCAATACATAATAATAATTTTAGAAAATATATCTAGAATATAATCTCTTGCAAATGAAAAACCTGAAATTCATTTAAACCTGAAATCATTATTAGCTTTTTATTTTATTCAACCGAGAGCTGTGGTTGATGGAAAGAATGTTACATAGATCTAAAAATTGTCTTTTTTGTGCTTTTGTCATACTTTTTGAAAATTGCCAACTAATTGTCTAGCTAATGCCATTACTTAATTTAATCTTAAAATGCTTTTAATATATATATTTTTTTTTTGGCTATTTGATACATTTTTCAACTTGTAGATATCCTTAAAGAAAGAACTTTCATGGCTCTGTGTTTCATTTTGAATCTGCTCCCTACAGTTCTGATTGCTGTTTTTGTTGTTGTCCTTATTTGGGGGTGTGTGAGTGGGTATAGTAAGTAATTAAGTTTATAAGCATCTGCAGCAAAGGCGAGACAAGGAAAGACAAAGTCGTTGTCGTCGTCTCCGACTTCGTTGAATGCCTGCTAAGTAATAAACATAGTTGTCGTGCCAAAACCCTCCCACACACCTCTCTGACACACATATACACACTCACACACACACACACACATACAGAGGAATTGTTGGCTAAGCAGTCGGCATTTTATCTAGGCAGTAATTAAGACATTATCAGCCAACACTCCATAAAGTTAAAGCGCACACATGCGTATGCATTAAAGCAATTATCGCATACACCCGAGCATACAAACATATACATATATATATATATATATGTATAAACACACCCACACACACATATATATACATATATATATAGATGGCAAAAAGTTTCATTGAAGTTTTGTTCTCAGAACCAAGAAGCAGCGGACATTAAACAAAGCTGACAACACTACCACATAGAGAGGAGGAAAAAGATTGAGAGGCAGAACATAAAAACGCTTGTGTTTAACCCTTAATGCGTATTAGTATGCCAGTTGTACTAACTCCCCATTTCTCCATCCATAGACATTTTATCCTTCCAGTGCTTACTAGCATCCCGTTTAAACCTTACTTTACCCTACTTTCATTTTATTTTTTTTTTTGTTCTATATTATATATTTGTTTGCTTCCTACCACCCGGCGCGTGAAATGAATGTCCTTTGTCAGGAGAGTTGTGCCTCTGCCTCAGTCTCCGGTTTAACAGCAGAGCACTGTTCCTTTCCGTTGGCATTTCCCGACTGTGGCCATGCTTGATTTTGCCTTGATAAGATTATGTAATTCCCCCTGCTGACTGTGTGTGTGTCTGTGTGCAATAAAAACAAATGGTTGTCGCTCTTGCAGCATATTTAAATATGCTTTTTTTCTGGTCTACGTAACACCAGCTTACCTCTAGTACACACTTATGCATGTATTTATACGTGTTGGTTTGTTTGCATGGGCAAATTTTTGGCATTTGTGCTACCCTCCATCGGGTGGGGTATATTGGAAATTTAATTATATTAAATAGAAAAGCTAAAATTAGCTATAAACATCTACTGCTATTACAAAATGTCATCTTAAAATATTATAAAATCTTATGGTTGATCCCAAAATTTGTATTTGTATTTCATTGAAAACAGGAAACGTCCATTGAGAATTTCTAATAAGTATTTGAGAGTCGACTTTCGACTTGTATGAAGTTTGTTGTGTGGGAATTTGGTGGAAGAACTGGTGCAAATAAATTAATTTATGATTATTTTCGTCGCTTGGCATGTAGAACACGCATGTCGTATGCGTGATATGACTTAAATTTGAATTTATTTTTCTTCATACTTCCATACTTAAATAAAATAGGTGGTAATAATAATTTAATTTTTATCAGAAATAATGAAGTTTAATAAAGAAGAAATAAACGTTAGGTTCAGATGGCCATCAAATTGTATAAATAAAGTCATAATTATAAAAAAATTGATGTTTTTTGCAATTTTTAAAAGACTTTCCCCTTTAAACAGATATTTCTTTCTTGGTTGGCTGATTATGATAATTAAAATGGTTTTTTGTTTAATTTTTGTTTTGCTCTATGCAAATAAATTTCTCAGTTGAGTCCATCCTCATGCAAAATTGTCAGACCTTGGACAACTTCTGGCTGCCATCAAAAACTTTTCAGAATTAGATTTTGTTCAGCGCGCTAAAATTGAAAACTGCATTGGGACAGACACCAAAAAAAAAAAAAAAAGAAATAAGACGTGAAGGAAACGTCGAGGTATATTCCCTGCTTTTTATTTTTATATTGGCTAACTTTGCTTTGATGTTAACAAGGACCAAAGCAGCTAAAGGAGCTGGAGCAGCAAAAAGGGAGTGAAAGGACCAACACAATACTGGTAAATAAAAGACAACAAAAGAAAAAAACATCTACAGCTTCCTCCTCTTCACAAAGGCATCAAACTTCATTGGCATTGAAGTGGCGGGGAGTTGAAGGACAGAGGGGAAGGGCAAGGGAAATTGTAATGCTTCAGCAACTATTGTACATAAACTAAAAGCATTTTAAATAAAATTAAAATCAAATTGCAAGTATAGCCACATTGATAGTCTTCACACATACACACACTTACACTCACACATACATTTGCCTCGATTTTCCCATAGACTAGGCCACTAGGCGACAGATAACAAGAAAATTCTATAGAATACAAAACGAGTGTGAGTGTGTGTGTGTGTGTGTGCCAATGTCGAACCGTACCATTCATTTTGCCTCTAGCAAATTGATTTTGCCAGGGCATACAAAAAGTTGACTGCCCAGGCGACATTTTCATTTTTTACGATTCATCTTGTTGCCGGCGAAATTGAAAAATGGAAGTCATAGGACTATTTTTCATTCTTTCAACCTAAACCAGAGGGACGAACTCACTTTGCTATTGTTAGGGCAGTTTCTATACTCTTTCAAAATGTTTTTGATTCTCAAAAAATATCAATCAAAACGATCGTCGAGATTTAAGGGAATATGAAAGTAAAAACAGCAAAGTTGTTGACTATTTATATATGTTGTCCTAGTCAAAAGAACCAACAAGTGAAAAAGTTTTCATTAACATATTTGACTTTAAATGAAAATTATATAGAAGATGATTGCTGAATAAAATAAATACACCAAGTATAAAGCTTTGTTTTGCTTCTGGCGCTTATTATATTTAAAGTAACCCGATATAAGGTTTTAATTAAAATTTGTAATAGATCATTTACTTATTAAAAATATACATATTTGTGCCTGCTTTTTTTTAACATCAAAACTTCAATTAACATTTCAAGGGGGCGGAAAAAAAAATAACAAAAGAAATAAATCCACAGAAAAGAAGAAAAAATTTGTGACAAAAAATATTTGATGTGAATTTTTAAAGCTTATAAAAACCATAAAAGTGAAACACGAAACAGACCAAACAGAAAAAAAAAACAAACACCAAAGTTCGCTAGCTCCCTCAACATGTGTTCAATTGGCTGCGAGTCCTGTGAATCCTGCAAATGCTATTTTCCCTCTGTCCCCGTCTCTTTTCCCATCTCTCTTTCGTCTGACATTTTTTGATTACCAGTTTTTATTTCCGACTCATCTCACTCGTGATGAGTATATAACATCATAAAACGGGCATCATTTTTTCAATTACAAAAACCAAGAGAACATAAAAAAGGAAGTTTTATGTAGTTAAGCCCATATATAGTTAGACAGACAATAAAAATGTTAAACAAGTGGATTTTTCTCTTTTAAAGAAAAAAAAAAAAACAACAACCATACAAAAAACCCACAGAGGAAAAGGAAACTAAAGACTAAGTGGTGGAAGGAAAGCTGCATAAATATAAATTAGTTCCGCTGATATGGGCACGTAGCACCACAAATGACATTAATTTATGGCCAAGTTTAGTCATAAAGTTTGTGATGTAAATGTAGATGAACTAGCTGCTGTTTATAGTTTTTTAGTGATGGGCTTGAGAAAATCCTCCAGTTAGTAGTTGGCAAATGAATAATTAAAGTTTGTTGCTTACTACACTCCGATTCATCGGATCTGTCGTGACAGTCGTAGTCACCATCACAGATCCAGGATTTGGGTATACATTGTTCGCCATTCTTACATTTCACCTCATGATTTTGACAATAATGCACTAATTGTAAGATTGATTTCAGGTTAACAGTTTATTAAGATTATAGATAGATTTATACATTATATTTTAGTTTGATTACTTACTGCACAATTCTGGAGTCTCGTCAGAGCCATCTGCACAATCGGCTTCTTGATCGCACCTCCATTTATTTGGTATGCATTTGCCATTTGTGCAACGAAATTGGTCCTCTTGACAACTTGATCCTGTAGAAAATAAAAGTATACAATTTTATTAAATGCATTTTTAATCAAATGTTTAAATAATATTCTTAAGGCTTAAGAAAGTTGAGATGCTAAATCTCTTAAAATAATAAACCTGCAATTAAATTGATTTGCCTAATTGGATTGAATTCAATAAATTGAAGTGCACAGGTTGCCAGCAATTAGCTCAGCTGTTTTGATTTGAGCATGGAAGTAATTAAAATCATTTAAAAGGATTAGTTTCTAGTTAAATAATAGTTCAATGAAAATCTAATCAAAATAAAATTCAATAGAAGTATTTTTAAACATTAAAGAGGAAACTTTGCCGAAGGGATAAATACAGTTGACTACATTTGACTTTGAATTTAATTAAGTTGCATGTCAAAGAATTTTTACTATTTCGAGGAGAAGGCAAAAATTAAATTTTTATTAAAGTATTTAAACTGTTGTATGGAGTTTTATTGCTATGCACACTTCTAGCTCTCCTATATGCAATGAACATTTAATGCATTTTCCTTTCTGTTTTTTTTTTTTTGGTACCAAAAATCTCATCTTTTTCGTCTCAATTTTCAACGTTAAGCGTTGCTCTGCTTCCTCTATTTTTATTCAAGCGAAAACTGCACACAATTTAGCGAGTAATTCAAATGAATGCCGTGCTGAATGACATCTCAATTTCCACCATGACTATGCTTTAAGTTTCTCCTTTTTTTTTTTTTTGGTATCCCTTGCCAGACTTGCCATAAACTTTTGGCGCAAGTTTTTGTATGTGTTTTATTCCCTTAGGGTGGAGGGGTAAACTCAGACGCAAAGTTAGTCGCAGTGCGAAAAATGCGCATCACGTTTTACGTTTGGGGACCAACGGGAAGACCCTATACCCGGATTCACCAAAAATCTGCTCCATAATGTATTTACCTAGGCAGCGGCGGCATTTAGTTAACTTTCATTGGGGCATTTCACAAAAGGAATGAGGATTAGTCTGGGTTTAATGAGCAGCAGCAAGGATAGCAGCAGGAGGCTGCCAGCCGTTGCCACGTTGGCAACCGAGAGACGTAAGAAACTTGCATTAAAAGAAATTAATGAAATTTTCATAATCAACTTTATACTACTGGTGTTGTGTGTGGTGCAGAAACTTTGATTACACTATACTACACAAAAATTTAAGCCAGATGAGTTGCGAAATCTAGGCCAAACAAAGAAATTATGTATTTTTCAGTCAAGCTGAGAAAAAAATGTATTCGGGTTGTTGTCATTCAATTCGAGTATAATTAAAGGAATATCAAAATTCCATATTGGAATATTATCTAATTCAATTCATTTGGTTGAGATGATCATCCGAAGGGGGGTTTTTTTATGAGGCTACAAATCAATCTGTTGAGTTTAGAAGCCCTTGTTATGGTCCTTTGCAAGAGACATCCTTGTCTTGTCTGTCTTCTTTCTCGTCGTCATTTATTTTTTGATATATATTTCTATTACTTTTCGTAATGCCTCATAAATTGTTGTCTGTGGATGTTTGTGCAACAATTTTGTTACGCATATTTATTATGTGTATGTTTTCTTTGCCTAAGAGCATGCTACTAAATACATACAGTATTTTTCCCAGTCGTTGGGCTTTGCTCACACACACACACACACTGTGAAACCCAGAGACACACACACACATAGACGCATACACAGGATGCAAACTTCATTATTTACAGTCTGCCGCGTCGCGACAACATCATAGCGAAAAGCAGGTGGCAGGCTGAGAGACACGAGATGTGTGTATGTGTGAGGAGAGATGGAATGAATGAGGGAAGGGAGGGAGTGATAGAACCTTTTAATTCATGTTGTGCCACACTCTGCTCTTGTGCTCTGTTCTCTTCTCTGCCATGCTATTTGATTCCCTCATGCATATTATGCAATTCATTTAAAGTGCTTCGGTGCAGCAGCTGCCACTTGGCAGGGCTCTGACACCTTCATAGTAACAATAAAAGCTAAAAAGGGTGAGAGAGGTAGAAAGAGGTGAGGAGCATAAATTGCAAGTACATTGCTCTGAAATTTTCGATTTCTAAATGGATTGTCGGCGGGTTGTAGAAGAAAGAGCAAAGCTTATCCATTGCCTTGTTGACAACACAAAAGTGACAAAGTCATCTAACAAATCCAAAGAAGCAATACACAAAAAAGTTTTCCAGCATACAAATGCATGTGTATGTGTGTGTGGCTTGGCAAAGTTTTTGCCACAATGCAGTTATTCCCCTTGCCTCATTTCCACATCCTTTGAGATATCCCCGAGCTCATTTACAGTCAGCTTAAAGCAGAAAAGGGACACCAAACTAAGTTGGCTTGTTCTTTTTCAAGTGTCCAACAAGAATTAGATGAAGCAGAAGGCGAGACAAAGAGAGAAACTGATTCAGGAAGTAGAAATAAGTTTTTGCGGTCATCCATCGATTTGGAGCATTAAAACTTTTCTGATATTTGCCATTTTCCATTCCCATTCTCTATTATCTTTGCAACTATTTCTATGCTTTTGTTAAAGGAGTTCATTCACTTGGTGTCCATATCTGCTAGTTACAGATACTAGAACATAAAGCATTTGTATGCATATATTTAAAGAGTATAGAATGTACGGCAAGTAAAAAAGTTTACTCTGTTGTGTGTCATTTCTTTGTCTCTTTAAATGTTTAAATGAAAATTACATTTTCTAGGCCATTTTCCATTCATTTCCTTTGCCCACATTAAGCACAAGCTATCAAAAAGAAGAAGGAAAGGAGGGAGTATATTTCATTGATTTCAGTTCAGTTCAGGTTTTTGTTTTTGTTAGGTATAAATATTTTATTTTTTTCCGGTCACCTAATAAAGTTTGCCTGTATCTTCTTTATATTTTTGCTGTTGTTGTTGTTGGCAAACATAAATTGAATTGTCCGATTCATTTAAACAGCGGAAAAAAGGAAAAGCAGAGCAATGAAAACGTGAACAAATTTCGCTTCACCTTCGTCCTTACGTTTGCCTTGGCATTTCGTCTCAATAAATAAATGAAAAATTTGTGCCGCAGTTTAGGGGGATTTTCCTTTTCATTGTTTACAATTGTTTTCTTTTTATTTTGCCTTAGACCCATAAAATACAAAAAAAAAGAAAATGTTGAGAAAAAATACTCGAAAGAAAAGCATAAAGAAAAGGCTCGCCCCTTGTTGTTGTCCTTGTTGTTTATGGCACCTTTTTCCTTACGCTTTATTGGACTTCTGCGTTCCCTCAAGTATTTCAATAAAAGAAAGAAAAAAAAAGGCTGAAAAGGGGAAACACCAAGAGGGTTTTCGGTTTTTTTTTTCTCTTATTTGATAGATGGGTCATAAATCATTTTTGGAAAAGAGTGAAAAAGAGAATTAATTGTACTTCTAATGAGTCAAAGATTTTTAATAAATTTGTATACATATTTATGGAAATGCAGTGAAGCAGATTTTGTGGTACTTAAAAACTTCATCGACAATTGCCTCGTGTTTTTGGGTCAAACACTTCATTTTATTCCTTTGATTTTAAAGGATATCAAATGTGAAGAAAAACCTAAAATCACTCATACGACACGTTGTTCATAAATAAATAAAAAGACAAAAGCTAAACCTCTTTTTCAAAAATAAATCCTTAACAATTTAGAAATAATAATTCGCATAAATATTTTTAATGATTGATGCGCCTTCTAAAATTTTTTTTAATACATTCTTAATAAATTCATATATGTAATTTTGTTATATTTTTTATAACAACCTTCGATCAAGCGACCTATATATGTACATATACAACAATTGCTGATCTTACATAAACATTCTGCTTTTAGAGCGGATATGTTTAAATATAGATTTGTTTATAAATATATATTTGACTGATTTGCTGACCATGCGTTATCAGGCCTGCCAATCTATTTAAACACAATGCATATAAATATATATTTACATCAAAGCAAAGCCAAAATTCGCTTTGTGACTTTAAAGTTTTTCAACTACAGGCGAAACCACTTTCTTTAAGTTTAATTGATAAGTTTAAACTTGCAACGAATTGCGTTTAAAATGTCATTATTGACATCATACGGTTTAAAGGTTTTCACAATCCATTTATATGTAGGATATATTTACATTTATGTGTTTTATATTTTCCTCATCTCTTCATACATGTGTTTTTTGAAGAGAAATTCGATTCGAGGATGCTAAAAAAGTATAGAAGAGTAAGAAAGCGAGAGGCATGCATAATTTATGGCTTATAAGGAGCATACGACACAGAGACCAGGCCAAAATGGGATATGTGTGACTGAAGTTATCTAAGGTTTGCAGCCAACGAAAGAAGCACAGGCATGTGTTGGTGGATATATATATGTACATATATTTAGAAATAATATATATACATACATACATATATGCTTGGCATTTTTTTCCTTTTTTTAGATTTTGCACATTCCAGAAGCAGAAGTCTGTCTGCAAGAGTCGCTCAGGCTTTTGACTACGTCTCTGTCGCTGCTTCTGTCTCCGGCTTTGGCTTATCAGCTGTCTGCTTTTTCAAATGTGCTGCATGAATATTTATGCCCACGATATTGAACACTGTTAGAACGAGGCACTACTACTACTACAAAACATACATATATGTATGTGTATATATATATATGCTGTGTATATATGTAGAAGTAGAGGCACATGAGCCAAAAGCTGCTTAAAAGTCTAGCGACGTCTTTGTTTTCGGCTTGCCAATCCTTATACTCGTTTTTCTTTTGGGCCACTTAACGCAGCTGGGGAAAGTGCTTTCTGTCTTTCTCTCGCTCTCTCTCTCTCTCATTCGGCCTCTTCTATCTATCCTTGTCAATTTTTTTTTTTTTTTTGCAGGGTATATGTCTATCTGAACTTAATGGCCAACACATTCTCAGTTTAGTTGCCTATAAGTTATTTATTTATTTACTGACTTTTGCCGATTTAACAAGTGACATTAAACTCTCTGTGCTCTAGAGTCTTCTTCCTTTGCTTTGGTAAAGCCACGCCCGGGCATAAAAAAGATAAAAGTAACGCATTGGTAATGTATAACGGTAAATTGAAGTACACTTGATGGCAGCTAATGGGCTTTGGCAATGGCTTTTGTTATCCCTGAGATGTCTATTCTATAAGCCATTTCCCCCTCAGGAGACTAGCAAAAATAACAAAACCAAAACAAGAACAAAGAGTGAATGATAGCCAAATGACAAGTATATAGAATTATTCAGAAACAACTTTGAGCCTTGAATAAAAACAAGTTCATACAAAATGATAAGAAACAAAAATCTTTATTTTTTCAAGTGCTAAGTTTGTATATATTAATTAATCAAATTGCCAGCGGTCAATAATCCCCTGCAATGTTCAGCTTATATACAGTAATTCTGAACAAACTAAAGATAAGTGTTTTTATTATATATTTAATTCTGTATTTCACATATTTGGATAATTTACATTAACTAAAGTGAATAAATTATCAGAAACTTTGAAAAAGAAAATCAGAAAAGACTTCCCTTAACTATTTTTCTAGTATTAAAATTTCTAATTACAATTTTTTATTAATTGTAATATGTATGTACATTTTTTATACTTTGGAGTATTAATTGAATTTATATATATTAATGCTCTGTACCCAGTTATAGTAATTTGTTCAAGAAATTGACCTAATGAACAAAAACTTTTCCTCTAGCTGTCAATCTATTCCTAATAATTTTAGCTAATCGTGTTATTTTGATTAGCTGATTAATCGTACATTTTTTTGTAACCTTTCATCACTTCTCACTGACCTTTCCTTCTTATTGTACGTGTGGGTGTAGGTATGTATTTATATGTGTATGTGTGGAAGCTAATCAGATTATGTATGCTTAAGATGAAAAAATGATTTACTAGTTAGTATATACATTGCTCATACCCGGCAACCTGGTGAGGAAAGTTAAAGCCTGCTGAGGCTGTGCCTGCTGTAATAATCCGATCATGAACAGCAGCCAGCCCGTGAAGCTGCATATTAGTCCCATGTTGCTAACTTTGCTGCAAAATGTTTGCTTTTTACTGGTTGCTGTTGCTTATTTTTTTTTTGGTTTAATTTTTTTGCTCTTTGGCTTTTGTTTTTAATGTTAATAATGTGACGACGCCGGAGTGCTGTTGTGTTTCGGTGAATTATTAAATTAAATTGTTGTTAAGGCTTAATTATTTTAAATGGCAGTGGCAAAATATGACAAACAAAAAGCTTGCAAAATGGCCAGCTAAAAAGTAGGCAACATTTTTACGCACAAAAAAAAAAGACTCAAATGGTTGCAAAATAAATTCAACTGATTTATGTTATTATTGAATTATGGCTTTGAGAATACTTTGCTGATCCTTAATGTTTGGCTAAATTGCGTAAATAACATTTTAATATTTATTTATGAATATTTGCTTTTGTTATTGCGTTTAATACTTAATTAAATTTATATTTATTGCTCTTATTGTTTGCAATTGAAATTTTTTTATTTGCCATTACGCGCGACTTGCTTTCGCTCTTTTGTTGTTTGCATAAATAAATAACTCTTGGCATCCTTTATTTTTTTCTCGTTTTGAATTTTCATTTTTTAAATATTTATGATTATATTATTGGAAAATTTGTTTTTTCTCATTTTTTTGTTTTCGACATATTTCTTGTTTAATGGCAATATAATCCTCTTGCGCCATGTTTACATTCAATTTTCAATGCGTATTATCACACTTAATGCAAACACTCATAATACACGCTTATTGTCAGTGTTGCTTTTTAATTAATTAATATAATTATAACAGCTTGGTCTTTGCATTATGCTTTTTATGCACCTTTGTTTTAGGGTTTTGTGGGTTCTTTGTTGGTTTTGTTATTGTGCTTAGTGTAATTCAAAACGTTCCTCAAGTGGGCAAATATCAATGTAAAATGCAATTCTATGTCAAGTTCAACTTTATGTATTATGCGTTTATTTATCTTTGTCTGTAAGGGTGTATATGTTTGTGTGGCTTTGTGTGTGTTTGTGTGTATTTGTGTGGTGCGTTTTGCAATCCAATCTACAAAAAGAAAACAAAGCTAAACGGCCACAAAATCAAAACCAAATTACATTAAAATAAAGAGAAAAGCAACAGAAGAAAAAATAAATTAAACAGCCATGGGAAAAAGACACGCGCAGAAGCGTGAAAAACAAAACGGAAAATCTCAAACACGGGCAAAGAGTGTCACTACTGAGGAAAAGCTTCCGCATCTTAATTTTCGTTAGAGAAAAGCTGCCGCTTATTGTCATTAGTTAAGTTGCCGCCAAACGGACGCCAAAACCTATCTAAACACTTCAGAATTTTTTCTTTTAGCATATTTCCTTTCAAAATTATAAATTTTGCCACTGCCCTTTATTTTTCTTTTTTTATTTATTCATTTTTTTTTGTAACAATTTACATACGATTTATTTTTCACAATTTTTATTTTTGATAATTTCACTCTAACTTCTTTGCACTTTTATTTCTGCCGCCTTTTTGACAATCTTTGCTTCCGTTTCGAAAGGGAAAACAGGACATACACATCCGTTTCAAAACAAGGTTCGATGCCAACTGAGTTGGCTCTCGTTTTTGGGCAAACCTTAAAAACACTAAATTCGTCTGCATCCCAACAGCAGACAGCAGCATCCAATCCCTCACTCAGCGGAGCCAGAGCTTGCGCTCAAAACTTTTTGATAAGAGTCGCTTTATCACTTCACTCAATTTGCACTCAACAGCAGAAAATGTTGGAGACACTCAACTCACTTGAGTTGTATTCGGTTAGGTCGGTAAGATGCTTTGGGGGAATTCCATCTTATCTCGTCTAAATAATAATATTTGTTTTTAATTTTTTTTTAGTTTTGCGCTGTTGACAAACAAAATTGGCACCGCCTTTCCCATCAACCATTTCTTATCTACGTAGAATAAGAATCTGTTTTGTTAAACTATATTACGGCGCACAATTAGTGTAAGTCGCATTAGACAAATCAAGTAATTGATAAGATTTTGTTTATATTTCATACATCCATCCATACATCTATTAGTGGCTTGTGCTTGAATAACTAGTCTATGTCCAGTATCCCTTTATTTAGTTACATCGAATTGGGTCAAGTTTGAACCGCTTCACTAGTGCGACGCAATTCTTGCACTCTCTTCCTCCTCCTCTCAACTAAGTCGCAATTGTGCAATGGACTTTAGATAAGCCTGAGCTACAAACTACTGGGTTGATTAGAATTATTCTTTTTCCTATTAAGCATCACTTATACAATTATTTTCACCAATTATCAGTAGAAATAACAAAGCGGAGACGTCTTGACCTCAGCTATTTCCGAATAAAGTTGAACTTTTCATTTGAAATAGATTTTTCAGTGAAATAACAAATGCAAATTCTATATATTTATAAATATTGCAAACAAATGTTGAGAGATCAGCTAGTTTATTCATTTTTGAGAGTGATTATGATCATTAACATAGGGTCTATAAATAAGTTTGTCTCTGAACTTTGATTCAACATTAAAAGTAAAGTAACAAATTGTTGGCGATCGTTGAAATTATGAAAATTAAATGACAAATGACAATTTCGAGTCAATAAATTCAAGAAAACAAAGTTTCGGCCTTAGTTTTGTCTGTCATTGTTCTAGATGATAAGATGGACCAAACATTTGACTGCTTGTATATAATTTTGATTTCCGCTATTTCTTATCATTTATGTACATTTATTAGCAAGTAATACATACTTAAACATTTGAAATTATTCAGACAATTGCGGTTTAGAAATTAAAATAAATTTCATAGTTTATTTGATGGTATGATCTTTGGACAGTGATTTAGTAGAAAATTTTTCGGCTGAATGTTAAGTAAGACATCAATGAAAAATAAATGTAAAGTTCTTTTGCTTTATTATGCGACTGCAACTGAAAACGCTCAACCTTTGAGTGCTTCACTTTTAAGCAATTAGTCGAGATTTCCTGTTCGCTATGTTCTAATCTACTTAGTTAGTCGGAGATTTCAGTATGATGCAACGGATTACTTGGATTGCACTTGACTTGTTTCTTTGCATGTTTGGTTAAATCAACGGCTTGGCTCTTGGTTTTCTTGGGAAGCTTTTCTGTTTGCTAAGCCAGTTCAAGGCTTGTTTATGTCTGAAATAAAATTTGCTTTTCTATGCAATTAACATTAAGCCGTGCTTGAGCAAAGTTTAGTGTGAACTCTAATGGAAGTTTAAACAAAGAATTTTATGCAAAATTGTTTAAATTTGCCACCAATAATTTGGGGGGCCAACACTGCACAATATTCTGCTCTGGTAGTGTTTATAAACACAGCCGCCCAAAAGTAGGCAACACATATTTTCTGAAATGAAATGAAATTGAAAATGAAAATGGAGCTAATAAAAAACGCACACACACACAGAAAATAAACTAACTAAAAATTTAAATGAAAGTGAGAGTTAAGGGCCCCGAGAATGGCATGTTCGTGCACCCAGGTCCGTTCCTAGGTCTATATGAGGACATGACACTAAATAAACAGCCAGTTGTTACTTACTCAACGCAACTCAACTCAACAACGAAGCCAAACAAATAGCCAAACACCAAAACCAATACAAAAGCAAACACAAAGAGAGACAGTAAGGCCATGTGAGGGAGGGGTAGGAGTAAATGGTTAGTTCTGTGACATTTCTAAATTGAAAAACTACAAATGACTGACAACAGATTAGAGTGAGAGAGCACGTAAACTGGCAACAGCTGCGTCCATGTGAAATCCCCGAACCCATTTCTTGACTCCAGAGGCCCGAGAAGTGGGCCTGATAAAAACAAAAGCAAAACCGAAGGGACAAATAAATCGCAAAAAAACGATCAAATGGCCATGTGAAAAGTTTTATTCAAATATTGCAACAACTTAGTTCTGGGGTTTTAGCAATGTTTCAGGTTTTCCCATTTTTTTTTTTTCTTTTTTTAAATTGAAAACCTCAAAAGAACTGCAATCTTCAAATATTTGGGTTATTTTATATATGTAGATAGTTCCTACACAAATGTTTAATCGCAGACGTTAAGAGCTTCTCTAATTGGCTGAGCAGATGTCCTTGTAGGATTTTTTTTAAAAAAACTTATAATAGAGTGTCAAAAAGTCGTTGTACAGAAAGTTTCCCGAACCTTTTAAAGTTCGATGTGCAAGAGTCAAGTGAAAACCGCAAAGCAGTATTCACATAGATACTTGACAGTTGTAAATGTATACATTTGTAGATATATAGGATTATTCGCTCATTCGTTATGCGACTTACCTTTAAATTTGCATGACTCCACCTGCTCATCGCTCTGATCTTTGCAATCGAAATCGCCATCACAGACAAATCGTATCGGTATACATTGACCATTACGGCATTGAAATTGCTTTTGTTCCGTATCGCAAAATTGGGGCATAGATAAAGCTAAAATTGAGAGAAGAAATTCAATTCATACATATTAATTAATTAAGTTGACAAAACAGAATACTATCAAGAGCCAAGGCCCAATCAAATTCATAACTAAAAACTTAAATTGAAAACTTTAGGTAGTTAAAATTTCTTGCTGTGGTTGGGGAAGACTTTGGGTATAATTTGAGTCGTTGACAAGGCTGAGAGAACCCTTTTGGAAATGAAAGCCGAAACTGACAATAAACAAAAACTTGTAAATAATGAAGCCAAAAGGCTGTATATGGGTAAAAGGGTGTGTGGGCATGGTTGCGGCAGTCAGAGTGTACGTGTGAATGTGTGTGTGTGTGTGTGTGCTTAAGGTATACCACAAAAGCCTTAAAGGGTAAAGTTTTTGTGAAATTAATAAGTAACTATGTATGTATGTATGTAGGTCTAGCATTTTCTGCCTCCTGTGTATATCCTCTTAAACTATTCTAAATTGGCAAATGGTCTTGGTTTCGCCTCTCTATCAACTTGATGGTGATTAGCTATTGAAAGGCATAAGTTGTCTAAAAGGGAAATAGGCCCTATGTAAGCCAGCTGCTAGCTACTGCCACTTCTGTTAATTTGCCATGATTATGCTTAAAGAGTTTCTGTATCTGTCTTTTGCCATTTGCCATTTAATTGCGCGTATTTAACACAAATTGACAATTGCTTGGAAGAAAGGCACAAACACCCAAGCCACCTATGTATTCCCATTCACAACACACACACACGCACAAACAGACATTTAATTACAAAGTCATCAGACATTTGCCCTCGACACACACCAACCAATACGTATGTATATTGTGGAGTCTTCATTATCATGGGAAATTCGCTATACGAGGTGTGGATATTAAGTAGCGAAACTAATTCTATACAATATCGAGTACACGGCACAACTGTTTCAGCATTCAGGTGTAATAGACATGCATTAGCAGCTGTTACGGGTTAAGACCCTAATCAAAGCGAATTCCTTAGCAAACTCATCTGGAAATATACTTAAATTTGCTGTAAAAAATTCAACGAATTTTTCGTTAAAATATATTTTGAATCCTGATAAAACAACAGTTTAACCAGAACTTTTAATTTCTCAAATTAGGTTTAAAAATACATAAATAAAGTATCTTATTTCAGTGTTTGACATTTAATTCTGTTTTAAACATCAGCTAATTGTAATAAGTTAACAATATTTAAGTTGCCAGTTGTGTTATTTAATGAGCACACCTCGTATATGCAAAATATAATTTTATTTTGGTTTGTTTCTTTTACATTATTTTTCATTCACTTTGACTGATTTCGGTTTATGCATGTGCATTTATTTATTTTGTTTTATATCGTATACATATATATATATTTTTTTTTTTTTGTGCACTTTCCAAATTTTTTGTTTGCTGCTTTTTTTGCCATTCCGACAAAGCAATCAAAAGTCCTCAAAAATTTTTATTAGTCTCTAAATTATTAAAAAAAAAAAAACACATAAAACTTGGTGACGAGGGGAAAGCCGAATGCAATTTTTGAAAAGAATTTTTTGTTATATGTACATCTCGCTTTTTTATATCTGCGGGGGTCATACATACATGTATGAGTATGTTTGTGCGTTGGTGTGTGTGTTCGCATTGCAGTTGTTGTTGCAGACAAAATTTGTATGTAAATGAAATGCAATTTGCATTTTAAGTGAGTCGTTTAGATGCCTAATTGAAATTGTGCTACAATATATTGAAATAAATATTAAAAGAAGAGGCAAATAAAGATGAAGTGAATGAAAGAAAATGGCTCATAAAATCCATTTAAGTCACGTTAAACGAAGAGTTGAGAAAAAAAGAAAATTTATTATCATAATTTGGCCACGTATGGCATCTGATACTTTTTTTTTTTTCGTTTTTCTCAGATTAAGTATACGCCATTAAAATTAACTACAGATTACTAGAGAATGCAAATGAAATCGATTTCGATTGTCCAGATGTCAGATGAGATTGAGTGGCTTAGTTTATTATTTGCTTTAATGTGTTTTGAGTTTTCTTCTTATTTAAAAGAATAACGAATCAATTTCAAAAGAAAAAAAAATTTGTTGAACTCAATCTTAAAATGGACGGCTTTTTCTTCTCCCGCCTGGTTCCGCCATTGATATACATTTTTTTCTTATATCAAAACTCTCAATTTATAAATATTAATAACTTCTAGTCCTAGAGATCGCAAATTATTATTTTAATGTCGATTACCTATTTGATTACCATGCTTAAGTAATCTTTTAGCCAACCATTAATTTCCATGACATTTGATTCCTGACACTCTCCATTTTCTCTTTTGCCTTACTCATTGTAAGTGTATGAATTAAATTACTTGAGTAATAATTTGCTATGGCCAACGTTTTATCAGGACAAAGCCACAGAAACTCAGCAGCAGCAGCAGCTAAAGCATCAAATAGCCGCCAATTTGATTGACAGAATCACAATGTCGGCACTGACCAGACCAAGCCAACGAAACGAAAACCAGGTTCAGGTCCTAGGTCTCGGGCCAAGTTGGGGACAGGGAGGTGAAGACATTTGGCCAATTAAATGCTTTGCTGGGAAGTTCATTGAACAAGACGACTTTTTGTTGCTGTTATGCCAAGAAATCAATCATTGGTCCTCCCTTTGAGAAGAAAAGCATTTCACATGAAAATTCGCACCATTAATTCAATGACAGCAGGTCAGCCCGCCAATCTATATATACCTACATAAAGAAATATACATACGTGTATACAAATATATAAATTTATCTACTGGGCAGCAAAAAGGGCGAATTAATAAACAGAAATCAGCAATCACAGCAAAAGTCAATCAGAGTTCAAATCAATATAAATGCTTTATTAATAGAACCAACAACAGGTTACAGCAAACGAAATATGCAGCATGAATTTTGATTTAAGACCGATTTATCATACTTTCCTAAAATAGTATTATATAGTATATACTTATATTTCCATTTAGATAAAGAAATTACCCAAGCATTTATCAAATTTATTCAGAACTTTGCACTTGTCATACGTTTTGATCAAACGCCATGTCGATAAGAGTCAATAGAATACTTTAATCAGGTTTCTTTTATGATTTTCCAATGTTCATAAACGTATCATTTCAGTTAAAAGAAACTGAGTCAAACTGAGTAATAGCCACTTTTGGGTTAAAGCAATTAACTTTTTCCTTTTTATATCCATTTTTTGAGAGGTTAAGTTAATTGTCATACAAATGTATTTCAAAAGTAATTTATATTTGAATGACACGTGTAAATTCTTAAAAAGGTCTATTCAAATAATTGTTGGTTATAACGATCACTCACGACTAGAGTTTTAGGTTAAGAACTTTGCTTTAATAATTTAATTTCTCAATTTGCGTAAGAGAAAATATATATTTTAAAAGGCATTAGAATTAAATTCCGAATTTCATTTACAATTTTTGCAAATTCGTTTATCTTTAACATTTTTTTTTTAAAATCGAGTTGAAGGTTATTTAAGATAAGTGAGTTAATAAACAAAATAGAGTATTTAAAAGTCAACCTATTTGCATTATCTTTTCAATGTTTTTCTTCGTGTGGAAGCCCATTTATGAGTCCGATAGATAATATAGATAGTTATTTGTTGTAGTTCTAAAAATTGGTATAATTATTAATTTTATAGATAGTGCTTGCAAAAACAAAAACAAACTACAAATTATCAGGATTAGAAGTGTTTTGTGATTTCGCTATACTTTATCAAGGTTAACATGGCCCAACAGTGCGTGCATACGTAGAAATTGTTGATTACAGCTTGATTAATGCTGAATCAGGTAGAAGGTAGTGTAAATTAGTCATGAATGGACTTGAGATATTTAAGCTAATTCCCCAGTTTCCTACTAAATAATTTCTACAAGTGGAATATGGAAAGATCACACAAGGTTTTAAATGTTTTCTCATGCCAATAATTATTAACTAATGATGTTAAATCGTTTTTAGACGAAAATCCATTTAATAACTCATGCAAATGAGGACACACAAAACTAATAAATTATCTATGAGAAAAAAAAACTTTCCATTCACATATTTGCTTGGCTCAACATTTTTTATTTGGATATGCAACTTTTGTTTGTAAAACTTTACCAAATTTTATCTAACAATTATAATAAAAATTTCATGTGATAATTTTGCTGTTGCTTTGATAAAACTCTATCTGCACAAATAAACCTATACGATAAAGTCGGGGCTATTTCCTTGGCGTACTTTATAATCATGTGAATTGTTTGTGTATCTGTACAGTTGACGCTCATTATCATGGATCTTTGCCGTTAATTATAAAATTTGTATAAGTAAAATTAAGAGAAACAATTTCAAGCTGCTCTTAATGGCATCTTAAAAGAGAGAAAACTGGTGGGGGGCAAGACAGTAGTGGGGTCAGAGGGGGTTATACTGCTGCTTGTTTGAGTTAAACAAAAATGTGGCCTGATCGGTGTCGTCATGCCATACCAAAACAACAAAAAATAACAATTACTCACATGTATGGTATATCAGTCCATATTGGATATTTCTCGATATCGATGAGTCAGAGTGTTTTGATGTTAGGCTTAGACGATTATTCGGAATGATGCCGGTGAATGAATGACAAGCATATTGTTGTATTCTCAAATGAGTTTTTCATCTCTATAAATTTAAGCAGAATTGTTCAATACATCAATCTGTCAATACAATGTGTGGGTATTGTTTTTGCCAAGTAAGCGTGTCATACGCTTGTCTAATTTGCTTGCCAGTAAATCACGCCACCCGCTCTCAATACACTTTCTTACAGGGCATACGGACTATGTCATCTAATCAATTATTTTATACCCTTTTATCTATTTTAAGAGTAAATGCAGATACCAAATAGTCTGCCCATGTATGCAGGTATAATGTTTAGATTTTATTTGCTTTTACCGCTCATTGATGCCAAAATTGTTTACGAATTGCCAACATTGCGTATGAGTAATATTTGTAATGCGGACAAAAATAGAATTTTAATTAACAAACAGAGGAAGATGAATAACATTAGAAGCAGAAATTTCATTCTATTTCATTTTATATTACGATACATGAATCGACAATATATAGATTTGTTTTATTTTACTCTTAATACCGCTTTCATTTGAAAATATTATTTAATAATTATGGCTTTTGTAAATAACTTTGAAACATAACATTTTCTACAATAACTCGAATTTAACTAAAACCTTTTAAGAAGATGTTTTTAAATATAAAATCATATGATTTTTCCATAACTGAAAGTAATAGGTTTTGGCCTTAGACCTTCTCGAATGTTAAGTAACTGACTACTCTCTTTAATGTTTACCAACTGAGTGAGGTGCTAAAATCTCCTTATCACACCTGAGCCACCCCACCCTTATTTAAAAATACCCCAAATGACAGTTGAAATCCATTTAACATTGAAATTTCATTGTTTTGCATGTTATGAGGCGATGGGAAAATTGCGAAATAAGTCAAGAGGAGACTTGTTACATAGAGACATAAGTAGATGCAACAAATGTACATTTTGTTGTTACACTTTTTTGGCTTCATCATTGAAAGTTGGTTTCGGAAACCTGTTTAACACACACACACACACACACAGAAAGAAACACACAGACAGACATATTTAATTATACTAAATAATGAACTAAATGCCCTGAGGCAAACTCTTGCATATATGCAAGTATCTGCACGTGCAAACTGCTACCATAATTAGCCAAGTTAATTACGACAAAATGTCTGTCTGGATGAGATGGAGAGCAAAACTAAAACTTGTTTTACCAATTCGATTTTTAAATCAAAACAAAAATGTAACCTCGAGCAACTGAATGTGCGCTGCTTCCTGATGAGACAGACGAGAAGCAGGACAGGCAGAGTCAGAGTCAAAATGCGCCAGAGTTATCTGACAAGGACCTGTCCGAAAAACATTATTCTTTACTTTCTAAACCAATTCAATATTTAAACGAATACTTCTTGTTTGTAGCAATTGACCTATTTCCTGTTAATGGAACCTGTCAAAAGCCCCTCCCTATCCGATAGATGCTAAAAAAAAACAAAAAAAAAAAATAGTATCAACTATTTTTATGCCTTGATTGACACTTGATTAGCCCAGTTATCTAACAGTTACAGCGCAATTGCGATAGGCATTAGCTTGCTTGCTAAGCCAATCATAACTAGATTGCCTTATGCAAGCATATCGATTTATGGCTTAATTAATTTCTGACAGTGTAGCTGATTTAGCCTCTTGCCACCTTTTTGGACCTTGGTTTTGGATTTTATCATGACCCAAGCATTAATTATGTGACTTGCTTTTGCTTTTATTCACTTAACTTGACATTCGCGAGGTTTCTTTTCGACGCTTATTTTGGTGAAGGCTTTTTGGGTATTGCCAAAATGATTGAAATTAACGAAATGTTTTTCAAAACAAAGTTTCTGGTGTGTTTGATTGAATTTTCAAAGAAATGAAATTGAAAAGTTCAATTCAATTGTTTTAAGGGTAAATGTGAAAACCTAAAGTCAGCATTTAATGCTCTCAGTGTGGTTTCCCTCTCTTGAGCTCTGACTCTTTTGGAGTTGCTCTCTTGAAGGCTGAAAGATTGATCTTAAAAGTGGCGCTACAAAAAAGAAGCCGGCCGGTGGTTTCAACATCAATTACGAGTACAAAAAAAAAAGAACCAAATAAAGAAAAAGAGCAACTCGCGGAAAGTAAAAGGCAGACATCCAGAGAGGAAGAGAGAAATAGTCAGAGAAGCAGAAACTAATGGAATGTGTTTGCTCCCATGAATGATGATGACGATGTTGATGACGATGATGATGACGATGATGGTGATGATGATTAAGCTGATGATGATTGAGATTGCAATTGCATTGCCAGACGCTTTGGCTTTTTCGCGTGCATTTAAAACTTGAGCCGTGGCAACAAAATAAAAAACTCCAACGAACTGTCGAAGTTCCGACCGTATTGCTGGTGGCATGATCAACAGAAATGCGAGAGGCTGTCTGAAATAGTACCTTTAACATGTTATACACTGGAAGAAAAGAAGTGTTTGCTTATGGTTTAATGTTTCGTGATACTCGGTACCAACAGTACAGAAACTCAAGGAAAAAAAATTGAAGCCATTTTGTTTTAAAAGTGGACTCAAATTCTTTGAAATTCAAAGAAAAATAATAATTATAAGTACAAAATGTAAATAAAATACAGTTTCAATTGAATGGTATTAAATTTTGATTCAATGAAGGTCATTCTAGGTATATCAGAAAAGAATTATATAACGTGTGCGTTATTTAAGTATTACACTCAGGGAGGAATCATTTCCGATCCGCTAAGACGTATATACATATTTAGGTTATTCCTAAGAAATTTGGCTTTTTGTTTCCCATTTTATAAAAGACTTTTAAAAATAATAATAAATAAGGTAAGTTACTAAATTATTGTAAAATATTTATTCTTACATATATCCAATGGCGTTCCAATTTTTCCCGAAACATTTAGAAACTTAAAGTCCATATTAATATTGAATAGACCGGAACTGGCACCAATTTCTGATGGATTACTGCTATTTGATGAGCTTCTGCTGCTATTTGAGCCACTGGAGCCACTTAAACTGTTTGCTGCTGCTGGGGCCCAGTATTTCAGTATGTCCAGTGGTTGGCCAAAAGTTGATGATTTCAATTTCTCCTTTAAGGCTGAGCCGGTAAGATTTTGCATTAAAAAGCTGGTTGTGGGCGTGCCCTGGGCAGTTAATTGGGCTGCATTAATGGCGGCAGCAAATTTGCTAATACTCAAAATGCTGGTAATGAAGATCAAATGGAACGATGAGGTAAAACTGAAGCTAATCAGTTGTTGCACTTTGCTCTGATAATTGATGCTGCTGCTAAAGAAGAACGGACCGACTTTATGCAGGTTATATGTTGTTGATGTTGTTGAAGATGAAGATGTTGCAGGCTCCTCTGCCGTCGTTGTCGCCGATGATGAATGCAATTCTGCGGCCGTTGCTACAGTTAGTGTTGTTGGTGATGGATCGATTGAGATTTGGCTATGATCTCTTAGGTCAATGGCAGGAGGTAGGCAGCAAACTGTTGCCATTTTTTTGTGGAATGAACTATTGTTTTTTTTTTGTTGTATTTTCTGAAATTAACATTGTTTTTGCATTTGCAATTTTAAACGCCAAATAAATAAATTTTCCGTTATTAAATAACAGAGCGCAACAGTTGCCAAAAAGAGACGTAAAGAAAAGCTAAAAGCAAAACATAAAATTTCAGCCAGAGAGCAAGAACATATATGTATGTATGTATATGTATTTATTTTTTGGCAAAGCGAACAAGTGTGAAACGGAACGCACAATAAACATGCGAAAAAGAGCCATGACTAAAAAAAGAAACATCATACGATGTTGCACAAAAATCGACAAGAAAAGAGGAAGCAGTCAAAATACCAAGAAAAAAGTACACTGAGGTTCCATACCTTTATACTATAACAAAGTCTCTATACTCTTTTTCGAAACTGAATTGCTCAATATTCAAAATTATGAAATAAGCTTGAAAACGTCTTTAAACATAAGAATTATAGGTGTATAGTTTGAAAATTCAGATGCTAAACCGGTAAGAAAGGAATATACGGGCTCCCAATCAAAAATGGCTTTTAATAGTAAAATATTTTAATATCTCATTAAAATAAGATCTGCTGATAAGAAGGATATATTTTTCGTATACGATAAATTGGTGGTTATACCCATTTATTTATGTTAGAGTATTAAAAATTGTGCAAACTAAGGGCGACGACTTGGTTGGTCAACTGTCTAGAAGAAGGGGGGGCAGTTATTCAAGTTGAACGGGTAAAGGGTTAATGTTAACCGTACAGTTTGCTCTCTGCTTCACTCTAACTTTTATGTTTTACTTTGCATTCGGCTCTGTCATGCTGAAAAATGGATTCCACTGACGACTGTTGTTGGCTCCGAAATGCTGTTATTGTCGGAGTTAAAGGTGTCTGGCTTTTGGGGGAGCTTATCAATTCTTGTAAGCATATGATAACCCAAAAGAGCACCGGTTTGTGTCACGGTAGCTTCTGCCACTTGAACTGAAGTACCGCCAAATCATGCCAACCGAATCTCTCCCATTCAACCATGTGGAGTTCACTTCAAAATAACTTAAATATTTTTGACACAATTTCCTAATTTCATATTTTGCTTCTCTTTTGGCTGTTTTCTCTTTCTCTGTTTGGCAAAGTCACGTGTTAGCTTGCTAATTAGTTGTATGTTGACGTAACGTATCGGATCTAAATCAATTTTCTCATACATTTTTCTGTTTTATTTTCACTTGACACTTTTGTAATTTACAAATGAACACTCTGCTTCTTATTTATTTTATTTTGTTTCTCGCTTTAGTGGTATTTTGTTATTTATTTGCACATAAAAAATTTCTCAAATTTTTTCCGGTGCTTCTTTCTATTTTATTGGATACGCAAACTATGATCGATCCACTATCAACGACACGACTGTGCACAACGCACGACGATATACGACTAAACAAATAGCAGAATTTCAATGTTGAACCAATTGTATCCAATGTGTAAGATTTTATAAAACTTCGGCTCCCAGACATCGGCTACGCGAAACTGCGACCGACTACAACGAACCGACGATCGCCACGCATACAAAACTGTTTGTTGAGAACCCACCTGTGATGCCTCAGGTGGGAAAAAAGGGGAAAAACAGAGAGAGAGAGAGAGAGAGACGAGTAACAGGGGAGAGAACTGACTGTGAGAGTGAACGGCAAACGGCAACCGCACCATGTGGAGTTGGATCAAAACGTCATCGGTGGGCTCGTCGTCGATCCCTCTTAAGAGATGACATTGAAAATTTATTATTAAGAGAGAGAGACAGATTGATAGAATGGAAGAGTGGAGCAGCAAGTGGTTGCATTGGAGTAAACGAATCTCTTACATCACTTGTGGAATGTGGAATGTAATCTCTCTTTTTTTTTTTTTTTGGAGGTGTGTTCGATTCGACAATTATCTACTATGATAGGCAATTTGTAGTATCTTAGTCTAAATTGCTTGTTGGCATAGGTTAGAGACCATGGCCCAAGTATATACCCACTCGATATGCTAATTGATATTGTTCTTAGAGTGCCTATATACCACAAAACTAAGTTTCCATGGTCGTAACTTGAAGAAATCTGAACTAATTTCAATTGGTTATGCCCACAATTTTGCATGTAATAATTTATTTTTATTGGATTCGAATATAAGATCAATTTTCTAAATTGATACAATAAGGTGAAATGGTTAGTTCTTGAAGGTCAAGTGCAGGAGAGATCGGTTTTAAAGATAAGCAATAGTCCATAGTAAATTTTTGGAAATTGACTTTGATTTCATAAGTATTTTGTTATTCATTCATTTGGTTTTTAAATTAGCATAACAATCTAAGTGTACTCGTAATTGCACAATTAAGTAAACAACAATTTCTTTGTTTTTCTTTGTGGCATTTCAATTCTAATGGTTAGTCAGTTTGACGTATTCGTGTTTAATGGAACCAGACTGTCTCTGTAATAGATTCCTCCCCATAAGGATTGTAAAATTCAAATGATAGACCGAATTATTTCAGTGATTTCTTTACATTTTATATAATGTTTTAATTAACTTGTTCCAATTTCAATGTCTAAATTGTTGAGGAATAATTCAGTTGAAAGTCGTGGCTACGAAATTTGACTCAATTGAACACTTTGTTTTAATCATGTGACCTTTTCGATTACATTTCCAATAGAATATCAAAGAAGGCTTTGAGCTAGTTATATAAATTTCTAACAGATTATTTTTATTATGTAACATCAGTCGCCAGAAGCTGTATATACAAATATATATTAAAAATTTTTACAAAATTATTGCTGCATTTAAAATGGTGAGTATAGGTAGTGCCTATAATTAATTAATTAAGTACTTACCATCGGGCATAAATATATACATACTTTGGCAGGCCATCAAAGAGAATCCCAAATTGGGCTTGATCAATTATTTAAACATAATGCTGGGCTACAAGTATGGTTTTCAAAAGTTTAAGGTAATTGCTGCTGCTGCTCATGGTGCTGATGATGCCATCGTCCTGAAGTCCTATGAAGGCATTGCCAACGATGACGAAATCAAGGAACTGAAAATTTACCTCGAGCAGATGCGTAACATGTATTATGGCATGGTCGAGGAATAAGTCACAATCAATTGCAGGACAAGCAAAATGATGGCGCGGTATCGGAGTAGTAGTATATATGAAATTTATTTCAATTATCATTTAATTTCTGTGGTTTTTTTTTTTCATTTTGGGAGAACATATGTACACACTTAACGATTAGTATAAAGTTAACAAAACATGATAATACGCGTGGTACTTTGATAATAGTAATTATTTATAGTAAACGTTTCATTTTCTGTTTCTTTCAGAACAGAATTGTTTCAGTTACACAAGTAACTTTTCATTTTTGCTAGTTTATATAGTATATTTTATATGTATATTATATTTAGTATTTATGTAAGTTAAAAGTAAATTTCTTGCGCACACTTACAGCTATATACAGTTTGGAACTATGTCATTTATGCATAACTAATTAAAATTTTTAGTTTTTATTCAATTTCGGTTTTGTTGTAATAGAACTCTTTCATCTTTGACGTATGTTTTTCTCTGTTTTATGTTTGTACAGCATCCTTAAAGGATGCACTTTCGCAAAAGTATAAGTATTTATGTAGTTTGACATCATTGTGTGACATCCTTAAAATGTTAAAATAATTTACACATCTAATAGAGTTGCTCAGTCTTCAGGCGCGTCTACTGCTGGCTTCCATATACCCATCGTTTCACACTTAATACGATGATATGCCAATTACGGGTGAATACTACACACAGGGAGAATAATCTATTAAAAGGAAAACCAACCTTTTAGGCTCTTTCGGTAGCTTACCTCCTCATCCATAACGCTGGTGTGATCATAGATGCGAGCCGGCAGATTTTTACGCAAACTGAAGTGATCCTGGTCCGATGAGGTTGTGGTCTTACGATAGATGGGATTCTCGAAATTCATTGAATTGATGCGTCGTTTGCTACAGTAGCGATAGCCAATGAGCAAGAGCTAAAAATTTACAAAAATATTTGTAACTATCCTTAATTAATTATTCTCTCAGCGTCAAGGACTTACCACTGAAAGTAGAACAGCACAACCACTGAGACTGGCTATAACAACGAGTGCTATAAAACCCGAATCTGGCTGTGGACTGGGCGCTGTGGTCTGTTCATTTTGTGTTTGATTTTTCACTGGTCGACGTTCAGCCACTGCAGCAAAGTTAAACACAAAAAAAGGAGGGCAAAATAATGTAAATTAATTATACTGACTGATTATAGAATTATTGACGAACAAGAAAACCATAAATTTTTATAAACTAATTACAGTGAGTAACCATGATGAAACATATTTTATTTTTTTTTTTAACCAGTGAAAATTCAGTCGCTCAGACACAGAATAAATACATACTCAGAATATAAAAGTAAACGAAATCACAGGCTTAAGCTTAAAAAGGGGATTAGGAAGACAGTTGTATAGTCGGGTTGCCCTCTCCTACTGATTTCACGCTATCACAACGTATTCCCCAATGTTGATTTCCCCACAAAAAACATATACATATGTATATGGAGGAGTATGGAGGTAAATCATCATCAACTGATGGCTTTAAGTGCTAGAGTCTAACAAAGGACATTTAAAAAAGGCTACGAGATGAAAGGATGAGAGCACATCAACAAGCCCCCAATCTTGAATCCCCAGCCATTCACACAGTCATTTGAGTGTTTTTTTTCTCTTTTTTTTTTTTTGGCGAGTCGACTACGCCATTCGTCGTCGTTGGCAAAGAATTTCCAATCAAATCGTTCAAAGTGCGCATTTAGGCGCAAATAAACACTTAAACGCGCTCGCGCCTTTGATGGCTGGAAAACTTTTATGCGGAGCAGGGATGAGCTGGGTCTCTGAGAGCTAAGTTGAGTCTCCCAACTCAGAATGGAAATGGAGGCAAACCAAACGAAAATAAAAGAAACGCTGTAGCATTATGGCGGGGGTTTATGAAAGAGATGAAACCGGGCAAAAGTGGAGAAGTGATTCGGGGTGATGCGTAATGACATCGTTAACGCCACGCATTTAATGGGCCTTCTTCCACATCTTCTTCATCGTGTTCCCGCTCCAAACGTTTAAATCAAGTCAAACAGTAAAAGTTATCAACATTATCACGAATTTCACTTTAAAGGACTCGACATGAAACTCGAGAAATCCCCAACTCAACTCCGAACCTCCCGCAAAGACCATATTAACCTCATACTTTGCGGTTAGGTGAATTGGTCTTGCTTGTGGTATGTTCGAGGCGTTCGAGGTGTAGGTAATGGGGGGTGGTCACAATGGCATATCAATTGCATGGTTGGCCCATTTGCTGCCTACTTGCGGTTATATATGTATCTATGTACGTATGCATGTGCTTGGGCAAATGCAAGCTGAAAGTGGCTCTCGAATGGCGTTTATGAAACTGTCAAGGATGAGGCTGGTTGGCTTTGATGATGATGATTAATGTGTACTATCCCATGCCATGACAAAGCAAATGTTGTGAATACCATGAGGCAAGTTAAGAGATTGCTTCGTCTGTGGGTGTTGGGTGACATAAAATGATGAAGTTGAAACTCGGTTACAATGTTTTCTCAGTGGACCTTGATGTACGAGTATGATTAATACGTCTGAACGATAGGAATCTGAGCACAGAAAGGACAATTAAACGAAGAGAAACATTTGTATATATGGTGGAAATCAAATTTCCAATCAGACATTTCCATATTACCACAAAACACAATCACATATAATTACACCCGTTGCACAGTTTAAGTTCATACCATTTATTGCGGGCAACTTAGTGCTCAGTCGGAGCGCTTTTGTTGGCTCTATGTCAACATTATCTTTTTTTTTACTACTCAAGTTCGCATGCGGTTTGTTTAATTGGACTCTCGTTTTTTTCGGGCGAGTTTTCAGGGCACGCGGGGGTTTTGTAATCACTTTGTAAAGGGCTAAGCATACAAGTTGTCGGTGTTAGTAGAGAAATTAAAATGTTAATTGATATATAGGGCATGCAAAATAGTAAAGAGGTTGGACTTACGATCTTCCACACACATCAGGCCATCGGCCATCAGTTTGAGTCCTGTCGGACAGGCGCAGGAAATGCGGGGACTTCTCTCATTGATACGCGGGGCTGGCAGACAGAGGTGAGAACAATGACCATTCACGGACTGGCAGTGATTAATGCCATCGGGCTGGCGATACGGATGATAGACATGTATCACCATGGGATGTTGAAGCTGCAAAACGAACCGATGAAGATTAAATACGAAACCAAATTGAGTTCTCCTTCAGGAAACTTACCATGTGGACAGCTGTAATGGGCTCTACACCTTCTCCCGTAAATTTATTGGCCTTGAAAACAGTTTGCTTATCCCAATCCGTCCAGTAGATGTAATCCTCAAATGTGGTTATTGAGAATGGATGCCTAAGATATTCCATGGAATACAAAATCTGACGACGCTGTGATCCATCGTAGTTGGCACTCGAAATGATGTTCAGTTTGCCATCGACCCAGTAGATGCGTTTGCGTACCAGATCCAAAGTAATGCCATTGGGCCACTTCACATCGTAGTTGATGATGGTAGTCCGATGGCTGCCATCCATGCCAGCGCGTTCGATGCGAGGCGACGCACCCCAATCGGACCAATACATCCAACCCTCAATTGGATCGAGTGCTATCGATCTGGGTATATCGAGGGAGTCTTCAATCAACACCTTTCCCATATTACCATCGAAATTCGTCAGCTCGATGGTGCATTTGTGAGTATCCGTGTAGTAGACATGGTTATAGATCCAATCCACAGCCAAGCCATCTGAAGTCACTGAAGATTGCTTCAAGACCACAGTCTTCTCTTGCCCCTCATCGATGGGTGCTTTGTAGATGCTTTGGGTCGTCACATCGCTCCAGAAGATCATGCCAGTGCGGAAGACAAAGTCCAGGGCAGTGGCCGATTTGGTGCTATTCACAATCGATGTCATTTCCATGTGATCCAAGGCAATTTTACGTATGTCATGACGACGCGCCAGCAACAAAGAGGCATGACCCTCGCTGGCCTTGCAACGGGTGTGATTACGTGGATCCCTCATATAGCCCGCCTCACACTCGCATTTGAAGCCTCCGATTTCATTGATACAGATCTGGGAACACATGCCGGGATTCTCGCATTCATTAATGTCCACACATGAGCGTTTGTCCGATGATAGCTTGTAGCCCTCATGACATTCACAACGATGTCCCACAGCCAAGTCGACACATTTATGCATACAATTGCCATTTTTGGTCGAACACTCATTAACCCCACATTTGCCAGCCGGCTCATCTTCCCCATCAGGGCAATCCTTACGCTTATCGCACACCTTACTCAGGGCTATGCACTGACCGCCACCGCAATTGAATTGAGTTGTGGCATTGCATCCTTGCATTCCCACTTGAACTGTGAAATTGCAGTTTTTCTCATCGCTGCCATCTGAACAATCTTTGTCGCCGTTGCAGGTGAGATGGCCAGCTATGCAGCTGCGGTCTCCGCATTGGAATTGGTCAGGACGACAGGTGATATTCTTGCAGTTGGCCGTGTGCTCATCGTCGCCATCGGGACAGTCTCGGTCGCCATCACAGAGCCAGCTGTGATGCAGGCAGGTGATGCGATCTTTGCACTGGTACTCATGAGGCAAACAGGGTGTCACCGTCTTGGTCACATTGGAGCAGGACTGGAAACAAGTGGGCAGGGAAAAGAGTAGAGAGAATGAAACGGTTAGCGCTAAAGGACAAACTTTTGGTTTGAGGTTCCCTTGTTAGGCAAAGTTTTGTCCAAACTTTTCGATGCATACTTTTAGTTGCTTACACACGAAATTATGTTCTAGTCCTACACCTACAACCTTCTGAATGGCAATCCATTCCCCCGCCACACGCCCTCTGACCAAACAACTACCTTAACGAGTTCTAGTCATGGAAAAATGCAATTTTATGCGTGCCATGCGTTGACAACAAAAGCTGCCAAAGCTGACTGCTGTGAGTTATGCCCAACTTGCTCGTAATTTATATGCCACAAACCCACAAAATAGAAAAAAAAGGATGTAAAATGAAAAAACCCCGTACAAGAATGAGAAAGAAAACCAAAAGAGCGGAGGACCAAAGGAGTTTTAAAAAAATAAAAAAATGCGCTGGCATTTTTCGCTGGAATAGAAAATTTAAATTTATGTTCTCTTACCCTTTCATCGGAGGCATCCGCACAGTCCGGATCACCATCGCAAACCCAGCGCTTGGCTATGCAGGCCCCATTGCTGCATGTATGCTCCGCCACGGCATCACAGGGAATCACTGGGCAATCCCGTTCATCTGAGCCATCGCCGCAATCGTCATCATGATCGCATACCCAACGTTTCTGAATGCAACGACCATTACCGCAAGTGTACTCATCGGAGCGACAGGTTTGGTCTAAGGAGAATGTATTTTTCACATTAGATAAAGAAATTTCAGCCCCCAAAAGAATAAAGCCAAAACCAAATTGACCAACACAAAAGAATAACTCATAACCAAGGAAAAGCATAATGAGCGAAATGAAGTACGAGAATGCCCAGCAAGATGAATATTCAAAATAGTTTTCTTACTTCATGTGTTGGTGAGTTAATAAACTTAAAATTGCTACAATCAAAAACTAAAAGTTTTCCTTTAATTTGAAATGTATTAAACTATTCCTTACTGCAATTATGCTCATCGGAGCCATCGCTGCAATCTTTACTCTGATCACACATCCAGGCCAAGGGCACACATTCTCCTAGGCCACTTTTACAACCATATTCCTCAGGTGAACAGGTGCGAGACTCTGTTGATGCGTTTACGATTTTAAGAGAGCAGCACGAAAGATAAAAATTTTATGGGAATTTGAAGAGTTTATTTGCGTTGCCATTGAACCAAAGGAAAAGTATTTAAAGTTTTTTTCATTATTTAATAAATAACTATTAATGGCTCACTGTTGTTATTTATCTAAACTAATGCAAATGCACCTAATTTTCCTAACTATCGACCAATTATTAGCATCGTAAAGTAAAATCTTGCCCATTATGGCCATTATACTGTAAAAAAGTCATTAAATTTTTGACACATTTATAGTTTTCCAAACTTTTAAGTTGCAAAAATTAGTTCATTAAAAAAGTATATTTGGGAAATTCTTTGTCAAAGTCATAAAAAAGATGCTTCCGTAATTAACTTAGTGGTTATATAACAAATAAATCGAAATAATGAGCTGAGAAAAACTTTTCGAGGTTAACATTTTTAGCCTCCTTCTGACCATAATTATAATGATATAAAGTCTTAAATGTTTATTCGTTATATTTTTCTTTCACCCAATTTCAGTTGAAATGAAAAAAGGGTTCTACCTACATACATCTTACTTTCTGTTTTTGCTGTGTGTGCGTGTGTTGTATATATGTATGCACGTGTTAGTTAGGGTTAAGTATTTTATGATGCTGTTGCCAGGCGCCAGGCAAAAGCCATCTCGAGGGTGAATGGAGTGTATACAATGTGCATATATGTATGTGTTTAGAAGTGGTAGGGCACCGGGACAAGTACTTTGATGTTTAACTTTCACATATTGTATATAGTGTATATACTATGTATAAGTAAGTATATACAGCGATTCTCTCTCTCTTACTGAGAGAACGACTTGATTAAACTTCTGAACAGGCGGCATATGTTAGAAAGGAATGCGGAATGTGTGCGTGTGTGTGTGTGTGTGTGTGTGTGTGTGAGTGTGTGAGTGTGTGAGTGTTGTACCACATAGTTTTGAGTTTGGAAATTATGCTAAAGGCCACTCCATTAAGAGCGAATGAGTTAGTACGCTGAAAATGTTGCTTTGTATGTATAGTTTTAGTTGCGGTTGCATTAGTATTTGTAGTTGTTGTGTTTGCTTACTGCATTGGGCCTCATCGGACTTGTCGCGACAATCGTTGCTGCCATCACATAGCCAATCGCGCGGAATGCACTGGTCGACAGTTTGGCATTTGAACTCATTGTTGGGGCAGGCATTCACTATGGTAGTTAGTGGATTATAATTGTTATATCTTCTTCTTGCTTGCTTGCTAACACTCTATTAACTCTGTAATTTATATGCGAGTTATCTATGATGTACTTACTGCATAATGCTGGCGACTCATCAGAGGCATCGGCACAATCATTTTCCTGATCACAACGCCATTTATTTGGTATGCAATTTCCATTTGTGCAGCGAAAATGGTCCGAGGAGCAAGTGGCTTCTGCAAAGATTAAAACAGAAATGGAAATATGAGTTATTGAATGAAAATTGATTAAAAATAAAACCTTAACAAAAGAAATTCAGTTTCCTTATGTGATCCTCCTTCTCTGTACATATACCACATTTCTTTGTGTATGCGTGTGTGTGTGTGTGTGTGTATACGCTTTTGAGCACGTGCTATGCGGAGGCTGCAAAAATAAGCTAAACAAACAAAAATATGTAGCATACGCTTGGGCGCTCTGTGTCCAAGCTATCCATTGGCTTTTCAATGCCTGTCCTTTAGCCTTGGATTTGCGCTTTGGCTCTCTGTTTATGGACATGAGTAGAAAGTAGACTTGTTGCTTTAGAAATGCCAACTTCTCTTACTTTCTCTTTGGATAATATATAAATTTTTATGTTTTTTTTTAAATTTCTATGGAATTTATTTTTTGTAGACACGATTTATCCTCTTTTCCAGGAATTTTTTCATCGAAATCGTTTCTGAATTAAGTAATTCCAAGAAGATTTGCTGCACAAATTGAAACAGTTTTTAAAAATTAAATTGGAAATAATTGCCCAAATTTTACTTCTAACATTTAACACATAGGCAATTAACTTATATTAAATTGGTCACTGTGGCCACATTTTCAACTAAAAGCCTAATTAAATACGAAAAACAAATTTTGTTGCGGAATATAATATAATTTATATTAATTTCAATACTATGTGACACATTAGAGAATTTTGAGAAAAAATGTGGACTTTGATGTGGCCGAATTCTTAATACCATTAAACACTATTTAGTAAGATCCTAACTAAATCATTAATTGGCAATTTCATTAGCAATTTTCATATTTTTAAATGATAACGGAATTTTAAAATCTTAAGGATTCAAAGTTTTTTCACACATATTAAACTTTTATAGTGGGCTACAAAATTGGCAATTTTTTAAATTGCATAAAAATAATAGATTTTCAGATTTTAATACATATATTATACATATATCTGCATATATAAATTTAACATTCCTTATTGCCGATCCTCTTTAAATTAAAATATTTAGAGATTTTACGTATTATTTACACCAAATTATGGATTATTCCATTATCTGTATAAAAATTAATGACACAATTGTATTAAATTTATCATAGTGGAAATGCAAATTTGTTTAAATTGCGTTGTTGTTGTTGTAAAATAATCCATTTTTGTTTTTTCCTTCTTAAACATTAATGGAAAATTGGTTTTAAAATAGTCGTTTGGCTCATAATCACATTTGCCATTTAGCTATCAGCCTTAAGACCAGCATCAATTTTAATCAATTTTTATGCCTTTTGGTTGCTCTGTAGGCCGACCGTCGGGTTGTCGGTTCCGCGTTATGGAGGGTAACTCTGGTAACTTTGCCATTACAATAACATTTTATATGATTACTTTTCTAAACTTTTTCTAGATATGTATGCTTTGTATGTGCGCATTTTGCTTTTGTTTTTTATGCTCGATGCCAAAATGAAATGTGGCATGAAAAAAGCGTAACTTGTGTTCAACTTGCCACTGAGCAACTGAACACCAAAATAAATACAAATAAAACAAATATAAATACACAACCATTGAACAATAAAAATGGCCACATGTGCGACCCAAAACAGCAAAAAAAAAAAAAATACCTAAAACCAAAAATAAAAGAGAAATGTTTTTTATTTTCAATTGAGTTTATCGAACACTATATACTCTTGGGATTTTGTTTACGGAACTTTAGAAAATTCGTAATACGATGCATTAGCGAAATGAAATTTTTTTTTTATCAAAGTGTTTCGTATTCAAAAAATGTTGTGAAAAAATTGATCAAAGTCTGACGACTAAATATATTTAAACACAATTTTTAGATACATAACTCAATAAAAATGGATCCTCAAAAATTGTATTTTTTTTAGTATTACTATAAAAAGTAAATCTTCAAATAGTTTTAGATGGCTGGGATTTCAAAGAAATAGAAATACCGTTTTGTAAGGGTATAAAAAATACAACAAAAATAAACTGAACCCTCACTTTGTTCAATGTTTGTCAAATGGCCCCGAAGCACTCAGTTCGATTTTGTTTGTGCTAATATAAATATATATTATACATATGTATGTGTAAGTGTGTGTTTTCATATGTATTTGTATGTGGCATTATTTGTGAATTGCGCCCAAAGGACAAATTGTAGAGTTTCCTCCTCTTTAGTTGTTGTTGCATATAAAATTTGATGTCACTTTGAGCAGCAATTAAAAATCAAATTATGATGCATGTCTGCAAATTGCATCCGGCAACTGGAAACTTTTATTGATTGCCGTGTATACGGATAAAGTAAAATGAATGGAAAATGAATAAATATGCAAGTTGCCGTCTGAATTTCAACAGCATAATTTGTATTTTTTAACTAAGTTTAAACGGCTTTTCAGTTGATTAAAAAACTTTGGCCTTTGCCAATGTGTATGCGGATGCGGCAGTTTGCCCCGTGTTGTCTGTGCCAGGGCCAATTTGTATGCAAATGTTAAGCGTCTATGACAAAATATTCTGTTGCATACAATACGGCGCTTGAGTGTGTTACTGCCAGTGCAGTGCATTGCAGTTTTAGAGTTTTGTTGTGAGTGTGTGTGTGTGTGTGTAAATGCATTAGAGCGTCTATGGTAAGCTTTTGTAAATCATGATTGGGATTTTGGCATGTTTAATTTAAGTTAAAAGGTGTTGAAAAGTTCATCTGTGGCGATAGTTAAAAACTTTTCCTTTCGTTTCTATTTTCTCTGTCCTGTTTTTTTTTCCCGATTTTGCACACTCAGCTAACTTGTTGAAGAATGAAAAAAGAGGAGGTAAAAAGAGAAAGCGGGTTAGGGTAAAGTGAGAGAGTTAAGAGTTTAAGATTGTGTGTCCTTGATAATTTTTTTGTTTTTTATTAAGGACATGAGAAAATTGATCAATTTAACTACATAGATTAAAATTAAAGTTGTACTTTTTGGACACCAAACCAAGTTGTTGGCTTAAAGATAATGGAAAGCCAAGAAAAAAAATTAAAGCTAAATATGTACACAAACTTAAACAATAAGGCTTTACTTTTATTTAAGAAATTTATTTGGTTCAAGATTCGGACAAAAAAGAAAAACTGTATTTGCCGCTCAATAAAGAGAACATCTTCATTAAAAGTCTCATAAATTATTAGAGTTATGAAACTTCTAACTTAAAAATGCTTTTTTTTGTTCTTAGAATTACACCAACTACTCACTAAAATAAATTTCATATCAATAAAAAATAGAAAAATATCAGTATTCTGTGGGTATATGCATATAGTAGTAGAAAGTTAATTAGAAAACATTGCCATACCGTTAGTGTCAACAATTGCGCCAAAACTGTGGCTCTGCGTGTGCAGCAAACTGGTCACAAATAATAAACACCAAATTTGTCGTCCCATTGTTTGAAATTCCTTTGGCTTCCGTTAAATGTTTTTGTTTAGTATGATCTTGAAGAATTTTGTTGTTTTGTTCGGTTAGTTTAAACAAATTTATCATAAATTAACTTGTGTTTATTATGATTAATGTATAAGGATTTCACATTCATTTATCGCCTATTGCCATCTTAAAATGCTGTTGCCTTTGACTTCTTACCCTAACTCTACGGCGGAGAAAAATGGTGGGTAATTTCCATAATGTCAGAGACAGGAGGGGAGAACTCTCCTCGAGTCAATTGCCTTAGGCTTTTTGTGACATATTTGACTTGGCCAACTTGCACAAATTGATTGCATAATTTCCGCAAACAAAAATACCAAAACGGACAATTTTCAAGTTCATTATGGACAACGACAGCGTCAGCGACAACAACAACAACAACTTGCCAAGTCAAATCAGGAATTTCAATGGTCGGTTGGGGGATGAAGGACAAAGGTCAGACAAACCGACAGATACGAAACATTTAGCAATTTTGCGGGAAATTGAGGAAACTCATTTAATGTGAAACTAAATGATAAATGATAAGTGAAACGGCCCTCTTTCTTTCTCACGCTCTGACTCTGCCTCAGTACATTTCAGCCTCTGTCTGTCACAGATCGACATGGACGATAAGAGACTTTGAGACAGAGACAGACAGTCAGAGAGAGATAGAGCAAGATTGCTGGGTGAGTGCCAAAAAGTAAGGCAAACATTTAAATATTCCATAGCATATCTTTCAGAGCTTCTTGGCATTCCTTGAGATAAATGTCCTGGTGCTGGCATTGTGTCAGAAATAAGAGAAAAGAGAGCCTAGTTCTATATTCGGAACAGCATTTAAGAGGCAGACAACTTCACTTCTTTAGCTGATTAACTGAGTTTTTCTTTAAAACATATTTTTTGTTTTGTATTTTCTCCAGCCGCCTGTCCATCAAATTTCGCACACACTTGGCACACTTTATTCCTTTTTGTTTTCTTATTTTCTGGCGCTTACATTTCAACACGTCTTTTGCCTTCGCTTTGGGCTTTAAGTTCTGCACGTATATACAGTTATATTTATAACCGTATATATATGTTTTTCCCTTCTAAATGGGTGGTAGTACTATTAGTTCACTTTTGGCCGTTTCTCTATTGCCGTCCGTTTCAGTGTAAAGTTCGCCGCCAACTGACTCTAGAGTGGCAGAGTGGCAATCCTTAAAAAGATTTTACTCATAGCCACCAAAGTGACTTTGCAGCATCTCAGTAAACTCAAAACGTCACAAAAGCTTTCATATCGCCAACGAGTGGAGTGCAATGATTGAGATTGAGTGAGTTATTTTCTGTAAGGCTCAGTTTTGTTGTGAGCAAAGATTTCGAGAATACGAGAAGTAATTGAGCATAAATAGAGTTAAATGCTTAATATATCGAATGACTTAGCCTGGATGAACGTTGATCTGGATTCAATTACTGTTCAACATTTAAATAGTTCTTAAGTTCTTTTCAAAATTGTTCTTTAAGAGCATTGAAAACGCAATAATCGTTAAACAGGTTAAAGTTTATGAGATATGAAAAAGGAGATTCTTAAAGATGATGAAATAAGATGATGTATTTCTTACAAAATCTTTAAGGTGATTTAAGGTGAAATGTGTCCTTTAAAATTGCAAAATAATGAATATAATGAGTTACGATGATCTAATAAGAAGATTTATTGTCATTAAGAATTTGTTACCAAGAAAAATGAAAATAAGAATTCTGTATAACCTTACTTACAAGTGGAGAAACAAAATGTTAAATCCATCGCATTTTAGTTAGTTTTACATTAAAGGATATGTAATTGGACATCCTGCTTGTCTGCTAGCTCGCTAAATAAGTTAGTTTAAACCCGGCTTAAATCAAAAAAGCTTTGATTTATTTTGCATAATCTAGTAAATTTGTTTTTACCAATTTGCATTGAACGACTTTGCTAACACAAAAAAAAATTGTAGAAAAGTTTTTCGTCTTTGTGTTTTCTTTTTGAAAAGTTTCTTATCAATTTCACTTGCTAAAATGAAAATAGTAAACTTTTTCCCCTCTCAACAATATTACATAAAAATTGCATTTTATATATCCCCAAAAGGAGACAAAAAATGCATTGAGCTCATTTCATTTTCGTAGTTTTTGTGCTTCTTGGTGATAAAATAAAGCAGACGACCTCACACAGTTTCCTTTTATGTCGAATTGGCGACGCAAAAGTCTCGTGCGAGGCAAATGATAAAACAAAAAAAAAAAAAAAAAAAAAACACAACAGAAACGACGAAGAAAAAATTGCTGATGCAACAACGTTGCATGCCACAGTCATCTATTAAATGCGTTTCAAATTTATGTACAGTGAATAAAAGACAAAAAGACTCCAAGACGGACCCGACTCAGCGTCTGTGTCTGCCATGGCACAGATTTTGGTCAACAGTTTTGCGACAATTACAATGCGTAAATGCTAACCAAAACTTGTTTTCAGCTTGAGTTAGTTTTTGGGTTGAAAATTGCTTTCCAAAAGCTTAAGGCACAACTAAAGATAGACTTAAACCATTAACTAGCAGCCAGTGTAGATTTCATTGACTTAGCAATGCCTAAAAGTATGCAACAACTTACCAAGAAATTTACATTCGGCAACCTGCTCGTCGCTGTGATCCCGACAATCGTCTTCGCCATCGCAAACAAATCGTATGGGTATACAATCGCCACTCAGGCATTGGAATTGCTTCTCGTCACACTTATCATCCATGGATTGGCCTAAGATTGAAGAGAGAGGGAAAGAGAGAGAGCAGGAGAGAGTATTAAACAAATGATTAAAGCAAAGTTACAGCTGCCTCAACAAAAAAAGTTTTCTCATTATAAAAAAAAAAAAAAATCAAAACCAAAAATAAACCTAAACAAAAAACAAAAGCACAAATTGATTAGGGCTAAAAAACTTCAAAACAATCAGCAACAGACACGCCTTCACACACAAGCACACACAAACACACACACATTCTCATACCCAGCCCACCCACACATGGTGACAAATAATTTGCATACAAAACGACTAACAAAGTGGAGAATTGGGGTAGAATGAGTTCAAAGCGGAGATGAGCTGGATTTTAATCAACAAAAAAGCCTCAAAACAAACTGACTTTTTGCTTCTAGGACATGAGGAACTTTCTTTGCCATCTTCTTCTGCTGCTTTTGCTATATCTCCTTCTTTCGTTTTGCCTTTTGTCCACGTTTAGGCCTAGGCCTGCAATATAAATTCATATACTCGCATCTAAAACAAAACAAGTCATCATCATCCATAGGAACCCCAGAAAATGTCAACAGTCAACAACAACGTACATAATAAAAAATTGGTGACTAGCAAAAAAAAACAAAAAGAAAAATATTCCCGCATACGGTAGTCGTTTTAATGATACCCTATTTAAATTACTCATAATTTTGTCATAGACCGCAATTGAGCTATTACTGGGATGTACATATTAAAAAATTTACCAATATATATTCACCCCAATTACTGGGATCCTTTCACAACTTCTAGTATACCCTTTCTTATCAAAAATATAGGATACAAAAAGTTATAGATTGCCAATGGATAAACAAACCGGACAACAACGAGAGGGATACTCTGCTATTCTAGGATTTTGAAAAGGGTTTTCTCATCTGTCTATGACAGCTCTCATGATCTCCATCCACAAGGCTTAATGCCCTTTTCCCACATCTACAGTTGTCTGCCCGATCAATCAAAACTTTTGCATACTTATTTGTTGTTTATTGGTTAATTGTTGTAATTGAATGCGTATATATGTATGTAAGTGCGTGTGTCTGCCTGCGTGTCTTTCCAATCGCCCACTAACCACAGCATTTCTATGCTCCACTCAATCAATAAGGTCAAATCAATTTTCCATATGTCGCCGAGATGGCTGGGCATTGTTTTCAATTATGTATGATGACAGCAAAACAAAATGTGAATATATATATATGTATGTATAAATATAAAAATACATAGTATATATGTATATGTTTATATGCGATTTGTTGTATTTATGGATATGTCATTTAATTTTTTATATAGCAAAGCAAAGAGAGAATTTGTTAGTGACGTCAAGCGGCAAAATTGAAATGAAAGAGTGGAATGTGTGAATGAATGAATATATGAATATATTATTGTTGTTTTTTTTTGTCTTTGTTTCGGTCAAGCCATTAATGATAGCCAGCATTTACATTTTCCAAACAGAGAAATCGTTGCACTTAATTTAAAGAACTAGAGTATAAGTTTACAATTTTATAATTTCTATGTACAATTTTTAAACCAAGTGAATCAATTAAGAAATAGGAAGAAAGGTAAAAATGTGCATTCCAAACATGGGCTAATAAATGAAGCTGTTCGCTTTCAAAATAGTTTGTTCACATCCGTAAGTAAGTTTTTTGAATTGATTTGAAATGTTTTCAAGTAAAACGCAAAAATTAGCACATTTTGCAAAAGGAACTAGTTCATTATCATGGACTCATGGTCGTCAAATTGAAATTGTCTGTTAGTTCCATGAATAAACCAACATGTCGTTTTTTTTTTTTGCATATCTGATGATTTAGAAAACAAGTTGAAAACTAAACAAAACTGGTTGGATTAACCCAATAAAAAATATACATATAAAAAACTTTCAAACGATTTCGCAAGAGGCAACAAAATACTAATTTTAAATAAAAACAAATGTTAGACAATAGAATCTTAAAATTTAGCAATTGATAAGTTAAATAGCATATAAAAATAAAAGCAGACGCCAGACGCCTCAGATAAGAAATAGAACCCATGGCCAGTTTTATATTTCTATGTACTAACGCATAATTGCCTGATCAGATTCAGCATATATATATATTTTTCATAGACTGACTTATCACTGGGCCTGATAAGCAAGTCTGCCAATTCAAAAGCGATAAAACTCAAATCAAAACTATGAAAAAATTGTTTTGCTCTGCCATTAAGTGCTTTTTTTTTTTTCAAGTGCTGGGAAAATCTTTAATCAGTATTTGTTGCTGTTCTGGTTTGATTTGTTTAATTAATACTAATTCATTTAAATGTCAATTGCATTCAACTATACAAGTTGATAAGCCAAGATCAAGGTCATGCAATTGCATAAATATGACTTAACATGCGATTTTTGTTTATATTTCAAATGATTGTCTATAATGACGATGACGATGATAATGACGACAAAGATGTTGCCCAAGTTGGTTGCAGAATTTAATCAATAGTAATATAGACTATATGTATGTACATTTTTTATATGTAAAAATCAACAATGTAGTATATTATTTCCCTACAAGAGCAATCAAAACAACATGTTTATTGCCAATAAAAACAAAACAATTAAAACAGACAACAACAACGTCAATTTCTATATACATAGACACGCCCCCTACTCTTGTCCATTGTGTTCTTGTTGTTGTTGTTATTATTGTTGTTGCTGGCTTGGCACAAACTAGTTTAATATACTAGAAAAATCTGTTGGCACTGTGCATAAATTAATACCAAAATGAAATGGCATGAAAAATCAAATGAGGCGAAATAATGAAAAATAAATACATATGTATATATATATAGAGGGAGCATCAGTATCGACCTTGCCGACATCATGTTGATGCCATGTGACAGATGTTGAGCATAAAAGAGAGTGAGTGAAAAAAGAATTTTCTGTTTAGCTCTAATTCTGTCTAATGCGATCATTTGTTCTATGTATTACAGGGCAATATCAAAGAGATCTAAAAGGGGCTCGTCCATTCGTATTATTTCTAGTAACTGAACATTTGAAAATGTTATTGAATTGATATTTTCTTAATGGTCTTATATATACATACATACAATCAATATACATATATTTTAAAAATTTTTCCTGGATTATTTTAACTTGGTTATTTTTGGCATCTGCTATTTATGTAGGATTTAGCTCTGTTCTGAAAAACGCCATTTGGATATATGTCAAGAATTTTATTTATCTTGTGCAAAGTCCAAAACAACAAAGAGCAAAGTACAAAAAATATAAGTACACAAAACAACAACAAAAAAGACAACAAATTGATTATTTACAATTGTTTTTTTTACCTAATAGGATATCTACTATATAAAATTCATAAATCTATTTGTATACGTTCAAAAAATATTGTTCAATTAAGGTTCATATACAAATAGATATGTAGCCAGAAGCAAATGAATTTATTTGATGATTTATCATTAGTATTTCCTTAGCCAAACTCTCCTATAAAGGGTTATTACAGCGATGTATCTGGGTTTATTTCATTTAATTTATTTTAATGATAACTTTCGGTCAACCTTGGGAAATATTTTTCCTCAAGCATTCATTAGCTCATCCACTTGAATATTTCAAGTGCTAAATCCCTGCGAAATTTCATAAAAACAAATTGATAAAATATAACACAATAAATATTAATACTCGACGATAAGATAATCCTTAGTTTCTAAACTACGTAAATCTTTTCTAGACAATATTTATGATTTGGGAAATGCCTCGATATAAAGGGTTTCTCTACGCAAAAAGCTAGCCAATATTTACCCTCCCCACATTCCCCCACTGCTCGTCTTATATTTTAAACATCTGAGACTCAGGTGTTCGATTGGGTTATCAATTGAATAAATGACTGCGCAAATTTGCGGAAATCGTAGCGGAAATGTTTTCAATGTCAAAATTTAGAGAGTAAAGAATACAATTAAATAGATTTTGAACCACTGTGCTGCAAATGCAACAAGTGCTTTTGCTTCTATTCTGTCTGTAATATATGCATTGGTGTGAGTTCGAAAATGCATTCCCCCTCCTTCATTGCCATCAAGTGTGATTCGTGTTAAGAGTAAACTTGAATGACCTGGCACTTTTCCCTCACAAAAAAAGGCTAATGGACTTCCAGGCTAAGCTCCAGCTATGATATGATATATAATATGTTTAATTAGATGGAAGAACTCGAATTGAACTTTCAAAATTTTGTGAATTTTTTTAATTCAGTTTAAGCATTCCAAGCGTGGCTATAATTCTCTTGCTTACCCTACATTTAAGATCATAACTATAAAGCGTATTAAAAATTTGCCTAAGGTTTTGCTCAGTCTCACTTTCTTCTTGCTTATCTAAAATTAGCACACAAACATTGCATTCTCTTTGGTTTTTTTTGCCTTCGTCGAGATCATCGCCATGATCATCATCACCATCTGTGTGTACATGTTTTCTCACCTATGCCGAGTGGTGTTCCAATCTTTCCAGATACGTTCAGAAATTTAAAGCCCATATTTAAAAAGGCTTTGCCATCGATTTTGGTCAATGAGCCATCAGATTGAACGGGGGCCACATTGCTGCCGGCAATACTCTCAGTAAGCAATTGTTGTTGATGTTGATTTGCCGGTGTGGGCGTGGCACTGCAACATTTGCCCAAGCCAAGTATCAAGGTGAGTAGCAGTAGATTAAAGTTGGCGCAAAAGCAATTGAACAGCTGTTGAGCTTGACGTTGCTTATTGTTGTTGCTGATGCAAATTGTTGTTGCTGTTGCTGATGTTGTTGTTGTTGCTGTTGTGGTTGTTGTTGTTGTTTTGTTGGTATCACTGACAGTGCTCGTAGAGCATAACTCTATGGCCATGGTATGAGTTTTCTCTTACGTTTTATTAGCGGTTTTTGTTTTTTTCTATCGTTTTATTCGATTAGGTTTTATATTTTTTGCACTTTTAGTTTTTCACTAAACACATAGAAGAAAGAATCATGGCCTTTAGATTATCTAAGCAGGAAGTAATGGATCTGCTAAAATTATCTAATCACACACACGCATAGAGAGAGAGAGAGTAAAAGAGAAAGAGAGAGGGAAAGAGAAAAAAATAACATAATATACATTTTGAACAAAAACATTGAAAACTTTTGCCAAAAAGAAGCAGCCAAATCCGACAGCCGGCTCTTTCTACCTCTTTCCAACCTCACCGCCAGTCTTTCCCGTTCTTTCTCTCTATCTCTCTCTTTCCCTTTTTGGCTTTTTCTTGTTTTGTTGGCCCATACGCAAAACTGGTTAAAAATCGTACGACTCTCCAGATGCTGTCCCCACCTCCTAAACACAAAAACCAAAAACCGTCAACCAAAAAAAAAAGGCAACAACAAATAAATATCAGACCGAAACGTAAAACGCACAAAAATAGCAACCACACACGCACACAAACAAAAGTAGAGTAGGGGTAAAACATAATATATAAATTTCTGTTGACGTAGCAATTATAGATTTGATATCTTAAAGAGTTCTTCCTCAAATCTATCTGACGAAAAACAAAAGAATATCAATAGCCGGCAGTTTTAATTAATTATTGAATTCCATTTTAATTTTTAGACTCGGCACGCGTTTGCGTTTATCTATCTTTGATAACTTCTTATCTTAGTGGGAAAGTAAATAGATGGAAATATTTATCTGTTACACAGACTTCATATCATGGGGGGGGGAAATGTTTATTTATTCTAGCGATAATTTCATTCTCAAGGCATTTTGGCACGTGCCATTTGCAATTTTGTTCTTTTTATTTTCATTTTATTTATTTGTTTAAATCTCATTACATTATTTTTTGTTTATTTTATTTGATTTTATTCACTAAATTCGATGAACTGATTGTAAGAGCGAGCGTCTTGTACAACGTGCGTTTTTCAACTAAATTCCACTTGAGAATTTGCTTGCAAATTTAAGCGAAATGACAGCGAAAATAAATTCACGCGATCGAATGATCGTCTCGATCGCTCGAGCTCCACATTTGCCCCTGTTGCTTTGCTTTTGCAGATGTTGTTGTAGTTGTTTCTTTCTGTTTTTAGCGGCTGCGAGTCTTATCAAACAGGTAGCCAAGAATAAACATCGCAAAAGAGAGCAGAGTAAGAGCACGATCGAGACCGAGGGGTTTGCCTTTCTGAAAGAGCGAACTCTCTTTGACCATGATGCTCTTGTAACTAGAGATTTATGTTGCTCTTAACAGAAACCTGTTGATCAATGAAGAAAAACGTGTTGAAAAAATGATTTCTTAAAGGTCTGAGTTGGCAAAGAGATGAGATTTTATGTGGATCGTAGGAAAGATCAGTATTCAATTAAAATATAACAGATGCTGTACCATTCAAAAGATCGTCGACTATCAATTTTCGGCGGTCTAGATATATTTCTTTTGAAAATGTCTTGATTTACAATGCATTGAATATAAAACTAAATCAACTAAGTTCTAATTTCCATATCAAAAAATTTAAAGCCACAAAAAGAAAAACAAACAAAATATTCCTTAATGATTTACCCTCTCCATATGCATATATGTATGTATAAATTTTAGAACACAAAACCAAAGCACTAAACAAAAGTCTCTTCAACTAGTAGGAATAAGTTAAATTGGCTGTGTGGATTTACAATGTTTTGTTAATGAATCAATTAATTTTCAACAAATGATTCAATTTCCTTTTCATTGTTTTATTTACCCATATTGTTGATTATGATAAGACATAAAGGTTTAGATTGTTTCAGTCATTTAAAAATGTTTGTTAATGAATTCAATGTAAATAAGTGCCCGAAAGGGCAAATATACGAAGAACTCAAATTGAATTTAATGAAAATTACATCGATAAAGACTATTCCACGTTAAGTATTCTCACGAATAGTATATTAAAGTTTGTTAAGAACAATAATAACTCGATAGTTATTAATTAATCTTTAAAAAGGGTTTCCAAGAGTTTTTTCTCTTAAACTATGATAAAGATTTTCTATGTATAAATATGTTTAATGGAAAAATGATAAGATATAACTTTGCAATGAATGTTAAGAAAAATCAGTTAACGGGAAAAGCGAATGACAGATGTTGTTGATGTGGTTGAGATTCGATTTCGTAGACCTTAGAAATATTTTATATCCAGGATCCTAGGAGTGATACCAACCTTGACAGCTTATTAATGCATAAATAAATATAATTAAAATCGATTTCATCACACAAAAATCATCTAAACGCATTGCAACGATTAATTTATTAATAATTTTTCTCTATCTCCTTTTTTATTAGGTATCCGGAACACGCGACTTTCTTTAAGTTTGTTGCTAGCGAAAAACTTTTATCAGTGGCCGCAAAATGTTTGTTAATTAAATATCAAAGAAACCGGATGTACGAAATTTTTAGCGATAATTAAATTACTCTACGGTGCGTATATCTATCTATTTATAGTTAGTAAGTGAATTCCCGTCTGGTTTTTGCAAATGGCCAAGGACCGTACTATTTGGTAAATAGGTGCGATGTCCAGCAGCGACCGACGCGAACTGAACGTTTGGTTGCTCATTAGCATTGAATGTAGTGTCGTTCGATTGCTTCTGATCGCAGCCAAAAACTGATTGAAAATTTGAAATGACGTCCAATATTGGTCAGATAAGAGTTGTTTTGAAAAAAAGAAAGAATATACAAATCCATAGGTGTGTGGGTGTAATAAACAAAAGGAAACAAAAATGTTGGTTTGCAAATAAAACCGACAAAAAAGACAAAAGATAGCATCATCACCAACATTTCACCATGGCCAACATCATCGTCATCTGCATTTGTTGGCCACTTGAGAGGCCATAATTTATGATTTATGTGTGTAAATCATATTTCAAACACACTGCTTCTCTATTCGACCCCTTCCTTCTCTTCCTTCAGAGACGCATTGTGCTCTTTCCATGTACTAGTTTGCGATTTGCAGGCGTTTCTAATTGCAGGCAAGCTAAAAATCGCGTATTTTGGGGCCCCACTTCAATTGACAGTCACCATTCAGTGCACTCTACTGCAAATTATCGTCTGGGCGTGTGTTAAAGTTAAGTGGTTGATTCTTGATTGCAGGAGATGGCAGTGCAGGGAAGAATGGAATGGGAATGGGAAAGGTGGAGATGTTTTGGTTTTGGTTTTGACAGCCGTGAAGGGTTTAGATTGATAACCGTTTAGAGATACTAGATTAGAGGGCTTAATGTCTCTAAAGTGGCTTTGATTGCAATCATTATTTTTGGAAATTAACAGGACCGCAGTTTACAGAAAGAGGATGATTCATAAAGTTTGCACTGTTGCAGACAAGTAAACCGAAAATAATCGATCATAACGTAACTGTTTTCATTGACCATAGATTAGATATTCTGAATACTATTGAGAATTAAAGAAGTATTTTAAACTTTTGTTTTAATAGTTAAATTTTCTCAATATTTATTCCCTTTTATTTTCTATTCCGGTCATGGTAATTAATATAAACAAAGTCAAACGTGACAACCATTGCACGGCGAATGGTTGAGTCAACTCTCCCGGAAACTCTTTACACATATTTAAACGTTTTTTTTGTTTGCCACATTTTGAAAGCGATCATTTTGTTAAAGCATTAGATTTTTTATTATTCACTTAGTTTAAGTTAAGTTAGATAATTTCTGTTTTATAGAGATCACTTTTACAATTCATTTTGATTCCATTTACACTATATTAGTTTAAGATTTTCCATATTCTTCTTAATTTTACTTTCACTTATCGATCACTGCGCACAATTTAATTACGTTTTACCCATTTTAGACATTGCTAACAAGAACAATCATAACAAACATCATTATTAATACAAATTTTCAATTAAAATGCCCAAAAGGGTTTTTAAAAGTCGCGCTCAACCGTAAAACGAGCTAAAGAAAAAAGCGACCAAGTCTCTGGTCACAAACGGAATGTAAACAGGGAATGAATGAATGAATGAATGAAGCGCCATCGTCCAAGACACATGTGGCAAATGACAATAGAAGTTGCTGCGCTGACGTTGCTGCCGCGAGATTTCGCAGTCGACGTCCCCACAACGCATTAACAGTTTTGTCTTTTCATTGTGGATGCCATTAACAGAGTGCTGTTATTACACTAAAGAGATAACAGCGGCAGAGATGCTGCACAGCCTGCCTGCTTTTCTGTTTCAGTCGACGTCAACGGCAACGTCAGCTTATAGCCATATAGCTCATAAACGTCATTCAATGGCTATATCTCTGTGTGTATGTGTGTGTGTGTGTTTTGTGTGTTTACTGAAGCGTAGCTAAATATGAAAACATAAAAATTAATGTTATATTTATAGTGTGGCAGCAAAACTTGTGGCAAAAGGCGTTGCGCTTGCTGCAGGGCAATCACCAAGCATGAGAAGTAACTCTAACAATAACAACAACAGCAACAACTACAGCGGCAGCAGCAGCAAGAGTAACTAGATGAACTAAAGGATGAATAGACGTATTGTAGCTAGCCAAGTGTTGGCCGCCTTTTTTGTGGTATTTGCTTTGCCCCAAAGGCTTAGTCGTATTAGGTCGCTTCTGTTATTTGTTGTACTCGATGTGCCTGCTGCTGTCGTTCTTGGTGGGGTATCCAAAAGGGGGATTTCCCTGCTGCTCTGCTTGCATTTCAATAAGCAGGACAAAATATTTCAGACTATAAATCGCCAAAAAAAGTAGCGTATTTGTATGGGGAAAACATGCCATCTGCAAATTGCAGACGTCGGATTCTCGATACCCTGTAGCTTATTATGTGTCGTTGTGCTTATTCTTTTGCCTATTTGACAGGCATTTTCCGGTATTTACTAATTTCAAACAAAAAAAATCAACCTAAGAAGTATGCTATACTTTTCTATCACATTTCTGTTCAACTTAGCAACGGCAAGAAAAAGTTTGCTAAAAATGTGAACCTACTGCATCATATAGACACAAAATATTTGATGCATGCTTAGTTGATATCACTACCCATTGGAATCAGCATCAAATTTATGTTCTTTGCCTTTTACAAACTTTCTTCCTTTCAAAATTTTTTCGTATACAACTTTAAATACAGTAAAAACCAAATATCCCGAATATTTTAAACAAAAAATCGAATTGCAATATAAGTAGGCAAATTAGTATTATAAAAACTAAACATTTAGTTTGTAATTTTACTCAGCAGTTTTTAAGCTTTCAAAATCTAATGCCTTTTAAATCCTGAAGATGATGTTATAATAGTTACCGTTATCTGGGTGAATTTATGCCAAATTAGCCGTATTCAGATTTCAATTAGTTTACCTTCAACAAACTACTTATGCACTATAACTTTGACAAACGATTACCGTAGTCTTACCCTCTAATACCATGCCACACGCCATTCTAACCATTTTGCTGTAGTTCCTCCCTCCCAACCCAACTATCTTCTGTGGCATGCGGTGTATGCTGTACTTCAAATGCCCCACATACCTTGCATGCCATGCCGACAACATACAGACAAGGGTTATATGCAGCTCACTCACACTCACACATACTCTAAAAGGAGTCCCGTTGTCTAGCTAGCCCACCGACTGTGGCCAATGCGGCGTATGATGAATTTTTCGTGCAAGTTTTTTTTCAACCGAGATTTTCTTGTTGTGATACCAAGTCGATGAAAGCAAGCAAAGGCATAAAGTGTATTTAAAGAAGTTTCCTGTTCCCATTGGTTGGTAAAATTTTCTTGTTATTTACAATTTTAACATTAATATCTCGACAATATTATCACTTCATAAATAAAAAAACTTAGAAGAGACACACAGTTTATTTCGGTCCTTAAGAGACATAAAATGTTTAGCCATTAATCATAAATCAGAGGTCAGAGCTAGCGGCTATGGCATGAATTATTGCTATACAAACAGCTGCCGCTATTGCCTCGGGACATGGTTATTGTTGTTTTTCGTTTTCATTTTGTATAAATGCGTTGTCAACACTTTTAGGGGCAATTGGTTACTAAATTTAACGAAGGGATAAATTTGTAGTCTCAGCAATTCAATGAATTTCTCAACACATCGTGTGACTCTCAACTTTAAGGTAAATTGAAACAAAAACTGAACAAAGAACTAACCACAAACCAGTTGGTGAATTTTCCGGAACGTGAGGAGTTGCAACCCCCACTCCAGTCTTTAGACAGTCAAATAATCATATGCCGCATTGTTCTGACATTCCACTAGAGGCAGGTGAGTCAGGCAGAGGCCTTGTCTGTGTATTTTGACTGTACCTGTCATCTATGTCCGTTTGCAAAGTGAAAAACCTGTTTGCAAATCATTTCAGGGGTGTGGCACAGAAATGTAGAAAAATAGAAACGTTTCCTTAATTTGTATGCTAGTTTAGATCTTTATTTATCGGCTTAAAGTTGACATCTAATTTTGCGCTTATATTAATAAGCTATCTAATGCTTGAACACCTTACCAAGAATGGATCTACGCCTCTGAAATCAGTCTATGGCAATTCCGAGAGAAATGTAAATGGGAGAAATGTAGGGAGAAGTCTAAACTGCGGGCCTTTGGGCTTGATGGAGGGCAGCATGCGTCCTCAGATAGCTAGCATTTGCCATGCAGTGAGGCATGAAGCTGATTCTGCTGCTTTTGCCACTACCTCTAACTAGTTGGTTGGATGGTTGGTTAGATGGCCGCTTTTTGAATTTTACCACTAAGCATTTGCCAACAAAACGAGAGTCCAGGACTACACTGAAATTACCACAAATGCTCGTTGAGATCATGGGGGTCATTGTAATCATAATGGAATGGAGTCAAAAAAAAAAAAAAAATACAATTTACAACAAAAGAATATTACAAAAGAAGTCCTTGCTAAAATGGCGCCAAATTAGTCAAATTGTACAAGGTCTTATACAGGGTGTCTCTACTTAAACTTGATTACAATAACAATTGTCAACCATTTCATACATATATGAAGTCAATTGAGCAGACGCTGGACTTGTTCTCCAACTCCATCTCCGACTCGGTGTTCATCTTCATTTTTGGCAAGCAAACAAAAGCAATCGGCTAAAGCGTTCCTGTTCCTGTATCAACCTCCTGCTCTGAAGCTACTGCTTCGATTCTGCCCACGCTGACTGCGCTGCCATTGATGCGGCGCTTCTGCCAGAGATGCTGCCGCTGCGGCTGTGGCTGTTGCTGATGGACAAATGGCATCGCAAAGTGAGCAACTAAGCAGACAGTTTTTATGATTTTTCCTTTACTTTTTGTTGGGTTTTTGTGTGCTTTGTGTTTGTTTTGCAATTATTTCCCCTGCCTCATAGTGTGTGTGTGTGTGTGTGTGTGTGTGTGTGTGTGTGTGTCTGTGGACTGTAACAGCTTGGGCTGTCGACTGGTACTGCATTGAGCTGGTGGTTGCTGTTAACTTATGTCCCTTCCCCTGCCACCCAGCTTTCTTTTTGCCACATTCCATGGTTGACTGATTTCGCATTAGGTACAGGCACAGGCACATTATCATCCACTGGGTAGAACGGTTTCCACATTTTCACAGAGTGTGCGCGTCGTCGCTCTAATCCTTACCTTATCCCATCCTCGTCCTCAGCCACTCGATGGCAGCAGTCACTTAACAGTCTGACAGTCAAAAGGTTAGGCAAAAATAGACAAACAACTGACAGTCCCAGGCGGCTCAGAAGTTATCACTTTCCACTTAATTGATATCAGTTTCAGTTTCGGTCTCAGTTACAGTTTGGGTAAACTTTTCCTAACAACCCGCTCCAGTCATTTCCCCCGCCTTTATTCCCCCGAAACTCTATAGAAAACAAAAATTGGCAGGAGTCAAAGTGCAGGCGATGTAAATCCGCTTAAAGCGAAGTGGACTCATAAATTATTGATTTGCTTATGTCACCCAGGCAGCTCGCCCGGCCTGACGGTTGGTATTTATAAAGGATCAACAAGCGATTATGTCCTGCCAGCACTCAATTGACACTACCGTGGTCAATAGAGGTGAAGAGGGGATGGACACACAGAGTGAGGGCCGTGGATGAGGTAACAGAGTGCTGACAGATTAGCTGCCATATCATCTATCGGCAGCTATCTTTGCTCTGGCATTTGTATCTGTATCTGTATATGTATCTCTATCTCCATCTCTATCTCCGTATCTCTAACTGTATCTGCTTCTGTGGCCGCCTGCGGCTTTTGCATACATTATAGATGACCAACTCAAAAGAGTGAAAAAGAGAAAAACAAGTGGGAGTTGGGAGATAAACACGAATTGGTCACAATTTTTGGAATACTATTTTTGCCATTTGCATGCTCTCATCCAGCCCTACTATAAATAGTCATATTCATGGTCAACTCAATTGAGCAGTCCTTCCTATAGGTACCCAACCATACGGCCAATCTTGTTCCTTCCCTGCCGTCCTTTTTATTGGCCATTTCTGCTTTATTGCCTTGCCACATGTTTGCCATTTTCATGCTGATTTCCATTTTTGTTTCACTATTATTTTTATATCTTTACCAAAACAGGGATACATTCATTTTGTCCAAAAGCATGTTACATGTCAATGCAAGACTTGAAAAGGTCATCAGGCAATTAAATTGCTGCTTAAAATAGGACAAAAGCATTTGTGAAATAGATGAAAGTTTGAACTTGGTTACATTTGATCTTGATATGTATATAAAAGATTATTCTAAATATTTGATCTTTTACCAGTTCATAAAACATCTCAAGGCTGCATTTCGTTTAAAGAGATAAAACTATTTTCTAAATAAATGTTTGATTTCGTATTTTAACTTAAATTAGGTTGAAATATACTCTCTCTCGAAGAATTAGATTTCATATAAAGGTTCTAAGTTAAAAAGAAACTACCAAAAACAAGTGATTGTACGTCTATCAGATATTTCCCAGCAAAGTGGGGCTAGTTAGAGTGTTTGCATTTCTTTCTTAGGTGAGAAAATGTTGTTCTCTAAGATTATTTTGCTTACCTTTGCTATTCGATTAGATTGCGTGTGTGGCAGCGGTGCGTGTTTGCCTTCCTGAATAACCTGATTTTGAATCTTTGTTTTTCGTCTACTTATGTGCCATTTGTGTGCCTGCCACGTCAGCCTGTAAGTCCGCAGTCCGCAGTAGTAAGCGTGCTTGATGGCACTCAAAGATTTGCCATTTTTCTTTTGGTTTCCTTGGAACTGACCTAACTCTATAATTAAAGTTTCCCACTCTCGCTATTTCTGCATATCTTGTGGTTTTGGAAATGTGAATGGCTTAAGTATTTGGCGAGTTATCTTAACCAGCTTCTAACCAACAGCCTAACCAGGCGAGATGAACGTGTTAATCATTCCACTTGGCGCACGTTTCATCTTGGTTTCGCCATGGGTCATTTGAGGGTTCTGCCCCTTCATGGAGAACGCGTCCCCCTTAGCCACCCATCATCTGTTTGTCGTCATTTGTAGACATATTTGTTGTACAGTCCGCCCACTTTGTCACTTTGTTTGCCTTGTAGATGGTAGCTGGCTTTTATTTATTTGTTTGCCTTTTGTTGACAGCAATTTAAACGCTTCAATGGACCGCACCCCCGATTCCCCCCCAGGAACTTTTGTCACTCTTCTCTCTCCTTCATTTGTTTGTTAGAGAGCAAAAGGGTTTTCCAAATAAGTTTCACCTCGTAAATTAATTTCCCTTGCTCTCTCCTAGCTAGCTGGATACAAATTGCTTGATGTCAATGATGGAAAGGGCAAAAGTGGGGTAGATAGTAGACATCTGCTTAAGACATGACCTCCGCTAAAGGTCAGGACAGATGCTTAGAGGATTTACTCGCCGGCTACGCGAATTTACATTAATTTTCAACAAAATTGCCACAAATTAAATAACCATAAAAGCAAAAAAATAATCTAACCAAAAATTGTTTTGTTATTTAAATTAAAATTATTTAATTTAAAATGAACCGGAAAATGTATGTGGCCATTTGGATTTGTGCGTTGTTTTATTATAATTATATTTATTTCAAATGCAAATCAGAGGGCTTAACTAATTTTCATTTATTGATTAAACACACACAGATAGAGGGAGGAGGAGGGTTGACTAAAAGCCTTTTTGATTTATTTTGGCCACACAAATTTAAATTGGCCAATAAAATAAAAGATGGCTGTAACAAATAAAATTTAAACTTGACCGAAAAATGACTCTAAAATCCTAGGCCATCATCATATAATGAAACATTTAAACTTTCATCTTTAGGAATGGGCTTGCAAAATTGTTTATCTCCCTCATTGACTTTTATCGACGAGGGGCGGTGGGTGGTTTGCTGCTTGGTAACAACTTAAGCCCATGGCCAAATAGCTGATTTATGCTGCCTAACCCGCTGGGCCAGCTCTGCCTTTAGCTTTGTATACTGCTGTGGCTGCCGCCTCCACTTTGACATTGTTAAGGCGACTGACGCGCTTATCGCGTCAAAGGACATGTGATTCAATTTGCTTCGATTAGAAATTCCAATTGCCAGAAGAGAAGATGCCATCAAGAAGATGGAAAAGGAAGATGCCTGACTTGTCATGCCTGACAGATTTATAGATGTCGAGTTGAACCCTGAAATTAAAATGGCTTTTGCTCATCAAGTTCCGTTCCGGAGGATGAAGGCTCAACTTCGACTCGAACTCGCTAACAGTAACATCTGTTGGTCATGATGTGTTGTTCGAGTGTGCTTGAGTATGGGAAAAGTCGCAGTCTGATCTAACGATATATGTTAGCTTGGTTGGATGATTTTCTAACAAACAGCCAACAGTTTGATTTCCGGTTGCGACGCCGGTTCCAAGTTCGTCGACTAGACCACGACCACAACGACGACGACGGCGACGACGACGACGACGACGACGACGATGATGATGATGACAACACGTGCTTCCTGGTGCAGGACTTTTACTCTTCTTTATCCTTCAAGCAACTGTCACGTTCGCGTGCTGGAATGCTGTCAACTTTATTGGCCCCTGCCTTGCCAGTTTCCACTGTCAATCTTCAACCACGTAGCCCAAAACTTCCGGCCAACATATTTCTCCTTTCTTTTTTTCCATTTCTCAGTTCTGCTCCTTTTTTTTTGTTCTTTTCTGGATTTTTACTTTTTTTTTTCTCTCTCTCTCTCTCCGAGCATATGGCATATGGTAAATCGTTGCCAGCTACGCAATCAATTTGGCATATCGAATGACTTTCATGGCCTTTCATCCTGGCTGGCAGCTTCCAGCCATTATGTGCATTACATTGCACGTGCCTGCCCAGGACATGTTGGGGGGCGCGGCTGTTAAACGCTCTGGGAGCACAATTGAAAAATTAACAGTATTTATTTATGATGGCCGAAACGAAGTTCATGGGAGCGACGCGTAGGGGCATCGGGTTCGGGGTGCCGCCGCCCACTGCGTGACTCGCATGCCAAATGGGAAAACCAAAAGCAAAAAAACGAAAAACACAAAATAAAAGGTCAGAGGGCAAAAATTTTTTAATTGCTACGGAAATTGTTGATGGAATTGACGTTGTGAAAGCCAATTTCCAATAAAGAGTGAGTAAGGGGGGTACGAAAGGATACCCAATTGTTGAAGAATTTCCATGAAATCGTCACTCTTGAATATACTATACAAATTTCAATGATGAAGAACAATTTGCAAAGGAATAACAGGTTTTCCTTTAACGTATTAAGAGCGAGTTATATCTTTATACCAGATAAACTGTACTCAAAATGTTAAGTAAAGAGAAACGTGCCAAATATTATGTGAAGATGGAAAGTGTCGAGCATAACCTATGGCTTTTGAATTCGGATTATCTGGTTAGTGAGTTGTAAGTCTTATAAACCAAATTACAAGCAGGTAACCAGCTAATAGATAAAAGGATCAAATATGTTGTTTACTGTGCTATATGAGATTACCAACTACGATTTTTCATTCACCTGGGGCCATTAGCCATTCGCTTTGTTATCAGTAGCAAAGGTAAAATGGAAATCAATGCAAAATTATAGCGCATTAAAGTCGTAAATAAAACCCGATCAGACACACACACATTTATATACAACAAGAAAAACGAGACTACAAGTAAATGCCAGACGGAGCTGGTCATTTATTTAATTTTTCGCACGATTTCAACATTTACCGGTTTGCCCTTATGAAAAGGCCGCAGGACGCTCACACACAAGCGCACACAATGGAGAAGGAAGTGAATTTGTTGGTCCGGGGATGTTTAAGGGTAGGGGAGGGAAAAGTAGATAGAAACATCAGTGAAATGACCGCAAAGACAGGCAAACTCTGAGTAGGGATAAGAATGAATGTGGCAAGGAAAAAAGGGTGGGAGATGTAAAGTGGGCATGTGGCAGAAGCGTGTGAAGTGCCAAGCAAATAAAAGAGGTTGGCAAGAGGGACAAGAATAGGTCATTCACACACACACACACAGAGAGAGAGACAAACAAATGCAAATACAAACACAAAAAAAATGAGGAATTTTTATTTGTCAAGTAAAGTCGACAAGGAAAGCAAATGGAATTACCTCCAACCCCCATAAAAAAGAAAGTAAAAGTGAAAAAAAGAAAATTGCAAGATATATGCAAATTTCTTTCACCCATTTTTACGAGTAAAATAAAATTCATAAATTTACAAAATACACAAAAAAAGTGTTGAATTTCAAAGAGAAGCAAATGCAAAAGAAATTTGTACCAAATCAAAAGTGAGAATTGACTGAAAGCAGCGAGTGAGAAGGATATAGTAAATAAGAAAGAGAAAGCAAGAAAGTCTCTTGCAACATGAGGGTGAGTTAACAGCGACCAGCATCCAGCAGCAGCAGCTGTTACAGTCCACACTCTGCGGCAGGGGAAATAATTGCAAAACAAACACAAAATATCTAGAGAATGAAAAGAAAAAGGAAAAACAGCAGAGGAAAATTCATAAAAAGTGCCGCGAGAATCTGTTTTGTTGGCTGCTTAGTTGCTCACTTTGCCGTGCCATTTGTCCATCACCAACAACCAACAGCCGCAGCGTCAGCACTCCTGGCAGAGATGCCACAAGAGCAGCAGCGCAGTCAACGTAGGCAGAACCAAAGCAGCAGCAGCAGCAGTAGCGGCAGTAGCGGCAGTAGCAAGGCAGGAGGTGGATCCAGGAACAGGAACGCTTTAGCCGATTGCTTTTGTTTGCTTGCCAAAAATGAAGATGAACACCGAGTCGGAGATGGAGATGGAGAACAAGTCCAGCGTCTGCTCAATTGACTTCATATATGAAATGGTTGACAATTGTTATTGTAATCAAGTTTAAGTGGAGACACCCTGTATAAGTCTTTGTACAGTTTGACTAATTTGGCGCCATTTTTGCAAGGAGTTGTTATGCATTATTTTGTGCTGTGCATTTTTGCCCCATTATGATTACAATGACCCTCATGATCCCGGCCAGCATTCGAGTCTTGGCCTCTGTTTGCCCTGTCCCTTTTTGTTAGCAAATGCTTAGAGGTGAAACCAAAAAGCGGCCAACCAACCAACCAACCAACAGACCAACCAGTTAGGACCAGCCTCATGGAAAATGCTAGCTATCTGAGTCCTTGTCTAGCAGCCCGCAGTTTACGATTCCTCTGACTCATTACCTCTGTCCCTTTGTCGCTTAGAATGCCCAATGTCTGATTTGAGAACGGGTTTGCTCTTTGCAGTTGGACATTCAAATGCATACTCATTGGATGTATACAGAACAGATGATATTTTGCCCTTTTCCCCTTTTTCCTCTTTGTGGTGCTTACCTGCCCCTGGTCTCCGTAGAGGACAATGCGGCGTATGATTATTTGACTGGGAGGGTTTTTTCTTTTTTTTTTTTGGTTTCTATTCACCCTTTTTTCCTATGTGGTTTATTCTTTGTTCAGTTTGTTTTAAGCCAACTTTAAAATTGAAGAGAAAGGCTGAAACGTGTCGCCAACCAACCAACCAACTGACGGAAGTTCCTCAATTGACTGCGCGCTGCAATCACAGAATCTAAAATCAACGTTCTGCAATGTTTTCAACGTGTTTTTTTTTGTCTTTTATTTTTTGAAGGACACAGTTTTGATACTCGATGTCCATCTATTGCTGTACAATCTTTCTATAGGGCCTTCCGATTGGCCAAAAAGTGTTGACATGGCCATTTCTCCATGGACTTCCTGCCCAGTGGATTGGGTTTTACAGTTTTTGATTAATGGTCATCGCTTCAAGTCCGGTGGCGACTTTTTTATTTGGCAATTATGTTGTTTAGACTTTTGTACAGATTTTGCACCTCGAACATTTTTCATCTCCACCCCTGCTTAGGACGAGGACCAGGTCCAGAATCATCATCATCATCATCCATGTTGTTGATGCCTCTGGATTTCGTCCACTTTTTGGATTTTGATTTCATGTTTCGAGGCTTGTCAGTGACATGCGCCGTCATTAATTCTTCTTCTCATCCACTTCTAAACTGAGATGATTCCATTTTTCAAACTGCCTTTTTTTTTTCAGTTTTAGAGATTTTTTCACTTTGACATTTGACAAGTGTTTCCGTTCAACAAAAGGTGTCTAAAAGCATAGCACATCTTGGGCAAATTGATCTAGCTAAGGCCAAAGATGGGTAACGAAAATTTATGTAAAATCAGATGCCTTTTCAAAGTATGTATATTTGCAATTCGAGATAGCGCAAAAGATAAAACGTTAACGCGTGGCACACGTTCCTTTCCCATGCCACAAAACTAACCCAGCAGCAACTACATTTCATCCCCATATTGGTAATTAGCACATTCAATGCGAACACGAATTGCCGATTAAATGAAGCGTAAAACTCTATTTCTGGCCAACCATGGGAACATTTGTTTTTAGAGCTACATACATGGGACTAGAACAATGAATAAATGGTTCATGTGACTGATATTAAAGGTAATGCTTGGCCAACTGCCATTGTGTTCCATCATGGGGCAGGGGACTTTCCAAAAAGGGCGATAATAATACCCAAAACTTGCGTCTGCCCATAATCAATTCCACATTCTCCTTGAATCCTTGGTCGTAGGTGCTATCTTTATAACGATGGCATGTGCTATTCCGGAAAAGCATGATCAGTTGATATACCAATTGAGCAATGGCCAATACAGTTAAAAAGAAATTCAATTTGATAATGCAGGAACTAACTATTTGCCAGAAATGTTCATCCACAATTTCTTGCCTAATTAGGCCCCAGATGCTAAATAATATAAGTGAATCGGCAAAAAACAATGATTTCGCATAGTACGACTCAATCGTATTGAAAACCAAACATATACCACTGCCCAGACTCAAATGGAATAGCATGCAAATGAAATACCGATGATTATTATGTCCAATGCAATTGGCTGCAAATGTGCAATGATGATCCCGTTTCAGTGTACACCGTTTGCAGGCTCGGCAATGCCAGGAACGAGGTGGCACCATCATATGGCAATGGGTGCACAAATGCCAAAAACGGGCTTCCTTTGGCGGCGGATGCTGCCGATAGTCGGGCAAACTCTTCATTGAGTTATCCGTTAACCAGCACATTAAAAAGTTACCAATTATATTGTGCAAAATATAGATGCTCAACAGGCAATAGGATGTGTATTTCCAACTTTTTCTATCACACAATATTGGCAAAATGAACCACACTTCGTAAATGAAGAAGAAAAGGGTCATGGCCATCAGCAACGAGAATGAAATCACATGCAAAATGTTGATAATTCTATCGCCATGATTCTCCATTAAACGAAAACGATCATTGAATGTGGGCAATTGACACATATTGACTTTCTCTTAAGGGAATTACTTATAATTTAATATGAAAAATACAACATTTTGAATACAACAAAAGTTATGAAAATTGGTTTATCTCTAATGACAAAAAATGCAAACAACAAATATAAATAGACCTGACTTGAATAAGGGGTCTTGTTTTTCCATATAATTAACCATCATCCTTGCTTAAATATAATAACTTTTCGTTATTATACTTGTCGAAAAGTATTGTGGATTGGTAGGAACTTTCTAAGGATTTTACAACCGTTTATTATACATGGCAACTATTGGCTTTTTCCTAAGTTCTTTAATTACATTTAGTTGGTTAATTGATATAAAATGTAATCAGGTTTTAGTTACAGGGTCTTTAAAGTTTTCCACTGGCTACCATCATGGGGCAGGGGGCTATTCAAAAATGGCGACAGTAGTGTCCAAAAACGACGTTTGCCAAAAATCGATTCAACATTTTGCCAAAATCCAATGTCATACGAACGATCTTTCATTTTATAATTCGTGCTATTCCGGTTGACCATCACCATTTGAGCTATCAGTACAGAAGTTGGCACCATGAAGGCAATTACATTGAGTTTTGCTATTAACGATGTTAATAGTTGCCAACTATATTGAGAGGAATCGATATCAATATTATAGCCCCAGAAAATGAGATGCAGCCACAGGGGGTCGGTAATCAATAGAGAATGGGAATACCATGCTTCAGCTATACAATAGGCGAAACAAACAGCTGTTGCCAAACTGAAATAGGCCATCAGGCAAATAAAATATCTATGATTATTATGTCCAATGCAATTGGCGATAAAAGTGCAATGATGATCGCGTTTCAGAGTGCAACATTCGCAGACTCGGCAATGCCACGACCGAGGCGGCATCTTCAAATCACAATGCTTGCAAAAGTGCCACAAATGAATATCCGAGGGCGGCGGCTGTCGTCGCGAATGGGGCAAGCTTCTGAATGAACTGTCCGTTTGCCAGCAAAAAAACATATTACCGAATATATTGTGCAGGAGATATATGGCAAATAGGCAGAAAATACGATAATTCCAATCATTCGGATCGTGCACGCTGGCAGCTGTGAAGCAAATGGTATAAATGGTAAAAAAGAGTATTATAAGAATCAACACGGACACCGATATCGACTGTAGGACAGACATTGAAGCATAGAACGGGGAAAAGTCTAAATTGAAGTAATTTGTTTTCCATTAATTTTTGTTTTGTTTTTTCCTCTAAATGACATAATCGCATCAGGCAATGAGTTGAGTTAATATTATTTTTGTTTTTTGTTATCACAGTGTGTCGTTTGGGGGAGGTCTGACATAAAATTCAATTTTCTTTTATTTTTAAGCGGCTTAAAAATAAATTGCTTGATTAATTGTATATGTGGGAGTTGATATAATAAGGCTTAGGATTTCTCTTATTTTCCTTTGTGGTTTTTGTTTTTATCAAGTGTGTGAGTACTTGAGGGGTTGACTTTGAATCAGTAACTTAACTTTTTCAAACTATGGTAAGAGAAATGTTTCATTTTGATTCAAAGAGTTTTGATAGGACTTTTACTGTATTTTTTTGAATAATGGTTATAATAATATGGCATATGCATGTTATTACAATGTTTTCCATTTGTTTTTTTTTTTTTTTTTGTGTTGTCATCTAAGCAAAAATATAAATTATACAAACAGCTGTTGTGCCAAACCTTCCTTCCCACAGCCTCTAGCCCCATTTGGCCAGTCAGTCAGTCAGCCAGGTTAGACCGCAAACGTCAGGAGTCTAGAGCGAGAGAGACTATACAAATGTTGTCTATTTCGCATAAATTTTTATGAATTATTAATATGAACTAAGCATTTGAAATGCGCAGCTTTTGGCGAGAAGAGAAATGAAAACGTACGGAAATGCGGTTTTCCATTTCAGTTTGCGGTGAGCTCAGGTGGAAATGAAGGGAGTGAGTGGATTGTGCTGTATTTTGCTTTTCGTTTGCATAAAATATATCTATGTGTAGAGTATGTATGTAGATATATGTATATATACCTATTTGTATACAAAAGACTGAGGGATAATGTGTTTGCTTTCTTTGCCACACACCGGAAGTAAACAAACAGCCATTTTACTTGCCTGTCTTACCATTTCCTGGCTCTCGCATCTCGCTCTCTTACTTATATACTTTGACTTTAGTCTTGCAGCTGTCAATGTGTTGTTCAACCTGTGGCTCGACTTTTTTACAGCTTTGACTTTTCTTACTGTTGCTGTTTCTTTGACTTTGCGTGTGCCACTTGAAGTCATTAGCATAAGAAACACAAGCAACGAAAAGAAAAGCCAGTTGCCAACTGCTTTTGGCCAAGTTTTCGCATAATTGCAGAGTTTGCTGCTAATTTAGGACAACTCCTCGACCAGTTGTCCCCGCTCCGGTCTTTAGCTCTTCATTTCGCAAACTCGTTGGTGGCGGTGTCTTTGTTTGATTTCATTAGCCCGAGTAATGTGAGACGTTACTGCCGCGCTGTCAACTTCAAGCGTATCTGCAAAGTTTTGTCTCAGTTTTTTTTTTGCTTCTTCAACTTCTTTCTGCGCATTCTTTTTTTTATCCAGTCTCATTTCGGGTCCTCAACTCTGTAATTTGCAAGCAATTACCTGGCGACGTCCTCGACGTCGACGACTTCTTTTCACCTGGCACCCTAAAGGCATCCAAAAATGTATAAAAAGAAAAAAAAAACGAGAAAAATAAACGTACAGAATGTAATTGAGTTTGAAAAATGTTTAAAATTAGATATAAGAAAATGAAATGTGTGTGCCAGGGCAAAGCGTGAGCAGTTTATTAATTAGATTACAAGTGAAAGCGCAGAGAAGTAGGCTAACATTTTATAGGGATGTTTGAAATTGTAAAGATATCTTTAAATTGTTTCCACAAAAGTGGGCTCAAATAAAAAGTGTTATGCCGCCTTAGGGAAAGTTTATAATTTACGTCACAAAATAAGAATTTCGCAAGAAAATGCGACCATTTTTGTCAAGTTATGATATTAACTTTCCATCAAAAATTGCTAAAAATATATCTTTAAATCACTGTTATTATTATGGCCACAGTTTGTGCAATTAAAGTTTTATTTATCTGATCATTTAAATTTTAATTTAGCCTACACATTTCAGAAGGCAACATGCCCTCGTAATTATAATAATTTTAATATGTTTTATATTTTAGGTTAAGGTTTTTCCTTACGCTCTCTCAAGTTCCACGTTTACTCATTGCTCGCTCGTCTCCTCTCTTTCGGCAATTAAATTGCAAATGCTGAGCATTTATTTATTTTCTGTGCTATTTATTTAAACTTTGCGGTAAACATTAATTTATTTAACATACTACACAGACGAAAGCAACGAGCAACGTTTCTAGCTGAGTCACAGCTGTTCCTTGCATCATTTATTTCAATGCCTGGGCACCTGGCTTGATCTCAATTTATTGTGCATCTTAATGAACCATCAAGCGGCAATTGAAGGCACCTATTGAGATGGCTTGGGAGCAGTCAACGTTGCGTATGAGCGATTTTCTAAAGCGACCAAAACATCTGCTGCAGCTGCTGTTGCTTCTGCTTTTGTTGCTGTTCCTTTTAAGCCAAAAAATACATATAAATATTTTTGGGTATATAAAATATTTCCCACTTGCCACACACACACCCAGAGGGAATCGTGAAAACGTCTCGTCATTTGTGCAAAATGAGTTGAAATTTCAGTTGCAAAATATTTTCATTTTCATTTTTGTGCTTCGTTTCGTGCTCTGTTCTGTGTTCTGTGTGTGTGTTCGTTTTTTCGTTTTGGATGAACTTTTTGTGAGAGTGCGACATATTTTTCACTTCACGTTTTGGTGTTTTATTTCCCCCGTCGTTTTTCCATAAATTTTTCATTTTGTTTGACAATGTTTTGCGCCTTCGACATGTGTTTGCAATTTGCATAAGGTGTGGGGCAAAGGCAATGTGTGGAGAGGGGTTAGGTGCTGGTATAGATGTTGTAAATGTGTGACATCAGGTTGATTGATACTTGCTACCCTCTAAACTCAACGAGTATTTACATTTCATAATCAAACATATTTGATGAAAATTTATTACACATTTCGTTTTAATATTTTTAACACAACATATTGCCAAATGTTTGGCTATAGTTTATGTAAAAAAGTATTTAATACATTTACAATGCACTGACAAAACGTTTCGATGGCACAAATTGACATCGTCCGTGCTCCCTCTCTCTCTCTCTCTTACTCCATTTGCTTTCTATACATTCGTTTGGTCCATATGAAAAATTGAAATTGTAATAGTGAATACTGAATGGTGGAAATTTGGCTATGACATATTTTATTTTTTCTTGTTCTCTTTACTTTTTTCATTATGTTTGCTATAGATTTATTGCAAAAGTTTTCTGATTACTTTTTGTGCCATTTGCCTGGGCATACATTTAAACCCCGCTCCGTTTTGCGCCTCTCTGAAGCACGCTCAATTGTTGATTGACTTTGTGCCGCACGGCCCTGGGCAAACAGCTGGGTTCCATTCAGTATATAGAACTCAACTATTTATTTAAAGGTTTAGGTCCAGCTATCTCTCTCTCTTTCTGCCTTTCTCTCATTCTTTCTCACTCTTTATCACCTTCTGCCTTTCCCATATATAGATTTAGTTGGTAACTGGGGAGGAAAAAAAGTAATTAAAAACTAATTAAAGTAACAAAAATGCGCCAAAGCATTTAATAAAAATTTAAAACTTAATTTCAGTAAATACCAACGACAGCAACAGCAACAACAACAACAACGACGAGGAAATGTCATGTGATAGGTAGATAAAGAGAGTGAGGTAGAGCAAATGACAACGCAGATAATTAGAGCAAAAGAAAAAGAAAAACCGAAACCAAGGCAGCAAAATGAAGGAGACGTGAGAGTTGTTAAGACAGGGAGAAGCGCGCACCTGACTTTGTTCTAGTGTCGCCAACCAACGTCGCGTATGAGCAATTAGTAGTTAATTGTAAAGTTACCCCAGGCTTCTGCCACTCCCCTCCGCCTTTCACAGTGCCAACGCTGCTACTGCTGCCGTCGGTGTTGTGGAAAAATGTGGGAAACCCGGAAGCCTGCAGTCATGACATTGATGATGAGTAGGTAGCTGCCACAAGGGAGCGCAGGAGAACAACCAGAGTCAACTGCGTTGGGTGCCAAAGCCAACGTAATTAAGTAGCAATTTTTGCCACTGCAGCTGAATTTTTTAGCAGCCAATGATACGTGTCTGGATAGTGTAAGCGTTTATGTGAAGATTTTTGTGATAAATTATCACGCGTAATTAACGTATCAATGGCACCGAGAGACAAAGGACATGGCTGAAATAGGAATAAGCCATAATGACATCCATGGTCAATGTGCACATCTATTATTCATAACTAAATTCATAACTCAGATCAGTCTCGCACACGGTCAACTTCTTACTCATTCATAATTATCATGACATTTGTAAAAAAAAAAGCTGTTCTATACAAATGACCATAACAATCCAATCAAGAGAAACGCCACCATGGGAGTCAACAACAGATCTAAACAGGTCTAAATGGACAAATGACTAGGAGAGATCGACCTACAAAAACTATATAATTTTGTGTAGAATACTAATTACTAATACAGTGATAGCTAATCACATCAATAGGAATGCTTAATGCAGACTGAAATGGATATTATTTTATGTGATAATCAAAAAGCATTTCACAAAATGATGCATCTTTTTACTTACATGGGATGTTATGACCCCTTTTTCGTTAAAAATAGATAGCAAAAAGAATTCAGTAAACCTCAACCAATGTCAAAACAAGTAACTAAGTCACTTTGCTAATTGGTATCAACGGCTAGGTGCAACAGCCGATTAGCTAAGAAGAAAAGATAAACTCTTAGTGAACCATTTAAAAGGACAACTAACCATGAAATGAACAATGCGAAATAAAAAGGCCAAATAAAAATCAAACACGGAGAATAAAGAAATAAATAGCAAAGTGGCTATGCCCAGACACACAGCCCACAGACACTCATTGGGGAACAGAACGGAGAGTTTCCAACCAAGACCACTTATGTAAGTAAGAAGAAACAAAAGAGAAACAAAAAAACATAAAAAGAAGCAAGAAGAGCGCAAGAAGGGTTGACAAAAATCAAACAATGAAAATGCTGTTCAATAAAAAAAAAAAAAGAAGAAACAACTAAGCAGATAAGAAGGCGAAAGGCACGCCAAAGGCAAGGGCAAACAGAGTAAAGCTGTCCAGGCACTACAAAGAATGCCCAACAAGAGAAAGTATCCGCACCTTAGAATATCCAGTAAACATTTTATTATTATCTATTAATAACATTGAGTAGATAACTCAAAGGGTTTTAGTTTTCATGTGGCCAATGTTAACATTATGTTTTTTTGTATGTTTAAACTAGTAGGGATTAATTAATTCAATTAAAATAATTTACATCGATGTCTGTTTAATGCTAGCTAAACTATTTACTAGTTTTAGTAAAAACATACAGATGAGAAGGTCAAATTAAACTCCCACATTAACTCATTCAGGTACAGGGTATACAGGCGCAAGGCAAAATGAAGTGGCAATACACATACACTCACAAATATGCAGACTAATGCTAAAGACATAGGAAAATGAAATTTAAGCCCAGTTGAATTGCAAAAAACGTAAAGGAAAACAAAAGAGACACAAAGAGAAAAGCAAGGAAAAAAGCAAACAAAAAAAAAAAAAAACACGGAAAAACGAATAAATGACAAGGACTAAGTAAAGTGTAAGAAAAATCAAGTGCGTTACACTTGACTCGATGGCCACTCAATTCTCACGTTTACGAAAGTTGAGAAGAAATTCAATAAATGAGTGCAAATCTCAATAGCAGCATCCATCTGGACAAGTTTGCAGAGAGGACGAAAGATACACAGAGCACAATGAGAGATGAGATGAGAGAAAAACGAGAGAGCAAAGCTTGCGTAGAAGCTTTGATTTTGCAGCTTTGAGTATTTAAATTGGAAACTGAGAGACCGTTAAGAGAATGTCCTGCTCTCTTGTGGCATAAACTTTCTCTTAATTAAGGCTAACATTTTTAGCATTGTAGATGTATTTTTATATGTGTGGGTATTTTAATTAAATAATTAATTATGCAATTGTCCATAATTTGCATATATTTATAATTTATATAAATATATATATTTATATTTATAAATATTTTTAAATATTAACAAATTTGTTCTCGTTTATAATTTCAAAATCTATTTTATGTTTTAAATAAAGTTACTTTTGAATAATATAAATTTAGATTTAATATGTGAAAATGCACTATCAATTGTTTGATTCAATTGCCAATTATTTCATTTGCATATTGTTACGAAAACAAATTGTATTGATTTTGGTTTTTCTTATAAATGTTTTTTATTGCTAGTTAAATGTCTAAAGTATTTAAAGGGACTTGCCTTAGTCAACAGACAAATTGTAAATAATTAGCCATCATTGACAACAATGTTTGGTGCTAGAATATATGTATAAAAGACGAGCTGCTTGCCAAAAGGACGCTTTCCTATATAATAATATTTAATATTTATAATATTTAAAACGCTTCCATCTAATGCAATTTTTAATTCCCAACAAAGATACTGATGAAACATTCTTCTAGTCTAGCGTCTAGTCGCTCAACTAATCCTTTTTAATTTGCTACCGCGTTCTTTGAACTTTTATCCCACAGACATAGACACAGCTGCAGTCGGGCCTAATGCTTTGTGTGTTTTTCATTATATATAAACCAACGACACACACACACACAATCACACATACTAGCAAACACACCCATACATAGACAATATATGTATGTATGTATTCGCTTCAAGAAGGCAACTGTCGTTTTGCTTTGTTATGTTCTGTGACTGTTTTATTGTAAGATTTTTAATACGCTTTCTTGCTTTTGTCTCCACACACACACACACACGATATGTCATTGTCCTGTCAAAGGTTATGGCCTTATTTGGCTTTTGACATTTCTCTGATTCTTTTTCCACCTCTTTGTGTGCTGACCGGGTCACCCGCAGTCATTTAATTGGAAATGCAAATATCAAATTTCAATTACAAACAACTAATTAGATTTTCGTGTCAAGTTTTTCTGCTCCATCATTCATCATGGGAATAAGATTGAAATTGGTTTGGGAACAAGAATGAGGATGTTGTGAATGTGGATGATAGCAGTGGATAGAACTTTATCGATTTGCCTGGGTGTTGGCTAACTCGCACTTAATGAAATCATTTAGCCAGACACGCAATATCAAGCATACGCCATGTGGCAAAAATTCATTGACTTCTGGCTATGAAATGAAAATGTTTAGTCAACTGTAACCCCTGGGATCCACATTCCCGTAACGAACAACGGACGATACCAGCAACGACAGTTACAACAAAAACAAAAACATCAAAAACAACATCATAGAAAAAACAACAACAACTCTACCATCAAGTCATCTAAGTGAAGGTATTTTTAAACCTAGCACAATCTTCCCAGGCTACACTTCGACTCATGGAAATTTCATTGAGGCCCACAGGTTGGCCAACAACCTAACTGTGGTAATTACTCACACTTGACCCCAAAGGGTTAGGAAAATTGTGCTCTGACTGTGCAGGTACAGCCTTCTGCAACTTCATAGGTTTAACAACTGAGCAGGGTAGATAAATTGAAATTTTTGTTTAAAGCCACTGGTGAAAAGTGACCTATAGGGTCAAAAATAAGCCAATTGAACTTGCTTAGGCATGCAGGAAGGCAGTCGGAACAGATAAAAAGCTTAAAATTATAAAATGGTGCGAAATATGTGGTTATCAACCCTCAGGCGAATCTGACATGAAAATGGGGTCAACATGTTGTTAGAGTTTGCTTTAAGAACTAGTTTGACTAGTAAGTTAAGTAAACAAACCATGTTTGGTCTAATATAAGATTAGAAAAAACAAAAACCAACATAAATTAAAAATAGGGAAAACAAAGATAAACTGAAGTAAACCAAGCCAAAGAGAAAGTTATTTAGATATTAATTAGTAAAACGAGAAGATAAAGAAGTTAAGATTCGGTCAAGTAAGTTTAGATTATGTAAAATGAGTTTAGTTTGAACTGACCAATAAACTTGTCGATGATGTAGAAATTAGTAAAACTTTATTTGTCGAGTAGAGATATTACACATATGAATTAATAATAATCACCCAACTCTCCAGTAGTCTGAATTCTCTGCTTGACATTTTTTATCGGTTGCCCTTTCTACCGAATTGATTAAGTGCTTGGCTACTTCAAGACCCGCTCCATGGCCATAATGTCATTCGATTTCTTCGACATTCGTACATGGCAAATACAACTTGGCTCAGGTTATTAAGTAAATGTAGCCAGGCACAACTTTGCTTGCACATAAATTCACTTGATTTTGTTTTCTCTCCGGCCTGTTGGTAGTTCACACACACAAACACACATATATACTCTAACCAACACATACCAACACATAAACAATACTTTATTTACAATGTAATGGCATATAAAATGGCTGCTTGTGTGTGTGTGTGTGCTTTGTGGGTTTATTTGCCAGCGGTCAGTTGCTTAATTTCTACGTTTTTATTTTTGCCACAATTTCACTTGCTGCAGTTGCTCTGTTTAGATCTGGGTGTGTGTTTTTGTGTGCGTGTGTGTGTGTTCATTTGTGGGTGTGGTCAGACACCCCATTACGCCCCTAACTTTTCTCGTTTTTGCTTTTCTTATTTATTTTCGTAATAACAATAAATTACATTTTTCTTCGGTTTTTGCTCTGCTGGTCTCTGTGCGTGCGTATGTTTCCTGCGTGTGTGCCTTTGTGTGTGTGTATGTGTGTGTGCTCATTTGCTAAGTTGTTTTATGTGACTGTCGCTTGTTTGTGGCTTTTTGACATTATTTGGATTAAGCATATAAATCCTTCGGCCTGCGACTGCCCCCAGCATCGAAACTGGCCAATATTTATAAAACTTTGATTTTAATTTCGAATTTTTCTTCTTATAAAAGGGAACAGCATAATCCAATCAGGACTGGAGAAACCATTGTACAGTTGGATTCGATTTAAAACATGTCTCTTGTATTTTTGCAAATTTAATGTCGCGTAGGATTAATTACTTTTCTGTCAACCAAATATTAAATCTTTCGACTTATCGATGACAGTCTTGCAGGAATTAACTGAGATAAACTGGTAGATTAGGAATGACATGAATTATTTAACTGATAGCATAGAAAAATCTCTTAATTAAATAACAATTTCTGTTTAAAAGTCGAGGTATTTCCTTTACTACAAATATTTTTATTCTTGCCCATCTCCATTCGTTTCAGTAATCTTACATATTAGCAAAAAGTCCGAAAACAACAAAAATATACGACAAATTTTCAAAGTAAATATTTGCTGTAAGCATATTGAGTATCAAAGGTAGCAAATGAAATTAAAATGTTTAAAGAAGGACAAAAGGCAAAAATGTTTTAAATATAAAATCCGAAACAAACTGAAAATAAAGACACAGAAAAGATTTCAATTACAAATGCAAGTTAGAAGGTCACACAGGTGTAAAACAAAAATGAAAATGTATTTATGTGGTTATACACTTTCATTCACAATTATTTTGATCAAATTTTGCAAATGTTTTATTTCTTAAGTAAATCCCTAAAAGCATGCTATGAAAATTGTGAAGAGAATCAAATTATTTTTCCGGGTCTTAAAGCCAAATTCAGGCAGATGTGTTTGTAAGCATGCATGTGTGTGTGTGGGCCTAGAGGACGTGGCATAAATACAAGGAGGATGAAACATAAGACGAAGAAGAAGCGGCAATGGCCATAAACAAAGCTGGCAGACAATAAACTTGTTGAGATTGGAGAGGGCTGCGCCTGCTTTTTATGCTCTCGCGATACATTTTGTCGCATTGAGGACACACACAGAAGCACATACACATACGCACTCACACTCACACACATGCATACAGATTCACATTTACTCAGATAAGAATGCCAACCATTAGGCTTAGTTGCGATTTGCGAAATATGGCCTGTGTGTTCTCTCTTCCTCTCTCTCTCTCTTATTCGCACACTATGTATTAGTGTGTGTGTCTTTCATTCATTCGCTTCGTACAATTTCGTGATTCGTGATTGCCTGCCATAAACTGTTGCCTACTTTCAGGTGCCACCTAAATGGCAAAGTTTAGCCTAATGGCGCTAAAGTTTAATGCAATTTTAATGCACCAGCACCAAGAGAAGCTGCAATAACAGCAGCCAAGGTAGCAAAGGCAGCAAAAGCAGCAACGTAGCTTGCCACAGAATTTTGTTAATTTTCCAACAGCTTGGCGCTGGCACATTTCGCGCTCAAGTTTTTAATTAAGCTAGAGCTGACACATTCAAAAGCACACACACGTACAGATCTAGTCACATTTTTCTATTCATTCCATTCATTCTCGCTCCATCATTGCATTCATTTTTTCAACATTCCAAAACAATCCGCCAAAAGAAAAAGTCTGTAACTATTTGATGTTGCGATTTTGTATGAAAACTTTTTTCACTATGTGGCAAAATATGTTGTATGTTTATTAGCTGACGAAACCAAAAATGGTCTTCATTATACATATTGCTCCGGCTCCAGGAGACCTTCTAATTCAAATTGCTTAACCAGCATTTTTACAGAGTCCTGTATGGCCTCATTGAGGTAAAGGCGACGCTTCATATTAATGCCACGCGGCTTGTCCGACAGAAGGGCTGCAAAATCCGCATCCGTCTCATCTGTATTAAGTAAAACAGGTTGCAGAATCAGCCCACAATGAACAGCTAAAAAAGAAAAATGTTAAGCTGGAGCTCCATCTTTTTAATTAGTCCTCACCCACCATAGAATCTCTTTTGCTCTGAAGCCAAATGAAATTTTTTTAAGCTGGGTAAACGTTTCCCTTTGAACTTTAGTCTCTTAATTTGCTCTCTAAATGATTCATAATAAAGACATCTCAGTTGCATTTGTTTGCCACTTCTCACGCATTCAATGGCCGAGGTATTGATCAAATGATGTATGTCCAATGTGGGTGAACCCCAAAAGGCATATTGAAAGTCAATTAAAAGGACATCAATTGGCTCATTATTTTCATATTTAAACATCATATTATTTGTCCAAAGATCACCATGCGTCAACACATTAATTTGATCTTCTTCTGGCCGAAAGCATTGCAATCCCAAAGACATATAATGCGGTGCAAGTTGCTCCAATCGAGTTGTACTCTTCTCATAGCCTGGTTGACTCCGCAAATATTCGGCACAGGCCCTGAGACATCCTACAAAATAAGTCTGGAAACTTTCTGTATATTGATTAAAAAAGCCGCGATCAAATCGATTCAATGATTGTGACTCGTCCTGCATAATCATCGAAGCTGCTTGCAATTTGGCCAATTTGTTTAGTACTAATCGCACATGTTGCTCATCTAAACGATTTAATCTCGATGCCATCTTGTAACCTTGCATACTTAAATCCTCCATTAGCAGGGCTCTATGTTGATGATCTATATGGTATATTTTCGGACAAAGTTGTTCATTGGCCAACTCTTGCAGCCTGGGCATAACATTTTCGTAAATGTCCAATTCACGATTGAATATGTCATAAGGAGCTTTCCTTTGTTGTGTATCCGAATCTTCATTTTCCAGCTCAGTTTTTGCCATTACATAATCAATGTAATCCACCTGGCTATTACCACGTTTGGATACAACTCGTATGCGTGTCAATATGGCTCCATAGTTCTCGCCTCGCCCTAATGCTGATTCAAGATTCACAGACTTCACTTGAAGTTCATCGCTTTGATAATAGACACGAAGTACTTGCTGAAGATAGCTATTATTTAGCCAAGCAGCTGTCATTGTCAAGAGCAAAAAGTCAACTAAATTTGCTTGAGAAGGTGAGAAGTCCGACTAGAATTCTGATAAAGTTTTGTGTGATAAGTGATAAAGTTATTTTATGGATGTAACTAGAGATCAACTTGTGCAAATGTTGATAACACCAAGAGAAATTTCTTTAAACTCTTTAGAATCAAATTTTAAATGAAAGCTTTGTTGACAGTGCATAACAGGAACAGCTTTACTTTAAATGAATATCACATATTTATTATTTTATCTCATTTTTTTTTTAATTAAATAAATACAAACCGTTGGAATTTTTTTCCAATTTCCAGTATGTTTACATATTTATTCTTGTTCAATTAGATTAGTGAAAGTTGCATCACCTGGGTCATATATGTACTTATGTATTCCATTTAACTATAACACAAAATACATAAAAACTATTATTTTTCTAGTTTTCATTTACACTTTAATCAATTTAAAGTTTTGGCACGTGCTCAATACACGAAACAAACTCGAAATGCTTGTGCATGGGCACACACACGTGTCTAAGGCCCAACCTTAAAACCAATTGAACAGACACAAACATATCCCGAAAACCAAAACCAAGGCAAAGCAAAACTGACCACAAACACCGCAGCAACTTCTCCAACTCCAGGCCAACAAATGATGCCCACCTGGGCATAGGTTAAAGAGAAGAGATGGCCATATCCGCCATACCTAACTGCATACATACAAGCAGCTGGAGAATGGTTAGTTGTAATAAAGCCTCGCCACGTGGACGTGTTTCTGGCAGCTTGTGTCCGCTGGCCAAAAAATTCGGGGAAAAAATTTGAAAATTCCTGCCCAGTGGCTAGGAAATTCATGGCCACTTAAATGCTGTAAAATAGACCAAACTGTCGAGCACTAAAAAAAACAAAAGTTGCGCTAACAAAACTTTACTTTTGACTTTACACTCGTCTGAGGCTTCTTCATTGCCCACACACAGACACACAACCGAAAAACACCTTGAGCGCTTTTATGGTTCATCTTGCCAGCGTTTTTTTTTTCGGATTTTCTTTTCTTGATTTTGCGTGAGTTGTTAAAATAAATAAAAGTTAAAGTTTTTTTATTCGGGACTCCCTACCAACAGCGATAAATCAGTTTTTATTGTGCATAAATTAAAGAATGTTCAATTAAAGGAATTGTTCAAACCCTTTTTATCTTTTCCAATTAACTTTTTGTTTTTGTTTCGAAAGTTTTCGTTTTTGTACATTTTTTTGTAGCAAACTCAAACAGCTCGTTATATTTTGTTACTATTAGACAAAAGGTCTGATCTTTTTAAATTATAAGAAGACAGTAAATAGTAAAGTAGAATTGACATTAATACCCAGGTTATAATTTCCTGTGGGAGTAATAAACTTTGTCAGCAAAGATATTTTATTTTAAATGAAACTGAGTCAAATGCGTGACGTCAAATCTATTCAATTTGTTGTAGAATGTTTCATGCTAATGTAATGAATGTGAAACATAAATTTATATTCTACAGTTTTCAAATATTCTGGCCGCCCCTGAGTGCAACGGCCATAAGCCTTCCTGATATTAGCATATGTTATCAAATTGCTTAAATAATGAATAATATAAATTAACACATGAATAAACAGAAAAAAAAATGTCACAGCTGCCAGGGCAATTATTTATGCATTTGTTGCCCATACACTCACACATTTACACACAGACACATTAATGCATAATTATTGTTAATAATTAAGACAATAAAAAGTGAAATGACAATGCAGCTCGAATTAAAATGCAACCGGTTCACTCATCTCTATTTTCATATTCATTTTACCAACTGGTTTATATATACATACATATTTGACATAATCAGCAAAAACACGCGATGTATTCATTATTGTTTTTATGTTTATTTTTGTTCATTAAATGTGTTAAGCATAAATATTGATGGTATTTATTTATTAACCAAAAGTCTGCACATGATACCGGAATGCCTGTACCTACCAGGATCTGTGGGTTATTAATTTTTAATGTAATGAAAGCAGCTGCAAGGCAAAGCGAAAAATCAACAACAATAAGCAAAACCAAAGTATGAAAACCAATAGACCGAGTAAAATGCATTTTCGTTTGACTAAATTTTAAATACGCTTTTAAAGTATTGCTGGTTCATCGAAAAATATAAGGGAATTGGATTAAGTTTTCTTCAACAAACTCGAAAATCTCAATTTGTGAGAAATCTAATTCAAGGAATTAAGTACCAAAAGAAAGAAAGATTTATTAAAAACTTTCTACAAAAGTAAATTAAATTTTTTTTTATAGTGTATGCAAATTAATCATTTGAAATAGGTAAAGAAATTATTAAGGGCAGAAAAAAAGCCCATTGTAATGAAACTAAATGAAATGCACAGTTGCAAAAATCAAAACATGAACCAAATTGTATAATTAAAGCAGATTACGACACCAACAAATTGCAACTGCAAGTAGCAGACATCTCGCTCTTGACAGATTTGGGGCAACATCATTCACTCACATTGAAACTGCATGTGGGATAAAATTCCTGTCAGTCAAACGCATGTCTCAAGGCAATGAAAATCAATTTGGAAAAAATGAGAAAGGAAAAAAATTGAAACGAGAGAAGAAAAACAAAATTAAGAGACACATGGCAAGGCGTTTGACGCGAATCGGAAACGCCATCAACATTGGCATTGGAGGCATCGACAGTGAATCGATGCGAATCACTGGGATTCAGCGGTGGCACTAAGCTAAGGAATGCGTCGCCTTCTTTCAATGCAATGCAAATAGCTCTAAATGCATTTGACGATGCTCTGATTTGATTTCGATATCCTCAGATGGCTGTTGACTTTCAATTTCTGTTCTCCAGCTGCGATTTTCCTCTTGCACGTTTTGCTCACGTTCTTTTTTTTTGCGGCCTCATTTTTTTTTTTCTTGATAATTCCCTCATGTTGGCGACAGAATTTTCGATTTCAAGTTGGCAAAATGTTCAATGAGATTTTCCGTGTGCCTTTTTTTTTTTGGTCCCTTCCTTTTTATTTTCTTTTTATGTCCTTGAGCCTCTGGTTGATTGCAAATCGTGTGTTCCTCTTCATTTTTTATATTTTGCCACAGTGACAACATGACGTATACTTGATATCATATTAGCTCGTTTCTCAAGTGCAATCTAAGAAGGCAAAACATCTCAATGGATTGAGGCGGCAAGTTGTCACTTACCAGGAAAAAGAAAGGTAGGTGAAAAAAAAACTTTGTTAATTTTCAGCAGCTCACGCAATAAAGCAAACCCAGAACGAAGCGGTGCACAGTATCACGTGCGCATTTAAGTTGCAAGTTACAACAGCAACGTGAGGAACACACAAACAGTTACAGACACACACACACGACTAGTTAGCTCATGTCAGTGTAAATTTTACACACACCGAAACCTGACGTTGCATACAAACTAAATAAGCGAGCAGCTAAGGCTCTTGCCTTAGTCGCAGGAGGGGCAAGATGAGAACTCATCTCCGCCTCTTCGGTATACTTCATCCTCATTCTCAATTTTGCGGTTTATTTTTGCGCGCGTGTGCAATAAAAAGATACTCCTCATCGTCCTATACCAGGGTGAAAAACGGAAATCAACGGCGGCAGAGACAAGTTTTCTTTTTCCTTTCGTTCTCGGTGCTTATTTCTTTTCTTTTTTTTTCATTTTGGGTGGCCTCGCATCTACATGCCACAACGGAATAGGTAACCTGACAAACGTTAAGGAGAATAGCTGCGCCGCTGCATAATCAGGCAAAGGTATTGCGCCAGCAACTTCAACTCCAACTTCAGCTCCAACAACGACAACGGCACCGACAACAACAACAACAACGACAACGGCAATGGCAACATTTATCAAATGAAATGCACGTGCCAGGCGTTTTGTCTGGTGATGCTTCCTCCGTGCACTTGTAGATAAGGTAGAATAGCTCGAGAACACAAACTTGGCAGATTATACACTCACACGAACACATTCAGGCATGCATAACTTGTCGTTGCATACACTGAGACAATAAATTTTACCCTACTGATCAAATTTCACGAAACATAGAATATAATGCGTTGAAAATTTTAATTAATTTTAATTGAGTTGGACGAATTTTGTATACGATGATTCAAATCTGAAATACAAATTTTATTTCCAAATTGCACCAAGTGCAGGTTGTCCTTAACGCAGAAGGACTCTCTTTTCTTCTGAAGACTGATTGTCCTGATATTTCAAAGCACTTGCGAAATATTTCTTTAACGTGCACAAAGAATGCTGCAGGACAAAGGACATGGTCTTGGATGCACTGCTTTGATCGGCAACAATTTTCTTAGCCTTTTCTTAGCCAACAATATTTTACTCTTTTTAAAAACCTAAATCCTAATTTATGCTGGTAATATCTATTGATCAAATAAATTTTCTCACCGTGTAAATAGGTAAAAAAGGCAAATAGAATTAAGTATGAACCGCCACTTGCAATAGATAATTATAATGAGCAACTCTTTTGAACAACTTTTCAAAATGAATTAACCAGCACAGCCAACTGTAAGAAGGATCTCTTTGTTAAGAGCGCTTAAGTTATGAATAGAAGATATGACGGAAGGCTCTTGAATCTATATATCGCAGCGCTTCTTCTGGCTGTGACTGATTACACAAATACTCGTCATATTGAAAAGCGCAGGCTGAATAAACTTTTGCACCCCATTTTCTTTTCCTCGATTTAGCTAGGCGTCCTCTTTATTTCGCTCTTACACAAATTGCATTCTGTTGTCTATGGGAAAGTTTCATCACCTTGAAACCGAATGGCAGCCAAAGTGGCTGACTGCATCCTTGTTATTGTTGTTAGTGTTGCTGTTGCATGAGCTGCTTAAGTGCCATGCATTCAGATTGAGTTGTTTTCCTTGTAGTCGCAAGTTTCCCATACCACTTGCCTATGCCAACCCGCCCCAATCGTCCTTTCCTACGCTCTATTTCAACTTGAGAAAATCGATGATGTCTTGGAGTTGCTTTTGTTTTTCTAGCCGCACTTCAACTTGAAAATGTTTTGATAAACTAGCTGAGGCTATGCAAAGAACCAAAAGTATTCAGTGCCGACTTTTTTATACTCTTTAACTATTATTGAAAATTTTCCATTGCTTTTCTCCACGCATAATGTTAATTGGCTTAATCAAGCATCTCATAAAAATAATTGCCTTATAAATAGTGTAATTATATGATTTTTGAAGTGAACTTACTTGGAATTGTTCATATTAGTATGAAACTATCATCCTAAGAGATCAATATTTCTCTCTTAAATTCCAAATGTCTAATAAATTCTAATGTACATCCTTTAGGGTATATGTGTACAGTCAAAGTATGCATTTAGTTAAAGAAAAGTAAAAAAAACCTGAAGAAAACTTTAAGCCAAATGTCAGTCAACTACAATGACAGCCAACATCGACAGTTGTCAAAATGCTTAAGAAACAAACAGTTGAAAATAGAGTAGGTGAACGAAAGGGACTCCAGTTAGTGACTACAGTGAGTAGTAGTGGAAGAGAAAACTTTTTTCCAACTATTGTAAACCAAGCAACTGAAATTGGTAAAACAATTGTCAATGCGTCAATTTGAATAGAATTTCATACAAACAAAAAGTCAAAGTCAAAGTAGTTGAGTAGCCCTTGAGAAAACCAGCAAACTTCTTATTGTCAGCTAAAATTCAACGAAAAGAGAATAAAAATAGTGAGCAAATAACTAGTCCAAGCAACGAGTTGTGTATTACAATATGAAGTGGCTAAACGCTCTCCTTTGTGGTCTATTTGTATATTTTTTCAGTAAGTATCCACATTGAATTACCATCTAAAGTGACCAAAAATTAAAACATACTGCATTTGCAGTGATTATAATTGATGCCAAATGTGTGGGACGCCGTACAGGGACCACACCTCACACTTGGAGTCAACTAAAGCAGCCCTTTACATCTGAGACAAGCACTTGCCATCGCCTGCAGGTAATTGGCAGTGACAATGCAACAGATGCAGTAATCAACGGAACAGCAAACAAACAATCTGCCGTCATGACTTTGGCCAACTATGTCTATCAATGCGGCAAGCGTCAAGAGAATGATTGTAATGCAGCCAAGGAGTCCGTAGATGACGATAAACAACATATGGCCATTATCAAAACTATTGAATTGGACATGACTTAAGAGCCTTGGCCTAATACAAGCCAACAAAAAGTAACGATTTGTATATTTTGTTAAGATATTAATACGAAATATACTAAAGTTAAATGTTAAATATGAGTAGTAACCAGATATTTTGAATACATATTTCAGTTTATTTCATTTATTAAACTCTTGTTTTAAACTACTCTGCAAAAGATATAAAAAGCTTTTGAGTGTTTTATCGAACTTTGGTAAGACTAACCACAATTCAAATATTATGGTATAGATAGATACAAATTGAGTTTTTCATTCTTAGAAACAACTGGAGTGTGTGTGTGTGTGAGTCAGTGGGGGTGATGCTGGAATTTTGCATGGCATTGTTCAGCTGACAACTGCAATGAAATGACGATGATGCATGGCTATGGAAAAACACAAACACAAACATGGAGAGAGTGGGGGGAGGTAGAAAGGAAGACAAAACAGAGCATGTTGCAGTGACAACAAGCAGCAAGAAAGTGAAAGACAGCTCCCGTAGAACAGACATTTTCACAACTCACCCCGACACTCACAACCTACACGCTTCCCTTTCCAACTTTCCCTTCTGGCCAGTTGCAGCAGCATCAGCTTGTTTGGGATTTTCACATTTGCCTGGTTTACACTTTGCTGCTGCTGCTACTCGGCTGTGACATTGATGTGACACATGCAACACATTAGTCTAATGAAATTTTGCCACCATTGTCTTTTGTTTCCTTTCTTTTAACTGGCCTTCTTGCGCCCCTCTTTTTACTTAAAGGCAACTATGCACCTATCTACCTGGCTTTACTATTATCAATTTAATAAGCAGTTTAACTAGTAAGTAATAGCAACTGTTATGCTGTCGACCCTATCTTACCTGGCCCGGCATGGCCTGACCTGACATTACCTTAGCTGGCTGTTTTTAATTATATTTGCCTTGTGTTTTCAGCGCATGGCTCATTAAAATGTGTTGTGCTGCCTACTTTTTGGCGGCCCACGAAAGACATTCAAGTTTAATTGCGGCCATAAATATGCGAAGATGCCAAACGCTTTACCAAAAAAAAAGGGTATGTATACTTTTATATAAACTTTGAACTACAACATTTTAATATCACATTGGAAAAATAAATTAGTTAGGCTTGGGTAAACAATTGCCAAAGAAATTTAAGCAATAAGAAATGCAGTTTATATTAGTAACTTTACTAATTTAAACTAATGCAATAAAATCAAAAAAACATATTATGAAAAGTTGTTTAAAGTATTTGAAATTCGTTGGAGTACCAATTTATTGGCTTTGGTGGTTTGTCCACGTGCCGACAGCTGGTAAGCTTTACCTTGGCGTACTTTTTGTGTTTCTCTCTCTCCCTCTGCTTGTCTCTCTCTCTCTCTCTCTCTCACTGTCTGTAGAGAATTAATTTTTGTAGCCACCCAAGTAATTAAAATTCGGACAGAATAGCAGCAGAGCAAGTTGAAGCACCGAAAGAAAGGGAAAGAAAAATAAAGGAGGTGGCTACCGAATATCAAAAGGCGAAATTTGACTTCAAGTACGTACTTGGAACTGAAGCTCAAGCTTTGATTGACTGAATGACTGACTGTCGTCTCATGTCTTCTCAACATGATGAACGAACACTGTGTCATGAACTGCAGCTGTCTGACAATGAGATTCGTTTTATTCATTTCTCAGTGTTACTGTTGGTTCAAACTTCAAAACAAGTTGCCTGCTTCCCTTTGCCACTTTTATTTTGCCTCTTTTTTTGTTTTTGGGTTGGCATTGTCAACTGTCTCCTGAGCTTACTTTTTGGCTCTAAGCAATTTTACAACCAAAATAGAATGAGAATGTGGAGAAGAAACCCAAATTGCGGCAAGAGGGTATAAAGAAGATGCGAGGCTTACCTGATGCCTCTATGCCTCTGTTTCCGCCTCTGCCATTTTGCCATAAATCAACTCAAGTGCCTACGCCCCAGCTGATTTATTTTTTGCCCTGGCAACTCGTCAGCATTGGAAGAGTACAAAACCAGCGGAGTGAAGTGAATTGTGATGATGGCAGAGAGAGAATGAGGGGGCAAAGGGAAGGTAGTTGGCAAAATGGATGTGGGCGGTTGGGGAGGGCGTAAGGCATTTGCCTAAAATATTTAACCGGCACTTGTGCACAACAATTCCTTCTTTCTTACGTTTTCCTCTTGTTATTTGTTGTCCTACTTGTCTGTATGCTCATTCTACTTATTCTTATTCTCAGTCTTTACTCTTTCCCTTCTTCCTCTATCTTGTTTTCTTCCTCTTTTTATTTTTTTATTAAATTCTCAAGTGGCATTCGAAGGCGAATATTCGGTTTGCCTTCTGTATGCTTCTCCTTTTGCTATTTTCAAGCTCACCGAAAGAACAAAACCAAGAAACAAAAAAAAAAAAAAAACAACAACGCGGAGAAACAGAAAAGTTTCTTTGTCAATTTCCGTATAATGTACAATAATAATACAGCAACAACAAAAACAACATCAACAAAAACGAAAACGAAAAAGAATAACAACAACAAAAACAACAATTTGCGGCAAGTGATTACCTTAGGCATTTTGTGGCTCGCAAATTGCGCTGTTCTCACTGCCGCATGGCTCAAGGGGATTCCACCCTCTCTCCCTCTCCCTCTCCCACTCTCTTGTTCTCCATCCATCACCTCTCGTCAGCATTCACTACCTCACCGTTTCGTAGTGATTGTTGTTAGGGCAGGACCCACGTGCCCAGAGAGATCATCATCAGTGCCAGGTCCAACACCAGCAACACGAGCAACAAATTTAATTTTTAATTTCGTTGCGCATAATAAAAATACCATTCGGAAGCACTTGGCGTGGAGTTGGAGGGCAGGTGAAAACATCGAAATGGACTAGCCGTAGTTGAATACTTAAGGTTGGACATTAAAATTGGTATACAACAAATTGTAAATTTGGAAGCATTCACTTGTGATAGATATGATTTCATCCCAGTTGACATGACAAATGTGGAATTTATATCTTTTTAAGACTGCTCAAACACTCAGACCAATAAAAGGGCAAGTCCTTGTGTCTAAAATATTGTCCTTTCAATATTGGTATTTTTTATTGATGCCTAAGGCATTTACGTCATTCAAATTGAATTAAATTTATAAACGATTTCAGCTGAATGGATTTCTTCTCGAAACCTTTTACATATTGAAATTATTTATTATTGATCAATATCTAAAATTTTAAAATCTTAAGATTTAATCTCTTTGCAATCATCTTACAAAGCATATCATATCTGTATCAAAGTACTCCATTTATGGCTCAAACGAAGTTAGTTTAATTTTTTTTTTGCCGTGAAGGAACTTTTTACTTATTTTTACCTTGTTGTGTACAAAGAATTTCTTTGGAATTATTCAAGAAGATTTTTCCAAGAAGTCTTCTATTTATTGCTTTTTTGTCATTTGTTTGTAACATTCTTCATCTACCTCACATACTGACTTGCTGTCATAGTTGCAACAATTTGCCTGACAATTGTTTAATTATGCAGCACAAATATTAAGCAAAGTGCCATGGCGACAAGGATGCACCGTCTGCTTTGCGTCCTACTAGCAGCCATCTCTTAACCATACAAATGCCAAGATGCCAAGGAAAATGGAATGTAAGGCAGTGGCAACGGCAATGGCAAGTGAACTTTGCATAGTTTGCTCCTGTTCCCCAGGCATTGGCAACAAAGAGAAAAGGTAAATAACACTTTTGGCTGGCCTCAGGCGAGACATGGAAGCAGACGCATACCCACTCTCATTTCCATGGCTCTTCATTCCTTTATACCACTTGCAGCAGCAGCAATAATAACAACAACATGTCGACTGCACTTTGCAAAAGTTTATACTAAAGAACTTGCCGAGATTTATTTCATTGCTGCTGTCTTAGCGTCTCCGACCCGTTACCCCTTCTTGTTGCACCCTAAGGGCAACACTTTTAGTCAAGAAAGAGTCCGCATAGAAAAGTGTGTCAGTTGCAGTTTTCTTTTTCTTCGCATTCCTCTTTAGTTTTGTTCTGTATTCAACATTTTATGCTGGCAAAGAAAAACACATAATAAGTAAAGTGTTTTTTAAGGAAAAACGGAAATTTACGTTATTTTACCAAGTGGCTAAAGCTAAGAGAAAAAAAACTTCTGTAAGCCAGGCCAAGTTATTTATTTAGCTAAAAAATTTATTTAAAGTCGCCTGAGTCTGACAAGTATTCAACAATTTCTGCAACAGGATCAGGTCCTTCTGCTGGGGATGAGTTCAACTCATTTGCATGCAATATGACAACAAAATGAAGTCATCTCCTCTCCATGTTCTGCTTATAAATTATGCTTCATATTCCATCCAACCATCCAAACAGCCATCCTTCTCATCCAGACAATTTCAAATGAAATTTGTAGGAAAATTCTTTTGCCTCTGCGTTTGAAGTTTTGAGAGATTCAACAGAATTGACTTTTAATTAGGCAACTGTCAACAGCTTGGGCTTGACTTTGTTCTCCAAAAACTTCTATCAAAATCTCATTAGCACATGGCAGAACGAATGAACGAAAAGCATAACAACCAACTGGCCACAGGAATGGGTGCAAGGTTACTCTTGTTCCGTTCACTATGAGGTTTGCTAGTTCTCGGTTATCCAGTTTCGGCTTTTCTTCTTTTTTTTTCGGCCGCAAAGTGCAAGCCAAACAAAACAACAAACAATGTTTATACCCTTTCAGAGAGTATTATAAAATTAGTTAGATATTTGTAACGCAGAGAAGGAGGACTTTTGTAATCCATAAAGTATATTTGTAATAATGAATAATGAATACAGAATACCATAAGTATAACCAAAATAGAAAAATCTTAATATCAAGTTATTAAATATTTTTAAATGGCTCGGACGGCAAGGGTATAGGAACTTCGGCGCAGCCAATGTTAGCTTCCTTGATTTATTTTTTTTTCTAATTAGTTCCCAACCATGTTATTGTTTTAACTTTCCATTCCGTGTGTGTCTTTCTCTATCTCTGTCCCTCCCACCTGGCTTTAACCCCTCTCGTACAACGTATTTCACTCATTTGGACATAGGTGTGCATATACTCCAATTTCGCGTCTAATTGCATAAAGTTGGCTTTTTACTGCGTTGCCCAACTATGGAATTACATTTCCCCACCAATTGTTGATGCTGTCGAAAGTTTTCAACTTTTTTTTTTTTGGTTTTGTTTTGTTTTAGAAATGTTACAGCTATTGCTTTACCTGTATAGCAAAACACAATTCATGTGTGTTATTAGCAACAAAGTCAAATTGAAAAAGAAAATCCTTGTAACTGAATTGCCTACTGTTCAGCTTGTTTATTGTCCAAATTAGATTTTTTCAGTTTTATTGGGAAAATTGGGAAAAGTCCAAAACCACAAAATCAACACATAGAAAACAATAATTTGCAGGAAAATTGAGATGATCTCCAGGCGAGCTCAATAATAAACAGGCTATTACAGCACGGCTTAAAATATTAAGTAAGATTCTTGTTTAAAGAAATATAATTCTTTGAAGAAGATTATTTTCTAATTCCGATTTCTTGTAGTTTAATTGACTGAATATGAAAGCTCATTAACAGCCCTCAATAATGTACAATCAATTGTGAAATAATGATTTAGCTTTAATTTTAAGTCACTTTACTAAATAAATGCTCATCCTTCTTTCGGTAGTAATTAAGCGTATAATTACGCATACGCCATGTAAAACATTTAAAAGTCTCTTAAAATACATACCGAAAATAAAAGAAGGAAGAGCTACTTCAAATAAAGTTAATTAAGTTGTGCTGAAGAATTTTGCTGGCAAGGCATCAATGACTAAGCATAAGTATGTATAGAAGCCAAAAATTTCATCTAGGTACTTGCAAATTTGATTAGCTGTTAATTAATTTCATTATTAGACAGTCAAGCTGTTAGAAAAGGCAAGTAGGCCAGGAGTCTAAAGAGGCAGCCGTCAATCGACAAACTGGCAACCGACAACCGACAACCAAACCTGGGCAAACTAAGTTTGCCAAAGTTTTCGCCAGCTGCCGGCGGAAATTGTCAGAAATTGTATAAATCAGCTGTGTATATCCTGTCAGTATGATGTTTCTGCTCCTTCAGCCCTCGCTGTGAGCTCTGTTAGTGTAAGTGATATTGTTTATTGCTTTCAATTTGTAATGATTTCATGTTGATTTTAAATATCGACTGGCCTGCATATTTCATGTATTATGTTGCCTAATTGGCAAATTAATTTCCACCATCAGAACAATTTGCATTTCAATAGGAATCGAATAATAAATAAAGTGAGTGAACTTTAGGTGTGGCGTAGTTTGTTAAAAGTATAACAGTTATTTAAAGCTTTCGAAAGGGGTTTAGCATTAAGTGAAATATTTAAAACCGCAGGTTCAATTCTTTGCCCAAATTACCCTTTTTTAATCCGATCCCTTTTTTAAATTCCTGCCAAAATAAAAACCTTCCTGGAATTGATTTGGCAAATGATTAAATGACCCTTTCAAAAATATTTATTATTTTAAACATTCCACAAAAATGTTGATTGTGTCAGGCAAAAATATTTAAAGCTGACTTTGCTCTAATTTTTGTGGCTTTACCAATCGAAGCAGAGACCAGTCAATTCAATGCAAATTGCGCACACAGCAACAACAAAAAAGGTCAACAAATTGCAGAACGGCAAACTGGGCAGAAGTAAAAGGACATCCCGAATTTGCGCCACATGAAACTCCAAGCATGTAAGCAAAGGGAAGAAGAAAGAAAGAAGAACTGTAAGCAAATATGCAAAAACTGTAAATTTGTGTTTTTGTGTTATTTTCTTTTCTGGTTATTTTGTTGTCCAGCAGCCAGAATGCATGCAAGTGGTTGAAAAAGCCAGCGACAGGTTGAGCAACAAGAGATTGACTGGACCGAGGAACTCAGAATGCAGAAGGGAGCTGAATTGTAGACCAGCCACAGACTCGGATTCGAATTCGGACATTGGCGTACTGACACAGCGCATTTGAAAATTGATCACCGGAACATCCGTGCGCTGACCGGAAATGCACAAATACAATTGCAATTGCATTTTGCAAACGTGCAAACTATAAATACATGTGTGCATCATACATATCCGTGTCCCTGTGTTTATGTGTGTGTGTGTTTGAGTTTCTGTGTCTGTTTGTGGGGTGGTTGGGTGCTTTTATTTGTCCGTTAGTTTGTGTCTATGACAACTATGAAATAACAATGTTCTTCGTGTACTACGCGTACTTTCGATATAACAATAGTGTGAAAAGTATTTGAAATATTAAGTGTTTTATATCATGTTAACTCACTAAATGGAATGTATACATACTTTAAGCAAAAAGGGAAACTGGAAACTAAAGACAAACTGTCAAAAACAGAGAAATTAAATTTTCTATTTTTAAATATGGATCTTTATTGGTTTATTCCCATATAGTAATAATTCTCTTTTTAAAAGAAGGAATCCCAGTTGCTGCATTAATAGTTCTTAAATTTATATGGGAAACCCTAACAATATTTCATCTGAAAATTGACTTTTTGGTTACCAATAGTTTTGGCCTTAATCTTTTATGGCGAACAACTTCCCATGGCTCTTTTTTTGTTTTGTTTTTTTTTTTGTCTCTACACATAACTAAAAACCATAAAACTGTTTGACTTATACTTTAGTTTGTTGATTTTTCTTTGGATATTTTGTCATGTTTTTATTTTATGTGTGACACAAATTGCATTTTGCGGATGACAACAAAAGTTTGTTTGCTGGCCGAGCTAACGGACATGATTAAATTACTCATACGCCCCATATAAAGAGTGTGTGGCACAAGTTTATAGAATTATTGTGCAGTCGTTGTTGTTTTTGGCTAGCATTTAGTTAATTAAGTTTTACAACAGCTTGATGCTGGCCACTCCCACAGCCCTTTTAATTAGTTTTTAATTATTGCACACAGGCACAAAGTGGGAAAGAGAAAGAGACGGTGTGAGCTAGCCTTTTACTATGGACACCAAAAAAAAAAATAAAAAAAAAAAACAATCTAGGGCAACAAACGAACTTTTACTTGGAGGAAGTTGAGTTTGAATTTGAGTTTAGTTAATTTTATTTGTATTTGCAAGTATTTATTTGGCCTGGCTAACGCCTCCTGCTGCCAGTTACGCCCCAGGACTCTAGACCTAAACCCTTTGTTTATTTAGCATGAAATGTTTTTCTACAAGTTGCTAGGATATTTAGGGATATGCAAAAGTTTTCAAACAAAGGCCCATTAGAGACCAATCGGGCCAAGTTTATGTGTTGAGCAATTAAGCCATTATTTGAGAGTTCACTAAAAAATTTAAAGAATTTATAAATTCTGCTTTGATCAGAAAACACGCCTATGTGTAAATATATAGTAAATCCATACCAATAAATTTAATAAAATGGACTACACTATGAGAAAAATTTAGCTAGTCAATGATTTTTGAAAGTAAGAACATATTTAGCTTAATTTTATAAATTTTTCTAAAAAGTATACCCATATTTAATATAGTTATATATAATCATCTCATTTTATTTAATATGCTGTTTTTTTCACATTAGTTTTCAGTGTGCATTTTGATCATCACAATAACGTTGATTGAAATGGCTGGGTAAATATTTCACTTTGCCAACTTGTGCATATTAAAGTGTTTCTCCGAAAATTTCCCTTCAACTGAAACCAAAAAAAAAAAAAAAAAAAAAAAAAAAAAAAATCCTGATTCATATGCAGATGAAGCAGGAACAACGAATCTCATTCTCATCTTTTCCCTCCCTCTCCACCGACTATTTCTCCTGCTCTGCAATGTACAAATATTTACACGCTTCGTTGTACGGCATTTGCCATAAACCACCGCAAAACAATAAAATTCGCAATAAACCAAATGGAAAGAGGCACCAGAAACGGCAAACTGGAAAAGCAATGGCAACAGCAATGCAACTGGCTTTTCCTCATATGAAATGCATGAAAAGCAACAATGCCAAACAAAGCAAACAAAGAACACAAAACAAAAACCGTTTTCATAACTTATATTGCAGCAGCAGCAACAATATCAAGCAAAGTATGAGTATTATAATGGGATGGGGATAAAAGGGGTTAAACGAAAGGGGAGATAGACTTTTACTTTCTGCAAACAGAAAATCAACACGGTACCTATTATAGAACCACAAGAATGTAAATTATGCAACACAATCATTTCTATTTTCAAAAATATAGCTATAAAAATGTTAAACTATTTCCAATAAACATTTTAATTTGCTATTGAATAAAAATCTAATTTCAATTCAATTTAATAAATTCTTTAATAAATTCTTTGTACGATGTTCTCTTTCTCGTTTACATTATTATATTATTATGTTTGTATTTCTCAGCCTTTATCAAAGTTTAAAAATTTATCTTTTAAGCCACTTTTCTATATTGGCTTACAGACTCTACAACAAAGTTATTTGCTTATCCAACCCCCTCTGTTTCACTCTCTATTACCAAGTGACTAGTTGCCCTTACACCTTTTACCTATTTTTATTCACTTCATCCTAATCATTATCATCATCATCATCTTTACCTCGTCAAGTTTGAGTTAAGCCACCTCTAAGTGTTCTGTTAACAAAGTTCGTTCAATAAACTTTGCCAACGGGCTTTGCTTTTTGCTTTGATCATCAGCTGCTGCAGTATAAGCGAATTGTTGCCTTTTACGTTTATTTCTCTGCTCTGCCTCTCTCTGCCTTTTTCTTGCCTTTTAAAGCCTTTTTTTTGGCAGCCATGGCAACACATACTCAAATTCAGCGGATTTTGGCTTAAATATGCCTTTGAAGTGGGCTTTAGAGGATTTTCTTTTCCAAATTGTATTCCTTTTGTAATTCTGTGTGTGTGTGTTTTTTTTTTTGTTGTTGGTTTTCTGGTTTAATTTATTGCCTGTCAGAGGCCAGTGGCGAAGGGTCAGTCAGGACTTGATAAACGGCTTAAGATATATTTGGTCTTTAATAATATGGGGACCCTTGGCCAGTTGGCCAGTTAACCAGTGTTAACAATTTGCCTTTTTGCCATTTATCTGGGGGAGGGACAAAAAACAAAATTTGTTTGCACCAGCAAAGAGCATAAAAAAAATTAAAGCCATAAAAATGCACAAGTACAGGAAGTTGTTAGTTGACAACAAGGGAAACAGCAACAACAACAACAGCAATAGAACCAGCAGCAACATTCAGTTGTAGAGCACTTGTTGTAGTTGTACTTCTGGCTGGCGCTGTTGTAGTTGTTGTTGAGTGCTCGACGTCGTATGCAATTATCACCGAAAAAAAAAAGAAAGACTGAAACAAACCTGCAGGGTCCAAGAGCTGATGCTGCAGTACTCGTCCTGGTCACAGGTATAGCAGCAACAACAAGAACTACAACAAAAAAAGTTACATTATGTGCTCAAAATGTAAATGTCATTTGTGTGCCGGAGAGCATGGCGACAGCAATTGCAGCAACAACAACAATAAAAACAACACTAGCTAGTACTGGTGGCAAGTGTTGCACATTTGAAAAATGTGCTACAACTGAAGTGCTCCTTCTACTGAGTTCACTCCACCTCCGTTTTCCCATGCCTCTACCTCTATATGAATAAATGTTAAAGTACAATCGAGAGCCGTAAATTCTGAGCAGTCATCAGGTAAAATAGGTGTGAGACAGAAAGAATGTAGGGCGAAATGGAACAATGGACATCCAGCGGCCCAGCGGCCCAGAGAATGCGAACAATGCGAAGAAAGGGCAGACACACACTCTGGAGAGAAGTCTAATTGGTATAATAAAATGTCATAAAATGAAGGAACAGAGCAAAGCTCTGAAAGTAATCGGAATTGCTACAGGGAAATAAAGAAATCGAGAGAAGAATAGCCAAATTGATTGATTCAAAATGGGCCATCAATGCAGATAATAAGGACCATGTTGTAAGTAATACATACATGTATAAAAAAAATATCCTATAGCGTATATATGGATGTATATATTAAAGACTCTTAGCCCAGTTTATTTAATACTTAAGTCGTTTTAGCATTGTGAAAATTATCCTTTTCATTAAATGCAAAAGATTTGGTTGCGAATCAAGTAGAAAAATTTGCTTTGAAATCTAAGCGAAAACAATCTTGTTTGGCTATAAATTTTAATACTTAACTTGCAATTTCAAAGTTTTGTTCTAAGGTTGCCCCATTTTAAGTTACTTTTGTATACAAAAATTGCTTTGTAAGTTGCGATTGTCGATTAAATTTCAAATTATTTGATGTTCTAACATTTTATTCCATAGTGGAGCATTAACTTTAAACTGACAGAGGCAGCTTTGTTAAAGACCCACAAGCTTAGAAAGTTTAGTGAGATACTAAGCCACACCCACCTATACTCCCACTTTTCCCTCATATATCAACTGTCGATGGCTGTAAAGCTTTGCTTCTTGTTGTTGCTGTTGCAGAGTCTTTTTTCTTTGTATTATCTTTTTTATTTTGTCGTTTCTCAACGCGGAGGAACAATCAAGAAAATTAGTTTCATTTGAGCAAATGGCATGGCCATGCACAACTCAGGCAGCAGTCAACATCGACCCACATAACAAACTGAGCTTAAAGCGAAACCCGCATACCAATATTCTAAAGATGGTAGGTAAAGTCAGGCAGAAGGGACACCAAAATGGGGGCAGGGCAAAGTCAATGAATGGATGGTGCTTCTGCTTTTGATGGCTTTGCTTGCATTCGCTTTTGATCTTTCCAAACAGCTGATAAATGATAAGATGCCAACAAAGATGGAAGGAACCAAGAAAAAGTGAAGAAAATTTCGCCGCAGGTGTGTGGCACATCAGTTCTCAAAATGGCTGCCCTCCCAAATGGCTACTAACTTATATAAAAGAGACCAAAATACAAATACATCAAGGTAACCACAATGTAAATAATTAACAAAAAAAAAAAAATATAGCCAACATGAAAGTATTCACACAAACAAGCTGAGCACTCGCCGGATATTGGACTCCAACAGCCAACCGTTCCCAATTAGCGTGAAAATAATTTACTTACTACAAGGAACGGTTCGAAAAGACGGTTTAAAATTGCCTTAATGGCTGCCTTGAGCATTAGACTGGACACGAATTGTTCATCAGTTTCACTTTCTTCGATGTTTTATACGAATATAAACACCAAGTGCTACGCATCGCACTAAAGCTTAATCGGTATGTGATGGCATCGATTGTCCAGCCACTTTCCAAACATTAAACGAGTATATAAAATTTAAAAAAAAAACACATTTTTCTGCCAGCATAATGGAAAAGTCCTGTTTAAAAGTGTACACGCAACGGGGTATCCTTTTCGCCTTCTGGGTATCAACGCTAGCTGTCTGTCAACGTGACTAATGGCCCCAATGCAAATTTAAGAAGTTTGGTTTAAAATTATTCTTTTAAAAGGATCTAATTGCATCTCAACTTTAAGTTTGCACAAAGAGAAATTTAAATAAAGCCATGCACACACGTGAATATGACTCATACGGCCCGTTTTGCATGACATTCTTTTGACCATCACTCGTTTGGCTTTACTGGCCGCTTGGCCATATTTATACAAGTCTCTCGATGGTATACCAGCTCTGGCTGAGGCAAGCGGTCAACTCTCTGTCAATATTTTATTGGCCACGCATCGGTTTTATATTGTGCACCTTTTTTGAAGCAGGAGCACGAGCAGCCACCGCGACACAGAGATATCACGAATATCCACAGAGATACCCACACGCAAATGCACAATTTAATTTATGCCAACAAAAAATAAAAAAAAAAAAAGCAAAGAAAACAAGACCAAACAAAAAACCAAATGGGGGCAAAATAAAGAAATTTGTATGCAATTGCAAAAGCGAATACCATATATATATGCATATATATATCTATAGGAGGGTATTGGATATGTTCGTGGTGTATAGGTGCTCAATCGAGCGTTGAACGACATGAAGATGATGAACCAAATGGAGATTTTGACTGCAAAAGCATATCGACTGAAAGGCAATTTTTGATATGAAATGAATCCATAGAAAAAATTTAATTTGATTAAACAAAACGTATTTGAATTGAGGCAGACCAAACTTTGTGGCCTGCTGTGATATAGTAATTATTGAATAATTATTTACGATGACGTTACGTAACATTAATCGATCATACAGCTATATAATCAAGCTTTTCTGAAAGTGAAAGAATATACTGTCCCAGAAGTTGCGTGTATAAAATTGTTTAATCGCACAATTTTAATTAATAAAATTGGATTTCTATTAACAATTAATCTTTAAAAATTAACTTTTAGTGTTTCATTTATACTAGTTTACCACAAACAGCATTATCATATTGAATTAGTCTTCTTTAAAACTATAAAATATCAACTTCACCGTTTTGCTTCATTTTTATTTGGTTTACATTTCCCTTTTAATTATATGCACTTTTTTTCCTTTGCCAACTAATTATATATTGTTCCGAGCTAAATATATATATATACATATTTTACTCCATTCTTATTATCCCTTCAATTAAACCAGTCCTTTCGTTTTCTCATTATCTTTCAGTCTTTAGCAACTGGGCAGCGCATTGCCACTTCGTTTTGCCCCCGAGTCCCTTTTTTGCATCGCCTCTCCATCAACACTTTCTCATTTCTTTTGTTTTGTCAGTGCTTTTGTGTTTTTTTTTTTTTTTTGGGTGTTTTCAGTATTCTGCCCCTAACCCTCAATGAATTCCCTACCCCACCGCTCTGTCACATTTTATTGGGGCTCTTTTTTATTGTTGTTGTGCCATTTCATTGTCTTTTAATACCCAGTACGTCTTGCAAAAAAAGGCATATTAAACTGAAGACGACTTGGCAATTGTAATAGATAGAATTAGAAGTCCTAGCTATTTTAATTTGTTTGCCAAGGATTCAAGGCATTTAAATATGTTAAACTAAGGCAAGCCAAAATATATCATTAGCATAGTTCCCAAATTGAAGGCGAATTGCTACAGGGTATCTAGCAGACGTTGCATTGATCTGCTTATGAAGTTCTATTTTTTTATTGCACTGGAGAAATTCTCGAGGACTCTTATGTGATGGTACCCCGGTTGCAGCTTCTGTTTTACATTGGCATACATATTTGCATTTGCTTCGTCTACTTTTTCCCCTCTCCTATACCATTTTTTTTGACTGTTCTCCACTGTGCTTGTTTTAATTTCGTTTGCCGCCTTGTTTTTTTTTTTTTTTTTTTGTGGAGGGGATAAGGGCGTATCTTTGATGACAGAGTCATGAAATTGCAACCCACTTTCCTTCGTGCTCTGAAAAAGAAAAAAAAGACTTGTTTTTTCCCTTTCCATGTTGAAGCTAAATTTCAATTGAATTGTCAGCATTTTGTCCATGGAATTTATGTCATCGAATTGTTTGCCTTCAAAATTTCGAAAGTTTCTGTGTAGATCGAAAGTGAAATAGTTACAGATTAAATGAGTATCTTTACATTATCGTATGGTACACTTGCAAGTTGCATTCCTTGGTAGATGAGTTGTTTATGGCCCTGTTAATTAGGCAACTGAACAACGAGGATCAGGGTTCAAATCCCAGGCTAGTGTATATATAGGAATCAGTTGCCAGTGCGTGTAAAATATAGTTAGGTTGATAGTCCTATACTGATAATAATAATAATAATAATCATAATAACATTTGCGAGTTGAAATTGTACTTATTTGTTAATTTTCTCAGTCCGTTGACTTAAAACTTTTCAAGTTGTCAGGCAAAAGCATTGAAGAAAAATAAAACATAAGAAAAAATGAACCTGTCAAATTGAAAATATTATTTCAGGCTAGCAAAAGTCACTGAAGAGAACTGTCTAGAGAAGTGGTAGAAGTCCTTGACATGTGGGCAAGTCCAGCAAACATAATTTTCCATTAGAAAGATAAGAAAACCACAAACGCCACGACTAGGACAGGCACGAAGGGGACTAGGGACGGGTACGAGAATGGTTTAGTCTAGCTTGGCCCCCATTGCTGGTGCGTCCAATGTATAAATAAGTAAGTAAGCAGGAATTAAAATTGCAATATAAGGGCCAGAGGGGTGAAAGTGGATGAAGATACAGAGAGATAGCTGGCTTTGGTCTAAATAACTTGGCAAGTGGTTGCCCGCGGCTTCGCAACTAATCAGAGAGCGTCGAGTTGTTGGCAAATTGCAATTTGTGCTGAACAAATTGGCAGCAAAACCTGTGAGATGGCTTAAGAAGGGAGATTGCACGAGACACAGAGAGAGTGGGGGAAAAAAGCTCTTCTCGTTGGTTGGTGTCAATTTAATGTCCATGAATTATAAATGAAAATGAATGGGCATTGCCATGGCATATTCTTGATGTAGAATGTGTTGGTTTTGTTTGTTTTAAAGATGCCAAAGACTTTATTTGAGTTTCACAGATTATTTGCAGATTATTGTGAGAAATATTTTTATTGGACTATTTAGATTTTGCAAGAATGATGGTCAACAATAAAGTGCAAAAATAAAAAAGCAAAAAATTAAAGAATTAGTTCTAGGTGAATCTGAGAAATTAGGTCTCTAGTTGGTTAAAGAATAAATTCTTATTGAATGTTTGTAAAGGACTCTCAACCTTCTTTACTCTTTATATATTCTTATTTAAGCTCTTACTTTTTTGTGGCTTTTCCGCTACTCAAAGTAACCTTGTGTGTATGAGAGTGTGCGTGTGAGCCATATTGACTTACATATTTGCCTTTCCACTTCAGTCTCCATCTACCACTTTGTGCTGTTTCCTTTACGTTTTGTTTCAAATTGTGGCATAGTCTGCCTTCGCACTTCTCCTCTATGTCACCTGGTTTCGTTCACTTCACGCACGTGCCATCAACGCGATGGAGAAACAAACAAAAGGGAACAAAACAAAAAAATAAACGAAGAAAAGAGAAAGAAAAAAAAACGAATCCCCGTGCCATAGAAATTGAGGGAAAACAACATTTGGTTTGGCTTTTGCCTTTGCCTTTTAAGTACATGGCATATGTTTGCCCAGTCACTGAGACACATAGGGGCTATAGACATATACCTACATAAGTACCTACATACATAAATGAGCAAGGGCATGGACATGGGCTTGGGTTTGGGTTTGGGCATGGGCTTGGTCCTGGGCATGGGCACGGTCATATAATAAAGGAAAAGTAAACACAAAAGATGGCTGGCAGTGGGAGCTGTTAATGAAAAGTAACAGCTGTGGCCAAAAAACAAAAGCAAATGGAAATGGAAATTGAAATTGGAAATTGAAGTTGAAGTTTCGTTCACAAATTTTTGCCATCATCCAAGCAGCTGGCTGCCTAAGCCCATGATTTTGCTTCTAACTGTAACTGATTCATTTCCGGACTGTTGCAAGTTATATCTCTTTTTCCTTCGTTCCTCTCTCGCTGTCTCTGTGCGTCTGCTTCTGAACAGGATTGAATAACATTACGTTTGTGACTGGGCTAACAAAACCGATATTGAAGTCTTCTTCTGCCTGCCACTTGCAGCTGGCCACTCAATTGTATCGCAAAGTGCGGCATTGTGTTAGGCAAGTCAGCATTCATATGCTTAATTGAAGGGGAGCTTGAAACCGAGAATTGAAATAGCTTTGGCAATGGGGAATCCACTGATCAAAGAGCTGACATTCAATAACTGGAATCATTTAGATTTTTGCAAATTTAAAAGTCGGTTTTAGAAAAACAACTGATTTATCAATATGGTTGACTTATCCATATGGCTGATAATTGAAATTCAAACAAGTCAAGTTCGATGTTTTACCAAGAACTCCATATGAAGGCCTTTTTGTTTATTTGTCGGGTCAAAGAACTATACCAAGTAGTTAAAACCAAAAAAATTAGTATTCCATTCTTTATCTTTTGCTATTCGCCAAGTTTTTAACAATTAAAATTTTAATGGAAAGTGGAGGATTTGCTTTTAATATAATTTTTTTTGTTCCTCTTATCTATGTGTTGTCTATACTTCTTTTTTTCTTGTTTTGTTCTAACTACCCATTGTTGGTTTGCAATGCAAATTTTTGTTACCCAATATTAGATTTTACGTGCAGAACTGGCAAAACTGACCAAATGCAAAATTAAAGCAATTTGCATAATTTTCAACAACAATTTGGGGAAACGCACTTTAGATTATATATGCATACATACGTATGTATGTATAACCTAAACATCCTTTTGCATGCTTTCTCACACGTGCACAAACAACGACATCAGCAAGAATTCGGATGCTGGCTAATGAGAAACAAATGCAAGTATACTGGTGGGTGGTGGGTGTCAGTGGCAAGGCAAAGTTACTACAATTGCCAACAAACACTGAGCAAATGTCAAACACTTCTCAACATACATAGATTCGAGATGAGTTTCGGTTCCCGTTGAGTGGACTCATGTAGTTCCTATTTATAATGGGAATCGAGCTTGTAATATGATTGTTTGACTTTAATCAGGCATAAACAGACGACAGCACAATGGAAATGTATGAACGACAATAGCTCTTATGGGATTTGGCCAATACTAATTTGCATTTCTTGTTACTCCCATATCCACTCTCATTAGGTCTTGCATATAAATGTGGAAATCATTGAACCAAATCTAAACTAAAGAGAAAAGGTAAACAAACACTACATGAATCGATCTATAGATAACATATTCCGCTTCCTAAATCCTATTTCAGACATGGCTCATTTTCGTTAACACATTTCATTAACACATTTCCCACTCTCAATTGCAACTATCTAATTATATTACTTATTTTATTTGCTGTAACAAACTCGCCATCATTTTTATCAAACACTTCAAAAGCGTTCAGCAAAACCTTTCTCCAGCTCCTCTTTATTATTAATAATTGCAAAAATCAATATCATCATCAATGTGCACAGCGAAAATCTCAATCAGGATAATTCAGGACTTACTGCGGTGACTTTTGACCAAAGTCACTTAGCTTCAAGCTAGAAATAAAACAATCAATTAAATTTATGCAACACTAGACTTCAAATTAAATCTAAGGAGAATGAAATTAAATCAAATGTAATTATAAATACTTATGTTGCATATGGTTAATCACTAAAAGTATTTTCCGTAAACATTGTTGCGATTATATTTATAACATTTAATCAGCTTAATAGCTGCAACAGCAAACACTTCAGCATTGGAATCGGGCTCAGCATCAACATCAACATCCACATTAACATCAGCAACAACATGAGCAATAATTAATCATTGGCTATATAATAACCGCCATTAAACTAAACAAACACACGTCCCTCCATTCGCATAAATTTCAATACGACCTCGACGGTTACATTACATTTAACCTCCTGCCATCTGTCTGTATGCCCCGCCCCATATTTATCTGGATTCCCTGCCCCTCCCACTCATTCAGCTTCATTATTATCCCCATATTCATATTCACCTGTATCTGGGCTTCTGTTTTCATTTCCAATTAAATGGCAATGGGAACTACTTACTATGTATGGTATACTCGTATGTATGTATATGAAACTCTTGCTTTCCTGGGAATTGGGGCCAATGCGCCGTGTGTTTTGGTAAATAATATTGCAGGGCAAATGTTTAATGATATGAAATTAATACGCAAATATCATCGATATCACAAATGGTTGAAAAGATGTTGGCTATGTCATTCTCTCTGTGTGTCTTTGCGATGCGTTGGTGTGATTTCCCCAGTTGCTATTGGTGGTAACCATGGAGGATTTCATTGAGTTTTCACAGCTGTCTCAGGCCAGGTGAAATGTTAATGATATAAGCCTCCTCCATTCTGGAGTGAATAAATTAGCACAAAATGATTGTTAAAAATGCACAGAGAAAAAAACCTATTAACTTAATACGAATTTAAGTATTTAATCTGGAATGATTAGACATGGATGCAATGGATACCAACTGATTTAAATTCAAAGTCCAAATATACATATAAAAATCCTTTGGCTTTATCCAGTAAAAGTTTTATCAATCAATTTTGCTTAGTGTAAAAAGAAATGGAATTCATGGGCTAAATCTTTCCAATTTATACCTTTAACTCATAAGATAGATGGGTATATTCAACTCAGGAAAAGGCGAATCGTTTTTTTTTTTTAGCTTTTTCATTAAATAGATTTTTGATTAACATAACAAACCCTTTTTCAAAATTAAATGAATTATTAAAATTTAAAGTTTCATGGGAAATCATTAGTGATTTGAATACTATAGGGTATTTTTTAGTCGAAGCTTATTAGAGATACTTTTAAGGACATTTTGTGTTGTTGCGCCCGTGGCATTTCATTTCTTGTCAGCTGAAACTTTTGTTCAAAAGTCAATTTATACAAAATTTATGCCATTGTCGATCTTCATTTGCATGCCGGGCACATACACACACACACACACACACACACAGACAAAAGAAAAGAGAGAGAGAGATATATTGAAATGGCAGACCACAAATTATGTTGTTGCCTAAGATTTTTATGGTCCACACAGACACACACACATACACACCCATTTAACGCCTATTTCCTTATAAATATGTGCCGCAATTTGAGCCAACAGCAACAGATTTGATTTAACTCAGTTTCTGGTTTCCGTTTCTGTTGCTGTTGTTGTTTTCTGGTTTCTGTTTCAGTTTTAGGCCAAAGCCTCGAAGCAACAAAGAACCACAAAAAAAAGAGGAGATTTTTATTGTCCAGCAAAAAGCGACGAAATACGCATGAAATTTGATTTGCTTCATTGAATTGATTTCATTTGTTTTGATTTGTTTCCCAAAATACGCAAGAACGCAAATTGGAAATGAATGAATGAGTGAGTATAACATAGAGAGAGGAGGGGAAAAAGAAAGAGTGAGACAGCAAAGGGGAGAATTTGTGTGTGTTTGTGTGTGTGTGTGTGTGGGAAAATCGAAATGAATTCATTTTTGTGTTGAAGTTGAGGTTGAGGCTTGGCCATGTGGCTGACAGAAAAGCATTGCGGTTTATGTTGATACTGTTGACTGACATATTCTGGTCACAGTTGTCATGGTTTTAGTTATTCCTGTTGTTGTTGCCCACTGCTTCTGTGACTTTTAGTCGTAGTTTATTTAGTTGGTCGCTAAAGCGATCAACACTTGACTTGCCAGTCTAACAGTGTGGCAGGCATTAAAGTGTTGGCAAATATTCGACTTTGGCAATGGCATGTGGCAGGCAAACAAAATGAAATGAATGGCCAACAACAACGTCAACAATAGCAGCAGCAGAGGCTGCCCATGATTTAGGCCACATGCGGCTTAAACCTTTCTCTCACCAAAACCCAAATCCAACAAAAGTTGCCTCTCAATCAAGCAACAAATCCTTAGAAAGGCAACCACTTTTCCTCTTTACAGCCATCTACTCCTTACAGTGGGCCATAAAACTCCTATAAACTATATGGTCAATGTAAGGCAATCAGATCGAAGTCGTTAAAACATATTTACAAGTTTAATAGTTATTAGCCAAACTTGTTTTTTATGGTTGATAAGAGGACATATTGAAATGACACAAAATACTTTGAAATTTTGAAGACTATTTTTCGATTCTCCGTGATAGAATAAAGTTTTTTGTGTCACAGATTTTATATGGATCGCTTAAACTTAGTATGCATTTCATACTAAAATCTTTCCAAAAACAAAATGTTTGTCTTTCATTCCCATTGTTCGTTCATGGGATCGAGTCACAAATGACCCAAGAAAAACCTTTTCTAAGCCTTCTCTCCAGTGGGCTTTTGTCTTGAGTGCCTTGGCAAACGTATTCTTTGTCGACCCAATTAATAAAAGGGGTGTCAAAAGTTTTTTGTAACTTTAAATTTAATATATTTTGTTTATCCTTTTCCCCAAACGACGGAAAATCCCAAAGCCAAAAAAGCGAGAGAGAGCGAAAACTAATCATTATTGAAAACGTGTAGAAAAACTTTACAAACTGCGTTTTGTACTAGAAAATAAAATTGAAACATAAAAAGAAAAAAAAAACAAAAAGAAGGATAGACACAAAACGAATGAAAACGAAAGAGTTTGTACTTATAACTCAAAAGTTATAACAAAATAGCAAAATAGAATGCCAATTGTGTCTGCTATCCCTTTTTTTTTATTGGCCTAAAGTTCTTAGATCTTCATTTGACGTTACCCCAAGGAAGTGGCAATTCAAAAGACAAATATTTCAGGAAACTACTGTTTTTTATCAGAATATGTAAAACCTTTTCGTAAAATGGATGAAGTGATGAATTGAATTAAAGCAAGCCCAATGATAAGGACAAGATGTGTTTGCAAGTTATAAAATTCACTAAACCCAACTCAAAACATTGTTAGAAAATATATTTCTCCTGCCGCCTTTGTCTTGGACGTACAACTGTTCGTCGATCTCTGGTTGCCTTTTGCCTAGCCTCAGATGCGGCACAGGCCGCCCTATAAGCCGCTCTCTTGGTATTGTTATAATCCACCTTGGCCGCATTTAATTGCCTTAGCAACAACTCAACTCGATTGCGTGCTGCCTCCACAAGCTGAACCTTCTCTTGCATCTCCTGTTGGGCACCATTGGCTGCCGCTTCGGCATTGCAGAGATTCTCCTGGGCAATTTTAATCGCATTTTGCAGAGCCTGCAGCAACATTTGAGCCTGTTTGGCAGCATTGGCGGCTGAATTGAGATTACACTGTGAGCCATTCATGGAGGAGCCCTCCTCTTGGACGACCGTCTCTGCTTCACGCACTTCTTCCGTGAGTTGTTCGACAATTTGTTGCTTGCCAGCGAGTGCTGCCTCGGCTGCTTTGGCCGCGGCAATTGCCTTCTCAGCTAATTGAACTTTTACCTGGCGGCCGGCAGCCTCAGCAGCCGCCTGCTGAGTATCCGAAGCATGTTTGGCCTCTAGGGCAGCCTTTTGGGCAATGTTCGAGGCGGTTTGCTTCGAATTGCAGCCATTCACTTCAAGGCCACACGAATCACCTTCCTTCTGATCCATGCACATGCTCATGCGCTTGTGCTAGATGGGAGATAATTTCAAATTAGCGATTCTCTAGCCACACCATATCTCGCTGCTGTCTGTCTCAGACACACATCACCTCTCACCTGTCGTGAATAACCTGGGTTGGCCAAAGCAGACATTAGTTGGACATAGATGACGAGGGCCAGAACTTGCGGTGCAATGCGCATAATTACGTGAGCCTTCAAAGTTTTTGCAAGTTTTCCTTTTCAGTTTCAGCTCGAACATTTTTACATTTCAAGTAGTTTGCTAAGCCAACGTGAAGCTCAAGGGGGCAAAAAAATAAACGACGAAAATAATATAAAATGTTTAACAAAGTTGTAAGTGAGTGAGGGAGCACGATGGCTGGCTGGTGAATGACGTAGACGGCGGCGGGGGTTTGGCATAACTTTTCCGCGCAATTTAACTTAATGTTTTCAGCAGTCGCAAGTTGAGACGTTCTTTCTTACGTTCTTGAAGAAAATGTAGTCCAACAATGCATGTGGCCAACATTTTTCTTCGTTACTTCTTTGCTCTTTTCATTTCGGGCTTCAAATTAATTGGGTCGTCAAAGTCCTTTAGCCCTGATAAGCTTTTCAGCCTTATCGAAATGGAGGCGTAAAAAAAACCCAAACACGAAAGAACAGAATGAACCAACAAAATGTCGAGGATGAAGAAAAACCCAAGACGATTGCTTGGGTCATTTGTGCGTTGATCTGTTAATCCAACAAAAAGGGTTCGTCCGTTGAAAGCTTTAGCTTTTCTTAACCATTTGATTGAGAGGCATCAGAAAAAGCTCAAGCCTTTAAGCGGGCATAACCAACAACCAAAAAAAAAAAAAAAAAATACAAAAAGGTTTCGATTTGACAAGTTTGCTCACTTTATGGTCGACGACTAACCGCAACTAGGCGTATGCGTAATAAAATCTAGCACAAGAGAAAACCCCAACTTAAGCCCAATTAAAGTGCCAGTTCCAAATTTAGTTTAAGCCGAGTTGAGTCCACTAACCACAACTGTCTGAAATTTTAGTTTTTGGTTTTCTATTTTTTACCTCTTCATTTTTTTTTTTTTTTTGTGACTTTGGCATTCCCACATTTGTTGTCCTTGTGGAGGAAACCTCGTCACTTGCATGCGCCTTTTTGCGTAACCAAGTGACTGTGCAGAAGTGTCCCAAATGACACTTTGAGTGGAAACGTGGGCGGCAAACCACAAACAAAAAAGATGAGAGAAAAACTAAAACGAAATTCTAACAGATATCGACGTCCATAAAAAAATTGACCAACATCATTCGATTCAGATGGCAAAAGACGAACTTGCAATACTCTTGATTAAACATAATATTTTAAGAGAACTGCTAAATGTTGAACAATTTTGTCAATACACAACGTGTATAAGAAATAAATACGCAAACCCAAGAATCAATTTGGCATTCCATTTTATCTCTAAACCAAATTTATATTTATAAAAACATGAGGTCTTTCCATGGAATTCATTAAAATTTACCACAAGCTGAAAAGCATCTACATATGTAACTATTTTAAGTATACAAATCTTACCTAATATTTGCGTTTAGTTCAGTTTATAAATTTAAATCTGTGTTATAAACCACAACCTGCATTAAACTCAAAAGGTAACTAAAATAAATGATAAATTAAATACTTAAAATGAAATATGAATCTTCCATATCTATGAGTTGTCTGTCTGTGTTGACTAAAATGTTATTATTATGAAGAATCAAAAATAAAAATAAAATAAACCTCATATTTGTAGTAATTGTTGGCATATTTCGCATGACAAGAACTAAAGTGTAATTTCTAGAATTTCAAATTTGCAAACGGCATCAGCAATTTATTTATCAGGTTAACCTGCTCTATTTTGAAACTTGCCATTTATTTTGACTCATACTTTATCCATATCAGGCGGCAATCACTCTACTCTACTCACTCCCCCCCCACACAATTCTGTCTTCTACCCCTTTTTCCCCATGCCGGCACAAATTCAATTTCCTTTGCAGTCAGTCAGTTAAATGGGCTTCTCCTGGTTTCGGTTCCTGGTCTCTGGTCAAAATGAACTAAAAGCTCCCACTGTGTCTGATGTGCCTGATGTCCTGGGCAAGAGATGTGACTATGTATGTTTGTACATACATACATACATACATATGTGATGGTGTTGGGTGTATGTATATATTATATTTATGCCACAGCAAGTGCTTATTGATGTTACATCTGAAATTGAAATCTGCTTGGGCAACATTCTGTTTTTGTTTTCATTTTCATAGTTTTTTACATTGTGCTCTCTCGTTGTGTTTTGTTTTCTCACATTGCAATTTTGCAATGTGTTTTGCGGTCTCTCAATTAAGCAAGCTGGCAGTTGATATGGCCAAAAAAACAAGAATGAATATAACCAAAACTGAAACTTTTGCCATACTCGAATTATTTATAAACTACAACAACTACGAATCGACTATGCAAACTGAGATACAGCAAAATTTAATATTTTATGCATAAGCAAATTGAATTTAAGCAACAGGAAAATTGTTCATATGGCCACAAAGGTGCGGCATGTGTGAAAGAACAAGGAGGGAACGGGGGGCATTCCCATTGGATGTCAGAAGGAAGTAGTGGGTGGCAGCCAGCTGAAACCACGTAGGGAGTTTAGTCGAAAGTTTTTGGCCAAAGCAAAGGAGCTGAGAAATTCTCCAAAAATGATGCCAACCACAAAAACCTGTAAAATGAAATTTCAGCAGAGCAGCAAAAGACAGAGAGAGAGAAGCCGATGAGTGAAACTTTTTAGAAATAAACAAAATTCGTTCATATAATCATGTTCTTTAATTTGAATCCAAAGAAAATGGAAAAATCGAATGAGAAAGAGAAATATGGTGGAATTTATTGCCCATTACTTCTGACTGATCATCCAGACAAACTCTTCGTAGTTAATCATGCCATCGCCATCAAAATCAGCCTCACGCATCATTTCATCAATCTCCTCATCGGTCACCTTTTCGCCCAGATTGATCATGACGTAACGCAACTCCGCTGGTGATATAAAGCCATCGCCATCCTTGTCAAAGATCTTAAATGCCTCACGCATTTCCTCTTCGGTATCCGTTTCGCGCATCTGCTTGGCCATCATGCCGCAAAATTCACTGAAATCAATCTCACCATTGCCATCAACATCCACCTCATTGACGAGATCCTGGAGCTCTGCTTCTGTAGGATTCTGACCCAGTGAACGCATGAGAGTGCCCAATTCACGAGTGGTTATAGAACCGCTGCCATCCTTATCGAACAGAGCGAAAGCCTCCTTAAACTCTGCTATCTGCTCCTCGGTTAACTCACTCATGATTTTAGAATTATCTTTTTGAAATTAATTTTTTTGGCAATTGATGTTGCCGCAGCTAAAATGAAATTTTGTAGACTAAATATAAAAAATGCTAGCTAAGCAAAAGCCTACTTATTTCTTCTCATTCACCTAACGTTCCGACATCATTTTCACAAATTCCACATAGTGTATATTACCCTCAGTATCGGAATCAGCATTGAGTATTATTTCTTCAATTTCATCTTCAGTCATCTTATCGCCAAAATTTGTCATCACATGTCGAAACTCTGATTCGTGTATATAACCATTATCCTCCTTATCAAAGACCTTAAAGGCCAATATAACCTCATCTTCGATTGTCATTTCGGCATATCTTTTCCACATAATGACAAGAAAATCGTTCAGTAATAATTCTCCCGTCGTATATGGATCATATTCATTGTAATAATCTTGCAATTCCGCCTCCGTGGGTGTATGGGCCACAGCTCGCATTAGATGTTTCAAATGTTTAATGGGTATTACTTCCTTGTGCTCTGGATCGAAGAGAGCAAATGCCTCTTTTAGATCTTTAACCTGTTCATCGTTCAATGCATGACTACGTGCAATCGTCACACGTTCTGGCGGTGGCGTGTTGAAGTCAAAGTCGTTGTCCATGGCCAAATCAACGACAAAAAGAAAATTTGGAAAAATTTATAAACCTAAAGGGAAAAGTTGACATATAATTTCGGGGCAACTACATACAAATTTAACTGATTAACCATTCTAATTTTCATTCCAATTTACCATTTCTGGATGGGTGTTTCAATTTTCTTAATTTTGATAAACTAATTGAATTGAAAAGTTGTTCTTCAAATTCAATGCATTCCCCCAATTACTTGCAAATCTCGCTGCAAGTATCATTTAACCAACTTTCTTTGGCCAAAATTGCAACAGTTTCTTGCTTATAAATTTTAATATTTATCCGGGACAACTTTTTTTCTGTCCTTGCGCAAATGCACCCCAGTGGCAAGTTTATAAAATGAAGAAACAAAACACAAGCAAAATTAATTTATATACAGCCAACAAAGGGGTTCAGAGATGGCCAAAACTATGAAAACTCATTTAACTACTTACGGAAAAGAAGCACAAGCCGAGGTGGTAACAGCGATGCAAAAGGGCGAAAAGGCGAAAAACATATTGCCAAATGTGAAACTTCTGTAGGATTCTCCTCTCTTTTTTTTTGGATTTGGAACTCATCTCATGTCGGTGGGAGGAGAGGTAGGGAGGAATGTATGTGTTTTTGCTCGGAAAGTGGATTACAGGGCGGATGTGTTGCATAGACAAAGTGTTGCAGTTGCTGTTACCGTTACCGTTGCCATTTCACTCTGATGGAGTGACAAACTTTGCACGTTGCACAAAAGACTACAACAACAACGGCGACAAAACTTGTGCAGATTACTCAGCCTTACTCTATTTTCTCCCCATAGTTTCTCATCTTCTTTTGCCTCGTTTTATGTGTAACACAAACCCGGTACTTAGTGAAAAGTGAAGAAAAAAAGGGGACCCCACACACACACACACACACACACAAACATAATGGTGGATAGAAACCAGTGTTACAATGTTGAGCTTTTAACGGTAAATTGTTGCCAGAGTGCAGGGGGCAAAAGACAAAAGTTTTTTTCCCTTTTTTGCAAATGAACAGCAACAAGAACAACAACAGCAACGAGAAATAAGTTGACTGGCTGAACGACAGACAACAATTCAGTGGAGAATGGAAGAGGGTTCGGATGAAAGCAACCTGAAAGGAGCAAAACAAAAATGTGTCAAGTAAATGCAATGCTTCAAGTTGAAATTTATGCAAAGTGCCATAGTTCATGTACGGGGGGATGAGAAAAGGAAAGGCATTAAGGACTGGCGAATACCAACCCATCTTAAACTGAGCACTTCAAGTGCATTGTAATTTTAATTCGAATGCCAACGAGTTGATAAAGAGAAAGAGAGAGAGAGAGCTGAATGAGAGATGGGAAAATGTCACACTAACCAAATTTTCTTCCAAAAATTCTATGACAAACTTCTTGAACAAACAGAAAGCGGAAAAATCATAATTAACGCCAACGCCACTTGAAGCACCAAATGCATAATACTCTTGCATACCACAACCAAACAAAAAAAAATCGGTTAAAACTCTGTTTTAAAGTGATTTTCAGTTTCAGAGTTAATCATGTCATTCGATTGCCAATACAATTTCATGCAATAATTTGCATATGAAAAATAAGAAAATCTTAAACAAGTTTGTGGTTTTTCTATAATTGGATTTTTCATGAACACAATTTCCGATTACTATAATTTATGTCAAGTGAACTTTATGCATTTCTTTCAAGAGTGCAAAGTTCATGTCAAAGTTGAGCAAAAAACATTTCACTTGCAGAAGGGTATGAAAATTGCAATTTTCGTAGTTTGCAGTTTGCCAAAGTTAATCAAATTTCTTTTTTCTTTTATGCTTTATTTTTTTTGTTGATGCCACGAAAACTTTTAATAAGTGGCGAGTGGAAAATCTTCTCTTGCAAATGATAATAGGAGTCAGCTGCAACTGACTGACTGCTGACTGGCTAGGATTTCAATGAGGGGGAAAGAAGGAAGAAATTTTGCTAAACAAAATTGCAAAAGACAAAAATTAAAAAGCCAAAAGAGACTGCCAGAAAGGTTTCCCTTCGAATTGTCCGCAGGTTTCGGTGGAAAAGTCAAAACCAATGAAATGCCAAGCAACTGACATCCTCTCATCGAATGACTGACGGCCTAAGCTGAGTTGCTTTAGCACCATTTCCTAGCCACACAATGAAGAACATGCAAGTCTGTTGTACTGTGCGCTGTATTACTGGGTGTGTGTGTGTGTGTGTGTGTGTATTGTGTTTTGTGTGCGTGATCCGTTAGACCGACATTTTGTTTGATGAAATCGTAGCTGAGAGACGAAAAAGGCAAAACATCCTGCTTTGCCTGAGAGGGAACTTCAATTGATGTTCCCTGTAATAGGAGAGGTGGAGCAGAAGAAGTTGAAGCAGTCTACTAGGATAACTTTGTCCTGGGCGGTAAGGTTGGGCTGTCAGTCACTTTAGTGTTGTCACTTCAGAGAGCGCGGGGCAATTGACTGTAAGTAGCCAGAAGCAGGACTTGGACGGTCTTCTGTAGCAGCTTGCAAGGCATTTGGATTAGAAGTGTTTATGCAAATGCGGACAACTTTGAGTGATTGCCACTTGCTAGGCAAGCAGAGAGATGGGCACACGGGCCACAAGACAGACGAGAACTTGATGTGACACAGACACACAACCTGCTGTTGTCTTTTTGGCCAAGTAGTGACAGCAAGAAAATTGATTCTAAATGGTTTACTTTAACAGATTGAAAGTCTTTTCTTTTTCTTTCGTTTTTGCTTTGCATGTATGTATGTATGTCCAAATAATTTGCTTTCACTTAACACTTAACATACCAAACACACCAAAAAATGTGGAGTACGGGAAATATATTTCTCAATTATTTCAATTGTCATTTAAACAATTCCCTGGAATTTTGTAGGCCATAGAAAAAGTTATAAAAGCATCCAATTCCGCTCTTTTATTTGCGGTTATCCAATTTTGGTTGAAATTCCAATTAATTTCTCACACATTTTTTAAGTGGTGTTTTGTTTTTATTTTTTTGCTTTTATCTGCAACACCATTTCCGTTCTGACTGCAACAAATGATGAAAACAATGTTAATTCGCAATGTGCATTTCGCAATTGTTTACACTGACATGTAAAATGGATTCAAGTGCCGGACTCGGTTTTTTTTTCCCCGCAGCATTGTTCAATTATAAATGAACGCATTAATGACTTAATTCCAGTTCAGCCCTCTACAGGGATTTATGTTACTTTAGTCTCACCCTTAGTTCACGATTTCCTTTGACCTATTGGCATGAAACAAAGTTTTGAGTAGATATCCTTAAAAACGTACAAATCAAAATGAAACCAAATGCTTGACACACTTCCTTGCACAGAGTGCAAAAGAAATCTTTGCTACAACATAGCCAAGCCGCAACAATGAAAGTCCTTGGCAAAAGTATTTCACTTTCCCACCGCAGACTCGCTTCGACTCTTGGCCAGATTCCGAGTAAGTAATTGCTGCAGTTCTCAATTCTCTTCAGTTTTTGCCGTTGTTGCCGTTCGGGTTCGCTTAATTGTCTACAGTTTTGCTTTCAGCAAACTAGCAAAAGTTTTCCATCGCCTATTTCCTTTTCCCCTTACATTCATTTTTTACATATTTTTTTTCGTTTTGTCTTTCCCTTCTGTTGTTTTTTTTTTTTTATACCATACACCCATAGGGTGAAAATGGTATATTAAAGTCGCTAAAATGTATGTAACAGGCAGAAGGAAGCTTTTCCGACCCCATAAAGTATATATATTCTTGATCAGCATCAACAGCCGAGACGATCTAGCCATGTCCGTCTGTCCGTCCGTCCGTCCGTCCGTCCGTCCGTCCGTCCGTCCGTCCGTCCGTCCGTCCGTCCGTCCGTCTGTATGAACGCCTAGATCTCGGAGACTATAAGAGCTAGAGCCACCAAATTTGGTATGTAGACTCGTGTCATATGTACGCTTATCGAGTTTGTTTCAAATGTTTGCCACGCCCCCTACCGCCCCCGCAAATGATATAAAACCGATTTTCTCAAACACCATAGCAACTAGAGACACAAAATTTGGTATGTATATTCGCTTAGTAAACGCGCACATTTTGTATTTGTAAAATTTTTGCCACGCCCCCTACCGCCCCCGCAAATTAAATAAAACCGATTTTCTCAAACACTATAGCAACTAGAGACACAAAATTTGGTATGTATATTTGCTAAGTAAATGCGCACGTTTTGTATTTGTAAAAATTTTGCCACGCCCCCTACCGCCCCCGCAAATTAAATAAAACCGATTTTCTCAAAAACTATTCTAGCTAGAGACACAAAATTTGGTATGAATATTTGCTTAGTAATTGCGCACATTTTTGATGTGTAAAGATTTTGCCACGCCTCTTTCCGCCCCCGTAATTTGAAAAAACTCGATTATCTCCCGTAATTTTCAACCTTGTGCAATCATATTTAGCACACTTAAATTTGATACTAATATCCAGCAAAATACCAAATTTGATCAAAATCGGAATAAAAATAGCCAAGTTATGCATATGAACGTTTTTCCATATGGCCGGAGTTGGCCGTTGGCTGGTGGGGGCGCTAGGGTGCTCGAATGCTTGAGTGAGCGAAATACTAAGATATGCTTCTAAAAAGCATGCAAACAGATTTTTTTTAAAATACGATAATGCATTGGTTATTATAACTTTAAAATATTTGTTTTACTGGTGTATGGTATATCCAAGTCGGCGAGACGACTTACTTACTTCATTTTGGTTTCGTTTTGCATTGTTGTGCTGTCTGAGTCTTTAAAGCCAAAAGCAAATCAATTAAACTACGCCCAAACCGCAAACAGAGAAGCAAGTCAAGAAGCGGAAATCTATTGAATGACTAGAAGAGAATGGGCGGGTTTGTGGTAAACTAATTTGACCTTAAACAACAATTGAAAGAGACCAATCACACTTTAAAAAGCCCAATAGAAAGAAATTCATAAATTGGGTTCTAAATGAAAGTAGTTTATCTAGAAAAACTGTTTGTGATTAATCAAGAAGATTGCGTTATCGATTTGGCTTGAAAAATCAAATAGAATACAATTCATTACAATCGTCTCTGGCTGCAATACGCCAATCAACCTCAGGCGTTGGCAATTTTCTTCTATACGAATACATATATTAAGGCCTCAGCTGCAGGCGATGAGTTCGAGTCAGAACATTCGGACAGTTGAAAAGTTGCATAGTTAAATGGGCGGAGAATAAGGTTATGTGGGCGGTACACAGGCAATCATGGCCAGCTGATGTCGTCGACGACGTCGTCGTCTCCGTTGTCGTTGTCGTTGCTGATTAATTTATGCCAATATGCAATTTTCACACCAACGAGCAACGAGCCACTGCAATGACAGTTCAAGCGCATAATTGCATGGGTCTGGCTCTTATTTATGGCATCGACTGCTGCACTGTTTCTGCTATTGGCCCTGAGGCAAATTAAGACTAAAAGGAGTATAAAAACTGAAAGCCAACGTTATGGAAAATGCCTTTGAGTGCTAAAGGGCGCTGAGGTCATAAATTGAGCTGTCAGCTGGCAAATAAGTTTTAATAATTTTATTAAAAAAACCTCAGCACACACACACAATAACTTCCTATACTCGTATACGTATCAGGGGAATGAAAAGCTTTTCATTAAATTCACATTTCACTTATTTTCAGCTTGCCTTGGCCTTTGATTAGGTTGGATGAAAAACCATGGCATACATTTGAGGGCACTTCCTGCTAGCTGTCAAACTGCTCAACCTCTCTTGTGCTCTGTTTCTTTTTCTTGCCTGTCAACCACAATATATATATACACTCCCACTCCCACTCCCACACACACAGAGAAAATGAATGAAAGCGTTGGACAATTTGCCATCCGCTGGATTAGATTTGCTGACTGGAGGGCAATCAATGTCAGTTTTTGACTCACGTCCTCTGATGGATTGCGAGGCAAACTGTATGTGAGATGCACAGATGAAGAGTTGAACCTGAAGTTTGAAATTGTTTAATAAGCTAAGCGTTGCTCAATTTTGACAGGTGCCAAGTAGCCGCGCCATCAAACAGTATTTTTACTAAATGGAACAGATATTAAACAAATTGCACACAAAATTACTCTTTAAGAGCTTTTTCATCCAACATGGTTTGGTTTGATAAAGGACTCGATTTCCCTTATAAATTCATTTTTATTTAAGCAGATAAAACACCGTCCTAATAGGGTTAATGATTATATATGAAAAACATATGATGGTATTTTTCTTTTTTATTATAAAAACATTAGATTACCTCATAATAATTACACACAAAAAGGTTTGCCTTTTTTTTTTTTTGGGCATCATTAGAAAGGTCTAACAGTGTTTAGTCAGTGCTACTGTAACATTATATTCATCTTAAGTTTGTCCGCATTTTTATCCCAAGGCTAAGTAAAAAGCTCAGTGTAAAGCTTTATCTAGCCCTGACTATTTACTCACATTTCAATGTTGTTTTTCCATTAGCCCAACTGTCCTTGGCCTTTTAAGTTTGCCTTGTACCTGAACTTTTTGTCAGTTTTTGTCGTTTTTTGGTCGTTTTAGTTTTGTGTATGTGTGTGTCTGCGTTTTTATTTTTTTGTTGACCATCTTCACATAAATTCTAACTAACATCTACATAAGGGGATAAAGAGGCAAATATTTATAACACCTTAATGGCTAATGAGTAAAACGTGCCACATACACATGCCACGTCGCCCCGTCGTAATACATACGATGCTAAGGAAATTTTCTTGAAAACACAAAAAGAGAACATGAATATGCAAAAACACGAAGCAAATACATTAATTAAATTTTTTGTTTGGCCACCCCGTTGCCCCAATCAACTGCCGCCCACTAATGCCAGCAGCCTTGAGAGGACAGCCAGCTGGAGTGGGAGTTGAACGGTAACTGATATTTATGTATAACAAAGAAACGATATTAACAAAACTCATATGACCATGTGTGTGGCTGATTTCTGATTGAGAAATATTATACAATAATATACAAACATATTCATACATACAGCAGCAGCATAAACAGTGGCTGCACCAGCAAAAGAAATTCAAATGCCATAAGCGCTTTTTGCATTATTTATCAGCATAAAAACCAACTAATAAAACCTCATCAAAATGCCAACAATAAAGCGACAGAGTACGAGAGAACAGACATTACGAAAGAGAGTTGGTGAGGAGAGAAAGGAAAAAGCACAAACAATATTGCCGCCATATTACAAAACAAAAGATAATAATATAATGAGCACAAAGAGGGAAAAGTAAGGCAAGGCGGTGAGCAACCAGAATTCAATTATGTGCGATAAACAGCCATCATTAAATATTAAAGCGCTAATGGAAAAGGAATAGGCTTCAGCCTTTCGATAAAGCAAAGACAGTGGAATAAACTATAAAGTACCCTCTAATAATTGGGTGAAATTATTAATCATGAACATCATTTCTTTTGTCTAGAATTGATTAACTCTAAATCAAATCACCTTCATTCATATTTATCAAGTCGATTTGAATAACTCTTTAAAGCTATATTAACTGGGTATACAAAAAGAAAAGCCATTCTTAACAATGAAATAATCGTAAAAGCAAAAAGTTAGAAGGAGAAGAAATCATCAAATTGCTTGTGGTTTGCGGTTGGCTCAAACTCAAATTAAAACTCAAACTACAAACAAATTAACAAAGGCAGGATTAAAGGATAACCCTTCCTTTCCCCATAGGGCAACATAACCACATATTTTCTCAGCCTTTCCAAGGTTTCAGCCTTGTCATCTTACTCCATGAATTGTGTCGTCGGCGTTTCCATGTTCCTCTAAGCACCTTTTTTTTCTTTTGCTTTATTTTGGATATTTCTGTTGTTGCTCGCGACTCGAGGGAAATTTTCTCAGTATTTTGATTTTTGTTTTCTGTTTAATTTTAACTTATTTTATTTGACGCTTTATTATGCAAGCCATATGAGAAAAAGGTTGCCCCACAACTGACGTACAACGTGGGGCCACAAAGTTAGCGTGTGTGTGTGTGTGTGTCTATGTCTGTGTGTGTGCGTGTGCGCCTGCCTTGGGGAGGACATTTTTACATTCAGTTGCCATGCCCTTCTTTCCTGAAATTCACTTTGTGTGTTTACTTGGGTTTTTGGCTAATTTTACGCTTTTCTAATTCAATATTATACCATATTATTACATTTTGAGGTTATGTGAGCTTATGTTTTGGGGTTAACATGCTTTTATATTGCGGTTTGTGTTTAAATAAAACAAAAGAAAATGATTCGTAGTATTTGAGCATGATAATGTTTCTACTTTCAGCAAACCTTGAATAAAAGTTACATTAGGGGTTTGAGTATTCCGATACTTTTTCTACTGACATTAGGCTATTCAAAAGCTCAAAGTACTTTTTTAAATAATCTATTATATTTTGAGAGGAATAGAAATATTAAACCGAACACTATGAACTCGAAAGATGTCAAATAAATAGAATTGAAATGTCATATTGCTAACCCATGCGGTAAGTTTCTCTCCACACATGGCAGATTGTTGCAAATTTGGTTTAAAGTAGTCATCATCAATTGTCGTCATCATCAGATGTAATTTCAAATTATTCACACAAATCAGGAATTTTTAGCAACCTCAGCGTAAACTATCTGCATGCGAAATCAAGTGCATCAATTGGCAGTAAAGGGACAGGTGACAGCAGGTAAACCAGAGCGTGATAAAAACCGCGAATTTCCATCTGGCTCTCGCTAAACCGAAATTCAGTTTCTAAATGTAATTGCAAACAAAAATTTTACGCACTTTTGCATTGTGCCAACTAAATTATAGATGGACCGAATTCGAAATTGTGATGAAGGTTTGGTTCTGTTTTATCGTGGGTTTACTCAACTCTATTTTGTTTTTAGGGACCATTTCAACAAGGACAGATTAAGTTTCAGTTCTCCATCACTCTCATACCCATATCAATGGCCCCTCACATTTTTTGGGAGGACCATGTGGAAAGGGGGGGCTAGCGAGCTTTATTTATGCCATGAATAAATGCAAATTTTGCCAACACCGTAGCAGATTTTGTAACACGAGAGCAAGTCCTGGTTATATCCAGGCATCCATAGCTCGCGTGTCCTTTGCATAATAATAACTTGTAAATGTCATGTAGAGTGTGTCTGTATGTACATGTGTGTGTATGTGTGAGTGTTCCCATTCTCAACTGCTTTGGCCTTTTTGCTTTAAGCTTCGGGCGTGCGACGTATGCGAATTAGCATTTAATATGTGCCATAAGGCCATCTGCATTAAAATTGCTAATATGAAAGCAATCTTTTAGTTATTTATATTATAAAAAATTATATATTAGTCGGCATTGCAATCTTTCAAGTGAAAACGCTTACGGCATTAGCACACAAATTGATATCGAGTAGCCTAAAGGAACATGTCGGGGAGAAGGTACAAAAAAAGCGACACAAGAGCCAATATACACACACTCTCATCCTTTCCCCTCCTCCTTTTTTTTATCTGTTTGACAAGCCATAAGGAAAAGCTCTCTAACTCTAACACGAACTGTAATTAGTTACATACACGCCATCTAATTGATCGAAAAGAAGGGGGGAAAATTGATTTATTTGCTTTAGCACAAGGTCGTTTGGTTGTGCAATAGCAAAAGTTTAACGTGGCTTTTGATTGACTAAGAAAACTAGGCTAAGAATGTAGAATTGATACTGTTATTTTCTCAAAACAAGAAGTATACATCACTTGAAATAAACATTTTAACTGAGTCTCGTTGGCAATGTTAGTAAACAATTTTTTTTTTGTTATTTAAAATTTTCGACTTACTAAAGACAGGGGTAAAATAATCAGTAACTTGTTTTCTCTCTACTATACCATATCCAATGTACAATCTAAAACAAATTGTTAATAATTTTAACTATAACATGATTTCATCTTTGTAGTGAAAACAACAATCAAGGAGAAATATAAAAGAAATGAATCAAACCATAATTCGTTGCTTTTCTAAGAATATTTATTTCCTCGGCTTTTGAATAAAGTTCTATTTAAACTTTTCTTTACCTTCATAAGTATGTACATTGTGTGAAAGTTTTCGTAGCAACTGTAACTATGGAAAATATTTTCACATGTGCAATTTGCTTCAGCAATTTGTCTCTTCTCACTAATTCGTTAAAGCCAATTCTCGGGTTCTGTATTGGCAAGCATTTTTCCTTGTGATGCTTGTGCCTCCTTTTTTTTCTTTGCTTTAACCACTTGTGGGCCATACGTTTTTGCCAACACAAAAGCGAGTTGGTTGTGGAATAAAAGCCATTTGAAAACTATTACGCCCATGAGATTCATTCAAGTAGTGCGGCATTTATAACTCAAATGTTGCCCAAGTAACAAGGCAAACAAAACAGGAAAAAAACCATAAAAGAAGAGGAAAAGAAAAGAATGAAAAAAGCCTAAAGAGAATGAAACCAAATCAGTAGTGCAACTTGGAAAAAAGAAGCTAAGCAACAGAGACTGAGATGATGTGTTTACTGAAATATAATAGTTTCATATGTATATATAGTAGAAGGATTTCCTAAGTTCGTATAAACTTTTTAATTCTAATTGCTTACTGATCACTAATCAGTTAAGATACCTAAAGGATGTTGTCATTTCCTTTTTTTATTGAAAGTTATGTTTCAGATTTTAGATTTTTCATTTCCAGTCATATATAATATATGTATATTTATATATATTTTTTCGTTTGATAACTTTTGCGCATCTCTAACCATAGGAAAACGAATACTGAAATACTGAAAGATTCTGGCAGGAAGAATCATTGCAAAAACGGCAACACGAAATGGCCTTTTCTATGCTTGCTTTTTATTAGAATGTGTCCATGGAGACGTGGGCGCCAGCCATTGTCTGGCCTTTTGTGCGAATCTCCTCAAGTATATACATATACACATACACACATATATAGAAACATAGATAAATGTCAAAGTATGTGTGGGTGTGTGTGCTGTATATTTCTTAGCACGTAGTTATCTTTATAGACAAATAACTAGAACAATATATAAAACAAAAGACATGCAAGCTGAACAAAATATTCTAGTTGTCACACAACTTGTATATATGTTTTATCAATTTTTAAAAGATTCTTTTCAAATTCTCTTAATCTAGTGGATTAATTACTTCAACAAATAGTAATCAAAAGGTGGGCCTGGTAACGTAAAATAAGTGACATTTAACCTTCACAATTTGTCATAGGTAAATTTATTTCGAATAAAAATATTCCATTAAATGAATACTTTATCCAAATGGAGGCTGATCGGTGGGGCGGAATCTTCTATTTTGAAGTTTACTAATATCCCAGCCTTTTTTTCCATTCTGCTGGGGTGCGCGAGTTGTGGTGGTTGTTGTCCTCCGAGGTGGTTGAGCCAATAGGATAAGGCCAATGATCAAGAAATTGATCTTGACAAACCAGGAGCCGGAAATTTTCATATCGAATGAACTGATAAAATTATGGAATATTACAAGACTTTTTATACGAAAAATTAAGGCGAACTAATTACAAATGCTTTATTCACACTTAACCAATTCAAGCGGGGCCCTTTAGCTATACAACTATAATAAAATCAAAAGGTCTCCTAGGTGAAAATTTATATAATGTTGGTTTAGTTTTTGGTACAATGGCGGGAAACAATAGCAAAAACCATCCAAGAGGCTTTAACGATAGAAAAACCTGATAGTTGAAACTAATTATTGAAGCGGAATTATTGAACTAATTATTGCCACTTAATGAATAGAAACTTGCAATTTTCTACTAAGTACCTAGTCACAGTTATTGATGATTCCCTATTTAATGATTCCACCCATAAAACGAAAAATTAGCAATTAAAGTAAAATTTAGTTGCCAAATGTCAGAACAAATTTAATTTAATCAACTCAAGTAGAATTATTAATAATTCAATATGGCAAAAAATTGAATATTTGGTTTAAGGGGAATATGGATATCTGAATTACATAAAGCTGATAATAGGAAATAGTTTTGAATAAGTATATTCAATTGATATTAACTTGAGTAGTAATTCAATTAAACGCTGTGTATTGCAGTTCTTTATGTCTTTATTTATTTATTTATTTTATATTTATCCGCTGGGATTTGGCCTAACAGTTGGATTTGAAACCAATGTCATCGTGCGGAAGGGCCGCCTGGTTGGGTTAGCACCAGCCGCGATGGTAAGCAAACTGGCAACAAAGATTGAAATGGTGAAGAAATTCATCTTGATTAAACTGTTGGAAAATAAGTTGCATACAAAAATATTTATAGAAAAATTTTGATTTGGCCTAATTTAGCAAAACATTTGCATTATTCACAGTTATAAAACTCAAGTGACGTTTCAAGCTTTAACCAGCAATTATAGGGTTTCTAACGATCTAATATTATGGTGAAAAGATTTAAAGATTCGATAACAACAGGTCTGACTAATTTATTCAGCAGATTACCTAATCATTTACAATAGCATTATCTACGGCCATTAATTATATGTAGGTCAACCTTACTAAATCGAGATTACTACTGTAACTTTTTGACCTCTTTAACTAATTATTTTAACTTAACACCAATATTAAAATAGAAACCAAAATGTCAATCTCAGACACAAAAACAAAAACGAAATATCTCCTCAATTACATAAACTTTTCCTGTTCTATAGAAATACATGGTAATAATTTTCAACAGTCTAAAACTGCATTTTACCATTAGTTTTAGTTATTGTGCCTGGCAATGGATCATCAACTAGGAGGAGGAGGAGATCATCAACTAGGAGATGGCAAATCAAATACCAATCGATGCTAATTAAGTTGTAATGAAAAAGACAGAGTTATAAATTAATATTTTATTTTTATTTATATTAAGCCTTCAACATCTTGATTTCCATTAGTTTGACTGTGAGAGCGAGTTGGCCGATGGGTGGTGGTCGTATTCCGTGGAGATGGTGGAGCTGGACGTTGAGCCATTAGGATAAAAAGGACGAAAAGGAAATTCACATTAAATATCGAAACAGTTAGGAAATTCATCCTTAGCAAACTGTTGAAACACAAGTAACCTACAACAGTATTTATTTAAAAATTGCGTTTTGTTTTAGATTAGATTAGATTTAGATTATTCACATTTATATAATTAAAGCATAACGTCATGCTTTGGATACCATTTTAAGGGCTAAAGGGCTCCTACGTCTAGTTTGTTACTCTTTTTTATAAGAGTGATTCGGCCAGTGGGCTTGTTTTTAATGTTATCTATTAAAAGTTGTCTGGGTTCGATGTTTATAATCAATATGTTTATAGTTTACTGTATATAAGCTATTGCTTAAGAGCGAAATTCTGCCGTAATAACATTCAGAAGAACAAACTAATGTGTTGCCAAAGAATTACTCTAAACGTGAGATGAATGGATAACAGCAAAAACTGAATAATTTGATCAGCAGATTCAATAAACTCTTATCGATTGCATTTTGTTATACTACAGGAACAATAATATCAAATGGGACTTGATAATAATTAATATACATATGTATATATATATTCAAGATATATTATTTAAAAAAGAAAACTTACATCTTATTGATTTGGCGGATTTCCATGATGCAAAAGGTGAGATCTCGGACCTTTCCCATTAGTTTCACGGTGAGAGCGAGTTGTACGTTGGGTTGTGGTCGTGGTTCGTTGAGGTGGTGGAACAGGTCTTTGTGCCATTAGGATAATGACAAGAAGAAGAAAATTTAAACTGAAAATCGAGATGCTAAGGTAAACCATTTCGAATAATTAGTACGCAAATGAGAATAAGTAATTACGTATTTAAATAAAAATTCTATTCCGTATTGTAATCAAATAAGCATTTGAAATTGGATTATTCCCATTTAAACATTTTACACCCATTAGAAAGTAATTGCATAAGCGTAAATTTCATTATTTATAGTTTTTTAGTAGTAAATTTTGTAAATGAACGGAACAAATTTAATTTTGATACAGCATCATTAAAGGATTTCCTGGTTTCCAATGTCTTACGAATTTCTGCAAAACAATGGAAATTCTCTTTAAAAGTTAAAGCTATTTTCTTTAGTTTGAGCCATTAGAATAATAACAAGAAGAACAAAATCCTGACTTCTGTCAGGAGGAGGTGGAGAGGGGTAGAGTCAACAGATTTGAATGTTCTGGAAACAATGGGAATACACAATTATTTACAAAATTCTATTTTTTATTATAGACAAATGGAATTAGTTACCAACTCATTTGCCATTGCATTAAACACAGGTTTAATAAAACATTCAAAACTGCATCATCCAAACTTCCACAATTTGTGTTTATTATAAGATCTCATATCTTATTAAGGAAATTGTAGCGACCAAAATTTGATCTTTCTATGGTAAATAGGCAGCCTTTAATTTCCCATAATTTCGATTAAACAAAACGAAAGATTTTGAATGTCTTTACATTAGCATTTTAAATAGGAATTTTACTCGATATAATAACATTTTTAAGCTATACATATTTGTATATATTTTTGTTTCTCTTGTTTGCTGTCTGCTCATAAATATGATGAACTAATTAATTTTCATTATCAACACAAGCTGAAAACAGCTGCCGGGCAAGTTATTTGTTGTCCACATCTCTCACTGTCTTTATGCCTATGGAATAATATTTATTAACTGTCGCAAGGCAACGCTTTAAGCTATTTGCCAATTTTAACTAAATATTTAACATTGAATTGTTTATATTAAAAAATTTCAGCCACAAACCCAAAAATGTTGGCTAAACTGGAGTTGGTTCTGGTTTAAACTAATGCACAAATTTATTGTGACTTTTAGCATTGCCGACAACAGATGCTGCACATTATATAGAGTGTGACTATGAAGTAACAGAGTAAAAAAAATACAAAAAAAAACAAAAAAGGAACCCCGGAAAAATGCACATGTGTCTCCTGCTATAGTTTTATCTGCTGCACTGCACGCTTCACATTTGCATATTTTGTGAACACATCCAGCAGGAGCAGCAGGAAAAACAGAGGGAACATCAGTTCAGTTCCTTTATTATTCTTCCCCTTTTTTATTTTATTTTATTAATGTGAAAAATGTAATTTCAAGCATTTCCAAGCAACTGCATATAAAGCGAGTTGCCACTCCCCATGGGCAAAAAGTCACAAGCGAAAATTCGGCATGTGGAAAATTGCAAAAGGAAGAAAACCAAAAGCCTCATGAGTTTTCCTCAGCTGCAAATAACTAGAAAATTCAATAAATGTCCACTCTAGACAAATTTAAAAAATCCGTTCACCTAACAAAAGCAAATTATTTTTATTTTTGTATTTTATTTTAGTAATTCGCAATCGTCTTATAAATAAATATAGAATAAATACCTTTTGCACAAAATAAGCCAGCATTTAGTTTGGCTTGACAAAGGATTTATTACAGCGAAATGTCAACAATAAAATTCGCTTGTTCTCTTCTACTTTAACTTTAAATAAATTCCATTTAGCTTAGCCTAAGCTCTGAGTGGTGATGGAATCAAAATGAAAAAAGCAAGTACAACTACATAGTTGTAGTCACAATGACAAAAACGAAGAAGGACCAAAAAGTGACACAAAGTGTTACCCAAAGCGACCCTTAAGAAAAAAAAGACTTTTTCTACTAAATGTTTTAAACAAAAAAATTTAGAAACACAAAGATTTTCATAGCTTATTTATTGACATAGTTTAATTTAATTTGATTCACTAGACACTTTTACCATACGACAAAAAAGTTAAATAAACCTGCCCAAAAAAGTATGCTATAGAAAAAGTCTAATATAATAATCATAACAATTTTCCTATAGAGTGAGCTGAAAAATGTATCCCATAGAAAAAGAGTAAAACAAATTCTTGATAATATGCAAGTCCAAAGCTTACTACTAATGATGTATATTATTATTAGTATTATTGCTGCAGCTTCGCCATAAAGAGAGACCGAGAGACGAATATTAAAGGATAGCCAAAACAATAGAAAGAAAGAGAGTCAAAAAGGTGGTAGTGGCAAAATCTTTTTGCATTTTCGTGGTCGAATGGCAAAAAAGGCAAGAACAAAGTTTTAAAATTCAAATGAATTGCAAATTGTGGCTACGCGCAAAACAACTGCTGGAAGAAAAAAAAACCAGAGCACAATATGAAAATGATTATAACAATTTTATGCGAATTCAACAGAAAATTCACCAAGCCAGTCGTATGTGGGTTGTGGGTTGCCGTTTGTCTTCTCGCTAGGTAATTTCCGCTGCTCAGTTTAGCTCTTTGCTTAATTAAAGCCCAGCCATAAAAACGGAAAACTCAACTGAAACTATTAAAAAAAAAATTGCAGAGCAGGAGTCGAAGCACATAAATTTAAAGTGCACCCACAAAGTGTACACAAAGCTGAAAATGAAGTTTTAAAAATGTGTATATAGCTTTTTTTTATGTGTGTGTGTATTTAATACCCTGCCTGAGTGGGGTATATTAAATTTAATGTCATTGGGTGATGCTAATTGGATACTTGCTTGCCTAGGTAGACAGCTAAATTTCCAACTTCCCTTATCTTAAAGATTTCTAATTCGTTGTGGCTTATTGTAATGCTTATAGGGTATCTTTGATTTTAGTAAAGTAGTTAAATTCGAAATAACGTTTGTTGGCTTGCTAGTGGAAGGAAGTTTATATTTTTGCAATTTTCGCTTGACTTTAATTACAAGAGCAGCAGCAGCAACAAAAGGGATGACACATTAAAAGGAGGTAAAGGAGAGGGAGGGTACGTACCAGCACATTAAGAAATTAATGAGCTCTGACCATGGCCTAGGCAACTTTAAGGAGTGAAACTATGTCAACAACTAATTTGGTATGCAGCCCACACAAATCTTGTCATTATTAAAGCGGCCTCTTCTCTGTTTTTCCTTTTTTTTTAATCTTTTTGTTGTTTTTTTTTTTTTTTTTTTTTTTTTGTTTTCCGATTTGCTCCATTAATTTTGAGCTCTGGCACAGTCTGGCAGTTAAACCTCTGTGACAGACGACGCTTTTGTTGGGCCAAGCTGTTTACTCCTGCTTGCTGCTTGTTGATTTGTGTGGGGCATTTTGTTTTTCGTTTTTCTGCATGATTAAGTCATTCATCAGCCAGCTATGGTTTCCTAATTTAGTGTTCCCGTTGGTTAAGTTTTTAAAATGTATGCCATAGATATTGTAAAAGTTCAATTTGTTTTCTATATGCATAACAGTTCATATACCAAACAGCAAAATTTCTGTTTGTTGTTTAACAATCACGATTAGACTTTTCTTTTAATCTATTCATCTTGTTACTATTGTGAACCTGGCTCATTTAGCGAATTTCCGACTAATTTATGAAAATATGACCCCAGAAAGCATACAGAAATGACATCCATAGAACTTTTGTTGCTAAGTGCATTCGTCTATCTCGTATCTGTAAGTAAGTGTATCTTAATTTAGTTTATTTCTCTGTGTTTTCTTGAAATGTAATGGATTATGACATCTATGCCAAAACGGTTAAAGTCGCTTTGGAGGGGCAAAAGCAACAGAGTTATGTGTTAAAAGAAATTGCAGTATCTGGTATTAATTTCCAAGCTGCTTCTTATACCTTCCCATAGATTTTATGAACGTGTTTGTGACCCTTTTGTTGCCGTCTTTTTGTCTTGTCTCCTTTTCAAACCAAAGGAACATTTCTTTCTTCTACTTTCTCACACTTTCATTATTAATACGCTGCATGCCTTTTGTTTGTGTCTCTCTTTCGGCTCTGCTCCTTGTCGTTGTCTCTGTTATTTTTGCCAAGTTTTTGTCAAGTTTGAGTTTTCTATTCGTTTTTGTTAGTGACAGAAATTATTCTTGTTGACACATAAAAATTGTTTAACCCTTCTTTCGGATGAAAAATGAATGGCGATGATAGAATGTCTTTATCTTTGTGTGTGTGTGTGTGTGTGAGCCATTTGGTAAAACATTTCATAGACATTGATGTATTTGGGTCAAATTGTGTAGGAGCATTGTGTCTACAATTTGCCAAAAAAAAAGAACAATGATTACCCTGTTCAACCTGTCGCTCTCTATCTCTCTCTCTCTTAAGGAATAAAGAAAATTATGCGATTTTACGCTATTTTCTTTCTGCCTCATTAACGCTACGAATTTGCATATTTAATTGCTTTTTAATTGTTGTTGTTGTCGTTGTATTGAGCAAATAAATTTTTGACAATATTTAAGCCGGTCACGTTTTTATGGCTGGCCGAAACTCTGCCTCATTAGGCAAATAGAGTTTTGCGCTTTCTATAGTTTTGCACATTTCTTTGCCCCATCGCGCATACCACACTCATTCCATAAAGCGAAACTCTGATGCTAGCCAAACTTCAATTAGCTGACGGTATTTTTATTTGCTTTTTTTTTTTTGCTCTGTTTGTGTTTGTTTTTTTCCACCCTTTACGGTTTATTTGCTTTCTGCCTTTCTGCGGTCATTAAAACTAATGGCCAAACTGGGCTTTAAAATTCTCGTACAGGATTGCCGACAAACCGGATATATCATTCCAAACAAGTTACCCGAAAAAGAAGAAAAAAAAAACGAAAAAACAAACAAGACTGACAGACCGAAGATAAAATACCCTTGCAAACTATTTCATATAAATTATGGTAATTGATTTGCAGAAACTTTTCAATTGATAATTCCAATAATTTCTTCCTATATCGTTCAAATATATTTATAGATCAAGCTTTACAGAGAAGAGAAAAATTGTTTCGGGTATTAAACAATACAATTGAAAAATTCTGCAATGCTTTTTGAAAGAACATACAATTGCAGCACAGGAAAATAGAAAAAGGCAAAAGTTTCTTTTGGCTCTCGCATGTTGGCACGACCTGCGGTCACAAAAGAGCAGTAAATTAAAATTTATTCGACACGGAATTGGAGTAAAGCTTTTGCAGCCATTTCCATTCAGTTTCATTTCATTTTTTTTTCATGCCAGAATACATTGGATCGAAGGCTCACTATATATTTGTTTATAGTATTTAGTATATAATATATAGTTTAAGTTGGATTCGTAATAATGAAATTAACATGACTAATGAGATAACGAAATAATTGTTTAATTAGTTCAACTTATCGGAGAAAAGTTGGTTTTCCTATATAAAACATTATATTTCTTAAATAATTTTGTTCGAGATGCAGGTCTTATCAGCCATACTCGTGGCCATAGTTGGTCTTCAGATTGTGGGCCATTCATTTGGTCAGCACGATGTTGGACCCCCATCCAAATATTGGTTTAAAACCCAAAAAACCAGCGCCCAACCCCGCCTAAAAAAAAGCAAAAGTTTTTAAGGTTACTCCCTATTCCTTTTCTACCTTTTTCTTGCATGTGACTTTTCACATCTGTATTAGTGCATCGTGTAAATAAAAACTCCTACATATTATACTATTACATTATACTATAAAATTCTTTTGTAAAGAATTATACAATTATAGAACATATACTTATATATACTTGAATAAAACTTATTTAATTACATAAGTGAGACCAATGAAAAATGCTTTTGCATTTAGTTCAACTCTTTTAATTAACACTTTTTTTTATATATAAATGTCATTGTAATGCTTTTACAAGTTAGTTCGAGATGCAGTTCTTATCAGGAATAATCGCGGCCTTAGTTGGTCTTCAGATTTATTCCAATATTTAATATTCATAAATATATTACACAAAAGCTTGTGATCCCGAATGTACACTTGGTCTTTTTTCATCAGTGCTAGTTTTTCAGATACTGGTATCTTTCATTAATCCACTTTTCATTATTTTTTAAATTGAATAGAGGAAAGTTACAGGACTAACATATCTCAATAACTTTCGAAAGGACAGCTAAACGATCTAAAATATTATTTTGTTTTTTCGTCTTTCATGCTATTTTATTAATTTGATTTATATTTACGGCTTAATTTATTATTGCATAAACAAATTTAAGTATTTTGTTAGAGGTTTAAGGTCTTTTGCCTATTTTTATTTTTAAATCTAGGGCAACTAATTATAGTTGGTTATTAAACCATTCATCATTTATTACTTTCTCAATATATTTTTTGTAATTTTTTTAACAATGTATGTAACATTGCTTTTAATTTAAGCCGAAATAAAAATGTTTTAAAAATGAAGAAACCAAATAACTTGTAAACAAATGTAAAACCTCACATAAGGCTTTTACGACTCTTATTATAATCTTTCATGCACCACTTACTTTTTATGTGATTATTTCCAAGAGGCATAAATTACTATAGATTAAAACATTATATTATTATAATTTAACTTTTGTTAGTGAGGATAAAATTGCTGATAAGGTAGATTATTAACCACCACATGTGGGATATAGGCAATAACGTCCTGTTATATAAATCAGCAACGAAAATTCATTTCATTGCATAAGTGAGACTAATGAAAAACTCTTTTGCCTTTAGTTCAACCTTTCTTATCCCCTTTTTTTCTATAAATATAATTGTAATACTTCTATAAGTTAGTACGAGATGCAGTTCTTAAACATTGCAGTTGTGGCTATTGTGGGACTTTTATTTGTATGCCAGTCCGATGGAAAATATCATCCCAAACCTCCTCCGAGGTTTCCCCCAAGGCCTCTTCCACCCATAGGCGGAAAATAAATAAATAAATAAAGAGAATATAAAATATACGTATATATTTTTGAATTTTACCTTTCTGTTTGCTTACTAAAAATGAATGAATACACATTTTTATACCCATATATGGTTTTTCTGGCCTTATTGATATGATACAAATATATGCAATGCCTTTACTGTAAAAACGTAAATTGTAAAAACATTTTTTTCGTCTTCGTTATTATATTTGAACAAGACGGATGGAAGAATGTTTTACATGTTGTGACAATCTCTTTTTTTCCTAATTACAATTAGTTATTAATAATTTGATTTAACAATTCTCATATCTCTAGGATTTTTGCCCAAACTGTTGAATTCTATAAAAAATGAAGACGCTAAAATACTTTGTCCAATTTCCAAGAGTTTTAAGAACTTATAAAATTTAATTTGAATGGAAGACAAAATTTTAAGGTTTTTAATTCCAACTTTTCATTCAAAAAATACAAACTTTCTTCTAACATAGAAGACACCTTGATTATTTTAGAATTTGAGATGGTTCGATTTTGAAAACTTACCAACTGTGACTTCGGTCTGCAGTAATTATGACAAGGCTATTGCGATTAGTTCAGCCCTTTAAAAGTGTTTAATTTTTCGACTATAAATACTTTTGCATCGCTTTGAACAATTAAGTTAAGATGCATTTTCTTGGCGGCCTTGTCTTAGTGCTTGTAGGTCTCATGTTTGTGGGCCAGTCCCAACAACTGGATCTTACCACAACCAGGAGCTGGCGTCCCCGATAATTTCCTTGATCCTTTGAATATGCAACTAAACCTTCTAGGATTTTTATAGCCTATATGGCAGAGTATAAATAAATATATATTTCTACATATTTGTGTTTCAATTTTTATTAAGATAGTTTGCTCATTCCTAACTTAATAGGAGCTTATCAAAATGGAAGTAGGGAAGGACCCATGGCCTAAATGTAAAGCTAAAAATAAGATGAAAGTCTTTCTTACTGCTATAACAGCATATAGACATGTCCGTCTAGTTGAACAGCTTGAACTCTAAGAGAATCCAATTCTTTTTGACCCCTGTAGATAATGCAAATTCATAATAATACTTGTAAATTGTTTTTCATATGAACCAAAACAATGGACTAGCAGTCTTTGCCTACTGTAGTAAATAAAAAGTATTTAAAATGTTCAAAATAGTTTCCAACTAGATCGACGTTTAATAAGTCTTTTATAAATTAGTTCGAGCTGAAGTTCTCATCTAGTTGAGCCGTGGCCATTGTGCCGATGAGGCTAATGCTCTAATACTATATTAAATCATGACAAACAGTAGTGATAAAAGTATATACTATTAATTTGTATACTTTTTTTTATTAACCAAAAAGACCAAAGTTCAGGCAAATACATGTCTCAAAAGTAATTCCCAATATATAGGAAATAATGACGTGTTATGTAATGGTTGATGAAATATAACATTTTAGTATATAGGAAATATAATTATATGCAATTACAATGCTTTACAATTTAATTTGTTTAGAAATTAGTTTCAGCTACATATCAGGCATTGAGTTGCCCTATAAATACTTAAGAATTGTGTTGATTTCATGAAAAATGAAGTTCCTCTCTGGTTTAGTCGTTATCGTTTTTGGTATCATGCTTCTGGCCAAGCCTCAGGTGATTGCCGGACAACGTATTCCCAGAACACGTCCACCATTAATAAGATCATAGTGTTAATGGACAACAATTGAAAAATACATTATTTTAATATGAAAATATTTACATATATTTATTACTTATAATCATTTATCAAAAATTATTAGGTTGAATTTAAAATTGTATGCACGTTCTTATGCCCTTGCATAGACTATAATGAGCCTCAATCAATTTAGGTTAATCTTACGATGCCAATTATGTTTTTATTTGCAATACATCTTAAGCAAATATTATCAAAGGTAATCATTAAATGGGGGTGCAATCACCAGTCCGTCTCTGGGTCAAGTGGATAACCTCTTTTCAGACGTCTGATCCGATTACTGTTTTCCGGCAGTTTGCCTGGAGAGGTACCGAATGCCATACCTCCGGATTTCGCACTTAACTAATGGGATGTTATGGAAAGTTTAGAAAATTATATCAAAAATATTGAGGAAATATAATGTATAATAATCTAATGTTAGATTAAAATCCAATTTGATATAGCTATAAACAATTATAATGCTTAACAATTGCATTTTTTTTAGTAATTAGTTCCAGCTACATATCAGGCACTGAGTTTCCCTATAAATACATAAGTTATTAATTTGCTTGGTTAATTAAAAATGAAGTGCCTCTCCGGTTTAGTCGTTATCGTTTTTGGTATCATGCTTCTGGCCCAGCCTCAGGTGATCGCCGGACAACGCAAACCTAGAACACGTTATTCATTATTTCCTAAACAGCGTTAATATTGGACAACAGTCACATATCTACATGCATACCTCCAGAAAGATGTAAATTTATTGATTATAATCATTTATCAATTATTATTTAATAAATTCAAAGCTTTTCTACAAAACAAAAACCTTTTCAAAAATTGTTTCTAGAGTCTTTTAACCCTCCGTTGCTCGACTTTGAACGCGACTTTAACATATTTCTACTATAGCTGGCGACTGATTCAAAAAAAAAAAATAGACATTTAAAAAGGTTCTGGTTCACACCTACAAATTTATGGACTGATATTGAATTTTATGCATTTGAATATTTAAATTTTTTTTATCTACCTTTCATTGGAAAATCTACTTATGTATGTATGTATGTGTAGACTATCTTTTGCGGTCTTTTAGTTCAATGCATCAAGTAATGATGACTCTCATAATTCCTTTTTGAGTTTCTTTGTTGCTTTCGAAGGATACTTAAAAATAAATCTGCATTTGCCTTATATTGCCAAACAAATGTGTGAGATTGATGTAAGATTTGTTGTCTTTAATGTATATTAGATCTTTAGATTAAGCTAATATCAAGCTATAATTGGTTACATTTTCACCCCTTCTACTTAAAGATCAGTTATTTATTACTACGTATTCCCTTTTTAGGTTAATCAATGTGCTGAATTGTTAACAGTACTCTCGGCCCTGATGTAAATACTTATTTGATGACAACAGTTTGTCCATCTTATGTTTCAAATTACAATAGCTGCATCAGTATCTCGGTTGTAGTAGGAGCTAAGTCTAGATGGCTTCCAAAGTCAGCAGGGTTTTTCACCTAATCAAAAGGGTAATATATTTTAAAGGAAATTATATTTACTGATTGGCTGTATCATTATATTCGCTTCAATTGTGCAAAAGGCAAGTCCAAATACGTGGTTGAATTATAGATTTCATCGTTACTAACGGCAAAGTCTCTGCAAGAAATTGTAATCTTTTATACTAGTAAGTGTGACTAATGTCATTACAATCACATTAAATATATATTATGTTCTATAAATATCAGCGTATTATTTTGAGCAGTTTATTCAAAATGCAATTCTATTACGGCTTAATCGTTATCATTGTCGCTCTCATGATTGTGGGTGAGTCATTTGGTCAACCACCGCCCAGGCCAACGACCACTTTGAAAAAATGGACTCCACCATGGATGCGACCAAGAACACCATCACCAAGGCGATCCCCACCACGAGGTTAAAGGGCTCTGAACACCATTAACTGTTGCTCAATCGGCACAAAGTTATATTCCTACTACACAGGAAATAAACCCAACTAAATAAAATAATCACAAAAAAATAAAATGTGTATGCATTATGTTCCTTTTTTTAATATTCCATAATCGGGCACAACTCGGAACTTATGAAAATAGTTTGCAATTTGTTACATCATCGTAAAAAATATATTCTTTTAATTAATCCATTTATTAGCCTATTGATCAAACTTAATCTTTAAATAAAGCAGAACCTTGAAGACTGAAATAAATCTAATTGTCGATCCGACGGAGAGAGAGAGTAACAAATGCAAGAGTTATCAATTAAAAAAAAAACCCAAAAACTTAACACAGCTTCAGCTTATTATAATCCTCTCAGAATGATGTAAGCGTGCTTATCAATCAATTGACTTGCCATTTTTTAAGGACCCTTTACTTCGGACCCCCAAATATAAAACTATACAAACAATATGAGTTGTGCTGTTCCAAATGTTTTTTCTTTAATAAAAAAGGACATGCATCCATTAATATTAATAAGTTGAATTGTTTACTGGTCGAATATTGCTAGTCTCCAGGCTTAACCCTTTGGTGGTGGCCTGGGCTTTGGTGGGGGCCTAGGTCCAGGTTCAGCAGAGACATGGGTCTGGCCAAGAACCATGAGTCCAACAATGATGGCAACTAATCCGTATAGGAACTTCATCTTTAGTTAACTATTCAATGCGATACGACAGTATTTATAGGAAAAGCTACCAAGCTGTTCGTACACTGGAACTAATTACTAAAGAAATTGCAATTAGAATGTGTTTAATATACGATTCTTTTCTGCACCCCGTGGCGTAGAAATTCCAATTCCATTATATTTATATATTTACTTATAATATATATTATTTCCTTTATTAAAAAATTTAATTCCTTAGCTAGAGGTTTGAATAAGAATATTTGAGGTGTCTTTTTGTTTCAAAAAGCAAGGGAGGGAAGGGTGTTTTGTACTTGTTTCCAATTTGATGGTCAAGGATTCCAGAAGTACACATGTATACTTATTATGATCATTATGCGATATGTGAATTTTGATATATAGGAAATAAAGTCGTGTTATATACCTGTAAGGTAAAATTCATAGGGTGTGACTAATGAAATGAAGACATTCCTTCTGCAATTTGTTTAACCCTTCTTTAGTCCAAACAGGTAACCACCATCGAATTGTGGCTTATGGGATTTATAAATAATATCTCCAAAATTAAAAAACAAAAACTTTCCATCTCTAAAAATATTTTGCTTTCTAACTAACTTTAAACTTTTTGGCCGACTGCAAATAATCTATTGCTTATTAATTACATTACAAAATATAAAAAACAAAACTGTTTAAAGAAAAACATATTGAAACTCATTTATTCAATGTATTAAGTATAATTTAAATAAGAGTAATTTTCACAGGATTTTCCTAAAGGTGTTAATAACAATGAAACATATATACAATTTTGAAGATATATGTAGCTGCCTCATAGAACGTGGTATAAATTTGACAATGCTATTAAGATAAACTAAAGGAATGAACAGAAAAAGCTTAATTACTTGTGACCCCCCAATATAAAACTTTACAAACAATATGAGTTGTGCTGTTCCAAATGTTTTTTCTTTAATAAAAAAGGACAATACATCCATTAATATTAATAAGTTGCATTGTTTACTGGACAAATATTTCTAGTCTCCAGTCTTAACCCTTTGGTGGTGGCCTGGGCTTTGGTGGGGGCCTTGGTCCAGGTTCAGCAGAGACATGGGTCTGGCCAAGAACCATGAGTCCAACAATGATGGCAACGAATCCGTATAGGAACTTCATCTTTAGTTAACTGTTCAATGGGATACGACAGTATTTATATGAAAACTTTATGTCTGTTTGTCCAACCACTGCCACAGCCACTGGAACTAATTACTAATGAAATTGCAATTAGAATGTGTTTAACATATGTACTATAATTTCCTAGAACTTGTAATGCTATCTTAATATTTCATTTACTTTCAAAAATATATATAATGCTACTTATTTCCTATATACTACAAATTCAAGGCACATGCATAGCGCCAACCTATTAACATATTTTAACCCTTTGGTAAAAAGTGAGAAGTGGACAAGAAACAATTAAATATAATTGCATTATATACATATATTCATGTATTCTAGGAAATTAGTAATTAGTTCCAGTGGCTTTTGGTCGAACAGCTGTCATGTTTTCCTATAAATACTCTTGTATCGCATTTGAATAGTTAACTAAAGATGAAGTTCCTATACGGATTAGTTGCTATCATTGTTGGACTCATGGTTGTTGGCCAGTCCCATGGCTCTGCTGAACCTGGACCAAGGCCCCCACCAAAGCCCAGGCCACCACCAAAGGGTTAAGAGGAGACTAGCAATATTCGTCCAGTAAACAATGCAACTTATTAATATTAATGGATATTGTATTGGTATTGTCCGTTTTTATTAAAGAAAAAAATATTTGGAACAGCACAACTTATATTGTTTGTATAGTTTTATATGGGGGTGTCAGAAGTAATTAAGATTTTTTCTGTTCATTTCTTTCGTTTATCTTAATAGCATTGTCAAATTTATACCACGTTCTTTCAGTCAGCTATATCTTCAAAATTGTATATATGTTTCATTTCTTATTAACACCTTTAGGAAAATCCTGTGAAAATACTTAATACATGAGTTTAAATGTGTTTTTTTTAACAGTTTTCTTTTTTATATTTTGTAATGTAATTAATAAGCAATAGATTATTTGCAGTCGGCCAAAAAGTTTAAAGTTAGTTAGAAAGCAAAATATTTTTAGAGATGGAAAGTTTTTGTTTTTTAATTTTGGAGATATTATTTATAAATCCCATAAGCCACAATTCGATGGTGGTTACCTGTTTGGACTAAAGAAGGGTTAAACAAATTGCAGAAGGAATGTCTTCATTTCATTAGTCACACCCTATGAATTTTACCTTACAGGTATATAACACGACTTTATTTCCTATATATCAAAATTCACATATCGCATAATGATCATAATAAGTATACATGTGTACTTCTGGAATCCTTGACCATCAAATTGGAAACAAGTACAAAACACCCTTCCCTCCCTTGCTTTTTGAAACAAAAAGACACCTCAAATGTTCTTATTCAAATCTCTAGCTAAGGAATTAAATTTTTTAATAAAGGAAATAATATATATTATAAGTAAATATATAAATATAATGGAATTGGAATTTCTACGCCACGGGGTGCAGAAAAGAATCGTATATTAAACACATTCTAATTGCAATTTCTTTAGTAATTAGTTCCAGTGTACGAACAGCTTGGTAGCTTTTCCTATAAATACTGTCGTATCGCATTGAATAGTTAACTAAAGATGAAGTTCCTATACGGATTAGTTGCCATCATTGTTGGACTCATGGTTCTTGGCCAGACCCATGTCTCTGCTGAACCTGGACCTAGGCCCCCACCAAAGCCCAGGCCACCACCAAAGGGTTAAGCCTGGAGACTAGCAATATTCGACCAGTAAACAATTCAACTTATTAATATTAATGGATGCATGTCCTTTTTTATTAAAGAAAAAACATTTGGAACAGCATAACTTAAGTTTTTGAATAATTTTTTTATAGAAAGCAATTGATTGACAATCGAATTCATATTATTATTGGATAAGTTTAGTTTGTTAAATATCCTCTTTAATGTTCAAAGGACTCACTGACTGTTTGACTTGTGCCTGTTTTCCATCCCTATTTCCCAATTCTATTTTTGAATTTCTAGCAACAGGATAAGCTAAGTACTGCCATTTTTTGGAAAATACAGGATTGCTTGGTTTTAAAACTTTTTCGCTAACCAAACTATTTTGTTTCAATCAATTATTGGTCTCGTTCCGCAATTTTCGTTTTATCCGCTTCTTTTTTGTTTTATTGGTGTGGCCACAATTTGCCGTTAAGCGACAATTTCCGCAGCGATTATTCAACGTCAACTAAAACCGTCAAAAGGGAGGAAAAAAGGAACTGCAACCGAAAACCCACTTTGGCAATTAAAAGCATCTGCTGCAGCTCCAGTTCCCCTTAGTATTTTATTTTTTTGTTTAGCAAATGTGCAATACACTTGAATATACTATGTATACATAACTGTTATCCTTTTCACTTTGTTTTTTCTTTTTTGCGTTTTAAATATTTATGGTATTTATGTTCAAATACCCTCCCCGAAACGACCCCTCCTAAAGAGTCACACCAGATGGATTAGATGGATTTATCGCACAATGACAAATATTTTCCCTTCATTGTTGTAAGCCATGTATACATACATATGATGATTTAAACCAGATATATACAAACTTTACATACATGAAAAATAGATTAAAGAAAGCTTTTTATATTGCAGTTTTTGTAAAGCTATCGAAAAAATCAATTTTTAGGCCAAAGGCTCTAGAAGTAAAATATATCAAACATATTTGTTGGGCCTAAATACTAGAACCTATATATTTTTAAGTCTGTTAACCGTGTTCGTGAATATGTTTCGCCAATCCTAGGGGCAAAATAGACGCTGTTTTCGTTTCCTAAAACTGGTGTTGCAGTTAATTGAATTTCTGTTCCTGGCAATGCAAACTGGCAACATGTGAACGAACATTGGCATCGCAATGAGGCATGAAACTTACATATTCATATGCTAATTGATTTCCCATAGGTTTAACAATGAGTTCTTCAACATATTTACCTTTATTATTATTTTCTACTAATGCAACGCGATTCGCAACGTTGACTCTGAACTCATGTTCAATATGCATTCATTAACAAAATGAAAAAAATAGACTTACTACTACTAAAATTGTAACTGGGTGTTTTGGAAATGTTTTAAATCATATTGCATGCAACTAATGCTGTTCCCCCATCAAGGAGTTACTGCAGCAGGGCTTTTCAGCGTCAAGGCCCTGATTTAGAACAATGGATTCAGCATGCCTAATAGTTGGCGGCACATTGATATACCCATCATAAAATTCTGCGCTTTCAACAGCTCCAACGAATTCCTCCTCTTCGGTGTCGCTATCGTAGAGTTGATCGCCCCCACCCAAATCGATCAGCAATCGACGCAGGTAGCGCAACTCATCGAGAGCTCGCGATACTTTGCGCTCCAACGTCTTCATTTGCGCCTACAGTGGGATACACAGTACAAACAGTTAAAGTTCCTCCAAGCTACATATGTACATAGGTAAAGGCGTACTCACCTGCGTTTTGAGTGGACAACCCAGTTTATTCAGCAAGAAGGTTAGAGGATCTACTGGCATGGGATCATCGTCTGACTGCAATTCCAGGAGATTTAACAAGGGGAATAGTGATCCAACGACTTTGTGAATGATATTAAATATTTACCAATTGTTTGAGTATATCCAAAAGGCGCGGTAAAACACCCGAGTCCTTAAGATAATTCGTATATTCCTCTTCTAAAGCGCTCATTTTAAATATACTTACAATTCCAAATAATAGGAACGTAAATCACATGCTTTTTGTTAAAATTTAATAACTGTAATATTAGTGATGGCATTTAACAGCACTGCTTATTACTAAACTTATACCCGCCATTTTTTTGTAATTCTCGCACCAGTATTTAAAAATTTTCCAACACTGCTTCACAGTGTTCATTAAACTCAAAATGAGCCATCATCGATATTTTTGCTGTGTTAACTATCGATTACTAGTTATTTAGGGTTGTAAGCCTCTCCGTTTTTTAAATTGGGATTTCAGCAATAAATTTTTTTAAAATTCTTACAGCAAATCAGCGCAGGTAATTTAAATTAAATAATTAATCAATTAATAGGTACTCTCGGGCATAGGAGAGTTGGCTACTTCACTTTATGGCGAATTTCACTATGGCAACTACCAGTGTTGATCAAGTTCTTTATTCCCTTTGGATCCGATTTCCAACTGGGTCTTTGTTTATATGTACGAAATACAGCAAGCTGCTACGGCAAATATAGTCAAAATTCGAAACGAGAGTCTAGCAGTTTATATATAGCATTCACATTTAGTTTGTTCAGTTATGGAAAAGTTAAGCAAAAATAAGCGTGTGGCACGTGAGGAGAAGCAGCGTGACCAGAAAATGGAAGAGCAGGTGAGGTAAATGGGCATACATATATATGTACATGAATTATCCTTTACCCCGCCTTCTTGGACAGGTGCTCAAATCGCTGGATGACTGTCCGAATGATGAGGAGAAAGTCAAACAGCTGCTGCAACGTTCGGTGGAGAGTGAGAAAACGGTGAACCGACTAACCACCGAGATCCGTGCCATGCAGCGGCAAATGGAGAATCAGCAAAGGGATCTCAATAAGAGTGTCCTGATGCGTGACAAACTGCAAGAGGTGTGCCGGGAGCAGCAGCGCATCATTAAATCGGTAAAGAATGAGGGCATGCTGCAAATTAAGGTGGAGGAAGAGCGTCGCAAGGAGAGCCAATTGAAATTCCAGAGCTCCCTCAACGAAGTCCAAAAATCTCTGGCCAAGAACAACGATGAGAACATCAAGCTGCGCGATTACAACATCGAAATGACCAAAAAGTAAGCAGAATTATATTAAAAAACAATGGGACTGAGGCTGGGGCAGGGGCAGTACCATCAATAGATGATGCCTAAATATAGACACTGCACGCTGCCTCACACACACACACACACATACACATATGTACGCATAAGAGAACTATAACCATATGTTTGGTTTCTTTTATATTTTTAGGTTAAAACTATTGGCCGAGCAATATCAGACCCGCGAACAGCACCTTGAAAAGCTTAATGAGCAAGTGCATCTCGAGTCGCAGCTGCATCAGGCCAAGCTTAACAAGGCCCAAGTGGAGGCAGCCATGGAAAAGGAAATTCTCACCAAGTAAGTAGGTGTTAGCTAAAGAGGCAATATATTTAATGAATATGCTTCGTTTAGAGAAAATCAAATTGGCCTGGAGAAACTATTACAAGCCCAACGTGCCATCAAGGCTCTAACGGAACGAGAGCAACAGCTGAAGGAACAGCTGAATATCTACACCGCCAAATATGATGACTTCCAGCAATCGCTGCAGAAATCGAATGAAGTCTTTGGCAGCTACAAAGTCGAGCTAGAAAAGATGTCAAAGAATTCGAAGAAAATCGAAAAGGAGGCCCTGGGTTGGCGTCAAAAGTATGAAAAGTCCAATGCCATGGTGATTGAATTGGTCACCGAGAAGCAGTTGCGGGATCAACAGTCGGATCGCCTCCACAAGCAGGTCGTGCAATTACAAAAGCTATTGCGGGCCCTTCAGCTGGAAAGGACATCGCTGCACAATTGTCTAAGAGACAATAATATTGAGATACCAGCAATGCCGCAATTGCCACCAGAACCCGAGCCGATTAAAGTGACACCCGTCAATACAACAGATAAGGCCAAAATGGAGCTAATGACGCGCAATTGTGCCGAATTGAAGCAAACTTTGGCCAATTTACAGAATCAAATGAAACTGCTAACAACCAGTGAGGGCAAATCGGTGGCAAGTGAGGAGCAACAACCTACTCAACAACAAAACAAGCAGACAAATAGCACAAATAATAAGAAAAACCAAAAGAAAAAGGAAAAAAAATCCAAGGCTAAAGCCAAAACAAATGCCGCCGCTGCCAATGCTGAGCCCACTGAGCCTGAACAAGAGACTGAACCAAATCAACACGACGAAGTCGTGAAGGAGCAGCCGCAAGAGCAAGAGCAGTCAAATGCTGATTTACAACAGGCGGCTGGAGATGGCATTAATATCGCCAGCTCCAAGGATGCTCAACAGCAAACTATAACAACAAGTAATGTTGAAACTGTGCCAACAATCTCAACCGATGCCTTGGAATCTGTCGGATCTAATGGCGATGGCCCTTCTACCCCCACGCCGACAGCAATACCCGAAACCACCGCTACCGTCGATATATCCGAAGTGCCTGCTCTAATTGATGCTGCAGCTGATTAGAGACTAACTCTAGACTTTATAGACTGTCTAGACTATTTGTTTAGAACCTCCCGCCCTCGTGTACGTTGAGCATTTTGTCATTATCCATTTTTCAGGAATCAAATCATTGAACATGAAGAGTTTTTTGTACTAGTTATTTATTGTAATTAATATATATATGTATAATGTATTTATTAACAAAACCGATCGTCAGATTCAGTCAAACGAAATTGCCTAAATGAAACATTTATTAAAGAAAATTATAATGTCTACCCTGGATGAAATCTCTCATTAACATTTAAACACAAGAAGAAATCTAGAGTAGAATCCCAAACAAATTTGATTCTTTCTAGTCCCAACAAGATTGTTGACAAACAATCTTCAAACATTTTCTATGACTTTCTTTTAATTTCTTGAATTGCGAATTCTATTTAAATTGCCCCAGCAATTTTATGATAAATCAAATCAAGTGCGCAATTTGCTGAACACAAAATAAGTTAGAAGGCAATTCGTTTTCCTTATTGAACCTTCCTTTACAGCTTTTCGTATGCAATTAAAGTGGCTTACGCGTCGTATACATAATGCAGCAGGAGGGCATGAGTTTATTATTGCCGCCAGCGTGTCTGCGCTGGCAGCGGCATGCAACAACACATTTTGCCATTGCACTAGACTCGATGTAAAAGTGCGAATGGTATGTGGGTGTGTGTCCTTGTGGGAGGGGTGTGGTCAATGAGAAGGAGAGAACGTATGGAATTGTTGGAGTCGTGGCTGGTCATTATAATTGCTGCTTAATTATTTTCCCACACGCAGCTGTCATTTTTACCAGCCAGAGATTTTGATATGAAATATTTAAGCTCATGCAATGTCATGGCCGTAAGGCTAACCGAAGGGGGAAAAATGGTTGGACCAGCTCACTGGTTACATTATGTGACTGCGTCTCTGTGTGTGTGTGTGTGTGTGTGTGTATGTGAATTTTAAATGTTGCCATTTCCAGGCACTCAGATAATTACAGAAATTAATTTAAACTGCATAATAAAGCCAGAGGCTTGGACATTTCATAAAAAAAGGGAATAATGAAAAGCATTTTGCAAGTCTCAAGTGTGTAAGGTTGTAAAAATTAAATTAAGCTAACGACCCATTTTATACACTTTGCTTTAGTTGAGATCATAATCTATCAGACCAAACTTTATGAGCACTTATATGATTAAAATTTACTTAAGTAAAGGAAATAGTCATCTATATGAAATTGAGGAAGGTTGGCTATTCTCCAAGGACTCGTATATGAAAATCATTCACACTTTTGTAGGTCAAGATTATTACAAAAATCAAGTTTTATGAGCAGTATCACATAGATTTTCAGAATAACAACTCATCTGGCTTTTAAGTGGCATATAAAAAATGAATTTTAAAGCAAAGATTTTATATGTAAATTTCTGTTACGAAAAAAAGTGTAGCACACTTTTTCGGGCAGCCCTATAAGTGTAAACGAAGAGTGACTCAAATCCCATATACTCTGCCACATTATGATATTAAGGAACTGTCAACACTGCAAGCAAGTGGGAGGTGGGACTATAGGTGAGCCCCACTATGTACTTACTGGCTACATTTACGTATGCATATTTTACACCCTCATTCTTGTCGCTCAACCTTTCACCCCTGCTACTTCGACATGCATACATACACACATACAATGAACGACTAAACACTCTTACCGGCATACACATACACACACCAGATGTGTGCACATTTCGCAGGCAATGAGCTTTTGAACATTTAATGAGTTAATACGCTAAATTTGAAAGCCGCGCAAGCGTGGGGTGCCAAGCCAAGTGCTTGGCCAGATGAAAATGCTTCAAATTAAAAAGCAAGACTTACACACACACACACACAGAAACACTATTTAAACACTTGTCATTTGGCGTTGTAGAACGGTTTCCCGCATTGGCGTATGAGCAACATTTTAACTACTTAAAGGAAAGGAGACGTTGGGGGATGAAGGAGGTAGAACAGCAGATTCCATGGCTAAGCCCTTTGGGGTGCAGAAGGGGCGCGACATTAAATTGACTTGCTACATGAGAGTTAAGTTGCACACACGAGACAAACAGGAACCAGAAATCAGTCGCATGCCAACTCAAGCAACGCTAACTATGTAAAGGTTAAAGCTGCCAGACTGTATGACAATACAGAGATAAGGCAACAAGAAGAAGATTGGGCCAAAATGTGAAAATGTCCAAGACGTGTGTATATGTGTGCGTATTGTGCGCTGCCGTGTCTGTAAAAGTAGGTGAATGCCATTGACTACAGTGGAACGCGCAAAAGTCTCTGTTAACGAATATGAAATTGTTAATTAAACTATAGTTGACTTAATTTTATACCTTTAACACAAAGCATCGCAAATCGATGTTTTGAAAAAATATAAAATACATTTCTAATTAAGTGGAATGAAGTACTCTGTAAAAGATTTATACAAATTTTAAAACTGAGAAAAAAAATGGTGTATTCTAATCATCTAGAAAACTTAAAGAACTTCCAAAGAACTTTAAAGTTAAGTAAAATTATAATAGATTGCAAATTAATATCAGGCCTATTCTCGTTTTCGATTTGGATACGAACGCAAAATAGTTTGATTAACAAATTAATTCAAAATGGTAATAAATTGACTAAAATGCAAAGATTTTAAATCGAATTAAGCCAACAAATAATAGGGAAATAAAAATAGAAAATCGTATTTATTCCGAATGGAAAACGCAAACAGGCCTTGTCGATTAAGTTTCTGTTCTTCTCAAAGTTTGTCACAATAATTTGTATTATTTTCATATTATTTATTATTTAATTAGTCATTGAGAGTTGCATACCACTGTCTTTGGGACTGGGTTGCCACCTAACTACCTCCATCGAGAATTCGCACCCACTCAATGCTCCCAGCTGCTAACGACGACGCTGTCACATCAAGACTCTCTCAGTTTCACTCTCTCTCTCTCTCATTCGGCTGCTGCTGCTGGTGCTCATACTCTCTCGCAGTCTGTCGCTATGTGTTCGCAAGCGCTCAGGCTCTCTGTTCTCTGTGTTGAGAGTTGGCAGAGCGAGAGAAGCTGTTAGAATTTGGCTTTAAAGCTGTTCTTAGTCCAATTTTTGGTAACAGAAACCACTGTTACCGCCTCCGCCGCCTCAGCCGTTGTTTTCCCTGTTTTCCTTCTAGTTCTTTTTCCTGTCAGATGCCGACAGTTGGCGAAGCGTAACGAAACGGTTTCCGAGGCAAGACGCCAACGGTTGCTGCTCCTGCTGCTAGTCCTGGCAGCCGCCGCCGACGCTGCTGTAATCAGTTGTGTATAGGACACTCGTGTGTGTGCGCGCGCCGAACGGTTTGAATTGTGTGTGTTGGCATTTGCTTCAGTTTTCCTTCATTTGATTTTTTTTGTAAGCAAAAATTTTTATAAACGATAAACGGATGGGAACGCTGCGCGGTTTTGCCTGCTCCTGCTGCTTCTCTTGAACGTTTTTATTTATAGTAAAGGAAAAAAAAAATTAAACGTACAAACCAAATCGAAATTCAATTAAATATAATCATAAGAAATGAATAAATTATCAAAGTTTGTGCTAAAAATTGTTTGTCACCTTTCTTAATCAAAAAATAAAAAAAGGAAGCAAAAAAAAGAAAGAAAAACGAAACCGTTGAAGGAAATTTTCCAGTTTACAGCTGCTGCTGCTGCTGCTGGCGTCAACAGCGCTGCTTGTATGTCCGAGATAAAGGATATGCCCGGATCTAAAAGATACAGTTTTTCCTTTTTGCCTTTCATTCTCCTTCTCGTCCCTTCCTATCCCTGCTTGTGCTTCTCCTTTACCACCTTAGAAGGCACTCTGCCTTACCTCAATAAACCAATTCACTTATTTTCTATCTTGAACAGCAGCAGCAACAACAGCAACAACAACCACAATACTAACATCAAATAAAGGTAGAAATGTGCTTCAACTATGCAAATAAATTAATAAGCCAAAATCATTAACAAATTAAAACGAGACACGCGAAAAAAACGCCACAAAACGAAGAACGAAAAGCAAATTGTAGCGAAAAAGCAGCAACTCTAGTCAAGTGCCATTGGCATGCTTTGAGGCCAAACTCCTTGAACCTCATCATCGTCATTGCCATCATCACCACCAACATCATCATCATTATCATCATCATCGACATCATCTTCTTTGGTTCGTTCCACACATTCCCACGTTAGGCTCCTTCATTTGCGTCGTATCCGTCTACGTCTACGTCTACTTCTACGTCGTCGTCGTTCGTCAAAGGCAAAGGTAAATATATACATAGCAGAGGCAAAAGCAGCGGCAATAGCAAACAAACTAACCTACAAAGTAAACAAAAGCGTTACGCTACAAATGCAAATTTTTCACACACACTCCCACACCCCAACATACACACACACACACACACACACACACACACTCGCAAACTCTCTGCTTGAGAACTATAAACAACAACTCATTTAACTGACGCCAGGCCCCCCATAAAACCCAAAGAATTGTAAAGAAGAAAGAACAAAAAACCTGAGACCAAATATCCAAAATGGATTCTTATTACTAGACTCAACTCGATTCGACTCGGCTTCGACTTGGGCTTGACTTGACTTAACTTAACCTGGCCAACACATAACAAACACCGCAAAAGCGGCACCAAAATGCACGCCCCACCAAGCAGGCTATTTGTATAAAATTTTAATCGCATGCGATTTATTTGACTAGGCGCCAAAGACACACACATCATTGAGGTGGAATATAAAAACGGAATATATGTATGTACACACTACACACCTGACACCTGACGCCACACACAAACACACACTGACTGCAAGAAGTCTGTTTACCCCATTAGATTTAATCTACAGAAGTATTTGATAGTTTTTAAAAGAAATTGGAAATTTAATAAATACATACATATATAAAGTCAACAAACTAATAAACTGAAAAAGCCAACTAGAAAACTTTCTTTCTTTCTGTTTAATGCTGGTAATAAAAGTTTTGTAAATAAAAAAGTCAAGATACATACATATATTAAAACTTTTGTACAAAAACTTATCAGAAATACTGTTTCGGTTGACAAAAAGAAATCAGAAAAAAAGTGCTCACTCTCGTCTATTTATATAATACTTGACGTTATTTGCCCAACTATTTTAAGTGCTGCTAGCTAGTAAGAACAAAGCATACACATATTTATAAAGGTATATAAGTATATAGTACATACATATATATAGAAAGCCCAACTGAATGTAAAAAGAAACTTCTTGGCTAAGGGAAGCTGCTGCTGCCGGTTGGATAAAAAACACTTAACGCGAAACTAAGCGGCAATTGTTGTTGCTGTTGCATTGTTATTGTTTAAAAATAGCATCAAGGTGCGCTCTAGTTTCATTCATACCCCACAGCCTACATACATATGCACACACAAAGCCTAAACCCACTCAAACATACATACAGAAACACACAGACTCATAGTATCTCATATGAAGCATTAAACTGCAAAAATATAAATAGAAACAAGTTAAAAATAATCTGATCAAAAAAAGCATAGAATAACCACAAATCAATAATATATTAAACGATTTGCAACAAAATTCTAGCACCTACATATATACAGAGATTAAAATATAGATTTTTTATACGTATGTATGTATTAAAATATTGTTGATATATGGGTTTGGATTTGTACATAAATTTTGAAAACACGCAAATGCGGAAATTTGTTGCCAATGATTCAGCGGTTTCTCCACAATTTCACCTAATCCGCCTTCACCTATTGAATTACACGGGTAATTAATGCCAAGTATTCACGTTTTACATAAGACAGAAAGTTTTTGACAAAGAAGCCTTAGCAATTCGAACGCATTTTTCGTTTAGATATTTTTTGGGTAAACAATAATAGAAATGACAAAGCCTTAGTAAACACCTAAAAATGGTTAATGACTTTTACTGGCCAACAAAATGGTCAATTGTCATCATAAGGACATTTGACGATTAGTAGTGTATTCAATAAATTAAGGTTCTTCGTTTAAGTAAACTAAATTTAATATACCTATAGAATTGTATTATTTATATTTACCAAAGTCAAATATTTTGTCTATGCCCTAGGGATACTCGATATATTAATATCATATTACAATTCATAGCCATAAATGTATAGATGTATCCAATAGAAAAGCTCATTTGAACTACCTTTTAGCAAGCCATTATTGAACACAATTCAATAATGTACTCTAATAAAACTCAGTAAAAGTTTATAAAGTTCAGAATTTCTAAATAGTTTAAAACTAATTCTAATAACCAGACAAATAATGTCGTTTTATCATTTTAAACATTTAATGTGTCATTTTAAGCATTTTTAATATGTCATCTGCGAATAGATATAAAAATAAAATATATTCACTTTACTGTCCATTCTTCTTAAATTATATTGAAAATTAATATCGAACATTGAATTCTGAGCCAACAAAAATTAAAATTTAACAATGATTCATGTCTATGTTTTGTGGTGGACTGGACCAAATTGCATTTGATACCCACAGGGGATTAAATATTGAGATTAGGTAACATATTTTATGTTTACAACACATTTGCGTTGATCTCTTTTAGTTTGTAGTAAAAGCAAATGACGACCCATACAATCCCATATAAGTAAATTGTACATAAATTCACTAATGGCATCAAATATCTATAAGTTTCACTTAAGTTTCCATGCATGTGTCATCAAACATATTCAACAGCTAGAATGCGAACGTTTAACTTTCAACATTAAATGAAAAGAAAGTAGGGAGCGAAAGAACAACAAAGTTGTGCCCGAACATAAAATATATCCATTCACAGATGTGTCTATAAAACCTATACACATACACAATATGTATACATATATATTTTGCCAGCCTGTCTTGTGTGAGTGTTGTTTCTTTTCCTTTTCCTTTTTTTTTTTGGTATTCTTCTCTTGTTTTTATCGCCAGCTGATAAAAGCAAAGTTGTCCAAAAGTTAGCGCCTGCAGCCGTAACACGCATACGCCATGTGTTACGGAACGGAAAGTTAAATGTCTTTTTGGCTCTCAATGCGCTTGGCCTTGGATTTTTGGTAACATTTTTTAATTGCCTAGAAAGCAAGCATGATAGCCTGACCGAGGGGTGTTGGAGTATAAGCTGGTGGGTGGTTCGGTGGGTAGGTGCCGGTCTTATCCCCACAGTTACAAGTTACAAGCAAACATATGTTGGGAACATGCAATTAACAATCAGCCCGGGAAAAAGTTGAGAGCAAGCAGCATGAAGAGATGGATGCAGAGCAAACGAGAGGAGGGATATAAAGAGAGAGAGAGAGAGCCGAAAAAAAATGTGAAATCTGACGAAAAATGTGGCAACTCTAGTTAACTGACTGAGAAAGAGAGAAGCGAGAGAAAAGGAAAAAGAGACAGAGAAAGATACATTCTGTGCAATTGAATGGCAGAGGGAGGGAGGTATTCGGAGAGAAAGAGAGAGTGAGAGTGGGGCACTTACAAGCATTAATTACTGTGTTGAGCCTGTCGAGTGGCCGGTCCCAGTCAAAAGTTGGAGGCGATTTAACAGAAAAACAAAAATATATAGCATACATTTTTGGGCATGAGTTGCTCGAGTTGAAATGTTTCTCTTTATTGCCAATGTTGTTGCTTTTGCTGCTGCCGTTGCCATTGCCATTGCTGTTGCTTATTTTTAGCCCAGAAAAGGAAATTTCTTTTTGCCAATTTTGTTGTTCTTGCTGTGGTAGATGATGAACATAAAAATATGTATGTATAATATATATGTATATATACATGTGAATACACCAAAAATTGCCAAAAGCGTAATAAAAATGTGTTGAAAACAGAGAAGAACCAACAACAACAACCACAAAAAGAAAAAAAATACCAAAAAAGGACGAGAAAATAAAATCGAAAAGTTTTCTGTTTGTTTCTTGTATTTTACTTGAGTAGCAACATTAACTAAAATTTAATTAGCCTTTAAGAGAAACTGAAAAAGTTTGTATATTTATCAAATGGAATTGCTTTTTAGTGAATTATATACTTATTGTTAACATCCATATTATTTGGGATGAGTAGGCTAAAAGTAAAGTCGATCGAGCCAAGCTTTAACTCAGACTAAGCAAGAACTTTAAGCAAATCTATCATGTCTTATTAATTAAAGTTAATTCTCCAATTGGATGTTCCACTTGTATCCTAATTATAATCAGAAAAATTATTATGACTATCTGACAGAATGCCAAAAAATGAAATCAAATCAAGAATTGTTTATTATTGATAGCTTGGGCTGCCTAAGTTTCTGTTTGTTGAAGATTTATATGAAGAAAATCAAATATTTTTTATTTATTTGCCTTATATTTTTGCACCCACATACAAAGGCAGGAAATAAATTAAGTCAGCTCATAAATTAAAGCAATTCAAGCCAAAAAAAAACAAGAGTGAAGGGTGAAAAGGAAGAAAAATAATAACAAATACTAGTTGTCCACACACACACACTCATACACAAAACAAGGGAAAACTGGGCATATTTATAACTTGGCTAAGCATTTGCGTTTTGGCTTTTTGCTCGGAACAAAAATAATTGTCTAAAACTTGGCGAATATCGCCCAAGAAACCGGAAGTGCCCAGAGCCATAAAGACTAGTGGGTGAACATGAATGTATATGCAAGACTGTGTATGTGTTTGTGTCGCCACAATGAACGACTCCGTTCAATGGCGTTTTATTGTTAAGCATTTCGCACAGTTGAATACGAAATTTTCGCCCATTCTCTCCATATACACTTATAGACCACCCTCAATCCAACCCATCCCCCATTACATTTGGAAGTTATTTTGGCAACTATTTTGCCTGGCCAGCAGAATGAAGTCAGTTGCTTTTCAGCTTTTCGTCCAGTGCCAAAATTATTCAGTTTTCTTTGTGGGAGTTACTAAAAAAGAAAGTTTCCACCAAACTTTCCAGGAAATGCAGTACAAAAGACGAAGTTTTCTGCTACATTGTTTCGTTTTTTGCATACATTTTACTATATACGGCAGTTACTTGTTTCTCATCTTGATTGCATTTTTAGTAAGTCCTAAATGTTGCCAAATTAATGAAAACAATTGTCTAAAAGCGATAAATGCAACCGAATAGAGCCAAAGCCAAACTAACTTACTGGAAATGGTATACACATGTTTGTAACTAGTTTCCGGTTTATTTTGGGTGTGCGTGTGGGTGTGTTTGCAAGTGTATGTGTGTTATATTTCGATTGGCTCTTAACTGAAATCGAGTCAAGGTTTCTGGCTCAATTTCTCTCAAGTGTCTCTCTTAACACTTGCTATGTTTGGCCGATGACTTTAAGTGCACAAAATTGATCAAATGCTTAGATAGCCAATTTTATTGATAGTTATTTTTTCTCTCTCTTTTCAAGTACTACTTTTCCATCAAGTTCAGTTGAGAAACAAATACATTGTAATTAAATTAAAATCAAACTATTAAAGGTTTTAATATGTTTAATTCTGAACTAACATTAAAAAACTACAATTTTTATCGATTTTCTCTTGTTAACATTTATTAACAATTTCTCACTTTTAAACTATTCGAAATTATGTAATGCTTCTGTTATCTTAAGCACAATCTGATATAAATAATTCTAAATCGTAAACATCGCAGTTAAATATATGCCCAAACCACAAACTACAAAATTAACTATTAGTATGGTCGCTTATATATGTTAATCACAGCTTTGAAACAAATTATGTGTATCTATTTTAGAAAGTTTATTTATATTTATGTGAAACACATATTACAAACAAGCTCTTATCTCAGTATAGAATGGCCAAATATTGTAGATGTTGAACCACATTCACCTTTGACCCCTAGGCCATTTTTTTTTTGTTGTTTGATGCTATCAGAAAATAAAAGTAGGAACACCAAAAGCTATTAAGAGTCGCGTGTCGGATATGCGATTAAAAGCCACACGTCTCTTTCACTAATAACAGTTTTGGGTTTGCCAAACAGTTTGTTGATTTCAGATATATTCCCATTTTCTTTCATCGCCGCCAACATTACAAACATTAGCCTGCTTAAAATTGCCATTTCGGGTATAATACAATATTAAACTACAATACAAAACAAATGTCTGAGAAACTGAGAAATTATTGCAAAACAGAGCCGTACCCATATGCGACTCTCTTTCATGGTCGTCCTCATCGTCATCGTCATCGTCGTCGTCGTCGTCGTCGTCGTTGGCTTTGTCGTCTTCCTGCCCTGGGGAGTCATTTGTTATTGTTCCTTGGCTTATCTCAAAGCTCCGCTGGGGCAAAGGAAATGTTTGCCATCGCTCCGTGCATGGCAACTGGAAAATTTGCACTTAAATTATCCGAAAGTGTGCAAAGGGAACAGTCGAAGAATTTTTCATTACCAAACTAAAAACACAACAAAAAATAAGGAAACAAAAATGTAACATAACATAAAACCCAAAAAGGGAAAAACTAACGCAAAATATTCTGCAACGCTCTTTGCTTGATTTCCCCTGTGGAGCAACTGAGAAACTCTTAACTGAATGTCAAATGGCTAAACTACAAAATTCTATTTCATAAAGTTTAAATTTCATTAAGTTCTTTAATAACTATTATGCGATAGTTTTTTTTTTTTTATTTTTTTTATTTATTTTCCTACTGCTCTTGATAATAATAACTAATGACTTCCGTTGGCTATCGCATATCGCATTTATAGGCTCATTTATATCAACTGGCTGGCATCCAATTTCGCCAAGCCTCTTACCCTGCCCCCTGCACTCTCAGGGAATTTCGTTGGCGAATTCTCGTTGCTTTTGTTTTTCCTTTTTGGCTTGGCTACAAACTTTAATTATGCGTCATGCTGTCAAATTGCTAAATTTATATACCCAAGAATATTTATCTATAGTCAAATATGGTCCTTATGCATATTGAACAGATTGCGAAGCAAAATAAAATATTGATAACAGCAAATTAAATGCATATTGCAAGTATAGCCTTTTCAAAATTTGTGTTTTCTGACATTGATCAACATATTAATTGTTTATGCAAAATTATAATGGACTGGGATCCGTGAAAAATTAATGAGTTTTGGGTTTCAGAATTCAGAATCAGAATTAGGGAAGAATTTATTAATAAATTGGTTCAGAATTCAACTCTAAATTGCAATTAAGTTCAGTTTAGATAAAGAAGTTGTTTCTTTCAGAGATTCAATTAAATCCCTGTCCACCATCGACCATAACAACATTCAATTGATAATTTTTAATCATTACTATAGTCTAAGAAGGATTTAGTTAATTGTCAATGCTGGGTCAAACAATCGTAGCTAAAGGCGATTTCTAAATAAAGGTAAATGAAAAGAAAACAAAAATTAAAGTATTAGAGATAAAAAAAATTATGTTTTCCCTGGGTGAAATAAAAATTCATTTGTTTTAATTAGGTAAAACAGTTTTGAAGCCTCTGATTTTTCACTTGGGCCATTTGAAGAAAGTGCTATTTGAAATATCAGCTATATTTATTATAAATATTTTAAATTTATTTTAGAGTTAAATAAACTGCAATTCAAATCCAATGTTCAACACATTTAAGTGCCATTTAACATATTTTGCCTGGATTTCAAATAGTAACCGCTTTCATTCATGTTGCGTTGTTTTAATTTCATTAGCCATTCTAATGAGACTACTTGGCTATGGTAAATGAAACGTGATCCTTGCAACAATTTCTAATTACAAACAATTGAGTTTTAGTATTCTCATTTTATCGGTGGTTTGGCATCATCTGACACATTAATAATGCATTCATATCAATCTGCCTATTTTTGTCCCAACCTACCCGAGTTAAGTCTGATGTTAAGAGGTTTATCTAACCACAATCCCCAGATGACACATGTCAGCATCAGTTATCAAAGAAGCCAACAGAGAAAAGCCAAGTGAAATAATGCAAAAAGGAAATTTATAAGCAGTTGCAATTGCCATCCAATTTGCAATTCGAGTTTATCTCACACGTGTTGACGTCAGTGATTTTTCTTGGCTCAACGATTTGTGGTTCATTATTTGGCAATTCCTTTTGCGGTTTTGTGCCCAAACAGATTGGAATGTGTTGAAAGTAACAAAAGTCATATATCAAGGTGGTCGAAAACTAAAGAACTCGCAAAAATCTACTATTCTAATTGGAGTAGATTTATCGTCTGTCTAGAATTTTGGTGGGCCCGAACAAGATTTATGCCGAGTGTCTAACCTTGTAAAGTGGGCAAAAAATAAAAAATAATTCAATTGTTGTAATTGGCTTGCCAAAAGAGAGACTACCAAAAAGTTACAAAAAAAAAATAACACAGAAAAAAGATAAAATCCAACTACAGAGCAAACTATGAACAAAAAAATTTAGCCGCAATTTAATAATGCTCTCGGAAACGCAACAAAAATGCGGTTTTTCCCTGCGGTTGCGTGTCGGTGGTTCTGGGCTTGGTATATACTCTAACTGGGTGTCGCTTTTCCGACTGTCCGTCCCTCTGTCTGTCCCCCTGTCTGAATGTGTATCTCTTTGTGAATGTGGCCTGCCTCTGTGCTCTATCTATTTAGATAGTTCGTTTAGTTTTAGTTTTGGTTGCCTTTCGAGCGTGATGGCACTCCTCGGTGTTTCCATGTCCATGAAAATGGCATGAAAACAGCAGGAAATGACAGAAGACACAATGGTGAAGCTCCTAGAGTGCAGACAACAGTGGTTACGTTTGGAGTCTCTTTTCTCTCATTAGTTAGAGAGATAACGAAAATATATGTATTATGTTATATATAATCGACAGGACTAAAATAATACTAATAATTACAAAAGTATTGGAAATATTATTCACATCTTAGGCTGATAAGACTGGCTGAAAACATTGTTTATTACTATTAATTACTATTTTCCACATTGTTTATTTTGCCAACTATTTAACTATAGTTTCAGACATTGATAGCAATTATACTTAATGACTATGAGAGAAAGGGAAAGGGAAGAGAAGGGAAGGGAAGGGAAGTATACCAATTCGTGAACTGTGCCGTATATTTGCACAAAAATCCTTGATATTCCAATTGTATGTATGTATATTTAAAGTGCTCAGTCTTATAGAAATGTTATTGATCCCCTTTCGCTTCTTCATTTCCTTTATGCACTATCAATGTATTTATTTGGCAAATACCTAATGGCACTTTAGTATATCTGAACCACGGTTGACAATTTCATTTAGTTGAGGGCGGCTTGGTGTCCTTTTTTTTATTTTTGGTTTCATTCGAGTGGCATTGCATGACTGCATGCAAGAAAGACCCGGCCAACTCGAAGTCGAGTTAGTCGTCCAGCCTTGTCCTTCAAGTTGGCTGTTGGCTGGTGGCTGCTGTTGTCGTGTTTCTATTTGAGAAAGTGGAAAAAGGAATGACATGCACATACAAAACACACACACACTTACACAACCACAACACAATTAGACAAATGAATAAACATACATAGATAGAAACACATGCATATGGATGAGTCGTGGCATTTGCCGCAATTTGCATATTTGGCTGGCACTTTAAAACCCACTTTAAATGCATTGTTCTGGGCCTGAGGCAAATATTTGTCTTTATTGGCTTGGCTTGACAATTGCAAATTGGTTCTAATACGGATTTTGGGCATTAACGACGATTTACGCCTTTGACCTCATTTAATATTTAATTAGCTATATGAAAAGTGTTGCCCGCCTGCCTAGTGCAAGCGGAAGCACATGTCGTATACGTGATATTTGACAAACATGTTACATGCACACCCGCATATACACACACACACACACACACACATTGAACTCAAACTGCATTTGCAAGTTAAATGGCTATGCGAGTAGCGAAATAGAAACGCGTTGAAAGAGGTTAGGGGGAGAGAGAAAGAGAAGAGCCTGAGTTTTGCTAGTTAGTTGAATTGGCCATGCCGGGGCGTTCGACATAGCTTCCGCTGTTTAAATGGTATAAAAATGTTGTTAAAATGCAGGCGGGGCATTTCGGTATGGACTCGGTTCTGATTTGTGCAGAATAGAGTCATGAAATTAGTTAGTTGGCTGCTGCTCTTGGTGTTGGGGCTTAAAGGAGACATTGTATTTGCTTTTTATGGCTCTCTTTTAATGGACTCTAGACCCTAAATGGTTCAACTTCATGATGAGCCAGTAGGTAAAGGCAGAGGGGTATCGTAAGGGGATGCTGATGCTATTTATGCTAATGGAGGCATGCATTTACACAGTGGCTTTTGGTTTTTGTGTACAAAACGAATAACTAAGTAGGTAACACAGCAATGGGAGGGATGTAAAAAGGGTTAATTGGATAACTTTATAGTCAAATTTCAATGTAAATATTTCAAACCATAAAATGCACTTATTTGTGTTGTCGAAAAATATAAATTAATTAAAAAGAAGTAGATTTTTATGACCCCATTATGAATTTTATTATCGTAGCAAAAGAACAAAAACAATCGAATCCTAAAGACCCATTTTATTTACAATTACAATTGGTAGGGCCTGGAACTCTATAAACATTTCTTTGATTTGTTCTTAAATATTTTATTGTTCAAGGTAAAACTATTCAATATCTTTCTTACAGGCAAGTTTTAGTAATTTTTCACTTGGCACTCCCTGAAATTTTTACTTAGATAAATAACAACAGATTTTCTACATAATTTATTCAGTGAAAATTCGCAAACTTTTTTATTGCATGAATAGTTGGAATCTTTTTTTTTCGGCACCCAATTTCCATTCAATTTGTTCACTCTCACAAATGGATACGCAGCAAAAAGGACTCACAGGTTCTGTCTCACTATCATTTCGCTGCCATCACTTCCGACGTCATGGCTATTTCTCAGTTGGAATTGATTAAGCAGAAGATAGAACGAAAAAAAACTTTAAAAAAAACCTACATATATAGGTATATAAAAGAGAGAGCAAAAAAAGAAAATGGGTCACTACGCCGGAAATAACTTTGACAAGTGCCGCAAGTGGTGCGGACAAAAAGTGTATGCAAAATATTCTATATATATGCATACCTAGCTAAATATATATTTCTCAATTTGCTGCATTAATTTCCGTTTCTTGCACTTTCCAAAAGGCTTTAGAATTTCAAGTCTACTGTCAAACGGTAGCAACTCGATATTGAGGATAACTAAAGGATGGCAAGGAAGAAGGCGGTAAGAGGTGGGCCGAAATGTGCGGTGCTTAAAAGGTTTTCAGCTTTTCTGCAATTTAAATTAGGAGAATTTTGCAGCTACTTGAGTCTGCCTATTTTTGCGAATAAATAAATGATTAGTACCAAAACTGAATAGGCAGGACCAAGGACGTGAATATTTTCCAATTATTCAATGTTTCAGCCAAAGTTTACATTCGACAGAAATAAACAAACATTTAAATAATTTATTCCTTCTTAATTATCCACTTTTGATGTGAAGAGAAGTCTTAAGGTTATTTGTGAAATTCAAATAGCTCGATGGTTAACAAGGTCCAAAAAGTATTTTGCTGAATAACTTGGACTTAAATTATAAACCTAGTCTTTAGCACTAGTAGTCTATAGATAATAAAAAAATCATACAGCCCTGGAAACTAGGAATTCATCTAAGATAAACACTTTGCTGAAAGTTCGCGAAAAATGCAGCTGCAATCTGTTGGTAGACAGTAAAAAAGTATTCTCATCATCATTTTGTATATGGAATGCATGCAAAGTGCTCATTAATCTCATCTGGCGGCTACACAAAACGACCTTAAAACCCATTCAGGCGTAATAGAGCGAGTTGGAGAGGGTAAAAATAAACGCTGCATACGTTAAGGCGGTGCGCATAACTCGATTTCGTCTCTGATTTATGGTATGCAATAATAATCTGAATTTTCAAGTAGCAGCTATGAGTTGCACTTCCGCCGCACAAATGATGAGGCCGAGCGGCCACATTCTCTATCCTTCTTTATCATCTTCTTTTTTGTTCTATTTGCTTTGCCTTAGCTGCACACACACACACACACACACACACACACACACAGACACATAGATTTATATAAATATTCTGGTGAATCTCAGTTTCTCTCTCTGCCTCCCATTCTCTAACTTTCGAACATTTTCTATTTTGTTTTGCAGCTATGGTTGCCTCATTAGCAACTTAGTGCACTGGCTAGAGAATGGCGTAAAAAAGGAAACCGTAACCGCCGAAAAGGATACCACGAAAATAATATATATAGAAGAACGCACCGAAAACACCAAGGATAAACTCAACTTTTTTTTGTGAGCCAGCGAATTTAAGCAAATGGAAATTGATATTAAAAAGCAGATTAGAAAATTATCATAACAAACCGAAAATAAATTAAAATTTTTCAACAACAAGAGTCACAAATACCAAGAAACAACCAAAAATGGCCTCGCCACCAGAAAGTCCCATCGAGGAGGTGGTCTATGAATTAGAACACACACGCGTGCCTAAACCCATACCTGTTGCCCTGGAGGATCTGTGCCGCCAAACCAAATTCACTAAGCAGGAAATTCGCGTCATGTATAGAGGATTTAAAACGGTAATTGGATAAATAATTATAAATATGCATGACAAACTTCAACTCTTTAACGCTCAAAGTAGCTTGGTTTCCAAACTTGACACGAGTTTTGAATTTCATTGCCAAATTGGCTGTTCTTGTCTATTTGCCCATGTCCAGCCATTCATTGAGAGCATGAGGTGGGGGGGGATACTCTGGAGTTGGTAAGTCTCGTACTTTCTCCTTGCAGCATCCAAACTGTGTACTTATCTCTGTTCATGCGAAAAGTCAAAAGATGTGGGTCAACAATAGATGATGATGATGATGATTGCAATGTAGAGAAAATGCATTTCGACAGCAAATTGATAGTTTTCCCATATTCAACTCTGTTGTTTGTTTAAGATACTTTAACTCTTTCAACAAGTATGTTGTAAATTTTTCTTTTTTTTAAAGTTTTTGCTTGAGTTACATACGTTATTAATACAGAAAATCTAAAATATTAGTTAGAAACCGTTCAGATATGCACCATACTTGTAATGTCATGGGTTTAATATTGAACATAGATTGTAGTTTTATTCCCTCTTTATCAATTGATATTGATATTAATGGCACGAATTTATGATAAGAATTAGGTGTGCTGAAGAACTGTTAAGGATTTTCAAACTAAACTTCTTGGATATTAAAAAGAAAACTACAGAAAAAACAAACTAATTACAGATTTTAAATGTCATCCTTAGTATATTAGATATATAGGAAATAAAGAGTTATTTGACCTATAAAAACGTCAAAACAAACCCATTTTGTGGAATCGGATGAGTATATAGGAAGAAATATTCATTAAAAAATAAATATTATTTATATACAAACACAATAATAAGTTTATAACTGCATTAGTTCTAACTGATTAATTCCAGTTACATAAAATACAAAAAGTTTTACTATAAATACTGTTGCATCGCTTTAATCAGTTAACTAAAAATGAAGTTTCTCTACGGCTTAGTCACCATCATTGTTGGGCTCATGGTTTTGGGCCAATCTGAAGCACGTTTTCCCACAAGGCCACCAAGACCGCCAACACGTGATCCAAGGGGAGGATAAAAATGGACACTAGTTACATTAGACTAGTAAAGATGTCAAACTATTTATTATAAAACGACATTTTTCATTTAATTTTTATTAAAAACCTTTTGAAAAATACCAGCTCATTGATTTTTAAAAATTTTCATAGTTGTTGTAGGTAAAACTACCGAATTATTTGTATTTTTTTCATAAAACACAATGTTAGCATAACATGACTTCCCCCCCTTTTTTGGAAGGAGGATGACTAACACATAAAATATAAAAAATATATATTATATTAAAACATTTGGTAGAGTTACACCTTTTAACACCAGAGTAGATAGGAAAGAAATATTGATTTTGGTAATTATTTACCTATTCTTTAATTAGCCTTGCATTGTTTGATCAGTTACCTAAACATAACCTTCAGCCATTAAGTCCAAAAGCATCAAAATGGACACCAATTATATCCGTAATGTAAAAAAATAGTCTATTATAGATAATCTAAATAATCTAATCTATCTAGAGCTACATATGGTTCTTCTTTTTATTAAAAAATATTCAAGCAAAGACTTTGAAGACTTTCTTTTCATTCTCTGTCGGCGTCTGCGGTTAACTAATCAGACTTTTCTCAATTCTTTCAAGGCCTTAAAACAAAAAAAGAAATCTCTAAAAAAATCTCACTTCCTCGTTTCAATGATAAACATATTTAATTTTACAACTACATATGTATTACTACATACAACTACAAAAGAACATTAGCTGCACTTTATGGTACATAATCTTTTTATACCCTTTCAAAAACGGTATATATAATTCTATGCAACGCAAAGACCATATAAGGTATATATATTCAAGAATCAAGATCAAGATCAGCACTACGAGACGAGTTCATATAGCCATGTGATGGCTCCCATAGGAACGATCTGTGAAAAATTGTGACTCTTGTTGTATTTTTTACTACAATTAAATACAATTAAGGAAATTTGTTATTTATAAAGTTGCAAGGGTATATAAACTTCGGCACGGCCGAAGTTAGCCCCGGCTCTCTGGTTTAATAATTACTTATCTTCGTTTACATAACAAAGCATACAAATTTTCAATAAATAAATATTCACAAGTCGATCCTACAATTTATTCAAAATGCACTTCTTCTCCGGCTTGGTGGCTATCATTGTTGGTCTAATGGTTCTTGGTCAGTCTGAAGCTTCTGCTAGAGCCCGTCCACCCAGACCCCCGGTAACACGACGACCTGGAAGCTAGATGTTTCGTTCAATAAAAATTCAAATATATTGATTATATTTGGTGTTTTATTTCACTTCCAGACATTCCAGAAAACCACAGTCGTTAATTCCATTTAATAATTTTTGAATATTTTCAAATGACTCGCCAGATAAAAAGATAAGAGTTTTATAATTCTACTCGTCTTGTTCCTGAACAAGAGATTACTCTCTAATGCCTCTATTAAAGATCAACAGCATTGGCTTTCTCTTTAGATTAATAACTAGTTCCATTTTTCATAATTTATAACACCAGCATCTTTACTTTCTCTTATCCCCAAAGTAATAGTGTCACTTTGGTTTTCTGAAGTCGAGGAACTCGATTGTAAAATTCGTTTATTTTTTTGGCCTTGGATTCAAAACCAGGTCCTCGTTGTTCAATTGCCTAAATGACTGGGACATTTAGACAATTTGGAGTTGCATCAAAATGAAACAGAAATTAAACGAGAGAATTAAGTTCAATATTTACTCGTCCCTGTCCGATTTATTGGACAGATTCCTCTTTTCCACCTCTGTTTAAGATAATCAGCATTAGCCTTTATTATGTTCTCTTTTAGATTTTAGACAACTATATCTATATATTTTTAATTCAGCGTCTTAATTTTGTCCTACTTACAAAGTAAAAGGTTATGCGTGTCACTTGAGTTGGATGCGGCATAATTGGAGTATATAGGAAATAATCTAGATTTAAGGTATTAAATTTAGTAATTAGTTCCATTTACTTGATACGATTTCCTATAAATACTCTTAAGGGCATCGATCAGTAAACTTAAGATGCAATTCTTTTATGCTTTAGTGGTCATCATTATTTGCTTCATGGTCATTGGCCAATCTTTTTTTCTACGTGATCGCCGCAGGCACACAACAAGGATTTACACTGCACCCCGAACAATACCACCCCGTCCAGGATAAAGTGGCATATATCCAATAAAGATTCAAATTTATTGGTATTTATATTTTTATATTCCATTTCAATTAAACAAATGCTTAAAGTAAGAGATGTTCATGTATTTTATTATTCTCCATACATAAAATTTTTTAATAAATATTCTTTGTGAGTAAATTCACGAAGCAATTCACTAAAAATACGAACATATTGAGCCAAAACAGACCCTCCAAATTGAAGACGTGTCTACAATAGACTGGCTGTCACTTGAGTTGGATGCGGCATAATTGTAGTATATAGGAAATACTTTTAATGACTTTAGTAATTAGTTCCATTTACCTGATATTACCATTAGATTTTCCTATAAATACTTTTGGGTGGCATCGATTGGTAAACTTAAGATGCAATTCTTTTATGGTTTATTGGTCATCATTGTTGGCCTCATGGTCATTGGCCAATCTTTTGGTCTACCTGTAGCCAGAAAACCCCCACGCGGACCAGCACCTTATCCTTCACCGCGAACAATACCACCCAACCAGCGTCCCGGATAAATATATGGCAAATACCAGTGACATTTATCAAGTAGAGATCGAATTTACAATATCATCGGTACTCATGATTTCATATTTCATTTCTATCAAACAAATATTTTAAGGAACAGAAGATGTCTACATATTGTATTATTCCTTACAAGTTTTATATAAATAATGTCTATAAGTAAATTCAAGATAAAATTCGTTTACAGCCAGCTAGTTATCATTGTTGGTCTTATAGTTCTTGGTTAATCTCAAGTTTGTGCTAGAGAATATGACCAGGCGAAAGCTAGCAGGTTTTTCGCAATAAAAATTCGGATCTATTGAAATGGTTCGACATTTTTGAGAAAAGTTTGAGAGAAAATAAATAAAACTTTAAAATATATCAAGTGATTTTGTTGACCTGCTAATGTTAAATAATTAATCTTTAAAAAGAAATCATTTATATGAGTTTGTTTTGAATTTTCAATAATAAAATTCAATTTTAAGAAAGAAAACTGTCTGATCTGTATCGTTAGATATCGAATGAGGCTCTAACTAGATGGCTAGAACTGACACCTCTGCCAAAGATTCTGATGTATCGTATTTATCTTCATCGTTGTTTATTCAGTCATCCGCTTAGTGGTACTAAACTCCTTTGATATTCTCTAATTTGTATACTAACGTAGCGGGAAAGTCCCAAAGTTCTTACTAACAGGCCAAGAAACTTTGCAAATTTTAATTGTCGAGTGATTGACCAAATATAAAGACATTTTATTGGAGACTGTCGAGACTCAGCAGAAATTCTGGAATGTTTCAGAAATCTTATAATTTTCTGATTATTTACATATGACTCAGCAGATTAAAGGAAACGAGCTACATTATTTGGAGCTGCATCAAAATGAAAAAGAAACTAATCGAGAAGGGAGTACAACATCTACTCCTCTTCTGTCAGATTCAGGGGACAATCTTATTAAGGATCAACAGCTTTATAGATTAGCAATTGCTTAAATCATCAGCATTTTTATTTTCTCCTACTTACAAAATAAAAGGTTATGCGTGACACTTGAGTTGGTTCGAGTCTAATTGTAGTATATAGGAAATAATGCCAATTTGATGTACATATTTCATTTTAATAGAGTTGCAATGACTTTAGTAATTAGTTCCATTTACCAGACATTAGCATTAGATTTTCCTATAAATACTCTTAGGTCGCATCGATCAGTTAACTCAAAATGCGATTCTTCTACGGCTTAGTCGTCATAATCATTTGCCTCATGGTTATTGGCCAGTCTTATGGCCTACCGAGAGCTCAAAGACGGCGACAAACTCGACCACGACCTACAAGGCCGGTCCATCCACCGCCAACACCTGTACCTGCTGGGGGATAAAACTGTATATTTGCTATTTTCATCCAATAAAGATCTAAATTAATTGGTACCAGTTTCTATTAAAAAAATATTTTAAAGAGCATTCCATGTTTTATGTTATATTACACTCCGAGTTCTCCTAAAAGTATCAACAAAAAAACTTGAAACTTGATGTATGTATTTAACATTTAAATAAAAGTGTAAACATACAAGCCGTTATTTTCTTACAAATTGCTTAATACCTAGATTTGGCCCGGCTATTGATGCTGATGAAACATATATGTACATACATACATACATAGGTAAAAAGCTTACTTCTTGCTGTACATACATTATACGTACATACTTAAACTTTATAATTGTACTTATATATTATTTGAATTTACTATCAACAGGCGTAACGAAGACAATTATTTTAAAACATATTAGTAAATGCAATTGCATAAGTGTGCTGTATCTAATTCATTTATAAATTTGTTTTATTTACCCAAAAATCAATGAGGGGGCCTATATATAGTCTCGTATTATTTGGATCAAGTAATTCAAGATGAAATTCTTATCCGGATTAGTCGCTATCGTTGTTGGTTTCTTGGCAATGAGTAAAGTAAATTACCGTCCGGTAATTACCTGATCATAATAATGTGTTTTGTTCAATTCAAATAAAAATGAATCAAGAGAGTACATATTAAGTTGTTTGCATTTTTATTTGGCACATCAACAAGAAATTCTATATACAGTAGCGATATAAAATTTCAATATAGATTTTTTGGGTCTTGAATTCTGATTTCGTGCACATTTCAAATAATGTTTTTAAAAGGTATCAGTTTATTTAATTATAGCAAAAAACACAAATTTTTGTACCTTTATTAAAACTGACTTGTCTTATTCAATTGTTGGTCTAGTAAAACTAGGAGAAACTAATATAAAATTTAGTCCCAGAATCCAGAATTTATAATCAATTGAAATTTAGATTTTTGTAGGCATTTCTTTAGTTCTTTGACTTGGCAATTAAAAAAGGACCAACACCAGAGATTTTGTTCTTCGATTCAAATGGATCTAAATAAGAGTAGGTATATAGAAAATAATAACATGGAGATACTATAAAGATCCTCTCTGTTTTAGTCGCTATCATTGTCATATGGCCTAAAAAAAAATAAATGGAAACTATAGCGATTGTCGACTCTAAATGAAGTGTCTACAATAGATTGTTTAGCCAGTTATTCCTAAAATGAAGCTCTACAATTCTTGTTCGAATTAGCAGTACCAAATATTTGACATATGTACATTTAAATAATTATTCAAAATAATAAAAATAATTGCAAACAAAAGTGTTTATCATATGGTCTCTACATTAAATATTAATAAAAAATCCCAAAAAAAAAATCTTGAAAATCATTTTAAATCTTGATATTCTTGAATCATAATCTCTTTTCATCTTCATTTAACAAATACGACTCGTTAAACGACTCAAACGCAAATATACATATATAACTATTTTCGCCCGGAGCGAAATCTGGCTTAGATCTCTGATCTTAAGTACAAAAATATAATGCAAAAGCCTTAAGTTTCCATGCTATTATTAAAATATATTGAAAAAAAGTTTATTTATTTGCTTTAGTCATTTTTGAAGCCCATTTACTGCATTTAAAACCTAATAAAACATTTCGTGTTTTGCTTATTGTTAGACTCTGAAATGGTAACTGAAGTTTTTCTAAACTTTATTTGGAATTCTCTAAAGAAATTAGTAAATTTAAAAATGTTAATCAGTAGAAAACATTTATTTTAAAATCTGAATGTAGTCGGTAATGTAAATACAGGATAATTCACTCTTGTTATGAAACACAGTTGCATAAGCGTACTTAATCTAATTGCAATTTGTGTGGTAATTAGTTTCATTTACCTAATAGTTATAAAGATTTCCTATAAATACTCTCGTATTGCTTGAATCAAGTAATTCAAGATGAAATTCTTAACCGGAGTAGTCGCTATCATTGTTGGTCTTATGGTTCTGGGACAGTCTTCAGCTGTCGTCACATACCAAACTAGGAAGCCGGTACCTGGAAAATAAAAATGGCTGCTTATTGTAAATTTGTTGCTAATAATGGGTTTTATTCCATTCTATTAAACAACCATTCCGCCGAGTATTTCTAAAGTTGTTTTCATTTTTAATTGGCGGATATTCATGTATATATGAGCCATGTTGATTAATTTTGTAGGGATATACTTTATTTTCGCCTTAGTTTTATCAAAGTTCTAATCTTACAATAGGATTACTCCTAATCTTATCTAATTGTTGAACTCTCAAACAAACTACTTCAAAAGAAATGATTATGGAGACAAAAAAAGGATAATAGTCGCACTCCCTTTTATTTCCTCTCCAAATAGCATACTTCAAATTGATTAAAACATTCAATAGTCATTGCTGGATCAGACAGGAGGGTACGAAAGGATTGTATTTAGTAATTCCATTATATAGATATGGTGACAAGTCAATTTAAATTTATTATAGTGTATTACGCGGGAACTTGTTTCAGTTAGTTAACAGACAGAAAGTTTTATAGACAATTTTATCTGGATGTCAAATCCAACAAAATCAGGCCAAAGTCTCTGGCGCAATAGTCGATTGACTAGTATGACCATTTAAAGTGGCGCACTGATCTGTCCGATTGATCCTGTTTTGTCTCTCTAAATTTTCATTATCATACAACCTTTAGTTTAGTATAAGAATTTTTCTTCGTATTGCACTAACCTAAAGTCAATTCAAATATGAAAAAAAAAACTATTTTATATTATAATTAGAAAATCCCGAGCTAAAGGTGTATTTATTAGAGCTTTGATTTGATGACAGCAAAATAGTAATTATTTTTCTTCAATTACAGATTGAGTCGATCAATTAGATTAGCCGTGTGGGTTACATGGGGGACGCCACTTCCCGGTGGTGGTAATTTCCAAATATTGGATCTATCTTACAAAATAAATATTTGACTGTTTAATATCAAAATCGGATAACTACATGGCTGTCATATATGCTCCAGTCTACGATTGAGGGACGTTCTTTCGCAAACTCAAGACTTTTTAGACAAAAGGTTTTTCCACTTTGATGGTGACCAAACCATGACACAAAATTCCTTTTCAGTGAGGACAGTGTGTGTTAAAAAGGAAACTATTTTTATAATTTGATTATTATAAGTATTTATTCTGCAAACATATATCGTTGGAGATATTAGTTATTGCCCATGGGTTGTAGACAATTTGCAGTTTGTGCCGATCGATTAAATTATCCAGGACGCCATGGGGGACGCCCCTTCCTGGTGGTGGTAAGATCAATTTGCTGGGACTGGCCCACAAACATAAGCCCCACAAGGAGGACGACAAAGCCGGATAGGTAATTCATCTTGACTTAACTGACGAGACTCATCCGAGGGAATTTATAAAAAACACAAGTGTTCATTAGAGGGGTTGAACTAATTGCAAATATAATGGTTTAATTTAGAAAGTCTCACTTATGCAATTTGATAAATTATATTTCCTTAAAAAGTATATACCACGATATTATTTCCTATATACTAAAACAAGGCTGACATTTGATATATCAGGTTATTGATACAAAATATATATAGAAAATTTTTCGATTACATCATCCATCTGAAACTTGAGCAAATTGAATTTAAAAAACTAATTAAAAAATAAGGTAAACTAAATAAAGCAATGGAAGTGCAGCATTCTATTTATTAAAACTTTTCTTTTTTCAATGGCATGACAAATCGAAATTAGATATTACGACAATTTTAAATTTCTTTTCTTATTTTTGTTTTTGACATAAATATCCTTTAGGAATTACGATTCCGTAATATTGAGATTATCAAAAAATCTTTAATGTTACTTCATGTTATGGCATATACTAATTGCTTAGTAGCCTAAAATAACCGTAAAATCACAAACAGTGACTTTTCTCAATAACTTCGGTATTTTCTAAACAATTATTTTAAAAGTTAAATTTTATCAGATGACTGTGCCAAATTTTATAAAGATCGGGCGACTACATCACTATATCACAATAACTTCACTACTTTTGATCCTTTTTTGAAATATTTGCCAGTTTAATATCTAGATCACATGACTATATATATACACATACGATTTGGCATGCGAAATGGAGAATTTTAGATGACACGTTTGTCCACTTTGGCTATAGGGAAGGGAGGAGTCCCAAAAAAAAAAAATTCAAGGGTAAAAAACTTCGGCTCGGCCTAAGTTAGCCATGGCACTTTGGTTATCGGTTTAGATTAATGTCAGACTTGGTCCTACGATGACAGGGCATAATTCGTTTAATTCGGAAATTTAGATTTTAAAAAGATGATGTACTAAAATTTAGATGTAGATCAATAAGGCGAAAAAAACCCTTTACTTCATTTTAAGAGCTTTCTCGAAAATCTCCCAAAATATCAGTTCCTATCATGGCATTGCCCCTCAAACTAAATATAAAAACCTTTTTGTTCAATTCCTTTTCCGTACAAATAAACTATTTTCAAAAATTAGTTTTTTTTTTTGTTCTTTTTTTAATTTATTTATTGTATTTAATCTGCAAACATATATCGTTGGAGATATTAGTTATTGTCCATAAGTTGTGGACAAGTTGCAGTTTGTGCCGATCGATTAAATTATCCCGGACGCCATGGGGGACGCCACTTCCTGGTGGTGGTAATATCAATTTGCTGGGACTGGCCCACAAACATGAGCCCCACAAGGAGGACGACAAAGCCGGATAGGTAATTCATCTTGACTTATCTGACGAGAACAATCGAATGGTATTTATAGCAAAAAGAAAAGTTCATTAAAAGAGTTGAACAAATTGCAAATGTAATGGCTTAATTTCGTTAGTCTTACACAACAAATTATGCTTGCGTAAGCAGAATATAACACGACATTATTTACTATTTCCTATATATTAATATTTACAATAACACATATTACTTTTATAATAATCATCAGTTGTGTATTATGATTTAAACCTATTACCGATTTCATAGCATCAGAAGCCAATGAAAAATTAGAACGTCTTCCAAAGCAAAGACATGTTTTAAGAGTTATCTAGACAATATAGCAAACAATAATAGAAATCAAGAAACTGCAAATTCTACCACTGAGTGTATAGACGAACAACCAGTGCACGAACAACTAACAAGTTTTCCTATAAATACTCTTGTATCGCATTTGAAAAGGTAACAAAAGATGAAGTTCCTACACGGATTAGTTGCCATCATAGTTGGTATCATGGTTCTTGGCCAGTCAAATGGCTCTGCTGAACCCGGAGCTAGCCGCCCACCAAAGTGGCCCATACCAGCAATATTGGTCGAATAAATAATTGATTTTATTAAAATGAATGGATGTGTAAGAGTCCTTTATTATGGGCGGGCTGTTTTTAAAATGAAACATCCTCAAAGACGGTTTTCTAACTAGAGAATATAATTGGATTATTTGGGGAATATTTTCTGTTAAGGTAAGGGGGCAACTGTTTTTAAAGATTTAACTCTTAAGGTGTGACGATTATGCCTCTTTTTTTCAAAAATTGATTCGGTTGATGAATGAAAGTCCAAATATAATAGCAAAAACTAAATTTAGCAGTAATAACTTTGGCCTTACACTCTCTTATTAGGTTTATACGTTTTCTACTATTTTCAGGAATGTCCCGAGGGTGTGGTACATGAGGATTGTTTTAAGGACATCTATGCCAAATTCTTTCCGCATGGCAGTAAGTATTTACGTTCGATGCCGTTGGACAAAAGCAAATTATTATTGAAGCTACTCCCACAAAGTTAAAACCTTTTTCTAAATTTTGTTTTCTCTCTAGATTCCAGTTTATATGCTCACTATGTGTTCAAAGCGTTCGATGTTAATTGCAATGGCGCCATTAGTTTTCGGGTAATTATTCTTATCTATATTGATGATGATGTTGTACCATGTACACTTTCATTTGCTTATTAGGACTTACTGGTCACGTTGTCTACACTGCTGCGGGGCTCAGTCTATGAAAGGCTGCGGTGGACCTTTAAGTTGTACGATTTGAATGGTGATGGTCGCATCAGTCGCGGCGAATTAAGTGAAATTGTATTGGCCATACACGAGCTTATGGGCAGAAGACCGCATCAACCTGAAGATGATCGCAAGGCGAGAGATCAGGTAATAAATGCTTACCAATTCGAAATGAGGTGAAGGGTCCTTGTTTATAAAGGATGAAGAATCACGTTGTGGGTTTATAGCAAAAATTATGTCCTTCACTTAATCTCTTTCGTTATGATGACACGGTGCAGCAGCTGTTCCGTATGAGTAATTATAATTTCACACATGCACACATGCACACACACATTTATAAAAACGACAGAAAATTGAGTATGGGAATTGCATGGATAATGCAATGACCGGAAGCCTTGTATTCATACGTCTGTATGCGTGTTTTTGTAAATGTGAATGAGCTTTTAGCGGAAATTTAATTATATAACGAAAGGTCCTTTGCAGAAATTTTGGCTGGTTTTACAACTGCTGGATAATGAAAAGTATTTTGATGAATTTTATTATTCCCTTTATTTATGGCAGGTCGATAGAGTTTTTCGCAAATTGGATTTGAATCAAGATGGAATTATAACGATAGAGGAATTTTTAGAGGCCTGTTTAAAGGACGATTTGGTAACACGTTCATTGCAAATGTTCGACAACGACCTTTGATGACAGGAAGACGACGACGAAGTGGCCGTAATACGCAATTCAAGGACTATAATATCGCTTATAGATCTATAAATTGAAAATAATAGCAAAGTAAAGTAAGCAAGCTAATTGCAAATACCACAAAAATGAAACACCACTGACAAAACAAAATTGATAGAAATTGAAGTTAAACAGCGACAGCAACAGATTAAATGAGTAAAACAAAACATACATATTAGCAATTAATATTAGTTTAGGCAAAAACAAAATATCGAGAAAACTTGAATAAAATTTAACAGTGCAGCCGCAGCAGCACCATCAACAACAATACAAATAACAAAAGGAATATGTAATTTTTTAAGCATATTATGAATTTAATCCTGCCGTCAAAAGCGAATTGGTCTTATATGTATATGTATTTATTATATATATATACATACTTATAAATATATATGTAGATATATATTCACGGATATACATACATATATGGAATGTATATAAAAAACAAACTTTATTTTCAACAAAGCAAAACTAAACCACCAACGAAATCAAACAAACAAACCAAGAAACACTTAACAGGAATTGGTATCAAGAATTTACTTTAATTGCATTTTTTTTCATAAATTTGATATAAAACTATACTTAATTTGTTATTTTTTGAATTTTAGTTGAAATTCTATTTCAAAGATTCATCGGATTTGTCAACGAAAACGACACTTTTCAACATTTTCCACAAAAAAACAAAAATTTCAACGATTACATTTTCCAGTCAATTAAAAACGCATATTTTAAAAATTATTTTACCAATCAAGAATAATTTTTATTCAATTGAACATAAATTTAATTTAACCGAGTTAAAATTATTATTATATATGTATGGGTATATATATATTTAATGCAGTAACAACCACCGATATAAAAACCGAAATGAACACTAAAAATTAAAATAACAGACGGTAACTTTGGTGCACCGAAGTTACAATACCCTTGCAATTAATTTGAGTCGCTTCCATGTCTTTAACAAGTTCTGAAAAAGCGTTTTTAGAGTTTATCTATACGCGATATAAATTTACTTTCAAAATGTGTATAGCAATTGTTGTATATTGAATGTTGATATCAATTTTGTAACTTTATTGCAAGAGTATAAAACCGGAATAGCACTTGACAATTATAGTTCATTTTAAAAATTTATTAACATTAAACATGCCTTTTCAATTAAATTAAATTTTTATTTAATTGCACCAACACAGAGACAGACGGACAAACATACATACACATACACATACATAGGTGAAGTAAACAAGCAAAAACTTTCAACATGTCATAATTTATTAACGCTTCACTTGCGTTTAATGTTCAAGTACCTACATACATACATGATGATTTTTGTCTCTCATCCAAGGTAAACGAGCAACGTGAAATAGCAAAATAGCAATAAAAATAAAACACACATATACATATACATTTGCATATACAAAGTGAAAGTAAAAACAACTACAAAAACTCCATTAATTGAGCAATTTGTATGTTTATTCATTGTTTCAAGGGTATAATAATATTTTGTATAATAGCATAGTCAAGACAATCAATGTGGTTTGATAACTCAATTTTTAAGTTTTGCATACACACACACATGCATATGCACACACAATTACACCTACATACATGCTCTTCAATGGTATAACACATTTGACAGCACGGAAAAGTATGCTATACTTTTTGTTTCAAGATATCTAGGCAAAATAAAAATGCAAGCGAGATACATAAAAGAAACTCTACTAAAAATGCAATTAGCAAAGAAAACTTGTTCAAAATTCTTTAAAATGGTTTTTAAATATTTTTAAATTTACTTATTATTCCTTTATTAAGTTAAGTTTCTAGCTATGATCTAGACAAACTATTATGAGAATCCATAAAATGTCATTTTAATATAAATAAATAATAAATAATAAAAATTGAAACGGCTTCAAGGTAAAATTTTCATCCGATGGTTTCAACTGATTTAAAAAGTCTTTGTTGTGTTTTTTCTTCTACTTCTTCTTTTACCCACAACTCAACCGATTTGCAAGACACTTGCAAAATAACAACTTATGCGACCTAATTGATAAACCACCCAAAAAATAAGAACTTCTCTAATCTAATTAAGAGCGATTTATGCGAATGTTAACCTAAACTGTCCAACAAAAACGAAAAACATAAAAATAAAAAAAAATAAATTAATAACATTAAATTACCTAAATGTCTAACTAGTCAAAAAAAAGAATAAATGAAAAATAAATAAAATGAAATTGAAACGCTTAAAACCTACATTTAAACATTAAACAAAAAATGAAAACCATATGGGAAAAATTTATTTAACTATTTCCAAAAAAAAAAACTGAAATTATGAACTAAATTTAAACATATGTATGTATGATGATAATTTTTAGCTGCTAAATGTTTAGTATGTATTTGAATTTATGTAAACGTCTAATTCTATGGCTATTCGTAACTAAAAAAAAACAAGTTTTAAGTCACATGTTTGTTAGTTAGTTCTAAAAATCAAAACAACAAAAAAACGTAAGACCTAAAACCAAAAACAAAATCCAAATGGGAATCGAAAGATAATTCTTAAATTCAAATTGAACTTGAAAAGTGTAGAAACCTATATTTCGTATTTTAGTTGAAAAACTGAGAAAACAAAAGAAGATAAAAAAAAAAAAAAACAAATTGAATTCAAATCAAAAATGTACCTAGTAAAAATTGTAAATTATGATAATAATTTTCTTCAGCATAAGCGTTTTTAGATTTTACTTACTAAATTTATGTACTTATGTATAACTAATTGAGAAATTGAGAAATGTTCATTTCCTTTTCGATAAATACATACCAAGCATATAGGCATATATATTATTTCTCATCTATCAATGCAATGAAAAAACAAATATCTTGAAATTGAATTACTTATGTATGTAAACAAAACAGCAAACGTGGTTAGTGATTTGGATTTGGATCATAAGTACTTACATTATATTTATATATATAATGTACATGTATAGGTAACATAATCATAAACATCTACAATTATGATATAGAAAATTGAATTTACCTATCTGAAAAACAAGAATTTTAAGTCCTTTCGCAAAGCGGAGTTTCAGCCGTCAGTTCTATTTGTTGTAAAACTTTCACTTCCATTAAACATAATAATATTACAAACTAAATTAAAGCAACAGAAAGTCATACTTATAGTTCAAAATCGATATCACAATTATACTATCTCTCCTTAGTTGTAAATGAAGCTAAAATTATCCAATCCGTTTAACCGTTAGTTGGTGTCATCTCTAACTTTAATTATAATAATAATGATAATTCTATTTAGTTTTGAAAACCGGTTTAATAAAACAAACAAATAAACCGACAAATAACATCACACAATAAAATGGTAACAACAAACAAACAAAAAACAACAACAAATATAAACCATTTTAATAAAAATAACAATTTAATTATGTATTTATCTGATTGTTTTTTAGGGAAGGGTTCAGGAATTCCTTCTTAAAACCAACTGATTCTCGAGTCTTAAATAAGTCCATAACTAACCTCACAAAGAACCTGCAACTTTTCATGAGATCCTTAAAAAGAAATATATAAATTTGGGGGTGTCATTTAATTTCTTTTAATTGTCTCAACATAATTCCATTATAGAAGTTATTTGACATTACTTTCATTCACATCCCTTTAAAGACTTGAGAGATATTGTGAGATTAATGTTTCTTAAAAGCGAAAAACATCTTTAATCGCAGCTTTTTTCAGGATCTAAATGTCAATATGCTTAGCATACTGTATTTATATATGTTATGTTCTCCTTTTGTGATTAAATTGAAATACTTTTTGCGTTTTTTTAATAGATATTTTATTTATTTGAAATATCAATTATATGTCACGACGATTCTCTATAATGTGTTTATATCAAATATCATAATTGTTTTATATTTCTTGCATGTCTAATGCCTCTGTTCTTGAGTAATGGCTTCATTATTATTATTAATTACTATATATTACTATAAGTAAGTTTTTCTTTTTGAGCATCAGTTGATCGGTTTAATGTTTTGGGTTTTCTATGCTTATTGCTCTGATAGATGTTTCATGAATTTCACACAATTTGTGTGCTTTAAGTAGAGGAAAATGTAAATTGATTGATGTGAACGAACTTTTTTATATTTATATATATATATGCATGTGTTTATGTGTATATTGGATTGTTTTCTTTTTAATATTTTGATTTCATATGCAATTTACGATTTACTTTAATGAAAAGTGAGTGCCATCGACTTAGCGATTTCCATATTTCTCTAGATTTTCTTTTCGAACACACAAAAATTTGTGCTACTCCTAATTCTGGATGTGACTTACAGATCTAAAATGCGTTTTAAAATTTCAACTCCAATGCTTTTTTGCCTTTTGCTTTTGTTCAAAATTATCCATTCACTTAATTAACTACACTTACTAGACCAAAAATTGTATTGTAAATAAATATTTACTTTAATATGCATAGTGTAAATTTAAATAGGTTTTTTTCTTTTGTTTACGTAAGTAATGTATATTTTCATTTAACTTATTTTTAATATAATTTTGTTTTATTAATTTGATTTGATGTTTTTTTTATATACTTATTGAAACATTTTCGGGTTACTTTATAGCCCTGCTTGAAGTCATAACAGATCTGAATAATCGATTCCCCCATATTAATATAGTAGTTTATCTACTAGATGAAGAAAAATTATGAACGATAATATGGATCTACGTAAAACGTAAGTACTTAGCACTGAATATATTTAAGATAAACAGTTCAATCCAGAAACGATCCAATAGTTATCAAATTTGCTCAGATATTGTTTTTTTACTTCAAGTAGAGCTACTATTTAAGTGCGCAATTGTATATATGAAAGGGTACAAAGTATGACGCTCATTTCTAGTGGATTTTCTTTCATTTTCTTTTTAACTAACAACAAAATTCACATATGATATAACAACAATAATATAATGATAAATATACATAAAATTCGATTTGTCGAAATGAAAAATTGTACAAAATATATATATGTATGTTTGTTTGTAAGTATGTAGGTATATATGTTAATTTGTGGGAGTGTACGATTTAAGATTAGTGTATAGCTTTAAACATTCTGTAGTTAAATTTAGTAAATATATTTGTGTGTACTTTCATTTAACATTTCATTCGAAATAAGGTTACAGGTAAATTGGATTCGACAAAATTCGTTGCGGTTAATCTTAAACGAGCGCATTTTTGCTTATGGCTGAATGTACAAATCAATAGTAATAAAAAAATTAACTTTTCATTTTTTGTAAATTCATTTAAAATATTTGGCATTTTAATTTTTGTGAAGCTCAACGAATTGCAATTTTAGCACAGAACAAATTAGACAATTTGGATTTGGTCTTTGGATGGACATAATATAAATTGGGCATTCTCACATTTGCGGAATGCTCTCATTAACTTATTAATCATTTGATTTTGGCATACAACAACACAAAAACTCAATTTTTCTCATATAAAGAATTTCATATAATTTCCTTTGAGCATTTGATTTCTTGTTTCTTATTTGTTTTGGCAATAAAGATTAAAAACAAATTACTACATCACTTGGATCAATTTAATTCGGAACCGACTGACCATATTGAGCTCATCTTATTTCCAAAGTAGCTCAATTAATGGTTTTTCAAAAAATTAGAGACAATTTTCAGCTAACAACATATTTATCTACAAAAACCTAATAATTCTTTCGAGAAATACTCTTCAAAACAGATTTCTGTTTGAAAATTGTTGTTGTACTAAAGATAATGTTGCTAAATCATCTTTAAAATGTCTTGAATAGTGTTCCCTATAATTTTTAACTCCATTGGCAATATCGTAAGAACTATTAAGACCTAGGTTTAATTTTGGTTGCATTTTTATCTCAAATGCAGCGAGCAAGAAAATCTGAGTTAGAATTGAGAATACAACAGTAAATATTGTAAAGTCCACTCACCGAATAGAATAGCTAAACAGTCCCTGTAAATATATCGATCCTCCATGTACATAATTAATGTGTGCAATGTAGAATAACTGATGGAAACATATTCTTACTATATTAATTAGCTTATCCATTTGCTGTCTAGTTTAACTGTTGAAGTAGAACTAAGTGTTATTCTATCTTCTTTCCATTTTTTCCTCGTTTATGTGATTTTTTTTTTTTTTTGTTATTCGAATTTAGAAACATTTTATGTGTGTTGGCGTGTGTATGCTAAATATTATGCTGGCTGTATGTAAGGTTAAAGTTGCTTTATGCTTGTAGAAATATTTTAGAAAAGTTTTTTTTTTGTCAGTTTCTCATAAATTTGTTTTCCTTGTTGTTGATTAACAATTTTCGTCACCTGTCTTTACATGGCTTGTGCTTTAACTTGCTTTCAATGTCTCTTTCTCTGTATATTTTGTATTTATGTACACAAAATCCATAAAAAGATTAAGATTCAGATCTCAGACATTAAATACAATTGCTCTTTTTGTTACAAAATTGTATGTTGGTTGGTTTATAAAGTATTTTTGCCATTTCGTTTTAGGCCTTGGGCTTTAAATGCATTTCCTTCTCCATTCTGTCGATCTCAATCCACATATTTTTCATTCTCTTAGTGTATCGCCTTTCAAATTTCTCCCCCAAATTACTGATTTGTTGTTACTATTATTGTTGTTTTGGTTGTTATTGGTTTTAATAACGTCTTTGCCTCAGTTTACATTTGGTTTGTTAGTACTTTTCATCGTCGGTTATTTCCCTATGGGAATTCTGTAATTCTCAGGCTTTGTAATACTGATTCCTCACAGCGCAGCACAGGCTAAGGGCAAAGGTCAGCGACAGCAGCTCCAACAATATGACAGCAGCCGTAATGGCGAAAATGGTCACCCAATTCTCATTAATAATCTCAATTAGTTTATCAACGCAGCCCTGGAAATCAGAAACAAGAAAGACAACAATGAGAAAACGAGTGCAAGAGTACAATTATTATTGTTTTATAGGTATATACAAATATGTGCATATATTTGCCAAGAGCTTTAGGCTATTTAAACCATTAAAAGTGTTTATTGTTCTTTATTTATTTATCGTTCGCTATTCTCAATTTTACAGCTCCAGACATCGAGACTGCATAGCGTGTGGAATATCAATATTAATTAATAACCCATTTTCATTGTCGGGCGTAGAATTTTTTATTAGGTAGCAGCGGAAGAGCATAAGGGATTATTAACTTTTATGGATAGTCTTTAAAAATCAAGCACAACCCCATAAACAGTTCTTGGGCATATCAATTAAGTCGACGAATTATGTTCCAGACACACCTAGCTCAATCGATATAAAAATCCAATTTTCTCTTAAGTGGACAAAACAATTATATAGGCCCATAGAAGCCAGTATAAAATAACGTTAGTGAAAAATCTGAGGAAATTAGATTGACATTTTACCTGTTGATAAATCGATACATTTAATGGCCCGCCAAATTTCAATCGTCTAGACATTTCGCATTCGTTATCCTTTAAGTCGTCCTTGCAACAAGATTCGGGGATATTGTAAAAGACATTCATCGATGATACGGCTATATCCACAATATTGGTACGGTCCACATTATTAAAACGACTTGTGGCCCAATCGCCAGGACCATCCGCACCGCAGCATTTTAACTAATATGAAAGAAAGAAGAAACATTTTAGCAAAAGTTCTAAATAGAAAATTCATTTGAAATAATTACATTTTTCTGTAGTGTATCGAAGGTAACGGTCCGTGAACTCATAGTGGATTGACCATACTCTTCCTGTACGGAAAATTTAACAGCGGCACGCACAATATCATCCAGTTTATCTTTGTTGTGAAAGGCCCAGGCACCGGCGGCTATTTGGGCCACCATTACAATGAGTATGACACAGAAGAACTGCAAGCAGGAGATTGTAGAATGTAGACAGATTTATGAATGGCTACGCTTTGTAGCTTGTGTGGGCACACAAATAATTAAATAAATAAACAGCAAGACCCAAGCAAACCCAGCCAGACACACGTCCAGTGTGGGCGACTCAAAAAAAAATTTGTGAGTGTACGGTGTGTGTAGAGTGTGTGTGGGCTTGCTGGATATTAAGAGTTTGATTTTTTCTTTTATGCATTTAATTGGTTTACTTACCGAAACTAGCAGACATTGAGACTCCCGACAAACGCCCCAACAGCCGAAGAATGCCCCCAATGTGATCAGTATGCCAATGGCCAGGAAGACATAAAGGGCTATATAGTAATGATTGTACGATTGCGTCATCGATAGCATAAATGTGGGATCCGTTAGCATCCATACCGATACAATTACCACAGTCAGACCAATAAGCTGCGAAAATAGAATTCAAACCGAACAAAATCACTTACAATATTCGAATATTTCAATGCATTTTGTGGGCATGCACTTTGGTTGCATGCTCCAATGATGCCATCTGGCTGAACATAGCGATGCATCATGTACATACATCTTCTCCCTTTACCTCTTTCTCACTCACTCTTCCTTTCCTCATCTGCCTCATTGTTTATCTACATTTATGATGTCAGCATCGGCAGAGGCATAAAACAATTTTCTCGTGTTCAATTTTTGGGTCATTTATTAAATTAACACATTCTAAATATCGTAATTACAGTGGTCACTCAGTAATGGTATACAACTTGTGTGGGTTTGGTTCAAAGACCGACTTCCTGTGGATATCTTAATGAATTTTTATGAAAACTTTGGTATCTTAGGCAATCACAGCGGTGGTTAATAATTTTCTTTTAGGAAAATATTGTGAAGTCTTAGGTAAAGTAAGAATAAATAATATATTTAGCCATCTAAAACATACAATCTTGAGTTTAATTTTTAACCGCAGAGCTATAGCCTTATCAATGGAAATAAATGAAAAGGTTATCAATATAAAATACAAAAGAAAAAGAGTATTTCATGAAATAAAAATAAACTAAGCGAAATGCTGTATAACAAATTAAAATATATATTTGTATGTATGTTATGTATATTTATGCCGATTATTTGCATTATATTCTCTGTTTTTTAGTCATTTCCTTGCTTAGATTACGAAAGAAATTTGATGAATAAAAAGTGCACAGCTACTCATAGTAGCTGGAGGCAGTCGTCACAGATTTATGAATCTTAATTATCCACATCGTGAGTGAAAATCTGAGATCACATAATTTAAGTATACAGGTGGAATATAAATTACATTTATATTTGCATAAACGCTAGATAAAGTCGAGAGAAGTATTTGAAACTAACAAAACGAGAAATATAAGTTTAAAAAAAATTGATAAACTGATAATTGATTCTAAGATTCTGTTCGTTAGGGTACACGAAATTCGTTTACAATCTACCTAAACTGAGAGACTGCAGCAACCTATTACCAAATATTCATGAAATTATTTACAGAACAATTAAAAAATGTATGTACATATGTATCTATTTTGTCTGTTTTCATCTTATAGTTCTTTCGTAATGTGTTCCACTTGATAAGATTACGCAGATTTCTACCTTCTCGCTTGATTGAATCTCTCTGTGGAACTTGAATTTTCCAGCTATTTAAGTTCATAGGAAATGCATTAAAGAAATCTGCATAAAACTCCAATGCTGACTTCCCCCTACATAACTATGCGGGTGGTCTATGCAAAGAGAGACTTTTTGCAAGAGCAAAGAAATAAAGAGAGATGCATATAGAGAGAAAACATGCTTAAGCGTAGGTTGATTATAAAGTTTCACTTAAGTATCTGGAAATCCAGTGGAAATGTAGCTGACATACTTTTTTTTCGTGTTATACAAGTATGTTTAATTTTTCCTCCTGTGTACACTTATTTTTTGATTGTTTATATAGACATTTAAGACAAATTTATATTGTTCTGCAATCTTTAAGGAACTTTTAAGTCTGCCCTCGCATATTACATTGTTAGAAAATGTTGAAATACTTTGTAGTACGAATTGACAATGTGTAATTGATTCCACGCCTTCAAAATATCTTTGTGTGTATGTGTGTGTGTGTGCGAGCGTGTGTAACTCTATCTTCATACATCTGGGTCTATGCATTTATGTAACTGACACAATGTCGCGTGTCCAAGACAAACAAACAAACAAACCGAATGTGTGCCGCGATTGAGGCTAATAAAAAAAGACGCAAAACGAAGTGCAAAGTCCTTGGCTGACCCAGTTTTAAGTCAAAGTGTAACATTAGTAAGAGCGAGAGAGTGAAAGGAAAACAGAGAGAGACTCAGCAAAAACGAGTTCACTCCGTTGTTGTTGTTGTTGCTACTCCGCTCCTCACCCACCATCCCTTTGCATGTTGAGTTGCCATTCCTAAAATTAACCGCATTGATTCTACATATACATATATATATATTTTTTTTCTTAATAATTGAGTGAAAAATAGCACAATGAAAAATTGAGAAAATCAATTTTCAAATAGGAACTACATAAATTAATTGTCAGACAGTTTCTTTCGGGTGGGTGGTTCGGTTTGGTTTCGTTTGGTCCATTCATGGGTTAATGAGGGACGCCGCAAGCCTTGTCAGGCAGCGACGCCAGGCATTGGGACGTCAGCCTCATCATCACTGTCCAAAATCGTGAATCGTTTGATCACGATGCCCCCGCAGCGATGGCCAAAAAATCCAACGACAATACACACACAACGATGATGATGAAAATGGAAAATGTTTGAAAAGCTACAGTGGGACCAAGAGTACAGAAATGTAGGAAACTTTCAACTCTAGATAGTATCTAATAACACTTAAACAGTTATTATTTAAACATTTTACACTCAAATATGTATATTATTTTTTAATTACACATTTGAATGTGCAATATTTAATACACTTTAGACCACTGTAGCTCTATAGCGGGATCATGGCTACAACAACAACAACTACTACTACATAGAAGACATCACCTACAACCTGGGCCCCCATGCCCCCGCCTCCATTGCCTCCAACCGTTCAGCAGGCAGCATCTGTATGTTTTCTGTTGTTTTTCCTCTGCATTCGAAAATAGAATTTGACTAATAAATACTATAGCCAGAAATCGAAAAAGAACACTAACATTTAAGAATCCAAATACAAGAAGAACAACAGAAATTATGTATTAAAACCGATTTAGCAAGATCGGACACAGTACATATGTATGTATGTACATACATACATACATATAAAACCAAAACACAAACAAACGGTTTTCCGTTATGATTGAGATACATGTAGTGATAGTCAGAATGAGGAGGTATTAAAAGGGCGAGGAGAGGAAAGTTGCCTAAGCGAAATGGGTGGGGCGCCAAAAAGATTGTGAGTCTGTGTGTATGTACTACTATTCGTATAAGTAGTCCTTTAGCTGAATGAAACTCACGCAAAAAAAAAGAAAAAAAAACTATGTTTGTAGAAGAAAACGAAAAACTGGAAAAACAACGACTCCAGAAAGTTTTACGGCTGCGGCGAAGAGGGGAGCGTGGAGCGTGGGGCCAACATCAGCCTGTGTGCGTGTGTATGTACATACATATGTGTCTCTGCCTTTGTGTGGGATTCTCCACCCACAAGCGGAACTTCTTTCTATTGTTTATGAAGAGTAGAGGGACGCGGAGGTAGACCAAGAAGCGTGAGGATAGCAAAAGAGACACTGAAGGGGAGCGGAGATAGCTTAGCCTTTTTATAGCCAAATGCTGACAATTAGATAGCCAAAACACAAAACAATATTTAAAAAGTTTATTCAAAAACACTTTTTTTTTGTCTCCAATTTTATTTCTCTGAGATGCATGAAAAATTCAGCTTGATTTAAGCATTGGCAGGAGGCTGTCCTCCTAAAAAGAGGAGCAGCCTAAGAGAGAGCGTGCGCGCTTCGTTCCCGCCCTCGCGGCCCCTTGATCAAATGTTCCAGTTGTTGTTGTTCCGCTATAAAATTTATACATACCCAAAATAAAATGTTTATCAGGACCATTAAATATTTTACACAAGAACAGCACCCGTTTAGACCCATCTTGACGGATTTGTTGATTTCTTTTTTGCTTAGATTTTCTTCAAGTAACTAGTTTTTCCTTATTTGCTTTTGCACCACCGTTTTTCCTGTTGGTGGCTTTGGCTTCCTTTTTTCCTTCCACTGCCCGACCCCAGAACTGCCACTCAATTGCACTATCGAGTTGTTCCGTTTTCAGAAGATTTATATTTTCAACTCTCTTTAGTGTTTCACTTAAACATTTATATATTAATTTAACACTTTTATGCTTATATCACTAATTTCACAGTGCAGCCGTTGCATTTGAATTTTTATTTGTACAGAAGCAGCCGCAGCAGCAGCGTTAAACCCAGTGAACATACAAAATACAAGCAGTGCTGCCAACTTAGCCTCTTTCCGGCCATATCTGGCATTTTTCAACTGCCAAATGCAGGAAAAGTTGTGATCTAGCTGCTGGCGAGAAAATAAGCATTTTTGAAGATCATGAAGTTGATGAAGCCTTCTTGCTATCTTTTTTTATATTTTTCCATCACTAACAAGAATTTCACTATAATTGAATCGATAGCGATGTATCACGTTGAACCCAATGAACATATTATCAATATTATTATATATTATTATGATATTTTATTATTTATTATCTACTATTTGAAATTTGCATTATTTAAATCGATCTAATTTATTTTAATTGTCGAAATCACTTCTTGCCCTCTCTCTGTTCGCGCGTTTTCTCCCGCGTTTTATACCATCTAAAGCTATCGATAAATGAATATTGTTGTCAGTGTTGACAATAGTGTTTGTTAGCGGGAAATTCGAAACCAGTGATGTTAGCAAAGAAAGCTAACAGACTCAAAATGCTACTGTTAATTAACAGACTCCCACTTTATCTGTATCCAACACTGCCGACATTTACCAGCACTGTTGACATTTACCAGCACTACCGACATTTACCAACACTGTCAAATTTTTTTTACTTTTCCGTTGTTCGTTGTTTTTGTTGCGCTCCGTGTGTTATTATTAATTAATTGTTAATGGAGAACCAAAAACCAAATAAAAATCGTGCAAAATGGCAATTTGACGTTTGTAAACTAGTGCACAAAAGTGTGTGAATTGTGCATTGAAAAGTTAAACACAAAAAAAAAAAAAAGGAAAATAGAATAGCTCTCTCGCTTGCGCTTACTGGCTCACCTCTCTCTCGCTTTTGGAGCAAAAGAAAATCAGTATAAAGGAATAAAAAAAAAACAAAAAAAACCAACAAAAATCCAAACACGAATGTAAATGTGAAGGCAAAGTAAGCAAATCAAAAAAAAAAGAAACAGAAGAAAAAATGTAATTAAAGACAAGTTCCAGCTACCCCCTAACATTGCTACACCTTCTCCACCTCCTTCTTCTGCTCCTCATATGTTGTTGTTGTTGTTGTTACGCAGTGAAGCGGATTGAGGATTGCGAATGAAGTGGAGTGTAACTCGAAAAAAAAACTTACAGCAAAGCGCAGTGCTAAGCTTTTTAAATGTACAAGCAAAAAAAGATAAATAAATTACACAAACAGCAACAACCAGTTCCTACCGCCTGCTCCGCCCCTCGCTCCTTCTCTTTCACCGACCCATTCGCATCTAGTTTTGCATAATGAAGTGTTTTATGTTTTATCAAAAAAAAAAAAAAAACATTACGCACTTGTTTCTTTATGTCTTACTCTCTTTTTGAAGTCTTTTCTTTTACCTTATTGTCTTCCGCATTAACAATTTGATTTGCTTTGATTTTGCTTAGCTTTGGCGGCGCTTCAAGCCTCTCCTCTCTCCTTCTCTCTCTCTAATTTTTATACATATATTTCCATCTTAAGCTTCTCCTCTCCTTCTGTGGTAATTTCACTTTCACATTCGTTTTGGTGGGCAGCAGCTACACTTACAACAACAACAGTCACTGCGTCCAATTACTTTGTACTTCTCGTATTTGCCGCCTCCCAACCGTTTCAAATTAGAAAGTTTAATTGGCCTATGACAATTGGTAGTCAAATTATGTCACAAAGTATTTCCATAATGTTTCTGTCTTAACTTGAATGATCCTCCCAAACTTTATCACAGACTTAATAAAGGTAATTGGTTAGATTTTCCCTAGAAAAAAACATTTGGATATGAATAATATGTACATATGTATATACATATATTTGATCAGATAAAAAGTCATTGACCCATTAACTTGTAACAAATTTGATTGACTGTGAAAAATTGCTCTCTTTTTAAATTGTCTTTCCAATTGTTTTCAAAAATATATATGTATATATGTACATACATACATACATATTAACAAAAGTAGGAACTTTTTTCAAGATAATTAAAGAAATGAAATTCCATAATTGTGAATACTTATTGAAGGTTATACATATGTGATGTGTAATTATTAATAGTTAAAAGGTTATTGCATATCGCGCCATTTCCTTTAGTAAAGTTTTAAAGTAAAAAAAAATTGGCTTGAAACATTTGAGAAAATTTAAATATCATCAATGTTTTTATCGCCCTGAAGTAAGTTGTATTAGTAGTAGTTGTTATTAAAATGAGACTCTAAGGCTTAGTAAATTGAATTTTAAGTAATAGTAATGTATACTCACGATTGACATTAATATTGAGTAGAATGTATATATATGTATATATTGCAATGTTACCTATCGTACTTACATCGTGTTCTTATCAACGGAATTTGTTCATTAACTACTCAATGGCTATCCAAAATTTAAGGAGGTTAGCTGGTTCTATATTAAAACTTTTTTACATTTGAAAACTTTAAACTAAAAAATATTTAAAGTTTCTTTGTAATGAAAAATTCAAAAGAAAGAGTTAGCAAATTGTTGACATGATCAAATGACACACTGGCACCGATTTTCACTTGTTCGATTCCGATTCGGTTATCCAATTTTAATTGATTTCATATTGGTTTCGTTACATATACGTAATTTTCATTGAAAAAATATATATGTATTTCTAATAAATGGCAACTGGCTGCAGTTGCTGCTGCTGGTGAGGAAGGGGAGCTCTTTCTGTCTATCATCTGGTCGCATTTTTCCCCTTCATTACAAAATTAATTTTATGTCTCTCTCTCTCTCTTGTTTCCCCCTGGACTACTACTGTTATGTCTGTTTGTCGTATGTTTCAATTGCAATTAGCGCTGGTTATTGTTGTTGTTGTTGTTATTGTCTTGCAGTTGTCAGCAAATGTGGATTTTGCCATCCCTCATCTTGTTTGCCTGCTTCGGTTCAATTGCATCAAGCCTATGAGAGAAACTGTTAAATTGTTGCATTCAAAAACAAAAACAAGAAAAAAAAGGGGGACAATGCACTGTGTCTATGCACACCCACAAGCAAACACAGACACAGACAGAGAGCCTTGCTGTGTTGTTGAAGTTTAGCATAGGAAACATAGAAATTATTATAATTTCTGTTACGCATAAACCTACATTTACATATAAAACACATATATGTACATCGAGCCTCTACACATACATATGTACTCAATTTAGTGCAAGCAACGGCAAATGTATCTTTGCTGCTATAGTTAACATTCCCCATTAACATTTACAGAGTAACAGTTGGAGTCGCAGTGGCGGGTGCATAAATTATTTAGCTGAAAGAGGGGTTTCACAATTTCCTTTTACATAATTCATTGCTTGCAATAATGATATTAGTAAACAATTATATTCGCAATTTAGATTGTAAAGAACACTAATTAGAAAGGGGTTTGTTTTGATTTTATTTAGTTTACTTTCTCAATTTTCAATTGGTATTGCATAATTTGAGTTTGAGGGTACTTTTCCATCCATAAATTTTTGTTTAAGTTGATTACCTACAACGACATTAATTGGAAATCGAAATTCTTGATAATCAAGACAGAACCACGACATCTTGATTTCTTTTTGTCATCGAGAAAACTTACAGTAACAAATAGTAACTATCATATTTTGTGATATTGATTCTTTATCACAATTTAAGAATATTAAGACTATATTTTACCTAGCAGTAGGGAGTGCTCGAACCCCTTACGTCTCCCCATCATAAATCAGCATCTACCATTGTCTTAACATTACAAAAGTGCAACAACCTAAGGCATACAACAATAATAACAATTACAACAACTGACTCTGTGTGTGAGTGTGAAGAAAATAGAACTAACAGAAAGAAACTGGGTAACGCTTTTATACAATAATTTATTCCATAGTAGAGGGTCTAGTTCTGGTCTGAGGTCTGAATTGGGGTTCGTGTTTTGGGTCTCTTGGCCTTCTTTGTTGGTCTTCGTATAAAAAGCTGTTGCTCTTTGATTGCGCCCTTTTGATGTCGTTTTCACACCGGTCAGCAGTTTCAGTTAGTTGAATTGCCCAATATATGTATGTATATACCGGTTACTCAAATGTTGTCTAAAAGAGGGGGAACGCACCTAATAAACAGTTGGCCAATGCACATACAAACACATATATACAAACAATAAATAGAATCTAAATATAGTAAGAAATTAAACATTCATTTTTTGTTTATGTGATATTGACACATTGATATATACAGATGAACATGTGAAAATAGGGACAACCTTTATGGGTTTAATATAGTTTTGCGGCATTTATTATTGTGATCTGTCATTCTTCTGGAATTTAAAGCCTAGATGGTATAAAAATCATTTACCAGAATCTGTAGTATAAATTAAATCAATATAATAAACCATTCAATGCTTTATTTAAATAATTTTAAAAGCACAAGATTTAACTAATCTCGAATATAAAAATTCTTCAATGATAAAAAGAACTAAAAGAACTTGACATACAATAAACAAATATAACTTTATTCGGGGGGTATAAAAATCAGATAGCAGCTGTAAATCATTGTCAAAACTGTGAGCCTATACAAACACGATAACGTTTATCTGTCAATGACTTTTTATTAGCTGCATTTCTCAATTTCCATTGGTGGGTGACATCATCTTTGGGGTACAAAAGTTTTGGTTCTTTGACATTTTCTGAAATGCTTGAGTAACATTTTAAAGATATAGAGTGGGGTAATATTAAAGCATCAGCAACTAAATATTTTTATATGTATCCAACTCTTTTAATAATATGTTGGGGCACGAAAAAACCTTGTTCTGTTTGGTATAAAAAGTAAATATATTTTTGTTTACAAAATATAATATTTGTTCAACTGTATTTTTTGAGTTTTTTTCGCTTTAGTTGAAATGAATCAATTGAAATGTGCATAAACCAGATTTGGTTATATTCAGTGTAGCGCTAACCTTCCGAATTCTTAACCTTTCTTCAGTACATACATCTGTATGTCTGTATACATAAATTTAATTTATCAAACAAATGAAAAAATGAATTATTTAACTAATTTTTGTGTATGTTTTGGATTCTTTTTTATTTTTGGAGGTTTATGTGCTAGAGGTAAATATTCTCGTTTTTTCCTGTTGACATGTTGCAGCTGTTTAAAGAATAGATTGTGGGGGTTACCTATTAATGTTTGATAAGCCAAGAGATTCTATCGCTAAACTAATAAACGAAAACAAATTTTATTTTTATTTTCAGTTGCAGAGAAACAGAGGGACAGCAGGCAAATAAATAGCAAAGACGAGGAAAGTAAGATAAGCGAGTGAGAGCTTGTTTGCTTGAGTTAATTGAGTGACGCGTCCGATAAGAAAGGAGGCAACTTCCAACCCGAAAGAGAACCCTCCTTCTCCGCTTATCATATAGCCTGCCAGCCAGCCTAGAACAAAGGCTGAGTGGAGGCATGTCGCACGGCAGTGCCGGCGGCAGTGGGGCGCAAACTGTTGGTGCCGGTGCTGGTGTCGGTGTCGGTGGTGCCGGCGGTGGTTTGGGTGGTGCTGCAGCTGCGGCAGCTGCCGCTGCCGCTTCAGCTGGAGGCGAATATCGTGAATTGCACTGGACAGTGTCAAGTGTCATGGACTCGTCGCGTGTTTCCACCTGCCTAATATCGATGCTGCTCATTGTCTATGGCAGTTTTCGCAGTCTCAATATCGAGCAAGAGGCCCGCGAGCGTGAGCAAAAGAAACGCAATGAATCTATGACAAATCTCTTGACTGGGGAGCAAATCGAAAAGGAGACAAGTGAGTAGAATAACTAAGCCATGTTGGGATAAATTTAAAACTAAATCATATATTCTTATCGTTTCAGCGGATAAATTTGCCACATTGGATACGATGCATGCATTGTGTTTGCCTTTGGGTGCTTCCATCTCATTGTTAATTATGTTCTTTTTCTTTGATTCAATGCAGTTGCTTTTTGCCGTCTGCACAGCCAGTAAGTTAAGAATGCATCTCTATGGAGATGTAGATAAGAGTGTTGATATTGATTTTGATAGGCCTAAATACAGCTATTAGATGGTGGGCTCCTTACATTTGCTCCAGAAATGATGTAATTCTTCTTAAAAAGAAGCGTTAGATCAAAGGGAAAATAAGTAGTTACCTTTGTCTAGACAAAGATCCTTGAAAAATTGATAAGATAAGATATTGTGAAAGAGTCAATAAACTCTTATTGACTAAAAGATTCGTTTTTTAGTATTAATTAAAGATATCAGTTTCATTGGTTTATTTATATAAAACGTTTTGTATTCCTAAAATATTATTATTAGTTTAGTTGTACTATCAACCCAACTATATTTTACAAGCCCTGGCAACTAAGGCCTTTGGTTTAGACGAAAACTAAACCCATACACTAGCCTGGGATTCCAATCCGGGTCAAATGTAATAATTTGAATAATTTTCTTAAAATTAAGTAGATAAAACTGAAGTGATAGCTAGAGATCGTACATAATATCAATCAAATCTCAACTCTCTTTCTATTATGTACAATAAACTTAATATTTTTAACATTTTTTATGTCTTCTCTTTTTCAGTAATAGCCACTGTGGCTTTGGCCTTTCTTTTGTTACCCATGTGCCAGTATATCATACGTCCTTGTACGGATAGTAAACGTTTCTCATTTGGCATCTGTGGACGTTTCACGGCAGCTGAATTATTCAGTTTCACCTTATCCGTGTCGATAGTATGCATATGGGTATTGACTGGACACTGGCTGTTGATGGATGGTAATTGAAAAAGAACTGATTAATTAATGACAAAACAGGAGATCTATTAATATTTTATCATCGTTTATATTGCAGCCATGGGAATGGGTCTGTGTGTGGCCTTTATTGCTTTTGTACGGTTGCCCAGTTTAAAGGTATCCACGCTGCTGTTGACCGGCCTGCTTATCTATGATGTCTTTTGGGTATTCCTATCATCCTATATATTTAGCACAAATGTCATGGTCAAAGTGGCCACACGACCCGCCGAGAATCCAGTTGGTATTGTGGCGCGTAAATTGAATTTAGGTGGCATTGTGCGCGATACGCCAAAATTGAATTTACCCGGAAAATTGGTATTTCCCAGTTTACACAATAGTGGGCACTTTTCTATGCTGGGTTTAGGTGATGTTGTTATGCCGGGATTATTGTTATGCTTTGTGCTACGCTATGATGCGTATAAAAAGTCCCAAGGCGTAACATCGGATCCCACATTATCACCGCCAAAGGGTGTCGGCTCTAGGTTGACATATTTTCATTGTTCCTTATTGGGGTGAGTTAATGAGAGATTGAATATACAAAACATCTTAGTTAATTATTCGATTTTGTTCCATCTTGTTGTAGCTATTTCTTGGGTCTACTTACGGCTACGGTTAGCTCCGAGGTTTTTAAGGCCGCACAACCTGCCTTGCTGTATTTGGTCCCATTCACGTTATTACCACTATTGCTAATGGCCTATTTGAAGGTGACTGATCGATTATAAGACCTTGAGAATAAGATTTGCAACTGGAAGAGTTTATTAACATTTCATTTTTATCAATTTTTTGTTGCTTTTTGCAGGGCGATCTGCGGCGCATGTGGAGCGAACCGTTTATCGCGCATCCCCCATCAAAACAACTGGAAGTCTGAGTGTATTCTATCGAAAAATTAATCAGCAAATAAAGCAACAAAAAAACAAACAAAAAAGGAATACCGAACACAAGAACACAAAATTCTTATACTAACACATTTCTCTCTTAATAATGATAATGAGTGTATGTAATTTTTTCTCATTTTTACGTATCGGAACTCTTTTGTTATGTTAGATGATGGATCGAATAATAATAGTTTATATATATGATATATATGTAGGTTAAGTCGGTAAAGTTTTTAAACAAGAAGCGAAAAAAAAGATAATTCAAAGCATAGACAAAAAAAAAAAAGATAGAACAAAAGTTACCAAAATCTTTGGAAATCAATTAGAGCAAAAGATAAACCAGTTGATGCTGATCTTGTAGTATTAAAGTTGGGGAAAAATGGGCAAGATTTACCATTTACATACATATATATATATGGATAGTAAACGCTTAAGACATAGCATTTTGGTCTTTATTTGAGATTTTATTTCTTATATAAGTTTTGTTCTTTTAATCAATACATTATGAAAATCATTATCGTAATCCATAATCATTTGCAATCAAAAGTAGAGTGTATACCGTATGGTCGTCGTTTTTGTAAATACTTAAGTTTAAATTCATCAATAGATATATATACACATATAAATAAATATATCACTAAAAACCATATTGCATTAAACTAGTACATTGTATGTATATTTCGTAGGATCTGTAGCATTTCGCCTTCATTCAAACCTTTTTTTCATCTATATTAATAACTTTTCTGTCGAATTTCCGTCCTCGTCTAGTTTTGGATTCATACATGTCGTTCTAATTCTCATTTTCATTTACCATTTATCCAATATTTTGCCAAAATGTATGTGTTCGTTTTTAAACAATACGAATAAACTGTTGCAAAATTAAAAAAAAAATAATGGCAAAGAACAGCCAACTAAGTTTCCAATTACTATTATTTTTTATAAAATAATTTAAATGAAATGCAGCTTAACAATAATGTTTTTCCATAAAAAATGTATGCATATAAAAAAAAAATTAAATGGTTACATATTTTAATGATAAGTAAATGCAATTTCGAAACGTATAGAAACAATAAAAATGTGAGATTTAAACAAAAAAAGACAAAATATTCATTTGTGCATCTTGTTCCCATTTTTTAAATATTGTTCTCAGTTTAATTTATATGTAATTTCTTCATTTTAATTCAAGATATAATCGAATACAAGTTTTCGACAGTGCTAATAGTTATTTAATTTAACGGACTTTCCGTTAGTCTGGAAATTTGACGCTATCCAACACTATAAACTGGAAGAGTTTTGGTTATCGATAATTTATCGCATTGCGAGTAGTTATTGATTCTGCGTGTACACTGAAAACAATTTTGTTATTTGACAAAATAATTTTTTTCAAAAACTAATTTTAAAATGTGTTTATTTTTAGCTGATAACACATGAAGGACTATACAATGCTATACAATTTGCCTATATAATGTTTGCTTGTGCTATTCTGTTTAAATGGATTTGAATAGCAACAAGCAAATAATAAAATAATAATGATCTCGTTACATCGCCTTAAATTTGTGTAAATTTCACATAAAATATTTGTTTTCCTTGCATTGTCTGCCCAGCCCTGGTTGATTTTCCAAAAAATTGATGCACACCGCGCATCGATGTTTCCATATAAATTTCCATCTCTAGGTGGAAATAAAAATGCTCTACAAAACAACTGCGTAAAACAAGCGAAAACAAGTGCGGAATAATTGAAAGAATTTCGGAAAAGTGGATATTATAGTTCTGTTTTAGTTTATTACTAGTGAATTCAAGCGAAAACGTAAGTTCCATGCTTGAAATACGAAACATACCAATGGTACTGTGGCGTCTGGGTCAGAAAAACATGTTGAGACACTTGAGGGAAGCAACAGCAACGCCTTAAATAACAAGCCAAAAAATATAAATCAGAGATGTGCATCAATTAAAGTTGCAGTGTGTGTGGCGAAGTTCTGAGTTTGGTTAGCATCTAGGTGATGCCTTGCGAGCCATATAACCCTGGGCAAAGCCAAAAAAAGACAAATTCAAGGAGTTTTTTTGTGTGCATATTCACATATACATGTATATAAAAAGATGGCGCCACCCACGCACACACAACGCTAGTGGGCGACAGTTTATGAAAAAGACTTCAATTAAGGAGAATTCTCATTGTTGAATAATGAAATAATTTTGTTTCTAGACCGTAAATATACCGGATTCCAACTGGGTAATCTGTGCAGCAAACTGAATCCTGCGGATAGTCAGCGGCAGCGGCGGCCCCACAGCCTTGCTTATATGGGCGGCAACAATACGGCGGGTGGAGGAGCCAATACATCGGCCTTTAGTGCCGGGGGTTATATAGGGCCCACAACTGTTGGGGGTGTTTCGAGCTCGGCAGTCAATAACAATGCGAACAACAGTTTGGGTGCTGCTGGTGGCAGTGATTTGATACCCGGCCCCATTGGCACAGCTCCCCCCATTACATCTTATGCCTATGGCGGCACCAGCTGGGAGGAGTTCTGCGAGCGCCATGCACGTGTTGCTGCCTCTGATTTTGCCAAGGCCTGCATTACCTATATAAACGGAAATTTGCCCCCGGAGGAGGCACGGAATATTCCGCATCGTAGTTTTGCTCAAAAATTTGTGGAATCCTTTTCGGAACACTATGACACGGAGTTTTTTCGACGGCGTAGCAATCTAAAGACGGGCGTAAGCTCTCTAGATTTTGAAGAGGAACATGAAGTACCGCGCCTGTTTCCCAAATCTCTTTTAAGGCGATTGTCGTTCAAGGGACTACGCAAGGGCAAGGTAATTCTCGGAATAGACCACGTATATTATGCATTTTAACTAATCATTTATTTCTCTTCCTCCAGGCATTCTTTCACAAAAACTCTGACGACGTTGATGGCGTGGGCAGTAGCAAGCAAAGCAAAACAAAGCTGGCTAAAATTGTTGTCGAATGCCGTAAGGAAGGAATTGTGAATAATTTGACACCGGAGAGTTTGGATCAGCCAACTGGTTCGCAGAAGTGGGAGAAATGCCGTTTGGCTTTGGTTAAAGCGGTAGGTGGTTATATGCTCGAGTTCTATACACCACCAAAATCCACAAAGCCACGCAGTGGTGTATTCTGTTTCCTAATCTCTGAGGCGCGCGAGACAACCGCCCTGGAGATGCCAGATCGTTTAAATACATTCGTTCTTAAGGCGGACAATAATATGGAGTATGTGATTGAGGCGGAAAGTGCAGAGGATATGCGCAGTTGGTTGGCCACCATCAGATATTGTATGCGCACGCCGCCCACCCAACAGCCCATGATTGAGTCGGATGTGATAGCAGCAGCCATGCAAACATCACCAACCACAAATCCCAATGGGCCTGGTGGTGCTTTGGGTGGCATACAGAATCCGCAGTATCAACAGCAAGGCGGATTGGGTGGCTCCAATGGCAACCTAGTGGGAAGCAGTGGCGCTGTTCTGGCCTCCTCCCTTTCGGCAGACAGTGCATTGGCTTCTGGTGGCGCCGGTGGAGGCGGTGTCGGAGGTGCTGCTACCTCTTCAAGTGATTTGAATGCAATCAATGAACTTGGCACTACTCCACCATCTGCTCCTATGGCTAATGAAATGCCTCATGGTCCTCGTCATGTACGTGGCGAACAGAGATTGTCGGCTTCCAGCAATTTTGATGGCGTCGAGCTAGTCGATAATGAAACGGATGTCAATGTGGCCGATCTGACAGCCGAAATGCGTTTATTCCCTTGGTTCCATGGCACTCTGACACGTTCGGAGGCAGCTCGCATGGTCCTCCAATCGGAGGCTGCTGGCCACGGCTATTTCCTAGTGCGACAAAGTGAGACGCGACGCGGGGAATTTGTTCTCACATTCAATTTCCAAGGCAGGGCCAAGCACTTGCGTTTGACTATCTCGGATAAGGGCCAGTGTCGGGTGCAGCATTTGTGGTTTCCCTCAATACAAGAGATGCTTGAGCATTTCCGCCATAATCCAATACCGTTGGAATCGGGCGGCACTTCAGATGTGACACTAACAGACTGGGTGCATAACAATAGCAGACTGAACGATGTTGGTGGAGCCGCAGGAGGTGTAAGCAGGACATCTGAATCCAACAACTCTGAGATAAATGACACGCCAACTGGTACATCAGCAGTAGCATTAAATGGCAATGGAAATGGATCTGTAACCGGTACCGGAGCGGGAGCATCTGCTGCCGGTGGACATCCGTCGCCGAGACATGTGAGATAGCCAAAATTTTGGAGTCAATTCAGTGTCAGTGATGGTTTTTATTTTAATTTCCTTAATTTCATTTTCTGTTCTCTTTTGTTTTTTACTTTTCATTTAATTTTTTGTTTATCACTTCATTGTATTTATTGAATGTGGAATGAAGAAATGACTGAAACCATTTGCAGATGAAACTAATTTCACAGTAGATTAGAATGAATAGGTTAAGTTAAAAAAGCGGTTTCTAAATTCAGGGACTTTTTCATATGTATATAAAGTCTATATATGAAATGATATCTTATGAACAGAAAGGGCATTAAATAGATTCATTAGGAAAAATAATTATTAGTTCAAAAATAACCTAAATTATTGAAACCAAACTAACAATACAAGTGAATAAAATATAAGACGAGGCGAGAGGTAAAATATAAACCATTTGTTTTAAAACCTGCAGTAAATGTAGGTCTCAAAGGATTCAGAACTTCTTAATACCCGTTTGTCTTTAAACTTTAATTGTTATTCTGTTATTATTATTTTTTTTTTTTAATTTAAAGTGTTTCTTTTCTATGTCTTTGTTTTGTCTGAATTAGTTTGAATGCGTTTTGCTAATTATTGCATGTTTCATGTTTTACCGCAAAATTTCCCCACTTCCTAATTAATTTCTCTTCATCATTTTTCTTTTCGCATCAAAACACAGAAAAAACTGATTAGTTCCTCTCAATTTTGCAGTGCAACGAAGTGATTACCATGAATCTAAGTGTTCGACTAAAGACAAACGAAATCGAACTGCCACAGGAGCAAACACATGCCTATTTTCCGGAGCAAGTCTATTTTCATTTGGATCCCACAACGCTAACGGTACACAATTCACAGCAACTGTTGCCCTCATCCGGTAATCAGAGTTTCCTGGATCATCAACAGCAGCAGCAGCAGCATCATCAAGCGCATTTGCGTGCCTCAAATGCCTCACTGCAGGCACAGGCGGCACATCATACTCATCATCATCCACCGACGATGCGACAGCAACAGCAACTACAACATGGTGGCATAAATAGCGAGGCCAGTGGCAGTGCCAACGCCAATGCCGGTGGCAGCGGTGGCCCTGGTCCAGCAAGCAGCGCAGAATGTAGCGGACGGGCCGTTGATAATCAGTATAGCTTCACCTAAACCAAAACATAAAAAAAAAACTACGAAAAAAACAAACAAAATTGAGGAAAAAAGGGTTAAGCATTAGTCGTGCATTGATTTTTGTTGTATGTTTTCAATTGGATATTCTTTGCGGACTTAATATTTTGTGCCATTGTTTTTAATTAGCAGCAGCAGCTAAAGAGAAAGATTATTGTGTTTCTATTTTGTTTTTGGCCTAAGAAACATGTTGATTTGTGTAGTCTATTTTCATTATCTTCTACTTGTTTCTATATACGATATAGACATTGATTTAAGGTACCTTATTTCGAAGACATGAAGTAACTGAATATTATTATATTATACATTATATAGCTAAATGTGTGTTCATTTTAAGTACATTAAAGTTGTATGTATAAAAAAAAAGGAACAGAAAATTATAAGCAAAAGCAAAAAAACAGTAAAAAATGAAGATTAAAATTTTTGGTGGCACCAAAGGTGCACACATGCGAATCCTAAAACTTCCTGCTTTACAAGAAAACCATGCATACATACATATAAACTATAACTTATAAATATTATTGAAGATATATACATAAATATATATATATTGTGAATGCTAAATTACAATAAATGAAGTTATGTAAAAGTAATCAACAAAATCTCGTGCTATTGTTTACCATGAATTTAAAGTAAAAGAGCTTTGATCAAATTCTACTATTAAATAAAATAATTTCAAAAATTGACTAAACTTGAATTATGGTTCTATTTTTTAATGATAAACCTATAAGATTTAGTCAAAATTTTGAATTATTTGTTGTCCTATTATAAATATATTCATATATCCAAATATCGAAAGTAATGCTTCTGTAATAAAAAACAATTTATTTCTAGAAGAGATTCAGAAACCAAAATTTGAAAATCACAAAATAAATATTTGTATGTGTATAATCACAAAAAAGTATGAGTTTCCCCAAAAGCTAAAGTAAAGTGATTGGAATATTTGTAACTACTTCAAGGAAAAACAATTAAGGATTAGGTTGGAGAAGTCGTAGTCATGTCCGCCTATACGACTTTTCGCAGTCTTTTTTGCAAATTTATTCAAAAATTATGTTTTTGAGAGACGCCACTGGCAACATAGTGTAGATGGTGCGTGTTTGAGTCACGACACGAGCTCCTCTCTAGTTTTCACCACTAGCCGATAGCACATATCGAAAAACATCTGCACGCTCTAAAATTATAATGTTGCTGAAATAAATCGATTTGAATATTCTTACTCAGAGATAGACACACAAAAAATAAATGGATCTGGAGCTTGATATTCTTGACTCGCTCCAAGCGCTTCGCTACGAAGGAGCCTGCTTGGAGCAAAAGATTTTCTGTAAGGCTGTGGACGAGGGCATAGATTGTGGCGAATTGCGAGATGTGATATTTTGGCTGGCCAACGAGCTGCACATTTTGCGGTAAACAAAAACGAAGTTATTTATGTTTCAATTGACGTTAATCAATTAATTTGGTCTGTAGTAAGACGGACGAACATGTGACCTCCAGTGGTAAGGATCATGATGAGTTTGCGTTCGAACTGTCATTGCTTCTCACGGAACTTCAGTGTCCATACCGGCAATTGGTCATAGGGCCAATATCGGAGAGATTTCAGAAGCGTGACTCATTGCTGCAGCTGCTTGATTATCTGACCACGGAATTGATGGCCACCAAGATGACGCTGAAGACGCAGCGTAGCATCGAACCGCCAATTAAGAAATCAAAGACTGAATCAAATATCCAACAAAAGGTCTTAGAACTTTCTAGGGATTTAAACTTGGGTGGAGATTTACCCAAGAATTTGAATACAAAAATGTTATTTGATAAATTCACTCCCCGACTTGACCAGCTACTCAAGCAGACTAATCCCAAAGTCGTTAGTGAGTCGCTGCTGGATCCCAATAAACCGCTTAGCGATTCCTTGTGGCGTCTCCTGGAGACAATGCATAAAGATCTCGATGGTGAATACAATTTACGTCGTCAAATGATGCTAACACGCCTGGAGGCCACCGTTCAGAGTTTTCAGTGGTCCGAATCTATGCATCATCGCGAAAATGAGATTGTGTCACGTTTCCAAAACAAACTCAAGGAATTGGAGCAACTGAGATATGGGGGTGATGATACAAATATAGTAGCTCTGCTGGCTGCACGCAAGGATCTAGCCATTATTGAAAAAACCAGCTCGGCCCAAGTGAGAAAGAACACGGCATCAAAGATACAGAAACATGTGATTGGCAGAGTACCTGATCGTGGTGGCAGAGCCAATGAGCATGCTCCGCCTCCCCCTGAGATGCCATCATGGCAGCAGCAACGTGCCAGTGGACCTCCAGGTGGTGGTGGTCGCGGCGGCGGCGGTGGAGCAAGAGGAGGTGGAGGCGGAAACTTTCGAGGAGGCCGTGGTGGCGGCGGGGGAGGCAATTGGCAGCAGGAACCTCCTCAACAGCAACGTGATCGTGGTGACCGAGATAGAGATCAGCAGTGGATAAGTGGCAGTGGACGTGTTCAAGGCACTGGTTGGACTAACAGTGATCGACGTGATGGAGGAGGACGCGGCGGCGGTGGACGTGGTGGAGGAGGACGAGGCGGCGGTGGTGGAGGCTATCATCAACGTGGTGGTTATCGCTAAGTCGGAATTTGAACATAACCCAGTTTTTTTTTATTTATTGCCCATATAGATATTAAAATCGAATTAATGGCCAACCGAAATCAATCTGTGTCATCTTAAATGCTGGCAAATCTCGCATGTCGTCTGTATTTTTAAGGCTAGCTTAGCCATTTTCACTTTCAATAGGTCGATCATAATGATCTTGATGATCTAGTTTATGCATTTTGTTTATGCAGTATATATCAGATTTGTTGGCTTTAAACAGTACAGAGAGGTCTGTAAATAAGGGGTGTCATTGTCCTAATAATAATTGGGCCGAAATTTGATAAAGTTTCCAGTACATCATTAAAAGAGTTCAATGACTTAAATATTATTCGAAATTTATGCCATTAAGAGAAAATAGAGTTGTATCTTTTTATTATTCTCCACAATTCAGAGCTAAAAACTAATCTGTAGTTTACGAATTTGTATAATAGCAACTACATTACATTTGGAAGTTTAAACAGTCCTTAAAGAAAATGTACTTTTACATAAATCTACAATATATCATAAATATGTTCTGTTCACTTCATGTATCTAATATATATTTACCTAGATTTAGCTCTTATAGTATACATTTTTTCGTTTTTTAGTAATTCTTTTAGGTTTAAAGAACCTTCTTTTTCGTGATGCTACGCATCTCCACCCATGGAAAAAGCTAACCAAGCTTCAAATACACGCGACACTCAATTGTTATTTAGTGTCCAATCTAGTCATCAGTCATACGAAGCGATACTAGCCACTAGTCGGTGACAATTAACGTGTTCAATCGGCATGAAAACCATGTCGAAGTCATCTAAAAGTCGCAAAATTATATAGACAGGTAGCTCATTGTCAGTTGGATTCAGTTTAGTTGCGGCTTCTAAAGCTAAAGGTTTACATTTAGGAACATATTATATCTCACAATTTTCAAATAATGTCCATTAAACTAATTTTGTTGGGAATAATTTGGTGTAACGGCATTTTTATGCCTGGCAAAGCACAAAATCTCGTCGATCGTTTGAGACCAGTTGCAAATGTGACGCGTTTCGATGACGGCATCAAAGTTGTTTCCGGCACCAAAGTGAAGCGCTACGAACGTCTGACTGTTCCCCTAGGTGGAATTGGACCCGTTGGCTTAGGATCGCTCGGTGTGGGCGGAGGAGCAGCTGGACTATTGGGACCTTTATTGAATCCACAGCCTGCTTATTTGGGATACGCCTATGTAGGTTAATTTCAATCAATTGCTTAAGGAATTTTGTTTCATTACGCTTTTTAGCATGTGCCGCAGTGGTTAGCTGGTGCTAAGCTAATTGGTGATGGAGAAGGAGCCAGCGATGTTGCTGGCATGATTACATTCCAGCAATTGCCCTACAATAGTGACATCAAAGTGACCATCAATGTAACGGGCTTGCCACCAGGCAAACATGCTCTTCATATTCACAGCTATGGGGATTTGAGTGATGGCTGCAAATCGACTGGTGGACAATTTCCAAATAATTTTGTAAGTAATTAACTATTAAATGATTTTGATTTTCCTATAGTGTGTTGTTTTGTTTAGCTCGGAAATGTGGACACTAAGGAGGATGGCAGCATTTCGGGAGTTTTTATGAGCATTTATCTGCAATTATTCGGTTTCAATGGCATTGTGGGTCGCTCCATTGTGATTCATAGCAAGCCCATAGATTTAAATACAGCTCTCAACGCTGAGGTGTTCTCATCCTCATTACAGGCCATGCCCAATGCCTTGGCCTATCAGAACGAGGAGAATTCTGTGGGCCCAGCCATTGCCTGTGGAGTGATAAGTCTCATGAGCAGCAGCAGCTCGGCCGTTATGGCAACCACCAGTACAGCGGAGAAGAAAGAGATTTAAATGTTTTGCTTGGACGAGATGTAAGAGATCAAAATAAATCATAAATAGTAAGGAAATGCATAGTTTTTTTGGTTTATGTCAATGTTTTCAAAGAATGTAAACATTGTTCCATTACCATAATATTCCATTTGATTACTTAGACTTAGCTAATTTAATATGCAACTCAGTTTTTACGATCATTACATGCTGCGCATGCCCAATTAATGTTTTTAGGTGGCGCCTAAGAAAACTTTCTTCGATGAAGTCTTTAGGCTCGATTGGTCAGTTGCTTGCCAAAATTCGAAATGTTTGGTCATCGCGTTGACTGCAAAAGTAAAAGTTACCATCTATTGATTGGTATAGTTATATTTTATTTACACACAATTTCCTGCAAGGATCAACAGTTGAAGGGAGAAGCAAAATTCGAATGGCCCTGGTCGCGTATGAACAAGACGACGACCAAGGGAAAACCCACCTATAAAAATGACTATAATCAAATGGATATATCGCAATTTAGCGATTTTGAACGTCATCCGTGTCGTCGTGTTTGCCAGCAGGGACAATCACAGAGTTGTTACTACCAATTGGTCATACACAATTATCAACGACTGGGTCCCGAGTGTCAGCGTTGTCCATACGACGAACGTGCCTGCGCCTCAGAGAGTTGTATCTATGGCGATGGTGTGGCCACGCCAGTAATGGCCATTAATCGCATGGTTCCTGGTCCTAGTATTGAGCTATGCGAGAACGACACCGTGGTTGTCGATGTGCTCAATTATTTGTCTGAACCCTCAACAATGCATTGGCATGGTGTACATATGACACGTTCCCCAGAGGCAGATGGAGTCCCCTTTGTGACCCAGTACCCAGTGCAGCCGGGCGAGGTTTATCGCTATGAATTTGAAGCGGATCGCAGTGGCAGTCTTTGGTATCACAGTCATGTGGGCTGGCAGCGCGGCTTTGGAGTGGCTGGAGCTTTAGTAGTACGTCAATCACGTCAGGAGAATCAACACTCTCAGCTCTATGACTATGATCTGGTGGAGCATGCATTAATGGTGCAGGATATTTTCTACGATCGGGACTTGCAGCAACCACGGAATATTCTCATCAATGGCAAGGGTAGAAATCATTTGAGCCAGTTATCAGACAGCGACAGTAGACATCGCTATGAGCGCTTGCGTGTCACTCCAGGATATCGCTATCGCATGCGGATCATACTTAACGGCATTTTCAACTGTCCTGTGGAGTTCTCTATTGAACAACATAAACTTTTGATCATTAGCACCGATGGCAATGACATTGAACCTGTTTTGGCAGATGGCTTCTTCTTAACCTCAGCCGAACGATTCGATTTCATACTCGAAGCCAATCAGTATGCCAAAAACTATTGGATACGTGTTCGTGGCTATGAGGAATGCGAGAATCGTAAACTGTATCAGGGAGCTGTTCTAAGCTATCGCGGTGCTGCCCGTACTGAGTTACCTCAGGGAGAAATTCTCGAAACAAGCACCAGCACCAGAGATTTGGCAGATCCTCCACTATTCATCAATGATTTTCGCTTTAAGACCGCCAATGAAAGTGTTTTCTCCAATACCCTACGCCAGTTGGATAAGGATAATAACGTGGGGACTGTGGCGTTACGGTCATTGCAACCAGTACCCTGGTCAAGATATACCAAATTCCTAACATACTACTCCAGTTTCAGTTTACGACAAGCACCAAATGGTGAACAACTATTTCAGATTGATGAGATTACCTACAATTCACCTGGCATATCTTTGCTTCAGGGTCGGAATCTCTTTAATGATGATGGTTATTTCTGCAACAGCAGTTCCCTGGCCACACAGGGACGCAACTGTCAAAGGGATTTGTGCGAATGCGTCCATGTGATTCGTATGCCCGCCTACAGACCCATTGAAATGGTTGTGGCCAACTATATGGATGCCACACATCCGTTTCATATACATGGCTATACGTTTCGATTGGTGGGTCAGGGTGTTCTTGGCAATTTGAATGATTTGCGCAATGTGAGTAAATTATTATAATCAATGTTAATATAGAAATTATTTAGGAATGTTTTTTTAAAAAAAAGTAATGATATTGTAAATTAAATATAATTTTCAGCTTATTTAACTTAAGTAATTGCTGATTTTATTATTTCAATACGTTCTATCCACAGATACGTGAGCTCGATCGTCGTGGACGCCTTTCCCGTCTGCCCGAGGACTATGCTGCAGTGGCCAAGGATACCGTACAGTTACCTGGCCTGGGATATATTATAGTTCGTTTCATTACCGATAATCCTGGCTTCTGGTTATATCATTGTCATGTCGAATCGCATGCCGTGCAAGGTATGGTGGCGGTTCTTAAAGTTGGCGAAGATCACCAAATGAAACGTTTGCCGGCCCGCGTACGCTGCTAATCTGCGGAAAATCTCTTGGGAAATAAAATGTTACGTATTTTCCATACCATAAATAAAATAAACCACACTAATTTATGTACATAGAAGTCAACAATTTATCACCCCCACTTGAGTTTATGTGCATTTAATTGGTTCGTTATAGGGGGACATGCCGCTTATCGCCATGAAAGATTAGCCAGCCACTCGATGGTCTTTAAAGGGCGTGGTAAGACATTCGATTGCAGTAGTAGTTTGTTTGGTTTCATTGGGAAAATGTCAAACGGAAGAGTTTTCGGCAGTTTACTCGCAATATGGTTTTGCCTTTGCTTAGGTGCCCAAAGTGCTCCTTCGGAGATTATTGACTTCTATAAGCTTTTCAATAACCCCGAACCGCAATTAAGTTTGCCCTCAAGAAGGACTACGGTAAAGCTACGAGAATTGAGTATTTAAAGTGTAAAGAACTTATATTGATCTTTAAATTACACAAAGGCCTATTACATTGGAGAACATGGATATCCTGCTGAGCATCATTATGTGACCACTGAGGACGGTTATATCCTGGGACTCTTCCGTATCCCGTACTCTCACAATCTACAAAATCAAAATGAAGTTCGCCCAATTGCTATCATTCAGCATGGATTATTATCAAGCTCCGATTTCTGGCCGTTCCTAGGACCAGACGATGCACTGCCCTTTTTATTGGCCGACGCTGGATTTGATGTGTGGTTGGGAAATGCCCGTGGCAATACTTATTCGCGGAATCATACAACACGGTCACTGAAACATCCAGATTTCTGGCGTTTTAGTTGGAATGAGATTGGCTACTATGACATAGCCGCCATGATAGACTATTCTCTCAGCACTGAGAACGGTCAGAATCAAGAGGAGAAGGCCATCCACTACGTGGGTCATTCTCAAGGCACTACGGTTTTTTTCACTTTAATGTCCATGCGTCCAGAGTACAATGAGAAGGTAAAGACGGCCCACATGTTGGCACCTGTAGCTTTTATGGGCAACATGGAAGATCAGTTGGTCAATAGATTGTCGCCATACTTGGGTTTCCACAACATCTATTCGAGTTTGTTCTGCTCTCAAGAGTTTTTGCCATACAATGAGTTTGTCTTGGCTTTGCTCTACAACGTCTGTCGACCAGATTCGGTAGTCACTGGCTATTGTGATACAGATCTTGATAATCTTAACACCGATGGGCGTAGTAATTCGGTGGGTTTTTTTTTTTGAAAACTGCTATGTGAAACTAATTAATATTCCCCCATTAGACTGCCAGCGCATTGGGTTCTGGCACTGCCCCAGCCGGCATTTCAACTGATCAGATTCTTCATTATTTGCAAGAGCATCAATCGGGACACTTCCGTCAATTCGATTTTGGTAAAAAGAAGAATCTAAAGGTCTATGGCAGTGAGAACCCACCCGATTATCCCACCGAGAAAATCACATGTGAAATGCATCTTTGGTATTCGGATAACGATGACATGTCCGATACCGATGATGTTTTACGGGTGGCTGCCACCTTGCCGAATAAAGTAATGCATCACATGGATGATCCGTTGTGGGATCACATGGACTTCGCCACGAACTGGGAGGTACGCAAGTACATTAACGATCCAGTAATTGAAATTATGCTGAAATATGAAACCAGGAGTCGTAAGTGAAGATGTTTCTTGGCCTATATTTAATAATATTTATGTTGTACATATGTGTAGATAGTTGGACTTACTTTAATTTGTTTTAATAATATGTATTATATACCTACATATTTATTCTTGACACGAAAACTGTTAAATATTTTAAAAGATCCTTTGACGTTTTCAAGCTTGAAAATACAATCCTAAGTGCTTAATTTCTATATTTTCTTTACTTTTACCAACATACATTAATCCATTTTTTGATAATTGATTTCTTTTCCACTTGAGTTCATGCGTATTTAATTGATTCGCTTATCGATAGATAAGCCACAGGCTTAAGTGGCTTAGTGGTTGGTATTAAAGGGCGTGGAGTGGTGCATGAACGCTTTAGTTCCGTGACAACATGCTGGAAAAAAAGATCTTACTTCTTGCCGGTTTTTTGGCACTCTTCCTTTGGGCGGAAGTTCGTAGTGCTCCCCTAGCGGAGGATCAGACAGATCCTTTTGAAGGCATCGATTTCTACAAGCTCTTCAATAATCCTGAGGGACGCCTAAATATAGCCTCCAGACTGACTACGGTTGATCGCATCAAGGAACACGGCTATCCGGCGGAATATCATGAAGTCACCACAGAGGACGGTTACATTATTGGTCTCTTCCGCATTCCATACTCGCATAATCTCCAGAATCAAGATGAAGTTCGCCCCATTGCCTTTATACAGCATGGACTGTTTTCCAGCTCGGATGGATGGCCGAATCTAGGACCAAACGACGCTTTGCCCTTCTTGCTCTCCGATGCCGGCTATGACGTTTGGTTGGGTAATGCACGCGGTAATACCTACTCAAGGCAGCATAGGTCTCTGTCCACGGATCATCCTTCATTCTGGCGCTTCAGTTGGCATGAGATTGGCTATTATGATATAGCCGCCGCTATCGATTATTGCCTGAGCACTGAGAATGGTCTGAAACAAAAGGAAAATGCCATACATTATGTTGGTCATTCTCAGGGTACTACAGTATTCTTCACTTTGATGTCCATGCGTCCAGAGTACAATGATAAGATTAAGACAGCTCATATGCTGGCACCAGTTACCTATATGAACCACATGGCAGATTGGTTGGTCCGCACTTTGGCACCCTATCTCGGACACCATAATACCTATTCCGAGCTCTTCTGCTCTCAAGAGTTTTTGCCCTACAATGACTTTGTATTGGCCTTACTGTTTAATGCTTGTAGTCCCAATTCAGTTGTGGCACAATTTTGTGATGGAGTCTTCTATGATGGAAGCGATGAGAGTCGCTATAATACGGTAAGTCTGATCTATTAATACAACTAGGCAAATCGAACTAATTAACACTTCTTCGCAGACTGCAAGTGCTCTCAATGCTCAGGTTCATCCAGCTGGTGTCTCAACCGATCAGATTTTACACTACATGCAGGAACAACAATCGGGACACTTCAGGCAATTCGATTTTGGCACTAAGAAGAACCTGAAACATTATGGTGCAGAAGTGCCACCAGATTATCCCACCGAGAAAATAACCTGTAACATGCATTTATGGTATGCCGACAATGATGAAATGGCATCCGTCGAAGATGTCCTACGTGTGGCTGAGACACTGCCCAACAAAGTAATGCATCACATGGAGGATTCCCTGTGGGATCACAATGATTTTGCCATGAACTGGGAGGTGCGCAAATACATTAATGATCCGGTTATAGCCATTATGAATGAATACGAAAATCCCGCAAACTGACTGTGATGAAGGCTTCACGCTTTATTTAAATATATTTAAATATTAAAAGTATTAAATACGAGTAGATTAAAAAACCCAAATCCTATCTTATCATTAACGGATGTTTAATACAAGCCTAGAAGTAGACACTTTTAAAATGAACAAGGTTCAAATTTAACAAAACTTAAAATTAACTTTTGCTAACGTTCTCAGGGGTTCTTAAAAACAAATGCGACAATAAAATGATATAGCTTTTTTCTATTTGCCGATTTATCAGCGGGATATTTAAAAATAAATGCCCAACACAAGTGGCACAAATTAGCGATAAGTTTTTTATGATTAGTTTTTTTTTTTTTATTATTATTATTGCTATTATTTTTTCTTGGTAATAGGTGGCATATTTTCGGAAACATCAATTAGCCATTGAGTACCTGGTGACTGGGTTACGGTGGCACGATTAGTACTTTTAATTTTAAGGGCTTTGATTTGTAATTTTGGTGGCAATCAGGCAAAAAATTTCTGATCAGATGTTCGATTATAAAATAACTTGTTGGATTTGTTGTAGTATTTTATTGATAATCTTGACAGTTGATAATTTAAAGGAGTACTTGAATTTGGACCCCCTTGGGTATTGGGTTATAAACCAGAAGACTTGATTTTCTAACATTCAGTTTGCCTTTAGAGGTTGAGCCATGGAGAAGCTAATGCTCTTATTAATCTGCCTTTGTGGAGCTACATATTCTGCAGTTATTGAAAGGCCATTGAAAGAAATTGACTTTTATCAGCTCTATAATGTGGCCGATCCCGAGGCTTCAATTAGTCTCAGAAGTAAACGTACAACGGTAAGGTTATTTTTCAGTTATTTACTGATTACTGATTAAAACATTTTATTTAGCTGGATCGCATAGCCGATCATGGCTATCCGGTTCAACATCATCATATAGTCACGGAAGATGGTTATGTAGTTGGCGTTTTTCGTATACCCTATTCCCATAAGCTCCAAAATCAAAATGAAGTTCGGCCCATTGTCCTGATACAGCATGGTTTAATGAGCTGTTCCGATGCCTGGATTTTGGGTGGACCCAACGATGCCTTACCCTATTTGCTGGCTGACGCTGGCTACGATGTTTGGCTTGGTAATGGTCGTGGCAATACATATTCACGGAATCACACGACACGATCAACAAAACATCCAGACTTCTGGAAATTCAGTTGGCATGAGATTGCCTATTATGATATAGCAGCCATGATTGATTATGCCCTCAGTACTGAGAATGGTCTGCAGCAGAAGGAAAAGTCCATACACTATGTGGGTCATTCTCAGGGGACTACTGTCTTCTTTGCTCTAATGTCCATGCGTCCTGAATACAATGAAAAAATTAGGACTGCCCACATGTTTGCACCGGTTGCCATTATGAAGAATATGGAAAACAGATTGGTTCGCACATTATCGCCATATTTGGGCTACCACAATGTGTACTCCAGTTTGTTTGGCTCCCAGGAGTTTATACCAGGAAACGGGTTTGTGTTGTCCTTATTTTTCAATACCTGTGAGCCGGATCTGTGGGCCCGTCCAATTTGTCTGCGTGCCATGGATTCACTTTACGCCAATGGCCGAGTGAATATTGTAAGTTTTAAAATATCACAGTTATTTGTTTGCAGTTTTAACCATTTCGTTTCCGTGTAGACTGCAATGCCTGAGGGAATGGCCACTCATCCTGCTGGTTGTTCTACCAATCAAATTCTTCATTATATGCAAGAAAATCAGTCGGGACATTTTCGACAGTTTGACTATGGTAAAGCCAAAAATTTGAAGATTTATGGCACTGAACAGCCACCGGATTATCCAGTCGAACTGATCACATCAGCGGTGCATCTATGGTATTCTGATAACGATGACATGGCAGCTGTAGAGGATGTGGAAACTATTGCGGAACGTTTACCCAATGTGTTTATGCATCATATGGATGATCCTTTGTGGGATCATTCAGATTATGCCTTGAATTGGGATATTCGTGAATTCGTGAATGAACCAGTTATTGCCATAATGGAAGAATATGAAATGGCACATAGTCAGGTGTGATAAGACTTTTAGTATTTTAGTATATTTGCTTTCTGCGTTTTACGTAGCTAAATAATCTTCCAGGTGGGCTTTTTTTATATTAATCGCAAAGTTTGACAAACTTTATTAGAGGTTTGATAAGATATTTATTGTTTTTAAGTGCATCCGCTAAAAACATTTAGGTTTAGAATTTTTGTTTTTCCCTCTTTTTAATTGGCACAAGCTAATAGTTCAAGGTCGTGTATAACTTTCAGTCTGGTTAGCCAAAACAATCTCTATTATTATATAAAATTTGAGCGGTTTTCCCAACTATATTTTGATCGAAATAACCGACAGAACACCTTTTATTCGTGATGCCATTGGCTTTTAGTTTTTCATTTTAATCTGGCATAATAAATGGTAAAGCTTTAAGAATGTAATATCTTAATTCACATTTAAAGGAGAAAACCAAAGTCAAAAATATCTTTAAAGCAGCTGTGAAAAGTTTTCCTTATTCCGTTCGAACTCGCCTCACATAAACACATATAATTTTTCCAATTGAGTAAGTTTTCATTGTGAGCGGATGACCCACAGAAATGCATATATTCATACATATTAGGATTTGTATTCGCATATATGTACTTATGAATACTATGCGTATGTCCGTATGTCTCAACAAATGTTAATGGACCAAATGCTTCGGCCCAAGTCAACTTCAGTGTGAAGAGATGGAGGCAAAGAAAAACAAATTACATTTACATTTGCGTTTTGGCCATTTGCTTTCAGTCAAGTTCAAGGCCAATGAAATCTGTGAAGGCATCTGCCTGATTTTGATGTTATTCAATTCATTTGCCTAAATCACTTAATTGGTCCTAATTTGTGAGGCGTGTAATCGTAATCAATGTGCCATGTGTGTATACACACACACACACATACATAGTTTGTTTCGATGAAAAAAAAGTAAACTTCTTTTGTAAGCTTACAACTAATGAAATAATTGAAGTGAAAATGGCATGATACATGTTTCTAATTGTTCATAGATTAATTCACAAAAAAATTAAACGAATATAATTCGAGAGGAATTCTGAAAAGTCAATGCAACCAACAACTACTCTAACAAGGCGCCATTCAAGTTTTAGCGAAATATACAAACAAGTGGAAAATTCACCCAGCCATGGCAAGTGGAAAAAACACGGAAGCGTTAAATTGGCTCAAGTGTGCAGAAAAAAGACTATGCCATCTAAAGTCAAGGCAAACTAAAGTAGAACTGCAAAACACAGCAGCAACAACACCAAACGACAACAACAACTGAAGCAACAGCAACATAAACACCAAACAACACCAACACCAAAAACATGAAGAACAAATCTTTGAGTAACTCAAGTCGAGGCAGCAACGATAAAAATACGAGTATATGAAATAAGGGTCAGAAAGAGAGTTTTATTTTTCTTTCGCTTTTTACCCTACTTCAAAAAGTTTAACCGTGTTATAGATAAACGTTGCATTGCAATGAATACCAACTAAATGTTTATATAAATATCTGAAGTAAATTATTTAAACATTAAAAATGATTAGTTTTTGAACTAAACGTCTGTATAAGTAGCACATCCAATATAAGATATGCTAAGCTAGTATAAGAACCTTCATCGTCTATTATTATAAGACTTTGGATTGTGTCAGACGATAAGATAAGTAAAATAATTTACATATGAAAAAGTATTTACGAGATATTTAAAAATTAATAATAAGATTCTGCAATTTTCAAAGAGTTGTGATTGACTTAATTGTCAAATGTTAAAAGTCTAGTAAGTTTAGTTTTTATTACTTTTAAATATTAAACAATGGGAAATCTTTTAAGAATAACCCAAACATTTCTTCTCTGTAGTAATATATTTAATTTATTTAAATCCAATTAATAGTAGGAACATAGTATTATAACTTAGTTCTTTGCAAGGGTATAGCAAACTCGTGTTATACAAAAAACAAGGTGTCCTTCGGTTTTTCCTTGCCCTTTCGGCTTAAGTTAATGTTAAACAGGCGTTGATTGTTTTTGGCGCCCCATCATAAAGTCTAACTAGAGGCGGTACCCAGACGAATTAAGCAAAGCAAAACGACCAAAAGAATGTATAGTATATGTACTTGTATATAAACGGTAGACTTCGGTACCAATTCAAAAGGGTCAAGTCGGTGAATTTGGCCCCATTATTTTGCATATACCATAAGCTCTTCCCATTTTGTTTTCTTCACACTTTTTGTGTAAATGTTTCTCGCTTTTACGAAATAATTATTTTGCTTATTTTTTTAGTTGGTTGGTTGGTTGCTTTGGACCTTTTAAGCCAAAAGATTTATGGCTAACGAAATTTAATTATAATTATTTTTGGCTGTTGTGCTTTGGTGTAATCTTTTACAGCATTTCTTACAACATTGTCACATCGTGTTGTGGAAAATTTATGTCAATAAATTTCATTTAATCCGTTTCTTATTTGTAAAATTTGTTCTTATCATTTGCTAATTATAGCTTCTTGAGATAATGTTGAAATGAGCGATACATTTTATTAGTACTGTAATATAAGTATATATGTATGTATTTTGTTTTATTGCGGAATTCACTTGGAGATATTTTGTTCATACGCCATGTTAGACGCCGTTTTGCCTTGGCTTCCGCGTAAAGTGAATTTCTCTCATACCATTAATCACTACGTAACGATTGCCTGTAACTGAAACTAAAATATATAAGTAATTCCACTAATTATAGCCGCAAATCCTTTGGTATTATTTTGGCTTCCAGGTATTGATTGCCATCATCAATAACCAATTAGTTATGATTGAATTGCTCTCGGTTATTGTATATAACTTTGTTACACTTAGAATTGGATTTATCAAACACAAACTCTGACATAACTTCACATGTAATGCATTTGCCTTTTGTCTGGCCATTAATATGCATTAGTTAAGCTCAATAAATAAAAGAAGAAAGCAATGCTAGTTTAATGCAAGCCAATTGTGCAATATGTAGCCGCTTTATTTATAAATAAAATGTACATTTGGACTTGAAATTTTGCTGATGCTTAGTAGATACGACTGTTAGTTGAGCAGCTATCAAAGTTTTTGTTTTCCAGCTAACTTGCCTTTATTGGATTTTTCCTCCAACTGAACTGTCAATTTTCACATTTAACCGGATTGCTGGGTAGTTTTTACTCTAATGGCAGGAAGAGATTCAATTTTCAAGCTGATAACGCTTAGGAAAACTATGCATAGTTAGAAAACCCTTCAGTTGCTAATTCAAAGCTTAAATATTAACATGCAAATGGCCTTTAAATTTCATGCCCAGTCATGACTTTAGGTAAATATTTGATGTATGTATATATACAATCAGAGACATTATAAATCAAAGAGAAATCTCTTGAAATCTCGTTTGTGCTCTGAACCAGTAGTCACTTGTTTTTATCTAGTTAAAGCCAAATGCAATATGATTGACGTAGGAGCTAGTTAATTCGTCTTCTAATCCCCTGGCGTTAGCCAAAGGAAAAATCCCAGTTAAAAGAAAAAAAAAAAAAACACGGCGACACTTGAACACGTCAGTGTAAACCAAGAAAATTTACAATTTAATACCGAGTCACACCAAAAGTCGGAGGTGTGTACTATGGAGGTATATAATGCCAGACAGGCCCGTCGCATGCCATATGAGTGTGTTTGTGTGTGTGTGTGTGTACAAACATATATCTTGCTCGGACGGGCAAATTAGGTGATAAAGCTTTCTTGTCTGTAGTATAAAGCCTCAACCCACACAATTACAAGATTTGTGTAAATTATGATGAGGTCGTCCACACATGGTCGTTGATGTTGATAGAATGTTGTAGTTGTTGTTGTCGGTAATCATTTTTGCCTCGGCTTGATAAGCGAAGTGAAGATCTACTCTCACAGCCCATTGAAGATTCGCAGTCAGTTCAGTGTTTCGTTGTGACTTGATCTAATCAGTCATTTAGTTGCCGAATTTCGGGACTTAACTCAATTAGCCAATTATCCTGATCTCAAGGATCTATACGGACACGGTTAGTGTGTAAAAAAATAGTAAAAAAAATTATCCTTCGTGTGCTGCATAAATAAAATATCACAATTAAAAAAAAGCTTTCTTGAATTGATCTAAATAAAACGATTATAATTTGTTTAGTATTCAATTATATAGTTTTTTAAACTACTTACTTTTGTTCGTTTTTTATTGTATATCTAAAATTAAATGTTATTTAAATTTAATATTTTGTCTTTTTCCATTTTTTTATTATTTTTCTTATTAGATCGAAGCATTAAACCAGATTTTAAGGCTCTTAGTTTTTAGTTTTTTAATTAACAAAAATTCAAGTACAAAAACAATTATCTGAAATAGTGGACATTTAACCAAAAACTAAAGAAAATATCGGAGCAATCGTTCGGTTGTCTATGTGTGTGTGTGGTTGTGAATAAAGTGCTCAGTGTATGTGCGTGTGAAAACTAATGCAAAAGTAATCAATGCTAAACGCATTAAAGCAAAAACTATATAACTAGAGACCAGAATTGGCTCCGTCTATACACGGCAGGAAGTCAATAAAAATAAACACATAAAAGCAACTTGTGCTCTAAGAAATAATGTCAGCCACAAGCGGAGTAACTGAGGCAATGGAGGGAGCCGGAACGACGCCCACCACGCCAACATTGGTGACCAAGGCGTTTGTTAAGACAGTTGAGGCCATAATTAGCAGTACAACATCCTCAACATCCTTGCCATCGAGCTCGTCAACAACTGCGTTACCCACCACCGAATCTTCATCTTCATCTTCATCATCATCAGCAGCAACAGCATCTTCAACATCCACTTTAGGGGCAAGTGAAGAGAAGCTCAGCGTGAAAGATTTAAGTCAGGCACTGCAGCATTTTGGCATTGTTGATTATATGGTTTTCGTTGCCATGTTGGCCATTTGTGCTGTTATTGGCTTCTATTTCGGTTTTATCGAAAAGAAGCAAAAGAAAAAGAAATCAAAATTGGCCAGCAATGGAAAGGATGGCGCTGGCGCAGCTGGAATTGAGGAACAGCGACGCGGATCCGAGGCCTTGGATTACTTGGTGGGTGGGCGTAAAATGAAAGTATTTCCTGTCGCTCTGTCATTGGTGGCTAGGTAAGTTAACGTTACATGTAAATTGTTAAATTGCCTTTGCGGTTCAGTTCTTCCTGTTTGCTTTCCCACCCTTCTCTTCTTCCCTTCTGGTGGCTAACACACAGAAGAGGAAATCCGATGAGGCTTATTTAATTACCTCATTGTTTGGGGTATGAGAGGGCTTGACAGGAATAGGTTTAATAGGCAGTGGTCAAGGCTATTTAAGTTCTATTGTACACGATTTTGGGCAATTTATCACAAGGTGGAACATAAATGGAAACTCCCACACTTTGGTTAATTAAAGAGAATTGTGTAAATAGCTGAAATCGACTCAATTTTACATTATCCTTCTTTTTCACAAGTTCTGTAGTAGAAACTCAGTTTATGTGACTATTTAAGCTTTAAACATGTCGTGTTCCTCTTGGTAAGATAGGCTGGTTATTTATTTTTGTTATGTTCCAAGATAAGTATATCCTTGTTGTTCGATTATGTAAATTTTTTGTCAAAAACCTTAACATCTATGTATATTAGCAAGTTGTTTTGTGGTGCTGGCAGATTTTTTTGTAAATTGTTTCATCAAGCACAATCAGCAAAAAAAATAATAGATATTCGCAATAATCCAGCAGTCTTTTATTGTGCCTCTCTCTTTCTCTATTTTAGTCTCTGTCTCACATAGAAAGTAAATCAATCAAAATATTCAAGTAATTTCACTTATTCCATCATTATACAGTCCGCTGCAGCCAAACGTGCGTATACGTAATCCAAACAGACAGCTCTAACCAAGCTATGAGGGACTTCGTCCAGGGGTGGGGGGTCCTGTGGCGTCTGGGAATTTGTTTGTCCAATGCTAACAACAGCGAGAAATAAGCATTTTATTTAAACTTTTCAGTCGAAGGCAAATGCAGGAGAGCGTTAACAATATTCATTGTCAGGGTCAAGTTTGATGCTGGATAATGATTATTATTATTATGATTATTATGCTGATAAGACGCTTTGGCTTTTAGGTTGGGCAACTTTTCTATATGCTTTGGGGCAACTGTGTATAAATATAAGTTAGCTGCTTTGCTTAGGCTAAGGCCTAAAAAGAGATTGAAGTTATTTAAACTTACGGCAGCCGCAAACTCAAATAATTTGCCAAATTACTTTTGCTTCGTTCCTTCTTTTTTTCGTTGTTGTTTTGGCTCACATGACCTTGAGCGGTTCAAAAAAGAAAGAGGAAAGATAACTCACATTGAGAGTAAAAGAGATGCCGAGTTTATTGTAAGGGACACGATTTTGGTCAAACACCTTTTTATTTTTTGTATATATGCATTTAGTTCGAATTCGGGTGCGGCCTTTTGTCTTAGATTTTAATGATAGGTCGTGGGGCTTGGTTTGCTGGTCATTTGCCTTCTCTTCAATTGTTTTCAACGCGAGCCTTTTATTGTTATGGACAAATTCTATTCTATTTGGTTTGTCGTTTGCTTTTTGCAACAAATTCAGACAACGTGCTTTGAATGACAATTACATGCCATCATTTTTATGAAAATTCCTTTTCATGAGATTTCGGGTTTCATTTTTTTTCCTTTTCGGTTTAGCCTTGGTTTTGGTTTCCTTTGCTTTCGTTATTTTTTTCTCCTTTCAATTTTTAAATGTGTCCTGCTCCTGCTGTGTGAATGTCTGCATACTTTAGTGTCGCTTGTTATCAACTTTTAATGGCATTTTCTGTTCTTCTTTGTGGCCAAATTGAAATGATGATTGTTATGGACATTAATCATCAAAATCTGATTATTTAATGCATAAGGTAAAAGATTGGGAAACTTTCTTTTGCTTACTTTATCTCTCGTGATGGACACTTTTTTGTTTATTAAATTTACCTTCATTTTTTTTATATCGTGTTGTCTATAAAACCGATTTTAATTAAAAATTTCCAAAACTTGGCTAAAGTCATTGATATTGTTGGTCCACCTCACAGCGAAACTTGACGCAAAGTAAACATAAATCTTGATCAATTATGCTGTAATTAGTCCTATTTTGGCTAAAACTTTTTGAGTTTGTCTAATTATTTAATTTTCCTCCTTCTTTTCATTTTCTTTAAGCTTTGTTTCGGGCATCTCACTCCTGGGCACATCGACTGAAATTTATGTCTACGGCACACAATATGCCTTCGTTTTGGTTACATTGGCATTCTCTGGAGCTATATCTTGGTACATTTTCCTTCCAGTATTCTGCAATCTGCAATTGACTTCCACCTATGAGGTAAGCTGAGCGTTGTCTGATTTCAGAGAACCGAGAATTCATTACTTTTATGTGTTTGCATGCATGCATAATAACAAATACTAAGAATTTTTTCTTTAGCATGTTAAGTTTAAAGCAGGAATCAAAAAACAAAAAAAAAAACGAGAAATGGGCTAAAGGGAAAAGAGTGGGGTAGAATTCTGTTTTCTGTTATTTTTTTTGTTGTTGTTGTTGTCCATACCAAGTGCTTTGTTCGTAATATACATAGAGACAATGCCAGATACACGCAGATACAATAAGTTTGCTCTCTGGGCATGAACAACAATGCCAATTGTCCTGGTTTGGCATACGGAAATTCTAGTTTATAAGAGCTACATGGCGTATGAGTAATATTTTCGATTATGTATGCGCGACGTAGTCAGACTTACACGCATACATCCATGCACACGCTTGTGTGCGTGTATGTATGTGAGTGGGTTATATTTATTGTGCAAAACCAAAATGTCGAGGAACCAAACACCAAACACAAAAGACAAGCAAAAGAAACAAAAAAAAAAACAAACCTAAATATTTGCAGTACTTTGAGATGCGCTTTAACAAATCGATTCGTCTACTGGCATCCACTTTGTTCACCATAACCACGGTAAGTTAAATCAAATTTAGCACCTCGAATTAAGAGAAATGTAACTCTGTAATTAACAAATTGATCTTTCTATAGCTAATCTGGCTGCCCATAGTTATCTATGTGCCGGCATTGGCATTTAATCAAGGTAAGTTAGCTCTTCGTTACGTTCATACAGATATCTTTAGTTGGACCCCCTTTTCCAGTCACTGGCATCAATGTGCATGTGATAACACCCATTGTGTGCACCATCTGCATATTCTACACAACAGTTGGCGGCCTCAAGGCAGTCGTATGGACAGATGTCATTCAAACAGTAATTATGGTGGGAGCTATTATATTTGTCATCATAAAGGGTACCATTCATGTTGGGGGTCTTGGTGCGGTCATTGAGAGAAATTTTAATAGCGGACGTATGGAATGGCCAGAGTAGGTGATCGGTTTTATGTCATACATTTATTGGAGATGAAACGATGCTGCAACTACTTTCGAAAAAATCTCTTGAAATTGACTTTATCGTTTCTATTTCCAGCATATGCGTACGATTTTTCCTAAAAAAAGGTATTTTTCTCTTTAATAGGTTTACCTTTGATCCAACAGTGCGAATGTCTATGCTTGCCTTGTTGCTTGGCAATGTCGCCCATAACTGCTTCAACTTGGGCTGCAATCAGATTATTACCCAACGATATCTCTCACTGCCTGGCATCAAACAAATGAAGCATGCGACATTGATCTTTATTGTTGGTTTGACAGTTATGAATGCAATTTGCTTTTACAATGGACTGCTTCTCTATGCCGCCTACTATGATTGTGATCCACTGACGACAAAGGTGACTTACTTGTAACTGAAAGTCAGTCAGCAGTTGTTTTTTAAATTTGATCATTTTTACAGCTGGCTTTAGCCAAGGATCAATTGGTGCCTTTGCTTGTGGTTGAGCTATTAAATGAATTCCCTGGTATTCCTGGCATGTTTGTGGCTGGTGTCTTTAGTGCTGCTCTCAGCTCACTTTCAACGGGTTTGAATTCCATGGCGGCAGTCTTTCTGGAGGATTACATCAAACCATTGAGGAAAACGCCGTTGACTGAACAGCAAACGGCCATTACCATGCGCCTTTGTACAGTCATTATCGGTTCGATTTGTGTGGCTTTGGTCTTTGTGGTCGAACGCATGGGAACTCATGTAATGCAACTGTCCATGTCCTTGGGTTCTGTGGCTCAGGGTCCACTGTTGGGTCTATTTTCGATGGGATTGCTGTTCCCACGTATAAACTCAAAAGTTAGTTTATATTTAAAACGAAACTTCGGTACTCTCGAATGGACCATTCAAAAGTGCTAAGTTTCGACTTAAAATGAGTTGTTAAACTAGCGTACAAATTTTTATTCATATTTAGTGTGCCCTTGCTGGAACTATTTGTGCCATATTATTTATGTCCTGGTTAATATTAACAGCCCAGTTCGCCATTGATTCAGGAGAGATTCACTATGAGAGTAAACCTGTAAGCATCGAAGGCTGTGATTATGAGTTTGATCGTTCCCAATTGACTCTGGCAAATGCCACGATTCCACAAACTGAACAACCTATGTGAGTTTTGTTACCATTTGGATTATAGTCCAAGTTTCAGTATCAGCACGATAATTATGTCTTTCAAAAAACAGCTCTCGTAGCTTCGCCCAGCAGATCTATAGTATATCGTTTATGCTATACAGCTTCACTGGAGCCTGTGTGGGAATTATTACTGCTCATTTGTTTGGGTTTATCTTTGGTCGAAATGACATTGAAGATGTCAACGAGGAGCTGCTGTCACCTATCATAAGAAGGAATAATTTGAGCAAATATGCCAGCGTTCAATTGGAAGAAAATACTCTAAGAAATGCTGAGATATTTGCTGAAAAATCTTAAAGAATTGTCTAACTTAAGCTAATAAAATAATTGTTAATTTTACTAAAAGGGGATTATTTTTATTATTTTTTCCATTCTGTTGTTAATTTCTACAAAGATTTTGTATATATGTAAAATTAATTACTTTAATTACTTGTAATTTTAATGGAAACCGAAACAGCCTTGAAATTTCATAACACCTAACCAGACTTGAAATTTCATTTAGTACTTTCAAATGCGTTATGGCCCTAGCGTACGTAAATTTGGATCTATCTTGTTTATTGTTGGCACAGTGAGTATTCCTGTTGATGATTTATCCCAACCAGATGCGTTTAAGACATTCAATTTATCTGTACTTGTATTTTACAGATGCTTTGGCTACCAGTGGGCTTGTATATAGCAGCTATTACCTATAGTCAGGGTGAGTTGGAGCATTTGGTTTATGGTTAACAATTTCCATGCGAAATCCCATTGGTTTGCTTTCAGTAACCGGCACTGGCATCCATATAATTACACCTATTGTCTGCATCATCTGCACGTTCTACACTTGTGTGGTAGGACATAATTACATGTTGTTGCCGAAGTGTTAAACTTAATCAAAGATTTCCCATTTCGTTGCCAGGGGGGTCTGAAGGCGGTCATTTGGACAGATGTCATTCAGAGTTTCGTGATGTACGGTTCGATTTTGGTGGTTTGCATCAAAGGCACCTACGATGTGGGTGGACTGAATGTGGTGTTGCAACGAAACGAAGCAAGTGGGCGAATAAATGCACCAGAGTAGGCGACATCAAATTAATCAAGTAACTTTGTCTGAATTTCTAATCTAAAATACCCCAGATGGACATGGGATCCAACAGTGCGTCTATCAATGCTGTCGGTAATTGTGGGTGGCACTTTGCATAAAATTCAATCATCCGATGTGAATCAGGTTTCGATTCAACGCTTCCTCTCATTGCCCAGCTACGAGCATGCCAAGCGGTGCATGTTGGTCTTTACCATTCTATTGATGTTTCTCTTAAGCTGCTGCTGTTATATGGGCCTGGTGACCTATGCAGTTTATCACGATTGTGATCCCATCAGCACTAAGGTAATGCTCGAATCGATCTGTTACCTTGTCTACATATAAATCATATGACTACTTGTTTAGTTGGCCAAGGCCAGTGATCAGTTACCATCTCTTTTGATGATGCGTACTTTGGGTGCATGGCCTGGTCTGCCGGGTCTCTTTGTGGCGGGTGTATTTAGTGCCGCTCTGAGCTCTCTCTCCACTGGTCTCAATTCGTTGGCTTGTGTGATCACCCAGGATATGGTGCGTCCTGCTCTAAGGAAGCCTTTAACGGAGCGTCAAACAGCATTTTTGCTACGTGCCGTTGTGGTGATATTTGGTATAAGTAGCATGGGCATGGTCAACATAGTTGCCAAATTGGGTTTGGTTGTGCAATTGGCCACAACTACATCGGCCGTATCAATGGGTCCACTCTTGGGCATTTATACCATGGGTGTGGCCTTACCTTGGGTTAAGGGCAAGGTAAAGTGGAGGCAAATATTGTTTGCAGTCCCTTATTTAATCGTTTTGTATTTGTTTCAGAGTGTTCTAGTAGGCAGCAGTGTATCATTTGTAGCTCTAGCTTGGATTTGCATCAAATCTCAGTTGGCTCAAATGAATGGCGAGATACGTTATGCTAAAATGCCTGTATCGGTAGATGGTTGTGACTATATGTACGATAATGCCACTGTCTATCAGGCACTGCACGACTACAGGTAAGTATCAGATTGAAATTATGCAGGATTAAATGATAGGTTTTGCCTTTTCTCTTTTTAGCCCATCTGCAGAACGTAATCTCTATCATTTATCATTTTTCTGGTATACTGGTTTGGGTGGCATAATTTGTATATTAATTGCTTTATTATCTAGCTTAGTTTTCGGTTGGCAAGATCTCACAAAGATTGATCCTGCTCTAATTACTCCATGCATGCGTAGATTTTTACCAAATATTCAGGAATATAAATCTATTCAGATGCAGGATATATTTAAACAGAAGGATCATCAGCTAAAGCCTTCTGCAAATTAATTAATTTAACTAATCAATTGTATGAAATAAATTTTTTATGCTAAACTGTCACTTGCCTTTTATTTTGTGGATTTTGTCTTTGTTTTGTCTCTTATCATGACTCATCCTGTAAATATGCCATGTAAGTCCTGTAAAACTTAGGATTCTGTTTTCAATCTCTTTATTTTCGGGGCAGTATTTTGAAAGAAGATTTGATAGACGTATACGCATTTTCGGTTCTTGCCTTTTTGTCGTGATGAATGTGAGTATGAAAATAGAAACTTTTGAACTCTTCCATTGAAATTCTTTGCATACTTCACTTAGATACTTTGGCAACCCATTTGCATATATGTGCCTGCTCTGACATTAAATCAAGGTGAGATAATGTAACACAAAATTGTATAAAATATTTCAATATCTTCTTTATATTCCATGTGCAGTTTCTGGTATAAGTGTACATACTATTGTACCAATGACTAGCCTTGTGTGCATTGCCTATACTAGCATTGTAAGTCAAGTGCGTAAATTAAGGGTCCACAAATTAATTTCGATTGTCTATCTTTGCAGGGTGGCATCAAGGGAGTTGTCTGGACAGATGTTATACAGGGATTCGTTATGGTTGGCTCCATGGCCTTTGTCATTGTAAAGGGTACCTTGGATGTGGGAGGCTTGAGTGTAGTCCTGGAGCGTAATCGTCAATACGATCGTCTGGTGGGCCCAGAGTAAGTAAAAACTAATCTAAAGTCAATGATCAGTGATCACTTGGATGTGTTTTCCGTTTAGTATGACCTTCGATCCCACAGTGCGTATGGGTATTTTTGCCATCTTAATTGGCGGTGCCTTCTTCAAGTTGCAAGCAAATTGCATAAACCAAGCGATTGTTCAGCGTTATCTAACCCTACCCAATAATCAAGCTGTCAAAAAGACATTACTATTATCCTTAGCCGGTTTTATGTTGGTCCTATTGATGTGCATATATATAGGATTGTTGGCATTTGCTGAATTCTATCATTGCGATCCCATTACCACAGGGGTAAGTAACCAAATGGAGGAAGATGAGGCAAACAAATATTATTGACAAATGGATACGTTTTTTCTTTAAAGTTGGCCAGAGCCAAGGATCAGGTGATACCTCTTTATGTGATGAAAAGTATTGGCATGTTTCCCGGCATGGTGGGTCTATTCGTGGCCGGTGTATTCAGTGCAGCCTTAAGTTCTCTCTCAACGGCTCTCAATGCACTATCGGCGGTTGTTCTTAAGGACTTTGTGGAGCCATATAGAACTAAACCACTAACAGAACGTCAAACTGCTATCGTACTACGCGCCGTTGTTGTTGTATTCGGGCTACTGTCCATGGCCAGTGTGCCAATTGTCGAGAAACTGGGCATGGTTATGCAGTTATCGTCAACTGTGGCAGCCATCACTTGTGGCCCTCTGTTGGGCGCTTTTTCCGTTGGCATGTTATTGCCGTTTATCAACACGAAGGTTTGACTCGATTGCCTGCAGAATTGCTTACTCAATAATAACTAAACATCCCTTTCCTCCCCTTCTTATTATTGCAGAGCTTATTGACAGGCATATCGGTGGCTACTAGCTTCACTGCCTACGTGGTGGTACGAGCTCAAATCGCCATGTTTACCGGACAAATGGTATTTCCCACCAAGCCCGTTTCGGTGGAAGAGTGCTCATATGATTTTGAGTTGCCACCCAATTGGAATGCTACCACAGCGGCGTATGTTATTGCTCCAAATATCATGTTTCGTATGGCATATGTGTTAATTTAGATTCTCTTCCTCTTTTCTTCCCTCTCACAATAGCACACCGACTGAGGAACGTAGTCGTAGTGTACATGAAGTATCATTTCTATGGTACACGACCATTGGTGCGTTGGGCACTGTACTAGGCTCTTTAGTGGCCACTTTATACTTTGGCAAACAGGATGTTCGTCTAGTCGATAAAGAATTGATTTCTCCAGTCCTTCATAAATTCTGGTATGGTAACTACAAAGGCGTCGCCAGTGTTGATCCAGAATTGGAAGATGAGAAAACTCATTTGGAACTTCATGGGTCCACAACACAACCAAAGCTAGATACATAAGTGAAATTGAAATTCAGAAATATATGTAATTTACTGAAATACGCGGCCCTTTGGTTTTATTTCAATTTGTTTTATGTCAAAACTTTCACCTACAACTAAAACTAAACCACTTAACCTCTTGTTCTTTTAGCTAACCTCTAAACGCTTACAACTGGGTCTGTTCATTGAACTGCTCGAATTTGTTATATTTATTTGTACTTATCGCACTCATTCTTTCAGTATTTTGAGAGACGTTTTAGCCGACGCATGCGTTTATTTGGCGCTTCATTATTCGTCCTGAAAGCGGTAAGTTCTCAAAATTTATTCCTAAAAGTTGCATACTACAATATTGTACTTTTTTTATAGATTATCTGGCTCCCCATTGCTGTTTATGTGCCAGCATTGAGCTTCAATCAAGTCAGTGGCATTGACATACACACTATCACACCCATTGTGATCATTATTTGCACTTTCTACACCTGTGTCGGGGGTCTCAAGGGTGTCGTCTATACGGATGTTGTGCAAAGTGTGATTATGTATGGATCTCTGATTGCAATCATGATTAAGGGCACAATCGATTTGGGAGGTTTCGATGTAGTCTGGCAGCGTAATGTTGATGGTGGTCGTATCAATGCGCCAGAGTAAGTGACAGCTAATTTTCTTTTAGTTATTTTGCAGTTTTAATATTAAGAAATTAATTTCCTTAGGTGGTCTCTGGATCCCACTGTACGCATGAGTGTGCTATCTGTTTTCCTGGGTGGAACATTCTTTAAATTACAAAGCACTTCAATCAATCAGACGATAGTACAACGTTTCATGTCTTTGCCATCGATTAAGCATGTGAAGCAAACTCTATTTATCTTTACAATCGGTATTACCCTACTCTATGCTGGCTGTGTCTATGTTGGCTTGGTCTGCTATGCCACCTACTATGATTGCGACCCCATGTCCACTGGTGTGAGTTGAGCTAAAAATGATTACCTGAAAGTCCATAAATTTAGGTATATTTACATTTTAGTTGGCTGGACGCCGTGATCAGTTGGTGCCTCTTTTGGTAATGCGAGTTTTGGGTGTTATTCCTGGACTACCGGGTCTCTTTGTGTCTGCTGTATTCAGTGCTGCCCTTAGTTCTCTGTCCACATTGCTCAACTCTTTGGCGGCTGTTATATTGGAGGATTTTGTTAAACCGCGTCTGGGCAAAGCAATGACAGAGCGCCATGTGGCCATGACCATGCGTTTGGTTGTGGTTATCTTTGGTACTAGTTCCATATTCATGGTCTATGTTGTGGAGAAATTGGGCATGGTGCTCCAATTGTCAGCTACTCTTCAATCAAGTTTATATGGACCAATGTTGGGTATTTTTGCCGTAGGCATGCTAATGCCTTGGGTTACCGAAAAGGTACAAATGCAGCAACAACTGTGTATTTTGTTTCCATTTCAACAAATGATGTATCTTTTTATAACCAACAGAGCGTATTTGTGGGAAGTATTCTGTCATTTGTCACTATGGCTTGGATAGCGGTCAATGCCCAAATAGCCAATGTAAGTGGCTCGTTCCGCCATACCAAACTGCCAGTTTCTGTTGAGCAATGCGAATATGAATTCGATATCAATCGCTATCTCAATTCAACTGCTGAATAGTAAGTTACTCGAGAGATTGTTGTGGCTAAGAATAGATAATTTAATTTATTATACTTTATTTAACAGCGAACAACACAGTGGTTCTTCGGTGTATCATATGTCCTTTTTGTTATATACATTATCCGGAGCATTACTGGCTGTAGTCTTCTCAAACTTGGCAACTTTAGTATTTGGACGACAGGATGTCACAGCTGTAGATGAGGAGCTATTGGCACCAATCGTTCAACGTTATTTCCGTAGAAATAAACAGTATGATAGTATCGAGCTCAAAAAGCAACCAAAGTCTTTGGTTGTTGAGAGTTCTGATTAACATATGAGGCTACGAAATTGCCCACCGATAGGAAAGAGGCAACAAAAAGTGCTTAGGAGTCTGATAAAGTATCTAGCTATAACTATATTGAGCTCCATATCTATTTTTCTAAATTTCTATCTTTCTATTATACTAACTATCTAACTATCTATTTACTTCTCTTACTAACTAACAATCCATATATACATATCTATATATCATAATTACTAACTAAACAAATATCTATCATTCTCATTGATCTTTGACTGTCTAATCATACTCTTGTCTCTTATCTTATTATCAGATTTTTATAAACCTTTAGAGGGACCCATAAATGAACCTTTTAATCATGAATAACAGACAGATTTATATATGTTTGTACAATTTATTCTGCCCTTCTGTCTTACCCACTATCTTTCTGTTTCTTCTACCTGTTTTTCTATCTAAAACGAAGTACAACTAACATTTTTTTGATTTTGTAAGAGGGTTATTGGTATTTTTACTTCTAATATGTATAAAATCTTATAATAAGCAACAATAAATTTTAAAATTTATGCATATGCCACATTTAGCTTGGTTTAGTTAATGTCATGAAAATACTTTTTAAAACTGTCAGTTGTGAATCATGGCCAGTTCTTGATTGCTGACCACTGCCATGCCACACAACTGACTGCCTTACTTTCTAGGAACATTATCTTGACCTTTTTGGACGCACATCTTCCAGACTGGGTTTCGCCTTGAATTGTTGTGACGATTTCCGTCTTATTTTTGAGACACTGCGCTGGGGCCGGGGATCTGCCTTGGCAAATGATGGTTGTCGGCGGACCGAAGATGATCTGGAAGATGTGAAGAAGCGATGCCTACTGGGTTGCCTTTGCGGGCCTCCTCCCGCGTCAATTGGTGTATGAATCTTTTTGATCTTAAATGTTGCCAAAGTCGATGGCGTTCTCGCTAAATCTGGCATACTGACTGTACCGACACCTTTTGCTAACCGTTTAACAGTTGTCGATTTCGAGCACTGGCGTCTTGTTTGTAATCTTCCGTTTGTATCTTGATCAGTGCAGTTCCGACAGACTTGTCTATAATAGACGTTGGGTTGCTGCTGTTGCCATAGTTTATGTTGTTGCTGGACTTTGCTTTTGAATGATTCACCAGCAGTAGATCTACTTTGACGTTCAGTACTAGACGATGTACTCCGGTCCTTTTCACTGTCTTTCACACGACACTGTTGGTTTAAAGCCCGATAGTGAAATGTTTGATTATCGATAAGCATTTGGGTAAGAAATTTGAATTGATTCATATTTGTCTCATTTTGCTCAGCTAGTTCTAACAGAAAAGAAGAGAATTTTCTGAGTTGGGTTGTAATATAATGACGGTCGTCAACTTACGTCCTGTAACCTCACGATAAAGTTTATTAAGCACCGACTTTTGCTGCGATAATTCGGCTGAAAGATGTGCTATGTGGGCAACGGTATTCTCAAAGCATTTGGCTATCATACCCTGGACAGCCCCTTGGACGGCTTCTAAGACATTGTCATGTATAATACTAAAGAAATCGGCACAAGATTCTTGTAAATCGCGATTTGGGTCATGATGAGGAACCCCTGAAACATTTTCCTTATGGTCACACTGCTTTTCCATGTCTTTGTTTCGATCGCCCGATTCATGGCCTCCACCCGACTCTCTTGGCCCATCAGATGTAGATGCCGAGACATCTCCTGCTTGGCGACTAACGGTTTCTTCCCTGTCAGGCATCTCACACACCACTGGAGGGAAACGAAAATCAACACTTCGCGTTGGCGGCGGAATTTTACAAGATTCGTTATCTATTCTGCGATTACTATTTGATTTTTTCGGTTTACGTAAACGTTTCACACGTTTGCTATTCAGATCATGCAGTGCTGATGAGTCAGGATTTATAACACGGCCATTTCGACGATTCTGATAATGAAGATGAAGGTGCGATTCTTTAGGAATATAGCATCGCTTAACTACGTCATAGCCGGGATCCTTGGCTGATCTGGTGAAGCAATAATTTGGAAACATAGCTTTTGAGCGATAATTTTTACTGTGCATGAGCGTTCAAATATGTGTCAAATAAATGTCAGTGCAAAGATCCGGTAAAACGATGATTTAGTGGTACCAAATGGTGCAAAGATGTGTTCATGTAAATCTGTGTGTGTGTGTCTGGGACTGGCAGATTTAATATATCTTTTTTTTTCGTTTTATCAAATTTTGAATTTTCTAGAAATGAACAAATTATATATTTATAAAAATATATATAAATTTTTCTTTTTGAAAGATAAAGAAAAATATTTTTTAGTCTTTCAAATTAAATTTATTTAATTGGTGAGCAGTTATTTATTATTCTCTTACGCCTTTTCAATGATGCCACTCCTTTTCTCTGATTAGATTGGAGTATCATTTTAAGGCAATATTAAACACTTAGAAATAAATGCTAAAAATTTGGGTTTATGTATATTATCGACTAGTATAAAGTTTGTGGTTTTAGCTGACGTCACTCAGAGACCAATAAAGGCAGCCACAAAAGACTCATTCGACAATTATAAATGAAGTAAAGTAGTGAAAATGAGCCAAATTCGTCCTTGTTCTCATTGTTCAGCCAAGCATGGAGAAGAAAAAGACATACACCCAGGCCATAAAAGGAAAATTTGTGACGCGTGCCAGCATCAATGAATATATTTTAAACAGTTTTTGTTTTTCTCGTGTTCTTTTGTTTTTTTTTTTTTTTGCTTGTTGACAATTTGCCATTTGCCGGCCTTTATTCCATTAAGTTCTCTACACATAATTTTGAAATAAATATTAGCTTAACCTAAATTGACTAAAACGTTATGCTCTATTAATTCTTATGATCAAAGTTTTGTTTTCGACACTTAATAGAATTTTGGCTTATGGTTAGTTATGCTTGGACAAGTTTTCAATGGCTTTCTATATACATGCAATGAGATGGCATAGATTACATTATCTTTAGTACGTATATAAATAATTGTTGACTTACTTATTGGGTAATTGTAATTGGTAAGACTTAAGAGAGAATAATTTAAATGTCATGTAGAAATGGCCACACGTTGTTGTTGAATAAACAGCTAAGTATAGATTGTATTTATAGGTAGAACATCAGTCTGATTAAGATAGAAATATAAATAGGAGTGTTGGACATTAGGTTTATTGGGACAATTTAACACCAGTTTAATATGTTTCACTTATCATTAGAGCTTGTAGGATGAGAAGGTGTTTTTAAAATTCGTAGAGTATATTCTAGTTTTGCCTTTTAGTTTCTTAGTTTTCTTATTTTTTGGCTTTTAAGCTAGCCATATTTCTACTGAACTTATTGTCTAAGCCTCTTTGAATTGTCCATGACTTACAGATATTCGGCATCACTGAAGGAAGTCGGTCCATGGACCGCAAACGTTGAACGCTTGCGGGTCGTATGTGCCAGCTATCATACCTCCGACATGGCTGGCACTGTGATAATCTTATTGGGTCTCTCGCAAATGACGACACGTGCATTTGCCTTATTGTTTGTGGTAGAGCGTCGGGACACGGTCAGTGAGGTGGTCAAAGTTCGCATGGAATCGCAACTATTGTGCAAACGACGTCCCACTGTGTGACAGCGATTTTGTTGTGAATTGTTGCGATAGGATTTGCAGCAGCAGGTAAACCATTTGAAGGGCGGAAAACGACTGCAAAAATTCAATTGTTAAGATGTGTATATATACTTCATCGATTTGTGGCAATTTTCCTACCTTAGTGTGCGAAAGACTTGCGAGGAGAATAGACAGTAGATCAAAGGATTTGCTGCTGAATTCAAGGGGGCTAAACTCTGTATGAAAGTGGCGATGGCAATGTTTGTTTGGGAGTGTGGAATTTGGCCAAAGACTTGCAGCAAATCGAATATGATGTACGGTGACCAACAAATGATGAACACAAACACAATGGTCAAAGTCATCTTGACAGTTTTTACCTTGGCTCGCGGTATAATGCCACGAGAACTCGCTCTTCGGGCTGGCGCTCCACCGAAACCGGCGCGTTCTAGTTAAGAAGAATGAATTTTGAACCACCTTTAAACCACTGGGGATATTCTTACTTACCTGTTGGCACGAATATAGATCCTTTGGCCCATATTGTCTTCACTATTATCGCATAGCAGGCGGAAATAATTAATGCCGGCACCGCAAATAGAGTAGCCGACACCAGACTCATATATACCTGCCAGGCCATGGGTGAGCCCAACTCTATCCAGCATTGTGGATGGCCTTGTATAAGTTTCTCTTCATATAACACCAAAATGGGCAAGGAAAATATAGCTGATATAAGCCAAGCTCCAGCCACCAAATGACGTGCTCTCTTCCCTGAAGAAACCACACACACACACACACACAAATTGCGACAAGATAGAAAGAATAGCAGCAGCAATAAGAGCAGAGACAAAGACAAAAACAAACATTAAAGCCAGACATTTTCAAACATTTTCCAATTAAGAAAAGTTTCTCTTGGACAACTAACTTACAGGACTTTGAGAAGTTCATGGGATGCGTTATTGCATCGTATCTGTCAATGCTCATGGCCACCAGCACGTAGGTCGATGAGTATGTGACGCACACCTGTGAGAAGCGTATGACCTTGCAGGCCAGATTGCCCGCCCGCCACGAAATCGTGATGCGCCATATAATGTCTGTCAGGACATTAAGCAGACCCACGCAGAGATCTACAACAACAAGAATAGCAATGGCAATAAAAATTCCACAACACATGTGGGAAAAATACAAAAATGAATTATAAACTCAACCATGGCGTAAAAGGTATGGGACATTCACTTACCTGCCAGAGCCAATTGCTTGATGAAGTAGTTCATACGCGATTTGCGATTCTTGTTGATGAACATCACAAACAACACAGCCGAATTGCCCAACACGATAATGGTGAAAAGTATCCATAGAACGGCAAATTGTTCTGTCTGCAATGGGAAAGAGGAGAAGTTGGGAGGATAAGAAAATTCTGTCACATTTCACTAACCGCGTCATAAAATGCATTGTCAACAAAGTGTTAAGAGCGGAAATCACGCATAAAACTCAATTTAATATCCCGGCTCACACCCAGTCAAACACACACACACAACCCACACACATGCCTCTTTGTTTATCACTCTTTAAATAGCCATAAAAAGTGATAGACCCCTAGAGGAGAGAGCGTATTGTGAAGGACAAGGTGGGAGGTGAAGTTCTAATGTCTAGGCGTCGCTGTCGTCACACAACAAAACAGGATGTGCCAGCGGAAGTTTACTTTGCGCCAACAAGACTAAAAGAACAAACGTTTATTTTTATTTTATTCGCCTTTTTTTTGGCTTGTACATATTTTTTTTGGGTTTTTTTTTCTTTTGTTTTGCTTTTGTTCTTGTTTATCTAAGCTCTGTCTCTGTGAGGTGTAATTAGATTTGAGTTGTCTGAGCCGCAACAGCAGGAAATTACGGCCAATATAGTAGATGAAGAGGGCAAAAAATGTTTGGTACTAGAGTGTAATTGGTCGCTAAACTCAGAGGGGGTGGAGGAGAAACGAGCAAATTACAGAATGGTAACTTGACAAAGAAAACTTCAGAGATGACTAGAAATTCCACAAATATTTTATGTTCCATTAAATTTCTTCCCTATTAAATGACATCTTCTGCAATTACAGTTTAGAAGTTGACTTATTTAGATTAAGTGCTGCCAAATTTATATATAGATTATTTTAAATACAAATGTGTCGAAATACTTTAATATTATTAAATGCCAACAATTTTCCGGAAACTTTTGAGTTTACAGGTTCCTTATGAATTACTCTAATATATTTCGGATTCGGTGTAGATCAACAGAGCATCTTTCATATTAGTTTATTTACTTCACAGAAGATTTTTCTACCAATAGTAACAGTAAGTAACTATTATTAAAAATTATGTGAGCCTATGAATCCGCATTAATGAAACGAATTTGACGTGGCATCTAACTTTATAGCACCTTGAAGAAAACCAATTCTTAGCCATCTTACTCAATTACCCTTCTGTCAGCATATTACCAGAGAGTAGGACGGCACAAGCAACCCACAAGCAGGCAGACAGACCTTTAGACAGACAGACAAGACATGTAGTCCAAGGTAAGTTTTGAGTTATGGCCTCAGGACTAACTGTACATTCTGACGCCTGGCAGGCGCTTCAAACAAACAAGAAAAAATGTACAACCAAATATATATGTACCTTTATATATGTATATATATGTATGTGTGTGTATGTATTTATATATAAAAAAAGACAAGGAAAGGAGCTCAACTTGACAGTATGCGTCCTTGGCGTGAGCGCCTTTTGGTGGTAGACTTAAGACGCCACAGCTTATGCTACAAGTTTTTGCCTCACACATTGCTTATGTTTGCAGTTTCTGCCCTTTTCCTTTTCCTTTGGTTATACATTTATTTTATTTTCATTTTATTTTTGGCGTTTCTTTAAAGGCATCTCTTGTTTTTGGGCGTTTTTGGTGTCTGGTCTGGTTGCTGCTCATCAAGTTGCACAAATTGCGGCATAAATCAGCCAGAGACCAAGTATTCCTCTCTTTTTCTGGCCTGGACTCTTTAGTTTGGTTTTGTAGCTCGCGTTTTTACTTACATATTTATTATTATTAAATGCGCCTTCGTCTTCATACATCATTTGTTTTACAAAGAAAAATAAGTCAACATTTGATTTTTCGTCTTTTTGCATGACTGGTGAAATTTTTCTTTAAAGCATTTTTGCCTTCTACTTCTGTGTGTGTGTGTGTGTGAGAGTGTGTGTTAGTTGAAGTGTTTTGCAAGCTGCTTGCAATTTTCTAGCATGACTTGCCACAACAAAAACTTGCAACTATTTTGATGTTGGCTTGTGCTTTTATATTTATCCACTGAGTGTGTGTGTATTGAAGGAATTCGGATAAAAATAACGACAAGCGAATGGGAAAAAGTTATAGCCAAGTTTTTGCATCCTGTTTCAAAAAGAGTATATTAAGGATACCTAAGACTGTGTGAAATTTTTACTTAAAAATTCCACGACATGTAAAGCTAAATTCGATCCGGTATATCCAAGTTATTATTTTGAAATCCATCCCCAAAAAAAATGCATTGATTTTTTAGTGCTTTTAACCCTTTACTTGATGTATTTTTATGAATTTTTATTTAAACCGGAAACCAATTTTCAAAACACGTTTGACCTATAAATAAAATGTGAAACTTTTTCTTCGTCGGTTGTTTTGTGCATCTTTTTTTATATTTTTTATATATTTTATTATGTGCTCTTGCTGTGGGCGTTATAAAAATGTAATAAATGGCACGTTGTAAGCCTTTTTTAATGATCAAACCATTTTTGCTTCTATGTGTGAACTCTCCCTCTGTGTTTGTGTGTGAGTTTGTCCTTTTTTTGGCAAGTCATTATGCCCTTTTCAATTTTTGCCTTTTTTGCACCTCAAGGAAATTGCCTTTTTGTAGCGTGAACATTAAAATGGTAAAATTTAATTTAACCGCACACAGAACATAGGAAAAACGAAACGAAAAAGCTGAGAACTTAGTAAGCCCGAAGGCAAACAGATAGAGAGAAAGAGAGAGAGAAAGAGAGAGAAAGAGAGAGAAAGAGAGAGAGAGACCTGAGACAGAGGGACTCGGCTTGTAAGGAAGGAAGATAGAGATAAGCTGGCCCAACTGTAAGTCCTTATTAAAAAGACAATTTTGTGTCACCGCATGGGCCACATTGCACCAGCGCCACCTGTTGATTAGTGGCAGCAAAACTTTATCTGCGTTGGCGAACTATTATGTGTGATTATTAAGTGGGCCAGCTACTTTCCATTTACCACTTACCACTTACCACTTTCGACTTGCTACGTTCATTCTTCTCGCTGCTAGCCTTTTTCCTTTTACCACTTTGCGTTGACTTTAAGTGCACTTTGTGCGGCTTTTGGCTTTAAGCTGTTGGCTAAACCTTTCGGGCTGACAAATTTCAATTGCTGCTGCCGTTGTGGCTCGTAAAATGCAGAGTTTCCAAAGACAAATGTGCAGCCACAAACAAAGGCAATGGGAAATTAATTTCATTTTTCCTGCAGTGCAATTGCAGTAGTAAAAGTAAAATGAACCACAGCTGCTCCATTTCCCCATATAAATCAGCAGCGGCAAGTTCGCGGGTTTTAAGAGCAACTCTGTTACACAGAGAAGAGATATCTACAATAAATTAAGGGCAACTTCATGATGGAACTCTTAAATATCCTCTTTATAGATTACCAATATGCTGGTCAAATAAATGCTCAAAGATGAAATAAAATACACCAGAAAGAAAATTCTTTGATGAAAATAAATGGATATCATTTATAGCCAGCAGGTTTTTCAGACCTATTGAAATCAATATGTATTTAAGCTCAAATTTGTTTATTTAAGACTATCTACTGTTCCTGATTTAAGTTGTCAGTTTGTGGAAATTCTGAAAGATCTTCTTAGCTGCAATTCCAAATGCATTGCGCTGCATATGAATTTCAAGAGGTATCGCATTTCTTATGTATAAGTTGAAGGACGTTCACATAAGCAAATGGTTTGCTTGCTTTCCAGCTTAAGGTTGTAGTTTCTGTACTTTTGGTTTTGTTTGTTATCGCCCATTTTCCATTTTCCGCGCACATTCATTAATAGCGATTACATTGTGCTTGAGTGCTCTACTTACGCAGAGCTCATGACTAGGACTTTGATGACGACGACGACAAGGATGATGACCTTAAGGACCAGCTACAAGCTTTTGTGACTATTGCATAAAGTAAAATTTAATATTATATTACGTATACGCCGCATGCTCAGCTAGCAAATGGTCAGATAATAAGCAACAAGACATCCAACTATGGGTAGTTCAATGAACTTGGCAGATTGTCTCTAGTTACAAAATGTACGCATATATCTAGCAAGTATCCTCATCTAAAGAAGGATGCTTGACAGAAGGTGTTTTGGGAAGGAGATTTTTTCGGCATAAAAACATGCATTTGGGTCAAGTTGAGCACATCAATCATGGTTTTTATACTATGCATGTAGTTGTTGTTGTATGTTGTTAGTCGTTGAGTTTTATCTACAGTGAATGTGAATGTGTGTGTGTGTGTCGGTGTGTGGGTGTGTGGGTGAGTCCTAAGTGTATATGTGTGTTTTTGGGTGTCTGTGCATTTGTGCTTTTGTGTAGGACGAAAAACTGCTCTTTAATTCGCCTAATGGCCAAACATTTTGTCATGAGCTGCTGCTGGCTTAAATCATTTCACTTGGCTCCCCTAGTTTTGGCATTGATGTTGACACAAATTGAAATTAATAAAGCCCCCAAGCTATAATACCATGGAGGGAGTATATCCCCCTCCTCCTCATCCCCAAGCGTGCCTCCCAGTTTCGTTGCAAGTGAGAAGTGAGAATGTTGACAAAACTGTTGAGTGGAATATTTGACAGTTGATTGCGTAAGTGAGTGAGAGAGAAAGGCAAATACTTTTCCCCTCTCCTTCTCTTGTGTTGGGTGCTGTGCACTGAATTGGAAATGTGAAAAATGACGAGAAATTTGCCAACATAATTGTGGTCAGTGGAGTTATGAAAATGTGGCCAATGATGGAAACGCTAATCGACATTGAATGCTGACCAAAAAACAGCATTAGCTTCATTTCAATATGGGCTTAAATATATACATATTTTAGTTTTAATTAATGTGGTCAATTCTATTAAGCAATATATTAAGAGGACTTAATAATAGTATAATGAAAATTATTTTAAATTTAAATAAATTTGTCAACTAATTTTTGTGGTATCTCTCATCATATTTGTAAATAATTAAAAAGTATTTCTGGTGTTTATTCTAAATTGAAGTTGCTTTTATAACAGTTTTTATATTAACATTTCTTTAAGTCTTATGCATGTTGTGATGTGTCTACAAGAATTTCTAGTTAAATTCTGAAGATGTCAGCTTATGGCCAATGTATGCTGACCATATACAAAATAAATAGATTTTGGCAAGAAGGCTACTTAAGGAAGCCCTTCTCAGACACGGCTAGTTGGCCAGACATGTTTGTGTGTGTGTGTGTGTGTGTTTGCGTCTGCTGCTTATGTGTTAATTATCACAAACGAAACGAAACCCAACTCAAATGCCAAATGGATAGGAAAATTATTCAAATTTATGCCTAACTTGACTTTAGCTATTGCTGTTGTTAATGCAAATTTAGCTGGGCACATGTTATGGAATAGACGGAAGGTTTCCCCCTTATAAAGGGACACACACGCCCACATGCATAACATACACTTCCGCCCCCCAAAAACCACAAGTGAACTGTGGTGGCATGGAAAGACCCAGCTTGGTTTTGGTAATTTGTTTTGCATAGTTCTAGGGCGCGTGTCTCTATTTATTGTTTACTTGCTGTCTGTTGTTCAAAAATAATCGCCCAACTTGTCTTTGAATACCCTGTAAGCGAAAGTTGTAATCAATATATTAATCTTTTGTTTGTAAACTGTCTGTTAACTGTGTCAGTGCCATCATATAATTAAAAAAAAATATATTTTTATTAGGAAATGTCTTTTATTTTTTGGTATTTTCAGAAGAATGGAGTCCGAGGTAATACAACGTCGCTTCAACGACTGAAGGTACAGAAAATGTATGTTTTTCTATTGTCTGGTCAACCAAGGGTGTGTCTATTCGTGTGTGTCTATGTTATGTTTGTCTTGTTATTTTTGGGAAAATTTAATTTGAGGTTTCTTTTAGGTTGATATTTATGTTTGACCTTTTAATTTGTTTATACACGAACACACACACACCCACACAACTTAAAAGTAGATCTTCTAGATTTTGTAAATTTATGTTGAATTTCGACTTGATCAATGTGGTTTTCCATGGCCATTTCCAGAAATTTACGAGTCACTGGAGTAACGGATTTGTCTTGTGAAATTTATGGCGGCTGAAAGTTTTTAATGACTTCAAAAATGATAGTTTCTAAAGCCGGATATGTACATACATATATAGGTATATAGGTATAATATGCTATGCGTTCTAATTAGAGGTGAAAGTTTGTCATCATTGGTTGCCACTGTGTGTGTGTGTGTGTGTGTGTGTGTGTGTGTGTGTGTGTGTAGGACTACATTCAAGTTGAAGAAGTTGCTCTATTGAGCAAACAAAGTTTCAACAACTTTAACAAAAGTTACAAAAAACAAGTTTGCTCAAACATTGCCTTTAAAAAGATAAACTAACTGAACAATAGGTAAATATGTTTTGTTCTCTCTCTCTCTCTAGCCCTGTCAATTCCTGAAGGGTTTAAGAAATTTAATTATTGTCTAGTCGAACAAATGACAGGTACACCTAGCGATTAACCAAAACCCCAATGGATGTGTGTGTTTCCCCCTCTCTCCCTTCCACGCTTCTCCATGTCTTTTTCAGCTTGGCGAAAAGGCAGCAAAATAAACTTTTTCTTAATTTCAAATTCCACAACTGGCACTTGTCAAAGGACCCAAGAACCAAGAGACCAGAATGTGAATGGGAGAGTGAGAAGGACAAGTGGGGAAAGACACACGGAAACTTCGAATGTCGGAAATGCAGCAGCTTTATAAGGAAACAAGTCGGACAAGTTGGCAAAGTCAGAGCATCAGAGCCATGGACAGCTGCTGGCATGGCAGTCAAGTGGTCCGGCGGCAACTAAAAACTAGACTCCAGAGTTGTTATTTCTGATTTTGTTGGTTTTGCAGTTTACAGTTCTGTACTTAGTTCTTTCAATTGCTATTTTCTCCACAGGGCTTTCCAACGGCTGGCTATAGTTGTCTGTCGCTGTCTTTGATTCCCATTTAAAGCTGGCCAGCCAGCCGCGCTCAAATTATGCCCCCCGAGTCTTCGTTCTGACGCAGTTCCTGCAAATGCCTCTGGTTGGACCCACTTCTTAGCCGTGTGTCCCTCGCCCTGTCTCCGGTCCTGTCTCTGTTCACGTCGAGTAAAGTCAAGTAATTTTGTGTGTAAATGAAAAGTGTTGCCTGTTGTTGTTTTGTTATGCAAATTACTGTGGTTTTGTTGGCCCATTGAGGAGGGATTTGGAGTATGAAGTTGAATGAAACTTTTTCTTGACTTCAGGATTTATACTTATTGAGGGGCAAGTGGTTGGGGGAATGTCAGGATGGAACGTAATGGAGTATGCAAGAAAGCAAAATTTGTTGCCTTAAGAATGCCTACAAGGAAATTTCATTTTAAACTGACCAACAATTTATTCGAAAGGAAATTTTGGTATGACGTTTAAATCTTTCTTTACTTTAAATAAGACAATAAATATGAAAAAGTTAGTATGTAATTAGGAATAGAGAAAATCTAATTGTTTGGTAATTGTTAAAAAATGTAAGATAAAATTTCGATACAAATTTTTAATTTGGGTACAAAACTTTATGGTGTAGAAACAATCAATCTCATTAAGGAAAGCCAATCAATTTTTTGATAATTTGTCATTTCTAAGAATTGTAAAACGGGTTCTTTTTTTATTCAGCTACAATATATTTTCGTTACAAAAATTCAGTGGAATTCTCATTAACACCTTTTGCACACAGACGCACATACACAAAGAACCTTTTTTATTTACCCATCAGGAGTTAGTTAAAAAATAAACGAATACACAATAGCAATCAGATGGCAGCCGAAAATCAATTGCGAAAATTCCAGGAATATAATTTTATTTACAGCTTTCATCAGGTGGGTGTTGGTTGTTCTCATCGATACATTTATTTGTCTGACAGTTTATTTGTTGCTTCCATTGCTGCTGTTGTTGTGGCTGCCTCGTTGGCACCGAGTTAAGGCAGCCGCTTGCCACATCAAAGTAACGGAAACACATCCCAAAAAAAGGGAGGGGCGTTGGGGGCGAAGACCATCAAAGCAGCCAATGAAGAAGGCAAAATTGCAGCCGACAAAGAAAACGACTTGTTAAAACGACTATTACATGTCATTTAACTCAATTTCGATGAAATTGGCACAAACATCCCATCGCGTTCAGCCGTCATCTTACTACCTTCGCCTTACCATGTGACAGATGTCAAACAATTTGAAGGCATCAGGCACTCGAAGAGGCGGGCCAGGCAAGAGTAAAGGGGTAAGTGCAACTTTTTAATATAAAGTCTTCGTGTAAGTTTGCGAATATTTTTAGCCCTGCCAATCATTTTGTATATTTACTCTGAAGCACAGTTTCTTTTCTTCTTTTTTTCCTGTGCATTTATTGGTGTCAATTTGTGCAGAAGGTATATCCATATAGTGATACAAAGACAACACAGACAATTCATAGACCATAGGGCTAAAGAACTAAGACCAACTATCAATTTTTGGCATAATTAGTAGTTAATTTAGTTTGGGCATTCTTGCAAACTAAAGTGATTAAATACATCAAAATATTGAAAAAAAAACGCAAATGCTGAGTAAAGTGTAAAATACTGTTAGGGCGTGTAAAAGTCGCGTACAACTTGCCTGCTCGTTTGCTACGTGCAGAATGTCAGACACACACACTCAAACTGTTGCATTAAATGTATATAAATCTGTATGTATGTATGTGCATGTGTGTATAGTGTGTGTGCTTGTGAGTGTACATAAATGATTAAGTGCGTGCTTGCATTTGGTTGGCACATCACGTACATACAATGCATTTTTTGCCTTTGACACAAAGCACTTTATAATGCCAGCAGAGCTGAAATAGACACACACACACACACTCACACACACAAAATACCACTCTCGAGGGGTCATCGTCAGAATTTACTGTTGCATTTGATTCACATATTTACTACTTGGAAAGCATTTGCCGTTTTTTCAGTAAGTTTCTTTTTGTACATTGTAATTAGAACTGAACTAAACCGATCTTTTGTTATCTCTTCTTTGTCTAAAGTGTTTGGGCAAATAGATTTAAAACATTTTTATTGCTGTTGGATAAATTACAGGAGGGAAATTTAATATCGTGTTCGGTTTTCAAAGGAAAAATTGCAGAAAAACATTAATCAGATGTTTTCACTTAGCTCAGTTAACAAAAGGTTGTTGATATAAGCACTTGTCGTCATTTAGTTTTTAGCATTGAACCTGGTTCTCTTTATCAGACAGAGTTTATCGAATTTCCAATTAATAAACATTATATATTTATTTGTTTAAAATCATGTCATTAACATATAGTAGTAGTAGCATTTAGCCAACTAAATGAAAGTTTCTACCTCATTTGTTATGTTTTATTCAAATCTCTCAAGAGTGCCAACTTTATTCATCTCATTTAAAGTTTTGCAACATTCATTAACCTCAAAGTGTCATGTAATAAAAGCAAAATGCATCATCCCAAAGAAATTTGTTTAGCTTAGCGCCACACAGATAGATACACAAACAAACACACAAACGCACATTTAAGCCATTTAATTTAATTTCATTTAAAGCATCAACAGAATTCATTGCATACTTTGGTGCGTCGTCAACACTGACCCAGTTCCCTGTTTCTTAACGTCTTTGTAAATAGTTCCCAGTCAAGCTGTTCAGGCACAGACTGTGGAAAAGGCTCTCACTCTTTCTCGCTCTCAGAGAGCTCTATGATTCTCTATCTTTGTCGCTCTTCATCTGGTTGTATTTCAAGTATTTACTGAACATAATTTTGTTGTTGGTTGTCGCCTTTGCATTTTCTCATTAAGCGCATTTCCCGCTCATGCAACCTAAGTAAAAGTAAAAGAAAGATGAATGTTTGCCACTTTAAGGGGATTTCCTCGACTGCTGCTGGCGCTGTTGCAGCAACTTAGCATTTGTTGGAGTTGAGTGTTCTTGCTTTGTATTCCACAGAGGCACAGACACTAACACACACACACACACATTCCATTGCAATTATCTGGCCTGAAGGTTGGATTTCAGCGCTTTACGATTTGCATAATTTATAATACTTTTTCTTTTATTTTTTATGATATTTTAAGTGCCTCTCGGCTGCTGGGTTTGCGTATGTTTGCTTTACTTTTTTTTCCATTTTTTTCTTTTTGTGTGGATTCACCTAGTTTTCCATTTGGTATTTTTCTCTGTTGCTAAAAGAATTGCTCATACGCAATGTGGCCACAGTGGAAAATAAAACTGTAATTGACTTGGCAAATTTATTGTGTGCATTCACATGATACTTTTTCTGTTTCTGCTACTGCTACTCCTGTTTATGCATGCAAATTGTAATGATGCGCAAATGTAGTTTAGTTTTTTCTATCCTCTTTTTTGTGTGTTTACTACTTTTCCTGCGTTGCTTCTCTTGCTCTTTGGAACAACGTGCTGAACGTTTCTTCCCCCTTTTTTTTTGTCCGTTTCGTTTTCTGTTTTGCCACTGCCAAGTGAAGTGAGTGGCATTTTGTGCTTATGAAAATGAAATTAAATTTTATTCTTTTTTTTTCGTTTTGCTCGTTTCCTTTTTTTGTGTTCATGTGTTTCAGCAGCTGACAAGTTGGTGTGAGTGTGTGAGTATAGAGGCGTGGCAGCAGGAAGTGCCAGAATATTAAGCTGCTGTTAGTTGTCTATTGTTTTAAAAAGGAAGGAAGGGCAACTCTTATCAGCTTTAGCTTATTTCAAGCATATTATGTTGCTAACGAAACATCCGCCACGATTGCAAATAATAGCTGCGAACGAAGAAAAAATGTCAAAAAACGTGTGAGAAAATATTTTGATATTGTGCTTTGAACTGTTTAGCAAATCTCTCAGCTGCCAATAAGTTTAAAGAGATAGATAATTCGATATAGTTAGGAAATATTCTTGAATTATTTAGAGCCTTTAGATCAATAAAATGTAGAAAGTATGTGAGAGGATTGAAAGGGGATTTATAAAATGGAATACGAAATTCATGGAGTTTAATTGTATACATTTTTTGGATTAAACATTTGTTTAGTTGGTTTAAACTAGATTTCTAATACCTTTAGTGGCAACTTGGCGTAGCTTTACATTAAAGGGAAAGAACATTTGATAGGTGATATTTACGTGAAATAATTTTACATATGTAAAATATATTAATCCGTTTGGTTGCTGCCTTTTTCTCACATACAAATGCACAATGTCATATACTAGCTAGGATCGTTCGACTAAGTGAGAGAAAGAGAAGAGAGAAGTGTGTGTAAGAGTGAGAGTGAGGGAAAGTGGCCCTTGAAATTTCACTCCTAATCCTGGCTGTCACTGAGCGTATTAAAAGATGCAACTAAGAAAATGAGTAAAATTGACTTACTAACTAATGAATAAAACTGTAAAGCTCTCGCTGAAGATTAAGGCAAGGAAATGGAAGAAGACAACGGACTTAGAGCTAGGCACCAAAAATCAAGGCAGGAAGGTCAAACTAATGCATTCGTTATTTATCATAATATGAAGTCTGATTTTTCAGAGGCTTTTGGTATTACAATGTCATGTTATCTACATATAAAATCCAAATAAGATAGAGAAATAACTTCAACCCAACCCCAAATATTTTTCAACTTTATTTGCCAATGATTAAACACTTTTCATTAACTTATCGCTTGAACTAATTTAATAGGATACAAATATATTTTAAAGAGTTTGCCTTCTCTCCTATTAAATTCAGTATTCTATGTAGCAAAAGACTCTTGCCTTATTTTTTCTTTTATATGTTTCTCGTATTTCTTTTTATTTTGACAACAAGACCCTGTAGCTAAATACAAATATCAATAATAAAAACACACATTTGTCAGCTGCTACGATGCCCAACGGTTGGATGGTCACGAAGGGGGATCGAGGGGTACGAGGAAAGAGGAGACTGTATGCCTTTGCGCCTCACTGAACACTTGAAAATGAATCTTCCATCCAAAGCAAACAAGAGATGAAATCGAAGCTCAAAAAGGCATAGGGAAAAAAATGTAATGAGGAAACTGGAGCCCATCTTTAGCATACAAAATACAAATCAATTAGATGTGCAAGAAGAAAAACAACATTTCTACTCCCAAACATTCACACCCACCCATACGCACCCACACACATAAACACATATATACACTTGGGGCAAATGATTTTCCTTTTCTTTTCTTAGGGTGACGCCTATTTAATGGTTATCAGTGGAAATGCCATTAACGCCTTTGCTGATTTATTGCAATTTAATTTGGTTTCAATTTGGGATTGCTCTACCGAAGAAGTATTTTATTTCACAAATTATGGACAGACACGATTTGGGGGCGTGCCACAAGACCCTAAAAATAAAACTCTCTCGTTATTTATAGAGGTAACCGCAATGATTTAAAGCCCACAAAGTTCATTGGGCCATTCCTTTTTCTTCAGTGTGTGTGTGTGTGTGTGTGTGTGGTTTGAAGACAATAAAAAACAGACTTAAAGTTTAAGTGGAAATTTAGATTTTATTTTATTTTAATGGTAGAGAATTAGGTTGTATGATTACCCCATACAGATGCCAAGAGCCCTTGATACTTTTTTTTGAGTTTGGCAAGTAATAAAAATTCATAGTTTGTTCAATTTGCTGGCTTTTAGAATTTTGGCTTTGTAATATTTTCATGGAAAATTTCATATTATTCTCCTTTTAGCTGGTACATCATTCCATATTTGCATATTCAATTGAACCTTTCAGGCAAGCTCTTGAAACTTTTTCAACCTGCCACCATAGCTCTCCCCTTTGGTTTCTCCCTCTCTCTTATAGTCAGATGGTTTCCCTCTTGTTTTTTGCAATTGTCTCAAAAATGAAAGGGTTCAAAGTTCAAGCTTGACAAATAAACCAACAATTAACTTCAACACTCATTAAGTCAACTTTTTGCCATAGCCCCCTCGTCCTCCTACTTCGGTGTTTCCCCATCCAACTGTGGGGCGTGTGTTTGAGGGCATATTTGTGAAATTAACAATTGTTGTTGCTGTTTTTTGGCTTGTTGTCTGCCATCAAAATTTTAACAATGCCTTCTCCCTTTCAATGTCTTCTTGTCTTGAAATTTATCCATTGACATTGGCTTGATGCGCAAATTATTACAATTAGTTTTTGTAAGAAGAAGATGCTTATTGATTTTGGTCAAGTGACACTTGGGAATTTAAACTGTCTTCATATTGAATCAAAAAGTAAGAGACTGAGCCACAGTGAGAGGAGTGAGTGAAGAGAATGGAAGTGAAATAAGGATAAATAAATCAAAATGATATTCGATGTATGGCGACCATTGAACTTGGCTAGTGTCATTGAACACTTAATTGGGGTATACTAAATGCTGTTGCTGCCAATGCTACAGACCCTGCCCCATTACTGTTACTGCCACAATTGAAAACTCAGTCAAGCTGAAAAATCAAAGAAGAATTGAAACATCGAAATCTCATTATCGTTTACATTAAAGTGGCGGAAGTGCATTGACTTGACTTTTCCCTGTCCTGGATCCGTAATGCGAATGCGAATAAGAAATACAAGTTTCATATTTTTTAATATATGTGAGATTTATATATACACTGCACAAAAAATCATGGCATAAAATAAATTGAATTCTATATGGTTATTGTCTTACATTTAGTTAATGTTTAGATATGATAGAGGATGTTGATATACTTCCATTTTAATTAGTTTTGCTACTCTAGCTTCAATGCCAACTCTAAATCCTAATTGAAATATTGTATGCCATTTTATGGTGTATTTATTTTTTAAACATTTTTGCAGTGTAAATTGATTTATGAAATTTATTATATTTATTTTCGCTCTTTTTTCTCAAACCAACTGTCATTGTGGAGATTTTGTGATGGCAGCAAATCCTTATAAATCGCCATGACACATACAACTTGCAGGCGACGTGCCAGATAAAACTCTTGTCAAAATGTATTTTATGGGCCGGCAAAAGCATTCACGAGGCGAGTAACGAGCAAAAGATGTAGTACATGGCGAAGGAGTGCGAGTACATAAATATAAGAAGAAATCGTCAAAGCCCAAAGGCAACTACATAGCTGGCACGTTGCTAGTAGTTTCGCATAGCCTTAATAAAATTGATGTTGTTGCTGTTGTCGCCGCTTTTTCTATTCGTATAATGTTGTTAACTCATTTTTAGCCATGGTCCAATGGTATAGAAAGAAGACGAAGATGATGGTAGATGTAGGCCAAGAAGAAGAGCTTCTCCCCACGGTCACATTTAAGGCTGTTGGCCACTCGTTGGCCACTCAAGCACACACTGGGAATGTCCTTGTGCAGAGGCGTTGTCAAGATCTCATCTTTAGAAGGATGGTTGATGGCTTTATTCCTAAGAGTGTCGCATGGACCGTGTCATTGAACTAAAGTTTTCTTCGAATAGTAAGCCCTTTCAGCAGTTACGTCCATGCATTTCTGGGCAGTTTTATTTTTCGTTTTGTTTTGTCAACAACAAATGTAATTAAGCTCAACTATGCGTGTCTATGCCTATGTTTGCCTGGCGCCTTGGAATTATGCTTTAATTTGCGTTAAAGCACAGCAAGTGTAATTACATGTACTGGTCCTTGTCCTATTAGACTCTTACTTCTACCACCATCACATGTGAGTATACATATGTTTATTTACTGCCAGTGTAAGAGCTGGGTAAATACTCCAAGCTTGGCACAATAAACAAACAGCTCAGCTCAGCTCACACTGCATCACACTTTCAATCTATGACTAAATCTTTGCGTGTCCTTGTGTGCAAATTTACTATTTCAAAGCCGCTTAGTGTTGTAATTTTCTACTGCCCACTACACACACGCACAATCATACAATCCCAGGCCCTATCTGGAGGCAAATTAAATTGTTAAAAAAGACCAAATAGAAAAGGAAAGAAGCAATGTATACCAAGACAAACGCAAACACTTTATTCTTGCAGTTAATGATGCCGCTTTGTGGCCACTAAGCGTTTAACCTTCAGACTCTTGATACTTGATTCAGACTGCAAGGAGACCGTGTGCTGCCTGAGCGTGTCTGGCAGACGCATCAATGTCAATGTCTATGGCATAACGACACATGTGCCATATATTTTACATACGTTACATACGTTAAGTTAAGTCTCGCCGTTTTGCTCTTTACACATATGCTTAATTTTCCTTGGCAAATAAGCTTAAGACAAATTTTTACGCTAGATTAATGAGTTCTTGGAATTCCCAGCAAATTCGTGGGTAACGAGAAAATTGTTTCAATAAGCAATTCCCGTGTGTGTGTGTGTATGTGTGGTTATAAATGTCTGATGTGATGGGATGTGATGATGTTCATGTTCATGTGAGCGGGGAATTGAGCGTTATTCTTTTTAAAGGGCATGGGGATACTTAAAAAAGATTAAAAGACCAAAATTCCAAGTGCAAAATCAGAGTGCACAAATGTTAGGTAACGTAGTCGTGATTGGTTACCGTAACCATACTCAAATCAACGAAGCTTAAAAGGATAATACCTTTAGGTCTAAACAAATTTCAGAGTCTTTATTAATCTCTACAATTTTTTACGAAAATCTGTTGCCTTCCTTAGAACAAGGATTTTTTTAGATGTCTTAAAAAACAATTTCTTTGTGCATGTTTAATTGATGCCAAACAAAAAACAATTAAAAAATCTAATTTTCTTCTTGAACATCGAACATTTTGATTTCAAAAAGTTTGTTTCTTTTTAAATTTAAATATTATAAGACTTTTCTTGCCAAAAAAAAAGAATTGGAATTTCTTTCCAAATTTTCAGTTATGCTACATAAAAAGAGTTGTATCTAAAATAATGCTTTTGATATAGCCATTCATCCATTTCATTAGTTGATTGTTTTTATAATTGCACCTGAAAGGTATGCTGTGATATTTTTCAACTCACTTTAGATTTGCCCATAAAAGTAAGCATGAATGTGGGTGCGTGTGTGTGTATTGACAGCAGTTGTCTGGCTGCTGTAAAAATAGCTACAACATATTATTTTCATGTGCTTTTTTTTGAAACATTTACTCTTAGATTATGATGTTGATGATGTTGCACAAAAAGCCAATTAAATTTGGCCTTTGATGGCTGTTACATTAGCTAAGCAACAGCAAGGTCGCCATTGTTGTTGGGTCTATTATTTACTTACTAATAAAAACAACATGAGGTCCGCTCATAGCCAGCTAAAAATAACATCGAGGAGTATGGTATGAAAAGGCCTTCACATAAACGAAAAACGTAGCCACTAGTGTAATAAGTGTAATAAGAAATGTAGATCAGGGCCGGGATAAGCCAGCAGAAGGTCATTAACGCTGACATGTGTGATTACAAGAGTGAAGTTGTTATCTGGCGATGCCATCGCTAGATAAGGACAAACCAAAATTTAATATTTAAAGCATTTTCCCCCATGTAAACGGATATTGTGTGAGTGCGTCAATATACATTATCAAATAAATGTACATATGTGAATATATAAATGGAAGTAATAAGCTGAGTTCAGTTTACCCTTCTTTCGATTCACATCACATCAAATCAAATCACAAACAATCGATGTGTGCGTATGCGGCTGCATAATATGCTTTCACAATTCACATCCTTCCAACAGACTAGCAAACAAACAAACAAACATAAAATGGCGCAATGTTTTCGTTACACTTGCTTTCCCTTTCCTCTTTTCTTTCATTTTTATGGCTAAGCTAAGCAGCATTGATTCGAGTCAAAGTGCTGGTGTGATATCTCCATGGTTTTATTAGACCAGCAGTGCAGTTGTAGTGTGTGAGAGTGTTTTGAGCTGACCATCAACTTTAGAGTGTGTGTATGTGTGTGTGTGTGTGTGTGTGTGTGAACGATTTTGGCATCGTGTCCATTGCACCAACTGTTGTAATTGGCATATCAGTGTCAAAAGCAATACTGAAGGGTAAGCTTGTTCACATCCTTAAGACAGGTTGGCCTTTCTATATGTCCTTTGCACAATTATATTTGCCATGACATCATCATCTTCTATTTATTCAATAATTTTTAAAAATTATATTAAAAGTAAATAAAAATCACTAAAACTAAAACCAAAATTAATATTGATTGTGAGTACGTTTGAATAAAAATTTAATATTAAATGAAGTAACAGCAATGCATTTAGTTAACATTCTTTAATTCATGGAAACAAAATTACAAACCAAAAGCAAAAAATTGTTGGTTGCTTCTTGTCAAAGTTGACGGTGGATAAGACAACTCAGTGATTGGTTCAAGAGAGTCCTTTTTGTGATTCAGGAACTGATTCAAAACTTTAATACATGTAAAATTATTTAAAAATTTATTTAATAATCGTGGGGGATGTTCCAATTAACATTTGTTTTACAACATTCATCTCTCTAACTTACTGACTCAATACATTTATCTCTTCAAGTTACAGACTATGAAAGAAGACATTTAAATTTCTCATTTAAGCTGTTCATCAAAATCCAATCTCTGCATTTTCACATGAAAAATGTATTTATTAAACGAAGATAAATCACAATCAAGTCCAAGCGATGATGGCCAGTGGCCAAACTAAGTAAAGGATTCACAACTAAGCCATTTAAATTTCAAATCATAAGGATACAAGACATAAGACCCCTTTTCATCTCTGTGTGTGTGTATATATGTGCTTGTGTGGGTTCGAGCCAACAAACATGTGGGAGCTTCTGAATATGAGGTTCAGTAACCTTTTTATGCCAAACATTATTCTAAAGCTTTTATGTTTCGTTTTCTTTTCAGTTGTTTTTTTTTATCTTTTTTGGTTCTTATTTGAGTTGACAGATTAGTAGAGATCTAGTTTATCACACGACTAAGAATTCATTTATTTATTTTCCATTTTGATGTTGAGGGAAATTTTAAACTTGTGCCAAAAAAAGTAAAGAAAAGTTAAAGGTGGTAGCAAAGTTTCTAAGTTTCAAAATGTTGACGAAATGACAGATGCTGCGCCGCTCCTTCTCCTTCATGGTGTAATTCTCGTTTCTCTTTTTTCTTTTCTTGTGGCTCGTTTAAATAAACCCAAATTTATGGCATTCACATATGTAGGAAACTCCTCCTGCTTCTGCCAAATGATCGTCCCGCCTCTGTTTGGAGGCGTCTTGATTTGAATTGGTTTGATTTTTGGAGGGCCACTTCCGCTGGGCTGTGGCGCACAATGTCGTGTGATTTATCCTATGCTGAAGCATGCGTGAGGCTTGTGAAAATTTTATTTCATTTTCAATGAATAACTTTTGCCTTTTTTTATGGCAAAAAGGAAATTTGGTTTAATCGAAGTTGCTGGAGCAACCAGTGCTGATTGATTACCCATTTCATGCCCCGCATGCAAATGATTTGCTTTAAAAGTTTGCTTTCTCACATTTTAATTTGCAGCTGGCGGGAATGACATTTGCCACATTTATTTCGTTATCGTTGTTGTTGGATTTTCTTATCTTTGTCGAGGCCACCGTAAAAGAAAATTACACAAAATTGAAATTTGTCAGAAAACGAAAAGCAACATCAGAATTTGATGGTGATGGGTAAGAGAAAAGGCAGCTGTGACCCTTCCTTACTGGCTTCAGTCTGGTCTCCAGTGTTTGCCATGACTTTTGTTTGTTTCGGCGGCAAACCAATCAAAAATTGTTCACTCTGCAGCCAAAGTCATTCACATGTTTAAGTAGTTGTTAGAGTCTCGAGAGGTGGTTTGAAAAGTTATCGAAATTTTACTTGGATATAAGGAGAACTTTAAAAAGAAATCTTATTCAATTTCATAGATTTTATAGATCTGAATGAACAGTGTTAGCGAGCTGATCAAGATTTTATTTAGCAGTTGAAAGGTATCTAAATAAATTATTTGAATTTCTTAGAGACATATGTATAGGTATACACAATCTATAAACTAATTAACCTTTAACAATGGTCTTATCAATTTCTGCCATTACCAATGTCTTTTTTAACCCGCCCTCGTCAATACAATTTTTGATTGTTCTTTGTTTTTGTGCAAATATTACAATATAAATTGAAATTCGAAAAGTAGGTACATAATGCTTTTCTGAAGTCGCAGCCTCAGCTGCTGCTACTGCTGGTTGACAGTTGAACTTGTCCTCTCATTTTTACCATTTGAATGGGTTTAATAAATAAATAAGTTTTAGTTGGAAATTGTTGGCGAATTTAAATTTACTTATGAACTTGCCACCCACCTCATAGAAGTAGAACGAGTTCAAATTGTCCACATCGCCGCCATGAGTTGAGAGCGAATTATTGCCCGTATCCAAGTCGCTGTCAAGTGGCGCCGCAGTTGTCTGGACTATGGCAGTTGCTGTTGCATTTGTTGTTGTTGGCGCCAGCATCACGTGTGATATTGCAGGTGTGAAATATGTCAGATTAATGCTGGCGGCTGCCGCAATTGTGGGCGGTGGCAACAAATCGGTCACGGCTGTTAACCTCATCTGAGTGCCACTAGAAGACGAGGACTCATTCTGGAGCACCACCCGCTCCGCCGATGGCGATCCGGATGCCAATGTGTAATAGAGTGAGCTATCGAATAATCTTAAATGCAACATTTTGGTTTTTGTTTTCCAAATCCCTTAATATCAACGCATCTCTGAAAGAAAAAGTACGAAAACATTTCATTAATTTAAAAGAATATTAAAATGAAACGACAATTTCTGTGCTAATCCTTGCAGCTGAACAAAAAGTACATACGCTAAAAAACAACAACAACAATTACAACAGCAAACAAGAAATTATAAAACACATAAATCCTAAATGAAAAGCTGCATAATAAATGCTTTAAGTACTTGCTGGCATAATGCAAAACATTTGCTTCAGTTAACATGGTTTTTCTGTGTGTGTGTGTGTGTGTGTGTGTGTGTGTGTGTGTGTGTGTGAGAGTGTGGGTAGGTGACATTCTAAAAGCGTGTATTAATTTAGCTACAGCACCAACAGCAGCATCTGCTTTTAGGTATTGTTTGGGTTTTTGTTCATCCCCACATCACACATACGACCCGTGTGACTGTGTATATAACTTTTGACTAGACGCGTAAGTTTTTTTTTGGTTGTTGCTGGGGTTAAAGTCGTAATCGTGCATATGGATTAAAAAGCTAGACATTTGTCATTCTATCTCGTCTGCTTTGAATGTTAAATAAATATTTCACTTATCTAAAATAGACAAATACAAAAGAAATATTGCTCTTGCATATCTATATGAATCATAAGATCGGGCTAAACTCTCAACTGGTTTTCTTTTTAACTGAAATTGAAAATTTTAAACATAAATATTTATTAAATGGGCGCCAAATTCTATCTTATCCTTCTATATGTTAACCTATGAATTGATTCACATTAAAATGTTTGGACTCTAGATATAAATATTAACTGAATTCTCCCATTATAATTTTCTCTTCTCAGTGGTTTGCAATAAGCTATAACAAAGCCCTAACAGGCTTGTCAAAGGAATTGTGAATGTTTAACTAATTAAATTTAACATGTGTCCATCTTGACCTTCTGGGCATGCACACTCACACACACACATACTCAGACATAAGTGATTATGTTTATGTATAACTTTAACAATTAGCTGATAACAATAGAAATGAAAGCCATAACCTTGTCACGTTTTGCAAAACAAAGGACTCGTGAACTGTAGCTCTTAGTTCCCCCTTTAACTTTTTCTATCTCTCTCTCTCTCTCTCTCTCTCTCTCTCTCTCTCTCTCTCTCTCTCTCTCTCTCTCTCTCTCTCTCTCTCTCTGTCTCTGCGTGGATGTGTGTGTGGCTGGGACTGTTGCCTCTAAAATTTATGCAAGCCATATGTGTCCTGTGGTCGTAGTCTAGAATCCATCTGTCACTTGCTCTTTGACTGCAGTGTTAGACATATGTATTTATGTGTACATACATATATACATACATATATTAAATTGATTAGCCACAAGTTTAAGCGGTCGAATTGTGAACGTGCCTGAAATGTGCAATAAATTTTGTTTAAAATGTTTGAACTTTTTCTATTGTTGTTTTTGCCGTCGCTGTAAAGGTATTTTGTTCACTAATGCGAACACGCAACTATTTTGGCAACGATTTATCATGACATAGCACATGACAGTCCTCGGTTCCTCAGTATTCGACACAGACAACTGTCGGAGGGAATGTCTGGCCCCCATTTTAGGGGGGCGCAAACACGCTTATATATTTTCTCTTTTTGACATATTCAATTTAGTCCCAGGGAGCAGACCAACACGAGTCGGGGGTAGTGCCGTGCCACATGTTGCCACTTTTAATTTGGGAAATTTATCATTTTTATTTTATTGCATTTTAACATGTAAAAAAGTTTGATTTTTAATTTCACATATAATGGTGAAAACTTTTGGCCATTATTAATATAAATAGTTATAAATAAACTTTAATATTATTTTTCCATAATTACAAATATCAAAAGAGCTTCAGTTGAAGTTTAAGGCTAACTCATTTAAAACATTTTTCCATAAATTGAATTTGGCATTGGAGCCTATTAATGCAATTTTAATTTAAATGCAAATTTTTGTGGAAAAGGTGTTTAAGAATCCAAGGTAAGATCTTTATCTCAATTTAGATGTTTATTTGTCTTTTTTTTCTGTTTTGATTTGATTGACATATTTTGGCTAAGCTGTCAGTGAAAAGTAAATAAGAGCAGACAATTGTTGGCGCCGCCAACTGCCAATACATTTGACAATAAGAAGCCAACTTTTCGCTGTCGTATCGGATTGGTTGATGCGTCTGGCGTAATCAGAATCGAAATCGGTGAAGCGACTACAAGAGGATTGTGTTATTATTGCTCATTGTCAGTCAGATTGCACTCCTCAAGCTTAGGCAGGCTGCCAACTGTCGGCAGACTTAAAGTAGGTACTGTAGACAATGGCAAATGATCAGCTTAAAGGCAAAAATCAACTTGAAATGCAATTGAGAGACTAGTTGAAGGGAATTCTCCATACTTTTGTATTATCAATGTCAAACAAATCTGGCAATCAAAATGGCAAAATGTCTTTTTTATTTTCATCTCTTTTGTTTTCTTTTCTGTCGAACTATGTGCAACGTTGCGTATGCGTCATAAAACTGACAGCGCAAAAGCAGAAGCAGATGTCTTTTGGCTTATACTTTTTACTATTCCCCCACTTGCTGCATATTTATGTTACATTTTTAATACTCTAGACTAATGGAGGGTGTATTGAAATGGGCCAAATGCATTTAGATCGAAGCAACAAATTGTTGGCCATTTACTAGAATAAACATATCAGTTTTGCCTTATTTATAGTACAGGGTATCTAAATTTCTATGCCATCTCTAAGAGTATTTCTTTTTTGTTCTTTCTTTTTTTGTTGTGTTGCTGTCCTTTTGGGTCTGCCCATTACACATACATATAAACCATTACATTGTCTGCTATGGAGTCACATTTAATGCGCTCTTCTTTGCCCTGTGACAATTGTCGAGAGGACATGCCGTCGCCATGTTGCTGCTGCTTCTGCTGCTCTGGTGCTCCTGCCGTTGCCTCAAAATGAAAAATTGATTTCACTGCAAAAAATATGACGGCAACAGCAGTGGGACGAACTTTATTGGGTCACTCCATATTCCCATTTTGGTCTTTGCGTTATGTTTATGGCAATGGACAATGGACATTGGACACGACCTCAACACCGGCTTGATGCATGCAATTGCATTTTCAGTTCATGGCAATCAGCGCAATAAAGACGAGAAATTTAGTATTTCATTTCAATTTTATTGAGCGTGACGCGTGCTAGCCACATAAAGGATAATTGCCTGTGAGTAAGCCAAATAGAATGAAAGTCAAATATTTATTTTGCAAATAGCCAACAATGTTATTCAGCTATCTTTTTTTGGAACTGATATCAACTAGTCTGTCCCTTATCTAAATAACAATGATAAATCGTGTTAGCTGTTTAAGAATATAAGAATTCAGCTTCGATCTATAAGCTATAAAGCTATAAAAATTAATTATATTCAAAGGTTGCAGTTGCCTGAAATTATGCAATTAGTTTTAAAGCGGTTAAGTCTGCCTCTTTAAACTTAACCTTTTTGAATTTTTATTAAAATTCCTTTTACACTTTAATCACTTTTTTAGGATATCGAAGTTTGGACTAGAACGATTTTAACGCAATCATTTGAAAATCAGTCTAGAAAGAAAAACCACTTGGCAGACAACTTAAGCTCCATTTCAGCTCCTGTTAATGCTGGCCTTAGTTAGGGAGGGTAACTTAAATAGCCACTAAATTTAAATCTAAATGGCAGACATAGTAGCACGATGTAGGTAAATTCTATCCTAAAATTTGAAATGTCCTGTGAAACTGGATGCCGAAGAAAAGAAAAAAAACAAAACAAAAAAATAAACTGAGAGCTCGTTTCGTTGTCTCGACATGGCAAATAAAATGTATATTTTTTCACCATTGTAAATAAGCGAGAGAAAGGCCAAGGAAAAGGCAGAGGCAAAGGCAGTGGCAAATTGAAAAGTTGCAGGCACGAATTGTCTAGAACTTTTGTGGTGGAGGCGGTGGTTCTATCTACAGCCAAAAAAGGTGGCCATTGGGGGCCCAAAGATGCCGACGCGTCTTTTTGGCATTGAATGGCATTTTATTTTATTATTACACACAGCATTTTGTGTGGTGCTACCTGCTGCTGTGTGTGTGTGTGCGTGTGCATTTATATTCAAATTTGTAGCACCTGTAAAGCAGTTTCGAAAACAATGAAGACGCCACCATCACATCAGACACAAGTGGCAAGCTGTGAGTGGTAGCACACACTCATACACACAATTCAACTCTCATGATTGTAGCTGCAGCTGCTAAATTCTTAGAGAAAGTTAGACAAATGTATGTAAATGCTCGCTCTGTGTGGGGCAAATTGCGTCAAAACATTTGCCACTGGAGATTAAGTCCATACTCATGCGATAAATTTAAAGTTTTCATTCACTTATCAATTGGACGAGACGAGACACGAAGAGCTGAGCAACTTTTGTTGCCCCTACACATTTCTTTTTTCACTTAAAGGCAACAAACCAAAAAGGGAAAAGTTGAATAAAAATTGCGTATACGATATGTTGCCTAGACACTTTCTGTGCGTAGGCGTTTTGGATGACTTTTGTTTTATTTTCTTCTTTTCTTCGAGAGAGAAGAAGAACTACAAGTTGATGTTATTATGAATTTTCAAAAAGACCAAATATTTATTTTAAAAAAACATTTTTCCCGTCTGTCAGTTGTTGTTAGCAGCAGTTAGGCAGCCAATCAATATCTTAATGTTTCTCAATAGAATGGAACAAGTTTGTGTTGTAAATTGATACCCAAGTTAATGCCGTGAGCATTAAATGGTCTTAGGCACAGGGCTATTGAATGTTTTCACACTTTTATACACAAACAAGAAATGAAGGAGCAGAAAGTCATAAATTAAGTGAACTAATTAAATTCATTGGTATGAGAACCATTTGCTTAAGTCTATTAAGTCAATTATAAATAAATTATGCAATTTTACCTGCCTGACAAAAAAACACCCCGACAAATGCCTTAAGACTCCAGCTTCCAACCGCCATAAAAAATATATATTTGCTGAAGCTGGCATAAAAGCTGAACATCGAAAGGGGGAGAACGGAAATGGTCTAAGCCCACGCCCAGATGGAGAGCGGAGTGTTAATTATCTAGAAGTGGGTGGAGGAAGGAGCTAACTTCTTTCTACTTATTATTATTTATGCTTATTTACGGTGCTACAGTGAGTTGGAATGGGGCGGTAGTTTAGGTAATTGTTTCTTGAACTAATAAATTTTAATTTTAAGCCTTGCTAATTCATTTGGGATCACAGGGTCAGACTCATCTTTCAAGTTAATCAATATTCTAAAATATGCAATTCAATCATTTAGTGGCAACTGATGCTGATGATGATGGCTTGTCTAATGAACTGCCACTTGCCACTTGCCACGGGCCATCAGCAAGATGCCACACAAGTTGCCACGGGCCACACGCACACTCCACACTAGATATAGAGTTGAACACGCGCATGTATAATTTATGCAGCCCACAGCCAACAAGCAACTTAAATTCGCGGCAGTCGCTACATGCCCAAGTTGTACACATTTCGTGTTAAGAAGAATTTTGAACTTTACTTAATTAAACGCAAATGCAGAAAATAGAAAATGCCGCAACCACAATTTCCCCCAGCGAATTTGGAAAGCTCGAACAGTGTTGACTTTGATGATGACGGCGCTCGCTAAGTGATAAATCAAGCTAAAAGCACGCCAAAGGGAAGAACCAGCAACCAATAGAAGAATGTTGGTCAGGATCGACATTCTATATTACCTATGTATTTAAAGGTAAGTAAGAAAAGCTAGAGTTTTGTTACTGATTCTTACTAATTGATTCATTTCCCTTTTTATTATGGATAAAGAGATAGTGAGCATTACATATAAACTAATTTGACCAGAATGGTTATAGTTAACATTCTGTGTTACACTTATGTTTGAAATCTTCTTCTATCATTTTTATTTCGAGCTCTGCAAATGTTCAATAATTTTACTAGCCAAACTTGTCAGCACTGGCCAACATAATAAAATGCGTTTGTGGCTTCATTTGGCTACCCACTCCACTCCAATCGAAATCGAAGCGACAGACCCACCAGAAAGAGCATGAGAAAGCCTATGGCCCCTTAAGGCCGTCGCGCGTTAATTAATCATTCAAAAGCAACAAAAATGAACCACAACAACAACAACAAACTGATGTTAAAGCTGCTGTCAGCGGCTGTTCATTCGCTTCTCTCATACCACCTGATGGGCGCCCAGTACCTGGTCAACGAACTGAAGTTGAATTAGCATCCGAAAACGTCGCCAGAGCACAAACAATTAAAATATCTACTCATCCAGAATCAATCAAAGTGCATGGCATTTTGTTGTGCAAAAGTATTTAATTAAAAACTGAATAATTAAGCACGTGCAGCAGCAGTTGCGTAGAGCCTGCGGAAGTAAAGAAAAGTTTGGACCTTCAAAAATAAAATAAAAGCCAATTTTCACATTGCTGCCAATATAACTTGCTCCACGCGGATGCAAGATAAAATGTCTGAAAACTAGCAGGCTCGATTTAGACTCTATATAACCAAAGTTTCGACTATGAAATCAATTTTAAAAAAGTTTTTTTTGGTGCATTTACAATGCCTGAATAAAAGAATTCAAATATTATTTAAAAATAAGTTGAAGACAGCTGAAGTCAATATACCCTTATGGCAGGGTATGCACAAATTGAAAACTCACTAAAGGAAATGGACGCGTGGGTAGATGCGAGCAAATAAGTCAAGTCAAAGACCAGGGAGCAGACAAAGACACAAGTCAACAAGCGGATGGTGAAAGACACTGAATTCATGATGGAGTTGGCGATGAAGATGAAATTGGCAGTGGATTGACACCTACAACACACACACACAAAGAAACTCACACGCACACCTTGAAAGAGAAACAGATTTCATTTTCGGGTTTTTCCCATCACACGTGGTGTGAGGGTGTCACAAAGATGGAATGCCGCTGACTGCGGGGAGTGGTAGATGGCGGCAGGTAAATCTGTAATTATACGACCTGAGGTGCGGGACAAATTCGCGCAAAATGAATGAATGAACTTGCAAATCAAACGCCAAAAAATAAAACATAAAACGCAACGTGGTTTCTCCCTTTTTTAGAGCTGTGATTGACAGGTCGTAGACATATCACAAATCGTTCGAGTGTAAAATAATTTGTCTCGATTTTCTTTTGCCTTAAATAAAATCAATAAACGCGGCACGCCTACAAAGTACTATGCCAAAAAAAGAAGTCAAATCTGACTCATTAGAGACAGAGAGAGAGAGAGAGAGAGGGAGAAATGCTTATATGGAGGGAGAAGAGATTGAGCTAAGGTGAATCAAGGTTTCGCACCTAAGCCAAATGCCGCATAATTGCAAGGACTTCTTCTGCTTGGTCGTTTTACTTCTCTTCGTACATTACATTACATATGTCTGTCACGTACACAACTGCAAATGCTTTTCACTCCTTTCATCCTGTTCCACTTGAATCCACCTCACATCTCCTATCTCCTATCTCCTATCTCCTATCTCCCATCTGCCACCTACTACACCTTTGTACATCTCAATCGACAACATGTTTGCCTAAATAAATATCCAACCTTTGATTGTCGGCACTTTGTCTGTAAACATAATTTAAACAGATGTAAATCAAAATTGAGTGCACTGTTCACTTTTTGATGTTTTTTTTTCTTTTTCGGTTTGTTCCATATGTAGAGGAAGACTTCGCGGTGAATGATTAATTGTAAGAATGTTTTTCTTTGAACAAAATCTGTTGAGATCTGATATAAATTAAACTCTTCAAATTTTAATACAAATACCACAATTAATAAATAACTTTTTGATATTGTTCGATATGAAATTTGAACACGTATTTTGGTTTGATAATAAAATTAAGAGAATATTTTTCTATTTTATCTATTTATGATGACAGAAATGACTATTAGTAGTAAGTCCAAAGCAGCAGCAACCAACAAGAAGAAAACATGGGATAATAAAACAATAAAAATAATTGACTCACGCAGACTCCATTTGGAGAAAGAGGTTGCATATAGAATACTAAATTTGTTTGGAGTACCAAAGGAGATACTTCGAGTAAAATTAAAGTACAGAACTTCATTTTGCTTAAGACTTAAAGTTCTGTAACGAAAAATCATAAGCAAGTAGTTCTCAGAACCTTTAAACAATTGTTCATTTTTGAAGTAAACAATTTCTTGGAATTCAGATCTTCAGTAACATTTAAGTTTTGCCCTATTATAGCCATTCATTCGGGGGCTTTTGTAAGGAGCTACCAAAGCAAGAATGAAGCCAACCATTGATAGCTTGCATCTCACTTTTACTAGTCCCCCTACTGATAATAGGACCATGGAGCGATGGGGTGAGCAATAGCACGTGGTGAAAAGTTTTTGCATTTAAATAAGTTGCACTGAAAAACTTTATTTGCACTCAATTTCAGTTTGTGACTGTGTATCTGTATGCGTATGTGTATGTGTATGTGTATGTGTATGGGTGAGAGAGTATCTCTGGCTGCATCCTATGTAAATCTGAAATGTGCATTGCAAAAGCATTTCATTTTCACGCCACTTCTTTCCGACTGACAGACCAACGCACTGGCAATTTCTATAAATTATTTCTGTTCTTGAAAGTGAAAACATTCAACGAGGAATGCAAAACAAAAACATTTTTTGATGTTTCATACAAATTTTTGGTCGCCAAGCAACAAATTCCCTCAATGAGCTAAAATTACTAGTATCTATTTTTTGGAATTACCCCTTAAACTGTGTACAGATAGTTAATTGAAATTTCTACCACAGGTAAAATAGAATATTTTTTATTTTTTTAAGTTTGTATGTCCAGAAAACTATTTCAAAGTCATTTTATTAGTTTCGAATATAGCTATATATTCCTTTGTCTGTAGAGGGTATTAAAAAGTCTTTCCAATTAATTTGTTTTAATTATTTTTTGGTAGTTTCTTTTTTTTTTTATTTTTGAGTGAAAGCCAACAACAAACATTACATCGTTCAAACAAACACCACGATTCTTTCCTCTCCCTTTCACTCCCATCGTTAGAAAAACAATGGCTGGGTTAACTTTATTGCCAGCTGCTGGTAATGTTTTTAATTTTGTTGTTGTTGTTGTTCGCTTGGTTGTTGTTTCTATTGTTTATTAATGTCAACGGGAACCTGTTTACATACATGTGTATATATATGTTGGCCTCTTGTTATCTACTACCCATGGCCTGTCCCAATTAGACACATAGCCAAAGTGTTTTTATCACAACAGCAGCGGTGAGATAAAATTTTGGCATAGCCCAAAAGATTTATAGGACATTTAAACTTGAATTTGTGGTCAAATGCGGGCAAGCGTCTATAACTGATAAGAAGTTAAAGGAATTTAATGGGTCAAGCATAACTGAGGGCATATAATAATAGCAAATTTAATATTATTTTAAACAGTTTACGTATCAGTTTCTTCGCTCAACAAATATTTTCTAAAAATAATATTGTTCCTTAACCATAGAACTAAATTCATAATAAATTATTAAACAGAAAAAAAAATACAAAGATTCAGAACTGAATCTTCGTGTGTGGTTTTTGCTCATTATGTACTTTCACTTATTTAATTCATGACGTCTGCGGAAAATGAATCTTAATACCAACATTACGTATACGCAGCGTAGTGGAAAGTGCAAGCAGAGAAAACAAAGGAAAAGTCAGAATGAGAATGAGTTTGCCATGCGAAAACCAGAGATAGCACGTCCCTTTGGCTTCACTATTAATACGGCTATTAACTGAAAATGACCACTGGCCATATTTTAAAATGAAATAAATTACATTTTACTTAAACATTTTTTGTATGCTCCTGAAATTTCACACATGAGTGGAGGTTCTTCTACAGCTGCTGCTGCTGCTGCAGTTAAATGTTTAACATTATAAATGGCATGAAATAATAACAATAAAAAATTATTGAAACGTCAAGAGATTTCCACAATTCACGCATAATTGCATGGCCAGTAAAATAAAATGAAATTGCATTTAATGCGCTCATTGAAGTGTCAGCACACGGGGATTATTGGCCTCAAGTCGCTGCGAATATTAAGTTTATATAATTAACTGACTGCAGTTTTAACATAAATATACATACATCAGACCGTTGCATACTTAAGTAAATATATTTAAATATGAAAACCTGAAACCGCAGAGACAGTGGCGACATCTCATTAAAAAGGTAGATGAAAATTTTTGAAAACGAAATAATGAAAATGGCAACCGCAGCCAAAAACGAGCTGAGAAGCCAGACAGGTAGACAATTGGACACAGTCAGAGAGACAGTCAGCACATTATAGGTAATCACAATATTTATGTTCGTTTAACGAGACAGAAAGCACCCAGGCAGCGGCCCTCCCAACCCAACCGCCACCCATTACCACAACAGGCCAGAATCCAGACAGCCAAGCAAAAAAAGCGAAACAAAAAATTGTTGAAACAAATCATTGACAGCTGGCACAGCAGCCGCACATTTGCTTTTTGGTGGTCACATAAATGAGACTTATTTGTGCAATACTCTAACAATGCGCAGTGAGATACTAAAATAAAAAAAAAAGTATAAAATTATCATAGGTGGGATGGGAATTTTATATTTTGTTTTCCTCTAAGTGTAAGCCAGTTGGAGAGTTTTTACTTTTTTTGTTTTCTTCTAAATAATTTTGCATTTGACAAGATTTTCTGTAGCATCCATAAAGAAATTCATTAATTTCGAAATTTCATAAGTCTGAAATCTATTCTTTAACAAAACAAAATTTAAATCTTAAGAGTGTGCCAAGACATTTGGTCAAAGTTAGTGTATCTCCACTTAAAGTCAGGGTAAACCAAGTTCGTAGTACAAAAGAAATAAACCAATATATTTTTTCTTGAATATATTTAGAAGATAATTTTTTCTTTGAGCGCACTTTTGCAGACAATAAATCAATTTATGTTCCCTTGGAAATACAATAAATATTTAACAAATTGAATAAAAATAGGCATATTTGTCCAAGTTTATAAATGAATATATTGTTTAGGTAACTCTTTAGATAGAAAATTGAAATGTTAAACAAATATTTGTCAAAATTTATTTAATTGCAATCAATACAAATTCTTTTGTTTACAAATCGAATTGGGTGTGCTCCTTTTTATTTTTTGTTTTATTTTGTTGACACAAAGCAATTAGCAATTAACAGAAAAACCCAAAACATGCAACAGAAAATGATTATGGAAATTGTTTTACATTTTGCATATTTTGTTTGTGCGAGAAAATTGAAAACCAAATGGTTACAAAAACAAAACAAAATTGAAACGGAAAGTACCGAGAAAAAAACAAAAAACAAAATGAGAAACATTTTATAGTAATGAAAATTTAAAACAATAAAAAAGAAGGGACAAATGAAAGCCGTAAAAGTTGCCTCTTTTCTGTTAAATAGACAAACAAATCCGTCATTCAAACCATTGAGTGAGCCAATTTTTCAAATGATTTAACTTGAATAAATAAATTAGGTAAAGAAAAAGTGAAACAGAAATTCAATTAGTAGCAACAAATCAGCGGCGTGGCAGATAAAACTTAGGCGGAAGTTGCTCAAGTAGATGGAGAATAAATACAATGAGAAATCACAGAGAGGCAAACCCGAGGAACTGACAACAAAATGACTGACTGCCTCACTGACTGACTGCGTATAAGTGAAACCAAGAGATGTCTAGAATGTGGGCGTATAATAGACTATTTCCTGTGTGTTTGCCACCCAGCCAGCAGTAAAATCAATGACATGTAAAATTTGTCAAATGATTTTCTTTTCTGTTTATTTTTTATTGTGTGCCTGTTTCTGTTTTGTTTTGAGAAACACCCGCAAAGAAGTCACAGTATCGCAGTTTTCTTTTTTATGGCTTTGACACACGTATTTGCTTGATTGGCTTTAATGATAAGAAGCAAGAAAAAAAATAAAAAACATCCGAATAAAGGAAGTTCAACTGATAAGGCCTATCCCCATGCACGACTGAGTGGCTACTTCACTTCACTACCCATTCCAAGTACCTGCCAAATGCCTCTATCAAGTCATATAATCACCAGGCCAACGATACAGATTGAGTGAAGTTCCAAGGGGGAAGTCAGGAGGAAGGAAGAACAAGGAATGGAAATGCATAGAGAAATGCCAAGCAATTGGAAAATTGAAAGCAAAGCCAACAAATGCAATTTGCCATTCTACACGCACGTATTTCGATATCTTTATGGGTTATCATTCTTATACGTGATAAGCTTTTTATAGGGCTCAGATTTCTTTCTGTTGCATACATCTAGGCGAATCGACAATATTGTTATGAGCTTTTGGTATTAGCAAGAGATGTTTAAGAAATTCTTTTCTCTTACACACACAAGAAAACATTTAATGTAGGCATAAAGTAGTCATGTTTATTGTTTTAGTAAATTTTATTGCCTTTTTGGGCTCTTTATGTAGCTTTAAATGTATGAAATTTATTATTTTCTATGTTCTCGTTAAATAACTAGATAAAAACTAGCTTAACATTACTCATTTTGGCTTTTTAGCCAAGTCTCTGTTAATATGAGAGATTTTTATTTTCAGAACATTTTTTTATTTCATTCTTAATACGATATTTATGCACATTCTTCTAAGCTGCCAAAGAAATTCTCAAATATGCTTGTTTATATGCCACCCCACCCATACACACAGTTGAGTCAAGTTTCGACCACTTCGCCCAACTTCTAGCCTTTGCCCCATTTCTATTTCTACTCTTTTCACTTCAGTGCCACAGCAACCACATGATTAGCTGGGCCCAAAGTTATGTCTGGGTGCAAAACGGCGTAAAAAAGAAGAAAAACTCTCGAGTTCTTTGGGACAACTTCACATATGTTGGCCAAAGCTAACAACTTCATAAATATGTTTCAGCAAGTGAATCGCATGGCGGTAACCCCAAACCCGATCCCGGACCCGGACCCAATGCCAATCCCAGTGTCGAACCCTCACCCTCATTCTCGTCCTCAATCCACAACCCTCATGTCGTCAATGTCTCCCACACTCTCTGGCTGAGATTTGTGTCCGTCATCGCTCAGTGCTGACTATTTTTACGCTTCCGTCTAACAACAAAATGGCATTAAACGCAGATCAATCACAATCTACACATACCACGTTGACCCACATAGATACACGTATGCGAGGAGAGACCGAAAAGAACTTTGGAGTGGGGGCAGTGATAGGGCTTTTCTCATAACTGACATCCGACTGACATTCAATGCACGCACTTTTCGGTTTCAAAAGTTTTTCTATTTACTTGACTTTTCCACACTTTTCTTTGGGTTTGTTTTCATGGTTTTGTGTGTGTTTTCCAAGTTTGTTTGACATTTTATCTGTTTGTCAGTTAGTTCCACTTCAATTTGTTTTCGTTTTTTGTTTACTTGCGTAAAGTTAAATTATATTTTTATTAAATGCAATTAACTGTCAAACAATTTTTTGGGCTACTCCTACAACTTTGCTTTGCCTTTTGCTGAGGCTTGACCCATTTTGCTATGGCCAACTATCCAACTATTTTTGACAGCATTAACTTGCATTGAACTGGTTTGCATTGAATATTTTAACAAGTTGACCAGCATATTTCATTTCAAACTTGCCCCAAAGGATCTGGTGGTCTGATTGAATTCCAAGGAAACTATTTTCGAAATGAAACGGAATGCTTACTTCAAGAATACGAAATTTTGGTTACATTTTAAGCAAACTGTTTAAGCAACTATAGGAATTTCCCAAAAATAAAACTTTTTGTTTAAACAGCCTGACAAAGTTGTCTTTATTCTCTATTGAACAGACAGCATGAAATATGAGAAAGAGAAATTGTTTAATTTATCTGAAATAGACAGATGGCTGTAGTCGAAAGTAATTGAATTTAAAATAATTTTCAGAAATGTGTCATATTTATTTAAAACACTTTAAATGTTTCGAAAACTCTGAGAGGAAACCAAGAATCAGTTCTGATTCAAGTAAATTAAATATCAAAATTGACTTTAATAAAGGCTTTTATTTTCTTATGGTTAATAAGTTTTCTCAAACCAATTAAAATATCTATTTCATTTTAAAATCACCAATTCATACCCACACAAGTGTGTTTGCACAGTATTGAAATGAATTAACGCAGTTCATTAGAGTCAAACTCACACAAATTACAATTGAGATATACAATTTTCTTAAGAAACTCAAGCTAAATCAAAACTAAAAGGCGAATAGAAATATACATATATTTATTTCCATTTAGTCAGGTAATGAATTGCGAGCAGCGTCATGAATTGCATTCAAATGTTAAGATTAATCACTGTCAACTAAATTCAAATTGAATGGATACTTAAGAGGCGCCAAGAGGCATGGCTAGTTTTACTTACTTAATAATTGCGCAATCGCGGCTCAAACAGCCAGCCGTGGCATGAATTTGCAATTTGAATACTACAAAATGCAGTAATAAAGAAACAGAAAAATTCAAACTAAAAAAAAATTAAAAATCAAAAAAAGAAAAGTGTTGAACAAGCTCAAGCAATTTGCCTGAACAAGCCCGTGATTTGCCACTAGAGTTTTCACACAAACAATTTCACTTGGCCACAAATTAAATTATTAACCTTATTGTTAACATTTCGCGTTTTAAAATTAACCAATTATCGGAATGGATTTAGTTAATATTTTGAGTATTTCTCTTCGAAACTGCCCTTCAGGTAGTTTTTGTATTCCTGTGAAGGTCAAGTTTGGTTGGTTGTTTTGTTTTGGAATTTGCAAGCACTTGGTCAACTGTGTTATACTTTTGTCCATTAGTCGGTATCAATTTTTACGCAGTTTTTTGCCACGAATTGGTTACAAGTTGAATTAGCCCAAAACGAGCTGCGTCAACTGTTTCGCGCGTCCGTTTCATACAAAATTTCGCATTAAACTGAATTTCTGTCTGTGTCTGTGGCATCGTCGTGCGGATTTTCCTGTTTACGGGGACCTGCTGTGCCCCGCTGCCACTGAGGCTGCTGCTGCGGCTGCGGCTGCCGCTGCTGACGACAGCAACGAAGCCAACGGCAACGACAACGACGCCGACGACGATTTCACTTGAGAAAGCTTAGCCGGCTTCATATCAACAGCTGTTCTTTGTTTATGTTGCTGAGAGTGAGTTAACAACATGTTGTTGCACAACCAAAACAACATGCATTCAAAACGAGATAATGCAGAAACAACTCAAGTTATTAATTACCTGCAATCATTAGAGGTTCGAGTGTTTAGTTAATATTGATGCTCTTATCAACTTGAATTTACTGCCAAATCATTGTAATTGCAAAGTACATACATGTAGCAACATTGTTTAGATACATCTGTTGCACTTCATGTTGCTGTTTCGAAAAAAAGAGCTTTATCTCATAAACTAAAAGCTTTCTTATCAGTCAAATGCCGGCTGAAACATCCATAATATTTTTATTTGTAGATATATTCTAAATAGCGTAAATTAGGTTATCTTTTATTTAAACTCTTTGCATATATACAAAAGAATTTCACTTAAAACCATTTAAAAATTTTTTGGTTAATTTGCATTAATTTCGCCACAAACAAGTCTACATTTCATTGAACCAAAAAAATCGCACATATTTACCTATATATTTCACTTTATTGTATGGTATTCTTTGCAGTTCGTTATTCACTATATATTTATGATTTTAATTGATTTGAGTAAAGTGTCTGCAAAAGAACAAAAAATGGAAAATGCGAAATGATGACCCAAATACCGCGACAAGTTCATTTCATACAAAATTGTTCTCGTTCGGCCGATGACTTAAAACAAAAGAAATTAAATTTAGTAGGCGGGGGGAAAAAACAAAAACAATAAGAACAATGATTTCAAAAAATAAGATATGTAAACAACATAAGAGACTTCAATTGCCTGAATGCATGATAAAAAGCCATCAAAATGCGAATAATCATCAACAATCAAAGCCGTGAGCCAGAGTAATTTTTTATTGAAAACAAAACGACGGCAGCTGCGCTTATAAAAATGGCATTTATTTTCAATTTTTTTGCTGTTGTTTTTTTGCACCCGCTTTTTTTTTGTCTTTTTTATTTCATTTTATGTGTTTGTATTTTTAAGCAAACTTTGTCGCATAAATAAACGGGAAATTTATTTTTACAATATCTATAGGGCAATTTATTGTTGTTGTAGATTTTTATTTATTACGCACATTTAGTCATAAAGCACAGAAATGAGACAATTTCGTTGTGTCTCACTCATCATGTCAGTGTGAAGAACGAGAACGAAACAAAAATGAAATCCATATAAACAACAATAAATGCCTCTTAAATTAAGCAAATAAATAGTCGCAAATTATTTACCCAGAAGTATGTTTCAAAAGTGATTTTCCATGCATCATAAATAAATGTGGACAAACGAGTGAGCGGGCAAAAATGTAAAGTAGATTTAAATAGACACTATTTATACCCTTTCTATAGAAAAGAGAGGTAGATTAGTTTTTAATGTAGGCACGTTTTATCAACAGTTATTCTCTCACTCTCTATCTCTCTCTGGCAAATAATGTTTATTTAAGGATTTAAATATAAAAAAGCTTTGGCGGTAAAATACATTTAAATGCTAGTGAAATTGGCAACTGAACTCAATTTCTATAAAAATAATATTTACAATAAATTTACAATTCAACAAATTCTTATTCGATGGCTCAACCCACCATAGTTGATGACTTTTTACTCTAATCACTCACATAACACTCAGTTTCTGCAAACTATAAAAAGAATTTTTATTCCCATATAAATATTAATGGTAGATTTTCATTTAATTCGTAGTGGTTGATGTTGTTTTTGGCTTGTGGCGCCGCCAAGTGACGTGAGGCATGTGTATTTGTGTGTGTGTGTGTGTGTGTATGTGTGTGGGAGGTGTTGGCGATGAGCTCACTTGATGACAGCTGACAAATTTATGCATCTGTAATACACATGGCAAAATGCTTTTCGTTTAGCCTTTTAATTGGCTTGGGCTTTTGCAGTTACATAAAAACATAAAATTAAATACTAATTTTTTTTGTCATTTACTTTTTTTTTTCGTTGTTTCTTTTTTGCAAACATCATTTGACCACATTCTGAGTGGCTCTAGAGGTGATTTATGTATAATGCAAAAAGTTTTCATGCTGTGGGTGATAAATTTTCTTGGAAAATCTTTTGAGCCTTAAGCCTGTCATAATACCTAGGCAAATATTTATCTGCATCTACATACTTATTATATATACAAACAATTTATGGCTGCTGGCGGCGTATCTACAATATTTTAATGAGTAATCGGTCCATTCATATATATAAATGTTTTCTCTTGAAGCTTATTTTGGCCTCCATTCAACAGTTTTATCTTACGGACACCACACACACACACACACACACACACACACACACACACACATATTAAATTAAACAAATGAACATCATTTCATTTGAGGTTTTACCATAATGATGAAAGTTTCCGCATTGCCATGACAATGTCAGACAACCAATCAACTCAAGTGCTTAGTGGCAAATGCAACTAAAACCGTTTCAACCTTGCCTTATACATTTTCTATATACATAAATGCATATAGTATAAATAAGAACACAACATGGCAGACAGACAATCTGACCAACTTTCATTGTGGGCTTTGTGGTCTGGTCAATTGCAGCATGACGCTGACAATGATGGTGATTCCAGTGGATGGAGGCCAGTCAACAGCAGGCAGGAATAGTAGCCTGACCTTCTAAATGGCAAAAATCATAAGTTATCAAAACGCTGACTGTCGTCGGCATTTCATGGCTCGTTTATATTAATGTCAAAATGCCTCACATACATACATACATACACATATATTTTAGATAGTGTAGCCACACACACATGTAATAAATGAGGCATGTGAGAAACATAAAAGGACATTTCAATAGAAATTGGTGGCTTACAGATGTAATCTTGGAATTTTAACCCTTGATAATACATATGTATAAGTACTTCGATTAGATATATTTACTGAAATATAATTCATGGGTGATTGGTTGAACTAATTTCTTCTTCAAAGCAGGAAAACAGTCCAACAGAAATTTACTTTATTTATTATTTATTATTGTAAGTGCATACTATGTACAACTAAAGGAATTCTCTTTTTATTGGCGTCTTTATTTGTGTGTCCATCATTGTACTTTTGCATTTGTCATGGCTTATCGCATGCAACAGCTGGCCAACTAAATTATCCACAGGCTCATGTAAAATAGTTATACTTGATAATGCGTCCTGCAGATAATACTCGTGTACATAGAAATCGTGTGGGCAATTTGCATAATGAGATACAGGACAGAAAAAAATATGAAACCAACAACAAAAAATGCACACAAAAATTACGTTTTTCATTTTGTTTCATGGCTAATGCTGAGCAGAACAAATTTATCCAGACTGACCCAATTTTAAATTGGCCAGATGTGGGGGATGATTGCGCCTGTACTTGGATTTTGTTTCGCATTTTTTTGTATTTTATACTCCTTTTTCGTTTTATTTCACTTTATGTATTAAATGTCTGTAACCTAAGGCCAATTGGTCTATTTTTGGCCCTAGCCAGTCCAGACCAGACACGCCGAGAGAATGAGAGAGAGTCTCTTGAAGTCTTGCCTTAAAGCCAATACGTTAAAAGTTCAGCAAGCATTATGAATTCCAAATGCGTTTCAAAGGCAACATTTTCTTTGTGAAATCTTCATCTATCCTTTTCATTCACACCACGAAAGAGAAACCACCGGCAGTTCAAAGGTAAATAATCTGATAAATATTTTTGTAATAATAGAGCGAAAGAAATTCTCTTGCAAATTCTCAAAGCTCATTAGCATTTTGATTTGGCAACAGAATCAAATAAATATTTCCGGAAAAATGAATGAACCGCAAACATTGAACCCACCTGAGTCACCTGAGTTTTCTTTTTATGATTTAGTGTCATTGGCTTTAATCGCAATGATAAACACCTAAAAGTCTAATGGGGCACACAATAGTTGGCCAGTCGGAAAAGTTCTACCACTTTGACAGCCAGAAATTATTAAATTTTGAATACATTCGTTTACAAGTTGGCCACGATTTTCGTGCTACTAAATTTTTCCAACAACTATCAGCATTGAGTTAGCCAAGCCATTCGATAAAGTCACACAAATGTAATAAGTTCAAATCACCAAAAAAAAAATCAGAAATAAATACATATGTACATATTTATTTTTTTATACACAACTACATTTCAGTTTTCACAGTCACAAGGCACACAACATCAAAAAAAAAACATAAAATATTAATCTGGCAAAACGCGTTGAACTAATCTGTGTATTGATGACAAAAAATTGCTATTTTCAAGTTATTTATTAGGAAATTATCAGAAACCAAGGCGTGTAAAATGGTGCGCCCTGGTCGCCGCAAGTGTCTGGAGGAGGTGTATGGCTCCAAATTGGATGCTATACATCCGGTGAAATCACATGTAGCCACGGGCATGGCTATTACCAAGTCAGGCACAATGAGAACTGAACGGAATGGCATAGCTGGAGCCAACGGAATGGGCTTGGCCATGGGTATAGGTGGTGCGGCTGGAGCGGCAACAACACGGAAAACAGAGGCACGCACTCAACGCAGTTTTGTTACGGCCAATGATTATTATATTACAACAAATTTGCCAATAACCGCATCCAATTTAAGAAATGCCTCCAGTGCCACACAAGGCTCTAATTTGTCGTCGGCCGTACAGGCTAATCCTTATGGTTCACCCTATAATGTCATGTCCTCGCGTCATAGTACTATGCTTGGCAAGGCCACTGCTCGCCAGCAACAGTCACAGCAGCCGAAGGTGCCTCATTTTGCCCTGCCCGAGAGCAGCAGTAAGCCTCAGGGCACTTCCAGTGGGATGATTAAGCCAAATGATCAGCATCGCGTGCATGGAGGAGGCCATAATAAGGCTACGACACAGCGTCCAAGAATTGTTAGGGCTGCACATAATGCCATTGATTCCAATACTGGCACCGAGTTCTCGGACAAAGAGCTCATGTTGCCCGCCGCTGGGGAAGGTCGTACGCGTCGTTCCTACTCACATCAGCAACAGCATCAACACCATCATCGCCATCAGCATCAGAATGGTCATATGCAGCAAGCACATCCTCTGCAGCATCAGTTGCATCAACAGCAGCAATCAAACTATGCTCAAGGGGCTCACAATCATGGCCATCAGAAGCATTTGCACTCCACTGCTCATCCATCGAATGGACAACATTCCCGGCAGCGTCAGCTTAACATTCAGATGCCTGGCCAAGGATCTGGGATGCCTGTCAGCAAGAAGCAGGTAACTCCAGCAGATGATGATGACAAGGACGAGGATCCTGATGAGTTTTTTGAGCTAATACGCCGGACTGTTCAAACGGCAATTGGTGTAAGTTAAATAGTAGTAGATGCTTTTGATTATTTTTTGATATTATGATTACATAATGCGTAGCACACCATATCGGAGGTGCTTCATACCAATTTTCGAGATTTGAGCCATAAATTAGATCAATTTAACGGTGAACTAAAGCAGACCAACGAGCATTTGAGAAAACTGCAAGATCAGGTTACCAGTAGTAAGTCTTATATGTATATTTACTTGACACTTGCAATAACTACCTTAAAATCTATCCTCTTCACTTTCTCAGAGGTGGTCCACTATGGCGAAGAGAATTCGCGCCATTTCCGTTATCTCTGCATGAAGTCAGAGTATGATAAAATGTTCTATCAACATCATACTATGCTGGCTGGCAAGCCAATGCCATCGGGGCCTGAAGAACAGCAATCACAGGTTACTCTGACACCACAAGCTCAAGCGAAGGAGAATCCCATAGGGAGCAATGCTGCTATTAGTTCTTCTAATAATGGAAAACCCAGTTCAAGTTTTAAATATGCATCCAAGTTGGCCAATCATCTAAATGCCCAGAAGTTGAATAATAACAATAAGAAAAAGGAAACTATCGATGGCATTAAAGTGCAGAATCCTTGCGCATGCCACATCACTTCGAAAGCAATAATTCACCAGCCGCAGCTGCATCAGCAAGAGACACCCGATACCAAAAAACCCGGATCGGATGAAAGTATCTGCATGAAAACCTCGGAACTGGAAATGCGAGAAGTGTTGGGGCAAATTCAACGTTTCTGTAACCAAATGCAGTTAGGTGATATCAAGGAAGATGATAAATTGCCTTATAATCTGGAGGATGCGATGAATCCCAGGTCTGCAATGCCAGCGAGCATTTGCTCAGAGGAAAGTACCCTCAAAGCTATTAGCTCAAAGTCCAAGCACAGAGATGCCGACAGTGATCTGGAAACGCCAGTGGATAGCACGGATGAGACATATATTGAACTGGATGAGCTTCAATCTAGCTCCGAGGATATATCCTCAGCCAGTGATGATGACTCTGATGTAAAATATCTTAAAGGAGCAACCACATCTCGTACTCCTTTGAAATCAATTCGAATGACTGCTCGCTCCTCTCACAAAGGAGCTGGCGATGGGCAGTAAAACCAGGATCAGATGCACACACAAGCTTATACACAGTAGGAAGAAGTGGTAGAAGAGGAAGAGAATTAACAAATCATACGAGCCCCTTGTTTAGTGTTTACTTTATTCGATTTACTATGTGACCAAAATTTCAAAGAACAAAATGTTCGTGCTAAGGCTATGTTGCATACAGCAAAGCAAATTTCGGAAAATTTTTAGTTTAACGTACATGTATTATTATCATAGATTTTATGTTAAAATGCGGGTAATCTAAATAAAACCCCCCGTGTCAGCAATCTCCCAATCTTCTTAGACTTGGGCGTCGTGACCCACATGCCACCAAGTTGCAGGTAATATGCATTCTCCCTTTGGTGTCACTAATAATTGCCAATTCTATTGACTGCAAAATAAGTCTACAAGTCTTAGCCCCAAAATTGCTGGGCCTAGTCAATATTTAAGTCCAACCGTATGTACACATGTATGATTTAAGCCACCTTCAACCCCCGTTACCCCTAATAACCTGCAGCTGCATTTTTATGGGCTTCACCCAGGGCGTCACTGCGTCAGAGCTGAGAATTCTAAAAACAGTTGAAACGCGAACGCAGACTGGCAGCTACGCAAAAAACAAGAGCTAAACCATTTATAGCAAATCGTATTCTCTGTGACTGTATTACAAAAAATAGTCAAAAAAGAAAAATACAAAAATTGTCATCGCTCGACTAGCTGTAATTAAAAAAGTATACATATCTACGTAGTGAATAAATTGGACATTTAAATGAAACTTATGTAATGACCTCGAGGGACAAACTGCTGCTGCTGCTATTGCAATTGCAATTGCAATTTGCCTTTGACATTAATTAAAAGTGTTATGCAAAAGGAGGAAAAACAGAAACGCCAAACCTAAACCGAAAACCGGAAACGCAACACACACAGCCACACACACACACACACACGAACATGTTGGCCAAATGCAATGTCAATGTTTATTGCCATTCTGACAATTGTCAAGGATGCAAATGACTAACTAAAAAGAACAACGAAATAGACAGTGAAAAAGTAAAACAAAGGAATAGTCAAATTAATGGTTTAGTCTATAGGCCAATAATTAAGCAACATTTATTCTTTTGAAAAGCTTGAATGGAAATCGAAAAATATTTATCGACAGGATACATTTTTTTAAATAATTCCGAAATGTATGGAAAAAAGATAGATTTTTAATAGAGATAAGATTTAACTTGCCTAGAATACGTAGTTGAAGATTCTTAGTTCAACTTTTCACGGATTCTGGCAAACTTTTTGCTGTTAAAAGAAACTCTTTTGAAAATTAATTGATCATTTGCTAAAGTTCGACTAAATAGTCATATATTTAAATAGATAATAGCAAACGCAGTTGTAGTTGCAAGAACAATCTTTACCAAATTAAGTTCTTTTTTACAAATATGTAAATATATGTTCATTTAATTAAATAGGTAACCAAATACACCGGCTATAAAAAGATAACATAAGTCATATATAGAATTCGACCTCCATATGTTCTCATGAGACCTGTAAATAGCATTTGCACCCCCTTGGCACAAGTAACCGAAAACCGTTTCCAATAAGACGGCTAATTGTAATGACCAATATTTAAACTCGTGACTGAAGGGGTAGTTCCAGCTCTTTAGACCACCTTTAAATATTTATTTTTATAATTGTATCACTGGCAGTTTTCACTCAAATTTTGAATTTGAGTCACACTTTGAGCCGATGTAACCATAACAACGCTTTAGCCATACAACATACCAACTTTTGTTGGCCAAGTTAGTCAAAACAAAACTAACACACAGAGAAACAAAGTAAAAACAAAAAAAAACAGAGGTAAGAACAGGTGCAAAACATTGCCACATCAGTTGGATAGTTGGGTTGAGTGCTTGGTTGGTTAGTTTTCATTTAGGCTTCACAGGGTGGGTTCCGTTTTGGACCGAAAGAAAAACCAATACAGCATAATTGCGATGGGCTTTGTTGGCATTGCATTTTCAGAGCTGCACCCGTTAGCATGTCAGGCAAATCAAATTGTAACCAACAATAATAATAACAACAACAACATCATCAGTTCGTGAAAATAATAAAAATTGTCTCTTCTATTGTGTGTGTGTGTGCGTTTATGTGGGTTCAAAAAACCATCAACAAAGGCAAAACTACAAACATTTAATTGACCCTAAAATCGCTGAAGCGTTGACAATTTGCTACATTTGGTAGTTATTCAATCCAAAGTCCGATTTGGTCGGTGTAAAGTTAAATATTTGGATATTAAAATAAAAATCATATAAAAAACAAGTGGCAATTTCCCTTCTTAACAAATCTGCATATTGATTTTCCTTTTCGCTTGCTTTAAAATGGCGAACAAAAAAAATATATAAAACACAGAAATAATGTTTTTCTTTTTTTTGCTGTGCTTTCTTATGCCTCTTACAACTGAAAAAGCGACAAGGAAAACGGAAAAACTGTGCCAAGCCAAAAGCCACTGACTATCTATGTGTGTGTGTGTTAGTGTGACAATTTTTAATGCGATTAAAGTGCAACACTCTCCCATTGCACATACACAATGACAATGCGTCAAATGCAGAGAAAAGCGCCATTAAAGTTGTATTCAAATTGTGTATTTACGATTTAAATTAGTAACTTTATTTTCATTTTTAGTGTGGTCAAAATAAAATGTTACTCTATAAAAGTTAAACGATTTGTATGAAATAGTAAATTGTAAGCAAAAATAGAGGAAAACAGGAAATATGAGTTCTTATCAATGCTGGCAAAAGAAGCCTTTACATTTGGGTAAGAACAAATCGCATTTTAATTATAAAATAATTATATCATAAAAGTGTTTTTACTTCCTTTCTGTCTGCCTTAATAATAGTCTTGATCTTCTTGAACTTATTACTACTCCTACATGTTGAAGTAAAAAATACAATAAATTACCTTTTACATCCATTTTCGGCTTTCAGCATTTTTGATTTTGGTCATCACAATATTATTTAGCCATGATCGTGGTTGCCATGGTGCCGACACAATATTAGCCACAAAGAAGTCTTTACCCCTGCGGATAACTAAGCCCCAGCCAACTCCAGAGCAGCAGCAGACAAAATTGGCAACAAAATTAACAAGCACATTGCCACCTACAACAAATGCAGTTTCATCTAGTTCAACTGATGGCGACGACGAGGATGGACGACTGGACTCACTTATCTCATCCACAACAGAGGGCAGTCTTAATGATGGCACAACCGCAGCGGGGGGTGGCAGTTTAGTACCCGAAATTTGCCTAAATGGCTTACAGTTGACCATTAGCAATCCAGAAGAGGATCCCATTATACAAAAGCAACATGAATTTGTACAGATTATCGAAGGCGATGTCATGCTTAGCGTACTGACGAAAGATCCCGATTCAGTTCTCTTTGTAATCAATCGTATTAATCAAGCCAATTTGATCAAAGCTGATTTTGAAATTGGTAAGCTGAAAACAAAAGACATCTGATGAAATCTCTAATAATTAGATTTTTACTCCTTTTGTCAGGCATAAGAGCTATAAAAATTGAGAATGAGGCATCAACGGAGAATCTTTTGCTACAGGAAGTGCAGTATCTTCAGCAGTGTACACAATATTCTATGGGCATTTTCATGGACTTTGATCTATATAAGCACTTGGAGTCGACAATCAAAGATTTGGAATACAATATTTGGCCCATAGCGGGTACTCGAGGCCATATATTTCCGAAAGTTGCTCACTTGTTGCATCAAATGCCATGGGGTGAGAAAATTGCATCGGTAGAAATTGTCACAGAGAATCTGGAGATGTATAATGATTTTATGGAGGCAGCCCGCCAAGAGCACATGTGCCTGATGCATTTTAAAAGTGATGAGAATGTTTATATATTGTTTGGCAACAAAATGGCGAATCATTTTAAAGAGAATGGCACCATTTTTTCAGTGCCCACCGAGCGAACAGATGAGGAGTTTTTAGCAGGTGAATAAATAATAATAAGAATTAAAATGATTCAAAATCTTTATCACACAATCATTTTCACACAGAATTACCCAATCGTGCCTTTGTTTTGATGGAAAACGAAATTGAACTACGCACCACGGACCAACTGGATCCCACACCCACCAGCCTGGATGAGGCTCTGATAGGCAAGAGTGTTGTGCCCTCTCGAATTCTAGCCTTTGCCAGCCCCATAGTGGATCTGATGCACTGGCTGCGTGGTTCTCTGGCCAAGCATTGCAAACGTGAAGAGCAGCTCTATGTCCTCGAGAGCTGTTTCAATTTCCTAAACTTCATTGAGGACTGGCGCACCTCGGAGTATCGACAGTCGCATGAAACTGGCGAGTTGTTGGGCTTACTGTTAATGCGAAAACTTGCCAGTTCGATGAACTTTCAGATGTATCAGAAGAAGTTGCAAACTCTGGACGTGATCACGGGTGAATCACGCATGGAACTACGTGAAATAGCCTCGCAGAATTTCGTGACCAATGTGACAACTTATTATCACTACAATCGAGACAATCATACAAGTCTCGAGCTAAAAACGAAATTCGGCCAGGTGTTCAATTGCCAGTATAGTGCGGGAAACAATCGACGTTATCCATTCCTGTTCGATGGCGAATCCGTTATGTTTTGGCGTATCAAAATGGACACTTGGGTGGCAACGGGACTGACGGCTGCCATTTTGGGTCTGATAGCCACGCTGGCCATTCTCGTGTTCATTGTGGTGCGCATTTCGGTGGGAGATGTTTTTGAAGGTAATCCGGCCACGTCGATTTTGCTGCTGCTTTCCCTGATATTGGTGTTCTGCTCGTTTGTGCCCTTCTCCATGGAGTATGTGGGTGAACAGAGAAATTCCCATGTGACTTTCGAAGATGCTCAGACACTTAATACTTTGTGTGCAGTAAGGGTATTCGTGATGACTCTGGTCTACTGTTTTGTGTTCTCACTGCTCCTATGCAGGGCCATAATGTTGGCATCGATAGGTTCAGAAGGCGGATTCCTATCCCATGTGAACGGCTATATTCAGGCGGTAATTTGCGCCTTCAGTGTTTGCGTCCAGGTGGGAATGTCGGTGCAGTTGTTGGTAGTGATGCATGTGGCCTCGGAGGCAGTGTCCTGTGAGAATATCTACTACGGCCGTTGGTTGTGGGGTCTTCTGTCCTACGATTTGCTTCTGCTGTGCTGCGTGGCTGGCTTGATCCCGTCGATCTATCGATCACAACGCAATTATCGTGAAGGCATACTTATTGTTATTGGAGCCGTGCTCATACTCATCATTTGGGCGGCCTGGATCGGTCTCTCTTTGTTTGGCGACGAGTGGCGAGATGCAGCCATTCCCTTGGGTCTCCAGGCATCTGGTTGGGCCGTTCTTGTTGGCATTCTAATACCGCGAAGTTTCCTCATAGTTCGCGGCATAGAACGCTCTGATATTGCGCAGGCTTTGCCATCACTCACCTCGCTGGCCTTTGCCCAAAACAATCAGTATTCCTCCGAACAGGTGAGTAGATTGTGTGTTTGATTTTAAAATGACTTACAATTTGTTTCTTCTTAATTTGAAGAGTGTCTATGAATGCGTAAATCCTGCCATGCGCCACTGCTCGCAGGAAGAAATGAATCATCAGTCTCCCAGCGAGATACCCACCTTGCCGCTGCGGGGTGGGGGGCCGCGTCGACAACAATTCTTTGCCAATCTCCGTCAGGCCAATGCAAATATCAATCCACCACGGCCTCCGCCAGCTCGACCCCATCACAGCCCTTCACGGTCATCGGTCTCCTCGTTGCCTCCCTCACCAGATAATAGCAAAATAACAAGATTCTGAAGGGCCATGGCTGTTTGCGTGTGATGCACTTCTTCTAGTCAACGAGTTTGTTAAACAAATGATTATTTATTTTAAATTAATGACCAAATAACAACTGCATATAAATCAGAAATCATTTAAGACTTGATTAAATAAATAACAAAATTTAACTCTTGTTTACCTTTTCGATAGGCTTCTATTAAGGCCCGTTTTTTTTAGTTGACGGTCCTGTTCTAGTCTTAAGGGTTTGTGTAATGGCTAAGTGAAAGCTTTCAGTTACAAGCTCTGTGGGCCATAACTCTAATCGGTCGAACAAACACGTGATAGAAGGCAAAAAAAGAAAGCCAAGACTCAAATGGGCAATAAGAAATTCAACTGAGGCAACTTACTAACAATAATAATAGGAGAAAACTTGTAAAAGCAAAAACAGAAAAACGCAATATCCTTGTGCGTCACGCGACATTGGCGGCCCCCATTGTTTGGCCTTGTCAATTTGCTGGGAACTGTGGCGGAGTTGTGCGTCCCGTCGAGATAGAGAGAAAGAGGGAGAGAGTAAAGTGGAGAATGTGAAAGGCATAACAGTAGGAACTTAGTTTGATAGGGAGCTGGCTGACGTCAGGTCTTTAGCTCATTGACCGTGGGGCACATGAGAAAATGCGCAACAAGATATTTCAGCGTTTAGTAGATTGGTTAAGGCCGGCATGAATTTGGTAAGCTTTGCAATACTCACGCGACTATTTAAAATGGCGCCGATTTTCGCTGTCAACGCCACGCGCCAAACATTTTAGCCTCCGCCCAGCCTCGCACTACTCGCACGGACTCTCTCCATTACCATAATGTGCTGCATACTTTTTGGGGCCTAAGCAAAATCCACCATTGTTTTTCGAGCATTTCCTGTTGTGCCGTAAGTATAATTTGCACTTCATTTGCCAAGCAAACACACACACACACACACACACAAAACACAGAAAACGTAAATGTCTTCCCCAGCCAAGGACGAGAGATTTCTTGCCTTAGATATGGATGTATGTTTGTGTGTGTGCGTGTACCAAAAACAAGAAGAAAAACCAAAGAAGAGGGTCGACATAACCTTAGCCACACCGTAGTAGACATACCCTAAACAAAATAACCTTTTAAAGCAGTCAGATTTGGTTATACTCCTTATAAACAGTTTTGTCTTATGACTTCCACAAATACGACAGATTTTGTCTTCAATATAACAACAAGATATAAACCCTTAACCTCTTTTGAATAAACATACATATAGTTAATAAATGCCTTTTTGGTGCTTATCAAAATATATATACTCCATTTGGAGAGGATAAACAAAACAAATATCATGAGTTTTCTCAGTGCGTATGTTTTGGCATAATTTTCAGTCTTTTTGTATAATTAAATTTTGTTTGCCTGAAATTGCGTTTTAAAATTTAGCTATCTCTAAATCATGGAATCGCTTTGAAAACTTAAGACTTCCCCCTCTTTTTTTGTTCGGCCATCATAATTGCCCCTGTTAAAGAAGATAATCTGGGTAAATCCTATAACCCCCTTCGTTCCAGGGAATCTCTATCCTCAACCAGAAGCGTATCCAATCCCCAACTGAAGCGCATAGAAACTGAAGTATATGGCACTTGGCTGTCAAAAGCTCTGCTACGTGACATTATTAGCAATGCTGCATATCCTGTGGCATATCCTCCATTCAGGCTGCGGAGCACATGGCGACGGCGTGCTGCCGGCGTACACTTTTCCAACGGATGTACAACGGGGCGTATGATTTATGGCTATGGCAAAACTAATGATGGCACATTCGTTAGAAACCAACAAAAACATCATTCAATGACACATGCGTCTCCCCCCTATATGTATATACTTATACTGTATTTGTATGTAAAAATCGTTGTATTGTATAATGATGAAATGCCAAAGTTCTAGGGATAATCACAGCTGCTGTCAAATGACGTAAATCAACATTTCAATTCGTTTAGTTGCCTTGCTTGACATTATAGTGCATAAAACTCCAAGTTCCTTGCAAAGTGTAATAAAAGGAAAAATTTATATGAAATAAGTTGATTCGGTAATCAAATTAACTTGCCTTGTTTCATTATCATCATCTTGGCAAATTCATGCATATTTCGAATTCAGTTTAGAATGATTCAACCAGACAACCATCTCAGTGACGACATGAAATATGCCATACAAAGAACTCTGCCCTAAAGTCTACCGGTTAAATCAAGCCAAAGCCAGAGCAAATTTGTATATGTGCTATTTCATACTACTTTTCCTCTCTCCTTCTCCTTGGGGTTTTTCTTTCCTTTTGCTGTCTTTTGGCATGTGGCCAAAATCTATGCGCTTGCCATTGTTGATTATATTAGTCATGGTACCAAAAAAAGGCATATGACGCTTTATACTCTCTCTAACCGCCCCCGTCATCTAACCTAAGCTTTTACTATACAAACCAAGGCTATAACGTCAGTCAACGATTCTTGGCTGTTGGCCTGGGTTAGAAGACAGTTTCCTTTTTACTCATTCTCGTGTGGTGTGTGGCAGATAGCGGCAAGCAAGGCAAAACAAAAAGCTTTTCATTCATCAAAAATAATCAGGCAAGTCAAAGAGAAAAGGACAGAAAGCCAAAGCATGGCACAGGCAATAGAAAGGGAGAAAAAATCGAGTAGAGAGTTTGCGCCAATTGAGAATTCTGAAGCTGAAGTTATTTTTCGCCTATTTTGCATTCCTCTTGCCTATTTGGCTATTTTCGTCATTTAACTTTTGCCTGTTTTTGTTAGCCAACTTGACGAAGCTTTCTATTTTTGAGCTCGTCAATTGCTCCACCATCAATTGGAGGGGCGGTGTGAGCCGCTGTCTAAACAAAAGTTCATTCATGAATTTTGACAAACTGACGGCAAGAAAGAAACAAAAGCCATTAAGCTTTAATTGCTTAGAATTGGCTATATTTGGATCCAAGTTAATGGCAAGCAATTTTATTCTAAAGATTGAAATAAGTTAGATCAATACTACAAAGACAAATGGAAGCCTTAAATCTTAAAAATAACTCATCGAAAATCTCACTCAGTACATTTATTTAGTAAATACCCAAGTTTTTATTTATAAGTATAGCAAACAATTAGATTTGTGGTGAAATTACTGCATCTGATATGTATGTTAGCTTCATCCAATTGGTTTTATGTATTGCTAACTATTACATTGACTACTTAAAACCAATTTTATTGATGGGACATTGATTTGGCATCTCAATGTGTTTACTGACTTTCATTTGATTAAATTTTGTATTTACTAAGTGTACTATTATTATAAATTTGTAATTTTCTATTTTTAAATGCAACCTGTGAAGTGTGAAAGTGTATTAAATTTTCCCGCTCCAGTTTCGTTGATTTTCTTTTGTTCTCATTTGCCTTACAATTGTAGGCAACAGCTGTGCTGCTGTTTGGCTCCATAAAAGCTTTCGTTAAGTTTGCAGGAGAGTAAGAAACACACTGAAAGCTTCGCATCCATTAAATGCCATCCACATTTCTCTGCCAGTGGCAATATCCTTGAACAAAAGGATAGGCGCGTGCTTTTTAAGTTAGTAGGCGACGTTTACCCATGGCATACAGACACGCCAGCGGTCGAGTTCAGCTGAGACAAATAAAGCTAAAAAAAACCACACACACACACACACACACACTAACACATACAGAAAGACACGGACACGCGTAAGCACACACACATGTATAAGAAGAAATTCACATTAATAGAGAGTTATAAGCACATTTGTATATAATTGAAGCGCCAAGTGCTCAGTGGCCTAAAAATCAAATCTAATATGAAAATGAAATTTATAAATTAATTGAATCATCGAAATTGAACAAACTAAATAAAAGAAAAGTGCAAGTGAAAAGTGCCTATAAGAAGCAGAAAATCAAACAGTCACACAAAAACACACACACACACACACACTAAGAAACGTCATATGCCAGAGGCATTGACAGAAACAGGAGACAGTGTGGAAAAGCATTTTGTGTATCCTATTTCTGTAAGCGAACAAACGCGTGTCCATGCCCGTGCTTCTACCGTATCCTTAGAAGCAGCAGCAGCAGAAAAACAACAACAACAACAGCCACAATAGCAATTACACCATGTAGTCGCCATAATGATAGATTTCAAAAATAAATTAAGCAAATTATCGTATAAAACGTGCCACAGCTAAAAAAGAAATCTAAAAATAAAGAACATATAACCAAAAACAACGCCATCGATAACGACAACGACAACGACAACGACGCCAACTTGTCGAAGTCAAAAGTGGAAGTCAAATGTTGTTCAAGTGCCGCAACCAACTTTAAATTATGCATGCACATTGATTTTCTAAAGCTCGTCCTCGTTTTCATTTACTGTTTGTTGCCGTTGATGTGGATGGTTCTTTTTGTGTTATCCTCATCGGCGTATTATAAACCATCGTCATCGTCAACAACATCATCATCATAATCATCGTCGCTAGCATCATCCTGAGCATCGTCAGCCTATTGGCAATTTCGTCTGTTGTCGCATGTTATCAGCGGAACTGACGCCGTCGACGACGGTGTTGTTGAATGCAAGTTATCAGCCCTCGAACGGCCTAACAAAAGGTAACAAATACGCAAACACACACACCAATCTATACATACACATAAGTGCTTGCCTAAAATACATATTACGTATACGCATGGTCTATCAGCCGTATGTGAAATATTCCTTTCCCATCAACATTTACTTTCCTTTACATACACAAGAAAATAGGCAAACATCGTTGATAATGGTAATGTCTTTCGTTTGCCCAAGAATAGGAATACTTAAAAAGCAAGACCATAAATAAATAAATGATAAATATACAAACATATTAATATATACATATATGAACACAAATAGGCTATAAAAGAAAATTCGCTACAAGCTGAACGACATCATTTATGCTATTCATTTACATTCTTCGACCTGATATTGCATAATAATATCTTTTTGGAATATTTTAATTATGAAATTCCAGAGAAATGAAATAATGGTAGGCACCTTTGCCTTTGCAGAGATTATGTTGTTTGAATTTCATAAAAGACAGATGAAGAAAAACTAAAAGAGAATGAAATTAATCTTATGATACTTTAAATTTATTCAAAAGTCGAATGAAGAGGAATTCAACATTTAAATCTATTTAACAGAATTATAACATTTGAGCCAATATTGCATGGTCTTTTCATATGTTTAAATAAATTATCTGCTTCATCTGAGCAAGATTAATTTGAATATTCATATTATTTAGTATTTACTCAATTAATTTTAATAGATTTCGTAATCAAACATATTTGCCTATACAAATCTTAAGCTCTCAAACTATAGGCAAACAGGCTTGCCATTATTTGAAGCACAAAAGGTCTCTTCACTTAATGCCTCGTTCATATAGTTCGATAAACAAAACTAAAGGCTCTTAACCATGTAATGAGGATCTCGACATGACACTTCCATTCAATATTTATCAATTAAAAAGTAATCAACAGCATTTACAACTCATTTGCTTTGACCTTATTAACACTCTGGCAAATTCATTAACACACCCACACCCACACACACACAGAGGGCGAGATTGTGCTCAGCATCTGCCTCCATCTTCTATCCTTGTTCAGTAGCTCGCCCACTCTTCAGGCCAACCTAGGCTTTTAGCTGATGTTCTGCTGTGTCATTGTTGCTTTTAATCAGATTTCAATTATAATTGCATTTTACTGCACTAATGCCATTGGGCACCCACCAGACAGACCAGGCCGAGAGCCCATCCTACTTGGCCTCGGCGTTTAATGCAATTTATTACTCTGACAATGGCCAATGGGCTGATGGCGTTAAAATTTCCATTCAAATGTTAACTGGTAACTGGTACCGGAAATATAGTTATAAAATGTCAACAACAATGCCCAAGCATACGTATAGCCAGTTTTTCAAACATTTCCGGAATGCAGGGCAAAGAAAGAAGTTAAGTTAGCCAACTTTTCTTTTTACGACTTGATGTCATGCATTGCATGCACACATAGAGACACAAAATCGTGTGGGTGCACACAATTGTTCCTACACACACATATGTACATGGAACTATATAATTGCATTTTCTCCTCTTTTTTTTGCACAAGTGAAAAACCAATTTTGTTTTCAACATGCAATAGGGCAAAAAATTACTTTTAATTATATAAATTATTTTCGTTAGTTTGCAAATTGAAAATTGGTTTAGAAAAGAAATGTAAAGCAAGCCTAAAGGAAATGCTATGAAAGGCTGTTTTAGTTTTTCCTTTAGCTGATAGATTAAAAATGTCAAAAGAGCTGAATTTCTATTTCCTTTTGCAGATGAAGTTTTCCTTTCAACGACAACATATGAAACGAGTGAGCCCCCAGGAGCTACAACAACAACAGCAGCAACAATGACCAAGCAATTGACAAGTACAACTGCAACAAATGCTGCATCTAGCATAACACAAGCTGGCAATTTGGCGCCCACAGTTATATCGCCCACAAGTGGCACAAATCTTGAAGTAGGAACCGCACCCGGAACTGCTACGGCCACAGAGACTGCGGTGGGCGTTCTTGTTGGCGAAATATCAGTTGGAACTGACAATACAACAAAAAGGACCACGACAACAGCAGACCACCAGCAACAACAATCAACTATACCAACAGCAACAACAACAACAACAACAAACACAAATGATGCCAGCGGTCGTTCAGCTGCCTTGGAACGTGCCTATGTTCATGATGTCTACGAGCATTGTGAAGAGCCAACGGGACCAGTGCGTCCACGTGTGGCTCAATTTCTCGGCAACTTAGAGCCCGGCTCTGTGGTCTGCGATGTCGGTTGCGGCAGTGGGCGTTATCTTACTCAATGCAATCCGGCCATTTGCACCATTGGTGTGGATCGTTGCTATCGACTGAGTAAAGTTGCCCATGAAAAGGGCGGTGAGGTGAGTTCAAGTCAAATGACGGGGCCAAAAGTAATTGATGTGTGCTAATTGCCACCAGGTTGACATGTGTGCGTGTTCTATTGTATATCTTTGTATATGTATGTGTGACTGTGTGTGTGAATGAGTACATGTTTCTTGGAAATACCAACAGTAGAGTAATAAATGGCAAGACCCATCCACTTGGCTTTTAAACCCCCTCGTATTCATGCAATTGACCCATTTTTCTTTAGGTAAACGAGAGCCATTCTCTGTGCCTGAGTAATACATAAATTATGCTTATCATTTGGAAATTATTTGCACATGTTCTTTTTTCAGTTTTCGTGCTCTTTTCTTTTATTACTCCATAATTGCAATGTGCCAAATGGGACCCATAGAATAAACCCATTTGAGAGAGAGAGAGAGAGAGAGAACAAATGCTAATTAACTGCATCTGCACTTGTGAAAATGTTCCATAATTGCATCATTTGTAGAAATTACATTCATTCTATTTAAAAAAAAAAAAAAAACTCATAAAATTTGAATAAAATAAGGTCAAACTTTCGAGTAAATGTGGAAAACTGTAAAATTCAGTTGCACTTTTATGTCTTAACTTTATGTATAACCAATTTTTGACTTGGATTAACTTTTTGGTCAAATTTCTTATTTCTAAAGGCACTTAGGCACTTATTTAGACGCCAACAGTTTGAGAATATTCCAATGAATAATTACACTTTCTTAATGACTCATTGTCTTTTCCTTTTCTAAACATATTTCTAATTTTAACTCTCCTTTCAAAGATTTCAAGTATAATTTTAAAGAATTTTGGGGGTTATTTTTATACACGCATTTGATGTGGTATCAAATGTAAGTCCTTACCCTGTATATATAAGTATATCTAAAGCTCTAGATCAAAGGCTTTCTGCAGTTGTTATTGTTGTTGCTACTGTGGTTCCAGGAAACCCACAGCATTCCCTTTCAATGTGAACAACAATAAATTGTTAACTCTCACCCACATACCCAGAGGAATGCCAAGCTATTTTTTCCCCTCTTTTCACAATAATCTATTACAAATGCTGGTTGCGCTTATTTATGGTTCCATTTCCAGGCTAGTAATGCCATTTGCAAGGAAATGCATTCATTGTTTTGCGGCCCTTTTCTCTTTTGACCAGCCATTTTGAATGCTCTACTGCTTCAATGGGAACCCATTCTGCCACACCGTCTGCCAGAGTTCCCAAGTAATCGACAACATGCATTCTTTGCATTTAAATTACATTTGCCGGCATTGCGTGGGATAGAGCTACCACTTTGCCATGTAATGACGAACAGGACGAGGACGAGGACATCACCAGCAGCAAAATGAACGGCGAGGCTGTTCAATGGCATTGCAAAATAATGGCCAGGGTTGCACCTTATATATTCATATATTGTGTGTATACTATAGAAGAATTATAGTTGATTGGGGCTGGTTGCCGGTGTCAGAGTTACGTGCCTCCAGTCCTTTAAAGTACCCACAATTTACTATAAATGGTTTAATTTATTTAATAACATGCCACATTATTGCGACATGACAAACTAAACGCAGCAATGTGCCTATGATTGTTGCTCGATAGCATTGTTATGGCCATTGAAGAAAGTCCTTGACATTTAGGAGCTAACAACCGTTTACATTCACAGGTGTTTCTAACAACGCGAAACAACTCTTAAATATTGATGATATGCAGGGAATATCGGAAAATTAAGTGACTTGCTATTATACCCAAGAGTGTGGCCAATACTTAAATATATATACCCTTTTGCAATGATCAAAATAACATACTTCAATATAAATAAACTAATTCTCACCAAATTTATTTGATATGTGGAATAATACAAATTATTTTATTAACCCTTTTCATTATCTAGGTGTCATTTATTTAGATGACTGAATTTTTCACAGATTCTAGTTGTAATCAACTTTTTTTTAAAGAAAACATGTAATAGGAAAACTTAAAACTTTAAAGTCTTATATACGAAAACTTGTCTCTCAACGTTAATGGTATTTGCAATTAGTTAACAAGTTTTCAAATAAATGCAATTGGGTCAAATTTGCATACACAAAAAACTCTACTCGGCCGCCAAAAATTTAATGCATGCAAATAATTTTCATATTTCGGCATAGAAAATTCTCTTAAGATTGCCGTTGTTCCTGCCTCTAGCTAATGACGTGCCCCATGTGGATAAATGTGAATGTTTGTATGTTCCATAGCACAGTTAAATAAACTCAAATGCAAACGTGACATGCAAGCCAAATGCAACTTTTTCCTTTTTGCATTCGCAAAAAAAAAAAAAAGAAGAGAAGATAGGAGGAGAAAAACTTTGGGTAAAACCAATTTAACTTTGACTTGCACTTGTTGGCCCGCAAGAACTTTGATTTCAGCAACTCGTGCATGGCCTGATTTTCAATAATTTTGTAAAGCAATAAACTACTAGCAACAGCAGTGAATGGGCGTGAAGAGTTTACAGGCATTAAGCCACAAAACACAATCATAAATTCTGCAGAAACCAAAATGCTGCATAAAAATAACAACAAAACGAAAACAAAAATCATGAAGGAAGGCAGAACCAAAATGCGCATAAAAAGAACATGATGCTCTTGACTCTGTTTGCCGAAAGGGAAACGATGCGGCAGAAGAGTTATTTGGTTTGTGGCCCACTTTCGTTTCGTTTTGGGTTTTTGTGTGGCAGGTGAAAAAAATACCTGCAATTTCAGTTCTCAAAGAAGGAAGGAGAAAAAGTTTTGAGGGGCATTTAAGCGCTATTTAAATAAGCCTCGAGCTTTCCTTCATCAAGTATAAGTACATATATTTTACTCCGAGAGCTTGGCCTCATTAGCACCGTACAGCATGGCGTATGCGTAACCTGTTTCGCTTATACCTGACACTTTCGCTTGTCCCTCTTTGGTGTTGTTATCTCTGCCCCCTGCCACATTGAAACTTTGTCAACATAAATATCAAAACAAAAACCATAATGTGTCCAACCCGTGTGACATTACACGTCCACTCACATCCACACATTCGCATCTACATTCACACTCACATGTGTGTGGGTGAAAAATGGTGACTGCTATAAATACAATTTGTATGGCGCATACAAAAACAAAAAAAAAATACCCCAGCAGCATGTGCATTCAACGCTTGGTGGACATCAAAAGAACAAACTATGCAAAAGCACTTTCTATAGAGTACGAGTTGTGGTGCCGTCAGGTGTATGGTGCACAAGAAGCGAATAAAAATGATGCTGAATGCGGATAATGTTTCAACGTGTCATATAAACCGCTGCCCGCATAAGTAGGCAACATATATTAAAACTGAAGTTGCATAAAATGGTTACCAAGGCGAAAGATAACCAGCAAAGATACTAAAAGATAGTTGTAGAGAACTACTGATTTTTGAAATTTAAAGCTATATAAGCATTCTTATAAATATTGAAGATACAAGATACATCTTGAAATTTGAAATTTTTATTTTAAAATTTGTTAATACCTAATTTAAATTGGCAATAGCATTCAACGGAATTTTTAAGCAAACAGATAGCCAAGGTATTCCATTTTCACAAATCAAAGGAGACAGTCCACATCTTTGGTTTAGCCAGATGGCCGACCACCTGTCTAACATGCATTTCTCATTTTTTTCCATTTGGATTTTTCTTTTTCCTGTTTTAAGAGGTCAAGGTTTTAAATTCTTTTTTTTATTTAGTGTGTTTAAACGCCTTGCAATGCTTTAAGCAAAAGTAATTTATTGCAATTTAGTTGTTGTTCAGGCCGTGTCCAATCAGTTATTTATTATATGGGTATTCCTGCATATTTATTTTTATTCTTTTTTCCTCTCTAAGAGCTGTCAAATTAATTGACACTATCAGCTGTGGCCATGACATGGAAGTGAATATAAATGACGCACATGGATGTAAACATGGCATGAAAAAGTACAGAAAAAATGGAGAAAAAATGAAACCAACTTGTTCTCGGCACATGCAACGTTGGGCTAGGTCAATTTTTACAAAAAAAAAAAATGCTTTTAAGGTAAAACCACAGGAGCTCGTACAAAAGTTTTCATCATGTGTTTGTGTGTGTGTGTGTGTGGCGGGGTTAGGTTTGCAATTCAATGATAAATTGTCTGCCAAAGCATTATTTTTACCTCTTCTTTAAAGTCCCATAATTAATTTTCCTTTTTAAATCGTTGGCACTTATCATCTCTAAGATATTTAAAAAGTTGCAATCGATTTATGCTGGTCAAATAGTCATAAAATTCACAGTGAAGCATATTAAATGCATCTGTATATTGCATAATAAGTTAGCAATCTTCCAACTTGCAACTGACTGCAACTTACACAGTTTCCATTGGCTTGACCCTTGGGAAAATAGACTTTCTTCATAGCCCGCTTGTTATACGGATTTTCTTTTGTATACTTGTTCTTTTTTAGTTTTTTCTTTTTTGCTTAACCTAATTGGGGGAGCGAAGGGACTCGTATCAGACTTGTGTCTTGGTGCCGCTGCTCATGTATATCTTATGTAAGCCCAGCTCATGTTTTCTTTTTGCTCTGTGAAATCCCGCAGGTGGCGTTGTGCGACAATCTGGAGTTGCCTTTCCGCGATGATAGCTTCGATGCGGTGCTCTCGTTGGCTGTGGTGCACCATTTCGCCACCACCGAGCGTCGAGTGCGTGCCCTTAGGGAGCTGGCCAGAATATTGCGTATCGGTGGACGGGTCGTCATCACTGTATGGGCATTGGAGCAACGACATCGTCGGTTTGAGTCGCAGGATGTGCTCATACCATGGCAGCCGCCAAAAAATCGCACTTTTACCTATTCCGATGAAGATGAAGAGGATGACTTTTTGCCACCTTATCATGCATATACCGAAGATTCAACGAATTCAAGTCGTTCAGCTGGAGATGGAGATAGTTCATCGTTGAGCTCATCGTCGCCTGGTGAATCCTGCTATAGTTTTGTACGGCGGGCAATACAAGTAAGACGACGATAAGAGAATCCCAAGTTTTTAACTAATATTAAAACTTTCCATTTCCATGTTTTGCTAGAAACTCGCTGGAGGACGTCGGCATGCTTGGTTTCTAGACTCCTGGACTTCCAAGGACACCAAAAACGATAGCAGTCTAGACTATGAGGATGCCAAAGATCTGCCCATCGAATTGCGGCGTCTAGAGGATTTCGAGGATTTTCCCGATCCACCATTATCGGCAGCGCTGAAATCTCGCAGTCTGGGCAGTATTCTACAACCGCCGCCACGGCAAATCGTACGTTCCCGATCAAGTGTACCCAGCCTGGGAGGTCCTCTGCTGCCCGGGGAAACTAAGGCCACAGCAGCCGCTGCTCTTTTGCTAAATGCACCCGATGGACAGCTAAATGGACGCCATTCGCCCACGACAACAGCCAGCGCCGGCAATACTCTGAGCCGGCGGCCGAAACTCATCAAGCAAAAGCAATCGCTCTGCGAAGATGATAACCATGTGACAGCCATTATGTCCTCTTCCTCCATAACGCCCGCCTTTCAAATGCTAAGTAGCTACAATAGTTCAAATGGAGGAGTCACCAGCAGTCTGTATACCCGTAGTGGATGCTACGCGTCCAACTTTCATCAGCATGTCTCCTCGGCGTCGACAGCGGCCCCACATCCAGTCCCAGTTGGAGCAAGTGCCAATCTGCGTAAGCAGAGTTCCCTCAATGAAGACCTGATGGCCTGCAATCGTCTGAGGGAAAAAGAGCGAGTCCGTAAACGCATCCAAAAGCAAACTTCCCTCAACGAAGCCTTTCTCTGCCGTTCGGCTATGTTCTCCAAACGGCTGCAGGTGATACGTGAAGGGCTAACAACAAGAATAAAGAGCTCCACTGGAAGTCTCGAACGGGTGACCAAGACAGGGATCAGCAAGTTAATGCAAAACATCAAAAATGTTCCCCAGCAGGCGTCTACTCCTCTCCAGCCGCAGGCCCAAATGGAAAAGTTGACTACTAACAATAATAATAGGCAGGTGGCTGTATCTCCGCATCAAATTCATCAACACCACCACCATCATCACCACCATCTGACGCATTTAGTACCCTCTAATGCCGCCGCCACATCAACTTCGTCTGCCACCTTAAGCGGTCCAGTGAGCTACTGCAGCAGCAGCTTGGAATGCAGTTTGCCCAATGTTTGCCACTGTAGTCAATACCAGCAGGAATGCGCCGCCTGTGCCGACAGCGACCAGAGCCAGACTCGTCGTCATTCTCGGGAATCGGGATCGGATTCCTCGAAAGACAGCAGTCTGCAGTCGGACACCAGTATCGAATCCGAGGATAGTTTCGCTTCGGTCATTTTCATACCCAAACCGGAACAGCATCAACAGCAATTGAACTATCAGCAGCAACATCAAAACTCTAACTCCAGTTCGAGCAATTCGTCCTCTAGCAATGGTCAAGCCAAAGCAGGTGGAACTGCTACCAACGCTGCTCACAGTCCCAGGCAGCCGCCCACAATGGGTATCACAACGGCGGCAGGAGCTGCGGGGACAACAATGATTCACTCTGTGCCAACTTCCCCACTGATAATGCCCTGCCCCCCGACTCCAGCCCACTCGCCTGCCGCAACCCAGGGCACAGTGACTTCCCCTCCCCAGACAATGGCAGCGGTAAGTGCCGCCATGGCAATTCTGACGCCTCCCACAAAGCCGGCTCGCTTTAACTTCGATGAGGCCCACATCAAGCAACAGAATCAACAGCACCAACAGCAACTGCAGCAGCAGCAAATACACAAGATAACACGTCAAACTATCAGAGATTTGCCTCCCATACCCAAATTCCGGAAGCAACAATCTTTGCCCATGCAACGACAAGCATTTCCAATAATCAGAAGAGCATCGGGTTCGGGATCTTCGACGACAGCAGCATTGGGTAGCAAGTTGCTTTCTTTAGAGCTATTCAATCCGGCAACCGATGACTTGGACAGTGACTCCAGTGAGCCCTCATCGCCTGACTCAATAGATAGTGTAATCAGTGCTCCCCGATCGGCCCAACTGGCACCTGGATCAGCAGAGAAAACGGCCACGGCGACGACGACGTCAGCGGACGAAAATGATGATTTGGCATCGATGATAAGCCGCCAACAGGAGCAATACCATAAAGGTGAATTGCAAATCAACAATCCGTCAATAGCCCAGGACAATGACGACGACATTATACTAAATTCAGACAGTGCTCCTTTGTTGCCGGAAAGGAGACAGAGTCGGGTGCAGGATTGTGCGGATTTCGCCGAGAAACTTTCGGCTCAATTGCAGCGAGAACTTGAGGATAAATGCAATCGCAATGAGTGCCGCAGCCTGGACGGGATTGGGGATCTGACAGAGTATTTGGCATCATCGGCTTCTTCATCGGCAAAGAAGCGTTCAAATGGCGATCTGAGTTCCTTGCGAGAGGAACTACGTGAGCGGCGCCTAATGCTGGCCAATCTATCAACTCAACCGAGTCTACAGCAATCACCCATTTCCTCATCCACTTCGTCTTTATCGTCACAGACACGTAGCTTTACCATCCATGAAGAAGATGGCGAAGAGGAGGAGGGAGTCGAGGAAGAAGATGAAAATGAGCCAAGTTTCTCGCTGGGCATCTATGAACATTGCAAAATCTCAAAATTCAACTATAAACGTAACTGTCATTATCAACTCAATCCGGAGACGGCTTATCTGCTGCAGGATGATGGCGATAGCGATGTAAGAGACGAAGAAGAAGAGGAAGAAGATGAGGTGACTGGCCTGGTTGGGCCTATACCCGAAGAAGAAGAAGATGCCGAGGCACTGGAAGCTCGCGGTGGTGACCAATTAGGTGAGGGCATGCTTGAATATGGTCAACGCCAGGTAAGACGTACAATTGGTGCCATTAAACAAGCCACGCCCTCCACCACCACCACCACCGGCAGTACCACAACAACAGCAGCCGCCTCCCCATCCTCGGGCGGGAGTGCAACACCAACAATAATGCAGCAGCGCCAACAGCCACCCACATCGGCTGACTCGCTTGAGCACTCGAATAGCTCTACCAACTCACTGGACAGTCCTTCCCAAGGTGGTGCCAGCACTCATCATCGCTACTATCATGTGTTTCGCGAGGGTGAGCTGGACGCCCTAATTAACCATCATGTGTCCAGTCTGCACATTGTTAGCTCCTATTACGAGCGAGCCAGCTGGTGTGTGGTGGCCGAAAAGGTTCAAGTGTGGACCATCTAAAGAAAAAGAAACAAAAAGCAAACCTTAACCCCCAACTCAACCCCCAAAGGAATTGTTAAATCTTAGTCTCTTATAAGTAGGGGAATATTCCCTGGCAAATAAAATTAAATAATAAAAATAAATTCAAGAAATTCAATTTCAAGAAATAAATTCACATTTAGCCATAAGACTCAATCGAATAGTAGACAACGCAAACTAAATTATACAAATTATGCTATAAACTTACAAATGTAAACTGATCTAATGACAACGATTTTGGTTTCTCTATTTTCCTCATCACACCTATATAAATACATATTTACATTGTTAAATATTATTTAAAAAAGAATCAAACGTCCACCTGCAACTCGATATACAAAGAAAATCCCCAAGATAATCTATATAAATGAAATAATAAAATGGCAATATCATATCTAGAAATATTCCGAAAGCTATCTAATTAAATATATATATCAATAACTGCATTTAAAGAAATATTCAAAAAATGAAGAAATAATCAAAACGAAAACACACTTACAAGCATAAATTTATATTAAAAAAAAAAATTAATATTTAAGGAACCTTCTTGAATTTCTTTCTGTTTACAATTTTGCTCACAACTTTTTTATCAAAGATTCGTTTTTCACTTATCCCAAAAATGGCCAATAATTCCAATTGTTAAACTTAAGCCTATGCCTAACGAAAGAAAATCACACGTTTTGTCAGTTATTTTGAAAATAACGCAAACATTATTAATAAAACTGAGTATATGTGAAGGAAAACTATATATATAATTAAATCTATACATGTATGTCTGCATAAACATCTGATATACTTATACCTTATATGCGACTGTAAATGTGTTTTTTAGATAGCTGCGAAACCAAACTTTATACTGTACAATATTAGAAAAATCGAAAAGACAAATACATTAGGTCATCACATGCATACACAATGAACTAAAGGATTAATAAAAACGATTTAGAACTATTACTGCTCGAAATGCTGAAACATTAAACATATATTATATTTAATTAAGTATTACTTTGCACAGCTCTCCAGCCTGAAATGAAACACGGAAATCAGTACAATACACAAACAAATAATGGATACGTGACACAGCTAAACAAGGATTAAATAAATTAAATGAAAACATTCAATAAAATTAACAAAACTACTTGCATTCAAATGTGGAATTTTTTATTGGAAGTAAATGTAGATCTAAAAATATTCAAAGCATTTTCAGCCGCAGTATGAACCTAAGAATATTTTTTGAATTGAGCGGTTAGACTTACCACCCACACACTAAATCAGTGGCGCCGCCTATAAACTAAACAGCGAAAGGAATACAGGGAACGAAACGGAATAGCGGGAGTGCAAATGTTGTTTTCTGTTTGTTGTCTGAGCTGGATATTTTATAAAAATTTGTTAAAAATGCAGTAAAATGGCTACGCAAAAACCTGGCGAATGGGCAAGTGCCCTGCTGGCACGATTTGAGGATCAGGTGAGTTGGGTACCACTTGCAGCAACCCCGAAATTCCTCAAAATACTTACATTGCAAATCGGCTTGGAAAAAATGTACCTGCTGTTGCCTGTATAGTATATCGGGAAGCAGGTTGGTGTGGGGGATGGAGAGGGAGGCAGCCTCTTCATGAATGAAATGGAAATAATCAATTAAATGCGCGTTCCTTTTGTGCAGCTGCCAAACAAAATCGGACCTTATGGCACTCAGGCCAGGATGAGCCAGGATCAACTGGTGGCTTGCTTGATCCACATTTCACGCTATCGATTCTCACTGGTCATATCGGGTCTGACCAAAATGCTGCAGCGTGTTAATGAAGCGGTAAGAATTAAGTATATAGTTAAACTTTCTTTTAAATAAATTTCTTGCTCCCTGCTATAGGCCCTGCAAAATCGTCATGAGCCAGAACGATGCTACTTTGAGTCCCTGGTTATTATCTTGACCACTCTGGAACGATGCCTGACCAATCAGACAAAAGACACGGCACGGTTCGAGGAGGCCATGAATGTGAAACTATTACTACGAGAAATTTCACAATTCGTGGATGTGCAGAGCGATAATAACCCAAATGCTGCCCAACTAAAGGCTTTGGCGTCAAAAGTTTTGTTTGCCTTATCCCAGAATCATTTCTCAGCAGTGTTCAACCGAATCTCGGCCCGAATACAAGAGCTAACTTCGTGCACAGAAGAGAACCCCGATTACAACGACATCGAATTAATCCAGCACATTGACATGGATATGTTAAAACTGACCAAGCTATTGCAGGGTAATTTTTACAAATACTTGAGTAACAGGATTTCATTACCGATTTATTTTATTTAAACAGAAACTATTACGAAGTTTCGTTCGAAGCGTGCACCGCCATTGATATTGCTTTATTCCTTGGAGAAGGCCATTTGGAATTGGATTGAATATCATCCCCAAGAATTTCAAGATCTACAGCGAGGCACCAATCGGGATATTTCCACGTTAGTCCAAAAATTCTAATTTTCTTTCATTTTTTACATTTCATTGTTATTTAGGTGCTGGGAGCCCCTCCTGGATTTTGTTGAATATTTCAAAACTGAAAACAAAAAGAGTAAAACTCTAGTCTGGCCTCTGCAAATGCTGTTGTTGATTTTAAATCCATCCAGCTTGGAGGCCACTGTCAATGAGCTCCAACAATCAGAGAAGGAAAAGGACAACAAGGATAAAGCCCAGTCAAAGTCCACCCAATCGGCCTCACGAGATAAAGATTTCTCAGCCAAGCAATTCATAGAGAGTATTAAGCGTGGTCTCGGCCAGCATTCGCCATCGAAACAGGTTACCGAATCATCCGCTATTGCATGTGTCAAGCTCTGCAAGGCCTCCACCTACATCAACATCAACGATTCAAATAATGTCGTCTTCAAACTGGTCCAATATTTTATAAACGATCTAAAGGCCTTACTTTTCAATCCTGCCAAGCCATTTTCCCGTGGACAGGGCTATAATTTTGCAGACATTGAGCTAATGATTGACTGCTGGGTGTCATGCTTTCGAATCAATCCGCATAATATTGAGGCATTGAAAGTGTGCCTAAATCTATCCTCGCCACAGGCATATCATTTTGTAATCGTTTGCTCCCTGCTACGGTAAGGATTTTTAGATAATTTACCAAATATTTTCTCATTTTAATAATTTTTCTTTTAGTTTGGCCCACATCTATGTAGATTTTCGGCTGCAGAATAAAAATCCCTTCCGCATTGTCAACCAACCACGTTTATCCTGGTGGCCACAAACGGATGTTGTACACTACCGTTCAGCGGAATTGCGAGCTCTTTTCACGGATACTTTAAACAAGGCCACACAAGGCTATATAGCGCATACGCCATTGCGATACATTACCTCACTGACACTTAAATCTAAAGATACACAGAAGGGTCTAACTCGAGCCGAGGAAGGGCCTGCCCATAAGATGCTATTGCTATTGCTGGTTAGGCTCATTCACGCCGATCCGACATTGCTGCTAAATACGCAGGGCAAGGTTGCCCATGAAGTGCAGAGCTCAACGTTGGAATTAATCAACGGATTGGTCAGTCTAGTACATCAAACAACCATGCCGGATGTGGCTCAAGAGGCCATGGAGGCTCTGTTGGCCCTGCACGCACCCGAGAAGATTGAAGTGTGGAACCCAGAGGCACCAATCAACACATTCTGGGATGTTAGCTCACAGGTTCTGTTCTCCATATCGCAAAAACTCATCCAGCATCAGATAGCCAACTATACGGATGTGTTGAAGTGGTTACGTGAAATTCTGATTTGCCGCAATACGTTCCTACAGCGTCACAAGGATTATGCCCATGTTGGCAGCCAAATAGCGATTTGTAAGCAGGCCCACATCAAAATGGAGGTGGTCTTCTTTATGTATTTGTGGAGTGTGGATTTGGATGCTGTCCTCACATCGCTCTCTTGCTTCGGCCTTCTGTGCGAAGAGGCAGAAATTTGCTGTAGCTCAGATGAATTGACAGTCGGTTTTATTATGCCAAATTACCACATCTATCAAGAGCTAGCACAATTGTCCACATCGGCCACAGATACCCGAATCTGCTTCTTTGATAATAGCCATGGCAACGTTCTAAGTCGTCTCACTCTGCAGAAGCGCATCATGACTCTATTACGAAAAATTGAGCATTGTGTCCATGGTGTTCAGCCAGCCTGGGAAGAGACTTTTCGCAACTGGGAGGTGTCTAGCAAGGTGCTACAAACGTATCCTAAATGCAAAGGAGAAGACGCCCAGGCCGAGGTTTTTCATCGCGGCATGGGCAAACGACGGGCAAGCCATCAGAGTTCAGAACATGACCTTGAGGAGCAAATCAACGAATGGGCCAACATGACCTGGTTCCTTTTAGCTCTTGGCGGAGTTTGTTTGCAGAAACGGAACAGCAGCCGTCAGATTTTAATGCAGCAATGCCAGAACAATGTTTCCTTAGGATCTTTGGCACAGAATTCTCTCTACTCGAGTTCTACAAGTTCCGGGCACGGCTCATTGCATCCAAGTACGATTTCGCTGACTGCCATACCAGCAGCACCGCCCCAAGATTGCAGCTATTGTCCTGTTACACAGTGAGTTCCAAAAGTTTAAAGTAAACAATAAATTCTAATCAAATTCGTTTCTAGGTTTATTGGTCAGCTTTTACGCTTGTTGGTCTGCAGCAATGAGAAAATCGGTCTCAATATACAAAAGAATGTCAAGGAGCTAGTGGGCGAAGAGATGTCCACCCAACTATATCCCATACTCTTCGATCAGATTCGCGCCATTGTGGAAAAATTCTTTGATCAACAGGGACAAGTGAATGTCAATGTTACCGACATAAACACCCAATTTATTGAGCATATAATCTATATAATGAAATCCATTCTGGATCCAAAGGCCAGCAAAGACCCCAATAACGACCAACCATCGCCATCAGAACATTTGGGAGTGACCAGCATTGAAGGTCTGATGTTGGGCGTAGTCCGCTATGCTCGCTATCTAGACATGACAGTTTTTGCCATTCGAATCAAGACGAAACTCTGCCAACTGGTGGAAGTAATGATGAAACGACGCGACGATTTGGCTTTTCGACAGGAGATGAAATTCCGTAACAAATTGGTCGAATATCTAACTGATTGGGTCATGGGCACATCGCACCAGATTGCACCGCCCAGCTCTGCTGATGCTTCCATATTGACCAACACCTCTTTGATATTTCGTGATTTGGATCAAGCCTGCATGGAAGCAGTGGCCGCTCTACTGCGGGGTCTACCCCTCCAACCAGAAGAGTCGGATCGTGGCGATCTAATGGATGCCAAGAGCGCACTGTTTCTAAAGTACTTCACCCTGTTCATGAATCTTCTTAACGATTGCATAGACAGTTCGGAGGCCGAGAAGGAACTGAATAATACCCCTCTATTGCCGCCAAGACCACGTATGGCTGCAGGCAAATTAACAGCCCTAAGGAACGCCACCATTCAAGCAATGTCTAATTTGCTGGGTGCCAACATTGATTCAGGTCTTATGCACTCAATTGACCTGGGCTATAATCCAGATTTGCAAACCCGTGCAGCTTTTATGGAGGTGCTAACCCAAATTCTCCAGCAGGGCACTGAATTCGATACTCTGGCTGAAACGGTGCTCGCAGATCGCTTTGAGCAGTTAGTTCAACTTGTCACAATGATCAGTGACAAGGGTGAGCTTCCCATTGCCATGGCTCTGGCCAATGTGGTGACAACCTCACAAATGGATGAATTAGCCCGTGTCCTAGTGACTCTGTTCGACGCCAAACATTTGCTCTCACCACTGCTATGGAACATGTTCTATCGCGAGGTTGAGGTCTCCGACTGCATGCAGACGCTATTTCGCGGAAATTCATTGGGCAGTAAAATCATGGCCTTCTGTTTTAAGATCTATGGGGCTAGTTATCTTCAAATGCTGCTTGAACCATTGATACGTCCACTTCTGGATGAGCAGGAGGAAACCTGTTTCGAAGTGGATCCCGCTCGATTGGACCCAAGTGAAGATATCGAAGAGCATCGCAATAACTTAATAGCCCTCACACAGAAGGTATTCGATGCCATTATAAATTCATCGGACCGATTCCCGCCTCAGTTGCGTTCCATGTGCCATTGTCTGTATCAAGTGCTAAGCAAACGATTCCCTAATTTACTTCAAAACAACATTGGAGCAGTGGGCACTGTGATTTTCCTGCGATTCATTAATCCAGCCATTGGTAAGCAACAAGTATTCTAACTGTTGTTGTCATCTAATATTAAATTATTTTGTTATTCTAGTTTCCCCCCAGGAGCTTGGTATTGTAGACAAACAAGTCCACAGTTCTGCGAAGCGTGGCCTGATGCTTATGTCGAAAATCCTTCAGAATATAGCTAATCATGTGGAATTCTCCAAAGAACAACATATGCTCTGTTTCAATGACTTCCTGCGCGATCATTTCGAAGCTGGTCGTCGTTTCTTTATCCAGATTGCTTCTGATTGCGAGACTGTGGATCAGACATCGCACAGCATGAGTTTTATTTCGGATGCGAACGTTTTGGCCTTGCATCGCTTGCTTTGGACGCATCAGGAGAAGATTGGCGACTACCTATCGAGCAGTCGGGATCACAAGGCAGTGGGCAGACGTCCTTTCGATAAGATGGCCACACTATTGGCCTATCTAGGTCCACCAGAGCACAAACCAGTCGATTCCCACATGATGTTCAGTTCATATGCTCGATGGAGCTCCATAGACATGTCCTCGACGAATTTCGAAGAAATTATGGTTAAACACCAAATGCACGAAAAAGAAGAATTCAAGACATTAAAGTCAATGAATATTTTCTATCAGGCGGGTACCAGTAAGTCCGGTTACCCTGTATTTTACTATATTGCAAGGCGTTACAAGTGAGTACGAATGTTATAATATACATAGAAGTTATTTCACATGGATTCTTTTACAGAATTGGCGAAACCAATGGCGATCTGCTTATTTATCATGTTATTCTCACACTTAAACCCTTCTGTCATTCTCCCTTTGAGGTGGTTATTGATTTCACTCATACCTGCTCGGATAACCGATTCCGTACTGAGTTTCTACAAAAATGGTTCTACGTCCTGCCCACTGTGGCCTACGAAAATGTTCATGCTGTGTACATCTACAACTGTAATTCATGGGTGCGTGAATATACCAAGTTTCATGATCGCATATTGGCCCCATTGAAGGGCAACCGGAAGTTAATGTTCCTGGAGTCACCAAACAAACTCACTGATTACATTGATGCCGAGCAACAAAAATTGCCGGGAGCCACTCTCTCATTGGATGAGGATCTTAAGGTGTTTAGCAATGCCCTGAAACTAAGTCATAAGGACACAAAAGTGGCCATTAAAGTTGGTCCCACCGCCCTGCAGATTACATCAGCTGAAAAAACCAAAGTCTTGGCACATTCTGTTCTTCTCAACGATGTCTACTATGCCTCAGAAATTGAGGAGGTTTGTCTGGTGGATGATAATCAGTTCACCTTGTCCATTACCAACGAGAGTGGCCAATTGAGTTTCATACACAACGATTGTGATAATATTGTCCAAGCCATCATACACATACGAAATCGCTGGGAACTTAGCCAGCCCGATTCAGTGACAGTGCACCAGAAGATACGACCCAAGGATGTGCCAGGCACTCTGCTAAATATGGCTCTACTTAACTTAGGATCGTGTGATCCGAATTTGCGGACGGCTGCTTACAATTTACTTTGTGCTTTGACTGCCACCTTTGACCTGAAAATTGAGGGACAACTGCTGGAGACCCAAGGTCTGTGTATACCCTCCAATAATACCATATTTATCAAATCGGTTAGCGAGAAGCTGGCTACAAATGAGCCACACTTAACGCTGGAGTTTCTTGAGGAATCAATTCAGGGATTTCAACGTAGCACTATTGAACTGAAGCATTTATGCTTGGAGTACATGACACCCTGGCTAAAGAACCTAGTCAAATTCTGTAAATCCAATGACGATGCCAAAAAATTGAAGGTGTCACAAATTTTGGATAAACTCATTTGTCTTACGATTGACCAAAAAGAGATGTATCCCTCAGTCCAGGCGAAAATCTGGGGATCTGTTGGACAAATACCAGAGCTAATTGACATGGTTCTGGATAATTTTCTGCACAAGTCTATTACCTATGGCTTGGGTTCACCGCAGGTGGAAATTATGGCCGATACTGCTGTGGCTTTGGCCTCGGCCAATGTCCAACTAGTTTCCAAGAAGGTTATTACCCGTATGTGTCGAGTTATGGACAAATCTTGCACGAACCCCACCCAATATTTAGAGCAGCATATGATGTGGGATGATATTGCGATTTTGGGACGCTATCTACTTATGTTGTCCTTTAACAATTGCCTAGACGTGGCCACTTCAGTGCCATATCTCTTCCACACTATTACATTTCTAGTCTGTTCGGGTTCTCTCTCCATGCGAGCTTCCACCCATGGTCTGGTGATTAATATTATTCACTCACTTTGTACCTGCACAAATCCGTCATTCTCGGAGGAGGCTCAACGCGTCCTGCGTCTATCATTGGATGAATTCTCTCTGCCAAAATTCTATTTACTTTTTGGCATCAGCAAGGTTAAGTCTGCTGCAGTCACCGCTTTCCGTTCCAGTTGCCGTCATCCCACAGATAAGTGGCTAGGAAATGAAAGAGTAACCCAACCCCTGCCCGCTGATCGAGAACGCTTGTCGCTGCCCTCGCTGGAAGTAATTACAGATGCATTGCTCGAGATCATGGAGGCCTGCATGCGTGATGTTCCTGACTGCGAATGGCTTAACATTTGGACTTCGTTAGCACGTAGCTTCGCCTTCTGCTATAATCCCGCCTTGCAACCTCGAGCCCTAATCGTTTTTGGATGCATTAGCAAGAGTGTAACGGATCATGAAGTGAAGCAATTACTACGCATACTAGTCAAGGCTCTAGAGTCGTTCAATGATTTAATTCTGATTGAGGCTTTGGTCATGTGCTTGACCCGCATACAACCTCTCCTACGTCCTGAATCGCCCATACATCGGGCTCTATTTTGGGTGGCCATCTCAGTGCTGCAGCTAGACGAGATTACCCTTTATGCTGCTGGTCTGGCTCTATTAGAGCAAAATTTGCACACGCTCAAATCTCAAGGATGCTTCGACAGAACGGAGACAATAGCCGAAGTTATGATGCAGACCCGCGAAAAGTTGGAATGGCATTTCAAGCAGCTCGATCATGCCGTCGGTCTTTCATTTCGCAGTAACTTCCATTTCGCTTTAGTAGGACATCTCATAAAGGTGAGTAAATCCAATGAATAAGAAGAATCTGTATATTCATTTGATGTTTCTTTTCTCACCCAGGGTTTCCGCCATCCAACGCCAACAACCGTATCACGTACATCCCGTGTTCTCACTATGTTATTGGGCATAATTGCCAAGCCTCTGCATCGTGACAAATTCGAAGTCACGCCGGACAGTGTGGCCTATCTAACGGCTTTGGTAGCCGTCTCAGAGGAGGTTCGATCCCGATGTCATGTCAAACATGCTTTACCCCGCTGGCCAGCCGATTTAGGTGGCAGTGTAGAGAACGGCGAACTAGCTAATGGTGCAATGCAGGCCGTGAGTTCATACAATAGAGATTCGAAGTTTAGAACTAATGATATATACCTTCGCAGATTGGTCAGCCTTTGTCACGTCGGCAGAAAAGCTGGGATATCCTAGATCAATCGGCATTACAATTTGCCCGCCAGCACAAAGTACCCACACTTCAGGTGAGTTCTTCCGCTTCAGCAAGGAAACGGTCTTAGTAGTGTATACTCTCTCTATATCTCTCAGACTCCAAAAAGAAATCCTCAAAATTCGTTGTACAAAAGTTGTTATAACCAATTGCTATAGTAACTTTAGTACACACATACATATATTTAAATATATATTTGATTCTATATATACCTCTACCTATACCTATACCTATACCTCTACATTGTATCCCGCCTATCAACTATCTACTATTACTTATCTATTGAGATCAGCCTTTGCATAACTAATAATCGTTCAATGATTTTTTCTTATCTTCTTTTATGTTTTGTTGAAAACAAACTACAAACTTAAAAACCGTAACATATATACATACATATCACAATTATTCTATTTCTACATACCTATATATATTTACTCGTATATCTACTGTATTTGCCTGCTGATTTATATCTACTTACATTTAATCGATGCCTGTAATTCCTTATTATATTGATATATTTATATATATATATATATTTACTTAATTACTTACTACTTGCCATGCATGTACTTTGATTTTTCATATAATTTGTTTATCAAACAATCAACACCAACACGAAAAAAATACAACTCTGACTCTCATCGACTCGCAGAATGCGCGAGTTTTATTCAAAACTCAACGTTCGTTTTCGGTACCCACGACCAAAGATCCGAATAATGCAACCGGCATCGAAGAACGTCAGGTATATTTACTCTAAACCTCTAAAAACCAAAAAAGAAACTTCCCACTAATCCCTATTTTAAGTCCACTACTAAAAAATAATTAGACACCTCAATTCAAACTAGAAATCAGTTAAGAATATCCTCTTTTTTGTTAATTATTCTGCATTGCTGCCACCTGAATGCTCCATATGTCATACGAATCAATAAAGCACATTTCTTTCTTATTCTTGCACCCCCATATATGCCACTATACAAGTATACCTATTTATCTCTCAGTGTAAACTTAGTGTTTTTTTTTCTCGGAGTTTGTTAACTGATGAAACAATAGAATTTCATTATGTGAACATGCGCGTATCCAAACTCGATTTATTCTCTTATACACCCAATTAAAAAAATCTCTGATAATTTACAGGAACGAGGCTCCCGCTCTTCAGTGTCGAATGAATCGAATGTTCTGCTTGATCCAGAAGTGTTACCCGATCTGTCCATCCAAGCCTTGGTCCTTACTGTATTGGCCACTCTAGTCAAATACTCATCGGATGAGGGTGAAACACGTGTACTATATCAGTATTTGGCCGAAGGTTCTGTCGTCTTTCCCAAGGTGTTTCCCGTAATGTAAGTCAAATTCTAGAATAATCTTCAGAAAAGTTTTCTATAACATTTTTGATTTCTCAGTCACTCGTTGTTGGATCAGAAAATCAACAATATATTATCGGTCTCGCATGATCAAGTTGTACTCAACTCTGTGCAAAATATCATACAGAATATGCTGGCCAGCGAAGACCCATCACAACAGCAATTGCATTTCTTGCAAAGCTGCGGATTTGGTGGTCTATGGCGTTTTGCTGGACCTTTTACCAAGGTAAATAGACGGTATATAGAGAGTCGCATTTGCATATCATATTTTTCATTGTATAGTACAACATGATGGGGGAATCTTCCGAATTATTTGTCAACTGTTTGGAAGCCATGGTAGAAACATGTTTGCCAGGTGATGAAACAGCTCCGGTTCCACCCTCGCCGCGTCCCTATAATCTTAGTTCCAGCTTAAGTAGCCTGACCTTGGGTTCTCCTACGGATAAGGGTATGTATCCTTGTGAATCGTTTCTACCTTTCAGAAAAGAATTTTAGTTGCTTTAGTGTTCCTTTATAGCATTATTAATCGTAATGAATTAATTTAATATTTAACATTTTCTTTATTACACCACAATTTTTGCGACACAATATATACGAAACTATCTACCTAAATACATATATAGCATTCTCATCGGAATCATTAGATTTTTATGATAATTGCGCAGGCAGCGTTAGCAGCCTACGTCGCGCCTCACACAGCAAATCACGCGCCAAGCATCGAATTAACGAAAGTCCATCACACAGCAATAATTAACCCAAAAACATTCGCAAAAAACCAAAAAAAAATTAATTTAAAGTATTGCCAAACTAAAAAAGATTCTAAACAAATTCTATATACATACATATTATCAATTTAACCTTGTGTACTTAACTAAGAATTAATTCAAACAAATATGAGAAAACCACAAAACAAAAGGCAACAAAATTGTACAAAATCGAATGTATTTTGATTAATATTAGCCAAAGCATTTCAATTGTTATAAAACAAAACAAAAACAAAAAGAAGCAAAACACCAACAACAACTTACAAGAGTTGAAGACAAAATGCACTTTTACTCTGTACACACGAACAAAAAACAAAAATATTGGAATTGAGTATTAAACCAGAAATTGGGAATTGTATTAATCGATATACTATACTTATTGGTACCTTGAAGCATTTACAACATTTTTGTCCAACATAAGTATAGGATTGTTGAGAAATCGAAATTTGTTTAAATGTGTAATCAATTTCGACTTTACATAAAACTTGGCTAATTCAATGTTTGTTTGCAGCCATTAAAATTTGCTTAACTGTTTTTAAAGTTATAAACAATTTCAATCAAGTTTCTTTGGAAAGTCACTGGGTCACAAGAAAAACATTTGATGAGATCAACAATCCTATACAAAATGCATTATTTATATACATATATCGTATAGATCTTCAGCACTTTATAGCATAAATGTAGTTGGTCATGTCATGAACACATTTTGTTATACGATAATTATAACGATATATTTTGCTATTTAATTCAGAAACCAGAAATAAATTCAAAATCAAAATGCTTGCATACTATTACAGAAACTGTTAAAAAACAAAAACAAAAGAAATTAAAAATACTGAAAATTCCTAATAGAGTTTTACTAACATATGTAGATCTATTATATACATATATATATATATTAAACTATATATTTATTGTACTGTTTTTGCATGCCAATATTAATCCAACAAAAGATGAAAACTTATAGCAAAGAATACTCATTTATATTGATGTAGCTTTAAATAGTAGTTTAAATTATTCACAATAGAACAAGCTAAACAGAGCAAAAGATACAGCGAGATTTTATATTATATTTTTATTGCATATTAAAATAGTTTTAATATATAAAATAGAAAATATTTGTAAGCGAATCAGCAACATTTAATTCAGTTCATTAATTACCCACTTACATATATCCCTGACAACTTTGAATATTACTTTTGGCCAAGAGTTTAAAACAGAATGCGAAGACTCTGAAGACTATAGAAATCTTGAACCGAGCACCTTAATGACGTAAATAGATATAGCTATGTCCGATTAAACACAAGTCACAATTATATGTTTCCTTTTTATGTCAACTCCCAATAAAAGTTGTAATAGCTAATTTATTATACTATTATCGATCAACTGAAATCAAATACACTTTGTGATTATGAATAATCGAACGTGAAAAAGGTTTCCCAGCATTAGCTTTCTTGTTTAACAAGATGCATTACAAAACATAGTACTCATTAATCGTCTGTTTTGTGTACTTCCGTTTGACACTGCCAAATCACAGTAATAGACACAAGGTTAATTAATAGTTTTTTATAAGACACACACTTTTTGCATCACTGATGAGCCAGTAAAGATTTAATAAATAGGTTAAAGAATATGAATAATTATAATGTATAATATTTTTTTTCTATGATTGTTTATATATACATACATGAGTCAAAGCTTTAATATTGGTTGCTTGGTCAAAAGTATTTGAATGAAAACTTCGGCAGAGCCGTAGATAGCCCTCCTATCCGCTTTTCATTTTATCCCCTTCTTGTGTAATTTTTAATTTTCACTTTATATATATGTTCCGATCTTATTTTTCAGCTGCATGAATAACAACAACAACAAATCCGCGCACTAGACGTTCTACACTAATTGCTAAAGTAATCCGTTTCTTGAATCTGTTTAAAAAATGTTTTTAAACCCAACACCAAAAAAAAACTGAAACTAAGAATATATTCAAACGAACAAATGAATGAAACAAATAAAACTCACCTCAAAGTTAGTAACAAATTATCGTACAAAATTCACCACAAGAGAAAATTGTAAAAAACAAAAACAAGATGAAAATGTGTATAAAGAAAAAAAAACATAAAATACTGGAACGAAACAAACGAGATTTTTAGGTACATAAATATATAAACATACATACATGCATATATTTTTTAAAACGATCATTATATCGAATCTGAATTGTATTCGTATGTAGATTTGAAATTTGTAATTTATTTACTAAGCACGTACAACACCAAGTTCACCAGTTCCTGTAAAGACCATGGACTTGACCACAAAGATTAACACTAAGAAGAGACATAAGAACCGCGATATGAAACGATAACAACAAAAACCAAAAAGCTTTAAAATATCGGAATGCCATAAATGCCGCATGCCGCCTTTTAATTGTTTTGTATAACAACATGGAGAATCTCCCAGGACACCCTCAGCCCACCCGCAATCTACAAGTATCAAATTTCGCAATTTAAATGCATTTATGTTGTGTTTTTAATTTTTCTGTTTTCCTTGTTTCACTAGACTGTTTTAGTTTTCAATTAATTCAGAAATATTTAGTTAGGAAATGAAAAATCAAAAGGAAAAATGTGGTTAATCATTTGATTATTGGAATCTTGTGAAACACAGTATCTCAAAGTCGGCGGCCCGACTTAATAAATATAATTTACTTTTTTTCTTCAATAAGCTCATCCCAATTTATCATTAAATGATGCACTAATTTATTTTTATTTCCATTATCCATTGCTTATCGTTTTTATCCGTTATTGCAAAAATTGTAGAAGCACGAAAATCTCTCCACTCAATCCATAAATATACTATTTGGAAATTAAGTTCTGTCCAATTTAAAATGCTAGATTTAAGTCGAACAAAACCAACAAAGTAAAATGTTTTAAACGAAAATAGATAGATAAAATAAGTTACACATTTGTACCTCTTATTACAACTACAAACGCAACAATTCATTTGTATTAATCCGTTACACATTTTTGAATTAAATCTTTTTTTTTTTGCTTTGTTTTTTTATATTGTTCATTATTAGCACGAATCGAACATTAAAAAAAAAACAAACAACAAAGCAGTTAATTTTGCCTAGCTAAAACATAATCTACTTGTATTTGTATATGTGTGTGTTGCTATATGTGTATTTTACGAAATTTGTATTAGAAAATGAATAACATTAATATTAAATATGTATATCCTTGTAAAAACCAAAAATTAAACATATTTCAAATACCACGTTTACGAAAAGTTAAATCGTTCATTGTATCGAACAAATAAACGTACTTTTACATAATTAAAAAATAAAACAAAAAAAAATGTGCTTGTTTTGTTATGTCTTACGTGGAATATTTCAGACTCTTTGACAAAACATATTAAATATATAATTATTTCCTGTATCCTGCGGCTTGTTAGAGGCATGATTTCTAAATTTCGGATTTTTTAATTTAGCGAGCTTTAATTTAATGAACACTTATCGGATTTTTGAATTAAAGGAATTGCCGAAGCATAGTTATGACTTTTCAGTGGGAGAAAGGGGAAGGAAAATGATGGTTTTACTGAGTTTCCCGGACATGGTTACCTTGTTTACAGAAATAAACAACTTCGTTTCTAGAGTGTATTCTAAATAGAAGATAGTAAGCTGAGAAATCGATTTCTCAGTTTTTATTCTAATTATTTTTGAGACTCACTTCCGAAAGTGAGTTCCATGTGTAAACAAGGGAGAGAAATAAAATTGGAAAACGTTTAAAAAGTAGCGAAAAAATGTCTTTTTTCGATAATCCAGAACAATTGAAACAGTTGCAAAATCTCTTGAATCCGCGTCGAAATCGTCCAGGTGACGACAGTAGCTGCAGCGAAGATGAGGATGAGTCCCTGGTGGCGCATAGACTAAGTAAGTGAAGTTTTTAGAATACAAATTAAGTGCACCGAATAACAGTACGTATTAGATCCGGGTAGCATAGGGTCGGGGTCATCCCAGACCAAGAAAAAAAACAAGAAGTCGCCTAATTTAGTGACTACTCCTCTGGAGGAGAAGCCAAAGCAGCAGCCAACAAACTTGGAAGAATGGCAAGAAGAGCAAGAACGGCTAGATGCCGATGAGCTGGAGACTCGGAAATGTCCGGAATACACAATGACTTATCGTCAGGCTGTGGGTACCGAAGATGTCTTTCTGCAGGTAGAAAACTTATTGCCTATTGTGTAACGAATTAGACAGTAATTTTGTTTTTAAAATGCTCGTTTAGATGGGAAACCGAACAGGTGCTTCATCTAGCTGTGAAGACCTGATCCTAGAGATATCCCTGCCCGATGAGGATATGGCCGCCGAAAAAATGAACCTGAGCCTACAGGAAACTGAATTGGATCTGGGCACTACCTTGTATCGCCTTAAGCTTGCCTTACCACATCCCGTTGACGTAGATCGATGTCAAGCAAAGTACGATGTCGAACTTCAAAAGTTACGTATAATTTTGAGATTGCGTAGGGAATTGGACTATGTTAATTTCTAAGTACAACATTTACAACGCATTAATTGACATCATGATTCTTAATTTACAAGACCAACAATCCCCCTATGTTCTCTGTTTAACCGGTATTTAATCATTACTATTTAATAGAATTCAACTTCAGAGCTGTTTCGAGTTTTTCTAAATTATCAGGTAGAGACATAGTTCGATTTTTTTAAATAAATTGATTTGCAACATGCAAGAGTTTGATTTTTCTACATCATTAAATCCTGGACAGAATATAATATATATATATATATATTTATTCTTTTTTTGTAAATATAAAAGTTTTCGTTGAAAATGGTTTACTAGAAATCCTTTATAGTCGCCGGACGTATTTAAAAGATTTATTTATATATGAATCCGCAGATCACAGATTTCAATTTATCATTTTTTATTAACTTAAGTTTTAGGTTAATGACAACAGATTTTTAGTGTTTTTAACTATCGTGGCCACACAAAATGGAAAATTCCAAATTTCAATGCTATCTGCTATAGATGTTCAAAATGTTTATTATTATGTTTAAGTATGCCAACCCAATTTATGTAATATATGAGAAATATAAAAAATGAAATGTGTGGTAAAGTAATAAACTTTGATGCCATAGCTTCCCTAGCATGGCGATCCCTTAATCAGTTATCTGATTATATATAAATTAAATATATAAAATTAAATAAAGCCAGCAAATCCAAAATAACTTGGGTCAAACAATTTGAAATGCAAATTTCGATATTATCCGCTTAGATTCATATAAAACAAAACATTGGAAACCACTTTAAACTTACATTCTAAAAATATATATATATATAGATATAGGATTTTCACTTTGATCTTAGAAACATTAAGACATGTGTGATGATAGAGAAGAATGAATCACTTATTTCTGAGAAAATATCGATATAGGGTATTTTTTTGTGCTCCTCTAGCTCCACTAGCTCCTGTCGTGGTTGCTGCTGGAGGGGATGGGGCAGTTGTTGTCGCTGCCGATTGTTCAACGGCTGCCACCAATGAACTACTCCAGGTAGCAATTAGCTCGCTTTGCAGCTCCATGGGCAGTTCATTAAAGACTTGGGCATCTACACCAGCTGGACAGGCAATTCCTGTTAAAGCACCACTGGTGGAAGATGAAGCTGCAAAGCAAAGCGGCACTGTTGTGGGCGTAGAAGAAGCACTCATTGGAGTGTCATCCATGGGTGACGGCAGAGGCGATGACGTTGTTGAGCTAGCATTGGAACTAAGACGGCTGGCAGTGCGCGTGGAAATGACTCTAAGGCTACCATCGATGCGATTGAGCAGGGTATTGGGCGGTTGAATGGTGCGATGGCGTGTGGCAGGATTACCTCCAGCTGACCCTCCGATTACTCCTGTGGATGTGGATGTAGGCGGTGTGACAGGCGACATAGGAAAGTCCTTTTCACTGTCGCGAGAATTGAGACGTAGATCACACACACGCAATTTACTAGGAGAGGCCACATCGGTAGCAGCAGTATCCACGGCCAGGCGGCTCCGCTTGGATACCAACAGACGTCCAAAGCGACTCTTTTTAGGCGAAGGCTCCACTTCTGTCTCGGAAAAGTCACTGAAATCGGAATTAGTCGCTGCCGATTCAGATCCATTGTCCAGAAGCATGGGCACAGGGGATGCTGTTGTGGCGCGACGCCTATAGAACTGATCGCTAGGTTTGAACGTGGTGGGGGATGAGCGAAAGGCGATTTCATCTGATTGGGCGGTTGGACTCTCTGCCGTGGGGCTCGGGAGACTTGTATTGGTTAGCGAAGTAATTGACTGAACTTCCAGATCGGCCTTCTTAATAAGGAAATTTGCTATTGAGGATGAGCCAACTTTGCGCTCTTGAAACTTAGAAAAGGCCAATCCAATCAGGGTGATGTTGAAGGGTTTGCTTAAGTCCACAATACGCTCGAATAGACGCATAATAATCTTAAGTAGCTTCTCCTGGGCTCCATCGGCCAACTGCACCCGACAGCTACCTGTTTCACCGGAGCACATGGACGACTTGAAGAGGGAGGGCAAAATATTAGCCTGTTTGGTTTCCCGATGACTGCTCTTCTTTTGGGCATCAAATTTTCTGAGCACCACCTTGATAGCTATGGGAATGCGTCCGTCTTCGGCCACCTAAACGTAATCGAAAGGAAATGATTTAATATGAGGAAGCGAAGATATATCACACTGAGTATCCTTACCTGTTCTACCAGCCTCATTAGTAGCATGCGAAATTTCTCTTCCACATCACTGCTAATTGAGATCGGCTTGCAGGCATCTTCCATGCCGATGCTTTTTGGTTTCCCAGTTGGACGTACTGCACTGACATCTCGTCCGTAGGCCAAATCTCTCAGCTTGGTTGCTGTTTCGAAACCAAATTTTTTACGCATCATATCCATATCGCATTGCTGCAGCTGCTCCACCGAGTTGATGCCCGCCTCCTGGAGCAGTAATAGAGTCTTTTGGCCTATTCCAGTCACTCTCTGCAGATCGTTAAGCTCTCGCATAAACTCCTCCGCATGACTGGATACTAGAACCGTTTGCTGATTAGGTTTATGCCGGCTGCCCACTAGCTTGGCCAGCAGCTTATTATAGGCAATGCCAGCACAACATGTAATGCCCAGCCGCAGTTTCAGCTCCTCGCGGATTTCCTGGGCGATGCGACTGCCGATGGCCAGCCGCTGGGCGCAACCGCATAGACAGTCCGTCAATAGAGTGCCATCATCTGGATACAAGTGACCCACCGGTGGTTTCTCTTGGGCCTCGGCGGCATGTTCCTGTCGCAATTCAACTAGAGCGGACACATCCATGAAGTTCTCATCGAAACCGAGCTTCTCCACGGCTGGTGTGTAGTTAAGAAGCAAATCAAAGATTTTCTGCGACATCAGGCGATAGGGCGCCAAATCCTCGCCATTCACCAGAACCAAATCGGGGCATAGTCGTTGGGCGTCTGATATGAGCATAAGCTTGTGCACACCTTTGGCTCGGGCCACATAGTTGCAGGTAACCACAATGTTCTTCTGCTGAATGCCCAATGGTTTCTGGCGCAACGATGGTTCGCGTATCTCCTCAACCTGTGCATAGAAATAATCCATGTCCAGGTGCACAATTGTGCGCTGATGAGCCTCGCTCTTGTGGAGCACACTGGCAAAATCCATCATGGACTAAAAGAAATCGAATTGTTTAAATGAAACATTTGTTTAATTTTTTGCGTTTGGCGCCATTTCTAGAAACGGCGCAATCAAAACAAAAACAGATACACGCGCTGTCTAGCCACCCACATACTTTCCCCCAATCACCCGACGCCCGTCCGTGACCTTTATGTCGCTTCGTTTATACGTCATTTCGCCATTGTGTGTAACAATTACACCAACAATAGCAACAATAACAACATAGGGTAGCTGTTGCTTGCCTCTTTCATCTCCCTCCCCCGCGCCACACACACACACACACACACACACACGCACACATACACACTCACAAACTATCGCTCTTGCTTTTTCTGGGGTTTTCGGCCGACTTTCTAATCAAACAAATAGCACAAACATTAACATATCCACCAATAAATGTGAGCCGGCACTGCATTTGGCTTAAACAAACGGACCCAAACAGCTAACTCGAAGATAACGAACAATGATGACGCATTAAACATATGCATGTAAAAAAAAAAAAAACAGGAAAACCACAAAATGCAAACGGGTTGCCATTGCGAAAGGCAAACTTAGTTCGGCATTATTAACAAACGTTGAGTACACACCTAAGACTTTTCGTTAACTTAATTAAATTAAGTTAAATTAATTTAATTAACATTAATTTTTTCTCTCCGCACATCGATGAACACCCACACTACCAAACAAACAAAAACCAACACATATGGTAGAATCCCAAAAACAACAATTAATTGTTTTCAAGTAAAATTAAACATAAATTATTTTATCACCGACCGCACAACCTTCCAATTCTTGGAAAAAAAAACAACAACAATTAGAGATGGAAAACTCATCGACAGCACAAAATAATCGGCTAAACTTGCAAGTTATCGATAACCGAATTCGCCGAAATCATATCGAACCACCCGAAAAGCCATCGAACTACACGAAACGCCATTAAAACACCCGAAACCAGGTCAAACTCTTTGCAACTACCTCAAACTCGAGCCATTTGAATCGAACATGCAACAAAAGAGTCGAACGCAACCATACGCCGAATTCGCCTTAAAGTTTTGCCGCCGCAACTTTTTGCCCTCTCGCTGTAACCATAGTGCTGCAAAATCCCGAAATATCGATAAATGTAGGGTTGCCACTTATGGTCATCGATAAATTTGGGGTAGCCACTTATTGATCATATTAATTCAGTGTAGGAAAACGTTTGTGTAGGTGTCGCCACAGTGGTCGTGTTGGCGGTAAATTTACATCAATATGAAAACTTTGCATTTAAGGAACAAAAGAACGTTAATGGTTATTGCCAGTTTTTTTTCAAATAATGATATGCATGAGTTTTCGGTTTTAATATTTTAGTTTAACCGATAAAGAAAGGCGCATTGACCATAAAACAATGTTTCAAAAAAGTGGGTGGGTGTATTATGAGTATGGGTTGTGTATGTGTGTGTGTGCTACACTCTGAAATGTTATGACTGCTGGGGGCAGTTTTTGGATGTGGCTCTAGCTCTGGTCACGCGCACTTTTGGCCAGAATGTGGAGCAGAGGCTCTTGTTAAAGTTGCTGTTATTGTTTTGCCTCTGGTGGCGTATGAAATGCGCTTGGAATTTACCAGCAACAACAATAACTAAAACAACATTTTTGCCTTGTCGTCGCGTCCTCGTCCTGCGTACAACTTGGTTCTGGCCCTGCCCAGCCTGTGATAATCGCCCGTTGCCTGCTTGACAGGCAAACAATGCTGTGAATTTGATTAAAATCAGCCTGCGTGTGCGTCTTCAGTTGTTGTTGTTGTTGCCTTTGCTGCTGCTGGCTGCTACTTTTGCTTGATTTTCCTTTTTATGTTATTGGAGGTAAGCCTGTATGAAAGCGGAAGCGGGGCATTGCGGGAGGGGCTTTACCTTATTGAAATCTTGTTTGTAGCCCAAGTTAACCGCAGGCGATGCGCTGCACTAATTGTGAAACGCCACAAAAATGGATACCAAAATTAATCAGCTGTGATATGCAGTGGACACAAAATTATCCAACATATTGCGATGACCCTGTACTATATTATTCAAGGGATTCTCTTGAAAAATTGGAACATATTTGATAAAATATTAATTTTGCACATTAATCATATTGATTTTCAATTAAATAAATTAAACTCCTATTATTTGTTATAATTTTGATAGGAATATTATTAAAAAGATAATTCTGCTCTAAAAAAAATATATAAAAGAGGGCAATCAACAGTCTTAATTGCTTTTAAAGTAATACTAGAACCAAGAATGATATGGCAAACCTGCAGAGGACGGAGGCTGCATCCAGGACAGGATTATCGCATAATGAATGCATTATAGAGCTCTCCTTATCCCATTTATCCTTCTTCAATTCCTCTAATACTTTCTGTGTGTCGTCTCAGTGCCTGCTAATGAGCTCCAGCTGCCAGTGGAGCACTTCGTTTGCCTTCAACTGACACTTTTTCTCTTCGCTTCTTATGAATTGGCAATGAGGCTAAAAACTAATTAGTTTGGCCCTCGAGATTCCCCGCTCTTCCTTCTGCTGCTGTTGTGTGCATCAGCCAAGCGTTAATTCTTCCTGAGAATTGCACATAGAAGCCTACTTAAGGGGCAGGGATGGGTGTCTCGGATAAGGGGATGTCTCCCTCACACACACACACACACACACACACATAGACAGAATGCAGGATCAGGCACACGGCGAAATGAAACGGATGTTATTCGCGCAACGTTTGGCTCCAGTCCCGTTCTGGGTCTCCGTTTTATTATTTTTTTCTTTTTTAGCTGCCGCTTTTTCCCTCTCTGTTTTCCGCTCTTTGGGGTAAATGTGTGTGTGGTGTCTGTGGGGTGGATGGTTAAGGGGAGAGGAGTCAGCAAAATGTTAATAAATCTTATTTTTATCATTTGGCTATAAATACTGAATTTTTAGCTCCGGCCATGCTCAATTTATGGCCATTATTTATGTCGGAAAAGCGAAAACCTCAAACATGTTGCCATTGCCACACTTTCTGCTCTCTTCAGAGCCCCCTCCCCTTCCCCCGCCTTAGTCCCAATATGTTATACTATCCTACTGTTGTGCTATTCCCCATTTTTGTTTTTTTTTTTTTTGCTTTGTTTCGTATTTTCCTGCATCCATTTTGTTGGCCAGGCCATATTATTGCAATTTTCCAGTTGCTCCGCCCACGCAAGAGCAAAAGCAGGAAAGAAAACAGAAAAATATGAAAAATTGCATTACACCTTAATAAACACCTCAACTGGTAAACTGGCAACTGCAGCAGCTTCATCTGCAGCTCCAGCATTCGAGTGGTGGGAAGCATCAGCATCATCAGGCCTGCGGAAGGGGACTTCAGATGGATGGTGGGCAGAGGTGATCCAATCTATCTCCAATCGGTGGGAGAAGAAACCAAAGCCAAAAGCTTAAGTTAAAGCTGCTGCAGCTGTGTGCCCTGCAGTGTCCATAATGAAGATTGTCTGCTGTTTAAGTGGACGCACGTTGTACACTCGATGGGGCAGGAGACAGGAGGCAGGGGCAACCCTGATCGCGATCATTTAGGCGCTCATCTGGCATAAAATTGTTAGAAACGCCCCGTGTGTGTATGCCCCGTTCGGGGCATTTTGGGGTATGGGCCTTTACTCTTCTGGCCATAACGTTTTTGCCATTAAATTATTTAATAAATTAATGCGATCGTGCAACAGTCGATCAATGTTCTCCTTTTTTTTTTATTTTCAGTTTGCTTTGGTTTGACTTTTGTTTTTTTCTTTTAGTTTTTGTAGTCTGCTTGTCAGAATTTCGAAAATCTCAATAAAAGTTCCTTGTGGCAGCACAGCCATCAAAAATGTTCGACGGTTGTCATAAATTTGTATGCATTTCTCTCTACTCAAGGGCACAGTGCAAACAAACCAAATGGAATCTAATTTAATTTTCAGCATGACTTAAAGCAAGAAATATTTCAACAAAGTCCAAAACTTATAATGAAATTATTGTTGGATTTTCAATAGTATCAAAAACATAACTGCCTACTTCAACGCTTAAAAGTTTGTCTAGAGTTGAATAAATATATAATGCAACACATTTCTCAATGTTTCCCTTAATGATTTGATTAATTTCCATTTTGTGTGGTGGTTTGAATATTACTCTATATATTTTCCCGGCAGTTAGTTTTTACTGCCATGTTTCTAAATTCCGAATCACTGTGCATTGGAGTTTCCCATCTCCATTTGTGTTGAGCCCGAAGACTCTTGCATATTGCACCGGACCACTCGTCGTGATCGCGAAAGTGGGTGTTGCTAAGTGCCCCAAGAGCCAGCGTGGCTTGGCTCAGCGGGTTGTTGCAGCCTTTCTGCTGGATGCAGCAGACGCAATGGCTGGTTAAAAGCGCACCGATTCCAGAGAGTGGGTACTTGGCTAAAGAAAAAAACCAGTCTGCCATTTTACAAGCCTCGTCTGGTTGCAGCATCATTAACGCGAACGAGAGAGGGAAGAACGGCAACAGCAACAGCAACAACAAAGAAATAATTGCACATGGCAGTGGGCACGGATGAACTTGAGGCCGTTCCTTGGATCTGGATCTGGATGGAGCTCGTTGTGTGTTGCTCTGTTAATTTTACAGCCATGTCTGATATTGCTAAATGGCTGTGAGTGGATTCGTTTAAGCACCAATTTTATTACCAACAAGCATCACGTTGCATCTGCATCAATTCGGTCTTTCGCTCCATGACGACGATTTTGCTTCCCCAGCTTCACTCCAGCTTCCCAACACGATGCCATGGCATGGGGCCGGATCTCACAGCCGGTCGGTCGGTCGGTCGGGCGTTTGGTCGCTCTCTGCATCATTCGTATTCGCTGCTGAAGCAAGTGGAGAGATCCAATCAGGTTGCGCCTTTTGCTTCAGTTCCAGCTTTAACTACAAAAGCAACAACCACTTGTGGCCATTATGCGATTGCTGTTGTTGTCGATGCCTTTTCCTATTTTGCATTTAACAGGGGGTGTTGGCTTTAAAAACAACAACAACGAAAAAAAAAAACAGGACCAAAAAAAAAATACACGCCCCTGCAGCTGGCATTAATCGTTAATCAACTTATACAAAGATTTTTCTTTTTTTTCCAAGGAAATATGTTTAGAACTAATAAATTAATAAAGTATTTGAAAAGTCTATTTCACTCTGCCGATCAGCCGGAAATATAGTTTTTGTTCCTATTTTCCAGGCGATTTGCTTTAGATGAAGATATTCCTTTAAGTTTTCACGGTTATTGAGAACTCTGATCACAGTTCATTGCAAACATTGTTGTCAGGGGATAATCCCAACTGATTTGCCATTCCAAGATTGTTTAATGGCTTTCAAATCTATGGAGAACTAAAACAAAATGTTCTAAAAATTGTCAAAGTTTTTAATATTTTAATAAATTTCTAAAGAGTTAAAAATTATCGTTTTAAGAGCCCAAAATGACTGTTCAATTCAATTAAAAAATTGAAAAACTTCTCGCCACTTGCACTCTTCAAACTAAATATGCGAAAAAAAAAACAAAAAATGATTATGTAAATGAGAATATTTCATCTGTGATATGGTTTCGCAGTAGCTGTGTAAACTGTCAATAGATTGAGTATAGATTGAGTATAAAAAAATTGTTTTTGAATGAAAACATATGTAAGTTAGCTATCGGAACGCGTCAATCAGGGGCTCACATTTCATTTGATTGGTTTGTTTGAATTTAAATTGCATTTGATCTCTGATTTTGTTTGGAACTTTGGGATGCAATGCAGCGTGCCATCCCACTTGTATGAACTATAAAAACAAATTAAAGCTCATTGTTCGTCCCCATTTCGGATTTTTCGTCTTCTTTTTTTTTGGTTTACTTTCGATGGGTTTTAGGTTACATGTCGAGGGAACGAAGGACCACCCGGTTTGGCCTTTTGTTTTTTCTAAAGCGAGTCACGTGCCACAACGACGACACTTCTGACATATCCGGCGGACCACACGCGCCGTTCATCCATTCTCCAAAGTTGTCCTCCCTCCTGATGCTGCTGCTGCTGGTGCGGGCGAGCGGGCAAGTGTCAAGGCAAAAAATTAGCGCATCACGTGCGCCTTGTGCCGCAATATCCTTTAACTGGCATCAAGCTTTTGTTATCGCTATCGATTTCGTTTAATATGTTAATCTGTGCTACTCAACTCTCTTTCTCCCCACCTCTCACTCTTCTTCCTCCATCCATATTCCTCTGAAGTTTATTCGTCGTGGCATCTTTAGAATGTGACCCTATCTTTACTTTTATTAGTGGGAGACCTATAAAAATAATTTGTTCTCTCGTACGGATATTCGTCCTGATCCAATTGGCGTCCATTAAATGGCCATCCCAAAAAAGTAACGACTTAAAATACCCATAAGAGCTGCTGCTGCTGCGTCTCCATCAACTTATCGTTCTTGCATTATCATTTTGGAAGCTGGTCTGAGGTCAGAGAAATCCTCCAACTAATTACTACCAGTAGGAGTCGTTGAGTGAGTGTGTGTCTGTGTGTGTTCATGTGTGTGTGTGTGTGAGTGTTTTATGCCTGCGTTAATTACCCCGCGTGGAGATTTTCACTGCTTACATTCGATTTTAATGGCATTTCCACGGAAAACGGCGTGAAAAGTTCTCCAAGTGAAATGAAATTACAATAAACGTGGCCCAGAACCTTTGCCGTTTGCTGTGAGAAAATCTTAACTAGATGCCAGTTCATTTTATAGATTATTGGAACTTCATAATTAATACCCATTAAAGTAGTTAATTCTAGTTGCAAAAGGGTCAAAGGTGGAGTAATAAAAAAAACGGACTTACCTTTAGATCTGACAAATGCTGTGCACCCAAAAAACAAAAAGGGGTCAATGTCCTAGTCACTAAATGGTGGGAAATAAATTAACAAAAATTGTTGAATATACATTTACATTTGTTGAATTTTCATTCTCTGGCAAGAATTTACTTTTTTGATTTTTGATCCATTCTCACAAATTCAGAAAAGAATTGAAATATATACCTAATAGGTATTACCTATGTAGTAAGTCGGATTAAATATAAATACGAATAGTAGTAAAAGGTACGAAATGGTACTACAGATATTTTAATTATGTATTTCTGTTTGATTTAAAACAATTTCTTTAAGATTGGTTTCCTCTCCCATTAGGTTTATTCGATTTATCTTAAATCATCTGACTTTTCTATTATTATTATTATAATTATTTTATTTTAGATTTTATGCCGTCAAATGCATCAATTATGAATATTGAATTATGTATTTGTATAATATCTGATTCATAGAACACATAGATCAAACGATTCGAACTGAACAATTGTATTTCGAACTAAATATTTTTTAAAATACAAATGCTATAAGAAATGGTTTTATATGAGATGGTAATGGGTGGAAAAACAATTGGTTTTGAGAATGAAAAATATTACTCTATACAGCTTTTCCTTTTGCCATTCTGTAGCAAGTCTGTGTCTTAAAACTGAGCAATCTATAATATGTTGTACTATCTTTTGCTTTCCCCTCTCTTGATGGTTAGGTATTTTGCAGTGATTTCAGTTCGGGAAATTGTGTAAAGTACAATGAAATCATTTCACCCTTAAAATGTTTGTAGCACTTTTCTTTCAAGTTTCAATTTCTAATGGTTTGCTTTTTCACATCGTTGCAGGTCTATGCAGTTATTGATTGCTCTCTTTATGGAGACGAACGTATTTATGGATGGGCATATTGTGGCAGTCAGTGAGGCAATTTCCCATACACGCCCGTGGCAAGGGCCACACCTACCACCACCCATCGAAGGACCTGGACGGAACGGACGGGTGGACTGAGCAACCCTTGAATAGCTTGAACAGCATCCCGGAACAGTAGTAGCAGCAGAAGCAGAAGCAGAGGCAGAGGCAAACACCGGTCTGCCGGTAGAGGCTAAGCGGATATTCATTACATGAACCGCACGCTGACACGCGCCACCGCTTTAGCACCCTCTCGGTGGTGGCCTTGGTCCTTGGACGAGCTTACATTTTACATATGTCATGGATATCCTCGTGGGAGTGTTTTTCGCCTTGAGTTTTGGGTGAGGCAACGAGCCAAAAGACAATTCAAAAAGTCAACCCGCTGATCCTGTTTGCTGTAAATAATGCGATTAACGGCATCACGCAGTCCACTCTGCTGCTGATCCTGTTTCTAACCAAGTGGGGTGGGGTGGGATGGGTTGGGGGCTGCATTCGTTAATGAGGTCGTGGAAGAAACGCAGGTTTCGACACTCTCTAACGGATTAGTGCTACAAATTTGCGCCTAAGCCTGGTGTGAAATATGAACTGGGGGAAGGGGGCAGATGAAAAATTATTGGTTGGTTTTCGGTGTGTGTGGTTGTCATTGTCCTAGGAACATTAAAGTATCTTTTAATGCCGTGCCTTATAATGTACATATGTATGCCATTCACTGGCTTGGAAATAATGTTTATTAACTTGGTCGTTGCTTTGCCAAAAAGTGCACAAAATAATCGCATTAATGGGAGGCAGCCAGCCAATCTCCTTCGCCACTCCATCTCTTCGATCACATGCCACGTGTGACTTGACTCACCGACTGACGGAATGACTAGCTGACTAACTGACTAACTGAGCAACTGTCAGGAGGTCGCACCGTGTCATTGTCGTGCCTCGGTTAGCTTAAAGGTTGAGAAACGCCAGCGGGTGACGTTCCATAGCTTTTCGCCTTTTGTCTTTGCCCAGCTAACTGGGCGTGCCTTCGTCATAGACGTCTTGTAAAATGTTTTTTTTCGGAAAATCTAATTTTCCATCCATCCAGCCAGCCAGCCAGTCGAAAGCCAAGTGTGCGAAAATTTGATAAACGCAGCTATCCACCTTCATTTGCCACCATCCCTTCCCCCTTCTCCCCATCCACTGCACACCATTCCCTCCCACTGCCTTCAGAAAAAGGCTCATGATTTATGGATCGGCAATGGCAAAGGAGCCCAAGCCCAAAACCAAAACCGAAACCAAGACCAAACGAAAGCCCAAAGCCAAAGGGGGTGTGCAGTAGATTTGCAGTATAAAGTGCTACAAAAAAAAAAAAAAAAAAGTTCAATAAAAAAATATAAAAATTGACTAAATACAAAACATGACAGACGGCGTGCGAGTATTAATAATAATGCGTTCAGCCGACGGCCCCGTCCAGTCTAAATCGCAAGTTCCAGTTTCATTTTCACAGCCTCAAATATCTTGCAATTCCCTTCCGAATGCGGCCGGGACTCTCCTCTGCCCTTTCGCCTTTTAGTTTATAAAGTGCAAAAAATGTTGTACTCTTTTTCACATTCACAATTCGATAAAAATCGCATGATCATAAATTTACACTTTGCACAGCCTCCGCGGTAACGCCCACCCAAAAAAAGAAAAAAAGAAAACCAACACAGAAAAAAAAACGTTGCATAGAGCGAGGGGGAACATTTTATAGTACGTACACGCAACTCCGTGAACTGGCCCCTGGGATGTGTGAACGATTGGTAAATTGTTGTGGTCAGACTTTTTGGTTTCAATTGGATTGGATTGGATTGAACTGAATTGCCGTTGCCAGGGCCAGTCCTCCTGTGCATACTATGCATTCTCCAGCAAATCGTAATCACTAACTAACTACTGAAAAGTATACGAATCGATAGTACTCAGTTTCGAAAACCTATCGCCATAGATATGAAGAATCTTTGGCAGTTTACACAGCACATAATCAAATTTTTTTTAAGTGTATTCCTCTAAATATGAACAAGTTTCGAATACATATTTTGAGATAATTGGAAGGAAACCTAAATACATTTCAAAAAGTCCTACGATCAGTTCAAAATGTTATCCACTGAATTCCATGATCTACCCAACTAAAGTTTATAATTATTGAATAGAGGGTAGCAAGAGAATCCCTTTCGACATTTTTATTTTATTTATTTTTTATTTTTACAAATCGTTGAAATATTTTTTCACAGAAAAGCCGCGTGCGCTTTACATTCGCAAATGCTTGATGGGCGTGGCGTATTCACGCCCATTTCGAGCACAGTGTGAAGTTATTTAATTGCTAAGCGATTTTTTTTTTCTTTTGGTCTTTCTTGTTGTTGTTGCTTTGGATGAGCGTTTTAAATCGCCACCCTCCCCCCACACTTGCAGCCTCCCCTCACCGCAAGCTTCAACATTTATGGTCTGTTTTATAATCGGAATGACCAAATCATGTAGGATTGCATAATTAATGAGCTAAAGCATAATTTGCATATTTCTAATTTAATCAAAACAATTTGATTTGCAATTCCCAACAATAACAACAAGCAGCATTTGGGAGCAACATTCGGTGGTGTGGGGGTATGGGGAATGCAGGGAAGAAGGTGAAACGCTTCCATTGTGTGATGCATGTGCATGTCGCTGCAACATTATAAATAAATCAAAATACAATTTCTCAGAAATTGCGATGCCCTATCAAAATCTTCACCACAGACCCCAAAAACATAAACATAGGCAATATTTTCCACCCGAAACATGTTGATAGACTTTCAAGAGGGTTAAGGCAAATGGGCGGTAAAAACAAGCCAAAACGGTTGGGTGGTAAGAAGGTAGGGACGGGTAGGGAAGGTAACAACAACATCTACGCAAATGCAAACGCCATCGACATTCACATTCACATTCACAACCCGAGCACCAACTCCCTCCATGCCCATTCCCCGTCCATAGTTGTGTATCCACCAAATGTAGCATGCAGCAAAAAGGTGGAGAATGGAGAACAGAGGCGGAAAAATCGTTGTTAAAGTTGTTCCCGCTTGATGTTGTTGTCGTTATTGGTCAGGCCATAAGCTAGAGACACCATCGAGTCATGCTCCATACCCAGTTGAGTTGAGCTGAAACAGCAGTCCTCGGCTTATACATGTTTGCCTGCACTTGCCTTCTTATCCTATATGCCTTCGTCTGCCTCTCCTTTGGCACTCCTTCTACTACTTCCCCATCTCTGTGAGCATGCCGTGCAATTATTTTAAACTTAAATTCGTATTTTGTACGAATCTTGTAAATGCATCTTGTTTTTGGCCAGGTCTGGGCAAGTGGAGGCTGCAACACAAAATCACTTCATATGCAAAATTACTTTGAAATCTAAATACTAGACTGACTACAAAATGCCCTGTAATGACTAATATATCTACATACATATATAACAAATGAAGGGAAATCTTCTATATTGTGATATATTATAAATTATATTATCAAATACATGAGCCATAACTTATAAATCTATAATGAACTATAATGAACTCAACCTATCAAATATTATGGTATTACCATCAGCCGTATATTTCATGGTAGGAATTTAGCACTTTATTCACTTGAGCTGTGCTGAGTGAGAAAAAAAAAGAAACAAGAAATTATAATATATATTATATACATAAACAATAGATAACAACATATTAAGTAATTATTGAATTCAACTAGTTAACAATTCATACTTCCGAATCCTGTTCATCCAATCGTCGGGCTCCATTTGTTCCATTTGCTATGGTCGATTGTCTGCCTCGTCGCCACTGCCGCAATCTTCTCAAGCAGCCCTCATCGTCCAGTATATGATAGAGTTGCAGCAGAAGAATGGCCAAAACCACCAGCAATGTGACAAAGGCCAATACATCACGCAGTGTCCAATAGGGATGAATGCCAGAGACACCAACTTGTGCCTGGGATCGGGGAATAGTTTCACCATTCATTAAATGACGTCCAGTGGAAGCAGCAATAAGAGTGTGAGTGGCATTCTCTTGCCTATGGAGTGTACGCATTGGCAAATGGACACCACGATCATTCAGATATATGATCATTTTGCGGAGAAAGTTAAAGCTCCATTCGTTGTCATAGAGACCCAATTCCCGGAGATATTCATGCTGACGATGAAGTAGTTCATAATCAAGCTCGTGCAATCGATTCCCTTCGAGATACAAATGTTCCAGATTCTGAAGGGCAGCCAAGTTTTGGATTGGCGCCGTTAACATGTGATTGAATGATATATCCAATTGAGTTAGTCTACTTGACAGCAATGGGGATTCCATGGGTAAGCCTCGCAGTTGATTGTAACCCAAATTCAGGTGGGTCAAACTGGGTAGCATAAAGATATCTGTGGTATTGGGGAATATTTTTGGCAGGGGCCATGTCTCTATTATGTTTTTTGACAAGTCCAAACGTTGCAAATTCCACATGCCGCGCAGTAGGAGCTCAGTTTCATTGCCAGTCAAGAGATTGCCATGCAAATCCAGCTCGATGACTGAGCTCTTATCGCCTATACTAACTAGGGTCAGCTGATTGTTGCCGGCCTGCAGCTTGATAACGCCGCCTTCGATGACTAAGCTATGCAATCCGCTATCTTCCAGCAGCACCGTCTGTGCGCTGCTCAGATGCAGCTGTTCCAATTGTCCGCAATTACTCAAGTCCAGGAGCCGCAAATTAGCCAACGGCGTCAGAGTTGGCGGCATCAATTGGCCCAAACGGTTGCCATTCAGCAGCAGCGTTTGAAGTTTTAAATTTTTGCTAAATATATCGGCTGGCAAGTGTTCGATTTCATTGTCACTTAAATCTAGATGAAGCAGATCTATCAGCGGATCCAGAGTGTTGTCCATTATCTGGCTAATTCCATTGCTTTGCAGACCCAGCAGACGCAGTCGCTCCAGACCCTTCAAAGCCCGGGGATGGACTGTGTGAATGCTATTGAATCCCAATTCGAGCATCTCTAACTTGGGCACAGCCACAAATTGCTCATCACGTAGCAGCCAAATGTTTGTGCGTTGCACCTGCAAGGAAGTGAGATTCGCCACTGGCTTCAGGGTATCCTTTGTTATGTGGTATATGCTGCAGTTCTGCATCACCAGAGTCCTCAGATTTGGCGTTAAATTGAGCAAAACCAATAGCAATGAATATCTATTGCAATTGCTTAGATACAGTTGTTGCAGATTCCTGGCCACATCAGTGGAAGACACCAAATGCTGATCATTTGTGTTTATCAAATCCAAATTGCAGTGGGCATTCGGGCAGGAGGCACTGAGATTGACTCGCCCCGTGACGCCATCAGTGGGCTCCGCTTGAAGACTATCGCCGAGTAAGCTACTTAGTATAGCAATAATAATATGTGGAATAAACATTTTCACAGTTTCCCGTTGATCTCAACTGTCACCGAGAGACGCACTGAATGCACTAAAGCAATTCTTCCGAGTGTTCGTTCTACTACACATTATCAGCATTATTCAGCTGGGGGAGGCATTCACTGATTAGCCACCCGATGCAAGCATGTGTGCCCTAATCATTACTTGGCCCCTGGGAAGCTGAGTGCTCTTGATAATTGGTAGCTTTCTCAACACTCAGATGCCGATAACTCAGCTACAAATCTTTGAAACTGAAATTCGCATCATTTTTTTTAGTTAGTGAACGTCACTTTTATTGGCATGACTAAGCAGTGATTAAAGCTTCGTTCTACTTTATATACAAGGGATCTTCAAGGGATCTTTTTCCAATTCAGTTTGTCGCATACATCACATAAAAGTGGCAAACAAATCGCCTTGTAAATAAATTCATCTTTGTTCGAAAGTTTCAAGGAGAACTTCAAGAATGCCTCAGATTGTATAACATCTTTGGTATTCATCAGAGGATATTTCAGGTCATAACTTAAGGCCATGTTTTCGCATTTCCATCAACTCGAATGCCTGTAATTTTCGAGCTTATCACCAAACAAGCTCTCAGCAATTTCCACATAAAATATAAAAAAAAAACAAAACTAACATAAAAAAGGAAAAAAAAGGAGGTTTGAATTTTTAACTCGCTTGTACAAATACAAGAGAGAGAGAGAGATCCTTTAATTCTCTGCATAATTCCAAATCAGACAAGCGTTAAAAACATTTCATTATAACGCTACACAATCGGAATATTTAATGATTTAATCGGTAAGCCAAATCAGACACGACAACAACACAAACCACAGCCAAGTGAAGTAAAATGGAGTGGAGTGTAGAAGACTCTGGCCAACACCTAAAGAAAGCTGAAGTTGGTCTCTCCCGATAAACTGCTTCAAATTCACAGATTTTAAATTTAAAACGTAGCCACACGGCGCATGTAAAGAGACCAACAACAACAACAACAATACGAAGATGAAGTCCCCAAAACAACAACGTCCCAAGGAACGTTTCCACATAATGGCGCGAGTTTCATGTTTACAAAAAGATTATGCAGGGAAACAAACGTGCAGAGACGAAGTCGAAACTGGAACTGCGACTCCGACTGCGACTGGCATTGGCAATGTGGAGTTCTAATTAAACAATTCGTAGAATTTCGCGTTAATTGCAAGAGAACGACTCGAACGTGCGCAGCGGATTGGCTAAAGTTTAACTCAAAGATAGGAGTTGATGCGAAAGGGGGAGGGGTCTCCCATAGGGTATAGAGAACAAGCTGAACCACAGAAATCTAAGTTGACACGTTTGAGGTAGTGAGAAAGCTTTGCACTTTGATTTGCCTTGGCTAGGTGGATGAAAAACGGAAACGGAACCATTGTGACTGCTGACCCGCATCTGCAAATTGAGGTCTATTATTAACATAACCACGTGACAATGAGAGAGATCACACAAAACATGGCAGCCTGAGCAGCAGCAGCAGCAGCAGAAGAGAAAGAAAACTCAATTCAAATTATCGCCATACAAGATCGACAGATGTTCAACAGCCAACAACAACAACAACAAAAACAACCACGGTGTAAGAGGAAGAGAGAAGTAGAGGTCAATGAGTTGCACCGGACCGATCCGGACTTGGACTTGCCACTCAGATCGATCTCCTTAAAGCCCAAAAAGCCAAAAAAGCAAAGCAGTCGCACGTTTCGTTGAGCAAATAACGCCCCGTTTTCGTTTTTGTTTTCATTCTTTGCCCGAAAAAACACAAGAACCCAAAAAAAAAAGAAACCTAAACCCCTTAATCTAAACCACTTTGGGCAATGGGAGAGAGAGATCGCCCAGTCTGATCAATGTTCGATGCATATTTCGCATAACCCAGGCACACCTTTTCACAAAGGAGTTGAAGGGATAAAACCACAATACATACCAACACTCACACACACACACACACTCACACACATATACACATGAGTATGTGATATGAACAAAAGCATAGAAAGTAACTCCATGACGATGAGGTGGAGTTGATGATGAACCCTCACGCTCAGTCATCGAACGTCAAAGCAAACGCTCCATGCATGCTACCGTCATCAGTAGATCCTCACTCGTCATCGGTTCGGTCCCTGGCTTTAGGTCCCAATGCCATGTCCAAAAAGCAGGCACTCACTTCGCTTATCGGGGCCGATTAATCTGCCATCAGAGTTACTGATAACATGCTGCAAATGGACGGACCCTGACCCTGCTCTTCAGCCACAAAGCAGCAAGAGAGAACAAGCTTGAATCCTCAGCCTCATTGTTAGCGTTTGTGCGCAGTGGCAGCCAACACTCATGTTTAAATTATGATGGCTTCTAACTTGCGCCGCTCGTCCATATCCCGCTGCTGTCCAAGCCCATGATCGAGCACAAGAAGCAATAACAATAACAACGAATCCAATGTGGGCATATGGGCTCTCATCATTGTGTCAGAAGTCATGTTTCCCCTGACGACCCATTGACAAATGCATTAAAATGAAGATTTCTTATTTGAGAAACAAACATCTGCATAAAAAACTACTTTAAAGTATCCAGAGAAAAAGGTACTCAGAGATTTGTTTCGATTTCAGGAAACACAAGGATTAAATTTTGTATTACTTCTTCTAAATAGTTAAAATTATAGACTTTCTAAGTGAAAACTGTAGAATTTATTGCATTTTGAAAAGAGATGCAGATTACTAAATTATCTCGGCCAAATTATATCATACTGTTCATCCTGGCGTATGCGTAACGTGAGCTTGTCACTGGCAGCTGTTGATGGGGATCAAAACCAAACAGATAAAGCCAACAACAACAACAACAGAAACCACAACAACCAAATATCAGACAAAGATTTGACTGAGCTTCATTTTATTTAAACACAATCGCTGATGCATAATTAATTAAAAGGTTGTTGGTTGGTTTGTTGTTTGTGTTTTTTTCTCTCTTGTCTTTTTGCTGTGATGTTTTGCTGCTAGCTGTCTTCTTTTCAAAAAACACGCCCCAAAACGGTTGCCAGCTCTTGGTTATTTTTTTTTTTTTTTGGCCTTATCTTGTAAATTGAATTATGAAATCGTCAACTTGAAACTGAACTGAATGCACTACCACAGAGAAAAAGACAGAGAGATAGAAAGAGAGAGCTGGCTGCTCCTTTTTATCCATAGAACTGGAAAATCAGTTAAGCGAGCATGACGACGACGACGACGACGACAACATATTCGGTTGGTAGGAGTAGGAGCAACAGCTGCCCGCTCCAAGCCAATGACCAATTGGCTTTGTGTATATATCTCTGTGTGTGTGTGTGTGTGTGTGTGAGCAAACAAAACGAGCGTTTAACATAATCATATCATATCGTGGCTGGCATCACATCGCTACTGCGACTGCTGCTGCTGCTGCTGCTGTGCCTGATGTTGCTTCCTGAGCAGCAACCACTTAAGTTGCCTGGCCACAGGACCGCAGGATGCCTTTTTGCCATTTGCATATGTCTTTGTATCCATCCATCCATACCATATACACCCTTTACCCCGAAAACACCCCTTTTCTCCGAATGAGCGGCTTTTAAGGCGTTATCTATGGCCTCTTTCATAATTTTTGTTTTTTTTGTGGAATAACGAGAAATCTGAAAACGCTTTCTGAGCTTCTAATCAAAACGACAGCATCTTTGGGTTAGTTTTTTCCCCTGTTTCTTTTTTCTCTCTTCCTCTTCTTTTTGGTAATTGAGAATATAATTACACAAATTACATCGCAGTCGCCAGGTTTATCTGACCGTTAGCATCTGTTTAATCTCCATTGCCCTCCATCGTTCAGTAGTCTGTCTTTGACAGGGCCAAGTGCGTACTTGGTTTAGTGAAGTTGGAGTCAGTTTGGAACATGTGTCCGCTTTCACAGCAAAACGCAACCAAACATAACACAAACACACACTCACACACACTCGCACAATATTCTGAATAGATAGACCCAACAATTGTCACTTCCCAAAGCAATTACGCCACAATTTAAGCGTGTAAACAAAAAATTACAAAGTTGTTAGGGCAAAATGGCAAACATTGTGCAAGTCATCATTATTGTGGCGCCTCCGAAAACCGATGTTCACTATGACAGATAGACAGAAAGACAGACAGACCAACAGACAGTCCGTCGAACAGAGAGATAGTTAGCATGTTAGAGAAATGTGGGGAAAAACCCAGACGGGCTATAGGTGAAGATAGTGCACTTTGTCGATTACAAATGCAGTTGACACTAAATTCTCATCAATTTTCATTTCAATTAATTTTAATTTATAATTCAAATAATTATGCAATCAAAATCTTATCATCTTTAGTAGAATTAATAGACCAAGTCAGCTATAATTTTATAGATTAATTTTAGAAAATTAAGAAGAAATAATATGGAAAGAACTTTCAAGTTAAATCAATCTTTAAAGTGATAATTTTTTTGTGTCCAATTAAAAACATCTTTAAAACAAGAAAACTTTGCTAATTAACACCTGATTTTATCGACTAGTTACCCTCTCTATAAGTCCTGCCAAGTGTTTTGACTATTCAAGACTTTATGTTGTCAATGTGGTTGAATCTCACACAATTTGGGCTACGTTTAGCGACGCACATCATCACTCAAATTGTATTGGTCAATTGGGCAACAGTTGGTGTTGGTTTTTGGTGTTTGGCCCCCACACTTCACCTCACCTCACTCACCTCACAATTGAACACCTTCCCCCTATGCGGTTTTGTGGCTGCCTCGGCAAGTGTTACCTTTCCAATAAATATATTTGTTTACGCACAAATAAACTTGTTGTTGGTAAATTTATTCGGGCAAACCCAGAAGAGCAAGTGAACCGAAGCGAGGAGGACTACACTTGAAGAAAATTTATGGCTCTAGTCGATTGAGATCCTTAGCCATTCGACTATATGGCATTAATATACCGAATATTGTGAACAGTGTATGTCAATGTGTTTATGTTTCTGTCTGATTTCTTATCAAATTTTGATAATCAACACTTCTTGTGTGCCTTCTGTCCCCCATGTGTGTGTGTGTGTGTATCTGCTCTGTTTGCCTTGCAACTTGCTTATGTTTGATTTCTGTTCCAGCAACCACAAAAACGACAAAATGTTTGCTTAATTTATCGCAGTAGCATCGCTCGAACTTGTATGAAAATTGAATTTAATTGGATGCCACCGAAAAAAATGAAGAAAAAACCTCGAACAGAGGGCCAGAGGAACTTTGGATGTGTGGTATGCCGATATTTCTATACCCTGACAAACTTGAGAACTTTATAAGATTTATCACAGTATTATCAGTTATATAACTGATAAATTAATAACAACAAAAGCATACACCTAATTTGTGTATAGAAAATGGTTTACGGGTTTCGTTAAGTAGGGAAATCCATTCATTTTCTTTGCTGAGTTTAAGGTAAATTATCTAATTTAACAAATATGTTAATCTTTATTGCAATAAATATTGATTCTAGTATTATGTATTTAAGCTACAATCCATTGAGAATTATATTAACTTTCTTTAAATTTAATTAGAATAACATTTGGAATTCAATAATTATTTGTGTATCCAAATTGTATCCAAGAGTATTATCCTAAAGATAAAGATAGTTTTGACATCTATGACAGTTGTCGGTTTCTCTTGTGACTGGCAAATGATGATACCCTTCCGTTTGGTTAGTGTATAGGCAACACTAAAATCTAAAAATTGAATATAAGCAAATGCCAATGCGGTGGCTGATCATTGGGCCCCTATGCCTATGTCTTTAAATATCTACATAACTAAACATTTGAAAAAAATCTAGTCATAATTTGGCATTGGATGTCTTGACTTCCTGTTTCTTATCAGGTCCGTTGGATCGCCTGTTCTCACCTATTCAAATGATGCAGCAGCAGCAGAAGTGGCAGCTGATTGAATCGACTTTTCTTAATCTGGGGGAAGTCGTCTCTTGGCTGCATTTTGTTTCGTGTTATCAACAAACGAGAGATAGGCAGACAGAGAGAGAGAAAGAGAGGTTAAAAAGAAAATAACAAAAAAGGGAAACAAAAAGTAAAGTCTCCTTTTTTTTTTTTTAAATACATTTTTGTGTTTGGTTATCAAGTTGGTTTTTGTTGCCACCATCTCGGGTCCAAGGCAGCTCATCACGTGTCTAATTTCTCGCTGGCCAAATAGTCCTCCGGAGAGTGCCTTTGTATTGTGGTTGTGGCTTGCTTTGGTTTCTTTTTTTGGTTTTTATTTTTTGCTGTTCCTCTATTCACTTATCTTGATGATGGCGCGCAAAAATGTTTACAATTCCTTTTTTTGTGAGTGTGTGTGTGTGTGTGTGTGTGTGTGTGCTTGTTGTTCTGTGTTCCCTTTCGCTTTTCCTCTACCCTGTTTGGGCCTCACAATGGCAGCCAAATTAAAAATGTTTCCAGTGGTTGCCCTGACTGGGCTTCATTTTTCATGTTGGTCACTCAATTGTCTGCGACACATGCCAAAAAGGTGGACCCATCGTCGTGGTCCTGGTCGTTGTCGTCGTCTTCAGCAATCAGCGTTTTGTGTCAAATAACAAATAAATATCACGCATGGCCAAAAACGGCAATCAAAGCCATCAACTCTGTTCACAGATGCCAAGGCCTTGGTCGAGGGTTGGGGACAGGGATAGGGCCAGAAGCAGCATGGACAATACGCAATAAGCATGCCACATCCTTGGCAATCGGAACGAGTCGCACACATTTCGATCAGCTGGCCATGATAAAGTTCCTGGGGCATTGCTTCAATCAAAGGCCACTACCAACTAAATACATACATAGTTTAGGTTAGTTGTTGTCTAGCCCCTAAAGCGCAGTCATAATTATTTCATTATGGCCATTTGTTTCATCAGACCCCCATCCTCAATTCCATCTTTGTCTGCCTCTCTTTCTCCATTCTGTTACTGTGTTGATGATTTGACTGTCTGTCTTATCAATTGGTCGCCATCTTAATTGTTTGTTGTTAAACACGCAGCTCGGACTCGGACTTGGTATTTGGATTCGGTTTCAGAGGTTTACGGAGTTGAAATTGGAATTGAAATTGGGTATTCAGTCAGTCTTGGTTAAATAGATTTTTCTGCTTATTGATTTTTCATTCGAATTTCGTCGTGAGGCCCGTTGATTTATTGTTGTCCACTTAATTTGTTAGAGATGCTGTCCAGATACTAAATCTCGGCCTAATGTCTTTTGGCTCTTGCTACCACTAATTCGCTGTAGATCGTTTTGATGACCGTGTTATAAACAAACAAACAAACATACGTACGCCTAAATATTTATGGTTTTTGGCGTTTATCGTTGAAAAGATTTTCGAAATGTTGAAATTAATTTTTTTTCTCTTAGAGTTTAGCTTTTGAACTAGTTTCTTCGAGAGCATAAAATGCGTTTGCTTCTTTATTTTCAAGAAAAAAGGCCTCTACCAAATGTTTAATTTACATAAAAATTTCCGTGTGGGAAATATTTTCATATTAAACAGTATTTTAGTCGAAAAAGTTTTCCCAGTTCAATAAATAGTAAAGAAATTTGGCATATGTAAAATAATTCCATCTACCTATCACGAAACTAAAATGTTTGCCATGTATCGAGAAAAAAATAATGGTTGCAAGGGCTCGAATTGTCATAAGTTTATAATCTAAATGTTTCTCAATTCTGATAAGTAAATACTATCAAGAAAAGTTGCTTTAAATACCTAATACTAATAGTAGTACTTGAACTATTTCTTTTAAGACTAGCCCAAAAAGAATCTCTTAAAACTGTTAAGAATTATTATTCTGTTGATGGTTTAATTATTTTAAAATTTGTCAGGAATAAGGTATTATCGTGGGGGCTTTAGAGGGCATCCCTTAAATTCCCACTGAATATTTAGTCTTCCTCCCTGGAGTCGTTCTTGTTTGAATACAGCAATTAGACACTCAGTGGTCAAAACAGTGGCCGATTGCTTACTGTCCATCCAGTTGCTAGTCCAGGTGTGTGTGGTCACTGCATTTGGAAGCCGCAGCAGTTGACAATAGAAGACAATAGATAACTATTCGTGCCCCTTTTGCCTCCCACCATCACTCTGTCACTCCCGTGTTGAGAGGCAGACAATGGCAATTGTGGCCGGCTGAGAATGTTGTCATATGTCGCCTCCGTTGTTGGTCTGTATGTCGGTGTATTTCATGTAAACAAATAACAAATTAAATGAAAATTTAAATAAAAGAGACGGTACACACACACACACACAGAGACAGGAACGAGCACACGAATCACGATTTATGTGGCGGGGCAGGATAAACCCAAAAAATACTCAGACGCCAGGCGATGTCGACGTTGTGGTTCATGTAGGCGAAACCCCGCTGATCGAATCAAATAAAATCAACACACACACACACACACAAACACACAAAAAGGACAATCAAAAGGTTGCCTGGTAGCTGGCAAGGATTTCCCCTTATATATGGCATAGAGGGTTGTCCTTATACCTTCGTGCTCCTTGGCTTGGCTAGGCGGGTGGCACTTGGCTATAATTGGGATTTGTATTGAGTTATTATTTATAGCCAGTCTCGGTCCCAGACCCAGACCTAGTCTCAGTCCCTGGTTTTCAGTTTGAAGTCAAAATAGAGAAATTAGTTTTGCGTGTGGAATTGATTGATTTGCTTTTACTGGCTGCCTGTGTGGCCATGATGGCCATGCGGGTTGCTTGGATCTGTTCAAGGGTCGAGGATCCTTATTTTTATCCGAGCTCTTTGCATGTCAATAGGTGCTAAAAATTGACTTTTTGGCGACGCCCCTTGCAGTGGCAAAACTTGCTTGAAACTTAATTAACCAGACCCCAGGAAGATATATCTGGCAACAACAGAAGCTATGCCCCATCAAAAGATAAACGCACGACAATCAGTCAAAGAGCTAGAGAGGAGAGCTGCAACAAAATGCAGCTGCAGTCGGAGTCTGACGACATTTACATACTTACAAGGAAAGCAGCCAGACAGACAGTCAGCCAGGAGTTGCTGCTGACTCTGAAGTGGGTAGAGGGAAAGGCATGGCGATGATATATAAAAACACAAGAAATTTGACATGAACTGTGGAGATTTCAAGGCAAAGATAGCGCCAAAACGATGCGATGCTGCTTGCGAATGAGCCGAGAGAAAAGCAGAGAGACAGACAGAGAGACAGTGAGAGAAAGAGACTTGAGAATGGCTCCTTGAATAATGGCCAAAGGACGGAACCGAGTCGGAGCCAGAACCAGAACCAAAGCCAGACACCAAGCAATTGTAAGAAAAACTCAAGAGGGTAAAAAGGTATATGGCCAAAAAGAGAATATAACATAAAACACATAAGAAATGAGATGAAATGAGAATGGGATGAGATGAAATAAAATGGGGGATGAGATGAGAGCTGAGAAAAGGTTTTGTCGAGTTTTGGGATTTTATTTTTGTGGTTTTTGGTGAAGATGACGCGATTTCTAGATTTGATAAGCAAAATCATTTGTGATAAAATAAATAATTGAGTTCGTTTGCATATCATGGGAAAGCATCTCTCAACATCTACAAGGGACCAGCAGCAGAAGCAGAAGCAGCCGCAGCCACAGCAATCATAAACATAAAGCCCAACAAAAACCGATTTTAATAAATTCATAACGTTGTATTACATATATAAAGAGATAGAGCGATAGAAAAGATGAAATAGGAAAGGGGAACGTGAAAAGATTGAAACCCATAAGTTCTTATTGTGTTTGTTTTGTGATTTTGTTGGTTTTCTGTGTCATAGATTAGGGCAAAAACTTCTTTAGACAGACTTCAATCAAAATCCGTTTTGGTGGCTATCTGGCCCAGCTATCGGGCTATCTCTTCAGTCATGTCCCAATCCCAGTCGCAGTCTCAGGCTACGTCTCCGTCTCCGTATCCGTCACCTCAGTCGGGGCGCACCTCATGGCGATAAAGGCGTTAAAATTAATTATCGACTGCCACATTGCTGCGCTTGTGCTGTCAAATCTTTATCGCGTAATTGATTTCATAGCTACTGCGTTTGCTTTCCTCAAATTACACACTATACATAGACACATATATATATATGTATGTATCTCCCTCTCTATATACATACATAGTATAAGTATATTTTTACTTCGTTGAAAGACTCATTCAATTGTTTAGACAAAGACAGAAAAGAAGCAACCAAGGGTAAGAGTTTGGGTCGAGGGGTTCTAACTTGATGATGGGGCAATTGGGGTAAGGCAAAACGTTCGTTCGCTTGAAGAATAAAAAAAAAAAAAAACATCATGATAAGAAACTGTGATTTTTATTTTTCCCAACTGATTTTTGATTTCCTGTACAATTTTGATTAAAAACTCTATGCCAGAGGCATATTTTTGGGCACGTCGTCAGACAAATTGAAAACAAAGTCTAATCAGTGGAAGCAATTGAGCAATTTCTGAGCTACCTCTCACCTGAGAGTTGTCCCAACGCCATAAATAATGAGTGAGCCAACAATTACATTCCCCAGGTATACAGGGTATTAATAATTCGAAGCAAATGTAAGGTGCCTTAGCCCATAATTTCTTTGCTACTATTTTTGGTAAAAAAAAAAAAAAATTAGGAAAAAACCAAAGCAAGAGAATCTAATCAATGACAAGCTATGGCTGCCTGTATTTGATAGATAGTGGCAGATGGCACCTTAAGGGGCCCAAGTTAAGTTGTGAAATGATTTTGAAAACGCTTAAAGATTTGCCAGCCGATAAGCAATGGGAATAAAGATACTTAAAAGCAGTTTTCCACCATAGCCGAATAATTCGATTTCTGTGTGCAAATGGGAAACTTTTACTTTATTATCCATACCTTCTCTCCTACATAAGTACATATATGTATATATATAGCTACTTTCCACTTGAAGAGACCACCATGTGTTTCTAGGGTCGCCGCTTGGTCTTCTGTTCGCATTCATTTTAGCCTTTTTTCTTTGTGCCTGCTGTAATTAAAACTTAAAACGCTTTTTGTTTTGCAAGCAGCACTTCAGCATTCTCCATTCTTCTTGAACCGCAAATAAAAAAGTTCAAATTTACCCCACCGCCAACAGGCAACCACCAACCACCAGTACACCTCGCAAACCTCAAGGGTTTTTCATTGTAAAAATTCCTATAGACTTCTTTGGAACAAAAAAGAAAAAAGGAAAAAAACAGCGTTAGTGGGCAAACTTTTTGTGTGGTAACCCACCCCGCAGGGCAAGGACCAGAGCCAGGACCTACGGACCAGACGCACTTGGTGTTGCGAGTTCAAGTAATGTGCAATGTGCCGCACGTGCTTCAAGTGTGCCAATATGTTGCAGCTTCGATTTCGCGGCTCATGCCAACAAGAAACAACAAAAGATTGTTTCCCAGTTCAAAACCATGAACCAAATGTCGTGACTTGTCATTATAGAAATAATCTATCAAATTAACTATTAACAATTTGCATTTAATGTTAATTGTGCATTTAAAATATCACCAATTGACAATTAAATATCTATATTATACATATATTTATTTCACTTTGCTTATGAATGACATGCAATTTAGAATAGAAATTATATCCCGAAATTTTATATAACAACTATAAAATATTTATATTTCTTTCCAAGGGACTACGGACAATTCATAGATGATTTCACATTAAAATATACAAAGAATAAGAAGGTCCTAAAAAATGTGTTCATGCTTTAATATGCTTTAATTACTATCAATAATAAACAATATAAAATTGAATAGTTTTTTATCTTAAAATAAAAAATATTTAGCAGTCACATTCATTGTTTATTTCATTAAAAAGGTATGTACGACTAAGTTACCTGTGACCTAATGCACCTGTAACTCGGTCTAGTGTGCATAAATCATCAATGTAATAGCAACAACAGCATCAAGGGGTCAAGGAAAATATCTACCAAAATAAACGCCCGCAGCGTCGACCTGGCCCTTTGTGCCCTTAGCCCTTAGCCTGCCTACGCCCTCTGCCGTTGTTGCCTGTGACGAAATATTTAGTCGAAAATATTGTCCCTAATGCTGGCGCCAGACAAGTCTTATGCTGATGATGATGACAGACTTAGGCATCGTACACAAAACAAATCCAACCTGTCACACTAACGACTTCTGCGAAGACAATGGGCCCGAACCAGGGGATTGAATTTGGAATTGGTACTGGGCCAAAGCCAAAGCCAGTGCTAGAGCCGGAGTCTGAGTTTGAACCCGGGCCTGGGCCTGGTTCTGGGCCTGGCTCTTCTGTGTCTGAGTTACTGTCGGTGGTTGGCTTTGCCTTCCTTTCCTTTTGTCTATAAGCCAGAAGTGTTGCACTAGTTTTGAACAAACAGCAAAATGAAAGACAATATATATATATATGTATATGGCCAAAAACAAAAGGATCTCGACCTGGGCTGGCGCTTTGTTTCTGTTTTCGGCTGCTGTGTACTCAGATTGTGTATGCACATTTTATGGTGCAATTCTTTTGTCCTCTCGCACTTGGCGAAGGCAGGCCAATATTTTTATTACCCGCTTGTACAAGAATTTATGAAATACAAATAGCAACCGCTAAGAGTTATGACCCGGCGCTAGGACCAAAAACTACTGCACACACACACACAGACACACACACGAACAGTAAAGACAAAAGACCTGTGAAAGGCATGGGTGGGTCAGGCAGAGGGTTAATATTAGATCAAGTGCACAAAGTGGCGCCACAAACTTCAAAGAGATCAGCCAAAGGTTTTTATTTATAATACCAGATGAATGCCAACATAATTATATATTGAATTCTAAATCCAACGATTTTCTAAATTCATTGAGCATACAAATTTGTACTTTCAATTTTTTTTTAATAAAATGCATTCGATGTTTAATCTTTATCTTTAGCTAATTAAATGATAATGTGTTTTCTCTAGTCATATTTATAATTTCTTCAGAAGGCCCAAACTTACTCGTGGTTATATTTGGACAATGTGTAAATATATGATTTATGTATAAATTGCAAAAAATACCAATACATATATAAGAAATATAAATTTTATATCAGTTATGAAAATGAAGCTCTTGTCTATTTACTTTCAATCCAGCATAAATATTTACTTTTTATATATTATAAATTACCACGATGAACAACATTTTAAAGAAACGTTGCAACCTTAACCAGTATTCAATTACGAATAATACAATGGTTTATTCATAATATTTGTAATGGTAACTGTTAACATCTATTGCATGTTTGAAATTGGGTAAAAAGTATCTCTTGTTATGCACAAACTATTCATAATTAAATATAAATAAATCGCCAAGAATCACGACATGAGAATACGTTTTTGATAGTCCATCTAGTAAATCATTGCATCCAATTTCAATCAGTCTGAGAGATCAATAAAATACATTTATTTCACTTTAATTTCAAATTCTATTTCAAATATCAATTTTTTCTATATTTAATAGGGTAACAAGAGTTCCCATTAATTCATTGTCCTTGTAAAGTGAGGCTATTCCCTTCATAATACCAAAAGGCATTACCAGAGGCCAACCATCAGTATTGATGAGAATATTTTTAAAATAATATGTTCCCTTCGGAACGGGACATTGGGATCCATCAAAGGGTATATCGGTATTCACATTGTACTCTAAACTTGATCCGGCATACTCTTTGATATATTTTTGTAATAGTTCGCAAAAGGGCATTCTCGGTATAGTGAATGGCATTTGCTTATAATCACCACCGCCAGATGAATCAATAAAGGCATCTCCCGATAATTCAAAATGTTCATTGTCCAGATCTTCTAGAATTGTTAGAGTACCATTGAAAGCCCGTTCACGTCCCAGAAATCGGGCAGTTGTAGTAGCAATGGTATAATTGGGATTTGGTATTATATCAAATGATTCTGGTCGCACCTTGTAGTTCTTTGGCATTAAACACTGTAACAGAAGATATGTTTTTTCATTTTTCATGGGCTAAAATTTTGAAACTGAAAATGTTTTCTTTTTGTACTTTACCCAGGATTCGACGAGCAATAAACAAATGATGAAAATGCTTTGTAAAAACATTGTTGCCTGAATGAATTTCCAAATACTAATAATTCAAATATTATTCTCTCATCATATTTATAATGCAAATGGTTGTCGTTTTAACAATCTATTTAATTAACTAGAATGTTGCTGTAGTTAAGCACAATTAAATGAAATGAAATATAAATACATTGTATTTTGGATCTGAATTGTAATATTTCAACATATTTAAACTTTGTAGACAATAGACTCGATTTCTGTCGTAGACCTAAAGTAAGCCATAAAGTATACGCCTTGTCATATGATAGCAGAGATTAGTTATTATCAAGATTATAAGGTGCCAAATGATGTCCAATCAATGCCAAGTGTTTAGCATATCTTTTGCAAATCATTCGGCTATCGGATTTCCCAGTTTCGTAGACAATTTGGCTGGCTAAACATCAAAGGAAGAAGACGATCTGCTGCCAACACCTCTGCGAGCGATACAGCTGCATCGATATAGGCAAATCTTGAAACGATTTCTTGCGAAATCTGATATGAATTGAAATCTTTTTGAATATTTTTCTCTTTAATGTACATAGATGTGGCTTTACATGCCACATGATAAGCACTTGTTCGCCGATCGGCAATCTAAGTATAGAATCTGGCAAGATCGAAGCAAAAACCTGATCGGCCAGCAATGATAGGCACATTTTTGCTAATCCTTCAGTTTCCTTCTGGCTAACGCCCAATGCAGACAAGTAAGTGGTAGTGGGTTTTTGTCTGTCGCCGTTGTGGCTTTATGCTAATGATCGTTTTTCGTTTATGGTTACGGTCAACCAAAACTAGACCAGGACACATTATTATTGTGTTTCCAAAAATCACTCGAATTGCAAAAAGAAACAAATGCGATAGTGTCTTTGGTGTGTGTGTGTGTGTGTGACAGAGAGAGAAGGCATATGCTGTGCGCCTAAATATTGCAAATCTGCTGTGGCTGTGGCCCATTGTTTCAACCGTTTTGGCAGCGGGTGCGAAAAAAGAAAGAAAAAATCTCTTAATCGGCACTGGCGACAGCATTCAATGAGTTTTCAGGGCCTGCGCCGCCAGGCACTTGAAACATGACAATATCAATTTGTACGTACAATGGCCTAATCTGATAATCAGTGCAAACATGTCCTTTGTGTCCATTGTGCGTCGAACAATGCAAACGGCATAGTTGTGCGCCAGGATTAGATGCCGGATGCAAAAGCGCTAGTCGAGGAGCATTGCCAAATAAAACTTTGCCATGCCAGAGAGTTCATTATGCGAGGACTATTAAATGATTAATGTTTATTTTATGTAAAACATTTATATGTTCATACATACCTGATTTTTTATGTTGGTCCATAAAATGATCATAAAAGGCGTTGGAAATGTTTAAATGTATGAGAAACGAGTGGGAGACAAGGAAAGATGATCATTGTGTGCAGGGGCGGTTTTACAATCAAAGGGGCCATTTTTAAACAATGTTTAGGGTAAATTCTTTAAAATTGTGTTTACTACTATGAATAATTTGAATTTTTCTGAGCGCACTGCTTGTAGATGAAAAGTTCAATACAATTTCTGACAATCAGAAACAGAGATCGCTACAAAACTGATTATTTAGTCAAGTCATAAGTATTATGTGGGGCCTGGTAAAGGTAAATACGGCCCTGGTTAAGTGTAAACTGAACTCGCCAGACTTTGACTGCCTTTTGGATGTGCCTTGTCAATCAAATGTGTCGAGATGAGAGAGAGACGAACTGACAAACATAAAAATGATCGACAACAATGACACTCTGGGCGGCAGGAATGTCGCGGATAAACATCTCAAATGTGGCCTGGGCCAGCGCCATCTAAAAAGGAATGAGAGAGAGGCAAAGAGGGAGAGAGAGAGAGAGTACTCATAAAAGAAGGAAAAGTTCATTTATCATCGGCAAAAGAAGTTGTGGAGTTGAATGGGCGTGGTTTTAGGCGCAGCATGAATTAATCATCACAGAAATCAAATTGAAATTGATATAAAATGAAGAAGAAACAGAAAAAATCACAACAAATGCTTGGAATCACTGAGGCAAACGCAATTTAATGAGCTGCATCCGAGGGTTACAGTTCTATATTAGACAACAGGCAGCCCTTTGGATCGGTGGTGGGGGAGGCACAAGATCGAGACACGAGGGTTCAATTGCTAAACCACAAATTAACTTGTTTTCTGTGTTGTTGTTGTTGTTGTTGTCTGTGGTGTTTGGTGGACTCCCCACGAATTAGTTGCATAATTGAGTCATAAAACCAAATGTGCCAAATGTTAACAAAACTTTTTCTGTCCCCTTCAGAAAAGTTTTTATAAAGAAAAGGGAATCAAAGAAAAAACAATTGTGCAATTGCATTAATTGCCTGGCAGTTACTGTCAGTCCTTGTAAAAACAAAAGCCGCGGGATATCGGCAAACTATACATAGTTATATCGGACAGTTGGAATGGCAATTGCATATGCTTGGATTTAAGTAACTTTTTGGCAATTGACTTTGATTGCCAGCCACTCAATTATGTCATATCAAGAAATGTTGAATGGACTTTTAACTTGCTTTGATTATATAATTTTCGGTATGTTCTTTTTGGACATTTTATATCCACGCCTAGTCCGTCTCATTCATTCGTTCTGTCCTGCTCTTTTCTTGTGCAGGCTAAGGCCTTACCTTTTATGGCTGGCCATTAAAAGTCAAAATGAGCTTGCTCAGATTTATCAGAGTGTGCATGCTATAAAGTAACAAATAAATTTAAATACTAATAATAATAAAAATGGAACACAAGGAGTTGGTACACGCACCAGCAAAGGCAACGGCAACAGAAGCAGCAGCAGCAAGTGTTTTTGTTACTTTTTCTGTTGGATTTTTGTTTTTCATTTTTTGTTTTTATACCATACACCCATAGGGTGAAAATGGTATATTAAAGTCGCTAAAATGTATGTAACAGGCAGAAGGAAGCTTTTCCGACCCCATAAAGTATATATATTCTTGATCAGCATCAACAGCCGAGACGATCTAGCCATGTCCGTCTGTCCGTCCGTCCGTCCGTCCGTCCGTCCGTCCGTCCGTCCGTCCGTCCGTCCGTCCGTCCGTCCGTCTGTATGAACGCCTAGATCTCGGAGACTATAAGAGCTAGAGCCACCAAATTTGGTATGTAGACTCGTGTCATATGTACGCTTATCGAGTTTGTTTCAAATGTTTGCCACGCCCCCTACCGCCCCCGCAAATGATATAAAACCGATTTTCTCAAACACCATAGCAACTAGAGACACAAAATTTGGTATGTATATTCGCTTAGTAAACGCGCACATTTTGTATTTGTAAAATTTTTGCCACGCCCCCTACCGCCCCCGCAAATTAAATAAAACCGATTTTCTCAAACACTATAGCAACTAGAGACACAAAATTTGGTATGTATATTTGCTAAGTAAATGCGCACGTTTTGTATTTGTAAAAATTTTGCCACGCCCCCTACCGCCCCCGCAAATTAAATAAAACCGATTTTCTCAAAAACTATTCTAGCTAGAGACACAAAATTTGGTATGAATATTTGCTTAGTAATTGCGCACATTTTTGATGTGTAAAGATTTTGCCACGCCTCTTTCCGCCCCCGTAATTTGAAAAAACTCGATTATCTCCCGTAATTTTCAACCTTGTGCAATCAAATTTAGCACACTTAAATTTGATACTAATATCCAGCAAAATACCAAATTTGATCAAAATCGGAATAAAAATAGCCAAGTTATGCATATGAACGTTTTTCCATATGGCCGGAGTTGGCCGTTGGCTGGTGGGGGCGCTAGGGTGCTCGAATGCTTGAGTGAGCGAAATACTAAGATATGCTTCTAAAAAGCATGCAAACAGATTTTTTTTAAAATACGATAATGCATTGGTTATTATAACTTTAAAATATTTGTTTTACTGGTGTATGGTATATCCAAGTCGGCGAGACGACTTACTTACTTCATTTTTTTTGTTTTTGGTAGCATCCTCCAAAGGATATGGAGGATACCGAAAAGGGCCAACACATTTATGGCCAGCAATTAAATGGGGCTGCCATTTGTTTTATTATAACGCATAGCAGCGAACGGCATTCAACATCAACATCAGCGATAAGGCTCAGTTTTATTATTATCCTTTATTTTTTTCGCTTTTGGTTTTGGGAAGGAGCTACGCATTAGAATAGAGCAAACTGCAAATAAGGAACTTTTAATACTCTTTAATTTCATAATTGAAAGAAATTGTATAAGAAATATCGCTTTTATCTTTTATATATTTTGGTTCTTGACTTCCGCTTTCCGTTTATGAAAATTCCTTCTATATCAATGGACTAGAAAATCAAATCTCGGCATATGCCTACAGATATTGTAATATGATTAATTACCTGCAGTCAAAAATTAATGGCTTTGGCTAAAATATACATAGATAGTTAATGTGGATAAATGTACTCTTTAAATCTGAATCAAAATTCTGTTCTGTTCTATACGTACTATATTCTTCATTTGAAGATTAGCAATATTCCATTTTTATCAAAGGGTATAAAAAAAAGACAAGGCCATAAAAAGTCGCAATGCGCCATAAAAACAGTTAAAGCCAAGACAAAAGTCACAACACACATACACACATTATACACCTACAAAGCGCGGCATGGGAGTCGTTAAATGTATGAGTGTAATATATGTGCGAGTGTGTGTGCGTGTGTGTGTGTTTGTGTGTTTGTGGCATCAAGTCCTGTACAAATTAAGCCTTTCTACATAAACAAACGAGGGCATATCCTTGTTAAAATGTATATGGAATATATATGTATATATCTAAGGCCCCAATCCCGTTCGCCAAACCCCAACTCCTCGACCCCAGACCCCAGAAATGGAGCATGTGCAAAGTAGGTTGCTCAAATCGCACACAACATAAAACATTTTTAATGCCAAATAACAACAAAAACAACAACAAACAAACCAAGGCGAAAAAAAGAGCATAAAAATGGCAGATGGCAAAAGAAAATGGCCGTTTACAGACACCAACTCCCCCGCTTACCATTTCGTGGTCACACATACATACGTACGTACAAAAGCCTACAGGATATTGTGCAAAAAAGGATTAATGTTTCCCTTTTTTTTTTTTTTTTTTTTTTTTTTGTTTTAATTGCATTAAGAGGCATTCGGTTGGGAGCTAAGGTAGAGAGAGAGACCGAATAACCGGCAGCGGGCAGTGGCTTGAGTATGCCCAAAAGCGCCAAAAAATTGTAACGTATAAAATATATGTATATATATTTTGCTGCCATAAAAATGTCACAGACGCCTTGAATTATGGGCGTGGTTGTGGCTTGTGTGTGTGTTTCCAATCCTACTCCACCCACTCTTAAAAAGTCATCTTGGGTCACCCCCAAAAGGTAAGCCCTTTTGTTATTTTGTGTAAAATATATTGTTGGCTGTAAGCGAATTTATTGCTATATTAGATTACTGCTTTGTTTCACAGCTTCCCAAAGAACAACTTATTTTTAGTTTCATATATTAGTTGTAAGCCCAAGGAAATTTTATAATTCGTCATTCTTTGCGCATTAAAAGATATATTGTAACATAAGTCAATGTTAATTATATAATGTGCGACATTTAATAAAAATTATAAAATAAAAAGTATCTTATCGTAATGATTGCGTTTTTAACATTTAATGTTATTATTATAACTAATTGCGCTTTGACATGAATTGTTTTTACATTACAATTTAATATGATGCCGTTTAGAAGATAATATTTATATAAGTCAATTATTAAGCATGATATATATTACAGAGAAGGCATATTCTTCTCAGTTCAGAATCATGTTTCAACCAAGTGTCTTTCTCTTGGGATTCCTATTCGCACAAGTTTCAGTAAGCTAAATAATAAACTATTTTTGACTTAACTATTAAACGTTTCTGGTTCATATTTGCAGTGCAAATCTTATGATATTGTAGTATATAGAATTTCATCGCATCCGGGAGACAATGGACATATAATAGACATGTCAAACCTCTCGGTAATAGGCCGTGATCATATAACAAATGGTACATTTGTCATATCGGAAGATTTAGATGATTCCTATGAAGTGTATATGGAGGCCTATGTGGACGAAAGGTTTTCCTTTCCGGATAAGAAACAACTGGCGTTGGATACTAAAAAAATAGGAATTTGTAAAGGAACGAAAGAGTTCCTTAAGAATTACACCTACACGTATTTAACACAAGGAGTCAATACAGATTTTCCCCTCGATGGCAGTGAGTGCCCCATCCGAAAGGGCACATACTATATTAAAGAAATGAATCTGGAGCTGACTCCCTTTCCCGATGAAATGCCCCTTGGTTTTGTAAAAGGAATTTTTTATATTGTAAAAGGTGAACAAAAATTGGGTTCAATTGAAATTCTTGTCGAAATTTTTAATCAATGACATAAATATCTCATATATGCTTTTTTAGTTTAAATAAATTATTAAATTGTATAAATATTTGTGAAGAAAAGAGAGTGCATTGGGCATATATACTTTCTATAAATTTGAAAGTCATTTTGCTTACATACAGTTTGTTTCAAGGAATCGATTATTTAGCCTTCATATTTATGAAAAATTTTATTACTCGCATAGGGTTCAAATATTATGATGAGATCCAGATTATATTGTCTCGTGCCGTTTCAATTGAATTATCAATGGTAATAATATGCATTTTGTTCAACCAATTAACCAATTAATTTCTGGGAACCATCAATAAGATATACATATGTACATACATATGTACCTATGTATATGAAAACATTTCAAACCGAATTTATCCATTTAGTTGTACATAAAAATAGGAACAGAAATTTGCAAGTCTCTGCGTTCCCAGTATCCGGATATAACAATAAAATATATTTTAATTAATTTAATTAAATTAATGGCTGCTGAGGTAATTAAAAAGCTACCCAGGTAACTAACATTTTAGTTAGAAATGTTTTGCTAAAATGTTTTGATCAATTTGATTTATCCTCAATTTCTATTTGGCTTATGTTTCGGTAATCTAATTTGCACTATAGTTGTATCGGAAGATTTAAATGAAGGATATGCAGAGACTTTCGTTTGGCAATGGAGAATTAAAGCAACTTCCTTTAACAATTTGGCGGATTCCGGTTTGTAAAGGAACAAAAGAATTCCTTAAGAAGTAGGCCCATTCATCGTTAATACCAGGAAACAACACGCACTTTCCATTTGATGGCAAATACCATTTGGCAGATAATAGTAACATAATTCATTCCGATAAATGGAAATTATATATACATATATATATAAAGTATAATTTTCAGAATACAATTGTTTGATTAACAAGTTGCGATTAAAAATCTTTTTCGTTGGATTCCTTTTATTAAATGTTTCGGTAAGCTAAGCCAAGAGAAAACTGTTCAAATATTTTAAACAAAAACATTTCTACCATATTTCCAGTGCTTGAGTTTACCCAAAAAACCTTTGGAGTTACCCGCGGAAAATAGGCAATTTAAGCAACTTCCAATGATCATTTCGCCCATTTCCTTTTGCAAGGGAATTAAGTAATTACATTAAGAAGTATCTATCTGTAATCCAAGGAGTAAACACGGACTTTCCATTCTACATAGCGAGTGTCCCTTACGAATGAGGACATTCTATTCTAGAAAAATGTTTGTGGTAAAGTCTGCATTTGGTGAATTATAGTTCTAATCCAGATTCGAGTCTTTTAAACAAAATTATAAAATGAAATGAAAAAGAAAACAAATTGAGGCAATGACTTGATTGTAAAACTCTGGTTGGCATTTGCTCAACTACTACCTAACTAGGAATCAGCCCACACTGTCAGGCCGAACGCGTTTGTTGCATGCATCGCATCGTTGTGTTCCTTTTGCAGAGTCTGTGGTGTCTCTTAGTTAAACATCTCTCATTTATATGCGCCCAGTTTAGTTTATGGCGAACTACAGTAGCATTTTAGCTGTCCGCACACGCAAATTTCCTGGCGCACACCTGCCCAAGACCAGACTCACACCCATCTCCATCTCCATCTGTAGATGCAGAGCAGAGTGGAAGTCAGGTCTTTAATTTATGGCGCTTGTCATATTTTGTTAGACACGACGATTAATTAAAGTGCAGACCCCAATCATGAGCCATTCTCGCTGCCTAGGGCATACCGAGACCCGCGGCGGGCTAATTGAAAACTTCCCAAAGCCGAAGGAAAAAGAAGGTTCAGATGGCAACTGCTTATTAAAAAAAAAAAATTTATATATATAAAGTAAGAAAAACAATACAAAAAATTCTAACAAAAGTCAAGTGGAGCTCTTTAAGTAGTGGGCTAATAAATACCCAAGGAGTCGTCAGGCTGTTAGTGTCAGGAGAGGCCACTCAATGGCCAAGTCATCGATATTAGCTCAATTCGGCGTAAAAAAAAAAAAATACAAAAATGCGCCAATCATTGCAGGAGCGGCCACTGAGTGACAGCCAGCCGGGCCAGTAAATACAAACGAAAGAAGAAAAACATACGAAAATAAAAGGAATATTTAAAAAGTAAATTGAATTTGTTGCAAGTCATGAAACGAAATGCATTTTGCAGCGGGCGTGGCAGAACCTAAACCCAAAGCCACAAATGGACAGAGGGACGGAATTAAAGGTCTTCAAAGGCCACTCAAGTGTCTCGATTCTGTGGCATACACATGACATGCTAATTAAAAGACAACAAACAGCCGCCAGAAGTGTTTCAGAAAGGGGCATAGAGGGGCTTGGAGCAGCTAGCGGGCTAAGACTATATCCGCCATATAGTATATGTAAATATAATCTATCTTATGTTGACTGCAATTTGTCAAGCACAATTATCAGTATGTTAGAGATGATAGCGTGAGAATTTTAGCAAGGAGATCCCAATAAATATATAATATGTAGTCATAACTTAATGTAGAAGGAACTGTAAATAAAAGAGCAAATAATTAGCAATCTTAAAACAAATTTCAGTTCTAGTTCATTTCAGTTTACTTTGATGCCATGGACAATTCACACTCACATCTCTAATTGGCATTGAATGAAAGTTGACAGCTCCAAAACTGAGCCCACGCATTTCCTAGTAATCCGCTCCAGTTGAGGTTATTGTTGCTATTGCCCTGCTCCGATCGATATGCCATATAATTACATAGCTTATTGTCATACGCCTATTCAGCTTATTATCCAAGGAGAACGCGCGCCGTTTGCCTTTAACTGATCGATTTTTTTTTTTTTTTTTTGTCTGATCGTACTGCGATAATCAACACTCACACAAAGTAATGAGTAAAGTGTGTGAGTGAGTGAGTGTATATACATATACATAGTAGATAAATACATGGAAGCTTATATTGTAGATCTCCCCATTGAGACTCTGGGCCAGCCTACCTAAAATTTTGAGATTTCTTTTGAGTTTGCTTTTGTTTGTCGTTTGTTTATTTCATTTACTTTGTTTTTTCTACATTGTCACCCTGTCTGTCTCTCTCGTAGGCGAGAATTTCCGATCAACAGGCTGTTCGTTCGCTCGATCGTTCGTTTGTTTGTTTGTTTGTTCGGTCGGTGAGTCTCTTCGATTTTGATCGACGGCAGCAGGCCAGACCCATAGTCAGAATTGTAGCCAAGACCGGGGACCAAGATGGATCGTTGACGAAGCCACACAGCGTGTTGATTTATTCCCCATAGAGTTGGTAACTGAGCTGACTTTGTCTTGGCAGGCGTGAGTATCATACATACATATATGGCTGCTATGAAAGATCGTTGCCATAATAATAATAATAATAATAATACAACATATAAACCAGCCGTAGCAGAGAATGAATATGAGACTATAACCCATCACATAATGAAAAACGAATGTAAAATGCCCTTATATAGGGGGTAAAAGATATGCCCTGAGAGATCAGGGTAGAGTTATAAAAGCAGTCATTTGATTACAACAAGTGAATTATGAATATTATATCTAGACAGATGAAGAAATGAAAGAGATCTTGTCTAAAGTCTTAAAATTAAATACATGCAACGGAAAAAAAAACACTTTCATAATCCTAAAATATAAGTATAAATACAATTAGTTGTTAAAGGAGAACGTTTAACATTTTTAAAACCAAACAAACATTATCGGAGAATGATTCATTGTGAACACATATAAGGAACTTAAAGATGTGACTTACCCCGTATGTACATATGTACATATGGACACCGACATTGACTTCGATCGTCCAAATCTAACTAGTTGCGTATGCAGCTCAGGATTGTCGCTTGCTCCTGGTCGTTGTCGTCGTTGTTGTCGTTTTTCGACATCGTTGATCATTGGTAATGGGCAACAGCAACAGCTACAGCTACAATCTACAGTTTATGATGAACACAATAATAATGATGATCACGTTGATTATACTCTTGATGATGATGATGACGATGATGATGTTGTTGTTGTTGTGCCTGTTGATTCTCTGTTGATTTTGGTTGATCGGGGCAACGTCAGAGTTTCAGTTTCGGGCGCGACAAGAATAATTACAAATGTCACATGAAATCAAAAAACATCATAAATCAAATCAAATTATAATTAAGCATATTTGATCAGTTTGTCTCCTCTCAATCTCTCAGTCGAACACAGTCGAAGCTGAAGTCACAGTCAGAGAGTCAGATCCGAAGTCTGCTTATCTGTAATGGTAAATGGTTTGTTGCATATATGTATGTATGTGTGTATGTACCTACATATGTAGTTGCTTTTCTTCCTGCCTACAACAAAGTCTTGCGTCCTGCGGTCTTATCTGTGATTCAGAAGTTAGTTGGGCTAGTTTTTATGGTTTCGTGGCTTTTTTTTCTGCCAAAGATTTCCACTTATTTGGCATAAATAATTGAATTTGTGCTTATTTATGCCAATATTGATGATAATATTCATTGATAATTAAGACGACGATGAGAATTGAGGCAGCAGGATAATCACTAGAATTTAATTAATTAATATGAAACACAATCAATAGGCCCAAGTACAGTGAAGCCAAACGAAGATTGTAAACGAAGATTCTTGCTGAGAGTCTCAAAACCAAGTTCAAAATCAATTTTATTGAATCTTGGAATAATTTTATGCAGATTTTATGATTATGGAGTTTTTTTGAATGTTTGTTTATTTGCATAAGTGTTTACTGTACTTGTAGTTTCATTTATTTATATCATTCAATGTTTGCTTTTAATAACATTAACATTAATTTGTCTGAGTCACTTGGCTTGTTTCAGTTTGTCATTTTGGCTTTGAGTGTTTATTTTGACGCGGATAATGCCTCCATATCTGATAATTTGATTAATATTTATGTGGCCGAGAATGTGTGTCTTTACCTTTAAGTTTTGGGCCAAAGATTAAAGCCAATTTCAGTCAGTGTCTGTTGTGTGTGTGTTCCTTTCTTTTATGGCTATCTCTGTGTATTGCACAATTTATCAGGGGCAAATAAAAGCAATGAAATAAATACAAACGCTGCTCATATGTTTCACACACACACACACACATACACATAGATAGAGAAAGCAGCGTGAAAATTTATGTTTAGATTCAAACATTTGCAAAACGAAAACTCATAAATTACTTCCGCTCATAGGAAAAGCCAACCGAAAGAAAGCAGCAACTGGAGCAGGAGTATGAGCAGAAGGAGCAAGGTTGCCACCAAGGATCCACATGAAAAATCTTCATTTTACGATTTTTTGGCGCAACCTAGAGAGTTCGAGGTGCTGTCTTATTGTGTGAGTGTGTGTGAGGAAAAGCTAAGCACATATCAAGAAAGCTCTCTTTTTCTAGCTAGGCTCAGATAAAACGTTGGCATAGAAATCAGTGGCATGTATCTTATGGATACAGCAGCCGTTTTTATTGTAGATTTACTTCTTATTATGGTGGATAGAGTGAGAGTGCGAGGGAGAGAGAGAGAGAGAGATGGATTGGAGTGGGTGGCCTTGGTGATTGGGTAGTTGGGGCTGAGGTGGGCAATTGTAGTCGCTGTTGTGTAGATGCCTTAACATTAAAATAAATATGTACAAATGCGCAGATAAATAGATAGGCGAAAGGCATGCCAAGCGAGCAGCTAGCTAGCAAGTCCTTGCCTTTCCATGTGATGTGACTCCTGAAAAGGATGACAACCAAAATGGCGCAAACGAGAAACACGAGAAAGATAGAGATGGAGAAAGACAGAGAGACACACAAAGATATAGGGCGGAGGGGGCTGGAGAGACAGCTCATACACACAACATTTATATTTCAGCGGAGAAAGCTCGTATATTATCATAAAACAAGTTGCTGGATGCCACAAGAACGGTATCGCTGTATGGTGGCATGATGTGGCATGGCGGTATGTCGGACGAGGGTCGGTTGGCTGGGGGTGTGATGCGCAAAAGTCGGGTCGTAAATCTTTGCGATAACATTTTATGCGAAACATTTCTTTTTCTGGTCCAGAGGGAGCAACAACAACAACAAAAAACAACAGCAACAGCAAGGACACCCACGCCACAAAACTCTTCGGAGGAGGGGATGAGCAGCCCGCCCGGTTGCCCTGGGAGTTGCGTTTAACATTGGCAATCGCACGGAAAATGGCGCGTACAGTGTGCTCCTGGTTTTCTGCTTTTCTTTTTCTTTCTTTCTTTTATTTTTGTTATTTTTACTGTTGCCAGCGAAAAGGGGGGAAAACAACAGCAACAGCAACAGCAACAGCAACATGAAACTTTTTGGGCCATGACTTGTGGGGCAGGTTAACGGCAAAGTTGGTACGGGTAACCAGGGTGGATGTGGATGTGGATGCCAGGCAGTATGGCAGAATGGAAGGATGTGCCTGCTGCCACATTTTATTGTTTTTGTTGTATTGCAGAGCTATGTATGTATGTATGTATGCACGGTGGGGAGAACGAAGGACAAGCGAATGGGGGTTTAGGAATCTGTGCTGCTTGGTTTTTTGAAGAATTTATGGTCTTCTAAGATGTATCTTGTGTGGCAAGGGAATAAGGTTGAATAGCGTAAAAGAGATAGAATGAGATAGCAGTGGGAGGACAATATAAAAGAAAGAAACTGCAGAAGGGAAAAGAAGATGGAGGATAGGTAGAATCTTAGGCCTCATTTGGGTCTAGTTAAAATAGGAATTGACAAGAGTTATAGCCATGTCTTAGGGACTTATAAAACGAAAACACTAAACCCATATACAATAAAATGGTGAAATGTTAGAAATGTTTATGATAATATCCGGAAGAAACGTGACAAATAGTCAAAAGTAATTTCATTTAAAATATATGCTTACTTAAGCAAAAAAATTAAGGAAAGAAATCTCTATTTGTTCTTATTTAGTTATCAAACTTTCTTTTCAATTAATTATTCAGTTAAGCTTTGTGTATATATATACCACCTCTATAGCTTTCTATTATAATTCTCAAGAAAATATAATATCGAATTATCGCTAGAATAGATATATATACAGTTGAAATAAATAAATATAATGTTCTGTAAGATGTTTTGACACAATTTCTGTCCTTAAATCAATTAATTTCGGTTTCATTGATTCAACACGTTTCAAAAAAAAAATCTACCTACCAAAGAAAAACTACCTATCTACCCTATATATACCTGCAATGCCATGTCAACTCCTATTCACATTTAGAGCAATCAAAGGGATTATCGAAACTATGTCGAGTGTTTTTGCACAATTACAAGAAATGCATCGCGATGACAGGTCGCTGAGGAATTCAATACCGCAGAGGACAACCCATTTGACGGGACAAAGGACCACGCAACATCAAAGCAAATGCAACTCGAAACTGAAAACCCAAAATAAAAAAAGAAAACAAAATACTTCCAGCAAAAAAAAAAAAGGGATCCTCCGTGATGTGACAGTTTTTGCTTAAGGGCTCTAATTTTCTATGAATGTTTTATTTTTTGTTTGTTTGTTTGTTGTTGTTGTTGTTGATGTTGTAAGTGCCTGAAATCAGTGCATTTTGTCAAAGATGAAAAGCATTTTCTTCACTATGTGGTGCGTCAGGTGCGGACGATGTTATATTGTTCTCAATTCAAAGAATATAGAAAATATGAATGTAAAAGAAGAAAAAAGGACAGCCAAAAAGGATAATAGAATTTCAAATGAAATTATCATAATTTATACTTAAAGCGAGGAAAATTGAAATTGTGGGAGCGTCCACATCATAATTTTCAATTAGAAAATGCTGCGGCATGCCTCGCAAAAGTTCTCACAATTAAATATCAATTACGTAGAAGGGAATTTTCTCAGGACCATTTGCCTGAACGCTGTTCGATCATAAAAATTGCAATAAAATGATGCGCCTAATTTTTGCATAACAACATTTGCCACCAGAAACTGTCACAACAAATCACAACAAGCGACGTTGGAGGACGATGAGATAGAGAGTCCGAGAAGAAGTGCTGCTAGCTGGTTGCACTGGTGGCACTAACCCTTAACGATGCACAAATTGCTGGCAGGATGAGAGAACGCAGGACACAGAATGTTGAACGCACCAAGCAGCAACCCAGGACGCAGAACGCAGGACACAGGCAATAAAATGCCAAAATCGATTTGTTGCGGTCTGGCAGCAGTCACCTTCTTCCCTCCCCCTTTTTAGATCTCTTTCTCTATCTATTTGCCACATCCTACATATATGTATCTAGATATATGTAGATTCTTCTTTTCTAATTAGTTTGTCTGGCCGTTGCTTGCTGGTGTTGTTGCTGTTGTTGCTGATGTCGATGTCGTTGACGATGCTGCTACTGTTGTTAGTGCGGCATGTTGCTGGCGTATAATTGCTGCGGTTTGTTCAAATAATTGCGCATGCAAATTTCTATTAGTCACACGTGGAGTCCCCTTAACTTATGCATATTGAACCTGAGTAGCAGCAAACTACACCATGAGAAAAGAAGCCTGACAATTTAAACTATTATGTCTAGAAAATCTATATAAAATAAATGAAACATTTAACTGAACCTACAATAAATTTAATAATTAATTTAGAGATAAAAATTGACATGAAATAGGCATATACAGACAGGTTTAACATGTTGGCTTTAGATATGTACATACTTCTAAACGTCATCTAATCATTAACATATTTATAGAGATTTATGTATATACATATGTATTGATACTTTCAAAGCAATTACTCTGCAGTTAGTTAAATCTTTATATAATTGTATTTTATAAATAGTTTTGTAGGATAAGGTGAACATTTTCATTGAGTTGGAATTTTGTATACATATAGCCTTTTCTCTTAGTGTACTTTCGTTGATTTCTATGCATGTTCTATCTTCGATCTGCTGATGCCTGCCTCCTGTCTGGCTGTGACTTTTATAATTATTTGCCTGCAAGGATGAGAGTTTGATGTAATTTTAGTCTTTTCCTTCTTTTTTTATATGTTTTTTGCAATGCGTTTCTCATTCACTCTCACTCTTGAGCGATACATGACATATCTTGTATCTTTGCCAAGGCAATCTTATCTCAATTGTGGCACTAGTGGGAGGAGGAAAAGAGTGGGGCAGGATTTTAACACACACACACACCCCCAAAAACAACACCTCCCCCTTTCGGTGTACATTCATGCGCACGTTTGCCGTTTGCCTTTTCTTTTTTTTTTTGGTAATTTAATAGAACGATGCAATCGCCGATATGGGAATGAGAATTTGAGATTGCTAGAGATTGAGCCGGAGACTGAGCCTCTGCGCCGGATTTGTCAGGCATTAATACAAGCAATGATTTCGCTTTTGGGGTTGCTATATCGAGTGAGCGAGGGTTGCTCTGCCGTTTGCTTCTGGTTGCTGATGGCAATTGACTGGGCATGTGAGTGGGTGGATGTCTGTTGGGTTGGTTGGTGGTTTGATTTCGTTCACAATTTATCTTTTACGGAAAATCTCTGTCTGGCCACTTTGTGTGTCATTTGCGGCTATTTCGGGCATTTGTTCCTTAACACAATTATTATTAAATGTTTAAATTTTTGGATTTTGATCAAGGGAATTAGATGTAGATATAAACATGCTTAGCAAAAGAAATCTGATTTTTCTGGTTATATTAATTATGGCAAAAGACACAAAATAAAGTAATCAATAAAAATAGAAAATGTAAATGAAATTAAGCTTATTATTTGTTAATATTTAAACAAACATTATCCTCCAGTTTGATTGATATATGGCTTCAATAATAAAACTAACAATTGTCAATCTCCATATGACTCTATAATAAATAGACCTTCCGTCTAGAGATCTGGAAGTATGACTGGAGATATCTGCTGAATTGCAGACAACTCTTTTGAGTAATTTTAATTATATTTATTTGTTCTTTTGTGTGGCTGCCTCTGGTTTTCATTTAATTGTAGTAAAAACTTCTTCGTAATCATCATCTGCTGCTGTGGATGATGATGCTGCCGCTTTTGCCTCTGTCTCTGGTCTTATCAATGTGTTTGACGCCCAACAGTTGAACATGAAGTCAAGCGTCAATTTTCATTAAAATTTTTGCATTGTTTCGTTTTGTTTCTGTGGCTTTTTGTGTGAATGAGCGAGCAATAATAAAAGCCGCAGAGCTTAAAACAAACAGAATTTCAATCAACAGCAACAACAAACAACCCAATGACATCTCTGGCTGATTGCCACAACCAGAGCCCATACCCAAACACTCACTTTTACCTTTCACAGTGTGCCCGTCCCCTGCACCCATATTTCCCAATCGTCCAAAGGCCCACTCAGGCATCGAACAGGTGAAAAGTTAATCTGCATGCGCTGCACGCTTTGTCAAGCAAAAGTTCGCTCAAAAGAAATCAACAAAAATTTTGATAAATGACAAAGCAACATAGGAATGGATAGGAAGAGGAGAGGAGCTGGCAGCTGAAAGGGAATTGGCTGAGGCGATGAGGTGGTAAAGTGACATAAGGATGGGAAATTCATACCACATACATACACACACACACACACACACACACACACACACACACACACACATTCATACACAGAGAAAACGCAATTATCAAGGCAAACAAAAGCGACAGCTCTCGATGATGATAACCAAAATGTCAAAGGATGCGCCGCAATTGAAATTGAAATCAAATACGTAAAAGGAATTGCAACCAGCAATTACAACAGCAAAAATAACAGCAAAAAGGACTTGTCGCCACATGGACGTAGCCAGGATCTTATCTCCGTATGTCTTTAATTCACAAATAGTGATTATCATGAGTCCAATCGATCGATAAGCATGCAATTTTATATAAAAACAACTTCAAGTTAAGATCATTTCAGATAATGGAATATTACAGATCAAGGTTTTAACAAATTCGTTGCATAATTCTATTTTATCTGATCTTAATTTTAATTTTTGTATAAAGTAAACCTTACTAAATAAATAGTTATTTTAACTAATCAAAAAGTACTTACATACTTGTTTTGAAGAAGTCCTGAAACAATTGGAAGTTATTTTCTAATAAATGCATTGCCGGTTAACAAATATCAGCAATAAGGTATTTCCCTATACATATTTTCGATTCAATAAGATTCCAGGAAATTGCAACAACTTAGTTAACATCAAATCCCCTCGCTACGCCCATGAATTGCAATGTCCAAGGCCTGAGCCATAAGTAGACGTTGCACTAGCGTTTTGTATGCGTTAGAGCGAGACGAATGTAGTAAACCCTGGCTAGAGCTCTCTTTTTAAAACTCGCCATTTTTGATTTGGGCGTTTGTTTGACTCTCTCATTGGTCATGGAGAATGCGCAGATTGAAGAGCGCGCTCTCTTTCTCTCTCTCTCTCTCTCGCTCGCTTTCTCTCTTGCGCTTAACCACTCTCTCTCTCTCTGCTGGCAGAGCGTAAAGCGTCGATATTAGCAGCGGCAGAGCAGCAGCCAGCCGTTGCAGATGTTCGCTGTTGTCGCCTTGGCGGCTGCGAATTTTTTGCTGCTTTTGTTTTTGTTTGTGTTGTTTTTTTGTTGCTGCGCTGCAAGAAAACTTTTATGCTGCACTGTTGGTCTCGCCTTGCCGTTTTGATGCTGTTTTTTTAGTTTTGCTTTTGTTGTTTGCCATAATTTTTTGTCACACAGCTGTCATACACACATACACAAACACACATTGGGATGCTTGCATAATTTTTCTATGCGTTTTTTCTCTATTTTACTAGCAAAAGTTCACTGAACGTCAAAAATATTTGCATTGGTGTCTCTCTGTGTGAGTGTGTGAGAGAGAGAGAAATAGAGAGACGGGTAAATGTGTATGTGTGCTTCTTTTGTCTCCATTAGTTGCCCTAAAATTCAAAGACTTGCACATAAGGCTGCCTTAATGCACTGCACATACACACACACACACACACACATACACTTAGATATATCCTTATAAACACACAGCCACACGAGAGTTTATTTGTTTTTGTACCTTAATTTTTTAATTTTTCGGGTATATTTGATACCAATTTAACAGTATATGATTTCAGACAAGGTTAGACAACATTTCCAAGGATCTGTTGAATGCTACAACTATAAATTTTTAACAAATTAACTTTTCAAACATACAAATAATACAATTTTATATAGAAAAGGAATAATTTCATTTATACACACATATTTATATATATATTTCTCTTTTATAAATTCTTAAAATTTTCTAAAAACCATCAAAAATATGTTGTTCTTTCTATCTGAGCTTAAAAATGCAAAGATTTTTTTTTATCTAGAGAAATCTGCATTGGAGATTAGGTTATTGCTTAATATGTTATTTCTTCAGCATAGTTTCTATGTTAATTTGAAATTGATTTGAGTAAAAAAGACTTTAGATTATTGTTGAAATTTCAATTGACTTAAAGACACTTATTTCTATAGTTCCATTAGGGTATCATTGGGTCGAACCGTTGGCCTTTAATTTAAAACTTTTACATATTTATTTGCATCTTTGATAAGTTCTGCGCTGGTTTTTATGCGGGCCAGCAGGGGCAGCTGCAGACTTTTAGGCGTTACACCCAAAGGACAAACACAAACTGAAACTCACACACATTATATGTACATATGTGTATGTAAAGATGAATAAAAAAAAAAGACCATTGTGTTTACTTTTTGATGTCCTTGCACTAAATGTTTGTATCAATTCATTTTCACAGCCTTTTTGCAATGCGATATTTGATGTTTGCTGATTGAGAGTGAGCCACGTTAATTGCTTCATTTAAATCAAACCAACGGAAACCAATTGGCCGAGTTGGTTCCACTTATTAGGTGCCAACGGTTTTCCAGTTGCCATGACCATTTGTCAGTCAGTCAACACATAGAATATACATATATTTCTATCTATGTTCGAGACTCATTAAAATCTCCAATTTAATTTGTTGACTGTTGATGGCCGGGGTGATAGTTGTGAGGAGGAGGAGGAAAAAGCAATTTATAGCAGGATTTGAAAACAGAAATCAGACAGTAAAATGGAGAACAGCACTAAAATATATATAAAAGCTAAAACTAGTCATTAAAACTAATCACAGTCTAAAAGGCACTTACAGATATCAATCGAATCGAATCGAAAATTGGAATTGTTGGCGACTACTTAAAATGAACTCATTAACAATGAGTACACACAAACCACAAGAAAGTCCGATCGAAATAAAAACCGATTAAAGAAAGTATTCAGAGCAATAGATAGTGAGATATAGAAAGGATCGTGCGGAGTGGGGGCGGCGGCTCAGTTGCCGCTGTTGTTATGGTCAGTGACCAGACAACCGATCAACTAAGCCTGGTCTAAAGTGAAATTGGGCAAAGAGAGCGCGAAAGTCGTTAAAATCAAAGTCGATAGCCGACCGTGCGGGGCACGCTCGGCTGCTGTGGCAAATTCTCAGGAAAAGTCATTAAACTAAAGAAGCAGGCACAAGTGACAAATGAAGTAACTGAACTCAACACAACTCAACTCGACTTTGAATCAGCTAAAATCATCCATACATACATTTAAAACCCGAGCAACTCAGGTGATATGAACCAAATCAAATCATTTGTATGCACAGAGCAGAGTTTGAGACAAGAAGAAATCGTAAACCAGCCGGTGAGCAGCTCGTAAACATTATGGGACCAGGAGGAGACTTTACTCAGCGGAATGACTGACTGACTAACCATTACCATTAAAGAAGCGCCGCAAAAGCAATGAAAATTGAACGCGTGCGAGAGGGAAAATCCATTAAAAAAAAACAAAAAATGTAATACCGTAAACCAAAAATTAAGAAAAAGGCAATTTAATGCTGATCCTGAGTCATAGGTAAACAAAAAGTCCAACAAAATGTATCACCGCATTAACCTTTCCATATGCCAGTTATAGCCATTACATACATATGTAAATTTAATTATGCCAAATTTCACATTTAATATAAGCAATATTTCAATTATATTATATGTATATACTATATTATTATTTCTTTGCTGGCTTCTAAAATTGATTTTCAAAATTAGAGCCGCGAAAAATGTTTATTTTTCCTAAATAAACCCATCATATCTCAGGCAAATTGTTACTGTACATTTTTCCAATCAATTTGAATTAGTTTTGAAAATTATTTGTAAATTGCTTAAATACCTTTTTGACTTTTTTGCTGGACGTTCCCAGCTAACAATAACTGCAAAGAAAACGTAAATTACGACCTATTTATATAGTTTATTTTTAAAGTCCATTTAATCCAATATTATTCAGGTTTTAAGGGAAATTATTTTGAACGTCTTACTTTAATTTTCCCTTTATAAAGGGCGTTAAAGTCTGTTAAAGTCTGTTTGTAAAAATAATCAATAAATCGAGTTCAATCGTTTTTTATTGACATCTTCATAGAAAAGTTATAACATTTTTAACCCAAAAATCACAACAAATTATAATCAAGTGTTCTGTTTTCAAAAAGAAATAATTCCACCGTTTTGTATCTACTACTTATTATTAATGGTTGATAATAGCTTTGTCTTTTTTTAACATCATTCTTAACAAAAAGCTTAAGGAAAAATGTGTGTAAATTTAACTAAACATAGTCAAAGCATTTAAGTTTTTTGATTAGAAACTATTTTTGTTGATTATTGTAGACCAATTTGCTGATGAATTGATGGCTTTTAGTGTTTACAAAACTTTGGTCGATATCTTTGTCGATCTTCTGTTACCAATGAGTATATCGAGTAATAGGCATACAAATTGGCATCTAGACTGGACCAATCAACGCCTACATTAAGAATATATTTTGGACAAACAAGCAGATCTAAACAGATGTCACAAGCAAGGATAAAAAACAGTAGGACATAAGAGGTTACCGCCAGAGAATAGAGAGAGAGAGAGAGAGAGATGGCTATTGAAATCAGAGTAATGTTTGTCTCTGCTGCCGCTTCGCCCTCTCGTTCTCTCTCTGCTGTTATCGCCTGAGAATCTCCTCCTTTCGGTTTTATTTTTTTTTTCTTTTTTGGGCTGAAGTGTGTGTGACACAATATGACATCAAATTACTTGCCGCTTTCAGAGGCAAGACCCGTTCCCATCCCCCGTCCTTGTCCCTTTCCCGTTGTCCGCACGCCCCGTCGCACACGATCGCCTATCTGATCAGAGCAATCGCAAAACAACAGCAACAACAACAATAGCAACAACAAATATACTTTCCAAGCATTTTCTGCTTGTTGTTGTCGTTGTTGCTGGTCGGCTATTGTCGTTCCGGTCCTACGTGGTCTGTGCCCCCTGCCCCTGCCCCGTTCCTTTTCTCTTTTTTTTTCGTTTCGAGATCTCTATGGCAAAATGCGTAAGCGTTTATCGGTCCTTATCGGTCGCGTAGCATCTTTTCGGCATGGACAACCATCAGTTGAGATTTCGTTGCTCTCTGTAATTTGCAAACCCCTCTCCCTCCTCTGTCTCACCCTACCTCACTTTTCCTTCCCTTAATGTCATAAAGATGGTGTCTCATCGCATCTCATCTGGCTTTCGGCTTTTTTTTTTTTTGCTGTTATTTTTGTTTGTTTTTATGTTCTTGTAGGTGTTGAGAAGATACATAGATCTCTGCTGACTATATAGCAGATATCTTCAGGTATATACATCATACTCTTCCCGCTTTGTACAAAGCCGAACAGCCTGATTGCTTAATGGCCAGATGGTTTACCCTTTCCCTTTAGTCCTTGTCTTTCTTCGTTTGGCTTTAGTTTGCCTTGTGCAAGGAAATCGTAAAATTATCCTGGCCAGACACATCGTAATTTAGCTGGCCAGGGTGGCCGCTAGAATGGAGCCGAGACCGGTGTGTAACCTTGACGCGGCCATCCAAAACAATGCGCAAGCCAACAATAAGTTTGCTCAGGTGCTTAGCCAAGCTTTCAGGTCCGAAACGGAACGACAGTCGCAGGGAAAGAGTCATCGGTCGTTGTAACCTAAAGCGGAAGCAGACAGCCAGACAAGGAAAAGCGGAAAACTCGCATGCATATGTATGAAGAGCCACCAGCTATTCCAGCTGGGTAGCATGTGAGTGAGCGACTGCCCCTTTGCCCGTTATTTGCCAGGCGTATTGGCATTGGCCAGGACAATGGCAGGACCAAGCTTCATGAATTGGCAAAGAAAAAAAGAAAAGGCAAAATTTCACTCACACAGACTGTGGGCAAACAACTAAAAAACAGGGCCGGTTCAACGTTTTGAATCTGGAAAGCAATATTCTAGCTTCGTTTATGTAGAAAGCTTCTTCAATTACCATTAAAAATAATTTCAAAACAATCCTTTAATTTAAAATATCTCGATATTGAATGAATTATTATTAAATAAATGAATTATTATTAAATATTCACAAAACAAGCCCAATAAATAGTAATCTCTGCTGGATTTCCAATTGGCTTAAGCACCTTTGGATAACTTTTTTTGGCTTTTTGTAGACCTTTGCTAAGATGGGCCCAAATCCTTATAGACTGCCTTTAGATGAACGTGCCTTAAAGCAAGCAGCCCAGTTGTTAGCTCAATTCTAGACAGACCTATTGTTTGGTTGCTCTACGTCCTTCAAACACATTCCCCATTTTCCTTCTCCTCTGTTTGTGTTTTGCATACTTTTTGTTATGTAGGAGCGTATGTGTGTGAGTGTGTGTGTGTGTGTGTGTGTGTGTGAACGTGTCCGGGCATTCGTTTGTCTGCTAATGCCATTATTTGAGGGTTACTCACTTTTCTGTCGCTACCGAAATGGAAAGCTCCTGCTATGGCCACATAGTGAAAGTTTTTTGTATTTGGTTTTAACTGCAGCTCATTATATTCAATCAATTGTATTGAATTCAATTCCTGATTCTAAACAATATCTATCCATCAAGCATTACAAATTCAACTGATGATTTTGCAAAATGGTTGCATTTGGCTTTCGATTTGTTATGTCTGTTGGCCATTTTCAACTTAATTTGCCGCTAAAATACTTAATATGAAAACAGATTTGCACTGTCGAGCAACAAATCACTTTCGCCATGCCCTCAGGACGAGAACGAGGATGAGGATGAGGACCAGGACTAGGACCAGCACGGAGCCAAGACCGCTATAGAGACTGAGACCGGCAGTCAGACCATGTGCATGTGCAGGCGAGCGAGTCCTGGACATTTGCATAATTGACCCATGCAGGATTCGCGCACCAACTGATTTCATTTACGATGCAAGTGCCCCCTTCCCCCACTGTCCTTCTCCTCCTTCCGCTGACATGGTATCCATGTAGAGGGCAACGTATGCTCGAGCTTTTACCCATTTAGGCAATTTACATTTATAGCCTGGCGCATGAGGTGCTTACGAGCTGCACAGGATATGCCACAGCCATTGGCGAGATACGCCGAGAGAGTGAGAGAGAGAGAGAGAGAGAGGGGGGACATGAAATTTACACCCGTTGCGGTTTGGGCCTAGTCAATTTTTGAATTGCTTGTTGTTGCCGTTGTTCGAGCTGGTGCAATGTGGCTGCCAACCAGCCAAGTTTATTATGAAATTAGAACGCATCGCCTTCTGCATGGTGCCTAGTGCCAGGCGTTTGTGTTTGGGGAAGGGAACCAAAGTCGATGGATGCAAGTGGCGCTGCATTGCAGTTGAAAATCGGGCACATGAAATATGAACTACCCCGGCCAACCATTATTGTTGTTTTTGTTGTAGTTATTAAATTATAATATACACATACATACATATAAACAGATACCTTAGCCCATAACAAAATCAACAGCCCAATAGCAAAATAGATGGAGTAGTTGTAATGGGGTAAAAATATTATTATATGTTTGCTGATTATTGCTAAGGGAGATCTTTAAGTCGTCAGCACTTGAGGAAATTGAGGTAGTTTATATAGAGACTTAGACTTGGTTTTTAAATAACAAACTTAATTTTTGCTTGAAATCTATCATACGATCATTTATTTTTGACTTTTAATAATCAAAGATTATTATTATTTAGTTTATTTGTCAATTAAGAATTTCAAATCTTCTCTCTAATGAAATTGCTATTAAATTGCTTTACCAATAATCAAAAAGCAAAGTAGACGCCAAAGGCTATATGGCCCAAATGATTCTTAACCAAAAGTTGACTGAAAGTTGACACAAGCATGGAAGTAGATTAATTATCATTTTATTGATAAAAATAGGAAAATAAAAACCAGTTAATTATCAGATTATCTTTGAAACCCAGAATAGATTTAATTCGAAATTAAATTCGTTTAATTTAGTAATATTTGCCATCCCCATTAAGCTACGCCTATGTGTGAAATAGTAAAGGATGCCACACAAAGAGAAATTTGTAATTACAAGTGGCAATTTAAATGGCATTTTTATTTCATTTATAAATTCTAGTCTGGTTGCTGATCTATTTTATTATGTTTATGCAATATGCACAAACATATAGAAAGATAAATTTACACACACACACCACTCGATAGAGAGAGAGAGGGAGAAAGATATAGAGACCGGCGACAGTTTTGAAACTAAATCAGAATTTATGCTTTGTTTAAATGCTGTAAAAATGTTGCTGATTTCTATCGCATGGCAATGATTATAGCAACAGCAACAAGAATAACGACAATAAAGTCAGCCCAGTAATAATAACTGTCTATATGAAGACCGAGAGGCATTTATGATATACTATAGATATATAGATAGTCTAGTGTCCACATATAAATGTCTGTGTGTGTATATGTGTGTTACGGTTTGTGTCCGTGTGTGCTCATAGACTCGTACAACGCGTATTTAAACCAATTTTATGGCGCATTTAATTGTTGCTCTTTATGAACTAACAGAACACAACCAAACACACAAACACACATACATACACATATATGTAAGCCGCAGCAACAACAAGCAGATCTGCCACAACAACCTCAACACTAAAACAAATTAAAAATGGTAACAAAAGGTTAACGTAAATTGTTAAAACTAAATTATACATATAAACAAAACATTTTTATGCGATTAAAATCAAAATTACACGCAACGTGCGTCGAGCTTCAAATGCCAAATGGAGGGGGGTAGGTGGAGGAGTTTTAAATGTATTAGGAGGAGCAGTTTGTGGGGGAGAGGAAGGGTTGGAAAGGTGGCAACCGAGACGGAGACACACACACACACACACATACACGGTATGGTGCACATGGACTATGACGATGACTACGATTCGGTTTGGTCTGGTCTGTCTGCTCCTCTTTGACTTGGGGCTGGTTTGACAGGGGCCGGAAAAGCTGCGCACGTGCTGGAAAAATATGCACTACACACACACACACACACACACACACACACACACAAACTTGCCCCTTTTTAAGTAAGTACGAGTGAGTAGTTGGGCAACTGTTAGGATGAGTATTAAAAATGTGGCAAAAATTCAGTTGGAAAAGAAAGTTAAAGTTTTTCTTCAAAACAGCAAAGAATAAAACCATTTCAAACTACTAAAAATAATACAAATTTAAGTTTTGGGTGCAAAAAATTAAAATCCATAAAAAAAAGAAACTCGTAGACTAATTGTTGCTTGACTTTGAACTGAGTAACATACAGTATACATAATATATCCAAAATCCATATGTAGTACATTTATATAAATACAGAAACACTGAAGATGTTAAAAAAGAGCTATCTTTAAAAAGTTTTACTTGATTTAAAATATATTCTCTTATTTTATTAAGCTTCAATTGCCTAATCGTATAGATATCGAAATGAATCACATACTTATAATAAAATATAATATATGCGCATTCATTCTGTTTTTGATTCATTCCCGATTGTGTCCATGAGGCTATCAGTTAAGATTCTGATTGATTCACTCGATGGCATAATCGTATCGACAAGTGGGCCAATTCAGTTAAACGCAGCTGATATTGAGTTATCATTGAAAGAAGTGAATATGAGTGTGATTACGCCAGTAGACTATTGATTTATCTAATCATTTCATTTTGTCATAGAATAAGATTAATATTTTGGGTAATTTGAAATTCCAAGCACTTTGTACTGATGAAATACAATAATACATATAAGCCATTCTATATCTGAACGATTATGCTCACCTTAAGAGATGCTGCTGCTGTTGCCTTGTTGTTACTTTGTTATCTCTTATCATTCTGGCAGACTTATTGACATGTTTTGGGCTCTGACACTGACACCAGTACAATGTTTCTCAGTTTCTCAATCTCTGTCTCCCTGTCTGTATCTGTATCTTTCTGTCTCTCTCTTTTTTTTTTTTTTTTGTGTGTTTGTCGCTCGTGTTCCATGTTTCGAGTTCGCAACATTCGCACCGTTTCTTGATCTGATTTTGTTACAAGTTGTCTGTTGCTGTCGTTGTTGACTTTTGGGCAGCCTTTACACCCGCCCGTCCATTTGCCTATCCCAACTTTGTTAACCCCTCCAGTAGTTGGTATGTATCTTTATCTCAAATTATGTATCTGTAACTATCTGCAGCGCTATCTGTGGCTATGCTAAGTCATTTAACTTCTGTTTAGTTAGCATAGAACTCACCAAAGCACCAAAGACTTATATCAGAGATGACAAAACGACGTTCCTTGAGTTATAAACCAAATCCAAAAATTTAAATATAATTTCTTTATGTACTTTATGATACCCTGCAGCAATTTAATTATAGTTTTTAATGCATACCATTTGCCAGTTTATTAAATTCTACTTTTCAAATATTCCATTCATAAATATCTTTGAAATTTGTTGCTGTAAAAGAGAATTAATCAATTATAAAATGAGTAAATAAATGGTTAAATTATGATTAATTTGATTTAAATGGTCTGTAATAACTGTTTGTCTCATAATGCAGACTTAGTCTCAGAAAAACAATCCATGTCAAATGTAATATAAATATTTGATTTGTGTTTTTAAAGCTTTTGCAAAATTCAAGCTTAAGAAAGAGCTTGGGAAACTTGCGCCAGGTGCAAGGAGCACTTAACCCTTTTGGCCAAAAAGTTTCAAGCAAAATAAAAACAAAAAGAAAAAAATACAAGAGGAAAAACTTTTTATGTTTTTGTTTTCTTTAGAGCGAAAATCAATGCGGGGACCCCGAAAAAGTTTTGCTTCCCATAGCCATAAGTTTATGTACATGTTTATGTGTGTACGTATGTGTGTGTGTGTGTGTAGAGGCAGCAGATGTAGCGACTTGCCACGAAAAAATATGAGCTCAATATTAATAATTTGTATCTAGATAGTTTTTGGGGTCCCTCGCTCAGCAAAAGATGCTGCGACGGCTGCTTCCTGAGAAATGGAGAAAAAAACAAAGTTGGCCCGCAGGCCAAAAAACAAAAAACAGAAACAGAAACAAAAACAACGTGTTATGATTATGTCTTGCTCGTGTTGCAAATTGTATGAATAAATATGAAGCATAATTTTGTTGTTTGCTTAATTTCCAGCTGCTAATTTATGCAAATTTAGTTTGTTCTCTGTCTCTCACTATATGTATATTTCTATCTCTTACTGTCTCAATCTCTCTCATTCTGGCACAGACAACTATAACTCAAAAATCGGCAGACAAATCTGCACACATGTTAAAGCCCATAAATAAACCACATAATCACAAACGGAACGATCGATGATTGTTGTCACTGTTTGACAGCCGGGCACACAGTACTACAATCATATACATACATACATATATGTGGGAGCATCTGTGTATGTGTGTGTGTGTGTATTGGTTTGGTCATGCCAAGTGCAGAGAGGCGTGCCACAGAGAGATTATTGAACGATGCACTCGAGCATGACGACGAACAACGAACAACATGCAACTGCAACGCCACGACGAACCGGTTTACCTGCACAACAAACATAACACACACACACACACATAAGACCAAAAAAAAAACACGCCCCGCTGCTGTTGGGCAAAGAGTGACAAGCATATTGCTTATAGTATCCTGACATCCTACAGCCATCTCTCTTCAATGCACGCAAACAAAGCCAAACAATGCGACCATCTTGTATGTGCCAAAGCCCAGCCCTCGCCAACAGCCAAGCAAGTCAACTCTCCCTCTCTCACTCACTCACTCGTTCACTCTCTCGCTCTCCATCTCTCTCGCTATAGGGGTGTGTAAGTGTGTGTGCCTCGGACGGAACAGTCGCTTGTCTTTCCTGTTTTCAGCAATACGGCGAGAGGCATTCTCGTGCCTGTTCAGTTGGTCTGCGACCGTTGACGTGTTTGCAAGCGTGTTATCGTTGTCTACGTCGCCCCGTTACGTTTTTCGTCGTTTACGTCGGCACCAGCAGAAGCAGCAGCAGCAGCGGTACCGTTTACCCCGTGCATAATAACAACAATTTACCATAAAGCTCAAATCGCGTCGGCAAAAAAATTCAACGCGCGTTCAAAGCAAATTTCTACCCCACAGTGCGTATGATATATATCAAAATAACACAAACAAATATTGGCTAAATAGAGGCCACTCACAGTGTGACTAAGAATAAAAGTGTGCAAAAAATGTAAGAAAAATATTATTGATCAAGTTAATTAAAACAAAAGTTTAAATCTTTCACCATTAAAAAAATATTTGGCAATTTATAAGATTTCAATTGATCGGAGCCCATCATCATCAGCAATTTGTCAGCACTCTCGCTCATCGTCGTCGTCGTCATCGTTATCAGGCTGACACAACTCAACAAAAATCTGGCACTATGCTTATCATTTTATTGCTATCAATATTACCAAAAAAAAAAAACCCAAATGAAAACAAAAACAATTTGAAGACATTTTAATGAAAAGTGTTTTTTTCTACAAAGTCAATTGCAGGCAGTTATCGCTGCCATAGATAGATAAATTGATTGAGTTTTTGGGTTCTCAAAATTTATGGGCTCTCTGTAACCTTTAACAAACCCAGAACAAATATCAAAGAATTTGAAGAAGACGAAGTTGGGACAAATTATGTGGCTGAAACAGAGAGAGAAAGTAACATCTTATCAGTTTTTGTAGCGCAATTGTCAATTGCCCGATAGTCATCACTTCTTGGAGTACGACGGACTACAAAAAACAAAAAAAGAATTGATATTCTTTGGCTATAGGTGGGTTTCTTGGCTAGGGAGGGGAAGGAGAAAAGGGCGGGCGGCCGGCTAGTCGCTCGGTGTTGGTGTTGCTCGACTGCTTCCTATTATTGTTAATAATTTTTTTTGTGATTATTTTTGGGGCCAAAGCAAACAAAGCAATGCAAACACAAGAAGCACACAAGAAAAAGTATGCGAGCAGTATGATGATAAAAATCTTTGAAAAATCGAAATCAACGAGTGCAATGCATACATAGATAGATATATACCTACATATATGCTATGAAACACCATACATTCCCTACTATCTATGTCTGATAAGACCTCGTTCTTTCACCAAAATACAAGAAAAAAAAAGAAGTAAAAAACTTGAAAATGTTGCTACCTGTCTAAATAAATAAATAAATGGAGAGAAAGAGAAAGGGAAGGGCAAGAATCGAGATGGTATTTTTCCGATAATTTTGAACACACAAACAATACGTCATGCAATAGTTGGATAAACCGCATGTCTTTGCCTCTAATTGCTGCCACAAACGAGTCAAAGTCAGTTTCCGAGTCAAAAAAGAATACGGAGACATGCAGCCCACACACACACACACATACAAGCGGCATACTTACTATAGATCCCACGCAGTTGCAAAGCAAAAATATAAGCATCCTAGCGCCGTCTTTTGACAGCCCACAGAAGAATCGTTAGACTCTATATATCCTTTGTCATGAGACATTGTTTTGGGTTTATTGCAACTGCCATGTAAACTGAGTGACAAAGAGAACAATGCAATTTCTTTAGACATGTTTATTAGATCCCCCGGGGCAAAGAGAATTCGATGCGTGCACCTTGTGGCATATCATGGCCTAGCCTTCTTTTTTCTCATCAATCAAAATGCTGAAAAAATTCTAAGTATACTCTTCAGTGTGCAGTATATGTTTTGGCAGTTCCCACACTTCCATGTGCCTAAAGTATATAAATACCAACGACACAAAATTATAATCTGAATTTTTTGGACTACCGGACAATCGTAAATCAACTTTTCGTGTGTACCAACTGTACACTCGTTTATTGGATGGAATACCCACATACATACATTGGAGCGTACTTTGGGGCTATATAAAAAAAGAAATGAAAGAACATTGAATGTAATGCCCAGATAACGTGATGAGGGAGAAGTGTTTGAATTTTTTGATAACGTCTCAATGACCGGCTACCGTTAAAATCTTATCAATTGCCACCGGAGCAGAGAAATTGAAGAGTAAATAACATAAACCCAACAAAACAAAAAAAAAATTAAAAAAAAAAAAATTATTTCCAATTTTCAGAGTGCGTGATATTCGAAAACTCGGTAGGCGCGTATAGAAAATGTGTTGAAAATCGAGATAGGAAGAATATCAAATATTATCTCTCAATTCAAAATCAATTGAAGAGAAAGAGGAGAAGAGCGCGTGAAAGATAGATCGATAGAAAGAGAGAGGTAGCGAGCTAGAAAGATAGTGGAAGAGAGATCGGGAGAGAATTCTCCACATATTGGATTCCTGTCTAAACCCGTGCTAAACAAAAACATTCAAAATTATACTCGAAATGGATATGACCTCAACTGCGGAGGCTGCCGCACGCAGCTGGTATGATAGTCCGCGCTTAGGAGGAGGCGGCGGCGGCGGCGGTGGATCACCACATCAATCCAATGGCCTGGGCAGTGCCGGTAGCAGTTTGGCCCACAGTCATCACAGCCTTTCCAGCGGCGCCTCATCAGCAGGCAGCAGTGTGGGCGGCACTGGCCTTGGGGGAGGTGCTGGAGGCGCCGGCCTAGGACTGGATACTAGCGATATGAGTGCATTCTATGCCCTGGAAAGCAATGGCCATCATCGCAGATATTATCCAAGCTATCATCAGCACAGTGAGTACAATATTTTGCTACCTTCTATCAGGATTTATGTTTTAGTTTAAGTAATTTTACCATCCACACGGAACGGGGAGGGGCGGGGCTTCAGCTGGTGGGTAGAACGATGGCTACAATTGTTCTAATGTCATTTCTAATGCGTTTTTAATGAATGTGTATTTGTTGTGGATATGTAAGGGTGAAGGCAACAACACATTTTGGGGGTGGCAATCCAGCCCACAAATCGATTGCTTCGCGCCTTTTTTATGTTACTGAGTGAGCGTTTCCTGTTGGCCAGGCTGGCTAAAAAAAGTTATAATGGGGCGGCGATTCAAAGATTGTAACAAGCACAAAAAAGATAGAAGCAAAAAAAATGGAGGAAATTAGTCTAGGCAAATGTCTAGCAAGAGGACAGAACTTTAATACTCAAATAGAATTTTACTCCTCTCCAGAATCGGGCTATAAATCTAGCCATTAGAAAAATGTTTAAAGCGAAAACTTGGCACTTTACAATAGATACAACATCAATTAATAATTTAAATTTTAAAAGAAAAATTCGAATAGATTTTCCTTCTAACTTGAAACAATAAAAATTTGAAATGTCTTATTTTCCTTAAAAGTGTCTCATTTAACAGTCTGAGAACTCTTTCTATTCCTACTCATTATGTATTCATATTTTTAGCTCACTTAACTCTCTCAGTCTCTCTGGTCATGTTTTCTAATTGCCTGAAATTTGTTCTCTAGGCCAAGTGAAAAAAAACAAAAAAAAAAAAAAAAAAAAATGAAAACAAACCTCCGGCAAATTATTCATGCTCATTAGTATCAGACTCTGGAAGTAATAAACAGACCAAATGGCAGACGACATCATTTTCCCTCTTGGTTCACACGCCGCCTCCAACAAAATTCGGAACAAGAAAATACCCAAAATAAAAATGAGAAGAAACGAGGAAAAAGGCGAAAATTTCGTAGAGTTCCGCTAAGTTAATTTTCAATTTGGAAAAAAAAGTGGGTGCCACCGTTTCGATGATGATGCCGATTCCAACTCTCTTACTCTCGACTCGGGGACTTTGCTGTCACTTTTGACAGTTGACTCCCCCCCAAAACAATCCATACCCAAGACCAAGACCAAGCCCGAGCCCGAAAACCCAAAAAACCAAAACCAAACCATTTTCACTTGGCACTTAGCATTGCAATGCCATTGTTGCTGCTGTTGCTGCTGCTGCTGCTGCTGCTGTGTCTGGCTGACTTTGGGCTCTTGCATTTTGACAGTTCCACGTAAAAACGCAACGAACACCCCAACGTGACATGCATCAATGCGGTGGCTGGTGGCTCACCGACTAACTGACTGACTGACTGACTGGCGTTGAATTTATTTCCTGCTCTTTGAGTGTGCGAAATTTTAATTTACAATTTCTATACTCACTCCCCTCTCCGCAACTCCAACACGTTCTCCTGTGTATTCCGATTCCTTGATCTTGAGGAATGTCAAAGAGTGAAGAGAGTCTCAGATTGAGAGCGGGAGCGGGAGCCACTGCAAGTGATCAATCAGTTTGGAAGCTGCTGCTGCTCCTTCTTTTTCTTTCTTTCTGTCTGTCTGACTGTCTGTCTGTCTTTGCTTTTTGGTTTTCTTTTGCATTTATGTTTAATTCATGTTATTCATATGCCGACTTTATTGATGCTTGATTTGATTTCATGCCAGCTCCATCGATCGAACCGCTGTAATTCATTCATGCACTCAAAACTCTCGCATTCAAATCCCTCTTTATGCCTTCTTTACTCTCCTCTCCGGCTGCTGTTGCTGCTGTTGTTTCTCTCCTCATCTTTTTGTAACTTTGACAGACAGTTTGTCGGCTGGTCTGCGGTTGTATCTTTTGGGCTTTAACTTGGCGAAGCAGCGCAGCATCATCCCAGCCTAACCAGTGGGGCACCTGTGGTGAGCGTTGATTTTAAAATTCATTAGTCTGCATATGTCAGATTCGACGATGCGCAGGGGAGTGGAGGGGGTGGAAGGCGTATTTGTAGTAGGTGGCTTTAAAGAGAGGAGACCCACAAAGGAAAGGGCTAAATGTTGTCAAAAACTCAATTTAGTTGTCATTATAAGTTCAGTTGACTTTAGTTGCTGTTATTAGTGGCAAATTAAGCAACTGGGGCAATAACCAACTGGGATTCATACCTCAAACGATCGACAAGCAGACATGGATTCCAAACTATATATATATATATATATGGCCAACTTGCTGGCTCAGAGATTTTTATGATATCTAAAGCCATAAAAAACCAAAACAAAATAAAAAAAAAAAACCGACAACAACAGCGAATGAACAACAAATGTGAAATTTAAATTTCAAAAGCAAACATGCCGAAAATTTGGCAATAACTTTTGTCTCTGCCCCATGACTTTGTATACATACAATATATAAATAAAAGATACAACTTGTATATATATGTATGTATATGTATTATAAATGTTTCTTATATGAGGGCATATGTGAATTTTGGTTGCACCTTTTTCTCAGACAAATTAATTTATTTTAGGTAAAAATTGGATTTTTTTTAAATAGAGTATCAACAATTCGAACAATTTTTCTCTTCTTTTGCTATGAATTTTCAGCAGGCATTAAATAAATTTTTAATTACCCCAAAGCAATTTAAGCATTTAATTTTATTCGAATGCAAGGCAAATATGTCACGACGAACTAACTGTAATCTATATATGTACATATATATGTAGATGAAACTATGGCTATTCCACTCGCACTTAGGTTCAATAATTTGTAAATAAATGAAAGAGAGATAGAAGAAACTGGCCAACAAACAACTTGCCCGCCTTTTTGACAGTATATACATATATATTTTTTGGTGTGTGTGTATGAGTGTCTTGTGTGCATTTTCATTTGTTGTTGGCAAAAGTTTTTGGGCTTATCTCGTTGAACAAAATCTGACAAATGAAAAGTTTTTGCCTGCTGCCCAGACTGCGCCTCATATATATTCATATATATATATATATATTGTATCTCTCTGGGACTTGACAGATATGTTCCCACACAATTCTGTCGCTTTCTCTCGTCTCTCTATGTCTATCTCTCTCATTATGGGGAGAGGGTGCACTTAACGCAAATGTCACGCACAGTGGCAAAGTCACAAAGGATATCAAATGAAATGCGGGCCTATTCAGAGGCTTTCAGTCTTATTCTCAGGCTTAGAGTTAACTCTGATTTAGACTATGGTAAAGAGAGAATATCATCAGAGTGAAGACTGTGCTGGTGCTCCTGTTGGAGCGAGCTCCTGCTGTTGGTTGGCTAGTTGCTGTGGTTGCTGCTGCCAGCTACCAGGTGTTGCACTTGCAGCGCTTGCAACTCATAAATTTCATTGTGGCCAGGCCAGAAAGCGCATAAAACTTAAATTTCCAAGAAATTACAACACAGTCAACATAACACAAAAGGTGCATAGGAGAAAAAAAAGACATAGGCTCTATAAAGTGGTGGGGTCTGCAGTCAACTGGACTCGGGACTTTTCTGTCTACCTCCTTGTCTCTCTCTCTCTCTTTCTCTATCTGCCTCTCTCTTTATGTATGTAATAGTTGTTGTAATTTACTGACTGCTAGCACACTAGGCTTGGCCCATAGCGTGCCCAGGAATTGGCAACGGAATCTCGGCTGCAAATCTTAATCCCGGTGCGCAAGTTTTCAGCGAATTGTTGAGTTTGTTAAGTGTATATTCGGCTTTATGTATCTGTGTGTGTGTGCGTGTGTGTGAGTGTTTGTGTGTGGATGGCCTATAAAAATGAATTATGGTATTACAATTGAACAGCTGGGCCACCGCTGCGTATGATTGATGTGCCATTAAACTGCATGTTTAAACCATTATAAACAACTTTAAGGCAAGTGACATTTCTACTCATTTTCCATTGAAAAAATAACGAAAAAAGTTTCGATTTCAATTTCCCTGAATATGAAAACTTTCCTTCTACTATTATTTGTCAATTGCCTGATATTTAGCATTCGTTATTAATAGACCCTCGCCCGGCTTCTCCATTACGCCTTTTGAAATCATGCCACATTAATTATGACCCAAATTCTTGGAAGCATTCTTTATATCGTATGATGAAGCTATTCTTCACTTACAGCAGAAAGTGAGAAGTGCGGCAAAGTTGAAGCAATATTTATTATTATTTGCATTGACAGTGGCCGGTCATTCATGGAGATGGCAACTGCCGCCCGCGTTGTGTGTTGCAGTTGCACATGTTGTTGTTGTTGCTGTTGCGATCTTTAAATTAGTCTTGGCAAACCCCTACGGGACAAAAACGAAGAGAGAACACAAACTGTCTTTCCTTAATTAAATGACATAATTATAAGAATGTGCAAAACCAAACTGCCACTCTGCCTACGCCAAAATGCAACATGCAACACGTGATGTTGATGTTGCTGCTGTCCATTGACATTGCTGGCGATGCTTCAATTAATTTGCACTGCAGCAACAGTTTTACTCGGTATCTGACTTTACATAGCTGGCACTTTGCATGCCATGAAAAGCTTTCGGCCTCGGCTCTAGCTTCGTTTTGGAGGGAGCTACCTACCAGGAGCCAAAGGTGCCGCCTTTTGTCCATTGTCCAGCTAGTCCACAGAGTTTCAGTTCGTTCACTTCATGCCACTATTGCCAACACGTTTCGCATTCTAATTTGACATTCTAGTTGGGCTAGTGTGAACAGCTGTCCTTCAATCACTATCACTATGTTGTCGTCGTCAATCTGGCCAAGATGGCCGCTAAGCACAGTCTCCTCTCCTTTGAGCCAATGCCGACTTTTGTGTACTGGAGAATGTATAGCTAGGTTGTTTTCTCTTGAACTGGGCCGGAAGTCTATATAAGATCCAGTCGGCCAGCCTGACTGCTCCCTGGTTTGCCTGTCATTTGTCAAGCAGGGATTTCCAGGAACTTGTATATAAATGTATATATATATATATATACATATAGGCATGTAGATACAGATGAGAGCTTGATGTGTGCATCATCAATAATTCTGTTGCTACTGCTACTGTCTGTATTATTAATTTGTTAAATCAAAATTCACTATGCTGGCAATTTATATGACCGGCAGCAAGCACAATCAAGGACAACAGAAGAAAAAAATAAACCAAACACGCTTACGCATACAGCACGGCAGCAACATGTTGCTGCTGTTGTTGTTGTTACTGCTGTTGTCATTGCTTATGTTGCTGTTGTGATTTGTCTAACACAGCGAGCGGTCAATATGCAACTTCTGCATAAAGCGCAACGTGGCAGCATTCATTAATTTTACTTGGCAACACGGCAGCGGCAGCAGCAACAACAGCCAAACCAACATTGCTGCCAGGCAGTCTCCTCTTTTGGCTCTGGCTGCACGATTTGTGAATGCAATTACAATATTGAATATTAGCGGCATTGTTTGGCAGCTGCCCCCGCTGTCTTTGCCGGCAAAAATTGCTAGCAATGGCAAAGACTTGCAACTCTCAACTCCCAGCTCCCAACTACGACTTTCAGCCACATTTTGTGTGGCTGTTGTTGTTGTTGTTGTCTGATAAATTGTTGCTAATACATTTGTGCACTCGTGTTTTTGGCCATTGTGTGCGCGCCTCCTGTCTATGTGTCTCTATGCCTCTCTCTGTTTGTGTCTTCTAAATGTGTCTCTACCGTGTGCAGTGTCAGGTTTACAAATGACTTTTGCGACATTGCCTTTAATCTGATCTTTAAGCCAAATCAACGGCCAATGGGCTTATTAATCAGTTAACCATTCTCCCCCACGGCTTAAGTCTAGCAAAAAGTCATTGTACTTATTTAATGGCTTTTCCTAGAATCGCCACACAAAAACTATCAAATTAGAACAATCTTACTAAGAATTCTACACCAAAAAGAAAGGCAAGAGGAGGGGGGACCACCTGTAATAGTTTAAAACTAAAACACAGAACAAATGATTCCTCTTTAATTAACATTTATCAATGTTCACATTGATGAACAGCCAAATTTGTTTGAAAAAAAAAAAACAAACTTTAAAACAACACGAAAACATGAAACCAGTTTTCAACTTGGCCAAAAAAAAACTTTTCTCTGACTCTAAAATGTTTTGCGGGTGTGCGTATGTGTGTGTGTGTGTGTGTGTGTGTGTGTGTAGACAATGCAGCAATAAAAAATGAAAAATAACAACAAGAAGAAATCTGCTTTCTGGCTTGTTTGTTCTTTCACAAATATGTCATATGAGTGTGTCGCAAGAGACGCCGCCAAAAATTTGTTGCATGCAGCAGCAGCCCCAGTCAAGAACAAACCCAAAGGTAAAGAGCCACAGGCAATGGCGAGTGGGGGGGGGATAGAAAAAATGAAGTTAACACTCCGACAATATTATGTCAAAAAGCTTACAATAATTAAGAAAATTAATTTCAGATACTTAAAAAGATATAATTTATTAGTCTATAAATATTTGCCTATTCTACATAAAAAACATTTGAGCAACATTTTATTTGGGTTTTGAAATGCTTTTTATGAATTTCAAAACAAATCCCCTTTTCGTGCAGATTGAAATCTTAGAGAGATCCGCCACTGCCTTGCAGGCCAAAAGCACGATTTTCGTTTTGCAACCTTTTTTGGCCAGAACCGAAAACTGTTTAGCATAATTTTAGTGGCTGGCATCCCTTTTGGCCTCATCTTTTGTTGGCGGCGCGTGTGTTTAATAAAATATTTTATTAATATGCGAATATGCGAAAGAGTGGACATAGCAGCAGCAGCAGCAGCGACGTCAGCAGCAGCAGCAACAGCAACTGTTGCCACCGACAACAACAACGACAATCAATTGAATTTCTCAAGCTCAAAGCTTATGAATTTATGCAACGTTTTTCTTTAAGGTTTCGATGTTTCTTTTTGTTTTTTTTTTTTTTTTTTTTTTTGGGATGAAGCCTTTTGTCTTTGGCCCTTTGTTGTGATAAATGTCAACGCGTTCTTATTTATGACATGTGAAGGCAGCGCCTGCCTGATGGTGGTCCCCCAGCAACAACAACAACAACAACAACAGCAGCAACAACTAAAACTTGTCAAAGCCAAGAACAAGCCAAGAATGAGCAACTACACTTCAAACGTTGCGTTCTTCACTTGGTGACTTACCAAATTTGGTGTTTGTCATATAAAAACTTGTCAATTTTAATGATTTTGCTGACGCTTCGAACTGTCATAAGTGCGCCTGAAGGCATTTGTTGCCTGGCACCGCTTTAGCCAGCGAATTGTCCTCTTGGCCAGCAGTTTGGGTGTCTGCTCATTAGCCATGCCTTTAAAAAGGCCACCAACTGCAACAGCAACTGCAACTCGCAACTGTCAACTGACAGTGACTGACTGAGTGACGTTCAATCTTGTTCCTAGCATTTGCATAAATTTATTATGCTTGCGTGCCACTTTGCACAAACTAAAAAAAAAAAAAAAAGGAACACCTAAACTAAACTGAAAGAAAAAACCAGTTAAAAGGATCAACATTTGAGTCCAAGTTGCAGTTGCAGTTCAATGCACGCGCCTTTGTTACAAAATGCCAACTGCTATGGCAAATGCAGCCGCATTATTAACATTTTTTTCTTTCTCTCTCCGGCTTTCCGCAGCAACAGCAGCAGCAGCACCAGCAGCACCCACCACCAGCAGCAACATACGGAAAAAAGTTGCAAGAAAATGGTGCAGCAAACGCAAACAAATGGCCACAAAAATGGCGCATTTCAAACTCTCTCTCTCTCACACACACACACACTCTCCTTGGCTCCCCCTGCTAAAACGCCTTTACCTTATTTAGCCAGGCTTAGTGCGGCTGCTGCCGTTGCACTGCTTGTTGCTGTCAACATGTTTTTGTTGGCAACATTGCTGCACGTATGCAAAAGTTGCCCAGGCCCAGGCCACGTAATTCACACGTTAAGCTAAATATGCTTGTTAACTAAGTGTAAGAGGAGGAGTGCTAGTTGGGGGACACAGCGAGCAAAAGGGGAGCGGTAAGGTGACTCCACCAGAGGAAACCCGCATTGTTTTTTTGCCCATAATTTAGACAAGACGACGAGCTTAAAAAATACAAAAAATTTGGTGACTAACCATAAAAAAAAGGAGAGATTTTATATCAAAGACAAACCACAGTTTGCGATTGTTAAGAATAAGTTTGAATAGGCTAAAAACTATATCGAAATGTCATTATTGAAAACATATATCCATAGTATGAACATGTCTATAGCTTAATTAGATATATAGACAATTTTATCATCTGCCATTCGCGTTTACTTCCATTCTTTAGATAAACCTTTATGTCTAAATATCTTCACAATAACAGAAAATTGTCCACGTTTTTTGGTTGTTTTTTGTTTCAATTTTTAGAATTTAAACAATTTATTGTCCCTTTGTGTGTGTGGCTTATCACAATCTTATTGAAAAGTAACTTTAATCGCCATTCTATAAAATAATTGCCCAATAATAAAGCAATTTGAATGGAATTGAAAAACAATTAATAGCAAAAGAATTTTAGCTTGGTATAAACTGAAAGGGGTGAGGAAGTTTTGAGGCAACATGTTGTGCAACATTGTTGCATTGCTGCTGTTTATGCTACTGCCACAACGGCTGCTACTTGAGTTATTAAATGCATTATCATAAATACAATTGACAACTTATGACTAATGATAAGCTGGCATGCAACTGGAGCAGTACCTATGTATGTATATGCCACGGGGTAGAAAGAGGAGGAGGAGTGGGGTGCAGCAGCAGCTAGCCGCAAATAAAGTGTTAATAATATAGATGGAAGAGGCAGCGCAGTTTGCGCTTAATAATGCAGTCAGTCAGCCTGCCTGTCAGTCACTCCAAAAATAATACAGTCCGTCCGTCCGTCTGTCAGTTAGTAAGCCAGTCCATCCGTCCGTCCGTCAGTCAGTCAGTCACGCAACTGCAATATGGAATGGAAAAGCAAAGAAATAATTAAAACAAACAAGCGCGCAAAATGCTAAGCAGCCAAGAGAGTAGAGAGAAAGACTTTAGTGGACTACTACGACGTCGTCTCCGGTTTTAGCTCCAGCAGCTACTATCTCAAGGTGTCTTTTTCATTGAAACTGACCTACCTGCTGGGCTGATGTTGGTGGTGCTGCTGATAGTAGTAGTAGTAGTTGTGTTAGTGGTGGTTTCTGGTGGCTCTCAAAACTGGAATCCGTTATAGTTTATTGCCCATTGCTGGCTGCATTTTAACAATTTTTTTCGTTATTTCTTCGTTTTCATTTTTCATTTTATTTTGGGGCAGGTGTAAGCGTAAGACACTTGACCGCATTTTGGAGCCACGCGCCTACAATTTCGCATGTGTGTGTGTGCCTCATTCGATATGCGTGCGTTTGTGTTTGTGAGAGCAGGTGAAAAGTCCTTAAGACTATAAGAGCAGGTCCTTTCTCGAGGGTAACTCAGGTTATAAATTAAGCCAGCGCCTTGAGGGGTCAGCAGTAGAATTGGTAGAGTAAGGTAAGGTAAAACAAGGTAAGGATTCCCCCTTGACTTCCTCAAAACTGAAAAGACTTTGTATGATTGATTGTTGCTTAATGCCCGAAACAGGAGCAAGAAAGACAACCACCAGGAAGCAGCTGAAAATCCACTAATCAACTAACTGACTGACAGACGCGACACATACGTTACATTTCCTTGATTCCTACCACTCATTCACTCACTCACTCTCTCGTTTTACTCATTTACCGATTTGATTTTTGTCAATTGATAAAGCTTCAGCCTCTCAGTCCCTCAGCCTCTCAGCCTCTTCTATCTACATCTCCCGGCCGGGTCTGGTCCAACTCTCACCCCTAATCCTTGCTGCATTGGTGTGAATTTAATTTACCAAAGAGCTGGCAATCCTTTTTTGGCCCAGTATAGCAATATTCTTATCAAGATGTTAACGCTTTTGTGTGCATTTGGGCAACTGTAGCAGCAGCGACTGTGTGTGTCACTGAGGTTTTCTCTTTTGTTGTCCATTCAAATGAGATGATCTCCTCGATAATGTGCTGAAGAGTGTCTGCTGAATGGAATGGGATGGAATCGCTGTTAGAAAAGAGGATGGTATCGCCACTATTTCGCCTGTCTAACATCTGCCCATTGCATTTTGCTAATTGAAATTGTATCACTTGTTCAGAGAAAGATTTCACCTCTAATGTACGTGGTAATTTGGCCTCTAGCCGTAAGCCAAACTCATGATGGCCTGTCATCTTCAAATGTCTAACACGTCTAGTTAAGTGCACCGATTCCTGATCAAACAATTAATTATGTCATTCACGTCGTCGTCGTCGTCGTCTCTGTCATTGACTGCAATTAAAAGGCGCTTTAAGATTGGATTCCCCGCGTTTTTTTTGTTTTTGGAGGGGACTGTCGATGGACAGTCAGTCGAGAGCGAGAGCGTTGAGCGGCTGTCAAACGCTTTTAAAATGCCATGGAAATGTCCGAGCTAAGCTTGAAGATTGTACTTAAATATACATATACATACATACACATGCATATAATATATATATGTATGTGTGTAGAGAGTGCGGCATTTGTGGCTTTGATCTGTCAGTTTGAAGAAATCAAGCTCGGGCCAAAAACTTCAAAATGTTGTTTCGTATGTTGTTCCTTTTTTTCGGTTTTTTTTTTGTTTTTGCGCTACAACAACAACAACAAAAAACAGATTTTCATTTAAGCTGTTGTTGTATAGAACGTGTCAGCTTTACTTTGGCTTTTTGGCTTTGGGGACGACCAAGGGCAACAGACAGGCCAGGCTTTTCACTAGCACGAGCTTTGCATACCGACAATAACAACAGCAGCAGCAGCAACAACAACAACAACAAGAAAATGTCGTTTCTTTGTTGTTGTGTTTGCAACTTTAATTGCTGTACTCAGCTTGATTTATTAGCGAATTGTATTTTGTATTTGCTTTTTTTTTTTCTCTTCTCTCTTTTAAATTAAATAAGTAAAAACAAACAGAAGATGCCAACAGCCTCGACTAACAAACATTTAAGAGTGACTCATGGTTTTTTGTATTTTTTTTTTGTTGCTTAACAGCATCAAGTTATCTCCAACACCATCTCTCTCTCCCTCTCTCTCTGTGCTTGCCCCACTCATCGATCGGTGGTTCGCAACTATATAATTTACCATGTCCAATATGATTATTTCCCTGTGGTTTGTCCCGAAATTATACAGAGATCGATGACGACTTCATATTAAAGATCTTCTTGCCACATATTTGTTATGTTCGTTTCTTTTTCGGTTTGCCTTTTGGTTTTTATACAATATTATTATTTTTGGGGGGCACGTAGCTGTAATCGAGTTGTGTTCCTCAGTTCCTGGGCAATTGTTTCTATCCGTATCGCTCTTTGATTGGGGCGCAAAAGTGTGAAGTTTGCAAACAAAAAGCAGAGAGAGAGAGAGAGAGGGAGAGAGATAGAGAGAATCATCGAACTGCATTTTGATTGATTGTGAGATGGAGAAGCAACAACAACAAGTAGGAATCGTAGGTAGTAGATGAATGGAGAAACAGACATGGGAATCAAAATGAACATGACAAGACATCCATCCAAATTTAGCTTCAGTTCAGCAACAACTGCAACTGCCACTGACCGTTATTGTGGTTGTTGTTGTTGCTGTAGATAATTTCTATAATCAGGCACACGTACATATAATATCACCACTAAACCACTGTTATTAGGATAATCAAATGGATATTATCGAAGGTAGCCATCGTGCTTCAGTTCGTGGTAGAACAAGTCCATTGATTGCAAGTAAGGATTGATGGTTTCTCTGGTTGAATTGATAAAGCAACTGACTGAGATACCCTTACTCCTCCTTACCTTCCATGCTAAATAATCAGTTTGTTACAATTACAATTGTCTGCTAGGGAAAGGCAATTATTGTTAGAGAGAAACATTCAATATCTAGAGGTTAAAAACAAAAACCTAATCTCGACCTCTTGTCTTTTGCCCCTTTTCTTGAGAGCATTCAAAATTCAGCATAAAACATTTTAATGGATCAAAGTTGGCTTCTTTTTGATTGTTGCATGGTTCGGACTAATCCATCTCTGTCCATCGCTCATACAAGGAACTGAAAGTGACCTACTGTTGCTTCCACAAGCAACATGGCTCATGCTGGTGCTCCTGCTGCTGCTGCTGATGCATAATCAAAAATAATTTCACATACAAACAAGCCCCAAAGGTCTTACTCTCCGTAGGAGCTGCAATATTAATGATAATAATAAAAGAATAAGTGCGCCTCAAACAATTGCAACACCCCTCGCGCGCAAAAAGGATAGGCCGATCGGTCGATTGTTGGATGAATCGGTGCATCGGCAGCATTGGCGCACATAAATCTCACTTGGTGTCCGCTAAATTATACACTGCCAGACATTTAGGCTACACTTTGAAGCCCAAAACCAAGCAGCCAACCAACCAGTTCCAGGGATAGACAAAATTTGCGAGAGACAAAACCAAAACGGAGTCTCGTCCAGGGGGAGATCTGCAGCTCTGCAGCTGAGCCGAGCGCGTTGATCGATCTTTTTAGCTTTGGGACAAAAGTTTAACGCGATTGTTTATGATACAAATTAAACAATTTATGACAATGCAGAAGTCCACAGACCAAGTCTATACCTCTCACTCCTCCACCCTCTTGCGTTTTGGCCATATGCAAAGAGTCTGCTTAAAGGCCGCAAGCATTGAATTTTTGCCTGTCCAGTGCCTTACCCGGGTGTTTCATAAATTATAACGCCGCAGCTTTTCCGCCTTGGCTTTTTGCTGTTCTGCTTTTTGCTTAGCAAATTTGCGGCAACAACAGAAAAACAAAAACACAACCAAAAATATAGGCAGCAGCAGCGAGAGGCGAAAAGTAAGAACAACATCGTCATTTATTATGAATTTTTTATCGCTTCTGGTTGGCGGTTTAGTCAGTTAATCTTCGTTATAAATTTTAGCCATAATTGATTTAATGTAGCATTTAAGTTGATTATTTCTTTTCTTTCATATGGAAAACTGTATTTGTATGTTGATTTTCTCTCTCTCTCTCTTTCTATGTAGCATCCCGCATGCCCTCCTCACATGCCACGCCCCAAGTGTGCCGACCTCACTTTCATACACCGCTTAGTCCATGGCTAACCAGTGAGCATAAATCGTTTGCACCCGCCAGCGCCTGGAGCATGGGTCAATTTGCCTGCCCGCAGGAGCCGCAGGTGGAGCACAAATTGGGCCAGGTGGGCCAAAGTCATCAGACAACAGCGGCGGGCCAGCATTCGTTTCCATTCCCACCGACACCGCCAAAGGATTCAACGCCAGATTCAGTACAAACCGGTCCATCGGAATATCAGGTAAGCAGAAAGAGACAATCCACCAAAACAGAGAGCAAGATAGAGAGAGTTGGAGAATGGTTCACTTAACAGTATTTTATCGTTATCCCATCGTTCCAGGCGGTAATGAACGCCTTTATGCATCAACAGGCCACAGGCTCTACCTCACTATCAGACGCCAGTTGTGCGCTGGATATCAAACCCTCAATACAAAACGGGGTGGGAGGCAGCTCAACATCCTCGGCCCACACATCCAGCGGACCCAATCAAACATCAACGCCAAAGCAGCGCGAAGGTACGACAAACCAGAACACCAACAATAACCCTAGCTCCAACAATACAGCCACCAGCAACAGCAGCAACAACAACAACAACAACACTGCCAGCCAGCAACAGCAGCAACAGCAACAACAGCAGCAGCAACAACCAAACACAAATAGCAATGCCTCCTCCGCCTCCGCATCCACCACCGGCTCAGCATCGGCCACCTCAAATGGCCTCTTCGATGGCACGGCTCAGGCCCACTATGCGGCGAATAATGCAGGAAACGGCAGCGGCTATGATAGCAGCAGTTATGCCTCCTATCACCATGCGGCCGCACATCATCAGGCGGCTGTGGCAGCGGCCAATATGTTTCAAAGTTCCTCGGTGGCAGCGGCCGCTGTGCGGCATAGCATGGGTGCAGCGGCGGCGGCGGCGGCCCATCACCATCATCATCATCACCATCACAGCAGTCACAGTGGTAGCCATCATCAGTCCTCCTCAAACTCGAGTGGCATGCTCGGCGGTGGTGGCAGCGGCGGCGGCGTTGGCGGCGGCAGCGGCCTTGGCGGAGGCATTGGCAGCCTTGGCGGCATGGCTGGACTGGGCGGTTGCAGTGGCAATTCAGATGGCAAATCTGGCAGCGGCAGCAGTGTTGCTGGTGGTCTTGATGTCAAACCCGTGCGAACGAAACCCCGGACAAGTGCTGGTAAGCAAGACAAAAGTTCCAAAAGATCAAAATGGTGTGGGTGAATAGATACGTTTAAACAATCCAATGCAATACAATTCAATCTATGTAATCTAATCGAATCAAATCGAATCGAATTTAATCAGTGTTGTTTCGCTAAGCAAAACTGTTGACATTCGAATTATCAGAGGCCAACAAATTTTTATGGGAAAGAAAGTGTGAAGTCCTTTAAGGGATCTCATCTTTCACTCTTTAAAAAATTGCTGGTCTCTGTCTAAATTACATTTAAAATTCTTTTTTTTTTTTTGTTTTCTTTCGTTTGTTATTGTTTTGGATTTTAGTTATTTAATTTACTTAGTTTAGTGTGTTTAGTTTGTAGTCCATTTCAAGTTTTTATATTGTTTCCAGTTCGCATTTTTGACAATACAAAATAATGGGTTAATTAATTGGTTCACACGCTCTCACATTGACATGGGAAGCGCAAAATATTTTTGCTCAAGAATTATCCACATACTTGACATGTGCCACCACCGCCACCAGCACCACCGCCTGCCCCATTCACTGCCACTACCACCATCGTCGTTAACTGCAACCACACAAAAATTCCCGCCACTTGAGCATGTTTCCTGCCTTTGCCTTTGGCTTTTGTATAATGTATGCAAAAAAGAAAAAATATAAAAAAAGAGAGTGAGATTCGGCATCTCCTTGTCCGCTAGTCCGCTAGCAATGCGTATACGCCGTGTATATTCGTTCAGCATGAAATCAGCGCTGTAGCGGCAACCAAAGAAGAAGACAATGAAGGAGACGACGACAACAACAACAACAGCAGCAACGGGGCAGGCAAAAATTGCAACTTCAATGCTATTGTCAACGCTTTGACTTGTTATTGTTATTGTTGCTGTTGTTGTTACTGATGTTGTTATTGTGGTGGTTGCGGTTGTTGTTTTTATGTTGTAGTTGTTAATTACTTCATGTTGCTGTTGCTGCTGCTGCCGTCCTCCTACTCTACCTTCTTCTGCTTCTCATCATCGTCGTCGTCGTCGTCGTCGTCGTCGTCGTCGTCGTCGTCGACGTCATCATCGTTGTTGCGGAAGTTTGACGCTGCACCTGCTTTGCACTGCGTTTCTCCTTGAGTTGTTGGCTCAACATCAAGCAACAACAGCAACAACGACATCTTTATAGTCGCAACTTTGGCGCTGCGTGAGGGTCGCAGCGGCAATAGCAACAAACCAGCTGGCCAACTCCAAGCCAAAAGTCAAGCCAAGCACCAACGACTTTTAGATACCCCTTGAAATTGCAATTCCCGGCAGCAACATCTTTCCATAACTATACTTTATCTCAAGCAATCGGTAAAATTACAAGACTTTAGCTTTAGCTTCGCCCATTAGCTGTTATAGGGTATGTCTTGATTCAATTTGATTTCTTCCCATTTATCGTGTATGCACTGTGTCTGGTGTGGCTAGGCAACAACTTTTGCACTTTTGCACTTTTGCAATTGTTTACAAGTTACAAAGTTACAGCACTGTCAGCGCACCTAACAATTTTTTTTTTTTTCATTTTTTTCATCAAACATCTCTGAAGCTGCTGCTGCTGCACCCACAATGCAAATAGTAATATATACTAGTCTCTGAACATGTACAGATGTAGATATATACATACATACCTATGTGTAAAATAATATAATCATGACTATATAACAGTCGCAGCAGCAGCAGCAACAGCAACAAATGAGGAAGCCCTGACAAAATGTTTTGTGAACCTTTTTTTTACTTTTTCATATCATCTTGAGATGTTAAAGGCAGAAGGAGGATCATCAGGGGAAGGGAAAGGGAAGAAATTGTGTCTACCTTCTCGTTGCTCGTTGTGTGTCGCATCTTCTTGTATTTATTTATCGTTTATCGCATCGGCTTGCGATAAGTTTTTGTTTTTTTCGGGCGCAAGAACATGTGTTGTATGCCTTTTGCTTGGTTGCCACCGTGTCGTCCTACCAGTACTCCCAACATCTTGGCTCCCGTCCCTCATTCCCCATCCCTTTGCCTCTTGTGTTGCCTCTGTCTCTGTAGTTGCTGAATTGATTGGATGCCATTTGGGGTTTTGTCAGGTGAAAATAAAAAATGTTGTGAATGAGCTTTAAGTAATTGATATGGGTATATGTGGTCGGTCAGCAACGTTCCAATGTTTCCTTTATACTCTCCTCACTTCACTTCAATTCACTCAATCAGAGCTTTAACCTTAAGTTAAGCATTAAAGGAATGATCTGGGATGAGCTTCTTCTTCTTGGTTGTGGATGTGGATGGTTGACTCGTTGGCCTGGGTTGGTGCACCCATTGTTCCTTTGTCCACGCTTTGACAGCTGTGGCCCTAAAATGAGGCGCTTGCTGTTTATTTCTGGCATGCAAGCCGATGAATGTGTAGAGGGCAAAGGAAGTGGAAGGGCATGGAGGAAGGATCCCATTCCCCCAAGAGGCAATTCCTTGGGTGCCTTTTGGCGTGTCAATTATTCATACTAGGCGCATACTTTTCTCCTTTATTTCATTTTGTGCCTTTCTGTTTTTTCCTTTCTTATATGTATATACAGTATAATGTATGGTTTTGTCTCATTATTTTAACATTTTCATTTTCCAAAAAACAAACAAAATCAATAATTTTGAAAAACAATAACTATTTATTCACACATCCACATGTGTCTTTTGTCTTGTTCACCAGTAATAATTGTCTTCTATCTAAAAACATATCTGATATCTATAACTATCTATCTATCTATCTATGTATCTCTATATATATATCTATATCGATCTATCCAACTCAAGTTATTTAACCCATCATAAATTGTATATTAATCTAAACAAGAAAAGAAAACAGCAACTAATTAAAAATACACAGAACAAAACTGTCATGAGAGGGCAGCTAGCAGCTCTCTCAGGATCAACAACAGCTTCCCACATATAATACACAAATTAACAAGAAAAAAGGTACAACCAATAAATTCTAGACAATTATGGGCCACTGACGCCAAATGTCAAATCAAGCCAGCAAACAGTTAGTTAGACCTTTAAACCCCCAGACGAAGACCAAGACCAAGACTCAAATTCAAACTCTGACTACGGAGACAGCCAGCAGACCAACAACGATGCCAAATCAGGCCCTAAAAAACAGGTTCAGCATCAGTTTCAGTTCAGTTTGAGCTCAGTTTCGGTTTCAATTTCCAGACAATGTCACACCGTAAAACAGACCCAAAAAAAAGAAAAAAAAAGAAACAAAACCAAAAATAAGAAGAGCACACGAAAACGGAATACCAAAGTGTGCACAAATTTCCAAGAAATTACAACGCAATGCTGGACTGTGGATGGATGGATGGATGATTGGGAATGAGATTGGGTTGTGGTCCAGGAGAGGGGACCATAACAGTTAATAAAACACGCTACTAAATCATAGGCCAACCTGCTACGTGTTGTGTGGAAAATGGTTAAAAGAAAAACTGTCATAGATATAAAGGGAGAGAGAGAGAGAAGCAGAGAAAAGGAGTATAGGAAAGAGAGGGAGACTTAGAGAATGCAGAACTTAGGGGCCTGGCATGGCTTGGCCACGAAGTTGCCACCGCAGAGCAACAAAAACAAATGCTTTAATGGCCATAAAACACACAGAAAACAAAACAAAATAAAAAGAGGATCACAGCAGCCAAAAAACAAATGAAAAAAAAAAAGAAAATCAAATAAAAATGTAGTTAAACAAAAGACAGAAAGAGCTGCATAGAGCCCACAAGACAGGGAAAGACAATACATATGTGAGAGAGACTGTGCGCGTGCGCCTATGCCAAAGCTGGCTTTGTTGTTGTTGTTGTCGCCATCATTTTGCCTTTTGCCTGGCTGTCCCAGAAGTGGGCACGTAAGGTAAAAACATCATTAACACATTTGATTTATTAACTGCCGAGTTGGATGTGGATTGGAGAGTCAACGTCAACCTCAACCTCTAACACTAACTCTAGGGCCCCCCTCAAAACAATTGCCACCAAGTGGCAACTGGCAACTGAAAACTGAATCTCAACTTCCCTGGAATTGCGCTAGAAAGAGCAACAATAGCAACAACAATAGCCAAGGCATCCACACTTTATGGCTTAATACACGTTGGTCAAGATGGTGGCCAAATGGTATAAGTCAGTAGTATGGTATGGCCAAATGGTATTCAGTAAAAGGAACTCTGAGAGTGAGTGCTTGAAAAGTCGTCCACTTCAGCCCTTTTATGCTAAAACAAACCAATTCAACTCAACTACACACACACAAACACACACACGCACATACATATGTGGGTACTTCTAACCACTTTAGGTTATCCGTCCTGCTTTATGACAACTAATAAATGCATAAAGTTATTCAATTTCCAATCGCTTCTGTTTGCCTTTTATGAATGTGTTGATTATGCAGTCATTCAAAAGAACAAAAAAAAAAAAATGGCAAACAATTTAATCCCCCAGAAACAAATAATAATTAATCATTTAGCTTACCTCAAAGATAGCAATCGTTGTAATTCTTTAAAGAGAAGTTGAACATGCATCTACAAATAATAAAATTTAGAAAGTAAATAAGTAGATTCAAATTCTTAACAGATTAATAATATCAATTTAATTTGTTTCTTTCTTATCTTTGAGCAGGTTCTTATAGACCTCCAAAAGTAGTAAATTTAACTTCTAGACTTCTTTCAAGAAAATTATATTATACATTAATGACCTTATTACTTTTCACTTCTGTGTGCCTGACTGTTACTTTAACTGAGTCACAAGTCAACGTGAGAATGTTTATATTTAAAAGAAGTATTTTTAACTTGACTTTAGCTCATTTTGGCTTAATTTCCTTCAAAGAGAGAAGAGAATTTGTAAAACTTCTTTGTAATTTATGCAATTTTAATTCAGTGGGTGTTGCCTTTTTGATTGGCGGCAATTTGGCTAAAGGCGTTTTCGGCTTTTATATTTATTTATTTATTCTTCTCGTTGCTTTTTTGTATTTTTTGAGAGGCAAAAAAAAAGCGAAATAAAAATAAAAAATACACACCCAACGGCAACCAAATGTGCGGCAATTAAAAAAGTTGCCAGCAAGTACTAAAACCAAACAAAAAAAAGCAAAACTTGCGTTTAAATGGAAACAAATGAACTGTTTATTTAACGCTCGCCTCTGGCGCACTCTGGTTGACAGTGGTGGACAATTCTACTATGGCAAGGGAGGGTGATAGAAGAGAGGGCATAAGTCTGACCACCCGCTGTTGATGATGGGCAACAACACGCAGAACGTTTAATTTAATTTCTTTGAAAGCTCAAAAACAAAATGTTTGGCATGCCAATGCCGAAGGACGACACGTGTGAGCAAATCACGTGAGCCCAAAAGAAAACTAAAATTCTGTCATCAAAACCGAAAACCAGAAGCGGAGGTAAAACCAAATAGAATGTGTCCCCTAATGGCAGTTGGACAGGCAACGCACTTAATGAGAGATATACCCCCTACTCCTTATTTGCTTCCTTCTAACTACTCCTCCCTCCTTCTGTTTAACTGGGTGCGCCCTGTGGCTAATATTCAATAAAAAGTTATGCTCATGTGGCCATGTAAAAAGTCGGGCTTAATTAATTATGAAAACAGAAACAACGGCAAAAAAAAAAAACCCAAAATTGGAATACAAAAAACCAAAAAGTAGCGTTAAATCTTTCAGTTGCTTTTTTTTGTGTTTGTTAATGTTTAAGTTTTTATGTTTAGGAGGCGGCTGCGGCGGGTGTATATAGTGTAGTTTTGTTTTTATGACTAAATTTCAATTCAAAAAAAAATATATATATGGAAAAGAATTGAAACACCTAAGTGCTAAGCCGACTATCAGATACCTAATAAGCAGTAGAATTAGTTTTTTGAAAACAAATTTATGGGAAATTATCTGAATTTTTGATACTTAAGGGTGAAAAAGCTTGTGTCAATGTTAATAATGTTAAATATATATAAAAGTTTATATTTTTATGGCGTTGGGGAATATAATAAAGGCATCACGAAGACTTAGAGATCTATATATGCCCTAGCAAAGTGATTGCTGGGTATTTAAAACAGAGCAAACAGAAAACGGAATATAATGGAGCCCATTTAGTGGCGTCATTAAATGAAAGAAGGCCAAAAAAAGAGAAAAAATAACCGACACAGACAACTGTACAGTGTGCACGTAATATGCGGAACGTTAATAACGCATAACATTTGCAACTTCATTTTGAAGACAACTTTGCTTACAAATTATGCCTAAACTTATTCAAATGAGGTTGCCTTACAGTTACCACAGTTAGTAGTTAGTTTGTGTATGGATGTCGAGGGTTAGGGTTAGTCTTTTGGCCAGGTTAGGGGAGAAGTGGCCAGGCCAGCCAACTGCAGTCACTAGAACGACGACTACGACGACGACGCCACTGATGATGACGATGACGATGTGAACTGCGTCGGCGTCGGCGTTGGCGTCGCTGTTGCTGCTTAATTAAAATGTGTAAAGTCAGCAAACGAGAGAGATAGACTGAGAGGCAAATATCTAAGAAGAGCGAGTGAGTGAGAGAGACCTAAGCGAATCCATCATTTCCGCTTCCATGCGTTTGCCAAGCAACCCAAAAACACAAAAAAAAACAACAGAAAAACGAGAAAAAATGACTGAGAAACAGCTGAAAAATGTTGCCCTTTGTTGTTGCTATTTGTTGGTGTTGTTGCTGCTTTCTGTTTTGCTTGTTGCAAATATATCAAAGAATTTCTTTAACATTTTTCTTATTCACATTCCTGTTTTGTCTTTCTTGCCATTTCAGAGGGTCGCGAGTGCGTGAATTGTGGTGCCACCTCAACGCCATTATGGCGACGCGATGGCACTGGGCATTATCTATGCAATGCCTGTGGCTTGTACTACAAAATGAACGGCCAGAATAGGCCACTGATTAAGCCAAAGCGGAGACTGGTAAGTGCAAACAAAAAAAAACAAAAACTGATTAACTAATAACATAAGAACACAAGAAGCAATTCCGTAAAATATGAAAAATAAAAAGAAAATGAGCATCAATCTTTAGGGGCATTTTGTGTCGCCAAAGACTATAAAAACCAGCGTGAAAGTTCTCAAATGTCATAATATAATTCCCAGAAGATACAAATGTACAAAAAAATAAAAACAAAACAAACAAACAGACAATATCAACATTTCTTGTTCGTCTTGATTGCCAGCAAAACTGGCTGAGAAAAAAATGCTTTAGCTTAAATTGATAATCATCGGGGTGCATCATCATTATCACTTTAAGCACTAAAAACATAATCAGACAGCAGCCAACACAACAGTCTATCGATAAGTGTGTGTGTGTGTGTGTGTGTGTGTGTGTGTGGGTCTTATCGAGCATGATCATCAACAGCAACAAACTATGAAAATATATGTAACGCTGTCCCCCAAGTCCAGTAGATTTTCTACCTTGGCGCCAGCTACTACCACGAAAGACTTAAGACACAAACTCTGAAACCAAGAAAGAGATGACAAAACCCAACGAACTTGAAGAATCTCCCAAATGGAATTAAAGGTGACGACTTTTAGATACCCCCTAGATAAAAAGATAATCATTAATAAGCCATCCAAACTGTCTTTTTTCATTCCCTCTAGTGGGCAATGATTCAATCAGAACACAGAGTCATCATACCCTTCTTTGTTGCTTATGGTCTACAGGGTATATATATATATATAAGGGGAAAAAGACAACAAAAAAATTAGTCTATTAAACATGCGTAAAAAACAACTGTTAAACTCATGATCTTCTTGAGCCTTGGCGTTGATTTTTTATTGGCATTTAAATCGTATGCATTTTGATTGCATAACATTAACATAAATAAACCATTATTGGAGTCCCACTCCTCTCCTTCCATGCCATCCTTTGCATCTCTTCTTTCCCTGTGTTATATTGTCTTTGCTTTCTTGCGTCTGACGTGGCCCGTAAGGGAATTCCCAAGAAATTCACAGCTGGAGCCCTGACTGTTAAAAAGTGTTTGTTGATTTTGTTTCGTTGACAAAATATGCAAACAAATTAAAATTTATGTGACACTCAGCTGACTTATGGTCCAAAACAGAACGGATGGCCAGGAGTTGATACTGTTGGGATGAAGGGTGGCAAGGGGAGGCCTTTGGCTCGAACAGGATGCAGCCCATCAACATCAATGTCCTTGCGGCACTTGAAATGCAATTCAATTGTTTTCGCTTTTCGCATTCGATTTGGGGAACGCGAACGCTTTGGGTGGCAATTGTATTGATCTCTCTGAGGGTCAAGAGTTTTGCATACGAGCAGCAGCAGCAGCAGATGCTGCACCTGCCCCTGCAGCTCTGTTTGGCCATAAGAAATCTCATTGTCTGCTTTGGGGGCCGCCTTTAATTAAATTTCCGAATTGTATGAAAACAGTCAACAAGTCGTTACTCTTGAAACAGTTGAATTTTTTGCGGGGAGAGACGGGGCGGAGAGCAAAAAATGTATATACACACACACACACACACACAACATGCATACATATAACAAAACATTCTTTGTTGGCCTGGTCGAAACAGAACAATGCAAATTTTTAATTTATGTATTTTAGCCAGGCACAACTGCCTTTTAGCCTTTTGGCTGGTTGGCTTACTAGCTGGTTGGATATCTGGCTGGCTTACATATGTTTCGTCGTTGTTGGCCTGTTCTCCTTTGTTGGCTAAGCAAGCCGCTGGCGTTTCAATAATTGCATTTAATTATAAAGCGAAAACTAGCCTTGGATTTGAGGGATTTGTCACAAAAAAGTAATGCCAACTGACAAAACTATGGCTAATTGTAAAACCATGTTAAATCCAGAAGGTCAATCACAGCCAAAAGGCAGCCGCAGCTCATCTTAGTTCTGGTAAAGATCGTGACTTATATAATCAGCATATGTTAACTCTAACCAGTTGATGGAGTGGAGCGGAGGGGGGGCGTCTAGCATTTTGCATAATATTTATGCCTCAGTTGCTGTTGTTGCCGTGGCTGCATTTAATTTATGCGAATTTTCACACAATAAATTGAACAAAACGGCGGCAACGTCAGCAAAATTATTTATATTTTCTTTACTTATTATTATTACATTTTTTTTTTTTCTGCCTTATATCACATTTGCATGCTGCAGGCGGCAAATGCCATTTTAGAATCTTTGTTGGCTGTTGCTGGTTACAATATACCCATCAACACTTGACACAAGCATTTATAAATGCATTTATTTGAAATGTAAATGTTCGAAAAGTATCAATTAATTATTAAACAAAAGGCATATTTCAACGCAAACGGCTTAAACAAACACGGTTGCCTCAGCGCTGCGTTGTCGTTTAAATTGTCGTTAAATTTCTGGTTTCAACACTCAGCAGGGGCATAGAAAACGTTTTTTGGGCGTAGACAACCCACTGGGCCGTACCAATATTTGACATTAACTGACTCAATAAGTTTCGTTTTTCTCTCTCCCTCAGACTGTTTCTGTGTCTCTTTCTAACTGTCTGTTTTTTTTTTTTTGGTTGGCTTTTGATTTTCGAAAACTAATTAACACATTCTGTGGGCCATATGTTTTATAGAAATTGAACTTTTACTCATCCAATCCTTTAGGCACTTTTTTTGTTTTGTTTTTGGGGCGTGGGAAAAACTCTTTTTTTGTTATCGAACACAAATTTAATGCAAAAGGGCAGGGCAGAGCAGAGCAGAGCAGGACTGTGCACCTGAAGGAAGAGACAGACGATCGATAAAAAGGCTTGAAAGCAAATCAAAGTAAACTATAGCAAAGCAAAACACAGTGAACAAGCAAAAAAGAAGGGCCACAGTAAAAGTTCAATGCACGTTTCAATGTTTCGTCGTCATCCCCACAGCCAACGGGGCGTATACGCAATCGAACGCATTAAGGCTACGATCACTTTTTTTTCTTACCGTCCCCACCACTCTCCCGCTTGCTGTTTTTCTGTTCTAAATTTTTATACACTCCCAACAACGGGTTAATTGATTTTAGCATTGACTTAATAAGCCAAGCAAATATGTTAATGTAGATTAATTAAATGGAAGTTGATGGCCTTTCTACTTAGATGGGCAGTCGAAGGAAAGATCTTTTATACTATGATCAAAATAATTGCTCTTCAAATACCTCAATTAATGAAATTTCATTCCACAAGATTTATGTGAAAGCATCTCAGTTGCAAGGGTATAAAAAGGTCCACTTATTCTCATGTTAAGCCGACTCTCTGATTATTGTTGTCGTTTTTTGCGATTTTATTTTTATTTTTGGGGCGCTAGAATCTCGTTAAGTGGGGGCTAATGTTATTAAAATGCACTTGAAGAAAAACGGATGAGAGGTTGGGTAGGGAGGGGCCAACAACAAAAGCAGCAGGCTGCTGCTGACGAACCTGCTTTTAGTATATATATAATTTTTTTTTTCGCTTTTGGTTTTGTTTTTCTGCCTTTCGCAGATCAATTAAAAATTAACGATATGAAGCGCAGCGCAAAACTGGGCGTTCCAATAATATAATGAAACAGGCTCAACAAAAAAAAAAAAAAAAAACGAGAATAAGAAAAAGTTAAAGAGTAAGAGGGAGAGCTTGAAATGATTAAGGCAACAGCTCCTTTTGAGGTTTCAACTTTTGGTTGCTGCTGCTGTTGCTTCCTTTTGCCTTGGACATTTCTTAGTTGAAGCTTGTTAAGCAGACCAGGAGGCAGGCAGACAAAATCAGCCTTGGGTGATTTCCTTCTGTGGCATGTGTGTCCATGCGTGAGTGGGCCCTTTATGTATGTATAGTGTCTATATGTATGTGTGTGTGTATGTCTCTTTACCCACCCACTGACGGGGTATTTTTTGAAATTTATTGTGCCTATTTAATATGCAAATGCATAATTTTGCAAAAAAAAAAAAAGGTTGATCCACAGAATAGAACGAAAGGGTTGCTCTTGCATTACCTTTTTTGTTCTGTTTCTTAACCCTTTTGTTGTGAGTGAGTGAGACAAAATAAACACGCAGGTTCGGCCTCCTGCTGAGCGTGTTAAGCGGACATTCATTCAGTTAAAACTCCTGTCCAGTGGTAGCACAAGCCAAAGGCTCCACCTTGCCAACCCTAACTCCAGCTAGCTCTAGTTTTACTTCTAGTCTTAGTCCTACGTCCATGGTTCTATAATTTATTTAGTTGCAAGAGGCAGTCGAATGTCCAGTGACAAATATTAATGACAATTTTCATGCCTTCAAAAAGGCAGGACACAAGCGATTGGGCAGCAGGTTAGCACTGCAATCTAAGTCCTGAATACAGAGAGGGAAAGAATTGTCCAACAAAGCAGGAGAAATATCCTAGTTATGTATATATCTTTTAACTCTTAAGTCTAATCATTGAACTAGTCATTGAAGTAGTTGGTGCAGAAGAAGATATCTTTGAGCTCGCTCTGTCTTAGTTCCTTTTTCTAAACTTGGTTCACATTTTTTTCTCTCTCTGTATGCAGTTAGTTTGCTGTTGCTGCTATTGTCATTGTTGCTGTTGCCCTTTTGTTGGTGCTGCTCCTGTTTAATATGCAACTCAACCCAAAAAAAAAAACCTTAACGGAATGAAAATTTCCATGCGACAAGTTAGAGTCAGAGGGCCAAATCATGAGTAGTCTTCCTTTGCCAAGGCGCTCGTAAAATTCATTGAGCCGCATTAATGAGCGACATTAATGGCTTGTTGTTGTCGGCCATATAACATTTTATTGATTTTTTGTTGTTGCTGCTGCTGCTGCTGCTCTTGTGTGTGTGTGTGTGTGTTTGTGTGTGTAGGGCAGGTGTGATTTTTAGCAATAGTTTCGTGTTTAGCCACTACTTTGAGAATGAATACAATGAAAATGAGCTAAGCTGATGTTTTAATTAGGCAAATTAGGCAGCAACAGAAATGCAACCCTTCAAAAACAAAAAACAAAGGTTTTCCATATTATTATGTTAACGTCTTATAAGTTGATATAGGGCCACGCCTACAGTTTAAGTTAACATCATGTGATGGTACCTTGGCCTAAAGAAATTGGCCAAGAAAATGCCTCTACACGTGCACACACACAAATAAAATTTGAATTTTTAAATTAAATTTTCCGAAAATATTTCTCAGTCTCCCTTTTACCCAACCTATTTATTTATATATGTATATATATGGAAATGTAAAGTCTTATGTACTTTATATAACTGTAACTGTTTACCTCCCTCTATCTATTTGTGTATCTGTGTGTGTGTGTTTCTCTTTCCCCACTTACAGCATCAGATATAGAAATTTTCTGGGTGCTATCTTTTGCCATCTTCTCTTACATCTGCCTGTCTCTCCACCTCGAATTGGCAAAAGGAAACAACCCCCAAAAAGAAAAGCGGGGGTCGGGAAAGTTGGGGGACGGCCATGCGCTCTCTGCGCCTAAGCTGAGGGTTGCCAACAGCAGAAGTGACTGCGAAAAATTTAATGAATGTTTTGTTAGATAACACAAAAAAAAAAAGAAATATAAGTAAAAATAACAGAAATTTTGAGTTGATATAGCATAAAAAGGAGCCTCAAAAGGAATCGTAGAGAGAGAGTAAGAGAGATAAAATATATTTTTCTGTCTGTGTGTGTGTGTGGACTGCCCTCAAGTGAAAGATGTTACACTGAGATAAACATTGTAACATTTGCTGCCTCTGCCACCTACCATCTAGCAGCAGCTTTCTTCTCATCCCCTCTCAGCGCCATCTTAACTCTGGGTGTCTCTACCCTATCTAAGATGGCAAAGGGCATTGGCATTGCCCCATCTTCTGGGCGCACAAAAGCTGCGCAATAAATAAGCAAGAGTAAAGGAGATAGACAACCAACTGCAGTGGCAAGGAGAGCTGCGATGGGGGCTGAAGGGGTCGATGGTTTGTGATGTGTTTGGTCTGTGTACATATTTACTTACATTTTTTTGTTCTTCTCTGTTTGTCAGCTCCTCTTGTAACAGAGAAAAAGAGAGAGGAAGATCTACACATATTTTTTTTTAGCTTTAGCCTTTGTAAATTTCAATTAAATATTTAAATGTTTTTCGGTCGAATGAAACGAATGAAAACGAAATTTGCATAAATTTTTTAACAAAAGCCAGTCAGAGAAACAATTTTCGTATTTATGTACATACATAATAGTATATCTAGTTGTGTGTGTGTGTATGTACCTATGGGACCACCATTTTGTTGGCATTATGAAAATAAATCAATTGCCATCAAAGCCAAAGCTAAAGCCAAAAAAAACCATAGACGTACCCATGACCAGCCATGGCAAGGTGTCACTTGTGATGTCACAAACGCATTTTGTCATGCTTTAAACGCATTGATAAATCACAATTTATGGCCACATCAAACTTCTGTGTGTCTGTCTCTATCTCTCTCTGTCCCTCTCGCACTCGGTCTGTTTGTCTGAGCTTTTGTTTAATAATCGTAAGCGCCATCTTGTTTCTGTATTGTTGCTGTTGCTGCTATTGTTATTGTTATTGTTGGCATTGTTCTTGCTGTTGTTGTTGTTTTGGCGCTTGCGCTTTTTGCATTTCAATTATATCCAAACGCCTGTCAATCTCTGACAGTTTGTCAATTTTCCTACCAAAAAAAAAAAACAGAAACAAAATTAAAGAAAAGGCCAAACCGAAGCATATAACATGCGTGACATTGATTTATGACTTACTCGATTTTCCATGTTCTGATTGCCCCTTTAACACAAAATGCTCTTACACCAACACACACATCGTTAGATATAATAGATAAACACCCTAGATATGGTAAGACAACGACCAACTTTACAACTTTAAACTCTGCACTTAAAAAAAAATCCTTTAATGGTCTTAAATTTTTCATGGGTCTTCTTTGGGACCCTTCAAAAATTTTAAAAATCTTCGATTCTAAACTCCATAGAATATAGTTCCATAGGGAAATAATGTTTATCTTTGGAATCATAGTTTCCTTTAGGGTTTTTCTCACACTGATGCATACTGTCGATCAGGTTTATAAAGATTTTAGTTATATAAAGTCGAAAAGATTATTTTATCAGCCTTTTTTCCCACTGCTTAAATTATCTTGCATCTGAGCCAAAATGTCGTTTTTTTTCTGAGTGTGTCCTCTAACCAAAGAGTGTTTTGTTGCATTGTCATGTTAACAACTTAATTTATATACACACAACAACACACACACATACATTCATTTATACAGATAATTACCAAAAAAAAAAAAAGGAAAAACAACAGAAAGACAGAAATACAGAACCAATACCAATTCCAGTTTCAGTTTCAACTAAAGATTTGCAGTTTCTTTTTGTAGGCGTTGAAATTAATTCAGAATTTCGCACTTTCCGTATTCGCCTCGTTGCGATCCTTTTGCCCGTTGCCCGTTGCCTGTTTGTGTCTGCTAAAAATTGTTACAAGCTCGTTAACACAACACAGTGCCACCAAAAGCAGAAAATAAACACACAAACAGCCAGCAACCGTAGCAAACAAAACTGCAGACATGGCCAAGTTAGAGCCTTGGCAATATGACCTCTGATTTATGTTAATCGCCAACTTGCCAGAACAGGTGAGACGAAAACGTAATAAGATGAGCCAGAGAAACACAGAGATAGAGACACAAACAAAAACTCTTCGATCTTTCGAATCTCAATTCAATAGTCTCAATTCTTGTGGCATCGGGCAAAAAGGCAACAATTAAAAATCAAAGTCAAACATGATCAACGCCAGTTTAAGGCCTCGTTGCAATGTGTTGTATGTATCAGCAACATGAACAACCCACCAAAACACAGAAGAAAACCAAAAAAAAAAACCAACGAACGAAGAACCAAACCCGAAACCAAGTAGAACTCAAAGAGGCAACACACAAAAAAGGGGCAAGATACAAGAAATCTAAATTCAGTGGCGTATTCAACTAAAGGGTTATATTTAGGGACAACCCTAAAGGGAAATTATATTGAAAAAAGTATTTCAAAATATATATTACTCTTTCAAATATTTTGAGTTACTTTTTTCTAAAAACTATTTTCAAAGAGAGAAAGTACTTCTTTAAAACCCCCTTCAAAGATATTGGCATTCTTAATCTCCAGAGACTGTGGAGCTTAGAGTTTGAATCTTGGAGTTTTTTTTTTGTTGTTTTTGGGTTCGTTCTTGTAGCCAATTCGTGGAAATTTAAGCGTGGCACAGACATGCTTCCTTCTCGATGTTGTTGTTGTTGCTGCTGTTGTTTTTGGGCAGTTTTGTAAAAATTGTCATTTTAATGAATTGATGCTGCTGTTAAGCCCAACTCTCAGAAGGGGAGCTGCTGCTGCTGGTGCTTCTCCTCCATCTCTCTCGATCTTTAGTTTCTTGAGTTTGGCATGCCATTTAAAAAATGTTGTTGCCCAGTGTGTTGAGCAACTTTGTTTGTACGGGCAAGGACAAGGCAGACATCCAGCCAGTTGGTTGGCAAATACCTTTTGGGATCTGCGTTAGTTTTAGCACCGTTCAATTAGCCAATGCCAACAAAAATTTCTTGTGTTCAGTGGGCGTGCGACAATTTTAAAGCTTAAAAACCATTGTATTTCCCTTATTAATTGTTTTTGTTCTCTTTTCTCTTTTCTATTTTCATTTACAGACACTACAGTCATTGCAAAGTGCGGCCAAAAGGGCTGGCACATCCTGCGCCAATTGCAAAACCACAACCACAACCCTTTGGCGGCGGAATGCCAGCGGTGAACCAGTGTGCAATGCCTGCGGATTGTACTACAAGCTGCATAATGTAAGTAACAAAGCAAATGATATATGTATGTACATATAAGAAGAAGAAAGAAGCTCAGTCAATCATTTGATATCCGTTTGGTCATAAAACAACGGAACTATTAGCTCTCAGTTGGGGAATTCACCCCTCGGCAAAACAATCAGTATCTCCGGATAACTTGTATCGCATTGAAACTCACTCATCTCTCGTTAAACGCTTAAGCGATTTAACGCAACATTTAACATCAGCTCGGTCATTCGAGCCAATTCTAAAGATCGCTTCTTTTTGCTCCCCTGCGCAACGGAAACGGCCAAACACAGATTAAAAGTGACAAAAATGAAGTGTCTAAACCGCCCTCTGCTCTGCTTTTGAGAGGGTGGCCATCCAACCACCCTGATGATGAATTGTTGATGATTATTTAAAGATGCCGGGGCCCAGGAATAGAGTGTGAGTACTCTGTCCCATTCTCCCAGTGGCTGGTGACTGGTGGCTGGTTGGTTGTGCCTGGCCAAAAGATAAGCGTCTGGTGTTTGGCTGTGAAAATGCGATAAGCTTTTGATTTTGTTATGGCAAACGCGTGGCGGCGGCGGCAGTACACGGGGAGACCCTTCCTTTTCCGTGTTTTTTTTTTTTTTTGTGGAAATTGGCATTATTTATGTAATGGACTCCCCATGTGGAAAACTAAACTGCATTTAATAATATTTTGTTTTCTCTGCTTGAATGCCCCCAAAGGGGCGGGTGGTGACTTTTCGCCCTTTCTGATTAAATATTCATTAGCCAGGCACAAAGTTTTCTTCTTCTTCTTCTCCCTGTCTCTCCTCCCTTTTTGTTTCTCTGCTTACACACTTTTCTTTTCTTTCTGGTGTGCTTCCTTTTCTTTTTTTTTTTTTTTTTTTTTTTTGGTTTTGTTTCTATTTCGCCTGCAGTCAAGTTTTTTAATGAGTTTACTTGAACTTTTGGCACATTTACATGTCAGTGGTCCCTCTTCTGAATGATGGGCCACCTGTCTGGCTGTCCCTTGGCTTCCTTTCTCCCTCGCATCTCCCTCCCAGTTGGTTGACTGTAAAACTAATTAAGTTGCGGCTTGCCACAGACATTTGGTGGAACTTGCATTTGATTTTGATCAGAATAAGGCGAAATATTTTAATTGAGCGCGGCCATAAAAGGCAAAAAAAAAAAACAAAATATCAAAGCAAACGCTGCCACACACACACACACACATGTATGATCTATTTCTATATAAGTATCTACTACATATGTCTAATCTGATTTGTTTAACTTTTTTTCTCAAACGTTTCGCTTTGGGTGGCTTTTATTTTTTTTGTTCATAGAGCGGCGAAATTTATTTTGCAAAAATTTTCTTTCAATTGGACAGTGTCCCATCTTGATAAGATGCCAATCAGCGCACACATTTTTTTGCCAGTTGCATTTGGTGTACAGAGCTTGAGCCTAACAGTTCATTTCAATTCAATTCGTTTGTCATTTGGCCGCCAATCTATGGCATCGAGTGCTCCGACTTGCTGAATGTGTGGGCCTCTCAGTTTGCCCCTCCTTGCCTCTCTGCGAGCCAAGTGATTGGCACATTTAATGGAAATGCTGAATCTAAATGCATGGCACATTTAACTACAGTGAATACTGGCACACATGAACAAAGAGTACCTACTTCTCTCTTAATATCTTAACTTTTGCTTAAATAACTTTCATTTGATTCTCTTTAAAATTTATATTAATCATTGATTTAATTTATGACTGAGATTAAATAATAATAAATGCCTCATGTATTATGCAAAACTTTTATGTAAATCAAATTGTGTCTATCTGCCTTTAAAGTTCCCATAAAACAATCAACTCGGTCATAAAATTTATAAACTAATGATAAAATTTATCGGTGATATATAAGAGATTATCAGATTATTACACTTACATAATTATATTTGATATTATATCTTTAAGACTTTACTGTATGTAGTTTCGTTTCCTCTTCTTAGTTTTTTTTTTTTTCTGTGAAAAGATCTGCACTTGCCTTTAGTTTTATCTTTTATCTGCGTCTAAACGTTGCGCGTGTCTTCACGCAGTTCTGTGGAAAAAATAAAAGAAAAAGATATATAAAGTATCTGCATGTTAATTAACAACAAATGAGACAATTGCTGAGCATGAAAGTTGTCTTTTTTTGTGTAGGCTATCGTTGAACGTTTATCAGCCCGTTGAGCCGGACGCCTGCTGTGCACTTGTCTCGGCAAATAAAACACAAAATACTGAATATCCTGCGGCGTCACAATGATAAAATGCCGCATGTAAGGCAGCTATAATAATTCCCAAAAAAAAAAGGAAGATAACAAAACAAAAAGGTGACCTAACGGTGCACATATACACAGCCTGGCGCCGTCGTCATCATCACCATCTCCATCGCCACCATTATTAGATCCTCATCCACATGATCCTCATCAACCTCATGATCATCGTTTCACATAATTTACCGACAACAGGCAAACCTCTCTGTACGTGGAGAGGAGTGTGAGAGGAGCTGCAGATGATGGGGGCCCACCCACTCGGCTGAAATGCCTGTCAAATTGCAACTCAGCTGCAGCGGCGCGTGTTTGCTCCACGCTCGATTTAGATTTTATGCATAAAAACATAATAATCTACAGTTGCTACATATGTAAAGACGGAGAAAGAAGTGCATCAAGAAGAGGGCCAAGGGGCCTCGGCCAAGATAGAAGTGCTGGTTTGGGTGTCGTTTTCACTTGAATTTCCTAATGAGCCCGGCCTGGGCATTAACAACTTTATGCTTTGTTGCTGCATATCAATTAAAGCTTAAAAGCAGCAGCTGCCGAGTTGCTAATTGCCACAATTTGCGCTAAACGCTAGAGAGACTATCAATTACGAAAAGAATGGAGATTGCCCAGCCCACATACATATTATAGGGATTGAGATTGGTATTGGTCCTGACAATCTCTCTCTGTGTTTTTAGCTAAAGTGCGTTTTGTGTAAGTGATACGTTTTTTTCGTACATATGTATGTATGTTTCGGTGACGACAATCCAACTACAAACAATAAGCAACCCTCCACCCAACAGGAACAACGGCAACAATCTCGGCTCTTCAAAGGCTCACACAATTGCCAGCAATTTAACAATTTCTGTGTTTGCTTTTAAGTAAGAGGGAAAGAGGGGAATATACACACAACAAAAACAACAACAACACACACACACACACAAAAAAAGGCAGCAAACAATGTCGTAATTCACGCCCAGGTAGCCTTAGGGTAGGCAATTCTTTCTCTCCTAACCTCCCCACCCAACCACTTGGCCCGCTCAACTATGGAAATATATATATATAGGTATATATTTTATATATAATGTAACTTTTCTTTCCCTTTTGTTGTTCGGAATGGGTAACTCAATATTGTAATTGTAGCGCAATGAAGCGCATGCTGCCGCTTAGATGTTCGCAAGTGATAAAAAGTTGCATATGAAGAGCAGTAACAGCAGCGAAGGCAGCTTCAACAATGGCGCAGACTATGTACAAAAATAAAAATAAAAAAAAAAAATGAAAAGAGTGCTGAAAAAAAAAAACTTCACCCGGTTGCCGTTGCCATCGTGCCTATCAGCGCCAACTAATCGCATTCGCAAATGTCGCTTATCTGATCGTGTAGAAATGCTTGTAATACTTCATTTTCACTTCCCGGTTTCGGCCCGTCCCGTAGCGTCTCGGCCCCTTCATCCCTATGCTGCAACTGCAACTGCAACTTCCACTGCAACTGCAACAGACAGCGTGTGCAGCTAGCGGCATTTCCGGCCCATGAATTTGCATAAATTTGACCCATTTTTATGCCAGTGGTCAGACATTTTATATAGTTTATTGATTTTTGCTTTTTTTCGGAGGACACAACTGCCTCCTACACACACACACACACACACACACACACACACACAGATATCCATCTAACTGAAGCAAGTTTCTAACTTTTTTGTTTTTGGTTTATTCTATTTTTTTACAGGTCAATCGTCCACTGACAATGAAAAAGGAGGGCATCCAGACGCGTAATCGCAAACTCAGCTCAAAATCAAAGAAGAAAAAGGGCTTGGGCGGCGGTTGTCTACCTATTGGCGGTCATTTGGGCATGGGTGACTTTAAACCATTGGACCCATCGAAGGGTTTTGGTGGCGGCTTCTCGGCCTCAATGGGTAAGCATAGACACATTAACACACACACACACACACCCACACAAGTCCAAATCAACTTACACACTCTCTCTCTCTCTTATACTTCCAGCGCAACATGGACACCTTTCCAGTGGTCTGCATCCGGCGCATGCGCATATGCATGGCAGCTGGTATACCGGCGGCATGGGAGCTCTGGGCGCTTCGTCTGGTCTGCAAGGAGGCTTCTCCAGTGGCTCATTGGGTGGAGCAGTTGTTCCTCACTCACAGCCCTATCACTTGGGTCTCGGTTCAATGGTAAGTGTTTAGCTTTTGAAAGCTTTCATTTATATCCTCACACAGAAAGAAGCTTCACTTTCATAAGAAAATAATTAGACTGGTTTTAAAAAATAAAGAAATTAAAAATAAATAATAAATTAAACTTAAACATTTTAAGTGTAGCTCTTAAATAGGTTAATATGAGTCTAAAGAAAAATTGTGAGTGGAAAATCGTCTCTTGCTTTTCTTGTTGCCATATGTTAGATACTATAAGCAACAAGTTTGAGGCAGGTCTCAAGTCAAGTTCAACTCTTTAGTCCTTAAAGTCTTGAAAATATTTGCATTTTATTTTTGGGGACACATAAAGAGAACCATTTCCACAGATTTCGCTAAGAAATAGAAAGAATTGCATTCTATTGCCTATATTTGGGGGTACTATTCTCAGAATAAGATTTCAGTATGAATAAATATTTAATGATCAAATATATTTTGAAGAGTATCAAGCAAATGTATTTCTTATATCCATAGCTAAACTCAAACTGAATATTTCTTTGACTTAACCAACATTTTTCCCCTCTTCTCTTTGTTTCTCTTCCTCTCTTTTAGGGTACTTGGCGTACAGATTATACGTGATGGAGTGGGAACAATTTGAACAACAATTTGTTCAGCTAGATTCAAGTCACCGGGCAACGGCTTCGCGACAGCGGATTTATGTCCGATTTATGGACAGAATGAATTGATTTGAAGAACCGAGAAACCAGAAGAAGAAAACAAAAAGAAACAAACAAACAAAAACACAATGCCAAACTGAGGACTTTTCTATTATTGTACTCGTACATAATTTGGCCAGCCATTGACACAGCCAGCCAGCCAAGCCAGGCCATAGCCATGGGATACGGGGGAGCTGGTCAAAATGCTGGCTAATTCCTAATTGTAAACATTGCGTGCAATTTTTAATTATTTAAGTCGTCGTCCGTTGGCGTCAGCAGCCGCAGCAGCAGCAGCAAAAGCAAAAGCCACAACAACAAAAGCAGCAACAAAAAGCCATTAAAATTAATTAAAGGGCTGCGCTCACACATATAATAATAAAAAATAAAACAACACAAAACAAAAAAATGGAAAAAATATTATACATATTTTTTGTATTTGCTTTATGATTGTGTGTTCTTTTTGTTGGTTTTTGTACTTTTGTGACTTTGTGTATATGTGTGTATATGAATTTTATTATTATTATTTTCTGTTTCATATTTCGCTTAATTAATTTAATTTCTCGATGTAATTAATTGCCATAAAATCAACCAGAAATCAGCAACAAATGAAATTCATTCAAAATAATGTAATAATATATATTTAATGTGTAAATACAAATTTGAAAAGTAAAACAAAACAACAAAGCACACAGAGAACTAAAAATTAAGCTACAACAACAACTAATTACAATGCACGTCCAAAAAAACAAAAAACAAAGCTAAACAAAATGCAAGAAACAAAAAAAAAATGGTAACGAAAAGAAAATCAAAGAAAAACTGTTTTTGTATAAATTCGCCACAACAACACATTATAAATATATATATATACATAGATATATATTCATGTATTTGTCCTATTTCACAATGCAATTGTAAATTGCAATACTTATTAATGTAAATTAGTTAAATTATTAGACATTAAACAAAACCAGACGTGATAAACAAATAAATGTATGTAATTAGACTTCGCTGCATCTAATATATAAAAGAAATTGTAAAATAAACTTAAACAAATTAAAAAACAAAATTCGCACCCAATTTAAAAAACAAAAAATGCAAAAAACCCAACAACTACAACAAATTAAATGTTCAATGTTTATGCCTAAGTCTTAAAAAACAAAAGCGCAAAAAAAATATATACATAAATAAAACAAAACTACGCATAATAATAAAGAAAATTAAATTAAATTCAATGTTAAAGGCAATTTGTAATATACATTTGTTAGCAATTTTTATATAATTTTAGTGAATAATAATTATAACTTTATCCCCCCACCCCACCCAACTACCCGAACCCACTATTTTCCTCTTAAACCCTTAAGTTATGTGTGTGTAAAAAGTAAATGGCAAATATTTTAGTCTTAATTCTAATTTATGTTCGTGTGGTATAAACAAAACAAAAGAAAACAAAACAAAAAATTACTATAAATAAATATATATATACATACATATAGATATAAGTGTAAACGATAAATGTATTGTAATTTGGCCATATTGATAGTTGAAACTTAAAAAAAAAAGGAAAGAAAAATTGTATTAAATTTAAAGGCAATCACCAGAAAAATATATACGAAAATCGAAAAAAAAAATCATAAAAATAAATAAAAATAATTTATGAAGAAAAAAAATAAACAAACAAAACTATAATAATATTATTCAAGCATTCTGAGGAAAAGAGAGAGGGAGAGAGTGAGAACGGTAACTGAAAGGTGAAATGATTAATTGCTGCCAGATGAGTGGACAGAAATTAAAGAAATCGAAATTGGTCTGGTAATGGGAATGGGTTGGAATCGATGCCAATGTCCAGTCCATGTTAATGCTGTTGCCTACAATGTCTTTATAATGCCCATTTATGGCTTATGAATTGCTCTTTAAATTTCGATGCGTATTCCAATACAAAATACAAAAACGTGCTTGTGCCTCACTTTGGTCATTATACCCATCAAACTTTCGGTAGATAAGAGAGTATATGGAGTTTATCTATAGCATAAGAATATATATATATATTATGTCTTTATATAGGACAAAGAAGATATCATTGCCATAACAAAGTTGGCAAATTCTATATTCTATAATAGATAGTCTATCTAATTGTAAGACCTTATGGATTAATTTAGAGCTGAAGTTATATTATAAAGAAAGCTATGATAGATGAACTGGTTGTTTATTTTAGAGTTAACCATTAGCTTCAAATTTTAAAAAGTTTTCAACCATGTTATAATATCCAAGGAAAATAATTCATGACTCTTCTGACTACATTTTTGGCCAATAGAAGTAATAGAACCTTTTTGGATTAACAAATTAAACTTATTTGAAATCAGTAGAAGTTTCTACGAAGCTAACTCATTTATTATCCTTTCAGAAAGATAATTTTCCCTATTATTAAGAGGTATTTACAAGTCGTTCAGATTTAATACAAACAGATGAACTGTTTCATTGGTTATGCAGCACATTTGCTGTTGTTGCTGGGCCATTGAAGGCGGCATGAATTATGAGTTGTATTGAGGCGTGAAATGGCATGTTAATTTTGTTATGTACCCACCTAAATACAATATAAGTAGGCATGAGTATATTATATATATGTGTATATATATACATAGTAGATCTAAGAACAACCAGCGAAATGCGTTCGTTGCCTAAGTCTTTTGTATTTCTTGATTGGGTCAATGTTGTGAGTAGTTAAATGAGCCCTTTGTTATGCCCATCATACATACAAGCCAAGTGCTAATTAATGGCCAGAACGTATGCCGTGTCTAGTTGCCATTAAAATGGCAAAATAAAATCCAGGCAAATTTTTAATTCTCATTATAACCTTATTGTTTTTTTTTAGTATATATGTACATACTTATTTTAGATGCTTCCGTTGCGCCTTGTCCCCAATTTGAAGTTCTATTTGGGATTTTTGTTTTCTACCGATCAAAATACAATAAAATAATAGGTGTATGGTTTTGAATTCTATAACTATGGTGTAATTGGGACAACAATTAAATGCACGACAACATGCAGCCAAGCAAGTCGATAATACTATTAACTAAACATATACATATAAATATATATAGATATACAGATCCTTATCCAGATTCCATATGTGTATGAGCAGCATCACATGAACTACGAGCCAGAGACAGACCCTAATCATTAGGGCAAAAAAAAAAACACCAACAACCCTAATTGCTATATAATTACAATATAACTTTGGTAAATGCCTTAGTAATTAGCTCTAACTAAAACCAAATACAAACTACTTGCCTAAATATGTCATGAGCTAACTGTAAGTTTATCCATCCATCAGAGGGACAGACTGACTAACCCCTCCGCCTCGGAAAATAACGCGGTGATCAATGCATACAAAATGACTAGTCATATAAATCAGTTAATCTGCATCTTAGATAAGGGAGAAATGTTTAACCATTTACATATGTACATGCCACACAACAAAACACACACACACACAAACATATGTGTGGCACGCCATCAGAAACTTATAGCAACAAGGGCATTTAGGCAACTTATATCTAAACCATAAATAAAATAAACAAAATATGGGCATAAATCAATGGGTCTATATCGTTATCCACATATACATTTCGATATATACATATATGTATATGCATGCATGTATATGTAAGTCCAATAGAAATTTCCATAAACATTTTTATCTATACAAGTTCCAATCTATATTTCACTGGGCCATGCATTAACTAATTAGTAGCAGTCAAATAAGAATAAACAATCGGAAAATACGAGCAGGATAACTTTATTTGACTATAAGATGAGATGGAATAAATTCTTAATAAAAAATTCTCTATATAAGCAAAACTATTTTAAATAGGAATAGTAATAAAAATAGATCAAATGCAGAAAATTGACTGTGAGGAAAGTTGGGAAGCATTGCCAATTATATTTTTGTATTTCAAAGGAAGAAAAAACGACTAAGTATTTATTTTTTCTTTACTCCTTTTTTTATAATTAAGTTTTAAATGTATAAATATAAATTAAAAGTTTTGCAATATGATACAAATATTTTAGTGCCAAAGTAAAAGCCTTTAGTAAAATCATCTCCCTCTCTTGCTTCAAACTCCGATCCTTTCTTTAAATATGTACATCGTGCCTTGCATTATCTTCCTTTGAAAACTTTTTAAAAAGTTCTTCTATGTACATTGTCTAATTCTCAATTAACTATTGTGTTAAAAACAAAATTTAAAAATAAGAATTTGTTAGATTAAATCTTCGAAAGTTGCGAAATTTAATGGTTGCTTAATAATAGTAATTGATTTGTTAATTTTAATTCTTTCATTATGGTAATGAAACAATTATTAGTTTAAGGTATTTCTATTTAATTATATTTGTCATTCTAATAAGAATATGAATCAATCGACATGACAAGTACAACTAATAGAATTTGAATTAATTGCAATACTCATCAGTATAATCGGGGACATAAATCAATGGGTTAATTTCCTGGAACATGTGTATTTCGAGCCGATATAACAAATATTGTCTCATGCATTAACTAATTAGTGGGCAACTTGGATCCTGATATCCAGGGGCAATAGGGACCACAATGCATGACCAATGCTCTCAACTCCCAACTCGAATACGAAGTTTCTATACCACAAACATACACAATAAACATTTATTCATTGTCCTCTGTTTTCTGGTCTCTATTTCTGTTTCGTTTGCTCCTTCTGCTCCAAAGGTCTGTCGGGGGGGAGGTTTATCTGATTGGATGGCTGGCCCCACAATGGAGAAGCAAGGACATGGACACGGGACACGCACAAACAGAAACAGAAACAGAGACACAAACGGACAAACAAACACTTCTTTAGATGATTAGCCTTGATATGGACATGGGTAGAAACATTTCCTTTTACCAAGTTCGACCAATTTCGATGGACTGTATTTTTTTCTTATTTTCTTTCCCCTGTCAATTTAAATGAATTTTAATATAGGTTAGGCAGCCATTCCATTCGCAATGGATTGCAATTCAATTTAGATGGGGACAAACATTATAATCTGCCCATTTCCATTAGGTTTATTTATCATTTTGGCCAAAGCTCATCAATGCATTTGGTCAGTCATTCATGGGCAATGGCAGAGGCAGCGGCAAAGCAAGCTGCTAAATGTAATTGCTTCTCTTTATTCATTAATTTTACAATGGCAGCTACAATTTCAATTAAATTTCAGTTATCACACACAAAACACCAACACATGGACAGCCATGGATACAAGTTGAACCAAATTGTGCGATTGTTCAAGTGTGATAACTAAATATAATGGCAACAACAACTCTGCTCTAATTAGAATTATTCTAATGAAATTAAATTGCACAAATTCTCAGTGTATGTGTGTGTGTCTGTGTGGTGTCCAAATTAATTATAGAAATTACCACAAGCCCAGCAATATATGCAGTTTCAATATGCTATATCGGCCACAATACATATGTGTGCATATATGTCATAATTTGTTTTAGATTTACGCAATCAACTGATTAACTAAATGACTTTTTGAGGTGGGGCGAATGCATTGGCATTGGGCAAAGGGGCAGAGGGCAAAACATTTTCATTTCTCAGCTAATTTGATTAAATTAAACATGCAGATGCAACTGCTGCAACTGGAACTGGGCAGTAATGTCACAGCATGTCCATAACCAACTCCAAACATGGGAGCATAGCCCTGACTCTCTGTGCTTTGGGCCTGGCCATATCAAATGTGCTTAATGGCAACGGCCCATGTCAATTCGTGGCATATTAAATAGGAAAATTGGCATTGGCAATTGCAGCAGATATTAGTTACGTTGAGAAGACTCAGACTTAAAGACTCCTGCTCCAAAGACCACAACTAGAGAGCATTAAATGAGATACAGTGGATCGAATTGAAATTATCAACCAATAACAAAACTTATTTTCAAATGGGGATCATCTAATTTATGGCAAACTTGTCTAGAAAAACCCTCCACAACTGTCAAACCAATTTAAATTTACGACACTCCTTCAACCATATACAATATGTTGGCATATCGCATAAAGTTTTGCATGATAAGTGTTTGCCCTTGATAAGAAAGTAATAAGTTCTATTTTTAACATCTACCTTGAAAATAATTCTGCATTTTTCACTCTTTTAAAATAGAAGTTTGTATCAGCTTGGAATGATCTCATTGTAATAGACATAATGTTCTCATATTTCCAGTAGAAATGATGATTCAGCTAGGGCAATACTTTCATCACTTTTGATCTCAAGGCACGAAGTTTTCCCCTCCCCGATGAAGCAAAGATGTAATGGAAAGAATAATATTCTTATCACTAATTTGATCTGACATGTACATAGATGAAATTGGTTAATTAATTTCTTAAACAGATTGCATTACTAATCAATTTAAATATCAGCAACAAAATTTGCTCTAATATAACAAGATTTTATTTAAATTTTAGTGTATTCAAGAATTATTTAAATTTAAACTTTTCAAAATTAAGAAAATTTTAGAATATTTATTGGCTGTTGGTGTTAAATTCTGAAATGTTTCTGAGAATTAAACAGAAGTCTTGTAAAATATTTTCTAAAGTTCTCGGGCAATTTTAATAAACTAAAACTAGGTACTTATTCTATTTAAGGTGTCTATTTTACATTACCCCTCATAAGTTCTATAGCTGCCCACTGTACGATGTTGGCGCTATCTGGTAGTGCGATCAATTTGTCGCTTGATTGTGTGCGTCTCTTTGCATGGCACATGCAACAGAAGAGTTTGCCTTTTATGCAGCATTGAGGCGCATCGTAGCAATGCTGGGCAGCAGCTGAAGAGGTTAAACTGGACTTTGGCTTAGTAGAAGTTGTTGACAACAACAACAAAGCATTTGGCCATATTTGTGTATTTGTTTGTTTGCTTCTTTAACAAAAAACCAAAAAAAAAAAACATCCAACATCAACGCAATGCAAATGGCCTTATGGCCTGGTCATGGCAAATATGACAAAGGCACATAAATTCGGTAGCCCACGTTAAAGATGAGATGCCTTTTGGGCCCACAAGACACACAAAATGTTGCCCGTCTGTCTGGGCGGTGAAAAGTTGTGTCGTCATCGCCAGCAGCAGCGGCAACAGCAGCACCAGCAGAAAAAAGTGTCAAATTTCACGCAACATGATGCGCTAAATGTTGCCAGCAACTGGGCACCAAGAGACCACAATTTACCAGATCAGAGAGACTTGGAGTTTAAGCAGCTTCAACTGAGATTGCCACAGTTGCATGTTTATTGCAAATATTATGAAATGTTGATACCTGCGATTTTTGTTTGCTTGTTGCTGTTGCTGCTGCTGCTTCTGCTGTTTCTGCTAGCAGAATTTATTGATGTTGCACGATAAATCCGCCTGCAGCATGTTCATGGTTGTGTTCTCTCTCTCACTGCATCCATAGGAGGCATAAATTTCAATTTCTTGGAATAAAGCCAAAACGAATTATTGTTTTCGACATCATTTTTGGTGTAATTACCCCCCTCCCGGTAAGGTGATAAGCAGGCAACACTTTCAGCCACAGACACGATTAGGCTATGGCTAACAATAACTGGAATACATTTTCATTATTGCCATTATCCATTAGGATAAGCAGCCACTACCATAACAACAACAACAACAAGATTATCGATTGCATTTGACAGGCGATAAGTGGTTCGATCTGGTCACGGATCCCGCTGCTGTGAAATGCATGTGAAACAATGGCAACACATAGATTTTGTTCACCTCTCTTTCTCTCTCTCTGCGTTTCTTGTTGTCTTGTGGACAACATTAACCTGTTAACCCAAACTGACGGCAACAGTCGCCAACAGTTCAGTTTAGTTAAGTCCAGTCCAGGCACTGTCCAGGTCCCCAAAGCAACTTGGAAACGGAGTTGGACTCTTTCAGGTCCCGGTGTCGCCTACTTTTGGGACCCCAAACCTGACTGACTGGCCGGCCCAGGCTTAGCTTGGCTCGGTTTGACTTGGCTTGGCCCAATGCAGTCCATGAATAATGCGCGCCCACAGCTCAATAAATTTTCACTCTTTTCGCCACAGCCCCAGAGATAACAACAACAACAACAAAAATTCACACATCTTGGGCCTCTCTCTCTTTCTCTTGGGCTGGAACTCAACGCCACAGCAGGGAGGGAGCAATGTTTGGGATGATTCATTTGGTCGGTTTGGAGCAAAAATGCTCACAAACGAAAAAAAAAAAACCATTTAAAGGAATTCTCTCGAGTTAGAAGAAACCAGACGACACGACGATCTTGAAAAACCAGGAAAGGACCCGGGCGACAAACCATTGCAGACTGCTTGGGGTCTGACTGGGACCGCATACTTCTTCCTGCCCCCTCCTCCGACTTCTCCTTTAGACATCCCGGTTTTGGCCATGGCACTGCAGTTGCATTGCGCGAATTCATTTCCTTCTTCGCATGATTTTGCGCTGGTCTCCCTGTGTGCGCCCACAATTGTCGAGAGATTAGAGATGCTGTAATTCCATGGTCTGCCATGCCGATTGGCTTGCCTCTGTCTCTGTCTCTAGTACAAAAAACAAAAAAAAGGCAGCCACCACGACGACGACGACAACGACGATGACGACGATGATGACGACGATGATGATGATGATGCGGTTGATTTGGGCTTATCACGTTCACTGGAGACTGCCAGACGCTAAAAATGTTTACACGGCAACAACGATCAGATACAAAATACTCCAAAGAATGTGAGTCCCCCGCATATACATATAGTATATATTACTTGAAAATTCGCAATTATAAACCTATGACTAACTGTCATATTGCATTGATAATACATTGACTATTGTTAGTCACTAGGGAAACAAGTGCCTCCGTGGCGCAATCGGTTAGCGCGTTCGGCTGTTAACCGAAAGGTTGGTGGTTCGAGTCCACCCGGGGGCGACAAGTAATTTTTTCTAAAACTTTTGTTTATTATATATTTTTTAATATTTTTTTCATACATTGTTAACAAAGTCACCGTATAAACTTTTTGTTTAGGCCATGGTTCAACATCTGTTGACTTGACTTGCTTGTGGCTTATGGTGTCTGTGTGTCTAACAATGGTGGCCACTAGTTTCCTTCCTCTCCTCTCCCCCTTCTTAAAATAAGACTCTACTGGCTGGCTGGTTGGTTAATCTCAAGCCTTAGTTACTTAGTTAAGGGGATACCAACTGGGGGATCGTCATATCCCTCAGCGAGAGCAGTGCATGCATAAGCCCAGAGGCGTAGTTGGGGAAAATAGAAACTTGGCAAGGATTTTTTAAACCCCAAAAGATGGTTCTGATCAGTAATCTTCAAAAGAATGAATCTTCTGATATATATAGATAAAGTTGTCAGAAGGAGTAGAAAGAGTTTTGCAAGTGTTTTAATCCCAAAAATATATATTTTGATTTCTTAGCTCCTTGGCTAATTTCCCCCTTTTAAAAAAAAGGTTCCAAACTACGCCCTCAAATGTCTTTCTGCAAGAGGAAATATTTGTGCAATTTGATTTCGCAGAATTGCGAATTCGTTGGAATGAATTCCCGACCTTTGCAGCTCCCACAAACCCCTCTCTCTCTCTCTGCCCTGCCACATAGACTTATGCGCATTATGATTATGATGATACCCCTGGATTGGCCGCTGTTGGTTGGTTGTTCGCCTTGTTGTTTTCGCCTTGTTTGCTGGTTTGTTAGTCGCTGACTGCGATTATTGTTGGAAATTCTATGCATTTGGCAGTCGGCAACGAGTCATGATCGTAGCGGCAAAAAAGGGAAAACTGTAGAAAATTCTATGGAAAACTGTTTATTTCTCTTTTCTCTATCGCTCGCTCTCTTTTCTTTCCTCCAACTTTTATGCCTTCGATGTGAGTCTTTGCGAATAGATCAACATGCTTAGATATTGTTTGCAATCATTACCAGGCAATGCGATGATTGCGACCACGACTGGAGAGGATTGGATTTTGATTGGTTAGACGGTTAGTTGGCTAGTTGGTTGTAGACAATTTGTAAACCCATTAGTAGGCCGGTTTAATTAAAATGCTATCCCAGAAAATAAAAAAAAAGGCCGAAACAAAATAATAACATTTAAAATGACATTATGACAAATAAATTGTTGGTGCAGTGGACAGCAGTTACATACTTACATGGAGTGGAATGGAGTGTGGGGGGGGGGTCATATTTACACCCTCGTAAAACACTGGCAAAATACAACACGAGAGACAAGAGGCCAAAAAGCGAATGTAATTTAAATGCAGCTATGGAACACTCCAAGGTCTGTCTCAACTTCATCCTACGAAAAACCGGTGACAATTTTTGTGTTTTTTTTTTCCATTCTGTGGTCGAAATGCAAACCCAATACAAGGGAACACGCCCCTGTGTGTGCGAGAAATGAAATGGAAAACGTGGAAAAAAACTCTAAAGATACACACACACATACACACACATAACGAACTGACCAAAAAGACCAAAAGCTACAAGGTCTGGCCCCTGGGCAAGCTGCTAGGAAAATGAGACGCTTATCTAAATCTTCATAGTTGGCTAAACGCGGCCTTTTGCGCCTCCGCTGGGCTACCTTTGGGTTCTCCTCTGCGTTATAGTTTTTTTTTCTGTGTTTTTTGTTCGCATTTTGTTTTTTTCATTTTGTTGTTGTTGGACGTTTTTAATTGCAGCCGAAACGTGAGCGAAATGTAACCAAAAAATGCAATTGTGTTGGCCAGTAGAGTTTTTTTTTTTTTGTTTGTCGTTTTTTTGGTCATTCCTTTTTGGCTAGTTAATCGGGCGCATTCGTTACAGCATTCCTTTGGGTAGTATTTGGTCTGACCTGTTCCCCCATCCCCTCTTCTTCTTCCTCGACTGTCTGTCTATCTGTCTTCCTGCTGCACATGTCATCAAAACGTGTAATTATGCCACTTTAGAGTCATTTACAATGCGCCTACATCTAATAAGGGCTGCACTCTTCTGGCAACATTTTTTTTGTTTGAGCTCCGCTTCAGCAACATGTTGCAGAGAGCAACTCCTGCATAATTGTCGCCTTACGTGCAACTTGTACATTTTCAGCACCCAAAATGCTGTCATTCAGCAGTCTCTCGGATTACAATGGCAATGGCAATGGCAACAGCAACATGACAATTAACTGGGCGAGTGAACCCTGGCGACATGCGAGCCACTCAAAGAAGTAGAAAAATCTGCCAACCTGCCTGAATAATGACAATGCCTTCAATTAGACCAGTTATAGGCCATAAAACCTATGTGAGTGTGTGTGCTTTTTTTATAGCCTGCCTGCGTTTGTGTCTCTCTCACGCGATAGAAGATCATTCTGAAACAAAATTTCCAGCTGAGAATACCTTTTTATTTCATAGTTGTGCCAAGGGAAACGCACTTTGGCGAAATTCAACTGCCAAATCCCAAGCCCTACTTCAATTACACAGTTGAATGATTCAAAATAGACCAAATTGAATATAGCCGACAAAACAAATTACATATTATAGCAGAAAAAAAACACATAAATCCATAATAAAGTGGAAATCCTAAGCCAGTCAACAACCCAGACCATCTTAAGGACGATGATACCCACGCACGCCCTTACTCTGCTTCTTTGCACCCTTTCGCACTGACTTCTTCTAGTCCTGGGGCCAACCGAGTGTCCAGGCGAGTGTCCAGCTTTGCAGTTTAGCGATAAACAAACATAAAAGTAAACGTCATTCTCATCGCTTCACACAGTTCAATTCTTATTTATTTTACAGCACCAAAACAGATATGCTGAATACACAGAAAGAAATAGTTGAGGTAATCTGAGATGGTCAAACAAGAATAAGTATGACTTGAGACAACTCACATTAATATATACATTAATATATAGCAAATGACTATAGCTAAGACATAATATAATATTAGTAGAGAAGTATATTTTTCTGATCCAATCAATCTCCGGGTTTCCTTTTGGTTTTCTATGGTTGATCAAGCTAATATATGGCCATTCATGCAATGGAGAGTTACGATTGAAAAATGGAATTCATTCAGTTTAATTAATAAGTTTTTTCATTTTTAAAAGTCATTCAAAACTGGCACATAACCAAAAGAGAGAGAATAGCCAGGTCAATATTCTTAGTCAGAGCTCAGGAAAAACAGATCAAATCGGCTTTTAATGCTGATATCAAAAAGACTTTAATAAATACTATGTTTTTGCATTTCCTGATTGCAAAGTCCCCAATTTAATAGAAGTATTAAAAACAAAAGATTAAAAAAGATTGCCAAATACATATAAAACATGAACAGAAACATGGGAGGACTCTTTCAATATTTGAAATAGTTTCTAATCCCTTTCGTATTGTTTAACCCCCAACTAGTAAATACTCTAAGTGTTTGGGTAATTCAGGATATATTCTGAATCTAAAAAATCCTTCGAAAATTACTGAATCCAAGTCGAGAATCTTAATTTTGTTAATTGGACTGTTGAAAGAGAAAATATTTTCTAGATCCGTCCATGATATAAAATAATTAAATCAATAAAAAGTCTATTAAAGACGTGATAAGAGACAGATAATGGATCTATATATAATATATTATATTATTAATTATTAACACTATTAATATTCTACCATAACTTTTGTAATGACATTGCACTTTAGAGAGAAAAATTGAAATGTATTAAAACAGTCTGAAGAATATAGAAATGTATATAAATCTTTAACAAAATCATACATTTTACATTGCTTTTACTAAGGATAATGAAAAGGAGTATTAAGTAACATGGAATGACTTTGGTCAGCTATTAATAATTACATTAAAAAATTATGACTTGATTTAGGAATCTTTATTTTTAATGTTTCTCATTATATGTACCCACTTAATCTAATGGATGAAGAAAGTACTTGAGAGATAAATCGACACTTTAATTAGACTTTAGTCAACTTTTGCCTAGATAATCCTAGATATAAAAACAAGCAGAGATTGGTCTAAGGCCATACAGCGGTAGGCTGAAATTACAGAGTATATGAATTTGGCTAGTGATCCTAAACAAAAAAACTTACCAAGATTTTTTTTAATAATAAAACAAATCTCTTTTCCTTTTGACAAAGTTCTCCTTAAAATGGTTCGATAAAAACATTCAAATTTCTAGAAGATACCGCCAAATGTTGAAATACATTTTATATTATGTTTAACAGATATTTTACAGCTTGATAACAGAGATATAACTGATATCTGAAAGATATCTAACAGAGTTTGCCCCCTTTTTTCGTATTCTGTAACGTTATCTGATGCCAGACCGGACAAGGGTTATTTAGCAATGACGTCGCATTTTAATTTATTCACTAAGATAGCAAAAGTTGATGCGCCGCCTTGATCTTGTTTTAGTTATAAATGATAAGATCTTTGGATCCAACTAAAAATGATATTTAAACACCTCTCCAGGTGACATTGGATCTCAGTATTTAGAACAAGTCGGCCCATGCCAGACTAAATTTTCAATCCTGGCAAAAGTATCCTAGTAGATAGGCTTGAAAATGTTTGACAAAGTATTTCAAAGATCTGATTGCTTATTAAATAGGCGTAATCGTTATGTATTTCTAATCACCCTGCTGAGTAAGTATTGAAGTAAATAGAGCTATCAACTAGTAGGTAATATTTATTGTCTCCCTATCCAGCTGATTTAATAGCAATAACCCATGGCATATCCATTGGTTGGTTCTCACCAACTCTACGTAAATTGCAATCACCTGACTCTCCAGTTGATTTTGAATTAACTTTAAGCGAAATCTCTTGGGTGGGTTCATTGGTGGCACTCGGTTCTGGCATAACTAATATTATATTTGGCCTCTTGCTGGATCGTTTGGGCAACAGAGTATGTCTACTGCTCTTGGCATTCCCAAATATGGTAATTATTTCATGAATTTAACACGCGTAATATGGTTGGGGTCCAATAAAAAAAAACCCCCCGTCTGATTTCAGTGTGGCTGGCTACTGATCTACTACGCCCAGAGTGTAGAATTTCTATATGCCGCCCGACTGTTGACTGGCTTTACCAGCGGAGGCATGTACATTGTAAATCCCATTTTTATCAGTGAAATTTCAAATGCCAAGTAAGTAAATTGTATGATTTAATATAAATTATATGTATATATCATAATTTAAACATGTCCTAAAACCATTTGCCCGATTAACTTTAGCAAAATTTATTTAAGAGAAGATTTTCTTCTATATTATGGTGTTTTATTTATTGTATGATATTTCCTATATAATTTTCTATTTTTTTTTCATTTAAGAATTCGCGGCTCTCTGTCTTCTATGTTGATGCTATTTATGAATGCCGGAATTCTAATCGGTTATATACTAAGCACACACATTCCATATCACATAATGCCTTGGATAGCCATTATTTGTCCTGCAAGTTATTTCCTCTCCATGATCTTTTTTGTAAGGGAATCTCCCATGTTTCTGATACGTAAGGGTAAATTGAAAGAGGCTGAGGAATCATATCGCTATTACAACAACATCAGAGGTAATGAGAAAAATAATACCGAAATGGTGGAATTTGAGACAATGCGCATTGCTCTCACTAAGAGCAATGAAAAGGAAGAAGCAGTGACATGGAAGGACTTTGGTAAGTCAATGCCATCGAGTCCTTATGTTTAAATTGTAAGACCTTCTTTTATTTTTCAGTCACTCCTGCTGCCCTTAAGGCCTATGCCTTAGCCACCGCTTTAGTCATAACTAATCAATTTAGTTGTATTTTCCCATTGATAAACTTTATGTCCACCATATTTGCACAATCGGGCAGCACCATGAATCCCGATACCTGCACAATTATAGTTGGTGCCGTCCAATTGTTGGGGACCTATGGCACGACACTGCTCTGTGATATTTGTGGACGCAAACTACTTCTGCTGGTGTCCACAGCGGGTGTGGCCATCAGTTTGACAGCATTTGGCTTATTCACACATTTTGCCCAGATCTATGATTTAAGCGAATGGAGCTGGCTGCCATTGGTATTCATGTCATCGTATATATTTCTGGGTAATATAGGTTTGATAGGTTGTTTCGTTGTGTGTCTGGTTGAACTATTTCCCTACAAGGTGAGTGTTAATCATCAAGCAGAATGCAATTATCCTTACTCCTTTCATTAACATCTTTCTAGATTCGTTCCAAGGCCACATCCGCTTTTATAGTGTCCTGCAGTTTAACTGCTACTCTATTGCTATGGGTATTTCCTCTTTGCATGGAGCATTGGGGCATAGATGTTACCATGTGGTCAATTGCTGGTATAACCGGATGTAGTTTCTGTTTTCTCTTTGTTTTCCTCAAAGAAACAAAGGGCAAATCTATGCTGGATGATTAGAGTTAGTATTAAGTAGTACATAGTTTTTTTTTTCTCAGTGTAAAACATTCACTTTATAAGAAAGGGCATCCGTGTTTTCTATTTTCTTCAATTTCTCTCTCTCTCTCACACACATTTCTGCATTCGAGCGAGCATGGCTAAATTGTATTTTATAGCCAAGGATTAGAAAACCCTTTTTCTAGGCAACTTTTGGTCGGTCATCCACTGATAAAGCAAAAAGAAAAAAAAATCGAACCGGTCAAGTAGTCAAGGGGTTAAACCCTCCATTGGAAAGCAATTTATTTACACGTGGCCAATGGCTTTCAAAAGGATTTCAGCTTAAGCATTTCATTCTTGATTTGATGCGATTTTTTACGGCAGCTCGTTAAATCAATTTTTTTGTCACTCAAACTGAGAGAGCAAAAGAGAAGTAGAGAATCCGGGTTTATGACTAAACCGTAAGCTTAGTTTAAGCTCTAATTAAGTTGACCAGGAAAAGGGAAATCTATACAGGGTGGTGGCAAATTTATCTATCGACCTGCAGGCGCATAATCGACCAATTGGCTAAAGTTATTGCTAGCAATTAAAACCACATTTAGATGCAAATCTGTATAGAAAATAATTCAAAAAAATGTATACAAAAAGCATTGCGGTTTTATTTTCGCATTGCTAAATTTTATAGAAATTTATTGTCATGGCATTAATTTAAGAGTTTCTCCCAATTATCACACACAGTCATAGAGAAAACGAAAGCGGATCAATTGCCCAAAAGATCAATTGCCAATTGACAAACGATCGTGTGGATGCATTGAGGCATTAAATCTCTTAACAAATCAAAGCCGAAAAAAAAACTACTGAGCCAATTGAAGCGCACAATAAGATAAATACAAATGCCTACCATAATCCGCTACAAGAAAATAAAGAATGGGAATGTGAATGGGAATGTGAATGAGAATGGAAATGGAAATGAAAATTGAGGAAGCATGAACAAGACAGACAGACAGACAGAATAGACAATGGGGTGAGAGTAAAACTATATAGAATTAGGGTTGGCTTTACGTTTGCCTTTGGACTTAGTGTAATTCAATTTCTTGATATCCCCTAACGAATTCCCACATTTTGAGTGTGTGTGTGTCTTGGTTGCACCTTGCACTTTTACTTTTTTTTTTTTTTGGCGGTTTTTGAGGGCAAGCTGGGGCACGCGCTGCATTTTTATTGCTTCATGTTAGTGCCACAGGAAACTGATGTAAAAACAGGTGCAATTTCTGAGCAAAAATAATTGAAATGCCAGCTAAAGAGCTGACAACGACAACAACAACAACAAGATGTTTTCACACATTGTTACATCTGTGAATAATATGAATATTATTATTATGTATTGTGTTCATTATCATTAATGTAGGGAATCGAGTTACATAGTCTCGAGAGATGAGAGTTGCCGCTGATTGGCCAACAGGCGGAGCCAAAAATCAAGTTGTGCGCATAAATTATGGCATTAAACCTAGTGTCTGGGGATTGGTGCAACAGCATCAGTGGCTGCAACAGCATCCCAACAAGCCAGCCAGTTAGTTAGCCAGCAAGCCCCATCAGAGTTCAAGCCGGTTTTCGTTTGGCTAACTATCAAGCAGTTCAAATTAGTTGAAGTTGGCCAATCCTCTGGCTGACATGTTTATTACTCAAATGCTTAGAAGACATAAATCCAAAACCAAAAATCGCTCGTCAATACAAATTCAATTAAAATTGACATTTTCCAATGAACTTATGTGTCCATGCATACATAGTAGTAAGTGGTGTAACTATCTATGCAAATTTTTCCGTGCCCCCTGCATGACAATCATCGAGGTCCATCAACACAGGCGACAGACGGACCAAACTCAGGATATATTTATGGGCAAAGGCATTTTCCTTCTGCTTCTGTTGCTCCTGCTAACAGAAATTTATTATATATTATAATGTAACAAATGGCACGTCGAGTGACGACCGCCTTGGTTGCACCATTGTACATTCAAACCTCTAGGTATATACGTGAGTCCCAGCCAAAGTGGCTGCAGTGCATTCAACTCTGATCTGCATCGACATCGGCGATAACGAAAAAGCAATTTGTTAAATGCGAGTGTAGCCAGCGAAAGGAAATCCCACCAAAGTATGTGAAAATAATAACAGACAGCCCAAAAAAACAACAAAAATAAAACATAATAAGTGCGATTATGATATGAGACTTTATAAGAAAAACTTTCCACGAATCTTTTATACACTGACTATATTAATTTTTCATGTAACTGAAAACAAAAACCAAAACGTTCTAAGATTTATAAGTCATTTAGCTAGGAAGCATTGTCTTAACAAAATAGTCTGTGGTTTATGTCTTTGACTTAACAACTATAATAAGTAAAATCTTTTAAAAGTCAACTAAAATAGTAAATACTTAGAAAGCTACCAAAAACCTGCGACAAACGAGTATTATCTGATCGTTCATCTATCTAAATTTTAATTAGGGATTTAATGCAAGGGCGTAGCTTAGATTCATATCAGGGGTGCAGCAATTGTTTGCAATAATTTTTGTAATTAGTTTGATTTAAATTGCTAAAAAAAAAATACATAGAATAGAGCTTCATCTTTAAAATAAATTAAATCAAATAAATTATTAAAAAGAAAGGTTTAACAAATTGTTCACTTTTATTTAATGAAATTCTAAAACAAAAAGTAGGATTAATATTGCTAAGCTGCTCTAGAAAATGTTTAAAATGAAAATTAAGAATGATTTAAAAAATTTTAGTTTCATTTGTGAATTTAAGTTATTTTGTTTTGAAAGTTTGAAAAAAATGAGATGAATTTATGCCTATATCTTTAAGGAAATGATCTCATTGAGTAATATATTCAATCAATTGAAACTCCTTTTAATTAGTTTAGTTCAGCTAAATGCAAAACTTTTTAATTTTATAGATCATATGTATATTAAAATCAAGCAAAAAAAAAAAAGCAAACCTACTAAGCTTGTACTCAAAATAGAATGCCACGAAAAATTTTAAGAAAGAATTTCTAAAAAGACAAAAATCGAAAAACTTCCTTCTTCCCAGCGGGGCATAGGGATTTATCTAAGACATTATTATTCTTTGTAATGGGATAGAAAAAAAAATTGAGCAGCCAAATTAAAAATCATAAAAACCAGTTTATATCCAATAATAATTTAACTCGAGATGTTCCTTCCACTTCTTACTTAGGTTTGTACATAAGAATGATTTATTCAAGACCATGTTTTAAATAAAATTGAAATGCAAGCATGAGACATTTAACTGTCATTTAACTTTGTGGTAGAGTATCGAAAATGAGTGAAGAATACTACAAGCAAATTACATTAAAGTAGCCTAAAGCAGCTTGATTAATTTTATGAGCGATCAGCCGTTAAGTTCAGCGCACATGAAATATTCGATATTAATCTGGCATCGTAGGCATTAAGCATAACTACGCTCCGTGCGTCCAGGAGAATAACCACAACAGCAAAAACAAAAACACCGTGCCCAAAACCGTGTAGTACTTATTACCCAAAAGGTAAATACTCATTAGTGAAATTTCTTATCACCGACCTTTAATGCCAACGGCCACACCAACATAACTTGCCATTGAATCGTTGGACTTGCTTGATCTTGATGCAATTAATAATTGCTGGATATCCGGAAGCAAGTTCATACAACCCACCAAAAACAAAAAAAGGGATCGAAACTGATCAGCCGCCTGCGATTAGGAGGGAGTCACATGTATTGCCCCTTGCCTTTCTCCCTTCCCCACAAACGTATTGATCCGCGCGCGCGAGCTGGTCTGGTCTGGAGACCACACAACCAGGCCAATTGCCAATTGCATTCATCAACGTGACAGCTAGTCGTCCGTTGTCGGATCTCGCTCTTCTGGCTTGTAAATTGACAGCGGCTGCTGCTCAATTTGAATGCAAACCACAAAATTGGATAATTTCCCAGTGACAATCGAACAGCGATTGTACAGACTCTTACTCCCCCCACCCCCACGTCACCCCTTTGAAATACATATATGCAAAGAGCTAAAAGTTTCCCAGGAGCACACCGAGCACTTGTTGACCCCACATAGTGGCCCTGGATCCCTTCTTCTTAAAAGCAAAAACAACAACAATGCATTTACGATATGCAAAATAAATTTCACTTCCGAATCCTTTGGCTCTCTCTCTCTGTCACACTGCTTCGGTTGTTGTTGTGTGTGTTGTGTTCATGGTCTTGTTTTACATATGTCCGCATCACAGACCAAGGCAAAAAGAGACCAAGAAGATGTCGACGGTCACCCACCATCTCAGCCCTTGGGGACTGGCCACAATGGACCAAATGGTCCGGCTCTAAAAGGCAAAACGTGGTCACTCGTAAATCGCTTCGATTGCTTCAACAGAAAACCATTTGAATTGATTGCATTATGGAGAGCCAAAACGATCGCCAGGGTCTCTTCAAGACGAACAAGAAGAGGACACAGCGGTGGCGGGTGGGCGGTATGAGGGAGCAACAAAATGTTGCAATTAATTTTTGCACAATGCTCTTTGTGTGGATTATGGCATCCTTTACTCTCTTAATTGCCCCTACGAAATATAAGAAAAAGGGTAGCCAAAACAGTAGCCGAGAAAAGTAAACGCTCAGTAACAGACAAAAGTCCACAAGGACCCTTTTAGTCTTCTCCTTTTTTTTCCTGTTTTTTTGTATCTCTTTTCTTAGCCTTTGATTTGCATATATTTTGGTTTTAATTAGTTAACAAGCTGCTTTCGTTTGTTGCGATTGCATGTTTGAACCACGACGCATATCGTAGATACCCCAATCCCAGATACCAAAAGTCGATCTGCCATGCCCATTGCATGCACGGGCCACTGAATCTAGAGGATGTCGTTGTGGTCGAGGATGAGGATGAGGACGAGGCCAGAGCAACAAAATCAAACACGATTTTTAGCAGTTTTCAATTCCCGGAAATCTTGTACGATATGTAGCACCAAAACAACCATTCCAAGCGACTTGTGTGTGTGTGTGTGTGTGTGTATGATACGATTTCAAAGTGTATGTGTGTGTGTGTGTGTGTGTGTCTCTCTCTCTTTCTCTGTCTCTTAGTATCGTGCAAATGTTTCATTATTTAACTGATTTCAAAGAGAGTTAGCCAACAGCTGGCTGGGCTGCTGGTTAGTCTCTGACTGAAACTGTGGCATGGTCAAAACATGAAGACAACTTCAACTGCCAACAAAATACCAACAAAAATTCCAAGATGTTGTCATCAATTAAGCTGCAAGTGGCAGAAAGAGAGGAAAAGAGCGAGATGCTTACTGTTCACACCTGAGAACTTTATTAGTGCAAAATGCGTAAATTATGGCCATACCAGAGTCTAGGGTATGGAACAAAAATGGCGCTGCTGTTAAAGAGAATTCAATAAATCACTAGCTCAGGCTTAGTAGTAGAAGGACCCACAGGCGCGAAGATGGTTAAGGTGGAAATCAACAGCAGGAACAAATTCAACAGAAATATATTTGCATTTCTCGACTCTCCCCAGAGTTGTGTCTCAGTCTTCGTCTCCATTGCATTCTGGCTACTTGCTGACAGGCAGCAAGCAAACGGGCCAAAAAGGAATCAGCCAGCAACAACAACAACAACAAAATATAAGAAGAAAAATAAAAAATAAACGCTTAAAAAACATGAAAACTGTTGCCCACGAGTCTGCCAAGTACGCGGTAGAGCATTTGCAGACAGCCTTTTGTTTCATCTTGTTAAGGTTTGAACTTTATGCCTGCCCCAGCACCAGCCCCTGTCCCCGTCCCAGTCCCTACCCTACCCTACCCTACCCTTCTTGTCTTCATTTTCTTCTGCATCTGCCTTGGCTTGTTGTCGTTTAGTTGGCCTGGCTTATTGTTTCTGACTCGGGTCCCCCCTCTCGTTGCTTTTTTGTTTTAACTTTTTGTTGTTTGGTTTTTTTTTTTAGTTTTAGTTTGTCTGCAATTCCAGGAACTTTTCAGGTGGCACAGCATGTTCGGGGCAGACACACTTTTGGTGGCCTCGCCGTGTCCATTGTGGTGGGGCCTTCAATTAAATTATATTTAGGCATAATTTGGCCACAGAGTCAAGAGTTAAAGTGCGTTATATTAGGCATAGATAAGATAAAAAATGGTAAAGCTAATAATCTTTAAAGGCCATAGGTAATTTCTGTGATCATATAGAGTTTGCTTAACAATTACAATGGGGGGAATTCTTCCCAAATAATTAAAATTGGATTAACGGATTTAAAAATATGTCAAAATATGTTCATGATTCTCTAAACAAAAATGTTTTACTTCTAAAAGATTATTTAGGGATGTCCTAACAATTTCAACTATGTAGTTTTTCTTTTAGTTGGCCTGGCTTATTGTTTCTGACTATACTCGTTGTGACTATTAGAAATTGGAACAAATTTCAAAATATTCCTACACTAATTTATTTTAAACAAATATATTTAATAACCATTCCCATTAAGTATTCCATCGATCAAGAAATCACATAATACATATATTTTATAGCTTTTGACCTGCATATTTTGTATGTCAAGGTATTTTTCAAAAGTTTAAAACCTTTAAACCTGTGCAATAAATTTGTAGTCAATTTTAGGAATAATCTTCAATACTTTTCTTGCTAGTAAATGACTTTCTAGATGTTTTACTTAATGAAATGCAATTCATAGATAATTGCTGGTCTTTAATATGTTCTACTAAGTAATGATTTAAGATATAAAAGTATTTCCCAACTTCTGTGATTGTTGAAGCAATTTTATCTGTTTTTTTTAAGATCTTTGCTAATACAAAATGGTTGCAATTAAAATGGAAAGAACTATTTGCAAAACAGACTGACTACCAAGCCAAAAGGAATATTCCCATTGCATCAGAGGAACAGAACATTATTCTCTTAGTTAGCGTGCATAGACTAAAATCTTGTCTTTGATTATTAAGAGTTTCCCCTCAGGTCTTGCTTTTCTTAAGGTTTATAATAGATTACAAACTGACAGGCAATATTTATACATATATGCAAATATCTTTTATCCTTTTTCAAGATTTTAATACACTAAATACCTTGGTTGATGATCTCAACGTAGAATAGTTAAAGTTGATAAAAGGAATGAACCATCACTTAAATATATATTAATTTTCCTGGACTCCAGCTTGGATCACATTGACATCTTATTGTTAGGGTAAACCTATAATATGAATGATTTGCTTATATTAGATATGATTGGTGGATGAGTTGGAAACAAAATGGGAAACTAAATTGATTAAATGTATTCAAATTACATTGACTAATTGATATATTATCGTAAATCTATATCGGATGCCGTATAATATTTATGGTCAACACTTTGTTGTCGTATTTTTTCGTATTTTCTGTCATTTTGCATATTTTTTGTTTCTTGCTGTTTGGACGGCTTTTCATCAAAGGAGTCACGATGATATGGCTGGCTGACAACTGCGGCGCATACAAATGACAAAACTGCGAATAAGATTTAAATGTTGTTGTTTGGCAAGACGGCGCAAACGTCTCTTTTTTTTTTGGCATGTTTTATTTGTCATTATATAATCAGCACAAGTCGCTAAAAAAACAACAAAAAAAAAATTAAGCAGAAACAACTAAACGGACAATATGAAAATTCTTTTAATACTTTATGGCGAGACGTTGTGAGAGGGAATGTACGTCGGCTCTTTTTTTTTGTGGTCTTTAGTTGTAGTGAATCTTGGTTGTTGGTTTTATGTTTATGACAATTTACGACCACGTCGTGGTTTTTATTTTATTTATTTAATTTCCATTTTTTTTTTTGGGCTTGCCACAAGCCAAAATAGTTAAAAACAAATGTAAAGAGATGCTTATCACACGCAATGTTAATTTCTAGTATTTAAAACTGTAATTAAACGCAATTTGAAACGAAAGACTTAGGCAACAAACTTGTGTCGCAGACTGGTCATGGGAGGGGGGCAAGTAAAAAAAAAGGAAGCAGGAAGCCAGCAACAGGCATGAGAATATTTCTGATCATGACTCACACACACAGACAGACACCTCAAGAGAGAGAGTTTTATATACATATATACATACAAGACATACCAACAGGGCTCGTGCCCAAGAGCCAAACACTTGACTTGATGTATTCATTCCTGGAAGGCAGAAAAGTCACTTCTTGCCTTGATTCTGCACACAGAATTTCTAATTAGCCAAGGGCCCTAGACTTACCTCTCTCTCTCTTTCTCTTGCTCCATAGTAACTTTTTCTTTCTTCTTGTGTGTGTGTGTGTTTTTTTTTCTGTCTTTTTTGTTGATTAATATTTATATTTATGCGTTCAGTTCACATTGTCACTCCTTGTGTTGCTCCTCCTTTTCCTTTTCCTCTGGTTAGACCTCCTTCTCCTGCTTTGCTTTGACTCTCATATATCATTAAGAATTGTTTGTTTGGCGGCCCTTTCGGGGTGGCCCAACTGTAGCTAGTTGGCCAACTGCTACCCGTCTTAGATGCAACTAATAAATTAAACTGAAATCAACGTTGAGAATATTTGATTTCAATTTGTAATTCTTACAGCAGTCGTTATTTTCTTTTTTTTTATCAATTCGTTTCTTGTAATTTATGAGTTTCTCCTGCATTTCATGTAAATGTTTTTATAATTGTCTTTATTAGCTGTTAATTCATTTTGTTTTTGGTTTTTCATTTTCTATTTTTATTATGTTTGCTCAATTATTAATTATTTGGATTTCGTTTTTTGGTTATTTTAGAATTTTTTCTTTTTTTATAATTTGCTTAAACTTTCCATATAAATTATATAGTATTCGACTAGGTAAGAAAAGTGTGAAATAAATAGAAATTAAAGCGTGACAAGGCTGGCTGCTTCTTAGTAAACTCAACATTATTTACTTTTTTTTGTATATTTTACAGAAATTTCAATTCGTTTACAGCATTTTTTTTTTTTGTAATTTCATTAACTATGGCCATTTCATAGTAGATCGATTTAAAAACGTCTTTTTGTTTTTGTAGGTATTTCGCTAAGCAAAAGTGTTCCAATATATATATATATAAATCATAATATTAATGTAATCGTATGCATATATATTATGTGTGTGTAAATGTAAAATTGTATATAAAAATTATAGAAAAATCATAATAATTATATATGTATATATATAAAGAATCACACCAATGAACATTAAATATAAGTGAATGCAACTAACGAAATGAAGGAGAAACGAAAAGTTCAAAAAAAAACAAGACATACATATATCATTTTTGGAGAGACAAATATAAAATACTATTTCACAACTATAAAGATATTTATATATGTATATAAATATTCGCCATTACGATTTGTAATTCCAATTAACACAAAAGAAACCAAAATGGCAGAGGCCAAATATTTTTTAATAATTAGAAGAAATATGTATCTAACAAGTTTTTTTCTTTTACTAATATTCTCTACATCTTGATAGCCTTTTACTATTACTATTTTCTGATAAGGAGTAGGAATATATATATTTTGTATGTATATCAAAAATGTAAATCCGTAAATTGCTGTAGTCCTAACCATTCGAAAAACAAAACTCTTGGCTAATTTATGGAAATACAAATCGTAATTTCGAATCCATTCTAATCATCAGTGTGTGTGTATTGCATGTGTGTGTGTGTGTGTGTGTTTTCTGTATATTTTTGTAACAAAACTTATCATAGATCATAGAATTCGTTTTACATTTAGCATTTTCATTCAATTTGTGAGCTAAGAAATTCGAGATAACAAGCACCAATGCTTCTCCCTACTTCACATCCTTTAATCATCAAAGAGATTGGAAAACAAAAGAAAAGTGCTGTCAATGTGAAAACGAATTCTGCACATACTGCATCTCTTACACTTAAACAGAGAGTTTTATAGAATCTAAAAACCACTGTGAAATTACATATATATATAGAAACATACATACAAACATATCAAGGCATATGTAGTAATTGTTTTTTTTGTTTTTGTATCCTGTTTCTGTCTGTTGTTAAATTTTGTTTTGTGGTTTTGCTTTTGAAATAGCATTTGCATCAGCCTAATCCAAATAGTTCTTTTTTTTTTGTGTGTTGTTTTATCTGTTTTTTTTTTCTTCTCTCTTTTTATAATCACTGCCCTGAAAATTATTATTAATATTTTATATATATTTATATATAGTTGTTCTGTGTGAGATATAGTGCCTAAGTGGGTGTGTTTGTGTGTGTGTATGTAGTGTTTGGATTGGTTGTGAATGTTTGTTATCTAAACACTTTGCCTTTTCGAATGTTGAATTAACCACTGCAGCGTGATATCAATATTATCCTTCTCCTTGCACGAAATACTATAACAGCAGATTTCACGATCCTGTATGCTTGATAGATTCCTATTGGAAAAAAGACAAAACAGTAAATGCAATTAGATTTAGTCATTAAGGATTCATTTCATTCACTAACATTCGCTCAATGAGACCAGTTTCGTCAAGAGCTCCTGGAAGATCACGTTTATTGCCCAATACGAGCACTGGAATCCCAACTAATTGTGGCTTCTCCAATAGCGAATGCAATTCATTTCGCGATGCCTCTAATTTGTCTAAATCAGCAGCATCTACCATATAGCTGTTGAGTAAATTAATTAATTAATTAAATTTCACTTAATTGCGGTAGGGAGTTAACTACATACACAATTGCATTGACACCGCGACAATATCGTTCCCACATTGATCGGAATCGGGGTTGGCCACCAATATCCCAAACTTTAATTGTCACATTGCCTTTGGTAATTTTTCGCATATTAAAACCAACTGTGGGTATCATATCCTCAGCAAATTGGCCGGACTGCAATGAGAGAAATCACAGATTAATTATATGTAAATATTCCATGGGTTAGCCTAATAATATTAGTCCAGGGTATTTTACAGATTTAAATCTATTTGCATACGATGGTAATGGTAATCAGTCTATAAAAATGTGAAGTCTTTTGAAAATTCTTGGCTTTTTAGTCGTCAAACTTAAAGGGGAAAACATACAATTGCTTTAAATTAGTTTCCAAACGGTATTTAAAACTAAACTATGACTATGACTAGAAATACAATTTAAAATATTAATAGATTTCAAATGCAAACTAATAGATATCAAATGATTTATTTATTTTCGATGATATTACAGAATAGTTTATTTCTGTCTTTATCTAAACACTTAAAGCACTTTACGATTTCTTCAAGTTTACAATCGATTCTATATAGGACCTTATGTAAAGAGGCACTTAAAACGCTATCTAAACTTCTGTTTACTTCATACAGACTTTAATACATATTTAATCAAAAGTTTACCCCCTTCTGCTAGAGGGTAAATTTCGAAAGTAGTTAATGGAAGGGGGAGAAAGAATCGCAAATGACTCATTAGTCCGTAAATTGTTTGGTCAGTTGAACCGACTTCAATTTCAATTGTTCAGAATTACGCTGCGAATTAAAGTAGATCGTGACTTATCGGTGTGAGTGTGTGTGTGTTTACATATGCATGTAGATTTTATACGGGCGGCTTAGGATAATGCTTGTAGGTGTGAGGATTGCAGCCGGAGGGGGAACGGGACGGTTGTCAGCTGATAATGGCGTCATTGTTTGAGAACATGCGTAGACAATTTATTGATTAAAGCTTAGAACAATAAACAAAAGCACTAAATATCAGTTAACATAACATTTATAATTAATGCAAAAAATAAATGGAATTCCGATAAGAAAACAAAGGCAAATCAATATACATAAATGTCTCAATTTGAGTTTAGTCACCGCCTGTTATCCACCCACACCCCCTCCCATAACAAATCAGGGATATATGTATGTGTATTTTGACAATTTCGCAGATGGTTTTGATATTCATTGTTTTATTGTTTCGGTCATAGTCGTCGGGTGCTCTGTCTCGCCCCTTGACAGCAACTGTGACCGCACTGCCCCCAACGGTCCACGCCCACATGCAAAATATACTCACTGCAATAACATTGACGAAAGTTGTCTTGCCAGAAAATTGCAGTCCGACAAGTGTTAGCTCCATTTCCTCTTTCCAGAAGATGCTCTTGAACCAATCGAGGATTCTGTTTATAAGAGCCAGCATTTTGCACTGTTTTTTTTCAATTAATTATTAATTATTTCTTTATTTGCAAAAAATCAAAACGGACAAAATTTTCACTGTTGTGTTTGCTGCCCGGATATCGAATTGTTATCGATTTCAGTGTTGCAAAATGGCGGACTTAGCAGCTGCTACCTGTGCGGAACAGTGTTACCGTTTTAATTTTTTTCCCACAACATTTGGCGTTTTTGGAACTGTGATGGTGGGATAATATTAAAAGAGCGGGAAAAAGCTAATTTAGCTCCAAATTGAACTAGCATTTTTTCAATGCATGAATTTGATACCATCAAATAATATTTATTTTACACTGTGAAAAATAGTTGTATGAAATGACATAACTGTCTGAGATTTTCAATATTTATCAAATTCGTTAGACAAAATATGGTTCAGTATATTGCTCCGGCAGCCGAATATTCCTCGATTTCGTGAAGCTAAGTTATTCACAGAAATAAACTGTTTTACACATGCCGAAACATTTAACTTAAAAGCGTTCAAATTACCTCTCTTTTTATCTGTTCCAACACTCATAAGTAAAGTTCTTTGAAATATTTTTTGTTAATCTTAAATTTTTGCTCACGGAATTATGTCAGCACTGGTGGGAAATAAAGCGGCAAAATAATCGATAGTGGCTCCACTCGATAGTTTCCCGATATTATCGATAGTCCCCATCGATCGACGTGCGTCTATCGATAACATTTAGTACGGAAAAATGGCGGACTTCGCAGTTGATACCTGTGGGGAACAGTGTTACCGTTTTACTTTCTTTCCCACAACATTTGGCTCTTTTGGAACTGCGATGGCGGGAAATATTAAAAGAGCGGGAAAAAGCTAATTAACTGCAAATCGACCTAGCATTTTTTTAATGCATGAATTTGATACTATCAAATAATATTTAGGGATGCGCGAATTTTACAGTCTGAAAAATAGTTGTATGAAGTGACTTTAATGTCTCAAGATAAAAGTACGAGATTTTTTAATATTTATAAAATTCGTAAGACAAAATATGGTTCAGTGTATTGCTCCGGCAGCCGAATATTCCTCGATTTCGAGTAACTACGTTATTCACAGAAATAAAGTGGCTTACACATGCCGAAACATTTAAGTAAAGTTTTTTGAAATAATTTGTTTGGTAATCTTGAACTTTTTGCTCACGGAATTATGGCAGCACTAGTGGGGCATAAAGCGGCAAAATCATCGATAGTGGCTCCACTCGATAGTTTTCTGATATTATCGATAGTCCCCATCGATCGACGTGCATCTATCGATAGCATTTTAGTGCTAGAAAATGTCGGACTTAGCAGCTGCTACCTGTGGGCTGTGGGGAATAAACACCAAGTGTGGGGAGTAAATCTGCAATTTTGTTTTGATTTTGAGCTCCCGGCAAATTAAAAAAAAGTAATAATGGTAAGAAATCATTTAAATTAAGTGTTTTTATAATGTATTAATGATGTTTTAATTCCAGGCTAGGAATGCAGAAAAGGCAATGTAAGTAGTTTTATTGAATTTTATCCAGAAGGCAAATTAATTTAAAACGTTTCCCTTGGCAGGACAACTTTGGCACGTTGGCGGGCGGCCAAAGAAGTGGAAACTGGTGAAAAGGAACGACGTCCCTATCTGGCCTCCGAATGCCATGATCTACCGCGTTGCGAGAAGTTCCGCTTGGAAATTATACGTGAAATATCCAAGAAAGTGGCACAAATACAAAATGGTAAAGTAATTGCTTTAAATTACTGAAAATGCATATTAAAAATTACTTATTGCGTTTGGTTTTACTCGTTTAGCTGGTCTCGGTGAATTTCGGATACGTGACCTTAATGATGAGATCAACAAATTGTTGCGCGAAAAACGGCACTGGGAAAATCAGATTTCATCCCTGGGTGGTCCACATTACAGACGCTACGGTCCAAGGATGTTTGATGCCGAGGGTCGAGAAGTGCCCGGCAATCGGGGATATAAATATTTCGGTGCTGCTAAGGATTTGCCGGGAGTGAGAGAGCTGTTTGAGCAGGAACCGCCGCCGCCACCACGCAAAACTCGAGCCGAACTCATGAAAGATGTAGATGCGGAATACTATGGCTATCGAGATGATGAAGATGGTGTCTTGATACCACTGGAAGAGAAGATAGAGCGTGCTGCCTTCCAACGCGCAGTGCAGGAATGGCGTGATAAAATGGCACGAGATGGACGCATCGTGAATGAAGAAGATGACGATGATGAAGAGATCTATCCATTGTCAGGGCCCGCTCGGGAGGCTGCAGAGGACGCCAAATCACGAGGAGGACTAGCAGATGATCCACTGGGCTTACTGGCACCCAAATTCACTGCCCACGTGCCCGTGCCCACGCAACAAGATGTGCAGGAGGCTCTTCTAAAGAAACGCAAACAAGAACTACTCGAGAAATATACGGGTGCCACAAATTAAGATACATTTATAATAATATTGTCCACATTTTTGATACATTTTGTTCTTGTTTTACTTCTAAAAAGTATGAAAAAAAGAAGGGAAATGGGAGATTCATTCTCTCTATTGGGGATTAAATCAAACGCTTAAGTGCGTTAATGTAGTCAGTAAAAGATTATACTGCAAAAAGGTTTATGTTAAAAGCGACGTCGTCCTCCGCCTCCTCCTCCACCAAAGCCTCCGCCACCACGTCCAAAACCGCCGCCGCCACGACCGAAACCGCCACCTTCAGCTGCTGCACGTTTTTCTTTCATAGCCTTAAAACGACTGGCCATGTTTATCAATTCAGGATGAACTTCCTGATTGGCTTCCTCCAGAATTTCTATAAGCTCTTTGGCCATACCCCAATCCTCACGTGTAATGAAACTAATGGAGGTGCCCTTGCGTCCGGCTCGACCTGTGCGGCCCACACGATGCACATACTCCTCAATGTTACGTGGAAAATCATAGTTGATTACATGACTGCAAAAAATAAAAAAATTAATGTCCATTTGGAGGACTTCTCATCGCTTCTTATTACTTACGATATATCTTCAATGTCCAGACCACGAGATGCCACATCTGTGGCCACCAGAATGTGGACAGCACCCGATTTGATATCTGATATAGCCTGTTCACGATCACTTTGTTCGCGATTACCATGGATACATTGGGTCATGAAGCCATCCAACGTTAGATCACTCGACAGGTCATCGGCTCTTGCCTTGCGACCGCAGAAAATAATTATTTTATCCGTTTCGCTCATATCGTTAACAAAGGATTTGATGGTTCGATACTTTTCATTGTCATCCTCCAATAATTTAACAATCTGTTTCACCGTATGCGTGGCAGCCAAATCAAGGGATCCCACACATACCTCAATGGGTTCGGTCATATAGCTATTGGCCAAACGCCTTACTCCAGGCGGCCAGGTGGCCGATGTCATAATTGTTTGACGATTCGGTTGAATATCCAGCAGAATTTTACGAATTTGAGGTTCAAATCCCATATCCAGCATACGATCGGCCTCGTCCAATACCAGATAGGTAATGGTGCTGACATCAATGATTTTGGCCTGAACCAAATCATTAAGACGTCCTGGAGTGCATATAATGATCTCAGCACCTCGTTCTACATCTGAGATTTGCATTTTTCGACAACCGCCGCCATAAACACAAACTCTGCAAGAGATTAGAAGAATGATTTGAGGAAATCTATTTAAATTTTTGCAATTGAACTTACGCCCTCATGTTGCGGAATGAGTACTTATTGACCTCCATTTCAATTTGTAGGGCCAACTCACGAGTTGGGGCCAACACTAGGACATTTGCTCCACCCCGTTGACCCCTGGGAATGGGCTGATATTCAGTATGAATCATGCCAGGCAAAAGAAAAGCCAATGTCTTTCCCGTGCCAGTCTGGGCGATGCCAATCATATCGCGACCCTGCAGAAGAATAGGCCAAGCTTGGGCCTGTATGGGCGAGGGTTTGGAAAAACCTTGTTTCTGTATCTCGCTTAATAAATCAGGATATTTGGCAAAACATTGCTCAAATTTCCAAATAGGATTCGGTATGGGATCCAGAACCTTCCCATCCTTGTCTTCAAAAACATAGGACACAGTCGTGTTGTTATTCTCTTTGCGTATACGTTCTACCTCCGATTTCGACAAGTTGGCGACTTCGCTAGCCTCCTTATAGAAGTTCTTTGTTATCGGCGGAGCTTTTGCCCAGCGTTCTGCTTGGGCTCTTTCCTACAAAGGGAGAAGGGTATAAAAAAGTAAGTATTTTGGTTTCTTTTAAATTTATTTGATGGCACTTACCGATGCCTTATTAAGAGCATCCCAATCGATAACACCATTGAGATCACCGCTCTGCGATGCCTCATCACGCGATGGCGGGTCTCCAAAATCATAGTTACTACCTGAGTATCCATGTATTCCTCCACCGCCAAATTGGCTTTTCTGGTTATAATCCCTGTCGTCTGCGCGACCTCCACTTTCACCTCTGCTTCCAAAATCACTGGTCTCACTGATTTGCTTGCGAATACGATTCGCTGCATCGGCAACATCATGGCTGTTCTGTCCATAGACCTTTACCTTGAAATTCTCCTTATCAATATTGACGCGAACATTAAACTCGTTTTGTAGGCCCGTCACATTTGAACCGCCTCGACCTATCACACGTCCGACCATGTTGCCGGGAATGCTTAACGATTCACTGTGTTCATAATCATGATCCCGACTGTACGAAGAATTTTTGTACTCACGGCGTACGCTTTGCTCGTACTTTTCATTCATAGTTTTGTATTTAGTAATTGCTATCGATGGTTGCTCCACATAATTTGGATCATCCCAATCTAACTCAGACATGTTTAGGCTTTAAATCAAAATCAAAGAATCTTTCAACACGTGAGGAAATTTTTTTCTGATTTTTACTTCTGCCAAGTCAGCAGAAATTTACCGTTCAAATTTCGTTTGTGTGTGTGCGCAATATCGCGCGGCATCAAATTGCGCGACGAAATATGTAGTTTGTTTATATTATAAATTCTTGAATTTTATTTAGAGTCACCAGTTGTGACTACAGAATTTTCAGAATTAAACTTTAATAAACAACATTTATTCAAAAGCAGCAGAATGGAGATCAAATAATGACACAATGCTCTCAAAGTCCTAGGCGCCAAAATTTCAGCCACACTAAAGCCAGTATTTTCTCAGTGTTGTGTTTTCCAACACTTGATTTCAACTGCAACGAAAACAGTTGAATTCAAAAGCTCTACCTCTGCCAATTTATATGCAACAAAACTTTAAAAAAAAAATCAAAATATTATAGATACTGATTATAGAATTGTATTCAAATGAAGAATTCTTTGTCTGCTTAATTCGAACTGTTATGAATTTTAGCATTTAATTATACAAGAGTTCTCAAACTTTAAATTCAAATAAAACGAGGTTTTTTTTGGTTATTTTTTATGATTCTTTAGTTAACACTTTTTGGGTGTATCTTATGGTTTACAAGGCTTAACAACTAATGCATTTGCATTCATTTCACGCTCTGGGCATAATATTTTTTTGTTTTTGTTTTATATAAATTAACTAAAACCTAGAAGAAACACAAATACAAACTTTTGCTCAGTTTTCCAAAAGTTATTGCAGATACAACAATTTATAGGTTGTATATGTGTGTGTGTGTGTGTGGATGGGTGTTAAGAAGTTTAGGGATTTGTTTCAACTGTAGCAGTTTAATAAAACTTAAAACAGTTTTGATATTACTTTTTCTATTCCGTTTTTATATATGGCCAAGTTATATATATATTTTTTTTCAGGAGAGGTGCGAAAGTTCTATGTGGCAAGTTAGCAGAAATAGTTTTATATAATTTTTTTTTGCAGTGCAATTTGGATTTTTCATTGTTCTAAATCAATTTTTAATCATTATTTATGTATGTATGTATGTATATAGCATGTGTACTTTTTGTGTATATAGTTAAGATTGGCTTATTGACTAAAATAGATTTTTTTTAAACATAAATTAAACTAAATTTTACATGTACGAGGTGTGTATTTTTGTTGTTGTTGTTTCTGGTGCTGCTGTTTTTTTTTTTTTACTCTTCCTTTCTTTGTTTAAACAATTTCTATAATAAAGATGTTTTTGTTGTTGAAGAGGATGGGGGAAAGGAAAGCTCTTTAAAATACATTTACAATAGTTTTTTGTCAGTAAATTTTTGAAACGGCATCCGAATTCTGAAGATATTAACCATTATATTTCTTTGTATATTTTTTAGTTTTTCCTTAAATTGAATTATATATTTTCATCTGTATAAAAATCGGCTTATGGTTTCTCGATTTTGTTTAGCATTATTATAGCATATTATTCACAGCCAGTTGATAGAGGTGATGGAACCAGATTATTGTTTTTATTCTGGCTACCATCCGGATGCGGAGAATGCAACAGCGTTGGCGTTTGTGGCATTGTCCCGCAAGTGGGCGTGGCTGGGGCATCACACTGCAGGGGGCTACGTAGATTATGTATGGATATGCAGGATATTGATTTTGGTATTGGCGCATAAGTGGGCTCCAAATTGAGCCTGAGCTTGGCGGGCGAATTGCGTTTGAAGAGTGCCAACGGTCTAGTGGGTGATAATAGTCCATTGCCACTGGAGCTGCTGCTGCCGCTGCTGGTGCCACTGCTCCTGCTGGCTGCTGCTGCTGTGATGGAGGCGGAAGCACAGGATACAGATGAGGCTGTCGATAGAACCGAGCATATGCCACTGCTGCTGCTTGAACAGGGCGAATCTAGTTCGGCGACTGATGATGAAGCTGCTGCCGATGTACTGGGTGCTTCATCGTCGGGCGTTATGGGTGGAGAGGTGAGACGCGACGAGCAATTGCTGCCGGCGAAACTCCCCGCACCGCTATCTACATCATCATAGTCATAGACATCCTCGTCCATGGCCTCGCTATCGGATTTTGATTTACTATGTGCTACTGCACGGCGGCATTGAAGCTGCTGTTGCTGCTCCTGTTCGGCAGCCTCTTCTTCGGGCTGTTCCAACAGTTGCTGACTAGATGATGATGATGTTGCTGACGGTGCTGCTTCTGATGATGGACTGGGCGTATGGGTTGAGCTGGGTGCGATTGTGGGAGCTGCTAGGACACCGCTCTTGCACAAACTCTGCTCCAGCTCAAGCAGTTGACCCATAAAGTTCAGATTGGGCGATATAATCGGTCGGGCCACTTTCACCAGCTTGTAGGCCTCCAGCAGCGAGAGCGACTTATATCGCATGACATAGGCAATGGCAATGGTGGCACTGCGCGAGATGCCTGCATGGCAATGCAACAAGACGCGGGAACCAGTTTTACGTGCATCCTCTGCAAAGACAGAAAGAGACAGAGAGAGAGAGTTAGTTAGTTTTAGTTGATAAGACACGGTTTAAAGATAAGCTTGAAAGCACAAACTATTAAAATATATTTACTACAACTACAACTATTCAGCTTAATTATAGTAGCGGTAATAGAAGCCCACCATCTGTCCCCCTCCATGGCCCAGCAATCTCAAACGAGAGAAACTTTTGCCTGGGGCTGTCAAAGCTTTGATATGTGTGCTTATCGATATTGTATATGAGAAGTCTCTCACCCTCGCTCAGTCACTCACACTCTCTCGTTCTCATTTGCCCTCGCTCTTGCTCGACTCTTCTGGCAACTGTGTGAATTTTTTCTTACGATGACTCATCATTGACAACATCATGAACAGAACAGCAGAGAGAGAAAGCGAGATAGAGAGAGGGAGAGAGCGATAGCCAGATTATTGACAGAACATTTTTATACCCTCGCACACACACATGCATACACACCCTCACACACATATACACGTGCGAACATTAACTCATAATTTACGTTGTTATTTTCGGGTAAAGATAAGGCCCTGAAAAAAAAAACAGCAGCAGCGCATTTTGGGGCTCAGGAAATATAGAAAAATAAAGATATGAGAGATAGTCGTATGTAAATTTGGTAACAACTATGAAATACCCTGCATTATGACCCACCTCCCCAATGTAATACTGGTAAGAAGGAACCACTCTCAGGCTGTCTGTGTCCTACTTTAAGATAGACAAGTCTAGGTAAATGTAGCCCCGCTTCCTCCCCAAAAACACCCTGCCCATCATATAATATCTAATAGACCCTTAATGTAGTTACCACTTTCCTATTAGGGCCTACAAAGTACACCACCCACTCATACCATTTAAACGCAATCTAATCAGTAAACACACTATGGCAGATGGTGCTAGAGGGGAAGGTAATTTACGGGGTTGGTTACGCCTCGAAACTTCACTGGCTGTAGTGGAGCCTTGCAATTGCTAATCAATGCCTTTTTGGTTACTCATAATGCAAACAAGACAACACTTGTCTGATTTCCAAACAGCTGATAATAACCAACACACAGGCAAACAACTCAGCAAAAAAAAAACACGAGGAGCCTCCAATTAATATTAACGTTAGTCACCAGACAACAGCGGCGCCGCCAGCCTGAGTACCTTCCTTCAGAACATACTCCTATTCCTCCGATAAGTCTCTCTGAAATGCATAGATAGTTTGTTGAGCGTGTGCAATTGCATTTCCTTTTCGTATTTCAAGTGGTGGGTAATATATCAATTTATTCCCTGCTGTTTGATTTGATTTATCAATGAATTGTCTTGGCCAGTTCGGCAAGGGTTAGACAACACACCGCACAATTTTAAGATTAGGCACAACCTCGTCGTCAATAACTCTTTTGCACCCGTGTGTGTGTGTGTGTACGACTCGCTTATCATCATTATAATCAACCAAACAAAAAAAAAATGAACTTGTCGCCATGATATGCAATTATAGACAAAGAAGTACGGAAAAACCATTTGAAAATAAATAAATATAACAAGTACAGGCCCATAATATAAATGTAGAGAGGGATACGTCAGACTTCATAAATGGATTTCTTGCCTCAGCCAACAAATTATCAAAAAGAAAGGAGGTGGGGCCTCCACTAAGCAGTAAATACACTAAGGCTAAGTTAGCCAAAAATAAAAACTTCAATCATACAAAAGAAGGAAAAAAGAAGTAGTCAAAGCAGACAATTGGTCACCCGTCACCATCATGATAATCATCACCATCATCATCATCATCATCATAATAGTCCAAGTCGAATTCGTTGTCGCACGGCGCTCATAAATCCTCTTAGTTAATGACCCCGTCGCTCAGACAGTTAAAATTGCGCATAAAAACTTGCCATAAACGCGACCGGCCGCACTTAAATGACTCATATGAGAATTAGTATCGAACAGAATAGCCAAAAGGGGGATATTTGCAAGGTGTATGGGTTGGTTGGTTATTCAAAAGAAAAGTCTACAAGTCTATCAAAAAGATACTACCACCTAGCCACCATTTAATAAAGATAATTCTTTTTAATTATCACCAAAAACTTGTTCTATATATAAGAAAAAGAGATAATACATCTCTTTGGCAATAGAATCTCGACACTTTGAACATTTAGGAATTTTAAACAGAATTTTTGATTTGTTGTTGCATCAGTTCTTTGATCTTTTTCAATATTTTATCATCACACAAACATTTCCTGTAAAATTTCTTTCAATCAATGAGTAACCAACACCTAGAGCTAATGGCTATCCATAAATGGCAAATATAATTTCATAAGTTTAGCATATTTTTCAGAAATACGACTTCCCATGAAAACGGATCCCATGTAAGACAAGTGAATAGCTCATTCTGTCTCTCTTTTCTCTTTCTCTCTCTTTTTCGAGCTAATTGTTGAATATAGTCATCATTTTGGTATTTTACATATGGGTACATAGAAAAATGCGTTGTGCATATTGTCCCCGGGGGATATGTTGTATTAGTAATCATCAATTACCGTGCGACATTTTACATATATGACTAAACTCGATTCGGGGGCGCGTTTGCCGCATACTGCTTTGATGAGTGATCCGAAAAATCGTGTCTATGCCGCCTGTAAGTAGTAGTAGAAAAATAAAAAGCCCCATTCCAAACGGGCTGCGTTGTCGTCGTGACTCCATTATTGGGGCGGTGATGCGTAATGCCAACTTTGGGTAGTCAACCAAAAAAACACTGAGCCCTGCCCGGCGTACCGCCAGCTATGTATGTATGTATGTAGATGATGATTAAGTGCAACAGCAGCTGCCACCATCAAAACGGTGGCGTTGCAGTGGCGTCTTCTTTTGTATGTCGAACGGTGCGTCATGGCATAGAACTGGGCCAACTGGCAGACGACTGTCTGACAGCTGGGATGCCTTCTCACTGTCTCTCTCTCTCTCTGTGTGTGTGTATGACGATAATGATGATGACTCCCTTCTTCTCGTCCCAGTTCTCAGTCTCAGTCTCAGTCAGTGTCTGTGACTCTCATTTCACTTTTGCTTTGATGATGATTAAGAACCCAAGGGTCAGGCCGCGAAAACTGGGCAATGTAAACTCCTCAGAGTCAGAGTCTCTTTCTGTGTGAGTCATGGCCAGAATACAGTATCAGCAACAGAAACAACCACCAAATCATCATCAAGTTCAATTTGTTTTATGTATGTAGTAACATGATATATTTTTTATATACGTATGTATGTTTTTGTGTTTTGTTGTGGACATTGTCAAGCGCAACAAGTAGTTTCGGTTTATTTATTTTGTTTTGAAATATTTAATTACTTTCTCAGATTTTCTGGGGTTACTCATCATCGAGATGAGGGGATGGGAATTCTATCAATTCCAAATGATAAGGCAGGTGCTAAACAATAACAGGATGCCATGGCATGCCCGTTGAATGGCGTTAAGGAGTGCATGATTCACCAGCATCTGATCATGTGGATGACTCTGACTCTGGCTCTGACTTTGAGATTGCAAACAAAAAACCTTCTTGACCTTCAACTTGGCTCAGAAAAAAAAAAAAAAAAAAAACACTTTGATCTGTCGGTCGACGACGAGTCATACGGAAATACAAAAGCCTTCCCCAACCCAAGTCCAACTTCACTTCACAATTCCGTGCACTCTGAAGTTGCCTTCAACTTGCCAATTTGCGAGGAGAAGAGGGGCTTGTGTGTGGATGTGTCTCTGATTTTGGAGTCTCGTGATATGATTCATAAATAACAATTTTTATTTGCAAATTTTATTTTTGCGGGGGAGGCTCGCAATTGACGGGGGCGTCGATTGCCCGTACATTCGTCCATCTGTATGTTCATACAGATGCGTTCCTCCTTGTAAAATGATTAAGTGTTTTATAATTTTTCTTTTCTTTATATTTTTGTTTTGTTTTTGCGCCTCACATTTTCTCGTGCGCCCGGCACAACAGACAAAAATGTCGAATTCCTGTGCGAAGATTTGTGTGAGTGTTTCTCTTTCTTTTTTTGCATTTTATAAATAGCGAGATGACGAATATTGAAATTATGTGTGTGTGTGTGTGTTTATGCACGGGGCCAACAAAAATGTCACCTCGAGGCCGCTGTTGCCACCGCCAACCAGCCAACCAGGTTGGCTTAGTCATTCTAGGCGCAGGCCGGCAGGCACTACTCAGTCAGACGATCACGACGGCCTTATTCAGGATTGTTCGAGTAGTCACACCAATGTACCTACATACATATCTACATACATACACATACATGCATACATACATAGTTGGTTGATATTCCTCATCATTATTTTCATTTTTCTATTTTATCTAATCAGCTGTCCCCGTCCCCGTCGTCAGTTTCATTTCTTTATTTTTTATTTGATAAAAAATATACAAACACACATACACACACACATACAATGATACTAAAAACACCTAAGGTAACTTGGTTGGGGCTCCGTTTCGAGTTTGCTTAGCTGTGTACTCTTCTATGTGGCCCCTATCTGCACATTTGTTAGTTTGCCAAAGAGGCCTCTGTGCTGTTAGATAGATAAGTAAAAAAAAAAAAACACACACACAGATACAAAAAATTATAAGAATAATAGTAAAAATAAAGAATAAACAACAATATGTATTAAACAGCAGGCAAATGGCAGTACAGTCTAATTAGACAAGGTGGCGTTATTTTTATGGTTTTAAATCGATTAAAATGTCATTCAAAGAGAGGACGTTCATTCAAAAATATCTTTATCCAGCAAATGTGTCCAATTATTATTAGAAGAAGATGACTAGAGAAAAATGTCTTCTATTAAATATACATATCTTACAAAACTTTACTTGGAGTAAAATAAAATAGAGTAGTGCTCTAAACTATTGTAAGAGCTTAGATATAGGTCAAGTCATTAAAAAACCTAAGGCAGAAATTCTCAGGACAACGGGGCGTATGATAAAAAATGGAATATAATCTTTACAAAGACGATCTACTGCCTTTTCCAGGGCCTATCTTTACGTACGTTTCAATTTTTCTAGTGCTGAAATTTGTATACTTAACTTTCTCATTGATAGCAGGACTACGGGGCGTATGATAATGCTTTCCATCGAGCTAATTTTACTTGCATCGCCTTCTAAACTGCTGAAATTATCATAGCTGGCTTTCCCATTCTTCATTTGGCCAAGTAATCATCATTACGAACTTCTCAAATCTTCTAAATATAAACCTCTGATTTTCACTTGTTCTACATTTATTCTTTATGTAACTGGGTCTAATTTGACTTGCATTGCCTGGTTATCAAGCCGCAGCGTGTTTTTGAAATTATCAGAGCTAACCTCCCCGTTGATTGCTTTCTAGGCCAATTGTCGGTGGTTTGGTTAGGCGGAGGTCTGGCTTTATTTTTTTTCTCTTCTTCAATCATTCACGCTCACGTTTGTTAATGACAGAGCATAATGACATTAGCATTATAGGCCGAGCCAAATACATACATACATATGTACTTATGTATGTATGCGACACAATACACACAGATTCAAACGGCCCTCGGAACTAATGAGCCTCAGTCTATGCTTCTGCCGATTGCCTGGCGTCGTCTCGGTCAACGTTGAGCTCATTTTGGAGCTTTTGCTTCACATAGCGGTTCCTCTTACACTCCCCCTCTCCAACCCATCAATCCTACTTATCCAGTACAAAAGTGCTGTTATAATGAATGGAAACGCAACATATACACACACAAATATACGAGCACACTTAACAATGAGATATCATAAGTTGTATGGAAGAAGAAAAAAAATAATAATAAAAATAATAAGCATAAGCATAAGGTGACGACGGCAACTGAAAAAGAAAGAAATAATACACAAAAAAAAAAAGCAGAAAAAAACGAATGCGCAAAAGGCAACGGCAACGGCAATAGCGAGGCGAAATCATGACTCATGCACTCAATGTATACAATATAAGTGTATGTATATATACAGATATGTATGTATGTACATATAAATATGTATATTTTTTCCTCTTCTTTTACTTCGTGTCTGAGTACTAATGTGTTTTGGCAGCAACAGCGGCTGAAGAGAACGGGGAGCTGTTAGCGGGCGGTGTGGACTTGGTGAAGGGGAGGGGAGAGCACCAGTTATAAAAATAATACTTGAGCATGTTCAGGCAGGAGATGAATATTTTTTGGGGAGAGGGTGGGTGATATGCCAAAGAGAGACGGAGAGCTACAGATATGTATGATTCCTGATGCAACAACAATAAAGTGGTGGCCCGGCAGACAAAGCAGCTGTTGCACCTGACACATGCCGACGAGGCCTTGCTCAAGGATAACCGAGAGTAACGAACAACAATAAATACGACAAACGATGACTCATGCCATGCCAGGAACAGGAAAATTTTTCCCGCTTAAAAATAGACCATATGCCAAAAAAAAAGCAAACAAACACACACAAGAACAAAAAGACTGAGCGGGGGTGAAAATGTGCCGTAAATAGCGCGGCGTATAAATCGAAAGAACGACAAAACGACATAGAACGGCATGAAATACCCTTTAAAAAGATTTCAAATGGAACTTCTTACATAATTTATAAAAAACTTAAACTCTAACTGATCTAAGTGAAATTATATAAACTATTAAAGGCCATTAATATTTTTTACAGAAAGCAATAGCTCTGTAATAACAGATTTTGAAATTTAAAGGTCCTGAATCTCGTTTATATGTATAAGAAAAAACATTTCAACATTATTAAGAGGTTCCGAAACGTTCGTGAATTTAGAATAAACTATGTATGTATGTATATTAAATGCTTTAATTGCTTTGCTATGAAATAATATACCCTTTTACATAGACAGAGGGTATTAAAAATCGATGTGAATGGCTGAATAGTATAAGGAGCATTTACTCTCTCTCTCTTTTCCTCCCACACTGCTTTTGTCTCTTTCTCTATTGGTAGCTCTCTCTCTTTCTCTCTCTATGTCTAATTTTGTGTGTTCCACATTGCATTGGAAACTACAACGACAACAACAGCAACATTTGGATGGGATGGCTGAGAATGAGTCATACCCAGTGTGTGTGTGTGTGTGCCCGCACAGTGGCGGCAAAAAATATTGTAGACAACTCCTAGAACAAACCCTTATCACGAAGGACGTTTGCGGTTGTTCGGTATTTGCATGAAATTTCCATTATACCCAGAATAACCTGGACAGCAGAATCTGTGGGGTAGGGAGAATCTCTATTGTTGTCGTTGTTACGCAAAGGAGCAGCAACTACAACAAAAGTCGCTGTAGTAACAAACGATGACGACGACAACAACCACAATAACATAGGAACTTTTGCTGCTGCCGCCATGCTGTCTGCCAACGCCAACACGCAACAGCAGCAGCAGCAACAACAACAATGTGACGACAAAGGAGAAGGCAAAACAACAACCGATTGCCCCGCCGCCATTGGGGAAATGTGTAGGAGCAAGCAGGCAGGCTGGCTAGCTGTCAGGTCAGACAGTCGGACAAAATGTAAGGGAGTAGACGAAGAGGAAGAGGAAGAAAGGAGTGTTTTGATTTGTGGACACCGTTTCCTTGTTTCCCCATGCACACGTAATTAGGTCTTTGGTGGATTTTTTGTTGTTTTTTTGCTACTGCGGAAAGTGGAAATTATTTACAAATTTTTTCCGTTTTTCACTATTTTCTTTCTCCTCTACAGTTCGACTCCTACAGTGGTAAATTTTTGTATTTATGGTGGATATCGAAAATCTATTTTATAATTTAAGTAAGAGTTTCAAAGTTGCTTCTGGAGGGGAGTAATTTCCCTAATTTCAATTTCCATGGACTTCCCAAACTGAATTATATAATTAACCAAGCTCGTGACTTCAAGAAAAGATATTTACTCCTCCCTTAGATTATTTTTTTTTAAATTCAAATCTAAAAACATTAAATTTTGTAACATTTTAACAAAACCTAATCCATATAATATGTATATAACAAATTATAATGTATACTAAAAAAAACAAAGACAAAGCGCACTCGAAAATGTTAAAAAAGAAAACGAAATGTATTTCAGTTGTCTGGCCATCTTTCACAAGGTATTAAGTCGGTCTATGTATGCATGTTTTCCATGGCCCCCTCAGCTACATACATACTTTGTTTTAAAATGAAATATTTGTTCTACTTAAATCATAGACACGAAAAAAAAAAAACAATAATAAAACAAAAACACAACAAATAATACACACATATATTAATAATAATAATAACTACATATACATACAGACAAAAAAGAATACAAAAAAAAGCTCGTGCACACGTGCCGTGACATTAGCCAAGTTTTTAAATAAAAATACTTGATGAACAAAAAAACAAAAAATACCATGATAGAAAATGGAAATGGAAAAATGCGATTGACGTCAGCATTATATTCCACGGCTAAAGCTACTTATACACACACATACATACATACATAGACGTGTATGTACATACATATAATTTATTTAAATTTCTTTATTTTTTTTTTTTGTGTTTTTGCTTTTGTTTTAAAAAGAAATGCTGAAGGCAGCACAAAAAACTAAAACCAATAACGAATTTTCCTCTATTTTGTGATACGAACAAAAACCAACAACTAGGGGAAGTCAATGGAAGCCAGACCACATAATACAAAAAACAAAAAAGCCGTTATGCAAAATAAAAAAACAAAAAGAATATATATAGCAACAATAACAAATCGCCCAAAAGCTAATCCCCCAGCCAGGCAATGGCTTCCAATAACAAGTCACGTTTAGCAATCGCCAATCGCCAATTTTACTTTAGCTACTGATCATCTCAACGATCATGATGATGATGTTAATGTTGATCATGATGATGACTAAGCTTAACTTGGAAACTTTGATTAAATGTTTTCGCGGAAATATTCTAGATTTTAACAAAATACATATATGAAATAATAAACATTTCTAAAAAACTTGAAACTTATCGCAATAAAGTTCTTCTCGATTGCGATACGCAATTCCTAAAGTCATCTTATCTGGACTTATCCACATCATAATTTTTCCTCTGAATCTACTCTTAATGTATGTACATACATACATATATACAGCTGGGGGCTATTACCCTAGTGACTGACCGAAAACAACTTTGAAAATTCTTTTTAAAATATAATAATTTTGGATTAGCCTTTATAAGAGAGAATATTGGGAGAATCCACTTCTTTAAATCAGACCTAGCTTATTGCATTCCGTAATTGTTTCTCTTTGATTTGATTGGCGTAAATGTAACAGATGCTGCTTAATATTAATATATTTTAATCTATATTTGTTTTTAAGTGGTGTCCACTTACCAATAAAATCGTATGCCTGTTGGAAATATTGTTTAATATTTTGATGGGGCGTATCGCTGGCAGGTATTTGCATATACTTAAGGCCCTGCAAATGATTCTCGCTGGGACTTTGGCAGGTAACATTTAGCACACAATTGGCGCCCACACTGCTGGGATCATCCGCATCGCGGCCATTGCCCAGCAATAGATGTGGAAAAACTGGTGAGGCGGGATGTGTTTCAATATCTGCAAAATAAAAACAATAGAGTGAAATATGTTATACATAGATCAATTGGGAGCACAAGGGAAGGAGATGATGAGATGGAGAGATCATTAGTTTTTGTGTGTATGTGTGTAAATAATGGAAAAGTTTCCTCATACAAAGTTCCATTTTTATAGATAGATTGCTTTTTGTTTTGGGGCGGCTAAATAGAGAGAATTCTGTGTGCGCCCAATTCGCGACGTCATGCAACAAAAGAGCCGCAACAACAAATGATCATTCACATTCAACAAATGATCAAGATGAGGCGGCAGCCTTACCCGCTTCTGCTTTGTGTATCTATTGTGTGTATATACAAAAATTTTCTAAAACAAATTGTTTATATTGTTGTTGTTGCTATTGCTATTACTGTTTTGTTTCGTCTGCTCTTGTTGCATGAGTCATACAACCAGAGGCAGAGGCAACGGCAACACCGCCAGACCAACCAGGCACAGTTCAGTTTTATTGGCAGTTTTTTCTCTTTCTTCACTGTGGGCGAAGCAGGCAGAAGGTGGTGGTGGTGGTGGTGGTCATGGTGGTGCAAGAGGCGTAAGTAAGCCAAAGCGGGGGGGTGGCGGTGGTGGTGGATTGCCGTTTGACGTTGCCTCAGGGCCGACGTTGTTGCCGCTGTTCGCCGACGAGTTCGTAGCACTTTCAATGAGGCGCACAATTGTAATTTGTTTTTTTTCTACTTTTTTGTTGTTATTGTATGTATCTATTGGTTGGCTTGGTTAGAAAAGTCGTAGAAGAAAAAGGCAAGAAGGGGGGCGGGAACCCAAACTGCTCATCGATTATTTTCGTCCCTCTCCTCCTCTTTACCTCTCCACCCTTCTCTCATCATTGTGGTTTGCGTGTTAATTGATAGCAGCAGCAGCAGCAACTATTGGTCTATAGGACTTCCCATTGTAATTTTGTTTTCTGTTTTTCTGTTTTGTGTTTTTTGTGGGTCACACGGAGGAAATCACTTGCATTAGTCATCATACGCTCAGGGCGCCCCCCCTCACTCCTTTTAGTTTGTGATTGTCATGGCATTTACACCAAAAACAAGCTGATAGGAAAATAATTCCAATGGGTACATAGTGCTAAAGTTTATACAATATGCAATGCATGTAAAGTAATTAAGTCACATTGCACCACACAATCATTATTGACCAGAGATTTCATAAATATTTGCACAATGACTCAATGCTAATAATAATAATAATAGTAGTAGTTAATAAAAAATAAAAAAAAAGCTAACACCGCACTTTCTACACTCTCTTAAGCTGCCTTTTTAAATGTCAAGGAGTTACACACATATGACGAAATGATTGTAAAAACCATTTAGATAAAATTAGAAATATCATCATATATAAAGTATTTTTCCAAGTAATCTAATTTATAACAACTTTATAAAGTCTAATGATGAAATTCTAATTACAATCTAATACATTAATATGATTCATACTTTAAGGTTTAAACATTTCACAATTCGAATATTTCACAGAAATTCAGTATGTAATTTCAAACAATAGAACATTATGAAATTATTTTCTATTGTAGTAAATTTCTTATAATTTGTAAGTTGTAGAGAATATTGTTCTTGAAAAAGGAAAAAGGAATTTCCTTTTATTCAAAGTTCATTTTTTGTTATGAATCATTGTGATTTTCGAATTGTTATTTCATTATAACTGGACTCATTTATTATGAGGTAATCCTTACTATGATTAAGTATTCTATAAGTTGGGAAAGAGCATCAAGCAAAGGCGTGTATGACGATTCAATTGATACCTTTTAGGCCCTGATGCGTAAGCAAATCGCATGTGTTAGAATAAGATGAGTCTCATATATACAGATAATTTGCAATATTCCCGTGCCTCTGATCACACGGCCATCAGGTGAGACACACCTTTGGCTTCCCCCTTTTCATCCACACATCTCTTAGACAAACAATCACACAAACTGACTGTGTGTGTGTGTGTGTTTGCAAGTCCAGCTTTAAGGGGATAAATAATGAGTAATGTCTATATGAATCTGACATTGAAATTGTTCACTAAATGCTTTTTGTTGTATTTGTTTTTTTTTTTACATATAATATATTGTTTTGCACATTTCACGACATATGTAGTTACAAAATATATATACATACATACATACATATTTCAACCTTAATTTCATAACGTGCAAAACTGTAGAAGGGTGATACAGTTGAGGAGGGGGGTGAGATGAGTGAGAGTGAGTCTGTCTCTGTTCAATGTATTATCGCATAGCACGTGCTAAAACAAAAACAAAACATTGTTCAGCAACGTTTTTTTTTTGTTTCTTGTTTTGTTGTTTTTTTTCTGTTTTTTTTTTTTGACGTATAGAAAGATAGTTTTGCTACAATTTATCGCTTTGTTAATTTCATGAGACTTGTATGACCAGAGCAGCCAGAGGGGCATGCGGCATGGGGCAGGGTGTAGATTCTCTAAGCCCTGTATAGGAAATGAAATGCAATCAAGAGAGCACAAACAACAACAGCTTGCGACATGCAAATATGCAAATGATAATTTAAAATGATAGTAAAATAATGTTCCGGCATACACATTGAACCAGTTCTCTATATAGACGATGTGTGTGTTTGTGTGTGTATGGGTACTCACCATAGACCGCTGGGCTGGAGCAACTTCGAGTTAATGGTGGAGTTCGTCCACCACCAAGATTATTAACACCATTGATTCCTGTTGTCATTGCTGATGTCGTCTCATCGCATGCCAGATTTTCCCTGGATCGTTTATTGGGATAGTCCTTGTGATTTGCTGCAATGATGGGGATGATGTTTTTGGTTTTAATGACAGATACAAAGACAAATAAGACAGTGGACACCACAACGACAAGCTTAATAAATGTTAGCAAGCAAATGATGTCAGAAATTTTTGGTTTGAAAAAGCGCGAAAAACTTGTTGCTCCAAGTTGTAGTAGTCAAAATAAAACCGCAGAAAAAAAAAATATTTCGAATGTCGTCGTCTCTCGCTCTGCGACTGACACAAACTGACGTAAGACATTTATTTCGGCACTACGGATTTGTTGTTGTTTCGCTTCTTTTTTTTTTTTGTATTTTTTAAATATTTTTATTGTCGCTTTTTTCGATGATGATGATTAGCAGAATGCAAAAAAGTAAAAAACCAACAACAAATGTTGTGAAAATAAAGGGCAACTTTTGCTTTTGATAAGCTTGAAGGAGCACTCATAAAAAATTATATATATGTATATCATGGGCGTTGGGTTGGAGTAAGACAGTGGGTGGGGGTAATAATACAAGATATTTTGAATTGATCTAATTTTAATCATTTTGTATTGGTTATAATTGTAATAAAAATTAGAAGTTATTTTCATCTACGCCTATTTATTTAAGGGGGGTCAAAAACGAACAGCCGTTACTATTATCAGTTTAGGCGTATAAATTTTGTCTTTTTATGTTTTGCCAAAGCTGCAAAGCTTTTTTTTCTATCTCTCTCTGTGTGTGTGGTTTTGTGTCCGTGTTATCAGTCGACCTCAAATGCCACATAAAAAAAAAAACCAAAAATTGAAATAAAAAAAAATTGCTTTTCAGTTGGGCAGGAAATATGCTGTTCCAGTAAAACAAGTTAAATTGCATGCCAATGCACTGCACAACAACAACAAAACAACCAAACCTGGCAGTCTCAGGTGCGTAGGCAACATATTTTCTAAAAAAAAAGGGGACCCAGGGGTGGGGGTTACACAGACAGGAAATGGTCTATGTAACATTTGAAATTTTTGTAATCTAAAAGAGCTCCAAGCAGCAAAAGTTTTCCCCATTCAACATTTATATTTTTATTTTTGAATGAAACCTTAACAAGAAGAAGAAGAACTGAAAAGTTATCTTTGGTTTAAGCTTTTGATTTATAAACATATTCTTAGATAACTAATAAAAAGAACACGAATATTCAGTTCGATAGCTGTGATACATTTGCCTTGTAAGCTATCAATTTCTCATCATCAACATCGACATCAATTTTTATATTAATATTAATAGTTAAGGTTTTCTTTTGTTTTGGAGACAATTTATTTTTGTGGTAGAAGAATATCTCAATACACACACACACACAAATACTAAGGCATACGGAAAGACGCTCAAATACGGACACATTCCCAGCATATCTCTCTCTATCTTTCCGTGCTCTCTCTCTCGCTAGCTCTGTATCCCCTCTCCACCCTTGGTTGGCTCCCCTTCTCAAGTTCTTGTTGTTGTTGTTGCTGGCGATGAATTCGTACTCGAAAGGTCGTTTCAAAGCGGGTTTTCTGTGGCGTTGCCAGGCCGCTGCAGAAACCTGCTTTGCTTTACATTTTTTGTGTATTTTTCTGCCTTTTTTTCTTTTTTTTTGTTTAACCAGCCCAGCCAACCAGCCAGCCCAGAGCCAGTCAACGATGAAACGCTTCTTTTTTTTTTTTTTTTGTATTTTTAAAGACACGCGAATTGTGAGTCACGTATGAAGTAAGTAAGTAAGAAACTGAGACTCTCATGCCCGTTTGCCGTTGGTGCCCCTCTCTCGTTTCGCTCGTGTTGAAATGGAGAAGGCAGAGCGGAGGGTGGATAGGGCACCGCAGGGTGGGAAGGAGAAGGCGAGGTGGAGGAAGCTAGAGACAATCGCTTACGTGTGTGTTTCTCTCTGTTGCTCTCCCTGCCGCCCCCTTTTGCATTCCACGAGATTATTTTGATGTGATTTAAATATAATAATTAATTTTAGAGATTTGTAAATTAATTTTATCAACTTACCACCAATATGATTATTGTTGTTGTTGCTATTTTGTATGGGCATACATAGTAGAAGACACGGCGCTTCTCGTTTTATCCGCATTTTCATTTCACTTTTATGACTCACGCTGTTGCTGTCTCCGTCGCACTCACAGCAATTGCGTGTTGTTGACGTTGCCGTATTGTAGTTGTATTTGTGGTCGTGGTTGTTGTTGTTATTTACACACATACACACACACACACACACTAATAGAGAGAGGGGGGACTGAAAATTGTTTAATTTTTTTTTTGTTTTCTTGTATATATTCCCACTGCTCTGTTTAAAGCGCTATTATCTTGTATAATTTTTAGGGGTGTAGTAGTAGTAGCAGTAAAGGGGGCTCTCCGTATTGGCTTTATTAGATAATCCCAGTGCTTAGTTAGGCGGTCACACACTTGTTGAGCGACCACTTCCCGTTACAATTTAGAGTTGTAGTTGTTATTCCACTTGTTGTAGCGTTTCTTTTTTTTTATTCACTCTTTGGCTTTTTTATTCACGCGCGCTTAATTCATTCAAGAAGTTGTTCTAATTTCTTATTCAGTATCACGTTCTATATATATAATCACAAATGCAGTTGTTGTTTCAATTATATATTCCTTGATTCAATTTCCTGATTGCTCAAATATCCAAATGCAGTTGTTTGCTTCCAATTATACGGCCGAAAAATATTTTTTACGAAAAAGACTTCGACCGCACAACCTTCCAATTTGAAATTAAAAACAATAATAAACGGGGGAAAAAAGAAAACAACAAAATTACATGTTTCCACAGTGCAGCGCAAACCACTATTTGATTCCCACTATTTGCGACTGTTTGCCGCTATATATAGAGGGCGCCACAGATAAAATAGGGGTTTAAAGTGAAGGACCATTGAAAGTGGAACGTTTCGATAAATAGTATATCGGAAATACTAAATTGGCGCCAAAATCAATCTAATGAAAACCTTCCATAAGTCAGCGCGGGAGCGTCATAAAAAAAAAAGAGAAAACGGTCAACACAATTCTGGCGGACTGAGGAATTTGAATTCATAAAGTGGAGAGTTATTTTAATCTGTGTTACTAATGAAAAATACAAATTTTACTATGCTTTTAGGATATTGTGATCTTAAGGGGTTAACCCCTATTAAGTTTTATGGTTAATTTAATTCGTTTGAAGTTTTTCAAGTTTTTTGTTTATTAGTGGTAGTTAATTGTCCAATTTGTGGGGCGTTGGTGGACACCAACCACTAAATGCCCGTTCCAATTCCGCAGCTAATTTGAGACAAAGACGATCCTGATGAGGCCCAGCTATAACCGAGAACCCAATGGGAAGACCTGTGCGAGAACTCAAGCCCATGGGAACATGAGTCACTGGCAGTCCCAGTACATTGAACAGCAATGTATAATCAATGCCCCACAATGGAAAAAAGCTCCACTTGTGCCTGGCGGCGGTCGCGTGCATGGTGGGAAACAGCAAAACACCATTCTCGCCAAGCAATCGCTGCGTGCATGATGTAAAGAGACGTAAAGATTGCATTGGCATTAGTAAATATTGCATGTCGCTAATTACAACAAAACCACGACTACTACTTACTGTGAACTCTTCAATTAGCCACTTTGCTTCGCCCTGATATAGCTCCAACTTTTTGGCTGGCATAAAGGCGTTCGTGCGTCTCATAAGATCAAAGATCAAAGCATTTGTTGTGTAATTAGATTGACCTCGGAAGCTGCGAATAAGCTCACCCAAAGTCTCGCGAACTTTACCTTTGCCCTCCGTAGGCTCGGCATCGAGCAGAAAATTCATTTTACCCAGACTTGCTACCCCAGACAGGGCAATCTCAGTGGAATTGTTTAAGCCAGATAAATCAGCTTCTTGGACGGCTAGCCCCAAATTTTTCAGATGATCCACAGCTTTGGCTATGGCTTCTTTAATCTCCTCATCAACGGGCTGATGCATTCGACCATTGAGACCCTCGAAACCAAAGGCATAATGTATCTCCAATTGGCTTAGCTGAATCGGCTCACGAAGACGCAGTTTTCTCGCATTCTCACCGGCCATTACTTCCAGTAGATCAGGAAGATCTACGGCAAATCTTGTAATGGGGCCAAGAACCAAATAATGCTCAAAATCCTTATCCGTGGAATTTGGAAAATGACCTTTGACAGTGACCACTTCGCCAGTGGGTTTGTGGCCGAAGACACCGCAAAATAAACTGGGTATACGTATCGATCCACCTATATCAGAACCCACACCGAAGAGAGAGGCGCCAGCACCATTAAGAGAGCCCTACAAGAAAGCACAAAGTTCGCTAAACAAAAATTCATTTGTTATCACTCGAAATGCCACTCACTTCGCCTCCAGAACTTCCGCCGGAAGTGTGCTCAAAATTATATGGATTACAGCAGTGTCCATTCAATAGGGTATCCGTCTCAATGCTATAACAATATTCGGGTGTGGCAGACACCAACAAGGGAATCGCACCCGCTGCACGCAAACGTTCCACCACAACTCCATCCTTTTCGGCTTTGATTGTCTTCCTTGCCAGACTGCCTACAGCAAAAGACATGCCATCGAGAGCACATGATTCCTTCACTGTCATTGGCAAGCCCAAAAGCGGACGATCTTGATAGAGTTTATCCACATCTTTGGTATGAGCGATGAGCTCATCGACTTTAGCTGCATCAACGAGAGCAGCTTCAAAACGAGTCTCTACCAGAGCATTTAGTTGAGGATTAACCGCCTCAATGCGTTCTATATAAGCTCTAACCAATTCCACAGATGTTAGCTAGAAAAACAACTCTTTACCAACTGAATTCCCAATGGTCATTTAATTCCGTTTGGACTAACCTGACCGGCACGCAGACGACTACGCAGCTCCTGGAGACTTAAAGTTAACAAACGATTTCTTATCGCCGGCAGGCCAGAGGTGCGTGGGCGTTTTGTTGATGATTTAAGGAAACAACCAAATGAAGAAACAAATAGCGAAATTAATTTAACGGTAATCAGAATGAGACGTAGTAAAAATTCCATTATGCATGTCAGAGCAAGTACAGAACAGACCCAGACAGAATAAGCTACTGAGTAAGACTACTTGGAAGCCGATCTACCAGAACGACTATAGCCAAACAGTTGATGATATCGTAAGAGAGAGAGAGAGAGAGAAGCAAAGAGTGCAAACGAGTTCGTAATTAATCGCCGAACCGAAAGTAAGCAAAACTGATTCCCACACACACACACACACACACACACACACATAGAGAAGAAATTACCCCTTATTTCAAGGTGGGACTGATCAATCGACAAATGTGTAGTATATATTCTCACATATTTTAAAACAACTGAAAGGAAAGAAAAAAAACAAAAACGAACTCCGAATTTGTATAACCAACCAGAACCCTTAACTAAATACTAGCCCAAACATTATAATCGACTCTATTTCGTTGGTGTAAACTGATGCGGCACCGGTGGCACCCAACCATTGAATGCTCCTTCCAGTTCCATGCCAATCTTAAGGCACAATTTATCCTTGAATGGGGCAGCTATCACTTGGAAACCAATGGGCAAGCCGCGACTATTCAAGCCCATGGTCACATGAGTTGCCGGCAGGCCAAGTATATTAAAGAGTAACATATTATCAATTCCAGCCACATTTACCAGGGAAGTATTGAAACACAGAGCACTCGTATGGAAAGTGGGCATAAAGAGGACACCATTTTCACCCAAGAGGTTCTACAAAAAGAAGAAGCATTTAAATTTGAATGTAAATCTATTCTCTTGTACTTACAATCATGTGCTCTTTAATCTGTTTTGTCTCATCGCGATATTGCTGCATATTTCCAGTGGCCATTAAAGCATTCAGACGCTGCATCAATTCCAAAAAGATGGCCTCTTTGGTGAATAACGAATGTCCAATAATGCTATTGAATTGCTCAATGATTAGCAAGCGCATGGAGGGTTGACGATGTGATTGCTGGGTCACAACACTGGGCAGACCCTTTAAATCCAAAAGACCCACCAGAGCCAACTCAAAAGAGTTGCTTAGAAATTTAAGATCCAACTGTAAGGAAATTACTCTATAAATTGTTCAATTTCTTTTTTGGTTTACACAACAATATTCACCTCTTTGGTCTGAAGTCCTGCCTTTTCAAAGCATTTTACCGCCTTGGTTATAGACATTTTAACATCGAAATCCGTACTGGGATGTGTAAGGTAATTTAAACGCGAATAACCATATGCATAGTAAATCTAAAATTATATAATTTTTATGTACTTTTAGACTTAAATTTAATTCAATTCTTACCTTAATATCCTTTAATTCCAGAGGCTCCTCCATCTTCAGTTTCTCTTTATTCCCACCAGCCATAATCTCTAGCAACAAGGGCATATCTCGAGCGAATCTTGTTATGGGTCCTATTTGCAACATCGAATTGAAATTCTCATCACTGCTGGAGTAGGGAAAATGTCCCTTAACCGAGGTAAGGCCACCCGTTGGCTTGTGTCCAAAGACGCCACAGAACATCGCAGGCAAACGTATTGAGCCACTTATATCAGAACCCACGCCAAAGGGAGTTGCTCCACTGCCATTTAAAGCGGCCTCTCCGCCCGATGAGCCAGCCGACGTTCGATTTAAATCATAGGGATTAACACATCGTCCATGGAGCACTGAGTTTGTTTCAAAGCTCATGCAAAATTCCGGATTAGCCGATACCAATAAGGGTATGCCACCAGCCGCTCTTAGAAGCTCCACCACATCGCCATCTTTGGGTGCCTTCATGTTCTTACGTATCACACTACCCACTGTATATGATAAGCCTAAGAGAGGGGCAAAGAAGTGATTCAAATAAAAGACTGCAAAATACTACACTTTATATGAGTATAAGAATATAAAAACCTATATAAGGAAAAAATTATCGCTTTCTACAGATTTTCTCTTAAAGAGAAATATAATTAAATTACCTTCAAAATGGTAAAAAAGTTATTAAATAAATAAAATAGATCTAAAAATTGTAAATATCCCAAATATATCCTTCAATTCCAGAATTAAGAAGTTTCTTTTTACCATATCTCATTATTGCATTCTTTTTTTAAATTTTTAAATGAATTAACTATATATTTTTTAAAAGAAAAGTTCCACATTATGATCAATAAGATATACTCAAAATATTGTCTGATTTTTAATCGATTTTGCTCAATCTCACTTATTTATGACTCTATGAAAAAAACTGAACCTGACCTATTTTTTGAAGACTTTCTTTCATTGTAAATCATATGTAAAAATGTAAATCACAAATTATTTGAGACTTTTAATTTCTTGCGTATTTCTAGCAATCACGTCATGGACTAAAAATCGAATGTATTTTGAAACGAAAATCAAGTACGACTTGCAAATTTCTTTACACTTTGAAGCTTTTACATAAATGTTGTAAGACATGCTTTAATTTTCAAAAATTTTAGAAGAAAATAGAACTTTGAGCTATTTATAAATTTGTTTAGGTTATCTATAACAAATAAATCTCTTTCTTTAAGTTTGAGAAGTAGAAAGACCTTTAACTATTTATAAATTTTCATAGGTTATCTGGAACTAATTTATCTCATTTTTTCTTATAGCTTACCTTTGACCGAGCATGATTCCTTCACGGTAAAGGGTATACCCAAAATGGGATAACGTGTATAGAGGGCCACTCTATCGTATTGGCTAGAAGCCTTGGCTATTAAGTCATCCGCCAATTTGGCATCCTTTAGAGCAGCATCGAAACGCTCCTCGATGACGGCATTAAGCGATGGATTAACTTCACGTACACGTGCTATATAAGCTTCAACCAAATCCACAGAACTTATCTAGAACAGAAATGGACAGAGTGACTTGCAAATGAATATGCAAATATGAGCGAATAGATTTCAAAACTTACCACACCTCGACGCAATTCCGTGGATAGTTCGATGACAGATTTCGTTAGCAGGGGATTTGTGATGCCGGGATAAGTGGGATTCTTACGTGATTTTAGAATATCGAGCAGTTTGTTCACAATTATACCAATGCCATTCAATAAAAAGGCAAACAGACGTGTGATGATCTCCATTAAAACGATTGAAATGGGTGGCAGGTCAGCAAAAGGCTAAGTGGATTCAAATCAGCTCGATTGAAGGTTCTTGAGTATGCGCCCGTGTAGACAAACTTATTTTCTGACACCTGAATACCTTCAAGTCGTAACGAAGACTATCCAAATACCAAACTGTCGAACCGGGGTAATGATTTCCGAAACGGAACGACAGTGTTGTCGAGCAGTTTTTTTTTTTTAGAGGGTTATAGTGTGATTAGTGTTTAGGGCTGGAGAGACTAACTTTAGAGACTTGATTTGTCATTTTTGACATTTAATATATAGATTTTTATTTAATTTTATTAATGTTTAGTTATTGTTACACTTATCACTTAGATGCTATGGGAAAATCAATTAATCGATTTGTAGAAATTTTCAAGATAAACGCAAAACAACAATTTTTAGACTAAAAAACTCAAAATCAACTCAATTAGGCAACTTGGCAAAGGCGCGAAAGATACATACATGCATGTGATAATATTATATATATGTGTGTGTATGTGTATGTGTGTGTTGTGGGTGTTTTTGTATCTGTGTGTGTGTGTGTGTTTAAAGTGCAGTACTGCTTAAAAGTAGCATTACAATCACACACACACACACTCTCCGACAAAAAACTTGGCTTGCGCATAAATTGACATTTATATTAATATATATATATAAATATATTGATATTTATATTTATTGATATTTTTTTTGGTTTCTATTATATATATATATATATATATATATATTTTATATATTCACACCAATTGGATTTTATTTGTTTTGCTTTTTTTTTCAAGAGGATTAATACTTTTTGGTTGAACATTTCAGTTACTTGCCTTGTCTTTTTTATTTTAAAACTTTGTTAGTTTCGAATTATTCAGTTAGTTATTGTTTTTGGAATATTGGTATATCCATATAGACATTTATTTTATTTCCATTTTGATGTTAAAATCGTATATCTGGTCATATATGTACATATGATCAAACTGATTAAAGTTTTTATTTAAGACATGTTTGTTTATGATATTTATGTTTTGTTTGTTTCAGGGATATGCATGTTAATCGGTATTCTATATACTTAAGGGAACTCTGCATACTATTTATTAGTTAGTTTAATTAGTTATACATACAAATATGTAGATTAGATATGATATTTAACATTAAAATATTTATTGTCTAAAACATTTCTCCACTCATCTTGCCACAACTGCTGCTCATCATTCCGTTTCTAACTAGCACACACCTTTTTGGCTACTTAAATTTAGTTTTACACACCGATTAAATTTATAATTCAATTAGTGTAGTTTATTATTTGTTATTTTCTTTCTTTGGTTTCTAAGTTGATTCCAAGTGAATGGCTACTCCATGGCTAATTTGATTCGAATTTCGGTTGAAAGCGGAGCATTTTCATTGCTTTTCCTAACATAGAAAACATTTATGGCTAAATTGATTTTGGTTTTGGTTGTGGGCAAAACTCTGGAGGGGCTCTCTCGAGAGAATTGCACCGCAAATGAAATACATTGCTCAACTAATTCCATAGCCAAGAAGATAGTGACTCACTTGGAACAGACTCGAAAATAGTCAGAGATTGGACTTAAGTCATATGCAAATCTCCTTTGAGGATGCGCGTGAAGGTCTTCTTGAACTGTTGATTGGCTAGCGCATAGCAGAAGGGATTCATCGGACTGTTGGCATAGCAGAGGAAATATGAGAACATATATAGATGCTCATTGGTGCACGGTGGATTCCGGCAGAAGCCCTCGACCAGGGCCAACACGTGATACGGTGTCCAGCAGGCCACAAAGCAGCCCAATATGAACGAAATAGTGCGAAACGCTTTGCGGGCACGATTCTCAGACTTGGACTTCTGTCGGCTGCCACCCATGACCAGGGGCAGGGTCTTTTTGCTCTTCAAATGCTTGCCAATGGAGTGGATAAAGGCCCGTTTGCTGGACCCACGATGCGAGACCCCACTCTCTTTGGTCGACTCGCGATCACGATCTTTGCGGCTGCCTCCGGCTAGTCCGCAGCCGCCCCCGCCGCCGCCGGAACTGCTCGTGGTGCCCGATGTGGATGGCATCTTGTTTGTATTACTATCGGAAGTTTCACGCTCCTCAATTCGTTCCAGGGCCTGCGTTTGCGTCTGATTCTGGGCCTGGGTTTGGCCAGCAGCTGGCGGGGCAGTCTGTTGGACCTTCGGTGACATCGGACGCGGTGGCATAGGGGAATAGAGGATGGCATCCTTGCTGCTTGTCTCCAGCGGACTGGAGGCACGACGGTGGGGACAATCGGCCGACAATAGCTTGCCGGGCACATCTAGCAGGCAAATGGCTTCAATGCAGCTCTCACGCCGCACTTTGGCAAAATCCTCGATGCCTGTGTATGAGATGAGAAGACGTTTTTCAATTTCCACCTCTTGGGTCGTCTCAACGGGAGAGGAGCTTGGGGGATTCTTTCGTGCGGGTGGCGGCGGTGGCAGGGCACTCCGCTGAGATGAAGGAGCGGGCATGGCGGGCGTGGGCGTGGATGAGGTGGTGTTGGCGGTGACAGTTGCACTTGCGGTTGTTGTAATGGCCATCATGGCTGAGCTCTCATCCATGTAGCGCAACTCCGAGTTATTTGTGAGCAGGTCATAGGTCATGGCTAGTTCACTATTGCCAGAGCTATTGCCAAAGGGACGATCCGAATAATCGGACAGGGGTGTGGGACACTGGAATGCATCGGGTGGCGGTAGAATGGTCTGCACCAGTCCCTGATGCACCTGTTCGCATGGCACTTCAATGGGAGCTAAATTCACAGGGGAAACCGGATCGTTTTGGGGCTGGAAGTCAGAATGCCTCTCATGCTCGGCTATCTGGGAGAGAGTGGAGCAGGAAGTGCGCTTGGGTCGTTCAAGCAATATGTGCTGATGCTGGTGCGGAAGATGATGATGCTGGTGGTTCAGTTGATGGGCCATGCCCACCTCTTCCTTGCTCTGGGCACGCTGGAGACTGGTTGGATTGGCATTGCTTGGATAATGGTGCGGCGAACGGGCACCAACGCCCATAAAGTGCATGGCTTCGATAGACTTGGAGTTGGTGGTGTTCTTTTGCAAGTTACCTTTGCTGCGTGTGGCCAATAGAGCAGCCTGTGCCCCAAATACTAGACCAATGGAAGAGCGCTTTCGCAGATTTGTTAGCTTCTGTTGGCTAACAATCTGCTGTGTCTGATTCACCGAGGACTCTTCATCGGAATCGAATGCCGGACTGCTAGAACGTTCACTCTTCTCCGCCTCGGCGGCATCCCGCTTACGTGCCTCTTCGATTTTTGCCGCCGATGCACGTCGTTGCTCCGGTGTCATCTTTTCCACCTCTTCCGCTGCCTGTGCCAAAGGATTGGCTTGCCCTGATCCACTCAGGCGCTTCACGGCTGTCGTACAGGTTGTGGGCCCACTCTCTGTCAACTCGTTCAGTCCCGCACCGGCCAATTCGACCTTAGTCTTTAATATTTTCTCCTCAATCACTCCTATGCCCGCCGCATGTCCAGCCATTCCAGACATGGCTCCAGCACTTAAAGCCACCATTGATTGCATTTTACGTTGCTTGGCCTCACTGCGCTTTTGCATGTCGTAGGCCGTCTTGTAGATGCCCGCATAAAGCACAAAGAGCACAATCAACGTGGTCCAATAGTAGCCGATAATCAGGGCCGTATTAAAGATGGGATCCTTGAGAAATTGCACAGCACACTGTCCTGGCAGCAAATCACGTTTACCAGTAAAATGTTCCCAGCCGAATATGGAAATGAAGAACAGCAAGGCCGGAATAATCCATGTTATGGTCACCATATAGATGACTCTTCTCTTGGTACGCCAGCTGCGATATTTGGCTGCTATCTTCACCGAACAATAGCGATCGATGGTGATCAGCAGGACCGTATACTGGGACACCAGACACACCGTATAGTCCACAGATAGCCACAGATCACAGAGAACAGGACCAAGATCCCAATAACCGCGAAGCACATAGATCGTATAGAAGGGCATGGAAACCGTACCTAAGGCATAGAGATTAGTTAGTTAATTTAGTTTTAAACTTACGACTCGACTTACCTATCAACATATCTGTTGCAGCTAGGGATGCAATAAAGTAGTTGCTGGGCTGGCGTATATTCCTATCCACAATGAAGGCCAACAGAACGAGGATGTTGCCACCCACGGTTAGAATGATGCATGCCACCAGACAGATGGCAATTAAAATCGTTTGCCACAATGCAAACGGTGGCAAGACTGGTGAAAGACTTGCCTCCGTACTGGTTGAACTAGACCCAGATCCAGCTGAATTATTCTTTACACCCGATGAAGTGGTCTCATTGAAATCATAATTGCGATACCATTGCAATTGATCATTTGCCGACCAGGAGTTAAAGTCAATGCTCTCGCCATAGATTTTAGCTGCCTCAAGAAGACGTTTACATTCGGCATGCTCCAAAATGCGTTTAAAGATAATGCTACATAGCTTTTCGCGTTCCTTGTTGAGACTCCTAGAGAGAGAGAGAGAGAGAGAGAGAGAGGAATGGAAGGAATTATGAATTGGCTTTTTGAAAAATAAGCATTCATTTAGCTTACCATTCGGTGATCCACTTGGACTTGATGCTATATATAGATTCAGTTGTATTGTCATTGTTGGTGATATCATTAAGCTCGTCCTCAGTACCTTGAAGACCTGCCACCGCCGATGCCCCCGCTGCCTCCGCTGCTTTGTGAGCTAGTGAGCGCATTTTGCCTTCCGTTTTGCTCAATGTTTATTACAAATTATGCTCCCTACCCTGCTCCCTATGTGGGTCTACTCTGCTCTGCTCTTAGGTTGCTTCCAGTTCCAGTTGTCTGGCTTACATTGCCTCCACTTTTGACTTGTTGTCTCCGTTCTGCAACAGCATCTGCATGCAAAAAGGAAAAAAAGAAAAGAAGAAACCATGAGTACCTTGGGTACCTTGGCTACTTGGCTTTTGCTTCCGCCAAGTTTAAACTAATTTTGTGGTCGTTAACAGGGCAGTCGGCAACCGGCGACTGATGGCAGCCAATGCAATTTTCTTAGGACACTTGTTTCCGTTGTCCTTGTGCAACAGCAACTCATTATGCTGTGGCATGATTTGTTTATGCCCCACCCCATCTTTCTAACTCTCTCTTTCTTTCGTCTCTCTTGCCGTTTCCACTCCACTCAAATCTTTCAATGATTGTCTCCTTTTAATGCCATTTATTATTTAAAACAAAATATTCGCAAGACTTGTTAACTTTTACTTGAACTTTCTGACTTGTCTACTGTTGCATCCACCGGATGGCAGAAGGCAGAGGACAAAAGAGGAGACATGACAGCGAGCCAGAATGCAGGAAGTAGGCAAACTAAAAAGTGCAATGGGAAATTGAGTTTTCAAGTTTTCAAATATAATTTCAACTAAAATCGATAAGTTTGTCTTGCAGGCATTTTGGTGAGAGTAGATTCCGCAACAGGAGAATTGAGTTAGTTAGTTTGGTCCTGGACTCTTGTTGTTGTTGCTGCTCCCCTGACTTTTATGACAACGCTGATTGAATGGAAATTGAATTAGTAAAGAAAATTTTAGGGCTTTCGTATTTAATTCTACAAAACAAATAAACTATATGGTTATTTATGCCCAAAAAAGAAATGAAAAAACAAAATAAAACAAAATTCAAAGAAATAAATAAAGGAAAACTCTAACTTGTGCCTCAATCAAAAAAGCGACAGCCAATTTCTATGCTAATTGAGCTCTATCAAATGTGTGATTGTTGGGCGAAAAACATTTCTCTCAAATATTGAAATAGGTTGTGGTATTTAGGTGGAAACGGCATTTGCAAAAAAGGGTCATCAAAAGGTAAAAATGGAACCTGATGATGAGGGCCTCACTAAGTCAAACAATTTGTCTAAGGAGCAGAGTTAAGCCTCAGAATGAATTCTAAAGAACTCAATTTGCTTAGTGCTTGGAGTTTATTTTTTTTTCTTAAGGGTTAACTAACTCATTAGGCTATGTTTTTATTTGGGACCTTTTAAGCGGGGAGCAAAAGTTAAAATACCTCAACTAGACTTAAATTGGGTGGACAAATGTGTGCATACAGTCAGCATAACATTTATTCGGACACCCGTACATTTCAACTTTCTTTAACCAAATTGTTGGTTTAATTAGCGTTAATTTTCTTTCATTAGAGCCGTTTTAAGTGTGTCCTTGGAAGAAATTTTATGACTTCTAATTCTCCTTCCCAAACAATTTCTAAGAAAAATGAATAACCGAAAATTGTCCGAATAATTATTGTGTCTTCTTTTATTTTTTCCCCTTTTTTCATTTGCCAAAGAAGTTTTTAATATTTTGTTGTTTGAGATTAGTATTAGTAAGATGAATCTTCAAAATTAAATGAAGTCTTTTGTTTAAACTTAAATAAAGAAATAAAGAAAGTTAAAATGTACGAGTGTCCGAATAAATATTGTGCTGACTGTATGTACATTCTTAGCCAAATTGACAAGACTCAAAGGAAGTCAAATGCCAAGTCAATCAATCAGTTTCAAAAAAAAAATTTCTTCTTTACAAGATTTCTTTATTTTTCTTTATATTTTATTTAAATTTTTAAAGCCAAGATTCTTGTTTCTCTTGAATCATAGTTGTTGATCAACATTAAAATGTTAATATTAGTCAAAAGGGTTTCGGCAAAACTATTTATAAATTTAAAGGTATTCTAAATTGGAATTTCCCCTTGGCCATAAAGGACAATAAATTGCCATAACTAAACCCTAATTTGAAGACATTCTGAGGTGTACCTCACTTACCATTAATTAACTGTTATGTTAAGTTGTTGTTCAACACTAGAAGATTAATCTTGGTCATAAGATAGTCTAAAGACTATCTCATCCAATTTGTACCTCTGCTTAGTTAGTTTTAGTTCTGACTTCAAATTAATTGCATTTAGCAAATTAATGTCGGACATATCCAACCTAAGCATTCAATTTCTTTTCATCACATTCTCCATATCCTTTTGCAACACTTGAAGTAATAATCCTGCTTAACGGGACTTAAGCCTTTTTGCTGCTCATGGCTCATGGCTCACCGTCAAGTTGTTAGCACATTTGTTGCCACATTTCGTCTTTGCCAAATTGACCACAAAAACAAATGAGTCAAGAGGAACACGGAGGAAAAACTGACATCAAAGCGTAAATCTAGGGACCAGTGAAAACTTTAAGCTGCAAAGCAGAATGACTATGGTAAAGGACTGTAGAAGTTCAGGACTGTTGCATCCTGGCATATCCTGGCGTACTCTCATACGGCCAACGTGTCTTTGCACCGGATGGCGTTGGGCAGGGCTTAAAGTGAATGAAGACAGTTACGAATGACACCGAACAACACTGCCATTGACAGTTGCTCAGCCCGGACGGATGGTGGATTGGTGGCAGAGTCCTCTTCCTGGCTTGTCTTTGGCTTTCTACTAGGTTACGTTTTTTTTTCCCATTTTACTAACTTTTTTTTTTGTTTGCTCAGCTCAAAGTTGTTGGCATTCTTTGCGTGCGCGCTGGATTGAAATATGTAAGCAATGTGTAAGGGGGTTGCCAGAATGGAGCAGGCGAATTGCTGTGGCCGTTGGCGTCGGAGATGGGGAGAAGGGTGATGCCGGGGAGTCGCTGAAGTAAACACGCTGTCTTAAATCAGCAATTATGTCGCGTAACTTTTGCGTGTCTCTCGCACTGCCAGCGCGCACCTGGCAAATAACAACGACAACAGGAAAAAAAATTAAGTAAAAGTAAAAGTAAAAAAAAAGGGAAAAAAAGCAACAAGGAAAGGGATTAAGATTTCTTGTTGACACAAGTCCTTTGGACCTCCCCCACCTCTGAATTTCTTCTTTGCCACTGGTTAGATAAGATTTCAGATTTCTGGCTCCTCCTTTATTTCTTATTGTGCTTTTGTTGTTGTTGTCATAATAACCTGTTTTGCTTTTTTGCCTTTTTACTGTTGCTTTTAATAAACTTATTAAATGTGTAAGCCAGCCGTTGTCCCTGTTTCCTATTGCCTTGATGTATCCTCCATCCAACCTATCCCCACAGCTTTCATTCCCTTTTCTCGTTTTGCTTTTATTTGGCAAATAATGAAAAATAATTTAATCAAGCAAACAAAAAGGGTGGGCAAAGACGACCCATACCCTCCTAAAATCGTCGGAGACAACAGACAACATTGTTTAAATAATACGAAAGAAATATATAATATTAACGAATGGCATATGCCCTGGAAAAATACAACAAAAACGTTAAAAGACAGCAGAATGGGTTTGTTTCAAGTTGAGAGAGTTTAAAATATTAGATAATATTTAAATGGATTAGAGCTAAAAAACTACTAGTTAAATTGGTTAAATTAGTCTTCACTTTTGGTCATCATGATATGATTCCTCATCCCTATGATAAGCCTTTCATTTCTATCCTTAAAGGGTATAAAAATTCATCAAACTTTGATGCAAAAAAAAGAAAAGAAATATAAAACAAAAGAAGCAGCAGCTCTTGATGCAAATTTGATTGGCACTTGCGGATAAGCAGTTTTTGTGGTTTTTTGTCCAGCTGCCGCCGCAATGAGGGTAGCAAGCCATCGCATCCTGCCGGGCATTCATTTTGGCCTTGTATACTACTAATTGCCTAGATGCGTCCACCAGAGAGCAGGGGGGGGCAACACGGCACCAACATCTACATAAACTGTAAGCCAAAGCCAAAGGCCATGCAATTTTGGTTTTAGTGGTTTTCAATCATGCGCTAATATCAGGCACAATTCCAATGAATCCTTTTGCTTTGACAACCGAAGGCTATCGCATGGGGTAACAGGCATGGGAAATAATGGAAGAATACCTCTACCTGTGGCACAGCGTTTGATGCTGGTTGGACCGGAGGTTAAAGCGGAGCACCACATCTAGTATATATATATATGTATGTGTATATATAGAAAGTAGGTAGCAGGAGCATAGATGCCACCGGTTAGTTAGGCATGCCAGCTTCAAAAACTGTCAACAGCAGTGGCATTCTTTTGTGCCAAAGCCGCCCAGGCCGCAGATTATGAATTTGACAGCATTCCCATTCCCAGGATAAGAGAGAGAGAGAGAGAGAGAGAGAGAGACCATTCCGTTGAGATGTGCCACTATGTGGGATGTGGCAGGATTGGTATGGGATGAAAGTGGGTGAACGCATAATGAACTTTTGCAAGTGCGCCTGGCAAGTTTTAATTACAAACGCGGCAAGGCTCTTCTTGTTGTTGTTATTGTTGTTGTGGCCCTCGGTTTCAGCCTCTGTTTAATTCATCAAGTTTTTTATTTCTCTCTCTCACTCTCTGTCGTTTTTCACTCCCAAGAAACTACTTGAGACGCGCATTTTAATCAAAGTAAAATTTTAAATAAATATTAGAGACGCACACAACGTGATGAATAATTTCGTCATTCAACAATTGTAGTCTGTGTTTCTTTTTTTGTGGTGGCAGGGGCATCCAGTTTGAGTTTTGGGTTACGGCTTACATTGCATAGGCAATTTCAATTTCAAGCAAGCAACCAAAGTATTGCGCTCTGGGATCTTGCATCAGACTCATCCTTGTCCTTGAAACGTTGGTTGCATGCCAAATGAGCAAGTCCCTCACTTTATCGCAAAACGTTCTAACTGAGACTGTTGCGCGATTACTTTGCATTCACTATGGAAGTTTAACGAGCGCCAATGGCAAAAATTTTCGCCTCAGGCCACTTAGCGGCATCGTCCTTTGTGGTAAAAGCAAGCATTTATACACATGTACTTACACATATGTACCTATATATATATACACTGTAAGAAAAAAGAACTTTACAGATGGCAGGAATTAAAGGGGGTAACACGAATATGGGTATATTTGAATATTTGGCAATATTAGTTAGTTAATTAAGATTGTAGAAAGTCTACCAAGACTGTTTTAATATATGTAACTAGTGAGTTTAGAGTAAGTTGGCTAATTCTTGTAATTAACAACTGGTTTATGCATTGGTTTTAGGAAATTGTTTGCCATTATTGAAAGAAAACCTCTGGAGACCATATTAATTGAAGTTTATAATATTTGAATTTAGTTTCCATAACTCATATAGAGTATAAAAAATCACAATCTTAAATTAAACTTTAGAGAACTTTTTTACTTATGCATAATACATGGATATAACCACAGAAGAATAGTTCTAAAGATGTGGATATCAATCGGTTTCTTAAATAATTTTAACCTCTTTTTTTTTTTTAGAGAGAGCCAACATCTCTACAAGTTTTTACAGGGGTCATTTATGCCAACTAACAATGCGAAAATTGTTATTTTTTTCAAAGACTATAATTTGGAATGCTATATTTTCTAGATCTGTGTATACATCAAAATATCTTTAACAAATTGTGAACGTCCTTCAATTTTTTTCTAATTTAAAGTAGATTATTCTGCAAGTCATAAACTTTTTATGGAATTACTATTTGCAGCATTTTTTTTATAGAATTTTCAAGAGTGGGCCACATTAAATAAAACCTGATATTTTATTAAATACTTTCTGCATAATTCTATTGGCATTTACACCTAAATACATACTTCTGTACAGATTTCCTTCTTGCTTAACTTTTTCTGATTGTGCACATGCTCGTATGTAGATAGCCCCATTTATGGTCATGCAATCTGTTGGCTGTTGGTTTTATAGTCGCTAAAAGAAAAAGAAAAGAAAAGAAAAGCCAAGTTTTACAGTTGACAATTTCAAATGTGAATACACATAGCAATTGCTGGAAGCTTAAGCGGCAATATGGTAAAAGAGTATAAGATTCATTTCAGAAATGTGTGTCCACTTGTAGTTAAGCCTAAGTAATATCAACGATTGGCTAAGAGAGAGAGGCAAAGAAACTACTTAAGGGTATTAGATGGATGACATATTGAAAATGAACTTTTTTGCCTGTCCTATACACTATACCGCTTGCAAATTGGTTGGTTTTTATGATTATGACAATGATAATTCCCATAATCGTTAGTGAGCCACTGATGTGTCTGTTGCTGTTGCTGTCTTCTGTTTTCCTGGAAAAGTGCAAAATGCGTTTGGTAACACTTGCAACAGATTGCCTCATCTACATCTATGGGACAAGGATGCGAAAATGAGAAGGGGAGGAAGAAGAAGATGAGCAAACGATTCGAGCTGAAAATTGCTTGGCACAGTTTGTCGCATTCACGTCCCTGGGTCCTTGTCATTTAGAGCTCATTTTATGCGAAAAACGAAACGGAATGTAAACAAAAGACTGAGGCAAAGGCAAAGGCAAACACAGAAAGCCTGAGACTGGGGCAAAAGGCAGTTGGGCAACAAAAAAAAGTCGCTCAACTCTGCATCCTCTGTCACCATGGCGAAAAAATAAAAATGACAGAGCAAAGGCGACCGCCTATCCTCACACTCACACACTTTTCACCTCCCCTCAACCTAATGAGCTTGATGCGTTTTTGATGATGCTGTTGGTGTTGCGGCAGCCGCTGCCGCTTGTTAGCCTGGTGTCCCTCTAATTGAATGCTGGGCCAACGTTGCGTATGCGCAATATGTGTGCAGTCAATCGGGTTGTTCTTGCTGGTATGCTGGGTTTAGTTGAAATTTGACTTTTATGAGCATTTTCAGAAATACGCAATTACAGTGTCCAATTTATTGACGCCATTAATCATCAGCAGAGTGAAAGAGAACGAGTCTTGTCCTGTCGTGTCCTGTGCTTCGTTGTCCTGGCATAAATGTTTGCTTTTTTGCCACATCAACGACTTTAATTGTACGTCTGATGCTGTCGGCGCTCCTGTTGAATATCCCGTTGTGCTCATATTTTATGCTTATACAGGTAAATATGCTAATAGATTGGTTAGAATTTGCCTTAATTAAAATACAGGCTAATGGTATCCTGTGACAAGCAATTTTACTTTCAACAATTTATTTATGATATTTCCTATGCCATTTTTGCTTTGCTTTTAAAGAGTTAACTAGAAATTGAACAAAATTATAATGTTTAAAAAAGGATTTTCTTTATACATATGTGGGTAAAATTCGATCATTGTTTTAGTTATTGAAATTAATCAATACAAGTTTATTTGGTGATTACATGATATTCTTTATTAATTTACAAATAATTTTCATGTTGTCGCCTACACAAAGTCAGTGAATTTATTGCGTGTGATATAAATTTCAAGTTTGCTGCCCATTTTCCCAAACTCTCACAAAATTTTTGCTACCCTTTGCTAACTCTTTTAGCAGGGGCGTAAATTGATTCAATGAGCTTAATTGTGCTGACATTTTCATGTTCAATCGATCGGTTCGATTGGATAAGGATGAGTGTAGTGAGATGAGGTCTACTGGCACGCAATACAAGCCAAATCGCCATCCAGATAGCCACCCAAAACCAATATAATTTCCCTCCCCCCAAAAAGGGCAGGAAAACCTGTAAGCCTAATTTATGCCATTGCATGAAACGGGAATTGAATGTGACAACTTTATATAGATTTTAGTTTATTATAATCGCATAAAACATTTCACCGTGCTGGGGTTGGCAAAAACGAGCATTGGGACTACAGTGGCTGATACTGAGATTATGTAGTTGCTGTGGCTCATTCGGGGAATTGGCCCAGTCCAAGCAAAGCCAAGCCAAGCCAAGGCACTCTTTATGCATCTTTCATAGAGTTGTGTTAATGTGGGGCCCAGGCATAACTTTATGCAGAAGATTTATGAAGGAACAGCTACGTGGCTTAAATAAGCCGTAAGAAAAAAACTAAAGTATACAGGTCAGCTGTTGGTATTTCCAGTACAGTGGAATACATTTTCAATTGTAAAATTTCATTGAATATCAAAATATGCAATTTAAAGAATATGAATTTTACTATGGCCTATATTAAAGAGTATTTGTTTTGTTAAACCTTTTTAAAAAATTCACCAACTATGTATATAAATTGATGCATAGTTTTGAAAACACTGTAGAGTGAATTTAGTTTTCATTTTTGCATAAACAACTTTATAATTGGAAAGTTTAAGCCACTTATAAAAACACTTGAAAGTAAAAAAAAAAAGTTATCGTTTTTTCAACTCTTTTTTTGGGGAGGTTTTTAATTAAGTGCACTGATTCCAGTTGAACCAAGATGACCTTTGCCAAGTTTTAAACATTCACCTCATTGAATGCAACTTCATCTGGTCTTTCCCACACTCAGCTTCTGACTTATAATTCATGAGGCTCATTCATTTGGCAACAGCTGTGCTCTATGGCCAGCCAGCCTTCGGTTAGACAAATGTTAATTGCCCCGGCCTGACAAGGCTTCATTCCGTAGCCCCCACTTCTCATCCACATCCTGTCCTCATAAAGCTCCTCCGGGCTTTGGCTTATCCTCTTGCTGCTGGTTAGCTAAATCCTTTGGTCAAAGGAAATGAATTGAAGTCATTTTGTATTGTGTGTTTGTGTTTGTGTTTGTGTCTGTATGTGTGTAAGTCTTGCTTTTTGTTTACTCAACTGTCTCCGGCTAATGGTGTAACTTTTGATCAAAGCAACAGAAGTAAGTCCTATATTAATATAAATGTATATAGAAATGCAATTGCACTAATTGCATTTTCCATGTATTCAATTTCATTATTTATTTAATTTGATAGCTAAGCGACTAACGCAATAATTGGATCTGAGTAAATACGCTAAATTATTTAGATTCCAAATTGCAATTATTATTATGTAAAAGAGACAGAGACAGAGATAGAGTGAGAAGCATATTTGACTTTAAATGAAAAGCGCGCTCAACACTTTTACGCCATTTTGTCTATTAGTATTTATATATGTAGTCTACACGTCTACAGTTTCCCCTCATACTAAGTAGTTTTTCATGCTATTTCAGGTTTCACAATTTATTTCTTTTTTCACCATTTTTGTTTTTAGCCATTTTTGTTATATAAACATTTCAGTTTTTGTTCGCTAAAGCTTAAACACTTTTGGCATACGCTTCTTTTAAAATTTGTTTACATATATATACACACATATGTATATAAGGATCATTCTGATTCAATTCGTTATGCTAAATCTATTATAGTAAAAAAGTTTACTTTAAGCAAAGCTAAATTTGTGGGTTAAAAACTTAAAAACAACTTGCCAAAATTTTGGGATCAATATTAATTTATTTTCATTAATCCAATTAGTTTGTCCTTATTAACTTAATTGCAAAGTTTAGCTGCTTTGTTTGCCAAAGGTGGTTAGGCAAATACAATATCTAAAATTTCAGTTCGACGCAAAATACAAAAAATAGATTGAAATTAATTTCATATTATATATAGAGCCAACAAAACCCCAAGGATGAGAATTAGTTTCTGGCTTATCTGTGTATTAGAAATAGTATTTAAGGTAACCATTTCTAATTTTTAATAGCTGAGACTAGATTTATTTCATTTCAATACTTTGCCTATCTTCTAAATGTTAATCTCCAGAATATTCAACAGATTTGAAGTTTAAGTATTATAGATTTTTACACCTTTTAATAAACTAGTTTGCCTAACTTTCTTCATATGATTTCCTCCTTTACGAAATATTCAACTTGGTTCAAAAGAGTATTTTCTAGTCAAATATTCAAAAGGTATACTATAGGTCTGTTTGTTATATACTATAGTTAGTGTATCCCCTTTGTGAATAATGAGTTTCTGCAGTTGTGCGGTTGCATTTTGATGACGACGTGCCGTGGTAATATTTATTTTCGCTTGTGCAATGGAAAACCGATGGAAAAGGGGAAAGAGTTTTTTTTTGTTTTTAATTAAGGCAATGTAAGCGCCTGGCATTCGGTATCAGTTAACTTGATCAAAAATCTATAAATGTTAAAACGATGATTAAAGAACATATCACAAAATATTAAGCAAAAATATAAAATATTAATGCACATATACGTAAATTTTCCCCAAATGGTTTAGCATCTCCTTGAAATCACATTATGTAATTATGAATGTATCAAATTATGAAAAATGTGTCATTATGCTTGTATCCCTCCCTCCAAGCCACAAAACTCTTGTTTTGCCTCATTCTGTAGCATCGAAACCGTGTAAAATGTCTGAGCACATTTTATGGCTGTCGTGGTTGACTTAAACAGCGAATTATGTGACAACACAAAAATTTGATAAATACATTTAGGTTGGAAGACAGACTAGAAAATACCCTGTTGATGAATTTAAGGTCAATTTATAGATCTAAAAATATAGATATTTGCATTAGGCTTTCATTACTTTTAAGTTATCAAGAGATTCGGGGAAAAAATGTTTGAAATGGGAAACTAAATACCGATTGCTTCTAATTTTTTTTTCTCCATTAGAGTTGAAATTGTCTTTTGGCATATTTAAATGCAGTTACATCATAATAGGATCTAGGCAGGGGGAAAAGCGAGAAGTTTGCTCCCAAAAGTATGCAATATATTTTGAAATTTTGGAATATTCTGTGGATAAAACAAAATCCTTAAAAGAAAACAATGCTCCTACAGAGTTTTAAGTTGCAAGGCATACGAAAAGTCATAATTTTGTTACAAATCATAAATATTTTTCCAACCCTTTGGCATACTTTAGGGAACAAAGTTAGTGCTATTTCCCCGTATGGAGTAAAATACGAACAGTCTTATTGGCTCTTCTTCTAGGGAAGGCTGTCTGATATACCATTTTTATTACTATGATTAAAGGGTAGAAAAAATGCTTTAGGCAGACCAAAAAAAAAAAAGAAAAAAAATGGATAAAGGACACCCAGACATCATACACACACAATGGTAAATAGAAGTGGCTGACAAAAAATCTCTCTCCTTTCTCCGCTGACACGTGAGTCACTCCCAGTGCATCGTTAAAGATTTATTTAGAAATTCCAATGGGCGCCGTAAAGCCGTTGCGCATGTAATTGTCTGCATATAGTGGCGGATGTTGTGGGCCTCCTCCTCCCTCCCCACCCCTACCCATACTTTGGCATTCAGTGTTGCTTACTTTTTATGGTAATAATTTCAGTGGTGGCATTAAATCAACGGAAACGGAAATGTAAAAACGTGTTGCCAGGAAGTAATATTTTAGCTTAGACAAACGATAGGATGAAAGAGACAGGAATAGAGGTAAACGAAAAAGAGATAGAGACAGATGGAATGAGATTGAGATAGAGGGACAACAGTGGCAGAGACAGAGTGTGATAGAGCAACATGCAACACTGTTGTCAGCACAAGAGGAGGACTACATGGCATTAATATGGTTTTACAACATGGTCAGACATAAAAATGAGAAATGGCTGACACACATGTTGCAAAAGCAAGCACAAACAGTGTGTGTGACTGTGTGTGTGTCGTGTGTGAATACGACTGCAATGCACAAAGTGAGAATGGGATAAAGAGACCGTGAATGTGCCCAGGAGGGGGGCCTAGCACACAAGCTGGCTGACTGACAATCGCCAGTTTGCCATCAACTATATAGTCGAAATTAGCGCAAAATGAATTATAAATGTTGCCCTTAATAAAGGGAAAACAAAAAAAAAAAAAAACATAACGGCCATTACACCGAGTAAGATAGATAGAGTAAGAGCACCAGAGTGAAATAAAATTAAAAAAAAACGTCCTGGCAAGTAAACTGTAAAAAGTTTACTGCTTGCTGCATATTTATGTACTTTTTTTTTTTACTCCTCAGCAACATCCTTCCTGCTATAGGTCCAGCGCACATGCTATCATTACTGACCCGAGCAGACAAGTCCTTAACATGGGCGTAGATAATAAATAATTTTCAAATGGCCATCAATTCACATCGTTATGGTTCGATAAGCACATTTTAAAGGCAATATATTTTTGAAACGTATTTCAAATTTAGCCTAATCAATATTCATATATATTTGTATGTATTTTACCATCCCTTGAGGACCACGCCCATGGTCACTTGCAGTGTATTAAGTTGAAGCAGTGCGTAATCAGAAAAGTTTTTTCTTTTTTACAGCTGTAAATTGTGTTTATAATTTGTTGAACTTATGTTGTTCTTTATTTTACATTTTTAGTTAGTTGTTGCCATGGCAATTGAACTATGATTTCCTACCGGTCTCCTGCTGCCTCATCAAAGTGAAGAATTTTTATTAATGGCGGAAATAAAATGAAGACTTTCAAAACAGAAATTCTAGAGAAACACTTCAAGTTAAATTTGCAACTTTCAACAGCGCTGTGAATAGGAAAATAAACGAACCGTTTGAGTTGTATGTACATATATATTACAAACTAAAGCAAATCGATATAGTTGCATAAAGAAAATGTTTATATTGAATCTTAAATTTTATACAAAAATCATTAGTCTTTAGTAGAGCTCAACCAATTATGAATCAAAAGGCATAACAAGAAAATAAAATTCTTGAATTAGGCTAATTAATCTGTTTCAAATAGTTTAATTTAAAGTCTTTGGATAAAAAATAATTGTCAGATTTCTTTCAATTATAATTATTTCTGGAAAACTAACTAATCATAACATTTCCATTTATCTTTGAAAAATAAGACGATTGATATGTCCTTTTCCAATCAAAATTCAAAACGTTTTCGAATTGCTATCAATAAATGTTTTGAAAACGATTCGGAAACAAAGAAAAGGGAAATTTAATAGTCAAAAAAACATTAAACTTCTCTTTTTGTCTTATCTTTTATTTAAAATAATGCTCAAGGCGAGGTCAAAAATGATTTACTAAAGAATTATAAACGGACTTAAAAAGGAATGTAAGAACACAAAATATATTACTTGAATTTTCTGCCTGCAATGTCAATTCAGGACTAGGTATTACTTTATAGAATATTGTACGAAATATGTTTTTGTACCCAGAAATTGCTCTTTTACTTTAAGCCATAAAGTTGGCTAGCTGGCTCTCCTTCCACTGCAGCAGTAAAAGCCAGAATCCCCCATTGTAGTTGCTAATCCCTGGCAACTGCCACACAAAAACTTAAATCCCGTGTCAAATCTTTAAAGCAGATGTCTTTTTGGTTTTTGGCTGCTCTTGCCACTCCTTTTGCTCTTGCTATTGCCATTGCTGTTGGCAATTATCACACCATGTCGCAGTCATCGTCCTTGCACTAACAATAATAATAATAATCCCTCCCCCTCTGTCTACTTTGCCCTGCTTGCTTGTTCCAGAAACTGAACAGCAAATACAACCAATCAGGCCAAACAAAAATAAGCAGAATGATTCTGCCCCAGAACGCCCATTTTAATGTGAGACCAAGAGAGAGAAAGAGGGAGAGAGAGAGATGATGGGACTGAGGATTCTGGGTTTGTGTTCTGTTGGGCAGCAACTTCATGAATTTTCTTGTATTTTCACTGAGAAACAGCAGTAAATTGACATAAAAACCAAATTGTCCATAAAAATGTATTTCCCTTTAGCCAAAAACCAAAAGGAAGAAGATCTCCCAATAGCATTTCCCTTGCTCCTTTTTTTTCTTCTTCGTTTGTTGGCTTGCTTTCGCTTATCGATAAAGTTCAACGGCAGCTGGGAAATGCTCACTTGCCCGCCGGAATTAGTTGCCTTTTTGCGATTGCCCTTAGCTAAAACATGGGGTATTCCCCTACAAAGTCCCTTTGCGTCCGCTCCCTCCCTCTCTCTAAAGGCTACCCATCCAAACAACGCTTCCGTCAACAATTTAATCAGTTCGCTATCGCTTTGTTGGAGTAAATCCTTAGAAAAAGGATTTTCCCTTTACCAAAGTTGTTTATTTTAACACACTTTTTGGGTGGTGATGGTGCAGACAACGAGAGTGAGAGAGGATAAGAGGAAGCCTTTTACTTTTTGGGGTCTCCAGGCCTATTGACACAAAATAAGTTGACTTTAGTTGTGGTTGGTTGCCATTCCAATCATGCCACAGGAAATTAAAAGCCATCTGCCAATGTTTCAGTTTCCCTTATTGAATGATAGGCTATACATCATTGCTTTTAGAATCGAAATTAGCTAATGCTTCTCCTAATTATGCCCTAATATTGAAATGAAGTGACTGAAATTATTCATAATTTCCGTTAGGCTAATGGCATTAAGTCTATTGGTTAATTTGTATTTAGTGTGTCAAATACAAATGAATATTTAAAGTCTGCTGCTTTATTCTATTTTGTTAGAAGTTGTTTCTGTACAGAGAGACAACCTTTAAAGCAATGCAAACGTACTTTATTAACTCCTGCAATAACAAAAAGAGCGGAGAGACAACAATGCGTACCAACAGGATTCCCAGACATCAACGTATCCATGGCAACGTGATGGCAAAAGCCTTACAAAAGTGTAAAGAAGAGAGGGAGCAAACTCATTAGCATGGAAAAGTGGCTGCAATTTGTGGTTTTGCTTTTTGCCTGCAATTGTTTACTTAATATGTTTGGTGTAAACAATAAAAGAGAAATTCAACTGAATGCCATTCGTTGTGGAGTTTATTATTAACTTAATAAAGAAACGAAACTGAAAATAAAATTGTTTGGTTGTCGAGTTTATTAGTATCACTCTGAAAAAGATAACAAAGAAACAGAATCAGTCATTAAGTTAACCATGGCAACGAGTTGACAGAATCCTTAAAACGTGAAAGAAAAAATGCACGAATTTCTTTTTGAAGCAATAAAAGAGAAAAATATTGGATTTTTTCTGTTACGTTAATGATCACCTAGTAATACTGGCCAAAACCAAAAAATGAAACCAATAAAAAGCAGAAACGCTGTATCGTTTGCAATTTATTTTTGTTTGGCAGCAGCTTTGGCTTGGCTCGAATCGTTTTTTAATAACATTGTGAGAGAGTGACATAAAAATGGTGTCATCATGTGCAAAGTTTACTCTTCTCCTCTGCTCATCGACTCATAACATTTCCGCCGCCCCCTCTCGGACGTTGAGATGGAGTCGTTTTTGTACACGCGTGAAAAAGTGTTGCCTATTTTTGTGCGTTTTGTGTACTGACCATGATGATGATGGCAGAAGCTGTTCTCTTTGATGGTCAGCTACATGCACATATTGGAAATGTTTTCAAGCCTTGAACTTTGCCTCTAGTGGACAACATAGTGGCCAGCAATGATTCCTCTTGTTGATGATGTTTATGATGAGAGACAAAGGGGACCAACAATATTGAACACCGTATGTTGATGACTGATATTTACATTTATAACTTTTGAAATTGACTTGAACAGATGCTGAAGATTTATTATTAAGATATAAATGTGAATTTAATAAGTTAATATTTGCTGTATATAAAGTGACTTAACTGACTTTCCTGTGGCCTACCAGAACACATATGTATGTATGTATCCTTGTAAGGCATAAATCTGCACTCACTACTCACTATGATGCGGGTTATACAAAAGCCTTTAGCTTCTGCATTCAATGTATTCATATTCATTCACAGCAGTATGTGTCTCGTCCCAACTGCAGATAAAGTAAAAGAAAAGAAAACAACAAGAAAAAAGTTGGATGGGTGAAAGGAAGAAAAAAAACATGAAATGAAATGAAATGAGAAGCAAGCAAACAAAAGCTGCCGAAAACAAATAATCCGTTGCCTGTTTGTGTTACTGTTTTTCTTTCAGGGCGCACGTTTCACGCTTTTGCATTGCCATTGCCTGATTCTGGTTAGCTGGTTTCCTTCATTTTTTTTTTTTTCCGGCCTGTTTACTCTCGACAGCCGCAACATGTTGAGTTGCCAAGTGATAATAACAAAAGCCTAAGAACAGCCAGAGGACGAGGAGTCGGCACGTAGAGATAGAGAGAGTGGGTAAATGTGTGGATGAGTATGGCTGGCAGGCTGGCTTAAAAACTCATTGACACGTTCTTCTACATGTTGATGCAACACTTTTAGTTTCTATAAACCATTTGCTACGAGTCTTGGACAGATGTCAATACAAAATCTAAATCCAAACAGATGGGTTGGATAATTCAAATGAATGATACTCGCACGACTGGCTTTTCGCTTTTGGCTCTGATTCTATTTGCTTTTTCTTATCCTGTTATTTCATCATGACCAAGTACCAGCAAGAACAACAACAACAACAACAACGAATAAGAACGGCCTTGTCAAAATCACACTTTCTCTCTCTCTCTCTTTCTGTCTCACTTCCAGTCAGTCATCCATTTGAAAGGGGCAACAGTGCGTATGAGCAACTCTGAATGCACATTTAATTGCATTTCAATTTGCAATTTACATGCATTTGTGCATGATTGGCATGACAGACCAATCAGCCATTTGCATTTCGGCAAAACAAATATTCAATTATAGCCTCACCATTTTGTTAACTAAGTGCATAGTTTGACTACGATTTTGAATACTAAAATTTGCATTTTAGGCATAAAGTTAATTAACCAAAACAAAAAAAAAGTAAATAAAAATCCGTGAAATTTATAGCGAAAATTATTTCATAATGCAAATATTTAAATCCTTTACTAAGCCCACTCCCCATTTAAGAGTAAGGTTTTTAAAAGGGGCGTGGTTGCTTTGTGTTTAAAAGGCTTTAATAAGCATAAATTATAAATTAGTCTTTAATCAATTTTCTTTGTTGTGACATTTTTGGATTTCTTTTGCTTTATTATTGTCTTACTGACTGACACGCTAAATTGTTTATGACACGCAAGACAAGCAAAAGGTAAACCAAAAACTTGGTTGTTGAGGTCATTCTATGGCTAAAACCAGCTACATATAAAGGTATGTATATAAAATGCAACTAATCTAAATGGGCTTTATTTATTTAAGTTTTAGAATTAGTCCAGTTTATAGCTCATACGCCATGTGGCGGCCGTTGAGAATAAACAATGCAATTTGCATAACTTGAATTACTTGGCATTTTTCCTCTCTCTCTCTCTCTCTCTCTCTCTGTCGTTTCGTCTCTCTGGCATTTTGTGTTATTCTTTCTCTGGCCTCAGTCAATTTCAAGCTCCACTTGCTTTAGATTGAGATTCATAGCCGAGCATCATTCAGTAGAGCAAACTTTAGACAGCTTTTGCCATCATTCAGTCCATGTCAGCTACAATTGCTCGACATTGTAATTAAGTCACAGCTAATCATTAATTAGGCACATTGAATATTTTCTTTTTTTTTTCGTCTGTTTTTAGCTTCTTTATACTTATAATGTGGCCCATTTAAGTTTGGTAATCGCACCGATTTTCTAATGCCACCAAAGCCAAAAAACAAATGCTGCTTTTAATTATGTGCCTTGTAAGGAATTAACCAAAATACACTGACAGAAAATTGCAAACAATTAATAGCTAATGAGAACGGTAGAAAGTAATTAAGCATTAATCACATAAACAAGCTAAGATTAAAAAAAAACTACGATGTTTTGGTTTAAATACGTACGTTCAAGACTTAATAATATGAATATGTTAAAGCATTTTCTCTCAATATTTATGAACTTTTCTTTGACTATCAGTTAGTAATTAATGTGCCAAAAAAAAGAAAAAAAAAACAAAATTTAATAGCATTTGTTTATTGTATATTGGTTAATTATTTCCTTCAGTGTAGTTGGTGGCTCTCCAGGTGGCTCACATTTAGCACCTCGACGCACGCCATGAGCGCCTAAAGCCTTAAGGGCCACACCCAACAACAACAACAACAACAAACAAAAAAAAAAAGAGAAAATAAAATAATCGACAAGGCAAAATGAGATTGTGGGTGTGCTCAAGGCTAAAATGAAATGTTTGGTAAGCGAGAGTGAGAGAGTGAGAGCGAATGAGACACCGGACAGTAACAAACTGAAACTGGCTGACGTCCCCATAGTGGGCTATGCTGATCGACAGGATGTCTACCACAAGACACAAATGGCTGACTAGGTGGTGGTCTGTGGTTAAAGCTTATTTATAAAACGACCTTCACACAAAATCAAATGCAAACTTTTTTTTTTCTTTTCGCCGCGACACGCGTCCGCATTCTCTTGTCTCATTAAAGGTCAAAGCCGATTTGCTGGGTCTCCTTGTCTGCTTCTAGGTGTGTTAGGCTGTTAGCCATTGGGGGAATTGCGCCATGTATATGTATATGTATTTCGTACATTGAATTTGTATTTGTATCTGGTGTCGAATTGTTATGCCCTGCTGTGAACTCAATAAACATAATTAGCATTTTGCCACTTTACGTGGCAAAGAGCCTAATGAATGAACATGCGAAAATATGCTGAACAGAAAACAGGAAAAGAAAAACAACACAAAAAACAAGCAAGCAAGCTAGATAAATAAGCCACGAAATTAGAAGTTACTATACACAAGTATTCAAATGACAACAGTGGATTAAAAATGCAAAAATAACTCAACTATTTGGCCATAAAGGTGGCATAAGCAACGCTACTGATTCTCAGGTATAGGCCATATAAATAAACAGTAAACTTTACAAAGGACACGTTTCACATCAACATCAACACTGACACTAGCCAACACATACACAACACACAAACACAGGCATAAGTGACACTTGTGTGTAGCCCACTCAAAGCCAACACTTGGCAATTGCCATGGCAGGCAAAAAGGCTACACGCACATGTCACTCTCTCTCTTTCTCTCTCTCTCTGTGTGCATGTGTGTGTGTGTGTGTGTCAGAATCACACATGCCGTATACGTGATGTTGCTTGGGGTTGCCTGTCGAGCTTCCGTCTCTGTTTGACTGCGCCGCATTGTGTAATTAAATATTTTACAGGCAATCTACATTCTTGAGATAAACTCAACTTTATATGTGACCAAGAACTAACACACAACTGGGAAAAAACCTACAACAAAAACCTCTAAAAAAAAAAAACTGTTGAGCAAAACAAAATGCGAAACTGAATAGTCAGGAGATGGAAGAATAATATTTCTTTATAACGAACTTCGTATGCCCTAAAATGCTAAGAAACTTTAGAGAAAATGAGAAATGAGCACATTTTATATTTTTTAACTCCCTTGTTGGCAAAGAAATTATAAGAATTAATATATATACATATATAAAATAACTGCTTGACCTGAAGAAAACTCATTTAGGCCTTGTTAAAATAATTTACAAATTTAAACAATAAGCTCAGCAAGAGTATAAAGAGTATGTATATACATACACATACGAAATGTTTAATGCAATAACAAGAGATACATACTCTTAATAACTTAAGAGAGTTGGGAATTTATGAAACGAAAATGTCATGAAAAATTCCAACTAGCAGAGAAAACTTTTCTCTTGAAATGATATATATATAATATATATATGTACGTATAAAGAAAATTGTGTTCACTAAATAGTAAGTAAGACTTTCTTTTATTTTTTTTCTTCTTTAGTTTTTCTTTTTTGTGGCATTTAGTTTTTGCTTCATTCAGTTAATGTAGTTTCTTTTATCTTACTTTTGTCTGAATTTAAGGCTTTACTTGTCATTATTGACAAGAATTCTTTTTCAAGAAAAAGGGATTGCATTTTTCATTAATATTTGTTTGTAATCATTGAGTATTTTTGAGCTTCAATTTTGTATTGTAAATAATTGTAAAAAATATAACTTCTAAAGATTTTTTTATTTTTGTAGTTTCTTAGACTTTTGATTACTCTACTGTCTCATCAATTCTTGGTTATACGGAATATAAACTGCGGCAATGAAAGTCTTGATTTATGGCAAAGCTTTCTTTGAATATGTTTTTCCTTGCTAAATGTTATGGGATCTATTATTTATTAAGAAAGCACATACTACAAATCATGTTAAATTTGATCACAAAGTTACACAACTCTCCATCTTGTGCTTTCTCTCTCTCTCTCTCTGTCTTTGTGAATGAACACAGTCTGCTTAATTTTACAGAAAAGGACAACAGCATAAAATACCAGATTAATGTTTGCAGCGCGCATACATGCATACACACACACATATATACATATATAGGAACCCTGTTGGGCCTGTCTCCATTGCGCTTAGGTTGCAATATTTTGAAGGCTCGTCCAAAGGTCCCAACAGTACACACACACACACACACACAGACAGACATTCTCTTGTCTCTACGAGAGTCTCCACTGGAGGCTCGCCTTTTGGAATTTAGATTAGTGTCATTTAACTTTTTAGAGTTACAAATGTTGCATGAAAAGATAATCGGCTTGCCCTTGCCGGGCAACCACAGAATCAACATGGGGGGTAAAGCGGTTGGGTGGGGTGAATTTCGGGTACAGGAGCTGGCACAGAGACATAACCATTGCTCCTGTATTTGAGTTGCCACAGCATTGTAACAGAATTTGAGGCATGTTTTGGGGGTTTTGTGGCTCCGGTTTGGCTGCCTAGCCTATGTGGCAAGTGGCAAGTGGCAAGTGGCAAATGGCATGAGGCAGAAGGAATTGAGAGACAGCATACATACATATCTACATATGTTAGCAGCTCAAATTGGATTTTGTTGTTGTTGTCATGCTTGTGCGTGTGTTAAACACATGCACGCGTGTTTGTAATTGTCCTTTGAGGTTGTAATTTGTGGATTGAAACTGTCGGCAGTAGGCTCTTCAGAATTCAGTGAGGATTTTACAAGCAAATAAATATATTGCCCTCTTTGCTTCATGATGATAAGCTAACTAGCCAACCAACCAACCATCTAGCCCATAATTATGGGGTAAGTGTATCCTTTCTATCTCCTCATCTTTACTATATACATATATATTAAGAGCGGCTAGCTAGCAGGCAATTGGAATTTTTTTTATGACATTTTAATTAACAATTAACTTGGTATTTCATTTACTTGGCATTTGCCAAAGGAGGGCGCTGATTCTCAATTCCTTTCCTTTTTCTTTATACCTTCTATTCGTAAGCCTTTGAAGGCATATTAAAATAGTTATCATTCCTTTAGGTAAAAATAAAAAATTCCTATGAAGAATTGTATGATGAAAGATAGATAAATATTAGCAACAAATTATTAATTATATTTATTGTTGCGATTGTCTATTCAAGCAATAATGTGATAAACAGATTGATTAATAAACCGATCTTGGACTGTAAAAATTCAGTTAAATTTAGAAAGTTCACCCATAAAGATGATTTACAATAGATTAAAATTTAATTCTATTTTTTTCTTATGAACTTTTTTTTTGAATTTTTGTTAAAGGTGATAAAGCAGTAGCTTATATAACTCTTAGAATTTCGCACAGGGTATTTTAAAGTCAGTGCGATGACTTAGTTTAAGTGTAGAAATAATTTAATTTAATTAAAATTGCATTTGCATTGGAATTGTGGGGGAATGCCATTAATATGCTTAATTAATATGTTGTGCGCCTTATTGGGGTCGATTTGAAACCCAACCCTAAAGGAAAATGCCTTCATGAAAAAAAAATTCCACTTACAAGGCAAAAAAAGAGATTTTTAATTGCCTGTCAAATTAAAAGGGGGGAAAAAAGCTTAGCAACAGCTGGGGCAGACAGCAAAAAAGAAAAAAAATGCATATATATGAAAACTCGGCTATTTGAGTAATGACCCAAATTGACTGGTCAACTGAGGTTCTAAGAGGCTGCCAAGCAACCAGCCATGAGTTGTAAATCAGCCTTTAAAAGGAAAGGACCAAAAAAAATATGCATCTTCAGGTGTCTATGCTTTTAACAGCCTACCTATTCATTAGTGGGGGCGTGGCACTTATATATATTTGGGCCTTATCTGCGTGGCCCCATTAATGACCAGGCGTGCGCAAAAATCCATCAACTTGCATTTACAAAAAGTCAAAGAAAAACGCAAAAGAGTTACGCCTTCTTTTTTTTTTTAGGTGCTGCTGACAGCTTTTTGGCCAAGTCAAAGAGAATAACAACACAGACATACAAAAAAGGCGAGTGTGTGTGTGTGTGTTTGTGAGTATTTTGCGTGCTATGCATTAAAACTACATATGTTCAGCGGAAACGGAAATGTGAAAGCGTGTTTTAGCAGAAAGCCATAATTCTGCATTACCAGCACAAGAAGCACCAGGAGCTCCAACAACTTAATCGCCACTAGAGTTCAAGTTGAAATGTTCAAGAACGTGATTAGAATATTCATATTTTCGTATTACATATTTCTTTTGCTTACTCCTTTAAGAATGGTGCTTTAATCTGGATATAAATCACAACTCTACCTATAAAGGATTTCACAATATCGAAATTGACTTTAGTCTGGCAAGGTCATTGAAGAGTTTGGCTAATAAATAATAAACATTTTATGGGCATTTTGCTGCCCGTCGTCATAAATGATTTTACCTTGCCTAAGCTTAACCCATTCTTTATTTAGTTCAACTTGAGCGGAAAAATTAACTACTTTTTACTACAGCCATTTTCTTCAATTTTACGCTCGGTCATCATAATTTGTGGAAAATGTTTGAAAAGTGACCTTGTGCTTTATTTAGATGCCAAGCCATAAGGTGAGACATTTGGCTAACTGATTTTTGCATTGACTCATGCTCGTTTACTATAAATTAAATTTGCTTATCATGCTAATCAATAACTAGTTGTCAGTTAGATAAATTAAATAAAAATTATCATCTGTGTTTTTGTTTTCAAATCGTGTAAAAAGGTAAATTTGGAAGGGTTTTAGTTTTCATTTGATTTGATTTCATTAGACGCACTCGAATTTGAAAACAAGAAAGCTCATTTTTTTTGCAAGTTTTTTATAGAGTATTGAAATGTTGCCTAGATCCATTTACCATACTCTGTGATTTGATTGAAGGAACTAAATTGACAAGTAACCCAACTGATGGATAGCAAAAGGCAATGGGCAAAAATCTCTACCACATTGACCCAAAAACAAGTCGTCTCAATGCCTCACACCTCTCAATCTCAATCTTTCCTGACTGTTTTGGTAACTAATTAGTTTGGCACTAACTGGTGCGTAAACTCAGAGAGACACTCCAACTACCAACAAAAAAAAAAAAAAAAACTCTAATTTCTATGCCACCAAAACACCAAAAAAAAAAGGAAAGCGAAAAAAAAATCATTAAAAATATTTGCCTGAAACGCGCATCTAAGCCGCATCGTCATCCAATCAACCATCCCGGGCAAAGGAGAAAGAAAAAAAAAAAAGAGGCTAAGAAAAATAAACCCAATTTCTGGCATAAAAATTGTTGCTTACTTGGCAAAGATGTTTATCACACCGTCGGGTGGCTGGATAAATAAAGGAGAGAAACTGCTAATAGTATTGAAGTACATTGGTACAAATGACTGAAATGCAAAACTAAGCCAAGGATTTGTTATTTCCTTTTTCAAATATCGACTCTCAAAAAGGCTACAAAGCAAAATGAAAATTTGTTATCCTTATTTCAAATCAAGTCTGTTAGACATTCCATACTGATTGGCAAGTCGTGAGAGTGAATTGTAAGTGGGCTTTTGTACCAATGTGCAGAGAAGGAACATTTTCGGATGGTGGTTTGGCCAGGCAGTGTAAATATTTTGCCATTTTTGGGCTTTCTCTTGGATTAGTTTCATTTATTTCATCATTTGCGCGACGCACTAAACGCACATGCAGCGTGGAGAGATCTCTGTTTCTAACGGCGATGTCTGCGATGTGTTGCGATGTGGCTAGTGGTGGGATAAAGAATTTAATCAGGCCGCTGGGGACTGTAAAGCGGCGTTGCCTTTGCCTTTGCCGCTGCTCAAATAATAATGTATGTGGGCGCTGCCCAAAAAACACAAATTTCCTTAAGCGAAATACTGAAAATGTGGCCCAAAAAAAAAAAAAAAAAAAAAAATGATGACGACGGCGATGATGATGAGGTTGCCCGGCAGCTCAGCCCCAGCCCAGTCAGTTCCAACTCCTGCTCCTGCTCCTGCTGCTGGTCTTGTTGCTATTTGATTTCCTTTTGCGCTTTTCTTGTTCAGACTCTCTCATTCTCTCTCGCTCTACTTTTCATCGTTTCCTTTTCGCTTTTTTGTGTGTTTTTATTATACGTTACAAGTGTGTGAAGTTGTAATTTAAGTGCGGGGCGTTGACACGCCCACTAGCGGCATTTTGTGTGCATTAAACGTCGCCCTTCAGATGCCTTGAGGGTTAGCTTGAATGGGCATTGATTTTTAGTTTTTTCTCCTTTTTTTTTTTTTTTTTTGATAGCATGCCTTTAAACCAAATTCTTTACACAGAAATCATTTTGACATTTCATAGAAATTTCGTTTTGCCGGAAACGCAGAACGGGTATGTGTCAAGCAGAGGATCAATGGATATGGATGTCACACCAATCCACAGGCCCATTGCGATTGACTTGGAATTAAACGTGTCACAAGCAAGTTAAACTGGACACAGCTGGACATGGTCGGTCGCCTGGACAATGATTGCACGATACGGATAAAGAGAGCAGGACATTTGGATTCGACATGGCTAAGGATGAGAATTGAAGAGGATTGCTTATTGCTTTTTGCACATGGGCTACAGGTGAGCAGACTCTCACTCCCAAAACCCAATGATGGTCAGACAGTTTTTAAAACTTTTCAGTTTGTCTGGCTTAAAACATATTGAAAATTGTGTGTGTGTGTGTGTGTGTGTGTGTGTGTAAGAGAGAGAGATGGAGCGAACTGCTTGGGTAGGATAAATTTCTATTGCTCTTCATATTGCTTTTAGAACGGCAAACAGTAAACGAAGGGGGAGAAAAAACCGAAGGCTACAATTAGGTGAAAAATGTACATGAATTTCATGGCTAGTGAACATTTTAAAGAGCACTCAAGTGGCCGAGTGTAATAAAAGTTCATTGAAATAGCCACTAGCCACTGGCTTTTGCTCTAGAATGTAGATTTGCCAATTAAATTGAGAAATGTGTAGAATGAAAATGAATTGAAGGAGATAATTCTCATATAAATACATACGTGCAGCATATGTGCTCTTAAATCAAGTGTTCATTAAGTAAAATGTTCTTCAATTTAATATTAACTCTTAGTTTGGAAAAAAAATGGCTAGAAAACATGTCTATATATTGACCAAGTTAGTATGGGTTTTTCGTTTAAAATGTACAGCATCAAACTAGTATTTCATTAGAAATTAGGGATCACAAAATCAGCAATTAAAATATATACTTTGAAAATTTTAAATGTTACTTTGATTACTCTCAATTTATTATCCTATTAACAAAACTATATGATCGGTTTCTAATTTCAATACAACTTTTGAATAATCGTTAAGTTAAACCAAATATATTTAATTTATTTGTAAAGGCAACGCATTTTTTGGTGCAGAATTATTGCATATTTTTTTGGTTTGACAAATAAGCCGATTAAACTTAAGCTAGAAAATCCCACAAAACAGAAACCAAAAAAGGATACCAAAATTAAAAATCTTGGCAATGAAAAAGGTAATATCTTTAGAAAGTTTTTTAAAAAAAGCGACTATGACAAAAAGAAATGTGAGATAGAACGAAAAACGAAAAAAGAACACAAGTTCTTTAAAACTTGTTTTGGAGATTCTATATAGTGAATTTAGCTTCAATCATTCTGTTTATTCTCAGATTTCTTCTGATTAATGGAGATACATTTAAATAAATTTAAACAAATTTACTTTCTTAGCATTCGAATAAGAATTGCAGAAATCGTCTACTGTATTTGTTTTGAGATATAAATCTTTTTAAAGAGCTCAGATTATCAAGAACTATGATTTTATAAAATTATTCTTTTTAAGTTTATTGACAATATATGTTAAATGTGAAAATTATGGTCCTTGAATTCTATAAAAATGGTTTTAGTGCTGGATATTGGCTTTGCACTTTGTGAATATATTTATAAGCTGTTAGTTTATATTTTCCGCCAATAGAGGTTGATTTTCCGCTTGAGTTGTACGAATTGGAATATAGATTGCGGCTTTAAGCTCGTTTACCTTGGTTATGCTACGGCCAGGATAACATTGATTCTCATATTGAGTCAGCTGGCCGCGTTTAGCAATTATTTTTAGCCCACTTTGCTAAGTGTGTGAGTGTGTGTGTGTGTGTGTGTGTGTGTGTATATACATGTTTCTCTTATCGCAGGCCTATTCTGGGCTAAACTGTCTGCATTGTCTGCTGGAGAAAAGGGAGATTTTTGTCAATCAATATCCACACTCCAAATCGATAGAAATAAAGAACGAGGACGGTAATTTTTTTTTCAATCGCATCACATACTTATCCTAAGAATGATTGATCTTATTGATAGGCCATGAGATTGATGTCACAATCTAATGGCAACTTACCCGAATAACTTTCATTCGCTTCCACGATGCCAGCAACAGTTGACACTGATACGGAGACAGGACTATCGAGCCTTTGAATGCAGCACAACACGAAACTTTTGAACAACAATGTCTATATCAATGTCAACTTATCACTTGGGAGTGTTTAGTCTTTTTTTTGTGTCGTTCTATTGAAATTTGAATGCTCGCTGACCGTTTGAAATCCCGCCATTAAATACATGCACACACATCATACACCGCACAACAAACCCACCAACCACACACACACACTCACACTCACACACGCACACGCACACGTAAGTACATATGCACAATTGAGCGGAATTTTAAAGAAGACCTATGGGAGTGAATGCAATCCCAAAAAAGGTTGAATCGAAAGGAGAACCTTTAACGCGACTTTGCAGTCCAAAGGACGAGCATGGACTGTGACGTGCCTGTGGCTGTCAGTGCTTATTATGGGCTTTTCTGCGTATATGTGTGTGTGTGTGTGTGTGTGTGTGTCGGAGCAACTGTTGGTCGTGGTGTATCGTATACGATATTCCGAATGCTCGGCTCCATGGTTGGCTCGACAATGTCGTAAAGACTTCGGCTCCATCGTCCATCTATCCAACCATTCTTCGTTTTTCTTTGGCGGTTGTGCAATGTCCTCGTCGTCGGCAGCTGTTTAACTACTTTTTTTTTTCTTTTTTGGGTTAGTTTTTCATGCGCTTGCTTTTCAATGACAAATTGTTGCATCTGCAAGAAGCATGCTTACCCCCTTCCCCCCATGTTTGTTGGTATTGTTGTGGCACGTCAGGGACTTTTGTTGTAGTTTTGAATCAATATTTCTCCATCAGCCGCACACTCACTCTACCTGTCCATTTATTCTGTTTGTCAAATTGTTTAGAGTAATTTTAGCCGTTTCTCAAAGGCAAAACCAAATTCATTTTGTGTACGTGTAAAATGTTCTTAACGCAAAAACATTTTAAATTTATTGCACAACATTCAAGCTGTAAGAAAGAAAAAAAAAAAAAAACTGATAGCGTAAAGTTTAATGGGAAATGTAAATGTTACGCCATTGTATGACAAGCGACAATAAAATAGAATGAAACAAAACAATAAACCGATGGAGAAGCCGATGCCAGGCTCAAGCTCAGTGCAGAGTATCATCAGTATCAGGCGTTAGCCCAGGTCTCGGTCTCGGTCTGGGTCTGGGTCTGGGTTCCTGGTCTCGGTTTCAAAATATATAGGTTGTTGGCCCTGTTTCCTATGCCTCAATTGTGTTTTTCTCCCCCCCCCCTCTTTTGCTTTTATTTGCTGTTATTTTTTCTGCGGCTATGGCCATATTTTACAATAATAATAACAACAACAACCAGCAAGCAAGGACCCCACCAAACAGATACTAGATACAAATACATACATAAATGGGAAGCTGAAAATGAAAGAGTCTAACAATGCGCCTGCTTCTGCTGTTGCTTCTGCTGCGGTGACTTCAGGGTGGCAGGTGTGACAGGTAGAAAAAGGAGGCTCTCTTACAGTTACTGTACTGTTACTGTTACCATTACAAGCCTGCCAGTTACGTACATGGCTAAAACGGCGAAGCCATCGAAGTCGCGTTATGCAGTCAAAGTCACAGTCAGATATTGTATTTCATTCCGTCTCGCTCGATATGTCACACTCTCTATAGGTAAAGATATATTTGTATATGTATATATGAGTTTGGGTGCTCGTCTATGTGTGAGTGCCATAATTCAATTTCAACGCATAGCTCTATGCAACACACACACACATACACAGACAAAGACAGAGATAGAGGCATTGATCTGCCTGTATAGCGTTTTATGTTTTATGCGTGTGACTGAAAAGTTTAACGAGGCATAAACAAACATGGCCAAGGACCAAAAGCTATTGTCGTTTTTAGCTTCTGACAGTTATCATATAAGCGCGAAAGGAATGAATATGAATGAATAAAGGCAGCATAACGGCAGCAGCAAGAGCAGAAGCCCATGATATATTATCGGTGATAACAACAAAATGTATTATGACCAGAAATACACAAACATTGTCAGGATAAGGCTACATCATATCAGTCAGAACTATATACATAGCTTTATCTAAGCTTTATCTTATCCAATTCATTTATAACATTCATTTAGGCATTAGGAAGGGGATTGCTATAGAATAATACCAATCTGTTTGACAAATCCTACTTTGCTAATCGTAAATCTCTGTTTGTATATAATCTGATTTCACTGATTATATCAGAAAAATATATCGTATCTAAGTCGTATCTCTATTTCATAGAATTGGTTAAAAACAATTAAAATACAATTCAAAGCAACAGAAATGAGTAAGAATTATTGTATCTTACAAGTTTTGATAACATTTCAAAATAAATTAAATTTTCAGTAATACTATTTTTAGAAAACCATTCATTGTGGTTTTGCGAGTTTTATACCTAATGACAGCGCAGGATTTACCTTTTTATAAAAATAGACCAGACATTTGGGATTTATCCCTATTGAGCGGAATAAATTAAAAAAAAAAAAAAATCAAATGACTGTATAAATGTAAAATCACAATTAATTGTGACTAACTGTTTCAACACACACAAAAAAAATATCTTACACACAAAATGCATACAAAATTGGCTTAAAAATGCATAAGCAAATTAGCGTTGACATTCTTATGTGTGAGGTTGGCAACTGGTGTGCCCAGGGCCACATCCTTTTCTATATAAACCATATGTTTTCGTCATATGCAATTTCCAAAGCAATTAACCTCTACGCTCCGCTGGTTGGAGTTAACATGCTTACCTTCACAACTTGTGAGTTTGTGATGGTTGCTGCTTGGTTTATTGGTGTTGGCATTTGGATTGAGGGTGTATATTTATATATATATATGGTTGTAAGTGTATGTGTGTGTGTGTAGATGTTGTACCAAACCAGATTGAGTTTTGTCGCGCTTCGAACTAACTGGAAAATTCAATCAACGAGTATTTGACGCTGTCTCCTTCCACCAAGTGAGACCAAACATGACCATAGGAAATCAGCTATAGTATTTGCAATACGGTTTGAGGCTATCCTGGTGCTTTTTGTTAATTGAATTTGTTTGTTTGACACTCTCAAAACTGATTGTATGACACTAAAAACTCAACAACATCGAATACAAGGTGAAGGGAGAATGAAAATTGATTTAAATATTAAGTATACGCAGCATATGCCATGCTGTTATTAAGTTATTAACTATAATGAGGCAATTCAATAACTTGACAGGATCAACAATTACAACTTTGGCCCCATTGTTCCAATTGAATTTCATTTAAAATCTCGTTAGGCTCGTTACACGAGTATCGCTGGCGTTTAATAAATATGTTAACCTACTTAAAATACAATCAATATGGTGTGTTCCATTAAATGAATACCCAAATTTTACACATGGAAAATTTGTTATGCCGTTGGGTATTTCGCTAAAATCTTGGATATTTACAATAAAGAAAGGTTTAACTAAATGCTAATTCATTTAAATTGTTTTATGGATTTTTCTTTACTTAAAAATCAGTTAAAATTTTGGAGTATTTGCATGGTGGAATATATAAAAATTTTTGTGTGTACACACAATCAATTGAACGGCTTAAGTGAAAAATAATGGAAAAGACGCGAATTGCCTGATGGACATGTCTATATGTATATGCTTCTCTTTCTGCTGTTGAGCATTTGATGGAATAAAACTCAATCAGTTTAAGAGTAAATTGAAAATAAAAGACAAAGGTCGGACTTGGTCTGTTAGCTATCAATGCATGAGTTCATTCTATTTTCTCTTGGTCGTTTTTTTTTAATTGATGTTCTTTGCTCTGATTGATTTTCCACATGTTAGCCGCTAGGTGGATTAAATAAAAGCATTTTTAATTTGGAACAAGATGGGCGGAAAACTTTTAAAATTTCCCTTACACACACCTAACGTTGGTAATATAACAATTGAAATTGAATGCCAATTATGTTGGCATGCAACTAGTTGGACCTGTCAATGCAGCGCCCAGTTATAATATTTCAGCTGCGTAAGCAAAAGAGAACCAAAGAACACACACACACAGGGACAGAAGCAGCGATAGGGATAGAATACGTTGAATGGTTGGCTGGCATCAAGGCTTTTGCCAATTTTGTTATGCCACTTTCAATTTTCATCTCTTCTTCAGCTGTTTTTCTCTTGGTTTTTTTTTTATTCCGTGTTTTTTTTTCTATGGTTTTTTTTTTGTTCTACTTGTTTTGATGATGCCTGCGGCACGTACTAGCTGCCGTTCTCTGGTTATATCAGTTGGGCAACTTGTCAGGCTTGCATGAGGCAAGGATGAGAGTGTGTTGAAAGCATGCATCATCATCAAGCGGCATCGTCGGCATTTGCCATCATGTTGAAAATATAATTAAAGTTTATGACAGTTATCTTTTGGCCAACAATGAATAAATGTCACTGTGTGTGTGTGTGTGTGCGTGTCTCTCTGTGTGTGAGTGATTAATGGCAGCGGATTTAGTAAAAAAAAAAAAAAAAAAAATACACAAAAAGATTCTACGAAAGAAGAAAAAAAAATGAAGACAGGAAATACCAACAGCTGACTCAAGGATACACGGCTGGTCAACTGCTTGTCCAATCGATTTCTACTTAGTTTATTATGCTTTTGAATTTATAAGCTCTCAATCTGCTGCTGCTTGCCAACGTTTCCTGCTTCTCATCATGGCCAATAAAATCAATTAGTTCATTATGAAATTTTAACGCCTCTTTTAATTAGGATTATAATCATCAATAATATTGTGAATTTGCACACCACAAAGATATGGCCTAAATTCATATCACAAAATACAATAGGACTTGAACCCACACCCGATCCATCATCGATTTGCCAGAGCATCTATTTAGAGATGGAATTTGAATAAACAGAAATAACTTTTCGAAATGCGGTTAGTACGGGTTTTGGTGGTCGCAATCCAACAAAATGTTTCGCAATTCACATATTCACTTGAAAAACGCCAAATAAATTCAAATTAAATTCTCAACAATTAGATATTGCGTTGGAATTGATAAATTTAAACGGTGATTTAGTATGAAAAGTCATTTTTCTTTGACCAAAAACATTAAACTTTTCTCCCTTTATCTATGAACCATATACATTAAATTTTATTGTTTTAATAGTAACATTCATTTTGTTACATTTTTTTTCTTACACTTTCATTTGTGTCAGTTACAATTTCCCATGGACCCAGAGACGCGATTGTTAAGCCACATCAACTCTTTGTTTGCCAAGTCTCCTTTGTCTTGGGGCTGCCTTTCAGATGCAATTTTCAATTGCAGCAGCAGCAGCAGCCGAAGCAAGAGCAGGTTAGCAAGTTTTGTTAATTAAACAATCTCTTGGAAATTAGACAAAGTCAGAGTAGTAATTAGAACTGACAGCTCATCCAGCAAACCTCAAATACACATGAATAGCAGCTGTTCGGGCAAAGATTTTCATCGTTAATTGCCTTGCCGTTGTGTTGCCAAGTTACCTTGCTGTGACGGCTGCAAGTCGGATTACATGCCATGCGTGGCGTGCCGCGTCGTGGTCTGGCATGGCGCTGCGGCAAAAGGAATTGAACACAGGTGTCCCATGGACTTGTCCTTTGTCGGCAAAGGAAATGCAAAGTCCAATTTGTTGTTCATTTTCAGTTTGTTTTAGCAGTGAGTGCTTTTGCCAAGAGTTGATAAAACTTTTGAGTGTGGCAAAGTAACAACCAAATGTGTAAGTATATAAAACTAAGGATACAATTAGATTACCATGAAAATTCAATTAGAAAATATAAAGCAACGATAGTAACATTTTTTGGTCATGTAGTAAAGCAAGGGATAATTTTATTAAAAGCTGTAGGCATTGACTTTTAGTCAACACTGCGTATGCGCAATGTTTTTGTATATTCTTCTGGACTCTGTATCAGTGTATCTTTCTATATGCATGTAAATACATACATATGTACATATGTGTGTGTGTTGATGTCTATGTTCGTGTGTGTGTTTGTGTGAGTGTTTGTATAAGCCTAGGCAAGTCCTTTTTAACTACAAGGAAATCCTTTTACACCATATTGAGTTTTTGTTTCTCTTGTCGTTCTTGTTATTATTGTTGTTGTTGTTGTTGTTGTAGACGCTTGTGGCGTCCTCATTATGCCAGGCGAAATGATTTAAACGCGCTGCGGTTGCAATTAAGTTTAAATATTTATGCCAACCAGCACAGTAGAGCATCAGCATCAAGTATGTCAACATCAAGGAGCAAACTTTGTATCTCATTTAGAGTGAATTAATAAAAGATTGTATTGAAAGTCAAGCTGAGTGAGTGAAAAGTTCCATAAGGGAAATTAGAAAGTTGTACGAATCTTAAGCAAATTTCACTTTAAATTTTATTCAATTTCGACTCACAAAAATCATTGGCGGAACTAAATGTCTTTGTCTTCGAATCAAACTCAATTGTTATTAAAATATTGACTTTGGCATAGCAAAAACGTTTCTCTTTAGAGTAATTGATGTTTCATTTTTTGTCTTCAATTAACTTTATTCAATCAATAGATTGTTTATTAACAATGCCCTTGGTAAGTAATTGATAAATTTCAGTTTTGCCCAGACCCTAAAAGTAGGCTAAGCAAAATGAGCAAAAAGCCAAAACGGAAAATGTGAAAATGTGCAACTGTAAAAGCAGCCTGAAACTGAAAAACCAAACTTGTGTCCAGTAGTTTGTAGTTGCTGTGTTGTTGATTTCGGAAAACTCCCATAGGTCAAAAATGTCTGTCATGCCATTCCATGCTAGTCGTCTGCAATGGCCGAACACACAAAAAGATTGTTGACAACATGAGCACAAAATTCCTACAACAACTCACAGGCGTAGCCCGAAGCAGGAAACGAAAAGGAATAGAGTAAACTGACCTTGCAAGGACAATGTGACAAATAATGAAATAAGATATCCCAATATGTTTGCTTTATTTCCACAGCGCCCATGGTAAAGGAACTTCTTGATGATGATTTGCATAATTCACATTTAAAAGGACTAAAAAGGACACGTGTGTGTGTGTGTGTTTATCTGTGTGTGAGTGAGTGCTCTCTTGAATGCTGCTTTTGTGGCTTGTGGTTTGAAAAATGTACGTTTTTTTCTTCTTCTTTTTTTTTGTTTAGTTTTTGTTTTCTTTGTCACACGAGGCGTATGCGTAACAAGCACTCCCTGATCCGGACTCACAAGTGGCCTAAAACACAAAATGGCAGCACGTGGACATACAAAAGATTAGTTCAGATTGTCTCATCTCGTCGATTCAATTAACACGCAACGAAACTTCAATCTGCAAACAACAAAAGCAGCAAATTGTAGCCATCACTTTTAATGGGCCATTAAATTTTATGAGTGAAATGCAAATTTTCGATTGCTCTCTGGCATAGATCCAATTCAAAGTGTTATAAAAGATAAAAAATATATTGTATTATATAAATAAAACAATGGATTTTGTTTGAAGAAATTTTTTTGCAGTTTCTTTTTGGAAATTATTTTGTTTGTTTTTCTTTTTAAATCTCCATTTATATAGATAATTTAAGAAGGGTATATTTCTTTTGATAATAAGATAAGAATATATAATTTTTGATAAGAAATTAAATATTGCGATTAAATTCTCAACTTAATATAAAGGCAAGATTCTGTTTCGCTTTTCTTTGCATTTAAATCACTTATTTTGACGAAATTTATAAACTTGATTCCAGCTTGTATGAAACGTATATTTAAAAGAGATTATTATTAAGTTAAATAAGATGATCAAATTAGTATCATTTAAATCTGTTGGCTATGCAGTAAGCTTAAATGTATTACAAACAAATTGATTACGCCAGGGTATAGACGTTTCAGCACGTTTGAGTGTTAGCCGGGATTTCCATATTTTATTTCCTTTTTCATTGAACAATCTGACACATCAAAGACCTGCCGGCTGACAAAAGCACAATTCTTGTAAATATGCGTGCACGATTAAAAACAACAGCAACTAAAAAAGGAAACTCATAAACAAAACACAGCAACGCAAAAAATAAAAAAAAAAAACGAAGAGAAACATTAAAGGGGACGGCTGCGCTTTCAATTGGAAAAAAAAGAGGCAAGGAGCAGCAGCAGCAAAAATATAATGAGTTTTGTTCAATGTGCTCAGAGCCGGGCATGTGATTGCTGGTCATGCGACAGGGCAAAAAGCCGCAGTAACAACAGTTGACACTTTTTGTTCCTGAATGTGGTGCTGTTTGTTTTGCAGCGGGGCTTAAGAGGTGTGATGGAGGAGGGGGGAGGCGACTATAGGGATGGTAAATGTTTGTGTGCTTAAGCAGTATCACACACAGACACACACACATATATATGCACACACCCACACACACACAGCAAACAGGCTGCTGCTGCTTCTGCTGAAAGTCTCATAATGTTGATGGACATTCGCTTTGATTTGCTGTTGCTTGGTGTTCTTGTTGTTGTTGTTGTTGTTTTTCCTCCTGTGGTTTTCCTTTGGCCAGCTAACGACTTGCCAGTTGATGTCATACGTGCGGTCGGTTGCGAGGACAACGACATCATTCTCACCGTTGTCCCTGTTTGCCTTGCTCTCTGACTCCGAGGACGATGCCTGCTTTGTCCTTCCATCCCCTTTCCTATCCAGTGTCTTTGCCATTCACATTGCTTTTGGCAACGCGTTACATTTAAAATCAATTTCATGGCACACACACATACAATATCAAGACCTTTTGTATACGCCCCCTACGTTATCCTCGACACTGGCGACTGAGACACAGAGACACACATGCAAATATAAACATATGCCCAGGTTTGTTTGTGAAGCTTACAAAAAAGGGAAATAACAGTAAGAGAACGACAAAAAAGGAAAATCCTTTTCAGCACTTTTCATTCGAAAGTCTTGCCAAATATTGGGTATAACCAGCAATAAATGCAATTTGCTACATACACTAAAAAAGGCCTAAAGCATTATTTAAATTCAAAAAATAGGTTCCTAGGTATAATCACCAATCAAATAAAGCGGCTTATAATTACTTGTACTTGTACTTGAACCAACTTTAATCATCCACGAGTAGTATTATATTTGAAATATTAAACCAGATAAGAGTATACAATATTCTTGATTTTAAGTACTTTCTTTTTGCGGACTTTTCACTCTAACGACTTGTGTGTGTGTGTATGTTTCTGTACCTGTGCTAGACGAAGGTCATTACTGATAAGCACAGTCCAGGTACCTGTGCTAAAAGGCCGTTAAAGTAAGCTGCTCAATGGAAATAAATGTTTGCCTATGCATAACATTCGTAAGAACTTCCTGTTTCTCTCTTTGATTTGCCATAACGGAAGTGAAATATAATTTCAAGCTGATATTAACTCATTTATTAAGTCAAGATATATACATATGTATATAAAGGTAAAACTTCAATTAAATCGCTGGAAATGTGAAATTTACTTTAAGTTATTATGCAATCTACCAAAACCATCTGCCCTGAGCATAATGCCAAGTGTAATAAAAGTTTTTCGCCGCCTGGCCGTGGCATGAGAAATTATTCATTCGACATTTAAGTGTCTGCCGACACGTGCAATGGTAAAAGTTTTACGCATCTTTTTGCCCTTAGACACACACACACACACACATATACACACACAGAGAGAAGTATATAGTAAACCACAAAAGTAAAGTAAGAGCAACCGAAGACGCTTTCAAATGGCACCTGTCAAATGCAATGTTCACACACCTTAGATGAAAAGTTCTTCGAAAGGAAGAAAAAAAAAAAAACAAACACTCAACAAAATGACAAATTGCAGGCATATCATTTTCTGTTGCATATATTTTTGGACGAATGTATTTGCATATAGAATTTTGATAGTCAAACCAATCGATATTAAGCGAAAGACAGAAAAAAAAACAAAATTTCTTTAACGTTTTTTCTTTTTTTCTTCTCTTTTCGATATGAAAGTGATTTCCTGCCCAATGCCGTCAAACTCCAACAAACTGCCATGATTCCTGTCTGCCATCTTCTGCTTTGGCCCCGCCTCCTCTCTTATCTCTTCTCCACTGGGACAAATTCGCCTTTTTGGTGACACAATTCGTTGGGGAGAAGTTTAGGGAGCTGCATGTCTCAAATATCTTCCGCTTCCGCAGTTTTTGATGTCTTCCTCTGTGGCGTCTGGAGTGTGCCGTTTGGCTGAAGAAGAGTGAAAATAATAACTATGCCACCACCAAATGTTGCAAGCCAAAAAACAAAAAAAAAACCTAAAACGCAAATACATGGCTTTAGTTGCATGTTTGCTAGATAGTTCACCTTGTTTTTCTTACATAAATTTCTTCTCAGCAGCAGCAGCAGCAGCAGCTAGTGCATATTTGATTCACCTTACTTTAGTTTCTGTTTTTCGTTTTGCACACACATTTTTGTGGCCACAAAATTCAACTATGAATGCGATTTCTATGCAAATCCAAGCGGCATGTGTAGGACCGTGTCACGTACATACTTTTAGGACCCCATTCAAAACTCTCTCTGAAGGCAGGCAAAAAAAAAAAAAGAAAAAAAGAAAATATAAAAACTGGGATAACAAATTGCGTTTGAACAAGACAATATTATTGCAAACCCATGACAGAGGAGGCTGTTAACATGAATAAGTCAGTGGTTTGTCGTTTGAATATTTAGACAAATTTCAGATATTGTAGACTGCAGAAAAATAAAAGATCTGAAGCAAATAGATTGGAGGATACAGTGCAATTTGTTCAATTGTTTAAATGTATATACTTGTATATATATAAATTACAATGATTTAACAAAAACTATGACAACCGTTGGTAATTAGTTACAAATTGTAGATCGATTTAACAATCGATCCCTGTTTGACCATGGAATCCTTGTGCAATTGATATTGCAATGTATAACGTCCCAAATGTAAGGCTTCACGTAACTTTTGTCCTATTTCGAGAGCGGCCTCCTCATTGTTACCATTGGCTGTCCAAATTGAAATTTTATTGTTCTTGCCGCGTATATTGACAACAGCGCCACAAATCTCATCGGCATTATCGAATCCCTCGCCAATCAGGCATAGCAACACATCTAGCCATAAGTTATCCAATTCGCTTTTGGAACCCTTATTGACAGTGATAAGCCAGCGACCGCCTTGCTTATTGGCGGCATCTTCCCACATTGGACGTATGCCCTTCTTGAAGAGCGAATAATCGCTACCCATTTTGATTTCAGATGGCGGCTTAATATGATTGTATAGACTCCAGAAATTTTCAACGAAATCGAAACTGGTAATTTCATTTTGCATATCCTCCCAGGATTTGGTGCGATCATTTTCCAAATACCACATGGTCCATGTATTCTGCAATGGATGTTTGATAGGACCTGCCTCATCGACATCTGGCTCTGAAACAGCAGTTGACTCATCTTTTGTATTCTGTTTAGGGGTCACTTCCGTTGTTTCTGTTGGCATCGTCGATTTGTTATTGGAAGAGGCTGCATTGCTGCCAGTAGGATTGCCAAAAGTCTTCATTGTTGGTCTGTTATGATGTTCCTACTGCAATGGGATTTAAATTTTAAGATGACAAAACAATTGCATCTTATTGCCTGTACATACCAACGAGAGAGTCTAGTTCCGGGCTATTCAAATATATATATTCTGTATATTCTGTTTTATTTTTCAGTTTTTTTTTTTTTTTTTTTTTTTTTTCTTTTAGTTTTTTTAAGAAACACACACAAACTGCTATGTATGTTTCTTGACTTGACTCTTGTAGAACTTGAAATTCTGAAGTAAAACTCTCAGTAGTTGACAGATTAATTTATGGCAAATAGTGAGACCAAAATAAAATACATTTAATAATTGTAAGAAAAAAAATCGATTATTTTTTCAATTTCAAACTTCTAAGACGCATAAAAATTACTCATACGCAACGTGGTTTCCTTTTAAAGGATGCGACAAATTTCGACGAAATACAAATCAAAAAGCCATGACAAAACACATATATTCAAAGGTTTTTTTTTACAATTTATAGCAAATTGGATCAAAATTTTTGTTGGTTTTTTGTTTTAAAGAATCTTTTGACAGTTTTTGTCGTGGAATAAAAGCAAAAATGTAGTCATATGGCATAGACATCCCGCATATACAGACTGAGTAGGAGAGGCATAGAAGTATATGTATGTTTGTATGTAGAGGTGGAGAGGGTATAACAAAGGAAGCAAAGCTAACATAACAACAAAACCGAACAATTGCTGTCTAAATTCATTGTGTGTCCTTTGTGCTAGAGTGAGAAAAAGAAGAAAGGATCACTTGGAGATAAATGTTTCAACTGAGCGTTTGTGTATGTGTGTGGGTGTTGTATCGCATTTGTGTCAATGCATGTCTATGAATATGGGAATCTACATTGATGCCTCTTTGCCGCATTGTCTGCTGAATATATTGCGGAAATATTGTTCGTGTATACACAAACATTTGAATACACACACACACACACACACACACACCACAGACACACAAAACTTATACATACATATGAAGACGATTGTTTGCAGGCAAACACTTCACTTCACATTACTTTCGGTGGTATGGAAAAGGGGTGGGGAGGGAAGGGGCGGCTATATTGTTGGCTGATGCATGATAGCCGTGCCAGTTGATACAGTTTATTATTATTACCATTCGACTGAATGACTTATGTAGATGACAATGATGAGCACCAAAGTAGATTGTGACATGCGAGAAGATGCCACTATATAAACTAAACTTGCCTCATTATCAGACAAATCAAGTTGTCATATTAAGCTGAGACAGTTGCAAGTAGTCTTGCAATACCCAATTAATGAGAATTTAATTTGACTAGCTATTTGTAACACTCCCAGCAAGAAGTTTATACAAGTATCATTGATATTCAGATAATTGCCTTAATTAATAATACTATACAATAAATCAGCAAAGTGGCCTTCAATTTGATTCGATTTGTTTACATAGAAAATGCATATTTGCTTTAAATTGTGTTAAATACAAATTTGCTGCAATAATTGTCAATTTTAAAGCTCTGAAATTAAATCATCTTTAAATACACTTTCCCTCTATCGTTCTCTTAAGAATTTCCCTAAATAAACCTTAGCATTTTGTCTTAGAAAATCTGTTTAACTGTTTTAAATTTCAACTTTCTTTATTTTTCTTTTATATGCATATAAATAAATCCATTAATCATTAAAGTCAAGGACTATTTGAGCATATTATTGTTCTAAGAAACGCAACGCTTTAGCGATTTGACACAAAATTTGGAACAACAATCTTCAGCCATGGAGCAAACTTTACCATAAGATCGACAAATGTCTGTCATTTTGGTACGTTGTGCCTGTTGATAAAAGTCAGCAAAAATCATATTAATTAGCATTTTAATGTATTAAAATTTAGAACCTGTGTAAGATTATCTGAACGAGGAATCAGGTCAACATCATCGGCATGCCAGAAACCACGTCTAGTTCTAGACATGTCGGCCAAATGCTTTAACGCCCTTTTTTGCTGAAGAGCAAGAGTAGAACATTCTGATGTTTGCAGAAGATTTAACAGGTTTAATAGGAGAATTACAACAGAAATTATACGCAGCATATTGCTTGGCACTTATAATAATCCCACTAACTTGAGCCACTATTATGCAACTTATTTTATAGCATTTGCCATGAGAGAAAAAATAATGAATGTTTAGTTTCTAAAAGTGTTTTGCATTTAAAATTCCTGGTATGACGATAAGAAGTCTAAGGAAAGCAGCAGTTCTAATTAAAGTTAGAAGTTTCTACAAGATTCTTTTGAAACTTAAAACACAAACATAAATTCATATTTTTTCAATTTATTTTTTATTGCAGACATTAGTCATTTATCTTGTTCAGTTTATTGCACATATATATATAGTACTTAAAAGGTACAACGATGGGAATACTTGAGACACAATTCACTACAGCATTCTTCTGCTATCTTACAACTTGCTCCAAGTGCTTTACAATTCTCCGAATACTCTACACGTTTTCTCTGATTTAATAGCAATAGATTAAGGCATTAGATAAATATAGAAAACGTCAAGTTGAGTTTTACCTGTGACAAATTCTTCAACGGTGGGATAACAGCTTCGTTATTTCGTTGCCGAAATTGTGCCAATTCAGATATTTGTGGTGGACCAGGAACAGGATCTCTGTCAGCTAGGTCCATCGAAAATAATGTGGCAAATGTTAATAGCAATATACAGCGATGCATTGTGAAGAAATAAATATGTTTAACTAATTTACATTCACAAGTGAAATCATTTTTATAGGCAAATACCAGAAAGTAGTTTTATATTATTTTGTTTATTTATTAGAAAGCAATTGAAATAACAATTTCAAGCCACCGATTAAGTGGAAAATAGACGATGGCTAAAATCAACAACCGGTGGACTTTGCCAAACACTTTGAACGGCATCGGCAGCAACCAGATTACGCCAATCGGCCACTCCTTTAAATAAATTGAGAAACATATTGGTGAATAAGGCGACTTCGTCAGGATTTAAAGGACGCTGTTGCTGCTGCTGCTGGGGCGGTGAAATCAACGGAAGTCTGGCATCTGAGGCAGGCTTGGCCTCAACCTTTACTTCAGTATGGATCTGTTGATACAATACACACTATATATTTTTTACAGCACTTTATATTAGACAATAGAATTTCACATACAATAGCTCCAAGTAATAGCAATAGAATGGGCAACATTTTTCTATAAACTGAACTGTCCCCTAGAAGGCAGATTGGCTTTTAAGTCTCTACAAATTGTCAACTGAAGCCCGGAGGCCTTTTAATTAATTGTCAAGTATTTCAATTTTGTTTGACATGTTTCAATGTACTATGTTTTTGCCATAGCCATGAAGTTGGAGTACAAAGGGGTTGAGTACATTTGGGTCAAGATGCGTTCGAAGGTAATTGAAATTTATCGTTGTAAATATTTAATGTCAATATGATTGCCGAGATAGCTGACATTGTAAAAGGGAGCAGGGTTTGCTATCCGAACAATCATCACTGTTTGATTACTCCTTCATCTAAATCAGTTAAACTAGTTAATTAACCACATACGATGCGATAAGTTTTCCTATTTTTAATTACACTGCATGCCACTTGTATGATTCTTCAAAATTGGCGAATCATCTTACATTCATCAATACTACACATACATACATGGGTCTTTCGAGAATAGACCACAACAACAGACTTAAATGCGCATCACTCAGTAAATACTGATAAGCATATGTACATCAATATGCAAACATATAGCCGGCATATAAATTTAAAATTATCAATTATTATTATTATTGGTTTGGTTCTATATGATTTCATAAAATGTTTGATAAGTTGCAAGAAAGAATTGTCTAGAAAATAGTTGCATATTTCCATGCAACATTTTTGCACATATGTATCTTGCGAACCTACAAAAGGTATAAAATTAGTATTAGTATATAAAAGTATCATATTATAAAGGTTGGCTAGTTTGTGTACAGCTACATTCAACTGGACTCCAACTAAAATCAAAGTGTTTTAGCGTCCATGAACTAAACTCAAAGCGAACAGCAATAAGCAAAAAGTATACCTATTGGTTGAATGGGTCATTTACCTGTGACAAATTGACACAATTGCCCCTAAATTAAAATTAGCATCAGACTAAGGGAACTTGTATTACCCAGAAGATGGTATAAAACCTAATTCAATTCGTGCCTTGTCACCTTTAAATTGTTGGGCATACAAAGACGAATACTTTTAGCAAATGTATTTAAGAAGAGTTACATTTTCAAATAAAATTTTTAAATACCACGTTTATCAAAGTTTAAATTTAGTTTTTACAGGCCTTTGCAGATTCAAAAAGAATCATTTTTAATAAATCACAATAATTTGTATTGAAACATATTTCATAAAGAATATTTATGGATTCTTGTTATAAGTATTAATCATTTAAATTTTTTGTTAAACACATTTTAAATATTTATTTTTATTAATTTGCGAAAATTTATTATGATTTAAAATATATAATGTTAAACCAGAGTCACTAAGTTATAATTAATATTATCGATTCGAGTCATATATTTAGTTTAGTTGACGCATTTATGTGAATAGAATAGACATCGTTGACTACAGCACTGGTCACTTGTAGAGCACTGCAATATATGATAAAAAAGAGAAATGATATTGAAGTCGACGTTGAAGACCTACTTACCTCTTCGCCAATTTGATGACACTGCCTGGGCTTGGCTGTTGTTGCCAGCTTGTTAACAACAATCTCATATAAACTAGTTGCTTTCTCTTTGCTGTCGCTGGGGCTGGTATTGGTACTGCTGCTGATATTGTTTTCATTGGCTAAAGCCACAATCTGCACCTGGTCTTTAGTTTGCAAAGAATTTGGATTTATATAGGGAAAGGGATATGAATTTCCTCCAGCACAAACATTGTAGAATGGAATACATTTCGCAAAACAACAATCACCATCATGTTCACACTGAAAAACAAAGTGAATACAAAAAATGTTCATTAACTAAAGACAATTGATAAAGTATTGATACTTACATATTCCCAGTTACGTTGACATAGAGGTGGTGAGGGTTTCTCAGTCTGATAAGTAGGTGGAGCTGCAAGGGCAGCGCAAACATATTGATAGGTCATACATTTTCCAGAACAGCATTCCCAATGAGTTTGACACTTTACACATGATAAATATAAGCAAGAAATTGTAAATTTGAAAACCAAAATTCCTAAACTAATTAGCCTACATATCCTCCGTTTTGTTGGCATGAAAGGCTCTTTCCACTAGCCGTATCCTGACGTCCATAGGCCGCAAAACTGCAAGCAAGCAGCAAAAAGGTAATTTGTCCGATCAACATGTCGATGCTTGGAAAGTAAAGCTTTGACTAAAGTCTAGTGGCACTTAACGTTAGCTCTTAACACAACCAAATATAGAGAGATCAAGCGACAGCGAGAGAGAGAGAGAGATACAGAGAAAGAGAGCAAAAGAGAGTGTGAGAAAAAGAGTACAAGAGATGGTGAGCAAGTGGGAAAACAAACCCGCATCGAGAGCACTTCTGAGTAACTTCTGGGCCAAGGACTGCACCCTGACCTGCCGCAAAATCCCTTATCATTCGCACCGTTCTACCCTGGATAGCGTCACTCTCAATGTTTGTGCCGCAGTTGTTGAGTGCTCTGTTTGTTCATCATGACTCTTATACTGCCTACGATCGATCATCAGAAGCGCCCAGCTTATCTTATCGAGCAACATTTTGGGTTATAACCACAGACACAATCGTTTCGGGCATTCAGTTCAGTTTCGGTTGCCAACACGCGCGCGTTTTGTGTTTTTTTTCTCATCGCAATAATGCCGACATCTCGTGCCATAGTATTGTACTGGACTGTGATTCTGACACTACTGACCCTATGGCAGGAATTTGGTTATAATGTTGGTGTTGCAGGAACATTGCCCACTCATCAGCGTCCACTGCGATTGCCCAATGAGACATATCCATTGAGCTATCAATTGCACATCAATAGCACTATACATATGGGCAATTTTCTATTTAACGGAAATGCCACCATTGACATCGAGATTAGACAGTCGACAAACGAAATTGTGCTACACGCAAAGAACTTGAGTGATTTTCGGATTACAGTGCTACGTCTGAATGATGATGCTGCTGCCATTGGCGCCGGCGCCGCCGAATTTGAACTTGTTGATGATCTTACGCACACGTTTGATCCGCATGGCAGTTTTCTAGTTATATATCCATATGAGAATTATCAAGCCTTTGAGGCGGGTCAACGCTATAGAGTCGAAATACTCTATACAGGTGAAATGCAAAAGAAAGCCAGAGGATTGTATTGGATGACCTACGAAAACGAATTGGATAATCGTACTGTGTAAGCGGCAAGTAGCAATTGAAATGATAAGACAACGAGGTAGATGTAGACGAAGACTACGATCAATCAATCACTTATCAATCATGGAGTGCGCGTGTTTTAATTACATAATGCAAAAGTGCATTCAAATCGTTTAGCTCTCACTTTTTTGTTGTTGTTTTTAATGTATATGTATATTTTCTTGAATTACGCTGCATAAGAGAGTAGTAGCTGCTTATCATTTATATGTCTATATAGGGCTTTATCAGGGTATACTCATCGTATACCTACCCCACGCCCACGCGATCAATAGTCATTCAAGATGCGTAAATAGAAAGAGCCACACATAAAATCTTCCACCTAAAAAGTCATGACTGTTACCATAACAACAACAATAACAAGAGAATAGAACTCTCAAGCTACTGCTGACCCTTATCTCTACAGCTGTCCGATAAACATATATAGTGTGTATATATATATATTTATATGTATTTTGTATATAATTCGTAATTATTTGTTGATAGTGTTTGATTTCCACTCAATGAATCGCTCAAAATACATACATACATGTATATATAAGTTTTTTATTTGCTTTGTTTGTTTATTTTGATTCGCCAAAAAAAAAAAAAAAAAAAAATAATAATAAAAAGCTGAGTATAATGAAACCCAATTGTTCTCAAGAAAAATGACCAGAGGGTAAAAACCGATTTAGGGTGACCGGTTGATCTGAATATTGGGTTAGTCCACCATTAACCAGAAAATATACATTTGACGTCAATTAAGTATTTAAACACTGACATACATATACATATGTATATAGGTAAATACATTTATAATATATTCTCATTGACAGATACGTAGCCGCTACACAATCGGAACCCACATATGCACGTATGATCTTTCCGTGCTACGATGAGCCCGCCATTAAATCGAACTTTAGCATCAGGCTAACACATAGTGGCAATTATATAGCCATCTCCAATATGCCAGTTAAAGAATTAATACGTCACAAGTAAGTTGCTAAACTGCCGAAATTAAGTTGTACCTAATATTTTTCACTAATTTCTTTTTAGTGCTGATTTAACAACAACTTCGTTTCTTCCTACACCGCCGATGTCAACGTATTTGGTAGCTTTTGTTATATCCGATTTTGAGCACATCTCCACAAGCTATCGTGGGATAACACAAAGTGTTTACTCATCACCCACATTGAAAGAGAAGGGTCATTATGCCCTCAAGAACGCCGTGTTAACAGTGTCTGCTTTAGAGGATTACTTTAGCATCAGTTATCCATTGGAGAAACTCGATCATGTTGCCTTGAATAAGAATTTTGGAGCGGCTATGGAAAACTGGGGTCTCATCACATACAAAGAGGACAATTTGTTGTCACAGGAGAAGGGGGATTTGTACAAACGTGTAAAGGATAAGATAACACAAAATCACGAGATAGTCCATCAATGGTTTGGTAATCTTGTATCACCCGAATGGTGGTCTTACGCTTGGATGAATGAGGGTTTTGCTTCATACTTTTCCTATGTGATCACCGATATGGTAAGTGCTATTTAAGCAAAATTAAGATTTAGTTTAAATTTATGTATCTACCTTTTGGTCTCTCTTGTCAGCTATATCCCGAGCTTAAGGTCATGGATTTTTTTGCCGACTCTGAGGCTGATCGTGCCTATAGCTACAATAGTTTTCTCGATGTTCGACCAATGACTTCCTATGTGGAAACAGAAGCGGATATTATCAGTGCCTTTGATATTATCACATATAAACGTGCTGCTTGTGTAATTAAAATGTTTCATCATGCCTTCCATCGAAAGACCTTTGTGAGTGGCATTAGTGGATTTCTTAGCAAATAGTAAGTATAAATGTGGGGCCCAGTGAACTGTACCTTTGCAATTGATGGTCCAAAGTCTGTCTGTACTTCTTTCAGCCAATACAATGTGTCCAATGAGCTGAATCTGTTCGATTGTCTGCAAACAGCAGTACTTCAGGACGGTCAGTTTCCACACCAATCATGGGTACATAAAGTGCGTGAAATAATGCTATCATGGACACACAGCGAATGGATGCCAATTGTATCTGTGATACGTAATTATGACAATAACACAATAACATTTCGTCAGCGTTCGATCCATTCGAAAAGCGAACACTGGTGGATACCCTTGAATTTTGCTACCACCCAGCAGCCGAGCTTTGAGCAGACACATGCCGAATACTTTATGCCACCACAGACGCAACATACGATTAGCCTGGAGGAGTTGAAGCTTCAGCTTAATGGGAGTGATTGGTTGATTGTTAACAAACAGCAGACAGGATTCTATCATGTGCATTATGATAATGAAAATCTGAAGGCTATTGCTCGACAATTGCAGACAGATCATACACAAATACATCCTGTGAATCGAGCCGCATTGTTTCAGGATATAACATCTTTAATAGAGCACAATGAGATTGAATCAATGAATGTGGTCTTTGAAATGCTCAAGTATATGGAATTTGAACAGGATCTGAGGCCTTGGAAAAGTGTTTCGGACACAATACCGATTCTGCAAAAGAATTTATTTGGCACCTCATCCTACACAATGTTTATGCAATTCGTAAGACGTCTGGTCACTCCCATGTTTAAGAGCCTCTTTGTGGAGACAAACGGAGGAGAGGTTAACGAAACTGTTTTTGAAACCGGCGATCAAATAATGCAGATAGCTTGTGCAGTAGATTTAACCGACTGCCTGGATTACACCCATCGGCAGGCAATGGAATACTTTTTCAATAAGGTCCACATTGAGAACTACAACATATACGACACTATGCTCTGCTTCGGTACAAAATATTTAAATGATGATGAGTTTCAACAAGCTTTAAAAATGCTACAGAGTATTGAACGAGAATCTGCCTATGCCGATGATATGCTCTACTCACTCCGGTGCATTCAAAGTCATAGTCACTTACTTCAGTATCTGGAATTTTTAATGGGTGAAAATTCAACTCATCATGCACTTAACGACAATGAGGCTATGATGTATTTACCTTTTCTTTATAAATCAAATTTGGAGGGACGTTCAGTAATTTGGCAATTCATTGATCGTAATTACAAGTTGCTTTGTAGATCGCCCACATTTGTAGAACATTTTAATGAGATAGCCGAGTTTCTGCCCCAACATCAGAGACCTTACGTAAGTTCAAGATATTTGAAATGTATTTTGCTTAAGACTTAAATCTTTATAATTATTACTTTCAGTTTGACACATTACGTGAAAAAATTGCTACTCATTTGCGGCACGAAAGTCTAAATTCAAGAAACATTCTCATCAGCAGCAATTCCAATAACGTGGGCAAAAAGATGCGAAATGGTGAACTATTTTTGGAGAAATTCGAACAGGAGATACATAAATGGCTCCTAAACGAGATACCTCAGTCGGAAGATGTGTTTGCAGCATCTCTAAGTGTTAGCAATGGGTCCAGTCGATCGGAAGGTGTTTTACAGACAGCCAATCGTCTGGTCCAAAGGGCATTGCATTCTAATACACTGTGGAGCATAACTATAAGCGCACCCCCCTTTTTTAGTGTAGCGTTTAAAATAGAAGGAATAACGGAAAAGTGTAAATGAGGAATTAAAGATAATTGAAAATACATTTATTTGAGATCAAAACAAAAACAGCAATAATAACGGTACTTTTGATTTCTTCAAAAATGTTGTTTTTGGACTGGTGCATAACTATAAGCGCACTTAGAAAAAGTTAGAATTAAGTCTTATTCTTATTACTAACTATTTAGATCTTATTTTTTTTTTTGGTTTAATAATGAGTATACCCTCCATTATTTTGGATTAGTTCGAACAAGCGATTGGGCATACTGGAAATCAAATTTTCAAGGGTGTTTGTTGGAATTAGTTCCCAAGCCCTTATAACGGCGGCCTTCAGCTCTCGTATTGTGTCGTATTGCTTGTTTTTGTCGTAGATAGACCGCACCAGGATACCCCATAGGTTCTCCATTGGATTTAGGTCGGGGGAGCACGATGGCCATGTTAAAACGTCAATTTTCTTCGTCGCTAACCACTGTAATGTTTGCCGGCTTCGATGCACAGCGGCATTATCCTGCTGGAATACCCACTTCCTTGCTCCTCTTCTGTTTATCACCGGCAACAAGTTCATTTGCAACACTTCCACATACTCTGTAGAGTTCATTCGGGTGCTGGGAAATGCCAATTCCAAGCAGCCATTAATGGAAAATGCACCCCAGACCATAAGAGAACCGCCTCCGAAGTTTCTCTTTGAGAAATATCGTGGATCCTTTCGCAAATCCCTCCAATATCCATTGAAGCCATCGGGACCATCCAAATTAAACTTTTTTTCGTCAGAAAAAAATAGTCTGTAAAAATAAAATAATTAAAATTCCAAACCAACGTACCAAAAATATATTCTTTGTTTTTAGTACATTTTTCCAATCCCTTGCCATATTTATCCTGGCAAATTCCAGGCGTCCAGCAATATGTCGGTCTAGCAACCGAGGTGCTGGTTGAAGCTTTTGTCTTTTTATGACATTTGACTTCTTCAAAACCCTATGAATTGTCCAGCGGGACACACTTTGCCCACACTCATCGGCGATTTCTCGTGCCGTCTTCATCGAGTTGCTGGCAGAACTTATGATCCGTCGCTGTGATCGATCCGAAATTTTTGATTTTGGGCCTCCTGTCTTATTTTTTCCGTAATTTGCTGTATCCTTCAAAAAATTTCTCACAGCACAATCGGAACGACCAATCCGTCTAGCGATCTCCCTTTTGGATAGTCCTTCATCGAAAAGGGCTAGGATTCTCCCTTTCTCCATTTCAGTCAAGTATGCACCACGTGGCATTCTCAAATTTGAGCTTTTAAAAAAATTCTCCAACTTTAATTGATGCGCGCAAGTCGAAAACGAACGAAATAATGAAAGAGTAATAGGTGCGCTTATAGTTATGCACCAGTCCAAAAACAACATTTTTGAAGAAATCAAAAGTACCGTTATTATTGCTGTTTTTGTTTTGATCTCAAATAAATGTATTTTCAATTATCTTTAATTCCTCATTTACACTTTTCCGTTATTCCTTCTATTTTAAACGCTACACTAAAAAAGGGGGGTGCGCTTATAGTTATGCTCCACAGTGTATATTATAATAGTGCTCAGTGTATAATAATTACAAAATAAATTAATTCGTATAGAAAATTAAACAATAAGTAAACCAAACATGTTTCCATTAAGAATACTACTTGACAACCGCAGCTTAAACAAATCTTTAAACTGTTTGGCCGGCCTGTTCTCTGAGTCTTTAGACACAAAGTATTTATACTCCCCTTAATGAATGTTTCTATAAATATGACAGACAAATGAAATAAGCGAGAAAGGTTAGATGCGAACCAAGAATATGTCCTTGTATCCTTAATGATACGCATAAAATTTCAAGATCAATTTTTAATAGCTAGCAATAGTTTAACTATTTTTGTGTAGATTCTACGAAAACTTGCTAAAATTCTAGCAATAAGGGGAACTTTTTTTTGGTTTGGTGTCTTTGACGATAAGACAAAGGCTAAAACAAAGCTATGTCTGATAGGGCAAATCATTATAAACTACGGTTTGTATACACATATGTATGTATTTTAAAATGGAAAGTCATCATCAATGAATTATAAATTAAACGAAAATATAAATAGGCATACATACATATATGCACTCGTATTGTAGTTAGATGTTCCCAGTCATGCACTAAACTTGGCCAAATTAATAAACCGTCTAGAGATAACAAAGCTATTTAAGTAGGCAATCGAACAGTTTTACAGCACCCCAATTGGACAATCACTTATTCCCCCCTTGCTCTTACTCCTAAGCAAATGTGATCACTGTTCAAACAAATTAGCAGAAAATTATTAGTTTTTCTTCGATTCTATGTAGTTTATCGGACAATTGGAATTATCTTTATTGCAAGCGCTCGAAAGGATTAGATATGACAATCTCTATAAATATGCGTCCAGTATGAGCTGCGACAGCATTATACTAAAGTTACGTGCAAAAGTAGCCATCAATATGGCAAAGTGGCTACTTAATTCCTGTCTGCTGCTTCTATTGGGAGCAGTCAGTTTACAGGCTGGACTTATAATCCCCCAAAATGACGTTGAACAAATCGAAACGAAAGGATATCAAGTGATTACGCCACGGTTGGATAATAACAGTCCGGACAACTATAGATTACCAAATAATACGATACCCGTGTCCTATAATGTTGAACTGTGGACAAATATCCATCAGGGTGATACCAACTTCAATGGCACAGTTAAAATCGATATACAGGTTGTTGAGGAATCGGTTAACATTACATTGCATGCACGTCAGACATCAAATTTTGTAGCAACAATTATCGATAGAGATAATGCAACTGCTGAGGAAATTAATCTGGACGTAGATTCTTCCGATCAAACTCGAGAATTTCTGGTCCTATCAGCAACTAATGTGACATTTGAGGCTAATACTAACTGGACTTTGACTATCAAATACACGGGTCTATTACGCAATGACATGGGAGGATTCTATTATTCAAGCTATACTGATGAAAATAACACAGTGCAGTAAGTTATCGACGATTAGTTTTACTGATTACGGTTTAATTTGTATTGACTGTTCTTGCAGTTACTTGGCAACGACCCAGTTTGAAAGCACAAACGCCCGACATGCCTTCCCGTGCTACGATGAGCCCTCTAAACGTGCCACTTTCTCCATAACCATTAAGCATGATCCATCCTACACAGCCATCAGCAACATGCCCGTCAATGAGACTGCTATCAGCTCTGGTGTTACCGCTTTTCAAACTACGCCCATAATGTCCACCTATTTGGTGGCATTCATTGTCTCGGACTTTGAATCGACCGGCGGAGAACTGAATGGACTGCCTCAGCGCGTATTCTCTCGTAAGGGCAAACAAGATCAACAGGAATGGGCTCTATGGTCAGGTCTAGTTGTGGAATCAAGTCTAGCTTCATACTTTGGAGTTCCCTTTGCATTACCAAAACTGGATCAGGCAGGAATCCCTGATTTCTCAGCCGGTGCCATGGAAAACTGGGGTCTGGCTACCTATAGGGAACAATATATGTGGTGGACAAAAGAGGAATCTACCATCAATCTTAAGACGAACATAGCTAACATTATTGGACATGAGTATACTCACATGTGGTTCGGCGATTTGGTATCGGTCAAATGGTGGACATACTTATGGCAAAAGGAGGGCTTTGCCACATTATTCTCTTATGAATCGAATGATATTGCATTCCCCGAATGGGACACATACCAGATCTTCCATGTGAACGACTATCACAGTGCATTGATGAATGATGCCGGCGAAACCGCGGTGCCCATGACACATTATGTTCAGACGCCAAATGAAATATCGGGTCGTTATAATACATATTCGTATGCCAAGCCAGCCAGTGTGTTATACAGCTTCAAGAATGCATGGACCGATAAGGTTTTCCGTCTGGGTGTACACAAATACCTCGATGAGCAGTAAGTCAGATGGCAAAGTGTGAAATTACTTTTTGTGTGAAATTAATTGGAATTTTTTTTTAGTAAATTCACATCGTGCGATGAATGGGATTTGTTTGCTTCATTCCAAGATGCAGCCGATGAATTGAAGTTTACTCTACCCGCAACAGTTGCCGACATCTTCTCCTCTTGGTCACATCAGGCTGGTTATCCACTGCTTACTGTGGAGCGCAACTACGACAACGGTGGTTTCACCGTGAAGCAGCAACGCTATGTCGAGGATAAGGATGCAACCAATGACAAGACTTGGTATGTGCCCATTAATTTTGTAACTGCATCCAATTCGGATTATCGCAATACAAGCGCCTCACATTATTTGCTTAATGTGACACAGACAACGATCGATGCCCAGATAGATAGCAGCGACTTTTTGTTGCTTAACAAACAGTCTGCTTATTATCAGAGAGTTCTTTACGATCAGCAGAACTATGATCTTATTGCTCAAGCACTGTTGGAAACGCCATACAAGTTCCATCCAAGGAATCGCGCTCAATTGATTGCTGAAACATATCGTTTCGTTGCCACTGGGCGTCTAAGTCAATCCACATTCTTACAGATAGTGGCTTATTTGAAAAATGAAGATCAGTATGCACCTTGGTCCTTTGCCAATAGCATTTTCCCAACTTATGACCAATATTTGCGTGGTGACGACCAGTACGAACATTTCCGTTTGTATGTTGTGGAACTGGTTGAAGACATATTCGACAAGATTGGAGTCCACGAATCAACTGGCGAGCATTACCTGAACAAGTATCTTCGAGTGGTACTTATCAATTTGGCCTGCCAAGTGGGTACTCCGGCTTGCTATGAACAAACGCACCAGAAACTTAAGGAATTCCAACAGGATGGTATTGCAATTGAACCTACAATTCGCACCCAAGTCTATTGCGGAGGTCTACGACAGGCGGAGGATTCCACCTTTAATCAAGTCTTGTCAGATCTTTTTGCTTCTAATGTCTCGACCGATCGTTCGCTATTTATCTCATCGCTGGGTTGCTCGCAAACAGCAGAACAGATTGAGAAATTCATTAGCAGTTCCATTGATACTAGCAACAGTTTGACCAATGCCGAGCGCACTACTCTACTCAATGCCGCCTATTCAAGGGGGGAAGTCGGCATCACGGAAAGCCTTAAATTCCTTGAATCGAACTGGGAGGCATATGCCAATGTATACCCAGAATCAACAGGAAAACCATTGGACGCAGCATTGCGTGGTATCGCTACTTATGTAGTTAGTGAGACACAGAAAACTAGGGTAAATATTCTAAGAAAATGTTCTTATTTTCCCACTTGACCATATAACTAATTTATCTATTGAATAGTTGGAAATTCTTGTCGAAGAAGTAAAGGCCAATGGTGCGGATTACGTCAACGATGATTTGAGTACAGTAATTACCAACAGAATAGATGCAAATTTCGCTTGGCTAAATGAACATCGCGATTCAGTGATCAATTGGTTGGTTGCCTACCGCACAAGTGGAAGTTCTGCCTTAACCACATCCTTCACCACAATTATGGCCGCCGCATTGACTCTTTTGTTATGCAAAGTATTTTAAATTAAGATTTTAATAATGAAATTTTAAAATTAATTTTTTAGATTATGAAAATTGCATGCAGAATACAAAGTATTTGAACAAATATTATAACAAACAACAGTTTATTTCATTTCTAATTGTACATATAATCGATTGTAAGAATACGTTTTGATGAAAGGATTTATTTGGAAATCAGTTTCTGATATCACTTAATCAGTTTGCTTAGTTTATTGTTCTATTGTAGTCATCCCGCACTTCATACTTATTAGTCTTATCATGATTCTATGGAATCAATAAAGCCTTGATAAATGGTCTCAATAATTCGATTATCATTGGCACGTCAAAGTATTTACAATACCAGAAATAGTTCATGAAAATGACCAGAAAATCATGTGATGATTGATATCAATCATATTGGTGGTTAACGTAATTATTGGAATGTTCAAGAAACCAAATTCCGTAATCTAATTAAATTTATTGACGGCAAAACAAAATCCTTATCCAATTTGGATATAAAATTCCTGATAAAATAAAGCAAACAGTGAAAGGCATAATTTAGTATTCCATTAAAAAAATTAAAATTCATTTGCAACCGACTTGTTTGTTAAACATCTTCAAAGATTATTTTTTTCCCCCCTCCTTTTTTTTACTTTTAAAGATTTGCAATTTATTTTTAAGCAGGGATTTGTCGTTATTCCAAGGTTTTTGTTTTCAAATTTTTATATTGCAAATTTATGTTTACTGGCTTATACAGAGTTAGTCATCTTTGGGGAATTTTTTGTTAACTTCATTAATTTGAAATTGAAGATTTATGTCTTTGTACTGCATTATCTTGAGATAAGCTAAGGTGCAGATGAGAATGTTTGTTTTTGGTTCGTTTAGAAGTACCACTAACATTGTTTGCCTAATTCATCTATAATTGTAAATTTATTAAGAACTTCAAGAATGGCACTTATACATGGGTAAAATACTAATCCATTATACCTTCAAAATACCAAGTGTACTTGGTCATATCAATTGAAGGTTTGCCTTCACTTATGTCAAAGTCCCTAATTGAAATTGAAGTCTATAAGAGTTTTGCGGTTGCAATGCCCATTGAGATAATTGCCGAAACTAAGGAAACTAAGGATTCTCGACTACTTTATAGCCTACACTCAATTTGGGGTGAAATTTGGGAAGAAAAATCCCATTGAAGATAGATAGATTTTGTTATGTTCTCTTTTAAGTCAATGCCTTTTGTAGAAAATAATGTCTAAAATTCAAATGACTTGCTTATAATAAAAATATCGTAACTTCAGATCATTTCCTTTATAATTTATTAACTTTACTTCAATTTGTTAAATTTTGTAAAATGTTAAATACTATTGTTACAAACATTTTTTGGTCTTTCAACTTTCCATCCTAATTTAATACTGGTTTGCTTTTCAAGGAACGGATTTGTCTTTTAGTATTAAGTCTTTTAGTTGGGGTTTTCTCCCATTTTTGTCTATTGATATATTATTATAATTGACATGCCCAAAATTGTAATAAATTGCTTATAAATTAAGAGCTATAAAGTAACACTAAAAGCTAATACAAGCTCATCTAACGATTTGCTGGTCGCTAAATGGATTATATTTGCGCAATCATAATATACACAATTACATACATTAGCTAAATAGATTAGAAATAGAAAAAATCAGTCATTTTATATATAATCAGAGATCAATTCTTTAATATACAACATACCCGACGAATTTGGTAAAGGTTTGAGTTAACGACAATCGTCTTGATAGGGCTATCTACAATTGCCGCCACTTGTTTATACACACACATAAGATGTGTATTATCTAACTTCAATTTACCTGGTTTTTCAAGTTGGCTAGAACTTTTCTAAATGAAATACAAAGTGCACACGATCCTAAGCCACACACATATGTATAGGTATACGTATTTCAATGGTCAGTTGATTTACTGCATTTGAATTGTTTATGGTGGTTAAAAAACTGCCTAGTCAATTAAGAGTGGGGGGAAAGGGTACAGACAACGTGCAAATTGTGGAATAGATGATTAGAATAATCTTTATACCCAGTGAAAAAGATAAGAGACATGGCCACTTGTCCATAGAAGGCTCGCCTATAAGTGGAAGCTCCTAAGCGTGTAACGATCAGTATTTGTCGAGTTGTCGCCGTGCCGAAAGACAACCAACATGAGTCGCGTTCAGATCTATGGAGCGGCTTTGCTCCTGACCGTGCTGCTGGCAGCAACATCACAGGCAGCTGTGGTACGCACATTTCCACCATTCGAACGTCTCCTGGAGAATCCCAATGCCCGTGTGGCCATAACCCCACGGGCCGATGAGGATAACTACCGTCTGCCCAACGAGACAATTCCCAGCCACTATGACATCGATTTGACCACTAACGTTCATAACAATGGAGAGACCAAATTCACTGGAATCGTTACAATCACTTTGGATGTTGTCACCACAACTAATAAAATTGTGATTCATGCTCGTCAGTTGGAGAATTTCACGGCCTCCATAGCTCGGTCAACTGGTGGAGATACTATCGAACTTGAGCCCACATACGATAATACTGATGGACGCGAGTTCCTCGTACTGTCATCGAAAGATGAAAACTTCAATTTGCCAGCCGATTCAACCTGGTTTTTGACCATCACATACGAAGGAAATCTACGCACAGACAACGGCGGTTTCTATCTCTCCTCTTACACAGATGAAACTGGCGCTACCAAATATTTGGCTACCACCCAATTTGAGAGTACCGATGCCCGTCATGCATTCCCATGCTACGATGAGCCCTCAAAGCGTGCCACTTTCAACATTACGATTAGGCACGATCCATCTTATAATGCCATTAGCAATATGCCAGTCGATGAAACCAGGACCGAATCCGGTGTCACTGCCTTCAAGACTACTGTGAATATGCCCACTTATTTGGTTGCTTTCATTGTTTCCGAATTCGTGTTCACGGAGGGTGAACTGAATGGCCTACCTCAGCGTGTTTTCTCTCGCAAGGGTACTGAACATGAGCAAGAATTCGCTTTGACCAATGGAATGCTTGTGGAGAAGCGCTTATCCGATTACTTTGGTGTGCCATTCGCTTTGCCAAAGCTCGATCAGGCTGGTATTCCTGACTTTGCTGCTGGCGCCATGGAGAACTGGGGTCTGGCCACCTATCGTGAGGAATATCTATTGTACAATACTGAGAACTCGACTATTAATACTCAAACAAATATTGCCACTGTTGAGGCTCATGAGGATGCTCATATGTGGTTCGGTGATCTGGTTGCCATTGAATGGTGGAGCTACTTGTGGCTCAAGGAGGGTTTCGCAACACTCTTTGAGAACTTGGCTGTCGATTTGGTAAGATATTCAAATAATTCGTTTTACATCTTATCTTATCTCATGCGTAAAATATCTGTTGATAGGCCTATCCAGAGTGGGACATTTTTCAAACCTTCCATGCTGGCTCTTATCAAAGTGCTTTGATCTATGATGCCAGTCCGAATGCTCGTCCCATGACCTACTTTGTTCAGAAACCCGCCGAAATTGCTCTTCTCTATGACTCTGTGTCGTATGCCAAGGCTGGATCTGTGTTGGATATGTGGCGTCATGCCCTGACCAATACCGTCTTCCAACGTGGTCTTCACAACTATCTAACGATTAAGTAAGTTTAGAGTAAAATATTTGTAATTTCTATGGATAGATTATTGATTGCTTGACTATATTTATTTTAGCCAATACACTGCTGCCAATGAGAGTCATTTGTTTGATGCCATCGCCTTGGCTGCCCGTGAGGAGAACTATGCTGTACCAGCACTTCTTACAGATATGTTGGCTAGCTGGACAAACCAAGGTGGTGTCCCACTTCTAACCGTGGAACGCAACTACACTGATGGTACGATCATTATCAAACAGGAGGCTTACACTAATGACAAGGATTACAACAGTAGCAAACTTTGGTATATACCCTTCAATTTTGCCATTCAATCGAATCCTGATTTCCGCAACACCGAGGCTACTCACTATCTGCTTAAGGAAGCTAACAAAACTATCAACGACACAGGATTGACTGCTGCAGATTGGCTTATTTTGAACAAGCAGAGCACAGGATACTATCGTATTAACTACGACTCTGAGAACTGGCGTCTAATCACTGAAGGTCTAATTGATCGCCCACATAAGATTTCGCCACGTAATCGTGCTCAGTTGATCAGTGATCTGTACCGTTTTGCCACCAGCGGACGTGTGCCACATGCAACATTGTTGAATCTTTTGACCTACTTGCCAAAAGAGGATCAATATGCACCCTGGTCGTCTGTGAACACAGTGATCACATTGTTCAATCGTTATCTTAGCGGAGATTCAGAGTACGAGAACTTCCAATACTTTGTTCGGCAATTGGTTAGCGAACAGTTTGATAAGTTTGGAGTGAATGATCTAAAGGGCGAACAGCATTTGGTTAAGTTCACACGCAATGTACTCATCAACATTGCTTGCCTGAGTGGTCTAGACAGCTGTTTAACTGAGACCACAGCGAAATTGCAGGCTCTTGTTGATGATGGCACAGCCATTGAACCCAATTTGCAGTCCCAAGTCTACTGCAACGGTCTAAAGAAGGCCAGTGATGAAGTCTTCGACTTTGTGTACAACAAACTTATGGATTCCAATGATCAGGCCGAACGTCGTTTGCTTATCTTAGCACTGGGCTGTGCAGGAGATGCTAACCAATTGAAAAAGTTCGTATCGAGCAGCATTGACGAAAGCAATGGCCTTCGTACCCAAGAGCGTTACACACTCCTTAGCCCCACCTATTCCCGCGGCGAAGTTGGTCTACTGACCTCCATTGAGTTTTTATTGGAAAACTGGGAGGAATACGGTTCATTGAATGCCGGTTTCGGTGGTGTTAATCCACTCCACTCTGATATTGTGTCCATGTCTGCCTATGTGGTAAACGAGAATCAGAAAGCAAAACTCCAGGAACTTGTAGATGCTGTTGAGGGATCTGAATATGTTTCAGACACTCTGCAAGGTAGTGTTGACGCCAATGTCAATGCTAATACCGCGTGGTTGACCGAAAACCGGGAACCACTTATGACTTGGGTCTCCAGTTATCGCGCCGGAAGCGCTGCCCTGAGCACATCCATTTTTGCATTGGTCCTGTGCCTTTTAACCGCTAAATTGTTGTAGATCTTAAGTCCATTCTAGGGTTAGCCATAAAAATAACAACTATTCAAATAAAAATTTTATAATATCCTTGACAATACACCACTACATTGTTAATTCACCTCTGCCAAAGTGAAATTAACGGTACTCGAACATTTAATAGCTTCGAGATGACTTGCTAATATGGGCAAATTTCCAGATCTTTGTATAAAATTAAGTTCCAACACTCATTTAGAGTACTGCTGCTGACTGTCCTTCTCTTTCCTTTAAAGTTTAAACAGTCCGAGGCAACAAAAGTCAACAACAATTGGTATCATAAAAAACAACATCAAAATTGCCCTCATGCCGTTTGTAAGTTGTTGATAATAAGGCACTCAACCAACAATCAGAGATTGGCTAATCAATGAATGACGGTTCAGCGGCATATTTATTACTAAATGAAATCAAGAATTTAAACTCACAATTTTCGGTTGTTAACCGAAAAAAAATTATACAAGAACTTTAAATTCATTCAGATTAATAATGACGATTTATTCTTAAAAATAACAAATGGAAATCTGCAGTTTGTTTTAAATTTTTTGCATTACGCTTTATGGAAATGACTGTCGGGTATAAACAAAGATAATGCTGGTTGATTGAAGTAAGTATAATAAAAAATAAAAGGAATATTAGTTAACATGTGTGCTTAAGATACAGTTCTATCTAATAAATGTTAAAACCCAATAAAAAAAAACACGCCGCAAAAAATCTGAATTCCCGAATTGTCTTTTAAAACACATCGATATCAATTTTGTCAAATATTGAATAATTTTTAATGTTATTTGCTAGGACTTAACTCTAAATAATAATAATTAAAACACATGTTAATGAAATTAACGAAAAAATATTTATAATTAATAAATATTTTAATTCAAAGTAATTATCTATTAATTTTGCATTCTCAATCCGAATTCAAACATGGATATAACTAATATGTGGTAGATGAGAAAATCTCAATATTGTTTGTTGTTGTGTTATTATTATTTTTTTTTTTTTTGCTTTTTTTTGCAGGCCACAATTTATGATTGATAAGATTGTGAACGACGAGGGAGATCATAAAATTCTCATATATCCCCATACAAACAAACCGTGTGGGTATATTATATAATGCAATGGTAAATTTCTCGACCATTTTCATGGATTGGTAGCCGATGTCAGAATGCGTAAATCACCGCCGCCGCCATCAAGAATGACTCTTATCGCCGGCGATTGTTGTCGTAATCGCTGCATAATCTATAGTCCAAGCGCACTTTATCTTGACTGAAATAAAAAACTTTAAGGCTGCTGATAAATCCACCAATGGTTTAAATACCAGTTACCATTTGCCAGTTGAATTTAGTTGACAAATTGCGCCCTGAGTGGCGCTTCAAACCGTTTCCGATTATAGAGTCTAGCCGCAGTCTGAATTTTGGTTAAGTTGCTTTAACTGTTGTGCATGTGTGTGTGTGTGTGTTAATAAAGTGAGTGCCTCTCAGTTATATAAGACTGTTCAGTCTTTGTCTGTGGTGAAATACGATCGATTCGATTAAACGATAATTGTATCTTACAGCAGTTAGTATTTGGCCATGTTCTCTCTACGTTTGGTTGTCCTTTTGGCAACCTGCCTAATAGCAGCGACATACGCCACCGAGCTGGAGGATTATAGGCTAAAGGATCACATCAACCCTGTGCATTATAATATTTCCCTGCGACCCTATCTGCTGGATAGTGATAACAATAAGCAATTTACATTCGATGGTGAAGTTTGGATTGAAGTTGTGCCCACAGTGGTCACATCAGAAATCCATTTGCATTCAAAAAATTTAACATATTCTCTTGTGGAATATTGGACAAAGCCAGCAGATGGTTCTACAGTTGCGCCCACAAAAGTTAGCTTTAACCCAGTGAATTCAACAAATGATGATACAAGTATTGTGATTTTAAGTACAACCGCCCCGTTGACCGCCAATCAGGCATACATTTTGCATTTTGTCTACACCGGTTTAATGGAGGACGATATGCATGGCTTCTATCGTAGTTCCTATGTGAATGATAACAATGAGACGAAGTACGTTTTACAATCAGAAACGAATAACTTAAATAATGACTCTTTGATAAATATCTTTTGTTTTTTCTAGATGGATCGGTTCCACACAATTTCAGACAAATCATGCTCGTCGTGTTTTCCCCAGCTTTGATGAGCCGCAATTTAAGGCCACCTTCAATGTGACGCTGAAACGTCACTACACTTATAATACGGCTAGTAACACTAGACTGATTGGTTCCTATCCCGATACAGAGGCGTAAGTTTTTAAACTTGTTTAGCTTTTTTTTTCCTGTTTGAGATTGAGTAAGGTTTTTTTTTTTTTTTGTCTTTGTTGTACAGTGGTTACTACTTGGATGTGTACGGTACCACACCGCATATGTCAACATATCTGTTGGCCTTCCTGGTGTCAGAGTTTAGTTCCCGTCATGACAGCAATTTTAGTGTCCTGTCGCGACCAGAATACTATGCCCAGACGCAATATAGCTTCAATGTGGGTCGCGAAATTTTGGCTGCAATTGGTAACTTTTTGAACTGGAACTATTATGAGCTTGGTAACACAAAGATGGCTATGGCTGCCATACCCGATTTCTCTGCCGGAGCCATGGAGAACTGGGGCCTACTCACCTATAGAGAACGCAGTCTTTTGGTAGACAATAATGTTACAACATTATCCTCTGTTCAGGCTATTGCAGCAGTTGTGGCTCACGAACAGGCTCACATGTGGTTCGGTGATCTGGTCACCTGCAAATGGTGGAGTTATACCTGGCTTAATGAGGGTTTCGCTCGTTATTTCCAATACTTTGGTACTGCTTTTGTTGAAGATCAATGGGAATTGGAGAAACAGTTTGTGGTGGATCAAATTCAAGCTGTAATGGCCATGGATTCCACAAACGCCACCAACCCAATGACCGACAATAATACATATACACCAGCCCATCTCAGTCGCATGTTCAATAGCATTTCCTATAATAAGGGAGCCACTTTCATTCGTATGATCGAACACGCAATGGGTACAGAATCTTTCCAAAAATCTCTGCAAGAGTATCTTCAAAAAAAGTAAGTAAAATTCTTTAAGCTTGATAAAAAAAACAAAAACCCTTATTGATCCCACACAGACATCATCAATCGTCCATACCCGAAGATTTGCTGCAGGCATGGCAGACAAATTGGGCAGCGTCAAGATTTAATGACAGTTCGGAAAACATTTTCAATAGCTTTACCACTCAGGTGGGCTATCCGTTGATCAATGCTGAATTGGCATCCGATGGACTGAGTGTATCTTTCACGCAAAAACGTTTCCTACTCAAGGAAAATGATGGTGCCAATGCCAGTCTTGTCTACACAGTTCCTATTAGCTATGCCACGAACTTGGCCAACAACTTCTTGAATACCACGCCCAAATTTATCTTAAAACCTGGAGTTGCACACACGGAAACATTCTCTTCAGCCCTGACGTGGTTCATTGCCAACGTTCAACAGACTAGTTACTATCGTGTCAACTATACAGAAGCCAACTGGCATGCAATTCACCATGCACTAACTGCTGCCAACTGGAGTAATATTCATGAAATAAATCGCGCTCAGATAGTTGACGATCTGCTTAACCTGGCACGCTCTGGACAGATAACCTATAACCTGACTTTGGACGTACTTGAATATCTGGAGACGGAGACAAACTACATTCCCTGGACATCGGCATTCAATGGTTTCAGTTTCTTGTCCATTCGTCTGGGCACAGATATTGCCAACTTCAACAACTATATTCAGCAGCTGACTTACAAGGCCTACAGTCAGTTGGGCTTCCAGGAATCCTCCACGGACAGTGCCCTGAATATTTATCTACGTACCAAGGTGCTATCCTGGAATTGCCGTTACGGTAATTCTGATTGTGTCAGTCAGGCCAAGAGCTACTTTAACTCCTTGTCAACCGTCCCCAAGAACTTACGTTCTGTCGTCTACTGTGTGGGTTTGCGTGAGGGTGGCAGTGCTGAGTTTGAGGCATTATATCAGAAATTCAAGACCGCAACTGTGGCTACCGAAGAAACTTTGCTGCAGACATCTTTCGGTTGTGTGAAAAACCAGACATTGATCGAGCGAGTCTTCAACTTGGTACTTTCACCCGAGATCCGTAGTCAAGACAAATCCGCAGTGTTGAGCACACTTTACACAGAGAATAATGAGAATGTTGACCCAGTTTTCGCACTGGTAACCGGCAAATATGAAGATCTAGCAGAAGCGTAAGTTGTTTTAACATTTTCATTGTTTTCCAATAATAATAATGTGATTGTTTCTATATCTTTAGAATGGGTGGCTATTCAGCAGTGGCTACTGTAATCTCTAATATTGCTGCACGTTTCACTGAACAAACCCAATATGAGGATCTCAAGAAATTCAATGAGGCAAACGCAAATAAATTCGGTTCATCTAACTCCACTTTATATGCTGCTGAAGCTACAGCACTCGAGAATCTAGAATGGGCCAAAGCCAAATTGGATGTCTTCCGTTCGTATCTGTCTCATCGTAACGGTAGTGCCATGACAAGTGCCTTCAGTGCCCTTACCCTAGTTTTTGTGGCATTGGCAGCTTTGTTGCTGCGCTAGACACAAGAGCCGACAGCTGAGAGCCAAGAGCTCTTGACCAACTAATAAAAGTATTTGTACTCCTATCGCGAACCATGGTCCGCAATTAATAAAACGTGACAAATTTTTTCGATAAGATGTTTTTTTGTAATTATATTGCTTCGTTTATGGCAATCACCGGATAGACGCTCGATCTTTGGGTATAAAGCTAACGGTATAAATTATTAAAATTTACAACTAAATTAACACTCTTTCTATTGCGGTGACTCAATTGATAATCTTAGCAAGGGGATTTCTTTCAAATTAAACACCTGCAGCTATACATAATTTATGGCCATAATTGACAATGAATATACGAGATTTGATAAAGTTAAAAGCCAATATTTTGTTATTCGCTATCAATTAAAAAAATCACCTCACAATTAGTTCATACTGAAAAAAACAGGCGACAATTATCATTTATGTCTTTTCAGATAATCAGTGCATTATATTTTCAAGTAAATACGTTTAAAATTAAAGATAAACATACCATAGCAACAATTGGTCTTAAATGAACCTTAACAAGTTAAACATGCCAAACTAAAAACTTTACAGAATATGATTAGATTGTTCAAAAAATCATAATGCATATAACTAAATTTCTACTGTCTAATTTTTTGTAAACAAATTTTGATCTTAAAAGACATTTTTTTTTTAAATTAAATTAAGATTATACCAAGAGTGAAGAAAATTTAAATAACACTGAATTTTCAGCCTGTTAATGCTTACAATGTTTCTGCTTTTGTCTTTGACCATAATTGCACTTTTACTTTAAAAGTTTAAAGCATTAAAGGCTTTTGCGAAACTTAAGTTTGACCGCATTTTTGTATTCTCTAATCCAATATACTTAATTCTAAAAAATTGCCACAGAAAATTGCAAAAATTTCAAATTCATAACACAAAAAAATGTGAGATTCTCTGTAAGTAAACACAGATTTCGTGGCAGTTGCAAAATTTGTTCATTTCATTTGGTTGTTCATTGAGTTATCAATCGTTATGTTAGAATTAAATAGATGTGTACAGTTTGTAATCTAATCTGTGTTGCAAACGAAATCTATTTACGGGGAACTTTTTGGTTTTGTATATTTTGCCATTAACTTGTTTATGCTATTTAGTGGCATTTCAGTACCGTGGTTTCTGTCGACATGAATAGCAGCAGCCGATCACAAGTGTGGCACACAAGGGCATTTTTTTTGCTGTTTTTAATAGGCATCTCTGCAAGTGCCGATTACCGGTTAGAGCGTAATGTAGTGCCAACTTTCTACAATCTAACGCTTAGTCTGCTGTATGATGCTGATAAGCCAACAGCTTATGTAGGTGACGTCAACATAACACTACAGGTGGTCGATTCGACTAGCGAGATTCGTGAAATAACTCTACATGCAGATACTCTAGAAATCGTATTATGTCAACTCTATAATGATTCGGGTGATCTGTTGGAGACTCCCACAGATTTTCAAGCAAATACAGAGACACAACAATTAAGAATTCCTCTTACACACTTCCTAGAGCCTAACAGGAACTATATTTTGCATTTTAAATTCAATGGACAAATCAGAACTGATTTGGCTGGCTTATTTTCGGCAAGTTATGTGAATGCAGAAAATGGAACAATTAAATGGCTCGGCGTTACACAAATGCAACGTTTAAATGCCCGTCTGGTTTTCCCCTGTTTTGACGAGCCTTCATTCAAGGCCGAATTCCAATTACATATTGGCAGACCAGCAGCTTATAATACCATTAGCAACACCAAATTGCTGAGCACCAGAAATGAGAGGTGTGTTAAACCAAAAAAAAAAAATAAATAAAAATAAGAGAAGGAAAACATAATATATTTTTAATATTTTCAGTAATCGTTGTGTGGATCATTTCGAGGTGACGCCCAAAATGTCCACCTATCTCTTGGCTTTTATTGTATCTGAGTATACGGCTCGCGGTAATGAAAGTGAATTTACTGTAGTATCACGGCCAGAGTACTACAATAAGACCAAGTTCAGCTATGAAGTCGGCTCTATGGTTTTGCCTGCCTTTAATGAACTATTTCAGCAACCTTATAAAGAATTGGGAAACGAGATTCTACAGTATGCTACTTCACCGCGCTTTCCCCACAATGGCATGGAAAACTGGGGTCTAATAATTTACAGGTTACTAAATATTTAATTGAACTTTAAACCACAATAATTCCGTTGGATTTTAATTTTATAGCGACGCAGTTCTGGTGCAAGAACCAGGCTATACAGATGGCTGGTCAGATAAGGAAGTTACCATTCGTATAATAGCCCATGAGACATCTCATATGTGGTTTGGCGATAGTGTTACATTTTCTTGGTGGAGCTACTTTTGGCTTAATGAAGCTTTTGCCCGCTACTATGAATATTTCATGGCTCACATGGTAAGAATGCAATTCTCTATAAAAATCCTTTTTGATTTTACGATTCTTATAATTTTAGCTGTATCCAGAATATCAATTGGATCAACAATTTGTTGTGCGACAACTACAACTCATCTTTGCCACGGATGCAGCCAATAGTACCCAGCCCATGACTAGTCCGGAAGATATTGTCCAAACACCAAAACAAATTGGCAACAAATTCAGTAGCATTGCCTATGCAAAAGGAGCGAGCATTGTGCGAATGTGGCGCAATGCCATGGGGCATGACAACTTTGATGCCGCCATCAGAGACTACCTCACGGAGCAGTAAGTTTATGAAACATTCTGAATCATTTGAATCATTTATGCACTCTTTATTTTTTCTACCCAGCCGTTGGGGCAATACTGAACCTCAGGACTTGTTTTACCATCTCAAACAATACTGGCCAGTGAAATCAGAACTCGTCAATTTAGATCAGTTCTTATACGATTTTACTGAGCAAGTGGGCTTCCCGATGATTGTGGTGAATGCCAGTTTAGAGAATAGGAGAATAAGGGTAGAGCAAAATCGGTTTTTACTTAATCCTGGTGATGGCAGCGATCCAAATATCCGATACACTATTCCCATTACATACACCACAAATCTGGCACCTGATTTCCAGAATCTAACTCCCATCGGTTACTTCAGCAAGGTCGTTGATGTATATGAAATATGGTTTGAAGAAGCCATTGATTGGATCGTCTTCAACTTGAAGCAATCCAACTACTATCGGGTTTTCTATGATGCACCGCTTCTAAACAGCCTTCAGTTGGCATTGGCCAAGTCAGACCACAGCGGTGTCGCAGTAGAGAATCGAGCTCAGATTGTGGATGATCTTTTCAATTTCGCCCGTGTTGGATATGTCGACTATGAAGAGGTGTTTCAGTTTATTGAATATTTAAGCCTGGAAGTCGAATTCATTCCGTGGTATTCAGCATACCAATCACTTCAATTGGTGGCAAATCGTCTAACTCCAGATCAACTGCCCAACTTTGCCAAATATCTGAGTGATATAACCTCAGCAGTGTTTGCAAAATTGGGAGCCTCTGGTAAGAACACCGATTCTGTTCTCGATGTCTACAATCGGGAGATGCAGGTATCATGGCTTTGCAAATATCAGATTAAATCTTGTCAGGACCAAGTGCTAGATGTGTTCCTGAACAACTTCCAGAAACCAATTCCCGATTATCGTGAGACCTTTTATTGTGCAGCTGCCAGAATAGAAGGTTACATTGAGATTTTGAAGCTGTATAGGGAGGAAACTTATCCCAGTGAACAGGATCTTCTTTGGCGTGCTGCCAGCTGCACTCGGAACTACACTGGACACTATCAGAGCGAGATTTTGAGCAGTAATAGGACTGTGGCACAGAAGAAAACAGCCATTTCCCAAATGTATCAACAGAATCCCGACCTAGTTACTCCCATTTTCATTATGCTAAGCGAGAATATTACACAGTTGAATGAGGCGTAAGTACGAATTTAGTAACTATAAAAGATCAATTTCAAAGATTCTTTTTATTTTCCAGTCTTGATAGCTGGTCGGAAACTGCCCAAGTGATAAGCAATTTGGCGGATTACTTCACCACCCGCGAACAGCATCAATTGCTGTCCGATTTCTATGACGAGAATCATCTGCTCTTTGGCACTTCGGCAGATACTCTAATTACGGCTCTGAATACGGTTGAGAGCAACTTGCAGTGGGCCCAACAGCGTTTGGGTCGTCTTGTGAATTATCTCAGCCTAAGGAATGGCAGTTCTGGCAGCCAGTCAATGGTGCCTCTATATATGGTTTTGTTTTCGACCATAATTGGAGTTTTACTTACTGTCAATTTTAATTAAAATTAATTTTACTACTTTATTCTGTAATTACTCATCCAACTTTCTGCCTTTTGAAATTCGACAATCACACCGACATGCATTATCATTTCATTTGTAAAGTTGTTCCCCTTAAGAGTTAAGACAATATTTTATAACTGGCATACATATAAAATTACATAAGGAAAGATCGCTTCCATTGTATTTTATGGGTCTTGTGTTATCCGTTGACATGTTGTTGAGATTTTAATCTAATCATCAACTGATTTTAAAGCTTTATTAATTTGTTCTTAAACCATTTTGCAAATAAAAACTTAGTATTGAATCTGCGGTCGACATGAAGAGTTTTAGAATTCAATTTTGGTTATTCGCGACTTTCGTGCTGCTCTTTGTAAGCTTAAGTTTGAGTCTCGATTATCGGCTGGAACGCAATGTGGTGCCTTCATTCTACAATTTGACAATCAGACTTTTGGCTGACGAAACTAAGCCAAACAGTTTTAACGGTGATGTCAGCATTACTTTGCAGGCAGTGAAAACCGAAGAATATATAAAGGAAATCACACTTCATTCAGATGCCCTTGAGATACAAGAATGCCTATTTTACAACGAGTCTGGTGTCCTGATAGAGACAATTGCTGCCAATCAAATGACACAGGACACAATAACACAGAAATTAAGTGTTTCTCTAGAAGAGGCATTGGAGTTAAATAAAAATTACACAATTCGATTTAAGTACTCTGGTACTTTAGGTTCCGGAGTGGAGGGATTATTTGCCACAACGTACATTGAGGATGGTTCTGGAATAGTGAAATCCATATACCTCACACACATGCAAGCGATAAATGCCCGTTTAGTGTTTCCTTGTTTCGATGAGCCTGCTTTCAAGGCTAAGTTTCAATTGCATATAGAACGACCAAGCGGCTATAATGCAATTACCAACACGAAGCTAATTAACTCGTTACAAGAAAGGTAGCTATGAATGGCCAATCTGTACCTTTTAACTTATCTGGAATTTTTAAATTTTATGACTTACTAGCAACAATCGCCATCTGGATCATTTTGAGGTGACACCTGTAATGTCCACTTATCTGCTGGCTTTCATTGTCTCCGAGTATACGGCCCGTGGAAATGAAAGTGACTTTGCCGTAATATCAAGACCTGAGTTCTATGACAACACAGAGTTTAGCTATAATGTAGGAGAGAGAGTTTTGCCGGTATTCGAGTCACTATTCCAACAAACCTACAAAGAACTAGGCAATGACATTCTACAACATGCCACAACGCCCAGCTTTCGCCACAATACTATGGAGAACTGGGGTCTTATCATCTACAAGTAAGCTCCAACATTGTAAACTATATTCTTTGATTTTTATTTGGGGTGTATTGTTTGGATTTTTGTATGCAGAGATGCAGTTTTGGTAAACAAACCTGGTTACACAGATGGCTGGTCAGATAAAGAATTCACTATTCGCAATATAGTTCACGAGACATCCCATATGTGGTTTGGTAATAGTGTAACCTTATCCTGGTGGAGCCATGTTTGGCTAAATGAGGGTTTTGCTCGTTATTATGAGTTCTTTGTGGCGCACCAGGTAATTAATACTTTTTACAGAATCAAAACGATTTAACAATATTACAATTTCTTTTCAGCTTTATCCCGAGTATCAACTAGACCAACAGTTTGTCGTGCGAAAGCTTCAACATATATTCCCTTCCGATGCCGTAAATACTACCCAGCCCCTGACAAGTCCGGAAGAAAGTATTCAGACGTCTTCAGATATATACTTTAAGTTTGCGAATATTCCATTCGCCAAAGGGGGCAGCATTGTGCGAATGTGGCGCAATGCCATGGGGCATGACAACTTTGATGCCGCCATCAGAGACTACCTCACGGAGCAGTAAGTTTATGAAACATTCTGAATCATTTTCCTTTAATGCACTCTTTATTTTTTCTACCCAGCCGTTGGGGCAACACTGAACCTCAGGATTTGTTTTACCATCTCAAACAATACTGGCCAGTGAAATCAGAACTCGTCAATTTAGATCAGTTCTTATACGATTTTACTGAGCAAGTGGGCTTCCCGATGATTGTGGTGAATGCCAGTTTAGAGAATAGGAGAATAAGGGTAGAGCAAAATCGGTTTTTACTTAATCCTGGTGATGGCAGCGATCCAAATATCCGATACACTATTCCCATTACATACACCACAAATCTGGCACCTGATTTCCAGAATCTAACTCCCATCGGTTACTTCAGCAAGGTCGTTGATGTATATGAAATATGGTTTGAAGAAGCCATTGATTGGATCGTCTTCAACTTGAAGCAATCCAACTACTATCGGGTTTTCTATGATGCACCGCTTCTAAACAGCCTTCAGTTGGCATTGGCCAAGTCAGACCACAGCGGTGTCGCAGTAGAGAATCGAGCTCAGATTGTGGATGATCTTTTCAATTTCGCCCGTGTTGGATATGTCGACTATGAAGAGGTGTTTCAGTTTATTGAATATTTAAGCCTGGAAGTCGAATTCATTCCGTGGTATTCAGCATACCAATCACTTCAATTGGTGGCAAATCGTCTAACTCCAGATCAACTGCCCAACTTTGCCAAATATCTGAGTGATATAACCTCAGCAGTGTTTGCAAAATTGGGAGCCTCTGGTAAGAACACCGATTCTGTTCTCGATGTCTACAATCGGGAGATGCAGGTATCATGGCTTTGCAAATATCAGATTAAATCTTGTCAGGACCAAGTGCTAGATGTGTTCCTGAACAACTTCCAGAAACCAATTCCCGATTATCGTGAGACCTTTTATTGTGCAGCTGCCAGAATAGAAGGTTACATTGAGATTTTGAAGCTGTATAGGGAGGAAACTTATCCCAGTGAACAGGATCTTCTTTGGCGTGCTGCCAGCTGCACTCGGAACTACACTGGACACTATCAGAGCGAGATTTTAAGCAGTAATAGGACTGTGGCACAGAAGAAAACAGCCATATCCCAAATGTATCGACAGAATCCCGACCTAGTTACTCCCATTTTCATTATGCTAAGCGAGAATATTACACAGTTGAATGAGGCGTAAGTACGAATTTAGTAACTATAAAAGATCAATTTCAAAGATTCTTTTTATTTTCCAGTCTTGATAGCTGGTCGGAAACTGCCCAAGTGATAAGCAATTTGGCGGATTACTTCACCACCCGCGAACAGCATCAATTGCTGTCCGATTTCTATGACGAGAATCATCTGCTCTTTGGCACTTCGGCAGATACTCTAATTACGGCTCTGAATACGGTTGAGAGCAACTTGCAGTGGGCCCAACAGCGTTTGGGACGCCTCGTGAATTTCCTCAGCCTGCGGAATGGCGGCGCTGCTACCCAAACGATGGCTTTGCCAGTGGTGGCGCTTTTGCTAGCTCTGATTCTGATTTGTATTTAGTCATAAGTGTACGTAACCTATTCATATATTGAATAAAGAAATGACACATCAGCAAACGCAGCGGGATAAATGCCCTTTTCGTGTACACAATTACTAGGCAAAATGGTGTAGTCAACTCCAGCTTTATTAGGCCATAATTCATTTAGTTGACCAGCCATTAGGGTAACATCCATTGACTGCACAGGCCGACGTTTGGTCTTTCTATAAAAGCCGCAATGAGCGGCATTGGTCGTTTTCTATTTGACGGAACGGAGACCTGACCACAGACCAGAATGCTCCGCCATTTTCTACGCCACGAGAACAACAAACTGTTTGTGCTGATTCTATTATATTGTGTCCTGGTTAGTCTCATAAAGCTGTGCATGGCGCAGGCGGACAACTCATTGGCGCCCAATGATAATGGTAGGAAAGGTAAACCAATTGGTAGTTTAATTTTTGACCATTCTGCGGTTTCCCCTTACAGATATTACGCATTTGGGCGATGATTGTCAAGTAACTCCTGTTATTCACGTACTTCAGTATCCTGGTTGTGTGCCAAAGCCAATACCATCGTTTGCCTGTGTTGGTCGCTGCGCCAGCTACATACAGGTGAGGCTAGGCCAATGCCTAAGTCAATCTCATTTCAATGAATAATCAACTATTACATGTCACCCACAGGTTTCGGGGAGTAAAATTTGGCAAATGGAGCGGTCGTGCATGTGCTGTCAGGAGTCAGGTGAACGCGAGGCAGCTGTTTCCCTATTCTGTCCCAAGGTGAAGCCGGGTGAGCGTAAATTTAAGAAGGTACTTACCAAGGCCCCATTGGAGTGCATGTGTCGTCCTTGTACATCCATCGAGGAATCGGGAATCATTCCGCAAGAGATTGCTGGCTATTCGGATGAGGGTCCACTTAACAATCATTTTCGACGCATTGCCCTGCAATAGAAACCAATTATAGTTTACACATTGATAATCATTTGCTTCTTATAAAATAATATAAATTTCACGCACTTTATTAACTTTTTCTTTTCCATGAGATTTTTTATGGGATTTGCGCTTTTTTACACTTTTGCGGGACTTTACAATGCAGAAAAGAACTTGATGACAAGTCGATTATTTCAAAGTTGGTTCTTACCAACATTAAATTCTCTACGATTTCCAGTTTAGACTTTAAAAAAATTAGCTTGAGCTTAACTGGTGTTGTTATACACATAAGCAATACAAAAGGAAGTTTTATTTTAAATAAGAAATCAAATTGCCGCCACCACACTAGCTATCCCACTCTTGTACTCGGCCATTTTTCTTATTGTGTGACCCTACCATTTAGTTTTAGTCAACAGTTCCTCAACAGCGCCTCAACAGTTGAGCTCCATATATTTACACACGGTCACACTGCTTATGGTTAACATGAACTCAAAATTGAGTAAATCTGTTGATTAACAGCGGCGAATATTTAACATAACAGAGAGCGGCCCGAGCGAATTAAAGAGAGTCGATGCGAAGTGTCTGCACTGAGAGAAAGCATATGGTGAGCGTTTTGTACGTTTGTTTTTCATATATTATATATTTTATATTAACAATATTTCTTGTACAATATAATAAAAATGATGAAATTTTGGCATATTAATGGTCGCTACGTACGCCAAGAAGGAGACGATGGGTATCTGGTCAACTTCATGCGTGGCGTCAAGTATCAACCCGTTTCTCACAGTGAATAAAGAGAGAGTGCAACCATTGAGCCCAACCGATGAGGCGAACTCCGAACACCGTTGATGCCAACTCCGACTTTCGCCGCAACCAACTCCAACATTCGCTTCCAACCACACTGAATATTTTCGCTCATCTAAAATGAAAATTCGCCGCAACACCATCGATAGTGGCTCCACTCGATATCGATAGTTTTGTACATCAAAGTTGTTTAACGGGGGCGGACGCTTTTTTTTATGGTCTCCCGTTATTGTATTATATTTAAATTTAATATAAATGTTCAATGAAAACGTTCGATACGGTGTATTGTGTTTGTGTTTTGTTATGTTTTCGATGCCTGCATATGTATATCTAAAAAACTGTGGAAATGCATTATCGCGGTTCATGAGAATTTGACATTTAATTTTTTGATCGTTGTTATTGTTTTGAATGGCTGGTGGCTAGTGGCTGCTGCAAGAATAACAACAAAGCAACAATATTGGTGGCACTGCAGCGGCAATTCAGATTCTAGGTGCAGGCGTGAGTGTGTGTGTGTGTGTGTGTGTGGGTTTAAATTCGCTTGGCACACCCACCCAAAAAGAAAGAAAAAACGTTAAACCAAAGTAGTCCGAAAAGTAAAACCCACCCCACACTACTTCCCCACTCCTTCTTTGCTCCAGCCAACACGAGTGAGTGTTCGAGAGTGTGTGTGTGTGTGTTGGGCAGGAGCCGGTTTCGCAGTACCAGGTTAATTGACAAAGTAAATACATTCTCAAGTCGCTTTGGAGTGCAGAGATCCTTCGTCATGGCCAGCCCCGTCTCAGTCACAGCATCAGCAGCTAAAACATTGCTTCGACCTTACTAAATTCTAAATTTAGCCAAGGACCAGCAGCAGCAGAAATACTAACAAAAGTGATACACAAACCAAAAACGCACGCACAGAAGGAGAGAGTGAGAGAGAGAGGGATAAATAGAGGAAAAAGCAGAATTCATATACGCCAAAATGAAAATCGGAAGTAGCAGGGTCATGTTCCAGAATCAATTGGTTTATTGTACCTGCCTCCTGCTATTGCTGCCACAAGTTATCAGCAATGTCCATGCACACAATTGCCAGCATCAACATCCCAAGGCCCACGAGGTAAGACATAATTGGGATTTGTGTAGCCCACAGGGTTAGACAGTGTTGACCCTTGGGGTTTCCCCTAATTTCATACATCCATACATGTCTACCTACATTTCTTCAGGTTTTGTAATCCAAGTTGATTAATTTTGTTGATATATTATTTATACCAATAAAATAACCTGGGGCAACAACCTAACAGGTTTCTTTTTTTTATATTATTTAAAGTCATAATTATAAGCGTAAATTAGCAATCAAAAGATACAAATATCATATGTCTGAACTTTTATATGTTGATGGAAGATTTAAGATGCAATATAATGCCCTTTTTAATTGGCATAAAGCTCGATGCAAATAAAAATAAATCCTGAAGGGTGGATAACGATATTATCAAGGCTGTTATTGTTATAATACATTATGAAAAGTTGAACTGCCTAAGACAGACGATCTAAGATAATGATATCTATTAAATCGTGCCGACAATGCTTAAAAATCGATTTTAAATTTATAACTTTATTGAAAAATTGAATGAAGATATGAAGACCCACATTAAAATAATTATTATTCCGTTAACGGTTAGAATATTAAACATTAAAGCTAAAAAAAATATAAAAATACTTTTAAGTATTAATATATTATTTAACTCCAATTGACTGAACTACTATTGTCTGAGTATCCCTCCATTTGCTATGAATGTGCTCCTGGAATTTTACATAATTTTGTTGTAACCAGGCAACCCGCCTACAATAACATTGTTGAGATGAATTGTCGGTTGCTTTTAACTCCTCCTCCTCTACCCCCTTTCTGTGTCAGACAGTTTCACAGTTTTGCGTAAGCTCCTAATTGGTGTCCTTCGTTAAATTAAATCCTCTTTCCAAGTAAATTTTGCTATTACAATTAGTTGGGCGTTGAGGGTAAAGGTTTTTTATAAGGCTGTAAATATGTTTATATACCTTATGGTTTTTCTGTTTTTGTTTTGTGTTTTGTTTATGGTTCTCACGAATTCTTGCATTGGCGGGATTGGTAACCGCAAACTTATTGACTAATTCCAGCCAACATCCAACTTGTTAATCATATGCGCATTTTTAGATTGAGACCCAATGCATGCAATTGTTGGCTGGCTGGTTGATTCAATGGTTGCATTGGTGGTTAACTATTGCACCTCCAGCTATGGCACCTGCACTGGCATTTAGATCTAGTTTAATGTCATATATTGTCCGCCAACTTGTTGCTGCGACGGCCATGTTACTGTTCTGGTTCTGTTTCTATTCCCTCTCTTTTGAAAAAGCAACGGCATTTTAATTGGCGCGTCGCCATTAAAACGAAATAAATACAACAACAAAATGTATAAAAAAAAGGTCGCCTTCAATCGCGAAAAAAGTGGAATATTTACATAATTTACATGATTCCCCGACTGGGCCAAGTAAAACTGAACTGAAAGCGAGATAACGAAATTAATTCATTCACTGTCAGTAACTAACGATGCTGTTGAGGTCACTCTCGGTAGTCTCAGTACTCCAGTATGCAATTAATTTAATTATTTGTAACTTAAACTGCTTTAAATGCAAACAGAGCCCGGCTTTGAACCCAGATACATCTACTTCATCTCTTCCTCCTCCTCCATCGTTTCCTGTCATAAAGCGTGATTGTATTTTCCATACTGATCTCATATAGCATATATTTATTGGGGTTTTCAATGCGGGTACAGTCCAGTGACCGGATCCCTACCTCACCCAATCAAGCAGCACTGAGAGCACTCATTTCTAATTAGACTGAATATAAATTGAAGAAAGGCAGGCAAACACGACGACAACGACGACAAAAAATTGAATCATTTGTCACGTTTCTGTATGCGTGCAATTGAATGGGAATTACATGAAGAAAAAAAAAAAAGAATATGGAACAAGGGATGTGCGAATGCAGGATGCCCTTGATATATACATACATACATATGTATTTATGACAGAAATTGAGTGGAAGTACTTAATTAAAATTCAATATTCTTTCAACTCAAGTCTTTTCCACCAATTCCATTTAAATGCTTGATGAGTCTGATCATTCCGTCTAGACATGACAAGCACTTATTGTTAAATTTTTGAGATTATAAGAATTAAGAGATTATTAAATTGCAATCAGCTACAAGTATGTGCACTTTGTTAAATTAAAGGCTAGAAGTCCTTTTGGACCAAGCAATAAAATCGTATATTTAATGTCTAGAAAATCATAGAAAATTAAGCAATTATATATAAAGGGCAATTAATGAGATTTGAGTTTATTCAAGGCCAAAATAAGAGTGTGAAATAGTTTAAATGTTTTCTGTATTTCATTTGAATTTAAACTTTGAAAATTTTTTTGTTATTTTTTATTCAATGTAAGCCAGTTTGATTGATTATGCCCATTTGAAATTCAGTAAATTTTTTAAATTGTTTATTTTTGATTTAAGTCTCTTTTCTCCTAACCAACAATAAGTAAATAATATATTGTTACGATTGTGCTTAGAAAAACTTTTCAACATGGCGGATAAGCTTCATAAGTATCAACTTGGGTCAACTTCTTGGAAATTTTTTAGCAACATTTCTTGCATCTCAATTTATTTATTTTTTTGTTGTGTTTTTGTCTATTACCTTAACCTATGTACATATGTATATACATACATATATGTGGCATATTGTTTGGATTATTTCTTTGAAAATAAACTTTAAAGAAACAAAGTTGCCCGGGCAAAGTAGCAAAACAAAATAAAAACGATGAATAAACTTCTTTTTTTTTTTGTAAGCGCATTGAAAATGGTCTCTTATTCCCTATCCAATTGTCTATTGCTTTGGTCTATTATCATAAGTAAGACATACATAAATATATTTTCATATGAAAGTTCAAATACGCTTTTGATGTATGAGAGATTGTGTCTATAGAGAGGCTAAAAAACAGCATAAGTCCATTTAAAACATAGTTTATTTTAAGTAGTCTTCATCGATCTACACAATGGATAGAATTTAAACGAATTTATTAATTTAATATTAAGAAACAGAACAATTTTTAATGGTAGATTACTGCAAAAGCCAAAAAGTAAGCTTCTTTCATGTAGTACTTTCATCAAATATGAGTACTTATTCGTAGTGAAGGACTGTGTTTGGAATTTGTTTCTTAACATTAATTTAGTTTAATTCACTTAAAATTTATCCATATTTCAATGCATATGGTATAGGTATATTAAAGCAAATGTCTGAATGATTACTCATTCTAGTTAGTAAGCACTCATAAATCCCGAAATACATATTGCATATTGTTTAAAAGTTTTCAAGCACTGATTCCAATTGAAATTTCTGTTTGGCGCTTGAATAAACATATCCAAAAGACAAAGAAATATGCAGATCTAGGAAATGTGTAGCAACGTAGAAGAAGTCTGGGTAAAGTATAGTATTCATTCCTGATATATGTATAGGTTCTCGATGCTTCGTCGGAGAAGTTTTTTGAAATGGTTTTTTCAAATCATATTGAGACTTCTGAAAGAGTATACATTATGTACTTGGTCATGGAAGCATTTGTCCACTAGAAAGTGAAAAATTAGAGTACAATCATAACTATAGCAATTGCTTTTTGCGTCTTACAAACAGATCTCTCTCTCTCTCTCTCTCTCTCTCTCTCTCTCTTTCTCTTTTTGGAGATGCATATATACATAGAGATATACACAAACAAGACAGAGAGCTCTGTAGAAAATAATCAGACAGAAAATAAACAGGGTAATAAAAATCTTAATTTTATGTCTCTTAACAAGGCAAAATGGAAACACGTTCGAAGTAGTTATAGAGTAGTTAGTCTCTGCCGTTTAATGAAGCACAAGAAAAAATTACGAATTAATAAATTTAATTTTATTCAATTTTCAATTATCCTTGCATAAGCCTTTTTCAAAAATCGAGAAGCCACAAAATTCATTATAATTTGTTCTGAAATCCAATTCTATTTTCTCTTTATGTAATGCCAATCATCATCAGCCTCATCATCATCCAGTTAATCAAGTATTGTGTGCCAACCAAATGTAATTATCCACTTGCTGTCACCAACAAATGCCCCCTGCCCATGCCCCTGCCCCTTCAATACAATTTAGGCCAGTTGTGTACATTCTAGGAAGAAATCGCAAATGATGAAATGAGGTTTGTTTTTTTTTTTTTTTTTTTTTAATCTTTCAATTAAGTAACACTCAACCTCATGGCATCGACATGGACACATTTTGCGGTCAAACTATGTGAGGTAATAATAAAATGAAAGAGAAACACAGAAGAGTTTTGGCGAGTGAGAGTGCGAAAGAGAGTTAAGCTTAAATTAATGTTGCACAGCATGCAAAATAGCCTCTAGCAAGGCACTAGGCCAGTGACGGACTACAACAGCTTAGGGGCCAAACAACAAGACAGAGATAAATAGATAAATGTTATCAATTCAATAAGATTTATTTATTTTGTCATCAAGTCAAGCTTTAATTTTAAGTTTATTTGGAAATGAAAATACTTCCTCTTGTGCTTGGTCAGTCCGACCCTGAGTTATTGTCCCCCTTCCCCTAACTTCATTAAGTACATATAAACAACAATGTAAAGCAACCACAAAGTGCGATCAAGCGGCAAGCCAAGCAAACGAAAGTGAAAGCACAAACACTCACCTGAAAGCTTTTCAGATGCTTCAATCGATCTTGAGCGAGCATTGAACGCAGGTGACAAACAGAAAAAAAATCACGTTTAGCGGTAGCGGAAGAAGAAGAAGACGAAGAAGAAATGCTGTCAGCGGCCATGTGAATGTGTCTATATTGGCTTACTGAACGATTGACAGATTGAAACTTCAAATAATTACTCAACGTAACCAACTTGTCGATCGGCCACACAACCAACAAACCAAAATTAGCATGCAATGAATGGGGCAACAACTTGGCAAACAACTCTTTTGATATCTAGGGAGGAGCAATCAGGGGCTCCCACTCTCAAACCGATATCAAACCGGGCGCATGCGTGTTGCCTTTTTGGACTTGGGTAAAAAAAGAAAAAAATTTAAAGTAAATACGATAGGGTAATCGAGCAGACTACAAGTCAGCCAACTGTATCAAGCGCCACATTTCTCTTTCCTTTTGTTAGTTTTTTTTGCTTGTTTTTTATTATTTTTTTTTTTTTAGGCCCAAACGTGATTCGCATATCCAAAAACTGGACACGCTCCAATGTGGCCCAGAAAAGCAAAACAATAAATAATCAGTTCCCATTTCTATGTTAGTTAGTTAGTATGCACAACCAGTTGAGCATTACATCTTATCTTTAAAGATTGAATAAGCATTAGAAAGTGTTACTATTCAAAATTTAAAAGGAAAAAAAGTGCTCGATGCATACATCTATTAATATTTGGGTCATGTTCCCTAGCCATTATGATGATGTCAAATCCAATCCAAAGGCATGTTAACCCTAAACATTTGAAGTGCTTTTGGCCTAATTGAATGTTGACCTATTTAATTTCATTGGATTTAACTATTGGAAACTCTTCTTCAAAGTCAGAAAAAGTCCTTTTGGATAGTCGGTTTGGCTCCTGACCCAAAAGAAACAAATATAATATTGTTATCCTTATAAAAACATTTAAACACACTGCTTTTGTTATCAAGTCTGTATTCAGATATAGGACTAATTCAAATGTGATCAAATGATCAGACCTAGTCTTAACAGATGATCCTAATTCTAAACGTGATCAGTGAACTTTATAGAAAGTACAACTTTAGGACATAAACACATTTCAGAATTTTGTAGATGTAAATCATTTAGGCAATTAAAGACTTGCTACAAATAAAGGATTTTTAAACAAATATTTGGCATGAATTCGTATAGAATGTGCTTTTCACCAATGAAATTTTTGGCCTAAGATTCAGTTTTAGCCAGTCTTCTTTTTTTTTCTTTTTTTGGTTGCATCAGATTGCCATGGATACCACAAAGCAGGCTGTCATACTGATACTTTGTGGCCATTGCATTCAGCTCTTCGTTTCTCTGTTAATGAGTACAAACAACACCATATGAATGTATGGATGAGGTAAACGCATCGCTCCGTATGGTTGAATATTGTGCATCAGGTGTACGTCGTTTGTTTTGTTGGTGTTCATGTTCATCTTTCACTTGCCAAACGATTTTGCAGATGATTTGTAATTTGTGCGGTTTTTTCAAATGATTTTTCAACAACCAGACCCGCTATTGTAACCACGTGTGTCAAAGTTAGTGATAGAAGGGCGAAGAGAAGAGGGGCAGAGTGAGAGATGTAAGAGGTATTGTGTTTGAAGATCAAGCTAAATGTTGTTGAGGGTCGTCACGTTTAATGTCGACTTTAAAGAAGTACATATCAGTTTTTGTTATCTTTAGTTAATGATTGCTCGATGACAGTTTGAAAAAAGGGGCGTACTCTAAAAAATTAAAGGCGCAATGGAGACAGAGGAGAACCATGACTAGACAATATCTGACTATTAATGATTAACTACAAAAAACAAAAACAAACTATTTACCTACTTTAATAAGAAAGGTAGAATTGTTGCATATTCTAGCTCATTACCAATAAAAAAAAATTGTTCATAGATTTCACGGAAATAACAATGATTCAACTTTTGAATAGAAAACACATTTATTAAACTAGATTACCAACAGAAACACAATATTGTGGAAAACCAAAAAATATATATATTTAATTGAGTTTATATTGTTTAATTAATTGCCAGTGTATTTAATTGGCGATGCATATTATAATTAAAGGTAATTTAGTTCTGAATAATTGATAGAAATATATTAAATTGACATAAATCTTTGACAAATTAGTTGTGCTTTCTATAATCATTATACATACATAAATAATAATTGATTTTTAATAAAAAACATAGTCAAACGTTTTTATATTATAAAGAACAAACTTCTCTATATAATATATTAATTTTAGAACTAGCTTTTTATGGAAAGTTTTAACTTATTTTGATTATGAATTTCCTTACAGTAAATATTTCTTTACAATTAATAATAAAAGCTATTACCCATTACTTCAAAATTCTTAAAGTATTATTATTGAGAGAAGTGCAATCTAAATGTAGAGCCAAGGCATAGTCATCTTTTAATATCTATACCTTTATCCCCTTTTATGCATAAGCCTCTGGCAGGTATTCTGGTGAGTTCTTTATTCTGCAGTTGGTAAGCAAATAGTTAAATATAGATAGATAGATAGATTGCTCATACGTACTGTTTGTATGTTGGTTGCTGGTGGGCAAACATAAGTGCCAACGTACTTAAGAAAACAATTAAGATTTCATGCAACAATAACAACAAAAACATATTGTAGAAATAAGCTTTTGTGTGAGCAGGTGTCTAGATATTCCATTTGCACGCCTTCGCAGAAATCTCAGAGAATCATGAGCACAAGCAATTTCCAATTGAAGAAACCGTCTAGCACTTTGCCATTTCTTGTGTAAATTAGCATTATTATTTATATGTTGTATCATTGTAGCAATAATTTAATTGCTCTTGATGTTTATTCCCTTTTACTTGATGTCTGGGCTTTTATTCAATTTGGTTATTCTAGATAAGCTGCCAGCAACTTGAACATGTTTTCTTCAGTATCACTTTCGTTTCGTTTCATTTTTTTTTTTCTACATTTTTATTTCTCTTCTTCCCCAAGAGCTTATTTATTCTGTCTATCATCCTAATGTCTCACTCCATAAATTGCATTTTCGTCCAGATGAAGAAGAGATTGAGAATGAAGAACTCAGACATAATTCAATATACGTACTTAGAGAAACATATGTATGTACATATGTATGCTTAAAGCATATGCAAGCAAGTGTATCTTTAAGATACTGGTGACATAAATTCATGTCATGAACAGTGTGTGTGTGTGTGTGTATATGTGGTACGATGTCTTTCATCTGCTGCTTGTCAACTGATAATCATCATAATAATAATAAAACAAAAAACAAAAATATATATTTATTAATGCTAGGGCATGCATATTCAACGATGACATCTAATTTATTCCCAATAATTGGCACACATTGCACAATGACCGAAAAAAAAGACCGAAACACAGAAACACATCGTCAAAACAAAAGCAGAAAGAAACAACAACAAAACTTAAAAAAAAAAAAAAAACCCAAAATGAAACTAGACAGTCAATCTTATTTTTGCCAATATTGTTATTTCTATACCCTTCAAATCATAGTCATATGATTTCCATAATACCTGCCAATATTTTGACAAATATCAAAGCATATCGGATCATAATTAGCATAAGATTAGAAACAAAATGGGTTACCCACATATAAAACTTGATTATACATATATAAAATATAGAGTCTCGACCTTGAAAAAATTATTTGACTTTCTTTTAGAGCATAGAATTGAAATGCAATGAAACTTCCAAGAAAAATTTTAGTTTTCAAAATGTTGTTTTTTAAGTTGTATTTATTTGATCGTTTAGGTATTATATAATCACCACATATGTATAAAGCTGTTTGATTTATATTAAATTTTAGACTAACTAATTTTAAAAAAGTACCAAAGTTTTTAGACCAAAATGTTTAAGACTGTTTTTTTTCCGTTTCTATAAAAGAACATAAACAAGAATTTAGATTTTCAATATTTTATAAAAAACTCAAATCTTTGGTTAAAATTGATATACTTTTCTGTATTAAAGAGCAACAAGAAACAAAATTAAGTAAACCCCACAACAAAACAAAACAAAACAAGAAATAAAAAAAAAAACAAATCATTGACATTTGATGTCCCAATCGTTCGACATTTTGGCGGGCCATTTAAAATTAATTTCCCAGCAATTTGCAAAAGCCAATTACTGTTCCTTTTGTTAGTTAGTTGGTGTGGCCTTTGTATCATGTCGTCATTTAATAGTTAACAACATTTTCGCTTTCGTTTGGTGAGTAATTTCTTCTCTTTTCTCTCTCTGTCTCTTCTCCACGTTTTTATAGGTCGTTCATGGTGTGCGCATTCAACTGGCTGATGTAAATGATGATGATGATCATCATGGTGATCATGGTGAAGCTGCTGGATTTGGACGAAATGGAGACGCATCGGTGCATAGCGTTCGCCGTCGCAGTATTATTGCCGAGCAGCCACTGCGCATTCTTCTTGTCTACGATGACTCCGTTTACAGGTGAATCAAACTATGAAAATTACCTCTAATCACACTTTAATGGCACTCAGCCAAGCAAATAGAAAGAAGACAAAAAAAAAGCAAAAGAAACAGAAACAGTTTAAAATCACCCAACTTGGCCGAATGTCAAGATAAAGCCAGGCCTCTCCTTTCCCCCCAACCCCAAGCGTTAACTGTTAGCTCTGGCCATGCACTGTTAGTGCGTGGTTTGGCCAGGTAACGCGACGCAACGCTACGATGTTTTTTTTTTGATTTTTTTTGCCGTTGAGTAACACTTGAAACCGAAATTGGTTTTCTTGTGGCTACGTAGCAGTTGTGGGCCAGAAGGGGGCACCTTACCAATTTGTTTGAAATTAACGCAGCTCGCTGACACATCGAGGTGTCTTTAAGGTTAAAGCAATGATTGCCAAATCGACTCTGATTTGGCTCTGATTTAAAGTTTTAAATTGTGGCAGTTAACAGTTAACTTGGCCAGCGACCGATTCAACGTCATCGATTCGCAATGCCAGCCACACAAGGTTAGCAGGAAAACTAACGTATATACAATTATAGTTACAAATAAGTATATACATTAGAGCGGACATACGAACTTATGCCTTTTATATACATACATACATAGTAAAACATGTGTATTTCAGTTTATTATTCGAGTCTTTTAAAAGGCAACTTTATGCTTATCTTTTGTAATGAGAAACGTTAAATTTTAACAAATTGTTATTACAAATGGCACTATAAAAGCTTTTTGTAAATATTATCAAGTATACGTACTGTTGCCTAGCTGGTACCCCAGGGAACAATTCATAACATTTGTTTAGAAAACAACAATTTCATGGAATTAAACTCGATGCTACCTATTAGTTATCATATTAGGTCAATTAGCTCTATAATTTATTGCCAAATTAAACATTTAGAAACATAACACTTACAAAATTAAGTTAAACATTTTTTTAGAACCTATCGAAAGGTCCAACTATCACAATATCAGCACAGTAAGTTCTTTTCTACATAGTAGGAAGATAAAAATTACTAGGATTGGAAAATAACTCGAAACTTTGAAAAAAAAAACACAAGTCGTATCTGAAATTCTTAGCCTAAAAATAAAAATAAGCCCAAGTTATATAGAGCTATGAAAAGTATTCTATTCTATTGATTTAATTAAAGAAATAAATATGGTATAATTCGACTAAAATGTTTGCTTATTTAAGATAAAGCAGCAGCGGCAAAAGAGTTAGTTGTATATGAAATGTTAAAAATATTAATATATAATTAGGTATATCCTTATTATATTTATGTATATTTCGACTTATCTATGTCTGTAATTCTTTATAAAAAGCAGTTTATTTGAAATTTAACTTTTAAATGTTGAACTTTTTCTACAATTTTGTGTTTTAGTTAAATTTGGTCCACCCTAATGTCTATACATTATGTGTTTTTTTTTCAATTAAGAGGGTTAGCCTATTCATGGCTGCAATTTCGTTGGCAAGTCAAAATTATATCCACATACATTTAATGGCTCCTATTATTTTTTAAATGTTTAGTTTTTCGAGTTTCTTTACTTTTTTTTAGTTGTAGTTAGCTGCAATTTTGTAGCAATTTATCAAAGTGAAGTATAACAAAGACAGTTAATTGAAAAGGAAATATTAAAGATGAAAACAAAACCCTAAACAAAAGGTAGGAGTAAGTTAATATAAATGCAACAATTATTGTTTGAAATTTAGTTAAACGAATTTTTGACACAAAGTAATTATAGTTATTTGTTTTTAGCTTTCAAACAAACTAGTTTACTTTATCTTGACTTTTCTGTCTTGATTAGTTAACCGCAGATTTTTTAGGGTTTTACAATAACTTGAGGCCTAATAAATAAATTTTTGTTTGTGGACAGAAGCAAACTAAATAAAGAATTATTCTCTAAAGATAGAAATAAGATTATTAATGTTGACAATTCATTTATAGAAAATTATAACGTATTAATGCTAATTTTTTAGATTCAGCTAAACTCAATCTAAATATAAATATAAGTGGGGGAAATCCAAACCTAATATAACTTTTAATATGTACATATGTATGTATATTTATCGAAACTATTAGACAAAAATGTAACGAGCTGATTTTCTTATGGCCACAAAAGAGTTTGCCTATCCTATTCAATACTTTTTTAATTAGCTGGCCATAAATATTAAAGTTATGCCAGCCCAATGTCCACCCAACCACGAAGAAATGTTAATGTCAAAGAAAATGTAGTTTCAGTCAACTTGTTATTGAAATCTCTGTTTCTGAAAGTTGTCAAAGCATTTCACCTGAGGCTGATGTTGATGTTGCTGTTGGTTTTCGCTTTCCAAGAATATTGCCAAGGCAACTGTTAAAGGAAACCGCATAATAATATATATACTAAAATATAATAATCATTCTTCTCATTTCTAGGCTTGAAGAGGAGAAATTCAATTTAATAAACGTAAGTATTATAAGCTTTTTAAAAGGACTACACAGTCGCTCGCTTCTACGTCCTGTTAATGTTTAAGAATTATAAATGTGTTGATTGATTTTCTAGGACACAGTTTTGCCGGAGGCGGTGCAATTCTGGGAACAAGCGCTGATGGTGCGTGAGACCAGGGGCGTTATACGTTTAAATCGGTAAGCTTAGTTCGCAACTATGAACAAGTTTTGAAAATTTAATGAATCAATGCCTAATTGCCCCATGCGACAGGAAATGTAACAGCACACAGGTGTATGTGAAAAATGGTCATACCCATTGCATTGACCAATGCAAGGCCACGACCATGTGCGGAGAGGTGCAGGTACCTAATGAGCATTTGGATGTGTGTCGTGTATGCAATGCCACCGGTCAGAATTGTCGCATCGATAGCAATACACAACCAGGCGATGGTATCGAGAATGCCGATTTTGTTTTCTATGTCTCGGCAAGGCAAACGCAACGTTGCTTCAAAGGATTAACTGTTGCATATGCGGCCCATTGTCAGCAGGAGGCTATACTTGATCGTCCCATTGCGGGACATGCCAATCTCTGTCCGGATAGCATTAGCACCAAGCCCCAAGAGCTGCAGACACTTATATCCACCGTCAAGCATGAGATTCTTCATGCCCTTGGCTTCTCTGTCAGTCTGTATGCCTTTTTCCGAGATGATGATGGAAATCCGCGGACTCCCCGTAAACCAGACACTGGGAAACCATATCTAAATGAAAAGTAAGTTAAATATACATATGGGAAGTTTATTATGATGTTTACTCATTATGTGGTTTAGATTGCAGATTCATCAATGGAGTAATGAGACCATACGCAAGGTCGTGCGTCAAAATTGGTCGGTACGTGGGGGACATGTGAATAAAGTGATTGATATGTTGGTCACACCAAGGGTCGTGGCCGAGGTACGTTCCCATTTCAAATGTGATAAGCTAGAGGGCGCCGAGTTGGAGGATCAGGGTGGCGAGGGCACCGCATTAACTCATTGGGAGAAGCGCATACTAGAGAATGAGGCCATGACGGGCACGCATACGCAATCGCCAGTTTTTTCTCGCATCACGCTGGCTCTAATGGAGGATTCGGGCTGGTATCGAGCCAATTATTCAATGGCCACCCCATTGACCTGGGGCAAGGACTTGGGTTGTGCATTTGCCATGCGTAGCTGCAAGGACTGGATACAAATGAATCACGCCAGGTGAGTTGAAATGCATAAGGCTCTTCATTGAAGTGATTCTAAATCGTTTTTTTTGCATATTTAGAGGTCGTTCCATACATCCATTCTGTTCGAAAGTAAAACAAGATCCATTGCAAACTGAATGCACCGATGATCGAAATTCTGTGGCTCTGTGTAATCTAATCCGGCATGAATATGAGCTGCCCAAAGCTTATCAGAACTTTGACAGCCTCCATAATGTGAAAGATGGCGAGGAAGGCTTCTATGGTGGTTCCGTCTCGCTAGCCGATCACTGTCCTTACATACAGGAGTTTACATGGCGCAGCAAAAATATCATTGTGCGCGGTTCACATTGTCGTTTTATAGAAAATAATCCCAGTAAGCTAAACAAAAAGCATTTATATGATTTAACATACCTTCAAAAACGTGTTATACTTTTGCAGAACCGGAGAAAAACTTTGCCCTGGAGAGCTATGGTGAGGGATCCAAATGCTTCGATCACAGTGAAAATATGTGGGAAGAGCGTTCATGTCATCAGACCCGAGAATGGCAACATTGGGGTAGTGGCTGCTATAAATACAATTGCTACGATGGCCGTTTGCACATATTGGTGGGCAATTATAGCTACAAATGCTCATTTCCTGGACAGAAACTCTCCATACGCATAGCAGCCAATGGATGGCTTCACAAGGGAGCCATAATGTGTCCCTCCTGTCATGAGCTATGCGGTGCTGAATTCGCCGCCGAAGGCAAACAATGCCGTCCCGGCGAAGAACCCGATCCGCTTAATAAATATCCGCGCGACAATCTTTCTTGCGGTGCGAACTCAAATAGTAGACATTATTCTGTGGCCATAATTAGTGCGTCGTTAATCGTTGCACTACTGCTAGCTGCTGGTTTATCCGATTAGCTAGCTGCAGTTCCAACTAAATGTGTTTTAGTGAAATTTGTACATTATAAATTTTAGATTTTAAGAACAGAGCTCAACTTGTCTATGTTTAAGATAGTCGCCTTTAAGATTAATTAATACTTCCCAATTATAATTATATACATATATATATATATTGTGTCCATCCTGATATGTGATCTTTGCTAAGTACGCGTGTAAGATGTAAAATGAAAGGATGTGCGTAGGATTTATCCTGATATCGAATCTGCTGATCTGTACATTCCAAAGTGTATTTAAGTTTTTTAATTTCGATTTCAATCGTGAAAGATTTTCTATACCGTTGTTATTTGTTATTTATTATTGTTTTCTTGTTCTTTTCAAAATTTATTTACTCATTTTCTTGTGATTTCAATTAATTAATTTAAGATCATTTTTTTCGAGCTGCCTAAAAAGCATTTAGGATTTATCCTCAAACTGTAAACTTTTTCTACTAGCTTAACCTAGCATCTTAAGATCAAGAATTGTGAATAAAAAAATCAATTTATCTATAAAATTCCTATATATATGTATATATTTAAAAAATTCAGTTGTAACTACATTTCACCAACTAAATTGTCGAGCAGGTACTCATTTTCTTCCATTGCAATTACTGAAGGATTAATACTTTTCTTCGGGTTTGATGTATTCGTTCGAACTGCTGCCTTTCTGGCTGGTGTTTTAATACGTTTAGAGCTGTTAAGTAAATAACAAACAAAAGTGAAGTTTATGGATAGATTCATGATAACTTAATTGAAGAAACCTACGCTTCAGTCAGATCCTCTATTAAAGGCAAACGGGTGGAGCGAATCACACGCCTTGATTCTTCTTCGGCCAACTCTTTGGGATGCTTTTTACGCTTATGCATTCGGCAATTGGAACCATTGGCAAATTCTGCGCCGCAGAAATTGCATTTATACGGTCGTATACCCGTATGCAGGATGAGATGAGATTTCAGCGTTTTTGTACGTTTAAATGTTGCACCGCAAACCTCACATTTGCATTTTCGGTCATCCGAATGCACTTGGCGGTGAGTATAGAGGGTTCGCCGTGTTTTCAACGTCATCCCACAAATATCACAATCATAGCCCTCTGTATGAGAGTCTGAATGTACCTACCAGGAAAGAGAGAGGGAATCCAGAATTGTATACGTTATACATCTATTTTGCCAAACTTACCCGTAGTCTGGCTTTGTTCTTAAACCGTCGATGGCAAACATCACATTCAAATGGGCAAGCATCCGTGTGCACCAGCTTATGGTCCTTAAGACTGGCCAGAGTCTTGACTGCTTTGCCGCAAATATCACATGTGTAGGGAGTTAGCTTGTTATGGGTGCCGGCAACATGCCGATTAAGAGCACCGGCTGTGGTAAACACTTTAGAACACATTGGGCAGGTGTTATCCTTCTTCTCTTTAGTGGTCAAATGGGTGCGATAATGGGCAATAAGTTGATTGGCCGTTGAAAATGTAATATCACATTGCTGGCATTGACAATTGTCAAAATCTTTGGGATGGATGCCATGCAATGTGGCCAGATGACTTCTATAGAATGTAGCTTTTTTATAGACCTTGGAACAAATTATACATTTATATTCAGAAACGTCGTTAGCATCTGCCGCCATCCTTTGCTCTACAATGTGAAAACTATCATCCTCAACAGATGTTTCATCATCAAATGCATCACCATCGAATTCAGATATGACTTCAGTGGTTATATTATCTTCAACACTCTCATCTTCTCGCTCTTGATTTTCGGCTTCTTCGTCATGTGATTGGCTTTCTTCTTCGTAATGCTCCTGATCTTCCGCTTCTTCGTCATGTTCTTGTAGTAACTGCATTGTGTCTTGCTCCGGCTCCTGATGCTTCTCCTCCTCCTGATGCTTATTCTCCTCCTCTTCAAGTACATCCTGTTCTTCAATTATTAATAAACTGTCCATTATTGCAGTATCCATGTCTTTATTTGCAGTCACTGCTTCAGGATTGTGTGAACTCCTTGAAAAGGATCTCAAGTGTACCCAATTCCCATACTGTTTGCGTATATCATCACTATCCAAATTGTCAGTCTGAAGTTGTTCATACATTCGCTGCACCCGATGAACTTGTACCGAGAAGTTGATTAGATATTCCAATAGATTATGGCACTCCCGGCACAAATACTGACTAAGTTCATCATTTACTTTAATCTACAATTAACATGGCTATTATAGGAAGTGGATGCATTAATTTTCAATAAATTTCTTACATCTACCCAGAAGTATTTGCCAATTGCCATAACTAGGTTTCTCGTCTCCATCGCATATACATCCAAATTGTCGGGACAATCGCAAGCACATAGCCGACACCAATGATGCCAATTGCTCTTGGTTTTAATCTTTCCTTTGGGCAAGACCTTCAGCTCCATTGAGTTAAAATTATATCAATTAATAACAAAAATGGATAAATTTGCGCTCACTTTCGCTCGATTTGATTTTACTTGATGGGCAGGACTGCCAACTCTCTTCAACATTGAACAGCTGTTACTTAACAGTCAAAAACTATCGTTTCTTTTTATAAAATTTATAAAAATTCGTTTTTATTTAAAAGTGATGAGAATTTAAAGTTTGAAAAACATTTAAAAATTTAGTTCTATGAATTTACTTTATTCAGAATAACAACCAATTTTGGAATACAATCATAAGCTTTGATATATACAAAGTCTTTTACTTTTATATATAATTATTTAACTAGTTTTGCTGCAAAACATTTTCAAAATTAACTAACAAGTAAAAAAATTCATCAAGAGACTCCTTTGGAGTCCTTACAATGATGAGGAGATTCATGGATAAAATGTATATGTAGATATGATACTGGTAGCGAGGGGTTATGAAATACTCTCTTTTTAAAGTTAAAATTTGAGATCTATTGAGTTCTTTAGGCAATTCGGAATCTAACGAAAGTGGGTTGCTTTTTTTTCAGATTAGCAATAATGTTTTCTATTCCCTTATTATTAGCGGAAACCTGCTTCTCAAGAAGCATCTTTGGGGATTTTTTGTGTCCTGAAAGATGGTTAATAGATTAATATCGATTCTCTTCAATTTAGTATGTTATACTTACATGACCCTTAACTCTTCCAGTGTGGGCACGCTCAAGCGGGCGGATAATCCCTCACCATCTTCCATAGACACCTCTTTGGGATGTTTTTTTATCTTGTGGGAACGACAATTTGCATTGCAGGCAAATGTTTTGCCACAATACTGACAAACATACGGTCTCAGTCCAGTGTGGCTTAGAAGATGAGTCTTAAGCGTCTTGGAACGCTTGAAGAGGGCGCCACAAACTTCACACTTTAGTTTGCGCTCTTCGTTGTGCACCACTTTGTGCATGTTCCAGGTGCGACGAGTCTGCAGCCTTTTACCACAAATATCGCACTCAAAGTGTGGCTCTTCATGGATCTGATGGTGAATTTTGAGACGTGCCTTGTTCTTGAAGCCAGCCTGACACACATCGCATTGAAACGGGCGATCCTCCGTGTGTACGAGCTTGTGTTCATTTAAAGCTGTAATAGTCTTTAGCTGCTTGCCACAATTGTCGCAAATAAAAGGCTTGGCATTATCATGAATGCCCTCCTTATGAAGTTTAAGGGCCGCTGCAGAGGAGAGAACTTTGTGGCAGATATTGCAGGTAGTCTTTTTGTCCGTCTTGTTGGGTGGTTTACGGTCCACCCTATGGCAAAGCTGTTCCAAATGCTTTTCATATGAACCACGATTGCGATAGGATTTGCCACAGGTACGGCATTCCATTATACAGCGATTTGTAGACACTTTTATTTGATCTTTATCCAATACTATTTGCACCATTTCTTTGTCATCCTTCTCATCGTCCCCATCTTTGTCAACTGATGAAGATGATGCTAAATACTTTGGTTTATCTTCTATTTCTGATTTAATGTCATCTTTCCCGCAAGAATACTCATCATAGCGATTGAAAGTTGTGGTATCAGCCACGAGAACATCTTCAAATTCTTCAATCTGACTGGGTGCTGAGCTGTCCCTTTCCATGTCTTTGTCGATTTGCCTATCACCCAAATCGATAAATTCCTGTTTTGTTTCATCCATTTGCGAGGCGGGCTTGTCATCTTCTTGATTTTCAATCAAAGCCAAGCCTGGCATGGGCTTGATTATGTGCGTCCAATCATCTGCACCGAGACCATATTGCTGACGCAAAGCAGCCACATCCAACTGTTTGCCCGGCTCGGTTTCGTTGCGTCGCAATATCTCGAATATTGCCTGAACCTTGGTCACGTGCTCAGAGAAGTCAATCAATTCGCTTATTAGAGTGTAGCACTCGGTGCACAATACACTGCTCATATCATCTTCCAGACGCATCTGCTTGCCAGAGAACAGAGAGACATCATCAGACATCATGAGCTCCAAAAGCGTTAGCATCGAAACTTACATGGACTTCAAAATATCTCCGGATGGCCATCACCAAGACATTATCCCACTGGCCCCATTTGTCCGCATTTGTGTGGACCTTCACATTGCCCCCCACATCATCCTTGGCACAAAGGCGACACCAATTTAGCCAGTGGCTGTAACTCATCGCTCCAATACTCCGTCTCGGCCTCGAATAACACCAAAAATTCCTCAGTCCAGTTGAAAATTAATTTGTTTACTTTTTTTGGCCCAGTGTGACCATCCTAAACAAAGTGACATTTTGCTGACTTTTATATATGTTGTTATGGTGGGAAAATTTAAATAATGTTACAATATTCAGGTATTCAGTTGTATTTCATTAGGTTCATGAGTATAAATTTCATTTTCAATTTTGAAATTCATTTACTATCTTATAATTATTTATTCAATTAATCTATACATATTTAAGCAGTTCCTAGGAACGCTTCGTCATCTGATTTTGTCCATTTGGATTCCATCTTCGTTTTAGGCATTTCACGTGTTCTGTCAGAATGAGTTTCGTGTTAATTAGTGGCTATTATAACTACTCCTACTCACATTGCACGTAATTCTTCTAATGTAGGCACTGGTATACGTGAGGATTCCGCATCATTATCTTGGTCCACTTCCTCGGCATGTTGTTTGAGTTTGTGCGCCCGACAGTTGGTATTGCTGGCAAAGGCTTTGCCACAATACTTACATACATAAGGCCGTAAGCCGGCGTGGCTGAGTAAATGGACTTTTAGCGCGGTGGAATTCTTACAACCGGTGCCACAAACTTCACATTTGAAGCGACGTTCATCCGAATGAACGTATTTATGTTTATTTAGAATAGCACGTGTTTGCAATTTCTTACCGCAGATATTACACTGAAAGCTTGGCTCTCCATGCGTCTGGCTATGCACCTGAGTAATGACGGAAAAACCATTAGGTAGATAACTTTATGGACTAATTAGTACTACTAACCCGTAGACGGGCCTTGTTCTTAAAGCCAGCATTGCATATGGGGCATACACATGGTCTGTCTTCGGTGTGAACTAACTTATGTTCGTTGAGAGCTGTAAATGTTTTTAGCTGTTTGCCACAGCAGTCGCAAATGTAGCGTCTGGTCTGATTGCCATGAATGCGGTATCTGTGGCTCCATAAGGCCGAAACTGTACTCAGAGTCACTTTACAAATCTGGCAGGTTCTATGGGCAATGTCATTTTTATCGATGGTCGATGCAGTCTTTTTTTGAAGTGCTTTGGAATTGGATAAGTCTATTTCATTGATTTTATTTCCATTTTTTGTCAGTCTTGTCAGAACTTTGACAGTGTTTGGACGACCACGTTTTCTTTTTGGCGGTGGCTCTTTGGGTTCTTCCTCTTGATAATCAGCTGATATCTGTTTATTCTCTTCGATGTCTTCATCTGCTGATATCTGTTTATCCTCTTCGATGTCTTCATCTGCTGATATCTGTTTATCCTCTTCGATGTCTTCATACTCTCTTCCACTATTTTCGACTCTATATTCATCGGGAACTTCAGCTTTAACTGGTGTCACTGCCAAGCCGTATTGCCGTCGTAATTCCACCACATCCAGCTGCTCGTTAGCTTCCGTGTGACGCAATAGCTCGAATATTGCTTGAACCTTGTTGATATTCTCGCTGAAACTTATCAATTGGTTAATTGATCTGTAGCAATCATGGCACAACATACTGCCGAGCTCGGGCTCCTCCAGAGTCATCTAGAGAAGGACTTCCATCTATATGGATTACTGACCAAGTTTGCATATCTCCACATTTATACTGACCTCCACATCAAAACATTTGCTAATGATACGCACAAACTCTCCGTGCGTCGAGTCGTCATTTAGCTTGATCTCGCCCTCATCGCTGGCGCAGAGACGACACCATCTTAGCCATTGTGGCTCTGAATATCTCTCAACCATATTGTTGTCCTTCAGTGCATTTGCATTTACACCGCTCACCTGTTACATGTGCAGTGTGACCATCGGTAAACGAAAATAGCTTAAAAGCAATATTAGCTATTAAGGGAAAATCACTTGTTCCTTTCCACTGCTATTTTCGTGATATTAATTCTAATTAATCTGCTGCTAAAAATACTCAAAGAATGTAGCATAATATATTTGGATTGTTTAGATAAATATTATTAAGATCATAAAAAGATGTTAACATAGATATTTCAATTGACATTGTGCTTAGTCACATCAGACACTTAACAACTTATCGTGACTTGTGATCACTCGTCAGTTCTGTCTGTGAACGCGACCATTTTTTTTAATGCTAAAATTTTAAGAATTTATAAATGAAGAAAAATTGCAATTTCCGAAGTTGTCCAAAATAGCCAAATGTGGCTATCATGGCTTGAAAATGGCTTAAAGACCGGCAAAGTAACGGAAATTTAAATACATTAGTTTTAATAAACTTTACCTCTCTATATATGTAATAGTCATAATATAAATGTTTTTAAAAGGAACTTAACTACAATTTGCTCCCCTATCTAAGGCCGAGGCTTCTAGAAGAACTTGCATTATTTTGTCCTTGGCAAACTCAGATGTTTCATTGGTTAATTGCCGCAATCGATCGGCGACAAAATCACCAAATACTTGCGATGAATCCTTGTGATTCTTAACCGCAGCGGTGACAGCTTTGCTAATCAAATCGTTTACTTCTGCCATTTGGACTGTTTCTATTTCCGTTGTCTCTTCGTCAAATTGACTATCATCGAAATTATGCTCGTCCACCTGATGATCCATATCATGATCCGATTTGACAGAATTTTGATTGGAATATTCGACCTGCTCGGTCTCATATAAAGCAATATTCTCAATTATTTCTTCGTAATCAATGGGATTACTAGATTCACGTTTCTCCCGCTTTATTGGAAGTGACTTGGTTTCCCGCTTAACTGACGAAGGCTTGGTTATCTTTGGCCGCGACTTGCTCTTGCTCGTTGGTATTTCATAGGCGATCTGGTCGTCTTCCAAGTACTCCACATCGGTCTAAAGAGAATATATTAAGACATAACTTTTGACAAATGTTTCCATACCCATACTCACCATTTCAGCCAGTTTATGTTCCTGGCTAACGGTTTGGGCACTTGTTGGATTATTTGAGAACCATTTCATATGCTTCTTGGTCAATGCGTGTGCCCGCAAATCGCAAATTTTTGTATTTACTCCACATTTGCAGAGGCGGCAATGCGCCCTGTAGGAATCCTCGGGATTTCGTCGTAACCATGGCCGGAATTCAGGCATCTGGAGCCACACATCGCGCAGTTTTTGCTTATACCGTTTCATATTTTAATATTTGTTATTTAATTTTTATTTTAGCTATTATTTTTAGCGATAACAATAACAATGCGCTTTATGTACAGTTAGCAACATCGATGTATCGATACTACCCGTTTATAAACGCGTGAGTAAAACTATCGCGTTTTAAAACGCGTGAGTAAAACGCTCGAACAAGTGAGTAAAACTCTCGCGTTTTAAAACGCGTGAGTAAAACGCTCGAACATGTGAGTAAGACGCGAGCGTTTTAAAACGCGTGAGTAAAACGCTCGAACAAGTGAGTAAGACGCGAGCGTTTTACTCACGCGTTTTATCGCGTAGTATCGATACATCGATATAGGTAAATATCGATATTTTCCCAGCACTACTTTCAATAGATTTTAACAGACTCGCAAATGATGCTGTTAATTTTCACGATTTTACAACACTGCCCGCACAGTATGTAAAAAGTTGATGACATGCAGGTAAAATTTTGTCGCACATGGTGGATAAGAGTGTAAAGATGAAAGCCGCGAAGACTAAATCTGAGCCCAAGGAAAAAGATGAATTAAAATCATCACCAAATAAAAAGCCAGGAATAGCAAATGGCAAAGTAAATAAAAAGAAGGCGCAGGTGAAGAAACCCGCAGTTAAGGCAGACGCCGCAGCAATCAATGAAATTACACCAAAACAATTAACGGCGGTCGACCTGGCAAAAATAGAGAAAAAGAAGGCCAAGAAACAGGCACAGAAATTAAAAAAGCAAACTCATAAATTAGCAGGAGCAACAGCGAAAAAAGATGAGACGCCCGTGGTAAAAACGAAACTAGACGAAAATGAGGGGGAGGCAATAGCTGAGGATGAAGGAAAAACCAGCAAGGGAAAACAAAAGTCCAAGGCTGGCAAGAAGGGAAATAACAAGGATCCAGGTTTGTCGGAATTTGCTTTAACTCAAAAAACTTGCCACTAAAATTCCTTTTAATTTTCTAACAGGTGCCGGTAAAAGGGAAAGAGATCCAGCCGCAGAAGCTGCCACAGTTTTTGTAGGCAATTTGCCTATAAATACAAAACGCGTGCAATTGATCCGCCTATTCGAGCCTTACGGCACAGTTAATTCCATTCGTTTGCGTACAGCGGGAGGCAAATTATTGTTTAAACACAAGCAACGCAAATCTGCTGGTTCTCTCAATGCATATGTAGTTCTCCAAAGTCCCGAGGTGGCCCAGAAAGCTTTGGCCCTCAATGGCACGGAATTCAAAGAGAATCATTTACGTGTTACCCTGGCAAGCCAAACGGGAGCCGGTAACGGAGAAAAAGCGTCCAGCGACACAGATGCCAAGCGTTGCATTTTTGTTGGCAATTTGAAATACTGTAAGAGAGAATATTAAAGATACCCATACCCATTTTATCCTGACTCAAATATCCATTTTATTTCCAGCGGCCACTGAAAAAAAGTTGCATGATGTCTTCTCCAGTTGTGGAGAAATTGATTATATACGCTGCCTACAGGATGGAACCAAGGGCTGTCAGGGTGTGGCGTATGTTAATTTTAAGAATGCTGATGCAGTAGGCCTAGCTCTGGAGCTAAACCAAACTCTAATCGACGATAGACCTATCAATGTGGAGCGCTATTCAGTCAAGAAATTGGGAGCAAAACAGCAAAGGGATACAGCTGCCGCATCAGCTCCTCCGGTCAAGAAATCCAAAGCCAAACAAAATGCGCTTGGTGCCAAGAAGCGTTTAGATAAAAAGCAGACTCAAGAGAATGGCAAGGGAACACCAACTGGTGGTAAAAAGAAGTCCGAATATCGTGGAGTCAAAGTAGAAGGCAGTGGCGGCATTAAGAAGTCCAAGGCCAAACCGAAAAAGAAAAGCAATAGCCAAATGCAGACGCTGGCCAAAAAGATTGCCCCAAAGCCTAAGACATAACTGATGTAGCATTAACTAGTCCCACCACCGAAAGGAAATATTCGCTTCCAATCCCCAAGAAATGTACAATTTGAATTTTAGAGAACTGCTTTGATCGATTTATATCCTTATAAGATTGTTTATCTTTATAGGACTATTTGACTAAAGCAAAAATAAAACTTCTTAACTGTTAAAACATCGTAGGTTTTAAATTAAATCACTATATTAAATTAAGATTTAATTTGTTGAATAGAAATTAACTTTTCTTAAACAGTTACATCTATGAATATAAAACAAAATTAATTATTGCCCTAAAGAGCATAACTTCTATTTCTTTCAGGTAAATCTTTTCATAATCGGAATATAACGGATTTTTAAATTAAATGACGAATGAAAAAGAATGTTTCATAATACAAAATTGAAAAGATTCCCTGCCCCATATTTTCAGTCAAGTGCTGTGGCGTCTCGCAACACTGAACTTTCTGTCAGTTGTTTCTAGGTGTCTTTCTCACTCTCACACAACGTTTCGACAAATTCCTAGTAAGAGCGAGTTTTATTTTTGTTTTTCTAATATTTTTTCGATTATATCAAAATCCGAGGTAAGTAATATTGCACTGGGAAGGATCTAACGCAACTGCAATCAACGTATTCGCAGCATGAATTTCTGTAAAAATTTGAAGTTCCTGCGCTTGGTGCGTATCTGCGGGCGCAACATTAGCGATTTGTCCCATCCTCCGAACATAGCGCCGGCTCCACAGTCTGGCAGGCGATCCTTTACGCTAGAGCAACTCAAGAGTCGTGAACTGATTCGTGTCCATGGATCGGAAGTCGTACCCTTTCTGCAGGGTCTGGTCACAAACGATGTAACCCGTTTGCAGCATCCGGAGGGCCCATCGTCTATTTATTGTCTGTTCCTGAACAAGGGTGGACGCGTCCTGTACGACACGATCATCTATCGTACCAACAATCCGGACACTTATCTGCTGGAGTGTGATCGGGATGCCTCCTCCGAATTCCGGCGTAATTTACGAATGTTTCGTGTTCGCAAACAGATCGACATCGATTCCGTGGATGATGAGTACTCGCCATGGGTGATTTTTAATGAAAATAGAGGAGATAGTGAACTGGTACATGGTACACACAATCTACCCGAGCTCTTTGTGGCTTCCGATCCGCGTCTTTCAAGTTTGGGCACACGTGTTCTGGCCCCCAACGATGTGAGTTGGGCCAAGCTGGTAAAGGGTTTCTGGCAAAACAATGAAGTGGTGGCCACTCCGGCAACAGCTGATAATAATTATCAATTGTTGCGCTACAAGCAGGGAGTAGGCGAAGGTGTCGAGGAGTTGCCACCTGGCAAGTGCTTCCCGCTGGAGGCTAATGCTGATTTCCTAAATGGGGTTAGCTTTAATAAGGGATGTTACATCGGTCAAGAGCTAACGGCCCGCATACACCATTCAGGGGTAATCCGAAAGCGATATATGCCCATACGCCTAACAGCACCAATAGGCTCTAATCATACAGTGCAATCCGTTGCCGGGGCAAATCTGGGACGTGTCTTTGGTCATGCCAAGAATCGGGGTGTTGCCCTGTTGCGCATCGAGCAGGTTCTTAATGGCCAACAGGAGCTGACTGTAGATGGTGATCGTTGCTTTGCTGAGCGTCCAGAGTGGTGGCCCAGCGATGTGCCCAGCAAGCGACGGGTGGCGTCCTTAGAGTAGATCAATTTGTTTTATAATTGTTAACATAGCCACAAAAATATTGTTACATTTTTTAGGTAGTAAAGACCCCCAGATATACTATGTACACAGCCCCGTCTATTCTGTGTGATTCTCTCCTCTTGCAGCCATGGATGAACAGCCCAGTACTAGTCAAAGCGAATCTCTACCCGGGGAAGGTGAGGAGGACTCCTTGCTGTTGCCCCTGGACACCGAGGCTGCTGAAATAGCCCGGCTACAACCCAATTCAACTAATTCACAACTAGACAATCAGCCAGCAGAAGATGATGAACGCATTGCAAAGATTCAGTTTCATTGCTCTGCTTGCGATATGAAAGAAATGGTCCACTACTATGGACGTGAACCGCCCTTTGCCTTGGGCATTGAATTCCGCGAAGACACCTATGTCATGCGTGATCCTTTCCAGGCTCCACCACCACGCTGGCAATCGAAACCAGAGTATTTCATCTCATTGGGTGTCCACTGTTGCCTTTGTTCTCAAGTGGTTTGCAAAGATGCAGCCTGCAGTTACTATTATACACAAACTTATTGCCTACCATGCGGCAGCAAGGAGCTTAAATCATGGCCACCGGAGGCCCAGATGCGATTACGCAAACAACTGGAGGCCGCCAATAAAAAGAGGGAGAAGACACAATAGAGAATCACTGACGGGATATGAACACAAAAATTGTCTTAAAACTGTATACTATTAATTTAAGTGTGTATTTAAATTGTATATTTGCAAATATAAAACATTGTAAATATATACGCTTTGTAAATACATATAATGTATGTATAATATATTCATAATTTATATCCATTCTGTTGATATTTCAAATATCTGAAACTATTTAAAAAATTGATTTGATTTGACATTTCAAATGGATTTCTACGAACTTTGAAAAAATTGAATATGAATATATTTTAATATCCTCTACCTTAATAAATACCGGAGTGCCCAGTCGTCCCATAAAAAGTTATTTATAACTAATAGCAATAGATCCCCTTTCCAAAAATCAAAAAATATATAAAAATTCACGTATATCTCTAATATCGATTGATAACCGCCCAAAATCTTATAGATAAATGTTGCTTAGCACGGAATAGAAAAATGCATTCCTCTAATCTCTGACAAAGTTAAGAAATTCCTAAGCTTTTGGTTTCTTATTAATAAAGAGATAACAAAAACTTATTGCCCAATATATGAGACATAATGTTATCATATATACGTATGTATGTATGTATATACTTATCTGTAATACTTTGCCAATCCAGCAGACATTTCGATTTAAATGCGATTAAATTTTAAACAACTAATGCTAATACATATTTCATTACGTTGATCTGTACACTAAAAAAATTACATATTATGAACTTTGATCCACAAGTTTTGTGTGGAGAACCCTGAGATCTAATTGTACCTTACACCTAATGTTTAAAAATAGTTGTCGTAATCAAACAAAACACAGGTTTTTATTTTGCGGCTAGGCCAAAGACTACTGAGGTCATATTTAAGCAATTAACATTATTTATTTGCATTTATAAACCACTACATCTATATAAAAGAGAGAGGGGTAGAGAGCGTGAGTACATGGAATAAAAGAAATAACGTTAAGACACTGGGTTTACTTATTGGCTAAAATTTCAAATTTCATGCCATGTTCATGCTTTTCCAGCTCGCTGATTAGGCTAGTTTTAGAGAAGGCTGCTGCTGGTGATAGAACACCACCAGTGTCAGGCATCTTATCGCTCTCTCGTAGAATGGTCAGAGCTGTGGAAAGGAGAGCCACACAGGTAGCTCCATAGCCAGGATTTGGACCAGTCACAGAAACCGATAATGTCTTGTTGGGCGGTTCGGTATATTGATCAGTTGCCTCCGCCAAGCGATCTGATTTCGACCAGCCATTGGCTTTGATAGTCATTTTGAAATAGCTATTCTCCATGGCCGCCTCACTGGGTCCCGATTTGGAGGCGAAACCGCCTGAAAAGAAGCCGGGATACTGAAGAAGCAGACGTCGTCCAATCTGAAATTTGGCCATCAAACCAAAAATGCTTGCAAAGAATGCAACAGAAATGGCAGCCAGCCATGAAGGGAAACAAATATAGGCATGCATCTGGACTGGGCGTTTCTTGTCGTGATCGTAGAGGAATCGTTGCGATCGCATTACCACCGAGCGATCCGAGCCCGGAAAAGGTAGGCAGACCTTGTCGACCTCTGTGGAACGGAACATCAACGGGCGATGCCTTAAAACGGGATAGAATTTAGGTAGACGCTGCGGGAACAGACTCCTTCGTATGCCACGCAATTCATCCGCATGGGCCAGACCAAAGACGGCACTTTCCCAAGTGCCATAATTCAGACCTGCATTGCCAACGTCTGTCGGAGTCCCATCCTTCATACCGCTCTCAATAAATGTCTCCACCGAATTGACAACACCATCGAAATTCTTCTCCACAAAGATAACACCCAAATCGGCTGGGATGGAATCAAAACCACATGCACTAACTATATAAACGCCACGCTCTTTGGCCCGCTCATTGTACTTCAGTTGCATAGTTTCCATATACTGGGGTTCACCACTGACATCCACATGATGTGTTCCAGCCTCAATGCAGGCGCTGACCACCTTTTCGCCGTAGAAACGATACGGTCCCGCCGTGTTCACCACAATGCGGCACCGTTTGGCCATTTCCAGTAAGGACGCTTCATTGAACACATCCGCTATGATAATGGGAATCTGAGATAAATCCTTTTTGGCCTTTGCACCCATTTCTTTCAACACCTGCTCCAGTTTTTCACGATTCCGGCCGGCAATGCCCCAACGGAGTCCATTTAGAACGGAAACCGCTTCATATACCGTATACTTTCCAGTAAAACCGCTAGCTCCAAATATTATGACATCTAATCGATCTGCTGATGTCGCCGCCATTTCTAACAACCAAGGTCAAAATCAATACACGCTAAAAGATCCTTATCAAAAAATTTCCGGTTGTTGCTTCCTAAGATTAATATAAAAATTAGAACTTGTTTTCTTACTTATTTTCTCGTTGCGGGCAAAAGCGAAATAAAACTTACCTTTCCGACTGCCGATAAGCTATTGAGTATTAATTGATGAACTGTATTAACTAACAATGTATTTAGTCACACAACTTTGTAGATGTATATACCTCGGCCTGCTGCGATTTACCTGCTCAGCTCTCGAACTTTACCTGCAATTATTTAATTACAACAAAAAAGTGGTCGTTACTTCAAAAAATTATCGGCATCAAAAGTTTACGCAAGTATGACACAGCACTGTATACTGTTTTGAATCGCATTGCACTTTTATAATTTGCTAATGTGTTTTTGTTATTGTGTTTTATTGAATTAATGTATGGTAGTAAATATTTTAGGTCATTTGTTTGTTTTAGTGCTTTTATTATGGTTAATATAGTAGTGCATTATAGCAGAAGGTGCAATTACAATGCTTTTTAAGATCTAAGATTGTTTCGACATTTCTCCAATATGTCTTTTCGTATTATAATATAGTCTGGATGAAGCTTCAAGACCTGCAAGCAAATATTAATTGCTTTAGCATATTGCTTTATCTTCATATGATTAAATGCTAGCTTATAGCCTATAAAGGGTTTCGAGCGACCTCCACAATTCCAAGCTTTGTCATAGTGTTTCGTCGCCAAGCTATAGGACTGCAATTTCTCAGCTATTTGGCCAGCGAGTTCATGAGCTTTCGTAGACGATTTATTATATTCCAAAACCCGATCCACAAACGATTGAGCCACATCCAACTTATTTGAATTAATGTAAATGTCGGCTAAAAGCAGCCAAGAACGCTCTAAATACTCTGCCTCTTCAAAATTCCAACAGAGACGAGCAATCCGTTTTAGTTGATTTTTCGCTCGTTGAGTTTGCTTCAATTGTACCAAAGCAGATGCCATAGCTAGAACGATACTCACTATAATCTGATTGTCCATTTTTTGACTTAGATCTGTAAGGTCTTGCAATGCTGACTCGACCTGGAATTTTTGCTTTGAAGCCATTTGTAAGAAGTTCCATAAAACACGATGATTTATAATTTCATTCTCTATGCTTCCAGATTGAGGTCTTAAATCCTTAAGCAATCGCTCTGCTGTCCGCAAAGCGATCGCTCGAGATTCAATAAAGTCTCCACTATCACCTACATCCAGAAGATCATTTCCATTTGGAATGTCTCCATCCGGATTAATGCATATTTCGATCATGTTAAATATTGCCTGTTGCCCCCACTCATGATCCCTGCGTGCTACATTAAAATGACGGAGCGCTGCATTTGCATTACCATTGTACCACTCATACAATCCTTTGCAGTAATTGAGTCCAGACGACGTCTGAGCACTCACACATGCCTGTTCAGCACGTTGGAGAAACGGTTCAGTTTCTGACAAAGTTCCAGAACGTCGCATAACTTCAACAAGACGAGCTAATGCTGTCCAATAACATGGCTGCGATATCAGCAATTGTGAAAAGTGATATGCTGCATTTTCGAATTCCATCTGCAAATAAAAATTGTGTGCTTTAAATTATGTCATTATTAAGAATATGTATGTACTTTTCGAAATGATAAATCTGCCATCATTACGGATGCCGACTCATTGTTACTGTCAATCTGGAGGATCTTTAAACAAGTGTCCCGGCACAGATCCATTTCCATGGAATTCATTTGAAGACGAGCCAGCGAAACGAGAATTTCAACATCATTTGGAGTATATTTTACGCATTCCTTAAAATGTTGAAGAGCCTGTTCGTTGTCTCGTGTCTGAATAGATTGTTGCGCCATCAACAGGCATATTCTGTGTAAAGAAATTAAGACCAAACAACATGACCACATTCCAGTTAAACTAATGAGCTCATTTAATACATATACAGATGGTGCTATTTTAATAAATATTATAACAATGCTATCTTAAATGTTAGGCCACGTCCCCTCGTTTCATTTGCCTAACAATTTCGGCCAGAGCCTGAGGATGAACGCCAGCTTCTAGGAGCTTCATACAAATGTCCAAAGCCTCGTTGTTCAAGCCAGTATTTAGCAATGTGGAAATCCCACGGACTGTTTCTTGAACCAAGGTTGCCTTTTCGGCATTCACTGTATCATCTTTGGTTTCGCTGGCCGAATTTCCATTTTCCTTTTTGCCAACATCTGAATTAATTTTTGAGCTAGGCATTTTTGAATGTTTTCCCTCAGATATGAATTCCACAGAAAGTTGTTTTTATTTTTAACAAAACGCTAGAGATGAGCGGTATCAAAAGTAGCAGTTTGACATAGTGTTAATCGATAGAAAAAATGAATGGACTAAAACAACAGTTGCACGTCTCTAGCATATTTGACAGTCTCCAAATTATTGATGAAATATATGGAATAATTGACTGCAAAACTAACTAAACAAAACGTAAATATACATTGCTATGGCGGACGATTTGCAGAACTATAAATTGCAGCTGCAGCAGGTAAGTGAAGAAGTATACAAACAAAGGCACTTTTAACTTTCTATTTGGTTACAGGTAGAAGCTGCCTTACAAACAGATCCAGACAATGAGGAGCTGCTAAAACTAAAAATTGATTTGGACGAGGTCATTAAGCTAACGCGGGATCTGATCAAGGCACAGTTGGAAGAGCAACGGAAATCTTCGTATGTGGAACCATCTTCATCTAAAACCGCTACATCAAATTACTATGACGATATTGAAGCTGCCCTCTTGGAGGCCGAGAAACTGGTATCGTCCGCAAAAACATGGAAAATTGGTGAGAAATGCCAAGCCAAATGGACCGAAGATGGTCAATACTATGATGCCACCATTGAGGGCATAACAGCCGAAGGAGAAGTCAGTGTAATATTCGATGCATATCAAAATCGTTCCACAACGAACTTGAAAGAGTTACGCGAACGGACAACGCGGAACGAAGTCTTTCCCTCCAACAAGTAAGGGACCCATATTATCAAACGGAATAAAAAATGACACTTATCACAATCATACTTATCTAATTTTCAGACGACATAGGCCAAATCAAAAAGAATATTTGAAAAAACGCAAACAGAAAAAACAACAACGATTCAAAGATTTGGAGGAGGAGCGCGAGTCGGATAAAAATAAATGGCTTAACTTTACTACTAAGAATCAAAAGAAACCTGGCATGAAAGTGAAAAGTATATTCGCATCGCCGGACAATGTAAGTGGTAGAGTAGGTATCGGCACATGCGGGACATCCGGAAAGGGTATGACTGATTTCACAGTTGGTGAAAAGTATCGCAAGGGTCTTTAATATAATTTAACAAGCAACAACAACAAAATGCAATCATAATGCACATTGTTCTAAATTTAGTTACATATTCTAAAGAAAAATATTTAATAAATGTAATCTGTCAACTTAAGCAAGCCATCGATTATAGTAACTTCGCAATAGTTTTTAAATGTTTTTTCTTACTCTTTTGTACTCACTTTGATAGAATCTTATATTGGTCATAGAGACTCTCAGTTTGATCAGTGGAACATAACTTTTGAACGCGATACTGATTATCACGAGCTTGCTGCAAAGTTTGCAATGATTTCACTATATTGCCCGACTTCTCATGTACACGTGCCAATAGTAGCAATTTTTTAGTTTGCAACTGCAATTCTCCAACATCATCAGCGCTAGAATAAACAATTTTAAATGACTTTTCACATGGTATTCCTTACTACCAACTGTTACTCTTACGTTTTGAGTGCCTTAACATCATCTTCCAGAATATTAACAGCATTCTGATATTGCTTAAGCTTCAAAAACAATTCGGCAAGGTCTAATTTCAAGCCGGAGTAGTCTGGATTTTTAATGACATCATGATAATATTTAAGTGCTTTAGCATACTGATGACTCTTTACGTAGGCTCTGCCCAATTTGCTAGCTAGCAGTGGATTTAAAGGGTCTATTTGTAGTGCTTTTCTATAGGCCTCAACAGCTAAATCCGCCTCTGTAAGAAATTATAAAGTTTAGAATTCTTAAATTGTTACCCCTTGAAAATATTTCCATAATTTCAGTCTGTAAACTCCACACTTTGTCCCCAATACCCAAACGACTTCTAATTATCAATATATACTAAATATATTTTTAAAAAATTACCCTGGATGGACATATAAGCCTCTCCCAGCATTAAGTAGCTTTTAGGCTCTGGTCGCGTTTCAACCAGCTCTTTGAAACAATTAGAAAAGGCTGTTCGATCCTTTTGATGATGCAAGTATATATTTGCCAAATTTGTGCGTGCCTGCGAATTATAATTTAAACATGCGTATTATACAAAATCATACACCAAAAATGTCTTCTGCATACTTGTATATAGTAAGATTGGTCAGGCCCTATTGTGTATAACAATTGAATAGCCTTTGCAATGTTACTGCTGTCAAGCATTATTTGCGCTTGTGCAATAATTAAACGTCCTTCATCCGGAGTGCCATTAAATTCTTCAATTGCAGACTGCAACAGTCGTTCACTTTCGTATATTGATTGCGCGTCAGCCATTTGCCGTAAAGTATAAATGAGTTCCAAATACAAGGTGATTTTATCACAACTAGTAAATAGATACGGAGTTTGAGCTGAAGCTGGCGCATCACGAGCATCGTGGAGCGAAGAATTCACTTGTGTTGTAGTACCTCCAGCCAGCTGCATGGCCACCAAAAAACTTTGATATGCATTTGTCAATTGTTCTTGATGACGTTGTATAATACCCATTAATAGATGATACATCGGACGATCTCGCACAGTAAAGTTATGCGACAAAGCCAACTCTAGATACTCCATGGCTTTGGCAAATTGCTTTTGCTCTAGTAGGATTTGAGCCAAGAGCAGATGAGCCTCTGTCAAAGTTTCATCTATGTTGTTTAGTATATGTTGCAATCGTCCGATTGCCTTAGAAGATTCTCCGCAAAGGAATTCAACCTTAGCTCGAGTGAATATTGCCTATGAAAAGAAAAATGTAGAATTATATAATTTTATAATGCCATAAGGATCATTATATTACTCCTTGATGTCCAGGGCAAGTTTGCAAAATAATATCCAAGATGTTCTGACAATGTTTAAGCGTTATTGGCATCGATTCCTGCCCAAATTGATAATCACCATTGGTGTTGTGTATTTTCAATTGAATCTGTACTGGACTGTGCCGGAGAAGCTCAGTGGATAGCTCAAGCATAAAGTCCGGATTCAAACGGCATATGTAATCCACTCCAAAGGGAATTGTCTCCAATTTGGCAATATTTCTTTCGGCGGCCTCAGTTAACAGCTTTACGGATGATTGCATATCCTTTTGTTCGGCATCGGCCAACAAGGCAGACATATACAATAGTTGAGGCTCCCGCTTGCCACCATTTAGCTCCATTAGAAATGCCAGCTGTTGCCGCGTCTGTTGTCTACTTTCATCATCACCAACTCGTCTCAATTTACACAGCGTTAGACCACACAAGGCCTCAAAGTTATTGCTATCCACATTGCATGCGGAGCGGAATGAGATCTCTGCCTCGTTGATGTTTCCCACCATCAATTGCAGATTCCCTAGCTCAGTGAGAAAGTCCACGTTATTGGGATTGAGTTGATTAGTTTTATCCATGCAACGCAAGGTGATTTGCAATATTTCTGGATTTCTGGAGCAAATGCGCGAAAATAATTGACATATTTGTAATAATAATGTGTGATTTCCGGGTTCAATGCGCTCTGCAGCGGCTATCAATTGCTGGAGAACAGCTGCAGCTCCCTTTAGATTACTCTCCCGCACGATAAGCAACATGGCTTTGACCCTAAGAGCAGTTACATTTGATGGTTCCATGTTTATTACCCGCATTGAGGTTTCCAGGGCATGATCCCAGTCAAGAGCAGCCAACTGCGTTTCCATTTTCTCAATCAATGGGATGTTTAGCTCAGGAAATCTTACACTTAGTTTATTGATCACCAAAATGGCTGTATCAAATTGCCTTCTACTTTGGTAGAATCGAATTAGAGCCAAGGCGGCATCGATACTTTTTCCATCGCTGCGAGCAATGCATTCTTCGAGTATAGCTTGTAGATTTCCATTGGCACGCTGTCCCTGCTCTTGGCTGGTGGTGATGTCACACCAAATCTTCAAGACTAATGCCGCATCAAATTTGCCATCCATTTTTATGCATCTATCCACGTATTCACTTGCTGTATTAGTCTCGCCATTCAAGAACAGGAACACCGCCGCATAGTAGTAGGAAGAAGCACCAATCGACCTTTGGCCATCCTCAATGCGCCGTTCCAGACCATGTAAGGCATCCTGGTCGACAAGACGGCAATGTTTATGGGCGTAGACCAGCGTCATTGTGGCAGCCAAGCCCAGATCATAGTCATTCTTTAATGGATTCAACTCTCGAATGCTCTCCTGCAGCCGCAAACCCAAGGCCAGGGCCACCCCATTGAATAAACGAAACTCTGATTGCATGGGGAACTTGGCCAATCCATCCAACGCAATTTTCTGCATTGAATGATAAAAACGCAATCTACCGTAATGGAGAACTAGGCTTCGATAGTCATTACTGTCCATGTTGTCCTTTTTTTTATTATTATTATTAGATTTCAACAAATATAACGAGATTTATCGTAACAAATATTTTGCGTACTGCGGTTCGTATTTATCTATGTAATATTGCACAAATTTGCACTTGATTACAAGGAATAGACCGTTACGAAGTGCATAGTCCAATGCCACCTGGAATAATAAGTTTGAATATTTACTTATAACATTTTACATTAATTATTTCAAACACAAATCAATAAGCCGAAAATTCATTTATCTGGTAACAACACAAAACTGGTAACTAAAGCAACTAACAGGTACAACAAATACAAACACACATATTAACACACACACACACACACATATGTGTATGTGCAGGTGAATAGTTTTTAAGGACAAACGAACCTTGGCCAATGCTTTGCCGATGCCACGTCCACCCAGTTCGTCCGGAACATTTGTATGCCAAAATATCATAGTACCATCTTTAACTGAATATCTCAAATCCGCCCTAATGCCATCGATTTCAATATAAAAAAATCTCTTTTCCTGTATGATAGGATATTGTTTTTTACCCATATATCTGTTCTGTGCATAAACAACATTGGGAGTCTTTAAAAAGTCTTGATTATTCAGAAACAAATTTGGACAACTGCTGAGGATGGGCAGCTGATTCTGACAGTGTAACCGCCGGCTGGCGAGCAATAAGAAAGAACGTCTCATGCCGGCCCTACAGCATGTTCTCCATATCGATTGCATAACCAAAATTTTGAATTTATTTGAAGGATGTAAAACTAAATTAATGAAAAATAATAAACAAATTTTATTTGACACTTTGACAACACATACATATACAAACAAAAACACAATACAGTCAACAAGTGTTTGGAACTAGTTCGATTAATTTTGTTGGTTAGGAGTTCGTTATTTGCTAATTATTGTTTAAAATTATAAATCTGACTTTGTAATTTAATTTATTGGCGTATAAAGGTTTATTTGAAAAAAAAGCTAGTGCCACTATTAATATTGGCAGTCGAAGCTGAATTTATCGAAATAGATATTTGAAATAATTTAATAGAATATTAACATTTTTTTAAAATAATTATTTATAAAAATCAAATTTTTCATAAGTAGTTTCTGCTGCTTTAATACAATTGTTGAGTCTACTCAATATTGTGAAATTTGCAATAAGAATGTAAATAGAAAAATTTGCCTTGTCATATAGCAATACAAAATCTGACAAATAGTCATTCAAAACTAATTTTTTTTAACATCTGACACACATACTATATAATTTTGTTATTGTAGTATACTAAAAAGATAAGCTTCTTTAAATTGACCAAATTAAAGCACATTGAATTAGTCTATTGTAGTTTAATACCCATAATCTTTATGTGTGTGTGTGTCAGCAGTTACACATAAATTTCAAACTTGGTGTGCAAATAATCGTCTCCCGTAAATCGGATCATTTAGTTAACTTTCTGCCATCAAATGTTTCGGTTTACGCGTCCTACGTGATTTATATATATATATATATATATACAACAGGTACTTTTGTACTTCCTTCAATAAATATGGGATATAGTAATTCCCGATTTAGTTAAAAATATAATAAAGTTGGCGATTTATGTGGGTCAAAGATTTAAACTAGGGCGAAGCTTTATCGTATGGGCAATTAATATATTGAGAATTTGTTGGCCATTGCTGGAGTATATAACAATGTAAAACAAGTCGGCTTGAATTTTTAATATCAACATTGCAAGGATATTACCAAACATACAAACGAAACAAAACCAGCAAACAATATAACAATTGAGTCTAAAAAAGTCAATCAAATTGTTTAATTTAAAAATGGAGTTTTTAAAAAAATGGGAAGTGATCCTTGATAAGAGGATTCAATATTTGTTTATATAAAAAAAACTTACAAAATTGATAATGGAAAAATTGGAATAGATTTATAGCCGTCTCTTTTATTTTCAAATAGATTAAAACCTTTTCGAAGCTTTTGCAATTATGTATATTGTATAGTTAGACATTAAATTTTTATTGCACATTTAAAACTTGTCTCTAAATACAGCTATATTAATTAGAAATATTGTTAGTTTTTCTGATTTGATAATTATAGGTTTACATTAATAGGTTTGTGTTGTATCCTTAAAACTATCAATACTTTCATTGTGCGCCTTTTTATTTCCGAATATTCGGACAAACACATCGCCCCACATTCGACGCGTAACCGGATCCAAGATAATGAAATATATAAATATAACGAATCCTTGTAGTGTGGCTGTAAGACAAAATAAGTATGAGAATACAATTCCAGCTCTCATGGCCGATAACAGGCCAAAACACCAAGTAAATCCCAAAAGGAAAAACAATAAGATCGAAAGACGAATTTGTGAAATTAAAATTGGCTTCTCCGTATGTCGAATCGGTGTAGCTGGTCCACGTAGAATGTTGTAAATAATTAAACAGAAAATTACAAAGTTCGCAATAATAATCGCAGTGATGGGAAGTATAATGCCAAAATACAAAGCATATCCGGATGGATAACAAATGCCACCCTTGCTAAAGGATTCACGATCCAGTATAACGACCAAAAGCACAGGAATAAGTGGCAGACCCCAACAAATGGCAGCAGATTTCACCAGAAAGCGTTTTGGCCGAGATTGCCCAAAGACCTGGACATATCGTTTGAACTGCAAATAGGCTATAAGCATCATCCAGAAGAATTGCACCAGCACTGAATAGTGTAGGAATGCCCCAATAGCCACACAACTGGGAACTATCTCATTGATTATTAAATGCAAGGAAAACTCCTCAGTGTTCACAAAGCACAGGATAATCATCTGCAAGGCAATGGCCGCCGACAATTGTAGTAATACCTTCGATGATGCCTTTTGGCGCCAGTTATGAAAGGCGGCAGCTGTGATAAAGATTCCACATATGCCCATTAGTGATAACGAACAACCCGTTACTGTGATAATATCCAAGGCCTGCTCATGTATCTCCTTTATATTCACTTCAATGTTGTCATCCACTGTGAAATTATAGCCCACCAGATAGGCAAAGGGTGTCAAATGCGTCAATTGACAGATTACAACGTCATCGTTTGATCCAGAGATTGTGATGCCATCGGAAGCCCAACCCTTATAGTTCCAATAATTGCAAAATTCCGCCGAGTCATTGAGAGGTGTATTGCTGAATCTTCGTAAGACAAGAGGCAAATCTTCTGGTAAATCGGTATAACCAGGTATGGATATGGATACAACACGTCCAGGAACCATTTGTGAATTTCCATCAACTTCCTTGAAGAGTTTGTCATTGGAATAGATTTTGATAACCACAATTGGTTCGGGTGAGGCATATGTATTATTTGTGGCTGCGTGAAATATATTCAATCGATTCAACAGATTTGTCGGCACATATGTTCCAAGCTGTAAGTTTGTTTCATTAATGAAATCCTCAAGTGTGTGATCAGCTTGCAAAAATTGATAATATTCATTCTTAAATGCTCCAGTTAAGATCTGTGAATCGATACTTGAATTAATATTTCGGAATAGAGCTACTCCTGAAATATTTGCAACCGATGGATCGATACGAAAGTATAAAAGATTCTGTGAAACTTTCACTGAAACTCCAATATCATCATAATCATAAACTTCAAAAAATGCATTGATTTTCTCATCTGAATCTTCATCTGAGAGAGTTTCATTTACCGCAGGCATCGATGAGAATGTATCCATGGCATTTTCAAATGCCTCCAATAATTTATTAGTTGAATTCAGTTTCGCCGACATTTTGATAATTTCCTCTTTCACATCAATCAAATAATTATAAATGGCCATAAAGTCACGTGTGGCATTTTTCCAAATGGCAGTTTTCTTTAATAATTCCTCTTGAATGGCATTTTTGGGAATAAAATTCAAATCCACAAGACTTTTCACCGAAGCCTGCATAATATTCGATGTGAAATGTATATCGGCCGCAACAAGATCCTTTTTGTTTTCCTCAATAATTGTTCTTGCCCTTTGGACAATTTTCTCTGGTGAAACTTTAACTAATTTTGAAGTTTCCAGAGTGTATAAACTTTGAGTGATCTTAGTGCTCTCTTTTTGGCATTCAATATCTTTGATTTGTGCCCAAAAAGCTCCATGTATAAAGTCACCTTGACATAATCTGGTAAATGGCAATCCACTCTCTTGAAGGCATAATTGCTGGGTGGTAGCTGCCTGTCCCCTAACTGCTTGCATCCATAGATTTTCGGATTCGTCATTGACTGCCGTGGGGAAACAGTATTCAGTACTGCGTACAATAGCTATTAGACTACTGTGCTCAAAGATTAGTTTTTCCAGTAATTTTAACACTTTCATTCGCACCGCAGTGTCGTGTCTAACACGATTATCGTCCTCTGAACTATTATCCTCTTCACTGCTCTCTTCTTCGCTATTATCTATGGCTGAATTCTTTATGGATGCTGTCACATGGACCCAGGAAATAATCGTCGAGTTGAGAATTTGCTCAACATTCATGAGGCGGGCATTATGGACAATAAGATCGCTTAAATCTCCTCTTATTAGTTTACGCAAATGTTGCCTTAGATTCTTGGCAATTTTCTTAGCGTTTTTGTCAATATCCGTACAGAGATTTTTGCCATTATCCATGCAGGACACTTGCATGCGAGCCGCAAAAGCGTGTCCTCGATTATTTTTAGTAGCCACCACACGCGAAGAAGTTATCATTTGGAAATTAAATACCGTATGTGCCTCACACCAATACTCTCCGGGACCATCTCCTATTAGTTTCACTTTAAATATAGTCTTGGCTATATCATCATTTTTCCAAACCATATCAATTTTAGTGGGTCTCAGAAGCTCATAGTCGGCATTGGTGAAACATTTAATCCCAAATTCCTTGTCATCCTCAAGATGCCAAATATAATTGAGATTGTAAATCACTAGCATTAGATCCTCGTGATCTCCGTCGATTTTTAATATCATTTTCACTTCATTCATTGGTATGGATGTCTTCGATAAAATTGGATGGCGTTCAGAATCCACTGCCACCTCTACTCTTTGCTTTTTGTTCATTAGAACGAGATACTTATCTTTTGATTGGTCCACAAAACTATCAATTTCAAAATATTTGTCTTTTTGATCCTTTGGTATTGATTTTGAGAGTAGAAATGCAATGCTATTGCGTTTTTCGTAATATTCATCGATCGGTACATTCGACTGTTGTGTGGATGGTGAATTTTCTTTCAAATTAATGCCATAGCATTCATTGGGTCTATAGCTCAAGGCTCCAAATCCTTTTGGGCAAACTTGGCTATCCAAAATGGGTTCTTTGTATACGCAAACCATGTGCATGGATCTTTCGCAGTGACTCATTTCCAAAATAAACTCATTGTCAGATTTTTGCCTCTTTCTCTTGCTGCTTCTGCTCGAGTTTGTGTATCTTAGAGATAAGCAATTTCTGTTAGATATAAAATCTTCCATATTCATATTCTCGTCAACAACTTGTTGCCACTGTTTTCCCGGCAAACGTATAGTAAATGGCATTGTGGCATTTTCTCGTCGTATTGGCAACCAGTATTCTCTTATATTTCTTTTGCTTAGATACTCCATCAGACTTGCCGATTCCTCCAATGCAATTGTGTCTGAGCCATAGCAGAAAGATTCATCGAATGGTTGTGGTTTATGTGAAATTTGTATGCAAAGCGGATTTTTCTCATCGATTGGCACTTCCAAGAGATCTTCAGGGCAATATCTATTTCGAGATTTCTGGATGGCACAATCTACAGAAGATGGTATCCATTCACCAGTATCAGTATCGCATTCACGAACAAAAAGTTTCCCATTTTCTTTCCAGCACAGAACATCCTCTGAGGTTGTATAACGAACTCCCTTGTATTTCCAATAGGCAATCCCAAATTCCGTTTCCGTTATGCTGTCATCACATTTTTGTATCTTTTGGAGAATAATTCAACTTTTTAATTAATTGTGCGTCAGCTCAGCTTATAGATTAGATAAGAATACCTTTGATTTGGTTGATACACTTTGTGCATAAACAAGAATTATGCAGAAGATTTTACAAGAAACCGAAAGCATCCGTTTCATCATTTCAATTGCGATCATAGAGAAGACTGAGCCAAATTTCTGTCATTTTCCCCCATTATCAACCAATGCGTAGTCGGAGATACATATCGTTTTATTGTTTATCTTCATTCAGACTATTGCAATTGTTTTATCTTTGTTATCAGCATGTACCATGTTTGTGTGCATATGTAAGTATGTATGTATGTAGATATAGATATATACCATTCTATACGTAGGTTCTCAGAGTAAACAAATTTATTTTTCGCCAAGTTCACCAAGTAAATAAGTGCAGAAAAATCTCTAATCTTAAAATTTTAAATTCTATTATAAGTCTTTTTTTCTTTTATTTTGTTTTGGGAGACTGTATTTACCTATTACGCTGTTCAAAAAGCTTCCCTTCTAAGCATTTTTGAATGCTTCAATTTCAATTCAATTGTAATAGTTATAATAATTTAAAAAATAGTTCCAAGCAAAAATGTAGATTTAACGAAGTGGATTGGTCGGGACTCGTTTTCCCACAAGGATTAAATTTGATCGTTAAAAGTAGGCTAAGATATGTTCTTACTATTTTCTATTTTTCAACATTGAATAGAGAAATCCCTTAACATCCCTCAAAATCGAAAGTCCAGAGTAATTAGTAATTTTAAGCCTCTTTTAATCGAAGGCTTTATTGATGAGTTCAAGAGAGAGTAAAAATAAATGTAAATATATTAATTAAATGCTTCTTATCATACATTTTTTTATAGACAAATGGCAACGATAAAAATCCATCGTATTGGCATATTGTTATTAACATTATGTTTAACTTATGCGAACGTAAGAGCAACAAATACTCTTAAATAATGAAATGAAAATGTAACAAATATATCCTTACTTTTTAGGGATCTGTCAAACGGAGTATAGATTTATCTGCTTCTCATGTGTTGATACCCGATATTCGTTTGCCAACCGATGTTATACCTTTAGACTATGAGCTTTATATTGAACCCAATTTGGAAGAGTATACATTTACTGGACTTATTAAAATAAATTTGTCATGGATAAAAGATGCTAGAAAAATATCACTTCATGCTCATTTTGATTTAACCATTGATGATAGAAAAATTAAATTGCAGAAAATTATAAAAAGCAATGGGTAAAAATCAGTTTAAATTATTGTATATATGAGTCTAACTTTTAACTTTTGATCACCAAATAGTGATAATCCAGCATTGTTTGAAAATATTACAATTCTGAGGGGTGATCGACTACCAAGGAAAACGGTTTATGTGTTGTATCTAAAGGAGACAGTGAAACAAGGAACTGAAGGACTACTGGAAATACCCTTTGAAGGTGGCATTTGGGAAAGTGCCGAAGGTTTGTTCAGAGGATCCTATGCGAATTCGGCAACCAAAGAAACTGAGGAATATTTAACTACTTATATGAGACCAAATAATGCCCGGCGAGTATTTCCATGTTTTGATGAACCAGGAGTTAAGGTAAGGCAGTTTTGAGAAAATTCTATTTAGTATCTGCCTTGTGCCCTTTTGTAGGTCCCTTTTGCAGTTTCAATAGCTCGGCCTAAGGAATACTCAGTGCTTTTTAATACACCATTGGAAAGGACCTCAGAACAGTAAGTGTGGAAATAGAATAGAATGCAAATATTTGGCTTTAATATTTTGCTATAGCTCTACTTTAAAGGATTATATGGTTGATCACTTTGAGAAAACTCCACCGATGTCTACCTTTACATTTGGTTTTATAATTTCAAAGCTTGTGAAATTTGAAGATGCAGCCATTAATGATAAGTCGCCTTCCGCTCCAAAGATTCAAGTTTGGAGTAATCAAATTGATGAATCAGACTTAAAGGTAAGCACTGATGCACATATATAAACACTAGTCATGATTTAATTAAATTATATATTTTTAGGAAATTCATGCTAGACTCTTAACTGTTTATAATACCATTGAAGAGTACTTTAATGTATCGGTTCCTTTATCGAAAATTGATGTGGTTGCCGTTCCCGGACTTACAACAGTACGTCCGGCTGACAATTGGGGCTTATTGGTTCTTAAGTAAATTACCATCTATAGCATATAGTCTTCCCGTAAACAACATTTTAACTTAAACCATTATAGAGAAAGTGAATTGCTGAAGAAAAGTTACTTTAGCTTTGCCCAGGAGTTGATATACCAATGGATTGGATCCTGGGTCACACCCTATTGGTGGAGTGATGCACATGTAAATAAGGCTTTAGCCAGCTTTTTGGCATCGGAAATAGCCATAAAGGTAATATACCTTGATTGATGTTAGAAATTTTCTTTTTTGCACTACCTTTTTATATTCTCAGATAGACGGTGGCGTGGAATTTAATGGAAAATATCCAATGACATTACTTTATTCGTTGTACTATGAACTAAGCAAACGATATCCTCATTCACGCATAACAGGCATGAAACAGGAAACAGTTTCCTTTAAGACAGAGCTAGTTATAAGAATGTTAAATTTCACATTGGGAAAATCTACCTTTCATAATGGTGTACGAAATTTTCTTGCCGATCATCACTATAAGACATTTATCGGTGACGACCTTTGGAATATGTTAACCCAACAGGCATTGAAAGACAAAACGCTTGATGGCCAATATAGTATAACAGATATTGCAAGTTCTTGGATTACAAAGGATCGGCTGCCTGTGGTCAATGTCCAGAGGAATTATGAGACTCGATCGGCCATGCTGCAGCAAAAAGTATATCTCAGAGAGAGGCCACACGATGTGCCAGAGCAAGATAAAATGCTTTGGTGGATACCCATTACACTGAATCGTCAAGACACACTTAATTTTTCGGAATGCAAACCTCATGTGTGGATAAATAAAACTAGACAAATAAACATATCAAATTTACCAGAAAGTAATCAATTTATAATTATAAATCATGAAGAAATCGGACCATTTCCTGTTAACTATGACGAACGCAACTGGAATATGTTATCGAATTTCCTACAAACTGAATCTGGACGAACATTGATACCAACACTGACTAGGTAAGCTAGTCTTATGCCAAATATAACTCTTAGATTTCTAATATCATTACCATTTTAATAAAGGGCTAAATTGTTACATGATGCTTGGAATCTTGCCTATGCAGGCGATCTAAGTTTTGCCACCGCTTTCAATATGACTCTCTTTATGAAATTTGAACGTAATCATATTGTTTGGAATCCAGTTTTTACCTTTATTGACCATATAGGAAGACACATCGATATGTCTGCTGTCCACAAAAAGTTTGAGGTAAGCTAAGAGAATAAAATCTTATCCAGTAAGAGTTGAAATTTACAAAAAAAAATTACTTTGCAGGCATATGTGACAACTTTGCTGGCTCCTTTATATGAGGAACTGGGACCGGAGAATACTCCTGAAGAGTATTGGAGAACTGATCTTCGTTCATTGGCCAAAACATTTTTGTGTCGTGCTGGTTATCGGCCATGCATTGAAGAGGCCCAAAAGGCCTACAAGGTCTGGCAACAAAGTTCCGATCCAGATTATGAAAATCCGTTTGTATACCCAATCTATTAACTCAAGACATTCAAGTGATTCTCCATTCTTTTTCAGAGTACCCAATCAATATATTTGCCCAGTTTTTAAATGGGGCTCAATAGAGGAATGGGAATTTGGCTTACAGCGTGTCATTCAGTTCCCCAAATCGAGAGTACAGAGTGAAAGAACTTATTTGTTAAAGACTCTGGCGGGTTGTCCATCGCAACCGGAAAAGATAAATCGCCTACTGGACTTGACAATTCTTCAGCAAAATGTTAACTTTACAGAAAATGATATATTCCTAATATTCAGCATGCTAACTGGGGGTTCCAGTGGCTATACAACTCTTTTCAATTTCCTATCCGAACATTGGGTGGCCATACGGGAGAGGTTTGATTATCAATTGAATAGCCTGTAAATCACCCTAAACTTTTCCTTTTCCAGATTTGCCAATAAAACAAATTTGTGGGACAGTTTGATTAGCTCAGCCACTGGCGTGTTTTCAACTCAGAAAGGATACGATATGGTCAAGAGACTTTATGAAGAACATCCAGGAGAGTTTGGAAGTGCACAGCATATTATAGAAAAATCTCTTCGTAACATCAAAGAGGAGGCTCAATGGAGCGATCAAAATCTTCCAGTTATTGAAAAATGGCTAGATAATTATCTATCCCAAAATAATGAAAAGAATCAAAAGTTTTTAGAAAATTAATCTTAAAAAATATTATCTTTGAATATCTGTTCGGAAGTCTGGATGAATTGTTAATTAAATTGTTTGCCAGTTTAAATATTTATATATACATAGATGTACGATCCGTATTATATACTGGCCCATATAAATTAGATTGTAAAATGTTGAATGCATTTTTGATGTTTATTGATTGGAATCGTTGATATAATCGAAACTACTAAGTGTAATATGTTTTCGTGAGCAAGAATATTATCAATATTTACGATTATGGCAAGTTGAGTTTAATATTCAATTCAAAGTCAAAGTCCAAGAGAATCCTTTTAGTATTCGTCACCTTCGCCGAGTTCAGTAGTTGAATCAATGCCAACCTCCTCGTAATCCTTCTCGAGGGCAGCCAAATCCTCACGAGCCTCGGAGAATTCACCTTCCTCCATACCCTCACCCACATACCAGTGGACAAAGGCACGTTTGGCGTACATCAGATCGAATTTGTGATCCAAACGGGCCCAGGCCTCGGCAATGGCCGTGGTGTTGGACAACATGCAAACGGCACGTTGAACCTTGGCCAAATCACCACCCGGGACCACAGTTGGTGGCTGATAGTTGATTCCCACCTTGAACCCGGTCGGACACCAGTCAACAAACTGAATGGAGCGCTTTGTCTTAATGGTAGCAATGGCTGCATTGACATCTTTGGGCACAACATCGCCACGATAGAGCATACAGCAAGCCATATACTTGCCATGTCGGGGGTCACATTTAACCATTTGATTGGCCGGTTCGAAGCAAGCGTTTGTTATTTCAGCGACAGTTAATTGCTCGTGATAGGCTTTTTCAGCGGAAATTACTGGAGCATAAGTAGCCAGAGGGAAATGAATGCGTGGGTAGGGCACCAAATTGGTTTGGAACTCAGTTAAGTCAACGTTCAAAGCTCCGTCGAAGCGCAACGATGCCGTTATTGAGGAAACGATTTGCCCAATTAAGCGATTGAGATTGGTGTAGGTGGGTCGCTCGATATCTAAGTTTCGGCGGCAGATGTCGTAGATCGCCTCGTTGTCAACCATGAAGGCACAGTCCGAGTGCTCCAAGGTTGTGTGGGTGGTTAGAATTGAATTGTATGGCTCCACAACAGCAGTTGAAACCTTTTTGGGGGATCAAAAATTGTGTTTAATCATTAACACTAATTAAATTGGTTTGCGACCTACTTGAGGAGCTGGATAAATGGAAAACTCCAGCTTGGATTTCTTGCCATAATCCACAGATAAACGCTCCATCAGCAGCGATGTAAAACCAGAGCCGGTACCTCCGCCAAATGAATGGAACACCAAGAATCCTTGGAGTCCAGTACATTGATCGGCTAATTTACGTATGCGGTCAAGGACCAAGTCAACAATCTCCTTGCCAATGGTATAATGACCACGGGCGTAATTGTTGGCAGCATCCTCCTTGCCAGTAATCAACTGCTCGGGGTGGAACAGTTGTCGGTACGTTCCAGTACGAACTTCATCCACCACAGTGGGTTCCAAGTCCACGAAGACGGCACGGGGAACATGTTTTCCGGCGCCAGTCTCACTGAAAAAGGTGTTGAAGGAATCATCGCCCCCGCCGACTGTCTTATCGGATGGCATATGACCATCTGGCTGAATTCCATGCTCTAGGCAATATAACTCCCAGCAAGCATTACCAATTTGGACACCAGCTTGGCCAATATGCACGGAGATACATTCACGCTAAGGAGAATCCAAAAATCATATAGTGTTGGCAAAGGAAAAAATTGGCAAACTGTATAAATTTTTAACTGGTTATCACATTAATTAAATAGGTCCGATTTAAAACAAACCAATTATCCTTTTGGTTTATTGTCCTTCACTCACCATTTTTTACGATAATAATCAAAATTGCACTTTAACACAAATAGTAAACCGATCCAAGCGTTTGTCCGTAATGAAACAGAGCTGGGAATCAACTAACCACGACTTTGCCATCTGCGCTCTTTTTATAAGCTCCCCTCCACCCATTTGTTTGGGCTCAGTCGTCGTTACACATGATTGTTTTTACTTATATGGAATATGATGAAAATTGGATATACCATTTATTTATGTTATCCCATTAGAACATACATACATGTGTATATCTAACAAGTTTCAAGTCTACATATAAAAAAAAAAAAATGAGAACATGACACACGAATTAGAAATATTCAGACTTCTTGAACAATTTTAAGTTCAATATTAAATTTACAATATTTTAAGAAAATAAACATTTGGAATTCATTTTCTGTTTTTGTCTTATTTCCGCTCTAAGACAGTTTGAAATACTTTCTTTATTTTTGCTAATTCTTAAAAAAGAAAAGAAATTGCATTTCTTTGTACCTCATTTACAATAAAATTATAAATAATTCAGGTAAAATACAATATCAGAAATAAGAAACACAAAGCTAATTTTTTTTAATAGTTTAGTTTTTATTATTAATATTCTATATGATGCAGAATATATTTAATATTAACAGTATACACTTAGACAATCATATTTAAAAGTTTAACCTATGTATTCAAAAATAATATTTCGATAATTCTTTCCATTTGATTTAATTAAAAGCATCATCATCAAATACTTAGAAAAAACAAACAAAGAAGATATTTTGGAGTTATGATAGAAGTACGTACCGGGTTTTGATTGTTGTCCCTGGGACATATGTACATATGTCGATCGCACGATCTATATGGCTGATACTTATCCGAACGATATCAACTTCAAATAAATTTTAAAATCACTTAAGATATAGAGAAATAATCCCGATTAAGTGTACTTTAAAGTTATACTTTTTTTAAACCTTTTTGGAAACGTCTCTTCGCAGAGAGCTTTTCCATGAAATTTGATACTTATCAAAAATCCATCATCACAACAACATGACGAACAACACGTTTCAAGATATCTTAGGATCGCCGCAGGTGTTGGTCGCAACTGAAAAAGTGGGACAACAACTATGTGAATCACGTTCAATTAAACATTGAGCAATTGCAGTTTTCATTCTCAATATAAACAAATAACTGCAAAACCAAACAAAAAACCCACCTTTTTAGTGAATTTAGGAACCATGCACGTTATTAATATAACAATCCAGCGCATTTTTCCAAACAGCTCTGAAATATGAACAAAAAAAGTATAAGTTTCATCATGTCAAAACCCACAGCTGTGATCCACTGCATAAAGATTCTATCATAAGCTCCATTACACATCTTCTGCTAACTCAAGGATGTAATAATTTCTTAATGAAAAAATGGAAAGAATTAAATCGATTTACAGCATAAGTGTGCAAATGCAGGAATTGTCTCTTATTCTAAACAATGAATATAACAATAAATTACAGACTTTTTATCCACGCAGTTGCCGTGTCATTATCCATGACATCGTCATCTTGCAACAACTGAACTGGGGGTGTGCCACTAGCGCTCCATTGTGGCGAGATTGGGCCTCCATCAAGCGAAGAAATCCGTCCTGATGTAATGTGCAGGCACAGCTCAGTGCTGTCATTTGGTGCAGAAGTCAAACAGCCTTTAAAGTAGCTGTGATCCTCGTTGATACCACAAATATCATTATCTGTATCTTCCTCTGCACTTGGAGATTCTTTATCCATGAACTGGAAGCAGTTTTCATTTAAGATTTCGTTCCATGTGTTGTCGTAGGCTGAAGTTGGTTGATAATCTGTGAAAAATGCATCGCAAAAATTACTCCACGATGATGATGGGCTCTCTATTTGCTTTTGGACTACACTACCGTCGTTGTTAACACTCCCTTCCTTTTGTGGCTGGACAACGTCTGATTCAAAGGTGCTGCTACCGCTGCTGGAATAATGTGAATAGGATCCAAGCGATCCCACTGGTGACACGCAGCGAAATGATGCTGGCGGTGTCTTTTGGTTTCCCAATGTGATTTTCAAGAGTTGGTTCTCCTTTTGCAGCTTTCGACACATTTTGGATTGTTTCTTTAAGGCCTTAACCAAAGATTTGTTGGTGCTGCGCGTCTCTTCCAGTTCCTTTTCAACAGCCTCAAGATAAGCTTTCTTTTTTCGGCGATTCTCTCGTGCAAGCAACGCATTTCTATTGTAGACATTGGGGTCAGGCCGTCTGGTTGGAAGTCGAGCCACTCCACTTTTGCGATTTCCCTTTGCAGTTTCCTTGGGTACTTCGACGCCACTGTTGGACTTACGCAATCCAATTGATATTTCAGAGTCAATGTCAATCTCACTGTCCGAACTGCTGCTTATATCAATATTGCTTTGCTTCAGCAATTTCTTGATATCCTCCATTTTGTGAAATTATTTTGTACCGTTTGTTGAATTTGCAAGCAGGTAAAATGGTTGCTATTATGTACTCTTTTTTCTATAGATCCTTTTACTTTACCTTTTCAGAAGTATAAGATGCTACAGCTATTAAAAAACAAATTACTTTTGATTTTCCTCGAACTTGTAACTAAACGTTTAGATGAAAAGAAAAAATGACGCACTTTTGCAATTTCACCATGGCCGGATATGCTTTTGATATCGAAAAAATGTTCCGGTTCCAAACCGTTACACTATTTGGTTCCAGCAATAGTGATAGAGTCACGGATAGTGAATAATAATACGTAAAATTATATACTTCTACAAAAGAAAATATGTATATTTACACATGGCCTTGTCATTTATAAATATTTTGCCAAGTAATAATACTTTCCAAATCTTGAAAAAAAACAGGATGTCAATTTTAAAAAATTAAACCAAACCAAAAAGTTTTTGAGTATCTCTGTCTCTTTCTTATTATTCTCACTGCTCTTGATTTAACAACATGCCTTTCATAGCTTAAGTGACTGTAATTCACAATCACTGCCCAATCACGCTATAAATAAATAACATGCCTTTCAAAGTGTGATGCGAAATATTTTCACTGTTATCGCCATGTGTACTGACACTCGAATGATAACTGACTTTTGCAACCGTGAGAGCGGCACGAATGGCGCTGCTGCCACTTATCGATAGACAATTGCTCGTCTTTTGCTAAATCGCTTGGAATATTCTGTCAGTTCTTGGGAATCAAAATTGAAGAAAGTAATCTTAGTGTTTTGTAAATGTAAAAATAAAATATATTGAGATGGTTTCTATGCAATTTGTATTGCAACCTTTACCAGGCTCTGACGAGCAGTTCATTGAAAGGTAAAAAACATATTAAAATAATAAAAATACATATAGATTCGGTCATATGCACATGTGTACATATGTACATACATATGTACATTTGTATGTATGTAAGCACATTTATACGTATCTATGTACAAGAAAGAAGAGAGACACTTGCATGCATACGGTACTATAGAATGTGCGAAAATTAAGCGATATTTAAAATTAAGTTTCTGAACATATTATATCAGATGGCGTTGACTTTAGCTTTGCATTTGTTTTATTGTGTACATTTACACAGATAAGCCATGCATAAAGCAATAGTTTTTAATTACCTACAAACACTAGCATATAACAGACATACATACATACATACATACATATATATATACATATATACATGGAATTTTTGTTTCTTATTTTTTTTCGTATTTCACTTCATTTTCAACGCTTTTCAAACTGCAGCTCGTTTTTTACGCTTTTAAAACTACATATATATGTAGATACATATGTACATACATATATAAACTGAAACGTGTGTTTGCTTGCACATGGATATGAGCGGCGGACATTTGCGAATGTCGGTGTTTGTATGTACATATATATGCATGAATGTTCATGATGTACGGTTCTGTTAATTCCATTGAAATTTCCCCCCCTATTATTTTCATTTTCTTTTTTAATAATTACAACTTGTAAATACTTTTTTCTAGAATAAGAGAAGTCTCGGAAAAAGTTAACCGATTTGGTTATGGAACTCATCGTATATTCGAGCAACTTAAAATCCCTGTGAGAGAAGTGGTCATTGGGCCTAACCATATTGGTGTACTTCTTGAAGATGGCAAGGCATTCCGTGTGTCATTTTCTATCAACACGGAGAAACTTGATTTGACTAAATCAGACAATAAGTGGTATGCTATAAAATTTTTTGTATGTAGTCTATATTTAATTGAACGCTATGCTTTAAAGTGCTACAACGGGTGGAGCTGGAACAAGCCAAGCACCAAAAGCCCCCTCGTCATCCACTCGACCAATGGCACGGTCTAGAGCACGACTGTTGCGTGCCACAGGAAGATCCAGCTCAAGTGGCCAGGGATCGGGTTCACGAAGCACTGGTGTCATAATTGGTGGCAGCACTTCGAATCGTCCGTTGGTTACAGTGCCGGCAACATATGTACCGGAGGAGCTCATATCCCAAGCAGAAGTAGTTCTGCAAGGCAAGAGTAGAAATCTTATCATTAGGGAACTACAAGTGAGTACAAGGTCTTTTTACATATACAAAATATGAACGCTAATCGAATTGTTTTTTTTTTTTTTTTTTATTGTTTATAGCGCACCAATTTAGATGTAAATTTAGCTGTCAACAACTTGCTTTCTCGGGATGATGAAGAAGCTGAGGACACTGAAGAGGGTGGTGACAATTATGTGCCTGAAGATCTAATTTCATTATTGGATAATGGTTTTACTGGTGATAATAATAGCGTTATTATCGATCCATCAGACGGTCTTTTTTCGGAAGAAATATTCAGCAATTATTCAAGTATTCGAAAGTAAGTTCTAGAAGAAATCTAAATCTGTATTGATACTTATTGCTTATATTGTTTATAAAAATTTTGTTCTCGAATCATGCTATATTATTGATAATAATGTAAGATCTAATATTTTGAATTTTGTATATTTTTATTTTTTTAGTTTGCTTTTTGACCGCATTCGAAGTGAACGAAATAACGCTAATTCTAACAGCGCAGATAATAATCAATCGAATCGCAATTCGACATCATCAACTGGCGTTCTTGCTGGTAGCAGTACTTTGTCAGCACAAATATCATCTGTTAACGCTGATCGAGAAGCATTTAGTCGTTGGCGGGATCGCCAGTATTATGGACCACGTCGCTGGATAAGTAAAGATGATTATACCTGGGAGAAAGATGCTGGTAATGTTATACACATTTCGCTTGATTTCTATTTTTATAATTATGACAAACAATTTTTTTTAGATGCGAAAAAGAAAGAACCATCCTCAATGCTATCTCCGATTTGGATATCAGAGGAACTGCAGCCATGGCCTGATAAGGGCTCCATTAGATTTAAAACAATTGGAGCTCTGTATTCTGAATTTATTGCACTATCCGAAAACGGAGAATTACATCAATGGCGTTGGTCAGATTCCGAACCCTATAAATCAGAAGTGAGTATTTATACCGAAATGCATGTGTAAAACATTTGCACTAACATTCTTGGGTCGAAAATTGCAGGTTGACAACGTTTATCATCCAAAAACCGTGGCGCTAAACATAAATGAAGGAGTTCAGCTGATATCAGCCAATTTTATTCGATGTTCCGTTGTGACTGAAACGAATCGCGTTGCTACTTGGATGGACGAGCAACTGGGATATCTGGGAGCAAAATTGGAACATTCCGTATGTGCTTTCAATGAATTCATTATGGACCCGATTTCAACGATTCACGTATGTTCATTGTACACTGCGGTGAGGACGGAAAACAATAACATATATTGGTGGGGCGTTTTGCCATTCGATCAACGTCGTTATTTGTGGGATAAGTTCCGGACAAAGACGAAAAAACCATTTAAAGTAGTCGCTGCCGATATAAATGTGGGAACACAAGTGATAATGAAAAAGTGTCCTATTTATCAAACCGGTTCGATTGGTTTCACATGCACAAATGGTGTACCCAAGGTTGGACAACTTCTGAACTCTGTTTGGGATTTCACAGACATGTGTCGAATGAAAATTCTAAATATTGGTACGAGTTCGGTGGTAGACAAAGGACAAGCATCTGGTAGTATAGCGAATAACCATGGCACCCTGGCCGATAAAGACAATGCTAAGGTCACAGTTGTGCAGAGCACCAGTAGCGGTAAGAGTGCCCAATTGAGCTCAACCAATAGCAAGGAATCCACTGATCGTATTGATATGCCGCCACCTCCGTCGCCTGCATCGAGTACATGCAGTGATACCGGCAGTGTTACATCCCATAAGCGCACCAAAAGAATGACAACCAAGGAAGAGAACAGTAGTACCCAAGAGGGCCGGAAGGACGAAGATCTGTGGCAACTGAAAGATGTTGTCTTTGTCGAAGACAAAGTTGGACCGATTGGCAAAGTCCTCAAGGTTGATGGTGACTTTGTGGCCGTACGGTTTCCAGCAATAACTGGAACTTGTAATCCCAATCCTGGGCCCAAAGAGGAGGGTAAAGAAGATGACTGGCAACAATGTCGCTTGCTCCGACGCGAAGATGTGCAAATCTTTAGAACAGCTACATCGACACGAGGCCCAGATTGGCTTCAAAAACAGCCAAAGAAAATTAATATTGGCTCTGATGCAACTGGCGCCCAGCTACTAACTGTAGCTGTAGACATGCGTGGCATTCACGTTATAAAGAAAGTACTGGGTAAGGTTCATTATAGCCTCTATAACCTGTATAATAGCAAGCAAGAGCAAAACTGCCAATTCCCCACGGACTGTGCCTCATTTATAGGCGCATCGCCTTCCAATATTTTAATGACATGCAACAACGACTGCAGTGGAAACAATAGCACTATTGTGCTAAGAGATGGCAACGGAGCTCTTTATCCAATGGCCAAAGACTGCATTGGATCTATTAAAGATCCGCAATGGTTTGATTTACCTCCAGTAAAATCGGTGACCATGGCCACTATATCATTGCCGCCCTCAGTTTCCTGTGTAAATCTCAAGTCAAAAGTCTGCATGACAGCCCTGCTCTTCGATACACAAAAACTTATGCCCCACATTTTGCGTTGTGATGTGAAGAATAGTTTTGCTGCTCTCACACGACTCGAGAAGGAAGATCGTCATGACACGGTGTCGGTTGTGGAAGAGCGTTGTGACGGTGGTCGCAACATATTCCATGCCTGTGTTATCATGTGTGCACCAACATCCAACAAGGAATTGAATCAAACTGAATCCTCTGCAGGAGGTGGTGGTAGTGGTGCTGAGAAAAAAACCCTTCCCACTGGCATTTCGGCAACACGTTCTGCTGGTGGGTCCACTTCAACGACAGCATCATCCTATTCCGGCAGCAGCGCTTTTGGAGGCGGCGCTGGTGGGAGCAATGATAGTTCCAGCTTTGCTGCAGTTTCTGCTGGTATAAGTTCTTCGGCTGTGGCATCAGCAGCCGCCTCACCATCCGTGTCGTTGAACAGAGATAATCGTATGAGTCTGCGCGACATGATGCACCGCCTAATCAATTCGGAGCAATCAGAGCAAAGTAGTGGAAGTAATCAACCACCGCCATCAGCATCTAATGACGATCATGCATATATTCCATGGCCTGTGGATGCACCTTCAGCCAGCAATCTAAGCACTACCGAACAGAGTGTCCGACAAAATGTGTCGGATAGCATTGAGGATGATATTAGCAAAATAATACCCTCAACATCTCAAGGAGGGACTATTTTATCCAACATCAAATTGGGAACTCCGAATTACACATTTGATCTATTACAACGACGCGAGCATGCGATTCTTATACTACAGCAAATGTGCGCTAGCCCAGCTCTAAGACCTTACCTCTCGCAAATGCTTAGCGCCAAAGACGCGCAGGGACAAACGGCATTTATGTTGGCCGTCTCTTGTCGCGCATATGAGGCCGGAATCATACTATTAAATACAATTCTTATGCTTGCCGAACAGGATGCGCAGCTTAAAGACGCTATGATATTTCCCAGTGGATCGCCGGCTGATCAGTCTCCACTTCATGTGATATGCTATAATGACACATGCTCATTCACCTGGACCGGTGCCGATCACATAAATCAAAATATTTTTGAGTGCAAAACATGCGGCCTAACTGGATCCCTTTGCTGTTGCACGGAATGCGCTCGTGTGTGCCACAAGGGACATGACTGTAAGCTGAAACGCACAGCACCCACAGCTTATTGCGATTGCTGGGAGAAATGTAAATGTAAGGCCCTTATTGCTGGAAATCTCACCAAGCGTTTTGCTTTGCTTTGCAAACTCGTATCTAGTACCGATCTGGTCACAAAATTCAATTCGAAGGGCGAATCCATATTGCTATTCCTCATCCAAACTGTGGGCAGGCAAATAGTCGAACAGCGTCAATATCGTTTCAGTGTTCGAGTTCGTAATGTGAGTAATACGGCGTCTAGCACAAATGGCACCAATGCGACAATATCGAATCGGAAGTCATCCTCCATTGACATGGACAACGACATGCCGGACCACGATCTCGAGCCACCAAAGTTTGCAAGAAAAGCACTCGAGCGTCTTTTAATTGACTGGAGTGCTGTACGATCGATGATTATGAGCGGCGCGGAAAAAACGGAACCAGTAACAAATATACAAAATCCGCCACCTGCTGGTAATGTGTCTGACAGCTCCAATCCGGAGAGTTTTAATACCTTCATTCAGACCCAGCATGGATCCACATTGCTCGATAAATTCACCCATAATCTGATTGTTAAGTGTACGGGTGATCATTTGGACACATTGCTTCTCACATTGGTGAGAGAACTGCAGAACGGCGGTGTAACCAATCGTTGCAAAGAAGCTGAGGAAGTGGCACGACGATTTGTTCGTTCCGTAGCACGAGTGTTTGTCATATTCAATTTGGAGAAACAACCCAATCCGGAAAAACGCAAAACCCACACATCATGCAACAAATATGTGCAGAGTTGTGTAAAAGTATTCCAAACTCTCCATAAAATATCCATCGAAGAGTTGTGTGAGGTATCGGAAGCACTAATTGCTCCAGTACGACTCGGTGTGGTGCGGCCAACGGCGCCATTTGCCATGTCGTCATCCAATTTGGATGTAAGTAAAAAAATGTTGTATATATATTTAGAATGTTCTTAATTACTACATATATGTAAATTTCCCCCTCCAGAACTCTGATGAATTATTCAGTGTCGAGCCATTGGCACCTTCTAATGTGGAGCCTTCATCTGACCAATTAGTTGGCCACGAGGCTAGCAATGATCAAAACTCTAGTTTTAATATCCAGCAAAACTATGAAGTTGTTGCCATGGATGGTGAGTTTTTATTAGTCAAATCAAAAAAAGTTTTTTAATTTCAATTATTAATTTAAAGGCTTAAGAGATGCATCAGAATCCGAGGAAGTCACAAATCGGGAAACCAATTCTCATAGTCAAGATGACGATATGATTGAAAACCAGCGCAATGAGGATGGCCTTCAGGATGATGAAAGCGATAATGATTTTACTTTTAATGATGCCGAAACTGAATCAGATTCAGATGACAACCAAAGCAACCAGGATGCACAGCGCAGCGTTCAGACAGGAGCAACTGTTGGCTCAGAAACAGGTGAGAATTATAATACCCAATGTCTAGAACGTTGGTGAGAAAATAAATGTTATATGTATTTTGTTTAAAGACATAGGCGTTTTGTTTTTGGAAGACGAATCTGGAGATTCCTCGGCTCAAGAGGAAGACGGCTCCGAGGATGGTGAATCTGATGATCATTCGGATGAAATTAGTTTTATTGATCAACAACTGGAAAGGCGCAGTTCCAATTCAAACACGCGCAGTGATCTGGCCCCACAAACAATGCAATGGGCCATTAGAAGCCGGGATACTGCTCGCTCATCGGTACGCGTGCCAACAGGTTCAAATTTGGTTTTCATCGATCCAATGGCGTTGCGTCGCTCGACCGTGCCCACCACAACGGCGGTAACAACACCATCTGCCGAACCACAGACTATGGCCACAACTGCAAGCAATTTGGCAAGGGCATTTGGTATAACTATACGGCAAATATCAGAGCTGTTAAGCATTCTGTCCTACAATATAGCTAATGACATTGAAACTTCATTAAAAATACAAAATGAGGAGGCTATTGCAGTTCAAGTGAGTGGAAATGAACGTTCAACAAGTATTTCAACAAATTATTAAAATGCAATTCAATATATTTTGTAGATATTTGTCGAAAGACGTTTGCGATCCACTTGGGACTGGATGTTTACTGTGATGGATGGCACCGAGGCACAGTTGAAATTTGGGGCCTATTTGACAAACTATACGGATCCCACCCATCCGTTACATCCGCTTAATCTTAGTGCTCAAGCTTCTACGAGCCAAACGCCTGCTACATCTTCGGCATCGGTGGGCGTTAATGTAATGGGTAAGAATTGTTGTCTGCTTTTGTTAACGGGCTAAGTTAATTTATTCCCTTCTTTGTCAGGCTCAAATTCGCGTCGTGACTTCTTTACATATTGTCTGTCTCTAATGCGATCGCACACATCGGAGCATAGGGATGCTCTTCCAGTACTGGACATAACAGCACTTCGCCATATTGCCTATGTTCTTGATGCATTTGTCTACTATATGCGAAATGATACAGGATTCTATGACAAGACCGAAACTATATCGGGTCGTGTAAACAATTTATCGCCAATGGCCGAGAATGAGGATACCGACGATGAGCTCTCCAATATAGAAGAAGCGGCCACAGCCGAGGGGCAACTGTCTGCAAGTGCACTCTCGTCCAGCAACTCTAGTTCGCGGAGACATGCGTTCTTTACTAGATCTGAGTCAACACTAAGTTTGGGTTGCTCTGCTCCGGATGGATTTGATATGCCGCTTGACATGGCAATGCCACTTGCCGATAAACCACATTTGCTGCAGCCCACATCAAAGCGTCAGGAGCTGTTTGCTAATCTACCCTTACTTACTAGCATAACTGGTGATAGCGGCAATAGTGCCAACAGCAACAATCAGTCCACTCACAATACCATTAACCATCCTCCAACACGGTTAGGATTCTCAAATTTTTTAAGATCTGATGCGATGGACAATGAGCCTAGCACCAGTCAACAGGCAACTGAACGAATCGCAGCGGAGTTATTAAAAGTAGAGTTTTCCAGTAAACCTAGCGATGCGAACACTTCATATAAAACTGATAGAGATAGCTCTGCGGATTCCAATATTTATGTACAACTAAAGAAGAAACAGTGCTTGGATGATTCAAAATCGCAAAAAGGTAATTTTAAATATTTATCAAAATAAGTACATGCCTCCAAGTTATGTATATATTCTTTTGTTCTATTTTAGGCAATCTCGGCACCAAATTCGAGAAAGTTGAACTCATGGATACGGAAGATACAGAACAATCGACTAGTGGAGCGAGCACTAGTAGAGCAGCGGATGTGATTATGGCCACACGACCAGAAGTTATTATTGCACCAAACAAAGGTCTTACCCGTATCGGATTGAGTGATGCCGATTCCGCATTTGCATTGACTTCTCCATCGCCAGTTCGTAGCGTTATAGTGAGGGCCGGAGCTTCGGGTTTAAAATCGGAAGATTCCGAGTGTAAATCTACATCGAATTCAGCTATGATTACCGACGATAGCCGTTGTGAGAACAGTCGTCCAAGAACTTGCACTTCGCAGCCAATTGTGTTTCCCTCTCGAGGTTCCTTGTTCTTTACGAGCAATTTCAATGAATTACCGTCGTGGAACTTTTTGTTAAGCCGTTGGAAATTGGCTCTCGATCTCTTTGGTCGTGTCTTCATGGATGACGTGGGAATGGAACATGGTTCGGTACTGCCAGAGCTGCGTGGTTTTCCCGTTAAGGAAATTCGTTTTCGTAGGCATATGGAAAAATTGCGCAATGGACAGCAACGTGATCTTGTATTGTGTAAACTTGAGCGCAATCGTGAGAATTTGATTATTCAAACATTTAAAGAACTGAATACCCAATTTGGTAACCAAAGTCGCCGTGCCCAACCTCCCATTACGTTCAATAGAGTTAAAGTTACATTCAAGGATGAGCCCGGCGAGGGCTCTGGTGTGGCTCGCAGTTTTTACACTTCCATTGCCGAGGCCTTGTTGGCCAGTGCAAAAATGCCAAATCTAGAATCTGTGCAAGTGGGAACCAATCATAGTAAATACGGCGTGCCATTCTCAAGCATATTGCGTAGCAGAACCGTTTCTGGGTCTAGTCGAGACACTCCCACTATGCAACGGCGCGGTACCGGAAGCAAAATCCTATGGCGTACGGCTCGTGAACGAAAAGCCCTCAATTTCGATGCCAGACCGTACATCCCTTCATCCTCCACTGGTAATTATTACAATACAAAGAATGTCCCATAACTTGGAATTAATTATTTACTCTGTTTTAGATAACACCGGAGCTGCAGAGGGTGGAAATGACCATTTGTCAGTCCATTTGCAACAACTCGGAGAGCGTCTTTATCCAAAGGTTAGTGTAGTCACATAAACTATACTCAGTTTAATTAAAATTCTTTATTATCCTTTAGATCCACTCAATAAACCAAACACATGCGCCTAAAATAACTGGAATGCTTCTGGAGATACCAACACCTCAACTATTATCTGTATTGTCTTCAGATGAAACGTTGCGTCAAAAAGTTAATGAAGCTATCGAAATAATCAATTTTAAGCAAAAGTCGGAATCGTCGCAAAGCCAGACGAAAAAATCGGTGGTCTTGGTGGAGCCAGTCGAAGATGACAATGAACCGCTGTTTTATTCTCCAGGTAAACGCGGCTTTTATACACCACGTCAGGGTTTCGCGTCGTTTGAACGAATTAACGCATTTAGGAATATTGGAAGGTGAGTCACAAAAAAAAAACGGAAAACTAAAATATCAATACACATATATATAATTATCATTTCATTTTTTTGTAGACTCATTGGGCTATGCCTTCTACAAAACGAACTACTGCCACTTTTCCTACAGAGGCATGTTCTTAAATATATACTTGGTCGTAAAATAAAGTTCCACGACTTGGCCTTCTTTGATCCAGTTCTTTACGAATCATTTAGACAAATAATACAAAACGCCCAAACGAAAGAAGGTGAAGAAAATATAAATCGAATGGATATGTGTTTTGTGTAAGTAAATGCTATAGCAAATGTTAAAAATTGCATTCCATTTTTAAAATATTTTTTTTTTTAATTTTATTCCTAGTATTGATCTAATGAAAGAAGAAGGTTGTGGTAATCGAGAGTTAATCCCTGGAGGACGAGATGTAGGCGTTACATCAAGTAATATTTTTGAGTACATAAGACGTTACACAGAGTATAGGCTGATCAAATCACAAGAAAAGGCCCTTGAGGTAAAATATAGTTATATTAATCCATGGTTTTATTGATTTAATTGCATCACCAACATTTTCTTACAGGCATTAAAAGATGGAGTTTTCGATGTTCTCCCAGATAATTGTATGAACAGTTTAACAGCTGAGGACCTACGACTTTTATTAAATGGTGTTGGCGATATTAATGTTTCAACATTAATTTCATATACAACATTTAATGATGAATCTAGTGAGGGTCCAGATAAACTCTTAAAATTTAAGAGATGGTTTTGGAGTATAATTGAAAAAATGAATACGTTCGAGCGCCAAGACTTGGTATGTCATATTTTGAAAAATATTTGTTAATATTTCTTTTGATTAATTTGCAACATATTCATTTTAAAGGTGTATTTCTGGACTGGTTCACCTGCTTTGCCAGCGTCTGAGGAGGGATTCCAGCCATTACCATCTGTAACAATACGCCCGGCGGATGACTCCCATCTTCCAACTGCAAATACTTGTATATCTCGGCTGTACATCCCCTTATACTCCAGCAAATCCATTTTACGTAGTAAAATGCTAATGGCCATTAAATCCAAAAACTTTGGATTTGTTTAAGAAGGAAGATGATTAAACAGAAAAAAGGACCACCATAAATTGGTCTTATATAATTGAAAAATTACTTTTTTTTTTGTAGCCTGATTAAATTAATTAATTTTGGCCCCTCTCGTTAATAAGTCTATCCCAACCACATCCATTCCCGATTTCGGAATTTAACTTTTATTTTCATTGCGATATATGTATATCTATTTTTAATTTACAATATTCAGTGTGTGTAATTATCACTCTCGAAAATCAAATATGAAGGCCACTGCAGTCTGATTTGCGTAACATACGTTGAAAATATTAAGTGACAACACTAAGCAAATGTAATAAAATAAAAAAGTGAAAGAAACAGTCAAGTAGGCATTAGTAAGCTTCTGTTTAAAATATTACATTTTAAATGGTGTATGTATACTATAACAACACATTATATACACATGTATATTTACTATTGAAATAATAAATATAATTTTGAAGAAATTCAAATAAATATTAAAATATGAACGAGCCATTGGAAAATGGCACTTGTATAGCAACTGGAGAACGAGAACTTGAATACAGACTTTAGATTTAAAGTTTGAAATTGAAATTCATAATATATGAAATCATAAGTATTTGTATTTTGGGTGTGGTTCAAAATGTATAGATATCGATTCGGTTCAAGCTAATTACATGGCTAATTTTGAAAATTCATTTTTATTAGTATAGTAACATATAACGGTTAATTTTTTGCTTTATACTTTATATGGCTCCCTCAAAAATGTCATATCTTTTGTAATTGTTTATGAATTAAGCTAACTACCCTGGAATTCAGTTGGGTTAGGTAAGTGATAGGAAAGTAAGCGTTAGGGCAACGGACTGCCATATAAGTCCTTGATGTGTATTTGGCTAACAGTGCGTATAAGACATATAACCTAGCATATAAAACATGTTGATCAATCCTGGATAGATGTTAAATGTAATTTAAATTTTAAATTTTGGAAACACAAATCCGCCCATTCCTCAAATTATCGATAATTGGTCATCGAATTCACCGCTGTCAAACAGAGAACAGGTGCGATAACTGTAAACATGCGCATATACATATTTGCTATGCTCGCTGGTTAAAGAAGAAAATAATAAATTGCATACATACCCATACCAAAGGATTGGTGAAACCAAGGAGCAGCAACAAATGGAAGCGGAAGAAAACGTACCAGCGGACACTGAACTTTTATTAGTCACGGCTAATGTGGGAAGCTTATTTGAAGATGTAAGTTAAAAAGTGATAATGTTACTTATGTACAAGTACATATATACAAATGTATCTTGTGTGCTTATGTATGTATTGTATGTTTGGCTGCATAAATGGATATATGTACATGTGTATATGTAATTTAAACTAAACACAAAACTTATATATTTCTCATACTTAACAGCCAGAAAGACTACTAGCAATATGGCTGGAAGAATTTTTCGCCAAAATATCTCAAGTCCATCCAAAATTCATAGCCTTGCATCTGCAAGAAGTGGGCGGAAAAACCTACGAGAAATCAATGGAATGTGTGCAGGAATTTATAAGGCGTCTTTGCGATGCCAGCGTTATGACAGATTACATTCATGTTCGCATCTATATGGATGAGGACTTTCAGTCACCGGAGCATTTTACCGTGAGTAAATATGAGTATATGCCATTTAAATAAATTTTCAGTAAATTTAATGCAATGTATATTCTTTTAGGCTCTGGGTAATGTTTATTTCGCTCACCGCGATATAGAAAATATAAGAATTTGGAATTTTCTGACCCACAACTGGGAGGACAAATTAAATAAAGCTAATGATAAACATATCTATTCTGGTAATATTGAAACTATTCCAACCAAGGAGAAATCTAAATTTCCCCAGCATTTTTTTCCGGAAGTGAGTATGGCGTTAGCAAGTCAAAACTTTATTTAACCTCGCTCCTTAAATAAATGATTTTAAGTGTAAATGGTCTCGAAAAGGATTTATGCGAACACGATGGGAAATCAATAACACCGTCTTTGATTTGGTGAATATTCATTTATTTCACGATGCTTCCAATTTGGCGGCTTGTGAAGATTTTCCTTCTGTGTACTGTAAAACAAGGAGAAGAGCATTAGTCCATACAATTGAGCGGTAATTTAAATGCATCTGTAAAGCAATTATCCACCTCTGTAAGTAATATCATATGTTTCATATAGTTTCCACTTGGATGACAAAAATGGTACAGTCCCATTTTTTCTATTTGGGGATTTTAATTTTCGTTGTGACACTGAAGGGGTTGTAAAGGTAAGATTTCATAATCTAAACATATGTATATGATTAATAAATTTTAATTTTTTCCACAGGAGTTAACTCAAAACTTAACAGCACATCGCGTCCAAAGTATGAAGAGTGATAATAATAAAATTCATTATCGTAATACCATTGGCAATAATGTACTTACTGTTGGTAAAAAAGAATTTAGTCATGCCGATCATCAGTTAAAGTTTAAGGAAGATTGGGTAAATTCCTCTTTTAAATACGTAGAAATGTAACGTTAATTGCATTACAATTTCCTTTATAGTTGAAAAATTTTGATAGAGAATTGGAGCCACTTAAAGAAATTCTAGTCGAGTATCCAATAAGCTTTGTTCCGTCTTATCCATTTGAAGAAGATCCCGAAATGCCTACCGATTATATGTCTACACGCTGTCCAGCGTGGTGCGACCGTATTCTAATGAGTCCACAGGTCTCGGAAATTATACAAAATGACGATTGGGACTATAACATGATTGGCGAATCCATATGCATGGGCGATCATAAGGTAAGAGCCGCATTCTTTTCATCATCGACTTACAAAAGGTAGAGTAACATTGAAATGTAAAAATTCTAAGAATTTGGCAAATTTCGTGTAGATATTTCGAATTCTCCTACGCAGGAGTAAGAGAAGGTTCGTGGATGTCCTTTCTTGGCATATTAGAAAAGGAGATAGCAGCACTAATTACTAAATGTTGCCAAAATTTTTTGCTCCTGCTTTTCTAATGCATTTATATTATCTCTTTTCCTTCTTTTTCCTGTCATGTAGCCTATTTACTTAACTGTCCGTCTAAAACCAAACAAAGGTACTTATAGATCTTGTAATTGCAACTATACATGTTCATGTGCAAATAACAACAACAACAGTTCAGCATCAGCTGTACCCATAGCTAGGTGTAAATATTGTCCCTATTCCAATACAATTTATAAGGATGTCGTGAACGAATGCAAACTTTTGGCAGACACTTCACATAAATCTAGTGTAAAGATCCAGCATAAACCATTGAAAATTAGACATGATGAAGATGCCCAAAGAGACAACTCAGCAAGACATCCGGCTGTTAGTATTAATGTAATTGACTCAGACAATATCTGTGTGTGTATGTGCGCGCATCTATCTAGCACCAATCCTCTTAGCGACGAATCTAATGGAGAAACAATCAAGACTGAGCCAATAGAGGGAACTATTTGTCCGTTGTGTTGCAATATGATAAAACAGCAGCCGGTCACTCATCGCTACAGGTTGCTATCTAAGCGAGTAGTGCTTTCAGAAGATATAATTGTTAATCGAATTGATACACAGCATCTTAGTACATATTATGAGCATGCGCATGACGATCCATACACACCAGATTCTGATTCACATTCGCCGTATCCAGAGGTACCCAGTACATCTACAACAACCTCAAGTAATAGTCGCAGTCCATTTGAACATCGATTGCCTCGAGATGATTCGGGGATTGATGAATGCCATGAAAAGTACACTCCTATTAAAACAGAAATCGTATTGACGAACAATCCAGCCTCAGAAAAACAATCTCGGGGAGCTGTAACTCCCGGACAACTGAAGTCACGCTTGGAAGACTTGCAACGATTATCCATACACAATCAGGACGAGAACGATCCGGTTATGGGGAAGGGTGATGTTGATCAAGTTGAAGCTATTTGCACACCAAACGCTGTTCCAAACCGTCCAAGACGCAACTCGAGCGTTTTTCCTATGTGTTGTAACATTCACTAATTGATGTTCTTTTGTTGTGTTATATACATATATATACAAATATTTTATTTTGATACACTTAAATATATATATAAATATTTTATTTTGATACACTTACCTATATATTTATCCTCTTCTTTTCTATGCTGTATAACTTTAAGAGAAGTATAGTCAGTCAGTAGCAACTCATTTCTATTCTTTTACTGATTTATTTATTTTAATGTACAAAACTAAAGGAATCTTGATATAACGATTAAGTATCATTAAGAATCTACGTGAACGTTCATAACTATATAAATTATATATTATATATGATTGCACTAGCATAAATTAACATATGCCAGTTATTCAAAAATTAAGAAATTATTTTGTTTTTTAATCTATATAGCTATTCCTCTCAATTTCTATACCAACTCTGATTATCCTTTAAAATATTTATTTTATTTCTGTATTTTTATTGTACGTATAATATTTTTTTATACACACGTCGTCTCTCACTTTCTCTCTATCTCTATTTATTGTAAATGATTAAAATAAATTATTTTTTTTGATTTATCAATCGTTTTTTTTTCTTTTTTCCTTTTTTTTTTTATAATTTCTTCAGCTTCTTTTTTTAATACAACATTTTGCTATAGTATAATAATGTAGTATGTGAATTGTGTGTTTGAAACTAGACTTTCTTTTATTGTTGTAGGCTCCGGGAATCCCAAGAGCTGTTGCGTTATACCCGAACCGTTAAAGGTTCTTGTGGATCAGACTCTGGTGGATGAGTGCCTTTGGATGGAACAGTCAAATGTCGATGAGGCAACCAAATCGCCACATCTTATTGCCAAGTCGCACTATGTTTTGGTAAAACCGGTTATAGATAACTCAACCCAAAACATTCGGGAGGGCGAAATTGGTTCGGCGGAACATGAAAATCCCGACTGCAAAGGCAGTCTTGAAACTGATAATGCAGTGCTGCTTAAAGAGACGACCGTTTAGACGGAGTCGCCAAAAGAATTAATGCCGGTCGTCCAACCAAATATAGATTTATTTAATGTACCTTCTTGCCCTGCCCTTACCCCTCATCCATTATCCTTTGTTGTAAAATAGGTGTTGTGTGTTAATTGCGTTTAATATACATACATAAATATACAAACGTGCGTACGTACTTAAAGATGAAATTACCGCCCGCTTTATTGTGAATTATTGCAACAAATTACACCGGTATTCGAAAGTATTTGAACAGTTCTGATCAAATCTCGACGTAAAATGTACGTACAATTATATATTGAAATTTATTTGTTAAAGCATCCACTAAAAAGACGAATTATAAGCCAGGAATTTAAAACTTGCTTTCCACACACATAACAAATCATTCCTATGAAACTATTCGATGAGTTTTTTGGCCTTAAAGTACCTGCGGAGATAAAGGACTTGCCAGGTGGCCAAACCAAGTAAGCAGCACATACTGAAAATGCTAAAGAACAGGACACGACTGTTGGTTTTTTCTATAGAGAGCAGAAAGAAAGTTGTCATTTAATTTATTTTCACCCATGCAGGACTTTTATTTATCACTTCTTACCATTGGTATCCCGCATTTCTTCCTCCCGTTTGCGCATCATCACAAAATCCCTCACAATAGAGTCTGAAAGATCTTCCAAGCGCTTCAGATCAACTTCGAGGGGTTTGAGCTTCGAGGCCTCGCCAATCTAATGAATAGTTTATAAGGGTTTAATAATTCACTATAATGTATAATCTTGACTTACGCCTTCGTAGGTTTTAGTTTCCACTCCTTTTTTAGTAGCAAGAAAGACTTGTTGCGCGATGCCTCGTTGATCTGTTTAAACAAATGGTTATTAATTCTACCTAATAAGCATAGTGGCAAGAACATTTTTACATACGTGGAGGCACTTTTGAAATGAAGCAAATCTCATACGAGTCATATACTTCAGACATAAAGCTGAATTTTGCCTTAGGTATATTCTCCTTCTTGGAAAGAATGTGTCCTTTAGTATCGCGAACCTATCATTATGGGAAGCATTCAGAATTTCAATCCAATCTTAAAAGCAAACTGCCAGCTTTACTTACAATAAAGTCGATGACTTGGCCGGGCACGTCGGAGACCTCGTATTCACCCATAACCATTTGATTAGCCTGTATGTCTTCTTTGAGGCACTTTTGTGTGTTTGGCGTCAAATGGAACATGACGCTCTGGCCCGGCCATATGCAGCCAAAAATTGCAAGAGTAGCGAGTATCGCCTTCATAATTTCCTCTTAAATACAGTACAAATAAAAATAATGTTGGCAATTACAGATGAGGTGGCCTTTTTTTCGCCGAGCTGTAAAAAAATGGACTATTCGCCGTAACATTTTGCCCTCTCGCCGTAACTTTTTGCCTCTCGCTTCATCGATAAGCAATCAACAGTTTTGGAGCGACCTATCGAAAAACTAGAAAATACCAAAAATACACACAAAATACCAGGAACACAACGAAAAATACCAGGCACAGAGAATTATCAGAAAAATTTAAGAAACAAATGTATTAACGGTTTTACACAATATTAAGTTCAATGAGAATAAATATTTTTCCTTTTTGACATAAGCGGTATTCGAATCTATAATACTCTCTGCAAGGGTATAAATAGTGTTTTGCCTGAAATACTGGCATAAAAACACTAAATTCTTCACCACGCTTACCAACACTGGATGCGTTAAATATTGCATTTATGTATGTGTATGTGTATGTGTGTGCGTTTGTGTGTGTATGGTTCTTTAAGTCAAAAATACCTACCAGACATTATTAAAACTTTTGTACAACAAATTATACCTGCCTTGTGTTTATTTATTGTTTGTTTTTTTAAAGAGGTAATTGTAATCAAATCGCCGGTTTGAATGTGTGCCAATTAAATTGGGTAATATCTTATTTCCAGCCAGCAGAGTACGCTGAATTTGCAGCAAATGTCAGGCGTGGATCAGGTAATATTGCAATTGTGTATATGTATGTACATACCTACATACATTTGATTGTATGTATGTTCGTATGTATGATAATTTCGATTCAGAAGACTCTTAAAGCAGGCAATTATGTATGTATGCAACGTCCATTCATTTACATCCGTACATACTTATGTATGTATGGAGACAATGTAATGTATGTTTGCATGTATGTATTATGTATGTACATACAAACATCTTTTGTCAAAGCTTGTGTAATTAAATATACATATATATATGGATGTATGATTTGTTGTGATGCCACAATCGGTGAATTAATCAATGCGTTTTTTTTTTATTTCAGATGAAAATATCAGGAAATACAGGTACAGGTTCCTTCGGCCCCACTGTTTTGCCGCATTGTCGATTCGGCAAACTGACTACAATAAACAACCATCAGAGATTCTTTCACTTCATTTCCACTTGTTATATATTGTGTTAGCGCTTTGAATTATTTTCCAATCTTTCTCTCTCTCTAAAAAGCTAAATCTGTTGAGGAGCGCAATATACCATGGAGCCAACAAGTCGATGAGGCATCTTATGAAAATCTGCCTTCTCCAAATAATGATGAAAGCTACGGTAGGACTTTTTTTATGCTTTTGTTCAACTAGTGGAAAATAACTTTTCAATAAATTTTTGGTTATTGTTTTCTTTTTCCTCTATTTTATTGTTGTTGCATAAAGCTAATCAAAGCTCAATGCAACAATTCCAATATCCGCCGTTCAATCTAAAGGAAAATCACAATTCGTCATGGAATAACATGAGCAAAGGACGCAAGCAAACTACTAATTATGGTACGTGTGTGTATTTTTATAGTGGGTGTCCTTTTGGTTAGCAATGATATGTATCAATCCACTGAAGGTCCGACGCAATCCTTTTAATTCTTTGGGTATCAACATATACATACATATATTATTACAGTTGTCTTAGCTGTTAGGAAGATTGGGCAATCTAATTTTGTAATAATATTGTAAGGACTCGAAACACAAGATACATCTATGTATATATCCGTCGAGTTGAGCGCGTAGGTTGCCCTTGGCCTGTCATTGATTATTTTTTCACTAGGATTACGATTTTATTTTGTTATGGGACTAACAAAAGAATCGGTATAAGCCGATATTACCTTTATGATAGAGACACGAAACAAAATGTGAATTTAAAAAGTTCTAAGTTAATGAAGCTAAACTTACATGTGTAGTTTTGGTTAATCATTGATTACGATTTGCAAAGTTACTACACACCAAAATCTGTAAGAGAAGCTAAAATTAAACACAGTTTTAAGTCACCTTTGCATAGATTCACCTTGGCTTTCAGAATATCTTCGGACCAATCCTCCTTGGCAATACTTTGTATTGCATTAACTAGAACTTTTTGGAGTGTGGCAACTTGCTTCTTGTAAATATATATTATCTCTTGAGTGGTTGCAATCGGTTGATTGGCACACCAGCATTCCTTATTGGTAACCAAACTGAGAGAACCATATAAAATGCCGGCCTCTTTGGCTAGTATTGCCTCTGGGCAAAGAGTCATGCTAAGCAGATCGGCTCCCAATTTGCGATACATGTTATTCTCAGCGACTGTTGAGTAACGTGGTCCCTCTAGTGTTAGGACTGTCGCCTGCGAGTGGGTGGTCAGCTGGAGCTCTTTGGCTGCTGACACTAAATGTTGCCGAGTCCGGTCGCAGAATGCAGGATACATTGGTACATGGCATACACCAAAAGGACTGCCAACAGCCCCGTCATAAAATGTCTGAGCTCTTCTCGTCGTATTATCTATTATATCATGTGGCACAACAATGCTTCCCGGTTGAATGTTCTCACGCAACGAACTAACAGTGTGAGTGACAAGAAGATGGGTGCATCCTAATTTCCGCATGGCCCAAATATTGGCTCTATAGTTTACATTAGAAGGCATTATATCGTGTAGGTGACCATTGCGCGATAGTAAAGCACATTTGACACCTTCTATCTGACCTTCAATTATAAGATCGGACGGTTTTCCGAAGGGTGTGCACACAGCGTATTCCATTCGGTCTGTCAACACAATTGGTGTGTCGAGGCCAGCTTCACCAATAATTCCAATCTTGATTGGCACAGGTTCCTCTTCGCTTTTTACTGACGATTCTCCATCCATTGTTAAAACTGAATTTTGGACAAGTTTTCCGAAAAGAAAATTATAATTTTGAGGTTTCTGTCTGAATATGTTTAGATTAAGTTCACATAATATGATATTATATTCCATGATTTCTCTTTACCGTAAAAATGAATACTTTGCGGATTATAAAAAACCAATTTGAGGGTCTAGATCGTTGTTTGCTTTAGCCAGGTTAATTGACTTTTATTTAAAATTGCTATTTAGAATAATATTGAGGTTATTCTAAATTCCATCAATCGATTTCAGACTCAAATAAAAAACATGGAAATCCTGGTGCCTACAGCAATGCCAAACGTGAGGAGTACCAATTAAATGCGTGGAGTTCTCGAAGACTTGTCGAAAAAAGTGCTACAACTACAAATAGGGTATGTAAATGTCTATATTTCTAGTCATAAATTAGTTTGGGTATTTACTAAAATTTTTATTTCATACAGTCAAATCGAAATGACGATAGCCACTCGTCTAATAAAATGGAACATAATACAAATGAATCTGTGGATGAAACGAAAATGCAAGCAGTCACATCAGCACCGAAAAAGACAACATGGGCTTCAATTGCATCCCAGCCAGCTAAGTTAGCTTCAAGAGTAAGTATTTTATATAAATCTGATCTAATGAAATGAATAGATTGAATGCAATTTTTGAATTTATATATAAATTTGTATACAGACAACATCGACCGCATCTAGCCATAAGAAGAAAGGTCCAGGAATGCCACCACCACCGATGGTACCTGGAAAGCACAACTTAGATGTTAATGTATGGGATTCGCCAAATAATAATCCCCCGCCAGTACCGTCTCCGCCCTCTCCAATCGATTTGGCCTGCTCAGATGTCCATTCGGATTTCTCTATAGGAGCGCAGAGCAGTGCCGAACCACCACTGGGTGCACGTACCGATAAGGATAAGGTGCATAATAAGCCGCAAGAATATTTCCCTAAAGATGACAACAAGGGCTTGATCAATAACAGCAACTTTGGCAGAGCAAAGACATCGCCGAATGGTCATGCGCGTAAAAACTGGGGTCCGCAGAACCCGGTACATCACAATACAGCAATACGGCAATCGAATGCAATTGGAGCTCCGGGTCTGCCAAATCGACGACCCGATAGCGCCATGCCTCAAGCTCGCTATAACGATCGCAGGCCCAATTACCCCAATGTCCGTAATGATTTTGAGAATGGCCCCAAATATGAACATCGTGATGAGAATAATTCGCGCAACGTAACAGAAACAGCGCCGGTAGTGGAAGAGTTGACTGTGGATCCGCAACTGTTGCTGGAAGAACTTAAAGATAAGAACAATTATAATCCCACAGAAATTGATTTGGATAAAGCCACAGCTGCGCGGTAAGAAACAGAAACTTGTTAATTTGTTAAGGTTACAAATATACATGATATACTTTCAGATTTTTTGTCATCAAATCGTATTCGGAAGATGATATTCATCGGAGTATAAAATATGAGATTTGGTGTTCAACTGATCATGGTAATAAAAGATTGGACGATGCTTTTAAGGATCGCCACAAAGAGGGCGGTAATATACTGCTCTTCTTTTCGGTAAATGGATCGGGCCACTTCTGCGGCATGGCACAAATGATGACTGCAGTAGATTATAATTCCACATCTAGCGTTTGGTCGCAAGACAAGTGGAAAGGCAAATTTAAAGTGAAATGGATATATGTCAAAGATGTGCCTAATGGAAAACTCCGCCATATTCGACTTGAGAACAATGACAATAAGTCGGTCACAAATTCAAGAGACACACAAGAAGTGCCTAATGCAAAGGGCATAGAAGTGTTGCAAATACTCCACTCCTATAAGCATTCTACGTCCATTTTTGACGATTTTTCGCATTACGAGAAGAAACAAGAGGAGGAAGTTTCCTCAAAGCGACCACCAATCCATATGCCACCCGAGGGCATTAACTCTTCCCAAGCGCCGATGAATCGTAGTTTTAACCGCCAAAACGACGATAGAGATCGAGAGCGCGAACCACGCGACAATCGTGGTAATCTTAGTAGCATCGGACAAAAACATTTTGTTGGTAGCGGTGGCGGCGGCGGAAGCGGTTTTCGCAATAGGAACAACACCGGCAGCGGAGGTTTTCATAGCAATTACAGCGAATATCGTCGGGGCTTTGATGGGCAGCGAAATATGAGCAACGATTATCAGACAAAAGACAGAGAAAGCGCAGAATATGATAGAGAGAATGAGTTTGGAACACGTCATGGCCCCAATAATCGAAGGGACGATCATCTGCATAACCACACAAACAAGACAAGAATTAACAATCGCGAACGTGATTTCAGTACTGATCAAATTAAAAGTGATGTACGCTTTCGGACTGGACTATGCACATCTAGGGATTTGCCAAAAGTAAGTCTTTCAAAAACTTTCAACGAAATCCTCTAATTATATCATTTTTTTTTCCAGAATAACGAAAAGGATAGAATGCGAAGCAATGACTATTAATAAAGCGACTGAGCTGCAGGTAGAATTAATCAATTGAATGACGTTAAATGGACAACTCTAAAAATCCTTTAGACTGCTTTTAAATGGCACGCTAAGGGTGTTAAATTCAAGTTTTAGATTTTTAAAAAAATACAAATTGTGTGTACAAGCAGTAAGAACGATTAATCCGAAACATAGAATTAAGCTGAAAATTAAACCAACAAGTGGTAATTAGAATTAAGTATTAAAATACGATAACATTTTTACGTAATTATTTATTACTATATTTATATATATATAAATCGATTGACGCTTTCATTGAACAGTTCATAAAAAAAAACAACACAAAATTAATGGATCGATTTATCCACCATGTATAATCAAGGGGTTTGCTTCAGTCATTCCTTGTAGCTGCACTGTAACAATTTATAAAAGTTATTTGAATTCATATAAAGTATAAACGACTTATATGTATGTATAATATCATTAAAGTAACCATTTCATCATATACTCATTGATTATGTCTCTAATGCCTAAAGTCCCCCTTTAATAATACATATAAACGTTAATTCAAAATGCCGAAACAGAAACCACAAATAAAATCAATAATAAGAAGGTACGTGAAAAATAAATACAAATTCTTCTACTCAATTCTAGTAGTAGCCGGTCATTCCAGACTCCATCCCATTATTTATTCACTATAAAAGAGATCATTTCTGTTTTAAAAATATTATTTTTCTCATCACATTTATATTTTATGAACTGTTTTCTATATAGTTTCATACTGTGTTTTGATTATGCTATAAATGGGATTATGTGGATACTTAAGTAATGATTCAACTTAATTACTGTGTAAAGGTCAAAATATTTATGTAATTTCTGTGTGAGTTTTCTCGGTTGACACAAATGATTAAGCAGACTATGACAAAAATATGTTTGCCCTGGTTGATATATGAATATATGTATATATATATATATATATATATCGGTGTAAAATCCCCAAGTTATGATTAAGGTTTAATATCGAAGTTATACTTTCTTTTAATTGTATGTGCTATATCCAAAGTATTGAGCTCGACTGAAATTAACTTTACAGTAGTTCGACTGTGATTAATTCACAATTACAGATTATGTAAACATAGCCCATTTTTAATTGTAATATATATTTTGGCAACTTGTCTTTATTATATATTTTCTATGTTTACTTTGAGAAATGCCAAGACCTTTTTCGGAACCAATTGAACAATGATGGAAGATGTACATACATAAACATATACATATGTATTTATTTGTTCACTACGCCATACACACGTATACATACATATGTATATCGCGAATTGATAATTTTTTTTACTAATTATAAATGCTGGGGAATACATTTATTCCGCCACATGTATAGTCATCTCTGTGTATGTTCTTGTGCGTGTATGTGAATGATTTTTTAACAAAATAACAACAAAATCCTCACATTGGAGAGCAGCTTCAGCTCTATGAATGTATAAGTACGTTTGTATGTATGAATCATCACAGCATTCGCATTACTACTACTAACCTGACTAACGATTAGTTCATTCCGGTCTGTCTCGGTGTTGAGGTGACGTTTATTTTATTTCTCCGCGACAAATCCCCACTTGATTTCTAATTCCAAAATGGACGAGGAGCAAATGTGGAAAGGCTTCTTTAACAAATTGCATGAATTGAAAATGAATCCTCCCACAGAGCACGAGCAACAGTAAGTGTCTAGTAAATCATTTTAGTGTCCACCAAATATGGATGTACAAATGTATGTACATTTACATTCTTAAATACTCTCTGGGGGTCTACCATTTTCAACAATGTGAGGAGCAGGCAAATGAATAGAGGTAAACTATAAACGCGATAGACACACTTATTGCTCGGTTTTTGGTTTGTTTTGTTTGGCCGTTTCTAATGATTACTGTAATTGTAGGTGTGGAAAATCATCGTCACAGTGCTGCTAAAAGTTATTCATACATATCGATACACAACTCTGATTTAACGATCAATATTAAAAATACTTTAAATTGAGATTCAGTCAGATTAAGATGACAAGCATAAAGTAGAGGAGTTTTGCTTTTCCCTTTACGAATTTAATGATCACAAAATTACTGTATATGATGATTATTTCCTATATACACAACAGAGAGAATTTATTTTTGGAACATTATTTTTTATATTACATGATTGAAGTTGAAAGCCAGTTCACGTTGTGTGGGCGTCAGTGCATTTATTTATCTTTATTTTTGTTTTGGTAACTCAACTTAAAAATCTTCTCCCCCCTAAATATGACGGTATGGATATGCTACTATCTCCATAGGGCTTACGTTATCTTCTCCGAAAATAACAAACACTCTTTAACAAGACATTTTACACTAACACCCAAGTAGCTGAGAAATATGAAAATTTATTTATATTTATTTAATTGGTAATCATGACTATTAAGAAAGACAAGCAATTACATTTTAATGGCATGATAAAAATGGTAAGCATCAGCAAATGTATTTGTAAAACTATTCCCCAAGAAAATGTGTTTTCCAATCAGCAAATTTACTACCTGAGATAACAAAATTAAAAGTGAATGATTGTTGGGATCGAAAGGAGAGGATACATAGGTGACAAATTGTTTACTTTAATAACCCCTTTTTGGATATTTTGGAGAAACATGTCATTTCCTGTACTCATGTGTTATGATATTTAAAATGTCGTGCAAAAGATTTAGGGTGAATTTTTAATGATTCATTCACTGCACGTTTGACATAATTATTTACAGAGAGATTTTAAAAAAGAAAGCAAATTTTTTATGTGTTTAAATGAAAAAAAGCTTAACTGAATATTTCTGGCGTATAATTTGTCTTAGTTTTTTTAGGCCTACAATAAATATATATTTAGTACATATTAATAGTTTTCAAATTTGTTATATTTGAAAGACTTTCCAAAGGCAGAACAGAGGAAGTTGAATTGATAAAATTAACGGTAACTTTTCTTAATAGGATGACCAACACAAAGCCACAACATGTGTTGAAAATATTTACATTCTTAAGGTTTTCCGCTATGGAACGCATTCTATTCTATTTCTAAAAGGTAAACAAAAAAAGCAATTTGTAAGTCCTACTTACATGTAACCTAAAAGTGGACTTGCATATTAATTTTATTGAGGTACTAGGTACTTTAAAAAGTATTCAAGTCAGCGGTATATATATATGTATATATGTATGTACATTTTGTTTGGGCTAAAATATGGGGGTTACCACAGAGCGCATTCACGAAAAACGATCACGGCATAGAAAAATATATTTGTGTCTTATATGTTTCGTTTGCATGCATTTACGGCCCAGTTGGACATGGAAGTCGATTCAAGAGGGGCACCAAAATCCGACATAAAGAGCAACAAAATAAAGGGCAAATTTAGAGCAGATTTACTTTTGACTTATTCAAATTTACCTTGTGGCTGAGGTGCTAAAGTTCTGGTCTTTGATAACTAAACCAGCGTCAAGGTTTGTCTTGAATCGTTGTGACTTAGATGAAAGTTACTATAAAAGTAAATACCTATATCTTCTTTGCACTTTAATTTACTAAACGAGAAAACACTTTTTCCATTTGTCCGCTTCCAGTTTTCAAGCACCCCTTTCATTACAGAGATCCAACGTGGGTTGTTCGTGCGTACAGACACAGACACTTGTATTGAAGTCATGAAGCGTGAAGTCGAGAGGGACTATAAAGTTGACTTTGGGTCAATCTCTGTGAGGCCCCAAACAAACTAAAAACTTCTACCATGAGCCCAGTTGGTTTTCTGTTGCTCTTGCAAAAGCATTCAATGTTGTGTGGTTGTAAAAAGTGTTCATTTTTGGTTTCTATGACACCAGAACCATAACGATAGGCAAAATCGATTAATTCCATCCAAAAGATGTCTTAAACTATAAAAGGAACATTAATCAAACAAATAGATAAACTAATTACAAATGAAATTTAAAGAGCGAGTAAAACAGTTTAGAAACCAGTGCACTCAGACAATTTCCATTTGTGGTGGAAAAAGGTAAAGTGAATACATATATGTACATATCTAGTCATCAACGTTTTTCTTTTTTTGGGGCTTGTTTTTCATAAGCGGAAGTACGCCATCGCTAATTTTGTGTATGCAAACAGGTTTTTCCTGTTCTGGTCTTTTATTTCCATTACATTTGTACATGCCATTGCTCTTATTGGGAAAGTTATACATATATGTTTATTCTTCAAGATGCGTAAATTTGTATAGTTTTTCGTTGGCCATTTTTTGACTTCCTTACTAAAGATCAGTTGATAATTGATTCAAATTTACATTATATTACTATTGAAAATTAAATTTAAAAGCATTTGAACAAGATATCTCTTTTAAAAATCGGTCAAGATTTGGCACAGTTACAGATTCGCAAATTTAGTCGTTTTTAAAAATTATTCATATTTTTTTAATTCATTGTGCTGTATTTTAAATGAATGCATTTCAAAAATCTTTAATCGGATGAATCAAGCACTGAACTTCAAAACTTTATATTCAATTGATGTGATTTTTTTTTTTATAAATATAGGAATAAATATTTACCTTTATCTCAAAACTAAGTAAACAAAAGATGAAAACCCCAAGGAGACCTTACGTATATTGGTATACTGTTTTAATTGCTTAATATTTGTAGAAAGTGTTTTAGTTTAAAGTCTTTGGCCAATTGAAATTGTAAAATTTTGTGGCATTTATTTGGGACTTGCAAGAGCTTTGTTTACTTTATCTAAACTCAATGCTTTTTGGCCAGAATGCAGGAAGCATTTTTGTCTACACTAAGTTTATATAGGCATCTGCGATTTTTCTTTTTTTTTTTTTTGTTGGGGAAAACTAATTTAAATTCCAAGTGATATTCAACTTTAAATGCTAAATTGCAAAAAAACAAAAAAAAAAAAAAACGCCAATAAAATGAGGCAAAAGAGAGACCGAGAGCAAAGCAAAAGCTAAACCAAAACAAAAATGGCAAGAACAAAATTTGCTTACTATTTAGAGAATTTGCAATTTGTTCTATTTGGATTTCTATTAAACAGCTTGCGCCTAGTTTGAGAGAGCCAAGATGATTGATTGATGTGGTCTTCTTTTTTTTAGTAATCAATGATATTAATTGAAAAGATTCAAACGAATTGATTTAATGTAATATTCAAACATTTTACAGACTTCAAGATGGAGACGATGGATTTTTTGAAAAGTTTGGAATGCTCCTCCGACAGAAATCTCAATTGGAAGAACCAGTACTAAAAACCTCCTTAGCTCCATTCAAAGATGAGGAAGAGGATGAGAATCTGAATGTGGAACAAAATGATGATGATGATGATGTTCAGCATGAGGAATTGGAGTCGAGTACCGATAGCGGGCTGGGAGCAACTCCAATCAAAGATGTTGATGCTTTTGCAGTGGAAAATATTGAGGAATCGACATCCCCGGAGGATATTAAAGATGCATTTCTCAATAAGGGAATTGGAATGAATGTAAGTAGTTAAAGAACAAATAACTCAACATGGGGAAAGTATTTTGCTTTTATTAGCATATGTCTACAAATTTATTCGCCATTAAAAGAATAAATTAGTGTATTCTCCTCCACTTTGCGTACAAGGGCAAAACTTGTCTTCTAAAGAAAAAACTGAATCTTATGATGATAATACATACTTCTCGTTGTGTTTGGCCTTCTTAAATATTTCACAATTTTGCTTATCTTTGTTTGCAATTGGCAACTAGTAAGTAATAGTAGATGGATACCAGATTATGTTTATCAATAAGTTTTACTGCACAGAATTTATGATAATGTAAGAATATCAACATTAGGATGGACATTTTGTAGACTTAAATCTGAGCATAATTAGAATTCCTGTGACTTCTTCTAAAATACCAAAAAAGTTAGTAAACTGACTATGACTAAGTATATTGACTATTTGTTGCTCATCTAGACGGGCAAACTAGTAGTAAAATCAGAATCTATAATGACAACACTTACTAAATAATTATAATATATAAATGAAACTTTGAACTTGCTGAAACATAATAGGGGACTGTTAATTAAGTTGTACTTATTTATAAACAATGGATTTTTTTGAAATTCAATCATATATTTAAGTATTCTAAAATTTTCTTTTTTTTGTCAAAATAAAGACCGTCCAAAAGTTTGTTAATAAAATTAAACAAATGAACTCATTCCACTGAACTGAGAAATGTATAAATAATAAACATAGCCAAATTTACGAGTCCATATAGTATGTATATATCTGAATATGTTAGTACCTTCAGTACAAACATTTTTTTATGTACCTTACCAATTGTACAAGAGCATTCGGTTTTTTTTTGCTGAGAAACCCTAATGTACTTTAGAAAATGAAATTTTCATTAACAATTTGAGCTTTTTTTTGTTTGGTTTTTATTTTTTTGGTTGCTAAAAATAAATTCTTTTCTCTAAACATTGCTCTATACGTTCTTTGGCGCATTTGCTCTCACCATCCTATGAGGCGGATGATAAACTCGTACGTTTAAATGAAATCGAATTGAGCTCTCATACGCATTTAAATGGGCTCACGGTCAACGTCAAGATATTTTGGATATCGCGAATAATTGAGTGCTCCTCGAGATTGTCGTCAATGTCGGTGAATGCACATAAAACGCATCGATTTTTATCTCAAAATATCCAAATAACTAAATCGAGTGAAAATGATTTAGTTAATAATAATAATAATGTGCCAAAATTTATGTAGAAACAACAAGAATACACTGTGAAAATAATAACCAGCTGAAAGAAATTTAATCGATATTGAATTTGAATACATTTAATTAAAAATGAGTTATTTATCATTGCCCCGGCTTATCAATAGTTTAAATTCCCGCAATTCAAATGAAAATAATCCAAATTATAGAAGTTTAAATCGCACAGCAGGTCATGAGAAACGGCCAGTGAGGAAAGTGCCATCAACATTATCTCTAAATGAGACATCAGATCGTCGAAAACGTATTCTAAATCGAAATGGCAGCATATCAATCCAGCATTTTCGTGGCGTGCATAAGCATTTACTTGAATCTCATGCGAAGGCTGTTTGTCACTCGATGACCGTAAGTAGTTGAACACCTTTTTGGCAGAGCGATGACCACTCGAAATATATGTGTGTATATAGACTCGAAAAATGAAAAACGAATGAATATATGTATGTTTCATTCACAAAGCTTTTAAAATGACAAGTGAGAGAATATATGTATACATACATCAAAGACAAATGAAATATGATTTCGAAAACAAATCGGATGAGACTACCAAAACGTCACACGCGTCAGAGACATTAAACATAATTTCAGGTGACAAAACTATTCTTCTGTTCCGGGCAGTTCTTTAGTAATTTCCGCTTTCACTATACAATATGAATATTCAGGGCCGGATTGGGGAACAATTTTTAGTAGAATGCGTTAAACAGCAGAACATTTTTTCCACAACCTAACTGACCTGTGATAGTAAAAAGCCTATATATTAAATTTCATTCCAACAACTTTTAAACGAAGAGTGTGATAATGATTGACACAAAAGGATATTGGTACATCAAATATCAAGATAAACTTAACTCCAATACTTGAACACGTCTTGTGCTGGATACTCCTTCTAAACTGATAAGAAAAATATCAAAGGGGCTAACTTATATACCCTTGCAATCTTTGGAAATAATATGTTCGAAATTCGTTTTTCTGTAACTCAGTTCATCAATACACAAACAAAACATACAAGTTATCACTCTGCCCCTTTTTATTCTGCTATACCCGTTATTTTGTTTCTTCTTCTTTCTTCATTCCCTAAGCAAACCACTGAACGCATACACATGCAGTTTATGTTTAACGTTTGAGCAGAGCCGATTTATATTGACATTAGTAAATTTCATAACGGTACTCCAACTACTTTACCGATTTTTCGCATGCCGCGATATGCTATAGTGGGCCGATCCTATAGATTTTCATACTTGATCTCACCCAGGTAATGAGAAGCACAGAAAAAATTTCATTCCGATAGCTCTTAAGACGGCTGAGTAAAACGGACGGCCAAGAATATATTAACTCCTTCTGTGCGTTGCAAACATCTGACCAACTTTATAATACCCTCCGCAAGGGTATATAAATAAATAAGATATGTTTGATTAAAACATACTCTCCTAAAAATATTTCCACCGGGGTATTTGTATATTTCTGCATTCTGCTGTACCTTTATGACGTTTAATATTGGGAAGATTACGATTAAAAATTATTATCAATTATTTGCACTTTTACTGATAACTTGGTTCCCTCTATTATAAGAATTGCATGTAAGTAGTTTGCTCAGACCGATTTCGACTTGTCAACCAGTAGAGAATAGCCGACATGGTTGGTAATTTGTTAAGCTCTGAGTTGTCTATAAAACTATCATAATTTTGACATTTCAATTCATTTTTTTTTTTAATTAACAGGTTGAGGACTTGTATGAAGAGATATTATTTGAAATTTATAATAATATCGGCTGTGAAACAAATAATATGAGCACAAAGACTCTCATAGATTTTATACAGGAGGCATTCAAAATACCAAATACAACTCATTTGGAAATATCAAAAGTTGCTATGGAGAAAGAGCCACCAAATGTAAGACTTAATGTTGAGATTATAAAAGCAGAGAATTTGATGTCAAAGGATTCAAATGGATTATCTGATCCGTTTGTAACCCTTTATCTTGAATCGAATAACTCCCATCGTTATAACTCATCTGTAAAAACTGCCACATTAAATCCAATATGGGAGGAGCACTTTTCATTGTGAGTATATCTTAAAACTAATCTCAATTCTTTGAATATTTTTAAGTATTGTTCTGACAAAACTAAGTACTTTACTTTTTTAGGCCAATTGCTGAAAGTCCACGTGAAGAGGTTTTAGTTATTGAAGTATGGTGAGTACTAGAAAAGATTTACATTTCAAATCATGCAAACACTGATAGCTAATTCTTTTTTTAAAGGGATTTTGACGCTGCAGAGACTGTCAAGGAAAAAGTCAACAAAATCCTGGATGTCAAAGGTGTAAAGGGTCTTAGTAAGCTGATGAAAGAAATTGCAGTAACCGCTTCCTCTGGAAAACATGACAACGAATTAATTGGCAGGGCAGCCATAACGCTTAAGGTAGTTAATACAAAATCCGTTGAAAGGTCACTAAGTTAAACATTTTGTTTTTTTAGTCCATTCCAGTGTCAGGACTTACAGTTTGGTATAACCTGGAAAAGGGTAGTAAAACCCGTAGCCGTGGTTCCATTCTCCTGAACCTTGCTCTCAGTGCTGAAAAGAATAAAAATGTGGCTGTCCAGGAACACAAGCATCTATTGCAATTGTTACTCATGCATGAGCTGGATACATCCCAAGTGGCCAATTACTGGTGGAGTGGTAAATTCAGCGCAAGTGCCGAGGCAATCAGAAGTCAGCATGCCGTCCAGAGTGGACTATCTGCGTTTGATTGTGCACTAAGTCAATGGCATGCCTATAGTACGATCCATGAGACTCATAAACTTAATTTTGCACTCTTCAATTCTATACTCGATGTGTTGGTTCCGGTCATTAAGTGTCTACAAAATGATTCGGAAGACATCAAGACCTTCTGGGAGGGCGCCAAACGCCTATTGCCATCATGTTTTTCGGTGCTAAGAAAATTGCGCTCCAAGAACACTAGTGATAAGAATATAATAAGAGCTCTTAACGAAGTGCTGGATATTGTGGGAAAGATTAAGAATTTTGATGTTCCCGATAGTGTGGATCTGTTTCCCATATCGGTTTATGGTTGGATAAATCGAAATGATTCCAATGTGGAATACGATATAGACACGGTTATTGGTGTTGCCATCAAGACAGGCACAGAGGAATGGTTGGAGCATATTATAGACGGCAGTAGGCATACAAAGGAAAATGAGACCGATGAAGATAAATTGCAATATCTTATCAAAATTATTCAAATGGTTCGTTCAGATCTGCAGCGTGCTATGGAATATTTTGATAAACTTTTTTACCAGTGAGTAATATTTTAGAAATCGCATTCCATTACATATATGTAATTTCTATATATTTTTTCTTTCCAGCAAAATCCAATTAAATTATTCAGCCGTCCTATTTATGTACTATGACTCAAAACTAACTGAAATCTGTAAATCGATTATAAAGGATGTATGTAATAATATCAAACGTTTGGATGTGCCCGATGATCAATTTGAATATTTACCAAATATTGAGAATGTCAATATGGGGACCACTTTATTTGAAGCTTATTTGGTACTAAAACGTTACGTTCAACTAGGTAACGATTTATTATATTCAAAAGGTCAAAAGAGAAACAAATTTTTAATGAATTTTTCTTAACAGGTAAATCTCTTTGTCCCAACGATACACAACAAATGGAAGTGTTTTATCATTGGTTCGAAAGAGGTGTAACACATTGGCTGGATATTTCTATAATTAAGGCACTCAATCGCATACAAAAGGCCATTGATTTGGATCAGCTGAAAGCCGTTGATGAGACTGTGAAATATAGCTCATCTGCTGTGGATACTTTGGCCATTTTCTATCAAATAAAAATATTTTGGCAACAATTGGATTGGCCCGAAGTAGAAGGCTCCTACACATTTATAGCAAAAATTGTCAATGTAAGATATAAAATTATAAATGGGAATGATATTTCTAAACTGGTTTTTTATAGGACATTTGCCGTTGCTGCGTTTTTTATGCTCAACGAATGTCACGAAGAGTGGAAAACATATCCAATATCGGTGATAAAAGCGAAATGTTCAGTGAGTTATTTTTATTTTAAATATTTGCCAAATACTATATAGATTTTTTCATTTATAGCCTTATCAGAAGAATGGTGCTTAGCTATTAATAATATGGACTATATTCGCCAGAGTTTACCTTCATTTATTAAGGTAAAACAGTTTACAAAAAGTATACAAATACATACTTAATTATTATTTAATTTTAAAATAGGAACTTGGAACTGATGATGTTATACGAAAATTGGGAGAGTATCGAACAAATTTGGAGGCTGAACGTTGTGCTTCCACCATTAAAGCTGTTATAGACAATGCTTTGGATACGGAACGCAATCAAATTGTTGAACTTATTGAAAATGTTGCACGTAAAATGGCACCACCGATAAAACGTTTCCTGGCCGAAGGCGCCGAAGTGATCCACAAAGATTCCAATTCAATGGATCGACTGATGATGTACTTAGAGGGTTCTTTAACTACACTTTACGACACGCTCAACGAGGTTAACTTCAATAGGATATTAGATGGCATATGGAATGAATTATCCAATATAATGTATGATCTAATACAATCTAATCTCAATGTAAGTATAATCAATTTCACTCTGGTTTCAAACATTTGTGTAAGCAATTTCTTCCACCGTTTTAGAAACGCCGACCTCCTGCATTTTTCCAAAATCTAAGGCAGACCCTACAAACAATGATATCGTGTTTTAAAATGGGTAATGTCATCACTTCCGATGTGCAGACATTGACGGACATTGAAACCACATTAGATCTGCATGCCCTTGAAACTTCCGATCTAATTCATCAGTATTATATCGAACGTTTTGGCTATCAAAAGGAACAAAGCGATTCATCATATGGCCAACTCACAATAACGGCACAACTTACAGAATCTGGTTTAATGGTTAGTAATTGAAAACTTTCTATTACTTTTAAAATAAAAATTTATAATTTCCACAATTATGGTTATAGCTCAATATATTAAATGCTCGTAATTTATTGCCAATGGATACAAATGGATCGGTTGATTCATTTGTTAAAGCTACCTTCATGCCCACGAGTCGCTTTAATGGAGTGACAACAATTAAAACTTCCGTTCAGAGTAAAACGTGTTTTCCTTTATTCGATGAAAACTTTACAATGTAAGTAAATTTGAATCGATATTCAAATTATGTATAGCTTCTATTTCTTTGTATAGAAACTTGACGACGGAACAGAAAACAGCCCAAGATAGCCTTATTTTATTCAGTATAAAGGATAAAGATTTATTCGGAATGTCAAGTCAATATTTAGCAGAATGTTATATAACCTTTGCGGATCTCATGGCTTTCGAAGGAGAGCAAATTCTATTGAATCTATCTAGGCCAGAGTATACAGGTAAATATAAACATACATATATTATATTTAAATAGGCAAGATCTATTTTAATTCCCTTTCATTTTAGATTCCGAAACTCTGAGAGCATTGGAGTTTAGACAAGGTGATAAACAAGCTAAAGATTTCTTGAAAAAACTAAAGAACAAATCCTATTCATAGTCTTTAACGAATTATCTAAGAAATACGAAATAGACACGAGGCGGATCTAGGAATGTTTAATGTGGGAAATGGTCCTTTGATGTATACAGTCAAAAAAAAGCCTATAAAAAACTGTTGAAGTGTATTTATGGGCCATTTTTTAGTTCTTAAACATTTTAATAAACATTTAGGCTTTTCGAATCTCAAAATTCATGGATTCGCCTTGATTTAAACTAAAAAAATATATTTTTATATTAATCATGCATAATATAAATTAAAAAACAAAAAGGAAACGTTAATCATCTAAGATTCCAAATATGATTTCAAAAATAAGAACGAAATATATTTATTTTTGAATTAGACTGTAAATTTTACTGAAATTTTATTTGATAAAAATAAGGACCCCGTGTTTTCATTTATTTATTGTACACATTTCCAGTTGACAATCCATTTAAAGAAGGTAAAACCATTTTAAAAAGAATTTTTGGGTTTGTATCTCTATAATTTTAACTAAATTTTTTCCTTAAACGTAAACAGAAAAAATAAATAATTCAAAATAGAACAGATTAGCATAAATTCAGTAATAAATTAATACTTTCTTAATTTAATAACAAGAACTATTTACATCTTCGGGTTGCTATGTCTCTTAAATCCATATAATAGATTGATTTTTGGTATTAGACATTTAGAAACACTAGCAACTTCATGTTGGATTAGTTTACGAATGTTTTCTCTCAAAACCTTCAATTGAGTTCATTATGAATTCATAAGCGTCATCAATTTGCTGTTGTAGTTTATCTATAATTGAAAAATATTTATTTGAAATGTGAATTTGTATATTTTTGTTATATGGTGTATTGTATTTACCTTTTTCTGTTTCACCATGCTTGCTTTCCATTCCTTCCATATCCTCCATAGACATGTCATCCTTAAACATATTTTTCAGTTTTGGCAAAAACAAAAGCAAACAAATCACACCGATAAATTTGACAATCTTTTTGAAGATCAATAATTTTAACATTATTTTGCCCAAAGTGAAGAGATTTATTTTCGATTTCAGTTTCTCTAAGAACCATGAGTCATGCGATTGATATGGAATTGGTGGAGCAGGCTTATAGAAAGGTGGTGGAGGTCCATAAACAGGTTGTGGCTGCTGTGGTGGTGGCCCATAAACGGGAGCAGGTGCCGTCGGAGGTGGAAGATAGTTATTATTCGGAGGAGGATTGTATTGGTAGCCACCTCCATTATCTTAAATAGAAGAAGAAACCCCAGCAAAATGTTTTAGAAACTGTTTAACGAACAAACAAACATAAACTGGAATTTCACTATGCAACTTTTATTATTATCACTATGAGTGGAGTTCTCTTGTTGCCAACAATTTCCACGATTTTTTCCGTTTATCACTTTATCATTAACTGGAAGGACTCTTAACATAAGTTTCTTTTAGACACAGATAGGTGTATATGTTTAAAGAAAATCCCTAACATCCTTAATCTCATTTTACACACCGAAATCCGTTGAGTGTGAGTTTTGCAACGCATTTACATAGGTATCCTGCGGGAAGGATGCTTCCGAGGAGCACAGAGCAATTTGTAGAGCACACACGAAAACTGGTAATAAAATCTTCCGCATTTTTCCGATATCCGTAGGGTTTTGTGGTGCGTATTTGCCTACTACCGAAAGTTGAATAAAGAGCTTACGCGCCAGAAGGTTTATTATAAACTTCCAACTTTTCTCTTTATTTTCGTGATAAAGAAAATATACAAACGTATGTATGTATGTAAATATGTACATGTGTGCAAGTGCGTTGTGCAAGTATGCATAAGTATTTGTGACAATTTTACTTTTCCCTCAAAAGTTAGCCACTGCGGACTGACATTTTTTTTTATTTTACTTTGGTATTCAGGGGAGGGAGTCCAGCTCAGCGCACGTGCTTCGAGCTTTAGCCACTCTTTACTTATTGAATGGAGAACAGCAGAATTATTTAACAAAACTTTCACGAATTGACTAACAGAATCATATTAAATCCACCGATCGGTTCAAGTATAGACTACATATCAGTGCCAAAATGCAGGCGTTCATCAAAAATTTACAAAAACTCCAACTTATTGCTTAGCTTATGTAAAGATTAAGTGTTGGGTATTGAAAATTTATAGCATTATCTTTTCAGTGAGATTGTTGTTAGCTTCTTGGTTTATACAACAAACTACCCTTAATAACGGATTAATTATAATCCGCTTCCTTATCGAACGCATCGTATAAAACATTTAAGCTCTAGCTATTAATTAATTAGTTCGTAAAAAAATTGACACAAAAATACATGCAAACAATATGCACGTACATATTTACATTTTCACACAGATATCTATGTATACGTAAGGCTACTGTTAATTGTTGCCGTTGTCTTGAATGACAATACGCATTTTGAATTTATAAGTAGAAGTTTTAGGGCAAACTTTTACTTGCATTTAAAATTTGTACGTGTAAAAGTGTAAATTTTCATTTTCATACATACTTATGTAAATATGTGAATGATTTGTACACAGGCTCATTTACATTTTTGTGAACAAGTTTATGAAAACATTTTGTCAGTTAAACTTTTATGCCACAGCAACGTTATGAATCTATTATTTTCAAACTTAAAAACATACATTTTTATAAACAAACGTTTATTAAAAACAAGCAACTCTATGTTCACCAAAGGGGTCCGGGTTCTGCCAGATTTTTACAGTTTGCTTTATGCTTACAAAAGTGAATTTAAACCCAGTAGAGACTCTTGCTTTATAACTGGACACAAGTAAACAAAAATTAATTAAATTCATATATTTAACATTCATTAAATTTAACTGCTTGAAAGAAGTTTACAAAAATTCATTCATTTAGTATGCAAAAATTCCGTTAAGCATTCAAAATTCAAAAAATTACAAACTGCTCGTTGGGTAATATTCAAAAGATATCGGTTGACTTATCGAATGATTGAGAAACAACCGGCATCACCTGTCGCAGCCATCTGTTTTTGTTGAAGCAGCGTTTTTAATAAACAAATAAAATAAATATTCAAAGAACTATGAGCTGAGAACTTCGCGTCAATTCTTTGTTATTTAATCTAGTTCATTTTAAAGTTGTGTTGACTCTATAATGCCTTAAAGCAGGGAACTAATCATATTAATGGGTATCAATAATATCATACCCAGTTGTTGAATACTAGCAAAAATGGTAAAAAAAGTAGTAACTTCAAGGAACATTTTAAACCATATTAATTAATTTTTTATATCATTTAAGCAACATTTGGCTATGTGCTTCCTGGGCATAAGTGCCTTCGCTACTGTTTTATATATTTTACTTCAAAGCCCATCCTGGGGACGTGATGAAGTGCCACTGACTACAGCTCATCAAATGTAAGAAATATAAATTTGGTTAAATATTAATACTAGCAATTAATCATTTTATTTATTTCCACACATAATAGGCCTTACGGGAAGATCCCTCTTCATATTGTAGTGGTCTCGTGTGGTCAACGAGTGCAGGAAACTCTGGTTATGATCAAATCGGCTCTCCTATTCAATACCAATGAAAAATATCTCAAATTTGTTATTTTTACTGAGAATAGTGTTACGGATGAATTCCGAGAGAAATTAACAGACTGGAAGGATCTGCTACCGTATGCATTTGACTTTGAACTATTGCAGTTGAAGTTTCCCAATCAAAATGAAGTTGAATGGAAAAATCTATTTAAACCCTGTGCTGCTCAACGCCTATTTTTACCGGTAAAATAGTTTTTAATCATTTTTAAGGCTTCTAATGAATCGAATTCTTATCTTAAAGTCCTTACTAACGAATGTGGATTCGTTGCTGTATGTCGATACGGATGTTTTGTTTTTGTCACCGATCTCTGATTTATGGACGTTCTTCAAGAAATTCAACGAAACTCAAATGGCTGCCCTGACTCCAGAACATGAGAGTGAGAATATTGGCTGGTATAATCGTTTTGCACGTCATCCATTTTATGGTAAACTGGGTGTAAATTCCGGTGTAATGCTAATGAATCTCACACGAATGCGTGAATTTAACTGGGAAAAGCAAATCCTGCCTATCCACAAAGAATACAAATTACGTATTACGTGGGGAGATCAGGACATTATTAATATACTTTTTTACTACCATCCTGATAAACTTTATGTGATGCCTTGTGAATATAACTACCGACCAGATCACTGCATGTACATGAGTGTATGTAACACTTCACGCTTAGGTATTAAGTTAATGCATGGTAACAGAGGATATTTTCACTTTGATAAGCAACCGCTTTTTAAAATCGTTTATGAGATTATTGAAAGCTATCCGCTTGGGTCAAATCCATATACAAACTTTCTGTTACCCTTACGGAGAGCACTTAATCAACAATCAGTTAACGATTCCAGTTGTGGAAAGATCTCCAGTGACGTTTTAAAAATAGCAAGCACTATATTTGACGATTTATCTGAAGGTTTGATGATCGTTGAAAAATAAAGTACTTACATGATTGTGTAACATAAGCAGACGAATCAAACTTTATGTACTATAAAATCACTTAAATTTATGTCTAATTTAGTTATAATTGAAATCACTATTAAACCCTAACACAATATACCAAAAACATACCAATTAAATAATTCCCAACCACATTCATTCATTCAATTCAATAGAATATACATATACTTATAAATAACATTCCAATTTGCCTGATTCTGCTAAATGTACAAAACAAAATTGATCAAACTAAAACAATTTATATCCATTTAATAATAAGACACAAAACAAACTTAGATAGATTGATTTGGCTATTAATGCTGATAAAAAATCTATATACTTAAGGTATAGAAATACGAAAATCAATTATCGAATATACAAATTTTGTTTTAAACTTTTAATAAAACTTGTACATATAAGTATTTACAATGCTTTTAACTATGTCGTTTTACTATGATACTTAATGGGTGGCTACAATCTTTTGATTTATAGTAACTAGAAATATGGATATAATGTATTTTATAAATTCAGTCAGGATTTAATATTCCGTCCTTAGTTTTAACTACTGGCCTTTTCAAATTTAAAACTCTTTTGAAATAACCACACTTGTGTTGATGACGTTTGCAATATTTTTTTTTTGTTTTCTTTTTTTAAGTCGTAAATAAAAAGCATTCTATATACCATACATACATACATTATATTAAATTATTCATAATACGTACACTTGTAATTCTTGTTGGATGAGACAAAACAAAATTTTGTTTAACAGTTATTAGTCTATATTTTGTTGTTTGTTTTTTTTTTTTTCAAGGCATAGGAGTTAGTTCCTGTGTAGTCTGCCCTGTTGTAGTGTTTGCGGGAGGAGTAGAAGCAGCAGTTGACTCCAGTTGACTTCTGCTGCTGGTTGAGGCAGCAATTTCATTGGATGTGTTACTTCGAGGTGAAGATGTTGGCTGATCTGAACTGGTGGCTACAGATGTTTCTTTGGCAGTACCACCAGTCGCTTCGTCTGTATTTCCTGTTGTTCCCTGCTCTTCGTCTTCCGAAAACTCGACGCTGGATAATGAAGAGCTTGTCTGTACCATAGGTTAATTGGGGCGAATATTGATTTATATTTATTGAAATATAGACTAAATATGTGACATTACTCACCGTGTCCAAGTCGACGCGAGCCTTGTAGCCCAATAATTTTAGTTTGCGCTCCTCCCGCATGCGGGTAAGTCGCATCAGAAGGGAATAATGTTGTTCGACACGATGCAAACAAGTTTTACAAATTGTTTTTGGCAATGGATCAGTTGGAGAAATCTGCATAAACATTAATAATAAATTCAATGGTTATACATTCATCATATGTGAATTTATTGTGTATGTATACATTGTGCATGCATGTACATAAATGCAAATGTATAGACAGCTACATAAATATCGATGTATTTGACACTGTGCGGGGTGTTGGACATAATCGCATAATTGTTAATACTTACAGTTATTGGTAAATACCCGTTGATTTTCTCAACCAGACATAACCGCTGACCCTGATCTCCGTAAATATGTATAACTGTCCTATGCATTTCGGAGCAAAGACGACACAGAAACCCAGAAATGCAAGCCTTCTCAATGCTTCCCATGGCAACAATTGTTCAAATATCCTACTAAACTAAACTCTTTGCCAACTAAGGTCTCTGGGTGGTTCAACTTATGTTTAATTATGTGATTGAATTTGACAATCACTTATTGCACTCTAATTCAATTCTTCGAAACTGTTTTATTTATTAACGTTCACATACACAGATGTTTGCCTCTGCATCGGCAGGGTTGAATATTCGATATCACCGATTTCGTCAGGGGTATGATGTTCCTTCGATTTCTTGAAATAATAAAAACAAAAAGTTATTTTTCATTCATGTATAACTAACGAATACTTTATCAATGAAAAGTACACATATTTATGTAAGGGTTATCTCAAAACCTTTATTCAAAACCAAGTCCACTCTTTAGTTTTACCAAACATATTCCAATTTTACATAAATACCACAAGAAGATAGCATTTTAATGTTGTCTATTACGCGTTTCTTTTTTTGCGATCGAAAGTGTTGATTTTCTTATTTAAAGAAAATAAATATATTGAATGATAATTTTTAAAATCTTCCATGAATACCTTCACTCTATATGTATTCGGTGTGGTATTTTATGGCTTTTATAGTGCGGTCACATCGGTTTGTTTTGTTAAGCAGTGTCAAAGGATAAAATATATATTTACAAGATTGTAAATTCAAGACTTCTTTAATATGGCCGAGATTTCAGAACCACTGACCCTGGCAAGGGGTGAGTGCAATCCACTTAATATATTTACCATAAAATTGTGATAACTTAACATAAACAATACTTTTCTTCAGATGTAAAAAGATCGATAGAGTTATTAGAAAAATTGCAAGCCAGTGGAGATTTTCCAACAACAAAACTTTCTGCCTTGCAGAAGGTGTTGAATTCTGAATTTCTTACATCTGTTCGTGAAGTCTACGAACATGTTTATGAAACAGTGGATATTCAAGGATCACAAGATGTACGGGCATCTGCGACAGCCAAGGCGACCGTGGCAGCATTTGCAGCAAGTGAGGGTCATGCTCATCCAAGGGTCGTCGAGCTGCCCAAAACAGAGGAAGGTATGTGAAATGCATCTAATGATGTCTTTTGGAAAGCCACAAACTTAAATTGATTAAATAAACTGCTTTATAGGTCTAGGTTTCAACGTTATGGGAGGCAAGGAGCAGAACTCTCCCATTTATATTTCCCGTATTATACCAGGTGGAGTGGCAGACAGGCATGGAGGCTTAAAGAGAGGCGATCAATTGCTTTCAGTTAATGGTGTGGTAAGTTCTTGGTCGGAATTATTTTGAAGACTATGCCATAATAAAACCTTTTTACAGTCTGTTGAAGGGGAAAACCATGAGAAAGCTGTGGAACTATTGAAGCAGGCAATTGGATCAGTAAAACTCGTTGTGCGTTACACTCCTAAGGTTCTGGAAGAAATGGAAATGCGTTTTGACAAACAACGCAACACACGACGACGCCAATAAATTGCCAAGCTGAAAATTACAGCTCCTTGATTGAATCTAGAAAATGAACAAAATAGTTAGTCACCAGAAATCCTGGTGCTGTTTAACGTTTGCAAACAAAAACAAGGACTCTCACAACAAGCATACATAAACAACTTATGGGGAGCATTAGCCCTATTTACTTATTATTTTTTAAATCTATTTTAAATTGTTCACCTAAATTACTTATTAAATAAACTAGTTGAGTTTATTCCAGGTTTGTTAAAAGAGCCAATACATTTACTGTGTATTAACGCTTTAATTTTTTGGGGAAATCATGTCGTGTGGCTAGCTTATAGAGATAAGAAACTAGATGGCTTCAGTCTGTAAACTGGAAGATTAATATTGATTTCATTACAATTTAAATGATCTGCCTTAATATATAGATCTTCCAATTTTCAATTCAAGTTCTAATTCTACTTTTACAAAAAAAGAATACAGCCCATTTTTTATATTTGGTTTATTGATTAATATGGTAATTACATGAAAAAAAAAAAAAAAAATTGTCTTCACCTTGTGGGTTTAAGCCACTTTCCTTCATTTATTCACTTAAGGTGCTTTTTTTTTGTTCACTTGGTATGTAATAAACACCTTTGTATTTTAAATTGATCAACCTTAATGGTTTAGGAATGTTACAGATTGAATTTGCATTCAATTTGGCAATAAATCTTGAGTTTTCTTTTTAATAGTTTTTATAAACATGTATGGCAAATTAGACCTTTTAATAATTTGATAAAAAACAAAAATGATCTACTATTTATAGATCTTTTTCAATATAGGATGACATTTTAACATATCTCTTAACTAAACATTAACACTTCATTAAACAATTTCGAAAAAATGTATGCATAGATAACATAAAGATGCTTAAAAATTCATAAAAATGTTGATGTGACAGTTTGTGATTATTTTGTGACCCGAAGGGACTAGGTTTAGTATTTATACTTAAACTCCATACGTAGCAAATACTGAACGTTAACCTGAGCAATATCATACACTATATACTCATTGTATAATAGAGATGATTTTAATTTTTCATCAGTTACTGGTCTGCCCAATGGTATTTCAACGCCATCATCTCGCATTTGAGATTCCTTTGGATCTGGCATCGTACGACCATGGCCATAGCAACTGTGCTTGTCCTTGGGCAATTTAGTGACATATTTCGCTGCATTGCATTCCATCATATTTCCCAATGCAACTTCAGATAGAAGCATTAAACCAGTCGAGTTTTGTTGGCTTGTACAACAATAATTGGCCGATTTGGATACCATATCCGCGAAATAAATACCTTTACCAAACATATAACCAGTTGGCGGTGCTTCTGGTGGAGCGATTTTCAAACCGTGAGACAGTATACCAACAAAATTGGTCAGACGAGAGCCGTGCCACAATAATTTACGGTTATGCAATTTCTTGAATGGCTTATACCGGCGGGACTCTCCTTGACGAGCCACCTTGAAGACATCCACGATTTCGAGTTCATAGGAACTATGAGTAGAAGCATGTGTATTTTGCACATACTTCTTGAGTGTTGCGAATTCTTCGCTGCTCTTATCCAGTGTAGTCAATTGGGTCTTGAGTTGCTCGTAATGTTTATCCAATGGATTGATATCCTCACCAGAATCTTCGGTCTTTATCAAATTGTAGGCTACTTCGATTTCAGCCAGTGAGTCAAGCATCTGCCTTAAGTTTTCAACCTGCTCAATTGTGTCAATTAATGGAGGTGCATGAACCCCGAAATTGTGTGGGATTAATGTATAGAATCGATTTGTTGTGTCAATTAGTTTGGCATTCGTTGGATTCGAGTTAATCAGATCATAGATCTCGGTGACCACTTTATAGGCAGATTCTATTTGTTTTAAACTTAGTTTGCCTAAGGGCATTTTCTCCATATCAATATGGAATTCCATCATTGTTCGTTTCATATTATCCACATCGAAAATCAGCTTTATTAGATTTTGAACTGACATATTAAGCTTAGATGGAATACTCTGATTCTTGGCTGCATCAGCCAAGTCATTTGCCTCATCATATTGAATATCAATTGGATACATACGACCAGGAACTTTAACAAAATTATGACGATCATCAAATTCATTTCCTGTCTTGTCAGCATATACACTTTTAAAATTTTCAATGGCTTCTAAAAGATTTCCAAAGTCCTCTACTTTATTTTTGCCAATAGTCGTACCAATACGTCCCCAAGCACGAAAAACCCAGTACCTGTAAATGTACGATTAAATCGATTAAATACGTATTTGTTGTATGGACATTCCAATTACTTACTTGTTCTTCTTATCGGCTTCTAGGAGTTGTACTTTATAGTACGAATTCTTGTTTCTCTGAATATCTGTTAAACCGAGAACAACATTATATTTGTCCTTTCCCTTGACATATACATGTGCGATGTCCTCCAGGCCACTTTCTGGATCTACAGCCAGTCCATCCTTTACTTTTAGTGTTACTGATTTTGGCACTGATTTAGTATAAATACTCTTTGACTTTGAGCTCTTGGCCTCCTCTTGTGGTATGCGAGCTGATGGATCAGTACCCCAATCGCAAAGAGTCATACTGCTAATATAATTAACGGCACCAGCACCATCCGATTCAACAGAGTCCAAATATTCAATTGGCACAACATGAATCCCAAGCTCTTTAGCCTTTTGCATTCGAGAAGTCATTTTTTCAACCTCTTTCTCTGTCGATATTATCGCAATTGTATCCTCTGTAATTTTAGTATCCAGTTTGCCACCCAGTTTACCAATACGTTTCTTTAGATCCTGCTCATGTTCTTTCATGGCAATATGTGCAAACTTGATATTGTATAAAGCCGGACGCTCTCGTTTTATTTTTGGACTGCAGATGAATAAAGTTAAATAAATTGAAATGCTTTACTTATGCTTAGAACAATCTCAGTACGTACCCATCCAATTCATCGGGATTCTTTTTTATGGCGACATCCTTGGCTATGGTCGCAGCACTTGGTGGAATATAGTGAATTATTCTGTCCGATGGTTTGCCTTTGTACTCTTGGAGGAACGGATATTGTGCCTTAAGAGTTTTTGGCACTTTACAAGAAATTTTCTTTGGCGATGTTACCAAATTTGCGCATTTGGTCCACTCTGATAGATTTCCGTTGCACAGATAGCCAGACTTGTTAAACATAAACTGACTACTGTGGCACTCAGAGCAAGGCTCCAGGGCTCCAAAAGCAAGCAAATCTGCAGCTTGATCATATAGCCTTTCCGAATCGCCTACTATGGGCTGAAGACCGTTTGTGGTCAATAGATTTTCAATATCTGGCTTCTTCATTTCAGCCTTTAATTGATCACGGTATTTGAAAAATATTTCATTTTGTTTTTTCAGTTTTTTCATTTTCTCAGCTTCCTCTGCTTTAACCTCTGGTTCTATTTTTGGTTTTTTAGCCTCAGGTGCATCTTCAGATTTAATTGCCCTGAAAATGAGAGAAATTATTTTCATTTTGGAAATTTGGGCATTCTGTGTAAAGCAATTTACTTACGGCAAAGAATTTTTCACCTCATTTTTATCTTCGGCCTTTAAACTCTTATAGCCAGGAAGATTTTCGCCAGTATCGAACCAACCAAGTTCCGATCGCATTTGCGCAAAGCATTCCACATGATGCCATAAGGCTTGACCTCCATATTTCATCCCAACTTCAGTGTCATATACAGTCTTACGTATACGAACTTGATCTTTAGTTATTTTCTGCTCACAGCCACGACAGGCAGCCCGACCGGACTTCGCATATTCAATGCCAAAATCTTTAAGTGCCCCACTTTCAGCCTTGGAACGTTTCTTTCCCGATTTGGCTTCGACAACAACGCCGACGGTATCTGGAAGGGTAGGATGTTTGCATTATGATAAGATATGAATAGACATAAATATTATGTACATACCAATTAGTTTTGTTATTTCATTTTGATCATCAAAGCGTAAGTTCTCAAAGTTTTTAATGTCGCCAGCAGAACTTGGACGTTGCTTCTTAAAGAAACAATTCACATGGAACCAATTGGGTACTTTGCCATCATACACGGGAGACTTGAAGAGATCAAAGAAGTAAAATCAATAGCAATTAGATGCTGTCACTCCAGTGCATACATATGTATAATTAAATACACACATATGTATGTACATATGCACATACATACATACATACATATGTACATGCATATGCATGTAATACGATTTGATGCAATGGAATTACTTAGAGGCTTTGAGGAAAGAGGTGCTCCACTGCACCATAACCTCCTTAAGTCCATGTGCTAAAGGACTTTCACGTCCAAGGCAATCAAGGGAATAGATATGTATTTAAGCTTGAGTATTTACCTGAACCATTACAGCGAGGCGAAGAGTGTCTTTGGCGATTGAATTTTTGCATCCTTTACATGAGGCACGGCCTGACTTGGCATATTCTGCCATATACGGTAACTCAATTTCCATCGTACTAATTTTAATCAAGATTTTAAGCAACAATAATTTTTAACAAAACTCGACACTTTTAACAAATATTTCACAATGCTTTTATACACTAGTGCGCCAAGTAAAACCGGCCGACGCGATTTATAATCGATTAGCACAGTATTTCGATAAATTTTTAAACGTTTTAGTGCGCACTAAATATATGTATGATAAAAATATTGGAAATGTGAGTATCGTTTTAAAAGTTTTCCAAGCTTACAAACACATTAAAACAACGTTTACAAGGTATGAACGAGAAGTCAAAGAGTTTAATTTTTGATTTAATAGAGACAATTTATAGCAGATACCAAGTCCTTTTGCCCACTTCATGGGCAATCATTTATTTAACTCTTTTGTCAATACTTTTTGGCAGTGAACAGTCATCAGTTGTCTCAAGCCAATTTCTACCCTAGTTAAATAAGGTTTTATTTCAAGAAACTTAAATCCATATGAATATTTTCTTTAGGAATTAAAGTCTACGTTTTCTGGCTGGTTACACATAAGTTATACGTGTTCTTTTGTCTCTGATTGCTGGGTTATAGATTCAAAATTACTTTAAAATTCACAAAGAATAAAACATTTAAAAATATATCCGTATATATAATACAGTTTTTTTTTTAATCATCATTACCATACAAAGATTATGTAACAATTATAATGAGGTATTATTTCACTTGGCAATTTTAACGATTGTTTTATGTTACAAAATAGCAGATTCAGAAAAACATATTTAAAACTAGTTGAAACAATTTTGTAATGTAGAATGTTAATAGATGCGGATAGTTATCTACTTTTTTAATGAAATAGTTTCGTAAATTTAAATTTTTAAAGAGAAAACCATGCTCAAAAACTGTTCGTAATGAATAGTTATGACTCCATCCATATCCGTGTCATGCTGTCTGAATGCAGTTGTTAAGGTCTGTAATACAAAAGAAAATTAAAGAAATTAAATATTAATGTTTCATAATTAAAATTCAGGAAGGATGTCGGTCTTATCATAAACAACAAATTATCAAGATGATTGGAAAGAAAATTGTGTGACAAAAAAGTTTTTATATTTAAACGACGCATTATAATAACTTTTAAACGTTATAGTAAAGATTAAATGAACTTTTGGATAAGATTATAATTAAGTGTCACGATTTTAATCATTATTAATTATATGTACTTTCTACATACTTACATAAAGCACAATACAGCATTGTATAAAATCATCAAATAGAATGGTTCCGTGACCGAACCGGTCAAATTTTCTGAGAAGAACTCCAATAAGATTGTCCGACAGACGATATCCAAAAGAGGTCAAAGCTGTCTTTAGTTCATGTTTGTCTATGTTGCCGGAATTATCGCGATCAAATGAGCGAAAACAATTTTGCCAATCTGTCACATATTTCCACAAGGCTCCAAAGTCCTGGAATGAGACAGTGCCTCTGTTTTCGCGGTCAAACATACCAATCATAAGTCTGACTGTTTCAGGATTAAATGCGGACCAGGTGCCATTGGAGAGGGCTTCCTGAAGTTCATCTGCAGAAATGTGTCCGCTTCTGTCTTTGTCAACTCTAAAGTATATAATAGTTAAAATTTGTTTATTAATCCAAGAAATTCAATCTTTGTTGATATAGTAGTATTATTAAAATTATTATTAATTCCATTGAAAGTTTGCCAAGCTAAATTCAACAGGTATGAGTATTGTGTATTTCCCGAGTTGGCTGCGACATTTAGAGAAATCGAATGGGTGGGACTTGCGACTTCTGCTGTTTAATTTATATCAACAACATTGATATAAATAAATTGGCACATAACAATAGATGTATGTATAGACACGTATGTATGTACATAATACATAAGAACATAAATGAGTGTGTGCTTTTCTTTTGTTTTTCCAACTCCTATTTAAACAGTCTCTTTTGAAATTGGGTATGAGTAAGTTACAATAGATACATACATACATATTTTTAATGATTGTTATACTTGCCTTTGAAAGACATCCCAAAGAAATTGTTGATCGGGCATTCCTGCTTGGTGGTACGACATTCTAGTTTCCTCCTATTACAATTATTGAAGAAACTTTAATAGCAAAATCACAAGTAAATATGCAATTTCTGACTCACTAGCGAAAATGATTTTTACTCAAATTCATATAGTCAGTGTGACCAGTTGACGTTGAACGACGTTGAACCAGTGAACATATTATATGTTATTATTATATATTATTATTTGAAATTTTTTATTATTTTTATAAATCGATCTGGATCATATCCGAAAAATATAAATCCAGGAATCTTTCACCCGGAAGTCATGCCGGGATGGAGAAGTAATATAGTACTTCTTTTTCTGATACACCGTCCTTTTGGAAAACGGGTATTCCCCATAGTCCCACCAGCTATCCGACAAGTTGATATATACAGCTACAAATAGAAAGGGATAGAATAAAATAAATCCGTGGTTTAACTAATTTTTTAATCATTTCGCTGGCTTCCAACGGCCCACTGTATTTGCTGGCGAATCCATAGCCAAATTGATTGTCAGCTTACAGGCACGCTCAATGTGTCCATTGAGATGCAATTGGCACTGATCGGTGATACGTTTAAGTTTCCATTCCTGGACAACGGTTTCCTTGTCCAGTTTGCCCAACGTCTAGTCTGCCAAAAGCGGGACCTGTAGGGCACCAATATATTCCTTGCGCACGGTCTTTGGTTTGGGGGTTGCCTCATCGCCGCCGCCTGTTGGCGAGGAAGGCAAGATACCCAGGGCAATCTGATAGCTGTTATCTTGTGTATCTCCTCGAAAGTGTGTGTAATGTAATCCATTAACATTTTGTAGTTGTTATTTATTTATTTGTTATTGGTTTTTTTTGGATAAAAAATCTAAATTTAAATTTCGCGCGTTTTACTCACATGATCGCGCGTTTTACTCACGAGTTTTAAACCGCGAGCGTTTTACTCATGCGTTTTTCCAATTTCACACTGAAAATCGATAAAAAAGTTATTTTCTCGATTTTTCAGGGAAATTTCGATTATTTCCCCGTTTCGTCTTTAAAGAAAGAAAATTTTATCGGTCGGCTTTCATAAATTTATTTTCTTGAGAGCAGACTGCATTTGGAACGTAAAAATTTTAATTTGTCTAATTTAGGCGTGGTTATTTTAGAACATATTGTAGAGAAAAGCTAAATATGTCTGAGCTACAGTCATCATTGCTGCTAAAGAAACAATTAGCAGGTAAGAAACCACACATGCACATATGTATGTATGTTGAAATGTGTACATCTCTATGGACATGTGTATATATGTATGTGTGTGTCCGTATATACATTATGCATACATACGTACATATGTACGTATACATTTTTAAATTTTATATCATTTTATTCCGTCACATGTTCGTCTATGCATCAACTTGTGAAATGTTTTAAAAAAGAAGTTTAACTAATAAAAACTTTGTTCATCCGGTTGCACATTTAAGTTTCTTATATAGCACATAACCGGCGCCCTCTAGGGATGAATGTGCACACACGCATACATACAAACATATGTACCCAGTTACATATGTACATTTCCATGTTGCTTTGTCTTCGTTTATAAGAAAATTTTCTTTGTTTCAATTAAATTAACAGAGAATATCAATATAACGTGTGTATTTCGCATATTTCGGAACGGTATTCATGTTTGTGAATATCTTAAATTTATACATACATAGTTACAATCAACGTCGGTCCATGTGTGAATTTGAATCATATATGTATGTAAATAAATGAAAAATCATTTTGATGTACAAATGAAATGTACAAAAATGTAAACCGGAAGTGCATATTTGTGCTAAACGTATAAATATAATAATTATTGTATAAACTTACAGACGAGACGCAGACTCATAATTGTCTGCTTCAAAAGGTTCATAAAATAAGTGTAGTACTTAATTACATATGTATGTATGTATTATGAATTGCTAAAAATTTGCATCTTTGTTTTGTTGTATGTTAGATTAATTGGTCTTCCGATATGACCATCTTATTCTAGTTCACCTACCAAGTAACTTTATTAGCTCCAAAAACCAAACAAAGAAGCTTGTCTCTAAAATGTGCATCTCTATCCTTTGTTCACGAAGATTCAACACAACTGTGCAGATTTTATGTCTATTTAATTATTTTCCAAAGTTATGTAATAAAAATTACCTAAATTATAAATATTACAAGCATTTTTAACGGTTTGATTATTGTAATTATACATCAGCTTCTTACTTTACAAATTAGTTTTATATTTAATTCATAGTTTTTAAGGATTGTCAACTACAATTATTCGAAAAAAAATAATATATTCAGACTATATATTGTCCCTACAAATAGGCATAAACACATGTTTGTCTAGCAACCAAGATTTATTATCTAGGAGAATAGACTAACATGTAATATGTCTAAGCAGCACAATTAGAAATGTTCATTTACACTTGTCTTTGTCAATCGAAATGATTATAATTTGTTTTTTTTATCATTTCTTATTTCAGAATTGAACAAGAACCCGGTGGAAGGATTTTCAGCTGGATTAATTGATGAAAATGACATATTCCGTTGGGAAGTTCTTATAATTGGACCACCAGATACGCTTTAGTACGTTTAGTGAACAAATCTCAAATATATTAATTATGTTGAGTTGTAGTGTAAAAATATTTGAATATTTTTTTTTTTGTTTTTTTTTTTAAATTTAAACGAATGCGTTATATCATTAAGATTTCTAACATTTATTAATTTGTTTTTGCCTCACCCACAGTGAAGGAGGTTTCTTTAAGGCACATCTGCATTTCCCAAAAGAGTATCCGTTGCGTCCACCACGAATGAAGTTCGTTACAGAGATTTGGCATCCAAATATTGAAAAGAATGGTGATGTCTGCATTTCCATTTTGCATGAGCCTGGCGATGATAAGTGGGGTTACGAAAAAGCATCCGAGCGCTGGCTGCCTGTACATACAGTGGAAACAATTTTGATATCTGTGATATCAATGCTAGCTGATCCCAACGATGAGTCTCCAGCAAATGTAGATGCTGCCAAAGAGTGGCGGGAATCCTACACTGACTTCAAACGCAAAGTGGCTCGTTGTGTCCGAAAAAGTCAGGAAGAGTGCTCGTAGAAGGCGGATTTGCTCTATATTTGTATATTTATATTAAAAAATTTGATACATTAAAAGGAATAACTGAATTAATAGATATATTAAAATAACTTTATCTCGGGGCATCTTTATTCGAAGTTTCAAAGGACAGTTTTTTTGGTTTTAAATCCATTTAAAAGTCTTGCATATTCGTAGGAAACTTGGGAAATATTTAAACAGTGAACAGAACAAGGCTGAGTAAAACGTATGAACTGTTATTAATTTTATTATTAATGTTTTCACTCATATTATTTCAAAAGGAAAACAGCTTTGCATGTAGATATAAATAAATAAATTTAACACCATGTAGATAACAAAGCTTCTAAAAAGTCAAATTCGCCCAGCCAAAATGAGCTTTTTCGCCCTCCCAAATTGAGCTTTTTCGCCCACCAAAATTGAATATTCGCCGACAGGTAGTTCGTGTAGATACAAAGTCGCCTTGAATTTTTCCCCGCCGCAATTTCTTGCCTCTCGCCGCTATTTCTTGCCCTCTCAGTGTTTTACGGTTTTTTTTTTTTTAAATTTCGGTAATTCGTGTAGATACAAAGTCGCGCAGCTGTTAAACTTGGCCAAGTTAACAATTCTGTATAGCGTAAAATAAAAATCGTTACTAAATCCCAAATGACAATTTAAATGGTGGCAATATATTAATAATTATTAGTTGCTAAACTCGTTTCACATATTGGAATGTTGTTGTCTATTTAATCCTTGTGTTACTTAAATGAATATGTACATACGGATGTGTTTGGTGCCCCGCAATGTCCTTTCATATATTCTTGTTGTAAGTATGTAATATTGTGTGTAGTTGTGTGTTTACATATCCACTTTGTATGAATGTCTGTATGTGGAGTGTGGGGTGGCTCCCAAATAACATTTTCTTTTTTTAAGTGTCCTGTTGACATTTATATTCAAATTAAATGGGTTTTAAGCAGGGCGGAATTCAAATCACAGGTGAATTTGTTAAAGTTAACCTCTTCTATACTATTAACAAATTATTTATACAATCCATGTTTACATATCAATTGTAAGTAGAATTGTTCTATAACTTGGTAATTCAATATTGCTAGCTTCGTGCAATCATTCAACAATAAACAATTATATATATAAATATATAAACAATAGATTGAAGAACTTTCAAAAAATTTATCGTATTTCTGCTTAATTTTGGCAACGTCACTTAAATTTATTGAAAACTACGGTGGGTGAAATTTAACAAAAAAATTTTAAAGAAGCTAACCTTGGCTATGGCGAAGTTTATATACCCTTAGTTGTGTTCCATTTATCCGATCTTAATAAAATTATGGAATATGATGCTCCCTCTGCTTCAACGATTTTTCGTTTAGCACTTAATGATATAGTGGTCACATCCTGATGATTTACATACGTTATCTTACCCGGATTATAAGGATCTTAAATATCAAGTTTCATTCCAATAGCTCTTAAGATGGCGGGGTGAAATTGATTTGCACCAACGGACGGACGGACAGACTGACAGACTGACACTGCTATTATTGAAGCTATATTGAATCAGCTCCTCTTTCTGATCAAGAATATATATACTTTATGGGGTCGAAAACTTCTGTGCCTTACAAACATCTGACGAATTTTATAATACCTCTGCAAAAGTATAAAAAACCCAAATAATTCCAAATATGTTGATGTTTTTATGTCTACTATAATATATTCTGTTTTTTGTTTCATTCAACATTTTGGTTATGTTTAAAGACAAAAATTTGCTAACATTTGGATTGCGAATTCAAACATAGTTTGATTTAAAATAAAAAAATAATTTGAGTTTTCTCCATTAAATGTATGTATGGACATACTGTATTGATTGTACAGATTCTGAATTAAAATATAAATTTATTTTAATTAAAAAATTAGAGTATTTGAAATCTTCTCCTTCTCTTATATCTGGGATAAATATAATCTGATGTATTTACGTTGGCAATGGCAATTGTTTGGATATTCGAGAACAATTTCCCCATAAAACGACAGAATGTAGCACTCCGGCATTGTTTTAGGGTCTTGAAATCATAGTCCTATAAGGGTATACAGTGTACGTTATTTATTGATTAAAATTTGTTGAGCATCAGAGATGGTGAAAATACGAAATGTCCATTATCACAAAAGATGTGTGAACCTATTATAACCTGGAGTACATATGTATGTATTGTTATTATTTTGTTTTAAATTTAGTACAACGAGCCACAGAGATCAATCAAATAAACAAATGTACATATGTATATACATACATATGTAGATATATGTATGTATATTTTTATGTACAGACGGGTTGTTTTTCATCTTTTGTTGTTGCCTTCAGAGTTGTTGAGGAGGTGTTGTATGAGAAGCTGAGCTCAAGAAAAGAAAAGAGAAGAGAAGAGAAGAGCAGCGTCACAATAACAACATGCTCTATGGCTCGAGGTTATCATGTATTCATGTACATGAACACCTACATACATACATGCACCGTGGAATATACAGTTTGAACAAGTATTGAAAATAAAACACCCCCAATATTTCCCCAATTTGACTGTTAATAAATTGGGGAATAAGGGAAAGTTTGCCAATGATTTGCCAATAAGTTAACTTTCTTTTTTTATTAAGCTTAAGCTAAATTTCACACACCTCTTCCATGCTTTCGTGTAGTTCAAGATTCTTAAAACTTAATTCGAAATCTGAGTTAAGTTCAGTTTTTGTGAGTTAGAATAAAAAACTTTCATTGCTGCAACTTTTAACCTGTAATTACCGATACATATTGATTAATTGTTTCAAGTTTATTAGCTTAATAATAAAAAATAAAACCAGGTTTCCTTCATGACTCAAACACAATGTTCGCAATACAAACATACAAACGTACATATATGTATATTTATTACTTTGGTTTTAAAATTTAAATACATACCTCAACCGTATTGCACGAACATTGCGCAATCAACGATTTTTGTAAAACAAACCTGAACCTTGTCATGTAAACAAAAACAAAAAAAAAAACGTTTAAAGATCAAATAATACTAATCTTAGAGAGCTTCTGTTTTGTTTATTAGTTTTCTAAAACAAAAAAAAAAAAAACTCACACACACACGCTAAGCTAACACACTAAGCTCTTTAGGAAGCTTAGTCTTAAATTAAAGCCAGGGGACCTCCCCTCGAAAGGGGCTTATTTCCATGAGTGGAAATTTATTTACCCTTTAAGGCTTTTGGCATTAAGACACATTGTTTTATTTTTAAAAGGAAAGTTTATAGATTTTATAAACTTTCATACCAAATTGAACATACTATTTTGCCCCCACACAAATAATCCAATCACAATGTATGTATGTGGCTACAATTTATTGTTAATATGTAAATGTATTGATATGGGAGGCGAGGCAACAGATTGCAATACATCGTAACTATACATATTTAAATATATGTAGGCATGTAGATAACTATTTATAAACAAGAGTTTCAAATATATTCTTATCAATCCCCCCCATCCTAATCGAACTGCCATAATATAATTGAGTATTCAGTTTGTTACATTGTCCCATTGCAATGAGATCTATATTAAACGGTGCGCAGATCCCGTTCAAATTTGTACTTGTAATTCTATTAACTGCCCAACTTCCACTTGTGGCCAATAGTCGTGACCAAGGTGTTAAGCCCATCGAGAGAGATGGACTGCCTGGCATAGTTAGGGCAGTCTCTGAACTTACAACGGCAGTTCGAAGGCTTCTATCAAATGTGAACGCTGGAAGTAATCAATGTGAACTGACATCAACCGATGTCATATTTTCACTGGCCAATATTATTGCCGAGGTAGTAAATGTGGGAAAAACCATTATGGAACAATCATTCCCCAGTTTGGCTGCGGACCAGTTCGAAACAGCAAATGAGAAACTTCAGGCCATGACTCAAAAGTTTGATGTCACAGTGCAATTTTTGAATGAAAGTCTTATAAATCATACTGAAGATTTGGATCGATGGACGGCCAAACTTAGAGATGAATTGCGCTATATCAATCAGGGACCTGTCTTCCGTACAGTCTGTGAAGTGGTTGACAATGTGATTCAAATCAGTACAATTCAATTGCATAATTGTTGTAATATAAAGATGAAATCAATCATTTCTCTCTGCCATAGTTTTCGGGCCTTGTTGGGTACAGTATTTGGTATTATGGCCGATGTATTACATCGCATACAAATGTGCTTGGAAGATAAAAAATCGTACTATGAGTATATGACGCCTTGCCTTGATTTGGCCTACGATGAGACTGTCCAAATAATCGATGGAGCCATGCAATTAAGGCGCAAATTCGCAAAACTTCTCAAACTTAAGGTCTTGTATTCAAAATGCTGTGTTTCATTGGTCTATGTGGACACAGATGTTCGTAATGGAAATTATGTCATTGAGGAATATAACAATAAATAAAAATAACAAAATTTATATATGTTATAAAAACTTGGATATAGTTTTTTATGGCTTATTCTACACTAAAGTCGGTTGTTTCTTATCTACAAAGTAAAAACAGGACTTTAAATCCTTTTGCATTTGCCCATGCGGAAAGTCCTTTGGCAGACACTCACTAATCTCCACTCGTGACTCGTTCTCATTCCGCAAGTTCCGCCGAAATCTTAAAGCCGATACACGTCCTCGTTTGGTCTTGATGTCAAAATATGTCTCCAGTTCTTCCAAATTACTGAAAAGCTTCTCAAAATCATGCTCAGCATTTAGTAGAAACTGACAGCGTATTTGATAACTTTTGAAGAGAAAACAATTGAATAAGCGTTGAATTCGGAACTCCAATTGCCTCATGATATATTTGGCATTTGTTTCCGCCATGGCATACACATCGTAGGCAATATTCAGCTCGTGATCGGTTGCACACTTGAATATTTGAGCCGAATAGAGTTGCAAAAAATCCATATACATTTTGCAGCATACCATATTTGGTTTCAGATTCCAATCCTGCAGTATATAACGCTGAGCATCGGCATAATATATGAATACCTTTTGTATGGCACGTAACACGTTTTGTGTGTACTCCAAAGCCTCGTCCATTATTTCAGAGAACATTATGTGAAAAAATTCCATTTCAGCAAAGTAATTAGTAAGTAATATCTTAATCTCAGTCGGTTGGGCCATCGGAACCTGTCGAAGCTTTAGCAAAAGGGCATAACTTGAGTTTTTTGTCACCTCATAGAAAATTTCACTATCCCGGGCAAACACACCCGCTGTCTCGGATGCATCATGGAAAAATGTGGATAGTTCTTGCAGTTTAAGGAAATGATTTTGTGTGCTCGAAATGCTGGTATCCAAACCACTAAGAAGTGTTGAGGTGGTTAAATTCTTTTGTAGATTTTCCAAAAAATTGCGCAATTTATTTTGCAACTCTTGTTTACTTCTATCCGAGGTACGTAAACTATCATAGAATTTCATCGGAACATAATCTCCCCTTATGGCATGGGTCGAACCTTCCAATCGTGCCATATAACGTATGGCATTCACATTTCCCTTCAAACACTGAGCCAGCCAAATGCAGATAATTATTGTTGTCCAAGCCAATTTCATCGTATTTACTTAATCCCAAATTTGCCTGCGAAAAAACAAGCAAATCAATTAATATTGAGGCTAAATTACAATCTTTAATTATGTTGTTTTGGTAAATTTTACCAAATTACTTGACGTCCCCTGATGAGCAGCAATCGAAAAGTGTTGAATGAAAGATCACAGATGTGGCAAGTATATATTTGAAAGGCCAAATGGTCTATATATAGACCAACAAACAAATTTAGTATCTATCATCTGATATACAATTAGTGGTGGTGGTGTAATCGATTTCGAATCGAAATTTGTATACTTCTTAGATTTATTTAAACGCTTGCTTTAATAGATTCTAATATTTAGCAACAAAAGTGTATAACTCTTTCGAAAACAATAGTTTTCATCTATATATATACTCTGGCAGAGAGTATCGAAAGCTTTTCGAAACACTTTTACTTAATTTGCACTTTTTATACTGCCATTCTATTTATCTATCCTATACATATATCACCAAATGAAACAAAAAGTATTTGGAAATAATAATTAAAACGTTAAGTAAAGAAGAAGCTTTCGTTTTTTTACTCAAATTAAGCAAACTATATTATTTCTTTAGATAATGTTAAATCCAATGTTAATAATAATTACTCACAATACTAATAAATGAGATTTTATTCCATAGCAGCAAAAGAAGATGCGAGTTAAGCAAGTTAAAAATTTGGAAAAATTTACACAACTTTCTTAATATATCTTTGTTCAAACTTCATCCTTTTTTCCGAAGTTTTTTCGAAAGTATTTGAGTTTTGGAAATACCCTTACATCTTATCGTTTTCAGATTTCAGTTAAATGCTTTAGACAAGAACAAGTAATTACTTATCTTTTCTTTTCAGTGTTGCTTGGGTAAAATAAGTAGGTTTAATTCAAAAACACGCATACTTTAATCGGTGGCTAATCCGGCACTGAAAAAATTCTGTCTCATTTCAGTCGTTATACATATATTTGCCAAGAATTATCTCTGACGTACATCCAGACTCTAGACATTTTAGTCAGTTCGATGTTGATCAGTCTGAATTGATTCAATGAAAACCAGTCTGTCACTTTTAAAGCTGATTTTCACACACTATAAATTCTGATCAATTTTAAACCGTTTAATCCGAACCGAATTAATCTAAAATTTTGATTTTTTAACAATTTGTTGGAACAAATTGAGTTAAATCATGAAACGATTAAAAAATTCAAAGCATTTTTCGGATACTAAAATCATTCGTTCTTATTCTAGATCTTGTTAAAATTCCGATTACCTTGATAATTCAATTCAGATTTTGTTTCGATTATCTTGTTAAATAAATTGCAAAACTTTATCCTGAGTATTAAGAACAGAGTATTTTATAACGTACACAAATATTTATGTGTACAGTACATACACAATATTTGTATGTATGTATTCCTACATATGTATATGTCTAATCAAATTTCATGTTTATTTATTTATTAATTTGCTTGTTTGTTTGTTCAGGTGTGGTAAACAATTATTAGGGAACCGGACAATGACGGATTTTATTCGGAAGAAAAACAATCAATTTCTCGTGATTATTAGCTATTTAAAATGGATGCTAAACTTCAATCGTCGAATTCAGATATTAAATCAGCCAACGGTTCCAGCCAAGCCGAAAAGGCTAATAATGAAAGGGATTTCGTAGATCGACCTAAAGTTGGCACACAAAAAACTTTTTACATTAATTGTGATGTCAAAGACGTCAATGACGATGATCTAGTCTGTGAAACAAAGAATGGTTGTGATTACCAAAAAATCGAGCAAATCGATATGGAGAAATCATTGCACAAAACCTTGGAAGCTGTTCACCTGGACACCAAGGGTAACGACGAAAAAGAATTAAATATCGAATGTGGCACAAAGCCCAAACATCCAAACGAGAAAAATGACCAAAATTTAATGACTGAAAGTACAGCACAAAGGCCATTATATGCCATTGGTGTCCGAAGGAATCGACTTGAAGGTAACAAGGAGTCAAATCAAACTCCAAACCCGCAAAAGGGGAAACTTAACTATCCAAAATTAAAGCAACGACAACAGAATTTTGTTAAATCCCAGTCCTTGGATTTATACAATGAAGAAGGCTCTCTATTGAGTACAACACACTGTATGAACTCTCGCCTGTTACCGAATATAAGTGAAAATCGTTCTACTGATAATCCAGAACATACTTCGGCAGATCCCACAATGTCTCCACAGTCGAAGAGCATTGATCAGTTGGAGGAAGTAAATGGAGATCCGAATACTGAGCAGAGGCCAAATTTAGCTACATCTAAGCTACAATCAATCGAAACCCGACCAATTTATCCAAATGTTCCATATAGCCCCTACGGTAGTCCTTTTGGCAGTCCTCGCTCCAATCGCCGTCGACCACCGCTAAGAGAATCGCGTAGAATATCAATAGAGAGATCTGGAAGTTTTCTTCAACTAAACCAATACAAACTAATGGACCAAATAGGACAGGTAATACTTTATATATAGTGAGATTATGATCCATATTGTATCTGTCTTTCGTTTGCTGTATAGGGCTCCTATGGCCTTGTAAAGTTGGCATATTCCGAAGAAGATTCCACACATTATGCCATGAAAATATTATCAAAGAAGCGTCTTTTACGGCAAGCCGGTTTAATGAGACGCGGCCCCAAGAAAGCGACATCTCCGCTGGATCGTGTTTATAGGGAAATTGCTGTGCTAAAGAAACTAGATCATCCGAATGTTGTTAAATTGGTGGAAGTACTAGACGACCCCATCGAGGATTCGCTCTATATGGTATTCGAGTTGGTCAAACAGGGAGAAGTGCTAAGCATTCCAACCGATAAGCCCTTAACCGAAGAGCGCGCCTGGAGTGTGCTCCGTGATGTCCTCCTTGGATTGGAATACTGTAAGTGTGTAAATGTTAGGTCTTTAATATGTGGCGGAAAAAAAGCTTAAAACATTTCTGTATCCATATTGTTTATCCAAATTTATCTCCATGCGCTCTATTTGTGTTTCAAATTAACATACATATACAGAGATGGTAGACTTTATTGATTTATTTTGCGCATTGATGTGTGAAAAAAATTTAAATAAAAAACATGCACACATACATATAGAAAAGACATAGATACAAACAAAAAACGATGGAAAATATTCACTGGTCTGCATTTAATTGAGTTTGAGAGCCTGAAAACGGATTAGGGATTTAAATGTATTGATTATTAGATTAACTTGGTTTACTAAAAATAATAGTTGTTATTTTTGTTCATTGTTCTTAGTGCACTATCAAAAGATTATCCATGCTGACCTGAAGCCTGGCAATTTATTATTGACAGAATGTGGCCATGTAAAAATAGCTGATCTTGGTGTTTGCAATGAATTCCTTGGAGAAGATGCTATTATGACGAATGGATCGACGGCGGGAACACCAGCATTTAGAGCCCCAGAGACTCTAGTTTTAGGCCAGGTAAGCTAAATATCTACATGAATGTTTAAACCCTTTTCCTAATATGTTTCCCTTCTTGGCTATCCAGAATGTTTACTGCGGAAGAGCTGCGGATATTTGGGCCTTGGGTGCAACATTATATTCTCTGGTCTTTGGCAATGTGCCATTTCTGGCTAACTCTATACCGTTGCTATATGAGAAAATTAAACACGACTCTGTGGTTTTCCCAACGACGCCAAAAATAAGTGAAGATTTGAGGGATTGCATTGTTGGTATGCTTGATAAAAATGCTGGTAATAGGATTACATTGCCACAATTAAAGGTTGGAACAAATTATAAGAAAACTGCAGCCTTTATAATTGAAATTATCCGATTCTTAGATAAACAAATGGGTTACCAAAGATGGTGCTTATCCCTTGCCAACTGAAGATGAGAACTGTTGTTTGGTTCAAGTTGATGAAGAGGACATCAATTCTGTTGTCCGTAGTATACCAAAACTAGATACTCTCATACTGATCAAGACAATGTTGAAGAACCATTCGTTTGGCAATCCCTTCATGAGAGGTCTATCTGGCAAGGCACCCCAGCCAGGAGGTTCGCGTTTGGAGAGATTCGTGCGAGCGGGTCGATCAAATTCTGCGCCCGGTTCTTATCACATGCCAGTTGACAGGTATAAGTACGTCTCCAAATGCATTCAATGAAAGATAATAATAATATATTTATCTCAATGTTCCAAAAAAACAGGCAACCATCCATGGACAAAGTACTTCCATCTTTAACTGAGCATTGTGCAAGTCAAAATCCTGAGGACACATAAATACCAAATATTAGTTATAAGCTTAAACTCATCATTGTATAAAGTATGTACTTTAAAAAACGTTATTGAGGTTATTGTGAGAACCATTAACGGATTGCCGGCCAAGCCGTCCAATTCCATTGATAATTTTCTAGTGCATTAATACTATTATATAAACAGTAGCCACAATTTAAGTTAATTTAATTTTAAACAAATACTTTACAATACAATGTTACGTACAAAATGGTATAATATATCTAAATTTCCGGTTAGTTATGATCAGGATCACTTCAATGCCAATAACACAATCATATAATCTATATTCTTGTTCTTATTATTAGATTACATAGGACAAGTTAATAGTTTAGGATTGTGTGGAATTTTGATTCGTTTTCTGTAAGAAAAATTCAACTAATTCAAAAAGTTTTACATTAATCCGAAGTACTTCAAGTAATTGGAGCATATTTAAGCTTTATTACCAGTTGGAAAATCGATTACTTAAATTCATAAAAAGATATAACAAGATATTCAAATCTTTCGGATATACGAATCAAAATTCAAACCATACCTGATTTTAAACTAGATTTTTAAATATAAGAATAGACTATCTTCGGTGCGCTATAGCTTATATATATACCAACTCCTTGGCCAATACATAAGGCTTATTCAAAAAGTGCATTGAATAGCTAATCATGTCCAATATAATCTTACTTAAAATGGGATTCTTAATAGTGACTGAAATTAATTTATGATTTCAGAATGCCCAAACAGATATGTATGTTAAGTGCAGTAGGGGGGATCTTAGATTATAGTTTTGCATTAATTTAATAGACAATGTGAATTGTGGTCTTTCCCGATCTGTTAGACAGTTAGGTTAGCATGTGATTAACCACAGTGTACAATCAAAAACGCATCTGTGAAAAACGTATCAGTTAATATTCAGTAAAACCTGTGTTGAAGTAGATAAATCAGTCCGTTTAAAAAGAAACCATATACACATATTAGTAGTACAGATATATATATATACATATATTCTAGTAATATATTCCCCAATTTTTTTATTTTTGTTCAGTGAATTGTTGTGAGTTTTCAGAAATACGCACAAGATTGTACCTACAATGAGTGATAGCTATTTTAGCTTTTTAGCTTACCGACTGGGCCATTTAGTTAACTAATACATAGATTGTTTTGCATACCTATTTGTTACATAAATTTGCCAATTGATTATTTCAAACGAACAAAACAACCTTTGTGACCACTTTTATCTTATATCTTGGGAACATGAAAACAAAAATTTATGGGACTAAGTGTATGGTATTTGTGAAATTAGTTTTGGGACCATAATTGATATTAATGCGTTAAAGGGCATAAACTTACATACAACGAATATGTTATTCGATTTAAATAACTTAAATATTAATTATTTTATTGAAAATAGTCATACATGCAGAGATACCTAAATATAATTAAATATTATACATAAATAACCAAATACGCGTACAGATATATGTATCATTTAGATGTGAAATGTGATTTTTTCAATTAAAAATGAACAACTTATTAGAGTTTCCAATATTACTTATATTATAAAATATATTAAATAGAGCAATATTTTTTGAAGCATTGCACAAATGTTACTATACTTCTTACGCTACATTGAATAAATATGCATTTACCAAAGTAATCATGCTGCAAATACTAATAATAAATTACTGAGCTCAATTCAATTTTCATCGAAAATCTTCTAAATCATTAGGTGAAGCGTATCTCTTTGCATAATTAATTTATCAAAACATTCAAGTGAGTTAGTAGTTGTGTTGTTTATTTGGAAACGGGGTTTTCTTTACATTTAGTTGTATATTTAGAGCATTTTACAAATGACTATATGAAATATAATTTCTTGACACATAAACGATGGAACTGGAATGGCTTTATTGTTTGGGCTTTTCACTCAAGAGATGTAGAGTGTAGGGCCATTGTTTAGCTTAAATTTATAGATCTATTCATAATTTAACAAAGCATTGATCGAGTTTGCCATTTACAATAAATTGTGTTTTAAGGCTTTTTGTGTATGACATTTAAACTTCTGGTTAGTGTGCCAGTGGTTACGATATCGAACCGTTTCCACATTGAAGAACATTAAAGCAAACGCTGCAAACTCGAACTGGTTTGTTAACCCCAAACTTAATAATAGGCACATCGTTATTCGAACATTTCGAGCATAATACTCGTCCACAATGCCGACTGCAAAGAGACACGAAAAGATTAATTATGACAAGCTGAAATGTTAACGACCTATGACAATTGTTCTTACCAATGATGTTTTCGCATGGTAATCGTAAAACGAGTGTTACACTCTTGACACGAATCAGACTCCGCCCATGGTGACTCCTGTGGCAGCTGATCCAGCAGCTTGTGGAGAAGCTGATCAGTGGCCAGTTTGTAATTAAAAATATTGATCCCTTCTCGATTCTCGGTACCTAGGCATGCTCCGATTTTAACTAAAACTTTACACAGCGGCGCCTGACCACGCATGAAGGCTAAAAGTAGCGGTGTATTTCCGTCCATGTCTGGCGTATTAATCGGATATTTTGGCATACACTCAAGAAATAGCTCACAAATAGCTGCTGCATTATTATCCTCAACAAGGCGACATAATTCATGTAGTGGATTTCGTCCTTTTTGATTGGTGGCCTCGGCGTTTACTCTCGACTCGGTAAGCAGCTCTCGGACTACAGAGAGCTGGCCACTTCGAACAGCGAGATGAAGTGCATTATTGCCTTCTGCATCGGTGGCATCGTAGTCGGCATTGTTCTGGATCAAAGCGGAGACAGCACAAAGATTACCACGTTCAATGGCAATGTGCAATGGAATTTTTTGGCAAGCATCGCGCTCATTTATACGAGCGCCAGCCAATATCAGGTTACGAGTAATCATTTCAATTTGTGACGAAGCTGCCAGATGCAATGGAGTTGATTGATTTGCATCATGAACGCGAGAATTAACATCTACTTGAATGGCTATTAGGAAGAGGACACTCTCGAGATCATCTTTCATAATAGCCAAATGAAGAAAATTGCGACCACGCTGATCCATTTGCTCGGCGGCATTGGGAAGTCGGTCGAGAATGCGTTGTGCCGCTTTGTGATTTCTAATAGTTAAGGCCGTTGCAAATGGTGTGTTGCCAGTCTTGTCCCTTAGCTTTAAGTCGATTCCCGGATGGCAAAGAAGTATCGTTATAATTTCTTCATGTTGATTCTCGATTGCTATATGTACGGGTGTTTTGTTATCTACATCGAGTGCGTTTACATTTGCTCCATGGTCGATGAGTGTTTGGAGCACTTTCGTAAGTCCCCATTGGCAACATAGATGCAGTGGTGAAGATTTTTCTCGCGCTTCGTCGCCCCCTTCTCCATTGGGACCAGGCTGACGCGATGAGTCTAGGTCACATTGGCTACGAATTAAAAATATGGCAATTGATTCCTTATTTTCATCTATGGCCCGATGTAAGAGTGTTTGCTGGCAACCCTCTGGGCCTTGACTCCAACAGTCAGTGTCAACGCCATGACGTACAAGCACTTGGGCCACATCCTCGTAACCTAATTCCAAAGCAGTCCACAGAGGCGGGTCACCATTGTTGTCCGGGGAGCTAAGGGCCACTCCCTTAACACAAAGGGCATTCACCACTTTGGGTAAATTACTCGCTATAGATAACTGCAATGAGGATTCCTGTTTTCCCGTAAGTGCGTTGACATCAGCGCCTTGGTCAAGTAAAAATATTGCGGTGTCGTTGTCCTTATTAAGTATGGACTGATGCAATAGTGTCAAATCTTCTCCATTTCTGGCATTAACATCAGCTCCTCCTTCAATGAGGATGGAAACTAACTCAGTTTTGTTTAGATCCAAGCAAAGACTTAGCGGTGAGTTGCCTTTGTTGTCTTTGCAGTTGAAATTTGGCATCTCCCCATCACCTTTTCCATCACTCTTATATTGGGTAAATGCTTGAATGGCCTCCACAGCGTTCTCTTCTACGGCCATATGCAAAGCCGATTTCATGTCCGCTGTGCTTGTCTGCAAATTGCACGATGCCCCTTTCTGGAGCAGCTTTAAAACAAGCTTTGACAAATTATTCCTAGCTGCAATATGCAGGACGCTTAATCCCTGCTCGTTTAGGTGATCTAGGTTGGCAAAGTCGGCCAAAAACATAGCCGCTTCTTCGAATTCTTCTCCTTTTAAGACAAGTACCTGCAGCAGGCTGTTTCCTGTTCCAGATTTCACCGCATTTGGATCTGCACCCATTTCCAGAAGTTTAGCCGCCAAGGTGTTGTCCTTGTTTGGATTTTGTAGCGACAAACTTAGCTCTAGAGCCGTTTTTTCATCCGAAGTGCACAAATTGATGTCAATTCCTGATGTTTCCAGCAGGAGTTTAACCATTTCATTATTTTGTTGTTTAATCGCAATATGTAATGGTGTATCGCCTCGCAAGTTTTGGATATTAACATTGGGTTTACGCTCTAAAATTCGTTTGCCAATCTCGATTATACTGATAAACGTATCATGATTGGACTGAGTCTCCACATAATTGCACACAATATGCAATGCAGTATCTGCGGAAGGTCTAAACAAATACAATATAAATTACGCAGTTAATTGACATATTTTTGTTTATTATTATTAATAATCAATTACCTAGATGAAAGGTTTAGAAGACAATCATGATCCAGCAGAAAGTTTGCAGCAAATTCATCACCCTTCTTAATGGCATCGATTAGCAATGTTGAACCCTGTGAAATAAGTGAAATTCCCCTGATTCATAATATATATACATATATTTTGATTTTTGCTCACATCTGCATCATAGGCATTCAGATTAGCGCTTCCGTTCTTAACAAGTGTCTGAGCAATCTGCAAATTCTTTGCAGCCAAAGCCATTTGCAGTGGCAATTGACCATGTTCAGATAGACTATTCACCAATTCTGGTAGCTGAAAGATATTAAAATTTAAACCAATTACAAAAAATGATAGGCCACTTCTATTTATTATTCTTGTTTCAAGATACTTATTTTCGTACGGTTATTACTCAAATATGTAGGCGTATGTGTTTACATGAACTGTTAATAACAATAGAATTATAAATTCACATACATTTAGAATGACCGACCACAAGCGTTAGGTGATGAATTCAATTTTGTACTATTTGAAGTATTAATAATACACGGATTCTTTATTCGGTTTACTCTTTTATCGATGTCTTTTTTTCTGCCGTTTGCCGATCCTTTAGAAATCAAGCTATCAAGTATTCTATTCTGTTGATCTATAAACAACTTTTACTCCAATCTAACTATATATCTAACAAATTTTAAAAGCCGTTGAGATATATACATATGAATCATTTGCAAAACAAACGAAAGGTATATTTCTTTTGGAGAATTTCATAAATAATATTGCATATGTATATACATATAAAGTAATTATTAACGTTTTGCAAAACTTTCTTAGTCATATATTTTGTTTAAACTGAATACTTTAAAGAAAAGAGGAGCGCCTGGCAACTCTGTGCGCAACATTTAGGTTGTGTATCTGACTGTGTGTGTCCATATGTTTTTACTCTGTCTCTGTTGTGATTCTGTTGTTGTTGTAGCACAGCGTAGAGGCTGGGGTAGGGGCAGTCACCACTTTCTGTCCAGTGATTGTGTCTGTGTCAGTTCCTCTTGGTCGTTCCAAGCGAACACTTGTTCTGTTCGTTGTCTTGCTCTCATCAGGTCAGTGCCAGTTTTCGTGTGCGTGTGGTAAATTTTGTATAATTGATCCGTTTTAACGTTGCTTGAAAAATGTTACCTACACACATTGTGGGTTTCTGTTGTTGTTTATTTGAACAATTTGAATAAGAGCATTTGGCTTGTGTTTTTATTTAATATGCACAGTGGATGAAAGAAGCACATAGAAGAATAAGAATGATTGTAGATACATACCAAACATAAATATAAAAGACATGTCTGTATATATGTACATAAGTATTTGTCAGTGTTGCTTTCGCCATCATCACCGGCAAATGACCTCCTTAAATCTTTTGAATTGCGTAGAAAACATGCATAAATACATACATATGTATATATATAATCTATATTTAATTAAACTAAGTACCTAAAATGCGTAACTTTTTCAGTGTTCAGACAACAACTCTATGGATTTTATGTGACAAAATATTGAGGTCTATAATGAGAACAAGCAGCACTCAAGCAGGTAGCCATAGCTACCTGTTGTACGGATATGTTTGTGTTGCTTTAACAGTCCTTTTAGGTGGGTATTTTAGAGTATAGTGCATCGAACTGCACTTAAGATCCTTGACAATACAAATACAATTTATTTGATTTAAGAATGGGTGTTGAATAACTGATAAGGGCATTGGAAATGTCTATAGCATATTAAGTCGATAAGAATATATTTTCATTATGTTTGTGTGCAAGTCCAACATCATATCAAGTGCTCTCCTATCAGTTCAGCTAACAGCTTCCGCTCTTGAAAAAAAATATTCAACAAATAAATCAAGAAATACAAGTTGAGTAGCTGGCGCACAACATCAATTTAACAATCATTGAATTAAACAATAGTTGAAAATATCTTAAATTTGGACATGATTGTTTGTTAGTGATTTAAATGAATGTATAATTTAATCAGTGTTTAAATTTTTAGGCACAGAATGCACAGCTTCGGATGTACTACAATGTTACAAATGCTCCGTGACTGTGGAAAGGTATGTGATTGACAACAGAACTATTGTGACGCCGCTTTGTTCCAAATTCGAGGAATCATCTCAATATATGGTGCAGTGTCCATACTCTACAATGTGCCTAAAAACCATATCAGCTTTGCATTTACAAAATGGACAGAAACAGGAAACCGTCACTCGTGGCTGTGCTCAACAAAAGAACACAACTCAGGTTGGTATCCTTCCCCAATTAGTTAAAATCTACGAAATAATCAAATGCAATTTATAGATTTTCCGCAATAAACAATGGGAGCAGGAACATTCAGTACAGGAAGTATATCAGGAAGGTTGCACAGAGATCAAGGCGAACAATTTGGCGGGATCAACAAAAACGCATTGCTATTGTAGGGGAGCATTGTGTAATTCAACGGATCTGCTTAATGTAAACAACTGGTTAATAATTCTGTTGACTGTCACAAGTTTATTGCGACAGTTTCTTGCTACTTAAACCTGCCGTCTGCATTTAGATCAATATATTTAGTATTTATACTGAATACCATATGTATACTCGATTTTCAGTTATAAATTCAATGCATTGCATAGCTCCTTGTGATAAATAAATAAAATATGTGAGATGATCGTTTATATTGAACACTGTGTTTTTCTATGATATCTACTACTAACTTTACAGCTATTCTGCAGGGGTTCTTAACTAATCAGTGACGATAAATGCAAATTTAGGAATTATATAGAAATGCCCACTTACCGCTCCATCGTTTTCGACAAGGCACAAGAACACAACGTCCTCGCGTAGGAGTCTCACAGCTGCATGCAATGGATATTTCGTTTTACTTTTTAGCATTTTAAAAAGCAACGGTCCAGACATATGCTCAAAGTCTTGGGGTGTTAGATCATCCCAGTGGGTTGATATAATCCCCGAGCAATACTCAAGCAGCGTGGCGGCTCGCACTTCTTCGGCAACGCAATAGAATCGTACACAGGATCGAACTCCTACCGATGCCACTAATGCTCGTTCGCACAGGCCCAGAAGAGCTGGCAAACTGAATCGATAGGCTACTTTCAGCAGTCCTAGGGCCAGGCGATCATGATGTAAATCAACTATATCGGTGTAGATCCAACGCAATAGAGCCAAAACAATATCCTCCTCTAAATCACTCCAATCAAGCTCTTCCTCGTTGGCCAATATCTCTCGCCATTCCTCCGAGCGTGCATGAAGTACAAACTTATGGGCTGGTATAACTTTTGTACTTGTCCTTACATTGACATCGGAATAGGTGGAACGTCCATATAAAGAGGCGACTGTCAGAGCAAGACGAGACACAAAACTGCTTGAGTCAACATCCGTTGAAGACACTGCTGCTAGTTCATTGTATTTGCGCTCCACATCTGCGTAGCTCCGTTGTAGTTTGGTATATTCCTCTTTTAAAAGAGACAAATGCTTTTCCAGTTTTTGTACAGAAGCAGCGTCATTGCAACCTATTATATACATACATATATAACATTAATAAACAATGGTAGAAACAAAAATTTGCTATTTAAAGCAAAAGACTTAATGTTTTCAATATCAAAATATACATAAGATTTGGATAAGTCAAAGTACACTTTAGTAAGTCTTATATTTATGAATTTTTCACCTACGAATGCGCATTTATTTTACATGCATATATTTATTTTTAAATTGTTCACATAAATTATTCATATACATACATACACACACACGTTCATATGTGTGTGTAAGTAATAACACAATTATCAATCCGCATATACGCCCATTTCCAGGCCAGTCAGCTTAGCGGTAAAAACTGCAACATACCCATAATTAGATCTAGATGATTTTCCACAATGTTTGATCGTAGTTTATTAATTAATTAATTTGTAAAATTCCAAATAAAAAACAAACTTTCGCAATTGCATTAGCGCAATGCACGGCTTTTTTTGTCGCAGTTAATAGAGAAACAGCTGTTAGACCAACCCTCAGTGTGGCCGTAATGTACAAAAAATATAATACCATCTTTTGTCGTGAGCAACAAAAACCGTTGAAGAATACTATAACTAGCAAGTTTAAAAACATGAAAAAATATATTTATATTTTTTACTAAATAATCAAGTAAACTCGCTAATGAACAAACCTTTTGAGCGCAAGACGAATTTATACGTAGATTGCAATTTAATTAGATCTAGGAAAGGGCTCAGATTCTGCATTATTTACATATGTACCATTTGCTGTAACATGTGTAGAAATAGGCATATTATGCAGAGTGTAGAAACGCAAAATTTACGACTCTCCTTTATTTAATTACTAATGCAGTTAACAGTTTTGTTGTCCATTTGGTTGACTTGCATTCATATTAATTTACTTAAGCTTGGCGAAAAGACTATGAGCGACACAATGATCCAATTCGGCAACATAGTCGAACAGTTCTTCAACGCACGTTTCTGTGGTCTTCGAGCGGCCGTTGACACGATCGTTGCATTCCTGGTATTTGTTGTATAGGGACTCAATATGTCCTTTTGTTTGGCATTTCTCCTGTTTAATAGAAAAATATTTAAAACGAGTTTGTGATGATGTTGACATGATTTTTGTTCTTACCCGAAGAGCGGTTTGGGGGTCAACTAACTCCTCTTCCTCATCCTCGGCCTTAACCACGGGCATCGAAAACCAGCTTCTGAAGGACATTTTCGTAGCTGTAACGTATGGAAACTATTAGTAATCCTAGTTAACATAGTTTAAATGAACAAAAAAAAGTCGGAATAAGACAAGAGGGATTCCTTAGAAAGTCAGGTTGCAGCAGCACAGAAAACTTAAACAAAATGCAGGCAAGTGTCTGGAAATGATGATAACTGTCTTGGAAAACAAGGACTGAACTGTGCAAGGATGTAAAATATAAATGACACCTTAAATTCTTTTTCAAATAAATAAATTATAACCTTTACTTTGTAAAACTTGAGACTAGTTGTGATGCAACCACAATGGCTGTTGTTTTATCGATACTTCGATAGTCCATGGTTAGCCAACTGTTTATGTACTTTGCACCGGCTCCGAATAAGATTATTGCTTTTATTTCGGCGCCAACTAAAATAAGTTACAAGAAAATTTTATACGAAATATAATATGCTTTATCCGAGAAATTGGTGTAAATATATTTTTATAATACTGTGTAATTTGAAGCTTAGATTATAAATTGTGATCTAGTTCTGAGGGGTTTTCGAAGCGGAACCAATGAACAGTACCGAGCCAAGTATTTTTATAATAACGCCTTTCGAATAATTTTCGATTATTTTATGCATATGTGTGTTGATATATCGATAGGTAAGAGGCCTCGTTTTTTTCTGTGTATTTTTTACTCGGCTGCTCTGCGTTTATTTAATATATCCTAATAATATTGTGCTGGATCTGGACTTTGGTAATTTTGTGGCGATGCACAGTAAAGCATTTTGAATACTGCAGCCCCCAAGAAAGAACAATTTTGGTAGGGTAACTTTTGGTAGAGCAGGAAACGGTCAAGTTAGCTGTTCCGCCAACCGACCCCCCTCCCACCCTCACCCAGCTTTATTTCACAGACACGAACACGGTGTGGTGCGGAGTGGTGCGGTGGCCAATACAGAGACAGAGACGGGACCGTGTCTTCTAATTTCGCATCAAAGCTGGCGCCCATTACGGTATCAGCTGCGGCTGTTTGAGGAAGATACTTTTTGTTTTGGTACGTGGTATCCCGCCCTTTCTTTTTCCAAGGCCGTTTTAATCTAATGTTTGGCTTTTACAGTAAGAGGAAGATAGAGGTAGAGCTACCCTAAACGTGGCTATGTCTAGAGACATCGCTGGCGAAAGCAGCAACGGATTCTCACGGTTAACGGCAGATGCAAGATCCATAACTAACGGCAGTGTCTCCTTGATGCATATGCAGGGGGGCCAGATCCAGGGCATTCGCGACAGCAACAATGCCACCAATATCGCCAAGACTCATCGCAACTTTAAACTCATCGCCGATCCTCAGTTGGTTAAATGTAATGGTAAACTGTATCGCTATGATGGGGTTGTTCCGGGTGATCCCACCTATCCCACCATAACGCCCCGAGATCCGCGTAATCCTTTGATACGGATTCGTGCTAGGGCAGTTGAGCCGTTGATGTTGCTCCTGCCGCGGTAAGTACTCCAATTCACTGGTTTCTTCTGTAATTTAAACATGGCATTTTCTATAGATTTCTCATCGATGCGGACTACGTGGGCCAACCGCCTGCAATTGAAGTGACTGTGATTAATCTCAATGACAACATCGATAAGCAGTTCCTCTCCAGCATGCTGGACAAGTGTGGAACGCCCGATGAAATCCACATCTATCATCATCCAACCACCAACAAGCATTTGGGTATTGCCCGCATTGTCTTTGAGAGCACCAAGGGAGCGAGACAGTTTGTCGAGAAATACAATCAAAAGTCTGTGATGGGAAAGGTATGACTACTTAATCAACAATGAAATGAAAATATTTATTTAGTGATTTCCATTCCTTCAGATTTTGAACGTATTTTGTGATCCTTTTGGTGCGATTTTAAAGCAAACCATTGACAACATAACGAATCCCGTTCCGGTCAAGCCAACACCAATACCGACGCCATCTATTGCTCAACATCCGTTGCCAACTATAATGGCAGGTCATGAATACAGTACAGAGAAGGATGGCATGGAGCACATGATGGGTGGATTTAACTCATTCCACAAGGGTGCAGAGCGGAACGAACGTGATAGGGATCGAAATTGGGAAAGGGAACGGGAACGCGATCGTTATGTGAAAGACCGGGATCGAGATCGAAGTCGACATTCCTCGGAAAGAAATTATGAACGCGATCGTGGAATTCGTGATAAATATACGTCGTCAACTGCTTCGTCATCCCAACGCCATGATCGTCATCATTATCGTCGACGCTCTCGGGACAAAAGCCCAGAAAGCATTCGCGACCGGGATAGGGATCGATTTTACACGTCACGGGACAGGGATCGCGAACGTGATGGTAGACCTAGAGATTTTCCCCGCTCCCGGGAAAGAGATAGCAGTTTCCGTGAGCGTAATAGATCGCGCGACCGATCCCGAGACCGTGGCCCAAGGGACAGGCGAGATCATCATCGCCAGAGTCCGTCGAAGGAACGAGATTACCGAGAACGAGATCGGGATCGTGATCGAGATCGGTCTGCAGAAACGGACCGTAGGGATAGATTAAGTGTTAAGTACAGCAAGCGCTACTCCACTCATGAATATAGTGAAACCTCATCCGAAATTGGAGCTGGCGGCAGCTCCCATAACTCAAAAAATCATCAATATTATGCTGGTATTTCGGCCACAGGCTATGGATATAATAATTATAGCTACACCATGACTGACAATGTTCAGACCTGGTCCTCACATCGAAGTTGGACTGCCCCCCAACCCGATGTGCAACCTCAGCCACCGCCACCGCCACCACCGCCGGATGATGATGAGGAAAATTGGGATGATCCAGTACCACCGCCGCCAAATAAATTTGATGTTAAAGCAAGTTCTCCCTCAACGGGAGTGTCACCGGAAAAGGAGCCAAAGACTAATTCCGTTTCAGATACGGAAAATGTAGATTTGGATACACGGATTGCCCTAATATTTAAAGGCAGGACATTTGGAAATGCGCCGCCATTCCTTCAAATGGATAGCAGCGACTCCGAAACGGACAAGGACAAAGAGAAGGATAAAGATAAAGGCAAATCTGAAGAGGCCGCCAATACAAATGCAGCTGTATCTGAGCCTCAATCCGATTCAAATAATTCCGAAACCCATAATAAGAGGCAACGGCAAAATCGGAAGGAACATGGCGCCAGTGATATATCGAGTGATGACGATATTTTGGTTAGGAAGGATGCGGCAGCATCATCAAAAGTCGAAGCGGATCAAAATTGCGATGATAATATGTCTCTATCCAGTCTATCCTCACATGAAGATTCGGCAAATTCAACAGATCAGGCAATAAAAAAGGCATCCGCAGCTGCATCTTCATCTGCATCCGCATCAATGACATCCTACATTTATCCTACTCATCCTCAGACATCGGATCCAAATCATTATTATTACCCACAACATTCTGCATACGGACATTATCCCCCCGTTATACCAGGCCGATATTTCTCGAATCCGGCTTACCTGCCCGGTGTGGTATCAGGAGCTCCATTTAATTTGGACTTGGATCCATATGCCCAGACATATGGTGGCTACCCGGAGTCAACGAATGCATTGTCAGGCCAAAGTGATGAGATGAGGCAAAATGTTAAAAAAGTCATTAACTACATTGTCGAGGAGCTAAAACAGATCCTCAAGCGGGATGTGAATAAGAGAATGATTGAGATGACAGCGTTTAAGAACTTTGAAGCCTGGTGGGATGAGCAGACTGTGAAAGCGCGCTCCAAACCGTTGTCCGAATCAACAGGTGAACAGGCCAATTCACAGGATAAAAATACAAATGCGTCCAATGCCAATTCAATTCCAAGTGGAAACCAAGAGAAGGCACCTGATATTAATCATTTCATTAATACGCCAAGAGATATTCCCGACTTTCAGACATTCTCCAACATTGGAATAGGCATAAGGGCGGCCATGCCAAAGCTGCCATCATTTCGGCGAGTTCGCAAACATCCTAGTCCCATTCCTAGTCAACGCAGGGCGTCCTTGGATCGCGATTTGAGTGACCAAGAGGAGATGGTACAGCGTTCGGACTCGGAGGACAAGGATGATTCACATTTGGGTGACTCCACGACGACTACCTCGCACACTCAGAATCTGAAGGAACGCATTTTGGATTCGGAACGCAGGGAAAAACATCCAAAGCGGCGAGGTAGCGCATCCAGCTTCTTTTCATCGTCCTCCTCATTATCGTCTAGCGATGGAGACGCAGGCGGTGCTGAAAATGATGCGAGCAGTGATGATAGCTTTGACGATGATGGCCTACAGATGAGGAATGTTAATGAAAGAGACAGACTTATGAGAAAGCGTAGGCGAGACTTGAAACCTGTAGCCGAAGGCGACAATATGCCTTCTTCAATCTATTCTGATTCGGATGATGAGAAGAAACCAGGACGTCAGGACACTGATGCTCCCAAGCGAGGGCGTACGAAAAAAATTGACATTTACTCTGATACGGATGAAGACGACAGCGAACGCCAACATCATCATAAGCCAACAATAACTGTTTCAAAGACCAAAATGGTATCATCTATACCATCTGACTTGGAGGATATTAGCAAAGACAGTAGTTTTGGCAACTATGACGACGATGCCGCCGAACATATCGATGAGAAATTCGCAACTGGTCTGAAATCCGGCGACAAAACCGATGAAGAATTTCGAAGATCACCCACTCCCATCCCGCCGCCCGACTACAACGAGGAGGAAGCCCTTCCCAAGCATAGCAACGACGTTGACGATGACCATGTTAAGTCTAAACAGAAATCCCATTTTGAATACGATCGCATCTACAGCGATTCGGATGAGGAGCGTGAGTATCAGGAGAAAAGACGACGCAACACCGAGTACATGGCCCAGATTGAGCGAGAGTTTATGGAAGAACAGCAGAGAAACAAGCAGAACTTTGCCTCTGAGATAAAGAAATCTGAACTTAAACTGGATATCACAACAAAGCTCACGAGCAGCAGTTTGCCGGAAACGCCGGATATATCGAAACCGCCGCCAACTCCTGGTGGAAAGATATTAATGGAAGACTTGATGCTCTACAACAAGAGCATTGAGATGGCATCTATTACAAAGGAGGGTGGAGCAATTAAATCGGAAATTGATATAGTTGCTGTCAAAGTGGAGACAGAGAGCACAACACCGCCAGTGGAACACAAGACTAGTCTAGCCAATGGTGGCACCTCCTCTAATTTATCGTCGCTTCCACATGATGATTATGATCGGAACATTGAAAAGGGCAAACAATCACCAGCCTCCTCAGATGGCGGATCCAGTCAAGCATCGCAGGCCAGTCAAGTGGCCCTGGAACACTGCTATTCTCTACCACCGCAAGCTCAATCTGGTGCCGCTGCTCTCACTGCCGCATCTAAAGTAAAAACTCCGCCAGACAATAGTGATTTAGCTGGTGGCAAGCCGGGTCCTGGCCGTCCACGCAAAGATTCCGGTCGTGTCACATTGAAGCAAAAGAAAAAGGAATCGGCACCACGTCAATCCAATGCCAAGATGAAGATGCAATCGATTAACGATTCATTGGCCGAACTGGCTCGACAAACGGCTAACTTTGTACCCTACGAGATGTACAATCCGCGTGACCAAAACGAGGAAATGGTCATTCTCTATACTTTCCTAACAAAGGGCATAGACTCTGAGGATATCAAGTATATCAAGATGAGCTACATGGATCATCTGCAAAAAGAGCCATATGCGTAAGTATTTACAATATTGCCATCTATTTTGTAATAATTATTTCGTATAATTTCAGAATGTTTTTGAATAACACGCATTGGGTCGATCATTGCACAACGGATCGAGCATTTTGGCCACCTCCACCGAAAAAACGCAGAAAAGAGGATGAATTAATGAGGCATAAAACTGGTTGTGCTCGCACTGAGGGCTACTACAAGTTGGATGTGCGTGAGAAGGCCAAACACAAATACCATCATACCAAGGCCAATGCCGATGATGTGCAAAATGATGATCGATGCGATGAGCCAACGGCTCTAACAAATCATCATCACAATAAGCTAATATCGAAAATGCAAGGAATTTCGCGTGAGGCGCGCTCAAATCAGCGACGATTGCTTACAGCCTTTGGCTCAATGGGCGAGTCTGAGCTCCTTAAATTTAATCAACTCAAATTCCGAAAGAAACAATTGAAATTTGCCAAGTCAGCTATCCACGATTGGGGATTATTTGCTATGGAGCCCATAGCAGCCGATGAGATGGTCATTGAATATGTTGGACAAATGATACGACCAGTTGTGGCCGATTTAAGAGAGACCAAGTATGAAGCGATTGGAATTGGCAGCTCTTATCTATTCCGCATTGATATGGAGACGATTATCGATGCCACGAAATGTGGAAATCTTGCACGATTTATAAACCACAGTTGTAATGTAAGTATAAAGCTAGCAGAAAATGTTATTTTCCTTTACTAGATCTTCATGGTTTTTCTTATTCTAGCCCAATTGTTATGCCAAAGTCATTACCATAGAGTCGGAGAAGAAAATCGTCATATATTCAAAGCAGCCCATCGGTGTGAATGAGGAAATTACATATGATTACAAGTTCCCATTGGAGGACGAGAAGATCCCTTGCCTGTGTGGCGCCCAAGGATGCCGGGGTACGCTCAACTAAATTCTTGAATCACTAACGATTTAAATATCTCTACAAAGGAGTTCCATTTGAACTTTGCTATTATATTCTAACTACTATAAATATTTGTCAGTTTTTGTGTAATATTCAATGAAAATTACGATTATTCAGTTTGGCATGTATATATATACATATAAATAGCTTAATCTTTCCGTCTCCAATAATGTTAAAACATTTAGATAAGTTTACAGAATTTAATATAGTTTAAACTACCTTACCGCGCAGCAATAACGACGAGGAATTTAATATAATTTTAGTTTCACTTGAAGAAGAATTAGTCTTAAGTTATCAATGTTCGTAGTGTTTAGGTTTTAGTTTGCGAACAAACTAATTAAATAAACGAACCATAACTGACTTGACAACTTCATTAACTAAACATATATATTTTAAAATATATGTATGTATTTCGATATTAAGGTTAATACTTAGTTATGCATTGTAAATATGAATGTGCATACATACATAAAATAATAAATATCAAATGTGTATATGTATTATTAATTTAGCAACCACAAATGCTCTCATCCTGTTCTCTGACATAATCTGGACATATTAATTAAATGCATTTACAAATTAAACTAAAGTTTTATTGAAATTGGAAGCTAATCATCTAATCTTACAGCGGACCAATAAGAAACTATTTTGAATTCTTTGTATCCCAAACTTTATCCATATGAGGAGCAACAAACCATCCTCAGTAATCCGCTAATTCTTATTATTGTTTGGCCATTCATTTGTATATACATATACGCAAACAATGCGACAATTATCTTTTTTTTTAACATTCTACATTATGTTTATTTTTTCTTTGATTGCTAGCTGGGTTTAACTGTGACTTGCATATCCAATTGTGCTTGGGCAATATCCTCCAGCGCGGATTGAATTTTCTCTAAAAGTAGCTCGCCTTTTTGCACTACTTGTTCTAGTTCCTCAGCAGTTTCCTGATTTTCAACCTCTAGCCTCTTAAGGCTGGAGTTTTGTAGTTCTATGGAGCTATCTTCGTTTGGCAGCGATTCAATCAATGTATCTATATCCTTGGCGCAACGGGCGATTAGCTGTGCAAACAGTTGGGCATAGTCCTCTTGTGGCTGGTTTTGATTCGGCGTCTGAGAGCCGGTCCTGTCGAAATTGGCAAACTTGCTGGGATATGAAGTTTGTTGAATGACACCAATGGCATTGCAAAAATGCTCGGCTTGCTGAAAAATGGACATGATTAGTTGCATAGCAATAATAAATGCACAATTTCTAGCTTACTTGATTGACGGTATCCTGCAATTGTGTGAGTCTGTCCGCCATTATTACTTTCTTTGTAACTAGTTGCTGCTAAAGTCCTTTTTCGGGCTGTTCCCGCTTTTTAGGCAACTTTGATTTGGTTTTGAGCCTTTTTGTTTGCGATCGGAAGTTTTTCGCGATTTTCAGAGAATGTTTTTCTGTGTGACCGTTTGCACGGAATTCCACAATTCGTTGTTGTACAACACTAAACCACTATTTCTGCAAGTGTTACAAACACTTGTTCTGCCAGTATTTTACAAATAGGGTGACCAAAATCAGTTGTATGAAATACTGTTACAATTCGAAAAACTTTAATTATAATAAGGTTAAGTCAAAAATGATTATTTTATGAAACTATAAGGAAATTTGTCGCTTAATTTATACACAAATTAGTGACCATACTGAGGAAGCTTTGCTGATCTTGTAAACTGCAACTGGTATAAATTGTGGATGAGAAAGATTATAATCGAAATTCCTATTGGTCTCCTGTAAGATTCTTTGCTAACGCATTGTTTCGTTGTTTTTGTGTTTGCCTAACTTCACCACCTATAATTAATGTATAATTAGTATAACTAATACATTAAGATTCACTACTTATTGATTGGGAGTAAATATAAATATATTAAAAAAATATATGAATCCTTCTTTTTGATAAACGCAAATATGTGGATGTACAATTGATAAAATGGTAAAGTACCTAGGTAAGTATATATGTATGTATGTATTGTGTATGACCCGAAGCTTTGGAAGCTACCAGTAGGACAAACAGAGTTCAAGTCGTCTTTCCATAACACAAAGCACGATTTATGTGAGAAAACAACAACTAAAGTAACTTGTTGCTTAGTAGCTTAGTTTGCCATTGGCACTTCATTACTCAATTTCGTAAAACTTAATGAAGTAAATTGACGATGGTCTCAGTAATATTTTTTCATTGCTGAGAAAAATGTATTCAATTATTTTGATATTTAAAATTTTTAAAACCAAATATGGCACACTTACATATATTTAGATAAAAAATGTGATACAAAATGAGAATTTCAAAACTATTTTATACCACAAATTTTATATTCCACAAGTGTTTAAGTTTCAGTGAAATAAATCATTTTTATGCTTATATTTTGTATATTCTTAGATAAACGCATGTCGACATGGTATAAAGTTAATTATTGCTATACTTTCCTGAAATTATATACACAAAATGTGTAAAAGTATTGCATAACAAAATACTTACGAATATTCGTGAAACAATTTCTTGTAATTGTCAAACCAACTCAGCTGACTGAGTTTAATTCCTCTTCCTATACATGAATTGGTGATTTTTAGTAAGCTTATCTATAATACTTGTGCTTTAGGCCAACTTACTCCTAAATTTTTGAAATACACACAGAAAAATCTTGTTTTATCTTATATGAGTTCAAAGATAATAAAGACGTCAATCAAGTATTTAACTTTGAAATTCTATTTTTTGAAAAGTACTAAATAAACGGATATTTGCCTAGCAATAAGATGCATTAAAAAACATTTTTATTATACAAAAGGAGCTTTTTAAAATTTAAGTGTAATTTTGTAGTATTTTTCTTCATGTACATTGTACGATCACCGATTTTCTTGTTGTCACGTACATATGTGTTGTGCATATATGTTTGATTGTAGTGCTACCAACGCCTTTTTGCGACATCCCATTGTGTCGTTTGTGTTCCGAACCATGACCAGACTCAATCTGTCCGTCTATTTGTCCAATGTGTCTGAAAACTCCCATGAAGTTCAAGCGAAGAAGTTGCCACAGTAGCCGCAGATACATACCCGTGGAATGGAGGTAAAACTCTGTTGATGTTGTTGCTCATCAGTTGCGTGCGAAATTTCTCCAAAACCAGTTTTGAACAGCTCAAAGAGCCAAAAAAAAGTCAATGGTAGAAATGAAAACCGTTGGCTTGTTTCCGATTTTACTTCAGTATACGCTTGCTATCGGGGGACAGCGCACGAAGTTTGTTTGTGGTCAAGAAAGAGCGACATCGTCGTCATCCATCGTTGTGTTTAGTTTACTCCATAAACATTAAATGGAAGACGAGTGAAAGGCCTTCCTATCGGTGCCTACTAGTATTGGCGTGCGACCCACTTTCGATTTAAGAACTACCAACAACAAATAACCAACAAAGCTGCCAAAGTGAAATACAAAAATTTATCCCCAAGTATATGTAAATGAACGTCCACCTACAAATTATTATTATTTCCTATTATTTCTTTGGACATTTTTCCCCCTTAGTCGCCTAAAGAACTTTCTATTAAAACAACAATTTGGTTACACAATTCAGAAACCAAGTGACTATTGTGTGTGTGTGTGAGAGTGTCTCTCTTTGGCCCTAAAGGTGCAAAATTTTGTGAGTAATCGAGTTAAGACATCTGCCACTCGATAATAAAATACTTTCTTTATACGAATCGTGCGAATTCTGACTATGGGTGAAAGTAAAACAAAAGACAGAGCTCTCTGCATGATGGCCAATACACAAGAGTTAATGAACTTAATTATGAAATATTTTAAATGCAACTCATTAAAAATCAAAAGCAGAGATAGTATATATAATCCTTTAACAAAATAAAAGAAAGAAAGAAAAAAAAAACAAACGAAATTCAATTTTCACTTTTGCTTTCATACTATGCGGTATTGGTATGGCATATGTGCAAGTAATTTGAATAAAAATTCACTGCTTTAAATTCAGAACTACTTATACGACTCATGTATACCTGTTCCTACTTAATTCCTTTAATTAGCATGTATCGCTTAAAGATTTAGTGTTAATTTTTCGTGAGCAGACAGTTAGAGAATCAGTTCGACAAAATAAAAAAGGTCTGATAAAAGTTAAGTTGTCAAAAATGTCATATCTATTAATGTTTTGCTTTGAATAATTTCAAATGTTACAAAAACTGTTGTTAGGACTTAAAACAAGTTCTAGAAAAATTCATCGTTTATGATTAAAGAATGTTAAATTAATTAAAGAAGCCTTTACCAAAGTTCTTACATAAAATTTATAGAAGATGAGAATTGTTACAAAGACTCAAACCCAAAGATACATCTGTCGGTTAGTCACATTTTTCTTTAATTTTTTTTCACCTAGAAGTAACGGGTTTTTAAGATGTCTCTTTGTTTGTCGCAGCCCAGTTTCAAGTTTTTTTTTGTTTGTTTGTAAATTTGGCTAGATGGTCTGATCAGTTTAAATGTCTGTTTGTATCGGTTTACGTACATATATAAGTTTGTAGGTCGGTGTGTGCAAAAAAAATTTCTTAATGCGAGAATTCCGGTTTCCAGTTTTTCAGCTTAATGTTGAGCAAAAACAGGATCCCAACATTGAAAACAAAAACAAGATTTTTGGGGTGTTTTTTATTTTTGCTCTCTGAAAAGTGAAGGGGCAATCCTCGATGGCACTTCCGACTGATTCGCAATTGGAGCTAAATAATTTATGTATATGCCCATTTTCTGCCCCTTTTTTTTGGTTCGTTGTGGTTTTAAATTTCACACACGCACACAAAGAAGTTCCAGAAATATGCAAAGTTAAGCATTTCCTTATGTTTAAAACAAAAATAAATTGAAATGAAATAAATGTAAAAATTTTATTGATCATTGATACATGCGAAGTTCATATGGGTTTAGGAGAGCCATGTTGCTCGGTCAAATTGTTTAACCGACATGGTCATGGCTGAAATGATTTAGCTGTGGATCGTTGATCATTATATATGTATGTACATATGTATGCATGCATGATCGATGATCGATCTTTTATGATTTCTGCATGATTTTAAAGCTTCAACTAATTCTTCGCTGTTATTAAGTCCGCAGTTAAAATTGATAAATACACAAAGTCAATGATAGTTTTCAAGACAATGTATTTAATATTGCGGTATGGCAATATAATTATGTCTTTTTTATTATATTAACAGTGACTTTCACTATAATTACTCGATAATAATGAACAAACAAACACACACACACACACACACACACATAAAAATGTATGCATTTGTGTGTAAACATGTATATATAGATTTGTTAACATTAGCAGATCTTTTGTTTTGTCTTTATGAAAACAAATGGTAATTAATCATAAAATTTGATATAAATTTTGCATACTAAATAATTGCATAATCAAATTGTTTTATATGCTTAGTAGCATTTGGGCAATTGAATGCGCAATACGGTATATGTATATCATAACTAAAATGGCCATCGATTTCCTATTCAGGCAAAAAGCAAACACAAAACTGCCCAACAAAGCAGTGAAGTAGTAGATAATCCTAATTAAAATTCTATAGAGCTCTTCAGCGGTCAAATGTTTGTGCCAAAACTTGAGGGTTTTAAATACTTTAGATACCCATATATATTATTATTATGTATTTACTATTTATACCCTCTGCATTCATATAGTTAAAAGGGTGTATCAAAATAATGTAACTAATTTAGCGATTTAGAACTTTATTGAAAGGTTTTTGGGGTTTATTTATTTAAATAGATTATTGGCTGAGGAGGAAAAATAGTAGTTAAGTGTGACTTTCAAGAGAGTTCTCACTTAATCTAGATTTATTATTAATTTATTTAAGACTTTTTTTACTGTGGAAAGCTAATTTTATTTAAAATGAAGATAGTCCACAGAAACAATTTGGTGAAATAAATCTTTGAATTGGGGGAAAAAACAATAGACTTTGTCCTGAATAGGCTACACTTCTTACCGCTTGTTGTTAAACTTAGCATACCTTTAGGAACAGCAGCAGAAAATTAAATTTTACTTTTAAATTACAGGTAATGAACTTGCCAGGGACTATACAAAATGTTGGCAACGGTGGGCTAAGACTGAAAATATTTATCATCCTGCTGAGCTTGATTGCGTTCTCTGCGCACTCATGTGAGGCCCATGGCAGGCTCATTGAACCGCCCAGCAGGGCATCTGCTTGGCGATATGGATTTCAAACACCACCAGACTATAACGATCATGAGCTTTATTGCGGTGGCTTCACCCGACAATGGAAACGAAATGGCGGAAAGTGTGGAGAATGTGGAGACCCATGGGATATACCCCAGCCCCGACCCCATGAGAATGGCGGACAGTGGGGTCAGGGTGTGATTGTACGCAGCTATTTGCCAGGATCGGAGTTTACCATTCGAGTGGAGCTGACTGCCAGTCATATGGGGTAAGCCATCAATTAGCAATTAATGTCGTGAAATTTATTTCATAGGTACTTTTTCCTTTGATAGATATTTTGAATTTCGCTTGTGCCCCAAGCCAAATGCCAAGCAAGCGTGTTTGGATGAAAATGTCCTGCACATCCTTGGAGGTTCACCCGCCCAGCCGACCCCGACAGATCTAGACACTCGGTTTTATCCACGGAACGGCAGTCGCATCTATGATATTAAGGCTCGCTTGCCAAGTAAATAAAATAACCTAACCAGTAATGATATGTCCTAAAGAATTCACTCTCTTTCAGAAATGACTTGTGACCAATGTGTGCTTCAATGGCGCTATGTGGCCGGCAATAACTGGGGAATGTGTGACGATGGTAATGGAGCTGTTGGCTGTGGTCCACAGGAGGAGTTCCGGTCCTGCTCCGATATTGCCCTAACAACCGATGCTCGAATTCCTATGCGTCCAGTTCGACCAACATATTTCTCGACTGCAAGACCATCTGTAAAGACATCCACAACCGAGGAGAACTCCGAGGAAATTTCTTCCGACGAGATGAACTATTCTCTTGTTGTAGTACTGATAATTGTCCTCTTGATATTGCTTTTCGGCTTAACGGGTTGGTATCTCTATAAATACCAGAACTCGAAACTCAAGAAATGGCAGAATGTGCTTAGCAAAAAGTTTTGCCAGAAAAAGAAAATCGATTCGCCGTTTGCGGGTTCAACACAAAGAACAATTCCCAGTCTATTCATATCTGCAAATGGTATGCAGAAAGCCGAGACTAATGGTGGTCCAAAAATAGCACCTCCCGTCCCACCACCAAGAACCAAACGTAACTCAAAAGTAAAGGAATTGTCAGCTGACGAATCAAGTGTGGCCTAAGATATATCTATTAGTTAGTTACCTCAGAGAAGAAATGACACTTTAATACTGCCTTTAAATACCTATATAAGAACCAATATATATAATGTAACTCTAAATCTCCCAACCTGTGGCGGATCTAGGCATAAGAATTTTGGGCTAATTTGATCCCTTAAGTATGCAATAGGTTTTTCAGAATTCCCCTATTCGAATCTTGTTATTAGACATAATTTTTTTTTGGCTACAGGACAAGAATATTCTCCTTTTGCTCTCAAGACTATATCTATCTCTTACATAAACAATACATAGACTTTATGAACTGACTAAAGATCTATATATATGTTCTTACATATATATTAAATCCTTTTCTAACGAGTATTCCCATGCATTTCTTTAAATATAAGTACTCCAAACTGCCGCAATGTTTTCTTTTAGTATCCTTAGACTATAAGGTGTAAACATTTTAACTAAAGCCTTTTACCCATAATGTATACCTCTCTGCATGCGACTGAGTCCTCATAACTTATGCAAAAGCATCAACAATTGTTAGGGTCTCTCCTTTGCTTAACACTTCGTGGCACTCATAACGAACACAATAAAATAAAATCATGCTCATATACACGTGTTCATTACCATGCAAACATACATACATCGGTTCATATATAATATATACATAAATTAATTGTAAGCTTTTGTGATACAAATACATAAACTATTTTCAATGTTCAATAAAGGTTTCGTTATTCATTTCTTCATCAGTCTATATATATGTAGGCAATTGAATTTATCTAGGTAAGTACTAAAAGTGCAGCCTTTGATCCTTTGGCAACATCAAAGAGATGGAGGTTTAAATGCATATAAAAATGATATTTAAAATATATAAAACTGACATAAATTTAAGCATTTTAACAATCATTCAAAAGACAATCAACTTTATATCAAGATTGGAGGGCCTAAATAAATTCTGATTTTTATATTAGAAAGTCCTGTTGATCCAAGCTCTTAATTCTATGTATAATAATTTATATAAATTTAACTCAAAATTTTACCTAAAATCTGTTATAAACTGTATTCTATTGTGTTAGTGGAGTATTTCTTCAAGTTTTAATTTTGAAGTTATATTAATTTAACTATTTGTTTACATAATAAACATCCAAATAATTATTACATATATGCCTAGTTTATTTCAATTACAATTAAACTACAAGATTACGTCATTTGGGCGCCGAATTTTTATTTATATTTATTGTGTGTTACTTTAGTTAGATAGACAAATTAATTTAAAAATAAAATTATATTATACTTTTCAGTTTGTAGTTCTATTAAATTAATATTGAAATTATAAAAATAATGTTTAAGTATTCCAAAAAGTTGTATCTTTTCTTATTCTTTATCAAATTTTCAAAGAAGGGCATTGAAAGGAAATCAATTCTCTACATATGAGTTTATGGCAAATTATATTACAATTATTTTGCCGGGGTGTGGAATGAATTTTGTTTGCCAAATTAGTGATTGGAAACTTTGTAGTATTCAAATTGTATTAAACAAATGAATGCGGACCATAATTAATCGTAATTTTCGGCCGTGTAAATTCCACGAGCACTTTGGAGGGGGATTCGAATATACATATGGATGTAAGTGCTTACTGGGAATCGGTCGAATATGCTAAAATATTCTAAGAGACAAGTTCAATCAACGACTTATTTATTTGCATTTTGTAGTTCATTAACATTGAAAGCAAACGGTTTTGAAGTTCAATAACACTGAAAGCATGAATCCAGCTGTAATTTGCAGTAAATGCAAGTGCAATGAGTAAGCCATTTGAATATAATTCAGTGCAAGACAGTTTTTGGTCAAGAAATTGAATCAATTACCATTAGAAGTTGCTCGGATCTAGCTTGGGAAATTTCCATGGCATGGATGCCCATGATTTTTCCAAAAAGAAATCGTTCCGCCACCAAGATATTACATACAAGCTTACATCAGGCCATTGTAGTAGGCTGTGCAATCGTAATGCACGGTAAAATGAACCGCCTGTTTATACAATTCAGTGCTTTTAATTACTTCAGAGTGGTCAAAGTATTTACCATTTATTTATTTTGGAATTTGTAATAGGCAGTTCGTACAGCTCTTGCATAAATAAGATCAGAATATAAAAGGAGCTGCCGTGTAAATTGTAGGCTTAATTGCTATTGGATTCGCAATTCGGTGACACCTTCTTGTTGGATTATTATTGTGCAGAAAACTGAAAACAGAAACGGGGAAAAAAAAACAAATACAAACAATTTGCGGCTTTTGTGATCGTGTGAAGTGATTAAAGGATATTTGCTACATTTAAAGTGCTTTAAGTGAATACAATATGTCTAACGATATGGATCTAAAAAAGAATAAAAAATACTCCAGATCCCGTCCCGATACAGACGGTGATGATATTGTGATTTCGGGAATGGCTGGAAAGTTTCCAAATTGCCGTAATATAGCGGAATACGAATACAATCTTTACAACAAGGTTAGCTAAAGCCTAAGAATAAAAAGTGTTTAATTGACGGACTAAACATGACAAAAAAAATGAAACTTAATAGAAAATTTAATTGAACTATGGATATCAATTTATGTTCCCTAAAAAGGATTTTAAAAGAAATGTATTCGAAAATATCTATGTGTCCTTGGTGAAATTTGTGTGGTGTCCTTTTAGGATGTATAAATTCAATTTACAAACATTTTGTTCTTTTAGATTGACATGGTTGATGACGACGAACGTCGTTGGCGTCACTTTAATCCAGAAATTCCAAAACGTTCTGGAAAAATTAACGATCTGGAGAAATTCGATGCCACGTTCTTTGGTGTCCATTTCAAGCAGGCCCATACAATGGATCCTCAGACGCGTATCCTTATTGAGACCGCATATGAGGCAGTGATCGATGCTGGCATCAATCCGAAAAGCTTGCGTGGAACCAAGACTGGAGTTTATGTTGGCTCTTGCATCTCGGAATCGGAAAAGACATGGTTCTACGAGAAGGTTTCATCGGGTGGTTTCGGCATCACTGGCTGCAGTCGGGCCATGATGGCGAATCGTATTTCGTATAGCTTGGGATTGGAAGGACCGTCGTTTCTACTGGATACAGCCTGTTCCAGTTCCATGTATGCTCTGGATAATGCTTTCAGTGCCATTCGAAACGGAGAAATTGATGCTGCCATTATTGGTGGCTCGAATTTGCTTCTTCATCCGTTTGTGACCCTTCAGTTTGCCAGGTAAATAAACCACTTTGAAGGTCTCCCATGAGGAAAGCTAAACGATATATATACTTTTTAGACTTGGTGTTTTGGCTCCCGATGGCTTTTGCCGCCCCTTCGATAAGGATGCCAGTGGTTATACCCGATCCGAGACAATTAATTGTCTGTTCCTTCAGCGAAAACGCGATGCCAAGCGTGTCTATGCCAGTGTAGTTTATTCGAAAACCAATTGTGATGGATATAAGCCAGAGGGTATTACCTATCCATCGGGCAAAGTGCAGGAAAAGTTACTCGATCAATTCTACAAGGAGATAGATCTCAAGCCAAAGGATTTGGGCTACTTGGAGGCGCACAGCACTGGAACAGTGGTCGGTGATCCTGAAGAGTGCAAGGCCATTGATAATGTCCTTTGTAGCCAAAGGACAGAACCCTTGCTGGTGGGCTCGGTTAAATCGAATGTTGGCCACTCGGAGGCGGCTTCGGGCATTTGCTCATTGGTCAAAGCATGCTTCGCCTTCGAGACTGGCTTGATTCCACCCAATATTAATTTTACCGAAGTGAAACCCATTATAGCTCCATTGGCGGAGGGACGATTGATTGTTGTAAAGGATGTGACTCCATTGCCGAAGCCCTATATTGGCATTAATTCATTTGGATTTGGTGGTGCCAATGCCCATGCCATTTTGCAAGCTTATCCAAAGTCAAAGACTAACTTTGGCCTACCAGAAGATGATGTTCCTCGTATTCTAACATGGGCAGGCAGAACAGAGAATGCTGTGAATGAGATATTCAATGCTGTTGAGAAGAAGCCACTGGACTCGGAGTTTATTGCCTTGCTTCAGAACATCCAGGAAGAGGATGTCTCGGGCATGGTGTTCCGTGGCTATGCGGTATTTGCCAAGCAAGGAGCAGAGCCCACCAAGTCCCTGGTCAGAGATGTACAACATTATACTGGACTGAAGCGACCCATTGTCTGGGTGTATAGCGGCATGGGATCGCAATGGAGTGAAATGGGTGCTTCGCTAATGATCATACCACGTTTCCGCCAGTCAATTGAAATTTGCCATCAGACCCTGTTGTCGAAGGGCCTGGATCTTATCCACATTCTGACTTCCAATGATCCGGCAATATATCAAAATATTTTGCACTCGTTTGTTGGAATTGCAGCCGTTCAAATCGGTTTGACTGATGTCTTGCGATCACTTGGCCTGGAACCGGATTATATTATTGGACACTCGGTGGGAGAATTGGGCTGTGCCTATGCCGATGGCGGTTTCACGCCCCAACAGATGATCCTCGCTGCCTATTACCGTGGTCGAGTGAGTCTCGATGTGGAGAAAATCAAAGGTTCCATGGCAGCGATTGGTGTTGGCTACAAGACAATTATCAGAATGCTGCCCGAAGCCATTGAAGTGGCTTGTCACAATGGCCCCGACTCCTGTACGATATCTGGTCCGATTGATGATGTGGCACAATTTGTGGCCGAATTGAAGGCAAAGGGCATCTTTGCCAAGGAAGTGCCCTGCTCGAATATCGCCTACCATTCCAGATATATTGCCCACATGGGTCCACCCCTGTTGCAGTACATGAAGGAGACTGTACCGAATCCGAAGCCAAGAACTGAAAAATGGTTGAGTACAAGTGTGCCTAAGAGCGATTGGGAGCAACCTGAACGGCAAATGTGCTCGGCTGAATATCATACGAATAACCTGCTAAATAGCGTTCTCTTCGAGGAAACATTCTCACTTTTACCGAAGAATGCATTGACCATTGAGATTGCCCCACACGGTCTCTTGGGGGCCATTCTAAAGCGATCCATGGCCAATGGTGTACACATTCCATTGACCAATCGAGGCAACAAAAATAATGCTCTCTTCTTTATGTCGGCATTGGGCAAGTATGTGATCGAGCCGAATTGTAACAGCTGGTAGAATGTCCAAGCTAATCGACTTTTTGTTCTTTTAGACTATTCCAGAATGGTTTAATGGTGCCAGTGGCAAAATTATATCCCAAAGTCAATTTCCCTGTTTCTCGATCGACGCCCAGTATCAGTTCGCTTATACGCTGGGATCACAGCGAGGATTGGTTTGTAACCAAATACGAGAACATGAAGACCAAGTCGAGTGGAGAGCGAGTCTTCTCGGTGAATTTGTCCAGTGACAATGAGGAATTTATGGCTGGTCATGTGATAGATGGCAAAATTCTGGTACCAGCCACTTGTTATCTGCAATACGTTTGGGAGACGTTATCGCTTATGTACCATGGACCCAGTTATATGGATGTCCCGGTGGAATTCGAGGATGTGCGTTTCCTAAGGGCAACCACTATGCCGCAAAACGGAGAAGTTGAATTGAATGTCATGATCCAATATGGCACTGGACACTTTGAGGTGACACTGCAGAAAATATTCTTTTGCCATTTATTGACTATCTTATTGCTGTTTCTCAGATTACGGAAGCTGGCACCCTTGTGGTTACAGGAATCATAAGAGAAATTGAGAATCCTACTGTACCTGAAGTTTATCACTTCCAAGAGGAATCTGAATTCGGTATGGTATCGAAAAAGGACTTTTACAAGGAACTGAAACTCCGTGGATACCATTACAATGGCTCATTCCGGGCAGTGCACAAGGCACGCTCGGATGGTTTGTATGGCCAAGTGGAGTGGAATTACAACTGGGTCACCTTCATTGATGCCATGCTGCAGATTCATATCTTGGGGACGGATTCACGTACTCTATTGTTGCCCACAAAAATACGAAAACTGCGCATCAATGGAGTGCATCATTTTGATTTGATGACCAAAATGGATCCAGAGAATAGAATATTCGATGTCTATGTGGATCACAAGTACGATCGTGTGATTGCCGGTGGCATTGAGCTAATTGGTCTACATGCCAGTCCTGTGCAAAGACGCCGACCACCTGGCATCCCGGTATTGGAACAATATGAATTCCTTCCCTACATGCCAACGCCCAAGATCTCAATTGCAAACGCTGCCAGGGTTTGTGTTCAATTGGCTTTGGAAAATGTGCCCACTTTGAAAATGAAACTAGTGGAAGTGGATACGGATGATAGGGCGACTGTTCTAACCGAATTCCTTGATGCCATTGAAGATTTGCCTGTTATCACAGGAGATTATATGTGGCTGACTAACAAGAAGACGGAAGATATCCCAAGCATTCATGTTGAGAATGGAAAACTGTCGACTCAATCAAATTGCCATTTCGTTGTAGTTGGTGGACTCGAAGGCGAAACGATAACAGACTTAATCGACACGGCTCAAAAGGTTCTAGTGGACAATGGTTATCTTTTGGTCAGAGAAAAATCCTTGACGACTATTGCCAACCTCAAACTGCCCGAACATTTCCGCTTAATCACTGTGATCCCTATTGACAATGAGAATGAAGAGGTATTCCTTTTGCTGCAGAAGATATCAAAGAAATTGCAGCTGCAGCCAACAGTGATAAGAGTTTCGGACACCGATAAGAACTTTGAATGGATCGCCCAGGTGCAAAATGCCATTAGTGCAAAGACTCCAGTGGTTGTCTATTCGTTTAATGAGAAGCTGAATGGCCTTGTCGGCCTGGTCAATTGCTTGCGCAAAGAGCCGGATGGCAATTTGGTAACATGTTTCTTCATTGATGACAAATCTGCTCCCGACTTTGATTTGTCGACTCCGTTCTACTCAACCCAGTTGTCACTTGGATTGGCAATTAATATATATCGCAAAGTAAGTAAAATCTATCGAATTCCCATGAAATTGTTTAAATCCAACCAATTCTTTTGCATAGGGATCTTGGGGTAGTCTAAGGCACTTGCAATTGCCTGTGATAGACGAAGCAAAGCCAAGACTAGATCACATCTATGGCAATGTTATTCAACGTGGCGATTTGTCGTCTCTACGCTGGTTTGAGGGACCTTTGGATCCACAGAACTGCATGATCAAGATAGCGTACTCATCACTAAACTTCCGGGATGTTATGCTAGCCACAGGTCGTTTGGCTGTGGAATTGTATGGCTCCAGCCGAATCGACCAAAGTTGTGTGTTGGGTTTCGAATACTCTGGCATTAATACGGTCACAGGACGTCGCATCATGAGCATGGTGGTCAAGGGTGGTGTGGCTTCCTATGTGGAAAAGCCATCCAAATTGATTTGGGACATTCCCGATCATTGGTCACTGAAGGAAGCCGCTTCTGTGCCAGTTGTATACATAACTGTCTACTATGCCTTCTTTATGGCCACCGACATTCGGAAGGGCAAGAGCATTCTTATACATGCCGGCACTGGAGGCATTGGCTTGGCTGCCATTCGAGTGGCCTTGGCTTATAATTTGGAAGTCTTCACCACCTGCAGTACTCCTCAAAAGAAGCAATTCCTATTGGATATGTTCCCGCAACTTAAGGGTAATTACGAATTAGACTTGATGATATTTGTAAGTTTAATACTTTCGTTTAAATTTCAGAGTCCAATATTGGTAACTCGCGTGACACAACATTTGAAAGGATGATTCAGCGTGAAACCGATGGCAAAGGTGTAGATTTTGTACTGAATTCCTTATCGGAAGACAAGCTCCAGGCTTCGGTGCGTTGTTTGGCTCAATCTGGTCACTTTTTGGAAATTGGAAAATTCGATATGGCTAACGATAGCAAATTGGGCATGGGATGCTTCTTAAAGGAAATTACCTTCCATGCTGTACTTGCTGATAATCTACTTGTTGCACCCGATGAAGATATTTGGGTAATGTCCAAACCTATTGAATATATTAAGTATCGGATAATAATTTAATTTATATTTTCAGCATTTGAAAAAACTAATAGACACGGATATTGCTAATGGTATTATTCAGCCGCTGCCAGTGACAGTTTTTCCGGCACATGAAATCGAACAGGCCTTCAGGCATTTGATTGGTGGCAAACATATTGGCAAAGTGGTTATTCAAGTGCGCGATAAACCCGAAGATCTGGCCACCTTGCCAGTGCGTGTTATGAGCCAAATTTACTTTAAGCCCCATCTGACATATGTCATTCCTGGCGGACTGGGTGGCTTTGGATTAGAATTGGCCGATTGGATGGCTCTGCGTGGAGCAAAGAAATTGGTACTCAGTTCCAGTCGGGGCATCACCAAGGACTATCAATCCTATCGCATTGCGTATGTATAGAGTTTGGCTTTCAGCCATATCATTAATACGACTAATGTGTTTCTTTTGCCATTAGACTCTGGAAGACATACGGTTGCGAAGTTGTGGTCAATACTGCGGATATCTCAACAATCGATGGTTGTCGCAAACTCTTGGAGGAGGCGGCTAAGCTTGGACCTGTTGGTGGAATTTTCAATTTAGCCGTGGCTTTGAGGGACGGAATCTTTGCAAATCAAACCAGTCAACAATTCGTGGAGAGCTTCTCTCCCAAGGCTGTGGCCACCAAGATTTTGGATGAGCTATCACGGATTTGCTGTCCCCAATTGGAATACTTTGTGGTCTTCTCCAGTGTGTCGTGCGGACGAGGAAACGCTGGCCAGACCAACTATGGCATGTCCAATTCTGTTATGGAACGCATCATTGAGGGTCGCCATCGTGATGGTTTGCCCGGAAAAGCCATTCAATGGGGAGCAGTTGGTGAAGTGGGATTGGTAGCCGATATGGCCGAGGATAAAATCGATATGGAAATCGGTGGTACGCTGCAGCAAAGGATTTCGTCCTGTCTGCAGGAACTAGACCATTTGCTAACTGCCGAAGCTCCGATTGTATCTAGTATGGTTGTGGCCGAGAAACGTTCAGGGCGTTCTGGAAACGAAAGTATTATTGATGCGGTAATGAATATCATGGGAATACGGGACCTCAAATCCGTCTCATTGGGCACTACTCTGTCAGAGATGGGAATGGACTCCCTGATGGCTGTGGAAATCAAGCAGACATTGGAACGTGACTTTGAGTTGGTATTAACGCCACAAGATTTACGGGCTCTGACATTCCAAAAATTGCAAGAATACGTCGATGCCAGAGAGAAGGAGAACACTGATGGCGTGAAAATGATATTCGCATCTGATAGTAAGCTCCTTGGTATGGATTTACTTATACGAAACTTGGGCGATGAATCACGTTGCGATCAAATTACACTTCCGTTGGACACATCGGCAGCTTCGTCCAAGCAGAGTGTTCCACCGAATATAATAATACCGGGACTGGAGGGAACAGCTGGACAGGCATGGTATCGCATTGGATCCAAATTGCAGAGCAGGGCCGTTGTCCTGCAATTGCATCAGTTTGCCAAACTGGAAACTGTGCTTGAGATTGCCCAACAAGCTTTTGATGTAAGTTACTAACAAGTTAATCAGCCTCATACAATTAATATAAATTTTATCGTTATACAGAATGTAAAGCCGCTTCTAAAACCGACTGAACCTTTCTACATCATTGGATACTCATATGGATCTTTTGTGGCTCTTCAACTAGCCGCTCTGCTAGAGAATGCCGGATTCCGAGGTCATATTCTATTGATAGATGGTGCTCCGCACTTCCTAAAGCGACTCACCAATCTTCATTTGGGTGAAAACTGCACCGATAATGATCTTTACGATCTACTCTTCTCTAGCATTATTAATCAGATATTCCCCGAGGAGACGAAGGAATCCGCCGCAGTAATGTTCCATAAAATTGAAAATCTCAAAGAGAAAATGGACTTGTTCATGACGTATGTGGACAAACAGAATATCTATAGCAGGGACTATTCTGAGACAATTGTGAATGCCATGTTCCGAAGAGTTAAGATGGTTCTTAACTTTGATTTGGATAGCATTAAGGACTTGAAATCGCCCATTACCTTGGTACGCCCAGCGGAAGTCTCTTTACAGGATATTGAAGAGGATTATTGTGTCTCGCAATTGACGTCTGGCAAAGTGTCCCTTAAGGTTATCGAGGGAAATCACACTACAATGCTGGACAACCCAGTTCTAGTTCAGTTAATTAACGACTTTGATCCCACACTCTTGGATGACAAGAACTTTGAGGAATACATTCGTAATGATAAACCAGTCGCTGTGGTCTAAACTATCGAGTCAACATCTACTTATATTTGCATTTAGTATTAGAGAATATTTTAATCCATAATCCAAAAACTATTGTCAACCTTATACATATTTACTTATATTATTCAATAAATTTTGATTTTTTCTTTTCTAAATCCTAATAGAAATCTGTTTTGGGTGGGCCTAAATCTGGGTTACCTTTTAGATTGGATTCTTTGCTCTTTGCACTATTTGAAAAGCCATAGAAAAAAGGTCTTAGATTCTATCAACAGAGAAGAATTTACAAAAATACAAAACCAGGCAATTCCAGAATTATTTACTTCAAAAAAGATATCAATAACTTTTATATTATTTTTATATTGAAGAGGATTATTGTTACTTTTTTCAGCACTTTTCTTGGCTTTAATATGTTATTGAAAAAATAATAAATAATACTAACAAAAATAATACTAATTATAATATTTTAAAGTATAAAAGGTTTAAAAATCGTTTTACTTTTAAACTCAAGGAATGATCGTTATTTTTTGTGTTTAATTACTTTTAAAATATATAATTTTGATGTTTTAATTGAGATCGATAATTAGTATGTAATTATTTGAATAAGAATCGGCAATAATTGTACATAATTTTAGCATAGCCTAGTATTTTGGTATATTTATAAAGTTAATGATTTTTTAAAATTAAAAAATATGAACAACACAACTGAAATTATTATTAGAAAATGCTAAAAAAAAAATTGGCTTAATTGAGGATACTTTTCAACCCACCCTCGACGTTTAAAATTTACAGCAAACATCAACATAATCGCAAGTAAAGTGTATTGAAAATGAACCCCTAGATTAATTTCGCACCGCTATGTAGAGCTGTAGCCGTAGGAAAAGCGCTCAAAAGCTTAACAAGATCAAGGCTAGATTGCTTGTAATGTTTGTTGGGGCTGTGACTGAGGCTGAGCAGCAACGACGCAGCCGGCGACTGCGACAACAAGTGCGACTGTTTGGCATTCGCACAATTTCAATTTCAAACAGTAGTTTCGTTTCAACCGCACACACGTGAGGTGGATATATCGGTAACTGGCGACTCTGTGGCTTTTCATTCTCAGCTCGAACTGACAGATGGAAGTGGGCAATAATTTATAAATCGCATTGCTTTCATGGGCTCACTGTACACCCGAAAATAAAAAACTAACTAAATAGGAAGCAAATAATTAACTTCCCTGTGTCGTCTATGTGCGAACCGAAATGTGAAAAGTGTTGAATTTAAGGCATAATATGACTAGAGCCTCTCTTTGTTTATCTGTCTCTCCATCTCTGTTGCTCTGTTATAAATATAAAAAACCTCAAAATTAGTCACTAAAACTTTTCGGATTAATTGTGCATTCATACATGCATGTGTACCTTAAACTATAGTTTTAAGCTGCGACTTTTGATTTGTGATATCAAATAGTACTCAGTAGTAGTCTATTCGTGTCTGAGTTGCAAATGGAATTAATAATTCCTGAAACATTTGTCATACTTGAAAATACATTTTGATAATAAATTCTATTTATCTATGCATATAAGTGGATACATGTGCCATACGCATGGATAAATGTGTCTACATTTGTATCCACAAATTATGTACAATCTGCGACTGTATTCTTTTTACAGAATTGTTTCTAAAAAAGCTAAGCAAAAGGTGCTACTCTCTAAGACATTTTGACCTCAAGTTTCAATCGAATTAAAGAAGCACAACAAATATAATTACACTAGCCGACACAAACAACCATAAAAAGCCAGTGGAAATTAATCGTCAATGTGATTTAATAATAAAAAAAAAAATTAAAAAAAGAAAAAAAATGTATGTGATTAGACTTTTAATGAGTATCAGTCTTATTGCCGCGATGGCAGACGTTGCTACCCTAAGCAATGAGGCTGAACTGGGAATATTATCCAGGTAATAAATAATACAAACTCTTACAAATTATGAGTAAGTAAACCCATTTTTATAAAACACAAAGAGTCAATGTTTTATTAAACACTTTAGTGTAATCAAGTGTTAACATTTTACGAATGAAAATGATAAATCGGAGGTCAAAAATTACATTTCAAATTAGTCAACTTGGCGTATTAGTAATATTTCACTATCATTAATATTGCTTGATTACCTTTCACTGTTGCTTGACAACCTTTAGAATTTTTCAAATTTGTTGACTAGTGTCATTTAATAATCGTTCTAGCCTATACTAATAAGTGGTTATAGCTTAATAATTAGTTTTTATTTTTTCCTATGTGTCAAAGGTTCAATCGCAGTTCTCAGAACACGAGCAATGCGGATGAGTCAAATGGTTTTGAAAAAGATGATGTTGGCTGGACAAATATTAATGAAGAAGTGGATGTGGTCACTCCCATGGTTCTATTGCACCTTCAAAAGCTAGGAATTGAGCATTTACAACTACCTGACATGAAGGAGAGTATATCAGTTGTATGTTGTGCCTACATAAATGAATATATTGTGCTGCTTATCATTTATTCTACTCTCCCCTCTCAATTAGAAGCCTTTATTCATTACCTATGAGGCTGGACTCTATTTGACCAACGGCATTGTGTACAACCTTTCGGGTATTAAGCGACACGGCGATGCATTCATGACCTACGAGGGTAAATCGTTCTTAAGCCGCTTTTATTTAAAGATAAATAAACTTCAGGTGAGTACACAAATATTGTTGATAATTACAGTAAATTTATATGAATTAATTATAACAAATTGTGGCAGACTAAGAGCAAATGGATTGCTTAAATTGTGGGAAAACTTTTGATAGGTAAAATTTAATTATGTTTGGCCAGAGGTTAACCAAAAGTGTAAACCAACTATAGATCAACATTTTAGTTAGTCTGCTGTCACTTGACAACGGTAAAAATATGGTTAGAACGTATGTTGGCAATTTGTTGAGTCTTTTGCATAAAGGTTTTTTATAGTCATGGAGTCATGAATTGATTAAATTTAAGGTATATGTTTCCATCTTGACATTTGTTGGTTTGTAAGCAATTTTCGTATGGACTGAATGATAAATGGATTTAGAATATGGATATAACATAATGACTCCAACAAATTAAAATAATATGAATTGGTAGGTAAACTAATTGTTTAATACGCTTCCTATACTGTTCACAGTTTGAATACAACTTTTTACTCAAATTAATGGCAATAGAAGGATATGGAAAGGTAATTGGTTCACTCGACGACACAATCGTATATGCCGAATTGGCGGTTAATGTAATTACATCACAATTGCATCTTTATGATTTTCGCATAATTGAATTTAGGTAAGAGAATTCTTGAATATTTCTCATTCATAATCATACTAATTCTTAATTTCTTTAGCAATATTCATGTTCAACTGGATCAAGCGCGCCTAATTAGACAATTAACTGGAATAATTTTAAGTCCAATAACCAATTTGTTCAAGGATCGCATTACGACCTCAATAGCTGATGGTCTCAAGGAGCAAATGCAATCCGTTATGGATGACTTTAACAATGAAGATCCTTTGGAATTGCGAAAGTTTACAAAGAAATTGTTATCGGGTATTGCAGGACCTATGCCAACTGATGTTGAGTAATTTCATAGAAAGTATTTACTCACATTTTGTGAGTATATCCATATAGTTTATGTCACAAAATCCAAACAAATTATAAATTAAACAAAATATAGTGTATAGAATGTATATCATTGTTTTTTCCTTAAAGTTAGTTGAAAATTTCTATTGAATATAGGCATTTCATATGGAAAGTTCCCACTACTAGTTAGAAATTATTTCATTGATCCAAGAAATTTTATTTAAATGTTAGATTCGATTTCTTTTTAGATTTATATGGAGTTTTAAAAGTGAAAAAGTTAATGTTTTTCTAAAAATAGTTGAAAATTGGAAGAAAAAAAGTGTAACAATATTAAATTGTTGAAAATCGAAAAACTTTAAAAAATTCGTCTAACAATTTGTTTAAAGGCATAACTTTTAAAGGGGCAATTTTTTGATGATTTTCAAAATGTATGCCTTTATTATCTTTGTGGAAAAAGTTCCTTTGATTCGTATTCAAAGGCCAAAACTATTTTTTTACAATCGACAAAAAATCATAAAAATTTTAGAAAAATGTTTTTTTCTACGTTTTTAAGATTTTGCTTGCATTAAAATAATGGAAAATGGCGAGAAAATTAAGTTATAATATATTGGTTAAAAATTGGCACAGAAATATAAGGTAAGAAATGTCTACATTTTGAATTGAAATTCAATAAAAGTTAAGAACAAAACTAGTTAGAATAGATTGTCTCTAATAAACACTATTTATATCCCTTTATTCGCCAAAAAAATTCAAGTTGAATCCAAATTACATAATACTCAATAATTAGATTTGTCGATGCACTATGCCTTTATAGTTAGAAATATGTCGAAATACTTTTGGGAAAACATATATATGTATGTGCTTATAACTACAAGTGTATTATTTGTATGTATGTATCGTTTTGCTCTATTGAAACAATATAAGATTCGAATGACAATTATTCTCAGAACTCTCAGACCGTGCTTTTCCTCAAAATTTTCTAATATGCTTCTATAGATATACATACATATACTGTGGATGTGTTGTACGAGTACGTACCCTAGGGTACATACGTGCGAGAATATCGCTGCCAAAACCAAAAAAAAAAAGAGCGGGTAAGTTGCAGAGAGGATGAGAATAAGCTCCGAGCATTCGCCAGATGCCATGCCGCTAGTCAACGGGAAGATTCTGTGCGTGGCTGACGTGTGCTAGGAGCCACGGGAACTGAGTGGTTGTAGAATACATAAATATATACCCGAAATACATACTTATATGTATTAAGACACACGTGCATATATATATGTACGTCTGTACATTAGAAAAGAACAACTTATTTATACAGCACAGTCGCTAAATTTAGAAGCATATTATTTTGAAACGTTTTTGTGTTTTGCTTTTTTTTTTTTTATTTTATTATCGAGTGCAAAATGGAATCGGTGCATGTAGCGCCATCTGTCCCTATTCCAATCGATGCCATATGCCAATATGCTGGAGAGGAGCGTCACAGTTCGGAATCAGATGACACAGAAAATATACCATACCATGCCCGCGAAAATGCACGACCCTTTACCTATGGCAATCTTCCGCAAGGCTTCACCACCAGCGATTTGAATCATGTGCCAACTAACGAGGAAATCGTGGAAATTCCGAAAACGAAGCGTACCCAGAATGCTTACCCAGCCAGCCCATCTTCTACACGGAGGAATAATCGGCCAAGCATTTCGCCATCACGTCCAGTATTACGAAAGACACCCTCAAGGCAAGAGTTTGAGGAAATGCTGATGGAACGCAAGGAGCAATCTCTGCGGGAGCAAAACAATATTGCCACAAAGTTGGCCCAAAATGCAGCAATTCAGAAAGATTTGGACGAGTTGCATGAACGACTCAATAAAACAATACTTTCTCCCGACAATAGGAAGGCAGATGTTGGGGATAGTGGCAAACAGGTGGTTAAACATGTGGAATCTATTGATCTACCCGACGAAGGGCAGTTGTGTGTAGCCCCAGTTAACACACACTTTGAGCCAGCCCTCATTGTGGTGGACAGAAAACGTCCAGAGACTCCAACTTTTCCAGTGATGCAACGCAATGCGAATTCCGATCGTTGTGTCAGTCCATATCTATCTCCCAGACTTGCCATTGCCGATGAGCCTCATGTGGTGCGGGAATCCATTCGAGAAAAGCCACGTGCCGAACCAAGGAATCAAACGCAAGAGGTGGAGCCTCACTTGGTGAAATTTGCAAAAGATTCATCCGAATTCTGGTACAAACCCCATATGACACGAGAAGAAGCTGTCCTCTTGCTGCGCAATGCAACGCCCGGAACATTTCTTATTCGAGACTCGACAACGTATCGTGATGCCTATGGCCTTGTTTTGCGGGTAGCAAAACCTCCACCTGGAGTTGGTGTCGGTGCATCCGGGGATGAACTGGTGCGACATTTTCTTTTGGAGCCCACAACACGAGGTGTCCGCCTTAAGGGATGTGCCAACGAACCCATCTTTTCATCGCTCTCCGCCTTTGTGTACCAGCACTCGATCAATCAACTGGCACTGCCCTGTACCCTCATTATACCAGACCAGGAGCTGTTGCTGACGTCTCGAGATGAGGAATTGATTTCCAAGCAGAAACAGGTGCTCCAACAGGGAGCTGCATGCAATGTGCTATACTTGTTCCAGTCGGATATGGAATCCCTTACGGGTGACGAAGCTGTGCGTAAGGCGGTTTTTGAAATGAACTCTGGAGACAAACGACCCATTCCCATAGAAGTGCATTTCAAGATATCACAGCAGGGCATCACCTTGACAGACAATACGCGTAAGAAATTCTTCCGCCGACATTATGCAGCCCAGAATATATCTCACTTTGGCATGGATCCCAATAATCGTTTTTGGAGTGTGACTGCCAACGATGAAGGGCTACAGCGATCGGTCAATAAATCCATATTTGCATTTGTAGCACGTCCACTGTGCGGCTCAAAGGACAACCAGTGTCACATCTTTTGTGATTTAGCCTCATCCCAACCAGCATCAGCAATTGTTTCCTTCGCCCATAAAGTTCTTCCATTGGATAAATCCAGTTGCAAAATGCTTTAAATTTAAGATAATTATATTTGTTTTCTAACTGTGCATGAATGAGATTTTTTTTCTAACATTTTACGTCTGTTTATCAAAATATTTTATGATTGAAATACATATTAAAACCACAAAATTTATTTTATCTCTTGGTTGAACATATGGAATAATTTATGTTGTTTTTATTTCTTATTTTTTTATGTGTGTATATAATGTATGTATACATTTAGTATTTCTTACATTTGGCATAGATTAGTGTTTTTTGTTTTCCAACGGTCAAAATATGTATATACACAAGTCTTATTAACTTAATTAGTGAACTACATTTAATCAAAGTTTACAATTACCATTCTCTCTAGATTTTTCAATTTGATACTCAAAAATTTTAGCCAAGAAATTAAAGCACAATGTGGACATTGGTTTACAATTTTTACATGGCAAAAATTTTAAAAATTAAAAAAATTTTCTTGTATTTTGTTTTATGAATGGAAATTTTTGTTGCTTCAGCCATGTTGCTAGTCAGCCATGTTGCTAGTAGGCCATGTTGCTAGTAGGCCATGTTGCTAGTCAACAATTTTGCAAATAGGCAATGAAATTTTTTGTTGCATGCAAATAGGGATATGCGCCGAAAAGATGCCATATTTATTTATTTCGCACATTTATACTTTTTTTTATCTCACTTTTGCTTCTTATTGACGCCACAGACTTTAAACAATTTTGAAAAAATATTTATTTGCGAGCTAAGAAAAACAACTTTTTATATGAAATCATCGATAAGAGTTTCTTGCTGTAAAATAAAAGCCATAGTGTTTTTCTCTAAGTAATAGTAATAAAAAAAAAGTGAATTTAAACATGCTTTTTGGCCCACCCTAATGCACATATCAATTTTTCAGTTACAATTAGGAACATTTCCCATTTATTCGTAAAATTGTTTCTCACTTTTATTCATCAAGTTTTTCAGCTGCAAAAAAAAAAAAGTGAAATATTTTTAAGATATTCATTTGAGCAGTGAAAAGTAACATCTTTGTGGTTGTGGAAAGTGCATCTGTATATAAGCAGTCAAATGTATGTGTGTGTGTGTAAAATACTTTTAAAATACTGACTCTTTTGATTCAGACTGATTGGCAATAACCTTTCGGGCATTTCCTGTACGCAATCAAGAACATTTTTTGTATTTTGCATATTATTTATTAGCCAACAAACCGATCAAAGGAATATATATGCTTGTGATTGTTATCACACCTTGGAAAGGTATTGAATATTTATTCAAAGCCAAACATGTGGTTTAGTTAAAGGAAATTAAATTTGAAGCTCATAGGCTTTGATTATGGGCGCTTGTAGGCAAATTTTTAGCAATCGTAAAGAGTTTTATGCAATATGGATTTGATATATGTATGTTGATTACACTTTTCTATTGGCAAAAACACCAGATGAATTAATTATTTTGTAAACGAGATAACAAATAAGATAGAAATTACAGTAAATTGAATGTAATTCAACTTAAATTGCTTTTAAATTGAAGTTTTTTTTATTGCTGCAGTCTTTTATATACATAGATACAGCTCGAGTGAAATTGTACTTTTTTTCAACGAAATATTAAAAGAAAGATAATTAAAATGAACAGCCTAAAGTCGTTTCCTATTGAGTATAGCGATATAACAGTGCAACTTTTAAACTTGACCCCTGTTAAAGTTGTTAAACCAGTTTTCATGTCAAACTGAGTGCTTGATAGTCCCACTGACCACTGTAAAGAATTCCTGGTATCAAAATCTCTTACCCAAAATGAATGTGATCGGCGCTCTGCTCTCTATCTTATCAGGTAACGCTCTCAGAGATTCTAAGCCACTTCGTAGTCATTCGTTAAAGTCAACAGCTGGGAATTTCAGAGCACTTTAGTAGGTACTTATTTGTTTTGCTTGGGAGCTTTCCTCAGCAGTCGCCGGTTTGCTTCGTTCGCGCATACAAGTCTGGCTCTGGTCGGGCACTTCGATTGAAGGCCAACGAATTGTACGAAATTGTCTGATTAGCTTGAGACAGGGCATCGGTTCAGGCGAAGACTGATTTTTAGCTCAAACAAAACATATTTTTTGTTTTCTTTCTTTCTTGAAAACACAAAAATCAAATCAAGGCTATCAGCAAAAGCTACTAAAAATCTAGAGACGAGGTAAGCTCAATCTGCTGCTGGTAAGACAAACATTCAAATAAAATTTCCCACATTTTGCGTCATGATCAAGAATTGTGGGAATTTTCCAGTGAGTTTGTGACAAATTGAAAACTAAATCGAGCTAAATCGATATCAAACTAAATACTATGAATATATCTTGAAATCTTTTATTGATTAATGAATGTTTCTTTCTAAGATTGATTCATTCGCATTTTTGACACTTTCGAAAAACGTGTTTGTATGCAAATATATACTTACACAGTTATATTAGCGTCAAATGATACTCATATAATATTTATTCTCTTGCAGGTTATCGCGATGGGATTGAGAAACCAGTTTTTTATAGTCACTTTAAGTGCACTTTTCGCCATTTTCAATGTTGAATGTGCCCCTCAAGCTGGCTCGATTGCGGATAGGAATATAAAAGATATATTTAACACTAATCCCAGTGTACCAACGCCCATTGGAGGAATTGGTAAAATAGTGCAACCCGATGCAGGAGGTCCAAGTATAATTGGTTCGATTAGTGGCAAATCGAATAACTGTCAATGCGTCGTCTACTATATGTGCGATCCATCGACAAATAGTGTTACAGAACCGGAATCATTTGATGGCTTTGGCGAAATTGACATACGTTTTGGCAACGATGATCCAGTCTGCGAATTATCAGTAGAGAAATGTTGTGCTCTGAACAGAACTCTTACTGAGGTACTTAATCCCAAGCCATTGGAGCAACGTCCCAATCGTCCAACTGGCTGCGGCATTCGAAATGTAAATGGTTTGGACTTTACTCTTGGATCCACAACAAATGATAAATCTGGATTTGGCGAGTTCCCATGGACCATTGCCCTGTTGCGATCAGGAAATGCCACCTATTTCTGTGCTGGTTCCCTCATACATCCCCAGGTGGTCATGACAGCGGTGCACTGTGTGATTGGCCAGCTGCCGGGAAGTTTTGTGGCTCGCGCCGGTGAATGGGATTCCCAGACAACGAAAGAGCGTCTGCCCTACCAGGAGCAATCTGTGCAGCGCATCATTACCCATCCAAACTACAAGAGCAGGAATGTGGCCAATGACTTTGCCCTATTGATTCTCAGCCAGCCCTTCATATTGGGCGATCACATCAATGTGGTCTGTTTGCCGCAGCAAAACGCAAGTCCACCACCGGGCACATCGTGCTTCTCATCGGGTTGGGGCAAGGATGTATTTGGAGCCTCGGGAAAATACAGTGCCATCATGAAACGTGTACCATTGCCTGTTGTTGATTTCGACACCTGTCAAAATCAATTCCGTGGCACTCGTCTGGGACCGAAATTCGCCCTGGATCGGTCGTTCATGTGCGCGGGTGGGCAGCGTGGCGTGGATACCTGCCAAGGTGATGGCGGTGCTCCACTTGCTTGTCCAATTGGTACTCCATCCGAGAATCGGTATCAACTGAGCGGCATGGTGGCTTGGGGTATTGGTTGCAATGATGTTGTTCCCGCTGCCTATGCCAATGTTGCTTTGGCTCGCAATTGGATCGATGATCGATTGCTAGAAAATGGTCTCTCCATAACTGACTATGCGGTTTAACAGTGACTCCGCCGGACTGTGTAATCATATGAAAGTAAATATCAAAATAAAGTATATTTTTATTTAATTCAAAAATATTCCAAATTTGTCTCTATCTTAAGCAAAATTGACTCTACGTTAACTAATTGAACTACTTTAATGCTTTAATGCTTCGAGGCTATTTATTCACATATATGGCAGCTAAAATTTGTATTGTTAAGCGTATTAGCTGTTCCCTCTATATAATATAATATGTCTATTGTCATTTTACTTAATACCAAAAGCCAATCATTCGCTGTATATAATGATGAAAATGTCTTCGCAAAATTAGTTGAAACAATGCAAGATAAGGCAATACAATGTGCTCACGTCAACTGCAAATCCAATTAGTAATTCATTTTAATGAACTGTAGCTTCGTAATAATTAATAATTAATAATGCCATTGTTAGTGTTCGATATAAACTACTATTTAAACTTTTTTAATAATCGGACTTTAGAAAATATTTTAAAAAAGGTAGTTTTCAAAAAACCATAAAATTACAAATAATTTTTCAACTGAACTAAATCAGATCTAAAAGTCTCTTTAGATCTTTGCCATAACAATTCCAAATATAGTCTTGATTAGAAAAATCTAAGCTTTTGCATATTACTTTATTGGCTTTAACCATAGACATCTGATGTGCTCCAGTGGAAGCTCTATCATTTGCCATCTGTCTGATGTCTGATGCGGGGAACCGTTAGCCTGTGTAGCCATGCAAGTGTAATCCTAAATATGCTGAGCCCAGAGCCGACACTTTGTACAATTTGAAGTAAAAAGGAGATTTGTTCTAACACTGTTTTTTTCCGATGTGACCGTCGGAGATATGAGTTTCCCTTCCTTCCCATAACTCAATCCAGTTTGCTGTTGCATTCTGAGACTTACAAGACCAGACAAATGCGTAGATACTTCAGAGGGCAGGTCTCTATCCCGATTAAATGTAGACTATGCTTATTGGCCTGTGCATGTGCATAGTGCATGTATCTATGTGAGTGTGTGTGTGTATGTGTAGGGCTTTGAGTCCATCCTGCGGTTGTTAACACCTTCCGCCAGGACCGGGGCCTTTGAGTCCGGTACCCTTTATGTTACACTTGAGTGCATCTTTGTACATTCCAAAGCTGTTGTTGGAGGAGATTTTGTTCATCTTTTTCGGCCCGGACTCTGATTACTGATGCTACTGCTTGTACACTACATTCTACCTTCCTCCTTTTGCATTCGCACACACACACACACATACACACAAATCAAATTTTCTTGTTAAAAATTTCCCATTCTGCGCAACTGCCGCTGCAAATGATTGCGTCCCCAGGACCACCAAGCACCGTAATTGCTTTCAGGATTCAATTCATTACCGTAAAGTTTCCAAAGTATGCTGGCAGCCGCTGCTGAAGAGGTGAGCCGAATCCATTTTCTTGGTATATGAACTATGTATATGGTTAAATAATTCTGTATTTCTGAGTCGAAGAGAAAGAGCCTCAGCCTACACTTAAACTGTGAGCTCTGTTGTTATCCCTTCCGTTTTTCATGTTGCAAGTGGCTCTGTTAGTTTTGGCAACCATTCTTTGGCTTTTGTGTGTATTGCTATTAGTAAAAGTAGTAAAAGTTTTTTTTTCTGCTAAAAGTGAGCAGGCCAAAATGTACAGGTATGTCAGCCATGGGCCTTTTAGTTCTATATTATGCTTTTTAATTTATTCATGGAACAGATTCAATGAGTGACCCAATTAAGTTCTTTATGGCAGCACAAAAGACTTGACTTTAAAGTAAAGTTAAGTGAATGGCATTGCAGTTAGTAGTTTACACTTAGTATACATATTTCCATCAATCAATTGGACATTTCTACCTACATGGTAAATGAATGCACCTTCCAAAAAAATGTGCTCGATTCATTTAACAGAATTATTGATTTCATTTGTGGTTCTTAGTCCTGTAGGAGACGGTTTACATGCACACACACACACACACACACACACACATATGTTTCTACATACATATATTCTTTAGCTTATGGTATAACTAAAAAGATAATTTAAAATTCCTCACTTTGGTCTCGAAACTCCAAACAGATGTGAACGTTGGCAGAGAAGGCTGGTAGGATGAAGAAGATGATGATGATGATGATGATGGAGCAACAGTCAAACGTCATTGCAGTCATCCAGGTCAACATTTCGTTTCCGTGAGCAGTGTGCAACGGGGCTTGTGCTTCAACTTTTGATAAAATTTCAAATTAACCTCACGGGATGTGGGTGAGGACGTTCAGACAAGTGTGCATATATGCACATATACCCTCGTCCCTCCCACTCCTTCTCCTACATGGTTGAATGATGGTCGGGTGGGTGTGGCGAGGGAGGGGGAGGTGGATATATGCGTACAGTTGTGTATTTGCGAAAAAGCAGAAATGAGAATAAAGATGGAAAATTAAATAAGCCAAAATGAAAGGTGTGCACACACACATGTCGAATTCGAATGCAAACGCAACATGTACTGGCTAGTGGTGTGTATGAGGGGGTGAGGGGTGGGGGCGGGTCACGAATCAGAGAAGGAATTCCAGATCGTAGTGTAAACGTAATGGGAAATGCAAAACTAAAGACCTGGCAAAATGTTGTAACCTACTGTACTTATATGTTAACCATGTTTACACTCTGTAAATGAAAGCTAAAAGAACAAAAACTGTATAACTGTAATTTAAAAAATAAACCTTTAAGACTAAAAGATAAAATAGAAGCATTTACATTGTAAACTCAATGTTTTATTAAAATTATTACGTATACGCACGGTGTGTGCATTTGCTCACCAAAGTGATACAAGACAGAAATTGAATTGAATCTGTATGGGAATGGGTTAAGTATGGGTCCGGAATTTCATAGAACTCATAATTATCATTGAATCATTTTTGATTTCACATTTACCGGAAAGTTCAGAAACAATTTTATTTTTGATGCCTTTTTAATTTATTAACTAGACGTTAATTATTGGCTGCAAAGTTATTTTATTTCAAATTTAGTTCATTTTGCAAACTGGATTTCATATACGTAACATGCATACACACAACCAAGCAATATATGGTGCGAACATGTTCAAATAATTTGCATTTTCGCACAGCTTTGAAAGAAAATTACAACTTAATTGGAAACGTGACACCCGCTGTAAAGGAGAGGAATCTGATTCATACTCACGGACACAAATCAAGGGAAAATGATTTGTAATAAAACTAGCTGGTAGCTCCTCTTGTAGCGGAGTAACGGAGTGACTTCCACTGCGATGTTGTCGTGTAATTGCGGATGTGAATGTGTGCGTCACGGAGCCAATAATCAAACAGTTTGTTTTCTTTGATTAAACGTCAATCTGGACGACCCCAAACGCCATGACCAGGGGTTAGAATACGCACATATATACACGTACATACATATGTGTATATGTATAGAGATAGTCACCACACTTACACACACACAAACACAGAAACAGAAGCCCCAGCTTAAGCGAAGGCGTTCAAGCATAGGGCAATAAAAGCTTTTAATGTATGTATGTATATACATTTTGTATATATGTATGTATGCTCGTACATGTGTAATAGCCCCCATTTGGGAGTTTTAGGGAAAACATATAACTTTACTTGCATCTTAGGCGCTGAATATATATTCCATGTAGACGAATGACTTTTTGCCATGGCGCATAATTAAAGATTTGTGTGGCCATTAAAACATGACTGGAATATGTTTCGAAGCTAAAATTGCAAAAGATCCAAGTTATGATGTCGGCAACCGCAATCTTTAGATGCAACAAGACTTTATTATTGTTTAATTGCGCGGGCAAATCTTTAATAAATTCTTTATTTACACACACGAAATATTTCCAGTTATTAATTGGATTGTATTGAAAAAGTTTCTTAGTTGTTTAGTTGAGTTGAGTTTATATACATATGTACACAAGCAGCTTGAAAATCTGTGGCGGGTTTACGTTTGTTTACTACAGTCTGCGAAAAGAGAAAACCGTTATAATGAATAAAATAATAAATGATAATAACATATTTCACATACTAAATATCTCTACGATCTATTAATGTTATTATTTATAAGCACAATAAATAAAGTAAAATAATAATTATAATATTATTCACTTACCCAATATCTGTACGATCAGCTATTGAAATAATATTATTCGACCCAAAGTGAAGACGCCGACAACCGAACATGGCAACGCAGCTTCAATTAGTGATGAGCGCCTCTCAGCTGCAGCTTCTTTTATAGGCTCAGCTGCCGTTGCCGCCAAAAGCAAGAGCAAGAGAGTTATCTTCACTCTCTCTCACACTTACACACTCTTGCCCGCCTATTGGTACAGTGGAGAGCGAGAGCATCTCTCTCTCATTGAACCGCTTTCCAACACTAGGTTGAGTGAACCGCTTTCCAACACTAGGTTGAGTGAACCGCTTTCCAGCACTAGGGCGAGTGAACTGCTTTCCAACACTAGGATTAGTGAACCTCTTTCCAACACTAGGCTGAGTGAACCGCTTTCCAACACGCTATCATCGAACCGCATACTTTCTCGCGAATATCACTCTCTCATCGAACTGCATACTCTCTCTCTATCTTTCTCTCTCGTACTCATACACACATATACTATGCATTAAACCGCTTTCCAGCACTTAAATGAGTGGAAAAAAAGCGCGAATATCACTCTCTCATCGAACTGCATACTCTCTCTCTATCTTTCTCTCTCGTACTCATACACACATATACTATGCATTAAACCGCTTTCCAGCACTTAAATGAGTGGAAAAAAAGCGCGAATATCACTATCTCATCGAACTGCATACTCTCTCTCTATCTTTCTCTCTCGTACTCATACACACATATACTATTCATACAGGTATAAAAGATGGCTCCATAAGTCGAAATATTTTCACCACCTTTTTTTTTATTAAGATTTCGTATTCCCCGTTATACAAACTAAAAGATTTTTATTTGTGGCCTCTTTAAATATATATAAATATTTATTGTATACATAAATCTGTATATATTAAGGAAATCGTTCATAGATTAAGTCATTGCTTTTTTCCTGCATCTGCTGACGTCTATTATCAACATTTTGATTTAAATAATATTCTTCTGTGGTCTATAGTGTGAAATATTTAAGTATCGTGCGCCGTCAAACTGCAATGGCAAATAATTTTAAATGATTGAAATTCGCATTTCTTATCAGCTAAAAAATGTTAAAAATAAATCATTTATACATAAAATGAGCTCTAATTTTAATCGGTGTTACTTTTTACTGTGAAATGAAGCTGTCTAGTTACATCTTAAGACGGCATAATGTTATTCTTTAATTTTTTTGCTCATTATTTGGTGTCTAACATAAACTTATGCATGTGTTTTAGCTAACTTACCATATTCTTGTCAAAATTCCGAAAGGCAATCGTACGTAATTCCAAGGGCTTTTGTGTAATCGGACTCCTGACATTTTCTAGTACCCATAAGGCCTTAGAAATAAATCTTGTGTTAATCTCCCCATTACAATCAGTTAGGTCGATGAAATCCAGATTAGTGCAATTTTTTAAGATTTCTAAAAACGCGTTTGAAATATTTCTAAAATCATGATGTGATGTTATCGTCAATCTTTTGAGATTAACAAGATTTGATAGATCATAAAAAGAAGAATCTTCTAAAAGCCCACACTGAATTGAAGTCAATGAACTAATTTGTTTAAGTTTTGGTACTTCTGCCAAATCTAATAATTTGCTATTTACGGTCAAATGCTTAAGTATTGATGGAGTTTTTGCTGCTAATGCCTGTAGCAGTGCTGCTAAAGATCCGTTATTCGGCACTGTTATAATCAATTCCTCAAGTTGTTCAAGTAGGGCCAATTGTTCACTGGTTTCAAGATCAACGATACAATCCAGAGACTGGAGTGTCGAAATTTCCATAATATTTTGAATATCTGCGTCGACAATAGTACGATTTTTTATTATTAATTTTCGAAGATATGGCGGATATTTTGGTGGCATTGAGATATTAGAATGCAGCTCACTCTCCATTAGTCGAACATGCAGTTCTTCCAGGTTGCATAGTGCAGACAAATGGTCGATTGTTTTAAGTTCTGGAAGATTGATATGCAGTTTTTTTAATGATTTATAATGTGCCAGTGCAGTAACATCGTGAACCTCCAAAGGGTCTCCCAGTATGACAATACTCTCTAAGGCGGAGTCAAAATTTAATTCAGGTTCGATGAAAAGTGTTCCCCCATGATATGATCTTATAAAGAGTTCGTTTAGATGAGGGAATGTTGGTAAGCCATTCTGTTTTTTTGCATTAAGTTTTAGACGTTTCAATGATTTTATACGGGCAAGTGCCTGCAACTCATTGAAAGTAAGTCCGTTTTCCTCTATACTTAGATATTCAAGTACTGATGAAGGTTGCAGTGCAATGTTTTCGAAAAGTGTTTGTAAGGATCCAGTTGGATGCGTTGTTACAGTCAATTCTTTAAGTTCCTTTAGTTCTGATACAATTTTAATATTTTGGATTTTGAGAAATCCACATTTAAGTGTTTTTAATGACTTAATTTTGGTGATCTCCATCAGCTCTACTGGAGTTAAAGTAGAAGCTTGAACATTTTCCACAGTATTTACTTCGACTATACCAAATTCTTTGAGGTTGATCTTTTCTAATATCAATTCAGTAAGATTGGTATGCAATGCTATATTGCGGAGTAGTTTTTGCAAAGAAGGTCTTTTATTTTCTCCAGCTATGCGAAGAGTCTTTAAATTGTCCAATTGTCCTAGGCAGGCATAATCGTTAGCATCATGGACTTCACCATCCGAGGAAGTGTTTTTTAGAATTAACTTTCCTTGTGTTTTGTTATATATTATTTCACGATTTGTTTGCTCTATGATTATCTCATCCTCAAAACTGTTGAGAAAGCTCATTATCTGGATTGGAAATTTATTATCTTTTAATCTGATTAATTTTAAAGAGGTGAGGTGATGTAAGGCCTCAAAACTTTTGGAATCTGAGAAAGATAAACCAATTTTTTCTAAGCTTTTAATCTTGCTGATAAGAAGAGTTTCTTCATAATTGATTGGAATATCCTCGATATACAATTGCTTGAGCTTATTGTTTTCTCTTTGGGAAAGCTTTTCAAGTAAAGAATGCAGAGAACCCAATTTGCACTTTCCAACTATGAAAAGGTTAAAATAGATTTCCCAATCTCCCAAAGCAGCAAAGGTTCTTGCATCTGTGTTTTTAGCCAACGTTAGAACTATTTCATTCAATTGGCCACAATAAGTTATAAAGCCTTTTGAAGATGCTAATTTTATTTTAAAACGTGTAGAATTGCTTGAAGACAAAATTCCAAGAATGGCTTGAGATATACTATTAAAGTCATATCTGGAATTTATATTCAGCTCTTCAAGTTGATTAAGCTCAGAGAGGGGTTCAATGCTTTCGGAGTTTAAGAATTCGCAACCTAGTTTTCGCAATGATTGAATTTTAGCCATTTCGTTTGATAAAGGCAAGTCAATTGTTAAGCCCGATATATCCAAATGATTAAGTGTTTGCACCGGCTTTGTGGCTAGGCCGAGAAATAGCATTTTCAATGCCTCTATCTCAGCTTTTTCCAAAAACTTTGACACCTTTATGGTCAAACTCTCCAAATGCGGCAATTGATCCAAAACGAAGATGTTGTACAGATTATCGAAAACACAGTTCAAGCTTCGGAGGGATTTAATTGTTGAAATTTGAATAATCTCTTGGAGATCTATTTGGAAATATAAGTCTTCTCCAATATTCTCGGGCAGATGCATCCCATCAAAACTTTTACCCGATAGGAGCAAATTTTGAAGAGTCATCCTGCTGGCCAATCGCCATAATAATTCCGATAGAGAGTCCTTTTTATGACAAAGAGCCATAATGTGAAGACTTAGCAAACCTGGTATGTTAGCGAGATCACTATACTCGGAGGCATCAAGGTCGAATCGGTTTAACGACATTCCTAGTTTTTTTTTAGTTTTCTCAAATTCAATTGTACCATCTTCAAATATGATTAGAATTGAGCGATACTTAATACAATTAATGATATTGATAATTTGCGGCAATAGAACATTAATTTTATGTTTTGTTGTTATTTCGAGTTCTCTAAGCTGTGTCAAATAGCCAATATAACAAATTTCGAGAAAGCCGCACTTCAATTGGCGTAACGATTCAATTTTGGATAAGGCCAATGTCTCATCAGCATTCATATGGGCCTCGTCGATGACTAGGATACGTAAATTACCAAAAGTATTCATTGAAAAATTATTAAAGAGATGCCTCAAAGAACCAATTTCATGCTGGCCTCGAATTCTTAGGAGATTAAGTTCTGGTAGTTTTGCCAAGGCTATATATACTTTGGCATCAATCATGTCTTTCATAAGAAAATCTAATTTTTCTAATTTTTGTAATTTATTACTACCACGCGCAATGTCATCCAATCTGCCATAGACTTCATTACTCAGTATGGAAAGACTACGTAAGTTTGGATTCGATTCACAACATATGCATAATTCTTCAGCAGATATTGTGGCATTCAAATGCAGTTCCTCAAGATGATGAAAGTCTTGTAAATCCTTTAGAGTGTATTCTGTGGAAAAGAAATAATTTTGATTAGATATCACTTTTAAAATCAAAAAAATTTGACTTACGTTTTTGCAGTTCTATTTTTAAATAAGTTATTTGTCGTTTCTTTTGAAGTAGCCCTATGATGGATTCAAATAAATTTGATTGCTCTCTAAACTCAGGAGCAGATGTGTATTTCAAACTAATTCTTTTCAAATTTATATTCTCTTCTATGCTATTGATTAGTGAATTTGAATATAAAGCTATATCCTTTTCTGATATATCTCTCAATTCAATCCGGTCCAAGTCAATAGTTCTTTGCGAATTATTTTCATATGACTCGATATTGAGATCATAGTATAAGCTGCGATTCCAATGATAAAATAGCTCACTGGTCAATTTGCATGACGCTGCAAAACTAATGAGATCGGCATACTTTATCGATAATACTTTGGTTTTACTTTTTTCAGTCTCACATTGGATTTTTATGCAATCGAATATTTTATAAAAGCATTTAAAATTAAGTTTGTCAATTGTGTATTTACTCATTTTGCACATTTATTTTGCGAGTATTATTTCTTTAATCACATAGGCAACCATGCGTCATCAAGAGTAAGTCTAATCTAAACAGTTTAATCGTTATCAGCTCCGTATATTTGTACCGCTTTCCACGAGTGCTAGTTGAGAACTGATTTCCGAGTATTTTCGTGTTTGCAGCTATTTAATTATACTCTATAATTATAAATTGGGTACCTGAGTATAGATAAACACTGACATCATGGAGACTATAAGTGAATAAGTACAAACCAGAATAAAAATAGCCTAGTTGTTTTGACGGCCACTACGAGATTAAAATCTGCGATAGTATCTAATGCCTAAATGGCATATAAAAGAAATTTAATTTAAGGGTAATTATTTAGTACGTCCAGGGTATGTCTAAGTCGGGGCAATCATTTTGCTACTAAGATACAAAGTCTATTTAGGTTACGATTTCGAGAGAAAATATAAATATGAACTTATTCTATTTTTAACGCTGAGCTGAGAAGTGGATATTATAGACTTTACTTTAATTTAAAATGAAGAAGGCTTTGGGAATAAAATACCATTCTGTCGGGGGAAATCCCACGGGGGATTTAAGTGTCGGGGCCTGCTTTAAAGTTAAAGTTATCGATAAATATTTTTAGTTATCAGACTCGAGTTCATTTTCGTTAACAACCCAAAAAAGAGCAGGTTGCCTAAATCGATAACTACCAAGTTTTCTTATCAGCAGACTTTGCTAAGCACTCTAGAATTATCGATAAATATGAGAATGCACTCAATATTTTGTAAAATTAATTATTTAAGTAATTACCAAGTAATGGTAATGCTTGGACTCTCAAGAAATATTTTATAATGAAATAATTATTCAATTCAATTTGGATTTATAACTTTAGAAAATGCATATGTATAAATCCATATAGAATCTCAATAAATTTGCAATGATATTCTATGTGCAGTTCATTAAAATAATTTGCTTGCCTAATATTAATTTGAACATGGTGTCAGTTATTTGTATATTTGCCATTTCTGTTTTTATAATTAGAAATAAATAAATGAAATGTCAAACTGTGTAATTAGATAATTTCTGCTTATTTGATTATAAAACATACAAAGCTTTTGCTTACGAAAATTGACTAAACTAATGAGGGTCGGAAGAGTTGGCTTACCAAATTCCAGTTTCTAACTATCTATTTTAGTTAAATCATTACCAATTCTGCAAGTTTCTAATTAAATGTAATGAAATTAAGTCTTTAAGACGTTAATAAAGGCAACATTTTGTATACTCGTTTGTTAAATTTAGATGACATTAAGCTAAAGGCAATGGCAGTATCCTTCCAGAAGACCACGAGAGAGGGAAAGCAGGGAAAGGTTGTTGGCACTAGGCGGCATGTCAAAAGCTAACTATCACTGTTGCCTTTTGTGAAAGCGCTAGAGAAAGCGCTGATAAGTCGACTTCATTTGGATGGCTCCCGATGTAGTCAGAAACTCGTCCGGTCGGTCTATTGCTGCAGGTGCTGGCCGAGCACAATTGTGACCAAACGGACCTGCCTGCCTACCGACCGGCTGGTCAACCAACGTTTTTATAATTTATTTCATTTCAGCCTTCTTGCACGTTCTGTGCTTTCTTTTTTTGTGATTTTGTGTTTCTGCCTGCTCTCTACTGGCTTCTACTTTTGGGTTTCTTTTATTATTGTTTTTTTTTTTTTTTGCCAAAATTGTTTTAGTTTCTCTGCACGTTCTGAGCGCTGCTTTTCAACATCGCCGGCCACCAAATTGCATGCTGCAATGGCGGTACGACTAGCTCCAACTTATCCCTATCCCTAGAGCCATTTCGTTGTGTATGGAGGTGGGCCGGGACAAGAGTTGGGGGGGCTTGTCCGTGTGCACGCAGTGCCAAACTCCCACCCATTTTAATTCGACGGGATTAGGTAGGATGCTTAGCTTTGGTTGAGTCACTGTCTACCCTTATGCCTTACGCCTTTTTCCCCTCCTCATTTTCCATGACCATCCACAAGCACCTGACGAGATGGGCGAGCACAAAATCGCTGATTCAGGTCGTTGTAGGTAAAAATTAATGGAACATTTTTCCGGCACTGAGAATTTCATCTTTTCTTGTAGATTCATTCATTTCGTTTGCTTCGCCCATTTGCACATAGTCGCCTGTGCGAAGCTTCGCCCTGGCGTCCTCCCCTCCTGTTTCCCAATCAGCTTTGTTGGCGCTCGCTTTATTATTTCAGTTTTTTTTTGTGCCATCTTGTTTCCGTTTGTATTAGTCTGACCGACAATGGTGTTTTTTGTTTTCATTTGGCAGTTTGGTTTTGAGAAAGCACAAAAACATCGAGCTGCTGGAAAGGAGATACTCTTGCCAACTGGAAAAAAAGGTAAAGTTGATTTTTGAGCTTTTTATTTGAAAATACATTTTGTATATATGTAGAAGCAAAGTTTTTCTTCACTATCTATGTATGTATGAATGAATGTATATGTATATCTACATTAAATGCTCTTCAAGTTTTTCTTTTGTATTTGTTAAGCTGCTCAGCGGAAACTAGAGTGCGTGAAGTCCATCTATAAACGGAAATTGGTAACCACAAAAACGAAATACTTTGACTTCCTTTGGCGCACTTAAAAATAATACAAGTAACCCATAAAATCTGAACAAAAAGGGTCTCAATAAAGACTTAATTCTTGCGGAAAGTAAAATTAAACATTGACTTTCCTTTTACCCACTTTGAATTCTAAGTGGCAAACAGGGCAATTGCATCTGAGAGAATCATTAGAAACGCATTTAATTACCATGGCCGACATAGATACAGTCCTTCAGGATGCTTATTTAGAGTAATTGTTGAAGCATTTTCCGGAGCATTTAAATTTGGAAGCAATTAATCAAATTGTTGTAGTTGACCTCAGACACATCGATACGAGCCATGAACTTGAATACGATTTTGTAACCTTGCAAAAAGTATTATGTATATATATGTATGTACATATGTATATGTATTTGTGTTCATTATCGAAATTGAGTAAGTTAAGCAGCTTAAATGGTACAATGCACATTAGGCCGTTAGTTTTAATTAACCTAAAATAATCTAAAATGAAATCAAAAATATAGTTTAAAATTGACTGAAATGGCTTAGTAAATAATTGATATTAATGCATTAGTACAGACATATATCTCATTTTAATGACAGGAAAGCCAATTGGCTGTGGTAAGCCAAAGATTCTATAAATTTAGGAGGAAGTTAAACAATAGAGTTAATAATAATTTTTATTAATTACATAGAGAAAATATCTAAAATGATTAGAACTAAAAATTTAATTGAAACTACATTATTACTTTTAAAAAACGGAAATCTAAGGACCTTAGTCCAATCTTTTAAGTAGATCTTTTGACTAGTTCTTTAGAGACAAATAATCAAATTAATCGAATGCAATTTAAATAACTTGATTTCAACATTTTTGTTCTACAAAATAATTCCTACCAATCGTTTTCCATAAGAAAATTTCCTTAGAAAAAGCTTATTCCACATATACGCAGAGTTTGATGAATTGATGAATCTGATTACTAGATGCCAGAGTAGAACTTTAGCACCGATCTAAATGATCGATTCAATTGGCATCACAATTGAAATTGAGTTTTAATTTGTATTTCAATGCAATTGTTTATTTATTTTAATTACACAAAGTTTAATTTTGGAAAAATGTGATAGCTGATAACACCCTACAAAGGGGTAAAACTAAACCAAGGTTAGTGGCCTTCGTGCCATAGTCGTTTTATTCATTAAGTGCAAAATGTTGTATTTTTGTTTCTTTCCCAAAACTAGTCAGCACGATTCACTTTGCCAAATCATGCGAAAAACGGTCGTTTTCCTGCGGTTACGACTACCAATAAGAATACGGAAAAGATCTAAACACACATGCATGCAGTTGAAAAGGGAACCGGAAGCTTTGCCACTGTGCAGCAAACGTCCATGATGAGAATGAGCATCAGCATTGAGGATGAGGATGAGGATGAGGATGCTGTTGATGGGGCAAACGTTTTGCAGTACTGCTTACTATTACGACTGAAACTGCGGTACCGCATCCAGATTATTTATTTAAATTGTCGCCCACACTGAACCAATAAACTAAAACATTTGCAGGACTTAATCCGCCGCGCTCTATATTTCATTCATACATGTTTGCGCACCGGATGCAAATAATAACTCATTTAATGCGAACTCCCGCCCCATTCGACGCAGTCGTGTGCACATTTCCACTTCCAGTCAACCGGACTTACGTTGGCTATATTCAACGTATGTACCAAACATGCCATGTATGTACATCCATACATACATATACATACATATATATATAAGTACATACATGGCATTAACTCTGCGGCTTTAAGTGTAAAGCTACACCATCACCACTGCGACGAGCAGTTTTAAATTGGCCAACTTACGGAACGTAAAACACTCGAAATGTTTTAATGAAAAGTCATGCCAGTCGCCACTCGAAATTGTTAGCTTCAACCCGCACCATTTACTCTGTAAACTGATTCGAGAATTATGGTTAAAGTTGATAGGCTTTCGGCGTGGGGAGGGGATTGGTAAGTAAATTAGTATATAGAACATGCAAATATCTAAAAGCTCGTCTCGTTTAATAATGTTAATGTAATAATAATGCAGTAAACTATTTCAGTAAAGTTTCACCCATTCTGGCATAGGAACGCTCTCGATTTGCATTTAGCTGCTGGTTGAAGAAGCATATTCGGAGGCGAGTTGGGGGTCATATTTACGTGTCTGTCGTCAAGTTTTCAACACTTTTGCACCCGAAGAACAAAGTTTTGAGGCAAAGTTTTTTATTATTAAAGTACTCGCTGTGGCAGTGGCATACCTGGCTGCTGCTGCTGCTGCTCAATTATCTCTCCGTTGAACGCCGTTGTCGCCCATATCTGAGCATCTTCAGCCAAAGTACACACATACAAGGTTCGCCGCACTCACGTGCTATAAACTTTTATAGGCTTTCGCAAGTGTAATTAAAGTAGTTCCTTGTGTCATGAATAACATACACCATATTACACTTACAAATGTTTGTATATATCTGTATACATATACATACATTCCATTTGTGGCAACTTTTCCAGGCCAGTGGAAAAAGTCACTCAAGTTGGCAAAAGATTTCAGTAAGCAGACAAACATATTAATCAAAGTTTATTAAGCAAAAGAAGTGCGTTTATATTTATATATGTACATATATATGCAAAGTATTGGAAACTTTTACTGAATTTTCATCTTAACGGTTTTCTCAATCTGCTTTTCCTACTTAAATTCAATCCCTTTTTTAATATATATACATATATATGTATTAGCCGCAAGAAAAAGAAAGATTTCTGTCCTTTAATTATCTGACCTGAAATTCAAATAAATACTTTCGCAAGGATTACCCCGCGAAACAGGTAATTGCCCTACACATAATGATAGAAGGGTGAGTCGTGAGTTTGAATTCCTTTTGCAGATTTAAATAAAATATTTTGGGTACCTTATTTTTAAAGCTGCCACAAGATGACTTTAAACAGCTTGGATTTCAATGGCAGGGCTAAATCCTTTTTAAATTTACCTTGACTTTGTCTCTAAGAGGTGATATTTCATCAGTAAGTAAAATAATTGCTATGCGAATATTAATTTATTAGCCAAACGTTTTAAGAATCTTTGGTCCTTATAGTAGATTATAGATTAGACATTTCATGCATATATGCAAAAACTTTTCTATCCCATAATTTTAAATTATTTCAAATAATTCATATTTATGTCGACAAACATTCTCAAATTGTGCTGCAAAAATTTATTAAAGGCATTAGAACAACGGAGAGAGGGGGGAGCTTTTTCCTTTACTCCTTCCTTTTATGTTTTTTTTTTTGCATACCAAGTGTGGATAGGCTCCGGTTGCGGCACCAATTCCAATGCCCGGGCAAACTTCCTCAAGAGCATGGATAGATAAACGCAACCTACACTTGCGTATATGCCATTTAAGCCCTCATTAAGTCAGAAAAGTTCCGCAAATATTTTAACTATTTAACGACGCCATAAGTGCCGAGGCTGACGCATGGACCGAGGTAGCAGCAGGTTGCCTGTGTCCTGATGAAAATTATGCAGTATGCGCTTGGCCCCGGTACTTAAACTTGCTCCTTTGCCAAGCGGAATCTAACGCCGCCATAACGACAAAGTGCGGCGGGGATTCCTCTAGGGATCTAAATGCACAGAGTTGGGTTTGGAACGTTCTCCTTAAAGGAATTAACGTGGCAGTCAACTGCTATCATTATGCTAATCACTTCGATTCGAAAGAACAGACGTTCCTGCCGACCATTGTTGGGCTCATCTGGATGGCCATGCAATTTAAGTTATTACCTATGACAATGCTCCACACTGAGAAAGAGCTTGGGATTCCATTCAATGGATAATGGAGTTAGCTTTTGCCTGCTAGCGAATTTCAATGTTCATCTGTATGCTGCTCTACCGGATTCCGACCTGCCGTGACCCTAATTTTTTCGGAAGCATTTGCTACATTTTGAAAGTCTGCAATTAGGTTCGCGGGTGACTTTTGGGTGGTTCTGCATTTTGGGGTTAAGCACATGTTACAGTTGCAGTCATGCTGTAGCTGTCACCTTCAGAGGTCCATGTGCGAAGCGCGACTCGGCGAACGCTCGTCGACGGGCCACTAAAATGGAGATTCCATTCCAAAAAAAAAAAAAAAACTAGCTCACATGCAGGTTAAAGAGACGCCGGCTAGTAGAATTCTATGAATGTATCCCAAGTGTGTGTGTGTGTGTGTGTGTGTGTGTGTGTGTATGGTTGGGTGCACTTATGCTCTGCTTGGCATCCGCAGATGGTTTCAGCATCCCTTCCACATCTTTGTACAAATGCATGCATGGTAAATAAGTATAATTGCAACACTTTGTGGACGCATTTGAAGTGACAAGAATTTTGACACCGTTTCGGTTTAAGCAGGCATTTGTTTGCATCTTTAATTTAATTTGTCTGCGCCAACGGAGTTCTTAATTAAACCCACTCCTCCTTTGCCTTCCCATTGCCAAACCAATTCAATAGGGAAGTCGTTGTCGTGGTTTGGGTGGGCTGGCTTTTGTGGTAACAGAAAGTTACTCTTTAGCTTGTGGCTAATTATTTGAGTACACACATGCATTTAATGTTCTTTAAGTTAATCATTTTTATTTCATTTTGAATTGAAAATTGTTTTATGAATTTTACAAAACTTAAGTCTATATTATAATTAAATTTAATCTTAAACGGAATCGGCACGTGATCTTAGGATACTTCACGTAAAGGAAAACGTTTGATAAACTCCGTGACATCTTCCGACTGGCGACTTAGACGTTCGGCACGCAATTTTCGATCATTGGTTATATCTTTCAGAAATGTGGCCCAGTTTGAGGCCAAATTGGGTAATTGTTCGATAGATACTTTCTTTGGTTCGACTTCAGTTTCAGCCGATTGATTGTTGTTCTCCACATCAGCAGCAGCCTTCAGTGTCACTTCAATGGACACAGTCGTAGTGAAACATTCGATGGTCTTCATTATGAATTTCTTTAAAAGAAAAATAATTTGATACTGTTTGCAACGAGTGCTTAGAGCAGAATGAGCTTCTTTTGCCAATTGTCAGGCTATTTATTGTAATATTACATTTGACAATACAGGTAATTATGTAAACGACAGGTAGATACAGTTATACCGTTATTACCGTGTTGGAAAATCCATGAAAGTTATATTGTCCCACTTTAGATGGTTTAATCTCAAACATTTTACAGGTATCAAATAACCAGCAAAGTCAAAAAGATTCTGGATTTTTCTAAAAGGTCTATCAGGTCAAATATTTTGTTTTATTGCTGTCAGGTATAAAGTAAAAACTTGTATAAGCCAATTGTACAACAGATGGCTAATTTTGGGGCAGCTTAGTTCTGATCTACCTAAATGATTTTGCATGGCCAGAGGCGCATCTTATAATATTCCGTACATCATAAACGGTCCGAACAAACAGACACACACAAACATGTCAAAAATCCGGGGATTGGTTCAATTTTGCGGTCGCTTATTTCAGTGATGCCAGCAACCAGAAATCTGATTTGCATGTCGAATTCAATCAATTTCGGACTGATATTTTTGCGCCTTGCACCTGACATTTTAATTGACAGCCAGTAGCCGTCAGTCAGCGATCCAACAAATGAGCGACATATACTCGTATATGCATACATACATACATACACGTGCGTCCATCAACTTTTTCATACGCACACATGTGTATACACAGGATATAGTAGCAAATATACGCATACTCTGAAGCACAAAAACAATATAAAAAATATCCAAATTAAAGTGCTCCTATATCCATATATATTTTCACGATTGAATGAATTTTCCATATCAATTGAATGCTAAAGCAATATTGGAATGTTAATCAAATGATAAATATCGCGGTCATGAATTTAAAGTCAATAAAGCAATGTACTGGAAATGAATATTAAAACAATTCTTAATTTATTAAATATTTAAAAATTACCAACATGGTCTAAAACAAAGTCTGTTAACATTTCAAAACACTGTAATACTATAAATCTTTAGAGATTTTTATGAAAATTCTGCGAAATAGTGCAAAATAAGATTAAATAAAAAAAGTTATCTGACTAATGTTTAAAATATTCTTAACTTAATTATTCAATTAATGGACAAACCTTTCTAGTCGCATACTTTTAACTTTTGTTTAAAATTCTAAGTAGTAACAATTGAAAATTATATAACATTTATTTTTATATAATTGTATGGGCATATTTATGTACCTCATGGTAATATATGGCAACTTTTGTTTTGAAAATTTGAAATTAAATTAAATAGTTTGAGATTTTGTTTCTTTTTTTTTTGTTGTTATATGAACGTGTTTAGCGCAGATTATACAATTTTTTGAATAGCTATTAGTTTGCTCATTTTGCGAAAATAACAATTATGAATAGCAATTAATTTGGCTGCAAATTGAAATAACATCGTAAATTGTCTGAACACGGAGATTGGACTATAAACACATTTTCTCTTACCGCTGGTATAAAATTTATATATGTACATAACTGCTCGCATATATGTATTATATATAAACATATATGTTTGTACATTTTTGTAATTTTGCTTAAACTAATATATTCTGTTGACTGGACAAAAATGCACAAATTTTATTGCACAACAAATTCATTTGCTAATGTCAAAGTCAATTTTTTAGAGTACATTTTTGCCTTTTTGGATTGCATTGTTTATAAGCTATATTTTTACGGATGTATATATGTATGTTTTATGTACATACATTAAATCGATATGCGAATGTTACAATGTTTGTGGTTGTGCTCGTTGCATTTATTGTGATGTTTTTTTCGTCCATTGATTTAACGTAACGCACAATTGTTCACAAAATCATCTGCGACGATGTCGGCAACCAGGGCAGCTGGAGCTCCCTTTTGTAGTAGAACCTCCAATTTATTCATACATCAAACATTCGTACATATAAATAAATGTATAAATGTTATAGGTACATACATATATATATATATATGTTTGTGTATATAGCAATGAGAATCGCCGTATTGTTGTTTTTGCAGCTGTCATTCGGTCAGTCGTTTTGCCATTTTAATAATATTGCATGTTTTTGGCAGCATTTCAAAACCGAAATCCATTAAATTGCCTCACAAAAATGTCAGTGTTTACAATATGAATACAAGTTATAAAATAAAAACAATTTGATGGGTCATCTGATCACCGGTATCGGGTCTTAATATGAGAATGGGCAGAGTTCAGATACATCACATATATATATATATATAAATGTCAAAATTTATGTTCCTTGTAACAAAAGGATATACAGAAAAAGGGAGTTTAGCTTATTTAAATTACAAAGAAGAGATAAAAGTAAATTTTTTTACGCCTTTAATTAACTATAACTTTATCGAAAGCTTTTAAATCTTTAAAATATTAATTAGCTCGATTCTTTACTTGAAAATCAGTGCATAAAAAAATACAACAGATGCAAAATATTGAAGAAGGACAGACAATTAAGGTTTGTGCTTAATGCTTCTTCTTAATTTAACTGACTTGATTATGGACTTTTTTATTATGTTTTATCTAGTTAAAATTAAACAAAAGTTGTCATGAAAAGTGTATAAATTGTAGTGAAAGTCTCTTAAATTTAGCTAAAGCTTTATCATATTTAATACTAATTAATGACAGTTCCTAGTCACTCTGCAGTCAAGATTCAGCAAGGACTGTCATTTTTCATGGCTGCATACATACACACATTGCATTGCATGTTTGCATGTGTCTATGCAGACCCGACCAACTTGTTTGCCGTCATTTGCAAACTGTTTTTCGGTCATGAAGGATGTAGTTGAGTTACTTATCTCTCATTTCCCATCTGCGGTTCATATTCTGCATGACTGTGTTGTGTGCAACAACGTGTCTCGCCTAAAGAGGCTAAAGGACACAAAAAAAAATATATATATATATACATAAGTACATGTCTGTTATTTCGCGGAATTAAAAAAAGCCCTGTAGTTGACAATGTAGATGAGCTGGTGAAATTTTGCAAACTCTGTTCATTCTATGACAAGAGGAAAATTTATGAAAATTAAAGGATTATGCTATAATAATCGAAATAAATTTCTATGCACCTTTACCTGTGTTTTTGCGACAACTAGCAAGTCGATTTGAACTTTATGTATTAAGGTATACCAAGCATTAAACAAACCTTAATACATATGCTCTGAGGCTCTCTATATGTTATGCTATGCTTCATGGTATTGTTTTGAGTTTGAGGTTTCATTAAGTGTAATATTGTTCGGTACTCATTTGCAGGACGAATTTATTGCAAAGTGCTTGTGGCTATTTAATGTTTATAATTGAAAAAGTTTTGTTGTCGTATCCGCAGCCAGTCCTGCTAGAGCAATGCTTCTCTCCTCTGACAGGGCCTCCGCCGCCATTGGTGGGCTTCATTCCATTGGTTGGCCCCTCTCTCGCCAGCTCTCTAATATCACGACCAGTGCTTCGCCAACTACTTGCAGCCACTTATCATAATTAGACTTTGGCTGCTGTTGTTGGCCCAGTACTGGGCCAGTACTGCTGGTGTAAATGAAGAAGTTTTACTTCAATATATTAACCATGTTTTCCAGAGGTGCCCACTTGGGCCAAAACGCCATTAACAACTCGTTGCCACTGCCATGGCTGAGAGGTAGTTTGAGGTGGTCATGTCCAGGACAACTATATAGATTCTCTCTTTCCCCCAGTCTCTATCACACTTTCATGGCCATTAGCAGCGGTGACGGCAACAACAACAAAAACTACTGTTGAATACATTTTCATAATGAAGCCAGTCGCTCACTTTGAGCACTTATTGTATGTGTGCTTACCATATAGTCGTCGTTGCTGCCTCATCATTATTATTGACAGGCATAATCAATTGCAGTCCATTAGGTCTTTACACTTGCCCACGAACAAGAGATAAACAACAACGGCCACATAACAAGAACGGCCATATCAAGGCGCAACCATCAATGGGACAAGCGGAAAAAGAAAGAGGGAGAGAGCGAAAAAAAGAAAAGAGTACTTTTCGATATCCTGCCACGTGCAGCTTCAGGTATAGCGCGAAAGGACCCAGTGGCACGCAAATTCTCCACTGTCAGCAGCAGCACTTTAATCACGATACAGTCTACTCGAAATTGGCCTGTTCGCTTTTCCAGCCTGTTATTGGCAATCGAGTGTTTGTTTATTTGCCACTGGTCTACTTGAGATGGCTGTTTTGTTTGTGTCCTTGGCTGTTTTTGTTGCTGTCGTTCTTGCTGCGGTTGCGGTTACGATTGTGACCATTTAGCAATTAACTTTTATGCTTTCCATTGTGTAGAGAAGAAAATCTGTATTCTTGTAGGTCGAGGTCAACTGCAACCGATACATAGACAAACAGATTTATTGAAGATTTATAAACATTTTAGTATAAATTCAATTCAATCAAAATTGATGTTTAGCTAAAATTTATTTATACTAGCAAATTTTCTGCAGACATACATTATATACAATTATTTCTGTATATATATCTTTCGTTTCTTAATTTTGTCAATTTGCTAAAACTTTAAAAAAAGAAGAGAAAAATTAAAAGTTTTTCATAGTATTAAAGCTATTCATTTTTGTAGCCTACTTATTGGGGCATCAATATTCTTTTATCAACCAAAGATTATTTAAGTAAATAAACACAACTTTAGATGACAAACGTATGTATTTTAATAAAATTTAAGAAAGAATAATGTTAGATTAATGTTTGTGTGTGGTAATATAGACGCGATTTCGGTTTTGGACTGGCAAAGCAGCTCAAGTGGCTGACTGCAGTGAAGCGGAAGTAAATGTATATTTGCCTGCTTTGGCAAGCTTCAATATATACATATGTATATATCATAGTGTGTGTGTGTGTGTGTGTGTCTGTATGCATATACTTACAAGAGACGAGTTAGTTTCACTAACCACAAAGTTTGTATGTATATACTAACATGTGTGTGTGTGTGTGGGTATTTTGTACATAAGTGCGCTAAGTGGGACGCCGTTACAGTTAGTTTCCTGCCATAAATCGTGGTCAGCAAACATGTCAGATTCAAGGATTCCTTTTTGCCATTGCCTGCGTCTAAGTGAGATGGTTAAGGCCGGCTGGATTGGTTGGCCCGGACCGCTGTTCAGTTTAGTTCGTCAGCTGGTGGTCAACTTTGAGGTCATTTGACGCCATTTAGCTGCGCTGCGACGATGGCGTCCATTCGGCTGACGAGTTTCTTGCAAACACTACTCAAACGAGCAAACAAATTTGGCACTTTCTTTGTGCACTCACACGCTGATATGGAAGAGACTTATGTAGACATTACTCCCTCCACACAGACATACAATTGATATAGATTTATAGACAGTCATATATATATAAATTAGTATATATACTTTAGCTAAGATAGACCGATGACAGTCCATAAAAAATAGAAATTTGTACTGGTTAAATTTTCAATACTCTTACCATTCCTTTACCGTTCAATGTTGTTGTTGTGTGTCCTGGTAACGACAGGAAAATTCATACAAAAATATGAAATATTAAACTTCCTGTTCGATGGTGAATTCGATTTTAATACGTATATTTCTTTATTACCCTGTTTCATGACTTAACCCCAAAATAAAAAATAGCATAACATGAAAATGTTTTTACATATTGGCATTTTTTTTTTTTTTTCTTGTTTTACACATTTATCAGTAGGTAGAACTTTTTTTGTTTTGTTTTAAAAAGTAAATAATATCATTTAAACTGGTCTCTCGTTGATCTTAATTTAATAATACATACACATGCACCTACACACAGTGTTTGTGTGTATTGAATCTACTTATGTGTGTGCATAAAGTGCGTATTCACTATTACATAGTGATTAGTTGGCATTGAAAAAAACAAATTATGATTATTTTTGGACTTCGAAATATGTATGTATGTATGTATGCATGTAGGTTTTGTAAATAACATTAATAACATTGCCGAGGCCAACAAACGTCACTAACTACATACATATGTGGCTGGTTCTCTGCAAGTGTTTAACAATCTCTAGGGTTATATGCTCTAAAAACTATGCTTTTATGCTGTGCGGTTTAATGTATCGCTCCGACTTCCCCTTTCTCTCTTTAATACATGGACACATCAGATAATATAGTTTTGATTTCAGTTGAGAGAATGATGCTGAGGTGGCTTTTTGTTTTTCTTTCAATTAAAGAATGTTGCCATTGTTTTATTTTATTTACCTATTTATAAATTATGAATTATGATTATTATCATTCAATTGTTATGCGAATAAAAAGGTAATACGAATGTATTTTTGTATACATAATGTATTTATGTAAATATATCTGGTCTACATTTTGCTTGAATCCTCCATCGAGTGGTTTAGGGTTTTTGGTTTTTTGGTTTAATGTATTTTTAATATAAATATGTAGAACATTAATTTTAAGGCAAAATCAAATCAACTTTGGGACATTGAATTCCCAGAATTCGTGGAATTCTTCATTACACTTAGGGCTAGAAATTCATGAAATTAGTTTTGTGTTAATCCATTAATTCTTTAACTATATCTTAAACGTATTTAAAGTATGTATGTGTTTGGTTGGTATCTATGGGATAATTGGTTAGTAAATTGTACGTTTATTTACTTTTGGTACTTAAGTTTATGGCATTGCAACCCTTTTCAAACTTATTATTATTGCACATCCCCCGGATGCCGGTTAAAGTTTTCCATATTCCATTTTTGGAGTTTATTTAATTTGGCTAAATCTCATTTTTGATTTAGTTATAATTTAGCCTCTATTCATATATGTATGTATTGCGTATCAAATGTTTGTTTGTTGACCGTTAAAATCAGCGCTCCATGAACTTCACTACACAACGGTTTGAGTTACTTAGCTAGAAATGAGTCTATCGATTTTTATTTACAAGTAAAAGAGTTCGGTCTCAGTCGCGGCACCTACCGTCATTTGACCCTAGAAACACTGACTACGGCCGGACGTGCACATCTGCTGCATGCTTCCCGTTCCAGTTCCTGTACTGCTGCTGCTGTTGTTGGTTGTCATAACCGCCGAACTTTGCGGCGATGCCGCGTCGTGTTTCTCAACCAATATAGCACCTTTTGCTGTTGGCTTCAAGGCATGCAACTTGGCGGCCAGAGCCATGGTGGGTTGACCCGGCGAGGCAGTCACCGTAATTGCTGGGATGTCCGGCTTGTTGCCGTTGGTGGGCGTGCCTGCGCGGCTATTCACACCGCCACCGGAATCTGGAGCGACGGAGCCAACTGCAGAGCCCATGGTGGCGGACAGAGGCAACATGTTGAAGCCAACATGAGGTGATGGCCGTACTGCTATTGCCATCGGTAGCGAGGCTTTGCGATTAAGCGAGTGTCATCCATAGAAATATTGGGCACTGCTGTCCGCCGACATTCCCCGTGCCAGGTTACGTGGCACTGTGCTGTCGTAGTAGACACTGCCGCCACCGCTGCCGCCGGCGACTCCTCCACTGCCCGATGTGGATGGTATGCCGGCCATTGAATGAGGACCCAGGCCCAAGGACGATGGCGGCGGCGATGCTGTGCTCATCATGCCCATGCTGGTCGGTATTAAGGTGCGACGAAGCGTGTGGTGATGTCCTGGTACCATAACGGTGCCGCTCAGATATGCCGGAGATACAGTGCTCAGACCAGAGGGGCCCAGCACATGAGGACCTGGGAACGTGAATGTGATTTTCGAATGCAAATGTTAAGAAAATCGGCAAAATTCTGACCGGCCAAAGGATCAGGGCATCCACCAAGCACACTCACACACTCCCAGTCACACTCTTGGCAATTGCTTTTGCTCTTTTGACGCGTTTACTTACCCATTGTCAGAGGACCGCTCATGGTAGGATGACCCATGCTGGTATAGATGTTGGCCTGAGAGGGTGGTGCCATCAGGACGGTTGTAGCTGAGGATGAAGGATGCGTATGTGGCTGACTGGAAGGTATGCCACCATAGCTGCAGTTGGGTGTCGGCGCGTACGTCATGTATGTCTTTTGTTTGTTAGCCCCAGTCACCAGTCGCCATTATGTGGCCCATGTGTAATGTTGACGATAAAAAGGCATAAAAAGGCAGAGAAGAAGAACCAGGGCAAGAGCATAGGTAAGTTACACGTTACGTTATTGTGTCATTAGACTTGCTTTTCGTATACACTTGATTTAATTAACAGGCTTAAACGATTAATAATTCATTACACACTTACTTCACTTCATTTAGTTAGTCACTGTGTTTATTATTCTATGCGAAAGTGTATACAGAGGTCGATATGCATATGTATTGCTGTTGTTGACTGAAAAAGCACCTTAGGCTTATGTCTGAACGTTGCAGTTGCTGTAATTTTAATTTTCAACTTTTCAACGAAAACCAAGCAAAGCAACCCCGTGTGTCGAGTGTATATACACACACACACACACACAAACACAGGGATCACATAGATGTGGAGAATGGGGCCTGGTTTCGTTGTTGTTTCTGCTCGTTTCCTTTTCAGTCCTCATGAAATAAACAAAGAGCGCAGAAATTGTTGCAACGAGCATTTGGAACAAGGCTGCTGGAAAATTCTACCTATCCAGTAGAAACACTGGGCCGTTGCAAGTACCTTAAAGAGTCATCGTTGTCGTTGTCGTTCAACCACCTGCCTCATGCCTCCTGCTTGCATTTTTTTTTTTCTTACAGCTTTTGTTTGCGTGAAATGGATTTAATGGCAAAGGAAAAGGCATTGCTTACTACTTTCTCTTTTTGCCCTTTTACTTTACAAAAGGATTGACTGACGCTTTCACTCGCCGTACTGGCAACAATAACAATAACAAGAACAAGGATTCCGCCTATCGCATTGCCAACAATGCATCGCTTTCTTCGACTTTTATACACTCCTGCTACAACTACTGCCACATTCCCCTGCCCCTCACATAATGCCGAGAGCAAGAACAATGAAATTTCCATAATTAGAAATGACTATTTACCTCAGACAATGGTCCAAAGCGAGACTCCTTAAGGGTTAGAGTGCCTGGCGGTTAGAACAGCTTTTGATTTAGCAAATTGCTCCAGGCTTGTGGGGTCAGTGCAAAAAACCAAAACAAGAAAAAAAAAAGGACTCAGGCAACTCAGAGAAAGCGTCATCCAAATCCCTAAAAGCCATTACAAAACACAATGAACATTTTATGTAAACTAAATATTTAGTAGAATTCTCAGAAATCATTTAGTAAAACTTTAAGTTGTAAGAGAACTTTACATTGGCCTAAAAATTATAGTGAAAGCCCAGTTTAAGCTCTCAAACAAATCATGTAGAAGCAGCCAATTAGTTCAATTAAATTGCTATTGATAAACTATCTTTTCCTAAGGCCTTTCATGTGCCATCTGACTACAATGCTGTATAGTGTGCAAATAATTGCCTAATCGCAATGACAATAGCCAAATTGGACACATGATTGGCTTGCCTGTGCCCCATGTTGTATATTAGAAGAGAGACAATAGGAATTTCACTCACCTCGTTGCGTGACGAAAGGCTGGGCAGGGGCATCGGACTTGTTAAGTCTATGTCAGCATCGATGTCAGAGATGTCGTCGGCAAAGGAGTCGGCTAGATGTGTTTCACCTGTTGCCGTTTGTTGAAACTTGCTGCTAGTTCCGGTTCCATTGCCACCATTGCCTCCGCCCCCGCTGCCGCCCCCTCCCCGATCAGCTTGAGTGTCACCGAAGCCTTTGCCAGTGCCACTGCCACTTGAGCTGCTATTTTTGCGTTCACCACGTCGTTTCTGCATTGTGAGGCGACCTATGATAAGCGTCAGGCACAGAAGAACTCCAGCAGTTACCGATATGATTAGGTAAAGGTAAAATTGTTCCTGGTTTTCTGTAAAAGCGAGACAGAGACAGAGAGAGAGAGAGAGAGAGAGAAAGAGAGAGGGAGTAATGAATGAATGACTGGAAAAATATACAAAAGCATTTTGCTGACAATGTTAGTTTACAGACTTGTGTGATTCACTCCACCATGCGAATCAGTTTAATGGGATCGCAGGAAAAATACAAACGCTTTTAGTTCAAGGCGTCTTAAAGTTTAAACCAGGTCTTTTTGTTAGGGTACAAAAATGAAATCAAAAAACTTTTTCCATGACGTGCAACACATGCAACTTTTTGGCTTGCCCCATGGCCGGTCTGTTATTGCCACTGACAGAGGTCAGCGGATTTTACCGGGGGTTCCTCTAGTCTGGCGGATGGGAGGCTCTATACGTGACTTGACCATTAAAGCGCGTTTGGGGTGTGTGTGTGTGTGTGTGTATATGCGAATGAAGAAAACTTTGATTATGTATAGTAGGTTGCAGATGAAGGCCACACAAAACGAATGGAACGGCCAAGAAGAAGCATGCCATCGGAAATGCCACTTGGGGCACTCGAACTTCAAACCTCAAACTCACTTCGTATGTGGATATAGGTGTGAAGCCAATTTGACAAGAAACCAACCACTTCGACACGTTCCCTGACGATATCTTCTTCGGTGCAATTCAATCCAATGGTACCCCAATCGTCGGCATCGATGCATTTGCGACGGTAATAGAAATTGCCCTCCTCGCCTGCAGGAGGCAACTCAGTATTAGTCGGTGTGGAATAAGAGTTAGGACCAACCTCAGAGCTCAACTCTGTGTGGCTCAGTGCTTCTGTCGTTGTTTCTGCCACCACCAATTCTTGGTTCAATGATGCTTTGATGCGATTTATAAGACGTACAGATGACTGAAGTCTCTCTGCGAAAGATGGCATTAGCGAGCATTATTTTATTGGCCCGAGAGAATATTTCTTTTTTTGAGGACACCATCTCAATGCTCAAAGGCAAAAAATACATAGAAGAAAGCGCAGCCAAGCGACGCCGTCATCTGGTATCCTTAAACGTGATATAGCGTCACTAATGTACAGCTTGAAAAATGGAACGTATGTATGGGTTTGGTGATGGCTTAAAAGCCACCAAACTCATTGGCTAATGAAGACGGATGGGTGAGCTGTTTAAATATTTATTTATACCATCCCATCCCATCCCATCCCAGTGGATGGGTCGTTCTAATGTTAACGCACTGACATCTAATGAAATAAAATAAAGGCGTGTTCTTTGCTTGTACTGCCGCAACTCGATTTATTCGTTTTGGGTTCTGGTAAAAAAAATAAACTACACAATAGCCCTTTGAAATGCAAATAGCCGGTGGTCCACACAAAAAAGAAAAAAAAACAACAACAACACAACAGCTGAAAAAGAATTCCACCCAATAAAGCTCTACGGCTTAGCTTACTATTCTGAATTTAATCGCATCTTTTATTCACTTACCCACAAGCGAACCATCGTTGCGTGAAAGAAGCGGCGGAAGCAGTGTGCTTGACGCTCCATCACCTGCCGCATTCCCGCCAAAGTCAAAGGGCATACCAACATTGGGAATGGCTCCCTGTAGCTTAGGTGCTGGCGGTATGGCCTCCGACTCCTTATAGAATTGGTCCTCATCGTACAGTTCATCCTGATCCATATCTAATTCGGACTGTTGTGGTTCATCCGATTCGGGTGCCGTTTCATAGCGATCCTTTAGCACTTTACGAGGAACTAAACGAGCAAAATATATGTATACATATATGTTGTATAGTCTATCTGTAGTCAGATTAAGTACTTACTGCATGTGTAGACGACCTTTAGATACATGCGCACATCGGTCTTGCAGGGACGACCAAAGGTGCCAGCATCCGCTGTCACCGAGCAACGTCTCCGACCATGACAGATTTGCATCACTGTTTCTGTGGCATAGGATACCAAACAAGCTGGAAAAGCAGTGAAGTGAAAGGAATAAAGTTAAATTGCAAAATGAATGGATGCCAGTCGTTTTATTCACTTACTTGGCTTGCTATTGTCCTCACTGACGCCCGGCGTGCTGCCCGTAACAGTGCCCGCACTCTGACCTCCGCATTGTACGCTCTCCCGTTCCGTGTGCCCAAAGGAAGCGCTATAGATAGCTATGCGGGAGTAGGGATTGCAAACCAGTGGCATAGTATCCTGCTCACAGGCCACTTTGCTGCGGAATTCATCTGGCGATGGCGATGGCAAGCCAAAGCAAGCATGCAAAAATGGAGGTCAATATAGTAAAAGTTTATATATGTATGTGGATATATCGGACGGCAACATATTTTTACTTTACAAACAAATACTTTGTAAATACAGAAAATATTTAATTAAATTCATCTGCACTCTGGCAAATTTGGTCTTGGCCAAAATAGCTAGATAATGGCATTAATCATAGATAACAAGTTTCTCAGTTATTTAAAGTGATTATTAAACATATTATTTTATGTACATATTTGTGAAGAGATTTTTCTTCCCATTTCAACATGTTTATGTTTTAGCACTTTAATCTATTATACACATTTTTGCCCCTTTGTTGTACTTTTCTGTTGCCTCGTCGTTTGGTTTAGCAAAAGAGCTAACAAAACGGGTAAATAAATTAATTGAAATAATGCTGAATACATTTCTCGTTGTAATCCGTTTAGGCTCTATGTATTTGCCCTCTTTTATTTCTATCCCCTACATCCATTCATATATCTGTCTCTGTTTTTGTGCTTGCTCTCACTAGCAAAGGGACTAACAATTGTGTGTGTGTGTGTGTGTTTGTGTGTGTGACGCAGTTGTTCTTTTTTTTTTTCTCTTTGTGCTTTCAGTGTAGTTTGCCAGCCATTTTTAAATATTATGTATACGCACAAATGTACATCGTCTGAGTGGAAATGGTGTGTGTGTGTGCGTGTGTGTGGGTGTGAGGAAGAGGGCTGAAGATGAACTTTAATAAATTTGGTAAATATTTACGTAACATGTTTACAGGCCTGGCCCTTTGGCCTTCATTGCCCTTGCTCTGCCCCTTACCAAGCGTCCCTTCCGGTCCACGTAGCGGCCAACACCAGGCCGACCTATGAGAAGCTGTGATTCTTTGCTCCTTTGGAGAGTGCACGTTTTATTACGGGGAAACGTGAGAAAAGTTGAAAATTGCCATATTTTTATGACCACAATGTGCCGCCTGCTTGCCTACAGTTGTCGGCATGGTCTCCTACCTCCATCTCTACGCCTCTTTTATACAACCAACGCCCACATTCTTGTCAGAGCTGAGTCTTTTTTTGGATGCCTAAGGCTAGGGCGTTGATGCTACTACTCTGTTCCCCTGATCCTTCTCTTCCTCTCTCTCTCTCTCTCTCTCGCTCTATCTCTCTATCTTTCTTTCTCTTTCTTTCCTTGTCTGGCGCTCTTGCACTGCCACGCACATAACCCGGCCGTAATATTTCAACGTTTTCCACTCGTACTTTGCAGTTTTATTACTTGTCGCTGGTGTCCATAATGAGCAAAAGATAACAGACAATTTAGAGAGAAAAAAAAGGCTCTCCTTAATTACATTACCTCCCGAAGCGGGGCACATCATTCGTCGCATGCCGCCGCCACCTTCTTTCTATCCCTCGGCACTCAACAAACATTCCAGCCAACGCCAACCCGCCAAGTACATAGCAAGGCAAACTAAGTACATGTGGCCTTTTTTTTAAACAATTTTTTTTTTCTTTTAGCCCAGTTCTGCATTTCCCTTTTCTAATTTGACTGGCGCGCGAGTTTTCTTTTTTTTTTTTTTTTTTCCATTTTCTCCTCCGCGAGCTCTCTCGACTCTGTTGTTGCTTTCGGCTTTGGAGTGTTTGTGCGCACTTTAACAAGATAACATCTGCCTCGCTTGACACAAAACAAAAAAAAAAAAAAACCAAACACACACAAAAGTAAAGAGAACGGGAAAAAAGCAAAAAAATTCGGATCTGGCGCAAATTACAAAAGAATTACATGCAATGCCAACTCTCCATCCCATTCCATTTGATTCCATCCCATGAAGCTGGCTAAACGTATTCGAATACAATCTCAAGGATATCTGCATTTATCGAAAATGCGCTTCTGAGAGAGCTCAAGCTGATGCTAAAGCGCATTAAGAACTCGTTTATAGCTTATACAACAAGGGGACCGAAAAAAAAAACAAGCAGACAGCCGAAGTGGGTGAGTGGGGGAGGAGGTGGCAGCTTCCATATTCCAGGTGACTACTGCCACTATTGGGAGGTAAGCATGTTCAACTTCTGCTCAAAATGTTCCATCATTCGCCGAGTGATTTAACACGAATTGCTTAGCGGATCGTAAATAATCGGGGGCCATTAGCCCTCTTGCCAATGGCAGCATTTGGCTGTTGCCTGTTCGCTACTGGTTTGCTGGCCGGGGCATGGAACTTTACAAAACTCACAGAACAAAACTATGCAAATAATTTAGCAAAAAGTTTACTCAACTATTTTTAGCAAGCGCAAAGCAAAAGCGCAGCTGCATTTTTCATTATGCTCTCAGTTGAATCGAATCTGCAGCTCAATCCACCTCCCACCGACATCTCCGGCTCATCGTCTCGTCACTCGGGGCCCTGGCTCCCTGGACTGAGCAAATGCAATCCTGGCAGTTGAAACTCTCATTAATTTTATTTGCAAACACCACCCCCGAAATACATACAATTACACAAACGCATGTACATCGCCAGTACAAATAACTAGACAGACAGACAGACAGACACACTGACTGACTGACTGTCATGTCAGGACATTCGAAGTGCATTTGGCAAACTAATTTCAAGTTGTTGATTACCAAAATTTTGACGAATTCAACAAAATGCAATTACTCCTATCTATAACGCAAATAGTTTACAAATAGTTCTCGAGTTTGACACGTAAAATCGAATGTCACTAAAATCAACAGAAGAGTGCCTTTAACACAAGGACCAGGAAAAGTGTGTGTGTGTGTGTGTATGTGGGTGGGTTTGATTTCTTCCTTTTGTTGCAAAACTAGTTAATTTATTAGAATTATCTTAATTGAAACTCACAGGAACGAGAAGACTGAAAAATATGTAAACAAAACATACACTTTTTTGTTGGTATTTAAATAATTGGCATTTTAATTGTTTGTATTTAAGCTAATTTCTGTTTGAGATTTAACTATTTATGGCTCATCGATATACACAAACAATCCGAAAATTATACAAACACATATATCGTGTCGTAGTTTTAATCTATTGACAAATAAGCACTTGGGCTTTCTCATAATTTCAATTTCAGGCAAATGTAGTGAACCATATTTATTGTTTGGAAATTATTCACAGTTCGTAACTTAAGTCACTGAACAGCATCTTTAGAGCTTTGAAAGTGCTTTAATTTAAATCTTTTAGTTAAATCATTATAATCCTTATAAACTGAGACTTTGCTTTGATTTTTGCACACCAGTGCGTATAATTAATAATTGTTCATTACACATACGTATCCTTTACACTATTATCCACCTTCTCTTCTTCTTAATCATGGTCAAGAAACTAATTTTTCACCCAAAAGGAAACAATCATAAAAGAGATATAAGGTTACCTCAGTCCTATTTTCTATCTCTCACAGTTCATTTTGTAAATTTGCCATAAAACATGAGTTTTTTCGATTACCCCAGGAAATTCATTAGTTATGAATAGACTGCCAATATGTATGTAACTATAGACTTTAGATAAAAGTATTTATGGCTACAGACTTTTCACTATGTGCTTTTCTCTTTTGCCATGTCTCGATACTCTCTGCACTTGCAGCAGACAGAACAAATTTGTTTGTTTGCTTAAAAACTTAAATTGATGTTTGCCACTTTTGCAGCTGGAAAATATTTATCTTTCCACAAAGCAAATAATATATTTCATGGGTGTCGCCGACGAGGAGCACAGCATGGACCTAGTGTGGGCAGGAAAACCTGGCAAGCTCACTTTGCTTTTGCCCCCGACACATTCCAATCGATTACTTTGGTAAGCGCACAAAGTGCATATGCACACATTGGTTACATGGGACTGAGGAGGAGAAGATGGTGATGATGATGGCGATGCTCCTAGAGATGTTGGCTGCAATAGTTACGGTTGGTTACGGCTTGGCATACTTACATGGACGGCATTTGTAGGCAATCTCGACGAATTTCCGTATGCCCGAACAGGGATCTCCGCTCGAATGCGTTTTGGAATTCGCGGCAAACTTGCAATGCCTCTTCTTCTGGCAGGCATCGACAACGGTCTGCAGCAATGCATACTGTAAGATGGCAGATAGATAGAATGGCATGAGAATAGATGTATGTACATATAGATACGTATATAAGTGTAGGCGGATAAAGAGCTTACAGAGAGAGAGAGAGAGAGAGAGAGAGAGTGGAGTAAGTGAGTTCGATGCGGCAATATTGGGCACAGCTGGTCGTGCGGCCGCATCTTCTTTGCCGTTGCTGGTGGCAATGGGGTAAATGGTCGCATGGCGATTGGCAGAAGGCGTCCCTGGAGCAAAGCCAAGCAAGTGGCAGTGGCAGTGGCACTAGCAGCAGCAGAAACAACGGCTCCACAACATGCCAGTAAATCTCTGCACTGCCGGCGAAACAAACGCCAGGCTCAGAGATTAAACTATATTTTATGCAATAACAATTCGACAGGCACAAACAGCAGCCATCGAGGCCAAAATGTGGCATATGTGTACGTGAAACGTACCCTGGTACCCGGGATGCAACTGCCTTTAGGCCAATGCCCGGGACCTCGGATTGGGACTGGGTCGCCTACGTTACGTAAAACAGTTGCGTTGCATTGCATAATCTGGCTATTGGAATATATTCGGATTTATGTATATACGAGTAATCACTGCTTCGGCCCAACATTGGGTAAGTGAATATTTATGCATTTGCTCCGGATTGTCACGCCAATTGATGTGCATTTAATTGCCTCGGGTGGCGATAAATGTGCAATTAAGAGGGTGGACAAGCCTCAAGCACCGGCCACAGATTCGTATTCAGCCAGACTCTATCTGCATAATGCGATAACTACTGTTTTCCCAATGACATTCACACCTTGGCCACAAAAGGAAGCTGATAATTTTCATTTGTGTAATTGACCTTAATTGCTAGAACAGGCAAATCTCGAAAAAACCATCAGGGGATGCAGTTGATTGGAAATTTTGCCAGTTGCCATCAGCAAACGGATTAAATCTTTGATAAATTGATAAAAATTTATTCCTATATACTCTTACATACATTAAACTTACTTATTTAACAGAAAGAGATATTCATTGCATATCAAGAAATCTCAAAATTAAGAATGAAAAGATAAATTGCATTTTGCATTTTGAATCAATTAACTCTATACTGGATTTGTTTTTCACACATTCACCCAGATTTGCGTAGATGCAATTCAACACGTAATTGCATTTTGTGGCCATCGATGCCTTTGCTGGCACCTGCTGCAAACGATGCACATGGAAAATCCTTGCTACAACTCGTGCCTCGTTTTGGGGCACGTGAGCTTAGTCTTGATATCTAATAATTTGTTTGCTCTGGCTCAATCTCGATGCACAAGAATGGAGAAGCGTATGGCTTACTCTCATGGTACGCGACACAAGCCCAAAATCCGGATCCGGACACGTATTTGGTAGACTATTCCTTGGCATTTTTGTATGTATTGTGAGCGAGTGAGTGAGTGAGCGAGTCAGTCAGTCAGTGAATTGTGTGCTCTTTCATATTCTGTAGACCACATGCCAATGTGGGCAAATTTGACTAAGCTGGCGTTAATGCCATGCGATTTAGAGAGGCCGTGTAGCCATAGTTCAAAGGCTATGCACCCGTAAAAATCCAGTTCCGGTTCATGTATGCTCCGGAAATGAAGCATGAGTGCTATTTCAGTTCACCCAGTTCCCTCTATACCCCATATATGTATGTTGGGCCCTTTTGTGTGCTGTTGATGTCCTAACCACATATCTCATACAACCGCAAAGATATTGACAGGAGCGTCGACTTCAAATTGATGTGCTTAATGAAACGCAACGAGGACACCAAACACACAAATTCATCACAGCTCGTCTTTGAGGGCTGTGCTTCAATGCGAAATTAACCACGACATTGATTGCAAATGAAACCGCTGCTTACCAAGGGCGAAATGACCTAATAAACGTGACAAATTGCGTCATATGCAAGCAATCTTCTTTGAGAGAACTCAAAGAAAGCTCTACACTAATGCTGGCAGTATAAGATAAAGGATATGCGAATTCATCAAACATTTTCATACAAAATTGCATACAAAAGGCATTCTACTTTCCTACATACTCACTTACTCTCTCTCTCTCTCTCTGTCTTTCTCTTTATAGATTGTATTGTGTATTTACTTCGATACTCATTTAATAACAATAAGTGATTGGCAAATCTATGCATATGGGAAATAATATTGATCGATTGTCATTATTTTCATTAGAAATCCATTTAGCTTGAGGCATGCGTGAATGGGTTTCGTATGTGTGTGTGTGTGTGTGTGTGTACATTGTACATGTAACATGTAAGTATAATCAAATGAAACAAAGAGTTTTGCCCCAGCTTATTGTCAAAGGACGCTTCAATAACTCCTTTCAAGACGAAACAACAAGGTATTTATCAATGTCCATTCGGTGTTTCATCTAACCTGGAAAAGGTTATTGTTGTTGTTGTTGTTATTGTCAGCCTTACGGGAGCCCTTTCGTTGATACTTGGAAATGGACTCTGTGGGCGCGCGCATTTTAAGCTCTGGCCGGACTTTGGTCCCTTGAAATTTCATTTGATTTATGCCTTCGCCTTGGCCAAAGTGAATCGAATCGATTTTTATTATGAATTATTGCTGTTTTTATGGCATCGTTCTACTTCACTGATTTATTTATACTGCCTCCTACTTCTCCTACGTCTCCACGTCCTCCTTCACCACCTTCTTCAACTTCGTATGTGTGAGTGGGCCATTTTATGGGATACGTGTGTGAATACGTCTTTGAATGCACGTTGTTGAATCGTGCGGAAAATGGGAAAAAAATAAAATTGGGCAAAAAAGGTAAGTTGATCGCCCCGCTCAAACCAACCGTTTTCGGCCTCAGTTCAAGTGCTAGCTAGCTTCGACGATGATTGCAAATCGGCTGCAGTAGGAGCTTACAGCACACACAAACACACACACACACACACAGAAGAACGGATAACCAATGTGTGGAGGCAAGGACATGTCCTTTCTTACACGAATGGCCATATAAACTAAGCCATGTCCACTCTCTCTCTTTTTTCTTTCTTGTTTGCCTCGTGACCGCTCTCGATGATGAGTGCGACGATGATGGAATTGCAATTATACTGATTCTGCTTACCTGTAATCCGCTTACGGTACACGTTTCCGGCGGTTTGACTTCGATTTCTGTGCCACTGTGGATGACAGCATCGCCGGCACTTCCGGTCGTGGTGAGGTCCTCTTGCGAGACCGGCGGACACAGGCTGTGGTCGGTTAAATCTGTTCAAGTGGACAAGAGCGCAATTTTGTTTTTGTAAACGTTTCGTCGTAGTCGATCCCGAATTGTGGACGAGTGTGAAGTGGCCAGAGCCATGGAGCGAAAAGGAGTGCCGAAGAGCAGATTGGAGTGGAGAGGAAGCCAAGTGGATACAAGTATGTACAATAATAGCAGCATTCAATGCAAACGCTTGTACGAAAACCCATTCCACAATACTCAGGGCACCAACTCGTCCTCTATCAGCCGATACTTGATATGGGCGGTAAGCATAGGATGAGCCGCTATCGTTGTTTTGTACCACACCAACGGAGAAGCGGACAAACAGACAGACAGACAGACAGGCGGACCATTGGATGGATATTGTATGGAGCATATAGGGAGACAAACATGTCCATGTTCTACCCACAAGCAAGTAAAAACACAATGCGCACAATCGACGCGTGTAACGGACAAACTTTAGCCAACAATCAATCAATTGAGACATTGCTGCCAAGCGGAGACCGTCCATTCGTTGTACTGTTGAATCCCTCGAAGCCTCCTCTCTATCCTTTCATTGTCCATTCAATCTGCTCCTCACACACTCCCATATATGTAGGTATGTATGTACGTGCTATCGAAACTTACCGCCCGCTCTGCCATACTGGGCCAACTCTATGGAAATACTCGTGCCGCGTGGACAGCTAAGTGACAGCTGCTCAGAATCGCATCCGGCGCGCTGGTACGTTCGTAAGGTGGCTGCAAGAAGAGCTGAAAGCAAACGGGCAAAAAGAAAAAAAAGAGAAGAAAGAAATAGAAGCGTTAATAGATGAAGGACATAGCAAAAGTTCAGAAAGAGAATCTCAAAAAATTGTATACGAGAACAGCAAGCAAATAAGAAGCCAAACCAAGTTGATGGACAACAAGAAGCCATCATAACCACAAACCCCAAGCAAGGTTCAACTGAAAGGCCACATCGGAAAGTATGAAAAAAGTACAAAAAGAAATGGAAGCTTTTTTTTTTTCCTTTTTTCCAATTTTCAATATAAATTTTCAACTTGCATATGCTGCATGAGTGAAACTATAGAATTACAAACTGAAAATATTGTACTTTGCACTCAACAAACTTTAAAGTACTTTTACCCCAAACTCAGAGTACACATCAAATGTAGTTGAAGTCTTTATTAAGAAGGCCATTGGTTGGTATGCCTAGAAAATGTTTGAGACTAAGTCAACACAGAATAGATGGAAAATGTATATGAAAAACATTTCATCATGATTTCATGGGTTAAATTTAATATTTTTTCATTTGTTTTCATGTTGATTGAATGGAAATAAATTAAATTTTCAAATGTTTCAAAAATTTTTCTAGGTCATTCTCGAAGATAGCAATCATGACCTTACCCAAATAAGTATATACAATATATATACATTTTACTCATTCACAGCAATACAATGAAGCAATTACTGTATTCGTTTATTTGTACAAACTGAATATTTTATGGGGGGAAATTGAAAGAGGGACATCAAGTCAGAGGTGTGTATATATACATATATATATGGAGATGGCATGGTATGGCATGGCATAGAAGAGATGCCATAGAATGGGAACGGGAATGGAATAGGATGGGCTAAGGTGAACAGAGGTAGGTAAGGTGCCTGATGTGATGTGGTAGTAGGAGGAATGCGTTCACAAGGCAAAGTAAATTCGATTTCCATTATGCAGTCGCTCAGTCTTCAAGTTAACTGACACTTGACACCTAAGCAAATTCAGACATTCAATTTCATGTGAAATTATTTCCGAACATTTTTTCTTGACGTACAAAAAAAAAAAAAAAAGGAAAAAAAGAGAAAAAATGGCTGCTATTTGTTTCGGTTTATTGTGCATTTCTCTTATCCACTTTACAGGCAACGTTGGAGCTGCTGATGCCAATGGGAGTCCCCCATGCTTCAGCCCCCAATCCCTCTCACTCTTGACGCCTCTGACTTCATTACCCAAATTGTTTAGGTGTGCGTGTATGGGATATGTCTGGGTGTGTGTAGGTATAACAAATATTGCACAATGGCTGCCACCGCGTCGTATGGATGTTGCTAGTCCGGAGGAGCATGTTAGAAAGAACGGGATGCTGAAAAACGCGAATTGTGGGTTGAGTGGGGGGGTGGGTGAGGGAGCTGCTTCTACATATAACATTTCTATTATTGAAAACCATTTTTCGGTGTGAAAACTCACAATGGAATTCAGCTTGAAATGTTTGGGAAATCCATTTGCCGACTACAACAACACGCGCCAATGGCACGGCGTGGTTAAACCACACATACATCTGTATATACCCATTGGAAGGAATAAATGTACAAATGTATATGCACGAGGTTTTTGTATGTATGAATATTTGCTTATACACTCCACTGAACTATTCCATATGCAATTTTATTGCTAAATTGAGAGAGACGTAAACAAGATAATGTGGAGGCCGTGGCAAGCCAAACGAAACCATTTTCCACAGGATCTGTGTATAACAGTTAACATATACAGATATATACATTCACGCATATGTCCTACGTACGTCTTTGTCCAAAAAAAAAAGAGCCAAAAAAGATGATTTTGAATTTGGTTTTGCTTTGGTTTTCGTTTGGGTTGGCTTGTGGTAATACGCAATGTTTCCATCACGGTTGGCAAAAGGGAAAAATACCCAAGATTGCCGCTAACCAAAAGCACTCTGGCCTCATTCGTTCATCCTTGGCGGGTCCTTGACAAGTGCTTCTCCAAACTCGAGCAGCATAAACGTGTATCTTCTGTCTCTCTCACTATGTGTGGGTGTGTGTAAACAATAATGGAAACAGTGAAAGATGAAATATGTAGTTACATATGTATCTATTTTTCATGCAAACAACATCCCACAAAGGAGATAAAATTTAGTTTTCCATACCACCCACATAAATCTGCAGAACTTCATCTGCAAGCACTGGCAATATTAATGAACAGTTATTACTGAGCCACATGAAAATTCGTTGGAGTTCTTTGTATATGTATGTGTCAAACAGAAATCAGAGCAGAATTCATGAAACATAATGAATCCATTGTGTGATGTATTTCTTGTCGGTTCATTTTGAATTATGTTTGCTGCATTGAATCCTTTATCCTATTAAATCGTGAAATAGCGTAACCAGTCTAATTATGTCAGTGCAAAAGAACTGAATTAAGCAGGAGGATTTATAAGTATAACAATTTTCAATGGAAGGAAGCAGTAGATGATCCAATTAATAGACATTATGATTTTCTTAGACAAAGAAATAAGTGCTGGATAAGGTATCGCATCTATTTTATACAAAATTCATGTAACAATAAAATTGGTCTCAAGATTATAACAGTTTATAAGTAGAACACGAGTAAGCTTATTTTATTGGATCTACTGGGGATTTGAAACCTTTTTTTTTGTTTTTTTCTGACAGCAGAATTATAATAATTGTAATTGCAGGCCATCACGTAGCGAAGGGATGTGATGGTAAGTACAAGGAAAACAACTCCCAGGTGCATTAAACGATGTAGGGACTGCACCTAGGTACAAGTACATGTGTGTGCGCTTATCAACCCATAAATCAGAGAAATTCGCAGGCTGCTTTCGTTTTTACGACCACTGTGCCACTCGACTCCAAGCCTCTAAGGTTCTTACCCGAGGCGGGCGGGCCTCGTGCCTCATACCATGCAAATTTATGCCACATAAAATGATAATAACTCTTTCACTTTTCATAATTTTGCCCAGCATTTACCTGTCTGTTTGCGCAGACAAACGCAAAGGTTGGTGGGGGTTGTGTATGCATGCGGCCGAGGAAACAAAAATGAAAAGAAGGATTTTGTAACCATGGAAAAACGTGGCAAGAGAACAACAATATTAACGACATAGCCCAGAGACTGCTTCAATAGGTCTTGTGTGGGGTATGTGTGTGTGGGTGGGTGTAAAGGGCGAACTAACAGTGCGAGTGTCGAGTCCCCACTCTTTCTTATCTTCATCTTTGCCTCCGCCTTTGCCTCCATCTTCGCCTTTGCCTTCGTGTACATCTCCATTTGTAGGGATGGGCACTCGTGTGCTCAGCATCCTGTCGCCTTCAGTTAAATTTTACAGCACATGCGAGACACTCAAAAGCATTGTGTATACACGCCGAGAACACGCGGAGACCGTAAACTCTGCGTCCTGCGACAGCCAAAGAGGATGAAGCGTTGGAGGAGATTAAAGCACATCTTAATATGAACTGACTTTTGTAAGCGGGCAAGAGACGGGCAAGCCGCGAGCGGTGAACCAAGCAAAAGTTAACTTGGCGTCACCAGATTGTATGTGTGTGTGTGTGTGTGTGTGTGTGGGGGGGAAAATGTTGGTTTAAAAAAAAAAAAGTGGACGTGGGAATTGCCAAGGATCTGGGGGCTGGTGGCAGGGGCTGCTGATGGGTTCCGAGTTGTTAGTTATTGTCGTTGCAGCACACGCTTTATCTATCCCGCGCGAGTAATGAAATCAAAAAACCGCAATTGAATATTTATTGCGGACTTGTGATGCGAAAAAATGGCAAATTACAGTTCCCTTTTAATCTGGATTTCGAAAGCGCGACAGCAATGCGGATCAGAGATTGCCGTCGTGCCTCCGTTTTATCCTTGCTGCTGTTGTCCTGGCGTGTGCACAACCGAAGATAAATTGCAGCTTAGGGCTGAACAATATTGAACATGTGCTCGGGTAAATCCGACACGACCTTGACGGTAATGACTGGCAACATTTGCTTCGCATTTGCTAGATGTGATGACAAAAAACCAGGACAACAACAAATAAAGTTCTCACTGATGATACTCATATGTGTTTGTGTGTGTGTGTGTGTTTGGGAGTGTGGGATGTCGATGTTGAATAAAAAGATTGAGAGTTCTCTATTAGCTTAAATCAGTACCAAGAGTTTCATCATAAATCAATCCTTTAGAAAATCCACTGAATAAAAAGATTGACAATCCATCTATAAGCTATCTACCTACTCTAAATAAATTTCACGCCAAAAAGGACTCTTCCTATTTATGGCTTAGGATAATTCGCAACACAAAAAGACGGAAAATGATTAAAAATTACATGTTCATTAAAGCTTTAGAATATTCATTAATGAGGTGATTTAATAGGAAGGTGGAGAAGATATTAATTTGTTGTGTGAAAAACAATTAAGATCCTTTGTGAAAAGGTGAGAAATATACCCTCTATGGGGGGGGGGGGCTTTAATTCTCCCCAAGTCAGCAGCTTAAGAGATGTTAGAATCAATATTGACACTTGAACAAATTTGTTTCTAACTAACCAAATAGATGAGAGATAATTAGAGTCTAATAATGTATAAATACAACATTCAGCACGATTATGTATTCTGATGTCGAAATTTTAGTTGCAAGAACGAAAATCAGTTTATCTAAATTAACATTTGACCATGGGAAAGACAAATTTCTACTGGATTACCCCCGATTTGTTTGGAGTCACTGCATAATTTACTATAATTCCTTGGCCCCCAGCTCACACTCTCCGCCTCCATAAAGAACAACTCCAACTATGACATGAGAATTGACAATATCTCTGAGAGTATTTTGGCTTGAATTCGTACATACATATAATCTCTTGGTTGTGGTGTGGCGTCCAGTTAATTAATCTTATTTAATTTATGAATGTTTGCCTTGGCTCCTCTATAAATCATTAATGATGAACATAAATATTTGGTTGCTGCTCTTGCTCTCAGTAAAACTTTGTCCGCTGTTAAGTTCATTTGGAACTGGAACTGGACAGTGGCAACAGCAGAAGAACGCTGACAGCATTCTTTGGGCCAAGGACAACGAAGAGGAGAAGGAGTGGGAATGGTAGTGGTCGGGCACAAACGCGGCATCTGGACAAGCACTTTGAGTGGGTATTTGTGCTTAATTATGATTTATACATAAATATTTGCCAGGACCCAATGAGGCGGCAAAATCGACCGATGAGTAAGGAAGGCATTCAATGGCTGGCATTTGGATTTGGTCTTTTCATTTTTTGTGCTTAAAGTTGGGGTTAGAATGATATCAGAGACTGAGTTGAAATTTTTCTGCATTGCTTCCCTACTCCACGAATAACCATGTATATTTCTAACTGAAAAGCGCCGCAGGAGCAGAGAATGAGAGAATGGGAGAGTTTGACTAGTGTAGAGAATGGGAGCAAATTTTTACATGTTTCTGCTACAGCCACTGCTGTTGATACCGCTGCTGTTGTCTGAAATCGTGAATAGCGAAAAAAAAAGAGAGATAGAGAGAGATGGAGAAAAAGAAAAAAAGAATAAAACAAAGCATTTACCCAAAGGATCAACTCGATAAATAACTTCCGGCATGACGGGCCGTGTCAGCAGGCACAAAACAACCAGCCACCAGGCGACTACTTTGCTCCAGCTACTCCAGGAACAGGGCCGGCACGGGCTGAATGAGTTGGAGCTTTGGCAGGAACAGGCAGACCAGGAGTGAGAGCAGTGCACGTGCCGCCATTTATGGGCCCGGGTCTCGGGTCCCTGCAGATGTTGTGCCAGCTCGGCCATTGCCATTGGCCACAGTTGCCGTTGCTCTTCTTGTTGTCGCTGTGGATGTGGCTAGTCCTGCTGTTGTTGTTGTTGTTGTTGTTGTCGTCGTTGCTTTACTTCACTTCCCTGGCCTGTGGCCAATGTTATCGTCGGTTAACGTCTGCTGCGGCTGCTGCTGCTGCTGCTGCTGCCGTTTGCCGTTGCCTTCGCCTGTTACTGTTGCTGATGATTTGATGTTCTTTATGACCGTTTTTATTGTGCTCTTTCAGATTTGGCCATTTGTATACTTATTTTGAATTTTCATATTTATTGTTATCATCAACGGCGTCGAATGCGTTGCCCACTGCCAATATATTCATATTTATATTCATGGCCCTGGCTCTGACGTTAGCCGCTTATCCTGTATTAGCTGAACAGTACACACATACACACACACACTCACTCAAACACTCTCACACACACGCACACATGTATCCCATAGATACACTTTGTTTTATGCTTGTCCAGCACTTATGTATATGCTTGTATGTATGTATATATATATATACATATACATATGCCCCGTTTTATGTGCTTGGTTTTTCCGCTTTTCATTCGCTTTTCGGCTCCATATTTGTCATTTGCACTTGCAACATTTCGCTCTTTTTTCCAAGCTCGTTTGTCTTTTCTTCCCGGATTTTCGCTCGTCCAATTTATTTTCTTTTTATTTCTCGTTTATACTTTTTTTTTGGGTTTGGTTTTTGTTTCTTTTTTTAAATACACTGTTGCTGCTGCTGCCTGCAGTTTTTATTTCTGGAAGCAAAACAATTAATTATTTTTCACACTCGCTTTTTGCACTTTTGTTATTTTTTCTGATGGTCTCTTATTAAATAAAGCAGACACGAACACGGACACTCGCACACACATACACGTACACAGTGAGTGAGACAAAACAATTCATTACGCGACGCTGTTAACTCGATTATTTAATAATAATAAAAAAAAAAATAAAAAAAAAACAGAAATGGAATACAAATGGCAACTCGTTGTTGCTCGTTCGGACCGTTTTTTATTTGCTTAATGACGCTGGAAATTATAGCATTATTTATTTTTGCATTTTTCGACCGGCATCTTAATTGGGTTTGATGTTTCTTTATTGAATTTCAAATTAATTTTAAATTAAAGCAAATTCGCCACTGAAATCACATTTAATTAGTTCGGTTAACAATTTGAAAAACTTTATATATATATTTTTCCCTACAATAACTCTCAAACTCCAGCATATAAACCCACCTACATACACACACACACACACACACAGATATAAATAACAACTTATTGGATGGGGATTATCGGCATAATCTCCGCCATTAGTTGTTGGCTTTTTTATTGTTTTGTATCGGTTACCCCAAAGGGTTTATTTTGTCATCAAATTGTGCAATTCAAGTTGAATTGTTTAAGCCCTTGAACACTTTGTACGAGTAATTAGCAGCCTGCCGAAACCGAAATCGAACCCAAACCATTTCAACCTAATTCTGTGAATCGAAACTGAAATGTTATTTTCCATTGCTCTCTTCGTATTCTGGTGTTGGCCCTTTTGGCAATGGTAGAACGGAAAAATTTACAAAGTATAGCGGATGCTTGTAATTTAATTAAGTAAAGGAAACAAATGTTTCTTAATTGATGCCTTTGGGAGCATTGCTTGACAAAGATGGAATTATAAAAAACAGATTAAGCAAGTTCTATCAGATCAAAGAGATGCTAAAATGTTTCTCGCTTGTGTTGGATCAGTTCCATTGAGCTTAATTAGTACTGAAAAATCGATCAGGTCTTTACAGATGTGTAATTCATTTCAAAAGAAGTTCAATTAAAAAGAAAATACATTTTCCAAGATATTTATTTATTTAATATAAAAATACGATATGGCTAGATCGTCCTTAAGCTAAGGAAACTTTCTAAAAAATATATTGCCTTGAATATCTTTATGTTTGTCTATATTGCTCCTTGTATGCTTTTTCATTTACGCAATTTAGAAAGTTTCAGCTTTCTCAAGTTTGTATTTTTAAACTATAAAAAATGTGAATTTATAGTGATGCAACGTTTTTCTTTAGAAATTTGCCAGAGGGTTATACATACATACATATACATGTACATATGTACATATATGGTATGTATTCAATATTTCTTATTAAATTTGAGACGAAGACGAAGACCAAGACGAAGACCGAGGCCGAAACCGACACGGACACCCGGGCTAGAGGCTACTCTAAAGCTAGCCAGATTAAAAGTACACAAAAAGTATCAATTGTGTTCATTTATCCATGAAATTCAAACATTTATGTATGTGCGCCAAGCCATGCAGTCTCGTCAGCTTTGGCATCTGAGAAAAGTATGGAGTGGGTGACGGATGAGTAATGAATAAGGGGGGGGATGGATGGGTGGACACACATCAAACACTCAAACTCGGACAAGCGGCGATAGGCAAAAAGTTGGGTCGTCCGTTTGGTTAATGGATGGGCAGCCAAGTTGAGGTTTTTTGTAAAGTCAGTGAAAGTTGCGGCTAGTTTGACAAAACATTCATTAACTGACACTTGCGGATGGTCCGGACACCAGGGCTGGGTTTGGTTTAAATGTAGGTTTGGGGGTTTACCATAAGCCGAAGGGACAAACTGATGAAAGCCAAACATATGGAAAGGGTAGCAAGAATTTGAGCTTGGATCTGAATATAATGCGTGCAGAGACCAAACAATCCCTTGTTATCCTTGGAGTTATGAGCACGTCAGCTTGATGCTCTTACTTGCGCACACATACAAAAATACGCAACATTTATACTTATATATATGTATATACATCTACGTATACATTTATACATATACATATGTATGTATGTTTGCTTAGCTGTCCTCTTTTGGGTGAAAAATGCTCCTTTATGTTGGCTTAATGTATTTCTTAGCGTTTCCTTATTGTTCGCTCACAAGAAAGCCAAAAACCGCAAACTTTCAAAGGCAAACTTCATATTTTGCAAACTGTGCGGAAAGAGTCCCCTCTGGCTGGGTAAGTGCTGGTAAGCAAATGTTTCACCCAGACCCGTTTCACTCTCCAGCCCCCACCAGCTCCATCTGCAATCTCCTCCTTAGCCACACAGCTGCAGCACTAGCACTGCCCCGTCAGCAGTGACACCATTTCACTCCCTGCACAGTGGGCATAAATTACAAAATATGCAAAATGCACTCTTCTGTAGATTAACATAACTATTTTTGCAATTTTTGGCTTGATTTCTAACAAAAGTTTAAGACTCAAATCCTCTGAATAGTATTGCATCGTGTAAGATGTTTGAATTTAAGCGATTTCATTATAGAATTTCAAATTTCGGCATTCTCCACTGTCTTGAGCAGCATTCACCATCCTGCCGGATACGTTCTCGTCAATTTTGGGAGATGCCTTGCCTCGCTCCTTTTGCTTTGCTCTATCTGTCAGATACCGGCATGCCGTCATTGGTTTCTTAGTTACTGTTTCCACTACTATTGCAGTGTAGTAGTTGCTGTTGTTGTTGTTTTTGTTGCCACTGCCACTCATGATGATGAACTTTTTGGCAAAAGTTTGGTTTATGGCTTTTACTTGCTTTGCCCCCTTTTTGCAAGAAAAATTAATATGTGAGATATTTTAGCTTTTGCTTTAATCGGTCCGAAGAACGCTCATGGGAGTCTTATACGGAGCAGTATCCGCAATCCGCAATCCACAATCTCAATCCCCCATTCTTCTTAGTCTCATTCTCGTCTTTATCCTCTTTGCTGCTAGTGGGATGTGTTCAAGTGTGCCATGCACAACGCTCTCCAGCTCAAGTTTCAGCCATAGCCATCATAGCCACAAAGGTGAGGTGTAGAGAGACTGCTCCAAAACTCTTCGAGCTGCGATTGAGTGCTCCACTCGAACGCTGGCCAGGCTAGTGGATGTGTTTGCTTGAGTGTGTGTGTGTGTGTGTGTGTGTGTGTGGGGCAGGGGTTGGATGGCTTTCCTTTGCCGAGCTCTTATGTTAGTTTTTCGCATTATCAAGTCGTGTTTCATTTGCGGATTTGCCAACAGTTATTTATTTGAATTTATTTAAGCGTAAAGCTGCGTCCATAATTTTCTCAACTTTTGTGCTCTGTTCAATTTGGCGGAAAATTGAAATCATATTGAAATTTGACGGTCGCAAAATACATACATATATACAATATAACCATCGCCATCAGAATTCGGTACCGCAATTGCCTAGGCTATGGCTTGCTGGCCGTGTGGCTAAAATTTGCCCGATTATTATTTCTTTTTTTTTTTTTTTTGTTGGGTTGGGATGCGCAAACAAATCGCATGAAAATGAAATCAATTTCAATACACATCGAATTATGAAATTGTCTAACGCAAAAATAGCAAATCATTTCCACTCCTCTTCCTCCTCAGAGGCCACCCCTCTCGATGCTTCAGTCTCAAATGGCCTCAACATTTTTGGTTTTTGCCTATCGGCTCAATAATTTGGCAAATTGTTTGATTTGGCAAACCGCAAATTTGAATTCAAGTCAATGTTTCTTCTACATCTATACAAATGCAGACCAGGACAATATTTACTGTGTTTTTTTTTTTTTGCCCCCTCATCATTTTGCAAGAATAGCAGGATGAAAGGTAGTAAGTTAATATCAGACCAGATGGCAGGTAATATGCAATCAAAAGACCCAACTAAATTGCCCTCCAGCTGCAGCATTTGAGAAACGGCAACCAGTTTGAAAACAAGATAGAGTTCCCCATTTCCACTCACACAAACACAAATAAACAGGATAACAGAGGTGTTTCAACCTTTCTACTAAGTCATAGTACTATGGTGTAGTTCGTGTTGAATAGATGGATTTATTTTGAATGCCAAAAGAAAAGAAACATTTACAACTTCGTAACACAAAAAGATTCATATTCATTTTTTTGGTGATTGATAGCACAAATATTATAATTCTTAACCCATACCTGCTAAGCCGTTTTTGAGAAGATAAATGCATGCCAAGGATATTCTCTGGCACAGCTGTCAGACTAAGATGGAGTTGGTTGGGTCGAAGAGTTGGAGCAAAATCAAAGCCATAACCTCTGAAAACTAGAGGTCGTTGTGATGGCTTGTGCGAAAGGGTTTTTTGAGAGTCGCTGGCAGGCTGACAAGAGATCCATGGCAGAGGGGGAGGTTGGTTTTTGGCATGGCCCGGCACGGTAAATATTTATTAGCTCAATAATTTGGCAACATTTCTTCAGGATAAATGTGCAAATCCCCGAGTCATAAATTATTTGTAGCCATATTCCTAAATTTTATTAAATAAATAAAAAAACAACAACACGACGACCAAAAAACCAAACACCAGCCAAATGCATGTGACTATGAGTATATGTATATGTATATGTGTGTGTGTGTGTGTGAAGAGTGGGAGTAGGTAAGTTGGCAGGCGGTTGTTTTATTGGAGGGACACGGAAACATAACAAAAACTTGTTGAAAAATTTACGAGCTTAGCAGCATCAAAGACCGAATGAGACACAGAGAAGCTGTAGCTCTGTGGCTCAGCCTGTTTGGCCGCTGGTCACGTTCCGGACACCGGCATCGTCCACGGGGTGTTGGGTGCAGGGACGGGGTTCGAGAAGGACACGAACGTGTTTATTTATGTCCTGCCTACCGCTGAAAAGTTTAGTCGTTGTACGTGTCAAAAACTTTTGACAGTGCAATGCCTTTGCGACTTAGCAGCAGTCAGCAGCTGGCGCCATCCTTGTTGCAGTGTGTGTGGGATCGGAAGCGGTATTGGGGGCCACGAACTAGGACCCCAGCTGTGTATGTAGAGCAATTGAATCGAAGAAATTGCTCTGGAATATTACGGGGGGTGGGGGCTCTCTGGACTCTGGTCCAGAAAAGTTAAGACACTTTGAGTAATTTGGTTAGCGAGTCTCGTACAACTTCATTCGGTAAGTAGAATTTTTTATTAAATAATGTCTAACACATGCGCTTGGGCTAGGGCAAGAAAAACCAAAGAAAAAAAAAAGAAGGAAAAAGAAAAACATCATCAACACAACAACAAAAACAACAACCACAACAGACAGAACTGGCAAAACAAGCAAGATGGCAAAAGCATGAGAATCCCATCTCCATCGTCTAAATAATTGATACGGGTTCGGTCAAATCACGGACCATGTGCGATATGTGACTCTCTACATCAGGAATATTAAATGTCGCCAAGTTAAAGCAAACATCCCATTGGAGAGTTTCATTTCAGATGCTTTAAGAATCCAAAACTGACCGCAACAAAAATTTTCCTTCTGGCCTCCTTTCTCTCTATGCTTGTGCAAAACCCTAATATTCGAAATGTGTCAAGGAAAGAAAGCAATTGGTGGAAAAGCCTTTGCGAAGAAACTTTTATTTCCAAACTTGCTGTATGTGTCAATATTTCATTCACTTTTCATTTAGAAATGGCCATTCGAATTTTGTAATTACTTTTTATGCCAATGAAATTTATTGACAATGTTTCATTCACTAACACCCACCGACCTAAAAAGCCCAACTAAAACTCCTCCATTCGAACCATTCGAATTTCATTTATAGCGAATCAGAGCTGCTAAAATGTCACACAACAGAGTAAGCACACAATGGACGGTTGTTGGATTTTAATTAAATAGTTCGAAAGCACACAACACATTTCATATGCAAAATTTAGATGGTTAGCAAACATACGTATATTATTGTATATACTATATATGTATGTATATATAAATGTTGTTTGTAGTTATTAATAAATCATAATTCAGAATATATAACAAAGTTGTTGTTTGAATGCTTTCTCTCTTTTTTTTTTTTGGCGAAACAAAAGTTGTATTGGTAATGGCCCGACACATGTTCATTGAATATTTAAAAACAAAATATACAGAATAAGTGTTGCATGGTGTTTGAAATACATTGTTTGTGGCCACTTGGAATAATTGCTTTCAGAAACCAAATGTTTTGGTAAACTTTAAATTGTCTAAACATAAAAATTCATAGCCTTAATGGTCTGCTAGGTTCTTAAATGAAATTGCCAATGACGATTACTTGGATTTTTCATGAAAAGTTAAAACTAAAACACAAATTCCAAGTGTTGTGTGCAGAGAAAGAAACATGGTCAGGCTACTGATCCAGAATGATCCTTTCTTTTTATATTGAATATGCTTTCTTTTTTACCTTTGGATTTCAATTTTTCATTCTAGATTGAAATATAAAAGCCCTTTGTTGTACTTTTGGTCTTAGTTATTGAAAATTATTCCCATTTTTTATTCCACCAATTCTTACAAACTATCTAAAGAATTAATTAAACGATGGTAAAATCTTTTCAGTACTATGTTAATATTTGTATTGCAAAGTAGAATTCGATACTCAACAAAAGCTGATGCTATCCGGCTGGAAAGTGATTTTCGTGTTTATTGTAAAGGAAAATGAACTTTCCAAAGGTTCAATCACTCGCTGGCATGCGAAGAATCGACTGTTTTGTAGTGGCTCAACAATGGACCGTTTTATTAAAGGACCTTAAATGCATATTAAAGTGTGTCGGTGTATGGCTTTGTGTGTGTGTGTGTGTGTGTGTGTCGGTGTGTAGTGTGCGTGTGTTGGGAAAAATGGGGGGCAACACTGAATGTTAGGTAGAACAAAATGGTTTGGGGTATCACTGGCGAAAAAAGCAACAAAAAAAGAAACACATATTTTCCAATTTACGATTTGAGCAGCGTAAACATGGACGGAGCTCAGACACACACACACACGCATTCAGGGCGCAAAGGATATGGCAACGGTAAAAGGAAGAAAGCTTTGAATGCGGCAAGCAATGGCGAAAAAGGGGTGAATTGAGGGGGGTTGTGCTGCGGACGTTGCGCAGATGCGTGAAATGACGAAAGAACAAAGAAATGCCAGTAGAGTCTGAGACGGCTGGCTCGAGTCGAAGTGGAAACAGCAGCCGGAGCAGGAGCAGGAGCAGCAGCAAGAGACGGAGCGTTCGGTTCCAAAGGATGCCAGCGCCGATGACGACGTGGACGGTAAAATGTTGGCTCTGGTGAAGGCAATAAAATGAAATTACAACTTAATTGTCATAAATAATTCAGGAGATTCCTTTGCCAGCCACGCAAGAGTCGAAAACTCTCGACGCTGCGAGGAAAATCAGAGCGCAGGGCAAAAAACCGGCTCCCCTTCCACTGTCCATACCCCGCCATTACCACCACCTTGCTAACCATTTGCTACAGTTGGGTTCCAGTTTGCCTCTTCCTCCGCGGACGCGTAGCTTAACGAACTTTCTGCCTTTTTTTTTCGTTGCTGCTGCTTTAAAGCAGAAACGGCTTCAAGGAGAAGAAATCGGTTCACAGCAGATGCAGGAGCAATATTGCGTGTTTCATTATTAACAAAGTTAATCCCCTGACCTAGTTAAGTCGAATCAGAGGCAAACACACACACACACACACACACTCAGACACTCACAACAAATACAACAAAGAGGAAAGCACACACAGATGCTTATAAACATAAGTATTCGTATGAGGCGTTAATAAAAAATTAGAGAAGCGCCAAAAATAAATAGCTGATTACAGCAAATATCGGTGTTCCGGGCAAAAGTCAAGTGGAATTGTTTTTATTTAATTCCGGCTTATTATTTTGTTATACCTTGAGTGTTTGCAGATCCAGTCCCCTTTTGTGTAAATTGAGGCAACTCCATCTTCAACTACAGTCTATCCTGAGAAACAATGGGAAATTTATGACCTAGTCATATTAAAAATATTTATTGACCCATTAATCTAGCTAAAGGATTTTCATTAAGGCAGAACTATCGTAAATCTGTGCTAACTTAGACATACTGCCAAGGTCATAAACTAACTAATTAAACTGACGAAATTGCATCTAAAGTTATTGATTGTTTTCGATTTAAACGAATTTCATTAGCTAAAAGCATAAATGCAAATAAAAATGTATTTTAACGATGTCTTTACTTGATATCTTTTGAAAATATCTAAATATCAAATAATTTCACGTTATACATTGAAATATGTTTCTGGTTTTTTGAGAACTGTTAAGAATTAACAATTAATAAACACAGATTCATTTAATCAAATATATATATGTAAATCTTAAAAAATCCTTTTGTAAAAAAAACTTTTATAATAATACAAAATCTGCTACGGAATTTCAAGAGAAACATTATGAATAATTTTGAGGTTTTTAATATTCTTTCTATTGCTAAACTGACCTAAATTCTACAATTTTAAATCGAATATGAAGAATTTTTATGTGAAATATGAGGAATCAGTCCCATTGTGCGATAACAAAAAGGCGGATGCGATGTAAACAAAAAGCAAATAATAGTAAATTAGCAAAATGACAAAAGTTGCTCGACAGACCCACACAACTCGACCCCGGAGCTCGTCTTTCACATGCTTGTTGGTTCTTCGTTGTAGGCCTCGCAATTTTAAGGGGTCTGATTGCCAGTTAAGAATGTGCAAACAAAAAAACAAACAAACCGACGCGACGTCGTGGACTGATTGTGGGACGACTGTCAACCAGACCCCCGGGCTAAAGGAACGTGGCCCAACAAGAGGGATATGAGGCAAAAGAAAGTGCTTACGAAAACACAAAAGTAAAACATGTGTTCGATGTGGTTCGTGAAGGGACAAGAATATTGAGGGGATCAGAGACAAGGACATGGACTTGGACTTGGACCTTCTTTCCACCATACTGCTGCTGCTGACAAAGAACATAATAATTTTGGTCCCTTTGCCAATAAATCGCTTTGGGATTGTGAACGGTGTGCCTTTAAAAAGCAACACTCTGTTGAACAAACAATCAAACAATTTATTTTAGTTTAATAATAATAATAATAAATGCTGCAAAATGACGAAAAACTGCACGGCAAGTGGAAACCAAAAACATGTGCGAGTGTGCTAGTCAGCAAATGAAGGAGGATTCGAGGATGTTTAAAACAGCCTTTGGGTATGGGGAGGGGGTCTTTGCCTCATTGGCAATGCCGAATATTGAAAATAGTCGATACTGTAGGTTGCTTTAAATCAACAAAAACAAAAAAAAGTAACCCTCCGAAAAAACACAAAAGGTCGTATACATACATATGTATGTACATTTATGTAAATACATATATATATATGTATACATGTTCGTCCAACCGCTCAGTAGCTGCTTGTCTGAAATATTGTACTCGTAGTTTATTAAAATGTGTGTAAAATTGTACAAACATCAAAAAAGAGAACAAGGCAAAATGCTCCATTCGATTTTAAGTTAATAAAAATTTTAACACAAAATTGATTTTTATTTGCCCAACTTCCGCACTGAACGAAAGTTGACAATACCCCGCCCCGGCCTCCGTTCCCCGCCCCGTCCTTTTTGCCTAAAAAATTTACTGTCCGTACTCTGCAAATTATTCGAATCAGTGGAGAAAAGCTTGGTGATTGATTGGTCGGGCGAATTGGTTGCCAGTCGGTCCATGGGGAGATGGTTTTTCTATTTTGTTTTTCTGTTCCTTTTGATATATTTTGTTTTGGTGTCGTGAAATCCATTCTTATACCCAATGATGCGGTTTGAGGATCTGCTCGTAACCATAACCGCTGTGCTATCAATACCAAAAAAAAATAACAAAAGGTTTCCAAATTGTCAAGCAAAGTAAGTACATCAATTTGGTTCTGTGTGGGTTGAAAAAACATTCTGCATAAAACAGCTTGGCAAAACAATTTAAAGCCATTGGCATTAAAGTTTTCAATTCAGTTAAAACGCATAAAGTTAGAAATATGTGCATTCCATATATTTCCATTTAAAATGTGCATTTTGTTGCTGGCAACTGTTATTGCCATAGGGGTCCATTGGACTAATTGAGCACCACCAACAATGTAGGGATGAAATTTCAACCAGGCATTTTTCCTCTATCTTTTTTTTTTACATGTGCATTTGATGTGTGTGTTGGTTTGGCTTCAATTTTTTTTTTCTCCAGTTTTATACAAATTGAAACTGATGAATTGGCTTCTAAAGCGACCATTGAAATATTCCGCTGAATTGCCTGAAGAAGATTTGCAGCCTCAGGCTGCATCTAGACACATACATGTGTATATGTGGATTTCTTTTTCTACCCTACTTCTTCTATGGCTCGCTTCTTTGGGGTACAGTAGATTTTTGCATTCTCCTTTCATGCATAGCAGAGGCTCAGAGTTTCTGCTCTTTGTATACGGTCCTCGTACTCGTTCATCCAGCTCTGATGCTATTAGAAGCTCTTATCTATTGTTGCAGCCATTTTGAATAATTGAAAAGTGCTTATAAGTTTTTTTTTTCCACTTTTTTCCATCATTGAATAGAGGCTTTAACCGAAGTATGTACTTCTGAGTAGACAAAAGCTATTATAGTGTGCATGATGTTGGTTTTTGTTGGTGTTACTGACTCAGCTATAAGAAAATTTGCCCGAATGTGGTCATGGATCGCTTAGGAAAGTTTGTGTGGAGAAGCGTGTAATAATTAACTTAAACTTTGCGGGAATCTAACCGAGTAATTAAGTCCAACTGAGATTCCGGCTGAGATGTTACCAGCAACTGCTGTTGCCGCCAACATCATCATCCCCCAGAAAAACCCATTTTTGGCCCACTTTCCGGTTTCTTCTTCCTCATCTGGCAGGATAAACTTGCGATAATTTAATTACACGGCCAACGCGGAAAACTGAAGCCAAAGCTGCGCTGCGTTGAGCTGAGCCACAATTTTTGGGGGCTATGGTGAAGGTGACGGTGACAAGGACAAGACTGAGTGGTGCGGTTGCTGTCGCTGTAAGTGGCAGCAATGTAAATTACGCGTATTAATATCAATTTATAATCCGAATCCAAAACCAAATGAAAAAAAAAATAAGAAAAGGAAAAATAGAAGCATTTCTGCATAGTCAGGACTGGGGACGTTGACGATGATGCGGCAAATCCGTGATAAATCCTTAAAAATTACTTTTAATTTCGAGACGAAGAATGCAAAGCCTTGAATTGATGCCGATGCCGATGCCGTTGCCGTTGGCATTGCCGCATCCCCAACTGGCCTCAACTGGCTGCAGTGCGACACAGGAGATAGAAGGATGGTATTGAAGTCATTGACTTTGCTCTTGCTATCTTGCTGCTAGTCTACTTTGAGTGCTACTCCTAGGGCCGCATCTAGATTAAAATAAGTCGAGCGATGAAAATAGATTACGCGCGTATTTTGCGAATGCTGCGGCCAGACCCCCAGACTTTCCCAGACCCAAAAGCGATAAACTACGTACAGAAAAGCCAGAGCAAAGATAGAGGGGATGTGGAATGGAATGGAATGGAGATGAGAACGAGATGGAGAGGCGCCATCGTAGCTGTCTTGGTTTTCGTAGAGGCGTGAAAAAAATCCCGCCAATTTAATTTGAGTTTTCCGTTGTCTGTGACGTCCGTGCGTCCCTTTTTTTTTTTGTTTGATTAGTCGATTTTGTGGACTTTGGCGCTAATTGTGCGCGCTGATGATGAATCGTTTCTTTGTGTGTGTGTGTGTGTGTGAGAGTGTATAAATCCTGCCAATACGGACAAACGCACACACACACATACCCTATACATATATAGGGTTTTTCACGTATTTGTAATTTGTATGTATGACACATTCACAGGAAGAGAGTATGAGATCCAAAGGGATCCAAAACCCAGCATCAGACCCAAGCGGTTGCCTCCGCTTATGCTAATGAATTCGAGTTGGCAACACACATACACACTCCCGCACACTTGAACACTCTGTTGCCGTTATTTTTGCAATATTTGCATAATTGCTTTTGTTGCTTTCATTTTGTCGGCTTTGGCTTTGGTATGGCGTTTGGCGCTTCGCGTACTCAAATATTTGCACAGGCCTCCTCCGTTTGGCGTACAATTTTTGGCCAATTTCACAAGTTGCAGTCGCAAACGATGCACACACACACACATTTCACCCACATGGCCTCCCACAGACCCACCTACCCACACACACACACACATACAAACTCTTATGCACACACACAAACAGAGACAGAGATATTCACGGCTCGAGCATTAACATATTCTAATTAGCAAGTTTGCCGTTTGCCGTTGGCCGGTCGGCAATTTTATACGCATTGACACAAAACGCTAGTACCCAGATATAGCGACTTAAAATATAGAGATGGGCATAAAATGATGAGAGACCACCGCAATGTGATCAGAATTGAGGGGCGGGGACTGCTGACTACTACTAGATCTCCGCTATATAATTTAGCACTCTGCTTTTTGGCGTTCTACTTTTTGCAAATACGCGACCGCAGTGCTTTTGTTGCCAAAAATGAACAAATAAAAAACTAGTCCGAACAAGAGCGGCAACGACTTCTGGCGCGCGGCCTTCGAACGTGTCAACAGCATCTGCGGTGACGGTGTCTGTGATGGGATGCGATGCGCTGATGCTGATGTCACGCCAACGGAAACACTCACAACACACACACACACACACACGGCGAACGATGGTGAGGGTGTTGGACACCCCTAAGAAAATATGAACTAACACATTTATGCTATCCGTTAACCGATGCCGATGTCAACGTATCCACTGGGCCCGAAAGACTGTCGAGCTCGGGCCACCGAATGGCATTACGAACTCATATGTCCCTTAGCAATGTTGCTGGCAACATGTTGCTAAGGGAAAATCAAGAGGAAATGTGGGGGAAAACTAAGTTGCTAGAGAGACCTCAAAAGAGAGAGAGAGAAAGAGAGAGAGAGAGAGTGCATTGTTCGCTCTACTATACGCATACGCAAATGCGCAACACATGAAACACTCCAACCGACCGGCCGCGGGTCATTGTTAGTTGCCAACGTTTTACTCTGAAGACCTAATTTGATTCTAATTTATGTAACTATTGACAACAACTACGTGTAGAGCAGCACTTATGACCGCTTTTTGTTTTAGCCAATTTTTGTCTTATTTCGTCCCAATTTTATATTCATGTCTATGTCTCTTTGGCCCAGCCAGGCTCGGCCCGGCCCGGGACCAGAGCACATTACAATGCTATTATTGCCCCAGCTATGAGACTCTTATGCGAACAATCGACTGTAAGCAATTTGCGATTTGCTCAATCGCATATGAGAGAGATTATTTCAATATTATATTTATAGATACTATTCTAATAAAAATTATCATTGATATAATATGAAAGTGAAAGCCGCTAAACTTATTTAAATAATGTTTTTAACCGATTAGGAACTTTTGAAATGTTTCCCCTTTAACCAGTCACAAATTTGGTTTGATTGGGTTTAGTTTCTTCACTAATTTAAGACCTATAAATATATATATGAATTATTTGTATACAAATGTTACACAAATTGAATTATTTTCGAGTTAATTTTATTTTTTCTATACGTATGGTAAAAAAAAAACAATCTTATGTACATCCAATTCAAAATTCATGAAAAAAAGAAACAAAAGCTGGCTCACTTTTGTAACTATGGAACCTTTAAATACTCAAGTGGAGAAAAAGTAAGGGCGACAAAAACAGCGACTTTAGTAATGAAAATCAATTAAAGTTCAACGTGAATCGGATTGAACAATGCTAAGAAGTTTAACATTTACGCTATATATATGTATATGTATGGAGAGTCCAGTCTTTGGACATGGGTAACAATTCAGCGTATGTGGCATGTTTTTGTGTGATTTATATGGAGATTTATATGGCTATATATCTATTGATGTGACTGTGTGCGTGCATTTGTGGAGTATGTATGTTTGAATGTTGAATGAAGCCAAGCGACTACACTTAAGTTAGAATAGAATCATGTCTAAGCACCAGGTTCGCATGACAATCGACCGCCCTGGGCATTTACATAAAACCAAGATAAATAAATCCCCACATGTTGAGCACCATGAAGAGTACCAGGGCCAGTCGCAGGTCGACCGGTTAAAGGTTAATATACTCCAACTTGCATCAATTTCACATTGAACATTCAGTTGGAACTGTGGCTGGCGTTAGAGTTGGTCATTGGGATTAGGATGTGGGGCTGGAGGAGACGATAGAAATGGATGTGTTACTCGGGGGCACAAGGCCCGGCAGTCTGTTTGTTTATGTCACTCACCCTACGACGGGCGAAATGTCGATTGAATCATTTCGATGATGTTATGCCTGATTGAAATTTTACCATCCGGAAAACGAGTGTGCAACCACTTGCGGTTTCATGACTTTTGCTAGTTGACACTGGACTGACTGACTGAGTTGCATTTGAATTTTAATTGCAAACGAAAGGTTTACGTTTTAACGTTTACGGATGTCCTGGTTAGATTGATGCATACATAATAAACGCAATTGCACCGATTGATTCATGAAACTAGTATTCGGTTTTTTTTTTGCCCATGCCAACATGAAGATGAATGTAGCTCATGGCTAGGTTTGAGGTGGCCTAATTGATCAGTTGGGTGTGCGTAATCCGGTTGCGCCCCAATGGGTCGTCATTCGTGGCGATGGCGGAGCAAAAGTTGTTTGAACGAATAAATGCAAATGCATATTCAATGCTAGGCCCCAGCACCTTTGTATGTATGTATTTAAATGTTGATTTTACATGAATTATGCGTTGTAACCAGCCGCACGTGGGCCACCAAACCGAACCGCAGGCTGTTGGGATCAGGTCTATGTCGTTTATCTTGCTGAAGCGGAAATTGCGGTTGGGTGCCCGCTTTAAACTTTGTTGCGAACTGATTAACGCTGACATGGCGCGAGAGCAAGAGCTCAAGCCACAAAGACACAGTCGGTGTGCACGCGGCAACAACAAGTTGCCAATATAACTTTTCATCCTTATATGGAGAAGGAGGTGTTAGTCGTGGGCAGAGCCCAGGAATGGCTAGATGGGAGGTGTGTATGCTCGTTTAGCTTCTGCAATATAATATCCAGTTGAAAAAGCTTGACGATATGTCTTTCCCGTTCAGTCAGAGGCTTGAAAAGTCGGGCAAAAGGCAACCAACACTTTGCCAAGGACGTCAACTCGACAGTTCGACGATAATTAATCAAGAGCATCTGCAGGCACAGAGCGTAAAAGTGAAATGTCACAATAAAACCATTTGTGTGAGTCCTTTCGCATGCCCGACGGATTCAGATTTCGTTTCGCACGGACCCAAGTGTCCTACAAAATTCCCATACCCATTCAGACATATAAATACACCCACACACACACACATACAAACACGTCGAATGTGGACAATACTAGCGACAATTAGCTTTTGCCAGAGGCCATGACAAACGGATTATCCAAACGCCTCAATCATTCTGTTACAAAATGCCCGCGACAATGAGCCAAGGCAACGCCCCCATAATATATAAAGGGGCTCATGGGTGAACGGGTGGGCATGGGAAATGCCAAATGGAAGTGTTGGTACACTGAAAGAATCTACGCAGCCTAAAAACTTGAAGAAACTAATTTAAATGTCAGATTAAATAAGTCAGTCCAAATAAGTACCTAAAATTGATTGTTGGACTTCGGAGAAGAAATTTTCCATTTGTTATATCGCTAAAACATCCAACATTAATTTTTATTTACCCACTACAAGGGTAAATAGGACACTCTTATGTGTCTCAGTATTTATATTTTAGTTACTATGCGTAAGCCGTTTTAGCCAAATTGCTCTATGTGGTTTATTTTAGTGCCACTAAAATGGCCCAATAAAATACTGGTCATAACAAGTTTTGGGGCCGACTAAATTTTCATTTTAACACTAGTCATAGGGATGAATTTCCACTTCAGTGTATTCTTCCACAGTGTCCAGTGGAGTGGAGTGGAGTGTGTGTTTTGGAGAATCGTCTTCTATACATTTATAGTCCAGTTTATTTGTATCTCGTGACATTCCATGACACATTTACAGATTCCTGCTGGTTGAGCTAGTTGAGCAAGTATGGGGTTGACTTTGGGTGACATTAGTTTCCAGCGCTGAGACCTCTGCTCCTCCAATAGAGTCTGTCCAACAGTCGTTGGTCGTTGTGTAAATGATGAATCCTCTCACGAACTTTGGCCGCACGGACTGCTCGGGGCGCGACACTTGTAAAATTGTCACAACATTAATCAAATCGAGGGAACAAAACAAATGCATGCCATAAATTTTCAGTTCAGCATGTGGGCCAGCTGCCAGCCATAGTCATAGCCATTGGTGGCCTAGGAGTGGGTCATTGTGGTCGGGGCCAGATGGGTTGTGTGTAAAAAGGGTGCTGGGGAAGGAGGAGGCAGCAAATGGAAGAAGGCCGCTGATGTTGGACAGTGAAAGTGTTGGTGAAAGTGCGGCGTGATGAGTTAAAGCCCCACAAGCCGAGCACGTCGCTTATGTACCTATACAAACGCACAAACACACACACACACACACACACAATAATACACACGCACACTATACAGTGTATACAAACAGCTAGGAGACTGCAATCACAGTCATACGCCTGGTGGGCTGAGTGGAATGCTTCCGCTTATAGTGCTTGTTCCGCATATGTTTATGCCGTCGTCCATAGACGAATGGCATTCCCTGGCAATCGTCTGTCTCTCTTGGCGTGTGCAGAGGCAGAGACAAGGACATTTGTGCGTTCCGGTTGTTGAGCAATTCGTTTAATGACGCGCTGTGCTGTTGCTGTTCTGCTGGTTCTGGTTATGCTGCTTCTCTTACTGCTAACCGATGGCTGTGATAATGATGTCGCTGGCGGCGTCCGAAATGAGGATGTCACAAATACATATCCACATAGTCACTCACTCACTGCAATGGCATTGGATCTCCGTTCCGCACATGACAATGGCATTGCCAAGCCCCGACAACATTTCGTAGACAACGCAAAGATTAACTCGAGGCAATTAGCAGTCAGAGTACATCAAACTTGATGTCCTCCTCTTTAATGGTTAGTACGGTGTCTACTTTGTATCAAATGGTGGACATAAAGTGCGAACCACAAACTCTATTGGTACATGGTAAGCGAATCGAAGCGAAAACGACAAAACGAGACGACCCACAATTGTACAAATAAATCATATTTACTTTACGTATTAAAACGCGCATAGCTTTGTTAGTCATCAAGTGAACAAATTGGACTTAGCGCCCAAATGCAATATAAACTCATTTGAATAAATGTATGCAAATAAGCCCCGATAAGCCCTTACACAAACAAATAGGTTTGGGTATGTGTTTGCTAACGCAAACGTTCATCCTTAGAGTCCCTCCCACCAGTCTCGCTCTGCTAATTATTTACATAGACAGGGAAACCCATATAAAAGCATGTAAGCTTAAATAAAAAACCAGAAACGTAAATTAAATAAGATTTTTCATTTAGTGTAAAAGTGCATGGAAGTGGTTCAGAGGGTACATATATTACTCTAAGAAATGGAAAGAAGATTTCTTACAAAAACAAAGTCTTTGAGATTTTAGTTAGAAGAAAATTCAATCCAAGAATCCTCCCACAAAATATATATATTGGAATTGAGATTTTATTTCAAGTGATGTTTTCCAGAAGAACCCTTATCATCTTGTTTAGTGATTTAGTGGAGAGGATTTTATGCAACTAAAATATTTTATAATTGTAATTTCATTTAATACTGACAAAATTCAATTTGTTTTAATATCATTATGACATTGACATTGCGATTTGTCGATATTGTCGGCTTGGGAATGGACGAGAAAAGTTTGGCTCTGCAAATGATTCTGCTTTGATCCAGGTTAAACACTTAACACGCTGTAAACCATCGCGAATCTCGGCAAATCCACTCATGTGGAAAACACTTAATACCCGCACATGCTGACATACACACACCATCCACCCACACCCGCACATACAGGACACTAGGAGGCATGGTAAGCGCTTTGGTGCCTCTGTTCTTGTCTGTGTCCGTGTCCGTGTCCGTGTTCTGATAGGATGAACATAGAAGCGGCGTGGCTGTAGTCGTAGCCACCATCTCCTCCTTTGCTCTTCACAATTGCGCCAAAAATAAATTACGTTGTACATGGCGACACGGAGACCTGCTTGCAAAGATGTATCCCAACACATTTTTATACCCAGTATATTTTTTTTGGGGGGATGTGGACGACTTGCACACGTATTCTTGTATCTGAATCCAGCCGATCGACATGGCGGCTAATGCCACCAGACACCACCGCCACCGCCGCTGCCACTGGAACACCAGAAGCACACCACCGCAATGTTGTTGGCTCCGTCGATGGCAACCACCGTTGCCGCCTAATTCGAATTTCTCTGCCTGTCTGTGTGTTTTTTTTTTCTTTTTTGGTCTCATTTTATCTGTGCTGACGCCTGTTGATAAGGCGGGAATCAGGGAGTTTCCCCACTTTGCTTTGACGTTGAAACATGTCGTGTAGTTTTTCTTTCCAAACAACAGAGACACCATGTCCATGCCCATGCCCATGCCCATGCTCCAGCCAACACTCACATACATCCATATGAACACTTTCACTACAATGTAGAACCACAGGCAGTGGGATTGTTCTCTGTCCTTTTTGCTCATGCTTTGTGGCCCTTTTGCAAGAGGAGTGTCGAGCGTCTTTTTGGCGTGCTTCCTTTTAGCTTTTCCCTGTGTGTGTGTGTGTGGGTATGGGAATCTATCCATCTATCTCTCTCTGTGTGTGTGTGTTTGGGTGCCGCGTGCGGCAAACTTTCCTCTTCCATTCCTTGCCTCACACGTGCGGCTGCGGTTAGTTTTTTCTGTCGCTGATGACGCCGTCGCTGTCGCCGTCACTAAGTGAACCCGGGTGTCTGCTTGAATATGTCGAGAGACGTGTGTGTGTGTGTGTGTGTCGAAAGGGTGTGTGGTTTCTTTGTCGCACCAACAAATGCGGTTGCACATTGGCGGAACAGATTGGTTTCAGTTTGGCTTGGTTGAAACGGGTTAACAGCAAACACCGAGAGGGGGAGGAGTGGAAATGAGACGTTGTTTTTTCTTAAATTTAAAAATAAATGACAATCTCAATCTCTCACTGGTCACAATGTCTTATGTATGTATATCTAAATAATTAAATATGTTCTATACTGACTGGCACTTTGAGTTTACATAATAAAGTATGGTCATAAAATTTTGCTCATAAAGAAAAAAAAAGAAGAAAACTATAAAATGGATTTGAACTTTGCTTTTAAAAATGACATAAAACATGTCTCTCTCTCGAAATTGTATGTATTCTGTTTGTTTACCAATAAAACACAAATTTATTGATTGAATTTAACTCTAAATATTTGTTTATCACCACAGAAGGAGTTTTCAAAGTTTAATGCTTCCCTCACTGAAACATTCTTTTGTTTGTGATGGGGAAAAAAGTTTTCCCCAATTGAGAGTGGTTTCCTGTACCCAGTTCCAATTTAATTGTTTGCATTTTCATTCAAAGGAGAAGGTGATACACCTACGGTCGTCACCTGTGTATCGGGATGTATGCCTAAGCAACATGAGGAGCAGCATATGCATGGAAAACATTTCAGCATCATAGTTCGCGTTCTTTGTTTGCTTCTGAAAACCACTCATGTTTCGGAATTCGATGACTACGTCTGTGGTTTGTCGTAGGCCTGTGAACTATGAATGCTTGTCTCCCCTGAGCTGGTATTTCTGTTTGTTATTGCCGTTTCGTGCTAGAACTACAATATGATCCCCACAACACTCTATATATGTGTATGTGTGTGTGTGTGTGTGTGTCTGTGCGCTGTTTCCCCCATTTTGTGCTAATGTTGCGCGACATCTTCTGCTCTTCATTAGGCCTCTAACCTCATGTTACCATCACCAAAGACTCGCTCGCCCCTTTGTGTCACGTGGCGAACGAAAGAGAAATGGGAGACTGGGACCCAAACTCAGGACATCTATGTACATGTGCGTGAGCCTATGTATGTGTTTGTGTGTCTGTTCTTGGTCTGGATGTTCACTCAGAAGCATGAAACGAATAATTTGCTCTTAATAGCCTTGTGCTTTTAAATATGAAACTGGAACAATATCAACACACACACACACACATCACCTTCCCTCTGTTTCGTGGCTGTAAGATGCAGGATGGCTGATGGTTTTTGCCTTCCTGCCCTTAAATTGTGGTGGGGGAGGGGGATGAGGTGAACCACCGATTAGGGCGTGTGTATTTGGCCATTATGAAGGCTATAACAAGTGTCAACAGTCTGGAAAATGTAATGTCTCTGTTTGTATGTAAATATATAAAGCTAATAAATTAAATGGCTGTCCATTTATAGCACATTGTATCTGAACAAAGACAAGGGGGGAAGATGAAGCCAAAATCAGTCAACACTTTTCAATATTATTACGGTTTTGTTTCTTTTGCATTGAAAAAGCTTTATGGACAAACGTAATCTGCCTGCCTTATTGTAATGTCTCTTAAACTGTCTATGTGTATGCGTTTTTCTCATTCTCGACTAATGTGTGTTGGTTTCATGCTGACTTCACCCAAAAACTATGTTTGTGCTACTAATGTCCTTGCGTACAGATTGGATCTAACGGATGTGCTCCCTTGTGCAGCCGAGTGTCCCTAGACCCAACGGATGTGATTGCATCCCCCGGTGACGCCACTGGTGCTGGTTGTAAAACCTTAGGCCATGTGTGGCCATTCATGTACACACAAACCCATATATATACATATCCCACACAACACACACACACACATGTACACATACATATGTGAATGAAGAAGTCGAGAAGTGCAAATGCTGGGGCCAGGGTCATTATTGTGGTCGCCTGAAGGGTTTGGGCTGATTGCTAGCTATTTTTGTTTTTAGCACGACGGGTGTTAAATTGGATTTATCGCTTGACCAAAATGATTTTCCGCTTTTCTCAGGGTCCCTCCCCCGTACCGAAACAGCCCCCGGAGCAGGGTTCTCGTCAACAAAAACCAGCCTCCAGGATGGGGATGCCTTAATTAAATTTCACAGTTTTAGTTTATTTTTAAACGAAGTTGAAAACGAAAACAGGTCATTAGGAGCATTATCGCATCATAATTCTGTCAGGGTGATAACAAAGCTCTCAATTCAATTTAACTTCCCCACACGATGGGCCCACATGAACTCCCTGCCAGGCCCGGCCCGGTACTCTATGCTCTATGAGTAGTTTTTACGCCCCTTACGGATTTGGCTGCCGGTAATGTTCGGTGTAAGAGAATAGAAACTACTATGAGTGTGGGTGTAAGTGGTGTGTGTGTGTGGTGTGTTAGAGCCCCAGATTCGTTGTGGCATAGAAACAGTTGCCAGATTGTCATCCCTTCGGGATTGTCCCATGCATATGGAGGGCGGTTTTCAGGGGGGAAGGCCAAAATGTTCGCATTTAAATGCAGGCACAAAACGATATTGTATCATGTCGAGGCCGTTGTTGTTGTTGTTGTTGTTGTTGTTGTTGTTACTGTAATGTAATGTTAACAGAAATACAATCAAACATCTGTCAAGTGTTTTACTAAATTGGGTTTTTGTTTTGCTGTTTTTGTGATTTTTTTTTATTTTTTTATCAACATTGCCATAAATGAACTTACCCAAATACCGAATTGTCATGTTCGTGTGCATGTGAATATGTTTTGCCTGCATATTTACATATATACATACATACAATGTACATACATATGTGTATGTATATGTCTATGTCATATATATGCTGCTTTGCCAACTTTTGAATATATTAGTAACATCGTTTAGAGCAATCAGTGTGCGACTGCCACTCAAAATGTCTGCTGTCTGCTGTCTACTCCCTGCTGTCTGCGGGTTCTCCTTGTGTCTCCTCTCTGTCTAAATTCTGGTTCGTTTGCTTCTACGCAGCGTTCACATTTCAAATGTAAACTGCCAAGTAGGCATTTCGGTCATAAGAATTTGCATAATTTACTTATGTATGTATGTATGGTAAGAGTATGAAGTTCTGGCCACCCGCCACCCGCAAAAAGGGCCAAGAGAACTGGTCAACCACCCGGTGGAGCGGCCACTAACAACATTTCACTTTCACAGTTCACAGTTCTTCGAGTGCGTCTGCGGAGGCAGCGGCATCAACTCTGTTGATGAAGTTGCCCGAACTTAAAGTGTCGTTCTTCGAACTGTGTAAAGTGATTCCCATTAAGCGTGTCAATGCTTCGAAACAATCCTCCGCCGCCTCAAGCATCATTCGCTCCATCACCATCACTCGGTGGGTGTTCAAGTTTGTGTCCGTGTCAGTGTGTTTGTATATGTATCTGTTTGTATTGTATTAGTATGGCATCTCATGTATAGATGGCATAAGTTGAATTAAATGTACATATTTGCATCGTGCTTGTTGTTTCAAATCCATTCGATTGATACTTGGGGATAGTTGAGAGGTGCCATTAGGTAGGGACCTTGTTATGCTTTCACGGCAGGATGCCTATTTCCCTCCGGCATATTGAGCAAACGTCATTTGATAAACACTTGCTCTTTCTCTCTCTTTCTATCTCACTCTATAATCATCAAATTCCAATTTAATTGTTGTTGTTGATAATTTATACCACGTACTTAGTTGAACCTGTGAAATTTCAACTTCCCCAAAAGTTTTGTGTAATTTGCACCTCGCCAAATTGTTAATTATGAATAACTCAATTAACTTATTCAGTGGCAAGTGAGTCAATAATGTTTACTCATTCTCCTGTTAATGGCCAAAAAACCACAATAATTTAGCTAAGCTTAAAGTTTATGCTTTATTATGATAATGACTATTTAAAAACTTCCGCTTTAAGGGGACCTCATTTAGCTTGAATTTCAATGTTTCCAAACATACTTTTAAATCCCCACTCGAATTGTATTCAAAAACTTGTACATAAATGTCAATCTGAACAGTTCCTGCAACTAACTGAGTTGCCTTGATTTATGCCTGGCAATGAAATTAACATCTGCTTACTCTTATCGAGCGTCACTAATTGCTCAAGGCATTCTTCATATGCTAGCGCCTGTCTGATGTGACCGCCATCAAGACAGATACATTCACATATGTAAGTATATATATACATATATATATATATTTACATGTACATACAGTCTGTATATATATACAGCACATGCTTCCTGCGCTCACACTCTGATCTGTGATTGATTTTATGAGACTTGAGTGTCTTTGGCGCTCCACGAAATATATTTGTTTTTATGACACTTATTTCCAGTATGCGTGTTGTATGTATGAATGAATGGTGGTCTATAGAGTGCGGCGCGGTGCGGTGCGGTACGGTGGTGGGGAGGAATTCCCCCCAACCGATGCGTTTGAATATTTTTGAAAATGAAGCGCACATAGAATTTTAAACAAAGTGGATTTAAGTAAAACGAAGGTGAGACTCCTCTTTCTCTCTCATTCCCCCTAACTCCCTCTCCAAAAATACCAGACGTGGTGAGTTCATAAAAGCAGTGGCTTTTTTGCCGGAAACATTGGGCTTTATTTAATGTGGGTGCAGTGCAGGGATGTCGTGTTCTATCGCATACTTGGTCTTTGTCTGTAATAGTACGTGAACAAAACCAAAAGCATTGTCATCAAGGCGCCAGGTCATAATTGTATTTCAAAGAAGTCACAAGCGTGTGCTTAGGGTGTGCTGAATAGGTGTGCGTGTGTGTGTGTGTGTGTGTAGAATGATGTGGCAGCAATTTCCTCATATTCTCACTCAATTGAAATTGGTATTATTACACCTTGGTCAGTCATACACCAAAATATAATTAATAATGCTTCATCAAACGCTTTGCAATTAGTGTGATTATTTGCAACATTGGCCTTGTATTTGTCAATGTTAAATCGAGCTGAAGAACCAACGGATTTTAATGACTATATTGGACTTGGCTTATAAGCCAGAAGATTTAGCCAAATTTGATCAACAATTTGATTAATTAAAGTAAAGTAATCAAACTCTATTATCTATTCAATGCAATAACAATAGTTCGATTAATAATGTAAAGAAATGCCTGAAAAGCAGGAATTTTTAACTGTGAAGCTCGGCACGTAATGGCACGTTTTAAATCAATAATTATTGGTAATTGGTTTACAACTTTAGAGTCAAAAAGAGAAACTGGAAGTCGACTTAAAATTTTTAGCCTTGTCCTCATATATAAAGCTCGGCAAAGCTTTTGCCAGAGTCCTTGCTAAAATGCTTCCTGCACAGGGTGTGCCAAAATGTATTGCTTAAAGCTAAATTCCTAGCAGATTTTATTACCAAACAAAGAAGAAAAATAAATTCCGTAATCATTGGCATTTATTTCATAAGGCTAACAAATTCACTATTTCACAAACCCGAATTGAGGGCGGTTAAATATTAAAATATCGCCAAGCTGGAAATTTTAAATATATGTAGATAGAAAAAAATATTTTTTTTAAAAGATTATAAACAAAATTTGTACTAATAATATCAGAAGAGTTACCGCACTTTTTAAATTAGCCAATAAACTTGCCAATGTCTTAAAATTGGTAACTTAATTTAGCACTTTAATCACTTTAAGCTTCTAGTAGTATGACACTTTCGGACTTACCTGCATATTCCGGATCAATGAAACTTCCAATGGAATATGCAATGTGGCATTGCGTGATGATCCAAAGGATGTATATGGCCATAATGTAACTTTGGCTTTAATTTGTCACTGCAGAATTACGAAACACGTTCACAAAATAGATTTCATTGGCAAATTCTGTCTTCTTTTCAAAAGGCAGGTCTACACCCGTTGACGTCGACTAAAGAAATGAGCAAATGCAACAGCTCTTTCCTCATTGCTGCTGCTCCCAGTTCAAAGGACAGTTTCACCTTTGTGTTTGCGTGCCAGCACCTGCAACTATCTCCATGTCCGATTTGTGCAAAAGGACAATTGCCCCCGTGATTCGTTCGTCTAGACAAATCCAAGAGACCGATAGCAAGCAGCAAGCAGTCTGTCCAACCATGTTGATGGGTGCACACGTGAGCTTTTGCATATGTTCTAAGGGCTTGGCCTGCACACAGGTAGATAGATATATGTCCATACATACATACATATGTGTGTCTTTGGCCACAAATAGCCTGAAATATCAAAGAATATTGTGACTTGAAGTTGTGGGTGCCATCATCCTTTTATGGATGACGAGTTGGGCGACAGGAAAAGGTGCAGCATTTTTGATGGCATTTAATCGACAGAGTCTAACAAACACGCCCATTACCTTTGACTTTCCACTCACCTGGTGCAAATTGAACTAACTTCTATACCCATATATGTTTATTTATATATGTAAGTTGGTCTTTTATGTTTTAAATATACATAAGTTATGCATATGCGTTTATTTATTTGATTAATTATGTGTCATAAGCATATAAATTAGTTTGGATTAATTATATCCTTCTTCTCTATGTATGTGTCTAAGTATTTTAGTGCCAATGCAGATGCAATTTGAATTACAAGTGTATTTATTCCTTTAATAACACAAAATTGAGTGAAGAAGAAAATGACATCTATGAAATATCGACTGTTGGACGTAATTACGTTGCTGTCATTGGTAACGATTGTTTAATCAGAAATAATTTTCAAATCAAAGCCTATGTTGAATACAAACTTCAAGTTGTTAAACAGCCTTCATAGTTGGCTTTTGAAGTGTGGCATCAACATGTATGTAACCTAAACACGTTGACTGCCTCCCTATAGTGATGGCTTGTCAGGGTTCATTGATCACCTTTTGAATTGTTATCAAAGTTTGTATCATGTTTCTGTTATCATTCTAGCATGAAGCAATAAACAACTCAGATTTGACAATGAAATCAATTTCTGAAAAACTCCAATTTATATAAACTCCATAATCCTTCATGATATATGTATGTATGCTACGCTTACTCACAAATACATGTGTACCAAAGAAAAAATCGCATTTATATATTTAATTTCCTTGTTATTTTTATTTTTATCGCTTTGATATGGGATTGGGATGCCGCTCATGTTTCGCTGCTGCTAGACAACGGGATTTTCCGCTTCCTTTTTAAAGGTTGAGTGTCGCACTTCTTTAAAGGACAATCTTGTCTATGCACAGTGTCAAGTAATATCCGGCAGACGTCTCTCATCGGAAATAGCAGAGCTTTATTTGCCTGGTGACCCAATCGATTGAAATCACACTTTCAACTGGCTAATCTCACCATCAGGCTATTCAATTATCAGCTATTTAAAGCAAATTATCATTGGATTTAATGTTAAACTGAGTTTTATTGCAAATCTATTGAATCTTAACTGATAAAGGAAGGCAAATATGCTTAATTTTCTGTCAGCGTAAGACAAATATTACACAAAGCTTTGTGACTTTAATCAGCCCCCCTATAGTCAATGAGAAGGAACACAAAGGAATATACTCAAAGATATTTACTCTCTGGATTAATCGCAATTCGATTATTAATTTACCCAAGTGCATGAACACAAAAGGACAGTATGGGTCCCTTGTCGTGTGTTTTCCGCGCGTTTGCTTCCGAACAGCGAAGCAGCGACTTCGTTAAAATGACAAAGCGAAATAAAACTGACAATTACTTGATGGCCAAGAAGCGGCATCAGCTCCACTTGTTTGCCTCATCTTCCTCTTCTGGGCCATCCTCTGTGGCTTGCTGCTGCTGCTGGCCCAGAGACAATTGGAGACTCATTTACATTTCCGAAATAAATGCGAATACTTTGGCATGTTTGCGACTGACTGGCATTCATAATCATCTTTGGTCCTTCAGTCGGTGTCGTTCTCATATCATGCATCATGTCCTTTCGCTTTGTTTTCACAAAATGCCCATAAGGTGAGCAAATTGTTTTTGATGAGCCATCAGGAAGCTTACAAAGGATGACGTTGCATCAGTTACCAGGAGACACAATTCAGATGCTGGCCATATGCTGCCTGTTGACAACCTCAATGATGAAGATTTTCATTATACCATAGACTACTGACTATTTAATAGGCTCAGATTTCCTTTCGGTCACATTGGAAAGATATCAAAAAGATCGTTTTTTCCTATTAATTTATGGCTCAGTGGGCAATTTATCATAAAGCAAGTCAATTAGCACTTAAAAGAAAAATCTAATACGCTACCCACATAAAGATTTTTTGGGGATCCGTTGACCTTGGGATAAAGCTAATTTATGTGCCAAATGTAACGAACCGAATTCTATCCATTTTTTCTATTGCCAGTTTACTGAAAATTTCATTATTTTAAATTGGTTGCGTTGAAATAAAAAAAAAAGAAGAAAAGCCAACAACATCAGACATGGCAACATTTGGTTAAATGGCAACTGGGGATTAATAGAGAAAACCAGAAATGAAACAACCGCAAGCCAAAGGCGAGATTCTTTTTTATTTAACGACAAACAATCACAAAATGGCGTCAAGTTTCTCTACCATTTTATTTGGTGAGGACGACCTTAAACTTTCTAGGACAGGAACAGGGACAAGGACTGGGCTGGGCTTGGCTGAGCTTGAACTGGGCTAAGCATGGGGCATGGTTGTTTCAATAGTTTGTTTCGCAACTATTTAATGGCCCTTCTCTAGTGTAAATCTATTGGGTTACATCTGCCATCGTTGACTTGCCTTTGTCCTGCCTTTCTTCTGATGCGAAAATTTATCATATATACAACATTTTCGGACCTGTCCCAAGAGTGTCACTTGGATTTCATTATGCACGCAATCAAGCAGCATTTTCTATTAAAGTCACAAGTAAGTATAAAAATATCTAGGATGAGAAAGGGTATACGTAACTTTGTTTTCATTATTAAAGAGTTTCTAACTATCACATTATTGTTAGATTATTGGATTTAATACGATAATAATTGATTTGGAAAATCATCGTTTCTCAATTTCAGTAGGATTTTCGGACATTCCAGCTACAAATCCTGAACCACTTTCCCGTCTATAATAATTGGTAGCAACCCATTGCCAACGAATTTGGTTTCGGTTAAGTGGACTAAACTGTACGTGACTCGGTCGATCAGTTCTAGAAAAGCCTTTTTCCTTCCCAAGCGACTGTCTCCATCTTTACGCTACCATTGGATGCGTGGAGCGCCCCTGCTTATTGCGGGACAAATCAAGATGGACATGTCAAATACTTTAAGCACGTTCGCAGCTAAAATGAGCAGACTGCCCTTACCCTTTTCAAGTGTCAAAGTGACAACTGGCCATCGTTTAATGAGGCGCATATTGGACGTATATAAATATTCTGGCCGAGATTCAGCAAATAAGTTTTCGCTTTTCGTTGCCAGTAAACTGCTCTAATTTCAAAATGCATTCAGTTTAACCAGTAAATTGAATACATCTCGTTACTAACCCGCTGTTTGTGCTTCAATTTTACTAATATCAAAGAAAAATTACACCGAGCTATCTACCTCCTGGTTTAGTGGCTTGGCAATCCGATGTTGATGTCGATGGCGTTGACAATGACGGGCAAGTCGGATTACAATAGTGCTGGCAGCCAAATAGCACTCCACGGGGAAGGCGCACAAAGAAAAGAAAATAAATAATCTGGCTGCACAAGCCAGAAGTCATACCAAACTAGCAGGAATTGATGAAGGTGACAGGTGGCTTGGCGGCGCTGTGGGTGCCGATGCGGTAGTTGAAGCCAGCCAAGGGCATTGAATGATAAATATCCAGAAAATTGATTTCACTCTTATACAAATACTGATGAGAACACCATCGTCGGATGCCCGACGAATTTTGCCAAGAAATAACACTTGTGGCTCAAGATAAGAATCAGATAAGTAGCTTTCAGCAGAATAAAGTCGATGATGGATATGAGAACTGGGCAAACATATGATTTTGCTGACATAACAAAAGAAATAATTAATAATATACTTCAAATCGAATTGTGTGTACGAAAAGTGAAGTTTAAAATTGTATTTTCCATATTTTTTTTTTTTCTTTTTTTGGATATCATCTTAGAATCATATACTCATATCATTCTACATGATATATAGCATTAAATACTTTTCTGCAAGGGTTGTGAGTTATTTATAACCGATTAATATTGACAGTTCAATTAAAAATGAGGTTGGTCAAGAACAATCCGCTTGGCTAAGTGATTTATGCTCTACCTTCCATTCCTACCACATTATCCCGACGATGCGCAACCCTCGTGTAGGTGGAAGGCCAGGGAACAACACAATATATTATCTTTGGCCTTACGAAATTTAATCTTGCGCCACTCTAACTGCTTGCCTGAGGCAAAAATGTTGAGATGCCGATGCGGACGGACCTCGGGAACAATGATGGGAGAGGCTCAGCAATTGTGCCAGCGCCGTCATCGCAAATAAAAAATAAACTGTTTTCCATGTTATTTTATCTGAGAGGCGAAAAGCGATTTCCACGTGCCCAATGGTGCCCCGCAGCCATTGCTCTTGCTGCGGCTGCTGTCACATTTTGTTGGTCGATGGGAAGTCTTGTGATATTCAGGTGGCCGCCTAATAAAAGCAAGGGCCAAACTGAGAAGAGCTAAACAGGGACGAAGTTCTCATCCATTTCAACGTACACAAAGTTGGTTCTGCCCACCCTCCGAACTATTTCCGCTGATTAAGGCTGGGTGCTCTTGAAATCCATCATCAATTAAGATATCACGTCAAAATGGCGTCTCAGGGCGCAACAATAAAGTCGTAGAGGTGACTGTCATGTGGTTTCACGTTAACTTCCTGTGGCTTAGTTCAGCCTCTAGCGGTGGGGAGGACCACACCCATCACCCATAGACCTTTGACAAAGTCCTCTTATGCTGTTAAACGGGCATTAAGCAAATGGATACGTTTTGGGATAAACAAGGTCCAGTGTTATCGTATGCCATGGCACTGGGGCTAAAGCAAGTTGCGTGTGTTTGAACTCATATTAAGTCGAAAGTTTGTCCACAAAGTTCGGCTATCCTGGTGTGCCTCTCACACCGATTGCGCTCGTGGCCAATAAAGCCTTAGATACCTAATGACTTAAATCACTTTAAGACTCAATCAACATTTCGTCGCAGAATTATAATGATATGGCATTGAGAGGATACCACCTACACCTTCCCTATACCTAGCCAACATCTATTAGATGTTGGCCTTTGAATGGTAGAAAACAAATTGCCAAGATTTACGACCAGCGGAAAACAAATTGGTCTACAGGAATAAAATTGCTACAATTAAAGAAATCGTTTTTCGTTAATCCTGTAGTCAATCGCAATCGAAATACAAATTAGTATGGCTATATGTCCTTTGTTTCTCATCTAGATTTCGATAATAGTTTTCAAATTGATGTAATTCCTAAATCGGGCAATTTGCAACGATTTTAATTTGGGATAGCAACGATATATGTATCTCATAGCCTCAAAAATGATAAATTCTATAATATGTTTTCTAAAACCATCCATTCGGATGCTAATCCTTGCCCAATATGTCATAGTTTATGTTTATCTAATAACAAAATGGATAATATTCTTTGTACCATCGTTATTCATTGAGAACTATGTTCAAAGGACCAATGTTCCGAAGCTGAAAGCTTTTGCGGCTTTTGCAGACTCTCTCGTTCCGGAAGATATAGTTGAACCGCTCACTCTTATAATGATGTATGTGCGTATGGTTGGAAAGGTACGACTCTAGGACACATTTGCCGCTCCAAAAAGCTTCTGTGGATTCTCTTAAAAGCTTTAAACAAGCATCTGCATCTTTGGGTCGTCAGTCGGAAAGCATCCCACCAAATCGGCTCCTTCTAATATGGGTAGACCCTTCGGATGCCTAGCAGAGATGTGCGTTGAATTAGTCCAGCATCGTTTGGCACTACGGCCAGTACAAGCCGCATTTAAAAGCAAGGAAGCCTATAAAAAAAAAAAAAAGGATTCGGTGTTTCGAATTTGTCGACTTTGATATCAACGTGATCCTTAAAGTGCCCGAATCTTACACAAACGACGAAAGCAAAGACGGAGTGTTCGATGTGTGTCTGTGTGTGTGCCCGCGAACTGCTAACTGTCTGGTGATTTTTCAAAAAGTCTTGGAGCAACGACTATCCATATCCTTTTTGGTAAATGTGCCGCGATTAATTTTGGCCAATTAAGGCAAATTAACACCATTCGATAAACCATTTAAATACAGGCTCCTTTTAGTGTGTGTATGTGTGTGTGTGTGTGTGTGTGTGTGTGTGAAGGCAGGCAGCCTTGCTAAAATTAAATAAATTGCCTTCATCGAATTAATGCAAAAAAAACCCAGTAATCAAAACTACTTCCCTTCTGAGGAATATTGTTGGCTATTTGTCATTATTAAATTCCTTATACGTACGCGTAATATTGTTCGTCTTAATGAAGTTTGTAGCCTGAAATGGTTTTGTTTTCTTCGAAATGCGCATCCATGTGAATGGAATTGTGAAAATTGTTTTGCCATAATTTTTGGATAAATTGCGATTGAAGACAGTCGTCGACAAGACCAACGACGAACAAAAATTTGAATCGCGATGAGATTCTTTGGCGACAACTCAGCAATTTTGTGTCCACAGACAGAGTTGGATGAAGTGAAGTGAAGTGAAAGAGCAGCTCAAGTTTTTGTGGCCCTGGCTAGTTAACTCCAACTACAAAAATATCTACCAGCCAGGCGAAAGTCAAATTTTTTAATCAATACAAAACAACTCACACATACATTGTGTTTACACATATGTTCTGTTTGTGTGGGTGTGTGTTTTTCTGTGTGTGTGCGTAAACTAAAAGATTGTTTGTCGTGAATTTATTTTCAAGCATTTCGGCTCAACTCACGTAAAAGCCGCAAATCCCTAAAATTTGATTGAGAACGTCGTATCGGATTTAAATTTAAGATTTTCTGCCCTTTTAATACGACATCTTGACAGTGATGTGAAGATAATGAGCCAAGTTGCTACTTCGGAATATATTTGATTCTGTGGAATTACTTACAAAATTGACATTGTTCATTACGAACACAAAAAGTTTGCATTTTAAAACCATTGGATTACAAATGTTTTATATAATGGTGAGTTCTTTTATTTATTTAATTGAATAGCTTATATAAATTTTTTACCTTATTATTTATGAAACTCTAAAATATATTTTTGGGCAAATGTAGCGTTTGATAAATTCTTTGAACCAAAAATAAAAATTTCGATTTAAAAAAAGAATTCTATATTAAATATTTGTATCAACAACAATTTTAATGTTGACAAATCTAAAAATAAAAGAATACTATAGAAACGACCATCAGACAGAAGTTAATTTAACTAAATAAACTCTTTTGCAATATGCCTGGCTGAATTCTATAGCTACTCTAATTTCTAAGAAAATTAATTCTGTAGACTGGGACTTTAAGTGAATACTTACCCGCATATCTTAGTCCTTTTGATTAATAACCTCGTGGGGAATACACTTCTAAGACAACATGCTGACAGATTTTTGTTCTCGGTACGAGGTGGTGGCCCCCTCCAGAGAGCAAAGTTGCTTGTTAAATAATCACTGTGGACGTGCTCTCTGTCAAAAATACGACAGTATGACAAATCTAAGACTGACTTGGCGGACAGTGAATGAGGCAAAACCAACTGCTTTGCATTAAATTTGCATTTCTCAAGTGTCAACAGGTAGGAAAATTTAAAAGGCATTTCCATCAACTACATTACGAAAATGTAATCCGTTAGATAAACTTCTTGTTAAATGTGAGTCTTTATAGTCACTTGAATAATTTGAATTTAAACATTCAAAATTTATGTTCTTAAATCCTTCCCAGTATCTATTTTACCCAAAAAGGACGTTACTACTGTACAAGTTAAGTTAGAAGTGTTAAGCTACTAAATAGTAGTTCGTATTTTAATTCAATTCGGTTATCGCAACAGAAAAACTAATATAATTTGACAATATACAGTCTATTTTAGAGTTTTTTTATTTCAAAGATTTTACTTTATGTCATTTTTAAAGGTGAAGAATAACCTTTAAGTTAACTGTTAAGTTAGTACCCAAATTTTATTAGGTTAATATGAAGACAAAAGGTATTTAGCCTCTAGTAAATGAATATTCATGAAAGCAAAAGTGGGAATCGTAATGAAAATTTTACACGTCTTGACCATGGTGAAATTTAAATTTCACGTTTTATATTTTTCTCAAAAAAATAACTAAAATAAAAATAAAAAAAAAACAAGGGACATCAAAAATTTTACACGTCTTGACCATGGTGAAATTTAAATTTCACGTTTTATATTTTTGTCAAAATAAATAACTAAAATATAAAAAAAAAAACTAACAAGGGTTATAAATATTCTCTTTCCGTTTCGGAAATATCGTTTGTTGATTTTAGGAACAGCTTCTATAAACATTATGTACATGGTAGATGGAAACTATATTTCATGAGTTAGGAACATCGTTTTCACATTCACTCTATGTTTCTTTTCAAAGCCTCGAATTAAATAATGCCTAAATTTAAATTAAACCCAGAGCATTGTTATCTACCTTTCTGACACTGGTTTTAAAAATTCTATTGAAAATAAAGTTTTCAAAAAAACATGACAAACTGCAAACAAGTTTTACCATATTAAATTCCAAATCGAGATTTCCTATTTCCGATTTCGAAAACTTTATCTTCAACCTGTTTCGTGTGTTTTGGCGACTTTAATATATTCTTTAATCAACTAGTAGTTCTTACCTGACTCATTTGATTTTACTATTTTATAAATTTACTAGGAAATTCTTTTGACCGTCTGGCTTCTGCTTCAATCATTCTTAATTAACTATTTATACACCCGAACAAGAGCAATTCGATAGTAAAGTATTGGGAAAAAGTGCTTCAATATACAAATATAAAAACAATACAAACACTTTAGCCTGAATTATAAGGACGTTCTTCTTGGTTAAAATAAAGTTAATACTGTTAAAATCATTTAGTTGAAAACTTTATCTTTGGAATTTTTTCCCCAATACTAATATGCATATATTATTTTCATTCCATTCTCTCCTGCAGGTTCGTTGAAATTGCCTAACAAGGAGGAAACTCACTGAAATGGATATGGTAAACAATTGCCAACTGTACACAGTTGTTGTCCTGATGCTCAGCGGCTCGTAAAGTGGACAAAAAATATACACTTTGTGTCGAATTTGGCAGTACAATTTAGATAGCAAATAAACGCACTTCACGGATCTCTCTTTCCCCTACCACCATCCTCCCCATCCACACTCTTTACGCAATTTTACGCACTGAATAAACGCGAGAAAAGAAAACAAGAAAAGTGCAAATTCTAATATTCACGCGGTATTTGATTTGGTCAGCAATTTGAAAGCAGTCGCCGTAAGAGAAAAGTCTTTTGGAGGACTTCGCCTGGACTGGCAATAAGTTGTCAACGTTTGACATGTTTATGGTGGCTCCTCAGATCCAGAACCCAAGACATCATCATATGCTTTTACCCAACTGTTGGCTGACATTGGCTAGCGAAGCGTGAGCAGTGCCCTGCCAAAAAAAGAGAAGAGGACAATAAAAAAAAAGACAGCTCAAAGAAGCCCCTTCACCCCAGTCAAGACGAACCTCTAATTGCAAATGAAAACTGGTGCTGTGTAAGTCACAGCAGTGAGCAAACGTGCATAGGACTCCAAAGAACAGAACATCACACTTAATAGAGAAATCCTTTGTCTAACTTGAGGCTTTAGTGCGCCCCGCTGGCAGTCTTCTTGCCCCTCGGCGGCGGCTTCGCAATGGAGCCACGCCTCAATCAGAGAAGGAGGTCCGCTTATTCTCGCTCCCGCTACCGTTCTGTCCATGGACTAGGACTTCTTGGCCTGGCGCTGCTGTTGGCGCAGTCTCTCAACTGTGTTCTTTGCGGCGAGAAATTGGGTAAGTGGCTTTATCGCTTTCCTTATTTACAGCTCGGCTCACATCATTGCCTTCTTGTCTCCTGCTGCCATTTTGGCGCTGTTGACGGAGATGGAGGAGAACAACAATGTAAATGGGAACTGGCCGCCCTGTCATTGTTTTGCTTTCGCGCTCATGGTTCTTATCTTTTATTTATTTGAGTTGCTATTTGACATTTTTCTTTGCCGTTAATTCCATTGCCGCTGCCACTGCCGTAGAAAGTTCATTAAGATGGTGGCATTCTATTTACATTTACCCGCTTAAATCGATGAAAAATGCGAAAAGTTTACATTGCAAATTACCATTCGGCACTTGTGTTGAACATCAACAATATCAGGAACTTTACCCAGACCGAGTATCGTGAAACAAACTGAGCCATCACGCTCATGTGTCACCGTTACGTATTGGGAATATCTATGGGGTAGCTTAATTGCTTTCCAAGTGAACTAATTTAAGCGGTTTATGTTTCTGTTTATCAAATTATGGAGAACTTACCGCACAAACATACATGTTTATGAACGTATCAGACCCCAAACGGGCGAAATGGGGGCTAAGTTAATTGTATTCCAAGTTAATGTGGAAATTCAACTTCAGTTCTATATAGAAACCATTCTGAAAGGATAGATAATTCCGCTATAGAAGAAGGTTTCTTTGTTTATAATTCGTATTCAAACTCAAATATAATTACATTTGAGACCAATATGATAAATTGAATATCTTAATTCAAGTTTAATAATTTAGTCGAAGTACAAATGTTTGGATATCTGAATACAATTAGATTCTTTAGCAGTCACATCTCATGGGGCTTTGCATATTACAAAATGGTAAAATTTTTCCTGCTGCACTTCCATGTCACTTTGACAGGAAAATCAATTGGAATCCTCTGGCGGGAACACTTGACACTTGTAGTCCTCCCGAAAACCGGAGGCTGTCATTTGCCTTTTCCAATGGCGTTGCTCTCATGAGATTGATGGCCTTCAAAATGTTTGTCGACACGTACGCACCTTGTTTTACGACATTTGCTCATCGTACGTTATTGACAGAAGGCAAAGGAATAAAGAATAAATTGAAAGAAATTGTCATTGTTGTTTCCACATCCGTGTCAATTCGGAAGTATGAAAGATTACACTCTTGAAGGGCTAATGCAGACTTTTTATTGCATACAAAAAGGCAACAGTTTCAATAAAAATTTGATTGAATTTTCGAAACATTTTTATGGCTTACTCTTTGTGTATTCAGCAAAAATATTCCAAAAAATTCTATTTGAACTAAAATTTCAGTACTATCGATTCCTTGCGTTTGAAAACTGTTGTAATTATTGTATAGACTCCCTGTTAAGTATCTTAAGAGAGCAACTGTAACCTAATCTCTAACATGAAGTTGGAGGAAATTGCTCGTTTTATTCAAATTAGGGGAATTTCACGGATGCCAAGGATGCACACGTGTATTTTTTTTCCACAACTTAGTACGTATATTTAAATATAAGTACGCACACATATGTACACATACATATATATATATATATGTAGGTTTATGTGTGACATCGCGATTGCTGGGATCAAATTTAATATAAAATAATAATCGTGACATTCACATTTCGGCATGGCGTTAGCGACTGCTCCGAAAAATGCGTTTTTGATTGCCGTGTGCGGTGGCATTAGATAAACCACAACTCTCTATATACATACATACATATGTATGTGTGTATATATGTAAATATATAAGTACACAGGGGAACACATATCCCAACACCCATGAGCGAACATAAGTGCGTAAATTACATACGCTCGTGTAATGGGTCTTTGGAGAAGGCGAAGTGAAAAACATGAACCCAGCCATGAATAAACATTCTTCCTTATGGGCCTCTATATGTACATATGTATGTATGTGTATATGTGGATGCTGATATGAATGGTGAATGGGGAGGTTGGGGTGACAGGGAGCAGTTATTCATATTGAGGAGTATGCGTGTTGGGGACAAAAAATGTTCCATCAAGCCGCAGCACTGCGGCACTTTTTTGTGATTGTTAGTGGTGTTGTTGTTGTTGTTGTGGCAGAGGGCAAAAGTTCGCATTAAAAAGTTATGAGCGACAATATTCGCGGTAATAAAAACAGACGACAACACAGACACAGACACCCAAAATTATTGACTCTGGCGATTGTGACGACATTTGCCTTGGATATTGCATGGTGTCCCTGTAATAATCACCGTGACGATTGTCGTGTGCAAATGAAGCATTATCAACACAAACAAGACAAGTATTCGAGTTCATATTTTAAATGCCTGAATGAATAAGCTTTGACCCATAGAAATAAAAGAGGTAAAGAGAATGATCCTCCTCTTAAGTTATGGATCATTGTGCACTCACTATACCTTTCAAATTTTATTAGTATTTTATCAAAGCATAGAGCTTTCACATGAATTAAGTTTAAAGCCAACCAACCAACCAAAAAATTGGATCAACAAACTTAATCATAGCTCCCATAGGAACAATTGTTCAAAAATAAACTTCTAAATCAACAAGAAGAATTTCTTAAAGCTTAATATTTTCAACTTCATTATTTAATTAAAAATTTTGGTAAACAAAAATCGTTTGGTCTCTTATGGTTAGTACTTTAAATGGTATGCAAATATTTAAATCAGCCCATCGCTCTGATTCTAAATTTAGATGAGCTATTTCTACTTATTAAACCAGAAGTCCATATTTTTAACTAACAAAAGTCCTTTTCTTAACAAGGTCATTAAGTAGTTTTTCAAAATACTCTGCCCGAGAAACACAAACTTCCTTTAGACTGTCCTTGTCCGTATTAATGAACGATATCCCGCTGTGGGAAAATCTGGATTCACTGTTGCGCACAGGGTACCATAATGGCATTTGTTATTTATAAGTAAATTAATCGTTACACTTTTTCATTTCATCTTCGTTTGGATGGTCGATGGTACATTAGAGTTCTGCTATTTATGATGACAAATGCTCAAACATGCTTGAAGTCCTTTAATACAAGCTAAACATGACAGTTAGTGTCGAGGGTAAAGTGCACTCAACAAAATTGCTTCATTCGGTGTGTTAAAACTAAGGTAAAAGTGGGTTAGTTAACTTATTATGCGGCACAATGGAGAGTATATGAGAAATGTTTATATATACAATTAATTCTCGGTTTGTTTGGTAAACTAAACGTACTTTAATAATTAAATAAAAAATGCAAACTTTTTGCACTGATGTAACTGTCAATATATTACAAATTTGCCAACATTAATAAATATTTAATCGTAACAACCAAAATAATATAAATTATAAATAGTAAATAACATTTACAATGCGGATAATATATGCATTGAAATCATTAAAAATTCTTTGCTTTTTTTCAATTGTCATTCAATATTAAGTTCTTAACATATTAAATAAACACAAACACATTGAATAAATACAGAAATACATTAAAATTTCTTTTAAAAACATATACACAATTTTTTGTCTGCTTCTCCGTACATAATAAAATCAAGTAAAATGCAAATTTTTATAAGAAGCAACTAAAGTTTTGTTAAAAATAAAACGAAGAGCATTAAAGGCGAAAAATTATACTATGCCGAAGTTTATATACCCTTGCAGTATACTTGGCAATAATATTTTTCCTTTTTGAAATTTCTTTCCCTGCAACTCAATTCATCAATACACAAACAAAATATTATTTCTCTTTTTACCACAAGTTTTTCTTCTTCCATCATTTTCTAAGCAAAGCACGGCACGCATACACATACAGTTCATGTAGCGTTGCGTCTGTGTGTGTATGCGTGTGCTCTGTTGATTTGATGATGGCAGTAGTAGGCAGCAAGCAGCGCTGCCGGCAGCGTTTGAACCGATTTATATTGACTGTAACTTGTGTTCTATTTATCGGATCAGATTCAAATTTTGGGATCTGAGATTTTATATCTATTACTATCATATTGGTAAATTTCATGGGGATACTCCAATTTTTGCAAAAATGTTTCTTCTAGAGCTATATGATATAGTGGTCCGATCCCAAAGATTTTCATACTTTATCTCACCCGGGTAAAAAAAAGCTCCCAAAAAAAATTTCATCCCGATAGCTCTTAAGATGGCTGAGTAAAACGCGTACGCACCGACGGACAGACGGTCAGACGGACAGACGGACATGGCTATATCGACTTAGCTTCTCATGCTGATCAAGAATATATATACTTTATGGGGTCGGAAACGTCTCCTTCTGTGCGTTACAAACATCTGACCAATTTTATAATACCCTCTGCAAGGGTATAAAAATATATATGTATCTATATTGTAATTGCCAGGCACAAATATTGCATTATTAAAGGAGAATTTAATGTTTTAAATTTTAAATATTTTACAGTTGATTCACACCTTAGAGTTCATTATCAACTAAAACCTTTGCAATTGTTGCAAAGTCTTTGTAGTCATTGCCAAAAATTGCTAATTGTTTCGACATGCTGGGATTAATTTAAAAAGTGCAATTTGTAAACTTTTCTGGGTACAGTGACCCTATATGTCACTGTCACTGCCAGTTATACCAGACAATGATAAGCAATTAAGCAACCTGTCACAGCGCTGTAAAAGTATTTTAAATAATTTCGGTGTTTAATGTATCAAATTTTCTTATTATTTGTTTAGGAAATGCTTCAAAAAAGTCTAAAATATAATTAAACGTTTTGATTGCAATTACAAGAGAAATTCGTGTAATGACAATCGGTTTGAGTCCTCTGTAATTGACAGAGATGAATGTATCTATTTGGCAACAAATTGTGGAATGTTTAGTTTGGTTTACCCATTTCCCGTCAGTTCATGGCATGCAATTGCAACTTAACTGTCAGCACTCTCTGACCCAAACAAGCGTCTGAGGTGTTTGTGGTTCGTTGATTTATGAGTTCGTTGGCCCCTTTGGCACACCGCGATTAAGCCCCATCGCACACCTGTTGCTATTAGCTGGAAGCAAAGTTTCGATGCTGTTTTGAAAAGAACTCGCCCTATTTGGGGAACAGAACTGGATTTATTTAATATCTCCCCCTCCTTTGGATTTTATTTATTTTAGGAATACTTTCCGCTTTTGTCATAATTCCCCTCTACGAGATGTCGCCAGTTCTATTGACAATGTCATGCAACATTCAAATATTAGTTTCAAATGAAGAAAAAAAGAAAGAAAGAAAACAACTTTAAATGTAAAAATAAACAAATGTTTTGCTGCTACAATTTGTAGGAATTTTGACAGGCCCTTTGCAGTGAATCATTCGAATGCATTTTATCTGATCCCCGGAAAAAGTGAAGGCAAACATACCACGAATTTTGAAATGTCAAAAGAGCAACGTGGAGAGGGGAAAACAACCTTGTTTAAATTTGGAAATTCTTCTGCATCGACACATGTGTGTTTATATATAGACTTTAGCTACCTAAAAAGATGATATAATATTTATATTAATCATAGCGCTATAAGTCATATGACATAGTTAAAGTTTGTATTGATTTTATATAACTTTTTTATATCTTTCAAGTAACTTGATCAAAGCTGTCTTTCTTTCATTGTTGTGCGTACACTTTTACTCTTTCTTTTTCACGCAATTGAAGAAGCCATCAGCAATCATGTCAAAGTAATTTGTGATGACAGCCAGTAGTCAGTCCCCCTTTTCGTTTTTAGCACGTGCCCGCTACCAGTTTTTCCGCCTCCATTACCATTGTCTTGTGCAAACAAATTTCGTAAAAGTTTTTTACCTGCTTTTATCAACTGCCCTGTATGTGCGTATGTCTGTACATATGTATGTTATACGAGTCTTTGGGTATGGCTAAGTGAGTGAAGCCTGTTTGACACATCCTGTCGGCATCAGTGGAGCGCTGAAAGTTGTGAGCATGAACAAAAATTGGTGCTCAGTGACAGGCAGCTCTAATATTCCGGTTAAACGGGAAAGAAAGACATTCGAGTCGATGGAAAATGCATGACACAACTTTTCCAGTGTGAGTCTAAGGGGTGGGGAGGTGGGGGCGAGACAATGAAACGGAGACAGAGGGGATAGACTCGATGTTAGTTGCATTCGGGGATAGGCTAGGTGCCAGCATGGCATACGGAATGTTTCCTTCACACCACCGTGTCGTCAATGGCTTGGCCTGACTCGCATATTAATTGACAGCGGCAAAGTGGCAAGGATAGACGTCTCAACGCAGGCGGATCAAGGTGCGCTGCCAGTGGAATTTTAAATAGCCGGGGGTAAGCGCCCAACTGGATTATGATGGCCCGAGACGTGGACACGTGAAATTTGATTCACTGAGCTTATGTGCACTCTCCCTTCCTCCTTCATCCATACATACATACATCCATACATTCATAGCAATTGTGACCAGGAGTTATGCGAGCGCGTGTGTGTCGCTGCCTTAGTATGGAATCAATGAGAGACCTCTTTGGTAAGGGTGTGAGAGTTAAAGACGCGCCCACGGCAGGAATTTCAATTTGACGCTCATTAGCGGCAATCAGCCACTAAAGGGACTTAACACAATGCGGGCTCAGAAGCCCCGACAACAGCGGAACTGGAGCCGCCGCTCAGTTTTTACCCAGGCGACAGTCAACTGATTATTGCACGCCCCAAGCCACGCCCACGCACCGCAAAGCCAAACAATTCGCACGCGGAGAAAGAAGCAATTTTCCGCCTGGCTGCAATAATAACTTCTTGAATTCGGGAGCTGTCGAAAAGAGAGCGACAAAGTGGGCGGGCAGACGCGAATGGATACAGAGGCAGAGCAAGTGGCAGATGCTTTTACTGTGTTAATAAGCCGCTGAGCAAATGTGGTAATAAATCCTAGACGCAACTGCGAGCATGGATTAAAATGCAAAGCAAAATAGGCACATACTGATGCCGTCTTAAAGGCTGTCTCTGTGTATAGATACAGCAATGAGCAAAAGATAGGCTTGGCCCAAATGCGCATAAAGTGAAGGCATGCATACAATGAAAATTTCATGAAATCTTTTCTACATTTATTAGTATCAACGAACAGTTTTTGCTTATAACTAAGTTATGTAATTTATTCCGCACACGGTCTAAAACCTCTGTAAATAAATCTTATAACTTTAAGATTTCATGATGAGACGACCTTTTAGGGTTAAACAATCTTTTAAATTAAAGAATATTCTTAGTTAGAAGCCTGTTTTTGTTTTGACTTGACATTTAATTTCAACTCGGCGTTAGATTCAGCATAGTTGTTATTCTGGTTCCAACCTCATTCAGAATTTTTGGATTTTGGCTATTCTGTGTCGATTGCCCATTATTTTATTAAAACCGGTTCAGAATTACGGGCTGTATCCTTGCCGCCAGTTCAAAAAAAAAACATTTGAAGCTTGCCTTACAGGAGGCAGTATTTCGAATTTCGAAAAACCCTTTAGGGACGATATACTCAATACTTCAAAGAATAATTATAATATGAGCTAAATATATAAATATTGAAAATAAAATTAAACTATAATATAATAATAAACTAAGAATACCCCCTTAATATAACGTAACATTTATTGCAACGAATTCTTTACGGCATTATAAAAAACTGCTTCCTAGTTAAATCGTAACCCTTTTTGTTACGTTTTGTTGGCACTAATATGTACACATATTTAAAATTCAAATATGTAAGTTTTTTTTCAAAACAAGCAGTGCCAATAAAGCGGTTCAACATTAAAAAATGTGTCCCAAAATAACATATTTCGTACAATAAATGTTAATTTAAGCCATAGAAGTTGCTATAAAAATGTGCTCTCTTCATTTTTCCATTTGACGAAGACGGATGATTTTACTTTGAGCCATAAAAGTTCCTATAAAGCTACGTAGAACAACATATAAGTATAACAACATAAAACAGCGTATACCAACGTATAACAGCGTATACCAACGTATAACAGCGTATAACAACATATAACATCAGAAAACAAAATATAATAGCTTATAACAACATATAACAACATAAAACAACGTATAACAGCGTATAACAACATATAACAACGTATAACACCATATAACAACGTACAAAAAAATACAACAGAATGTAACGACATATAACAATATGTGCTGTTATATAAATAACTCCATAAAATAGTACAGCCGATGTCATATAACAGTTAGCTTGTACATAAACCATGCGAATTGGGACAAATACAAGTTAGCTTGTACACAAACCATTCCAATTGGGGCATACACGAGTTAGCCTGTGTATAAACCATCCAAATTGGGACATATACGACTTTTTGTTTTTAGGTATATTTAAAAAGTGTTTAAAATATTGACAAAAAAATTAAATTAGACGAATAGTTTAAATTATTTTTATGAAAAGTATTCATGTTTTTATGCTGCTTTTGTGCTTTTCATTAAAAAAGGAAATGCTCATCCTTAAAGAGTCTTTCTGTTGGCATCTACTTATAAAACCATTTTATTCAGCACAGATCAAACGTAATACATATATTTAAAAACTGTGTGTAAATCCATCACTGCCAGTATACTTTTTGTTGTTGTTTAATAAATTGAACTGAAAATAATTTAATAGAAATCGATATGTCGAACTAATCTATCCTACACATTGAATAAAAAAATACTTAAGCAATTTCGCTATAACTCCTTTTAATTATCAAAAGCAGCTAAAAGTAAAATACGATGCCATTATCTTGTAGAGGACATCAATGTTCAACCCAAACCAACCCATTCAATATGCGTGCGTTAATAGGAATTGATGACAACTTGTTCAAAGTTCATTTTGAATATTGACTGCCAAAAAAAATTTACTTTTATAAAACCGAGGTCCTTAATGGCCATACCAATGCATTTTCAGAGCCATGCCACGCCTAAATCCAGCAATATTATCCAAATGAAGTGTAGATAGCAGACAATTTAAGCACTTTAATGCTAGAAATTCAAATAGCTGATGCCTGGTCAAGGCGACTTTTATGTACCGTAAGCACTGGCGTTTCAAATTAACCAATTTAAATGTGAAAATTTGCAGAAGGCGAAACTCTAATTGCATTTTAAATGGCAAAGATGGTACACGTTGAATGTCGTAAAATATTTAGCTTCATTTCAAAGGGCGGCTCCGTTGCTTATAATTTTCATATTTAAATTCACAAAAATTAAACAGGAAGACTGTAGCAAAAGTTTACAAAGAGAACCCTTTTTGTTTTACTTTGCAAAGGGAAGGGTATTTGATCGAAATACGAATGGTTAAATTCACGGAAATTAATTAACACAATTGGCACTAAATATTACTTTCTGTGTTGTTATTTAAAATTGTTGAATTTTATTTACAATTTAAATTTAAGAAAATCAATATTGTATATAGGTACATATGCGTATATTTGAATATATCGCTGAACTACCTAAATTGTCATCGCTGGCGTCATCAACTCCATTGTTGTGGCTTTCATTTCTGGGCCGCTGATGTTGCAGTTATCTGACTGACAAATAATGGTTGTCAAAAATGTTGCGACGTCGCTGCACAGTAACAATAAAAACATTGCTACCGCTTTTATGTTCATTCGATTCGTATCTATACATATACACACATCAATTCACGAGCCGCCTGCCCCTCAGCAAATCCCTGCTCCAGAGACATGGCACAATCATCCATCAAAACTGAAAATTACAAAATTACGTGGACACTACTCAGCGCTGTGTGTCCTCAATAACATAAACATGGATATGGTAAGACCAACAAACAGAGCGATTCATGTATATATCTACGTGTCAGACCCCTAAATCGAGGATAATTGTTAAATTCGATTGCCGGAAATGACCTTGTCATTATTTATGATTGCTTAAACCGTTGTGTGTTAAGCCAATATTAAAATTTTTATTTAAATTGTTATCCAATTATGAAAAATAATTTTATTGATGTTTATCATTGCCATAAATGTAAGTACATATGTATGTATGTATGTAGTGTCGCATATTTAACCTGTTTAAACAAAGAGTTGAAGGTTATTAAAAATGCTGCGCCTCATTAGTCTCGAAATTATGTGCTCTAAAATAGTGAGTGAGTGGGATGGAGAATAAAATCTTCATGAAAACTAATTTAATTGCAAATATTCTAAATTTTTAATTATTTGGTTGATTTTAGTGCTGATATTTGTGGTTTCCGTAATAAAAGCAGGAAAATTAATTAAAATAACGTCCGCAAATTACGCACAATAACGATGCCTGACCTCAAAAATTACGAGTGCAGTCATTGTATTTGGTTGGCCAACTAGAGTTTGAACCTAAATGCAATTTACACTTAACCTCTATCAGTTGGAAGTGTATGCCACATGTGAACCAGCAAGAAATCCCATGTACATATCCATTCCAAAAGGTATTTGGGTGTCGTTACGGGCAATCGCCAAGTGATAAAACCAATTTCGTGGCGAATTATTACGCCAATATGAGGGGGCATCTGTAATCACTGAGCTACACGCACGTATCCTTCTAACCTAACCTAGCCATTTGCTTCAATCACCTACACACAACACACAGCACACACTCACACGCGCACACACACACACACACACCCATACGAACACACCCATACGCACAGTTGCCAGCTAGACGGTTTTAAGAGTTTTAGCAGTCGGCCACTAATTTACCTACGATAGGCCAAATCGATGTGTTAAGTTGACTGTAAACGTTACATTCGATTAAATTCGGCTCGCACGCCAAAACTCTTGGCGTCGCCACTGGCTTCGTTATTGCCACTGACTGTGGCAGAGACACAAACAGAGTCCAAAGACACACACAGAGCAGAGACAGAGACAGGGACAGTGTCAGAGGCTGAGTCTATGTCGGCCGCATTGACCCAGTTCTACAGTTCGTCAGCCTCTAATAAAATATCTCTCGAATCTCGAATCTCTTCGTACTCAAACACGAGTTGTCCTAAACCAAAGAGAGAATTTCCCTTATCCTATGTTCGGTTGGCCGAAGATGTGCTCCTGCCATCGGCACAAATTGTGGCCGGCATGGCATCCTGCCGATGTGTTGCCGACCTTACTTACAATTGAAGTCAGTTCTTCGACAACACTCCAACCTCACGGACGTGTCTCGCTCGTGATTTTATTTTCAAATATCGTCGACTGTCGAGCTGGTTGATTTCGTTCTCGTCTCCGACGCCACGTTGGTGTTTGGCCCCCTTTTATCAACAGCCGCCGAATCTAAAAGCGTGTGAGAGAGGTGCTGGCATCTTTGTGGCCAAAGTCAAATTTGCACGTGCTTTTTGCGCGGCCAAACGCGAAGTATTCCTTTGAGTGCGCGTGGGATTCACATTTCGGGTATAGAATGAAATTTCAAATGTGTGTATGTGCTAAAGTTTTTGAAGTGGAAAATATGGGAAAATCCCAACATGCATGCTATGCTCCCAAGCGAAACGTAAAGCCCTGTCACACACCTCACCTCACATATACATCCACTAAAGAATTTCGCTTTTGGTTTGGACCATAATCCGCTCCTCGCCGAAAATGGATACTGATTAGTTTTGTTTTTCGGGGCCAAAAGACAGTTGGCAAAGTTTAGAGTACAAAAGCATTAGCCACACGTGCCTCCTCTTGAATGTATGCGAGGCAGCAAAGTGTTCGTGTCTGGCGGTTTGTCGCATCGCTGATTTTCAACGTTCTTTTTTTTTATATTTGCACCGTGTTATTTCAATTTCTGTCGCCAGTTTTGTCAGCAAACGATGCGTTCAAGTGCCGTACTCAAGAGGCCTCCCCACATTATGCGTGCAAATAGAGCCATTCCAGCGACCCATGACTAACACGTCCAAGTTATTTTTTTTCCTCTCCCTCTCACTCTAGCATGGTGCAGAATTGGGGGCGGGTGAGAAAAAAAAAATCTTTTAGATGTGCGAGTTTTTAGTTGCCTCCTCCTCCTCCACACATAGAAATCTAACGATGCGGCATCATTAATCAAATGTCAAGTGGGTCGTGGGTGCTCAAGTTCACTCACAGCGTTGCTGAGATAAGATAATTGAATAATACAACTAATGCGAATGTATCAAATGGAAGCACTAGAAGGAAGTCACTTAAATCAAGCGAAAGAAAACTCATTATAGAAAGAAAAAAATGATTTTTTATGTCAAGTGAAAGTTCTACCTCTATTAAATCCAACTGAACACTTTTAAAATTTAATGCAAAACGTGTATAAACAATTTGAATAATTGCTATTATGGTTATCCCTGGAGATGAATGTCATTTGCTAAAAGCTACAAGCCACAAATGTTGACTGTCAAAATCGAAGTAAACATTGGGTTTAAAAAGGAGTCTCTTTAGAATGCTCTCTAATTGTGGGTATTTGCCTACACACAATCTCTGATGACACTGATACAGAAAATCGTTGTCAGCCCTGAAAATTGATTAAGTTTCAAGCACACACACACACAGACAAGAGACACTAAGAGGGACACACATATATGAAAGTTAAAGTTTGGACTTTCGACAGTGTTTGTGCTGCAATTTATTCTGTCTGCGTTTGATAATCAGATTTCAAAAGATACAGATTCAGAACACACACACACACCCACACACACACCCACACACACACTGGGGAGCTGTCGGAGAGTTGTTTGTGTCCGGGTGACAGAAACATGTGTCATCGTGCTTTAATTAAACATTCTGATGTCAAACTGAAATGATATGAACTGTTTTTCTTGTCCTATTCAAGTCTCAAGTGGACTCCAACTACGAAAGCAGCGACTAGAGAGAGGCTTTCGCCCAAAATACGCCAACAAGGAGTAGCAAACAACTGCCCGGGTGCTGGGTAATGACATCCACTCTTCAGTTCACATGTCAAATACAATTTTAATTAAAAAAGCAGTTGGAGAATGCATCATCTTTTTAGCAGAGTACATAATTGACCCCAATGACAAATGGGAGTAGGATTCATGTAGAGCATATTATAAATAGATCATGTCAAAATAGACGGATACTATATAGTAACTGATTAGTAGCCAAGTGGAAACAATTTATTGCTTTTTAAATCGCGACTATATCCATAAATCCCCCTACAGAAGCCAATCAATGTGACTTTATTTTATTGAAAATTCTGTGTATATGTATGTCTTCGAAATTGCAAATTGCAAATCCAACGACATGAAATGAAATTTAAATGTGTGAAAAATTGCAGCTATCGCAAATTGTCACAGGACGACAATTGTGAACAGGCCTTTTTCCGCACATAGATAGGATATATACATGTATATATTTTTTTTTTTGCCATTCCGGTATGCGTACCGATTTGGGTATTACCAGTGCCATTGCAGTTGTTTCCATTTTGTATGGCACTCATTTGCATATGCGTGTGTGTATGAATTTTGATGGCATCGATGATGGGTCTAGAAATGGCGATAACAGTGTGTGCCTGCCAGAGGCAACTTTCGCTTGTGGTTGCCCCGAGGCAAGTTGTTTCAACCGCTATGTCAGCAGGTGCTGGTATGGCCCAATTGAATTGCATGTGTACAATGAAATCAGTGTTCTCCATTAAACGAACGTGCGTCGTTTAGAGTTGATCTCTCTCTTGGTTACGGTTCACTCGCACTTGCACACAACCATTGTGTTATTAATTTATGTAATTTTTAATTTAGCCTTGCTAAAATTGCATTCTATGCACTTTCTGTATGACAAATAAAACGAAAGAGCGGAAAAAGCTGACAAACTAAAGCAAAATCAACAAAGGCAAAGCAAACGCCTCAAGTGAATTAGTGCTATAAAGTGAATCTGATTTCGCATAAAAGTGACATCCGGTGTTTTTTGGACGTCATTCTGTAAAAGTTCATGCGCAATCGCATCTACAGCTATATCACAGAGTGTCGGCCTTGCGCGGCTTTGCAGTTTGGCGGGGCCAACGCCTGTAATGTCCCTGTCCTGTCAAACAATAAACCGTGAAGCGCAGCTCGCAACGCCGCTGGATAATGGATTATTCACAGGCCAAGAGTTTGATTTTATCGCTTCTTTGCGTTCTCAGTGCTGCGAATGGGGAAGTCATCTTTCGAATTGATCCATTGGGTAAGCTACTACTTATATTTTTTTTTCTTTTTGCAGATTTATTTCGATTTTTTGCATTGAAATTGCATTTTGGAGACTGTTTTGCACAAATGGTTTTGGTATTCTTATAAATAAAAGGAAATGCAATGTCATTAAAAATCTATAGCATACTTATTTGGGTTTACTTGTGGACTTGTACAACTTTTGGTAGAAATTTTTTAATTATTTTATTTCTGGGATTGAATTTCTGAAAATGCTACAGTATTATGAAGATGCATTAAATTTAAACTCTAATTTGGTTTATGTTTATATACCGACATACCTTTAGGCCCTGATTTGCATACTTCTTGCCTTTTATTTTAATGGACAATTAGGGATTCTGAAATATTTCATTGTAGGGTAGCTTCTCCTCTTGAAAATGGGGTTCAGAGAATTCACTCGCAATCCTAATCCCGAAACACTCCACGCAATTTTATGACATAAAATTACGACGTATGAGAAAATACACATATCTTAGTTGGGATGATAAAAAAATGTCGTCGTCTAGAAGCGGTGCCTGTTTATAAAATTTATGCTCTCAATTACAAAAAGTAATGTCTACCATGAGACCTGTCTCTGTTGTTGAAATTGTTTTGCTGTTTCTCTGTTTTTTTTTCTTTCGTTTTTATGCTGGCCAAATGAAAAGTTTTTGATGTGACGCACTGCGTCCAAGACTCGTGTTTTCCCACCCGTTTATAAAACACTCTGTTAACATGTCAAACAGTCGAAGCCATCAGTTGAAACAAATGAAAAGCAAACCAAAAAAAGAGTGCGGAATTGTGAATAGAGTTGTAAAGACACAAACACACACACATACACATAGACAGACCGACGGACAGACAGTTAGACGGGGTCCACAATAATAGAAACAGCGGCAGCGGGAAATGTTTGACTTACTTTTCTCTTTATGTGTGTCCACGAGTGGGTAACTAGGTTTGTGTGCGAGATGAATATATATGTGTGTGTATGTGTAGGTTCTTTTTATTTGTATGCAAGCATCCATATATGACAAAACACGTTCATAAATTTTGTTTTTGTTTCCGCCAAGTTGCAAGGCATAAAGATGGATAAGTAGCTAAAGAGCTGGACCGGATGGAAGTGGAAGCAACGCTGGATTGGGGGCGATGTGCAAAAGTTTTAACAAAGTATTAAAAAAGCTCGTAAAATGTCATAAACTTTTGTTTCCATAGGATTAGGCCAGGTCCACTATAGAAGCCAAAGGGAAAACAAATAATGTTTATATCTTGCAGTCTCACTTTATTTTCTTTTCTCTTTTTCGTTTATTTCTTTCTTTTGTGTTTTTATTAAAAACACAAAAAAGAAACGAAGAAAAAAATTGTCGTTTTTCCGTCGGCACTTGAGCCTTTTGTTTATTTGGATTCTTTTTGCTTCAGTATATATGCACATACATATGTAAGCAATGGGCATACTTGAGCATTGCATAAATATTATTAAGGCAATTAAATTTACTTTAAACGTGTTATTATATGCGGACACCTATAAAATTCTGTAAAAGTATTTTACATTTTTTCATCGCTGAATAATTAAGAAAAACATAATTATATTAAATACGAATTTCTTTTAATACACAGTAAAGAGCTCTTTGTTTCGTTGAATTTAAGATTTAAAGTAACAATTATGTACCAAACAGTTAAATACTGGAAAAATTTTAAACCAATGATTAACTTTATTGCTTCATCAAGTAAAATAAAGAAATTGCTATGACTAAACCAAAATTGTATTCAATATTTACATATTTATATGTAGCATACTTTTCAGAGCTAAGCAACTTAGACCTCTGCAATGCACAGTAAAAGCGAATCACATTGCTTTATCAAAATACTTATGAAAAATGTATTAAAAGAAATCGTAAAAATATAAAATCTGAAGAAGATTTAGGCAGAAACTACTTAAGAATTTAAGAGGCCCATGAATTTGCTTTATTACATTCCCAAGTGCCTTATATATGGATTCTTTATAATTCGGCTTCAATTTATTTTAGAAAAACAAAATTTTGGTTTAAGCAAGAAATAGAAAACGTACTCAAGAGTTTCACATCGGCAATTCATATCAAATAAACTTGGTAATGGCTACTCAATGGAGCGATTCTCTATTCAGTCAGATGTTGTAAATCAATATAATCAGCTCAAATCACAGTGGGATACCATTAACCTTGGACCTTTTTTTTTTATTTTGTAGTGGAATAACCCTTAAAATACACATCTTCAATATGCCAGTCAGCAATAGTCAATAGTGAATTGGCTATGAATTTTTCTATTTCGACTTGGACAATAGATACATAAATAAAATGGATTCTTTTATTTTATTTTATTTTTTTTTTTGGTTTTCGTTGACGGTGGCAATAGAAAGAAGGGGAAATATTAAATTTCATTTAATTAGATTTATTTGGGCAGCGAGCACAATTCGGCGAGCATTGGGCATATCGGTGACATATCGAGTTTTATTGGTTTGGGGTCGAAGGACAACAAAACGATATCGGGAAACCATCGTGGACCAGAGTCCTTACCAGCACGGACCAGCCAGGCAGTGTCAACAAAAGCGAATTGCCATTTATTATGCGTACCAAAATAGGGCAATAAAATATGGAAGCTACGTAGCCATAGCACGGCAACACTGACAGATGAGTGGCGAGAAGTATGCCAGGAAAAGGGCGAACAGCATCCCCTAAAGAAATCAACAGAGTTTTGCATGAAAGCTGGCCAGCACGAAGAACATCAAAGCAAAAGAGAGAGTTGTGTCGACGGTGAAGAAGGAGGGTCACACACACACACACACACACACACACACACATAAGTACATAAGAATAAATCAAAACAAATCAATTTCTTCTGCGCCATTGAGTCGACAACTCCCAATGACAGTTGCTTTCTTTGCTTCGATTCGTTCGTTCAATTGAACATTGACTCTGCGTATCCCAGGACTTGGCTGGTTACAAGCAGACTGTTGCCTTTCTGTTGCCAAACAGCAAATAGAAGTGACAACTAAATTGAGGCTAAGCGGGCACAGCGCGTGTCAGCGGGCACAGCCCTTTGCAGCGACGGGTTGCTCCAGAGATTTCAGAGAAAACAAACCGAAGAAATACAGCATATATATGTCTCACATATAACATGAAATATTGAGTTTGGCGCAAAACACACTAGATTAAGTCTAAGTCGACGAGGCCGTCGCCACTTTTGCGCCATGTCTCGATCCTAGATCCGGATCTAGAGCTGGTTACGCTCCAACAACGCAACATAAATTTGCGCTTATATTTCGTTCATATGAACTCAACTGAACCGGTTCTATGGTAGGCATGGAAATCCTTCGGGGGGTTCTGCTTTTACTTTACTATTTCTTTTTTTTTTGTTTTGCTTTGGTGGGGGCAACTGTTTAGCTAACTGAGAGGACGATTGAGCTGTGCACTTACTGCTCATTAAATATTTATTTTTCGCTTGGTGAATTGCGCGAACTCTACGTCAGTCTGTTTGTACATTTATATATTCTTGTCTATCGGTCTCTGTGAGTGCGAGTGGGTGATTATATGTGTATACATTTGTATGTGTGTGTATATCAGTAGGAGTTGGCATAGAATGCGCTGATGCCTGAGGCAATGATGCTAAATTTGTCTAACAAATGAAAATAATTCGGTTAAATTTTAATAGTGTACATGAGAACAGGAAAAGCAAAAGCAGGAAATGCGAAAGCATTGCCAACAACACAGAGCCAGAATCCTAATTGGATTTGTTTGCCAAATTGCTTGTGCGAACCTTCTACATCCATATGTATGTACATAGATACATATAACATAAATTCTTAACAAAAACGTTCATTGACCTAATGTTATATTCAGCATACATTGAAATGAAATCAATCTAAATTCACAAGGCGAATGGTTCATTTTGTAACTTCCACGTTATATCTATGTATGAACGTTACTTGATTCTTATTAAAAAGAAAAACTTTTAGAATGTATCCATAAGTAATTGGAATTTCTGTTAGTTGAAGTCAACTTTGTAATGAGCGACCCAGTTTTTGTAGATATTTAGGTAAGTTTCATGCACCAAATGTGCCAAGAATCTTTTGCATCAGTTTGACTCCCTGTGACCCACAGACCTTGGTAACTACTACTACTATCATTTATGTGGTTGACATCGTGCATTCGTCTGCCTGAAATTGCTCTCACAGATGCCACAAGAAAACGATTGTGATTCTGCCCAATGTGCCCTTGCATAAATACTCGTCTATATTTCCGTCTTACTTCTCCTGTAGTGAAGCTCACAACTCAAGTGGAGCAAATGGAGGGAGCAGCATGTCATGTCCCTTATGCTGTATGCGTTCATGGGATGGCATATATACATTATTCATAAGTATGTAAAACGATGCGGTATACAGACATGTGAGAAAAATAAAAAGAAAAAAAAAACCCAAAAACATACTCCGATATATACAGGCAAGGCAAGGCAAGGACAACTTTTTGGAAGTAATGTCATCGCTCAAACAAATTTCATGCCCGACAGTTTTCCAACGTAAATGAGGACCCGTCACTGTTGCTGATGCTGTTGCTGCCCCATCCATACTTGTCCTCAACATTCTAAGGACTTTACTCCCGCAGTATGCCACAGGCCTATCAGTCTGAACCGTTTTCAATTTCAAATCAAATAAAAAGTTTCAACAAAAAAAAAAAAAAAACACCCAAAAAACTTTGTGTATGTGTGCGTCTGTGTGAACACATATATATGTATTTACAAGTGTGCAGTAGACCGACCCTTGCCAGGCCATGGGAAGCCGCAAGGTCAAAGGGACTTTTTGTTATTTTTATTGTTTTTCCAATTTAAGAGTCCCCCACAGAAAATGATTTCACTTTAAAAAGGTACACCCTTTATGTGGCTGGCCCAGATAATTTAGTAGTGGTGTGAAGTGGCCAGGTTTTATGGCCAAATGCAGCGCGAAATTGTTCTCTGTGCTGCTATTTGGTTGAGAGATTCGATTGCTTAAGTTAAATGGCCACAATAAAAACTTTGCAGAGACCCTTTACCGACCCAAACCACACACACACACACCCACAAAAATAGAGAGAGAGAGAGAGAGAGGGAGAGAGACACTGGGCCAAGGACACGTAAGTCAATTGAAAAGTTTTGCCTAGACAGGTTGAGGGTTATTATAGTCAATGGAGTGTGATGAAGCCCCACAGAATCACTGACAAAACGTGACTTTTTAAGTAGTACATCAACTAGTACCTACAATAAATTCGCAAATTATCAAGTTATTACTTACTTGATTAGATAGTTATGGAAATTAATCATTTCGTACTCGAATCACTTATTGCCTTTTTCTTCTGTGTATCTATCAGTGTCTATGTCTGTGAGAAAACTTTGAAAATGAATCGGTAGTTTGGTTAAATGCAAATGGGCGGCCAAACTATTGCCAGGCAATTTATTGTCATAGGGCGTTACCGGCCACGAGTCCACGACTTTAGCGATGGGTGTGCGTGTGTGTGTGTGTGTGTGTATGTGGATGGGGTTTAAGGGTGACCAAACTGAAACAACGAATGTCCTATAGAAATAATTACACTGCGGCTGCAAACTACGCCGCCTGCCGCCTAAGGCGAAAAAAGGTAGCATTTGAATATAATTTATGGTTTGCCATATAAATCAGTTGGCCACCCACCGCCACAGCATCCAATTCTCGGCCCTTTTGGCTTGGGGGAATGTCAGTCGGATTGTCGGATGGTCGACGGTCGTTCGGTTGGTCGTCGACAAAAACAAAATAAAATCGTACGCGCAAGACCCGAACTCATTAGAGATAAAACGCTGGCCCACAAAATGAACGGCTGGCCAAATTATTTTTCCATGTCCACCCTAAGGCGATGCAGACCATGGGCTTCAGCTGATAGATGTGGGCTTTCACTTAGCAGCGAAGCCATTTACATGATATTGAGAATTTCACTGGGCTCTGTCTGGGCCTAGGCCATATCAAAGATGGATTGGTCCAGTTGATGGGGCACGGTTGCAACCCACAGTGCCATCAAATTAGCTAAACATTGAGTGTGGAATTCAGATGGACGATTGCTCCTAAGGTCGACAGCCATCATATTGTTGTTGTTGGCTGGATATTTTGCTGGTTCATGGTAACACGCGGTATCGTTATGATAATTAAATTTTGCCTGGTGTGCTCAGCGACCCAACCTTATTTGATGATTGCTTGTTGGATAACAGGGGCTAGAAGGGCGGTCGACGGGCAAATGGTAGCCGACGACAAGAAATATAAAATCGAAAACAAAGCCCATGTTACCTGGACCAGATGGGTCAAAAGAAAAGCAACAGTGTAGCGAGAACCAGAAAATGTTTTCCGCTTTCGACCTGTTTCAATTTGGCTGGCAAATCCCTTGGGGGAGTGGGTGGGGCATTCTAAAAATGTTTCCTTCTCGCCTTTGCTTTTGAATGGTTAAAGCGGGCATCTCACACCAAGTTTTCACTATGCCAAGAGCTCGCCGGTCCAAATAACTTGACGCTGTACTTACCGCAACTTCATTTACTCAACGCTACATCTTGCTCAGCTAACAAAGCGAAGTATAGGAGAAGGTCTTTTTAGTCGGGGCAATGGTGGCCTTTCTACTTATATTCAGTCAACTCACCAGGTCTGTTTGCTCAGGTGAAGACTATTAGCCGCGTGTTTTGTTCATTCATCGGGCTTTCGCTTGTCCTGGACTCTGGACCTGAACCTGGAGGCGTGCCACCATTGTGTAAGCAGCAAAAAATACCGACAACCATCGTCGGGTCATTTTCAATTTGGTCCTTTTGTTTTTTCATTTCATTGGAATTACAGGACATGGCGGACGAAGGAACAAAAGGTAGAAAAAATTGTGCTCACGTGTTGACTGACTTGCAATTTGGTTTGGGTTCATAAATAAGTTGGGGATGGCATATTTTAAATTTCAATCTTTATCTACTGACAGACTTTATATTTACATGAGTTTATAAGTTATTTAAAATTTCCCCTTTTTCTGTTTATTGTATTTTTTAGCTCTCCTATCGGCCACGTTGCGCACATATCAAAAGGCATCCTGCGATACGGATCAGGTAGTCATTGCCTGTCCACGTGGCACAAGCATCTCAATTGAATTTGCCCAGTACAACAAGTTCGTGGCGAAAGGTAAAAGTGATAAATTGTTTTCTTTTAAGCATCCTTTAGCACTCTGCCTTTGCTCATGCATACGTTTCAGATGGCTACAGTATCGAGGAACTGTGTCCCATTTCTGGTGCCGCTACACCGGAGATACGTGGAAAGCCAAAGATTCTACTGCGTGGCTCCATATTCGGTTCAACGTCACAGAAAGTTCCGGCCAATCGATACGTGAATGGTGGCTATGGATATGGCTTTGCCATGGGAGTGCCACCCGAAGTGGCAACCAGCACAAGTACTAGTGCAAGTGCAACTAACTCTGACACAGCAGCAGCAACAAGTTCCACATCAGAGACCCAGAATTCTGAATTAAATAGTGACAATTCACCTGAAAATTGCATGTGGCCAAATGCCTTACAGGTAAGCAAAAAAAAAAAAAAAAAAAAAGCTCTTTCCATTTGAACATGTGTCTTTAAAACAAAGTGTTAACAACAATAGAAATGTATTTCCATTTCGGTGATCGTCGTCGTACAGGCATTTAATGGAATGACAGGAGGCAATTTGCTACATTCCAAATTTCGATTCCAGTTCATTAAACATGTCGGTTTCCTTTTGCCGCATTAGCAAACATCGTTTTAACCAATAAATGCCGACTGTCAGCTATCGAGGCGAATTTAAATTCAAAGAAAATTCAACAAAAAGGGGAAAACAATGTAGGAATGAAAGCTTTTTGATTTTAATACGCCTTGGTGTATATAGATGGCCTTAGGAGAAGGAGAGGAGAACTTCAGACAAATGCCTAAAGGCAGTGAACTTAAGATATAGCTCAGCCTATCCCAGGCCACTAAGGAATCCCTAAATATTGACGAAGGCCAAAAGTTGCCGTCCTGTCAAGCCAAGTCAATGAGAGTCAGTCCACCGTCCCTCAGCCACCATCCACAGCCTACCCCGCTGTGCCTATGAGGATTCCATCACGTCCCTTGGGGTATCATTAGGCCGACAACAAACGAAACACTGTAGCTCCCGCCATGCCGTGCCAGCGTGGCGCTCAAAATGGCCACCACAGCACATCATTTGTCGCATCGTTTTTGTTTCTCAGTCCTCATTGTTCGAACGCCTGTTTTTTGTTGACGCTTTCTGCCTGCTCTGTGTATCGCAATCAGTCGGCCACAGCAACATTTTAAATCGTGTTAAGGCACCAAAGCCTCACCACGGCCAGCAAGGCGGATACTGCTGTCAACACAAGATAGTGAAAAATAAGTTGAATTTAAACATTATACACTTGCGTTGCGGATTAAAACGCACCAGGAACAAACCCCAACATAGACACCAGTCACTCAGTCTTGTTGCGTCATTTGGGCCAAGACCTGATTCTCTGGCCCCTGAATGGTAGCTAGTCAGCAGAAATAGAATCTCATCGCTTGCATGCACTAAATACTATGGTAAACAAGTCGGACAACGTATTTAAGTGAAAAATGCACATCGTTAGCAACAATGGGACATTTGATTGAATAGGCGAGAACGGAACAGAGAACTAATTGCAAAAAAGCTCTTCTTTGAGTGTGTACTGAAATAAGTCATTCTTTATTACATAACTAAATGCAGTTAATAATAAACCTTATTTATTTAAAGCTCAATTTGGAGTGTCTTTGTGCTGTATTATCTTAAAGTAATTTTCAATTATTTAAATTATTAATCAATCAAACTGGAATTATATAATTTCATAAGGGCCAATAATATTCTATTATTTTAGGATTTCTCGTGGCTAATTAAATTACGTCAACATAACTTAACATATTTTGTATTCAGTCAATCTAGGCATTTAGTTAATGCTGAAATGATTTGGCAAATATTAAATGAAGCTATTAGAAATCGCTTTGAATTTACAAAGTGGATTAATTCACTTTATATCTGTTAAATTGTCTAGATTCAAAGTTAATAAGTATTAACTGTTCATTAATTATTTTCTGAATTTAAGTATGTGGTAATTTTCAAATAATAATGTCCAAAGTAGCTAACTATTACCATGTTGAGTTGGCCAATCATTTTTGTAATAGTTATATAATATAATATTCTGATCTCCATGATGAATGATGTTGAATACAATTGCTAATTTCCTTTCTTTTTTCTTGTGATGTCAAACGGCATACAATTTAAATGGCAACTCTTCAATTACATTTTGTAAGCAAATATTTTATTTCAATTTGTAAAGTTTACAATTTCCGCACAGCTTCTGGGCGAATTTTGCGAGTTTTCTTTTTGCGCACAAGTGCCACACTAACACACACAAAAGCACATACACATACCCTTTGAGAAAAACGACTGTTAAAATACATCTAATGCACGTTATTCCTTCTTTTTCGTCTGGGTCTTTTATTTTCAGTATTCACTTCTACAGACGGTTGTTGAAGCTTGCCAAAAGAAGAAGCATTGCAAATTTCACGGCTCTCCTCAATTTTACGGACTGGGTGCCAGCGGAGTGGGCGACTCATCCGGCACTAGCAGCTATCACAGCAGCACCGCCAGCTCAAATGCAATCAGTAACGACCCCTGCCCCAAACGTAGGAAAATAGTCGAAATTGCCTACAAGTGTCGTCCATGTAAGTCAGAAAAAAGTGAAAAAAAGTATAAGAAAAAAAGTATAAAAAAAAAACCAAAAAAAAAAACAGAAAATTCAAGAAAAACACAGACTAGTTTTGTACAATTTAGTAAAGTCTATTCGCTGCTTGGCAGTAGTGTGGAGCAAATCGATACCCCTCTGGCAGAGAAACAAGCCATGGTGGTTTTTGGGGAACAGAGTATGCCCGACAGCCGATATCAACACATAACCGTCCAGTTGAATAAGTTTAACAACAGTTTCGGACCGTGGATTATATAGGCTAAAATATAGTAGCTCTGAGCGCTTGCTTTACTCTTCTTCGACAGCTGTCGGGGATTCAGATGGGTGGAGGGTGGTTATTGGATAATATTTTGTAGTTCAAATGCTGGCCAAACTTGCTGGCTGGCACATCTACAACAAGTTTGGCGCTCTGTCGTGCGTTCCAAAAATCCATTCAGGTGGAATGAGAGCATAGTGGGGTTAAAGTCTGCGGGATGAGGATGGGGTCCCATGGTAGTCTGCTGGCGCAGGGAATCAGTTGTGGGGATATATGTATCGACAGCCAACAAGGCAAAGTAACACAATTGCAAACAAGCGAGTTTGGAGACGGAAGCGACCTCCAACTACTACTCTCCGATTATTCGCCTGTGGACGTGCCTTGTGGCACACGAAAAACTTCGATGACACAAAATTAACTTTCAACGTTGCAGCGCACGTTGGGATACTTGAAAATTGCAACAAATGTTCGCCAGTCCCCTACCCCCACCTCTCTTGTTGAACGAGCATTTGAATTTCAGTACCATTATCGAAACAAGCAAAATGAAGCGACAGAAACGAGGCGAACACATTCAAGTCAGATGCAGTGGAAAAGCCCGTGACTTTCAATTACAAAGCGCCAAAGTCGGTGATTGGTGTACTCAATGCGACATTATCGCTAGCAAGGCTTGAATAGTGCCAACAGTAGTGGAACTCCCAGCCAATTCAATGATTACTCAATGCCTGAATGGCTCGACGAACAAAAAAGCCAATTTGCTACGAATCAATGTTTATTCCACTAATGAGACTACGGGTGAATGCTCGTGGATAACAGGACAAGACGCTAGTTTATTATGTCACAGCAAAAGGAGAAACTTTTTCCATTACCTACTCATCTGAATTTTTGTTCAAAAGAAGCGGGTTTTGTCTCTCCCTTTTGGGTATAACTTTTCTAACGAAGTGTGTGTGTTTTTATATTTGTGCAGATGAGTTTCGAAGTAAAGTGGCATGCACGAACGATGTCGCCCAACTGGAGTGCAATCCATATTCACGAATTGCAGTCTACAGTGCTAGTTTCGGACGTACAGAGTACGAGAGTATTCAGTGCCCTCAACCTCAAGGCGTTCGCGAAGAAAGTAAGTTATTTTAAGAACAAGCGAGGAGGGGTCAAAAGGTCTAAACGCATCAATCATTACAATGACCTGGATATTGACACCGATTTGCAGTCTGCATCTTGCAATTTACTTAACTTTTATCCCTCACAGCCTGCCTAGCCTCATATGCCACCGAGACCGTCATGCAAATCTGCCACGGCCGAAGGCGCTGCAACTTGGCAGCTGACGCAAATACCTTTGGTTCTCCATGCCAGCCAAACTCGCGAATGTATTTGAAGGTTGTTTACACATGCGGTGAGTAGGGTTTTTGGGATAAAAACGGGAGCACTGCGAATGGATGGGGTGGGTTTGGGGCGGGGGGGTCACCTGCCACTCAGGGTGATTTAGAGCATGGCCATTGTTGGCGCATCGCATCTCGCGTCAGTGCACAAGATTGATGCCTGTTGCCAAGGGCCCGATACCCGTGCCCGTGCCCGTGCCAGTTCCCATGCCGTCCTTGCTGACTTGGCTGCTTGATTTATGTGCGTCACTTAGACCACCATTCTATGTCTTTGTTTTCCAGTGCCCAAGCAAGTCCTAAAGGAAAGCAACGAATCTGAGGTGGAGCCCGACGAATCTGACGACTTCGAAGGCGACATAAACGACCTGTACGATGATGAGTTGATCTACAAGGAGTCTGAGGCGATACCAAAACTGTATAGTAACACCACAGCAACGGGTCGTCGTAATGGGACAGGCGGCAATAATACTAGTTCGGGTACCAGCACCAATCCATCGGGCAATCGCACCATGACAAACGGCTCAGCTGACGCAGATGTGAATGGCAGTGGCGTCAATCCTGTAATGACGCACAGCGCAGACTTAAGTCTAGAGGGTAAGGCATTCCATAAAAACTAGCAGATCAGACCAGACAGACCAGACCAGACCAAGCCAGAGCGGTGACTCTTAACGCCCAGTCGGGCTTCATTTGGCATTATGCGAAATATAAATAAACACACAGCCAGCATCTGCAACTCGGACTGTGAACTGTAGCCAAAGCTTTTGTGAATGACAATGACAGCAACGTAGACGTAATCCCCATAGAGCCGTCTCATGCTTATTCTAGCAAAAGATGTCGCAGACATTTCAAAGTAACCAAATCTGATTTGCAAACAATATTCAACTTTAATGCCAATGTCCATTGCTCCCCAGTCTGTGTGTGTTTGAAAATCCTTGTGAAAATACCTACACTAACACAACTTTATCTCACAAATTCTTTATTTTAATTTTTGCCTGGCTTCAGTTTATGTATTTAAATGGGACCATTCCATTGCTTTGTCCCCACAGATGACCAAGAGCGGCTCTATTTGTATCTACTAATCATCGGTTCGCTGGGAGTCCTCTGCTCCATTGTTATTGTGGCCACAAGACTGGTGCTGCAGAAACGACGAAGTCTCAGCAGTGATACGCACTCAAACTCCTCCACGAAATGTGGTGGAGGTGGAGGCATTGGCGACGAGACTACAATACCCAGCGGGTTCAATGATACAATCTCTGAAATAGATGCCGATATCGATTTGACCACCCCCCTGCCAGTGCCGAGTGTGTCCAAAAACGAGGTAAGTGTATTCCATGGCGCGTTCTCCCCTCTCTTCCGTATCTAATCGGTGCTTCTGCAGAATTATGTAAACTATGTGACGCCAGGCGGTGGCATGTATGCCAGTCTAGCACCTAGCCAAATGGCAACTGCTGGTGGTGGACCTGGCCCTGCCACTAGTTTAATTGCCAATCCTTTAATAGTGGGAGCGCGACAATCGCCAGATGTAATTGGCATCTCGTCGGGAACGTTTGTGGCGACAAGTAGTCCTGGTGGGGTAAATCAGGGTACAGTTGCTGGCATCCTAACACCGGCCATTGTGATTGGTAGCAATGCAACCGGAGCAGGTCTACCTGGCAGCAGCGCAATAAGTAAGTATTCGAACTATTTAATATGCATGCCACGAATGCTACGTCCACAATTCCTCCCTTGATCCAATCCTCTGTAGGCACTATGGTACCTATAACTTCACTGGCCCAATACACAACGGCGCCCACAATTCGCGGTGGTTACATTATTAACGCCGAGAGCATGAGCGTTCTACAAAGACCAAATAACACGCCAACGCCACCTTCCTCTTTGGCAGGCGGCTCACCAGCACATCCTCCTGCCCAGCAAATGGCATCACCATTGGCCATGACACCGTTGAGCCATGTACCTCTGCCGGGTACCTCAACACTGCGGCGGACCAAACAGCCGATGCTTCAGCAACAGCTATCCTATGACGGCACTGCGCCACGCACCTTATCAACCGGTGTGGCTGTTGGGTCACAATACTACTACGGATGACAGAGCACGCTGGATTGCGAACCTCATGTGTATACTACATCCATAAACTTTGCGGTCACTTCCCCCAAACCCGTTAGCCAAGCCATAGATAAGTTGCAGCCAACACATCAGGCAGCTGCTGCATCGTTTGAGGACTCCGCTTCGGCATCGGTTGGAAAACCTGATCCTGGGCCCTAGCCACCAAAAGCAGCAATAATTGAAATTGCTCTGAGCACCAACGACAATATGAATCAGATGGGCGCAAGCCCAAACCCAAACCCAGCCACCTCTTCCTGTGGGCAGCAGCAACAGCAGCAGTATTAAGGGTAAGAGCTGCTACATCCTACACCCTACCGCAACTCAACCCCCTTTGGATGACTGCCAGAGGATGAACGAGCTGTTTTTAAATATGGACGAGCTTCCGGTAAATGTAAATACCTAATGAATGAAACTGATACATAAACAATTGTAGGATAATTCTCAGAAAGTCGCCAATCTCGTAGCTCCTGTAGTCTCAAGGTAGATAAGTTCTTGAATTAAGCTAAGCCAAGTGTCCCTCGTCCCACTTTAAGTATTAGCGTGGTTATCTACTCCTGTTTCTTGTAAATATATGTTAACTTACAGGGGCATTGCATCAAAAGCAAAAGAATGGGTGTGTGTGTGTGGGTGTGTAATGTGTGCAAGTCTGTGTGAATGTGTCACCAAAAAGTCTGTCTATCTTGTTTGAGTAATGACTTCCTGTTCATACCCAATAAGTGAAAGTAAATTGCGTGGGGCTCATTTAATGTTATCAATAATGTAAAGACAACCATAAACATAAACACATTGCCTACAAATAGGCAGCAACAACCTCAACACAGACACACACACACACACACAACGAGATACACACAGATTATATGTACTATATCGTACATCAAGCAAACAAATTCAGACAACGGCCTAAAAGCAGGAGCAGTAACAGGACACAGGCTGGGGTAACTAATGGGTTGGCAGTGCAAGGACGATGCCATTGCTAAGACAAATACATACCACCATATCATATATGTAAGTATGTATGTTTGTATGTAAGACTTTGTTGTACATCCGGGCAGACGACGAACAACGAATTCCTTCTCTCTCTCTACTTTCAATTTTCCCTCACAAATTTGAGTAAACAAAACACGAATCTTCATAACTGTCGTAACATATGCAGGGAGGAACTGTCTCCTCCTACTCCGCCCTCTGTTTGCGTGTATGTGTGTATATAAGCGTGTGCGTGTATGCCTGTTTAAGGCGCTGAGGCATGTAAATACTTTATTGGGGAGCCTGGCAATCAGGCCTAGGTCTAGTCTGGTCCCATCATAACATAACATGTTCCATGAGCGATTTGACGAACGCGTGCGAGTCTACAATTTAGTGTGTGTTCCAGATTAATGCTTTACAAATGTACGTTTGGATGAACGTAATTAATATCCGGCATTATTGGGCCCAAAAGGCTCCATAGCTTGTGTGTGGCTACAAGGGCACTAGCGAGGTATAGGCCTGGCCAACTAGGCTAATGGATTGCTCATACGTGTTAAGGTAAATCAACGATTATGTGTGTGTGTGTTTGTTGGTGTGCCTGTATTTGCTTGTTGATATCTGTAAGACCATGCCACGCTAATGCTAAACAGATTAGGCCACATTTATAGTATAGAATAAGTTTCACTCAAAGATAGTTATAGGAAATAGAAAGATTATAATTTTTATTGTTCAAGAACTTGTTGCAGCTCGTGTAAGAGGCTTAAGAATGTATTAAAGATGATTTTATCTCACAAATTTAGGCCAAATTTTGATATAAATAGATCCCACAAAGCCAGATGAGTTTATAGATGGCCAAATTGTTAATTCCCTTAATTATATAGAATAAATTCTATGAGTGTTAACAGAGTTAAACAATTTGAAAATTATGGTTTACATTTTAGGGCAACTTCTCATTTGCTTTCTGATTTTTGTCACCCTATTACACACGCTCTTTTAAGGCATTAACGTAGAAATGTATGCAAAATGCAATGAACGAACATTCTCCATATAATTGGTAAATCATTTCCTATTGTTAAATGTGTTTGTGAAAATTTTCGTGGTTTGCCTAATACTGATAGTTCTAAATATTTGAAGCTCTGATTCAATTATACAAATATTCGCATTTTGGTTATACCATACTTTCTGTCGATTTTTCAACATGTGTGGTTGAGTTTTGGTGGTTTTCATTTTAGATGTCAAGTGCCTTCCTAATTAGCATTTAAGTGTGTATGATGTATTTTTAATCGTAGGCGTATGCAATACGAACAAACTGTACATACACAGCCCATAGGCCAAATTAAAATAACTAAAAGTACTTTGCTACTTTTCTCAATTAGCCAAAAAATGTAAATATCACAAGCTTAGTTATAGAATCCTCTTGAGAAATTAGAATGTACAATTGGCTAGCCGCACAGTTGCCACAAAAAGTTACTCGACACAAAGACTAATTAATAATTTTTATTGGTCTGACTGCATTTCGGGGTTTGTGAGTAGAATAGCATCGAAATAAAAGTCGGAATGTTTACTTAGCGGCTGGCTGATTCAATTAATAATTAACTATTAAAGGAAGGGCAATGCATTAAACTCAATGTACATATATAAATAAATAATAATCATGTGACATCAAATTTAAGCAATGCGCTAAAGCGCTAAATGAATAACTCGTATTCGTGAATCAAAAAATTTCAAGCAAACTCAAAAATGTAAGAGAATTATGAATAAAGAAAAAAGAAAAAAAACAAAATCGACAGAACTATGTATGTATGTACGTTGTAAATGGAAGCACCATAAGCAACCCCCTCTCCCTACCCTTACAACGTTCACCCCAAATCGCCTTGTGCAACTGTAGCAGTTTGCATGAGTCAAAAAAAAAAAAAAAGTAACAAAAAGGAAAATTCAGTAAAAGTAAAAATACTTATAAATAGATAAATACATGCATACATACTTACCTACTATTACATACATAAAAGAGTTGAATGGAAAATCTGAAAAATGAAAGAAAAGTTGAGCATAGAATTAAGTTAAACTGTAGGTAATCTGTGAAAAGCATTTGGTTCTCTCTTCCTCTTATGTACTGTACCTTTTATACGTTTCATTTTAAAGCAATTAATAAATGAAATATAATTACATGAAATTTGTGTATTCGAGTTGAATTTTACTACATAAAACGGACTTAAAAGGTAAGAGAATTGAAGATAAAGTTATTTTCAGAAATGATGATAATTGAAGATGACCCTTTTAGGCACAGCTTATGCAAAGATAACAGTGGAAAGGGACTACATACATATGCATTATCATATTAAATGGAACAACTTAATCTGCTCATGTATTTGTTTCTTTAATTAGAGTGCTCTAAGAAACATATGCATACATGTAAACATATATGTTCACATACAAGTTGGTCCTTGCAAAAGTTCATAGAACTAATTTTGTTTATGTAAAACGAATCCAATTTAACGAACCATGAACAAAATCAACTTATTTACTTATATACTAGATGTACAAGTACATCTCTAGAGAGACAACACGCAAATGAATATGCTCGTAGTTTTTGGCAATAGTCAAAGAGCATGGATACATGAATACATACAAATGGAGCGAGCATAGACAGAAGATGGCGTCAAACCCCGTTACAAGTGCCACAAGAAATGAGGCAAACTGTTTGATTAAATTTGCTGGAAGCGAAAATTTATGGCAACGCCATGAGCTTTGCCTGCTAATTGGTTTATAAATTAGAATTTCAACGCAACATTAAGCCAGCCATCTCAGCCAAATAAACCCACAACAGTTTCGAACACCATTGTAATCAATATTTATTGCGCGCCAACAGCAACTAAGTAGCCAACCAATCATTGAGTATGGGCATTGGGTCGAATAAAGAACCATAAGAAGTCATCTGGGTTTGGTTACACATTGACATTGACTCTGACTCAGCCTCAGAACGAGAGCAAGAATGTGGGCCTCAAATAGATGGGGACAAGGGATCCCTTAACTTGGGTACAATAAATGTAAAATTAACTTAAAATAACAAAACCATAACTTATATTTCGTCCTCCCATAGTCCGTTTAGGTTTAGTTGCAAGTAATTAACTTGTGATTGGAAATTATTGGATATAATGTTTAAACATAAATATATTGTGTCACAATGAACAGAAGGGCTTAAGTTCGAACCTCTGCTTTTAGCAGAGCAAATATAATATGCCTCACTAATTAGCGCTCTTTGAACATTTGTACTTTGTAATTCAGTTTATCTACCATATTATGGTTTAATAGATGCTTGGGCATAATAATCGTAATAAGCGGCCAAACACTAAAGTAATAATGAATAAATGGAAACCTAGATCTATTCATTTCTTCATCGATACAAACTCTCATCAGCTTTGAATATAGTATAGAATATAAGCCGATTATAAAGCAATGTTAAAATGTAATAAATTTTTGAGTAGATTACTTTATTATGTTCTTACGCCATTTAAACAAATGGACATTTAATTCATTTACAATGCTGTCGCAATCTTGTGAGATTGCTAGATTACACCTTTCGTGTTGACTTTGAATTACTTACATACGTGTACAGGGGGTCCACTTTAAGATGAGTGGGGGAAGAGAACAGAAAGTTACTTGTGTACTTGTGGTGCAATTTCATTAGAGCTAATGTTTCAGCTATTATTAATTAATTTGCTACGACAAGGACTTATAGAAACTGGACGACTGCTGCTGCCCTTACCTGCTTTATTTACAATCTTTCTTTTACCGCTTCTTTCCTTCCTTCTCATGTGACTGAAAAACTTTGCAACTACTCGACTTTATTTTTCCCTTTTCGCAAACTTTTCGCAGCCACATGCCACATGGGGCTATAATTACTATGTGCTCGCATGTGCTCTGATTGCACCACGTGGAAAGAGGTCCCATTACGTGGCATCATCATCACGCAATCTGTGGCAATCCTGTTGCGTGTACCGAGATTCAAGGTCGCTGGCCGTCCGCACGCAAGTCAACGCATTTCTAGCCCAATGGTTGCACATTTAGCTGATGAGATACTAACATGTGCTTCTGTTGGCCAAGCTCTTTAAGAGGCGACATTACTTAATAGGAGGATGGGAGGGAGAATTCCTCGTCAAATGTGACTGCTAGCAAACCAGAGACGGAACCCAGGTCGGAAACACCGAGCGTTAATTATATTAATTTCTCCTCGTGTCGAGCTGACAAATATTAAGGACGGCTTCTGCTGCTACTCCTGCTGTTCTTGCTCGAGTTTGTTAATGTCAAATGTAGTCCTATGTGCCTGGCATGTGATGACTTTTGGCTCACGGGCTGACGGCTATGACGAGCATATTTTGGCACTTGATGGAGGAGACAAAACACCTTGCTGGAATTTCATTACGTCAACAGAGTCGACCATCATAGTTTAGCTCTCATCTTCTTCTTGGCTCTCCACACACCGGCTTCATTCTTGCCTTTTTCTTGGCTTCACCCCAACGTCTGTGCACTTTAATATGTTCTTAAATGAAAATCGATAATTCAGAAGACGGTTTTTCACACACACTCATACACACATCTTCGCACTAAGATGTTCACACTCGCACGCGTATTTTGTGCTGGGCGTTCTTCTACATCTAACGAAATTTATGATAATTTCCGTTCCTTTGTCAAAGTTTTGGATAATGCAAAAAGTAAAAACAGCTTAGCATGCACGGAAGCGCCGGCATAGATTCTGTTCATTCTTTGCATAGGCGAGTCGTTAAATCGATTATTCTTTGGCTTTGACCTTCCTTTACCTAGCCTAAAACGATTAAGATTGCCACTGCTCATTGAGATATCGAACGATATTAAAAAGGTTTTCTCTTGGATAGATGACACTTCTAGTATGCACAAATGTGGAAAGAGAGGACAATTTTCTGCCTTTACCTTGAGGAAAAAGAAATTTCCAACTTCTTAATAGTTCTTAATGCGTAGTTAAAGTCTTATAATTAGAGGAATTACTAAAAACTCCCAACATTAATTAAAAGCGTAAGTAATTCTCCTAAGCCACTTGCCCAGCCATTGTGCCTATGCACTGAGATATGCAAATAAAGGAAATACACACAATGGACAAAGGTCTAGGAGCTGGTCAAGGGGACTGGCGGACTGACTGACTAACTGATGGTCCGCGGGCTGTAAATTTGCACTTTATTCTCATCATTTTTTCACTTTCGCCAGCACAAAGTGTACGGAATATACCTACTCCACCACTTTGTATAGCCAACGTATCCAGTCAAAACGAAAAAAAAAACATAGAAACACAAGAAAAATGGTGAAAGCTCAGCTGCAGAAGTTTGTCCGCCTCAACCTCAGACGCAGCAGCCACTTGTGTTGTCCTTTGGTCCTGCTGAATAAAATATGAGCAGAAGCCAAAGTTCTGAACGCTCTTTTCGTGCTGAGGCTTTGGCTCTGTTTTTGGTTCTGTTGCTTTCTGGCCACCGGCTAGTGACCACCATCTCCATTGCAGTTAACGTTTTTCCTTGCAGACGCAGCCCTAAATTTTGCTGTTTACGTTTCGTGTTTGCATTTCATGTGCTCCTCTTTCTGCCGCAAATTGAATGCTGTTCAAATAATTTATCTAATTTTTTTTTTTTGCTTTACTTAAGTCGACTACCTTAACCTAAGTCTCCTGTGATATAAAGAATCGGCAGTTGTCGGCCAAGAGACTGATGTGTGCGAATGTGTTGTTGTTATTGTCGTTTTTTACCTGGACAGCATGAGCAGAAAAGGCCAAATAAAAGATGCCTTTTGTATTTGTCTTTTACTTTCAAGAGAGCTATAACAATAGTGTCGCCGACTCTGGCATACCTAGTATTGCCAACTATTATCCTAAACAACTACTTTTTAAAGTGAAAACAACGAGGGTGTAGATGTGGTAAACTATTTTTTAAGCCTCTTACAGGGTAAACAAATTCGAAAAGTATTCCAAGTATTTCTTCTTTGCACGTCTACAAATCGTTGCTTGGAAAAGTTTTCAACAGAAATAAATGCTGTGTTTTCCGTAGGCACTAAGAAAAGTTGAAACGTTTTTACTGCTTAGCGTATAGGTCAGGTTCAAAGGTCGCCATCGCTTGACGAGGGTCACAATATGGACATTGTAAGTGCACCCTGTTTAAAATGATAAGGGCCATAATTCGGTCATTGGCTCGATAAAGAAGGTCGCACAATTAAAAAAGTAAGTTTGTTTTAAGTCGAGTTCCGTTTTTTCTTTTTTATGACAAATATTACATATTTATCGAATTACCACCCTAACAATCTGCTCAAAGAATAAGTAACAAAAAATAAAAAGCTAAAAATATAAAAAACTAAATCATTTCCATTTCGGATTAAATGAAAACTTTCCACTAGAATATGGATATGAATACATTGATAATTTATATGAATGCACATTGCATTCATTTGAAAACTTCACTTGTGGTAAATAGATGAATACTTGTGCATATCAATCGAGTTATTAAAAAAAAAACAACATTGATTGCAATCGATTGAATTGGAAAATAATTGGCAAAGCATTCTCAGTAACATAGTAAAGTTTTTATTTTAGAATTTAACTTGAATTTGCTATGTGTTTTTGTTAAAGATTTATTGAATTTAGTAAAAACAACATTAAAAAACTGAAATATTTTTATTTAATGCACTTAAATGCACACACACACAAGCACTTTTATCTGTTACATGCATACATATGCACATGTATATATATTGTATTTATTGCCATATCGACAAAGACTACACAAAGACACTTTTAAAATTTTCCTTTTGGATTTCTGCGGTATTATTACTTTTCCATTGTTCGATCTGCTGTTAGAAAAGCCACAGAATATCAGAGTCCTAAGACAAAGCGCACAGGATGAAATAAACGACTTTGTTTATCATCATCGGCTACATCTTGATAATGTTGAGGGCTAAGTTTTCTCAGATAGCAAGTGCTTTCCACACAAGAATGGGAACTCGCTATAATTAATACACACTTTGATGACAAGGGATTTACCAAAGACACAGAGAGAGAGAGAGAGAGAGAGAGAGTAAGAGAGAGATGCCTCTACATTTTAGCCTGCTGACTATATTGCGTTTGGTAACTCATTGCTTCGGCAATGTTAGGCCCCCCCTTTTAGGGTGCAAGACAAGTACTCAACCAGATAGACAAAGAAAATGTCAATTAGCTTTGCTCTGCAACATGGAAAACATTCATCAAATGAACTTCATCCTCCCCTCACGATGCAATGGTTAAACGAAAACAGAGTACACTTTATTGTTGGCTCGTACTTTTCATTTTCTGCACAATGAAACGCTCTGGCTGAGCCTTAGAATTCGGCCTGGCCAAATGAGAAGAGCTCCTGAATACACGCACTTTTGACTTTGGTTTTAGTTGCTCTATGCTTTGACGTACAGCAGTTCAACTGCTCGATTTCTCTTTTCCTGATGGCAATTAGGTGAACTTTGTCTAACTTCTACTGAGTGAGAGTGGCAGTTTTTTGACCAACCTTTAAGCTAATAGAGAAAACTACCTTTTGGATCCAATGAGAGAGTAGTTACTATGTACTACAAGTCTGTGTGACATTGATTGAAAAATGCTACGCTATGAAATTGGTCTAACGAATGTAGGTCACAGAGCCACAAAAATCGCTAAAACAAAGAAAAACAAATACTTTAAACTCTAGTTCAACTGCATTTAACAGATGCACTTGCGACAATTAACTATTAAACCAAATGGGGTCCACAATTCAGACATCGCCCAGAAGTTCCCTTAAACGTTGCACAATCTGTTGAAATTGCAGTGCAGTGCACGGATAAGCGCAAGGACACGAGGAGTCGCATGTGCATTTAATTTGTTTGCCGAGATAATTGCGCAAACTTCTGAACGCATTTATATATATGCACATGTACATGTATGTACATATGTATGCATTGTGGGTGAATACAGGATAAATACACTTGTATGTATGTACATATGTATTCATAGTGAGTGACATGAAGAAGTGACATTTGTTCGTGGGTGACCAAGACCATCATGCGCACTTGTCAGCCGGCAGCTGTAGTCGAATATCAATTTGGCATGTTTCACGTTCTGCTGCTTATTGGCTACAGCACGCACCGACTCCGGACTCTGCCTTCCCACTCCAATTTCGATTTCATGCTGGGTCACATGCCTAGAGAGTTTAACCTCGGATAATTACTTCAAATGCCACAATAAGATCTACGCCTGGATGCTGTCGTTAGCATAATTAATAACACAAGCATGACCCCGCAAAATTCAGGAACACTTTCATCATTTCGCCATTTCTGTTTCCGTCTGTCTGTTTTCTACTTCTGTAGCTCCAGCTCCAGCTCCAGCTTCTTTCATATGATATGTTAGCTTTAGTTGTTGTTCCATGTATGTTTGCGAATGTGTGTGGTTTGGCATCACTGCATTATTTATGAACTGTGTCTATGGACTGGAAACGTCGTTGACAACTTGTCGAGTCGTTGCCGAGCCATGCCAGATGTTGGTCTGGGGTGGAAGAGGATGACCACCAGTCGACACTTCACTTCGCATTAGGCGCGACCAAACGCAGATTGAGTTAATCATCGGTTGACCACAAACTCGTCAGCAAACCCCAAAGAACGTCTACTCGTCGTCGCCGTCAATGTAATCAATCAACTTTGTTCCGCTGCCAGCCACATGGAATTCACTCATCTGGTCTGGCAGTCTTGCTACCGTCATCATTTGCCACGCCCAACAAGTTGTTCCCAGCGAGCGACGACAGGTTTAAGACGAGAACGTAAAAGTGCTACAAGGCAATAAACACAGAATTGCGTATACGACATGTTGCACCGGCATAAATGTTGGAATGGGGCTTGCCCATGGTTTGCCATGGAATGAAGGGGAGGGGCAGAAACTTGACTACTGTAAGCCCAGCACCCCTGAAATTCTACAATAAAAAATGTTTATTTAGCATTACGCCATGGCTAAGACTCCAGCAGGAAAGAGGTCATATCATTTAGCTTTTATTAGTGTTTTTGTTTATGTTTTATTACATTTCTTTTCCTGCTTTTTTGTTGTTTTTTTTTTTTTTTTTTTTGTTGGTCTTCTGTTTTTACTTTTATGTCTGCTGTGGGGAAGCCCCAGACCCAGGCCCAGTGAAAGCGCCGTTTCGTCTCCTGTGAAGGTCAAAACGGTCAGAATATTCAGGCTGCAGCCCCAATCACAGTCGTTGAGTCAGTGGAAGAGGGAGCTACCGGGGGAAGACATCAATGTAAAACGCGCTGAGGTTTACCTCCTCATATGTTCAGCTCGGAAATTATGAAATTTCTGTGGCCTGAGAAAAGAGAAGCATCTAGGGGTGCTCTCTAGATAAAAGTGCAACTCATTGTCTTCTCTTGCCACCAACTGGGCCAAAGCAATTAAGATTCCCATCCAGATACCGTACACCTGACTCTGTGTGTGTGTGTGTGTGTTGGTGTCTAAGTGTGTTTTTGTAGGGTTAGATATGCTTGTGTTGCCTCTGTGAGGACACCGCACGCAATTTGCATCCCAAAATTTGTACTGAAAGTTTCAGATGCAACAAATGAAACTTTGATTTGTTGCCTAGCGCTCCTCTTTCATGCACATTAAGGTTATGCTGCTTTGTCTGTGTGTATATATGTATGAATGTATGTCTCTGTGGGTGTGCGAATGCGTGCGTGTGTGTGTGTGTGTGTGTGTGTGGTTTATATGGAAGTAAGTACAAGTCCTGGTTAGAGTGTAGTTCAGTCACGTAAACATTGTCGAGTGGCCTTTTGTTATGTATTTCTGTCGACAGCGGCGGCTGCTGTTCCTGCTGCTACTGCGGTCACCCATTAAATTCTAAACACGAATTGCACAATAAACAAAACGAATTAAATGAAATATGTACGAACAATTTGCAATTTGTTGTGTACAATTTAAAACATAACTTTAAAAATAGCAACGCAAACGGAAATATACTAAAAAGCTATTATCATCATGATTAATTTTGTTGAAACAAAGGTTATAGGATAAGAAACGAAATACAAACGGATATTAATCTTAGTTAGTGGGTGAAAAAAGGACACACTTATTTGACTTTTCTTTTGATAGAAGTCAACTTTGGTAAGTAAGTCATTACACACACACTTATGACTGTTTAAGTAAAAGTATTTTAATTCAATCAACCAACAAAAAAAAAAAAAAAACCCCACGTTCTATTATTGCACTGGTTCACTTAGTTGGAAAATCTAATCCGTCTGCAATATGACAATGACAAAGTTGTTCAAACAACAGGCTCAACCACGCAAACGTCCATTTAGGGCACATAATTAAATTGTCATGTTCGGGCTTTTGTGGCATCGACCTAGAACAATGGTATCCTGACGACTGAGTGTCCCCATAATGCGTCGTCAGGGAAACTTTTCAAAAGGCCAAGTTTCCCAACGAGTACAGTTTCTTGTACAGTTGAGGCTTATCAAAGCGACGAATTTCCAAGTATATGAAATTCAATTAACATCGAACTGATGTTGAACTTTATCAAAAGTATCGACGGCAAGGGGTCCATCTATGATGTTAAAAGATTGGTCGTTGGCCAATTTTTTTGTTTCTTTTTTTTTTTTTGCCAAGGGCACGAATCTCGCTTCGTCCAAGCAAAGTAAAAAGTTTGCCAACATTTTCAGGCATGGGCTAATTTGATCGATTGCCCATGGCAATTGTCAAAAAAAAAAAAAAAAAAATACAAATGTGGGACATGGAATATTCAAATAAATTGAATATGATTTGCAGAAAACTTTTGGGGTTTTTCCCCAATTAACTACCATAGAGAACTAATACAAATGATGAAGAGAGCGCCATCTAGTTGGACAATAACTTACTTGTAAAGATATACATACTTGGGAAAATGTCATATTTATGGCAATTAAATGAAGGAAAACCACAATGCATATATTTTATATACATAAGTATTAAACTTCACTTTGTACTGAAAATGTTCTTTCATTTTTGCATGGTCAGTATAAAATATTATTCTTCTAGTTGGCTAGTTGAAAGGAACGACTTGCTTATAATAAAACCTATGAGATATAAGCCCTGCATTTAGCATAACAATGGCCAACAGCTTCCAGCTTTGCGATGGGCTGAGAACCGATGAGGTGGTCTGGATAGGGGTTCTCTTTCCCAATTTGCATATTTTGTGTGTCACATTCTCATTTATTGGCTCAAAATCCTGCAACGTTCATTTAACACATGCCGAAAACACAGTGAACGTTTTTTTTTTTTTTTTTTTTTTTTTTGTCACCAGAATAAATTAAATTTCGAATGCAATTCGTGCGTTCCTGCATCCGCCGGCATATCCATACAATGTTGCGTTATTTTTAATGAAATCGCATTCTCTGCAATCACAAAAAACCCCCAAGCCAGACATCAGTAGTAACAACTTTGTGTGCTAGCAGGCACTATACTATGTATTATAAGGTTTACCCTTTTATGTTCATCTTGTTTTATTGAAAATAAAAACAATCGAAGGACCCAAAAAAAGGAAATCAAATACATATGCATGAATATGCAGACGAATGCAAATGGACATCACGATGACAAGGACAACCTTTCGACTGACCACTGAAATTAAACAAAAAAACGGACTTGAGGCTGTCCTGCCTTTGAAGTGATTCCGATACATGAATTCATTTAAGTTGCTTTCACAGTAAAGTTTGCAGGAATATAAAAATTTTGCCTCGCAAATCATTTTTTTTTTTTTGTTTATTTCCCTTTTTTGTATTCTTTGTTGGTTTTATTTGCTTGGCGATAAGCAAAATGTCAATGTCAATAAAAAGGAATATAAAATTGCCATAAAGAATGTGACGAGATGTTCCGCGAGTTTCCGTTCAAGGTGCGTGCCATTGCTATGACCATTGACATCAGCGTGAGCAAATCAAATCAATAAGCAAAGCCTGGACCGTGGCCATGGAATCCAAGGCACTTCAATACGATTCGCGATGCTTTTATGGGGCCATTTTACAGCAAACACGCGTGCCACAATATTACGACCGACATGCCGTATACGTAATATTTTCAATTACATTCGGTCGCTTAATTATTTCTTTTTGCCTCGTGGAAACTCACTTTGTAGCCGTGCAATAATTTTTTGTACAACAAAATTAACATCTTCATTCACCGTGAACGTGAGTGGATTATCCTGATTCTGTCAGCCAATTTCTTGCAGCGTTGCATTTTACTGCAAAATCCCCACTTGACTGGCCCCTTGAAATATCATTTGGACGATGGCCACCCGCCGCACCCCCACTCACACTCACACCCACAAATGCCAGCGAAAGAGCTCTGAAGTGTTCCTACTTATCACAGCTGTCAAGGTAGCCATTTAGTTTATGTTTTCCCACGTTGCACACGCGCTTAATACTAAACTTTCAATATGTAAAACAAAAAGAAAAATGCGACAGAAAAATGGCGAAAAAGGTGAGATTTGTATGCACATTTTATGTGCTTTTGCCATGACCATGGATACCTTCGTTCGTCTTTCGCTTGCCTTTTGCAAAACTAGTCATTTACATGCTGAAGTTTTCACTCCAATGAACACAAAACACAAACACACGGGGGCCAAGGGCCGTTGAAGTCAGCATCAGAAAAGCGTTGCAACCGCTGAAAACAACAAGAAAAAAATGTGCAAAAATATTCGTTTGCATATGCAAAAATGCTTTTTAAGAGCATATTCGCCTCCCTCCATTTGTGACAGCCAAAGACTGTGGCTAAATCTGAATACCAGGTAACCTTTCCTAGCTTTTGCACTTGGCTGCATATAGTTATATCTGGCTTGGCAATTAGCACTACATGTTCACTGAAGGCAAACTAAACCACAGTGTCACAAATAACAATGTGCACTTCCAAATACGCGGGTGTAACTGCAAAGTCACTAAAAGTGGAATTCTTAAAACGATGCTGCGTAGTTAGTGCAAATATCATACCAAAACTTTGTGATTTGATATGTCTTTTCTATGGTGAAGTTCATTGCATTTGGCTGCTTGGTAGTAAGAAAGTTAATTTAAAAACGATTTAAAATTGCTGCTGATGTGCTGCTGCTCTGTGGGTGTGTTGTGTCATTAGGAACCACCATCAGCTGCCATACTCAAATCAGAAAAATGATATTTTCCCACCATCTCGAGTATATTTATGTGCATGGATCTTAGCCAACACCCATTGAAGTGCCGCGAATTGGGTGGGGTTCTGGATTTGGGTGAGAATGTGATTTATATAAAGTGAATTGATGTTTCTGTTGCTGGTGTTGCTATACTTCGGCACTTTGGCACTTCGGCAACTGCATCTGCTGATGGAGCTGCTGCCAATGATGGCTGATGATGTTGCGACCAGATATGGAGAGGGAGAGAGAGAGCGACTGAGACATTGAATGCAAGCCATGATGGAACTCGCACCATTTTGCCTGGAGCCCCATCAACTACACACCCGCATCCGTATTTCCGCATACATGCCACAGCTGAAACTGGATGTCGTGCTGGTAGTAGACAACTCATCCCCAAACCAGTGCAGTCTGTTCATAAAGGCGCATCCACAAGATGTCGTTAGTTTGCAAATAATGTTTTTGGCATTTGCAGCGTTGCCTTTGAGGCTGCAGCTGTCAGTATCAGCCAGAGCTCAGTGCACTGTGTGGCTGAGGCAAGTCAATGAGTGATGAGTGGTTGAGCCTGTCCTGGGTTAGCGCTAGTCCCCGCCAATTACCGCCACGTCAATATAAGAGGTTTGAGAGTCAGCTACAACAGTTCAAGGAAAGTCAATGTCTATAAAGGCTTTGGTCAGTTGATTAATTCAAGAGACTAATACTTGAAAATGCATTACATAATTCTACTCAGGCTACTCAAATTTCTGAAATTGGTATGTCTTGAAAGCGGTTTTTAATTAAAAATCTGATTACACATGGAGACTCCTTTGAATGCTCAAAAAATGAATATATCCAGGAATGTATGTATTTAAATGTAATGTCATGCAAATTTTCAGGTGAATTGCTTGCTCTGACTGGCACTTCCCATCAGATGCTGACAACTGCACAGGCAAGCTGAATGCAATAATATTAAAAATCGAGGGGGGTAGGGGGCCGTAAAGGATTCGTAACAAGTTTTGTGAAGTGATGTCAACCATTTGCTAGTGCAGCTTCCCAAGAAGAAGAATGAAACTGGAGATGGAGACGAATCTGGACTCAAAGGCAAGCGGATTCACAATGCGGGTTCGCATATTTCTTGGGGGTATTCATGGCATAAAATGTGCATTCAGCGTGGCCTGTCACCATGCGTTGGATGAGGCAAGAGCAGGAGCAGGCGACGGAGGAGACAAGCGAGTGGATATGAGTTGAGTGTTTCGTTGTCTATGTGCAGGCTCCGTAAAGAGCACAAAACAGACGGTCTCATTTGTCGCCCACACTTGGCCAAGTTCGCCAGTTGTCTGATTACCGCTCGGGTAAAGCCTTGCTGGCTGGCTGCAGCCTTCGGGCGCCGTACACGCCCTGGTCCTCGCCGCCTAGTTGTCACCGTCACCGAGCATGTGGCTGCATTTCCTTAAACACATAAAACTGTTTTAGCGCTTCCTTTTCAGCCGTCCTTGCGAGGCGTTAATGGGCATAAAAAAAAGGAAAAAGAAAACCCCATAGAGATATACACGGGGCCTCAGCGTGAGAAATGCACCAGTCACGAACCGCACATGCAGCGCCAACAAAAACCAGATACAAAGCCCTACGTCTGCCTCCGACTCTGGTGGGGCTCTCCTCCGCCGTATGGGGAGCGCAACTGTTACGCAACCGGGAAGCATTCTCATGCCACCCATCTTCTCATTTGCAGCCGTTTGTAGTCCTTGCAATTGGCCGGAGGGCTGGGGGAATGTAGCTGCAGCTGTAGTTGGGACTAGAGTTTGTCCTCCCGGCAAGTGCCAGCAAGAAGTGGCAATTCACTTCACTTCAGTGGTGGTCGCCTTTTGTGCCTTTGTGCGGTCTCCGTCTCCATCTCCATCTCCATCGTCATCTCTCTCTGTCAGCAGACGTCTTTCTGCTGCACCCATGCCCCAACAGTGCGGTTGCCTCTAGAACAGCCGTTCATGTCTTTGTCCTGCCAGTCGAGCGCGCCTCCTGCGATAAGTTTTTGAAGGCGAAAGCAAAAAGCACCAGATGAACACGAATAGCACACGAAAAAGCACAACTGCACAGCATTGTGTGTCACTAGAATGGAAATCAAGATTTCTACGCATATTTATGTTGATAGACTGGCTTGGAAATTGTTTATTTTCACATCATATGCTTGGAGTCTCCAAGATGTAGATTGGTTTTTTAGTCAGAGACAAGTGGGAGACAAAATTTCAGAGTTACTCTCCACAAAATTGTGGCAAAATTTTGCAGTTTAAACTCCTTGGACTTGCTGCAATATTTACTTAAATGCACTTTGATAATTTAAGCACAATGGCATAGATTATCTCATTTAAAATAACTGTAGCTAGGCAACTAGGTTATTCGATACTTTGCAATTAAGCGCGCTTCTTGTTCAAAGGGTCGAGTATCGAATTGAATTTCATTTAATAATTGGCTACATAAATTATATAACCTTCACTTCATTATTTCTGTAGCAATAAACTTCATGCCACCAACAGGGGAGACAAATTGCAGCGAACAATTTTGCACAGCAAGCAAGTTGCCTCTCTCAGTCTCCGCCGCCTTCGTCTGGTACTTTCAGGTCCTGGTTTTTGTTATTGCTGTTCGCTGTGTGTCGAACAGTTGTTGGAAATTAATTTCACATTTGACTCCTGGTGCCAATGCAGCGCCAGCGAAGACTGCTGGGGTCCCATTGTCGGCGGACTGCACTTATGTACAAAAGGCACTTATCGTGAGTGGGGACTCGCATCCGCTTCCGTGTTCTTTCTCCTAATGCACACCAATTGGCAATGAGTGCCACCAGATGGCTTGAACTCTAGGCGTAAGAGGAAACTGGTGCACATCGATGGGTAGGCGATATATATAAAACTATGCCAACCAGTTTGTGCAATCGGGAAATAAGCTGGAATCAGTTCCGATGTCTGGATTGCCTATCCCTTTCTCAGTTGCCCATTTTATAGAAATGTGCAATATTTAATTCTCATAAAGACCTAGCTAAAAAAAAACTTATTTTAGTTTGTAAATTGCCCTTAAAGTTAAAGTTTAGACCTAGCTAAAAAAAAACTTATTTTAGTTTGTAAATTGCCCTTAAAGTTAAGTCAAAAGACATTTACTAAAATTTATACGACTTGATGCTTATTAAAATGTTTTTAAAATTCGTAATACCTTTATCTACTGTTATAAAAAATAAGCTTACAAATTATGTAAGGTTTTCGAAAAGTATCGAAGATAAACATTGAAAAGCTTTTACATATTTATTTTGTATTTATAATGAGTCGACTGGATTGCTTAAATCCATTTCACTTTGCACTACGTTCTCATGACTCACTCATGTGGGTCAATATTCAGAATTCATTTCAATGAGTTGTGATTAAGTACGTTTTTTCAAAACATTAGCTCTTTGGTGTTTTTTTAAAAACTTAAAGAAAACAGGTGTACTTTCTTGTCCAATGACTAGTCAAACTGAAAAGTTCAACATGTGCAGATGTAATGGTGATTTGAAGTACACTATTTTTCCCAACACTAAGCAACAAAGACTAAGTAGCTGGATAATGGTTTGCTTCAAGGACGCTGAACTCAAAGCTTGAACTAGGAGCATGGCATGGCCAAATGCCATACTTTGTCGGGCCAAATGAAATGAACAAAAACGAAAACAACAACTGAAGCAACTTGGAGTCGGCATTAATTCCCCAAGTTTGTTTTTGGCATTTATGTTTGTGTGGTGTAGCCAAGTGAGGAGACAGCCTCTGGCAGAGGGAAGGGCAGGGGCAACGACAACAGTAACAGAAAAACCTAAGCAACTTAAATGAGGGCGTGTGCGTCGAAATGAAGACGGTATAGGGCAGGGCAGGGCAGGGCAGGGAATGGCAATCAGGGGGCGATAAAGTGCTGCAGCAGACATTTTTAGCGCCATGTTGGCCGCCATTACAAAGTCGATCTAATTATATACTCGCCTGTTATTGTTGCCCGAGACACGGTTTCAGCTAAAGCCTCCAGCCTTCAGTTCTCTTTGCGTTTGTGGCTAAGGCTGTCCACAAAAAAAAAAAATAAAAGCGAAAAAAAAAAACAAAGAATAAAAACACAGAAAATGCTAAGTAAATCTATTTGTATGCGAATTTTCGTGGTTTGTTTTTGTTTGTGTCGCTTGGCTTGGCTTGGGGAAATGGGATTTGCATTTGAAGCCGAATCTGTTGGTGACAGAAAACCGCCCTTTGGTCTACGTCTCGCCTCAGTTACCCGTAAATATATGCGTAGTAGATATCAGGACAGCGTGGTCGTAGGCGCGGCCTCGGGCGTGAAGCCAAAGTGCAAAGCGAGCGAAAAAGTGTCAAAGACTCCGGTGGCAGACCCTACAACAGTAAGAAGATAGTATCATTTCCGCAGGCCCACGTCTAATTCTCATTCAGGAGCAACAGATTTGTGTGCGATTTCCATTTAAAGTTGCCCGCTTCGCACTGCCGTCTACGATGTTCAGTCGATTTTGAGTTGGAGACACTTTTGCTCCTTTTTATGGGCCCTAGTTAGGGGATAGATACCCAACCCATATTTGCCTTTGAGAGGCAACATAACGTTGACTCTTATGAAGCCATCTCCATCACCAGCTCCACAATGGCAAAGTCAGTTCGTATCGGCCAGATTAATGTCATGCATTCATCACCCGGACAGAGCCAGAAGGGAGGACAGTCACTGACATATGGCAGCGGGTGTTTCAATTGAAATGGAAATGCCAAGCAACTGGAGTGCAGTTAAATTGAATTCTGAACTTTGCCTCTGGCAGCCATATAGGCCTCTTTCCTCTTGCCTCTTTGTTATATGTAGTCTCCGTGGGTTCTATTCAAAGAATCACGCATAATGACAGAATTCAATTAGGCAAACCATTCAAATGCATTCACGCATCCAATGTGATTCTTGAATCGCCTACTCAAATACATGTATGCACCGAAAAGTACGTACTATGCCCTCAAGTTTTCTGGCACTTGGCCCAAGTCATGGCTTAATGGTTTATTGGATTAAAAGTTACTTTTAAATAATATATATATATGGCATAATTCATATACACATAGTTTTATGCATGGCCACACACATGTGTGTGTGTGTGCAATGACACAATTAAAATGGAAGTGAGCACTTTCATTCATTTGCTTAAACAACAACCAGAAGATATGCTCTTGGTCACGGAGTTAGCCTCCGTTCCGTAATGACCGCGAGTATTTGTACAAACTTTTGCATTGTAACAGTCGTAAATATTTGCCAACCGTTTAAAGCTCGTTAAACGATGCCAATAACTGCTGTCCGGACTCTGTAAGTGCCAGTCAGACGGTCATTCCTCCCATCGCCCACCCCTATTCCATGCACACTCTCATCCATTTGAACGCATGTGCATACGTAAGTCCATTTCTGCATGCAGCAGTTAAATGCAAAAACTTGCAGTAAAAATATTCAACATTACATTAAATTACAAAACCATGCAACGAGAACTTCTGATAAAGGCTAACCACTTCCACTCTATATGCAAAAAAAGTGGCTATGGCCCAACAATTTCATTTGCCAATAATAGCTTTAAATGTTCACTTTGAACAAGTTTTCAAAGGAAATAATATATTTCTGTACCGGCCTTCCTCAGACGACCTCATCGGGTCGCAATTTTATGAGATTGGACTGAAATACATAGTTAAACAGTGTTGACAGTATAGCAAATAGTAAATAGCAATGAATCGTCTATATACAGTAATGAGAACAAATATAATTAATAACAAACTTAGTCATAGGGTATGATGGAATTTTTGTGTTTCATCGGAATTTAATTCCGCATTAAATTCCACGTTTTATGGTTTTTTTTTTTTTATAAAATAAGTTATATGATTTGCCCAACTTTTTCAACAACTATAAATGTAAATGCATTTTAACCTTTTGTGCTGTGAGTGAGTGTTTTGCAATTTGATGAGCATAGTTTATGTTTTTACAATTCTATTTCACTCTGACTATTTATTTAATCTCATTATTGTGAAGTTATAAGCTGCCAACTATGAGAAACAGCGAACAAAGTTTGGCACCAACTGAGAAGGCAATTTTCCATTCCTCTGCCACATGGGAAATGAAAACTCTTACTTGGTATCACGCCCAGTTGGGACTCGGGTCGGTGGGTCGGTGAAAAGTTCGCCGTTGAACATCTAATCCCTTAGCATTTTGAACTGAGTCAGGTATGTATGTATATATATATATATATCTACCTAAGTGTGGATGGTGTTTGCTGGCGTCGCTGCATTGGCAGAAGCTTCAGATGCAGCCACTAATGCGTCGATGAGCATTATCAGTTTTCAAATTTCACCAACTTGCTTGTTGGTCTTTGCCTTCGGAAAACTGTTAATAAATTTTCCGTAAATTATTTGCAAACTTTACCAACTTCAACAGTAAAGTTCAAAGCTCAAATGAACAGCTCTTATGCAACTTGTAATTTTCTTTTAGCCAATTCAATGAAATGTAGTTAAATGCGTCTCCATGGCCTCCCTCCCCCTCCCCCTTCCCATCATAGCGAATCATTATCATCGTGTCTTTTTCATAATTCATTAAGCAATAAAAGCATTGCTTTCAGAATGTTTACTCATTGCTCTAAATACATTTTAAGTACGAGCTTAATCTAAATAATGGAAATAGTTGCAATTCTAGGAAAAGGAATTAAGGCGTTACGTGCCATTATGTGACCGATGCTACTATTATGATTAAGTAGTTTTACAAAAACAAAAAAAATCAAAAAAAAAAAATAAAGGACTATAAACTGAAATGGGGCTCGCAATGTTTTTCAACTTTAGAGATAGCGGGTGTTTGTGTTGACAGGACCAGTGACCGACATTACCGCGAAAAGTTTTTGTTACATTATGTAAACGTTTTTCGTCTAAATTATTCGCTCTTAGCACAAGCTTAAAGTTTAGCTCTGCAATCCGCCAATGTCCACTGTCATGATATGCAAAAATGGCCTTTCGCTTCCAACCAACACAAACACCGTTGCATTTAGACGACAGACACACACACACACACACATACATAGACTGACATGAATGGCCAACACAGACATAGATGATGTGCCTGGTTTTTCCATAGGATAGGGGTTCCAGTGGCAAATAATTCACACGTACTTAAGTAGCCGGAGCCGTAGGAATTAAAGTAACATACGACGGGCGCCACTCTTGAAACGACTATGAAAAATAATCTGACGCTGTAAAAACGGAAGCCATGCTGCATATAAATTACACACGTACACGTACATAGAGCCCCGGCAATGCAGAAGTTGCAAAAACAGGGACTGAAAGTTGAGCCACAGGCCGTTGATGCGAAGGGCCCATCTCGACAGTGTATGAGATGAATTTGGGCGACGTCAAACTTCCGGCAATGTCCAGCAAGTTTTCGCATATATTATCAGCCAGATTTTCTACTCTGGCTTTAATTAAAAAATTATGGGAATGTGAGCAGAAGGCACTTGTTTTTGGATGGGTTTTTTGGGGCGGCTACTCATGGCTTAATCCTTTTTCAAGGCCAACCATCATCGGCAATTGCGCAACGTGTGGCTTCTATTTACTTTGAGCAAACATACAGCATTTCCCTTTAGCGCTAATTTAACGCCACGTCAATGTCCTCCATGGTTTGGCGCTTTTAATTACCGGCCCCATGGAGTTGGGCAACGCGAACAACATGAATTATACCGTTTGGGTAAAAGCAACAAAAAAAAAAATAAAGCAAAAAGCAAAAAAAAAAAGGGGGAGGACAAAGTGCCAACTGAACTTGAGGGCGGAGCTACAAATTTTATGCATGCGGTTTGTTGCCTCATCCCTGTCCTGATTATCATATTTAGGTTCATTTGACAGTCCAGTCCTTGGCAAGCCACAATTGGGCCACCCTCGCGTCCTCGTACTCGTCCTCATCCCTATTCCCATAGTCATTTCATGGTACTTTCAAGTCGAGTACTACCGTACCGAGGGCCAAGTTCTTTATCTGGTCGTTGGGGCCTCATAAAATCCGACCACTCATTGTGCTGTTGACAGCCACAGCCGGCTAGTACCCTCGGAAAAGAGTTGTTTGCTATCAGATTATCACTTCATCGTCCGTGACTCCCAGTTACTTCTTCAAAGCGTTAAAAGCACATGAAATATAAGAAAACAAAAAAAAATGGAATATTTCGCTTTATACTTTTAGTTTTGTTTAAAATACGATAAATACACCTAGTGGAAAGTTCATTGAGGACTAACAAAACAAAGGATTGTTTACCTACTCAAATTATGATTATGTTTAGAATTTTATTCCCTCTGCTGTGGTTAGATATTGTATAGCAAATAATTAATGGTAAGCTGAAATATCTTAATCTTTATGTTCATATTTTCTCTGTGACAATTTAATGCTAAAAATAGCCAAAAAATCGATCTCTCTTCTTTGCATAATATGGCAAAAGTAATCTGGTCAGCAACTTGGACATTTATCCGACCAGCTTTTGATTGAAAAGTTCTAAATATAGAGTTGTTCCCCTAGTTATGTTGTGGCTAAAAGCAGATGGCGATTAAAACTTTGCATATGGTCATTGTTCCATGACCTTGGACCGCATACTCATACCCGCATCCATTTCACTTCCTTTTCTTCAGTTGCTTTCAACTGATGGGCGGCTGGGCAATTGGCCGGACCGGGCCGATGTAGTGAAAGGTTGCTTAAGTTAATGTTATTGACTTTGAGTCTTAATGGAAAAATGAATGGCGGGACGTGCTTCTGCATTAAGGGCTTTGTTCCGACTTTCTTAACGGCATTTACATTCAAATTTTTCGCGTGGTGTTGGCACTCAAACTGTTTGCCAGCTACATACTTACATATATATTGGCTTGTTGGCTTTTTGCAATCAACGTAAAGTTTTCATTGACTTGAAAATGAACCTGATCAATGGTCTGTGATAGTGTTGATGATTGAACCAATTTTAAGTTAAATACCATATCGATAGGATATATATGTATTTTTGTATTTATGAAAATGGTGATTTTCGAAAAAGGGATAAATAAAGGTTTGCCTCTATGAGAGAGGTTCGAAATGGGAAGGACAAACATTGAATTCAAATGCTTTGAACAGGCTGACAGCAGCCTTCATACTACTAATATGTGCGTATGTATGTGGGTATGTACATATATACATACATATGTATATGAATGTGTGGGTGGCAGAACAATAAATTTTCATGAATTTTTTGCAAGAAACAATAGATGGTATTTATTTTGTGATTTATTTGGTTAAGTGGTTGGCAGAACTGTGGCCCTTTGCTCACATTCAGTTTCTGCCTGTTCCCCGCCCCATCCCCAACACATATCCGATTTCTTTAGTGCTTTGTTTTGGCTCTTCTTCATTTTCATCTTCCTGCTATGTTTCTGCAGTTTTTATTTTTGCCCTGTAGCTAGCCGCAGTAGCTACAGAACCAGAAGTAAAGAAGAAGCGAAGCAAGAGGAGCAGCATTAGGAGAGGCCGGTGTGCGGTAGCGGTAACGGAGGAAGATATGGAACAGGCAACTGCGGCTGCCATTATTATTATTCCCGCAGCACGCCTGAGAGAATCCTTGGAAAGCACAAGCGAAGGGGCAAACATGTCAACATATACCAAACCGGCGGTCTAAGCCTTGAACTTTCTTATTTTGTTAAGTATGTATGCATGTGAGCCAGTGTATCTCTATGTGTGTGTGTGTGTGTGTGTGTATTGGAGCAAGTATGTATGTGGCTGTGTGTTCAAATGCGGTTTCTGTGTAGATGTGCATACTTACAGGATATATACATGTTCATTCGAAGGATTTTGTGCGGAAGAATCGAGTTTTATTTCAAATTCATATCTTGTTTAGCTGCCTTTTCTGGTTTCACAACATACCCACACCCAGCTTCTCTTCCTCTCTCGCACACACACACACAGAAACCAGCTCACTCTCACTCATTCACATTCAGATCCAGATGAGTTATGTAAATGTATTTATTTATTGTGTCAATTCGTTATACAATTTGACACATGTACATACATACATACATATGTATTCTGGTATAAAGGTGCCATAAAACATATTCATATGTATGTATGTGTATGCGTGCTTATGATTTTAAAGTAAGTTAAACTTAAATTTTACTTGCACTTAATTATTAAATCATAGCAAAAAAATATCACCATTTTCCCATTCTCAAGACTTATTAATTTCAATTACAATGTATCTTTTCCTTTTTACTTTTGCATTTACATGACTTTAAGCAAAGTAAATTAATATGCATGTTGCGAAACCAATTAATTAAAGTATCGAAAAAAATTTTCATCTTTACTTTACGCCCATGGAAATAGGTAAAATAATATGTTTGTCATACTACAAATTGTCGAATTATTTCATTCACTGTTGGTATTTGTGCATGGACATATTTAAATACATATTTAAATTATTTTTGTGCCACGAAATGCGAAACATTAAATATTAAACAAATTTACCTTTAGTGTTATTAATATTTTATGCCATTAAAGAAAATGGATTGCAAATTCTGATGGTAAAGTTAACAAACTTAATTGATGCTTCTTTGTCATCTGAATATGCTGCTGCATTAACCGTATTAACAAACAAAACAAAAAAATAGGCAGCACAACTAAAGCCTTGCAAAATAATAATCATGCAAATTAAAATTATGAAACAATTGTAGAAACTTCAAAGGCACAAACCGCCACTGCGGTCTCAATAATCTGCTCCTAATCTCTGCACTTTGGCCCTGTCTTGGTTGGGCTCTTCCGAAAACTGTTTTTGCGTCTTGCTCAATCCCATCGACCCATCTGCACACATAATCCTATCCTATCCCTATGTACTCCTTTGCTGTTAAGTAGCAAATGGCTGGATGGCTGACTGACTGACTGCCTGTCGAGCAATGATGAGGGCGGCTCATCCCTTTCATTTGTTCATTCATCATTGTTGAGTCTTATTGCGAATAATAAATGTTGTTTTATCAAGGCCGACATTTTAATTTGTTGACGCTGGTTTATGGTTCGGCGGTTTGTTGATTTTGTAATTTGTCAATAATTACATTGAGTTTGGTTATGCGGTTTGTTTACTTTTAAATTCATTTAAATGTGAACCATGTACATGCGTTAAATTACCCACATGCTTTTATACATATATCTAAATATTTTACACGCAGATGTCAACAAAAACGAGAGTACATTATCATTACTAGTATTTCAAAGTTGTTATGGCGTTGTTTTCATTTACATAGTAAGCTTCTTAAAAAATTTCTTCCTCTTTGCCTCTCTCAGCATTTGAAAATGTGTACAATGAACTGAATGTTGGTAGTGAATTTTTGGTCATCATAAACTATAAAGCCAATTTTTCTTTCAATGGGCATAGTATGTACTTCGAAGCTTTTCTTTTCAGAAGGAATTGTGGAATTGTTTGTGTATGTCGATTTAGGATTTAAATAGCAATTCTTTTACCTCTAACTGTACATTTGGTTTGACAAAAGAAACATAAAGACTTATGCATAGTGATCTAATATTCCAGCAGCACACAGTATGTTCTCTTAGCCATTTCCATACCATATTTTTCTTTTAGAAATTCAACTTTTCATTTTCCTCAATTGAATAGGGAAGGTGCACAGTTTCCGCAAACTTTACTATACTCAATCAAAGCTTTATCAGTTTTGTTTCCTTTTTTTGGTCTTCTTTTGAAATACACTTTTATGTACTATTTCATACTCAGATTCTCGTTTGTTGTTAAATTGCAAATGTTGTTACCACAAATACCACATTTCCCAATTTTGATCCATTTAAAAGATTTTGCCCAACTCCATCAGATTGCAAAGATTTTTTTTATTTTGAACAACATGCGGTATACGTTATTTACTCCAGATTTAAACCTTAAAGATGCCTTTTGCCATTTTGATTGGATTATGAAATTGTTGGTAGCTATGAATTGGCCAATTTTGTAAAATCTGACGTTACGAGCAGCTACAGCTGTTGGGTGTTGATGTAACCGCTGCATTGAATGGCCAAGCCACAACTTTAGATTTCCTTTAGTGGCTCTGTTGACATAATTTATTTTAAATTATTTAAACAGAATGTGCAAGAGCCTTGCTCTAATTGGGAATTTAATTAAAATTTCAAATATTAAAATTGCATTAAAACAGCAGCATGAGCAGCCGCAGCCAAAGATGGGGAGCGTTGAACGCTGCCAACACTTCGTATGTCAAATTAAATCTGAGATTTAATTACAGGTGGCAGTAGGGGCAAAACGATATAGATCCAAGTGTAGATGGGGGAGTGAATAATGCCACCCCATTCCACCCCATCCCTTCTGCCATAAGGTTCAGTTTGAGGAGATCGGTCTAGGCGTTAAAGAAAGAGAGACTGGTTGTCTGGGCAACAGCCGCACCTAAGCCGCTGGATATTAATAAACGCAAAGTGTTCACAATCTGGTGTAAATATTTAATTTATAATTTACGAGAGACTTTACAGGCTCTCGGTCTAACCGAAAAGCGAGTGCCACTGCTGTCGATCTGTGGGTACGAAGAAGGGGCTGAGATGTTAGCGGTAGAGGCCGGGTCTATAGGCACGTGCTTAATGTCATTGCGGATGTTGACGATTACATTTAAATTATTTACGAGCATCACCGTCCGTCCCGCATTGTCCTTTCATTCCCCGTCACATTTGTTATTCGCTTAACTTTTATGGCGATGGTGCGCGACACGGATTTCCTTTAACCCCTCCGGCGTCAGTTTATGCCCCCTCCACAGCCCATCCTGACAAACAGTCACCGCCAACACCTCTTCCACAACGACGACGACTTGAACCGGGGGTGCAACTACAATTCCAAGGCGTCGTCATATGCCCCACTTTGACGACGTCGATTTACGAGTTTCATTTAAAATTCACATTTACTTTTATTAAAGCAGTCGAATGAATATGCGACATTATTGTTGCTTTTGTTGTCATCATCGAAGAGGGAGGATGAGCGGAGAATTGGATCGCATTCTTGTTGTCACTTATGCTTATCTCTTTACTGACATTCATAGCCTTTTAATGCCAAATTAGCTGACAATAGTGACTTTTTGTTCTCTCGACGATTTCATAAATTTAATTAGCCAAGATGTACTCTACCCAGAGCTGCGGTAATAAAACATTTTCGAACCATATTGTATAGTAAATCGTAAATGCTTTATCGAAATGACAGAATTTTGCAATGCAAATGAATATATAAAATGAAAAGATTCGAGCTCGTGAAAAGACCGACACTCATTTGTGTTGAGTTATACCACGATTGTTGGATCATAAGTCTACTTTAACTAAAATGTTATATTTTCAATTTTATTTTACATTTTATCATCCATTTTGCTTGACTTAACTATTCCATTTGTGGTTTAGGTCATTTTCTTTTTTCATCTTTTATTTGTTTATTCCATTTATTTAGTTACAGTTGGATTCTATATTGTTTCAACTTTGGCTGCATTCACTTATCAAATCGCAGTAGTGCAATGAATCGTAAAAATACAATTTCTGGCCAAAATAATGATAGCACAAAATATAAAAACATGCCGAAAAATTTACTTGGGTTTGTTCCACTAAGAACTTACCCTATATTAACAAATTAAGTAAATAAAACTTGTTCATAGAGGGTCCCTAAATAAAATTATAAGATTAAAATATTATACAAATAGCTTTACAAGATCTTCATCTAATGTGACCTCCATTTATATAAACGTTTGCATTATTTGATTTCTTCAATTTTGTTTTCACACATTTAGGGACTTTAGTTTCAGGGCAAGAAATGTATATAAATTTTTAATTAACTAACTAATAATTTTCGGGTTATTTCATTATATTTAATGATAAAATTAGTATACCCTTTTAATCGCTAATGGCCACGGTACACATTTAGTAATCAACTAAGCAAGCAATATAAACTCATTGAATTGGAAACACTCCGCCGCGTAGTATGCAGCACTTGGCGCACAAAAGCAAAATATTGTTGCATACTTAGTTGTGGAGCAATTAATGTCGTCACAAAGCGGGCGTCTCTATAATTTATTCCTCCGGAAGAGTGAGAGAGAGAGGCAGTGCCAAGCTGGCGCTTTAATGTTTACACAAAATTAAAAAGCTTTTATTAATTTCGCAACCACACTGGCCACGTCCTTTGCTGTATCCTGCCAGTATCCTGCTAAATTTTGGGTCCTGAAGCTGAGAGTCTGATGCTGTTCCTACTGGCTGGCGAATACTGTTTGTTGTCTGTTTGTAATTTTCGGCATTTTAATTCACATTAACATATTCATTTGTTCGGCTCTGCCCGCCACTCCATTTTGTTTGCTCAACAATCCAATTTCTGGGCAAAAACAGAAATTAGTTTTTAATTTCATTTCGCAAAATCGCGCGTGGCTGCTGCTGCCAGTAAAAACTGCAACCATACCGGATTTTTGGCCACTGCAAATTGCTGAGAGCCCAGAACGGAAATAAATCAAAAGTTGTGCCTCTTCTTTTTGGACTGAGACAGTTGGAGCAGCAGCAGCAGAGAAAGCAAGAAGTTTTGTGATAAAGTGCCGGATGGCAGGACCTAGGTGGACACCGAAAGAGGGAAGATTGGTATAAAACAAAAAAAACAAAACAAAAAAATAACAAAAACTTTCAATTATTTTTGCCTCAACTAATATTTGCCTGCGCATTTTGTGAAGGTATTTTTAGGTATATTCATAAATTGATGTACATGCATAGTGTATATACTTTCAACACTGTCTGATTTCACTTTATTGTTTCACCCACACATACACACACAAAAGCACAGGCACATGGAATCATAAACAACAACAAAAGCACAAATGCCAAAATGGGAATTTACTGCAGTGGAAGGCATAAATAGTTTATAAACTAAGTGACACCGAAAACAACTGACCCAAGCACTAAAAACACTAAAAATAAAGCAGAAAACCCAGCAACCCAGTCACTGAGGCAGGCATGTGAATGGCGCACAAAAGGCTATGCCTCTCATCCTTGTACTCCCACACATACAATCATATACACAGCTACAGGCTACATCACACACACAGATACTGTTACACGCACACTATAAACACTCGATTTTCTTTACAGCAACAATAAAAAATAATAAATTTTACTGCCATAATTGGTGCCGCCACAAGCAGCCTGGTTGCGTCTTGGTCCTGGATACCACCAGACCCATCAAACCCTCCCACACCATACAAGTTCATAGCGTAGACCAGCCCTCAGACCAGGCAGCAAATTCAAGCTGAACGAATTATGGGAAATATTTCCATGCTTTATATTTCACTTGCTGTTCGTGTTTTTCTTTACTCTCTTGCTTTTTTCTTTACGCTTTTCATTTTCCCTTTTGTTTTTCCTTCTGTTCAGTTGTGTTATTGTAACTGCTGCTGCTTCTTTATGACGCAGGACGCAGCTTCCTTACATCCGCCATCTACAGTAGGGACAGCTACGGTCGTCGTCGTCACCGTCGCCATCACCACACCAAGGAAACTAGCCGCATGGTTGGCTCTTCCGTAGACACATTCGCGCTAGATTGCCACAGCTATGCATAAATCGAATTAATTTCCCGTTAGTTTTAGTCAGTTGTTTCACATTATTGTTGACTTTATTTTTATTTTTTGCTTATGTATATACAACAACGAATTTCACATTTCTAGTGATTGACCCATTTGTAAATGACAATCCTTAAAGCCCACACAAAACAATTAACATTATTGGCAAATTATTTCGCCACATGGGCATTAATTGACTATGAAATTGCCAAATCTTGTGTGTGAGCTCTTTGCACAATAATGCAAAATTAAATTTCAATTCGATAATGAAATCTAATTATAGAAACCATTTTATAGTTTTCTTATGCTGTTTGTAAAGAAGATAACTTCATTGCCGTTTAACTAAAGAATATGAAAAGGTAAAAGCATTGCCTGCTGGTAAACAGAATTCAAAAGGGGAAGTAAAAAGAGAACGAAAAATAAACAAGGAGAAATCTGAACTAGAAAAAGAAGGAATTGATCAAATTGTAAGAAGAAATAAGGAAACTATAATTTATTGATAAAACACTTACTTCCCAGAGCTATTGGTTATGTTAGGAATTTGTTTTTTTCTTTTTTCTTTTTTGTTGACAGATTTTGGCTCCAAGTCGAAGGCAACGTATGAAAGCTAGTAAGCTGAGAATTGACCATAAACATTTCAATTTCATTGGAATTTTCTATTTAATTGAATGAAGCCTTAAATTTGAAATCCCTTAGTGAACCGACTAGCATACAAAATTGGGCGGTTTGGGAAATTGTTAGAGCCAACATGAGACCTGTTCGTCCATTGCACATTGGCAAAACAAAAGAGCAGCGCAAACAACTCTGTTGTTCTTCCTTAACATTGTTTTTTCTTTTTCGTTTGAAAACTTAAAAGTTGATTTTTTGGAACAGACAAACTTTTGGCAGACATTAAAGTCGCCCACCGTGCCTGTACACAAACTCTCAGCATGATTTTCGAATTTTTATTGCTTACCGCAGTCGAATTTTATTTGGCAAATGCGTCTAGACGCGGCACAGGGTACGTCACCCAGAGACTGCTGCTGCTGATGGTGGTGGCCATTACCCAGATCTCGTCGGGGGACTATGTACATATATACTATATATAGTGCTTCAAATGTTTCTCCATTTCGTTAAGGGGCGTGCCTATATGCGGGTGGGCGGCAATTTGTAGCAGCCCCTCCCCATTTCCCCATTCCCACAATCCACAATGTTGATATAGAAAATTCATTCGTTGACAATAGAACAACAAAACGTATTTGAGTCACTTTTTTCATCAGCCATTATTTCGACTTGTTTGTTAGGAATAAGTAAACAAAACAATGTTTATTTATCAGCTCTGCGATAAGCAATGCTCTTTTCCCTCTTATTTGTCTTCCACACTGACGTGGCCGAAAAAAAATTGAAAGTATCTTGGCTAGTCACCTGGAAATAACTAAGTAATATTATTTCCAGCCATAGTCCAAGCCTCAGAGTAAGTCTTCCGTGTTTAATGAATGCTGCATTGGTTGGCCAGCAACCTCCACTTCACCTACAAGTGCATGCAAGTAAAAGGCCTCAGTCAATTTAGTTGTTTAAATTGCAAGGTCGGCCACCTCGGTTCGAGATCAGACTTCTGGTTACCAAGACTAAGATACACATACCTATCTATGTATGTATTGATTTTAATACAGTGAAAAAAGTTTAGGAACATTAAGCTATTAATATTTATAATTTTTTGGCTAATTAATGTTTGCTAATATATTATTTTCATAAAATTTGACATCAAAGAGCATCACAAAATAAAAGGAAATATTTTTTAAAAATATCTATAAAGATGTTTACTTTTTTCTCAGTGTTTTTACACAATTGATTGATCCTCGTTCTTCTTTCTAAGCCGAAAATAATTCAATTTCGTCTAATAATATAATTTTATAGCAATCCAAAATCAAATTATGTACATTTTTAATTCCACAAATTTTTATAATAATCAGAATTGGTATTCTCGAACAAAATTAATAAATTTTGATTTTGTTAACTCGTTTTCCCTGTAAGAGACGTTTGGGATGGGATGCTGGATGGCAGACTGGTTTTCGATCCAAGCGGCTCCAGCTGTGGCATCACTTTTCCTTTCAAATGGAAGTCAAGGTCGCTGAATTACGCACGATGCTTTTGTGATTACCATAAAGACGAAAATATTACGGCGAAAACAACAACTGGTTTGCTTCTTTCCATCATTGACTGTGGCAAGAGTGGCCAAATACTGTGATCTTAGAAATAAGAAACAATCGATACACAATATAACAAGAAAAAAAAAACGAAATAATAAAAAAGAAATCATAAATATTTATGTTATACCGTTGTCTGACGACCGTTGACGTTCAAAACCGGTGGCGGTGCTGCATGTCGGTGCGAGTCGGTGTATAATATATACATATAACCATTTTTTGAACCGGTTTCCATTTGGCAAGACTCTGTTCCAACGTTTCTACTCTCTCATATCTCTTTAGTCCACCCCACCCCCTACCCCTTGTGGGGAGTACAATTAAACAATCGATTATGGTATTTGATCCCAATGTGTGTGGCACTTAGTTGTAGGGGTAATGGAAGTTGCATTATGCATATCAAAAGCTGCAGTTAAAAGGATTTATCTTTTCTTTTTTTTTTGGTTTTGTTTTGTTATGCTAACATTTAATGCATTAAGTTAATATCGGATGTGAAAAATTGACACATCATTGTAAGCGAAACAGGACATAAGTAGGTATGTGGTGTGCTTTTTGTATGCATTGTACAAAAACCATTATGAATATTGTGAGTTAAACAAATTACGCGACATTGTGTGAAAACTCAAATAACATTTTTCACTTTTCCCTTTTTTTTTTTGTTGTTGACGATGGTTTTTTATCAGTTTTGTAAATTGATTAATTAAAAATGCATTTTAAAATGCCTTTTAGGCTCAATGTACATATTTCAATAAATCAATTGAACGACATCTATTTGACGCCAAAGTTCAGATTTGATTAAATATTTTAATTAAACAAGAGAAAAAAGAAACAAAAAACAAAACTTAAAGAGAAGAAATAAAAATTAAAAATATGCTAAATGCTAGAGTTCAGTCGATTTAAGCGGCTGGTATCAAAACAAGTTTTGTTGCTGGCTCTACTTGAATTTCAATTTCTTTTCGCCTCGCTAATTGGCATTTTCGATCTTGCTTCCATGGCAAAGTCTAAGTCTGGACTAAATGGCCAAAAGGAAATTCACTCTTGCTAATATAGATTTGTTTTTTTTTTTTTTTTTTTGGACAACACTGCGTATGAGTTATATTTGTATTTTAACAAAAGCTGAAAGAAAACAAACATATCAATGTCATCTAAATCGATCCAATTATAAAGTTGCCGCCGCCCTTAAACTCTTACATGAGAAGAGCACGATCAGTGGCTCTCTGACGACGACTGCGTCGTCGATGTTGACTGCGGCAGCGAAGCGACGCGACGCCACGCGATGGTAACTGCGTTGGCTCCCCAGTGGCAGTGGTAGATTCGCTCTCGGCCAATACCCAAAGAGTGTTAAAGTGTTTCGGATTCTTTAGCATTCACGATCGTTGCCGTCGGCAGTGGCGTTGCTGCTGTCTTTGGCCTATAAAAGCGGCGCATTTAGAGCTTGCTGCTTTTTGAAGTGAGCTCAGTGTTGAATCGACAGTGAAGTTGGCCAGATCCGGATCCGAAGCAAGCACATAACCAGTTGCCATTCCCAAGCGAAAGACAAGACGCAACACCAAAACCCACAACAGCAACAACAAGTCAACTCGAGCAATTAAAAGTCAACACATACTGTGCAACGCTAATTGTGTGAGTCTGAGACTGGGTCGTTGGTATTATTCCAGAAAATTGTTGTGTTCTCTGTGGTAGTAACTAGAGTAAATCAGACGCTGCTACAGCAGCTAAAGAGTAGATGCAAAGTTTTATAAAAGTGAACCCTTGTTTAAAGTTGTGCAAATTGTGGAGGCCAATTTAAGCCAACTCGGCGGATTACCGATGCACAAAGCGAAACGACTGCGCGACGGTATGCCAATTCAAAGCCCCGGGATTCGGTCGAGTGGTAAAGTGGTTGTGGCGTTTTGCCGGTGCCAGTGCCAGCGCAGCAAACTCTAATTGAATTAAATAATAATATGCTACAACAACAACAAAAAAAATGAAAAAAACAAAAAAAAAACATCAAAATTAAAAAACCCTCTCTGGGGCAACACACTCGCATACACAAACACAATAATAATACAAAACAACAACAATACACAGCAACCCAACAGAAATACCAAAAATTGCGGTTAAATTTCGGTTAGCCCCCGTCTTACATAAAATACCTGTTCGGTTAGCCAGCCTGTTGTCCCTCCCGCTGATTGCCCGTGCGAACCACAAACACACGCATGCAAAAAGGCAAACACCAAACAAGTTGCAAGTGCCACTTCAAAAATGGCGACCCAAAAAAAAAAAAAAAAATGAAAATGGCGCTCCACTGACTTCAATTGCCAAAAAAATTACATAGACCCAACACACCGACACCGAACGGCCCAGTAAAGGTGCCTAAATGCAAAGGGCCCCAATTGTGTATCCCGAAAAAAAAAAACAAAACAGTTGTTGGCCTATACCAACAAGAAAAAACTTCGGTAACAAATCGAAATCACAACAATTTTTTTGCTTTTGGCATGGTGCAATCTAAAATGTCAGGAATTGTGGTTAGACCACTTGACCTTTTTTAGCAGCACGACCTGCAGCTGAAACCATTGCCAATTTTCCGCCTTTAGTGAAAATTATTAATTACGATTTCAATATATTCTTGTCTTTTATCTATTTTGCTCACAGCAATAATTATTTATTATTTATTTATAGTTCTTCTTTGACAAGTCGAGAGAAAGGTAATGGGCTGATAACTGTCAACTAGGTTCCACTTTATGAGATAAAATATATTTCCAAGAATTTCCCCTATATCAGACTGTAGTGCTGGTTATACAATTTCCGATGACAATATGTCTATGCCCGATAGAAATAAATAATCTGCAATAATTACTATAAATATTTGTATTAAATTTATGACTTTATTAAAGGATTTATGAAGTTTCTTATTGGCCATTTGTTTAGAGCTGATAACAAGCTAATGCACTTTATTGGCATTTGAATACAAACTTTTTTATTAGTTGACATTAGTTCTGCATTTTGAAAAAAGAGAATAGACCGCTCTATGGCCACATTGTTTGCTTGTGCTCGGTTGTTTAGATAAGGTGCCTCTCTTGGGTTTTTCGTGAGTCCGCCGTCAACCACTCTCCTCTCACCCAACACAAATTAACTGACTCATTAACTACGATTTCGCTTGAGTTTGTTTACAATTCTAGTGCGACAATCAAGCAACGTGATTATGTTTGGGACGCAGTTGTGAATAGAGAGGAAAAAGAGACACAAGACAAAACTATTGAATTTATCAAGTGAGTTGCGGTATATACATTGACCGGCCGGCAATGCTCAATGAATTGTAATGGCCAACAAAACAGTTAAACAGGCGTGAGGTGAAGACATAATGATTTTCTTTTCAAATCAAAGACATAACAAAAACAACAATATAAAAACGTACCTTATGTTATGTCACCATTCAAAAACTATTATCATCTTTCCTTCTTGGATGCCAAGTACGTGCTACACCCAAAGGTGACCAGAACACCGAGACAAAACACGTTCTACGCTAAATGATAAAAAAAATGTACAATTTGTTGCGCCTATTTAAAAGTGGGTACAAAGAATTCCAACTCAGAGTTTCATTCTTTCTATGAGATCCATCGTAAGTGCGTGTGTGACTCTGGAAGTATATTTTGTTATTTCTCCTCGCCGATATGTGTGTATATACACACACACACACACACATACTTAGCTGAACTAGAACAGCAAAAATAAAACAAAAACAAACCTAGAATGTTGAATACAAGAAATTGCCATTTGTGTAAACTAAACTGAGCAGAGCAGAGCAATCATTTTAGAAACTGAGATACGGGGACGGTGAAACGGTAGCACCCGCAACGGAAGTAGATGGAGACCATGACGGTCTGGTGGGTGAGAGGGTAAAACCAGAAAACATGAAAACCCACGACTTGATAAAAACAATACTTATAAGAGCAAGTAAACAGAGTCTTGCTAGACACACAGATATAGACCCGCAGTATGTTTCAAAGTTATTACTTAAAAAAAAAGTCGCTGAAATACAATGTAATACATGTGTATATTTTTATTGCAATCAATCGAAATCGAAAATCAATGGATATAATTGTGTTAAACCTTTTAATTTCAGAAAACTCATCTAAACGACGTAACTTGCCACTGTATTGAGTGATCTCTTGGAATAACAATGTGTGGTAAGCGTTTCTTTTGAATGATAATATCAAAAACAAAAAGGTTAATTCGCAACTCATCGCTGGGTCAATGATCGCGTTGTGGATAGCAAGAATTCAAATTTATGCATATAAATGCGTTCTCGCATTTTTATTATACCATTATGATATCTCGCGCCTTTGGAGCTATTGCGCAATTTTTGTTTTTGGACGTCGATGGCCTTTCTCCACAGTCGGCTCCAAAAATAACTTCAAGTGATCGCCCACAGAGCCAAGCCTGTTGGCTGCATTCGACGGCAAGTTCCATGTGTAAACTGGTTTGTCGATTCGCATGCAGATTTCCTCATAACTGGTCGGGCTTTGGCTCAATTGGTTTTGACTCTTGCAAAATATGTTTGTTGCTTGTTTATCTTTTCTCTTAAGCCCCAACACTTCACACAACTCCCCTTGAGGGTGTGTGTGTGTGTTACACAATTGAAATGTAACAGTTAACAGTTGCCACTTACTGCTTTACCTTGCCCTTTTCTTTTCTTTGTTTAGGAATTTTTGCATATCTAAATTACCTGACGCCCAAGTCTCGCCAGGAAGTGTTGGATCTTTTGGTGACAGGGCTAAAGCGATTGGAATACCGTGGCTATGACTCTACTGGTGTGGCCATCGACTCACCCGATAACAAGAATATTGTAATGGTTAAGCGCACCGGCAAGGTCAAGGTATTAGAAGATGCCATTCAAGAGAGTAAGTAGCTGGAGACTTTTCTGCTCTTTCAATTATTCGTCAAGTTCTAATGTCTGTCCACAGTTTTTAGCGGTACCGAATACAGTGAGCCAGTGATGACGCATGTGGGTATTGCCCACACCCGTTGGGCCACTCATGGTGTGCCCTGTGAAAGGAACTCTCATCCACATCGCTCCGATGATACCAATGCGTTCGTTGTAGTCCACAATGGCATTATCACCAACTACAATGATGTGAAGACCTTCCTGGCCAAGCGAGGCTACGAATTCGAATCGGACACAGACACTGAAGTGTTTGCCAAACTTGTTCATCACTTGTGGAAGAAGCATCCCAATTACTCTTTCCGGGAACTCGTCGAACAGGCCATTCTACAAGTGGTAAGTGCATTTTACTGATAGCAGGTTATCAGCGGATTTGCCAACTAAGCACATGGCTGCAATTTCTGATTACTTACAGGAAGGCGCATTTGCCATTGCTGTAAAGTCCAAGTATTTCCCCGGTGAATGTGTTGCCTCCCGCCGAAGCTCCCCCCTTTTGGTTGGTATTAAGACAAAGACCCGTCTGGCCACCGATCACATTCCTATTTTGTATGGCAAAGGTAAGTTTTTTTTTCTCTCAATTTTCTGTGACTTTCCCATCTCTACATCCACGATGTGTCCTTTGTCTTCTACCTTTCTCTCTCTCTCTCTCTCTCTCTCCATGTCTCCTTCTCTATGTAAATAACTGTATTTGTGTTGCCTGTGTCCGTTGCTCTGCTCCTCTGACACACTCTTCCACACTATTGTTATGTCCACCCATCGGCGATGCCAACTTTAACTTTTGTCTTGATGATGTTTCCCTCAGATGACAAGACGCAGATCTCTGACCAAGGTAGTCTCAAATGACCCAATCGTTTAGCATATGGGATAACTTTACTAGGCTTTGGTGGTTGGTTATTTATATTTGTAAACTAAACTAATCAATGCTTGTCTTCCACTTCTAATGACTAACTAACCCAATCTTATTTGTCACTTGAATCCCAGTTACTTTTGCCTAGTTACGTATAAGAAAACTTTATTTAATCAAATGTCACTCACACTATGTTTCGTTCTCTTGTACTTCGTCTAGACGCCGACTCTGGCAAGCCTCAAGGTAATTACAACTTTAAATATATTGATTACACACTATCTAGACACATATAATTTGCTTTCATGCTTAGGCTTGGTTTTGGTCCATTTAAGTTCTTGGCCACACTGTAAAGTGTGAGCTACAAACTGTTTTAGATATTTTGTCGATTGTCGAAATTGCGCAGTTTGTAGAGGGATATTTTAAATTTTCAATTCAATTTAATCGATAGAGAAAAGCGCATTTGTTATGAAATATTCATTTCATTCATTGCGTTGCTTGTATCAAATTCCAAAATATATTTCATTTATTATTTCCTCATGCAATTTTAATAAATATTTATACAACTATGTGCTACATTCAACATTTAATTTTTTTGAATGCCTAAAAGTAAGTTCGCCCAATCTTAAGTGTGTCTTTTCTTAAAGAATTTAAAGTTAAGTCAACAAATACAAACACTTGGATAGTTAAAGTAAATAGCATATGCTCAACTAAACTAATCTTTTAGTTGCAGACTGAGCCAATGGCAAACAGTTTCTAATTGCAAAGCAATGAAATTGTGTTTTCATTTAATATTCGATTGGTATTTTTGGCTTAAATCCAAATATGTGCATGTTTCCCTTTTAGTTTAGATTAGACAAATACTCTGAATTTTATATGCTCAATGAGTGCATAATGCATAACAAAATGGCATGATAATAATGGTAAAAACACATCTAATATCGATTTTATGTTATAAACTTGGTGATGGTCCACTTATTGAAATCTGCATTGCATTACAAACTAATTGGTTCTATGATGTCGTTGTTTATATCTCCATACTTATTTTTAATGTTTTTTTTTCGTTTCCTTAAAAACTCTCTGTTAATTTTTTTCATAAATTACGGAACACCCACACTTGCATCACACGTCAATATAAACACACACAACACACATGCACACACACTTTGTTCATTGAACGCTTTTGCCTTCGCCTCGTGCATCGTGGTGTCCTGTTGCCGTTCACTTTGTGCTGGTGCCATGGTCCAAAAATGCCATTGAAATTCACCAATCACTGACAATGCAATTGCACTCTCAACTTGTGACCCGTTTCACTTGCCCATAAATCGTACAACCATGATGCCATCAAACGCCATCCAATGACAAAATTAACAAAACAGAATTGCGTCCACATGGACAAACTCGTGAATTGCCAGTGTTGCCCCGTTCGGAGAGTACGTCTGAATTTATGCCGCTCGAAGAGAAGGAAGTGGAATATTTCTTTGCCTCAGATGCCTCAGCTGTTATCGAGCACACGAATCGTGTCATTTACCTCGAGGTAAGTCGGTTTAGATTCCGATCGGATCAACTCTAAGATGCAAAATCTATTTCAGGACGATGACGTAGCAGCTGTACGTGATGGAACCCTAAGCATTCATCGCTTAAAGAAGAGTCTGGATGACCCACATGCACGTGAGATAACCACCCTCAAAATGGAGATCCAACAGATCATGAAGGGCAACTATGACTATTTCATGCAAAAGGAGATTTTCGAGCAACCCGACTCTGTGGTCAACACCATGCGTGGCCGTGTCCGCTTCGATGGCAACGCCATTGTCTTGGGTGGCATCAAGGACTACATTCCTGAGATCAAGCGCTGCCGCCGTCTTATGTTAATCGGTTGCGGCACATCGTATCACAGTGCAGTGGCTACCCGACAGCTGCTCGAAGAACTGACTGAATTGCCAGTCATGGTGGAGCTGGCCTCCGATTTTCTTGATCGTAATACACCCATTTTCCGTGACGATGTTTGCTTCTTCATCTCTCAGTCTGGCGAGACTGCCGACACATTGATGGCCCTGCGATACTGTAAGCAGCGGGGAGCCCTTATTGTGGGCATTACCAACACTGTGGGCAGCAGCATCTGTCGCGAATCGCATTGTGGAGTCCATATAAATGCTGGGCCTGAAATCGGCGTTGCCTCAACCAAGGCTTACACTTCACAGTTCATTTCGTTGGTCATGTTTGCATTGGTCATGTCCGAGGATAGGTTATCCCTTCAAACTCGCCGCCTGGAGATTCTTCAGGCCTTGTCCAAGCTGGCAGATCAGATTCGTGAAGTCCTTAAGTTGGACTCTAAGGTACAGGAGTTGGCAAAGGATCTGTATCAGCACAAGTCTCTGCTGATTATGGGTCGTGGCTACAATTTCGCCACATGTCTGGAGGGAGCTTTGGTAAGTCATCATGTCTGCCTAGAGAGAGAGAGAGAGAGAGCCTTTATTTAATTCTTGTTTTCTGCCAACTTATAGAAAGTAAAAGAGTTGACCTATATGCACAGTGAGGGAATTATGGCCGGAGAACTGAAGCATGGACCCCTCGCCCTTGTCGATGATTCTATGCCAGTGCTGATGATCGTGTTGCGCGATCCAGTTTATGTGAAATGCATGAATGCTCTGCAGCAGGTTACCTCACGCAAGGGATGCCCTGTGATCATTTGCGAGGAGGGAGACGAGGAGACAAAGGCATTCTCATCACGACACTTGGAGATTCCCCGCACCGTTGACTGTCTACAGGGAATTCTGACAGTCATTCCCATGCAACTTCTATCCTACCATATTGCCGTACTCCGTGGCTGTGATGTTGACTGTCCACGTAACTTGGCCAAGTCTGTGACGGTCGAGTAATATGGGTTATGAGACGACTGCTTTCTTTCTTTCCATAGCCTTACTTCGACGACATAGACATCCGAGTCTCTGAACATGTTTTTATAATGCGAACGCCACCATAACTGGCGTCTGTTTGGATACATTCCATGATAATCTCTATACATATTAGGCCTTAACACTTATACATATACCAACACAAACACACTCACACATGAATGTTTGTACGCCCAATGTGTGGGAGTATACGCATATAACTAAATTTTTATTTGCATACATACACTTTTACGTGTACCCGTGCGCCCATCAAGATGCAAATCACTTATTAAATTGAAATTTTTGTTATATATAAGTTGAAGTTTGTTCTTAAATACGTGTATTATGGCCAAGAGTCAACTCAAAAGGCAGAGAAATGTGACTCTTAAACAGGTATTTTTCGCTCATACAATAACTTTTTTATGCACTTGCCAGTCAGTGGCATTTTGCACAAAGCAAAAGAAATCATTTCGAGTATACTTATGTAAATACATTTAAACTCTTTAATGGTGATTAGTATTCAAAAGTTTCGCAATGTCGTCTTTATTTGTCCATACGAGTACTGTGGAGCATGGATACTACATACATGGAACAGTCTGTTGTTTCACAATCATACTACTCAGACTCATTAATGCTTAAAACTCGTAGCTAATACCCCAGTTTGTGGGCAAATGAAAGAGAACCCTTTTTGCACATTCTCAACCAACTTCGAAAGAGTCTATTCATTTTAGAATGTTGTTTGCAAAGTATAAAAGCATTTTCAGGAAAAAAGAAATTTACACACAATTGTTTGGAATTGATAAAAACAAATTGAGATTTTGAATATATTGTTTAGAGAAATGTGTTTCGAATATTTTCCATACATACAATATGCTGTATGCTGTAAACATATTCTAACTAAACCACTGTCTAAGTTACCATACATAGATGCTAGAGATGCTCTTTGTGTAGCAGAAACAGAAAAAACGTATTACCAAAACCAAATGGCATCGTTTTAAAGCATTGAATAATAAAGTTAAACCACACAAAGGTTCATAAAAACTTTATTGTAATTAAAAACATATGTTAAATATTTACCTTTAGTAGAACATTTTTCTGCTGACATCCTTCGAAAAAAAAAACAATTACCATTTCTTTTTTTTTTTTGCCAAAGCGTATTCTGCATAGCATATTCGTATGTCGAAAAAGTAATCAGTAAAAGACTTTTTTTTGTTGAATTTTTATTTTTTGTTAGGATTGAGACCGCGTTAAAGCTTGAGTGTACCTACAATTTTTTTTGCCTATTATGTGTCGGACGTAATCTTTAATGAAATGTAACTTTAAATTGGATTACATAAAAACGAAATGCTCTAACGAAATGTGTGCCACAAAATAAAATACATAAAAATGTGGGGTGGACCCTAAGCGGATGCCAAGAAACAAGATGTTGATGTTATTGTTGCTGTTGTGTTGGTGCGTCGCGATTTTCCAGTCGCTCCAGGGATAAATGAGAGCCGGTGGCAAAAGAAAACGACCGTCATTTTATTGGAAACTGCGGTGGTATCAGCACTAAACGGTTATGACTTTAAGGCGGTCTACACTTTTGGGTCCCCCAAAAAAGTCAGTGGCAAGACCAAATCCAAAACAAACACTAACGAATAAATGGAAAATATATAAATGGCCACTGCTAAGTCGTCGACATTGCCAAACCAAACATACTTCCACCCATAGCCAGCTCTCTCGCTCTCTCTCTCTCTCTCTCTCTCTCTCTGCCTCTTTATGGGCAGGTGCTCAAGCACAGGTAAAAAGCAGCACAGACAACTTTCATCGAATTGAACATGCTCGGCAATGTTCTTATTATTTCCCATTCAGCTTCCGTAGGGCGCTTAATCTAGATTAAAGGCTGCGGGATGTACAGACAGGCACACTTGGATCTTAGCCAGACATAGCCCCGGGAAAAGCTACCGGGGAGGCCGGCAGCCAAGCAGCCAAGCAGCATAGCATTCGCTGTGCTCAAGAGCCAAGAGAATCTCAAAATATTTGGGTTGATGTTTTCATTGGCAGCAGCGGCTAACAGACGCCGCCGCCAGTTAAGTGTATTGTTTTCCTCTTACACAATATGTAGTTGTTATATACGAGTATTTATATGTATCATGATGGCACAACAGCTTCAGGCATTTTAGCGAAATTGTGTTTATTAAGCCACCCTTTAAAAATGCAATCAGAATCGCCATTCCATTCATCCCCACTGTGGTCGCTAGCAGAGCCAGCCCAGCACTTTGCCAAAAAAATTAATTGAATTTTCTTACATAAAGCGATTGAAGTTCTTTTGTCAACGAATGCAAAGCAACAACGTGTAGATTCCTTAGATTTGTATTTAGAGATAGTAGAAATTGTCTACTAAAAAATTGCTATCTTTTACGCATATCTCAGTGCAGGATATGTGGCTGAATTTGATTTTACTTTTCCAACATGCTCAACATTTTAAAGGGTAATAGAATTTTAATGGAAATTCTTAATTAAAATGTAACCACTGTTTTTTTTTTTTTTGTTTTGTTTTCCTCACTTTTAGATTTAATTGACTCATCGCCTATCAAGGGATATATGCCAGAACTTGGAGAAGGGTTAAGCTGTCAGTGGATTTGTTGGCATTCAAACATATGTGTGCGGGCGAAATTGAATTGCGCGATTTTCGAATATTTATTATCACTGCCTGCCACCTGCCACCAACCAGCAGCCACCAGCAAAATGCCACATGACTGCCATTGGGGGCAACTATGTGCAAAACCATCTGCCAATTGCTTAAGGATTGCTTTGAGACCGTTGGACTTACGGTATGTCAGCACAGCACAGAGCAGCACACAGAATACGTTCCTAGAGTAAAAGTTTTCAAAGCCGCAAGCTCCTCCAACTGAGAAGTCCCACAGACTCAGTCCCAGCAGTCGGCAAGCAGTTGAAATAAATTCATGACTGTAAAACATTCCGGTTAAATTGTTGCGATTCCTGCCCCCTTGCCAGCAGTCCAAGTTGGGTCCGGGTCCATCTGCCGTCAAATAAGAAACTTTGAGCTGCAACTTTGAGCTGCCGTTTCCGTTTCCGCTCTGTAGACGGGCGGCTGGTTGGTTGGTTGGTTGGTTGGCTTGTTTTAATGTCCCGTTCGCCTCGCAGCGAATATGAAATGGAAACATGTTTATGCATTTCCCGACGTGCGAAAACTTGTGAAACTGTTATAAAAACACGTTCAGGTAATAACATAAGAAACTTTTTATCTTGTCCTTGTCATTGGCATTGCTCCTGTTTCTGTGTCTCTAACTGCCTCTTGTCCTTGCCACAGTTACAACCTGGCAGAGGTTGTCGTTGTCGTCGTCGACGTGGTCGATGGCACGTTTTGGTTATTTCTTCAATTGCCTCATTAGGAGCTGCATTGCATATCCGGCTTATGGCCAGTCGTCTAACAATTTTTAATGCATGCTCAATTATTTTACTTTTACATTTCCGTGCACTAAAGGTAGGTACGTGTTACTTTTCCACCCCTTGACAAGATAACCAGATTAGTAATCAATGTGGCATATATTTAGATATTCTGATTATTACCAGGAAAAGAGAGCCGGAAATAGCAATTCTCCACCCAAAGGACTTTTAGATACCATACCATACCAAGCAAAGACTATAAATATTTAGCTGACTGTGCGCTTAACTCAAATTCCTCACTACGCTATAAACAATTGCGAATTATTGGACTTTCTCTTTGTTGTTGTCATTGAACAAAAAAAAACCAAGCCGTTTCGTTTTACGTTATTACTTAGAGACAGACCGCAAAAACTACCACTTGCTGGGCTCATATAAATCACAAACCATCCGAAATCGAACGTTTGTCGAGTTTTCGCTTCAGCACCCGACACTCAATTGACTGAGACATGAACTTGGCATTGGTATTGGGATGTGAGGCATGAGACATTGGGCGTGGCAGTGTCGATTGATGCCTTTGATTGGTATCAAATGGAGCTAGGGCTTTACGCCCAGGCTAATGCTTCATTGGGCTCTCTGGAGGATTTGTATCTCGGAATTTGCTCCATGTCAAAGACAAACACTGAAGTGTCAATTCAGTCACTCAGTTGGCGCCAACAGTTGATGCCGATTGAGAGGGCTCCTCCGACGATTACGACATTGGATACAGCAGTCTCCATTCTGCAAATTACACTCGACACATACTACTCTGTTCTCTTCTCCTTTTTTTTTTTTTTGCTCACTGGTTATCCACTTCTTTTTTTGCAGGTAAATATTTTTTAGGGGGACAATGACAAATGCTTTTGCGCCACTTACAGCTCAACAACGCCCACAAAAGGGGGTGGGGTCTCAGAACTTCAGACAGCACTCTAGAATTATCTCTGGAGAAAAGATAATTGAATATATTTGCAAAGTTATCTCATTTCATTTGGCCGGGCTATGAAAGCTGAGCGTAAACCCGTTTTAAATATGCAACAAAAAAGTTGGTAAAGTTCATTCTAAAATAACTTTTGCAATGCCGCGTGCGGACTTGGCCGAAACTGAATGAATATGCGAGTATGAGGCAAGAATGAGGACAGGGCCGTGTCTCAGTGTGTGTTCTTCTTAGGGATCAGGACAAAACGAAACTAGAATACTGTATGTTTGACTGAATTTCTTTTTGTCACCTGGGAATAAAAAGTTTCACAATAAAAACAAATCAAAAAAAACCAAAAGAAAACAGAACAATTCAAACGATAATTGTTATGGCTTGTGATATTATTCATAATACTACCGAGTAATAGACAAGGAGTAGAGATTTGAGGTGGCTACATTTTGGCCCACCTCCTGGAAATATTGAAAAAGTTTCCACCGAAGCAAAGCAAAATTGATGGTGCAGCTGGTTCTCTATTTCCGTTTATAGATTTGATTGAAATCCAAGCAAGGTATTTTAAAATGGCTAACAAAAATCCTTTTTCCTCTGTCATGAATCTCTTCATTCGGGCCAATACGAACACAAGTCTGCACACATATAAAACCCAGCATCTGCAAGAAGCGCTTTTAACACGAATCCACTCTACTGTCTGTGTTTCGGTTTGGAGGACGCACATGCTGATTATTTGCGATTTCAACGGAAAAAGTTCCTCCCATGAAGAGTGGAAAAGTGTGCACAATTGTGTTCTAAAAATAAAAGGGGAACGAACAAAATTTTAAAATATTCCAAACCTCCCTCGAGGTAGACAATTGAAGAATCAGACAGAGAACAGAATCCTATAGCAGCTGCGACTGCTGCTGAAACTCTGAGTGAGTACACGAGTGGGTGGGTGTGTGTATGTGTGTGTGTGTGTGGCGAGGCAGAGAACTACCAATATAGTACGTAGATAATGATGAGACTGCATCGACAACAGAGTAAAGGAAAAATGTCGCTCATACGCAACGTTGCCGCTAATATTTCGACGAACTAATGAACGAAGCCAAACCCTGGCATATGAGAGTACGCGATTCTCCTCGTTGCGTGTCTGTGCGTGTGGGTGGAAAGTCAAAATCGGTTACCGTTGCTCTCTTGGGGTTCACTTCACTTGTTTGTATTTACTCACACATGCATGTGGGTGTGTGTGTGTGTGTGTATGTGAGTGTATTGGTGGCAAAAGTGGAAGTACCGTGTACACCTAGACCACCGGACGGAACCGTATGCAAACATATTTATGTGGCTACGTGCTGTTGCATATCTTTTGGAAAATTTTACATTTTTGCCAGGCAACCAGGCAGTCGGTGTCACTTCACCCACACACACATATCCCACTGGCAATATTTTCTTTTGCCAGCATTCACATACATACATACAGTCCCTCTTCTCCGATGGTGGAAACGCATGCGACTGACAAATAACTTTCGACACATGATGCCACAGCACTAACCATGAATTTCATTATGAGACTACTCCCAGGAAGGTTGAAAAAAAAAACAAACGAGGAAATCGACAAAAATTGAGGAATTTTCGGTAAACAAAAAAAAAACCTATATAAAAAACTACTTCATCATACACACAGAACAGACAGAAGTAGCACATTGTAAATGCCAATACAACGTTATGTATAAATGCGATAAGTGAAATCAATAAATTCTTTTATGTCTCTCTGCATTTGCGATTCTAAGCCATTTATTCATTGTCTGCGTTGTCTGTTTTGACTTTAAAAAGTTCACCAATTATTTTATTTATTGTTGCATACTTTTAGGCCAAAAAAATGTTCAGTCTTTTATTTAACAATACAATAGAAACACATAACCAGCCACAAAAAAAAAACATTCACAAGTATTATCATCCACTGGGCCCTTGAATGAGTTATGATAAGCTATGAAACAACAAGAGAACCAAATTTAATACTGTTGTCACTTATTCTCAAGGGTTGTACAACATTAAATAGATTTATTAGAACAAAAAGTAGATTTTAACATAAATCAGATTACCCTTAGGCAACATAGAAAGCCATGATAATAGACGATCCATCAGACATTTCATTGGGGAGAAAGTGAAAGTTTTTGTCTGGCTAGAATGCATTTGTACATGTATAGTACATTTGCGACCAACATATACATATATAAATGGGCGTTTCTTCATACTTGGACCCAAACCCAGACGGAGGCAGTTTTAAGTCATAAAATATTTATACCAAGCAAGGAGCTCTCCTGTAATTGTACTTAGTTTACGGCCATCGTAAATTGAGTGCACATAAAAACCCACATCGAAACACATTTAAGCAAAACAATTCGCCTTAATGGACAAGGCGGCAGTACCAATGGAAATGGCAGTGGCAGACGCAGTGCGTCAACCAGACTATGCTTCCCTATCAAGTGGGTTGGTTGGCTAGCAGCCACGTGCGGCTGAAGGTCACTACTACACCAAAGGACGAACATATTTCTGTTTGTTTACTTGCAAGTCCGATGAACTTGACACTCGACTCAATTACTTCGACACGTGTGTACGATGCCTGTCAGTTTGCCAATACCAGACAACATTATGTCTATCTAATGGTTTCATATTTTTAAAAATCTGAAGTGGAGAAGAGGAAAAAAAACAGTGCCTCAGGATTGCTCTCAGTTACCCAGCATCTTGTATCTCTCTCGGAAATACAGACACATCTTTCATATTTCATTTTGAAATTGATTTAAGCACTTGCAATCATTTGGAAGCTAAAGTTTACTTAATGTGCAATAAATTTCGTTTTGTTGTTGTCTTAAACCATTAAATACATTTAGAATAATTGACTTTGTTGAAATAAAGTAGAAATAAAAATCACTCATACGACATGTGCTCCCAATGATAAATAATTATCATTTTTTATTAAACTATTCAAGCTAGTTTTGGTATTACAGGAAATTAGGATATCAAATATAAAGTAGTAATATAATTTGAAAATAATCAACATAAAATATTTTAAAAAATTCATTTAAACTGTTAAAACAGTTGAGCTCTTGCCAAGTAAAATAGAAATACAGTCATTAAGAATTAATTGTCAATTAATTTACAACCACGTTTCCTCTATACTATTCTAAAGAGTTAGCTGAAACGTTTTTAATCCCGGTTTTTGCTTCAACTGGCACAAGAAGATACCATCTGATATATGGGACTTATGTTACATGTAGGTGTATATGTTTAAATGTGTTCTTAAAATACACATTAAAAGATTTAATGATTGCAAATTTAATTCTAAGTTGCTCTGCCGGTTCTTAACCTTGAAATATGGTACCTTTTATTCATAGCAGTTCACATAGAATTAGTGCACGAGTTAGACTTTTAGCTAGTTGTTGTTTCTTTAGTCAATACCAAGAGAGTTAGTATTTCATTTTTGGTCAAATCTCTTCGAAAACCGAAACCGGTTTTTATGCTAATCAGCCACCAATGGGAGGGAAATATACAATCCAGACAATGACGAAACAAAAAAAGAAGCAGCAACAGAGGTAACCATTGTCACTTCGACTCGTTTCGAAACACTTCCGCAACAAACACAAAAATGATGCTGCGGTCAAGATGGAAAAATATTCTAATTATCACCAAATAAACAGATTTAATTCTACAAGAAGCTATTAAATTTTACTCGAAGCGAAATACATATATACATATATGTATATATATTGCTTACTAAGCAAAGTTCTTCAAACAGAGTTTACGGCCTTAGACTAACCTAGAAAATATGATCTTTACATGAATAAGTGGCGAGTGGTTAGTACATATTTAGGCAAGAGCAGAGGGCAAGTAATAAGTGCTGACGGTACTAGTGGCCGGTCTGGGACTAGGTGTCTGATAGGAGTATCCATTACTAGATCCCGTTGTCGTCGGTATCAGTGTGGGAGTGTTGGTGGTGGTACTTCTTGTTGGAATCACTGACGGCGTTGAGGTTGTGACTGGGCGGTCGGGATGTATTGTAGGCTTCGGCGTTTCAATTGCACCTTCTGTTGTTGTCGTATAGACAGTTTGAGTAGTTGTTGTAGAAGTAGTCGATAGATCATCCGGTGTGAAATCTGTGTTTACCTCTGTGGTGTGGTGAGTGACTGGCCTTTCCGTAGTTGTGGTGGTGCTTGAGAAGGTGACAAACTTATTAAATCCAAAACCAAAGCCACCGCCCGATGATTTGGCCTGTAGCAGGCTATTCAGAATTTGGATTTTCTGCGATATCAGATTCGAGATGAGCTGTGTGTTAACGGGCGAGGCTGTCGCTGTGGATTGATAGCTGCTGCTGCTGCTGCTGGCTGAATAACCTAAAAATAATCCACAGAGCTTTCAATTTCTAGGGTCACTGTCACTTTTTTTTCGTTTAATTACCACCCGTCGGTGCAAACACCTTGATGAAGATGGGCTTAGCATCGGCCACTACAGCTGCGCCAAAAATTAAGAGCGCCAAAATTGGAATAGTTCTAAGCATGTTGTCTGCGTCCACGTTATGACTGGCCGCCGCGTCACAACGCTTACTTTTATACACGAGGTCTCAGACTCAGTAGTATCGTCGGAAGATGGCTCAGCTGTTTAAGTTGTCACTTTATGATTATTGTGCGTTTTGCTTTGCTCATCTAGCACTTCGTATATATCCGAATCTAACGCTCGAGTGGTTTGCAAACATCATGCCAGTATGCTATGCCAGTCTGCCCCTGGATAAGGCCACCCAACAGTGCCAGAATCAGAGTGGTGGTAAGTGATAAGTAAGCATTGCCTTCAATAATTTATTGCTAAATCAAGTAGTTTATGATCTGACAGGTACTCGTATTAACAATCAAAAGAGAGAATTTAGTGTGCTCTTTGGCAAAACTCCATAAAATGCTAATGTCTCGATTTGCCTGAATATATATGTATTTTCTATTAAACATGCCAAACATATTACCCACTATTTAATATAGTCTAAAGAAATGTATTTATTCATTTGCAAAATATATGCATTACATTTTATTATCCAAGATATTTTTGTTATTACATCAAAATCGAATTAAAAAGAACTACATACCATAAGTGTCATTATTCCCCACTAGATAATGCTTCAAAATTTGTGCTCTAGTTATAAGTTTCCGTCTTTCGATTCAGAACAAAAGAACATGCCAAGGCAACAATTCAGCTTCCTATTCCATGCAACTTCTACTTCCCACTTGACAAGCAATTCGCAATGATTTGTTGGTCAATAAATTTAAACAATAGTTGCAGCTAGCTTCAACAAATATTTGCAGTTCTTTCACTTTAACAAAGAGAATATTTCTAGTCAAAGAAGTTGAATTTTTTATGTAATGCTAAAATAAATAAAAATTGAGTTTCACATATTAAGAATAAATATCTCTAGTTAAAAAGTATGTATATTAATTGTTGTTAAAATTTTACCTTGCTTGCTTTGTGTATACTAAATTTCTGACTAATCAATTGATTTGACCTTGCCTTTGTTACTTAGTTAAGCTTCTGTCGCAAATATCAATTTTCAATTAAAACACAAATGGCTGACCTAATTTTCTTTATATGAAAGTTTGTATACCCTAAATCCAAATAAATTAAATAACATTCTATTATTTGATTTATTACTAACAAAATACTTATAAATGTATATATATAATTATTAGTTTAATATATGTTCTTAAAATATACTCTATTTTTATTGCCAACTTATTGTCACTATGAAGAGATTTCTTGGAAAGTGTATAACAATCATTCTAGCAAAGCATAGTCAGACAATGTGGTGCTTATAGCGATCCAAATTAAATATTCTATAATACATTTTCCTGTTTCTCAAGATATTATAATTGAATGACACAGTCAACGAGTTGTGATCAAAGTCAAACCAATTTCTAGACGAAATTGATTTCATTTGATGAAATCTATATTTAATCTTTGTTTGATATTAAACAATTCGGCAACTGATTATTTGCTCTATGTTGAAATTTAAAGTGGTATTTGACGGATTTAATATTAATTAACACGTCCAACTAACTGTAGTTGAAGGACATTGTGTTGGGTCAATGCTAAAGCATGATGTAATTTACATCTCATTATGTAAAAGTTTCTGATAAATAGGCCTCGTGTTTTTATGTAAGCATTTTGAAAGCTTACTCAGACCCCAGAGTTCTGATTTGCCAACTTATACATATAAATATGTACTCTATACTATATTCAATGGCCAGATAGATACATAAGAAGTAGTTTTATACTTTATGACAGCCAAATGTTTGCGTTTGTGCTCATCCCGATGAGCCGGCCATAAATCGTTACATCATAAGCTCTCTCCAGTGTGAGCAAATCCAACAAGAGCACCAAATAGAGACAGAGAATTGGTACGAGTTAAATATTCAAAGTATTGCCAAACACTTGCCGGCTATTCATGGATGTATAAGGGGGGAGGGGTGAGTGTGTACTTATGTGGGTGATGCGTTGTGTATTTATTTATTTGGCTGCTGCCAGAATTATATGTTTGCATTCATTTATGCAAACAACATGTGAGTGTATGTAACTATGAGTGTATCGGGGATGTATTCATGTATGTATGTATGTGTGTGGATGTGTGCGTGTACCGTCAATAACAGTAAATTTTTATAGGCAACACTTTGACTCGTAAAGAAAAACGATGGCTACTACCACTCTGTTTTCGCCTCGATTGCTGGTGTGGGCATTTAATAATTTAGCCACGACTATTTAGTTTCCATTTCCGCAAAATGCTTTCGTGTTAACGCCTTGAATGCAATAAATAAACCGATGCGGCCAATGTTAACCAAGCAGCCAACCGCAACTAGGCTTTCACCGTCCATCCTGGGGATCAGGAGCAGCAGCAAACCATGGGCTCGCCTCAGCTCGGCTCGGCTCTCCTATCGCCTAGTACGGTTTACATGAACTGGCATGGAAATTGGACGATGGCGGGTCGGGTAAAAACAAATCCCATAATGTTAACTCATAAATATTTCATTTTATTGCTCAACCTCAAGACAAGGGTTACTATACATTGCTTGGGCAGCAGCAGCAGCGGCGGCGGTGGCGAAGGCGTCAAAAAATGCCAGCATAAATTATTGGACTGCTTGAATTTTAAGGATATGCCATTTAGGCACCCTTCTCAGTCCGAATATGTGGTAGGCTCGAAATTTCTTCCTCAAAAATTCTTAAGCCATTTCTATCACATCATTGGCATGGAGTGTAGGCAGGTGATTCACTTTGATTTAACCCAAAACAAAACAACCAAGAATACACAAAACGGGCTAACAAGATTATCAAATGCCTTTTGAATAAGCACTTTGGGGCATGGAACACTCAAAAGCAAATACTCATAATTAATAACCATTGCTTTGTACATACATACATATGTACCCAGATACATTATCTGTGAAAGGAATTAATCCAATGTCATGTGATTGGCAGAAGTCAATTAAGTCATCAATTGAACATTCCTTCACATCCGTAGACATAAAGGTGAATGCCTGTTATCCATTTGGCCAACACATGTCTCTTTTCCCATACACAGATATGCTGACAAAATGATGGAGCGGATTCAAAGGTGCACAGGGCAGCAAGAAGAAATGTTTTAATACATCCAAGATTACTTTTACAGACATTGAAAGAAACTTTAATTATTTATCTATTTGCCTTGTCCGTCTATAATAAGAAGCTGAATATATTCATTCTAAACACATCGCTCCCAAAAATGTTTAAAAGCTGGTTTCTATCTCTAAAATAGCATTTTCCATTAATTGCCTCAATAAATCTTACTTACAGCACTCCGGCCCTGGGAAAATCATGGACGTTGCAATGTTAAAGTGCAGCCAGTAACCGAGAGAGACATAGAAACCAACGCAATTGCCATCAATAGAAAATTCACGTATAAAGTTTTGATTGCCAACTCAAATTATCGGGGATCACCTCTTTGCCGCTTACTTACAGCTGACAAAGAATGCTGGGATAACAGGAAGAGATAGAAAGAGAATGAGGGAGAGAGTGAGAAAGTACAAAAGACGAAAGTCAAAACAGCGCACAATGATGTTACAAATTTTACAAATAACGTAATCGGAAAAGTTGCCAAGTTTTGCCTGCTAGTTTTCATATTCCGCTTTCTACCGGCTGCGGCTCACAACTTATTGAAAAAATGCCATTCAATTGCCTTGTTACCAGGAAAAATAAAAAAAAAAAAACACAGAAAAAAAGAGCAGACTAGGACAAGCCAGGCCAGTCCAACTCAGACTCATGGCTGGTTGCCAGCATAAATGCCAAGACTTCGTCTGACTTTGACACTAGTGCTTGAGGCTTGGACCCTCGTTGCTGTTCGTCCGGACACCGAACTCCTCTCTGGATGGCCGGCAGTTCAAGTATTCTTTAACGCATCCTATTTCAATGTATTTTTGCTGCCGCTGTGGCTACGAAAAGGAAAGTGCGAAATTGGCCCAGCAGTGACAACCCGACGAGCCAGTAGTCCTCCCATCTCTTATGCGGGAGACTGGGACTAGAAGGAGGTCCAAGAGTGGGAATTAGGAGTGGAACTGGAACTGGACTTGGGTCCGCTACGTAGTTGTCGATGTAGTGGAAAAATGCCATAATGTTGCCAACTACGTACAAACAAGAAAACAACAAGCTGCGTAAAAGTTTTAAGTGCTTTCGAACATTTTGACAAGTTGACTTTTTGTTGTTGTGAATGGAACCAATAATGTTCCAAAAGCAAACTTATTTTCCTGACATAATCAATGAATATATCGTGCACGATTGAGTCTCGGTGGAGTAAAATTGAGGACGGCCTCGATTTGGGAATGGCACTTCACAGTTGTCCCCACACCCCCTTCCCCACTTGGCAAAGTATTTGTGTGTTTTAGTCTTTAAAAATAATACTCTTTTTTCTTGATGGGTACTTGTACTTGAAATATGATTAGACGAGGAAACAAGAGAGAAAAATGTAGGTTGCTTTAAAGTCTTCTTTAATTTAAAGACAAGATTTGATAAAGAAAGCTCTTGAGGATTTCAGTCTTGTAATATTTATATACAATTTTCTCTAAACTAAGGAATATCCAAAACTAGTAGAAAAGTGAAAAGTCTCACTGCACATACCTAGACACGTATCCATGGAGTATTTCTCCTTTTTGATGACGGTAAAAGCACAAAACGTATTACAAACGAGGAGCAAACTACTCATACCATGCTCAAAAAAACAACCATGCTTCATCCATGCCCATACCCGAATTGTATTCACGTCAGCACCAGTTGCTGCATTTGAGTAAACAGACGTGAAATTTGTGTGAAATGGCTTCCTATGGGAATGTTTACATCTGGAATGAATTTGCAAACTCTGACAGTTGTTCGCGTTTTACGTCAGTCAACGAGTCAGAGCCAGGAGTTCAGCGTCAGTGTCAAACTGGAACAGGTAGACAGTCAGACATTTTGCAGAGGGCCGAAATGAACTGTGTGGGCGGGGGCGGGGCAGTTCCGACCTTTCGTCTCGTTTATTTATGCCCCATCAACATTCGACAAGTTGAAGGGTACGATTAATTTAAAAACTGCCAATTTCTTCGATTTCCCCTGTGTTGATATATGACCGCGAATCGAAATAGTTATTTTCCACATATGTGTCAGTATTTCCAAGGGTTTTCTTTTCTTTCTTTCTTGTTTTTTTGTTTTTTTTTTTTTTTTGGCAATGACAAAATTAAAATGCCAAGTGAATTCGAAGATCTTATCACGTGTGAAATCCATTAGGAGGGAAAAGGAACCAAACGAAAACCTGTCGAACGCATTGACATTTATGCTCTTTAGCCCAAACTAACGAAAAGATGCGTCGGCATCCAAAGATAGTTGGCCATGCTTTTCATGACCATGCGCTCCATTTTCCATTACTGTGAATGGGAATAATATGGCAACTCATCTTGCCGGTAATCGAGTGCCTCATAACCGTAACCATCAACATAATGATTGACATAACCATAACCCAAACCCAAGCCCAAGCCCAATCCCAAGTTCAACTCCAACCCTGGAGCGCACGCGACCGAATAAGCGGCAACCAATTTCAACTGCCAGTTGCCCATTAACTGGCCACAAAACTGCGACTTGGTAGCTCCACGATTGACAGTCGTTTTGCGCAGCAGTTGCAGCCAACCAGCCAGCAATAACGAGGCTGCCTCACAAAGGCAACTCATGACATCGAATGTCATTTCCCCTGTATCGATTGTATTCGATCTAACTAATTTATTTATTTGTTGATTTTATAGTCCTGTGGTTCATAACCACGTCACACCACACCAGGCCAGACCAGAAAACGTTACGCAACTCTTGTGGGATATTCATCAATGGTTCATTGATTGGATAAAGTTCCTAATTGTATGTATATTCCACATGCTGATTGAATGAAACCGAATGAGGAAGACAGTTCTGTGCGCTACAATAAAATCAAATTACCAGCCATTACACTTAACTGGAATAGTGAGTCATATCAAAAGTTATAACAAAATCGTAATACACTTTTGATGTCGATTTACACATTTGCAGAGTCAATAGAAAATAAATTTCTTGGTGAATGTGTAGATTTACTACCTGTGAATTCAATCATTAGTCCAAAAACTTGCTATCTTATTTTACGCTTAGCAGTTTTCAAAATGTACTTAATAACAGATATGACTAACTAACTATTCATGACAATTTGAATGTTACCTACAATTTTTGGAAACTCATTTAGTTCTCTTTCAAATTTAATTAAAAACTAACGCCTAAAGTGCCATATAATTATTAATTCAGTATGTGTAATGGCAAATGTCGATGTTAGCCATTAACCATATATTATTTAATTATACATATGTGTGCTAATTATTCTAATAACAATTTTTAAATTATTTCAGCAATTGGAAAATAATTCTGACATAGATGTAAAATGAGAGTTTCATTATAAAAAGAAAATAAAATTGGGACTTTCGATTCATGGCAGATAAACATTTAAAAATTCTGAAAGCCATTGTCGACAATATTTACTTTCTTGCAGTTCAAACTTCTGACCACAATAAACATACCCTTTATGCAAGGATATAAAAACATTCATATATGAATATACAATTAAATGGACTACCATTTAACACCGCAGAATGAAATGGCAAAAAAGTTTTCATTTTCCCCAATTTTCGTGCACATGCGAACTATAAAAGTTTGTGAAAACAAATTGATGTTTTTTTATCTGCGATGCATAAAATAATTAAAGATACTTTTGAGTCAGAATTAAAGTTATTTCATTTGGAATAAAACGACCGATTGCAATTATATATTTAGATTATTATTACAAGTGGATAAGTTAATATTAAATCGAGTTGTGTATATCAATTTAGTAATTAATGTGTCGATTTAATTTTGACAGCTTGCCACATTCAAGATTCCAGGATCACACGCAAATATCCGTAATATGTATTGCCGACTCTCTTACTTGGCCATGTGTCCCTAATGCAAACAAACCTCTGCAGAACATACAAACCTGTATTCAAATCTACGTCTATTTATGGGCATGAATATGCGCATATTTGTGGCCTTCGGTATGTCACTGTGTAGGTAGGGAGTATTGTATGCTTTCCTTGCTCATTTGGTTCATGGTCACCGATGCTCATCAGAGCCACAGTCACAATCAAAGCCACACCTACCGCATACTTGTGCTCTTCGAGGACTGTGCTTCAATGGTGTGTGTCTATCTGTGTGTGTGTGTATGTGTGTGGGTCGCCAAAGCCTGGGAGATATGTAACTAAGACCCGAGTGCCAGCAGCAACGAGCGTAACAAACTAATTAGGTTGCTCTATTAATGGTACTTCCGAAAGGGAACGGAACTGCTGCTGCACTCACTGTAAATGTTAAAGTGGATAGCAAGGACCAAGAAGTAAGAATCAGCGCCAATCGCTAAATGAACTTGTGTCTGCTCCTGCATAATAAACAGATGAAGAACTAACCGATTTTCCCACCCAAAACCCAGGTGATGGGCGATAGCTGACTGATGAAAAAAAAAAAAAAAAAGAGGGGGGCAGCAGCAGGAGGTACCATGGAGATGAACACATAGTTGGCAGAGTTGCGCTGAGCACGTATTAAATCCAATGAGGTCGCATTCATTGGGCAAAGTGATTCCTATTCTGAAGTCAATGCCAATGCTGCTATTCAGGCTTGGAGTGAGGACTTTCACCCAGGAGCGGCACTAGCGTCAAATGCAGCTGCGCAGTCGAGTTAATTTAGTAGTTAAAGGCATTTGGCTAAGCATTCGTTGGTTTTATTAAACACTCCACACAGCCACAGAGAAAAACGAGAGGCCGCTGCCAGGAGCAAACGTTGTTGTGGTGGTAATCCCCCAAAACAACTTTGCATTGTTGTTTTGCTATTTAGCTGCGCACATTAACCCGAACCACCAAACACTATCACACCATTCTTGTTTCACTCGGAGCACTCTCTGCTTTGAGTTTCAAATGCTCATTAGCTGCAATTAGGGCTAATTGCATTATGATGCACTGCACTGGTCTGCCCGAGACTCAACTGAACTGAACTGGTCTACTAGACCACCACCACTAGGCAAACAAACTGGGCACGGACAGTGCCAGGACAAAAACAAACGATCCGATCCAATACGAATACAAATATAACTACTAATTAGCTTCAGATTTTATTACAAAGCAATTTAATTAGCTTTAAGTGAGTAAATTATTGCCAATAAATCCAAGAGAAACAAATTACGCATTTTCAGTCTATTTTATTCATCTGTTATTAGAATTCAACATGTACATGCTGTGAATATGTTAATGCCTATTGGCATAGACAGAGAAAGACTGTGATAATAAAGCCGCACAGGGTTCTTTAAGGCTAATAAGTGGTTAACGTATAAAGCAATCGTCGGTCAGAAATGATTAAGTGTTTGGAATAGTTGTCATTTGTGCACTTCTGCAAATTGCAAATTAATTTTAACAAGATATATGCAATATCCACAAGTATCAACTTTTGTTCATTGATTTGTGTTTAATGCAATGTGAAGAAGTTAATCAACACATGTTAAGCTCTTTGTTATAATTACAATTAATACTTCAAAGACATTCATAATGCAACTTTTCCTTGCCTTTGTTTGGCATAAGAAAAAAACAATATTGGGGAAAATTTATATTTTTATTAATGAGACAGAAAGAAAAATGAAAACGATATTTGTTACAATTATTTAGTTTTTGAAAACATATCTAAATGTATCTACTAAATAAAACGCAGTAACAATGAAGCAGTATAATCATAATTGACAATTGTATTTCCAAAAATTAAAAATTCAATTTTGAAGTAAAGGTAGTTTATCCTTTGGAATCTCGCAAAGCAAAAGGCATTTTGCTGGCTGTAATTGTTTCAATTTTTCAATTTTTGTTTCAAGAAAAGTACACATTTTTTGCTATAGACTAAGGTAGAAAAAACTATTGAATTTGCATTGTGTCTATCAAGTTGCCAATATTCAGTATGCACTACAAAAACATGTTGTGCAGTCTCTCACGTACTGTAAATGAGTTATAATTGATGGACATTCCGCAAATTAGGGATAAGGATAAAATTAAATGAAATGGAAACCACAAGCCAGTAGAATGTGAATGGCCGAATGGGGCTGGTTGGGCGGTTGGCGGTTGGGCAGCTGGCCTCCTGTCTGGAAGCTGGCTGTCTTTTGCAATTTCACACGTCAACAAAAATAAAATTTAATTTATACGCCTTGCCAAAACACATTTCTGGCACATACTGAGCAAAACTGGGCCAGGAGTAGAAGCAGCAGCAGCAGCAGCAAGAGGGAATGCCGAACTAAAAATTCCTTGCCATTGTTGTTTTTCGTGTCCGAGCCAAGAATTTGAAAACAATTCGATAGCTCACACAGGACGCTTTGTTTTAGCAGCAAAAAGCAGCCGCAGCAGACATAAAAACTGCAGAGCGATTCACAAAAGCCCAGCCCAAAATGAAATTTCGATATATGGATTTGAGCGCACATCGATAAAGATTTATGTCTCCTTGGAAGCCCTCGTATTGGGTGTGCCATAAAAATAGACAGATGAGCTGAGTGTGGGCTGACTATTGGGTTTTCGTTTTGTGGGATTGGGTGTGTAATGGATTGGGCACAAGCAAAAAGAAATTTGTTTCTTATGCAGAAATATCACCGAAAATAAGTCTAAAATATACACAATCTATATGATAGAGACCCATTTAATTTGATTTACCCGAGAATGGCTAAAAAGACCCTCACCCGATGGGGATGCGAATGGGAATGAGGATGGGGGGATTGTATTCATGCCAAGCATGAAGCCAATTTACTGAAAAGCGTAGACTCACCTTTCTATAATAACTTCAAAGATGCAAACAACAAGAGAATTTCTAATTTCTGGTCCCTTGTAGATGCTTGATTAGCATTTCACTTTGGTTTTGTACGAAGTAATCCATCTCCACCACAAATCACTCAGCATTCGTCTTTGAATTTTGTTTGCTGATTAGCAAACGATGATGATTAAAAAACACGCTAAAATTAAAGAAAGAAAAAAAAGAAACAACGAAGTCCAGTCTTTTGACCATCTTCTGCGGCCTGGTCTTTGGTTCCCATCAGCGTTTTGATTTGTTGGAATTTTTCATAATTAGAAGTCAGTCAAATGTCGTGAATTGCAAATTGCAAATTGCAAACTAATTGAAATTCTCCGGCGCAAAGCGAAAGAAAGAGACTGCAAATATTTAAGCGATGATTTTGCCATTTATTGCCAGGATTGGTCCATTGGTTCTTGGACTCTGGACTGGTGGGAGAAGTTCCGGGTGTGAGTAGTATATATACATAGTATGCGTATGGGAATACGCTTTAAACTGTGGGTGTATGTGTAGATGTATGGATATTTAAAATTCTTGAATATTCAGCAAACAGTTTGATGCATTTCTTGGCGCTGCTTTTAGACATCGTCATCCTCAATGCCATTTCAACGCACGAAATCCCTCTCGTTGGATTGGGGGGAAAGAGTCTCATGGGTAATTTCACTTTGTATGCGCAATGGGCGAAAAATTAAGCAAAAGAAAGCTGCAACCGAACGAACACACACACAAACACAGGGATCAGTGTAGTAGTGGAAGCGGAGAAGAAACAAATCTAAAAGAAAAACAAGTCCGCGAGCATAGCTCCACGCAGGACTCTGGGCAAAGAAATGATTTCGAAAAACAATATCCGCTTGGTTATTCCTTGGATGGTTGGTTGCTCTCTGTTTGGCCAGTGAATTGGCGCGTTGCATATTTTTGCAATTTATTTGCGCTTGAATAAAATCCCAAGATAAAACACCAACAACCAGAACGAAGCAAAACTTTACCAAGACAAAACCAGACATGGATGGACAATAAATATACAATATTGAAAGACTTTTAATAACAATCAAGGGACAACGATCCATAATCGAAGGCTAAGCGTTCCCGGTCCGTTTTAAGCGTCATTGGCCATTGCCCACATGCAAATGCAACTGACTGAGAGAAGGGGAAAGGAAATTTGAAACAGTGTATAAGATTTGAATAGTTTACCAATGCCAATTATGCTTATGTTCACATCAACACAATCCACATTACATTCTCATTGTGTACTTCCTTCTCCTTGAAATCTTTAATGAAGAAATTTTAGTCATAATTTTTCGATTAAATTGAAACTGAAGCTTTTACAGAGATTCAGAACCACTTTTTGTCAAATAACAAATTAAATATACATATTAAGTTCTTCAAGTACCTACATATTAATATTTTATTTGAATTTTTTTTGTTTTACATTATGAAATTCTCTTCTGTTTGTTTCAAATTCGAGAGAAAATACAACAATTCAACTTGGCTCAAATGCTGCAGAATGTATTCAAATGGGCCAAGACTTCTAAAGTTTTGATTTTATCTAATCTTAGATGTTACATAAAATGTGTGAGTGAGATATGCTAATTTTATGGTTATTGTCCAAAGGTTTTTCTTGTAAACAAAGCAAATTCAAATTTTTTTTATACACTCTTATTGAATTCTTAGTGAAGATGGTGAAATTTTCCACATCCCAGACCTACCAGAAGCGAAGAAGATGTTGAGTCACCACCTCTCGCTCCCACTCAACACCGAAAAAACAAAACAGATACGAAAAACAAGAGGAAAAAATTGAAACAAGAAAAGTTTAAAAGGACTCTTCTTCTTTGTGAGGAAAAGCGAATGTTCTTGTTATTTTTTTTTTTCTTCCTTCTTTTCTGTTTTCAGTTTTTTGTGTAAGTGTAAGTGTGTGTGTGTGTGTGTGTGTGTGTGTGTGTGTATTGTGTACGCTTTCATTTCTAAATCAAAAAGCAACTTGAACAAACTCAAAGAAAAACGAGAAAGTAAAAATCGCGTAAGCAAAAGGAAAACAAAACGGTGCCACAGAGGCCGATGAGTAAACGAAGCGGCAACATAAACATAATGAAAAAGTATAAACTTAAGCAAACTTAAACAGAAAACGAGTCGATAGCGTTAGATAAGCCAGCCGTAGCACACGGCAGCACAGTCAAATGCACGATGCGATAGGGATCGAGATCAGGGAATGGAAACATAGGATGCTAGTGACAGCGTGAACACGTTTCTTTGACAACGCACAGAATTACGTGAGTCAATTGTCGAGATTCTCCCCGCGAAGGTTTAGCCATGGGTTGGGTTAGAAGATAGGATACCACTGGCAGACGCATCAATTCACATCGAGCTAACACAAGTTGCCGGCTCATTGGAAAAGTTGAGTTCATCTGCTGCACGTGATGTGCAATGGACATGGGCTGATGTTGATGGCAAAGTTGAGAACCCACAGGTCCCCCCGTCTCGTCCCAGTCTGGTCCGCAGGTCTGTCAACAAGTTTCCACAACAAAGTCAACGGTGGCGTAATATTTTTCAAACTTTACACCAACTATATACATGAATAAATCCACAATATCTTCCTATTCTGTTGTTTAATTTTAAATAAAACTTACTGAATCCTCTAAAACAGTGGATGGCAGCCAACTAACTATCTGAAATTATGCACACGAAGAGATATTCTACTAAAAAAAAACATTACATTTTGTTTAAATAAAGAACCATGTAATATAAATGGTTTAAGCAGTCGAAATAATTTAATTTCAACAAGATATTTCTTTTGGCGTAATGCTTAATTAAGCAAACTATTTTTTGGCATGAAGGTTTTGTTGATTTAACCCATGTCTGAAGCAGAAATTACTCAATTTTAGCCATTCGGCAATATGTTTGCTGCATATTTGTAAAGATAGCAGAAAAAAACAACAATAAATTTTAGCCAAGAGTCTAGTTCTAGAAGGGAATTTTTAAAATTCTGTTTCAATATCGACTACCATTGCCCAGCAGGCCAGTTCTGGTTTCTTTGGTCGTCCGGCTGGACTGACTAGTCGAAGCTATTCGAGCGCATCTTGTACGAGGCGCTTTTCGTATTCCGTGCACGCGTGTATCTTCAAGTATGCGTGTTTATAGCATACCAAGAACATGGAGGTGCAGGAGTTTTGCTTGTTGTTTGCCACTCAACAACGCCGACCACAACACGCCATCTCTTTCTATGATTTCCACACTCTGCACTCTGCACCTGCTCCCGCCTCTTAGAATACTTTAGCTAGTTCGCCATGCTTGCGGCCATTTTCCCCGACTCTTAGTTTGAGTGTTTGTATGTATGCTTGGTAGTTCTTCTCTAGCTTGACCGCTCATTTATCACCGCAAAGTCAACCAGAGTTTGACCTTCATCAATTTTATTCGTGCATGAATTGCTGGTCCGACTTTACGCTTCTTCTCTTCTTTTTTTCCAACTTGTAACCGGGATCTGTGGGTTACTACTAATGCTCTGACTTCATCGTTTTGTTCAAGTTGCCGTCTCCGAAATGGGTCAAAAACGTTCACAGCTAAATAACGATGTTGCATGTTATTATACTTATATATGTTGAGGTACTGTATTTTTTTTTTTTTTTTGGATGTGATCTGAATTTACTTGATTTATACTTAACCTCTTTTTCTGCATATTATGGATACCTACATTTGCTTTACACTTACTTCTATATGTATGAAAACCTTTTATTGGACAACTTACACTATATAAAGCTTGAAGTATAATCAAAATTCAGCATGAACTGTACTAAATTTACCACCTACTCGTAAATTATTTTGGCAGTGCCCAGACCCAGCCCCTTTATACTAGCTAATTGCTGTGCAATAGTGGTTGGTTTTACGGCACTCAATAGAGCCGGATAAGTGGTTGTCGGTTGGCAACATTTATTATCAAAATATAATGCACCATCCATGCAATCAAACTACAAACGGGGGAGAGCAAACAGTGAGGCACTTGACTTTGCTTTCGCATTAATCTGAGCCCCACACAAACACAAAAACACACACACACACACACACACAGTGAACTTTTTGGCGGAAAGTGAAAATTTTACGAGCCCGTTGCACAAGGGGAGCGATAACAAAAATACAATAAAAACACCTCAGGGCAAACATTAGGTTCATATTAGAAAATTTATGCGCCGGTGGCCAGCTTTTGTGTGCATTACACTCCGATAAGATGGCCAAGGACGTAAGCAGAGGCAAAGATATCAAACCATAGTTCCTGTTCCTGTCTCGACATTTTAAGTTTACAGCCAGAAAAAAAAAAAAAAACGATGTCAGTAAAAATACACTTTTGAAATTATAATACAAACATCTTTTTTAACAAGTCCAACAGGAGCCAAACTAAAACACAGAGGCTAAAAATATAATAAAATATTCCAACTATCACTCTACTATCAACAGAAAGTTTAGATGTCGAATTCTTAATCTCATTCCAACACTTACTTTGTATACAATTGAAGGCATTGAAGCCTGCCGAAGCCCAAAGTTAGAGCAAAGTTTACCGTGTTGCTGTTGGTGCAATGGGCGTTGGGTGTTGCTCGTCTCTTTGGCCCACTCGAGAGGGCAACACCGCTTGGCATAATTGAGGAGCCTAGACGCCATTTTAGGGCACTCCCTGCTGCAGTTTGTGCCTTTGGCAACGTGGGCTCTTTAGCTCCCTCTTCTGCAACGACAGTTTACTGTATGTTCATAATTCAAAAGTGTTGAAAACGTTTTGCGGAAAAGTCAAAGCGCACTTGAGTGATGAGTTTAATAAGTTGGACACTATAAAAAAACTTTTGAGAAATAACTTTTGAGCAAAGAGAATATAAACTACTTACAATTTACATAATTAATTAGGTTTGGCATTCTTCAACTGAATAATTGTTGATAACAAAATAAAACTGACTGCTGACAGTTGAAATACGGCATAATAGTTTGTCCACATACGCAAAACTTTATATCCTTAATTTAATCAAAATGTTCATTTAAATGGAACATTTTTTTTAAAAAGACTTTCGTCAGTGACTGAAATTTGAAGTTAAAATTTCATAAAACAAAATATACAGAGATGACAGTATTAAATTAGTTTTATATTAGAATTTTAAACAAATTTTTACATTGGTATGCAACAATTTATGTATATGGCATCCATAATAATGTAAAAAATGTCTGTAATATTTTAAAAACTATAGAACTATTCTAAAGGGTCTCAATCGTATGAAAAAATCTTGTTTTCTTTTATTATTTTTAATTTTTTTTAGCAGAATTTTGTGGGAATTTGTTAGTTAATTAATTTGCTATATTTTCCATCTGTTTTTAAATATATTCGCTAGGGATCTTGCGATTGACATCCTTTGGCACATCCGTTCTATCTAATTAGGACAAGGGAAGCTTTCTTGTTGTTTTGACTTAAAGTAAATACAGGGACCAAGGACCAGGACCGGTTTCCTCTTTTGGCTCTCAACAACAAGTATAATATTAATTTGGCTACTATGCTAAGAGGAGACGAGCTGAAAATGCCATCGCTGACATTTCGTTGTTGCTATCTAAATCTTGTTCATGCCCAACTAATTAATTTGTGCTTTTGCTTTATTCTGCTACCCCAAACGGAAAAGCGTCCCACTCACTATGCTGTGTATGTGAAGCATGTGCGATAGGAGAGGTGGGGGGGAGATGTAAATGGCGCGTCTAGTTTTCTTGGTTAATGTTTCAAATATGTTAACAAGATACTTTACAATATGCCATAAAAATGGTATGCCTGTACCGGAATAGGTAGGTACAACCAACTGGCAAAAGTCAGCGGATTTCTGTGCACTGTTTACATAGGTTTTTGCTGCCGTCTAACCAAGTTTGGGGTCCCTTGATCCCGTGCTATCCCATCCTATGCCATGCCGGATGCTCGCGACCTCAAAAAGGCTGATGACACAGTAGAATATCGTACAACACACATGACTTGCACGCACACCCAAGTGTGTGCGGCATGCTTACTCAGATGTGTTGTAAAATTATGCATTAGTTTTATGTCATTATGCGGCATATTAAAATCTCCTTAATTACGAAACGTAATCAACAAAGGTTCGGTCCACGTTTTTGCTCCTTACCACGGGGCTCGTGCTCAGTGCTCCGTCATGTTTCGTTCTTGTTTACACTCTGTTGTTACTTTGCTCTTGTTGTTGTTGTTGTTGTTGTTGTTGCTGTTGTTGTGGGTGTTCCTGGGCCATCTACAATGAACGTACGTGATGTGTGGAGAGAAGCTAGCAAAAGTCTGAGTAAACGAAAATGTCGGTAGCTAAATTATTACGAGTAGTCTAAAATTTTTCATTTTGGTTAATGTTTGTTTGCGCTAAATATGTAAACACATAATTTTATGAACCAAAAGACAAAACAAAAAAAAAGGCACTCAAGCAAATGAATACACGAGCGAGCACAATTTGCCTTCTGTTTTTCTTTTGCAAATGAGGCAATGGAATCATGCAGAAGGATTTCTATTAGCCTCGTTTTCCATATATGTACATTTCGTTGATTGTAAAGGATTGTATCAAAGAAATAATTCCATGTAATTATAAATGAAATCTATATTTCATTACTCTGAGACGAAAGTGATACTTTAAAACCGCAATAAATTTTGATAGAAATCGGTTGTCCATATGGTTTTGCACACGAATCATTTAAAATTATATGAGAAAAGAAAATATAAGAGACCAGCAAAAAATAATATTGTTAATAAAAATGAAAATAATATTATTAATTCATCATCTGTTTGGTCCATCTTCGCGAGCAAAATGGTATTAGCTCCGAAATGAATAAAATCAGCCAACCAAATAGACTTGCCTGACACACACACACACACAGACACAGAAATTCATATATTAATTGGGTTCCTCTGTGAGAGCGCTTTTGCAGGATGGGAAAAACTCATTTATGGATTTTTAATTGTTCCAGCATGGTCTGGGGGTGTATGAAGTATGCTTTATTGTTATCGGGCCGCCATTAATATGCAACACAATATGGTAACATCCACCTGCCGTGCATTCATAAAAAGAAAAAAAAAAAATGTTCACAAATTGAGCCCAATGAAGTTGGCACTGGAAAGTGCATTATTTATAAGACCATCCAATTGTCTGGTTAGATAAGAGATCCCTTTTAGTGCCGTTTAGAGAACTCTGTGTGGTTGCACAGGTAAGAAGAGGAGGCATTATGCCGCCACTTGGCCCTGTTCGCAGTTGGCAGCAGCAACAAAAGCCTATTATTCTGCACGTAATAAACATAAAGTTGGCGCAATTTGTAACATAAATTTAAAGGGCTAACGTAAATCTTGACGGCAATTATGTGTTTGGCAAACGCTGCGTATACGCAACGCGAACTGCCCGGGTTCATAACTCATGCGCTTCATTTCCAGCGAAAGCGCCGCCAACGGCAACAATCATACCAACACAAAGACAAACGCTTCTCTGTAAAGCGGAAGAAGATGGTGATGGTGATGGAGATGGGAGATGGAGATGAAGCTGGTGCCTGGTGCCTGGTATGAGGCATGGCTAGCAAAAGGAATTCAAATAGCCATAATTTATCACGTTGAGATTGCAGCTTCGCATTCGCACGCAGACGAACAGCAGATGAGTCTTGGCCGTCGACATTGCCTGTACCAAGGGTGGGTCGCTGGGTCGTGTCGGTGTCGGCCGGTCGGATCCGGGTCGGGATGAGCTTCTGGAGGCTAAGGAATGTGGAAGGATTAGGTCGCCCGCTGTCGCGAATGGCACATGAATAGGGATAAGTACAACTGCCTAAGCTGATGCTGAAGCTGAAAGCGTCTTGCAAAACGCAATTAGGCGTGCGACGCGACCGCCGCGGGGTAGCACGGGTAAGAAACTTCGCCCCAGCAGTATTGGGATTTATGATTTCCTTTTTAATCAGATTTAATTTAATGTCTGCGATAAAGGTAAAATAATGCCCGGAGATTTATTAGCGCTAATTTCAACCTAATGCCCAAGCAGCAACTGCAAATGTGAATTTCATAGTTGAAAATGGGTCGAAAAGGGAATACAGACAAAACAAAAACAGAATGAAAAGCAGATGTAAATAGAAACAATGTTTGCGCTGAATTTGCTTTAACAATATTCACATAATGGCACAGTAACAAAAGGTTGTTTAAAGTGACAGAGAAATTGACATATCGGATGTTTTTTTAGAACCTTCTAAAAAGTTTCTTGCTGTAATTATCTGAAATGTCGACTCTAAATTAAAAGCGTTTAAAAACAATCACTTACAAAATAATTTAAGAGAATTTGAGTTTAAAATTCATTCATCTTTAATAATTAATAGTTTATTCAATGCTTATTGAAACTTTTCCACCTGGTTCCCTTTGGAAACCATTCTTAAGCGCCACATTTGATGAAGGGCTTACTCATAGGGATTAAACTTCGTTTTTCCTTCTTTTTTTTTTTTTTGTTAAACTTCAAACCTTCAAGACAAAACAATGAAAATGGTAAAATAAAACGGAAAAAAAGAAAACAAATTCGGAAAGAGCAGCAACAGAAATGGAAACTTGGGAACTTGAGAGCAATTCTGCACAAATAATATTCGGAAAAAAAAGAATATATAAACTGGCCAGAACGCAAGCAATAAGGGCGGGGGCTGTGGGAGGGTGATTTCGCGATGAGGCGGTGACGACTGCCAGCGCTTCTAATCTCCGAACGGAGCCATAAAAGGCATTTCGCAAACTTTGGCTTAGGTTCATATTTTATTCAGCCGCAGTATCCGCCAGAAAGTTGGCTGCTTTTGAGTTTGGCTTTGGCCTTGCTTTGCCTGTGCGGATCTGGCCTGGCCTGGTTACAGCTGGAACTTCTTAGAATTTGTCTTGGCTCTTGGTTTTGCGTATATTTTAATTTTTTTTTTTTGTAGTTGTTGGTTTCCTTTTTTTTTGCGGCAGCAGCAAGTTGCTTAGCTGTTTTTCCTGCCTTCATTTCGCTGGGCAGTTTTCCCTTTGCTGCGTTCTGTGTGCCATAAAACCAAATAGAAAGAGAATGAAGCTGAAAGCGCAGAAAATGCAAATCATTGTCCTGCGACTTGTTACGGTTGGCTGTTCACACTGCCCATCCCTCTTTTAGCTTCAATCGCAGTCCCAGTCCCAGATGTACCCGCAACTCGCACCCGCACTCGCAATCGCAACAGCTTTCAGAGCTCGAAACGAAGACACAACTTCCAGCATCCTTAAGAAGAATTGTTATGCGGTTGGAGTGTGCTCACTGTGTGTTTGTGTGTATGTCTCCTTCACGTCCTCAGCAACCTGTGATAATCGTCTTGTGGGCAGTTGCCGTTTTTCCATTGCCTTCGCTTGGTTCTTCGCTTTTTCTTTTTGTTTTTTTTTTTTTTTTTGCCATTTGTTCAACAACTCAACGATTGCGCTCTACGCTGGTCCTGTTGGCCATATTCCACGGCTGCATGTCCTGACAGAGAGAACGAGGTTGAGTGCGGAACATTTATCATTTGATTACAATTTGACGGTCAATGTGACTTCTTGTCCGGGGTTGTGGACACTGTTGTTGGTACTGAATGAGCCAGCGGATGGAAAATTAAATGTTCTGTTTCTACTCTTGATTGCGCAAAGCATTCTGTTGTTTCAGTTGGTTTATTTGTTTCTTATTGTTTGCCATTGTATTCTCCCTTTTTGTGTCTCTCTTTTAGAAAGCAATAAATGAAATTTACTTTTTAATAAGTGAGTGTGTACATTCTGCTTCCCGCATCTAAATATTTGGTATAAGCAACTTGTCGCTCGGTCATGCATATTTCATAAACTGGAAAATTAAATTAAGGTGCGCCGCCCGTTTATGTTTTCCACAGAAATTACAATTGCAAAATAATAAGCATTTTAGTTGACTTGTGAGTGCACTAAAATGAGGTCATAAGATTATTTGCTTAAGCCATAACAAATGAATGAAAATTTCATTGAAATTGACTATGCATACTATGCAACGTCTCTCAAGCAAATCAATCTACCATAAATACTTATAAGCTGAAGATCATTATTTCTTGGCAGTAGTCAATCATTTTTTTGTCAGTTACTTACGCAAACTAAAAAGAAAAAAATGTTACTTTGTTATTCTTATAAATGAAGAGAACTTCTCTACAATATACTGCATCTTTTACCATCACAAATCACTTTAGCAACCACGAAACAAAATTCATTAGTGACACTTTTGTGAAAGTCATAACAAAAAGCCATTAGCGAATATTTGCCAGATACATATATAATTGAATATTTTCACTGTTATTGAAAATGGCAAACAGAAATCTCTGCTCATTGCCAGTCTCGTTTATAATCTGCCTCTTTTGCATTTGTATCAAAGTTAAGGGACTTGATAATGGACTGGTCTTAACGCCACCAATGGGCTGGATGCCTTTTGAGAGATTTCGTTGCATGACGGATTGTGTCAGATTCCCCAGAGACTGTATCAGGTGAATCAAGGCTTTCCTTACGCTTTCGCACCTAACACTTTTAACTTTGGCCACCACCAATAATGATTGATTTTATTTTGTTGAGTCTAGTGAGAGACTTTTTAGGCGCACAGCAGATCTTTTGGTGTCTGAGGGGTATGCGAAAGTTGGTTACAAATATCTCATTATCGATGACTGTTGGATGGAAAGGCAGCGGGATAACACTACTGATGAACTTTTGCCCAATGTTATTCGTTTTCCCAGCGGTATGAATGTTCTCTCTAATTATGTAAGCTCTCATAGAGTATCACCATTGAGGTCTCATAATTATTTACTATATTTCGCTAGATACACCAGCGAGGTCTAAAGTTTGGTTTATATCATGATGTTGGAAAAAAAACCTGCATGTATCAGGGTCCTGGTGCAAGTGGACATTTTGAGCTCGATGCCAAAACCTTTGCCTCATGGGGAGTTGATTATGTTAAACTGGATGGATGTTTTGCAAGTCAGAGGGATTTAGATAAGGGTTATCCAGCCTTTGGTCGAGCATTGAACAATACCAACCGACCAATGGTCTATTCCTGCAGTTGGCCATTCTACAAAGCAAATGTTTGTATGAGACAGTCATTAATTAAGTACTATTTCAATTTATTTCTACAATTTTTAGCCGAACTACAAACTTATTTCAAAGCATTGCAATCTTTGGCGCTTTGCTGAAGACATTAATGATTCATACGAATCTATAGCCAATATTATGCATACATATCATAGACAACAACATGTTTTGGCCCATCATGCTGGTCCTGGCCATTGGAATGATCCAGATATGGTAATATATGTTTGAGTATATTTATTATATAATTAAAAAACTTCCTTAACTTAGCTAGTATTGGGTAACTATTTCCTTAGTTATGATGAAAGTCGTTTACAATTCGCCATATGGGCAGTGATGGCAGCTCCATTAATTATGACCAACGATTTGGAGACTGTGCGCCCAGAAATCAAAGCATTGCTCCAAAATCGGTAAGAGAAACCATGAAATATTTTTTTTATTAGAAAGCATAAACCTTGGGAAACAAAAAAAAACTTTTCTAGCGATATTATTGCCGTAAATCAGGATAGACTTGGCAAACCTGGCAAATGCATATTGATCAAGAGAAATTTGCAGGTATTTGGAGATCTCATCTTTTATCCAATATATCATTATTATCACTATTATCTTTTAGATATGGGCACGGCCAATTGAACCAATTAATGAGTTGGGCATAAAATCATTCGCCATTGCCTTTGTTAATCACGGCGACTTTCCCGAATGTCCTTTATGTCCTCAAACATTCAAAGTTCTATTAAATAAGTTGCGATTAGTCAATCCAATGGGCTATACAGTTGTGGTAAGTGCTTGAAAATAAAATTAAGACTTTTATGATAACAATCTTTTTAGGATTTATTTAATGTAAGCAATGATTTGGGATTGTATAAACCAGGGAATACATTTAGCACAAGGATTAATCCTAATGGCGTAAACTTTTACAAGTTTACCGTGGTCAACATTTATTAATCACTTCCAATTTCTCCAAACCAATGTGCAATGGCCGCTGGTGAAAAACTAAATAGAAAGAAACCATACGGCTATCTTTTCTTTTCTTTTTTTGGCATAGAATAGAATAGTTTATAAACGTCATCAAACACACGACCGCAAATAAATATTATTCAATTTATCTATCTAAAGCACTAAATAAATATTTATCAAAGCGAGCTCCAAACAGCAGACATTGTCATGTATGTGGGCAAGTGTGTTCTGGTTATTGTTATGCAGTATAAATAAATGTATGTATGGTACATACACATCAAATGTATGTATGTATATGCTTATATTATAAATAACATTGTTTGGTAGCTCGGTCGAGTCGGAGCATGAATATGATTTTGACAAATTAGTTCGTGTCCCCAATAAAAGTGAGCACTGAAAATCCATTTGGTTATTATTAGGATAAGCTTCAACAGCAGGACTTCCGATGATAACCCAAATAACTTGAATAAAATATATTGTATAATCCATAAACAAAGATGCCGAGCTTCTGATGGAAAGCCATCAAGTCGGGCACTGGCACGTAAGCACACAGGCGAACCTCTCCCCCCTCTTGGGAGACACACACACGCCCACCATCGACCTGGACTGTGTTGTCAACTTCAATATTTCAGTAAATTTATTGACCAAATTTCATCAAGGGATGAACCTTGGCAGCCATCGAGCATATTCAATTTAACCATCCTACCCCTTCCACAATCTTCAGCCTCCTATTTGGCTTCACTGCATGGCGAAACGACATCAAAGGGGAGGAGCAGTATCGGTCGTCGTCGCCATTCATCGCTCCAACCGCATACCTACCTACCTGCCTTCGAATGCCAGCTGCTGGCTGATGACTGAGGCATTATCCTCTAATAAATATTGATTTCGGTGTAATAAAAGGACATGACAGAAGCTAACAACATCCTCGACGGCATTAACGGCCCTGCTCCCTCTTAGACTGAACACAGAGTCACACAAACACAATCACACACCCACACAGCTGCAATATTGGGTGGCTGGTTCAAATGGTTAGACTGGGCGAAAGCGAAAAACAAAATATGTGGATTAAACACGCGCTTGCTAAAACGCCCGCACACAAAAAATGGAGAGAGAGTCAGAAAAAACATAAGCGAATTACAAAATAAATCGCCTTAAAATTTTTGCAACAAATCCTGAAATTATTCAAAATTAAATATAACTACCATGTTCAAATTATGTAAATTTTTTCTCATTTCCAGCATGAAGTTCACCTTTCGTTTGTTATCCTTGTTATTAGTCATTTTCTACAACGTGCTCCCCCCCAAGCGGCCAAGCAGGACGAATGTGATGCGCTTTGTTGTTATTGTTTTTGTTGTTTGAGTGTACAGGATCGAGTGATGGGGGGCCACTCGTGAGGGAAGCTAGCCAAAATGAAAATAAATATGAAAATCTCATGTTTACAAGATCTGGCCTCACAAAATGGAAATGCGCTCTCCCAATCGAGTGTTCCGCCCCACGATAACGACGAGAGCCGAATGAAAATGTCCTTAAGAGAAAAAATCCCCAAAAACATTTTGGGGTATTTTTTGCTCGCCTGCTGTTACCTACCTTTTGTATTGATGTAGGTCTGTAATAGGTCTGATTCCTTAGTACGCCGAAGCACTTTCACTGAGAATATTTAGGCATGGGCTAAAGGCTTCAAAATTGAATTACGAACATGAAAGTAAAAACTCAACATTGTCCGCAGTTATGGAACGCTTTATAGTTAATCTTTTCAAACAATAATTCATTTTGGTTTCAAAGTAATAATCATTTGTAAAAATGTTCTATTATCAATACGTTTACATTAATGGGTTAGTGTCACATGATGAATAACATGTCGTATGCGTGATAAACGATTTAATGTTAATAAATATTGTAGATATTATCAAATGTTTACTGCAATGAACAAATTCAAAGATTTTATACAAATATTTTGACAATACGTTTATGTTTGCCCTAAGGGAAAGCAAACTCCTGTTTTGCTTGTCGGACTGCGGTGCGGATATGCATTTTGAAAGAGCAATTAACTTTAAACATCTTTTGGCCAGACTCAACGTAATAAATTCATTGCAGGGGTATGGCTAATGATTCGTGGCCAATTTCTAACCACACGATGTAGTGTGACATTTCAGCGTATCTAACTAACTATTCCTGCCCCATCCAATCTGCCCCTCTTAGTTAAATGGTACTTATGATGGTAGAGAAATTTTCTTTAGTGCTGAGGCTAGTCTTAAGAGCAAGTAGGTGAAAATTACTTCAGCGCTATGGCAATTAATATGCTCTTCTCATTTTGTTGCCTTAGTGGGACCACAGGACCGAACACCAACAGCATGACAGAAATATTTACGCGTGTTTCCCATTAAAGCCACCTTAATTTGCTTTAAACGCACTTTATCGTGCTGGCTGCCTCTCCTTTCAAACAATGGGAATATTTAATGAACTCACAATGTGAGTGTGGCTGAGTCGCAAAAGAGGCGGCGTTATGGCTGGGTGTTTACTGAAGCAGAGTTCATTAAATTTTTGTGATCGTTTTGAAGGAGTTTTCTTTTTTTTTCCAGTTGTCGTAATGGCATCCAATTTGCAAAGAAAGAGAACTATTAAAATGCTCATTCATAAGTACAAATGTGCAATACAAAATGTGCACATACATTTGCTAGATTTACTTACTAATTTCCTGAGTCGCTGATAACGATGCTAACACCCATAACGATGCCCACACGTCCGCCCATGTGGACGATGATTTGCTGCTGCAGCAATTTATCAAGCATATAATTCAGAGCAAGGATCAGAAAAGAGAATGAGATGGACTGAGAGGAAGGTAGAGTTGGGTGGATGGGTTGTCCGGGTGAGTGGCAATTAAAGCAAACAACGAACTAACAACAACAGCAACAAAAGGAGCATAAATAATCCCGCATAGACACACGCAGCAGGCAGGCGATTCTATGTTGCAAGCAACTTTGTTGTTTTATGTTGTCCGAGTTGCGCTCATCCTCGGACACTTTGCTTTTCCGAGCACCCACACTAACACACACAGAAACACATCTGAGAGTAGGTGGTTGGTTGTGTATGTTTTTAGGTATGTATGTCTATGGAAAATGCGAATGTGTCACTGTTATTCAGCTTCAAGAATGAAACGAACCGAAGACCATTGTCAGCATTTTTGACCAAAAGACCAGACCAAACCAGACAACAGCTGCCTAGCGAGAAAGCGTATACAAAACTGGCCATTGGATGCTGTATCTTGGGGGTGCGTATGAGCAATTTTATAAAATACAAGCAAACATTGCTTCAGAATGCCTTCACCACGAATCCATTTCCCTAACCATACTGCTGTGGAAATTGTGTCGGAAATTTGGGCCAATGCCTTTGTGAACTTCGTTAACAGCCAAAGAAGAATAAAAACTCTGCAAAATTAAGAGTAAAAGACAATGGTGAATTCTGGCCTGGAGTCGATGTCTGTCTGTCTGTCTGTCTGTCTGTGTAAGGGTTTTTGTTTTTTTAGAGCCAAAGAGTCGCCAGGCAGTTGGCGTAAGCAAAATTTAAAGGTTCAGCTGCTACTGCTTCGTTTGGCATACACGCTGAGAAATAATGGTGAAATAATTCGAGAATTTTGCAAATTTTGTTTACAGAAAATAACCAAATGAAATAGAGAAAGAGATGAATGTAATCCCTTTTCGTATAACTTGAATATATGTATGTATGTGAGTTAGGATAAAATGCGAAAAGGCGCGCTATGTCTCGTAACCTTTTGTCCCCTCTTTGCCCCTTTGGGTAGAAATGTTTGCATGCCCCAATAAAGTTTATTTCGTCCTGATTGTTATAATAATTGTTTCAGTTTCTTGTAATTGTTGTCATATCATCGTTTTTAACATAAGCTCTCTCTATCTCTCTCGCTTAAGCTGCCTCAATGCCATGTGCCTTGACAAATAATTTGTTTCCGGCTTTGCATTTGGCAACAGTCACACACACACACACACAATGCCACATGTTTCACATGTAGGACTTGTTCTTCTCGTTGACCAGTCAAACCGCACTTCATTTTTCAACATCATCATGCTGCTTGCAGCAACTTGAAATTCGAAATTTTTGCACAATCAATCTTTAATAATTTCTAGGTTATCATTTAGTTCAAGTACAGAATTTCACAACAAAAAACAAAAAAGAATATGTATCGAAAGAAAACACAATTCCTATGGCCATAAAACTTTTTAAGTAACGCTTCAATGAAGAAAAATTCAACAAATCATTTTTGGTCCGGGTCTGGGCATGGCCTCTCCTCTGTATGTACAAGGAAATCGCCCTTTAAAAGTGCTTAAGTAAACTTTCGGAAAAGTCAAGAAAACAGACGTTCGATGTCCGGTTGCTCGCATCGGCGTTTTGCTATAAATACTGTGTGAACAGACGAGCAGTTCCCCAAGCTGTCCATGGGTGCCATTTGAAACTGCTTTTTGGTGTGTGTCTCAGTGGGCGAAGTACTCTGGGGGCGTGGACAACATGCCAACAGATGCTTGGCAGCAGCTCATTACGTGTGCGAAAACTTTGATGGCCCAAACTGTTGGTCCATTGTATAAGATTTTTACGCCAGCAGTTTGACATTTTGAATGGGGCCGTTTGCATCCTGGCTCAAGGATACATTTTCAATAGCCCATCGAGATTGCTTCGATATTGGTTAAGCAGTGAAATTAGCCTTAAAACAACCTGAACAAATTTGAACGATATACTGAATGTATTTACCTATTTGCTAGGGGTACTAAATTTTTAAACTGTTCGCTTTAAAAAAAAATCTACTTGAAATAGTCGACCATTCGTCTGTACAATAAATGTGAAAAATGCGTTTAAAATGTTTGTTTAAAGTTCGTTGACCATACGTTAATCGAATATAAATGTGTGCGTGACTTAATGCTCAGACACCCACCCATGAGACTAAAACTTGGCAGTGCAACATTCCACTGAGTTGCGGAGTGGGGGGAGGTGGAGCAGTAAAACATTTTGCTGATGCGGCTCATCAGACGCCACCTTTCTCTATGAAAATTTTTCTGTGCTTGTTTGTAGCGAGACGTCTGCTTTTAGATCAAAGGGTAAAACTTGTGGGTGATTTATTTATGTATATATATGTACCCACCTATATCCGTGCCCGTACCCTTCTACCTTTGCCAAGCATCGCCGTGTTTGCCAAACCAAATTGGGTTTACAGCTTCGATGGGATAGCCTTTAACGCTTCATTCGTTTTAGTTAAACCAGAAGAAAAAAGAAAAAGGGGAAACCAAAATGTTGATTAATGTAGGAAAGTTCTTGTTATACACCTGAGCAAATGCTTAACTTGCTATAATATTAACAGCTAATTGGATTGATGTGAATTTTTCTTTTAAATGATCATCAATTTGGCATTCAGGTAATTTTAAAAGTTTTCCCAAGTGTCCCGCTTTTTTTTTTTATTATTATTAGTTTAATAATACATCAAACAAATTTAATATACTTTGATTGAGTAGAAAATTATGTATAAAAATTAATTATAAATTATGCATTTTTAGCTCCTACTTATTACGGGTTAATAGAAACTCATTTAAATTGTTTAATTTTGATTTAAACTCAAAAAATTTAGTTTGGCCTGGTCGCCTGGTTTTAATTTTTTCCATGCTCGAAAATCCTCCTCGCATTGAGGAGCGGAGGCTAGCGGTGGCAATTAATTTGGTAGACTCACAGAGATAAGGACGGACGGAAACGCAAACTTTTTATGGGGGCAGCCAAACTAAAAGTCAGTTGTATTCAACAAATACAGAATGGGTAAATTGGCTTAGACTTTATTGGGCATTGAATTCCTTTTCAGTGTTCCAAGTATGAGTAATGAAAGCATCTGTCCTAAAGCCAACTAACGACAAATCGTTTAACTTTTCAAGAAATATAAATAGAAAGAAGGGGCTGCCTGCTGGCTACAAATTAAAATCCATTTGTGGTCTAAATGGGAAAATCCTTACAGTTTAAGCGCTCATAGCACTCACTTGAAGGCGGCAAGAAGGCACTTGAATGAGCAAAGGAGTTTTTGGCTGACCGATCTATCTACTGCACCCAATCAGCGACACACACACACAAGTTTTGCGAACTTTCGACTAGGTCAAGTGAAGATGGGCGGAACAGTGGGACGGACAGCCAAGGGCACGTCAGACGGTACATATACTTACTTAAATAAGGTCTCTTGAAAAAGAAGTGAAGCTTCTTTCTCCTGGTGAACTTCAGTGAATGGGGGTCGCTGCCTAACGGCCAATCCAGAAGTGCAGACAATGTTTGGCGATGACAGACGAATGGACCAACATAAAGACGTAGAGAATATGTGGCTGGGGGGTTGGAAGGTGCCGAAAAATAAAAATTAGATTGTTGAATGAAACTGCTTGCTCGCCCCGAAACTGTTAACAAACAATAGTTCTCATTTAGCTACCCACAAGAGTGGGTGAGGGAGTTTTCGTTAACTTACGAGGCGGAAAATGAACAAATGAAGTAAGTAAGTCGTCTCGCCGACTTGGATATACCATACACCAGTAAAACAAATATTTTAAATTTATAATAACCAATGCATTTTCGTATTTTTAAAAAAATCTGTTTGCATGCTTTTTAGAAGCATATCTTAGTATTTCGCTCACTCAAGCATTCGAGCACCCTAGCGCCCCCACCAGCCAACGGCCAACTCCGGCCATATGGAAAAACGTTTATATGCATAACTTGGCTATTTTTATTCCGATTTTGATCAAATTTGGTATTTTGCTTGATATTAGTATCAAATTTAAGTGTGCTAAATTTGATTGCACAAGGTAGAAAATTACGGGAGATAATCGAGTTTTTTCAAATTACGGGGGCGGAGGGGGGCGTGGCAAAATCTTTACACATCAAAACCGTGCGCAATTACTAAGCAAATATTTATACCAACTATGGTATCTCTAGCTAAAATAGTTTTTGAGGAAATCGGTTTTATTTAATTTGCGGGGGCGGTAGGGGGCGTGGCAAAATTTTTACAAATACAAAATGTGCGCGTTTACTAAGCAAATATACATACCAAATTTTGTGTCTCTACTTGCTATGGTGTTTAAGAAAATCGGTTTTATATCATTTGCGGGGGCGGTAGGGGGCGTGGCAAACATTTGAAACAAACTCGATAAGCGTACATATGACACGAGTCTACATACCAAATTTGGTGGCTCTAGCTCTTATAGTCTCCGAGATCTAGGCGTTCATACAGACGGACGGACGGACGGACGGACGGACGGACGGACGGACGGACGGACGGACGGACGGACAGACGGACATGGCTAGATCGTCTCGGCTGTTGATGCTGATCAAGAATATATATACTTTATGGGGTCGGAAAAGCTTCCTTCTGCCTGTTACATACATTTTAGCGACTTTAATATACCATTTCACCCTATGGGTGTATGGTATAAAAAACCCAGACAAGTCAATGGGAAGAAGAAAACTGCCAAAAAGAGAAGGCTCTAACACTAAGGAAGTGTACGTGAAAGGCTCACCGGACACGCAGCAGACATCTGGCAAAAAGTCAGCACTAACAGCAACAACAATTCGAAATAGCAGAAGGCATTCCGGTTTCTGCAATTTAATTTTGTAGTAAATTAAGCAAAGCACAACTTAAATCAGTCGCTGGTGCAAATTTGTGCAAATGTTTTTCAGCTGTCTCTCTCTCTCTCTCTCTCAATTAGAGAGTCTTTGCAGGGAAACTGGACACGGACATTTAACTTTCTCCTCATTTTAGAGGAACAACATTCTTTGGTTTTCTTAATCATTAAGAAAATGGTTTTCATTACTAATTGGATGATGCTGTTGCTTGCTTGCTCATTCGTTGGCAACCACATGCCAAATCATGTTTTGTGGCCGATCTCTCTCTATAGCCTTTGTGCATTCTCAATGCAATATGGTAAAACCACTTGAGATACAAAACATGAAGCTAGCTTTCAATTCACTCACATCATAGCTATATAGATGATGACGATACTCTCTCTGTCTGTGTGCATTTCATTAACGCCTCGAAGTGGTCGGTGGTATGCTCCCTAGTGTCATTGTGCCCAGGCATTTTCTCAACCCAAACCAGCCCATCCCTGGTTGGCTGCCGCTGCTGTTACTGTCGACGCAATTACGGGAAAGTGGCTTTTGATTTCCGCCTCGTGAGCTTCGTTTACCACCCAACCACAAATGTCTTGAGTACTTCGAAGGCACTCTTTTTGCCTATTCTTTCTACAATTTTCTATCTTCCCTGTGCTTCGTTGTAATTTCTTACATTGTGTCTCGTCTATTGCCATTTGCCATCTCATTCTCCCCCGCCCTGTATACAAGAATTGTGTATTCGGTTTATTTCTTGTTGTTTTTCGCCTGTTTTTTTTTTTTTTTTTTTTTGTGCGCGTAATTGCTATTTCTATGTAGTTCTCGGGCATTTTGTATGGACTGCTGTTGCTTTATTTCCCTTTTGGCATCTCAATGGCTAGATGGCTAGCTAGAGCCACCCTTCATTGATGCAGTCCAGTCGTTCGTTTTAATTGCTTGTCCAACAAATTAATGCGATTATTTTTACGTGGTGAAAATAATCCGGCTGTAAGCGCATTTGACAGTTTCACGCGCATTCGCCCACAACCATGACCACTCTCTCTGTTTCAGACAAGGTTCATTCAAATGGCGTCAGATGCTCGGCAGCATTTCAAAAGGGTCTCGTGCGCCGTTTCACTTCGATTTGAAATCCACATTTAATTCGCTCCGTCAGCCCCGTCACTCGCTATGTTTGGCATATAGCCGGCTATAACATGACACTTTAAAATCCTGATGCTTTGACTTTGATATAGGCAAAAAAATAAATAAAAAAAGAAACCTTAATTACATTGTTTTGGTTTGTGTTTCCGAATAGATTTAAATGGCTTCCTTGGATTTTGTGAATAACATTAATTTAGTGTACGTAACGAAACAATATTTAATATTCCCCTCAGGGAAAGCTCAACTGTAGATACCTCTACTCGTGTTGTTGCCCCTACCAAAAAGCAAATATTTAATATACTTCATGTAAATCCCAGCTACACAGGTCCCTCAATTCGCACTCGGTTTCCCGTGAGCCTAGTCAAACAACTTGGCTCTATTTCAGTGCCAGTGGCAATGGCATATGAAAAGGCTTAAAACGGCTACGAAATACTCGTATAAACATCAGGACACGTGTCCCCATATTATTCAACTGTTTGCATTTGGTTTCTTAAGAAACTCAACCCATTCTGTGAGTCCTACCGTTCCTCGTATCTGCCAAGTCGTTGTCGTCCTCATCATGTGTCCTTTGAACTGTGCACATTTGCATGTTCAACGGACAGGCGGCAATGGGAACTCTATGTGTGTGAGTATGAGAGACTCAGTCACATGCCCGATTATTCGCTATTAATTTGTATAAAAGCAAACAGAGCTTAGATTACTTTGCATACTGCAAGCCAACTTCAAAAATGATAGGGAATTGGGGCGAGAAGGAAAAGGTCCTTTACTCTATGGGGGATATAATGATAAAGAAACCCCCCGATTATGCGAAATCAAACACCCGGGGACATCAGTCCCATGTGCGCATACATAATTGACGTCGAATTCGGATTCGCTTTAATCTTTGCCATGATTTGGATTTGTTTTACTTTTTACATGGGAATCCTTCGTGTGTTTGTTCTTCTTCCTGTTCTGATGTCTGCTCATGCATGATTTACAAAACAAGACTTCGTCTTAGTCTTGGTCTTTGCCTCAGTTTCTCTGTCGCCAACGAAGGCGCCACCACAACCGGAGCCTATATGTACATATATTGTCACCATTGTTTGACTTTAAACACGTTCCCTGTGGAGGGCCGCAGGTTTCAGTTTTCTGCCTATATGTGAATTAATCTTGCTGCTTCTACAAAATCTGGTGCTCAGATTTTAAATGGTATTCCCACCCCCCAAAGTCCTGGGACTGTAAATCGGAGCCAGCATCGTTTGCTTGGTTGGAGTCTGGGAAAAAAAACACTCATGCTGCGCTACGCACTGCCCGCCCGAAGGGATTGTGATGGCATCGAATATATCAAACAAAAAGCAATGCCATAAATTCTTTATTCATTAATAACGTAAACAAACGAAGCAAAGGCTTCACTTAACTTGACGTGAAGAGACCGTTGTACATATGATTGTGATTGTGATTGTGAATGTGATTGCAGGGGGGGTTGTGCGGAGTGTGGGGTCCGGGAAGGAACACCCTCGCATCAATTCGTTCGCGGTTTCGATCAACGTCATCATCATTTTTCGTTTCGATGATTAATTGAACGAAATTCAATATTCACAATTGAATTGACTTGGGGCGCCGGTCTTGGATATCGGGATGGCTCGGGATATTGTTCAGGAGTCGCATAATGCTCCCGAATCCGATTGCCTTGGCGTGGGCCTTTCTTTCTTTGTCATTGCCATTGCCTGAGCGGTGCGGCGGCAGCATATTCTTGGCCTGGTAGAGTAAGTAAGTAAAATAAAGTAAAGTAAAAGGCTTTTAAAAATAAACCTTTGGTTTTTATTTCGCCGCCATTTTTGCGAAAATATTACCCCAACCTGAGTGTGTATGGGGAAAGCGATTTCTATTGAAGTCCACAATCCGTGCAACAATAAATCCATATTCAGTTGGCCCTTAAATTTTCAGTTTATTTATTTGGCTTTTTTTTTTCTCTTCCCCTTTCAGTTTTATTTTTTATTTATTTTTTTGCAATTTAGCAAAACAATAATGGAATCAATTTATTAAGGATAACATGATAATGTTGTTGTCCCAAATAGATTTAGGGTGAATTTCATTTCAATGAATTAAAGCGAATTAATTGACAAGGGTTCGAAACTTTAAAGAACAAAGAAAAGGTTGTCCAATTGTTTGTTCAATGCACAATAAATTGAAATTGTGCAATAAAATTAAAGCAATCGCATGGAAAGTTATTGGTCCAAAACGCGGCGAAAATTGTGAAAAAGAACTTGTTGGCAAACAATATGGCCACCATGGTCATTTTGTATTTTTTTTTTTCTTCTCCCTTTTATGATTTTTTTCTCTTCTTTTCCATATTGACACAAACGAATCAATCGTTTGTGCAATGGCAAAAGGCACTGCTGTTGCTGTTGCTGTTGTTGCCGCCGCTCGTTACTCCATCGATGTCTATATAAATCTGTTATAATGACACAAAGCTACAAAAATCGAAAGCGTTGACAGAGCGGCGAAAAAACACACAAAATCCGACAAAGGGCCGTCGGCACTCAAACGAGATCCGCGCTCACTCGCACATCCGTTTCCGACTTTTCTACGTCTTCTCTTACCATCCCTCAGCCCCGAATTCCTACTACCCCTTTTCCATTACCTTAACCATTGGACGTTGTAGTCGTAAAATTACAACTGCGCCACTTTTGGCTTTTACGGCGCCATAAATCGAAACAAAAGTGTCGTTTAGCAATTGAAAACGAAAAACGGAGAAACGACCGACAGCAAAAAAAAAAAAAAAAAAAAAAGAGACCAGAAAGAACAGAAATCATCGACCCGAGTCCTGTGACCCTAGAACGAACTTGATTTCCCGCTGCTGTCTCATGCCCAGGCCAAGCTCAATGCCGCACAGATTGAAAGTGAATCGCAGAATTCTGCATACGTTCAGCTCAGCTTTGCCAACTTTGTGTTTGCAACAATTATGAGCCTTTTTTTCAACCCACTAGCAATTTGGCTTTTCCCGATCCCATTAACATCGTTCTCAGCTCTTCTCGGCTGGTCGAATCGTGGCCTAATTAAATTAAACCAGAGCCCTGACCACATCCAGCAACGAATCAACCGAATTGGTTTACATCCCGACCCTGTGGCAAGCCCAGAGCAAGCTGAACCCTCTCTTTTTCTTTCTCTTCCTCACTCTCTGTCTCCCTCTCTCTATATCTGGGTATGTTTAATTACATTTGATACGTGACAATTTAATCCTCTTGACCCCACCCCCCCACAAAAGAAACAACGAACTTTAAATATACAGAGCTCAGGGCCACAGGAAAGCGATAAGCTTCTCTCCTCTTTAGGCCAACCCAAAATATTTGCTAACCACAAATCTTTGCACAAAATTTAACCTGATGAGAAGCCATAAATTAATCACGGTCAAATGCCAAATTTCAACTATTAGCATATTAATTTCATAGCCACAGGGTAAAAGTCTGACAAACCTTGATAATGGGGATGGGTTTTAATTGCAAAATGTCTGCGGTTACGTTCACGGGAGACAATATGTGTGTCATTTTTGGTTAAGCATATTCATGCGTGAATTGAGTGGAAAACTAAGCCACTAAAACTTGAATTCAAGTCAGCCGTTTCTGGGTGTTTTAACCTCAGAAAGGGATATGCTTGCTTGTGGTAGTTACACGTAGTCAAATATTGCCGTGCGGGACTCACCGCAGGCTATTTGCAAATCAGCCGAAATCGGTGTACACACATTTACATATTTATATTTATGTATATGTATTTGTATATGGAAGGCATGATGACGGTCTCGTCCACATTGTTGAGCCTTTTCGTTTAATCACTGCGCTATTATTAATCATTCAATTGTAATCCCTAGGCAATTATGTTAATGCGCAGCTCATTTTTAATTAACCCAAACGCACACACCGACTCTTCCCCGCACACCCACCCACACACACACACACACACAGAAAACCACACCAGGCATTCAGGTCTGATGTGTTAATGGCCATGAGACATATTCGAGTTACCGAGGCTACTGAAATAAGTGGTTAAAGTTTCAGTATGTCAAAGAGTTATATGAGATGTTGTTATTTAACTCTGATTGATTTTCAATTAGCCCTAGAATATCAATATTTTTTTTTACCAACAATGTAATTTGTCAAAAATCACATAAATATGGCTTATTTACTTGTGCACAAATTAAGGCAAATTAACATAATACCCCGATTAAAGGCGATTACAAAAACCAAAGCCAAAAAAAATAAGAGAGCGAAATCCTTAACCCATCCATCTACTTAGTCCTAGATGTTGGTGCTTAAGTAAAGTCACAGTATAAATAGGGCTTCCTCTTTTTAACGCGTTTTACTTTTCTGTTTAGGAGCTTACTCCTGATGTCTAAGGACCTCTGTTTGTGTCGTTGGTCCTGTTTGAGGTCTCCTTAATATTCAAATGACAAAATGTTAATTTTCCTCGTATCTGTGTGAACTTTTTAAGCGAATTTCACATAAAAGCAAAAAACTTTTCCCATAAACGATACAGACCAAAGCACGCTTCAAGATTTACATGCACGCACCCGCATATACATACATACACCCACGCACACACACACATACAGTCAGGCTAAATTACATCTACATTAATGCGTATGTACACACACACACACACAGGAATATATATCGTATATATACATTCATAGGGGTATTCTCGTATTTGCGGAAACATAATTGTCTGCGTGACATGGCCTACAGTACGTACATACATATATATATATATGTAACTGTATCTGTAACTGAGAGTGAAAGTCATGCATGGCCCATGTGTATTTGTGTGTGTCTGTGTCCGTGTCCGAGAATAAATTCTCAAATGCAAATGAATTCCCTTGTCAAATTAATTCCAACCTTCCCGCCACAGTGTGCTGGGGCTTTATAATTATGCACTTTCCTCACAGTTCTTCTGCAACGTCATTAAAAAAAATATTCATAATTAATTGTTTATTTTGCAAAACGGATGTGGGTTCATATGGGGCGAAAAGAGGAGCAAGACAGAGAAAAGTGCCAGCTGGATAAAGTTAGCCCTTCATGCAATATATCACAACTTGTTGGCTCACTTTTTATTCGCCTCGTCTCGTCTGCTCGGTTGGCATTGAGAGGGAAAGAACTGGGATGGGGTTAGACCCCATATTGATATTGAGAAATCAACTATTTACACTTTATTTATTTTTGGTTTATCATTCTCTTTTTTTCTTAATTCAACAATTAAATATTTTAATTGCAGTTTGCTTTGGTTACATATGTAAGTATTATAAGCATAATGTGTTTAATGAGCATAATTGTTCTGTGTTTTTTTACAACTGTTAATGTACTTACATATATGTATCCAGTAAATCTCTTTCGAAAGTTCAAAGATCAAGCTATAAATAATTAAAAGGTAAAAGTTAAGTTCTTCCGTACCTAAAAACCTGAGGAAAATGTTTAAAAAACCATTTTATATATTCCAATGGTGTTTTAATTATCTAAAAGTATGAGTAAAATATTTGAAAGATTTCGTTGGATCCTTAAAATCATCACATGGCGGACATAATTAGTGATTCTGCGGTTTAAAAATTAGTTGCTATTAAAAAGAAAAACGTATAGAATAACTCCAATTTATTTCAATTCAATTGCATCTTCAAAAGTTAATAACTTAAGAACTAAATTAAAATCTTTTTATAGGAGAAATAAGTGTCATTTTCTCGACAATATTCCTATGTATTTTTCCCTTGGGTTTGTAATCTAGTAAATGCCACTTGCATTTTTATTATGTTACTTAGAAATCTATTTCTTGTGCTATTCTTTTTTTTTATCTTTTCTGTTATGATTTCCGTTTGCCATAAGTTTCGGCAGTTCAATGAATAAAGTGTTCTAAAAGTTCTCAAAAGCCAATTTACAACTGACAGCAAGCAAGTTCTTCGTATGCATTTCTCCATTTCGCCTAGAGTTATGCATTGGTTTGGTTTATTTGAGATGCACTCATAAACAAATTGCAATAAATTTCAACGTGTGCAGTTGACAAACAGAAAACTTTATCGGATGTTGGAAACATATCAAATGCTTGGCCAAAACTGCAGTAAAGGGTAATAAACAAATGTAAATCAAAGTTCTCCCAAGTTATGGCCCCACAAAATATGCCCTCGCATACTAAAATAAAAAAAAAGTATGGAAACTTGTGCACCGGGCGCAAATTTAATGTACATACATATACATATGTAAATATGTAAATTATTTTCAATACATACAACCAACTTACCTATACTATATAGAAAATATGCAGATATCTAAATTGTAAGCTTGGGTGACGAGGGTCGCTGGTTATTCAACTTATAAGGACAATCGATTTTCGATTACCAACAACCGGAAAATCGTGCAGAACCCTCAACATTTCAACTCACCACAGAAAGGAGGAGCAATTGAAAATTTCAATGTGGACATGCAGCAGTCCCTAGCCAGGGAAATCAAGAGAGACCCTCTAGAGAGAGAGAGAGAGAGAGAGAAAGGAGGCTGAGCTGTCGAGCATATCTTGCATGTTGTGTTGAGATAAAAGTGGCAACCTGCCGGTAAATGCAACACTTTCAACACGCATCGAGTTGCAAATGCATTCATTGATAAAAGTGGGTTGCAAACGGATTTTCTTGCCCAAAAGCATTTTGGGGAGCAAATAAATATTCTCTAGGTATTGTTATAAATTCTAAATGCATTTGCAAAAGGATTTCGAAATGACTCCATATACATATATATATATAAACTCACACACAGACCACACACACCTTTGTTTTTCAAATGTACACTGCAAAAAACTCTATTTGAATGCAATATATTTTTATTTCATATTTAAACAAAAATCCCACAAAGAAAACATAATCAAGAGACCATTAATATGTTAATAACTAACAAATTTGTATAAATTTTAGATTATGCAAAGCTTTTTGGGGTACATCTCTTAGTGTACATATGGCAAATATGTGGCCCAAAACACAAACAGGAGTAGTGTTTATTGGCCAGGTCGACAATTGGTTAAAGTTCAGCATGGTTAGCATTTGTTGTTGAGGATTATTGAAAAATAGAAAACAAGCTAAATTAAATTTCATCTCCCCCATGGAACGTGATGGCAATGCCAAATACTCGATATCTAGACACAGCAAACAAAAATATATATGGCAAGGCAAGACAAAAGAGATGGGTGCAGATGCTCACGTGACAATGTGTGGTAATGTCCTTAGATAGACAAGAGAAAAGAGGTAGTTGCTGCTATTTATAATCACAAATGTACTCTGAAAAAACTTTATGTAAATTAAATGGTGAAATCAATGCCAGGCCAAAGAAATAAATCAATGAAGAAGCAACCAAACCAACTAACCTATCCCTACACACCTATGTATCTGCATATGTATGTACATACATACATATATGTACTAGGAGTAATGAGCATGAATGATGTAATGCTTGCCTACTCGACTTCGATGTCAGTGTCAATTGTCTGTTGAATTTTAATTGTTCCAAGCAAGGACGCTTTTGAAATTTTAATGACACACAGGCAGGGCAGAAAAGTATACGCACTGTGGTCCTGCTCCCGGCACTTGCATTATTCGCGAAGTGCGTGCGTCACTCATTTAACAGATATTGCAAGAGCTTCTCTGTGTTCTGCTCTCTGTGTGGTTTAAATGCAAATGTTTAGGACCAAGTCCACTTCAAGTTTTAGGCTTTTGCATTGGTATGCAAATGCAATCAGGACTATGTATTGAGAACTTTGCTTTACCCAGTAAGCATTTTTATGAGACTTTTTTTAACCATGTCAGAGAGGTCAATCCTCTTTCAATGTACTGATGATTGAGTACCTTTTATTAACTCTCTGATGAAAAGATCTAATATTTCGTTTAGCTAAATTGTTTTCAATTGGATTTTCTGATACTCTGAATCTAAAAAGCTCACATAGTTGAGGATTATCTGAATGAGTACTAAAATAATATGTACATGTCTATTCAGAGTTTAAACAGTTTTAAAATGATTAGTTCATTTATACACTTACCAACGTTCACTTATTCGGTTTCTATTGTAATAATTCATTTAATTATGTCCTTATTCGGGCAACTGTATTCTTTCTGTAAACTTTCAAATGTATTCGTACAGCCCACGTAAATATATTCATAGTAGATTTTGAAATATAAAAAAATGCATAAATAATTTCGGTAAAACATATGCAAGAACAAATAGAGGTACAAGTTTCTTCCTATTTCCTAGTAAACTAAAATGTTCAAAATGCTTTCTGTGTTATTTACTTATGTACATAGATGCCAAAGACATCGATAGAATCCCACAGTACTAGGCCAGATCAAAGTGAACCAAATGCTGTAAATGCAATGGATGCAAATGTTAATTGGCCGTGGGGCTATTTACAATGTAGGCAGTTGCTGTTTGTTTGTTAAGCAAATATTTGGCTGGTCTTGTAGTGAAGCACAAACGAGTAAGGCAAATGGGGAATTCGTAATGAAAATGTTCTTGCCAGTTCAATTTTCCTTGACTTTAAAGGCGGGTGGTCGTGTCTAATTTTAAAAGTTTCGTTAACAAACTTAATTTGTTATGCAAATTGTATGTCAATGCAAATTTCTCACCAATTTAACAACAACTATTAACTTATTTAATCTATAAAGTCTATAAAGTTTTCATTCATTCTTGGCCTCGCAAAATGTGTGTCCAGTAACACACTGATAAGGTATATCTGTATATATATGTATGTACAATTAATCAATCAGAATGTTATAATTTGCATATTGCACCCAAAAGGCGGTTGTTGTCTCCAATGGCAAAACAATTTCAGTTGCAGACACATGTACATATACACACTGCATAACAAACGCAACGAATGTCTGCAGAGAAATGTGTATGTAGGCTTAAAGGAACACATGACCGTGACATGACATGGCACGATTCAATAGTTTTCGATTCGATTATGAAGTCAGAGAAATAGGCTATATGTATGTACATATATTCATTCCACAATTGGCATGGGAATGTTTGGCGCCAATGAGAAATTAATAGATAGACAAGCATCATGCGTGTCGTTTTGTTTCGTCTGATGTCAAAACCATTGCTGAACGGACATATTTTGTAGGAAATGGAATGGGGGAATGTGTGTATATGTGTGTACATATGTATGCCGCATAAATTTCAAAGATGAAACTCACAAATAATGTTGCATCAAGAACCATAACTAAATAAACTAATTTGTTATAGAAATCAAGTTGCCATTTGCCTTTTGGACCATTCCGTTTGCCCATATCCAATATTAAATCAGATATGTATGTATGTATGTATAAGCCATAATAGCTGGTCTTCGGAAGGAGAAGAAGGGGAAGACGTTTGTGTGTGCTCCAACTTCATTCCGTACCCAGACACACACAAACTCACCCACAACTCACACTTAAAGACAATATAATAATTGGCAGGGCCAGAAAATGCCTTTGTGATGCCCATAAAAATGAAGAAGAATGTGATGAACGCATCGGCTGCTGGGCAGGGGGCTAAGAGAAGACGAAGGAAGAGTCTCATCATTATGGGAGAAAATTGTTTTTGAAAAAGTAAATCGAAGACAAAATGACCAACAGCCGCCGGCCTGACATTGCCGCAATGGCCCAAATGAGACAGACAAACAATTCCGAACAAGGATATTGGGAGATGTTGCTGGATGGCTGGTGGCGGCGGCCATATCTAACCATTTTTTCCACTCTCCATCGCCATGTTCAGAGGAAGGAGCCAAGGAGCTAACACACACACATACACAAATGAAGTAAGTCGTCTCGCCGACTTGGATATACCATACACCAGTAAAACAAATATTTTAAATTTATAATAACCAATACATTTTCGTATTTAAAAAAAACTGTTCACATGCTTTTTACAAGCATATCTTAGTATTTCGCTCACTCAAGCATACGAGCACCCTAGCGCCCCCACCAGCCAACGGCCAACTCCGGCCATATGGAAAAACGTTTATATGCATAACTTGGCTATTTTTAGTCCGATTTTGATCAAATTTGGTATTTTGCTGAACATTAGTATCAAATTTAAGTGTGCTAAATTTGATTGATCACGGTAGAAAATTACGGGAGATAATCGAGTTTTTTCAAATTACGGGGGCGGAGGGGGGCGTGGCAAAATCTTTACACATCAAAAATGTGCGCAATTACTAAGCAAATATTTATACTAACTATGGTGTCTCTAGTTGAAATAGTTTTTGAGAAAATCGGTTTTATTTAATTTGCGGGGGCGGTAGGGGGCGTGGCAAAATTTTTACAAATACAAAATGTGCGCATTTACAAAGCAAATATACATACCAAATTTTGTGTCTCTAGTTGCTATAGTGTTTAAGAAAATCGGTTTTATATCATTTGCGGGGGCGGTAGGGGGCGTGGCAAACATTTGAAACAAACTCGATAAGCGTACATATGACACGAGTCTACATACCAAATTTGGTGGCTCTAGCTCTTATAGTCTCCGAGATCTAGGCGTTCATACAGACGGACGGACGGACGGACGGACGGACAGACGGACATGGCTAGATCGTCTCGGCTGTTGATGCTGATCAAGAATATATATACTTTATGGGGTCGGAAAAGCTTCCTTCTGCCTGTTACATACATTTTAGCGACTTTAATATACCATTTCACCCTATGGGTGTATGGTATAAAAAAACATATATACATATATATGGTTGAGATGGGTTAGCGCATTTATTTTTGGTCTTTGGGATGAAAGTTCATTCAGCTGTAAAAAATGCCTTTAAATTGTTTGTTGCCACTCGGAAGAAGGGCGCTGAGAAAATAAAAGAATTTTAGCTTTGAATTTCATTCAAGTATAAATTTTATAAACAATTCGATTAATTTTTCCTTCTCTTCTCTTATTATTATAATTTTTTTTGACGTAATGCATTTAAACTATAAATAAATTGTTGAATATAAAATTTAAATAATATTCATCTGAGTAATTGGAAATTCCATTTGAAATATGGCGTATGTCAATCTGTAACTAATGAATAATATTAAATTTAAATGGAATACGAATTAAATAAATCATCAAACTGTCGTTATGTTAATTTAAGTAAGTTTATTTACCAACTTAAATTTACTTTGTTGGTCCTCTTGCTAGACCTGTTTCATTAGTTCTGTGGGGATTTGTGGGTATGAAACGCTTTGAGATTTCCTTATTTAACTAACTATACACTATGGTGGACACTGATTGGGGGTTGGGGGACCTTAATTAAAAGTATCCCAAGAAGGACTAATAACTGCAAACAGTTTTTAAGCAACTGCTTGTTTTTCGCGCTCTTATTTTACATTTTGTTTGGCTTGGCCCCGAGTTCAGAGTGTTGTATCGAAAAGAAACTGCGGTGGTCTACTCTGCGGTTGGACCAGCAGTTGACGTTGACCTGAGGCTTGGTTTGTTTTGCTTTTCTATTTCCTTTGTCCTTGCGAGGTTTCAAAATAAGAGTAAATGAGAGATAGAGAAGGCAGGGGTGGGTAAGGGGCGAACGAGAGTCACCGCCGCCACTGCCGTCTGTTGCATTTGTTTGATTTCTCCTTGCTTTGCCTAGTGGTCCTCCCAACTAAAGTATCCAAGAGTCTGAATGTTTTGTGTGTGTGTGTGTGTGTGTGTGTATGTGTGTGTGTTTGGTGTTGCCCTTGCTAACATCGCTGCTGGTGTTTGTTTTCCATTACAACATGTTGCTATTGCCGTTGCTATTCCTGTTGCTGCTGAGCTCTGGCAATGCAGCGGAACCAACCGGAGCAACAGCCTGTGCAAAAATATTGACACTAGAGCGAATGTTGTTGTGTTCTCGCCACACCAACTGTGTGTGTGTGACTGCTAACCAAAGTGGGCGTAAAAGTAAATTAATGAAACTTAAAAGTACCAACAAACCGAGAATTTCGTTGTTTGTATTTTTGGCATTGTCAGTCGGTCGGTTGTTTGGGCGTGGGTCACTAAATATTTACTATGGCCGCTTCGATATGCAAATGTTTTAAAATGTCTCGGTTTCCGAGCGGATCAGTCAAATAATTACTCTTTTTTTTCAGAATCCATAGGGAAGTTTGACATACAATTAATATTTCTTGCTTTACTCTGGATATAGAATTACTCTCCATTTTTATAAACCTTGCAGCTATGCATTTTAAAACGTCTTTATCTGTTTAAGAAAAACGAATTTTTGAACTACTTATTGCACACTCTTGAAAGCAAATTTTCCTAATTTTGCCCCCTTATTAAAATTATCTTCATCCCCTCTGATTAAAACTGGCAAATTATCTAAGTGCAAAATTTGGTACAGTTTTTTTCTATGAAACAACAAAGATTTTCTCTTTAGAAAAATTTTTTTAACAAGTTAGCATTGAAAAAAAAAAAAAAAGTTCAAAACACAACCTCATTCATTTTTGCCTCATAATTCTAAAAAACTTTTTGTAGGCTTACAGATATATTTAAATTCATAAAAGTCGTATAGTTATTCGCAACAATTTTATAAAATTTTTATTTTGGCAAAGTTAAAAAGTGTACCAAAAGTTTAAGTATGTCTAAAGACACTCTACCAAAAGCTAACAACCTGCCGGCCGACATGGAAGTCGAATCGCCCGATTCCAGCAGAAAGTGGATTAAACAATCAATCAAAAAGGTAGTTCGCGACGAGGTTACCAAAATTATGGAGACTCGGGAGTTCAAGTTTGGAATGGCGCAAGAAATGAAATTATTGGCAGACTTTAAATGTGATTATATGAAAATGAAAGACATCAAGAATATTATTGAGTCAACTTTAAAAAGGGAATGCGAATGGAATCCTCGATCTATCAAAAATCTAGAGCAACGTTTACGCTCAATCGATGCAAAGTTAAATAAAGTCTCGGCTCAGATGAAAAAAATAAAACAGGATAATGACATTGAAAACATAACACAGTCTACCACAATAAAAAGGACAACAGGTAAAACATCTTTGTTGACGAAGTCGCCAAAGCTTATCACAAGCAAATCGTCATGGAGCCAAGATGATGCTTCCAAGACCTCTGGATCAGAGACATTACTATCGGAGAAGAAGAAAGACAATTATAATGGGCTGTTAAAAAAATACCAACAGGAAACCGAAATGAAAAAAATCAAGGATAATTTTATGTCAACAAGTGACTTGGTTTTGGAAGACATGACAAAATCATTTAGTTTCCCATAATTGCCGAACTTCAAGTGGGTAGATATCTCAGACGAATTGCTTATGGAGTTTTGTAAGTGAAGGACCCCTTGGCAGGACATGATTTATTTACTCTTAGTTTAGGGGAAAAGGAGTTAAAAAAGTTTCGGAATACCATCATGGGTTTGTAGTATTCTAATCATAAAATATAAGTTAAGTTTGACACTTTCATATCTTTCAGAACGTTATGAATAGTCGGCATGTGAGCGTGTTGTCAAAGCAGCTTTAAACGACCTTTACATACGGAAAATCGGGGTAGACAAAGCAACATATGTGTATTGTTGAGAATATCCAAAAATTTGTATGTTTTCTATAAGTTTAATTGAAATTAAAAACAAAATGCATCTAAAACGCATAACATTCAATGAAAAGGCTTCTTTTCTTTCAAAAAAAGACACCTCGACTCAGTGTAGTAGGCAGCGCAAGCAACAATCTTGCAATTTCAAGTTAAGGAATTAATCTCTCCGCTAAGTAAATTTTTTAGCACGAGCCTCAGTTATGCTGACTGAATGAAACTCTTAGATGAACCCCCAGCAGCGGTACAGACTTGTGATGCGGATATGTTCGTATGGAGGACTTCAAAATGGCCATAAATGAGATAATACCACGGGACTCCATACAGAAAGTCTTATTTTCAGAGGCCCTTCTGAATTTGAAGAAACGTTTGGTCATATGGAACAATTGGTACATAATCATCACTACTCTCACACTAATAAGGTCGTGCGGACTATGATAAAAGAATTTGGTCAAGGTTCAATTGCTACTGATTTCCTCCACCTCCTTCTCCAAGGAAAAGGAATAAATCGTCTGTACCGTCAAAATCTCCAGCCATCAAAAGGCTAGCTAACTGCCTAAAAGATGTCAGAAGATCTCAAGGAAGGCTGTACGACTCTCGGCCAGCGATTCAAATTTGAGTACATATAGCCGAGCAGACAATTAAGGAGGCAAAAGCTTTAACCAAGAAGAGAACCCCATTCGGTGTCAGGGAAACTTTTCTGCTGCTCCGATAAAGAACGAACAAAAATGGAATGTCAACCTCATAACATACCAAAGTCGAAGCTTATAAGCGTAAGCGCACCGGAATAATCTACAAAATTTTCATTTAATTTGATAAATAATTGTATAAATTAAATTATTATAAAATAAATTTATAATAAATTTTATATGGGATCTGCCAACTGAATAACCGAATAATTCGAAAATTCTTGTTACCTGCTTAAAAAACGAATGTTACAAATTAATCCTCGTTGGAGGATTAATATCCGAATACATATTTTTGGGAGATAAACGTCGAAATTCAAATAAAAAATTTCTCAAAATATTTTATATACTGACCCAATAAATACTTTTCATATAGGTTTTATTTTATGTACATAAATACATACAAATGTAATCAAAGTTTGTCTGTAAAAAAATTACTAATTGCGGTCGTTTATCCTGTGCTCTCGAGCATTGTTGGCTCAAGCACTCGACATCCTGCCTCCTTTTGATATGCTTTCCTTCTTATCCTCGAGTCATTCGTACGCCTTGCCTTTTTGATAAAATTACTTATTCAAACTTTTGTTTTTATTGTAAATTTGCCATTTCCGAACGCTATGGCGGCTCACTTATATACATACATACATACATAGGTCTTTATGTATTTGCTTGTGTCGTGGACAAATGTGAGGGTGGGGGGAGAGGGTGACTGAAAGTGGCACATTTGCATACCGAATGTAAATTATATTGTCCGTTTCATGCTCTGACACTTAAGAGACAAAATGAAATAAAAGATGACTACAGCAGCGACAACAAAAGGAATGGAAAAAGACAAAACGCCAACAAGAGATGATGGCGGCAGTAGAGAGAAGATGTTGCGTACGAGGACCAAACAGCACACTTTGACAACAAATATGAACCACACCACACCTCACCTTACCTCAGCCCCCTTTCCATTCAGCCAAAGTGTGGCCAAACACCTTGTGGGACATCATGGGCTGAAGCGGAAGTGCGTCATCAAGTTGGGGTAGGGCTTTATTTGATGGTAGTGTTAGCCATAGTGTTCCACCCCCTGACTGACTGGTTGTCTGACTGAATGCGCTTTAATATTTGAAGAGCTTTAATGAAATCGTTTTTGCTTTGCGGCAGGTTGCGTTTGCCTTTTCAATTTGTTACTTGCGGCAAACTGCCGCCTGTCCTTGTTACTTCTCCTTTATCTCTTTAACCCCTTCCCCCTACACATCACCCTTCAACCAGCACCTGGTTTGCCATCTGGAAACTACATTAAGGCGCCATTTTGAACTGAATGGCAAATGTTTGAGTGCGTGTGCATAAAAATTGCCACATTCGGCTAACGGTAAAATGGCTAAAATGTACAACAAACATACATATGCATATTTGCTTCTTTTTGCAAGCACTTTCTTCGAAAAATTAGTAACAAGGGGGCAATGGATTTCTAAACACCTTTTCTGGGGAACAATTCAAAAGCTGCGACAAGTTAAAACAAATTTATAAAATGGATGTACATATGTATGTATGTATGTATGTACATATGTATGTATGTATGTACATAGGGGCTGCGGCATATCTTTTAGTGCAGTTAGGTGCACAGAAATTAAACAATTTGGCAGATATAAAAAAGGATTAGTCATTAATCCGGCAAACTGTCAAAGATCATCGAAAAATATACACATAGAAACAGAAAACCATAAAATGTCGCTTACCTTACCATGCACTCGAAATTCGTTCACTTTTATTTAACTTCTTTCTATTTTTACCGTTACTTTCAACACACACACACACACACACATATTCGCAAAATGATCACTTTCTTTTTCACTCTGCTAGAGGTTCATACAAGTAGCGGCATTTTTCATTTTCTCTTTCTTCAAGTTTGAAAAGCACTATGTATAACTTTCAAACCGATTGAAACCCAATAAAAAGAATCCTTTTGGATAGATAATGACGAGAACTTTTGGCAATTCTACTTTTTGAAAACATTTTTAAGCAATTATTACCGAATAAGAATTAACTTGTTTACGGCAATCGACGCGGCGTGCTCTTAATTGTGACTTGTGTATGTGTATTTGTACTTACATTGATTGTGAGAGAGTCGGAGAGGGCAAATAAGAAATACCGAACCTTTTGCAGATTTTCCAATAATACTAAAGCTTTATTAAATACACATTTACACATTTTGTAGATTGATAAAAAATCTGAAGACATTTTTAATCACAGTGGTTTTTTTTTGTTTTTTTTTAAATATAAAGCGCGCCATAAAATACCAGAAACAGCATTGCCAGATTGACGCTGTTAATTGTTCATTTAAATAGGACCAATCTGGCAACGCTGCATTTGGTATTTGAGTGCGCGCTTTATTTTAACCGGGCCAATCTGGCAACGCTGCATTATAATGAGTTGAACCCAATAGATAAAATGTGGAGACATCGAAGTGATTTCAAAGCCTCGTTTTTAATTGTGACACAAATTTTTAGAGTGTAATTTGCGTTGAAGAAATATGTTCTAATTCTACTTCTAATTTAATCATGTGCTGGAACTAGTTCCGGACTTCTAATTTTTGTCAACACGAGCCCCTGGTATAATCATAATGACGTGGTGAACTCTGGCAAAAAGAAAAAAGTTAAATTTTGCCGACAAATCTTTAGTGTAATTTAATTAGTTTAGTCTACACATATATCCAAAGGACTAGGAATTATTTAAAGGCTTTATAAACAGACTAAAACCCTCCACCCACGTCAACAACAATCATCAGACACTTCAGAGAAGACAAGAAGAAGAGAACAGAACAGTACACAGCAAGAGAGTGAGGAGAGGAGCAGCAGCAGCTAACGTCGTCGATTCGGCAATGAAATAATTAAATGTTGCTTTCTGTTTGCTGTTTTTAAACAAAATTAATCGATAGAACAAAAACAGACCTAAGTTCTGTGTCAACGTCAAAGTCAACAAAATAAAAATAAAAAAACCAAAGAACAGAAATAGGGTCAGAATTTCGATTGGATGGTAAGAGGCGACAAAAGACAGAGGTGGCGGCCACAAAATGATGAATGAAGACAGTAGCAGTGCCACGACATCGTCTGGCGGTGGCATCAAGAAGTTCTTTCAACGATTATCACAGGTAAGTAGCTTCCCAACCTTACTCTTCAATTGGTTTCATTCGGTTCCTTTTATCCATTTCAGATCTATCAATCCAACCTCGATCGCTCCACGCCACACACTCGTCTGCGCTGGGGCTTTGCGGGATTCCTGCTTTTGCTCTTTGTTTTACGCATTTTCCTGTATCACGGCTGGTATATTGTGTGCTATGCCTTGGGCATATATCATCTGAATTTGTTTATTGCGTTCCTAACGCCAAAAATAGATCCTGAATTCGATCCCTATTCCCAGGACGATGAAGATGAGGGTCCAAATTTGCCTACACGTAGCAATGAGGAATTTCGTCCATTTATACGACGATTGCCCGAATTTAAATTCTGGTTATCGGTGACGAAGAGTACGTTAATTGGCCTGATATGCACATTCTTTGAATTTTTCAATGTGCCCGTATTTTGGCCCATTCTGGTGATGTATTTCATTACATTGTTCTGCATTACGATGAAGCGACAGATTAAGCATATGATTAAGTACAAGTATTTGCCATTTACTCGGAATAAGCCACGCTATCAGAAGGTTGTCAATCCAGCTGGAGCGGCAGGACCCAATTCAGTGGGGGCGAACTCAAAGTGACAATTAGCCGCACAGACGCCAGAGAAGCAAGCGGGAGCAACATTAGCAACTAGCGACAACGCAGCGACCCAGGATGTTGGGTCACCAATAAAAGATAATAAAGGAGTAGAAAAAGCAACAACTGCGGCGGCGGGGACAGGAGCTTCAGCAGCTTCTATTAAACCACCGCAAATTATAGCAATTGAGGATTACTAGTGAAACCCAAAAGAAGGACAAAGAAAGAAACAACAATATTTAATATTTTTTGGTTTGCTTTAGTTTTTTCTGCCCTATTTTCGTATTTATTGAGTTGTCGTCGCGGCGTCTTGTGCAAAAAGTAAATGAAAACCAACAAAAGAAAAACAAAACTGCAACACGATAAAAACACATATAATTTGTTACTTGTTTAACTTATGTAATTTACAAATGGAATTCAGTTTACGGTAAACATTTCAATTCTTAATTTAAATCCTAACTTTTAACATTTATTATTTTACTATAATTTTGTTTTCCAAATAATAGATGCTAAAAAAACAAAATCAATATACAATACAATGCAATACCTTATAAATTTATAGGTATGTAAGCAAGTAAAAAAAAACAACAAATATATATTTTGCATTATTAATTATTTTAGTAATTTTTGTTAGCTTTAAATTTAAACTATATTGAAGTGTTAAAAAAAAATCAGAAAAACAGATGGGGAAACTTATATGACTAAGAAGAAGTGTAAACAGTGGTGCGTCAAATGAATAAAAGAGCCTAAGAAAGTGAAAAAATTATTAATTATGAAATTAATTTCATTTCCAACTTGTTCTAATTAGATTTCATTTAATCGTAGATAAAGTTATTTAATTGTTTTCATTAATTGCAATGCAATTCTGCAACAAGTTGTGAAAACTAATGTTCATTATGCTAAGGCAATTATATTGACATTTGATAACCATTCTAAAACCTCATACCAAAGGAATATCAACGACCCAAATATCTAAATTGCTTATCTAATCGTAAACGAAATTCTTATCGGACATTTGTTAACATTTAACAATTATGAATTACCAACCCCATACATGTTGGATTTATATTTCAGGCCATGGAAATTATTTAAATGCTCTTCTAATAAGTACCCCTGTCCCATGTGCTTCCCAATCTCAATGTGATGTGTCCATCATACAAGTTGACAACTTTGAATTTTAGATTATTGCATGTCCAGACTAGTTAATCGCTTCCGCTACTAAAACGTAATCTATCTTGACCGCTTTATATACAAAATATTTCTTCATTTATTCGAATGAAACAAACACCATACAAAGTAATTGTAAAATATAAATATTATATTCCAAAAGATGATTGCAAACTAAAAAAAAAGATGAATATTAATAACAATAATGATAAAATGCAACAATAATTAATAGTAGATACTTTTAAGCCAAAACATGATACTGTTAAAAAGATTTGGGAATAGCTTTTGGTCATTTGGAATTAGTTAATATACTGGGCACAACTCAATTAAATAGGATGTTCAAATTTGTGATTTGTAAATTGTTAAAAAAGGTTCCATTAATTCAGGTACGATTTTCAACACATTTTTGAACATCTCAGTTAATAATTTCAATACGATCCCTCTCCTTTTAGGGCCTTTTCTTGACGATCCTCCTTAGCACATTTGCTAATAACACTATTAAAATATTTATGCAGGCCGTAGCTAAACAAACGCAAAGGACCAATGACTGAGGCATGGAGTAGATTAGTAAAGAAACCATCCCAGGGCATCAAGGCACCGCCCAGCATAGTAATTAACCAACTTTCAGCGCCTACAGTCGAAATGAAGTTTCCTTTCTGTAATTAAAAGATGAAATGAGAAACAATTGGAGTCCTGGTATTCCGCACAAACTCACCAAAGCATCTTTCAAAATGGCTTTGGCCATTGCCTCTGGTTCTACCAATCCACCACCACCCGAGATGATTTTTGTTTCCCGTGGCTTAGATTTCTCTTCCTCTTCGAATCCTGGGGTATTTGTGTCGCAGGGCAATGCGAGAGTCACAGATATCCCGAATTCTCTTGACTCCATGGCTATAGTCTCGGCCATGGCACGCAGGGCATATTTACTGGCCGCATATGGACCATATCCATAGATTCCAAACATTGCCGCCTGCGACGAGGTTATAACTATGATGCCTTCGCCAGCTTTCTTCATTTTGGGCAGGACATAACGTGTGCAATTGTAGCTTCCAAAGAAATTCACATTCATCAGTTTACGGGCATCGGCCACAGAGACCTCTTCGAAGACACCGCAAATGGCCATACCGGCGCAGTTGATCAGTGCATAAATGGGTCCCACACTTTCTTCGATCTCGCCCAAAACCCGTTCGACCTGCTCGTAGTCCCCACCGATGTCAAGGCTGCGAAACTGAAACTTTTGTTCGGGTCGTTGACGTATAACTTCCATAAGAGCCACAGCTCCACCTAAAAGTAGAGAAATCCGAGTGTTAAACAAAGATCCGGTTGCGTTCCCTTCGCCATGGCCCGACCATTACTCACTTAACATTTTTTCATCACGAGCTATTACAGTTACATCCGCTCCTTTCATTGCACACTCCACAGCCAGGCAGAGGCCAATACCCTTGGATCCTCCCGTGACCACCACATGGCGTCCACAAATTGACTTGCTCTTTTGCTTTCCCATAACGAATAGAATTACCAAAATGTGCACAAACACGGCAATGCCCACATAAAATATAATCTCCAGTGTTAACTCCATGATTGACAGCCTCTGATAATCAAAATCGTAGTATACCGATTTGAGAGAGAATCAGAGAGTGTTGAGAATTTAAATCCGTTCGAAAAATGTTGATTAGAAAGTTGCTAGCGATGAGTAATTGCCGGTCTTATCAGTGACTGCGCCCAAAATCGCAGTCACATGTTTATTTCATTTAACTTTGGTGGGATATGGTGGTGTAATTAGGAATCTGTCTTTGGTATAAACTAAATAGATGCATTTCAATTTCAAATTCATTACTACTTTGTTATAAAATTTTTATTGTTATTTTCCTAAAGCTGTGACTCAAGCAGAATGCCATCTCTAATACAAAGCAAAATAAATGGAAAAAAATACCATCACTAATACAAAAAGGAAACACATGTTCCACTTTACAACGAATTTATTTTTTGTTTATTAGCTTCAAATTTCAAGAGAAATACCACCCAAGAAGGATGCCAAGGGCGGTGGGGCGAAAGGTGGTGCAAAAAAGCCAGCCGCAGATGATAAAGGTAAGTGAATTTGACTCCTTTGTTTTGTTTACTGTAACTGTTGCCAATTCCAAATTGTTTCTATTGCTCAATAGCTGCCGGCAAGGAAAAGAAAGGTGGAAATGCTGTGAAAGTACGTCACATACTTTGCGAGAAGCAAGGCAAGATTACGGAGGCCATGGAAAAGCTTAAAGCGGGACAAAAATTCCCAGAAGTGGCTGCCGCCTACAGCGAGGACAAGGCACGACAGGGCGGAGATTTGGGATGGCAGATACGAGGAGCCATGGTTGGACCATTTCAGGATGCTGCCTTTGCCCTGCCCATCTCAACAGTCAATAACCCCGTGTACACAGATCCACCAATCAAAACAAAGTTTGGCTATCACATCATTATGGTGGAGGGCAAGAAATAAAAAGATTTCCAAATATTTATTATTCTGATTTTATAAATCAAAATTTTTTTATTGATATTCAACCTTTTTGTGATAGAGGCAGAGATAGTATCACTTCTTGCCCGAATCCTCTTTGAGACCTACTGTACGATTGAATACAAGATGCTGTTCCTTAGAATCTGGATCCACGGAGAAAAATCCAATTCTTTCGAATTGGAACTTATCATACACCTTGGCCTTGGCTATAGCTTGATCCGCATAGGCTTGGACTATGCTCACAGACTGCTCATTGATGTCGCTAAGGAATCCACCGGGAACCTCATTCGGATCCTCAGGATTTTTGTGCTTGAAAAGCTGTTCATAGAGACGTACTTCCAATTTAATGGGCTGCGATACCCATTGGACAAATGCTTTGGGCTTCTCAGCCTGCTCGGCCAATTGGCTGGTGCAAATAAGTTCCAGAATTTCACCAGTAGCTGGATCTTGAATAACCTTTTCCAGTGAGATGACCAGTCCCGCATGACGCAAACCCAACGATTGCTTTGGGGTTAATCGTCTATAGCCTTTGTCGGGATTTTGACTGAAATCGCTTCGTTCAATATAGATGGTTTTGTCCAGGACAATTTTGTGACTTCCCTGCTGAGGATTTTGTGGAAAATCAGGAACATCCAGAGCCAAAGGAGCCGCATACGGGAAATTGGAAATGGTCACCTTCAAAGGTTCCAGGACCACCAAACGTCTCGGGGCTGTTACATTTAGTACATCTCGAACAGCGGCCTCTAACATTGCGGGATCTACAGCGATTTGTGCTCCAGTCACACCCATTTGGGCACAGAAATTATTAATAGCCTCTGGAGGGAACCCACGGCGTCGCAAGGCCGTTAAGGTAAACAGACGTGGATCATCCCAATCGTGGACAATGCGCTCCGTTATTAACTTGGCTATCTTGCGTTTGGATACCAACGCATAATTCATATTCAGCCGACCATATTCCCATTGGACGGGGCAATAAATATTCAAGGCATTGCAAAGCCAATAGTAGGATGAGCGCCGGGACTGGAATTCCTTGGTGCACAGGGAGTGAGTTATTTGTTCAATGGAGTCGCACAGGCAATGTGTATAATCGTATGTGGGATAAATGCACCAAGCGGATTTCGTACGATGGTGAGGGATAAACTTAATACGATAGGCCACCGGATCAACTTTGCCCTCTTCCAGGGTTAGCTTAAGCCTTAGGGTCGCGGCTCCCTCATCAATCTTGCCTCGTTTCATATCCTCGAATAGCTGAAGAGATTCCTCTATGGGTCTCTCACGCCATGGGCTTGGAGGTGGATTGAAACCCTTCAATTCCTCAGCCTTTTGATGACATACATATGCTAAACCTTCGCGTATGAGGACTACCGCCCATTCATAAAGCTGTTGAAAGTTATCCGAGGAGTAGGTGATCTTGTAGGGTTTGTATCCTAGCCACTCGACCATCTCCTTGATGGCGACAAAGAACTTTTCCTCCTCCTTCTCGGGGTTGGTGTCATCGTAACGCAGATAGCAAACTCCATTTTGGGCAGCAGCATAGCCAAAATTAATGTTAATTGCCTTGGCATGGCCAACATGAAGAATGCCATTAGGTTCTGGAGGGAAACGAGTGTGCACCTGACCACCGGATTTCTGAAGATGCTCCTTCAGCAATCTCTCTGTGTTCTGGGTGACCACATAACCATCCGTCTTATAGTTCTCGCCCGGTTTATGGAATTGTACCTTAGTACGCATCAACTCGGCGATGGAAGAGGCTCCATCAGATGGAGCTTCTTCTTTAACTGCTGCTGCCACTACAGAGGATGCCTTGGTTTCTGGTTTCGCCTTCGGGACATTTGCCTTTGATGGGGGCTTTAGATCCTCCTCAGTCTTGGGTCCTAAAAGATCAAAGATCTCTACATCGATTGCGGCCTTCACGGACTTGGCATCAGCCCATTTCAGTTCTTGGCGTACATCCTGAAGAATTTTAAACGCATTGAAATGATAACGTTGCTCCAGCAGGGCTTCCTTGTAGATGCCCTTGATCTTTGCCTGCACATGACGTTCAATTTCCTCAGGGGTTACAACCACTCCTACTCCACACTCTCTTTCCAGCTCCTCCACATTTATGCTGGCCTTTAGTTTCTGTCCACTCTTCAGGATGTAGTCCAGGGCCGCATCTACTCTCTGAGTATTATCCAATTTACGCTCGAGTATATAGCGCACCAAGAGCGGCAAGTGCTCAGCCACTTGTGGCTTCAGTTTGCTGGCCATGTGGTAAATCAACATGCCCACGCCATCGGCCAAAGCGGCACCCTTAATCTCGTCTAGGGCCAGTTGCAGGTTTTTAGTTACGTTGGCATTTTTTAATGTCTCCTTTGCCTTTTGCTCACTCATGCCCAGTTCCTGGAACTTGGCTATTAAATCCTCGCCGGCCATTCTTGACGTGGTCCTTTGATGTCTTTCTTTTCGTTGTTCTCCCTTATATTTTCTCCTCTGCTGATGGGCAGAAAGTTTAGTCACTGTGATTTCGACTAGAGATGGAATCAGTGATAAGTATTTCACGCGTGTCGCGACTGTGCAGTCACTGAACTATTGCCCATCTCTATGTCAGTTCACAGCACGTGTAGAAATTTAATAATAAAAATAAAAGTGAACCAGACGCCATGGGTAAATTAAATGTAACAGTTTTGCGATATCTAAGTAAAGAGGACTTTCGTGTCCTCACCGCCATTGAGATGGGCATGAAGAATCATGAATTGGTACCCGGTCCATTGGCAGCAGCGATTGCCAATTTAAAAGCAGGTGGAGTACACAAGCTGCTCAAAGAACTCTGCAAACACAAACTGTTAGCCTATGAACGGGGGAAAAAGTGTGAGTAGGAATCGGAATTGACAATCCAGCTTAGATGAGATTATATTAACATTTGTATTCAATTTCCAGATGATGGATACCGTCTGACCAATACTGGTTATGATTACTTGGCTCTCAAATCGTTGACTCTGCGTGGATCGGTTAGCTCATTTGGCAATCAAATTGGCATTGGCAAGGAATCCAACATTTATGTGGTGGCCGATGAGGAGGGCACACCCATATGCCTAAAATTGCATCGCTTGGGACGCACCTGCTTCCGGAATGTGAAATCGAAGCGTGATTATCATGGACGCCGCCATAAGACTTCCTGGTTGTACTTATCCCGCATATCGGCAACTCGTGAATTTGCCTATATGTCTGCTCTATATGATCGTGGCTTTCCAGTTCCAAAACCTATTGATTTCAATCGGCATTGTGTTCTCATGGAACTGGTAAATGGCTGGCCTATGTAAGTAGTATATAAATTGACCCGCAGAATGAATACTTATGCATAATTCTTATTCTATAGGACTCAAATCCAAGAGTTGGTCGATCCACCACAAGTCTATGATGATTTAATGAATCTTATTGTGCGGTTAGGTAACTCAGGTGTAATCCATGGCGATTTCAATGAGTTCAATTTGATGCTCACAGATTCAGGGAAACCCATTTTAATTGATTTCCCTCAAATGATGTCAACCTCTCATGAGAATGCTGAATTGTAAGTACTTTTTCTAGAAATTTTTACCTGAAATTTATTTCTATACATGGCAGCTTCTTTGAGCGTGATGTTACATGTGTCAGGGAAATGTTTCGCCGTAAATTCGGTTATGAAAGCGAAGATTATCCGAAATTTAGTGATTTGGTGCGTGACGATGATCTTGATGCAGAGGTTCATTGTACTGGCTATGGTTTTACAAAGGAAATGGAAGAGGATTTATTGCAAGAATATGGCATGATTCAGCAAGACGCGGAGCAGGAGGAGGAGGAGGCAGAAGCTGAGGTAGATGATGAGGAACCACCAGCTTTGGTACCTGCTAATGCGTCTGATGAATTAAATGAATATCGTCGTCAATTGGAAAATGAAGTATCTTACAGTGAGACCAAGTCATCACAAGAAAAGCAATCAGGAAATGATGCCATTCGTCGGTATATAGAATCATGCACACAATTTTTGGGTAATTTGACAGTTGGTCCGGAGGTGCCAGATCAGCCTTTACACAAACCATCCACACCTCCAACTGCTGAGCCAATTGTTCCTACTCAAGAATCAGCTATAAATATCCCTCCTGCCGCAGATGATGGTGATGATGGCAAATCGATCAGTTCAAACGATTTGGAAACGGAAGACATTCCAGAATTATCATCCTTGGATCCCAATTCCCGCATGTATCGCCTGCAAATGGTCAAACAAATGTTAAATGATGCCAAAAGTCAGCGCTCATATTCAACTACAGCTAGCACAATTGCTCCGTCTGTGATTACTGATCGTATACGCCGCAATATGGATGTCCGGGAGAAACGAGAACAACGTAAGCGTTGTGTAGTCAAAGGTGAGGCCAGCGCTGTCCATCGTCATCGCAAGGAAAACAAGGATGTTGTCAAAGAGTTTGCTGGCTGGGACTTTTAGCATCAAAGAAAAGGAAAACTAAGCAATGTTATCATTTGTTAGAGTGTATATATACATTAAGGGCTTTTATTTACAAATAAAAATATTTAAATTCCATGGAAATCATATTAAAATTAATGTAAAGTCTTCTTAAAAACTACAAGCGTGCTTTAATTAATTATAAATTTTAAAAACAATTAACTCATCGTAGGTAAAACAAATGACAGTAATAATTCAGAGACATTCTCTATCTATTTTTTTATAATAAATAAATTGGCAATTGAGTTTTTAAACTTTGCTCAGGTGCTTCTCAGATACCCTTATGGTAAAAGAATTTCATCATAATATGTAAAAATTCAAATCTACTTGCTATGATGAAATTCAACGAATTTTCCAGGACTTTTTCAAATGCTTAATGCTTGTAGAAAATTTAACGTTAGACTTTGCTTTTGGAATGTATTTTTATTTAACTTTTTGATAACAAACTTTTACTATATGCAAATTAAAAGATTATAAACTCTGTTTAAATAATGACTTGTAATATTTGGTTTGGAGTTTATAAAAAGATCTTTTGACCAAGCAATTCTATTAAGTAGTGTAAGCCGTGTCTGGTTTAGGATGACTTGTATATTAACGATTCTAGTTGCATTTCAAGTACATTTACATGTTACAAGTGCAAAGCTTGTTTAAATAAACTGAGGCATTGTTTGGCATACGTAACACATCCAATCTCAGATTTTGGTCTGAGAATTGAAATACCTTGACAAGATGACTGTGAGAAAGAGAAAAAATAGGTATATATTTATATAGTTTTTACTTATATTACATATTTTCTACGATAAGATAAGAGTGCGATTTTACTATAAAAGCTAACGTCAAATTCAGAACTGTTTTTAGATTGCAGTGCTAGAGCAAAGGCAGAATATGTCTAAGGAGAAGCCTCATCCAACATCAGATTGGCTTACCGTGGAATATGTGGAGCAGAAGTTACAGGTTTATTTCAAGGAAAAGAATCTAAAAGTTCAGAAATTGGATATAAAGCCTGCCACAGCCAATGGTGAGAATTTTGCCAGTGTATTGACACGTATAAATGTGGACTACTTTACGGATAATCTGAAAAGTGAATCACAACATGCCACCTTTCTGGTTAAGACCACTCTGGCCGAGAATGATCCTGCCTCTCATTTGCTAACAGATTATGGAATCTATGTCAGAGAAATGATTATGTACGAAGAAGTTTTGCCACAATTGGACGAACTGCTGAGACGAGAACTTCATGATGAGCGGAAACTTTTTGCGGCCACTGTTTGTGTGGATAGACCAAAGAATTCCATAACCTTTGAGGATTTGGGACTGGAGCAATATAAATTGGTCAATCGTTTAGAGAAATTAGATCTGCCCCATACACATTTGGTGTTGCAAAAATTGGCCCAATTTCATGCTTTGTCCGCTGCATTGAGCGATAGGAAACCGGGAATATTTTCCAAAAATTATGATCGAAACTTCTTTAATCGACACACAAGAGGCTATCAATCGGTATACGAGAACTTATTAAAAGGACTATCGAGATCCCTGGAATTGGATAATGATTTAAAGAAACGTTACCAATTAAAAATAGATAAACTAATTGAACGTATAATGGACTATGGCGAGAAATCTACGGACATCAGAAAGGATGACTTTGTTACATTATTACATGGCGATGTGTGGAGCACAAATCTAATGTTCAATTATAATGCCCAGAAAGAGCCCGAAAATTGCATCTTAATTGATTTCCAATTCTGCGTATGGAATTCGCCAGCTCTTGATTTGCATTACTTCTTCAACAGTTCGATTCAGGACGATCTTCGATTAAACCATCAATCCGAATTGGTTCAGTTCTATTATAATCATCTGGTTAAGGCATTGACCAAACTTAAATATAATGGTCTAATACCAACGCTTTTTGATTTCCAACTTCAGTTTCGGGCACATTCTTTCAATGGTGAGTATTTTATTTAGATAAAATAAACTAGACTTCTTTAAAATTTAATATTCTTTTATAGCACTTTACACCACGCTGATTTTTGAGCCTGTCATGCTTTACAATGGTCCTGAACTGGCAACAATTGAAAAGTTGATGGCCAACACGGAGAGCGCAATAAAATTACACGATTCCATATATCAAAATGAGACTCTACGAAAGAAACTGCATATTATGTTGCCAATTTTCGATCAAATTGGCTTGCTCGATGATATGTAATACACAAATCATATCTTTTAATAAATATAACTATCAAATACTTAGATAATTAAAACACATATATTGAACTACTTAAGTGGCGTAATCTTTTAAATTTCAACTCGTATATAGAAACAAAATTGATTCCATAGCTCTTCACTAGTATAAATTTCAAAGATTTTACCTTTTAATTAATTCTCATAGCAATGTTGTTAAATTTTGTTGAGGAATTTTTTGCCGTTTTTTGCAAACTTAAATTCATATTATCAAAAAGGATAGTTTTACAAGATTATTTCCTAATGGAAATTTTTTGATACATTCCATCCTTTATGATTTTGAAACAATTTTTTAGAGCATTTTCTTTGGTAACAGATAATGGATATGTTGGTAAGAAATAATATTGGGCCAAAAATAATGAAAAAGGTGTCAATATTTTAAATAAAAACTTAAAGTACTTTAAAAATAATTTTAACTATTTTTCACCTGTATATCCTATTTTCGATTGAAGACTAAATATATGTTATTAATTTTTTGCCATATTTTTTAACATTTTGTTTTATTAAGTTGTTGACGTAATTTAAATAAGCTTTTGAAGATTTTAATAGGATATTCCATACCAATTCAAATACTCTTTGTAGCCAAAAATTTGCTGCTGTTATATATTTGTTATATACAGTTATATTTATTAGTTTTCTACATGCTTATAAGGCATTTAATAACAAGAATACCTTCATATATTATTATTGTGATTTCCATCAATCGACAACATCGAGCAGGCCACAACGATCAAAGACAGGGAGCAATCTTTGAAGAATCTCTCTTAATTTCTTATTAGTATAGATCAGTTTACGGAATTTACGTCCCCTTTCATCATCCAGCATGAGACCATTGAAATCAGCATCTGCATTCTGATCATTGATCATAATGGCATGACTGACCAGGGAAACAGTAACAGCTGCAAATTAAATATATAAATTAAATCACGATGAATCTTTGGCTAAAAATTGAAGCTCACCAAAGAAGCGTGCCTTCTCCATTTGCAGCACGAATTGCCTTAATGTTGGTATATAGCCAGAGAAATTTAATTCTTTTAATGTCTGCACTAAAATATTATGATAATATTGCACTAGAGCATCTTGATGCTGGAAACGGACTTCCGTCTCGAGGGATGTATTGAAGAAATAATGCAAATCGACGGCAGGCGATGACCAAGAGCAGAATTGAAAGTCAATCATTATCAAATCCTGAAGTTCCTTTGAGTTCTCGTTATAGCGGACCATCACATTGTTTACCCAATAGTCACCGTGTATTAGAGTATTAAACTGATCTGGCTGAGGATCGTATGCACGAGTGGAATATTCCATTACACGTTTCTGCATGGCCTTCAATTTTCGTTCATAGTATGGCCCCAGCTCTGGAGTTTCGGCGGCAAATTCAGACGCCACACCCACCATACTTGTAAAGAAGGGGGCAAAGCCCTGAGTGTGACGATTAAAGATGCCATGATCGTACTTGGTAAGTATTCCAGGCTGTTGTTCATTGAGTACGGCAGCCGCTGCATGCATTTTGGCCAGCTTACGTAGGGCCAATTGAGCATGTTCCATATCGAATCCAATTAAACGGTCTGCAGTCTGATGCTTTGTCACGGTCAGATCCTCAAATATAATGGCCGCATGCTCGTAGTCGACGTGCAGAGTTTGAGCAAAGACTTTCTCAGGATTCGATGTCTGTTCAACCAGAGAAGTTAATTGTGGCAGAATCTTTTCATACATTTGCATCTCAGTGGTTGCAACATCGTAGCCACCAAAAATTCCCGCAATATACGGATCATTCTCATACGTTGTTTTCACAATATAAAAATCATGTACGGCCACTTTAGAGCCACTTGCCAGGTAGTTCACTTTAACTCGAGTCATAATACTGGCGTAATTTTCACCCTTTGCCGTGGCTGGTTTAATATCCAATTGTAAGATACGGAGGCCTGGATCCTTTTTACTGCGTTGTAAAATTGGTTCCAAATAGGCCTCATCCAGCCAGACAGGAGCCGCATGTGTATCGTTGTCGCTATGATTATTATGTACTTCACCCATGATGCTTTTCTAAGTTCTAGCTCAATGTTTGCTCGGGAGGCTTTTTATATATATATGGGCAGCCTCCAATCGTCCGGCTCTTGATTATGACTGAAAGATAGCATGTCAAACCGTAAAGCTTACTATACACATACGTGTACCTAGATAGACGTATATCTAATGTAAGTGCCGTCTCTATAAATCACAACCCGTTTGACTGATAAATTTTAGGTTTTTTTCACTTCGCTGTGGTGGCGATTTTATCAGCCTCAACAAGCTGCGGCTACACCTACTACTATATACTATAAATCCGTCTGGCTTGCTAAGTATACATATTTACTTGCAAAATATTTGCATAATTAAGCCCGTATAAACATTTAGACTTGAGACTATATATGGGACAAAGAATTTTCACAAGAAACTCACCGAATTTTTTCAGGGGCGTAGCCACAGTTCAAATAAATAGAAATTCGATTAAATATTTCAAATATTTAAAGTTGTAGATCAGAAGTTGTTGGACTAATCAGCATTAGTAGATCATATCAAATAATTTTCCACAGATAATTGAGATATACTGATCCTAAAGTATCACTATTTTATTTATTTAGTCTGAGTTGTATTACCTAAACTCTACTATCATTATTTTACCTAAAGTAGACCAATTCGACCAAACTCAGGAATGAGAGCGATTTTGAAAGAGTCGATCCCTAAAATGAATGAATCGCTCATCATTGTTCACCAAGGCATCGGTGGAGTCCTGACTAATCATCACTGGTTGCATCACAACAGACCAGTTGTAGATATCATAAGGAGCCTGTGATCTATGTAATCTATGGAGGTCTTCACAATCAGGACTTCCTTCTCTCGCTTCTGGTAGAGGTTGAAAATCACACGTTATAATTCTCTCCAGGACAAGAGGCGGAACTTAGATTCCCAGGAGATCATCTTTATAATGAGTAAGAAGTGCATGCTCAACGTATTCGTGGGTAAGCCACTCCGGTGCTGTTGCCATAGTCGCTGTAGTTTAATCTCAGATGATCAGTGCAACTTGGTGAATGACTCTATTTAAACAGCGCGCTTTGCTTTTATGCCCCACCGCTGGGCAAATATTTGCTCCAGTAAGCTCTTGGTTTACTTTTCGCCCACTTGATTCCTTTTATTTTGTGATATTTGTTTGAGGATTAGTTTTAACCAGATTTCGGCATGAAAGGGTGACGTGGATCACAGACTTTTATTGGATTTTATGTGTTCAGATTGTGATAGGAGGTTAGGACAAATATTATTCAAAGAATCTTTTAAAAGAGCAACGACATCTTTATAAAAAACATTATTATATATTGACTATGGACTAACCATTGTCTTTGGTTTCGATTATGAGACTAAGCGAATAAAATAGAGGTGACTAAAATCAAGAATAGCTAGTGGAAACTTTGGAGCGAAGAGGGAGTTTCACAGTCATTAACCCTATATTGGCAAAGTGGGAATAATCGGTTTGAATATCTGTTTAGTTTGGTCTTTTTCGAAAACTATTAATTATTCAATTCGACACTGTTATGTGATGTAGATGTTAGCCTTAAATGATATGAGTACGTTTCGGACAAAAACTCTTTGGAAAAAAATCAGTATATATATTTATAATGATTATTTTCACAAAATGTCTTCGTTTTACATCTCTAATACCTTTTTTCATATTAAAGTTAAGGAAACAAATATTTTAAATAACTTGATGCTGAGTGTAACACGCGTATTCATAATAATATTTTTACTACTGTCGTACGCTAGCAGAAAGATATTTGAGATAATATATATGCAATCTACTCATATATACATTAGATAACTACTAACTTTTACTTTATGTATGTATATCAAGAGATGGGCAGTAAAACAATTTCAAAAATATGTTTGCATAGACAGAAAATCGTACTTCAAAATATTTTTAAAAGTTCGCTTAGCCATTTAAACTGAAGATTATAAATATCTTTCAAACTCTAATGTCCATTTTAAATATAAATTTTAAAAATGTATTTATTTTTGAAGATTTTTATGTTAAATTTAATGTTTTTACTTCTGGCCTAATCTATTTATATATACAAGTATAATTATTAAGTATTTTTTTTTAAATTTAGCAGCACTGATCTACTTCAAGTAAACCCTTTCGATCAAAGACAGGAACCAAAGCTTTTAAATTTTGTTGCACAATTGGATTATTATAGAGACGATTCTTGAAACGAATACCCCTTTCATCATCATTCATCAAGGCATTAAAACAGGCATCAGTTGGATCTTCACTGATCATCACAGGTTGTACAACAACGGCCGAATGCATAGCTATAGAAAGATCAAATACGGATTGAAAAATTGGTCCTAAGTCACATGCTAAAATGTTTCACTTACCAAAGAAACGTTTCTCCTCTGCCTGCAGTTTAAATTGACGCAAACTGGGAATTGGATTTTGACGATAATTAAGTTTTGTTAGAGTTTCGGTAAATATTCCATGATAGAATTGGAAGAGTGCATTTTGTTGGTCACGACGCAGAGGTTCCTTGAGTGATGTATTAAAGAAATGGTGCAAGTCGATGCTTGGTGAGCCCCAGAAGGAATATTGGAAATCGATGAGCAATACATCTACGGGTCGCTTCGTTTCCGGATCGTATTTAAACATCACATTGTTGGTCCAGACATCTCCGTGGGCTAGAACATTCACATGTCCAGGTGTTGGGGCAAAACACTCTCGGCCAATATCCATGTAATGAGGAGCCAGTTCGAAAAGCTTGTCTGCATATTGGCTCATATTTTCGGTCTGTCTCATCCAACGTGCTGCGGCGAGTAGACCACCCACAAAATAACCACTATAGGCATTGGTATATCGATTGAAGAAACCACGATCGTAGCCCTCTAGGCAGCCGTTCTGCCTTTCATTCAGCACAGCGGACGTTGCATGCATTTTGGCCAGCTTTCGCAGGATTAAATGGACATGCTCCGCATTCAGGCGACGAATGCGATCTGCCATTACATAGCCAGCCACTGCCAGATCCTCAAATATAATAGCCGAACGTTCGCGATCCACATAGATGGCGGTGGGAAATAGTTGCTCAAAGTCACCAATCTCGTGAAGCAGTTCATTTAGCTTTGGCAATACCTCTTCGTAGATATTCATTTCTCTGTTGTAGATGTCATAGGGAGCCATTAATTCCTGTGTCAGCTCATCGTCGTCTATGGAGGTCTTCACAATCATGTTCTTCAGGACTTGTTTCTCTCGCTCCTGGGATAGGGTAAAGCTCACACGAACTCTGGTCAAAACACCGCCATAGTTTTCTCCAGGACCCAGAGCGGGATTAGGTTCGAATTTGACGATTTGCAGGAGAGCATCTTTATAATGAGTGCGCAATGCATGCTCAACATATTCGTGGGTAAGCCACTCCGGTGCTGCTGCCATAGTGTTTTGCCGTAGTTTAGTTTTAGATACCGAATGCTTAGTGCAATGCGACGGGCGCCCGTTTTTATACAAGATTATAGCTCGTCTTCGTCAAGGTGAAACTCATTAGCAATGTATTATTAGATGCCTCATAGCATCCTCCTTCTGACGCGAGTCGCTTTTATGGTCCATCGCAAACATTTGTTCTACTGCTCGTTGAGATTGCTTTGCACAAGCTTCGTTTCTTTTATTTTATGATATTTCTCTAAGGATTAATGGCAACAGATTCTAATATAATTAAGTGACAAGGGCCCGTTTAGTATCACTCTTAAGTTTTTATTGGGATTGGAGGAAAGCAGCATTCTCTGCCCGTGTCACTTTCAGATTGATTATAGATAAAAAAAGATCTTAAATTATAAAAGTCGAAACCCATGTTTTAAATATTCCAAGACTTTATCGAATTTTGTAGGCCTAAACAATATACCACACAAATCCGTTAATAAGTTTTTCAAAAACATTTTCTTTAAGTTGAGTGTAACACGCATTTTTTCATTCATTATAATATTTATCTCTTAATTGGTGTCGTTAGTTAGTACGAGTACCTTAATACATTGGTTTATTATATAGATAACTCCTTATATCTACATTTGTATGTGTCTAGGAAAGTGTGATATCTGAATGAATAGGTAGTAAAGCATTTGGTAAAAGTTATTTGTTTAGACAAAAATTAAGATTGGGAACTTATAATAAAATTGGATTACAAAGTATAACCCCAAACGTGTATATACGTAAGATCGGTTAGCAACAATATACTTGATCCGTATATCTATATATTTTGAGCCCTATCACTCAGTAAATAAATGATTCAGATGTTTGCTTTCACACACAAGCCCTAAATGATTTGTGACCAAGTGTGTGATATGAAATGTCTGTGGGCTATATAGATAGAGAGGACTTAAACATCTCGTAATTAATTACGAGATACATTGTGAGACGAATCCAAAGACCGTTTCCCCTCTCATTGTTGGGATTAGGGGTCGCGCGACCAATAAAATATGTTAATCTATAAGCTACATAACTCAGACAGAGCAGATAAATCATAATTGCGTACCGAAAACGTAAGTGAGAACACTTTCGTTAGTATAAAAGACGTTCGTTTTGGAAAACTTGAGTTTAATTCGGGAAATTGAAATAGCTTAGTAGGATTGTGGATAGCCACCATGTCGGTTACGGATTTGATCAGTGCTCTCGGTGTCTTACCAAAATTTGAAAGTGAAATTACTGTGAAAAGTTCCAAGTGTCCGGATGTTCCAGAGTGGCTGACCGAAAGTTATTTGGAACATGCTTTACAGAAATTTTACAATGATCAAGCGTTGAAAATCACGACTCTAGATTTGCGTCCTGCTCTGGGAAAGGGCGAGAACTTTGGTGGAATTCTTACCCGCCTTAAAGTGGACTTCCGGCGAGGCGATGGCTCTAGTGCCATAGGACATTATATTCTAAAGACATCTTTCGAGGGTGACGAATTTGCCCGTAAAGCCATGGAACCTTATGATATATTTAATCGGGAAATGTCGATATATGAGGAAATCCTGCCCAAATTAAAATCCCTTCTGCTAGAGATCCATGATGAAGAGGAAATATTTGCTCAGACCATGACAGTGGACTATGATCGATCGGCCTTGGTGTTTGAGGATTTAAATGCACGTGGTTTCGTAATGCCCGACAGGTTAGTGGGATTGGATCTAAAATTGGCACGTCTGGTGCTGCGAAAACTGGCCAAGATGCACGCCACTTCAGCAGTGTTAAATGAACGTGAAAATGGAGCCTTGGAATCGTATGATCGCGGCATGTTCAATCGTCATACCGAAAACTATGCACCCTGCTATTTGGGTCTGCTGGCTGCAGCTCAACGAAGGGTCTCACAATGGCCAGGATATGAGAAATATGCCGAGAAATTGGAATCATTGCTGCCCATTTATATGGAACTGGGTAAACGCGTCTTTGATGTTACGCAATCTCAGATCAATGTTTTGGCTCATGGAGATCTTTGGACTAACAATGTCCTGGTCAAATATGACAAGGCATCTGGAGAGCCTTTGGATGTTATAATTATAGATTTTCAATACTCCGCCTGGGGATCACCTGCCATTGATTTGTTTTATTTCTTGAACTCGTCCCTGCAATGGGACCTACATTTGCATCATCAGGAAGAGCTCATTCGTTACTATTTCGATATATTTTCGGCAACCTTGCGAAAACTTCGATTCAATGGTAATATTCCCAGTTTACTTCGGTTCCGTCATCAGATACAAACAAAGGAATTTTATGGTAAGTTATCTTAGTCAATTTTTTGTTTATAGATAATATTTATCAAATTTTCGTTTTCCTTTATATAGCCATGCACACAAGTTGCAATATCTTTGCAGTTCATCGTAATGTGGAAACAGATGATGCCGATTTCAATGCTTTAATGGAAAGCAATCAACGAGCTCTTAATTTCAAGGACGCCTGTTATTCTAATCCTGTAACGCAGCGAGTCCTCAAAGAGCTATTGCCAGTCTATGAGCGAAAGGGTTTACTTGATGCTAATCAGTAATCGCATATGTGATATATAAATAAGTTTTTATTTTGAATTCTTTTAAAGACTTAATATCTTTTTTTTTTTATTAAATACCCTATTATATTTTCTTTTTGAAACTGGATAAAAATTGACCAAAATATAGTCGGAAAAAATATAAAGAATTAGTTTGAAAAATTCTTAAAAACCTTCTAAACCCTTTAACTTTGTAAAACAATAATTAAGGTACTTTTAGTTCAATTAACAAAACTTTTGTTACTTATTATTAAATGGTCGTTTCATTTTATATTTTGGCCAATCATCTTGATTGGTGATTATAATTCTATTCAAACATCGGGTCGAAATTAACATTTTCAAAAATCCAAATCTTTTTAATTACGATGATTGAATTGGTTAGATGTTGGCCAATACAGTCTTAGGAAAATGCGTAGAATAACCAAATATTATATTTGAAAACTTTTGAAAACTTACAGGAATCATTTTTAAAAGATATCTGTCACCGATTACATACTTGTATTTGTTTCTGTTTCTATCTTCTATATAGAATATGTCCATGAACTTGTGTGATAACAGAAACACTTTAATTAAACAAACACAAACGTGAAAAATAATGGTTAAGTCTAAATGAACGCAACTAAAAAAGTTTGCCATTAAAATTTAGCAGCAATCGTGACTTTTTGTTTTTATCATACTCTCTATGAAAGCATATATTTTTGATAACAATTAACTTAGTAGCAGAAAACAGAAATACTAGACCAATAATAATACAATCATTATTTGGTGTGATAAGTATTTGTAGTATTTTTTATACCCTGTCATAATTGAAGTTTCTAGCATCGGAAGACATCATCATATAATTAATAAATATCTTGGATTGGATGAGGACTGTCAGCTAAATAGGGAAAGAGTAACAGAAAACAGCTCAAGTTAGCCAGTTCTGCAAGATCATTATGACAAAGTGGCTATATGAGAGTCACTCTGATACTCTGCAAAGCTTTAAAAAGCTCTAGTTTGATATATAATTTGTCAAATCATTGAAAAAGATAGAGAGAGAGAAAGTGAGAGAGAAAAGGTTCAATAAATAAATATTTATATTTAAGAGAGAGAGAAATTATAAATATTTATGCTGACACATTTAGTATAAAAGTTTTTTTTAAAATACTTTGTACAATTTATTTTATCTTAAAAGTATTTAAACTAAGTCTTGATTTATTTGTTAATTTTCTTCTTAGTTTTCGAGATCTTCAAAGTATCCTAAATGCAGCATGCGTGGCAGTAGATTTTTAATTTCTTCTTGGTAATCTCTCTTATAGTACAATTCAATACGTTTTTTAGGATTTATACTGAGATCACCAAAATCCACATTTTCCTTGTGCATGGCTATAACGGCAGGCAAAAAAGTGGTCATCAAAAAGAATTCTATATAAAATTCATGAATTAGAATCGTTCTGTAGAAAACTATTTTAAAATTTTACTCACCATTGTATTTATTTTGGAAAAGTTGACGACGAAATTCCAACAATTTGGGCTTTTTTCCCTGAAAGCCAGTTTTATTTAGTGTCTCTTCCAGCACTTTGAAGTAAAAGTATATCAATTCATCTTGTTTGTCCCTACGGTGTTCTGCTTCAAATAGCATATAAATGGCATAGAATATATCATTGGTCATGGGCCCAAGATAGGATAACTGGAAATCAATCAGCATACAGTCCTCTATTTGTCCTGTTGCCTTGTTGTTCTTGAACATCATATTTTTTCGATGAAAATCGCCATGACATAGGACATAATAGTTAGTCGATTGAAAATTTTTGAGATATTCTTGCAAAATATTGACCCAGTTCTGAACTAAATTTCCTTGCATTTTCTCAAAGTATTTTTTGTATTTTTTCAAACTTTCAATAGTGTCCAGCATATTTATAAAATTGGTTAGACCATCAGTTACAATGTCCTGCTCCAAAAAGTTGGGTATAGCATTTGTTATATCGTAACGTAATTCGTCTAGTGTTTCGGGTTCTTCTTGGAGTATTTTGTAACTGACGGCATGCCATTTGGCCAGTTTGGACAGGGCAGCCTGCAATTCGTGTTGATTGAAATCCCTATTACGCACTACCTCAAATCCCAGTGGCACAAGATCCTCTAGCACGATTACTTTTCGTGGGGTTAAGCTATGATACAAGCATTTGGCACTAAGAATCGTATCATCACCAGATTCTTGAAGAATTTTCTCAAATTTGGGTAGAACTTTGGTGTACATGGCTATTTCAGTTTGAAAAATTGTCGACTCTTCACCAAGAAATTCTTTTTTTATGCCCTCTTCTTCGGGCATGGTCTTAATAATTAAAGCTATTGAATGTTTCTTCTGGCCAACTTGATATTCGATCAATGCTCTAAACATAACACTGGCATAATGATCACCCTGAACACTAGCTGGAGATAATTGAATTCCCAACACACTGAAATCATTCTCATTATTTTTTTGAAGCACCTTTGTAAAAAATTGTTTGTCAAGCCATTTGGGAGCCTCTAACTCATCTTTATTATATTCCAAATTAGTATCTGTCATTATCTCTAATTCTCTCTCGCGCCTTATTTGTGTATGTCTAGATATGCACTAGTCTGTAGTATGAAATAAACTACATACTGAATTCAGTTTCAAGTGGTTTATATATATATAAATATATTTTTGAATAAGCTTTATTAAAGCTTAAACAGTTGTGAAATGCTCGTAAGCATGAACTTTAAGTTTTTTTGTCGGTTATCAACAAAATTTCATGCGTCTGGATGAGTTTACAAATTTATTTGTCACATTGAGGAATGACAAATGAAAATTTCTTTTTTCAAAATCTGTCCTTATTGAATAGAAGGTGTAAAATTTATGGCTGTAATAAATAAAAAGTTTATACTTAGTTTGGTAGACTCCATGGAGGACTGACTGATTTAAATTTCTCTTAAGTATTATTCACTTCTCCTCCAGTATATTCTTTTATTACATTAGTTAAATTACAAATACTATTTAACACTTTTAGAGAAAGCTCGTTTAAAATGACAACCTCGAGTATATAAGCCTAAAAATGGAGCAAAATAGAAAAGATCAGTTTAATGCTGATGAATTGAAGGCCCCAAAATGTCTTACCAAGAACTTCATTACAAAAGTTGCAATCTAATCGTAGGGCGGATGGCTATTATGTGCTATGCCATGATGACCATCATATTAGAAATATGATGTTTAAGCAGGATAAAAAAACAGGAAATCTTCAGGATTGCATGCTTCTGGACTTTTAAATGTGTCCCATGACTGTTGATATGGTATATGCCATCTAAATGTTAATGGTACCAGAACAATGGGCTAAATATTGGGAGAATCTATTAAACTATTATTTTTCCAAACTAGTGGAAACATTGAAAAAATTCGCTAATGGATTTTGGAAGCAAATTTATCGATCAAATTTATCGTTAATACGTGATAATAATAATATTACTTACCTGAAATATTATTTCTTCATGGTTTCCACACTCTTGGCTATGATTTGGGCAATGCATTGAATTATCTGAGGTGGTTCAGAAAAACGAATCTCGTCAGAAATGTTACGAGATTCCAGGACTTATGGAAGATATGAGCATAAGTTTAGCTTGATTCAAGAGGCTTGGCTATTTTGAAAATCTGTGAAGTTAAATAAATTAGTTGTAATTGTAATAATTGTACAAATTATACAAAGTTTGCCACTGAATTTTATTTATATTTAATGTAAGGGGTTTCAAAAGTTTAGTTTTAACTTGTATGATAACTCTTAATAAACCGCGATAAATTTAAAACTTTTGATTGCAAAGCAAATTGACATATTTCCATAGTAAAGTTTTACAAATTAATTGAAAATTGCCACCAAATCGATGCCCAAAGAGAATCACCTTATTAATCATATTATTGTTAGTTGTAATTTTGGGTCGTTTATTGTTTATTAAGTTTTTAGCAATCAGATACCGCATTAATTACCGAAATGGCCAAAATATTAGACGAAAACTTTAAAAGCTTGGAAATGGAAGAAATTCAAACGAATTTCAATTTAAATATTTTACTTATCCAATATCTACAGTGAAGTTGTACCGTACAACGTATTAAATCAATAAACATATTGTATTCGACGAGTAAAATTAACGGTTAAACAGTTAAAATGTTACACTCTTTCGTTTTAAATAATTCAATATGAGTAAGAGTACTTTGCAGCATTTTTGAGTACACAAAAGTAGTATAAAGAACCATTGAATTGAAATAGAATATATTCATAGATTTACAGTCACTATTTTAAACACATTTTAATATACATTAATCCATACCAATTGATGTACAATAATTTTTTTACAACTTGAAAGTTTTAACAAGTCTGTTCTAGTCTATAATTTTGTTTCATAAATGTACCTTCTTTTTTGCCATGTTGATGGCAAATTGGTATCAAAAAGCTTTTGATAAATGTTTGAATTTCACAAAAACCCTTCAGTTGAATAATAAATTGCAAATACAAGGGTAAAGCTTTTGAATAAAGCTCTTATAAATGCACAGACCCACCTATAAAAAGACGGAGTTGTTTACTTGTTTCCACAATTAGTATATCCTGCATTTTGAAATCACCGCAATGACAGAAAATAAAAACAAGGATCAATTCAATGCTGATGAATTGGAAGCCCCCGAATGGCTTAATTCGCAATTTATCACAGAGGTTCTAAGAAAATATGAGAATGAACCGCAACTAGAAGTTCTCGATCTAAAAATTTCACCTGCCAGTGCCAAGGGAGATCATTATGCAAGTGTGATGTTCCGAGCTTCAGTGGAATACAAAACAGGGAAGGGAAAATTCTCCAAGAGTCTAATTGTGAAGACAATGCCTGAACAGGAAGGTCTCAAAAAGGATTTGTTGGGTGAATCACATATATTCAAAACTGAAATCGGCATGTATTCTGAAGTGTTGCCCAAATTTGAGAAAATACTCCAAGAAGTGGGTGATAAGACGAAACTTTACGTGTCCTGTATCTATCATAGTATGGAACCGCGGCAGGTTTTAATATTTGATGACCTGGTACCACTTGGTTACACCGTTATGCGGGATCGTGAACCAACTATCGAGGAGTTACATTGTACCTACTCGAAGCTGGCCAAATGGCATGCCGTAAGCATGAAAGTCCAGAACGAGGAACCAGATTATTTAAAAGAATTCAAACATGGCTTAGTGGAAATGCCCAACTTTTTCGAAACGCCAATGGTTACCTCGGGAATGGGTAACTTTGTGGAATTTCTAAAGAGGCATCCCGAATTAGCCAAATACACATCATATTTTGAAAAGATAAAACTAGATTATTTGGAAAAACTTGCCGACTACATGGCAGAGTATCGAAGAAATCGTCGTGCAGATGGCTATTATGTGCTTGGTCATGGTGACTTTCATCTTAGAAATATGATGTTTAAGCACAATAAGGAGACAGAACAACTCGAGGATTGCATGCTTGTAGATTTCCAGATTTGTAATTTATGTCCCATAGGTGTGGATCTCGTGTACTCCATCTACATGTTGATAAGTTCTGAAGATCGTTTAAACAATTGGGAAAGCATTTTGAATTATTACTTCTCAATTTTGTTAGAAACTTTAAAGAAAATAGATTTTAAAGGTGAACTTCCTACGTTAAATGAATTTTGGAAGCAAATTCATTTGGCTAGATATTATGGTAAGTTTTTATTTCACACCCACTATACTATACATATATTTTTTAAAAATATGTCTAATTCTTGCAGATTTTTTCATGGTTGTTGCTCTATTGCCTATGATGTGTGCCATTAAATCTAAGAGACTTGACTTAGTTGAGGTACTTGAAAATATCGAGGCTCGTTCGAAATGTTACGAAATTCAAGAATATGTTGACGAAGTTAACAAATTATTAGCCCGATTCGAGAGTCTAGGCTACTTTGACAACCTGTAATGTTACAACAATTCTAATTGTTAAGTTAGAAAGATAAAGCCAGACAACAATAAATTAATAGTGCTAAAAGTTAAATATTGATTTAAAAAGCAAAAGTTTTGATTAGTTAATTACCTTCGTTCATATGAAACACATGGGAAATTGCTAAAACTTTCTGATTATTTTTTGATTTATTATTAAACATTGTTAAATTTTCTATTGTTGAAAAATATTTGAGTCTTTGGAGTAAAATAAATGAATATACAATCATAAGTGAAATATAAGTGAAATATTACTGGCTGCGTTTAGGAAAACCTTTGGGTAAAGCTAATGTGTAAGCTAAAATAAACAAAAAAGTATTCTTGTCAAACATTTTTCTTAGTCATCAATTTGGCGTGAGATATACCCCGTAAAAAATTAAAGACCTTATACAACATATTGCTATCTCGAATGGGATTCTAATATATTAGATTATCTTTATGATAGGATTTTATTATAATAATGATATTGATAAGTTACGTACATTTATTGATAAACTTTTCGTTTCACAAAAAAAAAAACCAGTTCTAGTCCAAAAAGCTTTATAAAGCGCAAACTTGTTTAACAATAATTCAGTTAACAAACGCCATGGCGGATGATACTACCAATAACGATCAGTACAATGCTGATGAGCTGGAAGCCCCTGAATGGCTGAACGCGGAATTTATTACAAAAGTGCTAAGTAAATACGAAAACGAACCAAAGTTAAAAGTACTAGATGTAAAGAATTCACCGGCGACTAAGAAGGCAGATCACTATGCCAGTGTTATGTTTCGTACTTCAGTGGAATATCAAACAGAAAAGGGGAAATTCTTCAAATCTTTAATTGTCAAAGCAATGCCCGAACAGGAAGGTCACAAGAAGGACATGTTGAGTGAATCGCACATTTTTGAAACGGAAATCGGCATGTATGCCAAAGTATTGCCAGAGTTTGCAAAAATTCTTAAACAAGCTGGTGACAATACGAAACTTAATGCTAACTGCATATATTATAGCCTGGAGCCAAGAAAAGTATTGATCTTTGAAGATCTCTTGCCTTTGGGTTATAATTTGGTACGTGATCGTAATGCTACCCAAGAAGAAGTACGTTGCGTATACGCAAAGATAGCCGCATGGCATGCAGCTAGCATGAAGATACAAAACGAGGTATGTTGAAAAGTTTGTATATAATCGAAAAATACTGCAGTTCATCTTCTTCTTATTGACAATTAGCAACCGGAATTTCTTAAGGAATTTAAATATGGTTTATTCGATATGCCAACCTTGGTTAATGATCCCTTTGTCACAAATGGTATGACGGCTTTTCTCAAATTATTGGATGAAAAGCCAGAGTTTGCGAAATACAAACCTTTCTTTGAAAAGATGAAAAACAATTATCTTAAACATATGGAAGCTATCATGACAGAGTATCGGACTAATCGCCAACCGGATGGCTACTATGTGCTCTCCCATGGGGACTTCCATTTGGGAAATATGATGTACAAGTACAATAAGGAGACTGGTGCAGTCGATGATTGCATGCTGGTGGACTTTCAATTGTGTAATTTGTCACCCATAACCATTGATCTAAGCTACTCGCTCTATGTCTTATTGGGACCCGAAGACCGTCGATATAACTGGGATAAGCTGTACGAATTTTACTTTGACAGTCTGTTGGAAAATCTGAAAAAGATTGGTTACAAGGGAATTTACCCGACATTAAATGGATTTTGGCAGCAAATTCATAGGCACAAATATTTTGGTAAGTTGAGAAAGTCAACATTACAAAAAAAAACAGGACTAATCTAATTTTTGTATTTGCAGACTTTCATTTAGTCGCCACCTTTTTGCCACTTGCATGGGCTGTAAGAACAGAAAAAGTTGGGGTTATAGACTTGATAGAAAAAGAAGACGTTCGTCACAAAACTTATCGTCTAGAGGGTTATCTTGATGATCTGAAAGTATTGTTGCCCAGATATGAGAAATTGGGCTATTTCAATGACTTGCAATGAACAACATTATTAATTATGATTCATAGCAAATTAAATGATTTAAATAAACGACCTTGATAAATTACCTTATCAATTATCTCTACATTATTGTTTTAAAGTTCAAGCAAACCGAATAGTGAATTGATGTTTGTTTGTATTTGATTTGACAACTGCTTCTGTAGTCGCCTAGCACTTAAAAGCATTTCTTATGAGATAGGAATATACAAATATTATTGTTTTCGTTGAGTGAAATTTTTGATAAACCTAACTGAATTGCAAAAAAAAAATAATAATAATAAACTCGAAATACAACATAAAGCTTTCGAAGAAAGCTCAATGCGACTGCCAGACTCGACTATATAAAGGTTTAGTTGTTCGTTTATTTCCACAACTAGTGAATATACGGAACAGTTTTTCTGAGACAATGACGGAAAATAATAACAACGATCAATTCAACGCTGATGAATTGGAGGCCCCCGAATGGCTTAACGCCCAGTTCATTGCAAAAGTTCTAGGCAAACATGAGAATGAGTCGCAATTAGAAGTACTCAAACTGAAAATCTCCCCTGCCAGTGCCAAGGGAGATCATTATGCAAGTGTGATGTTCCGTACTTCAGTGGAATACAAAACAGGGAAGGGGCAATTCTCCAAGAGTCTAATTGTGAAGACAATGCCTGAACAGGAAGGTCACAAGAAGGATATGTTAAGTGAATCACATTTATTTAACACGGAAATCGGCATGTACGGCGATGTGTTGCCCAAATTTGAGAAAATGCTCCAAGAAGTGGGTGATAAGACGAAACTTTACGTGTCCTGTATCTATCATAGTTTGGAGCCGCGACCGGTTTTAATATTTGAAGACCTAGTTCCACTTGGTTACGCTGTTATCCGGAATCGTGAACCAACTATCGAGGAGTTACATTGTACCTACTCGAAGCTGGCCAAATGGCATGCCGTCAGCATGAAAGTCCAGAACGAGGAACCAGAATATTTAAAAGAATACAAATATGGCTTAAGCGAAATGCCCAATCTTATGGAGGATCCCATGATTACCTCAGGAATGGGCAATTTTCTGCAATTTCTGAAAGAGCATCCACAGTTGGCCAAGTACATACCATATTTCGAAAAGATTAAAGGGAATTATCTAGAAAAACTTACTGAATTCATGACAGAATATCGAAGAAATCGTCGTGATGATGGCTATTATGTGCTCAGTCATGGCGACTTTCATCTTAGAAATATGATGTTCAAGCACGATAAGGAAACCGGGAATCTGCAGGATTGTATGCTTGTGGACTTTCAAATTTGTAATTTGTGTCCTATAACTGTTGACATCGTGTATTCCATCTACATGTTGATGGGCCCCGAGGAGCGGGCTGTAGATTGGGAGAATATATTGAACTATTACTTTTCTATACTGGTGGAAACTTTGAAAAAAATTGGCTATAAAGGTGCTTTTCCCACATCAAATGGATTTTGGAAGCAAATTTATCAATCAAAATATTATGGTAGGATTTTTTTGGATCTGACTTTAAAAATATGTAATTACAAAAACATCTAAAATATTATTTACAGCCTTTTTCTTGGCCACAACATTCTTGCCTATGATGTGGGCTATGAAATCAAACACAATTGATTTTGGTGAGGTGGCTCTAAATAACGAGGCTCGACTAAAATGTTATCAGATTGAAGGATACGTGAAAGATATGACCACCATATTAGCCCGATTTGAGAAGCTTGGATATTTTGATGATACTTTAAAATGAAATAATTAATAAATGAATTTGTTATTATTCAAGTTTGGTCTGTTTTTATTACAGTTTCAAACATTGTTTCAAAATTGACCAAAAGTTATTATGTATAAGCCTTCATATTTTCTCAAATTAAAAGTTGGTATTAATTAAAAAAAGGTGCTTCATATAATTAATTAACATGTTAAACTTTATAGAAACTTAAAAATTTTAAGAAATAAGGATATCATATGTTTCAATTCATATCAAATTTGAATTGCATTTGGTGGCAGTTATAGTTTAAGCCAGTTTGTTTCAAAAAAAGATATATATCGATATTTTGCATTCGTGTAAGAACGAGGTTTTTAGCGTGTTAAAAGGGGGATGGGAGCAAATTTGTAACAAATTTTTGACCGACTTCGTGCTAAAAGAGTCCGTGTTAAGCGAGGGCCAAGTGTAGTTGTACTCTCTCTCTCTCTCTCTGATCTATTTTCAAGTCTTGTCAGTAAATAAATTTGAAAATTATCTAAGCAATCGATAACTATTTAAAATACTATTAACCCCTTTTGCAAATTTATTAGATTGCCAACAAACAATTGGCCGATAAGAATATTATTTATTTCACAAAAATCTTAACGATTGCGAGAGTGCTTTTGAGTGTGTGACAAAAGCTTTAGTGAAAAGCTTATACATATAAAAGTAAGAAATTTTTCATAAACTGGTGAAAAACATTTCAGTTAACACAGAATATGGCAGAAGATAAAAGCCAAAACGATCAGTTCAACGCTGATGAGCTAAAGGCCCCTGAATGGCTTAATGCGGAATTCATAACAAAGGCTCTCAGTGAATATGAAAAGGAGCCAAAACTCAAAGTCATTAATTTAAAGAACTCACCGGCTACTAAAAAGGGGGATCACTATGCCAGTGTGATGTTTCGCAGTTCAGTGGAATATGAAACAGAGAAAGGAAAGTTCTTCAAATCTTTGATAGTCAAAGCAATGCCTGAAGAGGAAGGTCACAAGAAGAATATGTTGAGCGAAACTCATATATTTCAAACAGAAATCGGCATGTATTCCAAAGTGTTGCCTGCATTTGAAAAAATTCTCCATGAAATCGGTGATAATGCCAAACTCTTTGTGCCTTGCATCTATCATAGTGTGAAACCGCGTCAGGTTTTAATCTTTGAGGATCTTGTGCCAATGGGTTATAGTCTAATACGTGATCGCGATGCCACACAGGATGAATTGCGTAGCGTATACGGCAAGTTGGCCAAGTGGCATGCAGCTAGCATGAAAGTGCTAAGTGAGGTAAGTGCCGTGGAACAGTTAACCAGACATAAGTAGAAATTGCAATTTTTCTCCTGTTAACAATTAGAGCCCAGAATTCCTCAAAGAATTCAAATATGGTTTATTTGAGCTGCCGGCATTTTTGAATGATCCATTTGTTACAAATGGCATGCCCTATTTTCTCAATATGTTGGATGAAGTGCCTGAATTTTCCAAATATAAGCCACACTTTGAAAAGATAAAAGACAATTATCTTGCTCACGCAAAAGCAATTATGACAGAATATCGGGAAAATCGAGAAGTAGATAGTTACTGTGTGCTCTGCCATGGCGACTTCCATTTAGCAAATATGATGTTTAAGCATAATAAGGAAACTGAAGCTGTCGAAGACTGTATGCTAGTGGACTTTCAAATATGCAACATATCATCCATAACTTCGGACCTTATCTATTCCATCTACATGTTAATGGGTCCCGAGGATCGTTTATATAATTGGGATAAGCTACTCAATTATTACTTTGAATGTTTGTTGGAAAATCTAAATAAAATCAATTACAAAGCACAATTTCCGACATTAGATGGATTTTGGCAACAAATATATAAACAAAAATATTTTGGTAAGTGAAGGCAATTCAAATTAAACAGTAAAGCTAGTTTAAACCATTTTAACTACAATATTTACAGACTTTATGTTGGTCTCTACCATGCTACCAATATCATTCGCCGTCAGAACCAAGGCATTTGAGGTGACCGATTTATTACAGAAAGACGAAATAAGGCGGCAAACTTATCTCTTAGATGGTTATATCAAGGATCTTAAAGTATTACTGTCCAGATATGAGAAGTTGGGCTATTTTGATAATCTTTAATAAAAAACCTAAAATATAGTCAACGTGGAAATATTTGATTTATAAAATTATTAAAGAGCTGTTATTTTTTAAATGGAAGTGAATGTACTAATAGAAAAATTTTTCATTATTCGAATTCGTTGTAATTATTTGTATTCAACTCTTGCAATTTACGAAAGAAACGAACATAAAATCAGTGTTTCATATATATATAATATGTATAATGAAAGGTGTAATCAAAATAATCTACCGACTGATGTTAATAAAATACCAGTAAGTATAAGAGTATTTAATTGTCTATGGCCAGGTAAACAAAATATGTAGTATAAGAGAAGAATTGCACCCAAAAGCTTCACAGCATTGCTTCTGGAATTAAATGTACAAATTTTACAAAAAAAAATCTAGTTTATTAAATTCGTCTGACTCGACTGGATTGCTTTGCGGTAAAAATATAAACAATAATGGCAGAAAATAAAGACAATGCCCACGATCTATATAATGAACATGAATTGAAGAGTCCCATGTGGCTTAACGAAGAATTTATTACAAAAGTTCTAAGTGAATATGAAAATGATCACGAACTAGAAGTAGTCAGTCTAAAAAACTCCCCAGCTAGTGCTAAGGGGGATCACTATGCTAGCATAATGTTCCGCACTTAGGTGGAGTATAAAAGGGGAGACGAAAAGTTTACCAAATCGCTGATCGTGAAGGCGATGCCCGAAGAAGATGGTCACAAGAAAGATATGTTAAGCGGCTCTAACATTTTTGAAACGGAAATCGGAATGTATAGTCGAGTACTACCCGAATTCGAGAAAATACTTCAGAATGCTGGTGATAAAACGAAACTTTTCGTGCCTTGCATCTATCACAGTGTGGAGCCTCGTACGGTTTTGATCATGAATGATCTTTTGCCAATGGGTTATAACGTGATTAGAGGTCGTAATGCTACAGAGGAAGAATTACATATGGCCTACACCAAATTGGCCAAATGGCATGCAGTGAGCATGAAAATACAAATTGAGGTAATCAAAAACAAACATTTTCAATCAATCTACATTATACTATATATTTCGTCCTTACTCAATCAGCAACCTGAAGTCCTAGAGGAATATAATAGAGGTTTATTCGATTTGCCGCATATTTCTAAAGACCCATTCATTATTGATGCAATGATTCCTTTTTTGGCAATGTTTGATAAAGTGCCTGAACTAAGCAAATATAAGCCTTACTTTGAGAAAATCAAAGGGGACTATCTGAAACGTTTAAAAGCTGTAATGGTTGAATATCGAGTGAATCGTCGACCAGATACCTACTATGTGTTATCTCATGGTGATTATCATATAAGAAACATGTTATTTAAGCACAATAAGAACTCTGCAGCAGTGGAGGATGTTATGCTAGTGGATTTTCAGATTTCCAATTTGTGTCCCATGACTATTGATCTTATATATTCCATTTATTTGTTAATGGGACCGGAGCAACGTTCAAATGACTGGAGGAATCTGATAAACTATTACTTTGCCACTTTGTTAGAAACTTTGCAAAATATTGGTTATAAAGCCGAGTTACCTACTTTAGATAAATTTTGGCAGCAAATCTATCGTCATAAATATTTTGTTAAGTTTAAAATAAGTATTACAAATGCTTTAATTTATATTTAATACTTATAGACTTTTTCATGATCTGCACATTTTTACCTCTGGTCTGGGCTGTTAGAACAAAAAATTTCGAGGCAACGAACATTCTACAAAATGCAGAAGAAAGAAGTAAATGTTATCTTTTAGATGGATATATTGAAGATTTGAAAATATTATTACCCCGATTTGACAGCTTGGGCTATTTCGATGATCTAAAATGACTAACTAAGTAGCAGATATTTGACTTAATTCTATTGCTTCTTCTATCATCAATGTCTATTAGATAGTGGACATTAATTATTTTTTATTTTTTATTTGCAATACTTTATTAAATCTCTTATTGACTATTTTGGAAGCCCAAGGAATATATACTTTTTTGTGGATCTAGGGATCCAAAAAGCCGGAAAGTTCGAATTCTTTAATGGTGCGCTGCAAAAATGCCCGATATTTGGGATTCTCAACGTTTTCCCTGCGAAAACGATCGCCCAGCTCAGTGCGAGAGTTTAAATCCTCAAGGTTCTCGAAACCTGCACCTTCACGGAAGATCAAGGGTGTCAGACAAGTGGCAGCAATTACACCTAAAAAAAAAGAATAAAAAGTTTTAGAAAACTTTTTGACTTATTGATTGGATAATCTTACCCATTAAACTATTATTAATGACTTCAATATGGATTTCTTTTAAGCTTGGTATATGCTCGGTATAGTTAAGCTTTTCCAGAGTTTGCTGCAGTACCCGATGATACTCTCTAACTATAAATTTATAATGCATTTTACGTACATTCTCGTTAAGAGAACCATAGAGAAAATAATTTAGATCGATTGCTGGAGAGCCAACATAGGCCAATTGATAATCCAGCTGAAAAGAAGACAATTTTAGTGACTTATTTATTGAAAAACAAAGGTAACGACTACTTACTGTGATTACATCATCGGGTTCTTTGGTCTCATTATTAACGTGAAACATTAGATTATTTATCCAAAGGTCTGTAACATTAAAGACTCGGAATGGTTGTTTCTCGCCCTGCTCAAACATGGCCAATGCCCGCTGAAGTACATTTTCAGCCAGCTTAAACATTTTCTCAGTCATTTCCTCGTAACCCTTCCAATGAGCTACCTCCTCCGCCACACATCGTATATTCACCGGAAAGAAGGTCAAAAAATCTCGACGATCGGGATTACGTGATATGGGTGCCTCATTAAAGAACTCCAAAACTTCAGGATTTTGCTGAGCAATTACCGCACTACAAGCATGCAGCTTGGCTATTTTTTCAATGGTTGGCAATACATAGTCCAGATTGAGTAGTCGTCCCTGTTCAAAGTTGGCGAAATCTTTTAAATGCATATCCTCCAAAATGAGAAAGGGTTCTGGCACTTCCGTGGTATAATAACAATCGGGGGCAATTTTTGTCTTATCTCCAATCGAATCGAGCAACTGCTGGACACGGGGCAACACCTCTTTATATGCCAAAATCTCACGCTTAAAGAGTTTACTTCGCTGGGCCACTGCTCCAGTCTGTCCCTTAGGATGATCCTTTACAACCACCGAAAATTTCGTCTTATTCGCCGTCTCTCCACGCTGCAGATTAAAGGTAGCCCGATGCATTTCACTGGCAAATCCATTGGCCACATCGCCGACTTGGACACTCTTCACCAGCAAATCGCTTACCGTCACCTGGGACTCCTCTTTAAAGTGCTCCTTGAGCACATCCTGTAGAAACTCAGCTGTCAACCATTCAGGAGCCTGATAATTCTTCTTGCCGGTACCCATTTTTTGTTAAATTTCAGTTATAACTTTAACTTTTTCCAACTTATTACAAGTCACCTGACTGCGTGAAAAATATTCTTAAAAACAAAAGCAGCTGAGCGGACTAAGCAAGTGAGGGCTATGCCAGTTGGATAGAGAATGAGATTGTGGGAGCAAAGAGAGCATAAAAGCTTTACATGTGTCTCACGTGCCTAATCGAAATATGTGAGAAAAGCTCTCTCTGTTTTCATACCCTTTTGGATTAAACCTCAATGGGTTAATCAGTTTTTTAAAGCATACAGTCATACTCGAGATTGTCTTCGAAATTTTAAATATATACCTAACTTTTATATTAATAAATATAACAATGTATTATTTACAGATCTATAAAAAAAGAGAAAGTATAAAAAAATGTTAACTATTATAAATTAAATTAGCCAACCAGGTGAACTTTGCAATATAAATATGAGAAATTTGTTGATTAATAAAATATTCATTACATTAATTTAAAAGCCATTCTAAAAACAGCAATCTAAAAATCACATTTCTCTCTATTAATTGAAATTATTTCGTTTTCGTTTCTCAGAATCAGCTGTTTTGATAAGATCAAAAGCTTGAAACCTTTATCAGCTGTCAAGTGGAAAGCTTTAGTTAAGGAATCTTTTAAATATTTGTTTTGGAGAGCGACCGATTGCCTCTCTGTATATATACACATATATATTCTGACTTGATAAGTACTTATTACTTTGGTTTATTTTCTTAGAAACAAAATAGAAAAAATATATGGGTAAAAAAAAAGAAAAAATAAACTAAACTTTGTCGCAACTAAACAAAAGATAAATCTGTACAAATAGTCAGTGGACTATGATTAAAAATCCAATATACCACGCCTATGCAAAAAAGGAAATATACTATGAACCGCACGAACATATAGGGGATTTGTATATAATTTGGCTCGAAACCGATCGCCATCTTCGCCCGGTTTCATTAGCAATGAAAGATTGGTCTCCTGCTCAACAGGCATTAAAATTAAAGCCAAATGACTAAATGTAGTGAAGTAACCTGAAAAATCATTTAGTTATAGTTAGTTAGCCCATATTAAAGAGATTCTAACGCACAAAAACTTACCCCAAAATCCATATTTAATCATGCTCATATGCAGTTCCCTTAGCAATGGCAGAGGTTTTGTATAGCTCAGTCTCTTTAAACATTTTACTAGACGTGTATGATAGATTCTTATAAAATTATCGAAATACTTAATTCGTATACTATGATGGGCTGAGCAAATGATTATTTCCCACAAATCCTGACAGGGGCTACCCCATTTGGATAGTTGAAAATCGACGAAACGCAGCTCATTAATTTCGCCGGATTGACTATAGTTTAGCATTATGTTACTTGACCAAAAATCGCCATGATTTAAAACTTTAAATTCTTTTGAATTATTATTATAGCAACGGGCAGCTGACTGAACAAACTGATCGGCAGTGGGCTAGAAAAATAAGACAGAATAAATTTTGGTTAACATGGATCAGTCTTTCTTATACATAGATAAAGTTTACTCACCAAACATTTTAAATATTCCTCAAAATTTGGCATACCCCAACTGGCCATGGCTGTTTTGTAACTTTGTAAACGTGCCTGATACGATTTTGATTTGTGATAATTGGCAGGTAGATAAGTACGTTGAAAATCCTCAGGATAAGGACCATTCCTGAGGCGCCACACAGCACTAGCTGCATGAAATTCGGCTAATTTTTCCAATACTCTTGTCATATGTGCCATATCGTAACCTTTTAGACGATTAATATTCCGAAATTTCTTTGTCTTGAGATCCTCTTGTATTAGGCAAATGCGACCATTTATATTCTCCGACCAATGACATTTTGGTGCAAATTTTATTGCATTTCCATCTGGCGTTTCTTCATAAAGTTCTTCCAAATGTGGTATAATAGTTTCATACATTTGTTTTTCCTTGGGAAAGATGTTGAGTGTATTAACAAAACCATTGCCTTGGGTATCATCTAACATGGTTTTCATAATATAGGATTTTTGTTTCGTAAAGCCGTCTAAAAGTCACCAAGATGAGATAATGCAAAAAAAAAAAAAAATTGAGGTATTTACATAAAAGTGTCACACCTCCTCCCCCTCCCGGCCAAAGAAACTTGCTCACCTTTCATTTCGATGTCAATGATAATGCGCATCAGCAACGATGTATAAATCTCACCTGGAGGTGTGGCCGGTATTATTGTTAGATTTAAAATTTTACGAAAATCACTGAGGTCGCGTTTTAAAAATTTCTTAAAATAACCTACATTGATCCAATCTGGTATGTGTATATCCTCTGACTTGCAAAATTTATTACTATTATCGGGCATTATGGTCCTCAGATACCTCAATGATGAGCTCACTTTTGTTTTGGTTGCTTGTGATCGGTTTGAATGGCGCAGAGAAACTGAGTTAATTATTTTCATTTTTGCAAATGTTTTGCGCCTTTCAGTTCAGTTTTCTTATCGGAAAGGGGAGAATAGATTGTTGCACGCACAATCCGAAGTGTAGGACGGCGCCAGGTGAGTATGAGAACTTGAGAACTTATCAGTAGCTGTCAGTAGTCGGTCTGTCAACTGGTTCATCGTCCGTCAACGATGTATTTTTGCTCTCCCGCTCAGTTATAGTGAGCGAGAGTGATAATTAAATGAGCTTTTTATTATTATTATATATGGCCAACTAGTACATAAATGTTAAAATATTCTAGTAGGGGTGGTCAAGCAAGAGTCTTATCATCTATTCATGTATGTACATACATATATATGTATACACACAGTTTACCTAGCACCGAAATTTAAGATAGTCATTTACTATATTTATTCAGAAGGTTAAAACAAAAAGCTTTTTCTATCAAACTTGAAATATATCTTCATATGTATTATGCATTTACATAGGCATAGAACTAAAAACATTTGGAAATTGCGTTGTAAATTCATCAATTCTTTCCAGTCAAGCTAACAGTCAAGACATGAGCGTAGTTAAGATCTCTGTCTAGGGTTTAAAACATGAACATATTCAAATTTTATAAGAGACCCCCTACTTTTTAGTTTCTGTGGTGCACACAATGAGAACTTGTTATAACTAGATTCAATAGCATCACAATGTGTTTTTTATTGAATTGAGATCGTATGCAAATTCCACATAGATGCAACATTTTAAAATTGTTTATTTTTATTCTCAAAGTCCAATTAAAATCCTCTCTTGTAGCATCTATCTAATGCTACATTATAAACTTTTTAAATTTCTTTCGAGTGACTTTAAACAACTGATATTAAATTCCTCTGACAATGCATTTTATAGAATTTTTGTTCATTTGAAAAAAAATATATTAGACAGAAGCTTTACGAAGCTCGCACAAGAATATTTCGTTCTTTTATATCAAAATTGAAAAGCCTTTTAGACCATTTACCATTCACAGATAAGAAAAGGCAAGTACATTAAAAAAACTTCATTTTATTTTACTCATTCTTCATAGTCACCAAAGTTCAATATGCCACGGTTGTAGAAAAAGGGATATAAATCTTTAAGTACTTTGCCATAAGCTGGATTAGATAGAAGACGTATTCTTAAATTTTCCGCTTCTTCAGTCTCGGCGGATAGAGAATGCAAATTGCTATCCTTGTCCGTGGGAAACAGAATAATGGGCAAATGGTTTGTCAGGGCAAAGAAAGCTAAAACAAAAATACTTTAGTGATTTTCTTAGAATCTTTAAGATCTACTCACCATAAAAGGAATTATTTTGCTTGTACATGGACGCCTGCAGATCTCTCAGTTTGGGTAATGGTTTTTTAAAGTTCAGTACCTTCAGACATTCCACAAGACGTTCCCAATAAATTCTTACAAAATTATCAAACTCTTTAAGACGGATATCATTAGCGGCCGAAAGGGTTATAAAAAACAACAAATCCTGGGCCGGGCTACCCCATTTGCCAATTTGAAAGTCCACCAAAATTACTTGATCGATCGATCCATCCTTGTGATAATTGCACATTAAATTGCTAGACCAGAAATCGCCATGAATCAAAACATTAAAATCATTTGGATCAACCTCCAAAGAATTAAGCGCTATGGCCCAAAATTGGTCGGTGTTGGGCTAGAGGAAATAATAAAATTGTTTGAAAAACAATGTTATTACAGGCAATATGAATTACTTACGAATTCCTTCACATATTTCTCTACTTGGGTAGTCGGAAGTCCACAGCTTCTAATGCCATTTTGATAGGCCGATCTTTTTATTTCAAATGATCGTGAAAGGAATTCCTTTGCATTTTCAGTAGGCACCACAAAACCCGCATCGAATTCCTTGGGAAAAGGACCGTTTCTGTCTGCGTAAACTGCACTTGCTGCATGCAATTCAGCCAACTTATGCAATGCCCGTTCCATATGAGCCATATCTAAACCCTTGGTACGGTCAACATTTTTGAAATTTTTCACATTCAAATCCTCAAAAATAAAGTGAATATATCCCTCTCGTTCTTCGGTTAGTAGGCATTTGGGCGCCAATTGTATATCTTTCCAACCCGCTTCCTCATAAAGACCCTCGAAAGCGGGCAGAAACTTTTGATACATCAGAAATTCCTTGTCGAATAAACCCAATTCTTGCATATCTTTACCGCCTTTGTCGCTGGGCAACATGGTCTTGAAAATATATGTTTTCCTTTTAGTTGAGCCATCTAAAGAACATTACAAACGATGTGAGAAATAGAATATTGATCGGATACTTTATCGTCCAATTTTACCCTTTAGTTTTAGATCAATATAAATCCTTAGCATGGTAGAGGTAAAGTTTTCCCCAGGAGGTATAGCAGCCACTGGAGTAAATTTTAAAACCTCGACATAATTCGGCTCATCCTGTTTGAGAACTTTCTCGAAATATTTCACATTAATCCATTCAGGTATAACTAGGTGCTCGTTGGGATTGGTTATTTCATCAGTCATGGTTTCGTTTTAAAATACTTAACTAAGCAGCAGAACCAATTTTCGTATTTGTTAGTTGAACACTGAAAATTAAGTAATTTTGCGGCCGTTTTATATTTTTCTCATTAGGTAATAAAGAGGGGGCCCGAATTCTTATCGATGAACATGTATTGGGTTCTATCTTATCAATGGAATGAATTGACTTTATTGAAACAAATAAAACAAACATGAATCAAAATATTTTTTGATAGAACAATATTCATGAAGATGATCAGATAATATAATCATTCATATATACATGCAGTGATATGATTTTTAGCTTGAAGTGTCATCTAAATAAATTGGTTCCTTATTTCTGAAAAATAGCCATTCCGGAATATACCCTTCATAGACTCAATCAGTTTCGTCAGTTAGTTTAGCTAGGAGGTATTTTTACAATGAATTAATTACACAAATTGGCGACCTTACTTGCGTCTTAAGTTTTATTTTGCAAGTTTAAGTTCCCACTTGTCATTCACAGATAAGATGTGTTTGGCGAGTGGTTCACTCACTTTTATTCATCATTCATCGTAGTCACTAAAGTTTAATAAGCCACGATTATATAAAAATGGGTAGATATCTTTCATTACTTTGCCGTAGGCTGGATTAGATAGAAGACGCATTCTTAAATTTTCCGCCTCATCAGTCTCGGCCGATAGAGAATGCAAATTGCTATCCTTGTCCGTGGGGAACAGAATAATGGGTAAATGGTTTAGCACAGCAAAGAAAGCTGTTGGAAAAAAACTCAGAAGTATTAGAGGGTTAATAAAGATTTCTGTGTAGATCCACTCACCATAAAAGGAATTATTTTTCTTGTACATATCGGCCTGTAATTCTCTCAGTTTGGGAATTGCTTTCTTGAATTTTAAAACCTTTAGACATTCCGTCAGACGTTCCCAATAAATTTTCACAAAATTATCAAATTCTTTTAGACGTATATCATTAGCGGCCGATATGAGTATAAAGAATAACAAATCCTGGGCTGGACTACCCCATTTTCCAATTTGAAAGTCTACCAAAATTACTTGATCAATCGATCCATCCTTGTGATAATTGCACATTAAATTGCTAGACCAGAAATCGCCATGAATTAAAACATTAAAATCATTTGGATCCACTTTCAGAGTATTTTCTGCTTGTGCCCAATATTGTTCGATGGTGGGCTAAAATAAATGTAAATTATTTATTTATAAGTTATGAATTTTTCCAAGTTTAACTTACGAAATTCCTAATGTAATTCTCTGCGTCTGAAGGAGGTAGCCTCCAATTTCGAATACCATTCTTATAGGCCACTTCCTTGTGTTTGAATAACTGCAGTTGAAAATCTTTGGCTTTAACATTGGGTACCACAAAACCCGAATCGAATTCCTTAGGATAAGGACCATTTTGATCTGCGTAGACTGCACTAGCTGCATGAAATTCAGCCAACTTGTGTAGAGATCTGGTCATATGGGCCATATCTAGACCCTTGGTACGATCAACATTTTTGAAATTTTTCACTCGTAAATCTTCGAAAATAAAGTGAATATTTCCCTCTCGTTCTTCGGTTAGCAGACATTTGGGCGCCAATTGTATGTTTTCCCAACCCGCTTCCTTATAAAGGTCCTCAAAAGCGGGCAAAAACTTTTGATACATCAACAGTTCCTTGTCGAATAGGCCAAACTCTTCAATATCTTTGCCGCCCCTGTCACTGGGCAACATGGTCTTGAAAATATAAGTTTTGGTCTTAGTTGAGCCGTCTACGAAATTAGAAACAATGTGAGTAAAATAATAATCGCCAATATTTTCTTATCATATTTAACCTTTCAATTTAAGATCAATATATATTCTCAGCATGGTAGAGGTAAAGTTTTCCCCAGGAGGTATAGCAGCCACCGGGGTAAATTTAAGAACCTCCATATAATTTGGCTCATCCTGTTTGAGAACTTTCTCGAAATATTTCACATTAATCCATTCAGGTATAACTAGGTGCTCGTTGGGATTGATTATTTCATCAGACATGGCGTCGTTTTTCTCAGCAATAGAACTGAATACGCCACTTGTTAATTCAACACTGAATTGCAAGTAATTTGTATGAGATATTTTTATTGTTTACCCACTAAATATAATAGATAGAAACCGGGTTCTGTTATCTGCGTGTGCGAATGTCTGCGTGATTTTTTAATTCAAAGCTATTTCGTTGTTTAAACAGTTACATAGTACAAAGTTAGTTTCTTAAATAAACGATTTTACTATCAACAGATAATATAAAACTTTACCACCACTCTAAGATTTGTTTTTGTTGATTTATCAGTCAGCCTCTTGTCTAGTGAGTTGACAATTTTCCCAAATGGGGAATGGTCATTTTTTTTAGTTGATTAGGACCTAATCAAAATCAGCAAATTGAAATATGCCACGATTGTAGTAGAATGGATATATATCCTTCATAATATTTGCAAACGCTGGATTTGTAAATAACCGCAAACGAAACTTGTCGCCCTCCTCATCGTCTCGCATTAAGGAATGTATATTCGAATCCTTATCGGTGGGAAACTGTAGAACTGGTAGATGATTAAAGATGGCCATAAAAGCTGAAAAAGTATCGGTTAAAGTATAAAATAAATTTACATACTTTGTGGAGAAATGTCTATCGACTTACCGTAGAATGTATTATTATCCTTATATAAGGACATTTGTATTTCCCTTAGCTTTGGCAAAGGCTTTGAATACTTTAAGAATTTCAAACACTCCACAAGACGTTCCCAGTAGATCAATACAAATTTGTCAAACTCCTTTAGACGTATATCCTGAGCAGCTGAGAGCGTTATGAAGAATAATAGATCCTGGGCAGGACTACCCCATTTACCAATTTGAAAGTCCACCATGATAATCTGATCGATTGTTCCATTTTCGAAGTAGTTGCACATTAAATTACTAGACCAATAATCGCCATGAGTGAGGGTATTAAATTGTTCGGGATCTTTCTTTAAATTACGTTTGCAAATCTCTAAATATTGTTTCGCATTTGGCTAAGGTAAATAAGATATTTTGGCGTGAGTTCTTTTTAATTGAAGTAAAAATGTAATCTGACTTACAAAACTCTTGATATACTTCTCAGAATCGGGTAGACCCCAAGTATCCATTGCCTTTTTGTATGTACGATTTTTCACCTCGAAACCATGTACATTATGATCTAGGTTCTCTTCTGAAATAAATCCTGCATTATATTCATCGGGCAGGGGTCCATTTTGCTCAACGTAAACCGAACTAACCGCATGGAATTCGGCTAATTTATGTAGAGATCTTTTCATATGCTCCATATCTAGACCCTTGATGCGGTCAACATTCTTGAATTGACGCTTGGCCAAATCTTCGAAAACAAAGTGTATATCGCCATTGGCAGTCTCCTCGGCATGCAGACACCGGGGAGCCAGTTGTATATGATTCCATCCAGCGGAATGGTAAAGCGCCTCGAATGCTGGCAAATATGTGTTATACATTTTCAGTTCCTTTTTGAAAATTCCAGCTACTTTGATTTCTTTGCCGCCGCGTTCTGCTGCCAGTTCCGTTTTAAATATATAAGTTTTATGCTTTGTGGTGCCATCTGATCGGAATAGATATAGTTTAGTTTCCATTTGTTCGGTATGCATCGATAATTACTCACCTTTCATTTGTAGATCGAAATGTATACGTAACATGGTTGAGGTGAAGTTCTCACCTGGCGGAATGGCCGCCACAGGTGTAAATGTCAAGATCTTAACATAATTTGGTTCATCTTTCTGTAGGATCTTTTCAAAATACTCCGGATTAATCCATTCGGGTATCCGTAAATCTTCGTTAGGATTCTCTATCGCCACAGACGACATTATCGGATGATGTTATCTGCACAACTGATTGGAAGCTATCTAAGGAATTTAGCTTATAACAATAAATTGGCAGCTTTTCAGAAAAAAGCTCACTCATGTTCAGTGGGCCGTGGTTGTCTCTGGACTTAGCGAGCTTTATATACACTTTTAATCTTGATAGAATAACTTGGCCTCTCCCTGTGATTTAAAATTAGTTGAAAATGTTTTATTCATTTGTTACAAACAGTTGTTAAAAGCGAATGTTACCCATGTTGTAGGGTATATCAAACTAACTTTTAAGCTCTTTAAAATCACAAAGTCATCGTTATAATAATTTTTTACTACAATTAACATTTTTTCAAATGTCATTTATTTCTCATATCTTTGTTGATAGTACTTAAAAAGTAATAATATACACACCTTTGTATCTTCAATAATAAGTATTCGTCACTAAATAATTATTTTAATATTTAACATGCGTGCAGTAAATTAAAAAAAAAAAAAAACAGTTTTGAACTTTATACTTTCAAGATAAATTAGTCATATTTTTGAATAAATTAATCTCAACAATTCATTTGCAATATTTGTAAATAAGCACAGTCTAGCCTGACAAGGCAATATTTTAATTTTTTATTTAATGGGCGTAGTATACTACTATAATAACTATTTATAGCCTCATCTACAGCCATAATTTAAGAAGAAATATATTTTTTTTTTTGCTTGGTTCCCCTCTTTATAAGTAACTACCACCATGAACTTGCTCTCTAATTATTCCATGACTATTCCATAAAATTGTGTTCACATATCTAAACAAATCGTAAACAACAACCCAACCTATCTCTATTAACTCATAAACCGATACACAAAAATCCATTTTGTTGTTTATTGTCCCTTAATTGTACATATTGTGCGTCAGAATAAATAAATTGATCAATTCCATTTATTAAGTATTTCAATATGTCTTCCAAAAAGTTGTCAACATAGTTTTTCAGTTTTTAGAAATTCAACTATTGCTATTGTGACTACTTACAATAATAAAAAAATTATATAGCCTTTTGTCATGGTAAATTACATATTTCTTTTAATGATAATAACATTATTGGTATATCTATTCAGGTTTGAGAATCCCTCTGCTCTCAAAGAACGGTAACAATTGTTCCATGGCCCTGGCATAGTAGGGATTCGAAAGGGTCTTATTACGCACAGCATCGCCCTCTGGTCCTGGAGCAAGCATCATATTAATATTGGCATCTTTGTCGCTGGGAAATACGGTGGCAATTAATACACCAAAAGATGTTAGAGGTCCTGATAAAAAAAATTTAGTTTAAGTTTATATTTTATTTTAATTTTATCTATAATACTTACCCCAATATCCATATTTCAGCATCATTATGTGTAGTTCCTTAAGTGTTGGTATATGTTTGCCATATTTCAAAATCTTTAGACATTCGACCAAACGTTGGTGATAGATTTGAACAAAATGATCAAACTCCTTGATTTTAATATCAAGTGAGGCTGAAGTGGTGATCATATACCATAAATCTTGGGCAGGACTGCCCCACTTGCACATTTGCAAATCGACAAAAATAGATCGATCAATTTCTCCGTTCGCTTTGTAGTTGAACATAAAATTATTGGACCAACTGTCGCCGTGATTCAAGACATTGAACTCGTTCTCATCAAATTTTGCCACTTTGATGGCCCCATCAAACGCTGCTTCCGGTGTTGATATTAGCGTTATATACCTATCCGCATCCTCTTCAGATATATTATAAGCTCGTATTGCCGCATGAAATTGTGGTTGACGCATTTTGCCTAAGTTAATAAACATTGGTTTACTCTTGTCCGTATACATGGACGCTAAGAACATTTCATCGTATGGTCCATTCAATTCAAAATTTCTAGCTGAAGCTGCATGGAATTCGGCCAGTCTGTGCAGGACACGACGTATGTGTGGCATATCGAATCCTTTGAGTCGATCTATATTTTTGAAACCCTGACAAGTCATGTCCTCCAGGACCAGAGTTGTTCTCTCCGGCGTCTCCTCAATGTGCACACACTTTGGAGCTAATTCAATGTTATCCACACCAGCCTCTTTATATAATTTAATGAATTGAGGTATATGCACCTCATACATTTTCTTCTCTTTGGGAAATAGTCCCATTTCATTGATCATTTCACCTCCCACACTTGATTCAAGCATGGTTTTTAGTATATAAGATACTTGTTTTTGACTGCCATCTAAGTGTGAAATAGAAATAGATAACATAATTTTTAGTATTACTATTCTATTATTTACTATTCTTTAAAGTTACTTACCCTTTAACAATATATCTACATAAATTCGCACCATTATCGAAGTGTAATTTTCACCTGGCGCTGTGGCAGCGACAGGTGTAAAGTTCACTATACTCGCGAAACCGCTCACATCTTTTTCAACGATGGGGCGAAAATAATCTTCATTTATCCACTTGGGAATCTGAAGAAATTCATTGGGATTTTCAGGTTTCTCAGAGTTACTATTAGGTGACATTTTAACTGCGAATGAGAAGAAATTGTGGTAAATCACTTTTTATTCCCAGAACATATAAATGTTTACATTATTTATTTGAATTTTGGGTATTCAGCTTTCACTTAAATCTCGGATTTTACTGACCAACAAAACACAATGAACTTATATTTCACCGACAGCTTTAAATTTTTGTTTCCGTATATCTTAACGATGCGTTATGTAACTGTGCTATGTCCGGCAGTTTTGACTGGCAAACAAATACTAAACCTTTTGTCTCCAAAGTCCCATCACACATTAGTTTAAATATACTACGAACTCATAGCACCTAACTCATTCCGACGAATAAATGCCCATACAAGCAAAGTCTAACTGATAACTGAAATGATTTTACCCTGCAAACATTTGATCAAAGGGTATATACTCTAGACATACGCAAAGGCCACTTTATGGTCAATACGATTGTAATTACAGAAGACTCAAATAGATCACCATATGATAATGGCATCAGAGTAATTATATGACAGTAGTAGTTTGTAATGTTTGGGTCTCTGATGTTCTATTGACATAGGGTGTCTACGAGTCGTTGAGATTTTTTGTATTGTTAGTCGACAACGTCGTGCTATCAGCGCAAACAGGTTACCAGCTGAATTATGCTTTTGTTTGGATGATCAAATCGAAATAGACTTTTCGAAATAATTGCGGCAAACCTTCAAAATTTTACAAGCATTAATAATTTTCACATGGTTCTAAATTTCAATTTTTTACTATTGAGAATGCATTATCAGAAAACTTTGATCATTACCCAATAATTTTTATGGTTTTCATTCATATAATCATTGAATTTCATTTAAATATGCTATAGTTAAGACATAACTAATTCATATATATAAACAAATGTTAACACTGCCGAAGTATTCATTTCGTTCATGAATTTCTTGCCTTTTTAATAGAACACCAGTTTGACAACAATTACAATTTCAATGGCAATTCAAAGTTCAAACAACGGAAGCGAACAAAAGATCAAGTTCAAATCAATTTGTGACAATTTGTATTGCATTTCTTTTTGATTCGTTAAATATATAGAATATATAGTATATATAATTCTTTTAAATATATATATATGTACATATGTACATATATAGATTAATCTGTCTAGTCTATGACGCTGTTATTCTCGAGTTGATGGGGTTTTCCCCTTGATAAAGCATTACTAAAAGACGGAATAATGAAAAGGATTGGGGATATTGTATTATTTATTGACATAATTTCATAAAGATTCTTACAAAGGATAAACAAATGGCTGCATATATAGAAAAATTGTCTTATGAAGCTGATTACGAAAACAAAAACTTTATATGGTCTATTCTAAAGTCCTAACCAATGTTAATTTACCCTTCTTGCAAGGGTATAATAAATACCAAACACTTCATATTGTCCCCATAGATAGATAGATAGATCGCAAATAAATAGACCATATGTATTTATTTAAAAAAGGCTTCATATAGGTGGTCATAACCACCTGCTTTTGATTGCTATGCAATTAAAATGAAATATTATGAAGTAAAGTAATTATTTATTTGTTTAGGCCTTAGACTTATAAATATGTTACATGAGAAGAATAAATATTTATTTCGTTATATAGATATATAAGATTATTAAAATTATATGGGTATAAAAGATTTCAATGAGGTCATATGCCGTGTAAGCCATATTTTGACTATATTTCTATATCGACTCAGCGCTGCCCAATTTAATGTTTTGGGCAATTTAATGTCTAGGCTCAATGAGCAGTATTTTTATACCCTAGCAAAAATGGTTTATGGTATTGGTCAGAAAAAAAAAAACATCTCTGACCATATAAAGAATATATATTCTTGATCAGCATGACGAGATCCATCCATCCGTCCGTCTGGATCACCGCAAAATCCTACTAGACCGTTAAAGCTACACATCGAAAATTTTGCATGTGAGCTTCTATATTCTACAGTGGTTGTATATCTCGAATTGAGCCGTATCGAATCACTATATCTATACTAAATTTGATCCAGATCGAGTGACTATATAATATAGATTTTGGAATCTATGGAGAAACGATCGGTCGAAAACAGTGACTTTTATTAAAACCTTCGTTACTTTTAAAGCAATAAATATTTGTTAAGCTAAGTTAAATATAACTATTAAAAACTTTGACGAATTTGATCAAAACGGGTTAATTATGTTATGTAGCTGTCATATAATAGCATGCTACATGCTTTATCCTAAGATTGTTGGCCGTTCTTTTTCGAATATTAGAATTTTTAAATAAAACATTTTTCCATTTAGATGGCTATTGGTAAGGGAAGAGTAACACAAAAATTTGCAAGGGTTTACCCTCTGCCCCCTTGTTTTTTTCAATCTACTTGTTATTTGACATAATATACATATTGCATGTTTGTAGAAATGTAAGTTGATTTAATAGCAGTCTAAAATAATTACCCTGTTTTTATCTAAAACAACGCAGTTGCGTTAATTGATGACTTTTATGAATAAATCCAACTAGTATTCACTTTCTGTTATTGTTATGGTTGCGCCAAGGTTAATTTCTATTTATATGGTCTAACAATGGAACTATGTACAGATGTTTGTATATATGTAAATTTGGAATTTGACATAATATATAGAAGCAGTTATTGCATAACAATTCTGTTGTATACAAACAAATTAATTAAAAATTCTACAGACACTTGAACTGTATGACGAATAATCACAATACAGTATATTGTGTACATACATATATACATATGTACGTATTCTCTCTGTCAACAATTTAAATTTGAATTGTCATGCCGCAAACGTTGAAATACTATTTTCTAGAGACTAATCGGAACGGACCTATGCTAGGCAATTGGGCGCGTGCGAATTCTTTTTTAGAACTCTGTGATAAGGTTTAGTTCATTTAAAATATTTAACTGACAATGACGTCGTCTAACTAATCATGAGTGTGTACTTTGAATCGAAATTTTATAGTGGTCCCTTTAGTAGCAGTGGAGGTGTGTCCACATAAGCCCTAACCCATAGACTTTAAACATATTCGAAAAGAGATATTTAATGCGCGCCAAAGCTAACTAAATATTTTTGATTGAAAGATTTCAAGTTCTTCTTTAAGTTTAATTGTAATTCTAATCGGCTTTTAGGATTCCTTTACATTCAAAAAATGGTAGCAATATTTCCATGTTTCTGGCATAGAATGTATTAGTATACATCTTGTACCGATATTCGTCTCCTTCGGGGCCAGGATTAGCCATCATTTTGACACTGGCATCCTTGTTTGTGGGTAAGGAGGAGATGGCCAAAACTCCATTAGCTGTTATAGGTCCTAGATAAGGAAAAAAGTCAGTTAAAAATACTTTAATATCCTTTTTTTGTTTTTAGCTTACCCCAATATCCATATTTTAGCATCGTTATGTGTAGTTCCTTTAGTGTTGGTATATGTTTGCCATATTTCAAAATCTTTAGACATTCGACCAAACGTTCGTGATAGATTTGAATAAAACGATCAAACTCTTTGACTTTAATATCGAGGGAGGCGGACGTAACAATCATATACCATAAATCGTTGGCAGGACTGCCCCACTTGCACATTTGCAAATCGACAAAAATAGATCGATCAATTTCTCCGTTCGCTTTGTAGTTGAACATATAATTATTGGACCAACTGTCCCCATGATTCAAGACATTGAACTCATTCTCATCCACTTTGGACACTTTTACCGAAGCGTGGAAGTTTTCCTCGCCGGATAAATATTCTGCTATATATCGCTCGATTTCATCCTTGGGCAAATTCCACGTTCGCATTGCCTTGAAATATTGTTCTTGGCGATGATCATATAGGCGCACAAATATAGGTCGAATCTTCTCCGTAAAGCCGTTTTCTGCATATATTTCATCGAATGGTCCATTTAGTTCAAAATTTCTAGCTGAAGCTGCATGGAATTCGGCCAATTTGTGCAGGACACGACGGATGTGTGGCATATCGAATCCTTTGAGTCGATCTACATTCTGAAAACTTTGACGTTTTAAGTCCTCCAGGACCAGAGTTGTTCTCTCCGGCGTCTCCTCAATGTGCACACATTTTGGAGCAAATTCGATGTTATCCACACCAGCCTCTCTATATAATTTATTGAATTGAGGTATATTCACCTCATACATTTTCTTTTCTTTGGCAAACAAAGTCGCTGTATTGAGAATTTCGGCTGCATCCTTTGACTCAATCATAGTTTTTAGTATATAAGACACTTGCTTCTGACTGCCATCTAATCAAAACGACTGACATGAATACAGTAGATCAAGAAATATTAATTCATTTTTCATGCATACCCTTTAGCAATATATCAGCCACAACTCGAACCATAGTTGATGCATAATTTTCTCCTGGTGCTGTTGCTGCAACAGCGTTAAAAGTCACAATACTCGCAAAATTCAATTCATCTTTTTCAATGATGGGTCGGAAGTAATCTTCATTAATCCACTTGGGTATATTTAAATGTTCATTTGGATTTACGGGCTTATTTAAATTACTTGCAGACGACATTTTCACTGCAAAATAGTTTAATCGAATTGAATTGAGGTAGTGATGAAAGTGTGATAAGTTTTTTTTTTAATAAATAATTTTAATATCACTTACGTATCAATTTAAACTAAAATGATTCTCACTGCAAAGTGCTGACCAACTTTTATGAATAACAAGCAAAAACTGTGGGCTTTATATACACAAGACCACAATTTATATGGTTAATCTACTTCTTCTTTTAAAATGTAAGTATGAGTTTCGTTTTTACTAAAAGTGTTTGGGTAGACAAGAGGCAATGTGTTATCAGCACAAACTTTGTGTGTAGTGACTTGTTTTTTATTTGTCTTTACTACCAAGCAAATAAAATTAAACACTACGAAATCATGTACTAATAAATAATACTAAAAAAATGAAATATTGATATTGTAAAGGGATTCCCTTCATACGTTCTTGTATAGTATTCCCCCTGTGTCATGCGGTATACGTTAAAAGATATTTTTATCGTCAAATTTTAACTGGGCTATGGTAGTTAACCGACAGTGTAGGGTTCAATGATAAGGTTTAGTTTAAATTAATATTCGATTACGAACTGGTAACTCTGATAGAAACCCTATGAAATTAATGACGTCTTCTGAGTAATCATGAGATTGCACTTTAATTAGATATGTATACAGTATCAATGGAGGTGTGTTTATTTGGAAATTAATACGTAGTATACACGACTATTCTGATATCCTGTACATACTTATTTTTTTCTATTAACCGTTTTCCAAAAGTTACATCTCAGCTTTATTGCAATTTAGTATATTTTAGAATGATAGCAAACACTTAAAAGCATTAAACAATTAAATTCAACTCGATTATCTTAAAATTTTATAAATAATAAATCACGATCTTGTGCGAAAATTTTTAGGGTTTTAATACAAGTTAAAAGAATTTCAATAAAAAGTAAAAACATGATCCTTTACAGATTAAGTTGAAAAATTCTATATTTAATTTGAGTACAGGGCATTGGAACTTACTATAAGATTCTAATAACTATGCCAGAGCTGATAATAAAGAAGATTATAAATAAAAAGACTGATATTGTTCTATGCTTGTAAGACACTGCCATTTATAATAGCCATTTTTTCAGCTTTTTTTATAAGAAAGTAAATACAAATTATTTAAACTTGAATTGCTTGTTTTGGAAATTTAAAAAGATAAGGAATTTCCAGGCATATTTAATACTTTATACGTAGCCAAAAGAAAGTTTACATTAATGCCGTGACTATCGATCCTGGCAAAAATCGTTCTTGAATATATTTACGATTGGTGAACATTAAACATTTCATTTTCTAAACAAACTTCTCATCTTTTTTCGTATATCATAAGGTGGTGGAGGAGATTGCTGATAATGAAGATATTTGAGATTGTCCAACAACAATTGATAGAAATAACATTGAACAAGATCATCAAATATAGTCAACTTAATTTCCATTTGAGCCGATGGTAAAATGGTGGCCTTAATCGATGAATTTTGGGTAAATATAGTGATAATATATAGTGTGACATTTCTTCAACTCAAGGGTGATCCAAATTTGACCACCTAATAGTCAATTAAGGCAGTATCTTTGATGGAGACAAAAACGTTTATCTCTTGGAGTATCAGTTTATTGCCTTTGGTGTACACGGCCATCAGTTTGCTAAACTTGCCAAATTTCTCCACATACACAGCAGAAGCAGCATGGAACTGGGCCAACTTCTTGAGGACTTGCTTCAAGCAGACCTCAGTTAAACCCACATCCCTATCAATATTTCCATTGCCTCGGGGCGCCAGGTCCTCAAGCCATACATATTGAACATAAATACAATAATTCAGTCGATAGGCCCGTGGACCAAAAATAGGTGACTTGCCTACTAATTGCCCAAATTTGGTTAAAATATTGTGATACAATTGACTCATGACCTTTGCCAGAAATTTCCTATTGTTCTGTATAGTTTGATCATTCAATTGATCTCTGACCTTAATAGCCAGCAATGTAGGCCGACTCCGAAATTGTATATCATCGACATTGGGCGAAACGGCTAACACCTTGTAACTATTACCAAGGATTTTAGGCACCACATTGTTTACTGATATAGGTGTCACCCATTCTGGGATTTTGAGCAGTGTCATCTTGAACAGCCTTTCGTTTTATATACTATAATATACTACAATAGGAAATAATTCTAATCTACCAAATAATCATAGGATAACAATATCCTATAAAAGTCATTCCTAGACATATTTATAAAAGATTATTAATTTTTTTTTAATGCATTTGAGGCAAATTTATAAAAATTGTTGAACCGTCTTGGCAAATTTTGTTAAATTTCTTCATATATGTAATATACAAATATTTATAGAGATGTTATCACGTTTAAATATACTTTATGATGTGATGTTTTTGTTTTGGTTTTGTTTTTGAATTTTACTGTTGTTTGAAGTTGTAAACATTGCAATTAAATATTCATTTATTCCTCCTGCCGCCCTCCCATGAACGTTGTAGACCAATTATTTACTTCCAGTCGAGTAGTCCGCGATTGTCCAACCATGGTAAAACTTCCGTCATTACTCGAACATATTTGGGATTGGTAAACATGGCGGCCTTCATTTTGGATTCATCATTGATATAGCTCTCCAAATTGGCATTGTTTGTCTTGTCTAACATGACAACGGGTAGAACTTTGGATACCACCATGTAGGCTAATTTGACGAGATAAGATAGGATTGATTGATGATGATCATTATGATTATCATATGGCAAAGCTCATTGACTCACCAGCCAAACCATTACGAAATAGAGCGGCATGCAGATTTTTTAGCTTCGGCAATGGTCGATGGTATTCCAATAATTTCAAATTATTGATTAGGTTATCGAAATAATAACGAATTAGATAATCAAATTTGTTAGTTTTTAAGTCCAATGCAGCCGACGAAAGTATTAAATAGTATAGATCATTGGCCTACAAAAAATTGATATGATAACAATTTACACATTATTTTCTATAGAATATTGCTTCATAATTAGATTTACCGGACTGCCATATTTTCCCACTTGAAAGTCCACAAATAAAGTTTCCTTTATTTTACCAAATGCATCATGCTGGAACATTATATTATTGGACCAACAATCGCCATGGTTCAAGACATTGAAATCTCGGGGATTATATTGTTGATCTTGAAGCAGACGATCTACCAAATAATCATCGCTATCAGCCTGAGAATTGTAAATAGAATGCAATGATTATTTTGATTACAAATACTTTTACAAATTTCATGTCTGTTACCAATTTCATGTAGATTTTTTCAGCATTTTTCCACTTTTTAAGCTGAGTAAGAAACGCACCCGATGCATTGAATTCCTGCAACAATTGACGATTATTCTCACTGAATACTCCCACCGTAAACTCCTCTCCAAATAGTCCATAATGCTCTACATAGCACGCCGAGGCCGCATGGAAGGCAGCCAATTTCTCCAACACGGCCAACATATGCTCCAAATCGAGACCAGTCAAACGATTTTCGTTCTTGAAGTTCTTGCGATGCAAATCTTCCAAAAGTACATAATCCACACCCAAGTCCCGATCCACCTTAAAGGCTTTTGGTGCAAACTGAATGGGTTTGCCAACATTCTCATAAAGTTTCTCAAACTTTGGCAATATCGTATGATACATTTGCTCCTCCTTATCAAAGAGTTTCAATTTTCCCATTATGGCGGCCATAACTTCATTATTATGCTGGGCTTTTAACACAAAAGATATATCCTTGGTAGAATGATCTAAGGCAGAAAAAAGGCATTTACTAAGCTAATATTAATATGTAATATGAATTTAAGTAAATTTACCAAGCAATTCCACTTCTAATACCAGTCGGAGAAAGAGTGAAGAATAGTTCTCACCCTCGGCACTGCCCGATTTCGGAGTTACCGATATAATCCTCTCAAAATCTCCCAACTGTGCACGAACCGCATTCTCCAAGGTAATATTTGGCAACCAACTGGGAAAATTTGCTGTTTCACTCTCACCGTTTGTAGCCGCTGCCATTGTAAATCTGAAAATTTCGACGGTTATTGAACTGAATAATCAGAATAATCAGAATAATCATCATAACATTATAATGATTTGTTTGATTTGATAATGAAATAGTGTTCTTGGAGATAACCAAAACTCAGCAGATTGTTATACATACATCGGCATTATGAAAGTGTTATCAAATCTAGGTGGCACTAATATTTATTTTGGAGCGGCCGCTCTTATAAAATTTAAATTAAACTACATAGAAATTGAACCAATCCTTTTTAATAACCAAGCAAAAAAAAACAAATAAAAAGTTGAAATTTTTAATGGAAAAGTTTTAATTCTTTTACACCCACGAGGTTAGGTTAATTGTATGGCTTTTCCCTAAATTTGTAGTCAGATTTAGGTAGGAAAATAAAGCATTCTACTAATTTCTTAGAAAACCTATTGACCAATTTTAACAAGTTAATAACACTTTAAGTTTAATCTTAATAAATCAATAAAATTGATTAACCAACTCAATATTTAGAGATTTCTAAGAAAACGTCTGGGACAAAATTTGGTAGTTTATTTATTTATTATTTTAGTATGATTCATCTTATAAGATTTATTAACTTTAAGCACTTTAAAATTGTATTTCCCCAAATGAATTAAGCAATATAGGTAATTCAAAACTCTCTAGAATCTTTTTATTTACAACCCTCAAAGATTGGTTTTTAGAGTGTTGAACACAAACTGATTATTTGATTAAGTCATTCCGATTAGCCAAGTTCGGGGAATTTTAAGCTTAATTAGACTATGTTTTCAGTACTTTTTCAACACTTTCACCTAAAGTGGAAAAAGTTTTCTTAATTATTCACATTGTTTCCACCTTATTTAACTCATAATTGGGTTTTTTATTTTATTTTGTATTTTTTGCGACTCTTATAGATTAGTTCATTATCACAAATTGAAACACCATTAAACGATATTGAAAAGAAGCAAAAAGAAATCTAATTATACAAATGGAAGATAAACCAATTATACATCAAGTCACATGCCAATTATGATTTTACACACTTAAAATTGTTATATAAAGAAATAAAAAAACCTTTGTTTCACCAAAAAGGTGCTAAATTAAATAACTTTTCGTAAGACTTCTTACACCTTTCTAGCTAGACTGATTGACATTTATAAACACTTTTCTGTACACAGCAAAATATTGTGGCAAACCTTTTTCCTTAATTGGCCAAAAGTTCTGTTCTGATTTCGTTTTCAATTTTTAGTGAACTGATAAGTTGATATTTCGTTTTGGCTGCTGCTTCTGCTGCAGTCCCGATCTCAACGGCCGATTTCAATTGAATAAGACTGCGACAGTTTGGAAATTATAAGAAGCCCTATTTGGCATTAGAAATTTCTTATCGGTTTAACCATGTACACACACACACACACACACACAGACTCACACTCACACACCTCATGCATTCTCAATTATAGAGAGTTTTATTTGTAAGTCAATTCGCCAAAACCGGGCAAAAAGCGTCACTCTAATACCAAGACCATGTTAAAATCTTCGATTGTGTGTGAGAATGATGTCTAAATAAACATTTGATATGAGAACGCTGTGTATTGTTTGATTGATAAGACGTGGTGGATTGCGATTGACTTTACTTTTTCATGTTCCTTTATCACAAGTTTCTCTTTGGTATGGCTGTTCGTTCTAATTATTCAATGATATGTTATTAATTGTCATAGCTTTTGAAGTGGCAGTGATTCAATGCGGCATGTGATGAGGAATCTTTTGCACGTTGCAGATAAAAATAAGTGACACATTTGATATTTTCCACAGTTTTTTCTATTGCCCAAAGGTCGTTTAACTTTATAAGAAAAACCCGAAATCCCAAAAGGTATGCTATAGAAAAATCAACACTCCAAATTGTTTCCTTATCTAATCTTGCGTGTCCCATGTTGGCATCGACGGGTTAGTTTCAGTCATTAAATGTAAATTTGCTAAATATCAAATGTATTTTATTATTTAATTATTATTCCAACGCACCGCGATATTGCAGCCAAGGTAATAATATTTCCATATGCTTGCGATATCTAGGATTTGTATAGATAGACTTCTTAAAATTAGATTTACGTTCCGTGTCGTCCTCAAAGAAGCTTTCAAAATTTGCATTCGGGTCGGAATCCAATAGTACCACGCCCATCACATTCAAAATGGCAAACAATCCTAAATAAATAAAAATATAAAAACTTAAGTTGCGAATGGGACATTGTTGATTCTCTTCCACTTACCCCAACCGCCATATTTGTACAGGCAATGATGAATGCTCTTAAGGGTGGGCAAAGTTTTTGTATACTTTAATAAAGTGAGTTGCTTTACCAATTCTTTGTGATAAAATGAAATGAAATATTCAAATTTACTAATCTTAATATCCAATTCTATTGATGACAGCAAAAAATACAAAAGATCCTATAAGTGTATTTAAAAAAATAATTAATTTCTAGTTTATATAAATTTTAATTTAGATATTACCTGCGCAACTGAACCCCATTTGGGTATCTGATGATCGACAAAATAGGTATTTATTATTTCATTCTTTTCATTGTATTGAAACATTATATTATTGGACCAAGCATTACCATGATTCAAGGCATTGAATTCATCTTCATGAGGCTCTCTCATTTCCATGACCAATTCCAACAATTTTGGGGTGATATTTTGCTAGAAAAAGAAATCAAATGTATCAAATGACTAGTCAATAATTATTTAGTTCTTCTTACCAATTCGTTTAAATATTGCTCATGACCTTCATACAGATGTATATAATTAAGTAAATTCTGGAGATTTCTACTGCACAGCATTTGTAGGACATCTGGGTCCCGAAAGAAGCCCCTGGTGAATTTATCATCATACGATCCTTTCGAGGCAACACGTACTGCAGATGCGGCATGCCATTGGGCCAATTTAAGTAGAACACTCTCGGTGTGAGCTTGGTCCAGACCTTTCAGACGATCAACATTTTTAAAGCCACGTGGCCTCAGATCCTCAAGCAGTACATAATTGTCCTTAATATTAATTTCATAGCTTTCAGCTCCAAATTTAATACTATGGCCCGCATTTCGATACAATTCCTCCAATTCGGGAACCACTTTGGAATACATGCCGCGTTCTATATCAAAAAAATTATAACTTGCTAGCAATTTTTCATACATTTCCGTTTCATGGGGAGCTTTCAGCATAAAAGCCTTGGTGATCTGTGTTTCATCATTAAGTTCCACATCAAATTCAATCCTAAACATAATAGTGGCATAATTTTCACCAGCAGCTGCCCCAGCACTAGCTCTCAAGGACTTTGTTGACTTGTAGCCATTCACTTGTTTCCTTAACAATTCCTCAAAAACTTCTTTCTTAATCCAGTCGGGTAATTTTTTATGATTTTTAGTTATCACTACATCCTGTGTCTGTGGCGGCATATTGAGAGAAAAATAGAAACTTTCCAACTCCGAATCTGGCCAAGATCTACTGAACACTGTGATTATAGTAGAAACTGACTACGCTTTTAAGGTGAATCTACTTGTTATATGATTTATTGATAGCACTGGATGTTGGACTGTTAAGATCCAGATTATAACTTTATATGCATTTGTTGTCATTTCCATAGGTAGGTCTAGGTGGGAGGTGGTTTTGTTATTCTCAATTCTAGATAACATTATCTATGAATATAAGAGCAATTGAGATTTTCAGGAATGATGAAGCGTATTTTAAAATGTTTGCACAGTATTTGGCTTCTAGTTGAATACAAAACAATAGACACTAGACAAATTCATGAATTATGCAATCGGTTCGTATTGCTAAATACATATAGGACAATGTTACTCAATATCTTATTCAGTTAGTATATAGTTATATAATGGCAATGATTTATGATAGCATACCTAACTAAAATTTGATCACCCTGAGCCAACTACTTTTAGCCCGATCAAGGTAAGTATAATTTCCCCAATTTAAATATCCCGCGAATCCGCCACTGGTCATAACTCTTTAAAGCTTTTAATCAAATTTTTTTTGGCCAAGTTATGAAGATAGATCGTTGTGGCTCTCTTCCGCAAAAACTCTTTATTCTCTTTGCCTAGCTCTTAAAAGCTTTGGTTCAAAGCAATTATATTTATTGGTGTTAAACCACCATTCTGTTTTGATTCCCTATTCTTTATTTATGCCCATATATGGAAGACGCTCAATTAGATAGAGTTTAGTTTGTTAATACAAACAAACAAAATTTAAAGAAAAAAACTAACTAAACTGCCTTATCATTTTTACTTTACTGGCTTATTGATTACTCATTAACCATTTATTTTTTCCGTGCAATAACAAAACTTTTTTAGACCACATGCTAAATTTGTTTTATTAAAAATATCAATGCATAGTGATAACGATATCAGTTAACGAGAAAGTGTACAACAAATGTTTTAAGTGCCTGTTCATATCGATTTATATATAAGTTCTCCCGTATTAGCTGGACTCCAATGCCCCACGGTTATGTAACCAGGGCAGGACGACTTGAATGTGTTTGCGATAACGAGCATTCGAAAACATTAAAGTTCTGAAATCGGTGCCTTCTTCCGTATCGCCGAGGAAATTTTCAAAACTGGCCGATTCTGTGGGATCTACGAGAACAGCTGCCATAACTCCTGTAGCCGTGCAGTAACCTTTAAAAATTATACAATTATGTTTTTGGTTCGGTAAATCCCCTACAACCAAATCTATATCTGTAATTAGCCCAACTTACCCCAAAAACCATATTTAAAGAGCGACAAATGTACATCGCGTAACGTTGGCAATGGTTTTGAATACTTCAAAAGCTTTAGATGCTCCACCAGATTATCATGATAAAATTTAATATATTGATCAAATTTGCTTAGTTTATCTTCCAACTTGGTGGAGGAGATTAGAAAGTAAAGCAAATCCTGAGCTACTGTCCCCCATCTGGGCATTTGATAATCGACTAGATAGACCTCTTTGATCTTGCCAAATGCATCGTATTGAAACATAATATTATTTGACCAACAATCGCCATGGTTGAGCACATTCAACTCCAGAGGTTCAAGTTTAGCCATTTTGTATATTTCGTCGGTAATTTTCGGTTGAAGAATTTTCTAAAATAGAGGACGAAATGTATGAATAAAGGAGTGTAGTAATATTACTATCTTATCCACTTACAACATCCTCCAAGTAGGTTTCGTTGCCCTCGTAGGTGGCACAACATTTTAGGAATATTTGCGACAATGACTTGTTCATTTCAGCCAACATTTGACGATTTTCCTCCTTGAAGAAACCCGTGGTCAAACTTTCTTCATATGGGCCCTTGGTTACCACCCGAACTATAGAAGCTGCATGCCATTGGGATAATTTCCGTAGAACTCTTTCGGTATGCTGCTGATCCAATCCCTCCAAACGGTTGGCATTTTTAAAACCTTGCGGACGCAGATCCTCCAATAAGACATAGTCTGTCTTGGCATTCTTTAGATCATAGCTTTGGGCTCCGAATTTCACATTAACACCATTATTTTTGTACAGTTCCTCCAATTCTGGGACAATTTTGTTGTACGCATTACGCTCTATATCAAAAATATTGGTTGTCTCCATTATTTTCTGAAACACTTCCGTTTGATGGGGCAGTTTTAGCATGTACGATACGGACTTGCTTTTGCCATCTGAATAGCAGAACATTATAGTCAATTATATTTGCATTCAGTGAGATCATTTTTTAATATATACGTACCTTCCAATTCGACTTCGATTTCCACACGTAACATAATGGTGGCATAATTTTCACCTGCCGCTGATCCCATAACAGGTTTGAAACTCTTCACTTTCTTGTAGCCCTTGACAGTGGACTTGAGCACATCTTCAAATAGATTAGCCTTTATCCAATCGGGAATTTTACTCGGTGCTTGTTCTGCGGTCTCTGCCATTATTATTAAGTAGAATTTTTCCGTCCGTTGTCTAAGCTAGCTGGGAAATAACTAAAAATTCTACTGCAATGCAAGCTTTATATATTGAAATAAGTGAATATGTATTTACTATCTACACTGTTAGAAATTCTCACCAACAATGGTAATGATCGTCAACATATTGGTAAACATAACAAACAGGTTGATTGTTGAAAGCTCTTTAAAAATTTCTCTGCGCTCTCTATATACGTATATATACATGATCATGACTTTTTTTTGAGTGGCCTAAAATTTGAAAGCTTTTGTCAGTCTGTTGTATGGCATATATTTTGTTTGTAAACTATTTTTATATTGTATTCATGATAAGATAATTTAATTTTGATTTTTAAGATAAGCATTAATTATTGTGAAAAACTATCTCAAGTAATGCATTGTTTTGTATTGGGTATCAATCTTTTAATTGATATCATAAATAATATGTTTGGTGAGAATCCGGTCGTCCAACTTTCAAGTATCACCTCTGAATAGAATAAAGAATTAAATACTATAAGTAAATTCAAATAAAAGATATGCCAGATTCTTTTATTTGTATGTTATATGCTAATATATTATATGCTGTGAAACTTCTTTTTAAAAGGACAATTCCTTAATAGTTTTAGTTTAAATTCTTTTATTTTTGCCATCGATAATTTTTATTCTATCGATTACGTAAACCTCTAATGAATTTAATTGGGTAACACAATACTTCAGTCTTCTCTTTTTGTTTTATAATAGGGCAATCTACTTCAGCACATTGTCAATATTTGGACAGTGCAAGGCGCCGCGATTAAGTAGCCAAGGTAGTACAATCTTGACGTGTTCTTTATACTGCTTTCCGGCATATAATTGAGCACGGAATTTCTCTCCCTCTGGGGATTCAGCCAATAGATTGTCAAAATCAGCACCGGCGGCGTCTTCAAGATTTGCTCCAGCCATAACGCCCAAAGTTACATTAAAACCTGTAAGAAAATAAAAGCCCAATGAGTAAATTCTTCTTGGCTTTAAATGTTTACGGACTTACCCCATACACCGTATTTTAAGAGTTGTGTATGTATTTCAATTAAAGTTGGAAACTTTTTAGAATATTTTAAAAGCTGCAAGTGTTCGATCAACTGATCATGATAGTATTTAACAAAGTAATCGAATTCCTTTATTTTGATTTCCACTCTGGGCGATGATATTAGAAAATATAGCAAATCAAGAGCCACATTTCCATATTTACACAACTGATAATCAACCAGATATGTATCCAGAAGTTGATTTTTATCATCATATTGAAACATTATATTACTCAGCCAGCAGTCATTGTGATTAAGGACATTAAACTCATTGGGATCCACTTGGCCAACTTGCCAAACATGTTGCATAATGTGTTCTTCCATGTTTTTCTAAAATAAATTAGTAAATTAAATGGGAAACCCTTTGTTTCAGCCATAACTATTTATACTCACCACCGCCTCATAGTAAGCCTCATGTCCTTCAATTGTTTCATAAGATTTTAGTATATACTTAATCGCGCCCTCCGACAGCCTTTTTAGAAGAGCTTTACCTTCCTCTGTGAATAGTCCTTTATTCAAGTGTTCAGGGTAAGGACCTTTGATGGCTACTCGAGTTGCCGAAGCGGCATGCCATTGGGCCAACTTCTTAAGGACTCCCAGTGTGTGCTCTTTGTTCAGCCCCGCCAATCGATCTGTTGGTCGAAAACCCTTGGCTTTCAAATCTTCGAGTACAATGTGATCCTCCTTAGTGTCGAGCTTATAGCATTTGGCACCAAACTCAACATCAAGTCCAGCCTTTTTATACATATCCTTGAACTCCTGCACAACATTTGTGAACATATCCCGTTCAGTATCAAATATATTAAACTCACTATTGCCAAAAGTCTCTCCATATTCTGCTGACTTGCGTGCAGTTTTTAACATATAGGAAATACTTTTGGTGGTATTATCTACAAAGATAATGGTTTGTTTTAAAACAGAGATTAAGTTAAGGACAAGTGCACCCACCTGTTAATTCAACATCTAGTTCAACTCTTAGCATTATGGTGACATAATTATCACCCGGTCGTGTGCCGGGACTCACTTTAAATTGTAATAATTTCTTATAATTCTTAACAGTGTCCTTAAGAATTTGTTCAAAAAGTTCTGGCTTAACCCAGTCAGGGACTATTGGACCCTTCGATGAATTATTTTCTGATGGCATTTTTCGGCGAGCTCAACAGTGGATCGAGTTGCGGTAAAACTAAACCAAAAACTTGTAATGATTGTGTTTATATACTGCCTATCAGAGCTTTGGCATAGCCTCTTAAGAGCCAATTACATTTTGTGGTGAAATTTGTGATATTAACGACGGGCTCTGAAAACCTTAATTCTTCAAATATTCTAGATACTGTATATAGTAGAGATAGTTCCAATCAAATAAACCATTATAATGTTTTTATTATTCGTTGTGATAAGTAAAGCTTTGTTGAAAGCTTTTCCGGGTTTCTATTTAGATTGAGGGGGAGGAATTCATTGAGAATTGAGATGCTACGCTCAAAAGCTTTTTTCATGGCCAAATCAGTTTGTTGACACCAAGTTTTCTTTTTTGTTTTGATCCCAATTTCTTGTTTACTCACGTGACCAGCAGCCATTAAAGCCAGATAGCCTTGATATCGATAGTAAACTGACCGACTATCTGGCATACAGGGCGGATAAGTAACGAAAGCTTGATTTTGTAGAAAGAAATAAAAAATACTTTCAAATCTTTTTTTATTTGTCCACACGAACTATTAAAAAAAGTTTCATCTATTCAAACCGTTCGTTGTATAATTAACCCATTATATAAAAATAATTGTTTATAATACTCAGCTCTTTGGTTACGTGATCTGCATTTTTATCTTATATAAGATCTTGCAATAAGCCAAGGTAATATTAGCTTTATTTGTTCCACATAACCAGGCGAGAGGAAAGTTTTACGCTTGAATGCCACAGCCTCCTCCGATTCACCCATAAAGTTGCCAATATGGGAATCAACATCGGCTGGCAGCAAAATAATGGGAAGCATCCGTTGAGCGCAAACAAATGCTGACGAATAGACAATTTAATAGATAATTTAAAAAGAATCGAGCCATCTCAATTTATATACGTACCCCAGAGACTATTTTCAAAGAGATTCTGTTGTAATTGCTGTAAAGTTGGAACATTTCGATTGTAATGCAGTAAAACGAGATGTTTGCTAAGTTCTTGATGGTAAAACTCCACAAAGTAATCAAATTTACTTAGTTTTATATCAAGTCGAGGTGAAGTCATCAACAAGCATAACAAATCTTGAGCGGGTGTTCCATATTTTGGTAGCTGATAATCCACAAAACAAACGTCCAATATTTCATTTGATTCCTGGTAGAACTTGAACATGAAATTATTACACCAGAAGTCGCCATGATTGAGTACATTAAATTCAGCCGGATTGATTCGTCCAAAATCCATATATAGATCGGTGAGGCGTGCCATATAGTTACTCTAAACAAAACTCATTTTCAATTCAATTAATTTTAATGAAGAGTATAGTTATACTCACTATTAAAATTTGTTCACCCGGATGTAAGCCATATGCCTGATGCATACACTCCAGGAAGGGCACACAAAACCCTATGTTCATTCCATCAATAAATTTAATATGTTCCTCCGAAAAGTAGCTTACGTTGTAACCCTCTTCGTAATCACCAATTTGGCTAACTCTTACAGCCGACGCCGCATGCCATTGAGCCAATTTTTTCAGAACCGCCTCCATCTCCTTTTCATTCAGTCCCAAAGTGCGATCCACGTTTTTATATCCACTCGCACGTAAATCCTCCATCAATAGATAATCACATTTGGGCAAACTCTCCTTGTCCGCAAATTTATAATGAAGGGGCTTGAATTTAACCAAAAGTGAAGTGTTTTGAACATAGATACTCTCCAATTCGGGCACCAGACGATCATACATATCCAATTCAGAGACGAATAAGTCGTGAAACTCATGGTCGTTGCCGCAATCATTGACAAGGGGTATCTTCAATATATAATTTACGTCTTTCCTTGTTTCATCTAACGGAAGCAAAACAGTAGAAAATACTTTAACATACGCTTTAATATTTAAATACATTCGCACCTTTCATTTGCATTCCAATTTGTATGCGAAGTACAATTGTTAGATAGTTCTCCCCCATGCTGATGGCGGCTTTGGATGTAAATTTCTCAATCGCGTGAAGATTGGAATAATGCTCTTTGATTAGACCTTGAAAAAGTTGTTGATTAACCCAGTCGGGTATTGCCGGTGACTGCGGTGTACTCATCTTTAATTTGAGTTGCAATGCGACACGATGCCAACCCGTCGACAACTAATTGTTGACTGATCTGTTGTCTCTTGCCTCGCTTTTGAGAACGTGGAATTTCATTGAAGTGGCTTGATTCGAAATAAGCTTCAATATTGTTAAGAATCTCTTTAATCCAAGCATTGTTATGATTTAATATAAATAATTTTATTTTCTTTTTGAATGAAAAATTCTTTAAGATTTAGACATTCGTTTTCGCGTCGTGTATACTTGTTTATTTAAGCAATGTTAAAAGCTCGCTCTCCCTCATTTTATCTCTCTCTCTCTCTCTGTATATGTATATATATATTTTACTTTAAAGTAAAAAATTTCATATGCATTTAAAAATGCATGTGCAAACTTTTACCCTGTTAAGTTTAGAAAAATATAGCTACAGAAACGATTGAACAACAGTGCGAATGAGTAACGAGGGTTATTATTAGGGCGTTATTTCTATTATTATTTTAACATTTTTGTTGGAAAAACGTCAAGGCATATTTGAATATTATAATACATTGTTAGTGGAAGTATATTTTTATAAGGTTTCAATTAGTTGTTGTTGTTTTCTTTTTATTTAACATATCTATTAACTTTTGGTTGCAAAAATTTGACGTATTAAACCAAATTTCTATCTTATGTAAGATTTTTCAATTAGCCAAGGTAATATCAGCTTCATTTGTTCCACATTTCCAGGTAAAAGGTAACGTTGATGGTTGTGTGATAGATTATCGTCTGAATCATCTGAATTATTTTCTATGAGAAAGACAAACTTGACGATGCTGGAAAATGCTGCAATAAATCTATAAAGTCTACCATATTGAATTATTTAAATTATTATTAACTTTGCATACCAAGGAAACTATGTTGAAATAGAATCTCTTGCAATTGCTGTAATGTTGGGCAGTTTCGATTGTAATCGAGTAAAACAAGATGTTTGGTAAGTTCTTGATGGTATAACTCCACAAAGTAATCAAATTTACTCAGTTTTATATCAAGTTGAGGACAAGTCATCAGCAAGCAAAACAAATCTTCAGCGGGTGTTTCATATGTTGATAGCTGATAATCCACAAAGCAAACGTCTAAGATCGCGTTTGATTCCTCTTGGACCTTGAACATAATATTATTACACCAAAGATCACCATGATTAAGCACGAAAAACCCATCCGGGACGGTAGGCCAGTTCTTAAAGATGTCGCTTAGACGATTCACATAATTTCTCTAAAAGTATTTTTGTTTTTTAAATTTTGTTTATCAAAATGAGTTATTGATTATAATCACTATTAATATTTCTTCTTGCGGGTCTAAATTATATAACGGCAGGCAAGCCAAGACGGGCACAGTATATATTTCATTTCTATCGTCAGTAGATTCAGCTGACCTTGTGTCGTCAGATAAGCTTTCTTCGTAATCACCAAATTGGCTAACTCTTACAATCGACGCTGCATGCCATTGGGCCAACTTTTTTAGAGCCGCCTCCATTTGTCTTTGATCCAAACCCACAGTACGATCCATGTTTTTATATCCTTTTGCAACTAAATCCTCCATCAGTAGATAATCGCATTTAGGCATAATTTCTTTGTCCGTAAACTTAAAATGACACGGCTTAAATTTTATTATAAGTGAAGTATTCTTAGCATAAATGCTCTCTAATTCGTGCAGCAGACGATCATACATATTTAGCTCAGTAACGAATAATTTATGATTGTAGTCCTCATCATACTCTTTGTCAAGAGGAATCTTTAATATATAATTTACCTCCTCTTTTGTGTCATCTGCAGAAAAACAAATTCTGCATAATGCACCAATTAGTAGAAAGTATCCCCTTACCTTTCATTTGAATTGATATTTGTATGCGAAGTACTGTGGATAAGAAGTTCTCCCCGCAACCGACGGCGGGCTTGACTACAAATTTTTCTATCGAGTAAAAATTGGAGTAATACTCTTTGATTAGTCCCTGAAACAGTTGTTGATTAACCCAGTCGGGTATTGGCGGTGATATTGTATTCATCTTTAAATAGATTTGCGATTTGACACGATGTAAGCCTTCCAAAACTTAGTTGTTGACTGATCAGTGATGTCTCAGCAACGATCTGAATAGGTACATGCAATGACGATACAACTGACTCATTTATTAGTTAATACTTAACATTTTTTTGCACTTTTTAAACAACATGTATAACATTTTTTATACCCAAACTAATCAATGTTGAATTACCAATGACTCGTGTATACTCTTTATATTGGAAGAGTATTAAAAGCTAGATCACTTTTTCTCTTGATCATGAGGTAATTCTATATGCCTTTTTTCTTGTGATTATAAAGTAAATTGAATACCATACACACATGTGTGTTTACCTATACCCTGTTATAACCAAGAAAAGATATTTGTCTTTTTTAAGGTACTTCAAATCCCGACTTTTTCACAAAAATGAAATGTTATAAATCTTGTCACTTATTGCTTATTTTTATAGGTTTAGGGCTTTTTTATGTTTGTTTTTAATATCACATAGTTTGTATCTTTATTGATGAGTAATGCTTTTTATCGTATATAGGATCGTTCAATTAGCCATGGTAATATCAACTTTACGTGTTCAACATAATTAGGAAACAGGAAGCCATGCCTCCTGATCTTTATATCATTGTCGGATTCATCCCCAGAGTAATCAATATCCGAATCATAATCACGAGGCCACAAAACAGTGGGAAGGTAATGCTGAATGCCTGCAAATGCTAAAAATAGGCAAATAGATAATTACTTTAATTAATTTTAAAAGTAAAAATCGACTTTATATTTACCCCAGACACTGTTTCGAAAAAGATTCTGTTGTAATTGCTGTAATGTTGGAACATTTCGATTGTAATGCAGTAAAACAAGATGTTTGGTAAGTTCTTGATGGTAAAACTCCACAAAGTAATCAAATTTACTTAGTTTTATATCAAGTCGAGGTGAAGTCATCAACAAACATAACAAATCTTGAGCGGGTGTTCCATATTGTGGTAGCTGAAAGTCCACGAAGCATACATCTAATATTTCATTTGATTCCTCATGGATCTTGAACATGAAATTATTACACCAAAAATCGCCATGATTGAGTACATTGAACTCATCCTGTTTAATGCGGCCTGTGTCCATAAATAGATCGTGAAGCCGAGAAACATAATCTTTCTGCAAAAGATTTATTTTATAATTTATTGACCTTTGTTTCTATATGTTACACTTACCACTAAAGCTTGTTTTTCTGGTTCCAAGTCATAGGCCATCTGCATGCACTCTAAGAAATCCACTAAATGACTTTGAATCGTGCAATCAACAGACTCTACGATTTTCGATTGATACGTCTCTTCGTAATCACCAATTTGGCCAACTCTTACAGCCGACGCTGCATGCCATTGGGCCAATTTTTTTAGGACCGCCTCCATTAGTCGTTGATCCAATCCCACAGTACGATCCATGTTCTTATATCCATTTGCAACTAGATCCTCCATCAATAAATAATCGCATTTGGGCATAATTTCTTTGTCTGTAAATTTAAAATGACGTGGCTTAAACTTCACTAAGAGTGAAGTATTTTTAGCATAGATACTCTCCAATTCGGGCACCAGGCGATCATACATATCCGATTCGGACACAAAGTAGTCGTGAAGCTCATGGTCATCACCACAATTGCTATCAAAAGGAATCTTTAATATGTAATTTGCGTCTTCCTTTCTTTTATCTAACGAAAAACAAGATAAACAGTTGCACTTAAAAAATTAAAAACCTATGGAGAAATTGTACGACCTTTCATTTGAATTTGTATTTCTATGCGAAGAACAATGGATCCAAAGTTCTCTCGCCAACCGACGGCTTCTTCGATTGTCCATTGTTCTATTGAGTCAAAGTTGGAATAATGCTCTTTAAGTAATCCCTGAAAAAGTTCCTTATTGACCCAGTCGTATTCTGTCAGTGTTGTTGTAGACATATTTAAATAGGGTTCAGTTGTTGATACGATGTAAACGCTTTAAAATTTAAGTGATGACTGTTCCCTTATGTCTCACCAGATATCTGAGCACGTGCAATTCAATTTAATCGACTCAACTTACTGTTTGCCCTATAATATTTAATAAATCATATAGTTTTATATTAAGAAATTTCTATATTATCTACGGATTTTAGTAGATTTATTAAAGAATAATATTCTTTATATCTTATTTTATAGACTAATTTTAAAGATTAATATTCCTAATACCTTAATTTACTCTTTATTTATGTCTATGTCACATGTTTAGCAATGTGAAAATGCATCTTAACTTTTAATTATATATCTGTATATGAATATTTGGGCATATTTTAAAAAGAGAGAATACAAATCTATTACCCATAGGACAAGGGTGTTAACCCTGAAACGTGTATACCCTTTCGTGTAAGTAGTATTAAAAGCTCGCTCGCTCGCTCTCTCTCTCTCTCTCTGTTTTGCTCTCTCACTCTTTGGTTGGGAATGATGTCATTACATGTGCATTGGTCACTCTTAAGGTAAATTTAATGCTATATGTGCATACCCATACCCTGAATATAAAACTGAATTGATAATTCTTGGACAAGTTAACAAACACTTGCCTAACGCTTATCGCTGTGCATATAGACATGACGTCTCAGTTTATCGGGCCGAGCGAAATGTTTGTCACAGAAAGTACATTTATAAGGACGTTCGCCTGTGTGTTTTCTTCTGTGCACTTTAAGTTCATAATGAACCGTGAAACGCATATCACAGAGATCACATTTGAAAGGTTTCTCTCCCATGTGGCGTCGCATATGAATACTTAATTTATTGGGAGTAAGCGATTCCAGGCCGCAGAGCGAACACAGATATTTCTTGCCTGGATTCTTTTTAGCCACATGCATGTCTCTAATGTGCTTATCCAAGCTGGGCTGAACAACAAAAGAGCGCCAACAGTGCGGACATTGGTATCTGAAGCGTCTTTTTCGACGAATGGAAGAACTTGGCAATTGTTGATCATAGCTGCTTGTTTTTTGTTTTGGATGCTGACTGGACAGGTGCTTGTCGAGATTCTCTTGCCACATAAATCGATAACCGCAATGCGTGCAAATAAACTTCTTCTCTTTGTTTTGGCATTGAGTCAGTTCATGATGCTTCAACATGAGCTGGAAATGAGATACAGACATTAGCGATTTGTAGACTGAATGCATTTATTGAAACTTTTACCTTATTGACAGTTTTATATATACACTGATCGCATGCGTGTGGCAGTTTATCAAACGTATGTAACGAGTATTGATGTTCACTCATTTCACGTCTGCGTGGGAATTTCATTTGGCAGAGATCACATGTGTAGGAGCTCTTTGTATGGCCATCATCATCGTCGCTATCATCTGTATCATCCAGTTGCAATTCAAATCCAGCTTCAGTACTGATCATATAACTGGAAATCTGATTTCCGTGTTCCAACATGGCCATGTGACCACGCAAGTCCGCAATGCTAACAAATTTAATATCACAGAGTTTGCATTGAATGTTCTTTGGCCCTAAAGGTTTTGCTGCATCAGCCAACAATGTCTCGGCCAGGGGTAAATCTTGCCCACTGAAGCCATGGCGTTGTAGATGCTTATGAAGGAGTGCTGGGCGGTAGAAAACCCGAGTGCACCAACGGCAAGCTATAAGTTGACTCTTTCCATCTGCATGCATCATTAATTTATGCCTCGTCACAGAACTTTTGTCCTGAAAACTACGCTGACATTGATCGCAGGGATAATTTTCTTGCTGCAATGAAAATAACATATGTATATATAATTAAAAGGTCTTTAAGGATTACACACACATCGTACCTTATCTTTATGATCCGCCAAGTGCGAACGCAAATTCTTACGCCAAAAGAAACGCTGTGGACATTTGTCGCATTGAAATCGTTTTAAAGTATTATTACATAGCTGACTAGTATGATGTTCTAGAAGTTTTTCGCTCAAGAAGCGCGAGTCGCAGCGCTGACAGACATGGGGAGCCTCCAGCCATGTGTGACATTGCCTATGATGCTCATGAAGCTGATACTTGCGAGGCCATACAGCCGTCTGGTTAGAGGTATTACACAATTCACATGCATAACTGCGCCGTATGATCACCTGGGCATCGGCGTCACCTCCATCGCTATCCGTATCGGAGCTATCTAGACTCAACTCGTAGCGTGCCTCATTGGTAATAGAGTAGTAACGACCATATAATCCCATGTTCAGATCCTTAAAAATGCGTCGCTTAAGACCCTCCGATGTCGATTCAACAGCTGTCTTGAAGAAGCCCTCAGCTATACGTTCAATAGGCTCGCCGTGAGCCTCAAAATCAAAGTCTTCTGGGTGGTATTTTAGATGATAGCGCAGTTCACCCAGTTTGGCAAAACGACGTAAACAGATCATGCATTTAATTTCCTTGGAGCCATTCGGTTGACAACGAAGGGGGTCGAAATCCTGAACACGTCGATTGATACGAGAAGTCTTTAAAGAAACATTCATGCTAGCAGAGTTGGATGTGGATGCCTGGATTTGATCATCGCCATCGTCCGAATCCCTGGAGTTTTCTGTATGTTCCTTATGCTTGTGCTTGATTAGACTAACAATGTATTTATAGGATTTGTCACATTGATCGCATTTGTAGTAATTATCAGAACTGGAACTGCCATCTTCATCCGAGATTCTAAAAAGCGAAATATCAGCATATAATTTAAATTAATTTTCCAAAGGAGAAACTCACTCCACTGTTTTGATAAGACTATGCACCAACAAGTCAGTATTCAGTTTGGCCCTCTGCTGAGTGGCTGCAGTTGTCGATGCCCCTTGCCCTCGACTCGAGGGCATTTGATGGACTCCATGAACCTTTTGCTTATGCTGGACCATAAGCATGACATACTTGTAGGAGTTCTCACACTGATCACATTTATAATAGTTGTCATCCTCGTTTTCAGTTATTTCCTCTCGATTTATCGCCAGTTTCCTTACAGTTTTTTTAATCTCCTGGTCGGTATTATGTACCGTTTGCTTGTGCCGGTAGAGATTTGTGATATATTTAAAGGTTTTACTACATTGATTGCATTTATGCTTCTTCAAATTAGTCAAAGCCCGAGACGTGGTCCTGTCGGATCGCTGCTTTAGCGGAACATCGTCTTCATCGTCATCAACGTCATCATGATCATCTACACTGGCATTGTCGGCATCGTTATTGTCGTCGTAGGTCATGCTTAAATCAGATATGCAACGTTTTTCTACGCCTATACGCACTAGAGGATCGGGAACAGAGGATGGAATTGCAGTAGGTACAGTTGGTTCGACATCTTCCATTTTAATGGTAACCCCTTCAATCTCCATTAAATGTATGGGAGTCTCACGTAAACAGATAGGATCATCGGCCATTTTTCCCAACCACATTTCATGTGTTCTCTTGGCCTTGGACACAAAATCGTGGGAATGCTGCAATTTATGGGCACAATTGCGGCATATCCAGGACGTTAACTTCTCCATCTGGACAGCGGTAACCTGTAATCACAGTTAATTAGATAAACCGTTCCTATTGGAGAACCAATTTGTACCTCAATTTTGGTCAAATCGAATAGCAATTGACTGAACGTTTTTCCTGCATATTTCTCATTGCCCACAGGAGCCTCCATCCAAAATCGTCCATCAGGGCCAGCGCAGACTCGGCAAATCTTTGTCATTATTTACAACTGCGAAAATAAAAATACCCAAATTCTTTAATGCAGTTTTAATTCAACGAGGAACCCCGAAAAGAATATAACCGTTTTTTTCCTGATCAAACAAACCTTTAAATAAGTATTTTAAATCTCTAGATTTCTCTATTTAGTTGTCTCCACTGGTCATGTTTTTTAATTGTTCCATTTTTTTGCATTCAAACAGCGAAATTAAGAGGATCTTTATTTTCCAATTGGTACCAAAACAAAAGTGCAAAATTTTTCATACGGAGTATATATATACTCTACAAATGCAAATAAAAACGTTCCACTTCTACTGTTTCGTACAAACAGCTGTTGAGCTGCCAGTGGTGGTGGTTAAGCTGGGAATTAATCGATAGTGCAGTCAATCGTTATCGGTATTATCCGGTAGTGTTTCGTTTGCCAACACTAGAAAACTGCCCGTCACTAGACAAAAAACGCGTGAGTAAACGCGCGAAGCGTTTTAAAACGCGTGAGTAAAACGCGTGAGGGGCAAAAAGTTACGGCGAAATGTTACAATTTTACAGCGATTATTACGGCTCGGGCGAATTCGAATTGTTTTTGTTTTTTTGTTGTTTTTTTCTTACAAGAAAAATTCCTGAAAAATTGTCGATTTTGGATGAATTGAAATTAAAATAAAATGTTGCCCTCGGATATTTGCCGTACCTGTGCCACACAGAATAACAATTTATTGCCGCTTGCCTCCTGCTCGGAGAAGCTACAGGAATTAACACAAATTGTAAGTCAAGTGAAAATTATAACTAGCCCCCCACGCATACACACACACATACTCTGGTTTCTTTTTCTTCAATAGCCGCTATTGGAGCTCATCGGGGATGAAAATTTACCCCAACATTTGTGTGCGGATTGCTTGGGTAAATTGGAGAATGCTTATGCCTTTGTGGAGCAAGCGCGGAAGGTGAACAGGGATCTGCTCATGAAGTTGAGGCAGTGCCTTCTCGAGGAGACTCCCATTGATATACCCATACCCAATGCAATGCAACATCAAATAAAAATGGAGATGGACGACGAGGATGGTGACCAGCAAGAGTTAGACGAAGAAGAGACTGCAGCCACAAGATTGGAACTTAAATGGCATGCAGACAGTGAGGCCGAAAGTGAAGCAGAGGAGGAGGAAGCCGCTGATGGCAATGAAGAAGAATACAAGCCATATCAGCCTAGGCGTAGCCTACGTAAAATTAAGCAGCAATCCGATAGCGAAGAGGAATATCAAGATCGCGATGAGGAGAAAATTAAGTGAGTTACATATAAAAAGAAACAAAACATAAGAAATATCTTGAATTTTTTAATCTAGTTTAAACCTTGAGAAAAATGATCCGGAGCCGCCTCCTAAGCGTCGTCGGGGGCGCCCACCGCGTCTGGCCAAAACTCTAGCTCTCAATTCCGAGGGTCGTCACGTTTGTGCTGAGTGTGGAAAAACCTTCTCCTGGTATAGGGATATGCAGCGCCATGCTCGCAGTCATTTCGAAGAAGCCGCCTTTAACTGTTCGCAATGCGGCAAGGGATTCCTACGCAAGGATAAATATATGTCTCACCTTAAATCCCATGAGAAACGCCAGGCAAAACGAGAAAATGTTGAATTATCTAAAGAATGGATATTCGCCGAGCGGTTATATACTTCGGAGCAATTAAAGCTTATCGAATGCAAATTGTGTGGTGTGCAGTTCGAACGATTGAAAGACTTAAGATCCCATTTGGAGCTTCATTCGTCTAAAGAAACTCTTGGTCAACTGCAATTGGATCAAGAAGTGGTGAAGGAGCACTTTGCCGATGAAAATATTGATCTAGAGAAGGTCAAGGATCTAATAACAAAAGATATAAGTGAAGGGCAGTTAGAAAAATTCTGTGCTGTGGTCAATTCGAATGGTTATGAATTAAGTTTAAGTGATTCCGATGAAGATTCGCCTCCAGAAGTCGAACCCAAGTACCATTGTGTCTCATGTAATGTGCCCTTTAAGCGCAAACATTTGCTCATTCGTCACACAGTGGAAGAGCATTCCAAAGGGCATAATCAGCCACAATTACGTTGTAATCTCTGCCAGATCGGTTTCGTTTGCCTAAATTTGTATGAGCAACATCAACGTTCGCAGTGCTATGGAAAATTTAAGCGATATGGCTGCCGAAAATGTCCAGGAAAGTTTATGTGGTTGGAGAATTTGGAAAAACATGAATGTGTCCAAAGCAGGGAGGAGGACAAACAAATTCTATGCTGCCTTTGCGATGCTCAATTGCCCAGTTTAGTCCAGTTGAGAGCACACTTGCTCAGTCATCGAGATGGCTTGACGGGAATTGATCCTCTATATCAGGCAACATTTTTCCGTTGCTATTATCCAAAAGGTTTGGCCTGCAGCCAGTCCGAACTTAGCTCCCGTATAGTTGGCGACTTCGATGCTCAAGATTATGGTCGGTATTATAATGCTAGCCTTAGTTCGGGACAGGAATTAGATTTCTACGACTCCGATTCGGATGAAAGTGATGCACCTGGAGAATCTCAAGAAAAGCCTCTGCACACATGTTCTTTGTGCGGCGAGACAATGAAACGTTTAACAAATCTTATCGAACATCAACAGAATTGTCATCAACACGAAATAGAATCGTTTACTTATTCTTGCAAGGATTGTTCAGAGAGATTCGTGTGCGATGCTCTTCTGCAGCAGCATCGACGTCGTTCATGTGGCAAAATGCATGCTAAATTCCATTGTCAGCTATGTCAAATGCATTTCGTTTGGCAAACTAACTATGAGCAACATTTGCGCGTAAATCATCCATCCGAAAAGGATATGGATCAGAATATTAAACGGAAACCTGCAGCTGCCCCTTCTGCCAGACTGCAGTGTAATGAATGTGATAAGGTGTGTTTTTCTTTTTAAACAAACTTTAAGAAATCATATTTATCTTTTCTTTTTTTGTCTTTCTCAGGTCTTTATTTGGCCGAAGGACCTTAATCGCCACAAGCGCATGCATCAGCCCAGAACAGCATCTCAATTTGAATGCACTCACTGTGAACGTAAATTTCATCGTAAAGATGGCCTCAAGTCCCACATGCGAGTGCACAGCGAAGAGATGCAACAGATGGAGAAGACTGATAATGATGAGCACGATGAGAAACCACAAGCAAGCCAGATATTAAGCGAATTAAGTCGGCCACATGGCTGCAAGCAAATTCAATGCATGATCTGTCATTCGCAACACTCAAAGATAGCCGATCTGCGATGTCATCTAATGTCCCATCAGTTTGTTATCAGCTTGCCGCCCGAGAGAGAAAAAGATATTGTTGGAGTTTCCAAATCATTATATCCCGAATTGAGTGTGGCCCTGACCCGAGATAATTTAATATCACGCATTATGAACGATATTGGTAAGGGTGTAGAACTAGAGAGATTCATATCTATAACGAATGAATCGGGCTTTGAACTTAGTTTGGATAGCAGCGAAACGGACTCAGACACCGATGAAGAGGATGCTAAGTCGGATAGGCAAAAAATTAATCGCTATATTTGCACCATTTGTCAAGTGGAAGTAAAGAGAAAGCATCAATTATATGCCCATCAATTGGATCACCATCCTTGTGCAGAGGCAGCCACAAATGTGTGCTCTCATTGTCAAGCGAGATTTGTGAGTGAGCAACTTCTCGACCATCATTTGAAGTCTCAGTGCCGAAATAACCAGAAGAGGCATCAATGTCGAAAATGCACATGGCGCTTCCGTTGGCGTGAGAATCTCAAACTCCATAACAATGTATGCCATCAAGCAGATGATTCTTTATTAGGCCCAGATGGTGGAGAATTGCGTTGCAAGGAATGTCATCGAACCTTTAAAATGCAAAAGGACTTAACTCGTCACATGCTAATGCACTCGGATACGAGTATTTATCGTTGTCGTTGGTGTGCCCGTCGTTTCTATCGCCAGGCCAATCTTCTACAGCATATTGAACGACATGGCATCAGTGCCGATCAATTGCCTTATGCCGAATCTCTTCTTAATTCATATAATCATCCGAATGGTCAGAAAATCATTCAATGTAAAGTGTGTAACATAAACTTTAACTCAATCATTGCGCTGCGGCATCACTTGAAGTCCGCTCCCAATGAGTCGCACCATCAACTTTCGTCCATGCAAAACTATTCCATTACCAATCAATTGGGCTATGAACTGAATTTGGACGACTCGGAAACAGATGACGAGGACATCAAGTCTGGAGGCAGTAATGAAATCTATACCTGCAGCATGTGCCACTTGCGTTGTGCAAGGAAATATGAACTCTATCAACATCAACAGGCCATGCATAGGCTAGAACGTATTCCCGATGGCTGCGATCAGTGCATTTTCAAGAGCGTATCTTCTGATATCATCGAGCATCATAAGCGTAATCAATGCGATAATCAGGAGAAAACCTTTAAATGTATTAAATGTGGCTTCAAATTCATGTGGGAATCGAATATGTTAATCCACATGGAACTGCAACATCAGAAAAACGAAGACGAAGATCAAACCCAGGAACAACAAATTGTGGAGCCAACAACGGAGTCAGTTAATAATTCATCGTCAAGTTCCAAACAAATGCAACAGATCTTCCAATGTGCTCTCTGTCCCAGAAAATACAATCGCAAAGATCGCCTCACCGCGCATATGAAAAAGTTTCACAATCCAAATGGGCCAAGCACCACATCAGGAGCCAGCCAGTCATCTACTGCCTCCAAGAAATCTTCAGCGGCATCTTCATCTTTAGCTTCTGCCACCAAGCAACCAAAACTATTTCTCTGTGCCTTCTGTGGCAAGGCAGTGAGTTCTTCATCCAATCTTATAATTCACATGCGACGACACACTGGGGAGAAACCCTTCAAATGCGATTTCTGTGACATGGCTTTTCCACGTTCCTCGGATCTGCAGTGTCATCGGCGAACACATACGGGCGAGCGTCCTCATGTGTGTACAGTGTGTCAAAAAGGTTTCGCCAGATCCTATAAATTACAGCAGCATATGCGCATCCACAATGGGGAGCGACCCTACAAGTGCACCTATTGCGAGAAGAGTTTCACGCAATCCAACGATTTGACACTACATATACGACGCCACACCGGCGAGCGGCCCTATCAATGTGGCATCTGTGGTGAGAGATTCATTCAGGGTACTGCTCTAAAGAATCATCGTCAGCAGCAGGGGCATCATGAGCCAGGCGCTCCGGGTGGCATGCCTGGAGATGCGCCCATAAGGCGCACAGTTCTTCAGCAATTTTCGGGCGAATGAAATGTTTTGTAATAGATTGGTATATTCGTATATACCAAAAAATGGATTTTTTCAATTAAACTATCACGGCCAAGTGCCCAAAAACAAATACATATATATACTCTTGTTTTAAGATGTGGGAGGTCTTCGCTATATGCTTTTAGACCAAACTATAAGTTTTCATGTAGAACTTTAAATGAAAAGCTGTAAACTAAGTTTCGTTTGATAATATTTAAAGTTTTGTTTACTAATATTTATTATTGTAGTTGTAAGTTATCAACTTAACTATTTTTTACAAGCATTAGCAACTTAGACGACAACTACATCCATAAACTAGCCTGGTATTCGAACCCGGATGTTTGTAGTTTCGTTGCCTTTATGACTTGGAAGAACTCAAGGATTGGACGAAATTCTAACCTATTTTGTATATTAAAAAGTTTACCTATTTTTAAACATTGCGATATAAATGTTATCGATACGTTTTTGTTGTTAAGGTCGTTGCCATGGGTAACTAACCAACACCAAGCCAACTTTCCGACTGAATTTCAAGTTGGCCTAGTGTCGCCTTTCTAATCAAGCAAAGCAGCAGCTAAAACAAAAACAAAAAGTTAACACAAATCTAATATACAAATTAAGGTTCTGATTACGTTTTCAAAAAGCAGCTATTCAAATTTGAGTTACTGCTTTGTATTGAATGTTACCATTTATCATAAATTGGTGTTCCATTGGCGATGGTCAAACGTTATAAGCCGCCACCCCCGGTCTCAGGCTCACGTTCCTTGGCTGCAAGTGAGAACAGTGTGGGCGGTGGCAGTAGACGCGGCAACGTCTATAAGGATAATGATGAAGATCAGACATATTGTGTGGTTCTGCATGTCGTGGAGGGTAAGTCATTTCGTAAATAAAACATATAATCGTTTCACCAAAATTCTCTCTTTTTCTTTTAAAAAAAGCCATCAATTTCTGTGGCCGCGATGGCGATAACGAAAAAATTGTTATGAATGCTGCTCTCAATACGGTGGACTTTGAGATTGAAGGTCAACCCTCTGTGACAGCGGAAACGATTATCTTCAATAGCAATTGCATTTGGGAATGCGATATGGCGGGCATTAAACGCATTAAAACAGACCATCGACCCGTTAAGGTTACCTTCTACTCCTGTGGCAGTCAACCAGAACGAAAAACCATTGGCACGCTTGTGCTACCAGTGAGGGGTTTGCCCGTGGTCAGTTCTATGGGCAATCAAACGGCGTTGCAGTTGAAAATGTTTTGGCACAAACTGATATGCATTTCAACTGAATTTCGTTCCCATAAACCGGAAGTACTTCTTATGTTGGCCATTGTCAAGAAATCCTTGTTGCATACCAAAGAATTTGAGCATCTGATGCAGTTTGATAATGTAAGTTCGAATAAAAAATTATAGTAAGAAACTTTTGATTTAATCTATAATTTTAGACCAAAAGTCCGGCCAGTTCTCCATTGCAATCGCCTGGTCATTCCATTACGGCTAATATGCTGCACTCTCAGGCAAGTATTCCATATGAAACCAGATTCAACATCGAATAATATATGAACTTCTCTTTATAGGCCAATGTGTATGTGCAATCGTTGGTGCAATTGGGTCTGCTTCAAGTGGGCAATGATCCCTTAATTGATTGTGATATTATTGAGGTGGTCCTGCAATTGAAACAATTGAAAAACATCTGTAAACTGGTGAAATCATTGAATCATAGCAAAAATGTTGGCACTGTTCTTTTGGTCTTTGATTTTGTGGGAAATGTGACCAACATAGAGCTGAAATTAAATCAAAAGGACTCATATGTCCTTAACGATGTTCTGGGACTGAGATTCAAGTCATCATTGCGCAGTATGCGTCTATATTTCCAACGCATTTTCTATTTGCCCATCAATATGTATATCAATGGGACAGCTGTGGCCAACTACCGCATGGATTTTGGTAAACTAATGCCCTCGGACAGTTATTTCGACACTAATCGGAAGTATGTCCATAATGGATCCTTCATCTTTAATCGTCTCGGCCGGGCGGACAGTGTCCGAGAATTGAAACCATTGATAGAATACAGTTTTAGTGTGGATATCAAATCAATTTGTTCGCGTCAGAGCCAACAGGGACAGGTTGAGGGTGACCTGCAGCCATCCATTTCATCGGCCAGTAGTGTGATAAGAGAATTGCCACAAGAACATCAGGATCAGAAACTCAAAAATACTTTGTGGCAACATCAGGATAATTCATCAGCTGCCAGTCTGAATGTGGGAGCCGAACTATCTGCTTCCGATAATGATGATCTTGAGGTACCCTTAGATGCCAATAACAATGGTGAAGCACCACAAAAGAATTTACGTCAAAATCAGATAAGGCGTAAAAAGTTTACTCGACTTACAGCCAAAGAGGATAGCCCAGATAGCGAGGAGGATGTGTGTCTGGTAAAGAAGTTCTCTTCGATGGTCGTCCGACGCCCGCTAATGGCAGGCAAAGAGGATTATACTGAACATATATCAAGCGCTACTGAAGATGATGTTATGGCTCTATATAGCAACATGGATTTCCATAAGGATTCAGGTGATACCAGGAAACAAAAGCCACCAATGAAATCTAGAGAATCTAATGCAAAATTGGAACGACAAAAAACAAATATATCAGAAGTCATAGGAAAAAGTGATTGTCCAGCGTTAAATAAGGAAATGGCCAAAGATCAAATAAATAAAGCAAAAATGAAGCCAGTTAAGAAAGTAAAATCTGATAAATGTCAATTACATTCCGCAAAAGAGGAAATATCTAAAGACTCAAATAAAGTTCAGAAAATAAAATCTGAACTACTTAGAGGGTGTGTCCCTAAAGAATCGCTTCAAGATGATTTCCCAATGAGAGGAAAGTCGAAGAATATTCCACCGGTAATTGAAAATTCCGAAACATTTAATGAACCAGAAAATGAAGTCGATATGCTTGAGCAAATAAAAAAGGTTAAGCTAAAGCATAAACCTAATCTTATGACAAGCCAGAGTGAAGTTAAAATGCTAAGGAATGCAAGAAAATTAGAAGAGATTAATGCCGCAGATCTGCAAGAATTACCCCAAATGGAATCGATTTTGGCTAGAAAAGAAAGAATGCGAAAACGTCACGACATCAGACGGCAAAAATCCAATGAAATAGCCGAGAAAGATGAAGATGATCCAACAGCTGAATCGGAAAATTCTTTCGCCTATATTCCCTCAAGATGTACACGAAGATATGGTCGAGAAGACGAATATGAAAAAAGAACTGAAAGTAGTTTGGATTTTTTTAAAAGAGAAGTGATTAGTGAGTTAAGAAGCAAAAAAGGAGATGGACAAAGTTTTTTACCTTTAGATACTAGCGATCCGAATCTCGAGGAATCTATACACCTTAATGTTGGCTCGAAACAAAGCAAACGTAAACTTAAGCCACAACCTTTAGCCAATGATGACCATTGTCCAGTTCCTCAAACAGTCAAAGAAATGAGACGAGTGCCTAGAGCTCCGAAATCGGAAATGACTTTAAGTGCCCGCTGGGTGGAAGTAAACAGACATCAAGAGAAGATCATAAAGGAAAATGATAATTATATAGAACAAATATGTAAAACCAATGAGATGATTGAAAACAAACGCATTAAACGAACTAAAGTGAGACCAACAAATGGCAATGACAATAATACGGAGGACTCTGTAGCCTCCGATTCAGCAAAAATAATTAAAAGCAGGCAAGCGATATTGGAGGAAGAACAGGATCGAGATCGGTCTTCCCCACATGAAAACTCTGAGGAACATATTAATCTCAAAGTTATTGATTCCGAAAGCACTTTAACCAATATCTTATCAACTTCTGATGAGCTAGTCGAAGAGACAACAAAGCTCATTGTACGAAAGAAAAGTGTTAGAAAATCGGAAATAGAAATCGAAGATCCAAGTAATAGCTTAGATCTCTCAGAGAGTCTAAATAACAGCCCAAACGTATCCATTAAAAAGAAATTAAGCCGAAAAAGCTCTCGCACTGATCCATTGGAACAGCTTACAAACGACGAATCAGTCAGAAGCGATCAGCCAAAAAAGATTATCAAAAAGAAATCTTCTGAATTGACAGTTTGTAAAGATTCCTACACTCTTGACATAGACATGTGGAAAAAGCAACAAATGGCACTCTTCGAACAAGAATTGCAATCCAAGATTGATCAATTACAATTGGAAGAACTGCCAGGAGAGCCTCAACCCCAAAGTAATTCAAACTATGAGTGTAAATTCATGGAACTCGAGAAGCATGTAGTTACACTTAAACAGGAAATGGAGGAGCAAGTTGATTTCTTTCGCAAACGAAATCAGGAAATAACCGAGGAGAATACGCGTCTTTGTGCAGAAAAGACTCAGCTTGAGAATCAAATCTCACGCATGGAACAAGAAATCCAACAATTAAGTCAAAAGAAAAATGTCGTTGAAGTTAGCCAAGATCTAAGGCAGATGCTAAACGAATTGACCAAACAGAATAAACGTATTGTAGATTTGGCCAAGGAGAAAGACCGATACAAGCGTCAATGGCGGCGAAGTGCCAAAAAAATGCATGCCCTGAAACTGTCAATGTTTGAGAAAAATCTGGACAATGAAAATAATTCGGAAAAAGTAGGGTATGTAGGACAATTCTGAATCAGAATTTTTCAAATTTAAATTTTTATATCTATGTTTACCCTTTTAGCATGATTAATCTAAAGTCAATTTTAACCAAAAATGCTGTCGAATTCGAACGGGAATATGGACAATATCGTCATCCACGCTCTGTACCAAGCTTCCAGATTAGCCTCGAGTCCGATGAATTCTCATCTTTAGCACTTAGACAAACAATGTCAACTGAAAGTTCTGAACGTTAAAGTAATAATTCTAATCATATATATATGTATATATATTTTACCAAATTGGCTGTGATATTTTTCTATTATTTAGTTGTTCTTTTATTTCGTTTTAAATATTTTGTGTGTTTTGATTTAGAAACTATGTTTTAAATTATATATTTGGTATAGTGTCTTTTGGCATGGATTCACATTAATCCATTTCAAAACCCACGCGAATGAAATAGGGCAAAGTATTTAATGGCGCTGAATAGTCCATTATCCAAATGGGCCCAGTATAAACTGAGTTGGCATTATTGCCATCGGTCCATTGACCTTCGGGTAGATAGATGTCACGTTTTGTGGCTCCTTCGATTATCACTGGAGCAGCTATTATGTCATCACCCAAGAGGAATTCTGTAAATGCAAGGAAAGAGATTTAAAAAGATTCACAGGACAAAATCTATATAGACTTACCATCATAGATGCCCTGAGCAACTTTATCCTCTGGAGCGATCCACCAAAGTGGAGCATTCACTGGCTCTCCCGTTTCCACAGCACGCTTAAACAGTTTTATAATATATGGTGCATACTCGGCATGCAAAGTCGTAAAGTTCTTGGTGATCTCTATAGCTTCATCATCGAATGTCCAGGGTACAAAAGAGAATTGGAGCGCAGGCATGAATACATTGGCCTGGAGCCAGCGTAGAAAGAGCTCCTTGTTGGGTGGGCTATCGTCGTAGCCATTGCCGCCAATCATATCGGGCAAGACGAATGGATACCCGTTGAGATTCATTTGCAGGAGTGAAGTGATCAGCGTGACCAGACCATTATTCCAGCCCCATTCTGAATCCTTGTCCACAATGCGAACGAAAATGGGCAAGTCTTGTGTGCCTTGTGCTGAGCGTACCTCCACCATCGCACCAAAAGCGGCAACAGTACGAACATAATCTCCTACCGCTTGCAATGGTGAAATAATATCACTTTCACTCGGCTGCAGAACCGGATCCGGGGGTAACCAACTGGTTTCACCTGCATCAAACTTGAAGCTATCGATGCCATGATCTTCCTGCAAACGCACAAGACGTTTTGTGAACCAATCCTGTGCCTCTGGTTCGGTAAAATCAATAGCAGTAGCTGCCCCAGTTTCGCTATTCCACCATTGAGTAGAAGGATCGCCTTGATGATCTAAGACCAAATAGCCCAATTCCAATGCCTCCTCATAGATGTCAACGCAATCTTTGTTGATAAACGGATGAATCCAAAGAGTTACACGGAAACCCATTTCTTTAAGATCTTCAACTAACTCTGTAATGTTTGGAAATTTACTCTCACGGAATGTTAAGGCTCCGTAGCAGTTTTCCCAGTCATCATCGATCTCCAGTTGACTGTTCTCGAATCCATTGTCAACGATTTTTTGGGCAAATTCACGAACAACAGCGTCATCGATATCCCTACTATACAGAGCCCATGTAGACCAAATGGGATACTGAACAATACGCTCATCAGGATAACCCGTTGGTTGTCCCAGAAACGTTTTCACGGCATATTTATGAGCAGATTTCGCATTTTTGCCCAAACCAATATGATAAACGAATTTGGAGCTGGTCACGCGAGAATCATATGGCAATGCGGCAGTGGCACTCAGACAGAGCTTATTTTTATAGTCACCCGTATTCTGATCAATAAACAGAGGCGTATTGGACTCCACAAAGATAAAGACTCCATTGCTGTTTAGCCAATATCTTTCGCCTACACCAAAGTTATCCAGCTCCTTGGGCAAATAGGAATAATTGCTATGCTGTTGCCTCTCCACTGGCCAATAATGTGCCTTCTGCTCAGGTCCGCTGAACCAATGAATTTCCGATTGATCCAACGAAAAGCAATCTCGAGGCTGTGATCCAGCCGCCACGTCATTGCGAGCCACTTTAATGTGTGTTATATCGCTGCCCGTACCACTTACCACTCCCGACTGTACCAGAGTGAATTCAATGCTACTTGTGCCATCCGATAACTTATAACTACCCGTTGAGGTCAATTCGAGGTCGCTGCTGGTCACAAAATTATCCAATGTCACAGTCTGTAGACTCGATGTGCCCTTCATTAGTTCATACTGCAACTTGGCACCACGTCTCAATCTCACATAGATATCACTATTTGAGAATTTATAGCGCTGGTCGATGCTCTGGCAAGTTTGGGCGACCTCCCAGTAACAGGACGCCACCAACACCAGGAATATTGCAGCTACAGTAGCCCTCATTTAGATATTTTTACGTTGAGGATTTTTGTACTAATGATGATATAGGGGAGTGGGTCTTGGCTTTATATACTAAGCGATAAGCGAACTGAAACCGGCATTTCCAAACCACAAATAGATCTCTTGACCATTGCCAATCCAATAGCGACTATATCGTACTAAACTACCTACTTATAACCTGATAAAGCCCACATACTTGATAAGCTTGTGATTCCATAAACATTGCTTAGTCAGTCAGCTCCTGGAGCAGTCTATTTTCAACAGGTTTCGATATGTTTTTGAAGAATTTCGTCATATAACTGCTTGTTTTTCCGATTGTGTCTAACACTTGAGTCTTAGCCTAAGGCATGTGGGTAAAATAATCTGTCTGTACTGAGAAATTTTTAGACTTGCTCAATAATACCATTCGTAACACTTTTTAGATGGCAGCAACAATCAAATAAATTTTGACAATTGGTTTTTTTAAATTTTAATTAAAATTTGCTTGGCTTTTTAAGGATTTCTTATAAATTGCTTTATTCTATTATACTCAATGTAAGCAGATCTTTTTCGTTGCGGCACTTTATGACATTGTGTTGTTAAAGAAAAGCAAAAGACTCTTCAGATTTAGCAAAACTTCAACAACTATGTAATGGTAAATAAGTACTTGACTCGAGCACAACAATTAGGAAAAGAAAAGAAAACAATTTATAAGTCAATCGAACATTCTTCGCTCGCTGTGAATCAGTTATAATACATATAACCACAAAAAGATTCCATGAACAAGTGCTTCAGTTTATGTTCGCAGCGGCTAAGACTATAAGAAGTAATAAAAAATTAATTGTGAAATTGCTTAGCTAGTAGATAGGCATGAACACTTGTAAATTAACAACAAATCTTAACTATTAACTAGCAGATACATATACAAATGAATTCCTTGCTGAATAAAACACTAATGTCTTTATTAAGTTGTATATTTTACTTTTATTAAAAAGTTTTACACTCTGCTGCTGCCTGCAATCCTTGTTTTTATAGTCATCTCAATGTTAAGTGGTTTCTGTGTCGTGCCTTAAATGTTTATGTGTTTGTTGTTTTTTGTTTTTGACAATATTGTGTGTTAAAAAAATAATAACTTTAAAATTAATTAATTATATGTCATTTGGACGTGTATGCGTGTGTTTATGTGTGTTTACATAAAATAAAATATAAGTTTAAAGCAAAATTTGTTTTCGTAAATGTGCAAAGTTTTCTGTGTAATTGGTTGAAAAATGTTGAAACTTAATTTAAAATTATTTTGTATAATTTTTTGGACAAGAGAATAAAATAAATTACAAATTTAAAAATCGGAAGAGATTCCTCAATAAAATTTTAAACAGAATTATTGTAATATTAAACATAAGCAAAAGCTTTTGCGCGTAATAATTTATATATTTAATATTATTTATTTATTATTTACTCAATTTAGATGCTAATTTTTTTTATATAAGTTCAGTTTTTGTTATTTTGTTGAATTAATTTTATATGTATGTATTAATGTAATGCATATTTTCACAAGTGTTTTCTTTTTTTTGCTTTTTGAATTTTCTCTCAGTGTTTAAGGACACGCAGACAATACCGCTTTAATTTTTTGAATTTTCTCCGATTCGTTTTATTTTGATTATACAATAGAAATAAATGTAACTAAATTTAACTAATTATTGTGTTAAAAAAATTTTCAATTTTTCTCCTTTCGACTCCCCTTTTCTACCATCAAACACAACTTGTTGGACAAGTATTTGTTGTTTTGCCGCTTTGGGCTACAAACAGAAATGTTTAACAGAAAAAATATTATAAAAAAACATAACACCAACTGTCAATTAAAACTTAGGAGAAATATTTTTTATAAACAATTTTCTTGTTGCTTTCTTCTCATATGTATGCGTATTCTATAACATAAAATGATTTAGGGATATACATAGATGATATACATATAGGTATATATAAATATAAAAAGAGAGAAAATGTGTACAATTGGGGACAATTTTAGTTATGTTCTCTTTTGGGCCTGAAATATAAACAACTCACTACTATAATGTAATAAATCTACAGGTTAACACATAATGTAATGTAAGATAATATAATTTATATCAATATATATATATGTATTTATATTTAATATTATAGTAGGTATAGTAGTTAAGAGTAATAGGTAAATAACACTAAAGAGTTGCTTTCGTTATCATCATTTTCTGGTTGATTGGGGGAGCTGGAGCAACTTCACTAACATTGCTTGATTGTGTTGGGTTACGGTTTCATTTCATTTCTTACAAACAAACAAAAAACTTATACATAAATAAATGTTTTCTTTCCTTTTTTTTTTTTTGTTTTAATTACTTGATACGAAAAAATTGTTGCGTTCAGTGTTGGTGTTAGTGTTTAATGTCATAGTCTGGTTGTTGTGTGTGTGTGTTGTCGGTATAAGTGTATAAATCAAGCAACTGCATTTGCTTGCCTTGATCATCTCATCACGCTGTGGCTTGATTTAATAGCTGTAGCTTTACTTTAAGTTCCGCAAATGTCGGTCGCTTTATGGGATTTAGATCCCAGGCTTGACGCATCATTTCATAGATCTCTGGCGGGCAGCCTTCAGGAGCTTCCATTTTATAACCAACTTCAACATGTTTCACCACATCAGCTAATGGCTGTAAAATGAAGTAAAATTAGCTTATTATATATGCCGTCTAATAAGGTCTTAAAACTTACAATTCTGGGATATGGTACACGTCCAAAGGAGTAAATTTCCCATAACAATATGCCAAAGCTCCACATGTCTGATTTGTTTGAAAAACGCTGCAATAATAACAATTACAATTAGTTGAATATTAGTTTTAAAATTTAGTATATAGGATTCTTTAAAAACATACGCCATTCTTAAGCGCCTCAGGCGCTGTCCATTTAATTGGCAATTTGCCCACATCAAGATTATAGCATTCTTCACGTGCCAAACCAAAATCAGATACCTTGGCCACACAGTCTTCGGATATGAGAACATTACGGGCTGCCAGATCTCGGTGGACAACCTTTTTCGCTTCTAAATATTCCATGCCAGAGGCAGTATCGCTAAATTTAAACAATTTGGAAATGTTTCAAGTTAAAAACATTCTCTGTTTTCAATTGATTTACAACTTCTTACAAGGCAAAATTGATTTGATCCTTTTTGGTTATATGCTGCCGTCCTCGTGAACGCAAGTAATCAACCAGTGATCCTTTGCTCATATATTCCGTAACCAAAAACAAATGTTTAGTGGTGAATACCAGGCCAACAAACTTGACCAGATTCTCATGCTCCAGCGTCCTAAAAAAGAAACAGTTGATATTGATAAATGACAAATTCATTTCCAAGTTCTTAATTTTCCCTTACGTCATGACCGATGCCTCGGCTAGAAACTTTTGCACTGCTCCCTCATCTTTAAGCACCTTGACCGCCACCTTCTCATTGCGTAATATGCCCAGCATGACATCACCGAATTCGCCTTTGCCAATGCTTTCTCTTAGCTGCAAATCCTCTTCGGGTATGACCCAGCCCTTGTCCACAAAATCTTTGGAGTTGATGCAAAACTCTTGTTTACCCAATTTCGGCAAACATTTCACCAGTTGAGTGCAAAGACCATCTGCATCCGCTTCATAGTGCTGCATAAAAGAAAATGGTGTGAATTTTCAAGTGTAATTTATGTGGAAATTATCATTCACTTACCGCCACAAGTTGTCCCAGATTCTCAAAGTATTCCTCATCGTCTATGGTTAGTTTATTTTCCAGATATTTAACACGATAATGCTCGACCTTCGATTGAAAGCAAACACAGAGCGTATAGTCCCCGGGAAAATTAGTCGATTCGCGCACTAGAAAGAGGCCATCTTCACGTGGTTGGAGTAAATGTTCGGCCTCGTCGCGTGTTATGCTGCCATGGAACCAACTAAAAGAAAGAAGTAATGAATAAATGAGATATAAACAATTTCGGAGTGGGTCCAATTGATCTTTTACTTACGGCATCGCATTCAGCTTGACCTCACATTTCCTCAACTGTTGTGGCCCCAAGGCAGCAGTGGGCGACAGGGATGAATAGTTCATGGCCGTAGTAGAACCACTTGACCAGGAACTAGATGCTCCCGCTGCTGCTGCTCCACCACCATTGATATCAAAGCTATGCAGAGAAGTAGACATGGCAGTGCCGCTGCTGCTGCCCACTCCAGTGGATCCGGACTGCTGCTGCTGTTGTAATGTGGAAGGGTTACTGCTGCTGCTGCCAACGGTATGGAGCAACATGTTGCTGCCACCGCCGATGCCACCACTACTCAGGGCTAAACTCTTTGGTGGGAGAGCTCGTTCAGAAGCATGAAGCGATTGCAGTTGGGCTGCATTCATCGAGGAGGACATTAGATTGGCGTTACTATTACTGGAAGCACAATTGGCCAATAGCTGGAGATGTTGCTGCTGTTGCTGTTGGGTTACCGCTGCAACGGCAGCAGCTGTAACTGAGGCTGGTTGCGTGGCAGTAGCTGATGTCAATGGCGGGGGAGCCGATGCTGATGCTGCTACAGGGGCAAAGGTGGAGAGATTTGACGTCGTAGTTTGCTGCTGCTGCTGCTGTGTCTGGTTGGGGGATTTGGGCGAATGATTGCTGATTAAATTATGACTATTTAAGGCATGCGATGACAAATGCAAAGCTGCCGCCGTTCCTCCTGATTGATGCTGTTGAGAAAGGGAGAGGGAGAGAAATGATAACCTTCTATTCCTTTCATTTAACGCAATTCAATACTTACCACGCCCCCTGTATGATGATGATGGTGATGTGGCGGTATGCTTGGGGGCACTATATGAGGCTGGGATTGGCTTAACTGTTGCTGATGTAAGAGAATTGCGGCTGCTGCTGTTCCGCCAACACCGACACCACCCGCCGACGTCACATTTGGCTGTGGCGCAGGTCGTTTATTATGTCTCAGCGGTGCTGTGGGTGGCATTTGATGCCCAGTTGTCTGCAGAAACCATGGATCACCTGCTGTGCTACCACCGGCCGCTGCAGTCGCTGCCGCAACCGTTACCGACGGCTGTGAGAAACCTCGATGATGTCCAACGACCGTTGTTTGTCCGTTCTGTGTGGCCGTGGCGTGACTATTCATAGCACTAGGTTTCGTGTCAGCGTTTTGCGTTTCCGATTCCAATGACTTTAGTTGTCCCTGTTTGATCTCAACTGTGATCAGTGGATCAATTTGCTTTTGCTTTTCCTTTTCACCCTCCTCCTCCTTTACTTGGTTTTCTTTCTCCCGTTTCTCTTTCCCAGCTCGTTTTGTTCCTTCTTCCTTCAGTTGTTGTTCGCTTTCTACAGCTTCTTCTTCGTCTGCAATAAATAGTAAAAAAGTAGTCCTATATTTAATAATATTATACATATATAGAATTGGCACAATTTCTTGCTAATCTTATCACACACACACACACACACACAAACACATGGACAAACCAGAATGAAGATAACTGCCCTCTCTTGGTGCTATCATTATTATCTTTGTTTCGGCTTATCATTTGTAATTGAAATCAAGAAATCATAAAAGCTTTACCACCAAAAGCCCTATACATACATACATACATACATATATAATCTCTCAAATATTAAATAATTTTGCCAATTCCTAACATAAAATTTGTTAAAATCAAAAGTCATCAAGAATTGTTAGTAACTTAACCTATTTTGGGCTGCAAATATTTTTGATTTCAAGGTGCAAAGTGACTTTTATTGTGGGAATCCATATTTGTGGTCTAAAGTCAATTTAAAAGTTCATTTGATGTTATCTTTATTCCGCTAAAGGTTTTATTTATTCTTTTTTAGGAATTTAAATTATATATTTATTATTATTAGTTTGCTTCTTTTTGGTAAAAAGGCTCCAATTTATAAAGAATATCTTGTCTCTAATCAATTGTGTATAATTTTTTTAAAAACATACAAAACTTGCTGTTCGAAAATACGAGCTGTGGGACAAAATCGATTAAAGTTTTTGTCTTTAGTACTATACATTATAAATAATGAAATTATTATAATTATTCAATTAATAATTGAAGAAAAGTAAATACAAGTAATTAAATCTATAAGGTATCTAATTATAATTATGCCAATTTAAATGGCAAGTAAGTGGTATTATTGCAGATATAACTCGTGAAGATTATATAAACTATCTCTTTCCCTTTTTTGAGATGCAAAATGTTAATTGGCTGGTCAACATCACAACCAACAATAGACGGGTTGAGGGTATGACACCACCTCCTCCAACTCCTCATCCAACAACGACGACTCAAATGGCATGCTAATCAAATAAGCGTTAAACACAATTCACAAAATACACGCGCCAAGCGTCAGGCAGCAATCTCTGAGCTGTCCACGCCCACATGAAAAATTCATAGAGACCTGTGGGAGGAGATGGTCTGAGTCGGATTCGTAGTTGGGGTCGGATCGGTCAAATACAAATTCGCCAAATGTATAACATTTGCATGTGACAGGCATAATTAAAGGGGCAATTTTTACTGCGCAATTTTGTTCATTTGTACTTTTTTTTCTTTTAGAGAAAAAGGCCAGTCACAGAGAGCTACTGAATTTTATAATCCCCACCGATGATGATGATGATTCAGTTGAGGGCTGAATTGAATATCAAATAAGACAAAGTGACCTGCTATCTTTAAACGAGGGTCGTACTTAAACTTTGCAACAAATAATCAATAATTAAAAACACTACTTGTTCACTGTATTGACAATAAAGTCATTACATTTACTAAAGGAACATTTTTGAAGCGCTAAATATGTGAAATATTTGATTTATAACCCATATTCATATACTGGGGCCTGGTCACCTCCCGAAATATCGATATTTCTAATCATTATATTACTTTTTTTTCACTTGCCTTTACATTTAAATAAATCTGTGGTCGGGTAAATTGGATAGATCCTTTAACTTGTGAAATGATAATTACTGATTATCTACGCAAATATTTTCTAGATTCGCCCATGATTGTCAGTTTTAAATTAAATCCACAAATCTTGCATGGGACAAAGTTTAGTAAAATAAAAGGGAAGAGTAAAAGTTCTTTAGCGCGAAATTCTAGGGTTACCCTCTTGAAGGTGAGTATAGAACTTACTCATCTGCCTTTTGTGTTGGAGTTGAACGTTTAATTGTCAATGTTTGTTGTTGTTCTGTTATTGTTTTAATTTTATGTAAATTTTTGTGTTGGTTTAGCGGAAACGTTTTCTGTTTTCTCATTCTCATTCTTGTCAGTATATAACACGCACACAAACACAAACACAGGCCAAACGGATTTATCGTGGGAGTCTTGTCTGATTTTGAAGTGTGAAAGGTTTTTTTTTTGGGAAGGAGAAACAAAAACAAACAAGCAAGAAGAAAAAATTGACTGATTATAAGCCACATCCGTTGTGGTCGTCTAGTCTATTCATTGTACAAAGTCATGTCATGCATTAGTTGCAATTATTAAACAAAACAATGAGAGTGGAGTTCAGATTGGTTTTTATTTTTTTCTGGTGGTAAAACATGACTTTTGTGAATCTAATAAAAGGAAAAAAACGAAATGAAAATTGCTGGCATGTTATAGTCATCGGTTGGCAGCGGCTTCCTGCTTGCCATTTACTATTAAGTCACGCTATATATAGATACCAGAAATATGTATATGCATAATATAAATATATACATATATGTGGGTATATACAGAGATCAGTTATTGTTGGCAATTCTTACTCCGCCCTGTCAAAAAGATAAAAGAGAATTATTTGTTCAGCATAAATGCAAAATATTTGACCTTGACTCTGACACAGTCCGAAGATCAATTTGTTTATCCTTCTTCTTTCATTGTTTTCTCATTGTCACTTAATATAATGATGAATCAGTCAGTGACATCTTAAAGTAAGACAGAATCGCAAAAATTGTCTCAAGAACTTATTTTAAGTCTTTAGTAGGGCAATTGGTTAGAAATATGGTGGAATAATATGGATCTTGGCAAAGAATAAAGATCTAAAACAACGAATTTAGAATTTTATTTAGCAAATTCTTAGTCAGCATCAAAACTTTCAGGTGAATAGAATCTTTTACTCTTATCTAAACAATGAATGAATCATTTTATATTTCTTAGTATTGATAAGAAGACATATCAAAGATGCTTAACTAATTGTAACTGAAAGCAATGTTTTAATATTATAAAATGCAATGAACTTATAGTTTCTGTCTTTAGTTTTTTTTTTAATATAATTTACAAATTGATTTGTCATAAAACTGCCTTATTCTACATTTTGGTGACTAAGTTTATTTTTACCCTCTGTGTGCTGCCCTCGGTGAACCCTCAATTTATTGTTTATTTTGCTATAAAAACAGTTGAAATGCTAAATATACATATGAACCGGTCCTGGAATTAACTTCACACTCAGCTCAGCTCAGTCTGAAGGCATTTACTTACTCAACTCAATATTGACAGGCCAAAGTCGAGTCATTGAGCAAGCAGAAAATAAAATAAAAACATCAACTTAGCCGGCGATGCCTTTATGACACATTTCAGAAAAAAATCAATTGTAGACTTTGTAACGCAATTGACTAATGTCTATAGCCGCTATTAGTTATCGTGTGGAAGATTGATATTCAGCCCAACCAACGTATCAATAAAAACTCAAAAACTTAACAAAAAACGAACTGTGTGTAATCGCAATTCTTACAAAATCAGAATGATGAACAAAAACAAAACAATTGTGAAAACTAAAAACACCAAAGGCAAAGAAAAATGTTATTCATAACATAATCCACTTGTTATTGTTGGTTGGTTGGCCAATTGGCTGAAATGAAATGAGCAATAAACAACAACAATTTGTAACTCAACTGTTGGCTAATTGTTTAGGGTGTTAAAAATGTTTAGCTAAACAATCATCTCTGCTCTTCAAATGGATATATTAGGAAGATAAATTGATGGAAAGTACTCACTCACTCACTCACTCACACACACACACACACACACAAATTGTTCGATCTCAAGGAAATATACTTCAATGATTCATTTGACAATTGATCGTTGCATCGTTTTTTTTTGTAGTGGGTGTTGGAGTAAAATGCGCAGTAAGTCAAGTCAATCGAATGACTTTAATATACATATATATTGATGGACGAATGAATGAGGTAATATTAAAAAAGTCAGTCAAGTTTATTCGTATGTAGATTCCAGTGAGACTTATTTCACATCTCCCTGTCTAACAGGTGGAATAGCTATGTATGTATGTATCTCTACCCTTGCCTCTAGTTAGTGGACTCTGTGATTACAAATTATAGGAAGGAATTGTATACGGAAGACAACGAAAAATACAGTTCAACACCCATAGAGGTAACAAGTACGTGAGAATCTTTTTGTATTGCTTCCTCATCCATTGTATGTTGAGGTTTTAAGGGAGAGACTGGGAGAGAGGACGTATACATATATACATATCTACATACATATATGCACTGGTAGGTAAGTCATCATTTTTTTCTGCACAAAAGTCAGTCAACAGTTTTCTTTTTCCGCTCTTCTTTTTAGCTACTGCTTTCTGCTCATTGTTTAGTCTCGACGAGTTGGAAAGTGTAACCTTAGTTAGTCACTCAGTCAGTCAGTCAGTTAGAGTTAGTTAGTTTCCCACTTGGTTGATGGAAGGGAGAGGAAAGGAATGAAATGACGACAGACAAAAGAGCATGGCGAAAAGCCATTCATGAGTGATGGCGTGCCCAAAGCAGTCTGACAGGGCGGTCTTTTGGGGAGTTGAGTTTTGGCCAGCAATTTGCATATTGCATGTGAGCCGCAACAAAACAAAAGAAAGGAGCAAGAAAAACCGCAAAAGATACAGACAGACAGGAAGAAGGAAGCCAAGTTTCAGAGCAGGCAAGCATGGAGAGTCCATAAGGGCACAAAATGTAAATGGATATGGATATGGGTATTATGTAGTACTAATTACATTTGCCAGGATATTCATCCTTAAAACTAGTCACCATGACAAATAAAGCATTGAATAACATTTACATATATAGTTTAAGCAATTAAAAGTTGCACTTCAAATAGATAAATATTATTGAAGTTAATTTCTTAAACGAAGACAGCGAGTTTAGGACAAGGGATTTTAGGTCAAATAAAAATAATTAATCGAGTATTCAAGCATATGGCTTATATAAGTGACGCGGATTTTGTTCACGATTGATGGAAGAAAAATGAAAATAATCTATTGATTTTTATAATTGCCGCACATTTTTAATATATTTAAAAATTCATCTGTAAGGCAAATGTCAGTTAAAAGCTTTAGCAATTAGTAAATACATTTAGAAGTATTAAAAATTATGCATTATGTTTCTCTTTTCAGAAAAACGACACTCATGAAGAATTAAATAGGTAGGTGAAAAATATTTTAAGCTTTCATTTGCTTTTGATATTTTAGATATATCTTTTCTATATTTTTTATAGCTAAAATTGAGATGAAAGCATTTTTATTGTTTAATCCTGGGTCTAAAAATGTGTGATAATATGAGGCAATTATTTTAGGCATTAATTGTGTAATGATTTCATTAATCAAAAGGCATTTTTCGATAGAATTAAATGGCAAGCTTCGGCTTCATAGGATTAATCGTGCCATCACTATTCAAGGACCAGCAGTAATCTTTTGTTTAAGTTTATGTCTCAGGTGTTAGTTATTTACGATTTGAACATATTTTAGGGCAAATAAGTTGGCCAAACCGTATAACATAATCCACTGCATCAATGTCAGGTGAATGGATTTGTTAGGGGGTAACTTAATATGATTATTGCAACACATTTTGCAGTCAAGTTGCTACTCATATACTAACCAAACCAATCGTCAGTGCGTATTATGGGCGGCAGCGATACACTATTGTTCCGATGATGATGTTGCTCCGTTGTCGGTTGATTGAATATTTTCTGACTTTGAGATTTTCCTCTGATTGATTTTTCTTTGGTATTATTGATATTATTAGTTTGAGTCGGCTCCGATTTTAGCTTGGCTACTTGAAATTTACGTTGGGCAGAGCGTAAAAAATTCAATAAATATGCTCGATCTATGGGCTGCCCTTGAGATGGTGAGGCGGTGCTTGAACGAGTTTGGGAAAGACTCTTGCCATTGGGTTTTTCACTTGCTCCAGTTCTAATGGCTTCTGAAGATGTTGTTGTTGTTGTTGCTGTTCCTGGTGGTGCATATTTATCACAAAAATAGAATTCTTTGCGTTTAGGTGGAGCATATGCAGCACTTAAACTGCTGCTACTGCACAACTGCAACGGTTTACGCCTCGCTTTGGCTATAATGTGAGGTGAGGTAATGCCACTGCCGACAGTGGAACCTGCATAAATGGCCTCTTTGTGAGTCAAACTACTGGCACTACGTGTTAGACCCGAACTTATACTTTGTTTACACCAATAAATATCCTTGCTACCAAAATAATAACGTTTACGTATATCCTGGCTCCGTTGATGAGCCTGTCCGTTTCCGTTGTTGCGTTTTGTTATAGAATTTTGGCTTGTCTGCGAATTATCACTTTCTGAATTTAAAATCTTAGCCGCTAAAATAGATTTCGATGATTTTGTTGATGTTGATGATGATGATGAGGATCTATTAGGAGCAGCAGTCCCATCTTCTTCTTCTTGAGGTGATACTGTTCCTGTTCTCCGTTGTCCAGTTGTGGGCATAAGATAGGAATTGGATTGGATGAAAACCCCATCGCAGGTTATTTTAATTGTTGTCACCATATTCGTAATTCCACCATATTCACATTAATTTCACTTTATATTATTATGACTGCGCGTTAATACAGAATTTAAATTGTTGATGTGATTTCGTTTGATTTTTTTCTGAATTATAGCTCCAAATAAGCCCCGAAAAGATTATAAATTTATCTTCCCATTTGATCTTATACGATCTAATCTAGAGAAGAGAAAAACTCGATATATGCATGTACATATTCAACTTGCTAATACTATAAAAAGTATGATAACAATATAAAAAGCCGACTAACTACCACGCCCATGACTTGACATTTCGACAAGTCAATTGAAAAACGTTTTGAATGAAAGTCATCGTCAATGGATTTTGTTTTTTTAACAACAATTAGATGCCCTAGTTGAAACGGGGCTAATACTGATCTTTCCCTCTCTCTCTCTGTCTCACTCTGTTTTTCTTCCACTATCTACCTCTGTTTCTTTTTATACGATTCACTGCAAAAATTGTTTTTCTTTGTAATAATACTAATTAAAATTGTTTTTCTTTTTGAATAGAGAATAGCAAACAACAATAAATCAATGGAGAATCCAAGTGAACAACTTTTTCACTTGTGAGTTGCAACAAAAGGAAAAAAGAGAGAAGAGAAGAAAAAATGTTGGTGCTCCACATTTGTCATTACATTGATAGAGACTTAAAAAAGCAGAGTGTACCTGGAGGGAGCAGGCGGTGATAATAATAATAACAATAATTACTGCCTTTTGGCAGAGTTAAGCAAAAAAAGAAAAAATTTTGCCACTTTTTTTCCAACTACTGAAATTCTCCTGAAAAAAGTTCAACAAAGCCAAAAGCAGTAAAATGTAAAGCTCTTTTTTGTTGTTGTTGTTGGGAGTTTCTTTTGTGTCTGCCTTCTCTTTCTACCTCTTGGTCACCCTTTTTTTGGGGTTGGGAAAACACGTCCGTTGCTTGAATTGAATTGAAATTTACTGGAACTGTTGTTGTTGGTGTACAACATATTGTGCAAAATAATTTGGGCGTGGGAATGCTGAAAGCTCCATTGTCTCTTCTTCTTTCGCTTCTACCACTTTTTCTTCTTTTTTCGTTATCTTTACCTTCTGCTGCTACTTGTTACATTTTTCACATTTAAAAATTGCTTTCAATGCAGTTGGTATTTGAAATTTTTTTTTTTACATTTTTCTATGCGTGTTAAGGAAAATATGTGAAAATTGTGGTAGAATAAAATAGACATGGAAGGTAGCACAAAATCTCTACTTGGAACATTAGAGGAAAATGGAAATGGAAAATTTTGTTTTAAAAAGGGGGAAAAAGAGTTTAAGATGAATATCAAGGATGTACAGTGTGACCTCTAATGAAAGGACAGCGATCGTCGATGATTAGTTTAAGCTTTTTGTTCCGTTTATGTTTAATGCCTACTCTACTTAAAACTTTAAAAACCAAGACCCAAATGTCTCTAAAAGAAAAGTCTTATATCCCATTTGGAACTTGTTTTTTTCTTTCTCTTTTAATTGAATTAATTAACCGTTTCCGAAACTTTTCCCTTTCTGGCAGAGAACTTTTTCGTATGTCAAAGCTGTATTCTTTTTTTTTTTGTTTTTAATGCATAATTAACTATGCAAATGGGAAAACGAGAATCGAGCACGTGGAAAGTGATCAAGGTAATCTCTCATCTAGTGTCTCTAGAGCAAAAGTGAGGGAGAGAAAGAGATACACGTAAAAGAGGAAAAGTCAACAGACAAATTATATTAGTTTGCTTGAACAACAATTTGGCCTGGGCTCAAAAAGGGGGAGGAGGGCCCGGCCCTCAGACAAAAAACTAATTAAACAAAAACAATGGCAATCTCAACGGCAAAACTATCAACAAAAGAAATGTATGACACAACTGGTTTTTCAACAGCAAAACAAACTACAACAACAACAATAAGATCATAAACAAAATATAAAAACAAAACCCCCAAAAGAAAATATAAAAGGTTCGCTACAAGTCTTTAAAAAAATGCGTGAGGTGTGCTACGGATATCCTCGGGCTGGATGGGTAGAAAGGGGGGTTACGAGAGGCATAAAGTTGGCTCTCGTTTATGATAGCCAGCGGGCCTCAGTTGGCTTTGGCTTTGCCTGTTGCATATTATTCATTTTGGCGAGCAAAAGAGTGAAAGTTTAGTTTTTTTTTAACATTTTTATTTTTTAATTTTTTTTTTGGGTGCTACTGCTGCGGTTTGGCAAACCCTCCATACTTTGTTTACTTCCACTTAACATAAATTTATAATTATTTTTGTAATTAAAAGAGGCAAACCAAACTGCAGTATTTCGACTGACATATACCCATTAAAGGTGCAACTGGTATAATAGGGCTAGCCACAATTCATTAGAAAAAGAAAAACAATAATCTATTAATATTAGAGTTAGTTTTTAGTCTATCGAAGTGAAAAAGTTGAAACGATTACTACGAATACTTTTGTAGTAATAATTTTGGTTAATTTTTTGTTTATTCATGAAAAAATTTAAAGTGTATTAGATAAATATTAAATTTAACTCGTTTTGTAAAAAAAAAAGGCAGCAAAACCAAGCTTAAATAAAAGAGACCCCTAGAGACGTAAAATTTTGTGACTGACTACATTATTTGAGAATGTATTTATTTCTAAATACATTCATAATCATAACAGGATATGTCTCAACAAATAAAGCTTAATAATCTAAATAATTTTTACCAAATTTATTTACATTTCTGCATTAGTTTTATTAATAGATAATTGTTTATTATGACAATAGATAATATGAGATCAGAAATGCTTGAATAATTTCATAAGATTACAAATATTGCTCCGCCTCTTTCTAGTAAATAAAAAATGGGTTTAACTCACATACAGGTAAAGCAGAAGACACATTTACAACAGACGAAAAAGAGAGAAAAAATAAAGTGTAAAATGAAATGCGCGCAATTGGAAAATGAAATGCGCCATTGACTTTCATTCGTAAGAAAGAAGATGATGATGAAGCGACAGGTGTGTGAATGGGGAGAGGTAGAAGGGGTAGGGCGATAGACTCTAAGGCGAAGGGGCAGGAGGGTCGACATGTGCAGTGAATGGCAAATTGAATAAGTGGCTGGAAAATATGTACATAAAAAAACTATGTAAGTGAAGACTACAAAAAAAATACAAAAAAAATTGTTTCACGCGTCTGCAGTTAAAGAGCTTTTCGAATTTCGGACTCAAGCGGACAGCGCGCCTCATTGTCCACTTTCACTCGGTCCAGCCGGCCTGTCCTCTCTCAGGATGATAATGATCATCAACATGATCGCTATCATGAAGTTTTTATGGATTAGTTTTGCACGCCACAAAGTCGCGAAAACTAGTTACCAATTTGAGTTTTTAAGGCCCACAGACTACGATGTCGACTTTGTTGATGACTAATGCGCTGGAAAATTGAAAATGGGGGAACCAAATCTAAGAAAAAATAAGAAAAAAATACAAACCAACCTAGCGCCTAAACTACAGCCTACGACTGTCTCGATTGTCTGCATGTTGTCCAAAATTAGCGTGCAAATCAATTGTAAAATTGAAAAATAGAGGTAAAAAAAGAGACGAGAAAAAAACCTATACTAATGATTCATGCAATTTTGAATTAATCGGAGGGATGAAAGGGGAGCGGTTGCCATTGGGCTAGTCATTTTGGGTCGAGAAATAATCAAGCAAATTAAAGTAAGTAAAATATACAGAACCCAATCTAAGAAAAATTCATTGAACTTTATTAATAAAACTAAATGTGAAGCATTTCTTTTAATTAGTATAGATTAAAGTTATACTTGTCTATACACAAATTATATAGCAAGTTCTACTATCAGGAAGCTGATTCTCTGAAATAGAAGTTCTTATAAACAGATAGAAGCTTTGAAATCAAGAATAAGATTTGACTTTATTCGATGTCTTTTCTTTTCGATTTAGTGTTCAAAGGTAAAAAAAAACAAAATTGGCTATATAAAAAAAAGAAAACCTTGATCAGTAATGTTTTAGGTTTTTTTTTTCTTTATAATTTTCGATGATCTTCACTAATTGCAAACTAATAATTTGCTGATCATATATATATTTTTTTTTAATAATTATTTCGAAAATGAAATCAAAACCCATAATTAATAAACCAAAAAGAAAAAGGGAGAGAAGACGAGTGGGGTAAGGTAAGGTCATTGCGCCATCAAAGAAATCAAACGAAATCACATCACACACAATCTATTCGCTTTTTCGGTTTTTGTTTTTGTATATTATTTCTTATACATTTATTTTTTCACGGCTTACAGGAAGCTCTCGCAAAGATGAATTCACAATTTATTGTTTGCATTTTGGCAACTTTTTGTCAGCTTGCATGTTAATTAACTGATTTCCATACAAAAATAAAAACACTTCCTACGGGCATATGTGTATTTTGCATATTTATATTAATTATATATTACAAATTATTCACACTTTTTATTTGTTTGCTTTGTGTGGTTTTTCTCTCTCACTCTCTCTCTTTTGCTTAAGTTGCATCACAAAGTATCATTAAATTTTTATTTATTGGCAATTAATTGCTCAATGCAAAAATTATTTGGCACACGATTCATGAAACGAAACGAAATGGATAAAAGACTCATATTGCACATGCGTAGCAAGCTTTCGGGTCTATATATAATAATTCCGACGACGCGACGTCCCGTGCTTTAACATTGCTTGCCGATTTCAAACTGAGCGAACACTCAGTTTCAAAATAAGTTAATAGGGAGAGAGAAAGAGCGAGCGCAAGCGTAAGCCAACATTATGACCGGCTTCATTTTATGGCATTCTCTCTCTCTCGCATGCGATAAATTTACACTTGTTGCATTAAGTTGATTCAAAGCTCTCCTTCCTCTCCATCTGTCTCGCTTCCTCTAGTTATTTATTAGGCGTATTAATTGCCAAAGCATAATTAACCATTAGCAAAACAAGACAAAGTTGCCCAATTCATTTTACCATTTTTGGTTTAGCTTAGTTTTGATCATTTTTTTTTTTTTCGTTTTTTGTGGTTTGACCAAATTTTCTATAATGTATTAGACTGGCCTTATGTAGCTTGAATTAAAATCCAAGTCAATATGTTTGTTGCTGATGATACATATGTACATGTTTTTGTTTCGTTGGCTTTATTCTTATTCCATTTTTCGCCTGCTTCGTGTCATTTGTCTGTTACAGTTGCAATTCTTGTTCGTGATATTTTTTACTTTGCATGGATAATTAGCAAAAGTTTGAGTTTGCATTTTAGCAGTTAAATGCGAATAGAGAAATTGAAACCTCAAGGAATTTGTGGAATTGAAAAAGAAGAAGAACAACAACAATAAAAAGTAAATAAGTTTACTGTGGGTCAAATTTACGGAATTTATTGAACAAATTTACTAAACATTATCAAAAAAAAAAAAAAATTAGCCCATTAATCAATCAGTAAATCAAAATATCCAGAAATATACAATTTTCTTATTTTATTTATAGAAAAATTTGTTTTCAACCATTATTTTTTAAACACTGTGCAACGTGAGCTAAAAATATTCCTTTGCTGCCAAAGAGTGCAAAAATAATGTAAACAATCCAATGGAAAAAGAAAATGTATACATACATACATATGTTTGTATGTACGTACATATTTGCACTTAGCATTTAGAGATACACTGACGAGCAAAACTGTAACACAGACTCAATGTTCTCACTTCATCGGTCTATATTATCTGTTCTACTTAATGGATGTTCAAGTTCATAGTCTTTGAAGATACTGCTCCTTACGCATTATTCCATCGATTAATACTAAGGGCCCAACTCCATTTTTGGAAATACAGCCCCAAACCATTATGGACCCACCACCGTGCTTAACGGTTTGCCGCACTGTGTTTGGCGATTGGATTGTGGGGTCCCTAGTCCAATACCACGACCGTCCGTCTGATTCTAAACGATTAATTTTGGCCTCATCTGACCAAATGATCTTGAAAAAATGTTTTTAGCAACTGTCTAAACATTTTGTTTCTGACTTACGGCATCCCAATCTGCTAAACGTCCAATTCACGGTGGTGGGTCCATAATGGTTTGGGGCTGTATTTCCAAAAATGGAGTTGGGCCCTTAGTATTAATCGATGGAATAATGCGTAAGGAGCAGTATCTTCAAATTCTGCAAGAAAATTTGGGAGAAGTCATTGGTAACATGGGTCTTGCTGCTGAAAAATGCATTTTTCAGCAAGACAATGACCCAAAGCACACATCCCATCTGGTGAAAAATTGGTTATCAAACCAAAAATTTCAAACTATGAAGTGGCCACCGCAGTCCCCGGATATGAATCCCAAAGAAAACCTATGGAGCCATGTCAAATCGCAGCTTGCGAAATTTGCGGTCCCTCCAAATGGCATGATGGAGTTGTGGGAGAGAACAAAGGACGTCTGGTACGCGATTCCACCTGAAATGGTGCGATGCTTCACGCAGAGTATGCCACCCCGTGTAAACAACCTCAAAAAATCAAAAGGGCTGTGGTACCGTTATTAAAAAAACAATTAATAAAAAAATTTGTTTAAAAATTTTTGCAAGTGCAAAACTGTAACATTTGACTTTTTTTACAGTTATGATTGGTAAAATTCTTCCAGCATATCAAATGACTTAAAATTTGTTGATAAGAGAGCCAAATATTTGCCTAACAAAACAAGACTATGATCTTGAACATCCATTAAGTAGAACAGATAATATAGACCGATGAAGTGAGAACATTGAGTCTGTGTTACAGTTTTGCTCGTCAGTGTACAAGTACAAGAGAACTAACGAAATTGGAATGCGAACAACGAGCAGCGAACAGAATATTTGCCAAAATGAGAAAGATAAGAGGTAGCTGCAGGTGTAAGCAATATACATATGTACATATGTATATAGCAGCCCCCCAACAACATGATTAAAAAGATAAGCATAATTAAATGAACCTCATGAATATTTTCAACTTGGCAACAAAATCAAGTCAACGGGATGGAGAGAAGCAAATCGGGAAGATGTTTACAAAGCTATATAGCCTGGGTAAAAAAGATACAATTCATTTTGGCAAATCCAGCGTTGCGGATTTTGAATATTCATTTTTGAGAATACACTTTTGAAATATATTTGTCTTTAGCTTCAAAAATTTTACAGTTAACAGCGTTATATAACCCTTTAAATATAGTCCTTACCACGTCCAGGACCTTAGCCACCCTTTGTATTTGATTCCTGTATTCATTCATAATTGTTTTTAAAAAAATAACAAATTGTTGCTTGGACTGGTTTTTTAATACAACTGAAATACACAACTTTCCATTCGTGTAAGTTTTACCCTGTTATTAGAAATGAATTACCGTAAAACTATGTCTTTTATGGAAGGACAATAAAAAAAATATTATTTTGACAAATTCAAAATATTGCCTATGACATGAACTTTCTGGAATATGACAATATACAGATTAATTCCAATTGGCAAACCTAATCAGACCATACGCAAAAAATGTAATTAGCGCAAAGTGAAAATGGCAGAGATAATTAAGTTATGACAGCAGCAAAATGAAAACGAAATGAATGCTGCAAAGGCAAAGTAACGGAACCAAGGAAAAAAACGAGAAAAAATCCAATGAAAAAGTTCACGCAATACTGACCTCACACAGATACACAAACAAGCGCACACACACACGCACGCCAAATGCACAAAGCCGCTAGAACATACCAACGCCCACGCGCATGGGCGTAGCCCAAAGGAGTTGAGTATCACAGGGAACAAATACCGAGGCAAATTTATATGTCAAATTATTTATTTTTATTTTAATTTGTCAAGCCATAGCTGAACGACAACCCCTTTAAAGCCCACAATGGAGCACCCTGTATGTCGGACTAAATCGAGAGAGAGAATCAATGGTTTTCGTGTGGCGCTAGAGCCAAAGCGTGTGACGTCATACATACACATATTTTTGCCGACTACGCACAACTCGGAGCAACTACGGTAGTAGCAGCAGCAACTACTACAATGGCAACAACAAACTATTACTACAAACGGAAATCCACAGACACGGCACTGGCTACGCTTCGTTTATTGCCGTTAATTATTGTTGCTACCTTTTGTTATTTGTTGCTGTAGTTGTAGGTGGTCATTCATGGTGCGAGTAGCGTATACAAATATGTATCACACAGATGTGTGTGTGAGTGTGGAGCCTCGTTTGCTATTCCGCAACAACAATATAGAATTGCGCGTCGTCGTTGCTTTAGCCACTGCTGCTCCACCTCAGAGTTGTAAAACGTGTTTTTATTTAATAAAAACAACAACAACAAAACCTAAACACAAACAACAATATATGCGTAGTTTGTTTTTGTTATTAAATATTTTTGTTTTTGCTTTCGTTATGAATACGAATTCCGAAAACAAGTTGACCTTAAGACATAATGGAAAATGGAACAAGGGAGAGAAGATGATGCTCTATAAAAACATACAAACAAAATAAATGCAAATTGAATTGTATTTTGATGCAGCCGAAACCTTTTACTCCCTCGTGTTCTATTTATAATAGTTGCGTAACGATTAAGTTTCGGTTAAGTTATAACGGTTATTAGTATACTTTTGTATCCTTTTTTTTGTCACTTTCATCCACACACATACATCTATATTCACACACATACAGGAAGCAGACAGCGCGACGCTTAAAAAGGGCGTTAAAAGAGAGAGAGAAAGACAGAAAAAGAGAGCTCAAAGTTTTCATAACAATTTCAGACACCTTACCTTGTTCCTGTTCCCGCTTCTCGTCTTCTTACTGATGTACCCCTTTCCTATTGTCTTGGTTTTAGGATTCCACGATGATACTGCTCTCGCCGCCGCCTCTGCTGGCGCATTAAGAAATCTGTTTCAGACACCAATAACAACAAGCACCAATGCACATTTCATTTTTAAAATATTATAAAATATTTTATTTATAAACATTTGCACAAGACACTTACACGCGGGCACACACACACACACACACACACACGCTGCTGGTTTTGTGGAATTTTCTACATACACACGTCGCGTTCCCCTCTTGCTCTCTTCCCTTGCAGGCTCGTTGCTTGATTTTGGTCCTCTCCCGATGCATTACCGCAACGAAACCCACTTTTAATGCATTTGCCCGATTAATTGTTTAATTTTTTAGTGCACAATTCACTTGTTTCTCTTCTATTTCTTTCAGTCGCTCACAGACACAGACGCATGATGTGTATAACTCTGTATTTTTTTTTACAATTGGTAGGGCTGGATAACCAACACACAACACCCACATACACGTTTTTAGCTGCGCAAATTCACGACTTTGGTGGGAATACACTGGCCATTCCGATTTTGTTTATTACTCACTTTAAATAAACAATTTTTTACTTTTTTTTACATGTAATGTTATTTTTTTGTCGCGAACACAACATTACTCTCGAACTCGAACATCACTCACGAGCTCGAACATGTTCGCGCGTTTTACTCACATGTTCGAGCGTTTTACACACGCGAGCGTTTTACTCACGCGTCTTACTCACGCGTTTTAAAACGCTTCGCGTTACTCACGCGTTTTTTGTGATTTTTTGTTAGCAAAAAAAGCTGAAAAAAGCGGGGAAAAAAAACTTAAGAAATAATTTGATTTTTATATATTGTTTTTTTTAAAACCAAGAATTCATGTATTATTTAATAATACAATATTGTCAATATCTTCCTTATCGCTCGGATAATATTCCCTCTGTTCTATTGAAGTTAGACAGCTGGTTGATAGTTGGTAATCACACCAGCATTTTAGATAAATGAAATATAAATTAATAATTAAAAATGTATATATGTATAAGTATGGACCTTAATGTAAATCCTGTTTCGTATTTTGAAATTAAACAAATTTACTTGGCTGAAACCGATTTTAATATGTCGCACAAATTTAAATAGGTGCGAATTTTTGAGGGAAAATATTCGAGAGAAGTAATTATCAATACTTAACTAATAGACTTACATTTTTAAAATTTCAAACGTCAAATGCGATTGCCAAATTGAGAAAAGTAAAATATAAAATTAATATTTCAATTTGCTAAAAAAAAACTAGATTTCCCGCTGCCCGCTGTTTTTAAACAAAAATTCTTAATACCAAATAATATAGGAAAAACAAACATCCGAAACTTTCACCATATCTTTTCTCTCAGTGCACACACTTCGCCTCGACTCTCTTCAATTCGCCAAAAGCAGTGATGCCAACTTAGCCTCCCGAATTCGCCTTAAAGATTCGCAGCATTGCCAGACCACGAACATGTCCAAGCGAGGCGCGAAAAATTCAAATTGACGTTTTCTACAAAGGTCTTTATCATTGAAAAAATCCATCAAACAATTATTTTCATTTTTTTAATTAAATGTTGATATTTAGCCCTAAATTTAATTTTATTTTGCTTAAAATCTCTTCATTTTACAATCTGGATTGCCCTTTTCGTGACAATTATATCTAAACATGGTTCGATTCTAAAAAAATTTGGTATATTGCTCTTCAAGAATAGTGTAGTCGACTATGAATTTGAAGTCAGTTATTTAATTTTGCCATTGAGGAGGCAAATGCCATTCAAATCGGTCTATATTCCATTCAATCTATTGAAATATTGGATTACATTCAATATATATGTTCCAAACATCATTTTTTCTAAGATAAAGAATTCCTGTATTGGTATGACTTGTTATCACTCTTCGTTAATCATATCAGTTAATTCAATTCTAAACAAATTCGATTTAATGACCTCAAACTGATTTCTTAATTTTTAGATGAGAGTCGTTTCCGCAACCAAAACAATTTAAATTTCCAACACGTGACGCTTGACAACAGATGAGACCGGACGGATTATCAACAAATAATTGACCAAACTATTTACAGTCGATGACTTAATTTCTTCCTCAATATTCCCCAAAGATTAGGTGGAAGCTCACACTACGGGTTACGGATCGGTTTTTGATTTCGTTCGACGTAAAATGAAGTCATCGTTTTAAAATAGATCATAGATGGATGGATGGATAGATGAAGGCTCTATGCAAGTGCGTATGTAGAATAAGATTACTTTATTTTTTATTTTATAAAAATATGTAAAATTATGAATAATTATAGAATACGAATATCATTTATGCATTAAGTGATGGGGACTTTGGGACTAGGGATGCGTTTTGGAGTCCTGGGTTTGTGGCCGGGGGCTGGGGCAGGGAGAGAGAGGCGTGTTGTTTTTGTATTCTGCTGGAGCACAACTTAAAAATATCACACACAAATACCACGCAAGATAGAGAATGAGGATAAATTTCATTCTTCTTCCAATTCAATATTAAGTTTTCGTCATTCCTACGGACACTCCTTGTCACTGATCTTTTGGAAATCTAAAAATAGACGAAATTAGTGGTAAATGGCATGAACAATTTGACAATATTCTTAAAAAAAGAAAAAACACTTACTTGCATTCTGTAGACAATTTTCTGTTTTCATAATGCAAACATTGCGATAAGTTTTGGTGGTCCCCTTATCATCGGCGGCACAAATTGCCGCATCCTCCTGTGTATCACACTCCATGGAGCACTTAACATTCGGATCTGGCAGGCTGAAGCCCTGCACCAGAGTGGTTAAGGCTAGGAGTGCTACTATAAATAGAAAATAGTTCGGTGTTAGTTATTTAGGCAAAAGGTGTGCGAGCAATCATTAGAATTATTATCATCATCATCATCATCTTCCTTGCGCATTGCATACTAAATGGTCTCGATTGAACACCCATGATATCACCCAAACCAGAGAAACAATAACACAACAAAACGCCCAACAATCCAAATGCCCATTCACATTCTGAGACGCCAGAGCGTCTAGCCTGACGGGGCTGCATATACGAGTTTGTAATATCTAATGAATCAAATCAGTTCGTACATATGTCAGTTAGTGTCTGTCTCTGATTCGGTTCTTAGAAAATTTTCCATTGCCCTGAAATCAATGTCAAGTATCCTTGATCAAGAGATATTCTTTTTTTTTTGTATGAAAATTCCCACAATTCATAAGTATTGATACCATGACTTATTGTTTTTAATATTCAAATAGGTCAGCGACAATAACACATACAGGGCAAAAACAAAGTAAATAAATGAGTCACTTCATATTTGTGATCATTTCAATGTGTCATGAAGAAAGATAAGTAGATTACTTACTGAACCTTAGCTAATTCGCATAATGGCAGATCGGAATAATTATTATTTGCAATTTAAGTCAAGAAATTATTTAAAACTTATATTCTTAAACATGATGTCTAAATTCGGCTATCTTATATTTTGAACCCCAAAATTAAGGAAGCTATTCTATTCGAATTTTCTTTTTGTTTTATTCTATATTTATTCAACAGCCGCCTTCTAATCTGGTTAAATCTTTCTAATTTCTAATTTTTTCAGAACCCCATTATTCAGTTGATGTATTGCAAAACTGAATTATTTTGCAAAATAGGGAACAAAAGAGATAATACAATATTGTTTAATCAAAGTGTTTTTTTAACATTTAAAAGGATTGTTTACAAGACATTCTCAAAAAACGAGCAAACTTTCTGTGTTTCCACTAATCTAGTCTCTACGAAAAATGGGTCATTTATATACAAAAGAAATCTTTTTAAATTGAAACTTTCAAAAGAACTTGAAATAATAGATGACTTAAAAAATTCAAATTCGCTTTTCAAATAAATATCTCATACATATAAAGGACTTTAAGCACTTTCACATTTTTTTCAATTTTGTTTTTTTAATACTTACATGTCAAAAATACTGCAAAGAGCTTCATTTTGCTGTTGTTGTTGTTTGATTATTATAATATTACTTTCTATATTTTTTTTCTCGTCTATCACTCTCTTTCTATTAATTAAAGAGAGATGTGTGTGTGTTTTTTTTTTTACACGTTCGAGTCTCCGGCACAATAACAAATAATAATTTTTATATTATTTATTGACGATGCATGAACCTTGCGGGTCAGACGAATTAATTATGCAGCGTTTGGTTTTTCAATGATTAACAATTTTTGTTTTTTATTTTTGCTTTACACTAGTTTTTGGGGCTTGTCAGACTTGTCACACCGAGTTAAGAGACACGTGTTTTTTTTTTTATTTTATTTTAATATATATATTATTGATGGGCGTGAATATATCTGTAGATTTTTTTGTGTTTTATTGTATTTATATATATATAAATTTTTTTTTTCTTTTTGGCGCGTTTCAGACAATCCGTACCAGCAGGCGTTCAAATGCGAACTGAAACCAAGAGCACGCGCAAAGATATCCTTTAGGTCCAAACTCAGTTTCGAGTTACGACTATGGAAAGTGCGGTGCCTGACGTTAGGGGGCGTATGTGTGTGTGTGTATGTTTGAGTGTGTGGGTCTGTGTGTGGAGGCGGGGGAGTACTGGGTATTGAACAGATTCGGGCTGCTGCAGCACAATCAATCAAAATCACAAAAAAATTCAACTTCAATATCAAAAATCAACAGAATGATGTCGTCGCCGTCGTCGTCTGCTCACACGAATGATAACCGACCACACAGTGTCTGTTAGTTTTATAGAATTTTTTCATGCTAAAAAAGATTTACACTCGTGTGTGGATGTCGTCCGACGGCATCAATTTTCTTTCCTTTTTTATAATTTTTTTTTTTTTTTTTGCCTTCACTTTTGTTGTAGTTGTTGTTGTTGGTGTTTTGTATTTATTGTATATTGTTTCGATCGTTTGATTGATAGCCTTTTGTAGCTTCGTAGGCAAGTCACGTCACGTTGTGTCCAACTTGTTGGTTTTGGTTTGTGCCTGGATTATTTGAATTATTTATGAAAGATATTTGTTTGGCTCAAAAAATAAAGAAAAATAAAAAATTTGTGATGCTGTTGCCTCTTGCCCGCTGTTAATTGGTTCACGTTTCGTTCAATACTGAGAAAGAAAATTTTTCAAAAAAATTTCGTCAGCCAAAGCTATGAAGCCGCCGCCGCCTCATCTTAGCGGCCACACGCTTATCATCATCATCATCATCATTATCATTTTGGACACAGCAAACATACAAAATATTGTATATATAGAAATTTAGAAATATGTGAAAAATTTCTTGTTTTATTTTCAAAGATTTGTCGTTTTTTTGTAGATTTTGCGACGGCCACGAGTTCACTCCACTCGATCCATCGAAAGTCGATGTCTATGAATTTTCTTTGATGATTTCCTTCTGTTATGGATTGAACTAAATATGTATGTATTTGTATGTATTTTTGTTATTTATGAAAACGCGACGGACGTCAGTCTTTTTTTTTTTTTTTTGCCCATGTTGTTATTTAAAATATCCGACATTTTTCTGGCTTTTATTTTGCGATAATCGCACAGCTCAATGAAACAGTAGGCATTAATGAAATATGAATTTACATTATCAGTAATATGAGTATTTTTTTTTCTTTTTCATTAGAGTCGGTGATTTTTGTTTTGTTTCTCGGGTTTTGCCCTTTCTTGGTATATTTAAAAATCTGTTAGAAGAATATTTTTCCTACTGAATAGAAGAAAAAAACATTTTAAACAGCGAAAAAATATTATCAAAATTTTTATATTCTTATATTCTTTTTTTTCAGTTTTTCATCACAGGCAAGTTGAACTGTAGAATATTTAAAATATGTAAGCATTTCCTTTGGTTAAGTAGTCCAATCCGTCCGATTGCTAATTATCTGTGAAAATTAGATAAGAATGGACAATAGACTGTCTTTTAGATAGATTTTGGTCTGTGTTTTAAAAATGGGTTATCTAAATTTTGTCTCAACATAAGAATGGACAATCGAATGATAACATTAATACAGTTGTCCTCCAGTTTGCGGTCATTTGCACTTATCTAAGACTTTACTTCAATTTTGAATAGAAAAATTTGCAAATTTGTAAAATTAAGATATTCGTGATTGTGATTTATGCCAACATGCGCCACTTTTCAGACGCCACTTAAACAGACAAATTCATTCCGTTCCCAATTCTTGAGAGATTCGAAATTTTTGCATTTTTCTATTGAATTTCAATTTGCATATCGAGTAATGGAAAACAAATGCCCTCTCCCTCTTAACCGAATATTGATGTATCAGATTGACGCCCTGTTGCTTGCCTTTTTCAAATACTCTTACCAATAATCATTCAGTTTGCTTTCTGTCTGTCTCTCTGGCAATTAGCAATGGGCAAAATAAATCGTGGGCGGTGTCGTTGGCGTCGCGACGCCAAGAAAAACGTGCGACATTTTGTCGGCCATTTGGAAGGAAGTGACGGGCGCCACTTAATAGGCAATAACATTATCTATCTAGCTACATAAATTAAGATCGATATCAATTCAATTGATCAATGTATGGACACTTGTAAATTACTTGCTATTATAGACTTAATAATGTATTGTGTGAATCTAAAATTAGCTCTTATGATATAGCATTGTGACTATTTTTAGCCCAACACTTAAAGTCGTGCCAATGGCCTCATTGACTTTGGTTGCTTCGCATTCATAGGTCATTTGATATGAAATTAATATAGACTGCTCTTATCTTTTTGCTAATGGGAATACTTTTGTGAGAAAAATTATTTAATTAAAAAATAAACTTAATGAATCAGTACAAAATCAGATCTTTAAAAGTAAACTTTTAAATGGTTTTTTTGACTACCACTTGAGTTGGTTTTTTAACTCAACTTAAGGAATTGTTTTCTAAGCTTTAATGTCCATTTTTATCTCTTCAGAGAGTTCTTGCCTTCACATAATTAAATCAGTTAAAAGTATTTAACAATTCTACTTTGAAGGTCATCATCAAAAGTCTATTAAAATTTGTCAATACATATTTCTATATATGATCTCTATGTATGTACATAGACTAATGTATATAGATGATGTACAAACATTCATTAAGAATGTACATTTATATGTTATGTAAATTTTGAGTTCATTTACTTTTCAAACATCAAATATTTATGTATACAGCTTGACTAAAGAATGCCAAAAGATTTAAATCTTCTCTTCACCCTATTCAAACAAAAAAAAGAATTTTAAAATTTCAAGGATAAGAATTAAAAATAGTTTAATCGACTTTAATAGACTTATCTTTCGATTAAAATTAGCCTGGTATATATGCGTGGAACAGAAATCCCTCATTAGGGATTAATTTTGGCCCCGACTAGACCACGATCAGATAGTCTTTTGAAGGATTGGAATAGACTTATATGGGATAATCCTTTGTACCGGATTAGCCAAATAGCAGGATTAGTAATTGTAAGGGTGCCTAGTGATATCAGAGCGCTCATTTAATCTTCTGAGCAAAATACGTTAATTGACTAACATTTAATTTGAAATATTCTAAAAATTCCTAAAAATTTTTAACTTTGCCGAAGTTTACCAAATTTTAATCAATTTTTGAAAATTATATCTCTGTTTAAAGCTTTAAATTTGAATTGAAAGGAAAAGTCATGTTAATTATCAAGTCCATCTTTTGAAGCGAGAATTAAAATGCAAATTAACAGCAAAATATTTCTTAATTTCTTAATTTCTTGAATCTCTAAGTTAGGGAATTTTTTGAGTATTTAAATAACGCATGTCTTTATTTTTAAGTTATCATAATGTTTTTCAATCTGCATTAAAATCTCAAGAAACAAATTTTTTACCAATTTTCATTAAAATCGTAAATATAATAATACATCATAATTTCCTTAAATATTCGCGTTTTTAATGAAATTTTAAAATATGCTAATTGCAATTCAACTGAAATATAAATTTTTGATATCGGTTAGAAATTGTCGAAAATACAATCTCAAAAAAAAGGTAGATTAAAACTGTATGTTTCGAAATTCTAAAACAAAAACATTATGTTTGCGAATCATTCATGTATATAACTTTCACATTGGAAAGTGATCTTCTAATATGCGTTATGACCCTGAAAACTAATATTTAGGGTTTTGGATTGCTAAATTCTCCGCTATGGCATAATCCTGCGATGATTATCCTTTTAAAAGAATTGCTAATACATTTTTTGAATTAAATGCCCAATAAATAAATGAATTTTCGTTTGATACATACATATGGATGTATAGATAAATGACTAGCTCTTAGATAATGTGGTTTTTTGACCTAGGCCTTAACCATAAATCTCCATCTCGGGTTTGTTGTGTGGTCACCAAATCGAAGTCCAACCGCATTTATGCAATGAAACTCAGTCAATCGTAAAGTTTCCGCACCTTATAAATTGCCTTTTTCTGCAAACTATCTGATCAGTAGTGGAGTCTTCATCCATCATGTGGCACTTGGCCCTGGGTTTGCTACAGCAGCTGAGTGCTGCTCCAGCTATTGTTGTGGAACGTAATAAGTTTGCCTACTACAAAGTGCCCGTTCAAATGCTCGAGCAGATGTTGATCAGCAGCAGCAGCAGCACCAACTGGCATTCCGGAAACAATTCGGATCTGTATCTAGTGCTCCAATGTCCACCCAAACTGGATGATAGCATACCCAAGCCAAAAGATATGCTAAATTGTAATGTAATCGATGAGTACAAGGAAATGTGGTCGGAGAAGGTCAAAGTGCCAAAAAGAAAAAAGAATCAACGTCTGCATATGATGCCATTTCGTATAGTGATACGACCATTGAATCCACCAGCTATGCGGAAACGAAAACGTCCAAAACGGGAGCAGAAAAAGAAACTGGATAAAACGCTTGATGTGGTTGTGGTCGATAGTCCCCTAAGGCATCTAGCTGGTCCACATAAAAGGCAAAAGGTACTGAAACTCTCAGCGGATAGTGGAAAATTTAAGCGTGGAAATAGCTCCAAGGGTTTCCAGCATATGTATCATCGTGACGAAATATATAATGATCACATTTTCTATGATGAGCTGCAAACAGATGGAGAATATCATAATTATGGCAAACAAGAGATCCATTCATAATTGGAGGTTCTAGGATGAAGGATGTCTTTTAATGACAAAAAAATATAAATGATTTTTAGTTTATTACGTAACATTAATTGTTTTTTGTTATAAATGGAAATAGTTTTTAGTACATTTGCTTTTCAATAGAATCGATGTGTAAAATGCAGGAAATGCTCAAAGTACAAATGCAAAACTTGTTTTATATTGTTGTTTTAATGTCTTTACTTAAACATAGTAGAGCCATAAATCTCTGGTGGAGCTAAAAACATATCGTCATAGGAAACTCTATCGAATATTTGGGTAAGAAGTCCAGTGAATGATAATTTAAATTCCGTAAGGAGCCCAGGTTCTAAATCATTCCAAAATTCTACCCAATGATCGTTAAAGGCGCGATTCAGTGCTATGGTCAAATCTGAATTCTCTTTATACAAATCATCCATCCAGATAATCCAACTGAGAGAACATGCCAAATATAGTATAGTAAGGTTTTTTTTTTGTTTGCAAACTTTACTTACCGATCAATTTTGACATTTGGAACTAGTGAATAGATTTTTAAGAATCTCTTATCCTGCCTGTATTCCACAAATACCTTTATGAGCAATGTTAATTCGAAATTCTGAAAATCCGATATTAGTTTCCCTGTTGAATTGGCTTTGAATAATAAGAATTTTCCCTCCATGTCATAGTTAGCCTCATGCAACACTCGAGGAATGCGGGCCTTGATCTCAATTTGCTTCTTAGTGGGATCCTGATCAAATCCATCGACATGGATAATTGTGGCATTATTAAAACCCTTGTTAATATTATCCCTCAATTGAAAATTTAACCATATGGGACCGCTGGATGTTGTATTCAAAAGAGACACTAGATTAAAGTGTGTGACATCAAGTCGTGGCAGACCTATTTCCGATATGCCCTTGGGATAATTATGGATAACACTATTAATTGTTCGTATCAAGCAAATTGCATCACCGAAATGGCATTTTTCTATATTTTTAGCTGAAATGATGATAAAGCCATTGTATTTTAATCGAAACAACTACATAACTCACATACGAAGTTCGATGCCAAATGAGGGAAACTCATAGAGAAGAACGTGTAAAATTAGTATAAGCAACTTGTTCATATTGAATAACATTCAACAATGAATAGAACCTGCAATGCCCATGATAAATCTCAACTGAATATTGCAAATAGATGCCAAGTGCATATAAATATTGCATTGGAATTGTTGAAATTTACGTAACCGGTTTTAGTAATTTGCAAAACACAATTCAACCAATTCTTTTTCAAACATTTACTTCAGTCTCAATCTCATCTGGGAGAAACATATCATCGTAGGCAATATTTTTAAATATATCCGCAATTAAATCGTGAAATATTCCTGCAAATATTTTCAAATTCACCGGCTCCAATTCATTCCAAAACTCAATCCAATTCGAATTGAACACATGATTTATAGCCCATGTCAAATCGGAATTGTCAGGAAAAAAATTATCCAACCAGAAGATCCATCTGGAATAGAATTCAATATATGTATTAATTAGGCTTATAAATATATATTATTTTTTCCATAGTCTCATAACGCACCGATTTAATGCAATTTTGGGCACCAGTTCATACATTTTTAAATATCTTTTATGATTACGATACTCCATGAATACTTTCATTTTCAATGTAAAGTTTATATTTTGAAAATCTGACTGATATTCACCCGTGGAATTCATTTCCACCAGCCAAGTACGTCCCTGGGACATGTATCTACCCTTGTGTATTACATTTGGTATATATCCATGAATTTCCATATACGATAATGTTGGATTTTTACCAAATCCTTTAATATTCGTTATTGTTGCATTCTCAAAGCCATAGTTCACTTGTTGGTATAAATCGAATATTAACCAAAATGCACCAATTTTTTCATCATTCCAATATTTGAAATCCTTTATATCCACAACATCAATGGGTTTTAAGCCAATTGCCGGTATGCCACGAGGAAATTGTTGTATAATGGCATTTGCTGTTTTCACCAGACACTCTGAATCACCAAATTGGCATTTCTTTATTTCTTTGGCTGCAAAACAGATTAAAAAAAAAACACGAATATGTATATGCAAGTTTCTGCTACAAACGTTGTTTAAATTGTTAAGTTACCTACGCCATAATTGAGCCAAAGATAGTGTAAAGAACTGCGCTAACCATGCTAAAATTAATATATCACGCATTTCCACAACTCTTAACGAGCTTTATACTTCAAAGTGATGGCTTCAACAGTCGCCAGTGAAATGAAAATTCTACAGATTCTAGTTACTGGCAAGCAAATCGAACGAATTGATTTCCATAACAGGTAAATGGTAGCAAAAAGCTCTTTTTAACAACTAAACCAGTTACAGAAACTATTAGAACTACCTTATTGCATTTTAATTTATTAAAATTAATGCATTAATTGCCTACATTTACTTTAACAATTATTGTTATTATAACATATTATCGACCAACAGGTAAAAACAGTGCCGGATTAAGCCAGCGCGGGCCTGCGGCAATAAAAAAAAAGACAAAATATAGGTTTTCGAGTCTATAATAAGAAATTAAAATTCAATCACTTTTTCTCACCTATGCGAATGTCAAGACATCAAAGGAAAGCAAATTTGTATTTTAAAATGGCAGCAAACATTTGGATATCTAAATAAATTAATATATATCGCAAAAACCTTACAATTTTGCAAAAACTGTCAAAAAATTTAGTTTTTATTATTTTACTTTTAATTAAATACAAAATTTAGTTGAAATTAAATCATGCTAACTTGAAAATTTTTCTAATCGCTTGCCTAAAATTTGGCAACGTTACAGATGGCTTAATTTAGTAAATTGTATTTCCATATTTTGCTTAGACTGTATTTTGATAAATGAATCATATATTTAGTGATCAAAAGCCAGTAGCTTTATCTTATCCTGCTATATGGCTAATGCGGCACTGGGTAGTAGATATGTATATAAGATCTTAAAAAGCTCCCTGTAATCGGATAAAGACTTTCAGGTGTTATAAAAGACAATCAATTAATAAATAAATAAAATTGAATTCCATTCAATCCAAGTACATTGAAATATATTTTATTTACACTTTCCTAAGAAATTAATCGGCCATAAACCTATTCCCAATTAACATAAGAACTTCTAGTTAATTTTTTTCAGTAATTTGTATTGAAAAATAACTAGCTTTTTATAGGATTTTCTGTGTGTAAATCATCATATGGTGTTTTTTGAAAAATATCTCCAACCAAATTAGTAAAAACCTCAGTAAATACATCCAATATGACCGGTTCCACTTCATTCCAAAATTCAACCCAATTCGAGTTGATAACCTTATTAACAGCTGTGGTTAAATCTGAATTTTCGGGAAAGAAATCTTCCAGCCAAATTATCCAACTGCAAAACAAAAATAAAACATACATATATAACAGATTTGTATATAGTAATCCAAATCTATGGCTTACCGATCCAAATTAACTCTAGGGACTAATTCATAAATTTTTAAATAACGCTTATTATTACGATATTCCATTAAGACTTTTAGTTTCAAAATAAAATGAAAATTTTGAAAATCCGATGTAGATTCGCCTGTGGCATTCAGATGGACGAGCAAAATCTGTCCATTTGCCAGATATTTACCCTTGTGTATTAGACTGGGAATATTTCCATGTATCTCCATATATTCGGTAGTTGGATCTTTGCCAAAGCCAATTAATTTGGTAATTGTCGCATTTTCGAAACCATAGTTCACCTGATCGTACAATTTAAATTCAAATTTAATTCCACCAATATTAGCTTGATTGAAGAGTTCCGTGTCATTTATATCGATAACATTGATCGGTTTCATTCCCAATGCGGGTATGCCCCTTGGATATTTTTGTATAATATCATTTATTGTCTTTATCAGACATGTTGTATCAGCAAAATGACATTTCGTGATATCTTTAGGTTTTGAAAATTACACAAAGAACAAAATGAGATAAAAACAATTATTAATGAAAAGAGTTTGTCAACTCACTTAAATTCTGACTGTGGCACACATTTAAATAAATAAACTCTATGCTTAGCACCGCAAATAATATTTTCCACATTTTTCAACCGATCTACAAGTAATTGGCACGACAGTTGCTGGCTTTATAGTCTCTGGGGAACCTTTGTATGTAGTTTACAGCAAATGCATTAAGAATCACAATATTGAACCGGTTTTCAAAAGCTTTTTGAACTTTAGTTTGTTGTAAATTCTTCAGAAATTTATTTAAAATACTTTATACATATTTCTATCTCTATCTCAGTTTCTATTTATTCATCGTCTTGTAGGAACAAATCATCATAGGGAATATGATAAAAGAGCTCATCGAACATATCCATAAAAACGGTTGTAAATAAACGCAATATGCTCGGTTCCAATTCATTCCAAAATTCTACCCAATTTCGATTAAATAGATTATTAACGGCCAAGGTTAGATCAAAATTTTCGGGAAAGAAATCATCTAACCATTGTGTCCAGCTATATATTTGTTGGAATGAAGAGATAGTTCTTGATAAATTTTTGAAATGAACACATTAAAATCCATTATATACTTTACCGATCCAAAGTTATGCTGGGCACCAATTCATAAATTTTCATATAACGTTTATTATTTCGATATTCTGTACGGACTTTCAGTGTCAAATGGAATTGAAAATTATAAAAATCGGATACCGAATTTCCAGACGAATCGATATTCACCATCCAAAGCATACGTCCCTTGGCATTATATTGACCCTTATAGATTAATTTGGGTATCGTTCCAGAAATTTCAATCTTACTTAGTGTGGGATCTTTGTCAAAGCCTTTTATTTCCGTAATGGTGGTATTCTCGAAACCATAATTAGTCTGATTGTACAATTCGAAATAATACCAAGCCACTCCTACTTGTGAATCGTTGATTAGCACCCAATCTCGTACATTAACCAGATCGAAAGGTTTTAAATAGATTTCTGGTATTCCTTTAGGAAAATTTTGTATCAAAGAATTTACTGTTTCCTTTAGGCACTGCCCATCACCATAATGACACTTGCTGACTCCCTTGGCTTAAAATAAATTTAAAAATAAACTAAAAATTGTAAAGTTCCATTGGGTCACTCACGTAATTTTTGACATTGTAGACCAGTTAAAAACACGAGGCTCAACAATATTTGAAACAAATCACGCATATTTTCAATTCTGATCACAAACAATAATGCACTTGCATAGTTCACGGAAGGTATTCGATGATTAAAACTGCTTTGTAAAATTGTTAAAACATTTATGAGGAAATTGAAACCTGTAGCGGATATTATCATAACAAGTTCTCTCTGTCATTCGGAGCACTGCAACTCTTGTAAATAAGTTTGTTTGTATAAACATTCATTCCTATTAATCCGAATACTCTTACAGAACTTGATCAATATGTATTTGAAATAAAATTTCAATTAGAAATGTTCTACTATTACGTTGCTCGATAAGTTTAAAAAGCTTTTTAATTAGCTTGTTAAAGATGTTTGATTTCTTTTCTACCCAGCAGCTCTTAAGAAACACTTAAAGATTATTATTTTTTATTTAATTATATATGTGAGTGTGAAAAAAAAATATTAAAAAACAGGCAGATGGTAAAGTTATCAACCTCAAAGACAACATTTGCTTACATACATATTTATATATATATTCCTTATAAATATATTCTTTTTTTCCTTTCAAATCCGCATTAAATTTGATGGCATTGTAAAAATGGATGCCATTTATAGGGTATATCTTAGTCCCCAATACGAAGCTTTGTCTGAGTAGAATTTACTTTACAATAATAATGCAATGCATGTAGATATAAATACAAATTATTTAATAAGAAACAAATTTCGCAAAAATTTACACTTATACATAATGATTAATAGAAATAAATTATTAAATCAAAATTCATCTTCAGATAAGAAAAAATCTTAATACGGCACAACAGACAATATACTATTTGCTCTTGAAATGAAATTATCTCGTAACATTTTTTCAAAAGTGGGTTTCACTTCGGGCCAAACCAGTTGCCAATTTTCATTTAACATTTGATTAAGCACAATTGCCAGATCTGTATTAACCGAATTTGTATCTGTCAAATCGAATATAGCCCTATAAAATATAATATAAGTAGCGTGATTAGGACCCGTATAAGATATATTAACTATACATATTAACATGGTACATACCGATTAAAATTTGTAGCAACATCCAAGTCGTAAAGTTTAAGATTTCCTCGATTGTCCAATATAAAATGATTTCTTAAAATAAATTGAAAATTCTGAACTTCAACCGTTCCACGGCCCTCACCCGAAGCAACAATTGCAATAATTTTCGTTTTTAAGTTATAATCCAGCTTGGCCGCAAGTCTTGGTAATTTACCATATATGTCAAGTGACTTTTTTTCCCAATTAGATTTAATTTTAGTGATTGTTGTATTTTCCACTCCGTAGACCATAATATTTTTAGCTATCACATGATACCAAATGGCTTTCATTTTATCTTCCTTTACGACTGCTATATCAGGCACTTTCAGGGCAGGCAATGGAGGAATATTGATTTCAGGCAGACCCTTCTTACCATAATGGGTTATTAAATAATTTAAAAAATTGGTAATGCATTTGGCATGTGAAAATTTACATTTCTCAACATCAGAAGCTAGTTCAAAAAGACAATATTAGTAACAGTTAAATGCGGAATGCCATTGCATTATATTTACGTAGTTGATAGCTTTGAGCCAACTGAGTAGCAGCCAGTATAAGAAATATACAACTTATCTGCATGATGTTCATCGGGATACTACGCCATTCCATTTTCTAATGAAAACTTATAAAGCTCAAACTAGTTTATTTAAAAATTAAACTCTGAGATCTAAATGCTCCTACAGACGGACATGGCTATATCGACTCGGCTGGCTCGGACGGTGATTTAGAATTATTTATTCGATTCCGCTGTCGATGCTAATCAAGAATATACCTACTTTATAGGGTTGGAAAAGCTTCAATCTGCCTGTTATGTACACTTTGTCGACTTTAGGATACCATTTCACCTTTTGGATGAAAATCGTTTCTGCACGGTATCTGTGTAAGTTTTATGACCTATGTTAAGTATAGCTAATTAGGGAATTCAAGTATTTCTATTACAACCCCATTTTCCCGTCACATTATTTTGCAAAATGTTACAAAACTAGAGAAAATTGAAATCTGTAAAGCTAATTATCATAACAAGTTGTCTCTTGTGGGTCTTAATTTTATTTCTAACGTTATACATAAATACTAAATACTCTAAAAAGACGATTTGCGTTTGAATACGTGTTTAAATAGTAGAAATCTGATTAAATTTAACAGATGAATCAATTTTATGTGTTTTAATTCAGGTCTCCAGTGTGCAAAAAATTTACTTATTTCAGCAATAACATATGTATATAGTAGGTACTATGCATAGCCAATATCTTGTACAAAAAATAAATTTTTTGAGAATGAAAATTCTATATACACACACGGAGGCGATCGGATAAGTATCTTATTATCCTACAATTGATAAAGATTTATATGTATAATCCATTTATTATAAATTATCTAAAAAGGTTTCTTCAGGCAAAAACAAATCCTTATACGATACTGAAGATAATATATTATTTGCTATTTGAATGAAATTTTCTCGTAACATTTTTTCAAAAGTGGGCTTTACTTCAGGCCAAATCTCTTGCCAATTTTCATTTAACATCTGATTAACCACAATTGCCAGATCTGTATTATCCCCCTCTATATCTGTTAAATCAAATATGGCCCTGTGAAAAATATTTTAATTGAGACCTGTATTCAATATCAACATACATATATACATACCGATTAATTTGTGTAGTTACATGCAGTTTATATAGCTTAAGAAATCCATGATTGGCCACGAAATTATTTTTCAAAATGAATTGGAAATTCTGTACTTCTGTTGTTCCACGGCCCGTAGTATTCAGAAGAAAGGAAATAATTTTCGTTTTTAAGCTATATCCCAGTGTGGCCGCAAGTCTCGGTATTTTACCATATATATCAAGTGACTTATTGTCCCAATTAGATTTTACTTTAATGATTGTTGTATTTTCCAAGCCGTAGACCATAATGTTTTTAGCTTTCACCTGATACCAAATGGCTTTCTGCTTATTATCTTGTGCGACTGACACTTCGGGTATATTGACAGCATCCAATCGAGGAATATTGATTTCAGGTAGTCCGTTTTTACCATAGTGGATAATTAAATAATTCGTTAAATTGGCAAGACATTTTCCATCTGAGAATTTGCACTTCTCGATATCAGGTGCTGTGTCAGAAAGGCAATATTAGGTAAGAATTAAAACTCAAAGAAATTAATTACGTAATTGATAGCTTTGAGCCAGCTGAGTAGCAGCCAGTATCAGAAATATACAACTTATCTCCATGATGTTCCTTGGAAAACTACTTACCGACTTTTAATATATGTATAATACGTGATACTTTTTACGCTATGGTAAGCTTTAACTAGTTTATTTACTTGGCAATTAAAGCTTTCTCAGAGTCTATAGACAAACAAGAATCGTTCAGTTATACTTTGAATCTAAAGGGTGTAACGTGTATATTCTCTTAAAAAAAAAAGACAAAAAAATGGATCAGCTTCATGACTTACGTCATGTTGGCCCATTAGGTAAGAAGTTTATTATGAAACATTTTTGAGAAAAATTTGATATTGTATTTTATACAGAGTATTCCTTTAACCTACTTTTGTTTAGGGGATTTCTTGGGATTTATTTCACTTTATAACCTTTTGTTTGATTCTATAAGACAATGAGTATTATCTTCTGAAGTCAAAGGTTTCCTTCGTTTTCGGGCAAAAATAAATCATCATATCGTACACGTAAAGCATTCAATTTATCATTGGCAAATTCAATAAAATATTTAATAAAGCCATCTATAATTGTTGGTTCAAACTCAGACCAAAATTCATACCAATTATCGTTCATCCATTTACTGACAACAATGGCTAAATCGGTGTTGACATAATTCACATCGGTGACATCAAATAAGGCTCTGGAATTTGGCAAAAGAAATCTTGTAAATTCAAGAATAAGTAATATATGTAAATTTAAAATATTAAATTACCTATCAATTTTCGTATAGAGAAACAATTTGTAAATCTTGACATATCCTTGATTACCAAAATCTAGAAAAACCTTCCAAATCAAACGCACATTTTGAAGTTCGGAAATCGTTCGGCCAGAAGCATTAAAAAAACCAAGAATTATTTTTGCTTGCACACTACTTTTCATTTTGCCCACTAAATTTGGAATATTTGCATATATTTCAATTTTCTTTTGCTTCACATCACTTCTAACTTTCGTTATTGTTGAATTTTCGAATCCAAAGGCTGTGACATTAGTAATTTTAACCTGATACGACAATGGTTTATGGGGATCATCATCCACGAATTGGGTATCGGGTAATTGTAAAAAATCCAATGGCGGTATATCCCATTCGGGTATTCCGGTCTTACCAAATTGTTGAATTAATTTTTGTAGGCCCTTTGCAAGGCATATTTGATCGCTAAATTTACATCTATTTAAGCCAGATGCTGTCGATGCGTCAGATCGAAGTAAACGTTCAATAAATTAGTATTAACGATTCAGAATAATATATAAATAAATTGCCTACGTAATTGTAGTCCAAAGACCAATGGACTAGCCGATATTAGAATAAATAGCCATGTGAGCTCCATGATGTTCCTTTGCCTACTGATCTAGGTAGTCGTCAACGCGTCAAGATTAACTAACTTAACTATTATCGAGTCATTAAAAGCTTAAACTAGTTTATAACTCAATCCTTTAGTGTAAACCGCAACTAATAATAATAATTTTTCTTATATTCGAAAAGTTGGTAACCTAGTATAATTCAGATTTAGTCAGAGATTTTAATATAATTTTCGAATAGTAAAAACTTTATGCTCAAAGAAGGACCTATGCCAAGAGACACCATGGTAGACAATGCTGTGCCTGCCCCCTACTAGAGAGTTAAATTTTAGTAGCAATTCAAATCACAATTTATTAAAAAAAAAACTTAAGTACATCCCGGCTGTACAAAAGTGTGAAACAAATAAAATTGTTTTTGGTTTAAAAACCCTTTCCTTAGAGTTTAAAAAATAATAATATAAAATAAAATAATATTTTGAAATGCTTAAAATTTAATCCTGTTTTTTGAGGACTCGTTTAGCACCCTTAAAAATACCAATGATCTCCACAATGATTCTCTTAGTACTAATCGGCAATAAAGATTAATACTATTTCTCTATATTGATAAGCTCAAAGTAGTTTATTTGTTTAGTAGTACAAGCATTTTAATTGTCTCTGAATTTTTGATTGCTTCACGATGTTCCCCGACTAAATGAACTAACTATTCGTATAGGTTTTATGTGGTTACCTTAACGATTACAATACAAAAAGTGTAAACTAGTTTCTAGCTTAAGCACAAATCAATCCTTTACAGTTTTATGAAAAATTAAACTAATATTTTACTAGTAAATACTATATATGAGAAGCTATTGTTTATGCAGTGCTGTTGTACATTAAATTAATTTAATTTCGATAGAATTTGCATCTCGGCATGTTACATTTAAATTAATAAATGCAAATGTATATTTATTTCACTTCTACTTAATGAGTAATAATGATAATGATATGTGACTGTACTCCAATTGAATTAACCTATAGCTTAGGGAGAATTCTTTTAAATATCCCTAACCTTATCTTTTTACATTGAAATGGACATTGTAAACTTTTTAGAAGACTTGCAATTTGCTGATAAGTATAACCAACTTATTCATTCATCTTCAGGCAAAAAAAAATCCTCATATCGTGCTTGCAGGCTGGTCAATTTATTATTGACATATTCAATAAAATATTTACTTATGACCGACTTAATAATTGGTTCAAATTCAGTCCAAACTTCTTGCCAATTCTCGTTCATCCATTGGTTGACAACAATGGCAAAATCCGAATTATATGTATGCACATCCGTCACATCAAATATAGCCCTAGAAAGTACACAAAGAGCACGTATGAGACACTATAATTATGTATATAATATATATAATTATATGGTACATACCTGTCAATTTTTGTGTGAACAAATATCTTGTAGAGGCGCAGGAATCCTCTATTGGTAACAACAAGATATGCCTTTATAATGAAACGAAAATTTTGTAGTTCCGCTATGGCTTGACCCGATGCATTATAATATGCTGCAATTATTCTGGCATGGACACTGCTATGCGTTTTTCCCACTATACTTGGTATACGTCCATATAGTTCGACCTTCTTTTGCTTCACATCGCTTCTCACTTTCGTTATTGTTGTATTCTCGAATCCATAGACCGTAGCATTGGAAATTTGCACCTGATAGGATAATGGTTTACGGGGATCCTCCTCAACGAATTGAGTATCAGGCAGTTCAACTGTATGCAATGGGGTCATATCCAATTCGGGTATTGCCCATTTGCCAAGATATTTAATCACTTTATTAAAACCAATTTCAATGCATCTGTGATCGCTAAATTTGCATCTATTCACGAAACTTGCTGTTGAAAGGTTAAATAAAGTTTAATATTTTAAATTTCAGTTAAATGGAAAATATTTCATTTATGTTCTTATATTTACAAATTACGCACGTAATTGTAGTCCAAAGACCAGTTGACTAGCCGATATTAGAATAAATAGCCAAGTAAACTCCATGATGTTACTTTGCTGACTGATCAAACTGATTTGTAAACATATTATCTGGTTAGCTAGCTTAAGTCATTAACGACAGCAAAATAGAAAAGCTTAAACTTGTTTCTACTTTAAGCACAATGCTAGTCAATCCTTAAAATTTTTAGCTGGAACCCGATATTCAACTAATTATAGTGTACAGTAAAATATTTTAATAACAATATAATCGTGTAAATCTAAAAAATCCAAAAGGCTCTTTGGATATATTCCAAACGATTTGAAGAACTTACAATATTTTTAAAGGAATACTTAATTTTGCTATTAGAAGTTGGGCCAGCTTCCCAGATTCAGTAATTTTTTATCCTTTAAGCCCAAAGGGAAAGTTGTTTTGATTATATTTTTCCGGAGCAATTTAAAGCTTTATTTAAAAATGATGTCAACATGATTAATATGTTGATTGCATTTGTTTATGCAGTGCTTTGGTTTTAACAATGTTTTAAATTCAATTGAATTTTACAATTTTTATAAATAAAACAGCAAAAACTAATTACAAACACTATGGAAATAAATTAAATTTAAGATTGGTAACAATAGAAATAAATTAAAAAAACAATCCGAGTGTCTGAATATTTATTTTTAACTATTTCAAACCATCACCGAATTTAAATTCGCGTATAAAACTAATAGTTCAGTGCCGATATGATAGTTCCTACTGCCTATATTGTCTATAAATTTTTATTAAATTTAAGCACCGAATTTATATTTGCAATATTTTTTATTAATCTTCATCTTCGGGCAAAAACAAATCCAAATATGGGGCAGAGGAAAATATATTATTGGCATGCGTAATGAAACTATGTTGCAACATATTTTCAAAAACTGGCATCACTTCGGCCCAAACATCCGGCCAATTTTCATTTATCACATCATTTAGCACAATTGCAAGATCTGTGTTATCCTCGTTCACATAGGTCAAATCGAATACAGGTCTGAAAAAAAACCACAACGCACATTATTTAAATAAAGAAATCATCTAGTGAGATAAGTTATACCTATCAATTTTGGTGTTAACAGCCAGTCGATATATTCTCACATATCCTCGATTATCGATGATGAATGAACTTCTTGAAAGAAATCGTAAATTCTTAACTGCCACCGAGCCATGTCCCGTGGACTGCAAGGCAAATGATAGAATTCTCGTTTTTATGCTGTAATTCATTTTTGCCATTAGATTAGGTATATGCCCATATATAACAAGGGATTTTTGCTTCCAATCAGTTTTGACCTTTGTGATTGTTGTATTTTCTAAACCATAGGCCATCATATTTGTACCTTTCACATGATACCATATAAGTTTTTTCTTATCATTCTCAACAATTTCCAAGTCTTCCACTTTGGCAGAAGTTAATGGCGGAAATCTCATTTCGGGCATACCGATTTTGCCGTAACGCTTTAATACATAATTCATACTATTCGTAATGCAACTGGAATCCGAAAATTGGCATCTTCTGATATCGGACCCTAAATCGAAAGGGTTTATTAGCAAATAAAAACAATAAAAGGTTTATTATAGTTACGTAGTTGAAAACATTGAGTCATTTGAAGTGTTGCGAGTATAAAAATTATCAAACTGTTCTCCATGATGTTCTCTCGGACACTACATGCCCATATTTCGAAACTAATAATAGTTCTCAAGCTTAAACTAGTTTAATTATCTAACAATAAAAGCTTTGCCTTTGATACATAGAAAAAGAGAAATTGCTCAATGATTAGCTAATAATTTATGCCAATATAATAGGTACACATGTACCTGGAAATTGTTGAACTCTTCTACATGGATTCATGCTAACTATGAATGAACTATAATAATATATGAATTCTTACCCCTTATATTAAAACCATGTGACTACTACATTTGCGGGCGTTTTTCCCTTCTAGATCATTTTTGAAAAGTTCTTTGATTGTGGGAAATATGCACATTTTAGGGGAATCCGTTTGTCATCAAATTTTTATGATTGACAGGAATTCTATGTATTCATATCCGTTTGGTGTTGGTGCCTTAGCTGAAGTGAATTGGTTAAAACCAATGGGGGAAATACTATATACAAATTGACGTAAGTGATTGTAGTTCAATTATTTAGTTAATATTAGTGACCAAGTGAACTGAATGATGTTTCCCTATAGACTGAATAGTTTAATGCCCGATTTTAATATAACTGCTGCTGGCTATAAAGACAAGAAGCTTAAACAGGTTTCCAATTCAAAAGCTTTATACGGTTACTCATCGTTAAGATCCTGTAGAATGGTTAAAGTCAATGGTAAAAACCAAATTCATTGTTAGTCTCTTATTTGGAAATAATTTGAAATACTAGCTATTTATACGGTTAAGGAAGGTTTTGCCTGGCCCTGGAGATTTCCGTTGGCAATAAGTTCGCCAAATTCCAAAACTAAGCTCTTGAGTTTTTCCAATTACAAATATAGACATCTTGAAAGTAATTTGATCAATTGAAATTGAAAGGAAAACTATAAAAGAATCTTGCATTCACATATTTATATGTACGTTTAAATTAAAATATTGCCATTATTTATTAAGAAAGGAAATTGAAAAATGTATTTTTATAAGCAATGAATTGAATTATTTGTGCAATGCAATATATAAATAACTGCTAAAAAACAGTACAAAGTATATATTTATATCTCATAGCATAGTATATATTTATATCATAGCACAGTTCAATAAAATTATTGCACTAAATCATCTTATCAAGCAAATCTGATCAGTCACACCTTGTGACTAAGTGTCTTTTTAGTCACATAATGCTATAACAATTATTACGCCTACTATTGACTACTTTTGACGCCTCTCGTTTGCTTCAATCTTAATTCATAGAATCATTTGTTTGATTTAGCAAATGATTGGCTCATTAAGTTTCACTTTCATTAATAAGATTCAATGGGTTCATTTAACTAACTGATGGGTGTTACGTATTAGCTACTTATTATACAGATTTGCAATTGTATACAGTATAAATGGGTAATTGATACATTTCCAGACACACCCTTTTGTACTTTACGTGTACTAATTAAATGAGATCCGTAGAGTTGTTAATAGAGCTGTAAGAATTAACTAACTTCTTTCAGATGAATTACTTTAAATTTATAGAATTTATGTTTTATTTGACATTTTATACGTAACAATTTTTGAAACATTATCCAAGAGAGATTGAATTAAAATTAAACTGAACATACATTTAAAATAGCAAGGTTTCTTGGTTTTAAAATGAAATAATATAAAATACATACATTAAAAATATTTAAATTGATTTAAAATAATAAATATTCACACAATTCACATGCAATGCTCACAATTTTCCACACAAATAATTTAGTTTGTAATATTTTAGTTTGGTTTCTTTTTTGTTTGTTTGCAACGTTTAAAAGCGATTTCATTTATCTCGTTAATGTTCTCAGTTGATCTCACAGCCTTATTTTATATAATTTTAGATAAATTTTACAAGTAGGTTTTTCCTTTTTCTTTTTTTAATACGCCTTTAACTTGTCTTTTCCATTGCATTCCTAATAATTGTTATTGTATTGAAGGTATGTTACACTGATTCCCATTTTTGGTTTTCTTAGAAAACTTTACAAATTTATCCGAAGCAACAATAGACACAAATCTGTTTCCATGCTAAATGAAATTGGGTCATTTGGTTAATGGAAATCCTTGCCACATTTGGTCCATTGTTGAGTGATTTGTTTGTGCAATAATCATGGCGATGGTTATGAAACCAATGCTAGCTAATGATTACATGGCCATTGGCATTGCTGCTAGGACAATCGATTTCATTGTTGTTGCTGCTAAAACAAATCTCCTCACTGCCATCGGAATCAGTGCAGCACAGTAATGGCTACGCATCCTCTTCACCGTCCACAACATCGCCATCTGTATCGGCATTTGTGGCGATTCTATGAAATAGAAATAGAAAACAAAATAGACAATAAGTTCCACGAATATTATATGGATTGTGTGTGTGCTGCTATTGTGTGCATGTGTGTGTGTGTGTGTGTGTGGGTGTAAGTGTATATGTGAGTTAATGTAAGTTTTAATTGGGAACTGCAAAGTATGCTACAATTATAGAGAGTTCATTGTCTGTTGCAGTCTCTAATTAGAGAAATAGAAGATACCAAAGTTGGTAAAATTCTACACCAAACTCAAACATTAGGCTATACACTCGATATTTTTCCTAAAACTATGCTAAATAAACAAAAACTTTCAAAATTGTAGACCCTACGGAACTAGTAAAGTTGATATCAAAGATCATTTTTTAGATTGAACCCTCATCAAGATGTTTTCTTTACTCTCTTTTCAAAATTAAACACAATTCGTAAGTCTCTTGGGTTCTTAAGACAATTTGAAGAAATAAAAGCAATAATATTATTTATTTACTTCTATACAAACTAAAGTCTTTGGGTTTGTGTTTCTCTCTGGGCCATAAGAAATATATAAAATGGCTTATTTATTATTAAACAGAATACTTAACATAAAATATATATAAATATTCTGAATTGCCTTTTCCTAAGCTTTTTACGTTTGTCATATTTCTGAAATATCTTATGTATTGAATTAGTTAAGGTGGTAGCTTAAACTTTAGTCAATTAGTGACAAATTGAAATAAACCACAAACGAATGAAATAAAAACTAATAAACAATCAATCACAACGATGGAATATATAAATATATTTTATTATTAATTACATTGACTAAAGAAATTTATTTATTTTAATTTGTTTATACTTAAAAGATAGAAGCTAAAATCGATCTAGACAAATAAACAGTATAAAAACTGCCGACATAGTATTAACAATAATAAATTAGGAAAAAAAAAGAAATAGGGAAACAAAAACTTGTTTAGGCAAAAAATACTTATAAATATGAATTAAATTCATTACACAAATTACAACGGGTTTTGCATACAACTCAATATATATATATATCTATTGATTCGGTCGAGTATTGTGTCTAGCATTAATTGAGATTCCATTATCATTAAGGGTCAGCTCGCTGGATATCCATCGAAAAGGCAGGCATAGATTATTTGGTTGATTGGCAGTTAGGAGCATAGACACGGTCGATTTGTTAGGCAGGCAAAGAGAAAATAGAACAAAATAGTTGGCAGCACGAGAAAAAAATCAGTCAAAATGGATTTTGTTTAGCCTTTAGTTATGTTGCATTAAAACTTTGCAAATTATGAGCAATTCTTTTGTTTTTTATTTGTATTTTTTTGAATATAAAAATAAATTTTGTACCAATGCCAAAAAATCCATTTCCAAACATATAAACAATACACAATTCACATCAATAATTTGGTGTGGTGCGTCGTGATAAATTTTTGTGCAAATTTTGAGAATTTTGTTTTTTTTTTTTGTACATTTGTTTTGACAGTTTTTTCCCCATTTTCAATTTTAAAAAATATCAAAAAAAATTCCAATAGATCGATAGAATCAGTAGTAGTGATAGTTGTTGTTGTTTTTGTTGTTGTGGCAGACATGAAGTATAAGAGTAATAGTGTACAATGTTGTATAAGAGAGTGTAACACACACACATACACGTACATATACACAGATAGTAGAATTGTTGGCGATCACATATAATGAAAGAAAATTGTATGTATAATTACATACACATTTAAATATTAGCAACAACTATTTTAATTATTATTTTATTAAATTATTGGTATGAGCCAAACCAAAATGATAACCATTATGTTTTTAGTAACACACCAAAACCAAATAGAACTAATTTAAAAATACTTATAATTAACAACATTCAATAGTTGACTTATTTAAAGCAATTTAAAGGCTCGTTTAAGCCATATAACGAATTAGTTAGTCAAAAGCATATTTTGCTCCATACATGTTTATATTATATAACTAAATAATAACTTATAGAAAAGTATAATAAAATGTTTTCTTAATTCTAAATTGATCCCTTTCTTGTAACCTGTTGCTGTGGCCCACAGAATAGAAACACTTATATGACTGTCAATCATATCATTAAAAACTTTATTTATCATACCTTAATTAAGCCTCGGCTTATATAATAACACTGCAACAAATGTATTGATAAACAATTCAATGAGTATTATATGTATTATATGAACACACTCTGCTGTGAACCCACACTCTGAAGACTTACCAAAAATTATCTTTATAAATCTCTTAAGCCCTATTTAACTATGTTTATACATTTATATTGATAAGATTTAGTGCGTGATTTGTATTGTTAGTATCACAATTAGTTATGGCATATATTAGTTTGATCATTTACTTTTGTGTCACTTTTTCCGATACCGTATCGAGACCTTTGTTAATTGTGTTAGTGTTAGTAGAAGAATCGCCTACAACTATGGTAACATCACTGTGAAATAATTCGAGAAGGCAACAATTGTTTGGATTTGAGTATTAGTTTTTTGTTTGTGGCAGTTAGATAACGACAAAGAAGTAACCACATGAAGTAGGAAGATCACAATAGATTAGTAAAAGGAAAAATAGTAGACAGAGTAGTAGTAGAGAGAGGCGGGAAGAGAGCATCTAAAAATGTTGTGCGTTAGAAATAAAATACATAGGACAACAGCGGATAGTAGAGTTACACATAATAGACCAAATAGACAAGGCTAAAAAGTTTAGATCAGAGGTGAGTAGTTTTGTGTTGTTGTAGTTGTTGATGTTGTTGTTGTTCTGATGTCAAGTGTAAATGAGTGGAGACGATTCTGGAACATCGACATACCTGGCATACGTTGAATTGGCATTCTTTATCGAAAAACTATTTTGGCTTGGTAACACAAACCGTTGGACCCACTGAAAAGAAAAAAAAGAATAGATATATAAAAAGAAGAGTTATTTTTTGTTACCTTGTACTAGAATTGATTCTATTAAGTATTTACTAAGCTTTTGTGGCAGTCACGTAAAAAGATAAAGCAGCCCGCCCAACTCTAGTGATAGAAATGTTCAACAATTTTTTCAATGTGATTTGTGATTATTAAAGTCTTGATAAGAAGCGGAAACTTAAAAAAAAAAAGTTTCCTTTAAAAATCTAAAATACAATCAAGATTCAATAATTTATGGTCACAGAAATATCAATCGCTAATATCTAATAGAATTCGGCATGCTTTGATACTCTGATACTTTGTATTTTAAGCCTTTAAGACATTTTAATTCAGTACTTTCGATTTCCCAATATCCCAATCGATCTATTAATATACAATACAATTAATATTTATAGGACTCACCCGACTGTTCATTAGAGTCTGATTACCCATGCAGGCAGCCATATGTATCACAAGATATATATTAAACAATATGTATAAAATGGCAAATATACCTACAAATTGAGAAAAAATTAATTAATTAACCGCTACCTCTAAGCAAATATTACATGCAACTCACAGACTAAAGCCAATAGGCCTCCTTCAATTTGCATAGCCTCCACTTGATTGACCACAAAATACAAATTAACGCCAATAACCACAATAGTTAGGCATATGGAAACTATTTTGTTGCCCCTGAAACGTAAATGTTTATTGTAATTATTCAAGTTCAAGTTTCTTCTATACTCTACTCACAATCCATTGACAAAGTCACCCATTATGGCCGCACATGAGGTAAACGCAATGGTGGGTATGGCAGCAAATGGTAATTGGAGAGACATGACCGCATTTAGTATATCGTTCATGTTGGTTAAATCTTCCATTTTACTAAACATGGCCAAACAAAAGGTTGGTATGATGGCAATAAGACGCGTGACCAGCACACGACACCAGCGAGGCCATTGCAAATTAAGGAATCCCTCCATTGAGAATTGACCAGCATAGGTGCCAGTCATTGTTGAGCTCTGACCAGCAGCCAAAATGCCCACACCCCAAATGTACATGGCTGCTGCACCAAAGGTGCAACCCAGGAAGAGACCGCCCTTGTATAGATCTGCATCAATAATGGCCGTATTGTTGCCAAATGACGCTACGGCATCATCGTACATGGATTTGTTTTGGCAAACCTCAAGCTAAAATAGACAAAGAAATGCGTTTAGTGATATCTTTTTTGTTAATTGCATTTCGGTATTACTTACCACATCTGCATTTGTTTTACCGTACATGCCATGAGCAAATACACCCACAACAAAGAGATTGATAATAAACGACACAAACAGAGCCACTGATGCCTCAATGAAGAAGTAGAAATTAGCCTCGCTCACTTTTTTTGGCTGGCGACGATCAACATCGCGAGACTAAAAACAACAAGAAAAACATTAGATACATTTATGGCTTGGAAATTCAATTGGGTTCGTCCTACCTTAACCAGTGCCGAGTGTAAATATAAATTATGTGGCATAATGACAGCACCAACAACGCCGACAGCTTGCAAAAGTACATCAGAATTGCAATCCGAGCACCACGGAATAAACATGCCTTCAATTACCTCAACTTGGTTAGGGGCCGAGACAATGTACTAGAAAGATAAATAAATAAATGAAAAGAATTGTTTATTTTGTCTGTTCTCGAAATATATTGCTTTTGTGGATAATTTATTATTATTTGTGGGACAAAACAAAATTCCCAAAAAGTGTTAATATTTTTATTGTATTTCCCCCATCAGTCTGAAAGTCATTATCAAATTCACAAAATAGTCTAGACAAATAAACAATAAAAGATTCCAAGAAGTCCCCTAAATTGTAATTAATCCTCTTTGCTTTCTAAACAAAATCCCCGCAGATAAATTTTATGAAAAATGTACAAAAATACTATTTCTTTACACTGTTAAAGCTAAGAAAAACGTACTTAAACAAATGGAAAAGATTTTTTCTTCAGTCTTTCCTGTATAGGAAATCTTGACTAATTTTTGTCAGGGTATTTGTATTATACCCTTATAATATTCTTATTTTTCCATATGATATTGCAGTATATTTCATTTCCGCACTGACATCATGCGCTTAAGCTGATGATATGTTCCCGACTAATAATATGCAAACACATGTACATATAAGTATATATTTTTTGCAGCTTATCTAATCAAACTAAAGACTCAGAGGAATCTTTTGGCCTCTGTTGTCGCTTTGTCGCAAGAAAAATAAAAGTACAATGTATTATCAGCAAACACAGCTTTAATGCAGTTGAAATGGGATAGCGGATTGTTGCAACTGAAACTTAGTAAAACAATGAATTGCCAAGATATGGTGGCGGTTGGGGAAGTACTCCTCTGTTCCAGACACAGACATACACAGACAGATGACAATTTACGACAAAAACAAAATAGAATAAACAAAAAGCGTGCTCAAAAAATATAATATGGTTTCTATTCCCACCCACTTTTGTTTTGCTTTGCTTTGTTTCAATTGTTTTGCAATTGTTTTCGGAACCAAACGGGGGATTTTTTTTTAATGACTGCTTACCTCATAGCCAAATGATATGGCCATAACAGTGATCAGAAATCCAAATAGAAACTCCAACTTTCGCAATCCATATTTATCCAGAAATAGGAACGTAAATGTATCCACAATGGTGATTAATACGCCACCCCACAGAGGAACACTGTGTCAAGCAAATTAATACAAATTTATAAGAATTGAATTTAATTGAGACTTACACTTTATTGGATAACAAATAGATGGCTATGGCAGTGCCAATGACTTCCTGCATATCAGAACCAATGATGGCTATTTCAATCATAATCCAAAGTATCCAACGAGGTAATCGTTTATATTGACGATAGCACATCTCGGCCAAATGCAAGCCGGTAACGACACCCAGTCTATAGTTAATTCAAGGTTACATTAGATACAATGATAGTTCGATTGATATAGAGAGTGTGTGCTTACCTTGCAGCCAAGCGTTGCATTAGTAGACCCAAGATTGTGGCCCATAGCAAAACCCATAAGATTTTATATTTAGCTGCTGCACCAGATTGCAAATCTGACTCAACATTGCCGGGATCTAGATATGCAATGGACATGAGAAAACCGGGTCCACTGAAGGCCCAAAGTTTGCGAAAACTGAAACCGACCTGCGAAATTAATAAGACAATGAGGAAAATGAAGAATTGTCATGTCTCAAAAGATAAGTTTGTTGTTATTACTTACATTTGAGCGTTCATCGTCGGGTATGAGGACCTTCTCATCACTGAAATAGGCCTGTTTGGCGGCAGGTTTAAGATATGTAGTTTCATTTAAATTATTTTGAAGCACTTGATTGCCTGCCCTTGAACTGCTCGGACCATTTCCATTTGATCCTGATGGCTGCTCTCGATTGATGCTGTCACCACCAGCACCAGGATCAATTGTTCTGTGATACGCCTCGTTGGATGACATCCTAGAGGATGGAAAGAAAAACATAAAAATTTATTAAAAGTCAATGGCTGAAAACCCGTGACTGCTGCTTACTGCCCGACACTTTACACTACACAAATTGATGAATTAACATTCATCAAAAGCACAAAAAAATTGCTCTTAATTTATTTATACTACACTCTATTATAGTATTTCTTTTTGCTGATTGTTCTCCCAGTTGTCAGACCAGACCATATATTGTATAATTCACACATAATTCGCATACAATTTGAATTGATTTGATTGAGCTTTGTTTTTTGCTTTTCTCTTTTTTTTTTATTTTGCAATCTAATACCTCCTACTCTTAAATTAGCATTATCTGAATTATATATTTGTTATTTACTATATTTAGTTTACCAGCTGAACCATAGTAATAATTACAAAATATATTTGCCAAAACAAAAGCATTTTAAATTAAATTAGATTGAGCAAGAATTTTTTTTTCAAGTGATAAGAATTGTTTTTATAACATAATAAATTGCTAAAATTTCAACAGATTTGGGGCGTGTTGTTTTGAAAGCGATAAAGATTTTCTGTAGCCGAAATTTATTAAATTTTAAATTAATTTTTATTTAAATACAGGTGTTGTCATTAAAAATATAATTCCTATTCATATGTACAATAAATGTTTATAATTTGCATTAATAACTCAAGAGTTGCAATAAAGAAACAAAAAAAACAAATAAGTAAGTCAATAACCTGCAAAAGATGTTTATCCACACATTTGTCGATTTGGTTGTATATTCGTTTCGTTTTGTTTTGTTTTTATTGCTGATTTTGTTATATCACCTCGGCGTGTAGTAAGCCATTTAACACAATAAAAATCTGTATATATGTGTAAATTGTGATGAGAAAACAAGAGGTAAATCGAATGAAGAAACACCATCCATCCAAGTGGTTTACCTTGACTGGCCTAGCCTCTGATTCCACATCACTTCATCAATACGATGAGTGCAGCAACAAAGCGCTAACAGACCAAAATGTTTTCACATTGAAGCCTTTTATAGGAACAAGATAACAACTAGTGTTCGTTTTTTTTGTTTAAGGTAATTGTATCAGTATACCAAAATAAAGTTATTAAGCCGTTTAGTTGAAGTTGGAATACCATGCACCATGTGAAAGAACCGTTTTGAACTTATAAGTCCAAATGTGTGGCAAACATACGGTAACGTAAGAACATGGTAGGCGAGAAAAATTTTTGAAATAATCACAGTTTATACTACACAACTCTACATACCAAATTTAATAGCTCTTATAGTGTGTTTATATGGACGGAAACACTGATATGGCTAAATCGACTAGACTAATGCTGCTGATCAAGAATATATATGTACATATGGGCTCGGAAAAGCTTATTTCGGCCTGTTACATACATTTTAGCGACTTCAATATACCATTTCAACCTTTGGTTGCTTGGTATAAACATAGCTGCAGGTGGAAATTGTTATTTACGCAGTTGTAGACTTATCCACTCCAACTTCTAACTGTATAGCTAACTGCTGTATATCTATTCTATATATTGTTGCCATATGTCTGTTTATATATTTATTGTTATTAGGTGAGCGCTTTTGAGCATTTTTTAAAATTGTATTTAATGTTTACTCATTTATTTATATACATACATATGTATGTATGTATGAAAATTTTTTCTTTGTCTGCATAAACTGCGCCAAAATCTTATACATGTATTATTAAAATACATACATTTGTGTATATAAGTATTAAAAATACGCAAATCCTGCATGGTCATCAAAAAATGACAAAAAAACAAACAATTTAATTGATTTAATTGAAAAAATAAAAAACACTTGATATAAAAAACTATTAAATTAATTGTGTATTTTCCCCTCTTCAAAATCCAAGTTTTCAATTAATTTGTTCAAATTGATAAAGCGAAAAGGGTAAAGTTACAAGTTACATACTACAAAGCAGATGATTTGTTTTTTATTATTGGACTATTTCGTGTTTTTCTTACGAAAAACCAATTTGGGACTAACGACGTGCTAAGTGCGCTTCATAACACAAGATAATTATTCACTACGTAATATAGTCTGAGAACTTAAACTTTTTGCTTTATTGTCATGCTTGACTAATTGTAATTTCCAAACGGATTGTTGTTAAACTTTGTTTATTGTTTTTTTTTTGGCAGTTGTATTCGTTTTGCTTATCAGTCTAAGAATTTATTTAGTGGGCTTGGCTCCCCCACACTTTGTCCCCGCCCAAGCAACCGGTGTCCATGAGTGAAAGAGGGTGATACCAGGAAGCAGTGAGTGAGAGAGGGAGGTGGAGCGGAAACAATTAAGGTTAAGCTTGAATCCAGAACAAAATTAGGGAAAAAATCTATATTTTCATTTATTAATAGAGCAAAAACCTACTTGGAGGTTGTTCTTGCTGATGACGTTTAAATTAAAGATGATTTGTTGTTGTATTTATTGATATATCACATATAAAAAAACACACACACAACCATTCGCACTTTCTGCACTATATTCTCATTTTTCTAGACATTGACACGTGTTTCTCGCTTTGTTTTGATCCCAAAAATTCCGCAGCACGGAAAGAGTTTTCCGGAATTCCGAGAAATTACCGAATTGTAAATAATTATTACGAAAAACTTTTTCTAACAAAAAATGTCTTTCCGTTTAGTTGGTATTTTTATATGCTTCTTCTTCTTCGTTTTCTTTCTCTTCCCAGCTGTTTGGTATTTATTGTATATTTTTCTTCTTTTTTTTTTTTTGGTATTTTTTTTTTTTTGGTTATCGGATTGACGCGCCACGTCTACTCTTACTAACAAATTTTGAATGAGTGAGCTCGTGTTATGGTAGGCGCTATTTATTGGAATTATAAAACCTGCATATGTATTTCTCTAAAGCGATGATAAGAGAGAAAAAAGAGACGAAATTTCAAAGAGCGCGAGCGAGAGACCGAGTGAAGCTGATTGATGGGGGATTTTCTGATAAATTGCTTTGATTGTAAATTTTCAGTAAGACCAAAACCCGAGAGAAAGAGAGTTGTAGACTGGTTCTATTATCAGTTAGTTGTAACGACTTTTGATAGACAATGAAAACTAAACATGTCCATAGCGTTGCCCACAAAACGCACGCACTCCTTATCTAAATGCCAAAATAATGGAAATGGCCTAGTAGGTAGTTGGTAATCAGCACACAATAAAACTCCCGATTCCGACAGTGACAGTTCTTCAATGTCGATTCGAGGCAATGATAATAACTAAAACCAAAAACAAAAATGCTAACGTTTCAGATTTTATCAACACAACGTGCAGCATATAGTAACAATTATTTTTTTATCAATTCTTTTTTTTTCTTTGTTCCAATCCAAACAAGAAATTACTACTTATACCTACATGGATTTACATACATATGTATACATATGAATCATGCCCGTTACAACTAATTGATGTTATTGTTGGTTATTCACCCGCATATTCAAGATTGTTTTATATTTCTGACTCTTAGCACAATGTCGCAAGAAAAATATTTAGATAAACAAAAAACTTCATAGTCGTTGATGTCATTTAATTTAATTTACAATTTGGTAAGACTTGCAATGAAAAACCCCCTAAAGAATCATATAAGTCCATAAAAAAGGATAAAGCGAATCTCAATAACAGAAATGATAAAAATAAGAAAAATGCCACTTACAATAACCATATTTTAGAAAATATTCTAGATCAGATATCGGATTATATAATAATATCCTTTAATACTTTTAATTTTATTTTAATTAAGTAGAATTTTTAAAGCCAGGCTAAGAATTTAAACAAATAAAATGCTCTTCAATTTCATAAGAAATCAATAAATTAATATTTCTCGATAAGATGAGAAATACTTTATGATTCTTAATAATTACAGTTTATTTTTACATACTTATTATTTAAAATAACTGAAGATTTTCTTAAATAAAACGCGTTTCAAAATTCAATCTCTAAATGACGTGGTCCGAAAATTAAATGCAAGCTGAGACTAGTTCTAGTTCTGGTTCCTTAGTTTATATGTAACTGTAAAACTGACGTGAAGCGCGTAATTCGAAAAGTTAAATCACTCTAACGAGAGTGCTGAAAAGTTATAAATTTAGCAAAAATATTTAATATTTTTGAAATTATAAAAACTGTACAAATTCTTTAGAGACGCTTTACGCATATAAGTCTGTTTCAATTTTTTCTGCCGTCCAACGTCGGATGTATGCAAAAAGTGGAATGTGGAATGCCAATGAAAGCGAAATGAAACCATAGGAAATCAATTTATCACAACACCTTGAGTATAGCGCACAGAAATAGCACGTTTTGTCTACATCTAACTCTTTATTTGAAAATGAAAATGATGAAGAAAGGCAAATGGTAGAAATTCTACATAATACTCTTTGCATTTATTAAATCAACATCGAAATCCAAATCAATGTCAATGCCAGACATTTGGAAAATGACATAATGTGCCGTAGTAGAACAATAAAGCTAAAACTGAAATTGAAATGCAAACGCAAAAAAATTGCATATCACGTGAAACGTTTCAATTATTAAAACCAAAATTCTAACAAATCAAAATCCACAAAAATTAGTGTTTTGCCAAATTTAGACTGTGAATTTCAAAATGCAAACGATTTTCGAGAAGATTCAATCGAGGCCAAATAATTTCCTGATTGCAATGACAATTAATTTGTTTATGCTAGAGAAATCGATTCTGCCAGGTGAATGTGTTCATGGTTACAGGTGAGATGTGACAAAAATCTACCCATTGCATCAGCATTATAATTGAAAAACCGCTCAAAAACAAATATATACTATTTTTATAGAAATAATACGGAAAGCGCTGAGCTGGTTTCGCATTACGAGTCGAGTTTATCTTTACCGGATATATTGCCGATTCCATCGAAAACTTACGACAAGAATAGGGCACCCAAACTATTGGGTCAGCCCACAGTGGTCTACTTCCATGTTACGGTTCTATCATTGGACTCCATCAACGAAGAATCGATGGTAAAAATAAAAAAAAATATATGTATAATAATTCTATATATGTAGTTCTTTTTTCCCCTCGATTAGACCTATGTAACGGACATATTTCTAGCACAAAGCTGGCGTGATCCTCGTCTGCGCTTGCCCGAGAATATGAGCGAACAATATCGCATTCTGGATGTGGACTGGCTACACAGCATTTGGCGGCCCGATTGCTTCTTCAAGAATGCCAAAAAGGTGACTTTCCATGAGATGAGTATACCGAATCATTATCTCTGGCTTTATCACGATAAGACACTCCTATATATGTCGAAACTAACGCTGGTATTATCCTGTGCCATGAAATTCGAGTCTTATCCACACGACACTCAAATTTGTTCCATGATGATCGAAAGTCGTAAGTGTGAAAAAATTTCAAAATGCAAATTACAAATTTTATAACCATTAAATTTGGAATGTATTGTAAAAGATTGTTCTTTTATCACTTTTATAGTATCGCATACAGTTGAGGATTTAGTATTTATTTGGAATATGACAGATCCGTTGGTGGTCAATGCAGAAATCGAGTTACCACAATTAGATATATCGAATAATTATACAACTGATTGCACCATTGAGTACTCAACGGGTTAGTTATAGCCTATTAAAGTGAACAGAATCTGTTTCTCCCATTAAATAGTTTTATAATTCGCTTTCTAGGTAATTTTACCTGTTTAGCAATTGTCTTCAATTTACGCCGCCGATTGGGTTATCATCTATTCCATACATACATTCCATCCGCCTTGATTGTTGTCATGTCCTGGATATCGTTTTGGATTAAACCAGAGGCTATACCCGCTCGCGTAACATTGGGTGTAACATCGCTGCTCACCCTGGCCACCCAGAATACACAATCCCAGCAATCGCTGCCCCCTGTTTCATATGTGAAGGCCATTGATATCTGGATGTCGACATGTTCGTTATTTGTGTTTCTATCGCTTATGGAATTCGCGGTAGTCAACAATTATATGGGACCAGTGGCCACCAAAGCCATGAAGGGTTATTCCGATGAGAATATTACAGATATGGATGATTTAAAGGTAAGTTTAAACTTTTGATTGAGTACATTCGGAATGACCAATATATATACATATGTAATAAAGCATCATCGAGAGTCGATCATAGAGCCGCAATATGATACTTTCTGCCATGGACATGCTACTGCAATTTATATAGACAAATTTTCGCGCTTCTTCTTCCCATTCTCCTTCTTCATACTTAACATTGTCTATTGGACAACATTTCTATGATATATCGGCAACAAAATATATACTAATATGTTTTAACATAATAAAGAAATACAAAGCGCATTTGTTTAAAAATGTATATTACGAGTTTTTAAGCCACAAAAATAATACGTATTATTTATATATAATAATAATAATATATAATTATCAAAAAGTTGTATAAATAATGAAAGTAAAGGCGTCGTATGTAATACAAAAGAAACCAAATACGGAAGAAATTAAGAAATGCATTTTGATTGCGCAACAAAAGGTGGAATTATCTTTGGTATTTTTACTATATATTCGTATATAACATACATACATACATAATAGGGAATGCAACCGTTATAATATATTTGCCATTAGAATTTGAATTTAAGCCCAATTAATTGTTATATAATTGCTGAAGTTATCTGATTTGGAAACTAAAAAAAAAGCGAAATTGTATCTAACTTTCATATAATTTCAGGCGATACAGATTACGGTTGCATTACCTAGCATACACATTAATGTATATACATGCTTATATACTCCTACACATACAAATATTGTAGGTAGATATGTAATATATAAAAAGTTGTGTATAAAAAAAAAAAAGAGTCACTGCCCGCCATCAGCATCATCAGCTTCAATATCAACATCACATGACATTAGTTTCATTATATAATATATATATAGATATATACGCACGATTCTGTTATCGATTTGTGTTTGTTTTGTTTTTCTTTTACTAAATTTTGTAGCATTTTTTTTGCGATAATTGTTACTAGCATATATGTATGTATATGAACAACTTTTCATACTAAATCAACTAAGGAATTACACACTTATATAGTAATAAATAATACACAGATCCAGGTAAATAGAAAGTTGGGAAGAAAGTAAATACTCACACATATTAAAATAGAAAAGAACAAAAAGGAATAAGTTAATGAATTTTTCTACTAGAAAATAACAAAATCAAGAAATTAGCAGGCCAAGTTCGAGTCGAGGAAGATTTTTTCTGTGGTCCAATAAACTATAACAATAGATGACGGGTAAAGGTATGAGAGGCGAAGTGACGGGGAAGTCCATTCGATTACTGCAAGCAAGCCTGTAACTTTTCAATCCACTCTTGGGCGAAAATTGCATTGACCGCATAAAAATTGTAAGTGCGCTTCGAAGTCTTTAACTGTAAAAACATAATAAAAAGCGACAAATCAGAGAGAATTTTAGAATAACACAAAGTAATTACAAGTAACTGCCTACTCACATCAAAGAAACCTTTTTCATCGACTCGCTTTGTGCCAATTTGTGCGGGTTGAGCGGCTGTAACTGACTGGACCTCAGCTAGTTCTGTTTAAGCAAAAGTTTATTCGGATTGAGTCATTTTATTTACAAGTTTTTTTTCTTACCAATAATTCCCTTGGGTTGGGTGTCCTCGGATGTGTCATAGTAGCGTAATTGATGCTTAATCGAGTCCAGAACAAACCAACGTTGTTTCCAGCCCTTGAGTAGGGCTCCACGTTTATACAAATGTCTACATAAATGAAAGAACAATTTAATTCTTCTTTGAATCCTTGAACTAGAGCTTCTAAACTTACCCCTCATGAGTGCGATTCTCGGCCACATTGCTGCTGAATTGATTATAGAAATGATGGCTTGATGTTCGTGCCGCACTTGTTGCCGCACTAGAGGCAATGCTGGCCGTATCACCACCCTGTGACATATTCACGTTTGGCGGCCCGCCCACTGATCCATCAATGGCCTTATATTTCGTGCAATTCTTCATAGATAACTCTGTGCACTTCTCATGATAGGAATTGCCACAGTCCATGCAGCGATATCCCACGGGGCCCCAAAGCAATTTGGTACAATGATTGCAATTGGTTGGTGTCGTATATGGATGCTTTTCGAAACGATGCGGATGAAAGAATTTATCCTGGTAGCCGGCCAGGCGTCCCTTCATAATGATTTCCAAAGTTGAGCGTTTGTGCGTCTGCTGTATTAGCATGCTGTTAAGTGAAGTTTTACGTGACAAAGATGACATCGATGAGTCCGTATTGAGAGGGACTTCCAATTGATTCCACACTTGTTGCCATTTCTGGGAAAGATGGCCACGTTCCGTTTCCGCTTGCTTTACCTCACTGAGCAGGCAAACATAGGCATTGGGATTACATTTCTCAATGTTGTCATAACCGGCTGTTATCATCATACGTTTTCCCTTCATTTCGGACAAATCGATTTCGTCATCCACATTGGTGACTTCAAGATCATATGGCGGCCCCTGGGCAAGCTCCTCGTTAGTATAGTAGCTCCACAGATCCAAAGCAGCCAGACTATGTTGAGGGCGCAGAACTTGCATATGCGAATCCTGATCCGATGAGTAAAGGAAATTGTAGAAAATGGCCGTTTTGCTGTGCTGCCTCTCGATATAATCGAAAATGGAGTGACCTATACGATTCAAAGGCGTGGGATTACGCGGGCTTCGCATATCCAATGGATAAACATTACACTCATCATCCGAACCAGCACCACCTGCGCCTCCGCCGCCACTACCACCGCCAAACATTTGCTTCGTACTCAGTGAACCACGTTTATCCTCCATGGCCGATATTCCCGAATCTGAACGTTCCAATTCGCAATCAAAAAGAAAAGTGCGAAAACGACACGACACCACGTGATAGGCCAGGAAACGCAAATAAAAATCATTGAACTCAAAGGCCATGGGAAATTGTCGTTGCAGTTGATGAACAACATCCAAAAATTGCAGAAAAGTTGGAGCAAAGGCTATATTTGTGCTGGCATGCGATGGCTTTAGATTGCTTCGATGGGCGAAACGATGGCCGAAGGCCAGCCATTCTTTCTCCACCAGCACACGAAAGCCGTCCAAACGCCGATAATATGGATCCAAACAAAGTTGAGCTATAGCAGACAATTGAGCCGTTACATCAGAGCCATCCTCAAGCGAAAGCATAACGCTGCTTTCCTGCAAATCTATCAGATCGACAACAGCGCCAGCCAATTGCAATAACGAGGAGATCTGCTGCAACCAATCGGATTGTTCAACCATTTTGGCAAAACTCTGCCCATCCGCATCATTGGCAATGTGCGAGGGCATGCAGGCGCGAATGAGTTTCTTAAAAGCCGATCGGGACTGTCTAATATCCGGATAGTCCACGGGTATAAAATCAGCACAGAAATCGCCATTTAAATTCGACTTGGCCTGAGATTTCTCACCTGCAAAAGAACAAATTAAATGCAAACAAAATCTAAATCTTCCATAATCAATAACTTACCCAAAGCATAGAGTCGCATTTTGCGAAAACCAAGTGGAGCAGCAGAGGTGCCCTTCATGGTGCTGCTTTTGGCTTCATGCTTGCGCGTCACCTCGGGCGTCATCGGTTGCTGTGCATGATGATGATGATGATGGTGGGCATGATGATCCTCACCATGGCCCAGCAATGAGCTCATCGACAAATTCAATCCAGTGTACTGATTCAAAGCCATCTTTGGCATGGTATTAATCAGGGCCATGAAATATTTGTCCTGCTCATGATAATGACTCACATCGTGTGGATGATGAAGATGATGGTGATGATGATGGGTCATGGTATTGGCACCAGTGGTATTTTTCAGTATGCCAATCACACTCTTGCTATTCGGCTGGGCACCACGAATAAGCAACGCTCCGTTTTGATGACGCCAAGTGGGCAATGGAATCCGTTGGCCTTTAAAGTAGCGACCTAAATGAGTCATGGTCGCATCACTGCATTGCACTGGAGCCACAATGATAGCCGGATAAGATCGGCAGGTGGCATAATTCGCATTGGCATTGCTTATGCGAAAGCCCCGCTGCGATTCGGCATCAAATCCAAGGCGCTTCCAATCCTGAACATAGCTACGTTCACGCATACGTTCGATATCCTTAGAACTCAGCAGTCGGGGCAAAGTCTCGTTCTGGGTCTCAAACTCATCGCCATCCTCTAGCTCATCGTCTAGGGAGTGAGTCTCCAGGGCATCAGCACTGCCCATATCGTAGTCCGCAACTAGCTTCCGTTTAGTTGTCTGCTTTTGTTTGAAGCCCGCACGTTTAGCTGTGCGCAGCAAAGTCTTCTTCGCAAAACCCTTTAGCGTGGAGTACTTCTCTTTCGTTTTTAACGGGGCCACGCCCTGTAGCATTGTTCCATATGACTGGAAGGCAAAATATTCAAACTCATCGAATGGATGACGCGCCTTGCCCAATGTCTTGCGGAACGATTCAATTTGTTCGGGTGTGACCTCCGTATCAAAGGCCAGCTTTAGTAATTGAAAGCTACTTGAGCGCAGTTGGAGTCCCTCGGGCAACGTTTGATCCAAATGGGCCAAATATAGCACCGAAATCTTTTTTTCCTTTAGCAACGAGGCTATCGGAAATGCCCGGACAATAGTCTGTTCGCAAAAGAGCGGATCACAAGGTGAACCCTTAAAGACAATGCGATAGTTGGTCAAGAAGAGAGCTCCCTCGGCTGGAATTAGACACTGGGTATCATCCTCACGGCCATCGGCCATAAGGTAGCATCGCAAATGTTCTGTGACCAATTCTTCGCCTGGCAACAGACAAGGCGTTTGAATCTTTGGCTTCTGAACATGCGGATGACGTTTGGCCTCCAGATAGACGGGTTCCAATGATTCGATATGCATATGCACTACACCCGGAACCATATCATGCAAATTGCGTATATGTTCCGACGTAACACCGCCCTCAGTGCAAACGCAGTCAATGAAACGAGATATCGTCTTGCCTACTGCGACACCAATCTCTAGTGCATCGTTCTCCTCGAATCCCTCGTCGGAATGTTCACTTAAGCTATGCGAACCCATTATACTATTGGAGACACTCTGATTCTCTTCTAGACGAAAAGCTGGCTTCGGCTTACTACTTGCATCTACATTGACGTCCAGGGGGATTAGTAGTGATACCATGCGATTGGCGAAATGTATGGCCTGACTATACAAGGTGGACTCTTCAGATTTGGACAGTTCGTTCTTCTTTTCTTCCTCTATGGTGGGTGATTTGCGCAGTTGCTCGGCAGTAATTTCCAGTGCCGTTGGTTCCTCCAAAGGGACTTCATCCAATATGCAATTGGCCTCTTTTTTGCTCTCTGTCTGACGGCGTCGCTGTTGCTGTTGCAGCAAATACAATGCCTTTATCTGTGCCTGCACATCCTGATAGAATGTAGACTCCCAGAATTGTAGATTTTTCCATATCGCATGATCCTGGATTTCTGTATAGGCAAATTGCACCACTCCCGTGGAGAGTTTACGGCAGAAAATCGTTGACATGGGCAAAAGCGCTGCAGCCACTGTATACTCATCAATGCCGGAGGAATTCTGCAAAGCCTTGTTCATAAAACGTATGACCAACTCGAACTGTTGATGATCCAGCACTGCCTTATTGCCATAAACATAGCCAAAGAGTTCCCGACAGAGAATTAAACGAGCATCCCGATGCTTTAGGGTACGCATTACAGCTGGAAGCAATTTGCGGGCATCTGCAATGCGATTCTCGAAAATGTATGCGACACAGGTGCGCAGCACCTCCAAACGGCGAACCGAATTGTGAACGGCATTGGGGCGCACATCCAAAGCCTCGGGTAAACGAGGACCCATTGGAATAATTCTGTGCTGATTACGAATCACATGAAAACGCTGAGCAGACAGTCCATTTTTACGTATGCCATCCTGAATAATCAGCTCCACTTTTTCACTATTAATGCGAGGAAAGGCAGGCTGATGAATGCGCTGAAAGGATCCTTCCGGTGGCCTTAAGACTTTCTGAGCATAGCCGCTATGACCAGTACCTTCATTTTCGTACAGAGTACGGCCCAGTTCTTGAATGTGGGTAAGGATCTGTTAGAATAAAAAAAGTGGTTATCCGTTAAGCGGTTGAAAATATATTTTCCCCTAAACTTACGAGATTCTTGTTTTGTGCCTCCGATTTGAGCAACTCATTCATTGAGCTATATAGCTCATCCCAGGCATCTGCTGCTCGCCATGGTGGACCTCTTTCGTTCACAAAAGTTGTGAAGAACATGCTGTCCAGAACGCGGTAGAGAAATTCGCTTTCGATGAGATCACGTGCACCCAGAAAACCAGCTTTATGAAATGTTATCACTGTTTTGGGATGAATCCTTATGATAGTCAGGCATGAACGATAACCCTGAAGGAGTTGGGCAAACAGACGCATAAATATGGCACGCAGCTCTTTGTCTATATGAGCCTCCGTCTGGGTCTTGCTAACTGGAGGATGCTGGCTAGGAAATGCCAAATCCGCTTGAGCTAAATTCGGAAAGAGTATCATCGATAGTAATTCTTGCGTTTGCTCCCACAATGGAGATGGAAACATGGGAACTGGTGGTGTCAATGATTCTGGTATGGTCACTAATCCGCCATCCAAATCCACAACAATGACATCTAACAGATCTGTAATCTCCGACTGTAATGAACTGTGGATTCCCATGATAAATGGTGTTGGTGTCGACAGCACTTCGGTCAAAGGGGCAGGCAATATGGGGATATAGACATGGGTATAACGAAATGGATACATTAGGGCCACCAATGCCTTGCAACTGTCCGTCAAATGCCAATAGCATTTGGAATGAAAAAGTATTTTATTCTCGGTCATCACAGCGCAGAGCAGGATTAGGACATTTTTAATGCCCAGTTGCTTGAAAAGGAAGTGAACACCACTGCCAGTTGTGGGCAGCGAAGAGCTTTGCGGCGGTTGCAACGATTGCTTATCACCAGCCCCTATGGAGAAGCGCACCTGTGGTCCACCGGCAGGTGGCACTTGAATGCATCCCAATATATTTCCGACCAGATTTTCTAGAGCATACGGCAAATTCTCGATATACACTGTGTAAATGGTACCCAGGCAGTTCTACGAAATAAAATCAATGCTTACATATCAAATCCGAATATTTCAAAGATGATGTTCATTTGTATTTACCTTAAATGTATCGGCGCAATCCAAGCGTGATATTAGTACCAAACACTTTGGAGCATACATCACACTGTGGTGTGTAATTGGAGCACCACCTCCCGCCACTGATGATGCTGAAGCCACTGCCTCCACGGAAGTGGCATTGACTGCCCCGCCCAAGAGTCTAGTACTGCCACTAATTGTTGTCTCATCTTCGTCATCCACACTACTTCTGGTCTGTGTAATAGCCAGAGTCTCGTGAAAACTCAGGCAGGCACAGTAATGCTTATTTGCATCGATATCGGTCAAAACAGAGATGAAGAATTTCGGTTCTTGTTTCTCATAGGATAGATTCCATCCCAAAGGTTGACAGAACTAATTAAGAACAATAAAATTGTAAATGTATTGTACGTAGTTTATATGTATAAATGTAGTGATTAATATTTACCCATTCAATGCCCTCAATAAAGGGTGTGTCCGGCCAATCTTTCTCGGGAAAACGTTGCACAATTTTACCACAGATGGCCTGGCCACATACATTTCCAGCAGTCTCTGCAAATGCAAACGAATTCTTTAGTTTTATCGACCTAGCCAGGAATTCTGTTTGCCATTATCACTCACTCTCTTTATCATTATCATAGCCAACAATTACAAAGTAATCGGCTAGCCGGGACATCTTTTATACACCCACAATAACAAGAACACCTACTACTGCTGCTTCTTCCTCTTCTGCTCGTCGTGGAATTCCTTCTCCTCCTCTGCACATCGCCGGCCAATGAGGAACCTGGCTTATTATTCACTTCACACACTGCAACGTTGGCAATTTGTAGGCCGTGTCCGAAAACCGAATGTGTGTATGTGTTTCTCTTTTTTTCTTATCTAATTTGCATAAAAATTCCAGCTTTCAATTTCAATTAATTGAGGCTCGCCTCTAGTGTTGCCAGAAAGGAAATCATAATTTCTACAGATCTGGCAGCGCCAGTAGTAATCAGTGTGGCCGCATACCTGCAATTTTAACAGTCATGTTAAGTTTAACATCAATGACATCTGTTAGTTTCAATATATGCGAAGCATTTTCAAAGGACTAAAATAAATATTGCCTTTTCGTTCAAACACAGTTTAATTATGAATTTAAAATGGAACATAAACAATACTTGTCAACCATAAAGGGGAAATTCATTTAAAAACATTTAAAGCTATTTTGTTATTTTATTGAAAACGCATTTTATTTTCTTTTAGTTCTTTAATCTACCGCAAATCTGTCGGTAGAAGAAATAGCGCAATACCAAAGACTTTATTTGCTCTGTTCTTAGGCGGTGGTAGCGGGAGCAGCAGCACTGGTGGTGGCAGCGGCCTCTTCCTTGAGGCGATCCTTCTTGAGGGGACCCATGAAGGCCAGTTTGTCGGCAGGAGTCTGGAAACGACCATGACCCATCTTGGATGAGGTGTCGATGAACTTGAGCTTGATTTGCTCGAGGGCCGAACGCTTGGTGTGCTTCAATAGAGATTTGCGCAGGGTAATGATGCGCTTCTTGGAGCCAATGCAGCAACCCTTGATCATGACGAAGTCATTGTTGACCTCACCATAGTGGGGGAAGCCACCCATGGGGGTGATGCTCTTATCAGTCAGATCGTACTCGGTAGAGGCGTTGTTCTTGATAACCTAAAAGAAAAACAAAGACAAAAAATTAGATTACTATTCTGATGACTATGGATTTTTGGCAATTTCAATATTCTATCTGAGGTTTGGGATTATCAGTCCTATCATTATAAATATCACGGTGTATATCAAAGGTTTTTTTTTTCGATGTCGTTATATTTAGGTTTGATCATCATTAAAAATCCCAAAAAGCACAAATTAATGACTGAAGTTGTTGAAATGATTTTCTGCTTACCTTGCCATCCTTGGTGTGAATGCCGGCACCAATGCGGTAGATCTTCTTGTTGATCTCGGTACGGTGGTGGTAACCCTTCTGACCAGCACGTGCAACCGTGGTGGACACACGAGATGGATGCCAAGCACCGATACAAGCGACCTTACGCAGACCCTTGTGGGTCTTGCGGGGCAATTTCTTGGTGTGCCAACGAGAGGTGACACCCTTGAATCCCTTACCCTTGGTCACACCGACACAATCGATCATCTCATCCTGTCCAAAGACATTGCTGACCTGGATTGGCTTCTCAAGATGCTCACGCACCCACTTGACCTTATCTTCAATGGAGCCACCGTTCAGCTGGATCTCCATGATGTGGGCCTTCTTTTGGCGCTGCTTGATCAAGCGGATCTGGAATAAGGGATAACCAATAAAGAGATTATAAGATAAATCAATTTTAAATGAAAAATTGACAGAATGAAATATGGGAATGTACGTGATATGGTTTAACCGCGCGATAATCGCCTAAGCGGCTACGCACCGTTAGTGGAATATATCAAGTTATGCACATCGGAAAGATGGCAATTTCTTCTACGACGTTGTACCCCTAAACTGTGAATAGAGTGAGCCACAGCACGGATACCTTTTAGACCGAGCGCACCACAAGGGCGCAACAAGGCCAAGGACATCGCATTTTCAACATGACATGATACAATGGGGAAAAAAACAAAAAAAAATCAATTGCTAATTACCTGCGAGTGGGCAATCACACGGATAACCTTGCAGTAACGCAGCATCTTACGGAAATCATTCTCGATGCTCTTCTTGCCCAAATCATCGGTCCACTTCTTGCTGGCCTTGGTAAAGGCCTTCTTCTTGCTCTTGTACCTGGACGATTAAAGCATTTTTCGTCTGCGATTAGAGGAAGAGGGGGAGAAAAACGGAAGGGCACCTCATTGCGTCGACAGAAGCGAACGCAAGCGGAGATTAACCATCTTCCAGGCCATGCTCACTGATTCCAAATTCTTTACCCCAAAATTAAGGTCTAGGTTGGAATAGCTCACACAACTAGCAGAGATTTGAAAAGCTCTCTCAGTGATTTTTCACTGATCCAAGAACTTTGTTATGATTTGCATAATTTAGTATGATGGATTTTCTAGTTGTAGTCAGAGTAATGTTCCCCACACTTTTAGTTTTCTCTCTCTTTTTGATCAGAAGGAAGGCAGCAGATGGTACAAGGATTCTCAACAGTAATTAAGCTCATTCAGATACCATCTTATCATCATCCAAAAAGAGAGAGAAACGCCAAGAAGTCAAAGCTGGAGAACACGTGTTTTGAGAGCAAACAAAATGGCCGCATTGGTACATACCAGTTCTTGTAGAAGCGACGACGGCACTCCTCGGACAAATGCTGAGCCCAGACATTGACCAAAGCACGGAGACCGAATGGAGTCTCGATGTAACCAACGGCACCAACAACAATCATGGGTGGGGTCTCCAGTACAGTTACTGCCTCTACAACCTCCTTCTTGTTGATCTCTGCAAAATTAAAAGTGCAAGAAATGTGAGGTTAAACACGTGCTCACGTGGAGAGTTAAACAAAAAATAGGTTCCCGTTCTTAGTTTGGTTTTGCTTGATCAGTTCGCCCTAGTTATAATTCATAATCACGGAAATCATGTTTGTTCTAACCATAATTGATAACTAAATTCATCACAATAGCAAAAGCAACCAAATGTATTGAAAAATCAAGCACAAATTTTCGAATGAAACTTACTTGAACCAGGACGGTCTGCCTCACGCACAATGTGGGTCATACCGGCTTTGTATCCCACAAAGCAAGTCAAATGAACTGGCTTGCTGGCATCATCCTTAGGGAAAGCCTTAACCTTGCCACGATGACGGCATGAGCGCTTCTTGGGGTAGAAGGCCATGGAGCCATGACGAGGCGCAGAGAATTTACGATGAGACTGCAAAGATTAAATAAGCATAATATATTGCTTCATTAATATACACTGCACTTTATCACTCTTGAGTTTAAAGAGAAAATTTTAAGATTGCACAATAAAAGAAAAAAAAAAAAAAAAAAACTAAGTCTTACCATGGCGTCTGTTCACTTCAGACGTTGAAAAGCAAAAGAAAGGAAGTAGATAGCCGAAAACCGAAGTTGGCTGCGCTTGGATAAATTTGTGCTGCCAGATCCGTAAATTTAGGTGTTGCCAAATGCATGAATGCCAGTGTTGCCACATAAACATAAACAATAGGGGGCAAATAGAAATTTATTTGGCATAGTCTTTAAAATTTTAACTATCTTACATTCACTATTTTCAATACATTTTAACATTTTAAACATACATAACATTTTATAATCACATTTGTGTTTTATTTTGTCAAAAAACAAAAAAAATAATAAACAGTAAAATAAATTTTGCAACACTGTTCTCGTAAAACATGTTTTGTGCGATAACACTTTTGTAATCGAAATTATTTTATTGCAAGCAAGGCAACGGCCACACTGTTTAGATTTGGCGCATTTCGCAAGTAACAAAAAAAAATAAATAGATTTTTACACAAACATGTCTACTCTGGAGTTATGCGAAAAGTATTTTGCGACACGCGATGTGTACAAGTTAATGAACCTGAAGAAAGATGCCAAGGAGAAGGAAATTAAAAAAGCCTACCACAAGCTTTCCCTGTTGGTGCATCCCGATCGAGTGCCCGAAGAACAAAAGGCTGAATCTACCGAGAAATTCAAAGTTTTGTCCAAGTTGTATCAGGTGCTGACCGATACGCAAAAGCGGGCTCTATACGATGAGCAGGGCATTATTGATGATGATGACGAGGAGAGCAATATGACTTCCTGGCTGGAATTATGGAGCAAAATCTTTAAGCCAATTTCTGAGGAAGAGATTAGCAATTATGAAAAAGAGTATATAGGATCAGATCTAGAGCGCACAGACGTGAAAAAGTCCTATTTGGGAGGCAAGGGTTGCATCAACTACATAATGAATCATGTTCCCTTTATGAAAGTCGAGGATGAACCCCGTATTAAGGTGCTTGTGGGTGAGATGATAGCTGCTGGCGAAGTGCCGGAATTTAAGATATTCACAGAGGAGCCGGCAGCCAAACGGAACAAACGTCATAAGAAATATGCCCGTGAGTCCAAGGAAGCTAAAGTAATCAAGGAACGCATTGAGCGTCGCAAGCAGCAGGAAGATGAGGCCGAACTCGAAGCTTCAGATGGCAATCTAGAGCAAATGATATTGGCTCGCAAAAATAAACGTGAATCTAGTTACAATTCTCTTATGGATCGTCTGTTGGAGAAGTATGGAGGCGAGGATGTATCCGAGACAGTGGACTTTGGCTCCTTGGACAAAAAGAAGAAAAAAAAGGTCAAATCTGCTACCAAACAGCAGAACTTGAATGGCGTCAAACGAGGTCGTGTAGAGAAAACAAAAGTTTAAAATTTATGCCACCGTAGAAGTTGTATTAAGATTTAATATGTTAGTTTTATATCGTCTATATATATATATATATATATATTTATGTATCATTAAAATATCCCATAATTCATATCAAATCCTCAGTACACCTTTATATCCTTTGAAACAAGCTCATTGTCGTAAATCTCTTTGGCATAGCACAGATTAGGATAGTCGAAGGCAGCGCCATAACGATTTTTGCATCCCGAGGTGGCTTTCTCTCCCGGTGTATAGACAGGGCGCCCGATTATGTTGGTGGTGGCGAAATTGCAGGTCAGCACAAAATGATTGTAAAAGTCCTTTGAGAAGCGTACAGCGGCACAGCCCACATGAGTGTTTTTCTCAGCGACTGCAATGGTGAACTTGGCGACATTCTTGTTGGCCAACTCTTCGGGGAAACCAGCCATTATTTCAGGAGTGACATTGGAACGTTCAGCAAACCATTTCTCAATTTGCTCTTTGATGATTTCCGCATCTGTGTACTCCGATTCCGAGCCACTGTAACTAAAGATTGCATTGTTTTGGCCTGCATAGGCGAAGCGTTCGGTGCTGCGACATTTATCTGGCAGTGATTGACAAGTTTTTACATTAAAGAGGGCTAGATGAGCGAGTTCCTCGCACCAGGACATTTTGGCCATGCGAACAGCCTTTGGTAGTTTTTCAACAGATCCACTGGCCACATTGTTACGCAAATCATTGAAGAGTGTAAGGATCAGCTTATGATGCGAATTCATCTTGATTTCACGTACATCTTTGGGACAATCTGCACTGAAATTCTAAAACAGCTTGTTTAGTGCAAGGATACAATAAAAGAGATGCACTTACTCCTTTGTTGTTGCAGGCAATGTGCTTGTCCAAACATGTGGGCAGGGCACAGTAGTCCACAGCCATGGTAAGCCCCATCAAAGCAGCCAGTACAATAAACAACTTCATCTTGCTGGTGCTTCTCTTGTCGTTGAATGAATTACTGACAGTGACTATTTATAATAAAAATCCAAGTCAAACTCATTTGTCATTTGACTCCTTAGTGTGTTTGGCATGTTTTTCCAGCTGCATTTCAAGGAATACATTTCCCAGATTAGAAACATTTGTCTGCTCATAAATTTCTAAGTAAACCCACCCAGCTCTCTTTCCCCCTGCCATACGTATTACGAGTTTGAATTTTAGCGGCTTTTTGGTTTGATTAGAGACACAATTCTCAGCGTGTTGGCAAGTCTGGTCTGGCAAAATGTTACGTATAAATGGAGGAATCGGAGCAGTTGGACGCTTCTATAGCTACAAATCTGTGAGGCGCCCCAATCTAAAGTTGGTTGGTTTAAACAATGCGGAAATCCAGCCAAAAACGGATTTGGCATCACCCACTCCTGATGGTGGCAACGGTTCATCCCTGGCCAATCAGCTGAAAGCCAAGATATTAGTCACTGGACCCATTACAGTGGCAGATTATATGCGTGAGGTTTTGACCAATCCACAAGGAGGTTACTATATGAAGCGAGATGTTTTTGGTCGGGAGGGAGATTTTATTACTTCACCGGAAATTTCACAAATTTTTGGTGAACTGGTCGGAATTTGGTTGGTCAATGAGTGGCGTAAACTTGGTAGTCCATCGCCCTTTCAACTAGTGGAGCTGGGCCCTGGTCGGGGCACATTGGCCCGGGATGTTCTTAAAGTGCTGACCAAATTCAAGCTAGGAGCCGAATTCTCTATGCATCTGGTGGAGATAAGTCCATATTTGAGCAAATTACAGGCCCAACGCTTCTGCTATCAACATGAAACTCTTACCGAGGATGCAGCTGCCCAATTGCCACACTACCAAGTAGGCACCACTGCCACGGGTTCGAAAGCGTTTTGGCATAAACGTCTGGAGGATGTGCCCGAGGGATTCTCTTTAGTCTTGGCTCATGAATATTTTGATGCATTACCTACACACAAGCTGCAATTGGTCAATGACAAATGGCACGAAGTGCTCATAGATGTCGAAGGGAAGCCACAAAATAAAGAGAATGAATTTCGATTTATCTTATCAAAGTCCCAGACTCCAGTTTCTCACGTATTCCGACCACTAACTGGGGAGACACGTTCTTGTCTGGAATACTCATTGGAAACTGAACGTCAAGTCGGACTTTTGGCCCAACGTCTGGAAAAGAATGGCGGCATTTCTCTAATCATGGACTATGGGCATTTTGGCGAGAAAACAGACACTTTTCGTGCCTTCAAACAGCATGCACTGCACGATCCACTCCTGGAACCAGGCAGCGCAGATCTCACAGCCGATGTGGACTTTAAATTGGTTAAGAGCACAGCCGAGTCCCAAGGAAACGTATATTGCTGTGGACCCATCGAACAGGGTGACTTCCTCAAGCGTATGCAGGGCGAGGTGAGATTGGAACAACTTTTGGCCCATGCTCTGCCCGAAAACCACGAGATTATACGCTCCGGCTATGATATGCTGACCGATACGAAACAAATGGGCAGCCGTTTCAAGTTTCTAGCCATGTTTCCAGGCATTCTTCGTGAGCATCTCGAAAAGTATCCTGTGGCCGGATTTAGTTGAGAACAATTTTCTTTCATTGTTTCGTTTTATATAGTTAAATAAATTATCACAAATCAAACGTGTTTACTATTCATGTTTTACAATTTTCTTTCTCTCTTTTTAAATGATTTATCATTATACACTTATATATATGTTACATAAAACTTGAAAACATTTTTAACAAATTTTTAATGAAGACAATCTTTTGATTAATTATAATGGAATTGTATCTGATACTTCATTATAAACGTATTTTGTTATTTCTTTTGGAATGAGGCTTGAATGGCTTGCATTTCGCTGGGCGTGAATTGTAGGACTGCCGAAATGGCATTCAACATATGCCGCTTCCCATCCAAATCCTTGGTCACTATATAGCTAATAATGACATTTTTCAGGTACTCCAGATTGGCTCCTTCACGGGTCTGACATCGTTCTAGCCTAATGCAAAAAGAAGTCATAATTAAATACGTGTTTCATATATGTATGCTTTAATGTTTGACTCACCTGTCTACCTGTTCTTCAAGACATTCAATTTTTTCATGCATTTCCTGCTGGGATGTAACTTTATCTTGAATGGCTTTGCGTAAAGTGGATTCAATGGAATATTTTGCCTTTCTTAGGCTGGAGATTTCAATGTCCTTGCGGGCCAATTCGTTTGCATAGTGCAGCATGTGGCAATTGTCACTTAGAGAAAGCTTCTTGGACTTTACTTTGCGCTCTCCCTCGACGCTATCCGCATCCGAGGAGTAATTAAAGGCAGTCTCTACACCAGGCTCCAAAGGGCCAGAGGGAGTGGTGGGATCTCCTGCCCCCACGCCGACTCCCTGGTGATGGAAGACCTCAAATGATGTTTTCAGTGTTTTTATCTCCTGCTCTTTCTCGTCCAGAAGTTGGAGTGAACGTTGTCGCTGTTTTTGTAACAATTGTTCCAATTCGTTGAGTTTGCATCGAGTTTCATTCTCCAGTTCTGCTTTGGCTTCCTGCCATTTGGATCGCTCCTGTTTTAAGGACATGCGTAATTTCTCTCCCTGTTGCTTCAGCTCCTGCTCTGCCTCGTCTATGTTGCGGTTCAGAACTTGCACTTTCTCCTGGAGGGTTTGAATGTGCGATTGCTGCAATTCACACTTTTGCTCCAACAATTGACGCTGTTTAATCGATGTGTCCAACAGTTGCTGGACACTCTGAAGCTGTTGCTCGCACTGAACATGATTCTCGGAGGCGGATGCCGAGAGGGTCAAGACTTGACTTAGATCCAAGGGATTTGCAGAGCGTGAATTTGCCGTCACCAGCAGCTTCTTGAGACGGACTAGCTCATCCACAAGAGTGGACATATCCAGGTCATCATCTTTTTTTGTGGTTGGAGTGGTTGCTTGGGTAGGATTTATATCCATTAGTTGTTTCTTTAAGGCATATATATTATCCTGATCCTGCTGCCTCAGACGATCATAGCTGCCCACAGTGCTGCTGAGCTCCGCCAGCCTTGCCTCCAGATTGGCCACACGTTGCTCATGCAGGGCGGCCTGGCGACGGCTCTGTTCCTCGGCTTTTAGCACACGACGTTGTTCCTGTTTAATGGCCTCGGCATGTTGATCCTTCAGTTGCTGCATCTCCTGGCTCACTTGCTGTAGGACTAAAGCATGATCCGTCGCGGTGGAGGAAGAAGTGTTGGCTTCCTGTACTTTGGCCTGGCTGACTTTAAGCTGGTCTTTTGCCTCCTTCAGCTGGAATTGAAGCTCTGTTAATCGTTTATTCTCCGCTTCATTGCTGGCGAATTGTGTCTTAAAGTTGTTCAACTGCATCTCAATACTCTCTTTTAGATGACGCTCGTCGGCATAAAGTTTTTGGAGCTCACGAATCATTAGCATTTGATTGCTGGTTTCCTTTTCTCGCTCCTGTCGTTCAATAATCCATTTCGCCTTCACCTCATCCACATCGCCTTTGGCCCGGCTTATCAGGTCCTTGGCCTGTAATTGCATTTCGCGAATGTCCTGTTCCTTCTGGGCAATTTGTGAACGCAACTGCTTCTTGTCTGCTTGAAAAGAAGCTTCCATGCGTGACTTCTCGGCCGATAGAGTGGCCAATGAGTTCATCAGGGTAATAATTTGTGTCTGCAATTGCCCGTCAGATGATGAAGGCTGACGGCCAGCAGCTTGCCCAGTTGCCCCCCCAACTTGTTCATCCTTATCGTTCGTCAAGGAGTCCCCTGAAATGTCATTTTCCTTTGTAGAATTAATGGAGGACTCGGTGTCCCCTACACCTACACCAGCAGTGGCTTCTGCATGTGCCAGTAGACTGGTCTCTAGTGCCTCCTTTTCCTTTAGGAGACCCTTATATGCAGTGACCACGTCTGCAATAATCACCAATTTATATATGTAATTAACTTTAAATTTGTTAATATTTTGTTGCCTTTTTACCTTTCAGTCGCTTCTCATAGCGATTTAATTGTTCCTTTTGGCTAGACACCAGGGCTTCCAATTCCCTCTGTCGCTTTTCCATGCTTAGAAGTACAATGAAAAACTTTAAATGGTTTTAAAGATTTTATTTACTTTCCTTTTCGTTTTTGCAACATTTTTTTATGCGATTAAAAACAAATTGGATCTGCTGACCTGCCAACTCGTTGCTCTTCTAATCGATAAATTTCGATAAATTTTTGTTTCTTGCGCTTGTTGTGTTGGCTTCGTTGCGGAATTTTCAATTTTTAATTATTCATATTCATCGTTGTTGCTGTTAGTTTGTGCTCAAAAGTGTTTTTATTTTGTTGTTTTGTTTTTCGTAACTAATAAATGTGTATTTTATGGCCCTGCACGTAACTGTAAATGGGAAATTTGGGTCCAATTGCAAGCGACGACCCATAAGCATTCTGGATGATCCGGAACGCGTAAAAAAGGATTTGGAAAATGAGCGTCGCATTGCACGCATCCAGCAAGTAAGTAAGCTAATTCCATTTGACGTAAGCAGCACTTCACTTGACAATTGCTCTCTAGGTACGCGAGAAGTCTAGCAATTTCGCCAGGAAAATCCGTCAGGATGTGGCCGCTGAAAAGCAAAAGCAATTAAATAAACTGGAGCAAATCAAGCAGCAGGAATTGAATACATGGCGTGAGAATGTTTTGGTCAAAAAACATAACGATTTCCGTTCGTCTATGTTTCAAGTAGGCGCAGCCCACCGGGCGGCAAAAGTTGAAACGGAAAGGATGGCCGCAAAACAGAAAGAGAAGGAGGAAAAAATACGAAAATGCAGGCAGCGGGCAAATAGCCACAAGCAAACTACGAAAACTAATCTTCATCGTCCCACCGGTGGCAGAGATCGCGAACAATTGAATGTTGAGGGACGTGCAACAATGGGAACACAGACGCCACTACCCGAGGACAAGGAGAATCGATTGCTTGCTGGGCGCGTGCATTGTGAGAAGCAGCTTAGTCCTGATTGCAAATCACCCAAACGTAAACGTGACACCTGCTGTAGGGAAAGTCCCAAGTGTCCATGCATCAGTTCGGAGGATGACGAGGAATCGCTAGGCGATATTAGCTACAGTAGTGATTCTTCCATGACTGCAGAGAATCCTGTGGATGTAGTGGAAAAACCACGTCAGCCTCTTGGCAAAAATTTACAAAAGAACCCAACAGTCATTTTAGATGTGGACATAGAAAGCGAGGAGGATGTGGCCATTACCACTAAAAACAAAGGCATGGAAATTAATGACCGTTTTATGCAAAGCAATCGCAAATTCAGTCATGTGGTACGTTCTAGTCCACACACAAGTCCAGTCCGGGGTAGTCGTCCCCGGTTTACACAAATTTCTGATTTAGTCAAACGCTCTGAGACTATAAGAAGCACTCAAGTTAATCCGGTGGTAAGAGAAGAACTTCCCGTTGAGGAACTTCCAGCTTCAACTCCGCCCCGAAGTCCACAAAAATCGCCTAGAAAGACACTAGAGTCATTAAAACCCAGAACAGCCACTAATTTAAGTGGAACTGGTTTGGGTTCACCAAAAAGAAACTCTGGTGTAACTTCTCAAAGATCGTCAAAAACTAATGCAGGAAAAAATCTTCCTGCTACTTCAAAGAACTTAGAAACCGGAGTGAAGCGCACTTCAGTTCCAGGAAAAAGAAACTCTGGGATGCAGCAACTCGAAGGAACAGCCGGTAATGCCCCCGAAACACAGCCACCATTGCCACATGCGCCTTCAGTTGCAACTCCCAATATCCCCACTCCGGTTATGCATCCTCCTCCATTTATGGGCATGCCACCGCCTCATCCAAGTCAATTGCAGCCTTTTATGGTGGGATATCCGCCACCGTATGCCATGCCATATCCTATGCCCGTGCCAATGAATCCAAATTATCCTCAACCAGTCGCTTACCAGCCTATTCAACCACCTCGGCCCGCTCCTCCTGTTCCTACCAGAGCGCCAGCTCCACCAGCCACCCATCACACCACTGCCACTCAGTCGTCGGTCTCGTCCACCACCATTGTCATGAAGCAGGGACAGAGACAGGGGTCCACTATCCCCTCAAGCCGAGTTCAGTTCTATGACCACAATAACAAATATCATCGCAATTATGAGGCCCCTGCTGAAGCAGTGCAATTTAACCAACAAGATCCCTCCCAGTTAAATGCCATGGATCATGCGCGAATAGAAACTCAACTTCGACAATTGCGCGAACAAGAGCTGGACAAACTGAGGTAAGTTATGGTAGAAAGAGAAAATATAACTCTAATTTGTTGTTCAAAATTTTAGACAAATCAGTGATGAACGTGGCCAAAAGGCTTTGGAACGTGAACAAGTGCGTCGCGATTGTGCAGAGTTAACAGAGAAACTAGATGCCTTGACCCAGCAGAATCCTCAACTCTTGCCCAGTGATGTAAGTGAAATGGTTTCTAAAATGAAAACAAAGCAAAGTATTGGAAATTCTTTTTAATCCTATGCAGGCGAATTTCATACCCAGTCATCGCTATGAGGATGCCGCAGCACGTCGTCAGGATGCCATGAACGAGGCCATGGAAGAAATGTTGCTACGACCGGCCATTATAACATGTCCGGAAGTGGCATCAACAACCACAACAACTAAAAAGTCGAGTAAAGTCGGTGCTGAACCATTGGCTATTAATGTGGGTGAACCATCGAGTGGCTTGAATGGTATAGTCAGCAGCGAGAGCTGCTGTTCACTCTTGCTTGATTATGTGGACGATCAGAGCAAACAGCTAAAATCCGATTTGAAGGCAACGCAATCGAACTCTTATAAATCGCAGAAATTGAAAAATCTTCTCGAACGCATTGAAAAAATTCGCATACAATTGATTGAAGAGCTAAAGGCAGGCGAAGCCGCCTCTACAACTAGGAGTGGCAAAACTGCCCAAAAGGTAATCGAAGCGATTCGCGAAGAACGTGCTCATATTCTCAATGACAAGGCCAGGACATTGGACGAGAGGGAATCTGAACTGGAGCAAAAAGAGGCCATACTGGAGCATCGTCTCAGGCAATTCTACAAAGAGCAAAAGGTAAAGAAATCAGAAGCGGGGGAAAAGTCGGGCAATTCAGATGGTAAACCATTGGAGATTATAATTAAAGTGAAAAGTGATGGCACCATAAAGCGGTATGTGCCCAAGCATAAGTGCAAAGTAAAAGCCAAAGAGCAACTCTCCAAGGACAAGTCATCGGAAGCAGTAAATCAACCAGCACCAAAAGCAGATCAACGCCAAATCTCGATTGACTCCAATTCTACCTCGTATAGGAGTCTGCCCACAGTAAACTATACAAATATACAACCTGCAACTTCGTCAGCTCCTTCGAATAGGGCTGCTCCGTTGCATCCAGTGATTGCACACTATGTTAACCAATTGTTGGGCATGTCACGTAATTCTGTGCAGGATTTGGGTGTGAGTAGCTCGGATGTGGCCACACCGACACCCTCCATGGTCAATGTATCCGGCAATGTATCATCTGGCTCAAATGCTGACAATAAATTGGTGGATAATCACCGCGTTGAACGAGTTCAAGCATTTATCGAGGATAATCGTAGTTTCATCGTTGAACTGGAAGACACTTTGCGCAATCAGCAGCATCAGCAACAACAACAAGATAGGGAGACCAGCCAGAGAGCCTTTGATCAGATTTGGCAAAAGCATTTTGACTCCAAACAAGACGAGAGCAAGAAAAAGGCGACCAAGCAAGATCGGCAAGAGGAGAGACCTTCTGGTAGCCAACAGACAACAGTCAATAAAAAGAAATCTGTGAGCTTGGTCAAAGAAGTGATTTCTAATAAGACAACGCTTCAGCAAACCCAAACCCAACGACAACAACTAGTCTCCAATAAATCAAAGAGTCAATCCAGCTCTAGCCAGGAATCCGCTGCTAAGCAAATGGAACGCTATGCACAGTTGACAGAGAATTGTACGCAACGAATAGCCGAACTTACAGATTTGATAACAAAAGTTCGTGAGGAGAAGCAACGTTTGGTTGAAGTCACGTTGACATCGGCCAGTGAGGGAGAACGTCATTCCACCGAATATCTTGAATTGCCGCCAGATCAGAGAATCAGAGCAGAACAGCAACAGGATAATCACCAGACAAGATCTAGAACAGTCTCCAATGGCAGTGATGGATCTCCCTTGACATCGGAGGCGTTGCCATTGCAGAAAAACAAGCCCACTGCCATCAGTAGAGATAGTGGCATCTCCGATTCGCGCCCTATAACCGCTATGGGCCAAGTGAATGCCGGAGATGCGGAGCCCATGTCTTTGGGTTCATCCACCCAGAGTTCATATCGACGGGGCAAAGCCCCACCCATAACAATTCGTCGTTATAGTCCTCAACTAAATGCAGATGATCTGGCCCATGAACTCTCCACCATAGCCGAAGTAGATATGCCGACCCAGTCGCATTTGGCTGCAGTCACTCCAACACCCGTACCATTTCCCAGTTTTGACCAATATGCCCGAGAATTGCAATTGGATTTGGCCCATATGGATCCAAATCAGAGTCAGCGATTGGAAAGGGAGTTCAATGAGCTTATTCAAGTCATCAACGAGCGAATGGGTCCAGCAGATTATCGAGAATTCCCCAGCATTAATGCCTATCTGCATAATGTAACCACTACCCAGGTACATATGGAAACCGATGCAGATGTCACATTGGTTCCCAATGAATTGATGAAACAGTTACGTTTGTCCAATGTGAATATGCAGAGTTTTCCCAATCGCCGAGAGTACATGCAACAATTGCTTGCTGGAGAACCATCCGGGCAGAGGGATTTAATTGATAGTGCTAGCTTGGATAACGACTCTACGGACTCCTTTAATGTCGAGGCGGAATTACGCCAACGACGCATTCTGAAGAGTTCTTTTCGACATGAACAAAATCACGAAGTTGCCAGTAGTACGCGTCGACAAAGTATTCCACAACAAAATACAATTGATCCACTGCCCAATGAGAGTGGCATTGAGCCTCTATCTAGCGATTTTGAGAGAGATCTCCAAAGTCTGGGCATGCATTGGCCCACCGCAATGCGACAGAGGCAACGCCAGGCGGCGGCTTTGGGTCATAGCACTAGTACCAGTAATCCATCCCCGGAACCACCAACAACACGCCCAGTTAGAGGTCAAAATCGTCCAGGAAAAAATCCAAAGGAGAATTCCATTGATGTACAAAATGCCAGCCATCTGGGACGTTCTATAAATTTACGTGATTTTCTTACCCGAGAGCTTCTTAAACATCGTGTCAATAGTAATGATAGTTCAGTTGAATCGGATGATTCGCTAAAGAGTAATTTCCTGCGTTCCGTTATGAATTCACTGTCCAAGTCAACTTCGACGCACACTCCGGGCATGGGGCATGGCACTACGACAATCGATAGACAGAAAACTTCAACCCCGGTCGGATCATTCCTTAGTGCTCATGAGAAATCCAAAACGAAATCCAATGCCGAATCGCAGCAAAATGACGACAATTCGCAACTATTTTCGGGTGAGAGTGGTCTGTCGGCTGTTAACTATCCAGATGGTACACCACCAGTGCCTTACGAGCGTTCCAAGTCGGCAAACGATAAACCTCCGAGAAATTAATCTAGTAACAGGGATTTTTATTTCACACTTATTTATATCTGTATTGAGTTATAAGTATTTATATATTTTGTTTCAATAAATTGTAATTAATATATTCAAAAAAATATACAATATTTGTTTACATTTTTAAAGTACAGAGTTGTTTCAATTTTGTTCACAGTTTTATTTAATTTAACTATATAATTCAGTGAGGGAATCGAAGTGGAAACGAATGCAAAAAATCAGTGGGCAACAGTTTCGAAATATTAAAAAGTAGAAATAGATGTCATGTTTTGAAAACTTTCGCCCACTTTTTAAAGAATCTCGAATCGTTTTCTTTTTCCTTCCTTTTTTCCCATCACAATAATTTGTAAGTACCATACATATAAGGCAGCACACTGAATACAAAAACAATTAATTTTCGTAAATATAAATATGCAACTTTCACAATTTGAGAGTCGTCAACTAACGAAATTCTCAAATCTCTACTAAGTACATGAAACATCTAAGATATATAGTTACAATAAACGCCAGAGGAGAAGAAAAAATGTTTTGTGACACGGCATTTGCGATTTTCCACTTCAGTCAATGGAAAGTAAATCTCTTTGAGAGATTGAATTCCCTGGTTATATGATTGTTTTTTTTTTTTTTTTGGGTGTGTCTACAAAACTGAGCACTACAGTTCGATTAGAAATTAGAAACAGCAGAGCTGCACCTGTGATTCTTGAATGAATACAGAAAACATGTATCTATTTAAATTCTAAATGTAGAAATGTTTCTATTCTGGTTGCTTATTATCTCGCTCTTGTTGCATGCGTGTAAAATTTGTATTGGCTATCGTTTTAAGGGCCTCAGCCTCAGCGCCAGTCGCCTCGACCATTTGGCGAAGATGGCCTTGTGGTTTCTTTAGCAGCAAATGGGGCACATCAAACTCGACGGCATATCCCGCATCCATGACAATAATACGATCCGAATCCATGACGGTATGCAGTCTATGGGCCACTGTGAGTACCGTGCATTGTTTGAATTTAACTCGTATGGTGCGTTGGATAAGAGCATCGGTTCTACAAACAAGATACATATTAGATATCACTCCGATTTGTTTAATCTACAATCAAACTTACTGCGGATCTACATTGGCGGTGGCCTCATCAAGCACTAGCACCTTATTATTTCTAAGAATTGCTCGAGCCAGGCAAAGCAATTGACGCTGTCCCACACTGAAATTGCTGCCCCTTTCCGTGACCATAAAGTCAAGACCAGGAATAGCTGCACGCAGCTCTACATCCTCCAGGGCTTTCCACAATTCGGCATCGCTATAACGTTCAAATGGATCCAGATTATAACGAATGCTCGCCGAGAAGAGAACTGGATCTTGTGGTATAATAGAGATTCGTGTGCGAAGAGTTTCCAACGAAATTGAACCAGTTTCGATGCCATCAATAAAGACGCCACCCTCAATGTGGGCCAGTCGGAAGAGAACACCAATCAGTGAAGATTTGCCAGCTCCAGTCCGACCCACTATACCGACCTTCCAGCCGGGTTCAATGGTTAGACTAAGATGCTTAAGCACAGGTGAACCATTCGGGTCGTAGCGACAGCTCATATCACGAAGTTCCACTTGTCCATGCGTTGGCCATTGTGGCGGAGGAACCTTTTCCATCACTGGCTCCTGTTCGAGTTCGGTATATTGAAGGACACGCTCCACGCTGGTCATCTGTTGTAGGGATTCGGCAACTTGTCGCACACCATATTGCACCATGCCCGTAAGGATCATTGCCTGAGCTATAGCCAGACCAGCATCGCCACTGTAAGTAGCTGTAATTAAAGTTGAGCATTGATTAGAGATAGATGACTTTGAGTACTTGCAGAAGATGGACTTACATTCGCTTGAAATAATAAAGCTAAAGGTAACCGATGTCAGGAAACAACAACTCACACAATCCAACCACAGACCCAGGGCTGTATTAGCCGACATGGCCAATTGCCAGACACTACTATGAACATCCTGTAGTAAATCGAATTCCTTAGCCACCACATCCTGCAGTTGACGTGAGCGTATAATGGCCAAACCCGATAGGGAAGAGCTTAAATGCGAGAAAACTGGACTGCGACAGATGCCCTCCAAACGCTTTAGATCCTGCGATGGCCTTAGATATAGCTTCATGATCAGCATATCAATAACGGCGACAACCAACATGGCAGCTATTAAAATGGGATTTACCACAGCAATCACAATTAAAATACCAAACATGACCAGAGCAATCTGTATGAAATCCATCATGGCACGAGGCAATAGCTCATCGATGGCGCCCATGTCCTTGGAGAAGCGATTCAAAATTCTACCCGAAGGATTCGTGTCAAAGAAACGCATTGTGGCATGCAAAATGCATCCAAACATTCGATCATGCAGCACCTTCGAGGCATGCATGCAAGTCTTAAAGAATAGAAAGCCACGGAATGTGGTCATTATGACAACGGCGATAATAAGTCCTCCGTAGATGTACAGGCACTCGAATGTGGTGAAACTAGTGGTCTTGCCCTGAGATCGCTGATCCTCCTGTTGAGTCCAGAAATTCGAAAAATAGTCCGAGCTACTGCAAACCACTTGGGAGAGCACCATGACAAAGACCATGAAACTGAAGCCAAGAAGAGTACTTCCAGCATGAAAGTATTCATACCAAACGCGAAAAGAAATACTGCCCGATGCCTGGGCTTCGGCCAATTCATCATCATCGTCCAAGGCATTGGTTTCATCGCGATCGCTGGTGCTTAGCTGAAGGTAAGAGATATATGTACATATTAGCTAAAGTTTTTATGATCATTCTCTTTACTTACGGATTTGCTGCCATAGGTGGAATTACTTTTCTTTCTTAGAGGTTGATAGCCATCACGAACACCATCTATATAGGGTATATCATCATCATCATTATCGGCCTCATCGTCGTGAAGTGTGTGTGTGGATTCCTGTAACTGGCTAGACTCAAGCTGCTTCTCCTTTGGTCTCTCGAGCAGTCGGGCAAAGTCCAAATCACTGTTGATGAGCTCCTCATATGTGCCCTGCCTCAAAATGCGTCCTTTATCGACTATCACAATCCAATCGGCCTCGGATAGGAAATGCACTTGATGTGTAACCAATACACGGGTAGCTTTCTGTTGGGCCAGTCGTCCACGTGGTCCGATCACCTCGTCAAACAGATGTCTTCCCACATGGGCGTCTACGGCACTCAGTGGATCGTCGAGAAGATATATCGACGCCGGTTTATATACTGCCCGTGCCAGACTGATGCGAGCTCGTTGACCGCCCGATAGCGATGCACCACGCTCTCCTACCACCGTCTTGTCGCCATTGCTCAGCTGCTGGAAATCGGTGGTTAGGGCACAACAACGTGTTACCTCGTTATATCGCTTGCGATCATATTCCTCGCCAAACAATATATTGTGACGCACTGTTCCCGTAAAGAGCCATGGCTCTTGGGCGGCATAGGATAATTCGCCAACAACCTGGGCACCACCATCGATTATGGGCAATTCGCCGAGAAGTAGCTGCAGCAATGAGCTCTTGCCGGCCCCCACAGGGCCGATTACGGCGCATAATTGTCCTCTTTTAATGTCTAAGTTGAATTCCTGCAACGTAATGGCACGCTGTCCTTTCTCCTGATCCCAGCTAGCATTGATGTCTTTCAGAAATATCGCCTTCGTATCGCCACTATCTGCATCTTGTGTTTGTTTTTTGTGAGTCAATCCTTGGGCCTTCTCATCGCGATCCTCCAACTGCAGAAAGTCCTGAATGCGACGCAGTGAAACAAAGGCTTCAGCACCAAAACTCACTGCCAAGGGATACCAAATGGCAGCCACCAATTGAAGGATATTGTAATAGCTAGCCGCCGAGAATACAAAATCGGCTGTGATTTTCTGACCCATTAGAGCGGCAGCGGCCAATGTTATATATAGAGTGGAACGCTCGGTGAACACCATGGTGCTGAGGTAGAAGCCACGCAGGTAAGATGCGTAGCGTATCTGTTTTATTTCACGGCGTCGGGCCTCTGACACGACAGCCTGAAAGGGTCGCTCCCAAGCATACATCTTAATCACCTGAATGCCCTGCACCAGCTCATTCATGATGCCCACTCGGGCGTCAGTCCGTTCGGCAATTCTCAGCCGCAGAACCGAGGTCAGTTTACTCAAGGCTGTCTGGACGGGCACAGTTTTGAGAAGTAATCCCACCACGCCCACAATAGCTGGTATACCGATGCGTAACCAAATCAGATAACACGTGAAAACTGCATGCAACGGCATTATCCATATCCAATGCATAAAAATGAAACCATAATCCAGACGATTTACATCATTCGAAAGCAAATTGATCAGATAGCCAGCTGGTGTTTGTCCTGCCGTCTTCATGGAGAGACGCAGGGTCTTGCGATAAATCAAAGAACAACATGCGATACGCATCCTGGCGCCCATTAAACGTTGTCGCAGATCCACATGATGTAGCAAAAAGCAACCAAGGAGCGTGGCACTAACAAGAACCGTACCGAGGCAATAAATATCATTCCAAATATACAGACTAGCCTCTGCCAAGGCGTTGGGTACATCGGCAGTAGCATTGACTGGGCCTTGAAACTGATCCTTCAATGGATTATCCGAGTCCAAAGCATTGGGTGAATCAACTAAAAATCCAAAATGAATATCGTGGTAAGGTTTATTATCTGATTTCTGTGGTAAATTATCTTACTATTGTTTGCCGCATTTGCATCACCAATGGCACGTACAGTTCGATTCAGCGCCTCCAAACTTCCATTAGCTGAAACCTCCAGAATTGGTGAGGCAACAGGTTGTTGAAACTGTAGCAATAGTTGCGCCAATACAGCGGGAATCAAGGTTCTAAGGGAAATATTAAAATTCAACTGAATTACAGGAACATTCCATTGGCTTTACTCACTTGATAATAATATAGGTCAAACTTATGAATCCATTGACTATGGTGGGACCCAAAAAGCAACGAAATAGAGCATTACGCAGTTTTGGCTTTTGTTTCTTACGATCTGATCGTTCCAGTTCCTTAAACCATTCACTGAAATTTAAAAATAGGCACTTTAATACATGCTCCAAGGGTTTATAGAAAATAATAGGAAACTTACTGTTCCAAGCGATCACCCAATGGCTCTGAATGATCTTCCTCCAGGCATTCGGTTAAATCCTTTGCGTCCACTCCCTTTCTTGAACCCCGATATAGCAAAGGCACTGCCCAGGCAAATAACAATTGGGATAATATATTGGCATGCTCTCGAGGATTTTTACGTTCCGGTTTTGAACTGCTATCCATTTTTTATCTCATGCGTCAGCTGTTTCTCTTATTTCTATCTTGAATGAAAATTAAGTTTATATATCTTTAAAATTCGTGCATGATTAGATGTAGTTTTTGTTTTTTTTTTATACCCACGTATTGCACGGGCAGACGACTCAAATAATTAAGTTTTTTTTTTATTTCGTTTTACTATGTGACTTTCTCAGCTATGTATGAACAACAATAGCAATTGCCGGGTCTTATCGCCCAAGACGTCTGACCTTGCACAACAAACAGTAACCTAGTTTTCCAGTTCTTTGTCACAATTACTCAAATTGTCAGTGCAAAACTTTCTGGCTTATGAATGAAGTAAATCTTCATAGTTTTTGTAGCAAAAATTCATTTAAACTATCAGCAATTGGTTTCACTTTAAAACTGAATTAAAACCTATAAAAACTCTAGAAAAGTAGATAAAAAGAAAAACTGTCAAGTTAGCTTTTGGAAGGGAACAGTAGTGATTTATAATGTAATAAACAAAATTCTAAGCCGTTTTGGTTAAATAAAGTGTGCTTCAATGGGCATGGGAACAAATTTTTTCCAACAACTCGTAAAAAACTTATAAAATTCAGTCGTAAGTTTAAATGTCGAAATATGTACAGTGAATTAGTAAAAACAAGCGAGCACTTTTGCTGATTGTTCTATTAGAATTGTTTTTTATAGTATATGTATGTATGTAGATATATACATAAACTCCCTTTAACAATTATCGTGGTGTCCTTAAAATCGTCTTTAACGAAAATTTTTATTTTCTTTATGTAAAAACTAAAAAAAAAAAGTTTTTAGACACTAGTAACAAAAAGAGCAATACTCATCTATGTATGTATACACATATATGTATGTAAATGTAAAGAATTAAGTCAAATGGATTACTATATAACGATTTATCTGCCAAGCAAACAAAATGGGGGAGTATTTCGCAATATATGTATGCATTTGAATATATAGATTTATCATATTTTTTAGCCTTTTACATACATATACATATGTACATAATAGAATGCAAAGTTTATTGTTTGTTCTTCTCTTCAGTTTCTGCAACGCATAGAAATAATTAAAAAAAATTATAATGAGTTAACTTGCAAGCGATTTCTATGAAATTTAAGGAATTTTTGTTCAACATAATGCTTCGACATCGGTGTCAAATTTCATAATGATCGGTCTGCTATATCCTATAGTTTCCATATGTACGATCGGTCCGCTTTTCTTATGCAATTGTCATCAAACTAGTTAAAACCTGGCAGTTTTGTCGAATTTTATAAAAATTATATGAATATATTATGTTTCTGTCAAACCTTTTAACCTTTTCTTTATACGATTTATACTTTATATTTATACTTTATACTTTTACATTAATAGGCACAAAAAAAAGTAACAAAAACTAGTAAGAGCATAAAAACTTTGGCACGATTAAACTTAATTTCGCCTTTTGGTTTTTTAGCTAAAACTGGTACTTTTTTCTTTTTTTTTTTCAAAATTGTTGTGTATATATAAATTATACTCATATAACATTGAACGGACTGTCACACACGTCTGTGATATCGGTCATTAACTTAATGCTTTATTTATTTGCTTTGTCTGTAACTGATAACTTTAGCAAATGCGCATGGCAGTGGATCACGATCAAAACGCTTGTATGCTAAACAATCTGTGTTTGCATCCTCAACACTTGATATCATAATCATAACTTTATATTATTATTATTATTAGCAAAACAAACCAAAAGCCACACACAGACACATGAAGCTATTAGCAAATAAAAAGAAAAAAGGAAAAGGTCACAACGAGTTGTCTATGAGGTTAAATGACATTACACTTGCCGACCCACTTTCATATCAAAAACAAAGAGGAAAGGAAGAACATTTCACTTTTTCTGTGTAGGTGACCCCAAGTTTCCAACACTTGAGAGAAATGAAGTAACAGCCACCATATCATAATTTATCTCATCGCTTCATTTCAATTAAAATTTGAACACTTTTCAATTGAGTACAATAAATGACATTCAATTCTGTACTTTGAAATTGGCCAATTAAAGTTCATCCAACAAACAACGAATACAGAGAAGAGTTACAATAGAGGGGAGAACAAAAAAAAATGTTCATTAGAGTGTGAAAGGGAGACAAGTGAGAGAAAAAAAGAGAAATTAAGCAAGTGAGAGAGAGAGAGAAAGTCCTATGCTTAAAAGAGAGATAAAACAAAAAACTGCTAAACAGTTTGTGAAATAATGAACTCTACGGAAATGATAGGGTATATTAGTTGGTTTATTTAATCAAACTCTAACTTTTAAACACTCTTTCCCAAGGTCTTAAATTATTTAGGTCTTTCATTGTAAGGAAAGGGAATCTACTAGTCGTCTAAGACCCAACAATAATGGTGTTTGAAGAAGTTTAACTTAATAATCGTATGTACATTATATAATTTTGCCTCACAGTCGCAGATAATGATGACGATTCATAAACCAAAAACAATGATTAGATTTTTGTTGTTGTTGTTTTTATTGTTGTACTAAATAATTTCATCATGAATATTAGAATCTACAACACATACACAATGCAAAGTATGTAAATTATACTAAAGCAACAGTTGTTCAACTGTTTGATTTTTCACTAACAAATATTTTTGCAATTGTTAATCCAGATTTTAATCTTGATTTTGATTAATCAAACATTTTGCGAATCAAATACACATACAAACAGTTGAACTTAGTACAGTCGCAATTGGCAACAGAATTTAAGATAAAGGCACCACGGAAAACCGGCAAACAGGTGGGTCTTTGGGTTAATTACTTAAATACTTGTATTCAATTTTGCACACAACTGGCAACGGGCTAAAAAAAAACAACTTGCTAACTTGCTTTTGTGTAACTATTGAGAAGGGGAGAACCCAAAAAAACGAATTGAAATAATATGCAACGGTTAATGACGTAAAAAAAGGGTGGGGGTGAGACCAAGAATCGCCTCCTCCCCCTCGTCAAAAACCCAACGCAGACAACGAAAAAGAGTGGCGTGAAAACGAAATGAGTAACGAAGGAAAAAAAAAAGGAACAAGCAAAATGAGCGCATATATCTAATTTTTTGTTCTGTTCTTTTGTCCGTAACACATATTACGCGAACAAACACATACCACGGCTCTTTGGTGGATGAATGTTACATACATATGTATATATATGTATGTATGTATGGTGTATTAATATGTATATTTATTTATATTATTTTCTTTATCGCCAATATTCATTAATTTCAGAGAATTGAATTGAATTATTTATATTTGTTTTTTGTACAGAGTGTAACAACCACTTGAAGCTTCCACAGATTCGGTCCGTTGACACGTGCAGAATACTTATCACGGGCAGGATTCTCAAAATGACCGACAAAACACAACCGGCGAGGTGCTCAACTCGAACGCAACTGTAAATTCATTGGCAAGAAACTGGAACCTCTAAAGGCGCGGGAGAGAACTGTTAGATTGGGCAATGCAAGACAGTCAGGCAGAGCGAAAGAGTGAGAGAGACGAGAACGAGAGACAATGCGTGGAAGAGAATATCCAAAGAGAACTCTGTGACGGAGCATAGAAAGACAGAGAGAGAGAGAGAGAGAGAGAGAAATATTGAGGGAGTGTTGTTAGCTGTGCTGTGCACTATGCTACAAAATTAAGGTGAGTTACAGGTGAAAATGTTATCATTGTCTTCGTCATTGCTTTGTCCCTGCTTCGTCATTGCCATCGAACGGAAAAATGATTGTATGTAATTTTATAAATCACAAATAATTAGAGCTGATAAGAAGCATTTTCAAAAACATTTGAAGTAGTTTTATTAAAAGTGATTTTTATTAGTTGGTTTTATCAGTTTGCTAATCGCAAAAAATATTTTAAAGATAACGATTGATATATACATATGTATATACATATATACATATGGAATTTGAAATAGACCGTTAAAGATGCTTCTTTAAAAATTTAACAAAATTAAAGAATTTTAAAAACCAAAAATCATAAATCTTGAAAAAAAAATGAATATGATTTCTAAGAGTTTTTAACATCTTAACTTTAGAAAACAATCTGGTATACCTTCTTTTGGTTTTTCTTACTTTCTATACGCTGTAAATGTACACTTATGACCAGATTAATCACCCTGAGTATATGAAAACTACACATAAAAAAATTATGTGGCAAGTTCTACGAATAGAAAACTGATTCCCAGAGCTTTATGGTTGTAAACTGTAATAATTAAAGCTGTTTCGCATTTGGGCTATTTTAGTTCTTCTCGGATTGCAAAGTTAACAAATTATTTTGGCAAGTGTTTTTGGTTATACATAAGTTTGTAAGCCTTTTAGAATCGTGAAAAGCAGAATGCTTGGTTTAGTATTTTTTTTTTTAATTCATCCCAGATTTGGAATAGCATGCACCTTAAAAAGTAGGACCACATGTCGCATACGTAATACTATTAACCCATTTATTGCAATGTGTTTCTTGGTACACATCAGAACACAAATTTGCTAATGTCAAAAGGGCAGAAATATACAAATCTAAATAATTCAATGCATAGAAATTATTGCTCTTAACATTTCTTATCACCACACATACACTAATAACATAATCTGTACATACAAGTATAAGTCAACGTATATTTTGAAGATTAAATCATTGCTCTCTGAGACATTCTCTTAGTCGAACTTGTAAATAAATAAAATAAATATTAAATAAATAATAAATAAATATATTTTTTCCAAATGAATTTGCCGAGTGTCCTTTTATTTTGGGTCCTTTTTCTTGTTTACCAACAAGTAAGCGCTTCTTCATCAATGGATAGACATTTGGTAAGTGAACAGCCCAAGAAAGTAAATCAAAATAATTCGAATTAATAAATCTGTTAATAGTACGACGCCGTGAGAGATAATCTTTACCACATTAAGGAGTTAAAGAAATTAATCGAGGAACATGTAAATAGAAATAACGAAAATATTGAACTTAAAAAAAAATTGATTGATAATAGTCATGAGAGTATTGAACTTAAAGCGAAAAACCAGCAAATTGAATTGCTAACTAAATTAAATCAGGATTTACGTGATCACATCACAAAAATGTACGATTTACAGAACTATACAATTAACAAGCAAAAAATTGACACGGAAAAGGCAGCTAAAGATCAGGATGATTTAAAACAACAGATTCAACAATTACGAAAAAATGAGGAAAATTATAAGAAACGGATGAAACAGAAATCAAAATCTCAATCTGAAATAGAAGAGAATTTAAAAAGAGAAATAGAAGAATTAAAAAATGAAGTTTCATCATTGAAAAACGATTTGCCAAAACCTCAGACTCAGACGACTAAAAAAACTAATTTACTCGAAAGCAATTTTCTAGAACTGAACCAAACTGAGAAAAATCTCACCGACTGCAAGAAAATTATACTTAAAAACGTTTGCAATGCAATTGAAAGTGTTGGACTTGACCAATTTTATACTCCTTGCAAAGAAGAATCACAAGATGGTTGTTGGATAGCTATTTATAATCGGTCTGAGGGCATGGAAGACTTTAATAGAACGTGGGCTGATTATCGTGATGGTTTTGGCAACATAAGGGGGGACTTCTTTATTGGTCTAGAGAAATTGTATCGCCTCACCAATTCTCAAACCTATGAAATGTACGTAAAAACTGGATATGTCAATGAAAGTTATGGCTTTGCTAGTTATGATAGTTTTATAATTGGCAATCAAAACACCAAATATGAATTACAGTCATTGGGAGAATTTAAAGGAACAGCAAGTAATGTAATGAATTACTATTTGCATCTTAAATTCTCCACGTTTGATGAAGATAATGATTTAAGTACCAATTTGAATTGTGCTGCAAAATATGGTGCCTGGTGGCATAACGATTGTGACGACATGTAAGTAATCATTTAATTATATTCTTTTAAAAACAATTAAGTTTTAACAATTGTAAAATTTTTGTTTTATACTATTAGACAAATCAATGAGAAATGGAAAACTGACGATGAGAAAGGTATGGTCTGGTTTGATACCCAGGTGAAATCTGTCCAGATGTTTCTCCGACCCAAATGTCAAAATTACTGAGAGTCCTGGAAACATATGATATTCTATTTGGCAGAAACACTTGCTGCGTGTCCACGAATTGTCCAATTCATCTGTGACAATTTTCTTAAATAAAAAAAAGTTTTGCTCTAAATTGTGCAATTTATTCAAACTATAAATATGTATTACAAATATTTAGACATATCCTGACTGCCGGCCCATTTCTCCCTCGCTGGGTGTCGTGTGAAAAGAGTGAAATATTTAATAATTAAATTAAACAACATTTAATTCAATTTACACCAAAAAGATCTGCGACATTTTTTATTGTCAAATCCAACTTAGAATACGGCTAAGTATAATCTCTTCTTTATATTTCTATATAAACTGCAACAGTTGTTCCCATTTTTGGCGCCAAAAATAGCCGAGTAAATAAACACAAATAAATACGTGAGAGACCGAACACAATGTTTTCACTCTCAGCAAGAGGAGAGATGGTAAAAAGCTCTCTCTCACTCTTACTCTCACTCTCACTCTCTATCACTTTCACTCAACAGGATGTAGGTCAAACGTGGCGTATGAGCAACATTTTCCTGGTACTAAACTGTCAATTCAGTTGTGCGAGACGCCTTCATCAAGAAGCAACTTTAATCGGTAGTAAGCTAAAGATCTCAACGATTTGGAAAACTCTTTTTCCATTTTGTTTTTGTGGATATTTGCGCGCGCTTTCCCTAAAATCGAATCAATATTGCGGTTGTTATTGTTTTAGGGTGTCAAAGCCCAAAACGGATATCCCCACGACAGTTGAATTTATTTTTGGCAACACATTGACTTTGCCGAAAGGGCCAGCAAAAGGGGAGAAGAGGAGGCAACGATCCAACCAGCAGGCAAGTGATTCCCCCATCTGGGCATTAAAAATGCAAAAGCCTTAAGTGAGGTCCAGGAATTTCCTTTATTTTCCTTATCATTTATCGCTCAGCCCAAGAGAGTACAAGACCCAGAAAATTACACATACGCAGGGTATGACGCGACGTTTTGTAACAGGTTTTTTGTCTGTCACTTTCAAGCGACGTAGCAAGCTACCAAGAAGCACGTTACATCGGGGACACAACGCACTTGAAAATTTTATGACAAACTGCGCGTTTTCATGAAGGCTACAGGCCTTCTTTCATTTTTGTGTTATTGTTTTTTTTTTTTTGTTGGATTCAGTGGCAGACATTTGCACTTCAACATCAAGGGTAATTAAAATGTGGTCACATTTCAGGCCAAGCCGTGGCTCAGGCCATGCGAGGTTAGCCGCAGAACGGCAAAATCAGCAACACTCTTTTGAAAATTCCATTTGCAGCTCGTGCTTCAGGACATGTCAAAAGCCACAAAAAGAAGTTTACATTCCCCCATCTAAGAGGTTGAAAGTTTGAAACTTTGCTTTTAACAAATTTCTGATTGTTAGAAGTTATTTGAAAATGGAGCAGGAAGGAGAAAAAGTATAATATTTCCATTTCAATTATTAGTTTGATAAATACAGCTATTTTTGTAACCAATTGGTTTCGAATCAAAGTTAAATAGTTCAAGTTCAAACGGATGATACTTGTTTACTTTCTAATAAAGTATTCTATTTTCAACCCTCTAAGGACTTCTTACGAGGCGTTTGGTTAGCCAAACAGTTGTTCGTATTTTATTATTTTTTTTCAGACTTAGCAGGTATTTGATTAAATAAAGTAAGCTGATTTAATTTGCATCATTTTTTTGCTCTGTTTAAAAGTATTTTAATCTTCTTTTCTTTAACAATTTCTTAAACTTTTATCGTTAATTTCCCCTAGATTTTTTTAAAGCATACTTTTCTGGGTCAGAGGGTAAGACAGGGTCTACGACATTTTATATTTCTTTTATTTTTGACGAAAAAAACAAGTTTTATTCATAGTTTGGCTTTTGTTTCTCGAGTACGGGTAATCAACGATTTCCGTGCGTGTTTCTTGTATTGTTTCTTGGCCACTTCTTTTCAACCATACTCAGTTCTTTCATATTAACGCAAAGTATTGCAGGCCAGCTGAAACAAAAGAACTGAAAACATAAAAAACACAAAGAAGGAAACTTAGGGAAGGAGAAAAAGAGGGAAAAAAACGATTGTTTTGTATAATTCATAAGCAAACATTCCGATTGTACATATGTATTTAGAAATATTTTGTGTTTTGTGCTTTGGTTATTGTGGTCATGTCCCCGTCTGATGTAGGTGATAATGGTGCCCAATAATAGTCCTCCTTGGCCCTGGCTATGAGGTTTGTTATGGTTATATTTGTCTGCAACTGACGCTGACTAAGCCTATTCGTCGCTCTCTCTCTCTCTCTCTCTCTCTCTCTCTTTGACTTTGGCCAAATTCCATTTCCCATTCCTTACAAAAAGTTAATTTAATGACTTGGCTTAACTGAGGGGCAAAGGCCACATGGTTGCCTATATACGAATATTTTCAGTTATTTTATATGTTTCCCTGAGGCCATTTTACCCTAAAATCATCTGCATACGGAGACTTTGCGGATCTATTTTATACAAAAACAGTTTGGATAACTTGACAGGGCTTATTCTGTAAAATACAGCATACACACACATATACACTAACACCCACCTTACTTGCACACACACAAAAAGATTTAAACGCATTAAAAATCCTTGCAGGATTCTGTTTAGAGAAGGTGTAAATTTTTGCTTATCTGACAGTGTATATCAATAATTTAGTTTCAATAATTAAATCTGCATATCTGAGCAGCATCTGAAATCATTACAAAATTCAACCTGTTTCCTGTCTTCAAAACAAATTTAAGCAAACACAATTTTCCTCCCTCTTGTTAGATAAATATCGGACTTTTCTTAGTTGAATTAACCTTTCTGACCACATGTTTCACTTTATGGTTCGCATTCTCAATGTAATTCTTTTTTCATCTCCAGGGGTTACAGACTAGTTTGTATAATATTAATAAAAAAAAAAACAAAAAAAAAAACAAAACAAGAACAGAAACAATAAAGTAATAGCATTTGGTTACAAACTATTTTACAATGTTTTATTTTATTTTGTATTTTTTTTTTACGACCAAAGTAAATGTCTGTACTTTTGTGCCCGTTTTGAAATGTAGTCCCCAAAGCTATGCTGTAATTTTTCTCTTGTTCTGGCATAGCTTAGAGATGACAGCGAATCGGCCACAATCTATAGGCACAGTGGTATAAAAGTTCAAATATATTACCAATGTTTCTATTAAATAGAATAAAAAATCAATTTATACTTGTATAAAAAAGAAAACTTGAAAATTGTCTTACAATAACTATTTCTTAATAACTTTGAAAACATTACAGTAATAAAAACACTGTAATAAAAAAAAACAGGTAACTTAAAAGAAAGATGATATATATATGTAAGAAAAAGACGAAAAGGTGCTTGAGAACCAATTGATTTCGAATATATACTATTTTTTAAGGCGTTTTGATGGTCATTTAGAGAGAGAGAGAGAGAGAGAGAGGAAATCTGCTGGAATTTACCTACTTAGTTACTGCTTTTCCAGATGGTTTCACTATTACACTTTTTACAAATGGCCTTCATATCAAATGTTAATCGATTTGATTGTAGATCAAATTTTAAAATTATAAAGTAGGTGATGTTATCTCAAACGTCAATTATTGCGAGACAGATCTATGGTCTCAATGGGAATTGAGATTAGGTGGTTATTCCACCTCTCGTTGCAGATTGTAAAAGTTTTCAAAATTACATAGTTGAGCATAGGTTTTTGGTTTTTAAAATTGTTTTTGCTGGTTTTATGTAAATCATTTTTTAGCTATCATACATTTCAAACTTGATTTCTATATTATCAAAAAAAGAAAATGTGACAGGAATGTTCTGTCGGAAATTAAGATTTACCTATATATGCCTATAAATATGTCTGCGAGGCTATTTTTTTTCTCTCTTTCTTTTCTTTTTAAATTTAAATCTGAAGAAGCAAATATCCATAGGTATTATCAGAGTTTGTGGGGTCCTATTTGTGCCCTTTTACCCGACATATTGTAGCCCTCATGTGCCACATTATTAATTGATATGAGGTCTCCCAGTGACTTCTGATAACCATGTAAATTATTTATTTATTATTAAATTTTCATTGTCTCTTGTGCTCTAATGGTTTTAATTCAATTTTGACCTCATTTCATTGTTCCATATACGCATCTATTCTGGACTAGACATCAAAGTTACCTTCATTTCCATTTCCATTTGTATGTTCATTGGCAATTTGTTACATTTTACGCTTCGCTGACATTGGTCTTCGCTTTTTTTCCTCAATCCCTCGCTTCTCGATTCTCTCACTCGGAATAGATAAATCAAAGGCAAATGTGATGTAATTTTCTTACAAGAAACACAAACAAAACGATGCTACTATACACAGTGAACCAAAGTAAAACAAAGTTGCTAAGTAAATGGATGGAGGGTAGGGTATTTTCTCTCTTTGTTCACTTAGTTGAGGCGGTTCAATAAAGTCAAGGCGCCTCGCCCATCTATGTACATCTATCGTCTCATGTTTTACCCTATAATCGACATCATCAAGTCATGGCTTGGCCTCAATTGATATTGAAAGTCTTTCATCATTTTAAATAGTTACATTTTTTGTCGACATTTACTTAAACGACAAAAAATTGTAGCGTGAGTTCAAAGTTGAAGAAACCCCAAAAAAGTTTACTACGCCATTTCATTTGTAATGCAAACTAAATCAAAGGAGGATAATCAAATATTTATAGGGCAATTATAACCAACTTCATGCATGCAACAATTTCACATATACTGAACGAACTAAATTTAGGTACTCTGATGTGTTACTTCATTAAAGTATACACGTTGTTGCCGAGTGCTTCACACTCACACACACACACATACGCCGGAGTTTAACAGTTGTTCATGGACGTAGGTAAAAGGAATTATCCCTCTACTTATATCGATATAGCTAAGCTTTGGTTAGTTTGTTTTCCATTGAGGCAGATTAGTTGCAGATGTTGCAACATTTCTGACCTTTCTATTTCCTCTGGGTGCCAACTGTTCTGGATTGCCCAATGGTCTGTTGTCATCGTTTCCTTTTTGATGATATCCCTCCTAGATTTGGCTCTCCATTGCGCAAGGGCTGCGTAATAAACAGAGGCTAATTAATAGAGGCGAATAATACTATAACAAATTGTTCTTCTATCTTATATTAAAAATGACACTTTGTCTAAAAACTTATGTAAGAAATTTTTACATATACCAGATTTTACCTTAAATCTCTTCGTACTAAAGGATTTGCATAATTTGCATTCTAAATAGTTTCACTGGCACACCCAGCGTATACGTTATTATCGACTAAATAAATTGTAGGTATGCCAAACTAGTAAATCCGCCACTGCTCTTAATGAAATTCCATCTACATCCATGCGTCTCATGGACTAAGCAGATTTTTGAAATTCCCCTGATGTGAATACCTGATGTTGGATGTCCTTTGAGCACACGTTAGTCTACTGTAATCTTTGGTAAAGAATTTGCGAAAAGAATAATATGAAAATTTCAGAGAAAATTTAAGAGTAAGAGTGAAATATCCGCGTACGAGACTAACAAGTCCCATTTCCGTTGTCGAAGTCGTCTTTGTTGTTGAAGCAACATTTCCAACATTTGCCTGCAGGCTGCAACGCAGTCCATTGCCTCACGGAAAGAGGCATGTCCTTCAACATGCCCTCTCCCATATTTCTTCGCCCTGCAGTCAGACAATGTGTATATGTGTGTGTGTGTGTGTGTGTGTGTGTGTGCGAGTGTTGAAGGTCATATTAAAGTTTGGTTTACAGCTTGATTTGCGCTTTTCCGGTGCTCTGCTCTTTTTTCTCTGTTTGCTTACTCATCCATCCATATCCAGGGGCATTTTAAATGCATTTGCTATAATTATGCCACACGACACTCGATGTGGCCATTTGTTATTTATGAACACAAAAAAAAGCAAAACCAAAACCGAGAGAGCAATTTAAAAAATTAATAAATATAACGCGGGAATTTTCACGGTTGTTTTAGCTACTGGATTTTCTGTATGGCCACAATAGGGGTTTTTGTTTTTTTATTATCTGCAGAGAATCTTACCATACAACAATTACCCACTTGACCCAGGATAAAAGCATTAGGATTCTAGGCTAATTACACTGTACGACAAAGATTCGAGTGTTTGTATTAGTAAAAGTTTTATGCAAAAATATTTATGCACTAAAGTAAAATGAATTTTAAAGTTATACAGCTGCCTAATTTCACTTTTAGTTTTTCTTTGGCCAATTGTCATAACCCGATTAAGGATTTTCTGCAGGTGCACTTTAATGAATTTATCCTCATATTGCGATTGTCCTTAGGTGCTCCAAATTTACAATTTTTTAAAATTCGTTATACACTTAATAACTCTCATAAAAGGGTTAAAAAACTAAGCAAAAAAGTAAGCCACATATTTTCAAATTACCCTTAGAATTCGATTTTGCGCCAATTATATATATAATTTTTTTATATTGTACTTCTGGCAAAGGCATAGCAAAGGCATAATTTGAAGTACTTTTTGTTACTTACTTTTCTTCAATCGATTATGATTTGAATTTCTGAAAAATCAATAAATAGATTTTCATCTTTAAAAAGACTGAATTACATACATTATTATTAAACAAAATTTAACGAAATTTGATCTGGAATTCAAAGAATTTCCAAAAAAAAAAACCAAGTATAAAATTAAATATTATAAAGGGGCAGCTACCTTACCCTGTCCATACCTGACATTGCCCTTGGTTTTTAGGTATAATTGAGTTTAAACTATTTTTTTTTACACTAGAAAAGAAAGCGAGTAAAGTTAGGTATATGTGGATTGAGGTAATTTAAATAAATGAGATAGATTTTGAATCTTCAGCAGTTTAAGAGGTAAATCATTGTTTTTCTGGGCCAAGCAGAGGTAAATTAAAAGAATTTCCTCGACAACTCTTTGGAATTTAAAGCTAATTCGATCCTGTAAAATGCTTGAAAATACATCTTCTTTCAGCCCTGCAATTGCATATTACCCTTTAAGGCAAACTAACACTATAAAGTGTCTTAATCTCTCACACTTTCATCGCTTTGATGGAATCCAATTTGTTAGATAGTGTACACCAGGCTCCAATTTAATAGTCGTCATGGCGCCGCTAAGCCTATGAGCCCCATCTGCTGGTCTCGCCTATCCGCCCTCCTCCTCCCGTTGGCTCTGTCTACTGCCTGGCTGCTGTGAGCACGACAACGCACAAAAATATTAGAGCTTTGACTCAAAAGCTTTTACTCAAAGACCACACAAAAAAGCCCCCACTCACATCTTAGACATCTTTTCGAAACTGTGTGTCTGGGCGCTCAAAAATTCAAGTGAATTTAGTTCTGAAATCGCCGCCGACAATCAAAAGTCATCACGAACGCGTCGTTTGTTAATTAATTTATGTAGATTTTATTCTACATAAAAGAGGAAAAAAAACACAGCAACAACAAATTAAGTAACCTAGTCGAATTTATAAACAAAATACAAAAAAGTGTTGATAAAAGGGTGCGTAATACAATATATACATACATACATATATATACTCTTATTCGTACATATGTTCCATTTGTAATCCGGTTAAAGCGAATTCATTACGTTTCCCAAGTGTGTGGTATTTAGAACTTGATAAAATCAACTCAAAAAATATGTGGTTTCCTTTATATGTATATATGTACATATAAAAGTCTATATATACAGATATATGTATATAATAGATGTGTATGATTATTTTCTGTATATGAATTGCAAAATAATTTGTTCGTGTTCTCTTTCTATGAGGAATATATATTTTTATTTATCTCTAAACGTGCAATTAATGCATTAATCGAAGTTGTTTTTTGGAAAATATTTCTACATATATATTTCAAAATTAAGAAATGAATCATCTAATTTATTGTTTATCTAAACAAATGCTTATGAATCTATTGTTTTTTTTTTATGATTGGAATATATGTATGTAGTTTAATTTAATTGAAATACTTTTTCAGTTGCACATAAATTTGAAAACTGTACACATATATACACATACACGAATACACACATACACAGCCAGTGGTGTGAGGAAATAACTGCAAAATGAGGTGAATAATTCAACAATTTATTAAAAATTATTAATGCATTTTATTTATTTATAATTTAATAAATTTAAACACTCTTTTACTCACCCCAAGCTATACCCAAGAGTATATTAAAAAAAATATGTAAAGACACCCTGTAAACAAAAATACTAATACAAGTATACTTGATTAGCATAGAAATTATTTTTATGTGTCTATTAAAAATAATAATAATTCAAAAGGCCTTGAAATAATAATTTATCTCTTATTTAGGGAATGTACACAAAATATTATACAATATTTAAAAAAAAATGTTTTGAATATAATAAAAGATGATTAAGAACGTTACTAAAAGAATTAAAACAGTAAACTTTAATAAACTTTAAGTGATTCTTAACTTTTTCATTGAAAATGTAACACACAAAAGAAAAATTGTTTATAATTGCCATAATGTCTTGTATATGCCTTATTATCCTTTTTTTTTTAATAGGGTATTTTAAAGTTCATGCTTCTTTTTACATACATCAATCAGTCGACGACGTCATCGCATAAAAACGTGAAACGTGAAAATTGAGCAAAAATAACAAACTACACAAAACACACAAATATATACGTACATACTTATATATATAAATTATATGAAATAAAAAACAAGACGAGTTCAAGTTCTTGGCAATGTGAGCCAGCTCTGCCCCTACCTATTTTGCCTCTCTCTCTCTCGCTCTCTTTCCATAAGTTCTTCATATTCCCCAGTCAATTGAAGGTAGTCAAGTTATGGTAGTTTCTGTCTCTATCTCTGTCTCCCATTGTCTCTCTCACTCATGATGATGGCATTCAACAGGTGGCAGTGGCCTCCCCCTATGTCATTTTGAGTTGCCCCATTTTCTATGTTATAAAATAACACAAAATGTTGACAGTCAACAAATTTTCACAAACATTTCACATGGTGGCCAAGACAGAAACAAATTAGTTCAACTTGGTAACCAGAAAGCTTTCCGTTAACGCCTAACTACCAGTCTGTAAGCCATCCTTTTACCTCATCACTTACACAATTATTTCCAAATGGCCCTAACTTGCCACCCACTCCCTTTTTGCCTTCAGATTGCCTCAACAGGATTTTTGTTGTTTTCGTTTATGTAAAAGTTGCCGCTTTTTTGAGCAGAGATTATTAAGTCAACAATATACATATATAAATTAATTCAAAATTCTAAAGGGAAAATTCAAAGACAAAATAAGAAAAAAAAAACAAATAAATAAATCACATGCAAAGTAAACAAAGGGGCGAAGCACAATTTTCTATGCAAATTTGTAGGAGGCAAATATTTTCGAGCAGCTTTTAATTATTTAAAAAGAATAACAACAGAAAAAAAAATGAAATCAAAAGAGCCAAAGTTTGTTTAATAAGCCGATTACAAGATGCTCTTGTTCAGTTAACAATATGTTTGTATATATAGATCTAAAAGCAAAATCGGGTATGTAACTACGGTAATTCCTTCTTTTTATCAATTTCTATATTAGATTTTTCTAAGAAAACTATATTAGTTAACAATTTGTTAAGAATGTATACCCTTTTAACCCAATAAATACAGGGTATTAAATGTGTTTACATAGAAAGTAAAAGTATAAGAGGCTTATGCTTTGTTGTGAGGCAAATATTTTCATGTTTCAAAAGGCAACTCATAGACGAGTTGTTAGAAACTTAATTTTTGGTTATTTTCTACAACCCACCTTCAAAAAAATGAGCTTCAAGTCCAACAAAATGGTCAAACGAATTGTTTCACTCAACAAGTGTTTCTCTTACAACTCACCAAACTATGTCAATTTCCGCCTCCCCCATCCCACATCCTCATGAATGAAGGGGGTCAAGTGACTAATGTTTCTTTTGTCTATAAAGAAATGAAATTAAGTTAGGTAAACAATAAGCAAAAACAGAGAGAGAGAGAAAGAGAGGGAAAGAAAGAGAACAAAAATGCACAAGTAAATGTTATTGCATACTTTATAAAATAGATACATACATTTGATTATAATAGGTGGCTAATATTGTTGTGCACTGAAAGAAAAATTCATGGCAAAAGAAAAGATGTGAGTATTAAGAACCTAGTAACTAAATAACTCTACCCATTTTGGATAAAAAAGAGTACAATGAGGGGTGGACTAACATTTTCTTTGTAAAAAGGTATGAGAAGAGTATAATAAGAGGACTAGAAACATTTTCGTCTATTAAAATAGATGATTGAAAAATACCAGATAAAATCTTAAGCATGAAATACATATTTTACCATCTGCTACAGCAAATTTTAATTAAAATGGTCTAAATACTGTTTTACTCTAGAAATCAATCACGAAAATTGTACATCTTCTACTTGCTTCTGGCAAATTTTATAACTAAGAAGCATTTCATACCCTAACAAGAAATCAGAGAAAATTTGTTTATTTAGAATTAAGAAATGAACCAGTCCGATTTTCATTGATTTTATTCTTTTATTAAGCACTAGTCATCTTAATTTTTCGTAATAGCAAATTGAGCAAAGTGTTTTGCTTTTTTGGCTTTAAGTGTAGCTATTGAGAGGCATGCCAAGATCGCATTTCTAGAAGGCAGAAACAAACAAATACCAAATATGACATCATCGTTCATCATCTTGAGGTTTTGCCGGTTGTGCTAATGAATCAGCTGCTGATATATATATATTTATAATTATTGTATGCTAATTTATTGACATTACTTTTTGCAGTGATAATACTACAACTCGGTCTGTGCCCTTGGCCGACTTTATTGATCCACCAAAGCCCGAAGAGGACGAATCATTTGTCCCCTTGGCAGAGGTAAAGAAAATGAATGAATTACCAACAACACCGACCACGCCCACTGGGCCGGCGCCTACATCAACGCAATCCACACCCAATGGCACACCAAATGATGGTGTGGCCAAGCCCATTGCAATCCAATCGAATGATAACAGCATCTTCTCCATAATCTATGGTGTGGGCAAAAAGGTGGCCATTGTGGGCTCAATTTATTTAGTCGGCTATATGGGTTGGTCGGTGGCCTGGCTAATTGCACCCGTTATTTTGTCTGTGGCCCGCGACCAATTGGCCAAGACATCGGAGAAGAAGCGAGATATAGCCAAGGCATCGGCTCTGGCCTCTGAAAAGGATGTGATATTGGCTCGAATTGATGAATTGCCCGCCTGGGTCTACTTTCCGGATGTAGAGCGTTGCGAGTGGTTGAATAAGGTAAAGTGGAGCAGTACATTCATTTGAAGAATTATTGTAATTTTCCCATTTAATGTGCTTTTGTCTCTGCAGATCCTTAAGCAGGTTTGGCCCAATGCCAATCATTTTGCCCGCACCCTGGTCAAGGAGACCATCGAACCTAATGTGGCTCTGGCTCTATCCAATTACAAGATGAATGGTTTTCGCTTTGATCGGATTATTCTTGGTACAATTCCTCCACGAATTGGCGGTGTTAAGATCTATGATAAGAATGTCGATCGCAATGAAATCATTATGGATTTGGATCTATTCTATGCCAGTGATTGCGATATCAATTTCTATTTGGGTGGCATGAAGGGTGGCATCAAGGACTTCCAAATACATGGTTGGGTCCGTGTGGTAATGAAACCTCTGATACGTTCCATGCCATTGGTTGGTGGTTTGCAGATATTTTTCCTGAATAATCCCAATATTGATTTCAATTTGGTGGGTGTTATTGATTTTATGGATATGCCGGGATTGAGTGATCTATTGCGTAGGATAATAGTGGAACAAATTGGTAATGTAATGGTTCTACCCAATAAATTGCCCATTTCCCTGAGCGAAGAAGTCTCTGCAGTGGCTCTAAAAATGCCCGAACCAGAGGTAAGTTGGAATAGTAAATTATCTATATCAATAGATAATCAATCAATTAACTAATTGACCAACTTTCAGGGCATTCTGCGTATTCATGTGGTTGAGGCCAAGGATTTAATGAAAAAGGATATTAGTGTTTTGGGTAAAGGTAAATCGGATCCCTATGCCATCATCAATGTGGGAGCTCAAGAGTTTAAGACCCAAATTATTGATAATAATGTTAATCCCAAATGGGATTACTGGTGCGAGGTGAGTCCAATCGAAAATAGTTGTAATGCATGTTGATCTAGAATTTTGCTTGCCATTTTGTAGTCTATTGTTGATTGTTATCATATATACAAAACTACATATATACAATGATGCATGCATGCAACACTACACATATTATCAAACAATATATAATTATCTAGATCTTGGCTCCATTTTTGTTGTGTTTCTATTATTCTTTTCGTTTTTGTTCCGCCTGAGCATAGGCAACAGTTTTTATTGAAATGGGTCAGTTTGTCGAAATACAATTGAAGGACTCGGATGATTCCAAAAAGGATGAGAATCTGGGAAGGTAAGCAAAAGAAAACAAAAAACAAAAGAAACTGATTGCCCTTGAGTTGAGTAATCTGCCCCTCTCTTACCCCTACATTCTAGTGTGAGTAAATTCAAGTTACATTAGTTGAAATTGATTCCAATCGCTAACTTTTTGCATGCATGGTTTTTAAAGACTTTCTAAACTGAATAATTATGGATTCACTCTATATCTCTTTCTTACTTTCTCTATTTCTGTTACTCTTTAACTTTCTACCGTTCTACGAATTGTGTTTTCCTTTCTCTCTCACACACCTTTTTTCACACACAAAAATTGTTTTTCTAGGCGTGTATTTTTACCACCATAGGACACTTTGTTGGTTTTTCTTTGTGGGACTATGACCAAACAATGCCAGGTGTACTGGCCGATGATTTATTGGGCAGGTTGTACCATTTTTGCATGCCAATTGCAGCTTGACTAAAAATCCGAAATGCTTTCATATTGAGTTCTTTGAGTTATTTCCAACATACATTCTACACAATATACTAAAAAACCAGCATATAATAAGTTTAGATTAAAATTATTGATTGGCCATTGTATTCAGATTGCTTTGTAGTGTATAGGCAAAGTAGAATTTCCTTTTTGAAATATATAAAGAAACTTGGAAATCTTTTATTGATTAAATATAATACAAAAATTATAAATTTGTTGATAACATTACATATATCATTTTCTAGCCCAGCATAGTTTAACAGACAAAGTTCTCCCCTTTTATAGCCCTAGATCCGGCAATGCAAATTAGACATAAACAACCTACTTTTAAATCGTTATATTACATAATTGATTTCGAAAAATTAGGTACACAAATTAAACGTAAATTTCGTTTTTTTCTGTTGGGTTAGCTAGAGAAAAGATCGTCTGTTTATATTTCCTTTTAGAGGAAAGCATATATTTTAATTTGAGTTCTAACATTAAAAAGGATTTCAAACCAAATGAGGTTAGCTAATGGATACCATTTATTTTAATAATACTCTTTGCTTGGCAAGTCAAGATCAATATTATGATCACATAAAATGTAATGTATTTAATTTACTTAATAAACAATTATCACCGATCACCACTGACCAAATAACAACAGCAACAACTAACACTAGATGCAATTGCATGCCTAACACCATTCTAATAAGACAACAAACAATCAAACACAGACTAAATAGTGTTTAGCACCGTCTAAAGAACTGCATGCTCCACCTATCAATAATATGTACTCCTAAGAAGTAGTTTGATTGATTTGCCCCAGTCCCAAACACTGTATATATAACCTGGCAACAACAAATAAAGTACAATTTTGTAGCTTTTTGGATTAATCTTCACGCTGACTAACCTCAGAACCTTACTAATGTGGTGCAAAATAATATATATCTTTCATATGAATTACGGATGATGATAAGGCGGTGGTTGAGGTCTCACAGCATGCCATGTTGGTGCTTAGACTATTTGATTGGGATCGAACTAGTGATGACGAATCGCTTGGCAGGTTAGGGATTGTGACCTATAAGACCCCTTAAAAGATCATTTCAGCTGAGTTGATTTATTATTCTTTTGTTTAATAATTTTTCTTGCCTAATATTTGGATATTATTGATTTCAATTTATTATATTAACCTATTACCTATTTTCAAATCAATATAAAAACACAGAGCCAGCATCGATATAGCCAGCGTAATACAAAAAGGCGTTGTGGATAGTGTAAGTATAAATAATATATATAAAAGTCGAAAGAAGTTAAAAGAAAGTTTTTTGATAGAGTTTCATAGAAAAAGTTTACAACTTACCAAAAACTATAATAAAACTATTGGAAATTATTTAGATATACTGCCGAAACTTTAATAGCATTCATTTTATTTTTTTTGCTTCAAAAGTTATTCCATATTTGTAGAAAATATTTTCAAATTTTCAATTGTGAAAGAAAATGTCTCAAAAAAAATATGTGAATCGAAAATTTCAAACTCTTTTTCTTCTATATGTTATTTTAGGGCCTGCATATTTATAGTTTTGAGTTTATAAGTAAAGAAGTAGCCTTTTTTGTTCTAAACTTGTTCAAAAATATAAATTTGAATTTGTGTTTAATTGTCTTTCTTCTGACCAGATATCTGAGCATCTAATAAGATCCAATTTTTAGTTATTAGAAGATATCCTGAAACTTGGGATTTGAATATTTTGTAATCTTTTTTTTTTTTTTGTATTAAGTATTTATAAAGTTTGCATTATTTATGAACCATATTTAAAGTCTCTATAACCCACTTGAGCCTTAAAAAATGATGTTTAACCAAGAGATTTAATTAACTTCTAGCTTTTAGAAACTAGAACTAGCCAGTCATACTTTTAAACTTTAAACTTCTTTGACTTTTTTTACATTTCTCCTTAGTCTACTCTGTTATATTTTATTTAATTCAATGATTATTCAATGCAGTGGCTTACTTTGGAAGATGCCAAACATGGTCTCCTTCATGTACGTCTACAGTGGTACAAACTCACTGCAGATCCGAATGATTTGCAGCAAATTCTTTTGGAAACCAAACTTCTACGTATTACCACCATGAGCTCGGCCGTGTTAAGTGTGTTTATTGATTCTGCACGTCATCTAAAGGTAAAACCATTAATTACACCCAAGTCTTTGTAAAAAGTGGCTGTTTCTTTTGTTCACAGCAAGCACGTTCCAGTTCCAAGCCCGATCCTTATTTGGTGTGTAGTCTGAACAAACAGAAGCAACAAACGGCCATGATAATGCGTGATGATTCTCCAGTTTGGGAACAAGGATTCACTTTCTTGGTCAGCAATCCAGATAACGAGAGCTTAAACATTAAGATCTATGATCAGAAAACAGGCAATGATATTGGTCAATATACTTATACATTGAGCACTCTGCTCAAGCAATTCAATATGGAGGTTATTCAGCAGCCATTCCAATTGCAAAAATCTGGACCGGAATCCAAGCTATATATGTCATTGTCATTGAGAATCTTACAGCCTGGAGAAATTGATAAAGAATCAGATACTTTGGAGCAAGTGGCGGCACTTACCCGCTCAAGCAGCACAGGAGGAAAAGCTACTGAAGTACCTGTGCCTGTCATTAAGGTGAGCAGGCGATAACGGCTAACGAAGGCTTAACCCAAATCTCACTCCCCCTTCTCTCCTTGTGTCTTAGGAGTCCCAAATAGCTGGCAAACGTTTGTCCACCGAATCACCCATTAGCGAAGAAGATTTAACAGTGCCAACGAGAATCTCTCCGGCTTTATCGGCCTCTGCATCCAGTGAGTTGCCCATAACCGAACAACAGCTAATCTCGGCTTCTGGTTCTGGCTCAGTGTTGACTCATCGGTTTCCCGATACCGTCTCAACGGCCGGCGAACATGGTCTGGGCCGAATACAGCTCTCCCTACGCTATAGTGCCCAGCGGCAGAAACTGGATGTGACCATACACAAGATTGCGAAAATACCATTGCGTGATCCCAGCAATATACCAGATCCGTATGTGAAACTGCATTTGCTGCCTGGCCGCAGTAAAGAGTCAAAGCGAAAAACCAGCGTCATCAAGGACAATTGCAATCCAGTTTATGATGCCTCATTCGAGTACCTGATTTCCATAGCCGAGCTCAGGCAGACGGCTCTCGAGGTCACCGTCTGCACCCAGAAGGGTTTCCTATCGGGTGGCAGTCCTATTATTGGCATGGTGAGTAGCAAAGCAACCCCCTTGCTACCTGAATCCAACTCTAGGCTCTGCAGTCTTGCTTATGATTCTCAAGTGCGAGTTCCGCACTCTGTCCTTATAAATGGTTGATCTTGGTGGTAGATTCTCGTTCTTGCTTCGGCAGAACATATACTAAAATTGGAACGATACAGAGAAGATTAGCATGGCCCCTGCGCAAGGATGACACGCAAAATCGTGAAGCGTTCCACATTTTTTTGCTTCTTTTTCATTTATATTTTGATTATATTTTTCAGCTAAAAATACCTTTGGATGACAGTGAAATAACAACGCAGACTGGCCTCAATACCTGGTTCGATTTGCAGCCTGAGATGAGGCATGAGTGAACCTAAAATAATGAATCTCATTTTCTGAAGGAATCCAAATCATCTATTTTTTACTTTATCTTTTGTATTCTATTTATAATTTTCAACAAAAATTGTGAAATTTTTGACTCTACACTGAGCAAAAGAGAAATGAACACTCTTATTATTAGTCGTGCCTCTCTATTATCTTAACTATCTACTGATTGTAGTCAAATAAATTTGAAAACTTGTGTTTTGAACATCTGAAACGGTGCTATGTTTTCAGTTCTTTAAACAAATGCGAAATTAAATTTAGTAACATTTTTACAAAGAAGGATTAGATCAAGATTTTAAATGCTTTCCTCTGTTTTGAAAGAAAATTTGTTAAAAGTTGGCTAAGTTGCCTTGGATTTTCTAGATTTTGAACACTGAAAAAATTCTATATTTGTCTTGAATATACAATTCCAAAGAATTTAAAATTTTGTCTATGGTAAGTTCGAAAGAAAAACTAGTTAACAACCAGATCCTTGTCGAAATTGTAGGATAAATTATTTCCTCTTAATTTTAATAAAGTTAATGCTAGAATATTTCGAAATGTTTTACTCTTTGCTCTTTGAAAGACTGAAATTGGCTTGCCAATAGATTACAATTTTAGACCGAATCCCAACCAATTTTGGAATTATATTTAAAATATATATAATACTAAAATCGATTCTAATGTGCATAAAGAAATGTGCAGTTTTTAATGGACCTCTTGAATTGTTTCGTTACATATTTCCCTTTTTTTACCCAGTATCCTGGGATTTAAAGAATAAATTGGTATTGATTAAACAATTTTTTTATTTGGCATTGTAAATAAGTTAACTAAAAGTGTAGAATAAAATAATCAACTATCTAGTAGGGCATCAGGAAGAACAAAATTAAAAGAAGCGAAACAAATTTTGGTTTATTGAATGGAATAGAAAACATCTAAAAAATCATATCATATTAGAAAAAAACAAAATAATATATGTACTTTGTTTCTCTTTAATAAGTCGCGCTCTCTGACAAATAGGTACGATTGTGTGTGTGGGAGTGGGAGTAAGGAAAAGAAAGAGAATGCATTTTCGCGCGTATTTTAATCGTTTGGTGTGGAGAGGAACAAATAGAAATAAATAAAGGAGTTGCAGTGCTAGAGTGGGGGTGGCGTGAGCGAGAGAGAGTGAGTAGTGCTTGAGTGGGAGATGAATGTATGGATGGAAAGAGGGCAATTTTTGGAGCATTCTGGGAGAACGATGAGTGGGAAGAGTTGTAGCACTAGAGTGGGAAGTGTAAAAGAGAGGTAAAAGAGTGGAGTTTGTTTCTATTACATTCCTTTAAAGAAATTTGTTAGTAAATTAAAGCTGTAGAAAATAAAATATAAAAAATATACAAGATTATAGCTGTTTAAAAATAAAATTAACTTCATGCAATTTGTAGGAATTTTATTTACTTTAAAAATAATATTTTAAAAATGGGTTTAGAACTTGGGAATCAGTTAGGTGTCACAGTGGCGCCATTGTTGACAAAACGAACTATAGGTGTCGCTTGCCAATTTTGCGTGCATTTCTTGTAATTCTCAACTTGTTATTCTCGAGAAGAGACATTTATATAGGGCCTTATATGAACTCACTTCGTTCTTGCTTCGGCAGAACATATACTAAAATTGGAACGATACAGAGAAGATTAGCATGGCCCCTGCGCAAGGATGACACGCAAAATCGTGAAGCGTTCCACATTTTTTTGCAACACCCAACTCTGCCAATCTGTAGGAAAAATTATAATTATATTTCTTTTTTTTTTGGTTTTGGTTTGGTTGCTTTTGCCATTTATTTTGTATTATCTTTTAATATGTGTATGCATGTAATTTGGTATGTATTTTGCCTTAGATTTGTATGTATATATAGACAATTTGTTGCTTAAATTTCTTTGTTTTCTTTTACACATAATAATTATGTTTCGTTCGTTAAGGTTTTATTTTTTCTTACATCTTACAAAATTTTTAATTCTCAACACAGTTGTTTTTTTATGTATGTATATATATATATATTTGTTAAATATATGAATTTTTTTCTTGGACACCACATGTATTTTTTTTTTCAGTTTTTAATAAACAAACAGAAAGACAAAACTTCGTTGAATTTAACATTGACTTTACCTCTCTGTAAGTGTATTAGATATTCGGCTAGCCGAAACAAGTTGTAGTTAATTGAATTGTTTTTTATGTTTAATGCATAATTTTAAATTTAATTTGAAAATACATAATATGCATTCCTTGTGTTTATTTTTTAATATTTATTACGTTATTTTTTAAATGGACACATGAATCAGGCTCTTGGTTTTATTTTATTTTCTTATTTTTTTGTTTATCGAAATGTAGAATTTTTACCTTTTAACATATATATGTTTTTATATATATATATCTCATATGTATAAATCTGAAACTTGAATTCTGTTTTCCAACATTTTTTGTTTATGTTTTTTTTTTTTGAGGTAGTTTTGCTTATTCTTCGCTTAAATTTCTAAATATGTATGTAAAAAATGTTTGTCTGTATGTATGAAGCACATTTATATAAAGCACACTTTTACAATAACCATAACATATAAATTGTTTTCTTTGTTTATTTTTTATTTGTTAAATATTTAATATGTTTGTTTCAGTTGTAATCTTTTACAATATTAAACACTGAGGAACTGTCGTGCTTATGTTTCAATGCCGCTTCGCTTTGAATTCTATATTTCTAGATCAAAGCTCTGACTCGCTTATAAATACGATACGATATTTGCATATATATATATATCGAGATTTTTTAGTCGCTTGTACTTTGTGTGTGTGTGTGTTGGGTGTAATTTTGAATTCTTATCACTTAGTTATGTATGTTAAGCTCCTAAAAACTTAAAACACGAATTTGAAAACCCTAAAAAAATCGCTGGCCAAAATTTGCATTTTAAATGTGCGCTCAATTTCAATTGTTTCGTAATTTTTTCATTTCCTTTTCATTTTTGTATTGTTATTATTAATTTTTCTTTTGGTAAGCCTAAACTAATTAGTTAAAACAACTAGAATTGGTTATGTATTAGTAGGCATGGATGCGAGGAGGAGGAGATGAGGGAGTGGTGGGTGGGTGTTGGTGGATTAGGAGGGAAATTAGAGTTCATTAGTTCACAAGTAACTATATTCTAAGTTTTTAACTTGAATCACTTTTATAATTTGTATTTTCGTTCTCATTTTCATTACTAGCAAAAAGAAAATAAATAAGTTTTCTCTTTTCATTAAATTTCCAAAAAAAAAAAGATACAAATCAAAAAGAATTGTTCTTTAATTATAATTATTATTTATCTTCCTTAATTTTCTTTTTTGATATCAAAGTGAACACAAATCGTTAAGCAACAAATAACAGTTACAAAAGGCTAACCCAAAAGTCATTTACCAAATGGGAGTGTGTGAGATGAAGTGAGAGAGAGAAAGGAGAATAAGGAAAACCCAACCCAAATGAAAATTGAATACAAATATCACAAAATTAGCATCGAAGCAGAGCAAAATTCTAAAAAAAATATGTGTAATTAACATAATAAAACTCAAAATATATTTTTTACGTTTTTCGTTCGTTTTTTGTGTATATTTTTGCGTTTTCTTTTCTTTTTTGTTTTTTTTTTTTTGTTTGCCCGAGAAAATAAAAGTATTTGAAGCCTTTGAAAATATATAAGATTTTTCATGTGTCTAAGAAATTAATAAATTATTTTATATATTGAAGGTATTTCTCATATGTATGCTTGTATGTATATATGTATACGGATAATAGAAAAAACTTAAAAAATTAATTGATTTCATATGAATACATATACACCGATATGTAAAAGTGTATATAGTATATATATAAAGTTACAGATAAGAAAATTAAGTTTACATCAAGAAATAAAAGGAAATTAAAATTATATCACCATGCATATGTATGTATATATATAGTTATAGATAAAGTATAATGTAAATTAATATAGTTATTCTCTTTTTTTTTTTGTTGAATAAAAATAGTGTTTACAAAGAATATATGTATGAAACTTAAAAACTAATAACCTAGGACCATTGAAAAAAAGTTGTGTAGCTCAAAAAACAAATTGTATTGACTTTTTCATATCGATTTTGCAGTTTTTTCAATATTTTACTGTGCTCTATCATGAATAAAGAATTTAGCAACGACTTCAAGAACGAAAAAAGTATATAACAGAATGTTGAGTGTAGCAAATTGAAAAATATTTTTGAATTTCAGATCTATTTAATAACTGACAAAACATCGGAAATAAGTATAGTTTCCAAAATAAAAGCTCTATCTCTCTGTCGATTAACTTCATTAGGTATATATATATATATATATAAAACTTATCATCTAAAAAACATTGAACCAATTATGCATAAACTAAAAACTTAAACAAATAAATCGCAGTTGTATATAAATGTTGTAACTTATTTTTTCACTTTCTTTACTCTTTCACACTTCATTTCAATAATAATATTAATATTTCAAACAAAATTGTTAATTGAAAAACAAATGTAAAAAATAGTTTCAGGTAAAACTGGTAGCTAAATCCTACTTGCTCCATTTTTTTTTTTTTCTTTTTTTGTTTGTTTTCATTCCAATTCATTTTTTCGTTTCATTTGTTTCTTAACAATTCTTAATAATAGTTAAACAAATTTCTTAGCATTGTTTTCATTTTGTTTTGTTTTGTTTTTAGTGGTTGCCTCTTTCTTTACAGTTTTTTTTTTGTTTGTTTATATTTTCAGATATTTTCCAAGGAATTTGTAATATATTTTTTGCTCTCGGGTGTTTATTTTCTGGTTGTGGTCAATAAATTGTATGTATATGTGTGTGTGTGTGTGTGTGTGAGTGTGTGCTTCATTTTGTATGCATTTTTCGTACAAAACATACTACGCCCAGGCTCTATAAAATCACAGTTATATCTCGGTTATCATATTATCACTCAAGCAGAACATATTTAAAAAATCGGCACGATTTATCAAAACCTGCTCTCTCTTTATATGTTTCTTAGCTGGATTTGGGGGAAGTGGTTGTGGTTGTGTTTGTGTTTCTGGTCGTGGTCGGGTTGGTATTTGTAATGGGTTTCCAATTTGTTGATTTGGTTAACATTGTGAGTGGCATCTACTTCCAAAGAACATCAAAGTTTTTAATTCTAAATTCTTTCTTAATAGACTAAACTTGATGGGCGGTTCAATAGTTTTATTTGGTTTGATCTCTAAGATGATTTACGCAACTCTTCGAGCCCCCCATTTGGTAAACCGCCACGCATGTTCTCCAAAACTTTGTTTACAAAATCAGTTGAGCCGCCAGCCACACGAATGCCCGCTAATAAAGTCAAGAAAATAAATTTAAATTAGCAATATTATCCAAGTGATTGAATCTCAGTGAGCTACATACTTGAGGCTGTGGTATAAATGCGAGTTATTTGTTGATCAACCTCCTCTGTGGATTCACCCATACTGTGAGTCCGTTGCTTAAGAGCCAAGGCCTGCTTTAGCTCAGCAATGCCATTGATGAGACGCTCTGGAAAAGGTAAAGGGGAAAATGTGGAATCAATTTTGGTTTATTAATCTTATATTCTTTTTTGGACTTACTATGTTCTATTTCCAGTCCATATAACTTTATCTTGTTGGCCTCGTGTTGGGCTTTCTTCTTCAGGCGACAAGCACGCGATGCCAGCTTATTCTTCTCCTTGCGCGATTTGGGTCGAACATTGAAGGGCAGTTCGGAGACGGGAGTCATGTCATTGATGGTGCGACTTAGTTTGTCTAGCTCTTTGCCAATATTGTGCAGTTTTCGGGCATTGGGAGTTAAATCATTGCCATCACCTTTTCGGGCTTTGCCGCTATGCTGTAATGGGAAAAAAAAATTTAGATTATTTGAAAAATCTAATTTATTATTTCAAAATTTTATTCTCACTTTGTACACTTTGATGCCGCGCACAGAACAGGTGGGGCTAAACACTGGATCGGTGACTTCGTTGAGAACATGAGGATCCTCAAGTTTCGATGAGTTGAAGACCAACTTTTTGCCTTTCGGTCCCTTGGCCTGGACATTGTATTGCCAAAAGAAACGTTCTTTACCCTTGCTCGAGGACAATTGATTTGGTGTCGAGGTACGTGTCTCATCCTCATCGCCAGATCCACCATTGTCGCTGCTGAAATCGTCATAGTTGTCGCTATTCTCACTTGAATTATCTTCGTCATCGTCCTGAGAGAAATCAATGCCATCCGGCGAAAGAACACTTCCCGTGCTCAATGACGAGAAACTCTCGGCCTCGGCCAGCGAGCCAGTCGATAGTAAATGCTGACGCGGTTCACGCCGCATCCAAATATGCTCCAGACCCAAATGAGTGGGGGCCGAGCTGCTCAAACGACTCAGCTGTGAGCTTTCGGCTGCTCCATGTACGGCAAAGGATTTGCGTGCCACCTGAGAGCCACTGGGTGTGGTGATCAATGGACCCGTACTATTGGCCGAAGCGGCACTGCCAAAGCCACTGCTGCCGCCGGGACTCAAAGCGGCTGTCTGTTGACTGCGATCTCCTGGCGGCGATGGTGATGACATGCCTCCAGCCATGGGTGGGTAGCCTTTCTTTAGCAATTCCTGCATATTACGCGATTTGACCATTTGATATTGAGAGCGATTGGCATGCGGCGGCGGTGGTGGTGGTGTGGTCAATGGAGATTGCGAGGGCGAGAAACTGTTGGATGCCAGGGAAGCTGGCTTTTGCGGTGTACTGTGATAGATCTCATAGGGACTAGTCGAGGAACTACTTGTTTGGGTCTGCTGCTGCTGCTGTTGCTGCTGCTGATTGAGTGTAAGTAGCGTCTGCAAGTGTGGCAGGCTACCACTTTGTTGTTGTTGTTGTTGTTGCTGCTGCTGCTGCTGTTGTTGCTGTTGTTGTTGGAGCAACTCCATGGGCAGAGCATCATGTGCTCCATCTGTTTGTGATCCACCTTGCGGCGATAGCAGGAAATTAACATTCTGCGATACAGTCGTAGCCGGCAATAGATCCTCAATATTACCAATAACATCAAGAAAATCTCCACCATTCAGATCAGCCAATTCGGCTGCCTGAATCTCGGCCTTATCGTTGGGAAATATATAATCGTCATCAAGACTAAATGGCTCCGGTTTGGTATAGACAATGGCACTGCTTATATCACTCCACATGGCATTCGAATTGGGTGTCATCTCGTAGAGCAATTCATTGGACATTAACGATTGATCCCCATTGAGACCGCCGACAACACTCAGGCTCAATGTGGAGCTTATATCGGGATTGAAATAGGCTCCACCCCCAGGTGTCCCGGGATCATTTGAATTCGCCGTATTGCCATTATAAAGTTGATTATTCAATGGTGAGGCAACGCCCAGGCTGACATCTTGCAACAGAGTGGGCGACAGTGAGGCATCTAAGGCATCCAAACTAAAATCAGAGAGTTCACCCAAGGGCATGGACTGCTGTGGCGTATGATGATGCAGTTGATCCTGCTGGTGTTGCTGCTGCTGCTGCTGCTGCTGCGACGAATGTTGTTGGTGGGTCATTATGCTATTTGGCAATGAATGTATCAATGGACTCGTATGATGATAAGTTGGATGACTTTGATTTGGATTATTACTACGTGGTATGGTTATGGCCGTTGTACTGAGCATCACATTTGAGGAATTATTATTAATATTGTTGTTGCTGCTGCTTATGCTGCTACCAATATTTCCATAGCCCGTATTAATGGTCAATGTGGGCAGGGCCGCACCCACAACACTCGATCCCAACGTATATAAATCGTATTTCAATGTATTACTGCTGCTATTCGATCCAGTGTCAAAGAACTCCGATGACATGGGGTACATTTGATTCTCTGTCATTGCAAAAAGCTTTTTATAATTGATATTGCCACTGCCACCAAATTTCCAAATTTTTGGGGAGGGGGGTGGTTGGGGGCACAGGTGGCCCAAACAGGCCCACCGAACGCTTCAACTGCGTTCAATTCAGTGTTTAGTTCACCTTCAGGTTCAGGCTGCAAAGAGACATAGAGAACGATAGAGAGCACTTAGTTAGTTGAGCATGAATTGGTGCCAAAGTTAATTAACCAACAGAACATTAAAAATTTAAATTTAATATACTGGAAACGCAGACAGACAACCTTGGAATAACTCAACAGCCCAGCTCCACCCACCCCCTTACCTTATCGTAGTTGTAATTCTAGATTGAAACTTACACCCCAAAACTATAATAAAAGTCAAGCAGCAGATATTCTCCCTCACCATACTCAACTCCTCACCCTCTCCCGTCCAACCATATCTATATCCATATATGAATATATGTTAATATGCTTCATATTGATATGTATATGCAACTGTTTGTTATCCACATTGTTAAAGGCGGAACTACTTAGAGCTAACCATAAACTACACTGCAAAAAAAAAAGAATCGAACATTTTTAGTTAGTAAAACAAGATTAAGAAAATGTATAGATCCCTTTTGTGAATTTTTATCATATTGTTGTTTTATGTTTTGGTAATTTTAATTGTTTTATTTATGTTTTGGTAATTTGCTGCATATATTTAGGCGTCTTAACAATATGTGTGAACCTTTAACACAAATTGACTTATAAATATAAGATATTATATCAAAGTTCATAATCATATATGCCTTCTATTTTTCTCCCTGTGTAAATCCGTTTATATCTGTCCATTCAATTAGTCTTGGGTGTAATATATATATGATTGATGGCTTAAGTTTCTAATTGAACACGTGCTTTTATCTGATTGCAAAAGAAAAAGGAATTTCTAAGTATTGTACATAAATAATATAATAAATATGTGATTTTTATCCCAACTTTTGTGACTTGCTACAATGTCTAACACATTTAAAACCTGAAGAGCAACTTTCGTTTTGTAGCGCAAAAGATATTGTAAGATTAGCACAATATCATCATCATCACCTTATACATATGAACATATTTATCTACATATTTCAAGGTATATTTAGACAGAATTTGCAAAAAATCTGAAAGCATACTTAGCTCTAGATACCATTTTGGTTTTTTTGTTATTGCCAATTTCTTGTTTATTTTGTGGTTATCATTGTTGTTTTCTTTTTTAGTTTCTGCCATTGTCATGTTTAGATGTGATAGGCAGCTAAAGTCCACCATATCCCCCTTCGACCTGATTCATCATACTCTACTTAAAAAACACTTTCAAAACAATAACACGAACGAATATTCAGGGAAACGACTTTCAGGTTCCCTACACTAATGAGTCAATTTAGTGTGAGAATGATATAATATAATTATTAAAAAACTATATAAATTGAATATACCTCTTGAAAATCTCGTGATTACAGGGACCAGATGCCATTATTGCAAATAGATGAAGAATAACAAAATACTAAACCAAAAATATGCGCAAATGTATGGTTTTTCGTCTAGATTTTAGTTAGTTTTAGTTGCTTTTCCTGGACGCTTTCGATAATAAATATTAATTGGTTTGTTTACATCGGAGAGTGAAAGAAAAAGAAATTTTTTCTTGAAATTTTATAGACATAAATTGTTGCCTCCTTGCTATGAAAAATGCATCTAGTATATTAAGGTGAAATTATTAAGAAATATTTGATACGACGCATTATGGAAAAAACCAAAAACAATTTCACACACAAAAATACAATTTTAAGGAAGAAAAACCTTGATATTCTTTTAGTATAGGTGCGTATGTATGTATGAATGTAAATATGTACATGTATTTAGGTTATTAGAAAGGCCAACGATAAGCTGAATATAAAGATAAGGGGTTCAACCCTTTATAAGAATTAGCTACTATAATTTTCAGAGTAAATATTTCTCCATGGTGACACTATTAACACTCTTATCAAAAAGAGTTATTTATAATAAAAGAAACAAATTTTTGAATTATTATAATAATATTTAATTGAAAAGGCGAAATGGAAAATAACAGGGTAATTGAATTTGTAAAAATAAATTGTAATTAGAAAATTGCTTACAATATTTAAATAAGTAATTAGAATGACTACTACAATTGTCAAGAAATTACACAATATTAGACAAATTTTCATTGTCATGTTCTTCTTAGAAACTCAGAACCTTGAATGCCTATTAAATTATTTCCATTACACTGTAACTCATTGACTTTCTCGAATGCTTATCAGACGACAAAACGATAAGTCAACAGCCTCTGATAATATTCGGATTACAAGGAAAATTGTAATGCTCGTGTATCCCCCTGTCGCTCATCCACTTAAAACTAACCACAATTCTGAAGGTTAGGCACGAGAAGGGAGCATCGGGGGCACTGTGATCAGAAAAAAAAAAAAACCAAATAAAACAAATTCTATATACAAATGTATATATACATATAAGTGATATAGTTGTTTCACTGGTTTCTTTACATTGTTGCTATTTCCTTTTCAAATTGTTTAATATTCGTCAAAGGTAGCTGAACGCTTTGAAGGCCAAACAAAAAAACGCCCCTCACCCTCCCACCACACAAACACACAGACACACAACCCTCTTAAACGAGAATTGTACATAGGAAAGAAATAGAAAAAAAAAAAACAAACAAGGGGAGCCTATGTACTAAAATAGAGATAATACATAGAGAATAAAAAATAGAATTTATTACAAATTCGTTGCCGAAAAGAAGAAAAAAAAAAAACTTAAGTGGAATTGTATGAAAAAGAAGGCAAACATTTTAATTAGATTGTCGATGGAGGGAGCCAAAAGAGAAGAGAAGAGAAGAGAAGACGAGACCAGAAGAAGACACAAACACACACACACACAGTCAAAAAGTTAATGAACGGGCACAAATGTTTGCTGTCGATATTTGTGTATTTAAATGTGTTTATCTGTCTGAGTGTGACTGTGTGTGTAGTGGGTAGAACATCTGAAACATATGATAAGACAGACCAGAACCAGACAATCGAATAAATGCGTAAACTTGGCTAAATAAAATTGTTATATATCGACATATAAAAATTTAACTAAATTTCTAACTTAAGCTAAAACAAAATGTCTTTTTAACAATATATGTATATTGTTGAAAATTGATTACAATATGTACTTGGAGGTCTAAGAAATCTTTTTATTTCAAAATTTATTTAGCAAACCAAATAAAAGGACTCTTTATAAAAAGTCAAAGGTATATGCCAAAATTTATTTCTTCAGGGATAATGTTTCTTAAAAGTTTAATCTAGATTTCGAAATTTTTCTAAGGAGATCATAAATTTTTCCCTGTATATTTTTTTAGAAGTCAATTTAATATAACATAATTATCTTAACATCTTGAAATTTAAAATTCTCAAATCAGTAGGGAGATACACTATTAACAAGTGCAATCCAACTGGCCAACTGGCCAAGTGTCATCCGTGTGCACATGGAAAATCGCATTTCAGTTAAGTAAGGGTAAAGTACATTGTCGCTTTAGAGAGGCATGACCAATTCAATAAGTTGGACAACCTGGCGTATGATTAATATATATCGCAAATTTCTATTTCAAATCAATTTTCAGCACATGGGCCACTCACACATATAGAAAGAGGGTGAGAGAGGTACATAAACCAGGAAAGAGAGAGCGATAAACAATTTCAACAGACGATGAAATAATGCATAAAGAAAAAACAAAAAACAAATAACAATTATAAGCGAAAACAAAAACAGTTATCAAACAACAAAGAATACAGAAGATGAAAAACAAGAGAGAGAGAGAGAGAAAGAGACAGAGAAAGGGGAAGTGAGAAGAAAAATGTTAACCAAAAAGGAAAAACTCAAGGTCAAAACTGTTTATTTTTTATATTTTGTTTTGAATTTATTATTTATCACAGTTTGGCTTTTGTTTTACACGCATACACACACTCAAGAGTTGTAAACAACTAAAAAGAGAAGAGCTTGTAAAAGCTTTTGAGAGCGTGGGCGCTCTCACTATTTCTCACTCTCACATCTATCCCATTCCATATGGCGAGTCTGCGCTCTCTTTTGAGTAACATATGTTTTTTCCCTCTGTTTGCTTTTGTCGCCATTTTCGTAGACTTTATAGATATTTTTTTCATATATACATTTCTATATGTATAGTATATGTATATGCATATATGGATGTATGTTTGTATATATTAAATATAGTATTTGTATTTTATGGTATATAATGAGAGCTTTTTTCATAGCTTTGCCTGACTGACTGGTTTCTGTTGTTGACATGACGATGCGGGGGAAGTGGGTTTGGAAGTGGTGGAGGAAGCTTTTACATTTCGCCAGAATTTATACTAGAAGTGGCAAGACTATAAATGTGTGTGTGTGTGTACACACACTAAGATACATTTCTACATTCATTTATATAGGAGAATTTCATGTGCTTGTTGATTGCGCTACGCGTGTAGGGCACTCTTTAAGGCATATTTGCACGATTATGAAACATGAGACTATGACAAAAGGAAATTACAAATTTTACATTGAGAAGTAGGAAGTTATTAAAAAATAATTCTATATCAAAGTGTACCTTAAACTATAATAAATGCTTACACTAAAGGGCCGTATAAAAATTCATAAATACGAATTAGCAAAATTTTTTAATCTACTGATTTGTTTTTTATTCTGGTCCACATTTCCTTCTGAACACATCATAACAGAATTATGTGTAAGAGTACTTTATCTGCTTTTTTTGGCCTACATGTTGTATGAGTAATATTATTGCGGGTTTATGTCATTTGCTTTATTTTTATACAATACTTTACTGATGACAACAAAGAATTAGGTTAAAATATATGGTCATATTTCCTCTTCATCTTCTTTAAGTTAAACTCACTTCGTTTTGCTATTAACAGAATTCACGTTGCGTAAATCTCATCGGAACTGAAACACGCTTCTGGCATTATCACTAAATTCAATCCAAAAACCAGCGAGAGAGCGAGAGAGAGAGGGAGATGAGAAGCGAGAGAGCAGGTGAATTAAAACAGAGACTAAGTCAAAACAAAAAATGGTTACCCAGAGAACTTCCGTTCCGTATTATCAATGGGTCAGTGGCAGTGGTCAATGCCTGCGCCTGCATTACGGCTAGATCTATTCCCCTTTTGCCCTCCCTTATTCATTCTGTCTCTCTCTCACTAAATAGCTCTCTATTACATTCACAGTTTTTTAGTTGTCACATGTTCGAACTTTTTTGTTCCTATTTTTTTTTTGTGAACTTTTTCTTTGTTTTGCATTTTAAATGCAAGTCACTTTTGCTTTTGAGTTCTTTGTCTGCGATTTGTATACCCTACACATTCATAACATGGCATACATATGTATATTGAGGTGATGAAAAAAAAAAAAATAGAGAAATATATTTTCTAATTTTGTGGGTATATTAGTTAATACAACCATCATCTCACATTGAAAAGTCATAAGTTTTGGCCATATGTATTTAATTGTAAGATCAAATTTTTGGAAATAATAAAAAAATTAAATTGTTTATTAAAATGTAAAACAATTCTACTAAGTTGTTTGCAAAAATCATCAAAGAATCATAAAAAAAAAACACAAATTATAATACAATTGCTAATTATTTACAATTTTATTCATTTACTAAATAATATAATAGATTTGGACCGACAAAAACGAAACTCCAGGTGTACTCACTATTTTTAAATGAATATTATTATATTATATTATAAAATTAGAAATTTGAAATTTCCTCATACATTTTATATAAAGGAATATTTTCATAATTAATTTATTCTATCTAATCGATAAAATAAGCTTTATTTATAAATCTAGTTTTAAAGTTAGTTTGCCACCTAGTATAGACTTCTTTAGAGGGTATATCAAAAGTCGGCAATCCAATTTCCAAATTTGCATTGAAATCTACTTGAAACACGCAACATTCATTCGCATTTGCCCACCTACACAGTTAAATAAATTTATGTTGAGGTAGCCCCACATGGTACATCCAAGTGCAAGTTCTTCCCATCGATGATATGGTTTATTTTTAGTGTCCTCGTTTACCGCAGGTCAAAAAATAGAACACACAGAATATAAAACAACATGAATTGAGGATTGCATAGGCGGAAGAATTGGTGGGGGGATTTGGGTTTATAGTTTTCGTATTAAAATATATACAAATATATATGTATATATATGTATATATATGTATATATATATATACCCCGGAATGTGTAGCATAGCATAGCAAGTAGCTGTCTATTGATGATATAACAAGCGTTTTGTCGCATTTTCGTTTCGTTTTGTTTTGTTGTGTTTTCTTTTATTTATTTTGTTGATGAACTTATTATACAAACACCACACAGCTGACGTAAATTGTAAATTCTAAAAAAAGTATTTAGACGTGCTTAATCAATTTAGTATTTTGTGTGTGCAGGTAACAAAAGAATTAAACAACCTTTAATACTATAAATTTTTAATAAACAGTTTGTATTTGTAAAATAAGAATTAAGAATCATATTAAAGCGTTTTAAAGTGATAATAAGTTTAAAAAAGAAATATCTTTGATAAAATTAATAAAATTGATGCTAATATTCTTCTTAGTATATTGTTTTGTAATCGTTAAATGTATTTCTTTGTCAATCCTTGACACCATCAATCCAAACATTTTTCTTTGTTTCAAATTTGAATTTAAAATTGTAAAATCTAATGTTTTATTTGGAAAACAATTTTAATAATTTGTTGAGAAAATTGTTCCTCAAAACCTGCCAAACTATTAATTCTAAGAATGGAAATTTCTTTTGTAGATCACGTGTTTATAGACACAGATATGAGAGACTATATATCAATATGTGTATGTATATAGTCTGATTCTCTCTCATTCCAATCAAATGGCAAAGTGAAAAATGTTTGCTCTGCCCGCTGGTTTCGCTAATAGATAAATAATTAAAATCAATTTATATTGATTTAGCGATACAAAGAGAAATTAGCACAAATCGATGATGCTGAGAAATGTTAAACAAACCTCAAAACGAACCTTGAAAAGAAATCGTGACTGAATATATACAAATACATATATAAACACAGACTAAAGGGATACATATATGTACATCTATAATATCTGCGACTGAGAACTGAGGAGGAGGCGGTACAAACACGTGAGTCTAACTGCAATAACTTATCATCCAGACACTCTCTAGAGACGTCTGGTTTACAGTGCTCCCTTACGACCCTCACGCCCCCCTTGTGCTCTTCAAACAGCTGTCATTTCCATTCCAAATATCCCGCTATGTCGTCCCCTTATCAGCTTCCAGCCGCGTGCCAGCTCCAGCAGCGAAGCAGCTGATAAGTACTTTGACTGCCTACTCTCCACTGGGTCACTTTGCGAATCGTATACGAATCGTATGTGTATATATATATATATTCTAACTGCCACCACAACATTGTCAGGCCATATTCAAAATGAAACGGAAAAAGAGAGACGAGTACGCGATGAGTGAGAAAAATATGGAGGAAGAAACTTATCTTATCACAAAACCAGATAAACCTCCCCACTCCAAAAAGAGTATATGTGTGTATGTAATGCATATCTCAAGATGGAAAAACTATGTTAAAATATTTGCACAGAAAATTAACATGGAAAACAACAAATTGTAGGTATAAGTAAAATACTTGAAAGAAATTGAAATCGTTTAAATTTTGCATAGAGAGAGAGAGAGAGAGTGAGAATGAAAAGAAATTGGAAAGAAATTCTTTCGAAAAGAAAAGCAAACAAGTTTGCTGCTTGGGGCTGTAAAAATCTGTGAGAAATCTTCTTCTACCTCCTTCAACAAAGAAAGTTGAAGGCCAACCGACAGCGAAAAAGCAATGACCGTATATAGAATATATAGAGAAATATTCTGTATAATATACCAATACCATATACATATATAGAATTTGTTAAACAAATCAATTGACAGACACATTAAAAACTATATACATAGTCTCCGTGTTTCTCTCTCTCTCTCTCTTAAACTGTAGCATCGAAAGCAAAAAGCAGAGCTAAAAATGATGCAATTTTATTATAATATTGATCATCACAACAAAAAAACAAAACAAAATGAATCCATATTGCCAACAAAATTATTCAATTCAAATCAATTTATTTACAATATTTTTATATTTGCTTATACACTATCTTAACTAGTTGGATTATTAATCGAATATTCTTGTTTTGTCAAACTTGATTAGATAAATCGAAGTGAGGTTCTTGTTTTTTGTTTTCATTTGTTGCCTCAGTCTCATGATTCATGATAAGAACTGGTAGTACCGGGTCCAATGGAACGGCAATCCAATTGACAAATGTGTTAAGTTTTACAGATTCGCTACAAATTGTTTATTTTGTATATAATACAAAGTCGAACGATGACAATTATTAATTATTACCTATTTATTTATATGAAATGATGTCTTTGATTATTGAAATATTGCAAGCACGTTTATTTTTTTACTTAAATGAAAACATGTTATGATCTTTAGCCGATATTAGCCAAATATTTAGCTAATATTCTTTAAAAACTTATTAAATTCAAGTTTGAGTGACAGAAAGATAAGTTTTCTCCCAACGATTCTCTTATGAGATAAGCTTCAAGTACAAGAACTTGGCATCCTTAAATAGGAACTCCGGGAAACACGTTAATTGTAAATAATATTCAATTTTTATTATCAGTTCATTGAACTTTACTTACGTTTGCAATCTTCTAGATTTAATAGCCTTATTTCAAAACAAACACATGGTACATATATCAGATTAGTAGAATGAGTCGGTATTCTCATGTAATGCAATTTTTTCATCTTAATTTTGCAATTAATTATTTAAATGCTTCATCCAGACAGCATAATCATAAAATTGCATACTTAACTGGGTTTTTCTAGCTTTTCTTATCGTTTTGCCGCACTTGTTGAGTCATTTATATATATATATATGTATATAGACATTCACATATATGTACATTTAAGTATAATATGAGAGGGCATAATTCTGTATACAAGAAATAACCAAAATCCAGTTGAATGTAAACCAATTAACTCAATCAGTAGTCATTTTCATTCTCTCTCTCTCTATCGCTCTCGCTCTTTTTGTTCTCGCACTCGTTTAAGTCTCTCCACATGTCGTATAAGTAATGTGGCGCCTAAAGCAAACGAAGCGAATTGAGCCTAAGACGACGACGACTATCCAAAGCTGTCGTTTGACAAACAAAAAACAAAACAAAACTAGCTCTGACAGATTCGAGGCGGACATTGGGAGAGTGAGGAAGGGGATACACACATATATATGTATGTATACATACATATATGCTATCTGGAATTTGCCCAACATATGGCCTAGGCTCGATATACTTCTATTCGGTTGGGTTTTGTCTTTTCACACACATTTCTTGATATTCCACACACATAGAAAAAAAGAGAAAAAAAACTTTCAACCTTGAATTTTCGCACTGACACTGAACTCTCCTTCTTCTACACACAGAAACACAAAAAGCGCTAAAAATTCAAATTGAAATCAAATTCAATTTAATTTTTGCTACTTTTTTTTACATTTTTTGTATGTGTTTGCACAAATGTGAAAGAAATAAAAACAAAGAAACTTCCTAAATCAAATAATTCAAACATTTTGTTCTTTTTTTTTGCTGATTTTGCCAAATGTATCGAGTTCAGTTTACAAACTTCTAGTTTAGTTTCATGGAAATCACTTTATATTTGAAATTTTGTGTGTATATTGCTTATTTCATTACTTATCATTTTAGTGTATTTGCAAGTTGGCTATTCCTTTTATAGAAAATGTGTGATGTTGAAGCTTCAGTTCATAACCAAATGACCAACAGGAAATGCTCAAGTTATTGGGCTTCATTTTTAATAGCCTAGGCCTCGATGCATAAATAAATCTCGAAATGTTTATGGGTTTATGTGCCACACAATGCCCTAATAATAACATGATGCTAAAACTCTGCCCCTTCCCTCATCATTAGTTTCAGATTACAACAAAACTTAATTTTCTTTCCCTTTATGGCGAGAGGGGGGCGGGGAATTGATTTATATGATTAGAAGAGATCAGAAGCTAAGAGTTACATATGTTGAAAAGTTTTATATTCTAATTGGTATTGTCATAAATTATCTCCATGAAGATATCTGTCAGATAGAGAGATTTGTGTTGAGAACAAAAGATTTATGTTATTTACAATTTGGAAAGTGGTCCCCATCTTCATAGATCAGTTTTTTAAATGATATAGGTTTTTAAATCTTGCATTAATCAGCCAGAATATAAAATCAAGAAACTAAAAATGGCTTTCATTATTATTTCATTTCATTGTTAACAATGTAATTTGTATGTATAATATGTTCTATAAACAAATCAATTAAACCAATTTGAAACTTTATTTATAAATTTTAATCTTTTGGTACTAAAAAACAAAAACGAAATCCCTGCTTGTTCAAACGTTTGTTGTTTTTATTAAATTTTTTGTTTATTATTTTCTTTTGGTTGTTTTCAAAAGAGCCACCCATAAATCTAGGAGGAATTGTTAATGTTTATTTTGCATTTTGTTTAAACATTCCTGTAAGGGGGAATACCAACCTGAATATTTTCCAAGTTTCCAATGTTTATATATATAAAAATATATGTATGAAACCATATAAATGTAATTAACACAAACAATTTCAATTAATTGTTGCTTCAAGATTGAAGAAAATTAAATATCGTTAATATTTTGTAATGTGTTGATGACTTCCGTAAACTTTTCTTAAAATACACAAATTTGTTTAAACATTTTTCTTTTTGAATTGTTGGTTTTTTTATTTCACCTTATTTTTTTTTTTCTTGTTATTAATTATTATGCATGGGCATGCTCAATTAAATATATGTAAATTTTATTTTTGTTGCTGCTGCTTGGTCGGTATTTGTTTTTGTTGTTGTTAATTTAACTAGGTCACACACATGTGTGTGTGTGTGCATGTGGCGATTAAAAACAGCAATTTATTTATGTATAATGAATGACCAACCACAAAAAAACCAAAACTAAAAAAAAACACAAAAATCAAACCGAAAAGAAAGAAACACTTTTAGTTTAAACTTTTGTTGGCTCTTTTCGCATAATCTTATCAGTTGAATTGAATAAAAATTTTGTAGATGTATATACTTTTTTTTAAATAAATTTTTTTTCACACTTTTAACACTTGAACACTTTGCTTTGCAGTTCTTCTTTTTAAACATTTAATTTTTCATGCTCATTTTACACAATTCCTTGGTTGTTGTCGTTTTGTTTGAATTTGAGGCAAAAATTTACAACAATTTTGTGAACAATTTTGTTGTCAATTTTGGTGTTTCAAATAGATTTTCCCGATTCCGTTGGCGTGAGATCGTTTTTAGCTAGCGATCCTAGCAGCTGAGCTTGTGGCGAACAACTGTTTGACTCAGTGTGGAGCCCAATCAGCAGTGGGAGAGCACAAAATAGAGAGCGAGCTTTTGTTTGTGTTTTTGTTTTTCTTATGAAGGAATGGTGGGGGAGGGGTGGTGTCGCTTTTGTCTCTTTTCGCGTTTGGCGGCTGTTTTTACTAAGAACTTTTTTTGTATATTATTTTCGTGGGCAAATTCCAGAGTTGTGTGTGTGTGTGTTTTTTTTTTATATTGTATATTTTTGTTTTAAATTTTTTATGTTTGTTGCTTTATTTATTTATGCAAATTATGTGTTTGAGTTGTTTTATTGATTTGCCAAACTAGTTCGGGCAGACAGACAATTGGAGATTGAGTTTTGGGCTTAAATAAATGCCATAGAAATTAGTTGAGGAAGCAGCACAATATGTACATATACACCAAATATACTAAGTATATACATATGTGTATGTATGAAAGAAATTGCTTTATTTTTGTTTTAATTACTTGTTAATTAAATTATATCAATGCATTTTATTTACAAACATATAATCCTCTTTCTATCCCGCTTGCTCCTTCTTGTTTTATTTTGATTATCACACTCTACACGAATGTTGAATTGGAAGAAACACGCGATGAGGGGGAAGTTTCTTCTTCTTTTTTGCTTTATTCTCTTTTGTGGTGTTTTCTCGTCAAACGTTCTTGACCGATTGACGATTGATAAAAAGTTTACAAAGCTCTGTCACAAAAACATCAGCAAAAGCTCACTCTTACTCTCTGATGCTCTCTCTTGTTTGGTCCCCCACTCATTCATTCTCCACCCTCTGTTGCTCCATTAAGCGCGCATGTGCTCTTACCCTTAATCAGGGCCGGCATCGCCGCAGAGGCCAGGGACAGAAAAAACTCAGCACAACTATGGCCTAATTTCTTTCAATTATAGACAAACCTGCATTTCATCTAGTTGTCAAGGAAAAATGCAACACATCAACTACTCGAAAAAAATCTTTAAATCTTATTACATTTAATTGGGGTCCATAACTTCAAATTACTAAATCCGCTTCTGCTTTTATATTATACTAACCGCGGTTTCTGTCTGTTGCTTCTTTCACTTCCACTTTTCCATTTTGGTTTTGGTTCTTGGGCCAAAGTATGTTGATGGCAGGGATGAGGAGTAGGAAGAGGTGTAGAAGAGTTGGGGAAGCTTGGGTACAGTCTGTCGGTCTTGTTGTTGTTGTTATTGTTTTGATTATTAAATAAATTCATTTACAAAAGCTTTTGGCCATCTCTTTCCCTCATTCGGTGTCTTTTTCTCTGTCTCCCGCTTTGCGGTCTGCCCACTCGTTTTGTTTTTGACGTCACTTTTGTTGTTTACTTCTGGCGAGGGGGCGGCGAAGCCGTGTTATTTCTTCTTGTTTTTTTATTTTCGCGCTTGTTCGCTGTTTTGTTATTTATTTTCCTTCTCTATCGTTGTTGTTGTTGTTGTTTTTTTCCTTTCTTTTTTTATGCAAATTTTGTTTTTGTTATGAAATTGTCTGGCCGATTTGGATTCTGATTTGATTTTTAGTGCAAAAATAAACTTGTTTACAACATTGAATCAAATACTATATCTTTTAAAAATATATGTACCAACTAAATAACAAAAAAGACTGAAAATTCGATTTAAAAAAATTCAATTTTTGCTATAGGCAGACTTGATTATAAATAATTTTCCTATTACAGAAATTCTTTAATTCAGAGTCTTCTAACTCAAGATCTTCAAAAAAGAAATCGATTTGTATTCAAATTTCGATCGAAATAAGATAGAATAATGTCATTATATAGGAAACTTATAGAGGATAATATAGTCGGCATATTCTTGAATCAAGTATGACATTTTTTACTTATTCTCTTTTTCTTTTGCTTTTTGTATAATACGTTCTATATTCCTTAAACACATTTATTTTAGCTGATGCAATAAGCAAAAAATAAAATTTAATAAAAAAATATATAAAGAAATGAGAATTTCATTGAAATATCAAGTTTCAATTTTAAGTTTCATAATATTAGTACTTAAAAAATACACAAATAATCAGAAGTCGGATTTTGATGAAATTAATTTATTAAGTCTGATTTTGTCAACGATTTTGTGCAAAAAAAGATTTCTCAAGTGTCCATTTAATAGGCAATAATAATAATAAATATTTTAAGTAGGTACCAATCCAAGTAAATCAAATTACTAACAGAGAGAGAGAGAGAGAGAAGGAAATCACCAATTTGGCCTCAATGAAAATCAGTTGCCTACGACAACACTTGAAACTGATGAAAATGAGTAGAAGCAACATGGCAACAACAACAACAATAGAAACGAAGTGGGTAAGAAACATTTCGTCAGAAAAGCCTGAATTGGGGGAAAATCACAACGACACGGACGAGGACGCGAAATGAGTGTGTCCTTGAGTAAGAAATTGCGACACGAAAACATGAAAACAGTGAGCAAAGCACTTTCCAGTCAATACGCAAGGATATGTACGCAGGAACGCATGATTGTCAAGGACATGAGAGTGGGCGCCGGCATCCTGAGTATTTACTAAATATTTTTCCATACACCTACCACCAAACCACCCACACACAAACACACACACATGTCAGCGCCTACACATTATTGTTGTGGGCGTGACAGTGACAAGCAAAAAGCAACAGCAGCTCGAATTTCCATTTCCAATTTCGCATTTTCTACCCACTGTCACTCTCGCTTTCTTTTTTTTTGTGCTCTTAGGGAAAAGCAAGTTCATGGCAGGCCAAAAAAGGGCTTTAAGGACCTTGAAAATTTTCCCATTTCTTCATTGCTTTTGTGTGTTGCCTACTTATGGGCGTTGGCGTCCTCGCTTCGAGCCGATTTCTTATTAATTATGCGGAGACGCGAAATTTTTGGGGCAAGCTAATTAAAAATGCTAAAAGCATTTGCCGCCAAGCATAAATATTTTATAATTATGTCATCTTGCGATTTAAGGTTCTGGAATAATTTGTCAGGGTATGCAAACTTCGTTCTTTACTACTTAAGTTTTCTTTTCTTCTCCTTGTTTTGTTTTCCTCGCCTATTTTTGTTTTTATTATGAATAAACAGAAGGACAACAAATATCCTAGCCGCAGACTGTTAATGCCTGACAAGGACACGTGGGTCTGGACACCCACATGATGGGTAAGACGCTAAGAATGGGAGAGTCCTTCTTTCCCCAATGTCCCACAATTTGTTGAAGGCTTCTTCACCCTTGCAACATAATTTCTGCGTCGCAATTTTTCAATATGTCAGCTCCACCATCAAAGACCAACCCCAAATGGGGCGAACTTCATGCTCAATGATAAGGGGGTGTGGCAAACGTATTTTTCCCTTAAGTGTTCCCTCGGGCATGGATGAGTATCGATCTGTTTATGTTTTATTGAATAAAAGTTTCCTAAATTGGCAATAATTTTGAGAAATGGAATACTATTATCAGCAATTAATAGTTTATGAACAACTATAGAAACTATTAAACACCAAACATTTTTACTCAATATTTGACCACAAAATCAAATTAATTTTTTTATATTGAACATTGAAGTTTGATTTTCTTAGCCCAAAAAAAAAAGTTGCTGGTGTGGAAATTTTCTTCTTATTCCGGTTTGTTTTTAATAAATTTTATTAAATAAAGGCAGGCAACTGGCATGCACTCAGCATGTGATAAAAACCCATTTAGCAATTTGCTAGACTCACATATAAACAAAAATTTCCTCCCCCTTTTTCCCGCCCTCTTGTTTTTTCTCTTTTTTTATTATTATATTCCTGCTGATTCGTAAGCTAAAACGTTCATTGGCCCCGGCAGCGGACGACAAAAACAAAAAAAACCCACATTATAGGTCTCTGATAAAAAAAAGAAAAGAAAAAGAAACCAACAAAAAATATCCAACAAAATATTCTTCAACAACTAAGCAATTTTCTATAAGAGCCAATGACTCTTTGTTTTTGTTTTCGGATCGTATTTTTCCAACCACAATAATCTAACCAGCTAACACGCTCCATCAAGTCAAGTTCAGGGCCAATGGGCAAACTGTTTTGGGTTGAAAACAAACCAAACGAGCAATCAACCGAAAATATAACTATACAAAGGTTTCTTTGTATCGACTTAAAATGTACTCTAAAAGAAGAATTTGAAATTAAAATTTTTTGAGGTTTCTTAAATTGAAAAAATTATAACAATATCGAAATACTATGCGATTCGATCAAAAATATTTCTTAAGTTATGTTTCTTTTTTTTTTTTGAAGTATTTATTTCTTTTGTAAGTCAAACAAAGAAAAAGGAAGAAACAACAGTTTATAATGATTAGACTTAAAATCTTGACAGAAATTATTTTTAATTCAGACACTTTTAAATTAATTATAGAAATGCCAATATACTCAACTATGTACTTATAGAGTATTCAAGATTTAACTAATATATGCTTATAGTATATGGTGATTAACTTTGTTGATTCTTTAACTTACCTATGCTCAGTGATAATTTCTCCAGTCAGTGATTAAGTCTCGGCATTTTCTTTAGCTTTGTTTTGGAAAGGAAATCTAATTTAACAACCTGAAAATTTAATAAAATTAAGATTCAACTATTATTCTCAAAAAAATAAGGAAAAATCTCAATAATTTGGTTTGCTACCGCATGGAAACGAGACATTTGTTAGTATCTACATATAGCCAGACTATACAGAAATATATATCTATATATATTTATGCGGTTCACTGATTGCAGACGTCGGCAATGCTATTACATATATTTAGTTTTTACATATATATATTTGTATGTCTATATATCTAATAATAAGTACAGATGTTTGACAATGCGGAAGTTGTTGAAAATTATAACAAATCCAAAGCGAAATAAAGACAAAGAGATATATAGCCTATATATGTATGCATATATTGTAGATATACAAATTCTGTATATGCAGTTTTGGTGCAACAAAGCAAAGAAACACACATGGATCGTATAAATATATATACATAGCCATATATATATATAGCAGATATCTGTCCGAGTTGATGTAATTAATGTATATCACATGGGACTACCGACAAGTTAAAAAGACATGGAAAACTTACTCCTTCTTCTTTTGGCTGGACCAAAAAGAGCGATTCAAGATGGGGCAAAGGGGGGAAACGATAGCGAAACGAAATGCGAAATGAAATTACCAAAAAGTTAAACAAAGCGTAGAACAAAATCTTTGGAAAATGTTTAAGATTAAAACCCAAAAAAAAAAACCGTATTTTAGTCAATGCTTCAATGACTTTTTATTTTATACGCTCTCTATCTTCTTATCTAAGGATTAAAAGGGAACACACAATAACAAACAATAAGTAAAGAACGCGAATGAATTTAAAAGGGATAACCGACGCGACGCGAATAGAGAATAAGGGAAGCAAAAAGGAGCCGGAACCGGAGCTGTAGCCAACACACACAACCGACCTGTCCGAATTGCACTCGATAACTGTGTCAGCGTTCAGCGGCGGAATGCCTCGAGAGTCTCATCAGTCTCTCAGATTGGTTTCTCCAGAAAGGTTTCCTTCTGCCGAAACCACCACCAACACGCGAGTTGCGGGAGAGAGAGGACATTCATGCATCCTGATAAAAGACGCTAGACAAACCAAGAAGAACCCAAACAAAACATAAGAGAAAAACTAACCCTGAGCATATCCTTGCGAAATTGTTTTTTTTCCCCCTCCTCGATAATTTAACTTTCTGTGTTTGGCCCGCAAACATCGCGGGGTGGAAAGCGCCGGCGGCATATAAAAAGGAAAAGTTCTCGTTTTTCTATGAATGAATCGCATGAATGTGAGAGCGAGTAAATGTGAGTTTTCCTGCACCCCACAAACAAAAAATAAAAAAACAACTACATTTATGGTACATTAAAGATGTCAAGCAAAAAGTACAGTAAAACTTGCAAAGTTTATGAGTGGGTGAGAATAAAGTTGAGTTAATTTTCAAGGAAGCCAATTTAATAAGTAGCCAATTAAGATTGAGATCCTGAGTCAGGATACACTATTGATTAAATGCTTACAAGTACTGTTTTCTATTACATTTTCCGTTCTATGATTTTGGTGGACATAAAGCAAAATATTTACAGTAAAACAAATAAATATAGATATATTTGATACTACAAGCTTTGGAAACCTTTTCGAAACTCAGCTTTAAAATCTTTTGAAATACTAAAAGCTTTATGTTAATAGTCTATCAATAGAAAATGTTTCATTTAATATTCTTTTTCCAAAACAAACTAGAAACATAACATAAAACCGTTAGTACAATGCTAAATCGTAGTTAATCTTAGAGATTATATCCTAATTTTTATGGCAAATTCCATAATTTCCGACACATATCGTAAAAGCAAAAACTTTGACAAAAAGAAAAGAAAAAGCTGATCAGCTTTAGAATTCTCATGATTTCTGTCCCGAGTTTGGGCCTTGAATGAATGGAAGTCATTGTCTTCTTTCCCTCTCTCCATCCATAGAATGTGTTCCGCTGCTTACAGAACTTGTAAAGGCAAGAACAATGGTTAAGAGGAGAGCAGAGAAGACGACCCGTTGCCCTAGATAAGCATGAAAAGCATCCTCAAAGATCCCGCGAGCTGCTGTTGCTGGGGATTACTTTTCTTTTTTTTTATTATTTTCAATTTCCAGTTTGTTGAACACAAAAGCCCTAGCACAAAAATATTAACTTTTTTAATGAAAAGAAGCAAAGAAGGGGATGAGACCCGTAACAAGACAATAAAATATATATTTCCAGATCTAGCTACACACATTTACCCATACCGGAATTGCTTAAGGTACATGTTACTCACTTTTATGTTTTTCCAATTTTTCACAGTTTCGATATATTGTTAGTTCTAGGTGCCCCTCCCCTCTTTCCCTAGGCTAAAGCAATTCATTTCAATAGAAATGTAAATAAGCAATTTTCATAATAATTGAAATGAGTTTTTCTTTTTCCGCTTTCAGCTCGAAAGAAAAGTGGTTGATCGCAACTTACCCCATTTAAAGAAAAGGAAAATTGCATGCGGCAACCCACAGTTTAGAATGTAATTTTCTATGCAGATTTTGGCCGTGACATCGATGATTTATAAACTGTTTTTAATCGTCACATCGTAAATATATAGTATAATAAGTACAACTCCCGCTGTTATCTAGAAACCTTTGCTCAATCGATTTAACGATGCATATATAATTAAGTTTTAAAGACCGTGAAAAATTCAAATTTCTTAAAGTTTAGAAAAAAATATATGTATATATAATTTCAAGTATTTTTAATGTGGCGTTAACTGTACCTTTGGACTGTTTGTAAAGCAGTTTTGTCTATCAGAATATAGTTTATAAAGGTGAAAGCTGGCCAAAAACCTAAGCCAAAATGTAAAATCATTTTTTAGACAATTTTTATACTTCTTTGAATTTTGACTTATTTGCCTCAATTTATTAGTAATTTTTCATTACATACTTTTGACTCTACTTGATGCTTTGAACCTAATGTAACCCTCCCTTTTCTTGCCTCTTGTCAGTTCTCGACATTGTCATAATAAGCTTGTAATTATCCAAATGAAAAAATAAGAAGAAAAATTGATGTTTTCTCCCTTGAGAGAAAATTTAGAACTTTTACAAAAAAAAAAAAAAAAATTGATGAATTAACACAAATTTCCGGTGTGTCAATGGCTCGAGGGCATTTTCCCTTTGAACCTAACACTTTCTTCTTATTTTTCTTTTGTATCCTAACCAGTTTCAAAGAGGATCTCTAAGGATTTGGATTTGGTAATTTGCACGTGAGCTGAAATTAGCTAAGAGCGAGAACTGGTTTGCAGGACTTTCTTGTGCCTTGTACTTCTGGTTTTCCTAGCGGGGCGCTTTCCTTTGTTCTAATTAAAACCAATGCAGAAACTAGAAAAAACAGATGTCGTGGAAAAATTATGAAAATTGTATTGTTTAATCCCTCCGCCTACCCCTCTACCAAGCCCAGTGGGGCATTTTGCAGACTCTGTGTGAATTCAGTGAAGTTAATAATTAAAAAATTATTTAGTTAGAATTCAGATTTCCAGGCGGTTCCTATGACTGCTTCCTGATTGGAATTCTCAATTAATGTGGTTGAATTCCTTAACTAGAAGCTAAAATCCTCCCCTCTAGGTTTTGTGACTCATTGGAAGTCCATCCACGTGGTAACCAAAAGAAATCCTATTCAACAAAATAAGTAAACACAAAGGAAAAGCTAGAACAATGGGGAATTTGAATAACTTTTTTTCTTTTTCTTCTTTTTTCACGGGCGGCTCTGTGTAAAGGAATTAAAAAACGCTTTAAAAGATTCAGTGAATTCAACCCCTAAAGATACTCCAAGAACTTGGGTGGTTTGCTAGTGCTAGTGATGGTGGTGGGGGGATCAATCATGTAAGGGGTGCACGCACAACATGTTATGAGCATTACAATGTCAGTGGGTCCTTGGAAGCGCACCCTAAACACACGGCAGACCAAATGCCAAGTCCCAATGTTAAAAGAACCAAGGACAAGGGTTGAGAATGAGCTTAAAATACAATATGGAAGGGGCAGAGATTCCTTCTCGCACATCTCTGGTTTTTTGGGGGTTGGAGCCATCATGAAATTCTTCTCCTGACTTGTGGGGGTGAATATTTGTGCTTTTAGCACATTTTCTTGTTTTGCTTTAATTGCTATCCATTCCCATTGATCAACGAAGTGTTGCACACATTTCCCTTGCTTATTCGAATATGCCAAAAACCCATGGCAAATGAAAATACGAAAAGAACAAGTTGAAAGCACTTTCTCATGGTCAAAAAGGAAAAATTTACAAAGAACTGTTAACGCTTCTTTAAGTATTTGCAGAAATGTGCAAACTGTTGCTTCAAGGTCGACTCATAAATACCCTTTCATGTCGACCCATCTACTGTTTAAATAACAAATTAAATATTTTATGTGTCAGTCAGGCAGGAAAAAAATTGAAAATATCGTTTAAACTTTTTGTAAAGATCCATAAAAAAAAATACAGTTAGCAACAAATATCATGTAAATACAGTCAGTCGGGTTTCCTGTATTTAAACTTTTAAATAAAATTCTGTTAAATTCAGTTAGAAAAAAACTATTGATTACGATTTTAAGCTAAAACGTCCAGCTAAAACGAAACTAAATGTAAGGGACCGTTGGAGACGAATACTTTTGTGTCTAACTATTCATGCATTTATCAAATTCGAATATTTCATTTTATATCTTAGTTAATTAAAATCTTATATTTAATAACATCAGCACATATTCTATTGAATTTAATATTTGGTTTTAATGTAGTTTGCATGTAAGCCTGACATCAGTAGTTTTATTAATTTGTATAGGTTAGTGTTGATACTTTGGGGAATGATTTTTTTGAAGCACAGTTTGTGTAAACAAGGCTGATAAGCACGGCTAGGAGTACTCTTTTTTTTGGGGGGATGTGCTACATGAGGGGGTGGATGATGACCAATGCCATGAATGAATTGCATGTGCGGAAGTATGTCACGCAGAGCACACAGCAATAAAGAGCAAAACACAGAATGAGAGAGAGCCACAAATAGAGAGAGAGAGAGAGAGCGCATGAGAGGGAGTAAGTATGCATGTGCATGCGCCTGACACAGATTTATGCAAACATTTTTGCAGCTGGAAAAGTTTTTCGCGCCAATTTTATTGTTTGCTCTAACCAAGTAATATCAAAGAAAAGAAAAATCACAACAAACAAGATGCAGTAGCAGTAACAGCAAAGAAAAAAACATCAGCGATTGGAAACAGGTTTTGGCCATCAAACAACTCTTTGAAGGCGAAGGGCAACAACAACAGAAGTAAGAGAAGCAGCAGAAGCAATAGCAGCTGTAAACCACAAATGCAGCAAGAGTAACAACAACAAAAACAATAATAATATAACAACACGTTTCTGCTTTTGTTGTTTTATTTATGCTAATTAGTAGCAAAGGCGGGGGCGGGACGCAAAAGTTTTCATTTCGTTGCCTATGCTTTGTTATGGAAACAAAGCAAAATATAACAAATTCTCTCCTTTTCGGTCGCTCTCTCTCTCTCACTCACTCGCGTTTGTTTCTAATCACAAACATACATATATACATATACAGAAAACATATGCACACACATATAGAAACGTCTGCATATATACATATGTATGTATATGAGCATTTGTAAATGCATTGAGCTATTTACTTACTTATTGATCTTTAAATAAATTTTATATTTCATACGTTTTGTTTAGCAATTTGATAGTTTTTCTTTCTATTTCGTTTCTTCACTACACAATAACAAAGCAGGTCGCAGGTCGCAGGTGGAACTTAATATTAAACGCGAACTCTTTCCTTTATTTTCGATTGATTATTGTTTGCAATGCACTTTTTTCATATTTCACATTATTAATAAACGCTCGAAATTATCGCAATTCAGAATTTTGTTGCTGCATTGTGCATAAACAAAATACAGCGCGCCAAATAACACACCCGCTCACGTGAAAATCAAAAACAACAATGACAAAAAAAAAACAAGATAACCCAGCAAACATTTAAAATGGGCCACTGGACATATTATACCATATACATAAATATTTAATTTATGAGTCATGTACAATTTAAAAAACATTAGTTTGGTTGGATTTTCAAAGACTTAAGATATAATTTTTTATAGAAGACAAAATTAATTAAGGCTAAGAAGGATCTGGATTATATTATTATATTCCAACTGGACAAACAAAACCAAATTTAAGTAAATCGTTTTTGAATTTTAAATATTTTTTAATTGCATTTATTTTACATTTAATCGAATCGAGTTTTAGTTGTCTTTACATATCCTCCACACTATATTTATAGGCCTCATCCTGAATGGCAACGCGTTCGTTTTGTTTGTTGAACCAACGCTTCTCATAGCCATTGGATCGATCTACACCATCCCAACGATATCCAGGACGAATGCCAAATCGGTTCTCTGGAAAACTACCCTCGTATTTGGGCATCTCAGGTTTGCCCGCCTGCTTATCAAGCTTTTTGCGTTTGGCTCGCATATATTCCAGCATGGGATCATCGGCATGTTCCTGTTCACGTAAATGTCGATCCAAGTCCTCGTCGTTGGCATAGCGGGCCACCGGCTTGGAGGCTTCGTGGGCCATTTCCTCTTGCCTCGATTTGTGGTCCTCTAGTTGCTTCAAACCACGGCCCCATCGGTCGTATAGCTCCTTTTTCTTGCGCTCGTGTTCCTCTTTGCGCTTTTGTACGGCGGGATCTTCGTTTGCTGCCTCACGAGCGCGTCTGCCACGCCTACCAGTGCTGCGTATTTGTATATCAGCATCACGTCCGGACACCTCGCTGGACATTTGCTCAAACAGTTGATGCTCTCGACGACGTCGTTCATCTGTTTCGGCTTTCAGAGATTGGGCATCTTGAAGACCAGCTTTCTTCCCATCCAGAGTGCGAGTGTTTTTCGGTTTGTGGGTTGGTGGCGGTGATAGAGAAGGTGATGCCTTGGCCCAGCGACTTTTCCTAACCGGCTGTCTAGGAGAGGGCGAACGTTTTACTTCTTTTGTGAAGCGATCTTTACGAGGTGGACTCTGATCTGAGGATCGCCGTCTTCTTGGTGACCGTTTTGTGGGTGGAATTTCATCTGAATGACGTTCTTTTCTCCGTATAGGAGATTGATCGCTATCCCTGCGTCTTCTAGGTGGGCTTTGGTCAGGGGATCTACGTTTTTGTCGATTCCTGGCCGGACTAGTTTCAGTAGATAGCCTCTTTCTGCGTACAGGAGACAAATTAGAATCCTTTCTTCTTCTCGGTGGGCTCTGATCGGAACTAGATCTTCTTCTGCGTGGAGGTGATTGACGTCTTCTCCTTGGTGGACTTTGGTCAGAATCACACCGCTTTCTCCTTGGTGGACTTAGATCTTCTTCTTTTATTTTTTTGGTTGGAGGCGACTGTCGTCGTCTCCTGGGTGGACTTTGATCAGAATCACGTCGCTTTCTTCTGGGCGGGCTTAGATCTTCTTCTTTTATTCTTCTTGGCGGACTACTATCTCCACTTCGATTTCGTCGCGGCGGATTCATGTCCTCGCTCTGCCTGCTTCTGTCTTTATCGCGTTTCCTGCGGGCTGGTGAACTGTGATCTTCGTATTGCCTTTTTTTTGGCGGGCTCTGATCACTGAAAGGGCTCTGCCGTTCCTGCTTGATTTTAATGGCAGTAAAAGGACTTTTCTCTCTAAACGATGAAACCTTGCGCCCCCACCGATTTTCTTCATCATCAGCATCACGTGGTTCTGATTTTATTCTCACTGTTGGTGTTTCTTGTGCAGTTTCTTCCTCCTCTTTCACAGCAATATTTCGCCATTTGCTGCGAATTTCGTTGGGATTCTCTTCGATGTATTCACCAACAATTTGAGGAGCATCTTCACCGCCCAATAATAGCTCTTCGTCCACTTCCCCGTTGTCACTATTGTAGGCATCATCATCAATGATTTTCACTTTGGCGGCTTTTTTGTGTTTTTTTTGTTTATGCTTCTTTTTTTTCTTCTCCTTATCCCCAGACAGGTACTTCTTTAGATATTCCTTTTGATCAATGACTTTGACATTGCTCATTGACATTTTGTGCTCTTGATAATAATGTAAATAAAATTCAATCAAAAATTGCTACAATTTCACATCTGTTTATGTTTTACACCAGTGTTAAATAGCGCCGCACAGCAGCGAGCATTTTGCAGCACTGCTATGAAATACTGGCTAAAACCAGTATTATGTTACGGCGAATATTCACTTTTTACGGCGAATGTTTAATTTGCTCTGCGGTTGGGGCGAATTAAAGAGAGTCGAGGCGAAGGTCTGCACTGAGAGAAAACATATGGCGAAAATTTCGTATATTTGTTCTTCAAACATTATTATATATTTCATTGTTATTATATATTTTATATTAACAATATTTCTTGTACAATATATAAAAGACATTAGAAAATTTAAAAACATTAAGTTAGTTTATTGATAATGAGCAGACAATAATATTTGCACAACAATCACGGCGAATATTTATTGTGTTTGCGGCTGGGGCGAATAAATTTGCTGTCTCTTTTTGCCATTCTCTTTCCGCTTTCTTCTGGTGTTGACTGCGGCGTGTAATTTCTCTGACAATAAAGTTTCAAACGATTTGTTTATCTGATTGTTAAAAATAAAAAAAATATAAAAATACAAGTGCATTGAATTGAAGTAAGAACAATTAAAGTAAACCGCCCCTTGCATGGGCTTAAAAGGTAGCCATGCCCAAGGTTGGGCGGCGTCGGCGGTGCAAATTCCTTTGGAAGGATGGGCACCGAGGACTATGGCATTATTGCTAATATTAGCCATTTCAATAATTAGCCGGGACATGTAAGTAATAGCCAAAGCTTTAAGTAGAAACATTTTTGAGGTATTTTCTAGAAGGCCAATATACTCCTCTGTGCTTTTCGCCCTCTTGCTCCCCTATTTTCTCAGACAGGGTGTGATAATGAGCCAAGTTCAAAAAGGGGTTCTCCTATTTTTGTTTTTCAAGTTAAAGGCATTCGCATTGGTAGTTAGCTGTAGTAAATGCAACAACGATTTCTGTTTTCTGTACATATCGATACTTTTTCATTTGCTGCACCATGGGCATTTAAAAATACATAATTCAATATTGCAAAGCATTTAAAAGCCAATCCAAGCTACACGTGAGAGCGAAACGGCGTATGTGTGAAATAGTGATAGTGTCCGAAAGAAGGGGTAGGGAGAGCGAGAAACGGAAACAGCTGATGCCTATTCACCACGATAGCAAACTGGCCGCCAAGGAGAAAGAGAGAGTAAGAGGCCGCGGCCGCTGATAAAAAAACTCGCGAATGTGGCGCCCTCTTTGTTTTCAACACACACAGCGAAATCGTGTGGCTCAGCGAATTGACTGCTCGAACTCGCCCTGAGTTTTACGGCCAATATTCACGTTTGTACGGCGAATATTAAATTTTTTGCCGCTCGGGCGAATTTAAATTTGGGGATTGTTGTTTTTGTTTTCAACGTGAGCGGATGTGTTAATCTCGCGGGCTGACAGGGCGCGCGTATTTTGTTTTGCCGTAATAATCTTAATCAATTGAAAAGCCGTCGCGTTTACATCGAGTTCAATAATATCAAAAAATTGAAATTTTGGGAAAATAACAAATAGAAGAATGAAATGAATCCAAAATAGAAAACAAAGTAAATATCGTCGATCTTATTAGGAATTAATACAAGTGCGTTTGTGTGTGTGTGTGTGTGTAGAAATTTATCTTTCATTCATTTAAATTGCCGGGCCAAACGGCGGCCGTGCGAGGCCAAAAATAAAAATTCAGATTTTTCTATTTGGTCTTTGCGGTGGCCACTTGAATCTATCAACAACAACAACAATAACAAACATTTAATTCTAGCCGTTGTTTATTCAATTTTCCTTAGCATGCGAGGTAGCCATAAAAAAACAGTCAGCCATGGGTTAATTTTAGGTCTCTTAAGATTCTGATTGGCCTACTAAAGAAAACTTGCTCGCACACACACACTCGCGTATAATTGTATGTGTATATGCAGTCAGGGAAAGGCTTTCGAATTTCGTTTCATTATATGTATTTTTTTTGCCTTTTTTCTTCTCTTTTATAGGCCTCTTTTTTGTGGTCAAATCAAAAGCTTCTTCATCGTGGGTTAAAATAATCCAAATAATTCCCAAGTGATATGAGTGTCTTTTGAGTGCGTGTAGTAATGTGAAAGATAAGAAGAAAATCCCCCACAAAATAAAGAGCAAAAAGAAAGCAAAAAAGGAATTCAAAAGCAAAAGAGAAATACTTGCAATTAAAAGTTAATCTAAATAATACCTTATACACACACATATAGTTAACATAATTACAAAAACGAAAAAGAAAACAAAAGTCAACAATGAGTGCCAATACACGAAGGAGAAGACGCAGCAGCAACATTTGCCTAGCAACGCTTCAACAGGAGCAAAAACAGCAGCTGCACCTGCCGCCGCCAACAGCACAACTTTCTCTGCCAGCAACAGACGTTGGCAGCGCAGCTGACGATGAAATGGACATCGACATCGAAATGCCGCGAATTTGCCGCTGTTGCTGTAAACGAGACTTGGAATTATTTCATCTTTTTGAGGCCAAAACCGGCAGCAGCAGCAGCAACAGTCACAGTAGCTCAACAACAACAACAAATGCAGCAGAAGCAACAACATCCACAGCAGCTGCAACAGTAGCAGCAGCAACAACACACAAGCGAAATATTGATAATCCCATTGACTACGCTCTCAGTGGATCTCATAGCGGAATGGACATCGTCTTGGAAGAGATGATCATTTGGATGTTGAATGTAAGTAAATCAAGATTCTCACACAGACACATTTACCTTAATACATATAGGTATGTCTACATATGTATGTATACTATCTGTGTTTAATTTTTAATGTGATTTATTTGCCGCATTTTGGCACGAAAGGGGCGTAACGGGGTAGAGAATTTGGTTGAGGGCAAGAGAGAGGGGAATTGGATTGGTCTTGACGTGCCTTTTCTCTCATGCTTAGTGTCTTTTCTGCCTTGCCAAGTTCCTTCATATTTTATTTGGCTTAATGCAGGTAAATAAATTAAATTGTCAGAGCGTAAGAGAAAATGTTTCAGAGACATGCATGGCGGGAGAGAAACAGATACATAGCACCTGCATACATATATGAGAATGTGTATATGTGTGTGCATATGCCACTTATTGGGTATTATCTTATCTCGGCCATACGATTCAATTAAAATTAATAAAATAAACACAAAAAAATATATGGAACTCAAAATCTTCTATCAGAATTGATTCCTATATATACATACATAGAGGCCCATCGTGATATTTTTTTCTTAATATTTCTTTTTTGAAAAATCTCCAATTTTGTTTCCTTTTTTAATTCCCATGAGTTCGTTTCTCAATTTCAGTACTTTTAATTTTTCTTAACTGTTTAATATTGACCTAAAATTAATTCATATTTGTTATAACAAAAAAAAAAAAATGTGCCGCATTTGACGGGATTTTTTATGAATCATCACAAAATGGTGAATTGCCTTATTTAGCATTTCATAAAAATAAATTAAATTTTATAATTTATGTACATACGATTTTGTATACTACAAGAAAAATATACTTACATATTGTATATGTATAGGTTACTTATTGACATGCCCATACCAAGTTAACTCAAAATAAAATTAGATAGCTTTTCTTTTTCGATGAATTTCTACTGCTTCGCCACATAGCAAGTTCTAAATATAAAAAATACATTATTGACGACTTCCATCATCATTTGAATTTACACCAAAAATCAATAGAAACATATTAAAAGGTTCATTGAACTTTCAAATCGAACAAATTTCGTTATCACTGGCAATGGAAATCTAGCTTCTACATATATTAAAATTTTCTCGACACAAAAACAAACCAATTAAATATTATTTCAATATTTACTTGCCCTGTTGTTGAGCACTGCGTAAAGTAATAAACTACTAAATTAATCTACTAGTCCGAGTCCCTTTTTTATTATGATATTTTTCGAGTGCTTAAAATTTAATCATATTACAAATAGTTTTTAAGTCATATATGCAGAGAGATCTACCAAATTCCCATTTTGTTTATACATACTCGGAATTTTCAAATGTGCTTATATACAAAGTTATCTCGCCAATTTCATGGAAAAAATGATATCAAAGAACAAATTTTCCTAATGCCTGACAGAATTTTAGGCACACGTAGCAACAATAGAGCAAAAAACAAAAATTGTCACGAAAGATGTAAATATGAGAAGACGTAAACAAAATTGACAAAACTTAGCACTAGGATTAAGGGGTCAAATAACAAAAGCATTTTATTTAGAAGCCCTTGTCTTCAAATACTTAACAACTTAATATTTTAGGCCTTTTTTGGTATTGACGTTTAAGAAAAGGGTAGTTCATATCCTAATATCGGAATTGCCTTAATTAAGTAAACAATTTATTTAGTATATTGTTACATTTGTTTGTAATCGAAATTGGGTCAGAATACAATGTCTTTTATTACATCATTTTCTGTGTGACATCTCTTTATACATATGTACATATATATACATACATAGTATATGTTCTGTGGCCAAGTTGCCAGTTGCCATTTGCCATTAGTTTTCCATTACATTACATCTCATACAATTAGATTTATGTGTGCGAATGCTGTGGACCTAGGCTAATTCGATCGATATATGTGGTAGTGAAGGGGCCACACGGCGTATACGCCACGCACCTTGGCCATTAGTTTCAGTCGTGAAAATGCAGTAGTTGAACTCAATTCAGAGATTGGATCGTGAAATACATTTGAGAAAAATAATAAATACAAGTTTTAGTCTCGAGACTTGAGAGATGCCAAGCGATGACGACTCTCTTAAGGTCAAATATTGTAATTTTTCATATATGCAACACCTTGAGAAGCAAAAAAAAAAAAAAACAATCCACACGCAAAAAGAGGTGCGGGTCGCCGTTGCCGACAATCGACAAAAGAAACCAGTTTTAGGTTATTTCCCCTCCCACATATATACTTACTATATAGTGGTCTATGGTTAATGAGCGTTTGGAATAATTGTTGTGGACCAAGAGCCAAATTAAGTCAAGTGAAGTGAAGTGGCTGGGTGGTGACGGTGGGTGATGTAGATGAAAGGTGTGTGTGTGTGTGTGTGTAAGCTTTGCTGATGGCTGTTTTGCCTTGTTTGTTTCTGGGTTCTTCTTTCAGTTTCAGCCAGTGTTGTAATTGGCCGGAAAGTAACGTTGACGTTAGCGGCTATTTGCAATTAGAAGTCAAGTTTGAGTTCTCCTTTTCTCGTTCTGGCCACCTGTGCGTGTTTATGCCTGGCTAAGCTGAAAGGTGAACACACGTCGCTACGCCTACACACGCAAAGGGGGGACGTTTCGCGGTGGGGTCCCTTACATACAAAAACATTTTAGGCAAAACAAAAATGTTATTGGGCCGCTCGCACCTCAATGAACAAACTTGAGGCGTACTTTAAGAAAGTTCATTAAATACTAGTTGACAGAAAAATTCTTTCGAGTCTTTAGTTTAGCGTGAAAAGGAATTCTTTCTTTCGTGTCCTTAATTTGGAGTGGAGCTTAGATTAAGACCTGAGATTGTCAAAGAATTGAGGCAGCACACGTGTGAGTTTTTCCAAGCATTTATTGTTGAAAGATTTTATTTACGTCATCTCTAAGGCTTATGTGCCTCGTATAACCTATGTTACGCTTATCAAAACGCCCATTAGTTACGCTTATTGTTACTAAAAATCGATAAGTAATGCTTAATTGGTTATGCCAAATATTTTTTTAAATATTATTTCCTTAAACAGCCCTAAAATTTGATGCTAAATATTTTTGTTTAATGTTATTTTCTAAAAACAGGCCTGAAATTTTTCTGTTCTGTGAGTTGGTAACAAATCAACTTGGATTTAACATTTAAATGATGGCCAATAATGGAACAATCGATCGTTCCCCTCGTTGATGATTGCTCAATGATTGATCGGAAATACATAGATGTGTATTTAATATGCTTCACGTAATAAAACTTTGTCGATTAGCGACAATTTTACATTCTCGAATTAATTGTTATACGCTCACACACACACACACAGGCAGACGGCCAGCAATTAGCGAAAAGCATAACAAAAAAAAAAAAAAAGAGCAATTAACTGTGGTTTACGATGCCAACAAAAATTACAAATTGCTTTAGTCGGAGCCGAGTGGCATAATGTAATAAATACGAATACGTATACGTATGTATAACAATTTTGGTGGCAAACTGTTATACACATTACAACTAAGTACATTTTGTTTAACAACTTACTCCCTTCCGGTGACTTTTGATTGTAATCTGTTAGTTAAAGTGTTGACATTTAAATTTCCCTGAAATGTCTCTTTAAGGCAACATATTCTTTAATTAACTCTTATAGTATACCCTGCAATTTGTTTAATTACTTATCAGCACAGACGACTAGCATGTCCTCGTCAATTAGCCAGCGTTGAACTGGCGCCCAAGTATTGAAAGTGGAGACACAATTGGCAAATAAAAGATTGGAAATTTGATTCCAAAAAAAATTAAATCCTATGCAACGAGAGGAACTTAAAGAACTCATTACTTAACGTACTTGCCGTCTTGGGATTAAAAGTAATTCAAATATATTCAGCTGATATTAAAGAAGATAAAGCATTTGAAAAGTTGTTCTCCGAGGGATTCTAGTATGAATTTCTCATGTGGGTAACTATGTTAAGAGGCACTAGTTAATAGTTGGCTAAAATACGCAAAAATTTTTGGTAAGATGCATTAACAAGGCGCATAACCAGGAAAAACATGGCCTGTCTCTTGAGTATCGTTATAACCGACATCTTGTGTACTTAACAAAGGAAAAGCAAGCCTTGTTTGAGGGTCACCAACCCGTGGCTTTTAGCCAATAGAGACGCTTTTCAGAGACGTGATCAATCGATCCTTTTTGGAATGCTAATTAAGCGAAACAAACAAAGCCTAGACTCAATCACATTATCACTTTGCAAATATACTTTTGCTTCTCCTCTTCTTCTAAGAGTTACTAGCACTTTTCAAATTTAAATTTCTAGGTCATAAGATTAGCGAGCAAAGAAATAATCTATTGACGACGCCCTTTCAATTATCAACAAACCAAAAAAAAAAAAAAAAAAAAACACAAAAATAAATACATTCATTTATATATTTGAATGTATATTTCTTCTCAACAAAATATGACACAAAAACTATGTTGAAAGTTTATGAGATTTCATTTTGCGGTCATTATTATTTTTGTTGTTGCTCTAGTTTTGCTAAACGACGATCGGATATTTGGCAAGTATTCCCCCCTCTTATGCCCTACCTAGTGATACGAAATTTGCATTTACATTTTGAAGCATTTCCATGTCCAATTAACAAACTCTTTCTTATCGATAAATTTATGATCGCCCTCGACGGGCTCATCATTCGGCGTTATGATCATAATAATGTGCGGCATAAATTAATAAGCCATAAAATAAATAACAAATAATAATGAATACCTACTAAAAAACAAACAAAAACTGAAATTCAATAATATTATTAGTATTTATTTTGTTGCATCACACACACACACACACACACACGACTCACTCACGACACGATGTGTGTTCCATGTTTGCATTCCGTACTCCGATTTCGTTTATATATATGTATATATATTGATCATGATAACGAAAAATCAGACTCAACCCTCCGGGTTAACTGCTGCTATGCTATTTAAATATAGAAACGACAACCTCATACTGAATTTATATGAATTTTAAAAGGAAACATGAGGTTTCCAATTAATTTAATGAAAAATTTCTTTCATTTCGTAAAGGTTATCAGACTTACCCTTCTGTGGATAGGTAGGGTTAAATTTTCCTAATCTAAGAATAAAAGAGTCTCCAATCGGAAGAGTAAAGCACGTTTTTTTTTTGTTTGTTACCCTTTCCCCATAGCCCATTACGGAATGAACACTTTCCGGAGAGGGTGGACTTCCAAAAAAAAAAAAAGATTTGTTCTCTTAAATGCTTTTAATTAACCAAAGAATTGCCAACGCAAATGCCTGGAAAAACAGTCAAATGCATAAATTAAGAGGCAGCGGCAAAAAATAAAGGATGAGTTGCCGGATTGTATTTATGTGTATGTGTGGATGAGTGAAATGGGTGGGATTAAGCAGCGGAACACAGTATGTACATATGTCATAGCGGTGGGCTTAGGGTGGTTTTCTTTTTCCAGTCTTTTTTTTTTTTCAATAGTGCAAATTGAACGATTCAATTAAGTGCCAGAAACACGGAGAGTGCTAAAATGAATCACAAGGCATGACATCCACCTACCACCCATCACCCAAATGTCCATAAAAATGTACTTACCAAACGCACTCGACGGGCTATGACTCAAGAATATGGACCGAGCAAACCAAACCAAACCAACCTCATGTAAAATTCAAAAAAAAGAAATAATAAAATAAAACCCCCAACGGGCGTACGGATGGGTATGGGTCGGTGGTCAAACAGTTGGCACATTGATTTGTGTGTGTACGTGATGTGGCCGGAGACGGTGGTCCGTGGTGGAAAGGAAGAGGATGGCCAAGGAATCACTTTTGCCCGATCTTCTGTCAAGCACAATCGATGACTGCAATTCGTGCATTTCATATTTGCCCTTGGTGTGTAAGTGTGAGTGTGCGTGTGTGTGTGTGTGTGTGTGTAATGAGTGTGTGTGATGTGTGTGTGTATATTGGTATTTAATATGTTGTTGTGCGATTCATTTTCGATTCGAATTCAATTTGCCATTCATTCTTCTTCAATTTGTGGGATTGATTGTCTGTATATATGTATGTAAGTGTACCCTTGGGCTAAAGTGGGTATATTCACTTTGATTGCCAAAGGACACAAATGAGAAATCTTTATCAATGAATCGCTAAGTTTTTCTATTATTTTTTCAATCAAGGTCTTTTAGCCTTGTCCTCAGAGTTAGAAGACAGTTTTGATCTGCTTAAGGTTATAATGATAATAATTTGCAATAAAAGTAATATTTTCTTTAATGTTGTTTTGTCGAAAAACTAATCAAAAGACGCTTACTTTTTACTTATTATTATGAACTATTAAAGATTCAAGGCTTACAAACTTTAAGTAGAAAAAAAGTCATAAAATCCTCACAAATGTGTTTTAAAAACTTTCAAACAAAAGTTTTGCCTTTTAAAGTGTCCTTTTATAATATTTGTTGTCTAGAGACTCCACCTGCGTTTCTGCATTAGATATTTTTTAAACAGATTTTGAAAACCCTGGCACGCCCCTTAATTTGCATTTTTAACGCCTCTTAATGCAGTACTCCAGCCAATTATCCGCCTTGGAAACCAAAAGGGAGGGATTACATACAAATGTAGACATTTAAATATGGGGAACAAATATTTATTTAGTCTTAGCCGTGTGCATTTAATTGTAATCCTCTTTGAAATTAAAAAAAAAAAAAAAAAAAAACGGCATTTCCTTGGGGAGGAAAAAAGGTTAATGTGTCCTTTTGCTGATGAATGACTTGCAGTTTATTATAATCTTAACATAAGTCTGTTATCAATAAGTCCAATATTGCTCCCTAGGCCAAAAGTCGTTGACATTATATTTCAACAAATAATTATTTCTTTTTCCCTGCTGTTTTATGCCATTTATTCGCTAGGGATAACAGAGAAAAGAACAGAATATTAGGGGCGGGACTCTATCTTATTTTCAACAAATTTGCAACAATTTTTTTTTTTCTATTTGTCCTTCATTGTTAGAGCTATTTGTCTTTCGCCCCATGGCGTAAAATTATTTTGCAATTTTCTTGTCTTTTATTTTGATTTATGGGTGGAATGGGGGAGGTGGAGGATGTGTCTACCTGCTGTGTTGTTTGTGTCATTGAGCAGCACTTTGCTTCAACTACAATAAATGGCACACACAAAAGAGTTTTTCAACCCATTTTCCACGCTATTGTATTGTTACCACCCAACACTTACTTCACCCTTTAAAGACATTTACATATACAAACACACATACATACATATGTATGTACATATACCCTATACCGTCTAGCAATTGAATTAAAAATGAGGGTATATCACCAATCCCCATAAATAAAAGTTGCAATAATCAAAAAGGATGTATACATATGTTATGTTCCATTGAGACCAGATGGTTAAAAGTTCTAGTCACGTCTGTCTAAAGCAAACACTAGGCTAATCAGTGTATATAGAAAAAAATAAAAAGTTACCAAACAAATAGAATAAAGTGCCAAATGTAAGAATGTGCGGATGTTTGAAAGGAAATTGGCAGATATATATAAATAACATTATGAACAACTTACATGTGAACCTTTTCATTTTTTTTTTTTTTTTCCTTTTTGTTGGTTGCCCCAATGGAACATGGAATATTTATTTATAGGCTATAAATGTGGTATTAGACATTATTACATGGTCTGTAGTTACTTCCTTTCTGCATTGGTTTCAGCTACAAGTAAATCAATTATATTTTCTGGTTCGTTTAGATTTTGGTTTTCTTTTTTTTTTGGGGGGGGGTTTAACTTACTTTTTGACTTTAGATTTGGTGAGGTTTATAAATTATTAAGATGCTGTCTGTTTTACAAAGTGATTACAAATATTTTTCATGTTCTTCAATTCATTTGATTTTTATTAAGACAAATAAAATGAATTTAGCTTTCTACTATAGTGGCTTATTCTATCCAAAATGCTAATATCTATAAACTTTTCGAATAACAAATATTTAGAAATGTAAGCCGAAGTTGAATTATTGAACTTTAAAGCCATTAATCAAAGCAAAATAAAAGAAAAAACTTATATAAAATTATTCTTTATTTTACAGGTAATGTAAATATCAAGACCATCCTTTTTAAATTGTCTTTAAGTAGTTTGAGCATCTTCTTTTAAAGATTCTTGTCTAGTTCTTTTTACATCCTCTTCTTAGAAATTTTTGCACTTTAGCAACTTTCTAAAGTATTTAAAACTTGCGTTCTAAACAACATTAAATGGATGATGAAACTTTAAAATCTATAATCTTTAAAACATACTTTTTGAAGTATTAAGTGACTTGGAAATCGTGATAAAGTCTCATTTTCAATGCCAACGGAATCGTGTACAAATTACTAAATAGCAGGGTATCCAATGTATCGACAATTTTAGCTTAAGTTTGCGTATTTTGTGTAATTGTTGACTAGTCATAAAATGCAACGAGTTTTCCTTTGGTTTTTGTTTGTATGTGTGCGTGTCTGTGTTGGTTCCCACGTGGTATTTGTTGCCATTGTTGTTGGCCTGTCCGACCGTTCACTCACTCACTCACTCACTCATTCACTTGTTGGCATTTTCAGTTGAAGTTTGTTGTTAGTTGATTTCGTTTTGCTCATTTTGAATTGTGTGTGTTTTATTGGCACTGATTCAAGCTTGAATAGTTAAAATAATTCGGCTTGCTCTCCTTATGCCAATAACCCCATTCCTGTTGCCTCCCCCCCCTTTTTTTTACACCACAATTGGCCCCCTTGACATACACTTTCTCAAAAGCAGCTTGAAGAAAATGATTCATTTAGACAAAATTTATTATCAAAAATCTTTTCAATCTTGATAAATATCTAGTTTTTGAATTCTTTTCGCCTTAATTATTGTAAAATTTTAAAGTGTTTTGTTAGTTACCCAAAAAAAAAAAAAAAAAAAGAAAGAACTGATAAATATTTAAAAGAAAACTTTTTGGCTTGTATTGTTTAGACCATATGGCAGCTATCTATAAGTTTTTCTATGAAATGTATGTTTTATTTACATTATAAAATATCATGCCGACGTCAAAAAAAACAAAATGCTACACATTAATGATATGATTGAGGGCAAAGAATTGATTAAAAAAGAAAGAAACATCGATGTGTGAGAAGCAATATTGAAAACGCAAATAATTTCCGTTCGATCGCTTATCTGGTTTATATATGTATATACATATACCACTTTGATCTATAAACCAAAAAGGTTTGCAGAGGGTCATAGCAAAACTGATTGACTGATTGATTGGGGCAATTGATTTAGTAACTGATTTAGTATTGATATGTTGCTTGAAGAGTATTTCAAATTCGTTGGATGTTTTATTTTCTTTTTTTGGTAGTATGGGATCAATGAGTAACACTCTTGCAATGTTTTTTGCTCTCTCAATAAGTTGTTGGCCCAGAGCCGGTTTACAAATGGTTTACGTTTACTTTATGTTTCCAAGTGTATGTGTACGTAACTTTGAATTTTGCTATTCTTGTTGTTGTTATTATTGGTTGCAGGTACATACACACACACATAGTTGGTTTTTAGGATTGGTATTAGTGCTGGTCTATTGGTCGTCTAGCGGCTTTTTTTCTTCTTTTTTTTTTGTGTTTCTGTTGTTTTATTGTGCTGCTGAGCGCTCCATTTGACTTTTACTTTTCATTTGCAGCATTTTACTTGGCTTCCGCCTTGGTTCATGGTGGCCGTCATCGTTATTTGCCAGCGAGCGAGGTGAAAAGAAAGTAAAATTGATTGTATAAATAACTATTATTTATATCACTGGGTTCTGTTAATTGTTTGTTTGTTTTCTTTATTATCGTTTTGTTTGGTTTCTTTCTACATATATGCATGTGTATTTATTTATTGATTTGGATTCATAGTTGCTCCGTTTGTTGTTGTGAGGGTGTCGTGATGGCTGACCTCATTTTTCAACCGAGAGTGTCAGCTTAAAGGAAGAAGGAAATTGAGGGGTTGGCGCGGTGGGTGGAGTAATGCGAATTTTTCGGGGTGTCTTCAATTTCATTTGTATGCTGCTTCGTCATAAACTTGAGTTTATCTTAATTAATTTGTATGACCTCAGTGGAGACGATGTCGGCACAGCTTGAACAGTCTAATAACAATTATATAATTACAACAAAAAACATGCTATTAAAATGTATCATCATTAGAATTGCACTGCCGCGAGGGGGAGGGGAACGTTGAAGCATTCTTGTGATGCCAGCGAGGGTTACTCCAAAGGAAAAGCAAAAAATATTCACTATAAAGATTACGGCAGCAACACTTAAGCCTTCTACTCTCAAAATTGAATTGAAAATTGAATGCTCTGTCAATTAAAGTAATGTTAATTATACTAATTGAGTTTATAAACAATTTTCAAAAACAATGTTTTCTTTGCAATAAAATCCAAGCACTCTCAGGAATCAACGTCAAGTGTATGTCTTGTCCTTTGTAAACTCTTTGGATTACCCTTGTGGCACTAATCCACATTAATGACTGATAGCAACAGACAGACGACTACGACGCTGAGCTAAGAGCTTAGGGCTTAGAGCTCTGAAAACGAAGCCAAATGATAACAAAAAGTAGACGATGCCTTTATATGTATGTAGCATGGTGGTAAAAAGTTCAAAATTGAATTCGAATTGGAATGAAAATTGAAATTGTCTGCCTTGCTGCTGGTATTGTATGTTAATCTGATATAAATTTCATGTCAGCTAATGTAAGCCACCACATAGACAGACTATATAGTGTCAGATCTTTCAGTGATATCTATAGTTTTGTGTGCCCGTCCTGCCGCCCCCTCCACCCTCACTTACATGCACCGACAATGAACTGACTCACACACACAATTGTGCGTTGGAGTTGAAGTCCTCGTAGCGGAAACGTTCAACATTCCATTTTCTCCAGTCCCCCCCCACCCCACCCAGAACTCCCCATTATGGAGCACATCACAGTTTATCATTTCGTCGTCGGGTTTGTCTTTTTGGTCTTTTATTTTCAGTTGTTTTTTTTGTGCTTGTTGAATTTCAATGGGGCTCCTCTTTTCAAGTACTTGAAATGTTTGTGCAATTGCCAGCTTAAGTGAGTTTCAAGTGGTTTTCATATAAACGTGGATGGTTGCACGTTTTCCTTTTGCAACAAGGGTTTTTCTTTTACTTTAAGTATTTACATATTCAACATTTATCATATCATAGCTGATTGGAAATAAAAGAAGTAAGCAATATCCCCAATTACCTTAAAAGCAACATTCAATCCACTCTAGGTCATAGAGTAAATCAATTTATTATTTGTTATAGTTCATAAAGTCCAGTTGATTATAAAAAGGGTTTGCCCACAATTTATACAAGATTTGTATTAAATGGGAAACTCTATTTTCTTTATTGGATTATAAACGAGATAGGAAGTATTGAAAGGTTTTGGGTAACAGGCAAATGGCCTTTAAAACACTTTGCGTTTTTCATAATCATTTTGCATAGATGTACATAGTTTAATTTTGTTAATGCATCGTTGAATTTTCTCTCTCTTGAATGCACGAATGGAGTTTGAAACATGAAATCTTTGACTTGTAATAACGAAAGCGAAAAGCTGTTAGTGTTAGGCTAAAAACTCAAATTGGCACTTTAGAGTCTTGTTTTTAGACAAAGGTGTCGATTCTCACGATTTGAGGGCTAAAAACAGAAGTTTTCTTTGGTATTGACACTTGAAAGTCTTGTCTTTTGGACAAATCAATTTTTTTTTTACTCAATCTTATCACATTTGACATATGTACATGAAATACTATTTCGACAAAAAACAAAAAAAAAACTATATTTTTAGTTGGCAATTTCTTCTCTATAAGTATATGTATGTACATAATATGTGTTCAGAGTCCCATGTTGTATGTCGAATATGAAATAAAGTTGGTTGTCAGACCTTTTAAAAGCCGATTGACTCGTTTGGGCTTTTGAATGTATTTCTTTAATGCTCTAATATGTACCTCAAACCGTCAGTAAATGTCAATGTCAGTCAAAACGCATTTGCAAAGGAAATTCCAACTGATAAGGCATCAGAATACTTAGAAAATAGTATTGACATATATGAGAAATATTCACATATGTGGGGGACATCCGATAGAAATAATTATAAGCAGTAGTTTTGGTTAAAGGTTAGTTAATATAAAACTTTATTCTTGGATTTTACTTATTTCGTTTTTCCCAAGAGTTATTTTTTTTCTGTCTCATATTAAAGATAAATATTATATTGTTAGTTCTTAACTATTGTCAAGCGGCTTATTATCTAATTTGCAAATATAACTAGTATAGAAATATTACGATTTATTTAACAAAATAAAAAAGTGAAACTTGTCTAGTTAACTTTTAGATATAGTTCTTCTAACAAACTAAGTTCAATGATGTCAAGTGTAAATGACTTTTGTTTTTAGATTAAATGCAACCGGCAGAAGATAATAACTAACAATATACAATATGCGGAAAAGACTAATACTTTAGACAAACACATTTAGATTTTGAATTATGACAACTAATTTTAGTTTTCAGTTTAAATCAATTATACCAAGACTGAGATAAATTTTTAGTTGTAGCTTTTTTTTTTTAACAAAGTGATTACGTTAGGCTTGGCTGAGTTTTCTTCTCTACGTGCTTTTTTGTGTTTAAGTTTAGAGATGATGATGATGAATCTCTCTAACAAGAGTTCCGCTTTGGTAACTCTTTGTACAAACTATAAAAAAATCTTTTATGTCTGTATTAGTACACAATTCACCATTCAGACTTCCCCGATGTATTATCTCAAGCCGTCTCTTTTACTTTTTCGACAATTTGCTAACCAAACCATCAACTGATAACAATCGCCTACTTTTTTTTCTTTTATGACTTTCACGCGGATCCAGTGAAATTTAACAAATATTTTTATGACGAAATTGTGTGCGGATCTACATACATTCAAGAGATAAAAACAAACAAGAAGAAATTGACACCAGTCTTTTAGGGGTTTTTTTTTTTTTATAAAATGCTTTTGTATTTATGGAAAACAAAAGTCCAATAAATAGCTAGCATGACACTTCTAAACTTCAATATATTGACTATTATATGATGGACGAGCGGGGGGTATTGAACTCGTGCTTAAATAATAAAAAAAAGAAGTGGACAAACCGCTTGTAACCACAGATGGAAACGATGTGAAGATAAAGGAGAAATGAAACACTTGGGCATGTTCCACAAAAAAAGAAGAAAAAACCGTTCATGAAACCCAAACAAATATCTTTCGGTTTATATGTATGTATGTAGACTTTGGTCATTTCCATTTATGCAAATGACGCATTTTTGTATTGCTGCCTACGTCATCATTTATGCCCTCCGCAGCAGCCGTTTTTTTCGCATGTTAAGGTCAATGTGGAGCATATGGTAGAAACAAATTATCTTCTAGAATGATTCAACCATTGGAAAAGTGGGCGAAAATTTATGCAAGTAGGTTAACAGCGATAAGAATAAACTCTTTTTCGTCACTTCTATTGATTATTTAAAGATTCAGTTTAAAAATAGTTGAATACATTTAAATTATGCCGATTAATCGACAATCCAATTTTGCTTAAACTTGATTAATTTTGATCGATTAATTATTTGAATGTGGGCGCGCGCAAGCTTATCTCTAAGTTGGTTACTCAAAAAGACATTGATTTATATTTATTTAACTTGACTGATTCACTTAAGTCCAGACAAACATTTTATTTGCCATTTTATTTGGTTGTTTGCCTTTTCTTCTTTTGGTATAAATAACCAAAAAAAACAACAAAATGAAATCTCTGGTAAACACAAAACGTACCGACACACCACCAGCACCACCACACCACCACACACACCACACTTTCACTTGGCATCTGAGAAAGAAAGAGGGAGAGAGATCAAGAGTGATCTCTTTGTGGTCACTTCGTTGCGGCTCGTTTGCATGGAAAAATTTTTGGCATCTTCTGATCTTAAAAATAAACTTAAATCCAATAAATGTAGTTCTTTGACAAAGCGCGTGGGCATCACTCCATCACATTTTTCGATAGACTTTGATATGAGTCATTCCTATTTTATTTTGTAATATTTTTAAAATTTTCGTTTGTATTCTTCTTTACATGGTCCAAATTAGCTAGACTAAAAACAAGAGAAAAATAGAGAAAACGACACACATAATAGGTGTCAAGTGGTAGTTTTTGCAAGTTAGTTTGTTTACTCTTAGCACATTTTCATGATTTTTAACACTTGCTAAACATAAAGAGAATAAAAAAAAAAACAAACACAAGTTTACTTTAAACTAACTTTGAAATTCAAATTTTAGAATAATACTTTATAAAAGAGTTAAATTTTTCTAAATATGAGTCATATAAATTGCAAGGAAGTCCTATTTGGATTTGCGTAGAAAATCGTTCAAGCAAAAGCTAGCTCCTGTCCTTTTTAGAATATTTAATGTTACCAATTTTATCGAATAATTGCAATGTTAATATAAAAATGTCTCAAACAGTCGCCTCATCTTAGGACTCAGCTTTAAGAAAAAATGAATTTCCCAGACATTACTATCTTAGTTTCAGCTATAAAGGACAGAGAAAAAAATAATTAAACTATCAAAAGCAAATGAAAGCCTAAAAGGACTTTTTACCACTATTAAACTCTTCAGGACTGTTTTTTTTCCAAAGCACGCGCTCGTTTCACGGAAACATAATGCATCATTTTGGTGCTTCTAAATGTCTTTTTATACCATGCACTCAAAGGGTGAAATGGTATATTAAAGTCGCCATAATGTATGGCAGAACGAAGCCCCATAAAGTGTATATATTCTTGATCAGCATCGACAGCCGATTCGACCTTCTGTCCGTCTGTCCACATGAACGCCTAGATTTCGAAGACTGTTAGAGCACCAAGACTTTTGCAGGATGTAAAGTGATGAAGTTTATTCCCCTCCCACCCCTTTTAACTAAGTGTTTTTCTCAAAGAGGATTCTAGTTACTGGTTGTTTAAAATTTTAGCCACGCCTCCTTCCGCATCCATAATTTACAAAAAACCGGTTGCCTCCCGCATTTGACTATCGTAATCATAATCTGCAGACTAATTAATCTTATTTATTTTTACTAACCCAGAAAATTTTGTTAAATTCGGACTAGAAATATGGAAAATACAGTGAAACCTCGATATAACGAACTTCGTTATAACGAAAAACCCAATATAACGAATTTTTTGTTAAGTCCCTTGAAAAAACTAAGGTTTTACATTTCAGTACCTATAGCGAATCAATAGATATAACGAATAATTTTGCGATCCCCCTCAGATTCGTTATATCGAGGTTTCACTGTATATGTACATATATACGAAAATATATATATGTGCGAGATAGCATACGCTATGATGAGACAATTTAAAATATTTAATCACTTGGTGCATGGTATACAGAGATCGGCGAGACGACTCAGTTACAAAATTTTTAATTGTTGTTGCTTTCGAATGAATAATAATTTTTATTAACTTTAAAATATTAAAAATTAGAATAAATAGTTAAAATCGTTTGGTAATTCGATTATTATTTTCATTTGTCATCGTCAGTAATAACACGCAAGTTTCACAATTTAAATGATTGAATAATTGTATTGAATTCCTTTGGAACTGCAAAAAAAAATTCCCTTACAATCAGAATATTGAAATTTAACCGAAATTTAACCGTTATTTTAGGGAAACCAAAAAAAAATGCCAAGAAATCAGATGTAAATGTAATTTTTTTTTTTTTTTTAAATATATGGTATACCATTTAATGTTCTGTTAATTTACAAATTTTCATTTTCCATTAACTCTCCTCGTTATATTTTCATTTCAAATCGTTATCAGAGAGTCTCTTACTTCTCTCTGTCCCTCTTTATACACATACATATGTACATACTTATGTACATATGTGTCATCTCTTTGCACTTTAGCTGAAAGCAGCAAAATCCCAAAAATGTCACTTGCAACAGTTTATTTGCAACATTTCAAGCTCCGGCATTGCCGCCCACTCGTTGCACTAGCAACTCGAAAGCGACACAAATTGTTACTGCCAGAACTGTCAACTGCAGTGTGTGTACACAGGAAACAATATTCCCATTGCCCACATTACACATAGTAGCAAATTATTTAAATTTTCAACAAAATAAAATGCAGACATTCATACGTACATAGATATTTTTGTTTTATATTAAATAGAGATCCCGGGGCCAATTTTAAATTAAATTTAGAATATGGCTACAAATAACATTGGTCAAAGAGATAACAGAGAGATAGAGAGAGAGAGAGATATGTACATATATTTGGTATGATCCTGTATACTCTCGATATGTTTATTTTGTTAAGTGAGCCGCAAGCAGCAACTTGGTGAAAATAAACATAAACAAATGAGAAACGAAAAATAGACAAGACAGATAGACAAAGGGGCATCATCGGGCAGAGGCAAAGACTCGGGCATAATAATTAAAATGTGATTAATATGTGGTGAAAAGGAAAAATGTGTTCCCGCTAATGAGTTAAGATTCATGTAAAAGTAAACAAAGAAGATATATATCTCTTTAGCAAATTGAAAGAGCAAAAGTACTGAGTTTGGAAATTGGAATTTGTTAAGCCATTCTAAATAGACAGCTATGTAAGTCAGAGAACATTAAAATGCTGAAAAGTGAAATTTTGCAAAAAATATGCTTAAAACTTGGATCAGTTTGTAAAATGGTAAATAAACAGATTAAGCCAGCACTACAGTTTTTTAAGTTTTTACTTAATTTCTAAAATCTGTTGAAGCAACTTTTAAGTTTAAATTAAAAAGGAAATTTTTATTTACAGAGACCCGGAAGTAAAAGTATTTAAATTACTAAAGTCATTAATTGGTAACATTAAGAAAGGGCAGACAAAAAATTTGATTACCAAGGGAATTTACAAATTTTCACGGTGATTTACAATTTTCCATTTTCATAGTAATTAATAATTTGTAGTTGCTAATAGTTTTGGTTACGAAATTTGTATTGTTTTTATAATGATGGGTAATTAATAAGTAATTTTTAAAAGAAAAAGACACGCGATTTATGTACTGTTTAGTTGAACGATGGCAATTTCAGAGATGCGAAATGGCAATAAATTACGTTAAGTGTTATAATTGGGGTAATATATCAAGAAACCACAATGAAGGGGAGGGTTAGTCAACTAGTTCGACGGTCTAGTAGTGTTAGTAGCAGGGGCTTTGCCCTCCAAGCAAAGGTACTTCGGGTTCTAAAACTTAGCCAACTTACATCAATATCCATTACCAGAATAATGCATTTTTCAAATGAACTACAAGCACTTATAGTTTTCCCATGACAGTAATTTATGAAATAAAATGAAAGATAAAGCTTTCACTTAAATAAGAATCACATAACAATCACGACAGCCTATAAATATCTGTCTATTTCCAAGTGTTTTTTTTTTTTTTTTGTTTCTTGTTATATTTATTACTTGTATTAATAAAAACATAATTGTATGATGGACATAAAAACAAACCCCATTATATTTGGTAGACAACTAAGTAGCTTTATTTCTTTTGCAATAATAATAAGAAAAATAGCAAAACAAATGGAATAAAGCAATAAACAAAATTTCACACCCTATCCTTTTTTTTTTCTCTCAAGAGGTCTTAAGATATATGTAGATACGGACATACATACATATGTATATAAAATCATAAAACGTTATATGATGTGTGACTCTACTACTGAATGCTTACCACTCTGAAATCATCGTTCCCCTTATTCAGGTTAATCAAGTAAACAAACAAAAAGCCAACAAACCACACAGCTGGTACACTTGCAGAATAACAACAATAAAGTAGAACAATTTTCTCCCCTTGATCTTCACAAAATAAAAAAAAAATGAGATGATGAAGAATGGAAGAAGGAAGGGGGTAACACGCAACGGAACGGAAGAGAAGTAAAAGTGAACACAAGTCAGCCAACACTTAACGCCTTTTGATTGTTTAATTTCTCAAATTGTTTTATGGATTTATCTCTACTCCAAAACGACGACGACTACAACGACTACGACGATGACTCTTAGGGTCGTCTGTCCAGGACACACGCCAATGAAAAATTAATACACAGAGGGTGGCATGCGATGCCAGCAACAATAACAACAACAGTAACAGTAACACCATCAGTAAAACCAGCAAACACCACCAGCAAATCCAACAACAACAACAGCAACTAGAATAACAACATCAAAAGCCGAGGGCTTCATTTTTCACCGCTTTTGACATTTTGCAGCCACCAGACCGACCTACCGACCGAAAGACGACCGTGCGAAGGGTACGAAACGGACGGACAAGTAGAAGGACGTTGAAACAAGCCAGATACAATCAGCCAACCAACCAAAGAGCAGTAGGCAAAACTGGCAGACAAACACATAGAGACAACCAGACGGACGGATCCAACGGGTCGGGGAGAAAGTCTAAAAGGCTGCTGTGCGTTAATCCTCCTTATGCAGCTCACCGCCCCTCGTACTTCTTGCCCACATAACCACGACCATGCCCAACAACTGTTATTGTTGCCGCCTCCTGTGCGCATATTCCAATCAAATTAAGTAGAAAGGTTTGTTGTTCTTGCTGTTATTGCTGGTCCCGTCGTCAGGTTCATTTAACCTGAATTATCCATCCCCTGTAGCAGTAAAAATCGCACTAAAAATCGCATTGGGGTTTAACACATAGATAATGAACTTTGACTCCGTTGATTATGAACTCGAAACCTTTAGTGATTGTAAAAACAAAAACAAAAAACCGTTGCTGTTGTTGATCGTCCCTCCAGATCTCTTCCCCTCTGCCTCAAGGAAGTGTCGCCACAACTTGGTCTACAACAGATTAGATAAGCCTCAAAAAACCTCATGGCGACAACAGAGAGAACCAAATAGAATAACAACAGATGCATAAGCGAGAGAGATTGAGATAGGAAATACTTTTTACTAATGTTAAGGTCACTTAACGAAGATAAGAATTCATCCATTAATTCTACCATAACACTGTAGTTGATATTCATTCAATGTGACACATAAGTGAAATTTAACTCCAAATTGACGTGATGTGCTCATAACACTTCATTAACCGCACTCTCAGCCAAAATAGGCAAAATCATTAAATACATCTGTTCATGCGAGCAATTTCCACCCCTTAAAAAATGATCTATGACTTCCCTTCTTGTAATTCTTCGATTGGGTCATTTTTCGCTAATAGTTGACAATGAAGGCATGAAATCGACTCCTAATGGCTTTTTCCCGATTTCAATTTGAGTGTGTGTGTGTGTGTGTGTGTGTGAGTGTTTGAGGTTACATTATTGATTGAGGGCTTTATTTGAGATTAAGTATTAGGAAGATTAACGCAGCATTGGGAATTTTTCAAATCCCAAGGCAAGTAAGTAGTGGTAATAAATTTCTAAATTACGAAAAAGAGATTTCTATCCTTCAATGTGCAGAAGATTGTCTCAGGACACTTTAATGGGTCCTTTAACGAGCATCCACAGACAGCACTTAAATATTGTCTAATAATTAGTGGTAAAAATGTCAAAATATTTTATGAAAAACTGCACTGTCTAAGCCTTATAAATTTAGATCAAAATTTTGAAAATACTTTATTAAATTTTATAAAAAAAAAAAAATGTTAAATTGAAATGATTTAATAGACTCAACACGAATCACTAGAAAGTAGTGTTTCCTTTTTTTATAATTTCTAAAAGTGATTATTTAGTTTTGTTAAAACTTTTTACTAAATTTTTCTTTTAGTTTACATTTTAATTTTAAAGATAATTGGTTTTTGTCGTCTTTAGTACAATTTTCAGTGGCTTTATTTAAGCGATTTCTATTTTGTTGGAACTTCATTCTAAACAGATTTATTTATTACTGCAACGAAGAACAAACATTTGTACATTTTCGAAATGAAGTTGTGTGTCCAGTGGCTAGAATTAAAGTTTCTTGATTTAGGACTTGGATTTATTTAGGGATGAAAGTATTTTTCGTTTACCCCATTCGTGTGTGTCTTGCTTCTTTATTTCTTTTTTCGCCCCGAAATCAAAATGCCCATTTATTTCTAGGTAGAGCGCACATAGCGCCATTGTATGAAATTCCCTCTTGTATTATGGCAAATCCTCGTGTTCGTGTGGCCTGTTTCGTGTCAAGTCCCCGCCGGTTTTTTTTTCTTCTTACTCTTCTTCTTTATGCGCTCCCCTTTTACTGCAGTGTGTGTGGCTCTTTTATTGCTCCGCCTATTAGCACTCCACCGGAGAGAATGGGTAAGAGGTTCATCTGAGCGAAGAGGCTAAACTAGGGAGCGAGAGTTAGATACAGCGAGAGAAAGAGAGAATGTAACATTTTGTTGTTGTTTTTTGCCCATCGTTTTTTGCAGTTGCTGCAATTAAGGGAAATTGTCAAAGCCAACAAATTCCACAAGTGGGTGGAACAGAACAGCAGTTGTCGCTCGCTCGCTCGCTCATCCTTTTATACATATTCACTCTCGCGCTCTCACTGTCAATCCCCACAGACTTCCTTCCGTTATCTATTCCATGCTGGTGTTGGTGTTCGCTGGGCAGACAAAACGCTAACTGTTTTCCATAGAGGGTCGCCAGTCGCCGCCGGTGGGTGGTTGGTGTTGATTCTGGGCTGTCTAATTTGCCATGTTCTGTCGGTATGATTTATTAAGTAAGCTTCCTCATGGTTGGTTTTTCAACTACCACAACTTTTTTGCTTAGTGTCTTGTACAATTTGATTAGAATTTTTGGTGTCTGTCTGCGGTTTTTTTTATTGCTACATTAGAGTCGGAACTGGTTCCAAATGAGACGTTTCCCCCTTCTAATTGCTCTTGATGCTCGTCTCTTAATTAGTAAAACATTGACATGGTTATAGAATTTCCAAGTGTTTGCCTTTCCGGCTTACACACATCTGCCTTCTTTTGTCCTTTCTTCTTCTTTTTTTTTTTTGGAAGTAATTTACAAATTCTAGATTTGTCTGTGGGTAAATTGTTTAAGGGTGAAGCAAGTAAGGAAGAAATACAGAGTGAAGGCGGGAAAGAATTATCATCAAAAATGTAAATTTATGTTTGCATACAAGCGATTTATTTTCTCCCTCTCTCGCTCATTTAACGCCTCTATGGATCTTCCACTCTCCTCCACATCCTCTCCAACTCTGTCTGCTTACCTCACTCTCTTTTTGGTCAACTTTTATTTATGGCTTGTGCTTTCTTTGCAACAATTTTCAGTTATTAATTTTTTCTTTTTTATTTATTTATACCCTGTTTTATGTAGCCTTAACTTAAAAGGGTGGAGCAGGCAGAAGCGGCGGATTAAAAGGCCATAAAAACTAGCAAGAATAAACGACAATTATATTCATTTTAATTAGAAAAACAGCGTGAAGATCCCTTGAGTATTGAATAGCTTAAAGCTTATTTATTTCTTAGGGGTTAAACGGTATTTTAAAGTCGATGTTAGCGACTCTCTGATTTTTTTATTTTTAATTTTCATCTTTTGCAACTCTCAACACCATTAATAATTTTTTTGGCGAATTTTTATTCCTTCTATGTAGGTTTATTATACAATAATTTTTTACGACTGGAAAAATTAACACAATTTTCTTTTATTTTTTGCTGTGTTGGTTTTTGCTTTTTGGAAAAACACTCACAACCAAAGGGCAAACAATTTGTTACAAAGTGTGCCTTAGGCGCGTCCTTTTTTCTCTTTTCGGCTTTTCTGTATTTTGGTTATTGATTTAGGAGAAAATGGTTATTTCATGTTGTTTAAGCATTTATCGAATTAAGTACACCCCTCCATACCATACCACACCACCACATACCCTGTGTGACCCTCTACATTATTACCCCAGAGGGGGGAATGGACATTAAGTATTTTATGTAATTTTCTCCATTTGTTTGGTCTTTTTTACGAGTGTTTTTTGTTACTTTTTAATTAACTAATTTATTATATTTTTATTATTTGCTTTATTTGTAACTCTTGTTGGAACTTTATTTTCTTATATTTTCCAAAAATTGCCTCTTTGCTAATTGTTTTGAACTTTTTTTTTAAATAGGAAAACTTTGAAACAAAAGTTTCATACTTTAAAGTACTTTTTAAATAAAGTTTATTACTTTCTTTCATTGGCTTTAAATAATTTTAAAATCAAGTTTATTAAAATGCAAATTTTTTACATTTTTCTTATTGATTTTATTATCGAGTTATCATTTTTTTTATACAATTTGTATTATGACAAAAATATCCGACGACAATTTGTACTTTTAATTTATTTACATATCACTTTTGCTTGTTATTTGATATGTGTTTAGTAAGTAGCTTCGCTTGGCTTCTGCTGTTTTACCAATAATATTTATCTTTACCCCGCTTTTACGTTAAACGTGGCTAATTAAAATATATTTATTGACATTGATCAATTGTTAATGATCGGCTAGATAATGACAATCCAAAGGCCGCCAAATCCCTTGCATTTGACGTGTATAAGATTCATATTTTTATTTGTATTTGTATTTTTTTTTTTTTTTGTTTTTGGTTATTTTGGCTCTTTATCAATTAAATATTTTCAGACTTTGTTATTCGTTCTCTTTGGGACTAGGCTGGGTGGCGGTGTGTTTAGGTGCGTTGCTCAATTGTTATTTTTATTATATTAGATGCGATTCCTATTGATGTGTGTGTGTGTGTGTGTGTGTGTGCCCGGGGAAAATTTTTTATTTATTTTATTTCATTTCATTTTATACGCCGCATTTACATCTATTTTTGTGACCTCGTCTAGCCTTGTCTTGAATGTTTTTGAAATTCCGGTTCTTATTTTTCTCTGCAATCCTTTTGCTTAATAATTTTGAAAAGGTTTTCTTTTACATATGGTCAGCATTTTGTCATTGTTTCAGGTTTTTGCTTATTTGGCAAGCTATGCTGATTTGTTGTTTTTGTCACTTGTCGGAACTTACTGATCCGATCCGATGCGAACCGTTTCAATGTATTACCATATACATATATATATGTATATCTCCTAACCAAATCACGTTGTCGGTTGACTCTACATTGTTGTTGGCATTGTTTTTATTTTACCCATTTGTCTTACCATGTCTTCAAATTTTTGCTTGCGTCTTCAAAATATTTTATTATATATATGTATGTATATATGATGGTATCAACATTCTCTCTCTGTATATATAATCGTACATATATATCCCACATTATAGTCTTCTCTCTTTCGTTCAAAAGAAAATGAAAAGATCTTGAACTTGTAGATGTTTTGTTTTCTTTCTTTCTTCACTTAACAATTGATTTCATAGGCACTTTCACTTTGAATGAATTTATTACTTAACAGCAATAATTTTATCAATAAACTTCAACTGTTTGCTGGCAGCCTTACACAATTATTTATTAATTGATACTTTTTTTGAGAATTTGTTTTATTTAGTATTCAATATTTACATTAAAGTTTTAACTTTAATTAAGCTTCCGACTTCAAGTTCATTTCTCTTATGTTTCCTCTAATGTTGTTTGTTGGTATGTCTGGCACTTTCCACGAAGTTGCTCATTTGGAAAACAATGGCAAATTACGTGCTCCAAAACACAGTGGTTATAATTACTATTAACCCTATCCTAACATCATCTTCATCATTATCATCATCACTTTTGAATTTCAGCTTGTCGGTCGAATGCGTCGCCTCCATTGGAAAAGCCAGAGATTTTGCGTGATTTTTTGAGAGTCATTACACTCTCACTCAGCATGTCGGAAATGAGAAAAATGTTTAATAATTATCAACATGATTTTTAACAACCAAAAAAAGTTGCAATATGTTGGTGCAATTTATTTTATTAGTGAAATGTCTCTAAAGTTCCTTAAAACTGAAACTTATTGAAATGGTTTAAGCAAAAATCAAATAATTGATTGCTCTTGAAAATTTATTGAAATAAAACCGAAATCAAATGGTTATGAAACAATCGAAGTTCACACATGGGAAAACATTTCATGCTTTTATACATTATAAAATTAATTGTTTTCCTCTCTCTTTCAAAAAAAAATTTGAATTGAATAAAAAATTGGCTCTTTTAGCAAGTCAAAATGGACCCATAAATCCCAAAGTTTGAAGACATTATTTCATTGTGTTCCAAATAGATATTTCCATGATGATTTTTGCAAACTCAGAAAGAGCAGGAAAAGAAATTATCATGTACTATGAAAACATAAAGTGTTCATTAAATTGTCACTTTCAAATTTATTATTATTTATTCTGAAAATAATAAGTTAACTTTTTTGAAAATCAATTTAGACTTCAACAATTTCTTTTAATATGTAAACAATTTATCACGATTTTAAACCATTTTTAATTAAGGTCATGGTTATTTCCCATTTCTGGATTTCAATCTCAAAAATAACAAATTCAATAACCAAATTATTTTTGTTAATGTTGGCTAGTACGTAAAAACAATTAATGTCATTTACTTTCCAAAATGTTGCCATTCGCTTTTTCAATGTCATTGAATTAATTCATAATTATGTTGTTTATTTTGTTCAATGATATTTAACAATGAATGAAGAAAATAATAAAGAAAGAGAATGAGATGAAGAAATCGTAATAATTAACGGAAGTCAATTGTGTTAAAAACCTTGCCTAGCCCTTGCTTTTTTTTGGATATCTAAATTGAACTAATTTTGGTATTTCCAACACTTTTTATTCTTACAGATAAGTCGAGATGATGGACTACCTCAAGAGATTTGCCGGCAATGCAAGGCCCAATTTCTGATGGTGGCCAAATTTCGTCGAAGATGTGTGCGAATGCAGCAACGTCTGCAGGATTATGCCCAGGAATTATCGGATCGTCAAGAGGCAAGACTGAACAAGCGACAGCAAAAGAGGAAACGCGAGGAAGATCAGCAGGAGGCGAAGCAGCAGCAGTCTCACAGCACTCATTTAAGCAATGCACAAAAGGAGGAGGAGACACAGACGCAAACAGAGCAACCACAGCCAAAGGAAGTTAAGACTGAAGTAGAGACTGAACTGCCGCCGCCAAAAATCCGACGTTTAATGCTGCGATTGCGTAAACTACATCGATCCACCATTGATCAGATGGAAGACGAAGACAAGGAGCAGCAGGAGGATCGTGTATCGCCAGAGGACACATCCGCCTCATCCACACCAAGCGGTGAGGTGTACGAAAAGATCAACATACCATGGAAGACCAAAGCAGCTAGAAAACAATTATCCGAAATACACTCAGATGCCTCATCCCAAACTGAAGTGGAGGACCCTAGCTGTGTTAGCACTAGCAGTGAAGTGTCTGTGGGACCGTGCTATGGCTTTGAAAGTGATAGCAATCCCTCATCATCGACCTCCACATCCACTTCATCCACATTAAAGTTTCCCAAGCGACCTCAGGCCAGAATTGTTGCAGGTTCGCGTCGTGGACGACGATTCCGTAATGCCCCCACGTATCCACGTCAGAGACGTAACCTCATGGTTAAGAAAATGGTCTCAGAGCCGGCGGAAGAGCCGACATCGATAGAAAAACATAAAGACAAAGAGTTGGCAGATGAGAAGAAGGAGCAAACAGAGCCAAAGTCTGAGGAGCACCAACAACCTCCTGCAGTTGGAATCAACAACGAAAAGTCAAACGTTAACAGTGAAACGGAAGAAGTAATACTTCCCAACCAAGATGCAGCTGAACCCGAACCAAATAGGCAACTTCAATCGGATGAGATTAGCATCTCCAATGGCATTAAAGAAGTTGCGGAAAAGGAAAACATTACCACGGAGAACGAAGACAATGCGATGGCGAATGTTGCGGAAATTGAAAAAGCTTTGGAAGCAGATCCAAGCAAAGAATCAGAGAGCTGTGTAACTTCCTCCACATCTTCCAACGGCCAACCAGGAGCCGATCCAATCGAGCAAACGGATGCGAATCAATCCGAACTAATCGTCAGCATACCTCTAGAGAAACTCACTGAAGATTTGCAGCGTAAACTATCTACAGATAAATTGGAAAAGGAGCAACCATCAAATGAGACTAAATCCACATCTAGTGATCCCAAGGAGGATAAAAATAACAATGCGAAAAATGAAAATTTTTGTCAGAGTGCTACAGCAGATAGCTTCAATTCTGCTGTGGCACTCTCAAAAACATATATTGAAGCAAATTCCGAGCAAATGGTAACAGATCCATTTCAAGTGGCCGAAACTCCACCACCACCACCACCTCCTCCGAATCCTTCTTCTTTCCTACCATCTCCATCTCTAGCTTCTTCTCCACTAGGATTAGAGAAATCGGAACTAGATGAACCACAAATTTTGAGAACAGCTCCAACGCCAATGGACTTTCTGGCAGAATTCGAGAAGCATTGTGAAATGCGGGTTAGGACACCATCACCAACATCATCTCCTCCAGCAGCAGAAGGCGCCGTCACCGCACTCAATGATCTATCGGCCAAAGAGCAATTGGAAGTCGAAATGAATGATGTAGAGACAACATTGAATGGTATACTCAATGAAATGCAAGATCAGCATATATACCCACCCACATGTCCACATATTGATGAGTTTCTAACTCCCGCCGATTATGCTCCACTTAACGAACAGGAGGATGAGGAATCCGTTTCACCCCTGGCGGTGCCACCTAAAGGTAATGAAGCTGATGAGAACACCACAAATGCTGCTGGCCATACAACGTCGGCTAATGGTGGTAATCTCTTTGATAGTAATAATTTTCCCAACGAATTGATTGGATTTCAAAATGATATACCTTGCTTTGAGACTATTGAATCGACACCCGAATCCCAACAGAAATTGCAGATGGAATTGACGCAGTTGCTTAATGATTTGCAGCCAGCAGACCCGATAGCAACCAGCGCACCTGTTGCTGTTCCTGTCCCAACTCCAGTTCCGGGTGAGGTCGTACAAGACGCCAACTATGAACAGCTGATACAAACACCTATGGAGGTTATGCCACAGTGGTCTCATCTTCAGCAGCAGCAGCAGCAGCAGATCCTTCACCAACAGATGCAACAGGCAAGTCAAACACAATTGCAATGGTCAGCAGTCGGTGGCTTGGAGGCAATCAAAACTACGCCCATTGAGAGTAATGGCACTACGGCAACTACTACATATTATATACAGGCCAGTGATCTCTATGGTCCACCATCTGTGGTCCCTCATGTACCTGTAGAATCTTATGCAATGCTCGATTCCAATGAGAATTATTTACTTGAACAGCAAGCCAATCTTCAGCAGCAGCAACAGCAGCAACAACAACAGCAACAGCAACCAATTATGATACTCATTCAACAACAAGAAATGCAACAACCTGTGGCCTCTGCTAGTAATCCTCAGCAACCACCTCTTCATCTTTATGGAGCACCAATTAACAATGAAATGCATCAACTAAATCATCAACAACAACAACAACAGCAACATCAGCAACATCAGCAACACCAGCAACAACTACAACAGCAACAACAACAAGTACAAAATCACACAGTATTAGCCACAAATCCACCATCCAGTCCCAACGATGCCGCCGCTGCCGCCGCCGCAGCAGCAACAGCTGCTGCTGCTCCCATGCCAGCAACCACACCCATGGGTCGAGCTCTATCCTTGAAGTGTCGCTTTTGCCAGAACGGTCCTCGTTTCTTGAATAGCCTTGAATATAGTCGTCACATCATTGAGCTTCATCCGGCAGTGGCGCCCTTCAATTGCCCGCATTGTCCATTGGCCTTTGCAGGTCGCAGCAAACGCTCCCAGCACATACTCAGCAATCATGTGGTCCAACAGTTCCAGTGTGGTCAGTGCACTCAAGTTTTTCCGGCTCAGCGTGCCCTGGATTTGCATATACAACGATTCCATATGCCCTTACCGCCAGCAGCTCACCTGGGATTAGGTGCCGTAGGTGGTGGAGTACGAGTGGAAGACGTGCACTTGCAAATTAATGAACCAGGTAAGGTCCTTGTATACTGTCAACATGAATCAATAATGAGTTCACTTTCTCTTTTTTCCAGCTCTCCAAATCCAGGCTAATACCACGACAGTGATGTCCAGGAAAGGACGCATCATTTGCTGTCCAGACTGTGATGACTGTATGTAAATCAGCTAAGCTAATTTTCAAATGAAGATTTATTTGATTCTCTTTTCTTCTTTTTTGCGCAGGCTCTGCGGGACATCATCATGGAATTGGCGGTGGACCACCTGGCGCTGCTGGATCATTTGAGGAGCTAAGCAATATACAGCCACCGCCCATGGTCTTAACGCCGCCTGCGACCATTGCCTCGATGCCATCGCCGCAACCAATGAGCACAACTCCGCATATAACAATGCCATCACCGGAGCAATCGGAACCGGATTCGACAACAACCTTGCGTCAGTTCCGTAAAAGAAATTGTATGACTGCCACACCCATTGCTTCACCATCGCCTTCGTCATCGCCATCATCATCGACCATGATAGATTCAAACCCCCCACCCCTAGTCGCCGTCTCAAATCATTCGAATAGCAACACTTCCACTCCCGCTTCCCTGCAAGTTAGTGAGTTACGTGCCAGCCATCAGTGCATCTATTGCGAGGAGCGTTTCACCAATGATATAGCTTTGCGTAAGCATCATCAGTTGGCCCATGGCGCCCAGACGACGATGCCTTTCGTTTGTACAATTTGTAAACGTGGCTATCGGATGCGAACGGCCCTCAATCGGCACATGGAGTCGCATGATGCTGAGGGAAGACCCTATGAATGTAATTTATGTCGTGTGCGTTTTCCACGACCATCGCAATTGACACTGCATAAGATAACGGTACATCTGCTGTCCAAGCCGCACACGTGCGATGAATGCGGCAAACAATTCGGTACGGAGAGCGCCTTGAAGACTCACATTAAGTTTCATGGTGGTAAGTTTTGGGTTAATTGCACGCAGGCGCGCGGTGGGGTGTATGTGGTTTGTGTGTTTTTTTTTTTTTGCATTGAGGTTGGGTGTATGTGTGTGTGTGTGTGTGTGTGTGCGTGCGTGCTTATGTGGGTGTGTTTCTAATTCTATAGTAGTGCCTGATTACATCAATGTGTAGTCGTCTCCTTATTCTACTAACTTATAACATACATACTAAAAAGAATATCAATTGTTATTGTTGTTGTACTTACATTAATCCTTAGTTTATACAACTGTGATCGTTTATTCAAAAGGTAATACACATTTTTAACTATATATAGAATCTCAGTCTCAGTCTTTTAGAGAAATACCATAAAAATGAATCTCAATTTTATTCTTAAAATCAATTCACAATGCAATTTCATTTCAATATTTTGTAGTTTCTTTTTATGGCATTTCTAAGATTCTACTAATACTGATATACTGATGCTTTGCTTAAACTATCTGGCTAACGAACTAGCTGCCAATTTTGCATGATTAAATTGGACAACCTGCTAAATAATATTCATTTTTACTCTAATTTAGTGACACCTACTTTATATCTAACAATGCGATTTTCATATATTTAGCACTATATCTCTAATTTAACTGAGAAAGCTGACTAAAATTTGGACTATATTCATAGGTTCGAAATTAGGACAACGTTTTTTTTGCTTTCACAATCTGGTTGCTAAATTTTTTACCCTTCGTTCTAGAAATTTTTTTAATGTGGCATTGCCTAAATACTGCCTACTAATCTTGCATTCTCGCATATTTAAAAAATTACTTTTGCTTATGTTTATTTTTTGAATTGGATAGGATTGTATGTACATTTGTTCAAGGTTGGCAATAGAAGAGAATTCAAACAGATTTGTAAGATTACATTAAGTCAACAGCCAACAGTGGGTAAAATAGATTATAGCCAGATTTTTAGTCGTATACATAATATATTACGCATCCGACAAGTACTCCACGATTATATTTCTTTCCAATATGTCATCTTTTCTGCATCTGGTTTTAAAACCATTTACAATCTCTCCACTGGTATTAAACAGATTTTAAAGGGAAGTTTTTTAAGAAAATAAAACAAAATATAAAACAATAGAAAGAAAGATTTCCACCAATAATTAGTTAAGAGAACAAATCTATGTCGATCCTGGGTATCAAATGAAATCTGAAATCCTCTTTACAATTCCACTATAAATCTCTTGTTATCCATTTGTTATTTCTGTATTTTATTGGTATTTATTTATTGTCCTGCACAAATGTTGAATGTAAATTCCCATCGCACTCAATGTGTTACAATCCCCAAACGTGTAGTGTGTGTCCTTAGAAAGAACTAAAACAGGAAAAAGACCAACAAACAAGAAAACCAAAATTATCTATTTCAGAGCTTGGTTACCAATGCGATGAATGCGATCAGAGATTCGTTTATATCGCAGAATTACGCAAACATCGACGCACACATAATGGCAAACTATTTTACAAATGTGAATACTGTCCCCGGTCATTCTTGCATTTTACGGTTTATCGTGGTAAAGTCTATTTGGTAGATGCTGCATCCATTTCTTAGTCCAATGGTAGTTAGTCTATAGAAATGCTTCATTTGCTACATGGCATGGCACTACAAATAAGATAAATTATTAATAAATCTCTAAGAAACAAAAACGGAATTTAATTGAATTTTTGGTTAATTTTTCACTCTTAGCTCATATGAATTCACATTTGCCTCTGGGCGTGTTCCTTAATGAAGACAACACTGCCTTGATGTCGTCTTCCTCCTCATCTTCTTCAAGTAACAATCGCATCAAATTGGAAAATCACAATTCACCACTCACCATAATGGAGGAATCAAAGCTAGCAGTAGATAAAACATTGCCAGCAACTTCAATGCAGCAGCAACAGCAGCAGCTAATGATGGTCGAAAGCAGCAACAACAACAATTCCAACAATGTTGCTACAAATCTTCCTTTAGAAACCATTGCCACAACGCCATAACCCATGTGGCCTAATTTTTATTTAGTTTATAATCATTACAATAACAATTACAATTACATTTTATACAATCCACAAGAATCAATACCAAGCCAGTTAACAACGGCGCCTTCCTTTTACTATTGCTACTTTTAGTGAATAGCTTCCAACAACAACAACAACAACAACAACAAACAATAATAATAATAATAATAATAATTACAATAACAATAATAATATTTATTCGAGACATTTTTTGAAAGAATCTATCTAGCCAAAATTCGATACATACATAAAAATATATATATATATTTTTTTTTTTTGGGAAGCAATTATTTTAAGAAATAATAATCAGACTGCATAGAATGCAAAATGAAACAAAGATAAGAAAAATGCCAATTTTGCTAAATTTAAGTACAGGGAATGCAACAACAAGCAGATATTCGGCACTTCCCATCGGTTATTATTTCAATCCGGTATACCAGAAAATGTCAATTTTAATTGAAAAAAAGCAAAAGAAACATTTTAGCCAATATCGATTTAAATTTAAGAATCTTTTGGACAGACAATTTTAAACTTCAACTTTTGGTTTAATTCTGTCTGTAGTTTTTTGTGTTATTGATTTTAAGTTAATTTTAATTCACTTCACAAATTCGGTTGCATTCCCAACAAAAAATTAACATGGTTCTATTCACTTGAACTCTCACAACTCTTCTTCCTCTATAGACGGCATAGACCTCAGCCGAAACTGAATGAAACAAACTCACAACAATAACAGGCTAAATGAATATAATGTTAATCTAAGTGTTAGTTAAGTGAAATAAATTGATGATTATATAAAGTCTTAGAATTTACATGACATAAAATTATGAGAATACCATCTATAGTTATTTATACGGAATAAACAAGACCATAAGATGAACACAATTATATACTTACAAAAAAAAAAAAAAAAAAACAGAAAAACTGAAAACATAGTTAATACAGATAATATAAAAATAATAATAATAAAAGTAACAAGACTTAGGTATAATAAGTTTATCAGCTTTCATTAATTTTTATTATTACAATTAATAATAATATATATATATATATATATATATAAATATTGTGGTAATTAAACAAAACTATGTTTTAGAGTTCAACCAACGATAACAACAGAAAGTGGACATAAAACCCATTGATTGTATGCGTGTTTTCTTTTTTGGGTATGGGACTACTAGAGACTCTTCTTAATCGTAATACCAGTCCAGGAATAAAAGCGAAAATGACATGACCAAAAGAAAGAACAAAGACCAAGCACGCAGGCCAGCATTGCGTTGAGTGGCCTGACGGATTTGTTCATTGGCATCCTTGACATTCTCGGTGGTTCCCACAACGGCACTGACAATCCTTTCAATATTATGCTGCTGCAGTGCCACCTAAAAACAAGAGAGTAACAATTAGCATATTTGTCAGATTCGTCTAACCAGCCTCCTTCTCTACCTTCTCAGTGAATATATCCTGCAATTGAGCAATATCCACTACATTTTTACCAATCTGTTCGACTTCCTCTGATACACCTTGCAGCATATTGTAGATATGAACATTTTCTTCTTCGAAAAGCTGCATATCCTCTGGACTCAATGCATCATCTTCTTCATTGTCTGCCTGATGCTGTTTTGTAATATCCTCGTCCAGGGCCACTTTTGCTGAAGAGTCTGAGTTATTATTGTGATTTACTAGCCCTCCGCTTGTTAATGACGCTCCTTCATGATTGGGTTTACTTCGTTTACGCGTTCGCGACTTTTGTGATAGCGGTAAGGAGGATTTGGAGCGACTAGTTCCTGTTTGAAGTCCATCATTATCATCTTCATCCCCCCAATCGCCCCATTCATCATTATTCCAATCATTTACGGCTGCATCGTTATCATCAGTGTATTTACTCAGCGTGTCGTGACCATTCTCTTCCACACGACGTCCCAGTTTGCCCATTTTGCCACCTGCCGGACGTACTGGTATCTTCTTCTTATCTGACGCCAATTTAACCAGTTTGTATGTCTCCAGTTCATGCTGAACGCGATACTTCTTTTGATCAATATAAATCTGTTCCACACTATGCAGATAACTGACTAACAAATCCAACACAGCCTCTATATGCTGACGTTCTTGCGGCTTTCTTTTAGCACTCTTCCAGTCGCTGCGCATTTTGCCCAAATGCTGAGTATAGAATGTTACAAATTTCTCCGATTCACGATCAATTAGATCCCTCTGCTCGTCGGTCATGTGGGCGGCACTTTTCAGATGCTGTCCAATTTTCATATAGGCAGTGCGGTTCTCAATGAGAACGTTGCGCAGTGTAGTAATTTTGCTGCACACATCCTTTGCCTGCTTGGCAAAGTCATCCCGGACCAAGTTTCGCCCAGTTGTTCTTGGGGCAGGAGTTAGTTTGCCGGCCGCTGCCAGCTCAGTCTTACGCTGCAGCCGTACCGTCATTACACTGGCTTTAAATATCTGTGTAATGTCCATTTTGGGCGAGTCAAACCAAATATTGTTGGCAAAATATACTTTTTTAAAACTAATTCCACATCATCGCTTCTTCAATAGAGATGGCGATAGTTCGATTACGATACTGTATTCACGGTAGTGTCTATAGTATTTGAAAATACAAAATAGCAATTATTTGTTGTCATTTCGGTTTGGCGAAATCTGGTCACACTGCGTGAAAAATAAGTTTTTTGACATTTTTTCATATGTTTGCTTTGCCCAAAAAAAAATAGATAATTACAGCACTTTCCACGCCAGGATTGGTGATTAGACTAAATGATAGCTCCGGCAGGTAAACACTAAACATGGACACAGAAGTAACACCACCTAGGGAAAGGGAACGCGAGAGGGAGATACAGGTAAGACTTCCACAACGAAATTTGGATGTGATGACGTCTTCATGGTAAAGAGATTTTTGACTTTATTTGCATTTGAATTGACATTGTAGAAGGCCCAACCGAATCCCATTGAGTCACTTAGCAAAGATGAGATAATCAACAAATACAAAGGATTGCTTAACATAGCGAAAAAGGCAAAACAGGCTAAAGATGGTGAATAACTCGTAAGAAGAGATGGAGTTGTTAATCATTTTTGGAACCATTTGTTTTTTTAGATCTCACTGAGGAAAATCGTCAGCTAAAGGAGACCTTAAGAAGGGCAGCAGAGAAACAAGCCAGTTTACCGGCCATGCAAGAGATGGTTCAGGACTTCACAGATAAAAATTTAATCCTAACCGAACAGGTTCAAGGTCTTAAACGCCAGACAAGAAATGACGCTGATCGGCTAGGCCATTTGGAGATTGAAAATGAAAGCTTGAAGAGACAACTAAATCGTTTGACGGAAGAGAATGATGGCCTACTGGCGGATGTTGAACGAATGGAATTGGCCATGCAACAGGTCAATGCCCTGGGCAATGAGCAACGTAAGAATTTGGAACTCCTCGAAGTGGACATAGCTAAAATCAAAGAGGCAGAAACAGAGAACGCCAACTTAAAGCAGGAAATGTCTGGGATCAAAGAAGAGCTCAATGAACTCAAAGAGAAATATGAAAAGGTTAAGCAACTAAATTCGGAGCAAAGGAAAAAGTTTAATTCACTAAAAGATCGTTTCATCGAGGTGCATCGCAAGTTGAAGAATTTAAAGGAATGTAAATGTGTCCTGTTAGAGACACAGCATGAATATGCGGCATCTGTTAGCAAGTGGCAGGCGGAGATTATTAGAGCCTCGCAATTGTTATGTGGAAAGATGCAGGCTCTACAAGAGGAGAACGAGGAACTGAAGAATCGTTTGTCAAGTGCAAAACAGAACCTATATGATGCCAATGGAAATGGAAAGGGAACTAAAATGAAAGAATTGGTAGTGGTGGATCAATTGCATTTGGAAGGTTGGCTAGGCATTATAAATAAAGCGGAATCCTTGGTAAAAAAGGTGAGAGAAGACCATCAGCAACAGAAAAACACACATCACAACTTAGGTCAAGTGCAAGCAAAACTAAACCGCATGCACAGTATTATACAAACAGTCTCCGAGGAACGGAACCAAGAATTGCGACAATATCAAAATTTGGAGAGCACATCAATTGAACTCCGGCAACATCATGAAGACCTGTTGGCACGTTATCACTTAAAGGAACAGGAACATGCTGAACTTCTGGCCGAGATGCGAGAGCTAAATGAGGCTCTCAAGGGTCGGGGAGATATGATATCTCGGCTGCAAGAGCAGGAATCGCAAACAGCTAAAAGTCACAAGGAACTAGAAACCAATCTTGCCCAGTGTCAGCAGTCCTTTCTAGAAAAGTCACAAAAAATTGATCAACTCGTTTCGAGAATCGATGAGCTAGAACAGGCCAATGGCATAGATAACCAGAGTGAAGTTCTCTCCACATCTACCATATCCAGGGCCGAGGAATTGAATCGCCTACGAGAATTGGACGACGGTTACGAGGATAAATACAACAAATTGCGTGCTATAGCCGCAAAGTTGAAAAAGAAACTTCAGGAACAAATGCAAGAACTCAAGCAAATGGAAGATGTCAAGGAGGAAATAGAAACCATAAAATTATCCCAAAGTCAGTTGCAACAGGATTTAAATGCCGCCAGGGCTGAAAATCAGAGACTAAAATCTAAAGAGAAACCAAGCAGAAATTCCAATGTCTTAAATCTGGAAATAGATGCTGCCGAGAAATCATTAGCTGACGTCAGTGCCAAGCTAAATGCCAAGATTCAAGAATTGGATCTGGCTAAAGAATCATTAACCAGCAAGGAGAATTCATTGCAGCAACTACGGAAAGAGATCACCCTTTTGGAAGAGGCCAAGAACGGGGAAGCTTTACATTCGAAACAACTCAAAGAGCAAATTGATCACCTACAAGAGCAGGTCAAGGATGCGATACATGCCAAGCATTTAACCATTACTCAAAACAAGGAATTGGACTGTAAACTCGAGCAGATGAAATTAGAAGTAGAGCAACTTAATCTACAGCTTGCCGAAAGTCTTCAAAAGAATGAAGAAAAGTTAAGTAAGAACCAGCAAATGCTTACCACTAAGACAGAGCAAATGGAGGTTCATTTGAAGAAGCTTCAGCAATTGGAATTGGCATTGCGAAAATCAGAGCAGGCCCAAGAAGATATACGACTGGAGTACGCAGAATATAAGGTTAAAGCCCAGGCGGTCTTAAGGAAAAACCAAAACAAAGGCTCGGACAAAGAACAAGAGCTGTACGAAGAGTTGGTCTCGTTAAGGGAAAAAGAGAAGAGTCTACGTGCCAGCAATGAAGGAAAAGCTGAGCGACTGGCTCAATTCGAACTACAAGTGGAGGCCTTGCAGCAGGACAATGCCAATCTACAAAAACGAGGCAAGGACTTCCTGAAACTGGTAGAGGAACTGCGTCAGCAAAACGATATACTCACTCTAGAGAACCAAAGTCAATTGAAATTCCAAAAAGAACTTATGCAGCAACATCGTCAGCAAATGGAAGAATCAGAGGCAGCTCATCGTCTCGAGAAAAAGGAAATTACTGAATTACAATCAAAGCAGGAAGAGCTTATTAGGCAAGTTACAGCTCCCACACAGGATAGGCTGCCGCCTCTTAGGTCGGCAGAAGGAAAGGAAACGTTGCCATCCAGTCTAGAGCAAAGCAAAATTGATTATCTTCTCAACGATCACATAGACAGTTCCAATTCTATCACTGAGACCTCTCTAGCACAATTGGCTGCTCAGCGCAAAATATCCACTGCCTCGTCCCGACGATCCCATGATTTTATGCCATTGGATGAGCTTCTCAATACGTCCATCAATCAAATCACTAGCGACACCGTGACCACCATATCAAATTTTGGTCGCAGCGTCAGCATGCAGAATGATGATGAGGATAGCGCCGTAGCGGATTATGCAGCCGCACAATTATTGGCCACCAAGGAGCGCCTTTCCATACAAGAGAGTCGCGTTAGACATTTGACTTCCCTACTGGCAGAAAATGAACAGGATTTAGCCAAATTAACACAAATGAATGACATGCTGAAGGAGGAACTGCGTCGTCAAGAGCGTTCCGAAGAACGAGAACAACATATGCACAATTCGGAATACTTGAAGAATGTCTTTCTCAAGGTGAGCGAAAGTAAAAGTAATCCTTGATTATCTTATTTCACACCATTTTTTATCTTCTTGCAGTTTCTCACACTTAATAATACGGATGAACGGCAACGCTTGATCCCGGTACTTAATACAATTTTACGTCTCAGTCGGAATGAAATTGATATGCTTAATTGTGTTGCTAAGGGCCAAAAGGGTAAGTTCAATTACTCGTGGCTTATCTATATCCTTAAAATAAACTTTCTTGTAAACTTTCCTTAATTCAGTTTCAACTGATGGCAATAATCGTAGCTGGACGGGATTCCTAACAGCCTGGAGTGGCGGTGGTGGTAATAACAACAACAACAGTAATTAGCTGTCTTTACATTTGTGTATGGGTATTATGTTTACAATTTAAAAAAATATTTACGGGTCTATTTCATTACCACTCTACATTATTTGCCAATTGCGGGATAATTATAATTAATTATGTAATTATATTTGTAGATATTCAAAGATTTTAAATGCATCTAGAGTCAAACTCACAATATCCGCTTAGATGTGGATCGATCTTTTAAATTACTGATATTTTTGTTTTCCAAAATTTTCTATGTGAGCAAAATATTAAAAAAAAGAAAACACTTTTTCACATTGTCTATGTCGTAATTGTTATTTTTCGTGTTTTGTGTTAAATTTGAAATTCTATTACCATATATTTGCATGTATATATAGATCAGACTATCAAATGAATGCTAGAGTTGGCTAAAAACTTAGTTTTCCATTAATGTGTAATATATATATATATATATAGGACATATATATTATAAACTGTATAAATAGGATATTGTAATTTACTAAAAAAATATTTGTATATTGTAAAATACATAATTTAAACAACTAAATAAAAAGCAAAAATTATTTATAAAATTAACCCAGTAGTCTATAAATTTATGAATCTTAGGTAATTTTCATTTTCGCCCCGTTTTTTTCGAAATAAAAATCACAATTTATGCATTTACCGCAAAAATTCACACACAGAATAAAGGGAAAAGTCCACAAATACTACTACTAATCAGTTGAATCGATTCCGATTGGAAATTTGTGTCGTCTATTGCCAAACGCCCGCATAGTTGCCCACCAAGGTGGCGGGTAAAGGACCGCCTGCGGCAAAGAGTCGCATTCTGGTGCTATCATAGCAATGTGTGTAGATGGCGGGTACATATCTCACTTGCTGGAAGCCATCCATTTCATCTTCAGGATACTGCAAAGGAAAATATATTAATCTTGACAGAGGGGCTGCATAGGTAAATCTCTACTTACCACAATTCCTTTACTGCATTTAAGTGCCACCGTACGTGAGGCATTTACACTACTCTCTAGATATTTACCAGCGCGAATATCATAGAAGAGCAGCATTCCCAAACCTGTGCCCACTGTCAATAGATTACCCTCGAAAGAAGTGGCCCTTATGCCACAGCCACTGTAACGGGATGTAATCTTCTTGATGGTCTGCAGAGTTCGTGCATCAAGCAGGATGGTATAAGAACGACAGCCCACAGCATAGAGACCATCACTATGATAGGCAATGCTAACATTGTCTTGGCAGTTGGGTAATTTGCGTGACAGTGTCTGCTTAAAGGTCTCCGCGTTGAAAATGTGAATGTACCCGTTTAGCGATAAGGCGGCTATCTCCTTAAATTCTTTATTAAAGCACAAAGAACGAATCTGTAAAATAGAACAGCAAAAAACAATGTGTAAACTTGTTAAAAATTATCGTCCTTCATTTGTCTTACCCTTTGGGCCGTCCTCACTTCTTTTACACTCAACGGATGAATGGTGGCAAAGGTTGGACATGCCTCTTCGCCGCCATCAGGAAACTCCATGTGATCCTCATTGATACGCCACAGAGCCATACGATTGTCTTTGGAACCTGAGACCAGAAATTGATCATCTAACCAACACATGCCCATAATAAGGTCACGATGTCCACTTTCGCCAACGCAAACGGGATCCAGGGTAGGCAATCGATAAACAGCAATATCGGAGGAATTTCTCGCTCCAGTGGCCAGAAATGAACGACTCGGGGATAATTCAATGGCATGGAGTCCTCCTTGGACTTCGGGATGATTGGCACGACTATTGGACAGGGTAGGAATGGCATCCACACGACGCATATTAACATCGTAGACAAGAAGTTTATTACATTTAGTGCCAAACACCACCTGACGATTGCTAAGCCATTTCGAACAGAAGACTTTGTTGATGTAGCCCAAATTGATTTGGGTCTCCCTCAGCATATCATGGGTCAGCACATAGCGGCTAGTGTATTCCACATTTACTGTGCGGCGCTGTCAAAACAAAGAGAGCAAAGTACAATGGTCATTTGATTTGATCTATGAAGACTATGGTGAGGGACTCACGTCTCTTAGGCCACTCTCCCTACTTCTTAGATAGTCGCACAGATTGAACGATGTATTTAAGACCTCCTCTTGCTGCTGCGGCGTCTCTTCATCGCTCCCAGAATCTTCATAGGTCACAAAATCATCGGGCTTGTCCGGCTTTCGTCGTCTCTCTGCTCGTAGAGCTCTTTGTTTGGCTCGTCGCTCCTCCAGACGCGAAGGTACATGACATGATGGATAGGTACCTACGATGCTATCCCGTATTGTCTTGACCATGCCATTGAACATATTTTTGAAGGGTGTGGTATTTCTCTGGTTGCCTCCAACTAAGAAAAATCAAATAATTATTACCCACTCCATTATTCCAAAACAAAAAGATGGTGGTGCTAAAGTCTGGTGTGGCCAGTTGCATTCAAAAGGTACACAGTAAAAAATTAACTGCTTTGATTAGGGTTATATTGTATATTATAATTGAAAAAGTTCAAAGTAATAACGAAAATTGATTTCTTTAAAACCAAGTCTGTATAAGCTTTCTTCAATAATAAAAGTACCTTATAATAAACCACATAATAATTTTCATAATATAACACAATTACGATAAGGAACTAGTTCGCAATTTGACAACCCAAATAAGGCCACTCTTACTCTGATTAAATGTGACCTTATTTAAAGAAAAAGTAAATAGATGTTTATTGTTGTATAAACAAACGGCACAATGAACTACAATGCAAAGCGTGCTCGGCAAGATTCTATATCTGTTGGACCCTGCGATTTGGTCTCAGCTTCACCCATAATGACGACGCCATCGGCTCCGGGAACACCGCAGTTACAAACACTGGAAGAGATTAAAACGATGCCCATTCATGTGCATCGTCAAGTTATACTTTTGCAGAGTGGTAATTTAACACCCCAGGCACAAACCCAATCACCGCCAACCCAACAAGTCCAGCCAGTACCCATTCCGGTGGATGACACCACTCCTGTGTCTCTACTCACGGAGATTGCGGATATAATGCGGAGTTTTGGAGACAGTGATCAGCCGCGAACGTCTAGCGTCAAGCTGGTAGAGCAAATACTTCAGCAGCAGCTGCGCGGCATCTTTAATGAAGCATCACTGGTAGCCATGCGTCGAAAGCAAAATCCCTGTCCATCACAAGCAGATTTTGAGTTCCTTATGCGTAATCATCCCGTTAAGATCGCTCGAATGCGCAAGCATTTAAAGGATATGCGCATCCTAAAGAGATTCCTAAGTATTCGCACAGGTCGACCACAGGATTTTATGGATGACCTTGAGCAACAGGAGGAGGATGAGGAATTGGCCATTGATGTTCATGAACTACACGATGAGGATCGCATGCGTCGGCTCTTTCGTGCCGATCGCATCTCCCAAATCCTAACCGGCCAGCAATACCTCGAGTTCAATGAAGCACGGAAGACTTCGTTTTATTGCCGTCATGGCGAGAAGATTAAGAACAAATTCCGGCGATTTCTCGATTTGCCAGCGGATTTGCGTATACCAACGCCCACTATGAACATACTGGCCTACTTGGCCCATGAGACAATTGCAGCCATTGTAGACTATTCCATATTGTCACGCCTGAATTCGGACAATCGGACGACAGAGCCGTATAGTCGGGTCACCTCAGCCGGGGGCAGTCCAGCCATGATGCACGTTTGTCCAGAAGTCACCCAAGGTCGAGGCATGGAGGTGGTAAAACCAATAAGCGTGCAAGAAATCCATGAAGCTATGCGACGATTCCGTCAGATGAGCAGCCGAAAGATTGGTAGATACCGTAACTCTTGTGACATTGATTTTCGACGCAGTTTCTTGGCCATTTAAATTTATATTGAATGCAATAAATATTAAGACCTCAATAAACATTAATTCGTATCCATAATCCTTTAAATTTATTTCAAGGTAAACAGATTATAGATTTGTCTTGGGCATTAATGAGAATAATCGTTAATTTTTGATTTATTTAAATTATATTTATTTGAATCACACTTAACATAGCAAAAAACACAAATGATATACTTATCGTTTCATTTATGCATTTCTTTTTAAAGTTTTACAACTGTTTATCAGCTAGCTTGAAAAATGAAGGAAAAGAAAAGAAAAACTCAAGATTTATATGTATGTAGGTATGTATGTGGCAACATTTTTGCAATTAGGCCGAAAGAAACTGTTTCATCATCATCATCATTTGTTTTACAACTATATATTTATGTGGCGACGAAAAAAATTAATAATATTAATATTTTTAATATTAGCATATTATGTATATATTTATATAAATTATAGTTCTACAGCTTAAACTGAATTTGGAGTGTTCTTCTTAGTTTTTTTTTTGTTTTCTAAATTTTTCGCGATATTTATTCCTCGGTCTTTATATTTTTATTCGTTTGTTTTGTATAAAAGTTCAGTTTAAACCGCAGTTAACTACAGCCGGATGGTGTCCTTTTGTTGTTCTTTTTAGTGTTGTATTATGCTGTGGCTGATTGAAAAAAACAAAGAAAGAAAAAAATAACGCATACATAATAAAAAACTTATGCTTTCGGTTGTTGTTGTTGTTGTTGGTAGTTGTAATTATTGTTTGTTTTGTTTTTGTTTGATGTTGTCTGGCTGCTGCTGCTGGTGGTTGTTGCTGTTAATGGTAGATGATAACTGCCTACCCCCCGCGCTACTGACAACATTGTTTGCGTACATCGGCTGTGACAGTCGGCTTAACATCGATGGGTTCCACATTCGAAGGACGAATGACATCACCTTCCGGCGGATCCCGAATTTGTTTCTGCGACACAATACGATAGATCTCTGCAAAAGTGAATTAATAAAATAAAATAAATATCAATCGTTTTGTTTCTCATTTCCCACTTACCTGTGAGTATATTTTGGAATGCCGTTTCAACGTTTGTTGAATCCAGAGCTGAGGTTTCTATGAAACTCAAGCCATTATGCTCAGCAAACAATTTTGCCTCATCTGTGGGCACTGCACGCAAATGCCTCAAATCGGACTTATTGCCCACCAACATAATGACAATATTTTGATCGGCATGATCACGCAATTCTCGCAGCCATCGCTCCACATTCTCATATGTCAAATGCTTGGCAATATCATAGACCAGCAGAGCACCAACAGCACCGCGATAATAGGCAGAGGTAATGGCGCGATAACGCTCCTGTCCAGCCGTGTCCCAGATTTGCGCTTTAATTGTTTTACCATCAACCTGCAGGTTGAAACGAAATAAAAGGTTTTTAAAAGGCAATTTGCAGTGAAAATCAATAAACAACAAATTCAAACAAATTTGAATTGAAGGAACTAAATATTGAACACTTAAAGTTATTAATATAGCTTGTACTCACCTCTATGCTGCGCGTTGCGAACTCAACACCAATAGTTGACTTGGACTCCAAATTGAATTCATTGCGCGTAAAACGTGAAAGTAAATTACTTTTACCCACACCAGAATCTCCGATAAGGACAACTGTAAAAGGGATTAAATGTAAACAAAAGACAAATACTTATACATACATACATAAACAATAGAGTATACATTGAAATGCCTACACATTTATACACTAACCCTCCCCACCTCTGAAGTTGCATAATTTAAATGGCAGTTCATGTCTTGGTCTTCCATTGGTTCCGAGAGAGGGAAAGAGAAAGCAGTAATAAAGAGTCAGCTGGCTAGGTCGTGTCCTCTTTGCTTTTACACTTGTATGTGTGTATACACATTGTGCATATTATTGACACTGGCTCTGTTTTCATTTTGAACCCCTCAAGGTCAGCAAATACATAAAAAGATTGGCTACTTATTCACTATGCGCTCAGAGTGAGGGAGGAAGAAGATTATTTAGGCCAAAGAAAAATAAATATTTTATGTTTTTTTTTTGTACCTGTATGTGTGTGTTTTCCCTGAGGTAATGAACAAATTTAATAAATGCAAAATGTATTTCACCGAATAAAATTAGAAACGAGGAACACAAATAACAGTCATTCAATAACATTTATTGTACACTGATAGAAATTATCGAAAGCGGTTTGAGAAAATACAGTCCAAATTTTTATCAGAAAGTAAATGAATAAATTAAATAACCTAATAACCTGTCTGTTGGTTTCTACTATTTGACACCTTTTTTCTCTATTTTGGAACTGTTGGAATTTGTTTATTCTGACAATATTTGCACGCCGAAAAAAAGCATAAAAAAATCATCAAACGTACTTATTCTGCTTCTCTCTTACTCTCTTGCCTTTGGGTACCAGCTTATCCAACTTGGTTACAGTTATCAGCATATGACTGATGAAGTGCGAGAGCGAGAGAGTGAAAATAGTAATGAGTCATATTGCTACCATGACAAGGCTTAACAACCACGATCTTGAAGAGAAATTCTTCCAAGCCCCCAATTACCATTAACGGGTCAAAACGGATATAAATAAAAAATGGGAAACTTACAATTAAATGTACTTACTAACTTACTAGATAATAAAAGATTCTTTTGTTGCTTAACTACCTGATTTGGGTGATTAAGAGCTAATATCGTCGAAATTCTTTTTGAATGAGTCAATAATCGATCATATGGTAGAATAACAATCATCAGCAATCGGCAAAATATATTTATTGGTGTGGTTTATAAAAAAGGAAAATTTAAGTTATAAACATTATTGTTTTCTCTCGCTTTCGCTCTTTTTTTCTTTTTGAGAATTGTGAGAAGCTCAGCTCTGGCCTCAGCTGTTGAGCAGTCGTTCTTTAAATAGAAATTTCTCAAGACGCAATAAAAATACAAATGATGGGAGCGAGAACAAAGATCATAAGAACTGCGTCATGTGGGAAATGGTAACCTACTTTTTGAAGTAAATTGTACTTAGACCACTGTGCGACTTGACATCCGCTGAGCGTGACTTTTATGTAAAGTTGTTCAACTTTGCATGCGAGAGAAAACACTCTCTTGCACTGTTTTTATCTCTTTCTGTTGGTGGATTGCGAAAATTGAATACAAATTATTAAATGCTGTCAATCTAATCAAAGCCAAAGATGAAAAGTTTGCGGGGGAGTGAACGAGGGAGTAATTGTTTCTTGCTTTTTAACATTATGTGCTCTTCCTCACATACACACAACACACCTATGTACATACAAACATATATGTGTGTATATATGTATATTTGTAAAATACCCGAGTATTTGTGAGCTTTTATCAAGATTATTTATTTCGATTGCAACGTGGCTAGAGTTGCGGGCAACGGGAAACATACAGTTATAGTAGGCATACAGTGTGAGCAAGAGAATGAGTATAAGGGAGTGGGGGAGCAAAGGGCAGGCAAGTGCAACAACAAAAACATTGCAAACACAGACACATGCACGACGTCACTTAGTAAGTATTCAGGGGGCGTAATGTATGATAAACACAGGCACACTCAAAAAATTGCTTTATTCCTTTATTTTGTCCATATTTTTTTATTCTCCTGTTATGCTGTCAATTAATTTCAATTAGTGACTGCGTCATTTCACCCCCGCCGCTCAAGTTTCCCTTCGCCATAACCATCATACACACACACACTCTTAAAAATTCAGCCGGTGCTTAGTTACCTTTAAACAGATAATCGTATTCGTCTTCTCTTGCACCCATTTTGTTTTAGTTTTTATAAATTCACTTCTGGATCCTTGTTCCTGACGAGTTATGTGTGATGTAAAATCCAATAATCCTTGTTTCTTTATGCGTTTCACACACTTTTCTTACACTTTTTTGTGAATTGTAGTTGTATTTGTGTTTGCAAAGAAAGAGAAAAATTTGAAATCAATTTTTTTTGTGTTTAAATTGCAGTATTTAGTCCAAAATTTTTATCCAATAAGAAGGCTCCTCTCGGGCCTCAATTAATTAATAAATTGCTTTGTTTTAATTATCGTTAATTGCATTTATTTACGATTTTCTGCACCACACTCACTTAGACTTAGTCACAGTCACTCCTCTTTTTCTTCTTACCAGGGTTGCCAGCCCAACTATGTTGAATTTAATACGGTCCCACTGAATTTCACGATTTCGATAAGTCAGTGTACTCGATAACATTTTTCCCAGGGCAACCTATTAAAATACGAATTTCAATATCCGTTCGAGGCATTTAATTTAAATAGGTATATTCTGCCTATTTTTTGTTTTTAATTAAGAGATGTTTCTATATTCTTAGTATATATTTATTTTTTGTTTTGAGCTCAGACTGTTCCTACGGTAGTTATTTTTGACAGTAGTAGTAGTCCGATCCAGGCAAATTTTTATACTTTTGCCTATCTAGCGGATACACAGCTTAATTTCCAGGTTTCTTTGCATTATAAACATCTGACCAATTTTATAAAAACAGTTTATTACAAAAAACACATAAAAAAGAAAACAATACATTAAGTGAATGTGCAATTAATACTTAGCATTGGTCTTAAACTTATAATATTGCGTTCAAATAATTACTTTTTTATAGACGTAGACGTTGCAAGGCCACACCTGGATATATAAGTAATAGCCCTCCGGTAATATATGTTATCTTTGACCCGACACACCAAAATGCTATGGAACCTACTACGGGTCCCAGCGCTCTTGCCAAGGCGCCCAAAGATCGAAATATTCCCAATACTGAACCTTTTTGATTATCGTTGCCATATTTAGAAACCAAAGTGGTTAAGCAAGATACTGCAAAGGCTGTAGAAATGGCAAATAAAATCATTCCAGCATAGAGCATGCCACTGCTCTCTGCCAGGCCGACCAATACAAAGGCAGGAACAATTAGATATAGACTATAAATGGCATAACTTTTAGTCTTAGTCGCTGGCAATCGACGAACAACAGATCCTTGAAGTATAGTCATAATAATACCTAAAATGTATTTTAGTATAGATTAAGGGTTAATTTTCTCTGTGCTATATAAAATAGAATTCTAACCTGTCGTAAGAAACATTTTTGCTTGATCCATGGATGTATAACCGAATTTATGATACATTAAAAATGTCACAGTAAATTCCAAACCCGAATATAGGAATAAGTACAAAAAGTATATCATGCCCAAAGAGCGCAAAGCTTCAATGTCCTTTTTCGCTACATTTTTAATGGCAGAGAATCTAAGAAATAGTTAAATGAAATATTATTATAAAATAGTATGGGGAAATAGTATGGGGAAATCCACTTAAGCTTTGACTTGTTACTATATGGGACAAACCTTCTATCCAATTTACTTATTTTTAATCAAAATCCATGTCTAGTGATAAGACATAAAAAAATTATGTACGACGGTGAATATTGAATACTCTTATAATTAACTAAATTTGTAATATGCACAATGTACACGCAAAGCGTAGCTGTAAATTGTATGGGGAATTTAAGTAACAAGTCAAGCGAGTATTCTAGATGTGGAATGCTTTTTGTTGTATTCATAAATTAGTCACGAAATTGAAATAATTAAAATCAAACCTGAATATGGAAGAGACATTCAGCAATTGCGATGCATAGGATAGGGAAGATGAGATCTGTTTGATGCGTTTCTCCTAAAAAAAAGAGAAAGAAAATGTAAAGATTTTTGAAAGTGATTTTTAAATAATCCTTTATTCTTACCTTGGGCAAAGTTTCTTTTAAGCAAAAGACTAGTACTAGCAAATCCCCCAAAGCCAGTGCCAAAGCTAAGAGTGAAGGCAGAACAAACCATGATCCACCTGAACTTGATTTGTTTGAGTAAATGGCAAACATGGCTCCAATCATGGGACCCACAATGAATCCCAGTGAAAAAGCTATACCAACTAAAGCCATGCCGCGTCCCCTGGTCTTTTCAGTGGACACATCGGTGATAACGGACATGCAGAGGGATATGTTACCCTTGCTAATCCCACCCACAAAACGGGCCAAAACAAAAAGAGCAAAGTTGCTGGACAATGCCCAAATCAGATATGACACAGCTATTCCAGACTGAAATCAAAAATTATCGTTGTTACTGGCTAGAATATGAAATGGAAATTCCACTTACCGCACACACCAGGAGCACCGGCTTCCGGCCATAGTAATCTGAGAGGCCTCCCACAATAGGGCTGGCAAGAAATTGCAAAAAACTAAACATGGATCCAAGAAAACCGCCAAATAGCACCGAGATATAACGTTCGGGTGCTCCAACTAACTGCTGGAACCAACGTACTCGATTTGTGAGTACGGCATACAAACCGGAACTGTCATGAAGACGGTAATACTCCAAAAGTGAAGGTAGCAATGGAAGGATTATTGTAAATGCCAGCAAATCAAAGAGCAGTGATAGGAATATAATGTAGACCATGGAGTTACATTTCTCTTTCGGTTCCTTTGCATCATTGTTGTTGTTGTTGTGGCCACTACTGTTTGTTGTTAGGGACTCTGTTTCCGCCTTTGCTCCCAAAACTGTTGTGCTGTGGCGACTCCGTATGTTGGCCATTATTAAGGTTGATTTTATTGAATTGCGTGCGTGTTCAAAGCGTTGCTATTGGATCCACATACTTAAAATCACTGTCAACCAAAATCTCTTTTACTTGGTCAAAACGCAAACAAGCAACAACTGCCGCGCCAGAAGTGAAAGTTGAATTATGACTGTATGACACTTGAAATTGCAATTGCGGTACCTGCTAAAATAATTTAAATGGCAAGTTGCATATATCTTTTATGCATTTGTTTTTCTTAAATGAGATTTTGTAAAAATTTGTATTTAGAAAAAAAAAGGTAAGTAAGTAATCTTGCAGCACCCTATATGCTTGAAATGCAACAAGTGTGGTTCACCGTTCTCATTGTTATCGGTATTTTCATAATCGATAAATTAATAATTTACCAATACGGAACAAAGGGGATCGAAACGCAAAACAAATTAGATTCTTGTTCGGTGTTTTTAAGTAGAAAATTATAAAACAAATAAAAAAACAAGCGACTACGGACTTTAACCATGTCAAAGGTGACAGTACAGGATATAGAAGCCGTAGATGACTACTGGGGACCAACTTTTCGCTCAATACTTGAAGGTGAGATCCATTAGTGAGTTTTTTTTGTTTACGCCCCTAAACATCGGAATCCTTTGAAGGCAACAACACGAAGGTCATTGGAGAGCAATTGGAACAGCGTATTCGTAGTCATGACAAGGAAATCGAACGAATCTGCAATCTATATTATCAGGGATTTATAGATTCCATCCAAGAGTTATTGCAAGTGCGAACCCAGGCCAAGCAATTGCACGATGAGGTGCACTCCCTGGACTCTTCGTTAAGGCAGATGAGTTCGACTGTAATACAGCAGGGCAACGATTTGGTTCGAGCACGACAAATTGAATCTAACTTGGCTAAAGCAATTGAGGCTTTAAAATCCTGTTTACCCGCTCTGGAGTGTTACATGAAATTCACTCAACAAGCCAAGAATAAGCATTACTATCAAGCCTTGCGTACTTTGGAAACATTGGAGGCGGAGCATCTGTCACGATTGAAGCAAAACAATTATCGTTTTGCGACTCAAATGCAGATACAAATACCCATTATTAAGGAGAACATACGGCGATCAGCTGCATCGGATTTCCGAGAGTTTCTCGAGAATATTAGAAAATTCTCGCCACGAATTGGCGAGGTGGCTATTACCCATACAAAGCAAATGCAGAAACGTGACATAAATGCCATTATCCAGGAATATGTACAACAGAAAGCCGGTGGTGGCGGTGATGAAGATGGCGGTAATGTAAGTGCCCAGGATTTATTGGATTTCTCGCCCATCTATCGTTGTCTGCATATATACATGGTTTTGGGCCAAAGGGAATACTTCGAAAAGGACTATCGCCAACAGCGGCGAGACCAGGCCAAATTGGTATTGCAACCACCACCAAATATGCATGATAATCTAGAAGCATATAAGGTTTATATATGTGCCATTGTGGGTTTCTTTGTGGTGGAAGATCATGTAAAGAACACAGCCGGAGATGTGGTCAATAATAGCTATCTTGAGGATCTCTGGTCGACATCGTTAACAAAGTTTGTTAATGAAATTAGCATGAGTTCTTCTTCCTGCACGGATCCCAATATCTTGTTGAGAATTAAAAATCTCATAATGTTGTCTATAAATACATTCAAATGCTATGGCTATACGGTTAACATACTCTGGGAGTTACTCCACAATATGAGGGATCATTACAATGAAGTAAGTTTTTAGAATATCCTAAATATATTGACATGATATCATCATATCTTCTTCTACAGGTTCTTCTACAGCGTTGGGTTCATGTGTTCCGCGACATTCTGGACAAAGAACAATTCCTGCCCATGATTGTCGAAAATTCTGAGGAATATGAAAGTATTATTGAACGATTCCCCTTTCACTCCGAGCAGTTAGAAACGGCTCCATTTCCGAAAAAGTTTCCCTTTTCACGCATGGTACCAGAAGTCTATCACCAAGCCAAGGAGTTTATGTATGCCTGCATGAAATTCGCTGAAGAGCTTACCCTATCACCGAATGAAGTGGCCGCCATGGTTCGTAAGGCAGCCAATCTTTTGCTTACACGCAGCTTTAGCGGCTGTCTTTCAGTAGTATTCCGTCAGCCGAGCATCACGCTCACTCAGCTTATTCAAATAATCATTGATACCCAATATCTGGATAAGGCTGGACCCTTTCTGGATGAGTTTGTTTGTCATATGACGAATACAGAGCGCAACATTTCCCAAACTCAGTCAGCAACAATGTTTCATGTGGCACGCCAAGATGCCGAAAAGCAAGTCGGTGTACGCATCTGTTCCAAGATAGATGAGTTCTTTGAATTGAGTGCCTACGATTGGTTACTTGTGGAACCGCCGGGCATAGCATCTGCGTTTATTACCGACATGATTTCGTATCTAAAGAGCACATTTGATAATTTCTCCTTTAAGTTGCCACACATTGCCCAAGCGGCATGTCGTCGGACTTGCGAGCATATTGCCGAAAAAATTTATTGCATTATGTTTGATGAAGATGTTAAGCAAATTTCAACTGGAGCACTAACTCAAATCAATTTGGATCTAATGCAATGTGAATTTTTTGCTGCATCCGAACCAGTACCAGGGCTAAAAGAGGGTGAATTAAGTAAATATTTTCTACGAAATCGACAATTACTCGACTTACTTATCTTGGAGGAGTGGAGCACATATTTCCATGACTATGGCAAGCAAGAGAATCGCTATCAACTGGTGCAACCGCAAACAATTATTGTGATATTGGAAAAAATAAGAGAGGCGGATAAAAAACCAATATTTTCTCTTGTACGTAAAAATGATAAGAAAAAACTATTGGAAACTGTGCTAAAGCAATTAAAACATATAGCCGAAAGACAAAATTGAAATGATTCAATAGACAATAGAGTTGCATATAGGAGAATACATATGGAAGACAATATTCTTCTATCCCGCTAATGTTTTGAATTTGTTTGCGACAGATTAATAACTATATTGGCCTATATATACTATTTATAGATTCAAATTATAATTTAGGCCAATTGAATTTAAGCGCTTTCACAGAATTTAACTTGAATTTGTTTTTATAAAAGACAAATTTGCTTGTAATTTGATTTGTAAAATTTATATTTTGGAATTTAGATTTTATGTACATATAAATGAAAAAGAACACAAAAGCAAATAAAAATCGCAATTAAGTTTACGTGTCGTCGTTTAAACGGAAAGGCGCAAACGAAAGAGAAAAAACTGCTAATAACAAATTGTATATTATGATTATTATTATATGTATATGCATGTATCAGTATGTCTGTATGTGTAGGTAATATTATTATTATTATTAAATATTCCACGAGAAAATTGTGTATGCAGTAAAACTAATTTCTATTATTTTACGTATATGAATTGTAGCATTTGCTTTCGTCAACTCAATTTCGTCTCCAGATGTTTTGGCGCATCGGCATATGTGAACTTTAAGCGAAATGCTTCAGCGAGTAGCACATTAATTTGTCTATCGGACCAGTTATGGGTTGGCAGATTTTGTAGCAGCAACATGAGACCCTGTACAACAATTGTGTATTGTGTTAATAAATGTGGGAAAGCTTTTTCTTGTTCTTCGCTTACTTGGAAATCATTTTGTTGCATTAGCTGCTCCTTCCAGTGCAGCAGGAATGCAGCACAAACATATAAATGAAACAAAGCAAAGCCATCCGACTCAGCCAGATATGTGTCCCACAGACGTATCGTACAATGCAAGGGCAGTTCGCGTGTCAGTAAATTGTTCATCCACCGGAATGAGAATTGCAAATAGTCAACTCCATGCGACTGCAGATGACGATGCAGATTGACTACAAATAAAAAAAAAACAACATTTTTTTAGAGAGGGGGAAAGATATTCTCTGGAGTCTAAGTACCGTCTATACGTTGTATAAGATCCTTGAGTTGGTTCACCTTCTCCTGTATGCCCAATTGAGCAAATATATAATTATCCTGAATGCAGTCTAGAAATTTAGATAGACACCAAAACGAATCAGCTTCGATAATGTTGCGTGTTTGTTCCGGCAATGTGGCCATATCGTATTTCTCCAAATCTGTATCAGGTGACAGAGCTTCTTGGAGGAATACAATAAAAAAAGGCGTAACCAAATCGTTAATGCCCTGTACATAGCCCGAGGCTGGATGTCTGATGGCCCAAATGAAAAGAACACGTTCAAACATCTCTTGTACGAGCTGCTGCTGGAAGAGTGGAATTTGTGGATTCATCCGTGGTACATCGATATGTATCTGACGATAGGTATCCTGCTGTGTCTCATCCTGACTATCAACCTTAAAATAGTTTAGTCTCAGGTCTTGATAACCTTGACGTTTGCTTTCCAACACAGCATTTCGTCGTTCCCCACAGGGCGGTAGATATTTGGATAACAAACGCCAACAGACGGCTCGCATCTACAAAGAAAAAGGGTACTTAAGAATTTTTAAGAGATCGATTGCATTATACTTACCTTGCGAGGAACACCCGACCAACTAAGCTTCTTTAGCGCTACCAAATCCAATTGTGGAGAATTGAGTAACAGTTGGAACTTTTCGATTTTGGTCTCATATTCGCTATCTTGGCAGTTGGAGCTTATCTTCTGTAGCTGCGGCCGTCCCGGATAGTTTCTCAGGCGAAGTCTAATGATATATAAATTGTAAAATATTTTGTTTTGGGAAATACAGTTTTTACAATATCACTCACAAAAGCATGTGTAAGACTAGCAATAAGTAAAATTGTTTTATGAATAAATAAAATTATAATTAAGCAGGCATATTTAACGTTTTCGCTCTGTTGCTACAAATGCATTTATTGTTTGCACAATTGTGGAACCTGCCCCCGTTTTTTGTTGTTTTTTGTATGAATTTCTTGTTCACCTGTTTTCATTGTTATCTGGCAGCGATCGGCGGCGTTCTTCCTTATTGTTGTCTTCCGTAGATTGTTGCCGAATACTTGGCGCCAGGTCAGCTGAACTTTTACCATTACCATCAGGATTGTTTGTGACGTGGTTTGGATTGCTGCGAGAATGCGTTTCGATGACATTGAGGGCAACTGTTTGTGACACTTGACGTGAAATTCGAGTAGCTTCGGCTGCGTGTTTAGATGAATTAAATAAAATAAAAATAACTGTTATGCATCGGCTTACCACCCCCAACACCACCATTACCGCCGGCCCCACTTGAAGCCGCCTCCTCCTCTGTGCTACGTCCTATGATGCAGAATTCATCATCGCCCGTATCCCATGCATCGCTCACCGACTGTTGGTAGTCACGAAATGTCGAGACCATAGCGCCACCGCTGCCCCCGACAACCGCTCCCGGTCCACCAACTTTGTCTAGATTTGGATTGCGTTTGGGACTTTGTGATATAAATCCGGGCACAATTCTTCCGCTATTCTTCCAAAATGTTGAATTTCCTCCAGCTCCAATGGTCCGTGTGCCTGTCAATATTTCGGTGGCTGTTGTTGCTGACGCTGTTTGTTGTTTTATTAGATCCTGTTCTACATTATTATCCATTATATTATTCCCCGATTAGGTCAGTCGCGTCATTATAATCTCTGGAATATGGCCACACTTAACACTGGTGTGACCAGCCGCCAGTGTAATCCGGTCACCCTATTTTTTTATAATGTGACCCTAACAATCACAACAAGTGTTTTTTTCTGCCCGTGATAAGAAAACGAATTTCATTGTTTCTTAATAATATTTCGCGCTCTGCAAACTATGCAGCTCTGGAGAATAAGAATTTATTGAATTTTTAACTGAAAACAATTTCAACAAAATGCAAAAACAAGAGGAGATTCTAACACGGCTCAAGAAAATATTTGAGATATTTTTGCACGATAATTTTACAACAACTAATAATGTTTACTTTGAGAAGCTTATAACGCACTTACAGGCCGAGGGTAAGTTGTTTTTCATGAGAGAGGGGGGAAAAGGAAATATTTAACAATCTTCTTTTTATGCTTTTACCTGGACAGATAATGCATTTGTGTTGCATGCTCCATTTGTTATCGAATGGGTTGATAGATGCATAACTCTCGTGACCGAGGATATGAACAAAGTGCATCCAAAGGTAATATCCTTTATGCTTAATCTAACTAGCTTTCAAGCGGGAAATGAATGGATGTTAATAAAACTTCGTGAATTGGATGTTATGCACCGGTGAGAATAATTAAATGATATATGAAATGAGTAATGCTATTTCTTATTTTCTCTATAGAGTTGTGGCCTTCCTGCAATCAAATGAACGACAATACTTTAATCCGTCAATTAAGCTGGGTGGCATTAGAGTGATGAAAGCCGTGTCCAACTACAGCATGGGTTTGGCATTTCTACGCATGCAACGTGCTTGGACTTTGCTCATCCAATACTCAAACAATGACCACACTCTGTATGTGGTGCGAGAGGCACGCAAATTGCTCTACGAGATGTTGTATAAATTCTGCGATAAATTCCACGATCAAGCTGTCACTCTGGAAATTTTAAGTGAAATAATGAAACCGATTCACGACAATCTATATGAGAGTGCAGATAATATGGAACGCATACATATTAGTGTCGATGACCACGATGTATTGCATAAGATCTCATCAACATTAGATTTACTCACCTATATCCTGCAACAAAGTCTTGTCCTTGAGCATCGTACAAATTTGATTGCCCTGCTCAAGGAGCATCACAATATAGATTTCACTCTATGGAAATTGTCTGATATGACACACAATACGTATTTTATGGAAAAGATTCTTACATCCCTGAGTAGTTATTATTTTGCTTCTTTGGTGCATGAGAAACTCCTAAATCCGGATGCAATAGAGCCAGTGGAACAATTTACTGAATTCGGTTCATCTCTGTTCAATGTCATGAAATTCTGCATTAATCGCATGGATGGTTTGAATTTTGTGAAAATGGCTGAGATCAATCATTTGCTCTGGAAGAAATTAGGAACTAGGGCACCCAAAGAAGTAATGATTGAAAACGAGCGAGTGTCTATTGAGAATCAATTGATATGCCTTCATATGTTGCCGCTGCTCTTCTCTATGAAATTTGCAAGGATTTTGGGTGAAGAATCTAAAGCAGATCTGTTTGATACCTACATTATGAAACTATTGGAAATGTCCTGCGAACAGACATTACGAGTGTGCTACAACATGCGGGATGCCTTTTTCACGCCAGATGGAGCATTGAATAGCCATATTTCGCCAGATTTGGCCAACAAGTGTATACATAGCATACTATCACTGAAGCATGTCTTAGATCGAGAGCAGGCGGTAACAGTGTGTCAAAGTTTACTATATGTATTACGTGAAGTTGTTGCATTAACGTCAACCAATCGCATGGAATCCGATGATTGTCACAGTGTGAGCAGTACAAGCAGCTCATACCTGGACATGTATCCGCGAGGAACTGAACTTGTTATTTCGGATCCCAAAGTTTTGCATTCCGTAATGGTGGGACTACGCACACTTATCGAGCACTTCAAGATTACTTGGAAGGAATCGGTAGAGACCATTGGCTTAGTCAATTGTCTGGCTTTTGTCTTGGAGAACACTAATATGGATGCCCGGTGTACGGTTCAAGCACTCAAGTTGGTTCAGTTGGCTGTGGAACATTTTTTGTCACCAAATATGGCTTTACTTGTGGATAATCTTCAAGGTTCTGCATTGGTTTGCTTGGGACCAATTATAGTTAAGCGAATGCATGATACTACCTGGGAAGTCCGTGATACTACTCTGGAACTGACCACATCAATAGCTAGCATCTCGCGAAGCAGTAAGTTTTTTAATTTTCTGTAAGCAATTTATTTGATTATACAATAATCAAAACAAATTTCAGAATTTCCTGCATTTCAACAATTTCTCATTGACTCTAAGATACCCCCAATTGTTTATGAAATGGCAAAGAATGATTCAGAGTCTTATGTACGGGCTTCGGCTTTTAAGTGTCTTGCCAAAATGGTATCTATCAATGCACTGTGGGAGCATGGTCTAAGTCAGATGGATATGGTGGTAGGATTACCATGCGTTCGATTTAAATATATATATTAAAACTTCTCTTTACTTTCTCTAGGACCATCTATTATACGTTTTGTATCAAGAGAATGATGATATTGTTCGTACCGAAGCCATTGTTACCCTGACTATGATCTATGAGCATCGCAAAATTCCACCAAAGTACAAAAACACTTTGTTCTCCACCCTCAACTTTTGTGTCGTCGGTGACCATCATTGGGAGGTGAAGATAAATGCTTTAAGATTCTGGAAAATGGAGTTTCAGCGACAATTTGAAAATCAAGGAATGATTGATGGTGTGTTTCCCACCGTAACATTCTCGAAGGAGCACAAAAAGATTGTCACTCTCACTGAGAAAGAAATTCGACTGCGCATAGCAAAGATTTTCACGGAAGTACAACAATATGGCTATTGGGGCATTGTGCTTAAATGTCTCAGAGAGGAATATGCCATGGAGGTCTTAAATGTTGTGGTAGTTGGCGTAAGAGCATTTAATCAAAAGATGAAAAAATACGAGGGTCTATTGAATGAGATTCTTCTAAGATCCCCACAGCCTTCAAATGATACCGATACCTCATTTAGCTTTAACAATGAAACGTCGTCAAGTAGCCAAGAGGCTTCATCAATGCATAGCACGCCTACACCCATTAATACTGATCAAGCGGATGAGGTTATAGAAACAATTCTCAATTCGCAAGATGTTCAACTTCTTGAAAAAGCCTTTGAAACTCAAATGCATATAAATGAAAATGAGACTCCTGCCGAAAAGCGTCACATCGATGAATTTTATTACAAGCAATTCGCTCTTCCTACCAGCGAATGGATGGCGGAAGTAAAGAAAATTGATTTGGATCAACTTCTTAAGAACCAGGAGGAATGGGCTGAGTGCAAGGAGAACTTTGTATCGCTGCTGGATGATATTTTGATAGCAATCAAGCGTGATGATGAAAACCTGATTTCAGATTGTTATTGAATTTAATTAATTGTGTTATTCCAAAAAGAAAGATAAAGGTATAATTATAAGATCGAATTCGGATTTCAAATTCAAATGCAGAACTGCAAGGCTTAGTAAAAACTTATGACTTGCTGTCTAGAATTGTAAGAGCAAAATGAGTCAATAAAAAATAGAAACTATTTTTGATAATTTTAAAAGGAAATAATAAGTTTCAAACTTATTTTCGACTATTTCCGAATTGAGAACAAGCGGAATGAAAACTCAACATTAATCACAATAACCGCGAAATTAACGATTCTTTTTACCAAACATACATATATCCGTTATAAATTGGATTTTAAATTTTATCAATTTTTGTAACACTAATATTGGGAGAAAAAAATCTTGAAAATACCAGAAAACAAAATATACAAAAAGAAAACACATTTTCAGGAAACATTTCCAACACTTAAATATGCGTACAACTCAAACCTGGTTCGAATGAACTGCAATTCTTCAAAGAGAGTGCATATTTTAAGAGAGCGATCTTTTCCGTCAGCTGCTCCACTTACTCTGGCCACTTCAATAGAGGTTGCCAGGAATCCTTTTTCATGCGTTTGAAGATAAATTGTCCAGCTTGTCGGTCTTTAATTCTCCATCGGTTTGCTCTGTCTCCTACTAAGAGTTTTGTACTCAAGCATTTTAAGAGAGCGTCAAGTAAACCTGGTGAATCCAACTCGAACACGCCCGAACATGTTGCCAGCCAGTCACTGTTGTTTTTGGTTTTAACATGCGCGGTCGTGTGTCGGTCGCTGATTAAAAAAAATTTAATATTTTGCGCAAAAATAAGTTAAACAAATTGATAATAATCATAAGTTTGAAACCGAGTTAAAGTTGACCGCACACAGCCAACAGTAAACAACTAATAATTGTGAATACGCGGTTGGGTTAGATGGAGAGATAAGAATTTGTCGGCGACGCGTTCGAATTATTTTTGTTAATTTGTTTAACTTGAAATTCATGTGCAACAATATTGGATAAATAGTTGAAATAAATATGAAAAGTGCCAATGTCTTTAAATAAATGAAAACCAAATCGTAAATATGGCCTGTTATAAATGTGAAAGTGCAACAACAACAACAATTGCACGCATATGAGCAGGCTAGGCGAAGCAGCAGGGGCAAGAAAAAGGAGTGCGAGTGCGAGTGTGTGTATGTGTACAAAAAACGAAGAAGAAAAATCAATTCAATTAAAATTTGTAACGAAAAAAAAATTAGGCAAAGAAAATTTGCAGCGAAATTTAAGTGAAAGATATACACATACATATATACGCGGATACGGGAGGCAGGCGGCGGCAGCAAGAGAAAACACACAAACGCCTCCCCACCCTCTTAGCCCAGCACCCCAAAACAGCGCTAGCCAAGTGTAATAAAGAGGAAAGAAGAAAATGAGTTCAAGTTGTGAAAGGTGTGTGCCGTTACAGCAACAGCAATAGCAGCAACAACAACAAAAACAAGCACTAACAAAATGTTGAAATATTTTGTGAACACAAATTGTTTAAGCAACGCAGCAGCAACAACAACAACAAAATAGACTTTCTTGAATGCAAAAAAAATTAAAGAAGGAAAAACCTCAATGCAATGAGTGGGAGGGAGGGGGTTTAAGAGAGAGAGAGAGCGAGAAGGAGTCACCGCCGCCTTTGACAGCTGCGTGTTGAGGGAGAGTCTGGCCGTTTGTGTGTGAATGTGTTTGTGCGTCTGTGTCCATGCGTGTGCGTGAAGCACTCTCATGCATTTTGGCTGTGGCATTTTAGTTTGGCAACAAAAAAATTTATGCATTTTTAGTTGTGTTTTGTTTTCAAGCTAATAAAATCGATTTTTCTTGCAAGGCGCGGCAACAAGCATTTGCCTGCCAAAGGAGCGCCAGAGAAAGAGCGAGAAACACCCTCTTCTATGGCTGACTAACTCTCTTTTACTCTGTTTCTCTCTTGCTCTGTGTGCGTGTGTGTGACTGTGAGTGTGTTAAGGATTGCAATTTTCAAATAAGGAAAAACCGGAAAATATTTGGTGACGAGCCCCAAAAAATAACTCCTCTCTATCTTTCACTCGCTCTTACTTCATCTCATTTAAAAGAGAGAACCAAGCTTACGCACTAAGCAGGAGGCAAATTTGTTTAAGATTTGCTAAGATTTTGAATTGAATGAATGAAATGAAATATTGAATGGAGCTTATGGTTCCGGTTGTTGTTGTTGCTCGTGCTGCTGTATTTACACATGTATGCATGTATGTATGTGTGAGAGACAGCGGCGGTTATAGCATTCCTGAAATGCTTCTTCTTGTTGGTTTACGGGTTGCTGTTGCTCTGTATTTATTTTTTTTTTTAAATTTAGAAACAATCTCACAGTTTTATGTCTTATTTATGTGTATTCTCTTTGCTCTCTATCTTACTCTATTTACCAACTATATTTGCCTTTTTGCTCTTATTTATACTTGATTTTCATTTTCCATATTACAGAATAGAATGGGTAGAAATTATCGAACCACGCACCAAGGAGCATATGTATGCCAATTTAACAACTGGCGAATGCGTTTGGGATCCACCAGAAGTAAGTTCTAAATGAATTAATTGTAAAGTCAACAACTAATATTCATCGATTACCTTAAAAATGTACATATGTATATACATACATATATACCCTTCATATACTTTCAATGGGTACAAAAACTATAAAAACAATTTAAAATAGGTCAATGACCCTAGTAGAGTTTTTCTTACATTTCTATGTTAAATGAAATCATTTGTTTTCCTTGGTAAATTGGTCGTTTTAATTAATTCTGGGTCACTTGCTTATATTTCGCGCAATTTTTTATTTCATTTGGCTTGCAAATTTATAGTTTATAGTGTTTTTCTTCTATGCACTCTAAATATGACCCACATCGTCAAGTGGCGTAACCATGAAGGTCAATCATATTAAAATATATATATATGTTCGTATCATGAATTAGAATTTACAATTATTTCAAAAGAATGTATATATAAGTATGTACATATGTACATATATAAGATCAACTTTGGATGGAAATTATAAATTAAAAATTAAAAAATTAAAAATTAAAAAAAATGCAAATTATTATTAATGAAATGAAAATTAGTAAAATTTGTGATCTTTTTGTTGCAAAAGTTTTCCTATGTAGAAGTTTAATGGTGAATTTTTCTCTAGAGTTTTAACACAATCTCCAAGCTCATAGAAAATGGCCCATCATTAAAAGAAAAGAAGATTGTTTGTAGAAGAAGAATATAAACATTATTTAAATTGCATGAAATGTTTACTCTTAGCGGCAGCCTGTAAATGCGGCATTCTATCAAAAAAGTAAAAAAAAAGCAAGAGGTGTTGCGGGCTAATAACTTCAGTCTCCCCTGCCAAATGCAAAAAAAAAAAAAAAGGAAAAAGGCAAACACACACAGACTGAGAGACCAGTTTATCCCTTTGCAGACGGAAGTAGTGAAAATTTCATTGATTTTATGACTGGCCTCGTTTCTGTACATGTGTGTGTGTGTGTCTGTGTGAGTGTGTCCTGCGTCCTTAATGAAAAGGTTTGCATGCACAAAGTAAATTGCAGTCTCTGGATGCTTATGGCCTGACTTCCCTTCTTCGGTATGCGCCATCCATCGTCCATTTCAAGTCAGGATTTATATTGCTGCATTCAATATATCTCTCTCTCTCTGTGTGTGTGTGTGTGTGTGTGTATGTGCAATATCCTCTTCACTCTCACTCTTATTTGAGTCATGCGACCATGTGGCATGTGCCATGTGCTGCAGCTTACGAAACGAAGGCAAAAAGAAAGACAAAGAAAAAGAAGAAAACAAAAAAACCACAAGAAAAACCCCACAACATATTGAAATTCTCCACTTGGCCATTCCCCTGATGAATCCTGAATCAATTTTATAATAATAACTCATAATTCATTATGTAATAAATAAGGTGTCTTCAACAAACCATTGAAAAAAAAGGAAAGTTAAAAAAATGTATAATGAAATTAAAAAAAAAGAAGCTTAATGGAGAAGAATGGGCTAATATACGAGTATAAAGAATATTTTCATATTTATTTAAACTATTTAATTTTATTGGGTTGAGACTTTTGTGGTATTTAGCATGTAAGGAATTGAAAAAAATTATACCTACCTATTACGGTCTATATAAAGGTTAATTTATTCCCTATTGTGATTTTAGACTTTGTGCAAATATTTCGATTTACTTGAAATAAATATTATTTACTTTTGAATTAAAATGATGCTGGTATTGTAGAATATTGCAAAAAAAGTGACAGAATTTGATAAAAAAAAAGGCAACAAATCAAAAAACAAACTTACTTTATTTTTCCTTTTGAATATATGTATGTACATAAGTCGAACGGTGGACGAAAATGGGTTAACAGAATCGTCACTAAATTTGAGGTAAATTAAAAGAGATGCGACTAATTATTAGTAAGTGAGAATTAGAAGTAAACCTATCTTGGGTTTAAAAAACTCTTGAAAAAAGGCACAAGAAAATGTGAGATAAATAAAGTGTCCTTTTACTTTTCTTTCTTGCTGTGTTGATCGCCCTAAATATTTAGTTTTCTGCTTGCAATTGTTGTTTCTCCCTCCTCTGCTTTAAATTGTTGTTTCTCCCTCCTCTGCTTTAGCTGACTGCTTCTTTTTGGTCTCCTTTGGTGAATCCTTTCAGCTGCACGCAATATAATCCATACAATTTATGCAGTGCAGCGTGCAACAAGAAACTAACCAACCAACCAACCAACCAACCACCCACCCACACACTCAATCCCACCCTCATATCGCTTTTACCCTCGCTCTCTTCGTTTCCCTGTCTTAAAATTAGCAACTCTTCTTTTTGTTGTTGTTGTCGGTTTTTTGTTTTAATGACGTTGCCCCGTTGCTCATTTTGGTGTCATCCAGCCCAGCCAAGCCTGGGCAAGCCAAGCCAAGCCAGCGGCGGTGGCGACAACAACTTGTGTTCCATTGTATGTACGTGATTTGAAATTTATTCACAGAGTTGGGACACTGTTTTTTCTACTCTTTTTCTTAACGCCCTCCGCCTCTCACCCTCTTATGCACCATTGTGCCATTTGCCATCCATGCTTTGTCATACTTTTTGCTTCTTTTATTTTGTGCTTTTTGCTCATTTGCCTTTGTAAAACTTCCGGTTAATATGTGAAAGACGTAGGAAACGAAAACGAAACGATAAAGAAAGAAGAGGCGACCCCCAGAAGAAAAGTTACAAAACACGCATACAAGGGCGGTTAAGGGAGTTGGGCGAAGAGAAGAGAGAGAGAGAAAGGGAGGAAGGTGTAGAAGAGAGTTTCAGGGAAAAGCGATAGTATTCCCTTATGTCCGCCGGCGTCATCAAATTCCCTCAAATGCCAAGTAACCATCAGGAAGAGGCTCACCCAAAAGGCCGCATACCTATGTGCTGCCCTCTCTCTGCCTCTGTGTGTGTGTTTGTGTATACGTTTACCTTTATGCTACGCAATCGTCAAAAAATTTCAAATTGTTTTCGTCATATAGCATTTTGGTGGCTTTTGCTTGATGATGATCGCCCATTACCATGTTTGGGCCTGTAAGGTTTGGCTTTGGTTTGTTGGTCGCTTACGTTACTTCCTGTTTTTAGTAGCAAAATGTGTGCTTTTAGGTTACACCAACCGACGACAGGGGCTTCGATTTCTTGGACTTCATTTGTGGGCAATTACAAAGGCAATTAAATACACATAAAAACTATTGTTAAGTGTTTTGATTCAAAAACTTTTCAAATTTCATCGAACGTTACACAAAGCTAAGACCCATAAACCAGCTAAAAATGGTTAAGTATACAATAAACTTAAACGAAACCTATTTTCGTTCAAAGAAATATATGTATATAGAAAAGAATATTTATCTAGTGATGTAATTGACAAAGGGACAGAAAAAGACAAAAACAAGTAGAAGGATCTTTGTGTATCAAGGAATTGATTGAATTGAAATCTTATAGAGGGGAAAAAATGTGATAAAACTGCAACAAATAAGCAGAGAAAATGAAATGGAAAAACATATTGTCTTAAAGAAAGTTTACAAAGCGAATCATGAATTAGGGACCAGTGGGGGATTCTTTCCTTTACTTAAAAGGATGGGAAATCATTTTTGGATTTCGCTGGATTTTAAAGGTAAATTGTGTGTTTTGTTTTGAGAGAAAATTGAATGAAATTTCTGAGGATTTGCCAGTGATGGGAACAAACAACTTTATACATCCCCTTAAGATACCCCAAAAACGAAATAAGATCTCCTACTCTTGAATATGTTAACACATAATTGTGATAAGCGATTTCTTTATGATGCAATTGACTTCTTTTTTGCCCTTCTTGGAGTGGTCTGAGCATAAGTTGAAGTAATTCTTTATGTACTTTCATATTTGTGAGTCTTTTATAAAGCAATAATTCAACCATTTGATATTGTCAATATTTTTCATTTTGATGAACGCGCTGGAATACACAACAAACAACATTGTTTCCCTTTCAATTTCATTGAGTGGTTGAGATAGTCTGATCGTCAATATTCAGAAAGCAAATAGAATAGATTTTTTTTTATTTACATATAAACAACATGTCAATATAGACTTTAAAATACTCTCATTTAAATTTCCATATCTATAATTCCAAAAAAAAAAAAGGTAATACATTTTTTTGTGGCCACATTTTTAGGCCTAATATATTACATATGTACATTGATGACTAGTGGGGTTCAATCCGGGCACTATACTTAAAGAAATCTTCATTACCAACAGAAAATATATACATACTTTTCTCTATAGAGTACATTTTAATTCCTTGGTGGCCATATTTCATTGATATTTTTATTGAATTTTTGTTTTTATTTATTTGCAACATCTGTAAATGTGTCATAGAATTTTGTTTTTAGATTTTTGCGAATGATTCAATTTATTTGTTTTTTCCCACTCCTTCCTCTATACCTCCATATCTTAATATGTACATATATGTGTATTCTGTTATCGCTTTTAATTTTCGGTGAGAATTTCAATTTTTTTTGTATTTTAGGTGCTCTCTGTTCTTTAATGTTGATGATGACCTAATTTATAGCCACAAAAGCAACAATTAAAACGAAGAATAAGAAAAAAGCAACACAAAACAAAAATATTTCTGAACGGGAATAATTTCTTCCATTGTTGCTGTTTTTTATAATTTTTTGTCTATAGCTATTTATAAATTTTGTTTGTCAATGATTCACCAATGGCCAAATGGAGGAATGGTCCATAACTGACCTCGTACAATAAATGATTTAAAAGAGGAGAGGAATGAGAAGAGCCAAAGTTAAACTAAAAGGGACTTCGACTTTTGAATTCTGCTGCTGCTGCTGATTAGAGAGAAACATTGAGCCAGCCATTGAGAGTTGATTTCTCCTCTCCTCGACCCATATTCTCTGCTGATTAAAAACTGAACGCTAAATTGTTATTCAGTTAAGCTCCAAGACCCAAGACAAATTAAAATCATGTGCTGGAGAATATAATTAATGTCTATATAATGAAATAGAGACCATTCAATTATAAATAACCTTACAAATGGCGGGCTTAAACGAGGAAATCTATTTGAAAGTGATTCAAATTGCTCACTAAATTAACGACTTGATTCCAAAATGCGTCGATAAATATTCGTCAGTTATTACGAAATCTTTTTTAAGTCTACTAAGCCATTTAATTTCATTGTAATTGGGGCTTTTAAATTGAAACTAAATAATTTACTTATTAACAATTGTTAAAACTATTTTCAATACTTTTTTGAGTTGGCTTAAAAAAAATATTGATAGTTATGTCTTACTTAAGGGCAAAGCTGCTAACAAAAAAAAGTCTGCACAAACTAATCCGATCTAAGTACAACAGTTAAATAATTAAGGTTTCATGAGATTTCAAGAGTTCAAGTGCATTTCAAATGCTTCTTGGTGGCTTTTGATAGTTATTTAACTGAAACTAGTCGACAATCTTACTCATAGTCATAAAAGATGACTGAAATTAAGTAAATCACACTCATCATCTACCGCTTCCAAAGAGAACGAATCGTCAGTATCTTCTCTCATCGACTTTTGTTAGTCTTATACATATGTAATAAACTTTTAAAAAATATTGCAAATATGTATGTACTAAAAATTATTTTTGACATCTTTAATCCCCGCAAAAGAAAAGAGCAAAAAATATGAGTTCATCATAATCTTATGATGCTGTCCGCTGAGTGTGAGTATTCTTTTTGGGTTTTTTTTTGCTTGAGTGATCTAATTTATGGGTTTCCATAGAATGGAGAAAATACGTTTCTCCCATCAAATTCAATAAGAGATAAATATGTAGGCTGTTGTCTCGCACTCTCGCTCTGTGTTCTGGTTTTTCTTTTGGATGATGATGATGAGATTGTTGTTGTATTTCCATAATTACAAAAAAATATTTGGAATATCTCGTACAAGGCCATAAATGAGGACGGTCGACGTAGAGAGAGAGAAAAAAAAATTGAGTCGAGTTGTGTGATAGAACCACTTAGTGGGAGGGATGGCTCTCCGACTGACTGACTGTCTAACTGTCAGTTGAAAGTGCTGCAAGGCAACCATAGTAATAGCCTTGCCCCCCATTCCCATACGTCTCTGGTTGCGCCCACAAATTATGCAACATGCGAGGCGATGCGCTATAAAAGCTTGAAATGGAAATGGGGAAAATGTAAACCAGAAATGAAAAGGCAGCCAAGCTGAAAGCTTTCATTTGCAATTGGAAACTGGCCTGCTCTGCCCTGGCCTGGCCTGGTTGGGCATTGTTTTTGTTGTTGTTGTCGTTATCAGCCGCAACAAAAGCAACAAACAGCTGTTATAATGTCGCAGATTAAGACTCATGGGCATGGGCATGGGTCAGGGCCTATGAAATACATACAAATATATTCTCCCTTTCTGTGGCTTGCTTTTGCTGGGCAGCAATTCAGACAAAAGTTCAAGGTCACCAAGTGCTGCACTTTGTGCAGAAAATAACCCAGCTTTAGCCATGAGCAAAACAAGGACAGACTCTCGAAGATAAAATGAGACAGATGCATCTAGGCACACGCGCCACCATCTCTCTCTCTCTCTCTCTCTCTTATTCTTTTGTTGGGTGAGAAGAAGAAGGTCATAGGGCGGGGATTTGTGTGAAGGGGGCCAACATCCCACCTTTCTGTCTTTCCACCTACTTGTTTGTCAAGCATTTGTTGTACTTGAAAAAAAAGCAAACAAACACCGCCCTCAAGCACAGAATCAGTTTATAAATATATATAAATAAACGTACTTTTATTCTTGCTGATTAAAGCAAAATTCAAAAAACAATTGTCTTGAATTATCTCCACTGTTTTTGTTCTTCTTCTTTCTGTATATCCTCAGATCTCTGATATCAAGAAGTTCTGTTGAAAAACGATGTGTGATGGGAAAACGTGCCAAAATCTTTTCATCTTGATATTTGAGATCAAACACATTTTTTATCTTATTGAATTAGCAGGCAAAATGCAGGCATTAGAGGCGCCTCAACAAAAAAATAAAAAAAAAAACTATCACATAATATGTGCATAGAATATTAGGTTATTAAAATGAATAAAATAAAATATAATATTTTTTTATTATATTACAATGAAAGTATTAAAATAACTGTTATTTGTGGTCATTGATAACAAACCATAAATAGAATCTAAAAAAAAATTGTTTAATTTTTGGATTTATAAGAACTTTGTAAAAACAACAACAACAAAGGGTATATAATAATAATAACTGTCTTTCAACTTCTTAAACAGCAAGCATGAAAAATTTAGAATGAAATATTTCAGAATTAGTTTAAAAATGGAATAATTTAGTAAATTCTCATTGAGTACATATTATATCCATTTTAAATGTCAATTTAAGAGAAGAAATGTCCTATTTTCCATAAATATTATTCGTCTTGACCTAGCACAAAAATGTCAATTCCACATATTCTTAAAGGTTTAAGTATAGAATTTTACCTAATTTAAACCAGATTCAGTGGGAACATTTGGATCTCGAATTCGGATTCATATGTACGTTAGCCATACTCAAGGCTCTGAATTTAGTTGGTCTCTTCTATTTAACAAGTTTTCTTTGTGTTTCATGAAAATAGTCAGATTAAAATGATTTCAATAACCTTAGGTTTTTAGTATATTTTAGCAGTTTAAGTTCTTAGTTCAGGAAGTTTCCCCTGTTTCTGTATAAAGACTGGAGGCAGTTCCTTCTCTTTGGACGTTAAATAGCACACTAAAAGACATTTCGTACTACATTCAGTTCAAGTTATGAGCAGCAACTGCAATATAGATGCATTTATGCATATACAAATGTATATATACACATAATTATTATATGGATAGTTTAACTGCAATCATAATTTAATACTTAGTTGGTCGAGTTTTTACTGTACCTCTAAATAATATATATATATATATAAATTAAATGTATATATATCACATTATGATGAGCTTTGTGCGATCCAAAACTGTGCTTAATCGTTTAGTATATGTATTACTCTCCACAGTGCCGGATTAAGCCAAACATTGAAATATATTTTTGGTTTATCTCATTTTTTTCCAGACTGTATTTTCTCCAATTTCTAGCCTATTTCAAAAATTTTTATTTCAATTAAAATTGACTAAATTAGAGCTTTATGAAATTAAGGTTTTTCTTTTAAAACTTTGCTCTTCATTGATAAAAGTCTCGCTTGGAAAGATAATTTGATAATTTTTTTAATTTAATTTTGTAATTCAAAAACCCTAAAAAATTCTCATAGTTAAAAGTTTTTAGGAATTTTCCAACATTTTCAATTTTAGTGAATTTAGCTTAGAAGTGTATTTTGGTAAATGAATAAACATTGAATCAATTTTTTAGTGATAAAAAATCTGATAACGTAGATCGCCTCAGACTATATGGCTAATCCGGCACTGAGTCTCCACCTCCAGCTCTCATTCTCCATAGAGATCTCTAATGCTAACAATGATTTACTCATTTCAATCTCTCTCTCTCTTTGTTTTTTCCCCGTGCCACGTGTTTTTTTTATGCCATTTTGTGCAGGATGTACCAATTAAGCGGACCGATTCGTCACAATGGTGGGAATTATTTGATACAAACACGCAACGTTTCTACTACTACAATGCGGCCACACAGAAGACCGTGTGGCATCGGCCGAGCAAGTGCGATATTATTCCACTGGCCAAATTGCAGACCCTCAAACAGAATACCGATCCCAGCGAGCGTAGAGAGCAGCAGACAACGCCCCAAAAGCAAAAACAGCAATCTCAATCTCAATCCCAAAATCAAAACCAATCCCAGCAGCAGCAGCCTTCACCTATATCTAGTGCGAATAAGAAAGGACGTGGTCAGCGTATTAGTGGAGGAAATGGTGCCATGGCCAGTTCAGAGGAAAAATTGGCCAGCAGTGAAATGATCTCTAGTCCGCGAGGGCGTCAAAGTTTTCGGTAAGGCCCTCAGTTTTTGTTTATGCTACAATTTTTGTTTATATTTATTTACGGATTCTTTCTTACAGCATTGGCACGGGTGACTCATCCCGTTCCATGGACTTGCAGCAGCAACAGCAACAACAACAACAACAGGGCTATGCTTCTCGTCGCTCGCAAGGTAAATGGAATACTCAAAGAGAAAATTTCAATGACTCATCTGCTGACATTTTTGCAAACAGATTCCTGCAATCATTACAAGGAGTCGGGAAAATCCAGCGATTCAAGCCTATCCAGTGCGCATGGCTATCGACGATTCAATGATGCGGGCAACGGTGGCATAGGTGGAACTGGTGCAGGAGCAGATGGTATGCGATTGGGTTCCTTGCAAAAGCAACAACAGCAACAGCAACGTGGTGGCAAGGACAATGGAGCGTAAGTTGAGCAAAATGTCATTGATTATGTTCCTAATGGTGATTGGTTTAAAACCAATTTATATAAGTATATGTAAAGTATTCAGAAATTAAATTTCCTTCAGCAGAAAATTGGTAACAAAAACTAAGTCAAAATCTTTAACTAAATTTTGTAAGGGTTTTGCTTAGAGGAACTCTTAAATTCTCATTGTGGTTTCGGTTATACATATTATAATTATTTAATACGGAATATTGGTTTAGGATTAAGACTTAAAGGATAGCTTCACTCTAAGAACCTGCACGCTCTACTTATACATACATACATGCTTAAGCACTCATTATTTGGAGAACTCCGTTCATCATTAACGACAAACGCTTGTCTTTTCCTCTTTCTGTCTTCTCTCCACCTAATTGCGCTACTCCATACTCCATGCCATGATGTGATTTGGTTTTAATCAGCTTTGAAATGTTGCAAGAAAGCGCTAGCTCACATAGTTTACTACCGCATGGCTCCTCGTCCACGTCCTCATCGTACGTTGGTGGTAGTATTGGTGGTCATCCCCCACAGCTTTTGCCCAGCCACATGCAGGGCTATTGCTCATCAAAGTCATCCGATATAGCCTCACCAACACATTCGATACATACGCCGCAGGCACAGAAAAAGAAAATGTCACCAGATGCTGGAGCACCGCCACCGGCGCAATTTAATTATGCCCAGCAAAGGAACACTCAACGGGGAACTGCTGCCGGTGTGCCTGGGAAATCATCGTATTCAAGCGGAGGTAAGTGTGTGAAAAATTCCAAATCCATATTCATATTCAATATAAATCTATATTAATCTGCCTTTTCAGATCGAGAGTATAAGGTATCATTGGCTCGCTCGGGCAGTTTCATGTCATCTTCGATTAATCCATCAGCTGCTGGACATCATAGCAAATCCTATCGCAAGAGCAGTGCCGAGGCCAATGGCGGAGGTGGAGCTGCCAGCGATGATTCCATGCATGAAAAGTATTTCAAGAGTGTAGAGAGTACGCCCCTATCGAGACGCCGTCACACCACCAATGCCACAAAGAGTGGTGGTGGAGGAGGAGGAGCTAGTGGTAGCAATACAGCCACCAGCACAGCGGGAAGTGGCAGCAGTAGCCATAAGAAGCATTCGAGCGATTCGAGTCCCCAAAGTCCCATAAGTCCGCAGACAAAGAGCTCGCGTCAGGCCAAGACAAGTGCCACAAATGCTATACATCAGCAACAGCATTCACCACGAATGCCGGAGCCGCATAGCTTGGATTTGTTAAGTCTGGAGAGAATATCTTTGGGAGGGGCCAAGACTCAGGGACCCATTTCGCCAAGAGGTGGTGGTGATCTGGGCATGATGACGCACTCATCGCGTGGCTCCAATGATTCTGCTCGGCAACATCAGCAGCGACAAAAGTCGAATAGCTCTACAGCCAATCGTTATGGTGGTCAAGGATCGCTGCGACACAGTGCCAGTTCGAGTCTAGACAAACGTAACTATTATCAGGGAGGCGAAAAGCGACGCTCCAAGCAGCAGCATCATCATCTACAGGCCGATAACAGCGATGTGGAGTATGATAATGGCAACACATCTCCTTTGTATAGCAATTGGGATCAGGAGATGCCACATTTATTGCCACTCAAGCATTACATCATTGAGCAGGCCAAGCTATCGGGTCGCTATGATTACAGGGGAAGTGGAGATCCTGGCGACTCGGATTCCTATCATTCGGATAGCCAATCAGAGCATTCGCTCTCAGGCCATGAGCCGGACAATGAGGATTCTGACGGGGGTTCAGATACACATGGTGGCTATCTGGAGCACAACTATGGAATGATTGAAGACTATGCCAATATGGGTGACAGTGTTTCGTATTATGCCTATCAGTATCCGCCATATGATCCAGCTGGAAGGGAGGATATGTAAGTCTATTCCAAGTTCGATGTAGTTTAATTTGCTAATTATCAATTCTTCTTTTAGTTCCGACAATGTGGAGGCTGTTCTGGAGGGGATCGGTGGCAATAATGTTATGGATTCCTCTATAGCGGCAGCTGGGCCAAAACCAAAGCCTCGCTATCAGATCTCATACTATGATACAGTTTCCCATAGTCCTTCTTCCTCTACGACGGGGCCATATCATAATCAGCATCGCTTGGATCAACATCAGCAACAGCAACAGCAGCCACATCACCAGCAGCAACAACAACAACAACAACAACAACAGCAACAACAACAACAGCAGCAGCAGCAGCAACAACTGTACTCGAATACTCCTCTCCATTATACCAGTCATGGGCATGGCCATGGACAGTATGTCCAACCGCCAGCTCCTCCACATCAACAATTACATCTCGATCCCAATGATGCAAAGCAAAAGCAATCGCAGACGTTACCTTCACCTAATCGACAAATCTCACGTCTTGTGGCCAAAGAAGATCAACAGCATCAGCAGCAAATGACGGCGAATGCCGCTCCTGCTGCCAGTTTGTCGCGTGCCGCCCATAAGATGAATCCCCCTTCGCTTAAGCCCACCATTCAACAAATCTTTCCACCCAGCGAGCGGGCTCCAGCGGCTGCAAGCCATTTGGCCTGCATGAAGGAATGTGATATTGAAAAATTTGCCGCCGACAATCTGAATCTCCACTCCAAGGGAATATTCCGTAAGAAAGCATCAGTACAGGATATGCTTAGTTGGACAGCGGATCCAATAAGCCGGCCCATGCTGGCTCTCTCCCGCGATAAGACGGATAAGAAGACAGCCATTGAGCTGTTCAAGTTGGTGCAAATCTATATGGGCGATCGTAAGGCGCGCATGGGCATGAGCCTTAATTCCGTGGCCATTGACATAATCACAGCATCCTTACCACAGCAGCAGTGAGTAAATAAAAACCAATTAATAACACTTACTGAATCTTAATCTCCTTCTCTAAAAGATTGCGCGATGAGCTATATGTTCAATTGTGTCGTCAGACAACGGAGAATCCCAAGCGAGAGTCACTAATACGTGGCTGGGAATTGATGGCCATTTGTTTGTCATTCGTACCACCGTCACCCACATTTCAGCCCACATTGCTTAAGTAAGTCACATTAATCTGAAGAAGGAATCATGGGTCTTATCATTATTTTCCTCCCTGCTTCAGCTATGTAAATCGTCATCGTGATCCATCGTTTGCCACCAGCTTCGCGGAGGTATGCAAGTGGCCCATTCATGTGCAGATTTCGCATTATGCCACCGTCTGTTGTCGGCGTTTGGATCGCATTGGCAGCAGTGGGCGTAAGTTGGCCAAAAAACCAACTGAAGATGAGGTTGAACAAGCCAGGGTAAGTTCTTTGTATTAGTTTTTTAATTGTGAATTTTCTAATCTAATCTGCAATTCTGTTTTTAGCAACAAATCCTACGTAATAGTATGTTTGGAAATACGCTTGGTGAGGTCATGGATTTGCAAAAGGATAAGTTTCCATTTCGAAAACTTCCCTGGATACAAACCACACTCTCGGAACATGTAAGAAGAAGCAGGATGGGGAGAGGAGACGTTTAAAGGAAGAAATCTGAATTAAATTTATTTTTTTATATTTTTTTAGGTTCTCCTGCTTAATGGCAAACAAACGGAGGGCATATTTCGTGTCTCTGCCGATGTTGATGAGGTCAATTGCATGAAGAATCGCTTGGATCGGTGGGATGTTCCTGACTATAAGAATACAATGGGTAACAAATTGTCAAATGTGTTAAATCCTTTCAGTTTATTAATACATAATACTTTGTTGCCTTTTCCAGTTGATGCCCATGCTCCGGCTAGCCTGTTGAAATTATGGTACCGTGAGCTCTATGATCCCCTTATACCTGATGCCTATTATGAGGATTGTGTGAATACCGAAGATCCCGATAAAGCCAAAGAAATAGTTAATAAGTTGCCTGAAATTAATCAACTGGTTAGTGAAATTTCAAATTAGTTGTATGAATCAGAAATTAATTTTTACTTATCTGTTTAGGTCCTAACGTATTTAATACACTTCCTGCAACAATTCTCGAATTCAGAGGTGGTTAGCTGCACCAAAATGGATTCATCGAATCTGGCCATGGTGTTTGCTCCAAATTGTTTGAGATGCACTTCAGATGATCCCAAGGTGATACTGGAGAATGCACGCAAAGAGATGTCATTTATGCGCACACTCATCCAGCATATGGATACCACGCATGTGGCCAATTTGGTCTAATTAAAACCTATCCAACGTAACTTATCCAATTACCAACCAAATACCAAAACGAAGAAAGCAACAAAAAAAAAAAAAAAAAAAACAAAAGATCTAACCTTAATCTTACAATCCTTTTCATCTTTGTATTTATACAAAAAGGATATAACTAATTTTGCTACTCGAATATTTTTCTTACTAATTGCTACCAAAATTATTATGAACCTAGTTTATCTATTTATTAGTGAGAACAGAATTTCTGATTGAAATACTCAAAATAACTACATATATATATGCCAGGATTAAACTTTGGCGTGCTTTGTTCTTTTCCCCCTTTTCTTTTATTTAATTTGTTTGTGAAACCAAAATGTGTAACTCAACGTGTGCATGCCTCTAGATTAATGTTAATTTATTTTTTATGCATTTTAATTTATGATATATACTCAAAAGCAACTCTCAAAACCTTGAACAACTAAAAGAAAGAGATATATGCGCATAAATTTATAAATATATATAGGTATATATATATATTATGTATGTGACAGAACAAAAATCTAAATCAAATGCAATAAATTCAAAATGAGGTCAATGAATAAGAAAACTGCTTAAAAAAATAAACTTTACATATAATATGATATATGCAGCAAAGGAAACATGTAGTGCTATACAATTAATTATTCGTATGAATTAAATCAATACAAAAAGAAAAAAAAAACAGCAAATGTTACAAATACAAGAAAATCAAATCTAATCAATATACAATATATAAATAAATATGTATGTATATGTATAAGTAAGCTGGCCAAGAAAATGTGAAATGTATTTTCAAATTCGAAAGTGATCATCGATTTGAGAGCGCGAGAGAGACAATTGATAAGAAATGAATAAAGTTATATTATATGTATAATTGAAAAATCATACCAACTTGAAAAATCATACAGACATAATTGCTATATGCTTATCTTTAGCAAGAGAGAGATATCTTAGTGCCTCATAGACAGACAACTAATAAATTCATAAGTACATATGTATGTTGACTCTTCATATTTTCATTTCACATAATTTATATTCAATTCTCATTTGATAATTTCTAATAATTTAGTGTCACTTGACGAGCGCTTAAGCCACCCGCTCATTATCATTTCGAATAGTTCGTTGGTTGTCTGTTGTTGGTTCTGAGGCGTTACCTCGTCAATATTTCTGAATTAAAGACATTTTTTTTTTGTTTTTGGCTATCATACATAAAGCAAACGGCAAACATTTGGACTTTCGATTTTTATTATTTGTTGTATTTTTCCATTTATCAATAATAATCATTATTCATTTGGTATATTCTTTTGCTGTACATTTAAAGCATGAAATTGGGTTTTCTGAGTTACCAAATGGCAGCTATTGCCTTGTCGTTTCGAGGTTAATAATACCCAAAAATTGTCGCCTTGTGATTCATTATTATAACAAATACATAAATACCTGATATACTGAAGGTTCGTGCGCAAAATGAATAGTTGCTCGAGGATGTGGGGATTTTATTAGGAATTAAAACAAAATGTGTGATAGTAAATGAACAAGTGTCTAGGCTAGAGGGCATATATTATGTTAAGTTTGATAGCGAAATGGAAAAACCATGTTTTAAACTAATTAGCCACACAATAAGATTTGTCAAAGAATGATGAGAAAGAGCCTAACTACATTCTAAGTCATGAGTCAAAAAAATGGGCACATAATGAAAGCCATTCAACAACTGCTTCAATCAGTTTTCTTTCATAGGAACTTAATCTATATGTATGCAGGTCTTAAACCTAAATTGATTCATCGCCAAAGATCGGGTAGTTCTCATAGATTAAGTCTTCCCACCCACCCACATTCATTCACACCTTTTGGGGCAACCTGGAAAAAAAGTGAATATCATATAGTCGGTATCTACATACATGCATATATATGGTATCTCCGTCACCAACAATAACAACAACTTTGTTGTATACATAAACAATAAAAATAACAACAATTAGGTACATTTTATCGCCCAACACACAAGGCCCGAAATCGAAGGTAATCCATCATCTCAGAGGCTTAAACGAGGAGACCATTTGATAAGAATAGAGAGACTATTCCTCACAACTTCTACATACCTTCTCTTCATAAATTGTTTCACGTCCGAACACCACCTTTACCCCCATGTCCCATCCTAGAAAAATAACAACAACGAATACCAAAATTTCGATTACTCAATCAAAGCGATATCGGCAGTGGGAAGAGATGGACAGTTCTGGTTCTAAGTGTGGGTGTATATTGGTAATTCTAATTTGTTTACAACAACAATAAACCAAAATAATTTAACAGTAGTCTCTCTCTCACTCTCTCTCCCTATATATATATATATATATATATGTCTTTCTCTGCCCGACCAAGCGATAACTGATAATGGGTGATTAACAATTATTTGATCAAAAGTACCGACCTGAGCTCCTTTAGTCATTGAGAGTTAAGGGAGTTGAGGGAGTTGCGGGTGCAACAGCATTTTGAGGGTAGTTCTGGGTGTATATGTGTGTGTTTAATAAGCACCGAGGGTTTTGATTTATATGACTGGTGGATCGGCCACCATATGCCTACCACCTATAACCAAAGCATTATCTATGTATGTACGTAAATGCCTACACCTAGAATGTCATACACTGAAAGAAATAGATATATGTAGCTAGGCAATCTTTAATTATAATTGAACAGAAGGAGGGTCAATATAAGAAGCAAAATGAGATCAGATTTACTTTTAACCCAAAGCCTTGACAAAATCGTTAACATAAATTAATCAGCAGAATCTAGAATCTTTAATTTTCTCTTCCAAAATCATTCTAATTAATGAAATATTTTATTTTAAACCTCAACATCTAAAAAATTGATAATTTTTGACACTTCATTGTAAGAACTTGAGCCAATGTCTTTATCAAATTGATACTGAATTTGATTTTAAAAACCTACCCCCTTTTTTTCTTTCAGTGTGCGAGTCGTATCTACATACCGCTCTATTATATTGTTAATATTGATATCTTACCCCATTAGCACAACATTATATGTACAATCTATTATATTCTGTGAAATCAGATTTAGGTACAATTTATTGGGCCCTGGAACTGAGGACTGACTGGCTGAGAGACCAATTCTGACTGCTCGCAATTATTTTAGTTCACCGTCGGCGACCAAAGAAGTCGCCTCGCCACGCTCCGATAGTGTCCACACACAGCTTATCATTATGGAAAACCAAATTGCCAAATCTAGTAATAACAAATCCTCATTCTCTATTGAGAATATATTGGAACGGAAAAGCTCAAGTCCCAATAATAATAATAACAATAATAATAATACAGAAAGCTCTGTTTCTGTCAAATCGTATCCGCATCTTTCATTACCGCGTCGCGTATCCGCCTGTCACAGTCCAACAGCAGTGAATCCATCCAGTAACCACACATCCACCGGCTCAACATCATCAGCAGCATCATCATCATCAATTGCCACAATCTATGATCTATCACGCGAAGCTATGGCCGCACAATATGCCATCAAGAATCTGGAATCCACAACAGCGGGAGCCGGAACTCTGCTCTCGCCCACAACTCTGCGCTTCAATCCACCCACACCCATGTATCCAGATCCCGCCTCCTTATTCTATCAGCAAGTTCTCAATTTGCAAAAGAATCCTTCGCTCTTTATGCCCCATTTTCAGGCGGCAGCTGTGGCAGCTGCAGCTGCCGCACAGCCGACGGCGGGCTACTGCGATCAATATGCTCCATTTTTGGACTGCGAAGGTGGGTAAACTTCAATATGTATATACCTATATAGAAGCTCAAGTAGTTAGTTATTATTTAAATCTTAAAACATGATCCATAATTACCAAAAGTTCAAGATATTCAATATCGAATTTATATAAAATTAAAATGTTAGTTCCAAATTTCAACAAGAATAAATTGAATTTCCCTAAACAGATTTCAATTTACCACCCTAAAATTCTAATAAATTTCATTCTTTATAACCTTTCTTTTCGAACAATTTAAATAATAAAATCTTATTACATTTCTTTAGAATTTATAGAAATTTCGGTTTCAGCTGGATATTGTCCAAATTCTTATTTGTGTATTACGAAAATTTAAATTAAATTTTGAAACACATTTCAACATTAAATTTTAAAACATTCAACTCAGTAAAATTAATATTATCTGCAATAATTTGCAATATTTCACAAAAATATAATAGAACAAGTAATATTTTCACTACTTTTTCTAATAGAGAAGACTCTTTTTACAAAGATTATTTAATGAATTAAAATTAGATTTACGTTAAAGATTTTTCTTAATTCTTTCTGTCTCGAAAATGTCTAACATAAGCTTTAAATGTCTTTAGGGGAAAAATCGTATTACGATTTTAATAGATTTTTAAAATTTAATAAACTTTTATGTGTATTGTGGTATTTTCTTTAAATTCGACATAAAACTGAGTTTCTTATTGCGTTTCTCATGTTAAAATCGAATTAAGAACTATTTCTAATTAGGTTTGTGAATGTCATGTTCAATTACTTGCTTAAATTATTTTAATTTTGACATTTTTGTAGTTACTAATGTAAGATAAGTCCCTTAAGTCTTGCACTGATGACTCAATATTTTTGGTTACTCAATGTCCAAGGTTTGGTCAATAACGCCATTTATAATGATATTGCTCAAACTCTTTGTGATTTATATATGTATACTTATAGTATGTATGTATAATTAGCATTTCTACATATATATATATATATATAGACCGGAAATGAGTCAACTAATTTTAGTTTATTCAAGAAATGAATGAGCTTTTTAATTATTAATTAGGTTTCAAATGCTGATAAAAAAGAGAGAGAGAGAGAGAGATGGAGAGAGGTTAATATCTAAATATTTAATATTACATTGGCAATTGTTAATCGTCTATGATGGATTACTTTCTGTTTCGAAAAGCCAAACATTTCTATATGCTGTCAATGAACTTGAGAATTAATACCATAAAATACCTTTGGCTAGGTCTCACAAAAATTAGAATAGTAAGAAGAACCCTTTATTGTATTGATCCCACATTAAGCTATCATGATTAATGTGGAGAAGAAAAAGTGGGATGAGAGTATACAGAGATTGTTGTGTTTGTCAAAGTCAAGTGTTGGCGCCAATGCCACTTGAATCGAAATGTAGTCTCATTCCTTGGGCATTTTGGACTCCGCTCACATTGTGGGTGCAATGTAATGGTAGAAATTACCCCTAACCCCATCTATACCCATATTTATTTCCAATTTTAGTTGTTATTATTACAACTGATAAAGTCGAAAGTCGTTCCAATTCCCGCAAAGATTGGCGCACATAAACGGGGGCCACTTCAACTAGTCGTCAGCAGACACACACACACACATCAACACACCACCAAAAAAAAAAAACAAAATATGAAATATTTTCGGGGATCGCTTATCAACAAATATGACAAATATTTGAAATTGAGGTGAGAGCCATCTAGGTAAACTATTTATAAAAAACTACCACAAAAAAAAAGGGGTGTCCAAAATGGGAATATGCACTTTGTGGGAAACTTTGTCAGTCACCGATTCTCAGGGATTAATTTAATTCGAAACATAATTGTTGTAACCTGTGGAATGAATGATTTCAATTGTTAGGGAATATGGATCTACTAATCTGTTTCTGTTGATAGTCCAAAAAGGTCTTGAATTTGTTTTAAAGTTATACCAACTCGTAGTTTCTCAGGTGTGTTGCGATGTGAATAAATTTAGTTATTTATAATTTGATATTTAATGTTTATATTATCAGAAATTAAACTCAATCCTAATCTCAAGATATGCCTTCATTCATAATTTCTATTAATACCCTGTCCGATGTCTAACGATTATAGCATTGTGTTTGATTTTTGGGTCGTAATATATTAATAATATATGTATATATTTTATGCAATTTAAATTTCTGTATAAGTTATAGTTAAATGTGACTTAGAATTGGTATTGTAGATTAATCCCATTTGCTCTAGAAAAGTTCTTTAAATTGATTTACTTGATTTGACTTAGCAAATTCTGTTTACAACAGAAGAATTTTAAAACGAAATCCATGATGATCCTTAAAAAATATAAATATCTTAAAAATTAATTGTAATTTTTTTGGGCAGTGGTAACAATATTTCCTCTTTTTAATTAATTTAGCAAAAGCTTCTCAACTAACTAACTTAATTCTTAAAAATATGTGAATTTATATAGGTATATATCGAAAAATTGAGCTCGATTTGATTATTGTAATTTTTGGAAACACTTGACCAACATCCGCTTAGTTGAGGCAGAGCATTGATAAGTTCGTCTAGCCAATCAAAAACCGATTTCAAGTGGCTTATCTAAGACAAAAAAATGCTATTAGAGGCGATTAATAGGCGCTGTCCATCATCTTCTCGGAAGATAACCAATTGCGTCCGCTTCTAGCCCCAAAGAGCAGTGGCTTGATATGATTTTAGAATTTGATTATGAGTTTTTTCTTCGGACATGGGACATTATAAAATAATAACAAATTTAATATTGAAAGATTAGGGCCATTGAATAGTGGGTAAGTGGGAGAGGGAACGAGAGGGAAACAGGTGTTGTTCGGGGGCGCTTATCGCACACTTAATAAAAATAAGCGTTAATAAGTCTATTTGTAACAATTTAAATTATGACATTTGATTTCTGGGGTATTTTTTTATTTCTACTCCTTGTCAATAGGTTGAGGTAAGTTTGGACAAAAATATCAGCATTATTTCAGCATGATTTAATTGTAGCGAAGTGCGAATTTCCGTTTCGTGAATACCATCATCAATTGTTATCAGAGACTCACCTTCACCCCACTTGAAAAAGAATTAGGACCGGAGCGGGGTGTACATAGAATGGAATTCATATGTAGGTACAATTCGAATTACTTGTTGGGGCAAATTTTGATTTTGTTTTTTGGGCTGCTCATTACTGATAACATGAAATTATGACAATTGAGTTGGGGAGAATCAATTTGATTGCCACTGCTTTGGGTGGGTATGGGGCACAATATACTTACTTATAATAAAATACATACTCAAATTTCGCAATGGCGACGATAGTGCCTCCATTTACAAGTGGGCGTTGACAAAATTCCCCCCCAAACTGATATGTAGACGACTCCAACTTGTGCACATGTTTCCAATTGGAATATATTGATAGGTAGTAGTAGTAGTTTGTACGACCTGATAAGGGCCGATTGGACGATTGGGCAAATGAATGATAGAAAAGGACAGACGGGAGATTGAGTGGCAGAGCTTAAAATCAAATGCAGCCAATCGAAATCGAAAGATATCAAATATAAATGAAGTTGATAAGTGTTTCTACACATTTTGAATGAATGTAACTTGCTTAAATAGTAAAGTTGATACTACAAATTAAAGTGACTTTATAAACATCTATATTATTTACCTTTTGGGCTATATTTTAACTATAAAAAAAACATTTTGGAAGTTAATAATTTTGAAAAATTAGCGTACTATGCGCTATTTGCAATGGTTGTCATAAAAAAGTCATAAATTTTCCTAACCAGAAATGGAGGCGAAATATAAAATAACTCTGAAACTGGGGAAATTTTAATATTCAAGAAGTATTTTCCCTCCAAAATGGCCGAGCTCCCAACCACCAAAACCTGTTTCAAAATCTTTGAAAATATCAACATTTTAAAAAATGAAGGCAGTTCTTCTCTTACCTCTCAATATATGTCTTTTTAACTGCCAAGTTTTACATTTTTTGGTACTAGTCTATCCAATTTCATATATAATATTATTTAAATACTACCATGCATATATGTATTTTTAACAATACTGAATTTAAATTTAATTTGGCTAAAATTAATTTGAGTTAGGATGATAGATTTTCAATATCTAAGACCAATTTTGGGAAGTAATTACATAATTTTTGAAAATTTAATAAATGGTAGCTTTATTCTTGATGCCCTGGTCGATATTTGGTATAATTTCGCCTCTGAATGCTGATAGCAACTGGCTAAACTGTCTAAAACAAAGAATTTAGTTAAATTTCATTTAATCGGAACATTTTTCTCGTATTGTTCAATTTCAGGATTCACCAATCCCGCCACTGCAGCCGCTGCCCTCTATTGTAATGCCTATCCGGCGGCTAGTTTCTACATGTCCAACTTTGGTGTGAAACGTAAAGGTGGACAAATTCGATTCACCTCACAGCAAACCAAAAATCTCGAAAGTCGATTTGCCAGCTCCAAGTATTTGTCTCCCGAGGAGCGTCGTCATTTGGCATTGCAATTGAAACTAACAGATCGTCAGGTGAAAACTTGGTTTCAAAATCGTCGCGCCAAATGGCGAAGATCCAATCAAACGAAGAGAAGTCTGGGCACGGTCCAGAGTGCTCCAGCGGCGTCGAATTCAACTAATCCAAGTACGGCTTATGGCACTTTGACACAAATGTCTGCAAGTCGACGGGGAGGAGCCCAGCAGAGCGACGAGGAGGATCGCATGTTTTTGTCCGAAGACGACGATGATGATGACGAAGATGATGATGGGGAGCCATTAGATTGAATAAATTTTATTAAGTATACAGAAAATTGTTAGTGCATTTTAATGGAATTGATAGCTATCCAGACAGGGGCAATTGGGCAAAGTGCAACGTGGTGCCAAATTGGATAGATGGCCCATGGTGACGGGAAAAGATAGGGGCACAAACCACTTGGGATAGGCACAAAGCGAACTGCTACCCAAGATCGAAGACGATGTGGTCGATGTGGATGTCGTTGGTTTCAGCTCCATCATGGGGGCTTTGCCCGGATACTGCAAAAGAAAAGAAATACCGGATTGTAAGGAAGAGAGACTCTCCTTGCTAATGGCAACTCACCTGTTCAGCAATTACTGGTCTAAAGGCGCTGCTCCTTGAGGGCTGAACCAATTGCAGAGCCTGAATTGGCGGCGGTTCGGGTATTTGCAATAAAGCACTCGATCCCTGTGCCGTTGGCGAAACATTCTCAATGGCTCGTATTAAATCAAGATCGCAGCGTTTCAACACCAATTCCAGAACAGATCGCTTACGTTGTGGAAATAATTGAGCCAGCATGTCGATAGCCGTTTGGGATACATTCTCCCGACGCGTAGCGCTTAAATCTTCAGCCACTGCTGGTGGGTCTACAGCTGCTCCTTGTTGTTCCGCCTTTTGAGATGGCTGCTCTTGTTTGGTCTCATTATTATTTCCATCATCATCGGCATCCTCATCAGAAACTAGCTTATTTTCCAGCTCTTTGGGCTGAGTCACTGTAAGGCCAAAGATATTACCCGGCGGCAAGGCATCGAATTTGCGCCCCGTCTTATTGGCGACCAGGCGCAGGGCAATTGCATCCTCGACAGCCTGCTGACGCTTTAGGGCCACCTAAAACAGGGAACAGACAATTGAAATTAATATGCGACAAGTGTGTTCAAGAATCTCAGTGTTTGACTTTATCCCACATAGCATAAACAAAATGCCACATCAATTCCCTTGAGACCAAGTTGCCCCATCCACCCCCCATCGCAATCCTGGCTGGCTAATGAAATGCGAGACCAGCCAACACTTGTGTAAACAGTATTTCTGTAAGCGGATATTTTGCTCGATTTGTTCCATACGCTTTGACAACTTTCCATCATCATCATCATCCGAGAAGCGAGGACTAGTTTGGGGATTCCCTTGACTTTGTTTTGTATTTGATTTCATTTCATTTGCTCAAGACGGATTGGGCCAGCTACTAGCTGGAGGATATTTGTGTTTCAAATTAGAACTATGCCGAATGGTTAATTCAATGGACTATAACTATTTATCAAATGAATTTGATCGAAATTGAATTTGGTCCTCTGTTTCAGTATCACACATAAAAATAATGAATTAAATTAACATTTGTCTATTCTTGTTGGCATATTTCAGTTTTTCTTGCAATTTTGGTTCAACTGTTTTTAATGAGTTTATTTAGTAATTACCAATACCTATAGAAGTATTTCAAATAATAAAATTAATTTAATAAAAATAAAAACAAATATAAAATAATAATAATGAAATTATATTAATAAATTCAATATAATAATTATTTACTTACTCAATATGCCAAAGATCAGCTAATAAATTATTACGACGACACTGGCACTAAGAACACAGACAACCGATCGGGGCAACGCAGCCCCAAAAACTAATGCACTTCCCTCAGCTGCAGGTGCTTTTATATGCTCAGCGGCAGCGACGAGAGGGAGAGGCACCGCCATAGAACGGGAGAAAGTTTGAGAGCGGCTCTCTCAGTGATCAGCTCAGAATCATTCTCTCACTAAGCCGCTCTCTCTCTTTCTTTTAGCTTAGCGCCAAAAAAGAACGGGAGAAAGTTGAAAAGCCGCTCTCTTGCTGATCCGCTCACTCACTGAACCGCTCTCTCAAAAAAAAGCGCGGGAGTTGCAGCGGCACATTGAGAGATGGAAAAAAAGAAAAACTTCTTTTAAAAATAGTCTCAATTAACATAATTAAAACCATCCATTTCGCGATTTAAACCAAAAGACTAAGGGGTCTTTACTGAATAATATTTACTAAATTCGGCAACGATAGTGTAACAAAGACACAAGATTGTCTCCAAAGACATTCTAATTTCTTGAGGATTTCACATAAAGTGAGAGAAAAGTTTACTTGCAAAAAGGCAGAAAAAAGACTTATAATTAAATTAAAAATAAATTTAAAGACTTGCTTTTTCCGAAGAAAATTCTCTCCCGTTTTTGGACCCCAAATGACTATATTCAATTGATTACCTGTGCGGCCATGATGCGTTGGCGTTCAAAGATTAAAACACATTTCGGACATTTGCAATTCTTGTAGGTGCACAGCTTTTTATGTCCTCTAAGTTCTGAAATTATTCCATGATTCCTGCATCGGGCACATTTGGGTACACGATTCGAAGCCTTGGGCTGTTGCGGATCAACTAATTTCAGAGATTTTGCACTTACACGTGGACGTTTCACAGTCACTTCACCCTCATCATTGCCACCAATATCAACACCAACACTGGCCATGTAGACAATTCACAATTAAACTTTGCTTATTGGAAATAACTTCACTGGCAATATCCGGTAAATACTCGTATGTTTCGTATGCGAAATGAAACTAAATTTTGGAAACACTTCATATCGGATCAGCAACAAGGAATTGTTTCAAAGGCTTGGTTCAAGTAAGTAGTTTTTGTTGACCTACGCCGGCGCATTGAATTGGTCAAGCTTCCTGAACAGTCATTGGTCCCTGAACTTATGGAATGACACCGCCCACCATTAAACATAAGGGGGTGGAAATATTTGGGGCGGAGACAAAATTATTTTATTAAATTGTCAAAGTATTCAAAATCTATTCTTGTATAAATGAATTTATAATTTAAATAAAATACCACAAGGTACGTATTGTGGTATAATGTTTACAGCTTATAATTTACTGTCCATTACAATTCAAGTCTGCCGCCTAATATGGAATCTACTTGAATTCTACATATGTAGATAAGATGTAAGTAAAGTAAGTTTATGTAAAGTTATCGAAGAGCTGAAGGGCACTTCTTCCCAGTTCTACATAGCATTAACATCCAAAGAATACTCCAAACGACTTGTTTATAATTCAAAAATAGCAATTATATAAATCAGCAAATGCATTTGACATCTTTTTTAGGTGCTTCGGCATATAAGACTTTGCATTTAAAAAATAATCGAGAAACCCGCGCATGTTATCGACATCACTGACTTGCCGACGAACCCGCGTGTGCTGTTTTTATTTATATTGAGCGGCAAGTCGCACCTACATAGCACGTGTACATTCCCTACCTTAACGCGCATCTACTTCTCCGGTATAATGGTCGCCCAAAATTCCGACAAAATGAAAGCCCTGGCTATAAAACTCTTTGAGATAAATGCCTTCAAGTTCGGAGACTTCAAGATGAAGGTGGGCATTAATTCTCCCGTTTACTTTGATTTGCGGGTTATAGTCAGCTATCCGGATGTGATGGTAAGGGAATAACACTCATGGATTTAATGTTCTTCAATCCAAGCTTAGAGTTTAAACTTTGTTTCTGTAGCAAATTGTCTCCGATCTGTTGGTTGCCCACATTAAGGAGCAAGAACTTAAAGCCAAACATGTCTGTGGTGTTCCCTACACGGCCCTGCCACTGGCCACCCTTGTCTCGGTGAACCAGAATACGCCCATGTTAGTGCGACGCAAGGAAGCCAAAGCCTATGGCACCAAGAAGCTCATCGAGGGTATCTATAATGCCGGTGATACTTGTCTAATAGTTGAGGATGTGGTCACCTCGGGTTCTAGTATACTGGACACAGTGAAGGATCTGCAAAGCGAGGGTATTGTGGTCACTGATGCAGTTGTGGTTGTCGATCGAGAGCAGGGCGGTGCCGCCAATATAGCCAAGCATGGCGTTAAAATGCATTCCCTATTTACCCTATCATTCCTATTGAACACATTGCATGCGGCTGGACATATTGAGAAGGCCACTGTGGATGCCGTTGCCAAGTACATTTCGGCTGTCCAAATAAACAGCGACGGATCATTTGTGGGGGGAGGAGATAAAAGCGATGCGGTTAAAGGTATGTTGTCTAGAGTTAATTCTAGTAGATATGAAACGATAATGAAAACATGATACCTGCGAATGTTAATTAAACTATTAAAGGGTGGCATGGAGTATGAACATTTCTTGACTAAAACCCAAATCATTTGAACTAGAAGTTGAACTTTAACATAATTAATTAATATATTTCTAATATGCTTATCTCACAAATCTCTAAACATACACACACACACACAGAGAAATATATATCTAACCTTGAGCTAATCAGTAAATTTTGTTCATTCCCCTTTTTTGTGTGGCTCATCAAATCGTCGAGAGTTGAGTACCCAAATCTATTCAATTAGGGGGGCTCTTTGATGCTGATGCAATAAAAATAATAATACGCTTTTATCAACTTTTATATATTAAATTATACAATATATAATCTAACTCATCGGAAATGGAAATAAATTCAAGTGCACATAAACCTGGCACGTGATTCAAATCCTCAGGGCATTCACTTAATCGTGCCAAGCTTATCAGCTACTTTAGTTAATGAACTATTTTCAAATTAGATTCTAAAAATAAAATTCTTTCATTTTAGCTAATGACTTGCAACGCACTCGATTGACCTATGAGAATCGTTCAAACTTGGCCAAGAGTGCAGTGGCCAAGCGACTATTCCAACTGATGGCCAGCAAACAAACGAATCTCTGTCTATCTGCTGATGTAACCAAGGCAGATGACATTCTTGACATTGCTGACAAATGTGGCCCATACATTTGTCTATTGAAAACCCACATTGACATTGTGGAGGACTTTAGCGAAGGTTTTATCACCAATCTTCAGGCTCTGGCCAAACGGCACAACTTCTTGCTAATGGAAGATCGTAAATTTGCCGATATTGGCAATACGGTTTCCCTACAATATGGCAAAGGACTATACAAGATTTCCAATTGGGCAGATTTGGTGACAGCTCACACTTTGCCCGGACGCAGTATATTACAGGGACTAAAGGCTGCTTTAGATAATGCCGAAGCTGGACAGGAACGTGGCGTATTTCTTTTATCCGAAATGTCGGCCAGTGGCAATCTAATTGATGATAAATATAAGGAGAACAGTAATAAGATTGCCACCGAGGGTGCTGACATCGATTTCGTGGCTGGCATTGTATGTCAATCCTCGAATGCCTTTGCTTTCCCGGGGCTAATTCAATTGACACCGGGTGTAAAGATCGATGAAAGCGTGGATAAGTTGGGACAACAGTATCAGACACCAGAGCTTGTGATTAAGGAACGTGGAGCCGATATTGGTGTAGTCGGCCGTGGCATTCTCCAAGCGAGCGATGTGCAAAAGGCAGCCATCACCTATCGTGATCGTCTCTGGGCAGCCTACAAAGAGCGTGTGGCTAAGTAGTTCAAACATTTCCAAAACTAGGAAAAATCCTTTAAACTTACCCCAATTTCGATTATGTATTCCTTTAAACTTTTATATATCTAGTTTAATATGGCATCTATTTCAAACTTACCCATATAACTTTGAAGTCCCTTGACAATTTCGGTTTTTGGTTTACTCTACTATCTCGTTATTTTTATAATTAAGCACAAAAAGACAATCACAATTTTATGAAAATGCATTTATGAGAAAAAACAATAATTTTGTGTATTATATTTTTTTTTTTTGAAATTGTTTAACAACTGATGATAAAATTTGATAAGATTAAATTAGATTCTGTTTAATAAGAAGCCAAACATTGCAATACATAGCTATAATCTCCAGATAAATCATCCTGTAAATGAAATAATAAACAAATTTATAAGATTTTTGGGTTTCTTGATTTTTTTTAGCAAAAACTTTATTTGTTTGTTAATTTAGCAAGCACGCACATAAACTACAAAAAATAATTTACGCAAATAATGTATGTATACAAAAATGAAATATACAATATAAAATAAATCTTTTAAAAAGAGAACAAAACGTTAGACGTCGTTTACAATGTGAGTTTTAACGAGAAGATTTAAATAAAATATCTATGGAATTTTATTGTTTCATTAGACTGAGCTACAAATTCACTGCTTGAAGTTCTATTTAAAATCGTTTAAGTCCATTATTTTGTTTAATATTTTGATGAGGAATTGACAATTAAAATTGACTTGAAATGAATTTAGTTTATAGAAAATGGATTTAAACCGATTAGCTGTGCTTTTTGCATCTCTTCTGTTAATACATAAATCACAATTATATAATTTCAAAAATTTCAAATATTTGGGTTATACATTGCTTGAACATTTTGTTATCTGCATTTTGGCATATGATTTGTTCTTTAGTTTTTGTAATTGGAATTGGGAATTTTCAGCCTCTACCAAGCCACCAAAGTGACAAGCAAATATCCAATCTCACTGTTGGCATCCTCCTTTATAGTGGGATATAGTGGAAGAGAAAGAAAGAGCAGAGCATAGAGATATTAAAATGCATTTTGTTTTTTTTGTTTTTGTATACATTATTTTGCGTATTTAGCCGTTCCATAATAGGTATTAATGGAAAGTGAAGCTGGTTAGTAACAAGCCATTAGGAAAGTCCTTTGTTCTTTTTGTAAATATTTATTTTTATTTTTTTAATTGCACATTGCGTATGAGACTCGAAAACAAGAAACCATTAAAAAACAACAAACATAGCAAAGTCATAATATAGTACAAAATATATATAGTATGCTCTTGTTATAGTATAGAGAATTATGTGCATGTATTGGTGCATTTAACATGATCTGAGGGGAGCCTTAAATGCATAGCCGTGGCTTATATGGTTCCAGAGTTAAAATTTTATATATGTATATATAACTATTCGATTTTTTGTACAAATTTATAAGGCATGGAACAGACGAAAGTGACAGATTGTTGGAGTTTGTTTATATTTTTGGTTTGCTTTTTAGAATCCAACAATAGCCAATAGGGCACGCTTATAATCGCCAGATGTATCGCCCTAAAAATATATAGATAAGGCCAGGATTTAATGTTTTGATGCATACAAAAATGAGGAAAAAGCAAATAATAAAAAACAAAACTATGGCGTTGTGATAAGCAAAAGGATTTGGCTTCCATATAAGCAGGACTGTAAATACACACAAGAGTCAGACCCTTAGAAACTTGAACTGAATCCTAAGAGTCAGTGTTTTTGCAGTCTTACTTGTCAGGAGTATATATAGAATATATAGATATAATACTATTGGGCATTAAATTGTAAAGGGAAAGGTAACACAGAGGCTATTGATAGGTCAGTGCAAGTGGAAGAACATGATTAGAACAGGCAAAGGTTCAGAATGAAAGCAAAATATTAAGTCAAGAGAAAACTAAAGTTCTGAAACATCTCTTAGTTAAAGAGTTTAATGCATGTGCACTAGCTTAGTAGTTAATTAGCATTCCATTGCCAAGCACCAATTAATAACATTTAGTAAGTAAATAATGAATGGTATTTACCTTAATCCACGACTCCAGGCTCTTGCCATATTTGTTCTGGAATGCCTCTTTAATGTCACCCAAATCGATTTCCGATCGGCTAACAATAATACGAATCAAGGTCTTGTCCTTGGTACCCAGACCAGCCATGGAATCATGCAGACGCTCCGAAAAGTAATCAATCTTGGACTTGCAGCACTTGACTAAGGTAAAAATTAAATGGTTAAATACTGAACAATTTTTTTTTATAGAAACCACTTAAACTTACCAATGGCCAAGAAGCCCTTCTCCACGGAACCGCTGAACTCCTTCTTGATGGCCTTCTCAATATCGTTGCCGGAAATGTTCTCGTATTCCAGGAAAATCTGACGCAACTGCTGGTAGGAGCGTGTAATCAGGATTGAATTGAAGGTGGACTCATCTGTGCCCCACTGACCCTCGCCAGCATCGTGCAAGGCCTGAGCATCGGCAATGGCAGCTGCCTCATCCACACCCTGGTTCTCGTCCCGATTTCCCTGCACCAGGGACACACACAGACGCTTAAAGTGTCCACTGGTGTCACCCTTCAGATCCGACTCCAAAGGCTTGCCAAAGCTTTGCTCATAGAACTGAGCAATAGTCTTGATGCCATAATTGGACAATGTGCAAAGGATCTCAATGATGGCCTCCTCATCGGTGCCCAAGCCAGAGATGGCATCATGCAGTTCTTGAGCATAGAACTGTGGCAATGGTGTCATCAGAGCCAAGATCACATCCTCAAATTTGCCACCCAGCTCGGATTTCAAGTCCGAAATCAAATCCTTGCCATAGGCCGTCTTGAATGCCTCAGCAATCTCCAAACGCTGGACAATGCCGCGACGGGCCAAGATTTCGATGATGGCCTTCTCATCGGTGCCAAAGCCCTTCATGGCCTTGCGCAAGATTGCGGCATCCTCAACGGGATCGAAGGGATCGGCTGGGTAAACGGTGGGTGTGCACTATGCGGAAATAGACCAAATGAATCATCAGAATTTGCGACAAATGAATAAATAAATATACAATCCACTTATTTGCAACACATGACGAATCAATTTATTTTCATGCTTAGCACGTAACTCACAAGTAAAGATTCCTAACTGACTCACACAAACAAACCCAAAGATCTTTCTCAGAATACATACATACATACATGATATGCTTGTTATCACTATCAAAGATTCTAAAGAGGTTGCCAAAATTCTCAAAGACTTCTCTTATCAACAAAAGATAAGAGACAAGATGTTTAGACTACTAATTTTTATGGCAGTGTTATATCATAAATTCATTATCTTAAGTAGTTGGAACGATTTATTTAATTGGTCTATTATTACTGCAGATAATTGCCTGCATTTTAAAACATTTTTCAAGTGATTGATATTTATCTTATATAATATATAAGTAATGAATAAATAATCACTGTGGGTACTCAAACACAAACCACTCTGTTTAAGAAAATAAAGAGCTGAACAAAAAAGTCTTTCTCATATATGTATATATTTTATAAATCATGTCATTTGGAAGCAGATTCATTAACTTTCAAATATAAGAATCAAAAACTTGTATTTAACATTTAAACCATTTTCGGCCTGGTTGAAAATATTTGATGAAAAGTGACTTTATTACGGAGGAATCCATTTCTGTGGTCAATAAATTGATGCTACAAACCGTTCTAAAACTCAATTTTAAAGTTGACCTGATGTAATTATTATTTTTTAAATGGTCTAATTAAATCTAATCTAATTAAATTTTGTTTAAGACTTTCAATTATATGCAAATAGTGGCAGAAAATGTGTTAATTTATTCTATAAAACCCTTCAAACATCTTTAACTTACAGGGTAATTTTCTACTCAAAGTACTCACCTTGAATGGGTAGTATTCAGCGGAGCTCATTTTGTTTGATGATCTGTTGAAGCAAAGAGGAAGTAAAAAATATTATTAACAAACATATTTTGATGATGAATTACATTAAACCACTGGCCCACAAGGTCAAGCCACAAAAAAGAGAAGAAGAACAACTAGCATAACTATGGGAACTAATGAACCTGTGTGGAATGGTGGTATGTCTGTGTCCCTGTTTGACCTAACCCTATGACATCATCATAAGCTCCAACAACTGGGCTGGCGCCCCATTGATTTTTGTTGTTGTGGAAAATGAAAATAGTTTTCATAAGCTAGAAAGTTCAATGTACAGAAGACACACACACACAGTTGAAAAGTGAAAGTTTTTGGTTTTTTGAAAACTTTTGATTTGGTTTGTTGGGTTTGGTTCGGTTAACTTGGTTATTTCCCTTTCTGATTGTCAAATATGCTTGCATGGGTTTGTGTGGGTAGGGCTAAGTTTTGATAAAAGTTAATTTCTTTAACTTAAATGAGCTCATTTCACACATTAAACGCACAATTTTTTTTGAGATTAAAACAAAAAAAAATGCTTGACTTTTTTGGGTTGCCAACTGATGGGTATTTATATAATATTCCAAATCAAACAAAACACAAAATAAATATCATTAATGGCTTTATGATAAATTACAAAAAGAACTTCAAACAACAAAAATTATGCCATGTATTGTGTTTGTGAGGGGGATAAAGAATAAAAAAAGAATGAGACGTGGCCTATAAACAAACAAAAACATTTCGTTACTATAGCTGGAACCGGTTCCTGTATATATACATATATACACACATATATAAACATCTGCGTTTTATGTTTTCTAAAAATACAAAACTTAGAAGTCTTTTCCAAACTATGAAAAACCAGAAAATCAACTTGAACTATTTGATATATTTTCCATGTAACTATGACGTTTTTTCCAAAGAGTACATATGGAAAATTTTATGTAGCTGCTATAGATATAATGAATCATACATATTTGTAGGTATGTATGTATGTGTTTTTATGACGTCTAAGCTGGGCTTTCGAGAAGAAACTTTATGGATTTTAGAGGCTCTACCAAATGCGTGACTGAATTAAAAGTGTAAATAATATGTTTTTGATTTTGAAAACAAAAAAAACTGTACCTTGATGTAGTAGTTTTTTTTTTATAATTTTACAATTTGAAAGCAGTTAGAAACCTTGATGACACACCCATGGCAAATTCTAGTGCAATTATATTTAGTCATATAAAACTAAACTTTGTTCTTTCGGAATGTGAAACTTGTTCTTATATTCAGACAAGAAATCTCTAGAGAGAGAGAGCGACTCAGTAAGAGTAATTGAATTGATTGAATGGGCACTTGAGTTGGCTAAAGTGGGCAGAAAAGAATTTTAGTTTCAGGGGGAAATTGGGGAGGGAGGGGGCTAACGGATGAGCCAAGTCACACGCGTCTGCGAATATGGGGGAGCTCTCTCTTTAAAGAGATAGACACATTGTCAGACAGACAAACTGTCTGAAAGAGAGAAAGACCGAGAGCTTTAGTTTCTACACAGCTTCATTGGAGCATTCTGATGATGTCATCTTTTCAGTGCCAGTAAAATTGTACATTTTCTTTTTTTCAATGTTTCAATGTTGTGGGTGGTTTTTCTATAGAAAAACAAACAAAAGCAAAAGCAATTGCCACGTATTTTCAAAAATATTCAATTCAAATGCGCCGCACCCAAAAAATGCACAGAATTGTAAAAAATCTTTCTTTATCACTTTGTTTTTCGTTGATACCTAATGTTTTTTTTCATGCACTGAGTTTTGTTTTCATAGAGCGTAAAATAAACAATTCGAGATAATATAAAACAACCTACATACATATGTAGTATATATGTATGAATAATTTTACCAATTCTCAAGAGAGCACGTACTTAATTAAGATTTGCTTATTTCCTTTTGCCGTAGCGAACTGTTTGCGGTGTGAATAAATACTGAAAAAATTTCTCCGTACTCAGTCGTTTTTATGTACGGTAGGCTCATTGGAAGAATGCCATTGGAAAACAAAAAAAAAAAGCCGGTGGGATCTAAGAGCTCTCTCTTAATCAGTCTGAAAGATTGGGTCCCAAAGTCAAAGAGAACAGATTACAATTGGGGATAAAGGAACTGCCGCGTTTTGAACCAATTTTTATATTGTTCTTTATAATATTTATTATTAATAAATAATTTCTGTTTTAAGTGCTGCTATCCATCCCTAGTTAGTAGCTTTCAAGGTGTGTACAAAGACTAAGAGAGCAGGGAATGACGTCATGATATTGTCATAGCAAAAGCTTTATTTTGTAAGTTTTGTTAAAGCTACGTAATTGTTGCTGATCCGAAGATGGGAAGATGGAAAATAATTGAGTATGAATCATTACTTTGGAGGCTGAATAGATTTGAGATAACAATGATGACGAAGGGTGCACTATTTACACAATGAATCCATTTGATTCTCTGTAACTAGAACGATGTATTCAATTATTCATAATATTAGAAATGAATTTAATTAAAAGGAATCACTTTCGATTGTAATCAAATGATTACAAAAGAACTATAGATATACAATGTTGCACTGCATTTGTTGTAGATTAAACTCATAAATTATTAGTAATAGTTAATAATTATAAATAAATTTCATTTAGGTTTCTTTCGATTTTGAAATTGTGTTTGCGTTCCCGTTAAGTTTCAAATTTGCAGATAAATACTTAACAGTAGCAGTATCTGTTAAATTTAACCGCGGCATTTGAAATCGATTGCAAATCCGATAAGTTATCGATACCCAGAAATAACAACCGTGTTAAATCAGCTGCGCCGTTCCTTGTGTATCTGCAATTTTGCATAACAAAATAAAATATCTCACAATTGATTTAGCCCTATAAGCAAGGCCAAGCGAGAGTACTCAAAATTGCTGGCGACTGGCAAACGTAGTGTAAACATCGAGAGAATAGGCATAGATCGGTGACGAATATCTAGAATGGGTCAGCACACGGCGTCGCAGAAAAAGAATGTAAGGATTTTGCTTGTCGGCGATGCCGGGGTTGGAAAGACATCGTTAATATTGTCGCTGGTGAGCGAGGAGTACCCCGAAGAAGTGCCACCCCGAGCTGAGGAGATCACCATACCCGCCAATGTAACACCTGAACAAGTACCTACAAATATTGTGGATTTTTCAAGTGTTGAGCAGACGGATGAGGCTCTTAGCGCGGAGATAAACAAGGCTCATGTGGTGTGCATTGTCTATGCGGTGGACGATGATGATTCCCTAGATCGTATCACATCCCATTGGCTGCCATTGGTTCGCGCCACATGCAATGCGGCGGCTGGATCTTCAGCAGACGACTCTGCAGCCTCTGCGGATGGTGACCTAGCTGAGGGTTTGCCCGAAGCTGCTCGCAAACCGATTGTTTTAGTAGGCAACAAAATAGATCTCATTGAGTATTCAACCATAGACAGTGTTCTGGCCATAATGGAGGACTATCCAGAGATCGAAAGCTGCGTGGAATGCTCTGCAAAAACGTTGCACAACATCTCCGAAATGTTTTATTACGCACAAAAGGCAGTTCTACATCCTACTTCGCCATTGTACATAATGGAGGAGCAAGAAGTGAGTTTTGAGGAGATCTTTGCAATTTTGAAATTGATATTAATCATTTTTACTTTCAGTTAACTCCCGCATGCAAAAAGTCACTGAGGCGAATTTTTCAAATATGCGATATAGATGGCGATAATCGGCTAAATGACTACGAACTAAATTTGTTCCAGCGCCGTTGCTTCAACACACCGCTGCAGCCAGAAATCCTCGATGAGGTAAAATCAGTTATACAAAAGAACGTGCCCGATGGCATTGCCAACGACGCCGTGACGTTAAAGGGTTTTCTCTTTCTGCACTGCTTATTCATACAACGGGGACGGAACGAGACTACCTGGGCGGTGCTTCGGCGATTTGGCTACAACGATCGATTGGAGATGTGCCAGGAGTATTTACGTCCACCGCTGAAAATACCACCAGGCAGCAGCACAGAACTGTCGCATCGTGGCCAGCAATTTCTGATTGCTGTATTCGAGAGATATGACCGAGACTGTGATGGGGCACTGTCGCCGGAGGAGCACAAAATGCTCTTCAGCACTTGCCCTTCATCGCCTTGGTCGTACTCCATGGACATACGGAAGTCGTGCCCAACCAACGATGCTGGCTGGGTTACTCTGCATGGATGGCTCTGCCGTTGGACACTTATGACGCTTATCGATGTTGTGAAGACTATGGAATATTTGGCCTATCTGGGGTTCAATGTTCATGAAAACGATAGCCAGTTAGCTGCCATACATGTGACCCGCGAGCGCCGCATAGATTTGGCCAAACGTCAGAGCAGTCGCTCTGTTTACAAATGTCATGTTATTGGACCCAAGGGTTCTGGAAAAACGGGTCTCTGTCGTGGGTTTCTAGTCGAAGACATGAGCAAACTTATTGGCAAGGAGTTCAAGACAAACATTGTGCATTGCATCAATGCCGTGCAAGTCTATGGCCAAGAGAAACATTTAATATTGCGCGACATTGATGTGAGACACGCCTTGGATCCGCTCCAACCGCAGGAGGTGAATTGCGATGTAGCTTGCCTAGTCTATGATGCTTCCAATCCGCGATCCTTTGAGTATGTGGCTCGCATTTACATCAAATATTATGCGGAAAGTAAAATTCCCGTAATGATTGTTGGATCTAAGAGTGATGTAGTTGAGCGTCGTCAGGATTATCTAATGCAACCATCAGAGTTTTGTGAGAAATATAAATTACTGCCGCCGCATCTCTTTAGCCTGAAGACAAACAAAAAAGAGCTGTACACCAAACTGGCCACAATGGCAGCATTTCCGTGAGTAAAAACCAAACAAAAAACTAGTAGATTAGATTAAAAAATGGAAATTGGATTGGTTTCCAATCTGGGCTTGTTGATATTATCAAATTCATTATCTAGAACTAGATAAAGAAATTATGAGATCAACAATATTGGTTTCACACTAACGTTTCATATGGGTATCATCTACATACATATATCAAGTGGATTAATGGCTTATTCAATTTCTCTTTTCTCTTCTCCCTTCCAATTTTTTTTTTTTTTGTGTGTTTTTGTGTTTCTGTTCTGTTTGTTATGTGATGTTTGTTGTTTTGACGTTGATGGCTGAAATTTGGTGGCGTTTTAATAGGCGTTTCCAAGCCGCCTGGATACTGTTCTACAAGCACAGGTTGGTACAGCTGTGGCAATCGGCGTAAGTGTTAACCATTCAAATTGAATTTCTTACTAATATAAGCATTGTTGTCTCTTTCACGATGCCCCACGATAAGTCGACACATCTCTTGCTCTCTTTTGTCCTCTATCTACCACCAATCACCACCACAATCATCACAATCACTTTGCTTGCTATATAAACGTGCGAAATACGGTGTACGGTGTTTGGAACACATTGGTTCGGGTTCAGAGCTTGTAGATTAAGCAACATTTCTTCTCAATTGATACACAATATGACAATACATATTTAAAATCCTGTAACTACTTTGAGCACTAATCAATTATCTATACTTTCATCTAGCCATCTGCGACAGTTTGCACTGATGACCGAAAATCCTCAGATGTGGTGGAAGGCAGGATTGGGTGTGGCTGCTGCCACTGTGCTTGGCTTTATAGTATTGAGAACATTTAATGCTGTTGGGACGCATTCACGTTAAGGACCATACGGAGGATATCACACAAAGAACTGCCCAAAGCTAAAGCAGAGGCGCACACCTAGATACACACACCCACACACACACACACACAACAAATTAAAACCAAAAGCCAACGAACACAAGCGTAGCTACGTTAAGTGTTGAAAATTCATGTAAAACTTAATCATTTCCTTTTTTGCTTGCTACTGTAAATCGAAATTTATTGTTAGAAAAAGAGAAATGGAAGCGATACAATTAATAGCGGGACACATATATATATATCGAAAAAATATTCACATTATATATTATATCCTGTATCCTGCATGTAAATACACTCGAGACAGGGACATAAGGCAGGCCACTTTCGATTAGACCCAACAGCATATTGTGTACGTTGCATTTTTAAGTATATATATAAATACTATACGCATATGGTATGCATCTATATCTATAACTACATATATGTACTCTCTCTCTGATAAGTTTATAAGGTATCGTTATCTTCACAAAACGTATGCCCATATACTCTCTCTTAGTAATCGATTAAGCGCATACTAAAATGGGTGCTAAGATGGCACAGTCTTGTACATAAGCGCACACAAAAAATCCCAAGAAAAATGAGCAATAAATCCAATTAAATACATATATATTGAATCAATTATCAATGATAGTTGAAGATGATCAGAAATAAAAGGTTCAAGTTGAATTAGACTTTAAAATCCTATAAACATGCTTAATACTCGTCAGTTTTATTATTTTTTACAAAACTTCTTAAAACTTAATTATAAATTTCTGCTGGAGTCGCTTCATCTAATATCTATCAAAGATAATTTCAAAATTCGATGGGTAAACTTTACTTTTTTATGCCATTAATAGCTGCCGCCGCACTGGCAGCCGCCGGCGACATGCAATTGCCATCAGGATAGCGTTTCTGGAACTGTGTTATCAATTCAGGATCCACAAGACGAATGCCATCCAGTTGATTGCCTAGCGTTATCCAATTGGGCTGAATATTATGCGGACGTCCAAAGAGTTCGATTTTTCGTGTTCCCGGACTTAGGCGCTCAATAATGCCATAGATTTCATCTGGCTTATGCGATGTAGCCCGCACCTCAGCTACGATGACATCGCAGTCGAGGCCACGATTTAGATTGGTGGGATTACCCTTCATGCCCACCAGGCAATGCTCTTTGCCATGGTTCAGCCAATGACCGGTGCGCCCAGTTCGAATAATTCGCTGCAGTTGATTCGTTTTTACCCAAATAAGTTCATCTACTCGCTCATAGCCCCACAGTTTCAGGCAATCCCGACCCAGCTCCATGGCTCGGCCGGTAACCCAGAGAAAGATGAGCCCATCGTCCTGTAAAGCCGGAACGCCCAAGGCACGCATTTCATCGTCGGACATGGTGCCATAGGGCAGTTCCATGTGTATATCCCATGGAGGATCAGCCATAACCACTGCGAATTTGCCTAACACGGTCATGTCAAGAAAACGCAAGTCACACTGTATCCACTGCGGAGGATACAATGTGCAACTAGAGTCGACACTTCGCTTTAGACTTAGCTTAGTCTTTACATCCGCCGGCTTGTTGGTGTTGATGTGGGGCAATGTGTCCACCTCGTAATGTACATACTTGCAAGTAGCCATATGAAAGCAGGTGTTCAGGAAACTGCAATCGCCCAGGGACTCATCTGTGTGAGCCTGAATAATCTTCTTGAAATGAAGTTTCGTGCACTTATCAGTCTCGCCGGAAGTGTCGCTACCATCGGTGGACTCTTGAGATTCACCCTCACAGTTGGTGATGGATTCGGATATAATTTCGCCATCCTCAGCTCCCGAATCGATGGCAGTTTTGGCAAGCTTACTGGTTCTGGAGTCGACATTAGCACGCAGTTCCTTCTGCTCTCGACGCTCTTGCTTCTTCTTGGCAGCCATCTCAGCGGTGGCTTGCTGGGCTTTAAGGCATTCAACCTTAGTACCATGGGAACAGAACTCCATGACCTGAGCGCCACCATGCGATTTAAATTTCTCCGCAACAGAGCGTTCCTTTGCCGTGGGTTTGGTTAACAACTCTAAAATCTCCTCGCCCACCTGTTTGCTTTGCTTCTCACGGGTGGAGGGCATGGAAAGCAGCATCATAATATCATCGGAAGCATCAAGACTGGTCGATTCCTTGCGGCTGCAATCGATTTTTGAACATTTCTCTGGAGGTTGCTCGTCGTCTCCCATCTTCTGTCCCTCTACTGCAATACAAATTGTGTTAGAGAAAGTTTGAATGAATTTTTACTCAAAGAGCTCACATTTTCTCTTGGCCTCTTCCTCTTTCTGCTGACAATTATCAATTATGTCCTCAAGAATCTCTCTTAGCTCTTTTGGCTGCACTGAGATGATCTCGCAACCCGTTTCCGTGCCGATGGTAACATTCCTAATTCCAATTGCTCCCTGGTTGGCCAGTTTTCCCAATATAAAATTGATCATTTCCAGACTGCTGCCAGCGATCTTCTCCACCACCTGGGTCGAAACAATGGGCAGGGACAAAGTGCAAGCACTGAGTGTCTGCAGGACCGCTTTTTGTACTTCAACATCTGCTTCAACTGTAATTCACGATGATGATTATCAATTCAAATTATGGAGTGTCAGACTTACCTAGCTCTTTTTTTGGATTGGCTTGATCTTCCTGAATGTCTGATAATATCTCAATTCTCTCCTTCTTTCGTTTTTCCAACTTCTCTCGCAAAGTGTTGCGCTTCGTCTTGAGCGATTTGATCGATTGCTGATTTATTTCCATATTTTATGTTTTTATGACCGTTTATTTTGTATGTTTGCTGCTTGTCATCAGTTGTGTGGCATTTTTTTTGTTTTCTTCAATTTGTTTTTTTTTCAACACGGTCAGCTGCAGCCGGCTGGATGATATCGATATCGATGGTACCGGTATTATGTAATCGATAAATCTGTGTTAATCGAAAGATGTTCCATCTCTTTTGTTCGACTCAATTGCTCGCTGCGAATGGGCAAAAGGTTACGGCGAGAGGGCAAAAAGTTACGGCGAGAGGCCAAAAAGTTGCGGCGAATGAACAAAACTTTAAGGCGAATGTCCAATTTTGTAAGGCGAATATTACGGTCCGGGCGAACTCGAATTGTTTTTGTTTTTTTTGTTGTTGTCTTTATTTTCAAGTGCGCGGACGTGTGTCGCTCTTCGTCCGAATTTTTGCGCAAAAAATTGTTTAAGAAATTAATAAATAATAGTTGCAAGCTGAAACAAAGTGGACCGCGCAGCCAGCAATAAACAATATGTAATTGTTGATTCGCAAAGACAAATGAAAAGCTGAAGAGAGAGAGAGAGAGATAGAAAGTCTTTTTTTTTGTTGTTTTGGATCGGATCTTTTGTGCGCTTAATAAGTTTGTGGGTTTTCTTTTTTGTTTATGCGCCGTGTAGGAGAGCATAAAATGCGCGAATAAACACACACACACACAACTACGTATTCCCTGTTAGAAATTTTGCAAAAAGCGCCAATAATTGTGAGTATGTGTATGTGAGTGAGAGAGTACAAGTGTGTGTGTGCGCAGAGTACGCGCACTACACTACGTTTCACACATTGTTATTGTTGCTGGGGGCTCTCTCTAACTCAATCGCTCTCCCTTGCACTTCTTTGTTGTACTTGACACCTTTCTCTATCTCTCTCTCTCTCGCTCAATCTCTCTTGTGTGGCGTTTTTTAAATGTTTTTTTGGGGCCCGACTTCTGCGAGATTTATATATGGCCAATGGGTCCCACATTCGCACGTCCACTCTGGAACCTGACGGGTCGTCGTTGTCGTCGTCGTCGTCTCGCGGCAGTTGCTTCTATAGATACACCCACACCTACAGGACGTGCCAGGACAGGCTGCAGCCGCTACGGTGGTAGCCCCAGCATCAGCCCAAAACCGAATCGTTATTATAATCGCTGGTGGTGGCAGACGCAGCCCGAATCTGCAACAGATTCGCATTCGCCTCGTGGGTCGTGGTTATTGATTCCATGCTCTAGGAGTAGTGAATTTTTTGCAGATGCAACTTGTCCCCGTCGTGGTCGTGGAGATTCTTCTGTGTATTACAAAAAATTTTCATCATAATTTTTTCTTTTCCCCCGATTTAAAGGCGGCGGCACGCCCTTTTGCGTTGCTTGTGTTTGTGGTTGCTGCAACAGCAGCCGGCGGCGACATTTTTAAAAAACTTTAATCCAAATGTATAACAAAGAAAAAAAAAAAGTATACATATATATATATATATTTGTGAAAAAATAGTGTTTTTTGTGTATAAACTCAATTTGTTGTGATTCAGCAACATTCCCCCCTACATTTGTTCAATAATGTGCAGCAGAAATTATTAGCTACAACAACAAATACTCCTACGGTACAAATTATAATCACACAACAATAACTACAAAAACTAGTAGCTAGAAGAAGAAGAAGCAAATTAACAACATGAAGATGGTCGACAAATCATCCAAACTGGTGGATAAATTTGTTGCCATCGGTGGCGGTGGAGGCGGAGGATCCGGCGGTGGTATTAATAGCGGTGGCGGCGGAGGCGCCATCATGGGTGTCACTGGCTTATCAAGCGGTAACACTACCACCTCATTGGCATCCGCTGCAGGAGGAACATCAACAGCAACAGCAGCCACATCATCATCTGGCATGGGTTTGCAAGCCCCAGGAGGAGGAGGAATATCATCTAATGGCCAAAAACCGGTGCCGATGAAATTATTTGCCGCCTGGGAAGTGGATCGTACGCCGCCCAATTGTATACCAAGGTAAGTCTATGTCAATCTGTATAGTCAAGTGATCCGAAGAGATAGCTTTATCTAGGAGTGATATGCATTGGAAATAATTACATCTTAAAAAGGTTTCAATAGGCCATTTCATTCATTGTCTCTAGTATTTTTTTTTGTATATTTTTTTATTGTTTGTGCCAATTTTTGGTTTCACTTTGCTTCCGTTTCATTTGGTTTTTGTTTGATTTTCGTTTTTTTTTTTTTTCTATTTTTAGGCGGCACAATAGCTTTAACTGTTATTTAACTGCTATGTTGTTGTGTTTTTGTTTTTTGTGGAGGGCCATGAAATACCTATAGGCCCACCTACATCTCTCCCTCAAACTGTCTGCCTTTGTCTATATAGAGACAAATTGTATATATTTCGTAACATGTCTTTGTTTTTTCAACAACTTGTAATGTTTTAGATAGTCACGAGCAATTAAATTGACTTTTGCCATAACCAAAAGTGTATTTCTTGGTTCTAATCTTTAAGTGTTCCCCAATGAATCACAGTTGATAAGAATTTTCAGAGAAAAGAAAAGTGTAAACAATTTGTGGCACCTTTAGAGATAACACAAACACTTGATCATCAACGGCAGACCTCTTTGTGCATTAAATTTATCTAAAATAGTCGTTAAATTTAATTTTGAAACAATAAATCTTCGTTTCTTTAACATCTAAGATAAATTTTTATGAAAAATGGTCCATATAAAAACCAATCCTGTGGAATAAAATGAGGGAAATTTGCTCCACTTTTCGTTTGCTTTTAACTCTTTAATCATTTGTGCACTCAAAATGACTGATTCCAAATTCTTTATCTTTGTTCGCCACTGTGGTCATCAGGTTATCTTCATTTCTTTCTTTTGTTGACGCTTTTGTAGTCTATTAACCTCTTAAGATTACAAGTATACATTCGCACATGCATTATACCTGAATAAACAGATTATTAACGATTTGATTTTGGTCTGGAGACTATAACCACCACGACTCTTTCAAAAAGAAAGTAGCCATCTTCAAGAAAAAAGGAACCCACAAAACTTTAAAAATATTTACTTAAATGTTTTGTTCAAGTTTAAATTTTTAGAGGTTGTTAACCTGAAGTACTAGAATAATCACCCTGTGCTTAACGTCTTTGTCGTCAGTAAGAAATTTTTAAACACGTTTATCAATTATTAATATAGATAAAGGAATATCACTGCTATAATCAGGATTAGGATTGCACTTTATTATCTAAAAAAGAACTATACAACTACATATATAATAAATAATATGGGTAAATTTTTAACTAACTTTTTTCATTTTGGCATTTTTCCGGACTATGAAGAAAATTGAAGAATTGCAAATACATAGTTTGACAAGTGTATACAAATCATTTGCTTCTGTCTTCCTGTTCCTTTCCATTTCTCTTTTTGTTGCTTTATTCTGTTTATTCCTTACAAAAAGGTCATGCACCGTTTGCGATTGCTGTGATGAGAGAAGAGCAGACGAAAGAGCTGCTTCTCTTATCTTTCAGATACATTTTCAGCTCGTTTTTGTTTTTCTTGTTTTTTTTTTTTTTTGGGCCAAACTGTTTGTTTATAATTATGCGCTCGCTTGGCTTGTTTATAATTAGAAACAGAAGCAAAACCAAGAGTAGATTGGTAATTTTCAGCTTGTAAAACTTTTGAACTCTTTTTTCCAAGAATCGACAAGGGCCAAAGCAAAAGAGGGAATGAGAAAGAAAGAGGGAGAAGGACTGTAATAGAAAGTTTTTACAGTCTTTTGCTCATTACAATTTGCCTCTAACTTAATTACAGCTTAAAGTAAATTTAATTTATAGTTTTTTTTTTTTTAGCATTGTCAACTCTTGGTCATCAGACTTTCGGACCATTCACTTCTTCACTCATCTTTTTAACAAGTTTTTGTGTCTTTTTATGTTGATTATATCTACGCATGAGTGCGGCACGTACGATATACATACATATATATCTCTGGACTCTTTGATTAGTTTTAGTTTCTGTGTTTAGTGCGGGCAAAAAAGAAACACAAATCTACAGGACGTGCAAAGTGTGTTGCTGCTTCTGCTGCTGCTGCGACCCATCAAGACAATCAAATCACATTAAATGTGCCACAGTTTTGGCTAAATTGTGGCTCTGATCGGGCATGCTGACATAGGCAAAATAATTTAGTGGCCATTATATGCCCCATTGGGCCTAAACGCGAGATTTTACTCTGAGTGAAATTGGCTCTTTAGTTTATGTTTGTTTTAAGGCATATTTTAGAGTTATGATAAAATTCAATAATTCCAAATTTTGTTAGCACGACGAGATGAGTTTATCCTTCAAGACCTTAAGATATCAGAGATGATTTTTATACGTGGGCTTCTATATACTATATATATCACTTTATCATATAGTTCCCATAGAAGCAACAAAGGCAAATTTAATAAAGATCGGACGACTTTATTGCTCCAACCTAAGATTGTAGGCGGTTCTTTCGCAATCATTAGACTTTTTAGATAGGTAAGCGAAGAGTGACAAACAAAATCTTACAAGGGTATACGAACTTCGGCGTGGTAGCCCCAATGATTTTAACAATTAGTTTGTAAATAAAAAATTTATTCAACTTGCTAATCCTCTCTCTATTTGCACAATTGTCAAAAAGAAAGGAAGAGAATTCTTTCCTTATCTATGCTCTAGAGTCTCTGTATATATATATATATAGACAGTTGTTTATCACACGTAACTATTGAAATTTACATTCATTTTTATTGCCTTTGGTAAATTTCACAATGTAAATGGACTTGGGATAGGTTCTCGTTCGTTTGCTTGTTTCGTATGGCTATAAAGACAAAGAAGAAGAAAAAAGCAAAGCAAATAGCAATTGATAAACAAATCTCCTCCCTCTATCTCTCTCTGTATGTGTACATACACTTGGAGAATATTTAATACCTGGTGGTTCCATTTAAATGTATATAATAGGTATTATTCTCTGCTTATGTGTTTACAACAAAAAAATAGGCAAATGCAAAGTGCAATTAGAAAACTGCGCCAATTTTTAATTAAATTCTAAATAGTCGAATTGCTGGCGCAATGGTGGAATTTATTTTTTTTTCAGACAAATTCGTGTATATATTGCTTGTTTGACAATTTCTAAGAGTAGAAGGAGGAATAAAGAGGGGGGGGGGCAGGGGCGGAGAGGTAACGAAATATATCTGTATCTATAAGTAGAATTTATAGCCCGACAAGCGACAGCAGTTGGTTAAGTTTCTATTTGTTTTTTTCTTCTCTTTATACCCTATATACAATTATATATAGTTCATCGTGTTTCTGATGTTGTTGTTCTTGCGCGTGTTGTTGACCAAATTTTAGCCTTGAACTTATTTTAATTTGGTCACATCACATGTGAGATTAAGAGAGAAACAGAGAGAGGGAGATGATATGTATTGTTTGTGTTTGATAAATTTTAATTTTCAGCAAATATTGCTGCAACAAAATATTGAATGTCAATGCCGATTGACAATTGACGATGCAATTTTTTTTGTTTATTATTGTTTAAACAGAATAGTAACAATAAAAGATTTACTGCAAATATATGCACATGATGTTTAAGGCTCGAACGACTTGTAGATACCTTGTGTCTTATAAACTAAGACTATTTTCCCATTAATTAATTCCTCATTTGCGCCTAAAAGAATTCACTTAAATCATTTATTGTAATTATTTATAAAAATTCACTTGAAGGTGATAAAATCATAGGGCATGTATATCCAATTATATATTTAGAATGCAAGGTATAAAATTGGTTGATGGCTTTTTTTTTTAAATTGATTTTGTGTATAAGCTCTTTTAATGGGATTCTCAATTGCTTCTTGTCTACAGCTTTTACTGATGCATCATAAATGTTGGCCATGACCGAAAACTAGACAATTCAGTAAATGTGGGCGGAGTATTTTGTTATTTTCCATGGGCCAAAGTTATGAGAATCGATTCACCTAATGATAAATATGAAAATAAAAGCTTAAAATTCAAAAAAAGGAAATAGAAAAACTTTCATTTTAGGTTTAGTAAAATGTAACTTGATACTGAAAACTAATCAATTTTTTGACCTAAATTTTTTATAAAAGGGGTTCCCTCATCACAGAAGCCGCCATGACCTATTTATTGTGGAAACCCGAGAGTCCAATCCTTTCCGCCTTCTCTTCTATTCTCTAAGCGCATTAGCCGCGATCTCTATGATTTATGTATGTGTGTGTGTCCAGCTGGTCAATCTTTTGGTCATTTGGGATGAGTGAGGGCTAGAGCGTAATGATGAGGGCAAAGTTGTGGGAGTACAACAATAAAAGAGAGAAAGTCAATTAAAATCAATGAGAAATGAGTAAGAAAACCAAAAGGAAAAGCGGATAAAAGGTTTTAAACAATTTTCTATTAAACGTAAATGATTAGTTGGAACTATAAGATATGATACTTCTAATTATTGGTTATAGTTTATTTTGATATAAGAATATTCTTTCGTTTCAAAGAATGCGATAGGTAAATTTCAAAGTTTGGTTTGTCTTTACTTTTTTATTGGAAAATTATCTTTTCATATGCATTAAAATTTCGAAAATGAACATTTTTTCCAATTTTCCTTGGCACTCTCTGGTTTTTCAACTATCGATAATCTCCTTTGCCTCCACCTATTGAACTTTTCAATTGGCAATTCGCATGAAAGTCAGAAAATGAAATTTCACTAGCTTTACTTCCGCTATAACAAAGGCCAATGTCGGCTGTTATTCCTGCACCAGCTCCTGTCCAGTTTTATACGTTGTGCATTGACTCATCCATGCATTGGATTTTCGATTTGTTTGCTCAATGTCCGTCCGAGTGGGAAAACACATTGGAGAGAAGGAGGAACGTCAAGTTTGTTGACTTGCGCCAACAAGCGACCGACCAAATGGAGCTACGTGGTAAAACAACAAAAACTACAACTTCAACTGCACACATGTGTGTGTGTGTGTGTGTACATGTGTATGTAGGTACTTATATATAGTAGGTTTTTTTATAGTTGAGGAAACTTCCGCTCTCTCATGCCCAAACGAGCCAACCCAAACGGATGCCAGAGCTGCATAAATTGTTCGCCATAGTCCAGACCTATCCATATATGCAGAGACACAAAGAGAGTGAGTGGAGCTGCCCATCGAAAGCTGTTCATAAAACTGCAATTTATTAGCATATACATACGTATACATATGAGAGAGAGAGAGTGTAGCCTAGCCTAGACTACTGTGAATGCAGGGCAGGTTTTTGCCATTGAAAGGAAAGAAGGAAAACAAAAAAAGGCCATCAAAATAAGCTACATGGAAAGTTAAAGGTGTGTGTGTGTGTGTGTATCTCTAGACTCTCCAGTAGCTCTAGCAAAAGCTGGGCCACTGCTTACCTTGTCTAAACCAACACCCACCCACATGAAATTGCAATAAAATTTGTATACCTAAAGTGAATCATTTTTCCCCTTTCACAATTCCAATACATAACGTGGCTAAAAAGCTGATGAAGGGATATCAAGTTGACAAGGAGCAGGACAAGCTTAGCTTAAGCAACTAATCAATAATAGAGATAAATATTTGTATGAATATGTGCATTATGGCTTGTCCAGCTAAAAATTTATGAATACAGATAACTAACTTTCTGTTGGATGAAATTATACCCTGGCTGTGACTCTTCTGATGATCCACTCCTTTAATCAACACTGACTCCTTATTAAGCCACATATTTAATTATCTATGAATCCTTTCATATTTATCATTTTTGCAATATTTTAGTCCATTGCCATTTAAAGAAATGACTAAAGAATTTAATCATTAGAATTATAATTTGAATCATAAATAGATTTTAGAGTCAAAGTCGAACCCAAAAAAAAGGATATCTTTATTTCTTCTACGAATCCTTTCATGAATCTAATTTTAGCCCTAATTTTAGTAGAGTTATAACTTTAATCATGTACGACTTCTTTTATCATAATCTTTTGAATCATAAATTATTGATTTTAGAATTAAAGATGAACCCAAAAATAGAAAATGTTTGGTTAGTTTTGTTTATTTGGAAACGAGATTTCATGCATCTTAGAGAGGGAAATATAATTGTAAAGCAATAGTAAAAATAATCATTTTGCAATTTTCAGTACGATTGCTTGACTTTTTTTTTATTGTGCTTTAAGTAAATCACATTTATGGTATAAAAATGATCATTTTCTAATCAAAGTAGATTCATCAAAGTGATATCTAAAAAAAAATCTTCCTCATGCTATATGGAATAATCTGAATATACTTGTAGACACATTAATTGTCATTCATCTCAGTGTACATACAAACCAATCAACACTTTGTAGTTAATGTTTCTCCATTCATGAATACATTTGTATAATAATTTTGATATTATGGTGCTCTTTGCTATGATAACGTATTGACAATTTGTCACCTTGTTGTTGTTGTTGTTGTTAGTGTTATTATACAAAACACATTGATTAAGACAGAACTGTAAATTGATTGAGTCGATGACTGTTTTGCTGTTTGAGTCAGAGTCAATGACAGAAATGATGTCCAAAAGATGATGCTCCACATTTTGTCTCGTGATATTTTCAAATAGCGAAAAAAAAAGTTTTAACTGAGCCATATGACGACCATTTACTGTGTCAGACACATGCCACGCGAATAATAATGATGACGAAAACGAAGATGAGGAGCAAAGAAAGCCAAGCCAAAAAACATTTGAAAGTGAAAGGTCTTATTTGTGTTTCTTTGCCGAAAATAACAAAAATAAAGCAGTAGAAGAACCTCTTGATGTTCGGCAATTATGGAATGTCAAGTGGTTGGGGTTTTTGCTCCACAAAATAAAAAAGAAAATATAGATGACGCTTGACATAAATCTCTGTAGATGAAAAACACAAGCATACATCAGAAAAATGCTAGTTTATACTTTGTGTATTAGCATAAAAAAAAAACTTTTAGCAATGGGTGCCCGAGGTGAAGAAGCAGCAGAAAAGCTATAACATTTAACATTAACTTTAACTTGGCTATAACCCACTTGACATAGTTGCCTTATTTGCAGTTACTTAGAGAGGGAAGACGGAGCGAAGCAGCTTGCTTTTAGCCTATACATGGCAGCAGATGGTTCACAAATTGGTCTCTTGCTTCTCATCAATAGATAACTAGTCAAGTCTTCTTATTGGCCTGCTAGTCGTATACTTGATATTTCATATTATCCATCTTGCAGTTAGTTTTATTTTGATTGGATAACTTTTGCTTCAACAAAATATATTGAAATAGTTTTTGTGGCTCTTATTTCTTTTACTTGAAGAAGTCATGAAAAATTTTTATAGAAAGACAAACACAAAATGTGGAAAAGTATTAAATGAATTTTGTTTTAAGGAATCACTTGCTTTTTTTTTAATGAGAATTTATAAAGATGTTATTTAAAATGGAATGTATGTACTTAAGTGGAAAGGCAATTGGTTTTCTTTTATTTATTTTTAAAGAGAATACTAATTTTTTATGTAATTTTTTTTTTGACTACTTTCAAAAAGAATTTTTCAATTTTTCATTAACACTTTAATTTGAAATGTGCAATTTTTGTTGTCTATAATATTTTTCAAGCATTCCAATGCTTGTTTATGGCAATTAAAAATAACTAAAAGTTTTAACTGGTTTGGTGAATCAAAATCTAAATCTATTGCAATTATAATGAAATGTTTTTCCCCTTTTTTTCTACATTACTTTTGCGCCAATTTGCCTCGGTTTGAGGAATGCTAGAAAAAAGTACAATGAAAATCTGTTTTGACACTTCATTTTGTATGCGGAATGGGAATTCTGATTTCATCAGAACCACATGAAAAGAATGTTTCATACACATTTATCTTTTTTTTTAATTATTTTATATTATAAACAAAAGGCATGCTTTGTTTATATGCCAACCACTTGCCGGGGTATATATATATAACAGATCTACAGTAAACAAAACCAAATCATTCATAATTCATATTAACGACGACACGCCCAAATCCATAGAAAAACATAAATATATATAGACCTATACATACATATACCTACATACATATTAATGTTTAAATCGTTTCTGATTTAACCAAAGAATTCAATTAAAAATGAAAAATTTGCTTCAATCCTGCTTATATCCTGCAGTGAGGACCACCAGCAGTGTGTGTGCTTTTGAGTTGTCGATGGGTTGAAGAAGGAGGGGGTGGGTTAAAACAGGTGGGGTTTGGTGGGAAATATCCGAGGCATAACCCAAAAGTGTCAGATGCTAGTTAATTTTATTGGATTGTTTTACACTCTCTCCAGCAGCGAACACTTTAAGTTTCTGGGTGCGGCTAATGCCATTAACTCAACGTGTGGCCATACATTGACCCCCCGCTCCTCCCTGGTTATCGTCATCATCATGTTTGTTGCTAGCCGGAAAATGGATTCTAAACCGCTTTTCTGCTATTTTCTCTTTCAATAGGCGACCGAACTGAACTTCTCTTACTCTTATCCAAGACTTTTTGTTTGCTTACAAATTTTTTTTCCTGTCATGTTTTCCTTATGGATTTGTGTCACTGTTCCATTCTCTTTTAGTGAGGGGTTCTAGTATACATACATATTAAACTAGCTTGCTAAGAACAATCAGTGCAACATCTTAAAACATACTGGCAATTAGCTTCGAAACAAATTGATCTATTTCTTATAAAGATAATACAGTCTACTGACTTATTTTCCACTAGGTGAGATTTTATAAATTTACTCACTAAAATTTCTATATTTCTGATCATTAGATAATTTACAGAAATCAGATGACTATTTAAAGTAGATACTGAGAGAAATACTTACAAGACTATACGAACTTTAGCATTTTGAGAAAACAGAAAATTCCGCTGGTTTCCTTTTATTTTTGTTTGTGATTTAGTAAGCTCTTGGGCAATATATGCTACCAATTTATGTATTATATACAACACATATGTATATATATGAATATATATGAATTTGATGTCAACAATATCAAAAATATGTAAGCTATTTGCGTCAATAACATAAATATAGCTGGCATTATACAATATATTGATGCCATAAGAATGAAGTGTGAGAAGAGCAGAAAAGAATTTTATTGAATTTCTCAATTTGCATAAATAAGGTTTGAAAAATGGAGAATTGCCCTTTAAATTTATCGACTAAATGCAACGCGGTCTCAGTTTCAGTCTCGGTCTCGGTCTCCGTGTGTTTATTTTTAAACCTTAGGAGGTTAGAGAGGCGGTCGGCCACACCCACATTCAATTTCACTTGCATTCCCCTTTTATAGAAGGAGCTACTAAGAGAAGGCCTCTTGAAATGTCTGTGATGGATTATCACATCGGTGGAACTTTGAATGATTGACAAAGTAGAGAGAGGGGCTCGAGGGGGTGGGGCAATGAATGCTTAAAATATTATATGTAATCAATCGAATGGCATTGGCAAATTGTTGTTCAAAACGAAGCCCCATCAATGCTTAACGATTCTTGAAAGACCAAAAGAGATAGAGTGAGAGAGCAGGAAAGAGGGGGGCAATATGATATATAGTATATGGGTCATTAACAAAATGTGCAGCGATTTGGAAATTGAATATGTATATAAATATATGTAGGGGTATGTGCAATAACGAAAATAGTTATAACTAATAACAAATGTGACATGAATTTGTGTCAACATTTTTATGAGTAATACTAGCCTCCTGAACCCAGAAATATATATAAATCGGCTTTGGGTGACGGCAGTGGTCACTCAAACGAGACGACAAAACAGTTGATATATACTCTTATATGTATATGAATCATCTCATCATCTCAACTGTTGCGCGGGTGGATAATAAAAGTATTGTCATCCTAAAAAGCAGTTTATTAACTTTTTTTCATGTGCATAATAAGCCACAAGCTAATTATTTTTTCCCAACCGAGTAATTACCTCATAAAGACAGCCCAAGCCACGTAATACCAACTAAAATAATGATGGGATGAAGAGGGGAGGTCTATCCAAATTATACAAATTGTATAATATATATACAGATATGATATGATGCAACATCATGACTGATATAAAGACCAATATATAGGTATATATATGCATATTTAAACCCTTCTCTAGTTTAATGTGTTAAGCAGGAAAACACAAAAAAAAGCCATATATTTATATTTATGTATAATAAACTGTGCATGTGAATACATAAAAATATTCTCAACAATATTATAAAGGTTTATACGATTATGAAGAAGGGGAAGGGGTGTTAAGAAGTAAATGTTATTCTCTAGAAAAAAAAAATTGCCTTCATCATTTTCCAATGGATGAAATTAGCAGTAAAAATGTTTATAACTTATGGTATTTAATTTCCGCAGCGAATACTTTTCGTTGTTATAGTGTAAATACATATTTTATGCCTAGGTCAGTGGCATTCATATTGAAAAAGTTGATTCTATATATTTTTCATTCATCTACCAAATGGCCACAACGTAAAGCAAACTCATAAATGATTCACAAAGGTGGAGAGGTGGGGGCTAGAAATGGTGTGAAAAACGATTTTGCCACATTAGCTGCATTTCTCATCGCCAACTTTTTTTTAATTGCTCTTAGCCATGTGTGTGTTTGTGTGTGATAGGTGGCTAACACACGTTGCAAGCCATTATACCGTGCTTAATTTGGCTTCTTAATAATTGATAAACTTGCATTTTATATTTGAGTTGTAAAACTCAAAATACACTGACCTCTTCGATATAATAGAGTGAGAAGGAAAAGATAGAGAGGGAATGACATGAATGAACTATAGTAACCTTTCAAGAGGTAACAACAACAACGTTGGGTGGGCTTAAAAGCCACGCCCACTTTTCCCTTTATCCATGTGACGTATGTACGTATATGCACTTTGTTGTTGTTGCTGCAAAGTGCAATATAATTGCTAATTGTTGCAAATTGCAACTGGCAATTACATCGATTTTATACCCTAGACACGGCGCCCAACATATACATATACAACATATACATATGTATATGTATGTATTTAAGATACACATATCTCGCTCTCTCTTTAGTTTGTTTAGCTATATTTAAAATAATTACTATTCGAAAATTGCAAAACAATTGTCTTATATTACGACCTTCCTTGCTTGGAAAAATAAAGTTGTTTTCAATTGGCATATTTTCAGATCAGATTTGGTTAAATATTTCCGTTCTAGCTATTGTGTTTTTTTTTTTTTTTTGTTTAACATCTTTAATGTTAGTCAGTCGCTTTAAACTATGTTAAATTCACTTGCTTTTTGAGTTACATTCCCATTAGCATGTCCATCTCATTGCCATTTCCGGGCATTGTCAAGGCATTGGTAGTAGTTCTAGCATAAATTATCCAAATCAAGCTCCTCTCCAACACACGAAAACCCTTTGGGTCCCCTACTATTGTTTGGTAGTATGCATATGCTTAAACTTTCAATGCATTTTAAATGCATTTAATCAATAATGCAATGACCCAAGTGGTAGTTGTTGTTGGCTGGTGTCGAACCAGGAAAGTTGCCACCAACTTGTACTTTTGAAACTCTGTCACAAAGCCTTCTCTAATTATACGCCCACGAAAGAAAAACCAGTTCTCGTGTTTGGAATTCATTTAAAATGTGTAGCCGCCCAAAAATTCAAGTGGTGGGTGGAGACTAAAAGCCAACTTTGGGCAAGTTCTTACCTAAATGAAAGCCCCCATGAGTCATGGCATGCCCGCAATCCTTTCAAGAGGAACCAGCAAAACAAAAAAGAATTAAATGAAACCGTAAAAGTTGCCCACAAGTCGCGACAAAATGACATAAACTAGTTTGGAATGGTTGGATTGTCGTCTCACTAAATTCTTAACAAGGGTGGAGCTTGAGGATGTGTCTCATCTTCATGAGATGCCATAATCTTCTTTCTGAATTAATCCTAAAAGACCATTTGATAAATGCAAAGAAAAGAGGGGGGGGAGTTAAAGGAAGTCATACAACATCTTAGAGGGAATTAGTTGATTGCTTTTCATATTAATAAGAATAGAGTGAATCCCCTTTAGTGGCCGCCACTGAGCAGGCTCCATGCTTACACTTTATTCTACTTATTGTAGATTGTCATATGGCAAATTTACTTGACTATTCCACTTGACATGGCATACAGACATAATTATGTGTCTATCTCTCTCTTCTTCTCTACCTATTTAGTAGTTGTCCTTGAATAAAGATAGCGTCATTAGCTTGAGCAACTCTTTGTCTGTCAGACTTTTGCTGGTCAAGTCTTTATTGTCTGGGGAACCATCTGATTAGTCCCGCCCGGGCCGAGCCGTCACTTGTTGTAACAGGAAATGCATTTTAAATAGAGCTCACTTGATTTACCCCCAACAGTGGCTGGTTTTATCATAATTTTGTGACTCATAAACAGGTCGAACACACATCCCACACACACACACCCACCCACACACACAATGGCTGAGGCACTCTACCACTATTTGGATTATACTTACTACTCTCACACCATTTGCCAACTAGAAATTAACATGTTAACAAAATTGCCAGTTATACGTCCGACTGTCTGTCTGTCTGCCAGCTCGTCTGGCGTATTTAGCAGCAGCCCCACAATGGTAACTATAAACAACTACTTAGTTAATCAACATAAAGCAAATGAAAATGCCTGACTTTAGAGAGGGAGAGAGAGAGAGAGAGAGACAGAGGAAGATTGTCTCTGTGTATATTAACAACACGCAACTTGTTCATATCTCTTCATGCATATTCATTTTGTGTTTATTGTTGAAATTATGTTCATATCAAAAGGTGCCATAACTAAATTGCGGCACATAAAAAACAAAATTTTTTAACAAAATTTACAGTCTCTCTACAAAATGCAATTCAAATCGAACCAATTTTTGACCATTATAATCTGCACTCCACTCCATTGTAGGGGGTTGATAAATAATTTAATATTGCCCACTTTACACGCTCAAGAAAAATACAACTTACAGATAACAACTTTTTGTTTACCATCATCATTTTTATGAACAATCGAAAACAAAAAAATCCCCTTTGTAATATTTTGCACTTATTGAGTAAAAAGTTGTGAACAAAAAATATTTTTATATCTATAGTGAAAAGTATAAAATATTTAATGCCTTTAGCACACTTGCACCTTATCACCAATTTTATATAAACGGAAATAGTTGTCCTTTGACATTACGAAACGAATGTACTTCATTTTTTTCACTTTCATTAAAGATTTTTTGCCCCCTACATAATATAGTAGCTACAAGATCGGTAATCAGAATGATGATGGGCTGCGTCCGGGTCCGAGTCCGGGTCTGAATGTGCCAGTGACACAGTTTAGCTTTGACAGAGACAGAGAGAGAGAGAGAGAGAGATGGAGGAGAGGAGAAGCCATCACCATCCGTTGGTTTCGCCCTCTCTGTCTGGGTAGTCTTCCACTTCAGCTCTATCTTTCTATTGCCATTGGAAGCGCTTCCACATTCTCATTGGGATTGAGTGGCTTTGAGGTTGTCTGTCATTTATTATGTTTGGTTTAGTTTGGTTGCATTTTCATTTCATATTTTTCCATACTTTCTCCCTCTCTGTCTTTCTTGCTCTTTTACACTAATCAGTTTCAATTTGACGCTCTCGTGGATTTTGCTCACTTTGCTTGCTGCTGGTGACGTGGGGTCAGTCATGGTATCAGTATATCAAGTATACGCCCTGATAGCGTCAGACTATTTATAGTTGTATAGATTAAGTAATTAATACCCAACGGCATTTGTCGAACTTATTGAGTGTTTAACCAGATAATTGCCCCGATTTCTAATTAAGGCTAAAGACTATTAATTTGCAAGGTGTTTGGAATTCTATTATAATTATAAATGAGAGACTAGAACAAAAACGTAAACGAGTTTAATTTTCGCATCGACCAGCGATTACCCCAGCTTATCGAATTCTATCCCATCTCTCTCACAGAGAGCCAATCAACTGGACAATCAATCACTTTTTGGCAATCATTCATTTTGTCTGGTCACATATACATACATACCTATGTACATACATGTATGTATATGTATATCAAAAAAAGTAACGCATAACAAAGGAAATGTTGTCGTTTTTGGGGGCTTGTTGAGCATAGTCATCGTCATCTTCAGAGCTCTGAGCTTGAATCCAATCCAGTGGCGTACAATGAACTCTTTTGTGTGGCAAATAAAAGCGAAAAAAATAAAAGTAAAGGAAAATGCTTTCCGGGGCAGCATTCGACGTGTGTCATTCGAATGAAAGGCAATAAAAGAAAGAAAAGGAAAACGTAAACCAGAAAGGAAAAAAAAAAAAAGTTAATACCGAACTTAAAACTGGTCAAAATCAACGCAATTATCAAACAAAAGCAACGATTCAGTCAGTCAGTTTCACATTGGCCAGTCATTCAGTCATTGACCCCTCCCGCCACCGCTCAATGGCGAGGTATAAGAAAAACAACAAAAGGTAGGCGTGTTTGTGTGCCGATATTTATAAATAAATGCAACACACAAAAACAAGAATAACAAATTTATTTTGCAAAAACATTGAAAACAAATTGTCGCCAAGTGCATGGCAAATGGCACACAAACAAAAATAGTATAAAAATAAATATACATATATGAGAAGATGGCTATAAATATATAAATGATACCTTCCTCAACTCACCTGAACAGATTGGCCCAAGACTTGGCCATAAAAAGAATTGATCTATTTAATTGAGAAAGGATGTCATGATAATTAATAATCTTATCCGAAAGAAAGGAAATGAAGAAGATAGATTCTGATTACATTTGCATTCCTGTTCAGTACTCACGTTTTCATTCCTATGGCAAAGTGTAATAATTAGTTCGTTAAAAATGGAATTGCATTCCACTGACCGACAGTCGTTCTTGCCCTATATGTATCTGGAGACCAATGCTTTTCCCCCTCCTCACCCTAAAACAGGTCTAGACATTGAATTTGCATGAATGTTGGGGAAATGAGGCAAATGTCTTGAATTATTAATTAAGAAATTAATTGTCCGCTGAGTAGTTTTTTTTTTTTTTTTTTTTGGTTTTTCAATGACGATTATAATGATGTTTGCCATATTGATGATGACTCCGAACTTGGCCTCTGAAGCATTCCGGGCCACGCGCTTTCATTTTGGGCTGGCTTAGGGGAATTCAATTAGCAAGTCACATTGTATGGCAATCAATGAATGAAATGAATAGAGGAAAAGCTGGAGGTGGTAGGGGAAACATGACGACGATGGCGTTGTTGATGATGATGATGATGATGGCCATTGTCCAGCCTCGTTGTGTCTTCTACGTTTTATCTGCTTAGTCAGATGCGAGATGGAATGAAGGCATTTGCATATTTCCTCAATGCTCATTATCCATGCCGGATATTATTGTTGATGCACTCAAGCTGGCCGCTTCTCAACTTTGGATGCGCTTTTTTTTCAGAGTGCATTCCATAGTGCGTTATCTTTTAGGTTCTTAAGCAAACGAAGTCTAAAATTAATCAGGAAATAATTTTATTCTTTATTATACAAGAATTAGCAAGAAGAAAAAGCAGAAATTCTTACAGAATAAAACTAAAAAATGTTGGCATTTTTAAAGCTTTCAATCTTTGCCGATTAATAGTCTATTTCGGTCTACAATTTAGTTTGCCTTCCTTATCTAAAGAAAGTAGAAACGAAAAGCTAATAAATATATCCCGTTTAGTATTTTTTTGTAATTAGTTTATATTCTTTTTAAAGTTGAAGAGAGATTTTCCCTCTTTCTTTATTCCAAGCACTTAATTTATATAAAGAATTATTAAGACGATCGTCGCAAGAATATATATACATAGTTCCTCAGGAACTATTTAGTGATTTAAGCAAAGGTCATACTAACTATTTCATTACGTTTACGACCTTTATAGGGAAACTTGTATGACCTTTGTTAGATCACTTTATGTTGAGGTAAATCCTTAATCGAATTCTTATGTTTTATATGGCTTTTCCAGACTCTGTTCGCTGACAATAACGCGTCTCTCCATCCTGACACCGCTGCCCGGGGATACCACCTCGTTGTCATTGGCCGTTAAAATGCAAAGCTCAAAACGCACTTTGCGTAGTCATGAGATTCCCATTAATGGCAGTGCACTCAATTCCACATCAGCTGCCAAGGAGAGCGCCATCTCTTCGTCCTCCATGCAAGGCAATTCGCCTTTATCGAACATCGCTGCCGGCGGCTCATCGCTTATTGGGACTCCAAGTAATCTTGGCACTGGAACTGCTGGCACACTGCCTCTAACCGAAACTGAACTGGACTTGCACTTTAGTCTTCAGTATCCACATTTTATCAAGAGAGATGGCAATAGGTGAGTATATTAAATATGGGAATTTATTATTGTTCTCTTTCTAATTGATATATTTTATTGGTAGACTGGTTATTCTGCTGCAACGACGCAAGAAATATAAATCACGTACAATTCTTGGCTATAAGACCCTGGCTGAGGGCATTATACGAATGGATGCAGTGCTACAAAAATCCATGGACATGATTATTGAGTTGACTGCATCGGGTAAAAATGGTCGACCCGGTACAGTGGTCGCCTGTTTGCGTGCGGAGCGTGTATCTTCCATTCCAGTTGACCATGACAATAAGAATAACAACAGCCTGCTGCTGGCAGGTGAGTAGATCTATCTGTCTCTTCCTTTGGCTAGAGGGATTGGCGTTAGTTGTTAGTTTGAAGGAATTTATTGCCAAATCTCTAATGCATCATAAATAATCCCATGATGCTACGATTAGACAAGTGTTAATGACGCAAACTGGGCAATAAACGATCCAAAATAAAGACAAACAGACAGGGATAGAAACAGAGACGCGAAGGGTGGAACTAATTTTCGATGAAGAAGCAGAAGCCGTTTGACTGATGAGTGTTTGCCCGTTGTTTGTAGGTCCAATGTGCTCCCAATTTGAGTTGATGTTTATGGTAATTGCTTGTGAAACAATTCTCAAGTCGCGAGTGATAAAAAGGAGGGGGGCGATGCTGCGTAGTGACGTCAACCGCAGTGGCAAGATTTCCCCATGGTTTTTTTTTTTTTTTTTTGAAAAACCGCCACATCCCCATCACATGGCAACAGCAGCCGTTAAATATTTCTTTGTTTTTGTTGGTAATATAAATTGAAATTGTGCTCTAGCTATTTTTATGCCGACAAGAGAGTGTGAGAGAGTGAAAATTCAATTATGAAAATAGCTTACAAAGAGTGGATAATTCATTTACCAAGCGATTTTCCATGGGCAACAGCTGTTTGACATAACCAGCAGCAGCAGCAGCAAGAGGAGGTGGAGGAGAAAGAGGAAAGAAAGAGAAATCAAGGGAAACATTTCGACACAAGCAAAAGTATTTCGCGTGAAACTCTTTTTTAGGTCCAAGGTAAAGGCCAACAACTAACTACAACTACTACAAGGTATGCATGTTAATTTGCCCATGCTGCAGCCATCCTTGCAGGACTATTTGTTGTTGTCCTGATGAAATATGCATTGCATGAAAATGAGTTTTGGTCTATGCCAAGCTCGTGCTCTCGTGGCATCCTTGGCCGCACCTTCCACATACATATGTGTTGCAATTTCTAATCGAAATGTGAATGTAGATGGCAATCTAACTAGTGACGAAATTGCATGCAAACAATTTAATGGATTTACTTGAAATTCATCACGAATTGCCATCAAAATATTCTAAAAAATTGAGTTAGCACAAAGTAAACAAGAAATTACAAAAGTTTTTAAGAAGTTGCAAGAATTAAGTATTACAAATTTATTTTAATAGTTTCTTTATTTAGATGATTTCGAAAGTTCTTTTGGTAATTCAGAAAAGAAATTCCTTTAACTTTACTAAATTTAAGACTTGTTTTAATCAATTTTCAAAGGGTAAAACCAAAACGTATGAGCATGCTTTCATCACTAAACCGAATTACGTGATTTGGGTTTGGTTGGGTTGTTGCCACCGGCCAGAGGGCACTCTCTGTGTATGTGTACGTGTGTGTGTTTGTGTGTGTTGACCGTCAAAAAATATGTGTGTTTGCCATAGCAGTTGGCAGTTGGCAGTTGGCCAATGTATTGTGGATGGTGGTATTTGGCTGCATTGGTGGAACCCAATTGGGACACAAGACATGTTGAGGGTCAGCACTTGAACCCCGAACAGCCACCAGGATGATGGCATCGGGGTAGGGGGTGGGGGTGAACTAAAATGAACTGCAATGACAGGCAACAACAGGCAAAAGTAGTGACAGGGACAGCTCTTAAATTACTTTGGGGGCTTACTTTCTAATTTGCAAAAATGGAATTGAGAATGAGATATAGTGAGAGAGCGAGAGCAAGAGGCAGAGAGAGAGAGACAAAGAGGCATAAAGAATGAAAAACCTTTTTACCTCAACCTATTTTGTGTATTGATTTTCTCTTTAAGCTTGTCCGGCCTCCAAAATGCTGCTGCTGGGGTTTACTTTTTTTGCCGGTCGTCTTTTAGTCTTACAGTCTGTCAGTTTGCTTGTTGAATGCCTACCCTTCCACCCTCCACCCACCACCTGACGCCACACCCACACCCGCCAACAGAGAACCACATAACCACCTAACCACCGTTTTCAGACCCATTTTTTGCGGTGCCTGCCAGTGCCGAGCACCATTAGTAGCAAGCAGTTCATTTTTGGGTGGTTCGTTGGATGATGATGGTTGGCTGCTTTTAAACTTGCTGCTCATTTGGCATATTTCATGAGTTTTCCACGAATTTTTCATCCCTCTGGATGGTTTTTAGGTTGTTCTGGTTGCGTGTATGCCTCCATCTAAATGAATTGGTTATAGACTCGATAAACTGACAATAAGGGCACACTAGTCTTTACCACATTTCTCTCTCAGAAACTGTTCATAACAGATCTTACTTCAATAATTACCTTCTATTTGTTTCATTGGATGAAAGGAATTAAAACCATTCTTTTAGTCCGTAACCAATTGTATTATATAAGTTATACTTTTGCATAAGCATTATAAATGCTATCGTAACCATTTGAATGGTTTCGGTATTTAAAACATTATAGTCTCTTCGTTTCTGCGTTTTGGTTATATTATGGCCACGCCCAGTGGCAATTGTGGCTATCATCAACCGCCTCTTTCACTTGCCACCACCATCTCTTCAAATGCTGCTGCTGCTGCTGCTGATGACAGGCTCTGACATTTTTTGTGTCGCAATGACAGGAATTAAGTCATTTGTCCTTGTGCGCCCAGAGATAAGCATTGTGTGTGCAATGTGAAAGAAAAAGGAAAGAAAGAAGAAGATAATGTCCTGTGTCCCTACAATTCAGGTGGAGGCTTCTGCTTCTTCCTCATCGTGTTCTGTATCCGCCATTTGAGTGTTTAATGGTAAAATGCGTAAATTATGTCGAGAAGTAGTAGTTGTAGTCCCTTCATCGTCTCTCATCTCATCTCATCTCTTCATTTTGATTGTCTTCTGGTCTGTCATCTAATGACATGGACCACAACAAGATGCTCGTGTGTCCCAAGGTCAAACCAATGGACTTTTCTTGGTATTTTGTTTTGTTTATCCATCTCCCGCTTGGACAGAGGCCATAAACATTAAATCAATGTCGCTCTTCGTCGGTACGCTTTTCAATACGCTTTTCATTACTCATACGCAGCGTGCCACAAATGCGTGGGATCTTTGCGGGTGTGTGTGTGTGTGTATTAGAGGATTGGGCTTTGCCCATGACACATCTTTACGGGCTGCTTGTCTGCCATGTTATCCTCTCTCTGGGTTATTCATGCGAAAAACTCACTTTGTTCGTGGAAATTTCTTTCAACGTCTAACAGTGTATGGCCATAATATCGACTTTGTTTTCATGGAAATCTTTTTGTCTTAATGAGAATCAAGTGCGAGACTGACACTGACTGAATTGAGGATGTTTAATGTACAATTGTTTTTACTTTTAAACTCTTTGCAATTTCAAGAAGTGAAACTCTTGCCGTGTCATTATTAACTTGTCGGCCAACACACACACACACACACATACAGAATGGTAACGAAAACTAAATAATTGCTGTTGAAAAAGAACACTAAAAAACACCCAAGAGTCTTCTGTCTCTCTCTTTCTCTCCTCCTGAATGCGAATGGCAGCTGGGAATGCAGTAGCTTTTCTTTTTCCTGTTCAGGCCTCAATTAATCATTGCTCCAGTAGCTTCTTTCAAGTTTGACTTAAAAAAAAATAAATTTTATGTTGTGTCTGTATGTGTTGTTTAAGTTATCAGTTAACAACATTTGAGACTGTCAAAACTGGCACCCACGCAGCACGTCATATAGATTCTTATCCCAGACTGGGAGATAGACACTCCAACCACAAACCCGTCAGCCGGCCGGCCGGTTGGTCGGTCGATGAATGGGCAATTGGGCTTAAAATGATAACGACAGCAAAACATGCGAGAGCCTACGCCCGCCGCCGTATAAGCAAACAGAAACAACGATGAGAAATCGTTTCGGAATGTACACTGCACTATATAGACTAAAGAAGAGGAAGACCAAAGAACGATGGGAAAACACTTTTTTTTTTTGTTCTCTTTTGTGGTGTGCAACAAGTTAAACAATTCAAAATGGTGACGATGACACGAATCTTATCTCAAACCAAATACAGACACAAGATAGAAAACTTGAAAAGTCTTTTCCGTTTTCAATATTTAATAGTTTTAAACATCCTCTCCATCCTAATACCCTTTTCAGATTTATAAACATAAGCAAATACACTTGAATATCTAATTGTGATTGCAAATATAACTATGTGTGGCCAAGAGAGTGCCATTAGCCTTTTAGCCCACAGATTTAGCCACCACAAGTTCAACTTTTCCACCCCGTCCCAACTGCCCATAATTCCAGAGTCTCATCGACCTTCTTGTTGCAGTCGGGAGTGAGGAGGAGGTGGGGAGGGGACCCTTCATCAATTGCTTGAATCGAAGCGTAAAAATAGCTTAAACGAGCATTTCCCCTACCAAAGCAGAGAGCTTTTGACACTTGTTTAGTAATATATCGAACTATTTATATGTTACATACATATTCTCATATGCAGCTACCTCCCCCCACCATACACCATATATATATGTATGTGTATAGGTATCTGTATAGGAACATGTGTCTGAGCGTAATTGAGCATTTTGTTCGACGAAACTTTTTCTCGTATTGATTTGAAAATAATTTCACTCAGTGCGCGGCCAGCTCAGCTCATTACCCAGGCCAGCAGGTAGGTAGGTAGGTAGGTAGGTAGGTAATGTTGTGTATCGGTGTGGGGGAGGTGTGCTTCGGGTATGCCCTCTCTTTGTTGGCGTTGGCGTTGTCGACAGAAAACGTATGGGACCTCAGGGCAACCCATTCATTACGCTGTCAAGCGCTCAGCGGAGCGCACGCCGAATAAAACGTGCAACCAAGAGAAGAAGGAAAAAAAAAACAGAATTAATACAAAATAATATAAAACACAGAGATAAACAGATAAACCAACAAAAAACAAAACAACAATATAAAATTTGAAAAAGAAAGACAAGAGGGGAAAGAAAATAAAAAACGTTGCTATCTTGTGATTAAAAAATAAAAAAAACAGTGCGCAGCATTTCTGTTTATTAAAAACGCAGTTAAAAGACGAGACGTGTGAGAGGCTAACTTAACTTGGCTAATTTCAATTTCTCAACAACGCAAAAGAAATTAACCAATTCTGACTGTGCCGGCAGTCTTAATCTCTAATCTCTTAATCTCTACTGTTAGTAAAGTTAGATCAGTCATTGAAAATAAATAGATTTCCTTTATACACCCGGTGTTTCTCTTTCTCTTCCTCCAGATCGCGTTGCTGAATTCTCTGACGAGGACGAAGAGGCTGAATTCAGTTCCGGTGAATTTAACGACGAGGCCAACGAATTGGGCATTATCCGTGCCTACGATCCAAAGGGTGATTATAATCCGGCCAAGCATGATATGCGCAAATATCGTAATAAATTGCAAAGATCTGGCATTGAGGATTGCACATTAGCCGGCCATCATACTGAGCAGCATCATCATCATCCGGTTGTGGTTGACAGTGATAGTGAATTCGAAATGAAGGACAAGAGCTCGTCCCGGACCAAGTTCAGTCGGGTGAGTGTCTGTCTATCTATCGGTGAGGGAAGTAGGCGTCTCTCCTTGTGTGTGTGTAGACCACAACAGCTGTGCCCACGATACTTACAACAATAACAATAACAACAACAATAGAGCAACAATTATTTTATATAATTACCCAAAATTGTTGCGTACATTTACACGATTCTATATATATATTATCATGTGTATAGGTAGCTTTTTTTTGGGTGGGATAGATGGTCGAAAAGGGGGAGCGGGTGGGTCGGGGATTTACAATTTTGGCAGCTGAAAAATTTCATTATGCAAAGTGAATAAATATCATTTTTGCCTCGTTTTGTGTTGCTATCTATATAGATTACATACACACACACACACACACACACCTTTTGTCTATGTTTTTTTTTTTTTATTTTTTTTTTAATACATTTACGCTGACTAAGACAGCAAATACAAGGCGAAAAGCAAAACGAGAGAAAGAGCCACTGCCCCTGGCCGCCCCTGTGGAGCGAGCTGGGTGAGTCTAAAAAAAGGAAAAATGAAAGGTAACAGCAGAAAATATTAACAAAATTTTTAATTAAGATCTACGAGTCAAAGATTAACAAAAGACATACCAGTAAATCGATTGCATAATTTAGTAACAACAAAATAAACTTTGAGTAAATAGTTAAGTTAGTTAAACAAGTCAGCTCGAAGTTTATATAGGCAAACACTCTTGGAAATTTATGAAAGTTATTGAACACAAATAATTTAAACCTCTTTGATTATGAAACAAAATGACAACATGAAAAATGTATTTTATTTTATTTAATTATATGTAAGAACTCAAAGGGAAAGTTAAACTAAGAAACAATATGAAGGCAGAAAATGAAAGTTGAATTAACTAAACTATTTGAATAACTAAATACTTTACCATTGCCCAATGGATTAACTAAGTATATTAAATAAGAGGAATATTGTTTGCAATTGTTGTGAAATTTTAAGTCAGTTGACGCAATATTTTGTTTTTTTGTATCTCAATATTGGGGCATAAATTGTAAATACATTTCCCAGGGGCCGCCCCCCATAAGAATAGGCGTGTGTCTGCAATCATTTCCGCAAAGCAAAAATATATTGTATTCTATATATATATATAAATTTAGATATTGTACATATCATACATGCACATAGATATGGTATAGTTAGACAATTGTTTTCTTAGGCGGCCTTGGCATATTGTTGTTGTTATTGTCGTTTGTTATGCGATTCTATTTGACTTGGCATACATTTACTTAGAAGACATCACGACCATGAACTGCATTTCATTTGATGCCTTGACAACCAAAGGTAAATGGCGAAATCCACCGCCCACTTCCATTTCCCACATTTTGCAATGACTATGTCACCTGATTTGCTAGATTAATTTATATCTCGAAAATATATTTGTAAAACATGGCAACTAGCGGCTAAAGGCTTTGAATTAAACCACCTTCATGTTAGACAGAATGTTTTCTATAGTAATACTTTGTGGTTTAACTTATTTTAGTTGCACAATTTATCTTAGTTGGCACAGCCCACGCATTGCCGCTTAACACGCTTTTACGTCCTCGTTCTGGTTAACGTCCGTGTCCTTTGTCCGTGTGAAGCAAGAACCAAGGAAGGATTTTCTCTAAAAATATATCCAAGATAAGTTTGAAAAGCAGGCAACATGTCACGAATGAAGGTTCTGACGTCTTTAACACACACCTGTCGCTGGCGCCTTAAGATATGCAATACTTTACTCTTTTCATAAATGCAGAGTCAACAGAAATAGAAATTTGAAGTCGATTCATAAGACAGAGAAGAAGGAGAGAGAGAGAGAGAGAGAGAGAGTAAGAAAATCGGGCGTGTGAATGGGGCTAGTGAATGAATGAGTCAGTGTAAACGTATATGAATGAATGAATGACTGACTGACTGACTGTCAAAATACGAGAAGGCAAAAACACGCAAACAACACGCACCTTATTTAAAATTCTCTTTCTTCGTTTGCTTCTGTTTTGTGTATAATTAGAAAATCAATTTCAAATATTTACAACGTTTACGCACTTGAGAAATATATATTTTGTATACCGTGTCGTTTACCTTAAGCACTTGACTTAAATATTTAAATCTGTTTCAACCAATTATGGCAATTTGCGAGAGTATGGCCTAGAGCTAATAACAGAGCCAGAGCCAGAATTGTGGCCCCTCTTTTGACATGGCAACAAACCGGATGTGTTGCACAGGTGTAAAATAAGCCTGTGGCTGTTATTGCCATTGCCATTTAATGCAGGATCATTTAAATGTCTGTTGTTGATACACAAAAAAAAAAAATAAAAATAAAAACGAAAGACAACACCTCCTCCTATCCCTCCTTCTCCACCGCCCCAAGCCATCATCATGACTCTAATGACAAGCAGAAGAAGAATAAGAGAGATGAGATGAGCAATTAAAAAGTTGCATCAATTTTGTTACCCCATCACTTTGAGTCCTTGAGACTTTGTTTAATTGTCTCCTGGTTTTAGGTTGCTGCCTTTAATGTTGTTGCTATTACCTTTATATAAATACGTATGTTTCTCTCTCTCCCTCGGTGTGTGTATGTCTGTGTGTGTGTGTGTGTGTGTGTGTAAGGCAATTAAGTTGTTGTGGGAAAAAACGGTTTCAAGTCTCATTAACATCACGTTGTTTCCATCCTTCAAAAGGGTTGTGCAAATATAAAACCTTTATTACCTTGTAAAATTAAAGCTATCAAAATTCTTAAAAATTTTGTGGTCTAAAAATCTATCTGCAACATCAATTGACATCAAAGGCGAAAACTGAGAGAAGAGTTTTCCACTGATTGACAAAAAGTTTTAAGGACACTCTAAACATAATATTTAATTAAAGGGATACGGCTCTTAGAAATGTCTAGTCAGTGGCTCAGTGGAGACTATATTACCGTTTTCTTGCTTTTAAACAACACTGATGATTAGTCGAGGATAATTAATAGAAAAGTTTCTATAAAAAAGTTTTAATTCATTCTTGTTTGAGAATGGAAATGAAAAACGGAAAACAAATAACCTTTACCCTACGAACATTTTTATAATAAATTTACTGGTAAAAATTTTAGAATACCTTTAAGTTTAAAATATTATTTAAAGGACTTTAATAATGGCAATTGTTTTTAAACCCTTTTGACCGAATTCTTCATAAGGATAATGACCAAATTTGTTCATCTTTCCTTTTCTCTGACTTTAATTAAATGAAAACTTTTTGTTTATATTATCTTTTTGCAGACAATTTCCCTACAGCAGCGTAATATAAAGCAAAAAATTGTTGCTCTATTGAAACGTTTCAAGGCCAGTGAGGAGCTTGAGGGGGAATCGCATCGCGGGACTGCCGCTTTACGTGGTGAACGAGATTTGGATGCACTTTTCCATGAGCTGGAATCGTTGTCATGCTGCGAGGGCGATGACTCTGGGCCCGATATGGATAGCATATCAATTGGATCGACGCCGAAGCCATCACTGCGTCCATTCTTTACGAATTCACGGATTATGCTGCACGACAGCATCACAGGCAATGGTGGAGGGCTAGGCGGAGGCGGCATCGGCGGCGGAGCTGCGGGTAAGTCTGAAGAGAGAAGGAATGAAAAGTATATATGCAATTATTATTATTATTATTATTACTTACCATGCGTTTGTGCATTCTTCATGTTAATTGGAATTCATTAAGCGATTTTTGCTCTAATTCCTGTTTGGCTTTAAATGCGTTGCGTTTGACAAGAAACAAGAAATATATATACATATACAAACACACACAGATACACACAAAAGCACGCACAACTAAGTATATATAATAAAAAGTATAGCTATGGCTATGGGGAATAATCAGAAAAGGAAGTTGGCTGCTTCTTATTTTCATTATATCCGTTTCCGTAACGAAAAATGTTGCAGCCACAAAGAATTAGGCGAGTCTTTCTCCTTTTGGCCTAACTCTCTGGCAGTCTGTCTGTCTATTTGCTAATAGTTTGGGTCAAGGGTACAAAAAAACACACACACACACACACACACTCACACGCATACGCAGAAGGCCGCACAAAGACACAGATGCAGGACATATTTGTGTCCTGGTATTTCACATAGAACTTTCAGACTGAATAAGAGATGGACACACAATTTGTCTGACCTTTGTCCCCCTCTCACTCTGTCTCTGTTTCTCTCTCTCTCTCTCGCTCTTTTCTTTATCTCTTTGGGTTTGTGCAACACTTTTCTATGCGAAACAAATCAAAAAATAAACAACAACAAAAAATGTGTGTAGCTTTGCTTAGCTTTTAAGAGTAACAATTGATAATAATTTCAAATAAAACAAACCAAAAAAAAAAAAAAAAAAAACTCTTTTGTAGCGTATTTAATATTAATTTCATTAATTATGTTATTATAATTATTATTTATTGTATACTAAAAACCAAAATCAAACCAAAACAAAAAAAAACAACAACAACTACAACAAATACATTATGCATGGCTTGAACAACAAACAAAACAAACAAACAAAAAATCTCAAAATCTCTTGCAGGCAACTCTGAGCGCAGATCATCGGATAAAAGCGACCAATTGACCAATTCATCATACAATATTGAAAATAACAAAAACCAAAAATGCATTCATTTAACAAACAATAACAATTCGGCAACAACACCAGGTCTGTGTAAACTACAGCAAATCCAAAAAAATAAAAAAAAAAACCAAAGAAAACAAAAAGTTTAAATTTCTAGTATACCTCTCCCCCAACCACCACCCCCTAAAACCCCCTCTCTGCCATCACAAAATGAAAAAAAAAAACACCAAGAATCATTTTCCATACTCAATTTTTTGTTCACCTACACACACCGCACACCACACCACTACAAACACACACACACTCACTTTTGAATAAATATCTGATTATTATATACTATTTTACCGATATATAGGTACATGCATACACTCGGAAAGATAGAACTATAGCTATACGACATTAAATTTAATGAAATTACATAAAATTTCATAAAAGTTATATATATTCTTTCAATAAGTTGTAGTTTTATAATTTCACAGAAAATATTGACAATTTTTGTTTACCAAAGATGGGTTTTAGCCGACTTGTTTATATAAGTTTTTCTAAAAAAACAATCACAAATTGTTCACCAAAATTCACAATTCCCCTTAGAAATCATTTAAAGACAAAATCCAATATTTATTATTGAAAATGAGGGCCTTAAATTTTATATATATCTGATTATCTGGTTAGAGATTACGACCTATTGAAATTTAAATCGAACTTAGCCGGCTTATCTGATTAAATTAAAACTATTTATAACTTATAATGACTAGTAAACTAGTCTTAAAACGATTATTAAATTGTCAGATTTATTCACTCTAGGTGAAGTAACATAGGCCTTTTTTTTCTCACATCATTTAGCCAAAAAATAACGTATACGCATGGTGTGTCAGCTAATTATTGTTAAAGACATTTAACATTTAGCTTTACCCAACTTACTGAATAGAATCTAATTAAAATTATTCATAAAGACTTTTAAAATTTAAACTTTATTGTCCATTCAAAAATGTATTCTTTTTAATTTAATCTAATCTAAATCTAAAATCTTTCCTAAAGACTTTCAAACTTTAAACTTTAGTGAAGATTCAAAGATTTTTCTTTTTCGATTATTGGTAGTTTTCAATACAGCTTCAAAATGATGAGTTCGTTTTCAATTTTTTGGAATTTTTCCACATGCAGAGGCAGACAAGACTATTTACACTTTTTGTTTTTCTTAAATTCTTCCTAAAAATTAATGTTCTGTGGGATAGAAATGTGTAAAAGTGTTAAAACCATATCAAACATCTTATTTAAAAAAATGAATATCAAAACGAGCCTCTAAAAACTAAGAGTACATATATATATGTATATGGAAGGAAGCTTTAAAGGAAAAGAAGGAAAGGATGTGTGCTGAGTCTAGGCTATTTTTTTGAAAACAGAAAGAAATTGTTGGTTTTCTTTAAAAGTGTAACTTGTTCTTTTTTTTCGAGTGTATTTATTAAGAAACTCTTTTAATCCCTTGTCCTGCCTCGCACCCCAAGAAATAAAACCAAACTAAAGACTCACGCACACTCACACACACTCACACACACACACACACACACACATGCACAACACATGCCACATCCACCCAACCAACCAACAATCACCCACGATTCATCCACCCCATGGACACTCCACACACTCCACTCTAACAGCAGCAAAATCAATCTGTATATGCCTTTTATGATTTCCTACTATATATACACACTATATATACTTATATATGTTTATGCCTGCCAAATCGTTTGCTTTATATTTTCTTCTTGCATTGTGCATCCCCGTTTTGTTCTCTTGTGTTTGCGTTTCATATTGTTTAAAGTACAAAATAAAGAAAGGAAACTATATTTTTTGTAGATGTTGAACAGTGTGCATGCATGATCCACGCTAGCTATATAAATATCAGAATTTCATCCCAAAAAAAAAAAAATAAATAAGCCGCCAATTAAACCCCAAAACACATGTTCGTCGTCCTCCTACTTCATCCAACTCCTCCTAGTCCATGTGTTACCGAAAATCAAAGAACTTTGTCGGCATTGTCGTCAAGTCGAGTCGACTCATTCCAACGTTTTCTTGAACTTGGTTTTTTGTGGCCTCCTTTTTCTTTAGTTTTTGATTAAAATAGAGCGGCGGCACGGGCACGAGTGCGTAAGGAGGGGAGGAGGGGGGGGACGCATGGGCCATTCATTACCTTCATTTTGGGACGCGTGTGTGGTGGGCGTCGCGGTAATAAAAATAAAAACGCTTTAATTGTATTTTCGGCCAGCATTATTTTTATGATTTATTTATTCACAATGCGTTCCCACTCCGTTAAGGAAAGGGTCGCAGCGTCTACGCGCTACGGTTCCGGTTACATTTTACGGCTACGCGCGCACAAGAGCACCTTGAAACTCTTTGGATGCGTATTTTTGGTTTCACTTGACATTGCTAAGACACCGCCATCGCCTCGGCCGCCGCCGTTTGGTCTGACAATTCTGATTTGCTGTTTTGTCCTCCGTTCGTTGTGCATGTTTTCCCCCCTCCCCCCCAGTCACACACACACACACTCATCTCTTAGTTCCACGACCTCTATTCCTCCTGCCTGCCTATCTGTCTGTCTAGCCCTCTTTGTGTTTGGTGTCCATCGATTTTTATATCTAATTTCATGTCTTTCCACAGATCGCGGTGGTCAGGATAGCTCCGGCAATGAGGGCAATGCCGGTACTGGCTATAACGATGGCCAGAACTCCGATCCACAGAATAGTCCCCCACGAGGAGAGAAGGACTACATGCGTCTGAATCAGCAGCAATATCAGCAATTGACTCCAGTGAGCTCAGTGGCCACCAGCATGGCCAGTGGCAATCTGGCGACGCCAGCCCAGTCTGAGAAGCGTTCGCGTCTCTTTCGCACTACCAGCAATACGCAAAACATTGTCCAGGGAAGCGGCAGTGGAGGCAACAGCGGAGGCACTAACAACTCCAGCGGAGGTGGCGGGGGCAAACGTAAGCACACTCTCAGCCTGAGCTCTGAGCCAAGATCCGTGCTGGAGACGTGTCTGTCGCCCACCAATGTGGAGCCACGAAAAATGCTTCTCGATCAACTGAGCCGAGAGTTTGCCGGCGAGGACAATGCCATACCCGAGGTGGTGACCATTATCAGTCCGCCAGAGGCATTGGGTGGCAGTGGACTGTTGGCCAAGCTGGTAACACTTTTTGCCAACTCCTTTAAGCCGGCCTTTGTGCCGCAAAACACGGCCGAAGTTAAAGCCGTGCTGCAGGCTCTAATGGCCAAGATCCAGAAGTAGTAAGTACTCCTTCGTCCATTTCCTTCATCCCTATCTAAAGATCTGTTTTTGTTTTGCAGTTGCAACTCGAATGCCAAGCCACCGCACACGGTCAAGGTGCTGCTTATTGGCGGGGATTGGCTGCAGGGAGCCACTCTGCGGCACTATGTGGAATTGCTTGGCGTACGTCCGCCAGACTGGTTGAATCACCTGCGCTTCTATCTGGTGCCCATTGGCGGCAGTTGCGGCAGTGTGTCCCGTCATCTCAGTCAGATGGATCAGACGTATGCGGCCATGTTTGGATCCGACAATTGGACGCAATTGTGCGAGAGGGCAGCTGCCACTGCGGCGGCAGTCAGCGCCGTGACCACCGTGAATGCCACCGTTCTGACCGCCAATCTAGCCGATGCGGTGGGGGTGGCCAAATCAGACATTGCGGAGCTGGTGCAGCGTATACAACGCTATCTACATGCAGCCGGACCTTGCACCCAGATACCCATAGCAGAGGCTATGGTTAACTACAAGGATGAGGATTCCTGTCAAATCTTTGTGCCCTTTGTCAGCGTGAGTAGATGAAGATCCCATCGGGTTGAACTATATTAAATGAATTGTCTTTATCTCTTTTTCAGGATGTACGCATTGGCTATCTTGATGGTGCTCAGGCATCGCTGGATCTTGAAGAGAATGTTGCTGGCTCGAATACAGGTGGCAGTGGTGGCGGCTCGTCTAGTCCAGCAATTCCGATTGGCAATCAGAGCTCCTCCAATGTACATGGCATGTTGTCAGGTTCGCCGCCACAGCAGCAGCAACAACAGCTCATGGGACGCATTTCGCCGCCGTTGCAAACGCCTCCATCGTCGGCTTCATCACATCGGGAACGCAATGCCAGCGAATCTCTAAGCACACCGTCATCCTTGCAACAACAGACATTTAGCGGATCTCTAGCCGGATCGCCTGCGGAAGCTGTGGAACTTCAAGTTGACTATTGGCCCATAGTGCGGCCGGGTGAGATTCATGCAAAGGAATCGAAGAGCGGCATGTCGCGGGGCAGTGAATCGGGCGGCGGCAAGAATAGCATTAAGAGTACGTTTAGAAATCTGCAGGTATGGCGACTGCCACAACATGCACAGCAACTGGGTGATATGTCCAATGGACTGACTGTTAGTTTTGCCACCAAGGAAAAGAAGCAGAAGCAAAGTAAGTCAAATCGGGAATTAAAAGATGCCAGAGTGAATGAATGACCGAATTAATTTGTTTTAGTTATGCGTTTGGGCAAAAAGAAGGACAAAGAACGTGATCTCGAGAAGGAGCAGTGCGTAGAAGGCGTTGCACGCCTGATTTGCTCACCTAAGCAGTCGCATCCAGTACCACTTCGGGGTAGGCATCAAATTATTGCGTTGCCCAAGGAAACAACAAAAAATTAATCATTCTGCTTGGTCTTTTTTATAGTCTTCATCGATGGCACCGAATGGACTGGAGTGAAATTCTTCCAGGTCTCCTCTCAATGGCAAACTCACGTCAAGAATTTTCCAATTGCCCTTATAGGCTGCACTCCTATGTCCTGTGCTGAACTATCCTAGTCATTTACACACACACACATACAAACATACCTACATATACATATAGAGCAAGGATGGCAGATACTTGCGCGGCAATAAATATTTTAAACTGAAAAGAATGATAATTTATTTAATAATTAGTGACTGTAAATTTGTTTAGTTAATAAAAATATTACCCTACATTAGCAAGTAAATTCTCGTTTAAGTTGAAATTGTGAATTCTTTCAAAAACCGCATCACACACACACACACACAGACGAACAGACAGACAAACAGACAACTACAGATCAGACCATATGAGATCCATTAATCAATAATATTGCTTATTATTATTATATGCATATATATTATAAATACTAAGAATGAAATCACTTTGACTACGCGTATCTAAAATATCATATAACTATGTATGAAAAGTGTAAACTTTTGTAGTTACCGTTTCAATTTTGCTCTTTCGGTATATTTAAACAAGCCAAACTACTATGGTTCCACTTACAATTAGTGCAGCTTTAGATGTCTCCATACCATCCCATCAATGTGCGCCAATCATAGGCCCTTTCCTGATCTCAACTGTGGACAAAAGAATCCACTGCCGCTTACACAAGAGCTTCTGGCTCAATTGAAGAAAAACTACTAACTATTTGGGATATTTAACCAAACCCGTCGTCTAGAAACTATCTAAAATCAGACATATTAACTAAATGTAAAATCTTACAATATACATATATACATACATATAACTCTACCTAAACGACATTTACCATATACAATGTGTACTACTCTTATTGTTGTGATTTTTCCATTTGTGGAACGTTTAAAAACAAATTGTATTAGCGAATGGTTAATGGTTATATATATCAAATATATCCTTTTCTCTATATACACCTATATGTGCGTATATTGAGAAAACCATATAATATCTTGTATCTATGTATGTAAATCTGTAATCGTAGTTGCAAAACATTACTGCAAAAATAATGCAAAACTTCTAAATGTGTTTTTCTTTTACTCTCTTCCTGTAACCCCACAATAAGCAAATTTAAATTGAATGAGCATAAAGAGAATTGGGGAACCGAGATGATTGCGAAAACAAAGTGAAAAGTGTATTGTAAGACGTGTAATTTATAAATGTACTATTAAATATATTAAAGTTTAAAACGAAACAAAATAATATCGAAATCGTATATTTCCAAAAAATTTGAACGTTTTCTCTCCACTCAACAAACATGAACAATCTGTTGTGGTAATCCATTAATTAGTATGCAGCGATTCTTCAGTCCTAAAGGTCCATCCAAGCCTCCTTCTGGCTGTTGGAAAGTACAATCGGGATAGCCTTTAGGTTGAGCAAATTGTGTTAGATTCCCATTACTTTGACTGAGAGTGGCAAGTGACCAAACGGCTAGATTACGAGTTTTTCCATGGCGAGCCAATACATAAAACTGCAAATAGTTTGAATTAAATATAATTGTTACGTTAAATGCCAATGATGAGAACAACCTCATCGTTGTGGTCCACCAGGAAACCCACAATAAGTGCCCAATGGGCTCGATGACCAAGTTTCAGGCATGGCGCATGATTCGTATCAGCATCGTAGCTAAAACGTTAATAAATTAAGGATAACCAATTGTTCAACAGGTAGAAGTAGAAGTACATTCAAAAATGAGCTCTTTGCACAAATTACAAATGTGTAGATTTTTATTATTAAGAAATATTAATAAAGGAGTTTCTATACAATAAATGGATCTCATATATGACTCTAACCCACTCGCATAGGCGGCGAGACTAGAATAACACCATCACCTCTCACAAATAGCATGGGTATGGTACGTTTTGTGGTTTTGTAGACCTCCTCGTAAGTCTCCTCGTCGATTTCCACTGTGGTGACCGTCTCCTCCGCATCTCCTAGCACCATGTTCAAATGCTGATCAAAAGCCTGTACATCCAACAATGAAATGGTCTTTAAATGAATATTACTGCATATTGCGAAGCAAACTTACATGCAATCGGCCACGGAGCTCCCGTTCATTCCTCATCTTCACATAGACCTTCTCGTCCAGACTCAACCGAATAAGATCCAGCGGCTCCTTTACCGGCAAGATGACTTGACTTAGCTAAAAGTACACCGATTAGAGCAATCCTTTTGGTATATTGTTGGTCCGGCTTACCTGTTCCTCTTCGGTGGCCATTTAATTGATAAGTTTATTGTTTTGAACTGATAAATTAAAATAAATAGCAAAAATCAAACAAATATTATTGAGAGATTTGCGAATTCTGGCATCACTGGTTAAAAATACCACTGCAAAATACCACACAATAAACTTGTTTCACAACACTAACCACACCGAATGTACTGTTCCGCGCAACAGATGGCATGAAATGAATTCTAATTTAAATCGCAATTCAAATCCGAGCTTAAAAATATATAACTTTTGGTTTTGATTTTTTAAAAGGATACGGCACTAGCAAGCAACCACCTGCTCGCAAAAGTTTCTTCACTTTATCACAGTCCAGAGCCCCCTCATACAGCTGGCAGGAACCAGTGCGGCGATCCAGATTCCTACGGGTTAGCTCGTACAAATATTGAGCACTAAACATTTCACCGTTTAAGGTATACTCATTTCTTCTGGCATCTGTCAAAAGATCTGCAGGTGTGGGCTCTCCATTAAGCATCATGCTCAAGGCCGTTAGTCCACAAGTGGGTCCCACCTAAGAAGAACGCGAGTTTCAGTTGGAATGCTGATCCTTTTTCTGACAAGAAAATTAACTAACTTGTAACAGACTGTCGATCTCATAGTATTGGCACTGCTTCGGCTGGGCATATTGACAGACACGACCTAAGAAGCAACCCTTCTGAATATGGGGATAATCCCGTGCCCAGGCACATTCATCACTGGGCATTTGAACGACAGTTGCTTGATGTTGTTTCCCTTGTTGCTTTGGTGGGATCCTTTGACCAATTGATTTGCCAGGTGGTGGTGGTGGTGGCGGTGCTGGAGCCATTCCAAATAATCCAAAACAATGTAGTACACAATAATGAATTAACAGAAACAGCTGAGCTAAATGCGCTTAACAGTACGCTGTAAAGCATGCAATAAATGTAACAGATATTTGCTCAGCTTATGTATTATTTTTAATTTTTGAACGGTATAAAACAATAAAAGAATGACAAAATACACGAAAATTACACACAAATCCGATGCAACAAATTACCAAAACGACAAAGAATAAACAGTAATTATACATGGAATATAGTACATACAGGAAATATTTTATATATATGGATATTAATTATGCTGTAGTTAAAGTAAATTTCAAATGTGTGGCTTTTTTATCTTAACTTTTGCCAATTTGAAACGTGCATAGAAATAATTAAATATATATTTAATTATATTATTTTGTTTTTGTTTTGTTAAAAAGAAAATTGTTTTTATTAAATTTACAATCACAAGATATTTTTTTTTTTTTTGTTTTGTTGGAGTCGTGTATGCTGTTTTAATTAATTGTATATTGATAATGCTCCACCTGTTTTTTGCGTGCTACGAATTTGCTAATTAAATGGCAGAAATAGTACTAGGAAGGGCGGGGAAGTGAGTCTGTGTAGGAAATTTGTATGTATGTTTTAGGTATGAATTTAATTTTTAATCATTTTTTACGAGTACACAGAGCGTATGCATATTTTAAAGAACGGTTAAGCCGAACGGTAAGGGGATCGCACGTTGTTTGTATGAAATCTGAACTTTGCTGCCTATTTGGTAATTAATTACTATGCTGTTTTTTTTCTCAAATTGGTTTACTTAATCTTAGAACACTTTTCTGTCCATCGCCATTATTATTATGTTGCATATTTATATATATATATATTATTAATTATAATATAGATTTATTTTGCAATTATGCACGTTGCGTTGTTCTTGCTGCTGCTGGATTAACACTGGCAATTATCTTGATTGCCCGGACGATTATTTTGCGAATTCAATATGATTTGATCTGGAAAATCGTTAATAACCTCTGCATCTGCCTCCTGATCCAGTGCATTCTTAGCTATAGTCTGAAACGCCATTTCGACATTGATACCCTCCTTGGCGGAAGTCTCATAGTAGGGAATATCGTTTTTCGATTGGCACCATTGCTGCGCCCGACGCGTGGACACCTGACGGTTATCTAGATCGACCTTATTGCCTAACACCACAAATGGGAAATGCTCTGGATTCCTGGGACTGGCCTGTATTAAGAACTCATCACGCCACGAGTCGAGATTCTTAAACGAATTGGGTGCCGTTACGTCGTAGACAAGGACACAACAATCGGCGCCTCGATAGAAGGCCACACCGAGCGATTGGAAACGTTCCTGACCAGCAGTGTCCCAAATCTGCAACAAATCGGGATATATACAAAAATTATAAACAAAAGAAAAATAATGAAAATCGCAAGATGACTTCATACCTGCATTGTGACAACACGATCATTGACTACAACCTCTTTTGTACAGAAATCCGCACCGATTGTGGCCTTATATTGATTGGAAAATCGTTTGTTTACATATTGATTCATTAGCGATGTCTTGCCAACGCTGCTGTCGCCCAAAATAATGACCTTAAGCAAAGATTTCTTACGGGTGGCCATTTCGATTGATTCCTCTGTGTTTGTGCTTAGCTTCCTCTAGCTATCTTAACCGTTGTTGATGGGTGGTAGGCTGCAACGTATACGATATAGTATATTGATTCTTAGTTAAAAATATACGAAATGGATTTTTTGTTAATTGAATTACAAAAAAAAAAAAAAAAAACAGTTCGGAGTGGGGGTAGTTGATTTTTTGGTCGTCTGCCAACACAGACTAAATGATAAGTCCGAATCAGAATTGCATGACTCATTAAACTTCACAACAATGAATGATCACTTAGTAATGTTTACAACGGAAGAAAGGGGGTAGAGTGGGGGGAGGCACCCGCATTGTAGCGATAACAAATTGTTGATGATTACTTATTATTAGTTGGCAGAGAAAGTGCAAGACAACAAACAAAGGAAAAAATCATTACGAGGTCACTGCGATCTTTATTTGAATTGTGATTTATGTATGTATGTTGAAAAAAGACAAGACTTGAGTGTTGACAACAACTAGGAATAGTTCAGAAAATGAAACGCCCATTTTCTAGGTGAGGATGGGGGTGTAATTTTAAATATGGTGCAATTTTTTTTTCTTTGGTAATCAAGAGTTTTAGGCCCCTCTCCTCTCGCCCACAAATCACTTGTTTTTGTGCTCCCCACTACTACAAATACAATTGGCATCTTTGTGTTATTGTGTGTGTGTCCACACATGCATGCATACATATGTATGTATGTATGTATGTTTGGGGGAGCTCCATTAGCATTTTCCGTTCTGTTTTTTCACTTTTTCGCTGCGTAACACAACTTCCTTGCTCTTTTTGCCATTAACTCACAAGCTTAAACACTTGAACTTACTTTGAACACAATTTCTATGCTGATAGGGTACCACTTTATACTAACTTCCTTCGATTTAACTGAATAAAAATTTAATTAATTACGCAGCGAATATAATATTGTTGTTGTCCCTTTTGGAGTATCGTAATGTTGCCAGAAGTTTGTCAGGCAGCACTATTTATCGAATATGTTTCAGTGTTGAAAAGTGCATACATGTTACTTAGACCAGTGTTAGCTAGCATTAATTTTGGAGTTCCATTGTTTTTGTTATCATTTTACTATTAAGATTCAACAATTTAAGAAAAAAAAAAAAAAGAAAAATGTCCTATTCCGGCTACACTCAATTACCCAGTGGCAGTGATAGTTTTAATCAGCGCCAACAGACATTGGCAGACAACACTTTGAATGTCTGTCAATCTACCAACTTGAGTATACAACGTTCCATTCAAATTGCGACTGAAATCGAAAATATGGGGACGGAGGCGAGTTTAGTCAAACTGGCCAAGTGATTCACGACTTATTTAAATACTATACATTTGATTATAGGTTTTGGGTGAGCTGGATGTACAGCGTGAAACCCTTCTGCGTACGAACAGGCGTTTGGAAGACGCCGATCGGGATCTTTCCAAATCCAGAGCCATCATTCGAAAGCTAGGTCGAGAAGTCTTGTACAATAAAATATTCTTGATTATAATAATTCTATTAGAGTTGGGAATACTCGTCGGTCTTCTGGTGCTAAAGTTAGTTAAATAAAAGTGCTAGATATTTACATATGTACATATATTAAAATTGTTAAAGGCTTGATAAAATTGACTAAAGGTGGACAAATGATTATGTTCGTTTTTATTAAAACCATGCCTTAGACATTTAGATTAAGTTATGATATTTAGTTATAATAAAACACAGCTAAAAATAGTTCTAGGGATATGCCTAATAACAGTGATTATAATATAAATATCCTTGGCATAAAAGCAACATTGTTTCGTGGGTGACAAAATGTTTTCATTGTTGGCATTATAATACTTGATATTTTCTATATATACGTATATGAATATATGGATAACATATATTCATGTGTGTTTGTTCATGATTCGAGCACCTGCATCTAGTTCTACTTCTTCACATTCCCTTACGACTCCTTACCTTCCCTGGTTTTAGTAATTTTCAATTATCCTTTGGCATGATTATAGACCAGCCAAAGACTCGTCGATCGAAACCGCACGAGAATAGATCACAATTCAGCAGAGGCTCTTCGGCCCAGGCAACCGAGGAAACCATCCGACGATGACCCTGACGACTGGTGCGTGGCAAACGAGCCACCCGTTGGCCATTTAGATCGAATAAACGAATCTGCCGATTGTCATGGGGTATGGCAATGATCCCGCCACTGGAAACAGCCAGGCGATTAACCGATGAATCGGTTCGTATAGTAGCCAGGGCAGAACGCATATTGCGCAACTCCCACACCTTAATAGTTCGATCATCTGATCCAGACACTACCTTATCATCGCGAGCAAACACACTTGAGGTTACTGTTTCCGTATGTCCTTGAAACACTGATACGGCACTGGACTTGGCTTCGCGAAAGTCCCACAGACGGAAGGTGGTGTCACGAGAAGCTGTTACGACTAGACGCTGGGTGGGATGGGCCGACACATGCGTCAGCTCGTGGTCGTGGCCAGTCAAAGGCTGTAGAGGTTGAGCTGTTTCGACATCCCACAATATGGCGGTGCGATCCCAACTGCCAGTTATAATCTGATCCATGCTGGAGAGCCAGTCGGCAGCAACCACCACAGATAGATGGCCGCCAGGGCCTGTAAATTCGCAGAGGGGTGTACGCAGAGTATCTAAACGGTCTCTATCCTCTACCTGTTCATCACTATCATCGAGTTCCTCCTCAGAGGAATGGCCTTTTCTGTTACAGAAATTGAATTCAATTAGATGTTGCTGACCACATTGAATAATTCAAACTCACTTGGGCACCTCCCAGTTCACAGCCGCTTGCCAGATATGAGCAGTTCCGTCACCGCTGCCAGTAAGCACCAGGTCGCGATGCTTGTGGAACTTAAGGGAGTTTACTGATCCGGCGTGCCCCTGATACTGCAGCAAGCAGCGACCACTTTCTATACCCCAAATGCAAGCTGTGTGATCTGCTGATGCAGTCCCGATAATTGGTTGTCCCACCTTCGCGTCCACCTGCCAGATGCCGTCCTTGTGACCACCAAATTCTCGAACCACTGAGCTGACGACAGTTTGGTTCTTGAAGCTGGACACAATGCGACTAGTTTGGGCCTTGATCTTGTTGCTGGCCTTTGCCTTGCTCCCTCCTGTGGCACTGCTTAGCTTGGCCTTAAGACTCTTATGCGTGCTGGCCAACAAACTGGCACCCCCATCATCGGCTTGTGATGTTGGTGTGGCTCCCAGGGTGGCTGGACTTAAGCCTAGTCCCGCACCTGATACACCGGCACGCTCGTTACGTTGTTGTGGCTGCAGTTGTTGCTGCTGTTGTTCATATGAGGGTGGCGTTTCCTTGTTGTTGACCGCAATGACACTCTCAAGCTTATCTTGCACTGAAAATGTGGAAACTCTTAGTTGTATTGTAATATTACACTTTCCTGCAACTTACATTGCAAATTCTCTAGGTAGAGCTGTTCGAATTCCTTTTCAATTTGAGAAAATAGAAATTGTAGACGGCCACGAAAGGGGGCATCCTCGGGTACAACATACACATCCTCGGTGAGGCTAGTAAGACGAACAGCTCTTGCCTTTGTTCCTGTTGCTTTCATTTTGTCAGTGTGTGTGTGTGAATGTATGTCTGTTTAGGAGTAAGTGGGTGGGCGCAGATGCACTTCAATCTATATATGTATGTATATATATATATATAAATATATACATATGTATCTATTTGTGTATCCCACTAAGCCAAGTGTTCACACAACGCAATCGTTTTTCTCACTATTCAAATCCAATTAGATGCTTATGGTTAGCCGCAGCAGCGCACCATTTATTGATCCATCCTTAAAAGGTCGTTTGGTGGGAATTGTTGCAGGTTAAAATATTTGTTCTTGGACTTGAATGTATGTAGGTATTATTGGCGAATAATGATAACGAAGAACAGTGCAAAACAACAGCTGTGAGAAAAAAATATCGATAGCAGTGTTGGTAAGCAACTGAAAGTTACTTATGCGAAGATTTTGAATATTTACTCAGCTGTGTATTTAATCCAATTCCTAAGTTTTCTCGAACATATATATATAATATATTACGCTATTTTAGATGTACTTTCTAAAAAGAATTTTACAAACAGATGTCTTAAACGTCTTGTTTTCATATTTTTCAACACTGCTTGCAACGAATCAAAGCAGCTGATGCGCTTCATATTTGTAAAATTTAAACAAAAATGTCGAATTCTTAATTAATATCTTATATATCTTAATTAAATATTCTAACGAATTTAAAAAATTTGAATAATCAACAAGCGTACGCAAACTTTTTTCCTCATCTACCAATTTTTACTGACTTGAAAATTTAAAAGCCGAACCGGTTTATTGTGTTGATGTCTCGAATATTCGTTGCATTTGCAATTGCAGCTGGCAACCGATATCATTTAAATTCGGGCTGCAACTTTTTTTTTTTTATATTTTGACGAAATTTGAGTGCCAACGACCCCAGCTAAAGCAAGCAGAAGCATATCATTGTCATCAATTATTGTAAAATAAAAAAAGATTTACTGGTTGGTAAAATGAAAAATGTTTTGGATGTCATGTCTCTGCAACAACACGTGGAATCGACTAAGGCTCAGGATATGAAGCCAATTGATTATCGGTGAGATTTTAAAGAAAGTTAGAGGGGACTCCACGTTTACATTTACGTTCGTTCATATTTTGCAGCAAATCCAACAAGGCAGGTCTAGTGCCGCTTTACATTTTCGAGTGTGCCACCAAATTGAAAATGAAGCCACTTACCGCTGCTTGTGCGGCCATAGTCTTTCATCGTTTCTTCAAGGAGGTCAAACCGAGTGATTATGATGAGTTTGTATGTTTACAGTATTTCTGATTAATAAATTAATCTTAAATCTTAACTTTCGTTATAGTTAATAGCAGCATCTTCGCTGTACTTGGCTGGTAAAATCAAAGACGACGATACGGTAAAGATACGTGATGTTATAAACGTGGCATATTGCACATTGAATCGAGATAGCCCTCCACTGGATCTAAATGATGAATACTGGTCAATGCGCGATGCGATTGTTCAGGCTGAATTGCTAATAACTCGAACACTAGGCTTTGATCTCAACATTGATCTGGCTCACAAGGTGACTAATAAAATGTCCTTAAGTTTTCTTAAACAAATTTCATATATTTTTTCTCTTTTCTTATTATACTCAGTACTTACTTTACTATATGAAGACTCTACAGGATTGGGTGGGCTCTGATGTATGGAACTCCGTGCCCGTAGCCAAGGCAGCTGCATCCTATTTGCAAGACTTTCACCACAGCGCTAATATATTAAAATATAAGCCCACGCATGTGGCCATTGGTTGCCTCTCATTGGCTATGCAAACATATGGCATACAGGTGCCCCTAACTGATGAATCGGATGAATCGGCCATGTGGTATAAGCCACTGGTAAAGGATTTTTCCCGTGAGAATCAATGGGAAATCATTGAGAATGTCATTGAAGTGTATAAGCATGAAGCCTCTTTAAAAGCATAAGCTAAATCATAAAATTCGAATTTGCATTTAATATATGTACCTATACAAGCACATAGTTATAATTTCAACATCGCATTCCTCCCATATATTATTTAATTTATTTTGGATTCATGACCTCCCATTTTAAACCTATTTTGTATACTAATCCCCACTGGAAAAAACTAATTTACACACATTCATACATCTCAATTTTGCTCAAATTTAAACTTCTTATGCTGTTGTTTTTTAATGTCTTGCTTACATTTGTGAAATAGACACATAACTGTCCGTTTTACACCACATCCTTGATGATTCGTTTGATTTTTAAGTTAACTAATTTTAAAACCAGAAATTAGATTTAAAATATCGATAGTGTCTGTTAGAGATGGGCAGCCATTCGATATCTACACGTGTAGATGAGATTTGACTTTTTGTTTTCGAGCAACAACAACAAACAATGCTGAACAATAAGAAAAATAGTTCGTACCAATATTTGTAAATAAACTGAATTAATGTGTTATTTATCTGACATAAATTAAAACAAAATATGCGCAAAACATGGGTAAAACGAGAAAATATCTATTACAAACCCTTTTACAAGCAGAAATCGAAAATGCTATTTCTGCTAATCTTCCTCATTGGAATCTCATTTATAACGTACCAGGTACTAATGGTGTGTAGTTAAATTAGGAAATTAATTAACTAAATAATATAACTAACTAAATAGGCATTCTCGCTGAATCAGTTGCCCTCCCCCTGGAATCTACAGCAGTTGCAGCAGCTAAAACAAAAGCACAAACAAATGATGCAGTCGCTGGGCAGTAAACAGCTTGACGTGGACTTTTTCATAGGAACGCCGCCACCACAAAATTCTCAAGATTCCGCTCATGGAGAGGAACTGCAGTCAGCCATTAAGATTATACGGTAAGTAGTGATATTTAGCCTTCTTTTCATTGAAGTCTCATAACTTCTCATATTTACAGCGGAACGCGTCTATTTGACTATGATGCGTATAAGCCAAATTTCGAGGGTAAATTCAAGTGTCTGGATAACAGCAAAGAAATCCCCTTCGATCATGTCAATGATAATTACTGTGATTGTGAAACGGATGGCTCCGACGAGCCGAGCACAAATGCATGTGCCAACGGGCGGTTCTATTGCAAATACCAAAAACGTCATATTACGGGTCGTGGACTGGATGTCCATGTGCACAGTAGCCGGGTGAATGATCACGTTTGTGATTGCTGTGATGGCAGCGATGAGTGGGCCACAAATTCCAAATGTCTCAATAGTTGTGCGTAGCAACAGTCGAATGTGCAGCAGGACATAGTCTAGCTATAAAACAAATTGTAATTTATATGAACTTAGATTAAGTAGTCTGCATAGAAATGAAATAAAAAAAAAAAACAAAATACATATTGAAATTTTGGTATACGTAATATGCTTAATAATTTTATTTCATTTTGTTTTTGTTTTTTTTTTTTTTTGTTTGTTACCAGACTTGAATTTATACAAGGAAACATTCTAATTAATAATATTTTGTTTTGTTCTGTAGCACACTTTCATATCGTTTCTTATTTTGTTTTAATTTTATTGCAATTGTAATCTAAATTTTGGCTTGCCTAAATAATATAAGTTTCAAAAATTTCAAGCTGAATTCTAAAGCAATTTTGAACTGCAAATTCTACAAAGGTACAAGAAACGTTTTTATCTGCTCTTCATTCTGGGTTATTAAGCGGAAGCGGTGACTATTTGATTTGTTTGATAAATGTTTTAAGGAACGCGCCCCTTTTTGTAGGTTTTTTAAGTTGACAATCTGTGCTTGTTAATTGTTTTCTACCCTTGCAGGAGAGCTAAATAAATACTTTGTCAAGATATTTGCAAAGTATATACATTTTTGATCAGCCGCATTAGCCTTTGACTTCTTAATTTCGGATAGGTTTATAGTTATTATAAAAAAGTGGTAATAATTTGAGTTTGTATAAAATTCGTCAAAAACAATCAACTATGTATGCCAAACGTCTATTTGCATTTCTTTGAATTTACATTGCTTTCATTTATAAGTTCTGTTCAGATCAGACAACTAAGACTAAACTGTTTCTTCTTTGTAATCAAGATTGCCCAAAACCAAGATTGCAATGAAATTGTATGAGAGAGATCTAAAAGAAATTTGCAAGGGTATATCAACTTTGGCGGGCCAAAATTACCTTCCGTAATACATATACATATGCATATATTATTGTAGGTATATAAATTAACTGTCTTAAATTGCATTAAATAGTTCATTTGTTATGTGTTTGATTTGCATTAGATTTTGTGTGGAATGGTCTGAATAATGGATGATGGGAGAACATATAAAACTAATTGTCCACACAATTTATTGAAAATAAAGTGTATATTGTTGGTGCTTGTTTCATTTGTACGCCCTTGTTGTATGTATGTTTGTATAATTTATGTAGTGTGTGTGTGTGTGTGTGTGTGTGTATAATTAAGGGGAAACTTAAACTCTAAATAATACTTAAAGAGATTTTTTTTGTTTAAATTTATGTTGTGTATGTATGTAGATATTGTTGTCATCATAATAAAATCGGAAATTGTTCAAATTATAAATAAATAGCTTGAAGTTATTTGTATACATAGAGAGGGAGAAAAAAAATAAATCGAAACGATATTTTTATAAAATACAAAATAATATTATTAATATTATTGCACTGGCGAGAGATTAAGGTTTTTTTTTTGACAATTACAAAATGTGATCATATTTGTGTGTGTGTGTGTGAATAGAATAAATAAATACTTTTCATATAAATATACAAAATGAGTATAAAAAGAATAATGGTGACTTGGACGATACATAGAAGCAATTGAGATATATACTTTATGTATATATATATATATATATATATATATATGTGTATATATATGTAGGCATATCTACTATACTATATAAGGTGTTTCTGTGTATGTTTTTGTTTTCTTTAGAATTAAGGGGTGTACAAATCTAACGGCAAAGCGTATAATACAATTTTTGTAGTTTGCGTTTCGAGCGACATTGATGATGATTGTGCGATTGATGATTATGCGAATGATGATGGTGATGTCTGTGAGAGTGCTGCTGCTGCTGTTGTTGTTGTTGCTGGTGATGAAGGCGATGTTGCATATTATGGCTGTGACTGCTACTGCTGCTGCTGCTGTGATGATGACTATTTACAATTGTCGCTGATGCTGATGCTGCTGCTGCAGCGGCCGAAGTTGATGCTGCACTGAGTGCCACTGCCGATGATATCAATGCGGCAGCCAAACGCGTTGGCGACGATGACAACGACAAATCGGAGGCCAATAGCTGTTGATGATGTTGCCGCAACTGTTGCAACTGTTTGCGTTTAGCTGCCGCAGTGCCTTTTCGCATTGCATGTAAACGACGCCTATGATGATGGGGATGCAATTGAAGCTGTCACTTTGCCTCCTCGCTGGTATCGAGTAAATTATTGCTACCATTGTTAATAGCAACAATTGAAGCGGCTGCCGCTGCTGACGATGCTGCGTTCTGCTCATTTATTCCGACTGCCTGTTGTGGTTGCTGCTGTTGTTGTTGTTGTTGTTGCTGTTGTTGCTGCTGCTGTTGATGTTGCTGGAGTTGCTGTTGATTAAGCACATGCTGACAAAATGCCTGTAATACTTCAAAATGGGTCATCAGATTTGCCGGCTGATTGTCATAATGTAAATGCCGTGTTATTGGGGCATTCAAACGTCGCAACATTTCAGTGAAAAGTTTTTCCTCTTTACGTATCCACGGTCTTCGATCATCCTGCACTTGATACGGCGTTAGATGCACATGGATGTTCATGCCTGCAAGAAACAAGCCAAGTTAACACAACGTCAGAACTATAATTTCTTCAAGCTTACCCATTCGAGTTAGTGTCTCTAGCAGACTTCGCGATGTGATCCATGTATTCTTCTGTCCCCCATGTCCGCCATCTAGCCAATACATATCTGTTATGCGTGAGAGCAGTCGACACATGCTACTATCATCGGGCGTCAGAGTTTTTAGATAATGAAACTCGTAAATAAACTGTGATAGAAGGTAAATCAAATGATCATAATTAGTAAATTCTATATTCTTATGCTCTACAAAGAGATCATTAAACCAAAATATGTTAGCGATTTTTACACCAAATTTGACTCACTTGATTGAGCACGACACAGCCTTTGCTAAAACCAATAAGCACCAGCTTCGATTTATCCAAATTAAGGTTCTCCCGCCACCACAATGGATTGCTATCCGATGTGGTCTGTCGAGGCGTTTGTGCCGCGGCTGCTGCTGTGGCTGCTGGCAATGTGGATAGAACAGGAACAGCAGAAGCACATTCATTGCTGCTGCTGCCATTGTTGATGGCATTGTTAATTGATGAATTGTTGTAATGATGTTCTACATTATTGGTAACTGCTGTTGTTGCTGCTGCTGCTGCTGCTGTTGCTGGTGTCGGTGTTGGATTTGGCGTTGATTTAATTGCCGTTGGTTGTTGCTGTTGGTTGTTGGACTCCTGGTGGTTATTGGTGGTAGCATGCACATCATTTCCATTGCCTGAACTGGCAGTAACATTATTTGCTATTGATTCCACTGCAATTGTTGTTGTTGTTGCTGCTGCTGTTGCATCGGCCGATACAATTGGAAATATAACAGCACCATCTGCATCTACTGTAACATTTTCCTGTACCTGCAGGATATCAATATCCATCTCCTGGCTATTATCATTCGCCGCTTGCGATGACGCTGCCGTTAAGCTGGCCGACGTCGAGTCTGTGTTAACTGAGGTGGCATTGGAAAGGGTCAAAGCAGCAGCGGCAGCAGCAGCAGCCACAGCAGCCGCTGCAGCTGCCGCCTGAGCTGCCTGATCCAATATCTCATTCTCTGGTATTGAGATCAAACGTTGCGACAAATTCTGAAGCAATCTGTGAATTAATTTTTAATGGAATTACTTAAAGAGGATTCTTCTCGATTCGATTCGAATAATTCACTTACTTTTCCAAATGTTGCAGGGCATGATTCATTGGCGTATGATCTGGCACACCCGCATTATTGCCCCTTACAAAATTATCAAAGCAGCTAAATGTCTTGAATTCCATTCTGTATAATAGGAAATTGGATTGGATTGGTTTAGCCAAGTTCGTATAAATGTTTATAGGATATGGTACTTACCTTACAGGCCTTATGACAATTATGTGAGATCGTGGAAATGCCTCACGCAGCAATATGGCTGAATTTTCTAAATTATATTTCATATAGCCGCGACTATCACGATTCGTTTCCATGCTCTCCGGAAAGTCTTGGACATCGCCACCAAAATATATAATGGCTGTCGAGTCCTCCACATGTTGAGACTGTTGCCGCACAATTGGCGGACAATAGACAATGTCATTGGTACGATTCTGGAAACCCGTCACGGAGAATATGCGAAACGGACCGGCCGAAGTGCTTGGCGTGCATAAACGCTCCCCGCTGCCGCCGCCAAGCATGCCCTCGAAGTTACGTATCCGCTCTTGCAGTTGCAAAAATTGATCAATGGTGAGCTGAAGATAAAATAAAAATAATATATAAGAAAAATGAAATCAATATAAATAGATGGAACATCATTATATTCATTTCCGAGCAAAATCTATTTATTTTTTTTTGGCTCATACTTTTCTCTCAAAACAAAAACAACAGCTTAATCATCCACACCACACACAGAGTTGCAGCACAATCCTCTAGCAATTTTTGGTTTTTTTTTTTATTTAGTTATTTGTAGTAGCGGCGTCTCTCGTATCGATCTTGTGGCCCACCACCACAGCAACCCACGAAACGCAATCTGGTATCATCCATACACAGCCTAGCATCCTCTTTCATCTCCTTGAGCTTGACACGGACCTCTTCGCGCATTAGATTACGGCACATGGCCACCAGGCCCATGCCAAGGAGCATATAAATGAAATTGATGGCCAATTTTGAGTGTTGATCGGCTGCAAGGGATTGCAATTTGGTCAACTCATTGGGATCGAATGTAATATCCTCGCGTAACTTTTTTGTGGCAGCCGTGACTTCGGCTGCTGTTGTCAATGAGGCACCCGGGACAAAGTCACCAAAGCCAATCTTGCAGAGTGATGTCATGCAGAAGTAGAAGCTATTCAAGAAGCTCCATTTCTCCCAATTGGCAAACATAATGGTTCCAGTGAGTACATAGAACATAATCACCCACAGACAGGCTGTAGATGGCACAATAATCTTTTTACGCAACGTCAAGGCACCCAGACTGCCGCTCCCGACTCCATTCTCCAAGGCCTCCAGCCGGCGATCGTAGTTCTCCCCTTCTTGGGTGCAATCGTGCATGGAGCGGTATACAAACTTAAATGAACGCGCCAAAACTTTTCCCATATTGAGAAAATATAATATATACAGGGGTATACCAAATGTGGCATAGATCACGGTGAATCCTTTGCCCCATGGGGTACGTGGCACCATATTGCCATAGCCAATCATTGTGATAACCGATAAGCAGAACATTAATGCCGCCGGGAAACTCCAAATTTCCTGCGGTGTGCGTCCCACATAGCCCCCATCCTTGATAATGCTAGCGATTTGGGCCTGATACATCTGCAATGCATCATTTGTGGCATTCACCCAGGCGGGTTTATCAATCAAATTCAGATTCTCGGTAATGTTCCACAAAAGTTGTGCACAATCATCACGCAGGTCTTTGACCTGATCCGGTGTGTTGTCCACAAAATCCCTCTCAATGGACTGAAAGGCAAATGCCCCACAGATGGCATATATCACAATTAGGGCTCCCACGCCCACCTGTGTGCACATGAAGGTAACAAAGTTGCGACAGCAGCGTTTCACACGCTTACGCGGCTGATTACTGGGCGTCGAGGAGACATTTGATGCACCACCCAAACCATTGGAGGCTGTTTGTGGTGAGCTACGTCTTTGAAATTTATTAGTCATCGTTTTTTCTTCCTTCTGTCTATATATGTATGTTTATGTGTGTGTGTATATATGTATATTCCGGATATTTATATTTGCTTTTCCCTCGGACTGTCTGTTCGCTGTCTCTTGAGCTTTCCAAAATAAAATTTAATTACATAGTTATATAATGGCAAATTGAAAAGCTAAACTATTGTTTATATTCAGATGTCCAAATCTTTGGCGATTTTTTCTTAGTTGTATTAATTTATCAATCAACAGTTTAATGTTTTAATTTTTTTTTTCCATTTTTGACGGCCCGTTTTCAAATTGCTATTAATATTGGCAGTTTGTAGATTTTTCGTTTTCTTTGGTAAACGGCACGAGTTCTAAAAATAAATTCCACGCATTTCCACACAACATTTTCCAACTGTCCGAGTTGTTGTTGTTTGTTTGCTTCTAGTTTATTTCTCGTCTGCTCAAAGCGACGGCTAAAATTCAACTGATTTGAGAAAACGCTGCTCCTAATAAGTAGACATATATACATATAGATCTTTTAAGATCTTTAATGTGTATAGAGAGAGAGAGAGAGAGAGAGAGAGAGAGGGGGAGGAGAGAAAGCAAGCAAGAGAAACTGAGATTTATAATAATCTATAGAAACTATTTATTTACCTTTTACCGGGTCGATTTATTTATTGATATTTATGAACTAAGTGCAGGTGAAATGTGAGCAATGTGATGTGATTTTAAGATTTTTAAATGATACCCAATGATTTATATACACCTAGCTAAACCAAAATTAATACATAGGTTTAAACGCCAAAATTTGTTAAAGAACTTTATATGAATCTTTACTAGTTACAACTTAGAACAATGCTTAAGTTGGTCTTCAGACTTGGATGTAGTCTTTAAAGAGAGTATCTTTTATTTGACCAGATTTTGAAGTGTTTTAAACATCTTTCAGTTCCTTTCCTAAAAGCTCTTAAACAATAAAAGCAACAACTAATGTGATCGTTAATTAGTTCAATTTCATATTTAAAATAATTGTTCAGCACTTTAAAATCAACTTGAAAATCGAATTTGTTTCTATAGAAAGATTTAAGTGTCTCCATAAAATTTATGGGAAATTGATTAATATTTTTTAGTGAAGGACGATCCACAGAAAATTTTTGGCATTTTTTAAATATGTACATAGATTTATGACAAATATGTTTGTATGAATGTATAAGTGTATGTAAGGGTATGCTTAGTTTGGCAAAATTTCAAAATTTTAGCAATAAGATCGTAAAGAATATAATATCTTTATGTTAATACTAAAAGCGGTTTATGTAAATAATGTTTAAAAAATCCAAAATTCGTTGCTTTCTTTAGTTAAACAAAATTTAGAAATTAAATTAGTTGCAAATTTTAATATTTTTTTAAGGGTATTTCGATGTCAGCCCCTGACTCAACAAATAAACATTTTTTCCTCTCTCTCGCTCTCTGTTTTATTAAATAATCACCCTCAAAAAAAAAAAACAATCTAAAAAGAAAACAAAATATAGATAAATATAAACAAAGAACGAAAAGACGAAAGCAAAGCAAAGAATAACAAAAGAAGAAGAATAGAGAGAAGTGCCTACTACAGTGATAACCCATTCAAGGTGAACTACTATTATTTGTATATTTGCATTGTTCTAAGGCATTTTCACATTCTACTCGAGTGCACCGTCAATTCAATCAAAATCTGCGTAAGTCATCATCGATGGTTCGATGGTTATTTTAGGGGTCGTTCACATTCAACTTAGCCGGTTTTACCTGTGTACACAGACAACAGATACACAACAAGAAGAGGCGGCAGCAGCAGCAGCAGCAGAAGATCAATGAATACGCAAAAACGGGTCAGTGGATGGCGACAATTGCAGTGCGCGCGATGTGTGTCTGTCTCTGTGTGTGTGCGTGTGTGTGGGGGAGTCGCTAAGGGTTGAGTGGCGAGACGAGACAATTGAAGCGGGGGCGGGGTGAGTGACGAAAGAAAACTGCAGCGGTTTGCAGCTTGGTGGTGCAAATGTAGTGTAAGTTAAGTGCGAGCGACGCGACCGCGACGTTCTGCCGCTGCTTCTGCTGCTGCGGCTGCCGTGACACAGCTTACCAATGACCCTGAAGTTTCTAACGCCGCGCTTTCAATCTGAGGGGTGAAATGCGTAGCGAAAAGATAGATTTTCTCTCTCTTTCCCTATTACACACATACACACCACACACACACACTCATACACACACAGCCACAAACACTGGCACATACACAATCACACACACTCACTCATATGCATATTTCACAAATTTATGCAAACAATTTTCGGTAAACCGCACACACAATATTTACTTACGCTGTTTATGTTAATTGTTATTTAATTTTAATTAATTGTTTAGTTTTGCGTATTAATTTAATGAAAAAGTATCTTCACTTCCCGCGTATTTTGCTTTTTTGCTTTGCTTTTTGCCCTGCTTTTGCGAACCTCCTCCGATAAGCGATAAATTTTTACTTAAGAGAACGAGCGCTTAAAAAAGAGAGCGTGCGCTTAAATATGCGCGAAACCCGTATTTGGCGCCACTGTGCATCAAATCGATTGGTGGCATCAAAAATTGCAGATGTCGCCACCGATAGGAGTTGCAGAGTTTCCAACGTTGAACCTTTAGTATTTTTTTTTTTTTATTAATTGGCATGTATTATCATTTAGTATAGGATACAAGTGTAAAAATCTCAACATAACTATTTTTTACAACTTGGGCGACAACTACATCCCATGATGTACATTTTAATAGACTTATAAATGACTGCGCAAAATTTCCTGAAGTTCGGCTGATTATCATATAGTAAGTAGATCCCCTTTTTATTATTTACTAATTAAAATTTGCTGCTGCTGGATCACTTGCAATACGATTGAATGAGATTCTTTTGAAAGCATTTTACATCATATATTAAATAAATATTGAATTTAAATCGTGCTAAAAACAATTAAATATAAAACCACCTGGTTTTTGAAATTTTGAGTTTAAAAACAGCTGCCAGAGCACATTTGTTTGGTCAATTCAATATTTTTGAACTTTCTAAAGCCTTGTTTGAGCCAAATAATTAAAAACCGCTCATAGGATATACGAGAAAAACAATAAGCTAAAAATCGCAAAAAATCTTTAAATTTGTTAAAAGTGAAATATTTCAAAACAAACTGCTAAATATATTAAATAAACTAAAAGGCCATTCTACTTACTTAATTGTCTGCACCGTTATTTCAAAAATAAAAACAACAGGTTAAATGTATTTTTCAAATTTCATAAATATGTTAAACATAGTTTATTTGCAAATATATTTTAAATTAAGTTTATTACATTATATTTATTCCTTCAAAAAGCGAGACATTATCTTTGACAAATGCCAAAAATAAATTTGTTTTTTCAAGGTTAACAAAACAAAAATAATCCATCCAACAAGCAGTCCTAAAGTTTTTTAATTATTAACTGTTAGATTAAACATTAATATTTTATTTGCATTGATATTTGCTTATTTCACAAATTTGCGGTCGATCCGAAACATCTGTGGCCAACTTCATGGCTCATCCCGGGGGGGTGGATCTGAGGGCGAGATCTACTGGAGGAGAATTGATCCATAGATGTTGTTGAAAAGTTTATACTTACTTTGTTGAAGCGAAACTGAAACTACCTCCAAAATAAATAATAAAAAAAAATACACCTTGAACCTAATACCATTTGAATTGTGCTTCCAACTAGGGGATTGGGGTCGGGATTTTGGGGTGGCAAGAGGAAATTATCAATAATATTGAAGTGATTGTTAATTATCGTGGGGGCCCCATACTTAGATATGTATATACAAACTATTATTGTTCATAATAATAATAATAATAATCATAAATTTTATTTGGTTTTATTTTGACATTTAAATGCTGCTAGTGAATTATATTTTGATTTAATTTGAGTAAATTTGAAATACAATATACATATATATTTGTATACATATATATATGAATTTGATTTTTATTTTTTTATTTTTTAACTTGGATAGTAGACGACAAAAAATGTATTTTTTCTTTCTTGGTATTTTGTTGTTTTTGTTTTATGAGTTATACACTTTAATATTTAGTTGTCAAAACATTTAAGTGTAGAGCAGGAATAAAATATATATTTATGTATATATATTTTAATTTATTTAAGAGATAAGTATAAAACACTTAATTTCATAACTTTTAGTTGTGGCAATTGTTGTTGTTCTTGTTGTTGTTGTGTTGAGCTTTGTTGTTGTTGTTGCTGATGTTTTTGTTTTTAAAAAAAAAACCATTGCCGCCCCTTTCCCCAAAAATTTTCAGATAAGATCCTTGATTTTTGCGATGCATCAGATCTTGTGTGATATACATATATATCTAATCCGATCGACTGACTGTTTATAAGAATTATGTATGTATGTATGTAGGTATGTTTCTTTGTATATGTATAAAAATATGTTCATATTGTTACATGTTGTATGGATGTAAAGGATAGCGCTCTTTGGTTATGGATTCCTTTTTTTCTATAATTAATTTCTCGTTTCCGTTTCGTCGTATTCTGCAATTTTTTCATTCTGGTGGTTTTGTTGTTATTTTTGTTTGTTTTTTCTTTTATAATTTCATATTTATTACATTTTTGGTACATAAATCTGTGTATAGTGATGATTTTGCCTTAAAATTTATGTTGTTGTTGTTGTTGCTGTTGGTGTTGGTGTGATTATTTATTGTTTAAAGTATTTTTTAAACAGAATATATATATGCATACTGATATAGATTAGAAACTCCATATATATATACATATACACACACACACACACACACACTCATGCGTACATAAGAATAACTTAAAATAAAAAACAAACGAATAAACGTAAAAAGAGATAGTTAAAAATTTGTTTCCAAAAAAAAACTTTTGTTAAAGATTGATTGCATTTAACCTAGTTAATAATAATTTTATACATTTTGTGCTTTGGACCGAAATATAACAATTTAGAAAAAATATAAACGAAAATACAGAATCTTATCTAAATAAATATGCCGAAAAACAAAAGTTAAGCGCAACTCATGAAAATTGCCATTTACTTTTATAAAATTTCGTTTTGCTTGCTTTCATTTTCTTTTTCTTCTTCTTCTATTCATTTATAATAATTTTCTTTTTTTTATTCTTTTTTTTTTGTAGGTTTTTTTGATGTAAAGTTTGTGCCGAAAATATCACATTAAAAATTTTTTTCTTTCTTTTTTCTTCTATATTTGATAACTTTTTTGCCAAATGGTAAAATTTTGCTTATCACAAAATGTTTAAAATTAAATTATGTATTAATTAATAGGAGGTAATTTAATAATATATATAAATTTGCCTCAAATTTGAATGAAATTTAAAAGCCAATTGAGCGGACGTTAGAAAAAATAATTTCTATTCATTAGGTATAGATTTCTTTTTAGTTTGTTTGTTGTTTTTTCTTTGATTCTGATGTGAATTGTATATATATATATATCTACATATATATACCTATGTATATCTGGCGGTGCTGGTGTGTGGTGTTGACAATTTTTGTTACACATTTTAAATACCCTTGCAGTTCACTAGCTTTCTTTTCTAATCAAAATATCAAGCAGCTTCTATGGCCAATTAGCATTACAGTTCTACTCCAAGCAGATCTGCTAGGAATTCATAAAAATAGCCTCCATAAAATGTTAACTAATGGAACGGAATGAAAACTCAAAAAAAAAAAGAAGGAAAACAATTCGTCTCTCTCGAAATTAAAATCAAAGTCGAGTTGAGGTCAATCTTCTAGGGATAATTACAATGGCCATATCTGTATCTTCAATGCTGAAACTAGTTGAGAATTACAACTAAATGAAGCGAAATAATATATAGGATTCCAACTTTTTGTGCCTAGATTTTTGTTTGATGTTTTTTTATATCAAGTAAATTCGATATTGTTTTCTAGATCGGAACTGTTATACTTTTATGTTTTTAATAATTAAAAATCTTATTAAAAATTGTAACGCATGATTGCTTAAAAGAAAAACCATAACTGATAACTGCAAGGGTATATAAACTTCGATGGGCCGAAGCTAAGTTTAGGTTTTTTGTAGTTGTTGTTGTTGTTGTAGTTACTAAAATTAAACATTAAACTTTAACCATATAAATATAAGCCAACTTAGGAGATACAAAATAAAAAACATGTTTTAACAAAACATTAAATGAGGTGGTTTGAAAATGGTTCAAGAAAACACATTGAATAACTATTTGCTATATGGTAAGTTGGTAGGTAGTTACAAAATATACAAATATATATATATATATACGCATATATAAATGTATAGGTAGTAGGTAGTTACAAATTAAGCAATCCAACAATTTAATTAAAATATATTTATATATAGTAAAATGTAATAATAAACTGAAATGCATTTGAGGTATATCAAAATTTCTTTGTAGTTGTTTTCGAGTTATTTTTTTTTTTTTTTGTTTTTTGTGGTTTTTTCTTTTTGGTTGAACTCGTTTTTTTTAGCGAACAAAAAATTAAAAATTATAATTAATAACTAACACAAAAAAGTACACTAATGTGACATAATATGAGTACTAATAGTAATAGTATGTAGTTGTATGTAGTAGTAGTTGTAGTTATAGTTGGTGTAGTTCTTGTTGTTGTTGTTGTTGTAGTTCTTGTAGATGTTGAACAACTACAGTAGGAAACAACAACAACAATATTTTATATGGAAACCATTTAAGTTGTGGCTGCTTCAATTGCAATTCTTTTTTTAAACAAAACAAAATGTATTTCTTCTTTTTTTTCTTTTTCTTAGTAACTTTTACAATATAAAATTGTGTGTTTTTGTTGTTGTTGTAGTTGCTGTTTTCTGCTACTTTTTTCATACATAGTTCAGGGCCCTGCAAGTGAAACCATTTCCCTAGTTGATGTAGTTTTATGACTGATATATATATATATTATATAACTTTTTCTTTTTTTTTTGTTTGCTTTTCCATATATGTATGTCTAAAAATTGTTTAAAAAGATCTTTTTCTTTAGTGGGACAATCTTTTTGCACAGATTTAAAAGAGTTAAAAACTATTATTATAATAAATTTTAATTATTTTCTCTTATTTTTTTTTTGTTTTGCTTTTCATTCATTTGCTTTTTTTCTATTCTTGCAAATTAATTATAAGTAGAGTTTCTTGAAGGTTTTCTTGTTTTGTTTATATATTATATTATTTATAATAATATGGGTGGTAGATTTCATATAACTTTATCTTCATTTGCCATCATTTTGTTAGTGTTTTTTTTTTCTTTCTTGTAGCATCTTCGTTTTCAACTATTTTGGGTTATTGCTTGATAAATAAATGCAAAAATAAAGAGAGAACAAAAAATGGAGAAAAGCTAGTTCAGCGCTTTACAAAACGTTCTAGATAACTAATGTTGTAGTTGTTGTGGCTGTAGTTGTAATTGTTGTAGTTGTGGTTGTAGTAGTTATGTTGCCGCTGATAGTTGCTGATGTTGCTGATGTGGCTGTAGTTGCTGCTGGTGTTATAGGCCGCCAATGATGGGCCCATTGCATGCCCTTATATGCTTGAATTCAGCTTTAGCAGTCGATCCGGATGCTTGACCCTCAAATGTGAACGCAAGGTGTCGATGCGACTATAGGTGGCCGGACAGTAGGGGCACATGGAACGCTGGGCTGTGTGCGAGTGAAAGTGATGCCAACGATTGGTGACCTCTTTGCCGCACGAGCGACAGCGCCACATTGTGCCAGGATCGCGGGACGGCGTAAACATATTGTGATAGGACATGGTGTGATGTGAATTGTGTCCGACGGCACCGCCTCCAGCTGCCCCGGTGGGTGTTGTGCCTCCTGCACCGGCGCCAGTAGCAGCGCCACCTGACTGCGATTGATTGTAGCCAAGGTGATGGCCAGGCGGTGTACCTCCGGCTCCTCCGGCGGATGCATTATTATGACCATTGCCAGCGGCGCGTATATAATGCAATGAATGATGATATTCACTCTTCAAGGCGGCGGACAGATGCATATACGGTGGAGGTGGCGGCGAGGCCGATGATGAGGTCGAAAGCGGTGTCGATAGATGGTGACGTACTGCGCTGCCTGTGTGGTGGTTGGTGGTTGGTTGGGGGTCGGTGAACGGTGAACGGTGAACGAGAACGAGAAAGAGAAGAACAGACACACAAACAGCCCGTCGAGCGGGACGAAAATCAGCCCAGGAAAATAGATCGGTTTTTTTTTTTGGTTTTGGTAATTTTTTTTTTTTGATTGTATTGATTTGAAATTTTGGTATGATAGACAGATAGAAAGAGAGAGAGAGAGAGAGAGATAGAAAGATAGAGTGAGATAGAGAGACATATGGTAAAAAAAAACGTAATAATAATTTTAGAATAGTTTCAAATTCTTTTTGTCTTTGTGAGCAAAATTAAATAGAATAGAGGCGAAGAACTAAATTGTGGCATAACAAACTAAAAACTAAGTTGAAGTAACTAAAAATATAAGACTGTAGAGTGTTTATATAGCTGCATATATATATAAACATATATATTTATATATATATACATATTTTTGTAGTCTACGAATCAAGCAACTTAAACAACATAAAAATAATAATAAAAAATAAACTTTGAATTCATTTTTTTCTCGTTTGCTATTCCCCTCACATTCCAAAACGTGCAATATTCAAATGTTTTCTAAATTGATGAAAAAAATAAACTAAATATATAAACTAAAGAAAATCAGAAGGGAACCTATAAAGAATATATAATTGATGGTATAAATTTCTTCAATTTCATTTTGGTTTTATGTTTTTTTTTTGCCCTGAACTTCTACATTTTTTTCTTTTTTTTTTTTTTTTGTTTCAAAGAAGTTTAACGGCAATAAATAATAAAAATTAGTCACAATCAGCGGCAACAAATTATGATTAGGTTTTACATACATAAAATATTTTACTATAATAATATATATACATATACATATTATTATATTTTTTTTTTATTAAGTCACAGGAATGAAAACTTATGTCCTGGAGTTAACTTTGACTTGGCCAAAGTTTGAATACATTTCACAGGATTTCTTTTTTGTTTGGATTGATTTTAATACTATAATTATAGAGTTCAAAGTTGATTTTTGAATTTTTTGCTGAATAAAAACCCATCGGTTGATTAAAGAGTAATATGAAATAGAAATGAACAAAATCTTGAATTTTTCTAAACACATTTTAAGGGAAATGTGAACGGACACCTTAGAACATCAATAAGAAAAAGGGATATATGTAGTTGTGGATAGATATCTGTATAAATAGCTATATACAAACGATTTACCCTTGCTTATTTGACTTGTCTTGTGAAGTGTATTAAAAAATGTTGTACAATATTTTCCTATAACTTAATAGTTTCATATTTTCTCTTTGTTGTTTTTTTTTTTTTTTTTTTGGGTGTAACTGATTTATGCGAAAAATCTTAGTATTTTTTTTTAGATATTTTGATCATTTTTTTTACTAACTAAACTTAAAACCATTTAAAATGTCATCTAAAATAAATCAAATAATTATAAATAGTAATATATATATGTAAAATGTTAAAAAAAAAGGAAAAAAACAACAGGAAATTGGGCCGAGAGTTGAAAATTTTTATCTCATGAACAACAATAATAAGTAAATAAAATGTGTAAACTATGCAGAGGTGTGGGTGTATGTGTGTGTGTATTCTGTTTTGCAGTTCTATGGGGCACCCTTTGACACATTTCTGTGTGTGTGTGTGTGTGTGTGTGTAGATATATATATGTATATAGCAAAGATCTTTGGGAAGCACAATTCAAAAAACGGCACAAAGGTCAAAGAAGAAATAAAGCAAATAAAGTGATCACCATTTTGTTTTGTAGTCGTAGTTGTTGTTGTTGTATTTGTTTTTTGTTCTTTTTTCCATCAAAATTTATAAGATTAGATTTGCAATGTTTGTTTTTTTTTTTTGTAGTTAATTAATTAGTTGTCCTTTCATTTTGGCCAGTTCTTATTATGCTTTTTATATACTTTTTATTTTTTATTTTCTTTTTGTGTTTTTTTTTTTTTTTGAGTTTAGTAATTCTTTTCAAGAATGTTTATTAAAAAATCCTTTAAAATATAATATAATATTATTTATTTTATATAATATATATATATATATAAAAATTGTAACAAATGCTGCAAGTATTTGATGGTTTTGATGCTTCTCAATTTGCTTAGCTCTTAAATTAAATTAATTTTATTCTTTTATTTTTCATTTATTATTTTTTTTTTTGTATTTGTTTTTTAAACTAAAACTCTTCTCTTCACTTTTATAAATAGACAATTAAAAATAGTTTGTATTGCATTTCTTTTTTATTATTAATACACAATTAAAAACTATAATTATGTAATTTAAACTAATGTTTAAAAAATATTGAAAATTAAACTATTTAGCACATTTTCAAATATTTAAAAATTAACATTATCAACTTTTCGGTTAAACAGAAATTGTATAAAAGGAAGGAAAACATTAAAAAAAATAAAAAAGTTCAAAGAAAAATTTGACAGAAATGAACTGCAAATTTGTTTTTTGTTTCTTTTTTAATAAATACATATGTATGTGTAACTGAATCTGTTGTGTGAGTGTTTGTCTGTGTGTGTGTGTGTGCAGGTGTAGCTAAGAACATGGCATATCTAAAAGCTTGATATTAAAAATATTTATTGATAAATATTCTCAACTTAGTAAAATATAAATTCGTATCAAATATTAATTATACAATTTTTCTTGGGCTTCAAAAGTTATAGATTTGAAGCAATAATGTGATAGGAAGAGATTAATATTGCGGTGGGAAAAGTAATTTTTTTTTTATTAGAAAATATTGACAAATTTAAACGTTTTGATCTAACTATAGGGATTTTTAAATCAATTTACAAGGAAGTAAAATTTAATGAATGATTCCATTTTCTAGCCACACCCATGATACTGTCTGTGTGTGTGTGTGTGTGTGAATTCTTATTGCCTTCTTTTTTTTTAGAGTTTTTAAGATATTATTACATTTAAATTGTGGTTTTTGTTTTGACTTTTGTCGAGTATGCATTTAATTAGACACAGAAATTGTAGCGAAAAGTTGTCTCTCTTCTTTCTTTCTTTCAATTTAATCTAACTCTGCTCTGCTCACACAAATTGTAGCTATATATTTAGATAAATGTATATTTGATAGTTGTGATATGCTAACATTTATTAGTGTTTTGTATTTAGATTTATATATGTAAGTATTTTTGCTTTTGAAATACATAAATACAAACAAAAATAAGAGTGCTCGATCCGAACGAACGATTTTTCATCTACTTTTCCAACGATCCTTTCAACTTCAACTTAAACCAAAAACTAGTCCATATTGCACATACGATACGTTCAAAAGCTGTGTGTGTGTGTGTGTGTGTGTTGTGTGTGTGTGTGTGGGTTGTTTGTGTGTGTGATCGGATCTGTCTTGTATTCTTTATTTAGTTATACATATATAATGTGGTTTATTTTGTTGCATTTTAAAAAAATGTATACATATATTTGGATTTAGCACCATTTTTGCATACCACACAAATTAAATAATATAATTTCATTTTGTAATAATTTTTTTTACGTTTTTTTTTAGTTGTTTTTGTTTTGTTTAGTTTTAGTTTTACTATAGTTATCACATGATATAAAAGATAAATTTCGTTTTAACGTTAAAATTAAACAAACATTAAGTTGGGGGCAGTATTGGATGTAGCATGTATAGTAAATATATATGTATATGTATATACATACATATATGTATGTATATGTAAATGTAATGTTAAAAAGTAAGAACAAATAAATATTAATAATAAATGATTATTTCTCCTCTCCTTATTTCTTTTTCGGCAATTCATGTGCGCAAATATATACAACAACAATTTGAAAATTATCCGTACCTATATATGCATCTATATAGGATATAATCTAATTGAATATATAACTTATATACAGTTGGTTAAACAAAATTAATGAAATCAATATTAATTAATTATTAAATTGCAAAATTAACAACTCCAAAGAATAGAAAAAATAACTAAAAGAAAAAAAATAAATACACTAGCACCCTGTGGTCCAATGACAACAATATTTATATCCTTTCTCTCTCCCACACACGCACACACACACACACACATGCAAGACCACAGAACCAACGTAAATATGTGTGAGTTTAGGGATAGGTAAAGATCGATTATATATACTTTAGTCAAAGTGTTTGATGTGTGTGTGTGTATATATACATAATACAAAGAATCGACTCAAATTGAATCAATTCAAGTGCATTCATATTCATTCACTCATCACTCATTTAACCATAGAGTTAACTATAAATAAATTAACATTATGATACAAAGACAGCACAAGAATCGTTTGAATAGCAACCAATTGAGCTAAGTTAATGGACCAATACCTTACAAATCGGTAAGTTAATGCTATGACTGATGAGAAGTTGAAGTTGAGAAGCCCAGGGGCGAATCCCCATACCTAGAGAGTTATCAAAGACAGATTTCCCTCATCAAAATTGGGTCCTAATTCTGCCATTGCCGCATCTACATCTGAATTCTTTTATTAATATGTCAAATAAATTGTTTAAATCCTGTAGTTCGAATCCTTTTTCTTTACATTGGTATTGACCCAACAAGTTTTGAAAGATTGATGAGTCATTTTTGAGCCCTCTTATTGATAACAAATAATCATTTTTCATAATTGATTAAAAGAAGACTCAAAGAAATAAAAATGAGTCTTCCTCATGCTGAAGTATAGTAACAAAATATAAATAAATATATGACTTTAAAAGGAGTTGAAACTGATCAAAAAAATTAAACAGAAGCCACTCATTAGGAGAAGTTTTAATTAGGATACCATTTTCTCCTAATGTGGAAGATATTTATATTCAGAAATTGAGCTCATATAAGTCTCTTGATCAGAAAGAGGACTCGAAAAAGATTCGTATATGATCAGAAATTTTATAGTATACGGGGGGTGAATATAACTATTTTTACAGAATTTTCAACATCAATCAGCATGGTCCAATAAAAGTTATAAATTTTATTATTAGATTAAAAGATTAAATCTTAGTTAGTTTTGAACTAATACAGATGACAAACTCTGAATGTTAAAAAACTGTATATGAGAAATATATTTATCGTTTAGGAAATTTTGATTATTTAAAGAAATAAAAATCGCCCTCAGGCTTTCATTTAAATTGTTAAACTGTCTTTGTATCATGAATTAACACTAGATTAATTTGTGTGTCTGTTTTTTTTTTTTTTCAATTTTTTTGTTTAATGATTGTGTTAATTTGTATTAACTATGATGCATGTCTTCCAAGTATCAACAAATTCAAATCGCATAGTTTTTTCATATTTTATACAGTTTGTATAAATATTTTTGTAAAGTTTCTAATTGATTTAGTTGATGTTGTGTGTGTATGATGTATTTTGTTTTTTAAACGCTTTTTACTTTTTATGTTATTATATTATTTTACAATGTTTGAAAATGTTATGCCTTAAAAAGAATATGTCTTCCATTTTGTTGACCCGCTCTCTAGATGCTTTTCGAAAAGTATCAAATAAAGTGTGTCTATATAGAGTTTAAGTTAATCTCTCTCTGTGTATGTGTGTGTGTGTGTGTGAGTGTGTGTGGGTATGGGAGGTGGGTGTGTGCGTAAGTATGTATTTTAAAAATGCAACAACAAACAGGTGCTAAAAATGTGCAGCCAAATTTTAAGTTAACACCAATTTTATAGATTTTTTTTTTTTATTTTTTGGCACAAATGTTTTTGCTTTGTGTGTGTGTGTGTGTTAGATTTTTCTTTTTCTTTCTTGCAACAATTTTGTTAGTTTTATTTATGAAGGTAAAGGAAAAATTCTATAATTTTATTCTATAAATTGGTTATTAATATTTGACTTTTCTCTTAGTGAATGCATTTTTGATTCAAAACTGTTTAGTTAAAATTTGTGTAGGTTAATAGATAAAAGGGAAACCCTGTTTACAATTAAAACTACAACATCGATGCGATTCTAGATGAAACCTTGAATCTCTTATTCAGCTCTTCTGGATCTTGGGATCTCTGTGTATCTATATATAATTATATATATTCGTAATGCATTAAACCTTTATCCCCTATTTAGAGTTAATTGACAAATAAATTTGGCTTACCATAATATTTTGCAATGCATGGTCAACATTTAAAAGATTACTTTTTTTTCACTTAATTCTGCAGATAGATAGATAGATAGATACATAGCTAGATATAGAACGAACTTCAACGTTATAGTTTTAGTTTTAGTTTGCTTTCTTTTGAGTATCAAATCGGTTTATGGTGGTGTGCACACACGCCTGTTGCCTTTTTGTGTGGTTTCTAAATGTGTTAATCATTTTGTGTTTCGTTTTTTTTTTTCATTCATCATCATCATGATCAAGAAGATCATCGTCATCATCGTTGTTATTATTATTATTAGAGTTATCGTTATTATTATTATTAATGTTAGTATTAGTATTAGTTGTAGTTGCTGTAGTAGTTGTAGTAGCGTCCATTTGATTGGCATTTGTTGTATTGCTGTTGCTATTGCACATTTGTTCCAGGGCAACATGTTTCAATTGGGCCATATAATGATGAAGATTGGCCATGCCACGTGGATCTTCATCCAATTCATTGTCACTCTCATCAATGACAATGGTTTGTGTTTGCCTCGGCCTCAAGATGTTGCCATTGCTAAATGATGCCTGTTGCTGTTGCTGCTGCTGCTGATGTTGCTGCTGATGTTGCTGTTGGTAGTAGTAATCGCGTGCATAGAAATTAAAGGGCTTGCGTTGCAGTTGTTGGTGTTGCTGTTGATGATGTTGCTGATGCGGCTGATAGTTGCTGGCAAAATGCGGCGGCGGCGGTGGCTGTGGCGGCTGCTGCTTCATGGACATCTCCTCATGGCGCCAGGCGCCATAATTCCAGCCCATGTACTGGCTATATCATTCACTTGTTGCATTATGTTGCTGCTGCTGATGATGATGCTGCGGCTGCAATTGTTGATGCAACATATGTTGCTGGGCCAGGGCGTGGGCATGTTGCTGTAGTTGCTGCTGTTGTTGGGATTGCGGTGATTGCTGCTGCTGTTGTTGCTGCTGCTGCTGCTGCTGTGATTGTTGCTGCTGGTGATGCTGTTGCTGTTGTTGTTGCTGCTGCTGCTGGGCTGCATTAAAGGCTGCTGCTGCTGCTGCCGCTGCTATTGCTGCCTGTGATGCTGCCGCCAATTGAGTGGCCGTTGGCGTAGATGCCGCCCCGCCCACCGATGAGCCAGCCGACATCAGGTTGTCGAATTTTCGCGTATCCGGATTATACATGGGATGCTTGAATTTGCAATGTGTGCGCAAGTTATCGCTTCGCGTATAGGTGGCACGGCACAGTGGACACTCGAAGCGGCCGGGAAAATGAACATGGTAGTGATTCCGTATATGCGTGACGACCTTGCCGCACAGCTTGCAGCGATGCAGGTTGCAGCCGCCGGACAGGCGCTCGAATGTCAGCCGCATATGCCAGGCTTTTGAGCCTAGACGATGATCGATGACAATTTGGCAATTTGGCAATTGATTTAATTAGGTTTTATAATACGGCCATAAGATTTGCATTTCATATTTTGGGTTTTTGTTTCGATTTTTAATTTATATATATTTTATTTTTTTGGTTTGTTTTGTAATTGGTATTTTTATTTTCATTTTTATTTGTGGTCAAACGCGCAAAGAAAAAAAGAAGAGAAAAACAATGTTGTTGTTGGTGATTCACAGAAAACAGAAAAATCATTTTTATAATAATTCTTAAACTGTATAATTTAATGTTTTTTTTTTTTTTGGTTTTTCATAATTTGCGTTTTCATTTTCATTTCGAATGTAAATTTCATGTGGACGGAGGGGAAGAGGGGTGCTTAGGGGGCGGGCTATAGAGGTTGGTAAGTTGGTAATTAGGAAATTATAATGAAACTGTCTTCAAAATTTCAATTTTGTTTGTGGTTAACTTTCAATTTTTACATATCTTTTGAATATGCGAGAGTGGCAGGATAATGAAACGGATCAAGATATATAGCAGGGGGCATAGAGTTTGTGTGTGTTTTTTTTTAAGGGGGAGGGCGGCGCAAGGTGTTGTGCGTTTAGGGGTTTAGGGTTAAGTAAAGTCAAATAAATTAAAAAAAAAAACACACTTTGTTTTTGTTTCTCGCAAAAATTTTGTTACACCCAAAAACAAAATAGGTCCCAAAAAAAAAAAAAAATGGTTAATTGTAAGATTTGATCACGAAAATTGGAATGGATAAAGACCAAAGAGACTAAACCAAATTTGGATATAACAAAATATATATATAGATATTTGTATGTATATAAATAAATTGTTTATATAATTAATCAACCAATTTGTATATATATAATTAAATGTGCTTAGATATTAATTATCAAAGAAAATTATTTACAATATTGTTTGGACAAGAGTTGCGCTGATATTTGAAAAAAAATATATATATCTGATATTAAGGAGAACCCAAACCAAATAATATAAATATATACATATACATAAATATGCTATGTATATATATACATATATACGTGTGGATTATATATATGCAATGATGATGTTTTTCTTTTTTGGATTATATTTTACTTAATTAACTAGTTTATTCAATATACTTGTTGTTGTTGTTGTTGTCTGTTTTTCTATATGGATTAGGAATGAGTTTGTGAGTTTTGGTAGAACGATCAATCGTTGGATTGATTGATTGATTGTATATTGGAATACCAAACCATATATATATTTTCTTTTTTATATGTATGTATGTAGATTAGTGTTTTGGGGGAGTGTGTGTGTGTGTGTGTGGTTGTTTTTGTTGGTGCTATAAGATTATACGAATGAAGTACTTAGCAAAGAGAGCAAAATGGGAGCTTATTTTGGTATTAATAAGAAAATTTATAAATTTATATATATAAAAATATAAAACTTGTAAAGATTATATAGTAAAAGTCATGGCACAGAGCAGAGAGCGGAATGATTGGGGGTTTGTTTTTGTTTTTCTTTTCTTTTCGCAGCACAGCAACATAAAAAAACAAGAACTTTAAGAAAACAAAAAAAAAATTTAAGAAAAAGACACATCGAACATCAATATGGAACACATCATATGGATTTTCAACACCCCTCCTCCTCCTCTTCCTGCCTATTAACAATATTATTTTAATTGTAATGAAATTAAATAAAATCAAACCGCTGAACAATTTAGAAAAGTGACACAAACAAAAGTAGAGCAAAAGAGTTAGAGTCAGAGGGAAAATGAGAGAGAAAATTCGAGATACATTTAAAGCTAAGGGTAAAGGTAAAGAGAGAGAGAGAGATAGAGAGAGAGAGAGATAGATAGATAGATAGAATAAGAATGTTGTTTAATTTAAACAAATATAATTTTCAATCATTTGGCCAATTCCTGTTTTTGTTTTTTTTTCCTTTTTTTCAATTTGTTCCAATAATTCATAGAAATTTGTTGTGTGAGTTATGTTTTTTTGATAAAAGAAATAACATATATCGATATATAGTAAGTATATACATATATCCGACTTGAAAATACATAGCTTAAAAGAAAACTTAAACTGGTGCTTAAAAATGATCTTAGAAATTTTTTAAAACTTACCGTAATTGGTGTGCGCTTGTAGTAATTATTTTTTTTTACATTAGGGACTTGCTTTTTTTTTTAGATTAATTGTTTAGTTTCTTTCATTTTTTAGTGTTTATTTATTGTTTTTTTTTTTTAATAAAAAGAACTGGAATTTGATTTGAAAGAGATTTATTAAGTAGGTAAAGTTAAAGTTGTTAAATTTCATATTCAAGTAAGTCTTTGTATGTGTGTGTCTGTGTGTTTTTGTTGTGGTGTGTGTGTGTGTGTATGTTGCATTATTGAAGTTGAGTTTTGTTCTATTTGTTTGTAAGTACAATTGATTTATTATTTAAGAAATTTGATAGATAATTAAAATATTTCATTTGATTTCTGTTCATTTTGTTGTAAGTTAATTATATTTCCTCTTTGCCCGAATTGAGCGCAACAAATTTCAAGGCCTTCAATTCGTTTTTTTGGGGGGGCCCATTTAATAGATTTTTAGTTTCAATTGAAGGGCATTGAAATTCGGCGCGCTGCTAATATTTGATAACTTGAATTGAAATTCAATAGAAATTCTTATGACACAAACATATGTATATATATATGTATATATATTTTGTTGATCTGTCTGCTTGCTGCTTCTTTTTAATTGTTGTTGCACTTTTTATCTCTTTTCATTTCGTTTTTTTTTTTTTGCTTTTGTTGGTTATTTATTACTAAGAAAATTTACTAATATGGCACAAAAGATGAACAAAAAAACACAATAATTAGTTTTAACGTTTCTACTACAGCACATGTTAAGTGATAAATATTTATGTATATATTAGATAATATATATATATATAAATAATAAATTTCAAATGACTGGATCAAAGTGGAATTCTAATGTAATACTTTCATGTCAAAGTTTTGTTCATAATTAAGTACTGGTCTCGGTATTCCTTTTTCTTTTCATTTGTTTTTTCTTCTTTTTTTTTAAGTACATAAGTAATTCAAATAATAATAAAAAGTGGCATCTCTAGAAGGTTTCATTTTTTCATAACAATTAATCAAAAGTCTTTAAATCAACTACGAGTAGAATATACATAAATATATATCTTTTGCTTAAAACTTAATTACGTATTTGGTATTTCATATATTTGTTTTTTTTTTTTTTTTTTTTTTGTTGTTGTTGATTAAGTTGAAAACCTTTTCTTTTGTTATTATTATAATAAGAATTTGATTTCGATTCGATTTGATTTGCTGTGTAAAATTGCAAAGCGCAGAAGAAACAAAAAAAAAACTATCTTATGTTTATTAATAAGATGCTCTCAAGGGATAGACTATAAATCATAATCCTTGCCTATTGTCTGTCTAGACAAGTGATCACATATGTACATAATGGCTAAAGAAATGATCCTTGATATCCGCATGCTTAATCTTGCAATGGGCCTTCATGTTGTCACGTCGCGTGAACTTCTGACCGCACACGGGACACTCATGACTCTGGGGTCTATGAATGTTGGCATGATGCCAGCGATTCGAGACGATCTTGTTACAGCTGACACAGCGATACAGAGTCGGCAGTGTTCCAGACAATTGGACAAAGAGCGTCGAATAGTCAATGTTGTGATCTCGGCGGGTAGCTGCCGCAGCAGCAGCAGCAGCCGCCGCTGCAGCCGAGGAAGATGCTGCTGAATTGCTGCCTCCACTGCTGCTGCTGCTGCCTTGGGAGGCTTGGGGCTGCGGTGAGTTGAGGAGTTGAGGTGGTGCCGTTCCAGCCGATGGCTGATAGTGCGGTGAGTTGTTGTTGCTGGTCTGTGTATGAGTGGGTGGTGCATGATAGCTGTGTCCAGTACCCAGATCCAGTTGATGCGGTGAGTTATTTTCGATGTTGTTGTTGTTGTTGCTGTTGTGAGGCGATGTGACATAGCGCAAGTGCGCCTGTTGATGGTGCTGATGATGATGATGATGATGATGAGGATGTTCTCTATAGCTACTATTGGAAGCGGGTGAATATGCCGACTCGGCTGGACAATCCCCAGCTGGAGAATTGTTGCTGCTGTGCCTCATCAAATGCAAAGGCGTCTGATGTGCCGTATAATGGCCATAACCCTGATGGTGTTGATGCTGGTGAGGAGGATGATGTTGATGATGATGATGCTGCTGACGATTGCAGCGTATGGCCCGCATATTCAACTCCTTGCACTTGTATTCACAATTGTAGTTGCTATCCATATATATATCCCCTGTTGTTGTTGTTGTTGTTGCTGCTGCTGCTGACTCACTATTCGTTGTGGGCGGGGCATAGACAACAGCTCGACGATATTTAGGTGTTACATGGCGATACGACAAATGTTGATCGTCTTCCTCTAGATCTTCAGCTTCAATGGACATGGGAATGGCCAAGGGCATGTTATCTTCATCGTGATCAACATCAACCTCATCATCATTGACAACGGCCGCCACGTCAGCGTCAGCGTCGTCGTCGGCGTCGACGTCGACGTCTTGCTTGTTCGCATTGTTAAAACATTTAACGCGACCTGCAAACATTTCGCTTGTTGTCATATTAGGCGTTATCACTGTAGGGAGAGTGGGTGGTTTCTAGAGACGGACTAAAGGTAGGGGTAATAGTGATGGTAATAGTGGTGGTGGTGGTTTTGGTGGTTTGGTTGGTGGCTGGAGCTTAAGCATGGATTGTAATCGCTCTCCTCTTTTACATTCCATGCACGCCAATTGAACTATATAGGTAGGTATATATATATATATATATATATCTGTATGATGTTTCAGTGAATGTGTGTTTAACTGTGATTTACTTAAGTGTGAACCAAACTCGAATATAGTTTTATATATAAAAGAAGTCTTGCATGATTTAACGCTGACTATATATATGTATCTTAATGAATGGTCCTTGAAATTCTCAGCCTTAATAGGTGATTCTCATAAATTAAATGTCTATGCCAAAGTTAAGAAACCTATGAATTATTATTGCTCTTACTATAACATCTTATCTATTGGCACTTCTCTACCTATCTACTTTATAGAATGTTTTCAATGGACTATACTCAAGATTCACATATATTTGATTATTCCTGACTACATTATTGACTTTCTGTCTACTTCTTAAACTCAAAGAATTTGAATCTATTTTATTACAATAACTAAACTGACAAAAAAATTAATTATCACAATCTAGTTTTATTTTTACTATAATAAATGTCTAATTTCTTATAGTAAATTCAACTAACAAACAAAAATGATAATACATTCATTCATAGTCATTCTTTTGGAGAACTATTTGAATCTACTTTTTTGATCAGGACCATTTTCTATGATATATCATGCAGGACTCTCTAGTATATAAGATGGAATAAGTATATAGGCAAATGCAAATACGTGTGAAACAATTGATGTCAAATATTCGATTTCGGTTTTCAATTTCAATTTCAGTTTCGGATTCGGTTTTGGTTTCACTTAAGCAATAAATATCGTGTATACATGTATTCGTTTTTTTTTTGTGTGGCAAAACATAACGAAAGTAAATTAAATTAAATAATCATCAGGGAATAAAAAATATAGATCTTTTGCTTTTCTAAGCGGCGGCGGCGGCGGAACTTTGGTTGTGTGGTATAGGGAGCAGGGGGTTGGGGGTGTCAGGTATATATAAATATATATATTACATACATATTCTTTTAAGGAGAAGTACAAAATCATAAGAGATTATAGCATCTTAACGATTACTATATTAAGTAATGTGTATATATGTATATATATATATAAAAATTAAAACAATAAATTAATTAATCAACACAAGTCGAATGCTGGACTTAAAAGCTAAGGTATCGGTTCGGTATTTGGTACGGCAGCAGCAGGACAACATTTGGGAGAGCTCTAATAAACTATTTAGCTAAATTAACAAATTAATATATATAGTTTGCAACAAAACGAAAAGATCAACAACAAAGTGTCAAAGAAGAAAATAATTCAATTAAAATTAATGAAAAAAAAAATATAAATTAATTCAATAACAAGGTAAACTCAAATATGTTTGTGTCATTTGGTTTTTTTTTGGTTTCTGTTTTTTGTGGGCTTAACCTGTTTTATAATACAATTTCTCATCATATAATATAATAAATATATTTATGTATTTTGGGCTTCAATGTTGCAACAAATTTAATTTTTGAATTAGCAATAATTGTTTTTTTTTTCTTTCTGTATATATAAATATTGTTTTATTTTGGAGTATATTTTACATATTCTTTGGCAAATTCCAGTTCTTTTTTTTTGTGGCTTTTATTGTTTTATTATTATTTTTTTTGTTTTGGGTTTTCAGCAGTCTTGATTGCTTGACGTGGTTTTGGTAGGGGGGAAATGTAATATGTGAGGAGGGGTATATATTTTTTTTTTGTTATTTTTTCTTATTTTTTAGCTGTAAGGTAATTTAATAAATTTTGTTTTTAAATTTAATTTCCGCTTTTGGTTTTTGATTGGTGCAAAGAGGATTTCCTTTTCGCTTTTGTTAGGATTTTGATACGACTATAACACAAACACACAAATTTAAGCGCGCACACACACACACACACACACACACACAAATATGCAGAGATAAAGAAGGCAAAAAAATAGATATTGGAAAATACATTTAGTAGGTAACTCGACAGAAAACCAATTAAAGTAAAACAGATCAGTCCAGTTTATAGCACAGCAGCTCGTTAAAAAAGTGTTTTTGTTTCTTTTTCTTTTTTTTGTAATTACAACAAAAAGGAAACAAAAAACAGAGAGGAAAAAATGACAAAAGAATAACGAAAAAACACAATTACAACAATTTATAACAATAGTCTGATATTTAAATCATAAATGTCAGCAACAAATGTTAGTAAACAATGAAATACACTCAATAGAAGAAATCCTACCGAAACTAACTTCGAAATAGACCGAAGCTTAAATACCCTTTGAAGGTTTGTTTAAAGTTTTGACCATATCATTTACTTTGGTAGTACTTTATAGTACAGAATTTTGACCATATCTATTAACTTTTTCTTACTTTGGTAATACTTTAATGTACAAGAATAGTGAAGAATCATTTAGGCTTAAGAAATTTGTGAATATTGAAATTAAGTCTTTTTCAGATTTAAATTTCAATTTTTTTTAAAAAAGTTTTGGAAACTGTAATTTTTAAATGATGTATAATTTAAATTCTCTCTCTAATCTTTAAAGTAAAACTAGGAGCTCTTCAGAATTCTTTCTTTTAAAACATTTTAAGGAACAAGTTTGTAAAAAAAAATTTTGTTTTTCAATTAATATCAATATTGTATTTATTTTTAGACAGACAGACGTAACAGGAACCATAACGAGTTTGATTCTAACTATAAATTGTTGAAAAACAAAGATGAAATGGTAAAAAGCTGTAAGTTATTTATTGTTCTTTTGACATTTTGAAATTTAGTTATTGTTATGAAGATATATGTTCTAATTTGTATGTGTGTGTGTGAGAGGGTGTGTGTGTGTGTGTGTTTTTTTTTAACCATTTCTTAGACAATAAGTTGCAACATTAAAGACGAAAATAGAGTTTGAAAAATTTTAGTTTTAAGATTTTGTTATTTTTTGCTTTTGTTTAAGCTTGTTTGCTTTTGGTTTTTGTTTTACTGAATTTTCTGTTTATGGTTTTGAAAAAGGATAAGAAAAAGTAAAGCGTAAAGATGAAACGGAAATAAATTTAAAAAATTATAATTAATTGCGTGTGTGTGTGTGTGTGTGTGTGTGTGTGTCTAAAACAATGTATGTAATTGCTTTTGTTTTTTGGGTGTGTGGCTTGTTCTTTTAATTTCAAATTCAAATTATTATCTTTTCAATTTATGGCAATTTTCTATAAAACTAAAAATAAACAAGTGTGAAGAGTAACTAACTTAGTTTGTGTAATAAAAATATATATGTATATAGAAGAAAATGAAAGTGAAGAAACTCATAATAAAGTATACAAAAATACATAAAATAAAAGTAAATTCGAATAGAGAGGATGTGATAAGTAAGTTGACAAATACATATACATATAGTATGTGTGTTTATAATATAGTTAGGCATCAAAAAACATGCAACATGCGGCATGGCTAGAACATACAAACTAAACATTAGCTAGACGAAATGGCGATAAAAGTAAAAAAAGAGAGAGAGAGAGAGAATAACGAAAAAATAACACAATTCGCCTAAAAACTATAACTATTCAGATAAAAGGAGTACTACCATATGCTATACAAATACAAAACAACGATAAAAAAAAAATACTTAACTATACATACATATAAATGCATATATATAAATATTACCTATACATATGTAGTTATATGTACATATATATATATATTTGGTAGGAGAGGTGTTGATCTCTGGCAAGTTCTATATCGTATTTCAAACTTAGATTTATCATTCAAGAGAAAATCAGGGCAATTGCCCCAATAAATTGAAATTAAATAATAATACATACAAAAACATAAAATATAAATAGCATAATTCTATTAAATTGTTTATAGTTTTCAAGTTTTTCGTTAGAATGTTTTTGTTTCGAAATTTTGTTTTACACTGAGAGATTTTTTATTTTTATTTTGAGGGGCATGCACAGGGGGGAAAACTAAGTATAATAACAGAACTACATGTATAGAGTAGATTGGTGGAGATTCGAAAATATAGATACCATTTTTATAAAGGTTATTAGAAAGCAACAAAATATAGTTAACAACGATTTACTTTATATATATATATTTATATATTTAACTGTGCCCATTCCAATATATACATGTATTCCTGCACTCTCATTTTTTATACGGGTTTCGGTTTTTAAATATTAAAAGTAATTTTAGTTTGAATTTTATTATTATTTTTTGTTTTTTTTTTTTTTGCTGTTCTTGTCTACAACTAAATAGAATAGCTCATTGGTTGGCAGTGTGGTGGTGGGGGGAGGGTTTTGAAATGGTGGGGGTGGGGGGTTTTGGTGTTGGTAGTAGAGTGGATATAGGGTAAAACAGTTGTTAGAAATATATATATATATAAGTTGTATACGGGGGAGAAATTAAATTAACGAATTTCTACTAGATTTTTACAATAGATTTTTTTTTTTTTTTGTTTGTTTTTACGCGTTTTTCTTGCACTCTCAAAATAAATATTTCGAAAGAAACTAAACCAAAAAGTAAAAAGCTAAAGAACAAACTAATTTAAGGTTTTTCTTGTTGTTTAGGTTAGGTTTTTTTTTTTTTAAAGCACAGAGAGAAGAAGTTGTTTTTTTTTTCTTGCATTTTGCATTGGTTGATCGGTTGATTGGTTTGGTAGTTTGGTTGGTTGGTTGATTGATTGATTGATTGATAGATTGGTTGGTTGGTTGGTTTATTGATTGGTTCTGGTACTTACCGTCAATGTTGTCTGTCTGATCGGGCAAATGCTTGGCATCATTATGCTCATCTCTGGCATCGGCGGCCTGAAGAGCATGTTGCGTGAGCAACGTTGACATATCCTCCGGATGCATTTTCAAAGCAGCAGCGCTCTTTTTTTTTATTATTATTATTTTTTGGGGGAAAAAATTAAAGAAAATTTGATGAAAATTTGCAGTGTGAGGATACAATGTATGGAAAATATTTATTGGATATATTGTATAATTGCAAAATGCTTTCAAGTATTAAGCTTAAAACTATTTAGAATACAATACAAAATAAAAATATGTGCATAAACTAAATCTAATCCTGAGTAGTGTGTGTTTTTCTGTGTGTGTATGTGTGTAACTGTCTTCGTTTTGCTGGCACTTCAAGGACTATTATCCTCGCCCACATTTATGGTTATTATATCCGGATTTGAGCGCTTTTTGGAAGTCTGGCTACTACTACTGCTACTACTACTGCAGCTGGCCTGTTCCTGCAACTCCCTTTCGTAGCATAAACGATGCGACTTGCATTTATTATGATGATTAACAATCTCCAGGCGAAAATTGGAATTTCCCTCCACAAACGAGGTGCGTATATCGGCCAATTCGGTGCTCCATTTCCGGCAGTGCTTACAGTACATGGTATTGGCCCGCTCATCATATTGCAGCCAATCGAATTGATATAACCAATTTGAACGGAAGCGTCCACTTTTTCGTGAGCCAGTTGTTGCTGGTGGGCCCAATGGTTGTTGTTTGTTTGATTGATGTTGCTGCTGCTGCTGTTGTTGTTGCTGTTGTTGTTGTTGCTGTAGCAAACGTTGCATAGTTGTATCCTGCTGATATTGCATTTGCAAGCTCTTCAATTGCGCCTCCACTGCCTGATGTAGAAAGATCTGTTGGATGCTGCTGCTGCCGCTTGACAAATTCGTTTTGTTGCCACTTGCATCAGATTCTTTGATCTTTTATTTTATGTTGGCCCACAAAAACAAAACAAAGACAAACAAAAAACAAAAAAAAAACGAAAACGAAAAAAAAAAAACAAAATTGTTTTTGTTGGATAGAAATCAAACTTAAGAAAACATGGCAAAAACAATGTTCTTGTAGAAGGAAGGATTTTTGATACTCTTACTTTACGTCAGAGTAGAAGTTGTTGTTGAGATTTTTTCTTTTTGTCTTGGCCGATATTCCATTTTGAATAATACAATATACATAGAGATAAATACACACAACCAATCCTTCATTCTGCATTTTTTCTTAAATTTCATAATCAAAATCAACAATTCAATTTCTTAGCTATTCTTGAAAGCATTTTGCAATTGTCTTAAATTAAAAACCAAAAAAAAAAAGTCAAATTAAAGCTTCAAAAAATGTATAATTTTTCGGGTTTTGTTTTTTGATCAAGTTATATATACAATTTAACTGGAACCATCGTACCGGTTCAAAAGAAAAAACCTTAACAAACTAAAAGTGTATGGAAAATTGTATTTATTGATGGCTAAGAGACTTACCGCCAAGTAATCGGTTGCCAGAGCCACATGATGTTCACGATGTTGTTGCTGCTGCTGATGCTGGGCGTCCATTAGCTCCTGCTTAATACTTAGCGACTGGCTGAGACCGCTCAATGCACTGGCTGCACCCACATTGCCGCCACCACCACTTAAATGGCCACCACCGCCGCCGCTGGTGGTCATTGACAGTGGGGAATCATGTCGTCCACCCGCATCCTCGGACTCTGATGTACTGCCTCCGGTTTTAGGTATCGGACTTGACTTCAAATTGCTGTGTGCGCTGGCCTAAAATGTTTAGAAATAAACATAAGAGGATGGATAGTTCCGATTAATTAATCTGTATTAATAAATTCCTTCTAGTCTTTAATTAAATTAAAGAATATGCAAAATAATAAACAAAATTCTATATCAAGATAGACAATGGCACGTTTTAAAATTATATTATTAGAGTCATTATGTATTATATTATCTCCTCCATCATTATTATCATCATCCACAATATAAGCACTAGCATGGCCCATAAAAGTCATAAAAACGCCAACGAATTGTGGCCGAGACCCTGGCAAACTTCGTGAGAGTGAGAGCGGCACGTGCCATGCCAAAAAAAAAATTTACTGAATGATGATAAGCTCTACAAACATAGGAGCAAAATACAAAATACGAAACATACACACACATACAGAGACAACCAAATAAAAATACTCTATTTATATATATATATATATATATATATGTTTGATTGTAGATCAGTTGACTCTATAAGCGGGGGAGAAGTATAACTAGCTGTTTGGTGACGATTTTGACTCTGTCATGTGAGCGATTCCAGTGACGGAGAGGGCAAAGTGTTGAAATAATAGAGAGGGTGTTAGATGTGTATCTGTGTGTGTGTGTGTGGGTGTGTATGAGTTAGGTGCGTAAGTTACCGTAAATGGCAAACATATAATATAGAAATGTTGACAATGTTTTGTTTGCTAAACTTTCGCATTGTTACGCTTATGATAAGCAAATTTTTGTTGGGCAAAACAATATTTCAACTAGTTAAATACCATAAAAATACAGAGACAAAATCTAAATAACCTACTTATACCATACAATTAATTTGTGTGGATTAAACTAAACTCAAGCTGATTTAAGGAAGAGAAAATGCCATCTAAGCTTCAATTGCTTGAGATGTAAGTTTTACCTGAGAGTCCTGCGGGTAGTGCCTGTCCTGTACATGGGCCGCATTCGCATGATGATGGCTCGAGGACAACGAATTATCACAGTTGGATGATGAGTTCTTACGTCTGCGCTTACTACTACTTAGCTGATCCACGGGCGTTGTGGATAGCTCTCTTTCACGATCTCTGCTGCTGTGGCGCTCGCGATTGTTGTTGTTGTTGTTGCTGCTACTATTGTTGTTGTTATTATTATTGATGTTGCTACTACTGCTGGTATTACTATTATTGTTATCCTTGTTACTATAATCCAACTGTAGCAATTCATCCCGACTATCGGCACGTTCCAATGTGCCACGCTCACTGCCACGATCGCTGCAGGCATCGGTGCGGCTATTCAGGGCATCGGCACTGGCACTTCGATTGGCAGCTGCAGCCGCCACAGCAGCAGCCACTGCTGCCGCTGCCGCACTGGCACTGCCCAAGCAGGGAGATCGATCACCGGCACTGGAGGATGTTGTTAGGCCCAATGCCGCGGCGGCAGCATTCACATTGCCACCGGCTGCTGCCACAGCAGCTGCTGCAGCCGCTGCCGCTGAGCTGCGTTCACTTAAACTGCTGCTGCTGCGCTGTGTCATCTCATCTCGCACATCGCGGTCGCAACGTGAGCGCAGGGAGTCTCGAGAATCGCGTAGATCAGCACCACTGCCACCAGCACCGCCGTTGCCACCTCCGCCACCACCCAGGCCGCAATAACTGGGGGGTCCTCGGCCAGTGGGCGAACTGGCAGCTGAATCGCGCAGTTTTTCACAATCCGAACGATAATTCAGATTGTTGCTATCTGTGAGACCGCGCACCTGATCAATGAGAGAAGAAAAGGTTAGAATAAAGAGAGAAAGAGAGAGAGAGAGAGATAGAATCCTTACCTGCAGACTCTCCGCTGTCTTGAGAAACATGGGCAGCGAACTTTGACCGACATTCACCTCACCCTTGTACATAAAGTCAAGCAGGGAACGCATCTCTGTATATCTGACATCTTTCAAATAGATGATGGGATGTGGATGCTGATTCTGTAGGAAAATCGTCTCGAAATATGGACTGCAGGCTGACAGTATGGTTTGATGTGCCTACAAGCAAAACTCTTGTTAACATCTGAGAATTGTTTAAACTTTTTAACTACTAACCTTAACTGTTTCGCCATCGCAGGCGAGCGTAACATCGCAGAGCGCCTCCCTCTGAAGTAATGAGGTTAGCACGCCGGTTAAATTTGTGGGATGATTGTTCCAGCGTAAACAGAATTGCTGGTCCATAGCTCCTTGGTCAGTGTTGTACCTGCAATTGATTAAGTAATAATGTTTTATTAAGTTCAGATATTCAAAATCAAATTCAAAAAGCCAAAACTCTATTTAAAATACAAAAATTCGTTATTCAAAAGGTAACTTGTTGTATATATTTTAGCAGTTTCTCCAGACCACTTGGAGATGAGCCCAACTATGGCATAAATTTTGGGATTTTAATAAGAAAGGATACTAATGAGAAATGAGAATACACACTTTTTAATAAGAACTACCACATAAGAAGTAATTAAACTCTCTAGTACATAATTAATCCAGAACTTGACTAAACCAAATAAAACTCATTAGGGAATGAAGCAAAACTGAATTATCTGGAGGCAATTTAAATTAGTTTAGCACAGTTAAAGGTTCTTTTAGTGGATTAACATAGATCAAGGAAATCAAATTTGCAGGTATCTGTAATCATCTTCTTTTTTCCTGTGAATAAAAATCAAGCCCAACTGGCTATAACTCTTTTTTGTTTTATCGCCTGATAGGCAAAGCCATTTCGATCTATCTATCTAATTAAACCCTTTTTTTTTTTTGTTGAAAATACTTATCAATTTCCTTTTCCGTTTCAAGTTACATAATTTTGAAGGAAACGGAAATGAATATGACATTTCTTTCCGATTTGCTATCTGAAAATGTATCTATTTATATACGAATCAGAAAGCAATTTATCAATTTCTATTACTAACAAGAAATACCTACATATGTATATATGTACTTATAAATGATAATTTATCATTAAACACATTTGTTTATTACAATTGTGAAATGCTTGGGATGCTGATACTAAATTATTTATTGCATTTTCGTTTCCCGATGGCCGATAACACAAGAAACGCCTGTGCGTGTGTATGTCTGTGTGTTTGTGTGTGTGTCAGGAGTGTTAATTGCCATTTGTTGCCGCCATGTTTTGTGCTATTGGCAAACTGTTAATTACACAGTTAAATAGTCAAATCTGACATAGAAAATTTAGTTGTAAACTAAGCTTAAGATTAGCCAGATTTTAACTCAAATTTATTAAGCTGTAATCGCTTTCGTTCCTTTCATTTTGTTATGTAACTTTAAGTAGAAATCTTTTTGGGCAATTTAATTGAAATATATTAGGGAAAACCCCATGAACTTGATGAAATGGTTATAATAAGCGTTATCACAACCGTTTTACGTTTTGGTTATGGTTACGGTTTTATAGGTAATCACATTTATAATATAGATGAAATGTTTTGTTTTGTTTTACAATTCCTGGAATCGTTCTTATCTTAACTGCCAATGTGCAAAGTTCTAATGCACGGAAAAAAAGGCTCAACAAGGGGGTGAGGAATTTTTATGTGGTGGAGCGTTGAAGGGGGTCAACAAAAGCGTTTAAATTGATAAGAAGCACTTTTGCTTTTCTTTACCGTAATTTACTAAAGAATACACACACAGACACACATACAAACTACATTAACAATAATAAAATCATTAGAAAATAAGAGTCGAGATAGTGACAGAAGAGAAACGTTTAAGAGTAATTCCAAAGAGAGGGAGAGAGCTTTTGGTTTTAGCTTTTTTGCCGGTGCGCATAGCGCTTAAACAAAAATAAATAAACAAAACGTCAAAGAACTTTTTTGCAAACTGTGAATGAGACAACAAAAAGCAAGAGGGATACACTGATAGAGAGAGATAGATAGATAGGCGAATTCAACAATATTATTAATTACAGCAGCGTGTGCGTGTCGTCAGGTGGGGGAGGCGGAGGGAGAGGGACAATGGGGCCTGTGGGGTCGCTGTCGTAAGCGTATTTTATTGGCACCCAACGTTCCCACCTCTCTGTCTCTCTCTCGCTTGCTCTGCCTCCCTCGTCCCCTCTAACATTTCTCATGGCACAAATCAAATATATGTATATGTATGTTCGGCATCATTCTATAACTAACTAAAACAATAACAAAAAAAACAGACACACACACACAGACACATAAAAAATACTTTCGTTTTCAACCAAACAAAGTTTGCTGTTTTGCCATAAATTTTATTGTTAATTTTGTTGTTATTCTCTGCCGAATATTTTTTTGTTTAATTTAGCGACTGTCACTGTCAAAGTAGTCGTTTTTTAATACCCTATAATTACCAAGACTACTAACTATTCTATTATTAGAATTAACTAAAAAGGGGGCCATATGACACGTACTTGCCTATTATTTGATTTATGTTTGAGCCATCTGAAAAAGTCTCGTAAATAATATTATTTAAAGTTGCACTCGAATTTCACATTCATTCTGAATTCTTGAAAAATTCTAAGGGGTTTTATCTACATATATCTACATATATCAGTTTCTGATTACGTTTCAAAGACACGCACGTGTCTTTCCCTGTTCTAAATTTGAATGTTGGAATGAGGATGAGGATCTATTTTTGTTGTTTTTGCTTAAATTACTTGGCGCGTGTTTTGCTCACAGTATAGTAAGCTAAAAATTTGTTTATGTTGTTTTAAATATACATACATACACACAAATGTACATAATTTGGTGTGAATATTTCACACCTTTTTGTAAAATACTTCAGGCAAAAAGGCAAAAAAAAAAGAAGGAATTTTTGCTATACAAAAATTCAATTCGACAAGGATTTAATTTTAAGCTTTCACAAAAAAAGCTTAAAAAATTATATAATTTTTATTTTGTGTTGTTATAAAAACATGTTACTCTTAAATCTTTTATTTTTTTTTTTTTGAATTTATTAATTGCTGATATGAACAATTTCAATTAACATGTATGTAAGTAATCTCATTATTAAACTTTTAACTGCAATCAGCAAATATTTCATTTCCTACTTTATAATTGACATACTAATATACATTTACGTTTTTATTGATGTATAGTTAATTTCTTTAACAATTTTTGTTGATTAAGTGATATGTAAACAAAAGTAGAATGCAACAACATCATTGCACACGCTGGCGCCAGTATATTATGTTAATTTTATATTGTCATATACCCTAACAGAAAGAGTACATTAACAAAAGGCAGCATGATAACATAGATTTTCTATAGACAGATCCTCCAAATCCTCTTGACAACTCCGAAATGTTATTATTTCGATTAGTTTTTGAATTTTTCGATCTCTTTATAACCTCATTTAGTTAGTCTTCGAAATGGTAGTACAATTTCGATTTATCCTCGTACTGACAAAATGCCTTTATCAAAAATAAATAAATAATTTTATTACTAAGTCTTTAATTTTTCTTCATCCTCCATGAAATCCTTAATAAAATAATAAAACTATTATAAAACCTCTTTAATTCGATCCGCTGATCTTTTTTAAAAATTGTCTTATGATTATGGAAAGTTCATTTGATTAATGGTTTAAAAATCAATCTAATGCATTTCAGTGCATTTTCATCAGATGATAAAATAGTTCATCAAAATCGAATGACTATATATAATAGAATTATAATTACAAGTGTATACAAAAGCAATTAGCCAGTTTCGTGGTGTTTTTATATTTTTCCCCGTCTGTTTTTGTTTTGTTTTATTTGTTTATTTAATTTTTTTTTTTTTTTTCATTTCAAAGCAAACGATTGCAGTTTGCATTTTCACTTGCACTTTCAATGCAAATTTGCTGCTGCTGCTGCTCTCGTTGTTGCTTTTGTTTTTGTTATTAATTAATGAGAACGGAAAGTAAAGAACTTTTACTTTCAGCAGCGACGTCAACTTGGCGTCGACAGCGACTGTCGCTGCTTACGTAAATTGTTTAAAAATATGTTTACGCTTATCAGAAAAACCACTTGAGAATGAGAGCGAAACTCGTAAGCTGGAATAAAAGAGAGTGATAGAGAGGGGGGGCGGGGGAAAGGGAAGAAGAGTCGGGATGAAGGGAAAGGTTGTGGGGTGGGTGTAAGGGGTTTGCCTAAAGCGATCAACAAATTGCGCAATATGTTAAATGCCGCTCATCATTTTGCTATTTATACAAGACGAATGTACACACGCGCACCTCTGCACCCCCTCCACACCTTTTCCTTAGCCCACTTTGCTGTAATAACTGGGGGAAACAACAAAAAGAAAAAAAAAATGCTTAGCGCGTAATCAATATCAAGGGAAGATGCAGATATAAAATAGATAAAAACCTACACACACATACAAGAATACACGGAAAAGCAGAAGAACAGAAGAGAATCGTATAGAATAGAAAAAAAACGTTTTGTCACGCGTCAGCAGCATATTTAGATAATCAACGCTAACTGCCAGTCACACAAAACGCACATACGAACCCAACACACACTCACACATTTGTATGTATGTATATATTCCTGCATATGCGGCGGCGCATGGGGCGTATCAGTAATGGCCTTCAACTTACAGTTAGTTGCGCCTTATCGTGCGAGGCAGCAACGTAACGTAATGCGAAAGCGTCTCAGTTAGCGTCTCTGCCGGCGCCTCTGCTAGCAACAGCAACAACAATATATGCTGTAATATCGCAGAGAGACGTTAGCCAAATAGTTTTTCAATTTACACGTTCTAAATAGTTGAAAAAAAAAAAAACTAAGCAATAGAGTATGTATCTGAGAGATACACGAGCACTTTGAGTACTGCGAGAGAGAGAGAGAGAGGGAGAGCGTTTCGACTACGATAATAATTATAAATACAAAGTAGTTTGTTGATATTTGTTGTTGGTTTTCAGTTTTTGCTTTTCTTTTTTTTTTTTTTGTTTATCTTTCACGTTAGACGTTAGAACATTACATGTTGGCGTAGGTTGTTGTTGCTTTACTTTATTGTTAATGGTTTTTTTTGTTCTCGCTGCCTCATTTGTTGTTGTTGTTGTTGCTGCTGCTGTGTAAAATTTACCGTTCTGAGTTCAATGAACGCACCAAGGGGGGTTTATAATAACAACAAAATCAATTTCTGTGTGTGTGTGCGTTAGGCATATGTAAATTATAAAGTCTATGTGATTTGTCCTTCAAACTAAGAAAAAAAAATTGTTAAAAAAAATGATGCTCACATTTAGATAAACAAAAATTTATATTTAATATTTCTTATAAGACACACATACACACACACTTCAGTTTTATAGATATATACACATGCAGAAGGCAAACAAGATCAAGATTAGCTGCGCGGTTCACCTTGGCTCAATGGTCAAATGTGCAAAAAACAAAAAAAAAAAAAAAAAAAAACTCTGTGTAAAGTTGGTAAAGCAAAAAAAAACCAAAATGAATCAGCCAAAAGCATTTGAAAAGGTTTAGCCCCCAAACCAACTAACATTTTGTAAAACGATGAAGGTCACAAGTTTACAGATACAGATACAGATATAGATACAGATACTTGGCACCAACCGTGATTGATTAAACTGCCTGTAAGCTGTGGCCATTTAGCCTTAACTTAACTTAAAGGCTTGGTTGTTGCTATTTCTTGTTTTTTTTTTTTCGTTTTCTTTTGCCATTAATACATTTAACACAGTTCAGACCAAGGCTAAATGTAGGTGGGGATAGGTTATTAGGTGAAATGAATAATGCTAGGGGATTCTCAAACATGTTTACACATATGTGGGTCATTATGGTATTGGTATGGAAAAAAGACAGCTAATGATAACTGAAACAAATATAATTAATTACTTTCAACACCTTTAGAAGAAATTATTACTAAATTTCTTTGCTCCATAAAATTTATTGAGTTTTGAATTCACAATTTACTTCCAGTTTATCAATAACAATATTACTTTCATTTTTTTTCTTAAAGAAAACAATTGATAAGCTCCTTATGGAAGTCACCATTCGTTGTAGATGGTAATCAAATTAAATCATATCGAATTGGAAATAAATTTGAGTCAAATTTGGAATGAAGTAAGACGTTAACGTCTAACTATCTAGTTATGTACTGTTAATATATAATCTGTGTGCGGTATCTTAGCGGAGAAAGTAATGAAATTTCCTCCCTCAAGATTAAAATTTTGCCTCTTACCTCCTATAGGATATACATATGTAGATCCTTTTATCTAATTTTTGTCCTCTAAAATATGCACCTACCTCTGACATTTGCAGATCTTTTTGCTATATACCACGGATATTATAATAAATGCTGGAAAAAACCTCATATTGGAAATATTATAAAATTTTACACATTAATCACATCCCATATTATTTGCATTAAATTGGATGGTATACACATCCAATCTGTTTCTCTAAAGGACTACTCTCTCTTACGATCCTTTTTAATGTTACTATCTTTTATGTCAAATAATAATGCCAAATCAAACATTTTCAAATATGATGTAGTTGCTTTTTTAATGCAACATGAGCAACTTTTATTCATGGAGACATTCTTGTTTTGTCAAATGCAAGTATTTAAACAAAAGGAAGGAAGTATTTAAACACAGTCTAGACAACAAAATCGCATTCGGATGTCTAACATAGTTTTTCTTTACACTTTACATAAATTGCTAACATCTTAAATAGTTCTTTAGATGTTTGTTTTATTGAACTTTTAGGTTAATGTGCAAAAATGTTCGAAATCCACTCATTTCGAATTCATATCTACGCAATAAACTGACCTAGCTAAAAGATTTTCCTTGATTATTATTATTGCACAAACGGATTGTGTGGCCACTTACTTACGTATACTTTATGACATGAAGCATACTAATAATTTAACAATTCTAAATACATATATGCATATATGAGAATGAAGAATACTTTCTGCTGGCGATGGTGGTGGTGTTGCATTATTAAGCAAAGTGGTGCACAAGATACATTTTACATTTGTCAGATACAAATGTGTTAATTGCATTCGCAGTGCGTGAGCCAGGAATAGAATTCATTGCTCCGTCCGACCAAACGACCGACCGAGCGACCGACCGACCAAACTGCCCGCCCACACGCAAGTGTTTATGCAGCCTAATAGTTGGTGGCAGTAGATGAATTGAAACAGCGCCAAATCGTCGGCAACAGTGCGAAACTGTGTCGAGCAACGTGTGGGCGAAGAAGTGCAAAATTGTGTAAAACAACAACAGCAACAGCAACAACAAAATATCAAAAAACCAAAACGCACACAAAAAATGAAATGAAAATGAAATTAGCTGACTGCAACAGCTATTACAAAAATATACACTGAGAGGAAAAGAAGGCAACAAACTTGAAGAAAATTGCCTTCTTTTTTCTTATATTTTTAAATTGAACTTTGAATATAATTTTTGGATATAGCAAGGGATATACTTGAAGTTAAAAAAAAGTACACCAATATTTCTTGAACTTAGCCATATTTAGGGCTGGGGAAATTTTTTAAGTACTTGTACTTAAAATAAATCTCATTATCTGAGTTCAATTCAAATGCTGTTATTCTCTGATGATCTCATATGTATATTTGTCTTATTACAACTGCTGCTGGACTCTAATGAATGGAGACTTTTCTCTCCCTCTCTCTTTCTGTCTCCTATGAAGCCCACCAAATATATACCTATTGTGTGCGATTGAATCCATGTGACTCGATGACAGTGCGAGCGTGTGTAATAATTACAGTTAGCTTTATTGTATAAAGTGGTTGCGAGGGCGGTACTATAAATTGTAGGCTTCTTATTTGAAATTGACAACTTTTAAACGTTTTCTCAAAACAAGCAAAGGCATTTAAGCCTGCTGCCTAAACCTAAGGTAATTCCCCTAAAGTTTAGGTAAGTTAGCAAAGATTATGTCATGGACTTATCAATGGGCCCTCGTACATGTTATTGTTATTATGTGGTCGAAAGCCACATAATCTAAATCTTCCCTATGTACTTTACCAGCACCAGGCAACGGCCACGGCAGCCTCTTGAGCGAAACTTAAGAGAGCTGTCCACAAAAACTTGTTAGCACTTCGAGAGCGGCCCAACTCTTCTCATTTCTGTCGATTGTGAAATTTGCCGTGGGCTGACTGAGCAAATAAATTTGCTGAATGAGTTTTACAACTGCTGCTGTATATCAGAGTCCCACTATGCCCGCCCCTCCTGGGCCCCATCGCTTGTGTTTACGCCTTGGGGCATATCCCCACATTTACTAAGTACTTGTTGTTTGTTTATGAATTCCTCTACATTTTGCCTAGTTTTTTATTTTCGCATATGTTAATTTTTTGCTCACTTTTTGGTACCTTTTTGCGTTTTGTTCACATGTTGTTAATTGCAAACAGAAACTTAGCATTAATCAAGGTAAGATAATATGTACCTATCAGCATTTTTTTAAGGGCTGCCTACTCCAAAAGGGTTTAGTGTGATTTCTTTTATGGGCTGCTAACTAAAAATCGTGTACGGATTGTTTAACTAGGCGTATGCGCAATATTGCGCATACGTCACGTGGGACACAAAGCAATTAAATTAACACTATCAAAATCAAAATCGTAGAAAACAATATAAATAAAATGGCTAAGAACTGTGAAATTTAATGCAAATTGCATTTATTAAATTATTTTAAATGTTTTTCTCTGCTCAACAGAAAACTTGGCAAGATTGCAGTGCAAGGAAAATATAGCTTACCCTTTAATCATAAAAGAAAAATGGGTATACTTGTAAATCAATTGGTTTTTTTCAATTAATTTGTACTTCAAACAGCGGCAAGACCTATGGAAAGAAGGTAATAAGGTGATAATCTTGGTTCCTAAGAAATTAACATTAATTCCTTAGCAGGGTATATGAAAAGTCTAGCAAGTGAGTTGAAATTGCAGTTGCCTTTTGGGTTAATTACGTCAAGCGCCTGCCTTCTGGCCGCTGTCGTTCTGGTAGGTTGTAGTTGCTGTTGTTCTTGGCTACCAGACAGACACTTTTTAGGCAATTAAATGCGCTAATTTTCGGTTGCATGAGCTGAGTGAGCTGAATGTAAAACGAAATGTAGAAAAAATATGTTGTATCGTATCTCATCATCATCATCATCCACATCCTTCTGAAAATGATGACAATTCACATTTGGCGTGGGCAGCCAAAAATTATTGCACGCAGAGCGATTTGAGAAAGAGATGGGTTGACTGCTGAGGTGAAGGCGACACCGACTGACTGACTCTCTTCGTCATCGCATTTTTCTTCTGTTTTTCTTTTTGGATGATATTTGCAATTACAATGACAGTTTGTGCCGGCTGTGGTCTGTCCTCTTGAAACACGCATTGTGTGTGCGTTGGTCGGTCGCTCGGTCGCCGTCTCTGGCTGTGTGTGACCCAAATTTGCTTACACTTAGAAATTGTCTACAAAACAACAACCAACGACGACAGCAACTTGGATACCACTAAGTACATAACAACAACTATAAAGTAAAAAGAGCCAGCGCAGGCGTAAGTATGTTGTGTGTGTGTGTGTGTGTGTGTGTGTGTGTGTGTGTGTGTGTGTGGGCCCACTTAAACCCTGCCAAAAAGCAAGCAAAACTCAGAGTACAAAACTTTTGCCGGCTGACAAATCGCGCGCTCATTGCGTGGGCAGACGATCATCTTGTACCTAACGACAACATGTGGCCCTAATTCATGCAAAAACAAAAGAAGCAACAAAAATACGACAAAAATCTAAAGCAAACTATACACATATACAGCAAACAAAATTGAGCAACTTGTTGTGGCAAAATACAAATATCTTTTGCGGCCAAGCGACACATGTCTCTTATTGCCAGGAAATATCTTTAACGATTGAAAGAGCATATGGACAGGGGCCGGTTTCATGGAAGGGAAGGTAAATACTTTGTACAGCTTAGACCGAATATCATCAATTTTACATATATGTAGGTATTTGTGGAGTAGATAAAACTGAAACTGAAATTAACTGGAAAGAGTTTCAGTATTAGCATTTATTAGAACAACAAACTCAAAAGTATAATAAAGCCATTTTACTATAGATGTTTAAGCTGTGAGTTTGAGGCTTAAAAGGATCGTATTAATACTATCCTGAGATACTCTTCACAGAGCATAAGTATAGTTCAGATTTAATAATTAAAATGTCTTGAAACATATTGAACTATCTGTTAATTTGTATATATGTATATCCAAATATAATATGTATATGTATAATTCTATATTACGAGATCTGACATATTAACTTAGTCCATGTCAGTTTGCATTGTATATATTGATTCTTCATTTATCATAAATCAATAAAATTTTTAATATTCAAATATTTAAGGATATAGCTCCAGAACGTAGGTGGAATTTATATAATTTACACCACTAATCTATTTATAATATGCAAAAATAAATATTTTAGACGTTTTTAATAAACACACACACAAACAAAGTTATGTGTTATTTAAAATACGTTGAATTTTATTTTGCGGATATATTTTTGTATGTAAATAGCGGGAAACGCTTGAAAATTCAAAAATTATAAATATGCAGATTTCTCCTCTCCTCGAAATATAAAAGAAAAATACAAAAATCGTAGCTTCTAAATATACCACATAGTGAAAATAATTTATGTTTTTGTTTGCAAATACTTGGAAGGTATTCACATTCGAATTGGCATCTTGTCTACAGAGTTTCAACTTAACAAAATGACTACACAACTACAGAATCCGAATATATATATATATATGTACATATACAAAAGCTACATATATACATAGATATGTCTATACTGTTATTTTTATATCTTAATACCCTGTGGACAATTAAATGCCATAAAGGAGGGAATATGCCCAAAAAGAAATAGGGAAACTGATCAATAATTTTAAGGACTAAGCCAAAAAGCCATGTAAGTCTTGGCAGTTAAGAAGCTTTGTTTTAATTTATCTATTTTTATTCCATCCTTCTTTATGTATGTACATTCTTACTTAGATTTTTTACAGGGTATCAGACTTATCGGCATTATGTTTTTAATTGCAAAATTTTGTGTTTTGTATAAATTTATTTATAAGATGGCGCAAAATGAACGAAATACAAAAATAAACTACGACAAGAAAATTTGCTAAGGGTGCAAAAAAAAAAAAAAGAAAGCGCAACAACAACAAGACGAAATGAGCCGTAATGGGCACAAGCACGTAAGCAGTTCAACAAATTGATGTCTAAGGGAAGGTAAGAAGCAGAGAGGGCTGTGTGGAGGAAGGGAGGAAGAACCCAGAATGTATGCTGATATTTTGCCAATGATCTAAACAGCCAACGTGATCCACAATTTCGATGCCGGCTAAAATCTATACATAGGGTTAGGTTTGGGAAAGATTAGTGGTAGGTGCTCTCCCACACACATTCTATCTCTCACACTCTCTTGGTTTTTGGCCCCTTTTTTCTTCGCATGGTGTTTTTTTTTTCTCTCGGCAAAATAACAATAAGAGCCTCCCAATATTTGCACAGTTGGTGCGAATACAACTCGCTCTCAATGTTTTGCCTCCGTTTTTCACACCGTCACAAAAAAAAGAAAATAGAGAAAAAACTTTTGTTTTCTTTTTCTAAATCACAAAAAATATACATTTATATGTATGTATGTATGTATGTATATATCTACATCTATATAATAAAACATTGCATAAATACATAAATAAATAACAAATGCAAAAGACAAAAAAAAAACAAAATTAATAAATAAATACTACAAATACATATTTGTATGTATGTAGATTTGTCTATTGCATGTATAACAACAATGCGTTGCCTTTGTGCGCTCAAGCGGGGGTTTTTCCCCATTTATTATTTTAGCAACCGTTAACTCAATTTTCTACTAAATAAATTTGCTGTAAATATTTTAAATTTTTATACCCTTTTCCTGGATTTTAGTTTCCAACGAAACTCTAATATAGTCGGAAATTGGCTTAAAAGGTGATACTTATCGGTTCCTGTCAATAGCAGGCGAAAAGCTTTCTTAATAATAACGATTCGAAATTCAAATGAATTTCTATATTCTTGTATCAACATTATGTATTATCTCTGAAATGCTCATCTGTGCGTCAATTGTATGCAAAAACCATATGGACTAAATGCTCGAAGTTGATTACCACAAAATTTACACAATCTGCTCGTTATTTTGAGCGAAATCATGCAAATCCTTGAATAATGATTTGAATTAATATATTTTTATAGCTGATCTTCACTAATATTCGTTCATTTGTCTTATTTAATTATTGAAATTTTTATGCATCAAGAAGACAAATTGCCTCTTAGAAAGTCCTGCAACTGTTGAGGCACTGGGATGCAAGTCGGGAGATATTTTTGTGTTAAGTGATCGTGCGTTTTCTCAGCTTCAGGAAGATTTCTAAAATGTCATTAAACACCATATTAGTAAAGAAATTTCCCACGCTTCCTAAAATTCCTTCCCCTTAGCAAAAAGTTTTGGTTTTGCCTTTTCCAAGTTAGAGTTTCCTATGAATGTAAGAGTATGTACAGTTCGGCATGGTGTCTTCAAGATAACCTTTGCCTTTCTTCAGATGTGGTGGGCTGGGCTGGGCAGGGGCGTGTGCCTTTTAATCTAAATTGGCGCATATATGATGTATACACACATACATACATATGTATGTATGTACATCTGTATAGAGATATCTGTGATGATGTATGGCACTATCTCTATTTCTCCCTATCCCTCACTCACTAACTACTATCTATCCTTGTCTCTCTCTCTCTCTCTCGCTCGCTCGCTTGCTCACTTGGCCTCTATTTCGGTTCGGTTCGGTACGGTTCTATTCAGATCGTTTCGCGCACACCCTTAATTGTGTAAAATAAATTGCTGCTGCTGGCAGCGACGTCGACGTTGACGTCGACTTTGGCAGCAACGTTAACGTGGACGTTCTGTGTACTGTTTGACGTCAGCGGTAGCTTTTTGGGCAGCGAAATTTTTTTTTTTTTAAATCGCGCACAGATTGTAAAAATTTAAATTTATAGATAATTTTCGCATGTTTTAGGTTTTTTATACAGCATTTGTATAGTTGTATGTGTGTGTGTGTGTGTGTATGTGGTTGTACTTAGTTGTATATTTTTAGATAACTTTTACGCATGACTTGATATGCTAAATTGAATTGTGTGCGGGCGGCGGCATGAATTGCCGTTCGAGAGTCAAAATCCTCTTGTTTCTTTTTACATCACTCAGTCACTCCTATATAGCCATGTCGTTTTGGATAGATAGATAGTCAGTCAATCAGATAGACCGATATATACAAATGAGGATTGTATAAAAATTGCTTTTAACTTTAGGAAATTGTGATGTAATTGTGGCTTGATGGGGTTGGCACTTTGGGGTAGTGAACAATGTTGTTCCCTTTTTTTTTTGTATATTGCTGTCAACAGATAAGACTGAATGAGTAGGGAAAATACATACAAACATAAGTACATGTTCATGTATGTATGTATATGTATGATAGACGTACAGTCGACAGTAAGGGCAGTTGAAGGTCCTTGATAGAAATTTATTTTACAAGCATTTGCTACATATTTTTCACAAATTGAATAGTCTTTAATATTAATTTTATTTATTTAGATCTCGTCCTAGATTTTTGTACAGTGTTATATAACCTCAAATCATATCAACTAGTTACACATAGAGTGACCTAAAAATACTTATACGTTTGTACTAATGTAAGCTTTAAGGAATGCCTGTCAAGTGTTGGACTACACATGAATTATTCTCGGAAAAACTTCTTATCTTCTCACTTATTGTACTTTTGATATATAGTATATGACTATAATATAATATACGAGAATATTACTCAATGCGCGCCGCAACACTTGAACACTTTCGCTTTCGTTTTCATTTTCAGTTTCGCGTTGCCGTTGAGACAGGTCGTCAACGATCATCATCATAATCAAAACCGTCGCTGTGACTAAGTATACTTAATATCTTTGCTGTTACAATGTAACAACTATTACTAACCTGTCCCAGAGAGGGTGATGCAGCAGCCAAAAATTTGTATAATCCAATTTGATTAATTTCTTGTTGAAGGATTAGTACTAAATTGTATAAAAAAAATTAATCAGACCAAGTACAGTTGGTAGGTTGACAGCAAAATGTGGTTAAGAGCCAAAGTATTTGCCGATCTATAAATTTCAATTTCTTTTGGAGATATTAATATATTTTTTTATTTATATACCGCACTCAGCTTTGGACATAAAACTTTAAAATTGCACCGATGAACCACATTTTTTTTTTATTTATTATTATTCAACACTGATTTTTATAGATTTAATTAAAATGAATTTTTTTAAATTTATTTTTAGGCACTTGTAGGCGGCACTTGATTTATGTTTTTTGCATAAAAACTGCAAAAATATTTGTTGTATAATATATTTTTTATTCTTCTTTCTTCTTAGAAGGGATTTGATGTAATATTCCCAGCATGCGTGTGCGTGTGAGAGGGAGGAGTGATTTTGTTGTGTGCGTGTGTATATATATATTTGTATGTATGTATATACACATATGCATATGTAAGTGTGCTTAGAATACGCGCAACCGCAACCCGTCCGTGCCGCGCAACATCACAACAAAATTGTAACTAATGTTCGTTTCGCGAGAAAATAGGTTAAGAGTGCCGCAAAACGCGCTGCTGCTGCGGCAGTGTTTTTGGCGTTGGCGTTGACTTCGACGTACTACACATATGTATGTATGCTGATCGCCAATTCGCAAAAAAAAAACGCACTCACTTATACACACACACACACATATTCACACGCAGACTGAGAGACAGACGCAAGCTCTTAACTAGAAAAAGGCGCAAGTAGCGCAGTAGCAGAACCAACAACAAACACAACAGCAGCAGCAGCGACGTCGACGCGACCTACCAACCGACTGAATCGGTAGACACGAACCAAATTGCCAAAAACCTTGATACCGATCGCACACACACACACACACATACGCGCGCGCAAAAATGGCAAACAAAAAATTTGTAAAGCAGCAGCAAAAAAAAAGAGCGACTGCGAACATCAAAAGAGCAAAACCTCGTTTGCAAGAGAATAAAACAGAGAGACAGTGAGAGAAAGACAGAAAGCGAGAGAGTAAGAGCTTGGTAAAATGTTTGCCGAGGCAGATAGAACGATCTGCACGTTTTCGGATTTGCGAAAAAAAAAAACAATAATAACAACAACAACAACAACAACAGCCAACCAACTGACTGACTGACTGACCGAGTTGACTGCGCAGTCATCAAGGGGCTTAGCTGCCAACATGTGCAGCAGCAGCACTAGCGCCCCCGCTCTCATTATCTCTCACTCACTCTCTCCCTTTGTAAAATGTGCTCGCGAAATTAGATTTTATGAGACAACAACAATCATGGTATGCACATAGCGTCATCGTTGTACCCTGCCCCGCCTCGCAACCCCTAACACCACAACGCGCCCCCGCCACACTTTGGGGAATGAGAATATGGGCGCAGCCAAAAAAGCAAAAAGCTTGCAATTTTTTTTTTTCATTTTTGGCCAATTTGAGTTTTTGTTTGTGTGTGAGTGTGTGAGGCGTCGCTCGTTCGTCTTTTTGGTGTGTGTATGTTCGTGTTTTTTCGGCAAATGTTGCTTGTTTGAAGGTCAACTTACGACCCAAAGGCAAAAAAAAAAATGTTTTTTGTCATGGTTTTTGTTGTTGCCGCCGCCTGTTTTACTTGGCGTTAGTTGCGTCGCAGCCGACGCCGCTTTTGTGTTGTCTCTGTTGTAGTTGTTGTTGCTTTATTTTTGGCACTCGGTTCGGTTTGTTTGTATGCATGTGTGTATATGCGAGTATGTGTTTGTGGGTAACTTTACATGCGCGTGTAGGGCCTTTTTAACGGTCGCTGCCAACGTCGCTGCTTTGATCAGTCTCACACACACACACACACACACACACACACGAATGCAGCAACAGAAAGGCGAGCTGCCCAATTTGTTGTAGCTGTTAGTCAATATAATACACAAATACCTATGCATCTACATATGTATGTATATGTATGTATGTATATATGTACATATATACCCACTTTTGTTGTTGCTTTTTTATAAATTTAGAATTTTTGCATTTTTTTTTTGCTGCTTGTTTGTTGTTTGCCATTTATATAATCAAAATCGCTCTGCTGCCCTGATCTACATTGTGAGATTGGTTTGGTTAGTGAGTTTCTATACAATATTTTTATTTTAATTGCTTCATCCATGTCCAAAGTGACCTTTAACAAAAGTCAGTTATGTACATACATATGTACATTTTTATGTATGTATGTATGCTTATCACCTTGAAAATACCGTTTATTTATGTCGATCAACATTTAGTATGTTTTGTCCAAAGGACAAACTTCATTTCAAAAAAGAAACTTAAACAAACTGTTCTTAAGATTAGGCAGAGCTTCAACTCAAAAGTCGCTAAAAAATTTCGATGGGGAATACATTTAGGGAAAGCTTATTATTATTATGATTAAATGGTTTATGAATGAACTCATACAATTCATTGATAAGACGAAAAGCTACGCACTATTTTCCTGCTTATTTCAATCACTTATCTAGGCTAATGGCTGAACTCGTGCTGCATATAATAATAATATTTAGTAATCAAAACATAATCTCTAGATAATACTGTTATTATTTTATTGCTATTAACACATTCTTAAAGACGGCAAAAATCCTGTAAAAGATACACCTAACCCTATTTAAATTTCACTTTTAATTATGGTGGAGCTTTAGCCATATCTAATCATATTTAAATTAAGCAACGAAATTGCTTACCATGATGACTTTTTGTATTAGACTTCTTAATTTATGTTCGTATCTATATGTAAGTATGTATGTATGTATGTATTTCTTACATGTTTGATATTGGGCTTGATCTGTGCAAAATCAATTGCCAATCCAAGCGGTTATCAATAATTATATAATCATCAGTTTGTTGTAAACCCGTGGTCCGCTGGGTCCCAAGTATCGGGTAGTCCCAAGTCGAATGTTCGGGTTTAAACGATTGACAACACGATTATCAATCACGATTGATTAAATGCTAAAAATATATTTTATTATCGGTATTTTTTTATTTGGGTTTCACACGTCAATGGGACTCAAAAGAGTTGAAATTATTACAAGGTACTGTGCTTGTTCTTTACTGTTAATCAGTAATCATCGTTACTTTTCACTTTTTAACAATTGCACTGACACACACACACACACATACACACAGATTGAGAGTGAGATATGATCATATGTACATTATGAAGACAATGCAAAAATTCAGACCGTTTTGAGAATTACACCGCATGCCGCTTAGAAAGGAACTGAGGCAGAGGCAGCGACTGCGGCAGCGACACGCAATAATAATAATGTTCCGTCGCTCGCTCACTCACTCACACATGCAAAATAATTGAGAAGAGGCAACAACACAACAACAATAAGAGAAGCGAATTATTAAATAAACACTCACGCATACAATGAAGAAAAAAGTTATGCGAATTACACACACATACACAACAAGCACAAAAAATATAAAAAAGAACGGTATTTGCGTCGCAGGCAATGGGGGAAGAGCGTAACAAAAAGAGATAGCGTCAAAGTGAGTGAGAGTGATGGAAGCTCTCTTTTAGCCGTTCCATTATGAAAAAAGATCTCCTCAATGTGCCTTGCTTTGTGTGTGTGTTTGTTTGTGTGTATGGGAATGCGTGTTAGGGCACAGGGCCAGTTTTTTTTTTCGAATTAGGACGAAAACAATGACAGCAAAAGCATCAAAACCCAAACCCAAAAAATTTTTATGCTTTAAAATTGAATCACAAGGAAGTTCTAAAGAAATTCTTAATAATTTTTTTTGTAGATCCTTTTGGTAAAATTAAGGATAAAAATCCTTTACAGTTAATTTCCAATTTGTTAGAGCTTGGATGAAAATCTGTCTAAAACTGTTTTTCTTTAGAATTTTTCGGTCAATATGCTTATTTTTTTCAGCCTGTAACTTGGCTAATTTCTAACCGATTGTCAAAAGTAATATATCAATTAAATCGCTTTTTAGCATATTTTTAAATAGCTTTAAATACTTGGTTATTGGTTAAAATTAATTTTGATCAGATTTTTGAGAAAAATCATGATGTATACCTCACAATTTTTTGCGAAAATTGGCAAAAAATTAAATTCTCACAATTTTAATGCGGATTAAAAGACAAGCTTCTAACTTGCAAATAAAGACATTAATTTTTCAAATACTCCAAAAATTAACCAAGTTAGAGCTTTATGAAATTAGGGTTTATTGGAAAACTTTGCCATTGTTTGGTATTTTTTGTCTCTCGTGAAAAGATACATAGTTCTCTTTATTTTAGTTCCAGTTCAAATATGAATATAAAAGCATTAGAATGATATATCACTTTCTAAAATTTATTAAAAAATGGCAAACTCCCCAGATTGGCAAAGTCAAAATAAGTTTTTAAGAATTTTCCTTATGTTTCAAATTAAATTTTTTCCATATGGCTATTCTTCTTAATAAAAATTAATATGTACATAACTTAAATTTCATATTAAGTTGCAATTTAAACGAACTACTTATTTATTTTTACTCAACAAAGTAGTTTAAGAACTTCTTTCAAGTAAAAAATTAAAAAAATGCCAAATTTTTGTGTAAAATATTTATTTAACTTAATGATCTCCGAATTTATTTTCCAAATTGCCTCAACAAATATTGAAACAACCAGCACACGTGAGTGCCATCATACGATATCCAAATGTTAGCCATAAGCTAGGGCGTGACTGCTAATCAATCAACAAAATTTGTATAAATTAAATTAGCGCCCAATAATTAAACTGTTCGAGAAAAATGTATAAGAAGCCAAAATATATATATATATATATATATATATAAAATGACCATAAAAGGCCTCTCCCCAAATGTAAAAGCCAACTGATGGTTGCTTGCAGTTCAAGTTGCACTTTTTTGCACTTTGTGTTACCGCTCGCTCCTCTACCTTGACACACTCGCCCAAAAAAAAAAAATACAAAACGTGTGGCAGCTTCGGCGCATGCGCAACATCAACACAATCAACAAAAAGGCAAAAACGGGCGCTTGTCAACAACACACAACGAACAACTATAAAACTACAACAAAATCACAAAATTTAGCGCTTTTGGAGAAACCTTCTGGTACCCATAAACGGGCAATTCTTGCTGGCAGTTTACAACATTATAGCGCAAAAACAACAACAACAACAAAAAAAAAAAAACATATTTTCGAGCGTGAGAAACAGCTATGGTCATGCCCATATAGCTATATATCAGTTGATATATAGTAAGTTACTGTGCAAAGTTCACGTTTACCTTAAATGGTGTGTGGGCGGCCTCAGGCTTCACATTTCTGTAATGCTAAAGGGGAACGGGAACGGGAAAGGGAAGGGGAGCTATCAGTTGGGCGAGCTTTCCATAGATATCATCATTATCGTGCACGTTGCACGTACTTGGAAAGAAAAAAAAATGTGCTAAAAGCTCACGCACCAGAAAATAAGAAAGAAAAAACAACAACAACCATAACAATAACAATAAAATTTAATCGTAAATATTTTTGTAAAAAATTGTAATATGCATTTAATGAAATATTTTTCATTTAGCCCTATTTACTCATAAATGTTGTCATTTTTTTCAGCTGCTTTCGATCAGCAAAACTTTTGAGATACTATAAAATTGGCTTACTGTAAGAAAGTCTTAGGGCTGGTTTAAGAGGGTATAAAAGGCTTTTGGGGATATCTTACGTTTACTTTTTGATTTGCTTTGCCCTTTCAATATATGTTAAACAAATTGATTAGCCTAAGGGATAAATCACTGTGTTTAACTTTAACTGATAAAACTCCTAGAAATGTCATCAAAAGTCCAACTCGTGTTGGTTAGTTTCCGGTAGCATTTTGTTGGGTTTGTTGTTATTGTTGCTGCTGCTGCTGCTGCTGCTACTGATGTCCGGTAAACCACATTGTATTTACACAAAAAATTGATCCAAATCAGTGACAGTTGCCCCGAAAACTAACCAACAAAACAATCGCGTAGCGTCCCTCGAAATAGTATAAAATGCAAATGTAAATCAAATCAAATTAGCAGCTCGCTAATAAGCCAAACAAAATGCTCGCTTGTCCTGCAATGCAATTTGTAATTAACTGACAACTTATACATATACACTCCATTTATTTACATATGTATATATGCATGTATGCAATGTACATATTTATTTATTGTTAAATATTCTTGGTGTTTCGTTTTAGCCATGTAATATGCCCTAAAGTCATTTCACAATCGATATGCGAATACAATAAATGTTTAATTTTAGGAGGCATAAATACAGTTAGGTATTTGGCCTGCAGCATTTAAGAGTAAATCAAATAGAATGACAATAGTTACAATTGTGGTTGAATACATATATGTACTGTGCATATGTATGTGTAAATGGGAATAAACTAAATTATTGCGCTTGGGAAACAATTTTTATTCAACTAAATAAAAAATGTTTTTTTTAACGGAATTTTGGGTGGAAATTTGTATAGCAAATTCTTTTTAAACATTAATATCAAGTTTGGGTAGGACCCATATTATCAGAAACCTTTTAGTGGGGTAAGTTCATTTAGGGGAATTTTTTGTATAGTTTACGATGTTAATAAAAGAAAAATACCTACTTCTACATAGACATCTTTTAAGAGGAATATATTCTTGGCCTTAAAGTCTTTAAAGTTAGTTTTTAGGTGTTATGTTTTGAGTGGAAATCTTTTTAACCGGAATGTATTATTCTCTTTATAGCCTTTTAAGATATTTTCTAAGTTTTGACTGAAACTAAAATAAATCAATGCTAAGATGATGTATACCAAAGGACGTTAGAGGAAGCTTTGGTGGTTTTAGTGGCTTAAAATGCGACTACATGAATTAAGAACTCTTTACTCTTACAAAAAACTATACAATCTATATTTTATACCTCTGAGAGTTCTGGGTTTGGGGTAAAAAGTACCCAACGTCATTAAACTTAATAATTTACATATGAGAATTAAACAAAATTTATTTTTTTACTCATTTCATTTACCCTTAGAGCATTTAATGTTTAGTTTTTATTAAAGATATACAAAAAGCATTAAACGTTCGCACATTAACTAACTTGGTATACCTTGGGGCTTACTTTAGTAGATTTTACATCGTTTTTATATAGAACTACCGAAAAAAATGGATAAAAAAAACTATTTTGATATGTTTTATATGTATATTCTTATTTAAATAAAATCAACAAAAATTTTTTGGTGAACTAACCAAAACAAGAAAAACAAAAAAAAAAATAAGAAAGATAAATAAAGATCCAATGCATTTGGGGATGTCCGATGGATGACGAAGCTTTCCAAAATGTTTTTACAACATTTGTATGTGTGTGTGTGTGTGTGTGCGATAAATATATATACATATATTTACATATGTAGTTGGTATATATTTTTGTTGCCATTTGGTATTGCATATTTTAAGGCATAGCGGCGCTTGTATTCTGTACCGTACCGTTACGTTCGTATAGGTGCAACCCCTAGGGGCAGGGTGGTCGGACCGGTCACAGTGTAAAAAGCAATAAATAAAATACAAAAACACAAAAATACATTTGCTTGTTTAATTTAATTTTTAATGCCCACAAATATGCATAAAATATTAAGCGTGTGGTCGGTCGGTTTTTTGTTCTTTCTTTCTGTTTTTGTTAAAGTTTTTTGGTCGAAAAAGAATGCAGGATGAGAATGCATTTGCATTTGGCGTTCCTTCTGACGGTGAAACAAACACAACACACAAAATGCAATATGCGGCTCGGCTCGCTGTGCTCTGTGTGCACATTAAAATCAATTAAATGACAAATTGAATTTCGGCAAAAAATGGCGGCCATAAAAATTACATGTCCTTCTGCCGGGAATTGCAATCAACGCGTCATCAGCAGCGGGAATGTCAATTTAATAACTCCACTTCTCGACTGTAAAATAAAACCAACCCAAAACCAACAAACAACAACAACAGCAACAAGATAACAAACAACAACAACAACAAAAAACGGAGAGGCGGGAATAAAAAAAAATCCGTGGTAATGCCGCTGTGCCGTTCTCTGTTCTCGGCACAGTTCGCTGGCAAATTAACACAACAATGTTGGCTCATTAACACAGCCCCTTCAATCCGCTCTTCAACCTCCACCTCCCAACCCAACGTCCTGGCCCCAACAACAACAAGATGCATGCAATGCTCTCGGTGACTCCTTTTTTACAACTCTCCGCAAAAGCTGGGCAAATAATTAAAAACAAAAAAAAAAAAGAGAGGATCCAAAAGACTCACTTAATAAGAGATATACTGAAAACTTAATACCCTTGGTTTGATATGCTTTTGCCGATTAGTTCTTTGAATAGCTTGAGAGGCCTTTATAAGTAAACAAACCATGCAAAAAAATGGTTCGTTAATCCAGAATACTTTCTTTCATTATCCATGATTGAACTTCTTTAAGAAAGTATCCATTGATAGTTTTTCAATAGTTTTTAAACTCCAATTAAAGTTCTTACAGGAATTTTCTAAGTTCTAATCAGCTGATTGTCTTGAAATTAAAATTAATATTTATCTAAGCCTCCCTTTTTAGCTTAACTGATAGTTTTAAATTCTACTAATTTTAAAAAATTTTCTAAAAATTGAAGAAAAATAAATTGAAATATTTCAACTTTTGGTTATAATTTTTATGGGAAATTTAAATAATTAAATTGAGGTTTTGAGTATACCCTTTCGGAGAGGGTATTTGAGCAAAGGCAACGACATGCAGCAGCGGCGGCAGCATGACAGCGAAATTATGGCGTAATTAAATGTCGGCAGGGGGCCAACTGGTCGACTCTCTTGGGTATTGCTGTAAATCTCTGTAACCAACAATGGCCAAAAGGATGCACGGACAACGGCAAACAGTTGCCATTTCGAAAGTCAAGTGACAACAGCCGGCACACACACACACACACACACACAAACACACAGAGTATATCCCTATACAGGCTCAGGAATTGCCTTTAATTCCATCGCATTGAATTGTCAGCACAAGAGATTTTCAATTGCTGGCAATGGAAAATCGCATCATTTATTATTTATGGTTTTCCTTTTTGTCTCTGTTTTTGTTTTTTTTTTTGTTTGCTACATTATCGAAAATTTGTCAAAGATAAAAACAATTAATTGACTTTAATGGCATTTCAATTTATCGAAAAAAACCCACCGAATGAAAAAAAAAATAATGTAATAAATAATAATAGGAAAAAACACAAAATTTATACACAAAATAAATGTAATAAAAGTCATAAATGTATATTCACAAAAAAATCTGTCAATGTAATTGCATTAGCATAAAAGCAAATATTAAAAAAGCCAACAAATAAAACAATATTAAGAAAATTAAGATTAAAAATAAATGTGTTGGAAAATTTGGCAACTTTTCAATTGAAGTTTTGTAAACTGGAATAAATTATAAAAGTATACAAAAAAATTAAACTGAAAGTGGAAAGCTGTCAAACTGAAATACAGTACAGTAAACTATTCATTTTGATACAAATACAACTAAATTGTTTTGGTTAACAATATGTTAATATAGTAAATAACTAATTACTTCATGACAATTCTTTCTTCCCTTTTATAAAGTCATTTCTAAAATTCAAGTATTAATTACCTTCTTCCAAGTGACGAGTCGATTAGAATTAATCAAAGAGAAAGCCTATAACCCACATTTAGTCCATTTCGATAAGAGAGGCCTTTGCCTCAATAAAGACAAAGCCATGTTCTTATAAAGGCAATTTAATAGTTTTTCAGTAGCTTTTCAATTTCGATTAATTAGCTGTGGTTGTAAAAGGCAAATGAAAGGGGATATAAATAGTATTCAAACATTGCCAAGTTTTTATTAGCTCACTATAATGAAGCACTCAGAAGAAAAGCCAATTCCTTAATAGTAGTTCAAGGCTTGTTTTGGCCAGGTATTAGATACCTCAAGGGTTTTTGAAAATGCATAACAAAATAATCCAAAACAAAAATCATAAATCTACAAAGAAACCCAGAAGTTATTTTAAATCCCATTAAAATGCATAAATTCAGGCAAAAAACAAAAAAAATTATAGTAACATAATGCCCCAGAAAAAACAAACGAAAGAAAGAAAAAAAAAAAAATACAACGGCGACCTAACGTCGTGTTGAACTTCCGCTTTAAAGCCAAGGTTGCATTTTGGCAAAAAGCTACAACCAAAACAACAAAAAAAGAAGAATAACAAGTCAGAGTCATTCAGTCAGAGAGTCTGGCAACCGGCATTGGAATGCGTTGCCTTTTGTTTTCGAAAATAGCTGCGTGTGACTTGTAAAATATGAAAGTAACTAGTAACCAGACAAGTACATTCAGATATTCCTACATATAGTATTTGTATCTACGGATATATGTATGTATGTACATATGACAGGGGGCAGATGGGCGCGTCTAAGCCGCGATCTGGTCGCCTCAAAACGCACTGAACTGTGAAATTAAACTACGCCAACGACAAAAGCTGTAGAAAAATGGCCACATTTTTTACAGTTTCGAGAGGCAAAAACGAAATATTTTTGTATGTTGATTATTAAAGTTTCCAATGGGTTACAAAGTTACGGGTAAGTTATGTAAGATGCCTTTTATTTTTAATCGAAATAGGGCCTATTTGTTGTTAGCTAACAAATAAATATATAGCCATTTATTAACATTTGTTAACTTGCAAATTGACTTTGATCAAATGTAATAATGATTGGCCCGCATGCCTCATCCATGCCTTATGCCGAGCCCAGCTAAAACAAAAATAAAATGAAATAACATCAAAAACAAAAAAGAAAACAATAATAATAGTTAGACTAAAAGTAACAACAACAACGATATTTAAAATTAAATGAGCTGCGCTACTTTGGATGCTCCCGTTTTACCCACAAAAACCAGAAACACAGTGGAACAAATTAAATGAAAACGTTATAAAAATTAAACAAGATCAGTCAAGATGGCAAACGAAATGAATTGTTTTACAAATTTATTTAAAGGCCAATATGAAAGTTATTACGACCAGATGCATATGAGCTAAATGCCTGTAACAGTTAGACGAAATATTGATCTTCCAATGAAAAGAAGCTAGGAAAGCAAGGAAATGTCTAAATTTTAGAGATTTCAATTTTAGAAAGCTATCTGAGAGCTGAATTTGAATATAACAAAATCGTGTCCAAAAAAACTGTGACCAAGGCTTTTTTTTTGATGTTAAGTATATTGAAATTCTATACTTCTTAACAAAAGCAAAGCCGCAGAAGGGTTCATCGGGTGGGTCTTCAATCGTCAAACCCAAGGATGTGTTAAATTTATATAATCTAAATATTAATATTTCATTAAATTAGCTCATTAGGTCCCTGCTATTGTACCCTATCAGATTGTAGGCCATAGTTAGTGTTTATTCCTTATTATATCTAACTTTTAATACAAATCGATCAATTTCTAAAGATTGATAAACTTTTTTTTTTTAAATAAATGTTGTTTTTATTTACAATCAGTCCTTGGACAATCAGAAAATTTAAAATTTAATTTATTAGTATCTTAAAACAATTTCAAGTAATTTAAAAAAATTATGGAGTTCTGCTTAAGAATTTTACAGGATTTCCGTAGCTATAAAACACCTTAAGCAATTAAATTTTTTGTAATGAAATGTCCATTTGACATTTGTTTTTGTGTTTTTCTTGATTGATTCCACTGTGCGATATAAAATACATAATGATTATCAAGAGTGACGACTACCTTGACCCCGAGAGAGTTAAGCAAAAACTGCCAACTGAATGGAATGGGATGGAAGCGAATGCGAATACGAGAATGAGGGACTGGGAGAACAATAAATGAATAGATAAATGACTGACTAACAGAGTGGCTGATGGATGGATGGCTGGATGGATGGATGGATGGACGGGTGGGTGGGTGTTTGCTTGCTTGTTGCACAAAAGAAGCAAGAAAGCTCTGGCTGCAAATGAGCGGAACGTGAGTCAGTGAGTCAGCCAGTTAGTCCAGGCGGGCATTGATGGGAACGGCGACCTTCAATTGGCTGGTATTGCCGGTAATCTGTCTGTCTTTGACAGACAGCGTCAACAACAACAACAACAACAACAACAACAGCAACAACAACAATGTGTGTGTTTAGACTGGCAACATTAGGCAATTGCATTGTTTGCAACTTGTGGCACGTTCTTCTCTGAGAGTCAGGATGTTTGGGGCGACTAAGTAATCGTCTTTGGTTGCTGTTTGTGTGTTTGTTTGGTTGCTTGTGTTGTTGTTGTTGCTCTTTTGACACGTTTTTCGGTCGCCTTCCGGCTGAGCTGTTTAACAGGCCTGCAACTGCAACTTGTTGCACTCAATTAAGGTGGAGAATGGCCGTAAAACGAGCTGATGTTGCCAGTGGGATGGGGAGGGGATAGGGGAGTGCGGTGACGATGACTTCGTTTCGTTCGAGTCGTTTTGAACTTGATTTTTGTTGGGTTTGTGTGTTTCATTTTTTCTTTTCCTCTTGCTCTGCTTTTGTTTACACTGGCAGCATCACTTCACACCGTTGTTGTTGTTGTTGTTCTTGTTGTTGTCGTCGTCGTCGTAGCTGCTGCACTTTATGAATGATGCACTGGCACGTGCCGACAACAGCAAAAACAACAATAACAACCAGTTTACGCTACAATTTGCAGCTTAATTATTTGGCTTCATTTTCGGTGTTGCCCTTTGGCTTTAATTGGCTGGCAATGGCCAGTTAACATGCTTCATTGGTTTTGGTTGGAAGCACGTGTCGGCAATTGCTTAATGACCAATGGCCCATAAACGCATCATTCCCACCTCCCCTCTTCCCACCAGCACTATCATTATTCACGAAAAGCCAATAAGTACCACATTATTTATTGTAAACAAGTACATCAGTATTTTAATTGTATTAAGCAGATGTCATATCGAATCTTGGCGAATATTTTTTGGGAATTATTTTAACACATTTTCATTTGGCTAATTAGTGATTCAATTTCAAGACAAAAGCAAACCAATGTGAAGTGGTTTAAACAGGTTTCGCGACTGCAAAGGGAATTCAAATCATTCTTCTACTTCCAATCGAAGTCCTAATTAAGATACTAATTAGAGGTTAATTGATAAATGTTATCAGCTGAGACTAAACGGTTAAGTAAGTTTGCTTAAAAGGAGCCTAGAGGTTTGTTGGATCTCATTAGGATCACCTTATATACGTATGTATGTCTCTTAAGGTGTTTTTTTTTATATTTTTAATGCCCAGTCATATGGTCTAAACCATTAGCCAGTTGCGAATACAGATGCCTTTAGACAGACAATCTGGTTGCGCTTAGCCAATTACACATAAATTAACTGCGGCTGCTTATGGCCAAGTTACTGCTGCTAGTATACTGAACCACCGTTAAATGGCCACATCAGATGGGTAAACACAGACAACAACAAACAGGTAAGAGCGAGAAGGCTGGAAGCGCTGTGAAATATGCAATGTTTGATGCCTTTGTTGATTACACGCTCTTTGCCATTATTTGTTGTTGTTGTTTTTACTGATTGAATGAATGCGCCGCATTAGCAGCGGACGGAAGAACAGACGGAATGTCTGCTATACCTACCTATTCCTACCACTAAGGAGGAAAAAAAATTAAAAAGAGCAAAATAATAATCATAATAACGAGCGTAAAGTACAACCCAGCCAAGTGCAGCCAAGTTAAGTCATGAAAAAAACACACACACACAAAACCCACAGCCATAACGTTGTGGTCCTAGCAAACTCTTCATCATCTCCACCTTTTGCCACCTCCCCTTCTTTCTCTCTCTCTCTCTCTCTCTGGCGCGCTTTTAGCCATCTGGCTGACGGATTCGTTGCATGCGCCTGGGCTCGTTTTATTGATGGATTGCCTTTAGAGCAACTGCCAAAGCAGTGCTAAGGAAATGTACCACTAACTGACTGCATGACAGACCCAGCTTCAGCTTCAGTTTTTATTTTTGCTTTTGCCCACATCTGTCATGGCCATGGGCGTAGCCAACAAATGGGGGGACGTAAAGGAGTTTAAAATATGATTTCAATTATTCAAAATAAATGTATTTAATGTTTGAGTTTTTGCCTTGATATTTTTTGGCCTAGCTAACTCTTTCAATTGCCTAATTTCTTATTTACCAAATCAATTTGTTACTTAAATAAATATTATAAATTTTTATGGCATATCTATTTTTTAAAGACTTTCTGCTTTTGATTTTATATTGATATATATTGATATGCTATGAATACCAATTGCCAAATTTGTTTCCCCCACCTTGCCCTCCTCTTTATGACCATGTGCACGTTGGCCCTATTCGGCGACTTCTCCGCCTTTGCTGATGTTGCATGTGTATGCAGTTTTTTCCTCATTTTTCTTATTTTTAGTTTGTTTTCGTTTTTTCTTTCTTTTTTAACTCACTGACATTTTTCCAGATTTTTTTTGTTTTGTTTTTGTGAGCTTAACCAGCTCTAGCAATTCTTATGTAGTTATTGTTTTATTTTTTTTTGCTGGTTTTGCCGTTTTTTTTTTGGGGGGTTTTGTTTTTGTTGTTGGCTAGGCAGTCATTGCAACTGCTTTTGACCCACGAAGCGTGTCGTGGCGCCACCGATTATGTTTGTTTATATGCTGTTGTTGTTGTTGTTGCTGCTGCATCGTTTGCTTTACTGTTTTGGTTTTTGTTTCTTTCTGCATTTTGCTTCTTCATTTTTTGTTGTTGTTGCCACTCTTGTTGTTGTTGTTGTTGTTGTTGCAAGCACGCTGCAACGATTTTGATGGCGCGCATTACTTCAGCACCGTTAAAAATATTTACAAGCCGCGTTAATTCTTAAAGTGTGGCCTTAATTTGATTAGTTTAGATTTGCTTGGTTTCACTTGCCAACCAAGCGGCCAAAACAGCCAAACAGCCAACAGCTAGCCAAGGCATAATACATAAAAAGGGCCATATTGGTCTGGGCCATCATAACCGTTAAATATTTGTAAGTTTTTTTAATAATTGCATTAGGCATGGCATATAAAGGCCATTACCGCTATTCTGGGCCATAAACTGAAGTGTTCTTTAAAGGTGTTAACAAAGATTTTAAAGCATTTTCGATTTATTTATGACTTTCTTTTTAAGTATAAGTAAAATTCTATTACCTGGAAGACTAGTTAAAGCTTTAATTAAAGTAGCAAGTTTGAGAATATTTTCGTATCAAAAAGGGTTTTATTGAAGATAATATTCCATAAAGTTTCATTGAAAGTTTGGGCCAACTATTTACGCAAGCAAAGAAAATATATTCGTAAGCATATTTTATATATGGTAATCGTGTTGCTTTGTTAAGTTGACTCCTAGAACGTGCTCCCAACCCCTTTTCCTCCCCCTCATCTACGAGAAATCCTATAGACAAATAAATCATAGTTATCACTCACGCAGATCTAGCTAGTAGATTGAATATCGATGACGTATTCTTTGCTTGCTGCACACCTAACACGAATATGGCCAAAATGGTTGAATATATATTTGGTAAAGACTGTTTAGCCACATTGCACACAGTTTTGTGTTGGTCTAAAGTTAAAAGTCAAATGTGAGCATGGATTACCAGCAGCAACGGCAGCAAAATGAGTATTCTATGCGATTTATGAGAGAAACAAATCCGGTCCAGGATGACTGGATGGCAAAGGCGGGCGGGTGAGGGCGGCATTAACAGAGAAGGGAAGGCAGGTGATCAACCGAGCGGGCCTAGGGCGAAGTCTAACCAAATACCATACTCGATGGCAAGTCAAGTGGCATGCAATAGCGTTTTCTTTACTAGTTTTTTGTTTTTTTGGCCAACCAAAATGGCCGGCTAAGCAAATGCAGTTTTGGCCAAATATGGCGATCGCATGCTGCGATTTCAAAGTGGCCAACAGCGACATAGATACAACGAACTTGCAGCCAGTTGCCGCCGTTGCCGATGTTGCCGATCGCTGCTGCTGCCACTTTGGCCAATTTTTGCACTTGCGCAAAAGGTCTCAAGACAGGTTACGCGCCTAGAGGCGACTTAACCGTTTTCATGCGAACAACAAACATAAAGGGAAGCTGCTTACTCCTGACTCAAGAGCAACGACTAGATAGTACCCTTGACTCAATGGTGGGGTATACATTTTAGGCTTATCGAATGGATGGATGCAGTGTCATATCCTTTTAGCTTTTGGTTATCATAAGACAGAATCAAAAAAAGTTTTTTTTAATATTTTGGTTCTGGATTTGACTAATATGGGAATCCCTTTTTTTCTTTGATGGGAAATAAAACCTGATTTTATTTTTTATAAAACTAGGAAAAATAATTTGGTTTCCTCTATTTTGTGGTCACGCCATGTCTAGAAAAGGGTCAGATGGATGGGATGCATTGTCTTACATTTGGCGTCCATTAGAAAGCAATCCGTCAGTGTGGTTTTGGGCTAACAAGAACTAGCTAGCTGGCTGCCTGCTTAATGGGACAGCTGGACCAGGGGACGTTAGAGAGGCACACCCACGCTTAAGTCACAAACCGGTTAACTTGGTCAGCCAATGTTCTCCTTGACTTCATTTACGAATCACGAAGCAAAGGCAAACAATGCCAAAAAGGAGTTGAATACCATGTTGGGTTGGTCTGACCCAAAAGCACGCCAACGCTTTGACCAAAAAGGTTTCCCCAAAAACACCTCTCTCTCTCTCTCTCTCTCTCTCTCTCCCTCTCCCTCTCTCTTTCAGCAGCAGGTAGTCCAGTCCAAGCGACACAATTATGAGTAATGCTCCCTGGACAGGAACAAGTTGCACTGCGATTGCGATCAGCATAAAGGGGATCTGACGGCATTTTTGGCGTGGGTTATGAGGGGCAGTGAAAGACCATTAGATTAGGCGACAGTGGAATGCCCACATATTTATTTTTTGATGTTGTGTGTGTGTGTGTGTGTGTATGTGCTTTTTGGACGCTGACATCATGCAACTTGGCAGATTTGCATAGATTTTCTTACCCCTCTCAACTCTATTTGCCACTTTGGCCACCTTTCGCCCCGTCCCTCCTCCGTCTCGCTCTGTGCTCTTACTGTCTATGCAGATGTTGTTTATTTGTTTAATTAATTTGTAGCTGTTGCAGCTTTATGGCTTTATTATCAACCAACAACAACAAAATGCCAACCCACACGACCAAAGACTATTCAGAGTGTCTCTAGTCTGCAGGGGTTAGGTGCTAGGGGCAGGGTTCTGTCTTGCTTGTTGCATATGCGGCTTATTTACAAAAATGAAGTCATAAAAAATTGGCATCCATAAAAGAAATATGACAGACGAATGCAACAGCTACAGCAACATTAAATATTGCGCATACGCAACGTTAGCCAACAAGAACAAGTGGCTATAGCAAGACGAGCACTTTCCACTTTGCTTAAACGAAAATTTATCTGTTCACATTAAACTTTATGGCATTCAAAATTACAGCAATTATTCGGCCAACAATTATGGCAGAACACACGGTTAAGTTGCCAAAAGGGGGGTGTGGCGGAGGTCGTGGTCAGCAAACACTTTATTATGCGTTTTTATGACACTTTTAAAAGCATTCACTTGATGTTTTTTTTTTGTTTTTCGTTTTTATTCGTCTTTTGCTGTTGGTTTTCCTGCCCTTAAGCTGTTGCGCTTTTTACCGACCCCCCCAGGAGTTTTTTGCTCTGCTCTCTTTGTTTCCCTTTTTTTTTATCCCAAACATTTTGTTGCACTCCTTTTGCCTTGTTGTGGTCAATGCGCGGTTGTTGGCTACTTGCAGGGCGTGAAAATGGAATGTACCAAGAAAAAAAAAAAAAAATGCTGGCCCACCAAAAAGAAACGAAAAAGAAAGGAAAAGAAACTTTCTTCTTTTGTAGCTTTAATTGAAAGTGTTGAAATGTTAACAAAAAAATGTTGGTAAGTGTATTAAATTTGCATTTCTGGTTTATACAAAAGGAATAAAATTAATTAGAGAGGTTTATTAAGGGCCAAAAGATAATCTGTATTAAGTTTTTTGTTTATACCTAAGTATGTTTATTTATTTAACACTGTGTGACAGCATTTTTATTATTAATGGATTTTGTAGAGTCAAAATTGAATAGGATATAGATTGGATATAGGAAATATCACACCATAAAACAAAGTATCCTTTTGGTTTTTATCAAAAGCTAACAAATTATAGAATTAAATTAGCTTTGGAATATTCCAAATGTATTAAATAAGAGAGATAATAATATTTTTTTTTGTAATTATTAAATATTATTTTAGATTATAATCTAAGTAGGGCTACTTACAATCAAGTTCCACTAATTGAATCTTCTTATAGTTAGTTACCTTTTCATTTTCTTGGACTTTTGTACTTTACAGAGTTATTTTTTTAAGTTCCCAACATTGATCATTTCAGTTTTGTAAACACAAACTTACCTAGAAAAAGAAAAAATTATGCATTAGTTTTTATGTTAAGCTATAATAAAGCCCATAAAAAAGGAAAACAATAATTGAAATAAATAGTTTTATAATGATGCATATCATTTGATTTTTTTTCTATATTTATATTTATGCTATATTTATGCTTTGATAAGAGTATGTATATATGTATGTATGTGTGTAGATATATCTGTATATTGAACATTTATTTAAGTATTACCAATCATTTTGTTTGGCTAGATTTAACCAAAGTTGCCTTACAGAACTTATCTACCATATGCCACACATGAAGTCTTTCATATGCTTGTGGTTACATTCGGTGGTTTAATTTTGTTGTTGTTGTTTGTTACTTGTTACTTGTCCATCAACTACTTGTTTAAGCTGGACCACAGTTCTAATCTTAAATCTAAACTAAAGTATACCAGGTGCGACCACGCCCAGGCAGCTACAAGTATCGTGTAAACGGTGTGCAAATTACAATAATTTTTTTCCTTTTTTTTGTTTTTTTGTTTTATTTTGTATCTATGTTGGAGTTGTTGTTGTTGTTGCTACTTGAATTTATTCCTCCATTGTGGTCAGTAGCTTGAACAGACAGCAGCAGCATGCAACTCAATTTCCCTCAACTGCAGACATTCAAGAATATCAAACCAATCCATCAGAGCCATTTTGAAGTACAGCAATGGAAAACTCAGGCAAGTAGAGAAGAAAACGCGATCAGGAAGCAGAGCAAGTTAAGTGTACATACATATGTATGTATATATATATACGCCTATCCATCTCTCTTTTCTTTGTTGTCCAGCAGGAGACATTGGTCTAGCTGTCAATCTTCATTAAATTGGCAGCAAACAGCAAAAAGCAATTGCCGGTATTTATAACTCCTACGGTTAGATGGCAAGAGAAAAACCCACAGCAACTTTGATGGCGGGGCAACATTCTGGGCAACTTGTTTTAAAGGAAATGCCTTATTTTATACCCTTACTAAGTGTTCCTATTTACTATGGCTTTAATTATGCTATGCTAAACATTCATTGAATTGTTTGTCAATTCTTTGAATAAGGCATAAAAACTCAATTTATATTTTTTTTATTGATAAAAATAAGTAGTAAGCATATTGATGACAAATTTTCTTGCTATCTGTTGTTGATTGCAAAAAATATGCACAATTTCTATTTATATTCCATGACAGCCTAAAATATTTGTATAATATTTATATATATTGTTTTGTGAAATTCCACAGTTGGTTACAACTCAAACACCTTCGAATTTTCTGTCAGTAAACCACTTTAGCAATATGACAAGGTGCCAAGAGTCAACTTCAACTCCAATAGTATGCATAAGATTGCAATATTAGTGTATGTGTGTGTGTGTTTGGTGTGTCTGCTGCTGCTCAGTGGTGGTCACAAGTGGCGGCTCTTCTCCATTGGGTTATTATTTGCTCTCACCTCGTTTGCTGCTCGTTTCAATATTGACTTTTCAATGTTACGGTAGCTCAGATTTTTTTTTTTGCAAAAACAATTTTGAAGATGATGAAAGAAGTTGATTTTGCTTAAAGATTTGAATGTTTACTAACTTAATTAATTGGCCAATGAACAACAGAAGCATAAAAAAAAGGCTAAAGGCATAAAAAAGTAGGTAGGAAAAACCTGTCAAACTGGCAAATTATTAAAAGGAAATTGTTGACATTCCTTGGTAAATATGCAATTGCAACGGTAACTGCAACTGCAACTGCAACCTGAAGTTAGCTTCAGGTAGACGATGCCAGATTGCCCCTATAAGGAAGCCAGTCCCCAATGCCTGGCAGCACTATCTCTATTACAGTCAGCCAAACCGAGTAGCCAACCAGCGAACCAACCAGTTGCCAGTTCGTTTAGCCACATAGAACAAATAACAAGCCCAAGTTAAAGCCTTGTTGCTGCTGCTGTTCCGTTTGTAGGACAAACCATTTCCTCAGCAGCAGCAATAGGAATAGGTTTAAAAATGCAAACCTTTTTTTTACAATTCTCCAGTTATCATTATTTTATTTTTACTGAACAACTCGATCGTGTTGTTTACCTGGTTTGTAGTGGGCTAAATAGATTTTTTTCTTTCGATTTTTTTCTCTTTTTTTTTTTTTATAGTTTCTTTTAGTATAAATAATAAGCCAACGGACATGGTGGCTGGTGGTTGCTGCTGTTGCACTTGCCCCGACTGGCCGCAGCAGCAGCAAACAGTTAGACGTTGACTGCCACGACTGGTTTGCCAGAGAGAGAGAGAGAGAGAGGGACAGAGAGAACAAGTGCGGCAAGGTAAGGTATGGCTTGAAGTTTTAGAATTTCCTTTCTGCATCTCTGTTTTTTTTTTGCTTTACCAGCTTCGGCAAATTCTTGGCCAAAAGGGTATTTCGTGCAGCAGCAACTGAGCAGAGCAAAGCAGAGGCTAAGACTGAGGCAGAGGCGGCATCAACGTTTCTTTTTTCCGCTCGAGAGCCAGTTTCGTGCATTTCGTAGCTGTTGCTGCTGTAGCTAGATAAAAATGCAGTTAATAAAACTGTAAAAACTGGACGCATGCGCAGCATTTACAAACACACATACACACACACACACACATAGGTATGGGTATAGGCAAGTTGCGCCTTTTGCAACGCCATTTAATTGCCTGTTTGCATTTCATATGAGCCGCAACTGAACTGAACTGAACTGGCCAAGCCACTTTGGGCTTTGGGCTTCTTAGATGAATCTAATGTGGCCAAAAATGAAGGAGGCCTTATGCTTTTTTATGCTATTTTTATGTATGTTTTATGATGTTATTTATATACATATATATATATATTTTTTTTTTTGGTCTGTTGTTTGTTGCTTAAGTGGTTAGCGGCAACATCAAGCTGACCTTAGGCCCGATGATAAATTGCATCCAGTGGTTGAGCTTAGAGATTGTTTTTCCTTTGATATGACCACAAGAATTGAAAGTCTTCTAAGTATATTGTCTTCTCGATTTAAATTTAAACATTTCCTTTGGAAGATCTTCTAAGTATTGCTTTAGATCAGTTTTTCGTATTTATAACTAGTTTAAGTGGTTACCCACTGCAATTAGGAATAAAAGCTCAATTATTGCAGCTGTTGGTATTTAACTGTCAACCAAAACTAAACCGTGCAAATTTGTTTTGTCAAACAAATTATATCACAAAGCGTATAAAGTTATATGTATATATATAATTCGTAAAAAATAGCCAACCGGCATTAATTTGACCTTCGTTCATTAACGACAACAAAGCGCATAACAAGACATAAACCTCAAAAAAAAAAAAAAGTTCCACTTTTGGCCAAAACCAGTTGACTGACGGACTGCAACAACAGCAAACAAATCTGCTCCTATACTAACTAACTAATAGTTAAATTAGCTTTAACATTTGGTCTTAACAGTTTGGTGCTTTGTTTTTTGTTTTCTTTTAACAAAAATTACAAAATCAAGAAATAAAAATAAAAAAATGAAGTAAGTAAGTCGTCTCGCCGACTTGGATATACCATACACCAGTAAAACAAATATTTTAAATTTATAATAACCAATGCATTTTCGTATTTTTAAAAAATCTGTTTGCATGCTTTTTAGAAGCATATCTTAGTATTTCGCTCACTCAAGCATTCGAGCACCCTAGCGCCCCCACCAGCCAACGGCCAACTCCGGCCATATGGAAAAACGTTCATATGCATAACTTGGCTATTTTTATTCCGATTTTGATCAAATTTGGTATTTTGCTGGATATTAGTATCAAATTTAAGTGTGCTAAATTTGATTGCACAAGGTTGAAAATTACGGGAGATAATCGAGTTTTTTCAAATTACGGGGGCGGAGGGGGGCGTGGCAAAATCTTTACACATCAAAAATGTGCGCAATTACTAAGCAAATATTCATACCAAATTTTGTGTCTCTAGTTGCTATGGTGTTTGAGAAAATCGGTTTTATTTAATTTGCGGGGGCGGTAGGGGGCGTGGCAAAATTTTTATAAATACAAAATGTGCGCATTTACTTAGCAAATATACATACCAAATTTTGTGTCTCTAGTTGCTATGGTGTTTGAGAAAATCGGTTTTATTTAATTTGCGGGGGCGGTAGGGGGCGTGGCAAAATTTTTACAAATACAAAACGTGCGCATTTACTTAGCAAATATACATACCAAATTTTGTGTCTCTAGTTGCTATGGTGTTTGAGAAAATCGGTTTTATTTAATTTGCGGGGGCGGTAGGGGGCGTGGCAAAATTTTTATAAATACAAAATGTGCGCGTTTACTAAGCAAATATACATACCAAATTTTGTGTCTCTAGTTGCTATGGTGTTTGAGAAAATCGGTTTTATATCATTTGCGGGGGCGGTAGGGGGCGTGGCAAACATTTGAAACAAACTCGATAAGCGTACATATGACACGAGTCTACATACCAAATTTGGTGGCTCTAGCTCTTATAGTCTCCGAGATCTAGGTGTTCATACAGACGGACGGACGGACGGACGGACGGACGGACGGACGGACGGACGGACAGACGGACATGGCTAGATCGTCTCGGCTGTTGATGCTGATCAAGAATATATATACTTTATGGGGTCGGAAAAGCTTCCTTCTGCCTGTTACATACATTTTAGCGACTTTAATATACCATTTTCACCCTATGGGTGTATGGTATAAAAACTTGCTGAATTAATTTCGCATTAGAACACGCGCAACACTTGCAACGCTCTCAAAACGCAGCCAAAAAGCCAAAGAGTGCAAACTCTGTGGTCGAATAGATAATAATATTAAAACTTGTTTTCTTAGCAACAAATTTATATTTAAGTATTCGAATTAATTAATAAAACAAATGGAAAGACAACATGATTTCTTGTAAAAAATGCAGAGTCAAACTCATAAGGTTTTGTTTTCAATTTCAAATGGGCTAGAATAAAATTTGTTGAATTTATATTTAAATTTGTCCGACTGGCCCTGGGTTCTTGCATTTGTCATGACCATTGACCATTTACGTTTTTCCATTACAGCAATTTTTTTTCTCTCTCGTTTTTTTGTAAAAAGCATTGTAAGTAAATATTTCCAAATTCTTTTTTTTTCGACAATTGTTGATGGCGCTTGCTCATCGCAGACCTTCAGAAATGGCGCTGGCGCTGGCTCCGGCTCTGTAGTTGGCGCCAGGCGGTTTCACCATGGGCCCCCAAAAGCGGCCCAGCTGCGTCAACAAAAAAAAATTTAATATAACAAGCAGACCAAAAGCTTTGTTGTTGTTGTTGTTGCTGTCTTGATGCGTTTCGTTTAAACAAATCAGCAGAAAATTTTTTCCATGTTTTTAAGCCAAGTCAGGGTATGGCGCTTGTAAGCGTTTTTTTTTTGTTTTATGTTAAAGAAAAAAATAAATATTTACATTATGGTTAAAGTAAATAAGCAATTTTTTTTTTGTCTGGCTTTTTTCATAATTGTTGAATAAGATTTTTTTTTTTTTGACAATTGTTCTTATTTTTATTGTTTTTTTTTTTTTAGATTCAGCATTTTTCGCAGCGTTTATAGTGAAAATTCATTGTGGCTTTTGCGAGGTCTATATAAAAATATATATATTATATATACTTTTGTCTAGTTGATAAGCCTATTTATCTTATATTAAATTCTTTGCTGTTAACTTGGTTAAGTCTAATGGGGAGAATTTGATCTTTGAACTATAAAGAAATTCTTAAAATATATAGTTCCAACAAAGTTAATGGAAAAAATTGTCAATTAATGTATTTTGTTTTTTTTTCCTACATTCTTTTATAGTTTTGATATCTATTCAAATTCAAAAGAAACTGATAAAAGGCAGTTTACATTTCGCTTTAACCCTTTTTTATCTTTCTGTAAATATAATATACAACATTTTGTGATCATTTTTTTTGTTGCCCTTTTTTTTGCCCACAATATAAATATTCATTAGTTATAGCATATAAATTTAACCTACATACAAAAAAAAAAAAAATAATAAACCTTTTTCAGTTTATAATTTTTACGAGCTACTTTTTTTTCCTGACAAACTTATAGATTTGAAATTTGTTTGAATATCAACTGAAAAGAGTTGAAATTGTCAGTCTTTTTGATCAAGTTTTATTATTTTTATAAACATATATTTTGCCAACATACATATATAAAGTTTGCCCTATTAGGCCTATGACGTCGTTGAGTTTTGGCTTCGATCTCAGCTGTAAATTTTGCCAAGGTTAAAACCCGAAAAAAACAATAATTCACCGTTTATTAAATGGCCAAATTAGTCTTTTTCAGCAGACAAAGACCCTTCCCTCACCCAAACCAGTCCTCAAGTCTGGTAAAAATTTAAAAATATATACACATTTTGTTTTTTTTTTTTTGCCGTTGCCTTTGACTGTTTAACATAAAATGTGTGTCAGCAAGGTAAAGGGCGTTCGATTCCCAATCGAATTTTCATTCCCCCTGCTCCCGCCCCTGCCATTCGCATATGGAGGTGCCACCATAAATACATATATTGACGATGTAAACATCAATGTTGAATACCTAAATAGTATGATAAATCCATTTGTTGTTATTGTTTCGAGTGTGGTGTGTGTGTGTGTGTGTGTGTGTTGTTGGTGCGTAGAGCACTTTAAAATTTGGGTTTTTATTTTGCTGTGCCTTTTCGTTTTTACAACAAATTCGCTAGTTTTCGGTTATTGTTGTTGCTTGGTTGGCTTTGACTTAGTTTAACCTTGAAAAACTAAATTAAATTGTTGCTATTTGTTGTTGTTGTAGGCGCATTAATTAGGCTTACATGAAAATGTAAGTTTTGTTTGCTTTTGTTTTTATGATCTATGCAAATTTTTTTGTTTTGTTTTTTTTTTTTTGCCAGAGTGTGTCAGTTAGAGGTCAATTATTTTTTTTTTGTATAATAAATTTGCTTGTATTTCTTTGAATGTTAACCATAATTTTATTACAATTTATTTATATTGAAATTTTATTTCACTGACAAGAAAAATGGTTTGATGATCTTTTTGGCTAATTAAAATTGAATAATATTGAAAACGTTTTATGAGTTTAGAGAGAATATTTACTTTGGAAACAAATAGGTAAGCAATTATTTGCTATCATAATTTAGTTTTTTTTTTGGGTCGTCTTGTTGATCAAAATAATCATAAATGAGCTCATCCTGTTTTAATCAGTTTGAAGCCATAATTAAATCATATTTTTAATGTTATGGAATATTCTGTTTTTCTAATTTAAGCAAATCAACTTTTAAGCAAATGAAAGATTCATATTCGAGACTTCTTTTAATCACGCATAAAATAAAGCAAAAAAGTCTCATAAAATGATTGCTGATGATTTTTTGATTTTGAAAACAAAAGTACATATATTTAAATCTCTTTACATTCTACATACAGTTTAAAACTCTTTTGTCCTTCAGATGGAATTACTATCTTGTAATAAATTTCTGGTATATGCAAACCGCTTGCTGATATCTACATGTCATTCAAATGACAACTTTAGTAAAGAAGAAAAAAAAAATGTTTATAAAATATTTGCAACGCAAAGTATCAAATGAAGAAAGTCTTGTGCTTGCCACTTGCCACTTGATGCAGCTAACTCCTCAATCTTCTTCTTCTTATTGCTGCTGTGCGACCCTTAAAAGTTACCACGAGAGTTGATGATGATTGCTCGAGCTGCGGCTGCTGCTGCTGCGGTTGCTACGATTCGTTTTTGTTTCTGATTTGCACAACTTGCATATTTTGCCACATTCACACATTCTGTTGGCAGTTGCAAGTTGAAAGTTGCTGTTGACGCTTCGCTGCCACAAGTTGCAGCCACGCGCCATAATTCCTTGGCTTGTAAGTGGCTTACCGATGCGCAAAAATTTTGGCTTGACTGACTCATAACAGTTGAATGTTGTATGTAGGATGCAACCTGAAGGAGCTCGCCACCAACTAAGACTAAGTCTGGCATGACTCAATTAATTTATATGCCACATTTGTCCAGACGAATGCACAACACGCCCTGTCTGGAGAGCTTCAGAGAAGTAGAAGTAGCCAATTCCATTTCCAATGCTCAATCTGAAGCTGAAACTGAGATGCTGAGCGGCTTATCATAAGTGAACATCAACCAAAGGAATGATGGTGGGGAAAGGGAGCTAACTGCCTGCCAATAGTGAATTGTGATTCATGAGGGGCAAATGAGTTATATATACATACATATATAGGAATCGCATTCGAATGTGATAAATATTAATTACACTATGCTACAACTCTGCTTTGGTTTTACTTTTCATCCACACCTTTGTTAAGGTAATTTGTCTGGACTTCTCGTTTCGTTCTCTAACGTGTTGGAGAGTGTGATAAAAGTTAACTTGTTCCATTTCTTGACCACACATAATGACGATGAACAAACGAATCATATAAATTTTGCACCCATAAAAAAATTTCAATAAAAAAACAAGCAGCTGCAGACTGAATCAGTGTGTAACATTTTGAGTGTAAAACGAAAAAGAACAAATTTGATGACAACACTTCCTGTGATGCAATTAAATTGAGACATTATTTGACAAACCAAAATTCATATACTGTTTCCACACTAATTTTAGCCTTCTTGAGGTTGCTGTGTTTAGAAAAAAAGTGGGAATATGCTAAGAAGATCTTTATAGAATTTATTGAATTTTAACTATTGACTTGCCCTCCTAACTAATGATAAAACGTCTAAGCAATTGTTAGTACATTTTTTTTGTATGCTGTAGAAGTTCTGTAAGACTAATATTAATCATTATTATTATAAAACCTTCTGACAATGTTATGAATCCTACAAAAAGGTGAATACCAAGAGGATTAAAAAGAACTCTAATAAGTAAGTCTTACTTATTATTCTACATAATCCATTGAGTGGAAAAATGTATTTGGAAATGTTTTAACTCGATTTCTAGATATTTTTTGAAGTTCTACTCTATTCTACCATATTTTAATCTCGAAAACCTATTGGACTGGAACCGATAGTGTGTTCAATCAAAGCCTTAAGTCATCAACGAAATTTCGGCTGAGAAAGATCGAAAATTATAAACTTTGGAGCTCTAGAGCTGTTCTTCTGCTTTGCCTTGTCAATAACCTAGTTTTATATACCCAATGGGTGTAAGGGTATAAAAATAAAGAGAGCTGACTTTTGTCAGCATCATTTTTTTGTTTGCAGGCAATCTTCGCACTCAATAAGACATAATTTGTGCATTTTTATGAGATGTGGCCGAGCATTTTAGCGTTTCAGCATTGCAGCGTCTCTCGAGTGTGGGTGGGCAGACTCCAGAAATTAATTAAATGGCCAAAATGCATAGAAAGACACTGTCGGCCTTTGGGCCAAGACATCTAATAAACGCCTTCGCTTTCTGCACTCGTTCTGTCATGAGCATTTGCGGCATTTGTTTTTTTGCACAGTTTTTGCGGTTATTTTGTTGTTGTTGTTGTTTTGTTTGCGACAGGTTGGCCCCTCCGTACTGAAAACTTGTGTTGAATTTGTTGGTTGGCTCTTTTGTCTGTTGTGATATTTAATTTCTAATTGCAGCAGACAAGAAGAAGATTTTTTTTCTTTTTGCTCAAGTCAAATGATAAATTACAAGACTGGGCCGCTATTTGGTGTGTGTGTGTGTGTGTGTGTATATTGGCCGCATTACGCGGCGTATGCGCAATATGCAACTAATTATACGCACTGTGTGTTGTCATGCACACTAAAGCAGACATTTGACATCTTAATTGAAATGATTTTGTTGTTGTTTTTTTTTTGTTTAAGTAATTATTAACATATATTACAAATTTTACTTGTAAACACAAATTGACATATTTAATAGTCATTGAAAAGTGTTAACAATTGACACTTGAGTTAATTGTTGGAATTAGCAACAACACTAAGAGAGATGGAGAGAGAGAGAGAGAGAGAGAGAGATATGCATCAGCTTCTCCATTGCATTCGAGTTAAATTGTATTGGATATTGCATTTGCCGTCACTTTCATCTTTTGGCAACTTTCGCTTTCATCTTTCACACTGGCTAATGACGCGGAAAATGCTGTCACAGCAAACTGTCAGAAAAAGTGGCATTTGGAAAATGAATCTGCCCACTGTTGCCCACTTGACAAATTACCCTAAAGAATGACTAACAAGAGGACTCTACTCACTTGACTCACAATTTACAACACCTAAAACCCAAACAAAAAATAAGAAAATTGAAATATACTTAAACCAAAACGATATTCATATATTGTGTACACTCTATTTGCTCAGTCTGTCAGTTGAATTTAGGTCAAATTAATAACAACCGAAATACTTGTACCAAAATCTAGCACAAGTAAATGTCAAATACCCAAGAAAAGCACTTTTCAAAAAAAAAAAAATACCAAAAAAACCAGATACAACACAAAATTTCAACTAAATTAAAAACATAGTCCGTTCAGCATCACTTTCAATTTTAATTTTCTCTCTAAGTAGACAACAACAAATATTGTATATATTTTTCGTATATATATATATGTATTCTTATAGCCTCTTCACTTGCTACAAATTGTTGTTGTGTTTGCTTGTTTTTTTTTCTTTTTTGTTTCTTTTTTGAAGGTGGCAGCCATCGTTGTCGACAGGTGCAAAAACTTGGCGACAATTTTTAATGAGGCTGCAAAAAGGCTCTGTAGAGAAAAATTATGATAGAAAATAATTAAGTCAACTTTGCTTGGGGATTGTGTAACCAGAAGTGTGTTGAGTTCAAACATTTTGTTTTTTGTATTCCCCAATGAAATTTTCAATTAATTTTACTTAAACATTAATTAATATCTAGCTACTATAATTAGCAGTAAATTATAATAATTGTTAGCTGAATAATAAAAAACATGGGCGTAGGTTAAGCCTTGGTAGACAAACATGAACAAATCTTTGTAATTAAATTTTTCCACCATTAAAAGAAGAGGATATTCCTTTGAGGACATTAAAACTATCCAAATATAGATTATATTTCATACTACGATATATAGATAGTTACAAATAGCTATTTACTTTGCTTTGACAGCACTCACTAATTATAAAAAATTATTTTTTGTAATATTAATCACCCTGTTTAACATATTTAAATGAATGAAAACAAATCATTTGTTTATTTTTATTAGAGAATTTACTTTGGTTGTGGTTCATAACACTTTGATTTTAGTCACTTGTAGAACGGGTGTGACTTTGCTTATAGATTTAGGAGTGGAATGAATGTAATTTGAATCGAAAATAGACAAAACAAATAGAGAATTTATCAGCCTTGAAATATTTTTATATGTAAATCATAAAATGATGTCAGTAATCTACTTGTAGTTAACCATAAAATGTCGTGTTACATTTAATTTTTAATTTTTTAACTTACAATTTAATAAATTTTAATAGTAAGTAGCTGACTTTGACTTCAAAGGGGTAATGATTTAGCTTTGTTGTTTAAAACAAGAAGCGCCTTGAATATTTAAGACAATTCCTTAAACTCAGATACCAATTTTTTAATTCATAGTAATTGATTAACAGAATATTAAATTGATCACTAGCCATACAACTTCAAATTAAAAAAATTTATCACTTGGCTGACAAATTGATTAAACATTAACAAAAAGCCATTTTTTATGGAAGATTAGCCATAATTGATGGTAATAGTTTTTGCTAAGTCACTCTATAGATTATGCTGCTAATAGTTTTGTAGTTCCTCCTCCTTACCCGCTGCTGCACATCTTAAGTTTAGTCTTTCTGGCTACGCCCGTGACTGTATATGGAAATGTATTAAATGCCACCTGATTTAGCCAGAAACGTCAATTTGAATACAAAAACAGAATAACTAAATTAAATATGAGTATTAAATAAACAAGCGTGTGCTCTCACTCTGCATGTATTTGTAAATGTGTATAATCAATTGTTGTTGCTGTTTGTTGTGAAGTAATTTGCGAGTTTCTTAATTTTTTGTTGTTGTTTTTTAATATGTATGTATGTGTTTTTTTTTTTTATTATTATTATCGCTTCCTATTCGACATTGTGCAGGCAGAGAGTAACGTAAAAAATATATGTATGTATGTATGTACATTCATACATAGATATACATAAATGTGTGTGTAAAATTTAAATAAAAAGAAATAATAAAACCAACAACAACAACGGGGAACACACAAAAAAGAAACGCAAACACAAAAGAAAAAAGAAAAAATTTCAAGGTCAGCGCCAAAACGTGCATGCAAAAATTAAGCGCAGAAAAAAAAGAGCGTATAAAAAAAGAAACGTCAAAAGAAAGAAAAGGAGAAATAAAAGGGAGAAATAATAATAATAATAATAAAAAAAAAGACAATGAATTGCTAAAAGCTTAGCCAACAGAGAAATCATCTTCGGTATCTCTATTCATCAATTATTTGCTAAATGTGGCATATAAATAAAAAATTTTAACTAATTTTGGGTCACACTAGGCGTATACTTAATTACCGAGAGGCTGCATGTATATAGAACTATCCCCAGCTAAATAAAGGGTGTATGTATGTATGTATGAATCCACGTTAATTCCAATTATTGCCAGCAAACTTCAACTTCATCTCTTTTTACGTCTTTGTCTCTGTCTCTGTCTCCGTCTCCGACTTCAGTTTTAGTGCTGAAACGGGGCACTTGTCCTTGAACATCAAGCAAAGAAGATCAGAGAAAAACGCCAAAAAAGTAAGAAAAAAAAAGTGAGCAGCAGCAGCAACAGCTACGTTGGCAGCATTTTGCCAAATGCAGTCAACGGCGACGCCATTAGACTGTGTTTTGTTGTTGTTGGTGTTGCTGCTGCTGTTGAATGTCGTCAGCAACAGCAGCGGCCCTCGCATCATTTTGGGCTTGGCGTTTGCCTCTCGCTCTTTCTCTCTCTCTCTCTCTCGCGGGCGCAACAACTGTCGTTAGTTGTTTTTGTTGCTGCTCAGCATAAATTCGCAAAGTATGCGAAATTTATTAGGGTCTGCTCGCATGTGCCGCAGTTGCTGTTGTTGTTGTTGTTGTTGTTGCTGTTGCTGTCGTGCCTCGTCTAATTTAAAGTTCACACACACATTCGCAACCTAAGAACTGCTAATGTGTTGGTGTGTGTGAGTGTAACTGAATCAATGTGAAAACTGTATAGACCTCTACACATACATACTTACACACATATATGTATATATATACATAAAAAACCCGAAATAGCCAAGCAACAAGAACAACAATAAGCACTAACAACAACGAAGCCGAAGCAGTAAAAAAAAGATGTTTATATTAATTTTTTTCTTTTTGTTCAAATCATTTTATTATTATTTCAGTTTTTTTTTCTCTCTATTTTGCCAAAAAAAATTTGATTTGCTGTTAAATTTTTGTTGCTATTTGCCGCTGGTTTTTCTTGTTTATTTTATAAAAATCTATTTAATTAATGTACTAGTTTGTAAATGCCATGGGTTTTCTAATGTTTTTATGTATGCAATGTTTTTAAAATTATTTAACATTAAATTTTAGGTAATTATTGATTACCAATATAACAAATTTGCACCTTTTGCTTTAAATAGTAATTTATTTATTAAATAAAATAGGAACGAATTGGGTTTTAAATAAAATGCATGAGAAGGCTGCTTTTTAATTCAGACCTGTCAGATAAGTTCACAACTTTCTAAAACACTTTCATTATAGCATCTTTATATCGAAATAAAGAATAAAATATTGTAGGAGACAAAAATTTGAATTTTTTTGCCTTTAGGGTTCTTATATGGATCGGTTTTATATCTTCCTACATTTCCGACAATATTACCCCGACTTCAATTTATATTAGAAATTGTTCCTAAAACAGAAGAATTTGTTTACACATATGTATAAACATTTTAATAGGGTCTATATATAATACATTTAAATGGTTTGAAAATGGTTGAGTTACCAATAAAAGTTATTGTTCTATTTGAGTGCTTCTGAAAGAGGCAACCTCTTTTATATGTATATACTAAGGGTAATATATATATTTATAGATTGTCCATTCATGCCTAACAGTTTTGACAAATGATGATTTTTCCATCTACAAATATCCTAATGTAATATGACATTTTTCTCATGGATAAAGTTTTACCTAAAAGATGTGTGTAACATGATTTGAAATTTGCCAAAATTGTTAGAAGACTTTGCCGATGTAAAGCAAACTGTCAATGCCAATCTGTGACAACTTTTGCACCTACAGAGAATTGTGAATTAGTTACTAAAATTCGTTTGCAATTTGTTTAGCATTTGTTGGAGTTTGTTTCCAGATGGTTTTTGGCAAGTTTGTAGGTAGATTTGACAGATAGTTGCCTGAATTTGCTTTAATGTCTATTACATAATCGCTTCTTTTGAATATATTTGACATAAGCCTGTTAAGACCGCAAAATGTAGTAGGCCATTAGAAACGAAGTTAACACAAACACCAGAGGAAGGTAGCAAAAAAAAAAAAACAGCATAAGAAATAGCTAGTTCAGAAACATGTTTTAACCTTTTTCGTGTGGCGTGCAAAAATCAACTTGGTCAAGCGGCATAGCCACTTTACAAACTCCAAAATTAAAAAAAATAAAATGAAAACACACACAGATACACACTCTCACATATATGTATGTACATACATCTTGGCAACAAGAACTTGGCAAAAAGGGTAAACGAGGCACGCCAAAAATTTGCCAAAATGGCAAAAACAAAATGCAGACGTTTGCTGGAGATCGTTTTCTGTATGTGTATGTGTGTGTGTATTCGTGTCTGAGGCTTGGGTTTTGGGATTGGGCTCTGCGCCTGCGCGTCTCAGTAGACGTTAACTGCGACGGCGACGGCGACTGCGACGTTTACTGTCAAAACCTTTGAGCGGGGACTTAGACGTGACTTACAAACTAAATGCGCTCGCTCAAGGTTAAAAGCAGTTTATTTGTAAGCCAACGGGCAATACACACAGACACACACACACACACACACATACAAAGGAAAAACATAAAAAAAAGCGAAACTGAAAACGCCAAAAAGAATATTGCAAAAAATTAAAGTTGATATTTTTGTTGTTTTGGAGGACTTTTTGCCAAGAGCCTGGGCGTGTTTGCAATGCCAAACAAAATACAACAAAAACGCTTATTTATATATATAAAAAAAAGCAGTTAGAAGCTGCTGTTGCCTTTTGTTGTCTCTTGTTGCTTTTGTTGCTCATATTGCAATGTCCATGTCCATGTTAATAATACGCATTAGAGTCTATTGTGGTTGAAAATTGATTGCCAGTCGGCTTTTGTGAGCGATAAAATGGCTTTCAATTAATTAGCAGCAAGCAACTCCATAGCATATCAATGTGAGCTAAAAAGAAAAATCGTGTTGTGAAATAAACAAATGATTCAACTTTAACCTGACCCTGCATGTCTGTCACAGATTTGCAGCAGCAGCAGCAGCAGCTGCTACTCTTGGGATGACATCATTTTGGTATCGTATTCTGTTTTAGATACTTTTGTCATTTGTGTGTTAATCGCAGCCAAACAAATGTATTTAAAATGCAATAAATTTACAATTTACACATTGAATTGACCAAAAATGTGCATTTGCATTGATTAGACAACAGAAAAACACACACACACACACAGACACACTTACTAGCCACCCACTTAACAATAATGAAAACAATCCCCGAATGAGTAGTCGAAATTGGAATCACAATCAACGCCTGCGCATGCGCAACAACAACAGCAATAACAACAAAAAATTGCTGTCAAAATATCGCCAGCAACAACAACTACAACAGCAACTAAATTAGTTGTTAGTGTAGATTTGACAAAATGCAAATGACAAGTTGTTGTTGTTGTTGTAGGTGCCACAATTCAGAAATTATTCAATTAGCATGCATTGCGTATTTTCATCTATTTTAAATTGATGACGTCGACACATTGGTTGGCTGCTGCTGCTGCTGCTGCTCCTATTTAGACATGCCTCAAACTAAACCCCCGCAACACACACACACACACACACACTTACACTCTGTGATCGACACGATCTATGGCAAATATCGAGCAAAGTCACAGTTGTCCTTCACAAGCCGTTGACTAAATTGGAATTGATTTGGCAACGATCTTTTTTTTTTTTTTCTTTTTGCGGCAGTTACTACATTGACCATATGGGCGCAGGCAGACGACTTTTCTGTATCCAAGCTCGAATGTTTAATGGCTTTGCAAAAAACACAAAAAAAAATAAAACAAAATCAATTTAAAAGCTAGGGCGCGCCAAAGCAACGAAGCAAACAGATACTTTTTGGCAATTAGCAATAGTCGCTGAAGCACTCAGAGAGAGAGACACACACACACACACACACACTAGCATTAACTGCCACCAGCTGGCAAAGATAATTAATAACGAATATAATTGCTATAAATATTTATTAACTATGCGAATTACACTATATAACTAGCCAATAAAGTTCAACTCTATTGTATCCAACAGATTGATATCTACTACTAAGTTCAGTTTAGCTAATAACTAATTAACAATCTGCTTCATTTAAAGAGAACAAAAATTTCATCTCATAATAGTGATTAAAATGAAATGATTAAATTATACATTAAACTTCTATTTTCTATTCAAATTTCGATACTAAAAAAGTTGTTTGCAGATATTTGTATTTAGATTGATAATTTTCATGTGAATGAGGCTTAAAACTCAAAATAAATTCATCATTCATTCATTAAAATTATGACTTAAAAGTGCTCCATGTGTAAGAAATATGAATCATTTTAATGATTTATTTTCATAAAAATATATTTCTTAAAAAGATTTAAAATCCAAGAGATTGTTGTACCTTATCAAAAAGGCAAATGATTTGATAGTCAATAAAGCAAAGAAATTTATTTGTAAATAAAAGCTAGAGCAGTCATCAATTACAATTCCAAGAAATTGATTTAAAATTTCAAAGGAAACAACTCCTGATAATTAAAAAAGAATATCATACGACAAAGCCAAAAAGAATAGATGTTAAATCATTATCAATATTCTCAAATTTGAGCTATATATTATTAGAATTCTGGGAAAGTTTAATTAACAATTTCTTGCTGAGTCATTTATTTTTTACATTAATTTGCAATTTTTTTTATAGAATATGATTTGGAAATTTACTAACAAAAAGATTTTTAAAATACTTGTTATCAGCAAAATGATGGTCAAGTTAAGCTATTCGTTAAACATTTCAGTTGAATTCAGGGCATAGTATAAAGTCTAGACAATTTTTGTTGGTGATTAAAAGAAAATAATAATATTATTATTAATATCAGTATAGATTTTGATTGAAAAATTTTCAAGAAACTAGCCTTCGGGTTTAAAAAAAAACTTCATACTAATATATGGAATCCTGGATTTTGAACCTGTATTCTCCTTGTTCTCCTTATATGCTTATCTAACGAGGATTGCAACTATTTACATATAGTGATCATCATTAAACAGGATTATGGTGTAGTTGGGCTATCCTTTTGGATAATTATTAAAGGAAACAATCTTTCATTTGTTGCCTAGTATATAAGTTTGTAACAAATATGACATTAATAAAACATTGACATTTTAAAAACACCAACCTGGTCATTTCCGCAAATTTACAACATTTGCATTGAGTTGCCGTTAGTTAGTTAACTTTGTTGAATATATTTTGCACATCAGTTTCGCGGGGGGTTTATTATTATATATATATATATCTTGTGGATCACAAATTTTATGAAATTGTTCCTTTTTTTTTGTTTTGTTTTTCGTAAATTTCACTCACTGTTTTTTTTGCACATTTATTTCTTAGTTCAGGAATTTCAATAATGAAAATGTTTAATGTTCTGCAGCCAACACGCGGTATGTATAATAAAATTTATTTATTTAATAATTGTTGTTTAACAAGAAATAATTTAGAGGGACCGAGAGAGAGAGAGAATTTTTGTATCTATGAGATACATTTGTAACCAGCGTCCGAGTATGCGACAAACCCTTAGCAGGCTGCTTTTTGTGAGAATATCCCCCAAGTAAACACACGCAAAACTAAAGATAAATAAATAAATATAATATACATCAAAAAAAAAAAGAGCAAATGAGGAAAAAAAAAAACCCCGAGCAGACCGACTCGTTATGCTTTTTGTGTTGTGTTGCCAAAATACAAAAATTTCGCTTTTGAGCATGGAAAGGGACGGCAAAGCTTACAGCGCTGCTGGCAGCAACGGAACTGTCTCTTTCTTATGCTGCGGTTGCTGCTGCTGCTGCGACATTTCGAACAGGCAACGATCAAGGGCATTTTGGACACGACAACAACGTTTGACGCTGCCGTTGCCGCCGTTGCCGGTCTGCCTGCCTTTGCCTTTGCCTTGTCTTGCCCTGCCCTGCCTCTCCTTGCCTGCCCTACCCTTGAATCGCTTACACACTGATCATATTGGATGTTGTGTGTTTGTATCTGTATCTGTGTGCCAAGTATCTTAATATCTTTGATGGGGTGACTCTTTCCCATATAGGTATATCTTGTAGATGTATCTGTATATATAGATTTCTGTATCTGTATAGGGTTTTCGCTTTCAAACAAGCAATTTGTTGTTGTTGTTTTGCGAATTTCTTTGCTTATTTGATTCTTCTTTCCTTTTCTTTTTTTTTTGCCTGTTAACCTAGTAGCCGACAGCTTTGCCTTTGCTTTTCATCATATCTTTTATGTATAGATACATACATACATACATACATACATATGTGTGTACATTTGTAAGGTTTTGGTTTTTGGTTCTTGTTGTTGTCTCATTTCGCTTTTGCTTATGCTCATCGGGCACATCATCCCCCAGGTCCCATATCATTTTAATTCTATGGAATTGTCTGAAAAATTAAGCACAAGAACATGAAGCAAAGCAACAAAACCAAAACGAACCGAAACCAAACCGAAATCCAAGCAAAATCAGCAGCCTTTTTGGAAAATAAAAATAATGTGCTCCTCACATGTTAGCCATTCAATAATAATATCAAAACGAATCATAATGATAAAGATCGTGATCATCAGCTGTTTTTTTTTTTCTTGCTTTCTTTTTTTCTGTTGTTGTTGTTGTTGCTTCTTCCTTTTTGGTCGTTGCCTGTTTTGGTTTCTTTATTTTTTAAGTTGTTTGTACACCTTTTTTTCATTGGAATTCAAATTTCAGGTTTTACAAAGAATATTTAGAATTTGCATATTCCATTCATATTGCATTACATTTAAAGGAACTTTTAGGTCTGTTATTGGCTAACAATCGGTCTGTATGCAAATAAAAGTTTACTAGGAACACAATCTAAATAGGTGGAATGGGGTTTGGAAGAGGGGGGAGGGGAGTCCTCCCACTTTTCGATTACGCAATTCAAAGAATAACTGAAATTATGAATTTGTATTACACTTGACTTTGAGTCGCTGTTCTTATCAGAAGTTAAACCACATACTCTTTTGACGTTGTTTTGTTTAGATTCTAAGGCAAAGTTCAAGAAGCGCGGCACATTTTGTTGCACCAACGATAAGGATAAGATTTGTTTTACACAATTTGTTTATTTGATTCCTTATTGATCGAGAGAATCTTGAATTGTTTGCCACGGTTCATTCACAATTGTTTCGTTTTTGTTTTTCTTGTTTCCTTTGTTGTGCTTTTTGGTTTGCTTTTTTTTTTTTTTGTGTTTGTATTGTTTTTTGTGTTTTTTTTTTTTGTTATTTGCAATAGAAACGCGTGCCACAACGTTGCGGTTGCAGTTGTTTTTAGCGAGTGTTCGTTGCAAATGCTGCAAATAATGCTAAAAGTCTAAAAAGAACACGTCCAGCAACAACTTCGGTTGGCGTCGCAGCAGCAGCAGCAGCACCACAGCAACAGCACCACTAGCACCACTAGCAATTGCAGGCCGAGGAGAGCCAGGCAACATCGCATGTGGCAAATGCTGGATCTGTAGCTATTGCTGGAGTTGCAATTACTCTCTCTCCCTCTCTATCTCGCTCTCACTCTCTCTCTGTCTCTCTGTCTCTGTCTCTGGCTGGTCTTACTACTCTCTGCATTAGAATAGGCTTAGACTTAGATGGGCAACGATCGCGAAACATTCTCGACTTTGCTCGTGTCTTAGATTCAAACTTGGGCTCTTGCCTATGCCGGTTTGCCTATGCCAGCTGTGTCAGTGTCTGTGTGTGTGTGTGTCTCTCTATGTGTGTGTGTGTGTGTGTAAAGATGCTCTGTTCTTGCGGCACATGTGCGCACCACTTAAGTGGCTTTAGAAGTGCTGTTGCTGCTACCGACTATACACACACACACACACACATTTTCTTCGGAGATATCAGCAAACAACTTTGTTTGAATGGCAAGGGGAGGGCAGGTATCGGTGGTTGCTTACAAACGGCATCAAATGCGTAAATTTTTCGCAAAAAAAGCTTACACAAAAGATGGCAAACCAAAACGACTATCACAGCTTGAATTCAGGAACGGATTGCTTTCAGAAGAAGGCCTTTGAAAGGGGACAAAATATCTAGATTTCAATCAAGAAGAATAGTTGAAGACGAATTGAAGAAGAATAGTTAGTTCTCAAAATCCTTAAATTTCTTAACAAATATTCTATGTAGTTCCATTTCCCCATGTAATAAATATTTTTTCAGTGAATAATTCTCTAAAGTGAATAAATGTTTTAATAGTTGTTTCATATTATATAATATGTTGACTCTCCCTTACAGCTATGAATTTCACTGTGAAATCAAGTATATAAGTGAGTCTGTCTCGCTCTCACTTCTGCGCCAATTGCTCCATTTCTTTTATAGTCTCACGGATGGACCTACAGACAGACGGGCGGATATGGCTAGATTCACTGAGCTGTTAATCCTGATCAAAAAAAATTCCTTGATGCTTCTAACATTTTGGCGTTTTTAATATACCCTTTCACTCTATATTATGCTTGGTATAAAAATTGTTTCCCTTACGTTTATTTTACAGCAATTTATGTTGACTTTTCGAGAAATTTAACCTTTGCTGTATCTAATCATAAAATAAGCTTATTGTCTTATTAGAATAGATTCCAAATTACAAATTGCAAAACAATTTTTAACAATTTTTTTTAACCATTTTTCGGTTATCATCAACAGGAAATCCCAAGGAGTCGAAGGATTTGTAGATTAGGCAAAATAAGAGCATCATTACTAGTAATTGGGACAAATTTCTTCATCTCAAAGTGTGTGCACTTTGTGGTAGTAATAATATGTATTCGATTGGGGTTTTTTTGTATTTTTAGTAAACTATTTTTATGTGTTTAGATATTAATTAAAAATAAATCACTCGGCATCATTAAGTGTCTTTCAGGCCATGAATCAAATGTTATTTCCTTTTTTCTTTTACAAATAATAGAAAATGAAATATTATTTTCTTGTTTTCATACGCCCCATGGAACATGTGGAAGCATTCATCTTAGATCTCATAGAACATTAATCTGATCTAATCAGGCATTCTATTTATGAAACAAATATACAAATTTTGATAGCCCAATTGACCTAAATAATAGAGACCGCTCCTGGCTAACTGTCGCTCAACAATTTTTTGCACACAAAATACATATATAATCTTTTTTTTTTTTGCGCGCGCTTACTCTTTTGCCTCTTCAGCACACACACACACACTCCTTTGCTCATGTAAAACAATTTGAACGCCCAAAGATACACAGCTGTATCTCATAGATACACTGACAGACACACACACACACACACATACAGGCATGTTGTGCTGCTGCCGGCGATCGTGTACGCACTCAGTCCCCCGAAACCAAAATCCGAATGCCAAAGCAACGAGCGTTAAATTTGCGCTAATTATTTGCAAGCTCTTTGTGTTTTGCTGGGAGATGCTTCCCTCTCTCTCTATTTCTCTCTTTTACTAGCGCAGCGCTCTTTTTCTATGGTCTTTCTCTTGCCTTGATTCTCTCCCTCTCCACCTCTCTCTCTCTCTCTCTTAGTAAATGAATTAAGAGCAAGCACAAGTACAATAGATTGTAATTGAAAAAAATTAAAGGTTCGCATTTAACCTTTAACATTGGCCAGTCACTCGGACACGGGGACTGAGAGTGAGACTCAGACTCTCAGACTCTTCACCCACTCACCTACTCAGCGATTCGTTGTGCATAAGCAAACAGTGGTTCCAGTTTGGATGCGGGACCCGGACCGGGATCGGAATTGGGATGGCGAACGGGTATGGGCGGTGTGGAGCGGGTGCCATCGGTAATTGGCAAGGTCGTTTCACCGTTTTGTCGTAATCATTGGCAAACGTTTTCGACTTGGCTCTCGCCTTACCGTTTGCTTTGCTTCTCTTTTTGGCCAACAATGAACAAACGACAAAGCAAACTTTGCCTGTTTGCATTTGTTTTTTGGTTTCCGCTTTTGCCTTGTTCGTTTCTTCGTTTGTGGCATTACATGTTAGTTAGTTAAAAGCAGAAACAAAATCACATAAAAACTATAAGGAAAAAAATTTTAAAAAAAATTACCGAAATAAAATGTTTGCCGAAAACCTGACATTGAACAGAGCCATGTGAGGGTCAGGGAGTTACAAGAAAGTTGCGAGGTTTTTGAATTTTCGTTTTTAAATCATCGAATCACGATCTATTATAAACTTTATTTCGGTTCGTTCAACTCAGATTGTTATAATATTTTTGGCAAACAAAATGAAATAGTTTGCATTTAATTTCTTCTAATTTTATTAAATGGAAAGTTTATATTTGAGTTTTTAGCTATTTTTGAATGTATATGGGAAAGGTATTTCTTTTTATATAAAATAGTATCTATATTTGATTCGCCTTAAGTGTAAAAAATAATTTTAAAATAATTAAAGTTGCTGTCAATATCTATTGTCAAGTCAAATTTTATGAAAATTGGTTAAAAAATACTCATAGTTTTACGTATAAAGATAAGTAAATGAACAGAAGTTACTTCTAGACGCCTTAAAGTGCTTATAAGAGTGAGCGAGACAGCCTTTTCTACATTTTACGGCATGTGTAAATAGTTTTATATGTAGGTAAATTTGGTCTTAAGTATTGCCACAAATTTATTTATAATGAATGGTATAAGAATTAAATTAAAGAAGTTTATGAAATATAATTTAATTTTGTGTTATTTTGTATTATTGATAGTACTGATGAGTCTACCTTGAACTCTATTGTTGATTAAAAAATAATTATTTCCATGTAAATGACTATTTCAAATGCCTTAAATTTCATTTTTAGGTATGACTATTGCAATAGATGATTTAAGTTTTAAATTATGACTCAAAAAAGGGTCGAAACTAATTAAGATCATATAGAACTCATTACAAGAAGTTATTGCTAGGGTACCATTTTCTTTCGATAAATAGGTCAATTGTCATCAGAGTTTCAGCTCAAAAATGAATATTTCAATTAGAAACATAATAGAAAATAAAAACTAGATTCATTTTTGCATAGCCATTTTATGTTGGGGAATGTTGAATGGGAATTTCTTTTATACTCGATATATTCGTTTTGAGACAAAACGTTTACTTGTTTTAATAATGACATATAAAAGCGACTAAAGGTTTGCGTATATTGAACAGATTCATATTTCTCTGATCTGAAGTACATGCTCTTGAGTTAACATTTCAATTTCATAAAGTTGCTTCATCAATTTCACTGTCACATCACATCAAAACTAAAATAATAAAATACCCATAGTGGGCACCTGACCTGTCCATTGACTGAAAAAAAAATACACGCCGTATCTTATCTAAGGTATCAATCATTCACACTGTGTGTAAGTACTAGTCAGTTCGTTTAGCTATAGACGCCAAAACGAAAGTGAGTTTATATTTTTTCTGGCTGCTTTGTTGTTGTTGTTTACAGACATGTATGTTTGTATGTATATGTATTGCAATTGCACACACAAATACACACTGTTTGCATGAAGGAAAACAATTTGCGGATTGTTGTTTTGTTTTTTTTTTTTTTGGCCATAAAAAAATGTAATCGGTTTATAAGCCACTGCTAAACTGCATGTGTTAGCGACACACACACACACACACACACACACACATCGACAAGTTGCTAGTTGGCAGTTGGTAATTGCCAGTTGAGGTGTGAGGGTGATCAAGTACAAGTATATTACACATAGCACACATTGCGTATGCGTAATCAACATTCTACTTATACAATTTTATCTAGCAAAATGTTAAAGTTTACCCACATGTGTTTTATTTAATTCATGAACTATATATGCTTTACAAATAAACCCAGATAATTGCCCTGAATTTTGTAGTTTTTTTTTTTTTTTTTTTGGCAAGCCCCAAATAGTACCAAAAAAACAAAAAAAAAGGGGAAAGAATTTATGTTAGAAAAAAAGCAAATAAGTGTTATAGTTAGATATATATGTGTATGTAGATATGGGCAAAACGGAAAACTAGGGCGCCATACGTGTGGGCAAAATACTTTGGCCCCCTTTTTTTTTCAATCGAATCAATATTTAACTCATCCATGGCACAAAATTGTAGTTTCAACATTCTTTTCTCTTATAATATTTTCAAACCATTTAAAAGCCTTTCCCTAGATGATGAGCACTTGCCTACGCCCATGGAGTCCATATGCCCACCTTATCCGATCGAGAACAATATGGCTTTAATCGCCGCATTTTGATTATAATGAAAATATTACACGCTGCCTGCCTTTTGGGGGGGCATTGGGGTTTCTGTGGTTACAAAACGCTTTTTGTTTACCTATTTTCTGTATTTAGCCCGCATCAATGTAATTCGGTGAAAATTTAATAATTCTTGCGGGTTATTGAACTGATCATTATAAGAACAAGTGTCTATCTAAAGAGATAACTATCTTTAGACACTTGCTATTGGGCCAAGACATTTGCTGGGAGGGCTTGATGGCGCTCAATTATGTCACCCTCAAGTATTTTGAGGTGCCCATAAATTACTTTAAATGAATTTAATTGCCTTTGCCCATAAATCTAAAGCGCTTCAGTTGAGTTTACGCTGAAAACGAAGCGCTTGGGTTTGGCGCCGCGCAATTTATTAAAAGTACCAAGCGAGAATTGCCAAAAAAAAAAAATAAAAAAAATAAAAAAGAAAGAAACACACACACACACACACACGCATGGTAAGAACAAAACCTCAAACAAAAAAAAATTAAAACCAAAATCCAAAGGCATAAAACCTAAAAACAAAATAACGAAAATAATATACTCTAGAAATGTTTGAAATTCAAATGAAATTTAAAAAGCTGCAAATTAAAAGTCCAATTAAATCAGGTAACTGAAGCAACAGTTTGTATTTGCCTAGTTTTTAGTTATTGTACTAAACCAACAGCTTCTACTTCTTATGAACTGTGGCTAAAATATGTTTTGAGAATAATAATCCACATAATTATAATTCTATTGAAAATAAACATTTAGAGTTCCCAAGTAATTTCCATTAAGCTTTCACTTTATTTTTATCAAAGTTAATAATTACTAGTTTAAAAGTTTAATACATTTTTTTTTTAGTTACAAATTGCAGTGGCAAAACTTGTCAATTGTTTAAGTCAAAGTTTATAGCAAAGTTGTTATATAAATTTTTATTTTGTTAGAGCATTAAGAGCTCTCAGATGATGGCAACGCAATGCAACGACGACTACACAACAGACACACACACACATACACACACACATGCATGTACATATATACACAAAATTCGCACATTTGCCCTTGAAAATAAATTATAGTTTGCAAAAAAAAAAAAAAAACAAATATGCGTTTTTTTTGTATCTTTTTTTTAAGCTTTTACTATACACTTTAATAAAAGGGTATATTGAATTTGTTTTAAATTTAAACCATAAGAAAGAGAGAGAGAGAGAGAGAGAGAGAGAGAGAGAGAGAGAGAGAGATTTTTTTTAACATATTATCTAATCAAAGTATATAGAAAGAAAATACAAGAAGATACATATAGATATAAATGGATTTTGTTTCTTGTAAACAACCAAATCGATAAATCTACATATATAGTTAGTTTTAGGTTCCTATAAACCCCATTTCGCTAAGGATTGACCTGCAGAATCGATCAATCGATATATATAGATTTAGTTAGGTTCTTATAATTTGTATTTTGCTAAGGTTTCAGCAACTAAACTCTAAGTTCTTCTTTATCAAGGTTTTGTTTTTTATTTTCTTAAAGATAAGTGTATAGACAAACAAACCATCTCACTTTTTGTGCTTTTTAGCATTTTGTTTAAAAATTTTGATTCACACAAACGCAGGAAGACAAGTCCAAGTCACAGTCAGAGTCAGTCGCCAGCAACAAGAAATAAAATAAATGTTTAAGTTTTGCATTGCGAATGCTTTGCATGTAATTTGAAACAAAAACCCAGAAAACAAAAACAAGAAAATAAAAAATAAACTGGTCTAGTGGGTCCCCAACCGAATTTGTCTCTCAGAGACCTTCGTTAACTTTGCCAAAATTATGCGCGCTGCCCTCGGCCGTTACCCATCACCACCCCTGGCCCAGTCAGGTCGTCGTAATTTATAGCGAAATATCGTCTCCCAGCAGCAGCAACAACAATTTGGCAAATACGGAAGTTTGCGTTGCGCTTTTGATTTTATTTCTATATCTGTATATTAAATACCCTGCCAAAATGAGATCAGAAATATATATATGCCGGAACATAATAAAATATATGAATTTAGTTTGTCTATATTAAAGAGATCATAGAATATGGAAATTATGATAATTATGTGGGATCTTTTATCTGTCAATTGAATGGTATAGAAAATTCGTTTCGATCAATATATTTACTCTTGTCTTTATTTGAAATGTAATAAATTTGCTAAGCTGCTCTGATGCAGCCATCGATTTGTATTTCTATTATTGTTGTTTTTAATTATTGCCATTTTATACATAATCTTAACTTAGTTTTCTGATATGGCTTGGACTACAACTACAACCAAATAGCGTTTGCTTTAATGAATTCGATTCGCTCTGCGCTGCATGAGAACAACCTTCGCCAAATGTTGTTCGATGTTGGTTGTTGTTGTTGTTGTCATGCTTAGGGGCCGACCTTTGCTATTTCGGAAAGCGTTTAGATTTTTGCATATTCGTTTTCTTTATTTTGGCCAACTCAAACATGTTTTTTTCTTTTCAATGCTTACATAAGAGCCATAAAGCGGATACATCGTTTGTTATCTTGGTTTTTTTTTTTTTTTTTTCATTTAGTTAATAGCTATTATTGTGAATTTCTTTTTAATGATTTCAATTTTACATAAATAATACGAATAAAAAAAAAAGAGCTGAAATTGTACAGCATAGCAAGAATTTCAAGTTTCTTATTTAAGATTTTACTCCCTCTTCTTTACTTTGATTTTTGAGCAATTTGAAACAGTTGCTCAATAAAATTTCAGGTTTTTAGCAGAGGAAATAAGAAAATAAAGTAACTTGAAGTAGTTAGTATAAAGGCCCTTAGAAAATGAAGCCCTTTTAAAGATTAAGTTTTGTATTAATGTTAGATATCTTAAAGGACTCTTAGCTTTTAGTTAAACCCAGGTGATGACTACTTAAAGATTATAGTTGAGATTATAGTCGTTAAACTTTAGTCAATAATTGATTGCTCTTTTTTTTTAAATTAATTGCCAACAAAAAGCAATTAAAATGTAAATTTTTTTAAAATTAAATTTTGCTATTTTTTTTTTTTGCTTAATTTTTGAGGTAGTTTTTTTTTTTTAAGCCTGCATTTCCTCACACTTTTGCACCAATTAGTGGGCAAGTTTCTGGTTGATTTAATGCCCATGACTTGAGGGCAAAATGCGATTTGGTTTTGTGATGCCATTCACCTCTTGCGTAATGAACACCAACAGCGCCACCAACGGAGAGGTGGATGGATGGTGGAGTTTCGACCAGGAAGAGGGAGTAAAAGGGAGGTGGCTAGTTGGAGCCTGGCGCGCAGCTGCGTTGTAAAAATTAGAATTTCACCCAGGCCGACAAAGATGGCCAAGCAGCTGATAAAGAAAAACGAAAAAAAAAGAGTAGAATAGAGTGGAAAAGACAAAGCCAAAGCCAAAGCCATGGCCAACAACAGTATAAACTGCGCTACAAAATAATTGCAAAATAAAATGCAGTCAGCTTTAGTGTTGCACCTGAATCCCCAAGACGTGGACAAGTCGCTTCCCTGGCCAGCACCTGTGCGCCCGGGCATTTAATTCCATACGAAAACAAACAGCCCCGGCCTAAAGTGAGCAAAGTGTTGTCTATGCTGTGTGTGAGGCCAACATCAGCATCAGCAGAATGCAGCAGCAATTGCATGATAGGTCCTCAGTTAAAGTCTCAGCTACGGCTATGGCCTAAGCAATGCGGCTGCAAAGTAACAGCATCGAAGAGCCGTTATCAATATCTGGTTTGTCCACTCAGCGGGCGCTGGGCACACACAGACATACACACACACACACACACACAGCCAGAGAGAAGAGAGCGCCAAGAGCAGGACAAGATTGGGCCAATGTACCTGAGAAACAGCCACTTTGGCCAAAGGAATGCGTTCAGCAGAGGAAATGGCAGCGAAACGAAGAAGCAGCAAGCGGATTGCTTTCTTGGCCTAACTGCAAATGCTGCCATTTTATATAGTACAATAAACATTAGGTGTTGCCTTTGCCTGCTCGCATGGGTGTATCTATATACGAGTGTGTGTGTGTGTGTGTGTGTGGTTGTGTGCTTGTTGTTCTTGTTCTTGTCGATGTTGTTGCCCATGTTGGAGTGTTATCCCGTGCCAGCGCTTAGTTAGCCAGCTTTTCCTACGCCCAGCACCTTTTTTTTTTTTGTAAGCTATGCTGGGCTAAGCAACGGTTCTTCGTCTCCTCTTCTCTATTTCTATCTTCTTCTCCTTTTTTGCTATTAAAATTACCATCAAGATTTACATTTCAGTAGACAACAGGTTCGAGAGCTGGGCTCCTTTTAGGCAAATGTGGGCAGAACGACCCCCACCGCCAGCATCATCATCATCATGGTCATCATCGTCATTGTCTCCCTTCCACCTCCATCGGCATCCATGACTATGACTACTCCTAAATGCCTTTTCAAGCATATCTCTGCCCACTCGCTAAATGCAGCGCTCAAGTCAAGTGGAAAATTGTTGCTATTTGTGGTTGTGCTCTCATTTTGCATTTAATGTCCATATTTAGCCCGAGATGCCCAAGCAAATACAACAAAAAGGATGAAAACAATCACAACAACGCTAAAAACCCACAAAAAAAAAAAAAAAAAAACAAAATAAAGGCCAACAAATAAGGTCTTTCGTAGAACAATCAACGGATAAGACAACAATGAAAACCATTTCCAAAGGAGACTCGTCTACATAACTATTTTATATGTCAAGGGGTTTGCCAAAAATATCACCATGATCTTGATTTAAAAATTTCTTAACATTTTCTAAAGTATATATTAAGTATTTAGGGTAGGCTATTTAAGAAGAAGTTAAATAGGATGCTGATAAGAAGTTTACTGAAAGGTTGTTTGAATTTGAAAATTAAATAGTTAATGCCATGACAAAGATTAATTTGTTGTGATTTTTTTAACATTTTTGGTCAGAAAAGTAGGGCTCAAATCCTTGAGCACTTCCCTTGTAACCTTGTCAGTTTCTTACCCTTTAAGGAACAAATTAGAATACCTAGATCATTAAATAACTATTAATATGCCATAAAATATTTGTCATTTTATTTTGGTCATGAAAGTATAAAAAATTGTTGTTGATTCTATTTTAATGTAAAACCAAAATTTTTAAAAATATTTTTAAATTGAATAACCTGTAGATAGTTGCTCATTTAGAACTTTCGATTAAAATATTACTTATCGCCGATTATTAACTTCTTATTAAAAGCTCTTAAGTCCTTTCAAGTTTTGAGGTTTTTTATGAAATTTGTTATACTTATTTTGACAATATTAAAATGGCAATAATTCTGCTTAGATATACCTATTAATAAACACTTTATAATATACAAATTTATATTCTGAAAAATCTTGAATAGTTCCCTATCTAAAGATTTTAAATCTCAATTTGATAATAGTTTTCTTTGTTTTTGGCCAAATCTTTGTAGATTTAATATTAACCGATCCAAATGTAAAATGTAAATGGGTCGACCAGTACCGTTACGGCAAATTTGTTGCTTTGATCGGCAATCAGAAAATTACTGGGCACACAGTAGTCTTAGCCAAGAGGCCATATATACATACATACATACATACATAAGTACTTGACCATCTTGTTGACCACTTTGGCCATGTGCAAACTTCAATCGCAGCATGCCAAAGTAATAAATTTAAGTTTCATTTAACATTTTACAAGCTTTCAAAAGGCATAAACGGAAATTTAAAGCAGGTACAGTCGGCCAGCAAATAAAAATAGCAAAAATCAAACCGTTGGCCCAACTAGGAAGCAAATAAGAAGAGTCTCAACCAACTTACATACGTACACACACACACACACACATACATATGTATGTATGTAGCCTTACGCATTAGGACATGCGTTGTTGGCCCAGTCACAAATAGAAAGAAAAACAGGGAGAGGGCGTTGTGGGTAGCTGGGAGAGGCTAAGGAGCGGGGCTGGGGCAGTTAACAGCACTCTGATGCATAAAACAATTTAAATATTGCCGCTGCACTTGCAACAACAACAAGAACAACAGCAACATTAGTCGGCGGTCCGGGTAAACTTGTTTTTGGGTAAAAGAAAAACAACTTGGCGGATGCATCTGCAATCTGAATCGCCTGACGCCGCTAATCTTCATCATCGTGGCGGCCAGCTCATAATGATGTTCGTCAACGGTGTCAGCTATGGGCAACTTAACTGCAATCGGTATATCGGTATAGGGATCGGAATCGGGTACGGGTACGGGTACGGGCACGGTCTCGGGAACAGGAACGGGGTGGCGATCAACACGCATGGGTCTGGGCATTAGCCAATGTCTGTTTGTCCAACCGGCCAGTGTTCCATGTTCATTTAAATCTACAACTTTTGGAGGGACAACTTGACTGGCTGCGTCGCCGTCGTCGTCGTCGTCGTCTGCACTGGGAATGGGACTATGACTGCAGCTTGATCTTGGTCTTTTGGTTTGGCTTCACTTGGCTTGGACTCTGTGGCCTGCCATGTGAGAAAATTGCTCACATGAGCGAGATGCTGCGAAACCTTTGGGCCTGGTCCGGTTCACTGCGCGATTGCTTCGTATAAAACTGCAAATTCCTAAACAACAACAACAACAACAACAACAACAACAAATGTTTGCCCATCCAACTAGGCGCACAATGCAGAGAGACAGAGACGTGCGAGTGAATGGACCTGGGGACCTCAAGCTACATAGACAAGTGAAGCCAATGCGCTTATCTCGAATTCATTATTGAAATACTCTTTTTCCTAGGGCCACTTTCAAAGTGGAATGAGTGAGAGATATTGCTGCTGTTGCTGTTGCTGTTGCCTGGCCACATAACGGTAAATTGGCAAGGGATCAGGCAACATCTTAATGAAAATTGAATTTTATGTTTATTACGCAGACAGGCAAAAACAAAAAAAAAAAAAAAAAACTCTTAGCCCTGAACAGGCCAAACCTAGGCAAAAATCTAGCCTTAACTAAATTCAAAAGATCTTTGACTCTATGTGCAAAATGTGGCTTCCTCTCCTGCTTCTCTTGTTGGCCATTCTGATCAAATGTGTTACCTATAGAAAAGGCCAGTTGCCACAAAAAGCTATATAAGAGCTTCAAAATTTGTGTTCTTCTAGCTGATCTAAGTGGGCCGAGAGATTTGTTTTCAATATACATATATTTTATATAGAAGTTTATTTTCATTATAGAAGTTTTAAGTGCAGAACAAGTCACACACACACACACAAATATTTCCTTTTTATTTTTTAAATAATAACGCGGTTTTCATACTGTCTGTCTAAATTTCGATAATTTGATTGGATTTTGCAAAGAAAACATGGATCAAATAATTTTTCCAGACGCTGATTCTCATTGGTCATTAAAATTTGAGAATATAATGAAGCAATTTCCAAATACAACAGCTGGCATAATAAAATACAAGCTTATACGATTCTTCTATCCACCATTTTTAATTGCCAGAATTCAAGAAAAATATATTGTACCTTCTCCGGAATTGAATTTGTGGTATGTCCTTATCGCTTTATTGATTGTGTTGCCCATATTGTTCTATATGGTATATAAAGAGATTGTTGCTATTATATTCTGTAGCAGGGTATGTTATGAAAATTTGTAGGTATATAAATATATTAAATAATTTATTCATAGAGTGTCATCCTAAGTCCTGACGAAGTGGACTTAGTTAATGTTATAAGGGCAACTATTCAATCAGATGCATTTGCCCAAAGAGAAATCATTCAAACTCTTGATGCAAATATATTGATTGATGAAGGAGAACTAAATCGATTGGAAGAAGGAATACAGAATATATCAAATGCTCATAAGCAGATATATAATGAAATAATTGGCGATGCAAGAAATCTTCGTGATATTAATCATGGGGATAAATTATTGAATTAAACTTTATAAAAATCGCCTATTTGCAGCAGATTTAATTAATTTTTTTTCTTCATATTTTTCCAAATTTAAATTGAGTTATACATGTTATTTCAAATTTGACAAAATTTCATATTTTTAATTGTAACGCAAACTTGTTAAATTCGTGGAGAACGCCAAGTGAATGTATACCTAAGCGATTCGATTAGCCGCCATTGCATACCAAGCTGATCAAGGGACAGGCAACATTTGGAATCCAAGGCACCACCACCATCACCACGATCTTGAGCACCACCAACAGCTTTGGCCAAGTCACAGTAAGCGTTCGAATGCTTGCCGCTGTCTTCTTTTCACTTATTTTTCTAACCACTTTTTATTTGTCTCTGTCTCGCTTGCGTATACAGATTGCCGAACACATATGCAACTAGGAAGCAAAATGATCTAGCCTGCCAGCAACAACAACAACAACAACAAGAAGAACAAGAACAAGCGCTCAAAGACCTTGGTATGGGGGCCCATTGCAATCGGCTGAACGGGGCAATGGCAATGGCAACGGCAACCTGCCACACGTTGCGGCCTACGTAAGTGGCAAGATCGCACACACAGTCAAAGTAAAGTCCGGAATTGCGCTAAGGATGCCAAGCGAAAGGTGGGCAGGTTGGTAGGTCCATGTGGGATGCCTGTTCTGCTGCTGTTGCTTTTGCTGCCATGCCCCCAAGTTGTTGCATTGATTTAGCAAACATGCATTTTTATAGCCTTACAACGCGACCAGGTAACAGCAGCAGCAGCAACAACAACAACAACAACCACAATAGTAACAACAGCAACAAGTTTCTCTATTATTTATTTCAAGCTGGCGGCGGGGCTGATGTCTACACTGGCCAAAATGGGAGTACCTTTCAAATGAATGAATATCAAATGTGGTTCACAAATAAATGTCAATAACTTTCCTGTAACCTAAGCAAAAAAAAAACACTTTAGTTTCCCCTATTTTAATGGGAGTTGATGGTTCTTTTTCTTCAAGTGTATAGATTGCATTGCTCTTCAGGGTTCTTCCTCTCTTTGACCATCAGACGTTCCTTTGATTATTTTGATAGCGCGCAACTGCAGCTTCCATTTGCAACTTCAAGTTGCAAGTACTTACATATACCACTGCCGCTCCCCGCTTATCCCTCAGAGAGGATTAAAGTGTTATTAATGTTTATTATGCCTGAATGAGTTTTAATGTTCGTTGAGGTTATCATTAAAATGTTGTTAAAATTTGAATACCATGTGAGAACAAACAGAGCCGTCGCCAGATCAACAATGTCAATGGCAGAAGGAACCCAAAAAAAACAAAAAAAAAAGGAAAAGAAACCCCGCCCCTCGACGCCTTGGATATGATAGTCTAGAGTTAGTTTTAGTCTTAGCGGCAGGAAGAGCATTTACTTTATTTTGATTGAAGCTGCCATGGAATTTCTTTTGTGTTGTGTTCGAAAGAGATTTTTTAATGATCGGTGACAGGATTATTAAAGTCATTAAGCGTCCACTTGCAGTTGTTGTCCAAGTCCACTCAGTGGAATGGAGTCGTGTTGTTGCTGTTGCTGTTGTTGCTGTTGTTGTTGTGGAGGCAGCAGCTAATAATGTTAACTGTAACTGGCAATGGCAGTCGTAAAAGTTGCAACACGGTTGCATCGCACGCCCGCTTCTATGTGTTGTATGCTGATGCTGATGCCGCTCTGTAAAAGATTTCTATATACCAAAATGCACAGTTTATGCTCTGATCATAAAGGCGCCGATATTTCTGGTTTCGTGTGAATTTTTGATTCGGTTATGGGGCTGCTTTTAATTAGGGTCATAAGCGGTAAACTGCCCGATGAGTTGAAATTATAGGCCAACCAAAGAAAAATATGTATATGATATAAAGAGAATGGATATGGGAGCCTTTATTAAAAATTTCATAAAATAGATAGATATTGCAATTGCTTTTAATATACAACATTCCCAGCAGGTGTCCAATTTCCGACAATATAAATTCAATTTTTCTTCTTTTTTTGTTGTGCTTAAAGCAAAATGCGCAGAAAATTGTGAAAGCCAATTTCACCAAGCTTAAATTTATATTGTGGCATTACTTAAAACGAAGAAAAATAATTATTTAATATATCTTAGAACTAATGCTTTGAAATGTAAAACTTATGAAAATTCTATTATCAATTTTCAGTGCGGGATTTTAAAATAAAAGCCTACATTAAAGGACTAAAGGATCTGTTAAATACCCACTAATACATTTAGGTTAATTTTAATTGAATGTTAATAAAGAATGTCTTTTTTGTTGCCAAAATTTCATCTACTTTTATTACTTTAAGAAGATTAGTATTTTAAAACGATTGAAAGATATATATAAAATTTCTGATATACAATTCTATTACAATTTATTTTCTTAATTTTATTTTGAATGTCTTTGAATGAGAAGTTACCCCAAATGGGAACGATCAAAGATTTGAGATAATTGATCGAATTAATAACCTAAACGACTGTATATATTTTTTTAACTTTAACACTTATTCAACAAATTAGAGATAAAATGAAAGTTTTGCTATAGAATTCATCTATTTTTGATACAGTGTAAAACTTAAAAAATAAAAAATATAGAGACTTGTTATTCGAACGATTACTCCAAAACTTTTTTCGTTCCCAAATTAAGTAACTTTTCATTTCAACTAAAATAAAACTAACAATAAGAAGATAAATTGTACTATACATATTTTAACGAAATCGCCTAATACAATCCCAAATTATTAGTTGAATAATACAACTTTTTATCTATATAAAAAAAATGAGAACAGATATATGGAAATAAATTTTGAAATAGTTTACCCAAGCTTGGGTAAGGAAAGAAACATAATTAATTTTATTTGGTTATATTAATTTTTTGAATTTTTTTCATTATATTAACTCATTTATATGTTAGATTTCTTCAACTTTGTTGGCTCTTATTTCAATTCGAGATGCTTAGCTTTGGTCCTTGACCTTGTTGAAAGTCCGCTCCTGACTTAATCGCTTATTATGTGACTGTCAATTTGTTTGCTGACTAAAAGGCAATAAAAAGTCGCCCTTCGCAAAGAATTTAGCTTTGTAGGACATCACAGTTTACAGAATTACTGGCCAGTTAGGTGTCCCAGAAGCTATTTATGCGCTTTTATGTTCTTCTTATTGTCCGTTGCTACGGCTTGAAGTATTTCTTCATTGTCTTATATATACATATATATATATATATATTATAACGCTTTTCATGTCAAGCGGCATTAATGTCGGCACGTTTATCAAATTGCAGCTTACTGGAGCCAGAGTTAGAGCCAAAACAGAATTGCCAGCCAGGCCAACTGATTACTGTGAAGTCGTCAGATGACAGGCAAACACGTACACTTCAAATTATTGACAACCAGCAAATGTCTTTTTGGTGCAAAACTTGAGAAATTGCCTGAGAATTTCAATGCAACGCGTAAACAATGCCAAAGACTTTCGATGGAAAAGTTAAAGGTAAAATGTGAAGGGCTGCTGCCTGTGCGAGTCATGTAATGAAAAGCTGACATGACACGCACCAGCCACGCCCACACTCACACCAACGCCCACATGCACACTGACAGGAGAAAACGCTTGTGCGTAGCGCAAACTCACTGGCAATTTCTTGGTCAAGGTCGGTAGAGAATTGTCGGCAAGATAGTTCCATTAGATGGATGGGTGGGTGGATGGTTGGGTGGTTTGCTTTGGTTAAGTTCTCAAAGCGAAATCAGCCAAGAGTAAAAGAGCCAAGAGCTAGCATTACAAAACACGCGCCAAGTTGAGCGGGTGTACGGAGCTCAACGAGTTTTCGCAGCAATATTGGAAAATGCTTTAATACATATACATACATACATATATATAGAGGGGAACAGCAATCGATTGAGATTGCAGACAGGGAAGAAGGTGTACTCAATTGATATGCGCTTGAGAGAATGCTGCAAAAAGTTACCAGACAAAGGCGGCCACCAATGAGGCGGAGCAAGTGGGTGAGCAAGACGATGATGAGGATGATGCTGATGATGATGATGATAGTGGCAAGTGAATACTTATTGCAGGTAAGGCTGCAAAACAATCTGCAGTCGGTACAATTAGCAAAAACTGCAAAAAGCTACAAACAACATTTGTAGCTGCCATTTTAATTGCCAGGCGTTGAGGCACCAGCAGCTGGGCGACAGCATTTAAGCATTTTTTTTTTTTTTCGACCGTTAGACGATTGCTGCTTAGACGGGATTGGTTAGCCGTCTCATTTTACAATAATCAGTGACAGCGACAACAACAACAACAACAACAAAATGGAGCACAAACGTGGCTAATTGCAAAATGGTTGCAATTTAAATTGTTGCAAACAAACAGTAAACAACAGTCAGTGTGAGCCACAGAAGAAAACTGGTCATAAAAATGCTGTTAAGGCCTAAAAGCAATTGCTATACACCATACCACCATCGCATGCAATTAACTAGAACTAGTTGAACCTAAATCTCTATTATATCTATTGAAAAGCCATCTTCTGGCCGGTTCGTCTATATCTCTAGTCGTATAAAAAAGAGTTGAAGGTCCTCTGTGGCAGTGCATCGTAAAAATTTGTGCATTAATAAACATTATGCAACATACGTACGACAGGAAATTATGGGAATGCGGCAAACTGTTCTGTCTTACACTGGCCAAAACCAAATTTTGGCCATAACATTGCATGAAATGGGGAATTCTTAGAGGCATAGGAAATTTTCTTACAGTGCCCTGCTTAAATCTGTTGACAAAGCATTCCAAGTACGTTGGATACCTGACCCCCCTGTGGTGTGTGATTTTTATGTAATAAGCAGACCCCAATGATGATGAGGCTTGGCCAGTTATAACGAGGTGTAGTTGGTTGGTTGCTCCTCATGGAGATGATGCTCCTGCTGCTGCCTTTAACGATGCGTTTATGTATGCCATAACGATGAAGAAGCGAAAGGTCTGAGCAAGCTGATGGTAAGGAGAATGAAATGCGAGGGGAAAGGAATATTTTATGCGCCGCCTCATTGGCCTTTATCTATGTTATCAATACGTTTAGATTTTTATTTTACGATGCCTGCAATTAATTGGCTAGGGTAACTAATATTGGCAACAATGTACCATAGCCTTCGTCTGCTTTTAGTGACCAACAACATGGAATTAGCAACATTCTTCCTGGCTGAGTGCATTAAAAGAAAACCGTTTTATGGGCAGATCAGTAAAAAAATACTGAAAAATATAACTGCAATTTTAATGTAATGTGATTCACCCAAATTGTAGGTTTTCATTGGGCCCATCATTTCTATTGACAAATTTAAGAATATTTCTTTAGATAAATAAAACAAAAGAGAAAATTAAATATTAAATATTTTCCAAATTGTCTTTCTTATACACTTGCAGATTACGCAGGGAAAAAGACTTAAGGGAACTCTATATATATAAATATTCTTAATCAGCGTTAAAAGCTTAGTCGATATAGGACCACTTTCAGGACTTCAATTGAAAAGCTACTGAAATGAAACTTGGTACTGAAATTTTTTATTGCTCAATTGAGATCAAGTTTTCCGATTCGCTAAAACGGACCACTATAATTATATATAGCTGCTTTAAAAATCATTGATCAAAAGGTCTGTCTACTTTATTAAAAAAAAAGTTAGCCTATATTTCTACTAACATTTTCTACAATATTTAATATATTTAATATTTCTTTAATAAAGTAAACTTTATGATTGTTGATTCATAAAAATAGAATAATCGTGAATTTAAAAACTAAATTATAAATAACAAATATATTTGAAAAACGAAACTATTTTGAGGTACTCCATAAAAAAATTTTCTAGGCGCATTATAAAAATTAAATAATATATGGCAAATGAAACCTAGTCAAGTAAATAATTTAAAGGAACTGACAATTTTTCTAATGGGGGGCAGCTAAAATTAGCTTCTTTTTCCTTATGTTAAAAAGACTTTAATTGGGAAACAATATAAAAATATAATAATTTTATATAATAACTTATAATCGTTTTTGCCAATTTGTATATCAATTTAAACGTAATCACTTTTCCTTTGTTAGAAAATTTTAATAGCTTATTAAAACTATTTAAATTATTTGTAAAAAGAATTTCTAATAGTACGTCGTTCTATGTAGGACAAATTGAATTTACAATGGGAATTTCGCCAATTGTTTTGTATTAAAAACTTTAAAATATGCAATTTTTTAATGCAATTAGTATATACTTGGCTAATTATTTAACTGTCTTGTGTGAGCTTTTCATTTGACCGAAGTGCATACATATATGGCTAAAAGTAATTCAGTAAAATGCCCATCCCAACATTTTGTCATTCTTCACAACATTTCCCAGCCCCATCATCCAATGCATAGCACATTTCTCATACCCAAAGACCATTTATGGTATATGGGATGCCGATTGGCCCGATCTCAACAAGATCGATGAACAATTTAACGGCCGGCCATGGCCTTTTTCTAACTGTCCCTCTGACAAAATGCCGCAACCTGCATATGTAACTGACAGACGATGAGAGAGACAGAGATAGGTAAAAAGGTAGATGAAGGGGTAAAGGAAATCATACTAAGCATACGAAAGGTAAGTAGGAAAGAAAGAAAAAAAAATAAATCAAATTTTCTCATCAATCTCATCGAACATGAAAATGCACTTTCAAAACGCATTAAATAAACCATAACGGCACGCATGCGCAGAAAGAGAGATACAGAGAATGAGAGAGGAGGGGAGAAAAAGATTCAAAGTCAGACGGGGGGCAAAGTGTGGTAGGGAATATTTATACACGTTGGCCAAGAAGGAAGGCCGAGGCCGCGTAAATCTTTCACTTTGAGCAAAATGCAGCACAACTAACTGCGGCTAACTGGAAAACTAGCGGCAAGAAATAACGTAAACGATAAATGCGCATGCGCAAGTGCACAACAGCAACAGCAACAACAACAACTGACTAAGGAAAAGGCAGCTGCTCATAGTCGTAGTCTAAGCATTTGCCATGGCTTGGCCATATTTGGCATTTGCTTTTTGCCCAAACTCAGGCTTAGACACAGGCTCTAGCTGTGTCTCAGGCTCTGGCTCAGTCAGAGGCTGAGGCTCTGAGACACGTTGTGCGACTGTGCTGACAAATTGCTTTCGTTGTTGTTGTTGCTGTTGTTGTTGGTGTTGTCGCCAGCATCGGCAATAGTATCGGATATACCAGAATCCTCCGGGCACAAATTTGGTAGCAGCATCGAACGACGGCAGTCAATAGTGTCTAATAATTCATAACGCAGCCGTTGCCAAAATTGGCAAGCCGCTGCCACGATCGATATTGCCGCTGTTGTTGCCTCTGTCTAAGTCTCTCTCTCTCTTTCTCTCTTTGATAAGCTGCTGCGCGTAATAAATCTGAGCAATTTGTTGCGCACTAATCGGTAGAGTCAAACTTTTTTTTTTCCAATTGAAAGTATCTATCAGGCTCTGGCTCATTCGTTGCAGGTGTCTCGCATAGTTAGTTAGTGGCCCAAAAACCAGCCGCAGCGGGAACTTTTATTAGTGAGGCAAATAAATCAGCATGGCTAATTATAAGAAGATATTCACTTTGGCTCAAATGGATCAAAGGAAAGGCATAAGGAAAATTGCCAATTGACGTAGAGGAAAAAACTGCAACTAAAGGCAAAACCTATGAAAATTGTTGAAAAAATTCTTTACAAAAACTAAACTAGGCTCTTTATTTTTTATCAAATATAAACTTTACCCACACTCTATGTATAGATTTCGAATTAATAAAACTTGTGTAGATCAGTTGATTATAGATTTTCCTATCATATTGCTTAAAGGGTATGCAAATTAACACTCTCTATCTATCAGGTAATTCCCTTTTTGTTTCCCACTAATACTATAAGTAATAACAATAATAATGCGAGGCCTGTAAATGAAATTAACATGCATTAGACAACGGCAAATGGCCAATAACGGCATAAACCTGCCATTGATCCTTGGGGGCAACCCATTGGGATTGGGCAACTGCAGCCAATTGGCCAAAGCCATCGACATCAAGTATTCCCTGCGCATGTCTGTCTAGCTGGATGCTTAACTGTCTGATTGACTTGGCCTGGCTCTCTGTGTTTGGGGCCATCAATGAAACTCAGATCCTAACGGTTTCTTCTGCCACTCAAAGAGAGAGAGAGAGCGAGCGAACTGGCTGCCCATCGGGGATCTTTCTAATGGCGCACGCATCGCGCCATTTGCCGCATCAATAGCCAGTTGAGTGACCATTTGGCCGGTTGGCTCTTTGGGCTTTTTCTTTTGCTTCTTCTTTAGACTTTTCCAGCCACATGCATTTTGTTTTCCTTAGTCGTCTCGTTGGGCGCCATGGCGTATGCATCTTTTATGTAAATTGATTTTTTTTTGTTTCATTCCATGTCTCTCATTTTTTTTAGTAGAGGTTTTTCTTGGCCGTTGTCTGTCATTAGTTATGATGGATGATGTTTTAAATTATTTAAATATATTCAATTAATATAAGCAGATGCTAAGACTGACACAACATAAACAAGGCCAGAGACCAAACGGAAGATGAGAAAAACAAAATCTGTGGTCACTTTTTAATAGACTTTTAAATGCCATCAATTCACAGAAAGGACTATATAATTAATAAATCTTAAATCAGGAAAAAAACATTGTGATCGACAGGGATTAGATGAAGAAAAATTTAAAATAATTTATGAGAAAATAATTATATTTTTAAATACAGATATAAAAGGCTGCGAATTTCTTTAAAGTACTTTAATGAATTTTGTTTTTGATTTGCTAAAATAAATAAAAATTTTATATGTTTTCAAAAAAAAATTAAAATGTTTTAGAGGCATTTCGTTTGTTTTCCTTTAAAGAATTTTAAATTATTAGAGCCATACATTTTGCCTGACTTAAAGAATTTCCTTGTCCTATACAAACCAAATAAAAATCCTTTCCCTTCCTTTTTTTTAAAAAGAAAAAAAAAAAAACAAGTAAAACCGAGACAGAAAACCCAAGCAAATCTATTTTATCTTGTGTAATAAAATTCTTCTCTAGAGACCTTTTCTCTTAGCTATTTTCTTGTATTAAAACATTAGCATATATTGCCAAACAATTTCGATTGTCCTTAATATTTTAATTCTAATTGAACCCTGCAAGCTGTCCGGGTAAAAGATTTCCAATTGCCCCTTTTACATTGCTGGCATTTAATTTGAAGGTACCTAATGGAGACAAATAAATGTATTGGTAAATTGTCTTTGATACGTATCAATAGTAGGAAAACATTTAGTTACAAATGGGTTTTGAATTCGATTTAGATGATTATCCAATTGTCCTCATATCAGCAATAGGCAATTTATTTTTGGGGATAGCTCGGGCATTACACATACGCCCGGTGGGTCGGTCGGTTAGTCTAGAAAAACCAATTAAAGATGCCATGTAATTCTTAACATAAATTGCAATTGTTTCATTTCATTATCACCATCAGTTGGGCAAATTTATTTAAGCAACATATTGATTGGTCTTTAAATGTAAATCCATACAAATAATTGAAGTATATGGAACAGTTCAATAACAGAGCAGAAGTAACAACAAGAATTGCAGACTGATAGAAATGTGCCATAGAGAAGTGTGTGTAAGAATAACGAGACTGCAATAACAACAGAAATAACATGGCAAACATGAAAAGCGTGAAGCAGACAATCAATAAATTCAAACACCAAGAATAGACCAGACCAAATGGGGTGGGGGTGGAATGAGAGGCTAAGAAAGAAAAAAGATATTGGCAACAGGTTGAGGCAATTACGAATTGTTTGGCTGCCCTAGACTCTGAATGTTGCTGCTGTTTTTGTCTTCAATTTCAAAGATTTCTCCTGAAAATTGAATACCAAATAAAGTGCAATAAAACAAAAACAAAAGAAGAAGAAACACAGAGAGGGAGAGAGAGAGAGAGAGGGACAAAGACAAGACAAAGCTTGAATATGATTTACATGTAGAGGAGCTATCTAACTTGGGAAAAAGGGGCGAACAAGCCAGCTGAACTCAAGCTCTGAACTGAAACCTGTACACGAGTTGCAAGTTGGGAGTTGCAACGGGCAACGGGCAACAGGCAATAGCAATTGCATTTACCCCGTTTTGGTCGTGCCACGTTTGCCACCTGTTCCTGTTGACGACTCTCTGTGCTGAACGGCATTTGCTTGTCTTAGTTTGCCGTTATTGTTGCTAGTTGTTGGCTCTACCTAGCCTAGCCTAGCCTTGCCTTTATATCGTTAGCTAATTTTATTGTTACAATAACTGTTGTTGCTGTTGCTGCAGAAGTTGCTGCCGGCATAAATGGCATTGCTGTTGCAGTTGCAGCCTATCTTTCGCGTATCTTATGGTCGGCCTTGCTTGCTACTCGTATCAATTCTATTAAGCTCAACAGCAGCAGTAGTCCTCTCCACCCCTCCCCCCCCTTTCTCTCCTCTAGCCTTGTATCTTCATCTCTTTCACTCTGCTTTCAGCATGTGACTAATCATGCAGAGCCAATCATGCCACAAGTTTATTTATTTTCACATTGCAGTCACAGAGAGCAGAGGAAAAAGCAAAAAAACAAACTGGGTAATCCACTTGAAAATTCCTCGATTTTTGCTTCAAACATTTTTGCCAGCTCCGTTGTTGTTACTTTTTGTCTTTTCTTTCTTTATAGCTCCCTGTTATCGCCTGACTATCATCAAGGCTGTCTGTTCTTGTTATAGTTCCCTGTTATGTTTGCTCGTTGGTCGTGTGGTCGCTTGGCCGTTTGAGCGGCTTGTTTGGCTGTTCAAATTTCTATAAAGTAAGTTATCTCCTGGTTGGAAGATGACTTTGGTATTGGCCATTGACTGCACTTGTTATTTGTTGTTGTGGTTGTTGTTGTTGCTGGTGCTGCTGTCATCTGTACACCCGTTATATGTCCTTGAAAGAGTTAACTGTTTCTGATAGCTGATGGATGGTTAACCAACTAGTTGTAATTTGAGATTATTTCAAAGATTTTAAACTGTTTAAATAGAATTGGTAACTGTTTTGAACCATTTCTTTTAAACACACATCAATAAATTAAATAAAAGAAACTCTTTCCCCAATTTACAGCATCATCCATTTTGGCCCTGTGACGGCTGTCGTAAGCCAATAAAAAAGAGCGAGTAACTTGTAACATTTATATTGCTGAGTTTTTGACAGCTTGTAAGCTGGTTCTGTGTCCTTTTTTGTTCTAGTGTATATATACAAATATAGTAAATCTAACTCTCTCGATTGCATAGGGGAATCAAAAATAAATTGTTCAGGTGAATAGATAGGTAATCGATAAATCGCTATGCTTATCAATAATCTAAATCAAAAAAAGCAAAAGAATTCGTGGGAATTTTTTTCTTCAAAGCAGTAAAAGAAGTTGGCAATTTGGCAAATCCTTTCAAAACTTATATATAAGAATGTTGGCTGTGTTTTACTCAGTTTTCAATCGATTTTAAAAAGAATAATATAATTTTAATCTTAAGTTTTTAAAACCGTGGACAGTACGTGATTTATGATGCTGAAATGTCTATATTTGAAATAATTTATATCTCTAATCATCTCTTTATGCCCCCATTTAGACAATTTTCCAAGTGGTCTGATAAAATTTGAAAAAATTTTTATTCTAAAATTACAGTTTTCTAAGCCGAGAATCCTAAATTTTTGATTGGAAAAAAGACAATATTTTGTTTAATCTGTCCATGTTAAAACGTAATCAAAACTTGCAGAACTAAAGGAAAAACATATTTTTAAGCTCTTAACTTTTTAAGTTATTTAAGTAATCATAATTTGATATATGAATTTTATTGGTTACATCTAAAGTTAAAGCAAGTAAAGTGGGAAGTAAATCCGCAAACACATTTTCTATAGTTAAAATCTTTAAAAAAAAAAAAAGAAAACAGGAAATGTTTTAATGGGTTTTTTCTTTCTTTTTTTTTGTGCTATTTAATCCCAAGGTTTAAGCTTCTTTCAAATAAATCTTCATCACACGTTAACGAAGGTTGTCAATAATCACATAAGGCCTAACGGACCAGGGTATCGAATGCTAATGCCAATTTCCAAGCAAGCGTAATTGATAAAGACCGACAAATCCGTTGATAGGTATGTTAATGCCTATTGGTTAGGAGATGGGCGTGTTGAGGGAGATTTGCTATGAGGTTTGAGGATCTTTTTCCAAACGATCTTGTTGATGGCAGGAAGGTAAAAGTATTAAAAGAAAACACCAACAACAACAATAAATACATGTGTGAGAAAACTTAAATTGCCATTGTGGTATTCTGGTGACGCGTGCAGAACCAGTTATTGGTGTTGTTGTTGTTGTTGTTTTTGTTATTGAGCTGAGGTTCGATTTTTATAATGATTATCAACTGGTAGTCAAGCTGCAGCATTGACTTACAATGGCAAGTGCAACCTGGTTGCAATTAGGCTGGGCATGGGGCGCGGCTGAGGCGCATAAATTGCGTTAGGATAATGATCGCGCTTTGGCACAGTAAATCGTATTCCAAAATGCAACGGACACAGTGGAATACAGTTCGAATGTGCCATGGCGATGAGTCCATCGAGAGATCTGCAAGCCAAGATGGAGCTGCCAGCTGAACTGGTTCGGCAACAAATTTGACGCGCACTGCTACAAATGAGCGCGGTTCGAAAGAAAGAAAAATAGAGAAAGATAGAAAGAAAGCTAAAGTTGAAAGCTGAAGGAAAACCAGTAGATATAGATGGCCAAGCACCAAGCACCAAGCACCGTTTTGGCCACGCATGCATGGGGCGCCATTTAAATTGAGATTTATTGCTAAAAGCTGCTGCTGATGCACCTGCAGCAACAGCAACAGCAACAATAGCAACAACAGCATTAGCCAGCAGCAACATCATCCAACGATTGCAACGACAAAGCGCCAAAACGACTCTCGGGATAGTAAAGCGCTTTGTCCTGGCAAGCGTTTGGCTTGTGGCAACTGTTATATATAACAGTCAACAAATTGTTCGACCGACCGACCGACCGACGGACCAACCGAGGCCAAGGCAGGCGGCAATGAAGATGAAGTTATTAGGCTAGTTATTTCATCGGTGTTGTTGTTGTTGTCGTCGTTGGCCAATCTTGAAATTGAGATGAGTGCAAAAATTTTAAACAATAAACATAATTTAAAGCAACTAAAACAAAAAGCAATTACTTAAATTTCTCTTGCATTTCTAGATCTGGAAAATTTCTTTGTTTAAATCTAATTTAATTGGCTTTAGATTTTGCCCAAAAAGTTTCTTTCGGGCCATTATCCTAACCCTATGGGTAAGCCAAGAATTAATATACTGTGAAAATTTCTACAAGTCTTTCGGAAAACAACTTTTCAACCCACTTCTGTGTGTTTGTGCCATATCTTTAATTACAATTGACACTGATTAGCTTTTGCACGCCAATAGAATGGGGCGTTAAGTAGCCAAAGGCAACTTAAATCTAATGAGTTTGCCATGTGGCAAAAAGAAAAAAACATAATTTCTACATGTCAGTCAGTCAGTCAGTCAGTGAAAAAGCTAAAGCTAGAGCAAATACTGAAGAGGATGGAAATGTTGAAGATATCAAGATGAATATAAAGATGAAGATCAACAGACATACATATATACATATGGAAAGGAGACTGTGAGGCATTGTCAATGTGGCGACTAATCCTGCTCATCATCTACATCTACAGTTGCCAACACGAAGACGAGTGAAAAACCGGTCTAAACATTTGATGGAAAAGCCAGCAGTCTGTTTGGCTGCTGCAGTGGCTTCTTTTGGGTTTTGGCCTGGCTGCCACCTGCTGATTTTTATCCTGGCCGTTTGCTTGTTTTGCTGCCTAGCTGCCTCTTGCCATTTGATTGTCTGCCGTTGATTGCCGCTGATGTTTGCAGCTGTGTCGCCATCGTCGTTGGCTTTTACTGGAAATTAAGTTGCTGGCATCGGCCACATTTACATGTTGCTGAAGCTGGCAGCTTTTGATGTTTTAATGATAAGATTTGCGCGATTGATTTTTCCTGGGTGTCGAATTTGATGTTACAACGACAAGCAACAACCACTAAGGCATCAATGAACTGAGCAGCAGCCGCTTTAAAACTAAAATGTGGCACAAAAACGTGCTCGATTCAGCATAAAAAAACCGCCCACATTATTCCACATATCGCGACGTTTTAACAAGGTCAATGGGTTAATGCTGGCCCCCATCACCAAGTGAACGCCCACCAAGATCTTGGCTTACAGCTTTTGTGGATTGGATCACAATAATTGCATACTTTGGGATGCAATCCAATCCAATTCAATCCGCAAGTGCAACTGTAAGTGCCACCGTTTGCTTTGCTGGCGGCCAAGATTGCCATGAGGAAGACGATTGACAGCGGAGCTGAAGCTGCCACTCAAGACTCTAGACGGCGCATGTTGGCCATCAAATGTCTAGGCTAAACATTTAGATTACGACGACGACGACGACGACGACGACGACGACGAGTCTTCCGTCAGGAATGCCATTTTTATGGAGAACAATCGACGGCGGGGGCTAATCTAGTTAAATTGTTGCATGCAACAGATACGGATACCAGATACCAATACACAGATACAGACACAGATACAGGATCGGATAATTTCGTTGAGCTAATTGCGAAAAGTGCCTCGGCAGTTCCCCCCAAAGACAGAGCCAAAGACAAACGTACACGTGCGGCGGGGGCTGGTTGCCTGCACGTTTCCCCATTTTCTGCTCCCCATTTCCTTGCATTTAAGAGTTTCCCGGTGCCTTTTATGTAAGTGACACCTACGAGAAAGCCGCCGACATGTAGGCAACCAGGTAGCCAGGCAGGCAGAAGCAACAATTGTGTTTAGCAATTTCCCGTACCTCCACCACAAATAAATAGCTTCATTGGCAATTTCAATGCCAGTGGCCAAAATGGGCAATTCCATGAGCTTTGGCCCATGTCATTCATTGGCTTGGAATCTGGTCTGAAATTTGCATTGTCTTTGGCCCCAGTTGGCCTCGGCCCTCATCTGCTAAACTTGCCGTTCTTGTTCTTGCCGGCCCCAAAAATGGTTGGCAATATTTGGCCATTATGCTCCGTTTAATGGTCCCCTGGGCAGCTATTTAAATGTCCATCAATTTATCAATTACATTGAAATAACTTTATTAATTGTCAGCTCTGAGAATTGGAAATCAACGACTCTCTACTCACTACTTGGTCCACAAGCGGCTGACGATTTTGTAGTCACGACGTTTAGCCATTTACTAAACATTTCCAAGCGAATCCCAAACAGAATTCTCCATAAGTGAACAAAATGTAAGTGACAATAAGTGCAGAAAAAAAAGAAAACAAAGAAAGAAAAAATCGCATAAGATGTGAAATAGTAAAAATTTGTTTGAGCTTGTCGTTTGAGTGGAATTTATGGGCCAAACACATGGCGCCAAAAAGGTAATGTGGAAGACCAGGTAACTGTGACATGCCGCCTGAAGGTTATGCCCACTGCCTTTTTGGTTCTGGCCCACAAACAAAGGCACGGAAAAAGCAGTCACAGAATTGACAGCAAAATATTGGAAAATTACTAAAGCCGCTTACCAGCAAGAGGTGAGAGAGATATGGTATATGCAATATTGTCTTATTTGATTTGCCATGGCAATTCAAATGTCATTAGGGATGGTTTCGTGAGCTGTCATCCTTTGCCATTGTTAAAAGTTTATCTACTTCTCACAAAAAAAATATTATAGATATTTAGAATGGAAAATTATGTTTTAAAGTTTTCACAATTGTTCAATTTGAGCTCAATTTGTTTCAGTTCTTCAGTTGCCATTTGTAGAGTCAAATTTATCAGAAAATCCCCTAATATCCTTTCTGAGGTAAAACTCCTATTTTAGAAGTTTGATGTAATTTATCTCCTTTTGTTACTCTGCTTTGATTAGGATAGAGGAAATATATTCCTCTGCTAATAGCTAGACAAAACTAGAGTCAAAAAAAATAAAACTTGGAATTTTCTATTTGTTGTATTTTTTTTCGACTTTATTTATCAAAGTTCTCTACTTATTTATCGATATAATTTAGACATAATAAATCTAAAAGGTCAATCTTTCTTTTACCGAAAACAAAAATGAAATTCGGATAAGGGCAATATGGCCAAGTATATAATTGAACATTTAAATATATACCATTATGTATCTATATTTGAATATTCTTAAATTTTTTGTGGACATCATTTCGATTTATCACGTGGCCATGTCTAACTTCATGGCCATTGGAACCAATATGTTCCTTCATATTGTAGTATCTGCTACTAGTATCAATTTTGCGTGCCCTGCTTTAGTTTTTTTGTGTTTCTGGCAAAGTAGTTCAAGCTAAATGTCATAAGTTAATTAGATTAAATTGTATTGTTACATGTATGTTTCTTCTTTCTTGCCTTTCTTTTTGCTTAGACTTGTCTGAGTTTTTCCCTCCCCATTTATATTTATTCTTACTGATTCCCGGCCTGGCTGTCAATGTCAGCTGACGCAGACGTCGCCGTCGACGTCGGCGCCAGCGTTAATGGTGATAAAGCATTGCATATGTTGGGGCTGGCTTTTTACAAGACACCGCACAAAAGTAGGCAGTGGCAAACAAAAGGAGCAGGTTTTTAACTTGGCAAACAACTGTACTTGCATTCGTCTCCCCTCCTTTTCATCATGCCACACCAAATGCATTAATTAAAATAAGAAAAAAAAAATATATATATATATATGTATATAAAAATAATGCCGCAAGAAGGGAGTAAAAAAGAAAGAAATAACCGGAGTCAGGCTAAGGCGGAGGCACTCTAAAATTCAATAAGTTGCATTAGACGGGGGAGAATGAAAAGAAATGAGGCAAAACTCTTTGGTCGCAAGTTTGTTGTGAGGCAAAAAAAGTTTCACTTTTCTCATTCTCCTTTACCTTTTGCATGGGCATACGCACATTAACAAGAAAACAAGAGTTCAGACCAGGCCATCTCGAACGCCCACGCACAAATGACGCCCCCCTTTGGCCTATGGCAATGGCACTCGAGCGCTCAACTTGGGCGGGGCAGCCCACTTACGCACTGAGCGGGATGTTTTTACGCACTTGTTACCGTTACCCTTTAGTAGGCAAGGCGCTTAAGTGTTACGCATGTGAATATATATGGATGTGTGTGTATTGTGTGTGTGTGTGTGTGTGTGTGCTCGCCATTTTGCAGTTGTTCAACAACGGTCGTCTAGTTATGGGTTTGTGTAGTGCAGTGAAGCAGTAAGAACTCAAGCAGGCAATGGCATGCAATATTTTTAATGAAATATGCAACGGGAACACTCAGACGCAGCTCCCTCTCTCCCCCCTACCCGGCAATCCCCTTTACCAAGTCCCAAATGAAAACTGTCTGTTTGTTTCGCCCCTCCATTACGTTTTTGCATTTCCCCATTTCCCATGTAATCATTCTCAGAATTTCATCAATGTGTGTATGCATCTAGCTGGCACGTGACTCTGTAAACTAGCGAGTCAAGAGTTTCGTGATTTGCCATTGTCTAGTTAGACAAGAAGTCACATTTGTCTGGCAATCTAATAACCTCGACGAATATTACATTCTTTAACATTAAGTGACCCAAATTGGCAGACGTTAGACGTTAAAAAGGTAAGAGCAATATTCATACAATTATTACGTACCCTCTTGAAACAGTGCGTATGCGTAATGTTTAATAAATATACCTTATGTATGTATGTATGTGTGTATGTTTGTTTGTTTATTTGCTTATAACAGCAATTAATTGTATCAAGGCAATGCCAGCTTAAGTGAAGAATCTTTAACAGCCATAGGGGCATATTATAAATTTAGTAATTAAATTTTGCACACACACACACGCACACAATAAATGCAGGTAAATTTTGTGTGGAGGTCATTTTCCATTTAATTAAACTAATTCAATTTGCAAACAAACACCATATTAATATTACGCATACGCCCTGCATGCCTAGCAAAAGCAACGCGTTAGCTACCAGACAGTGGACCAACCAGATCTACATATATACAAATATGTGTCTAGTATTTGGCTTCCAGGGGGAAATCAAAGCATGGATAATTTCCATATATTTATTTTTCCAACTTTACAAACAAATCCACTGACATTTGCCACAAACATACATACATACATATATAAAATGTAATCAGTAGTAAATCAAGAGCCGACCAAGCTGCAGGTGAAAAGTTGAATACTTATGTGACTCAAATGTGACAATGACGATGTTGACGAGGCAGCCAAGAATAAGAAATAGACAGAGATAGAGAACGGGATAGATGAGAAAGAGAAGTTTGTCTTTCAACTGCCAGTACATTTGCTCAAGTGATAAGTCACACACACACACACACACACACAAAGCCAAACAGTGGGTGGAACTTAGAAGGCAATGTCTGTGAAAATATTTGAAATTATGATTTATGCCGTTGGCCTCACTCAACTGCACTCGAAGTCACATTTGTAGTCATTGTCTTCGTCCCCTCAACTACCCATCTGCTGGTACTCCGTTTGCTTTTGCTTTTGCGTTTGCTTTTGCGGTGTCAACACCAGAAAGGCAACCTTTCCGTTTTTCATTCCCGCCCTTTCCGTTTTCGTTTTACCAAGGCCAAGAAACCAAAGACCAAAAGTGTAAAATCTTTACTTGCCAGTTGACAAAAGTTAATTATAAAGAGCATTTCGTTGTGTCACAACTTCTTTGTTGTTTGTTTGCTCTTGGTCTCTGCTTTGAATGAATTATTAAATCGACAATCTAACACTATTTATGTTGTTTGGTTTTTTGTTTTTTGCAAATAAAATGCTGTCACTAGTTTTACATTCCCATAAGTCAGCCAATTAGTCACAAAAATGTGAAACAATTTTCATAAAACAAAAGCTTTAACTAAAAATCATAAAATTTTATCAAAACTGAGAAAATGCATTTCTTGAAATCCTTGAATAAAGCCAATAGAAAGTATTTTGTTACCTAAGAAGTAGTTCACTTTTATCTAATTGGTTTGACTTACATTGAACAGAGATAAAAAAGAAAACAGAAAATCAACTTTAATTAAACAAAAAAAGATCTAAATAAAAACATATTTGTGATTTTTATAAAAATCTTTGCTCTTAAATTAGTCAAACATTTGTGTTAATATTAATGATTTTTTAATATTAATGATAAATAAATGTTAATTTAATACACAATTTATATTTAAATATAATTTAGATTCGATTTTCCATTAATAAAGCAACTCGACTGGAAAGTTTTCATATTTATTTCTATATAATTTACTGACAATTTATAAAATTTGTAGCAACCGATTTAAACTCTCGCTAAAATGTGGTCATCTTTTAGATTTGTATTTTTGTCCGTGTTTTATTTCATTGCCATCGTAAAGGTCAATTCAAAATATGAGTTTACAAATATAAAATGTGAATGCGGAGATGAGAAATTTTGTGGTTTTGAATATGGTTTTTTGAAATCTGTTAATCGTAGTTACAAATACCTTTCAGTTAAAGTTAATTTTCACAAATTACCAATAACTAACTTTTCGGTATGCACCTATATAAGATCTTACGAATTGCCAATTTTTTTGTTTATCAAAATTTTAGATGAATTTTGCACTGTGGAAACGTTATAATGGATATAAACCATTTCTGTATAATTTCACAATTGAAAATGGTTGTAAATTTATGGGTAATGAAAATTCAAGAAATTCAGTACAAAAATATTTCTTTGATTTCGTTACACCTTACGGCAATATGAACCACAAGTGTCCGTTCAATGTAAGTAAAAAATTCAAAACATTTAGGGTTTTCAAAGAAATAATAAAATTTAATTTTGTTTTTTTGTAGCATGACATATTTGTGGAGAAAGTCCCTACAAGTTTTATAGACTATCGTTTGTCGAAAATCTTGCCATTTCCTGAGGGATACTATTTATTTGATTTTACTTGGTCGTTTAATGGCGCTAAATTTACTAATGTTAAAGTTTATGGAACTCTTTCATAAATTTTGAATATATCAGCAATCGAACGTGTATTTAAATAACACTAAGAGAAATAAACAAAACCAATCATCTAATTTTTTAACAAACTAAAACCTTAAATTGAAAAAAAATGAGCCCACTGAAATCTTTTCTGTAAATGAGATTTAAATGTGATTATGGTTGGTTTGTTTTTATTGTTGAATAATGGGGATAAGAATTTCGATTTCAAAAACATTAAATCAATGAAACAATTTAAAACATATTATAACAATTAAATTGTCAAGTCGACTGAAAACTATTGTTGTCAACTAACTTTAGTTAGTTTACAAACATAAAGTGTAATTGTCCTGTTGAAAAATTTTGTCATGTGGAATATTGTTATCTAAAATCTGTGAATCGAAGTTATAAATACTTTTCAGCTAAGGCAAATATGCTTGAAATACCTGTTACTAATTTTACGGTAATTCATAGTAGTTTCTGTGTGCCAGAATTCATTTCAAAAATATACTACAAAATTTCAGATCAATATGGCACTGTTAAAACGATTCAATGGATATAAACCATTTTTGTACAATTTCGCGGCTGATGGTTGTAAGTTCTTAGGGAATACCCAAGCGGCTAATCCTGGTATAAAGTATTTCTATGTTTTTTTTTTCCCCCTACTTAAATGCGAACCATAAGTGTCCATTTGATGTAAGAAGATTAATATTTAAAAAGAAATTATTTATTAAATTTTTAAATTAAAATTTATTCTTTTTCCAGCACGACATTATAGTAGAGAAATTACCAGCCAGTTTTATGGACTATCGATTAAGCAAACTTTTACCATTTCCCGAGAGTGACTATTTATTTAATATAACTTTAATAATTATTAATATTCCATATGGTAATGTTCAACTAGATGGAAGTCTTTCATAACTATTGAATGATTAAATCTTATTATTTATGAGTAAAGTTTATGGATTTATGTTAAAGTAAAAATAGCAAACATTTATTCAGTATATCAACATATTTCTGAAAATGAAGCTAAAAAACGTTAATGTTTAATTAATTTTTAATAATTTACGGAGATGGAATAATAACAAATAAATATTATTAAATACATATTAAAAATTCAATTTAAATCTTATTATTGTAATTATTTTCAGAGTTATATAATCAAATTTGTTATTTAGAATAAAACCATGTTGATGATGTGGAAAATATAGTTTTAAATCAGCGGTCGGAACACATACAGTCACAAATTAGGCTTTCGCGTTTGTCCAAAAAAAAATTTGTTTCATTTGTTTCAAAAAATGTTTAATATAATATTATTAATTGATGCATTATATCCTGCCTTGAGAGAATTTAATATTTGATAAATGGAAATCCAAATTTCCATTAATAAAACATAAGTTTTTCCTTTTGTCAACAAACATTCTTTAAAGCATATTTTTGATATGTTGACTGAATTTTTTTTGACGAATAGAAGTGTTTCCGAAAAGCTAGGCCCTAGTCCGGGGAATGGGCCGGACTTAACCACGGATTCAATCAGCTTTCAGCTTGGTTTTTTTAGGTGTTGTTCTTTTTACTAGAAGTTGGTTTTTTTTTCTTTCAGACAACATATTTTTCTGTTGAATAACAAATATTTTCAACTGCCTATTTTGAGAGTATTTTACTTAATAGAATATTTATCTAAAAATCTGTATAACTTTCTAAGTTCTAGGCGTTAGGTCTTTACTTAATTGCCTGATTCGGTCTTACCTTAAAACTTAATTGAAATGTGACTTATTGACTTGTTTTAGTATACAAAATTTACTGGTCTTTTTCTTTCTTTTCTGTTTCTGATTACTTCCGCAATTACTGGCAACACTTGAGTGTGTTTGCTTCAAGTCAATATCAATTGCATTTATTGGTAGAATTTCCGGCTAAAATCCACATCACAATCAGAAGGCATAATTCTCACTTGAACTTGGCAAGGGTTAAGTTTTTAATTACATGTTTGCTACTGGCCACTTAGTTGGTTAGAAGATAAAGTGAGGGGCCAAAGGATGTGTACAAGGCAAATAAACACATAGCAACAAGGACTTCCTTGTTGTTGTTGTTGTTGTATATCGGTGTCAGTGCGTGTTGGCTTGCATTCATCATGAACTTTCTCTCATCTCTTTGTATTTGTCCTGTGCCAGTTCCACAGTCTACCGCATTCATTAGACCAAGCCAAAAGGAGCTCAGCCAGAGAGATTTAAATTGCATTTACAGCCGCACCTTGGCATCGTTCAGACGCTTCAGCATCCTGGCCTAATGGCGTTACATGACTTGGGGCATCTCTACTTGCAATTATTATTATTATTATTATTATTATGATGATGATTACTTGTCTTTGTTTAGACCTTTGTGGCTATTAGGCAGCAAGTATGGCCTAAATGGGCTTGCAGTCTGTTATAAACGTTTCACAGCCACAGACAAGCTAAGACCAAGATAATTCAGTTTGCTTATGGCGATTTTTTAGATAATTTAATTGCTATTGTCGTATGCAAAGCAGGCATAAAAGTGGCAGAGTTAAAAAGAAAAATTGAAGAGCATTTTTGGAAAAATTCAAGGCTTGTCGGCAATTATTATGTCAAAAACCCCGACAATTCTCTTCTGACATTTACATGTGTTACTTAATTCAGTCGCCCCATGAACCGGAAGTGCATGACCAAACGCTGGCAATTTACAACTCGCAACACATGAGGAAAACCTATGAAAATTGCACATTTTTCCACCCCGTAGTGGAGTTAAGGAATGCAGCAATTTGTTGTTCACAGTTCTGAATGGGTTAATTTCCATCAGATATAATTTATCAATTATGTTCTTTAGCTTTCCAAACGATTTAGTATTAATAATTTCATTTGCATATGTCTTAAGGTCTCAATTTGGAAACTTGCGTGTTAGCTGATTATGTTTCGTTATCAAATGTTACGACACTTCCGTTAGATTTTGATGGCCGAAAAATTGTACATTCATGGCAAAGAATTGCTGAATTTATCATATATCTGGCATTTGTTTAAGTATTTATTTGCATGTTGCTTTTTTTTATCAAAAGTGTGAGTACACATAAAAAATTGTTGATTGCATGTTACTGCTGAACTGTAAAAGTGTTGAGAAGGAGGCAGTAAATAGTATTTTGTTATATATTTTTGTTTATTTTTTTTTTTTGGTTTGACATGCGCACAATGCAGCTAAGTGAAATTAACTATTTGTATGCTGAGGTTTTTTGTTTAAGACCTAAAGGCTAAGCCTCTACTGATTGCTTATCACTTGGCTAACACATGCAGAGAGCTCCGATCCTTGGCTCGAATGCAGTTCTATTATGGTTTAAGTGGCTAAGAGTTTTGTCTACTACATATTGGAATGTTGCAAATTTTAAAATTTAAATGGCTCTTGACTTACCGCGCATGTTGAAAGGTTTTTTTTTGTTTTGTTTGTTTTTAAGGGGTTAAGGTTTGTTGATTGTAGTTGATGGTTTTTCATCTGTTTTCCTTTTGTTTTTGAGTAAAATTTATGAGAGAAATGGATAAATTGTTTGGCTTTAACTACTAAACTAATATATTGATATTGAGAGAGTTGAAAATGCTTTCTTTACGTTGGCGTTGGTTTCTTTTTCATTTAAATGTTGATTGATGAGTAGATTCTTCTGGGGAATTCATCTGCTGGGGCTGCTGGTTTTGTTGATTGAAGATTCCAAAAATATTCGCTTTGGGGCTCCATAGTCACATTTTTCCATTTTTTAGTCACTTTAAAGTGTTTGCTTTACAATATCTTAGATTTAAATAGGAAATACCAATATTTTGTTGTGTTTTTCTTTAATAATTTGTACTCTTGGGTAGAAAGTTTTTGCATTTTACATGGTGCATTGTGGGATTAAGTATTCTTATATTGTGATTAGGCATAAACTATTTTGATATATATATTTTATTTTTTTTTTGATAAGTAATAACTAGTTTAGATCTGTGACTATTTGATTAATTTGTGTTTATTAGTTAGTATTATTGTTTTGTGTATTGCTTTAAATCAAGTTCGAGCATTGATTAATTTGTAGAAAAAGTTCTTCAATTTCTTCAATTTAATTAGTTTTAGGCGTCTACGTATACTTTATGTTAACATATGTATTAGCATTAGATGTTAAATTTTCTTTATTGTTTACTGATTAAATTTTAGCACTTTTTATTAGGCATTTAAGTGTAGGCTTTAAGGATTTAGAATATCAATTGATTATGTATGTATTGTATATGTATTTTTGTATACTATATGTATGTATGTAAGTAGTATGTACTTAGTTTGTTTATGTTTTTTAATTGTGGGAACCAATGGACCCTCAAAGTTAGCTGTTCATCTACCAAATATTCATAATATGTATGTAAGTTTCGTAAGCATAAACTATATATTATGTATATATATATATATATATATTCGTATTCATTGTATTTTCTAAATTCATATTGATTAGGAGATTGTAAGGATTACGTATACCATTGCTGACTTATAACTAGGAAATGTTCTCTTCGGTACGGTACAAGTGCAATGCTTGAAATGCTCTGCAATAGCTCTTATATATATAATCTAATTAATTAATCTGATAATCATTAAACTACAATAAGTTTAGTTGGTTGAAATTTATACTGATTTGGTGTTATTTCTTACAGAGGATTACTCTAATCAGAGTCTACTAAATTGTATTTAAACTAAGTATGTATGTTTATATATAGTAGATTTATCTTACATTTAATAGCGTAGCAAACACTTTTTTTTTTCTTTTTTTCTTTTGTGACATTCTCTCGCAATTTGATGGGTTTAGGGTCCATTTGCAATGGAAATGTATTCCTAATAAAATGGCTACTTTACTCTAGATTAACATTTACTTTGTCTTGGGCGTAAGTATTTAAGGGCCTTTTATTTAAGTTTACTTTAGTATACTTTACTCTCGCAACTCTTGCGAGCTCTCGTGTCAAAAGGAAAGTAAAGGAACAAACAAAACGAAATTCAAACTAGACGTTGACTTTTTTTTTTGCTTTTTTTTTGTGGTTGCGCGTTTTGGGTTGATTGAAGACTTAGCATAGAAGAAGTGTTGATGTGTTGCTGATGATATGCATTTCATTTTCTTTTTTTTTTTTGTGTTTTTTTTTTGTTTGTGACTTGATTTCTTTGCTTGTCTTGTTTGCGCTCCCCTTCGCCTGGTAATTCGACAGTTTGTGGCTTACCTAGGCGATGCGGGCGGCAACGGTGGCGGGGGCAATGGCGGCGGCGGAGCCCGCACATCCGTCTCGATGTTACGCTTATGCGGCGTCTGCAAATCCAGAGCGGCATACGCCGGATGGGCATGACCATGGCCATGTGCATGGGCATGGCCATGGACTCCCCCACCCACACCCAATGGCGACTCACGCGGTCTCAATGTGGTGGGTGGACCGCGAAAGAGTGCATAGGGATTGCCAAAGTAATCCTGTGAGGTGGCCATCATGTTGATTGTGGTGAACGTAGTGCTGTAAGGAAAAAAAAAAAAAGGAAATGGAAATCAATTAGCTCACAATTGACAAATTATGAAGAGGAAGAAAGGTTTCCAAACTGTTAAAATTAAAAGCAAACATTGGCCAACTGTTCTAGCATGTCAATGAAACATTTTTATGGACAGCCATTCAAACTGACTAAACGATGGCAGTCATGGGTGTATATCAACCATTACCCACAAACCAGTATTGTACCCCTTCCTCACTCTTTGTCCACCGTCCATCGTCACCATTCATAGTCCGCTCATCCTTCTGACTGGTCGCTCTGTCCATTCATTGTTTTTTAATTTAATAGTCATGTAAATTTATTTCGCACGCGAGTGCATTTAATTTGTTTGGTATTATTTTAACATGTTCGCTTGATTGATACCGATGCAGTACACATGTCCAACACACCGTAATTGACAGCCAAGGACATGCTGGGCCATGCTGGGCAAGGACTACGTATGTAATTAAGTGCCGACTTCTCGCTTAAAGTGCCGAGCAATTATGTTTAATCAACACAAAAGTATAAAAATAAAAATCAAACCCATGACATAACAAGCTAAAACAAATTTTAAATATCTGTTGTGTATAGATAATCATATTAAGTATCACATACTATTTAGATTAACAATTTGATAATGCCTAATATTAAATATGAATATTTCATTTCAAATGGTTTTTAGTTTTAAAGCTATTGCCATGAAGCATTTATTATTTCTCTTTCTTCTTTATGAAGAAGCTTTAAATAGAAAATTTGTAATTTTAGTAAAACGCAAAAAAAAGGTTTAAAAAAATGCGTCAAGATTAGATTTTTGAGAAATTTCGGCCCAAAGCTCTCGAGCAGGTGGAATTAGAGACTGCATGTCTTTTAGATTTTTAGTCGGTTCAATTCTAAGAATTTTTATTGAAGAATGTTTGGAAAAAAAAGAATATTTGAGAAGTTAGAAGCAAATGAACAATAAGCCTTTTGCCAAGAAAAGCTACTTTGATGAAAAACTTCCTTAAGAAATGTTGGATAAAACTATTGTCAATTGGAACCATGGAGTTTGGTCTTGTCTTTTGTGTTATTAATTTTATGTAATGATAAGGTATATAAATTTATGTTTTTTTGGTAGAAGCAAATAAATGAAGATATTCATTTCATTAAAGTTTATTAAAACACGAATAAAAAACGTCCGTTCCCCTCATAGAATGTGCCTTTATTTGATTTGTCTCGTGATTCAAGATTATCTCTCTCTTTGGGAGAGAGCGCTCATCCTTATCTTAAGATCATGGTGGATGTTATTGAAGTTTATAATTAAAGATACTTATACTTAGCTTAAATATTTCTACAGATTTAACTGTAATTTACAAAATCATCAGAAATATTTTCAAAATATTTAAGAAATTTATTTTCGTTAAAGTAAATTAGAAATACAATCAATGAAAGAATTAAAGTCGTTGAAGTAAAATAATGAAATTGAATATATTTTTTTGATTAGCATATCCACATTAGAAAATATTAAAAAATTATACTTCAATCGCCTAACAATGCGAGTTTCCTTTGCTCACATTTGATGCCCCAATTAAACAATTAATTATAACATGCCACAGAATCAATTGGAATCATCTTACAAAGCTTGGCAATTGCTTGGAATGGCCAACAAAGCATTTTCAGCTGTAAGCTAACGGGCAAACATTTCAATGTTCATGTAAACGTAAATGGCTCATTACACTCCTCATTTGCCACTGTCCCCCACTCCTCAATTGGCGTAACTTGCAATTAAATGGTTGCACTGCCCTAACCCTCGCCACAATTGCCAGTCCTTGCCCAATACTTGACGTGTGTGCGCAATTTCCAACCAATTGGCATTAAGTGGCCAAGGGATTTGAAATCTCGCAATTATGCCACACAGCTAAATGGCAGTTAATGCTGGACAGGAAATACTAGTAACCATTTATTATTAATCGTTGTGATTTGATTGCCTTCATGAGGATGAGATGTGATGGATTTTAACTTATGCATAATTATGTGTAAGAAAAGAAATCAGAGATGGTTAAAACTTTATATGAAGCGTATAAAACTGTTACTTGCTGGCGTTTGTGTGTGTGTGTGTGAGTGTGAGTGTGTATGCCTTGCGGCAGGCAGCACGGGAACTGTTTAAACTTACTTGGCCCAACTTTTTATGACATCAAATGCATGGGAGAGGTGAATACGCATCCTCGACGCTAATGGCATACCCCAAGAGTGTCGTTGGTGGGAACGAGAATGAGCAGTGACTCGAACGATTCACACAGACTGGCACAAAAGCACACACGCAATACACAGACACACACACACACAGACAAACACTCTCACTCAACGGAACAGTATAAATCTGGAGCAATAGCGTCAAGTGCACGCAGTCTGCTGCACTGCATCAAGCCAGAGTCTGGGCAGCAGGAACAACATTTAAATAGGCCAGACGATAACACACACACACACACACACACACAGCTCGCATTGGTGTCACCTACTGAACAAACCTCAACGCATTGAGCCCACCGAACGCAGAGCCCAAAGAATCTGGCAAAGTAATCTCTGCTGTGCAGCGTTTTACAACGCCGAACCGAGACTGCCGTGCACTAGGGAACTGTTAATGAGTCAAGACATCCATGCTGCATCCATGTGCGTGGGAGTGTCTAAGTGCGTTGGCGTTGAGCTGAAAGCCAGCCTGACGACGACAACAATGGCGGCCACCAACAATACCAAACCCGTTACGTTTTGTTGCCTACATTTGTGCGCTGCCTTGGCGGTTAAGATCGAGAATTGTGTGTGTGTACTCGTTTATTTATAGTGCACGGGTGTGCCGACTAGAGATGGCCTCTTTTATTTGTAAATCACTCAGTTAAATTTTATTTTAAAATTATATGTTTCCCTTTCCCTTTCATTTAAATTCCTTCTACTATAAAAAGAACTAAGGAGACAACTAAAATTTAGAATATTTAAAGTAAGCTCCTAAGAAAACAATTAAAGAAAAACCAAGTGGCTAAACTTAAAGGGAAAAGCAAAGGAATATTTTTAACATAGCAAGCAATTTAATTTATATACTCTTGATAGTAGAAAATCATTGACTTTGTTTTATGTATTTTTAAAAATTAAAAAAAAGAAAGATCCTAAGTAACTTATTGCAAAAATCGATGAATAGTCACGCTGTCATCGCCATTTTCTGCTTGGAGCACAATAAATTTCAATATGTGTATGACTGTGCGTGTGTGTGTGTGTGTGTTGTACCTGCCTTTTGTTTTGTGTGGCATCAATAAAAGCATTTTCCATATTGCCACTACATAATGTATGATAAATGGCAACTGTCTCTCGGTTCTCGTCTCTGTATTATGAAGTGTTGCAGGGTTTAACTAGTTTGTAGGGAATCGAAGGCTTTTAGTTTTTTACCTCACTTACTTATTGGAAATTCATTTGCCACTCATTATGCATTTGCCTGTCTTTTAATTAATTGAACTACTTGACAGGCGTGCAATATGCCATTGAAATGCAGCATAAAAAGCCCAAGCCTTGACTTGAATGGAAGCAAAAAACTTTTGCCGGCATTTAAACAAAAAAATAAAAGACTCAAAAAAAAGAAGAAACACTGTTTCGTTTCATTTGTTTTTTTTTTTTTTATGTCTTACAAAGTTCGCTTTTTTCTTTGCTATCTGGTGGAACTTTTGCTGACTTTCAGTTCAAACCCAACTGCTTGGCCCTCCACCCCCCTCCCTCAGTGCCATCTTGTTGCTTGAGAATCAGCAGTAACTTTGCTGCTAGATGCCACAGCTCCGTCTATGGTGATGGCAAAGCGAAGACAGCCTGGGTCATGGGGCAGATAATCCTTTTTGTTGCTTTATTGTGTTAGCCTGTCGTTTTGTGGTTTAGCGCTTTAAGACGCCAATAAATTGAATTTGTAGCCAGGGTAAAATGTGCTCACTCAAAAGACTCTTTCGACATCAGCTGTGGCGTCCAGGCCGGGCAGTAAGTCAGCTGTCCACTTGTTTAGTCAAATGTTCGGTTGGCTTGTAAGCTGATTTTCCTTGCTACTCTCCCTCATTTCTAATGCTTTTGACTCTCGTCTATTTGATTAGGGTTGTTGGCTTTAAAAAAAAAGCAACCTTGGTTTTCTTGGCATTTCATTTGCTATGTAACTGTAGACATAAGTGGAATGCTATCAGGCTCTACCGGGCACTCGCTATCCGCATTTGTATCACAATTTTGGACTCTATTGGCCAAGTGCTGTGTATGTGGCCATTGTTGCAGTTGCAGCTGCTCTTGCTTACGTTTTGTTTGCATGCAATTCCATAAAGTCCTGTGCGTGCATTCAGGTTATTCCGCCAGCTCAGGCGTTTGACATGAAAAATGCATTTTATTGGGATTATTTTTATATCGCCCACAACCGTCGCCAACCTCCCCCACCCCAAAGGGGTGGGCCATGACCCACGCCTCCACAATTTGCCCTGTCCTTTCGCGACAGCCATTTAAATTTGGTTAACATTAGTGTGGGGGAAGGGGAATGGCCCATTAAAATTTATATGTACATGTGCTAGTGTGTTAAAATTGTTTAAAATGCAAATACAATTAATTTTTACATTTATGTTTAGTTAGACAACTGAGGGGCAGCAGCGGCTGCCAGCCAATTTTCGCACTTTTTAATTCAATTTTTCAATAACACCGAACAGAGCAAAAACAAGAAACACAACCAAAAAAAAAAAAATCCCAAAGTATCCTTTGTGTGCTTTTGTGTTGAGTGGCCATTGTTAATAGCCAATTACGTGCTTGTTTTTTTTTTTTTTTTTGAGTGTTTTACTTTTTTGGCCATGTAGTTGTGATGTGTTGCGGTCACTAGCAAAGTGGCGGGCGCTGTGTTGCTACATGTCCATGTCCAATTCGCGGCTATGCAGAAAGAGTCGCTACGTGCTCGGCTTTCAAACTTTGTGATTTTATGATGAAAATTATATTGAAGACCAGCAGCCGGCGAGGAGGGCCAAAGCATTTTATTTAGCACGTTGGCATTAGTTAATATAATTTTCATATAATTTCCATTGGTTTATATGCTTTTGTAATGCTCACTCACTTTTAGATGGGAGGGGGGAGGGGAGAATTAAACGCATAAAGAGCTTACACTGGATTTGTGCAAACAATTTCATAGACTTAATAACATATAATCATTTCATTATGGAACACAAAATATAAAGCAACACCATTAAGCTGCCGATAATATTTCAAATCCATGGAAATATATAAATCTTTCCATACTTATATATGTACTTAACTTTTCATATAAATAAGCGAAATGAGTATATAATTTGCTTACAAAAATATTCAAAATTAGAGGAAAATTAAGAAATTATAAAAACGATGATTTTTTTTGTATGATTTCCTAATGACCATTTAGATCTCTTTATGGTCTCCATATAATTTGAATAAATTATTTTCGAATTATTATTACATTAGCAGTTAGGGCAGTATATTTTTTCCATTCAATGTTTAAACTAGTTGCTGACGGCTCAATCACCGAGAAAGATGTGGTCAATAAATATTTTTATTTTTTGGTTTATCCTGCTTTTTGCCATGGTCACAAGAATCGATTCTAAATTTGAATTTACAAACATAAAATGTGAATGTCAAAATAAGGAATTTTGCAGTTTTGAATATTGTTATTTGAAATCAGTTAACCGAAGCTACAAATATCTTTCAGCCAAGATGAATTTATTTAAATTGCCTATCACAAAGTTTTCGGTAACTATGGAAAACTTGTTCAAAAACTAAAAACAATAAATTAAAATTGACTTAAATATTAGTTAAATATTTCATTGATGAAACGTTATAATGGATATAAACCATTTCTGTACAATTTCACAACTGATGCTTGTAAGTTTCTAAAGAACGTCAAATCTGGAAATCCTGTGGTAAAATATTTCTATGGTTTTTTTGCTCCGTATACTAATGTGAACCATAGTTGCCCAATTAATGTAATTGATGCAGACATAAACGAATATAATATTTCATCAATATTGAATAATATACTTTTCTTTGCAGCATGATTTCATGGTTATTGGAGTCCCAACGAGTTTTGTTGACTATCGAATTACACAACTACTTCCATTTCCTGAGGGAGATTATATGATAAATTTGACATGTTCAATTTTAGGTGTTCAGTTTGTAAATGTTAAAACATATGGAACCCTTTCGTAGTATTGGATATTGCGTATAATATTTCGTTATAAACTATCATCAACCTAAACATATTTTACAAGCACTAGCATATTAGGGACTTGGACTTAGATGAAAACTACATCCATACACCAGCCTGGGATTCGAACCCGGATACTCGTGGTACAGTTGCCTAAATGAATGGGCAAGTCATCTACCTATGACTGCATCTTATATAATATATATTTCTATATATAGTTTGACACCATTTAAATGGTATGTACTAATTGCAATGTATTTTTGATCAACTGGAAAACTGTTAACGACCCATCAGCTATGAACTCAATAAAGAATTAAATCAATGAAATTGATATTTGAAATGTTAAATTAGAATTTGATGGCCTCGAATGGTTGACTAAGTTGAACATTTTAAATAAATACCTTGGTATAAAAAAAGTAAAATAATCTAAGTGCACAATAAATACATAAACAATCAAATCTTATTTTATAGATCTCACTACTTTTTCCACATAATTTGGATAAATTATTTTGTAATTTTTTAACCATTAACAGCTATGAAGTTTAATATTAAAACTAGTTGCAGACGCCTCAATCACCGAGAAAGATGTGGTCAATAAATGTTTTTATTTTTATGTCGATCCTGTTATTAGCCATAATGACAATGATTCATTCTAAATTTGAGTTTACAAACATAAAATGTGAATGTTCAGTTGGAGAAATTTGTGGTTTTGAATATTGCTATTTAAAATCAGTTAACCGAAGTTACAAATATGTTTCAGCCAAGATGAATTTATTTAAATTGCCGATCACAAAGTTTTCGGTAATTATGGAAAACTTGTTCAAAAACTGAAAACAATAAATTAAATTTGTCTTAAATTTTAGGTAAATTTTTCATTGATGAAACGGTTTAATGGATATAAACCATTTCTGTACAATATAACTATTGATGGTTGTAAGTTTCTGGGTAACATCAAATCTGGAAATCCAGTGGCTAAATATTTCTTTGGTTTTATGGCACCTTATACCAATGCGAACCATAGTTGCCCATATAATGTAATTGATGAATGATTGCTATTTTTTATAAGAATTCAATATTTTATTTTTGTTATTTGCAGCATGATATAATGGTTAATACAGTCCCTGCGAGTTTTGTCGACTATCGAATTACACAACTTCTACCATTTCCTGAGGGTGATTATATGATAGATATGACTGGTACAGTTTTTGGCGTTCAAAGTGCCAATGTTAAGGTATATGGAACTCTTTCGTAATTATTGAAATTCCGTATAGTGTCTTTAAACATAAATATTAAGTTATTAAGTTATTTTGGGATACACATTTAGAATGAAAAAAAAAAAAACACAGCGTTTCCGCTTCGATTTCAATCACATACGCAATTAAATAAATAAATCATCTGGAAAAAACAGTTTAGCTCATTATTATTTGTTTGGATAACCGTTTGGATATCTTTAGTTACTTTCAGTCAACAAATCCAACGATATGTGGTCATACTATAGAGTTGCATTCGAATTTACAAATGTAAAATGTTCAGACATGGAATTTTGTGGTTTTGAATATTGTTATTTAAAATCTATTAGCCGAAGTTACGGCCAAATTTAAATAAGTTAATACCACCACTAATCAAGTTTTCGGTAAGCATCGACAAGTAAAAGACTTCTCAATAAAGTGTAAACAATAAAATTTAAATTTTCTTGATTTTAAGACGAGTCTTTCACTGATGAAACGATTAAATGGGTATAAGCCATTTTTATATAATTACATGATTGATGGTTGCAAATTCCTGGGCAACATCAAAGCTGGAAATCTAGTGGTAAAATATTTCTATGGTTTGATGCAACCGTATACCAATATAAACCATAGTTGTCCATATTATGTAAGTGCTTTAGAGATTACCAAATTACTTTTTTTTTAAGTTTAGCATATTTTCTTTACAGCATGATATTATAGTTGATAAACTCCCTGCAAGTTATGTCGAATATCGCATGACAAAAATCCTTCCATTTCCTGAAGGTGATTATATGATTCAAATGACGGCTTTAATTCTTGGTGCCCAGGATATTGATGTCAAAATTTATGGAACTCTTTCGTAATTGTTGTCATTTTTTGTAATATATTTAAGCATTGTAATAGATAAATACATTATGTTTTAATACCTCAGCTGTATTTAATACATTTTATCGGGCATGTATGTGGTATGTACAAATGTATCAAATGATAGGATTATTGATTAAAATTTGATTGAGCAACATAGCTGACGACTACCTATTTTGGTCATCTGTTTTGGACCTCTCGTTCCCTTGAAAGAGAAAATCAATGCTAACCAAAATATAAAAAAAAATGTATATCGTTCCTATAAGGCAAATTTATTTTTATATTTTTGTTAAAATTGTTTTTAAGAACATTTATTTCTGACTGGCAGTCTTTAGTTAGAGGAAAATGTCTCATCCCAGACAGCTTTTCATTTCTTCTATCTTACTAACACTCGAATCTTAATGTTATATATCTACTACAGGGTATATGATGTTTCAATAACACATTATAGCTACACATCGTTTAACGTATAGTTAATAGTTAATCGACTGGAAAATATAAGCTTCAAAATATTAATAATCCATAGATCCATCAAGATGTGGTCACAGTATTTGCATTTTTGTTTCCCGTACTTTTTGTAATATTCGCAGAGATCGATTCTAAATTTCAGTTTACAGATGTTAAATGTGAAAGTCTTAACAAGTCATTTTGTGGTTTTGAGTCTTAGAAAACTAAAGTTACAAATACTTTACCTAAAATTCCCATATTAAAAACACATTAATTCCAGGTCAATTTGTCACTTTAAAAACGTGTTAGTGTATAAGTATGTATATAAATATCTATTACATAAATAGATACAAATATGTAAGATGATCAAGCGTTAAAGATATTTCTTTTTTTTTATTATCAGATTTTATTACAAAATTATATTTTTGGCATAAATTTAGTATTTGTTTGATATATGTATAGAACTCTTTCATGGCATTTTCCATTGGCTTTAAAATGTTTATACCCAAACTAATACCAATCATGGTAGTGATTTTATTTAATTCCTTATATGTGGTCAAATCCCCGCGTAAAAAATTTCGTTTTCTTTAGTATGAAATAAGGAAATTGGGCTTTGAAATTAATTATTAAATATTCTCTTGAAAAAACATCAAATCACCTAAATATATTTATCGATTATTTAGTGTATACTCCCATATTTATTTAAGTGAAGATCTTTCATAGTTCATTATAGGAAATTTTGAATATTCTGACCAAGCCTTAACTAAATTAAAAAAGCCTAAGACTAACAATAATGTTATTTAATGTTTTTTATCCTATTTATATATAGTCTTGTGAGGTGATATTTCGTTTGATTTTAAATATTATAAAGACTCTTATCTACATATGCTTAATACTTTATACACAAATTTAAATAAATTTGTATACATGTCATTTTTGAATGTTAAAGTAGTCTGATATTGGACTGGCACTTGCCATCTGTTCACAAATGATGCAATCAAATGGCGGCAGCCGTTCCAACGAATATATAAAGAAAAAGTAACAGCTTCGTCATTACTTTACTTTTAAATTAAGAACATAGAACGAACTGAATTCAACTTTTATCGATGGAAATGCAAAGCAAACTTTTCCCATTGCCAATTTGTAAAGATTCTTTGCAGTTTAGCTTCAACATTATTGACCAAGAGTTTGGGGGGCAAAATCTTGTGGCATATGTGTGCCAAGTGACCAGAAAGGAAAGTTTCATTCAATTTCTGTCTAGTTCAGTCGAAGCAAATGTAATTTCTACACTTCAGTTCGCTTAGCTCATTTAATATGGACAAATTTTGCGTGCCTAATTTATATGCAAGTGACAAAATGTTTACTTACAAGACTTACAATAGAACCATCGACCAGTTGCAGTTTATTTAATATGCTGATGCAGTTGTTGCCGGCGTCATGGATGGCTCCAGCTGTCGAAGCGGGTTAAAAGTGGATTACATGTAGCAACAACTGTTGCAATTGAAAATCAATGCCTTGTTGTCACAATAATTTCCCACCATTAAAGTCTTAAATATTATTTTCCTTTTTTTGCTGATTCCATTGTTCTTCAAAGATGATTAAACATGAAAAGGCTGATATTATATTTACGAAAAAAAAATAATTATTATATTCATTACCCAGGTCATGAAAAGTGTTTAAGGTTCAATAGGTTTCCTATAGTAATTGTACTTAGTTTTTGTCCATCCTGTCAGGTTTTCGAAAAAAATCGTTTAAAATGTTCTCATTTGCAATATATTATTTTATAATATAAGCATTATTAGCCTATTAATAAATTCGGTATGATTAAAAAGCAGTTGACAAATATATCCAAGAGGAATTTCTTTGATATAATGCATAATATCTTACACTTTGGATTTGCATCTAAAATATGTAAAATTTGCACCAAAAAAGTATGCTATAGGAATTCGAAGAATTTTCTGCTTTTTAATTTTAAAGAATTATTAAAAAATTATTATATAACAAATTGTTTTTACATAAGTAATGTTTGCTATTTTTTTTAACAAAATATTCTAAAATCTGTTGAAAATGTAGGAATAAATATTTATAACTTTCTTTAGTATAATTTTGTGTGCCTATTTTCCAACCCCAGATTTCCAGATCGATTTGAGCAAAAACAGCCTGTGTTATTATTATTATTTGAATATTATTTCTAAAAAAGATCTGTAAAAAGTCTTGCATTATGGGATGGCTTAAAATGCAAATGGCTTACTTAATAACGTATACGCACGGTGTACCAACTATAGTAATAACACTTATTATGAATATAAACGTAATGATCAATATCATAAAGACAACAATTATTTATTCTTGAGGACAATACGCATAGGTTAAGCACTATGTTTAAGCCAACAGAAAATACTATAAAATCGTGTTCTTTGGACCACCCTAATACATAAGCTTGAAGAAATATTGCAAAATATGTATGCTTGTTGGCTATTTTGCATTTAAATGGAATGTGCTCGTATATCTTTAGGTGAAAAATGTTCAAGATGCCAGCACGGCGAGTCAGTTTAGTGGCTCATAAAAATGACTGCATGGATATGCAGGATATTCATGTTAACACATTATTCGCACTGGACATGACAAAACCAGAGGACATTGAGAGCTTCTACTAAAGGGCTGGAACTCTTATTAAGAATAAATTTACGACAATGTCACGTAGTTAAATGAGTAATTTGTAATGCAAAGGCATTCTGACAGCATTACGACTTATTCTTTAACGCAAAGTTTATGAATATATATTTTTTTTGATCTGCTTAATGCTATGTAGAATAAAATAAAAAGAAAAATAATTTGGCGTCGGCACATATTGACAGGGCAATTAAATTTTTAATTACCATGTGTGCAAATAGTTGATGAACTTTGCATATGTTCGTTGCACTTTGCACACTGCCATGTCGAACATTAAAAATTATTAACAGAATTAATGCGAAAAGTTGGTGTAAAGACAAAGACAAAAGGCAAAAAAGGAGAAGCGGCCAAAAGCCGCAAGAACTTGGGCCCGACATCAAAGCAAACAAAATGGAAGACAGACAAAGAAATGTATTAAAGTTTCTGCCATTTTTCTCTTTTGAAGACTGTAACGAGTGTGAGTGCTTCAGCATGTATTATGCATGTGACCAGCATTTGTAGTGGTAGTGGTAAAAAAAAAGAGAAGAAAATCTTGTATATCACATAAGAAATTACTATCACAAACTTTAAAAGTCAGACTATAGTCGAATAACCCGATGGTTTTTACTTACCATTCAATTATTACTTAATTTTGAAAGGGACTACAATTTTTTGTTGCTAAATAATAATTGTTTATTAGGACAAGTTTTAAAGTAGATAAGTGAGAGGCCTTTTAAGTTTTTTTTAATGTTTTAAATGGTGAAATATTTGTAACTAAAAGTATTTTATGGGGCAAAAGAGTGAACATAGTTTAATCACATGTCCCCGATGATAATTTAAATAATAATGTTGAAAATTATTTTAATGCTTATTTATTCAGCTAATTTACTTCAAGAGTGTCAAAAACTAGATAGATAACATTTCTTTTAACATCACTTCATTTTTTTCCCCTAAAAATCAGCAGAAAAGTATTTATGTATATGTTTTAGGTTCTTTCTACTTAATGGAATAGTCTCAAGGACTATGAATACACAAATTTCATAGCTGTTGCTTTATTTACTCGATCATAATTAAAGCAAAAACTGCTAGTCTACGAGTTGGCCTAATATAATCAAGCGCAGGATATTTCCTTCCTCAAGCTTAAGCTAACAAAACATTCAACTGAAGCAGCTGCAAGGTGACATACAAATAAAAAACTTAAGAAATTGTAGATCCTCCGATGGCAGCTTTCATATTTAATGTCTACATTGGCCATTGTCCTTCAATTTTTGAAAAGTAGTAATCTAGTAAAGAAAGTCCTGTTTTCAGATTGCGAATAATTATGCTTAAAAGCTAATATTTGCAAGGGCTCGAATGTGTGTCTATATGCATGGATTTGCCTGTACCTGATTGACCGTCTGACTGACTGGCAAAGTGAAAGGACAGGCTGGGTGGTAGGCGGCAAAAAGCTGTGAAAAGCGGCGAGTAAATTTTCCAACCAAACCACCAACAACCAGACAGGCAACTAGGCAAAGCTTAGTGCTCTCTCTCTCTCTCTCTCTCTCTGTCTCTCACTTACTGGTTTCCTCTGCGACGTATATCTTCATTAAAATGCAATGCAACCTTACCGTAGAGAGCGTGAAGCCACCGAGCGCCACGAGTTCTCCACAGATCCCCAAACTTCAATCGTGTAAGCGTCCGCGCGTGTAATGACAATGGTGGCGCGTGGCTTTGACTTTGACATGGCCAGCGGGCGAAGGACACACACAAAGTGACGGACGGTCGGACAGACAGACGGATGCAGCTAGCCCGATACCATATTTTTCAAATGCAATGTCCCGTGACCAGAGCTGTGGCTGTCAGCTGTGGCTTTGGGCCTGGCCATCAGAGCGCACGTAAAATCGAATGGATAGAGATTGGGCTGGAGAAGCAGCAATAGCAAAACTATAAACAAACAAGCCACAAAAAAAACAACAAAAAAATGAAAGATGAAAAGGAAAAACAAAACCATGCCAAAGCACCTTATAAACTTGAAATGGTAACTTAAGCAACAGCAAAAGACCAAAAGAGAGAGAGAGAGAGAGAGAAGGAGAAAGAGAACGCACTGGAACTAAATCTCCCTTGGTTAAGGGCATGGGTAAGTGCAGAGTGGAGGCATCATAAAATGATGCACAGTCCGTTTGCAAGGTGTAAATCACGTAGCACTCCGACGCCTTTTACAGTTCATGTTGTTGTTGTTTTTTTTTTTCCACAATAAAATTGAAAAGCAGGCAAAACGAGAACGAAAACAAGAAGAACAACAACAACATCATCCAAAAACCAACTGCAATGACAGCAAAACGCAAAAGTTTTAAAAGTAAAATGACAAGCGCACGTGCGACCCGTACGAGTACGGGTTAAGGATAGTGCCAAGTGGAAAACAAACTCGACTTCAACTCGACAACACCTTTACACACACATACGCACACACACACACACACACGAATACATATGTTCATATAGAGTCTCTGAAATTGCGGCTGCTACTCCGCCAGTGGAGTTATGGTTAGACATCGATCTCTTGGGAAACCCAGAGGCTACAACTCCACAAAGCTGCTATTCTCGTTTCTAGATTCTAGGATTTTTGCTTATGCCAAAAAGTTTTTTGCATTTCTCGTGCGGCTCATTACAGCAGCAAACAACAACAAGAACAACAACAAAACTCTATATCTCTACGTATATATAGGTATGTAAATATATATATAGTCATATCCATCTCAGGAATTCCTTTCAGACAGACTCATTTACAAAATGGTTACCATTCCATATGAGCTTAGCTCAATTCTGTAAGAGCTTACATAGATACATATATATGTATGTATGTATGTATGAATATTGGGCTCCTGAAAAGGGAAAACCATGAGCCGAGTATTTTGTTTATTAAAATGAAGTGTCATGGTCATTCTGACCACAGTGGTTCAAAAGCAATTTAAACAACATTTCAACTTTAAATTTATTTAGAAATGATTCGATAAATGTATAAGCTAAATGGCTTGTTCAATAAATTTTGCTAATAATTGAAATAGATTTTGAAACTTGAATTTAAAGAGAGTTTAGATTTCATCATGGGAATGTAGAAAAACTTGCACCAAAGTTCAAATGACCGGTGTAAGGCATCAGGCTAAGACCACCAGATGGGTCGTGCCTCAACTGTGTGCCCACATCGTTTCCCATGGCTTGTTCGTGTTGTTGTTGTTGTTGTTGTTGTTTGTCGACAGTTGCTATTAATGCCAAACAGCTCCACCTCTTCAACCGTTCGTTGCAACCTGATGCACACTTTTTTACGACTTCCACACGCACACGTGCCGTGTTTCTAGGCAAGAAGGACCACAACAGCAACAGAAGCAGAAGGAGCAGCATCAACAGCAGCTGGATGCCTGACCAGTGGGTATATATGTACATATATATGTACTTGTATGTAGTACGTGCTTTTTGTTTTGCCATTAGCCTGCCACAGGGCAGTACAGGCACATTAAGTGATATTTGTTTTACATGAAAATCAACTTGTCCTTGCGGCTTGTAGGTAGTCTGTCCAATCTGGTCATGGATGGCATGGGTTTTTGGTATTTTAATTTTCATTTCAATTGCAGAAATCCTTTTGCTAATTGCATTCCCGCTTGATTGCTGCGTTTGGTTAGCTTGAAACACATTATGGTTACTTAAGCCAATTTTAATCAATCATCAATCTGTGCATGGCAAATCGATAAAATGCGTTAATACTGGCACATTCATAATTGAGCAATCTCTTAGACGCCTACATATAAGTATATACATATATATAAAACCATAATTTTAATGAGCACCAGATGCTGATATCCATAAACCGCATTACCTCAAAAATTTTATCACGTAGTCATTTGCTTACTTACTTACATACATACTACTACTACTACTTAGATGTGTGTCAAGCAGCATTACAGCCAACAGCCAGCATGGGTAGCATCTTTTCATTTAGTCGCAACGATTAGTTGGGCTAAAAACTTTGCCTAACCTACATCGTTCTGGAAATGCTGTTGCGGCTACAGTGAAAGTTGGCATCATTTTTTTTTTTTTTTTTTTTTTTGGCGTTTTATTTTTGTTTTTATTTGTGTTTCCGTCGTTTTTCTGTACTATTTGGCTAAATGCTAATGCACTAATTAGTTCACGCTCTTAACTAACTGTCTGGTTTGGATGTTCAGATTCAGCCAAATTGAAAATGTTTTAAATTCTATACATAGAAATCCAGACAAGAGTAAAAAGGGATGATGAGAAAATTATATAAAATGACTCTTTAAAGTTTGTCTACAATATTAAATTCTTAAATTTTAGCTAAAAAAGCAAAAAGCAAAAAGTGGACTATGCGTTTAATATGTTTGCAAGGGAAACTCTGGCAAATGTCCTTTTTGAAGTCACCTCATTTGCAGGCTGTTATCGCCAAGTGGGTCGTCATGTGGGTCGCCAAGTTAGTGGGCTGATGACCTCACAGACATCCTCACAGATCCCTCTTAAAATGTCTATGAACATTCTCAATTGGTTGGCTTCGGTTCCGACTACCTATATATGGGATATTCGAAAACCAAATAGCTACATACCTATTTAATTAAATAAGAAGCTTCGAATCCCTTAAATGTTACCCTAAATGTTATTTAATTCAACTAGAATTTTTTAAAGTCGATTCATATAATTATAGATTTTTTCCAAGTAGTTTGCAATATTTTTATATTTTATAAAATAAAATTGTATTTAAATCGCAATCAAAATTTCATAAAATATGAAATAAATGTGTAAAATTTAATTGGCTTTAATTTTAGGTTTTTTTTTGTAAAAACATTGTTAAAATCTTTTTGCTTAAATTTTGAGTATTTATTAGTATGGCCAAAAATTCCAATTTGTATGGCATACTATTTACACATGTGACAATATCAAATATATGCGTATATAACCGCCACAATACATGCATCGAAAATATCCCGCATGTGTTTTAGCCAGGCCAAGTCAATTCCAATTTTACAGCACAACTTTTAAGCCATAAAACTGTTGATAGAAACTAGCACAGAATAGCAAAAAAAAAAAAAAAAAAAAAGGGCCAAAACGAAAGTTAATAGATTTTGGAATCGGTATTGTATATGTACACAAGTATTACAGTTTTCATGTGGGTGGAGGGGTGGAAGCAATTGAATGAAGGCTAAATGAATTGAGCAATAAATTCTTAACAGCCATTCTGTTTTTGGGAGTTCAAAATTTTCAAAGATTCAATTTCTTTCGAAATTATACGAGTTTGTAGAATGCATATAGAAAATTTACCATTTTATGCTTTTAAATATTTCTGTTGCAAGAAGTTTGAAACGGCTTGTAAAGCGCAAAAGGCATTTAAAGTGCCCACTAAGCGGCATAGTACTAGTGGCGGTTGACCAGACCATTCAGTAGGAGTTATAAAGATGTCCAAAGGCCACAGGACGAAAGTTTATTGCAAGTAAAGCGGATGCAAGGATGCTGCAGAGGTGGCGCCAGCCGCACCTTTATTGTTCCTGGCATTGTGGTGCCCTTTTCTGTTTTTTTTTTTCCATCTTTTGCCCTCTTTTTGCACTTGACTTTCATCGTGTTGGCGACCTGTGGGGCTTTAAAGCCTATAAAAGTTACCATGGTAAATACGTACCCATACACACACAACACACACACATACACAGAATTGTAAACAGAAACAAGCCGAAAGTTATTTACTGGCGTCTGGCACACCGACGCCCTAAAATATGCAACACATTTTATACAACGCAACTTGCATCGCCTCGAATTCGCCACTCAGGTGTCATAATTAATTTCGACACCAATTTGTTATTGTTATAAACAAAGTTACTTACTTCAAAATGTATACATAAAATATTCTTTGGTTTACGTTCTCCTCTGATTCAGTTGGAACAACAAAAAACTTATTTGATGACGACAACGAGACGGCTTTAAAGCGGCTTTTCACAGTCAATGGGGGAATAGAGAATCGCGGTCCTGCATATTGTGGCCCTGCAGCTGGCAATGCCGACACTCAGACTATTTGAGTAGTGCTTCAGTCTTGAGGCAGACGACTGAGTTGGCAGTGAATAGTGTAGAGAATAAAAAAAAGAGACACTGTCCTACATTTTCTCATTAAATTGCCATGGCAAATACTACTCGGTAGTTGCCATAAACTTGACGCTAACAAGGCGTTCGTGCGGGTAACATCAAATACGAACTATATTTCTAATTTGTGTTATTTTTGTTTTGGTGTTGTTGTTGTCTTCTTTTATTATTTGTATTTTTTGGCAAGTTTATTTCAATTTTTTTTTTTTTTTTTGTGTAGTGTTTTTTGTTTTAAACTTTTAATTGGCCTGAGTTAAATGCGAATTGTTTCAAGTCCCCCGAAAAACTTTCATCTCACGTGTATACATTTTGAATGGTTAACTTGATTTCAGCTCGCCAAGTGACAAAAAAATGAAAAAAAAAAATATTTGTATATGGAATTGTGATGACAATGTATTTTTTCCATGAATAACAGATTGTCGCAAGGAATCATAAATTATGTGACACAGTTGGATGCAAGTGTCAATAAATGCAACAACAGAAACTGGTAGTATTGTAATGGTAAAAGTTTTTGGCCACTAACCCCGCTCGAGCCACGACAACATCCTTTGCCCACATTAAAAACGCATAACTAACAGACCAAAAATTTACGACTTACAATCTAGCCAAACTGCAAGATTGACTGTTACCTAACAGAGCTATGTTAAAATCACCATAGCAGAGAACAGTGTGCAAAATGCAAGCGATTGGACAGCTGAGCCAAATGGCCTTAGAATTTTATAGTGTTCGAAAATTGCTATATCAACAAATTAATATTGATATAAATCATTTGTTTGAGAGTTTAGTGTAATATCTACTTCAGGTTGATGTCCTTCTGCTGATTTTAAGGATACAAATACAAAATCTTCTTCAATCTGAGGGTCCATAAAAATTTAATAAACTTTAAACTATTTCTTTTTATTCCCCTTGAAAAGAATAACTACTACTCGACGCAAGAATCGTCTGAATTTTAAATTTAATCCGGCGTTAGATCTAGCATAGATATAATACCGACTTTAATTATAATTTTTGAATTTTCAAAAATAAAAATTGGTTTTTGTCAATTTTTTTCTTGTTTAATGTTAACAAAAAATTGGAAAAAAAATCCATAAATTATGATTGAGTTCAGAACCAGGATTTTGGGTATTCTAAGTAGATTGCATTTTGTTTCATCAAAATCGGTTGAAAATTACGAGCTCTAACCTTGCCGCCAGTTCAAAAAAAGAGTTTTGAGAATGTTCTGAGGAGAACATTGACCCACAAAAAAAGTCATCTTTCCAAAAATATGTTGACTTTCGAGTAACCCATTTGGGACGATATTCTATGGATATAAATCTGAAACATGTATATCAAGGCAATATAAGACCTCATAAAAAACATACATAAATGCCTCAATCTTCCACTGTATCGTGCACCCACATTGAAGTCTTGTTTTTTTCCATCATCCTACTACCATCAGTCTGACCACCATCAGCAACTCCAACACATGCTGGCCACGCGCTCATTTCAGTTTAAATTGAATTGAAGCCAAATACATGCCATGATTTTAAATTGTTTGGTTTGGCTGAGTTTAGTTTACATTGCATTAAGTTGGATGGATGGATGGATGGATGGATGGATGCCTCAATGTTAGATACTGTAAATGCTGTGGCAACTGGCAAACTGGAGATGGACTTTTTGGGTTTAGCCCATTGGAGCACAAAACTACACAAATTGCTGACATATTCAAATCAATGGATGGATGGATGTATGGACGGATGCATATGCGTGAATGTGTAGCAGCAGCAGAAGCTGATATATACATATATATATATATGTTTTTTTTTTTGCAATTCGCAGCACTTGGAAGAGCAAACATCAAATTAAATAAATTGCCAAGTGCTTTCAATGAGGAAATGGTAGACGAACATGGGCTTTAGGGTACATTTGATATGATGAGCAATAGTTGAATTTCAATATGGCCAAAGTGCAGCAACAACAACAACAATAATCAGGATTATTTATGGGGTACCCGCCGTTTGAGCAAGTCGTTTTGTTTACTGTATTTTGCGAAAGGAAAAAAAATGTATTGCATACGCAAAGGCGATAGCGAACAATGCAATCAATGCGTTGCCTTTATATGAACGTATGCATATATTGGTGTGTATGTGTATACATATATCTACATTGGAGGAACGTTGCTGGCTTGTTAAGTGAATATGCCACATAAATATTTATGTAATCTGGCTTGAATTCGTACCAAAAAAAGGAAGAGAAAAAAAAATCCGAGTGGAATTGAAATGAACTAGCATGGAGGGCAATTACTTGCGGGTGGCAACTTTTAAGTTCTGTCCTGCACCCTGTAAGTGCTACTATCTAAAAGGGTATATAAGACTTGAAAAGAAAGCATTTAAAAGCACATCAAATGAGCTTACTTTAGTAATAAATGTCGACGATACTGAGACAAATGTATTTAGTTTAAATTATTTACCAAGATTCCATGGCCTATTTCAATTGTTTTGACGCGTTTTAAATATCTTTTGCGTGAAATGTATCTTAAATGCCTCTTAAGGCATAAAATTATTGCTTTTCGTCTGATGGTAAAATGGTTTAAGATCTGGGTAAATGGCAAAGTCCAAATAAATTTCTTTAATGTTTACACACAAAAAAAAAAAAACATATTGCGAATGTTTCGCTCAGCCAAATTCAATCTGAAATTCAAGTCGAAATGACCCACAACACACACACTCACCACACACACACACACACACACACACACAAACAGTGGCAAACGGCTAAACAGCTCATGGCCCACAGATTCAACGAAGCTCGTAAGTACATAGGATGCCACAATAGACAAATGTAGACGGAGACTTACAAGACGGAAAAAAAAACGAAACGGAGACAAACAGACAATCTGTTGTATATGACGAACTAACTGACTATCTGACTGACTCACTGAATGTCAGTAGTGTCTGCGGTGCAGGCGACGACGTAGGAAGGGGGGACGGGTTTGGCACGTAACTTACGCCCGCCAGTAAAAGATGGGTTACCCTTGGCGCCGCATCGACGCCCCCAAACCGGGGGAAACAAATAGACAGGAGGCACACACAGACACTCAGACAGACTGAGTAACAGACAAACAAGAGCAACAACACTACTATAAACTCCCTTTTTTTTTTGTTGGTTTTTGTTCCTCTACTTCTCCCTGTTGTGCAGTTGTTGCTTACTGCATCCTGGCCTCCTTTCGCCCATAATCCCTTTTACACTCGACTCTAAAGTTAAAATTGCAAGTAAAGCTTTTATCACGTGTTTATGGGCACATACAGTGCAGTAAGTAGGTTGTTTCCAGTGGCCAGAACTTCGTTTTTGGCATAGAAAATAGCTGAAAATCGAATTCCTTTTTGCCCAAAGTCTGTGTTTGTGTTTGTTCGTTTGTGTGTGTGTGTGTTTGTATCACAAAATACCAATAAAACTTACTGCCAAAGCTGCTACTGAAACCTAAGGCTCGTTTTCACCAAATCAAACTTTATTGCTCGTTCTTAACGTTTTTTTTTCAGGAACTTAATATCAGCATATATATTTGGGATTTTGAGTGAACCCATATAAATTATATTGTATTCATATCAAAATGAAACTTCAACTTATACATCATCTTTTCCAATTTAAAAATTGTTCCAATTATTCCTTCAATTTCTAAGTTTTATCTTTCCAAAGTCGTTAGATTTTTTTTATAGATTTGTAGACGCAGATTTGTTTGGGAATTTTCAAAAACGAAAAAATCAAAAGCTGCAATTGAATATTAAAAATTTATATCAAGATTGAAATTAAGGTTTTTAAATTTTTAATAAAGTCAAAAATAGGAAGAGCTATTAGCAAAGGGTCATTATGATTCACTTTAGTCGATTTCCGTAGACTGTAAATTACGATTTGGCCATTGACTGCAATACAAACATTTTGGCATTATTATAAAGACCTTTTTGTATGGGTTATGAAAGGCAATTGGCATCACTATCTCCGTTTTGGCTATAATCATCATGTTTGATCATCATAATGCGCTTTGTGACATTGTGTCAGCTTCAAGTGGCTTGGCTGCTCGGGTTGCTTTTGTTTGCTCGAGTCCCCAAAGCCGTGCATATTTTACACAATCTTTTTGGCCTTCTCTCTGCTAACTTCATGCCCCTCAACTTGTGGCTCACACACACACAAGCAAGCTACTTTTGGATGAGATTTATCGTGCTGCCTGGGGTAAAGCGATGTAGAGAGAAAATACAGAGAGAAAAGAAGGAAAAAAGAACCCAATTTCGGCAATGCCTTTAAGAGTTGGGCATACTTTTGCAGACTTTTACGACAAATGGTTCGTGTGTCTGGCATTCACTGGGTTCGTCATTTCATCATTTCGTCATTCATTCGTTCATTCATTCATTCCATTGGCTACTTTCGCTCATCATAAAGCGGGCAATTTGGCAAGTATCGATTCCAATTTGATTGCCATCAATGTTTAGCAAATGAATTGAAAGTTATTTTGATTGCCTATCCGTTGGCCGGTTTTGGTTTTGGTGGATGTTGCACATTGCTTGGGCATTGAGCCAGCAAAATATGCATAAATTTTGTGATCTAATATAATTGTATATGCATATGCTGTAAGATTTTAGCATTTTAATGACATGGTCCAATCAAAATGGTCATATATTCCAACTAATTTTCATGTAAATTAATCTATCTTTCCCTATCTCATTCTCTCTTTCTCTCATTGCATTTACTGGCAACCAATAGACACAGTCAACAGGCTAGTTAAGCATTTGTCTTTTCACTGTCTATCAAAACTTACACATATCCGTGAGTCTGATCCGACAAACAAAGCCAACTGCAAAGGTAATTGCAGGTGTGTGTGTGTGTGTGTGTGTGTGTAGTTAGTGAACCCCTTAAATACCTGACTTGTGCACCAGTTGTGCAGCATAAAGTGCCCATGCCTCCGTTTGCCTTTTCCACAAAAGGAAAATAGAAGAAAAAAAACGGCAAACGAAAAGCAACTAGATATCCAACGTAACAGGACTTTGGCTAAAAGGCATACCAAAGCATGGCATGGCCAACAGTCATGGCTAGCCTGTTCCACAAAACGTTATATGCAAATCGCATTTGGAATACATATTTAGGTAGCTGCTTGTCGTGCAGAACCAAATTACACTGAGACAAAAATTAAGCAATGAAAAGAGAAAAGTTTGCTCAAATCTATAGAGTATCAAAATATATGTATATATATATTTTTTTTAGTGTACATAGCAGCTAGTAACAGTCCGGGGCATATTAGCATATGCCGCCGGCAGTGGCTTCTAGGCACGATTACACAAGCAAACGCACACGATAAATAGGATATGCGTCTAAGGACAGTTGGAGTTAGAGGACATACACCCCTCTTCACCCAAACTCCTTTAATCATTGTCGGTCTTCGATGGTCTCTATTGGCCGTATTAAAAGTAAAAAGCTAACATTTTTGCCTTTTGCTATTTATAAATGTTTGCTCACAAATACATTGCAATGGTTCTCTTGTACAAAGGATAATTGCCTTAAATTTTGTCTGATAAAAAATGCAACCTGCTTTTAGGCGCTACAGAATTTTTCGTATATATGAGGAAATTATGAGAATCCTTGCTCCTTTGAGTCTGGTTAATTGAAAAGTCATCGTCGTTGGGCACAGCGAAGAAGCTGTTTTTGGCCAATGGGAAAAATTTAATTGCAAGTGACAAACACTTGACCGTAGGATATCCTTTCTATATATATATATATTTTTTCGTTTTTTGGTTGATCCTTTACTTGTGTTGTTCTTGTTGCTTTTTGTATTCCATTCCTTGAGCCAATTTGCCAAGCTAGCCAGCCATCGATGGCATTTAATTTCCGTGTTGGCACAAAAGTTTTAACTGGCCCTCCTGGGGGCGTTTCATCAAAGTTCTAGACAACTCGACAAAGGTGAGCTCAGTCTTTCTGTTTCTGTTTTTGGATTTCTCTTTCTCTCCGTTTCGTTGCTTCATTCATTCTTACCGCCTTGCTGGCTCTATTACTAGAAACTTTTACAACAAGCAGCATGAAGAACAACAAATCATCAGGCTATGCTGTATAAATAAATTCCGGCAAACAAAACCCCAACTACACGAAAGGAAACTTCCGGCCCATGCCCAAAATACTCAAACCAAAAATGATGCAACCCAGTAAATGAGCCAATTGGCGGAGTCTGGGTATTGACATATACCCGGCAATCAGGCAACGGTTACCCAGTTGTTGCAACTAGTCATGTTGTAGCTGCTGCTGATGCTGTTGTTGTTGTTCTTATTGCAATTTCAACAGACCCGCGCGCTGACAGTCGCGACAGTTTTGTGTATTTGCCATCTCTCCAACCTGTTCCTACATCCTTGCCAGTCCCTCCATCATCCTGATTCAATGGCGACGATGGCAACTACGGTAACGGCGACATCGTCTGGCATTGCGGTTAATGAAAGCTGCGATTTTACTTTTGGCTGAAATTGGGTCGCCGTTCTCGTTTCTGTTTCTGTTTCACTGTCTGTGTTGCTGCTGTTGTTGCAACACAGCACATTTTGCATTTACTTACTGGCTGCCATTTACTGCCGAGTTTTTCCGAGTTTTCTATATGCATTTTTTGCCCTTTTTTTTGTTTTTCACTATTTTTCTTTTTCGTTTGGCAGGCAACTTTAAAAATGGGTGTGGGCGGTGTTACTATGTCTGCATAGTTTGCCAATTTTCAGGCCACTTACCCTATTTACATAGAGTATTTACAATATTCCTAGTTCATTGTTAAGCAAATACGAAATCTAAATGCAAATTTCATTTATTGTAAAATATTACCACAAAAAAAAAAAAACAAATAAATCGAAATAAAGTTCTTCACATAAATATTGCTAATTAATATTTGTCATTAGTTTATTTATGTGTTACAAATTTAAAATAAATACATTTTTCATAAATGAATCTGAAATAAACTATAAATTGTCTGCAACAAAAAAGGGCTGTTATCAAAGGGCAAGCATTTATTTAAATGAGTTACTTATCATTGGATTTACTATATAGTCGAAGGCTAAAAGATCCTCAACTAGAGGCATATCTGGCAAATAGCTAAACAGTTCTCATTATTTTTTATAAATCGTTAAAGAAAATGTCACTATAACAAGCAATGTTTCTTATTTTTCCCATACCAAAAACTTGAATTTTGTAAATTGTTGGTTCAACTTTTTTGCCTTTGATGCTAGTTTACGACATTAAATTTGACATTTTTCAAATGTTTTAAATAAAAAAACGTACAATTTTCTTTTATAATTGTAAATTTTGATTAAAAATCGACTGATCAGTATAGTTTTTTTGAGTATATTTCTGAATATATTTATATTTGTAGAATCCTTAATTCTTAAATGAATTTTTTGGCAACAGACAAATTCAATTCATTTCTATACTTTGAGTCTTTAAGCAAATTGGAACAATTTTGGAAAAATTTAAAACAAGCATTTAAAAATGTTTATAATTTAGACATGTTAGAAAAATTTTGCGAAACAGTTTGAAAACTTTCTTAAAAGATGATTAGATTTTAAATGGTTAAAACTTAGAAATTGGAAATAGAAGGATTAGAAATTACTTATATAAAATTAATTATAATTTAGTTAGAAAAATTTAGCGAAAAAGTTTGAAAACATTCTTAAAAGATGATTAGATTTTAAATGGTTAAAACTTAGAAATTAGAAATAGAAGGATTAGAAATTACTTATATAAAATTTGAATTTGTTTTGCTAAATATAGTTATCTAAGATTAAGAAAAATATTCATTTGAAATAGCTATTAAATATTGGCTACTCAATTATCTTTTTTCATATAAGATCAGACTTGCAAAAAAAATGTGCAAATATTTCAAAGTTTTTATATTACCAAATATGTAACTATGTATGTAAAGTATTGTAAATACAATTAATGTAGGTTCTAAGTTTTAAAATATTAGGAAAATATAACCCATTTAGTATTCCTTTAAATCAAGAGAAATGCATAACTATGCAAATTTCCTTGCTTTGCCTGATGATCATTAGTTTAACAATGTCAACCTCAATTAGAATTACAAAGGCTAACGAAGGACATTTCAGTTATCAAAAATGAGAAATCAACATTTACAAGGATTTTACAATAAAGCCCTTAAGACCTTGTTCCAAATGATGAATAACAGAGAGAGTAAATCGGTGAAAATTTATATATTTAATGGCTAGTTGTATTTAGCTGCTGCAAGTTCAATTGTAAATGTAAGTCCCATAAATTGTAAGAGAATAGAACTTCATTGTCTTGTGAATGGCTTTACTATGAGTATAAATTTTATGTTTTGCAGATTATTTCAAAGCATTGAAGAGGAAAAAATGCCTTGGCCCTTGGCCACAGAGAATTTTCGGCAATTTCTATAGGGCATTAGGAAGTCTTTCAATATGCACTTCTTCATTCATTTCATTTTTTTTCCTTCTTTCTTTCTTCCTGACCTTTTGTTTTTCACATCGTTATCCGCATTTTTGTTACTTGTAAAATGCGTTTTTAAGCTGGCGCCTGTCTGGAGGAAATTCTGACGTTAAGTTCACTGGCCACTCGAGCAATTGTCAAATGTAATAACGGAATCAGTGTCACTTTAGTAAGCTACGGACATTTCCCTAATATGCATATATAAGTGGAAGTTTTGTGGGGCCAAGGCCATAAATAAGCAAAACGCCCACACTTTGACACGGCAAATTACACACACAATTTAAGCAAGAATTCTAGTTTCTAGCTAAGGTACACACACACACACACATTCTCAACACCTCCAGAGTGTGTGTGTGTGCGAGTGTGTTTATAGTGGAATATTTTCACGCCTCAATAGAGCACATTTGTCTTGTGTGAACGGGTTGCGTTTTCAACGTTATCATTTTAAACAGGCACCAAAACGAAAAGGACAAACGACCACACACAGCTAACAAGGACGAGAGCCACCATTCAACTTTAGCCAGTTGGCTGGAACAATCTTAAAGCGAAACATAAAATGCAAGCATGAATCCTAAAACGAGACTCCATGAAGGACAAGCATAGAACAACAACGACAACGTTCAGCTCGGGCCTAGAGCTTAAAAAAGGTTTAAACTGGATAAAACTGGATTTTAAACAGTCTAGGTGTAAATGGAGCAAATACACACACACACACACACAGTTTGGGAGCTGCACGTTATTTACAGGTTTTAGAAAAGCTTCACATAATCGACCATGGCCATGGCTCAGGCCACAATCAGTCACCCTAATAGTCTTTGAGGTTTTTCTATAATTTATAAAATGCCACAATATTACTTATGCGTTTGAGAGACATTGGCATTTTACATGTGAAAGATGTCTCAGAACTTAAGCGGGTCATTTCAAAAGTATTAGAAAGTTTTTAGCACAAAAATAACAAATGACATTTGATTTGCTTTACTTTGTCTTGTTTTGTAAATTAAAACTTTCCACTAAAAGCTAAAAAGAACTCCTTAAAATTAAAATAAGCATAAGAAATCTTGGTTTGATAAGAGAATTTTTATAATATATATTAACATGTTTAGATCGTCTTTTCTTCATAGAAGAAACTAATATAGTTTGGACAACAAAAATTGTTTGTTTTTGATTTAGCATTACTTAATGAATGACCCTCGCAACAATGCATTTGCCATTGTTGATGCTCTTTTGGCTTTTTTGGCTTGTAATGAAATTAAATATTGATGTAGAAAAATGTCCATGTTGCATAACCACAGGCCTAATAAAAGTCCTTATGGACATTAGGTAATCGAAATTGTAGCCAAGTTCAAACATTTTAAGCAATTTACAATTTTATCTCTCATTCTCTGTCTCCATCTTCTATTTCTACTACATTTATCCTTCTCTTGTCTGTCTAAAACATTTTATTACTTTGAGCATTTTTGAGTATTTCGGCAAATACTTTTCATGCATTTTTAAATTGAAGCAATTATGAAGACATTTCTTGTCTTGCTTAATTGGCAGCTGCAACGTTTCGTCCTTTCTAGCCTTTTGCACTCGGCATAAAAGTTTTTTTTATTATTGTAAAATTGCATTTGGTAGAGTTGCATGGAAATTCATTAAGCCATTTGTGGTTGGCTTGATAATTGTGACCAAATAATGGATATATACTAAAATGTAAAGAACAAATCGAATTTTATAATTATTTAAGATGCATTTTGTATTGCTTTAAATAAATTATGATATACATGCTAATGAATCTATTAATTATAAAAAATAATTGTTTATTAGTTACTAACATGGTGATTTCTATTTATAATAAAAATTTTTTAATAATTAAACTAGGTTTTGGCGTTTGTACTGGTTTCAAAACCTTTCAAGTTGATTGAAATTTAAAGAGTTTAAGTTTTATATTTCAAAATTTTGCACTAATCTCGAGTAGAACTCAAAGTATTTATTAAGGATTAATATTCAGCTCCAAATTTAGAGTCCAATTTTAGTGGCAATTGTTTGTGTGTTTATATTGTTATCAATTTGTTAACTAAATGTTTATATTTCCTCTTTCCACTTGGTCTAAATGTCGTTAATTATAATTAAAATATTTGGCTAGTACATTTTATTTAATTTGTTAGAGCTGTTTATCTAATGTGCACTCTACAAATTACACCAACGTAACTCACTTATACCCACATACACACACACACACACACACACAAACGCAATAGACACATAAACAATCTGTTAATGACAAATGGAACGACAATTAAATGTAAAAACATAAAACCGAGTAATGCTAGTGCATGAAAATGAAATTTGTAAAATTCACACCTAAACTTCCGACCCCCGCAAAATGCCACGACCCTTTGGTCAAATAAATGTAGTTAGTTATGGTTGTATAATTTGTACAATGTGTTGCCATCTCTGTGACTATTGGTTATGCTATGTTTGTTTAATATTCTTGTCGTAAATAAATTATTAAATTACACTGATTTTACCGGAAATATAGCGACAGAGCAGAAATACATTGAATTAGAAACAGAGTTCGGTGAGGAGAATGAGGGGGATTTATATACATACATATATCGTAGTATATTAAGTTGTTTTTAATGTGTGTTTTCTTCATTTGGTGTTTCGTTGTTCTTGTTGTTATTTCATTGGGTGTCTTGCTCATTTGACTGACTGTTACAAGACTGTGGATACAAACAGTGTCACAGGGCACGTCATCAACATGCCAACGAAATCGAATTACTTCCGTATTTTATGACACTCCCTGACAGTTAGTCAGTGCATGAACTTCATTCCTATATCTTTGCTCGTTGTATATGCCCAATTCGAGCCGGCAACCGCAGCTATTGTCATCAGCTCCATCTCGTCACTCTTTCACTTGTGTCCTTGTGTCCTTGTTAACCCTTGTCTCACCCATCGTCTGCTAACTTGTTGGACTTTTGTAACGCTTTTCCCCACAAACAGCAGCAGCAGTTTGGTTTACACACAATTTACAAAAACAGTGAAAAATTTCTTTTATCACTGACACCAAACTATTGGATACTCTGAAATTTTTATTTTAATATTTTTACTTATCTTTTGACACTTAAACTGTTTTAAAATATGTTTAAATTGAAGTGGCTAATCTAATTGATATATTCAACTTTAATTTACAAACTTATAAAGTCTATCAAATAAATGATTTTGCTCGTTTCCCTTTCCTCAAAATAAAACTTTTGAACATAATAATAGTGCTCCCTTATTTTAAGGGTATTATGAGACCGAAACCTCACCCACTTACTCACGACGTCGGGCGACACATATAGACAGGCTGACTGACTGACTGACTGACGGACTGTCTGTCTGTCTATCTGCCAGTCTGACTGGCTTGCAGGCTGAAAACTCAAGCCTCAGCCGTTGGGGAGGCTCAACTCTGTGTAGTGTGTAAATTGTCTTGTGTAAATATGCAAATTTTTTTTTATTGTCCTTGTTGGTCCTTGGTCCTCTGTGCAACTCTGTGCAGTTATGCTCCATTCAGTTCAGTTCAGTTCAGTTCGGTTGTTGCTGTTATTCTTTCTGGGGTGTTGCAATTCGTGTAAACAAACCAAGGCGTCGGATTAAAAAGTTTTGCATTAAAAAGAGTAGGGGAAGAGCTTGTAAAAATGTTTTGATTATTTAACTGTGAGTTACGATAAAACTAATTGCAATTACATGCACAGCTTTTCATTTTTCCATCCCCGATATTTTCTTTTTAAAAGTAAACTCAAATTGAGACATTACTAAATATATTTATTTAGTTTGCTTTCCATATTTGCATTTAAACCCTTGAAAATTTCTCTTGTAAGAATTGCTGCAAGGCAATATTGATTTTAAATGGTACACAAATGCAAACTATACCCCAGAGAGCAATTCAGCCCATTTAAATGTTACCTTTCTGGAGTGCGTGTGTGTGGCTTGCTGGATATCTTTTGTAAATCAAAATTGTAAATAACTTACAATAAATTAGTATGAAAAAATATTATTGCTAAAAATTCATATGTCGAATCGCAAAAGAGTAACCGAAGTCAGAGAAATTACAATAAAATAGTGAAACTAACTGAAATCAATGGAATGGCGAATTATTTGCATGCTCGTTTAAAAAACTATAGCATACTTATTTGGCCCGAATGAATAAAAATACCTGTTTAACAATTTGAACAAAAAAAAATTGTAATGAGAATTTGACAAATTTATTAAATGGATTTTTCGTTACTTAAATAAAGGTTTTTTTATTTAAAGCTTTCTTCTAATTAATTAGATTTAAACTGTTAGAAGAAGCCATGTGATCTTTATGCCTTTTTTTATTATGAAAAGTTTTATATTCTAAATAAATTCTTAAAATTTTAACACAAATATTATATTTTATCTGCTATTTGATACTCTGATCTAAAGGTGTTAAAATTGAGACCTATCTATCACAAAAAAAAACTATTAAGCTTCAAGTATTTTTAACTTCGTCTATTATATTTATTAAAAAATTAACTTTAAGAAATCTTGTTCTTCAATTTTAAACACATTATTATTGGCCCTTCATAATCTTTCTTTTATTTTTATATTGTTGTTATTTTAATTTAAATTTCATTTTATATTAAATAATCAAATTATGTTATATGAATTGGTGAATATTTTTATTATTTTATTATTGGCTTTTCAATCTTCCCTCATCTTCTTTTATTCTTATTATTTTCATTGTCATTTCGTCATATAAGATTTTCAACAAAATATGAGAGTTTGCTTATTTCCAATGTTTCAAAGAATATTTTTAACTAAGAAATTTTTGAAATTATCCTATATAAAATTATTAATCCGCAGATTTTTTAAATATCTGTCTTTTCACTAAAAGTATTTAACTTTTTTGAAAAAAATTCCGAAAAACGATAAACAAATTTAATCAAGAGATAAACTAAAATAAATACATTCAAGATGCATAAATTTTTATAAGGTTATTAATATTAAATTTAAAAAAAATGATAGTTATTTCTGTGTTATAATCAAAGTTGCGTAATTAGAACTTGGAAACCGAAAATCACAGTTTTAATAATTGTTTTCAACCATTTTTGACAAAAATCAATTTACATAATTTCAATTAACATCAAAATTTATAATTGAATAAACCCGGCTGAAACCGAGTTTTGATAATTAAAATATATGTTTCTTACTTTTATTTATAATACTTAGTCTGTTAATTTTTAATAACATTCTAGCGTTTTAAAAACTTAAACAAGGTCTTGTGATATTTTTTAAACGTTATTTTTTAGCACACAACAAAGAAAACTCCCCCTTTACCATATATTTTTCACATTTGAATTAAAACCCATTGAAACTAATTTAGAAAAGTTAATAAAAATAAAATGACGCATTGTTTTTCATGTGTATTTTTTTATTTTTTTTAATGAAACTCACCTGCTTTTGCTTTTACCGCACTGTGTAACGTTGCGGCAACTTGTTGACTTTAATCAAAATGAACTCTCGAGCGCTGAACAGGCAGGAGAATGCACCACAACAAGAAGTTAATATGAATTAGTTTTGCCGTTTCTTGATAAGTATCTTAATATTGTTCACAAAGCACCAGCATATGAGCAGAAAAAATAAAAAAAAAACATTGAAAAAAAAGTGTTTGTAACTTAGGATACGAAATGTTTTCTTTTCACTCACAAACGCGAAACACTTGAAGAAATTTCAAAATTTGTTCTATAGACATAAATGTTTTTGTATGTAAGTCAATTGGATATATATTTTTCACCGTGGGAAAATAAAAACTATTTGTATTCAATTATCAATATCTCAAGGGCTGTTTGGGCCCTTCTTAGCAGAATCTTAGCATTTATGTAATGTCTGCTGTAAAGTTTACAGAACGCCAACTTTATCTTGCCGGCTAAAATGTCAGCTGAGCTCGGCGCTAAGTGCGTTGGTTTCCTTTTGCTCTGATTCTCTGATTCCTGCTTAATTAAGAATGTGTTCTTCTACAAGTCTTTTTTATGAGATTTTTGTTTTTGTTGCACTGCACAGAACAAGTTCTTGAATAGTTGGCTGCTGACTGACTGACTGTGTAAATTAAATGACTGTCGGGTGGGCTGGCTGACTGACTGACTGTCTAAAGGGGACTGCAGTGCGTCCTTACTGAAGGAGCAGCCGCGTACAACTGACTGCTGGTAAATGTGCAAACTGCGATTGTTGCAATGACGCTACCACCAGGACAAGAAAGCGCAACGCCAACAAGAGCAGCAGCGGCAGCAGCAGCAGCAACATACAACACATAGGTTTTTGTATATATAAGCATCTATATGTTTGTATGTAGGTAGAAGGTAGGTATGTGGCATGTGTATAATGAACAAGCACACGAAGTCGGTCGAAAGGCGAAGGGTTATGTAGCTGTAGTCATAGTTGTAGTTGCAAGGCGCAGGACGTGGACACACAGTCACTCGTGTTGCAACCCACACAGCACGACACGAGGCGGGCCAGAACTTCGGCCCACATTTTGCAATGGTTCAGAGTCAGTCTCGGCTCGCATCGTCTCGTCTCAGTGGCAATTCCATTTCCATCTGCATCTGCATCACCGCCGCCGCCCACCATCTCCTTTCCCATAGTTCCATAGCCCCAGTTAACATTGGCTACATGCAAAATACTTTACAGTTGCAGCTTACACTGACAGCACTGAAGCATTGGCAGCGACTGCGGCAGAGGCGGAAGCAGAACTCTCTCACTGTTAACCCCAAACAGCTGTTCACCTATGCCGGCTCTTATCACTTGACCATTAACAGAGCACTGCACAGAGTCAGCTGCAATGTTATTTCCGGTTCGTTTGTTATGTAAAAAAAAAAAAAAAGAAAACTCAAAGTACAAGGACATTTTTATATACATATAAACACACACATGCACATAAATAAAAAACTGCATGTGAGAGTGTATGTGTGTGTGTATGGTGTGCGTGCCAAGTGTTAAGCAAACAAGCTCAAGTTAGAGAAATATGTACATTGGAGACCGAGGAAAATGCATTAAATTCAAGAGCAAGAGAACGACTGGGAGAGAGACAATAAGAGCTAACCATACCCAAGGGAAAATCATTTATATGAAAATCACAGCTTAATGAAATTCAAATGCAAATTGCCCCATTGGGCAAATACCAGTTAATGTCAATTGCCAATGAATTGATTATAAATTAAAAAGCAATATAATGCAAATTGCCAATTTAATGGAGATTAATTGTGTATAACACACATATTGCACAACAGTCCAGCATTGTCGAAATATTATCGAATCACATCACGCTAAGCTAAGCTGATGTTTAAACTTTTATCTATAATTAGAATCTAAGTAATCTAAACACTCTGGCAATGTGGCAATCGTAATGGAAAATTTTCTATCATCATTTAGGTTGCTTGTTGCCAACGGCTTGTTGTTAACATAGTGCTGTTAGCCATCAACTGTTAACCAAATGGCACGTGTTTCTCTCACACGCACACAAAGACATATCAATTTTTTGATTCTGTTTTGATTAATAGCTTCGTTGCAGGCTTATCACATGAACACACACATACAAACACCCACACACACACACACACACACTCACACGCAGACAGCCCAGAACTCACAAAATAAACAGGAAATGCAACAATGTCACGTGGACCGGCTTTTCAACTCTCTCTCTCTCTCGTTGGGTCCTTGCTCGCTCTCGCTCTCGACTACTGTAAACGATTCTGTCACCACTTGCGCTGTTTACAGAACAAACTCGGCCACAGTTAACTTTTTTGGCGCCCTGCAGTATGCCAGAAAAGTGCGTGCCACCTTTCGATCAAACATGTTGCATGTAGCCATCCTGCTCTTACATTACCCCGCCCAGGACTACAACAAAAACAGGACAAAAAAAAAACTAGGACTCAGGAAAAAACAAAAAATGTTGCAAATCAGAAATAACAACAAAAAAGAGAGAAAATAGTTTGTGTACAAAAAAAAAAAAAAGAAGTATTACATAAGTCGGTGCTCCACCTACCGAAAATTCGGGAGGTTTTTATGTATTTGTATATGTGTTTGTGTGTATTAGATCAGCATTCGGTTCCTAAACTAACGAATGAAAATGGCGAATTATTCGCATGCTCGTTTTAATTGCTAGGCATAGAAATAAAAACTATAGCATACTTTTTTGGGACCGAGCGAATCAAAAGTGCCTGTCCATAAAAATAATTTATTGAAAAAAAATATAAATGAGAATGCAAAATTTTCAAATCTATTTAATCTGCACCTCGTTTAAAGTATTTATTACAATTTGGAAAGATTTTCAACCTAGATAGAAGAAATATTTTGTAAAATTTTCTAAGTAGAAGTCGCTGCAAAAAGTTTTATTTTAACTTTGTTTAATTTATGTGAAATTTTATAAATAAAGTATCAAATATAAAGAATGTCATAACTTTGAAGCAATGTAAAAGGGATTTAATTGTTTTCTTATGTGATATTTATATTGTTTTACAGAAAGTAGAAAACTAGTTTTGTTGTTTAATTTTAGCCAGAAGGACTTTTGTTTATGGAATTTAATAAATTAAATGCCCATTTACATTTTCTGGGGAATGTTTTATAATTTTAAAATGGTTACTTATAATTATAATTTATTCTTTTCTCTTTGTTAAAACATAACTTTACGCAAAATGTGTATTTCATGTTGTTTTGTGGAAAAAAAAATTATAAATTTATATATGTGGATTCGATTTGTAGTATTATTTATTTTAATTTTAAATTGTTATTAAACTTATTATTTTAAAGATTTATTTAAAAAATATACAAGTTTTAAATAATGCTCGAGAATTCAGGACAAATCGAACTGTTAAACTCCTCCTCTTGCAACATGTTCGCCGTAAATTTCCCCTATACGAAGGGGCTCCCTACAGATTTTGCCATTTACTCCGCTACCTTTTGGCCATTGCCAGGCCATGTCATGCCATGCCATGCCATTGATTCTTGTTGTTAGTACATGTCACCTACATACACACACACACACAGACACACACATAGAGAGACGAAGTGCGTACGCCATTTACATAGGCTCCAACCAACCAACCAACGACGTTCGCCTACATACAAACATTCGCGCAAAGGGAGCCGAGTGGGGTAAACTGGCGGCGTGGGTACTGTTCGACATTTTCATTCGTCGGCCACTTGGAGGACCCCACATCCTCCCTTTTTCCGCTCGTTCCCCCCGCATAACCACTGTAGTCCTCTCGGCCCCGTAAAGCACATACAATGTTGCTCGTGCCGTCCTCGTGAGTGGGCTTCGTAAGCGTGACGACGACTCAACACGAATGCGTAAAGTTTACAAAAAGCAAAAAAAAAAATAACTAGAAAAACCTAACAAATAAAATTGCAACAAAATGCATTTAAATCTCCTCAACTCTCTCCTTGGTCTATGCTCTTTTTTTCATCTGTGGTTATCCGTTTTATTTTTTCTTTTTTTTCCATTCTTTCGTTGTAGTCTTTTTGATTTCCATAAATTTTAATCTTAATTAAATGTTATTTTAATAACAATTTTAAATTGCATATCTGTTTATAGATAGCCACAGGACAACAGACAACAATTTTCCAGTAAATTTAGCCAAGTTTTCATCTGGCAAGCAACATGCATTAGTGAATTTTCCAATTCCCAAAACTGCAGAAACTAATTTAGCTGAAATGTTTTTGCTTACAAATGGGCCCAAAAGACGTTGCTATTCTTCCGCTTTTTAGCTCTTCATCATTCTCATCATCAGTGCAAGAAACAATTCAACAAACTTGGCACTAGAGTTACCAAAATCTAACTCACTAACCCAAGTTGCATAGAGGTTTCACTTTACAGCTCAACATCAGCTAAAATTTCTACGATATTCCTCCTTGCATTTCCATTACAGCTGGCGACAAGCAAATGAGTCGCTTGTCGATGTATGTATGAGTGTGTGTATGTTTTTCTTCTTGATGAAAATGCCAAATGGTTTGTGTCTCTTTATGGGAATTGTTGTTTGTTGTTCCGGGTTCTAGTTTTTGAAGCTTCTCCATCATGCTTAGCCAACAGATAAGCAGCATTAGCCTTCGAGTGAAAAATGCCAAGACAAGAATTTGAATTTGCCCTAATACAAGAATATATATAAATAATTTAATTTTGTGCCGTCTGTCAGTAAAGTGAAATTTGCCAAGGTAAGTTTTAATTAATTTCCAAAAACTAAAAATTACTTTAAATCCTAAAATAAACTTTAAGTAACAAAAAGTACCCAAACACAAAGGCTTAGAAAATAAAGAAGAATATAATACATATCTGTATTATTACACTTTAAACTGGTTATATTTTGGCAAGTTCGTTTCATATTATTCACGATTCACTTGATAGCATTTATGGTTCATTAATTGGTTGTTAAAAAACGTCAGCTCCAACTATTCACAATGCCCCCAGCTGAAGCTTATGCCACACAAAGAATATTCCACATCCGGCAAAAAGTTAAAATTTAACAAAGGCCAAAGGCACCAGGCACCAGGCACAGGACCAGGACAAGGATCAGGAAGTGCTGTGCACTTGGAAAAGTTTTCATCGGCAGCCGGCTGCCTTAATTTTAATTATGAACCGCTTATAAATTCAATTGCATTTAACAATTACAAACAAATTCGTCCGTTGCAAAAACTTTTGAGTCCAACAAAACCGAAATAAAAAAAAAAAAAAGAAAATGGAAACTAGACACTGAGAGCAGACAAAATTTTACAGGATTAGTTGGCGGCAAATGGAACATTAATCCGCCAAGTTTTTGGCAGACGCAACGAGCAAAACGAATCTGCTAGACTTTGGCAAGGACAAGGACAACGTGTCCTTGAAAATGCCTAAATTTTTGGTGTAATTTTTTGGCCATTTGCAGCTACTTCAGTTAATAATAATGATAAAGATGACAATTTTAATTATTCAAAACGTAATTTAGAAGTTGCCACTTAATTGGAGTAGCAACTACTTCATTTCACTTTGCCGTACTTTAAACTAATATTTATTTTTCGCTCTTTGTTCTGTGAGCCTTTAAAAATAAAGAGGTCACAGTCCCCAGAAAGAATTAAAATTCAAATACATGTCTGCTAGCCTCAGGCCTGGGCCACGAAAAAAAACTATGCCTGGTCCAAGGGAAAACTGAAAAAATGTTGTAGAAAAAAACTTTCACTAAGCCTCAAAACCTTCAATTTTTTGCCAGTTAAACTTAAAATCATAAAATATTAATAGGCAATGCATTGTATTTTATTCGGAAACTTTAATATAATAAGTCTAAAAGTTCATTTTATGGCAACGTTTTCTATAAACTGAAAAAGAAGAGTTCGAATGGAATTCGACTAGGGAAATGCCAATAAAGGTGGCAAAAGGAAAAACTAATTTCATGGAAATGGCTTCAAGTGTGAAATAATTTTCAACCAGTCAGTTTGCTGTGTTTGCTTGTTATCAAGTCCAGCCATTTTAAAAGACCCTCGGGCAATAGCCAATTCATTCTTTTTTTGGTCTTTTTTTTTGCTTTCTCTTCATTTCCCTTAGTGTCATACTCCTTTTTTCCAATTAGATGTTTAGAAAAATGTGTACTGGTGTGTGTGTGGCAGAGTCTGTTTCTATGTTTTCAAGGTAGGCAAAAACTTTTCCTTTGGCCAAGTGAGATTGACAAAAATGAGAACATATGAAAGCAATTGTATGCATTAAAAAGTTTTCTTAAATTGTTCTCTTTGGCATAGAGCGAAGAAATTATAGACAAAATTTTCAATATTTCTCATTATTTAATTTTTTTTCTGTTGCAAAGATCTTCAAATATGCAAAACTTGTTAGCATTTTTTTATCCTTGTTTTGTCCATTGCTTTGGCACGTTTATAGCAAATAGTTTTCAAATTGGAAAGTTTTTTTAATGGGTATTTTGTGAAAATTTCCATGCATTAAAAGAACCAACATTTAATTTCTCATTAAACTAAGAACCACAGACTGAGGCTGACGTTGCCGTCAATTGTAAAATGTGCAAAGTATGCAATTATAATTTACAGTTTTCATCTTATACTCATGTGCAACTTTGTGCAACAGAGTATCCCCAAAAAATAATAGAAGAAAAAACTAAATAATAGTTTTTCCAGGCAGGCAAAGTTTGATGCTAATCCTGATAAAGCTTCAGCACGAACAGCTAGTCGGCAAACACCGAACAATTAACTTGCCGTGCACCTGCCTCTCTCTCTCACTCTGTCCTACCTAGAGAAACACTCAAGCAAAGCAAAAAAAATATATATGGCAAAGAAGAAACTGACACGATGAGTAATTTATGTTAAGCGCTGGATTTTTATGTTCAAACAAGCGAAGAAGCTGCTTATCATACCAAAGAAACCACCAACAACAAACACCGAATACCGTTCGCAACTTAACGTTAACTCAACGTCTGGCATTTTTTTTTTCGGCCAAGGCAAAAAGTTAATTGAAACACACGCAAGACTGAAATATGACAGAGATGTCAAGAAATGGCAGTTTATGCGGTGGAAAGTTGAGAGAGCCAAAAATCAAATCAGGTATTTGTTTTAAATACTACGAGATAATGAGATTAGGACCATGGGTATTTTAGTAACTTTTTACAAATTCACTCTCATAAAAGAAAGTTAATTAAAGGCGTTATTTCCACAATGACCAAAGCAAAAGAAATCTCTAATTAATTACAACATATTATTATCCATTAATTGTTGACTTTTTCAATTTACAAACATAAAATTAGTGTTGGATGGCCATTCTTTCTATGAAGATATATGTATTATGTATAAAATTCTTTGATTTTTCAATTAAAGAGAACCATAAATTATAGAATTCTATATGAAATTTAAAGAACAAATGCAAAATATATATACATGACAACTTTTTGTCCTAAATTAGTTATTTTTGGATAGCTGTCATCTATGTAAAGCACTAACAAAATTAAGTCAATCAAATGGGTAAACCTTTGCTCTTAATGTATTTAATAAGCTGAGAAAGTATTAATTGTTCTTAACAAATTTATAATTTTTCGCTATAACCATTATTGGCTTTGAGTTTTAATATATAATTTCACAGAACATTTTAAATTTCTTTAAACATTGCAGAAATAATATTCTTGGACTGCTTTTTGTAAATTTTTTAAGTTACTTCATTTCACATCTAGAAAGAAAATAAATAATCAAAAGAAACAAAAAATGTTCATAAAAATATTTAAGATTATTTCTTTAAATAATTCGAAAGAAAATGTCAAAAATAATTGCAATTCAAAAACTGCAGTTCAACACGAATGATTTCCCTTTCATAAATCATGCATTTTGAGCCCGCATCAACACTTTAATATAGCCAAAATGACTACCAAACGAAAGTTAATTTTCCAGCATCTTCGTGGCATTTTTTCGCGCCCTCTCTTTCACTCATTCTAGGTGGGTAGTCCATGATAATTCTCAGATCTTTGTTGTATGCGTGAGTGCATAAACTGGGCAGAAAATGCATCCTTCAGATATTATGTTCTTTAAAGCCGAATATTGTGCAATTCAATTAAAATTGTGGAGAAAAAATATAATGTAAAAATCACCGCAAATGAACACAATCGGCCGGATTGCATTTATTTATTTAATTAACAACAACGACAAGCAACAACAACAACATTATTACGGTCATATCGAACGACTGAGGGGCCAATTATGGCTACAAAGTGTCTTCATTAAATTATAAATTCACAAGCTTAACATAATTTGCATGCCAATGCATTTTATGAAGTACTTTGTGGCCATGAAAAATACAACGAATGAAATATTACCAACAACAAAAAAAAAAAAAGAAATATATATATAACTTTATTAATGGGCAAAAGGAGAGTTGAACAACAGCAAAAAATGTTTAACTGGAACTGGGTCTCGTAATTGCAATTGACCAGCGGCCTATTGACACTTGCGGCATGTAAATTAACAGTTATTATTGCAATTTAAAACTATACACAATTAAAAAATAACAAAACACAGAAAAAAAAAAAAATAAATAAATAGCCCTCCAAAACAAGCAAAAGCAAATAAATATTGTGGACCGGCTTTAAAGTGGCAAATTGATAAATTCATAAATCTCTGTTTGTTGGCTGGCCAAAATGAATGGTTGACCTAGCCCAGGCTAATCCCAGGCAAATGCTGCTTTTTTATGCCAGCCCATAAATTATTATATGTACCCGATAAGCAAAAACAAATGCGCAACAGATTTGCCATGCACACACACACACACACACACACAGCCTCAACAACAACACAACAAAAAAATCAGGCTTTTGCTGTTTTATTATTTTATTTATGGGCTACACATATTTGATATCAAACAATAGAGCGAGAGCAAGAGCGTGAGAGAGAGAGAGAGAGTTCAGCGAGCTCGAGTCGGAGACCTGGCCACAAGTTTGCCCAGTGGGCCACACGAGTCTGAAAATGAAATTATTAATTTGCATGTGTGATTATTTTCATATAAATAAAGGCATACATACACACACACACATACACAGCGAGAGAACACACATTTTTTTCCATGTCATGCCCTAAAGCGCTGAAAAGTATACTATAGCACCCATGAGTGTGGCCAAGGCTATGTGATGAGTGCAAATGAAATTTGCATTTTCCACGCCGTACATGGGGTTATTTTTTCCATTTTGTTTAGCCTTTACTGTGGCCACTAACAAATAACAAAATTTGACTGAATTTCACTTAAATTTGTCAGTTTTTATACTCTATATTAAGCCTCTAAATTTTTTTGAGACCTCTTTGTATACAAACTCAATTTGATGGACACAATCTATAATAAAATTGGGAGTAAAGAAACTACCTTAAAAATGGTCTGTATTTACAAGAATAAAGTCTTTTTTTTTAACTTTTAAAAAAGCTTTATTGACACCTCAAAATTCTTCTTTATTGTCAAGGATATCGACTTTTATTTAAGAACTTTTAAAATCAAGTTCTCAGTTTAAAAATATTTAAAACTTAATATTTTAACCAACTACTGCTCATATTCTCTTTTTTTTTATTAACCTATCGTGTAGGTAATATAATTTATTTTTTAGGAATTCAAATTAAAGCGTACAAAAAGAATTGGCAATTAATTTAAATTTTAGATACACTTTTGTAATACGATAACCGATACGATCTTCACCAGAAAATAAATATATATATATATATATTTCATTAAATCGTTAAAAGCAGATGATTACCATGATTCAGTTAGAGTTTATCTTTCATCCTCTCCGTTCTTTCAAGGATTAGCTCAATTAAACTGTTTCATATAGTAACTATATTTTTTTTTCATTTAGAAGTGTTAAAACTAATGAGTTAGGTTAATTTAATACTCTCTGAGAGTAGAAATTTGTAGAAGATTAAACTAATCTTAGCAGTCAAATTTATTCAAAAAGATTAATAAAAGTTCAACTTTTGTCAATTTTGATCGCGCTTATCTTCTGCATTATTAACTTAATTATTATTATAGATATGTATGGGTGCATGTAAATTTAATAACTTTTGTGTAAATTAACCGGTGATTAAAATAATATAAATGCAATTGCCAAAATGGCAGGCATCTGTACTCAATGGTCTCAAAAATGCAAACAAAACGTACAAATAAACTTGAACAGAATAAATTTTATACGTGTCGGCTATGAGTTATAGTGGAGAAAACATAAGCTTTGGCTAGCATACAAATGGGCCAAAACCCAAAAGTACAATCCACCAGCAATAATAACAATAGACAAGAACTAAAACAGGCAGCAGAAGCAAGCAAAGAAGATGAACAGCAACAACAACCATTTGTCATAATACATGGCAATGGAGCTAAAAATTTCAGTTTATGGACTAACCTCAAAGAGGGAGCGAGAGAGAGAGAGAGAGAGAGAGAGAGAGATAGGCACGTTGGTTGGTTTTGTGGACCAACTTGCAACGTCCAATGCCAATGATGCCAATGCCACATTTTATTTATGGTCGCAATTTCGTTGCACAAATTTGCCGCCTCAGCGCCTGGTTATGGTGCTATATAGTGGCTATATAGGTGGGGTATAGAACTGATACCGGGGTTGCATTTTGGCCAAGTAATAGACCCATAACGGAGCTACGTGATGGCAAATTTGCTTGTTTGCAGCTTAAATTTAATTTAGAAAATAAACAAATGCATTGCGGACACACGTACCGTTTTGCCGTAGACGATGATGATAACGATGTATGTAGATGATGTTAATGATGGTCTTATTCCAAAAAACAATTTCAACAACAATTCTACCACAAATTTGCATAGTATTTTAGATGAACAGATACGATATATAAATCAAAAAAAGCTATATACACAATAAACATTGAAATCTTAAATCTTATATTCCATCATTAAGATAAAAGAGATTTTATTTAAATGTATGAACCTTTCAGTACTTGAACGTAATCAAATAAAATACTTTGCCACCTTCTTGTTGCCTTTTTGTTTATGCCACACACATGTCGTCAGGACCAATGCTGTATGCAAAACTTTTGTGCAAATTAACAAATTTCCTAAATTTACACAGATACACACAAATACACACACACACAGACACGCTGACAACAACAAAAGCAAGAAGCAGAAAAATAAGTTAGTTGTATTTGCCTATGTCGCAGTTTGTTTATGCTTTCGCCTTTGGGGTATGGTGTGACTGGTGGGGCGGGGGACGGGGGTATGGTCAAATTTTGTGGTCTGGCCGCAAATGCTGCAAACAATTGTATGTACATATGTTATTCTTTAGTAAATAACCTCCCAATTTTCCACTTTCATCTCGTTTCCCACGTCTCTCGACGACAAGCTTTGACACCTTTTTTTGCTTTTTTTTTCTGCATACTTTGCGGCATGCAAATTTAATTGCCGAATGCCCAAAGGCAATATAATGATTTTTCTTTTTTCTTTTTATGTTGTCTTGATAAATTTAATAAAATTAGGCAAAATATATACACATATTTTTTATATTTGTGATTTTAATTTTACCATTGAGTGCATATTAAATTAAAAAACAAAATATCTTTATTCTCATAGGTTTTCTTCTTGCAAAAATGTCTTGAAAGATAGCAAAAATAAGTTAAATTTCAAATAAAAATGATGGGAGAAGAAAAACGGCCAAGACAATATTGGCCAGAATGGAAAAGCACTAGGCCTGTTTGTGTGTGTGTGTGTGTGTAGCCTGACTTGCCATGATGCTTCATTTATATGTTGATGACAAAATTTGAATGCAAACTTTGTCTAAGGCCCAATGGGAATGAAATTCATGCATTTATTTCGTTCTGAGGTATCAAACTTACTTACTTTGTTAGATTAGGTTTTCATTTCGTTAGAGAGCTTAGTTTTTTCTTCCATTTTCCAAGAGAAGAGTGAATTTAGAATACGCGGTTAATTGCATGATTTGTGTGTCTGTCACGTACAAATACCACACGCAAAAGTAAATTAAAAAAAGAGAGAATTCAAAATGATCCTTGTACAAATACTCTAACAAGTTGAGAAATTCAACACTTTTGAATATGGAATGATATAGAATACATATGTATAAGTTAAAGTAAGAGAGGGAAAAATTATAATTTCTTATTGAAAACATTGAAAAAAATGTCGACAGTTTGATTTGATGACATAAAATGGCATTAAAAATTTTGAACAAAAAATCTAAAATTCAAAAGTCTTTTGGCTTTAGCTTTGTCAGCCTCTGGTATTAAGAAAAAAATCTACAAGTTCAAGATCTAACCAATCCTTAGGAATTATGCCAAAATATTAACATGAATCTATAAAAAAAACAAATGTTTTGCCTCTGTCCTGACAATTTTGAGTTTAATCTATATTATATTCCTAATTTAAAATTAGCCATTTCCAACCCTTTGAATTGTATTGAGCTTACAAATGTCACTAAGCATGTTAAATAAATATATCAAGAAGCCATTTTTATCAAAAGGGTATAACTATGTTATGTATATAATAAATTCTCAGCTTTGACACTTTATTATATTTTCTCACATGACCTTTTTCTACTCATTTGCAGCAATTGTTCTTGGATGGGAAGAAGGATAAAAATATACGTATATATAATTTTTATCATATTTATTTACAAGCTTCAAGCATCTTTTATACAGTCTCGTTTTGTTTATACACAAAAGTATGCAATAAATTTTTTCCTGCATTCATTTATGTATAAAGCGAACATATTTTCCTAGCTTGACAAACACACAATTTCAATGTACTTCAGAATAGATTTTTAATAGTCCAACTGACATAGACAAACTAAAATGCACACACACACACAAATACATAGACCTCTGAAGTACTAGCTGATGAAAGAGATAGAAATCAAGAAAGAGTGAGTGAGATAGAAGCTCAATTTCATTGGCATTGCAGTATTCTTCTTTTATATTGTCCTTTGTTTGCTAGCACCCAAAAAAAAAAACATTTATGCGATTTTGTCGTTAGCAACATACAGGCAAATAAAACTTTATGAAATACACAATATGAAAAATGCCATTTGTTCAGTCTATAGATACAAATGTATGATACATACATATGATATGATATGATGCATAAGACAAGCAAAATTTGCAGTTGTCAAAATGAATTAATGTTTAACTGGCAAATTGGTTTTGTCTATCTCTTTGTGTGTATGTGTGTGTGTGTGTGTGTATGTCCTTTTGCTGCATTTTTAAATCACCCAAGTAATTTGCTGGCCAATATTTTGTGGCTCTTTTAGCCATTTAACAGGCCAAAGTTGTTGCCGTTGTTAAAAATGGAGTTGCTACAACTACAACCAACTCCGGGGGTAATAAAGTGCCAAATAAATGCAATAAAGCTGTTGAACAACATCTCCAAGCGAGTTGAATGAAATGTTTCTTCCGGCTTTTATTACAAAACACACTCGAGAGCATCCAGAGAAAACGTAAAGAAATACAAACAACAACAAAAAAAAAAAAAAAAAAACCAGAAAGACCAACCAACAACCATCTGAAAATGAAAATGAAAAATAAAAATGCAAATAAATAAAACGAAAACTACCAAAAAACAATTGAAAATTTTCCACAATAGAGCCCAGAGTCTTAAGTGCTTACTGAAGGCAGCCAAAATGATGCTCAAGAAAATGGCGAAACAACTCAATTTGAATCCTTAAAGCAGACTCCCACAAAAAGCAAGATGCATGAGCAAAACAGATGGATGGAAATAGGCGGGTGAGCGACAGGATTACAGGCGAATTGCAAAACGTCTTTGCATGTCCCACATCTCTCCCTCTGCATCTCCCTCTCTCTCTATCCCTAAGCTATTCACCTCTCTTTTTGTGGGGGGGCTGGGGCTGGCAGCAAACTAATTTTATTGTCGAACACATTCGAGTTGGACATTGAACGCTACCAGAGTGTTTTTCACCCTAGCCCCTTGGCCAGAAATATTTTAACAAGAAAATGGTTTAAGTGCTTCACCTCATCTTATGCGGTCTGATGGCTGCTGCAATGCATAAACTTTAAAATTCCACTTCAAAAATTGGCTATTGATTACTTAATTAAGGCAAAACAAAGCACAAGGTGCCATTCAACTGTTGGCCAATTTAAGCCAAAGCTGTTCAAAATATTTGCTTCTCTTTCCCCCAACTCTGTTAAGTATCGTATGTATGTGTGTTGAAAAAATGTATTTAAATACTTGACTTTGACAACCCTGAGCCATAAAGGTTAGTATTTTTTGAACAGATATGGCAGCCCTATTGTCAACTTTTTTTCAGTTGTTAACTTTTTAAAGCCAGTGACTTTTCAATTAATAAATCAAGTGAGAAACCAAAAAAAAAGTTATGTTTAACAGCTATTTTTCGGATAGGTACAATGGCAAACATGAACGCTTTTATAAGCGCTATGAAGGTGAGCACAAGAATAAAAGAAATAATCTCAGAATAATATTCCTCACTTATGTATGTATGCATGTACATTTCACAGTCCTTTGTCGTTCTATACCAAATTTGCCACTCATGCAACGTCCACGTGCTACAGGCAACAGCAACAACAACAGAGGCTCATCCACAAGGTGCCACAATACTCAGCCGAAAATTGTCTCAAAGATGAAGTTCTATTATGGCACTGCCGAGCCCATCAACGATTGGAGAGCCAGCGATGATCTATCGATTGTGGTGCGACGACAAATCGAGGAGACACAAGGAGTCCAGTTAATGGCCATTTATCAGCCATCGGATATGCGTTGTGAATTTAGCCATACGTTATGGGAAATTGAATTGCCAGGCAGTCAATGCCAAGAGTCAAGCCAAGCTAATTCATTGAGCCGATCTAAAGTAAATATAGGCAAAATCAAGGTGTTAGTCAGTGGCAATAGGCTAGAAAGGCAAAGGTTAATCAAAGGTAAACCAAAACAGATCAAAGAACTATACTTTACAGTCATTGATAAGTTAATTTCTTCAGCCGAGAATTGGACTCAATCCCATACACAAATTCAGCAAGAGATTAAGAAGCCAAAGAGTGATCGTCGACGGATTAAACCAGTGCCGGGTGAATCATTTCAGTGTAGGCATTGTACCAAGAATTTCCATCATGCCTGGATGCTGGTGGCACACACACGGATACACACCGGTGAAAGGCCTTTCATCTGTCCAGAAAAGTCATGCCAAAAGTCCTTTGCTGATCGGTCAGTATTGAAAAGATGTCAGCTTAATATTCAATCTCATCTCTATCATCATTTGTTTAGATCAAATTTACGGTCTCATCAGCGTACTTTGGGTCATCATTGCTGGCAGCATCAGTGTGCACAGTGTGGCAAGTATTTCAGTCAGGAATGCTATCTCAATCGTCACTCCTTGGATGCATGTCGCAAATATCTTTTGTCCATTATGCATAAAAAGATGTGAAATTATATGACTATAAATATACAAAAAATATTCTTTGATATTTTTATTACACCTTTTTTTTATCTGAAACAAAAGATGCTTCTATAAGTAAATATATAAAACAAGTTACTAAACTGTCGAAAAGAGAGTTTAAAAAAAGTAAACTTAATAGAAATAAATCTTTGTTGCTTTTTCAATCAATTAAATGAGATTTCTTTATTTATTATTAAGACTGATTTTTGAAAAATATATGTATATAAAAAATCTGATACATATGTTGCAATGGCAGATTTCCGCAATGGACTACGACTCTTTAATCTTACGCTTTTGGTCTTTTGATGACGGGAATTCAGGATTTCGGCAACGATTGCTGCCATCCACTTAACATTTCAAAGCAACACCTCAGCCATTGGCCAAGTTTGAAGTGCATATAGCCCCAGACACAGCAGGCAATTTCGTTCAATGCAACTAAATTGGCTCATTAGCAAACAAAGAGAGTCATTTCTTTGGGATACACATCTCGTACGAAATTGGCAATGGCAAAAGTTCCCGAAGGCTTGGACTAAATCAAACAAGATGTTGAGCTTCACAAAAACTTTCATAGGACAATTAATGATCAGAAAGAAGAGACTCAGACTTTCTGAAGGGGGCGGGGAGGTGGTGGATTGGGTGGTACACAACGACTTCGATTGCGGTTAACCGTGACCGCAGTGTAAATCCCACAATCCGAATATGGCCTAACACTCTCGCTTTGGCGGCAGCAGCTGCATGGCCAAATGCAATGGTCGAAATGCAAACAGTTCAATGCCGATGCCTGCCTGTTCCCCTAATACACAGGGACAATGACTAATGCGTTAATTTATGGTCACCAGATAAACAAAACCCAACCAATTTGATGATGGGGAGGGATACGTAATGATTTAAAGTCTCACCCACATCCTATAATTCCCACCCATCCAGGCCAAAGTGTCGCTGAAGTGTGTGTAAAACGTGTGTCCACTAAATTGCAATTACTTAAACGATACTTGGAACAATGAAATATACGAAATGTTTCTTTTTAAATATTTGATGAGCTCACCAGACAGATAACGGGAGGGTAGGGAAGTCGAGTGGCCGTGTCACATAATAAAATTGTAAAACACCAAATTTTATCACAACTTTTCTCTTTGCCTTCTCCTACTCTAGTCATTTTTATTTTTAACTTTTATTGAATGGGTAGAAGAAGCTTGAGCTAAGTGAATTTTTATGCCACCCAAAACGCCAGCTCGCTCTCTGAACGGCAACCGTAAAATTGAACCCAAAAGATGAGCTAAAGTGAGTTCTTGTGGTGGCCAGGCAATGGCTTCGCCCCCAAACTATATTGCCGGAGCTGGACACAACGTATTTTTAAACTAATTTTCCAACTGGGAGCATTTTCGTATGGCATTTAACGTACACAGTGAACAAGGACCATGACTCGAAAGACGACGACCGGGCCAAGGACCAGTACCAAAAGCATTGCCAATAGTTTGTTAGTTGGACGTAAAGGAGATGCGGTTCTCGTTGAGCCGTAAATTATTTTAGCGTTTCAATTTGTCTAGAAGGGTGAGCACGTAATAAAAAAAAAAGTAAGTACTAGTATTGTGTAAAAAAATAAATAAATAAAAGACGTTTCGCAAATGTCTCACAAAATAAAGTTTGGCAAATTTCGTTTTGAAAATTTGCATAGAATTTCTCAACAAGTTAAACTCCTAATCGTAATCCATACGTATTCCTTAACAAGGACATCCTTCTATGACTATGACGTAAGGAGCCAAAGCAACAATAAAATGTCGTTTATTAGCGTCTTTCATGCTGTCAGTGAAAGCCATGAAAATTCGTTGACGCGTCATCTTAAATTCTCAAGGTAGTGAAAGGAAATGTCAACCCGAGAAGGTTGGATAATTTATGACCAACAGGCACAGGCCACCTTAAACGAAAACCAACGTTACGTGCAAGTTTTTAAGTCCTTTATTTTTTAGCATCCATAAAAAAAAAATGACTCCGTTTCATGCGCTGTAAATTTATCTACGTGTAAAATGATTTCAATGAAAAAGGTTTCAAAATTCCTTAAAATAAACTAATATTAGCTCAACAAATACACATTTAATTAATAGCTGTATTAATTTGATATACATTTTTTTATATAAACTAGAAATAGGGAAAAAAACGTGTCTCTTTAACAGAGATTTATTCACACTTGTTTTATTTTTAATATACATTTCATGAAATTGTTCCCAAAACTTGAACATTAGCCCGATAAATGCCATTTGATGCCCAAGTGGTATTAACCATATAATAACCTTTCGGATATGGTAAAATTGTGGTTAATCGATAATCCATAAAATAAATTGTCAACCTCTCTACCATGAGATCATGCTGAGAAGTGAAAAAAAAATAATTTGTTAAAGGCATATAATACGTTTTTAACTCACATTGTAGTAAGGGCATGAATGATTCATGTTGGAAAAGGGTGTTATGAAATCATAGAAATATGTTGCCACAGGATTATTTATTCTACGGCATCCAAGGAATTTGCAACCATCGACAGTGAAATTATAAAGAAAGGAATTATAGTCATTCAGACGTTATAACAGCGCTACATTTACCTACAATTAGCAATACTTTTATAGAAAGACAATATAAATTAATTATTATTTTACCTAAGATAAGTTCGATTTACGGATTTTAGAAAACAATATTCAAATTTCATATAATCATCATCCAATGGTTTAAATTCTAACTTGGCGTCCATCTTAAGCAAAAGTAGTTGATAAGTTAGGGCACTATCTATGTTAACTATTCTAACAAATAATTTTATTTACTTCTGCAATCAGAAACGAAAACATAAACAATAAATTTAGATGGCCATATAGAGTTCACATCCTTAGTGCTTGGTTTATGAACTACGACTGATTAACAAAAGCAAAATAAAGTTTACATTTTTATATGAATTATTCGATAATCGAATTTTAATTATTGTAAAATATTTGACAGCCTTTGTTTATGTTTCATAATATTTAAAGCCATTATTATTAAAATGAAAATAAAGTTTTGGTTATTATGAAAGAATACTTTTTTGATACTAGCTTCTTAGACAGGTAATGTTATTTTATTTCAAGAGAATTCAAAAAACAAAATAGAGACTTTTTTAATAAAATTTAGAAAATGTAAATGTTTATCTTTAATTTTTGATCAGCTGCAATTTGGGAAAAATCTCATTACATATGCCATCTCTTAATGTAATTTTTCATATTTTTACTTCCAGCTGATATAATCATTCATTTCGAATAGCTTACCAAAAACTCATTAAACGATGTCATGAATAAAAATAATCATATTCAAGCTCCTAATGGCTTTTGTATTAAAAAGTCATCAGAGAAAAATGTTAAATATTATTCATTTCGATAGCTAAAATTTATTTTTTATTTTTTATTATTTTTATATTTCTAAAAAAGGACATTAAAATGCATTGTATCCAGAAAATCCTTTATAAGTAGTTGAGTAGATTTAATGGTAAACAAAGTGCTTTTTAATTTTATTTATTTTGTAAGTTTTATATACTTCCAGCTAAGAGAGCGTTCCATAAACCTTGAGTTCAACACGATGTACACCAGAAGCTATCCAAATGCTATGGACTAGATAATCTCCCTCAGGAAAGGGTAGAATTTTGGTTAATCTTTGATTAATAAAATCTGTTGGAACCTTTTCTACCGAAATGTCATGCTATAATGAATTCTAGAATTTAGATTCTTTGCATAGATTTTTAGAACTTTTCTTAGGTGTCTAACTCACCTTGTAGGGACATGTATGATTCAAATTGGTATACGGCTTGATGAAATCATAAAAATAAGTTGCCACAGGATTCGATTTAATGCTGGCCAAAAATCGACAACCGTTAACTGTGATATTATATAAAAATGGTTTATATCCATTGAGTCGTTTGTACATAGCCAAGTTGATCTGCAAACTTATATAAATATAAATATGTAAATGAAATGCCATTCCACATACTTACTGTAAATTGATTGACTGGAATTTGATGAAAATTAACTTTCACTGAACCATATTTGTAGGTTCGATTAATTGATTTTAAAAAACAATATTCAAATTCGGCATATTTGTTATCCAAGGAAATGCATTTAATATTTGTAAACTCAAACTTGGAATTGATCTTGGAAAAAATTCAACATGTTTATGGCTCATAGAAGAAGTGTTTATCACTATTTACCTGTGAAATGCACATTACAAACACACTGAGCAAAATTATAGGACAATAATGTGACCACATTGTTTGTATTCACTAGATCAATGACAACTGCTGATGATGATGATTTTTTTTACATGTCAAGAGGAGAACTTTCCAGTTGAGTTGTTCGTTGAGTCATAGCAACCAATTAAAATTAGTTTTTATTTGTGATATATTGTTCAAACATTACCATGCATTATTAGTTGCTGATCAAGAATTGTGATATATATAATTCACCATTGAGAAAAAAAACTATGTGTTGAAATTCACAACTCTTTACGGCAACAATTTATCAAAAAGGTTTTAGTTTTACTTACAAAAATACTAAGGTTCACTATAACAAATTTCGACAAGAGATATTGTATAGGGTATATGTATATAGGCCACGGCAAGCCTTTTCCTTTGTTATATCCCTTATCTAGATTTGCCCCTTTTATCTTAGGAACTTCCCCTGTTTGGGGGAATAAAAAATATATCCCCTATTATTTTCTTTCAAATTACTTAAAATGAGAACTTGAATTACTTTAAACGAAAACTTATTTATCCGATTACGAAAAAAGAGTTTCATTTAAATCAAATTTAAAATCTATTCTATTTGTTTTCCTTTGTCTAACATAAGATATACCAGAAACTATTCATTTTATTCGTTCATAGCAAGCATCAAATGAATAAAACTTAAGAGTTCATAGAGTTATTTATTTAAATATATGTATGTATATATATGTACATATATTAAATTATATTTATAGAGCGTTCAATTCAAAAAATCTTCAGTGTTTTTGAAACTTTCCAAATAAAAGTATAAGTATGAAATAAACTATAAAGCGAAGACATATAATGACAATTCAAAGGCCAAAAGGAAACACATTTAAATTATTAGAATACAATTATATTTTTCAGATGCGTTTATTATAAATTTAATGATAAATGGTGTTAAATGAACCCACAAAAAAAACCTTAACGACTCAGCACTTAGCCAACTATTAAAATTAAGAGATTTTGATGATGTGTTTTTTTTTCATAATTATAAAAATATTATTTTATTTTTAAAGTACATTTTTTTAATTAACAAATTCATGATGTCATTATTAGAATAAATATTTAATGTTGTTAATAAACTTTTTTTGATTACCAGGTAATTAAATAATTGGAAATTTTTGAGAAAAAAAGAGTTAATGTATTTTATATATGTTTGTAATGTTTTAAGAGAAAACTGGTTAATTTAAAAAAAAAACAATAAAAGGCAGGATTTAGAATTTCGAAATGATAAACCATTATATATGGGCATTTTGTTAAGATAGTTTTCCGTAAACCTTTAATACACCACTCTTGATTCCTTTGATCGTAAGTGTAGATTCGACAAGATAATCTCCTTCAGGGAAAGGTAGAATATTAGTTAAGCGATTATTGACAAAGTCAATGGGCACCTTGTCTGCAATAAGATCATGCTGTTAATTGAAAAAAACATTCATTAAAAACTTTTTGGTTTCTAAATTTGATAAATACGTACATCAAATGGACACGAGTGGTTTATATTGGAAAAAGGCTTAACGAATTCGTAAAAATAATTTACCACAGGGTTTATTTTGGGATTCGCCAAAAATTTACAAAAATCATATGTGATATTGTACAGAAATGGTTTGTATCCACTTAAGCGCTTCTGTAATGCCATATTTACCTAAAAATTTTAGCACAAATGATCTATAAGGTGTTTTATCAATTAACCATTGGCTATTTGTACTACATACCACAGCAGTATTAATGGGAATCGTATTTAATCGCAATTTAACTGAACCATATTTGTAGGTTCGATTAATTGATTTTAAATAACAATATTCAAATTCGACATATTTGTTATCCAAGGAAATGCATTTTATATTTGTAAACTCAAACTTGGAATTGATCTTGGAAAAAATTCAAAATGTTTATCACTCATAGAAGAAGTGTTCATCACTATAATTTACCTGTGAAATGCACATTACAAACACACTGAGCAAAATTATAGGACAATAATGTGACCACATCGTTTGTATTCACTAGATCAATGACAACTGCTGATGATGATGATGATTTTGACATGTCAAGAGGAGAACTTTCCAGTTGAGTTGTTCGTTAAGTCATAGCAACGAATTTCAATTAGTCTTTATTTGTGATATATTGTACAAACATTAGCATTGATTCTGATCAATAATTTGAATATATATAATTCACCAATGGACAAAAAAACAATGTGTTGAAATTTTCAGCTCTTTTACATTTAACATTTCAGCTCTAACTATTAAGCTTTATATTCAGCCTAATCGTTGTTTTTAGTTTTTCTAAAATTTCAAAAAGGCACTTTCAAGAAGATAATTACTCTTAGGAAATGGAAGTAACTTAGTTAAGCGATAATCAATAAAGTCAATGGGCACCTTGTCTATAACAATAGCATGCTGTAAATAAGAAAATAAAAATGTTTATTCATGTTTCTACTTTGTTGTTAAATACTTACATTGTATGGACATGTATGATTCGTAAAAAAAACTTTGTTACTTGGATTGGCTTTGGGAGTTGATAAAAATTTACAAGCATCAAAGTTAAAATCAATGAAGAAATTCATTTAATTTATAATAAATATAATACCTACAGCAAAACTTTTAAGTGGCAACCCATTCAATCTCACTTTTATTGAGCCATATTTGTAAGTTCGATTGATGGATTTTAGATAACAATATTCATATTCCATACATTTGTCATTTAAGACAATGCAATTGATATTCGTAAACTCGCATTTCGCATATCTCTAAAATAAAATTGGGCGTTAAAAAATGATCTCATATGTGTTTTTGAAACTTTATTAAGTACCTTTCCAAATAAAAGTATAAGCACAATGAAATAAATTATAAAGCGAAGACACATCGTTCATGTTGTACAAATGGAAACTAACTAAACCATGACAAACTAATGACAATTCAAATGCCAAAAGGAAACACATTTAAAATATTAGAATACAATTTTGTAGATGCGTTTATTATAAATTTAATGACAAATGGTGTTAAATGAACCCACAAAAAAAACCTTAATGCCTCAGCACTTAGCCACCTATTAAGGTTTGAGTTACTTTCCTTAAAATTAAGAGATTTTGATAATGTGTTTTTTCATAATTATATTAATACTATTTTACTTTTTAAGTGAATTTTTTAAATTAACAAATTCATTATGTCATTATTACAAAAGAATATTAAATTTTGTTAATATGCTTTTGTATGATTAACAGGTAATTAAATAATTGGAAATTTTGGAGAGAAAAAGAGTTCATGTATTTCATATATGTATTTAATTTTCCAAGAGAAAATTTGTTAATTATGGAAAAACAATAAAAGGCAGGCATTGTGTCAAGACAAAGTTCCGTAAACCTGTATTACACCACTCTTGACTCCTTTGATCGTGATTGTAGTTTCGACAAGATAATCTCCTTCAGGAAAAGGTAGAATATTAGTTAAACGATGATTGACAAAGTCAATGGGCACCTTGTCTACAATAAGATCATGCTGTTAATTGAAAAAATATAAGTTAAAAACTTTTTCTGTTTCTGAATTTTGATAATTACGCACATCAAATGGACACGAGTGGTTTATATTGGAATACGGCTTAACAAATTCGTAAAAATAATTTACCACAGGGTTTATTTTGGGATTCGCCAAAAATTTACAAACATCATATGTGATATTGTACAGAAATGGTTTGTATCCATTTAAACGCTTCTGTAATGCCAGATTTACCTAAAAATTATAGCACAAATTATCTATGAGGTTAATACCTCAATTATATTGGCGATTTGTACTACATACCACAGCAGTATTAATGGGAATCGTATTTAATCGCAATTTAACTGAGCCATATTTGTATGTTCGATTGATGGATTTTAGATAGCAATAATCCATTTCGATATATTTCTTATCGTAAGTAATACATTTGGCATTGGTAAACTCAAATTTGCCTTTGGTCTAATTACAAATATACTAACATAGAATGTCTTTGGTTTAAAATATTTAACTTACCTTTACTATTAAAGCCCATAAAACTATTAGGCAGAAAGCACAGCGAATGAAGTACATCTTTCTCGTTCAATATATTGCTTAGAAATAATGCAGTTTTAAACTAAAATATAATAATTTTTTTTACCAAAGTTTTCCACATGAATTGTTTTAAAAATTTAATGACAATATGGATTTAAATATTTATTGAAACTGATTCACAGGGAAAGCAAAAATACCAACATGATAAATATTAACAAGAGCTCATTAGTCATTACTTTGCTGGCAAAATTAATCAGATAATAAGGAATGATCAATGATAAAACTAAAATTGCACAGGCCAATCTAAATAGAAAATTTTGGAGAGTGCAGAAAAAATCGATGTATATTGTATATCAAAATTATAGAAATTTGAGAGGTAAAATATCGATTTTAGGCAAGCAAATTTTCATCACCCTATTAAAAATAATAAGCAATGTTTGCAAATAAATTCCATTTCTTTTTATAGAATTGGTTCCAAAAAAATACTTTATGTCTGTAAGTACATGATGCTGATGAATCATTTTATCTTAAACTTTTCTTGTGTATATAAATAACATTTGCAAATATATTTTTATTGATAATATTATGACTATACAGAGAAATGCTTAAAAATTATTAATATGTATACATCTTAATATATATAAATCTCGTGTCACAATGTTTGTCCTCAATGGACTCCTAAACCACTTAACCGATTATAATAAAATTCGCACACCATGTGCAGTTCGATCTAACTTGAGAGATAGGATAGTTTAAATCTCAAATTATAGTAGCAATTTTAATTTATTGCTAATTTTTTGTCTGTAAACTTTAGCCACAGCAACGCGGAGCCGGATCAGCTACTAGTATGTATATAAAACTAATGAATTTTAAGTTCCTTTACTTTATATACAATTTTTAATATCAAACTTAAACTAACAATTTGTTTTTATTTGATATATACACAAACTTACACAGTTAATGTCATAACTCTTACTTATAAAAAGGTCTATTTATAATTATACCCAAGTTTATGTCCACAGTTTAATATTTAATTTCAAATCAATAACAATTTAATGTCATCGCATCATGTGATTGTCTGGTCGAAACTGCAATGCCAACCATGGAAGAGTTTTTAATAGACTCGTTTCTTGTGGCCTGTTCCTGAGCTCGAGATTTATAACGCCGACGGTATAGACCAACACAAAGATAGATACACAATATCTGGCATAGTATTAGCAATATCACAGACGGTATTAAAAAGTAGAAACTAATCACAGGTCTATTAGAAATATGCATAAAAATCCAAAAGTCCGTGGAATTCATAATGATGAAATTGTGGAATTATGTTTTTTTTAAGTGCTCTGGTCAAACACAAGTAGAAAACTAAAGAAATAAATTGTGTTTTATTTTTTACATAAAATACGATAAGCTTGTCTCTTCCGATGAAAATGAATCATGTAATGCCGTTCATTTCGCTCTTGTGTGATTATCGTGAATTTGCACTCAGCTGGATGATATCAAGGGACTTGACTGACTGCAGGGAGAGCAAAAAACAAAAATAGTTAGACAAACACTTCCAACTCCGAGTTTAAATATTTGCCCTCAACTCAATTCAACTTTGTTTTTTTTTTTCTCTCAAAATTATGCGACGATGTTGACTGCTGTTGTTGACATTTGATGCTTGTATCATGAAGTAAAAAGCCAAGGGAACTATGTACATGCCAATTCCCAGTGACAAATGCCTGATGACTAAAGTTTTGATTAATTTAAAAGAAAAAAAATAATGCATTTATTCTCTGACATTCTGCTTTAAGATGAGACCAAAAAATGCATGTGTTTATTCAAACCACAGCTAAAAGAAAGAAAAAGAGAAAACTAGCAAAACAACTTGCTTTTCATGCATTTAAAAATCCTTTGTGAAATGGCACAAAAAAAAAGTAAGAGCCAACCAACAACAAAATCTTTTTAGTGGAAAAATTGTTTAGCCAAACTATGTTCGAGCTTTGAATTTTCTATATACATATATATATAGAATAGATTTGTATGTATGAGAATGCACAAAGGAAATTTCTCATTCAATTTCGCAGATGTTCAATGTCTATGCCGCTGCTCGACGTCTGTGAAGTGTTTGAATGGTGTTTTGCCTTTGCCGATTGAAGCGTGGCACGTGGTTTTGGTTTCATTGAAAATCCGCTTATCAAATGCAACGAAATGTGAAATACAAACATCGAAAGAGACTAGTAACAATCATTTTACAATGCCACACAACGAATAAAATGTGGCAAATCAAGAGAAATAAAGAAATGAACTCTTTACTATTCACTTGAGCACTTGAGATACTTGCAATAATTAAAGAGTAACAGTTTAAGTAATCAGAACATAGTAGAAGTATATAATTTTGTAAGAAAAATTATTCTTGGATATCGAAATTGGTTTTGGAATGGAAAATCTTCCTCTTCCTCTTATTCCGAGAATCCGCTTAAGAAAGAGTATGGAAAGTTCGTTAACCTTTTATTTTGGCGCTTTCACTTAAGTAATTTTTAACTAATTGATGTTTGTAATTAAGGCCCGCATAAATATTTCTATAAATTCAATATTGTTTACCTTTTCCTTTCAACTTCAACCCTTAATCTATTTTCTACACCCTTTTTGTCATTGTCACACATACAGAAGCACTTTAAGTGCCTGGCAAAAAAACGTGTTGCATACTTCAAGGCTGCATCTGCTGTTTGTTTGCTGTTTGCCTTCAGTCAGGCAATTTTATGACGACGCGTCACCGTCCTGATATCCGCTGCAAATGCCAGTTGATGATGTTCACGATAATGATGGTTCACCACAGACACATTACCCACTTTTTCCACATACAAACATTTATTCGCAGTAAAGTTTTTCATGCCTCGGCATGCCTGTTTACACCTTGCCCAATGTAATTAGATGCATAAGTTAAGTAAGTGTACTACATGTGTGAATGTGTGTGTGTGTGTGTATGTGTGAAATTAATTAAAACTTTCGCTGTTTAAAGTTTCACCCGAAAAAAAAATATATATAACTTTAGCTTTTATATGGAGCGTGAAAACCAGCTGAACTTGATGCTGCACAGTGGAGAATAACAACTAAAACCAAAGAGGAAAAACACTGAAAGTCTTTAAGAAATATTTAGTTTTTCAATGGTCATTATCTAGTCTGGCCTTGATAACCAAAAATAGAAGATAAGATAAGAATTTGTTAGATATTCAAACCAGTTCAATTCTTATCAGGAATGAAGTTTCATATCTCATTAAAGATATCTAACTAGCATTCAAGAGCTGATGATGCCATAAAGAACAGATAAAGAAAATCCCTTTATATAGAACTCTGAAATTATTTTAAAATACTTATTTTTTTGAACAGTGTTTATCATAAAACAAGCCAAGACAGCCGACAAATTGCACCTACCATGACGAAGTGTAAAGTGAAAAATAGAAAAGGAAAACTGAATAAGATACTTTGTTGCAAAGTCAAGTGCAAACTGGTGAACTTGCCTGGTTACATTTACAACATAAATCAGAAAACATTTCACACATTTCCCACCCACCCAAAACTTTTTATTTGGGTGTCTGTCTGCTGATTGTCTATCATCGAAGACCATCAGGGGGGGGCATCAGTGGCATCCCAATTCTCTTCATTTCTGTCTTTCATAAGTTTTTTTTTTACTCTCAAAAGTTTTCTATGTGTTTGTGTGCTTGGCATCCCTTTGGCATTGTTTTTGCCCTTATTTTTTGTTTTTATTTTCTGTTTTTCGTTGTTGTTATTCTCGCTGGCTGCTTCTGCTGCATATTTATGGTATGCCACAAACGTTTATCTAAACTACATAAAGCAATAAAAGTTAAAAGTCAAATAACTGTATAGTTCTTGGAAGTTCTGGTGTGGTATTTGCCAGATGCCATCATCCACATCCACTTAATGCTATGTTTGTGTAAGTTGGCTTGCTCCTTTGGGGAACTATGTAAATACCTACCGGAAGTAGCCATGATGAGTCAATATGGTTGCAGGTTAAGTCTAAGTATCGACTAAACTAAAACATTACGAGATTAAAGTGTTTAGGTCAAGACTAAAACGTGATAAATACTCGCAGAACTGGCCAAGTAAGTAGAGTAACCTCAATTGCTATGAAAACTAAAGTCCTGCAGATTCATTCAATTCCATTCTATCACACATTAACCAATAGAGTATTACTCTAGTCGATCTAACAATTCAATTCAATTCAGAGACAGTTCTAATCTTTCAGCACTTTATGTATCTGTTTACACTTACAAGCTGTCGATGGCAAACAGTAAATATGTTTGTTTGTTTGTCTGTAGAGGAGGAGGATATATCTATATAGGTATGTATGCATTTGAAATGGTTAGTTCAGCTAGGTTAGGCAAAACAATTCCGTAAACAGACGGCATACGCAACCCAAATGCAACGTCATGCCACTGGTGGTATCCTTTTAATCCTTTTGCCAATGCATTGCATTGAGTTTGATTTCACACGCGAGCACAAAAACAATAATATGATGCCACAAACACTCAACGCCAACGTACAACATGGGGGCCATGTAATCACACTTGAGCTTCAACTGGCCCAGCCAGGGACATATACATACATACATATGTACATATCTACGTACACACGTAACATGCAGGCCAGGACCTACACCTACACACACGCACCCATTCAATGAGATTGCGAAACTTCATTATATGTCCGTTGGCAGCCCCTGGACTACCTCACAGTCCTCACAAGTCTACCCGGTACTTTTCCAATTCTATTTCTGTATTATTGGCAAGGGCGTAAACAGGATTTGATTAAAAGGGAAGATAACCCTAAAGTTATAGGCAAATTTAATAGCTTTATTGAATCAAAAGCTACATATATCCTTAAGAATATTTTTGTTTACATCAATTTTTTTAGCAAATTGCCTTAATAGAACTTTCACTACGCCCATGATTCTGTTTGCTGTTTGTATTTGGCTTTGTTCTTGGACTTGTTTTTGTTGTTGTGCCTTTCGGCTGGCATTGAGCTTGAAAATGTGTTTATTTTCGACGCCCCGCCATCGAGATGGCTTGCCTGGTATACCATGCCTGACTGCCATAAAATCGCTGAATCCATCCATGTGAGCGACAGCAGGAGCAACACCATGAGCTCAATTTACCCTCATCCTTGCAGCAGCAGCATTCATTTTCCAACTCAAGCCAATTGTTGTGCATGTTTTTGTTATCTCCGACTGGTGGTTGGCTGTAAGGAATGCTAATGCCATGCCATGCCATGCCATAAGTACACCTCAGGTGTTGACTACATACATCCAGCCCAGCAGACAGCAGCCAGCTTCCTACTCCTTTTTGGCTGCCATTTTCGTTATGCTGATGATGACATTTGGCATAGCCTTGTTATTTCTTGGCTGTGAAATTAAATTCAAAGTCGAATCAAGTTTTTGGTTTTCTCCAGTTGCTCAGAGACTGGGAATGCCACTTCTCAGCATTTCCAGTCACGCTTTCATTTGCGGCAGTGGCCAATATATCAAAGCACTCAAAGTGATTGCATTTAGTAGGGTCCAAAGCCATTGAAATCGATGCATTATGAGCCCAATCCGTTGCAGCGGCACGTTCCACATTCCAGCCTCTGAGTGAGGGTCAGAACTTGGCTGACCCCTCGAACTTCCAAAAGCATGGACCACACCAGAACCACACACACACACACACACACATTCACACAAGCACACAGGAGCAGCAAATTTAATTGTGATACAACAAGAGAGTCCCCAAGAGACAGCAAAATGTTGATGCCAGTACCAGACCCAGATACTCTCCCCCGGAATGTCCAAACGCTGGCACTTGGTGGACACTTTAGCAATTTTGGATGGACACTTTAGAATTGGCTGTGGGCAAATAATAGAGATGCCGCTAATTGAATCATAATTACATATAGACAATCAAATAAAGGCTCAAGAGAATTTGTTATGAAATGATATATAAAATGCTCTAAAATTTGGCAAATAAAAGTATTTTAAAGAGTTCTTTAAATAAACTTTAAATTAATAAAAATGCTGACAATTTATCCATGTTAACAAATTTCAATTGACTGAAGAAAGAAGAAAAGACCTTTCTAGTCTTATTTAAGCTTCACCTTCTCCTAAATGATATACATGTGTGTTAACTAAATGATTACTTAGGTTCTAGTTGCCATATTCAATGGCATCTTAATGGGGGGCAGCACTGCTATTTCGTTGTTCTGATTGAGTTGTGGGCTGTTTACTGGCTTAATAGTCGGTCCGTTCCCTCCATCCATTGATAAACTCCAACACTCGAACACAAATAGAGTTGGATTATATCTGCCATACGCAGATTTTCCAAAATGCCCAACTCCAATATGAACAACTGATGAACCGCGTACCAGATGCTGAAATTTAATTACAAGCGCCATTTTGCGGGTTTTATTACCCGTACTCCCCGCCCCGCCCCACCCAGTTAAACACCCATCATGGCAACTCTCACTTCAATACCAGGCAACCCAAAAACCAAGTGCAACCCAGCCCAACCCCCTTTCATCCCATTTTAGTCGTGTGGGTGAGTGCATCCGAATATCTGTCCTGCAATTTGTTGCGTGCGCACGTAACTCAAATGCCAAACACCTGCAGTTAACACGTTCGCAACGTTTACAGGGAGCAAACAGAGGCAGTACCTACTACATACTACTGAAGAGAGATCCGCATCAGCATCATCCGTATTCATGTATCCCAGTAGTGGGTACCCAAACCAGTGTAAAGTCGCGCTAAAACTGCACTTAAGTCAAACTTGCCAGACTGAAGAGCTAACGAGGATGTTGAGAGATTGAGTGGGAGAAGAGAAAACAGAATGGAGACTGAATGGAAAGGCAAGGGAAGACCACTAAAACAGCAACTTGCAAAATGGGCCCGATGACGTGGTCGTTTTACGAGCGCCCTTTGGGTGCAAAAATTTCATTAGGAGCTAAACGGTCTGACGCACTGGTCTGAGACGCTTTCTTATGCTAATTCTTGGCGCTGGACACTTAGTTGATTGGTTTTTGTTCATTGTCCTCGTTGACTGATTGGATTTTGGCCATCGTTTGCGGCCGTCATTGGTGTCGGTTGATTTTTCTGCCGCCTGATGAAGCTGTCGGTTAGTAACACATTAGCCTACCACATCTTCACTTTAGGCTCATGTTCATGTCCATCTCTGGCTTAAAGTTGAAACAAGACAAGAATCTTTTGTTTAACCATATCCTAGGTAAGCCTTCAACCGGCAAATTGAAGCGTGTGGCGGCTTAGGCAGATGACCTTGACCTCAATTTGTCATCCTTGATAACAGTTCGTAAACCGCACACACAGCCGCTAACAGCTGCTGTAATTTACAGCGTTCAAGCTTGCGGTTGTTAAAGCGCTTAAAGCTATAAAAAGGAGGGGGCAAGTGGAGCTTTTAATTGTTGGATATTACGTAAATAAAATCCTGTAAATTCCCTGTTCGACACGAATAAGGGTGCATGATTCTAGGATTTTCCAATTAAACTGTTCAAAAAACTTTAAAAATTTAATTAGTATTGTGAATTTTACGTAGCTCCCAATGTTAATAAAAGAATAAATTAAAGCATGCCCTAGTCTGTGAAACAAGTAAGAGAAAGATAGAGACAACTGTAACCTGTGATCTTTTAATAGCACTTGCACTATAAAAGAAACTCCCGCAAATGGAGCATGAGGAGAGCGGCATTCGAAGAGAACGAGAGAGGTAGACAAGTGTACTCTGAGATCTATCTCTTGCACTATAAAAGAAACAGCGTGTGAGAGAGAGAAAGAGTATAAAAGAAGTTGCATCGAGCAGAGATGGAAGTGGGAGCGAGAGAGACATTATATACCTCTCTCGCACTAAACCTATAAAAGATACTACAGTGGAGCAGAGCGAAAAGTGATCAGTAGACATGTTTATTATATTATTATATTTTTTTTAATTTATTTTCATTCATTTATTATTTATTTATTTTCATTTGTTTTTTATGCATTTATTTTCACCGTTTTGTCTACCGATTTTTAATGTAATGGTTTTATTACGATTTAAATTGACTATTCAATTAATTTATGGCTTAAAATTCATTCTTAAAGATTTCCATTCGTTTATAAATTGGGGCCTATTCAACCTAATCTTTTAATTTAAAGTTATTTCAGCTGAGTTTTCGTTTTCAAAATTTACCTGTTGGTTCGACTTATTGGTTTGACGTTAGTCATTTTTGGTTCGACTCATGGGTTCGATGTTGCCAAATTTGTTCGGCTCATCGGTTCGACGTTGCCTAAGGGTGTCGAAGTCTGGGCACACTGCACACAAATTCAACGTAATGCGGTCATATTGTTGATTTACATTTCGTGCCGTCGTATTATTCAAAATTGCAATAAAAATAACACAAATCGAAGTGTAACAAGCCGTGTTTAAAACCGAGTTTCCAGCATCGTTTGCCGCAGTATCAACAGCAAAAACAACAACAACAATAGAACCAGCAAAAAACGTATCGTCACGCTGAACTTTGTATTGTGGAATACTCGCATAGTCAAAAATACCAAGAAACAAGACGCAAAGAGAGCGAGACCGAATTAGAGGAAAATCAATCTGCAAAAAAATCAGAGTCAAGGTGCAATTGTGCGGCATAGAGACAAGAAGACAAAGGCGAAATCTTTGTGCCCCAATAATAAGCCAATTTAATCGATTTTGCCGACTGTGCGGCCAAAGCCGCCGAGGAAGAACCAGCAAAAGGAAAACAAAAACAGGTTAGTTAATTTCACATTTTAATCTTCTATGGAGTGTGTGTAACTGTAACTGGTTTATTTCAATATGTGCTGAAATTTCCAAAAGAAAAAAAAACAAAGATGAACAAAATACCGGCTTCTGGGTCGTCATCTGTGTGAGACGGGAAGAAAGAGAGCGATAGAGAGAGAGAGTAAATGAAGTAGTATGGTGACTCAGTGAATACGCTTGTAGTTGTGTGAGGTTATGCGTGTGTAAATCAGTGATGCTCAAAGCTAAACTAGTTCACGATAGAGAATTTTATTTATAAATTCTTTACTTATATCAAAGAAAATTATGTTTATTAAATTGCTCAAAGTTTCTAATTTCATAAAATAGAGAAAATATTTAACTGACTTTCTCAACTTATAAATAAACTGAAAGCAATCAACTCAACTTCTAGGTTATAATATACGGCGAGTTACTTGTTATTAGTAATAATAACAGTACAAAGTAGAATAACAATTATTCAGTTTAAAAATATCTTAATTAATGATTTTTGTTTATGTCGATTAATCAGTTCAAAAATATCTTAATTAATGATATTTGTTTATGTCGATTAAACTAGCGAACTAGTGAAGCTAACACTAGACAACACTGCTTCCAGCAACTTTTGGAATTGGAACACGCGCGTGTTTAAAAGCTACAACCAACAGACAGTGCCGTCCAGCGATATTAGGTCAGTGGGTAGTGGTTGTAGCAATGGACCCCAAATTGATTGAATTGCTGCATTTTTCCTAATTGATACGAACTTCAGAGGCAACGTAATGTCGCCTCAACTAGTTTCAATTAGCGGCATTTTTCTGCTTTCTAAAGGCATTTCACTGTGAATTATTTGTTGTAGTAGTTACAGTTGTTGTTGTTGTTGCTGTTGGTGTGGGTGCAGAGGCCCCACCAGCTGTTTGCATTTACATACATTTTTCAATTGCACTCAGCAAGCGAGCAAACGAGTGAGCGAGAGAGAGAAAGCGAGGGAGAGAAAACAAAATTATGCAATAGTCATTTAGCATGTTATCGCTGTTTATTTGTTGTGGTTGTTGTTTCTGCTAGTTTTGAATTCTCCTCTTATTGCCTTAACTCGTCACTAAGGTTAATTTTCTCACACTAATTCCTGAAGGTTAATTGTAACAAATTTTACAATCTTCCTCCAAACCAATCCAAAAAAAAGTTCTAATTTCAGGAACAAGTATAATCTAGTTTAGTAATTTTAAAATTTCTCTAAAATTATTGCATCCGTTTCCCATGAACAAATTGCAATTGTTATCAAATTATTTAGGTCTTTTTAGATATGCCACCTGGTTGACTCTGGCATAGCCGTTAAAACCCAAAACCATAAAGCGTATCGTTTCTGTCTTGCCAAATTTTCTAACAATAAAATTAAACATAATTTTTTTTTTTTAATAATTTCAATTGTTCAATTTTAAGAATTTCACAAGTTGGCCACACGCCACAGTCGCGTGTCAATCCCTTTGCCCCTTTCTCTCTCTTATTCGAACAATGCGATTTCACAACTCTTGCTACTAATTCATTCGATCAACGATTTATACATAGCAAATGGGACCCGAAAAAAACACCAAGCCCATTTCGATATGTCTAATAATGCCCCATTTACACCTGCCATTTTATTGGCTGTCAATTTGAGTTTCCAATTAGTTGCATCCGTCCATTGCGCTTGCCGCCTGCCTCCTGTTTGCCTCCTTGCAATATGTTGTTTTGGTTACTTGCACCCATGTGACACTCATGGTGTGAACCACGTGCAATTCAAATAGTTGATTGATTCTCTAGTATGTATTCCCCATTACAATCAACAACAATAACACATCAGTTGAACCTTGAAATAGTGCGAGGGTTATTTCAAGAAGTTGTGAAATAAAAATGTTTTAAACTTTCATATGAAATGGTTGATAGCTTAATTAAATAGAAGTCAAAATAAAAGAATAAATTTAGAAACACCAAAAGCACCTTGTAATATTAGAAGACATAAACTTTCTACTGACTCTCGTAAGAGCACCACCAATTAAAACTATTAATTACTAATATAAATTATTTAAATCTTACAAAATGTAAAAAAAAATAATTTAAGCATTTATTTTAGTGTTTTTGTGACTTGCATTTTGCACAGTTTTTTTTATTGTATGTGCAGTATACAATTTTACTAGTAAATGTCTAAATAACTGTATGTTAGTTAATACCTACATACATAGTATGTATGTACGTGTACATATTTGTGTCTGTCATAAATTTAAGCGCAATTTATTTGTTTTGCATGTCATTTTGTTGTCCTCGTAGATTTCTATTCCTCTCCATCTCTCTCCTCAGTCATACTTTGAATGTCTTTTAATGGGTTTTACAGCACGTGCCGGTTTTTGTTTATTATGAAATTGATTTTGTTTATATTTATTATTTGTATTTATGCAGCATAAATGTTTATAATTTATAACAGATGACAAGTATTGAAGATGTGATAAAAAATAAAAGTATTGATTGATTTATTTGTGTTAAACTGTTCTGTAGACAATTTGATTGAATTAAAAATTATAAATTAAAATCTAGTTTAATCAAGACTAAGTAAAACCTTTTAGAAATTCCTTATTGTTTTCTTCACAATCGATACATTATTTTCAGTGTAAAAATTTCCGCAAATGACTTTATATTCTTTGTATTGATTTCCATAATTACAGCTTGTAACTCAATTTGCCTAACGCATGTATCTTTTTCCAAGTGAAATGGTAGCAATGGCTATTAAGTTTAATCGACTAGTTTTGTTGTAGTAATTTTGTGTAATTTCCTACTTTTTATTCATACAATTGTATAGGTATCCCTTTCCAAATTAGTTCAACACACGTCATTATATTCAAATTATGCTGAATGGAATTTTTTCCTTATATTCCTTTACAATTTGGAGATTGGAAAAATCAACATATCAATGTATTGACCACAAACAAAATAACCAAACAGACGTCATCAAATATATTGACGTCAGTAAGTAGGTAATAATTTTTTCAATACACTTTGTTAGCTCTCCTTCTAAAAGCCAATGAAGAAGAAAATGTCAACCTGCAATAAACAATACAAATATTTACAAAGAAATTTTCATATAAATTTTTGTTTAATTAATGGAAGCTAATAAAGTAAAGCTATAAAAATAGTTTGAGTTGATTGTAACCAAATGCAAAATTGACCCTGCTACACCCCCACTAACTTATTTTTGTTTTCCTAATTTATTTTGGCTGCTTTGATAAATTCCTGCATTTTAGCAGTCCATTGCTTAATTTGTTGCAACAGGTGCGGCAAGCAGAAATTTCCGTCCGATTGGTATGGCTATATGGGTATTATGGTCCTCAACCCAACTATAAGTATCTGGGTGGTCCGTTGCCCAAAACCAATTTTGGCTGCCTGCTCATAATTTATTTGCATAAGGGGATAAGTTTTATATTTATTGGCAAGCAGATATGTTATGTATGTAGGTATTACGACTGAAAAAGGAGCAGAGGAGAGAATTGGAGGCAGAGATGAGGCGCAGATAGGTTAAGCGAGACTCATTTATTTTTGTTGGTTAGTGACAAAATTATCATAAATTATCGATAATTTCAAATCAATATTTATGTGCGCTAATTATTTATTTTTAATGTATATATATATATATATGTATATTCTTTTTATGTTTTTTTTTTTTACAGAGATAAAAAAATATATTGCCATTTAACAATAATTCATTTCATTTCATTTAATTTTCTTACAGATTTTACCCATCACATTGCTGCTGGTAAGTTTAATTCATTTCATAAGAAAATATTTACAATTAAGTATCGAATAGCATATCTCACTGGCTTCCTATTCATTTTAACAACAAATTGTTTCGTGTGTGTGTGATTCATCCAAATGATACGGTGTAGACAAAACGCATTAAAACTAATCTAAATTGTGATCTAAAAATCGAAATGAAATTACAAAATTGTCTATTTAGACACTTAGTTGGGTCACGTTCAGATCGATGCTAATCGCTCAATTGCGCCTGGGCTGTGTGTCAAGCACGCGGAAATGTGTGGGTGAGGGAATGTACATACATACATATAAACTATTCCCAAATATATATATCACTGGCAGCCTCTAGAGACAGAGAGAGAGAAAGTGGCTAAAGGGTGTGGGGAGAGATGGATAGATAGATAGATAGATAGAGCACTGAGGCTAATGTTAATTAAATTTCGCATAGCCTGGGTGCTTCTATATAGTACGTAATATATATATTGAGGCGCCCCCAGTCTTTAATTTGTTTGCATGCTCAGCCAAGCAGAAAAACAACAACAAAATTCGCATAATGATCGGCATGAGGATGAATGAAGATCATCATCATCATCATTGTCTGCATCATTATCTTCATCAACATCATCATGAGATACATCATCGTGGTGACTGGCGGGGCCCCTTTTGACTTTGAACTTGTATTGTTGCTTGTAATTTATTGCAATTTCTGCAGGGTCAAACAAACCAAACAACATACTAAACACAACAACAAAACAACAGAAAAAATCAAGTAAAATAAAACTAAGGCAACGGGTTTCGGTCACACAGTTTGCACAATTTTTCATGAAATCTTTTAGTTAGTATATCAAGCTATACCCATTATCAAGAAGAATGTAATAAAACTTTAAAAAAATTGGAATCTGGATTCCCTAGACTAAGTCTTAAGATTAATACCAATTTGAATAATACAAATAGAATTACTTTTGCTTTTAATTCTCCTCAAAGAAAGCCTTTGTCTCTATTTCTCTAAACTTTAGGAGCAAACTAAAAACAAAACTTGAGAAAAAACTAAACCCTTTAGTTACTAGGTATTTTAGTAGTCTTCATTTTATCTTTGAGTAGTTTTTAGTTTTTATGTGCTTGCTGTAAATTTCCTACTCACTTCGACAACGTGACGTTTAACGTTTTAAATTTAGCAACAATAAAGCAAAGAACTGGGTTTTTTTTTGCCATCAGCGGACAGGGCTGGGTGGGTGGATGAGGTGGTTATATGGAACGACATTTCAATTTCAATTGTGATTGCTATTTTTAGGCATTGTCATACAGAGCGCAATAGCCCACGGTGCTGGTTTTATTTAGCTTTTTAATCATTATTTTGCATATTGAGATGAAAAAAAAAAACAAAACAAACGTGCAAACAAAAAAGAGGAATGAAAACAATAATAATAATAATATATACATACGTGCCTCAACTTGGATATATAAATTGTGATTTGTGGTCAGGTCACTTGGTTAAACATTCTCAACGAGTTATTGCATAAGCATTTAGATTCACTAGTAATACTTATTCGAATAATAAACTCAAATCAGTCAATGTTAAGTGACAATTGATCAAATATAGCTTAAATATAAGTAGTACTCCACATAGTAATACTTTATCTTTTTGTTTCGTGTGTTTTCCAATTTGGAATAAAAAAACTTATGACAAAAAGATAAATTATTGCTATATTCCTCCCTTTACCCCATTTTATTTTAGCCGTTATTAGCATTCCCATTTAAGTGAACTTTTTTGATTTAACAGTGTAAATGGTTTAATTAAAAGCAAAAAAAAAAAAACAATTGTTAATTTACATTCTTTTTTTTCATTTTGTTAAAATTCTACACAATATGCAGTATGTACATACGTGTATCTTTGTATGAACAGTCAATGGTTAATTAAAACTGCTTGTCGCTTTGATGAATAGGGTCAAGTTTGCGTTTCCGTATGCCCAATTTAATTCATTATCTAAGTCCAACGAAGGAATAATAATGACCACTTAAATATATACCTATCTACATACATATATGTATTCAGAATTATGACTTCCTACTTCAGTTGCAATTTTGAAGAATACAGAACACAGCTCAATGAACTGAAATGCCCTCGCATAGAATTGTTTATATAAATAAATGCCAAAAGCTATTATTCATTGTTTCACAGTTTAAAAGAAAATCAATAGAGGAAATTGTAATGAACTTTTGCACTTTTAACCATTAAGTGGTGCCCTCTTTTGGCCCTTTGTGCCCATTTGATGTCACCGACGTCACGCACACGTTTCACAATGTATGGCCCAAAGTGCTAATGCCTTTGTAGTGATCAATATAATAATGCCTAAATTAAATTATCAAATGCCCAAGGAATTTTCAACTTTGGCCCGCCCACATAAATAATAATATCTATCTGTTTTGGGGCGCTAATTTCTATTTAGTATGTCAAATCTTTGCTCAGTTCATTTTGATCACTTGACTTGTGTTTCGTGTGCGCAATAAATACATACACACACATAGACATTCATATATATATATATATATATTTTTATATATGTATTAATAAGTAGCCTCTGTTAAATTTCGCACATTTTTTCATTGCTTGGAAACACACAAACATATTTACGATTTAAAAAAAAAAAAGGAAAGCAAAATTTCCTATAAACAAAAATTTAAAAATAAAATGTCTTATAAGATGTATGCAAATTGTTAAAAATAATAATAACTTCTAGAGTTACGTGCGTCTTTTAAAAATATAGAAAAAGAACCCACCTCGGCACAGTGTTGCTAAAAAGTATGCAAACAAATGCACAAACACTTTGCAATATAGCCCAAAAAGAATTCTTTCATTTTGACTTTGTCAAGTCACCGACACTTTTACATTCTATCTACTTTTCTACATATTTAGCAAAGTTCTAAAACTTTAAATTTATTTTTAAAATCATTTTCGCTTTTGGTTTGCTTTAGATTTTCTTTCAACTCACAACCAAGTGAGATTTTCAATGAAGAGACTAAATTGATTTTAAATTTAAAATGAATTGCAAATATTAGTTAACAAATTTGTAAAGATTTTGTTTTCTAATAGAGAGACAGCTGCTTTAACAATAAAATCCACCGTTTAAATCGACGCCAAAATTGCCAAGCAACAACAAAACTCTGTCAAGACAGAGGCGGCAAAATTTCGCACATTTTGCCGGTTGGCAATGGTCGTGGACACCCTTCTCCACCACCGTCAATATAGACTGCTCTTCCCGTGTTCCATTCATTGTTGTTATTGTAGTCGTCGTCGTCGACTTCGACGTTGTCGTGTTCCGCCATTTGTAGAGCTCATTCAATTTTTTTTATTGTTGTTTATTGCTTAACGAAATGTTCATTTTAAATGTTTGATTACAACGATTTGTGAAGTTCAGTCGAATTTGTGATTTTCGCGCTGAAGGAGGCGTCGAGCAGTTAGCTGTGTGTCCGATCGCAAGCCCCGAGCCCGAAGGGCCAATCACTCATTACCAGATCGAATCCAAATCCCAATCAAGTGTCAAGCTATTCAATTGCTGTGCATCTTATCAATTGCGAAACACTTTAACCGCACACACTAAAAACTCAACAAGAATTAAACATTACAAATATCACGTGCAAAGCGACATAAAGAAAAAGGACAAATATTTTGGAAACTTTCCTAATAAAAAACCAAAGTTTATTTGGTCTTAAAACAGTTTTTTTTCTCTCAACAAAGAAAGGATCAACATATTTAAGAAGCCGCAGCAATGCAGTTTCTAAATTTCATTTGCCTCAAACAAAGTGGGTTTAAAAACTAAAATATTTTATACATACATATTATATGCAGTAAAAAATCGCATGCAAAACTAGCAAAGAAAAAAAAAACTATGTGTGACTAACTAATTATAATTTCATGTTATCATATGCCCGCATTTGTCATTTTATAAGCTACATAAATTTGTTATTTAGCCAAATGCAAATATCAAAAATAAATGCTCCAAATCGATAGGATAGCTAAAGTTGATTTTTATTTTTCCGTGTTTCCATTTAAATGCATTTGCTTTGGTATGTTTATTCTTTTTATTTATTTTTGCGTTTTTATGAACCAAAAATTTCACATTTTAGCAGGAATTTTAAGCATTTTATGAAAAGTTTATTTAAACAGTTTAAACTGCGGTGACAAATGCTCATAAGTTAAAATGGACGAAAAACAGTTAAGAAGATAACCAAAACCATAAATAAAAGATTATTTCATTGTAATACTAAATACTTTACAAGAGTATTACCTAATTACAACGTTAGTTAATGTATTTATTTTCCAACTAAAAAAAAGAGTTTAACTAGTTACAAGGTCTTCGACTCGTCTACAAATATAATTCATTTCAAAAGCTTGACTCAAATTAAGAGTCTTCATACTTAAAATCCTCTTTATGTTTTAGCATGTATAATTATATTTCTTAATGTTTATTTACACCGCTAGATTAATCATCTAAATGTAAACACTCACAAATTTAAATATCTTTCGCTACATGCGATTTGAGCAAATCATTTGTAAATGTCATTAAATGTGTTGAAAATGAACAAAATAAAAAATCTTATGTGCTGAAAAGTACAAACCGAATGTGTAAATAAAAAGTCACATTTTAGCTATGCAAATTTAGAATACTTGTTGAAGAATTTTAAAGCTAAGGTATTAAACAAGTAACCATAGATCTTTGAGCATTTGTTTATTTCCCAACCGAATATAGAACTTTAAAGATAGAAAGTCGACTCATATGTTTTTTAATTTTCTCCCCTTGCTCAACAATTAACCGCGAGATAAGAAAAAAAATCACACTCGTAAGTGGCAAATGCCTAATTGTAATACATAAGCAATTACGCTTGCTCCAATTCCATGGGAAATGTGTCATAATTAAGGCATAATAAGTGTAAACCAGAAATTAAAAGTTCAACCACTTCAACTTAACGCCCATTTGTCAGCGCTTCTGTTACCGAATTTTCGTCACTCAGTCTCACAACACTTTTTTTTATAGCTGCAATCATATATATATATTTTTTTTGCATTCGGTTTTGCTTTTTTTTTTTTTACATATATTTAATTTTCCATTAATTCTATAAATAACATTCTATAATTTTGTAAATTTAATGTGCAGTAAACGTAAAATACGTTAGCATAAGTTAATTAAGCATCGACTAAAATGATGATCAAATATTCTGGGATTATTCATATAACTTTATGAACATACTACCACTACTAAAGTGTTTTTAATATTTTATTTATTTATTTAGAATTACTCAGAGGTGAGCATCAGTTTTCTGATGATAGAAATAGCCACATAAGTTGTGTATGGACATTTTTTTCAATCCTCAGGGCCACACCTATTAATATGTCCTTAAGTGTATCATACAAGAGCATACATTTCATTTGCTTTATAAAATATATAAGTATTCGTTCTGTAGTTTTTTTTTTATTATCCTTGGTTTACTTCTTTTAATAGAATCATTATTTATCTTATAGTTGGATATGAATAAAACATGAATATCAATTAAAAAGGTGGCCAAAAAACAATCAACATGAATAAAAACTTATCTTATTAACAAAAAAAAAGTGTCAGATAAGAAAATAATCAAATATCACGGAAATGTTATTGATTACCAAAAAAACAATTATTTTTTTTATAAATCTCTAACTGGCAATCTCAATTCAAAGAATTTAGGATCTTGCCTTAACATATCAGAAGTTCATATCAGAAAATGTTTTTTATTGAAATTTTAGAAAGTTTAGTTTTAATAAATGAAGAAATCCAGCTTTTATTAAAATCAGACAAATTAGTAGGCCAGAATCTAAAAAAGGATAACGAAATTCAAAATGAATTCTTTGGAATTCTTGCAATAAACAAAAGACACATATCACGAAATAGCACCTATCTCTATGATTTGTTCACCTAGAGGAAGGGTATTATGTCGTCCACTGTCGTATGTACACATATTAATTGATCTATTCACGCACAGCGATGACGATCATCGTCTGCTTTGTCCCCCTCACCCTTGGACTCGCCCCACTGTTGAATGCATTGGAAATTATATGCAAACAGGCGAGACGGATACGAGTCTATAAATAAAACTTCACGCAGAAATGAGAAATGTGTGTGCGATATTTATTTTTATATATAAATCCTCGGTCTTTATACGATGGCATCAAAAAAGACAACAAAAAAAATGCACAGAATTTTATTTTATGGTATGCAGACAACGGCGACTCTATAATTTCTTCTATATAGACACTCTATAGTCCAAACTTGTATCTAAAATCCATATGGTGAATGTCTGTCATTATGGTCGAGCAAAGGCAGCATATGGAAACGGTTTCAAGGTTCTAAATGCAATTTCTTTTTTAATTTTCCATGACAATGGTACATCTATCTCTCTCTTTTGCATGGATTTTCCTAACCTTTTTTTTCCAGAGGCATTATTATCTAATTCTATATTAAATAGATAACTAATAACAGAAACCGCATATGATAAAGATAAAGAGAAAGGCAAAATGAGTTGTGACTTTTTGGGATGGGTTGGTTTTTAATTGGGTGTGTGTGTGTGAGTGTGGTGCTCTACTTTTTGTCTATTTTGTTGTTGCTAATTGTTTTTGTTTGTAATTATTATTCGGGTATTTTTTTCCACTCTTCTTCTTACTTTTCACTTATCGTGCGCGTCAGAGCTGATAAAAATTTGAGTAAACGCGCTGGGAAGAATTGATGTGCTTATTTAAATACCCTACCGATATGTGTTAGCATCTGTTCTGTGTTGATAGGCAACATTTTTGGCGGCATATTAATTGGATAGAAACCATTTAGTCACCAAATACCGTAGCATTAACCGTAACTAAAAATGTTTATCAAGCAGAAAGCTTACAAATCTAGCAAACCCATACACTAAACTAGGCGTCCCCATCGAATACTTTACAATAAAAAATATGCTCTCACTTATTAACGCTCTCTCTTCACAACAGTCTCTCATTTGTTTTTCCTCCCCACACTCTTTAAACAGACCCCCACCCTCAGTCATAGTTTGCCTGCTGTTGATAGTTGCTCAATACATTTATTTCTATTTTTTTTGAACTTGTGTGTACTCTATCAAATAATATATTTTTTTATATATCTTACGGATAATATATATTTTAAATCCTGTAAAACTTTCGAATCTCTATCTTTTATATTTCCAATGTTAATGCCAGCATTCTGGATAGGAACAGCACTTAGGATTAAATTGCTTAGCCACTATTAAAATTCCTAAAAGGAAGATGAACTTTTATGTCCAATCTCTTCATAATTCTTAGTAGGGGCGTAGCCAGGTATGGACAGGGGAGGGCAGCTTCCCCTAGATGCAATTTGATATGCAATTTTGGTTAGATTTTTCTTTTTATTAATTCATTTGATTGAATTTTGGAATTTAAATCAAAATATATTAGAAAAATAAATCAAAAAATTATCCCCATAATTTAAATCTTTGCTCCACTCTTGACTCTTACAACAAAAATGTGTAATTAGCACTTTTCATGAAATATTTTCTGCATTGAACGAGTTTATTTAACAATTGTTTAACAATATATGGAAATATGATTCATTAATTCTTTACTGATAGATCAATAGATAGATCTCTTCTGTTATATAGTATATAAGTAGGGTATTCGTATATTTATTTTGAAAGAAGTCTAATATGTAAAACAAATTTTAAAAGATTTTATTTAGTGCTTTTAATTTTTGAATTTATTCTTCAATTTTTTTTTTTGTTTTTAATAGAAAAATATCAAAAAAGTTCAAAATGTAAAGTGATTATTTATTTACCTATGTTAAATATGAAAAATGTACTGTGCGATATAAACCATATAAGTAGATCTTGTGATTTTTTTTACTTAATCTCTAACCCCTTGAATAGGGTATATAAAAGTCAGCAAAACCCCGAAAAATTTGTTTGCTTGTTGCTCTCTTCTTTCTTTCTCTCGATTCGCCGCCCAACTGAGTCCCCCCTTCTGACTGCTGCCTGCACCCAGTTAGCATAGTCTCTGCCGTAGCCATTGGCGCACTTGTTACGCGCCTCCGTCGTTGACGTTGTCGTTGACGTTGGCTGTTCTGTTGGTCGCTTTTCGTTGGGGCGACGGCGCTCAGTTGTTGCGCGGCGTTGAAAGCAAACAGAAGGCGGACTGAAAGAAAAGAGTGCGCGCGCGTGCGTATAGAAAACCCGAAACGAAACCAAAAGAGGAAGAAACACCCAAGAAGAGACGAAGAAGAAAATTAATACTAAATAACTCGGGCGCCAACTGAAAGTAATTACCAAGACAGAGAAAGAGTTAGTGAAAAAGAGAGGGGGAGAGAGTGCCTTCTCCTTTTCAATGTATACAATTTTTCGCAATATAGTTTTGCGTTAATTGTTTTGATTTCTTTGGCGTGAAATCAATCAAAATAGAAGAATACCTCAAAAAAGAGAACTAAACTAAAAGCCAGGCCTTGATGGAAATTTATTAAAGTCGTGTGACGAGCAACCAATATGTGCTTATCATTTCCACATGATCGTGTGACTCTCTATGAAGAGATACCAACACATACAAACAAATGTATACATATACAGAATGCACATACAAAGTTGTAGTTGTAGTTGGAATATTGATTTATTTTGACATTTGCTAAGCGCCGCCACCGCCGTCTGTCGATTTGTGTGTGTGTGTCTACAAATTTTTTGCTTTTCTATTTCTATTTCACAAAAAAAAAAAAAAAGAAAACATTTTTCTTAAACAAATTTGTTGTTCTTTGCTTAAATTAGCATACATATAGATAGATATGCAAATATCTACATACAAACATATAGTATTAGACTGGTTTTTGACATTAAAGATTTCAAAATATCATAACAGTTAGCCGATGCAAAAATTAACAATAAACTTCTTCAAAAAAATGTTTCAAATAATTAATATTATTTGGCCAACACGGCGTATGATATATCAATTTTGGATTCAGCTGCCTTCTTAGACACGTCATTAATTTATCTAATAAAAAAATGTACATATGTATAAGAATAAACTGAAGTTAATAATTTGTGATTCTTGTAGAATATCTTAACTAAGCTCAACTAAATTGACAGTTACATAGAGTAAAAAGCTTAAACAATTTTAATATATGCAAAAAAAAAACGTTTAAGTTAATTAAATTTTATGATATTTCAAAATTACCTGTTTTGCTAAAAAAAAAAACAAAAATTTCAATAAATTCTTTCAAAAATTCCTGTCAATTGTAAAACCAGTCTAGTGTACCTACAAAATAAATATGTGTTTTGTATGTACATACATATATATACATAAATACATATATATTATATATGTATATTTCAATGTATGTATGTCGTTTATATGAAACTGTTGCCAAGTGTTTTGTTTTTACGATGCCGGCATTATGTGCGTTTCCTGTATGCCCTGTACTTTGAGTATTCTTCGTTTCTCTTTTGTTATTTGCTATGTAAACATGAGGCAAATTTGTTTGCATTTCTCATTATAAGTTCTTCTAGTGCTAAACTGTTAAATTCGTTGTGAGACGAAAAAAAAACCTAGAAAACGTTTTTTTTTTGGCAACTGTTTGCTTGCTTAGCTGTTGTTTAATTGAGTTTCAGTTAGTTAGTTTTTGACATAATCTAAAAACCTTAAAAACAAAAAAAAAATTGAAAAATTAACCACATGACTTTAGTCACTCTTGATAACTACTGACTTGAAGCTTTATCACAAAAAGTTCTCTTCAAAAGATATCTCCTATATGTACATACATATATAGGGTGTATTTATGCGTGTTTTCTTATCGCTAAATATTATATGTACACATATACATACCTACGTACATGTGTTAGTAAGTATTTGTAGCCGCACACACACAGAAGTCGTAACACTGGAAAAAACTTAATTACATTTTCTACATATTTTGTTGTTGTTGCTTCTATAAATAGCTCAATGCGGTCATTGGACCCGCTTCGCACACCTCCGCAATCCAAAGTAATTTTTATGCTACATGGAGCAGAGAATGAATGATAGAGAGAATGAGAATAAGAGAGAGAGACAGAGAGAAAGAGATGGAGGCCAAACAAAACAGAGAGACAGAGAGATATTGGCTGGGGTATGAGCCGGACATTTATAATGACCGATTTGTTGTACAGTCAGGGTCTAAAATTATATGTCCAGTCACTGTAAATTCCATAGATTACCTCAGTTTGCCCACTTTATTGCTAATAGATCTATAATTTAAAGTTAAACTAAAAATAAATGTATGCATATTACATTTGTTTACAATTTACTCTCCTTTTTTTTGTTTTTGGACTATACGAGTCTATGAATTCTTAAGTTATTCCAATTGTTTTTCTTGGTTTTTTGATTTATACCAATTTTTTCATTAGAAGCGTAGTTTATTCATTGAATTCCAAATACTATATATCTATGTATGTATACACCATAAAAAGCTTTCTTATCAGTTGAAGCGTGTAAATATTTTCACCCAAAATATACACAAAAGGTACATACTATAAATTCCCAATTTTATTTTGAACATGTGCCGGGCATTTGTTTTGTTTTGAAAACGTTTGGGTGATTCCCAAGAAATTTAATTGCATTTTTTTTGCGATTTTGCTCTAAAAAGTTTAGTTTGAAATCACATGTAGATATTATTTAAATAGAAATAATAATTTCGTTACGTTTAATTTTGTGTTTAAAAGAAGAGAAAATTTATGTATTTTCCATAGAAAGTCAAGTTTAGTTTCTCAATTGAGGTGAATAATCTTTTACTTTATTGGATATAAATTACTTTAAATCCAGCTAAATCAATTTGCTGTTATAAACAATTAGTTAGTTGGCCTAAAAGACGCGTTTTTACTTCTTCTTTTTTTATCACAAAAGGCAATATCCCAATTTTACTCTCTTTGCTTTATTGCAGAGGTTGCTCACTTCGCCAATAATACAACCGTCAACAACAACAACAACAACAACAATAGCAACAGCATTAACAACAATTGCGAAATCAAAGGATCTACAGAGGATACCAAGGAGAGCTATCGCATCTTTCGTTGCTTTTCACAAGAAGATCAAACCACAGAAGGCGAAGAAGAAACCAAAGGAAATCAAGAACCGAGAGAAAGCAATTCAAACTCGAGGGGCAGCTATAACGTTCAGCAAGAGCAACAACGATCTAGTGTGACAAAAGCAAATTTTCCATCGGTTTATCGCCAGCAGGACGAAGAGTTCCACAGTCAGACGCCTGAAGCGCCAACTCAAGCGGCGGAATCCAGTAACGCGGTTGTATCCCAACAGCCACGAATCAAGCGCAGACAAACGCAACGTTCTCAAAGCCAACCGGCAATTTCCCAACAGCCGCAGCGAAGACGTCCAACACCGCCCCCACACGCCGCCAACGCAGCCCGAAGCATGACCTCCATACCCGCCAACTTGTCCAGCAATAATGTGGCTGCTGCTGGTGCAGCTGGCCCCGGTGGAGTGGTCCCAGCAGACAAGCAGCCGTGGCCCAACTCCAAGGATGACTATGAGCTGCGCGATGTGATCGGTGTGGGTGCCACAGCGGTGGTGCATGGTGCCTACTGCATACCCCGGAATGAGAAATGCGCCATAAAGCGCATCAATTTGGAGAAATGGAATACATCGATGGACGAGCTGCTCAAGGAGATTCAGGCCATGTCCTCGTGCAATCACGAGAACGTTGTGACATATCACACATCGTTTGTGGTGCGTGAAGAACTGTGGCTGGTGCTCCGTCTTCTAGAGGGTGGTTCGCTGCTCGACATTATTAAGCACAAAATGCGAACGGCCAACTGCAAGCAGGGCGTGTTCGATGAGGCCACAATAGCCACAGTGCTAAAGGAGGTGCTCAAGGGTTTAGAATACTTTCATTCAAATGGCCAGATTCATCGTGATATCAAGGCGGGCAATATACTTATTGGCGACGATGGCACCATTCAGATAGCTGACTTTGGTGTAAGCGCTTGGCTGGCCACCGGACGAGATTTGTCGCGGCAGAAGGTGAGGCACACTTTCGTGGGAACACCCTGTTGGATGGCCCCCGAAGTGATGGAACAGGATCATGGATATGACTTTAAGGCGGATATTTGGTCATTTGGCATTACGGCCATCGAAATGGCCACTGGCACGGCTCCATATCACAAGTACCCGCCAATGAAGGTGTTGATGTTGACGCTGCAAAATGATCCACCCACCTTGGACACTGGGGCCGATGACAAGGATCAGTACAAAGCATATGGCAAGACATTCCGCAAGATGATCGTTGAGTGCCTCCAGAAGGAGCCCTCAAAGCGTCCGACTGCCAGCGAGCTGCTGAAGCACGCCTTCTTCAAGAAGGCCAAGGATCGCAAGTATCTGGCCCAGACACTGCTCCAATCCGGTCCCAGCATGGAGACACGCGTGAATAAGGCAGCCAAGCGGCAACCAGGTGCCTCGGGTCGTCTGCATCGCACTGTCACTGGCGAGTGGGTGTGGTCTAGCGAAGAGGAGGACAACGGCGGCAGCGGTAATGGTGGCCGCAAACAGCCATCATCGGACTCCGAGTCGGATGATCGTCCCATCAATAAACTGGAACGTGTCGATTCGTCGGACAGTGATCGTGATGAGCCATCGCCAGAGATTACGCCAAGCCTATCTTCAGCCACTGTTACCCCAGGAGCAACGGCGGCCACAGCATCAGCAACGCAACAAATCACAGCTGGCGTGGCACAACTCCCATTGCCCAGTGAGGCAGCTAGCGAGGCGCCACCTGTTAATCTAGTGCTGCGTATGCGGAACCTGCGCCGTGAATTGCACGATATACGCTTTGAGTTTGTGGTGGGTAAGGACACTGCCGAGGGTATAGCCACCGAGCTGGTTGATGCTGGACTTGTGGATGCGCTGGACACGCAACCGATGGCCCAGCATCTGGATCAACTGATAGCCCAGAGTGCCACCATGAAGACGATAACGTTCCAACTGAGTTCGGGCGTGCAACCCGGCGAGGTGCCGGATGAGCGATCACTTGTGGGCTATGCGCAGATCTCCATTACGGACTAGGTCTAGTAATGGCCTAGTGCCTTGAACAGAAACCTGCCTTCGGCCACCCACTATCTTTAACCTCTCGCTCCTCCTTTATCCAACTACCTATCTACCTACATACATACCTACCTATCTACTTCTGATACGTAAGGGCCAGGCCTGGCCTGGACCATGCCGTTGCTGCTTTTAGCACTAGACTAGAACTAACTGTAAAATGCTAGTGATAGATCTAATTGCGAGCCGATCGTGTTTACTATATAGAAATATTATCTCTACATACTTGTATCTTATGCCATTGTAATTACTCCATGAGTCCCTTTCTCCCCCCACACTCATCCATCTAGCATACAGATCCTTCACTACCTTCCTGCCGTGTAGTTAGATGTCCTCAAAATGCTAATGTAGCTAAAGTTATTTGCAAATTGTGTACTTATTCGTTTTTCGTTTTTGTCGTTTTTAAGTAGCGCTCACAGTTCTGTATATAAATCAATGATATATACACATCATTATTATATATAGGTATATATATATATCTTTTCAATTTAGGAAACTTTGTTTACTAACTGAAATTGGCAGCGCGCTGTAGACCTGTCTTCAATGTCTTCAAAGTTTGCCCAAAAATCCTCCCAAACAAAAATATATCCACATTTTTAATTTATTATCTAGCCATCTAAACTATACTAATTTGTAAATCTTAGAGTCTAAGTTTTTGTTTTTTATTATATCATTATTATTATTATTACCTTCAATTCATTTGTGAAAACTATTTTACAATTTTAAATGAAGGCACACCTTGTTTAGTTTGTAAGCTCGAAAATAATGCACGATTTTTATTAGTTCAATGAAAATACGAAAATGCTTAGGTAAAGTTATGTTGCCCGCTATCCTCCCCCTGGCATTAGCAGCATTAGTTTGTCCTTAGTAACTAATATTAGATATGTTGCGCTGTAAATTTTGAAAAAGTACATAAGAAAAGAACACAGAAAACAATAATTACAAAACAATGAAGATTATTAAACATAATATTTAGTTTAAAAAAAAGAAAACAGAAAAAAAAACAAATAAATTTCTTTTGTGTTTTTCATTGGCTAACAACTTGGAAATTCAGCTCGAAAAAAAAAATACTTTGCTAATAAGTCTATTCAAGGCAATTAATAAGACAGTTACAAAGTTGTTTTTAATAGTATATAATTCTTAAATCTCTTTTCACTTTATTTTAACTGGATTTATTCACTGTTTTATTTTCTAATACTTCAGTTTAGAAAATAAAACTTGCAAGATCTACACTAAGTATAGGATATACTTATCTTCAGTTGGCTTCTGACAATATATATTATTTTTAAAATTGTAGTTGATTTTTAAAACAAAAGAATTTAAAATGTGGGGTACACTAAGAGGTAAAAGTATGAAATCTATTTTATTTAAATAGAAGATCTTTTTAAAAAATGCCCCATTTACTTTCAACAACAACTTTTCAACGATGCCACAAGTTGGAAAATTTCAAACGGATTAATTTATTGAAATAAAATATAATTAAAAGATTTAAGGATCACAATCAGTTAACTTTTATTTTTTGGTTTTGTCTTCACATTCAAACATTTTGAACAAATTCTTACAAGATCATTGATTACCTCATCATCTCAACAGTGAGCCAGTATATGCCTATATTTAAAAGAAAAATAATATCTTTTGTGTTTGTGATGTTAATCATTTGATTAGACAAAAATCTAGCCAAAGGCTTTTGCAATGCTCAATGGCAAACCACGACTAACTAAAATACTAAGCTCTCGTGTTCGAAACTATATATACTGACTTACATACATACCATGTATACGAGTTATTTGGAAATTTTAATAAATTATCCACGACACTTATGTCAATTCAAATAATTTCGAATTTATATGTCCAGAACATTTTGAATATTATTGAAAAATTTACAAACCAATATTTACAGCCAATTGTAAGTCATGTCTGATTATTATGAAGAATTGAGTCACTCTGCCATCGATTTAGAGGATGCAGTTGTGGCAGAAGATAAACGAGTAAAACTTGAGAATATAGCTATGATGAATGGTATCGATATGGACATTGAGGTCCCAGAGATTTTGAAACAATCCATTGACGAGTTGGAAAACCATGAGATTACCGATGTCGATGCCAACAATTTAAAATGCAAAATATGTCATGTTTGGGCAGTAAATGGTGAATTATACAAGATAATTTCATCATGTAAGCACAAGTTTCACAAGGATTGTATTTTGCTATGGCTAAAGAAGGTAAAAAGTCCTAACCATATAATCAATGGATATACCTCAAAAAGTTCTGCCGGTGTTATTGATTTTCAGGCACTTGTTGAAAAAAGTTTCAAGTCTTGTCCAGGTTGTGACTCCCCAAATACCATTGATCTATATTCTCACCAGTTAAAGAAGTTTAGGGACTACGAAGAGGAACGTCAAAAGCGTGCCAACGACAATTCGATTTCGATGTTTGGCTAGAGTTTTTGTTATATAAAATTTGTCTATATACCCGTTGTCATTTATTTATTTTATTTGTTTTAAATGCTGCCTGTAATAAATGTTCATCAACCTTTTATATGGAATTTCGTTTTTCTGGGGATTATTTAATTATATAAGTTTAAACCAAGATAAAAGTAGTATATGCATCTTTGAGAAATTTGTAATTTGAAATTCGAGTCAACTTTCAATGATAATATAGAAAATTTACGAAATTTCATAAAACTTTTTGCAGCCGTTTTCGAATCATGTCTGATTATTTTGATGAATTGGGTCACACACCCACCGGACCGGATGGAGCTAATGATTTGGAAAGAAACTATCGTCGCCTCCAGGTGTTGGCCATTATGAATGGCATTGATATGGACATTGAGGTACCAGAGGCTTCCAAACGTGCCATAGCTGAATTGCCAAGCCACGAGCTCACCGAAGCTGATTGTGGTGGTGACTTGGAGTGCTCTGTATGTAAAGTGGAGGCAACAGTTGGGGACAAATATAAGATATTGCCATGTAAACACGAGTTTCACGAAGAGTGCATACTGCTCTGGTTGAAGAAGGTAACAATCCAAATAACATTATCTGTATTTAGTCAAAAAGAAATACTACTCTTTTGATCCGAATAGGCAAACTCCTGTCCATTATGCCGCTATGAACTGGAGACCGATGATGAAGTGTATGAAGAGCTACGCCGATTCAAGCAGGACGAATCGAATCGGCGTCATCGTCAAGATACCATTATGGATTCCATGTTTGGCTAGATTATGATAATCATTTAACAATATTTGTTTGTGCTCTAAATGTCGCTTAGTTCTTATAAGGAAAGTTGGGAAATTTTTGGTTTAGGTTTGGATTGAAATAAAATTGTTTGTTACATTATCTTTTATATCATTTGAAATGTTTGTTAAGTATGTTATGATTATGGTAAGTTTTAAAACCAATTAACAAATTTTATTTAATTTTCGACCTGAGTTAAATACGTTCAATGTTTAATAAGATTTCATCCTTGGACGTAAGGACAACACTCAATGGATTGAATTTAATTGTCTTTATGGTCGAGGCACTCGGGGTCACTCGATGATTGCGCAACATATGAATTATTCCCAATTTGGCCTGTAGAAGACCCAATCTCATGCCAATGCAATTGTGTGGACCGGCGCCGAAGGGCATATAGGCATCCATATTTACATTATGGCGATTTGATGGATCGAAGCGTTCTGGATCATACTTTTCCGGTTCGGGCCAGTACTACAAAAAAATAAGGAATTGATAATAAAATGGAAGACTTCGTTTTAGGAAATGAGCTACCTGAGGATCGCGATGAATGCCTAGAGAGGATACATAGACAGGCATTCCATTTGGTAGTTCGAAATCGTTATAAGGCTTCAAACTGAAGCGTTCACCCTCGCTGGGTTGAGTGCATTCTCGTTCGGCAAATCCAACAATTGGATATTTACGCAATGTTTCATTGATCACCTTGGTGAGGTAGGGCATTTCAGGAATCACTTCATAGTCAATGCTCTTCCCCTCCCTGTAGTAGTCTTGAATCTCTTGATGGAGGCGATCTTGAATTTCCAGATTATTGGCCAACTCAAACAGGGTGAACGTTATGGTGGAAGCACTAGTCTCAAATCCGCCGGTTTGGAAGCCAGCCGCCTGGGCTACCAAAAAGTCGACATCCTTGGATTTATTTTTTTGATCGGGATCGGCAAGTGCCTCTTTTTGCATTGCTAGTAATATGTCAATAAGGTCATTGCGACGAAGTCCGGATTTTTGACGCTCCTCCATAACATGGCCAACAATACGCTGGAAAAATTTGGTGGTTTTCTTGGGGAATATTCTGGCCCGTACAATCGGTGCTAGTGATGGAATCAAAAATATAAAGAATGAATCGAACACACGCCCCCAAGTAAACTTGAAGAAATTGCTGTTGTTTAAGAAAAATTCACTATTGACATCCTTCAGCGAATTGGCCTTAACACCCATGGCCGAGGTGGCTATTAGATCTGTTGTAAAACGGCCAGCAAGGTCCTTGACGCACAGCTCTGCCTTATTTGGTAAACGATCCAAATAAGATTCCAGCTCTTTGCCCACCTGTCAAACATATAATATGATGAATTTATCATATATTATATTGGTAGAATTTCTTACCTCAACGAGCAATGGATACATTTGCTTGATTTTGCCACTGGTAAAAACTGGCGTAAGTTTCGTCCTCAATTCCCTCCAGCTGGGATTACGAGCAAAGAACAGGCTATGTGCGCCCAGGACATCGACATGCGGATCGACTTGAAGAACCCGATTCGTAAAGCAGTTAAATTTCTTAATCATCACCGTTTTGATCATCTCCAGATCCCGAATAATTAGACCGGGACGGTGCAGCATATTAATGCCAATAAAGGGTTCCTGCTCAAAGCCCGGTGTAGTGTGTAGCTTGTAAAGTTGTTCATAAAATGGAGCTTTTCCCGTAAGGAATTCACGGGCATTGCCAACAATCCATTTGGGCTGAACATGTTTCACACCCACACGATCCCAAAAGGAATTATTTCGTTTTTGCCAGACGCATAGCACAAGTGCCAAAATGGCGATCAATAATATTGTCTCTGTGAACATGGTGAACAATGTATGTACTTGCAGATTTGATAATGACTAGGGAGCTTATAAAGCATTCTCGACCAAGTTAACAAGCAGCATCAGAATGACTTTCTATAACGTTATCAGCTAATTGAATATCATAAGCAAAACATATTGAAATTTCTATACCCTTACCAAGACACAAGCATTACAAGCAATCGTGTCGCGAATGGCCTCCAGAAATGGCTTATTTGTAAAAGTAAGAGTATATTTTCAAATAATTTTGAGCAAGTGATTAGCTTTTCTGCTAACCGTTTGTGACTTGCATAAAATTTCATATATGTATGTAGTAAAATTCGTTATCATGACGATGGCGATTCTCTCCTCTGCATGTTAAGAGATAAGGACAAAATGAAAACATTTTTTGAAAAATACATATGTACATATGACAATGGAAAACTAGAGGGCTGCGGCTTACTTCTACCGTGCCGTAGTTTGTATACCCTTTCAATTTTTTATTTTGGTTTTCCTTACCTATAGTCGTCAAACTGGTAAAACGTATTTTAAACTGACTAACCTTAAATTTTATGACAATAGCTCAGAAAACATCGAAGTTCTTGAGAAAAGTCACAGTTAGTGACTTTGCCCTTTGTATGGGAGCAATGACCAAAATTAATGTACCCTTTTTGCAAGGGTATAACTTTCTATAGGCGCTCTTAATATTTAAACTGCGTCTAAAGTAAATAAAGTGCTCTGAAATCAGCATTTGATCAATCTTTAAATAAATAAATTCAACATAACATTAGGCTTTATTTATTTTTAAAGCCAAGAATTTGAAAATGTGCGGCCGCAACGGACTGCAATGTAGTGTTGCAAAAGATGTACAGTGCACAGAAACGAAAAATTCACTAGCGCTTCACGATATGTTTGTTGGACAGGATTACGGTAAATTTTCCCAATTGCTCTTTCTTTCTTTTCGCTTGGCTTGGTTCGACAAAGTTAAAAAAGCTCCTCGTATTTGTGTGTTTTTTCAAGAATTAAAAAATCAGAAAACATTAACGTTTGAAACGTGTTTTAAACTATTGTTAAGTGTTATTGTTTTTTTTTTAAAATGATAAGTGACGAAAGCGGCGTCAAGCATTTTGATCGCAAATTTGTGGCTTCCAATTTGCAATCTTTGCTGCGCTGCCCGAAATGCAGAAATGAATTTACGTCTACACCCGGCAAGCCACATGAAGGTAATTGCAACAAAAAGTCTTAATAATTTATTATAAATCAATGGGCAAATCGATGTGCACCGAACAAATTCATTCAGGGCTCCGAGTTTACTAAAGCAGACTTTTACTCCATTGCGTGTGTGTGTAATTGTACCGCTGTATGCGTGAGCGAGTGGGATGAATGACAGACGCCATTGATTGTTGTTTCTTTCTTACTCGTTCTACTGTCTTGTCTTCTTTCGTTTTTTTTACATTTCTTTTATTCTCTTTTCTGTTGTGTGCTTATTTTTTCTGAAGTCCGTCATCGTCCATTTTTGCTGCCTTGTGGTCACAGTTTGTGTGAGGATTGTATCTTAAAGAACCGTAAAAATTTGAATTGCGCAATTTGCTTTCGCCCGGCACCTTCAACAATTAATGCCAAGGATCCCAATTCAAAATATGTCGTCCACATTCGTGACTTTTACGAGTTGAACTACCATGCCTTGGGAGAGGTTAATAGCTTGTTCTATTTTCGACGCTTTACCCAGGATTCGGTTAACAAATCGATGATTATTACTGCCGACGATGATGTTATCATGGAACCAAAATGCAGCGAATGTGGCCACAATGTAAGCAATTTGGGTGATTGCGCTCAGTGTAATGCCTGCTACTGTAAACGATGCTTTCACACGGTCCATCGTCATAGTCGCGTTCTTCAGGCTCATCAGTTCCAAATGCAGCACCAGAAGGCCAACAAATTAAATACTCAATCCATTCGTGTGGGTAACGAGATCTTCGAGATGCCATTCAAAAAAGTGTGCCCGACTCATAAGTCACCGGAGAATGTTTACTGCAGCTCATGCAAACGCACCAGTTGCGAACAGTGTATTACCATAAATCATGCTTCGCATAGAGTGCTGCCTTTATACAAATTGGTATGAACTAAAATAACTATCTGGTATAATTATTATATTTGTGCTTTGTAACTTTAGAATATGCGTTACATTGATGAAATTCCAACAAGTATGGGCCTAATCGAATCTGCCATGGCCAACATTAAAAATTCTCAACTGGTGAGTACAAAGAGATTTTTGTTTTACATATATGTACAGTTACTATTTAGATTTTATTTAACTATATCTATAGGTATATAGTTTCACTTTACAATTAACTATTTACAGTACTTGCTCGCTATAAATAATTTAAGTTTGATAACCAATATAATATGAAGAAAACATATATAATTCTCATTACAAATATGGCAAGCTCTCATTTTTGTCATCGTTATTTTATTCGCTACTCGTTGTTATGGGCATCAATTGGCCAGTATTACCATCGGTTTTAATCTCAATCACTTCCAGCTTCTCCACACTAACTTTTGTGGTCTCAAGCTTTGAATTATTATTGTTGTTCTCTGCTGCCTTCGTGTCTCTAAGATTTTGCAGCTTATCTTCCTCTTCGCTGCTGCTATTGATCTCTGGCGATGTTGGTTCAATTTCAAATTCAATATCTGGTCGGGTTGTGGAAGAAACAACAATGGGTTTTAAACCAAACGATTGCGTCTCATGTGTATTACTCGTAGGCGCCATCACAGTGGTTGGAGCTGACTGACCGTAAGTATCGAATGTTCCACGTTCAGAAATATCATCGATTTCATCATCGATAAGAAGATTTTTCTCTGAGCTTTGTTCATAGACCTGGGCATTAATGCCACTGCCATGTGTTGAAGGCGAGGGTTTGTGATTCTTGGGCAAAGCAGTCGGAGTGGATGCTGCTTGTTCTCCACCCTTCTCTGACTGTTGTTTGGATACCTTTCGTTGCTTTTCCAGGCGCATTTTCTCTTCCATTTCTTGGAATTTCATGGCCAAGTATCTGTTAAAAGGAAATTCGTCTGTTAATATTCTAGGTATCGAAGTCTTTCACTTACTTATCCACTATGGGTCCGTTGTAATCCTCTGGGAATTTCGGATTAAATGGCAATATATACTTATAGAGACGCTCATTGAGCACATAGAGTTGTGGAGTGGTCGAACATTTCACATTGAACCACCAATCACAGGTCAAAGCAATCTTTAAAATTCTTTTAATAATACATTACTTCTTTTCACATAGAATGTGTATACAAACCTGACTGAATATTGTCCCATTGGGGCACAGAAACGAAGCCTTTCCGCCATTTAAATCACAATAATGCCACACCTGACAATTGGTCTCTGGATCCCCAAAGAAGCCTTTATAACGTTGCTTGGTGCACTCAAAGCTAGTTTGTGGGATCTCGGCATAGTTTGGATAATCGATACCAGGTCGACCAGTACTGGGTCCAGGATGTTTATCTAAACGACAAATATTTTAGGCAATCCTCTATATACATAGTTTCATCAAATTAGAGAATAACTCACTTGGTCCTTTAAGCTTCGTGAGAGCTTCATCGTTGTCTAGCTCCTCATTCGATGTGGTAGTAGTCGCTCCCTGATTCTCACTGCTATGTTCGTAATCATAGTCTTTGTGCTTATTAGACTGAGTCTCATGATGCTGGGGAGGATTGGGAACAATTGTCTGCGTTTGCTTCAGATTCTGCAGGATGCGTATTAATGTTTTAATTGAATTATCTATGTTATCTGGTGTTAGAGTCTGTGGCAAATGGTTGCTGGCCTGCAATTTGTGTAGTATTTCAGCCAAGGATGACGTTCTTATGTCAGGCAATTGATCTTCTTCACTCTGATGATGATGATGCTGATGATGATGGTGGGGAGTCGAAACTGGTGGCCTTTCATGGGCATATTTATAGATGGGTTTCAGTCTAATTGGTGTCACAGTAGATGACTCTCGGCTGGGCACAAACTCCTGTTCATTTGAGGTTATTGGTGGTTTACTCGAAACATAGACATATTTTGGTGTAATTTCCACAGTGTGACTCGGCGGTGCAGGTGGCGGTGGTGGTGCTTGGGTTGTGGTTGTTACATATATAGGTCTCCTGGTAGCTTTGTAGGTATGTTGTACAGGCTTCAGTCGCAATGTCGGTTGACGATTGTATGCGGTTGGAGGAGGATGTTGTGTAGATATTTCATGAAGTTGAGGCTTCGATGGATGTTGTTCAATACGCGGGGCTGTTGTGGTTACCAAAATATAAGCGTGTTGAGGCTTCTGTTGCTGTGGTGGTTGATGATGTTGATCCTCATCCAGCGATTGTGTTGGTCCATCTATGAGGTAATCTACAAATTGCGGTGGTGCTGGAGAGCTACAAAAGGAGTTAAATATGTTAATCTCATAACATTAAATATCATCATTTCACCTACTCGGGCATGTGATGGGGATTTGCATGACAAAAACTTACCCAAGGGCTGAATCTTTAATAAACTCTTGTCCACCGTCAGGCATTACATGTGTCATGAGGGCGCGTAATGGAATATGCAACACCTGTTGGCCAGAGGCCGCATCCGGACGCATATATGGCCCATTGTTATTGTATTTGTGTGTGCTATGCTGCTGCTGCTGTTGTGTTTGTACGACTGATGTATGCGAAAGCAAATGTGGTGTATGATGATTCTGTGTATGCTTGCCAGCTAATGTAGTGCTTTGCGCTGGCAATGATGACGGATGATGCTGTTGCGGCTGCTGCTGGTGGTCATAGCTCTGATGAGGATGATGATGATGATGTTTTTCGTGTTTCATGCGTTGCTGTAAGTAGAGCACGTACTTCTCCTGAGGCGTCATCTGTGACGAGGACGAGGCAGGTGGCTCCATATTGAAGTAACTCTCATACTTGGTAACATGTCCATAACCACTCGCTGGTAATTTCTGATGTATTATCAATGCAGTTTTTGTACCAGAGGGAGGAGATGATGGGGCAGCTGATGCCACTGGATTATAGCCAATGCTGTGTGTTTGGTATGATAGAGTATGAGGGAATGCGTTTAAGAGAGAGAGAATGCTTTTTGAGTATCGGTTTTTGTTGTAAAAATCATTACCCAGGTCATTGTGAGATTGTGACAGATTTTTGACCAGCATGGCATCAAGCCTTAAGGCCATTTATGACATGAATTTGCAATTTGAACATTTACGACGAGAAAATACCCAATTGAGAGAGAGTGAGATGAGGTGTGTGAGATAGAATGGGAGCAGTATATCTTGATTCGCCTACTTTTGCCCCTTTGGCAGTGCCGTATGCAGTACATCAAACTGCAATTGGCCATTCGATCTTACGTCATCATTGTTGTTGTTGTTGTTATTTTCTCAACGTCGCCATCGTCGTCAGTCAGTCAGAGTCCAAGAGACCAAGTCTGAGTAGGTTTGAGCCATATGCATTTAATGCAATTGATTTTTCTGCCCAAGGGTGTATTGTACATACATGCATCGTGCTGATGTGAGTGCTGCCTCTGCTGCATCAGTTCAAATTGTCTCTATATACTATACGAATATACAATTCGAATATGTACGAATTAAAGTTTCTTTGAAGTCAACCAATACGAGCGTATAAGAAGTTACAAATATTCAAACAACTTTGAGAAATTAAAACAGAAATCATGGCATGGAAGATGGGTAAAAGACTCGTGATTTTTTTTTAGCATTTTTCAAATTAGCAATGGATTTTCCTTACTGTTTGACTTTAATAATTATATTTTACGGTTTCAAATTTTTGACGTCATCGTCCAATTAAATTGCACACAGACTTGACTCGGTTTTTTGGAGCTTGACGAAATACATGCAACCCCCTTTTTTTTTGTTGTAATTTGTATTCTACATGCAACTGCTGCAAATGACGATGACGACGACTATTGTGGGCGGTGGATGTGGGCGTGTTTGTGAAAATCGCCTACATCGTTTGCTTATAAAATATGTGTGTATAATTTATATGATCCATGAAATAAAACCAAAACAACAGACATAATGTATGCATATGAAGAAGAACGTAAAAAAAGGAGGCGAAGAAGCCTCAAAGTGGTGGGACCTGTCACAATAAATCTTACCTTGGCGATGGTTGTTCGGGCACCACCGGCTGCTGGTGTTGTGGCTCCTCTTGCTCCTCCGATGATTGCTGCTCCGCCGATGAGGTGACTTCAGCTGATGCTGCTGCATAATCCGTAACGATTTGTGTTTGATGGGAATTTTTATGTGGCGACGTTTGAAAAACAATTTCTGTTGGTGGCGGCGGCGGCGACTTGTTGCCGTTGTTGTTGTTGTAATTGATAGTATTGCCGCCATTATGCGGCGGTGGTGGATCATTGTTGTTGCTATTGCTTAGTGGCGTATAAATAATGGGTATAAACTGTCCTGGCAGCGTATTCTGCGGTGTAAACGGTGTTAAATTGATTTTTGATTGTTTGGCTCGCTGGCGATGAAATGGCGGAGACAGAATCTCAAACTGTTGCTGCTGTTGGGGTAGGTGATGTTGTTGCTGCTGCTGCTGCTGCTCCTGCTGTGTTAGTGGCGGAAAATGCTGCACTGTCTTGTGCTGTGTGTTGAAGTTATGAATTTCATGATTATTTGCCTTTCTTTATGCGTTTAGAGAATAAATTACTTGCCTTATGCGTCGGGTTCAATGGCTTGTAGGCAATAAAAGTAGCGCCCACTTCGGGTGGTATAGGTTGTTGATCCTTTCCCTGTACAGGTGATGGAGAAGGAGAATGATGGCCACCACCTATAGCCAATGCGTGATACACGTCGCCTGCTTCGGACTGATAATGCGCCCGCTGCGAATGTGGTAAATGATGAGGCGGCGGATGTGGATGTGAATGGGATGGCGGATGTTGATGTGGATGCTGCGGTGGCATGTAGGCCAAAGGCACGGGTATACGTCCACCTGGTGCAGGTGCCTGCAGCAATCCAGAGCCAGCGGCTGAAGAATGCTTGGCCACATATTGCTGATTGATGGGCAATTCGGGTGCCGGCAAATAAAAGGCCATGTAAGGTATCAAGCGACGACTTCGCTCCGAGGCGCTCAACTCTGAATCGTCAACAAGGCGGCTGTTGCTTTGATTGGTACTGAGACAATTAACCGGCTTTATAACTAAAGCGACTGCAAATTAAATAAAATTGTATTCAAAAGTCTATACAAAATGGGATAGATAATTAATTTATTAAATGTCTGTAACTGCAAAATATTTCAGAACCAAATTTCATTTATAATGGTCATTAGAAAAGACTTGAAAAGTTCAAAAAAAAAAATCTCCACACTCAGTTTTCCCAAAATACTTTGATTCTATTATTTAAATTGGAAAGGTTTTTTTTTCTCAACATATAACATTCATTTTGATTATAAACTTAGTAGACAATGCTCAAAAAGACAATTTTAAGTCAGTTTAGTTAAAAAAAAAAAACACATGTTTTAGTGCAATTGTAGTTTTCCCCCCATTACGTTAGAAGTTTTGTCAAAATTTTTCGAATAAAATAGAATATTTCGTGAAGTTTATATGAAAGTGCCCAGAAAATTCAAGTTTGTGAAGTCAACCGATGCAGGGTAAATATAATCGCATTATTATGTCCTTAAATTTGATCTAACAAATTAATTTTATACCACAGTTGGGTAACAACATCCTTTCGACCAAACCATCCATAGAAAAACGAATACACACAAACACAATCAAACGGCACGCACACCAACACAAACAGACATACACCAAACACACACACACACAGACCGATTGAAAGGGGCAAAGACGAAGACTACTAAAAAGATGTCGAAATTGAGCACCAATCAAGGTAGCCGCCAGCTGAGCACAAGAAGCTCGGACATTGATGCCCTGGCCCAGCGCGGGTATAATATTGGACATAAGATCGGCGAGGGATCATATGCGACTGTAATTACAGCTGGGTATGCCGATGATGCCGGTCGTGGCATCGTCCATCTGGCATGCAAGGTCATTGACAAGGCGAAGGCGCCGACAGACTTTGTGCATAAGTTCTTTCCACGCGAACTGGAAATTCTCACCAAGATCGATCATCCCAATATCATACAAATCCATAGCATTCTGCAGCGAGGCCCAAAAATCTTCATCTTTATGCGTTATGCCGAAAACGGGGATCTCTTGTCGTACATCAAGAAATTTGGACCCATCGAGGAGAAGCAGGCGAAAATATGGTTCCTACAAATGGCCAAGGCTCTGAAATATCTCCACTCTCACGACATTGCCCACCGTGATCTGAAGTGCGAGAATATTTTGTTATCGAAACGTCTGAACATCAAGTTGGCTGACTTTGGATTCGCTCGCTATTGCCGTGACGACACTGGACGTGACTTGATGTCAGAAACTTATTGCGGATCGGCTGCGTATGCTGCTCCCGAGGTGGTCAGTGGCCATCCTTATGATCCAAAGTTAGCCGATGCCTGGTCCTTGGGTGTCATATTGTTCATTATGCTGAATGCCAAAATGCCGTATGATGATAGCAATCTGTCCAAGCTGCTGGAAGATCAGCGCAACAAAAAGTTTGCGTTTCGCCGTAAATTGCAGGAAGTCATCTCACCGCAGGCCAAGGCAACGGTGGCCGTGCTGTTGGAACCCGAATCGGGAGCACGTTGGAATCTACGTGAGATAGTCTCTTGCGCATGGCTAAACTCAACTGAGGAGACGCAGCCTTCGTCTGTAGAATCGGGACGTTTAAGCAATCATCCATCCACATCCTAAACCGTCCACCCCCCGTATGAACATCAACTCAAAGCGTGTGTGTTGATTTCACAGATTAAGTGTAAATTGAAGTAATCTCAGAAATTCTTTGGTATTTATCAGATAAATGTGTGGCAAGTAACAAATTCTTTAGTCAAAATGACTAAATACGTATTTGCACTTATATATATATATATATTATATAGTGTATTAGCTAGATATTGAGAATATAAATATTATAAAGACTTCTTCTTTCTCTATACTTTTTGAGTCTCCAGCCAAGCTTAACCACAGAAATGGGCAACAAGATACACTGTCATAATCGTAAAAGAAAAACGTATTATAAAATAACATTAGGTAAATTTTCATATATGTACATATATATTTTATCTTTCTACCACACTTATTGCGCTTGCTTTGTCGTGCCATACATATATGTACATACAAACATATATAAATATATATGCATTATGTGTGTGTGGCACAAACATTCGTGTGTTTGGTGAGGCGAGACACATTTGTGTACATTGTACAAAGGAAAAAGAAACAGTGATGCTCAAATGCCAAAAAAGTGATTCCAAGTAGTCACTGCCTTTTGGCGAATTTGCAATAACGAAAAAATAATATACCTACATATCAGATTTATGATTTATAAAAAGTTACTTGAACACTTTTTTTAAATTGAAATTCTTATCTGAACAATTTTTTAAGGTATAATATTAGAAGAGATATGTTTATTTTATAGATGGATAAAGCTTAAAGGTAGTTTTAACGGGGATAATAGAAAGAATAATGAATTAATATTTGTATGTATACGCGTGTTTTTTATTGATTGCTTACCAAAAATGGGAATCCCCGAATTCGTTTTGCTATTTTAGAAAGATATTTCGTTTGCTATCCCAGAAAATAGAGCTAATCGCGGTTCACCGAGACGGCTTAATCCCATATTTATAATAGGGGTGTCTGTTTAATGGGTGCCCGAATTACCTGGAGTTATGTTAACTGTAGTTATTATTTTTTATTCCTCTGAGTAGAGTGATCAAGAGATATTTGTATGTATTTATCAGAATGTGAAGTTTTCAAAGATTCGACAACTTCTGGAACTAGTCAGGTTTGATTTTTGAGTGGATTTTTTGACTAACAAAAAATGATTGCGATTAAAGCGCAACAAGAAGACGCATGCAATTCCTAATTCTCTAGTCGCATGTCCTGTGTGTTGGCAGTGGCATGTGTTGCAATCGGCGCAACTTGGCGCTGTCATGACGACAACAATATCTAGACTCCGAGAAGATACACACACACATACACACGGACAGTGTCACAATAAGAGTGTCCGAAAATCAGAGCTGTGGGGCAGCTAATTTGCATTGGACTGAGATACTGGCACTCGGAGCTACCAATGGCAACAGACAGACAGCATCACCAGAAGCTTAAGTGCCTAGTTTGGATGCAGCAAAGACAGGCCGTGCCTCCTATGTCTTCTCGTCCTCCTCCTCCTCCTCCATTGTATGAGAGGGGGATACAACACCCACTGCAAGTAGCTACCTGTATTTTGGTCATGTCTTTTTGTTTTCTGCTGCTGCTGCTTAATTTTGTATCTACATAAATGTTTATTGGTAACGTTTTTCGGTTGTTTTAAGTCGTCTAGGCAGAGCAGCCTGCTACATTTTAGTTTGGCTTTTTGCTGTTGTTGTATCTTAATGGCTAAAGTGTTTTTATTTTACGACCGTTTTTTCTCTGCATCTGTGAGTGTGTGTGTGTATGTGTGTGTGCAAGAGGCTTTTGCCGTTGTACACCTGTGCGTATGCGTAATACAATTTTGTATTAATTAATACAAGTTTATATCTATGTATGTGCTGAATGTGTGAACGGGTCGTTTGCCAGCGGCACTAAAATGTTTGGTTTGATGTGATGGCTCATCTGCTATCTGCTTGAAGTTTGGACATTGTGGAGTTGGTGCTTCAGTGTGTGGCATCCACAGATGGTGGCTCCGTTTCAAATTAATTTCGAAGCAACATGTGAGATTTATGTACATACACATATACAAATGTAGAGCTTATTAGACACCTATACCAGTCGTAGACTTAATATCAATGATTCAGAATTGTCTTCAATGCAAGAGATTGGTAAATAATAATCATATATCATATATGACAATAGGTTAAAAGTCCATGCGTTATGATTTTACATTTTCCTTAACGAAATTTTTTCTTCCCAAGGTTATCCTGTTACCTTTAAAGTAGTTAGTCTTTACTTAATCCTTTGTCATTTCATAATCTATTTTAATTTGTTTTCACCAGTTTCTTTTAGCCTTTTGTTTTTGATCTTTTCTCACTTAAAATTAAGTTGCTTTGGGTTTTAAACTTTTTTTCATCATCGTTTCATATTGGCAATCGCATGCAAAAAGCAAATGCACGGTATAATTAAATTGCGGTTACCAATGGAAAAATGGCAAAATCTTTGTCTTTGAGACTTGTGAGAAATACGACCGACAACTGGTTTTCTATTGGTATATAATGATTTGCCGACATTACAATTAACTATTAACAATTCACCCATGGCAAATAATTTCTCAGGCTGCCAATAAGCAACAAATGAGTTACAAAAAAAAAAAAAAGCAGCCAGTTTTTTTCTTGTGGTCTTGTTGATTATTATATATTATGCAAAATGCTGTGGCAAGTGCACTAGCAAAGGTGCAGCAAGACAGGAAATGCATTTATATACTTAGTTAGTGTGTGGCTAATTAAGTTGATAGCCGCCAAATGAAATTGTCACTTGTTTAAACTTAGAACCAAAACCTATGAGAGAGTAGCCCTTGTAGAAAAATTGCAATTGCATAGACATGGAAAATGTCGAAAATGCCATGAAAAACACAAATAAGTTCATGATTTTGGGTATGATAATAATGATGATGACGGATGCTGCCGCCTGAGGTTGGGTCGATGCGTTTGCGTTTTTTTTTTTTTGTTGCTGTGTCTCCATTATTTGTTTGCCATTGCGTTTTTAGCAGTTGTCAGTTGGTTTATGGCGAAAACACATTAAGCGAACCGCATAAAAACATTTTTAGCCACAACCGGCAAACAGCATCTATCTCTTAACCATCCATCCAACCAACCAACCACCCAACCCAACCACCCACTATCTATTATAGTAGAAAGAGTTGTTGTTGTTGTTGTTGTTATTGTTGTAGGTTGTCGGGGTATTATTGTTCCTGTTGACATTCATTTGCTAGCTGAAGCGTTCCAAAAATGCAGATACATACGTAGAGTATCGTTTGTTGGTTAGCTTGATGGATATACATACATACAAATGTAGGCTGAGTTTTTCGAATATGATAGGAAGAGGCTAGGCTAGGCCATATTTGCCAAACACTTTTGCATGCATTTTGCATAAAATTTGCAAATGATTTGTGTTGAGCGGGCGGCGCTTCTTATTTTTCTGCAATTTTGATGCGATTTTTGAAGCATCACAAGAGGTGGTGGTGGTGGATTTGGATTGATTTGGTTTAATAGGGAGCCAGTTGTAGGTGATGGTTAGATGGATGATGATGATATCCAGACATGTACATAACTAAGCAAACTAGGTGGGAGGGGGAAAGCGACTGGTCAGGGTTATTATCCATCGTATACACGCTTTCTGGCCCCGAAGCGAAACATTTCACGCTTTTTTGACATTTCTGGCGCATAATTTGATTAGATTTTGATACGACGTGCAAATTGTTTTGGTCGATTTGTTGGAGTGCCCATCAGTAGAAGCAGCAGCAACATCAGGAGTAGGTTCCCAACTGGTTTGGTATTGTTTTCTAATTTGATTTGATTTGTTTTGTGGCATCATTCAGGAATGTCTTCTTCTGTCTCTCTCTCTTAGTCACTCTTTTTGTCAAATGCAATTAAATGCAAATTTATTGCGTAAATATTTACTTGAGCGTAAATGAATTTTAATTTTGTCATCGCAATTGCAATTGTTGTTGCTGCTGCTGCTGTTATTGTCGAGTGCCTGAGGTTAGCACGAAACTGATTTGGTTAGATTTTATTATGTGGCACTCCAAAACTCATACTAAATCGAATACAACCTTCCCTTTCTACATCTCCATCATATTTCCACTCCACTTTAGATTTAAATAGCAGCAAGAGTTCAAAATTTGTTTAGCAGCCACAAAAATTTGTTGTTCGGCACTCACTTTTTGTTTTTTGTTTTTTGTTTTTCTATAACCATTTGTAGAGAATCAAAAGCTGCCAGCAATTGCATATAAAAAGAGTCTACAAATCGGCTGATGTCTTACGGCTAGCTGACTGGCCAGTCAGCCGACCTAGTATGGCCTGAACGTACGTTAGTCATTTGCCAATGAGTGTTTACCCCAGTCCTCCTTCTCCTTTTCCTTGCCGGGCAGGCAACAAAAGTCAAACTCCAAATTGCGGCCTGTCGCTGTAGAAACAACTGAAATTTGCCTTCAAACTTCATGGAACTTATGGCCAGACAAATTATATGGCGAGAGAGCGCTAAATTGCATTAAAAGTCTTGTACAAATTCGAGTGCTTGGTCATAATATTAGCCAACTTAAAGTGCGAAAAGATTACTACTTATGTAGATAAGTCTTAAATCGTTTTACATGGCTCGGCTATAATTATAATTTATGATAATTACCAAAAATTTGGTGTGAAAACTTACATAACAAGGTTAAAGGTGACAAAGTTTAATGTTTACAAGCCTTAAGTCCTTAATTTTTAAGAAATGTCTTCAATTAAAGAAAAACCACTTTATTTTTTTATTGAAAACTTGTGTGACAAATCTTCAAGGATCAAAAATTTAACTATCATTCGAAAGATCTTGAAAAACGAACATTAATTCAATTGTTGTAGGAATTCAGAGCATGAGAATTGAAATTGGAGCATTTCAAAATTATTTTTCCCATAAAATGCATTATTCTAAACATTGTTTTGTTGTTAACCTTTGAGGCATTCGTAATTGCAGCTGCATTCTCCACAAAAAAAAAACCATTGTTAATAAAAAAAAAAGGTTTAAGTTGACAGGTGTTTCCCCTTCTGTATAAAACAAATAACATTTAACCACCATCAATAAATCCCACCCCACAATCGAATCTTGACCATAAGATTTGTACAAGTTGCAACTCAATTCGTTAACATAGTCGGTTACTCATGTCAAAGTATCTCTCTCTCTCTCCCCGTTGACGTCTCATTGGCTATTACAAATTTTATTTTGTTAAACGAAATAAATATTTAACTTTTTTGTTAGTTGCTTGCAACGTTTTCCGTTTGACAATTGCGCCAGGCACAAGGCCTGGCCAGAAGCAAAGAAAAAGTGAATGGTTTCTGGTGTTGGGTTTGGGTTTTCCTATCGTTTTTGGCTCACAACTGTCGCAATCTGGCACTGTGTCAGGCATTATAAGCACTTAGACCTGGTGACGTTTCGCTTCAAAACCGCCCATTAAATAAACATAGGCCAGGCGCGGCTAGGCCGAGTAATCAAACTGCGTTCATCAAAGTCACACAAAGTTCTCAGACGGACATGTCTGGTAATTGCTGCTACAAAAACTTTGTTTTTGTTTTCGAATTAGTTGCCAAAAAAGTCACATAAAGTAAAAAGAGAGCGTTTAGCTCAAGACCACCAAGAAGGCGGCTAATATACATCACATTGATGGATGGAATGACCAACCGGCCAGCCAGCCGGCTAACTACACTTGGCTAACTGATGCATCTTTTTGGCCTTATCGACCCAATAGGCTAATTGCATATATGGTAATATTATGCACCTTTTTTTTAACCTTTTTAGTTACACTTTCTGACTGCAGTTTTCCGCCTACGTTTCGCTCATTAAGCGATATCAAGACATTATTATGGCATTGCATTTCACGGCCAGATTGCTTTGAAAGAGATTCCTCAACTGTAAACAACATTTCGGAAGAAAATTTGAATAAATTTGATATGTGTTTTGGCTTGTTTGTTTAACTTCCTAATGTCTATATTCTGTCTAAACTGTTTTGTTTTACCATTGTAGCGTGTATTTTTGTTGTTTGTCTTTTTTTTTGAAATATATTTCCTTCTATTGGTTTTTCCCCTCGGCTATTTCTTGTTTAAGATTTAATCTTGAGTAACTTGCGAAATTACTGTCATACCTTTCATGGAAAACGACCATATGACTCATTTTTTGTTTCTCACCGATTTTTTTTAACCTCCTTGCTTCTATTTTTTAGGGGGGTTTTTTTTTTTTTTTGGCTGCCGTTTTTAACCCAAACGCTTGACCTCTTGATAAAAATGTGGCAGCTACCAAGGGGCTATATGTGGAGCACGATTTGTGTGGCCTAAAGCAATGGGGCGACCGCAACCGGGATCGGGTCTAGAGCGATGACTTACGACAATCACCAAATGTCCAAATATTAATTTATTGAGTGTAGCAACAATTGAAATCGAATGGGGCCAACCAATCGATCGGCAAGGAATAACCTCTCTAAGATTATAATTTCAAAATTAAAGCTTTTCCGCAACAATAAAGCCATAAAATCCCATTATCCATCCATCCCCACTGATGTTTGCCATTGAAAAATGATTACGCAAATTAAATGTAATTTGTTTAATTTTGCTTTTGCATTGTTTTCGCATGCAAAGTAAAAGCAAGACCAAAGTAACAACGACAAAGACACAGACAACAAAGTAAATGCGGCTTAAAAGTGATTTTTATCATTCCAAAGCTCAGCCAAGCCAAACAAATTTTAGTATAATTCACTTACAGCAGCCACTTAAAAAATATACAAAACAAAAAAGGTAAAATGAGGAAAAATGACGAACAGAAAACTAAAAAAAAAAAAAAAAACAAGAATTGCATAAATTAGACTACGAAACGACTTCAATTCGTTTTATAGCGGCTCCGATCGATTTGCGGCACCACAGAAATCGATCGATCGATCGAGAGAGATATAGATTTTAGCCAGGCAAGGTCGACCAGCTGCCTGCCGCCGCGGCGCTTGCCCTGCTAAATGTGGATTGTAGTGACCAACACAATATGTCCAATATCCGCCATCGATTCACAGAGTTAGTTCTCTCTATACCTTAATGACAGTCACTACGATGATTTGTGGCGGTGGCGCTCCAAGTTTATGTTTAGATTTCTGTTACTTTACTGCTGCTGTTTAATAAAGAACATGCATTCAATTGAAGGCGGAAATTGGTTGGTTGGGTCAAAGCCACAACCTCGACATGAACATGAGCTTGTCATTTTGATCAAAGCAACTTAAATGGGCCAATTAATCCACAAAAATTTGAGAATTAATCGTTGGCTTTTACTCTGTTGTTAGAATTAATCTTTTTGGCCAATTGTTTGTATTGTTAGGTCGTGTATTCATATGAAACAACTAGAAACAGTTTCTTAATTAGTTAGTAAGTTCCGTCATTGTCACGTTTTCTAGCAATTGGACTACTACTACCAGGCAGGGCTTCTGGCTAATAGGCATTATATTATTTGTAGAACTACTCGTATAAATGGCAAAAAATTAAGCCATTTGAGAATGTTCAAATCATTGGCACGAACTAGTAAAACGAATGGGAAGTATAACTGACTGTGATTAATGTAACGGCAAAAACACGGTCATAAAGATAGTTTAATAACAACTAGTTTTCTTTAAAATGGTTTCTTAGAAATCGATTTTAAATACGAGATTTCAAAATACTAGTTTTGAAGGTTTCCATTCTAAATTTTTAAATCCTAGGAAGTCCTTTATAGCCTTTCTTATTTAAAGCTCTTTACGCTAATAAGCTCATCGTTTTAGGAGAAATATTATTGGAAGTTAAGTGCGATTCGACTAAAGTTAATTTGTGTGCTTGGCCATTTTTTTTTTAAATTTAATTGGCTAGGCAGGCAACGTCCTCAATCAACTTCCCGTTTCTATTATTAAGTAACCAAATATTAATCCATTTACAATTTGCCTTAATGAAGCGCGAACTTTCTTTATTATTTAGTTAAAAGAAACTAGTCATGGCTATAAAAAGGATGTAATTAATAAAACAACATGTAATTTGCATTCCCTTTTTGCAATTAGTTATGATTATAATATTTTCTATTAATCTTTACAAATTGTTGGAGAACCTTTTGCTGCCAGTTTGTGTAATTACCGCCAAGTCAGTTGGGTCAAGGCATGACCACGGGTCAAGTTGACCCTGTTCACTTTTCGCTTGCCTCCAAATAGACAATGGAATAAATATAGATGTATCTACATTTATTTTTTCCTTCTGCTTCATGACCATAGAAGGCAATTTCCTAAGCAGCTCAAAGTCAGTTGTAGAAAAATAAAAACGAAAAAAACTCGAAATATTTAAACAGAAACGTGTTGACAATTTTTGGGTAGCAAAACACAAAAAAATGCGAACGACACGAGTTGAGCAAAAAACGCGGACAATTTTAATTAATTACAGTTGCATTTTATGTGCTGTTGTTTCGCATTTAATTTATAACATTTTAAACCCCTCATTGGCACCCACTAAAATTCATTATACTAGAAATCGTTGTCTTGGCCAATAGTTAATTGTTTAGATTGCGATTAGTTTGGGTATTGGCTCATGCCCAAAAAAAGAACAAACATGAAAATAGCTATAAAAAAAAAGCCAGCAAACTATTCTCTACAATCCAAATTAATAGACTTTTAACTTAATTGGCATGCTGCCACAAGGTGTCAACTAACTTGTTTTGCATGCTGTTGACACTGCTAACATTTGGTTTTTTTTGTATGTAAGTAAGTGTTTTTGCCCATAAGGATATACATTCGTTTCGACTATAATGCTTATTTATTCCTCCTACTAACTTTTCTGTATTTACTTTTGTTTTTGCCCTAAAAGCCACACCAAATTGGTAACAAATGATAAAATTAAGAATTAGATAATTTACCTTTGGTTTGGAAGTTTTTCGAACGACATTTTTATTGTCTCTTACTACTCAATGATCAACTGAAAGTTTTTAACGATTTTAGATCTGCTTTTTCTGGTATTATTTCTAGAATGTGAGTTTCCGTTCAATATAATCCTATAAGTCTTCGTTGTTTTTTTGAATTGTTTGCTCAGTTACACAATTCACATCAATTAACAATCATGCATAAATAATTAGTATAATCTCCAAAATGTTGACCTTCAACTTAAACAATTAGCAAGCATTTTGCTTAGTTTTTTTTTTTTTTTTTTTTTTTTTTTTTTTTGATAAATATGTGTTTAGGTTTTTGCGTTTATCTTAATTGTTGTTGGTTAATTTATGTAAATGTTTACAACTCCATGCTTTCCATTTCATTCCATTCAATTCCATTAATAATATGGTACCGTTTCTGTCTTACCCCTTTTGTTATGATGGGAAGCAGACATTGTGTGTAGAGAGTAACCTTAAGGTCAATGTGTTTTATAGACCGGAGGCGGATTAAGTTTTGGCTTGGTTTGGCTTTTTCTTTTTAGCCATAATTAAGTTAATGAAGATCGATCACCAACATCAGTTGGATATCAAGCTTATATTTGTTTAAATATATAAATAAAACAAATATTGCGCATTAATTAAGAGAAAAGTAGATATAAATTAAACGTATTGGAAAACTCAACCTTGAAATTCAATTAACCTGAATTAGTTGTAATGGTGAATGATATAATAACAAATGGGTTTGATTTTATCTTTATTAATTAAATATATATTTTTTTTTAAACTAATGAACTACTTGTTGGCACTACATTAAATTTATAATTTTTTAATATAGTTTTATCCTGGCTAAAGTCCTAAATTTTAGGTTTAAAAATCTACTGGTAGATTTAAACAAATTTGTAAAGAAAATTTAATCGAATCATTGTAGTATTTATCTTTCAAATACCATAATAATAATTGGAGAGCACTTCACAAAGCTTCCGTCGGTGGCTTTGAATCATATTAGCCAGTGTGTGTGTTCGTTGTTGACCATTATAATTTTTTTTTTTTTTACAACAAACCAATTAAATGTTGTCTTTCCACCACCACTAACAAGTCTTGAAAATCATCTTTGTTGAATCGCATCGCTGATGATGTGATTAGTTATTATGCCATTCATTTTGCAATAAGTGCAAAAAAATTGCAATTATTTGTCATTTATGCAATCAATTTGTGCATCCATCTACAAGCTAAACCCGCCCCTGGCCTGGCCATAACTAAACAATTGGCCCCCTGTTCGGCCAATAGATAATAGTTGGCTATAATCCAAATTATTTCATCTATGCAGTGGAAGTTGGTAGACTATTGCATTTTTTTTGTAAACATTTTCTCAGATTATTATCAATTTTTGGTTTGTAAATACATAAACGCACGTGCAACAACTTTCACCTGTACAAGAGGAGGCCACAAATAAAGTCATAATGAATATAATATGTATATATATAATGGTAATTAGACCATTAATTTAAAGAAATGCACACACACACACACACACACACACACACTCTCACAGATGCAAACACTTCTAGTCAAGACAAGTGAAGACAGTCAGTCTGCCAACAATGCCCAATTATGTCACGCTGTCTATCATCTCGATTGTTGTAAGGTAGCCAAAATATTCATATATGTATGTATTTATGTATTTTATATATACAAGTATATGTAACTTATGTACACTATGCACATTCCCGCCTTCCCTCCGAATGTTCCATAAAAGTTACGCACGAGTCATTTCTTAGAGTGTGTTTGGCTTTATCACAATGGCTTACCGCTTACCAAATATGGCGTTTTGTTTTCCATCCAATATCCCACCACCTCGTTACTTTTTTCAGTGCCCTGCTCGTCGTTATTTTAATAACTATCTGTGCGGTGTTGCTTTGGTGATGACAAGAGAAGAGACAAAAAAGCAAAAAATAAAACAACAAAAATAAAACTGTCTCATGTGTTGACATTTTTCTTTTAAACTTTATTTGGCTAACGGCTTCATGTTTGCGCGGTTGCCAAAAATGCGTGTAATAGCTGGAGATACAAAATATTCACACAGTTTTACACCTCAGCACCGAGGCAACAACAACAACAACAACAAACTCATGCAATAAGTATGAATTTTTCCATTTTTGTTTTGTTTTTTAGCCCAGTTTTTTTTGGTAAGTTGCTGCTTGTTTAGTTTGGTTATTATTATTGTTGTTGTTGCTGGTGAGGTAATGCCTTGAAATGATGGAATCTTGACATGGAATCTTAAGACTTGCATTAAATCATGTTCAGCTTATGATATCAGATGCCACAAACAAGAGCAGATTCTCTTCACTTAAATTTTGAATAAGTAGAATCAAAATACGGAATTGGATTTTGTTTCTTATTTATTACATTCCATTTATCGTCTCTAATTTTATCTTATCCTTATATTCTTTGTCATTCTTTTAATGTCAAATTCGTTTGGGAAATATTTAGATGTGTGTATAAAATAACAAAGTGAAAACATGAAATGCCTAAAGACTCACTTCTTTCTATCAACAAACATTATTCTCATTTGGTTCATTTATTATTTTTATTTTCATAAGGTTTTGTAAAAACTAAATTTAAAAAAAAATGTTTTGTCTGTGTTTTCTGTTGGTCTTTAACAGATTATGATATATAGAAGACATGGTCCACAATTTATATGAGAAGAATTATCACTTGAACTTCATTAGCGAAAGTAATTTAAATGTAATTTATGTTGTATTTTCGTAAATTCACTTTTCCCTTTAAAAATTACCAACACAAAAAAGAAAAAGTCTGGAGTTAGCGAAGCGGGATTTTTGCTTTTCTATAAGAGTTGTTGTTTTGATTATTTTTACGTAATTTGTTTGTTTGTTTTATTTGCTTGTGGATCTATCACACCTGAAATTCATTTGGTTGTCTAATTAGTGAGCACAACAAATGAGTTTTGAATATGCCAACTGTGACTGAACTTTCAAATATCAACCAAAAAACCGCCCCACCTTTTTGTTTGACTAATTTACTGGCATTAAAATACTTATAAAAAACGGAGATATAAATGTTAATGTTATTCAAGAATGTTTTTAGTTAATGACCAGCAGCGTATTAAGTATCGATTTAGTTTTTGGCACCGGTTTTTCAAAATTTTGGTTATAGATAAACCCCCGCAATATTTTTTTTTTTTTCTGGAGAAGTTCCTGCTTCTCTTTCTCTGGCCAAGGCGATAAAAATAAAAAAGAAAAGGCCAAAATACACTTGATCAGCAAATTGTAGCGTCAAAACATTGTGTAAATTTGCCAAAGGCCTTAAAGCAATCAATGGGTGAAAAGTGGAAAGACGAAAATTGTATTGTACAAGAAATGCAAATGAAAATCCAGTCAATTCAAATGAAAGCAAACGTGGGCAGTGAAAATGTTGCAACATGGTGTGGTCGAACCGATGGACGCACGGGTCGGGACGGGACCTCTCTTGTTGCCATCGCGTAATTGTGAAATTTGCCTAGAGGATTAACCGGTCGCTGGTCAGAGAGACTCAGTTCCAATTGCCGCACAATTTTTTCTGTTATTTCTCTTCGCTACAATTAAATTTAATGGAAAAAGTGGCCACAAATCGCGGCCAGTCAGCCAGGAAGTAAACAAATTTTAAGCAAATGAGGAAAAGTCGAATAAAAAAAAAAAAGAAACACCAAAACAAAATCCCCAATGCGCGCATTCAAACTTGAACTTGAAAAGCTGACTGGCTGGCCGGCTAAGTGCCGCCGCTTAAATGTCCAATAATTGAAAGCAAAATCGTTTACTCATATGCGTAAAAGTTGTTGTGCAACTCCTCGTTTCCACCATATTTTACATGGGATGTTGCAACACACACAAACCCCACACACTCTCAATGTGATTGTTGCAGATCCTGTTTAGCTTTTTGGTCAAGGCACCGCCACCAAATTGAAAATGTTGACAATTAATTGGGTTAAAATGCTTTTAGGGCGCCAAAGTACGTCATGTCATGGTTCAATTGGCCAAGACAGTGAGAAAGAGGGTGTGTGAGGGAGAGAGTGAGAGAGAAAGGGGGATTTCCCGTCTATCCGTTCATCTGAATCTCTTCTTGGCGGCGGGCAGTTTCGTTTATATATTCAAGAGAGACTACTGAAAGTGGAACGAACGTGCATTTCGATTGCTGCTGCTGCCACTTTTGCTTTCTATCATTTAAACATCTTATTATATCAATTATCCAATTGCTAATAAAGTCCACGTATGAATTGCTGCCTTTGTAACTGCTGCTGCTGACCCGCCGCCGAATCAGTGAAATGTGAAATGAGAAACGAGAAACTCGCGTTGAAATCATTTCAAAGTCATTGACACAGGCACAGCAGCAGCACCATCAAGAGTCGTCGACGTAGTCGTAGTCGGCGTCGGTGGCAACGGAAATGTCTGTTTCTCTATGGTTTAATTTTGGTTTTTTCCTGAAATTTTACTTTTCTTTTCTTTCTTTTTTTCTGCAGCCAGCCAGCCAGCCGGCCTTATGGTGTTAATCGTCCGCCCTCTCCATTAATCTCACTCTCTGTCCGAATATTTTCCACCAAATGTATATTTTAATGGTGCGATTTATGTACTTTTAAATGTTTGAACCAAACTCCTCTCCTCTCATTGAGAGAAATAATACTCGTGGCAGTCATTTCATATCAATTTGGTATCTCAGTGCAACATAACCATTATTCACAATTCGTCTGCATGAGTTGCACTTATTACTTTTCATTTTGGTTGTTGGTTTTTTTCCCCCCGTTTTTTTTTTTTTTACAGAAAGTTGACAACTGAAAATTATTACGTAAAATGTGCAAATTGTGTCTATATATAAGTATATTTTCCTAGGTCTCCTGTATGGTAATTACTAATTAGCCAACTTGAACTTCAACGTGTTTAGAGGTTTAACTTGTTTGTAATGAATGTAATTATGTATACATTGAATGCATTTAGGATATGCTTAGTATTAGCATAAGCCGCTGCTTAAATTCAAAGTTGCTTTTACAGTTTAGCTAAACTTTTCACTTCATCGTCATTGTTATAAGGTACTAATTAATGTAAGAAGAGAGCATTTACCGAAATCATTTTCATTAGACGTATAAACCGAAATCAAGTTTAGGCTAAACTTCCAACAGATTTGAGCGATACTAACTCAAGCTAAATGTGACACTTTTTCTAGACATAATGCCTTTTATTAGATGCTTGTTTTAGATGTTAACTTCATTTTCAATAATTAAAATAAAGGTATAACTTTTTGGCATCAATGGGAATTTAAAAATGGATACCACCAAGGATTCAAATTCAAGGAGGCAAATTCAAGAAAATGGATTACAAAGGTGTTCATTCTGAACATCTTCCAATGTTTAGGGGTTTGTAAACGGTTTTAGGCATTGTTGAAAAGGATGTTTAATAAATTATATTGAATTCTGATATGATGTCATGCATTTGAACCAATATTTGGTTATAAAGAACGTTATTTTAATATATATACATATATGTAAATATATTTGCACGAAAGAAAATATAAATATAATTGTTTTTATGCTAGACATTCGATGTTAGGCAAATGATTTGTATTAAACAAGTTTAATTTATTAGCTGATTATAGCTGAAACATTTTTATTTATGATGCTTTTTCATTTGTAGAAAATGTATAATTTTTGAGCATCAATGGGAATTTTTCCGCAGGGACCGATCAGTCCACCAGATGGCCTTTTACAGGGAGGAGCCTTCGTTGTGGTTATGGGAGCACTTGTTGTTGTGGTATAGTACTCTGTTGTGGTGGTCCAAGAGCCAGAGCCACTGCCAGAGGTTTGGGCCATTACGTAACTGCTTAGGGCGGCAATTAGAAGAAAAACGATTGCAAAGGTCTTCATTCTGAACAACTTAAACTTTAACTAATAATTTCTAACCACAGTTTGATGATTTTTATACGATTTTTGGGTTTATTGGAACAGATGTTTTATATAAAGGTATTATATTAACTTGAGATGTTGACGCCAGGTGGAGCATTTGAATAAATATTTGTTTAATAGAAATTTTATTAAAATATATTTGGTTTAAAAAAAATAATATTGGGATATATGTATATATATGGCCAACATAAGTATAGTTTTTTGCTTCATCTTCCCACGAGTTTTGCATACTGACAAGTGTAGATTTCATCTGGTCCTCAAACACTTTTCACCATTAAATGCTGTGCACACAAAATGGAGCACGTTTACGAGTATTTTGAATTCATCTATCCATTTAACCATAGCATAGTCCCCCACTGGGGTAGATGATGATGATGATGGAGGAAGGCAGCGGCGCGTTGTAATTCACCGTCATGTAGTAGACAGACCAAACGTTACGGCTACATTGTCCATCCTCCACCTTCACCTGCAATAGATTAGACCTCAAACATCTCGTCGAGTGGAGGTCCGAGATGTAACAACAGCAGGACACAGTCAGTCAGTCGATGCTTGGATAATCTATTTGCATAGAAATATAAACGCAACTCTTTGCTCACGTATTTGGGATTTCACTCGCTGAAAAGGTATTTAAACTTCATTTTCATATTGTGACGACAATTGCTGGGAACCGAAGGAAGGGGACATTTCGAATTGCATTACCAAACGCCAGGGGTCGAACTGATTGACTGACTGACTGAGCGAGTGAGTGAGTGGTCATTGATGCACATTTTAACTTGTGGAGGAGGCAAATCAGCAAATGTGGCTGTTTGATTTTGGGATTGCATAATTTCTAGTGGAAAACGCATTGAAATCTAAACGACGACATTTTGTGGTCTACAGAGAGTTTAGATACCGAGCAACGACCTTGCTCTCGTTCAGACACCTAACTAACGTAAAACTGGTTACAGTTGGCTAAGATAAAACGAGTAATTTAATTTTTTTTTGTTGATAGATTTGTACTTACCAAATGCCAATGGCAATAACCAGCAGCTGCAACTTTTTATCGGCTTCCACATAATGATCTTGTTTTCCGTTCTTTTAGACAGTCGAAACTGAAAATATATATATCCACCCACCCTTTAAGAAAGGGTATTCCTATTTTGATCAGATATTAATCAGATCAGATCACGAGAACCATATTTGTTAAAATGCTAAAAACGTACAAACATTAATCAGTAAATTGCTATTTTATTTCTTATTTATATTTATTCGTTGTCAATGACCAAATGAAGAATGTCATTCGATTTGCATAGAAAGCAATAAAATGATGTATAAAAATTCGATTTTGTTCATTTGGCATAAATTATCTCATCAACAACGGGGCAATAACAGAACTGCTGAAGGGGGGAGAACATATCAACATTCTATTTTCTCATTATGATGTGGCTTGTTGAACGGACAACTGAATAAACTTTTCAAGTTTGCTGCAAATAATCAATGTATTATCTATTGGCCCAGTCGGACGATTGTCTTTAAGAAAAATGAAAGTAAGCTCGAAAGTGTATTTATTCTATACAGGTGAAATCTTTGAACTTAATACCATGAATTGTGTGACAACTCTTTAAATATTTGCATAAAAACAAAACTTGCGTTTTTGCTAAATGGTAAAATAAAAGACTTCAGTTTGTTGTTCTTGTTTTCTTGGTAATGTTTTCTCAATCATCATCAATTCTATGCTCTTCTGATGATGGCTCGCTTTAGTCATAACAAAGAAAATTGGTATATAAATCTAAACTGATTTGAAAGGGTCATCTATTTTGTATGGCATGTTTTAGGTTTCTGGGTTTTTTTTTTTTTTTTTTTGGGTTGGGTCACAACTTTTAGTTTTTATTTGTTCTACATTTAAATGTGAACATAAATTTTTATTGTGGCACCTTTTCACTTTGTTTGTTTGTGTTTTGTTTTTTCTTTAAGAATATACAAATTATTTTTTCTTTTGGCTTTACGGAAAAACTTTCACATGTCAAAATATTTTTAGTTATTTTATGTTTGTAGCAAAAGCAGCAACAGACAGGCAGGCAGTCTGGCCTAGGGGTAAATTTTCTTATTAACTATTTGTTATTAATTGTTTTTATATATTTTTTCACGCGTTTTGTCTTTACTCAAAATGATTTGGCATTTTGATTTGAGTTTTTTATGACTTGTTAATGCAAATTGTTATAAACACAAACCGAAAATTAAAAGTAACTCGATCCGTTGCGATAACGCTTTTTCTTCCGACCGTTATCTCGTTTGGTGATGAGCACGCGCGAAAAGAAAAACCGTGGGTTTTCTCTTGAGTCGTTCACACGGTCGTTCGGTCTGTCGCGCGGTCTGTTTCACAAAGCGCATGCGCGGCGGCGTTCAAATTGAAACTGAGCCGCAATGGTCGCGTGTTTGTTTATTTGAACGAGTGTGCACTGCTTGCGTTAGCATTTTGTGCACTGCTTGCTCCATCTCTCTCTCTCTCTCTTTTTGTAAGTCTCTGGTGGTTTACTCTTGGCTCTTGCTCAGCTGTTTGTTGTGGCCAAATAAGCGTGCTGCTGCTGCTTCTATCCGGCAACTAGCCAACTCTCTTGATAATGACGAAGACCAAGAAAATGGTGGGGCAGGGAAACTGGCCAACAACAAGATCGTTTCAGTCTGTCTATGTTGCCTTAGGTCAGGTTTATTTGGTGTGGGGAGGGGAGAGATTTTTATACTTTGTTTTTGTTTACCTACTGCTTTGGCTTTGCTTTGCTTCAACCAACTACTGTTTCATCTTTAGGTCTTGTGGCTTTTTGTAATGAAGCCATCAGCGGACAATTACATTGTCTGGGCTTCTTATTAAATTTAAATTGTCCGCTCATGACACGATCGCATTTGTCTAGAGTTAGTTCTTATTTGCCATTAACTACTGGGCATTTCTATTTACCTTTCACTACTACTTAATTTCACCTTTGCACTTTCTACTTAATAAATAAACCACAAAACTTAATCAGCTCTGCTTCCCACATCAATATATTATATTTTTCCAAAATTAAATTTCTATTTCATCACGCAATTGTATTTTTGGCTTGCGAATAAGAAAGGAAGAGTATCGGAGGTAGTTGGCATATTGGTTTCAGGATAAATTCTCTGATACTCTAAGAGCTTAATTAAAAATTGCATTTTCATTGTAACTAATCCAATATTATTTCAATTTAGACTTGACTTTGTAAAATTTGATCTACCAAAACCTAAATCAGAGAATGTAAAGTTCGTCGACCATTTTCTTCATCATGCAAAGGTTTCGTATCGATTTGAAGTCTTCCAATTATGAATGGACTTGGATTTTAATTAAAACTGATTTATAAGTCAGAGGGTGAAACTATTTTTGCAACACGCACACAAACACCTGTATTATTGACTCTCTATCCTTGACTACAATCCATTCTCCACCTTATAATGGATGTCGTCGAATAATTTTCCCAAAGAAATTTACATAATTTCCCAGTTTATCAAGTTCAAAAACTTGAAAATTAATCAGAGGCGCGCAATATTTAAGTGTAATTGAATGAATAAAAATACAATAGAAATGGATAAATTATAAAATGATCAAACACGAACCAAATGAAAGTGAGATGGCAAAAGTCGGAGCCTTTTCAATTGTGGTGGGATAAAAAGTGTTTATGAGGTGGTCGAGTTACAAATGGAGGCAACAACAACATTGCTACTTAAATATTATGATGGCTTTTTAAGTGCCCCACCATTTCAATTTCGATCCTTTGCGAATGCTCCACACGCGGTTGCATTGTCTGTCTGAATTGACTGTGTTGGCCCCAGGCGGTCATGAACTGAACTACTCCTCCTCTCGCCTGCCCGAACTGGCAACGACGTATTGCATTTACCTTCCTCCTTTCCCATTCTTCTGGAGGCTCTGAGTAAGTTGGTAGGGGCAAACACGTGCCAATATTTCCAGCAATTTTTCGTTGTTTAGAAAGTGCCCACAGCAACGGCGACGGGACTGGTTCGTTCATATGGTTTCATGGATGAGTGGGCTGGTTTGATGTTGGTTGGGTTACTTGTTTAGTTTGATAAAAACCGATTACTAAATTCAATTTAGTCACAAAAGCACAAACGACAACACCTTTGTGGGATTTTCAATTATAATGCCCAGCCAAAGAAATATGTCAGGACATGTTTCTTTTTTTTTTTCCTTCTCTCTTTTCACTCTGCAAATAGAATGAAGCAAAGGCAAATGCAAAGTGCCAAAGGCGGCAGGAGCATAAAAAAAGAGCACAAACCATGAAAAGGAAAGCCATAAAAAAAGGGAGCTAGTCCTCTGCTCACGGTCGTCGAGGGGGCAGTAAGAGGAAAAAGCAAACCAACCAGCGAAACGCCGCGCTTAAATGATTTTGAATTGTGGGCAAACATTGGCGACATGGCGGATACGGACTTGGATGTGGACGCGGACATGGATGTAGATGTAGATGTGGATGCGGGTGCCACCAACACGGACACGGGTTGATGTTGTCAACATTGTAGCTGCGGTAGCTGTTGGCAAAATGTTGTGGGTGCCGACTGCGGTTTGTTGTGTGCTGATGTCGTCCGTCGGTGAAGGGGTAAAGGGAAACTAGTGCAAGGCAAAGAGCGAGAGCACAAGTCGCAAAATCACGCGCCCCCACCATGAATGCCAAACGCAATTGAATGGAACTTGGTCAGGAAGCGTGAGCAAAAGGCGAGAGTGAGAAATGTCGAATGTTTTTGTAGCTGCTGCGATTGCCGGACCCAAATCTCCTTACCTTTTTCTCTCTCGTACACTTTTGCCCATGTCTGACTTTGTGGAATCTGCATGCTTGTTTTCTATACTCTATGTCGTAGAAAATATGAAACTTTTATAAAACTTTTTAAAATGCTCAATTATTTCTCTAAGTTTAAGAAAACAATTGAATTTAATGTAAAGTGTCAAAACCAACACGATCTTAATGATCTTTTGCTGTAAACTGCTGAGGGTTTTGTTACTGGTCTTAAAATATTTTGGGCACAATTGAGTAAACAGTGAGTAGTAAGAGTAACTAATGTTTGTCCTGATTCAACATGATTTCCACCCTATAGTTGGTTTTATTTTTCCAATTGGCGCATTTGTTGGTTGGCAACAAAAGTCGCCAGCATAGTCAGAAATCTATATACCTATATATAAACCACCTAGCTATATTTTTTTTCAGGCCAAAATCAATTGGCATTTCAAATTGCACGCCTTTGAGTTTCATTTTGTTGCGTTTCCATTCGATTTGTTTGAGTTTTGTATAATTGAAAAGTGGCCAACAACCAACCAGGCTTAACCTCAACTAAAAGGTCGAGTATTGGTAACAGAGGTTAAGGTAACAGGTGATGGGCGGATGACGAAGCAAAAATGAAACATAAACAGAAATCATAAGACTATTTGTATTTCGGTCTTTAGCATTAAGGCAAATAGAGTCATACAATTAATGCAACTGGCAATGCTTGTCCTTTTCGTCCTGCCGATGGAGCATGTGCCAAAGCAAACACCAAAACGTTTCCTTTATTGGACACACCTCCGGTGTCTGCTTCCTGCTAGCCATATGGCCCATCTAAAGTCCATTAAAAATATCATTTGGCAACCCCCACCAACAACAACAACCAATTTGTTTGACCTGATCTCTGGGACAGCTTGTTGGTCCTGATTCATGGGCAGTTTGTTTTGTTTGCTGCATAAATAATTTTAGAGTAAATTAATTTATTCGTTGACATGTGTCCTGCGTTTATTTCAAAATTGCATTGTCATTATGCAAATGCACTTTACCTTGCCAGCCTTTGTCTCTGCCACTTCAACACTCTTTAGGTTTGCCTCGTTTTTCTGCCATCATGATTTATTTGTTTATACAAACGAATTATTTACACTTAATTTGACAATGCGTGTAATAATAGCCTAGCTTTAGTAGTTGCATGCACATATGTGGTTAGCTAGGAGGTGTACACTGTACAGTAAACATTCGAAAACGGAATGACATGTTTCTCATATCTAAATTGTTTGACTGATTCAATTATAGGTAAATAATTTTAATAGAAATAAGTGCAAATCTGTCTATATCCCCATTAATCTTCCTTAACATTTGTCATTGCCTAGCTTTTAAATAAGTTAACATATTATTAAGGAATTTATGCGGGTTAATAACGGAAATTCTCAAATGTAGTTTGCAATTTGGTTTCAAATGGTAATCGTCGGAGAAATTATATTCCATTCCATATATTCTTCATTATTATTGTTCAGCTCTGCAAATTATAAAAGCCAATTAGAACCTAAATTCCTTTCATCTTAACTGTGACTTCAATAGGTAATCATTATAATACATAATATCATTACATTAATAATGTTTTTCATTATGGATTGTTTAGATCTATAAATGGAAACACCCAATTAAAGCTGACGATTTCTCAGTTCACTATATAAAGTGAATAATCTATTAACGATTAAAAAATTAATCGATTTAAACTAAACTGTAACTAAGAAAGTTAATCAGCAGAAGATTCAGAATTTGGTTCTTTAATTTTTTAAATCTATTGTGTCCATGAATAGGAGGCCATATCTTAGGATCGGCAGAATTAAAATGAGTAAAAGAATATTAATTGTGAGACTGCAAGTGGAACTAATTCTATTCTGATTCTAACAAAGTAATGTTTTCTTATCTAATTAATCTTTGTTTATAAACAGAAGCCGAAATTTATTTTCCTTTAGTATAGCCACTTTGGAATCTTATACTATGCCAAATTATTTCCCTTTCAATATAAATAATTTTCTATACATTTGTTTCAAGTAATTATTTAACGCACTTACTAGTGACCAAGTAACCGACTTTTTACGCCATCTAGTATTACATCCATTGGGCTTCATATAACACATTTCCCGCACCCGCAACAACATTGCACAAATTACCTCATTACTTCGAATATAGAAGAGAGAGAGAGAGAGAGAAAGAAAGAAAGACAGAGAAGGAGCGAGTTAAATGTAAAAGCCTAATATGAACACGATTTTCTTTATGAATGAAAAAATGCATTTTACATTTGAATTGCGTGACGACTGATGACTATGCCGCCGCTGCATGCATTCCTTCTCATATTTCACCGACTGGTAGACTAGTCGGGGCCCTAACTAATCCCAGTTGTGCCGCAATCCATCACGTTGCAAATTGAAATGAAGGCATTGAAAGGCAAATTAGTTGCACTTTCCTAACCCGTTACAATTACAATTGCAGATGGGCAAAAAATTAACAGTCCTCTCATAGCCATACTTCCCATCAATTGGTGGACCACCCGCTACCTTCCCTCCCATTGATCCTTTCACCACTTTATCGATGGCCATTCACTTTTTTTTTTTTTTGAATGAAAATGAATGTCATTCACTTGGAATTGCCAAGAGCCAATTTAATCGGGACTACACTACTTGTGGTGGTTTGTTGGCTCATTAAAAGTGTTTCCATTGCACTTGTTGCTGGTAGGTAGGTAGAGGCCACCAATCGAAAGTCATTAACAGGTGAACCACACCTGATTTGTTACTGCCATTTTGTAGCTGCCTGATCGTGATTTGTAAAGTGCATTGCGATTGATTTCTATTCCCCATGTAAGACATTAGGCATAAACAGAAAAATAAATGAGAAATATATTACACATACGCCACAGTTAACTCGAAATATTTAATATTTTTTTTCTAGCTAGTTAGCAATTTATCAAAATGTTTTTCGGCATTTTTATGTGGCAAGTGGAGCAACAACTCAACTCTCAAAATTCAAGAAATGCATGCAAAGAAGCAGCAGACAAGAGAACGAACACAAAAATGCCTTTTACAATTAGAGATGAACTTACTTTTATAAGTAAACAAAGCAAATATCTATGCGTTATAATCTTCCAAAAAATTGAAAATTTACAATATTTTGTTGAAAACAATTAACATGAATTTGAGTAATAGACAAAAACTTTAATATTAACTTGGTCTTGTAAGGTTTAGTTTTCTTAAGGTCTGCCTAACAATGATTTTTATGAAAAAGAAATTGTTTCTAACAAAGAAGCTGATTACGTATACGCTCTGTGGACTATTAAGTCCAATACACTGTGATAAGAAGTTCAATTTAAAATTCATTTAGCTGAAATTTAAGACTATTTAGCAATGAATAAAATAAGTTTTACCATTCTTATAATACTAATGAATACATACATCGAGATCTTACTTAAATGGTTATTCCAGTGGCTCTCCTTCGATGTTTACCTTAAACGATTCTTTCAAGTCGCTTTGGGTTCCATCACTAATATCCAGTTTTTTCCAATTGTAAATTGACACAACTTACCTGCCGCCTGACTAGCTTAGCCACAAGTTGGTTCAGTTTCACGTGTGCAAATACTGTCAAAAATAAAGCTGCTGCTGCTGCAGTTCCAAGCTGACAAATGTTGCTGATTGTTATACCATACACCCATAGGGTGAAATGGTATATTAAAGTCGCTAAAATGTATGTAACAGGCAGAAGGAAGCTTTTCCGACCCCATAAAGTATATATATTCTTGATCAGCATCAACAGCCGAGACGATCTAGCCATGTCCGTCTGTCCGTCCGTCCGTCCGTCCGTCCGTCCGTCCGTCTGTATGAACACCTAGATCTCGGAGACTATAAGAGCTAGAGCCACCAAATTTGGTATGTAGACTCGTGTCATATGTACGCTTATCGAGTTTGTTTCAAATGTTTGCCACGCCCCCTACCGCCCCCGCAAATGATATAAAACCGATTTTCTCAAACACCATAGCAACTAGAGACACAAAATTTGGTACGTATAATTGCTTAGTAAACGCGCACATTTTGTATTTATAAAAATTTTGCCACGCCCCCTACCGTCCCCGCAAATTAAATAAAACCGATTTTCTCAAAAACTATTCTAGCTAGAGACTAGTATGAATATTTGCTTAGTAATTGCGCACATTTTTGATGTGTAAAGATTTTGCCACGCCTCTTTCCGCCCCCGTAATTTGAAAAAATTCGATTATCTCCCGTAATTTTCAACCTTGTGCAATCAAATTTAGCACACTTAAATTTGATACTAATATCCAGCAAAATACCAAATTTGATCAAAATCGGAATAAAAATAGCCAAGTTATGCATATGAACGTTTTTCCATATGGCCGGAGTTGGCCGTTGGCTGGTGGGGGCGCTAGGGTGCTCGAATGCTTGAGTGAGCGAAATACTAAGATATGCTTCTAAAAAGCATGCAAACAGATTTTTTTAAAAATACGAAAATGCATTGGTTATTATAAATTTAAAATATTTGTTTTACTGGTGTATGGTATATCCAAGTCGGCGAGACGACTTACTTACTTCATTTTGTTGTTGTTGTTGGTGATGTCTTGGTCATTGGCCGGTGTTGTGGCACTTGCAGCTGCTGTTGATCTCTTGCTGATCCTGTGCTCTGTCGCTTGATGCTTCGAAGGCCATCGATCGGCCAATCTCTAATCTGTCAAATGAAAATCTTAACGAAATTATTTGTCAAAGCTGCATGGTGAAAGTAAACCTGTGTTTTTGATTTGGTTATGTGATAACCATATGAAGAGTTATTACAAAATGTTGGTGGCTCTATTCTTTATTAAAATTATTTATATGCTTGTTAACACCACAACCACCATCCTATACAAAAGAAGAGAAATGCATTCAAATAAAAAGAGGCAAGTCGGAGTAGATGGTAAATATTACATCACAATCATAATAATCCACCGTGTCTTTGAGTTCGTTGTGGTTTGTGCTGCAAGCAACTGGCCAAATGATTGTAAGAGGCTTGCTGCCAAGCAACGAACCGACTGTCATTCCCCAAAAATCAGTCGCCGCCACATAGTCAAACTTTTCATTGTTCAATTTTCCAATTGTCGGCGATAAAACTAATACAAACACTGACTTATCGCCAACTCAATCGGGGCTATAGAGAGCTAGTTCCAAACAACACGTTGCATGCATGCATGCAGACTTTAGTCGGATCACTCCATTGTATGGCTGAAACTCACTCCCCGTGTTTAGCTTTTCATCTATCGTATCGCTGAGTTGGCCCAACCAACCACCCAACCAACCGGCAGCTGCTACAAAACGACGACCACCAAATCAAACGCCTGCCATCTCTTGGCCAAGCCAGGCCAGTCTTTTAGGCTGGCTGGTTGTACCGTCCATTCATTTGCCAAAATGCTTTTCATATCACCAATTTTCAATCGCTCGGTATTTCGGTTAGTTTGTTTAATTAACTTACCATAACCGGACCAACGAATGTGTAAAAATGTTAAGCCCCCCCTCAAAAAAAAAAAAGAGGCGAAGCATATGAAAAATATTCGCAAACCGGGCTCAACCGGGATTTGAACCCGGGACCTCTCGCACCCAAAGCGAGAATCATACCCCTAGACCATTGAGCCTCATGCATCTTGGCCACGTAAAAGTTGATTTTGTGTCAGGCCTTCACGATGCCATGCTTTTGGCCAAAAGCATCTCTGCACAATGGGATAAAAGTTTAACATTTTGATAAAATATACTTATTCTATTGGCTTTGAAATGAAAAACTATCTTTCTCATTAAAAGTTTGAATAATGTTTTCAACAAACAGCCCAACTAAAACTAAAAATATAAACTGTAAAAAACAAATAATAAATTTTTCATTTAAGCTAAATTCTTATTTAAATTTTCTGTCCCAAAGTATGTTTTCAAAAGAAATTGAAAGGTGCAAACGAATTGATAAAATTTAAAGCCTAAAAGTATGCAGAATAATTTTGATCTCATGCAGAAATAACAAAATTAATAAGGAGCGTTTTATTAAAAACAAAATCGTTCTATTAATATGTTTAGTGTCCCAATGTCCTTACAAGGAGCAGAACACATTAGCTTTCAATATTTCAAATAATTTTTGGCCAATAAAAATTCTAAGTACAAGATTTTTTTTTTTATGAGTGTCATTCTACCAAAAAGATGATTTGATTCTGTTATTAATATTAAGCTATAATAATTATAAATTTATTAATCTTGTATAGATAATTCTATACCTATCATTTCCAAAGTCAAAAATCAAGAAAAAAGTTATTTCCTCTAAAAACAATTGGGTCTAAAACTCTTTAAAAAAATTGAGTCTGAACTTTTAAGTTCAGATATGTAAATAATAAACCTTATTCCTTGACAATTACTTAGCAAAGGTCAGACCTTTAATTTATAATAATAACTCAAACAGGAGTCGCAATGTCAAACTCTAGGCATTAATAGGCAAATTATATTCAGTACCATTCTAAAAAGGTTATTAAACTTTTTTGTTTGCCTAGAATTATTATATATTTTATTTATGTAAAGAAATTTAATATTTACAATACTTTAAATTTTTATGAAAAAAATTAGAAATAAAACTTTAAACTATTAATAAAAATGTATCTAAACTTACAAATGTCAGCAAAGATGCAAATAATTTGCACTAATGAGAAGAACTTAATTATAAATGTATATTTTACATATTTTATTTTATGTGATGTAAGATATAAAAGAATCAATTCAATAGAAATTTAATTTTTCCAAATGGCTTTCTTCGAATACTTTCCGCTCGTTACGAGATGAATTCTTGAATTTATGAGATTAGGATAATATTGGCATACATCAAAAGTATTTAAATGTATAAACTAATTTATCAAATTAACAAAAAGCACATCGTATTTGTTTGCACGCATTTTTTAGATAGCATCCTATTGTTGTAATTAAGCCATTAAGGTGGAAAGAATATTTAATGTGAATCTTAATTTTAATTACGCTTAACCTAAACCTAAAATAAGTAAACTAATAGGCTGTCTGAAAACTGAACGCACAAAGGCAAATTCTGAACGTTGGCGTGCCTTAGTTGAATATATCATCGACCAATTCCTTGGTTATAATGCGATGAGGTCGAGTTGGATTCACTTTAGGGCGTTGGTATAAACGCGCATTGATCGCATACAGTCTGGGTGAGAGATCACAGCGAACATTGAACCACCAATCGCAGACAAAGACAGCCTGCGAGAATTGAGTGCCATTGGGGCATAAGAATGATGCCTGCCTTCCATCAATATCGCAATAGTGCCAACCTACAAAGGAGAGAAAACTGTTGTCAAAACTGAATTCAGTTAGAGCGGACAGAGACTGGGACTTACCTTGACACCTGGTCTCCATGTCTGCAAAGAATCCGGGATATTCCTGTTCATCGCAATAGAAGTTTGTATAGGGAACAGCCGATAGTATGGGATAGTCAACGCCTGGACGACCTGCAAATGATTTTGTTATTGCAATTAGCGATACAGCAAGCCAAAAACAAAAAAAAAGTGCGTTTCCAATCAATTTCACTTCACCAGACTTTTACTTAAAAGAAAAACCATATCCACAGGCAACTAAAAACAAACCAAAAACGCACCAAAAATGTCAAATGCAGTTGCAGACCCCATCAAAAAAAAAAAAAAAAAAAAAAAATATATCCAAAAAAAAATGTTTACTGAATGCTGCTTGGTTGACATAAACAAATCTGTCGTTGCCCTCTCTGTGGACTGAATTTGGGCAGTAGAAAGAGGATATTCGTCGCATCTGTCGCTAATAAATGAATTTACGAGTAGATGCACTTCTGTGCCAAATATTCGGTTCGGAAAAATAATTTAAAACAGAAAAAAAAAGAGAGGAACAAAAAAAAAAAAAAGAAATAACCGCGTTTGTTTGCCATATTTTGTGTGTGTGAGTTTGTTGTGTGTGTGTCCTCGGCATGAAGTGATGCATTTCTTCTTGCTGTGCATGGAAATGGAAAAATTGAAATGGCTTGGTGTTGGGGTGTGCCTGGTTGGTAGGATTGGGTTTAGACTTAATGACGAATGGTGCAGGGGCCAGGCCATGCATATTGATTGACTTGTCAATAACATGAACAACAGATAGTTGTTGTTATTATATTTGTATTGTATAGTACTTACCCGGTATGGATTTACCCAATTCAAGGTATTCCCGCACCGATGGACTTAAAAAATTATCTGGTATCTCTGGTAGATCCTTCTCTTGACTGCCACTCTCATCGTTTTCCAAATCTTGTTGAGGCTCTGGCTCAAAGTTCACCGGTTCGGGGGCACGAGGGCGTTTTGCCCGTTTTGAGCGTACCGTTTCGCGGCAATCTGCAAGAAAAACAATTGAAATAGATAAATTGATTTCAACAGCCAAACCTTAAAACAAAAATCTTAAAGTTCAAGGCTAGTTGAGATGACGTTGCAAAAAGCATAAAGTGTTGCGATTTCCTGTGAATTATGGGGGCGCCATATGCAAATATACTTAATGTCAAAAGTAACATTAAAGTAAGGCGCCCCACCCCTAATTAGAGTTAACAAATTAAGTGTGCAAATTGAATTCGTGAATTCCTAATTAGGCTAATCACTTATAAATTAAACAAAATTACCAGTTTGCTGTTTGAATCTCAAATGAAAACTATTTTTAATTGAATCTTATAAAGAATTTATTCCTGAGGAATTTCTAAAGAAATTTTTGCTCTGACTAAAAGTATAAAGACCAGAAACTAATCAAACACATCTCGTGTTAGTTATTTTTTTAGTCGTTGTTGTTGCTGCCGCAATTGTGCAACATGTTCTCACTGTCACATTATGTTGCTCAATGTGCTGCTGTTCGTGCGGTTGTCGTTTTGGTTGTTGACCTTGCAGCATCTTTGGGAAAATAACATGTTAGGCTAGAACATTGCGGTAATTGCTCAATATTAATTTGTTTTTGCATAATCTTTTGCATGGAGTGTCTCATTAGCTCTGTGATTTGTGACCACAGCAAAACTTGATTCATTTTTTCTTTCTTGAAGTTGTGCACTGCTTCCTCTACAGCCCACAACACATTTTGATTAACTCGCCTTGCCTTGCATTGCCTTGACGTCTTGAATTTAAGTAAAGTTTTTTTTGCATACAAAATATAATATGAAAACCCAAAAACTTGTCGTTAATTTTATTCTACATTTCGCGCAATTTATTCACATTCATTGCCGCCTGTCGCCTTGTTGCAGTTGTCGTTGTGTTTTGTTGTCTCTTTGAGAGTGCTTGTAATTGACCTTAACCTTGTTCCGCTATATGTTGTTACTGTTGTTCGATCATTTAGCCGGCTCAAGTTATTATAGCATTGTATAATGCAATGCACTTCATTTTTTTTTTTTTTTTTTTTTTCATTTAGCAAGTGAATTTATAACTATATAGGCCTTTCCATCCAATATCGATTAGTTGGACAGGCTACGACTTATTATTAGTCTCTCTCTCTCTCTTTATATCTACAAGGGAACATCATGTTTTAGTTGAATGCAGCTGCAATCTGAGATGACTAACGGTGAAGCCATTTCATGGCCTAATCATAGGCAGAGTGAAAGGCAGCAAAGAAAAAAAAACTCAAAGTTTTTACAATAGATCCATCTTGTTGAGCTAACTTTAATCAATTACTAATAACAAAAGTTGAGTGAACAATAAGGAAAAATCAACAAAATTAGTAAATAAATGTTTTAAAATTTTTAAATTGTGATTAACTTTTTTTTAAACTTTGGTTAAAGTGGCAGAAATTGTCTTTTTCGAAAAAATTAAGACAAGTTGGAGGATTCATTGAACATTTGAAATTATAGGTTGTTAAGTAAAAATCTCTAAAATATTTTCTCTATAATATCTCTGACAAGATTGGAAAACATAATTGCCAATCCTCTTAGAATTGGGTTTACCGTCTGATATTAATGATTTTAGTCCTGTAAATACATATTTAAATACAACCATTTAGCCCACGTCGAGGAAATGAGCTAATTATTTAACTAATAACACACATCACAACACACACACACACATCCACTGATATACACACACACACACACAATCCCAAGGGTAAAAAGCAATTAAGTGCCATCCACATCAACATAAAGCTCATACGCCCACACCAGAAAGCAAAAAAAAACCATAAAATTAATAACAAAATTATTAGCCACACTCCAAACACACACACACACACACACACAACAACACACATCTTACTCACACTCTCGATGGCATGGAGGCCGACAAATTGCAACATTGAATTTCGTAAAAATGGCAAACAAAAAGAAAAAAAACAAACAAAATTTATTACAATTGAAATAATTACTGCGAAAAAAAAACAATCAAATTGTAATTAGAGTCGAACCAGCAGCAGCAGCACCAAGCACTAAGGATCAATACCAACTGTTGCTGCGGCAAATGTGGCGACAAATTGGTATAACAACAAAATTTTCATAGATACAATATATGTACATAACCAATATCTATATCTATCTACAACAATGTCCAATGGCCACGCATTGCGTTATTTTAGGGGGCTTAATGTCAAAAGCTGTCGATGGAGGAGGAAGTAAGGGGATATGGAGGTGAAAAAAATCACGCATTAAAATGAGAAACATTTAGAGCCAACAGCAGCGGATGCAGTGCGTCATGGCACACCCCTTTGGCACGTCGGGCGTTGGTTTGCTTTTTTTTTTTGTTGGGGTTAGGTAACCATGGACTATCTCTCCCTCCTATGTGTTGCAAGCCGCAACAGTGGCCCCTCCTGTATTGCTCTGCTCCTCCATGATGGTGGCTGATGGTGTTGCCTGGTGGTGGTGGTTGGTGGCTTGTCGTCGCCAATGCGATTGGGTTTTTGGTTTTGCAGTCGCATAATTAAAGTAATTGCCTTTCGGTAGAGTGTGCGCGGGAAATTGAGGCAGCTGGGGGAAATTAAACAGCAAAACGGAGCAAAAACGCATTTCACAATTGTAATTGCGTTTCTTGCATTGAAATTTTTTGGCGCCTTTTCGCTTTTGCAATTGATAAAACTTGGTTAACTTGAACTAAATAAATCAAATTGCCATTTAGTTTCGGTTGGGTATGAAATCTATGGTAACTTGCCTGCCTGTTGCGTCTAGCCTGGCCAAAACGATTAGCCATGAATTATTTAGGGCCGCCACCTAAAAAGCGCTATACACTTGTCTTGATCATGCTTATTAAGGTGGCAGCATAAATTAAGCCTCATGGTTTTTATCAGTAGCAATTGTTTAAGTTTTTGACATTATTTATGTTTGCTTGTCTCCTCCCATTTTGGTAAAAGTAAAAGGAAATGGCTAATTAGTGTGGTTCAATTGCTTTCAATTGTAAATCATATTGTTTTTTCATTTGTGATAAGATTTATTTGGTGTGTGAGTCTTTACTTTTATTTTGAATAGTTTATTTGAGTTCTTTAAGCAAAAGATACTTTTCTTGGAAATCTTCTAAACTGAATTTATATGTAAAGTCTTCAATTTTACTCCGAAAGAACACAATTTCTCCCTTTCCCCGTTTGATTAAGAATAGATAAATTCGTCTATTCATCTATCTACTTCTATTTTTTTTTTCTATTCTATTAAACTCTTCGATTAGAAACTGAATTCTCCATATGCAATTTCTTTAAAATGGAAAGAGAGTTCCCAATTAATTTTGAAACAGTTTTTCAATTGGGTTGCAAATATTTAAGCTAAAATAAAAAATCTGCAATGCAAAAGTCGCCTCTAGCTATGGTCGGAGACCAATTGTGTTTGGTTTGGTTAAACAAAGTTAGTTGCTCGCTCGTAAATTGTCAGCGGTTAAAAACTAAAAACTAGTGGGCGGTTTTCTTTTTACGCTTGACGATAACAATCAAAATAAAATAGCAAAAAACAAACCGCGGCCAAAAAGCTGTTCTAACCGGGCTAAAAATTTTATTTGGCAATTTGCATTTGGCCAAGTTCGTACTTCTCCCCCCCTCTGCATGAAAGAATGGATAAATCCCGATGCCGCCGCCTGGCGGAGCATAACAAATGCATTTGGTTTGCGTTCATAATTTAGAGGTATTGAAATTGTAGGGTGGTGGTCAATGGCACACAGAGGAAGGGGAAGGGAGGGGCGGAAGGAGTGTTTGTGTGGTGGGGGTCGCCTGCCTGCTGCTTTTTGGCTAGACAAAAAGCGCCTTTGAGCTATTTGTGCGCGTCGTCGAACTTGTTTGTTGCATTGTTTTATGCCAGTTTATGCAATGCAATGCATTTAGTCAATAGATTAAGGAGGCCTGCAAACAACAGCCACATATATATATTTAAGTTATATATAAAATTTATATTCATTTATATGTGTGTGTGTGTGTGTGTGTGTGTAACAAATCGTGACTGCATGAAGTTGCCGTTAAAATCTACGAGTTGGCCCACTAAACTGGCTATCAAGCGACATAAAAGCAAACTTTTTTTTTTAAGGTGGAGCTCGTTGCACATTTTTTTTTTATTTGGGGCGACAATTTTCAAAGAAAAGAAACCAAAAAGATGGCGTTGCCTTGATTAAAAATACATTAAAGTATATAGAAATGAATCTATATTAAATTATGTATATATAGACTAACTATAGTGGGGATAGCTGCTTTATAATAAACGTACACGATGGTGCGTCCAATTCACCTGACAGATTTATGGAAATGCCGTCGCGCTGCATGCAACAGGAAATTCATTTACATAATTTTTGTGTGGTCCATTCTGGCATCCTTAGCCCGACGCCTGGCCTGGCCTGGCCTGGCCTGACTGACTGTGCGCATTATCCTTTTAATAAGCTGCGAAGCAGGCGACACGATAGGATGATGGGGGAAATACATGGAGTATTGAGAGACAGATCCGTGTGGATAATCAGCCTATCAAGGATTCAATTATATAATGAGCTTTATTTATTTTGTGCAGCTTTACGTTGCACATGCAACGTGCCGCCGCAACGTAGTCGGATCAACATCCAATGTCGTTGCATTATCTCCATCTTTCCTGCCCCACAATATGATGCCCAGTTGTTGTTATGGAAGGATGTGTGTGTGTGTGTGTGTGTTTGTGTCATGTGGCTTGGCGGCGTCTTTTGCTTTTTATAAATGATTTATTTGCCAATTATTGTCAACAGAATGTTGAAAACATTTCACATTTTTGTGTATTTATGACTTCTTAAAGCCCTTAACCAATCGATTGTCGATTTTCTATAGTCCAAAGATAAAATGAAATCTTGTACCATAAATTGCTATACTATCAATTTAATTGACTCTTAAATATGTAAATTTACGGATCGTAAAGCATTAACAACCGATTTCATATTGTTAATCGTTTTTCCGAACACAAAACAGACAAAACTAATTTACCATATATAAGATTTAGTACCATGCCAAAAGGAGGACATTTACGTAATATTTTTAAGGGAATTGCAAACCATTATAAGTATGTATAATAATAAATCCAATTTTCAACTTCAAAAAATGACATGTTCTGACCTTGTGACAAACCTTTGATCTTTAATAGTCGACATAAATATATTTTACTATAGTTTTCAGGGCGGAAATTTATTACCAATTTCAAAAAATTTTGACAAGTTTTAAATACCTTTTCCATCACATGTATTAGCCAATATAATACAAGTAACTAAACTTATTCTAAAACACAATCCAAATTTTAATAGTTAAACTTTTAGTTCCAATGAAATCTACGTTCAGCAGCTTTTCGTTTCAATTTTCAACCACTCAAAATCCATTGTCCGTTTGCTGTTTCTTACCCAAAATCTATTTAATAAGCTTTTATATGTAATTATGCATTTTTATTGCATGTTAATTGCATTGAAATACCATATATCCCCTCTTCACCCCAATTGGGGTGTGCGTTTGCGTGTTGTGGCAGTTTTTCATCTGCCATAGCTCATAAATATAAATGACAGAATTTTTCCGCAATTTGTCGCCGCACACACACAGAGACAAATTTCATTTTAATTGAAAATTATGCCACAGCATTAACATTAAGCAAGAAATTGAAGAGAGGACAGATATAAAGAGAATTGACGAGGGCAACGAAAATCCATGTAAGTAAGTTATGCCATTTTAACCATATATATATTTCTTTTTTGTGTTTAGGCTCTTTTTTGTCGTGTAGTTGGCCGTCAATTTAATCTTGGCATTTGTTGGTTTTGTTGTAAAAAAATATATTTCTTTTAGGTTTATCGTTTTTCTTGTTGTCAGGCATAATATTTGCATATGTCAGCTGGGCGGTTCGTTGGCCCAACCAAACCAAACCACATTGCCATTTGACAGTCGTAAAAATTGTTTTCTCATGTGTGCCAAATGTTTGACTTACGCGCAAAAATGTTTGTCCGGTTAAATCTTTTGTGTGTGCGTATTTGGCTATGAATTGAGCCACTTTTGATACCCTTACCCAAGAAAAAGGTAAACTTAATTTATTAACTTGGCTTAGCTGAAGTCAAAGAAGTCTTTATACTAGGAGTTGTTTTGTCTATAAAGATAAAGAACAGCCTTAGTTAGTTTTTTGGTAAATAAAGTTAAATAATTGTCATTTGGAGAGGGTATAGAAAGGACCGCTTAATAGAAGTTTTTCATATCTATAAATCAATTAATTTGAACATGCAAAATGCAAATGTTTTCAAATATTTTTTTTTTGCGTGCGTGCCCAAGCTTATCGATGGTTCAAGGAGGTGAGGAGAAGATTATGGCGGGGAGAACAAGTTATTTCTTCCACCTGGCCAATGCCCACAATTGACAACTGCAGCAGCCGTTGGAGCCAATATATGACATCTCTGGTTGAGACATACAACAACAAAAACATACAACAACTGCAAATATTTGTCGTATATCATGCGATTTTTATCATAAAAGGTTTCCGCTTTGCATTATGCACCGCAGATTTAGCATACAAAAAGTAAAGTATTTAAAGACGATTTTTCCTTTTCTTGTTTTTTTTTTTTTTGCTTGATCATAAATTTTAGTTGCCATCATTGGAAAATCATTTGCATATTAATGGCAAATGTTTTGACATATTGTTGTTGTCGTTATTGTTTCTTTCCCCTTACCTCTTGCCCCCTCCCCCTAAAGTGGCGGATGTTGTTAGTAGTAGTTAGTAAGTTGCAGAGTTTTTGCCTGGGTTCCGTGAATGGTTAATGTGAGTGGGAAGCCATCAGTTAAGATGGGCCACCATACAACACAACAGTGCATTCTCAATTATTGCAAAAGCAACAACCACAATAACAACAACAACAACAACAACTAAAAATTTAACAAAACAACAACCTAAACAGACACTGAGAGCATTACTGGCAACTTTCAGATATTAGATTGTAAGTTTTAAGTTGGTCTAGACTTTAGAGAGTCGTCGCTAAAAGTAAAAAAGAGACTCCCACAACATTGAAATACATTCATATGTTTGTATGTACCTACTTATGGCATTTTGTCATTCAGTTTACCATAAAAAGTATATCCCATTCGAAAATTAGTAAAAAACAATCTATTACCAAAGATACCAAGTACTTGATCACACACACACACAGACACATATGGATCTATAAACGTCTCGATTGTCTTATGTGTCAAGTGTAAACTTTGCTTCAGACTATAGTTTATTATGTGGTTATTATTTCTATATCTCTTTCATTTATTATAAAAATATTCCAAGCATCATAAACAATTCTAACAACTAAATAATTAAATGCAATTCACAATGTTTGCACAGTGACCAAAAAACTAAAGAAATTATGTAGCTACATATGAGTAAATTGAAAGGATTTTTCAAATTTTGACAAGAGGAGACAAAACCAAAAGTAGGTATAAAATTCCAATAAATAAATGAAACCCGTCTTAGCTAGCCCCCTTCAAGCCTCTTGAGTTATTAATCAATTGTCATATAATTTAATAATAAGCTTAGGTTCAGAATAAACAAATTTAAATTTTTAACCTGAATTAATTTTCAAAATTATTTAACAAATGGTCGGTATTAAAGATATCGATATATTCCTTGAGATACTCCTAAGTCTTAGAGGGTTAACCCACCCAAAAGGATTTTAGCCTAACAATATTCAGTTGAAAGTTCGCTAATAAATAAAAGCTAATAAAAACGATTTAATTTTTGCATTTTAATTTGTTAAAAACTGTAAAAAAAACTAATTAAAATTTGTTGCGAAATTTGGTTTTGTTATTTGCTAAAGGAAAAGGCAAACAAAATAGGCCAAAAATGGGTTTAACTTTTTTATTTAAAAAAAAAAAAACCTTAGGGGACATGCCAAGACACTCAAATAAAAATATCATCGTATTAATTTTTTACAATACAATATAATATATAATATTGAAATGTCTTCTTTTATTTATGTTTCTTTTATTCAATTATGTATTCAACATTACGAAATATATGTATCTGTTGTACTATCTTTTGTCCAAGAATATACAACAGTAATATTTCAAAAATCTATTCCCTGCTTTCCAGTAACATTATCTGATCAGATTTTCTTCCATATCTTGGCCAAGGTACATACATATGTATGTATTTATGTATATATTAAACTTGGAATAGTTGTCTTATTATAATGCAAAATAAAAAACAATTGTCATTGCATTGACATTTGCCACGTTGTTGTTGCTGTTGTCTCTCTGTGTATTTGTGTGGGCAACATTTGACGAAATTAGCTGAATAAGTTTATTAAACAAATAACTAACCGCGAGTAGTAATAAACAAATTCAATGGCATAACTTGGCTAACAACTGCGATGGCTGTTAATTAAAAGACAAAACTAAAGTCGCAGCTTGATACTGAAATGGCAAAGAACACAGCAAGCAAAAGGCAAAGGCGGATGATTGCCACATTTGTGGATGGCTTTTTGTATTAATGCCGCATAAAATGTCGTGCAGTATTTTTTTATTTTTAAGAACTGTAAGAGAGGCAGAGAGAGAGCGATAGAGACTGTGATTTTGGGTGCGGACAACCTTCAATTCTCGATGCAAATGTCAAATGTAGTACACGGAACTTTCCTGTCTGGCCACATGATGATGTTTCATTATGATGTTGAATACTTATGCTTGGGTTGAAATTAGAAAGTCTTTTGGCTCTTTGCAAAACCAAAACGAAAACCATCAGGTGTAGCAGTCCCAGCAGCAGCAGCAGCAGCAGCAGCAAAAGGCTCATAAATAATGTGAACTTTTGTCGACTCTCGGCTAATAAATAAATACTTGTACCGGGTCGTGTCGTATGCTTGATGATGCTTAGATGATGCAAGGCGGCTCTCCTCTTGCCGGCAGCCAGCCAGTGTCCAGGGTCCGGACAGACTCGTTCATGTTCCATAACACACAACACGCATGCCTGAAGCTGCCGCCAAGTGACCATAAAGTGCCACCAAGTGGTGCCCAACCACCAGCATTTACAACTACAACAAAATAGCCATAAAATGCAATACATTGGGCCAAGTCACAAACAAAAGTGATTTTGGCTTGCGGTTTTGTCAGCCAGCCCGCGCTTGACACATCAAGGCGTTCGGTCGGTCGGTCGGTCGCATACGCCGGTTCGTCCCACTCCCAGTCGACGCCTCCAATGCATCAGCAGCATGACGGTGCCGACGCATCTTGTAATCTGCTTGAATTTATTGCATTCAACTTTGGGTTTTGGTTTTTTTTCTTTTTGGTGTAATTTGATTTAACTAAATCCAAGCAAAAGACATCATGTGTGTTGTCGTTTTAATAGTTGCTTTGACCATAAACCACATTCCATGCTTGTTCATATAAACTGAAAACCACCCATCTTTAAATGGTCGAAACCAATCGGAGGAGGAGTTGATGGTCATTCTTTTACAAACACAATCTTTTATAATCGTCTTTAGTCTTTACAGCTCTAGAAATATTTTTCAACTAACACGATCTTAATTGAATTTAATGTTTCATTCTTGTCAATTAAATAGATAAAATCTTTAAACTTTTTATATGAGTTTTATTTAAGACTTGGATTTGTTTGAGTTCCCACAGACTATGGCAGTTATGTAACTTGATGCAAGATGTTGCCAAGAAAAGTCAAAAATTAAAAAGTATTTTGATTTCCCTTTATTTTTTTCCTAAAACCAACTCCTTTCAGCTACAATTTATTAAATATTTGGTTAAATTTAAAGTATTTATTTACTTTAAGATTTAAAGACATTTTTTCATTAAATTGATTTTGCAACAAATTCATTTAAATAATATAAATAATATTGTTTTTATGGTTGAGACCAAATAGAAAGGCAAGCAACAAAATAAATAATACTACTTTCGTTTTTGTCCACTTACCTGTAAATAATAAATATCCACAAATGAGAATCAACAGAAATGTTATCCTTGGCAACATGTTGCTTTTAACGTTTTGAGAGGAACAAATGTTGCACAATGTTAAATTTCGGTTTTTCTTTTTGCGGTGAATTTAGCTGATCACTTTTCTTTTTTTGGCCAATGTAAATTAAAGCCTTTCGTTTATGAATTGTAACAAAACAACAACAACCAAGTTAATTTATATATTTCTTCTAAAACCGCTAAACGTTGTGGCAGCAACAGCAAAGAAATTGCAGCAATTTTGTGTTGTTGTTTTCTATTGAAATTGGTATTTACGATTCATTAAATTTCATTTTAAAGAAGCAATTATAGTTAATCTTTCTTTATTAGCAGCACTCTTTCTCAGTAGCAGTTAGCAGAGGCGGCAATTGCTTCCAATTGTTGCTCTAGTTTGTTTTCCTCGATTTAAGTTGTTGCTGTTGCAGTTGTTTTTGTTGTTTTGACGGGAGCCACACCAAAAAGCGAAAGATTGTTTGAAAATTTGCATGAATCTGGTGTGTTGGCCTATAAAAAACAAAAATTGTTGTTGCTACTTTGTAACATGCAACAACTTGGACGTCGACGACTGCAACGACTTTTGTATGTGAAGTTGCCTAATATGCTGCTAAAATAGCGGGCGGGTGCTTTAAGTTGCAGTTACAGTTGTTGTTGTTGTTGTTGGTGGTTGGTGGTTGGTGGTTGGTCGTTAGTGGTGGGGATCGAGGAGACAATGGGGCACGATATATGGCACAGACACAGTAGTTGCACTTCTTACAGAGACGGCAATTCGCATTTGTTGCACTTTTATTATTATTATTTCTTATTGTTATTAGTTGTAACCGGCTGCAATTGTTTTTTCTTTTATTTTCGGGGAGTGTTTTTTAACTAGATTTATTTATAGCTGTGTGTGTGTGTGTGTGTGTAACGATATTCGATCGCGAAAAAAGCCAAAGCAACCGTTCACCCAAACGATTCAACATCAACTGACTTCAATTGTTGTTGAATATATTTTTTTAGGTTCCCAACATTCGCGGCCGCCGCCGCCGCCGCCGCAGCAGCTGCGGCATCTCAGACCAGGCTTACACTCTCAGTTTTCATACTCCATCCTCTCTGTTTTGTCTCTAGAATTGAGTAAGGCTCTGAACTTGTTTGTCGTGCCTCCAAAATGTTTAGTTTGCTCACTTTTAATTGTACTAACTAGCTGGCTAGCTAGCTAGCTAGCTGGATTGGATTGGTTTGGATTGAATTGAAGGAGGCCTTACGCAATTGCAAATTGTCTGAATGAATCACAACAGTGTGGAGATGGAGATACGACCGACCGACCCTAACTAAAAGCAATCTCTGTCGCGTCTCTCACCAACCTTCGACAATTGATCGCAAAAAAATAAGAAAAAAAAAAAACTAAAACCAAAAAAAAGTACATTAGGCAAAGTCGTGGCTAATAGAAGCCACCAACTGACTTGGCTTTTAATTAATCATGTAATTATGGATAAGCGAGGGTCGTAGGTAAAGTATACTACAGCTGAACTACATTTATTATTAAACAAAAATGCTTTTTCCCCCCATCCGATTCATTGACTTCACTTAATCTTTATCAGGGGTTCCCTTGAGCAACCCTCGTGCAGAACGGAAAAACCTTCTAAAAGAACGACACTTCATTGCTGTGCCGAATTTGATTTTTTGGGGGCCTTTCATTTTTTGTTGGCGTTTGAGCATCGTCGTCGTTGTTGTTGTTGTTGCCCATTGCATAGAAGATGTGACCTTGTGCAGTATTGTTAAGTCTTTTGGACAAACTGCCTCAGAACATGATGATGGTAAATATATATACCTATGTATATACAGAATGTCTTTACCCTCTACCGACGACCATTCTTCTCTCTTTTATTGTGTGATTGTTGTGGATAGGTTTTAGCCACTGGCCTGCATAATAATGTGTCTGTGGCAGAACGTCTGATTTATATTTGGCCCGGCTGAGATAGGCGACCAGCATGTCCAATTAGCCTTGCCAGTTGTTGCCACTTGGACAGCCAGCAGCAGCATCAGCATCTCAAGGCCTTAAACATAAATCATAATCACATTAGTGGCAGAGACAGCTTTCCGTAACCAGAGCGTGCAAAAAAAAAAAAAAAAAAAAACAGAAGAAACAGAGTTTGCTTCCCTGATTTGGCCGCCCACACGTGCCCATTAAAAATGGCAATTGAAAACAAAACAGAAACGAATTATGTATTATATAAAATTTTAAAGAAAAAATAATCAGTAAAAACAACAATTATTAATGGCAAAAGTTGATTTCGGCACACGCACTAATGTCTAACGAGGCGGTACAAAATGCCACCGAATCTCCTCCTCCACCAGTTCTCCTCTTCTGGCTGTAATTGATAAACTGGCCAAATGAACTGAGTGACTGACTGACTGACTGAGTGAGTGATCGACGGACTACTGCCAGTTCAACCTATTGCCAAACCAAAGACAGACAAAAGCAACAAGCGGCAAACACACACCAAAATTTATGTTCATTCCAGCTGAAAATTGAGATTTTTTAATTGTATATATAATTCATTTTTATTGATTTTTTTCCCCAACTTTAATTACAAGCTAATCGTTTAAATTGCCTGCTAAATGTTTGACCATAAAATCAATGTAAAACTTTGTTCAACAAACAAAGAATTTGTTTAATGATTAACTAACCAATGTTGGCAATAATGCAAGGTTGAAAAATTAATGGGAATCTATATACATACATGCTAAGGTTTTGTTACTTGACTCTTCTCCTCGTTGTGACTGTAACAAGAATAAGAAAAGATATAAAAAATTAGACAAGGTCAATGAAACCTCTTCTTGTTATATTGATTAAGCCATTTTTTGGTTCATAATTAGTTTTAAATGGCAATATAAAACACAAAAAGCTCTTGTAATTTAAAACTTTCTTTTTGTTGACATATGGGACATCTGGCTAAAGGACATGAAGCTGACCCTTTGCCGGAAATTCAACCATAAACTTCTATCCGCCTTTTAGCTAATAATACTATTATAAACAAAATATCAACCCATTCATGGGCTTTATATTGGAAAGGCAAATTTGATTGAATGATATGAATTGCTAATATCAAAGTGTTTGATACCTATGTACTTTAAATTGGGACTAACTGAGACATAACTTTTTTATTTTTATGTAGTAAGACTACATACCGAAAATTAGTATAGAAAATATTTTATCAAAAATAACTTTTATAATTTCTAAAAAATGTTCTTCAAATGATCTTTTAATTTGTAACATTAATCATTATTATAATTGTAAAGACATTTTAGGTACAGAACTTCTAAAAATACTAACAAATAATTTCTGTGACAGTTTGCTTTAAAATTTTTAATAAGTTTAATAACATTACTTGCAGTGTAAGAAACACCGAACAAGTGACTAAAAGGCCTAGTTAAGCCAGGGAACTAGTAAGGAAAATATCGAGAAAATAAAGGAACACGTTTAGTCAACATATTCTACTATTGACCGAAGATATTTATTTAGTTTTATTTACTCACTCAAAAGCGATCCAACACGATGTCAGATTCATCAGATTTTGACAAAATATTGCATAGTTGGCCATGATCAAAAATTAAATTTTATATTAATAAATGTGGCATTTATATATTTTGTGTATTTTGTTGACTTGTTACCAAAACGTCGTTGGGAATTGAATTATTGAAAAAAATATGAAAAATAAAATACATATTATTAAAATGTTTCTGGAATCATGACTCCTTTCAAAAGTTGCTTTTAATTTCTTACCCAAATTGTTTAATAATAAACATATTTTTAAGAAGAGAATGCGATACATCAAATAAAGTTGATATGATAAATGGCAGAGATCATTATCAGTAACTAGTTTTACTTATTTTGGAGGCCCATTCTAAGGATACTTTAAACAAATTTAGTAGAGATTTAAAATTTGTTTTTAAAGATTTTGTCTAACATTATTAGCCTCATTCATTTTGGTTTCTAACAATTACAACACAAACGTATGTAGAGTTTATTATATACATATGTACGTCTAAAATATATATACCTATATATATATAGGTATATTTATATATATGTATGTATATGCCTTAGTTTTAACCATGTTCAATTAGTTTAGCAAAAGCAAAATCATTTGAGCTGTTTACAAAAAATATAACTATCAAAACATATTGTGGCTTAATTTCTGCTTAGTTGTTATTATTTTTGGTGTATTGTTGTAGTTGGCTTCAATTGAGCCCACTCACAGAGTTCTTTTGGCCCGGCCATAAATCGCAATGCGTAGGAAGTGGGTTTCGCGGATAATTGTTGAAAATTGCGACCACAGATTGGAGATTATTGAAAACCATTTTCGTTAGTTGTTACTCAGTTGGCAAATGGTAGGGAAGAGCGAGGGGAACTTGAGCTTTTTAATTGGCGAGGACCAATTTGAACAAGTGAATGAATATGTTATTTATTGAAACAATTTGGATTGCGTATGTTACTTTTTTTCCTATTTAATTTGTCTGGCAAATGAAACAATGAAATTGTCTATTGCTGCCAACTTCAGTCAGTCGGTTTTCTTTTTCTGTTGAAGAGACCCTTGACAAGGTCGAGTGAATTGTATACAGTGGCTCACAGCTTATTTCGTGCAGGGGTGCAAAAAAACTTTAACAGCGTGTACCCCTTAAACTATTGAAGATATCAAAAAAATTTAAATGCAGTTTTATTTAGTGGTGATTTATAATTTATTTAGGCACTTCATTGTGTTTCTTACTTATAAAATAACTATTATAATTAAAAAAAAGGAACGTCAGTGGCTTTTTCTATGTCACAGCTTATTTCGTGCACTGCACTTAACTCTAAAAATTATTCTAAATAAATTAAATTAGTATTTGATGTGACCTCCCTTTTGTTTAATCACGTTTATCATGTGTGTTTCCATCGAGGAAACCAATTTTTTGGTGACTTCAGGTGATATTTTTGCCCATTCTTCCAGTAGGGCCTTTTTAAGGTCATTTTTATTAGAAATTGACCTTTTCCGGATAGCCATGTCCAATATTGCCCACAAGTTTTCTATCACATAAAGGTCAGGAGACTGGGCAGGAGGAATGACCACATATGGGCAGTTCCAGATCAACCAGGACTGGACAATGCCGGATTTGTGTTTGGGGTCATTGTCTTGATAAAAACGGAATCCACCCTCTAGACCCAATTTCTCAGCACTTTGAAGCAAATTCTCCTTTAAAACTGATAGATACATATGTCTGTCCATTGTTCCTTCGATGAAAACCAGGTTTCCAACTCCAGAAGCCGCCATGCATGCCCAAACCATGACACTGCCACCGCCATGCTTCATAGTGGGCTTTAAGTTCTTATTATGTGCCAGAAATGTCGACTTAACTTTGCCAAGGATCATGTTTCCCGCCCAATTTCTTTCTGGAACGATGTAATATATGCTGATGAATCCAAATTCAATATCTTTGGGTCGGATGGGATGCCATATGTTTGGCCCCAACCAAATACCGAGCTTCATAATAAGAACTTAAAGCCCACTATGAAGCATGGCGGTGGCAGTGTCATGGTTTGGGCATGCATGGCGGCTTCTGGAGTTGGAAACCTGGTTTTCATCGAAGGAACAATGGACAGACATATGTATCTATCAGTTTTAAAGGAGAATTTGCTTCAAAGTGCTGAGAAATTGGGTCTAGAGGGTGGATTCCGTTTTTATCAAGACAATGACCCCAAACACAAATCCGGCATTGTCCAGTCCTGGTTGATCTGGAACTGCCCATATGTGGTCATTCCTCCTGCCCAGTCTCCTGACCTTTATGTGATAGAAAACTTGTGGGCAATATTGGACATGGCTATCCGGAAAAGGTCAATTTCTAATAAAAATGACCTTAAAAAGGCCCTACTGGAAGAATGGGCAAAAATATCACCTGAAGTCACCAAAAAATTGGTTTCCTCGATGGAAACACACATGATAAACGTGATTAAACAAAAGGGAGGTCACATCAAATACTAATTTAATTTATTTAGAATAATTTTTAGAGTTAAGTGCAGTGCACGAAATAAGCTGTGACATAGAAAAAGCCACTGACGTTCCTTTTTTTTAGTTATAATAGTTATTTTATAAGTAAGAAACACAATGAAGTGCCTAAATAAATTATAAATCACCACTAAATAAAACTGCATTTAAATTTTTTTGATATCTTCAATAGTTTAAGGGGTACACGCTGTTAAAGTTTTTTTGCACCCCTGCACGAAATAAGCTGTGAGCCACTGTACTTCAGATTCATGTAAAATCAAGTGATTTTTATGTCGATCTTTGTTATGTTTCGCTTTGTATTCGTTCGTCTTGTTTTAATAATGTGCACAGAGATCAGCTGGCTGGGCTTCTACTCCGTATGGGTTTCATTTACACGACTCTTCAGGCCTCTTGGTTGGGATCTCTTGGCTTGGTTTAGATGTAGTTGCCATTTATGGCAGAACGAGCTATTGGCGCGAACTTGCCTGTCATCTGCTACAAATCAGCTGTCATAAAGTTTTTTGGGTTGATGTTTTACAATCACTTTCAAATGGCAACAACAACAATAACAACATGTAGGAATCATTTGATAATGATCGTTGTCTAATTCATTCCATGGCTAAAGATGTGAAGAAGTTGCTGCCTTCAATTGCCTATTGAGAAATGCGCACAATTAAAAGTGGCAACTCAACTGACACTTACTCCTCCCCCCTCTGATAGACTAGACCCCCAGCAACCACATTCAGAGTGGCGAATGGAATTGAGAGTCTTTAGAATGTGCATATTTTGTTCGCTATCTGCAACTTATTTATATATTTTAATACTTTTGCATTGCAGGTGGTGAAGAATACCAAAAAGAAACTGGGCGACTATGCCATAGAAACATTGACCAAGATATCTAAACACTTTGGCCATCTGCATGGCCTGTTGCAAATGGCTGAACTGCAGGTCATTGAAAAGTTACGCGAGTCCAGTCTGTCGCCACAGATAAAGCTAAATGAAGCCTTGAACAATCTAAATGGCTATGAAACAGTCCTCAAGGTAGGTTTCTATTAATATACCAGCGAATGGGAATATATGATAAAGCCATTCCTTTTTCTCCCAGACTCTGAGCGATTCATTTGAAAGTCCGAGCGGCAATGGAGTGCCAAGAGATATTTGGCTTAAAGAGCTCTTGGGCTTAACTACACGACATTTGGATAAAATACCAGCTAATGTTCAGGTGACCAAATTGGATAAGAATCCCTATTGGTAAGCAGAAGCAACTAACTATATTTACCTACTCTTTCTCATTCTTATTCTCTTTTCTTCTTTTAGCGTTGATATTACCGCCAGCAGCAGCCAAACTCTAATCGCAGTGCTGGACAATAATTTTCGATGTGATTTCATTGATCCCCAATTGAAGGTACGCTTCCGAAGCGTATATGAAATTAATAGCCCGATTTCGAGTATTTCTGAGGAGCATCAGCCCGATTTCTCTTTCTTTAAATTCTCGAGCAGTGAGAAGGAAAATGCCACGAAAAGTCAAGACAAACAACTGAAGAAAAAATCATTTAGAGAGTCCAAGAATCAAACTCCTCAGGCAGCACAATGTCCACCCACTGGCCAGCTAAAGCCGAGCCAGAATAAAAAAAAGAAGCGTCTCTCCAAGAAGGATATTGGTAAACGAAATAACACAAGCATCTCGAACACTTCCAGTTCAAATGAAGGGCAACTGCCGACTAATAATATACGCATGGAAATTGACAGTATGCGTACCACCTTCTCAGACATCGATATAACTAACGACAACAATATCCATCATAACAATCGGGATTGGTTCAAGTCGGATATTATGGTAAAAGTGCGTGCCATTAAAACTCCCGAAGATTTCTTTGTCCAGGGCATACATGCTGCCCAGCGTATGGAACGCGAGATTGAGGCATATTGTCAGACATCTGATTGCCGTCAGCCCAAGAAAATAATTGTGGGCCAGCATTATATAACCTATCACAAGGAAGTGAATCGTTATCATCGCGCCATGGTTAGTGAGAAATTACCAGAGCAAGATTTGTATCAAGTCATACTACCCGATATTGGAATGCAGTATCCAATGCATGCTGAAAAGTAAGTAAATCACATCTCTCCCTCTCTGATTCTAATAAGAATAATAAACCATTTCAGTTTTCGAGAGCTGTCTAGAAATATGACTCTGATACCCTTTGCAGCCGTGGCATGTACACTAAAGCATCTAATGCCCCGCGATGGTGGCTCGGAATGGGATGCGGAGGCTATTAAATTTTTCAAGCAGCTCGTACAAAAGTAAATAAAGGATGTTTTAAAAAGGGTTTTAGCCAACCCCAAATAATAATGTATTATTTCAGCAATTCTGTGTACGTGACCATGGTGCGTCCAGTGGGCACCACCAATAAATATGAAGTGGATCTCATGGTTACCAACTATAATACAAGCATTTCAGTTCGGGAATCTTTTTTATATACTGGCCTGGCGCGCGCTCGTTACGGTAATGCGTACGCCGCCGATGCCGTGAAACCCAAACAATTGGTTGCTCTTAATGGACAACGTTTACCGATGTATAAGGCCTCTTTTGGTGATGCCTTCATGGCCCAGATTCTCCATCTGGATACGCCCCATGAGTTTTATGTGATGCGTCACGATATGGAGTCGAAACGTTATGACCTACAAACGACATTGCAAAGTGTAATGAATCGTTTAGATCTGAGTCAGTTGGAGAATATTTATTTGGGTCGCTTGCATTTGGCATGTGTCCTGCAAAAGGAGAACCAGTGGCATCGGGCACGCATCGAGCAAATGTTGCCCCAAGGTAAGTAGCTTAATGCTAATTTATAAATCGTTTCATTTGCTATTTGTTTGGCCCTGCAGGACTTGTGGTCGTTCGTCTTGTGGATATTGGCACTCTGCAGAAAGTCACTTGGGATCATTTGTTTGCCCTGCCAGCAAAGTTTTGGCATAGTGAAATGGCCATCAAATGTTGCTTAACCGATGTGGAGACTCTGGCGGAGAATGGTTATCTCTGGACATCGGATGCAATTAAATCGTTTACTCAATTGACCTCGAATCCCAAACTCCATATGGAGGTTATCGGTATGCGTGAGGGTTTTGTTCATGTGGCATTGAATGTCATGCGTCCCGGTGGTGAGATGATCAGTGTGGGCGTGCAGATGGTTAAGCAGAATCACTGCAAGTCCATTGGGGATACTAGTCGGTCGTCGGGACCACCAAAATCACTTCGCTCACGACTGGATGACGACACGCGTAAGTTTATAAAGAAACAAACTCAGAAGAACGCAAGGGCATCTCTGGCAGGAGGTGATATTTATTCACATGTGAATCAGAATCGAAATAAACGTGTCCTCGTCCAATTATTGTACGCCAAGCAACCAGATGAATTCTACGTGACTCTACCGCAATTCCTCCCCGCTATTGAGGGCCTAAAGAAATTGGTGCAGGAAGTTGCCGCCGAAATGCATGTAAATTGTTTGCCGCGTGGCGAATGGAGCGTTGGCGATATGTGCTATGTACACTTTCAGGCCGACTGTGATCAGGAGATGATGTGGCATCGTGGCAAAGTCGAAAAGGTCACATTCACGGACAGTGATTCACCCAAATATCGCATACGTTTGCGTGACTTGGGCCAATTGGCCTCGGATATCCCATCCAATCAGATGACCACCATTGATGAGGCTCACATGCTGATTTCCGATAGTGCCTTGCGTTGCCATCTGTATGGCATACATCCCAAAGGTGGTCGTTGGACATCTCAGGGCATCGATTTCTTTAAGGATCAGCTGCAAGCTTACAGTGGATTGCATGTTTCTGGTTACGGACGCGACGAAAATTCCCTGGCGGTAGTTCTTTGGGGTTCTCATACGGAAATCCCGGGACCATTCGTTCCAGAACGTGTTAGATATGTGAACATTAACGATATGCTTGTTTTGGCGGCCTTAGCTTTGAAGGATGAGAAGAAAAGCAGTGTTCGGTCCGACATTCTCTCAAACGACGATACTGAATCTTCGTGTTCAATAGCTTTGCAATCGTGCCAGGAAAATATTGATGGTGGCCTGTCGTCGTCGAAATTGGCTGCAAGTAAAGACTCTACGAATCAGTCGATGATCTCCTTATCACCAACTGAACACAGTGACGAAATGCCGCCAATGAAACTTCTCAAGGACCTGAATATGTCTTCAACCACCACGAACCAGATATCGGCTCCCTTGGCCTGGACAACGCCACGCGATTGCAAGAAAAGCATCTTTACGGCCTTGCCGACCTATGTGAATTACGGATGTCAGGCATTTTTAACATTTGCCAATGATAAACCGTTCATGGAGCAAATGCGTAATAAACTTGAAAAGCACTTTAAGTCAAAGGTTAATCATCTGGGAGGAGTACATCACTATGTGGTTGGTCAACCCATATTGGTCACCTATCATTTGGATAATTTACTTTATCGCGGCATTGTCCAGAGATTGGCCAACTTACAGGGAGAATATACCGTATATTTTATTGACTATGGCAACGTTGAATTGGTCACTCCTGCCGAAATGTTGCCATATGCCCCATTTCCGAAACTTAAGGCAATGTGCTGGTTGGTCGATATTCATGGAGCGCATACCAAGTCAAAGAAGTACACCATTGCCGAGATGGACACTGTCCATAAGCAGATTGTCATGAAATTGTGCAGTGTGCGCGTAATTGAGATGGAGGGTCCTAATGGAATACCATCGTGTCAAATTAAAGTCGACAGCCTTGACATTGGCGAGATGATTTCTAAAATGGGTACATCCTTGGCTTCGGATAAAATGCAGCTGGATAAAAATTTATTGGACAGTTTCAAAGTGTTTGACGAACTGATGCATTTCGGTGAACCTGTTAAGGAGTTGGAACACGGCGATAATTCAACCATAAAACCACCACCACCAAAAAAGGCATTTGTTGAAGAAATCAGTCATTTTGAAAGCGATCCGGAGGACATTGACTGTGAACAAGCGGCCCTAGAGATTTCCATGGGAGAAAATAGCTTTGGTTACTGCAAAAACAACTACAAGAAGGATCAAAATGTGATTGAAAATCATGAAGATTATGAGACAGACAGTGAAGAGAATGATGTTTCGATTCGCCTTCTAAGCAGCCATAAACATGAAGACGACGGCAACGATCTGCCTACCGGACTTGCTCCGCCTTTTGATAACAATGAGGTCAATGTAATGGAACCTCACTCGAGCGCAGTCTTGAAACAATTGCATCGTCGCATTGAACTGCGTAGAAAGGTTCGTGTTCTATTTATATTTTGTGTTAAACGACAATTAAACTTAGTTTCTCTTTTCACACAGGATATGTTAAATAAAGTGGATTTCTTTCCCATGGACACATCAACGGTGTTCTCTTATGACGCTGAGATCTGTTTTCAGCCACAAAGTCTACCCATTGGAGTCAATCAGTTTTTGTGCACCGTAGACAGCGTTATCTCAGCGACTGAGCTCCAGATCTCACCTTGTCTTACTGAATTTACCAAATTTGACATTAGCCTGTTTCAAGAGACCAGCGCAGTGATCGAGAATGCTGCTCCACTTCATCCAGAAGTCGATACCGTTTGCCTGGCCCAGTACTCCAAGGACCAGCAATGGTATCGTGCAACCATTACGGAACTGCATGTAGCCACCCAACGTGCCACGGTATTATATATCGATTTCCATGACACCGAAACGGTGCCCTATGCCAATCTTAAAGTAATGCCCAAACAGTTGTTCACGTTCCCGTTGCGCTCATTCCGCGTGAAGCTTCATTCGGTTAAGCAGAATAAGAGTTTTGAAGACAAGACTGTGCGTCGAGCATTGCAAGCTTGTCTATGCCCTCACACGTATGTCTTTGCTAGGGTCTTCTATCCGAGTAACTATCATGACACCATTAGGAAGGGTCAACACAGACTGCTCGAGGTCGAGCTCTATGAAAATAAGCACAAAAAAAAGGTAATTTATCAGCCTTTGATCGAAAATTGGATGTACGTCTAGGTACTCGACTCGAATTTAAATTGTTTGAATTTCATTTTATATTTTACTTTGCTTTACATAAATGAATATGTATTTCTATTGCAGAATTTTTTTTTTTTTTAATTTTTAAGTTAATGTTTTCATCAATATTGCCAATAAAAACAATTCTTTTACTTTAAATAAGAAATTTAACTATTTGCCCGAGGCAGATTTATCAGTATGATGGGAAACCCAAAGAACCAATAAAAGTTAGGGAAAAAAAACATTTAGCACATTTTCATAATTTTTGTTTGTAATTGTTCATAAATTGAATTTATTTCCACCATAGCTTAGGCAGATATCTTTCCATTAGTTCGTCATTGAAATTTTTATGTTTGTTTTGTTTTTGTAAGTTGTAAATATTTGTTTAAAATTGTTTTTCATTTCTTCAATTGTTGTTCTTTTATATTATTATTCAGAGCTATGCCTGTATGCATGATTTATGTATGTATGTGTGTATGTATGCATGTTTCGTAGTTCAATTTAAACTTATATCCATCATGTATAGTGTGTTTGTGTGTGTATACGCTTAAATTCTATGAAATTGTAACTAATTTCTTATTAAAACGATCGAAAACAATTTTCATACTTTTCTTTTCCCATTATCATTTCCATTTTGTTTTTCATTTGTTGTTTTTTTTCTTCTTGTTTTAATAGTCTAGAGATAAGCTGTAACTTACTACAAAATCCAATTGAATGAAAATTATATGCTAAATCGAAGAAATTATTATATTATTCAATATGACAGTTGTGTTCGTTTATGTTCGATTTCAATTAGGAAGGAATATATATATAAATGTATATATATATACTTATATTTGTATGTATATAAATTATATAACAACTTGGTTCAAAGTGGGCCATAAATTTTGTTTTTGTTTGTTTTGTTTGAAAACCAATTGTAGCTAACTTAAATTAAACTAGATTAGCTTGCGCTCTTGAATCGAAAATAGAAATAATTATTTAAATGATTTAAACACGTACGTATGTATTTATGTAATATGTATGTATGTATGTATATTGCACTGAACTAGGCGTGTCATTTTACTATAAAAAGAACATAATTATATAATTTATACAACTAAAGCAGAACTAAAGCGTCTTGAAACAAATGTACAATTCGTGTGTTGCGTGTGAGGAGTTTTGATTGGAAGAAGAAGTGTTATTTAAATTGGGGGCGGGGAGGAAACACTCTCACATTTAGCTAAGATTTGCATAAACCACATCCAAAATGTACGTACGATTAGTAAAATGTAATTACTAGTTAGTTAGTTATTGTGATATAATGTTTCTGGTTTTTCGTTCGTTTTGTTTGTTGTTGTTGTTGTTAATTTTTGATGAATTGGCATTCGCATACATATATATAAACTATATGTTGTTCTTTTTCTTTTGTTTTCCATCTTTTTTGTTTTTCTTGATTCTCATTTTATAAGTAATACTAGTTTGTTATTTATTTTGTTGCACGCTACTTTCGTTTTAACTACAGACACACAGTAAGTAGTACACACAGAGAAGAGTCATGAACAACTACCTTAAAATTAATGATTAATTCAAGTTTAGTTTTGCGATTATTCGGATGCATCTAGACCTCCACGGTGAAAGGATCGCGCGAGTGATGGATCTTCAGATGTTTGTTGTGATTGGTTTTTGTTGCCGAACTCTTGCCGCAAATGGTGCAATGGAAGGGCCGTTCACCAGTGTGGATGCGACGATGCTCGATTAAATAGTAATGCCGATGGAAGGATTTGTCACACTGATCACAGGTGAACATCTTGTTGCCATGATGCTCACGCCGATGCCTCATATAGTTGTATTTCCGTATGAACTTGCAGCCGCAATACTCGCACGTATATGGTTTGATCTGTTTATGGGCATTGATGTGGTTCTTAAAGTCCAGTTCACGAACAAACGCCTTGGGACAATACTCGCACTTGAAGGGCTTGGCAGTGCGATTGGCATGCACCCATGAATGGATCTTAAGATTCCATTTGGTTGAGAAGCTCTTGTTGCAGATGGCGCAGTCGTATTGCGGATCCGTTGAATGTGTGGCCATGTGGGCCTTGATGGAGGTCTTGGCAAAGATTTGTTTACACATGGGGCACTCCATGGGCTCGGCATAGTCAAACTTGTCCGAATGGGCCAGCCGTATGTGGCGTCGCAGGGAATTGGCGTGAACGAACCGATCGCAACAGTAGGGACAGCATTTCGGTTTCAAATCGTGGGTCTCCTTGTGCCAAAGGAATCGTGCCTTGGATGGCAAAACCTCACCGCAATGGCAGACATATTCCTTCTTGCGAACCATCATTTTGGTGTGTCGCTTTCGGTGCTGTGTCAAATTGGAGTAGCGTTTGAATTTCTTACCTAATTGACATAAGGAGCAAAGGCTATTAGTTGAACGAGAGACTCACACTTGGATAATATCTTGTACGTACCACAAATTTTGCACTTGAGCGGCGTCTGGCCTGTGTGCATCCGCATGTGTTCCACTAAAGCACTGCGCACTACAAACTTCTTGTCACAGACGCAACAACCAAACTCTTTCCAGCCCAAGTGTCGCTTGAGATGCAACGAAAAGTTCTTCCAACGATAAAACTTTTTGCCACAGGTGAAACATTCAGCAGGATGTTCTGTGAGATGGGCATCGTACAGCTTGACGGTGGGGAAATCGGTACGGCAAACATAGCACAGAAAGATGGACTTCTCCATGGCATTCTGTTCCAGTTCGCTAATGTTGCGTTCCTGACCCAATTTGGATTCGTTGTAGGCCATCAGCATGCGATACAGGGCTGCCAATTTGGCAGCAGGCGTGGTCATTGCCAAAGGCGGTATAGTTAGCTTATTATCGAGATCACCAACCACGCCCGGTGGCTTTATGTCGCCACCATCCAAGCCAGCAGCATGGCCCAGTAGTTCGGCATCCTTCATGTCAGCCAATTCGGCATGGTCCAACAACTGCTGCTCGGCTTCGTGCTTATCCTGACACTGCTCCTGCTTGATCTTAACAATGCCGTCTTTGGAATCTTCCTGCAAGAGTCCATGATCCGGCTGATGCAGCATCGGCTGGTGCTGGGTCTGCTGCTGCGACTGTGGCGGCAACATGCTCGACGACGACGCGCTGACCAACGGCTGAGTGCATATCAAGCGACGATTCTGACGCACATAGTTGTGGTCGCTTATCATGTGGGCATTGCGTTCCTTGAGTTTCTCGAAGATGGCTTCACAGTGTGGGCACTTGTAGATCTTGCGGCGCGGCGGTGGCTTACGCTGCTGGGCCATGGCAGCCACTGCGGCTGCTGCTTCGGCCGCTGCCTCAGCTGCCGCCCTGGAGGTGGAGGCTATTGGTGGACCAGCCAGCAATGCCGAGGATATTGAGGATGAGGTGGAAGCGGTGGGTATGGGTAAACTCTTCCTCGATATAGACGAAGCCTCCTCGTCGACGACTGCATTAAAATCGAATCTGTCCATCAAAAATAAATCAAAAACATTAATCAAATTATTGCGAGCAACAACAAAATTGATAGATTACCGCTTTTGCTCTCGTTGCTGGGCGCTGCTGAGATCCTGAGCTGGATAGTAGTCCTGTCGCCAGTCGGTATTATAACCGGCAGAGAATTGATTTCTAAAGTAACGCTGTGATATGTCACCGTACATCTGAAAAACGGAAACAGATAGAATGCTGAGCCTGGGACTTTGTTTCTTCTTCCACTGCTACTCACCGACTGACTCCAGGAGTTTTCAATGTCACAGTTGCTCTCCTGCTCAGAGATCTCACCCTTGGCGGGCATTTTCTCATCGGTGCGTATATTGAGACCTCCCACCAAGCTGCTCTCGGTGCCGGCACCAGCAAACGATGACGATGTGGTGGATGCAGAAACTGATGGCAAATTGCTGCTGTTACTCAACTGTTCCCGCTTGCAGGCATCGAGATCCAGATATGCCTTGACATCTCCGCCATCGACAGCAACGCTGCAGCAGTCCACCGCAGCCAAAGCTGCATTAAAATTAGTGGGCTGGGCCAAATCGGAAGCAGAGCCTCCCCCGGATCCTGCCGTTGCCGCCGTCGATGTCTGTGCCTGCTGTTGCTGCACGGGATGATACCACGAGTGCGAGTGCGAGGATTGTGTTTTTGTTACACGGAAAGTGGCATTCATTGAATCATGATCTAATGCCGAGGAATTGCTTGAAGAAGAGGCCAAAGTGGCAGCATTGGTAGCCTCACTTGTGGTTCCAAGATTATGATGATGATGATGATGTGGCTGCTGCTGCTGTTGCCTGGCAAAGGGAGTGAAATAAGCATTACCCCCAACCGCTGAAGTGGCCGCTGTGGTCTGCGTTGTGTTCTGATGATACAAAAAGTTAAAGTCTTGTATCGAGGTGGAAGCCTGCGTCTGGGTCTGCACTTGGGATTGGTTCTGCAGTTGTTGTGAGGCGCATGAGGCTGCAAAGGAAGACGAAGAGGATATCACAATTTCGTCCACCTCTAGATTATTGTCCGGCAGAATGTATTCATCGGCCGGATTGGGAGCAATCTGGTTAGGGGCCGACGTATTGCTGCTGCTGCTGCTGGCAAACACAGATCCGGCCGAAGGGAAACTGGAGGCTGCGGCGTTTACCACAAATGTTGTATTCGATGCAGCTCCACCGGACAGAGCCGGCGACTGTTTGGAATTGGCAAATTCGAGCAGTACCCGGGCATCATCATCATTAACTGTCGAATGCTTCCGCTTGGTCAGATGCTTCTCCAATATGCTATTGCTACTCGTTGACGGTGGCTCTAGATTTTCGCTCTTGATTTGCACCATCTCCGAGGCGGCAGGAGCAGAGGGATTGGCATTTACATTTGATATGATTTGGTTGGAAGATGATGCCGATGACGATGATGATGATGATGATAATGGTTGGGGATCGAGGAGTGTGTGGGTGTCAGTCTTTTTCGTTGTTGTCGTGGCCGAGGTGGCCTTTGGTTTGATGACCAGCTTTTTGGGACCACGCTGGGTGGTGGTGGGTGCTGGTGCCGAGAAGCGGGGTGCCAACAATGTGGTCGCCTCCACCTCAATCTTCATAAGCGGTGGCTGGGTGAGATCTTCGGCGGTAGTGGTGGCGTTGGTGGTGGTGGTGGTGCTAGCCATACGGATAACGCTGGTGGTGCCCAAACTGGGTTTCTGCTCCACTTGAGGTTCTTCCGCCACACTCTCATTGTCATAGTCATCAAGGGGCTCTTCCTTTTCCACTTTCACCAGGGGTATGGGAGCTACAGCTGCAAATGGACGAGCTTGTCCAATGCGACTGGAGGCCACAATGTTGCCCATTAAATCAAGATACTCGTTCATATTAAGAGGAACATCGCTCAGCACAGTAATGCGATTCTTTTTCGATTTGGTCGAAGTGGAATTGCCTTCAGTAGAAGTCGAAGAGCCAGCAGCAGCAGCAGCGGTTGCACTTCCTGCTGCTGCTGATGATGCTGCAGCTGCCGCAGTGCTCGTGGATGGAGCCGTACATAGAGGCGGTTGAGTAGCCTCCAATTTCTTCTGCTCTCGCCTCTCGGCCTTTTCCGAATCGCTCTCCTCCCCGCTGCTTAAGCTCATGAACTCCTCCTCTGTGGTTCTCTGCATTTGCTTGGCAGTTCGTTTCGGTTTTGATTTACGTGATTTTTTCGTTGTGGTTTTGCTTAGATTTCGACTACGACTATTCTCCTCCCGCTCGTCATCACCATCATGATCCACATGATGATCGGAGGTTTCTGTCAAATCCTCCTCATCTTTTCTAACATTGTCAACAAAATCTTCCTCATCCTCATTGTCGTCCGCATTTCCACCAAGATTCTCGTCATCTTCATCTTCGTCCTCGTCGTGGATATGCAGGACACTCGGCGGCGACTGATATATACGTTCAATCACTGAAAATTCACCATCCTCCGTCTCCACACATTCCACAATATGCTTGGGTGTCTCTTGGACAATGAAATCACCATTTTCGCGCTCCAAATAATGGGCAACTGGGGATTCGGCATATCGCAAAACCGACGGCGACGGCGATGATGAGGAGGCGGCGCAGGCCACGGCAGCAGCTGCATTGAGGAGAGCTCCAAATGGTGAATTTGTTTGCCGATTCCCCCGAATCGATGACGACGACGAGGATGAGGAGCAACTGGCTGCCAACAGCACTTGATGTGTTTGTTGTTGCTGTTGTTGCTGCTGCTGCTGATGGTGATGGTGCTGGTGAGGATGATGCTGATGATGTTGGTGGTGTTGGTGATGCTGTGCTTGTCCAGAGGCTGGCAATTGCGGCGGCGGCGGCGGAGGAGGTGGATTCAGAAATACTTCTGTAAGAACTTTGCTAGCCTGCTGTTTGCCAGCTCCATTGGTGGTTGAGTTGGTGTTGGTCGGTGGTGCCAAGGTTATATTGTGGTGCATATTAAGATGATGATGGTGGTGCTGCTGCTGCTGCTGCTGTTTGTTTTGGTTGTGCTGAGATCGAATTTGACTGATGGCGGCTCCATAGGCGGGTGGGGGTTTCTGGTGTGATTGAGACGGCGTTGCTCCCTGCTGTTGCTGCTGGGTGAAGATCTAAAAGAATAAATATGATGGTTACTCTGTGGTGGACAGTACAGTGATAATGGGGAACTAACCTGCAAGGGCGGTGGCGGTGGCAGCGAGGCATTGCCATAGGTTCCATATTTAAGGCCCGGCTGCGACTGCGTCTGCTGGGTCTGATGAGCAAACAGTGTCTGTTGTTGTTGTTGTTGCTGTTGGCTGGCCAGAAAATGTTGCTGCGGCACTTGTGGTATAACCAAGGTGGCAGTGGCTCCACGCGGAAAACCATGTTGCTGTGGAGCTGGTTGTGCTGGTGGTGGCTGCTGCTGCTGCTGATCATAGCTAAACTCTGTTGGGGCCAATGGAGGCTGATATATTGTGGTGGTGGTGGGTGCAGAGGGTTTGGCTGATGATGCCTCAGTCGTTGGAGTCGAGGGCATGGGCGGAGCGCTTTTCAGTGTTGCCTTAATCGGTGGATTATTTAATTTGTTAGTGGAAACGCCGGCGTTGCCAGTGACGGAGGACGATAGCGGAGGTGGTGGCAGCGTAGACTGAGACGTTGCTGCAGTCGCTGCCGGCGACGAAGCGGTGGAGCTGGAGGAGGAGGAGGACGAGCCTTTTGAAATTGGCAACGTTTTCGTGGATGGCTTAACATCCCCCGGGGCGGATGGTGGGTCCGTTGCATTATCGCCAGCGGATGTGGCAAGCATTGCCGCCGCCAAAGCACTGCCCATGCCATTGCCATTCCCACCATTGCCGACGATGGTCATTTGCACCAATGCCTTAATGACCTGCTCCTTGGGATGGGTCTCCAAATGATCGGACAGATTCATGCCCGCATGCAGATACAAAGTGCACACGGGGCACTGCACACTGTCCACCATGATGAAGATGCTTTTCTCTCTCTCTCGATTTGCGAAATAAACAAAGGATTTACTTAATACTCAATGATTGATCCCGATCTCGATCATAAGCATTCCCCGTGCTCAGCCTGTGTCTTAATGGCAGTCATCTTGCTTAATCCTTTGTGTGTCACTGTAAATATAAAAATGAAATGTGATGAGTTGATAAGCAAACTGGGAGGTGGCTCGGCTCCAAGCCCAAGTTGGTAAATTGATACAAAAAAATGTAAATACACAAGACACGAGTTGAGAGTGAAAATTCTTATATATAATGTTATCTAAATAAACGTGAAATTCTTGTCTCATTTTCCAAAGATAATAAAGAAAACAAAGGATTGGTATCTACCTAGTAAACGAGTTCTCTTCATCGAGAGATAAAGCTAAATAACTAATTTCCATATCCAATGACTATCGTCTCCATATCAGTATTGGAAACACCTATATGTACGTATATATAGGGTGATAAAATACAAGAGTTCACTTTGAAATGATATAAATTAAGACGTTTTTATCTTGTTTCGATATTAGAGTTTGTTACACTTCCAATTACTCTGGATTTAGTTAAACAGTAAAGATTGATCGATGTGGAGGAAGAATAAATCCTATTTAGAGTTCCAGGCCATAAATGAAATCGATGAAGAGGTAATCAGTAGTAGCCAAAGCTTCTTTAGCCTCCACAACAACCGCAAAGGATGATAAAATAAACTTGGAAAGAACAACTTTTCGGAACAGCTTTTTCATTTCTTCAATGGCGGATGGCAGGCAAAGAGGATGGCGACAACCTCTGCTTGCGTCTGCCACTGATATGTGTGCCACCGAGAGGCGATGCTGCATGACGATGACGACGAGTGGTTGACGTTGTTGTTGCTGAATTTTCATCCAACTCAAACGGAAAATTTGGAAAAAATAAAAAGCAAATATGTATGGGAATACCTTTTGCTTTTATTTATGCACATTTCAAATGTGTTGCAAGGGTTGAATTGTGGCAGAGAAACAAATAAACAGCGGCAAATACAAATGTCTATGTCTGTTGCTATTGATTTTTCCTTTGGGCTTCATGCACACAAAAAAAAAACGGTTATACATATGTAGAGAGAGAGAGCGAAATAATGACGAAAGGTGCACAATGAATTGAACGAAAAGAAATCAAGAGTGAGTAAATTGATATCCAAAAACGAAGAAAAAAAAACAAGAACAATTTATTGATGAAAATCAATTGAGTTAAATATGTGTGTAGGACCTGCCCTTGTCTCTCACTCACTCTCACTCTCTTTTCCAGTTACCAACCTCTTTTTCTTTTTTCAGCTGGCAGGTTTCACAGTTGTGTGCGTATGTTTCTCTCAATATGTGTGTGTGTGTGTGATCTTGGCCTAACTTATTGGCTTTTGTATATGCACATATATATAGTAATTATATTGAAATTCCAATATTCTTCACATTATACCCACACACACAATAAAATAATTAACTTGATTTCCGCTTTTGTGAGCGAGATTTTCCGTTTTTGCTTCCGTTTTGTGGTTCACTTTTTGAATTGATTTCGTCCATGGAATGACAAAATTGACGATGAAAATGTTTCTTTAATGACTACTAATCGATCGTCGTGTGTGTGTTTGTGTGTGAGAGAGAGAGTTAGCGAGAGAAGAGAGCAAGTTTTTCCATTTCGCTTGGAGTCTTGGCTTGTGTGTATGATTTTTTTGTTTTCTGGGTATCCTTGAAACGTTGTGCACCTGCAGCAGCAACAGAAACAGCAGTAGCAGCAGCCTCTCCTTTTATTCCAAGCGACCGACTCCTTTGCCTCGTTCAATGACTCCTTACTTCTCCTTCTTTCTTCTCGTCTTCTTCTCCTTCTCTCTCTCTCGCCCTCTCTCTCCAAATGTAAAAGCGAGCTTTTATATATGCTGCTGCGACTGCGAGGCCATTGCGTTTATCACCATGTGTATATATGTTTGTGTGTGTGTGTGTCGTATGTATGGTGTATGTGTGCGTGCGTGTGTTCCTCTTCTGCTACTACATACAAAGTGATTTTTCTCGCACTTGATTGAATGCACTTTTCTACACTTTTCTTCGATTTGTATTTAACCACTTTTGTCAGCTATTGATTGCCATTAAATTTATCAATTTTCCATCCACTTTTCACTATTTAAAACCCATTCATTTAGTTTTCACCATTTTTATCGCGTTAGTGGCTACAAAAAAAACAACAATTCGAATTCGCCCGAGCCGTAATAGTCGCTGTAAAATTTTGACATTCGCCTTAAAAATTGGCCTCTCGCCTTAAAAATTGCCCTCTCGCCGCGAACCAGTGCCATGGTCACACTAATTCCAGAGTGCATGCGCACCCTATTTTAATATTCCCCGGCCGGCAACACTCTTTTTTATGGTCCATATGGCTGCAAAATAATCGATAGTGACTCCACATCGATAATTTAAACTATCGATAATGCCATTTTGTGAGTAAAACGCGCGAGTTGGAGAGTAATGTTGTGTTTACATTTTGGCGCGCTTCAAGTTCCAAATAGTTAGGGCTGGTTATTGACAATTTGAATTATTTTATACTAAATCAAAGTATATAATTAATATATAAACCCAAATCTTGCTCGCTTTGTTTTTGTTTAGTATTGCTTTAACTATTTCGCTTTATTCCAGCGTTGCATAGGAGCTACCCGTTTGCTAAAAGGACAGTCGCAGCAATTTTGCTTCGAGTGTATCAGAAGTACTATATTACTTCTCCATCCCGGCATGACTTTCGGGTGAAAGATTCATGGATTTATATTTCCGGATATGATCCAGATCGATTCATTAAAATAATGCAAAATTTCAAATACTAGACTATAAATAATAAAATAATATCGTATAATATGTTCACTGGGTTCAACGTGATACATCGCTATCGTCGCTTGTATTTTGTTTTTAACAGACCCATGTTCACTGGTTGTTTTGATTGCCGGCTATTTCACACGATTTTAATTTTAAATTTAGTTTTATTCACATGTCGCAGCCAGGAAACGATGCTCGAGTCCCAGATGAAGAGAGTGATCTTTTGCAGATCAAGCCGCTGTAAGTATCCCGATAACTCAGTTTTGAAACAATAATAATTTCTGTGTGTTTTTTAGTGGCGCCGGTCAAGAAGTGGGTAGATCCTGTATTATGCTTGAATTTAAAGGCAAAAAGATAATGCTCGATTGTGGTATACATCCTGGCTTGTCTGGAATGGATGCCTTGCCCTATGTGGATTTGATAGAGGCTGATGAAATCGACTTGTTATTTATATCACAGTGCGTATAGAATGCCTGAGTTTGGTAATGACTTTCATTGACTTTTGTTATTGTAGTTTCCATATAGATCATTGTGGAGCGCTGCCTTGGTTCCTGATGAAAACCAGTTTCAAGGGACGTTGCTTTATGACACATGCTACCAAAGCCATCTATCGCTGGATGCTGTCGGATTTTATTAAAATCAGCAACATATCTACGGATCAAATGCTATATACTGAAGCCGATCTGGAGGCCTCAATGGAGAAGATTGAGACCATAAATTTCCATGAAGAGCGTGATGTGATGGGCGTTCGTTTTTGTGCCTACAACGCTGGTCATGTCCTGGGCGCTGCCATGTTCATGATTGAGATTGCCGGCATCAAAATCCTGTACACAGGTGACTTCTCGCGCCAAGAGGATCGTCATTTAATGGCTGCGGAAGTACCTCCAACGAAACCCGATGTCCTAATCACCGAATCAACCTACGGCACGCACATACACGAGAAACGCGAGGATCGGGAGAGCCGCTTTACGTCGTTGGTGCAAAAAACGGTGATGCAGGGAGGACGTTGCCTTATTCCAGTCTTCGCCTTGGGCCGTGCCCAAGAGTTATTATTGATATTGGATGAGTTTTGGTCACAGAATCCCGACTTGCACGAAATACCCATATACTATGCCTCGTCTCTGGCCAAGAAATGCATGGCCGTCTATCAGACATACATCAATGCTATGAATGATCGCATCCGACGGCAGATAGCCGTCAATAATCCCTTTGTCTTTCGCCACATCTCGAATTTAAAGGGCATCGATCATTTTGAAGACATTGGGCCATGTGTGATCATGGCTTCGCCGGGTATGATGCAATCCGGTTTGTCGCGTGAACTCTTTGAGAGTTGGTGTACGGATCCTAAGAATGGAGTCATCGTTGCCGGTTACTGTGTGGAGGGAACTCTTGCCAAGACAATACTATCAGAGCCGGAGGAAATTACCACTTTGTCGGGACAGAAGTTGCCGCTAAACATGTCTGTCGATTATATATCCTTTTCAGCCCATACAGACTACCAGCAGACCAGCGAGTTCATCCGAATGCTGCGTCCCAATCATGTGGTCCTGGTCCACGGTGAGCAAAACGAGATGTCACGCTTGAAGCTAGCCTTGCAACGAGAATACGAGGCGGACGCCACCACAGACATTAAATTCTACAATCCCCGCAATACCCATGCCGTCGATCTGTATTTCCGGGGCGAGAAGACAGCCAAAGTGATGGGCCACCTGGCAGCGAATAAGCCTGAAGTAGCCAGTAAACTATCTGGAGTACTGGTCAAGCGAGATTTTAAATATCATCTGCTTGCCCCCTCCGATCTTGGCAGTAAGTTGCTTCATCCCAATTACCATTTTTAAGAATTCTAAGCAAACTTTTTGTATCTCCCAGAATACACGGACATGAGCATGTCTGTGGTGACTCAACGTCAGTCCATACCATGGGGTAGCTCACTGACCACCTTGCAACTCCTGCTAGATCGTATTGGAGCTGGTTGTGTGGTGGTTGTGGAACCTGAGCGAAAGCTACGAGTCTTCAACTGCGTCGAGCTGACGGTGGAGCAGAAAATCATTATCATGGAATGGCAGGCAACGCATGTGAACGATGTCTATGCCGATGCAGTACTGGCCTGCATCATGCAATCGGAGCTGGGTGGCACCAATTTGAAAGGGGCCAGCAACCAGACCAAATCGGAGAATTCACGTTTCCGTGAGTGTCTCGTTGAGACTTTACAGGATACTTTTGGAGATAATTGTGTGCCAAAGCTATTTAAAGGCGATGTCCTGCCAGTTACAGTGAGCGGAAAACGTGCGGAAATTAATCTGGAATCCCTGGTAGGAATCGCTACTCATACGAAAGACTAAACCTTGTTTAATAAATTTCTGCATTTCATAGGTTGTTCAGTGCACTGAAGATGATGTCTTGAGGCAAATGTTGAATACAACTGTCCAGAAGTTGCATCAGACTCTCGTCTCCGCCCTCTAATCCCTTCCATTCCAGTTTTATTAGAAATCTCTTCGAAAGCTGTTTGCTGTTTATTGGGTTACCGAAATAAAGTAAAAAAGTATCGTTTGATGAGAAATTTTAACGTTGGGTGCTCTTGGCAATCTGCTCCTTAAGAACCAGTATGCTGGCGCGTTGCTCCGGTGGCAGCTGTCCGATTTGTTCATCCGACAACTGCAGCACTTGCATAATAAGAGCCGCCTTCTCCTGGTCGGAGGCATCCGAGGGTAGCACTCCGTGGGCACCGAGACGGCTCTGCAATTGCTGAGCTGCTGTCTGTTGTTGCTGAGTTGGCGGCTGAATTTGCTGAGGTGGGAGTGGGGGCGGCTGCTGTGGCTGCGGAGGACCAGCAACAGATCCACGAAGACGTGGATCCATGGGACGTTGTCTGGGATCGCTTGGGTAGGGGGCCGGACCTGGTGGAGGCCCTTGTTGCTGCGGTGGCATCTGGCCACGAGTGCGTGGATCCATTAGAGGTGGAGGCACAGGATTTGGCATCACCTGCCGCATATCCTGATCCATGTTACGGCCCATCATACGCAAATCTATATCAGAGTGCATGGGATTGAAGTTGGGACCAGAACTAGGTCCAGAAACAGGACCTGGCTGGCTTGGGGGCTGCTGCTGCTGCGGCGGGGGTTGCGATTGCTGCTGATATATGGGATTCGCGTGGGGATTGCCGCCCAGAACTGGCGGCATTTGATTTGCCTTGAAGAGCATTCCCAAAGCCTGCTGTGGATCGACAATACGCATCACCACCATGGCTTGGAGCAGGGCGTAAGCCAATTGAGGATTCAGCATAAGCATTTGACGAGCCTCCGACGGATTGCTGACAATGCACAGCTTCATCTGCTTCATTAACTCGTACATTTGCTCCGGCGGGAGCGAGGCTACCGTCTTGGTTATCAATTCGGGAGCATCCTCGGGCTCACAAGGCTCGCCATAGGGATTCTCAACCTGTGGGCCTTGCAGCAGCTGTTGCATTTCCATGCGTGACTTTTCCGTACAAGCATTGTCCACACGTAAAGTGCGGCCACCGATCTCGTAGCCATTTAGATTTCTCATGGCACTAAGTGCCGTCTCCTGATCCTTGTATTCGCAGAAGCCGAATCCCTTTGGCTTGCCACTCTCACGGTCAAATACAAGTCTAATGGAAAGAATATTTGCATTATGTTTCCCCTTTTCAAATCTTTATATATTGCTTACTTGAGAGAAAGAACCGGTCCAACCTCACTGAAAATCTCTTTCAGCTTTTCCTCCGTGGCCTCGTATGGTATATTTCCAACAAACACAGACCTCATGGACTTGTCCATGATGCTCTGATCCTGTACTTTATCAGTCATCATGTTGGCAATATTTGATTTTTGAGACTTTTTGATAAAAACACTTTGAAACTAATATAAAAGAGGCTGCTTGTTTTTCCGCTTTTTTGCTTATAAGAGGCAACCCTGGCTATCACCAGAGTTGCAATATTCCGTAAAGTGTACTAAATACTGATGCTGGGTACTAAATATTAATAGGGGGCATAATATGGGGTTGACTCTCCCGCTATAAAATCAGCTGTTTTTGTTTACATCGCATTGTATTATTTAATACCTTGTAATTATGTTTTATAGTAAAAGTTTAGCTAATAGTTTATTTAAATATAAGAGAAAAGTGTTGGCCCATGTCTGGCCAAGTGTCAAACGTTTTGAATCAACCTGCCTGCCGCCCAAAATACTATTTTTTGGCACGGATCATTTTTCATTACCCAGTCTAAAAGCTCTTCACGAGAATGGAAGGTTGGTTGTAATAAAAAAAATAGACATAATAACATTAACAAATGTATAATTTAGCCACCAGCTAGGTGTGGTGACATCTTTTAAAAGTCCAGCCAATTGTGTGCGAGTGTTTGCGGAGCGAGCTAATCTTCCTCTGCAGAGATGGCCCATTGAGGCATCGCAATGTGCGGATTATGATTTGGGTGTAGTGGTTTCCTTTGGCCATTTAATTCCAGTCCATCTAATTCAAGCCTTTCCCAAGGGCATGATTAATGTCCATGCCAGTCTTTTGCCCCGTTGGAGGGGAGCAGCACCAATTATATATGCCATCATGAATAAAGATGCACATACAGGTGTTTCGATAATGAAAATAGAGCCACATCATTTTGATATTGGCGCAGTAAGTACTGAAGAAAAGTCTGTTATGTCATCCTTTTCCAATCTAACAAAAAATACTCTAGATTTTAGGACAATGTGAGATCGCCATTAAAAGTGACATTCTGATGCCCGAATTGCATGAAAAACTGGCGCATTTAGGAGCTGATTTGTTGGTGGATACTGTTAATAATTTACCACAGCGAATGGCAAATGCTCGCCTTCAGGACAATAAGAATGCTAGTTATGGTAAAAAAATAATCCAAAATCATGAAAATATCGAATTATACACACTACCCTTCTTCTTTGTAGCTCCCAAGATAACCAACAAAATCGCAGAGATTTCTTGGGCAGAACTTAATGCCGAGGATATTTATACCCGATATAGGGCTCTATTTGGGTTTAAAAACCTAACTACTACCTTTCATGGGAAGCAAATTCAATTGCTTGAGCTTCGTCTGCCGACTAAGCAAGATCAAAGGCTACAATTGAAACCAGGATGCCTAAGCTATCAACGTCCCCTTAAATCCCTGCTTATAGGCTGTGCCAATAACTCTCAAGTGGAGGTACTGCAGCTACGTGTCGAGGGCAGAAAATCCATGTCTGCACAGGATTTTAACAATGGTTTTTTGAGACAAACAAAGAGTTTACAGTTTATGGAAAATAAACAAATTGCCTGTTAAATATGTATTAACAAAATTTTCACTTAAATATTTAACCCAGATCGGATGGTTTAACCTCTTTGGTTTCTGACGTCTGTTGGGTGGATTTCTGCAGCAGATTCTTTGTGAACCACATGGGGCGAGGCTTTGGCATCTCAACAATCCGTTTATTTTGCAATGCATCGGCTTGCTGTTCGGCCTTCTCACCTTCGTATAGAACAATAACCTCCTTCTCTATGGGATCCAGTCCAAGCTGCTCTTGAATTTTTTCCTGCATCAGTTGAGTTTCTTGACGAACCTTATCATAACAGTGAGCTAAAGGACAAAACATTAAACCTTTAATCAAACTTCGCATCTCTTTTACTTACGACATAGAACTCCCAATTCATGATCATGTCCGCATTGTACGCAAGACCTTATGTTCCTCTTTTCTTTAAGTAGCTTCCAAGTATATTCTGGGTAACCAAATTTCCGATTTAAGCGCTTTTCCACAGAGCGCCGATGCTTGGGCACGGCCCAAAGCATACCATTCCCCAGCAATTCTTTTAGACTGAAGCCTTGGGATAGAGGATTGCCATTTTTCTGCGTTTGAGGATGCGACTGGTGGTCCAAGCCGGCGAGGGCCAAAGCTAGTGAGGGAAACGCAGAAAACTGTTTTATTTTGCCCTGTTTTTGCTTATCCAGAATATATTCACCTGGTGGCGGTCCGCCATGGGGTAGCAGTAGTCGCTCGATTGTTTTGACAAAGTTTGTAATTGATAAAAACAAGTTTTTCGACATTTTAAATATGATTTTTCTAGTTTACGTAAACAACGTGACCCCTAGTATTCCACCAGCTGTTTAGAGATGGGCGATTACATATGCTGTAGTTTATCGAAAATACATATGCGGTACTCTTGCTCATGTTTCTGGGGATTTATTTAGTACAACCTTAATATTTGCTTAAATCAGTTAATCAGCAACTGATATTTTATTTGCCGCTTTCTGCACTTTGAACCAACAAAATGTAATATGTTTCGTTTTTGCAACTGCTTGTGTTTTTTTGTTGCAACTTGCATAGTTTAAAAGGTGCGGGAGTACCCCAACTGTTGTGACCATCTCTAGCTCGGCGGCATGCCAAAGACAGCTGTTGATACTATTACGTGAAAATAGAAAATTAGTGGAAAGTAGGAAAATTGCAAAATATTAAATTTCAACCAGTGCCGCACCAAAAACAACAACGAAAAGGACATCGGCCGCCTCTCAAGGTGTTGGTAATTGAGACGCTGGCGTCGAAGTATGTGTAGTATAGTCGGCCGTGAATAGTTACCTTAAAAAGGGTTCTGAATTGTGGCCATCCAGATCTCCCCTTATCAGCAAACGCGTGCATACCTCTTCCTACAAGATCCAAGGCCGGCCAAAGGTGTTCCTCAAGGTGATTGATGCTTGTCAAACTGTAAACCGAAATGTTGGTGCACCCATTAACGGTTTACGATCAAACAGCTGTGTGTTGTGTCCATGTTAGGTAACATTGTGATAACATAATGTTAATTTTGTTAACATATTACCTTTTCGACTGTTAATTTGAAATGCGCAAGCGCGGCCAGATTTCGGTTTTTTGATTTTGTAAAAAAAACATTTAGCTGGAGCTGCTGGAGTCGGACGCAAGCAAAGCGCGCTTCCTAAATCGGAATTCAAAATATATTGGAAAAGAAAAGTCAAAGCAATCTTAACTCAACAGCAACATAATTCGACGGGCGTGTGTGTGTTTTTGGTGCCAAAAATCCTGCGATAAAAACCAAAGGAATATAAAAGATTACAAAAAATATTAATTACAAAAAATAAAAAAAAATACAATAATGATCCACACTTGATTACAATAATAAATGAAAAACATAATTTCTGTGCAATTAAAGTACTTCTAAAACAAAAATATCCACAACAATTCCAACAAAAAAGGAACAAGAATAAATAGTACAAAAGCAAATAAATTGTACAACATTTTTTGTTAACAATATGGCCTGCCTGACTACTTCCGGTCGCCTGGCGTGCGGTTCACGTCGCCAACAGACGCACAAGTTCCTTTGCCAACTATTCGCCGTTAGATGTCAGTCATTATCAACGTCAACGTCAGTGTCATCGCCATCGCCTTCATCATTAGCATCCTCAGCGTATCCTCTTCAGCGGCAGCAGCAGCAGCAGCAACAATTGAGGCGTGGCTTTCATGGATTAAGTTTCAGCATTGGCCAGGATTATCTCGATTTGCTGGTAAGTTCATTGAAAGACACTGAAAGTGCATTGGCAGTGCGTGACTTTGGTTTTTGGTTTTTTCTTTTAACTTTATTTTTCTCTTGCCTGTCTTGTCCGCTTTTCATTTCGCCAAGCCAAAAGGAAAATGAAAGTGAAATTGGTCTTCGTTGGCCATTGCTGGTTTTGTGCAAGTGCCGTGAAAAAGCAGCAGCCAAAGCAAAAGCAAAAGCAGCAGCTCCCACTTGTTGTTATTGGCGGAAGCCGCTAGCTGCAACTTTTTTGTTTTCCTTTTTGTTTTTTGTTGCCTTGCATATTGGCAAGGTGAAACATTTCTTTCTCTTTCTATCTCCCACACTCTATGCCTATGAATATATGTATCTATTCATACTATGTTTGTCTGCAGTTTGTCATCTTTTTTATATTGTTGACAAGTCTGTAATTTTTGTTTCTTTTTTTTTTTTCTATTTTTTGCCTCCTCCTTTTTTTATGTTATGCAATTTGGTTTTCCTTCTTGTTGTTATATTTTGTTTTTCTATCTGTTTTTATTTCTGTTACTTATTGCTCATATTTATTAATGTTTATCGGTTCACATTAGTTTACAATGCTTCTAAAACTATGAACTCGTTAAACATCAGTTAATTGAATTGCTTACAAATAGGAAATACTTATGTCTAGTGCCAACATACATATGTGTGCCAGTATTGTTTATCACTTTGCTCTACTGATTAAAAATTATCTAATTTCCATGAGCTAATCATTTCGAGTGGATTAGCTTTTATACGTGTTTCCCCCACTGCTTTTAACCACAAAAATATCAAACAATTGTCAATTTTAGTCATTGCTGTTTATCTCATATATTAGCCAACAATAATTGATCTACCTTTAGACTGATTAACGATTGATTCAATAAAGAAGTTACTAATCAATTATTTGACTTTCAGAGAAAAGTTTTAAGGGTTTAAGAAACTCGTCCTTCCAAATGAAAGCTAAAACAATTAGCCAAAACATAATTTTGTATTTTGTAAAATTGAGCCGTTCTTATTTATAATTGTTAAAGCTATAAGCTTAAGATTTATGAATATTAAAAAAAGGGTTGGATTCTCATAAATCAATCCTTGTTTTACAACTTTTCATAGCTAATTTTTTTTGACTTGGTCAATGTCAATATATTGGTAATAAAGTATTGGTCAATGTCAATATATTGTTAGTAAAAAGCACACTAAAATAATTGTAATTTAGCTTTATAGTTTATTAGAATAGAAAGTAGTGCATTATATATGTATATTTAATTTAATTTGGTTAAAAAACCTTTATTTTAAACCATCTTAAACTGCAAGGTGCAAATTAATTTTATTGCCTTGACTAATGTGCACTTTTCTATGTATAGGCAAGAGCAATTAGTGCAACATTTTTCTTTTATATCGCTTTATAGCATGCCATTTTAGCACGGCTTACTAAATACATAAAATTAGTTAGCAGCAATGGCCCTCACAAAAACAAAATGCTCGATGTAAATTGATTTTAATTGCTTTAACATTGCAAATTCTGGACAAGAGATTCCAACGAAATGCATTAATTCAAATATGGCATAGACTGAAGCCCTGATTCAAGGTTTTTTTTTTTTTTGGAATTCATAAATATTTAAACTAACAACTAACGAAAACAAAAGGTTAACTGTCTATAAACAATTAAAGCTCATTGTAACAATGTAAGACCACTGACCCACCATTTGAACCAAGTCAGAGATCAATGGCAATGCACAGCAATGGGTTAACACAGTTAAAATAATGTCAATACCAAGCAATCATAAAAAAAATTTAACAAAAACGTTATAAATTTGATAGTGAATTTGAATTTTTTTTTATTATACCAATATTTTGTATGCAATTGTCGTTGTTGGTATTATTTATGCATTTTGGCTGTTTTCAACTACCAAATTCATGCCAAAGCCGAATTGATTTTATGTCCACCACACACAATGCACACACACACACACACACGCACACACAACAATGCGAGGGAAATTTTAATACTTTTTAATAATATATGTATGTACATATTTTGATAACTTAACAGACCTTTTGTTAATGTAAAAAATATCTATTTTGTAGCTCCTCTCCAAGTTAATTAGAACATCGTTATTTTTTTTGCATTGAAGCTTTAAAAAAACAACCTCTTCAGGGTTTGTCAAAAATTCTCTTAAGAACAATGTATATTCGTATTAATATTGCTGTTCTAGTTACATAGATATCCTTTTCCAGTTTTAAATAAAAAATTCCTTTTAAGTTTTGTGAACAACCTTGGCAGGTTCTTATTGCTTTCTCTTTTGGCATTAAAAAATGATTATCCTTGATGTATAATAAGTTTTTAAATAGCATTGGAAATACCATACTTAAACAGTCAAAAAAATTCTTATTAAAATTGTCTCAAAAAATAAAAATAAAATGAGGATAACTTACTTTTTGGGAAGCCATTAACTTTACTTTCTTAATTGATTTTGGCTTTGTTGGTATTACTTAAACTCATCTAAAACTTTTGTAATATCCCTCGTACACATCTGGTAACTGATACATTCATCTATCATAGGTAAACAATACACAAAACGCAAATAGAAAGCGCACGTCGCAGCGGCAGCAAAGTCGCCAAAAAAACAGATATATAGATATGTTTGTATCTATGTCTGTATGTGTGTATATATAAACGCCAACTAATAATAGTCTGCAATAGCAACAGTAAAAAAAAAAAACAACAACAACTCCCAGTTATACCAGAAATTCACTTTTTAACGGTTTCTTTGACTTTCTTCTTCATTTCATTTGTCTCTTCTCTCATTCATATGTTGGCATTGTTTTGATCAACAACAACAACAACAACAACAACAACAGCAGCAACAGCAACAGCAATAAAAAAATTCACAAATTGTCACTTTGATTTTAAATACCCTAACTCTATAAGCTTGAAATAAGCAAAAAAAAAAAGGGGAAGTCAAAAAAATGTTTGGTCTTTTTTAGAGACTTTAAAAAAGTATTGAAACCTTCTTCTTTAAGTTTCAAGCTTAGAATTTATAGAGTGTTATGTAGTCGTTGTTTTCTTATCTATAGAAAATGTATTGTCTTTTATCTATGCTCTTCACGAAATTGCCAATGCATGTATTTCTTATCTTTGAATTGATTTAATTGCGGAATTTAGTTATTTTTCATCTTAACCCACTCAACCAACCACTTTTTTTTCTTTTGGGAGGGGCTCCTCCCTCGAGCCGTGGTCAATGCCGTCTGTGCCAATGTGTGTGTGTGTGTATGCTTTTTTTGGCTAATGCTTCCTCTTGCTCTTCTTTTCACTTTCATTGCAAACGCGTGAAATTTGTTAAAAAGTTTAACGACTGCGTGTGAATTTTGATAAGTTCGCTGATAGAGAAAGAGAGAGAGAAAGAGGCAAAAATGAATTATAATCAATATCTTTACAGTAAGTGATTACAAACGGATTCTTAACAGCCATTTGGATAATAAATCAGTTGGAAAAATAAACTTCCTTTATTAATAAATACAGAAACATGTGAATATTTCTTTTTGTTTTAAATTAATTTAAAAAATGACTCAATTCTAAGATTTCTTTGAATTTCATCTCAAAATTTAAAATCTTTCACAACTTTGTCGTTTTTATTTGGCGGCTGGACAAAAACTTTGTGAGAAAGTCATTAATTTGCGCATAAATATGTTAAAAATAAGATAATTTTTGTATATGTATATGTAAATATCTGTCGTATGCACGAGATGGTCATATCGTAAATCTTTGTCTTTGTGGCCGAATCTTTATTTCTGCATTTTGTTATTGTTGGCCACAGACACTTTCACTCGCCAATGGCCAATGGGAGGAGAGTGTAAAATGGCAAAGCAAATTGGGTTAAAATGAAAATATTCAAAAAAACAAAACTGAAATTCTTTAAAAGGAATTAACCATGAAAATGCATTTAATAATTTGTTAAATTATCCAATTAACATGGGAAATAAAAATTAGATGAGGGGGAAACTGTTTGAGACCCACCAGAGGCTCGTTTTTTTGTTTATCGTATTTTTTTTTTTTTCTGGGCATGTCTAAGCGGCTTTAGACTTTCATACAACCTGCCTTACACCTGCATTTCATTTGTTTTTTTTTTTTGTTGCTGAGGTCTTTTGGTCTTTGGCTTTGCCTTTGGCTTTGGTATTTTGTTTTTTTTCGCCTCGTACTTGCTGACCCAATTCCAAAAGACGCATGCGTTTCGGTGTTGTCCTAAACTGGTTTGTGGTTTCTTCTGTTTCAGAGAGGTTGATTGGCGGCATCGGCATCGGCATCGGCATTGGCGGCCAGCAACTGTTAACTGTTAATGATTTCAGCGTTGTGTTTTCTTTCATTTCATTTCATTTTTTTGTTTAACAACAAAACCGAAATTTCGAATTTCGATTTGAAAGCAACCAAAAAGAAGCACCGCCGCACCATCGTGTAACGGCTTGAAGCAAGTTTGAAGCTTTGGTCAAGTTGCATAACCTGGGCCCAAAAGGCGACGCGTTTACCCAAACTGTCAGCCCACATTTCATCAATGTCGTTCAGTTTTTCATATATGTATACCTATCTAGCATTTTATTATTATTTTTTCCTTTTTTTTTTTACATACATACTTTGGATGCTTTATCAATCAATTAACATAAATTTGATTATACCAGACTGATTGCCTCATTTGTGTATGAGATGAAATGGAGGCCAGGCCAGGCCGTTAGCCATGTTGCGTCTTCGTTTTTATTTTTCCCTTTTCTTTGCATTTAGTTCATCACATTTGTTTGTTCAACATTCTGAAATTCGAGAAATATAGTTTTTGTTTGTCTACATTTGCATTGGCTCTAGTGTAATTTGGTTTCACTTAATTTACATTTGAAATTGGTTAATTGTTTGACTTTTTGTTTTGTTATTTCCACATTCCTACTTACCTACTCCTTTCCACTGTTTTCTTGTAAAATTTTGGCTTTCCTTAACATTTGCATTCATCTTTATGTAATGCAGGATAAACTTGAATGTACAAGTTTTTCCCTCGATTAACTGGTTTCCAATTTGCCCAAAAATTTTTCGACTTTTCGTTTATATTTGTTTTTTTTTTTTGGTTTTTGGTGGTTTTCATTTGACAGATGTTGTCATAATTACCAAACCCCTAAAATGTCATTTTATGAGTTATAGCCACTTGTTATTATTGATTTTCTGTCTTGGCAAAGTTGATCACAAATTCATATTTATAGGAGTAGCCGTCTACGTGTTAGATATCATGCACTAATTTCAATTGTAAATCATATTACGCAAGGTCCAAAGTACATAAAAAAAAAAAATAGAAGCATTTAGTGTCGATCAGGCAGTAAGGCAATAAGGTGTGAACCAGTTCAAGACTGAAATAAATGGCCAGCACCACTCAAAGTATTCATTGTAAATATATTATGAAATCCAGAAACATTTTAAATTACAATATGAACTCAAAGTTCTTTCTTGAACGACTCTTTCTCATGGATATAATTTAGAACTTCTATAACAGATCGCCTACTAAGTTATATATATCTTGCCATAAATTTCCTAACATTTAATTGGCTTTCACTTATTGGTATATAAGTGGGCAATCAGATAATAAGTGGGGGTCTTCATGTATTATAAATCGTCACAGTGTTTGATGGGCTTAATCTTAACGTAATAAAGCCGTGACAAATTGATATATTGAGTCATCAAATTGCATTGTCCATAACCTGCTGACATGGGTTAAGAAACATTCTCAATGGCGACTATTATGGCACAATGTTAATGCCATTTGGCAACATGTCTGTATGTAAATTGCCTAGTTAGAGGCAAACACTCACTCAGACACTCAAATTGAACATTCACACTCACTTGAAATGCGTGTGAGAGACGTTGTTGAAATGTTAACACGCATGTTAACTAGCCGCAGCAGCAGCAGCAGCAGCAGCAGTCAAAATCGAACAGAGAAATTACTGACATACCAAACAAACATTCAACCAAACAATAGCCTGGCCATGGCTAGCGATCGTTTCCTTCTCTCACTCTCACTCTCTCTCTCTCCTTCTCTGTGTATGCCCACTATCTCTGGCAGTCTTCTACCCTAGCGGGCGTTTTGGTTATGTCAGCTTTAGGCCGGGCCACAACGACAAAAAGGGAAAGTAAGAGAGACCAATGCCTCGTCTTCATCGGCGTCGTCATCGTCATCATTGGCGGCGGCCCTCAGCAAAAGAGGCATTTGCTCACTTTCTTGAATTTAATGTTATTTCTTTTAGCCATGGCTGTTGTGTTTGCTATTGCTATTGCTGTCTTCGCTTTTGACCAATACCTTATTTTGTTGCTGTTGTTGTTAGCTTCCGCTATGGTTTGTTGTTAGGTGGCCTCTGTCATAGCTGATCAAGTCAGTGGCATTTCTTTTTTGGCAGCAATTAAATTCAATGAAATTACATTCAAAAACCTACAACTAAATCATAAGACCCTAGAAACCCTAGAAAGAAATGATTATTCCTTTTGATCACTTGGTAATATTCTCCTTGCACTCAATTTGCATAAATAGTAATTATTATGGGTGAATAATGTCCAAAAACCAAATGTTTTGAATGCTTTCGAATGCTAACATCAATTTTTATGTTTATGGTAAGTCTGTGTACGTTCGACCTCCATTAAAATAGCTACATGCAAAAAGCGAACAATATTTTTTCGGCATACAAATTGACCAAAAAAAACAAAGACAAACCTACACAAAATTCACAAATTTCAATGCAAACAAGAGCAAAAATATAATAACAATAAGTAAGCCATAAAGCCATCAATAACAAAATGCAACAATTTTGTAATCAAAATGACATCAATCAGGCAGGCAGCAAATAAACTCAAACAAACTGACAACAAAAAAAAAAACCAAAAATACCAAAGAGACAATTGTATGACGGAAGCTGATTTGAACGTGTCGAAGTTTTTACACCCTTTTGATTTATAAATGAAAGTGAGGGGAAAGCAAATGATGTTTGATTTCTTTTTTGCTTATTAGTAATAGGTGCTTGCACTTTACATTTTAAGTTATTTTCAGTGATTACATTGCAGCTAAATTTTAGAGGCTATAGCATCTTAAATTCGATTAAACATTATTCTACTATAGCATCCCCTAATAAAAATTACACAACTCTTTATTAAGAGTATGTACAAATGGTTTAAAAATGTTGAACAATCTTTTAAATTGTTTACATCTTCAGTTTGCAATTCAAACTCTACAATCGACAAGTGTTGAGGATTATACATGCATATATATATATATATATATATATATGTAGACATATGTCGTGGGAGCGCCCCGAGGCGTTTAAGATAATCAAATTTGATTTCGCACTTGCCTTCTCGTCTTTGGGGGTAACACTATAATTTTCTCTATTTGTTTTGCATTGGTTTCTTTTATAATTGTTTGTTACTGTCATAATTAAATAAATGACTTGAAAACGCATATTTAAATGAAAATTGTCGGAGGTTATTTTATTTTATTTTATTTTTCTTGTTTCAATCAATGGGGGAAAGTTGGACCGCCGCCAATTGTGTTGTTGTTGTTGGTTGGTTGGTTATTCACTTTGTGGCTAACTTTGTGTGAATGTTTCAGAGACGATGAGGAGATTAAAGTGTCTCGCTTTAGCCATAGCATTGAAATGAATAGACCACCAAGATGGGCTTAGGCTCACAGCCTGTGGCACTTAAAGGCCATGACAACTGTTGGCAAAGTTAATAAATGATTTTTCATTTTTGTCCCCCGACTGATAATTTGTATAATTTCTTTAGAGCTAGGGTTTGGAGATGTCTTTTTGCTGAAATAATGCTCTCTGCCATGATAAAGATGAAGATCTTAAAAACTTTGTATTTTCAATGATAATTTACATTAAATTTTTGCAAGCCTTATAAGTAATTTTTTTTTTTAAAAATTTTAATAATATTTTAAGTTCAGTGGTTAAAAAAAGGCATTGATCATAGGAAGGGCTTACATTCTTTAGTTAGTTATTATTATATACCTACAATGAATATTTTTAAGAAACTGACTAAGCGTTCTCTAATTAATTAAAAGGTACTGTGATTTAAAGCAGCAATAAATAATTAAAGATCATTTCTCTCTATCTCTTATCTCTTTCCCTTTTTTGATGATTTTCCCCATTACATAATATAAGCCACAAAAACGCATTGGTAAAACTAAGTCCTCGGTTAACGATCATCAGCCAAGTGCAACGAATAACTAAAAATGTTTACTTCCTATTTTGGATTCGTTGCTGCACGCACTTGAAAAGCAACAACAACAAGAACTACATAAAATTGCCAAGTTGCTACTAGCTGGCTTAATGATCAATTATTCACTGATATTATTAGTCAATAAAAACAACACACACACACACATTTGTGTTAATATATATTTATGTGTATCGCCATGCCACCACACAGAATTGAGTTCAAAACATAATTATTATTATTTATGCATTTATGGGGCCACACATCTAAATACAGTACGGACAGACGTCGAAGAGTTTATTACCCATCCACTTATTCAGAGACACTTAAAAGACTTTGTTGAACTTAAAACCAAAACGTTGGCAGCGGCGGCACCTGCCGTGGCAGCAGAAGCCAAACTTTAAAACCGTTTAAATGTTTTTAAAAATCATTCAACGTAGTTGGCCAAAAACCAACAATGAAAAAATAGCCACAATTAAATGCATTTCTGCACGTTTCGATGTTGGTTTTTGTATTTTTTTTTTGTCTTGGGTTTTTGATTTTTGCAAAACAAAAAACAAAAGTGAAGAAAAAAACCAACAAACCTTTAATATAAAAAGAAAAAAAAAATGCTTAAACATTTGCTCACTTTCTTACACTAATTTCAATTTACCGCACATATTGAAAATGAAAGTTTCAACGAGTTGAATTTAATTTGGTCTTACTTCGATTTTGTAATAAGCTTTCTACTTAACACAAAGACAAACAGCAACAACAACAACAACAAAATACGACGATGAAAAATAATAATAATAAAATGTTTATGACATATATTTAATATGAAACTGGGTCATTACAAGCTTGCCCCTTTTTGAATGGTCAAGCAAATTGATTTGAATGAAAAGAAATCATTGACGAACCAGTTTCATCATCATCATCATTCAGGGTTCATCACACACACGTGTGCATCAAAGATGATGACGACGATGATGATGATGATGGTGACGATGCTGTAAAAGAAGAAGATGAACAGTTGCCAAGGGCGTTAATAGTTATGGTCTCTTGATTATGGTCATTGACTGAATGATCAGAGCAGGATCTCTTAACATCTATCTGCATGACAAGTAGGTCAACATGATGCTGCTGATGCTTTCATGATGATGTGTAATCAGCCACGCCCAAGTTAATGCAGTGACAGCCAATGACTTTAATCTCTGTGTGTGTGTGGCAAGTTCTGGGAAATTTAAAAGAGCCTAAAACTAGTGAAACTTTTGGGTTAATTGGGCTAGGTTTATATTAGAAATCAATAATTCGTACCCCTATCGATACGCCCCTGTCATGGCTTACAATGTTGACAGTTCCAGTTGGCAACATAAAATTTACATGTTATCGCTTTTATTGACAGACAAACTGACTGACTGTCTGGCTGGCTGGCTGGTTGACTGGTTGGCTGGCAGACTGTTTAGTTGCTTAGTTGGCTGACAGAAAAACAAGAAGCAAAACACTTATATACATACCAAATACCAAACACCAAAAATCCGTTGCATAATTGCATACAAAATCAACAAAAGTAGCAGAAAAACTACATAAATAAACCAAGTCAAATGTCGAGCAACATTTTACGTTTTTTTTTTTTTGTTTTTTTGGGTGTTGCCTCAACATGTTGACAAGCGATTTAACTGCGCGTGTCATGCTCGTACAATATTTTTTATGTATTTAGTAGTATTATTTATCAACAACAAAAGGATTTGTGGCTACACTACATACACACACACACACACACACAGACACAAGGTCAAGAGTCGCGAGGGCGCTAAATAATCAACTTCAATTAGTTGGCCATTTGCTTTTGCCTGCTGCAATTTTCCAGTTATTAATTTTGCGGCTGCCGTGTCAAAAAGAGGAGAAAAAAAAAACCAAAATAGATCTGCTGCGGGCCAAAGAAACTTGTTAGTTGTGCCAGCCAGTCAGTCGGCAATTGAAAGTTGTTAAGTGACTCCAAGAGTGCAAAAAAAAAAAAACAACAACCTAAAACGATGTAATTTAACATTTTTAAAAGCACGTTTGCCCCTCGATTACTCACACTTTGTCCATAATTACTGCACTTTATATACCAATTGTTGACGCAAATTTAATTCTAATATATATTCTATTTTGGTTGCAGCAAAATCCACACAGTTGCAGTCATCATCTGAAGTACTCACAATGCTCCAAGACTAACCTACGTCAACATAGTTCTGTCCATACCCAACAACCTGCTGGACCTGTGCGAGAAATACAAATCGATCCATATATAATACTCGATGATGAACTTAAATATTTCTATGATGATGTTAGAGATGTAAGTTAAAAATTTGGTACTTCAATTAGTCTTTAAAATTCAATTAAGTCGTGCAAAGATTGAATTTGTCATGTATGACAAATTATCCCACATTTTCCATTAAAAAAAAAAATATCTTTTATTAGTCATGAATATTGTATAAAAAGCCTAAGCACTTAAATGTGTTCTAATGAATAAATATGTTTATTAAACTTAGGGTCTCCATATATATTTGTGTATATTCTGGTTAGATGTTGGCTACGTCATTTGGCCATATTTGGGGAACTTTTGGTGGCAAATGTGGGGTTTTTTTCCGGTGTTTGTGTTTCATTTGGTAACATTTGTTTTGTTTCTTCTTGATTTCTCCAGCTGTTGCAGTCGGGAACATCACAGCCAGAATTGGATACCATTGCTAGCTATTATTTTGATGGGCAGGGCAAGGCGCTGCGTCCGATGGTCACCATGTTGATGGCCAAGGCAATAAACTACCATCTAAACAACGAGTCACAGTAAGTAGAAGAAGATCTTTTCATGTTGGCACACTTTATGTAGACGAGTGTAAATAATTAGCAAGTGTTTGCGAAATTTGCCTCAAATGTGTGTGTGTGTTTGTGTATGTGTGAGCCAAATTAAAGACTACACACACACACACAGAGAGCATAGAAATGAAAAATTTACAAAATTTATTTGCATTTGTTTTTTTTTTTTTTTTTTTTTTTTTCTTGCCTATCGCCTTGACAGCCAATTAGTACACAAACAACGACAAATAGCTCTCTTCTCCGAGATGGTACACTCGGCCAGTTTAGTGCACGACGATGTCATCGATCAATCGGATTTCCGACGCGGCAAACCCAGTGTGAATGCGCTATGGAATCATAAAAAGGTAAGTGCCATTCATTCAAATTGTTTGCCCAAATCAAACAAAAAACAAAAAGTATTACGACTGTGAAGATCATCCAGCTATCATCCTACTCCTAACCAAAGTCAATTCAGACTGAACTCTTTGACTTTGACATCAATTTGTTGCGCATTTTGATTTGATTGGCATTTTGTTGACTTTGTCAACACGCGTCTGCATCATCAGCAGCATCATCTTCATTATTATTGCCTCTTGCATCATTTCATTTCATTATGATTTGACTGATTAAACCCATATCTACATATATCTATACAAAATGTTTTTACCGTTCGTCATTAAAATTGCATTTTTAACCCTCTCGGGGCATGCCTTGAGTGAGTGAATGCATAAACTAAATTAACAATTTTTGTTCATTTAACTCCTTTTGTATGATTTTATCGGTGGCTTAGTCATGTTGGCAACATAATTTTGTTGCAACCTTTTAACTGTATTTTTGTTGTTGTTGTTGTTGTTTATTTCGTATTTCTTTCATCATCTTGATCGTCTTTAACTCTGTGTTTTTTTCTCTCTTTTTCTCTGTGTCTTTTTCAGGTCACAATGGCTGGTGATTATATATTATCGATTGCCTCGATTATGATAGCTCGCCTGAGAAGCGATGATGTGACAATTGTTTTGAGTAAGGTAAGAATACCACACAAGACGATGGAATAATTAGGCTCAAAAACTAAACTAACACATGTTTTAAAGAAAATTATATACAAATACTTCGTTTTAGCAAATCTATGATAGGATTTTTTTCAGCTACTGTTAGTATCGATTGATTTCGAGGAATTTTTTTATATTTACTATTGTGCCTTAAACAAATATTTATAGTATATATATATGTATCTATCTATGTATATGTACTGCCCACTAGTTGATATTCAATATTTATCGGTTAGTTGCTATGGATTCTTCAAGTACTTGGCACATTTTATGCTACTACTCGTAAATTGCCAACGTAAATATAACTAATGTTTAACTATTTGTTTAACTCATACAAAAAAGTCCCCATCACAGAAAGAACCCGGATTCGCTATATACATAAGTATGCTTATACTATATTCATATTGTACATATATTTACTCATATATATTTGAGCTGGATGTACGTAATCGAATTGAGTGGTAAATTTCACACGAGTAGAGAGAAAGAAAACTTTTTTTTTTTTGTAAATTAAGGAAAGTTGCTGCTTCTTTGATGAACAAACCAGTCTGCTTAATTGGCCGCAAATCAAAAGGTTGACTCCGTTCAGTTGGCCGAAGGCTTGCCATATTTATGGATGTATACTCCACTTCCTGCGTCCCTGGGCAACAACCAAGGCTAAGGCGAAGGGCAGGCATTCACTTTTTGGCTCTTGCTTGCTTATTGCACTTCTTTCCTGTTTCGCATGTTGATTATACCCTTTCATATTATGTGAAATTCCTTAAATTATTGTCAGGTGGGGCAACTATCTATCCATAAATATATTTCTCATTAGTCAGTTACCAATTTCGCTTTCATCTGCGAGAGTGAAATTAGAGCAAATGTTTGAATATCTACATAATCTAGATGGTGGACCCAGTTAATGGCCAAAGTAAATAATAAACTTGTTTACGTTTCGAGGGCCCCTGCAAAAACGTTTCTATTTGATATATACGAAAATTCGCAAAACATGCGTAACGAATTTCGATAGAGGAGGGAGTGTGCGTGTGTGTGTGTGTTTGCATGGGAAGTTAAAGATCTCAAAGGTGTGGCTTGGCCATCTGAGAGTTTTGCACCGCCACAAAATGTTTGTCTGTATAATTATTAACATTTTTAGTATATCTGCTGAGATCTAACGCATAATCAGTCTTATTTGCATAGCCCACACATTAATTTTACATATGTATACATCTAATGGCAAGATGATGCTTTCTTTAAAAGCCCGTCATCATTTCCATATATGCCTGAAAAACAAGTTCTTGGACTTAAAACGTGAATGGAAATTGATTGAAGAAGAATATATATGTATGCAAGACTCTTGAACTAAGGCTTCTTTTGATATCAATGTATATCTATCTGAACTCAATTCTAAACATGCCGAATAAAAGAGTTATAATTCTTTATTTCTGCTTCTAGCGATCATATCCACAAAATGTTTTTATTTAATATGCCAGACACGTGCCTGTATAATTTCTGAACGGCTTCTAAAACGTTGACGGCATTCAAAACGTTGACTAGAACATACATACATCTAACTGATGAAGACAATTTATGGCTATTTCTGTATTTTGATTGCGGGTTAAACCGCACCGTTAAGGGCCATAATCCTAAAATGATAGAATAGCAGAAATTGAGCAACATTTTATTGATGGAAAAAACAAAATGTAATTGACAAAGAAGTTAAAAATTTTGTGGTTTCATAAAAAATGCTGTAACATTTTTGATTTCTTTTTTTGACTTTAATAATGCAAATTGTTACTACTGCTAGACGCACTCATTTTTGGTGTTAATTAACATTGAAAGTCAACTTCATATTTGAAACTTATTGGCGTCAATTTGTCCATATCGGCTTACCTTACCTTGGACTCCTTGACAGTCGTCTGTGGCTGAGGAGCGCCCACATACGCATAAAAATCCATCTAGTATTTATTTAACAATTTTACAACCGTCTGTGAGTTTTGAATGAATGAATCCGCCTAATACTCAAGGGCGTGCCAAACAAACAAAAATTGTAGATACTAGAAAAATGTATAGATCAAACTTTCGGCAATTGGTCAAACGATCCCAAAAGAAAAAAAAAAAATAGAAATCTCAATGAAATTTTATTTGCTTGAAATATTTGGCACAATTGTGTTTGCATTTTGCATTTGGAGAGTTAGCCATGCGGAAGTTATGTATGCGCATATATTTATACACACCCAAAGACAAAAATGTCTATCGGTCTTACGGGGTTTGTCACATCAAATTAGTTTAAGCAACTAAAAATAGTTTGTACAGAAATTATGAAATGCATTAGTTTAACCTCGGTCCCAAATTAATCATACTTTTCAAACAGTCACTGGGAAATTCCCAAATGACGTGAGTAAACCAAACTCAGTTTACACATTGGACTCAAGAAAAAAAAAAAAAAAAACAACAGCACCTATTTGTTTATGTGAAACTCAAAGATTTATTGGCAATTTTGACCGGAATAACAAATTGCTACTTTTATGCAGTTTTACAGTGATATAAGCTGAAATAAATTATCATTAAATTGGCTAAAACAGAAGCACTTGCAGCTCTGAGAATAAATGCTGATAATGTGCTTTAAATTTATTGTATTTTTATATTTTATAACCACTTTAAATTATCTGATCTTTTATGCATCATTTTTGAAATATCTTTCTTAAAATAGTTTTAAATGAACTCATTTTATGATTACAAATGACTACTGTCCTTCTACAATCCTTTTAAAGTGACCTTTTTTATCACACGGAGTTAGCCTTACCTTATTTTTTGTTGGATGTAAGCAATTAGTAAGCAAGCAAAGTAGTAAGCAATTAAAGTAATCATTATTTAATCAACAAGGGGACTTAAAATAGATTCATGAAGGATATTTTTGTTTAAACAGTTGTCTAAAAGCTAAAATGTAATTGAAAACCCCAATATTGGGTAACTATTTCATAGGAATAATCGATTCAAAACAAGGCAAAATGCATCTAGGACCACACAATGGCCTCGAAAAGTATTAATTATTTATTACTTATAATATAAAACTTTTCGTAACCTAAATCTACAAGTTGTATAGACAAAAGGTTTGCTTTAAAAATTTTGTATTTACCCATAGAATATTTAAAAACTTTTTTATATGTTTTAAAAAGTGAATTTTTGACATTTGAAAAAAAGTTTCCCCCTTTTTCTCGACCTATGCCAAAATGTTCCCAATTATAACTTTGTGAGGTTGTAACCCGGTAATACTTTGATAGTCTCTAAAAATCAGTGACAACTTTCAAAAATTGTGATATAAATTCTTCGAATATATAAGTTGATTTTATTTTTCATCAATTTTTAACCAGTGTGCACTTTTCTTTGTGTCTGTGAAGAACAATCCGGCTATAAACTAAATAAAACTTGGCATATTTATGACGCATTGTACTTAAATATTTGTTGTTATTGTTGTTGTTGTCGTTGCAGATTTTAACCGATTTGGTTCAAGGCGAATTCATGCAGCTCGGCTCAAGGGAAACAGAAAACGAGCGTTTTGCGCATTATTTGACCAAGACATACAGGAAGACCGCTTCGCTGATTGCCAATGCATTGAAAGCGGTGAGTAACACGCAAATAAGTATACACACACACACACACACACACACACATACAAATACAAAGTATCTACCAATGATTGAATTGTAATTGTTTTCAATTAGTTTGCACGCATATAATTTTGTCATTTAGCATTTAATTAACGATTCTATATGTTCTTTATTTATGCAGACTGCTGTCATTGCCCAGGCCGATGACAATGTGGCCGAATTGGCCTTCCAATATGGTAGAAATATTGGCTTGGCCTTCCAACTGGTTGACGATATGTTGGACTTTGTCTCATCTACAGAGCAAATGGGAAAACCAACTGCAGCAGATTTGAAACTGGGCCTGGCCACAGCTCCAGTGCTCTTTGCATGCGAAAAGGTGAGTTCCCGATGCTTGCCAATTAGACTTCCTTATTGCTGTGCCAACAGGGTTTATTCAATTACCAATAATGTCAGCAACGAGTCGCACAGTGGCGGCCAATAAGAGGACTCAATCAACACCCATGTTTGTCGCCCATTTATACAATCTTAAAGGCCGCTACTGCTGCCAATATGAGCATCAATATTAGTATTGTCTATTCGACTATATCTTCGTTTGCTTTGCATCCTCAAGTGCATTCCCGATCGATGATGATATCATACTAGTGGGTGGGTTTATGCGTCTGTTAAACGGTTTCGTTAACCATTAACGCCAACAAAGTGTTGGCCATTTGTTATGCAGCTCGCGACTAACAGACGCGTGCAGTGCGTCCTAAACAGCGCGTTAAACGCCACTGCATTGGCAAATAGTGAAAAGCTAAACCAACCATATATAGAGATGCAGTGGAGAAGTTTGGCTTTGGCATGCGCCGCCTAGCCGTCCGCCCAAATACCAAATCTTGCATAATAACACATACATTTACGCATTTCTATTGCAGTACCCCGAGCTGAATCCCATGGTTATGCGTCGCTTCAGTGAACCTGGCGATGTGGAACGTGCCTTTGAGTTGGTCCACAAGTCGCACGGACTCGAACAGACGCGCTTTTTGGCCAAAAAGCACTGCAACGAGGCGATACGACTGGCCCAGGAGCTGACAGAGTCCCCTTATCAAAAGGGTCTGCAGGTGGTAGCAGATTTAGTCATCAATCGCATGAAATGAACATCAATGTACATATAGATACATATGCATATATATATAAATGAAAATATATATATATAATAATAATAATAATAATATGTCTAGGTTTAGAAGCAGGCAACATTTTTTTGTGTGTTTATGTTAAGTCAGCAAAACGAGCAAACAATCAAGCATAAAAAAAGAGAAATGAAGAAGACAAAAACGAAAACTAAATAAACTTTTGTAAACACAACTATTATTTAGTTTTTAGGCATTGTTGTTGACACTGTAAATAATTGCATTAAACAAAACTAACAGACAAATACACAAAAACACACACACAATATTCGATTATTTGCTGTACATAAAGAAAAGTAAAACAATACAACAAAAAACTTTGAAATGCAAATCTTTCTAAGCATAAAAAATCAGCCAAATTCAACAGAACTAAAAGGAAACTTGGAAAAAATAAATAAACATACAAATTAAGAAGAAAATAAAACAGTGTTCAGATGTTTTATTTTTTATATATGTATATAAAATATATATTCTCCTTTTGGTTAATGTTGAATAAGTGCAAAGAGAATCAAGAAAACAAATAAAAAATAACCCACAACTGTTTATTAGTCAATGCAACAAAAAACAAATTCAAAACGATATTTATAAATTAAAAAAAGAAAAAGCAAAACAAAATGATAAAACATAAAATATATAATACTTAAATACACTTGTTTGAGGCATTTCATGCCTAAATGGTTCAAATGTTGCTACCTATTCCCATGCACACGTCCAGCACATAATTTCCAGCTGACAGAAAATTCGTACACACACTTATTAACATATTTAATATAGGATTCGGAATTGTTTGCTATTTTGTTTTGCATTTTTTTTTTGTTTTTTGAACCATTCGCGCATGAAATGCCACATAATATTCAAACAAGTTTCGTTCTATATAAGTTTAAGCAAAGAACAGATTATTTGGTAACAAAGCTATCCCCCAGTCTTAATTTTAAATAATTTTTTATTTTTATGCCTGAAATGCAATATAAATGTTTAAGAACAAGAAACACAACAAACAAAAGAAAAAAAATATACAAAAATCTTTACAAAATCGATTAAAAATAACCGTAGAAAATAAATTCGGTACTCCGAATTTGTTATACTCTTGCAGTGAATATTTTCAAATAGAGTTGACATACTTTAATCTAATAATGAAAAGACAAACCAACTCCAACTGCAAGAGCATACTAACTAATTCTTTATGTTAACTAAGATTTAAGTTTTTTTATTATTTGTAATTTATGAAAAACACAAAAAGCCAACCTCAGTTCAGTCAACACCTAAAACCACACACACAAATACATCCATATAGACACGTGTACACATAACAAATATATAATTATTGGGGCTCCTTTACAGCCTGATGATGTCCTGAAAAATGAAAAATAGCTAAAATGAAAAAAAAAAAAAAAATCTTCATTAGATGTACATTTTTTAAAAGGTGCTGAGTATAGAAAATTATATTGGCCCCTACACAAATTGATAAATAATGCAAATGATAATTATATTGTTGTTGATGTACGATATTTGTATACCCAATGAGATGAATAAATATTGCGATTTTGTAAAACAATGTATGAGTTATGTTAGTTAAATTTTAACTTAATTCTTTTATTTTCAGATTTAAAAATTATTAATCTTTAAAATTCAGAGAAGAATGTAACACACATCTTTTGGTTGTCAGAATTTTAAAATTAAATTCTATAAATTCAATAATTTAATTCTCAAATGCGACTGGGTATGAGTTAAAGCTTTTAGCTTTGACTCGAACCACAGTTTTCATTTATATTTATTGCCAATACTTTTATTTAGCTGCCAAAATACATGAGCATTGAATGTTTTCATGTCGTTAAACCATTTTTAAATAATTTTGATTTGGTATCTTTTGGATACTTTCATTTCGCATTAATCTTGAAAAATTGACATAGAAAGCTCTTATCTTATCATTGACCACAACCATGCGAATATCGTAGATAATCTTGTAATATCGTATGTTTAGGCCGTTGAGGCCAACCTTACTACATACATATATACATACAGCTCATGTCTGTGGCTGTCATTTTACAAATTGATAAACTTTACAGTTATCATTGTTTATGTATCTTTCTTGGCCCAAACCCCACTTTAACCTCTTGACTTCCTTTTCCTCTGTCTCAATGTTTGCTTGGGATTTGCGAAACGGACCAACCAAAAAAAACCTCGAAAACTTCCAATATAAAAAGGCAGCAGCATTTCTTTTCTTTTCTCCTCCCTTTGTTTTTGTGTTGTTTTTTTTCTTTTTCCTTTTTTTGTTATTTTGATAAATTGATTTATTGACTTACTTATTTAGGCGCTCAACGCTCATAGATAAACGTTGTATTTTTTTTGTTCTGGTGTTCCTTTTGTTTTATGTGCTTGAAGAGGAAAAATATATGCGGAGGACCTTTTCGCCAATTCTGCTCTGTTTTGTTGCATTAAACAAAAGGTCAGGGTAAATATTTAGTTTTCATTTTAACGTTTTGTAGTCCCAGGAGTTTCCATTTTATCTTTTATTTTTTTGTTATCTATCCTTGTTAGGGCCACTTATTTTTTTTTTGTTTAATTCGATTTGGGATGGGATATATAAATCTTGTTAATTGAAAAATATCTAAGTGGTTGAGTGCTGAACATGCAAGAAAATGGGTGGCTTTGATTCCAGTTTCTCGACCAAGAAAAATCAAAGTATTTACATGAGGGATACCTATACATTTATTCAAGTACAATTTGAATCCTCTGAAAAGATACTGAATACATTTTCAATTATGCAGATTTAAGAATTTTCAAGAAAGTGTTCCAAATATTTGAACAACAGCACGACTAATGCCATTAGTGAGCCAGGTAGTGTTCAAGAGATAGGTTCCTCTTGGGAATGGAATCATATGTGTCAGACGATGATCAACAATTTGAATTGGTAGCTTTTCCAGTATAACATGATGCTAACAAACAAATAGATACTTGTGTTATACTTCTCACTAATTTCTATATATGTACTTACATTAACTGGGCATGAATGATTCAGAGTAGTATATACATTTAAGAAATCATATAAAAATTTGCCAAATGGGTCGAGAGATTTGTTCGATATTAGTTTACAACCATCCAATTTCATTTTCGACATGACTGGCACATAACCATTAGATCGTTTTAGTATTTCGGCTGTAATCTGCAAAAAAATTTAATTCAAATCGAATTAATTGAATTTAAGTAAGCTTCACATATACCAACATACCGAAAATTCAGTTATGGGCGATTTATGCAAAATGGCTTTTAGGGACATGTACTTGTAGGTTCGATTAACTGACTTTAAATAACAATATTCAAAATGAAGAAATTGATTATCCTGAGAGTCACATTTTAGATTCGTAAATTCAAACTTTGTTTGGACCTGGTAAAGAATGTAATAATCAATATATGAATACAAAATTGTACTTTGATATACCACCAATAGAAATGAACCTTTTTTAAAATGACTGAAAATACAACGATCCAAAATATCCAGTGATGATTAAGTAAGTAAAACATTGTTCAATGTTTCTGCTTAAACTAAAGACAATTTTAAACGGATGGCAATGTAAATACAGCTAGAGCACAAACTAATTTTACAGTTGAACAGCTTAACTGATTTGAGTAGATAAAAGTCCGATTATTTTAATACCCATACAATTTTAAAAAAAAGTTAAGATAATTTGTCTGATATAAAAGCAAAATTGTCGAAAGTTTCGAGTGTTTAATTTTTTAATCTGGATCAACAGATGGGTCGATCTAGCCATATTCGTCTGTCCGTATGAACACATAGATATCGGAGACTATAAGAGAGTTGACAAATTTGGTACGCAGTACCTGCGGTGATCAAGTTTATTTTTGCCAAGCCCCCTACCGCCCCCGCAATTTAAACAAAACTAATTTTATAAAAAACTAAATCAGATGAAGACATATAATTAGGTATTTATACTCGCCTAGTAAGCACGCAGATAATGCTTATTCAAAAATTTCAAATTCCGCCTGTAATTTTTAAACTACTGCAATTAAATTTGACAAACAAAAATTGATCATTATTATTCAGTTTTGTTCATTTTGTTAATATTAATTAAGACTTTACATGGCGGATGGTTTTATCAGATTTGAAATTGATATTTAGGATATATTCATCATCTCAAAATGTTTGAGTCGTTGTTCATTCAGTTCCACGCAATAAGAATAAGAATAACAATTGATAAAACTGAATATTTTGACTAGACATATTTTTAACAATGATTTTCTTTATCTTATCAAAATGTAAGGTATCTAGAGAATTAGATACAGAAAGAGGGAAAGAGACAAGCATTGGCATATGCTTCAGAATCAAGTAATTCAAATCAGCAATACCTTATGCCTCTAGCTGTTTATAATCCAGATAGGCGGCGAAACAAATCTCGTTTTGAAAAAAACATCATTGTTATGCATGTCAGAAGGAAACCCGCATTAATTTGCACACATGATTCGAATGGGGTTTCTCTTTTCTATGTTATCCCAAATATCTTTTGCCGCTAGATTTAAGCTATAAATGAGCTGAAAATTGAGTGCACACGTAAATGGATTTTCAATTTTCCAATCATAATAATATTTGTGTATTAGCATACTGAATTTAGCTTAAATTGTGCAGGAATCATTTCACCCATATTCAATTATTTATGCCAAACATACGCGTCGTGTGTGTTTGCCTTTCGTTTAAGTTTGTGTGTGTGTGTGTGTGGTAAAAATGGTCACAATGTGTCGACAATTGGTAATTTCTCTGTATGTAACAACCAAGAAATGCAATTCGCCAAAAAAAAAAGTTAATTAAAAGAGCAATCAAGCGTAGGCAAGGATACTGGAATGGCAAAGAGGCAGGCAAGGGAGACGAACTGCAGTGCTGCAGTGCGACGACAAAGAACCACCAGAACCCAGGGACGAGCTTTGAAACAAGCCCAACATGGCCATGCATCAAAATGGAGGACACATATGTTGCCTCTGGTTCTTGTACATAAAGTCTTAGCACAAAATATATACATATGTACATATGTATGTATGTATGCGTACATATATGTATTGTGTGTGTGTGTGTATACTTACCTCCTTTGTCATCCTTTCGGCTCGCACAAATTGCTGCAATTATAGGCGCCATAAATTATAAAAATGTTGACGCTAAAGTGGAAAGTGCTGCAAGACAAGGTCGCTTTATGAGTCGAAGGATGTAAAAATGATTTTAATTGATTTCCTTGGTTGGCCCTTGTCGTCCTTGTTTTGCTTTTCTTGTCGTAGACAATTGAATTTTTATTTCTTGCCATTATCCCCTACTAAATTTGTGTTTTCTTTACCGACTTATGATTTATGATGCTGTAATAATCATTGTGGTTAATATTAACAATGTTATCCCATGAAATGTTATAAAGACATCTAAAAATTTGAACAAATTTAATACATATTTGTCTGGCTAGCAAATTGACATTCAAAGAAGCTGTTGCAGACAGAAATTTCGACCATGGAATGCACTCAAAGGAGTTGACAGCTTCGATTCTGTGTTCAATCAAATATCAATTAATTGAATTAACATGAAATTCACCTTAGTCTACGTGTTTGTTGCGGTGATGGTCACCTCCTTCTGTCAATAACTGCATCAATTAATTAAACATTAGAACTTATAATAATTACACGACGGTTGGTTGGTGTTTTACCAATTGATTCTTGCGGTTGCCTTAATTACCCAAACTCATCATTCAAACTTTGGCCAAGAGTTTGATATAGGTCCTCCTTAGTCCTTCGTTCGTTCCCCTAATTGCGTAATGTAGCATAAAGATGAGAGGTGCCCATAGGCAAAAATATCGAGTAATTACAAACTATGACCTCAAAGATTTTGTTTTCCTTCGTCTACATCTTCGATTCAGGGAGACTGAACGAAAATTACCAAGATGTTTCTCAAAATTTCTGATTTCCTTTTGCAGACCAAGCGAAAGCCGATTTTGTGGTGGGTGGGTGGTGTTTGGCGGTGGTGGCGGTGCTGGTTACTTGTTAGTTGTTTGCTCGTCGTTGACTGACGGCAACAGCAGCCAATTAAAAACAATTTAAACAGCATATTGTATAAATTTAATTTCAAACTCTTGGCCACCCCCTTATACAAATTAAATTGCCAAGTTTTGCAAAACGTTTCCAATTTCTCTCTTGTGGTTTGTGTCGGCTCTTTCATTAGTTGCTAAATCATATTTATTTATTAATTTAAATTGCATAGGGCTAAGGTTAAAGTTGTCAGTTTAACAAATCGGGTATAGATAAATGGCAAAAAGGAGGTTTTTGGTAAGAGATTATATTGATACATATATAGATAAACATTTGAATACTCTGTGTCGGCATTCTCTAGCTTATTATTTAACAGTAACAGACCTATTTAATCAAAAGAACATTCACATTTAGTTTATTTCAAGTATCTTAATAGACTCACATTTTAAATTTTAAACAATTTGAAAATACAGTTTATTTAAAGTTTAAACTAAAAAGTTTACTTATATATAAGAAAATAATTTGCATTTTAGTTGCAAGTTTATAATCAAATTTGCATAAAGTTCAAAATGAAAATCGTTTCTATAGCTTTTCAAAAAGGGTAAATTCGTTTTGTAAACTATCTAATTAAATTTGTAAATTAAATAGAAAATATTTCAAATCTCATGTTTGTTTCCATACTCTCAATCCGTTTCTATCCTTATTCTTATTCAGTTTAAATAGGTCGCCAATGGACTTCGAAATTGCAGAAGAATAATTCAGGAAATTCTTCTTTAAGCCATGTTTCGTTTTGGTCTTAAATGATTTAAATAAAAATACAAATAATTTAGTTTCAATTTCAAGAGTATATTCACTTCGATGCCACCGAATGTAGCATAGACCTTTGAATTCAATTTTACCAGACAAATACATGTGTGTATGTGAGTGTGTATGTGAGTGTGTATATGTGTAGGTTCATACGAATGCATCTGTGCACTAGTTTATGTATCTTTGGGTGATGGGCACTCTTCTGTTACAGCTGGAAATGAAAATTGCAAATGAAACTTAACTGGGTTTAGATCTCAGTATGTCTTGGGCATGGAATGGCTTCTACTGGTCCTCCGGTCGATGCACAAATCAACTTTAAGTGCATGTAACTCACACACACACACACATATACCCACACTGAGACACACAGACACGGTAACCATTCAAATCTCCCTTTAGACACTTTCACGAAGGGGTAAGATGACTTGACTTGACTTGGCTGGGTAGCCTTTGCACTGGCAAGTGTCAAAGCTTCATGTTGTTGCATCAACATTATTTCTGCTACCTCCTCGACCACGCCCCTTTATTTTTTTGTGCTAGTAAAAGTGTCAAACATGAGTAAGAATTGTATGGATTTCGAAACGTCGAGTGTGAGTGTGTTTCTGTGTGTGTGTGTGCATTTGTGGTTGGGTTTGGTTTTCCATGCGGTAGTCCCAGTTATCGCTTGGTTTGTGAAACTTTTACTTGCAATCTAAGGCCCAAGACTGATTAATTGCATTTCAAATGTTCGGTCTAACATTTGACAGCTTGAAAGTTTTGTCCTGGATGATGGGTGGGTGGTGGGCAAATTGGTGGCTCAACCACAAGTGCAAACAAGCCAATTCATTAGCACTACTCCAATCCAAATTCGAATTATCGCACACACACACACATATATTCGTACATTGTGGTCTACTGAAAACTCCACAGAAAAAGAATTTGCTCGTAAACTTTTTCAATTTCATATGCCGTACTTCTACCCAAAAAAAAAAAAAAAAACTGAAAGCTTAACCAACGCGATGGAAATGTAGACATTGCCCACCCCCACACACACACAGACACACACACATTGGCATATCCTTGTTCACGTAGACAGTATTAGAACTGGAAGTTTTTCCTACATTGAAACAATTTTTATGCGCAATGCGTGCCCTGGCTGCATGAAAAACAAATCGAAGATTAAGTGGCACGCGGACAATCGAAAGGATGGGAAAACTTTTGTGGTTGCCCTATACAAAAGTCAATTGTTTTTAGTATCAGGGATGGATGAAAGTGCTATCAATGTCATGCCATGAATTGATATATTTCGATTTTCCAGATGTTTAATATGGTTGGATGATCGCTATAATTATTAGAGATTAATCTTTAGGAGAGTTGAAGGAAAACAATCTTTTTACTAAATCTGTTACTTAAAGAAATTTATACATAATTTAAGCTTTATGTTTTATGTTTTGCATATTGTACAGGTGAAATTATTGATAAATTGACATGCCACTAACTTGATAGTTTTATTAAATTTTCGATCATAATAATTATGTGTGTCCCTTGGGTCAATTTGCAATGACCACACTTTACCATCCATGCTATTGCCAATAGAATCAACTTTAAGGCTCTGCACACACACTCACACACACATACACACACACACTGACAAACACCTAGTTTTTCGATGTGGCACATCGTGCGCTTTTGATGGGAAAAGTTTAATAGGTTTCGACAATAAAACTTCACCTATTATGTAACAAAAGCTCTGAACGTTTACCCTGAGTAGTCGATCGGCTTCTAACACTACATACTTTCGTCGACTTTACTTTATTGGCAGCAACAAAGCCATGACAGCAACATGGCCACGGCGATAGGGCAAAGAGCAAGCGGAACAAGATGAAGGGCCGCCCTCATTACCATGCGGCACATGAGGAGCGGCACATGATGGTCCTTTGTATCCTATGTTTCTATTGCTTCTTCTTCGGCTCTCCTATACTCACAGCCATTCACAGTGCCAGTCGTTCACTTCACTTACTCTAGAATATCAAACCATACAATCCCATTGGGGTTTTGGCTTTTATTGCGCTTTGGCTCATTGCCTTCCAATATTAAATTTCAGCTTAGCTTTTGCCGGGTTAAGGTCCTTTCCCCCTCCCCCCACTGCCAAATTCTGTTTGGTTTGCTTGCTTATCTTTGACTTTGCATCTGGGCCATGTTTATTTTGAGCCTCCTGTGGATGTGTCTCTATTTCCCAGATAATCATGAATACCCATGCATATAATTAAATTTCTCTTCAGTTCTTTTCTTGTTTTTTTTTTTTTGCTTTCTGGAATGTTTATTAAAATTGTTTGGCCAAAGTTCTCACCGGTTTCTCAAATTGCTAGCTCCAGAGAAAGGCCAAAAAGCTAGTCCAAGAGCAACTTTTTGCTGCAGCGTCACTAATGCTTCTTCTTGTGTTATTTGATAAAAAATAAGAAAAAAAAATTGCTGGTTTTTTCTTTCACGGTTATTCGCGCTGGCATTAAAATACTTTTGCATTACTTTTTTTGCCTGATAAAGGAAACAATTTGCAATGCAAAGGGCGGAAAAAAAGCGTCAAAAGAAGAAAACGAAAAATCGCGAAATGTTGAATTGATTATAATTATAATTGTAAATTGTTTTGAAAGAAGTAGACAATTTGAATGAATTCTCACAAATCTTTGTGACTTTGTGCCTGTCGATGTTGTTTATTTTTTTTTTTTTTGTATCTTTTATGCCCTTTTTCGCTATAAATCAAAAGGTTTGACTGGTCAACAAGTGAAACGACTTTAATTAAATTTGCCAATTTTGCTTTAAGAAACCGTTCGATCGATCCGAAAATAAAATCCTGGGAAAGGAGCCAACTAAATCGCATTAAGCGTCAATGGCAGCAGCAGCAGCCAAAAACATATACATTTAACCCATTTAGGTTATTCCATGCCTTGCAGCTGTCACAGTCTAGCAATTTGAGATCCTTTGTCTTTTGAGTCCCTGGCTATGGGGAAGGTCATCTCCTCCCACACACATACATACATTTATCTATATATGCTGATGTGTGTGGGTGTATATAGCTAGACATTACTGTAAAATTTATTGTTTCCCAATATATGCAAAGGAGTAACCCCAACTCCCAAAGCTCCATTGAGTATCTGTATTGCGGTTGCCGCAATTGAATCTATGTATATATGTATGTATGTGTGTGTGTGTGGGTGTGTGTTTGTGTTTGGCAGCAGCCATTTTGACACAAAATGTTGAACTTCTTCTGTCGGTCTATGTCAGTCACTGGGGAAATTTTGGTCCTGGCTGCTCGTACAGCTTCTCTGTGAACTTCTATATGCTATATGATGGGCCACAATACACCATATACCAAAACCACACGTGCGATGGTCCATGTCGATGCCACTGATACTGCTGTCTCTAACAATGACAAACATATTCAAAACGGGCCACTGTCCCACTCTCAGGCTCTTTGGTACTCTGACACTCCGACACTCCAAACACTCACACACTCACCGACTCCGAGTGGGGTAAGTTTACACATTTGCCGCATTATTTATAGCGTGCACAGCATCAGCAAGGATGTTTCAGTTGTTCAGTTTGGGTGAACGTTCATTCATGCCAGGATAACTGATTCATATATGTATGAATACACATACACATGTATGTATGTGTGTATATACATGGCATTCATTTATGAAAAACTTGTTCACACAAAATCTCAGCTCGGTGAATTCTTGTTCGATTATTTACCCAAAGATTTTCCTAAAGAAAACAAAAAATAAATGTAAACTCGAAGAAAATGAAGAAGCAATGTATAAAATAAAAGTGAAACTAATAACTAAAATAACTAAAGAGGGAAAAAATTTAAAGAGAAATAAAGGAAAATCAATCGAAAAGCAAAAATTCTTAAACAGAAAGATTAATCATTTATTTTTCCAAATTGGTAAAAAAGAATCAATGGAATTCGTGATATATTATACACCATAAACTGAAAGGGACTGCTGCAAGTTGCTCCTCTCCTCTTCCTCTCCATTATTTCTCTGCTATCTCTCACTTTCTCTAACACATATCGCACCAAATTTGTGTATAACCGCGTTTTTGTTGTGGGAATATAAATGCAGATTCGAAAAGTGATATGATTTGTGTGGAATGAAATTATTTTCGCTTTTGTTATTTTCCCTGTTATTGTGTGAATGGTTGTTCTTGTTGTTGTTGTTGTTGTGTTTAAGTTTATTTATTTATACGTTTCTGATGTTTTGTGCTATTTGTTGCTCCAAAAGTGTTGGTAAATCGATTTTATTGAAATGTCTATGAAATTAGATAGACATCGATGACATTAGGCATGGCGTGTGTAAGGCATATCGTTTTACTAATTGTTTTCACTGCTTATCATCATCGTCATCATCATCATCATCATCATCGCGGTTATGGTCATCACCCAGTTGAAACAAATGCAGGGACTCTAGCTTTTCCCTTTTTCTTAAATAACTTTAAAGATAAACTACAAAAATTGGCCAAGATCAAATCGAAACGTCAAAGAAATCCAATTTATTTTTACCATTCCATCTATATATGTATATAGTTATATGTATGTGGATGTAGTTTCATATCAATTGTACAATGTCCATGTGTAGCTGTGCATTCAGTTTGTTTTGTTTAAATTTACTTTGAGATTGCAATTTACTTTACGCTCTGTTAACTACAATTTGCCATCTATTTTTCTCAATTCTTCGAATTCAATTGTAAAATGTATTGCTATACCCTTGGGCTAAGGGGTATATTAATTTATATACATAGGTGTAGATGGGTAGAAATATGGGTAATTTATAAATTTGGGTAAGTATACAAATTTTGGCAAGTTAGCTAGCTCATCTAGTTTTCTTTTAATGCCAGATAGGAAACAAACATTCATATGTTTTTCTATCAAACCCAATAAAGAAACGAATTACATTGATGAAATTTATTCGCAAGTTTCATATATTAAGAAACAATTGAAAGGAACTCTAAAGCAGTTAAGTGATAAAAATAAATTCCTAGAAAACAAATATCTACTATTAAACCAAACTGATAAACATCTAAACGAGTTTTATCAAAGATTTCCATTAACCGACTGCAAAGGAAAGTCGAGCAATTAAAATTCGTGTACTCGAAGCATATTCTGCCCTGGATATATAGAATATAGTGGCTGGATAGTTATACAAACCGGCTTAAGGGAAGCGAATATTTTCATAGAACTTGGTCTGAGTATCGTAATGGTTTCGGTACAAATGAAGCGGTATTCTTTATTAGTGATAAGAAACTGCATCGCATCATCAATTTTTATATCTATGAACAATGAGTGGATATTTTACATTTTGATGAAAATTTTACATATGCTCGTAATGATAATTTTTAAATTACAGTCAGTAAAATTTTCGACATTTGATCAGGATAACAATAACGATTATGATGAGAATATGAATTGTATTGAATATTATGGTGTCTGGTGGTACAACAATTGTGGCTCAGAGAAAGTAACCACTCGTTTATAGTCTTAAACAAATATAAATTAATGGTCCCCCAATTTGTTTTCTATTTAATTATTAGCCATCTTAATTGGACAAGTATGTGTAAGCCAATTTCTGAAAGCCGAGATGCTCATTCGACCAATATCTTAAAAAGAAAATCTTTTAAAATCTTTTGAAATCCTCACGTATATCTATCTCTATTTGGCAAAGATCACATGTGCAATTTGTTGAATTGAAATTACTAAAATATGCTAAATAAAGAAATAAATATAATCTTTATTAAACACAAAAACTTGTAAGGTCATACAAACTTCCACATAACTTGGTCCTATTTATTTCTTTTTTTTATTTATGTATTTTCCATTTGAAATGCTCTCTTCTGGCATTTAAAAGTTGAAAACCTTTCCTATTATTATGCTATTATTGTTGGCACAAATTTCACTAAGCGGCTTAAATGAATTTTCCAACACTTTGAACCGAACGTGAGCAACAAGAGCAACAAAAGAAATAACATACAAGGCACAAATTTTCAACTATAAATGTATGTATGTATGTGTGCATTTATTTAAGGCATTGGACATCAGATTGTGTTGCCATTGTTGTTACGAATTTGTTGCCCAGCCTCTGCCTATGAAAGAAAAAAAAAACGAAACGAAACTAAGTTGACACATTTTCTGATTGTTTACAAATTTTTGGGTAGTCATGTAGCTGAAGGAAATGGAAGGAAGAGCAGTGGGTAGACCATTACAAGGGGAGGAACTTCTTCTAGTTCAATTCGCCATCGTCTCCGTTTTCTGTTTTCTGGGCAGGAAAACCAGTCGGTAAAGGAAAAACTTAATCCAAACTTTGCATAAAGGCATGTGGCAGGGATTTATAACCCCCACTATTTAGGTTTTTGGGTCTCCATTCATGCTGTGCTTGTATGTGTGTGTGTGTGAATAGGGGAAAACTTGGCCCAGGCAAGGGTTTAGTTTTTCTTTCGTTTTTGATTCAAACAAAAACTCCAACATGAAAGCAAAGATTTAGTGCGTGCCGGCATGAACTTGGATTGTGTTCAAATGTATTGTAGCAGATGCACATAGCATAGCATAGCATAGCAGAGTTTCTTAAGAAACGATTTTGTTTTGGCTTAAAATTTTATTGTAAATTTAAGGTAATTGAGCTATGAATATTTACGGAAATTAAACCTAAAAATTTACCCACATACATACGTATGTGAAGTCTTTTTGGCTTAACTAACCTTAGTGCTGCTTTTGTATGTCAATTAACCTTAATATTGAATTATTTTATTTTCCATTCTATGCATTAGGTATTCTCTCTATTTCTTTTTATAGCCTCGAGCAACATATTTTCCTTTACGGCTGGGAAATTCATTGAAAATCACAATCAAGCCAACCAATTCACACCTATGTATGTGTGTGTGTGTGTTTGTGTGTGTGTCTGCGTTTATGACATTGATTGCCCGCACGCACAGTCAGCCTCTGTGTGTAACAAACACTCGAGCAACAGACGTGCCAAACGATGGGTGAATGTGTGCGGGCCGTGTGTGGCCAATAAACCCAAAGGATTAATTAAATAATTTATATGTGCCTTTGTTTAGTCGTAAGTTGATTAAGCCATGCCCGCCACTTATATACACATACTCAAAAGCGCATTAGAGGCGTGCGTGTGACAGCATCACCCGATGGTGTTCAATTGGATGATGACTTTTATGGTCTGCGACCTATACGAATGTATGTATGTATGTATGTATAAGTTAGTTGCACAAATTGTTTAGCAGTTAATGACAGACAAATGTTTGAGCCATGTTTGACTAAAACGTTGCTGTCATTGTCTGGCACATACCAATAAAGAGAGTGAAACTCGATATGCCAAGGGCAGGTGAGAAGAGACATATTTCTCTTTGCTTTTGCTTAGCTACGCATACAAACAAACAGGTAACTACTCATACATACATACACCGACAATGGCACCTAGGCAGGCAAACGATAACACGTGCCAATTAGTCGCACAACACCTTTACAGGAGCTTTGTCCTTTGTCCTGCAATTGAGGCGAATACAAATTAAGACAAATCACACAGCCGAGTATGCTGATTTCACTCAATTCGGTTAGCTGTTAAATTTAAATTAGATGCGTCTAATTAACAAGCTTTGAATTTGATTTTGTTGTTGCCTAATTGCCACTTAATTTATGACACAGACACAGTCATGGGGCCAGGGCCAAGTTAGGTCAGAACCCAGCGGCCGCTAAAATGTACAAAGGACAAAACAAACACCAATTGTCAATTAATGCTATCATCATTAAGATATAAATCAATCAACTATTATACTTAATAAATATCAATGCAGACAGTGGCTAAGAAGTTCTTTGACTCAATAAAGTTAAACAACTTTTGATTTCACTTTAAATCTTCTTTAACTTTCAATTTGTTCCACTAGCAATATTTAAGCTATTTTCTTTTCTATTCCTTTCCCCATTGAAAATATCGTTTCGACAACTTTCACTCAGCTATTTTCGGTATTCGCTTAAATACTCTTAGTTATTTACTTTCTTTTACATGAATTGAAAAGCATTATGGCATAATGTAAACGCATACATATTGCAACATTGCTGCAATCTATATGTAAATTAAGCTTATTATTGACTTAAAATTGCTTAAAAGAATGCTTTAGTTAATCAAAATTGTTTCTTGTCTTACTTCTGTTGTTTGTGGGTGTAAATATTCTATCTTGAGCCTTCATCACATTAGTGAAAATGTTTTGTAAATGAAAATTTAATTAATTTGAATTAAGCGCAGCTGCCTGGCAACTGCTTCAAAGGCTTAATTAAGTCCACGAAAAGAGTCTGTGAATTGGCAGCAAGTGACTTCCGCAATTGACGACAATCGGGACATTGTCAGACTTTGTTTAAGTGCGACAGGCGGATGTCCTGTTCCTTGTTCAATGGAGCGCTACAAAACAATAACCAGCATCTCGCCCTATTCCCCCTCCCCGCCCAAAAAAAGAGAAAAGAAAACTAAGGGCGAACAACGTGTCGATGGTTAAAAATGGAATAAAGCGACAAAAGGAAACTCAACAGTGAGAGCAGCATCTGAACAGTTGAATGGGAAAATGACAAAACACAACTTGAAATTTGATGTAACTCAAATGTCAGAGGCTGTTTCAGCCAACTTCCCATTTTCCCTGAGCAGCAGCACCGGCAATGGCAGCAGCAGCAACATTGTTTTTAATATCCGCTAAAATTGTTGTTTATACAATGTCGCCAGGAATGAGTCGCATAGTTGGTTGACGGTTTTTTCCTGTTGTTGTTGTTGTTGGTGTTGTTGTTGTTCTTCTTGTAGTTTGTTTGTTGGTTTGTTGCGGTTGGCTTTGGGGCTTGTGGCAACTTTTTTGTTGCGTCGGCGTTGGTTGGTTTGTTTGGTTGCTCGTTGGTTGTTGGTGGCTTGTTGCTAAGTTGCAATAATGCAAATTGTTGTTGATTGCCCTGGCTGACTCGCAAAATTGTAACTTAAAGCATTTGAATTTGTCATTTTATTTTTTTTTGTTTCGCTTTGCTCTTACTAGTTAGTTTGCTTGTATAATTTTTGAAAATTTTCTTTCCAAACTCTGTAACATTTCCATGTCTTAAAGTTGCTTTGGTCAAACTGCATTTAAGTAGTCTTAGGTCAGGCCTCATATATCACGTTAATGGAACTTTAAAGTCGTTCAACCACATAACTAGAAACATTTGAAATTCTCTTTCCCTTGCTTTGCCTTGGGTATCCCTTACTTTGTTGCCCATTATCATTACTGGGGAAAAGTTCTTTGGAAACAAGTTGCCTTGGAAATTGTAAAAGTTTTTGGCTTTTCCTTGGCTTTGTTATCTTCCTTGGCCGCTGTTGAGTGCGGCTTATGTTCTGCAACAATTTCGTATGCAAGTTCTTTGGCAATTGAGCATAATGTTGCATTAATTATTTACAATTGTTTTCAAATTCGACAGCAGTTAATTAGAGCATTTGTTCCTTGCTTGGCTTATTGAAAAGTTTTTGTTAAAGTGAAAAGTTTTTGAAAGTAAGCGTAAAGTGTATTTCAATCCCCATTGAATCTTAATGCCAATAATTAATTTATCGCCTACCTATGTATTTGCTATAATGAATTGATTAATTTTGTAGTGCTTAACTAGTTTAAAGTTTCGTTCTAACTTGGCCATGATGAAATGTTGGGTGTAAGCAATGTTAACAACTTTTTATTTCTCCTTCTTTTTTGTTTTGTATAAGTTGAGCAAATAAAAGTGCTTTCAAATGTAATTTACATATGTTTTAGGGAAATACTCTTTGCCCATTTCGTTTACGAGCAATTAACATGAAATTCTTTTGCTACATCCAGGATAGGGCTTCCATTTCCAAATAAGCCAAAGGCAATTTATGCAAAGTCAGCAAAAACTAAACTAAACGTTCACTGCGAACGAAAAGGAAGCAGATATATATTGAAAGAGACAGACTCCAGTGCGTATACTTAATTAACAACAAGTTGTTACATGTGTAGCCCGAAAAAGAAAGAGACAAAAAAAAACACAGAAAGGAAAAAAGAAAAGGCACATTTCGTTTTTAGGGGCCATCCCTTCTTGAACTTTAAGTCTCGTCTGATTTTGCGCAAATATTTAATTAGGCCCAGCAGAAAGGTTTTTGGCAATTTGTTTTAAAACTAATTAAATATGCAGTTTGATTTTATATGAGGGAGACAGCAGCAAAGACAACATTAGAATGAACGAGAAACAAAGATAGACTAAGAGCTAAGCCAAAATCGGTGGAGGTAGAAAATTAATCAAATATTGATATTACCTTTCCCATTGCAATTTGCCTTTAATGCCAAAATATACAATAGAAATTTAGCTTAGAGTCCTTCTTTCTATTTGGCCTTGGTTTATTTGTTGCCAAGAATGATGCTGCAAAAGCGCACCAAAAGAAGAGCATACAATTGATTTGAATTTGTTTCCCAGAATTTGCCAGCCATTGGGCAAATAGACACATTCCCTTCTCTCATCTAAGCCACAGAGTAATCAAATTTTTGGCCCTAGCCAATGTAAATACATACATACATACCGATACGATGCTAGCGAATGTTACTTTGTCATTTCTCAGCCCACAGGCTATGTATATGCACCTATGTATGTATGTATGTTGTATATACTATCTACTCAGATGCATGTGTTTGTTCATGTGTCTTGTATACGTATACGTAATATAACGTTTTGCCATTTGCATTTACATTGGTGCATGTAAATATAAACGACTATTTATTGGTTTCCATCCACCTTGCACATTCATCGCAAGGAATTTCAATATACGACCTCTCTGTGCATTGCTCCTCCGTGTGCAATTGGAATTGCAGTTATTTTCTGAGTCGAACTTTTAATTGCTACCTTCGTCGGTGCGAGGTTACTTAATTAATATTGATTATGACTATCATTGGATTCCCCTTTGGTTATATACATTTTTTCCGTTTTCTATGCATAGATAATTAAGCTTTTTTATGGAGATTAATCGCCTGCATAGCTCCTATGTAAAGAATAAAGGAGAAAAATTGCTTAAGAACTAGTAGACTAAAAAACAGTTAATGAACAAAACACGTTGATATCTAAAGGATGCATTATCTACTTCGTTTTTTCTACAAATTTCTAATGGGTAATTAAATTGTTGTTAACGTGCAAAAGGAATGTGCTTATCTCCTCTAAGAATGTCATCTCACAGTTGGCATTTAAATAACAATTTTAGCTGCAAATTAAAATCAGTCAGCAAAAAAAAAAAAGTCGAAATTAAATTTGCTGTTCCAATTTCAGTTACCAACAAACAGAGGAATAAAAATAAAACTGATTGAATAAAGTTTAGTTGACAAAATGTGCAGAGAATGGACAGATACACACACACAGACGCATTTCGGATTGTATCTCTTATGTGTCAGTCATTTCACATGAGAATCAATTGTTTTTGTCCCTATTTTGTGTAGTCCGCATTTTGATATTTAAGCTGAAAATTATGCTGCCTATAAATCACATTTTGACATTTTGCTTTCCTGAAACTGAATCTCATTCGATAAGGGTTTTTCTTATGGCCTTTAATTGCGGATTATTTTGGTAAAGGAAGTTCAATTGGGTAGCCGGAAATGCAAAGTCACAAACAGCTAACATGGCTTTGGTATTAAGAATTCAAATAAGTCGAGCACTTACTTTAGTTTGTCGGTACTTGTTGAATTAAAGTCGAGAAAATTTTCCTCTTTTAATATTCCAACTCAATTTTCTATCCAACACAAACGCAAATTGCCAAACATTTTCAGTTGGAGAACGACACAGAGCATAAATGCCGTCAATTTATGTCAATTCGATTTGCCTGCTGCCTTACAATGCTGCCAAACAAATATATAAGTAAATATATATATATATATATATAGATACTTACATACAGACACACACAACAAATAAAAGCCATAATGTTTGCCCATTTGACAGGAGTGTTGTTTTTGTTGTTGTTGTCATTGGTGCGTGAAAATTCAATCTCTGAGTTGCCATTGCTATTCCTGAAGGTCGCTTCTGCCGCCTGACTGTTGCAATTTGTGTGTTCCTTCTACTGTTTAGTTACAGTTTTTTATGGCTTTGATATTATTTTCTATATATTTATATATATGTATATACATATATATATTTGTATACAGTCCGATAGATTGACTGTGCTATCGAAAGCATGTCACTTGAAATATTTTATTCGGTTTCTTTTAGGTATAATTTCTTAAAAGGAATAATTTTATAAATTTTGTTTTGATCGATTTTTTTATTTATTTAAACAGAACACTACAACGAATGTTATTAAACAAATATATATAGGTATTTTCGTAAGTGTTATGCCAATTTAATCGATATATCTTAGAATTAGACAACTTAATTGAATTTAAAATAGTAGTTATGAAGTTTTCATCGTCGGTTACAAAACAGAAACCTGAAACCTTTTTTTAGATTTTGAGGGTATAATTAGCATAGCAGTCATTCTGCCAATAAAGGGTATCTGAATGATGTCTCATATGTGATGACGATTCGATGCTTTTATTAGTTCAATTTGTTTGCTATTTGAGTCGTCAGTGTGTATATTTTTTCTTAGCATTTTTCTTATGGCAGTCAACACTTTTTATTGATATTTGTATTAGAGAACTTGGCAATTTCCTAGAACCGCAAAGGAGATGAATGATTTTTCTCTTATTCAATTTACATGGCGTTGATGCAGTGGCAAACTGTGGCAAGGGGCATGTGGAGAAGTGGCAAGGGCAATAAATTAAGTTTTGTGGCTAGAAATCTAGAAAGAACTAACTAACCACGTGCCACTCTACTCTGAATGGTTGGTTTGGCTTAAAGTTTACCTCAACTGAAAAACTTTTTTTATGGCCATGCGGAAAATTGCAAAAGCTAACGGCATGAACATGCTGTGACCGGGAACTTTGAGAGAGAGACAGAGAGAGAGAGAGGTACAGAAAGAGATAAAGGTGGTAGAGCATAAAAGACGCCATTCAAATTAAAGTCATTACTTTTCGTACTCTAGTGCAAAAGTGTGTAACGCATTTAAATGGAAATGTCAACGGGAGCGGAAATTCGCAAATGGCTACCAACCCACCTGGCCTGGCTATATACTCGGGTTTCTCGTTTTCCTCTTAACCTGATGCCTGATGGCAGCCTCTTTAATTGTGGGTGGTTTGTCGAGCATGTGTGTGTGTATGTGAAGGATAATGCCATTTCACATTTGGCACTTCACGTTTTATACATCTTATTTATGCATTTCATTCGCTTTCATTTGCATCTTTTTCTCCGGTGTCACGTTTTGCACTTGTTTTGCATATCCAAATGTTAATCATACGCCACAGTTTTTGCCAGCATTTGTCTAATTGAATGTGACGACAGGACTTTGAGGCTTTAAATAAAATTATTTCGTGGATCCGACTAAGCTCTCTCGGTCTCTGTCTCTTTCTATCTCTGCTTTGATCTCAGTGGTTTGAAAATAAAGTCCTGTCCTCCCCTGTTTTTTTTTTTTTTTTTTCAAACTCTCTTCATTGGCTGTCTGCCCGACTGTATTTTTCTTATCAATTTGCAGCAAATCAAGTCAAGTCAAGCCGGGCCAAATCAAGTAGAGCCGACGAGATGCCTGGTGTCAGCAAAATGCCATTTCAACTCACAACAAAATACGCCGCGTGAAATTTAATCAAATAAATTAGCAATAAAGTTTTATTCTTGCTGTGTCGCCATCAGCTTTTTAGCGTATACATTGCGTATACGCACTGTACGTTACGTTGTTTTTTTTGCTCTTCTTTTATTGCTGTCAGCTTTCAGAGATACTTTTATTTTTACCCGGAATTTGGACTCTGGCTTCGTATCAATTAACATTGTCAGGTTGTGGACTCGGTAAACTTTTCAAAATGAAAATCCTCATCCTCCCCATCACACACACACTCACATACATACATAGTCTGCTGAACAAACACCTACACACATGTCAAACTGTCGAAATGTACATTTAATTACATAGGTTCAATTTTAGTCATGTGATAAGGGTGTCTGAATGTTGTTTAGAATTTTTAGGATAACTAGTTTAACGCATTAGAGTGTCATTTATAAATAGATCAAATGAGGAGGGGTTTATCAGGCTTTGGCTTTGGCCCAGCTTAGCATTATTCTTGTTTCTCTTTTTCGGCTTTGTCATCCCAAGTTCACTAAAGGCGAAAGTTAATTAAATTTTTGTTTATATTTTAACTTTCAACTTTTGGTTAGAAGTGCGTGACTTGTGTTTTGTTTTCAGAATCTTAATAGTGGGTATTAATTAAATGGAAATTGTGATGAAAATTAGCTTTGATTACATTTTATGGTTCCATTGAACCTAATAATGATGATTTTTAAGCCCACGAATCGGAGTTCGTTATAAATAAAACGGTGTGAAAATTGATTTAAATCCGTCTACATGCTATGTTGAGAAATATGTCAAGATTGATAATGGTATTTATTCATTATGTCTTATGTGTTAAGCTTACTTTTCGCACACAATTTTTATTGGGTCATGTAAAATTGCTCCCCACGGTCATATGCATACAAAGTAGTACAAAATATGTAACCGTTGAATTCTTTTACATATATTTAAAGCATTTTTCTTTCTGTTTTGCTAAAGGGTTAAAGTAATAGATTACAAATCGCCTTAAAAATATAGGTCAGAGTGCCATTAAAGACCATTTACGAAAACAAATTCATGTTCATATTACATTAACAAAAGAAAAATATTTATTTGTAATATTTATGTAAACTCGCATTTTCCGGAAACTAACCTTTTTCGAGATGCAAAGTAAAATGCAAAACAAAAGAAAAATTCGCGTAAAATGTTTCTTTCATATTTGTTTCGCACACGCTTACAACTAAATAAATAAATAAACAAGTGAGTCAGAGAGAACCACAAAGCAAACACCCCAACGCACAGACTCACACAATCACACACACATATACAAAGTATATGTAAAGCGCACCACCCATACAAAAAAGAAAAAAAAACGAACTAAAATTCTATGGGCGCCCACAAAAGTATGCAGCACATTTTAAAACTCATGACGCAGCCCAATTTATATGCACGCAAAAAGGCGAATTGAAACGAATCGACAATGAATTGAATTGGAATACGTATAATATGGGTCTCCAAAGTGAAATATGAAACATACATGTGTGATTACTTGATGATACTTGATGTGATACCCAGTAATAGAAACTTAAACATTTAGAAAAGTTTATTGATAGCAAATCGAAGGCTGTTGTTTCGATTCTTAGATTACACTAAGAGAAGAACAGACTGAAAACCCTTCATCATATCCAACTAAAGGTAAGCAGAGAATATCCTACTAAATTTTCAGTATATGACGATGATTTCCAATTCAAAAAAGGTGCAATGTTATAAGGTCTAAATTTATTTTCTAGTTAGTATGGCCTTTTTGGTCATTTAGTTCGAACTTTCTAAAACTTTTTGCTTGTGCCCAACACACTCTAACAATTTGCGAAATCAATCGAAACAAAAGCAGAGTATTAGCAAAATGAAAAATTGAAAAAATCGCAAAATACGATTTGCAAACGCCCACACAAAAATTGAAATAAAGTTGAAAATATTAAATTGTTGCTAAGCTTTGGACACCGATATAAAAATAGGAATAAAAGTAACGAGATGAGAAAAAAAAAAAAACAGAAAAAAGGGCATAAATCATTGCGTATTTATCATAAATCAAATTGAATTTTGCTTAGCTGCTGATGCCGATGCCGCTGCTCACTCATTCGCTTACCCACTACCCACAACTCAACCTTTTGACCCAAGACCCACTTGGGTGTTTGTATGTTTGCCTTGGCGCATATTTTATTTATGATTTCTTCCAGTTGACTTGCGAATTTGTTTTGTCTCTATCCTGACAGCATTCTCATCATTGACTTTTTGTTTTTCTTATTTTTGTTTTTTGGTTCATTTCAATCTCCATTTTGTATTTGATATTTGCTGAATGTTTGGATAAATAACCGATTTCCTTTTCTATTTTTTTTTTGTGAAAGCAATGCATGTTGGCCTTTTTACAATTGTAAAATAATTTGCCTGACGATTGACAGACATGACCTATCAAAGTGTTTGATAGAAAAATTGAAAAATTGTTATTGGTCAATGGCAATGATAAATGCCAACCACTTGACATGGGCCTAAAGCTGCTAAGTGTAAAGGCCAATGGTAATGATTGCCCACAAATGCCTCATTCGAGTGTATGTATGTAGAAGCATTTGCCTTCCATTTGCCCAAATTACTCTACACTTTTGGACATATTAGTAACATTTTTAGTAGTCATCATCTATTAGCCAAACAATAAATTGTTCTACTTGGAAGAAAGCATTAGTCATTCTATTCAAGCCCATCTGCAAAAATAGCAAAATGAAAGAAAGACGAGAAAAAACTAAATGGAAAGAAAAAGGTCAATGGGCAGATGGATATAACTAATCATTTTGAAGAGCTCTTAAGTATGGACAAACCCAAAAGTGGTTGATATGATATTCTACTCATTCTCAAAGTTCTTTTTTTTTTGTGTAATGATTGAAATCTTCTATGGCTTTCAACATTCAGGGCCACGTGCAAATGGCCAATGATGTGTGACAATTTGGGTTTGCTTCAACTTCATAATGCAATAGCAATATGTCAAATGGCTAGGCCAACTTTTTTCGGTACATATGTCATAAAAAAAGTTTTATCTGCGGAGTTGAGTTGCTCTTTTTTGTTGTATCTGCTAATTGAATCGCTTATGTTGGGTACAACATACATACACACACACACATCTAGTATATATGTTTGTATATTTGAGTAAATAAATATGCATGCCTGATGTCGTTGCGGGGTTATTACTTATAACCTGCCTCTGTTTTTTTTTGGTATGCTATTTGGAAAATTTATTTCTTTCGCACACTTTACACTTTACTTTTTGCTCTGCTATTTGCATCTGTTTGAACTTTTCGCTTTCGTTTTTGCTCACTTGGCTGTTTTTCCATTTGGGTATATTGGTTTCAATGCAGTCTATAAAAGAAATTGGTTTGAAATGTTTTTAACTAGCCAACAGGCGTTTTATTTTAATAAAAACAGTTTTCCTTCGCATAAAAATGGGAGTATATTTGATGAAATGGCTTAAATGGATTTCAGTTTATAAAGGACTTGACTCAGAATAATAATTCAGTTGATTAGTTTTGCAGAATCAATCATTTATATAGAATAGTCAAAGCTTTAAAGATTATTTCATTATAAATTCAACTGGTTGCATTTCGATTTGTGGAGGATTTTCATTGAATATATCATTCTTTGAATAAAAAAACAGACATTTTATCGCCCTCTGAGCATTTGACGTACTTGTTTCGTACATATTTATTTATGGCACATATGCACATATGGATTGATGTGGACCTTACCACAATGCGTCCCCCATTCCCCTCGAGCCAATCGAATGGGACTGCATTTTTGTCTGACCAAAGGTTGGCAATGTTGTTTTGTAATACATATTTCTGATCACTCGCCTGTTCAATGAATTTTTATTTTTAATGAATGAACAACATTTTTCTTCGTTGGTTTACTGTCTGCTTGTTGTTTCACATATGAGTTTTTATTAGTTTCTGTTTGCCAATTGATTGGAAATATTTCTTTTCATGTTTTCCCCTTTGCTGTTTTGTTTTTCACTTTGAAAAAAAAAAAAGGAAAAACACAAGAGCAAAGTGCTTTTGAGCGATGGCATATGAGAATTCTCCCACTTGTTGGGTATACAGTGAAACCTCGATATAACGAACTTCGTTATAACGAAAAACCCAATATAACGAATTTTTTGTTAAGTCCCTTGAAAAAACTAAGGTTTTACAGTGAAACCTCGATATAACGAACTTCGTTATAACGAAAAACCCAATATAACGAATTTTTTGTTAAGTCCCTTGAAAAAACTAAGGTTTTACATTTCAGTACCTATAGCGAATCAATAGATATAACGAATAATTTTGCGATCCCCCTCAGATTCGTTATATCGAGGTTTCACTGTACATTTCAGTACCTATAGCGAATCAATAGATATAACGAATAATTTTGCGATCCCCCTCAGATTCGTTATATCGAGGTTTCACTGTACATACTTATATGTACATATATGTAGGGGGGTATAAAAGCATATGTATGAATATGTGAATGTATGAGTTGTACATATGTTTGTTTAGATAATAATAACTCTTGCCATTTTATTGGACTTACTTGTAGGGGCGCGTGTATTTATGCATTTAGATTTATGTATGTGCTCTGGCCCCCTGACAGCTAATGGCTAGCTTATTAAGCCTTAATTTATTTTGTTTGGATTATTGCCGAAGCTATTATTATTAAGTGAAATATGCATGACTTGGTGTTTCTCATCGATTTTCAGGTATGAGGCAGGCCGGATGCTGTGAATGGGAAATTCTATTGCAGAAATTGGCTTGACAACATTTCTGTTGGCCACTTTCAGTTGCAGTGTTACAATTTTCTGTTAAGTCTTTCGTTTTGGTGGTGGGGGCCAAATGTTAATTCTGCTAAGTCTTAACCGTCGATGCAGATTGTTACTCTTGAAGTTAACATATGACTTTTGGCGCCCTTATTCAAATTTTATGCAGACCAATGCCTGAGAGAAAATGCGCTGAATCAGTGAAAGAGAGAGGGAGGTAGAAAGAAAGGCTTGAATAATCAAATAATAATGTGAAATTATTCAGTTGAATATCAGTTGATTTTCATTTAATTTCTGGGATAATATATGTTCCAAATATGTATTCAACATGTAAGTCAACTAAGAGATGTTTTTATGAAAATGTCTTTTATTGCGATCATGTAATGTATTTTCATGAATACATAAGGTCAAGTGATCAGAAATATATCCGATTTTCTATCATTTGAGATCTTTTCTACAAAGCTTTACACTATAAATTAAGTAAATTGCCCGTTTTAGATACAAGATATGTGGTCATTCATTAAATAATTCAGTTGAAAATAAATCAAATTTCATCTGGTAATCTGTTTTGAGTCTCTGCTGTTAGTCATTTAGTCCGTTTGCCCATGTTCCATTTGCCAATCGTTTCCTCTTGTAGGTCGACTCGCATGCGAGAAATATTGTAAGTATAGTGTAGTCCCAGTGGGTGGATGGGTGGTGTACAGTAACATTGCTCTCCAATTTGCTGAATATACTCTCTCTCGCTCACCACTTCTGTTGGCAGACTATCTCTTGCCAGTTAACAGCTGCTGTTATTCAAGAGACCCACTGACACACTGATAGTAGGAATTCTGCTGATAACAGCATGTCATTGTGTGGGTGTGGGTGTGAGTGTTTGTGCATGTGGGGGAGTAAGTGAGAGAAAGAGTAGCCGAACTGCTCGCTCTCCAGTCGGCGGCATCCACTGTTAATGCTTATGTTAAGGCAACAGCATTGGACAGGTACGAGGTACGAATGTGGCGCCTCGTTTGGCTCTGCTTGCCTGCTGTTGGCTACTTGACTGCTGCTTGGGCATCGTCATCGTCGTCATTGTCGGGGCGGACGCGGTCGGACCGAGTTTCCAGTTAAACTTTTACCGTGCACGCATCAGGCAGCGCCAAGCGAAATAGACGGATGTACGGGACGCAGCAGATGCTCGACAATTCTTTCTGCGTGCGTGCGTGTGCGTGTGTGTTTTTGTGAGTGTGTGAGTGCCCGTCGTGTGTGTATGTCATGCATGTAGCAATCTCAATTGGCATCGTGCATCCGTAGTTTTCAACGCACAAACAAATCTTTTGATGTTTGAAATTCAAGAAATCGAACTGCTCCATCGTATGCAACGGTCAATGCAATGCAGAATGAGATAAATTAAAATTAACAAAATTTTAACAAAATAAAAAAAAAAACCAACAACATCTAATGAAAAGAAATATATATACATATATTCAATTGTTGCTTGTGTGCAAAAAGAAAAATGAAATAATATTCAATTGTTGTTGATGTGCGCAAAAAAAATATATACATCCATATATATTTGTTTTCGAAAATATCTATTTTAAAATTAAATGAATATGTTCAATGCGAAAAGTGCTTGAAATCGGAAACTAAATAGGCCAACCGTTGAAAACTATTGAGCAAAAGAAACAAATTGTGAGCAAACCATTTAATTGAGAAAAACATGGAATATTTAAAATGCTTTTACCCTCGCTTTCCACACCATGGATATATGCCAATGTAGACAGTTGTCATCGGAGGTGAAAACATATTTGAATTAGTTTCGCTGGATTACAGACAGACACAAAAAAATCACTTTTCTTTGGCCTTAGATGCAACAAAGCGACATTTGCCACCTGTTTGGCAAGTTTTTTTTTAAATATTTCTTTTTTTTTTTGGATTTTCATTTTAATAAGTTAAGTTGGTGGCTGCTGTTGGAAAACGTTTAAACAAAATCAGTGGAAATAATAATTTACATACGAATAGCAGAGATAAAGATTAACATCAAATAGTCTTTGACCTAGTACGACTAAGTAAGTTTTTCTCAAATATTTGTATGGCGATTTTTCTTTCAGCTAGTTTAATCATTGTTTAAACATATAGCACCTTAACACCTATTTGTTATGGATCTTAAAATATTTATCTCTGTGTTTGTATGATTTTACTTGTACGTGCATTTGTGTGTATGTGTTTATGTGTGAGTATCTATGAGTTTGTTATCATACATTGTGTGTGTGAGTTTGGTCAGAAATTTAAATTTAGATCTTAATAAAAGGCAGTTTAACAATTGTGTGAATTAGTTGTGATCTAAGTAGTTGATGATTGACCTAGTCTAATAAGAAATAAACGAATGTGATGAGAATTAAACATTCTTTCTTTAGATTTCAGCAAAAAATCTTTAATTTTTAGCCTATTTAATTCTGTTTGCCCTTTAAAATTGAAGTCGGATTGAAATCTTAACCTGAAACAACTATAACCATATATTGTTGTTGTATCTAAGTACTTATAAAAGTTTCAAAACACTTCTAAGTTGATAAAGTGGCCACTTTTTGTTTAACAGGCTTTACGTCTAATGCAATATTACAAACTCATATTTCGCCCGATTTGATACGCTACATCGCCTCACATATGAAATGTGATGAGAAGTGTTTTATTTTATCTTTAAAGTTTTGTTAGAAATTATCCAAATATACAAACAACTGTGGGTATACTTTGTGAATTACTAAGAGTGAGGGTGAGATTGCGGGTAAGGGTAAGAGGGGTGGTCTGCTGTGCGGTTTGTGTATATTAATTTCCACTTTAACTGCAAAACAACAAGCTTTAATTGCCCAAAACCAAATAAAAGCCAGCATGGCATCTGTTCTTATTGTCAGTAGATGAGGCCTTGCCAGCTTTTCTTTTGGCTCATCTCTCTCCCTCTGGTTTTCCTCCTTTGTTCTGGTTGTCGTTGTTGAAATCATTTCGCAGCAAACTTTGCGCATCCTTGAACATGAAAAGTGACAAAAAGAATGTTTGCCAAAAAGATGTTAAACAATTTATATGGGCACTTACACTAATTACCAAGAATGCTCATATTGTCGCCTGTATTCTTCTTGTGGTTGCTGTCATCGTTTGCCAATTATAAACTGGTTGATCCTGCACTATACAAAAGTGAATGTATATGGTGTTTATGTGTGACAAATTTGTTACATTTTGTCTTAAGAATGTTGTCATTTCAGTGAAATCCTGAAAGTCAGTTCCTTGGTCCTAGTTGTGGGTCTAAAAGTTTCCTAATAGACTTTTCCATTATGACACTGTTTGACTTGTGTATTTTTTGTTGTGTATATATTTAAATAATTCTAATACATTCTATCGATTTCAAATAGTAGAAAAAACAAGAAGTTTTTATGCATTTCAAATGTTTTTTTTTGTTTTTTAACTTAAAGCTTTTTGTAAATGTTTTTAGTATATCCAATTAAGGATATACTTTTATGTAATGCAAAATAATTATTATTATCCGTTTGTACCTGGAATTTGTGCAGTTTCAAAGGATACACAATGGGTGACAGCCTGAACTTTTGTGGGACTGTTTGACAAAGGCTTTCTTATGGACAACCAGAAAACGAAATGAAAAACGAAAACAATGAATATGAAAAGCCATGACTCATGGCAATGACATGAACTGAAATTGCTTTGTGTTTTTTATTCTTTTTCCACATTTGAGGCAAAAATGTATGGCCAAATGCTTACGTCTTGCTTTAAGCAATAATAAGCTCATAATTAATTAACAATTAATCACTGGAAAAATAAAACAAGAGACAGCCACACGAAATAGCATGCACTAGGTGGGAATTCATACATATATATATTTTAACAGGAACATTTACTTTTAGTCTATTAGTCTGGCTCATTAGCTAAGAGGTCAGTTCACTTCAGTTTTCCCTCCTGTAAGTGTGTGTGTGTGTGTGTGTGAGAAAGTGTGTTTGTGCGCCCGTTTTTAGGTGTCTGCTGCCCACGCTTATCATAATGGCCGAAAAGTTCTAATCATCGCAATTAACGTGGCCAAATTTAATTTCCGTCCACGAGACGCTATCAGTCGCGCTAAAACGCCAACCCCAAAACTCAATACGAACGCCATAGTCAACGCCAAAGCCAACGCCAACGCCAACGCCGACATCGCTGAGGCGTTTGTTATATTTTATTTACAAAATATTATTTCATGCCTGCCATTTGGAAATCCATCATGTAATCCAGGGATTTCTTTCCTTTCATTCATTCGCTCTACATGCATGTGTTTGTTTTTGGTTTCGTTCGTTTGTTTATTCACTCGCAAAAGATAAATGAGCCAAAACTCAAGCCCAAACTCAAATAACAGCCAAAGACTCACCTTAGTTAAGTACACTCCAAACTGTAGATGTATTCCTCCTGGCTCTCTGGATCTCTATTTTTCCGCCTCTCATATTGTAAAATATGTGCGTCTTGGGCGTGATTTTGAAGTCGGTATTAGGCATTAAGTAAATTACTTATGTTAATTAACTAGTTGGTCGGGGTCGCTCTATAATGAGAAATTGTTGAAAACCTAAAGAGAATGAAGGCAGGAGTATGGAAAGGCAACAAACCAAAAAGTCAATTGAAACTCGAAATGATTGCCTCAAGCATTTGCACAAATTTCCTCAGTCAACTTTAAAGCCAGCTTCCTTGATTATATACACTTTTCTCTTCTTTTTTTTTTTTTTTTTGTATCCCCCGAAATTCTTTGTTATTTCTTGTCTCATCTCCTTGCTTGTTGATTTATGAATTTTATTCTACTTCAGTCAATTTGGCTTGCTGAATGCCAGCAGCATCCTTTCAATTCTTGTTATTTTTGTATAACTACAATGGGAATACAATTTCATTGCTATTGCTGCTCCGACCGGTGGATATTATTAGACTGGCAATTGAGATTGCATTTATTTGTCAGTTGAATGAGCAACTACAATGTCGGATGCAACAGTTATCTTGCTGGAAATTCATCATAAATAAATCATAACCCAAAAAAAAAAAAAGCAGAACTGATTTAAGGAGACAACAAATGTTGGTTTACTATGGCTTTTTCTACAATATCACAAAACGAAAAGTGCATAACGATAAATTAACTCAAAGAATACAAAGATAAAAATACATATTCCTACATATGTGGGCTTTAAAATAAATACTTTGCATTCATACAAGACAGTTTTTACTGGCAATAATAAATGGTTTAAATATTTCACAACTACTAAAATAAATTTTGATAATAAATTTGTTCATCTTGTCATGAATAACTTTTAAAAATGCATTTTTAATGAGTCGTAAAAGATACGAACTTAGAAAAAGAATTCAGATAAGGCTACATAGTTCTTTTTTTAAGAGATTTAAATATACAAAAATATTTTATGTAATGTACATTTCAATTTAAGTATTAAAATTGTTCTAGTTATAAAATTATCTATATAGGAAGCCTAATTAGGAGATCAGTTAGTAATTTTTAGTTTAACTGCAATTATATTTTCATTTTTGTAAACTGATTATATGAAACTCATTACACTAATCATCTTCTTGACCCTGATAAGGCCATTGGGTTAAATTATAACATATTTACCTCTCTCTCTGTGTTTACTTTATTAAAATCTTTATCAATTAAATGCAATGCATCTGTTTACATTCAAAATTAAAATACAACGCTAGATTTGCTGCCCTTAAGCTGGAATATAATTAAAAATTTAATTAGCTTTACACAATTTTCATTCATTTTTATATTAAGCATATACATACATTGTCATTCAATGTGTGTATTGTGGTGTGCATCCAGGGTAAAACTTGTCAGGTCAAATGATTCTGGTGTGGGATGCAATTGGGTATAATTTCATTAAATAAAGTTAACTCATCGCTGAATAAAATTTGTATGCAGCAGCTACCCTGTGGTCAATTGAATAAAGATTAATTATGACTTCATTTTTTTGGTTGTTCGTGATACAACCAATGAAATTCAGACACATTTTGTAATTTAATATGGTGCGAAAATCTGAATAAAAGGTAAAGTCGTTTCAGGATGCGGTACAAAATGAATTAATTCAAATTACATAAACTTCAGTATGTTTGCTGGGGCCATATATCTCAATTTTGTATATAATTAATGACTGCAATTAAGTTTAATTTCATAGAGAAGGCAGCCATTGTCTGTTGACTTTTTGGGGTTTTCCCACTTTTGTCTGTCCGACCAGAATTCCATATAATTAAAACACACACACACACACGCCGCAGACACATGGTGTAAAAGCAAACACATACCAACAAACACGTATAACCCAAAAGAAAAAAAAAGGACTCAACAAGGACACGTAAACAATCCACTTAACATGCTGGGAGATAGCATTTGATCCTGCTATCAATCTCAGAATAGCACATCCGCCTCGTGACTGTGACATTTCCTTTCTCCTTCTATATATGAACATACAAACATACATATCGGTCCAATAATTCTTTGTACAGACATTGCGTATACGCAGCGTGAGCCGACTGTTGCCTGTGGCAACAATGTGTCACGCACATTATTGATGGGCTTGAGTTTCGGAATCAGCATCCAGCACCCAAATGGCAATAACATCTACTTGTTGTTGTGCATTAAAGCGCCATAATTGCAAATTTAAGCTCTCCTACTGACTGTCTCTGTCTTTGCCAATCGACAACTGGATCTGTCAAAGTTGATCATTGTCCCTTGCTGTGGCCAGCTTGATTTCCACAATTTCACTCCTCTTCAATTACCTCGCCTGGCTGTTGTCAGACTGTTTGTTCACATTAATTCCTGTTCGAGAACCTTAATTGACGGCAGAGTTTAGCCATTAAGCTTTAAAAACTTTGCCCTTTTTGGCCAAGTGTTAAAACTTGGTCAGCTGAAAAATATAGTGCAAAACATGTTATTTTTGCTTGCTCGCTTGCAATTTCAATTATGATTAATGACGGGTAATTAAAGCCATGAAACGACCTTCACAAACAAATAGGCAACAAAAACAAAAAAAAAAAACAACAAAAAAATAAAAGAGAGCGACATAAATTGATTATTTATGTGGTAGATGAGCTAGTGATAAGGCAACGATTTACGAGCATGGACATTGAAAAGAATTTAAGAATTTAAGTGTAATATGTAGAACATTTTTGGGATACCCACAGGACTTGTTTGTACTTTAAAACTAACTTCCTTACACACACACAAATACATTTCATATCAAATTGCCATGATAGATAGAGAAATGGTAGCATTACGAAAATCTACTCCTGTTCAAGTGTTTTGGCTTTTCATTAATTAAATTGCCAGTTAGTGGGCAGACAAGTTGGGAAATCGGCTCCCCGCCTCTCTTATTCTGTAACCATGCCACGCCTTGGCTAAATAACAAGACTTGTTTATGCTTTGATTAGACATTTAGCTCGAAAACCGAAAACTTGTTAGACTTAAGTGGCCTAACTTACTTCTCGTTCGGACCATGTTCTTGTCTCAAGGGTGCATTATGTATGGCTAATTATGTTTGCGGCCAGCCACCCCATCCAGCCGTTTCTGAGTGGTAAAACAAATAGATTTCCATATACATACATATATAGGTACATAATATAGGATGTATGCTTGTAAGTATATCCCATAGATATATTGTTGTTGCTGATGTGGCCACCATTAATCAAAGGCAAAAACGTCTGGTAAGACAGCCGCGAGTGTTGGCCATACTTTAGTTTGATAGCTAATTGCATACATATAGCTGGCAGGCGTATACCACATCCGTGTTATGCCCCGCTGTTAGTAATTGTAGACATATTTCACCTGATTGTATAATTGCCTATGTAGTTGTAATCACTTACTAATTGATATGTAATCAGTTGGGCTTAATGCCGATTACCAGACATCCGAAAGAACAATTGAATTCAAGCCTTAAGTGTAGAAATGCTAAACCTAAACAAACCCGGTTTCATACACATTTCCGCGCTAATTACTAATTTACCTTAGATCAGCTAATTCAGCATTGAACTTGAACTGATGCAGTTTAATGAGTGCCGTTGGAGTTAGAGCAATATTTATTAAAGATTATTAATTATATATACAAATGCAAACAAGACAATAAATGCAAGCAATTAAAAAGCTTTGACATAGTGTTATTATTCTGGTCGGACCATTTGTGCATACACAAGTATGCAACTGACCAGAGACCAGAGTCACAGCTAGTTGGGATGATGCCACAGATGAGCTTGCTCGTTAGGGTTTCCAATTGCCACTACTTGTCGTGTCAAAAACAACGCACTTAAGCTGAATTCAATTAGTTGGATTCGGTTAAGCCAATTGCACTCCAGTGGTTAAGTGAGTCTCGCTTGCCATACTTGGCGTATACTTAATTCCCACTAATGCAACTCAAATTGTATTGGCTTTGTTAATAAAGTCCACTGGTTTTGTCCACTGGCATGAGAGAGTCTAGACTTTGTGCTAAAATAAACATATTTCTTATCAACCACAATACCCTCCCGGTCTCTCATTCTGCTGATTCGACATATCAACAATTTTCGCCAAGTTTCACGATATCAGTTTAAAATACTGTCACTCACTCAGTTAACGAGGCGACAGGCTTTCCACTTATAACCATTATGGATACGATACAGGGTATTCCACAAAATGACAGCAACTGGTTGATAAGACTCTTGGTTCAATTTATTTAAATTTCTATTTAATTTAACATTGACTGGTGTTATCCACCTTACTAAAGAATATACAAGAAGGACTTTTGTTCAAAGTCAAAAACGGCTGAGACGGTAAAAATCGTTTAAAGTTCTTATCTTAAATATATAAAATCAAAAGATGTGGTTTGCCTCTAAGTAAGCAAAGAATTTAAAGAATTTATATCTTCAAGAGAAAGTTTTCGAACTTTCTAAATGAATTTAACAAGGCATCGAATCATCTATGCATTGACTTAATTTATAACATTTATTGTCATGAGGTCAACTTATTACAATTATCCAGTCTGAAGTTAATCTGAAGTAAGAATTGGTCTTTGTCTCTTAATAAATGTTGTTTCTAATGCAATAAAACGATCTAAAAATGGAATGAGTAATGGCATTTGGTCATCATCATCATCATCATCGTCATCATCATCACCAACATCGGCAAAGTGACTAAAGTAATTTTTTTATTGTATTATCAATAAATTGACCATGCCACCCAAAAATAAACATTTCGGCCGCAGTCCCTAACATACATATTGATATTTGACTGAGTAAATAAATTAAATTCAAATCTAAATTGATATAAACTATAGGTGTATGCATGTATGAGTGTGTGTGTGTGTGTGTGCAGCTATGTATGGAGTGAAAAAAAAGAAGGCCTGTGCTTATCACTCACCCACAAACCAGCAACAAAATAAAGCAAACATAAAGAAATTGGGCGCCGTTTGCGGGTCGTCATTGTGGTAAATAGACCAAAGGGGGTGCTCAACAAAAAAGTGGGGGCGTTGGCAGTTAGTTTATCGCTGCTTATTTACGTTACTGATAAGTAAGCTCATTTTGTTTTTGTTCTTCATTTCTTTCTTTTTTTTTTTTGACTTTGACTGGGCTGATGGTCTTCTTCTACATATATAACTGAAATCTTAGCATTGTGTTCATTCTCCGTCGACGTCAAGACCCTTGATAGAGCTCAGCCCAGATTTTGTTAATAAAAATTAATGACTCTGTGATTTCTTTTGGCCTCAAGTGAAGAAGAAATCTTCGAAACTGTTTTTCCAATAAGCCATCGATTGTAATTTTTTATTGATCAATATGCGGGTCGTAGAGTGAGTCAGGGGGAGGTGGAGAATAGTTTTGTTTGCGGCATGTTGAGCTAATTATTTATTTGGCGCTTTAATTACGCCTTTATTGGCTGAGGCCAACACTGCGTATGCGTTATATCTATTATAGCCCTCGGCAACAGCCGTGTGGGAATGCTACCGCAATTTATTTTCTCTCTGGTTAAAGTCATTGACATTTCTGCTAAAAATAATTAACTATATATGTATATAAATATTTTATTTGCTTTTTTATCCATATTACCCCAAAAAATGTCGGCAAACAAAGCAACAAAAATACAATGCAATTTTATTTCTATTTACTTATTTATAAATTGAAAATCATCTAAATACTCTGAAAATTCGTTAAAAATTTGTCATCTACAGCTGATAGAGATGTTTATTGAGTTAAATACAAACTGGATCTATGATTTTCAGTGCAGAAATCGATGAGAAATTGCATTTAGGCCAATCATGGTAAAAATTCTTTAATCAAGGCTGCAAAATTCTTTTGTCTCTCAATCAAATCCAATTAGTCTCATCAATCACTAAAATACCTTAATAAAAGTGTGAAAATATTTATTTGTTTCCATCAGGCAGACACAAATAGCAATTAGGAGAAGCATCAACAATAACAATTATATTGTTTTCAATGGTATTGCTAATTAACAAATTTGTTTACAATTGTAAGTGCAGTTTTGCCAAAAATTCAAACGATAAATATGTCAGAAATTCTCCAAATAAAAGTGAACAAATTATTGGCCATTATATGTATGTGTTCCTCATTCCGTTCGATTCTCTTATTTTGTTTCTACAATTTGGCTCTTTATTTTTATCATTTATGCATAATCTTTATGAGTGGATGTGACCTGTTTCATTTTGTTTGTTTGTTTCAATTAATTTAAGCACCAGTTCAATAAAAAGTATGTGGCGATAAATATAAATCGTTTTGCATCAACCCGGTAACAGAATGTATTATCATTTTACTAAGCTTTCTGAGAAAATGGAATAACCCACTAAAATCGTTATTCATGATTGATGATGTGCTCTGGACGAAAAAAAATATATATAGATATAATACTTACATATATCACAGTATATGTATTTTTAAGCATAATATGTGTGTGTGTATGTGTGAATGATTGTGATGCGGATAGCAGCATTTGCATATTTGAACTTTAGTCGTGTTATCCAAATTGCTTTTACATTTATTAATAAAATGGCAATGCAAAATGGATATATATATATATATATAGATCGCGCTTAAATGTTTTATAAATTCTGACTGATATATGAGCAAATTAATAGTCATATGTATTTTTAAAACATTTTTTGGCTTTAGTTTATTAATATTGAAAGACTATTTAATTGCATTTCTTGTTTTAAAAAACTCAGGTCCGCCCAGTGCCTGCTGTCTCCTCCTGAATCTGCACAAGCTCGTAAATCTCATGTTGAATTTAGTTTCCGATTTACATTCGCGGGAATTGTCAGGGTTTTGTGGCACATAATTCATGCAGCTCGACATTTAGACCTCCCCTCCAGCACTTCTCTGCCCACTTTCACTAGGCAATAAATTTCGGTTTTTTTTCGGCAACATTTGTCCTCGACCTTGTTAAATGCGTTTCGGTGGCATCGATTTGGTTTTGCTTGTAGGCTGCAATTAAGCCATGGAATCTATTTATAAATGAACAAGAAATTATAATGGTAATAATAATGGTAGAACCATATCACGCAACTTGCATGTTGAAAGTTGGTCTTGTCCCTTCAACCAACGAATCAACGAGCCAAAACGAGTGAGCGATCAACCAACCAACTTACCAACCTTGCTGCTTGAACTTCACATTCCTTGGCGGCCGCTGACTGAAACTGGGGTGTCGTTGCATTTTAATGGTTTTTATTGATTTTCAGCATTGTTGAACCAACCAGCCAACCAACTAAACGACATTGTCCCTCGCTTGCGGGTGGGAGGGACTGGGTGAAGCGACTCATATGCTAACTGCCTGCCCTTGCCTCTGCCCTTGCATACCTGCTTGTGGGACTGAGCTCGTTATGAGCATTCATCGTAGAAATTGGCGCGTGCCAACAAATGTTTCTAAAAACCCACTGGCATGGCATCCACCTGACATTTCACTAGCGGAATGATGTCCTTGTTCTTTAGAAAACATTCGCACATTCACTATTGCTGCCTTTCTTTCACTCTGTCACTCTGCCTTAAATATGCGCTGAACGACCAATTATGTATTTAAGTTTCGCAGAAAGTAAACTATGCTAAAGTTGAAATTTATTTTATTTTAAGTGTTTAGTTTGACTTTTCGTCGTGATATAGTTGTTAAAGTTCTCTGTGAGTTTTAAACTAAATTTATTTTAAATTCGTTGAGTTTTTATTAGTTAATAATTAATTGTGAATAGAAACTTTCAACAATTTCTGACAAAGGTCGTTTCAGTAGCTAAATAATGCATTAGGAAATATATTTAAATTCACGGTATCAAGTTTATTTCGTTTGTGGTGAATGTTTGATTAAAATTCTACAAAGGATAAATCTATCTAGCCAAGTCAAAAAATTTTTAAGTAATAAACTTTGCATAAGATGAGCACCTGAATTGATTTCTATTGTCGTTTTACTCTCATAAGTTTGTTTAAACACTAAGTAGACTGTAAGTAGTTACCAGACGGCAATCATATACTCTTTACAGGATAAAACACCACTCGTATATTCTTCTCAATTCACTTTCGCTTTGAAGGGGTCTCCACAATTCCCTACTACAGGGTTGGCTAGTACTAGTACTAGCATTGGCTGCTTGCTGCTGGTGCCTTTAGGTTCCGGTGTGCACGCCTTGCTTATCAGCGCATTTTCAGTTCTTCCTTGATGTTGCTCCCGCATCCTGCCCCCTTCTTACCGAAATGGGTGGTAACCTGTCCTGGCATCCAGGAGGTAGTTCGTTGTTGGTTGTCTGCCTGTTTTGCATGTCATGCGCTTGTTTGTTTCTTGTGCTTTTTTCTTTTTACTTGTGCTTCCTTCCGTTTTCAATTTCTTCTACATGTTCACTGTGTAGCATGCATTTTTTTCTTTCTCTTTCTCTCTCTTTTTTTTTTGCTGTTTTTGTTTTGCATATTTTTTTGAGCATGTCCTGGTTGTGACATTTTTCGTTTGCTTGCTAGGTCCTTTCCCAGGAGAAGAAAGTAGAATATGCAGCCTGTGAAAAGAAAGTTTTCATTTTTGCGCCCCATTTGTGTGCCAAGAATTTTGCTTTAGTTACCCATTTGCCTTATGACCTCTTTACAATATTCTTTTTTGCTCAAATGAATTCCGTACATTGACAAATAAATATGGTTTTAGCTGCATTTATTAAATTGAAAAGAGAGAGAGAGGGGGAGAGAGATAGACACAGACAAAAGACATTGAATGCCTTGTTTAAGATTTATTTGTGGTCAGCGTTTAATTGAAATCTAATTTAATTTATGACCAAAACCCACATGGACATATGAAAAGACAAAACTAATACAAATATTTGCCCCCCAAACCATCAACATCTGTTTGCTTTAATTGGAAATGCCATGCCGAAGGCATCCAAAGTCAACATTCAGCTTGCTCAAGTCATGCCAAGTCAGATCCGAACCGGTCGAGCGGCAGTAATACATAATAATTTGAGTTATGTATACATTAAATACAATAATTTATTGATTTTCTATATAAAATGGTTTCGGCAACAACCAACACATACCATACACACATACATATGTACAGAATATTTCGTGAAAGAAGCAAAGGGATGGTAAAGAAAGAGGAGACGATAACTTCCGCTTTGTTTGCCCTGCCTGCTCAGATGTCAATAAAAATATGTGTATGTCTGCTGATCTAAATGGACGTGGCGAGACAACTAACTACATGCATAATAATCGGATATTGAAGTATAGATGAATGTATATACATACATACATATATACATATTGCGTGACTGATGGTAAATTTGTGATTTGAATAAAATTAGTTAGTTGTTTTCGAATGAAAGTTAACTGAAAAAATGAATCATAGACAATAAAAGGATTACATGATATTTAAAGCCATACGATTCTTGACAGGGAAATATTAAGTAAATATATATTATTTTTACTTATATATTGTATATAAATGTGTACATCTTATGGCCCACTACTGAGTGATTGACATAACCACAGGCGGTAAATTGAAGTCAGAGGCAGAAGCATAGCATTTTGGGTCAGAGTCATCTTCCCCCAATGTCGCCTTAATGGCCCATAGACAATTATAATGCTACTAAATCGTGCCAACAGACATCAAGAGGGAGTCCCACAAAGACAGTGGGAGTGAACAGAACGAAAAGGCAGGATAAACTAACATGACCCCAATGTCATATACACAAATGGCCTGTCTTCAACTTACTGAATGACCACAGACATCCTTCTTCCTTTGCGTTTCGGTTTGTTTGCTTGCTTCTGATATCGTGTTGAGGGCTTGCATATTATTCAATTAAAATCGCACTATTATTTTACATATACGAACAACTGTCAGTGGCACGCACGCAATCAATGTCAACATGTACACACACTAGCAAACATACACGCACAAAACAAACCATCACTCTACCCCCCTGATGGCAAGGAAATGAAGGGCTATGTATTTTGCTTGGGTTCTTGGAAACGAGCACGTTAATAGAAGTGAGTAAGATTCGCATAAATGTCAGCTACAACATTTCATAGCCCCAAGTTAAAACTAAGACTTGGTACACATATGACCAAAGCATCTGTGTGTGTGTGTGTGCGTGAGTTAAGGTTCAGGCGACGACAGCTAAACCAGTTCACTCTTTATTCTATGCGTGCCCCAAAATGTATGCTAAGAAAAAAACATTGTCAGGCTGTGGCTGCGGGCTTAGTTGTTTCCACAGTTGTAATTGTTTTTAAAGGAAATAGACTTAAAAAAAATATCCATTAACCATGACATTTCTAAGCTATAGTTTGAATTTAAAAATATTCTGTTTGCTCAGAAAGACAAAATTATTGAACTTGATTTATGACAATTTGTAGAGCAAAAATTTCATTTAAAATGAATAAAATGTACACTTCCTGTGCTTATCAAATTACATATATTTTTCCAATTTAGTTTCACATTTTCCAGTCTATTGAACATAGTAATAACCAGCTAAGATCAATTTCAAATTGATTTTCTCTAGGATTCAAAATTAATCTAAGAAAATCAAATACATTCCCTGTAGAGTTTACTGTATATGCTTGCGTTGAGGATTTCAAGCATCTAGAAAAAACAGCAACAGCAAGAACTAAAATGAGGACTTTGTATGTAGTTTGTGTTGTAGTTGCTACCTCATCTGGTAGCATTTTTTAAGACCACGACCTCGCACAGACTAGTGGGCAAAGTTTGTCTATGTGCCACAAAAAGTTAGCCCCCTCCGCCCAAAAAAGAAAAAAAATAAAAATAAAAGAAGCGAAACTGGGAGCAACCCCATTGAACTTTTGCATAAGATGAGCACACTACTGCTGCTGCTGGCGTTAAGTGGCGCCCAGCCAAGACGCAGCATCAGCAGTTGGCTGCCTAGTTGCCTGCTGGGACCCTTTAGATAGCAAGAGAGAGAGAGAGAGAGAGTGAGAGAGCGTGGGCTATAGGAGATACTAGAAATGAGGAGGAGAGTAGGGAGTAGGTACCACCCTATTTTGCCTCATTTTTACGGCTATCGTTTCAATTTTTATGGCTTAAGTTGTTGTAAATTTTGTTAGAAATAAAGTTTTCCCTCTTCCTTGCAACGGCACAACGCAGACAGTTACGAGTCGAGCTTCAATGCTCTTTGCCGTGTTCTTCACGTAATCGATATTTTGTGGCTGTCCACCAACTGCGGCCCACCTCAAGCTGCGTGTCTGACTGCTGTTCTATTAGCCGTCAGGCGGAAAATTTAATACTGTTTATTTACACAATTTTCCAGTTACCAAAGCGGCTGATGCTCTCGGGGCTCTTCTTTTGTTAGCTTTTAAGGTTACGTAATGTTTGCATCAATACTCCTCCAATTTATTCTACTTACTTCTTTCCTTTTTTGTTCAATAGTTTCACGGGTTTGAACCCAATTCCATCCAACAATTTTCGATGCGGTTACTGAAAACCACAGGGCACACATTAAAAGTTGTAGGACCGAATACGATACCCTACACTCAGCCATTAACATTCACACTTGTTGTGGATGGTGTGAATAATACGGTTTAACAGTACATTTACTAAAGAATTTATGTGTTTATAAAGAGTGAAGTAGACGAAGCACATACACATACACACATACAGGATGTGCACACGAATGTGTATGTGTTACACAAAAGGCATAGCAAGCGATTAGAAGCCACGTAGATTATTCATTTATTTTTACGAAGACAAAATGTGTAAATTTTCATTCGCTTTTTACTTGGAATGTTGTTAACCCGTGTTAATTTTTTTTCCATGGAATAGATAAAAGATTAACTTTTTCGGAAAGTTCATTATAAAAAAGCTGTGTTAGAGAACCACATTTAATCAATGATTTATTAAAAAAAAAAAAACAATACTCAACTATTTTCCATTTCTTTCACACAAAAGATTTACGTTTGACAAGTTTCTCCATTAAAATGCAACAAATTTTAAAATCTATCACGTATCTTAGTTTGCTCTCATTTAGTTATTTTATGGTTTTTAATTTAAAGTGAAACCACTATTAGTTATTTTTGAATTCCGATTAGTTTTAAACGAAATGTAAGAAAAGCCATTGCCTCACTTTTATCCATCATTGGTTCTTAATGGGTTAAGCGTGGTCTTCCATCATGGCGTGCCAGTTTACCTGTTTTCTCTACACACCTGTTTCCTTTTTTTATCTCGCCCCCCTGCAAAAAGTGTATTGAGCTTTTATTTATTTATTATCGCCGTTCGTTTATTCAAGCGATTTTGTCTGCCAGTCGATGCATAAATAAAATAAGAGCTTTCAACAGGAGGGCGGTGCTCTTACCCAGAATTATTCACTTTTACATTGCAAAACTAGAGCCTTATACATATATAATTGCAATTTGTGCGTAGGTTTTCTGTCATTATATTTCTGCAAACTCATAGAGGTAAACGAAATAAAAGTGTCGAGTTGAACAAATTGGTTTGTCTGCAGGTAATCATAGGACAGGACAGAGGTAAAGGTAGAACTATTTTCATGCAAAGATATTTATTTTTACCATCCCATCCCATGTCATTGACTGCTGCTGTCAGCCAAAGTACTTTAGCAGACAGAAGACCACACACACACACACACACACACAGACACACACACACAAAAGAAACGAGGGGGATAGAGAGAGAGAGAGAGACCACACACAAACATCACACTTTGACCCATTTCGTTGCCTAAGATACTCGACTCTTAGTGCTTTGGCCTGGCGCTAATCTTTTTTATGTGCCAAGTCCACATTGAGTTGTCCGAGATTCAATATGAGAGATATTTTTGAGTGTGTTGGGGGTGCAAGTGGCGAAGTGACGGAGGCGGAGACGGAGACGGTGGCGGCACTTCAATTTTATTTAACAATTCAGTTGTCAGTTGGGTCTGAGTGGCACTTCGTGCTGGGTTTTATTAAGTTCATCAAATGTGTGACAGCAGTCAGCATATGTATGTATGTAGAATATTTGAGTTTATTTGTTTGATAGTTGCCATAGACGCAAAGTGGCTTATAACCAGCTGCTGCTGCAGGCCAATGATAAGATCCAAAAAAAGGCATTTTCCTGATTGATAGGCATAAACTCATATATGAATTTTTAGAAATTTCAAATACCAACTGATTGAATAACTAACTAAGCCTCTCTTTTGTTTTCCATCTTTTGCAGTTACTTCTTGTCAGGCGTATACATACACGAGGTAAGTCCATGAATTTTAGAAGCACATGATTTAAGAAGAAATTTTGTGCTACAAAACAAATTGAACGCGTCTTGAAGTAAAACACATGAAAAATTTGACTCTAGATTAGGCTATAAAAATGCGCATTAAGCTGTCTGGAAGAGATAACTTCATATGAATTTATTGACATTTCTTTTTTTTTTTTTTTGTTCGTTTTGGTTTTGTGGCTGCTCCAGTGGTCAGTGGCAATATTTTGGAAGGACGCCCACTTGTTTGACCAAATTTCTTTTTCATTCGCATTGTTCTTTTTGCTGTTGTTGTTGTTGCAAGCAGTGAGGCATGAAAAGGCCAACATCCGTTGCGGCTAATGTGCCGTCGTTTGTGAAAAAAATAAAGATTCTAAGGAGCATACAAAGGCTGAACAAAGGAAAAACCTTTGTGTGAATGCGGCGAAAGAGAAATACATAAATAAATGAGCTACGTGCCGACGATATTGGTTCGTTTTCTTGTTTTTCAAAACTTTTACACAAAAAAAGAAAGAAGGAAGATAAATTGAAATGCCCATTTCATTGGCATGGAAATATTATGCAAGTAACATTCTCACTAATTGACCAGATTTGATTGAATTTTAAATTTTTCACTCCTATTCATCACACAGAAATCTCATATTTATTCAGTTTGAATTTAAAACCTAGTAAACAGGACATCACTTAAATCTGCGGTTCTGGTTCCATAAATTTGTTTATTCATTTGTTGTGCTCGACTCGCTCTGGTGCCGGTTGTCGTTGCCGTTGCCGTTGTCGTTGTTGTTACCGTGGCCATTACCTTTGCTTTGCTGCGGTTGGACGACGTTTTTTGGTCAATTATTCAGACCGAAGCGCTTGTGGTTTTTGCGCACAAAAGGCAGAGGGCAACACAGAGAACGGACCAAGAGCAGGCCAAGCGGCAAACTACAGCATTTAAATGGCTTACATGTGTATGTATATAGGGCTTTATATAAATACACACATACAAACATATACCCATGTGTAGGACAGGAGGAGAGACAGAAGTGTGATGTGCTTGAAAATTGCATAAACTTGGTAAAATGTGTAAAAAGTGTTGCTCGCTCTTGTGTGACAGCAGTAACAACTACAACAACAACATTTAACAGGAACTTTCTATCAACAGGTCCTGGGATAGGTAGACTAGAAGGTACTGTATGATAGTTAAGGCAACGGTCCAAGTCCAGTTCATTATGTGGCTAGGATTGTTTACACAAGCACTCACAGTCTGGCATACATAGACCCGTACAGTCCTTTCTCCTGCGGGCTGTTTGCAAAGGTGTCAGTCATTCGGTTGGTCACTCGACTGCAGCCCTTAAGCATTAGACAAGCTGTTGGCATCCTGTGACCGCATCCTGTCGCCGGCAGGCTGAATCACTGAATGACTGACGCATTTTACAGCCTACTTATGTGCTTGACCATTGTTTGCTAGCCTTTCAGAAGAGCATTCATATGACTTCCCATGTTCCAAGCGCCACAGACAAGGCATTTTGACGCCATGACCAACTCCATAATCCTCCCTGACTAACGAAGCATAAAGTAAGCGCTAGCCTAATGCTTCACTCTCTTTTTATGTGTCCCTGTGTGTCTGGGTGCGGGCCGAAGGTCACAAGAAATCAAGCGTAATGAAGCCCAACCAAGCAACTGGAGTCCAGCACTACAAAAATAGCAAAAATCGACCCCTAGCCCATTCTCTCCTTTTCATTCTTGCTCGGTGGGAGAATACTCATTCAAAATTCATTGAAATGATAATAGATAAGCTGCTTGAGGCTAAACCGCTTAACCACTTAAAGTATTTTGATTTGCCCCATTTAAAGGTGAGTAGCCACCCTAAAGAAATTATTCACGTTATCGACATTAGACGCATTTTCATTCAATTTATAATTCAATGAATACTCCAAATACTTTCACTTGGCTGACCTTATAGAATTTTCAAAATATTTCTATTAAATTGAATTTATATTTATGTTTTAGATATTGCAGTTGTTCAAATAGAAAATATTGGTAAATCTACATTATTCGAACTCTTTACAAAATTCTTAAATCTTTTCAAAAGAAATCGACTTGACTTAGAAAAAAACAAAACAGAATGGTCAACTTCAAACTTTGCTAATGTATTTCATATAGCTCTTATCAAGAACCTTTTAGCTTTTTGCATTGCAAAACATCTGGCCATAATTTTTGCCATATTTCCAAAGGCGAAGTCAAGTCTGTATATCATTTTAGTTGAGCTTGTTCCCATTACCACAATAATGGCTAAAAGTGTTTACTTTTACTTAACATAAATTACATGTGTGTGTGGTCATTAAATAAACTATTCGAGCCATAAGCAAGGGCAAGGCATTTATATTATTAACAACAAAGAAGAAAACATGGCTAATTGCCATAACAAAAAAAAAAAAAAAGAAAATGAAATTTTCAACTTTTGTCCAGCTGATACAGTTCAGTGAAGTTTAAATAAGCAGAGGAAAAATCAAAGGCAGCGACTGAAAATGGCTGCAGGAAATGATTTGACGTGAGGTTTTTGTTTGTTTTCTGGTTTCTGATATTTGCCCTTTTGCTGTTCACCGCAACAACAACAACAGCAAGAACATGAAAAGCAATAGCAATAATAACAATATCAACATAAATTTTACAACAAATACTAAAAGAGTTGTGTTGTTGTTGTTGTCGTTGCTGTTGTTTTGCTTCCCCTTTAACATCATTAAAATTGACTTCATTATTATTTTATAGCTTTTAGTCGTCTTTTGCCTGGCCTTTGCCTTTGGGGTTCTCTCTATATATTATATAGATATGTAAACTCTTGTTTTTTTTTTTTTTTTTTTTTTTTGTCTTTTCTTCCTTTTATCCAAATCTCACAATGTGGTGCTTGTGGCACGTTTTAAATGCGTCCTTTATTCCGTCTCCCATCTCTTCTGCCGGTCCATGCATTCTTTATCCTTTTTGCTTCTGCTTATTAAAACCAAGCTTCAGGCTGATAAAAACGTCGATATGTTTCTGTTCTTACCAGTATCTTCCAGTATCCCTTTCTCCTTTTCTATGCAAGCTCGAGGCAAAACTGAGATAATGCATTACAAAAAACACACATGACTTTGTCTTGAGAGTTTAGAGATATATAAAGTAAAAGAACAAAATTTCAGCAAAAGTTTACCACATGACAAAAAGATGGCAAATTAGTTTCACTTGATCAACATAAAATTCTGAAATTTACTAAAACACAATCTTGAGTCTATGTAAATAGAAAAGTTTATAAACTTTGCAGAGACTTTTCTAACAAATAAAAATAGAGTTCAGATAATTTTCAAAGTAATTTGCAATGATTCAGTCTAAGTGTGTAGTATTTGATATCAATCAGATTGTTTCATTGATGATATGGTTAACATAAACAAAAACCTATTTCCCCTTGATTTTCTAAATATTTTTTCACATCATTTGCACGCACACCTTTACACATACACCCACACACATTTAATACATTTAAAGTTGTTTTTTTGGGTCATTTTCAAAGCTGTGAACAGTTCTTTTTGGTTTTTGGTTCAAGTGGTTTTAACACACACTTGAAATAACTTCACTCAGTGCGCTATCAATGCGATTAAAAAACAATTACACTTGTGACATTAATGGCACAACAATACCAACAACAAGAGACGAACCAATAAAATATTTGTTTGCAAAACAAAAGCCTAAAAAAAAATTAAACGAAATCAAAGGGACTGGTCTATTGTTTTGCATGCTGACTTTTTTATACCCTTGCGAATTTATATTTGTGTTCAAAGTTTACATAAAATTTGTGTAGAATAGTTTTGGTTAGACTAACGTCAACTTTTAAATGGAACCCATTTTTCAAACCACTGGCAAAACCAAATTTAACATTTAATTGACAAAAAAGCAGGACAGGAAAACTGACAAACAATCAGATACCTTTTTGCAAGGGTATAGCACATAAAAATGCTTCATTTTTTGTTTTGTTTTTTTTTCGGTTTGAGGTTCTTCTGTTTGTGGCATCTGCAAAAATTTTCATTTGTTTACACGTAGCATGGCTGCTGCTGGCCGCCGGATAACCACATCAAAAATAAACAAGAAATTGAAAATTGATTTTCCAAAAATCAAAATAAACAAATTGCGTGACTCGCGTATTTATTTTAGCTTTCAGTTCTTGTGTTTTTTGGCATTAGAAGTTTTTTACCTGTTTTTTATACTGCTTTAAAGTCAATGCCTTTAAATTAATTGCTAAGAAACCAACTCACAGGTACATAATAAGTATATACGAGAATATTTATATATATTTCAGTATGTATATACATATTTGCAGGGTATACCGAGCTTAATGGCCCAGGCCAATGGGTGTAGCCAACATCTTGTGGCATTATTAACATGATTGCCATGAAGCCCACCCGCTGTCAACAACAGGAGCCATAAGCAGAAGGGAAAAAGCTTATCAATGAATCACCAAAGCATGTGATTGATGATTTGATGTGATGAGTTGAGTTGAGTTAAGTTCAGTTCAGTTCAGTTGAGTGTGGTATACGTGGGTTTGTGTGTCTTTTTCTGAGTGAATGCCACACACCAAATGTGGCTTCATTGACAGGGATTAGGCTTATACGCAGAACCAGAGAGTAAATACAACGACGATTGCTTGACAGCTTCCATAAGCATACACCACATACATATATACATCTCTACAAATATACACACATACATAGATCCTTGTTAGCATGTGCGTGGGTGTGTGTAGGTTTAAGACAGATTAGAACTGAAAAGCTTGCCCAAAGTTTACCACCCACTTTTCTTAGGCAGGGCCAACACTTTCGCGAGAATAAGTCGGACTTTATTATTTTGTTTGCCTGAAAAAAGCAAAATACATAAATGTTATTTAATATCTCACAAGTCAAATGGGACAACTAATAAATTCATTTAAATTCAAAGTGCTAGCCCAGATAAGTTTTCTTTAATATTTAATTACACTTCTCTTTGCCTAGTTATCCCATACATTTGGATCGCTTCGAATGAGATTTACCGCATCGATTTCTAGACATCATCTCAAGAACAATATTAGCAAAGCATAAATTTTCAGATGGAGAGATCGGTATTGAAGTTTTTATGACACTTTTAACCAATTTCGTTTTACTATCATCCACTATAACATTTGTTGAATGAAAAGACTGTACCCGAGCTTTGGCAGCCTTTGCCCTTTCCTCGATAACCTGACGCATACGGTGGGTGAGACGAGGTGATGTATACAATTCCGTAATGGGCCTGGGGTGATGTTGCTTCATTATACGTTGCTTCTCAAGGCGAATTCTTTTGCGTTCTGCCTGTTGAGCGTCCAGTTCAGCTTGTTTTTTTCTGCGCTGATTTTCAAGTTTCTGCTGAATCGGAGTCATCTCCATTTCTGCAAAATAAATTGACCACTTGGCTCGCAATAGTTCAATATATTCTTCACTAAAATCATTCCTCAATTCATCTTCACAATTGTCATTTTGCAAGTTGTTATCGTGATATATCATACTTGATTTGGCGGACTCACTCATGAGCTTTCTGCGACGATTTTCTCGATCGAGATCTTTCATAATACCATCGTAATTATGATTTATGAGTGATAAATAAGATCGCTCCTGATGCTCATCCTCCTGTTTATTTAAAGACAAAATCAAAGCTTTATATTTTTTCCGCTCCTTTCCAAATAGTTCCAAGAGTTGAAGATCATCTCTGCCTGTGGGCTCCATTTTGTGTACTAACAATTGTGTAAGTCGACGTATGCTAATGGCCAGGTCTTCATCGATTATGGTTATTTCTTTCTGTGCTTCTGCTTTAGATGCTGCTTCATCTTGACTGCCTGCATATGATAACTCCTGTTCCACCTCATTGTGATCGCCCATTGATTTGATCGTTTGGTCTGAATATTTAGGTCCAATCGGTCCTTTTGTTACCAAACTTCGCAGTGACCTTCTCTGACTCTTTAGGCGGTTAATTAACTCAGATGTTTGTGATTTCACTTCGCTTACTATGTGAACTGATTGGCTTGATTCTAGACCCATTTTAAGAATTATTGCCCCAAACGTTTCATTGTTATTGGTTAAGGAAGTGGTACTTTGGTAGATTGATTGATCATTCATATTTATTGATCTATAATACACATTGATAAATTTATGGATATATTTAAATTAATTCTATTATTTGATAATTACCGAAATTATAATAACAATAATAATCGAAAAACGTTTTGGTAATTGGCTTTCCTTGTAGCTTTCGTTATGGGATTAAGAGAATTTACTTGTTCGATTTTTCGAAGGTATATGCAGGTACCTAGTCTTTGGTTTCAATTTTTAAAATGTTAATTTAGTTTAGTAAAAAATTTAAATTGACTTATTTATCAAATGCCAAATAAATTATATAAATATTTTTCCCCCTAAAAGAGAGTATTCCTAAGTGATTCTTATAAATTATTTTCAACTAGCGCTTACCCAAATCATCATCATCGTCATCGGAAGAGCTGGAGCTTCTGCAGTCCTCCATCACTTCTCGGGCGGCATCTTCGAACGTTACCCACACGTTTCCTTCTGCCAACAACATGGCACACATCTCTTTGTGCTATCCTCGGCATAGACCAAATGTTTACACATACGCGCGATTTTCTTTTAACAATTCATCAAATGCGCTTAGAGCGGCAGCATGAGCAAAAAAAAAAAAAACACGTACAACGAAAGCAAACAAAAAAGAAAACTTTGACACTCGACGTGTGTGTGTGTGTGTGTGTCTGTTTGAGTGTGTTGGCATTGGGGTTTGGGAGGGACTGGGAAAGGTGTGGCAAAGTTTTTTCGACTGGTCCTCCTTTTCACACGCCCCCTACACGACAGCCATATCAATCATCGCCAAAGTGCGTGCCCGTTAGACACCTTTCTCTCATATACGATTGTGTTTCTTTGTGTGAGAGTGTGTGTGTATGTGGGTGTAGGTGGCTTTAAAATATTTATTTTATTTTTTACCTGGTCGGGGCCATGTTGAAGGCTAAATACAATAACTCAAAGTGATTTACCAGGCAAAGAATACGGCATTATTTGCATTTCTTTCCTCCTCCCTCTCTTTTTTTAGTCTTAGCTATATACACAATCTCGATTTGTAGGTAGCTATCGTACATTATTTATTTGTTTTTTTGCGCAATTTATTTTGTGCAAAATTTTGCAGACAGTTGAGTTTGAGTTGGTCGGACAATGTTAAACAAACGAAATGGCAATTAGACTTTGACTTGCTTGTGAATATATTCATATATCAAAGTCTAATGAATGGATTTCAAAATATACAACAATAAGCTTAATATGCGAGATAATCTTGAGAAGATAGATTTATTTTAAAAATGCCATACATATTATTTTAAAAATACTATACATACATGTTCTATACAGAATTCATATTCACAGTAGCAAAAAAAAAAATCGTCAGAAGATTTCAAATGTCTCAGTTTTTAGATTTTTGGTTCCTCAAGCTTCAAGGGAAAATATTCATCCGATTTTCATTAAAAATATTCGACGGAGAATCTACTTTATGCCGAGATAAAAGATAACAAACGCATAAAACAATTAAAATGTCCATTCCAAAATTGGATTTATATGTTCATATTTAAGGTAAATGACATAAAATCGGAATTTAAGGACGCCAAGTTAATGTCAAAAATCTTTTGACGCCACTGTACCAACCTTTCTTTTTTTATTTTTATTTATTGAATTATTTTTAATTTAATAGCTTTACAGCTTTCAAATTTATTAACCATACACAAATAATCGTATAAGCCTTTCACATAATTGACATTACGTATACGTAGTGTATACCAACAGACCACAGCTTATGCAAGTGTGTGCGTTGTATGTATGCAGGAACGGATATTGTCTTTTCATTTAATTAGTGTAAACAATTTTTCGTATAATAAGTGGATTTAAATTTATTATCCTTTAAATGTATTTTTGGCAAACTAACTAACTAAGCTAGCCAATCCTGTAGATTAGTTTCCACATACATACCTATGTATATATACATCTATGTGTGTGCTTGCATTCGATTTTGATTTATGCAAATTAATTAAATGAACACCTGTGGCCTGTAGCATTTAGTTTAAATGTGGCTTGTAATTCTATGAGAAATGCATTGGTATTTATTTTGGAAATCTCCTTGGGGTAATTTAAATCTAACTAAATGACTTCGTGATCGGGTCACATTTCCAACTGTATTTAATTGCAACTCAAAAGCCATGAGACGCTGATTTATTTCAAGTGTCAATGAAGTCGACGACAAAGTCCATAAATTTTTGTTGGTCTAAGTTTGCGTGGCAATGGCGCATATTGTGCTGACCCAGTACTAGTCTCGGCCCTAGACCCATGGGCGATAAGCTACTCCCTTACCTCATTTTTCTTCTGGGGATATCCTTGTCTCTAGCTTCATAGGCAACCAAGTATGCGCATGATTTATTTTCATTAAAAACTTCGTTTGCGGCTACTTAAACATTGAATTTTCCCTAGGAGCGAATAACAAAAACAAATATATATTTATGTATGTATTAAAAAGAAACTTTTCAGCACTTTTCAGCACTTCATAAAGGAAAGTAAAATGAAAAGAATCAGCAAAGAAAAATTAAATTTAATAAGCATATTACAAAGTTTCGAGAAGAAGCGTTAATATGCGTAGAGTACTGCATCGTTTCTGAGGTTCACAAAAAGGGGAAGGCAAAAAATTCAGTCCTTAATTTTGAGCTTAGTTCGCAAAGAAAGACCTTGGCTTTAGCCATAACCAAGCTGGCAAAAAAAAAAAAATATAGAAAGAAAAAAAGCAATTAGGACCCCGTTTGGCCATTATCATTAAGCTTTAAAAATAGCTTGAGTTAAGCTAAACTCGGCCTGGCTGCTATTGGTGACAATTTTTTATGCCGAATCCGAATTCATTTATTAGTCTCCCATGGTCCCAAGGCAGTTACGTGCGTAAAGTGTTGGCCCACTGAGCTGATTGTACAAATGGTAGTTGGCCATTACAACATTGGCACGCGATCATTAGTCAAAAAACAAAGCGAACAAAAATTTATTTAAAAAAAAAAGCAAAAATAAAGACGAATTGCAGTCACATTTAGAGAACCTGACACTCGATGAAAACTAAAATCAAGCAAATGAAATCGCCAACAATGGCCCCTAGGCACTCGAAAGTGCAACGAACGATGAATAGCTAAACTTTTAATTTTTACAGTCCAGACAGAGTCAATACCCTATTTTCTGATATCAATTTGATAAGTTTGAATCATTTTCTTAAGCAGACTTTGTTTAATCATCTTTTCGATTGCCAATGGGGATGGGATTATAAATTTTGTATTCTATTCTTTCGATAATTGAAGAAATTTTAAATCATTTTTCATTTAATGTAGGCCATTTAATATTTACTAAAGAATTAACGATATAGCAGGGTAATATTTGACGTGTTAGTGCCTTTAGTTTTTTGTCACTTTTATGCATTGGTTTAATTGGTTTTTTTTCCTTTTTTTTTTTAGCTTTTACTGTGTTTGCGTGTGTTGCCAGGGCGTTGTCAAATTAAAAGTTTCTTTTTCTGCTATTATTTGATTGCCATACCTCAGTGACTTTTATATAAATTAGTTGTTCAGGTTGTAGTTTGCTAATTAGACATAGAAAAGTTTTAGCAAAGTATGTAGGATACATGACAACCTTTTTTTTTTTTTTGGCTAAAACTTTTACAGGTAAAAGTGGCAAACGAAAAAGTTGGATTGTCAGGTAAAACTGGCTGACCGTATGTACATATATATGAATGTAGCTATATATGCTTTGTTTAGCTGTGTACTCTCTGGACTGCGACATAATTATTTGCTACGAATTTGCATTGCGCCCACAATACAATGGCCATAAAAGCCCCTTAACAATTGAGGTACTAACACGAAAGGAAAAAAGAACGGAACGAACTTTTGTGGCAGTTATTTCAACACCTTTATGGTGTTTCCACAACACCGTACACACACATACACACAGACTTACATCCACCCACAAAGGCGCTGGGGCATGTCTGACCACAATGGCCTAGCCTAGGATACTAGCCAATCGACCTGGTCAGAGAATGGGCTACTAGATGGTATGAAGTGGTGCCACAGTCTGGCGTGCAAAAACAAACCGCAAACAAACGACGACGACGATGAAGGCAAGGGCGACGACGACGACGCCGACGGAGATGGCGATGAAGCTACGTGGAAATACATTTACAAACCATAGATAGAAATCTGTAGATAAAGCAAATTGCTGTGCTACAAAATCGTTAACTGTAATTTACCGCATTTCGAATGTGAGCCATTCTTCTTTACAACTTCTTCTCCTATTTCTGCAACATTTCAGAGCCGCAGTTATGAATGGAATGGCCCATAGTCCAGAGTGTCCGATATACATACATAGCCAAACGATTTGATTTAAACTTAAGTGTATTTTAAATTGCCGCCAGTTAGAAAACCTCACTTTGTATCCATACATAAAATTATAGTGCAAAAATTGCCAATTGTAATTGCGGTATTCAATTGTGATTTACATTTTGTATCACAGAAAAGGAAACTAATTTCAAAACTAAATGCAATATTTTCCAATTAAACTAATTTTACGTGGAAAATTGTCTTCATTTAAAGTTTAAAGATCGGTTACATTCCAATTTAATTTCACTCAATTTGCATTGTCACTTATTTAGAAACCACATTTATGTCAGCTAATTGTTTGATTGATTGTTAAATATTTTCTGACCGTTAAGTGCCCTGCCATGGGTAATAACTGGGCGTGATTGTGGCCAGAGGCTTATGTTTCAACGTTTTATATCTTTGGAATTGCATTCATTGCTGTCAGTTTTGACCAATAACCGCATTGTCCTGGCATAACTGTCATTGCCATTGCATGCTGGGTTTGGCATGATTAGCTTCGGCCCCCATGGACATCCTTGTTCTCATCCCGTCAGTTGGCTACCATTTTAAAGCATAATAAATATTTATTAGCTCTGTTGGTTGGTTGCCAGGAATTAAATTTGTTTTCATTAAGCCAGACAAAGCGTTTAAGGCAACAGGCAAATATATGCTTAAAACATTTTCTTGTTGCCATTTGCCTTATTTTCGTTTTCGTGAGATTTTCTTTTCGGGCTGCCGCGAAAATGTGCTCAAAGTTGGAAAAAGGGTGTTGCTTTTCGTGTCTCTAGGGTTGGGATTTTGGGTCCTGGCTGCCAGTGTCGTCTTTGTCTCACAAAACATTTCACAGGCTTAATTGTGCGCAAGCCAAGCAGATAAAAAACGTAATGAAAAAGTTTTGGCCTCCCTCGCCTCTTGGCCAACAGCAAAAAAAAGGTCAGAGTGAAGGAAAACTCGCGAATGAAGCGCCATGAAAAACGCGTTCCAAAAGAAGAGGCAAAAAAAGAATAAATCGGTAGAAAAACGAAAGTAACAGAATTAAAGTAAATATGCGCCAGGGTTGCAGACAAAGTAGAAACACAAACAAAGCCCTGACAAGCGACTAACAAAAAAAACAGGGCTGAGGCAGAGGGAAGAAGCGAGCTTGGCGTTGTCGTCAGTAAACAAAATCACAATTAACTGAAAATGACAAAAAATGAACACAAAAAAAAAAAACCAAAAACGAATAACAAAAAACCCAAAAACAAAAAAGACGAGAAAGAAGAAATAAAAGCTTGGGGTAAAAGGAGCAGCAATATGACAATGAATCCGGGGGCGTCAAGGATATGCGTCAGTTAGCTTTAAAGTGTTGCACAAAAAGACAAAGACACGGTGACAGTGATGAGGGAGAGGCTAAAGGAAAGAGGCGCGTGTGCAGGACATAAAATGTTTTAATTGCCGACAACCGACATTTCCCTTTTCGGTTTTTGTTTTAGCTTTTTTTTTTTTTTGGCTTCATAAACAAAAGTCTTAAGAGACATTGAAGAATTCATTTGCCAGATGGGCGGCAACCAGATGCAACAACTGAGGCAGAAACAACTGGATATTGACAAAGGTGAATCAATGATTGGAAAGCTTGCGGTTCAATCAAAGTAAACAAAAGGGGTATTCAGCAGCTCTTTGACACTAATTTGTAGTCAAGAATTTAAGTTAAAGTCTGGAATTTAAAGAAATTCTTATAATGTTAGTAATTATTCACTTACCCAGTAGCAGATCTTTCACTACGATTAACTACTAAATGCCACTACAGTTAGCAAATAAAGGAAAGTCCGAAAATCTCAGCTGCAGTTGCGCTCAAATGTTTTTGGAAATAATCGAGTAACGCGTATGCAATATCTGAAAGAACATAAGCAAATAACCAATAGATAATTAAATAATAATAATAGAAAGAAAATAATAATTATTAACTTACTCAGAATCTAATCGGTCCGATCCGCACTAGGCAACGCAGCCCCGCGCACTGATGCGCTCCCCTCAGCTGCAGCTTCTTTTATACCCTCAGCAGCAGCATAAAGCGAGAGCCACATCTCCTCTTCTTCCCCTCTCACTCTTTCTGATTTGGTCGCTGAGTGGGAGTTGGCGCCAAAAGTGGTCTCTCTCTCTCTCTCTCTCTCTCTTATTACTTCATTCGTGCTCTCTGACAGCAAAGAGAACGTGCATTTAAGTGCAGTGAGAGAGCTTCACCGGTGGAATGGAGATAAGGTGGCGAGAGAAAGAGATGATAGATCGAAAGAGCGGAAAATGTGTGTATTAGTGTGACAGTTGCTCCGGTGAAAAAAGCGGGATTTTTTTCACGCAAAAAATCTATAAAACTTTTTAATTAATTTTAATAAAACAAATTAATATTGATTCAATTAATTACTAAACGTGTAATTAAATCAAAACCTATAGTCCAAATGGATTGCAAATTTACGAAGTCTACTCAATTACGAAAACTTTAAGTCTGCACCAAGAAGTATGAGAGCGGGCTGATTTTTGCTTTATACAATTAAGAAGAAGCTTAAATTCAGGAATTCGTATTGAATTGTGTAACTTTTTATGGATTTTCTTTAATTTTCATTTTCAAACTGCAAAGAAAAGGCAACTAATAATTTTGCGTAAGTGCAGAATATGTTGAGCAGTTGTTAGCATTAACTACATATATGTATTCAAATGTTTCCTCTCAGTGTCTTCATTCGCTGTGGCTGTGGCTGATCCTAAAGATTGTAGCGTTGGCGACATCGCTGCATGGCTTCGTTGAAGCCTTGGCATACGGTGAGATCGCTACTTTCCTCACTGCACTTAAGAAACTGTCTGATCTCAAAGGCGCACGGACCTTCCTCAACCAATTCGCTTCTACGCTGGACTTGTGCCTGCGCCGCTGCTGGCTCCGCTTGAGCAGCTTGACCACGCCCACTGAAAGCACCTGTTATGCCGGCGCCAACAGCATGTCCGACAGCCGATCCAACTGCAACTCCTGTAGCAGTGGCAGCCATATCCTTGAACACATCGCCAGTACTACGGCCCGCTGCAGGTGGTGGGGTTGGAGCTGGCTTGACTGTTTCTTTCGATGGTTGGATCACCGTTGGCAATTTACTCTGGCTGCTGGTACTCTGCCTGCGAGCCGGTTTGGCATTGGAGCTGCCCGAACGCTGACGTGGCATATTTATGAATGCTTTTCAACTATAAAATGCAAAAACTCTGAAAGCTAACAAAAGCAAAAAAAAAGCTGTGTATTTATGTGTTGAAATGTATTTTTTTTTTTCAACAACACCCACCTGATGTAAGTTTTGTGGAATAATTTCGAATGCCAACACATGTACCTTTGACATATGAACTAAGGCCCTCTAAGGAAATGCCACAAACGAAGCAAAACATAACGAAGCTAAACCGTCAGCAAATTTCCCCAAGGAACCAGACACGAGAATCATCCAGGATAAACATTGTCAACTAATTTATATTACATTGGCTTTTCAGTAAGCAACTTACTCGTATATGTGGGTTCCCTTTCTATTGTTTCACAAGGCTAATTGCATGTGCATGGTTGAGCTGGCCTCAAAAATTGGCTGGCTTACTTCCATTTGCACGTTTTGTTTTTACCATTTTAAGCTTTCTAGGGAAAACTGTTGAAATAATAATTGGGCAATGTTTACAACGAATTTAATATAACTAGCAAGCTGCTCCTAAAATTGTTATTATAACATCAATTTTTTACTAAGCGCTATAAAGTTTTTATGTATCTATTTTAGTTTGATGAAACATATTTTTACGAGAATCAAAATGTGATAAGCTAAAATTCGTGAAATGTCAAATAATATTTTATCACCTCTTGGATTTCTTACTAATAATAATTTCATTTACCCATAAGAATGAAGAAGATATTTAATATATACTGATTTTAAGTTAAGATTTCCCTTTTCCTGGCTACCTTTTTTTGTCTTTAGGCCACGTGGCACAAATCGGCCCACCAAATGAGCAAGCATAATTTGAATGAAGTTTATTTTGGCTAATTTGATGAGTAGGATCCCCATGTGTTTGCAGCGAGTTAATGTGCCAAACGGAATATTTTATTAAATTATTGCTAACCGCAAATATGGCACACACCAAACTCATACACTCACACTTGCACACACACACACACCCAGACACACATTCTAGATGGATGAATGGTGGCTGTGTTGCAAATGCCGCTTGATTGATGCCATTCTATATATGTGTGTAGAGAGAAATTTAACCCAGCCCTCATCTGCCTCATTTTCCCCATTTCGCGCCATGGTGCTCTATGTGGTCATGTTAATCAGCAGTATAGAATTTCCACTCACTCTGCTATGAATATTTAAGCAAATTATATTTGGCGCGTTGAAAATTTTCTGGCTGTCATTTCTGTTTGCTGCCATTGAAGTTTTCAGCTGCCAAACGAATAAATGTGACAGCAGCTGCCTAATATCTATGACCTGAAAAATGAAATTCTGTAAAGTAGAGAGAGAGAGAGTGAGATGGGTAAGGGGGGAGAGTTTGGGAAAATGGATCGGTGGCTTTAATGCTAATCTCATTTTGTTTATTGTTTTGGCTACAACTTAATTTGCCTGTCGGCCTGGCCTGAAATGTTTATATAAATCAATCAACATCAATAAACATTCTCGAAATTCCCTTCACTTATGCCTCAAGATGTGTTGAGTTAATGTTGATGTTTTTTGTATTTGCTATAGCTGTTTCTGTTGTTGTAGGCTGCCCAATGCTAATTAATAATCTCTTTCTTTTTTTTTTTTTGCTGATGAATGTCTGTGGACCACTTGGGGGCAAGGAAATGGCAATATGTTTTCATTACTCTCTGACAGCTACTTTAGCATCATGGCAGCTATACTAAAATTCACCAGAAACTGTTGCTTTGACATATTGCATGGGAAATGCAAGCATTCACACAAGCACACACACACACACACATTCACCACACACTTACTCATTTGGTTGGGACGAGAAGGGGTCAAAAATTGCAATGTACTTATTAGTTCTCGGCTGCCCACGATACGGATTTGAATTTTGCATAATAATGATGATGATGGCAATGATGATGATGATGATGATGATGATGATGCCTGAATATGCTTAAAGTAGCATGCTTTCAATTTGTTTGCCCGTTTGTGATGTGTGCCTAAGATGATAGCACTTAAGTTGGATTATGTGGCAGAAGCATGGTAATTGCACCAGTGCGTATGATTAATATGTGCTCATTTACTTACTGGTCTTATCATACTTAACAGTCTCGTTGTATGAATTTAAATAAAATTTGATTAATATATAATAATAACAGTCTCCCCAAGCTCTCAATGGTTTTATGTGATTTTAAGTATTTGGCTTAAACATATTTCGTTAAAAAAAAAGAAATGGAGTTTTTAAATTACCTACTAATAGTATGTTATCAAAAATCAAAGCACTTAAATATACCAATAGACTGGAAAGTGTTCCCAATTCGAATCGTTGATCTACAAATTTGCGAGTATGAGGTCACATAAAGTTCCTAGAAGTATATTTGACCATAGATTAGTCAAACTATTAGCATTTCCTAAGGGTGGGTGGCTATATGCTTGATTTTACATGTTTCGCTTAAAGCGTTCGACAAGCCAAAATGAAATTATATAGAACATTTTGTCTTATTTATTATTTAAGCAATTAAAAATACTAATTGATCAGAATGACGATTATGTTAGTTATTTCTGTTGATCGAAAGACCGACTAAAATACATAAATTTTAGAATTATCTATTTACACCCATTAATTAAATATAATTGTTTCACTTTGCGACGACTTACAGTACTTTAAAGTTTGTTTTTGCTCATAATTGATCGATTCTATCAGAACATAAATATGTATGTAACCATTTGCTTATTCTTAAACAATTAAATAATCAATAAAAACCTTAGCTCTTTGAGTAAGTCAATTTTAGCGGTTGTATTTTCACACATATTTTATTTGTAGTCGGTATGAAAATAACATTGGCAACAGGGCTCATCACATTACACAATCAAAAACAAAGAAAAAGAATTTTACTCTGGTAACAGTCGCAAAAATATAAATTCTGGATAACCAAAAAAAAAAAAAAAAAAAAAAAAAATTAATAAAAGCATTGCAAATGCAGTCGCTGTCAACGTAGCCAAAATGTCGAACAAAAAGTGCTTCATGATTGCCTTTTTTGAGAGCCAAAAAGTGTGAAATTCGATATGGCAAACGCATATAGTCGAGCACTTTTGCTGGACATTGCCTGTGTTGTGGCATCATGAAGAGGCCAAAAGTGGTGGCTGGATGAATGGAAGCTTTCAAATGGTGGCTAAAAAAAAAACTATGAAAAAGTTGGCAAACAATGTGAAACTGCAGGCGGTTGGAAAAGTGCTCGAGCTGTTTATAGGTGCGAGAAATGTATGTAGTCTTCTTTCTATCTATCTCTCTCTCTCTATGGTCGGAGTATTTAATTTAATTTTCAAGAGTTGTAATTGAAATGTATTTAATTTATTATTTTCATGAACTGTCCACTGAAACCCATAGAATATACTAATAAAAAATATCAAAATAAATTTCCAATTGCCTGACCAATCGATGCATTCAATCGTATCAAAATTGTGTAACCAAATTACATTGGTTGAATGGCCAAATAAGTGCATTAGGCGGCAAAGTGGCCAAGGATAGTGGGAAATGGTGGTGGATGATTTCGAGTGGGCAAACGCTAGTGGGCAAATGTTAGTCCGTAAATGTTTGCGAGATTGTTAAAATTTTTGTGACAAAATCTACAAAGTTTATGTGCGTGCAAACAGACAGATATTGTGGGGAAGAGTAAGAGAGTCAGAGCCAGACGGAAGTTTGGTGGAAGCGGAAATGCATTTTCGAAAACCGGAAATGTATCTGCATTCGAATTGCAAATAGCAATAGCAATGTGTTGTTCTTGCATGTCACCTGCTGCCAGATACACGGCAAAAAGGTTTTCCAACATAAATATTTATAAATGTGAAGGTTTCCAACCTCCGGGTTAAACTGTAAAAATAAAAAGTAAACTCACAACTTGCCAACATGAAATGAGAAAGTTGTTGTGGTCAAAAGAGAAAAGTTAAATATGCATTGCAAATTTTAGGCTCATGTGGAAAATCATGTTAAGCCAAAATTACTTAAATTTGTTAACTCGCTTCGACTTAATTAAACAAATGAAACAAGTACCTACCTACCACATTCCCTGCTATACGGTCGTCTAGCCTCATGCTAAAATAATTTGCATATTAATTAAACCTTTCAGCTAAAACTTGGCAAGCCCTTAAGCTAAAAGGTCAAATATCAGAATACCCAGACCGCAAGCCATAAGCTGACCACACGCACACGCACATGCTTGAACACACACACACACACACGCACACCCACAGATGGCCTGCTGGTTCATTAGACTCTACTGGCATATTTGCAATGGGCACGTCAAAACAATACAACACCAAACATAATGACTCTGACACCGACTCTGGAGTCGGATCCACCACCGATTCCAATTCTTAACACAACCCACAAAACTTTTCTTTTGCTAAGCAGCCTTTAAGCTCATCAAAATTTCATTTCATTTCATTTCCAACAAACAATGAGCAAAATAGAAATGGATAAAATGGACGAAACAATTTGCTCGTCAACCAAAAATTTATCTTGCTCACTTTGGGTGTCACTTAAATATCAATTTAATTTCCATAATACAAAACCCCAACCAACCATCGACACAAGTTTCTTATCAAGCAACTGTCAACTGGCGGCATCCTTCGGGGGCTTTTCGCTATGATTGACACGGCTTGCCTTGTCTATGAATAGGCACCGAAAACTAGTTGACAGATAAAACATATCGCTGAAGTGAGAGACACACAACTTGATAGATTCAAATAATAATGAAAATAGAAAATTTGGAACTGACAACCAGCCAAGAAGTAGTCCACTTATGTCTCTTCGTGTGTAATATTACTAAGTGCAACTATTGTTAATTGTATTTGCAAAGCACTTCGAGCATGATAGCTGACATAAGGAGCATTTGGCAAAAATTGTGATAGCAAACGAATAGACAAGAAGTTTGAATACTCTAACAGCAAGGGATCGATTAAATAAATACCAAATGCATTAGTAGCTATTGGTACTATTGGGAAGTTATAGGAATTACATTTTAACTTCAAAGCGTAAGGCATTTTGTAAGGAATCTATTATTTTAGTGGGGATTTTATTTGTCCCACAAATACATTTTCACTAATGGCCAGCAGTATCCTACTGGATAGCTTTTAACTTGCCCCGCATTAAAAATACAACAAAAACATATATTACGCTATTTCTATTCCACTTAGTTGCAAGGGGAACATACTGTGGCAAGAAGAGAAAGTACAACAACTAAACACTAAACGACGACTCATGCAAAATGTATCTGTGTATGTATATATGAAAAGGGAGATAGTGTGGGGTACACAATATACTTATATATATATATATAGAAAAGAAACAAAAAACAATAAAAGCAAACTTAAAAGTCCATTAAAAATGTTAAAGCGACTTTATAAAAGTTCCCAGACCGCGTCAAGTTCATAGCTTGAACTGAGTGGGCGAGAGTGTACTAAACTGGACTGAACTGAATGGGATAGAATGGGTTTTGGATTGACTGACAGATATACGAACTTGCGGCGGGGTCCGGATGCCACTGCCACTGAGAGATGCGGCTTCCACAGCGGCTGTGGCTGATGTTGCCGACAATAAATAGAAATCTCAATTTACGATGCGTTAGCACTAGGCACTAATGCCATTGCATTGTTGTTCCTCTTGCTTTTGTTGGCTTCGTTGTCATGGCACTGGCTCGCGGTCCTCGGTCCTTGGTCCTCCCTTGGCTGGTCCATGACATGACTTGCCCGCCACTCACTAATGGCATTTGTGATGGTTGCGGTTATAGTTGCTGTCATCGTTGACTATGATGTTGATTGGCGAATCGACGACGCGACACATGCATGGATATCCATAGTATCTGCTATCTTTCTACCCTTCAGTCGTTAAAGAGGATTTGTTCTGGGCAGCAGAGTGAGCGAAAGTGGAAAATGTGTGTTTATGTTGATATTAAAAAGTTTTTTCATTCGCCCAATTCAAAATGAAAACGAACAAAAACTTAACCGCCTCATAGTTCAATTATGCGATAAAAGTTAAGCACTTTAAAAGTTTCTGATACGTGACATAATTTGTGATAATGCACATTGAGCGCCATCATTGGTCTGAATTGTGTCAGAAGCAGACAGTTGTCATCCCTGGGGGAATGAATAGCGACCTGGGGAGGCTATCTTACACTTGCCAACCAAACTTTGGAAAGAACTTGCGATGGTGAGTGAGGTAATCGATTATTGGATTCCAGTCAGTACTATCAATACAAACTAACTTTGTTATACAGTGTAGCAATGGTAGCAAACAAATCCGATTCCCAGCTCTGACAACAATTTGTGAATCGTCAGTTAGGCTGGTCGGGTGCCTCAATTAGAGAACTCTGACTGGGAGTTCCGTTTTGGCATTAGCCACAGACCGTTGACGGATGAAGATGCACCCGGTTAGCCGGAAATTGCATGAGAGCGGTTGAAAAGCTAGGAAACGATAGGAATGGAAGCGATAAAAATACTCAGTAACCTTACTTTTTGGACATTAAGTGAACTCAATGGGTTTTTTTTTGTTTCTTTGTAAAATCGCCAAAGCACCCGAGCAGATCAAATGCTAGCGGACTTGCGAAGTTGATTTGGAACAAAGACCAAGTAGAAATAAAACCGCAGCTAATTGGCACTTGAATGGAAATTCTAACTCAATTGGATGGACGCTCAATTGGCTGTAAGGAGCTGAAGCAGCAGGAGAACCAACATTGTTGGCCGTAAGAAATGAAAAGGTTCATGGGTCAAAGTGGTCCAGTAACTAACATTTAATTTGGCCCTTTTTACTGTTTACGCAGCCATTGTTGAGACTTTTAGATAGTTTCTCTTTATGCTTGTTGCCCTAACGAGTGGCAGTTCTCCTTTTCTCCCATTCTCTTTTGCCAATTATCGTCATTCCTGTTCAGGCAATCGCAGTTGCTGTCAGCTGCCAATTTTTAATGAGATTTTCGCGATGCAAATTTTCTTTTTCTTCATCTTGCCTTTAGTTTATATTTCATGATGTATTTCTTCTCGCCTAAGAAAGTTTTTGGCGATTTGAATAAGAACAGAAAATTGCTGCATTCTATCATCTTGAAATTGATGAATTTATGCTGTTGGCCAAGTGAAACTAGAAACAAAAATAATAATAATAACAAAGTCTACAACAACAACAAAAAAAAAACTTTGTTTGGTTGCAACAAAAAGTTTCGCATGATAAACACACTGAGCAGCTACCCGAGTTGCAAGTTTTCCAAGTGCTCGGAAAATAGGCGCCAAAGTTTATAGAATAGATAGAGGACATTGTTGTTTATGTCGCCTGTTGGTTGTTATTCTGCTCTTCTTGTTGTTTTTTGTTGTTGCTGTAGTTGTTGTGCTGCTTCTTGTTCTTCGTGTTGCTGGGGCGACAGAGAAAAAAAAACTTTTTAATTAAATTCCCATGCCAAGTAAAGCAACCGTTATTATTTTTGAAATAAAAAATTCCCTGTGGAATTTGCAGAATGCAAAACAATAAAAAAGAAAAACACTTGACAAGTTTTTATAATGTGGAAAAAGGGCAATTTTCACCCCCCAAAAAAAAGGTGAGTGAAACTAAATGCTACCTTTGAGAAATCAAAGTTATTTACATGGCCAGGAAATCAGATAAATATATAGGTAGTATACAACTAAAGGGTTGAGTTGGGTGGGCACAAGCGAAGTATCTTTATTGTATTCCATAAAAGGGTATGGAAGATAGGTTTTAAATTCTGCAGAATTGATTAGAAAGTAATAATAATATATTTTTACAACTGCAATTATGCAATCGAGTTTTTGATGCATATAAATTTTATTTATATTTTAATATATGATTTAATACTGCTTGCAATCTGCACAGCTTCTTGCCTTTTATGAAGCATTTTTTTCCGTTGAGAGTGGCAATCGTAAAAATGAAATTGCATCTTTTTACTTTGACCTTTGCAATGAAAATTTCATTCGGAATCGTTTATTACAGATATATCTACATATATACTTACTACGTTTTCCCTCTCATAGCTGGTTGCTTCTTGTTATTTGCCGTTGGCTCATGATGAAGGAAAACATTTTCATTTGCTTTTCATTGGGTTACTCCGGCAGGCGGATGCAGCTGCACGTTGTGCAACTTTTTCCGCCCTAGCAACAGGTGCTTGTTTATTACCTAGGCTGTCTTCGGGCTATGGTCAGTTTGCTGGCCCTTCATACCGCTCCATGGGTGGGCAACTGTTGCTGCTGTTTGCATTTTTATCGCAAACCGCCTTAAGGGAGAAAACGTTTTCTGCGTGCAGAAGAAAATGGAGAAACGATGCAAGTAGGCGAAGAGGTTTAAACAAACGCCACTAGCAGGCAAATCAACGAGAAGTTTAAAGAGGTCGAAACCAGAATGGATGGAAAAAGCTATTTACTGACAAATGCAAAATAATTATTTCCCCCCACTTTCAATCTGTTCGTTTGTCCTAATTGAAAATCTGTTGCCATGCAATTAGTTCAATAATTGACCAAGCAAAGTGTTGAACCTGAAGATTGCGTGACTTGATATCAACAAACGACATTTGTATTTGTCGTACCTGTATATAATACAGAATTTCATAGTCACCACAAAAGAAAATCCATCAAATAGCAAAGAAACTTTTCTATCGAGCTTTGTGTTTGTCGGTTTTGTTTTTATTTTTATCTTTGGCTAAATTTAGCATACGTTTCATGTCAGAGCGCAGAGTAAAGGAAAAAACTTTTTGGACACAAAATTCATAGGAAGCGTTGCCAAAAAAGTGAAATAAACAAGCTAGAAATCGAAAAATGAAAAAATTCAATTCAAACGTCACATTGATGCGTCATAAAGAAATCATAATTCTATCGTAAAGATGAAAAGCAAAGAGGCAAGACGTAAGCAATGCTATCAGAGGGTCAGAGGAAGTGAAGGAAGGTTTCCTTGATATTCTATGCAAGAAACGTGTCTGTCAGCATTTTGAAAATCTGGTGAATTTCTGAACAGCTTGTCAGAGTACTGCGAGGAACGCGCCAGCATATGTATCTTATGAATGAAATGGCAAATACGCACACACACTCACACACACACATACAGAGAGACAGACAGACATACTCACACATAATGGGAGCTTTTCCTCAATGAAGGCGAACGTGAAATGCATCAGGGTTTTGATTGCCAGTGGCCCGCTTCTTGTTGTCAGTTGACAGTTTTTGGCAAAAGCAAAGAACTGATTGCGTTTGCCTTCTTTTGAATGCCGCAAATTGCAAGTATCCGAAATTCGATTGCTAGTTGGTTCAATGGCAACATAAAGCATCAAATTGAGCATGCCAAAAGGCTGATGATTGAATGTGGATAGATTCCACATACACATGAGAAAGATTTCTATCCCAAAGATTAAAGCAGGTTCATTTATTTCTGTCAAAGACAACATTTAAAATTATTACGATAAACCAATTTTGATTTACTAAAACAGTTTCATCGTTATGGAAGTTTTCTCATTTTGTTCATTTAGCTTGCTTTTGTAGCGTATAAAATTTGTACTTTAAAATTTACACAAACCTTGTATAGCCTGCATATTTCATAGCTCAAATTTACACACAGACCCCCGATTAATCATTCAAATTGCAACTTAATTTCAAAGATATCATTTGCCAGTCCATCTTCTTAATGCCAAAAACCCATTTATCTTGAATTTCCTTCCGCCTATTTTGAAAATGCTTCTTGGGTTTCGTTTCTATTTTGAGCAAAATTGATCGTGTAACAAAACTGTCGCGTCCTTACTCTGATATTCTCGAATTTCAATCAAATACAAATATTTACATTTTTCACTTAGCCAAAAGAGGAGAAATATAAAAATGGCAAACACAAAGACAAAACAGGGTGAAAAAAAATAAGAAAAAAGGATGGGCCAAAATGTGTTTTCGGGTAATATAAAATTGAAAACGAGCCACTAAAGAGTCGGCCAAGATAAGGAACCAAACTGCCAACCCGCTGAGCTGTCTGAAATTGAAAGCTGAAGCTTCTTTGGTAGCCTTGAAAGAAAAGAAAAAGAAGCAAAAAAAAAAAAAGAAAAAAACGCCAGAATTAAACTAATATTTATCAAAGAGATGAGCGAGACGTGCTTCAAGCCAAACAAAAGCGACAGCTGTGTCGGCGCCAGGCCAAAGTGCCTTGGAAGGAAATGAAGAATGGCACCACCGGGCAGAAGGCACAAAGAAAAGCCCAGAACTAAGCAGAGAATGCACTGTCATGGAGATGGTTCTAAGAAAAGTGACGTTGTCAAAAACCAGCATGGAAAATGAATGGACTTATTCCTTGCGCCGTCATCTCTATGTGAAGTGCCTAGCTAACTGTTATGCCCCTTTGGCTCACATGCCGGCTCCAGCTAAACAACTAAAAGCAGTGGAAACTTTATGCTAATTAGCAGCTGCTAACCAACGTTTAAAAACTTTGCACTTAACTAACAATGAATGGGGTGTGGGGTAGTGAGTGAGGTGTGTTTGTGTGTTCCTGGATTTACGACAATCCAGCCAGAATTCTGAATTTTGCAGACAGATTTTGTGTACTTTTTGTTATTTTTTTGCTGTTTCATTCTGCGTCGCAGTTTTATTTATATTTTTTTTGGAGCTTATTATTGTTTGTATTTTGTGATGCATTTTCAAATGACACAGCTGGCTGCTTCACCGTAAAATACAATAAACCTATACATATATATATATATATATATATATATATATTACATAATTGCATTGAAATGGCAAAATAAAATGGCTATAAATATGGCCATTGTGGAGAGTAAACGACGACGCTCTTCCTGCCGAATGCCAACAATGGGAGCCATAAATTAACTCAAATTGAAAACCATTTTTGGTGCAGAACATTTTCAAAAGCTTTTTCTTCCTTTCTTCTCTCCATAAACCCAACAGATTCGCGCTATACTTTTATATTTATTCATTATACTTTATACTGGGTTCGTTTATTACGAAATGCATTATAACTGTACACTGCCTGCAACTAGTTTTCACTCTCAGTCACATTTTCGTATGCCCAAGCAGAGCATTTGAAAATCAACAATGCTAACACAATTTTGTTCCTTTTTTTTTCATTTCTCACAATTTACGCTCGCTGCGCACATAAATATGCAATAGAAACTTTTCTCACGTTTTTGATTGCATTTTTTTGCCATTTCTTTTCAATGCCCTCCACCCGACCGGCATAACGTCATAAATATTTACTATTTACTTTTGCCAGCAGAAATGGCAACCATCCTGTGCTCATTTATCTTTGTAATGTATATTCGAGACTGCCATTACTAAATATAATGGAGATAATCAAAAGTGAGCTAAACTTCTTAGCCAGCTACTCGCAATGCAGCCTGTGACCAAAAACCACACAATGCACTTCATTAACTTAATTAAAAATCTTTTGCGGCAACTACAGTAGCTCGGCAAATAGTCATCTGTTTATCTGTGTGTGTGTGTGTGTATGTGAGAGTGAGAGTGTGTGAAAAGGGAACTTGCAGCAAGTGCAAGAACCGCAAAGCGAGTCAATTTCAGTTGAGTGCAAATAATGCGCCAGACACACACGAACACTCACACACACACAGAATTCCATAAGCAAGTGTGCATACGTATGATGTCCTGGCAGTCCTTGCCGCATTCATAACGCTCATCTTGCTGACTGCAGTTGGCCTCTCATTCTTTCCCTTCGTTTCATCTCGCTTGCTCTCTTTTTGCTCATTCGAAGCGTAAACTCAATTAAAAAATGTCGAGCTGTTGCTACGTGTATCAAGCCGCATTCGCTTGATGACAGAAGTTGATTATCTTTATCCTGTGACATACACAAACACATATATGAACACACACAGAACCAACCAACATGCCGCCCTCTGCCACAAAACATTTTTTTATAGTTTGTATGACATTTATCCACCGCGTGTAAATGCCATTTAAAAGTATTTGCGCCTTAATAGAGATTATTTACATAAAATACGGATTAGGTCAAATTTAATTTTATAATACTTGTAAAATAATTAAAATAGTTTGAGTAGTATTAGCAAATTCCTTTACATGTCTTTGGTCGGTCAGATCGATCAGATTGGTAGTTTCCAATGAAAATTTCGACATAAATGATGCAAACAAAGTCATTGAATATTGAGTGATTGTTTGTTGGTTACTTGGTTGTTTGGTTGTTTGGCTGGTTGAGTTGGTTGAGTTGGGGGAACGGCATATAGACAGGCTGGCAGACACAAGTGGCAGTTGTTGGGCAATTCTTAGCACGCATTGTTGGCTACGAATTTCTCATTTTCATTCGCATACAGTTGCAGTCTCTCCTTCTTTCATTCTCTGTGGCTCTCCCTCTCTCTCTCTCTCTCTTTCCCTGACTCTATTTTCCATTTTCATTCTCGTTCATTCATACCATGTCTACAATGTCGGCAATGCAGCTCTAAGCATGATGTTGATGAAGCGCATGCAACAGTTCAACTTGGTTAAAAGGCGTGTCTGGCTGCTGGCAAATTTGTTGCTGACAATTTCTTGTTGGCGCTCGATGTTCATGTTGTGGCAAACTGCGTGTGTGTGTGTGTGTGTGTGTCGGTTTTTGTAAGAATGTGCAAGAGAGGGAGGGATTTGTGTTCGTTCTAGACGATAAATTTTCAATTTTGCCTCACAGTCAAATGCGTGCGTATATGGAAATGTATGTGTCTTCTCTTTAACGTTTCCGCATGTTTAGCCAAAGTTCAGAGGAGCACAACATGGCGTATGATTGATGCCGTCTGAAGTACACACAGACACACACACACACAGCGGTAATATACAGAAGCTTATTACAGGCATTTACATAAAGAATAAACTTATGCATGTCAGTGAGTGTGTATGTGTGTGCGAGTGCCTGTGTGTGATTGTGTGTACATATGTGATAAGTGAAAAGGTGTCTGAGTCTTCTTCAGGCATTGATGGAACGACTGTCTTAACTCTCATTATGCGTTTAGGCACGTTAATTACTTTCATAACTTCCATGTAAGTCCTCACTAACTGAATTATCTCTTTCATTGCAGCTGCGTCGAGCGAGATATAGACTTACAGACAAGCTTGAGGAATACCGTAAGTGTTTACTCATCCCATAATACAAAAGACCCATAAGTGCACAGATATTGCTTAATAAGGCTTCACTTTATCTAAGATCTGCTTTGGTTTTAAAATACTTTCCTTTCACTGCAGTAATAAAAGCCATAGAATATTATCTTTGGCGTAGATTATAAATTAATTTGATAAGCTTACTCCACATAAGATATTGTTTAAAATTTTAACTGTTTACGAATTGAAGTCAGCTCATGATGTAACGGACTTAATATCTCGTCAAAGCCATCTGTATTATGTCTGTTTTAATACAATTTACTCACATACTAACATTTGCGTCATTTATTATAAACAATTCAATTAGTGGCAAATAGAAGAGCACAAAGTAATCTTGATAGCTCACATAAAATCCATTTTATGGTTCACTCTCAGATCAAACCCAAAGCAACATTCCAATGAAGCAAATGCAGGAATGAGAAGTAGTAGAAGAAGGAGCAAAGGGCAGGGGGCAAGTTAGTAGTACATAGGGACAAAGAGCACATTTAAAAGATTCTCATAAAAGTCACGAGTATATTGAGTGAAAAATTGTTTGCCAAGAAAATGCATTTTCTTGTGAAGATATTGCATTGCATTGAGGAATAGCCAACGATGCAGCATGTGAATATATGCCATTTGGTTTTAGGATGAGGAAGACGAGTAAACTGATATGGTGACCTTTGTTTGCTCAGATTGTATTAAAATAATTTCCAGCATATCTGAATTCGAATGTCGTCCAATAAAAGTGGCTATTCAATTTGAAGGAGAATCCGTAATAAAATTGTAAATTGCAAATTCTTAAAAAGCATTTTATATCCACCTAAAACTCACATTGAAATTGTCTGTGTTTGTGTGTACTTATGTACGATTTAAATTCAAACAAAATATTTAAATTTTTATGATGATGTCACTGTGTGTCAGACAAATAATTTTAGAACCAATAAATTTGGTTTATGCCGCAAAATGGCAAACAGCAAATGTTTGACTTGGTGAAATTAACATTTATGTTGGTATATCAGCCATATCAGCAGCAGGCAAAAGAAACGAATATAAAATTCTTAAGAAGGGACGAACAAAAAATGAATTGTTCACATAAATATGTGTTTTTGAATACTGCGGTAGCCATATTTATTTTTGCTCATACAGATACTTAAATATAAAATGCGAAACAACAAAAGATGCCAACACATAAATGTTTCTTGTTGTCGAGTAATGTCAAAAGGAATTCTTTTCTTCAAACAGCGGAAGCAACAGCAATGTCAAAAAAAAAGTCTCACAACAAAATAATACTTCACCCACAATTTATGTAACATTCAATGCTTTATTACAGTACACACACATTCTGTATGTCTGTGTGTTTGTTTGTATGTATGTATGTATATATATATATATATATATATGCAAATCATATCACTCATACGCCTACGTGAGCTTTGAATGCCAAAAAGGGAAAACATTATCAAAAATGAAACACCAGTGAAAATGTCAACTAAGAAACAACAACAACAACGAAACGATAAGCAATTCTTTGGGAAAATGTTTTCACTGCTGGGCGTCTCTCTACACATGTTTTGTGTGCAAATTTTATTATGCACACAAACAAATACACATAACTCTCTTACCCATACATTCACAAGCACATGCTTACTTACACACATATGAAGCAGTTTGCCATGGCATTTTACATAAACATTTGAATTACACTAGCGAACCAAAACAAAATAAGACCAAAATCAGCTTAGCACAATTTTGTTGCATACTTATCGGCTAAGCCCTGGGAATCCCCGAAAAATGCATTTAAGCAGAATGATTTAGCTGTTTTCTGATTGTCTCGTCCGTATGGTTGAAGACTTTTTAAATTTTAGAAATGCTATCTGGTTCCAATCTATGCATATAACAAGCTGTTATATAAGAAGATCTTTATCTGAGAGAGTTATATATATATATTGTTTGGGTATATGAAAAGGTATTCAGCATATTTAAGTGTTTAAATTTTTGTTGTATAGTGTACACCCGCCTGGCATAAATATATGATTCGAAATCAACGCATTCATTATTTACAACCATGCCGACATTAAAAAAAAAGTAGCAGAAGAAAAACAAACGCAAACCAGCAGCAGCTTGACACATAAACATCAAGTGCGCAGGAATCCTCCATAAAATCTCTCAGAGACTCACACACACAAGCAGACACACAAATTCGACAGGGCATGCTCCCGTTTTTCCAATTCTTCTTCTCAAACCAGACAGGCAAACCCGAAAAGCAGGAAAAAATGAGTAGGAAATGTGGGGCAAAGGGAGAAAAAGGGAAGCTAACGTCGACAGCGGCAATTTAAAATTGCTGGCTTTTTAACTCGCATCCATTTACAGCAATTTTGTGTGCTCTCAAGGCGTGTGCGTGTCCCTGTCGTCTGTCAGTCAGGTCGTTTGTCTGTCTATCCGTTCATCCGTCCGTGCATACATATTTCTGTCTGTCTGTCTGACTGACTGTCGCTGTCGTCCCCCGTGTGACGTGTCAGGTTGAAATTACATCAGGCACTTGGCAAATGGCAAAAGCTCCAAGGATAACACATAACATAAATAAGCAGCATGCCGACAAAAATTGAAAAACAAGCTTGATGTGAAATCAAATTTTATGACTCAATAATTGAAATGCGTTTGCGAGCACATGAAATAAGACTGAGAAAAAAAGAGAGTTCGACTACTCGAAACACTCAACTCACTTAAAGCATGAATCTCGTGGCTGTAGGGATTTAGCCCGTTAACCGCTGTCGGACACATGAATGACAGGGTAGAGCGCTACAAGTCAAGTTTTTGCAATGTATATCATGTAGCTTATCCTCCATTCTCCACCATTTTCTTTTCCACTCAACCTCTCTGTCATTCTACTTTTAAGTAATTTATTTTGCAATTTTCACTGCGCGGCCAAAAGAAAAACGAAAGAAAAAATCAACTTTAATGCGCCTGGGTGGCGTCAGGCTATATAAAGCGAAGCGAAGCCAAGCCAAGCCAAAGTCAGTTTGGTCCGCAACAGACCATAAACTGCAACCAGCAACTGACTGCACTGCATTCGGCATTCAAGTGGCTGCTGTGGGGCACATTTTGCTTCTAGGAACAATTGCTTGGAATATTTGAAAAATTAACTTTACGCTGGATGATTTTTAAAAGCATTTTATGTGCTTCTTTGTTGCAGCATGGCCAGGGGAAAGAGTTGGCAAAGAGTATCAGAAGATAAGCTCAGCTTTATTTTGCAAAGCTTGGCAAAGAGAATTTGCCAGCAGACAGTCATTTATGGTATGAAAATATATACAAATATTTGGTGTCAAGCGTAAAGAAAATAATTGAGATTGAGGCGTTAAATTTACATAGCACTTAATAATCGTTGAGATGGCCAGCATTAAGATAGTGGCCAAATGAACTACAAATAGTTAATTCCAAAATCTACTAAAGGCTTTGACAAGATTTTTAAACTTTAACGTGAAATTAGTTTACACACCAACGCCCATGAAAAATGCGTCAGTGGGAAATGAAAACAAACCTCGTTTACAAATGGCTTGCACAAACAAATTTCAAAAGTTTTACCTAAAACTATACACATACAGATAGGAGATATTCGTATGTATGTATTTAAACTTTGACTGGAATAAATCTTTTAGTTTCACTCTGGCATCACTCTTCAAACTCAAGCGACTGCGGCTAACCCCAAGATGCCTGCCGCACTGTGGCTTCTGCAGTAAACCAATGAAATTGCCAAATATTTGAAAAGTTCTCAGCCAAAGTTGCTTCACAAAATGTCAAATAGTGCCTAGACATGCGGCCAGATACATACAGGCATACATACATACATACCACTCCACTACAATGCGAGGCAGGTGGAAAAAAGAAAGATTTTAAATTGTTTCAAAGGCACGTGAACAGGGCTATAAATATTAAAACCTGCTGACGGCTTAAGCAATACTATAAATGAAAAAACCAAACCAAAAAGGCAGGAGGGAAAACTCCATCTGGGTGGAAATTTTTAAGCTTACGGCAATTCCCCAGAAAAGTCATAATTAAATTTCATTATTTATGTGCTGTTGCTACTGATCCAAATGTAAGTCAACATCTGTGACAGGAGATTTACCAAAAACTGTCTGCCACAGTCGGACAGGGGCATTAAGCGGCTTACGATGTGTTTGCCAACAGCAAATAATTGGACCAATTTGTTGACCTGCCGCGCCAATGGACTAAACTCAGTTTATTAACATAAATGAACACATGAATGCACTTACAAAACCAAATCATAATATCATAAAATCATGCAAATGTTAATTACTTTTGAATTTCCAGTTGATATTCCACCCAAAAAGCCATATCAAATGCATAAATGCTGTTTTAAAATTATGCAAAACTAAGCGTAAAGCGCAAAAAAACAACAATATATGTATAATTACAGTGTTATCTTAGTCCCACACACACACGCGCACACACACGCACACAAAACCAATTTGTTTGGTCAACAGATTGTTGAGTTTTCTGCTTTATATGTTCTCGTACCCACTAGTTAGATTTGTAGAATAATATATTATCAAAGTTTTTAAAGAACGAAGCATTTTAGTTTCCAAAATTTTAGTAAAAGATTTGTTATCTCTATTTTAGGGTACAATTAACTGAAAAGTTTGAATAACACAGGATAAGTTATTGCATTTTGGAACCTATTTTAGCTAATATCGATGAAATTTAACAATGGGAAAAATGATTTTTGAAAGGTTAAATATTAAATAATTCCAGATATTTTGTAAACTACAAATTGGATACATTTAACTTTATTTTACAAATATAGTCTACCTTAATGCGAGATTAGGACATTTTTCACTTTCCGGATCGAGTTTCGATATCTCAAGCAATGCCATATAGAAGTCTTGTATTTGAAATATTTTCCTAGACAACGATTACAATGATATGATTCTGAATACTATGGGTATTACATTGTCCATACTGTTGATAAATTGTTTACATGTATTTTATGTATCAAATAGAGCTATAGAGTTTATACAAATATTTTCACAATATAATTGCAAACTGAATTTATCTCTAATTATGTATATCGAGTCTTTTTTCATGCCACTCGCTTTTGAATTCAGTTTAATTTATAAATATTATTTCAAGCATAGAACAGAGTTTTTAATTATGCGGGCAATTGTTTTGCCATTGTGACACGATTAGTACGCTTAGTTGGCTTTAACTTTACGTTATTTTTCTTTCTCAAATTATACACGATTTCAAATGGAAGTCGATGCCATGCACCTGGTACACTCTGATTGTGTGAAAAGTCTGGCCGTCTAGACGTAGCTTTCAGCCCGCCCAACGCCATGCCCCGTCATGTTGTCTCAATTATCAGCCCTCAGACTCAGACTCCAGTCGTTTTCAATAAATTTTCGCGCACTCTGAGACACATGAGAGCCCTAAAAGAATAAAAACAAAAGTGCAAAAGAAAGGAGAAGCCAAAATGTTATCCTCTTTTTTTGCTCCAGCCATTTTCAATTGGGTGATAAGTTCGTCGACGCGTTTGCTGGCGGTGGCCTTCATAGCTGCCTGCCATGCAACATTTCCCATTTTTGTAATGGAATTCAATTAAGAACTGAAATGTATAAATTTTTATTTTTCGCCTGCGGTTTCACAACCTCATACTCAGCCACTCCTTAGGGCCAGAATAAATAAAAAAAAAAAAACGTCAAACGGAAGCTGCAAACAAAAAGCCAACAACAACAAGAACAACTATGGGAGACGACGCCTTTTGACTGCTCTTTTATTTATTTGTTTCGCATGTTGAAGAACGGTCAAGAGTAGGGCGTAGGAGGTGAAGAATAAAGGTCCTTACTTGCAAACAATTCAATAATCAAAGGAAGTATGAAAATTAATACAAAAGGACGCCGTGGCGTCTGCGGTTGCCCTTCTTTTAAATGCCATATATTCACAATGATGATTCATCATCATCATCTACATCGTCATCCTGTTCCTCTTCATCGTCATGCCCATCTTGCTGATGGTGGGAAAGAGAAAATGCTTAGTGGGTACACAAACCATCTGCAAATGGCTGCCGGCCATGAAAATGTTCGCGGTTGTTTGCTTCTTCCTCAGCTTTACTTTCCTACCAGCATTGTTTAAAACACAAAAAAGGAAGACAGAACAAAATATAAAAAAAGAAGAAGGGAAAGGAAAAACTGCTTTGGAAATCGTAACAACTGTGACCATCATTAGGGCGACATGTGCGTGTGTTTCTGGTACTCAGACACAAAGAAAAAAAGGAAAAAGAATGAAAAAGCCCAGCTTAAAGCTGCACATAATGCAAAAAAATATTTAAAATTATGCCTAATTTTTTTTTAAACAGTCCGATTAAACTTGTGTTGACGTTTAATGATACAGCAAGAAATAAAACTAATGCAATTATATGTATAAGACTCGTAAGTCAACTCCGACAAACTAGGAAGACATTTTGCTTCTTAAAGAACTGTCCATAGCTTGAATGAAGTTTATTATTTTTGACATGGATGATTTGCTCATTCTCTTTTTAATTTAGTTTACTTATGATATATATTTCAAGAAATTTCGGAAAGGTTGGAATTAACTTTTTAATCTAAGATTTGTCTTTCTTCTTTTCGTTTCAGCAAACTAGACAATCAGAGAGGTTGAATTACAATCGAACACCTGACGGCTTCAAATTGAGCATTTCTATATGGCTTAGTTCCCTATAAAGATCTAGTCAGTAAATCAAGCTGTATAGCATCAAACGCAAGCAGCTTATTTATTAAGCATACGCCGCATTGGTTGTATGGGTAAAAAGAGCAGCGGCAGCGGAAAGCAACGCACATACAATTCAAATTAGTAATCAAGCAATACAAAGGCAAACGCTTTGGGGCCGAGGCAACAACAACAACCATAAGCCGTACTGAGTTGAGAAATACACACACACAGAGAGAGAGAGAGAGAGGGGGAATGAGAAAGACCAGCCACGGAATACGACGACTTTATTTTCATTGAAATTATGATTAATGACAGGAGAATATTGGACGAACGTTTCAACATTAGAACGAATTAAGCAGGGGCAAAGTCCGCGTTCATGATGAATGCGTTGAGGCTGGAAATGCTAACCATAATGAAGATGATAACGCTTACGATGATGAGCAGCAGGTGGATGATGATGCTTTGTTGCTTGCAGGATGCATTCGAGAATAAATCAAATAAAAATAAGAATATTGAGTAAGAAATTTTCGGATACAAATCATTTGATGGCTTCGCCTGTGCAGGATTGCGCCACAGCAGTCGCAGCCCGACGGCGACGCCATCAGAGCCAAAATAGCAAGCTGATACACACGGCCACATTGACATTGCTGATACTATCCTTGAGCTGTGGCATAGCCTATGCGACAGCGGCGACGGTCGCCACAACGGCAGCAACATCTCGCTTGGATGGCGGAACGGAGGAAACTGGCACAGATTTCAATACGAGTAGCGCTTTCCTGGGAGCCATAGCATCGGTCACTGCCTTGTCCTCGTCAGCTCCGACGGCTGCCAACAGCAGCCCCATAGCCATCGTTACGTATCAAGGGATAACCAGCAGCATCACTGATAATAATACGACTTTAATCCCACTCTCCGATACCCCTCTGTTCCTGGAGGAGTTTGCGGCTGGAGAGTTCGTCTTGCCGCCGGTGCAGTCGATTGTAGTTAGCCTAGTTCTGCTGATTGTGATCCTGGGCACTGTGGTTGGCAATGTCCTTGTATGCATTGCCGTGTGTATGGTGAGGAAACTGAGACGTCCCTGCAATTATCTGCTCGTCTCCCTCGCCCTTTCCGATCTCTGTGTCGCCCTACTGGTCATGCCGATGGCCTTGCTCTATGAAGTCCTAGAGAAATGGAACTTTGGTCCCCTGCTGTGCGATATCTGGGTGGCCTTTGATGTCCTATGCTGCACTGCGTCCATCCTCAATTTGTGTGCCATTTCAGTGGACCGCTATTTGGCCATAACGAAACCCTTGGAGTACGGTGTGAAGAGAACTCCACGGCGCATGATGCTGTGTGTGGGAATAGTGTGGCTAGCTGCCGCTTGTATATCGCTGCCACCGCTCCTCATCCTTGGTAATGAACACGAGGATGAAAACGGAGAACCCATATGCACGGTGTGCCAGAATTTTGCATATCAAATCTATGCCACATTGGGATCCTTCTACATACCGCTGTCCGTGATGCTGTTTGTCTACTATCAGATTTTCAGGGCGGCCAGAAGAATTGTGCTCGAAGAGAAACGAGCCCAGACGCATCTGCAGCAGGCACTCAATGGCACAGGCTCACCCACAGCCCACAATGCTCCGGCTCTGGGTCACACGGATCTGGGCAGCGGCAATTGTGGTGGCCAGCGGCATAGTAGTGTGGGCAACACATCGCTAACGTATTCCACCTGCGGAGGGCTGAGCACCAGTGGCGGCGGACTAGGGGGAGGTAGTGCGGCACATCATGGAGGACATCACGGCAGCGGGGGCGGTGTCAGTGGCTCAACTGGACTGCTTGGCTCACCGCACCACAAGAAACTGCGCTTTCAGCTGGCCAAGGAGAAGAAGGCCTCCACCACACTGGGCATCATTATGTCGGCCTTTACCATTTGCTGGCTACCGTTCTTCATATTAGCCCTCATTCGGCCATTCGAGACAATGCATGTGCCGGCGTCACTCTCGTCCCTCTTCCTCTGGCTGGGCTATGCCAACTCTTTGCTGAATCCCATTATCTATGCCACACTGAATCGTGATTTTCGTAAACCTTTCCAGGAGATATTATATTTCCGTTGTTCTAGTCTGAATACCATGATGAGAGAGAACTACTATCAGGATCAGTATGGAGAGCCTCCATCTCAGAGAGTCATGCTGGGCGATGAGCGGCATGGAGCCCGCGAGAGTTTCCTTTAAATAGTGTAAGATCTCCATCTCGAAATTAAGAGGAATGCTTCACAAAGTGGTCCTAGAGCAGAAAGTTTTCAATGATGAATCATTTTTGGCTAGAACCAAAGAACAGAGTCTGAACAATGTATCGGTTCTGCATTCCTTCTACATGCATAGTAAACACATTTACACACACACATAACTGAACACACATAAAAGTATTTGTATGTAGTAGTGTTAGTAGTGCGTATCTCTGTATATGTGCACCTCCCCCATATACAATATATGTAGACGACTCCTCTAAATGTAACTTGTTGTTGTAATTTTACATGTAGAACTAAGCAATTAATGTAGGCCAATGGCCACAACCATCCACCAATACAAACACACACACCCACACACACACACACACACACACACACACACACACGGTTGTAACTGTGACAGGTTTCTACGGTTCCTTTTATGTTTCAAAAACAATCAGCACCGAATGAGAGACACAATCGCTATCGAATCTAGTGTATCTTTTTATCCCCTCGCAACCAATCAAGTCTAAAATAACTTAGTCCCTACTTTCATCCATTTCCCCCTCCCTCAATTATCCCCACCAATTTGCCAGCGTAGTTAGTTGATTTTGCGATACTCAAAAACTGAGCCAAAAATTAAATTTAATTCAATTTATATATAATATACATAGATAATTTATGTTTGTGCGAGAAAATAAATAAAAAAAGGAAAAGAAAATTATTACACCTAAGGATAAAAAAAAATCATAAAATAAACTGAATGAAAATCAAGTATATAGTAAAATCTATCCACTGTAAATACCAAGAGAGAACTATAAATGTCAAGTTCTGATGCTCTATCTCTGAATACTATATAGTTTATATATCTTATATAAATGAATAAATAAATATATATATATATATATGTATATACATATATTTATACAGATGTCCACTTGTGCAGCTCATGCTGAAAGTGTGAAACTATTTTAAAGTTTATGCGTTATGGTATTTTATAACTTTCTGCATTATATTTCTGGCTTTACGTTTGTATTTTTGTATAACTATTAACTAAAATAAAAGTCACGCCTCTCTGTGATACCAAACATTAAGCATTAAATTTTATGTTTAGATTGAGGAAAAACTGCAAGCGTAATACAACCCTACTAATACATAAACATACATTATTTAACATTTAAAATAATATATATCCATAATAATATATATATATATATATATATTAGGATATAGACCTAAGTGTGCATGTTTTTATTGTTTGTGTATGTGCAAAATGATATTCAGAGAACAAAAAACAAAACCGAAAAACAGAAAAGCAAAGAAACATCAAATTAAAACATACAGACATTTGTATCTCTAACTTCACAAAAATAAGAGAAACCAATATAAAATGTGAAATATAACTATTGAAAATTCTGAAAATTGATTAATGAATTGAACTTAAAGCAAACGAACATGACAAGAAAACTAGGCGCAAATAATTAAGTACAATATGCATACGCAATCCTTGAATGAAGCTTAAACAAAATAAAAAAAAAAAATAAAAATACTGCAAAATAACTTTAAAACATATTGCATTGGATGTTCTGTTCTTCAAAACAGAACCCATCGCCATCTCCCTATCCCCTTCTCACCACAAAATGTGCAGTGCAAACTCATGCATTAAATACAAAAGCAACCATATTGAATGTAATGTAATAAGTCTGTGTTTTATTTGGCTAACAAAAACAAATTTGGTAAGTTAGCAACTTAATATTAGATAATCGGTATAAAATTAAATGGCCAAAAGAAGGATCTAGAATCGATGAGGTTTCTGGAAAGTTGAAATCTGGTTTAAGCAAAGTGATGTAGAAATTTAGTACAGACCTGAAAAAGCAGACTAAGATAAACTCTCTTTAAACAACAGTACATAAATATATATCAACTTTTGGGCTTGTGCAGCACAATGTCAACTCAATGCACAATTTAACATACTTTCATGAACAAACAAACACAGAGAGAGAAAGAATGCATTCTTCTTATTGAAACTGACAAGTTGAGCAAACGTGCAAAATGCACGAAAACGGAAGCAAAAAAACAGGCGCCAACATGGCGAAAAAATATCAAATGGCAAACAGAAACTAACAAACATCTGTGGCGGAAGTACACGAAACACTGGAAAACGGTTGTTCAGGGTGTACCATATGCAAATATCTACACATTCCTCTTCAATTTTTTGCTGCTGTTTCGCTTGCTCTCTTGCTCTGGCTTTGGGGGCTGAGCATAGACATAAACAACGTAAAATTTGGTGCGTTGAAGGGGGCGATGGGAAACAGAAGAAAAACTAAGCCATCCACTTGGTTGAGATTCGAGCATCTTGTGAAGGTACAGTGGAGTGGAGCAGAGCACACTCGAAAAGGGTATGACAATGACAAAGTGATGCGAAACTGACGGCGCCAGGCTACTTTGGTGCTTCTCCTGCTCTACTGATGTTTTCTCCTTACTGTTGCTGCTGCCAGCTGATAAATGATGATTTTACGCTCGCTCGTTTCTGCTGTCTTTGCCTTTGCTTTCGCCATGTTACAATGCCACTTTATGAGCTCCGCCATGCCATCCAGCGAACCAAACATGAGGGAACAAAAAAAATTGTGCACAAGGCCACGCCTTCTATCCCGCATCCGAATAACACCCACAAAGGATGTGTGTTTGTGTGTGCGCCCCTGCAACTAAGCGGATTTTTGTATTCAAATAGCTTCAAAAAAAGGCAAAAAAACAAAAAAAAACCCCTCTAAAAAAAGAATAGCTGACGATTGCAACGAAATTGGTGCAGAAAATTTATCGTATCGTAAGTACTAAAGTCTGCAGTTTTATTAGCGCTTTTCTTTCATTTTATAAAAATTGGTGTTGTATTTTTCAGCTTACTTCTTTTCTTTCCCACTCTGCTCCCCATCTGGGTGACACTAATGCGACGTTTATGAAACATCATAAATGGTCGTCAGAGAAAAGGAAATTTTGAACGGCCAGCCAGTTTTGGGAAAATGTCTGCAGTTGTCAGACGCAAGAGGGAACATCAAGTGTTAACAAGACTCTGCCACATAAATCAGCAGTGGCTTCAAACTGAAGTGGCAATCCCATTCTCGCTTGGTAGGTAGTTAGCCTTCAGAAGCCCCACAGAGAGAAATCGGCAAAAAAAAAAAAAAGTCGGCAATGGCACGTAACAGAGAAATCCAATTGAGCTCAATTTCCTGTGAGTGCCACATTTGGCGTACAAAAAGAAATGGAGCCGCTTAAGTGACTACTAGATTCTTGTTTTCGATAATGCAATCGATAATCGATATGCTATCCAGAAAGTGGCAATTGCTATTGTTAAAAATTTATTTACCGTAAAAGAAAAATAAGCTGAATAAACTTCAGTAAAAGTTTCCAAATGAGGTAACAAAATTTAAGATGAAATTTCATCAAAATCAGCATGATTCGTGCAAACTTCTGCGTCTTCAAGTAAGTTGGTAATATTGGAGATGAAATTTAATCAAAATCATCATGATTTTGTACAAACTTTTGTGCAGTAAGCTTGTAGTATTCAATTTACATTTATACATAATGAAATATTATGTATACGCCGCATCTACATTTGAAATTTAATGCCACACACACACACACACATCAACACACGCATTCACGGGAACGGGAAGAGCTAAGCCTAGGCATTGGGAGGCCATTTATAGTCAACGACTTTATGGATATCCTACTTAGCTCGCAAAACAATTGGCTAGCTGTTAGCCACATGGCAGCAGTCATCATGCAATCCTTGCGTCGCGCTGAACGTCAGCGTAACCAAAACTTCAGTTCTAGGTAAACTCTAGACGAGGCATACGTGCCATCTCCCCCTCGTGAAGTAGTACTTCAGCGTTGGTTCCGCGAGAGGGATACGGAGCATAGGGTAGGTTTTAGTGCGGTGCGGTGACCACTAACCAAGGTCGATACCAAGTCCCACACTTCGGCTTTCAAAAAAAAAAAAAAAACGCATTCACCTGGAAAAATGTATTCAAAACAAATTATGCAAATTATTACCAAGCGCTAACAAGGTTATTTCAACATGAAGCGATAGAAATCTGCCAAAGAATTGTTATAATTGTGGAAAATGTTTTACTAAATGTCCTCCTGCTGGGCCTAGCATCAGGTCACAATGAAAAAACAAAAAAAAGAACAAAAAAGGGAAATATCCAACAAAAAACCAAAAGTGTGAGAGAAACAAAACTGTGAACTGAATTTGTACAAAATTAAGTTGATTAAATGGACTTAGGCGCCCGATTACACGCAAGGCTGCTTGGATGAGACTCGTCCTGACTTGGCTTGGTTTGGGGAACTGCGTGTTGTTCTTTGTACCGCAAAACGGAACACAATTTTTCATTCTTTTTTTTTTCTTCTTCTGAAATTCATTGCTGTCGCCCTGAGTCCGTCCATTGACAGACACGCATAGACCCGGCCAAGTGAACAGCAAAATAAAAGCAAAACTTTTGCCATTGAAATCACAGTCCTGTGGGAGTATACTCGGCTTTAGACTCGTTAAATGCCGCATGATTAACGCTTTGCCCTACAAGACAATTGATAAAGAATGTAATAGCAAGTAGCTAAAGCGGAAAATCCTTGAAGGCTTCTGTCTAAGCGTCTAAGATATTTTAAGCCAAATTTGGTGGCATTACATTTTGAAAAGAAGTAAAGCTGCACAAACAATGGTCAGTGCAGTCATAGATAAACGTGATTTAGATAAATACAATGAGAATTGAGAAGGGGAGTGAACTCTTTGGCAAATTAGTTTTATAATATAAAGTAAATTGAGTTTCCTGTCAATGGCAAAATATATAGGTCAATGTATTCCCAATTAGAGCATTTGTAATTCAGCTTTGCTTCAATGTTCCTCATGCTGCTTTTTATTTCTCTTGACAATTGCGGTCTGGGCAACGGAAACGAAAAACGCTCGAGCAGGCATAGAGAAAAGAAGCATTTAATGCAGCATTTACTTTGTTCTTGGACTTTTGTGTGTGTGTGTGTGTGTGTGAGTCTCTGTTTTTTGTGTTCTTGCCCAAATAACCAAAAGAATGAAAACAAAACAAAATACGAAAAAAAAGACAAGAAAAAAATATGCTGCTTTGGCTGCTGCAAGCATTCAAAATGATTAATGTGCTTCTGTAGAGAACACGGGCATTAATGGGCGGTCAGTTCAGGGCGTTCTCTTGGACAGCTAGTGGCTTAATTTTTTCTCTCTGTTTCTACTTTACACTCTCTTCGTATTGCTTCGCCCTTTAATACCCTACAATCCAGCAGAAAATAAAGGTATATTAGGGTATCTAAAGGATTGTACAGTAGAAATATCCAATTTATATATCTGATCAACTAGTCAGTCTACAGGGTATTTGAAAGTCACTATTCTGTCACTGGGATTCTTGTCTTTCATGTCTTTACGTACACTCTAAAAAAAAAAAAAAACAACAGCTGAAGAAAGAGCTTCTAAAAAAGGAAATTGCTGCACGTCCTGCTAAAAAAATCGTGTTCAACACGCAGACAGCCAAGCGGCCAGCGACTGAGCCATAAATTAACACAGCACAACACGGCGTATGATTAATATTTTTGTATTACACAATCTAATGGCCAACTCGTGAGCAATTTGAAATGAGCTGCTGCAGTGTACGAACTTAATTTTGTTGCCTGCTGCTTAAATCTTTATTAATATGCATGGTCGTTGGATTGGGATTGAAATCGGTGTGGATTGCAGTGGTGGTGCGAGTGTCGCTCTTGGTGGGAGTGCCAATGAAAAATTGCTTGCCATTAGCGCCAGCAAATTTGCTTACTTGTCTCGAGTGGCAGGCAAGTGCATTGATTTTGCAGCTCATGGAAATGAAACCCCGGCCACATGCCATTTATGTTAATGCTTTCGCCAGAGCCACGACATTGACATTCGAATTTCATGCCGCTTTGTCTAAAACATAGGGCGTGAGGCAAAGGAGAACCATCAATTTGGCACCAATTGAGGCCGGTTCATTTACGTTTTGGGGGCAATTGCCGAAAGCCTTAAACAGAACACTAATTGCAATCGCCGATGGCATGAGGACTTCATTAGGCTCAAACAAAGCAAGAGGTAATTGGATAAAATCTAACTAAAAGCTGGTCAAATTCCATCAACATTAATCAAGATTTTTGTTACTAAAAGTATTGTTAAATTTTCAATATTTATAAGAATTATTGACCTTAGACCGGCGAACACCCAGTTTTGAGAAAAAAACAAGCATTTCAAATATGATATTAACTTCAAACAGCTTAGGTAAAATTTCAAAAATGTGGTTGAAAAAGCTTTGAGATTTTGATCAGTAAGCATTTGTCATAGTTCAATTCCACGATTTTAATATTACAAATGGATATCGGGCATGAGCCACACGCTGTCCAACCTCACAAACATCACCAAGAGCATCATGAGCAGCATCATCATCATCATCATCATCCTGCTGGTCACTCGGAGAGTCCAACGGATGCCAGTGAAATTTCATTTAAAACAGATCACGAGAACCATCAAAAGGAACAACACGGTGGAATGGCCGGCCATGGGCATAACCATCATATGGCAATGTCCTTTCATGATGGAGTTGACGAAACGATTCTATTTAAATTTTGGCATAGCCAATCCACTCTGGTTTTGATTTTGTCCTGTGTCGCTATCTTTTTGGTAGCCGTAATGTATGAGGGCCTGAAATTTTACCGCGAATGGCTGTTCAAGAAGTGCAGACGACGGTCGGAGGGCGGAAACGAAAGGTATCGCCACCATGAAGGCCAGCAATATCCTCCACAATTTCCCCAACCTACAACGCAGACTTTTGTATTTCGCCCCAGGAATCCATCTGCGCCACCGCGGTCATCCAAGATTGCTCCGAGGCAATCTATCAGGACCACAAATCCAACCCATGTGGTGTGTGATATTCCTCCAATATTTCATAATGCTTCTGCTCCAGATCCATCGCCGGCCGTTGGCGATGGAGCACCGAAACGAAGACTATGTTCGAAATTGAAAGCATGGTTTGGCAAGTTCCACCTGATTCAGACATTTCTGCACATGTTGCAGGTGTTTGTATCCTTTCTACTGATGCTGGTCTTTATGACCTACAATGTTTGGCTCTGCGTGGCCGTTGTTCTCGGTGCTGGCTTTGGATACTTCATATTCTTTGCCTACAGCGACAATGTCTATGATCATTGCAATTGAGGCAGCATCCTCTTTGGGTTTTTGTGATTAATGCGAATCTGCGAGCTGTATCTGTTGCCAGATGCTAATGTATTTTTCTAATTAAACCGAGTTATAAAAATCATAACATTACCCATTTCTCTCCCTTTTTTTTGCCCCTGTCGTCCAACTAATTGTTAATGTTTATGGCTCGTAAAACAATGAATGCAGCAGCAGCGTCTTTGTGGAATCTGCAAATTGGCTAAAACATGTCGGATGCTAGTGCCTATGCCTAAATAGGCATATGAATTATACTCTACACTCCTTGAATTGTATCTAATAGAAATGTTGGCATTTTGAACCATTAGCAAGGCAATCAATTTAATAAGAGATTCTTGGCTCTTAAATTCATCAAATTGTCTTATGAAAATTAAATTTTAAATCGATCTTTGGTTTTTACTCTTTATGTTATGTGAAACATTTTTAATTCAATTTGTTAGCATTCCTGCTTTATCAATATCTTATGTACATATTCAGAAAGCATATTTGTGGTTCGGTGTTTTTTTTTTATATATAAAGGCCACTCACGCATTATCTGGAGCTTTATGACTATTTTACGAGGGCGCCCACATCTTTCTTATGTTACGTACTGTTTTCCCCATTCTGTTGCCACTTTGTATGCGTGTGTGTGTGGAAGAGTATTTTTTTTGCTGTTGTTGTTTTTGGCCAGCTAGCCTCTTGTATGGTTGGCCAGGTGAACGCCATGGGGGGTCTGGACGTTTATTTGTTTTGTGTCTACCATTTTCATTATGGCGTAATTATGAGGGTGATAAACCAACGCCATGTTTACTTTTTGGCCAAGTGAGTCTGCCTTCTGTGCGTCTGTCGCTTTCTGCCGATGCCGTTGGTCAGTTATCAGCGCTTCCACTTTCAATTAATATTTTAATAGGCAGACTTTATGCCATTTGCGAAGCATCGGATAAAGCAATTTGGCTTTACTACGCCAGGCTGCACATGGAAACATGGACATGAACATGAAGCGCATATCGGCATAACCAGCAACTGGTCGGAAGCTGGCCAAGCCAAATGCGGCTTTAATAATTCACGCAAATAAATGCGTGCGTTTGTGTGTGTGTGTGTGTGTGTGTGTGTGTGAAGGAGAAATCCCATACATATTCCCTGGGCCAATTCTTGAATGGTGCAAAGCAGGTGAAGACACAATGGACTTGCATTGCCCGGGTACGGAAACGGAAATGCCTTCATGCATAACAATTTCATGGAATGGTGAATGTAAAGGCGTGCCAAAGGGCCTAGCAAACAGCAAGCCATCAACAGTTACATATTGCTTGATATTATTCAATGGAAGGCATCGAAAACTTCTTCATTAATTTCACTTAAAACTATTAGCTGAAAATATTACTGGTTGATGGATGGCCTATATGCATTCCCTTATGCTACCTAGATCTCAGAAACATTTCAATTTGATTTTAGTAGTTTTGTTGTATTTCGAATTTAGCAATTTTAAATTTATAAATTATCCATTTATAGACTTATTCTAGTCCTTTTAATCAGAGGCGGTTTTCTTATCTTATACGGCCTTGCAATGCTAAAACCCGTATCATGATATTTGGCTGGCATGTAGGCATAGAATGTTGATTCCAAGGCCAGATGGCCACATAACTGGGGTCTCATGGCAGAGTAAAATACACGGCCCACCTCCATGACAGATTCTACAAAATTATTCCTATAACGTTGTTTTAGTTTGTTGGCCAAACGTTCAGATTTCGGCGAGTCGAGATCATTCAAATTACAAACCCTGAAATGGGGCCGTGGCGCTTTTACCAGATTACGCTTCATCATTAGGGTCAGGCTCTCCATGAATAGAGTGGCCTCGGCGAAACTATGATTCAGTTCTGCTTTCGAATAACGTTTGCCATAGCGATAGCATATCCATTCAACTAGATATGGCACTGATTCAACATTCGGTAAGGTAGGCAAAACATAACGACGATTTTCGCCTACTTTATCGAGTCCTTTTCTCAGCATATGCTTCATAAGTTTTATGTCGGCGCAGTCGTAAAATTCCCGACCAAAGTCTAAACGATCGCCTGTAATTGATTTTTTCTTCGCTTTACGTCTCATCAGACGTTCGTATTCGTGATGAAAGATTTCCGTATCTTTTTGAAAGATTCGCTTAGCTGCTCGTGCCACAAGCTTATCAAGAGAGCCGTCTTCTTCACAATTTAGAACTGCATTTAGATACTGACAGTCATTATCAAGGGCCTCCACAAAAGCCGCCTTCAAACGAAGCTGTTCACTGTCCAGTCGGCTTAAATTGGATTCTTTAAATAGCTCCCGATAGTTGAACTTGTAATCGGCAGGGCCAAGGCGTCCTAGCTGAAAAAACCTATGGCTATTGCTGCGACTAGGCAACTGAGTTTGAGAGGAATTCTTTTCACTCTCCAACCCACCGCATAGTCGCAGAAACTGCCTTAGGCTGCTGGGACGTGGGCTCTTCTTGGCTGGGCCATCGGGTAAACCATTTTTTGGATCATAAATATTACAGTTCACACATTCCATTGGTTCAGGCATAATATCAAGACAATCTGGTAAAATGGGTTTGTCACCTTTTAACAATTTAACATTTACTTTTTTAGACATTAAATTCCATTTGCTCTTATCGGAGCAAGTTAGTTCTTTATCTGTTAGACTAACTCTTAATGTTGACTTGTGGCAATTTTCATCATCTGAGGAATTTTCCTGACCAAATAGGTTGGGCATACAACTAATGTCGGGTTTTGTTCCCGTGATCAGATGCTTCCGAGTCGATGCCTTTCGTGCCTTTGCAGCCATAACATGAAACTGAGCCTGAAAGCTCGCTGTCATTTGATTCAGCTCTTCTATAACTCTTTTACGACGTCGCTGATCGGCACGATTTCTACCCACTAATAGCTCTTTTAACTTCTCCTGCTTCATTACCTCTAGTTCCAATTCAAGGGATTTCTCCATTTCGTTTATACGCTGATGATTAGCACACATTGATCCCACCTTGTTGCTGGTCATATTGACTGCTTTCATCGACTCAAAAATGTTGTTAATCTCAGCATACAGCACAGATGTGGCCACGCGATGTCCCTCGCTGAAGTTGTGGTCGCCAAACCAACGAGACCAGAAACTCGAAAGTGCCGTCTCCTGGGGCACTGGATTTAATAGAGCAGGTTGTTCGGGATAGTCAGCGACAAGTTTTCGACTTGTCTGCCAATGTCTGCGGGAAACGGGCTTTTGAAAATAAGGTGCTAATGGTCGAAACGTCGACTGGGACTTCTTCTTCTCAAGCTGATTCATACTAAGACGAAAATTCAGTTTCTCTTTGCTTTGCTTATGCTTTTCAATTACCTCGGCCTTGGCACGATTCGCTGCTGAGTCATGTGGCACAGGTAGAATACGATCTAATTCCCTCAGGGTCGGATTCAAATCCAACCAGAAGATGGCTGACATAATGATCTGCTCATTGACATCATAGGTATGCCCGTGCCCTTCTGTTTTATAGCAGAGTTCCATTAAAAACCAAAGAAATGCAAGATCGTTGCCACGACTCATCCGCATCAGTAATCGTATGTTTTTTCGCGTGGGCTTGGGATGAACACCAAGGCGATCTAGTGTTCTGACTAGCCGATAGGTCGTCCTCTGTTCCATATCATCACGCAAGCAGTCATTGATGTCATTTGCAGCATCCTTCTGAGATAGGGACAAGCCACGATACCACGAAGGACCAATGGCCACTTTCATAAATTTGTCCCGAGTCGCTGGATTGCGGGCCAAACGCTCGTGGATAAGCCGATTGATGAGCAATCCCTGCGGTTCATCCAAATGCATTTTAATTAATTTCGCTAAACCAAAAGAGTCTATTTAAATATTAAAATTACTTTAAGAAATTTGTCAGTCATTTATACGTAAAAATGAATAGAACTGAATATGATGCTGTGAATTTATTGACAACATTTGATTGTTACTTTTGTTATTAGATTGTTTTGTATTGGCTTTGACAGTTGTTACCAACCATTGAATTTAGCAAAAGGAATTTCCTTTGTTTCTTTTTTTTGGATTTGGCCCAACTTTCCATTTGGTCACGTGTCTTGGTCACATGTCTTGAAGATAAATGATTAGGGGCTACGGTTTGACATTTCGCTGCCAGTTTGTGTGGAGGCCAGTCCAAATGTCGCCGCGTATGAGATTGTGTGTATGTGTGTGTGTGTGTGTGTATGATGCTTCAGACAAATTCACAGAATCTCTCACATTTCGCTGTATACTCGCTTTTAATGTCTTTCTGTTTGTGTGAGATTGTGGGAGTAGAAATGGAAGGAATGCTGAAATAGAATTGGGGAAATAAAATGCTATAAATTGCTTTCTGCGTGTGTGGGTTGGAGTGTGTGCGTTTGTGTATATGTGTGCCCAAATGTCGCTTAAGTGTTTGTCACAATTTGCTGTCCTGCAGCGAAATCTTGGTTGCTGAGATTTTCCGGCTTGTGGAGTCTGGGTAAATCATTAATTTATTAGCAAACCAAATAAGCATGTTTTTCTCTTTCGACTCACACACGAACTCACGTGCCTTTGCTTCGGTTCAGTTCAGTTTAGTTTGGGTTTTTGTTTTGGTCCTTTGAATGTTTTGTTTTCTCAGCTGGTCAAAGTCATTCACAATTAGCTTTGCTTCCTTTTTGGGGTTCCTGGTTTGCTTTTGCCTTCCGTTTCCTTAACTGGGCATCTTTGATATGCCATATAATTTATGACTTTCTACTGTCAATTAAATTCTTTACAAAATGACAGTTTTTGCCATTTGCTGACAACGTGATCCCTCCTACCAATATCGCTGCTGCTGCTGCTGCTGCTGCCGCCTGACTGTTGGCCCAAAGGCAGGTCTAAATGATTTATGCAGCATGTAGTTGACAGTTCTGGGTATCATCTACGCATCTTTTCCATAGTAGTAGTAGGAGATACATATATATACAGATATCTGCGTAGTCGTTGTATATATACGTATGTATAAGCCTTTTGTGCAGAAAGAGCTTTTGCTAGTTTTTGTCCTGGTCCTTTTTCGACTGCGACACGTGCCCAACGCCTGCAGAGTTGTTTATGTTAATGACCCAGACCGGCTTAGGCTCCACTCATGCCTCTATTGCTCCTCCATCTGCTGCTTGTGGGTGCTTCTGGTTTACTACTACTGATGTTGATGTTGATATGGCAATTGGCATGTGTTTCGACTCATTTTCCTTTCCTTTTCTTTTTTGCATGTCGGGTGTTAGATCTTAATAATAGATATGGTAGCATTGTCAGGTGAACTTATCGCAACTGGCATATATCAAGGAAATTAAAGTGGTTCGCACCAACTATTTATGGTAGTGTTAGATAGGATTTCTTTTCCTGACCCACCCGCAGGTGGGTAGCTGGTGGCAATGAAAACGTCATGGTTATCCTTATGGTCACAATCACAGCCACTACAACGCACAGGACGCCCATCAGCAATATAAATACCAAAAGATTTATGGCAGCTCATCGCTTATTGATGTCGTCGACAGAAATGGAAGAAAAAAACTTTTACCAAAAATTCAGCAAATTTTAATATCACGTATACGACGCGTGGGCTAACCGAGATTATTTAAAGCCATTTTAAAATGCTCCAGCAAGTTGCGATATTTTATTTTTCGCAAGAATATTGAATTTCATTTTTTCTTTATTAAAGTTTGCAAGCATTTAATATATGTAGTTATAATTAAAACAAAAGAAACTTTTTTCGCCTTAGTTTCGGGCTTAAGGCTCAGGGTAAAATATATTTTTTTAATTAAAATATTTTCTGTGAAAAGGGATCATATGAGCTGGGAGTTTCTTGTGTGCTTGACCCGCGTAAAGGTTTATATAACAAAAAAAGCAACTATGCCTGGATTACCAATTTCAGTTAAAACGTGGCTCATTTTGCAAGTGAGACTTTTTTTTGCCGTTTTTGTGCCTAAACCAGTTTTCTCTGTTTCGTATTCCCTAATAAATTTTCGTTATGATGATGTTCAGTCAGTCCTTTTTACCTAGATATATCCATATACATATGTATTTATGTAGGAGAAGGTTAAAGAAAAATTTCCATTGGCTTTTGGGGTGTTTGTAAAATGCCGCAAGTCAAGCTTATGCTAAGTCATTTTGTGGGCGTTCGTCTGCTCTTTATGGAATCACGTGCACATACTGAGAATGGGGCAGCGGGTGTTGGAGTCGGGATTATAAAATATATATTTCCTGTTGGCAGTCATATCTCGCGGCGCACTTAACTTATCTAGGTTTCTGAATGGCTAGACCACGACCAGTTACAGATTGACTACCGGCAGAAGTCGCAACATATTGGTATTAGGCAACAACGATAAGTGGGATAAGTGGGTGGGTAAAATGAACTGTTGCTGTTGAATGTTTGCCACGTATACAGGAGCAGAACCCAAGACTGTTTGACAACTTTACATTATTCACACACGCACACACCCAGCCATAAAAGTGAAAGCATGTTCGTATTTCTGCGCATATTTTTTACCCCTTGGCAAAATTTAACGAGCTTCTAACTTTATGTTTGTTTGTCATGTACACATTTTGTTTTTATTGAAGAGGCTCTAGAGCCGACCAGAACCGGAACCCAGTTTAAGTGAAACATTTTTTAAAGCATACTTACTGGCGCATGTGTACCCGATTTCTGGTTAATGCAAGTAAAACAAACTTTGGAGAGAAAAAAAAAGCATAAAACCGATTTACAAAAAGTTGCATTTATATTTCAACATTGCTTGTTGCTTTTACTTTCCTTATATCATTTTGTTGTTGCCACTTTTTGGCCCTTAGGGCCATAAGCAAATGCGCGATGATTAACTTTTTTGTCGTGTTTTTTTTTTTTTTGTTTACTATGCGCCATTTGTTTATAAATTTAATTTATTTTAGCCCGAAAAGAAAAGCAACGAATTCTCACAACTTGTTGACTCCCTGACTTATAAAGCTATTTGTATGAAAATCTTACTTATGCTTATTTAGATAAGATTAAATGCAGCACAAAAACACACAAAAAAAGGCATTGAGATCTTAACATTAATATTTAAAAATGTTTATAAACCAATTCGAATATCTTTGCTTTTGCTAGATTTAGAAATAAACGGCGAATTAAAATATAAAGATTTATGGTCTTATTGACATAATTTTTGAGAATTAAATAAAGTTAAATATTAATTTTATTAGTTAGAGCAGAGTACAAAACATAAATAAAAACTTTCATGTACTGCATGCGTTTTGTTTGACTTTATATGCATATATAATTTGTTGGTTTTTATATATATAGATAACAGATACAAAGCCATTTAGAGAGTTTGGTATTTTTATGCATTATTGAATTTTACTTAAAAGCAACTCACGCAAAAGAGCTTATGTACATACGAGTACTTGTGTGTGCTTACACACAAACACACACACGCACCCACATTTGTGTGAGGAAATTTGGTATTTTGTTAGTTTAGTCCTAACTTTCGGCAGACTTGTGGTACCATTTCGACTTTCCTTTCCTTTCTTTGAATGCGAGTGTATAAATATTTAAGGCTGTATGGAAATTGTTATTTAAATGTACAAATTGCAATAAACTTATGCTGTCATAAAGTGTTTAACCAAAACAGTTTATAAATTAAATTTGCTGAAAATTTGTGCACTTTAAATAAAAGTTTTGTATGAAAGTTGCCTTAAAAAAAAACTTCTCTATCGAGGTTGCTCAAAGAATTGTTGTCGTGTCCACAAAAGCAATTGGCATTCGGATGTAACTGAATTTGGGTGAGTGTTTGGATAGTGAGAACGTCTCTTATCAAGCATTTTAAGCTCATCCACTGTTTCATTCCATTAAGCGACCCGGCACCGGGCTCTAACAGCATACAGAATGTTGGCGCAATGACACTGACATGGCGGCCATGGCAAATAGAAGGTTCCCCTAAACACACACGCACATACGCATAGTATACAAAAACTCACACATGGAGAACAAACATTTGGCAAACAATCGTCAAACACACGTACACACACTCTCACACACACAGACACTTTGGCTGGGCGCCAAATATTATGCTATAGCTAGTAGCAGCTTGTTGCGACGGCAGGTGAATCGCACTAACTGAAATGAAACATGAAAAATGCAGCAATAGCCGCGCTCTATCCCTGAGTAGCCCATCTATGGATTGCCTAGAGAATGGGTGTGTGTAACTACGGGGAGTTGGGGGCCAAACTGTAAATTATGCAGCAGACTAAATTTGAAATGCAAACAAAGTGTAGAAGAAGAATTCACTACATACAGCCCAGGTGGCCAATCTGGAGAAGATTGAATAATGGACATGGACTAGTTTTCGACATTCTGGATACCAATTTTTGCTTAAAGCTTAAAGTAAAAACTATTTTGAAAGCTTTGAATACCAAAACTAATTGAGTTTATGAAATAATTAAGTATTTTTATTGGCCAATGTGGCAATTGGAATGTTCAGCAAACAAAATAATAAAGATAAATAATTTTCGATCTATATTGACTACACAGAAACTAAAGTACCCTAACAAATTTATTAGGTATATTGCATTTTATAATTGATTGCGGTAATACAGAATTGATGAAATTAAAAATTTCATAGGTAAATGTGTTTAACAATAGGTCACTTAAAAGTATTATAAAATGCGAAAGAGTAAAAAGAAGATCGACAAAATATACTTATAGTATTCTATGTTGTCCCTTGTTTCTGCAGTTTTCTTTCTTTTTTTGTCGAGTTTATAATTAGGATTATATAGTCTACTTGTCTGCCATTAACCTGGTATACATATATATGGCAATGGAGGGAAATTATATTTGCTGTCCGCACCTGGTACATTCTCCAGGCCATGTCCATGCACTGATGCGCACATAATTGCCATCAAATGTACATTAAAGCGCATTTCCCTGTAAACCCCACTTTGCCTCTATCTCTATGTACCATTCCCAGTCTCTATATCTCTTGCTCTCTCTCTTTCTCTCTTTCTGGCTATCTCTTTTTGTCTCTATGGACAGTGTTATCTGGGTGCGCTCTATTTGGCTGCCATTTTGGTTGTGTTTTTCTTTTTGTTTCTTTTTTTTTACATTCATTTCCGCTGCACAATTTTGTATTTTATAATCTGGCATCCTGGCACATTCGCACTCTCGCTGGCAATGTTGCTTTTGTTGCCATGTAATCAACTTGCTGAATTAGCATTATAAATGTGGAAATGTGGAAAGTTAGATAAACGCTCTTTTTGTCTATGGCTAGTGAGAGTGAGAGTCATGCGGTTCCCTTTGGGGGCAAGGATGGAGGTCACCAAGTGGCTCATTAGCAAACTCAGCGTGAACTGCACTTAATGCGTTCCGTTTGTAATTGTTTTTTGCAACTCCTGCTGCAACTGTGGTCGTACTTCATTGTAATAAGCTGGCGAACAGACCTTTAGTCTTTATAAACAAGATAGCAAACAAAGAAGCACCCAAAGTTTGATCAAGCCACCCCGAGAATGTCGTCGACCTTAAGAGGCTAAAACTATAAAGTTAAATAAACCAACTAGCGCTGAAAAATATGAAGAAAAGCAGTAGATCAAATTAAACGCACATTAACGATAAAAGAAATAAAAATAGTAGGTTTACTTATGTAAACATCTTTGAGTTATTTTAGTCCTCTTATAATTTACCACTTAAATTGACTTTCTTTGTGTAAGTCCTTACAGCTGGACACTCTACTTATGTGCAAACACTTTAAGCTGATGTCAGCTGAACAAATTGCTTCTCAAAGGCAACTAACCAGGACAAAGGAAAGAATTTCTAGCCGCATCACATGGAGGCAACTGCAAAATGGCAAATAGGTGACGCTTCGTGGTAGAAAAAGAATGCAGTGAGCCAAAGCTAAGAACAAAGAGGAAAAGTCAGCTTTAACCTTCAGTCGTTCAGTGAAACTATGGCAAAGTGACGGCAGTGACTACACACTCACACTGTATTACATAACACAACACAAACACACGCACACATCCTTACTACATATACCGTTTGTACTGTGCGTTGGCCGACAACAAAACGGAAGTACTCGCTAAATTGCAAGCGGCGTCAGTGAGGGCAAAAAAGGTCGCAAGTTCGTTAGCGAGACATGCCTACTCGGTGCATAAGGCATAAGTTGCAGTTGGCACCAATACATGTACACTCACACGTACATATAAATGGGTGGGGAAAAAAAAACACATAAAAGAAATAAAGAAACAGTGCACTTGAACGCCTCCATTTCACACGTTGCGTATACGTGATGTTTGTGTTGTTTTATTCAGTTAGGAATAATGGTCTAGCAAAAGCAATTTGTAGCAACACCTACATTCCATCATGATATATGATGAAAGCACTTGTCCATTCCAAGTTGCAAATCACACATTGTATCATCATTAATCTTGTCTTAATTAAAGCATGATACATAGTCCAAATTAGATATCATCTGGTTCTCGACGCTCAAATTATTTAAATGCATCCGAAGTTATTCAAGCAGAGGGAAAATATTTTTTCAACACGCTGACCAAATGTCACAAACTTTTCTGGCACGCAACTGGCAAAAGTGGCAACTAAAGTACCCAGACTCAAACAGTAAAAACAACATTGTTGCTACAATGAAATATTCTGTCACACGTACAACACAAAAAAGTGGCAAACTTGAGAAAATGCTGAATGCCTCGTTCTGCATTGTCCGAGTGTAAACAAGTTGCTTCAGCGTATTCTCCTAGGCTATGGTTAACTTTACTTTTACTCCACTTGCCACTCTCCCTTTTCTTTATCTTTCAGTTTATGTTTTTCCTTTTTGGTTTGCTTGCCGTTTGAAAGCAAAATCGAAAGTAGCTGGACAAAAAAAAAGAAGGGACACATGTCCTTTGGCAAAAAAGGAAAAACGAGACAACCAACAAAAAAAAAAATTGTAAGAGAAATGTTGTCCCGCTTTTAAAAGCATTTTGTCTGCCGACGAGTTGGCAACAAAAGATACATTCTTACATACTTCGATGGCACTCTGTTGAAGTTAATTTTAAAAAGTGCCGCAGCGGAAAATGTTCTGAGAGTTTTTAATGTTTTCCTCTCGCCCAAATGGGCGACCTTTATTAGCCCGCCATAATGGAGGCATAAAGAGCAAACATGTAAGGTCTGATGTTTGATGTGATTACATTAATCCAATGACATACAAACACATAACTAATATATATCCTTATGTATATCCAAACATAATTAGATTAGATTAGGCTGACTTCAACATCTAAAGCATGTTGAATTCAATTATAAAAGTTAATAAAAATTCAAACGCAGAAGCAAAGAGTTCATTCCGTTCATTTGCTCTAAGTGAATGTCATTCCAAGATTTTGCTGATACCAAAAGGTCTGCATAACTGACAGGTTTACTTTCTAAGCGTATTTACATAGTTTAGATTCCGAGACCTTCCCAAAAAAAGGGGTCAAAGGTCTCACAAAGTAGGGCGGAGAAAGATAAAAGATCAAAAGTAGAAATAGTACTATGTGATATGCACCTGACCTAGAGGAATGCCATTACATTAGTCAAGTATTTGGATAGTTTTTTAGTTGTGAATTTTCAAGTAATCAAACTAAATAAGTAGCAACCTATATTCAGGGTAGACAATTTTCAAACATTCAAAGTCTTCAAGAGTAAACACACTTGATACATAAATAACTGACAAATTAATTAATAATCTGATAAAATATTCAATAACTTAAATTGTAAATTTATAACATATATACTATTAATAAATAACATATCAATTATGCTCAATGAATTTTCCAGCAAAACAATGAAAACAATCCGTAATTATGCATTAAATTCGCTCATAAATATATAAAATTATTAATTGTGCAACACAAAATAAGTAACTAATTGATAATTATTGATTTTAACGGCAGGCGAACCATGAAGGATACAAATACTGTGGCTAAGCACAGAATTTTGTAATTGAAATGTACGTGACTTGGCTATGAGAAGGCCCCAGAGTGCACTTGAGTGCAGAATTATGCTGGATCTGTATCTGGAGCATAGAAAACTGAAAGCAATGAACAAATGGCACAAAACAAACAACTAACCAAAGAGGAATCAGGCGACAGACACTCGCGGAATTCCAAATGAAGAGATGCTTGTGTGGTGGGTTGGCCAGGAATTGTTCTATACCCTAACTGAAATAGTTGACTATTGAATAACAAATAACTTGGATCTATTATTAGATTGTTTTTCTAGTCGCTAGAGAAACTTCAAAGTGTAACACGCAACTCTTTTGGAATATTGCAATCTTTATAGCTTACTTATATACTTACATCACTGAGTAAGTACTCAGTGTATCCAAAGTACCTGAACAAGACAAATGTCCAGACCAGAGATGAAAATTTTGCTATAAATACGGAAGTAAGCGATTTTACTTGAAACTTTTGTTGCGCCACTCATCCACATGCCGGCAGTTTTTGTTGGCAAACTTTTGGCTTTTAAATGGCTTTTACTTTTTGTTTTCTTTTATCGTGTTGTTGTTGCTGTTGCCGTATGGCTCCCAGTGGCATCATAAAAAACAAAAGGTAAATCGAAGTAGATGGAACGACAACAAATAAGAGATCCAAAGTCCGCCTGCCTTGGCCTGTTCTGCCCAGTTATAAAACATTAAATTTCATACGCTACAGTACTTGCACTTAAAAGGAAAGACCAGGTAGAAATAATGTTGGGAGACAGGTGGAGGTTAAGGAATGGATGTAATGCAGACATCAAGGCTCAGCTGCAGAGTTTCGCAAACTATTGAACAAAAGTTTTTGTGACCAAATTGTTATTAATTGGGCTTTATAGTTTTTCGAACAAAAACTTCATTACTTGCCATTAGCCGGCCATGCCATCATGATGATGGGTCATTGCAGTGTCTGTAAAAGTTAATAGAGCTATGTAGAACTAAATAATGCACGTAAAGGGATATGCTAATGACAAATCGGGGAGTTGGGCATTTGTAGCTGATTAGATAATCCTTAATGCCATCTTCAAACGGACCAAAACTCGCCTATTTCATCCTGCGCTTTATTATATCTAAACACAATAGCTGCAAATATAATCTAATTTGATTTTGACGTGCTGGCAATTTCAATTTCATTCAATTTCCTAATAAAAGCAATGACAAGGCGTGTCACCTAATCTAACTGAGTGACCCGCCCAAGGTGCGTTCAATTTCCTTTCAGCTTTTTTTTTTTGTCCGTCCTCCGCATTTTTTGGTACCTGCATTAATCGAGTTTCGGGACCGAACTGCTTTTGTGGCCATCCAACAATGGCTGGCAGCCACAAAGGCCCAAACGTTGTATTAACCGAATGAAGGTTATTTCATTTGCTTTTAATTTAGTTCAGGTTTAGAAACCAGCTATAACAACAACAGAGCCCAATGAAGCCTTTTGTTGTGTAGCCGAGCAACCTGTTGCCCACTGGAAGTTTTGCGGCTCAAACGGCTTAAATTGTAATCCTTTCTGTATTTTCAATACCCGCACATACAAATACACTCAAACACACACTAATTTCTTAATAAGCCAACTGAAAAAGACTCGGGCAAAATACAATTTGTTTCATCATGATTTTCTCTAAAGGAACTACCTCAAGAATATGTGAATGTCTGTGTTTTCAACTAATTAGTCTACTAGGGTACTAGAGAACAAAAGGCAAAACAATGAAATTTCTAAAATGGTTCATTTATCTGCTATAATTAAACATGTCAGAAACAAGCTATCGTATATCCTGATGTAAATATGCTTAACCAACTCACTGGAAATAACGGTCAAACTGCTTTTGCAATAAATAACTGCACACTTGGTTAATTATTAAGTATACGTATAAAACTAATATACACAAAATGCTCAAGTCTGAATACATTTCTCTTTGTTACAATTGGCATACAAATTTCTGCATTATCTGGAACTAAATATAAAAAAATTCAATAAGGTTTACTAATTAAGACAAAAATTGTGATATAATTTATATTTATAATTGGCTTTTATTTTTCGGGATATTTTGTGGATGAAAAATTCCGCTTATGTCTGTTGACTTATTGGTTTTTTTTCACAAACAAAGTAATGATTTTTATTACATCCAGTGGCAGTCCAGCCAATCACACTGCTTCGCACACAAACCTCATCCGGATCATCTCCGATCTTTGGTGGCTCGCCACCAAGCCATTTCGTAAATGTAACTGTCTTATAAGTTGATAGCCAATGCCAATCATTATTGATATGACGTACTCCAATCCAAAGACGTGATTTTGTGGTTTCCATCTGAGGATCTAAAAAGAAACCTTTTAGATCAGCTAAAGAATCAATTTAAAATTTTTTATAAACATCTCACAATACGTAGTCAAAAATTGAAGAAACGCTTTAAAATCTTCCTCGTTGGGAAAGCTGGCCAACTCTAGTTTATATGAACGACACTTGGCCAGGGCATTAAACCAGGAGGCACGCTTGCGGGCCAAAAAGTAACGCTCATCTCGATCGATATAAAAGGATTCTTTGATTGGTTTTTCATTTGCTTTATACGATTTTATGGATGGAAATATCCAGAAAATCAAAATGCAAGAAAGCAACGCCAAACCGATTAGATTCATTTGCATTGTGATACTAACGATTTAAAAGTTGAATTTAATTTTGTTTAACAATCGATCTAGTGTGACAATTGCCATTAGAGATGCCTTGAGATGTGTGTCCAATTACCAAATTTTTGGTTTCATGGTTTGTTGGCCCGAGATGCCATCATTCATTCCTGAAATATCGAGGTATTTTGAGTGCCAAACTGTGTCCAATAATCAATCAATATGCATGTACCACCGCCACAACCACGTGTCCTAAATCTCACATAGCTTCTGGCTTCCTTGTCTTCTACTTCTTATTCAAGTTTCATTAAAAGGCATTTCCCATATATACATACATACATACATAGTCCCTTCTTCTTTCACTTGCTCTTTGCGCCATCGTCTAAGGTACTTTTACTTTGACGCCAGAAACTTTTGTGCTGCTGAAATATGCACGCATTCAGCTGCTTCGGTGGCAAACAAATAAACAAAGTTGAAGGGTTTTTGGATGTGGTCCAGCTGGAGTTTGTTATTGTGTACGAAAAGTTTATACACTTAGAGAAGAGATTCAGTGGAATTTCTATTTTACCTTATTATAAGAAATTTCATTTAAATGAATTGAAATCGGCAGATAGTTTAATAAAGGAGAGGTAAACAGAAAGGTAATAAAGAGTACCAACTGGCCTTATGTTTTGAAAATGAGATTCCTCTTTTAGATTACATTGTATAATTACAAAATATTTAACTTGACACTTTGGAATTGCTTACATGAAGCTTGAACTTCACTTAGATAATCAAATACTGTCCAAACAGTTTGACAAAGTTGCAACTGCAAATAGGAAAGAGTTTTGCCCAACCAGACACAAAGTTGCCGCAAAATCAACAGCTCAGCACAGTTGGCACTTGAGATAATAACCAGCACAAAGTTAGACTTTTTGCAACATCTTCCTACACCTGCAACTGCTACATCTTTCAATGGTTTGGCCACTGGCAATCAAAGTGCAAAGCAGAAACAGTGTTGCATTCTTGCAGGCTCTTGGTCAAGAGCTGAAAAGCCATAAAATATTTTAACAAAAAAAGCCAAGAGCAACCAAAAAAAAAAAAAGTGCAAAAGCAAAAAATTTGAGAGTGAAAACGAGTGAATGAGAGAGTCGGGGGAGGGATAAGTTAAGAGCAGGCAGGAAGCTTCCGTAAAAGGTTGCAGCAATTTATTATGATCATTTTGAATAATTCATAGAATGCGGCCAGTTGGCCCCCATCTTCATATACATATATAACTTGTAACTGTATTAGAGAGTTGGTCTCAAAATGCAAAAAGGGTCGGCATCGTCCTTGTTGCCGTTGCCGTAGTCTTTGTCTTTGTCGTTGTCGTTGGAGTCGTTGCTTCTGTCGTCGTCGATGTCTGTACTCCTTCTCTCCATACATGACAAGTTAAGCCACCAGGGGACAATATCACTTTGCCACAAGAAGGAGCAAATGTAGTCGAAGGAGAATACAAACAGGCAAAATATGTAACTAAATTTGTACCCCAAACACACACACACACACACACATACTCAACGTGTGTGTGTGTGCGTGGCATGCATCGTTTTTCATTTTGTGGATTTATGATGAAGATGCTTTTAAAATGCTTGAACTGCGTTGCGTTCCCAAGCGTTCTGTCTGTCAGTGTCACTTTGGACCTTTTCTGTATGTGAATAAGGAAGAGAGTGAGAGAGAGAGAGAGAGAGAGGGGAGAGAGAGAAAGAAGAGACACCGTGATGCTGGTAAGGCTTTTGGTTTTAACCTTTGAGTAGCCAAAACCCAAAATGAAAACTGCGTTGAAATCTAATTTGTTGCCATTCCAATCCTTCCCCTGAATCACCCATCCCCCTACCCAAGGGCATAACCAAGAGCTGCGTTCGAGTCAAGCCAAAATGGGTTTTAACGTACGATTTGTGGTAAGCAAAAAAACACAGCAAGCAAAACCATACACCTGTCGTGAACCGAATCGTCCCAATCCCGTTCCCATTCCTTTCCATTCCCTTACCGCAATATCACCAACTCGATTGCTCTGTCACGGAACGTTGCCCCAGTCGAAGTTGATTGTGACGGTGGTTTTCTTGTTTTGTGTATATTGTTTTTTGTTTCTACTTCTGTTTTTTTTTTTTTTTTTTTTTGGCAAGCGGATTATGACCCTGATCTGGTCAGGTGCCGCACACGTGTGCAGATGCGTGTATGGCAGAGTATACATACATATATGTACTTCCAGCTAGTTCAACTTTAGATTCACTTTGCCAACTGCATGCCAATGCCAATGCGTTGTCCCCTTGGCCCAAGCTGTGTGTGTGTGTGTGTGTGTGGGTGTGTGTGAAAGCATGTGTGTTTGCTAACTTTCTGGTTACTCTTGGTTATTGGTTTATGGGTCTCATGTGGTTGGCTACTCGGTGTGTCATTAATTTCATGTTTCTCTCTTTTTCAGTATGTGTATGTTTGAGTTTTGTTTTGCATGCTCATCGATGCAAACTCACACATACAGAGCGTTGGGGAACCAAACTTTGTCCGGCCACTTGAGAGTGGTAAAAGTGAGGGATAAAGGATTCCAAAATTAAAATATTCATAGATCGATGTCAGGATGAATGTTGAACTGCACAAGTGCCCTAAGTGGATATGCATTTCGATTTGTGTAACCCTTTTTGCCAAGTCAAGAACTACAAAAGCATCAATTTATATTCAAGGCAAATGTGTGGCCATCAACATTTTTGCATTATCTGATTGAATTTGCAATTGGGCCAATAAAAGTGGCAAAGGAGCCACACATTAACACGTTGCACATACGAGTAGAACAATTTGAATCTCGTTTCAATGGCAGTTGGCATGGAAATAAATCTATAATTTTACCAAATGAAAATCATTCTCCCATATCAAATTAGTTTTTGTTCAAAATAAGTTTAGCAGCAACCGCAAGAACCCTTTCTCATACAATGTGAGAGAGACTTTATCCTGTGAAGGCGAAAACAAGAAGGCCTGCTTTTGTCGGCTTGGCTTCTTTTGTGGGCCATCTTGTCGTATTGTTGACTGTAGTCATTGTTGCAAGTGTTTCAAGTGTCTCCTTCAGGTATTGCAGGTGTTTCTTTGATGACTTAACAAAGAAGTCCGGAGTTCAAGACCCAGGGCATGTCAGAAGCTCCCAAAAAATTGTGGTAAGTAAATAAAAAACATATCTGGTTTAAATTGTTAATTTAACTAAAGTTAAAAATATTTCAATGAATACACATACACAGGAAATAAATACTTTTTTATTAATTGAGTTTCAATTTTCATTTGATGTTTTGTTAAAAAATGATTTCCTATTTATTTATTATTACTTCATTTCATTTCAAATATAGCCCAAATATTCACCTCAACATATTCCATTTCAAGTAACAGATATTTATCTTCTGCCAATCATTAATTTTCCTCTTTTTATCTGCTATAATTTAAGTATGAAAGTATTAGATGATTAAATCATTTTAATTCTTTAAAAATTCAATTTTTAAAATTCTTTTACTAAACAAGCTGAAACTTTGAAGAGAAATTAAAAAAGTAGATAAGTAGAATAGTCTTTTAGTTTTATCAAGTCTGTTAGACACTGGTATTAGTTTTATTTTACTTTTTAGATTAACATAGCCTTTTAATTATTTGGCTGATTTAATATTTTTACTGTTTTTGATACGATTTCAATTAATTATTCATATAAGTTTACACCTGCTTTCTTAAAAAATTTCATTCAATCGTATTGGAGCAACAAATTTAAATAAGGAAATCAATCCAAATAGGATTTATATGATAGAGTCACCCGATATTCATAAATTTTTGCCCCGTAATTTATAAGTTAATTAAATTATAGTGTACATCAGGATCGATTAGCTTTTGTGTAAAGGATTAGTGGGTGTTAGCTACAGGAAATATATAATAAAACCAAAGACTAACTTGTTCTTCTTGGTCCAATTGGTCAACCTATCGAACCGGATTCAAATCCCAGCTAGGGCATGGGATATAGTTGAAGCCTAAGTTGTAAAAAGTAGATATTTTGATAGTTTTACATATGTATCCTATACTAAATAATAATAGTAATGAATAACAATAATAAATAATAATATTAACAAGTGCTAAAATGCTTCAAAAAGTCAAACCTCCCCACGAATACCCTACCAAATTTGTTCGAGTCATTGGTTCGACGTTAGTGTGCTTTGGTTCGACAAATGACCAGCAGACGACACTAGGTGTCGCCACCGTCGTGGTTAAAGCAGCCAACACCAGGTGTCGCCACAATCGAAGCTTTCGGGGCATATTTTAGAGCTTTTTAGCGAATAACTCAACCAAGGAAACCGCAACCAACTTGTTTGAGTTGGACTCCTTTGTTGCACGTTTAGATTAAAATTTTTAAAATTAAATTTTTAAAATTTTACTTCTACTAAAAATTAGTTTTCTCTTTATGCAAATACTAAAATATTTCGCAAAAAACACTTTTTGCCGTGAAATGACTAAGAGAGAAAAAGAGGGAGAATGAGAGAGAACTTCCTTTTTAAGAAGCATCGCACAAATTACATTTAAAATGCAAAAATTCATAAATTCATGACATGTCGCCGTGGCCCCTTTGAAATTGCCCCACTTTTTGCCCCATTCGCCACCTTAGTTTCGTTGGGCTTGTTTGTTGTTGGCTATTACAAGGTATGGCATTCCACTTTAGCCAAACAAAATGGAGCATGGAGATGGCAAATGGCGTTCTGAGCCACCTCCTACCAACTGCCTCTGTTCCCTTCCTTTACCCTGCTCCTCCATTCGCCCAAAAACGACTTGAGTTAATTATTCATGCAATGTCGTTGCCGAGAGCTAGCAACGTCAACGGAAGCGGGAGCAGGAGCCGTGCGAATGGCAGTAAGAACCGGGGGAACGGGAACGTTGGAGCGACCCTTTTTAATATTTATGAACACAACCGATTCTCTAATTATAATTAGGAATTGAAAAGTTAGCACAAAAGCGCAACAACAACAGCAACAACAAGGAGGACACAAGGACACAGGGACACAAGGACAACAAAGACAACAAAGACAAAGCGAAAGGCACGCAACAAAAGTTTGTGTGCACTGAATCATAATTAAAGGGGAATACAAGAGTTGAGGATGGAGGAGGAGTACTCCATATTATTATTGTTGTTGTTTTTATTCAAGCTGTAAGGGGTTGTTGGTATACAGTACGAGGGGTGGAGCTTATAAGGAGTCGAGTGAGGAGCAAACTGTGGATACTTTAACAAAATGGCGTATACAATGACATTTTAATGGACGCACTTGAGTTGGTCCTCGGCAAGGCAAACATTTTCTTTGGTCAAAATATATTGAGAATTTTTTAAAATGTCTCACTTTTAAATATATTTTTATTTAAACGACAATCTCTGTTTTTTTTTTTTAATAAACAAACCGTAAACTTTAGCCAAAAGAAATTAAAATAATCTAAGTTATGTATATTCAAGTATATATTTTGTATATATAATGAAGACTCCCCTAAAAGGGTAAGTACGTCTGTAATCCTTTCAGAATTATCATTAAACATTATTAAGACTGCAGCAGCTGTCTAATTTATGAATTAAATTTCAACTGAAGCGCATTTCCGAGTCACAATATTTATTAATATATATATTAAAATATTCTCTTTGTTATCCCCATAAAAGTTACACAAATAATATGCATGGAAAACTACCCCTCGCCAAGTATTTGAATATTCATAAGTATCTAATCCCATACCTAAAGGAATCATTTCCACTTCTAATTACGTGGCGGAGCACACTTCCATCTACAACTCAGTGACGTAATGAGGCAGTTCACAAGGCAATTTGCTCAACGTCACGCTTCAATTTCATTTTAAAATTGAAATAGAGACAAAAAAACAAAAAAAAAAAAACAGTAGCATAACAAGCAAAGAAGGCCAGGAAAATTTAAATTTTCTTGTATTTTCCTTACCCCCCTCTCACACCACAGCCAAGAGCCAGAGAGTGTCTGTTTGTTGAAGTTCGATCATATTTCAAATGAAACAATTGAGCGTAGTGGTCCCTTTTTGGCTTGATTCTATCAGTGGGGCATGAAATTGCTGCCAATTATTAAATGGGGTGCCAATACGGTGTGCGGGGTGGGATGACTCTTAATAATTTTTAAACAAATTTCCTTGGTTTTTGTCTTGTGGCATAACCTGCCATTGAGTCCAATCCAATCCACTTGATCATCATCTGCATCATCAACATCGTCTCCGCGTTCACTCCGTTCCATTGCCCGATGAGCAGATTACAAGAGCGCGCACTATAAATAGAGTGACATTCGAAGCAAATGAACCCATAAGTCAAATCGAACACAGCCAAACAGTCCGAAAATGTAGAAACGTCTCCTACGTCCGCCAGAGTTTTTTAGGGCTTAAGTGGGCTTAGTTCGTGCGACAAATGGTCCAATGTATCGTGTGAGTGTGTGTGTGTGTCTCGCTTGTCCCGTATTCCGTTTTCAGTTCTCCGTATCCCGTGCTGGAACACAGAGTTTTGTTGCATGCAACTGCTGGGAGATGCTCATGCCATACAACATGGAACGTGGGCTTAAGTAGGCTTAACTGTTGTAGGGCTGAATTTTTATTTTCGGAAATGCAGGAATTTCCCTCTTCTTTCTGCGTTTGCACTTCATAATTTTTCCAACATTTTCTTGATATGCTCTTAATTAGTGTTGGCTTGTTGTCTTGCATTCAAGTTCAGTTCTTTCTCTCTTTTTCTGCTTTCACTTTCACTCTCTTCTTCTTCATAGAGGGGAGAGATGGGAGTATTCTGCTATCTTTTCTATAGTGAAATTAAAGTGATTTTCCTAACATTTACATAGCAGATTTTAGCAAAACATATGGCGGCAAGTAACTTCATTTATTTTCTCCTCTTTAGACCATAGATATATCTACATACATACATATATATGCTTCTGCATACGAGTTTGTATTGTATGTATGTACATATATACATTGAAATGCAGGCCAACAAAACAAACGTTCGGCGCAATATCCATAAAATGCGAAGATAACCATAAGTCCTGTTTAAGTCGCATGTTTTTGTGGCCATGTGAGGAGGGGAGGAGCAGATTGCTGGGGGATGCTGCCTGGGGTGTGGAGAATGCTATGGCAATGGTAATGGAGTTCACATTGGATGCGTGAAAGTGCGTTTCTCTTTCTCTATCCCTCTCTCTCTCTCTCTCTCTCTCTCTCTCTCTCTCTCTCTCGTACCCTCAACAGCATTGTGGCCTCATCTACATAACAATAAAATAAAAGGCGTTTGCCCAGGGTGTTCTTTCCTTTTGGGCTGTTCGGTGCTCTGATGCGGCATTCAAGCATTAACCTAATTTTATATACATTTAATTTTATTTTATTTAATTTTAACACACACACACACTCTCTTTAACACACATACAATGAATGTTGGCCAAATGTATGTCTATTGCAGATACAAAAAAGTAATGGCTCTAATAGAAGAGAATTTATAAGCCTAATCTTAAGCTAAAATTAGTTAGAGACATTAAAATGAGTCTCTCTTAAAGAAAACCATACCCGCAGTTTAAAAAAGCTATACTAGAGACGGTTTATTTTTTTTATTATTATTTAAATTTTAATATTTTTATTTAAAGTTAAACGAATATGACTTTCAGCGGTGTGAAAAAAGACTAGATAAACATAGTTTAAAAAGGTAGTTAAACTCTAATTTTAGAAGGCAGTAGTCTTACGAATTAATTATCTAGTCAGGTTTATATAAATTGAAACAGGAAAATACTATTCATAACTGGTTGTCTTTAAAAACCTTTTTGAGTGATTTTGACTTCTTAAAACTGGGAAAACCCAAAAAGCTATAAGACCTTGTGTTTTAAGTTAACGATCTCGATTTGATTAACAAAAAGTTTTGATACTATTCATAACTTGATGTCTAGGTTAGAGTATATGTTATAAAAATGCTAGCCAAAGAAAACTTTGTTAATGAATAGGTTTATGTCGGCTTAAATAGGCAGAACAAAAGGTGAGCAGGTTCTATTATTATTAGCAGTCATTACTAATGAATTCAGAGAAGACTTCAATAAGGTCGAAATCTAGACATAAATTATTAATAAAATAGACCTGATCTAGTCGTAGATAAATCCTAATCCATCAAAATGCTAATCAATCAAAAAAATTTTTAAAAAACTTTTAGAAAAAACTAATCTGATCTGAGGCTAATTAATATGAGAAATTCTTTTAACTGTTTCTGTTTTTATAACTTATTTGCAAGCCAAAAGTATAAGGAAACTCTAAAAATAAAAAACTAGCATCAAGTGCGTTTATATTTTCTTTTTTTTCCTACAGTTTTGTCAAGTACATTTGCACATCTCATATGTACATTCACATAAAGGATATGGGGACGACCATGACCAGTCATAAAAAACAGATTTTCTCCACGATTTGTCCTTTTTTGGTATTTTTGTTGCTGTCTTGTTGGACTGGCACATAGCCCAACAGTCTAACAGCTCTTCAGCTCTTTCGTTCTTCCGCCTCTCCAGCCCCCTTTCGACAATTTGTGGGACGCTCGTGCGCATATTTCATAACTTTTCGCATAAGCCGGGCCCCAAGATAAATGTGCACAAAATCTACACACACAAATCGAAAGCTGCAGAGGCAGAAACGGCAACAGGAACAGCTCCACCATAACCAGAATCAGATCCAGTAGAAAACTGCAAAACAAAACAACGGGTCGAAAAAACAACACGGAACAGAAGGAGGATCTGGGAAAGGAATGGGCCCAACAACAACAACAAAAAGCTGTATGTGTTGTAGCCAATTTAGAAGCGATTTTTGAATAACTCGACTTGTGAGAATTGTTCGTGCGCCGTTTAGACTTTGCTGAACAAGATTTATACAGCAAATGTGTTAACTTGTACATCATTTGATGGAGTTACGAGCCGACTTTTGGCCTTTTTTAGTGGCATATGGTGGTGTTGGTGGGGGGAGGAAAAACTTTTTCGGTCGAAACATTTTTTATATGTTTCTGCTCTGTCTTTTTTTATTTATGGCAATTGGATTTGAGAGTTATGTCTGCCCAATGTTTTTCCAGTTGGTTTATTAAACTTTTCCCTCTCGGCATGTGCATTAAAGAAATTCTAATTTAAATGTTGGATAAAGTCACCTAGCAGTCTCTCTTGCCCCTTCCCTGCCTCTGGGGATTGTCGGTGTGGCCATTTGGCAATTTTATATTATGCATGCTTAGGTCAGTTTTATTGTTTTCTTGGGTTGGTCTCGGCTTTATGATGAATTTGCATCTAAATCGAATGGCCCAGAGTGCCGGAGTTTGTAGGTAGGAGGGACTGGACGGAACGGTGGGACATCGCATTAAAAGGAGTAGGGAAGAAATATATTTAAAAAACCATGCGGTGGCATTGCATTTACATAATAAGCTCAAAGCTGGACTCAAAGGATCAGCCTTAGCTTAGAGATAAAGTTGTACTCGCCTTTTTTTCTCAGATCTACCAAATGCAAAATAAAATATTTTTTTATTTCATTTAATTTCATTTCCATTCACCATCGACTTTGGAGGGGGGCTATAAATGGAAATGGATAACTGGTCAGCGGATTAGAGAAAATAGAAATTGAATAAATGCATTTCGTTTTCTCACTTTTAAATCAGGTTTTTTGAGACTAAACCAATCCATCAACATTTCATATTCATGTCTTCAGGGTTTTTTGTATACCAAACTTTTGACTGATTATATATGTTATTTTTAATTTATTAAAGTACAGTTTTGAACTTGCATCTGCATCATTCCATTTATGAAACTCCTTGGTCCTTGGTGAGGCATTTCTGGCTCTGTTTTTTTTTTTTTTGTCCTGACCATATTGTGCCCCTGAGCTGCAATCTACGAGTAACTTTTACATTTAAATTTTCATTAAGTATTCTGCATACGCATAAATAAACTTGAACGTGCTCGAAAGCACAGTAAATGCAACACACACATACACACACATACATATATACTGTGCTATGTGGTATGTGTAAATACACATACATATATAGAGTATGTACTCTCAGTGAACTGACATAGCAATCCCTTTGTTGTCCTGGTCCTGGGATCTGGCTGGTAGCCAGAGCACATGCAGATTTTTGGAGCCCACAACAAAAACATGAGAAGTTTGCAAAAATAAATTTATATTATGTTCATAAATTCATAGAGCCGGTCTCAGAGGCTGGAAGGCAGGACTTTGGTTGGGCCCATTACAGAAATGTGGACACACAATGGCCGCAGTCATCTGCCTGCCCTTCCAGCTGCCCCATCTCAATGCCACCTCACTGCAGCCTCTCTGCCCGTTTTTGATATGCAAATTTCAACAGTTGCCTCCTCTACGCTGCGTCAACACCAAAAATAACAGCCAATCAACTGTGGCAGGGCACCAGGCAGGACACACACACACCAAACCAGATAGGCGCGGCATGGCTATGGCGCAATCCTTTCAACATGTTGGCCAGGCTCTGCTCGTACTCTGTTCTGCTGCCAGGGAGGCCATTAAAATCGTCATTTACCTTCGAGTGGAACGGGAATAGTCTGTGGCATGTTTGCTACGTCCGCACACACAGCGACAACAAGGACCAACTCAACAAGGCAGCGGCCACTTTGACGACCATCACATGCCCTATCAATAAGACACGAAAAAAAACTGTCTAAACGGGAAAGCTCACCATTAAAGCCAGGCCATTTGAATCTGCCTAGAACTTAAATTTTACGATGGGAAATATTATAATTTGCTAATGCTTCTGCTCATTGTGGAATTTAAAAGAAATGTTTTTCTTTATTAGGAGTTCAATATGCCTTCATTTAAATAGATACTCAAAGCGCAGACAAACACACACACACACACACATATTGATGTTGTCGATGGTAATAGTCCACCTGCCCCTGTGCCTCACTTTCTTACCTTGGGTCCAACAGCATACAGAGTGTCGACAATGTTGCCTGAAAAATATTGCCACCGCAGCACATTTCATGTTTGTAGTTGCTGTTGTTGTTTTTGTTGTTTTTGTTGGCCATTGGTTGGACTGCGTGCATTTATAAATTATGCTCAACATGTAAAGTGCCATTTTGAATATGAAATTTGATGCTTTTTTAAGCCATTCAACCAACTGACCAGTATGAGAGCCAAGACCAGAGCGCTCCCTCCCCCCTCCCACAAATACATATATAATAGTAAAGTCCCCCAACTCCCCTCTCTCTTTGTTTGCCTTTGGCATATTTTATCAGTGGTGGCGGCCTTTACTCATATTTTAATTACTTGCAAAATGCAGTGGACATTTTTTTCCATTTAACCATCTAACCATCTAATTTGGTGCCATCAATTTTATTTTCTTCTTGTTGGGGGTTTTCACCTCCCATTTGTACTCATTTAACTCAATGTGTTGGATGGGAGATCCAGGAAAGTTGATGGAAAATCATGGTAATGCATTTATATACATGTGTATGAATTTTTATAAAAATATTCTGGCCTAATATTCTGCAAGTCTGGGCGACAGAAAAAAAAAATGTGAAAAGGTCAAAAAATCAATCGACCAAAGGCAACTAATTCATTTAAATCTAACAAAATCTGAGAAAATCCCTGGCAACGACCTTCGGGATTTTGAGATTTTACGAATGTCAACCGAACGCAGCGCCAAAAACAACTTCTCAGTGAGAGATGGACACGGATTCGGACCCCAGTCCCCTCTTCCCAGTCCCATCCAGTACGAGACCCTGTTAAGCTAAGCAAGCAAATCAGCCAGCCGATGTCGGTATTCTCTCTCTCTCCATTTCTGTCTCTTTTACTCCTACTTACTGTGCGGCAACCCGTGTGAGCTTTTGGCTAAAATAGTTGGCAACACCACATTAAACAATGGTATCTCACACACACACACACACACACACCATAACACACTTATATATGTATATGTGTGTTTATGGTATGGCTGCTATATAACCGAGTCAGAGCTATTGGCAGAGTGCGTGCCAGGGAAAATGAGGCAACATCAAAAGTCGCAGAACTTTAGCAATTTGAAGCTAATATGTTGACAATCTAGCTACGATGTCCTCGTCTTGGTCCTGGTTGTCCGCCCAGTGGCACCATCTATGGTTATGTGTATTTAAGTCACTGACAAAGCTGGGCCAGTCGTCGAGTTAGTGACAAAATGGATGGTGGTGGGGGGAGGGGAGAGGGGGAGGTGTGGCTTGGATGCGTGCCAGTGATGAGGTAGTTTACTGTGAACATCCAAATCACAACCAAGCAAGAATTTATCTGAGCAACTTTTCACAGGAGTAGCTCCAGGAGATTCCTGTGTTCGGCCAACATCTTCTTGAAGACCTTGAGCATTTTCAATCTAAAGCAGGAAAATTAAAGATAACTTTAGTATAATATATATATATATTTGATTAGCCAGTGTGTAAAATTATAATGAAAAAGTTTTGGTTCTAAAAATTCTTACCCAATACAATTATGTTTATCGTAATCTGCAAGTAAATCTTATTTTCTTACTTAACTTTTATGTAGGATATCGTTTCTTTGTCTCATCTCTGACTCTATAATGCAATCCCTTAATAAGAAATTTTCTCATTCAATGTTTGCTTTTTTTCCTATGCTTTCATATGAGTTACATCAAACCAGTGGACAACTCGTAAAAAGTGGATTTTACTGCTTAACTTTGATGCATGAAATGAAACAAATGGAATACGCACTGTATGCCAGAGCCAGAACCAGAGAATCAGAGTCACATATTTGCATATATATATATATACATACAACATACATGCCATATATATAAGCTTATTCCTACAAACTGTATATGTATGCCAGTATGCATAAATAAAATAAAATGCAATATTTTCCGCTGTATTTTTACCAAACAGCTGCCGTTTTTGCACAAATCCCTTGCACAAAAGTCAGCAATCAAAACAGATTAAAATATGATTTGACAGCTACAGGAAAAAAAGGAAGAAAAAATGTGAAGCCAACACTATATATTCATGTCGTGGCAATATGCATGTAGGTGCATATATATTTATATATATATATATGCACTTGCAAGTTGGGGGCTCTGTTTTTTGTCTCCTCTCTTTGCCATTCAACGTTGTGGCCCGATTTTATATTGGCATTTCGATATCGTTTCAGCTTCATATCTTTTGGCATATATCGTAAGCCTTCAATTGTTGCGTGCCAATGCATTTTCATCAAAGTGGGTTGAACTCCAGCCAGAGAGTGTCAGAGAATATGCCTATTAAAAATTTAAATCAATTTTCAATATGGATTTTATATATCCGACTCAAACAATCGACATATCTCATGAGTTGCGACAGCTTTCAGTTTGTTATCTCTCTCTATCTCTCTCTCTGCTTTTCTCTCTGTTAGTTCTTTTGGTGTTTGATTCAATTGTTTTTGTGAATGTTATCTTGAAATATTGTTAATTGCTAGTTTTGCAAGTTTTTTGTGATAAGTAATTTAGGGTTAAACCCCAATTTATGTATATACATACATATATGTATTATTAATTATGTATAATAAGCTAGAAATATTCGAAATACTGTACGAGTTTTGCAATTTGAAAACATCTCGAATCGTCTTTGCCGTTTGTAACAATTAACAGTTAATAAGCGCCCACAGAATTGTTCAAACTGTCTAAACTGACCCCAAGCAGATTTGCTGCAATTAGCGTGGCCACAGGACACACACACACACACTCACACACAAACACACACAGATGCTCACTGGTATATGAGAAGGCTAAGTCGCCAAAAGCCCAAAATTCGCCAGGCAGTAATTAAATTATCATTAACGATGTCGGTTTTAGTAATCGACCTTTAGCAGGTAGTTAACATAGACATCAGGAATTTGTAGAGTGGGAAAAAGTTTAGTCTTCTTTGATATCACTTTTTCGTAATCACATTTACTTACATATGTACGTAATATCCCTATTTGCTTTAATCTCCCACTACAAATGCTAAAAACGAATGTATTACAGATTTATATACTTATATACATAGAGTTTCGACTAATTTTTAAACGAAATTGGAATATATGAAAACCCTAAAAGCCATGGCTAAAATGTTCAAACCAGAATTGTAATTGTATTTACAGTTTTACCGATCACAACTGTACTTGAATTAAACCTGGGGTGTCATCTGGTAAATGGGCTGAAAAACGGGGGGAGGTCAGGGTGGTGCTTAAATTCTCATTAGGCGCATTAGTAACATTGACCAGCTGCCCAACCAGACCGCGCCTAAATTCAATAATAATAATTGATTGCTTATTACAATAACAGCAGCAATAACAACAACAACAACAACAACAATAGGTTGTATTTGCATTGCATATGTGTCTCAAATTTATTGTGCAAGTGTGTGAGTGTTGTGCGGGGTGGAAGGGAGGAGTGTAATTTCGGTATTTGCTAATATTTACGCATTAGTCATTTCATGTTTTTGGTTGGGAGGCATTACGGAGAGTTTAGGCCAAGTCCCTGATGCACCTGACCAACCACCAATTCAAATATATTTCACTCAGTTGGAGAGTTACACTTTGTGTATGTGAAGTGGCCAAGGAGGTGGGCTGAAACAGGCCATACTTTTTGGCCACATTAAAATTTAATGTTTTCATTTCGGTTTTGTGCATGCAACAATTTTAATTATTAACTTTGTAATTATGCAAAATCACGCATTACATTAGAATCACTTTGTTATGCTGATTTGCGTTTAGAAGCTTCGTTTGTATTTCAATTTATAAATATTTCTAATATTTGATTTGTGTATTTCACATGTATGTATACATATACACAAAGTACGTTTGGCATATTCATTTGACTCATACTTTTCAAATTTTGATTTATTAATCAGCTAAATAAAAAAGCAAGGGCAAAATCTATATATTTATATATATGTGGCAAATTCTCTAAAGGGAGATTAATACTTCAGAGTGCATGCAATCTTGTATACTCTTCCCACATTGTGTTAGCTTATCAGTAAAATTTTATTACTTTTTGGAAATACCCTGCCCAGCGACTACAATTTATATGTAGATTGAGCAATTTAAAGCATAAGAAAGATGCTGTACGATCGATAAGTTGAGTACTACAAAACCAAGAATCACATTCCTCTCCCAACTTAGTCAAAGAAAAACTTTCGTCTCGTTCGGTACACCCTAAGCCCATAGCCCGTAGAGCATTATGTGCGCATATCCTGATAGTTATGTAAGAGAGAATCTCTGCCCTCAGGATATGTATTGTCCGCTGGGTACCTCCTCGCCGATGACTCTTGGCTACTTGATAACGTTGATAATTCTTGTTATTATCACCATTGCACTAATTTGGATATTCATATGGAATAATATACGACAGCGGCGAAAAGATCGTGAGCAGCGAGCAATTGATCAGATGTGGGTTTTGAATCCAACAGCTACGGCATTCCTCCAAGGCACACCTCCAGGATTCCCATCGCCACCGAAATATTCCGATTATTTTGTCAAGGACTACAGTAAGATGAAAAGGGATGGCAAATGGGATCCTCAAGAAACTTCATTTGCTTACAAAAGTACACTGGACATAGACTCAATAACCATCAAAGAGAAGGAGGATGGATTAGACACTTAATTTTTGCTGTGGGTAGCCTTGCCTTAATAAAAATACATATGTATTACAATAAATCAAAGTGATTTTAGTACAGATTCAAGAAAACGACTAACTCTCTCTCCCCGTTGTATACCAATTTAAATTTTCAATTTATTATTCAGCCAAATAATAAAGCAAGTGCCAAAAATATATATTGAAAATTCTCCAAAGGGCAATTAATACTTGAACTTCTATTCAACCCGTGATTATAATTATCCTATGCACTTTTTGCAATTCTATATCAAAGGCACCTAAATGTATAAAATAGTTAAAAGAAAGCGATATCGATTACTGCATTGTATACCAAAGTCATTGCGAAGATTTATTTCATTTTATTACATTTTGGGAAATACCAAGCTCAGCGACTTGCGATAATTATTGATTGCGTGTTTCTGCATGGGCGTAGAATTAGTAATTCAAGGCAAGGGTTTTCTAAAACCTTTCCAAAAATGTTCTTTTATTTTCACATTTATGTATACATGCTGGCAAAAATTTGTCGATAAGTTGATTACAACCAAACCAAAAAACACATTCCATAACGAACTCAGTTAATTTAAAATTCTTCTCTTATTCGATACGTCACGATCTGAAAAGAAGGATATTTACTGTCCGCTGGGTGTTTCATCTCCGATGACTCTTGGCTACATAATTTCGCTAATAATTCTCTTTATTATCGGACTTGGACTAATTTACTTATTCATCGCTGTCAAAAAACTCGGAAAATATTGCCGTATATTGTCCACGGTCTTTCCAAAAATACGCCAGACGTTGTAAAGGATAGTTATAGATTTTTGTTAACTACAGTTGGCTTTGATCTTTGATTAAAAATGTATATTTTAAATAATCAATTTGATATCCACATTAAGTTTGTGTAACTAAATTCCAAAATAAATTTCAGCTGCTGTCGACATAGAGACTATGACTAACTACCCAAAGGAATGCCTTTTGGTGTTACTCGTGATGCTGGCTCATCCGATTTGGCCCGTAGAAGGTGAATATACCAGCAACTGCACTGACCAGGCCACGGAATTGACCACCTGTGGCCACATCACGGCCAATGGCTGCTGTGCCAAGGGCTGTGTACGTAATGCCCGTGGAAGATGTGTTCAGGAGAAGTGCACCGGTTCGTGGAATGGTTTTCTTGAGCGTCCTATAACCATGTCATGTCACTTTCATTGGTTCCTCATATTCGTGGCCATAGTCATATCTAGCCTTATGGCCGGTTTGATATTTGCCAACCTGGCGTTCGAGATAAGGCAGTGCCTGCTGAAGCGACGTCTTGCTAGGTACAGGCAATTCAGCGACATCAGCGGAAGCAGCTTCATTGGCTCCACTCAATGTTAACGCACATGCGTGCTCTCATGCGAGACACAGAGAGAAAAAGGGAAAGGAGGAGAAGAAAAAATAAGTTGCGGGAGGAAAGAAAAAGGGATTTGGCATAATCTACAATACATTAGCGGTAGCTTTGCTCTGGCTTTCAATTCAATTCTTTGGGTATCTTGTGGGAAATCCATGTAAATTACGATTTGCCACCTCGAAAATCCTATTAGTAGTTAAAACCTGATTAGGAAATACTTGCCGCCCGGGTTTTCTGGTTTCGATGGGTTTGGTTTGGTTGGTTTGCCTTTTGGCTTGCTTGAGTTGGTTAAAAACAAATAATAATAAATGGCACATGTGGAATCGAAATGAAAATGCCATAGAAATAGGTGGGGCGGGGTGAGAGTTTTGGGGTGAATCTGAAACTCGCTCAAACCTCCAAAGTCAAAGGTGCAATAACCCAAAGGCAACACATAAAACTAAATGGCTGCGGGTTTGTGGTAAAGATAACAAACATGTATACTCCTTTCGTGTACACATACTTGTACACATATATAATATATATTGTACATAGTATTATATACATCTAAATGTATATATACAAAAGTCAGTCAGCCATGCAGCCAAAGCTAAAACGCGCAGAAAATGAAATGGAAAATATTGCAGGGACAAAAAAAAATAAAAAAGAAATAAACGAGCCAAAAAGGAAAAGCTTTAGAAAAAAGGTTTTTCTCTCCTCTTTCACAATATGTGTGTGTTTGGATGTGTGTGTGTGTGTCTGTTCATCCCGGGTAGCAGATTTAGAGGTTGCTTATGTGTGATTTAGTATAGCATGCGCGAATATGGTGGCGATAATTCTTTAAAAATTGGAAATTGTTTTCCAATCGATTTCGCATTTAGCCAAAAAGGCACTCCACAGAGAACAACTCAATGATGGGAAAGCAAAGAGAAACCGAGAAAGAGAGAGGAGAGAAAGTCTGTAGGGGCAAATAGTTTTGATAGTTGTGTATATGTGTGTTGGTTTATATTTATTTGATGCAACAAAATAAAATATATAGTTTTATTCACTTTTTCCACCTGACCGGCGATCGAGCATTGAAAAAGGTTTTATCAAAGTGAAATTATGAATTCTGTTTAGTTTACATATGTCACAATGCTTTGAATCTTTTGCTAAAATATAGAGAGAAGTTGATTTGGGTAACACATAAGCTTAGCAGATTAAGTAATAGATACTGAAATCTGAATTATTTTGTCTCTTCAATCACACAACACCAAATAAAGGTTATATAAAAACCATTTCAATTTCTTTATAAAGAAGCTCAATTTTTGCTTATTGTCTATGGCATACAATGGGCACAAAAGGTTACAAATACTATAGTGTGCACAGCACTCATACAAGACCACAAATAAATAGAGATAGAGAGACAGAGAGAGATAGCGATAGAAGGAAAAGGCAAGATAGCTAGATAGGGGCGTGTTCGGGTGGTTGAATAACATCAGACCAGGACCCAAAAAAAAAATAAAAACATAGCACTAAGAAAGGGAATGAAACGGAAAATGCCAAAAGGCAGGAGAATGGGCGAGTCGTGACATATTTTATTTGCACAATGACAATACGAGTTACTCGACAACCACGAACACTACGACACACCCGTACCCTTACCCGCACCCGCACCCGTCATTACACAAACACACCCACACACAACCCACACACTCACACACACACACTCACCCAAACCCATCCACAATTACAGTTACAGTTTGATCTGTAAAAGGGCAAAGGGGGAATCCCACGCAGCAGCAGGAGCACAAAGTAGTAAAATAAGTGCAAAGGATAATGCGAATTGAAATGACAAAAACCCAGAATAATCAGTTGGCTCCACACTCTTAAAGACTAAAAATTGAGAGAATTAAAGGGGGAATCGTTTGAGACATTTTGCCGACGGCTTTTCCCATACAAGGTATCAATTAGTCGTACCTACCAAGAGAGAAGGCCAAAATATTCTAAGTTTTGTGATTTATGTCTTTTAAGTAAATTAAAATTTACTCATTTTGTTGCCTTGAGTCCGCGCCGAGTCCGCATGGATTCCGTGGGCATCAAATCGCGCGCATGACAATATTGTCAATTTTATTTGCCGCCATTTTTATTGCAATTTCCACCATGGCCCCTGGTCTCCTCTTATGCCAGCCTAGCCAGTTTTCTTTATTCTTTCCCGTTGGCTCGTAAAATATTTTTATGTATTTTTTATTTACCCCAAACGCTGCCATGCATGACCCCAATATGCCATGCCAAGTGGTCCCGGGGCCAATGCAATTGCTATTGCCACTGGCCTCCATCTTCCATCTTCGTCTTAGCCTCCTTCTCTGGTAGCTGGCTGGCTGGCTGGTTGGTTGGTTGGCTCCTCCGTAACATGGTTTTAATGTGCGCCATTTTATTTGCCACAAAACCGACACACGGCACCATTAAAAAGCCATAAGCGTTGAGCCTGAAGCTTGCAGCTTCTCCTTCCGGACCGGACTCGCGTTTAGATGTTATTAGAATTTTTCCTTCCTCTCTCCCTCTCGCTCTCTCTCTCTCTCTATCTTTCTGCCTTTTTCTCTCTATCTCTGTTGCTCAATTCTGACCAGAATTTCCTTTCATTTCTATGCCTTTTACCCAATAAACTGTTTCTGTTTTTGATTACAATTTTTATGATTTTTAGGTCAACATTTTTGCCATCATAAAATGTGCCAAAAGTAAATTTGAAATAAATAAAAGCAAAGACCGAAAACAACAAAATGCCAAATGTATGTAGGCTTATTTCATGTGGGTTATTTTTGTGTGTGTGTGTGTGTGTCTGTGTGTTTAAGTTGCTCATAAAGTCAAAGTTGAAATTTCTCTATTGTCTCTGTGCAGTTGGTTTATTGAGCCTAAATGTTTATATGTTATTTGGCTAATATTTCATTTGCATTTTATGAGCCTTTTTGCCTAGTCGTTAAAATAAAAAAATAAAAGAAAACAAATAAAAGTCTTGAGGAAATTGAAATTTCAATTCTAGTTAAAAATTTGTATATCTCATTAGGCTAAATGCCAAGAGGGGAGGACCCTCCTTCTCTATGCCATTTTTGCTAAGCAGGTGCCATAGATTTACCCCAACCCAGCCAAGAGGGTTAACTGACATATGGCCAGAGTGAGTCAAAGTCAGAGAATCCAAAACTGTGCTTGGTAGATAAGAGTGTCGAAGATTTATTGCCAACGCAATGAGTTAAGAAAGACAAGTACCTAAGGGAAAAATACAACAACCAAGATGAAGCTACCGAATGCTAGAGATGATGAGCACAATGATGATGAAGATGCTGATGATGACGGGTTCTGTATGTACAACACAATGGCAAACAGAACACAGCAATAATAATGATGATGTAGATGCCGCATACTGACAAAGTAAATGATGGGGAATAAACGAAACGAACGAACAAACGAACGAAACGAAAGGAAAGGCCACAGAAGAAGCAAACGGTTGATGAGGAGCAGAGTAAGAAGTTGCCTGACTGGTTGCCTGACTGGTTGTCTGATTGTTTATAGAGAGTTTGTGGTCCAAAGGGGAAAAATGGAGATGAAGTGGGGATGTGGACAGGCATTTGTTTAGCCTGGCAGGCAAATAATGGCTGACAACATGCGTTGTCTTAAGACACAATTTCAAGATGGCGTTTCCTTCTCAAACAATTTAGAGTTGAGTGCGTGACACAAAAAAAAAAAATAAACAAATATGGTAGCAAAATAAGGCTAATATGTGATTTAAAGTGAATCTAATTACTAACTGAGAATTTAAGGACAAGAAGATGAATAGTCTACTAGAGTGATATATAAAAGAGACAGTCAAAATTCAATTGACTTTAGTTAAATTCCTTAAGAACTCTGTAACTTGTTGTGAAAAACTCACTCTTATTTAGATTGTAATGTTTCATATGATAATTATATAACTGACTAATTGTATTGACCTCTTCTATTCACATTCGTGTCACGTAACCATTTCTAGCCTTATGTAAGAGTCATTTGCTGAGTATCCTTGATAGCACATGCATATGTAGAAGAAAGTTGATTTTAATTGTAGCTCATCTAACACTCTCATCTAATATATGCGTATGTACTGACCCAGTTGACGGGCTAAGCATGATTAACAGTAATTAGACTTGGCATTAATTGCGCCAAAAAGTTAATTACGCAAAATGTCGACTGATAACCAGCTTCTCTTTTTCTGGCAACTCAAATGTAACTGAAACGCAGTAGAATCAAACTGAGCCAAGAGCAATTGATGTATGTAGTTAATAGGCATATATGTATAGAGAACCCCTGGCCCTGGCTGTAATAAAGATCTTAAAACAGCAGGCAGACCAACTTATTAACCCTTTGACTTTCAAAATAGTTGACGGAAGTAAAGGGGTTAGTTTATACCTCCCTCTCTCTCTCTCTCCGACCACGTACTGGGTGAAATGGCAGACGTGTCGCACAGAGGCCGCAATAAAATCAATCTTATTAAAACATTAACAACAGCAAGCAAACCGGAGGGGAATAAAATAAATCAAATGGTTGCCCTTGCCCCCATACCATTGCCAATCTCCCGCTACCCCCATAGTTCTTAAACGATGCTTAACGCAGCGGGGAATATCTGCCGCACCCCCCGCACACTCTCTCCCCTGCCAGCCCTCCTCTGCTCCCTGGCACCTTCCCTTCTCAGCAAGTGAGACACTTTATTAGCTGCCTTCAATCAAGTCAGCAATAGCAAGCAACCCAGCAGCATATGAAATTCAAATTTGATGCCCGGAAAACCAACCCCCCCAAAGGAAATGTCTCTTTTTTTTGCCTTTTTGCATAGGCCAAGCCAAACCAGGGACATTGATGTCCTTTTATTATTATTTTTATTGTGCGGTGATTTTCTAAAGGGATTCTTGACGGAGTGGGGGTATACACTCCTTTGCCCCTTGCCGTCGCGGGGTGCATATAAATGCGACATAATTTCATTGTAATGAATAAATTGATCGATGGTTATTTTGGGCCACCTTCAAATGAATTTGCCCCCTCCACCTCAGCACACACACCACAGTCAGGATGTGCTGTCCTGCTCCATCAGTTTAATTAAAATTTGCTTATACATTTCAGCCATAAAATGTAATTTGTTTTTTTTTTCAGCATCAACAACTAATTTGTTATTCCTGCGGTTAACCAAACTTCACTTTAACTACAAGTTAACCTTATGTGATTGTGTTTTTTTTTTCTCATAATTTTTATTGTTCTTTTTTTTGGTTTTTGATTCAATTTCTATAGCTAGTAATATGTATGTATAGTTTACAATTATTAAATATATTTATACTTATGCATGTGGGTTTTCCTTAGTAGTTTTTCCCATTTTCATTTTTTTGCGATTTTTGTGTTTTTTTTTTCATTGTTATATATTTTCTTTGATTTTATACGACTAGACAACTCCTTAAAAACTGCTACGGCATTGATATAGTTCTTTCTCATTCTATATAATTTATGCTTTGATCTTGATACGTTTGCTTTTAGTTTTCCGTATTGATAGAATTAATAATGTTATCTAATTTCATAATCAGATTTCATTATTTATTGTTGGATTTTTGTTTTCTGTTTTAAATGGTAAGTTATCTTAAATTCTGCCAATTGAAATGAAATAACGAATTAAAATTGAACTAATAAGTTAAGTTAGGGTTAGGCAGAGTTTTCGTTATTTATTTTTGTTTAGTTTTCGATTTTTTTAATACCCTTTTTGCAGTATAGGGTATATCAATTTGTTTTCTTATTTGGCTCACAGTGAGAAAAAGTTGTAATATTTATATGTATTCCTTCCTTTTCTTTTCTAATTGGTTTCATTTTCAATTTTTCATTACTTGACTTAGGCTTAAAGTTCCTTGGAGCGTAGATTTTCTATAAATACAGCTTGCTGATCTTATGGCTAAATTTTTTCTTTTCAATTTAATATATATATTTACAAAAAACACTTTTATATATACATATATATATATATATAACTGGATTTATATATATATATATATATATTTCTATGTATATCGATTATGCGGAAAATGAAAAATAATTAGCATTTAATCTCAACACAATAAAACACAATTTGTAATTAATTTTTCCTGCACCCGCCCACTTTTTCCCCTCTCCTTATTTGGCTTAATACAAAACTAATTAAAACTGCACACGAAAAGTCGGCCTATGTAATTATTGTTCTTGAAAAAACAGTTTCATTTTGTTTCACTTTGTTTTTAATTTATGCAATTATTAAACACAAAAAAAAACAAACTAATGAAAAATGCTTAGAGTTAGATTTCAATTTTTCGGGTTTTTTATACGGTTTGTTTTTTGGGTTTTTTTCTGTTTTTTTTTTAGGGGATTTTTTTGGTGAACAAATCTGATTTATTTTAAAGTTGTAGATTTAAATATTTCATTTAAATACATATTTATATATATATATATATCCTATATATCTTTTGTTTAGTTTTGGTATTTGCATGCTCAATCGATGATATCCTCGTCAACATCGTCCACATTGTCGTTTGTGTTTTGGCCAGTGGCAGAGCCACCAGACATTAGGCCATTGGACTGCAAAGGCGATTTATTGTTGTCATCCATGTGGCCTCCAGAGCCACCACCACCGTCATCTGCGCCCGTGCCTGTTCCACCTCCTCCTGCCCCACCTCCACCACCCCCGTTGCTGCCAGAGAGACCCAAATCACTGTGATCCAGCAGCAAAGTGTTGTTGTTGTTGTGGTGGCCTTGCAACATGCCGCTTGAATTGCCACCGCCTCCAACCAAATGCTGTTGCATGCCACCACCGAGACTACCATTGTGGGAGATGCCGCCGGCCGAGGAGGAGAACTGCTGCAAGTGGTGCTGATGCTGATTGAGCAGAGCACCAAGTGCGTTTTCTCAGACAACATCGGTGACCCCCACACCCGTGTACTGGCAGGCCGACAGACCAGCCGAGTTGGAACGCGATACGGGCGAGGGGGCCGAATAGGGGCTGCTAAATCCGGTGGCATGCTGCTTGGCCTTCAATCGCAAGGTGGCAATGCTTGATGACATGCTGGAGCTCATGCAGGGTTCGGCCGCAGCTCGATACATATACGGATTGGTGGGTGTCGTATACGGGCAGGGGGCAGCTCCCACATTCGTGTTGGTCAGCGTTGAGCCCATTGTTCCCGGCAGCATTGAATTGTTCATGCTTACCGCCACCCCGCTGGCTCCAGTATTGAAACAATTGACCGAATTCTGATGATGATTACTGGTTACCATCGAGCCCAATGGATTGACCGGCCAGGGGAATGGCTTTGTGCCCAATGGCGATGGCACCTTGGTCCAATTGTTATACGGATAGGATGTATACAGCGAATCGTCGGCAAAGGGTTGCATGAATTGGGTACCGAATCCAGATTTAAAGTCCGCCGCAGCCACCGCCGCATTCATGGCATTCCGCTCACGCTTGCGCCACTTGGCACGACGATTCTTGAACCACACCTGCAAAAGACACAGAGAGAAGAACAAAAATATAAAACAATAAAGTTAGTTAAAGTCGCAAAAAAAGCTTCACACAGTTCAGGCAGCCATTTTCTTGTATAATTCATTTCACTTGAAAATTTATGTATCTGCTGCTGTTGTACGCCCCCCTTCCACCAGTCCGCCCCCGAAAGTCTGTTGGCAAAACTTCCCCCAAAAAATGTATTACCCATGAAGTGCCGTGCCGTGCCGTACCATGCCAGGGGGAGTCCTGGTAATACGCATGTGCAGTAATTATAAATATACAAATATACATAAATACTGCCATTTCTTGCTTTTTAATGGAGAGCTTTTCTGCATACACAAAATAAACTCTGGGCTGGCTGTCTGCCACCACCGTTTATCGCCCCCCTTTTGACACTCATCCCCTGGCCCTGCCCGTGTCACGCAGCTAAAATAAATCAAAATTATTTTCGCAAACAAAAAGTGAACAAAGAAAAAGTAAAAGCAAAAGCACAACAAAAAATACAGACACACTTACACACACACACACAAGACCAAGCCAAGCTAGATAAAAAACAAAATGGCAACTTTGTAATTTATTGCTGAAGTTCGCACAGATACAGATACAACACACACAAACACACAGAAACAAATGACAAAAGCTGCGCAGACGCTGGCAGCATTTTGATGAGTTTCATTCCTTCTTTTCTTATTTTGCTATTCCACTAGGCAGTGGTTTAATTTATCAGCTTTAAGAGCACTTTCAGATACATTAAACCAGTGGAAATCGAAAAAGATGGCTAAAAATTTAAGTTTTAAACTTTATGTTGAAGACAAAAATATTAAAAAATGTTAAGCTGACTTCTCTAAAACTCATGCTTTTATTTATCTTCTGTTTTAGGAAAAAAATTGTCATATCTAGAGAACACCTTTTCAAATTATTATTGTTTCACTTTTAGAAATGAATAAGAACATATAATTTATAAGGAAACAAAGCAAGAAATATACCTTTTAAAAACTAACTAATTAAGTTAGAGACTGTCTATTAAAAAATCAGAGAATTGCTATCATATTGCCTAGATATTTTTGAATAATTAACTTGTTTTTTTCTACCATAATAAAATGACAGCTTAGTCAAATTTTACTTTGAACAAACTTAATAAAATAGTTAATAAATTAGATAACAAGATTTTGTATCCCAAAAAGTACTGAAATAATATTAAAAATCATCAAGAAATTTCAAAGGTTTCATAAATTACAAGAAGCTTAAGAGAAACTTAAAAGAAATAAAGAAAGTTTGTCAGATTGCTTTGTATCGAAACTAATCCTGGGAAAAACTCTACTATAGACTCCTTTAGTTACATATTGTTACCCTTTATTTGTGCCTTTATTGAGAGAGTAAGTAAAGTTCCCACAAATAGATACATTCAATCGGCAAATCGGTGTTTCGTGTTCGTTCAGGTAATTAAACCAGCTAAATTTAAATTTCATGGAACAACATTGGAAGCCTTGTTGCCGCATTGTTTGCAATCCGCATTGCCACATTGTCCTTTAAATCAACGCACATTCTGCCTGGGGTTTGATTTTGGAAATTTATGTCCTTTTTGCACCCTGCCTTGCCTGCCTCTACGCTCTAAAGTGTAACTAAATGGTGACACGCGCTAGTCCTGTGTACGAGTATCCTATATGCTGTATTTATGTCTATGCAAAAAGTTCAACTCACTGTTTGTTTTTCGGTGGGAAAAGTCAAACATGCACATTCCATTCCCATTCCCATTCCCACTCCCATTCACGGATTTAACAGTTAACAAGTGGAAAACTATGGCCCCGTGCCAGCTAACTACCGGAGAAGCAATTTAATGCGCATTTATTTGCCCGGCAATTGCTTTAATCTAATTAGTTGCGGCAGTTAATTGAAATCGCATGAGCCGCACAGGATTCTTTCGTGAGAAAGCCGAAAAAGCGGATCTTAAAAAGTTGACTCGTTCAGTTGATTTTTTGTGTGCATCTTTTTTGAAAGACATAAATCAAAGCCAAGTGAATTGTAATAGCCAACAGCAATGTGTCAATTTGTCAAGGTACATCGCTCAGTCTCAGTTCCCATCTTCATTATCGATAGCATCATCATCATCATGGATGCAAAACTAACGTCATCGATCTCGTCAACTGTCATTTTCACGTATCATTTAGCAAGTTTGCTAAAAGTTGCCAAGAACAAAAAAAAAAACAACTATGTAAAAACACAAGCAACATTTTCATGATGGCAAATTGATGGCGTTGCCGTTGCCAAAAAAAAGAAAAGCAAAGGACCAAACGAGAGGAAAAATGGAAATATGAAGGAGAGTTCCTGCAAAATAGCAAAAAAAAAAAAAAACACCAAGGGCAATTTTCCACTCAACGAGCAGACTCCTGCAGAAAATCCTAATTGGTTTTGATGAAAGCGACAATGACACACTCCTTCTTTAACCCCCTGCCCCATCTCCATGTCGTAGATATCTCAGTGTTTCATGCTGCTGGTCCTGCAACGCTTCATCAGGTAAAAATTATTTAAGAGAAGAAAAAAACCCAACCTGAAAATGGAAATATGAATGGCAAAAGTTACGATAGCTCAAGTCCCAATATTTTTTTTTTTCTTTGTCTGTTTGTGTGTGTTCTGCTAGGGTGAAGAGCTCTCATGAGCTGCCATTTTGATTGATGACCACAATTTGCAGCTAAATACGTTTTTTATTTGCTTTACGTGCAAAATGGTTAATGTGTGAAATAGATTTCTCATTTCCGGGTTGCTTACTCAAAGTTTGTTGGTAAAAAAGAAACAGAACTAGATAAGGCACACAGATTTTCAAGCTGATTACATTTTCTGCCTAATTAACTAAAGTGGGAAAACATCTTGAAATGCTCAAGTCATTTAAATTGTTAATATAAGTTTAATACAAATTAAAAGTGCTTAAAAGTGGCCATCAGTTTGTTACCTTCATAAATATAGTTAAGGTCTCAAAAACCCTTCCTTTCCCTTATTCACACCCTGAATCGCAAATCTGCAGACGGAACTACATGAACTTTAACTGACCATATTGTGGCCCCATTATTGTAGTCTATAAAGTCTTTTTGCCAACTCTATTGACACTCTCAAAAATGTCTGTTGCCATTTCCAGACCATTGACAACACCTGAACATAAAAAACAACCAATTGGAGTATGGATTTTCAATTCCCATCACAATTTGTGGAAAATGGTGCGAAAAGACGAAAGCAACAAATGTTTTTACGATGCATATTGTGTATTTTTTTTTTTGGTTCGCCACCAAGTTGAGTTTGGGCTTCTAATTGAATTAAAAAGGCAAGTACAAAAATGTTGAAAAACAAAAAAGAAAAGACACGAAATAGATGAGATGAGATGGCAAAGTTGCAGGAGCTGGCAGACAGACAGGCGAACATATTGCCATAATTGCCGGCGCATGTAAATCCCTGGATTAGTAGCTATCATGGTTGGGCCTAAGGAACACACAATGTTTCCCCCTTTTTGGTTCCCTCCCTCCCCCGACTACTCGACTGACTGCATTGCTTTTGTTTGCTCAGACGGGGCTGTTCTGTTGTTTTTTTTTTATTTCTTCTTTCTCTTTTCTGTAGTTTTTTTTTTTTTTTTTTTGTTACTTCTTTGACAATTTAAAACCCACCCAGATTTATATATAGGAAAAGTTTGACTGCAGTGTAATCCTTTTGTATATTTGATAAATTTTATTGCCCAGACTATTAGATGAGAGTGAGCCACTGCCACCCTTATATAGGCATGATCATGATCATTAATTCTTCGTGCGGTTTCTAATTCATTAAACAACCCTCGATGATATTTGGCTCGCTGACAAATTGCCTTTTCTCTGTCTCTCCCTATATGGCACATTTTGTTTTGCATTTGATGATGTTGATAACTTTGATAGAGGGTTGCTCTTCTCCATGGGGCGAGGCAAACCTTTTTTGTCATCATCATCATCATAATGGACCATAAAACAAACTGTATCAATATTTTATGCATTTAACTCGGTTGAGTTTCTCGAGCAAACACATGTTTCGATTGACATAATTTCCAAGGAATCTTGCACCCCAACAACAATGATATCAGTGACCCCTCCCCTCTCTGACCGATGACACTTGTTCCGCAGCTAATTTCTTTATAAATGCCACACAAAGTCAGTTTGAGAGGGAAATTCTAGACATATGCATCGAACAAAGGGGAAATTTGCATAGAAAAACCATGAAATATTCGTCTACCAGCTTTTGGCAGATGTTTTCCATTTACCAGCTAATTGTCATTTTATGCCAAGAGTGCAAGAAATTAAAAAACAAAATGGAATTTGATTGATAAACGTAAAAAGCAATGCAACGATGACCCTTTTCCCTTTCAAAGCCTTATACAATTAACGCCCAGTTGGGCCATATTCATGTCGCCATACGTTCAAATTCAAATAGATATACTCGTAACAATGCCGATCGTCATCCTCATCATCATCATCATCGATCGATCGATCATCGATCGTTTGCCCATATCTATGTAGTCGTCGCTGTCGTTGCGGATCGTCTTCTTGCTGACTGAAGTGACTGACTGACTGTCAATGGGTATAGATATCATATAGATACAATATATAGTTTATGTTTGCCGCTTGGCGCCACTTAAAGACATACAAAACTCTTGAATTGTTTACCAAACCATCGTGTTAACAAACAATTACAACTGTTATGCAGTCCAAAGATACCGTGACTAGAAATACCTTCGGCCTGTCAATACGGTTAGATATTAAGCAAATAGATGCCTCTTGTTGGGCCATTTGATAAGCTGGCTCCTGTTTCGCCCTCTGCTCCTAGTCCTAACTCTTTGGTTGGACAGCATTGCGAAAACCGCAGCGTAAAAGTGTTAGTTGAGAATTTATGGCAACTTTGCACCACTGCAATGCTTTGCCGCCCCTCCTACTACGCCGGCAACACCCTCAGCATTTTGGCCAATAAATTTTTGGTTGCAACAGCAGCAGTAAATGGCAAAAATGGGTTTGTGGTTTTTGGGGCCGCTTAAGCCGTACGCGAATTCAAACATTGCGACATATTTACGAGTTGAATGGTACAATGGTCTGCCACATCCGTATGTCTGGCTGTCTGTCTGTTCGTCTGTCGGCCCATCTCTGCGGTTTTGGTCCCTGTGTATGGTCAGTAAGCATGCCGTTATATAATTTTCCATGCCCGGACAGTAATTGCCGCATTATGTGGCAATTTCCCTCCTTTTTTTTTTTTTTTTTTTTTGTATCGTTTGTCTTTTTTGCGGTTTCCGGTCGGACAAATTAATAACAAATTATGCTTACCCGGACTCGAGCCTCGGTTAGATTTGTCCACATGGCGATTTCCTCGCGCGTTGACATATCCGGATATCGATTACGGCTAAATGTATGCTCCAGCTCCTGCAGCTGCTGTGAGGTGAAATGTGTTCGCTGACGCCTCTGACGTTTGTTCTTCTTATCGTTCTTGGGCTCATCGGTGCTGGTTGTCATCGGTTCATCATGGCCAGAGTTTGATATGTTTTCTGTCTTGATTGTTGTCTCATTCACATTTCGATTACCTAAGATAGAAATTCGCAAAAAAAATTAAATTAAATAGATAATGTTAAGATCTGAAATGAAATATATAAATGGCGTAGCTTTATGAATTTCTTTCAGTTCAGTTTAATTACTCTCTTCAGTTGAGATTCTAAAATTTTTACTTAATTTAATATTTAATCTTTTCTCTAGTTTCATCTATAAGCTGTAAAAGCTTCGTTCATTAGTTTTTTTTGGGCATTTTTATAAGTTAATTTTCTCTGAATATACTTTATTTATTTTCTTATTTGAATCTCTTTTTTAGTTTTTTATTATTCCTTAGAAAACTAATTTCACTCTCTAATAATTTGACACTTGTTAATAACTTTAATTATTTCTACAAAACAACAATTCTAAGTAAATTTTTTCTCCACCAAATGATCATTAAGATCCATAATGTAAAAGTCGTTCACTGATTATGACATTTTGTTTTGGTTTTTGTATTTCTTTAATTGTGTTTGCTTTCGTGTTGTAAACATTCAGGCAAGCAGTTAGCAGGCGCTTAGCTTTTCTTTTATGGCCCTTGTCTGGACGTCTATAAGGTAGTTGGTAAGTGGTTCGGTTTATCTCAATGTGGTTTACACACTTTTGATAAGCCAGAACGTCTTGAGGGCCAGGCCAGCCCTCAAATGCATGACTCGATCTCAACATTGAAGCGATTCAAAGTACAATAACAACATTTGTACATGTGTGTGTGTGTGTGTGTGTGCGTGTGTGCGGAGCCGAAAACTAAAACAACAATGGCGCCTTTCTAACTTCCTTCCTGCCTTTCTACCTTCCTCTACTCTTTATTGAAATTTAACCCACACATTTGGTAATCAGGGGCAACCATTACTAATTGCCATGCAACCTTCAAATGAAGCCCCGTCCAAAATATGAAAACTTCAAAAGGAAATCGCCGCCTAGCCTAGTTTCATTCGATTTCACTATATACACGTATGTATGAGTATATCGGGGGAGTTGCTACCAGATTTATAACCCGTTAACGTATGTTCGGGGGATGTCATCGATCATGGCGGCGCGCTTTCTGTGTTGTCGTTGCCGCTGTCGCTTGTCGTTGTTTGTTCCTCTAACTGCCGAAAACTTAATCAAATAAACTAAATTACTCCTGCCCATATGTATGAAATATCATTATTCTCGGTTTCAGTTTCAGTTACAGTTTTTCGGTCTTGTCGTCATCGTCGTCGTATTGTGTCGTCGTCAAGTCGCAAATCAAAGGCAGTCTAATCGAAAACTAAACGAACTCAAGTAAGTAAATTTTTGCCGACAAAGGTGAAAATGCTTGGCCACGCTTTACTAAATTATTATAAATTATGTTTCTTATCACACACACACTCACAAACCTTGTCGATTGATAAGAGGTGTGTGTGTGTGTGTGTGTGTGTGTGTGTGTATAAGTACTCACCATCTTTGCGATCCCGATTTCGATTCGTTAACGTGGATGTTGTCGATGATTGAAAGTTATTCAAGTGTGTACTATCCAAACTATTTGCTACGGCGGTCATGGAGCTATGACTATCACGAAAATCACCAGTTTCGGCCCAAACTGAAAAGAATAAACCAGCGAATGGGCGAAGAAAAATATATAAAAAACATTAATGTTTTCAAAAATAAAGTGAATTATATGCATATATGTATATGTATAAATGTATGTACATTTTCTGAATGCACCTACTATATGTATTTCAGCCTTATGCTCATCTAGTCTATAAAAGGCAGCTTCAAATCTGCTTAAAAGCCCATAAAAATGCTCATAAAAGGATTTATGGTAGGAGCATAGTTTGAAATGGGCTTTTGGTTAGCACGATTAAGGATACACAAGGAGGCAACGAGGAGGCTCTTATGCCTAAAGAAGGCTAGCTTAATTGCTTTAATGAAGCATCTGAGGGAATTCGAAAGGATGAGATAAATTGTGAAAGAAATGAAGTAAGTAAGTCGTCTCGCCGACTTGGATATACCATACACCAGTAAAACAAATATTTTAAAGTTATAATAACCAATGCATTATCGTATTTAAAAAAAAATCTGTTTGCATGCTTTTTAGAAGCATATCTTAGTATTTCGCTCACTCAAGCATTCGAGCACCCTAGCGCCCCCACCAGCCAACGGCCAACTCCGGCCATATGGAAAAACGTTCATATGCATAACTTGGCTATTTTTATTCCGATTTTGATCAAATTTGGTATTTTGCTGGATATTAGTATCAAATTTAAGTGTGCTAAATTTGATTGCACAAGGTTGAAAATTACGGGAGATAATCGAGTTTTTTCAAATTACGGGGGCGGAAAGAGGCGTGGCAAAATCTTTACACATCAAAAATGTGCGCAATTACTAAGCAAATATTCATACCAAATTTTGTGTCTCTAGCTAGAATAGTTTTTGAGAAAATCGGTTTTATTTAATTTGCGGGGGCGGTAGGGGGCGTGGCAAAAATTTTACAAATACAAAATGTGCGCGTTTACTAAGCGAATATACATACCAAATTTTGTGTCTCTAGTTGCTATGGTGTTTGAGAAAATCGGTTTTATATCATTTGCGGGGGCGGTAGGGGGCGTGGCAAACATTTGAAACAAACTCGATAAGCGTACATATGACACGAGTCTACATACCAAATTTGGTGGCTCTAGCTCTTATAGTCTCCGAGATCTAGGCGTTCATACAGACGGACGGACGGACGGACGGACGGACGGACGGACGGACGGACGGACGGACGGACGGACAGACGGACATGGCTAGATCGTCTCGGCTGTTGATGCTGATCAAGAATATATATACTTTATGGGGTCGGAAAAGCTTCCTTCTGCCTGTTACATACATTTTAGCGACTTTAATATACCATTTTCACCCTATGGGTGTATGGTATAAAAATGTGGAATAGAGTACACATTTTGGACTTTGCAATATTAGAAAACTAGTCTTACAATGGGGCATAAATCTATGTCACTTGGAAAAATTCCCATTTCATTTAATGCAATAATTACCCTAGTTAGTCATGCTCAATTTCATATTAATTGATACAACCATTGATATATATCCCCTTTGGCTCCTTGTAGATTTATGTCTTTGGAAATTGATTTCGATCATTTGGTTTTACATTTTTTTCCTGTTTCGGGTTTCCCCCTTATTCTTTAAGGTGTGTGCCCATATGGCCTAAGGTCTTGACTTCCTGGTCGTCGCCTGCTCCTAAATCTTATGAACTGGCTTCCTGGCCATTGCCGTTAGCATACTTGGATAATTTATTGCCTTTTCACATGTTGAACACAATTTTATGTGGTTTTTAAAGTGCCAGAGGCAAAAACTCCCCGCAGTGACATTTGAAACAATTAGCTCTTGGTGTGAAATTTGTTAATACACGAGGGAGTGCAACACTTATGTCAAATGAGATGCCTTCTCAAGGTTCTCGGCTATTAAATGAATTAATTACTTTGGCATTTTGTCTGGTGGAAATAATTTATGCCGATGACAACAGCATCAGATGGTGTTTAAATATATTTTACTTTTCTTTTGGTAATTAATTTGTATAGTTAGTATAGAAAAAATTTACTAATTGACCGAGGAATTAAGCAAAGGTGCATATCTCAGAGGAAAGGGATTGAAAATCTGAAGAAATGGTTGATTATATACTGTCTCGCTGCCAACTATATATTTTTTGAGCTTAGATTTCTTAGGAAAAATCCCTTTGTGCAAAATTACATATATCAAAGTTTTTGGAATATTTCTATTCTCATTTGTAATCAAATTGCTATTATTTCTTTTCTTCTCTGTTATGCTCTTTCACTTTATAAATGAATCTTGTGATTTTATTACCGCCTCATTGCAATCTTAAATGCTTGTCGACCCTCCTCCTCTTTATGCCCGTCTCCACCTTCTCTTTTGCCACAAAACGATTCAGTTCACTTAATAGCTGCTGCTGTCTGTTCCCATTTTCAACCTGGGCATGTCTACCACAAAATGGGTCGTCGCCTCATTCAGAATCGTAAAAATATTTTCTTAACGACAAATAACACGGTCTAAAAAACGCAACAAAAATCACGTACCGCAGCGATTTTTATTTGTTTAAATATTTTTAACAAAATGCTCTATTTTCTTTTCAGAATTTGTTTTTTTTTTTTTGTTTCTGTCTTGGTTAGCGACTAATTTGAGTTTGATTTTCCTGCTACTATTTGCCTTTGCCTGACAGGTCCAACAAATTTGGTTGCTGTTGGTGTTGGTGTTGTCATCTGTCAGTTGCCGTTGACATTTGTAGCAGCAGTTGTCGCCAGAGTTTTACAATATTTTCAAGGTTTGCCTGAAACATTTTGAGTGGCAAGTGTCAATTGTAAGTGGGCGTATTTTTCGTTCTCATTCCCATTTTGCACATGTCAAAAGTTGTGACAACAAGTGTCAGAGTCACTTTCGATTTGGTTATTTGGAAGCCATTTTGCAGAGGCGTGTTCTCTCCGTTTATTGTTGTTGTTTTTGTTAAGTAATGAGCAATGATTATTTGTTATTTGCCTTTTGGACTATTGTCATTAGCCAAACAAAAGTCAAAGTCAAACCGAACTAAAGTAAACACACCCCTAGAAATGTCACTATTAATCAAATGATAGAGCAAAAAAAAAAAGAGAAATAGCAAACAGAAAAAGAAATATGTAGAAACAAAAAATTAGAAATAAATATCTGCCTTTGCAATGATTCAGATTTTTCCCAAATCTAGGTAAAAGTAAAACGTACAAAACTGCATCTGTATGCCTGGGCTTGTGCACATTTGTCCATTCATAAACAGTTTTCCACACATTTTCACAAAAACTTTTGACACACGACACACGGCAAAACAGACGAAACAATAAATTATCCTGCCCAGGACTGTCAAAGAGAAACCCAAAAGACCAAAACAAATAAAAACCAAACAAAAGGATCCGAGCAAAAGAGCTGGGGAGGAGTGAAGTGAGAAAAAGAGATAGCTGGGATGCTATGTCCTTTGACACAAAGGACCAACAACGATGCGAGAGGGGAAGAAATATATAAAAAAAAAAAAAAAAAAAAAATTGAGAAACGTTTACTTGTAGAATTTCGGGTGACCAAAAACAAACGATTAATGTGACAGTTCAGTTTGGAATTTGGCAAACAAACAGACACACATACAGAAAGGACCAACACAAGAAAGGACCAGGCTCATGATGCCAACCTATTGTCATTCTCTACCCATTCTGGCGATTGTCAGAGCTTCTGTTGCTATTTTTTCCATGACATGTTAGTTGCTTTGCTTCTTGGTCCACTCCAAAATACAGAGAGAGAAAAGGGTTAAATGCTTGGCGGTTTTTCCAATTTCATGCTACATTTGTTCAACAAAAAGTGTTAATGGTTAAACGATTTTTCTTGCCATATGCTCAAAATTTTTAGCCACCCTTTCTATTCTTCACTTCTCTGTGTACCTCTCTTTGAGAATTAGCCTAATTCTATTTGACAGTGGTTATAAAAATTAACCAATAGGAAAAAAGTTAATTTTTATATCTCAGAAGCATCTACAAAAGTTAATCCAATGGACACAGACATATGTTATGGCCATATAATGAGCTAGAAAAACTACAGGATCCAAGTCCAGGACCAGGACCAGCACCAGACAGACAACCAAGACATAAAAATCACTGCAATAACATTGAGTCCCAACCCCTGAAGTGACCCCAAGCCAAATTGCATTAGAGCCCAGACCAAACTAAACTAAACCAGAGCAAAGCAGAGCAGAGTTCTAGCCACATTTCTGGGTCTGTCCGTCGAGCTCATTAGTTGAGGCTACAGATAAGGCCAAGGCAGCCTCCCCCAAAATGTCCAGACTGGTGTTTCCACTCTTATCCATTCTCCCCTCCATTTACTTGTCAGTTGTCTGTGTGTGTGGGTGTGTGTGTGTGTGTGTGTGTGCCTTGTGTAGTTTTCCACTGCAATGCCTTTTTCAGTAATTTTCCCAACTGTCAGCTCAAATTTTTGCTCCAGTTGATGCCATTGGGTCATTTCCTTCACCAAACAAGAAACGAGCCAAAAACCAAAAGCAACCTTCACAGAGACAACTGGACAAGTTTGTTTCCTTAGATAATCTCTAATGCGACATTTTTACGAAATTGTACGATACCGTATAATGAGAAAAAGGAGACGAGACTAGAAGAGCCGGAGCCGGCAAGTGGCCGGAACAATCCGCAATGAAGTTATCCGCTCTATGGGCCAGCCAAAACAGGGCGAGGTAATTGCGGCGAGGGTGAAAGGAATGAAGAATGCTAAAGGGAATGGCATTGGGAATGGGGTGAGTGAATGCGAATGTGGCTGGTTGCCATAATGACATTATAATTTATATAAACGAAATCAGTGCTGGAGCAAGGCGAGAGTTAGCCGGGATTGATATATGGTTGCCTTTTGCCAGTCTGCATTCAAACTTAAAGTGGGCGTTACCAAACTTGGAACAGTGGTTAAACTACTTTATATAGCCAACAATTTAGCTCTATTTTTGAATAAACTATTTTTTCATCAATAATTCATTTTATTTCATTAAGAATATAGTAAGGTTTTTCTTTCATTTTTTGAGAAATTTAAATAGAATTGTTAACCACTGTACCACTGGCAATTCTCGATTATCCTTGCTCTAGTCTGGTCACCACTTTGCAATTTATGGGGTGTTTGGTATGTGTTTGCAATGCCAATTCGAGCACAATGATCTTTTGTTTTTGCGGTTAGTTTTTCGGTGACATATGTGAGCAATTTCACAGAGATTTACGGAAAATGTACTAAAGATTTTCTTCCTTTGGTTTGGCTTGGTTATTAAAGCCAAAAAAAAACATGCTTTAAACGCTGAAACAAAAATGGTGGCAACAGAAAAAAAAAATCGATAAAATGTATTTATATTCATAAAGAAATTCTGTAGACATGTCCTGACAAATACGGCCTTCAGCATGGAATTTAAAGTAGCTGGTTGTATCCCTAACAGGAAATGCTATGTAGGTATCTACCTTCTGCGGTCCTTGTTGTCTAGGTGTCTGGAGCTGGGGACATTGTTTATGCCCTTTTAGACCCAGAGACCCGGTCGCGATTAGCTTTGTTAACGTTTTGTGAGAGCATGTTGCACGTGCCATTAACACTTAGTATCAACAAACAATAGACAACACGAGAGATAACGAAAGATTTCATCAGAATTTCAAACTCGACAACTCTCCGCATAGATATCTTCTACTATTACTACTACTACACAGACAAACAGAATACATGTGAAGTCGGCAATTTCATAATTTTATCAACGACATCAAGCCACAAACACGCACATAGGCAAATACTCCTTCTTAACGATATCTGTAACAACTTGGCAAACAATTAAAGAAACTTGTAAAAAAACAAAAAAAAACATTTCTACTATTTGCCGAGCAACCAAAATAAAAAAAAAAAAAAACAGAGAGACAAACATATGCACAATGTACATAAATAACATATGTACATACATACATAGACATGTATGTATATAAATAATGTATGTAAACTGCTCTGATTTGGTTCTGTTGATTTTCAGGTTTGCTTTCAGCAAATAGCAAAAGAACAACATTATATATGTCTGCAACCAAAAAGATACATTTGTATATAGAGTAGGTACATACATAATATGTACTACATATGCATGGATATATATAGAAGATAAGTCTCTAATTGCTTGCCAAGATGATATGCATGGGACAAGGTCACAATGTTTATACATATGTAAATTCATAGGCGAAAGAAAGATAATATGTTAATTTGATGCTGAACTTTTCATTTTCACTTTATAATGATGATGATTAAAAAATTAGATTAGAATATTCCTTCGGATCTATACGAATTCTAAGTATATTAGGGATATAATACAAATTAAATACTATATATTTATAAAATCATAATATGGTAATTTATTTTATAACTATTTTATTAGTCATGAGAAAAAGATGAGATCGAGCCGGCCAAGACAGCTGCCGGCAACATAATTTAAGAGCATGAGACACACTTCACTCATTAAAGAGTTGTCGTGGGCTTTAAAAAAGTATTAACTTTTTAGTTTTTATTGTTTTACACGCTGCCTGGCATAATAAAAATGGTTTTCTTTCGTTGCTTTTTATTTTGAGGGAAATTAATGGAGAAATGTGAACTTGAAATCCTTTGAGCGCAAAAAGCGAAATAAAAACACGCACAGAATCCATAAAATGAGAATGAGCCAATGTTAAAATAAAAACAGAGAGACAGAGACAGCCAGATATAGAGAGAATATAGGAGAAAGAAACTAAAAAGGTGAACATAAAAAACTGCAATAATAAAAAATAATTTCCACACATATAAATATCTATATAAATAACTTGAATTTTTTCCATAACACAAACAAATTTAGTGTGTGTGTGTTCATTGGGATGGGAGGGAAATGGGGGATGGTAGATGGTGGTTGGTTTATTTTAAAACATTTGTGGATTGAGTTGACCATTAAATTGGCCAATAATTGAAAATCCAATTGCCCGGCTGGTCCAGCCATTTGGGCACGTTGCGTGGCCATTATTTAAACAAGAGCGTAAACAATAACGATAACAGCAAACAGAATCAGAGTAAAATTTGTTACCAACATTCCTGGTGACTTGGCCTGAACTCCGGCTCCAACCCCGACCAATGACCCCCCCAGGAACTCGCCGTGACCCGCACCTGCAGCTGCATTCGCATACCCGGAGCTCAAATGTAAACGTTGTTTGTCTGGCTCTGGGTCTGGTTAGGACTCGTATATCTGTGTCCGTGTCTAGGTATCTGTGTGTGTGAGTGTTTGTCCGTGTCAAAGGATAACTGCAGTCGTGCATATTTTAAATGTGCACAATTTTTGTGTTAAATTGTTTTGGCACGCAAATAAATATCAGAACAGCTGCGTCCCAATATACACACAAAAGGGAAGTCCTAGTCCTGGCTGCAAGAGGGCAAAGTTTGTGAGGCTGTTAACCCGAGGAGCACCTAAACGAAAATCTACCAAATAGGTGACAGCTAACAAATCTCTGAGCAGAGTTAGACAAATCCGTTATGTAAATAGTTAAAGAGTTGGTAAAAGCAGAAGATTTTTTCCAGAAAAGTGAACATTTTTAACGTAACATAAAAGGCTTAATGACTGATTAGTTAATGAAGGAAAATAATTTCGGTAAAGTATTTTTTTACTTAAACTTTTAGGGAACTAATAATTGTATTAGCCTTTTTATCTATTTACCAAATATAATTAAAAAATTGCTATAAAAAGATAACAAGAACTACAAACAACAAAAAACCAATACAATGTCATCTCTGTGCAATTGATCTATCAATATCGAATAGAAAAAAGTGTTAAATTACTCATCATATCCTATGGAGAGATCATCCTGCCTGCTCTTCTCTTTTGAGCCACATTCAAATTCCCATAACAATTAACCTAAACGGAACAACAAACACTTGACTACAATGCACATATCAAATTTCCAGCATCGTCGACCCTCATCCCAGCATTTGAAACGAGAAAAAAAAAATCAGAGGGAAATGGAAATGGCAGTGGGAATTGGAATGGGAATGGGAATCGGATGAAGAGTGTTGCCTTCGGCACTACGCCAGAAGGGTGCTCAATTAGCCGTGACATGAGCAACAAAATTGAAATTTGTTTAGTGTGTTCGCTTCTTTCCTCTTCCTTTTTTTTTTGTGTTCTCTTTGTTACGCTTTTGTAAAGATTATGCGCTAATGATTACACAATGATTATGAATATGCATGAGGAAGATTAGAAGTGGGAGTGGGAGTCGAATTGGAAGTTGGAGTGAGTGAAACCGTAGCGACAAGTGGCCAAAAAAGAATAAACTTTTGCACACATAAATGATGAACACAAGTTATTCAAGAGCCGTGAATGATATCCATAACGAATGGAATATTGAAATGACAACAGCTGTTGCTGACACTTGCAAAAAGGAAAAAATGAATAAAACGAATCAAAACAATGAAGGCAATGTGAATATGGACACTTGTTGATAGTAGGCGATAGCTACATACAGAATATCTTTATGTCTTTCTCTCGCTGTGAATTATGACCGCATTAATTAGTTGTAAATTCGTAAGATGTCACTGGCAGGCCTCTTAGATATAAATTTGACAACAAATTGCCCACAGAATTCTCTGATGGGCAGGGGCATCATCTTCGTTCTTCTTTATTCGATACTTACTTCTGAGTTTCTCGAGCGGTTCGTGTTTGGGTGTATGTGGTGGCACAACACCATGATGCGGATGCTGGCTGTAGCCACCAACCAGATCCTGTCCGGTGGCTGTGTGATGCAAGTGACTGAGACTGCTGATGGGCATCAGACTCGAGATGGCGGGAGAGATGCTAACCGATGAGCTGGAATCATGCAGACTGTGATGACTGTGCAGATGCTCTGTGCCGGAGGTGCTGCTACCTCCGCCGTTCACTGTGGAGCTGCCAGTGCTGCCGCTGCTGAGGGCTGTGCTGGTGGTGGTGGCACTTTCCGCAGATCCTGCCGAGCCAGCTCCATTGGCTGTGCCCGCACTGACCAAATCCTGTAGGCACAGGCCAGTCGATTCGGCCGACATGGCTTCCAGGCCGTTGAGGGCACCACCCACGCCTATGCCAACGCCACCGCCTCCATTGACCAGGCCTGCCGGACCGAGGGCTGTGGCCGAACTGGTGACGACGCCAAGGCCGCCTCCAGCGGCACCGCAGCCGCCGGCAGCGGCGCGGTCCATGCCCAGATACGTTGGAAAAATGGTGGAAAAACTCTGGGCCACAGCCTGGTGCGGCTGATGGTGATGATGCAGGGCGGACTGCTGGTGCGCTGGATGCGCCGGATGCAGTGGCGGCAGATGGTGATCTCTGCCCGTGAACTTCGTCGTGACGACGTCCTTAAAATGTTGCAAGAATGTCGTCGTCTTGAGGCCGGTGTCTTCCAACTGTGGTGAAAGCAAATCCAAGATGCGGCTGTGTCTGAGCTTGTGAGGCTGCGAAAAACAAAAGCAACAAAGTAAAGCAAATTAAAAAAGTGAAATTTAAGTAAAGAACAATGGAAATTATTGTTAGAGCACGCACACTTTCACTTGCATTGCTCTTCAAAATGGTAATCCAATTCTAAACTTTAAAATTGTCTTCTCTGTCACTGTGTGGAAGACTTAATTATTGTTGAGATGATACTTTCGCTATCTGTTCTATCTGTTCTGCTACCTGGTAAAGTCAACGCCAGAAAGCGGGCGCTTTTATTGCCCCAGGGCAAACATTGAGCTTAACCCAAACACCAGGCGAACGGCAACTTAACACCAAAAACGTCAAGGGGTTAATACCACATCAGGGCCCCCAATTGCCAGAGTTGTTGTGCCTATGACCGTGCTCCGTATGGGATGCTGCTGCTGCTGCTGCCGGGAGTTTACTCTGCAACTATAGGCATTCTGGTAGTGTGTATCGTAAATTGTATCGGGGGCGAGAGACGTTAACGACTTAAGTTGCCAACGCAGGCCACGACACGGCAGAATGGGCCCGATACCCTAAACCCCCTCCCCACCCACCCTTAACTCAGCCGCCTACATATGGCACAATCACTGTGTTATCAGCCACAGAAATATATGTGCCTATACATATAGAAAGAGAGTGAGGGACAGAGAGAAAAAGAGATCGAGAGAGAGAGAAAGAACAGCGATAACTCTTATCAATGTAAAAATATTTACATTTCTGTGAAATTTCTTCTTTTTTTATTGCCTCATGGTTGGCTGGCAAATTTTGTGGTATTTTATTTTTTCACATTTTTAGTTTGGTATTGTTAATAATAATTTGGTTCGATTCCATTTTGGTAAATGAAAGCAATCAAAAATTTGTCCGTGTCAGGCCATTTAATAAATTTGTTAAAAATAACACAAAACTTTATTGACACTTGCAACCGAAAATAGCCATAAATGATTATAAATCAATTAGCCGGGTTGTCTATACCAAAAAAAGGAGGTAAGTTTACTTTACTCTTCGTTTAGCTGGAAATACTCTCCCATAAGAATCAACTCTCTTTCTTTCTATATAACTTTATCTCCCTCTTTCCTTCTCTCTCTCTCTCTGTCTCTGTTTCTACCTCGTACCCCAGACTGGGGGCTCGCTATCAGAGTAAACTCAAATGCGAAACTTTGCAATAAATTCTTATCTAATCTCAATCATAACATAATATAAAATAAAAACCATTCAAAAGTGAAATAAACAGTTGTAAAAAGAATAAAACAAAAAAAATATATTTTATAAATTAAACGGAAGAGAATATAAATGACAAATACAAGAAATAATTAAATGAAAAACTAAAAGAAATACCAATCATTATTTCCCTAGTCATAAATTTAAAGTATATGTAGAGTCAAATGTTGATATTAAAAAAAAAATTATGAAAATTCAATTCGATTGCCCATGTCACTTTCCATTTTCATTTTGGTAAAATTGAATATATTCATATATCCTGCTTGATCTCCACTTGATCCCAAGTGGATTAGTCTGACTGTAATATTAAATCGCTTTGCGGTTATATTTTAATAACAATAATAAACATAATTTCACTTTAACTTGATTTATTTACAATGTGACTTTTGATTGTTGGCTTCGTTAATATTATTATTATTTTTATTATTATTGCTATTGTTTTGTGGTTGCCGTTGCTGCTATTGTTGTTATTGTTAAGTGTGTGTGCGGTGTGTGTGTGTGGCAGACTTTTTTCGGGCTAAATTATCTGCCGCAGTGCTAATAAATAATTTCAAGAGCAGTTCAAAGTATTCCACAAAAGCAGCAGCAGCCACCACATCTGCAAATGTATCTTAACTTTTCATTTCATTCTTTATTTTGTATTTTTCTTCTTTTTTTTTTTTGCCTCGTCATTTTATTTCAAAAGTGAGAATTTATTTACATAATGATTTTCTAAGACAAAGAATGCCAGAAATTATTTTATGTCACTTTATTACCCCTCCGTCCGGCTAACCAGCAGCCGGAGCAGCAAAAGCAGCAGCAACAGCCCGTGGTTTTTGTGGTTTATTTCTGTGTTTCTCTGTTTCGTATGAAGGCTCTTTGGGTAAACAGCGAAGGTGGCAAAGATCTCTATGTTTAGCCAAGACTTTCAACATGTTTTCATTTCTATTTAATTTTATTGTACGTGTATTATTTAAATTAAAGTTTAACCACATTTTCAACCCTCTATGCATTTAGGTTTTTTCCATTTAAAACAACAAATTGCTCTAGCTATTACTGTTCTGATTTAGTCTAATTGTTTAGGTGACGTCAATTGGAGATGTTTTGTTGTTTTTTTTTTTTTTTTTGTATTTTTGGTGGCCCCAAAAGGCCCCCTTACAAGTTGCGATGGAGAGAATATGAGACAGTTTATGATTGCAATATCATCAGTTAGGCTTTGATGATTTATACCTGGCGTGAGAGCGCCATGAAACAGTACAAACAGAATGTTTATTGATGGGATCACGATGCCAGTTGTGTTTTGTGAGATACTTTTGCAGCTTCTAAAGAAAGCACTCAGTAATGCTTAGGCAAATTAGCATTAGATTTTCAGCTAATACCAGAAATAACTAACTATTTGGCAAACATCCGGTTCAGCAATTTGAAGCTAAATATAGTAGCATATAATTAGTATACAATTAGTTTTTTTATTTTAAGGTTAATAGATTTTAAATTTGCTGTTGATTTAGATAATGCCTAATAAATAAATAAGAGTTTAAAAAGCTTAAAATACATTAAAGCTGTAGCAAATACATTGAAGGCAAAACTATTTCATTCGATTAATCTCTGTTTGTTAATAAGAATATTAGTTTTCCTATAGCTAACATTTATTTTCCATCAATTTTCTTATATATGTTGTATATTTTTCTCATCCCACAAGTGATAATATTTCCAAGCTCAATAAGTTACATATATAGATCTATATTCTAATAGTTCTCTTCCCTTTCCACCATAATTTACTAAAAATTTTTACCCTCAGAATTATTATACATATGCGTGTATATTTTTGTGTCTTAATAATCTTTCTATTTAGAAATCTTGTCTAATTTGTATTAGTTATTGAAATTCTTTTGGAAATTCCCCAAGTCAACACAGATCAAATGTATAATCCGTATATTAGATTTTTTATTATATTATTATTATTATTTTATGGTTAACCTTACTTACCTCTAATTTATGGAAAGAAATTTAAATTAATCCACTTGGCGCCGTACAATCGGCAAACTGGAAACACGTCTCGCCGTCGGATTTTTGGCAAAACTTTTTGAATCTCAATACTAATAATAGTAATGATAGTTTATATTTTTAGTGCTGGTTATTGTTTTATTGGATCTCTTATGCGAATGACACTAAGTTAAGTCGGGTGCAAAATGTTATGCACTAGACAATAAATCAAATTGCTTTACATTTGGTGACTGTAAACGCGTGGGCTATGGGCCGTCGTTAGAAAATTTATTGATAGATTGTTGTTTTGTGTTCCCGCTGTTTGATGCTTGCAACAGATCTTTTATGACTCTATCTCACGATCCCGCTATCGTTGTCGATGGCAAATTCAGAAAATGCTTGGAAAAGCATTTAAGTGCTTTTTATAGTTTTACGCACACAAACACATAATCAGACACACTCTCATATGTATGTATATAGGAGCACGCACAAAACACTGATATAGAGACGGGCAGGCTCAGTTGAGAATCACAGTGATTATGTTAGTGATTAATTTTAAGTAACTCATGGATATGTTTTTAATGTGACTTTGATGCCGAGCTCTCGTCGCTCTCTCTTTCATACACACACACAAACTACACACACACACAAGATATTTGCGTTGATTTTTTATTATTATTATTATTTTTGTTTTTTTTGTATAAACAAACGATGTCGATATGCCGGTGTCGACGGCTGTTGATTCTAAATCCGCGTCGGGCTTTACTGTTTTAATAATTTAATCCAGCGCGTAATTAGGGTAAGTATATGGAAAGACTCTCTCTTTTATTTTGTTTCTGTTTTGACGGAAGCTTTGCAACATACACACACCTAAAACGGAAACAAAACGCGTCTGCACCCGTAACAGGACGTATCTGAATTGAAAACGAATTCAAAAGCATACGCAAAAGTATCTGTTGGATGTATTTTGTCAACGGCAGCAGCAGCAGCGACGGCAGCAGCGAGTGTTAGTGCGAGAACGTTGCTATGCCGCTTGGGTTGGGGAGGGTTGGGTGCAACTTGCACACACACACACACACATACACACATACACGGCCACGCACTGAGAAATAAGGCAAAGACACCAGACGCACACAGGGCGAACGAAAGGCAAGCGACGAGCGGCGAGTAGTTGCTCTGGCGGACGTACGGTAACTACGACCTGCACTGAACTGAATAACGGAATTTGATTTTTCCAACTGACTCGCATACGCATCGGGAACGCTAACCGCGACGGTATCTTGCTGGTATCTGCTGGTCTATCTTATCTCTCCAAGTTCTCTGGCCTCTATTCGTATGGTTGTAGTGTGAGCGGGCAGGCAATATCTGGACGAGTAGCGAGTATGATTTAATAATCAAGGATAGAGCGAGATGCAAGTTCCATTTGGTATGGCAGAGACACACCCCCAAAGTTGTCTTGTGGTGCGTTATTCTTGGCACTGGCTCTCGCATTCTGTCTCTCGTTCACTCTCTCTCTCTCTCTCTCTTTCTCTATTTTGGTCTCCCTATCTCTGTTGCTCTCATGTCGCACACAATGTTTACAGTGCGCCATTGCTGAGGTCTTCCCTGCGCGCGCACTTCTCGGTCGCTCTCTCACACTGTCTCTCTGTCTCCTTCACTTCCCACGGGGACACAACCACGAATGATTCGGTTTGGCTCTTTCAGTGTTTATTATTTAGGCGCTATGCTTCTCTCGAGGGTTTGATTTGTACTTTTGTTGGTCCTTTGTGTGTGAGCGCGACCCTTTGCCCCCCGGTTTGCCTACTGGTGTACCCGCCTCCCCATCTCTTTTCACGTTTCTTATGTATGTATGTATGTAGGATTGCTACGTGCTTCGAGCCAACAATGTTCATAATAATAAGGCTACTTCTATGGCACACAGTTTTCGTTTTGTTCTTTTTTGGTTTTTTGAGGGCTGGCTGTCTTTTTACTGGGTGTCAAGGGCGTTTTGTTATCCCATTATTCTGCGTTAGCCCGCCATTGTTGTTCCATTACCGTTCCCTGGTGCCTTGCCTTGAGCCGGGCGGGTACAGGGTGCGTCCTCTCGATTGCGCACAAATAAATAAATAACTCCTGTTCCTTTTGACGTATTCTCATTGTCTGTGCTGGTGTGTCTGTGTGTGTGTGTGCGTTTGTGACTTCCTTTTCTCTACTTCCCCCTTGTTATGCCTTTTTCGCCGCCCCCCTGTTTGATTTGTTCACTCTGCCGCAGTTGGCAGATACTTTTTCCGTTCTTCGAATGCCATGGCCCGAACAACAAAATTTATTAAAATTCACAACAGCTTTTGTGCAGTTCATAATTTTCGTTTTTATTTCGCATTTGCCTGCCTCTGTGTTTTTATTCGGTTTACTCTTCATGTTGTTGTTGGTTTTTGTTGCTTTTCTTTCTTATTTCCTAAGTGGTTCGAGTAGAATGTAAAGGAATGGAGTGAGTGAACTGGAGTGGAGTGGAGTGGAGGGGTTGTGCACTGAAGTGGTTTGGCATGGAGTGGGTGGTTGGGTGGCTAGGTAGTTGGCTGTCGGTGTGTCGGTCGGTCGGTTAAATTCTATTGGGGAGACACTGGCCGACTGATGAAAATGGCAGATAAAAATAGCCAATTATATGCACATGCATAGGACTCAAGGCATACAGTTTCTTGGAAATGATGTTTACTTAACGCAAAGCAGGAGAAAGAAAAGATGTATATATACATATGTGGATTGATTATCTTAGTCTAGACTTTAAGACCCAAGCATATTAAATGGATATGTTTATTTAATGTCAACCAATTAGACTTGCTAAAGGGAAAAACTCTAACCCATACACAGTAATCACATCTAAGTGATCAGCAAATTAACTCTACTTCCATTCCTTTCTGTTTCAGAACTTGTTTTACAATTTTAATGTATATTAAAATATTCTTGAATTGGTTTGGTGGTTGATCTATCCTGTCCATCCTTGGCTACTTAAACTTGGCATAAACCATTCTAGTGTAAATTAGACCAAGTTTATATGAATTTGTATGGGTGATAAAAGGCTTCTAAATAACTTAATCTATTTGATGGCCATTCCACTTAGAAAAAGATAACAATTTTGCGATTTTGTAGGGCAAAGAATTTTTGCTCTTCATTCAGCACATGCTTTTTCACATTGATTGAACTTGAAGATTTCATTTGTGTGTTAATTAAGTAAAACTCGTTAGTTGGTTAGTTAGTTTCTACTATGTATTAAGTTTTGCAAAAGCCTCCAGCACTTCACTTTTTAGACACTGTCAAGAGTTCATTTTCGGCGGCATATTTGCTTTGTAGTTACATAAATTTTTATTAAATTTTTCGATTACCTTCACTCGACTATCGGGGAATATCACTCGAGATGGACTATGGCAGGAGTGGCTACACGTACGCACAGTTAATTGGATTTCTGGCCAGCCACAGGCACATATTGAGGCAATCATTTGGACAAATGAAACGTAACTTTCACTGCCTATAGATATGGGAAACACCTGTTTTGTTTTGACCCAAAGCAACAAAAAAAAAAAAGGGAAAAGGGTTATTCTATCGGGAATTTGTGTTTATGATTATGCCATTTTGTGTGCTTGTATGTTATTTGGGTCCTTTTTGCAACCAAAATCCCATAATCAACGCAGAGTCAACTTCTCCTACCCCAGTTTGATGACATTATATCTATTTTTGGCCATACAGTGCCTATGGGATTTACTCGGGGCACATTTCAATTATAAGAGAACAGAACGAACAGCAAAATTAGACTTTCGACTTTTCGATATCATGGGGAGGCTTTGTCATTTTACTTCTGTTATCTAGCAATTAGACCTGCAAAATGGCGTCCCACTACAAATGGGACGTGCCACGACCTGTGCCAGTTATGGTGGAGCCAATCGACTAGTCTATGTGTCAGTCTGACAGGCGGAGACAGACTACAGAGGACAGGGGACAGGAGTGGAGACGACAATTCGCTCCCTCGTGTCAAGTGGACAAGAGGCAAACTAAACTAACTGGCTCATCCTTTGATGCTTTCAACAACTTAATGCCACACATTCATGAAGTCGCACGCACCCATGTTAAAAATTTCATATGCAAAAGGCGGTGAAAGTGTCAGATCTACAAAAGTGCTCTTCCAAAGCATGTATACTATATATACATATATGTCGTGGCATCCCCATCATCCCATCATCCAAGCCGAATTCCATATTCGCGTCACCGTCCGCGCTCTTGTTGTTGTCACCCACCGCTTTCCCCATTTTAAGCAACTACCAAAAAAGAAAAAAAAAAAAAATAAATAAAAGGAAAAAGAGAAAAGAAAAGTTCACAGGCCCCAGTCACATACAGTTGCAAAGTTCAGAGCACAGCGGAGCTGAGCAGAGCAGAGCCGAGCCATTGCCTCAGTCGCCAAACTAATCCGGCCCTAATCCCGAAACATGACGAAATGAAATACGATGGTGCGTAGGGAGTTGTGCGACAACAAAAGATGTAAAGATGTTCGCTATTCCCCCTCACCGTTGAACTAATTTTGTATGCCTTATGAGACCATGTAAAAAAACAGAAAGTGCAAAAGGGCGAGGGAGACGGAAGACGGGGGAAGGGACAAAGTAAAGGTCGAAGGCAGATGAGGAGCGAGCCAACTCTTTCACAAAATGGCGGCATTGATTTCCTGCCGGCGAAGTCAATTTTCAGGATTTGCTGACGGCCTTAGATTCTTTAGTAAAAATCTCTATAGAAAGCACTTCCCACAAGGAAGTCAATAAACTATATACGCACACACACACACACACACAGTCGTCTGAGAAAAAGATTCATTTTATCCATGGATGTGGTATGTGTGTGTGTGTGTGTGTGTGTGATTGTGTTAGTCCATTGGTTTTTATATTAGTTTGCGTGACAAGTCCTTGTTCTGGTTGACATTGCCAACTGAAATGTCAAACGCTCTTTGTTTGAATGAGCTGAAAATTTTGGTGAATTTTATCAGCATAAAAATATGGTAAAAGTATTCCAAATAAATCAAATTCATTTCATAAAAAATATATTTTTTAAAATATTTTTTCTCATCTTCTTACCTAATAAACAGTTTCTCTACTTAAACAAATAAACTTTTCCTATGCCCAAAAAATAAAAAAGATTTACTTGATATTTAGCTAATATTTTATCCTTATATTATTGACGTTTTTAATGGCATCGAAATGATGAAGTCAAGTCAAATATAACTTATAATGAATACACCTTACAGTACATTAAAATGGAATTAGATAGAATAGTTAATAGGCATATTTCGAATTCCAATTCTTTATTATTAAACTGAAACTGAATTTCATAAAAATGATTTTTTAAAGGTTGTCTGACTTTAATAAATTAAGAGATATATGTATATCTATCTAACTAACCTAACCTAACTAACATTGTACATTTAAAACCCTTTACTTTCTTTCATCATTAGTCAAAATCTTTCAAAGTCATATTCTAATATCTGCTTCAAAGAGGAAACATGTAAAACTAGGATTGTTTCTTTAATTGCCAAATCATTATAAGGAAAATGTTTGTAGGAATTGTTCTAAGAACATATTTTCCCTTTGTTCTGCACAAACTATCAACAATTTAAAGGAAATTCGAAAATAAATTACATGACTAATTAATAAACGCCAGCCACAAAAGAACAAAACAGAAAAAGGAAGACAAAATGCCAGTACAGGATTGGCCGCCATGGCAATCAACTTCTGCCCACAGCCACGTCCTGAGCAGCATATCGATTTAAATTAATTTTTGTTAGAGGATGCTCAAGCGAAAATCCTCCATTACCGTAAAGTACTTGTAACAAAGTCCCCAACGGTGGGTGTCGCTTGGTCCTCTCATGATTCCGCATACGTATGCTGGACGCGACACAGAAAAACAAAAAAAAAAAGACACAGAATCCTGTAACTGGAGATGGAGCTAAAGCGACAGGCAAGAGGCAGGAGTTGGTATTGGAGTTGGTGTAAAAGCAGACGGCAGCAGGCCAAACAAATTAAGCGACACATATCGCCGGATGGATGCGGCATGGAGCCGCATAATTTCGAACGTGGAAAAAAAATATATATGTAGATATATATATATGATGACATTTCTTTCTTTTGCGGAACTCTCGACCAAAGTTACATCGATTGTTGGCCGATTTATGCGCCGCACGTGGTAAACGAATGTGTCTGTGTGTGGGTGTGCTGCGGCAGCAGGTCCTGCAACAGGAGCAGGACTCATGCCACCATACACTACTCCGACTACATCCTCATCATCATCATCATCATCTCACGCACACCCACTTATTCCTGTTCCTCTCTCATACTCACACAGCTCTTATCTCCAGCCATTCCACATTGCATTCAGCCACTCGTTAGTTTGCTTTGAGCTCATTCTATTGGCTATGCCAGTGGGCCACTCGTTACTTATTGGCCACGCCCATCTATTGTGTGTGTGTGTGTGCTTGCCCGTGGTTCTATTGTTAAGGGTGTGGTCTTTGGTGGGATGCGTTTTACATGCGCAAAAAAAAGGTCACATGCTGAGAGCAAGAAGATTTCCCCTCTTGGCTGTTGCATTTCCTTTGCTTTTCATTTTTTGGGACCAAAACCGAGTCCCAAGATTTTGATGATTGTGAAACAGCTGATTTTTGTTTGTACAATAATGGCAATGACTATTGTGGACGCTGTGAATAGAAACAAACTAAATGAAAATTCTTCAACCCATGTATTTAGAAATTTGGTAATCTTTGAGTCAATGAATTGCTCAACTTCTGGTCGGTACAACTTCAAAGTTTACCCAACCACTCAACCAACTTTAGTGCACAAGCCAACATCAAACATAAAGAGAGAAGCAAAAAAAAATATAAAAGAACTTTCAACTGTTGCCGCCAGGCATAAAAAGTGCCGACTATGTATTTGGTTAGTAGGATCTCAGACATCGATATTATCGATATGTACATATAGCCTTTTAAGAAGCCAGGCAATGTTTGACGCAGTTTCCGTAATTAATTAATAAATCAAAATAACAACAACAACAACAACTACACACACTCTCTCACACACACCAACATAGTTGCCACATCATTGCGTATCATGGGCAGCGATGAGTAAAATAATTCTTATCACCGGGTCCCAAATGGCTGCCACCAGCCCACCTGAGGATGGGCGGGGGTTGGGTGAAATTTCGTTCTTTCGGGGGGTGGTTTGGGGGATTGCTTACTGCGGGCCAATGTAATCCATCAAATTTGTTGTTCGTGTTCCTTTTTTTTTAGGAGTGAGAATAGGCAAAAAAAAAAAATATATATATATATAGTACGAGTAGTCACATCAGAGACACCGCCGCCCAATGTCGAAAAGTTTGATTTTCGGCTTTTTATGCGTACGGATTAAAATGGGGATTACAATATCAAAATGTTTGCTAATGATTTATAGCAAGCAAAAGACAACGACGACAGCAGCCAGCCGCCAACCGCCAACCAGTCAGAATGATTCCGTCGAGTTCCTATATTTACCCATAGACGCCTTCCCGCCACGGTCCCTACATTCATATACATACGTAGAGACCTCATACTTCATTACAATTCCCGGCCATATGTCCGATTTATGGTTTGCATGCGTGGAACGTGAGAAATATTAGACTGACTTAGTCCAGTGGTTCAAGTTGGTAAGCCCTCTGGATCAAATACTCCCAGCAAGGTGGTGCTGTTTCTTTTCTCTCGCTCTCCCTCTCTCTCTCTCTGTCTCTTTCTGTGTGACGTTGATGTATGAAAATGTGTGATTAAAGATCTGTTTATAAGTATTTCCATATTCCACTCTATCGTGTATATATGTATATATAGCTAGACAGGCAGGTGTCCGAATTCTTGCCTATTCTCACGGATAATTTGGAAGGAGAAAGAGGGAGAGAGAGAAAGTGAATGTGAGTTTTGGGATTTGAAGTGCAACACTATTTGATTAGTTTACAATTGTGTGTGCATTGGATTAAAAGATGATGTCTTGGAGTTAACTACTGTATTTACTTGGAATTTATATGGCAGATATGTGTGTGTGTGTAGTGGGGGCGTGGGAAGAGTTTTATGAAAACTAAAGGGTTAAATTGAAAAAGGTATTTACTGGTTGATATTCAAAGTTATTTCCAAAGTGTTATATATAATTAGTATATAGTTTCGTGGCTAATCTTTAAATTCATTATATATTCGCATACTCTAATCCATTTGGTTTCAACAAAATCAAAATGAAAACAATAGAGAAAACTTATGTTTCACTTCTATAAACAATAGCAGACAGTTGCCAAGTGTCGCATCATCATAACCCGCCCACTTATCCTCTTGCCTATTTGTCTCACACACACACACAAACTGAGCAAAAAGAAAAACCAACAAGGAATTTAAATTGAAATTATTTATTTTTGCATTTTGAAAGCGTTCGCGCGTGTCAAGGATTTCTCACGCGCCCGAACCAATGACTAACTCAAGTCCCAACCCCTATATACATACATATATATCTAACCCATGCCATGATGCCCATGATTCAGCTCACCCCACTCCACTTCACTCTCGGCACTCCCCGTCTTTGCAAACGCTAAAAACATTTACCCATCCATTGTGCCAAAGGAGAATAACAAAAACAAAGTCACCCGCTTTTGCTTTTTTAATTTAAAAATATAAAAATAACAAAGCTCAGCACTCGGCGTGTACTTGTATTCAAATGTCAAAGTCCCAGTCGGAGGCGGTTCTCCCAAGCAACCGCTGCCCCCCCAACAATACCTCCAACTGATGGGTTCTGGATGCCATAGCAAGGCTTGTAAATCAGTCGGGGAAGTCGTCGCGTCGTCGTCGTCGTCGTCGGCGGCATCTTATCTGACAGAGGCAAAGCGATATATAAGCAAACATTTTCCATTGCTTATCGTGAAATTCAAATTGTGAGATTTTCCCTCAAACTCTAAATGTGTTTGAAGACTAAATTATATTGAACATAATGTACATTTAGCTGTACCTGGTGAAATTCAAATCATTCTTCTTGTATAGGTACTTTTTTTTACATAATTATTATCATTTCATAAGTAGATAATTTTTGTAAGGTCCAAAAAGCAACTTTGAATGACTAATTGATGATACATATCAAAGGAATTGCCATTCGAACTTTAGATATAGATTATTTTAGGTTTTCTTTAATAAAAAGTTTGTAAGGTATTATAGACTAAAGTATCTCTACCTGATTGACTTTTATATTTTATATTAGTTTATTAGAGAGAGCAATCCCAAATGTTGCTATCAATTCTTTAAAATGCAAGGGCAGTTCACTTGGAGAATATTCCATTAGATAAGAAACATATGAGTACCTGTGTGGGAACTATAATATTTTCATTTGAATACTGCTAAAGTTATTTATTTTATTCTCACTTTTACAATAATTTATGACTTCAACTCTTTGACTTGTGAACATTGTGGGTAATCTCATCTAAGTCATATTTGAATTTAATAAAATGTTGTTAATAAATTTTTCACCACCTTTTCTGACCACCCACAAGTAAGACTATTTATAGAACATATCAGTCCCATCCAGCCGGGGCAATCCCTCTCTAAAGTGAACCATCAGCTGTCTTTAATTTCGCAATTAAATGCTTAACTTTTACAGCCTGTGGTAAGCCGGCAAACTGACTACCAATTTGGCTACTGTGTGTGCATTGTTGTCCATGGACAACACAACGGATGGCTCGGCATATATACCTAGTAATAGTGTGATTGCTATGGCTATAACTATGACATTGTTCATTCTGTCCAGTTTTGCTGCTATCAGCAACAGGCAACGGCTAAGCCGGCTTGTCAATTTTGTACAAAATTTATTATTTTATTTGCGTCAGGTTTGTATTTTTTTTTTTTTTTGTATTTTCCTTTTTGCTTTTTGTCTCTTGATTGTCAGCCAGCTAGCAGAAAATTATTTACATTTTGCTTATTGCGCCAGTTTGTTTTTTCATTCCTTCGTATATGTTTTTCTTCTTTTTTATTTTTTATTTTATTTTTGCTTCTCTGTTTTTGCATTGCCCAGGCTGTCATAAAGTGAACTGTTTGCTTGGGCTGCTATCATCAATTGGCTGGTAGAGCTGGAGAGTGTCATAAAACTTGCATTGCATTGCACGCAATTGACAGCGACAACCACAACGTGAACGTTAACGAGAACATTGAATCCGACGACGACAACAACAACAACAACAACAAAAATAACAACAAGAAATGTTTGCTCACTTTATGGCCCTTAGAACGCTGATGGAGAAGGTAACAACTGTTGATTTTTTGTTGCCTTTGGTTAGTCAGTCAGGGTCAGCAGTTTTATTTTTCTAACAGATTGAACTCGGAACCACAAACTTCCCCCTAAGAAAACCAGACCATTAATTAAACTAACAGTTTCCCCATCACAAATCAGGTATTGACAGGCTGATTGTTCGACTTGAACTGAGTCATAGTCATATGATGATAGCACACGACACTTAATTGACAGTTTCAGTTTTTGCAAAAAAAAAAAACAAGAAAAATAATCAAATGAACGAAGCAAAGAGTACGCACCTTAGACTGAGCGACCACACTGCGTATGAGTAATGGGGCGAAGTGTATTTTGACTTGGCCATTAAATGAACCAACAAAATTCAGCAACAGCAGCCACAGATTAAGAACCTTTTAAAGGGATTAATGGTTTTAATTTTTTTTCCACCGTGTTGTCTGCTTTTGTTTTTATACAAACTTTCTTCGAGTGGCTATATTAGCTATGTTACCTACCTCATGTAAACTCCATAATACTTTAGCATTACAAGCTTTTCACTATCACAACATCTTAAATAACGTTTACTTTCGCCATAATATTACTTTTTATTTCATTAAGCAGCACATGGACCCACTAGAAGGGTATATGAATTCAGTGTAAATGATAAAAGTGGAAAAAATCATTCATGGCTTGGTCTCGTTGGTGTGGCTATTTTTTTTTCCTGCCATTGGAGACATTTGTTTGCTTTGCTTTTGGCCAGACTTTTGTGGAGGATGTCAGCTCCTGCTCCGGTGTCAGTTCCTCTTTCTGGTTGTTTGTTGTGCGCATTAAGCTAATTATGGCCAAATAAAGTGAAACGAAATGAAACGCGTGCACCGAACAAATAGCAACATGGAACAACATTTTCGCTCTATATATGTATGTACAGACATAAATGAGTGCTGGGTATCTTTTCATTCTATTGTTGCATACCAACACTTAACTTTCCCTTTTTGATATCTGTTTTCTTCTTGCTGTGCTGCTGTGGTTGCATTTTTGATTGTTTTCCAATTTTCTGCATTGTTAAACTTTTCCCATCTCATGTTGCGTCTTGTTTAATTTGTGTGGATGCCACGTGACAGCGGCATCGGCAAGTGCAGAATGCGGCACGTGTCAGGGGCAAACAGGAGTCGGAGGAGCAGACATCACCAGCTGTTTAATGGATGCTGCCTATGGCAAATATTTTGCTAGCAAATCAATTTTGTATGCTCTCCCAAATGGAATACGAATTGTGACATTGTGCACGCCTTGGATGTGCCTTCAAATGCTCCTCTGACATGTTCTGGCTGGTCACGTGTCCCAGTCGCGCCTCCTTTGCCTGCTAATCTATCACAAGCGTTGGCAGCAAACCAAATTGAGTTTGTTTGGATATCATTTCCATTTTCAAGGCAAACCAAAGAATTTCGACATGGATGGGCACAAAAGAGCAAAATGCTACCTGACCCAAAAGCCACTGTCAAAGCCACTTTCACTTGCTTTGCTCGGTTTTCCTCTTCCGTTTGCCTTGTTCCCACAACTTCCTTTAGCTCTTTCCCTCTCTCTCTCTCTCTCTGTCTTTGATGATCTGTCCTGTTTTCTGTTGATGCCGTCAATCAAATTACAAAGCGACTACCAAATAGGAAAAAAAGTTCACACATCAAATTATGCCCGAGGTGGTGGATTGGCAGCGCTGGCCACCCTGTATACGCTTTCCTCACCTCATTGCATCCTCCCCCTTTTGGGCCTCACACTCTCGCTTAACGTCAACACTAACTTGCGATTTGCGTTTGTAAATGTTTTTCTAATCAGATTTCAGTTTGAGCTATCCACAAGGGAGTTCAAATTTGTTTTGATGTGCCACTCGCACAATCCGTTTAAATGACATTCGAGTCTTGGGTTTGAGAAGTGGAAGAGCAGGGCCAAAAGGAGTTACCAGTTCGCATAATTACTCAAGTGTTTTGTTAGAAGCGTATGTCTAAAATGGATGGGGCAAGCATATGTTGGGTAACAAGAGAGAAGATGGCAAACAAAGATTTGTTTTAACTAATGTAGTATCTAACGAGAAGGTAGCTGAATAGAAAATAATTTGGAAGACAAATAGATGATGATGGTGGTATATAGTTAAACAAGAGCAGAGAAGGTTAGAAAAACATTTTTTGTATAAGTATAAACAAAGAGTTTAATATCTAGGTTGTATTATTTAACAATTGAGGGCTTTCCGGTTTTGTTATATTTTGTTTCTTTTTTTAGTATTCCTTTTGTTATTTGATCGATTGGTTTTTAAGTCTATCAATAAAGTAAAATAAATAATAATCGTTGCTATTGTAAATTCATAAATTAATAAATGCTTGAAACTAGCAGCAACGCAACTGCAACTGCAATTCCAATTGCAATTGCCATAGCAATCGATTTATTGCCACAATTTCTAACTGGCTGCATACATACAAATGTATTGACTGAGTGCTATATTGAGTGGTAGATATCGACTAATGATTGATTTCATGGCCACATCGGTTTGTACTCATCATCCCAATAGTTGCATTTACTCAATAAGCATGAGTATATATACCTAAACTATCTACGTGCTGAAAGTGTATGACCATGCCAAATTGTGCGCCATTTTTGTCAATTGAATAGTTGACTTTTCTGTTTTTATTTTCTCCTATGTATATCTTGTCTAGGTCTCGCTAGGGGGAATTACTTTTTAAGCCTTTTTTGCGTTTTGCGGATTTTTATTGCATTTACCAAGATTTTGCCATTCTAATTGATTGTTTGCCCCATTCCGTTTGGCGTCGTAACCCATTGAATTTACCCCCTCCATCAGCACCCGTTTGGTACTCTCTTTCTCTCTCTCTTACAGTTTGCTTATCATCGACTGGTTATCGATCTAGCTATCTATTTCTGCTCCGATTTGAGTTATCATAGTTTTGCTTGCCTCTGGAAATATGCGCATAATATCCATTTAGATATATGTATAACCAATGACCGGACCCAGTACTGAGTGCCCTTTTTCCATCCCCCCTTTCGATATATACTTACCCATTTGTTTGCCTGGCGCATTTATTTGTGCATTACAATTTGTAAGCTTACTTAAGTTGCTTTTAAGCTCTGGCGCCGCTCCATTTTGCAAAAAGAAAATGGTAACAGAAAAACTAGAAAAAATGTTGAGGGAGCAAAGCCAAATGGCGCCATTTGTTGATGGTAAATGGTTGTCGTTGGCCATTTTGTTATGTTGTCATTATTAGCCACGTCAAATAGCCAGAAGAAGTTGGCCAAGATTTTCTGCAATTAGACACCCTTCCTTTCTGCCTCTTCCTCGAAATCGTTTTCATCTCATCCAAATCTCTGACCAATATTTACATTCTTATTGCTTAAGATGCAATACATAAGTTGTTATTCGCAACATGTTGACAACTTCAAATGTTGAGCAACATATGTATCATGTGCTTGCTGATCGCTGTACATACAGGTTTGTGTCTATGCTAAGCCAAAAACCTCACCATTTTATGTTTCTATAGAGAAGAAAAAAGTGTTAGTATTATTGTTAAATTAATATCAAATATAATCTCAAAATTTTAAAAAATATAACATGGTTATATCTTGATTATGGAGTTAGTGATTCAAATTCATTAGCCATATGATATTTCATTTCTGCGGCACTAATCCAGGATGTTATCTTAAAGACAATTTCTTAATTCTTCACTTTCATAGCATTTTGAAACCAAACAATCACCAAATAAATAAATAAAATATCAAAGTCATCATTATAAAAAGTAGAAAAACACATTTAATCACTGAGTTTTAAAGTTTAGCTTAGTTTTAGTAGATTGAACGTAGATTCAATTTTAAATTTCAAACTTTCTGATATATCATTATCATTTTGCAGCCCAGAAACTTATATTAGCCATCTATTAACTAGTTTAACATAAACTAATTTATAGAGCATTAACTTAAATCTAATTTATTTACAAGTTAAATACTTTGGATTATGGTTTGATTGTGTCGAGAAATTTTTCACCTAAACACGCGGAGTGATCTTTACTCTCAGACCGTCCTTGGGCCGCAGGATAAGTTCGCCCAGCAAGGTCAAATCCTCGCGACGATCGACAGCTTCAATTTTGTATTTACGTATGACCGATGAGATAACCGCCTTCTCCTCGAGAATGGCAAACTTTTGGCCAATGCAATTACGTGGCCCAGCACTGAAGGGAATGTAAGCATAAGGATGACGACCGGCACAATTTTCAGGCAAGAAATTATCTGGATTAAATTGTTCTGGTTTGGGGAAAACACGTGGATTACGATGCAGGGCATAGGTCATAATGATGGCCTGAGTGCCGGCGGGAACAAGTTTGCCGCCTATTAAGAGAAGAGCACACAAAATGAGTTGAAATATCAAATAAATAGGAATATCAACTCACCAATTGTAACATCTTCGCCCACCATACGAGCCATCATGGGAACACTGGGAAACAGTCTCAAGGAATCCTTGATGCAGCACTCCAGGTAACGCATATCCAATAGATTTTTCATAGTTGCCGGCGTGTCTTTATCATCGCCAAATATGGATTCCATTTCTTCTACAACCCTTTCTTGATACTCTGGATGTGAGGCCAAAAGGAATAGAGTCCAGGAAATTGCTGCCGATGTGGTATCATGGCCCTCAAACATAAATGTATCCACTTCCTCGCGAATATCCTCCTGTTAATGCAGAGCAACAAGTCAGTTCACTGTCTACAATCAATCATTGCAAACTATGTACTTACATTTGATAGAACGGTTCCTTCTTTGGAAGCATCGATGAGTAGATCAAGGAAGGCCAGACGCTTCTTTTTGCCCAGGTCATCGTAGGCATCGGGCATATTATTGTTGTTGTTATTATCATTGGCCAAAGCCAGCTCCGTTTTGCGTTCCCTAATCACCATATTGGAGAAGCCATGGAGCGTATTGATATAGCTCTGATGCAGTTTATAGTCATCGGTCAGGCGGAAGAGAAAATCGCTTTGCAGCCAGATCTTGGCCTGACGACTCTGCACAATTGAACCAATCCTAGGAAGGAAGGAATAAATAGACGATGGGGCCACAAAGGGAAGGTTTGCGTTAAATTGAAAGTTAGTCAAGTGTTGCCAAGTCTATGTATTTGTATGTGTGCGTCTGTGTGTGTGTGTGTGTACGTGTATGAGTGTGTTTTATGAGGCGTGGCAGTGCGTGTTATCAGCAGCACTTCAAGCAACACATTGACATCTTAATCTGGCATATTTTTCGCTTGGCTGCTCATGGATGGGGTGGATATGTGATGGGTGGGATGTGAAAGTGGAATATGTGAGAATGCCTGACAGTTGCACTGACAGCTCTCAATATTACAACTTCTGCCACAATGTTGATAACTTTTTCTTTACAATTGTATGTACACATTTATTTATTTCAATCATCATCTTCATCTTACCCATAGACTGCCTTCACATACTCCGATTCGCTGTTGCTTTGAGCATAGATTCTGCGACCCATGGCGGTTTCTGTCGAGTGACGCAATTAGCAACGGGTTATAGTTATATGATATGTCAGTCAGTTTGTTTATAACATTGACACTCACCACAGACAATGTCCAAGGTGCAAAGTGTGACGTAGGGGAAGATATTGAATGCCTCACTGCCCAACTCAACGGACAGCTTGCGAACCAAAACAGCCGCCTGCTCATTGAAGACATCAATGAAATCGTCCAAGATTTTGAAATGGAAGGCAGGTGTTAGAATCTGTAAATGAAAAAGGGTTAAATTGTGAGATTATTTACTAATTATATATGGCTCTAGACAAAACTAGGTCATATTTTGGAAGATAATTAATGGAGAGCTTTTAAAATACATAGTAGCTAAATATTGTATATGAGGTTCACCTCTTATATTCTCAGAAGATTAATTAATATAATTCTCTTTTAGTAACATACAAACATTTCAAGTGAAATTAAATATTCCTTAGCAAAGTTAAAATTTTATCTGTCAGCCTTATAAAATATTTGATTTCGTGTAAGCAATCCAAACCGGTTAGATTGAAATCACAAGATGAATGAAATATGAGATTCATTGATTAAATTGAAAGCTTTTTAAACTGGTATTAAGTGTTTATCATTACCTTTCTGCGGGAATGCCATTTACGATCAGTGCTGGTCAACAATCCTGTACCCAACCAAGGATGCAAATAATCATAGTCATGACTCTTGTTCACAAACTTCTGGCTACTTAGTATGGGCTGCAATATCATCAATAATTATTTTCTCGTCACATTTCGAGTAGTTCTCAAAACTGAAAACTCACCTCCACAGTCTCAGGCTCAAAGAGCAGTACGCGGGGGGCAGTGCCCTGCCAAACACGATTGATGCCAATACGCGTGCCCCATAGTTTCTGCATGCCAATAACACGATTGAACAACTCTGCAAGACAAAAGAAAAAAATCACCAAAATTGGTTATTAAAAAAAAAAAAAAAACCAGTTGTCAATTGGCAATTGTCTCGCCTTTTTGGCCTGACACTAAAGTGTTAAACAATTAATAAACACAAATCACGATCAAATGCTAAGTGTGAGAAATATATTATAATTTACGACACCAATTAAAACTGTGAACAAAATTTTCTTTCAAACAAATGAAAAAACATAAAACAACAAATTCAAAATAAAATCAAGGTCGCTTTAATTTTCTTTATATTTCCACCTGTGTGTGTACTTGGAGTAAATGAATGCCGGTGCCGGGCTTTTCACACATCTAATCGCGACTCACCTGAGCTCAATCACGTTGCTCACTCATTTGGCCCTACAAAGAGGTAACATTCGATGCTGTTGCATTAATTAAAATCACTATCATGCAGGTGTGTGTGTGTGTGTGTGAAGATCCCCTCCCTCTTCGTCACAGTGAACGATGTCTAATAACGGTTTTATGTAACACCAAAAAAGCAGCACCCAAATGAAAAAAACACCGCATGGTTGTTGGTTGATGATGACGATGTTGACTTGAAGACACACACACACACACACATACACCCTCAGACATGAGTTGACCATTTCATCGGAAGTTTGCATATTGTTGTTGCTATTGCTGCTCTTGTTGTTGTTGTTGCTATTGCCATTGCTGCAGGGCAGTAGAAAAGACAACAATCAAATTGGGTAGCAAATTTCATATACTTCCACAAAAATTGCCAAAACAAAACATCGCATACCGGGCTCTTCATTATCATTTTCAGCCTTTGATGGTGACAGATATAAGATGTGTGTTTTTTTCTTTCTTCCTCTCTTTTTCTCCCCCTGTTTTTTTTTTTTTTTTTTTTTGATTTTGCGTAAGTTTCTTTTTACTCAAAAATTGCGTTAACAATTTGAAATAATTTATGTTTCGTATAATTTTTATGCCTCTCTCGCTGCCTGTGTCTATGTCTATGTCTTTCTCCCAGCAATTAGGTCTCCTCCGTATGACATTGGCGGTGTCATAAATTGTTGCACATTAAAATGTAGTTACCAAGCAGCCAACCACCGACTCATGACTCTCCTCAATGCCAACGGCCAACTTACAAGCCATCGGCAAGCATTGGCAACCATCATCAGCAGGCATCATTGAATGTTCTTAAGAACTCAAAAAATTTAAAACCAGTTTTGGCCTTGGCTTATAAACCACTTCACATACATGGCTCCATGCAAAAGCAAAAACCATTTAAGTTTTGCTGACCTTGGCCAAATGAAAATTGTTGCACCATCATTTACATTTTACAATAACTAAATGATTAAACAAATCTGATTTGCTATCTGCAATGCCAGAAATTAATTGCATAAAAACCTCTTTAGTTTTTATTCTGATTTAACACTTCAAAATGTTACACAGTAAGAAATAAGTATTAGGAAAATTAAAGAATCAGAAAAACTCAGTCAATTACTATAGTGAAGAGCAATTTACATTTCAAAATTCTATATACTAAAATAAAATACTTTTTTCGCTACTAAAACTATTAATCTAATGTAGATCAAACATAATATTATGATTCATAGTATTATTTACCACCCGAATTCGTAGCATATTCATTTCACAGACTCGAAAGAATTCATCTAAGAACTTTAACACCTCTATAAACAATTAGCAGGTGTATAAAATTATAATTCTAAGACTTTTAGTTTCATAATAATTAGTCATGCTTTTTTTCTTCACTTTAAGCTATTCACTTAATTTTTCGACAAGCTCACGGGCTCCTCGATTGCCTTGAACTGAATCATCAAAAGCTTTAACAACATATTCTTGTGTTTTTTACCAAATAAAAATTCCATTTTGTTAAAACTTAGAACATGTATAAAGTTATTAAGCTATACAAAAAATATAGAAGTTGGTAGGTAATAAAGTTTCATTTAACTCATCTCTTTTAACATGTTATACAATAGATCAAATCAATTGGAAATTTACTTCCGGCAGACAAAAGAACTTACGAAAAAAAAAATCACCAGAAACCAATCTAGCCAGAAAAACCACTTTAATCAAAATTCTTCAACCACCACTTGGGCAAAAAAAAAAAACAATCCAAAGACAAAGAACGAAACGAAAATACAAAAACCAATCGATAATTTGGAAGTATGTTTAATCCAGCATAATGACTAACGATTTTTCTTCAGCTGAAGATCGGCAACAACCAAGCCAGCCATACAATGCGAAATCGAATGCAATGGCCAATGTTTTGATATAAAAGTATCTACAAGTTTATTTCCGCATTTAAATATATGCTAATTTGTTTTTGTATCTTTTGTTGCTCTTGGCTTTTGTTTTATTGAATATTTCTTGCAAAATCTCTTAAAGCGGACAACGGAATTAAAGCATTCATATTAATCAACGACTTTAGCAGAATTGCAATTTAGTCCAAATTAGTTTATTCTATGAGTCCGCCTCCCCTCGACCAACCACCTTGTCGTCATTCCAGTGTCAAGATCAAGTCCAAGAGCAAAAGACATGTCCGCCTCAAAAATTGTTGCCGCTGGCCGCAGAGTCTGGCTCGAAATCAAAGTCTTGAGATCTTTTGTCTGGCTCGAGACCTTTTTTATCTCTCTCTCTCTCTCTCTTTTTGTTTAGTCTCAAGTTTTAAGAAAACATAAGAAAAAGAAAAATGAAAAAAAAACTACTTTATGACTATTTTTATAACTATTCGAGTATTTGTTATGCTTGTTATTTAATGATTTATGACCTGCTGCTGTGGCTGCTGCTGTTTTGATTTCTATTTCTTAGTTCTGTGTAAAGTTATTCACATTACGGCCACAATTTAATTTCATAACGAATTTTAAACTAATTGCTTAATACAAGTTAAATATTTCCGCCCTTATGGAAGGGTGAAAGTTTTTAAAATAATTGCGAATTAAAATTTTTACTTGGTAATTTGGCCACTTATTATGTCTTCTCTCCTATAAATATTTTTCCGAATTGTTGAAATTATCGCTTAATTTAGATTTTTATGTTTTTTAGATTAAATTAAAAATGATTGGAATAATTTAGACGCCCTTAAAAAGTGTGGCCCATAAATAAAAATAAAAGTACCTTACTAAAACAAATCTTTTTAAATTTGCTTATCAGAATCTAACTTTTAAAAAAAAACTCCATTTATTTCTAAAAAGGATAATTTTTTATAGAATAATATTTGTTAGGATGACAAAGAATTTTTTACACTGATCTCATTTCTATCGAAGATCAATTCTGCCTAAGGAATTTAAGTCCTAATGATATTGGAGATTATATCAAGATCCTATTTTACTTTGATCATTTACAAATGATAATTGATAATTTAAAATTAAATTCCGTTCATTTAAAATATTTTTTCTCTGCATACTAATTGAATTCGTGTTGCTTGAATCGATTCAAATTGTGCGTCTTCTTATTAATTATTATGTTTTGTTTATTTTCATTTATTTGTGTAAAACAAACAGTGGTAAATGTTGTTAATTGAATTAAGATTTTAGCCCACACAAAGCCAAATTCTTGTATGAATTTGTTAAAAGAAAATATTAATAGAAAAAAAACTTTAAATTTCTACAACTTTTCTACTCATTTTTTTTTTAATAGTAAAACGAAAGTAAGAGCAAAATAAAGTTCATTAACTTTAACTGAGTTTGTAGATTAAGTCACGTAGAATACGATCCAATAGACTAGATGGTTGAATATTTAAATTAGCACCCAGGGAATGTACCTATGCTGTTTTTTTTTTTTTTTTTTTTGGTATTTTGTGATTTATTTATGTTTGCACATTCAATCAGATCCCCAAACCGAGATAAATCAGGGTCAATATCACAATGTATACACATGTGGAATGTAGATCATTTGTTTAAAATAGAACTTCGACTTCTACTCACCATCATGATCCACATTCATTTCAATGGCATTGCCCAAAAATGGCATTGCAGCCGGACCCGGTATCTTTTCGATATGTTTAACTAAACGTGCTCTCCTTTTATTGTAGATCACTAGAAAAATGGTTATGGCAGCCACAAGAAAAACTGTTACCGGCGAATAACCCGAAATCACTTTAGCCGTCTTTGTAAGCAACACGCTTTCGGCCATCAATGAGCCAAACACTTTAGAGGACATTTTTTTCTGTCTTTTAATTACACAGTCTAGACTCTAAGAAAACAATAACCATAACCACTGTCACGATGATCCCAATTGAAAAACAAACACGACGATTTAAACTCCGCGAACTCGATTACTCGACTGATCAAAAATCCGTGAATGCATCAAAATTTAAAAAGAAGTGCTAAAAATCATTTTCGGGTCAGCGTTTCGGAATACGGAGCTCTCGTGTGTATGGAGAGCTCGGCTTTGTCTATGCCCGCCGCCTGGGCTCTGTGTATGTATGTGTGCGTGTGTGTGTTTGCGAGCCGTTTGGTGTTTGACTGTGTGTGTGTTTGTGAATTTTAGCCGGCTAAGCCTGTGTTTGTGTTAAATAGTAGTAGAAAATCTACTACCAATTTGCAATTTTGTCAGTCATTTTCATTGTATTTAAGATGACTTGATGCTTTTCTTTATCCAATTCGTTGTTTATGAGACCTACAAAATATCTGTGCTGCATATATATAGATGCATTTGAGAGCTGCCTTCATAAAGTTTCAAATTTGACGTTTTGATCATTTTCGGTTTCTATGCCCTTGCTAAACAACGAGGCATATTTAAGTTGGCCAGAAGTTTGTATTTTTTAAAAAGAACCAAAGATCTTTTGGTACCTCAAAAAATATGTAAGTTTAGTTTAATCTTATTTTGATAAATTAAATAGTTTTGCTTAAACATTAATATATATTTGCAGAACAAATTCAATATTACTTCACCTAATAATAGGTCTTAAAAATTAACCGTTTGTTATGGGTTTAATATCTTACTTTAAATTTATCTTCATCTTTTGATTGTTCGTCGATGATAAAAACCTTATCTTAAAAAACGCCGTAAATATATTGTTTTATTAAGTGATCTTTCCATATATTAACAAATCTAGATGTTCAGATATAGAAAACTATTGAAATAATTCAGCTTTAAAATTGAGTTGATCATATTCGAAACTACAAACTATGACGGTCTAGGGATAAAATATACTTTTTTATTTCTAAATTAATATAAACCAGCTGAATAATGAGGCTGTTAAATATTTATAAGTATTTTGCAAGATTTGTGCAGGGGGCAATGCGGTTATTTAAGCCCTTACAAAGTTGCTAACTTGATTAACCAGAACCAAATCCGCTACTGTGCTCTACACAGTAAACAACTAAACAATCATTTCAGAACTATCATTCTTTAATTGTTTCCATTTACTTATGTAAAATTAGTGCATGGAAACTTTGTCATAGCTATTTGCATTTATCGATCATTTAGTTCAGTTTGCATGATTATTTGCCCTTGTTACTGAAAATTCTTCATTCAAAATTATAGTCTTAACTTTTCTGTGTGGGCTGTAAGTCGTTTATCCAATGCCACAATCATGTGTGACAGTTTGCAGATTTGGTTTTTTCGTTTCATGGTCTTTTGTGTGCAATTAGCAAGTGAGTTTAAGATGAATTCGCTAAAATTCTATAAACAATAATAATAATAATTATAATAGAAACAATTTGCCAGGTCATAAACTGACTACAGTTATGTAGGTACACTTTTCATTATATGAGTGCAATTAAAACAACATTTGAAACGCATCGTCATGTCCGTTAGTATGGGTACTCTTAGGAAATGAGAGCATTTAATTCAAGTGGTCAGAATTTCATAAGACACTTTGTTGCCAACTTTGTTGCCTTTGTCATTTTGATTGTGGGGGACCATAAAATTCTGAAATAATTTGCAAGTGACAGTCATTTTTTAATTAGAACCAACTCATAGATAACTTTAAGTAATTTGCACTCAAGTGCTAAACAGACTCCGGACCAAGGTCATGATGTTTCCCTTTCAACTTCCTGCCCTACATCACAAGTGCATAGACATACATACATACATAGATATATGTATCTATGCATAGGTATATTACTGGTTTCGCATCAAATAAAACATCAAGTTGGTATCAAAATGTTCCATCTCTTTAATCTTTGGGTCTAGCTTAAACCAGAACAACTTGTTTTTCAATGTTCTTAGTTAATCAAATTATATTCATTATTTTTGATTTTTTTTGGGGGGTTTTGGGTTTCGTTTTTTTTTTGTTTGTGTGTTGGCTTGTCAAAAAGCAGAACCAGTTCTTAATTCTCCAAGAACATGTGCCAACCTTTAGCAGACAAAAACCTTGGGACATGGCCACAAAGTTGGAATTATTGTAAAAGATGATTCCCGACTAGCCCGCGGGTTCAACAGAACCTGTGACATAAGATGTATAAAAACTTATATCCCAAATTTGCATCACATAAATACTTTTTTATTGTGTTTGTGTGTGTTTTTTTTTTTTTTTTTAATAGATTAAAATAAATTATAAAACCGGACTTAACTTTCCAAAGAGATTCCAATGCTGCGAGCGAGAATGTATCTAAAATACAAAAGAAACCTTGATAAAGGTTGAGATACCTCTCTCTCTCTCAGAATGGGTAATTATATATCTTAAACACCAACTAGATCAGAGCATAATTGAATGTATACATTCAATTGGATATATTTCTCAATGTTACCTTCACTTTTTGTCTATATTCTACAGCTTGCTCTGTAAATTTTCAGTTATATACATAAATGAATATATTTACCTGTACCATCAGTTTTTGATTGTATCAACGTAATCATTCCATCACGTCGACCAAAAAGAAGTAGAACCACATTGTTAGGCTTCAATAACAATGCCGTTGTCTAGGTCTAGGAAGTAACTCAACTGACCACAGACAGACAGAGCGAGACAGACTTGTTCTTTAATTATAGAAGAATTAACAGCTTCTCTAGGTAAAAGCGGATTGCCGATAAATTGCCAAGTCATGCACTTAAATTTTCATTTACCATTTTATCATCGGTTTAGTTAATTTTTTGCGTAGTATGTTCTTCAAAATGGGATAAATTTTTTATGTAAAGTGATGGACAACGCGGGCCAAAGTTGAACTTTAGACATCTTGTTTTTTATTTGATCTCCGTTTATGTTAAATTATGTCTACGTGTGGACAGGTTTTCAGCAGAACACTCACACAATGACATAGATTTTCAAGTTCAAGAACATTAAATCTTTAAGCAGATATTCATTCATGGAAATATACAAGAGTTCGACAAATAAATATATCAAGAGGGAATTGAAGTTAATTTTACAGTTCTTATAACCTAAACAAAAATCGAATGTACTCGAGTATGATTGAGTATGAAATTCATGACTAACACTTACCACAAAGCTGCTTAAAATCGATCTAAACAAACACATTGTCAAAAGATTTTAGAGTATTCATTTAGAAGGTAAATGCATTCTACGAAGTCAAAGAAGAAACCTCCAAAAATAAATAATTAGATCCTGGGTAATGCTGTAAGGATGAATGCTTAATATGAATACTTAAATAAAGAAATCCATTTTTAGAAGTGAGGTTTTAGCACTTGTGACCTCTTCGATTGACCCCATGCTAAACATCATTTTTATAGCCGTTAATCGGTGTTCAATTCTCTATATACAAACCAGTTAGTAGATCTTACTAACTAGCTAGTATGCTGGCTCATTGGGTCAAAGCCATAAATGAATAAGGTTTGTTTCACTAGGTCGCCTTTGTTTAACTTTTGCTTCTAGTTTGGACTTCTTTCTTGTACTTGAACTTGATCTTGATGCAAAAATGTTGCCATAAAGATTAGACTACGTGCGGAAGAAGATTTTGGTTTCCAAAAACATTTTTGCAGGGTAATAAATGTTTTTGTTTCTACTTTTTGTTGTTGGTTTTCTATGTTAACTGTTTTTGGTTTTCTTTGTTGTTGGTATTGGGTATTGGTATTGGTGCGATGCTGTGTTCCGTTCGTTTATTATCATTAGCAACAATTTGACTCACAAATTATAGACACAGAGCAAGACGTGGATTTCTGTGACTAGTTGCTGTGTTGTTGTTCGGAGTTGATTTCTGAATTGATTAACTCGACTTTTTGGTTGGAGCTCTCGATAAGGTCAAGTTCATTTCCGCATAAGCTGAGGGACTAAGATTATCACACACATAATGGCTAACGTTTTTTTTTTTTGGCAGTGTATTTTTGTTTTTGTAGTGTATTGCAGTGTTTATGTCCAAGGAAGTTGCACAAGAGAGAGGTCAGTTTATCTGCTTTATATGTATGTACAAAACAATTTTATCATTAAATGAACTTTATGTGACGCACTTTTCTTTCTGTTTTTGGTTTTCCTTCTTTGTTTTTTTTTTTGGTAATTACCTTGGCAATTAGAGTTACGATCTCTCCGTTAGGTCACGCAATTCACTTCTCCTCACCGCCCACCCCTTATATGCTTCATTTACCAGTCGTGTGAACCTAATTTATACAAAGAGACGGAGAGAGAGAAATTCCACCATGTTGACATTGATTGTTTAAGACTAAATGGCTATTGCCAAGTTCTTAAGATCTGCCCCACCAATTATCACTCATACGTCAGACTTCATTGTCAATGGTCAAGTGCATTTTTAATTTGCTTGCTTAAACAACTATGTGCAATTAAATCGATGCCAAAGAACCCAAATATTGAATGCAAGCATTTAGCCACCAGGGCCAACCGCCACCGGTTTCAAGTTTCCTTCTAAAATGTTTGGTTTTGACACAGATTATGGTCATATTGGTTAGATCGGTGGCTGCATTTGGCATTTTGGTTGCAGCCACTGGCTGACCTCGACTTTCAATAGACGAGTCTCGGCTCGAATCCGCTTCAATTGAAGCGACTAGTTAAGAATATTCTCAATTTGTTTTTTTTTTTCGATACTTCGCATCAGACGAAACACGTTAAAAACATTTGCTCAGTTTCAATCACTTAATTTATGTTAATGCATTTTCTCAAAACGATAAAAGATGAGAACTTTTATTTATCTCTGTGGGTATTTTGTGTATCTGGTTCTCATAGATACAAAAGTATCTATGCGCTGACATCAATCAATTTTAGCTGTAGGCATTAATTACAATAGAATTTTTTGTAATCTTTTTTTTTCTCTATTTTTTAATATGCTTACAAGCTAGAATGAGATGTGGCCTAGCCAGATGGTGAAGGTGGGGGAAGGGGCTATGCAGAGGAAGGTATGTATTCAAGCATTTGGCCACTTGTTTTAGTGTTTGGCTAAACATTTATGGGAGTTTCATAAGCAAGGAAAAGTTCAAGAACACCAACTGATGGTTATTGTCATAGTTTGTTGCAATAAACAGAAGAAAAAAATATTAAATTTCAAATTTAAACAATTACATAGCATGAGTTGTAATTAAATGTTGAAAATCGATTAAAATTACATTTTGGTTTTTGCAGGCTAAAAGATATTTTAAAAACGAAAGTCAAAAATGAATATCAAATTAAAAATATTTGTCATTGTGTTTGTAAAAATGTATTTAATAACAACATACAACATGGATATAAAATGTAACATACAATTGTTTGATATTTAATTGTTAACAACATAACAAGATAGGCACAATTAATTGGCTATTTCATATCAGACAATTTTAACTTAAATTTAAGATGGTTTCTTGCCTACAGATTTTTACTTAATAATTACAATAATAATTTTATTGTATTCATTAATTTGAAATGTCCCGCCAAGGCTATTCAACTTTTTTAGTAGTTATGGCAGCCCTGCTAATGACCAGTTGGCAACCTTTGATATAAACGAATTATCGATAGCATCAACGACGTTTTTGGTGGCGCCATCTGCATGTTAGTGTGGCCAGTGTATTTTTGTTATTAGCATTTTCGGATTTTTCTTTTGTTATTGTTGTTGTTTTTTTCAAGAGAACGGAAAAAAATTGTTGCAGTCGCAGTCGAAAAGTCCAAGAAAAAAGTGCTTTGAGCAAAGACATTAAACATCAATTAATACCATTTAACAATTTGTACTAGTGTTAATTTAGACAGCATCACAATGATTAAAGCTGGCCTTTTGGCCATTTTGGCATTATGCGTTTGTGGTAAGTTATTTACTGCGTATTTAATGTTGTTTTTCCCATTTTTTTCTCTCTCTCTCTCTGTTAACAAATTAATCATCTGATTTTTTTTTTCATTTTTTTTTTTTGTTTCTTCCTTTATTTTGTTTGTGCATTGTGCAATGTGTTTTAGGCATTATTAGTGCAACGCCCCTCGGTAGCCAGAAATGCACCTGGGGACCTTCATACTGGTGTGACAATCTGAGGTGAGTCTTGAGAAAAGAATTGGAAACAAATTGTGGAAAATTGCTTTGTCATCGACTGAGTAAATGTTCTCGAACTGTTTATCGTCTCTTTACTTCCTCCCGCCTGCCAACGAATGCAAGTGGGTGGGCAGAGTAGAAGAAGAAAAAAAAAACAATGGCCGCTACGCAAATGTTCAGCCATTCCCCCTCCTTTTAAGTGTTCATTGTTCTCTGATTTGAAAGAATAATTTTCCACCATTTGCCAATAAGTCGACTGCCTGAGAGGTGGTGATAAGAATCCCAACTATAATCAGACCGAAGAGCAAAACACCCAACAGTTATTGATAACCTTTGTTATGAACAACCACTTCCAGTTGCTCTAATTTCTCATCTATTCTTGTTATTCGCATTGACATTTACAATGCAAAATTGAATAATTTACCAACTAAATTAATGAGATGACACTAGTTGATAGCCGTGACTAAGACCGAGAAAAAGGAAATTTAATTAGGCATATATAAAGAAATAGAGAATCCCCCGCATCTCTGACTCATTTAAGTCTCACTTAAGACGTTAGTCATAGCCTTATCATTGTGTAAACCTACATATGAAAGTCCAAAAGTATTGGCCTCATAACAAGCTTAGAAATAGGCATACCACCAGACCCGATCAGTTTTCTTTGATATCCGATTAGTTTTCGTCTTGTATTTCCATTGCAATTTCAATAAAAAAAACAACAAACGAAAACCTTTGTTAACCGCGCATTTGTCCCATATAAACTTATCATAGTCACAGAGTCTTTTGTGTTTATTGATTGATTTATTTTTATATTCTTAGAGTGCCGGGAAACGCAAAAATTTCTTGTACATTAACTCTTTCTTTGTTTGGCAAAATGAAAAATAATAATGATAAAAAAAGACGTCGCCATTTTGGCTTGCAATGTATAAAAACAAATTCAGAATGTATGTATTTATTCTTACTTATAAACAAGTACTGTGGAGACTCTCTATAGCAAACAAGATACTGTATTTGAAGAGCATTTGATTACTTTTCTACAAAAAGTCATTGGGAGAGTAAATCCCTTCTATTTATAAAATAGACAACTTAACAAAGGAAATTATATTTATTTATTGTTGTAATTACAAATTACAACCAACTGTAATACTGGCGATAAAAGGAATTCCATTTGGAATTCTAAGCTATTTACGTTTACAATTTAAAAGTACAAAAGTACAAATTTCATAGTTAAGAGCAGTTCTATTAAACAGGGTAAGAAAATAAAAAAGAATAATTATTAAAATAATCTACTTCAATTTGAAATGAAGCATTACAAACAAATTGTAACTTTTTTAAAACTTTTTGACACATATGTTTTTCAAATTAAAATTATGGATTTGTAAAGATAAAGATATGAGGTTTTCCTTTATTTCTTGATACAGAGAATGCTAAATAGACTATATATTTGCTTGTCTACACATACTAATACTATCCCTTACCTTCTAAACTCAGTTCAGGTTATCGAATGCCTACTAGATATATGTAACATAGTATGCACAACAACCACGTACGCACAACAACCATTTAGACATATGTATGTGTGTGTGTGTGTGTGTGTGTATACTATACATGTAAATGTATCTTATCGCTTTGCTGGATTTTATACTCTCTTTTTACCTCTTTTTTGCGAGCATTTTGTGTTGTTAATAAATAAAATCAACACTTGACTATGCCGAATCCGCTGCCAGCTTTTGCTCACAGCCCGTTGATAATCTGATATTTTGAGTCATATTCGTTAGTAATACTCTGCGGAATGAAAGACTATACATATGTACATATATCAAATTAAAGTTTGGGTTCCCTGCAGTAGAGCAGCGGGTGCATTCATCTGTCACATGGATCAGCATATTGTTGGTTGGTTGGTTCTCTCCTCCCTAGTCCCTAGTGGACTCTGACCATTGCTGACTCGACGTCGACGACTTTTGACGACCGATTATGAATGCGGGTCATTTGATCCGTTTGAATTAAAAGATTTTTTGCATGGTTAGCGATTTAATTTATCGTGCGGGTTCAACAGATTTGAAAACAAAACAAAAAACAACTTATTGTGGCGGATGGGGGCTAATCGTAATGAATTCTTTATTTCCGCCCGCAGCAATTCAAAGGAATGTCGAGCAACACGTCACTGTATCCAGACTGTGTGGGAGACTCGTGAGGTTCCAGTCGATACGGACTCGATTTGTCAGATATGCAAGGATATGGTGACACAGGCTCGCGATCAATTGCGCAGCAATGAGACCGAGGAGGAGATTAAGGAAGTCTTTGAGGGATCATGCAAATTGATTCCCATCAAGCCTGTCCAGAAGGAATGCATAATTGTTGCTGATAATTTCATTCCCGAGCTGGTCGAAGCTTTGTCCTCAGAAATGAATCCCGATGTAAGCACAATAAATTATAGTTACATTTTTCACATTATAATTTGTGAATTCTTTTCTTAATTTAACAGCAAGTCTGCTCTGTAGCCGGTCTCTGTAATAGCGCCAAGATCGATGAGCTGATGAAGAAGAGCTACCAATCGGTTTTGGATGGCACTTTGACAGATGACGACGATGTGGAAGAGGTGACTAGTGTTCAACTTAAGCCCAATCTATTATCTTGCGGCAATTGCAATCTGTTGTCGAGCATGATGCAGCATAAGTTTGATACGACCAATCGGGATGATATGGTTGAGCAATTGCTCCATGTATGCGGTAGTCTGTCCAGTTTCTCGGATGCCTGTGCCAACATTGTGCTGACCTACTTCAATGATATCTATGAGCATGTCAAAGAGCACCTGAGCAGCAAGGCCGTGTGCCATTTGTCGGGAGTGTGTGCGGCCAAATATCATCAGCATGAAGACGATCAGCCGGAGCCCGAACCTTTGGTGGCTTTGGATGCCGGTGATGATATTCCCTGCGAATTGTGCGAACAATTGGTCAAGCATCTTCGTGATGTCCTTGTCGCTAATACCACAGAGACGGAATTCAAGCAAGTCTTGGAAGGATTCTGCAAGCAATCTCGCGGTTTCAAGGCTGAATGCATTAGCATTGTGGATGAGTACTACCATGTCATCTACAGCACATTAGTGAACAATCTGGATGCCAATGGAGCTTGCTTCCTTATCGGCATCTGTCCCAAGAATCAGAAAGTGTCCAATGGTAATGCTCCCATTATGCCATTGCTGCCAGTTGTGGAACCAGCCCATGTTCAGGTGACGATCAAGAAGCTCGGTGCCAACGAACCCAAATTTACTCAGGATCAGATTCTGAACATGCAACTGCCGATTGACCACCTGATGGGTGCGGCCAATCCCAGTCAGCTGGTGGAGGGTGGCGAACTCTGCACCATTTGTGAGTACTTGTTGCACTTTATTCAAGAAACGCTGGCCACTCCGGCCACAGATGACGAGATCAAACACACTGTGGAAAACATTTGTGGAAAGCTGCCACAAGGTGTGGCCGGACAATGCCGTAATTTCGTTGAGATGTATGGCGATGCTGTGATTGCTTTGCTTATCCAAGGCCTGAATCCACGCAGCGTTTGTCCAATGATGCAAATGTGTCCACGCAACATTGAAAAGGTTGAGGATATCGAGGTGTTCCACCCGGCTCCGTTGCCAAGCGATCAACAGGATCAACCCACTTGCCCATTGTGTCTATTTGCCGTCGAGCAGGCCCAGGTTAAAATTCGCGACAACAAGTCCAAGGTAAAAAAAGGAATTAGCATTAGAGAAAGCGTATTAATTCGTTGAAATTTCTCTTTTAAAGGAAAACATCAAGAAGGTTCTCGATGGCCTGTGCACTCATCTGCCCACTAAACTACGAAGCGAATGCGTTGATTTCATTGACACCTATACAAACGAACTTATCGACATGCTGATTACAGATTTCAAGCCTCAGGAAATATGCGTGCAACTGAAACTTTGCCCCAAGTCCAAGGACACTTTAAATGACTTGGGTATTAGCCTCGAGGAAGAAGACAAATCAAGCAGCGAGGAGATCTCCTTCAATGAAATTGGCTCAAGCTATGAATTTCCCATTGAAGTATCGTTCAAAAAAGATGTTAGTGGAGCACCTAATTGCCTGCTCTGCAAGGAGTTGGTCAAGGAGCTGGAGAAGAAATTGGGTCCAAAACCGAACAAAGCAGATATCGAAAAGGAACTAAGTCAAGTCTGTGATAAGCTAAAGAAAGCTGCATCCCGTGAATGTCACAAAATAGTTGACAAATATGGTGACAAGATTGCTGATCTCTTAATTGCAGCAGAAGATCCCAAATATATTTGCCTCGAACTCGGTTTCTGCCTGTGGAACGACGATGAAGATCGTAAGCGTTAATTTTAACTATAATAATTATAATAACCAAACTAATTGCCATTATCCCTTTTTGTATTATTTAGTTGAAGTCGATGAGGCTTTGAAATACGATGTGATTGCCCTGCCCCAGACTTCAACGATCAAGGATACACCCAGCTGTGTGCTCTGTGAATTTATAATGACCAAAGTGGAATCCGAATTGAAAAACAAATCCGACCAAGACGAGATTAAGCGTGTCTTGCTTGAAGTCTGCGATCATCTACCCAACACAATCCGCAAACAGTGCGATAGTTTTATCAATGGCTATGCAGCAGCTGTCATTGACCTGCTAAGCAAAGTGCCACCCAAAGAAGTGTGCCAGAAACTAATGCTCTGCATGAATCAAGCCATTACCGATGAGGTGATCGAGTGTGGCGTTTGCCATGGAGCTTCGCAAGCTTTGTTGCCTTACTTCCGCTCACAAAAAGACAAAAATGTTGAGCTGACCACTTTGGACATGACTGAAGTGGCTTGCGGTGATTTGCCAGCCAAATACTATAGCATTGTAAGTAAAGAAGAGACATTCTGCATGAAAAGAGATAATTCAATTAATTAATTCTCATTTTTACAGTGCTCTGAATTGATCTCGATTTATGGCATCAGCATCAAACATTTGGCCGACAAACCTTATATGGATCAGGCCCATGTGTGCTCTGAGATTGGAAAGTGTTTCGACAATGAAAAGTCCTCGCTTGCCTTTGCCAGAATTACAGGTTTGTTAAGAATAGTTTCTAACTATCAATCATAAAAAGCTATTGTTTATTCACGATTTCAAATAATTCTTATATATTTACAGCTTAAGGCTTCGAAGGATTTCTATATGTGTGTGTGAGTGTGATTCGCGGAAACCGCGTTGTGATGTGTCGGGAAGATGATCCAGGCTTTATATATATACATACCTAACTATAAATATATCTGTTTATACGACAATTACTTACAATTTCTGCAGTTTACCATTTTATTTTTTTTTTTTTCTAATTTTCTGAAAATGAATTCTTGGTGATAATTTAGATGATGTCTCATAGCAAAAACTAAACAAAAACCAAAAAGAAACCACACGAAATAGGATGAAAAATAAATTAAATCTAAGCTGGCAACAAAATAAAAACCGTAAAAATTGGCCAATTAACTCAATTTTCCATCTTTGTATGTATTTGCAACTATCCATCTATGAAATCAACTGAAAAGTGTGTGAATTAAGTTTAAGATGTCAAAATGTGTAAAATATTGAAGAACCATAAAAGAAAAATAAAACTTGAAACAACAAAATAAACATAAAAACAATTCAATTTGAAAAATGTTTGAGACTTCGCTACTCATTATTAAGCCAGATTATATGCACAAGCGTCGTCCAGTGCTTCTAAAACTTTTGGCCGAAGCATTCCTTATACAAGGAAGTCGCAAACTGAACTTCTCACCAGAATCGGCAGCCGAATTCTATTCCGATTTTGAAGATGAAAAAGGTTTCATGCTGGAGGTCATATTGCTTTCAAAAGGTGTCTCCGAGGCATTCATATTAACCAAAGAGAATGGAGTCCAGGATCTACTTAATACTATGATTTGTTATTTGTAAGTTATACAATTATTTCATTCCTATTCAAATGGATATCTCTTATAGTGGCACTGCCTCGGAGTTAGAGCGTAATATACATGTAACCAAACATGCCAGGAGTGTGGCTCGTGAAATTAATTTCATTTTTCCCAATTGTAAGTTCATAATGCGAAATTTCAAACATTTTTTGATACATTATATATCCACAGATATCCATGAGCCGACAACACTCTTTGATCGCAATGAGTTCTGCAATCGTCCAATGCTTAAACCACTAATTGCTGAAATCTATGATATCCTGCAGAACGCCGATTGCAGTCAGGAGAATTGGAAGTCTCGTGTAGCGGACTATTTGGCCCGAAGTAATCCAACATTGCCGCAGATAAGCAATCAGTGTCAAGTGCGTCCCGATGCCATGATACAGGATAAGGCACAGCAAACTAAAATGACCTATGCCTCCACTGCAGAAGGGGCCAAGCCGAAGAAACAGAAAACGGATAGCAGTTCAGTTGTGTCCACCACATCGCCACATTCCTCCATGTTGCTGACCACGTCATCCTGTGTGACCTGTAGCGGTTTTGATCACACCGAACCCTGTATCTCTGAGTTGGATCTTAATAGGCGCTTGGAACCGCAGATTGTTGAAAAAATATGCACCGAAGAGGAAATCATATGGAAAGAGATTGTGGTCTATGAGGAAGCTCTGCCTGAGGAGGAAGAACCCGAGCCACGGGACTTTTTAACCGTAATCGATGAAGAAGAGGGTGAAGGAGAAGCTGATAAAGATTATGGCCAGCCTTCGGATGCAGAATCAGATCACAGTAGGGTTTCACCCATGCGACATTCTGAACCAGAAGCAGAACCCGAAGCTGAGCCTGAACAGGAGACTAAGATAGAAAATGAACCACAACCAGAGGTGGTAATGGAAACAGTTCCAGAACCTGAGCCAGAACCTGTGCCCGAACCTGAGCCAGAAACAGTACCAGAACCTGAAGCAGAACCCGTTCCCGAAGAGCCTGAACCAACTCCCATAGAAATAGAAGCAGAAGCAGCAGCTCCCATGGAGGAAGAGGTAGCTGCTGCCGGCGAGGATGAGGTTATTGGGGAATCCCCTCTCGAAGAGGCTGATTAACACCTGTTGAATTTACGTTTATATTTTGGCCCAAATCTTGCCTGGCAAAAAAATTTATGTATAGAAAAAATGGCAACTGCAAAAAAAAATGCGCTCGTGTTTGTTTATTTCTCACCCATCTACACCTACACCTACAGCTACACCTCCGCCTCCTCCATTGCCAGCTATGCGCACTCGCACGGGGCAGTGGAGGCGCCCTTGCAATTTTTGCACTCACCCGAAACCAGAAACCAGTTTTTCACTCATGAAAGTGGGGGATAGCGGAAGCTCGATTTGGTCAGAGTGAATTCGAGTTCCCGCCAGGAATGCAGCAGAAGCGCAGTAAGCAATATTGCCCGCATTTTTTTCTTAGTGCAATAAAAGGAATCGGTAAAGTAGTGTCAAATATAATTTATGGGCTAATTGTCACTGCGTGTGCGAATGCGTGTGTGTGAGTAGGTGTGCAAAGGTCAAAAATATTAGCATACTTTTCCACGCTCAAAATTGAAGGACAACGATTTGTCCAATTAACCCAATTAAAATGAAATAAATAAATAAATCAAATAAGCAAATTATATGTATTTTGCATCGATTTTTCATTTCTCAAACTTTAAAGAATATATTTTGAATATAACGATAGAAGGAGAAAAGAAAGGGGTCAATGAATAGTTGGATTGCATTAACTCTTCTGCACTAAATAAATTTGGCATACATACAAATAAATTGTGTGTATACAAGTGGCTAAAAGTTTTTGTTTTCTTCTTCTTCAAAATACAGCCATACCAACAAATTTTCTAGTAAACATGTAAATTTTTGATGTCCTACAAGAAGAACGAAAATTAGACAAACAAAAAATGCTGCAAATAAACAACCAACAACAACAACAGCAGCACACTCACCTGCAACACACAACAACAGCAACAGAAGCGGCAACACATCACCAGCAACAGCAACTGTTGCATATAAATGCAACAAATGTTTGCCAAATTACTGTGGACAATTCTTACGAGAATTTCAGCACCGATCTAAATTTCACAACATATACGGAACTATGTCGTCTATGTGCCATCCATAATGGTCCACCCAAAATACATATATTTGAATCAGAAGCCGAACAACATCAGGTTCTTTACAAATTGCGAACTCTGCTACAGTTAAATGTGAGTAGACAGCGAATAAACACATTAAAGCTTGTTATTTGTTGCATGTTCATTAGACCGACTGGTTGGCAGGTTAGCAAGGATGACTACCTGCCCAAGTATATCTGTGAGCCGTGTCTGGGTAAATTGGAACGCCTCGACGATTGGCGCCAAATTTGCATGCAAAATGAAAGCATGCTCAGAAATTATGCTGTCTCCATGCAAACGGTGAGGGCCACCATAGATTTTCAGGTGAGTGAAATAGAAATAGGTAAACAAATGGCTTAGCTTTAAATGCAATTGACACTACCCAATCAATACTATGTATTATTTATAAATATTCAATTCAACAAACACAATACAATCTCGAACAATTGACCAAAGTAAGCAAACAAATAAACAGTTTCGTTTTCATGAAATTTAAATCAAAGTTTACCTCCTAATGTCATGAAGGTTTTATTTCACTCGTGTCTTATTAGTTATGGCCAAAGATCTTGAGTAGAAACTAGTTTAGTGTGCCTTTTGATAACGCCAACAACAGATTGTGATTGTTAGGCTCGCAAATTTCGAAATGGGGGGATTTTGGGTGTTTCAATTCATAACCGTTCCAATTGTTCTGTCGTTCCAAAACAACCACCATTATCTCTCCACCACCACCACAATCACCACTACCACCACCAACAATAAACAATCTTATGCGGAGAGAAGAGCGAGAGAACCAAATAAAAGCCAAAAAAAGCTCTCACAACGAATCTCAGTGCTACGACGCTATGGCGCCGTATGGTATGCAATGCTTTTTTAGCTTCCGCCTTCGCTCAGGCCAAGCTGGTGCCCAGTGCCAGAGTTCAGTATCTGTCGGCCGTTGCTGCCATCGTCGTTGCCGACGTTTTTGTACGTAGTCCAACAGTCTTCGTCCTGTTTTCCGTAGAAATAGGAAAAAAAAAATAAAAAAAAAAAATAACAAATAATTACTCAAATATTACTCGACTGCGCGTCGACGTCGACTCCAAATCAGTTTCGCAATACATACACAAACAAAAGGTGCTGGGCTCTGGCTCAAAAGGAAGTAGACGGCAAAACGAATTTTTGCTGAAATTTTTACATTAATTTCCTGCAACAAGAAAAAAGAAGAAAGGCACAAAAAAAAAATAAAATACAATACGGAAGTAAAATATATTACACCAAAAATTCCTCAAATCGAACGACTGCAAATTAAAAGCGGTCCGTTTCTTATTGATTTTCAATTGTGGTAAGCAAAAGGCAAAAAATAAAACCAAGTAAAGCAAACGCAAAAAAAACACTGAAAACGAAAACTGGCAGTGAAAAGTGTCAATAGTAAAAGCCAACCAGATATATACGGATAACATGGGGGCAACTGAATATATTACAAAATGGCAAAATGACTTCAAAGTGGCTTCAGAGTTGCCAAAATTAAGCGTGTTGTGATTAAAGTGTATTGTGCAAAAATAAAATTATTGTTGGCCCGCGCCTAAAATAAATTCAAGCAGACACGGAAAACCCTCATACCGCCAATATCAAAGAAGAAGAAAAACAAGGAAAAGGGAACCAAGAGCGGCCGGCATACACACATAACCGTCGATCCAAGCAAAAAAAAGCTCAAGTCACAAATTTTTGCGCAAGGGCAGGCAGTAACTGCCGAGTTGAGTGCTTTGTGGGCATGCTACAATACATACGTCTCTTCGTCTTCCCTTTGCCTTTCCCTTTCCCTTTCCCTTTCCCTTTATTAAAATACAATAATTCAGTTGGCAGCGAGGGGTTGACGTTAAATTTCGCAACACTAGCGAACACCCTTCGTATTATTAGGGGTGGAAACACTCAGTGACCACTCAATACTGTTTCATTCCGCAATGTTTCACTGGGTTTCGGTTTTTCGTTGCTTTTTCTTCTGCAGGACGGCACCGTTAACATGGATAAGATGACGGTGGCCCAAAAGAATGCATATCTGGAGGCTCACATGGCTGTTCAGCAGCAGATGGCACAGGCGGCTATACAATTTAAACAGCAGGCTTCACAGCAACAGCAAAACTCACCTACGACCAATAATAACCAAAATGGCATGCAACAGCAGCAGCAACAACAGCAGCAGCAGCAGCAGCAACAACAACAGCAACAGCAGCAACAGCAGCAACAACAACACTATGCCACCATCAAGGTGCCACAGATAAGTTCCTCGAGTTCAGCTGGAGCTGCTGTTGCAGCATCAGGTGAAAGCACCTTCACCGTGCCCGACGATGGCATGGGTTTCGAAGGCGGAGTACGGGTCCTACAGAGCCTTGGGACTTGGTCGGCGGCAGAGCAGTTATCGTATAATATACCCAAACCGAACCTCATACCATTCACAGAGCCATATGTGGAGGGGGGATCAATGCATCCGGCCAGTCGCCTCAAGGCCCTACAACAGGTTCAGCAGGCATCCTCCGGCATACGCAAAACAAATCCCTCAAAATGTAAGCAAAGAAGGATAAGTAGTAACCAATTTTCGATTCGATTCGATTCTCTAATCACTCTTTGTCTCTCTGCTTTTTTAGCCACCAACAAGGCATTTGAGTGCACTGTCTGCGGAAAGGGTTTGGCCCGCAAGGATAAACTCACCATTCACATGCGTATTCATACTGGCGAGAAGCCCTATATTTGTGAAGTATAAACTAACCCAGAGCCCTGATCTCTCACCCAAGAATGGCACTTACTAACCACTCTCCCTTTCTCTCCCTCGTTTACTCTCGTTCTGTTTCTCCTTCATTTGAACCATTTAATGCAGGTGTGCAATAAGGCTTTTGCACGCCGCGATAAACTTGTGATCCACATGAATAAATTCAAGCATGTGACACCGACAAATATAGCACCGCTTGGCAAACGGCTGAATAATATGGTCAAGAAGAAAGAGCAGCCGGATCCGCCGCCAGAGGATAACAAACAGAGTCTGGAATTGCAGTTACAACAACAGGCCGTCCAGGTGGCCGCTCAAAATATTATAGTGCAATCGGCCCAAGGTACGCCGGCGGCGATACCTGGCATCATAATACCACATCATCAGCAACAGTTGTCCTGGACTTGTGAGTTGTGTGGGCGAATGTTTTCGAGCCGGGATGAATGGTCGATTCACGCCAAGAGCCATCTGGAGGTGAGAAAAAGAAGTCGGTTGAACGAAATGATATACTAGTCAAAGGATGGATTTTATATGAATTACGAATGATTACCAATTGGATTAATCGATAATTCTTACTTTTTAGTATTGACAACAGGAACGGCTAGTCGTAGAGTCAACAAAACCAACAGCAACATCATCAGCAGCAGCAGTAGTAACAGTAGCACCACCAGCAGCAGCAACAACAGCAATTGCTAAGGTCAGCAGCAATAGTCGCCTATATCAAATCGATGCAAATCAAAATCAAATACAAATGGATGCTCATACACGCAAGCAGAAGATAATCATACAAAATCAGATGATACTTAATAGCCAACAGCAGCTGCAACAGACACCGCAGCAACATGTGTCTGTTAGTAAGAAAGCTCGCAAGCAACAGCATCAGCAGCAGCAACATCATCACCAGCAACAGCAACAACAACAACAACAACAAACCATGTACAACAATAGCCACCCCAACAACAACATCAGCGGCATCAACGGCAATCAGCAGGGCCAAGAAGTAACTACCTATTAACCAAATCAACAAAACAAAAAAAATATTTCAAATCAACAACAAGAACATCTAAAAACAACAACACCTACAGCCCAATAACAACAACAAAACAATAACAACACATTTTGCAAAAACCTTCTTTTTGTATCTTTCTCACTATGTCTGTTTCGTCTGTTATCCCCTTTCCATAACTTTTCTACCCTGCCCAGGTGTCGGTGCCCGTATCCCACATCATTGCCAACTCACCGACAGCGGCCACCTACATGCAGGCCCAGCTAAATGACGCCAGCAACATGCCCATTGTCACTTACAATGGCAATCAATATTGCGTTATAACACGAGCACCCGATGCCGGCGATGTGGATATCCAGAAGCCGCTGGACTATGGCCAGGCCAATAATCCTCCAGTCGCCACAGCGACAACCAACATAATAGTCATGTCGCCCATGCAATTGCTGCCATCGCAGGAACAGCAGCAGCATCAACAACAGCACCAACAACAACAACAACAGCAGCAGCAGCCACCACACCAACAGCAATTGCTACAGTAAGCCAAAATGAGGCGAGGGTGAGGATGGTTGGACCAGGCTCAGGGCTAAATTGTTGGTCAATCATAGCCGGCACTTGAAGGTGGCCGGTGAAAGGCCAAAGAAAGGCCGCAATTTGCCCGGAGCCGCAGGTGGAAAACGATCAAGCCTCATCATAGTTTTACTGCAAGCAGCAAAATACAAAATAACAAAAATACAAATTGTAAATAAAGTTTTTAAAAAACACTAAAAGCAAAAACAAAAAACAAAAAAAAAAAAGGAAAACAACCTACATAAACCAAAAAACCAAACCTAATAATATGTTTAACCATATTTCCATAGCAGATCCATAGCAAGGCCATTAATAATTTTCACATATACATAAACTATTTCCCTATATACAAGAGCAGCACAGTTTGTAAATGTTTTCAAACTAAACTCATGTCGAATCAAAAACAAAAAAACATGTAAACAGCAACAACTAACTAGTCTAAGTCCAAGCAATTTTACATATCCACTAAAACGAAAAACCACAAAAAAAAAAGAAAACTAAAACAACAAACACAACATAAAAGGCATTAAAATGGGGTATGGAAACACCAAAATAGGACAGCCATTAAACTGAGATATAATTTCGATGCAGTTTTTTCTCTTGATTTGCACAGCAAATTTAATAATCTTCACCTAAACTAGAACTACCAACAAAATAGGAGCCCAATAAATCGTATCCGGATTGGATTCGGTACGCCATTTTACATTATGTATGTGTGTATAAACAAAAATCGTATGTGTTTTTCTAATGATTGTTTGTAAATTACGCTATTTGTAATCCAAAATCCAATTACATACACTTTTGTCTTCTAATTACCCAACATCAACAACAACAAAAACAAAATATTACCAAGTAGTTAAGTAGTGTCCATCAAACCACAAACAAATTCCCTATGCAGAAACCAAAACCAAAAATGGAAACCACTAAGAGAAATAGAACTTCAAAACAGCAACAAGCGAAATGAAACATTATTAAATAAAACAAAAACAAAACAAACAAAAAAAAAAAATAATAAAAAAAAATAATAAAATAAATAATTTCAACTCTTTTAATTCACAAAATCCATTCATGGTGGACATTAATTGGCAACTGTTGTCGTTCACTTTTAACTGAAAAAAAAAACTACACCAAAGACAAACATGGGCTTAGCTAAAAGAGGAAAATCAATTCGAATAAAAGGAAAATACATATTTGTATACTCCGAAAATAAAGGTATATTAGGATTTATTTGCGACTATATAAATTCTATTCTACATATTCCATTCTTGATCAGCAAAATGAGTCAAGCCATAAATCCAAGTCTAAATGTATAAAATCCCATAAAATTCCGAATGGTAAAATCACCAAAAATCGTCCACCAAACTCTTTTCGTTGTAGAATACAAAAATATCGATTTCAATTTCCTTTTTTAAATATTTATTAACAAAATTTTAGCACTTTTCGCATTTCAGGAATTTTTTGAAATGGTATCACGATACTTACGTATGGAAAATATTTATGTATAAATCATAAAAGATTTTTAAGCGATTTGGCTACTTGATGATATTTTCCAAGCGATTATCCTTGGTTCCTTTACTATTATCCACTGATTAGCCTATTTAGAGATACACTTAATAAGCCATAATTCTGATAAAATTGATCAAAATCTAATGACAATATTATATTTAGACATGAGATAAAATTGCATACAAATAATGCCAAACACTGGCAAAGTTTGCTTGATCCTTTTCAAATTTCAAAATCATTTCTATTAAAGAAAAATGTATTCTTTTAAAAGAAATGACTCAATTTCTAAACTAAAAATTCTCATTTGATCAGCACTAAAAGCTAAAAATATTCTAAGAGAACGTTTATCAAGTAGTAAGGCATTTTGAAAATACAAATCAATCTGTGGTTTTATTTTTCGTATACCGAGATCGGCCACAAGCTTTACTTATAAAATTACTCATAGTGTTTGCTTTGAGAAAGATTTCAAGATGACTTATAAACATTTTTTTTCTATATTTTATTGAAAGTAAAGCCAATTAGGCAATTAAATTGTAAAACAAAAGTTAATTGCATTGAGTTGTCACACAAGTTACTAAGGTTTCTTTAGGTTTTTATAGAGCTTAAACCCCCCTTCTGAAAATCTTAACGACAACCATGTGTCGAAATATTTCTATGTAGGCCTTTAACACTGTTCTTAGATCTTAAAATCAAGCTGCCAAAAAAGAAAAATAATATTTGTTCTTTTGGTCAGCGCCAAGTTAGAGAGGAACACACGAAAAGCGAGTTTAACGAAAAACCAAATTGAAAAATGTTGGCAATTTGACCTTAAATGGAAACTTGTCGCAGTCGCAGCAAATAAATTTCTACTTCAAATGTTGAGGTTGTTTTTGTTGTTGTTAATTTAGTTGTTTTATGTTGTTGTTTTTCTTTTTTTTTTTTGTTTTTGTTTTCGCAAGAATTGCAAATTAGTTGAACTGACTGGGCCCGCAGCTGATCACCTGAACAAACTCGAACTCAATGTTCGACGCCTACGATGAGATGACGATGCCCGCCGCCGACTACGAGATGACAGTTGCCAGTTGCGAGTTGCTGGTGCTCAGTTGAGTTGGGTTCTTTGTGTCAGTCGGTTTTCGGAGCAGACACTTAACAGTTGGTTGACCAATCGTACGAACAGTCTGACAATGTTGAATGGCAAATTCTATACTGGTTTGCCACCCAAAATGGTGGAACGCCAGGGATCCAACTCGCGAAGTTGTAATCGCCAGGAATCGCACTTCTTTTGGCCAGATGACACACAGATGGATAGTGCCGTGGAGACGCGTGTCAAGCGACGCAATAGTTTGCAATTGGAGAAACCCAGACAATTGGATAGATCTTCGTCAGTTCTAGTTGATGGCAACACGGTGGATACTCGGGAAATGTTTCACAAGGAGTTTGCCAAATCCTCCATTAATTTTTATGATAATTTACAACAGACACCAGATACAAATCCCAGACCCAGATTGCTGAGGGGTCTGCGACGTGAGGTGACACCCAAGCTAACCGAAGTTAAGCCCTATATGGAAGAGAAATCCACAGAACTGGCCCCCATGGATAAGCAAGATAGACGCCAACAGGCATATAGCTCAAAGATTCAGTTCTACGATTATGTAAATGAGGCCACCCAAAATAATGCCAGGAGACCAAAAATGGATATGAACGATAAACGTGAAATGGAGCTTAATTCCAAGAATAGTCCCAAATTGCAAGTGAAACGTAATGTGCGCAGTTTAAGCATGGAATTGGAATCGGAATCACCGCCAATTATAACTAAGAAACCGCTAAATGATCAAATGGTGACAGAGCGACGACGTCCAGTGCTCTTGTTGCCCAAGAAAATCCTGAAGCATCAGGAGCCAAAACGTGGCTCTGACTACACGGACTACAATGCAATGGACAATGAGATGCGTAAATTACGTCTACGGAGTCCGGCTCCCCAAAAGAAACATGTGACCTACAATGAAGAGGCGGCCGAATATGCCTACTTTAAGGATGGAGAAGGGTTTGCCGATGATCGTTATGATCATCAGTCATCATACCATCGAGAGCAACAGCAACAATATTCATCGACGCCAAATATGTCGACAGGAAGTCGTTCATCACAGCGACCACCATATGGGGAAACTAGTCGTGGCAGTGCCAGAGAAATACACTCATTAAATAATAATAAAAATCTACATTATAATCATTACAATAACAGCAACAGCAACAGCAACAACAACAACAATAATATAAATACACGGAAAATGTTGCCAAAATTGCCAGAGACAGAGCCAAGAACACGATATTCTGATGACACACAAGCAACAAAAACCACATTTGAAGTGGAAGCCCCTTCCCAAGCGGCTACTCCCCCCTCTGATCCACGTAAACACCTGCGAAGCAGCCTGTGCTTCAATGGCGATGCCCTGGTTGTGGGCGGCCAAGCAGCAACATCAACTACGGCAACTTCTCTGGCACGGCACAGCTCGGCCGGACAGCGCATTAGCGTGGGCTTGCCCGATTGAAAGCACTTGGCTTACCATATATCTCTCTCTCCCTCCCCACATATTTACCCCCACCTATGTATAAGTTATTCAATATTTGTGTCGTTTGTTTTGATTGCAATGCGACTTGGCCTGCAGTTGTCGCTGCAGTGTTAACTGAAAATAAAAACTAAAAACAGTCGACGGCAAACGACGATGACGACGACTTTCTGGCACCCACATCACTCCAATTCGGTATGGCAAATTAAATATCAACGATTTGGCTTTTGAATCTAATTTATGTCTAGAGCTAATGATATTGCCTAATTTGTGAGCAGCTTAGGTTTTTGTTTTTCTTTTTGTTTCTCTTTTATTTCTTTTTTTTCTTTTCTTATTTTGTTATTCAGTCCGCAATGTATTAATTTAGTTTTTAAGAGATCGCAGCGAGAGATAAGTAATGAAGTAATGAAAATATGCTAATAAAAATGTTAAAAAATCAAATGATATAAGCTTTGCTTGATTTTTAATGAGACAAGTTAGTAAAATATGACTAGTATATACCGATAAATCAATCAGGCTTTAAACATCATATGTATCACATTTTATTTACTTGGGAATGAAAAGTGTTGATAGAAAAAATAGAAAAAGCAAGCAACCAGTGCCGGATTAAGCCCATGAAAAACCTTAAAAATCAAAGTTTTCGGGTTTTCATGGCAAAAGATTTTTTTTTGACTGTAAAAGTTAAGATATGAATGAAAATCTGTCAAAAACTAGCATAAGAAAATTTCTTTTTTAGAATTTTTTTAAACTAAAGTTTTTGGTCAATATTTGAGCTAATTTCTAGCTAATTTTAAAAAGTTTTATCTCAATTAAATTGCAATTTAGCATTATTTATTTATTTTAAAAATACTCCCCCACATCAGCAACATTTTTTTGAAGCTCAAATTTACTCAAACCTTTGCCAAGCAAAAAATTCAATTTTTGGGATTGTAAAGCGGATTGAAAGAACTCACAGCAAATAAAGACATGAATTTTTCAAATATTCTAAGAATTGACTTCTTTAGGTTTATTAGAAATTTCTGCTGTTCTTTGACACTTTATGTTTTGCTTGAAATAAAAAATTAATAATTAGAGAGACTAAAAATTTAATTTAAAAGCATTTAAAACAGAATTTGCATTTTATCAGAGATTTCGCTTTTAAAAATTGATTAAAGTTTGTTTAATTTTTCAGAATTTTTAAAAATTCTTTGTTAATCTGAATCTAAGGGATATTCAATTGGTTTCAAATTCGGCGAGTTAAAATTGATTTCAATTTTTAGATGTATTTTTTTGAGCAAATTTTAAGTGAGGTAAGTAAACGAACGATACAATTAATATGATGAACATTTAAATTTATCCATTTAAATTTACTTATTTATGGTCTGCACTTTGAAAGCGACAGGTTTTTTATTTAGCTTGGATAGAAAAAAGGTTTTGGAAATAAGTTTCAAGTTAGAAAATTAATGGTAATAAATTTTCTTTGATAAGATGGAGTACACTAAAAGTATCCCAATTGAATTTAATGTTATTAATATGTCTCTGGGCAATCAAACAACGCTCCCATTGTCATTGCCATTGGCTAGTCACCTGTCCATTTGCCAGTTTAAACCCTGCCCAAACTCCTTTCACAAAATTTTTGTATTTCCAACCATTTCACCAAAATCAAAAAAAGTTAAACTCTTTTGGTTTTTTTTCTTTCGCTGCATTGTTAAATGGTAACGGAAATTTAACCAGCTTTAAGTTTCTGACAAGGCTCGCACAATGTCGTAGGAAAACGGAAATTATGACCAGATCTCTTGTCAAGTTGTTGTTGCTGTTGTTGTTGTTGTTGTTACTTGAACTTGAGCTTGACCTTGAGTGGAAGTGGCACCCATCGAGCAAGTGCTGCAATTATATTGAAATTGCCACAATTACATATGCAGAGAGCCAAGGCGAAGCCATCAATCAGGCTTGTATCAATTTAATTAGATGATATTTAACCATAATTTTGTTTATGTATAACCGAAATTTTTTAAAACGACAACTAAAAAAAAAGAGTGCAAACGATATCTGGTTTCGTTTTGATTTCTTTTTGGCAGGCTAAATTAAAACAGGTGAAGAGTGGAAAATAATTGTGCAATTGGCGCGTGATGAAATGTTATGCAATTTCACATGTCCATTTCCACTTCCACCTACCACCAATAACCACATCTTCCGCATTACAGATGCTGCATCCTGGCCACATAGAAAGTAGTCCAAGCATGTCACACAAAAAAGAAAAGGAAAAAATGCCAAATGCCACTATATAGTTGCCAATACAGTCGATGGATGATGCTTCCTGCCTGGTTGCCTGCTGCCTGAACCTGAACTTCAGGCCAACAACGAGTAAGCGTTTCAAATAGACAACCAGTTTGTTGATTCACTACTTTGATAAAATACAACATCTTCTGGTACGCCCCCGCTCCTGACATTGCCACAAGTGCTTGGAGGGCCGTTTATATCACATTTGGCTAAGGTATAACTATTGTTAACTTTTTTCTTACAAATGTTTCTTTCTTTTAAACATTTGTTTTTTTTTTTCTTTTTCTTTCTTTCTTGCTTTCTGTAATTACGTTCATAAACAACATTTTATTTATGCCTCTGCGCTTGCGCTCTATTTCCTACTGGAAATGCAAATGATTTCTTGGCTAAGTTGGGTAGTAGTAGTTGGTAGTTGGTTGTTTCCTCCGTCCAAATGCGTGAAGGCAAAACTTAGACGCCAATGCAGACGAAGATTTCAATCTGTTGGCCACGATTGCCAGTTGGTTATGTTGTTGTTGGCCAGTTGTTGTAGCTGTAGTTGGCCCGGCAGGTTTCAATTGCAAAACATGTTACGCCAAGCCAGGTTAGAGGAGTCATCGTCATCGTAGTCGTAGTCGACGTCGTCGTTGTCGTTGAGGAGGAAGCTGGCATAAAACTGTTGCGATCATTGGCCAAACTTTCAGTTTCGTTGAGGCCACACTGCTGGTTGATACTATCAACGTGCAACGTTTTTAAGTGTGCTTAAAGTGAATCTTTGTACACAAAATGCGACTAAATTGGAATGTAAGATTTACCCATCTGATCTGATCCCTTGACCAGTTAAGGAATTAACTATAAAAAGTATATAACTTGCAGCTCCTATCAACCGTCCTGCTGCTGGGTTCAACGGTCTCTGGCCTAAGACCACCTAGATCATATTATCGCCGTAGCTATTATAGTGCAGCTGCTGTGGGTCCCCCTCCAGGATCTACTTTGAGATTAATACGTCAAGGAGCTCCAAGCTATCCGCGTGCTGATCTCCAAACCAACGAAAGTAAACGTCGGGATGTAACCAAAAAGTATCCCAAGAAAACCCAATACCGACCCTATGAATCTGTAAGTTCTAAAGCAACTGAAAGTCCTCATAACTTAATCTAATCAAACATTTTCTTCAAATAGGAAGAGGATAATTATTCTGGTGAGCGCTACAACTCAGCAGAATATTCTGGAGAGTCATCAGTGCAGGATAGTCGGGAGTATACAATTGGAACCCAGATACGAGTCCAACATCCCATTACGATACCCAAAAAGGCCAGTTCCAGTGTCTCATATGGCAAGCCGCATAAATATGTAACACCTGTCCCATACAAGAGCAGCAGCAGCAGCAGCAACGGAGGTGGAGGAAATGGATATGTGTCCGATGTGAATATCGCTTCTGGGGAAGAGCTCTCACCACCCAAGCGTACCAAATGGACGCCTGTGCAATATGAACCAGAACCCGATCCCTTCCATTTGGTGCCACCGCCCAGGGCTACGGTGGCCAGCAGCAGCAATTCCTACAGTGTATTCGAACCCGATAACGATGACTACGATGTGGTGCCATTGCAGCGTCCCAAGAACCATGATCGCTATAAAAGTGTGGCCTCCAAAAAGCAAATCGAAGCCTATTTGGAGGATCAGCAGAAACTTCTGGACGATGCCATTAAATTGCAATTGCTAAATAATCCCAAATTGAAAAAGTTCTTAAAGGAGCAAGCACAGGAAGCTCATGATGCCAGACCCGATCTTGATATTGAGGATTTTGAATCGTATCCACCGAATTTCTCTGGTCCCGGTCCGTTGCGTAGTAAATACAATGATGACAATGGCCCACCGCCCCATCCGCCCAAAGGACGACGTACTCGTCGACGTCCACCTCCAGGTGCAGATCTGAAGAGGCCATCCATACCGAAACACATAATCAAACCGAAACGCAAATATCGATCCACAGCGTTGGTCATCAATGTGTAAATTCATACAAAGAGTTAGTCGCTAATATATATATATTAATTTAAATATTGTTATTCCTTGTTTATAGTACTTAGTGCCTGTATATATTAAAGAACTATTTTATAAATGTTTCAATATTACTTTTTGATGGAAAATCGAAACAAATTGAACATGCGCTGAGCTAATTCGATTAACGGTTTACTATTTAACTAAATTCCAATAAAAACAGTTCAAAGTACGCGCCAAAAACCCAACAGTCTGGCAACGCCATTTGTTACCGATTTCTGATACACTGGCAATGCTGGACACTTTGCATTCGCTAGCTGCATAGATGGCGCCACCGTGTTATTGGTAGGTTATTCTCTGGGGAGGTTTGACTTTTTGAAGCATTTTAGCACTTATTAATATTTTTATTTATTATTAGTATTAGTAATTAGTATTTTCATTTAGTATAGGATACAAACAGGCGACAACTACATCTTTTAGCCTGGTTGGGATTTGAACCCGGGCTCTACTCTAATTGATCCCCCCATTTAGACTTTATATGTACATATGTGTATTTTTGAAGATTATTTTGTATCATTTGTTATTACATGTAATTCGAACAATTTTTTCTTTTGTTATATATTTCCTATGATTCGTTGTCTCGCTTACTCATTCCAGTGGCTATCACCCACAAATCCTTTACTCGGAATAAACGCCCTGGACCTACATTATAGTAATGCCAATAAATTTTGTCCAGAAGGTCCAGACCCTCGGATCATTAATAGGCCCCAATAAAAGGCCCTTTTGCAAACCTCGTCCTTGCGAAATTTAAAATATTAAAACAATGACTTAATTTGCAATTTATAAGAATCAAAAAGACATAATTATCCAACAATATTAAATTAATTATATAGCACTTATTAAAGGAACATTTAATTAATGGCAGAATTTGCATACTTATTACTTTCTCTTTTTCGATCATGAGCAAAGGTGATGTATGTATATTCTGCCTATGATTTATTTATTAAAGAGCTTATAGCTTATACTTCTTTGGCACAACCTGTGATGTGATATTGAATTTAAATAAACGACAATTAAATGATTTAATATAGACCCCTCCCAGTTCTCAGTTACAGAACACACCTGTTTCTACGCCTGATATCCAATCTTATATACAATTAATCCCACTAGACATTCTTAGCTTTTACCTCTTTCGAAAATCCGCAATTGAGCAAGCCACACGATTGGATTGCGAATGCTACAAAAAAAATAAACACAAGCAGCAACAACAACCACACTAAAGTGGGTGCAAAACAGAAAGAAAAAACAAACCAACAACAATATAAATAATAATAATAAAAAAAAGACAAAACAAAATTGATTTTCTTAATTGACTGAACAATTTCAACAGCAGCTAAGCCGGACTATGTATCCAACAATTCAACAACAAGTGACCTTGAAAGCTGGACAAAGTGTTGGGTGAAAAAAAGAATGCCAAACACAATTGATGTGGAAAGTACAAGCTAAAGGCTGAGTTCGAATTTGGATTGCAACAGGTCTTGAATAGAGAAGATGGAAGAAGGGTTGAAGAAAGGGGGGCACCAATAATCGATGGGGCATGAAATTGTGTAAAACTATATAATTTGAAAATATTTGCGTGTTATTAAGTTGTAATAAATTAAATGAAATATATTAGTCATTAATGCTAACTGAAGTCTAAATTTAAGCAGTGGTCTAATTCCACTGATCATTGATTTTGATTTAGTTTCCTACTCCCCCGCAATGGCTTAGTTTTCCGCATAGGTTGCCGGTTCTTTTTTTTTTCTTTTTTTTTTGGGCGTTGTTAACTTGATTTTTCATTTTCATTTTCATTTTCATTGGAATTTTTGCAGAGGCAATGGCAAACCAGTTTCTAGCCTTTCCCTGTCAGTTGTTACTACATAGAATCGAACTGGGAGTCCAAAAATACAACAACTAACAAAATGGAAACTTGTTTGCATGCCAACAGCAAAAGAAACAACTGCAGCTCCATTATGTAATACCCAGATCAGATCGTTTGGGGGCGTTACTTGGAGGTGTCCGCCTCTTAAGGTGTTTAGCTAGATTTGTTAAAAATTAAATTAAATCCATGGGCAACAAAAGAAAAAGAAAATTCATTTACATAAAAGCACGTGTATATATTATTTAAGAATCTTAATCAAAAAGATATCATACAAATTGCTTTTCAAGTCCCAAAGGCCCCCATCGTAATGGATTCACATAATATTTTGATTAACATCTTCGAACCGCACAATCACTTAAAAGTTTATTACTTTTGTTTTCATTTTGTTGTTTTACATTAAAAGGAATTGTATTAGAATTGGGTTTTCGATTTGAAAAATAAAAACTCCTAAATATACGTAGATATAGGAAGTACTCGTATATAATATTGTATCACAAAAGAGTTTTGATGACAAAGTTTTTAGAAAAGAGCACGAGTTTAAGAGTATGTAGAAGAAGGGAAAAGAAAAGAAGTGTTAGAGTATGAAAGATATGCAAAATTATAGTTGTTGTTTGTGTTTTTTTCTTTCTTTTTGTTTTGTTTAAATCAATCTATAATTATCTCTCTCTATCTCTCCTGGCTTAGACCTTGTTAAAGGAGTAGGTGAAACCATCGGGCGTACGGTTAAGCGAGAGTTTTCCGGGTGGCGAGAAGCGATGGGGATTGGGTGTGGTTGTGGGATAATAAGCCTGTTGTGGCTGGTACTGAGGTTGTGCTGGCTGATGATAGGCAGGCTGAGGAGCTGGTTGGTAGGCAGGTTGTGGAGCTGGAGCTGGACGATATTGAGGTTGGGGGGCAGGTTGGTGATACGATTGCTGTTGCTGGCTAAAAGATGGATCATTGTAGCGAGGATCGTAGGAACCATCATCACCATCATCATTGCTGCGGTAAGATGGCTGATGCTGAGGAGCTGGGGCCTGATATTGCTGTGGCTGATACTGAGGCTGTGGCTGATAGCCCGAGGTGGGCACAGGCTGTGGTGGAGCTGGTGGTGCTTGTGGCAAATGATCACCAGATGCTTGGAAACTTTATTAACACAGAAAGGAAATTCCATTATTGGCAGAGACTGTGGAATAAAGATAGATCTGGCCATTCTTACCCATTCTTGCCGGCCGTATAGGAAATGCTGCGTCTTTGACCGGAAGGATCTACATAACTGTAGCTACCATGACGTGTGCCATCGGCATCTGTTTCCTCTTTGAAATTAATGCCATCTTCCTGCTCATAGGCAGCACCGAATTTACCATCTCCCGACAGATAACGCTGCTCACTGATGATGGCCGCTGTCTTTGGATCCTGATGATAACTTTGACTGGCAGCCAGGGCCACCAAAGTGCAGGTCAATGCAAGCTATCGAGAAATTTGTCATTCAATTCAATTATAATTATAATGATCACATTTGAAGTCAATTCAATTTCTATTGATTGGATCTACACAATTGGTAAACTCACAAAGCGAAACATTTTGTGTATATTTTGTATATCCTTGATAAGCTACTACGTAAACTGCACTCTTTTAGTGATGGATTGGGGAAGCACTCGCGCCTTTACGTTCTTAGTCCGTTTATTCAAGGAGTTGGGGAGAAGGAGTTTTTCTTCTCTTCTTTTTCTTTTAAGAAAATTTCTGCCTTCTTTTGCCGACCGACGTCCACGGATTTTTTCAATAAACTGCCTTCCGCAACGGCGCCGCCCAAGCTTTTTATAGTGGCTTGCCGTCAGCTCCAGTAGTTGGGAAAACCTTGGAACTGCCTCATTGTGGCGAGACTCTTGGCCCGCCCGCCTAGCTCTATCAGCGGCAGTTAGCAGTTGCTCTTGTTTCTCCTGTTGTTGTTGTTGTTGTTGTTGTGTTAACCAGTAACAATAAAAAGAATTGAGCTAAGTGCTCCAATAAGTCAACTTTTTTGCTGTTGTTGTTGTTGTTGTTGTTGTTGTTGTTACTGCTGCTGGTGTTGGCAAGTAGTTTTACCAGTTTTCTACTCTTTCGCTTTTATATCTCAGTATCTACTTTTGCTTTCTATATATAAGTCTACTTATCTACTTATTGTACTAATATCCCCGTGAGTAAAACTATTTTTTAATTATTTGTACATTTCAATTTTCTACAAGTTTAATGCTTTCCACCACTTTATGCCGCAGCATATCTCAAATAAATTGTATAAAATATTAACAATTAGTTCTGCTCCCAGCATGATGCAATTTTTCTTGGCAATCATTTAATTTTGACCAATAAACAAGTTGCACATAATGCCCAAAGCGTTGCACATGACCAATCCCAAAAATAAAGTACAAATCAAAACTGCAAACGATCAGACAAAAAAAAAACACAATAGCGCATAAAATAAGGTGAGGTATAACTGAAAACAAGATACCCTCTAAAACAAAGCAAAACAACAACAATTAGCAAGTCAAAAGCAACTAAATGGCAAGAACTAACCATCGATAACCAATTGAATCTATATTTATTTATAAAAAAAATATTGCGAATTTCCTTTAAATTTAAAATGATTAAAATACCAAAGGCGTAGAAGAATTTTTTTAGCTCTAGGTCTATGAATTATATTCCTAAACGAAAATCTAAAAGCAAATGTATTTTTCTTTCCTTAGTATAATGATTTGTATGGACCCGAAAAAGTGAATACCAAAATCGAATTCTACGAAGTATTCTAAGAAACTTTCATCTGAAAAATTCCTAGCTACGGTTAGGGAGAAAAGGGTTTTTACGATTTTAGTATTTCAGGATATAATTTTGTGTTAAAGATATTTTAAAAAAGGAACACATTCTTTAAGTATATTTTGCCCTAAAATACATATATTTTACTAGTCAAAGTGAAAAATATATTATTAGATTGATTTTAAATTTAAAATTTTTATTTCAGGTAGACTCATCGATGTAAAAAAAAAATTGGATATGTTATAGATTACTTCTGATTTTGAGGCTGTGTAAAATGTTTGACACACTATTCAATATTTTTCATATAAATATAACTATATCTTTTGTCATTTATAAATAATAGAGAGTGAAGAATAAAGGCAAATAAAGGAAAAAATTCGTATGTCATTATTATTATTATTATTATTATTTAATTGTAAAATATAATTAATTCTAATGTATAATGCGACAAAGGCCTTTAGGCTATAAACCTTGCTATATCTTTAAGCAACAAATCAAACAAAATATACACTGATATAATTGTAGATTTTTCTATACTTTTTAGAAGATTTATTTATGAAAAACAGAATGCTTATAAATTACATTCTTTTTTATTCGTTATACCATATTCATAATATTTAAAATTGAATCAAGCGAACAATTGTAAACAATCAAATCAAAGAAAACTAAAAGATATTTTAATCTTAAAATAGAATAAATAAATTTATAAGAAACCAAGAAGTTTTTTGAGCATTGCTAAAGCAAAAGTATTATTATAAATTTAAAAAGATATCAGTAAAATTATAATCCATCAAAGTCTTGATTGGCCACCCTTTGGCCTACGCCCATGAGCAGAAACTCTTGAAAATTTGATAAATGCCGTTGTAATAAATCCGCTTGTGATTAAGAAATTTTGTGTAAATAGACAACAACTAGTGGAGGGGAGAAGAATCGGTGGATAGTGGGTCCCCTTTTATTAACTGCATATGCATTTAAATGCTGATTTATCTAGATCGTATTTTGTGGTGTGGTCTTGGTTCTCTTGGTAACAACACATCAACATCTACATGGGCTATATAAATAGACTTGGTAAGACAAAAAAGTTGCTGCAATGTCTTTGACTTGTTGACTTTGTTTGGGCTTCAATTATTTATTATTTTGCGATGGAAAAGTTGTCAGAGAATGGAAATCATTGTTTGGACTTGTTTATGGGCAACATCTGGAGCTTTTGCGAATTGCTCGTGAACCGAACTGCCCACCCACAACTAAATAGAATTGCGTTCATATGCATTATGTACCATATTTATTGAGTTGGATGGCTAGATGGAATGCCGCAAAACACCATGACACGTGTATATGAGTGAGTAATTATGGCCAAAGAATAACAAGTTTAACCATTTGCCCACTTATGTAAAGCGGTTTTTCGATATTTTAATGAGCAATTTCCACACATGCAGCACAAACAGGGCAAAACAATCGAAATCATTTGTGTGGCACAAAGCAGCCGCATGTGGTCCATGAGACTGAAAAACTCATTTTCATTTACACCATTTGCCCTTTTGCAAGTCGCCATCATCATTATGATCATCATCACCAACAATAACAACAACACCATCAACGGCATTATTATTACTATTATTTTGTGTGACCAAAAACAGAGAACGCCCTCTCACAGCGGGAGAGGAAAAGTGTCAGCCGCCGTATGCAGCCGAGCAATGGAAAAGGAGGAGGGAAATTAAATCAGTTGACAAACAAGAACCACCAGAAAACAGCAGCAAATGGCGTCTACCTCGACCTGGGATTAGCTTGAGGGTGCATACTGAGAGTGCTGTTGCTGCTGGCCAAAAGGAGGAGGGTTTGGTTGCAGGGAGTGGTGGCAGGAGAGTTCGAGGGGTTGCTGTTGAAAAAAAATGCTTGTGCAAAAGTTTCTTTGGGCTGCCTTTTTGATTTCGAGGCGTTTGCCTGATGTACTGATGCGACGATACTGCCACCCAAGGGCAGAACTCAACTCGATTGTGTGAGCAACGTATGGAGACCTTTATTTTCATGCTTTCACTCTCGTCGAGTTAATCACAATCATAGAAAATGATAATGAGGGTTGAGGGTTGCATGCAAAACTATGACAACAACCGAGAAGTTACAGTAGAGCATCCATAAAACAGCTAAATTTTTAAATAAGAGATGGTAATATAATGAAAGACATTTGTTTGAGTTAAAGTTGAAGAAAGGTAAATTTCTACAACTAAAATATTTCTGCCCAACGAGGGTTTCCAAGTGTTTATTTTCCCGGGTATTTACTGTACCCATGTACCATTGCGTATCATCTCTCTTAATTTTTGCGTTGTCTCTCAATTATTTCAGCTGCTGTCTAGAATCGTCCTACCCACCACTACCATATTAGCACCACCACCACCAAAATGCGACCAATACAATATATAATAGAATAGAAAAAAAGGGCCACGCCAAACAATTGCGATTATTTGTAATTTAAGATGCAGTCGAGCGTTTCTTTTCAAATCCGAGCCAAGTCAATTTCAGTGTCGACTAAAAAAAAAAAATCCATGTATACAGAAAAAATTTAATGCTAAATGCTTATCGTGGCCATGCCATCTTCATATAGTCCAGAAGTCAATCTGAAACTCGCTAAACTTGTTGAGAAACACGATACGAACTCGTCATAGATCCCAATAGATAATCCCTCGATTAAAGTAAGGAAAATGATGAAAGGAAGATGGTGATTTGATAGGCTGACCCCTACTGAATTCATTCACAGAGTTTTGTGATTTCGTCAAAAGTCAGACAGACAATTTTCCATACTAAATTTTCCTAAATTTTGAAACTCGATATATGCCAAAGACAGAAAAAGGGAGAGAGTGAGAGAGACACCAACCCATGTAAGTGCCTTTTAATTGCACATCTGCTGAAATTTCAGCTATTTGCTACAATAATACCTTTCGATCTCAGTTACAGTTTGACTTTGTCTCGGCTGGCTAAGCCTTGTCCGCACTTGTCAGTGCTTTTAATTGCCGCATAACAAACTTGGTTTATAGTGTCACTGGACCAGTTTGCACACACGCACTCACTCACTCACTCACACACGCAGTCGCCGAATCAAGGTCAAATCGCAGTGGCTGGAACCTGAGTTGGAGGCTAAAACGAAAATTGCAAATGCATTGCGTGCTAAAAGGAAGCGGGGCAAACAAGTTTACAAGGCGTAGCATGCGTAGCGGTTTTTTGCATCGACTCGGCATTGACTTCCGCATGGGGCGTTGTCTGTGAATGGATGTAAAATTTGTTGCAAAAATGACGTCAAATGCTGACAGCATAAGACTAGAAAATGTCCGGACTCCAGTTGTGTGAGTCAGTGAGTAATAATATGTAATTGCTTTGATTTATTAGAACTATTTTTTGGGTTACCTAATGCTTTTCAAGCATCAAAGGTATTTAAATGAATAGAGCTAGCATGCAATGCCCTAGTACATACCCTGAATTAACTATCTTCTATGTGTTTAACTCCTTGACCTTCGGCTGCCCAAGTTGTCAAGTTTTCAGTTGTTTTTGAAAGTTGTTTCCAAAATGTTGACCTTGTGTAGTACAGAAAGTACATTGACTTTTGCACATTTTGCACATTTTGGTTGTGGTTTTTTTGTTTCATTCTTTAAATTACAGTTCCGTGGTTCTCATGTTTCCTTACACTAAGCTTAATTTGCTTAATCTGTTTCCTTACATGCTTTTACTAAGCTTCAAGGGATAAATTAAAGGAAGTTTTTAAAACATTATTTTGCATATAAAAGGCATTGCCTTTTATTGTAAAAATTATATCTCATATTCATATAATTCATATAATGGAAATACATACACAAAATCTTCTGATTATTAAGAGTTTTAAAGTCTCCTTATAAAAGCGTATTGCAGGAAAATAATTTGCAAATTCTGACGTATTTAATATCACATTTGCCAAATTAAAGCCATCTTGACCTAATCCAAAGTCCAATACTCTCAATTAACGATCATTTACCAGAAACGTGAAACATAAAGATATTGAGTTTAGATAAAACAAAATTATGCGGCATAATTATAAAGAGTAATTAACCAAGTTGACAAAATCCCATTAACAAATTTATATTTCAATGTCAGCAAAGTTTTTTTTTTCTGTATCTGTTAAACAAGTGAGCGATTAATTGCTTTGACAGTGTCACCGTCACCGTCGCCGTCTCCGGCCGGGCAGTGGCGACAAATCAAAATCAAATCGAATCAAATTGTGTCCGTTCAGACAAACAATTGCATGTAAATGATCAAACCGAATTACGGGTAATTGTATACCATTGTGATGCCGGATCCAAAAACCAAACCAAACTCTGACAGCGACAATGTCAAACGTCAAAGTGCAAGAATTTGACAGGGCATATAAGACAAGCAGCTCAAGTTCCGTTCATGAGCTCATGACATGGCAATAAATTACAAATAAATATTATATTATCGAAAAGAAAACACAACAAAATACCAAAAGCCTGCCACACTCCCCCACTCTACCCGCCCCGCCGCCAGCTGCCGTTGCCCCACTTGACGAGCTCACTTGTAATCGATTTGATATTTAGACCTCACCTCAAGTGTTTATTTCGGTTTCGAACTCTTTGTTGTTGCTGTTGTTTTGTGTCTTGCCATATTTTCACAGGTGATTAGTTTGTCTACCTACAATTTGGATGGCTGTGGCGGTGGCAGTGGCAGTGGCAAGGCGGCAGCAACTCAAAAGTGGTTAATTAGCCTATCGTAGACTCATACTCAAACAGGGCCATACACTCGAAGAATTAGTGAAGAAGATGTCTTCAGCATTGAGATGGCCAAGAGATACTTCAGACAATAACTAGAGTTACTTTGGCTTTTTATATTGGCAGATAAGTTTATTTAAGTTTTATTTAAGTAAAATATGTTTTATGCTAACTTGTTTATTGGATATTCTCATAGAGAACTCGATTTGACTATACCTAAATGTTTTATTATATTCTCTTAGTATTTCTTTGCAATATAGAACATAGAGAAAAGACACTTTATTGACTGAAGATAGTTAAGAAATAAATAATTTAAGGAAATAAATAATTTAAGGATTAAAAGTAATTTCTGATTGAATTAAAGATTGAATTAAAGTTTTAAATAAAGTAGGAGAACACTCTGAATTGTTCTTAGAATATATGTACATATAAAATGATAATTCGATCAAAGTTTTATTTTCAATTCCTTATTAAATAATTATTTATCAATCTATGGAGTAATGATTAATTAGGTCCAGAATATAAATAATAGTTGTAAAAAGCCATTAAAATCAAAAAAATGGAAAAAAAATTAAAATCAAAAAATTGGAAAGAAAAAAATAAGATTTCAAGTTCTTTTGGCTGTCGTATCGGCTTATTTGGTTTTAGAAGAATAAGCAATAGATCATAATATAGAACTATTGTCTCCTCTATTTATTATTTTTATTATTATTAGTATAGGATTTAAAGGTAAACTATGAGCCCAACTATATATTTTGAAAGCACTAGCAACTAAGGTCTTCGGCTTAAACGAAAAATAAATCAATACACTAGCCTGGGACTCATACCCGGATCCTGGTTGATAAGTTGACCAATTGACTAGACCACTAATTGTTAAAATGAAAACATGACAACAAAATCTAACTTTTTCTAGTTTTTTACAGTTATTTATTAATTTACTGATACCGAATCTGTACACAGTTTTTTAGCAGCAGCTTTAGTTCGTGAGATACATATACTATTTTGAATTTGGATAAGTTAATAATTAGATACAGTCCTCGGTAGATCAGTTGTCTAATTGTAAGAAGAAAGTTTCTTTTAGTATTCGGTAAACAATTTTCCGTGTATAACTTTAATAGCAACTTTATTTATGTCGTTTCTCTCTGTGTACTGGCAAGCTATAAAAATTGTTGGCATGCCAATAATGATATGCCAATCAGAAATTAAGTAGCATGTAGAGCGCGGCAGCTCATTGATTTCATTTAAAGTAGAATTAGCCAAAAACAGAAACCCAAAGTAGCAAAAACCATTATGAAATCGAGCATTTGAAATTGTTAGCTAATTTATGACCAATGGAATTTCGGTTGGCTTGGGAAAAATAAAACAGAAAAATAAATGTTGAATAAATCTTTTTTTCCTTTTTACCTTAAATTTGGGTAATCATTTCCTTATTACATGAAACTGTCGCAATGAAAATTTGTTTATTTTAACGCTGATCCTTGAGCCTGATAGACATGATAACAACAACTGGCCCAATTAACTGCAAAATGGGCTCTGTTTTCTGCTCTTGTTGTGGGCAAGTTAATATTTCCTGCGTAACATTTGGCAACAATCCGGGTAGTCAGTCAGTCAGTCAGTCAATAGAAATAAGAAGTTCAGTTTTGACAGCCATCGACAGTTGGCAACAACTCTCAACAACTTTTTGGGTCTCTTTTGGTCTCCTTTTCATTGGCAAAACAATGGATGCGGTTGATTTCTTATTCTTTATTTCGCTTTTCAATTATTTGGCAATTTCTTCTTTTATTCTCCTGCAGCTAGTTTTCTCCTCTACCCATATATTTTGTGAATTCTTTACATGAGCAGAGATTATTTTGGTCATTGCCATGTTCTCACATCTTGCCTGTTTCCTGGTACTTTTTCTGTTTGGCCGTCAGCCTCTCATTGTTTCGGCTTTCGGTTTTAGCTGGCCTATGAAAATATTTATCTTTATCCATGAATATGTATTGAAAACACACACAATTAAAAGGTTTTTCGAAACTAATTGGTTTCAATTATTTCAGGTCTTAAGCAAAGACCCACAGAGAGAGAGAGACAGAGACCCAAAAAGAGATCTTGTATCTGTTAGATACTTTCATGTTGGCATTGCTTGGCGGCTTCTGGATTGCGCGATTTTACAGCTCAATGAAGTCAAGTTAATTGGCTTGGAATGGTTACAAGATGTTTTGACATTTTGATGCAGAGAAACACAATTTAAATAGAAAACTTTATACTCCACTTTATAAACATATAAATCTCACACCCTATAAAAGTGGAATATGGAAAAAAAAAATAGGACAAATTAACCACAACAAAACGTAAATTATGTCATAAGCATATTCATGATGATGCGTTTTCCCTGTCATTCCCAGGCTTTGAATTATGACAATAATGTGACAATTTACATAGGGCAACAACAAATCGCAGGGTTCACAAAAAAATTTCCAGAGAATAGTAAAAAAACGACAAATGGGTAAGTAAGCCCACCCTTAAGCCAAAGCGAAAAACCAGTTGAAACAGTTGCACCAGTCAGTCACTTGGGCGCTCATCGACTCGTTCTCATTAAAATTAAACAAGCCAGCGCACAATACATCCTATACTACTGAATGAACTATATGTATATTGGTTCAGATCTACTAGAATTGAAGACCGTGTCTATACCCTGCTGTTGCATTCCACATCGATGTGCTTACCACTCTACCCTCGGTTAGAGCATCAGGATGTTGTCGCTGTTCACGTGACATTGCCACATTATAATTGCCAGCCCCCGCCCTTTGGATGGCCAATGCTCTTGCTCTTGCTTTTGCTCTTGCTCTTGTCATGGGCCGCCGCTTTCGTTATGTGGGCTTAACCGTTTTGTCACCGGCTCTCAAGTGTGATCCGTATGGTAAACAGAACCGGGGGCATCCTTTTTTTAAGCAGCTCACACGCGTTGTCAACCCAGGCACAGTGGGCAAGAGGTTCAATAATAAAGGATAAAACAAATTGATTGGGATAATACGAATTGCGGCCTAAAGATATTATTTGCACAAATGTCTAACAGATTGGAGATACTGATACTGATTCAACACATATCCTTTTAATTTCTTTTAATTATTTTCAATTAATATATAAAATAATTATGGGTGCCTTTAATTTGCAAATTCATTGAAAATTATTATTAATATAACTGGAAATTGACTTATTTATATTAGAAATGAAAATTGTAACTGTCTTAAATAGATGCCCAAAGAAAAATAGCTCTTTTTTTAACATGGCTTATTCTAGGACTCTATGCCGATGTCTTTTAAAACATTTTAGTATTTAATTATAGAAAAAGGACTATGCTGATGTCTTTTGAAGGACTTTAGTCTTTAGTTATAAAAATAGTTTGACACCCCAAAGAAATTGCGAGATATTCAGTGTTTTTTAAAAGCAAAAAAAGGATCGATGTTAATCAATTATTTTTTATACTATGCAGATATTTTTAGAGAAACAACACTAACTTAAATAACTTTTAAATTGGCTTTAGAAAATTATTTATCATTAAAATCTATAGTCCCTTTTAGAATGAGATTGAGAATAATTCTTTTAAAATATTAATTCATAATTTTTAACACTAAAAATAGATAAATTCAATGACAAATAAATCTATTATACCACCTGAAATTATAATCAGCTTGGTTATAGTTAAAGAAAGTTTTAAGAAATTCTAGATATTTAAAATATTATAAACTAATATGGGAATCGTAGTCCAATTGATCTTTTGTAACAATGGCGTATTTCATTCAAGAAATCCAAAAACTGTATTGAATCATAAGTGTAAAATTGAATACATTTAATGGAAATTTGCCTACTTATTAGTAAGTATTGATATTGAAGAGCTTCAATAGTTATAGTTTACTATTGAACTATTTACCCAACTCAAATGAATTGACCTAAAGGGTATCTTTTAGTAATTATTGATATTACTCCAGTTGGCCTCAATTCAACGTTTTGGTGACACTGTGCTTGAGAAAGGGGCAGCTAGCCCACAATGAAGCTGACAAGCCATGTCGAGTCAGTGCGGCCTAACGCGATCCGTTAGATCTGCGTTCCGGGTTTGAGTTTGACTGCCGCCATGTTTGTTTAACTGCTAATCCCCTCGGCGGGTTGTCGCATGCCGCTTGCCGCAAACTGATGCAAATATAGTACTATATACATACATTATGAAGTGTTTGAGGGCACTTCAGAAATTAGTTCCCATGTAAGCGCTTAAATTGTGATGTGCAATGCGGCGCTTTAATCTCTAACAGCAAATTGAAAGCGTTTTTTTTTTCATTTTCAGTTTGAGTTTAGGATTGGGTTTTCGTTTTTTTTTTTTTTTTTGGAAAAGCAGCTGTTGTTTCTAGCTTGTTGTCAATTGTGATGTCAGAAATCAGGCGCCTCGCTCCACCCTCTGCCCGTACTGTCTTGTATCTTCAAATCGCAACGAATTGTCACCAATTGGTTGCTGCTGTCTCGTTAGTTACGACAGACTTCTCGTGGCACTTTTGTCGCCTGCTTCTGTCCCATTTAGGGATTATTGCCTAAATCCCTTTTATTTGACAAAATGGCTTCGATAAAAAGTGAGAGAGAGGAAGAGAGTTGCGATTGAATCCTGCAATTGAAGTTGATTTTGTTTTTGCGGCTTGATGACAGCTGGCATTATTTTTTTTTTTTTTTTACTTTTAAATAACCTTTTTTTTGTTGAGGTTTTCGTCTCATTATCGACCAATATTTGAGATCGTTGTCGCCAGTTGAAACAAAGTTGCTTCTGGGCAAAATTAATTTTGAATAGCCAGGACCCAAGAACTCGAGAGGCACTAGAAAATAATTTTCAAGCATTGTTGATCCTTTGTGGCTTACTCGCTTCGTTCAGCGAAACAAAAGCTCTCAAAAGATTGGTTTGCCAATATATGTATACCAACCAATATATATAACTACCCCTTTTGTTTTTTCAGTAGGCGCTGCCCCATAGCCCATATCCTGGGAGCGTAGTGCGGTATTTCGTAGTGCTAAGTGGGTACTTGAAAACTTTGTGGATTTGCGAATGAATTTCCCAGGTTGAGATTTTGAGCTTTGTCAAAGTCGATTTGTTACATTTCATTCAAGTGCCTGGCTGCACTCGCCTTCAATATTTGCTCTGCACTCGGTCGTCAACTGTTGTGGAATTTCTTTCTACATACATACGTACTATTTGCAACGGGGTTGCAACTGTTGTAGATTTAGGGTTGATCAGAGCCTTGTTATTTTGACATATGGCCTCGATTGATGGGACATGAGCTAGTCTTTCGGCCCTATGATGACGCGACTGCTTTTTTCACTTTTCACCGTTTTGGGTCAATTCTATATTGTGCATTTTTAATGGTACTAACTTAGTTCCCAGGCATATTTACCGATTGCGTGATGGACATATACATAGTAGCTAGTATATGTAATCGTAATGGCTTCATTCCACGGATGCACCTGATGATAATGTTGATGGCCACCTGCCCTTTTGACCGGAAGTTGAAAAGTTCGAAACTTTTGGGTGGTTGTGGTACCCCCCACACCCACACCCACACACAAGCCATCTGATATGTCGTGTGACAGCTTAATTAAGTGAAATACTTGATTATAGAGTTCAAGTTCGAAAACGCCATTTTTTAAACGTCGAATGAGTAGAAAAACTTTGCCCTTAGGACAATTAAACATACGTCTTTGTTATGCTAAACTAAAAAAGAGAAGAGGAGAGAGATAGAAGCAAAAACCAAACATCAAATGTGAAGGCAACTAATTCAATTATGCCGCAATGTCATGAACTGAGCTGCCCTTGAGGCATCTTAATGTAGTCTGCGCAGATGCAGCTTCCTTCCTCCTGACAAGCCACCACTTCCGACCTTATCCACTCAACCTCTCAACTCTAACAGAAATCTCTCTCTCTCTCTCTCTCTTTCTCTCTGGGCAATAAAGTTTCTCATACTCTGGCAGCCCCTATAGAACACACAAGAAGCTAACAAACTTGGTGGTCTTTAGATTTCTTATTTATCGAAATTACAAAAACTTAAGAATGTCGCAGATCGTATAACACTTGTTAGCCTGTCAATATATAGATTCCCTAAAATACAATATAAAATGAAATTTCCAATGAACTGCGGACAAGACAAAAGGCTTCAAATGTAATCCTCCAAAAAAAAAAAAAAGATGCGGGCAATTGCAACTTTCTTGAGGTTAAACGCAAGTTGCTCTTGAGTTCAGTTTTCAAGGATCAGAGCAGATTTGCCCTTAATATTTTTCTCACCTCCAGGAGGTCCACTCATCCGCAGTCTGGAGTCTATTGTGTCCCTTGCTTGGAAATTGTAACAATCAAAAATGTAGAAGTGGGTCTTAGACTTAAGCATCAAGTAGAATAAAAAAAATTGAAGGGATGTATCTTTGATTAAGTAACGCTTCGATGATTTTATGTCCTTGGCTCTTTATTGTCACCTCAAATACTAATCGCTTTGGCATCTCCTTGATGCGCTCCTCTTCCTCTACTTTTTGCCCTCTCATCTGATCTTCTCTGCTCTATTGTTTATGGCCAAAATGACAAATTATCTAGCTAAATGCTAGAAAACAATGCCAACATGGATATGTATGCAAATTTCCAAAGAAAATGCTGCCATTTGCCCACTAAAGTAAGTTAAGCTGAAAGAGAAGCAGCAGGCCAATGGACCAAGACCAAGACCAAGACCAGAAGCAGGAGCAGAACCAGGACTAGGCTTAGGTTGACCATGCATAAGCCACAAAAACAATTATAAGACGAATTCCTCGCCCTCTCTTTTCCCTTATGTTTTTATTTTTTTTTCCCTTGTCGCGCTTATCTTAGCGGCAGATATAGAAAATTGATCTAGCGATAAATCGAGCTACTCAATTTACAAAAACAACGCCGCCTCAGGATGGCTACTGCTTTGACTTTTGCAAAAACGAGAAACTGAGAGAGAGAGAAGTTAAGGTGAGGAGAGAAACGGAGATAAGAGTATGAGATTCCTGGTCGTGACTTCAGGTACAACAGAGACAATCGGAAGCCGGATTTGTGAACAAAACTGACCAAAACGGATCAAACGGATGTATAATATTTTGGCTTACAGACATTTTCATTATATTTTTGAAAACAAAGGCAGCGACAGTGGCCACACATATATGCACATGTATATGTCTGTGTGTGGGTGTGTAGTTGTAGTAGCGACCGCCCGGTCAGGATTTGGGCATTTAGCAAAAGGGTAATCCTGCCCATTAAAATCTATTTGCATACTCATATTTTTGTTACGCTAGGTAATTGCTCAAGGATAAGGATCATGATCACCGCATACATACATATATATGTACATACGTATGGGTTAAGCTTGCGACACCTGCCCAGTCCAGCCACGTCCAAGTCCCAAGAACCTGTCTGGAATAAAACAGGCAAATTGCGTTAATCGGACGTGATAGTCCTTTTCGTGTGGATTGCCTTCATTGAGCTTGCCATGGCCAAGGATTACTTAATCAACGAAAATCTATGAATTAAAAGTGTTACTGAAAATCCGTCAGGTTCCCTCTCATCCTCTCTCCCTATCTCAGTTTTCGTAGAAAGTCCACTTGAGCTGAGCAGAGCTTAGCTTGACCTGGCTTAGGTAGGCACACACCCACTCGACCCACTCGAACCACTCGAACCACTCAACCCACTCAATCTTTGCAATCCGCGCCAAGCTCCCAGATTTAAAGCAGTTCAAGGGGAGTCACATATTCCTAACTTGGTCAATGTCATTTGGACTTTTTTTTTCGTTTTTCTAAAAGTAATTTTATTTTTTTTTTGCACTTGGAAAACTCAGCGATAAAGAAAAACTACAAATTAAGACCTAAACAATGGGCCAAAGCCAACAATGTGCAGAAAAACGTCACTGATGACAGAATGATGAGGATTAAACCAACACAGAGACACACCGCACACACACACACTCAGTCTGTTGAGGCAGCCTGGTCTCTGAGTCTATTAAAAGTCTAAAGGCAGATAATAAAGGGCCATTAGGACTTAAAAGGGCTCAACAGTCGAACAACAACAACAGCAGCAGCAGCGGCTACAGAAATAGACAGAACAAATTTGTTACCCTGGGTTCAACAGCATCCCAAGCGGTACCATGGACCTTGCCAAAGTCGAAATGGCAGCATCAACGAAGCATATTTAATTCCAAATCCCCGCAGGGCATTGGGTCCATAGGTTAGGTTAGGGTAGGTTTTTGCACCCATCCAACGAGCTATCCAGTCATCCTCACATCTATGTATATGTGTGTCAGTGGTGTACATCTTATTCAGATATATAGAGTGCAACAGAATGAGATGGCAAGAGCTCTCGCTCTCTCTTTATCTCTCGATTGTATTTACCTTGGCCAACGCAATTTCAACAATTTGCAACTGTTTTCCTCGCATTTTGTTTGTTCAGCCTTTAGCAACGAAAAATTCATTTTATGCGGCTCGAGCTGGATTCTCTGGGTCTTCAGTTAGATTTGGGTTCCTTTCCCGCTCTTTGTGTTCAAAGGATTCATTGTTGATTGTATGCTACAAAAACGAGAACATGACAACGATCCAACAACATCAACTACGAGAACATGACAACGATCCAACAACATCAACTGCGGCGATCCAACGCTGCTCGACAAAGTCACAAAAGTGAATTCCCATTTCTATTTTACTTTTTAACTTTTTGAATTTTGTTCTGTGCCCAGTTGAGGGAGAGAAAAAGAGAGAGAGACAATCAGAGGATTGTAAGCAACTGGGGCGAGCATCACAATCCGTCAAGGTTCCAAAATTAATCCCGACTTTGGTTAACTGATGTGGAAAAACTATGCTAATTTATTTGATTTCCTCTTTCAATGGCCGAGAATTCCATTTTCTTTTGTTCAAGTATTTGCATAATTCAATTTCAATTAACTGGGCGGGCCCATGTGGTTGTTCTTACAAATGTATGTTTGTAGATCGAAAAGATTTAAAAGATATTAACACGTAATATTATCTTATGATACAAATTAAGACACCTAACACTTGGCAAAGGAAAACATTCAAGAATTGGCAAATATTCAAGAATTTTGCGAAAAATTCATAAAGCGTTCTCTGTCTTAATAATGAAACAATAAGTCCAACTTAAAACAGTCACATATTCATTTTAAAATGTTTAATTCATTTTTCCAAAAGACATTCTTTTTTACTTTATTTATAAACTTTATAAATTATTATAAAATACATACATATGCATATGTAAATGTTGACATTTGTTTTAAAGAATTCCCCTATTCATAATATAGACATATTTGTATCATCATCTAAAATTCTCAATTTTTTATCTACCTTCTCTTTAAAAACAAATCAGCTTTTTCTGCAGTCGGAGTTGATTTGTTTTCACTAAGGTACAAAACAGGATTAGGATTTTCTCACCTATAAATTTATATCGTTTATACAATGTCATGTAAAAAATTCTATTTTTGAGAAATTAAAAGTGAAATCTCTAATACAAATTCAAATACAGTTTACCTTCACATATCAGAAATTAATACATTAGATAAATATTCAAGAGATTGAAACGATTGTTCGAAAAGAGAATAGGTCAAAAAATTAGAAGTTTGTAGTTCAATCAAATTTTATATCTCTTCCAAACAGTTTTAACCAAAAACATTTTTTGAATAATTTTTTTTGTATACGTTTTCTATGACTCCACGAAAAATCTAAGCCTGGGGCTAGTCTTGTTTAAATCAGTGAAATTATATTATATAGCAATCAACACAACTTGAATTTCAAAAGTATTTAAACATTGTTCAAACGGAAAAATCTTTAGAATGTTGAACTTGTAGAAAAATAAATAATTTGCAATATTTTGTTTAGTATTTTATAATAATTTTTAAATATATTTTAAAATCTTGTTGGGGTTTTTTTCTGTTTCTGTATAAAGTATAAGGATAAAGAACTTAATATTAATTTGTTTTTAACTGTACATTATAAGCTAAGCGACTAAGTTTTAACGAAAACAAAGTTGAAACTTTGACGAATGCAATTTGAATCACTTCGTGGCTTAATTATTAGAATTTAAGACTTAATTGAATACGTTTAAGGCTGAACTCCTTGAGATTATCTATGTAAGCTTTCACTGTTGAATATTGTCCAAAGCTGTGCTTGCCTCCAGCTCCTCCACATAAAGATATATATCCGTATATCTGTGAAGATTTATCACAGTTCCCAGCACTACAAAGGCACTTCAAGTGCGCGGATTTTGTATACACATTTGTTTGGCCGACGGCAAATTTTCTTCTTTTCGATTTCCTTTTTTTTCCTTTTTAGATCTTGCGCTGACTGTACATATCAGAGATGAGACGAACAATGGTTATGTCACCAATGGTCTTGCGGAAGAAGAGCTCCTCGATGGTGAAACTGGACACCTTATGCATTTGGGAGACGACTCCAAGGAGTGTCTGGAAGCGCAGCGGCTGATTAGGATGAGTGCGCGAAATGTAATTGTGCAGGGCATTGCGAGCATCGTTGTGCATGGCGGCCACTTTGCTCGACTCCAGGAGACCACGAGACTCTGCCGAGGCCGAAGAATTGGGACTGCCACTGCCGGTTAGAATCGAACTATTGGCCAGATCCTCTGTTGAGCTGGCAGCTGGCGGTGATTTACGGAACAGAGAGATGGCCCGAAGACATTCGTATTCCGTGCTATCGATATTGAAATGGCACAACTGATTGAGCACATCCTGGAAGGCATGGACTTCTCTGGCCACAATGCTAACAATCTCACGATTCGAGTTCTCCGACTCGTAGACAAACAGCAGTTGGGAGAAGTTCATGGGCATAAGATACTGAGCCATGGCCAGAATGAAGAACTCTTTCCACGATTCCTCCAGCAGCATCAATTGATCGGGCATGGGCAATTCGGTGAAGGCTCGGACACTCTTAATCCAATTGACGTTCTTGAACAGATGCTCGGCAGCAGTTTCCTTGATATGCTCGGCTGCCATCAGCGGCGGAGTGGGGGGCAGAGCCCGTGTGGCCAAAGCATTCATGTAGGCAGCCGTGGGAGAGAAGAAACCATGATGTCCCTGATGCACTGGATGATGGGGGACTCGTGGCACAGAAAGATCCAACACAGCAGCAGCGGCGGCAGCAGCAGCAGCGGCAGGCGATTGAAAGCCACCATTCAGGGCTGGATGTGTGGGATGAGGACGCTGTACACCCGGTATGGGCATTGGTACACCCGGAAAACCAGTCAAAGCAGCCGTATTCATCAAAATCTCGGTGGGAATCTGGGGCATTTCACCGGCACCCATCATCGCATCCTTATACATGGCCATATGGCGTCTCAATGTCGAGTTGCGTGGTCCACGCTCATGCTGCACTGCATCCTTGTTCATGCCCACATCGAAACATTTACGCAAACGGCAGGCACGGCATTGATTGCGATGAGTTTTGTCCACCACACAGAGTCCTTGCTTCTGGGACTTGCAGACATATTGGCGGGAGCGGCGTATGCTGCGCTTGAAGAAGCCAGCGCAACCATCACAGGCATAGATGCCATAATGTTTACCGGAACTATGATCCCGGCAAACTTTGCACGGCACATGATACAAAATGCGACCTAATAATGAGAGAAAGAAAAATGAATTTATGGTTAGTCTTTGACGTTTAACAATTATAATTTCTTTAGATTTTTGTGGGTTTCTTTTATATTTTTGGGATACTTACTCGATGCTGCTGGAGACAGCCGGACGCTGTTGTATTTTTGATCCATCATATCTGGCGATCCCTCCGACATTTGCATACCGATGTGGGGCGTAATTTTGACGATGTTTTTAGGCACTGGTGTGATTAAAGAAATTTTTGTTTCACTTGGCAATTTCCTTTTGTAATTGCTTTCTAATGTTTGAGATAGTATTCTCTTTGATTTTTCACGAAATGTTTTTGTTTTTATGATAGTTTTTTAGTCGTCACTCCGAATCCGTTTGCGTTACGAAAAAAATGAATGTTTTACGTATTTCGAGCGATGTGAACTCACTGAGATCAGGAATGATTGTGTTGTCTGTTCACCACCCTGCTACCGTTTTAATAGTCCTGCGGCACACAAATCCTGCCGTTTGCCATTCATCGAACGGCAGCAGCAGTCGATCACCCTTAGGTAGATGGCCACGTTACGTTTATTGGTCGATTGTGTCGCTGCGTTAGAGAGGGTTGCAAGCTCTTGCCTACTCGCTCTCACTCACTCACACTCTCTCTGTGATTCTGATCCCCAGGCAGGCAGGCAAACGGCTGCCATTGCGAAAATTCATTGAGTTCGACTGGACCAGCTCATTCTCAATTTATGTCTTCATATGGGTTTTTATGGCCTTTTTCCGTTGATGTTGTTACCTGTGTCCTCTCTCACTCTCTCTCTCTCCTCTCTCTCTGTCGAACAGGCGCTCTCTATGGCTCTTTGTGGTATGTGACAGTTGTTAATGAAGACGACTACCACGACGACAACTATGGTTGTTCCTTTATGGTGTGGCCATTATTGCCGCTTTGTGATTTGTGTGAAGTGTCCTTGTACCTGTAGCCATAACATGAAACTCACATCAAACAAGGGGTTGTAAGACATTTTATTGATTGCTTATCAATTCAATGAATAACGGTAGAGTTATTAATTTATAGAAATTAAATTAAATCGAACAAATTTCCTATACATCGGGTCAGCCTTCTGAAAATCTCTGCTTAAAATTAAACTCAAGTGGCTATTGGCCATTTAATCATCCACTAGTCCATCTTAGTCCCAGATCTATAAACTAATCGCCAGACGCTTAAGCAGATTAAGCACCGTAAGAGCAAGAAAAGGCAGGATAGGGGCAGCGGCAGCTTGTCTAGGTTCTTATGTCCAAGATCATCCAAAGGCAAATAAATTTAAAGCAAGCTTTTCGCAGAGGCGCACAATAGGATCAAGAAATTCAAACGAAAAATATTGCACGAGTACTTAATAAATGTTAAGTAAGATCCCGTAAGTCTGGTGCGATTAAAAACCGAACGCCTAAGGCACAAAGGGCACATGCATACATATGTATGTATGGATGTATGTATGCAGATCCTCAACGAAGGGTATGTGACACAGGACAATCCTCATCCTCATTGCAAACAGAAATTATTTGACTACGTGGGAATAGCAACATCACAGGGAGAAGCAATTTGGAAATGCAAATGAAAATGGAAATGCAATTCATGTGATATATGATAGACACTTAAAAAGAGCAATTATATTTCGATTCATATTACGGATACGTAACTTGATCAATAAAATGCTTGACATGATATTACCAGCAACAAGGCAAGGCAAGAGAAGGGAAGTTAAGGGTCTAATTGGAATAGCAACCCCTCGATTAGAACTTTTACATGATGCTGTTTTGTGTGGGGGTGGAATGGACATTTGGGACTTGAGCTCAGGTGTTCTGCATGGGAATTCGTTTGCGTGTGATGCTATGTCTGACTGATCATTAGCTGGCGATGGTGATGATGATGCTCTAGTAAACCAGATGACGATGACATATCAATTTTTCCTATCATTGACCAGTTGAATGAACTGACTGAACCCTGGTCAATGTTCATCAGTTAATTGTGGGAACTCATGAATATGCAAAACAATTCTTTGGGAGTCTGTGGGTAAATTTTTCAATTGCAGCTGGCCAACAATATCGTACAGCTGACCAAGTTGACTACTTCACAAGACCATAAACTTCAATAGATGAATTAGAAGAGGTTTGAAACTTCTCTTAAAATAAGTTGCATTCTAATCTTTTTAAAAAAGAAGTTGCCCCACTCATATTGATATTTATAACCATAAATATATCGGGGAAAATTCTTTACTTTCATTCAAGTTAAGCAGAGCTCCCTTACTTAATGAAATCGTAACGCCGGAAAGCTGCTAATCCCAGCGGATTAACGCTAAATCCACCACAAGAATTGAAACATCAGTCACGAGGCAGGCATAAATGTTGGCCTCAGGTAAAGGGTGAACCATAAAATATATTTCTGCCTTGCATTTGCATATGCCTACAAAAAACTGAATAAAAAAATTTCCCCGAAACCTATTAAGCATCTGACTTTTTAGCAAAGATCTTTTTGCCTGTAAAAAGGCGAATTATTTTAATCAGGTAGCACTAGAAGCCGTGGTCCTCCACTTAATGATGATGTTGAAAAACTGCAGTTAGCACCTTTTTGTCTTCAAAGAATGCAAAGAATGGCAATCAGGTAGCAATTTTTATGACCCTTCTTTTGGCACTTTCGCTAAATTTTTATGAATCGCCATGGCTAAGGTGAGTAAAGGGTTAAAGGACTCATAAAAGCACACGCACACACACACACACACACCCAATGCAGTGACGTCGCCGACGACGCCACTGGCCTAATGGCACTTCATGGAACCAGCAAAGAATAATAGTAAAGGGTTAAATATTTGGGAAATTCACTTCGTTTGTATGGGATAGTAGTGGAAAATTTCATAGGTTTTCTACAAGTAATAATTTCAATTTTATGACACCAAAGTTGCCACCGCTTTTCCTCCATCGGTCCATTGAGTATCTGTTTTGGTGACCTGCAAATGACGGCTGCTCTGCATATGATCATTATGAATTGTGCCAGACTTTTGGTGGGAAAACCCCGAAATGTCATTAGGCGAGTCTCTTTGTTCGGTTTCAGTTTATGGCCTGTCATATATGGCCATATATTTAGATATATATCATCTGGTTAATAATTTTCTAATCAAAAATAATTACAAGATTGCATTATTAATTTATTATTAAACGTGAATGGGAACATTTTACATTTTTATGCTAGAATATATAACTCTAGGCTATATATATACATAGCAAATTTGCTAGTATATGAGAAAATCAGTTTTATTTAATTTGCGGGGGTGGAAGGGGCAATCACTGTACATACTACACGAGTCTATATACCAAATTTGTTGCTTGTTACTCTTATAGTCTCTGACAGACAAACGGACATGACTAGATCGACTGGGGTGTTGAGCCCTGATCAAGAATATATATACTTTATGGAGTCATATACCTTCCTGTTGCATACACTTTGGCCACTTTAATATACCGTTTAACCCTTTGGGTGCATGGTCAAATTAAACAAACTTGGGAGTATAAACAACGACCAATAATTTCTAGCCATTTAAGGACAGGGACCAGAATAAGGTATAAAATAAGAAAACATGTTTATTTTCGTTTAAATTTTCACTTAAAATATCGAACCGATATTAATTTAAGTCCTTTTAAAGTTTCTAAGCTTGAAAGTCTTTCAAAATCTAAAGACTCTTTTGGTTCAGTTAAATCGATATTGAGTTTGGCTTAAAGGTTCGTCATTTACTGCCTCTAAAGCAAATTAATTCGATCCAAACTTCAAATGGGTTGGAAAATATAAATATTTTATATATTTACATCATTTTTTATTATATCTAAAGTACATAGTTGTAGGACCACCATTATTGTATCCAAAGAAATAATAGTAACGTCTTGTGTTTCATTTTTGGCGCTAAAAAACCCTTTCAAAAAATTTATGCAAATAATTTTGGTTGTGCGGAAATGAAAATTCTCCATTCTTTCAGCCAACTTCCGTTTGGAACAAGAAATCAAAAGCAAAGTTCATAAAAGCAAAAGACTATGTCAACCCAAAAGTACAAACAGACAACAACATTGGCGGGAAAAAGACGAGAAGAACAGTCAAGAAAGGAAGACGACATCAATAGGAAGCGACTCAGAAATCATGTCAGAATGAAGTGCAAATGAGGTCCAGGAAATGAACTATTAGAGAACCCTCAAGAGCAACAAAAAAATAATGTTTAAAAAAATATATATAAACGTAAAAAGGACAATGAAAAAAGCGCCATAATTACACGGCAAGGCAAATTGAATCAGAGACGAGCTGTGTACCTAAGGCAGAAGATAAGCAATCTGATCTTTAGAAATCATGTGAACACAATTCAAAACATCAAATTAAAGTGCTCAAATGTCATCGTCGTGCTGGAAGATTGCGTAAATGTAGGAGACACAGCAGCATAAAGTTGAGCAACTTTTGTCGGTTCATTTTGGCCCTGTTTGGTTCCCAGCATTGCACGTGCAAAGATAAGTTTCATATTCGTGGCTGCACACGGAAATGGCAACCAAATTGAACCGATTCGAACAATGGGACACACCTCCAAGATGGTAGTAGTGCTCCTGCTGTTAACCTGATACCCAAAAAAGAGTCCAGCGTCTCCTCTTTCGAGGACCAAACCAAATTTATGCAACAGAAGAGGAGCAGCAGCCACAGCCAGAGAGGAAACAAGTGATGAAGTCGCTGCTTTCGTTTCAAATTTGATTGTTGATTGTTGTATCCTGGCTCTGGGTCTGATCCTGGTTCTGCTTGCCTCCGCCAAAGAAGGAGAGAACTTGCATAAGTGCCAGGTTCTTTTTGTGTGTTTTCGAACTCATTGTTTTGCCCTTCATCAGGCAAGACAACAAAAAAATGACGCACAACATAACTTAAGGACTTTTTGTTTGCCTTTTATGTGGAATTGAATATTTCGCTTGCAGCATTAAGTAGGATGTCCTGTTTTGGGATGTCCTTTTGAGAGAGTCTTCGTTTGTGTTTTGTTTTGTTTTTGCTTGTGCCAAGCGTGTCTCGTTTGCATTTTAAGCCTTAAGATTATGTCATGCCTAGTAGATTATTTGATTCACCATTGGCGATATGAGCAAATGTAGATATATAAGGTAAGCAAAAGCGAATCCATTGCGTTACATTTCTCACGCCTGAAATGAATAGAAGTTTCCGATTTCAAGCCATGATAGACGAAATTTTACACATTTCCTGCTAATATCCTTGTGCAAAATGTGTTTATATTTTCACTTCTACTGCCAGCGATACTCATCTCAATTGTCACCTTTCCGGCTAAAAGTGTCGGAAAATATTATGAGACACCCTAAGAGATATCTACATACAGAAGATGCCTTAGCACCGGCAACTTTCTTTGATTAGATTAAATTTTAAAAAGGGAGAAAAGTAGAAATTCCATTTTAACAGTAAATACAAAGAAAACGATCAACTTTCATTTGGAAAAGTATGCAAATAAAATAGGAAATATCTTCAATATCTTTATCATGAAGCAATAAATATATTTCGCTCAATTTCATAAAATTTCACCATGTGAGAAAGTTTTTATATTGTTAGTACTCAAACTCATATCTTCGTTTAATGATCAATTCTAATGCCTTTCGATTCAGTTCAGTGCCCTGACTGTGGCTCAAAAAGAGAGATCATTAACCTTAACCTTTCCTCTATAGCCACTTGCCATTGCCATTGCCTCTGCCGTGGGAAGGTCCATGTAAGCTCCACTCAAGGATACATGGCTGATTGAAATTGAATACAGACATTAGAAAACAATGCCCCTCAAAGCAATTGAAGGCACATTTATCCATCATAATGTGACGGCACCTGATGCTCTTCTAACTTCTCAAAGTACAATTGATTCTTAAGAAAGAACAAAAAAAAAAGAATTGCGCAGTTCAGGCGCTAGATAAAAATTTAATCATGCGGGAATTTTTACTCTTTTCTACACAAAAAAAAAAATGAACAAAAAATGATGGCATAATAGGGAAACGAGACAGAGTTTGAGTTTAAATAAATAGCAAAATGTAATGAATTAACTTCCACGAAATGGGTAAAAAAAAAAAGGGTAGCAAAATATAAAAATGAAAAGGATTTCAATCAAACAAGTGGGCAATCAATATGGGTCCTTGGTTAAATTATGGAATGATCTATATACCAAACCCTCATCAACAATAGGTAGCCAAAGATAATCGAAAACCAAAAATGGGCAAATTCTTGAGCGTGGCTTATCAATATTTTTGCATCAAGCCAACTGAAATTCTGGTTAAGGCTACCAAAGAAGCGGGCAAACTGTCAACGTTGAAGCCTTCCATAGAAAATTGTATTTCATTCAATGAATTAATTTGTCATTTATCAGCATATATTTACAAGTATTTATGTTGTAATTTTTCTCTCTTAATTAATGCAACGTCATGCCTTTGCAGCCAACTGACTGACGGCATTTTGATTTTCAGTTTGAATTTTCAGCTCATATCGAATGACAACGACGTGGGAAGCACGCACACAGGACCCGATTCCCCAACCCCCCTTCCCCCATCCCATATTTTGCTATCCCGATCTCAATTCCAACCAATTCACATTTCACGTCAAGATGAAAGATATGCGAGATCAACATGTAATCTTTGGCATAAATAAGAAGCCCCATCCCCATCCAAAAAGAAAATGGCGAAAGAAAGAACGTTTAAGAAAATGACAATGAACGCATGTTGCATGCCCATGCCCATGCCCATCGCCTGATCGAATGTCCTTTGATATCAAAACGTTAAAGGAGCACCGTGTGGTACTTATATTTCATTATGCGAAAAAGGACACAGACCTGTCGTCGTCATCATCATCATCATCGTCATCATCATCGTCGTCTGAGTCAGTTGAAAGCAACCCCTTGTCCCGTTTCACTCTGCTACTTCAAGCGAATTTTGAATCCTGCCGGTGCCTCGTTTTTTCTCCTTCTCCCTTTTGTTTTTTTACTTGGAACGCACACTTCAACCCTGCCCGTGCCCGTGCCCCTGCCTGTCAACTCCTTTTCTCATTGTCCGTTCCAGGTTCTGCTCTCCCTAGCTATCGTCCGACCGCTTGACACTTGCAGATTAGTAAAAGTGTTGAGTTTTTTTCTCCGATATGTCTGAACGAGTATTTTTCTTGCTAATTGCTGCTCAGACAATTAGTTCTGCTCCATATTGATGGGCGCAAACTGCATTCACTGACTGATCCCTGAGTCTATATTCATATGTTTGTATGAATGTGCAATGATTTGCATTATTTTTTTGTTTGTTTGCACATGTGTCCTGTGTCTTAAGGTACTTTATTTGTTATCCATCTTTATTTTTTTCTTTTTTAAATTAACTTTTCAGGTTGATTCATGACTTTTTGTAATTTAAATCCATCTTTCCGGTTTATGATTGTATATTTTTTTCCAGCACTCTTTGAAAAGTCATCAAATTTGAAATGCTGAATTCTTTTACTTTTTGCGCATTTAAATGGAAATAATTTGTGAAAATTAATAATTATTAACAACTAAAATTTAGTCATTTATTTTATACCTCTTTAGTTTATTACACTCTTTTATATTCGTTTTGCCAAATTTGTTTTACGATTTCTGCCCAACGAATTTAGCTGTCTCTTTTACTTATTCTCTGCCCATTTTTTATTAGTTAACTATAATAATTTAGAAAGCATTTTAATTTAATAAAATTTAAATAAGTATTATTAAACATGTCCTAAAGCATTCTAGAGAATTTATTTTCAAGCTACTAATATCTTTGAAAAATAAAATATATATTTCATTTATACTACATATTTTTGCAAACTACTAATTGTAAGTTTTAAGCGTGTATTAATATTTTGTCTTACTGATACATTGTTCGTATAACGCAAAAGAATTGATAGGACATCTTTAAGAACTGCAACAAGAAAATAAATCAACTGGGTGAAGAATTTAATTGTCTTTTATACACACAATACTCATAGTTTCCATTGAGACATCTAAAAATACGGTAGCACTAAGGCAAACTGGCTTCTGGGCTCTCATGGCCACTAGAACTAACATCTTCCGAAAACGGCCATCTGCTGGCGTCCAATTCATATCATAGACTGCAAAACTAATGCTAAAGCTCTGGAAAGAAACACTATATAGAAAATATGTTGATACGAGAACACTTAACTTAAATACCGCATCAATTAAGGCTTGACTAAAGTGGCAGATGAGATAAATTTCTGAAGTGGCCGATATGAGTAGTAAGGCAAGTTTAGAAGTTTGCTCGGGACTCAAGCCAACGGTCATTTGAAAGCCAACGAAGCAAACGACCATCGAAGAGGCCATAAAATTTAGTAGCAAAGGAACACCAAATACATCATTCATTACATCTGTGAGGCTAAAATAGATACAGCTTTTCTCAAATTCCTTCGAAATTAGTTCAACATCCAACTTACCCTAGTATATTATTATGATACGCTATCAATTTCTGTAATTTACGCATGTCTCTGGCTGACTTTTCCATAGTTGAGTCATTTTCTATTTCAATGTCTACAAGACACTTGGCCAAATAATCAAAATGCATAATCACTTGAATGACAAAGGCAAAAATCATTAGATCGGCTGAAATGTGGCCACATGTAGCCGTATATCCAGCAGTTCCCTGCATAAAATAAGTTATATAATATTTCCAGTTATTATGCCAATTCCATGGGGCGGTTGGCACATAAGGCATTATCTGTTGGGCATCTGGCGAATGGAATACATAATGCGGAACTACATACAGCAGAATGGCATAAAGATTGTAGGTAACAATCAAGAGCACATATAGTCCCCCAAATCCTTGTGAAACCCAGCGGCACTGTCGAAAATAAGTTACCACATCATATTTCTCCTGATGCACTTGGTCCGATGACGGAAATGCAGCTTCAATTTGTTGTACAAGATTCTGTAGTTTTTTCTTCTGTGCATTGACCGCAATAATTTTCAGACCGGCCACAACCACGAAACCTATGTAACTCATTGTCATACAGGCATCCAGAAAGTTCTCACTATTACGAAATGCCAACCAGACAAAGGATATCTCGCAAATGAGTACGAAATTGAGATTTAAAAAATGTAGTACGAAATATAGAGTAAACCAAATGCTCGTCTTCTCATTAGAGTTTGAAGAATGAAACGGTTTTATACCAATTGTACGATAAAAGAACAGAGGCATCCACATAAAGTCATTGAAATCCACATGTAACTTTTTCAATTTCGACTGCTGGAAACGATCCTGAAGGTGCTTTAATATAGACGCCATTACGAGTATTTGATGGTCTTCTGGTAACTAGTCCTAAGTCATCGCTCCATGATCCTTTTATAGGCCAAATGATGCAAGGAGCAAGTAATTAATTTCCCAAGGAAAAGTTTTGTGGTTACAGTTGTTCTTGTGGTATAAACTTTTGACCAATATTGATCAGAGGGAAGTTCGGAGGATACTCCTTTACTTGCGACATCCTTTTTGAGCGTTAAAAATTCCAACTTAATCAAATAATCAATATATATTTTTTTTAAGGTACAAATATTTTGCCAATAAATACATTAAATATTTAAAGGCCCTTTGACCGCAAAGATTTTCCATAGAGTTAGCAATTTCGTATACAAATTGCCTGCGTCTAAATTTGTTTACCAATAAATATAATAATATGTACATATTTATGTATGTATAGGTATGTATTTCCTGCCAGGATTTTTCAAATTATGCCTTGAAACATTAATTCCAATCAGATTTTACGCCATTTTTAAAATATTTTAGTGTTCGAACTTGTTCTGTGGGTTGTGGTTCGATACCAAGCAGACCGAACCAACTGAGGTCCTATAATTTCTTGGTAATGCCTAAAAGTATGCATACAATTTGTATTTCCTTTTTATAGGCCTAAAGTACGACTCTTATATTTTAATAGCACACTTTTAGGCAGTACAATGATAAATCAAAATAAATTGCTAAATTTTAATTACATTTAATGACTAAATGTTTTTTTGTGAATCGAAATTACAAATTCGATTACAAAATAAATATACTACAAAGGGATGAAAATTAAAAAGTGAAAAGGAGAAATGAGTTGAGTATTGACCCTAGAAATTGATATCCCATTACTAATTACTTTGAAAATGGCCTGACAAAGCACACGCAAAAATTCAAATTTAATTTCCTTTTTAATTAAAAATTCATTCTTTCAAGACTTCCGTAAATTTATATTTTTAAGCCGCAAAACAAAAAAAAAAAAATTGAATGCAACACATTGTTGAAGAATATATTATGAATATTTATCCCATAAAATCTCAAGGCTCGTAAAGTTAATTATAGAATTTTCCTTGCTTAACATTGTTTCCGTGAGTCCTTTCTAAAAATACTCTGCGTTATAATACACACCATCATAAATTGAAGTTTCTCTTCAGGCTGTATGTTGTGGTATGCTAATTATAATGACAAATCGGTCAATTATAATGCCATGTCATAAATTTCCAATGCACGATCGATCATGGCAAAATACTGGAATATTGAATAAAAGTGATCATAAATTATGAAAACTGCATAAAGTTGGGGGCAACTTCATTAAGCGTCCGCAACTGCAACTTGAGTCATAAAACTGGCCATCCATGGACCTTACATTGGAAATAATTAACTCTCTCACTCTCTCTCTCCCTGTAATGTGGATAAGGAGTTCTTGTTGTTCCTTGTGTCTATGTATGTAAAAGTAAAAGGAAGTTGGAAACAAATTCAGTGCAAAACAATTTAATGAAGCCAACCTGCTTCTAGAGTCGACTTTACAAAGCTGTCAGAATGGCAATACAGCCGGCACGCCCACCATATTAAAAAGCAACTAACAGGACGTGAGGGCGTTCAGTTTGCGTCGTTCAACCTGTCAGGCAGCGGCAATCGTGTAGTTTTCAAATTTATTGCCGACACGCACAAAATGCAACGCCCCCGAACTTGAAAAGAAAACAAGAAAAAAAACACATTTCAGGAGGGGCTGATGGGGAATATGCCCTTTGGGGAACGTGTTTAGTTGACGTTCATCATTCTGCAGACACTCTCGCAGTGTGCTCTTTCACTTGGAATTCTTTTCAGAACAAATCCCATAATTGCCTCACTTAAGTTTAGTTCAAAAGCCTGCAACGGTATAACCAGTTTCCTGGATTCCTTACATCGGATCTGTCCATCAATTGCTGGGCAGCTGACCGCAGAAAGGGCACGGCATCGGTGTCGGCCAGCAAGAGAGTTGCCGTTGTTATTTTCTGGCATATTTTTCGCCTTAAATCTGCGCCAGCACAATCACATTCTCTTTTTTTTTATGACCATGCATAGTATTTCACACAGATCGCGTCCATGATGCTGGGTTCCAGCCTAAAGTCAGTGTCAGAGCCTGATTGCTGGTTTACGATAAGACAACATACCAAAGCTTGAACTTGCGAACACTCTCCCGATTGTCTTACATTTATAAATAGCTCAGGCAATCGACGCTTTGCTGGCGCATGCAATCAGTGGAAATTTTCAAGATACTCTACAATCACTCCCTCTGCGAGGCAATAAAAACCAAATGACGACACGCAGACGCCAAACATATATCCCCCATTTACGGGGCAAGTCGACCGCAAGCAAGGTCGTTCAGCGACCTTCAGATCCGTTCCAGCTTCACCTCCACCTCCATCACCATCACCATCCCCCAACCCCAGCTCCAATCCAAGTCGCAGCCTCTGCTTCAACGGCAAGTCCTGTTTGGCATTTATGGGGCCCGTCGTGCACTCGTTTTCTATATACAATCATATATGTATGTATGTATGTATGTATGTTGAGGTAGATCAGTAAACAAGTCCCTGCTTGGCTTCTTTATGATTCTTCCAACTGTCGTTGACTTCAGCTCTTAATTGGCCAAATGCATCTATAAAACTCTCAACTCTCTGCCTTGACTTTGTCAACCAGTTAAAACGTGAGACAGAGAAAGACAGAGAGCGAAATGGCATCTGACAGGGCTACTTATCTGCCAATTTCAGTTCAAGTTCTCTCCCTGCGACTCAACATGTTTCCGCATAAGCTCTTTATCCATAAAGACACAAAGGGTATATTAGATTGCAATGGCTATCAGAAAAATTAATACCTCGGTAACAGCAGGAAACCGAAACTCGTTCAATATTTACACAATTTATTTATTACTTGGCCGCCATTCACCATTCTTTTAATCATGACTAACTGAATCGGTTTAGTTATTGCTTCCATAACAATTTCTCAATTTTAAAGCTACTTATGGCTCTATGAAAAGAATCCTTTATACTTAGGGATTCGATGCCAAAGAAAGATTCCAATAGTCTGTTTAAGTACTATATCGTATTGGAGTTCCTTTCGATAAAAGAACTAAATTCAAAATTAAATTAAATTTAGAGATTTAAATAAAACTTCAAAATAAGGTATTTCGTGATATTCTATCTCGCTCTTCTCTTTCCATACATTGCCATAATTTTAGGGTACTATTCAGATCGTTCTTGATTTAATTTAATCGCTGAACATACTTGGACTCCTGTTGGCGTCTGCCTTTCCAGCTGGTTTGTCACTTGTTCATATCAATTAAATTTTAATGATATTGTCCCAACGTCTCAGCACCAGTCCAGTCCAACAGCAGGCGAAGTGCATTGATGATAGTCGATTTTGTGGCCGCCGGTTTGCATGTTTTTAATCAATTTTAAATGGTTATTTACATTACGCTATCCTTTCTGGGCAAAAATAAAAAAAAAAACAACCAGTTTGTTTTTTTGTCTTTTCTTTTTGCCAGCTGGGCCGACAACTGAGATTCACTTTTTAGGCATAAAAAAGGAAAAAAAAAAAGATCAAGCATATGCTACATCCGACTTGCAATTATTTATTTTGTAATTTATGTTTTTATTTCACTAATATGCATATTACTTAAACTCTAATTAGGATATTCGTTTCTATGCCTGTTTAGGTTTAGGTGTATGTAGGTGTAAGTGTAGGTGTTTTAGGTGTGTAGGACATGTAAATTATGGCAAGTTGCTAGGTCCGAAAATTTCGTTGCTTCTTGGGTGTTACTTGGAATAAATTAAATTACAATACCAACAACTACAATAAATTAATTAAAACATTAACTAAACATTAAACAAATTCGTTTACAGTGACACACAAACACACGCACACACACACGCACACACACACACACTCACACACACACACTCGCGGCTTTGTTTATATAGGAAATATAAAAAAAAGAAAGAAGCATATGGAATGATTCTGATTCTGATTCTATTGGTCTCCTACTGGCTCTAAATTTTGGGTCCAACTAACTACACTAACTAACTAGCTAGCTAACTAACGACTACATAGTTCGTGGCCGAATAAAACTGTAAGGCTAATATTAATTTAAGTTAGATCTAACTACAATACGACTTGGATCACATGTGTATGAAATTGGAAGGCCATTTTTGTTTTTTTTTTTTGTTGCAGCTGCTGGGATTCTTCGGCTGCTTGCCCAGCTGTGCTCTATGGGCGACTCTACATGACTCTAAACTTCAACATACTACTTCAACTTCAGAAATGTCAACAACGCCTTTTGTATCAGACTGCGATTAATGGTCGAATCGGCTGTATAACGCACACCGCGCAAATTTCCATCGTTGTGGTCCACCACACCATACTCGCCGACAATGAAACCATCGTCTGTCTTCTCCTCTACACGATATTTTCGATAGTTTCGTCCCTCCACCACATAGGCCACTTTGTCTTCATCCGATTCGTCTCCATTTCCATTACCATTACCATTTCCATTACCATCACCATCGTCGCCCTCTCTCACATCTCCATCATCATCATCATCATCGTCGCCGTTGTCGTTTTCGCCACCGCCATCATCGTTGTAATCGTTGGCATTTGCGTTGGCGTTATACACCACCGAACCACGTCCTCTGTCTATGCCACGATTCCGAATGCTTGTTGTTGATGCCAATGTAGTTACTGGTCCGGCTGGTGTTGTGGCAATGGCCAATGCTGAGCTTAGACCCCCAACCCCAGCGGCTGCACCACCCTGCTGCAGCCCATGGGCCCGTCCGTTTGTCATAACACTTACGGACTCTTCAATTTCGTAATTTTGCTCTGGGGTCGGTGTATAGAGCTCAGGCCGTTCGGTGGTAAAGTGTTGTGGCATGACAGGGTCCCGAACTCTGCCCGCCGAAGATGATGATGAGGATGAACTGGTGGAGCTGGAGCTATACGAATACGCCGACACTGATTGTGGATGTTGCTGTGCAAATTTTGTAGAAACACACTTGACTAGATCTGCAAGAGAAGATATTAAGCAAACGAAAAGAAAAACAAGAAAAGATGATTTTTGATAAGTTCAAGATTAGTTTCCAGAGGTAGGGTAACAACCATGCGTTGTCGTCTATGTCTCTGTCTCTCAAATTTTTTTTTTTTGTTGGCTCTTTGTGCCTTGGCTAAAAGTTGTCTTCTCAACATTTTTTTCTTTTTTTCTGTCTGTCTGTGCACATCATAATTACACTCTACTATGGGAATTTCAACTCTGCCAAGGGAAATAAAAGTTAATATTGTAATAAATGTATATCAGTTTGTAAATTTTTTACTTTTAATTCGAATGGGAAATTTTTTCTGAAGAAAAAGCTCTTGCTAATTTATATTTATGGAAAATCTGAAAGTAATGTGAACTAATTTAGATTAATTGGGATTTAGATTGTATATCATGTCAATGAAAATGGTAAATTTTTTATTCAAGTTTAACACATTTTGTCTTTCAATTTTCAATTTACTCTTCCATCCCCGTACCTAAATTATACGAAAACATTAAGTTGTATATAATGGCAAAGAAAATTATAAATTTGTTATTCAAGTTTGACACATTTAATTGTCTTTGATCCCCCTTCTATTTATCCTTTGAACTGACTAAGTTATGATAATTTCTTTTCAATTTATGCAAAATGCTTGACCTCACTTCAATAGACCAAAAAATTATGGAGACTAGTGTAATTTGTTTAAACAGAGACTAAAGAGAGAGAGAGAGAGAGGGAGAGAGACACTTGGACTCACCTCTATTGGGCAATCCTTTGGCATTTTGATTAGAATGTTGGAGCGACAGTGATGAATGCTGACGTTGCTCCCAACATGGACGATGATGATTATGATGTTGCTGATGATGATGTTGCTGCTGCTGTTGCTGGTAGTCGCTCTTCGATAAAATTGGCTCCAATAGATGCTGCTGTTGTTGGTGGTGCGACTGTGGTTGCGGTGCATTCAATAAATCATAAGGTAATTTATCCAAATTGAAGAGTACACGACGCGGCTGTGACGCAGTTATAGACGGTGGTTGCCTCTGCTGTTGTTGCTGTTGCTGTTGCTGTTGCTGCTGCTGCTGCTGCTGTTGAAGCAGATGATGATGATGATGATGACTGTGATAATGTTGCTGCCAAGTGGTTGGCCTAACTATGGCAGACGTTCCAGTTGCAGTTGTTGTTATTGGTTTTACTGTGGTTGTTGCTGGTCTTATTGTTGTAGTTTTTACGTTAGTCGCCGTCGTCGTTGTCGAGGTCTGAGCCTCACCAAAGGCAATGCGCGAGACAATTGCTGGTCGACGCAAACGTGAGGGCACAAAGGTGGTTGGAGCTGGACCCGGTGGCACAGTTATGGGCGGCAATGAAGTTGTGTTAGCCAAAGGAGTTTCCACACTGGACGATTGGCTACCAGCCGTAGTTGATGCTGTCGTTGTGGTCGTAGTTGCCTGGCTGCTTTGTGGCCAATAGGTCTTTGCCGGTTCTCCATACACTTTCGCTGGCTGCGAATAAACTTTCGCCGGCTCTGAATAGAATTTCGATGGCTGGCCATATACCTTGGCTGGTTCAGAATAAACCTTCTCCGGCTGGCCATACATTTTGGCTGGTTCCGAGTAAACTTTAGCTGGCTCAGAATAAAATTTCGAAGGCACACTGTACATTTTCGATGGTAGTGAATAGAATTTCGATGGCTCAGAGGCATGTGATCCCTGACCCTGTTGTAAACTCTCACTGACATTGCGTTGAGCCTCGGCCAATATGCCAGCCGACTGTTGCCATCCCTGCAGATCCTCAACATTCTGTGATATGGAACTGTACGAAATTGATCTAGACTGTGGTCCATGACTACTGCCCGGCTTGGTGTCATGATAGATGACCGTCTGGAAGGGCAGCAATTTATCATCTTCCTCGTTAGCCGTTCCACTATGATTTCTGGCAAAGGCCGCATGACTGGCCGCCACTAATGGAGCTGCCAATACATTTTGTATATTCGATGCACTATTCAACGAATCGCCACTCTCGCCATCCATGGCATCGGCCGCTAGTCTGGGCTCTGTTTCCTCAATGGACAATTCACTTTTATGCGAACGATTGACGAAATCCGATCCCGAGGCACTCACTGGGCTAACTGGACTAATTGGTATACGCCCCCTTGACGGCGGTGGGCCTCGTTTGCTGGAGGAGCTAACACTGACTGCCACCACTTTTACCTCGTCTTTGAGTTTAGTTTTCGACTGCTTGTGATTCGGAGGATCCTCCAGAAAGACAATCTTACTGCCTGTGGTTACCAACTTGACCTGCCGTTTGCTCTCATCGTCTGCCTCATGCTGGCTATTCGCATTGCGATAGCGTGTCTTGTGCTCCAAACTCCTGGCATTGTTTGTCCTTATGCTACTTGTAAGTGGCAATGAACTGGAGGAATGGATGGCATCACCTCTGCCCTCGAAATCCTCGCTACTATGCAGATTACGCTGCTGTTCATCATGATCGAGAAATAGCTTAAGGAACTCATTGCCAGCAATGAGCTCACTCTGTCGTCCCATCGGTGAGGGGACGGGTGCGGGACGAGGTCGCGACTGGCAGCGACACAACATCTGCAAAAAATGACAACGAATTTGTTTAATGCTTTTTTCATGCAAATGAGCGCACTGCAGTTGCAATTGCAGTGCCATGAGCTTATCTAAGTGATCTATTTATAAATTTGCGTAATTAAAATATCATTTGGTTTATGTATGGGGAAATAACTCTTCATGTCCAAGTCGAATATGCATATGTCATGCTGGGGACCAAGCATTGGCATTTCGAATAATAACGAACTTACACACATGTGTAGTGTGTAACATGGGTCTCTATTAAGACATCATTGGAATGCAGCGGTGCTGTTTGAAGTGCTTGAAGTGTGTGACTTGTGGTGCCCCTTGCTTCCGAGTAATTAAACACGAGCTTAAGAGCCCCAACAAGTGGGTGGGTGGTGGAGCAAAAACAAATTGTAACAAGAACCACTTCAATTAATCGATAAAATGTGTATAAAAGTGCCGTTAACTAAACCAAGTTGAAACCATTTTACCTCTACATCGAAATACTGTTAAAATTTATCTGCCTAAATGAGATCATTATTTTTTCTGCTTTTCCAATTTATCACTTAAAAATTTATTAATTTCTTCATGTTTTTACAGGTGACTTCTTTACTTTACTTCTTTCTTCTTCAATATCAGAAAAGTGTCTTTACCAAATGCGTTCTAAATGTTTTTTAAGTTCTATTAAAATCAATATATTTTCTTTGCAACAATGTTGCATATGGAAACTAGATTTCAAATGACATAATGTGTTCCATCTAACTTTCTATCTTTTACAGGATTGATACAAAACCTCAATCCACAACAGGACACTGTTCCTTATTTATTTTCATCTCTTGGCAAAATTTTTTTAAATATAAACAAAAGACTTTCTACTAATTTTTCTTAATAACTTATAAAGTCTTAAATGGATAATACATTAAAAATTCTGAAAGTTCAATGTCAAATACAAAATACAAGCTCTTAAACTCTGGCTCAAATTCTACTACTAAATTTTTATAAATAATGCTAAACATTTAGAAGACAAACTAAGCAAGGTAAGAACACCTTTTTAATATTTTTATATCCCAAAAATACATATATAAAAAAGCAATTTTTATATATTTATGTTTTATTCTTTAAAATATAATGGTCCAGTCTACCTTCATTAAAAAGATTTAAAAATTTTCCTTGCTAATTAAAGTTAATTTCAATTTGTGGTTCGTTTTTATGCGAATAAAAACCCAATATCGATTACTATTTTAATAAATATTAAACAAGATGAGAATGGTAAAAGATTTCTGAATAAAAATAAAGTCCTTTTAGTACTTTAAACAAAATCATTTGAACTTTTTTGTATATAATAAAATGGCATTCTAAAGAAATACTTTTCTTTCATATTTAATCTCTAGCTCGATTTCACTCAAAGTCCATAAATCAAGTATTCACTTAATTCTTTCACGGCCATCGAGAGAGGCGAGAGATCAGCAATAAATTCTTATCATATACACACCCTTGGCCCATAATATTAATAACTCAAACAAAAGATTTATCCCCCATCTCCACCATAAATAGATCAATAAAGCATTATTATCTTTCAAAAATTAGCATTGCTAATTGCAGTATAAACGAAAAAAATTAAAAATAATAAAAAACTAAAACATTCAATTTGTAACACTTTTATGGGCAATCAAAATTTATGCGAAACGAAAGGCAATTGAAACAATGCTCAAATAATCACATAATTTGTAAATCTATCTATGTATATAAATAGAATTAAATAGCAAAAGATTACAACAACAAGAACAAAAAAATAAAATGCAAACATTAACAACATCCGGCAGCTTTTTAAGAGCAGCGAACTGCGATGTGCAACAAAAACAACAGCAACAAAAAAAAAATAAATATATATATATATATAAATATTAAATACAATAGCAACAAATGCAATTGTTATTGTGGGCGAGTGGTTGTTGTCGCCATTCGTCGCTGTCGTTGTTTTAGTCAACTTTTTCTAGATCATATTTGAAGCGATTCAATCTAACAATTGTTGGCAGCCAAAACACCTTCGCATATATGCTAAAATTACATAGTAAGTAAATCAGGCAGTAACTGGCCAGCATTAGCATTCGTTTCTTAGTCATCGTCCGGCGTTCGGTATCAGTTCAACGGATTGCCTTGCCTTTTATGTATAAAATTGCAGAAGTAACCGGCCTGACCAGGGGCGTTCAGTGAGTGAGCGTTATAGTAATATATAGGAATAGCAAAAGCAACGCCCAGGCCCATTTAACATTGACACTAAAAATGATTGAAAAGTCTCTTGATGGCAAATAAGACAAAAGGGCTTAAACAAAAAGAGTGTTAAATATATTTGGTTACCATTTTGGTTAATGCTTAAAACAAAACGTTCTAAAAATATACATACATCAATTGTAGATATATAATATAGGATTGACCAACACAAAAACATTCCTTTTTCTGCCCATTGTGTGTGTGTGTGTGTGGGTGAGAGGGGGAGGCTAAGTTACTTGAACCGGCTGAGCAAAGGCAGTGACGTGCTCTAGTTTAATGAATGAAATACTTTTAGGCCACTTGTTGTTGTTGTTGTTGTTGTTATTCCCACTGTTTGCTAGCTAACCATGATAGGCAATTATTAATCTTGATTGATTTATCAGTTTTGGGGAGCATGTTGTCGGTTTTTGCGTTTATTTTTAATTTTTTTTTTTTCCTTTCCTCAATCATTTTTGCTGCTAATCCTGTTAGACATTCTTTTGCACTTTGCTTCATATTTAACAACAATTTATCATTCGATTGTTGCAACATTCACAACAGCAGTGACAATTTTCACGGCTGTCAACTTAGCGGAAGTGTCAAGCATATATATAAAAAAAAACTCTCAACATTTACCACAATATAATGTTATATCCGTCTTAATTGAATCTCAATTCGAATGGACATCAGAACAATTAAGCAATAATCATGCCTTAATGAACACTCTCTTTGTTTGCTCTAACAAAATCAATTGACTTTCAAGTGCCCGCAAATCAAATATCAAATCAAATTCAAACTGAAATCGAAACTGAAACCGAAACTTTATTTTAATTAGCCAATAAGCATCCAACATAAGTCAAATGGGGTGATGAAGAGAAGAGTGGAGGGGGTATTCTCAGTCAAATAAAGAAGAAATCCAGTTTTAAATTCATTGTTGAAAAATTTTTATACAATCAAATTGCTTTTCATAGTTGAATTTGTTTTTTTAATATGTGTAACGATATCATTTCTATGCAAATTTCAGAAGTTTTATTTCCCTTTTTTGATTGATTCAAGTCCTAAACGAATGACTCAAGGCACGAACTTGCCACACACAAAGCTTTTGCATATTTCTGATCAAATTTCTGGGTAAAAGTCATGTAATACATAAAATAACAAAATAAAGTTGATTGTTTTTTATCAAACTGGGAAGAATTGAATGCACTTGCATATTTTTTGCTGTTTGTTGGTTTGTTGGCCGAAAGGCATTTCTTGTGTAATGGGAGTGGTAATGGTCGGTGGTGATGTTGGTGGTGGTGGTGGGCGTTGAAAGGAGCCAAGTGAATGTGTCAGCGGTCGCCATTCGAAAACTTCATGCCCCAATCTCTGGGTCCAGTCACCACCCGCTGTCGTCAGCTGCTGTGTTGCAACTGTACAACCAAAAGTTTATTTTTTTGTTTTTTAACCATTATTTGTTCGATCGATTTGATCTTCAAGCCCACTGGCCTACACTGGCAGCCCACATTAGGGCGCAAAATGCTCAATGCCACCATCCAAAAGTGATCTTAAAAATTGCAACTATCATATCACCAAGCTGGGGCTTATAATAACATACATTTATTAATTACAAAGCAGAGACACAAAAGCTGCATAGATCTATTCTGCATACAGTTAACACCTTTCTGCCCCCAACAGGAAAAATAAAAAACCCTCGAAAGAACAAAAAATTACTCATTCAAAATTTGATTTATGGAAATCTATTTAAAGTATAATTTAAAATGTTAAATTAATAGAGAGTCAAAATTATCAAAAGGTCAAGGGGTCAAATTGTTTGCTAATTGGGGTTCCCAATAAATGTTTATACTTCTAAAATTTAACTCAAAATAAACCTCTAACTATAAAGTGTGACCTTAAATCTGTACCTACTATAAAAATATAAATAAACGTTTTGCTTAAAAATTATGTAAAAATATTTGACGAGAGACACAATTGCTTAAATAGTTAAAAAAGATTCAAAAAGGTTTACTCTTCAAAGAGTTATTACTAAAAAATTTATAATTTATTTATTTAAATATGGAATTATTAAGCTACTTTCCACCCAGCATTTGGAGGATTAAACCACTTTAATGAGTCATTTGTGAGCCATTTTATTGAGAAACCAAATTATCATTTTATAATTAATTCAAAGAAGACTCAAAAATGGCTTTGCCTTATGCTTAAAATCTGATTTATACAAAGGAATAACAAATATATAAGAATATTTTCTATAACTCTACAGTGACTCGATATTGATTTTAAAAAAATCATAAGAAAATCAGTAAAAGAAGTTGTGCCTAGGTTACCATTTTTCTTCATTTATGATAAAAAAAAAATTAGCTGGTCTTATCACCTTAATTGGAAAAAGTATTTTAAAACGATTCGTATATCATAAAAAATTGTAATAAATTCTGGATGAATTTTGTTTTTTAAACATTAATTAATGTGATTCATTTAAAGATCTTTTAATAGAAAATTTTGACAAACTTTTTTAATTAATAAAAAAAATAATTTTTTTACAAATTCAAGAAATTGTAAATAATTTTGAATGGAAAATCAATGTTGTGTGCCTTAATGGGTTAAAATTTTTTTTATATATACATATATATATATAATTGAAAGAAAATCAAACTTTAGAATGTTGTTGCACCACAACAACGCTTTGTACGGCACCGCAGCGCACCTTACCCCGCACTCCTACCCTTTATTGTGCATAATTTGCAAATTGCTGCCGCTGCCGTCTCTGACGTCGCAGTCATCGTCGACGTCGTCATCGAATCGCCATCACTAGTTTCCAGTTGCGCATAACCGCACTCAAATCGCGTGCAATTATTTAGCTTACTTTGGATTTTAGCTTCAGTTTTGCCTTACTTTACCTACTCTATGTTACTCTACTCTACTCCACATTACTCACAATCAACTCGAGCTTTGTTTTGTGTCTAATGAGCAGTCAATATATATATATATATATATATAGTCCAGACGTAGCAGCCACAACAGACATTAACCAATTGTGTGGTAAAATTAATAAACACAAACAACAACAATGCTAGAAAATAAATGCATTCACCCGCCATTATTAACTATGGATGATTTGGCCTAATAAAGTGTAACACAAACAACAACAACAACAAACATCAATAAAAAGATTTTCCAAACGCATTGGCCAAGTAAGCAATTTGGTGCATGTGAAATGCATTTGCAATTGCCAAGCCACCACATAAATCTCAAGACAATTACAATAAAACCAACATATATATAATGTACCTATATATTGACCAGCGTAACGAAGAATAAAAGTGAGCCAGATTTATTATCTGTAAAGGTTATAACAATCGAAAACTACTTAAGACATGGAGAGAAAAAAATAATAAAAACAAAAAGAGGTGGAGTGAGAGAAAACGAAAATGTATGAAATAGAAATAATCGAGAAAAAATAATATGAATGAATGAAATATGCATGAGGTAAGCAGGTGAACGTGAACTTTTCAATTTTGAAGTTCATTGGCAAAAGTCAGTCAATATATAAAACAAGTTTCGAGCCTCATAAGTTTTTGATATACACGAAATATATGGAAATATACAAAAGAGTATCTTATAAAATGTTTAAATAATAGTTGAGAAAAAAGAACTATACATTTCTTTTGTTTTAAATTAATTTAAATGCCTTATTTAAGGCCTTCAACTAATTAAAATTTACTTTAGACCACAAAAGGTTCTGCTTGAGTCTAGTTAGCCATTCAAATTGGTTTTTAATTTACAATTGAAGGTAATTAACTAATGATATTGAAGCTCATATTGAAACTTATCAGAGATCGTAATTTCTATAGTTGGCTTATATGTTCTGGGCTTGGCCATATAACTATTAACCATTTTCAGAACTTTAGAGTTTGCTCTTTAGCTAAAACTTATTGAGAATTCTATCACTTTGAGTGTGTTTCTATCCTTCCACTGTTTACTGTAAAATGCCATAAGATTCATACGTAAATTTATACGGATTTTCCCAGCATTTGTATTCCTGATTGACACAAATTATTTACAGGTAAATTTAAGCCAAACGAAAGGAACAAAAGAAATATCACACACTTACCAAAAGCAAAATCAGCACTTTGAGTTGCCAACAAAAGTGTGCCATGCCGTTGATGTGGGTTTAATGGTCAATACCTTAACCACTCTTGACTACTTCACTTCACTTGATGTTGCGTTTCGTTCTTACTTCTCCTCCTGCTCCTGCTGATTCTCCCTCTCTTTTGGAGCAGCTCTTCTTCTTTGAACTTTTGTTGGGGGGATATTGTGGAGTTAATCAAGCGTTTTATTTGCTTCCTTTTGTTCTGGCAAAAACCTTGGATTCTTAATGAAGCTCACTTTCTTTTAGCTAAAATGTGATTCATTTGGCCACCCCGTTGAATTTTTGTTGAATCATCCTGATTATAGTGGCAATACATTGGCTCAAAAGTCCCAAATCCCAATCACCACAGTGTTGTCAGTGTTGCTGCTTGTTCGCTGGTTGAGTTTTGTTTAATGACTGCAATTAAAGAAAAGACAAAAATGAGTGCATAGAAATTTTTAAATGCCAAAGAAGCTTCCCCCCGCAAACAGCATACAACAAGCCATAAATTCACAAAATTCATTTGTTGAATTGTCGACGCGTGAAACGAAAACAGCAAAAACAAACATCAAAGTCATTGTCAGATCATATAAATTGCAAAATGATACCACAAATTTACAAATCCCAAAAATGAAGCCAAAGACCAAAAAAATTAACAAAAACCGAAACAAATTCACTGCAATCAATAATCAATATGAAAATTCCTTTTTAAATGTCAAGGTACATTTCACAGCAAGTAATTTTATTTTATTTCTATTCGTTTTTGGTTTTATTTGTTACTTGAGCTGAGCACTTGCAACTAATTTTTGAGATTCACCAAAAAAATTTGATAGAGTCACGGCATATTTGCTTGTGGTTAGTCTATGACAGGGGCGTTAATCAAAGAGGGGAAGGTATGGAATATGGAATTCAATTAAGCCTAGAATTAATGCTAAAAATTTGTGGTAATTTGTCGATTTATCTTGGCAACAAAAATTTGTTAAACATAAAATAGCTTGATGAGAAAAAAATTGATTGAATAGTACTATCAATTATGTACTAATTACGTATACGCAGGGTAAGCTACCAAACAGTATACATATTTATAACTAAAAAGACATTTAAACTAACAATTTGTATAACTCATTTCAGAAAGAACAAGTTTCTATTCTTAAGCACAATGAATTGTTGCTTAAACGTTTTGGACTTAATTTCCTCGATTTGATATCATTTATTATTGCCATCAAAATTTAAGTTTCATTCTAATGATGGTCTTGAAAAGACTTTATGACCCTATATATGATGACTATATTAATATCATATTATTGATACGGAATCAACTTTTTGGCCAAACCTCTTTTGCCTACGTCTATGATTCGATAGAATCATTGAACTTGTATTGGCAGCCAGCAACAAGTTTGCAGACATTTGTTTTGTATTTTTGGTTGGATGAAGTTATGCCATGTTTAGCCAAGCCCAGGCAGATGCTCAATTGTCTGTTGCAATTTCAACATATTTATAATTAATGGCAAATAATTTTGATAGGTATTTTGTTTTCTAGTATTATTATTTTTGTTTTTTTGCTGCAATCGACAATCAAAGTTGGTCAAATTTAGTGTCTTCTTCTTGATTTTTTTTTTTTTTTTTGCATGAATCGCAGAGTTTTATTTCATTAAAATCCTCCATTTCGATGAGTCTCAAGCATTTCCGCCATAACGAAATATGTAATTAAGTCGTAAACATCAAGCCAAAGTCATATGGTAGGTATGAAAGAATCAAATTAAAAATAGTTGGTTGGCCGAAAATTTTTTTAAGACATTCATAGAATAGATGGATGAAACCAGTTCTAATTCTTATCAAGCGTTTCTTCACAGTCCATATAATTACTCATAGTCTCTGTCTCTTTCTCTCTCTTTCTCACTCTCGTTCAATGGCTTTTAATTATCAAGGAATTTGTTTTGTCTATGGGTTAAAACAAAAAAAAATATATATACATACATATATTCCGCCGAGAGGAGGAGGTAAAAAAAAAAACTACACAAGTTTATGTCTATAAAAGAACAACCAAAAAGCAAAAACCAAAAGGCATCTCATTAAAAACGAAAGTTTCTTGGTGCTAAACGCTGCTCATTAATTAGCCAAAGTAAAAACAACAAAAACAAACCCACAAAAATATGGAAATAAAGAATTCTAACCGGCATTATATACTATTTAACCATTTTTGGTTAACCACCTTCTCATATTTCATTCTCTGACGCAGTTGAATTTCTTTTCCTATGTAAGTTTCATAAACGGAAAGTAAAAGTTCTATACGGTTAGCCACGTCTACTAAAGTTCATTGTGATGTGTTGATGTTAGGTCGAAAACCGGCTTAGACTTACACATTGGTTCACACATTCATTAAGTATACGTCTAGTATATGCATATATGTACATATATCTTGGTATGTAGACATATGCCAAGCTAAACGTCTCTAATTTACTGCAAGACTAGGTAGTTATTAAAGCAGCCGTTGCTGCTGCTGCTGCACCCATAAATCGAAATCAAAGTTACCTGATGCTGACTAGAATCTAACTTGGGTTAAGGCCAAAAAGACAACAATCGACCAAACATAGATGATATTCCTATACTAATTCATTTATATACACTTTAATCTCATAGATTTTCTTATTGATTAGATTGAAGTAATTGTTTAACAAAGTTTTTTTGCCTCGATGAAATAGTTTACTTTAGCATAGTACATATAGAATTTTAAATTTTCTGTAAAGATTTTTAGATAGGCTAAATTTTAACTATATTTATGGCAACTATTTATTATAGTTATTAATTTATTTAAGTTTATTTGATTTCTCCAGAACCCGTCCATGGGTGATTGATTGTTCTGCTTTTTAAACAACATTTTCTGCGCCTTAAATTTTACTTTAACTAATTGATTACCAAAGTTGAACAGACGAATATTTTTTCTTGCCAGGAATGACCTTTATATTTGATAATATTTGAAATATACGTCGAATCGGCTCATTTATATATATATATAAATGCAATATAAAGTTGAGAGATTACAGAATTTGAAATCTAAAAGAACTTTGTTAACATTGAAATATGTAATTATTTAACTTTCTAATATTAATCAGAAATATATTAAATATATAGATATATAGATATATCAGATATATTAGCTTAAGGCCTAGAAGCTATAGCTAGTAAAAAGATTGGCTTTAATTTACAATCACTGCCCAATTACATTATAAATAAATAAAATAAATAAATAGATATATCAATCCTATTAAAAAAATTTAACTCTTGTTTATATTAATATTTTTGCAGTAACTTCTTAGGCAATTTATTAGACTACTAGTTGGTCTTTACTTAAAGTGCATAGATCAGTGTATTACTTAGTGGCTTTTTTTAAAATTTATAGAACCTCTCTACAGCAAAATTAGTGAACGATTTGTTCTTGAAATTGAATTGGTTAAACTCGTGAATGCCTTTTGGCTATACAATAGAACAAAAATTTGTGTCAATACAATAATCACTTGGATCGTTTAGTATATAAATTAGAATGCTAATCGACAGTTAATGGGGATACGCCCTAAAAAATAAGAAGAAAAAAAAAGGAAAAGAAAAATATTTATATAGGAAAAATGGCAATAAAATGCAATGATTACAACAAAATAAATAAATACACCTTACAATCAATATCAATTCCGGTTAATAAACTTGATTTAAAACCAGAAGTAAACCAGCTAAAAGGTAAAGGCAAGAAGGCAAAACGTCAATAAATAAATTGACATTAGGTGCGAATAAAATGTGTAACAAATGGGTTAAACGCGCTCCGCACCCGCAATTCGATATCGTCGAATGGACACACAATTGGACGAGGCAAGTGACAAATTGTCAAACATTTTCATACAAAAAGCCCCAACAACAATCTAACCAAAAGAGATAAAAATAATATGAAAATGGTAAAAAAAAAAAAAACGGCAAATGTCGCGCGACTATTGCAATTCATTAACAGTCTCGGTTGAGGGACGGACAGGCTCAAAGCCAGAGCCAGAGTCACCATCATTGGAAAAGGCCGCCACATGGCGTATGCGTTATATATTTGGCAAAAGGCAACAATAAACAAAAAAAAAAAAACACTAATTGGGGCGTTTTTAAGTTGTTTGTATATCCATGGAATTTTTTAAAAGTTTATTGCACTTTTTTTTGGTTTTTTGTTGTTTTTGTTACTATTATCATCTGTTTGTTATTGTTGGTGCTGCCGGTGATGTATATTAAGACATAGCACTAGATACTAAAGTGCATTCGCAACCAGTTTGACAAATTTTTACTTTTTTGTCCAACTTCCAAACAAAACGTTTTGTCAGCAGCAATTTGTTAATTTACGTTTCGCAGTTAGTTAATTGTTTTGGCCAAAAGCCAAGCAATCTTTGCTTAAGAAAAAAAAAAAAAAAACATTTTATTAAATGTTTGATCCATAATAATGCAAGACTTCCACTTGAGTCGTGTTTGAGCAATCGTTTTTTTAGAATGTTAGTGGCAATAAAACTTATTTATTACTTTTGGAAAGGATAAAACTATAAACAAACCATACAAATATATTTTAGGAAACTTGGCCATAAACTTTGTATGGGTGTGTTTAAATCTAGCATAAAGAAATAATCAAAAAATTTACGAGTTTGTTATGTAAACGATTTACTTTAGTACTAATGTTTTAGTAAAAAGAATTTTCCAATGGAAGACGCTTTGATTTGATTACTTAGCTGGTCAATCGTTGCAATTTTCTGAGCAAATACAGTAATACCGCTTGGAATTACCAATTAGCTTCTGCCTGACCTGGCCAGAAAGTCAAAAACTAACACAAAAAACCCTTAAGCTGAAATTATATCATACTCTTACTCTAACAAGACATTTCTTAACCATAATGATTCCTATGATATGCAGATAGACAGAATTCATGGCCAGCCACAATTGATTTGTTAAACTATCTCAAAAAAGACTTTATTTCTAGACCGAAAATTAAATTTTATTACATCACATTACAAACCATCTAAAAGCCTCTGAAAATGCATATTAATTGCATAGAAATAAAAAATTAATTTAAGCCATCCATTAGTTTCTAGCCACATCCGTTTTTGAATCAATTTCTCGTGTCTAAAATCCACTTAAAAGCCCTTTTGAGGGGCAACTCTCAATTACATTTAAGCGTTAATAATTCATCAATAAAATTACTATTACTAATAAGAAGGGCGTCAAAATTATACCCCCTAATGCAGGCCAAAATGTAAAAAACATAACACAAATTCAATTACAATACACAGTTGAGCCCAAGTCAAATTTGTCCATCAAGACATTGCAGCAATCTGCTGCCATAAGATAAACATCTCCTCAATCAAAAGCCAAGCGTTCGTTCAGTCTACCAATCCATCAAAAGAAAGAAAGAAAAAAAAATAACTATAGTTTTCTACACGCCTGTCAATCACCATTGGGAATCCATTCCAAGACAACCAAAGCAGAAAAAGGCCATAAAAAGGCTCCAATGGCTGGCTTAACTGTAAATGTAAATCAGCACACTCACACACACACACACACACACAGACACACAGTCATACACTGAGTCACATATACACTTTCATCCATGACCTTGAGGCAAGTCTCTGGTATTTTTTTTAATGGTTTTTTTTCTCATTTTCTTTCAATATTGGTTTTGTTCCTTTTTTTTTGAGCAACTGCAGCCAACAATCTTTGAGGCTTAGCCTTCAGTGACCATACCGCCCCCTGTTACGCCCTCCCTTAGCCTCGTACGCCCGTGTGCCCCCCCTTCAGAGTGTTTTAGATTTTTACAATTGAAGACAAATCCGCATTTTATAGCGGCTGTAAGAAGGTGCAACAAAAACAACAACAGCACGAAATAAAAAACCAAATTGAGCAAGGTAGCAAAAATTAAACAGAAACAGAAAAAAAAATATATACATACAAAACAAAAACAAAACTTTTGAGTAACAAGCAAAAAATGTGAAAAAATGCTAAGCATAAAAACGCGTTTGCTATTTATACTCTCTCCATAAAGGGTAATATGATAAAGTGACTAAAAATAATATTGATTTTTAATTAATTGTTATAGTCAAATCTTTGCATAAAATATAATTAATTTGAAAGTAGTTATTTAAGTACATTTTTTTAACCTGTCTAGATTAACAACTGAAGGCTCAGTAGCTTTAACATTAAGTTAATCGGATTAAACGTATTAAACAACTACTTTAAAGTCATTTAAATAAAACTTAATAAAGTGCATAATAAAAAATGTATTAACGATTTAGTCTAAGACAAATAACTAATTGTGAATTGATTTTCCCATGGCAAAGAACTATTTAAATAAACTATATGAAAATTTATTACATACTGAACATTAAATCGAAACCGTCAAAGATATCAATGACTTTTAATGGCACATTACATATATAAATTATTTTTATTTTCAAATATGTGAACAACAAATTCCCATGGATTCTAGCTTTAATATCTTTCAGAGAAACAAGACTCATGGGAAACTAACAACTAGTAGAAGACTTTTTAATAATAAGTTTTTTAATTTGTCATTAATTTTTTATCAAAATCGATATTATCACAAAGGCACTATAGGACTGATTAAATTGTATGGAGTCTAATCTAAGATTAGAATTCTACCAAGAGTTCTGAGAAACTTTTACCAAGCAATATGAAGTTTTGAGATTTCAGTACTTTTAGTATATTTGCTTTGTATTCGAGACATTTAAAAACCAAATAATAAATTTTTTCAATAATTTCTGACTCAATTCTGATACATTTTTGATGACATTTTTCGTTTTTAAGAGGAAAACTTTTTTTTAATTTCAGGTTTAAAATCTTTCATATAAAACCCTTGAACTCCTATTTGAAATCGGCTAACTATATTATATATGTATGTATATCAGAGGCGGATATAGTCATTTATTGTTTTGTGTCAGAACATTTTACGCATTTCCTTTTCCAAAGATCTGCCCTTTATATAGACATAGGCTTATGAATTAAATGATCACGATCTTTATTTATTCTATATTCAAAATTTACTCTAACATTTTCATCAGCAAAAGAATTTAAATTGAAATGTACTACTATTTCCTTTCACTTTAAATGTGAGTTTATGCAGATATTTGATTTATATGATAAAAATATATGTTTCTTCTAGGAACTATCATTCCAAATATTTATTTCACTAAAGGGTAGAGTGTAAAAGCTATGGCTTGTTGGTTTTTAGCCCGGCCCTGTGGTTTCTTTAGTGTGTGTGTTTTTTTTTTGGCCAATTTTAGCTTGTGTCTGGCATATTATTAACCGTTACTTTTTTTAACCCGCTGAGCTTACCAATGCACCCACCACATTTGTTGTTGTTGTTGTTGCTGCTAATCCCGTTGTGGTTGTTGTTGGCGTTCAAGTTGATTTTTGTATTTGATTGTTAAGCTTTCTATATAATCGTATTGTCGTTTTCGTTTGTTAATGTTGTTGTTGTTATTATTATTATTGTTGTTGTTGTTGTTGTTGCTCAGTGCAATTGTTGCTAAGCCGTTTTTATTGTTGTAATTGTTGTTGTTGTACAAATTGGAGCAATATTGGCGCGAGAGCTTTAGCTGATTTCTTTATAGGTTTTTAAATTGTTTTTATTGGTATTCATTATTTTGTTGTTGTTTTACTTTTTATTAATTTATATTTCGCAAATATAGTTTTAATTAGCTTTTAAACACACTCTGAAAACTTTCAATTTAACTGACTTTGTCGAAATGTTACTCTACGTTTAGATATTGATTCGATGGGGGGAAAAAGGTTTTTCCTTCACTAGATTTCTAAAATTTGTTTAATGTTTTAATTTAAATTTTATTATTATTCTTTTTTTTTTTGAACGGTCCTTAAATAAGTTTTCAGCTGTGTTTTTTCGTTTTCTTTGACTTTCGCGACAAACGATCTAAGTAGATATATATATTCTTGTTTTTATATATGTATATGTATATTTTTATAAACTATAAAATAAGTAATTTCTTTTTTCGCTCGCTCGCTCGCTTCGCCCTCTCTCTTTTAGCTGTTAGCCCGTCCGTTTGCGTCCGTTTGGCTACAGCGTCCACAATTAACTGAATTCCCACAGCGATCAGAAACTGATAAGTGTTGGCTCTTACTGCCGCCTGGCTAGCCGCGGCCCAAAAGAAGCAGGCAAAAGCTCCGAGACTCCGATTCAGACTCCGACTTCGATGGCAAAGTCCACTTCGGCTCAGAGAGTCTAAGCCCAGTCGCAGCCGCCGTCACATTCACAGAACGCAGCCAAGTGCCAAGGCAACAACAAACCAACAACATTACCAGACCCCCATAAGAAAGGCAAAAGCACAAGTACCAGCAAACAGGCTTCGACTTGATTTTTCTTAGTTTCGGGCCGCAGAACAAACACATGAACATAGACTCAAGAAAAAAAACACAGAAACACCGCGACGACAACAACAAACAGCTGCAATCGAAAGAGCCAAAACAAACCCAAACCCACAAAACAACAGGCTTAGAGTTCGTTCCACTATCAAAATATAAAAAGACTCGGTTAAGGCTTCGTGTTTGTAAAAACATATCAAATCAGAGGTCTAAGTCTAGCATTGAGATCACCGAAAATTGTATGCCCTCTAAAAACAACAAAATTCAACTCAATCTTAAATTTTTAGAATGTAGTACCTTAAGAACTTAAACATATGAACATCTCAAAAACATATTTTAATAAAGTTTTATTCAATATGGTCAATATTTGGTGACTTTTTTGAATAAAATCAAACCTTTTTGTTTACCAGCTGGATGTCGATGAATTCAATGTAATCCTTATGAAGTACTTATACATTATACAGAAATTGCTTAATTTTAATTCAATTATGAAACTAAAACTTATTTTAAATAATACAAACTTTTCCATTATTGATGCTTTCGAATTACTTACCCTCGCTAATTACTTTGAAATGGTAACACCTAGTTAATATATGATAAAAAAGCTCATCATGAATCAGAGACATATATTTAAGTTTTATATTGAATAACAATAAGGAATATACTCCTTTTGATAGGTCGTTTTGTCCAGACATTATTTGTTTTCCTTACAAACCTGTCTAACTAATATTTAGCTGAGTGAAGAACCAGTGTGAATAGCTTTTCGCTTAGCAAATCCACCAACCAAAAGAGGTCTTGTGGAAACAGTTCATAATTTTTAAACTGATGCATCGCATTCAGTTCCAAGTTGCCTTTTTATAGAGGCATTTAATATACATAATTCAAATTAAGTCAAAAATAATATAATGGCTCAAATCTGAACTTGGTAGATTGTTTAAGCAAATATTATTTGAATGAAGCTATGTAAGACAAGTTTTAGAGTAGCCTTTCAATTAGAATCTGATTAGTATTAGTCTTAGATGTTTATGTTAGTTAAATATATTTATTAATTAAGCCATATTATTGTACAATATATATAATATATTTACAAGCAATATCAAAAGCATTTTATATCAAATATTATTGGAATATATGTATCTTTCTTTTTTGCAATGAGCCTGGGCTATCTAATTGATTGACATTAACTTGTTTAACTTATAGAAGAACATTTTGTTATGATTATCACAAAATAAAAAAGGAATCTCTATACATTTAACTAATCACTAATTCATTTATCAATATAGTATATTAAATCTAGCCAAGTTAAGTTATGGTTAGCATTTAAAACATCCAATTATCAAGCTTCCCACGATGCGTTTTCTTTCTGTTTTGGATATATAAAGAAATATTGAGCAATAAGTTAGTTGGCCAAAATGGAAATTGAATACTACAGATTTCTACACATCTAAAGTTAATGATATGAATTACTTATTGATTCTGCATTAATTTTTTTGTTGATATGAAGATAAACTATTATAAAACAATAATTAAGAACAAAACAGAACAAGAAATTAAAATAAATTTGTTTTAAATATTTTGTTTTTATTATTTATTTTATATTGCTTACATTTTAGGCATCTTCATCGAACTTTATGTATATATGGTTTACTCTCTTTTCTCTCTTTATCTTCTTCATTTTTTCGTATATATATAGTACATATTTCTTTATAACTTTAATACATCATTAAAAAATAATCATATAATCGTATAAACAAAACAAATTTTAATTGAATAGTGCCATTTAAAAGAAGAAATCACACGCAATGCCCATTCAAGTATCAATTTTCGAATGTAAAGTATAAAAAAAGAATATGAAAATACTTATAGAACCAAAAGTAATATGTATTGTAAATGGAAATAATTAAAACTTGTGTCTTTTTTTTTTCTTATTGCATGCAAATTTACGCCGAATGGTAAAAATGATGAATTAGCACACATTGTACAATAGTACATACATATATAAATTATAAATTAGAATGAAACTGGCTATAGTAAATGGTAGACTGTTTTCTTTTTTCGTTTATATATGTAGATAGTTAGATAAGTACAATTCTTTTGCGGGTTTGAGGATTACTGATAAGATGTGTGTATATATATGTGGGTTTTATTTACTTTTCGTTTTTTGTTTTTTGGATTGTCTTAGGAATTCGTTACGTTATTGAAGTTTCACAAATGTTTTTGTTTTGTGGAATGTATGAAAGAATTTGTATAACGAAATTGACATTATAGATTAAAGCTAGCTAAAAAAATTGGTTTTTAACTACAGAAATCTCTAGGGATAGATATGAAAGAGGGCGGGGAGAAGCCAAGCGGGCCACAACAAAAACAACAATTACTATAGAGTGAAAGTAATAGATAGCACAATTAGGCAGCGTTCGCATTTTGGCATTGCCGGGTACCGTTAACAACAGCTTATGAGATAGTACAAGATTTAAGGCTTTATCTTGTGACTATCTATCTTTTGGGATTTTTTGCCATTTGGTACCCAATCAATACTATAATATTGGAATGCGTTCATAACTCTGCAGCTAGTTAGTTTTAAGTTTATCTCATCAAACTTGTGTCACGCACTGAGCATATTTATCCAGCTCCCCTCGCAATAGTTTCACTCGTTCCGTTTCCTCCCGCAGCGTTCGTATTAGTTCCTCAATTGTTCGCTGTTGACTCTGTACGGTGGCCTCCAGTTTATCGACGCGCTGCTCCAACTGATATACAAGTGGCGCAGATGTATCCTGATGATGATTGTTTAGCTGGACCGTTGCTGGCGCAGCTGCTGCTGCTGCTGCTGGCTCTGGCACTGTACTGGCTTGATTGCTCTTCTCCTCGGCTATGCTGTTGCTGCTGCTGCTGGCATTTGCTGATTTAACCAATGGTGAGACACTACGATTCCGTATGGAAAGACTATTGGGACGAGTGACTCGTGTTTCCTCATCACTGCTGGCAGTGGCTAACGCCGATTTGGACATGCTCTTTGACATGATGGCATCATTAGTGGTGCTGGTGCTGTTGCTGTTGCTATTGCTATTGCTGGTAGTGGTGGTCACGACACTTGCTGTCACCTCTTTTTTATTGCTACTATCCACAAACATGGACTGTTGCATCAGATTGGAAGAAGTTATCGCTGAGGATTGCACTTTTGTGGTGGTGGAACTACTGCTATTGGTGGTACTACTGCTGGCAGTTGTCGTTACCACACTGGAGGTAGCCACCTGCTCGGTGGCAAACAATTTGGAGGTTCTCTCGGCCACAGATGCTCCTCGAGGTTCTGTGTTTGGCGTTGGCTTCTTTCGTGTCACTTGCGAGGCCTTCAACTCCTCCATCCAGGGTGCCTTTTTCTGTTGCCATTCACGTGGTTTGGGTTTAGCCAATTGCTCTTCACCCGTTGAATTATCATCGGATGAGGCAGTTGCTGGTGCAGTCTTGCCACCAGTTCCAGCATCTTCACTCAGCTCACTGGCTCCGTTCAATGATACATAAACCGAATTGTTATTACTCTCGCCCAGTACATTGATGGCCGCCGAGGGAGGCCTTCTTTTGGGTGCTTTAACGCGACCAGCGCGCATATCAGTCAGTATGGAAGCACGTTCCACCCGATCGAAATCAGTATCCTCCACGGCTATGGTGGCCGCTCGACGCATAACTATACTGCCAGGAGCACCTGAATCGGGCAAATGTCCTGACACCAATTTGCTAGCAGTTAATCCATCAGCCAGATCATGGGATACAGCACTGGTTAGTTTGCCCTCTGGATTCTTTTTCTTTAAATTTCCTGCCATTAGAGGACCTGTGGACATAATAGAGATATAATTAGTCATGTGTCGAAGAGAATAAACTTTGTGGCATTTACCCCCGACTGGAACTCCACCTGTGGGTGTCTTCTTTAACGGCACATTGGGCTTCTTGCTAAGAACTGGCGGCGGCGGTGATTTAATTTTCTCATCCATATTATCGAGACTTTTACGTAATTCGGTATAGGATGTTGATGATGTTGCCGCCGTTGTACTGGAACTGCTGCTACTGTTGCTGCTGCTGCTGGCCGTAATTGTGGTGATTGTGGAATTGCCCTTGGCCGCTTGGCTGCTACCTGGCTGTTTGGTTAGATCCAGGTTTTTGTTCTCCAGCGATTTACGCTGAGCGGCCACATTGCCGCTGGGCAATCCTGTTTCGCTTAGAATATCGTTAAGAGAGTCACGTGAACCAAAACTCTCCTTGCGCCCAGAGGCCGAGGATGAGGAATTGCTGCTGCTGCCTGTCTTTTTGATATATACTTTCGATGTGGTAGAAGAGCTGCCCGTTGTGCTCTGTTGCTGCTGCTGCTGCTGGGTCACCGTTGTGGTGTTGGAATTACTAGAGTTCGTTGTGGTCATGTGGCTGGTGGCGTTGGCAATGGTGTTGGTAATCTTCTTCTGGGATTGCGTTGTTGTAGTTGTTGCTGCTGCCGTTGCCGTCGTCGTCGTTGTCGGCTCGTTGATGGGGGCAACTATAATGGTTAGATGAACATAAAGATATGACAAGTATCAGTCAATTTGATTCAAAATGAAATATTTTTGAGTATTTTTCTTTTTCTTTTGTTTGTTGGGCGTGTGGGTTTGGTTTTTGGTTGCCTCCTGCAAAATTGCCATGCAAATCATTATTAAATCATCTGCCATGACTAACATCAAGTTAGAACAGCTGAGCAGGGAATAAATCTATTTATATATGTATATAAAAACAGTCAACAAGAAACTGGTTTCACTTCTCAGCCTCAGTCTCAACTTGTGTTGCCAAATGTCAATAAAATTAATTACAAATACAAAGATAGAAATACACAAAAATTCAAACTCAAGCTCAGCTCAAAAGCGTAGGAGCATAGATCGATGCAAATGCAAAAGCAAAAGTAAACTTAAACAAATACAAACAACAACAATAATAATAACAACAAACTACTAAACAAAATGACAAGCATAAATAAACGCCAATAAATTGCGATAGCAATAGGAAATGAAGTAAGTAAGTCGTCTCGCCGACTTGGATATACCATACACCAGTAAAACAAATATTTTAAAGTTATAATAACCAATGCATTATCGTATTTTAAAAAAAATCTGTTTGCATGCTTTTTAGAAGCATATCTTAGTATTTCGCTCACTCAAGCATTCGAGCACCCTAGCGCCCCCACCAGCCAACGGCCAACTCCGGCCATATGGAAAAACGTTCATATGCATAACTTGGCTATTTTTATTCCGATTTTGATCAAATTTGGTATTTTGCTGGATATTAGTATCAAATTTAAGTGTGCTAAATTTGATTGCACAAGGTTGAAAATTACGGGAGATAATGGAGTTTTTTCAAATTACGGGGGCGGAAAGAGGCGTGGCAAAATCTTTACACATCAAAAATGTGCGCAATTACTAAGCAAATATTCATACCAAATTTTGTGTCTCTAGCTAGAATAGTTTTTGAGAAAATCGGTTTTATTTAATTTGCGGGGGCGGTAGGGGGCGTGGCAAAATTTTTACAAATACAAAACGTGCGCATTTACTTAGCAAATATACATACCAAATTTTGTGTCTCTAGTTGCTATAGTGTTTGAGAAAATCGGTTTTATTTAATTTGCGGGGGCGGTAGGGGGCGTGGCAAAAATTTTACAAATACAAAATGTGCGCGTTTACTAAGCGAATATACATACCAAATTTTGTGTCTCTAGTTGCTATGGTGTTTGAGAAAATCGGTTTTATATCATTTGCGGGGGCGGTAGGGGGCGTGGCAAACATTTGAAACAAACTCGATAAGCGTACATATGACACGAGTCTACATACCAAATTTGGTGGCTCTAGCTCTTATAGTCTCCGAGATCTAGGCGTTCATACAGACGGACGGACGGACGGACGGACGGACGGACGGACGGACGGACAGACGGACATGGCTAGATCGTCTCGGCTGTTGATGCTGATCAAGAATATATATACTTTATGGGGTCGGAAAAGCTTCCTTCTGCCTGTTACATACATTTTAGCGACTTTAATATACCATTTTCACCCTATGGGTGTATGGTATAAAAACATTCAAACTGAAAACCCAAACAGCAAATAAAATGAGACTATTGAGTAACAGCTTAAAATGTGTAAAGGTCAGACCATAAAAATGGCAACAACAACAACAACAACAACAACAAATAAAAGAAATAGAAAGAAAATATCATAAGAAAATAAATATCAGCCATAACAAACTTGAAATACCCTTTACATAGGAAAATATACATATATATGTGTATAAAGTGTGAAAATTCAAAACGATTAACAACTTATCGGTTTAAAGCTGTAAATTAAATGTATTTTAGCTGATGTTAGCTATAAGTAAGTACATTGTAATTTAATTAATACTTGAATAGATTATTTTAGACAAAGCTTATTAAAAATTTAAACCCAACAAAAATCTATAAAATTTATTATTAATGTCTGCCAATAATTTAAAGTAAATGCGGCAAAATGTTTTATTTGAAGTGAAATTGAGTTTGTTTAGTAAAAATCTGAGTTTTAAAAGATCTTTTCTTTTTTTAATGCAATTTCCAAGTAAAATTTAAAGACTCGTCTGATATGTTCAAAAATTATAGCCAAATCCATTTAGAGGTCGTTTTCATTTTAATCGTTGGCAAATTCAATTTATAAAATTAAAAGTATTAGTTCTTATCTCTCAAGTTGTAGCTAATAATAAAGTCAATTCAAAATTTAAATCAATTATTTTTAAACCCAAAATATGCTCTCCACATGTTTAATTTTAATGATGAATTCATTTGTCTGATGTCATATTCTTTTATATTATATAAAAATTTGTTAATTTCACTTGCATCTATTCCGTCGGAGTGTCTGTATAAATGTCAAAACAAAAACTGTCATGTATAGCCATGTTTAGTATAAACTATACTAAGTTGCTGTATTTATAGTTTATTACCTATCAATTCATCAATATCAATATAAAAGTCACTTTCAATTAACATTCAAAATAAGTCGCCAATAACGATCAGGGGATTTGCATATTTCTCGCTTTTTGCATTTCAAACTTTGTGATCAAGTGTATTATATATATACACTTTCCTATAGAGAGAGTATTTATTTCATTTACAATCAAAGAATAACATTTGGCCATTGTTAAGGCCATTGTGTTGGCTCACTAATCGTTAAAAGCAAAAAAAAAAATGTATAAAATTGCAAAAGAAATGCGCTCAGTCGACTTTCACTGCTCTGGCAATGACAGGCAGCAACAACAACAGAAACCAGAAAAATAAATTATTATTATTATAAAAAAGAAAAAAAAAAATAAAAATAAGCAAAGCGAATATCAAATTGATATTTTTAAATATTAAGTAATTGAATATTGAGGGACTTTTTCTGCTGTTGTTGTTGTCGCTTCTTTTTCTTGCCAGCGGCTGACATATACCAAAAACGAAAGACTTAAGCAACGAACTTGCGGCACTTGTATATATATTTCGTTTGATTTAATGATGACAACGCAAAATCCGACGAGGCGACTATTCATTTAACTTAAACGCGAACCACAAATTAAAACAAATCATTAATTACATAGCAGACACATAATACACAATTAACACTGAACCAGAGCTAAAGTCAAAGTTTTTTTGTTATTGTATTTTTGCCATGTGGCAAGTTGCAGCAATTGCAGAAAAAGAAAGCCAAAGAAAGAACGGTAATTGTAGCACACGCACCAGCAATGAAAAATCAAGTACAAGAGCAAGCCGACAAACAGCACGGGGAACCAAAGAGTCGGAACGTCGTTTCAGTTTTGCCGCAACAAAAATGTATTTCAATAACGTAAATGGTCAAGAAATCAAATCGTACTGAAACAAAAAGGTAAACAAAAATGCTGGCAAAGGTACAAAATGCTGAGACAGCCAGACAAAATACCAGGCCACAGGCACTCAGAGAAAAATAAGCGAGAAAAAAGAGAGAGGGAGAGCAGAGACCTAATGAGGGCTCTTGCTTTTCTAGACTCTCTTTCGCTCTGCCAAACTTAGTGAATAAATTAAATAAAATGCCAAAACTAACTTTGATGCAACGAAGTGTTTATACACTTGCTCTTCAGTTTGTGGTCTGTAAAAGTTGGTAAGACTATATTATATTATCTGTAAGATAATATTTAGAAATTTATTTAACTGCTCAAAACGATTTGAAGTTAAGTTTGTATCAAAACGTAAATAATATTTAATTTTTTAGTTTTAGTTAGTTTAGTTTCAGTTTTTTAAAGATTTCGTATGGTGAGTTTTAGAATATTCGGTTGATATTAGAAGATGGAAAATAGAAATTAAATGAGGTCCTAGAACCTGCTTTATAAAAAATCTGTAGTTAATCCTTTTTGTAAGCTGATTCCGAAAAAATTATGAAACAAAAGTATATCAATTTTCTGAGGCGTTCAAAAATATATTAACAACTTTTATAATACCCTATAAATAGGGTGTAAAAACAAAAGAGGGGCTTGACTTAATAAAGAGAGATTCCCTCTATTATTAGAGAATGAGAGAGCAAGCCAGAGAGGGAGAATTAGAGGGAAACAAGTGAAGCGCGCGTTTGTATTGTTAATGTGGGTCTTCTGATAATCGCCGCTAATGTTTTCAGGCTTCACAATGATAATGATCATCGTGATGATGATGATAATCATGAACATGCTAATGATAATGCTACAGTCATGCCTCTTGATCACCAACATGACTAAAGATAATAATGATATTTCTGTTGTATGAAGCTAAGAGCACGACTGGAAGAGTCGGCTAAAGAGAGTTTAAAACAAAAACAAAAAACACAACTTCAACAAAAATAAAGCACAAAAAAACCAGTTACAACGACTGTTGTTTATTTTAATGACGATTGTTGTTGTTGTCGTTATGCTGGTGTAGTTGTTGTTGTTGCTTAAGTGTCGAAGGTGGCTGCTTGGTGACTGAGAAAATGCGACGTTGACAAAAAAAAAAAGAAGCAAAACAAACTGAAAAGGCAAAGCAAAATGCCAGGGCAAATAAACTTTGGCAAAAACTCGCAAACACAAAAACTATTTAACACCCAAAGCAAAAGCGGCAACAAAATAAAACAAAAATTTTTTAAAATTACTACTGAATTTTGCATGCTACCGCAAAGTATGCAATACAAATTGCTGCAATACATAGAATGGTTCTAATTGAAAACTGTTTACTCTTTGGTATTAGAAATCAATTATTTAAACCAAATGCAAACTTTTCTATATTCCTCACAAATGAATGTTTGACTTATCGAAATTGAAAATAAATCTTATATGTATTTAATTTTATAATAAATTTATAATCTTAAATGTATGTCATATATGTAAATTTCCTCTCCATTTCGCAGCCTGTCTCAAATAATAAGCAAAGAAATGAAAGGCTATGGAAAAATTTAATTTAAATTGACTAATTAACAATTTATTCTTGATAAATAATAACTCAATAATATTCATTCACTGTAAGTGTAATGCATATTTTTTTCTCCCAGATTGTACCTAAACCAAGAAACTCATTTGAAAATAATACAAGATGATTCATTTGTGCCATTTCCTTTTTTTTAACTGAATTAACATAAGATTATCTTTTTTGAAATCTTATCGTAGAATATTTTTCTTTTAATATCCAGAAAATTCTTTAGAAATATTTAAAAGATTCTCTACAATTACTTTTCAAAATGTTTTTGGAACTTGCAAATTTACATAAAATTTATTTTAGTTTACTTGCAATTTTGAATACCAAATCATTTATGAGAGATAGTTGAAATGTTTACTACATATTTTAACCTAAGACAACAAACCAACAAGCAAATTGAAATGAAAATAAGCAAATAGACATGCTCTAAAGATGTCACCGCCCAATCCTAGTCCATGGACCGGGACCAGGCCGTTCGACCGGCTCTGGACAATGTTTAATTTTAGTGGCAAAAAAAAATGCTGCTGGCACTTTAAATGCTACGGCGGCGTCGGGCCAAAGAAAGTCAAATAAATAAAATGAAATAAAAATGAAAAGCCAGGGAAAAGTCAAAACAAAAAAATATAAATCATAGAAATTATGAGCCAAGTAAGCAATTTTCCATTTCGTATCAAGAAGAAAACGCCTCAAGGCAAACAGCACCAAAAAGCGGCATCGGGGGCAGAGAGAAAGGAAAATGAAAATGGTTAAAAAATAAAAAAAAAAACGGAAAAGAAAAACAACGATGACGCCGCAGCCGTAGCAGCCGCAGCAGCCGCCAGTCGTTTTTGGGGCTTGCCTACACTGGAAAAACTCGTTTACATACAAATCGTGGTGATAAAGCTGGCCATACGCGCGCCCAAGAACTCGAATGAGCCGCCACGCTGCGGTCCCGGAGCTGTTGCTGCTGCTGCACGAGCTCCCGCTCTTGCTCGAGGACGTGGCGGAGGTATTGGCGGTGGAGCTATACACACAGATACACACACACACACATATATATATATATATAAATGCATATACAAACAGATGCATCAGGCCAAAGACACACACACACACACATAATGTTGGTTTTCAAATGTGTTTGAATTGGTTGGGTGTGTGTGTGTGTGTGTGCATTCGTGTGTATTTAGTTGTTGTTTCAAGTGTTCAAGTGAAGTGGAGGAATACGTTGTGTTTTGTTGTCGAAAATTGTCGAAAAATAAAGAAGAAGAACAAGTAGTAGAACGAGAAAAAAGAAGAGAGAGAGAGAGAAAGAGAGAAAGAGAGAAAAGTGTTGAGGGAAAATTACACAGAGAGACCAACAAACCAACCAACAAACAAGACATAAAGTCATACATACAAAATGTTGTTGTAGTTGTTGTTGTTGTTGTTAGACATTACAAAGCGATAGTGAAAAGTAAATAATAATAATAATAAAAAAAAAAAACATTATCCATAAAAACTCTCCTCAACAAAATGCAAAGAGATTAAAACTAAATGAAAAACCATGAAAATGACATGACCATTTAATAGATAAATCTAAATCGAAGTAAATGAAAAGAGAAACATAAAAAATTGTTAAGTAAATGTTTGATGTGTATGTTTTTTGGAGTAATGTTTTTAATGTGGTGTGTTGGTCAGATCCTAAAGGACTATTTGGTCTTGACTTTTATTATATTTAAAACAAAAAAAAAACAAAGAACTTTAAAGCCAATTAATCTGACTCTGTTTCCCAGTAATATGTATATGAAAAAATGTTGCTATGTTTTACTATAAGTTTTGATTTTCAAATAATTTCAATCAATGGTTAAAAAATTTAACAATGAAGATTTTTAAAACTATTGACATATCATTTCTTTATTCTAAAATAAAAAGCTCCTAAAATCAAAATTTAAACATATTTTTTTTTACATTTTGGACTAAAAACTTCCAAACTATAACTTCCATTCTATAAATATTCTAAACTGATTAAGGGAAATTTCCAACCCCCAGAAGGAAGATGTTTACCTATCAAATCTCCACATCCAAAACTATTTTCCCAGCTAAAATTCCGGATTTCTCCCACCAACATGATGAAATAGATTAGCCATTGCAACGTCTCATCAACTTAAATACTTTTTTTAGGTTTCAAAAGGTAACTTTTAAGACCTTAGTAACTTATTGAACTTGACTTTGGTAAGGATTTCAGTCTATATCAGTAAATTTCAAACCTTATTTAATAACAAATGGCTGAACATTTATTTTTGAATCTAAAGAAATTCAGCTTTACATCAATTAGTATTGAATTAAGATAGTTTTATTTACCTTTCAAATTGAGTCTAAAGCATAATGCAGTAAGACATATTTCCTAATATTCCTAACATATGTAAGACCAATAAGCTGAAGCCATACTTGACTTAAGTAAAAACGTTTCCCTTAAGCAAAGCTTGAAAAATCAGTAGACAAAAATGTTATCTACTTATGTGTATTAAAGGGTTTCAAATCAATTAACCTATACGAATATTCAATGCAGGACCTTTTTGGCAGATAATGAGGTAATCATCTCCATATTCTTCTTGTAAAACATCAACTAGATCAATTTCTATCCCTAAAATGACAGATATCACTCCCTAAAATCTACATTTATATCTGTCAATATTAATAATTATACAAATCATCTAACTTAAACTCTTACAAAATATATTAGTATCTAACTTTTGAAGTTTAAGATAATTTCTTAACTAACTTGCCAATTTGACGAGTTGAGATTATGAGATTACTTGATGGAATGATCATAACTATATGTACATATAGCTATTAAAAAACTACACGCACCGATTAATGTACGTATTTTTTTTCTTTTGGGTGGCTACATTCATATGGCAAAGAGGTTTGCTTTTAATTAATTCAATTAGCAAAAGCAAAAGCAAACGTTTATTGACTTTTTATGCCCCAAACGGTGCGTCACAACATCAATGTATATTTGTTTTCGTTTTTCTTGTTTTTTATTTTTCGACGATCGTCTGAGTTTTATTACCGATGCGTTTTTTTTTTCTTTTTTCTTTTCAAAAATTGTTTCAATTAAACCTGCCAAGGGGACAGCACAATGACATCGGGGGAGGGAGACCAAGAGATGAAAAGATGATTGTGACAATGATGATGATGACAATGACAATGCAGTTGACAGACAGACCAAAATCAAAACTCATGAATATAATGAGGAGAAACGGTTTTGTTTTTTGGCTTTTTTCAACACAAAACTCACCTTCTGTGGGTGGCAATAATTTGACAAAATTATCGGGAAATACACCAACTTTGCCACGTATTTCGCCCTTCCACCAGCCCTTATCGGGCAGCTCTGTCGTAATAATGGTGATAATCTCATCCACTTTAAGTTCCAATTCATCTTCATTTTGCGGGGCATAGGGAAACTCGACGCGACAAAATTCGCGTTGAGGTTTCGGTGGCAACATTGGAGCTCCAGGTATATCAGCTGCTGTTGCTGTTGCTGTTGCTGCTACTGTTGTTGCTGATGCTGATTCTGCCGCAATGTTATTAGAAGCGTTGACTCTGTTTTTTATTTGTTTCGCCGAAGCCTTTACTGGTGCTGCTGGTGTAACTGAAGATGATGTTGGTGGTGCTACCGATGCGGCCTTCGCTGTTAGAGCTGATGTGGTCACTGTTGCACCAATTGTTGGCGGTCGTTTCGATGCCAGAATCGGTGATGGTTCGATATGTTGCACAAAATTTGAAGGAAAGACGCCAACTTTGCTGCGCAAACGTCCACGCCACCAGCCTTCCTCGACCTAAATGAAAATAAATAGAGCAGAGAACAGAGAAAAATTTCAATTTTTGTACGTTTAGTTTAGTTCATTCGCTGCCGCTGTTTGTTATTTTTGTTGTTGCTTGTATTGTAATAAGGCGGCAGCAGCGACGGCGACAACAATATTATTTTGTAAAGAGGTTAAACGGGGGTTGTGAGCCCTTAGTGGTCTCTCTTTCCCTTAGCCTTCGACCAAGTTATATGTAATTTGGTTTATCAGTGAGCGTGTATGTGTGTCAGTGTGTGTGTGTGTGTGTGTGTATACATACATACCTCCCCAAGGAATTCAATGACATCACCCACGGCCAGCGTCAACTCGTCGTCGTTGACTTGTGTGTAACTATAGATGACTTTGCAGCGGCGATTCGATGTCGTTGATTTGTCCCTGAATTTTCCGAGAGTGAGAGAGAGAGAGGCAGAGAGCAAACCGGCAAAAAGGAGAGAATGAAAAGAATGTAAATTTGTAAGCATATTGAATTGTTGCGTCACTCTCAATTCAAGCTCATCTTCCTACTACAAATATATGTATTAACTAGTGATGACAACAACATTCTAGTGTCCATATGATATAGCTTTATGATCTAAGTTTAATATTATATGATAGATTCAGTTTAAATCTTTAAAAATAATCCTAATAGAAAACCTGTGATTAATGCTCTAAGTAAACTTAAATTTAAATTGGTTAGAAAGTCTCGTTTTTCAACTATAAATAAAATGCTATTTACATAAAATTTTAGATTATATAATTGATATCTTGTTAAGCAAAAAGGTTTGGAAATAACGTTTTCCATTTTCTCAAATATTTTGGTAAACTTATGCAAATTATTATTCTGAAATTAAAAGTACTTGAAAACTTGTCAAGTTGAAGTAAATAAATCGTCTAAAATATGTCGGAATACCATTGTTAACTTCTTTCGCTTTAGTTTCTAATTAAATTTCAATCCTTCTAATTTTTCTTAATTCGCTGTTAAATGATAATGATTTTGGAGATTTCTAAATTATAAAGTTTTCATTTTGTAATTGCCATACGATTTGTAAATAAAACCTTTACCCATTTCAACGAAAAGAAAACGAGATATGGTGTCTCTAAAAACCAAGCTTGTGTTTTTTGTTTTTCTATTGCTTATTTTTAAATTTAATGCTCCATCAGATCTTACGTTTGGCTGGATTTTATTTCAGAAAGACAATTGAAGAGGATTAAAATATAACAAACTTAGGATTTAAAATCCTATAAAGCATTCAAAATAATCTTTAATAAACGGTTAGTTATTTTAAGTCAGACGTTAATTGACTTTTAAAGTAATCATTGAAATCTATATACAGAGGTGAATATATAGAAATATATATAGATAATGTATATCCTAGTAATTAATTTATTAATTATATCTATGTATTCCTATTGCATTCTTGGCAAGACTTTACAAGTATTTCTCTGTGTATTTCTTCTCATCACTATCACGAATCAAAATGAATCCACATACCTCAATTGGACTGCTGCTGCACTGTCATCGCCACTGTGATTGCCATTGCTGTTGGTCGTGTTGTTGGAGTCCAGCACGCGCACAAAATTATCCGGGAACATGCCCATTTTGCCATTGGCCTTCAATGTGCCCTGCCACCAACCGCCTGGCATTTGTTTGATACGATGAATGATGGCACCTTTATGTAGATCCAATTCATCTGGCTCTTTGGCCGCATACTCGTACTCAACTATCGCACGGACTGCAAAGAGAATCGAGATATGTTCGATTAGTAAAGCAAAGAAAAAACCTTTTATGGTTAGCAATTGTTGCGACTGGCAGTGCAAATATTTACAATTGGCTCGTCTCAGATTGCGCAATCCCCCCAACCCCAACCCCAACACCAACAACAACACCTTCTCTATTGTCTATCGCTTAAATACGTGGGGGCTGGCTGCCTTTGCCACATTGCCACCAAACGTGACACTTGTTTTCTATCCAATAAACAAACAAACACACACAAAAAAAAAAAAATAATAATAATAATAACCAAAAAGTAAAAGTTACATGACGCGATTTTTTAACAGTTTTTTTTCTGTACGAAACGGGAATAATAATTTTGCTTAAACGATGACAAATTTTTCGAGATGGGCTCTAAAAAAAAACTATACAAAAAGTGGGTTACTATTTTAGGAGCATATGGATTCCAATCTGACCGAATTTGCCAAGTGACAAAATATTTTTTTCGCCTTTTATAATGATGTCATTTCTTATCAGAAAAAAAATATTAGACATGGTTGTTGGTTGATGACTAATGGCTGAAAATTATGATGAATTAATTGGAATTGTTAATAAAAGTTATAAAGGAAATAAAGTATTAAAAAAAAAATATAAAATATTTAAAGACTATAAATGAGTGGTGGGTGGGTGTGGCAGTATTATCTACCTGATGTATGTATTCTTTGTTCTTCATTCGTAGAATTATTCAATGCAATTGCAATTTTCACCCCTTATTAAGATAAGATTATCAAACATTCGAATCTCATTTTGCATTACTTTGTTTCGTTCTAAGATTTGAGTAGCTTTTATGATTACCGAAAGTCATTAAATAATAAATACCTAAAAATATTTAAATGGTTTTTCCATTTCTAGTCATTCAATTCCTATCAGCATGAATGAATTCATCTTCCATTTCGAATATACCCATGCAGACTTGTAGTAAATAATCACTACTAAACTTTATAAACTTTAATTACTTTTCAAATTTTATTCTACTTTACCTCTTATCATTTTAATTAAATGTAAGTAGGTCTTATAACTAAAATCACTATACAAACTCATAAAATACCTATTCTGAGATAAACTAGAAGTGTGTCTTTTAAGTGTATAGCATCTTAGGCATCATGTCCTATTTATATGTTGATCATGAATTCTATTAAAGACTTTGCCCTAGTTCATTTTACATTCGTTTCCAAAAATATATATGTATGACGCAAAACCATGTCAAAGAGTGGGTCAAAATGTGGGTATGGGGGTGAAACCATTTCGAAATCAACATATGCAACAAATAACAATAACCATAATGGCAATTGTATAAGCGTTTCGAATGCATAGACGACTTGCTATGGCTTTTTTTATCTCTGTTTCTATCTCTATCTCTGGATTGCCTTCAAACACAACACAACACAAAACGAAAAATTTAAATAACAACTACAACAACTAAATATTATACTACACATTATGCACAATATGTACATTAACACGCCAACGGCCAGCAGCAAAACAGTTGAACTTATTTGGCATTTGAGGTTGCTGCCCCCGCAAAAACAAAAAAAAAACAGCAACAACAAAACAAAACTCGGTTGTTTTTGATGGGTTATTTATGTGAGAGTTTGGAAATGCCCTGAAAACGAGTTTTAAATAGTTAATAACAAAAAATACCCTTTCGAGTGGCGAAGTAGATAAGATTATTAACTGATATCAGTAGCGAATTATGATAGTAATTATTCAAATATTTGTTTATTAGCAGCAAAGTCTAAATGATGCATTTCAAAATCAAAAAAAAAATATTATAAAGCCTTTTTTTTTTAAATTTAAAAATATGGAAGTCAGGAGTGGCTGAACATTTGAACAATTTATCCTCCTTTATCAGATAAAATTGCTAATGGAGAAACTTCAGTTGATTTACCTATTTTCTCTATACATTTAGATGGAAATTCTTTAATTTTAGGCTCAGTATCGATCGAATAAATTACCAAAATAGCTACTGAAGTCAAGACTAACCAGTCGACGAACCTTTCTACCAGAACTATCCTAGCCTACAAGAGCCTTACCATCTCTGTTGAATGCTGAGGCGGGAGTCGATCTATCCATGAGAAGCTCCAAGAACATTCCAACATATTTAGGGGATCTATCCGGGCAATTTTTATACGAAAACCAATGCCTTTCCAAAGCCGCTTCATTCTTTCTTTTAGACTTGAATGGAAAAAAGCGGTCAAAAGAGACAGCAAGAAAGGGAAAATCCAGTTCTAGGAATCTTTAATAGGAAGTCCACCGATCCAACCTAAGCCAAACCCTTTTTAATATAGTTTGTATCGAATATTTAAATAATATAATCCTTTAATATATTTAATGAATGAATAATAATTGAAATTATTATAAGGGTATCTGATGTTGGCCTATCTAAGTATTAAATTCCGGAAATAGTTTATTCATCCATGAGTCATTTTATTTATAACACTTAAAAAAAAAAATGTTGCCAACAGAAAGAAAGACAAACAATAAACTAGGGTTGTTGATAATATATCAAATATCAAATATATCGATATTTTTACAAAAAAAATAAATATTTATATCGAAATATTTTTTTCCCTGATATATCGCATATCGATATTATTTGGAAATATATTTTTTGATATTATGGCTGGTCACACTTCACTTAAAAATCTTAAAGAAAGATGAGCTCGGCAAAAAACTTTTATACAAAAATAAACGCACAAAATGCCACCTGCAGCCTTTGTTCAAAAGTTATCAAATCAAGTGGTAACACTAGTAATCTCCTGTCACACTTGAGGAACAAGCACCCGGAAGCGCATTCAACATGTGTTAAGGTAAGAAATATGTAATGCCAGAAAAGTCTCAGGAATTTTGCCGCGCAATTTTTTGACAGTGTGTGTGTGCGCGCGTCACTAGGCCTCTATATTCTTATGTATGTGTGTATACGTGTATGTGTATGTTTCGCCAAATACAAACTTTTCGCTTAAAAATTAATTATATTCAAAAACCAACAACAAGCTTTGAAATAATATTTGGACATATAAATTTTCTAATGTTCTTATTCAGAAACCGAATAAACCAGATGAGCTGAACCACAATTCTGATGGACAAACATCTATTGAGAACGCGTTTAAGTGTTCGGCGTCTGCTAAAGGTAAACATTCTCTTATTTTATATTTTGAATATAATTTTATTTAAACCCTTTTTTTAAATTTTAGATAAGCATAATGATATTACGGCAGCAATAGTTTATATGATTTGCAAAGACAACCTGCCTGTACGTGGTGTAAGATCTCTTTAATTGGAAAAAGTGTATTGTTTTATTTTTAATTAATAAACAAAAATTAGAATGCATTTAAAGTTAATGTTATTTTGGCGGGTTTACGATTTTTATAGAGAAATAGAAAAAAATCAGAAATATCCGATATATCGATATATTTTGGTGATAAATATCGCAAAAGACCTGATGATATTTTTAAACAATGATAATCATCGATACGATATTTTTTACAGATTTTCACAACCCTACAATAAACTATAAAAAAAATAAATCAAGTTCTTGATCTACGTGATGTGTGTGTATAGTTATATGGGTCAAAAAAATTGACATTCATTTAACGTTTCTGGCCAAAACAAAAAAAATAATAAGCCAAGTTAATAAATGATGTGTGATAAATGTAACTAAACAAAAAATACTACATCAATCTATTAATGCGATTCAAAACGATTTTCATTTAACGCTCACTTGGATTTGTTTTTTAAACATTTTACTATTATTAAACAATTTCTTTTAATACGCCGGCAAAATGACTTGGCGAGAAAACTGAGATGAAGTGAAGTGACGGCTGGGCAATTGAGTTTAAAGCTGCTTTAAAAAAGCGTTCAAAATGATTTCACTTTATATCAAGAGCAAGAGCAAGAAGTGAAGCCAAACATCATCAGCAATGAAGTGGCATAAAAACTGTTGCAACAGCCAACGCCAACTCTAGGAGAGTGGTGAGAGGGGAGCACGGCTGAGATATGAGTTTTGTATTACAAATTTAAAAAGAAGAAACACTTTTCAAGAATCCCCTGCTGATCACGTATGCGCTGCCAATTTCTATTTAGGTCAACTGACAAAACGACCCACCAACTGAACCACCAAACGACCCTCCAACTGTTGTAGTATTTCCAGTTACAGTTTAACCTCTATGCGACAGCCAAATGGCAAAACAAAGCGACAGCCAAATGAACCTTTAATGTGGTTTTTGTTTTCAAAAACTTTTTCTTTTGTTTTTTTTCGCTTATATATACCATATAGACATATATACTATATACATACCTATATATACATGTCTATGAATGTATTTAATAACCCAACCACAAAGCGTCAAGCTTCAACACAATGGAATCGAAAGAGCAGACACAGAGATAGCTTTACCTAGAATGGGAAGCAGTGAAATGAGGCGGCAACCGGCAACGGCAGCGGCGTCGGCATCGACGAAAAATGTTGGTGAAATGTTGCAGCATTAAAAGTGGTGAAAAGGCAACAACATTAACAACAACAACAACAACTAGCGGCAAACCACATTGACGTACAACCATGGAGAGTAGCAGCGGCAGCAGCAGCAGAAGCGGTAGTGATCAGTGGTCGGCGTCGTGTGAAAAACTCCCGCTGAATGCCAAGTGGGAAAACGTGTAAATGTGTCAAAAATGCGAGAAAATTGCCCAAGAGTCAGACAGGCCGAAGAAAATATGTTAAAAGAAGATTTCATATCATTTCCAATAGGGCGTACTTATGCATGTTATAACCACTGAGTGGGTGAGTTGTTTGCTTGCAATTATGAAAGGTATGACAGGCAGTTTTCCCTTTAATATCAAACAGACAGACATGGAGAGATGAAATTTAAGGAAATTTTATTCCCCAAGTAGGTTATTTTATCTTTCAAATGGCTAAAATATTGCTTGGCAAGACTGAGATACTTTATTTTCATTTACTTGTAATTTATTTGTAAGTCCAGCCAAATTAATAAATACAATATTGAGAATACATCTTGCAAGTATTGTAGGTTTAAATAAAGACATTAATGACCAACTTTGTTTACCTCAATATTTATAATAAATGAACTTTTTATAGTGAAAAATGTATGCAGAGTATGAGAAGAATCATTTAAAAAACCACTTAACACACTACTAGACTTGAATTCTAATAAGAATTTGTTTTTTTAATAACATACATACAAACTTTTTGATTTTACTTTAAAAATTTAAAGTTTGAAAGTGTCAATAAAGTTAATTAAAAAAGTGTTTTGACCAAGAAAAAAAGGAACCACTGTATATATGTATGTATATATAACATCATCAAAAATATATGCAAATTATTTAGTTGATAGTGAATAAAATAAAATAAAAAGCATCTGCCGAGAATATTTAAAGGGAGTCGACTAAAAAGTACCTAGTAGAAAAAATTCAAAACAACTTAACTTCTTGGGAAATCAGAAGAATTAAATAAATAATGCCAAACGCTCTTTAAAAGAAAAATCTTCAAGCTCTTTACCCTTAAAACTAAATTGTTTATATGTTAGTTCTTAATACCTTTAACTAAAATATTTTGCCCCTAACCACAGTGTCAGGAAGCATCCATACACAAAAAAAATGCAGCTTGTTGAAGGAGAAGTAACACTCAAAATGGTCAAGCAACCAACCAACCGGTTGGGTCAAACAAAAAAAACATCTGCCACAGTTGCTGCCGCTGCCGTTTTTGGCGCAATCAAATACAAAAGGTGCTCTGCAGTTTCCAAACCCAAACACCAAAAGTTGCGTGGGTGAGAAAATGAAAAGAAGGAAGAAGTCTTTTAGTTTGTTCTTCCTCTGCATATAGCATGTCTATTTTCCCTCCGACTATATAGCCTAAAATCGAAACAAAGCAAACAAGAACATGCTAATTGGTTTAACAATCAGTTTTGGGTTCTTCACCCCCCTCTCACACCTCTCCATCCACCTTCTTTTCGATGCCATGAACCGTAAATGTTAAATTACGTTTGCGTGAGTCTTATATTTATTACAATATCCAACTGATGGAAGAGGAGGAGGAGGAGGCCACATGACTGTGTACATGTAATTTACTCTGTCTGACCTGTGTGTGTGTGTGTTGTAGTGGGCGTAGAATTGGTTAGTTGGATGACCTGGTTAATATTTAACTTGCATTTACCTTGATGCACCATCAGCACAAGAGATGGGCAAGGAGTCGAGTCGCGTGGTATGGACGAGTTCAGAGAATTGGGTCACCAACAAAAAAGGGGGACGGAGGAATTTCGGCATTAACATTTTACCCCTTTTGGAATTGAATTTTTAAATACATTTTACACCCATACACGTACTATACATGGGATATCTATCTATGTACATAGCAGTACTGCATATATCAGAGCTCTTATCTATATTTTTGCCAACAATAAGTTATAAGAATTTTATATTTGTAATTCCAACTCGATAGCAAATAAAGCAAATCTCTTTGTGACAATTATACATAACATTAAAATAAAATTTAAATAAAACAAATTTAACTTTCAAAAGTTTACTGAGAATTGAATTTAAAACTAAGCTATAGACAAGAGTTTCTAGTTAATTGGCAAATAAATGCTAAACACCTCGATGCAGACGTTTTTAAAAAAAACCTATTTTGGACTGATCGAAAAACTTTAAGAGATTTAAAAAGATGAGCTATAAAACAGATCTAAAATCCAAAATTGTAAGTGTTAAAAAATGGAAAAAACAAATGTTACAAAGAATTTTTCTATGAAGTTAATTAGGCTTGTTTTTTGTCATCAGAACATTTCAATAACATTATTTTACATGGAGTTTATTTGTAGTTTACTGTCAACCAAAAACAAAGTGGCATTAACATTTCGGTTGACATAATTTGGACACGAGAACAGGAATTTTAAAAGCACATCCAAAGTCTTAGAAGATATGTATGTCCAGTCTAAGGTTTACAAGAAAGGCTTAACTCTTTATAGAAGTTTACATCAATTCTTGAGACATTGTCTTGATGATTTTAAAACTTTGTTGTATATAGAATATTGCAAAATTCATCTCTTGTAATGCTTACATACATCTGTAACTATGTACATATATATTAACCCAATTTATTTGTCATATTATAGCCATCATTTCGGCCCTAAACTGAACTGACCTAGACCTCTACTCATTGACAAATGACGAGAAAACTGTAATGAAGGGAAGGGAAACTATTGCCAAGGCAATGAACACGAATCATGTTACCGCATTTATCCTGTTCATAATTGAGAGCCCTGTGTTGGCCTTGACATTTGGCATTTGATTTACACCTCACCACTCTCACCCACTTTTCTTCATCTCTCCCATTCGAAGTTCAAGGTCAATTTATTGGAATCGAGTGGAATGGAGTCGAGTTCGGGTTACTAATTAAGTTTGTCATGGAATGTAATAAATTGTATTTGCTACAAGAGAATAGAAGAATTTGTGAATCACAGTCTGACAAACATTTTTATTTATACATAATTATCTCCTACTGATAATTTGTTGGTTGGCCTTTTTCGCTGTTTTATCATTTTGTAAGATAAACAAATGCATTAACATTTATAGACCAGCGAGTGACTTAATTAAGTCATGGACGCAGAGTCAAAGCCAACGGCACGCCACGCATAATTTGTCGTAAACCCCCTTCATCCTCCGCCCGCCCCACTGCAACATGCAACTCTAACCTGACCTTGATCTATGCAATGTCCATCAGCTGGCGGACTTGAGTTGCATTTCCATTTCTATTGTCAAGGCAAATTCATATTTAAATTGGAAAAACTTGTTGTTGTGCTTGATTTATGTGGCAATGTTGTTCAATTTGAAAGAGTTTACGATGGAAAGTTTCTGTGTGTGTGTGTATGATCATGATGTTGATTAAGTGAAGATGGTTTGTACATTAGCCAAATGAACTAGCAAGACATCAAGTGGTTAGTTAGTGAAGGTTACCAAAGGTGTGGCCTTTTAGTGATTAAAATCTATTAATCAGCATTTCAAGTCTTTAATAAAGGATAAATTGGTAGAGGCTTTCATTTTTATATTGACCTGAAGAAATTAAATTAGATATTGATAGAGCTACGAAAGTATACGCGAATTGTTAGACTTAAAAGACAGACAACTTTTGAGTTAAAGGATAACCTGAGAACATTTCAACTTTACCAATGAAACACTTAATCAATCAATCACTATAAAAATATAGAAAATCTAGCCTTACAATTGACAAAAAGTTGTTTCTTATTAAATCTTTATTTAATACTTTAAAAAGTGCAAGTTTTTCCAAATTAAATAATTTTTAAGAAGAATATTAAAGCAACTAGGATTTCCAAAATTATCGAGCCGGAAATCGTCCGAGCACTCCGTTTTCAAATCAATGATCTCATTATAAGTAAGTTTTGTCTGCCGATGTTTGAAAATTCCCCCTTTTCTACCGTAAATTTTTTAAAGTTTCAAAATTTTAGCGCATTGGTGAAAAGTTTAATAACAAAGAATATAAAGTATCATCAGATTTGTCATCTTCTACTTATCAATTGAAAGACAGTTCGATCAATAAAAGTCTATCTTAAAAATTCAATACAAGACGTAAAGCAATTGAGCTTGAAAAAAAGTAAACGATAAAAACATTTCCAAGAATTTAATTGCATAAACAATATGTTTGACTTTTCTCTTTTCTCCTCTCTCTCTCTAACCCACTCTCTATTTTTGTGTAAAAGGCCACAATTATACAACTTAAACACACAAGCAGAATTCAAACGGAGAAGCCTTGAATTCCGTTCGGATCGGTCGTCTTATCAGTTCAATGAAATGGTTTTTTATTGATTACCTTGTACATAAAGAGTATGCTTAAATTGTTATTTTACTTAATGTCAGAACCCTGCCGATATTTGCTATCCATTCGGAGTAATCAAATGGAGGAAAAAGTATTTGAACCGCTCAGAATCAAAATCTGCCGATGAAAAATGGTTTATTGAAATTATTTCTTAATGCATTCTATTACTACAGGGTATGAGGTTAGTCGGTTACTTTAAATTGCCAGTGAACCCGCATTTCTTTGGCTTGCAATCAAGAATTAATGACGCATCCGCTGACTGACTGACTGCCCAACTGACTGGGCTGATAAAGATAAGTAACCCAAGGCAAGTGGCAAACAGGCAGAGAGTAAATATTAAACTAACTTTATATGTATGTTTTTTTTTTCTTTCAGTGTCAAACATTTTCAAATGTTAGCCTAAATAAGAAAGAGAGTGCTAGAAACATAACTAGATAACGTGAGAGAGAGAGAACCTTTTTCTTTCTATATGTATTTGGTACTGATAAAAACTCTAGAGAAGGAAACCGAGCGAGAATGACGATAAGATAAGCCCAGAGTCAACTCTGTCAATTGGAATACAATTCTCTCTTTGTCTGTCTCTCTCCCTCTTCCTCTCTCTCTGTCCAAAATATTGCGAGCTGCGAATAAATTTCAACAGGTGAGTCATGTCAAATCGACAGAGAGAGGGGCAAAAACATTTTGCTTCTTCTCTTCTTTTTTTGCAGTTTATTTTAATATTTTTGCATAAACTAAATGCATGACTGAAAAGTGAATGACAAATTCAACGAATAGCGAATGGTTTGGGCTGATTCATTTCATTCTCCCTATCTTTTTCTTCCTGACCAAGGTGTGCCTTGATTGGAATACTCCTAAAGCAGCCCACGCAATGCCCAAGAGATTGATCAAAAATAAAATTACAACTGTGAAGAAGAAGAGGATATAATTAGAGTTCAGGTTAATATCTTCCTTGGGTGTGGCCCAAAGCAATTTATTAAATTGACATACATTTCAGTTTCCCTTTGATAAGATAATTTAAAAAACTTAAAGCGAAAATATTAATAACATTTAAATACAAAATGTATTCCTTTCTATTTCATTGGATTTTTTTTAAGTTTTGTTTATTGATTGTTTTCTATTGTTGTTTGCCTTTTTTCAGCCAAGTTTACATAAACAAAATGGGAAAAGAAAAAAAACGTAGCGGAAGTTGGCAAAAATTTGTCATAGACATTTCTTTTGTGTGTCTGATTGTGGGAGAGTTTAGGGAAGATGCAAATGCATTATGACCGCCTATTGTCATCAAGGGCAACAGGAAAGAGTCGACTTTGCAAATACCCTACACTAGATGGAGCACGCATACAATGTTTAACCTTTTAGACTGCTAAAATTCCGATATCCAAGGCCAAGTCCCGCTGCTTTCTGAAGGAATATTTTGAACTGAAACTTCTTTCCCACATACAGTTGCGAGCAAAAACTATAGTAGTGCCTTCGTTCAGCTTAAAGTTTACTTTTTTATGTGGTATATAATTATAGTTCTTAACAAGTTGAATCAAATCAGAATATTTTTTGGAAGTTATGCACTACTACTGGAAGTACGGTTATGTACAGTTAAACTTCGTTGTAAATTGTTTTCCTAAAGTGTATTTTAATATGCCCAACTGTATTGCCTTTTGTAGGGGTAGATGGTTGTTGGGAGATGTAGCAAAAGGAGAGGTCAGTTTCTCTTTATCTACAGGCCAGATCTCTCTTTCTCTCATTTTCTTATTGAAATACAAAAGCCTTGCCATATGACAAAGAAACCATAAAGAAATTCAATTCAATGATCCACACATAAAGATTTATTAAATGTTGTTCGAGTCAGAAATTTTCTATGTTATCATCCTCAGACGATGGTCATTATTATGATGACGAAAGGTCGAGGATTATTGAGGGCATGGAAAAGTTTATTTCTTTCTCTCATAGAAATAACTTCTAGAATTAAGTCTACTTTTTGCAGTAACGCAATAAAAAAGGGAAACAAAAATAGAAACAGAATATTCAAACCGGAAATTCTTATTTTATTTTTAATAACTTAAAGCAAGTATCCCAATGAAGTAGTTAATCTCTATAGAAAGAAGCCTAAAAAAGCTTTATATGATTAAATTTATAGATCGGATATCTTTAATATAACAAGTAACCTCTACTCAAAATGACCTAACATATAGATTTCCACATAATCATAAAAATAATCAATACAATGAAGTTTTATAAACAACGTAAGGCTGAAATCACGATAAGCATTTATTCTTTTTGTAGATAATCTTATCGAGGGTTCACTTCAAATTATAGACATGAAATATGAGTAAATGTTCAAATCTTTTTCTCCATCATTTGCAAAGAATATTTTGTTCAAACTATCTAAACCAACTTTTTTTTTATCTGATGTAATAGTAAATTTAAATAAAATAAAATCCCAATGACAAATATCAAAAAATAATTCTCTAAAAATAATTAAATAATTCTAATTTCCTTTTCCATCATATATTTGTGTACAATATATTTTAAGCTCAGATTCGGATTTGGTACTGATCAAAATCAAAAGGTACTCGTAAATACTAAAGATAAATTGAAAAAATAATAAATAAATGAATGTCAAGTATGAAATATAGTGAATTTGGGAAACAAATAGAATAAAATACATTAGAGCATATTATAATAAAAAAAAAGTATAGCAATTTGTTAAAACAATAATATTAATAAAATCGATTTTTTTCTAAAATGTTTCATTAACTTTTAAATTTAAATCTTGACTTCTGAACCATTTTTGAGATTAAAAAGCGTATGAGCCAATCAATTCTTTTAGGCCAAGTATAGATTTTTTCACCATTTTTACTGCCAAAAGTCACTTGAAGACAAATTTTGTACCAAATTCTCACACATTTTCTTATTCTAAGGCCTAAAAAGAAAAGATTCCCACAAGATAGAAGCAAAAACTGAAAAAAATCAAAGCGTAGAAGATTTTCAGTTGTAGGCTAATTTATTTATGGCTCAAAATGAAATCATCAGGCAAAATTCTCATTTCGAAAAAAAGCTTTTATTGTTGGTGTTGTAACCGGTTTTTTTGATGATTTTTTCCACTTTATTTTTTGTTTTAACACTTTTTGGTTTGTTTGCTTTTAGGCTGGATTAATTTGCCGTTAGGGTTTAGTTTTTTTTACTTTGCTTTGGGCCTGGCCTAAATAAAATCCAATCGTCCTTGGGCTCGCCTGCCACACCCACCCAAAAAAAAACAAAAACAACAACTATGAAAATCAACCACCCGCCCCGCTTACGCCTCTTCCCACTGGGTAGGACAGATAAAAATGCGAATTGAAAGGCAAAAGCAAAAGGCGTAAAACATGGACCCACCCTAAAATATTATATGTATGATGAAAATAAGAGGAAGAAGAAGCAGGAGGAGAAAAAGAAAAACTGCAGCAAAACACGACGACGTCGATTCATTTTACAATTTTTCACCCGAAAATCTAAACCCAAATGTTTGGTGAAAAGGGGGGAAAGTACAGAGGAGCTAAAAACTTACTATTGTCCATGTTGCTATTGTTGATGTTTTTGTAGTTGTTGTTGTTGTTGCCGTTTGACAATGTTTTTAGCAGGAAACAGAGAGACAGTCGTTGGTTATTTTTTTTATTGTTGCTCTGTCGCACCGCCGCACCAGGTTCCAGATTTCCAGGTTCAATGGACGACGACGACGTTGACGGTGAGGATGACAGGGAGCGGGACAGACGGGTTGACAGTGACGATGAATCACGCACTTCTTAACCGCAAAAACAACAATTTACCTAGAATCACATACACACCACACAATAGCCACTCATATATATACATATATACGAATTTTCTTATTTTATTTTGATCTTATTCGCCGTTTAAGGAGAGAAGTGAAATTCAAATTCAACAAAGACGCAGTGCAAGAATGAGATAGAAAGCACATACAAAAAGCATTCGAGTATGAGGGAGAACGCACGAGAGGGTCATTTAATTAATTCACATCACGTTGTTGTTGGCGGGATGCATTTATTCTTCTTCCTTTTCTTTTATTTTGTTAACTTGGCTCTCTCTCTCTCTCTTGCAATGTTCTCGCTGCTTCTTCCTCTTTCCGCTTTACACCGTTTTCGCATGCACTTTTCTTGTTTTCACTTAAAAACTTTTTTTTTTGTTTATTGATTTATCGCACATTCGTTGTTGCACTTTTACATTTGGAACATTTGCCGGCGTTTGCGTGTGAAAATAATGGCCGAAAACCACTTTTTTTTCCTTTTTTTTTTTGTTAGTAAACAGCGAAAATACCGCGCGGCAAGAAAACACACCCGCTCGCGCCGAAAACAAAACAAAAACAAAAACAATCGAATTCGCCCTCTCGCCTTAACTTCTTGCCCTCTCGCCGCAATTTCTTGCCTTCGCCGTAACTTCTTGCCCTCTCGCCGCAATTTCTTGCCCGGATGATAGAAATATCGATGCGATATATCGCAAATGTCGTTGATATCGATATCGATATACACCCCTGCATATCATATGCGGGCATACCAAGTTCGATTCTAACATTTACCGAACATCTAGAGATGCAAGTTCATGAATAATCGATAAGTTCGCTGCGACACCCGCCAACTAGCTCAGGCAAAAGCAGTGCTGTCAAATTCGATAACGCACTGATACCACAATTCTGGATGATTGCAAAATAACTCCCTTGGCGAAAAATTTCTGAATTTCTGTGCTAAATAATTGAAAACTGTTTGTCGTGAGGCGATTTAGCGTGCGTATAGCTTTTCAAATAAAACAAAACTAAAATAAAAAACCAAAAACACAAGATGGAAATTCAACCTCCATTTTAAGCCATATTGCTTCATCATTTCAGGTTAGCTGGTTTAGATTTTTTGTGATGGCAAAGTTTTCTTCTTACCTTTTTGACCATATTTTGTTGTTTATTTTTTTAATTTAAAGGAACGCGCTAATTATAAAATATCTAACTCAAAATGAGCTTAGTATACTCAAACTCAAAACGAGCATGCTAACCCAATGACTCAAAATGAGCATATCAACGACTCCACTCAAAATGAGCACCGTAACGCATCGACTCAAAATGAGCTTCGTAGCGCCTCGACTCAAATTGAGTCATGCTGATCGAAAACCAGTATTTAAGCAAATTGCACAGCTCATTCGGAGTTGCCCGCCACAAAGACACACCACGCAGCAAAAGAGTTCCAGCACGAAATTATAATAAATGTTTCACTAAACGCATTTTCATTAAAGTTTCTGTAACTAATGAAAGTTTGCACCCCCTTGTGATAATAAATTTAATACGATGGTTGGTAAATACGATGTTTGTGATTTAATGGCCATCACTAGATCGATAAGGCCACAGTGCATCCGCTAGGCAACTCTACGATTTTTTTGTCAACAATCGAACGAAAAAGCAAATATCAGCGGATCAACAATTTCCACAATTTATTAACAACACGCAACGCCCCAAGGTAAATTGCCGCCCCATAAATGAGTGCTAATTGTTCAATATAGTTACGTGCAACGTGTTCAAGCCAAGTGATCGAAATACTTGAGTCTTCTCTATCGGGAAAACTCACCAAAATATATCGAATAACTCACCAAAAAAAAATATTGTTTCGTTCGTTCGGTCGTGGAAAGAAAAGTAAAAAAAAAAGAGTTAAAATAGGCGAAAATCCAATTGAATAAAATTCAACCACAAAGCAAAAAGGTGCTAAAAGAAATGTGCGAAGAATAAGTGAAGAATAAAATGAAAAAAACGCAGCAAGTCTGCGAAAATTGCCTTTGTTTTGTGTGCTGGTATGTGTATGCACATCTGGCTGCCTGCTCGTGTGTGTGTGTGTGTGTGTGTATGAGAATGTGCCTGTGCAAGTGAGACAAAAAGTGGCAAATATTGTTAGATTTTTGAAATTTGCCAAAATGCAAAATGATACAACAAAAAATGTGCATAGAAAATATCAAAGCAAATAAAAATACAACCTCCAATTGCGTTTAACCCGCCCCACCCCGTCTCTAGTGCTGTGCATTCTCTTTGCTTCTCCCTCAAACTATTTACGTGTGTTTGTGTGTTTGTGTGAGTGTGTGTGTATGTGCGATAGCATGTGCGAGTAAGAGCATAGTGCATATGTATGTGTATGAGAGAATGATACAGAGAGAGAGCGAGAGAGAAGATCGCTCGTGTTTTCACACAAAAATCGGATTTAATTCTTCAGCTGCTGCGCGGATGCGGATCTTTTATGGATAACTAAAAGTGTTCTATATTAAAAAAAATAGTTCTCACCTTAATCTAATTACATTTTCTCCAAGGTCAAGTCAAACCATTGGCTTCACTTTTTCCATCTTCCCCTTTCCCTCTACCACTTCCCTTCTTTCGGATAACATTCCTGTGACCAATTCCAATTTTCTCTAGGCAAATGCCAACTGCAGCTAATTGGCGGTAATAATTCAGGTGTCAAAACTTGTCTCGTGGGCGTTTTTCCTCTACATAACAATTCGCATGCGGAATGGCAACAAGAACCAAACGACAACTATGTGGAAAACAATAAATTACAGTAATAATTCGCTACGCTTGCCAATTGCTAGAAAAAATCCTAAGTATGGCAACTTAATTAATCATAGAAAAATGTGCAATGCATTTTATTTTTTTCTTTCTGGTGATAAGAATTAGATCAATGTGTTCTTTATATAATCATTCCTATTGTCTTATTTTTGTGGATCGTATATTTCCATTTGAACATTTTTTTATATTAGCTGGAATAGTTTGAAGTTTAACCAGATGAATCGTTGTAAATGTTCATTGAAACTTCTTGAATATTTGGCAAACATTAACATACATAAAGATCCTTAATTTACATTTTTCTAAAAATCTTTTCTAGTAATCTCCATATCATAGCCTGAGAATAATTTATGAAAATAAATAATTCATTAAATATTCATTAAACATCAGAATAACTTCCGTTTTTGAAATTTATGTATTTCGTCCCAATTCCCATATATTTTGAAAATTAAATCGATTAAATTAATGTTTCAAACGTCTTCGTTAAACTATTTAGTCAATGTTCACTGTAAGAATGAAGCAACAATGTATATCGCTAGGTTGTATGTTGTTGTTGTTGTTGTTGTTATTGTCGTTGATGCAACTGTGGGCAGCAGCAGCAGATGTGATTTACATATGAATCGAAGAGACAACTCAAAGTAAATGTAAATGTAAATATGAAAAGATGCAAAATGTGGCACAAGTAACTGCAAAATAAGAGCGTTTTCATGCCTTTGTTGTTGTTGCTTGTTGCCTGTTCATTTGTAATTAGAGGCAGCGACGACGTCGCCACCGTCATCGTCATTTTGTCGTTCAGTGCACTTCAATGTCAGTGCGACAATAATTTCTCAGGCAAGCATTATTTATGGAGGTCTCCCATATAAATACATGCAAACATTATACAATCTACATATATACATTATATTTTATGTAGTAGATACTCTTGATAAATATACAGATATATGCAGAAATGTATGTCAGACAGGACTGGATTTATGATAAAATGTGGGCCAGTGCTACTAACAAAGTTACTCGCCATAATAAACAAAAATCATTCTAAATAGACACAAAAAGGGACTTATTAGATTTCAGGCCATAAGGTGCCCTATTGAGAGGAAAACAAGATAATTTAGAGATTGTAGACACAAGAAAAGAGTTCATCCAAATCAATACATATCAGATATTCTTCATTTTATTCATATAGAAGTTAATTAAAGATTTTATGCTCTATTCCCTCTCAAAACTTGAAGAAAATCTTTCTAAGTTTTGCTAAATAATAGAAAAAAATCCTTTACATGGCATCGTCAAAGTCGTTTAATGTCCTTTTAGTTCCTCATACATTTTTACAAACACTGATTTATAAAAATATTTAAATTAGTTTCTCATAACAGTTTGAGGAAAAAATTTATAAATTTCCAGTCTTATGTTTTTAGATAATGATGATCAGAAAATCCTTATACCAAACTGCGTAAGCAAAAGTAATTGCATTATTAAACACGAACTTTATGCGATTTTATTTTTAGTTTTCATTTCTCTATTTACAATTTATGATTAGACAATCAGCAATATAATAGATATATGTTTACTATATTCAAAACAAACACAGAATTTGTTGCTATCAAGCTCTAGTGTTCAGTTATTAAGGGTTATTAACAGCCTTGATAAAAAGTTAAGGATCGAAAATCTGTTACCCAAAAAGTCTTCTAATTTACTTTGCCTTCTCAACCACCTTATGGCTGTAATCATTTGTTATTGATAAAGCCTAAAACAATTTGCTTGTGGGAAAAAAATGTTTCAAAATCCATCCGTGAGCTATTAGAAGAACTATTTAAATGCCCGAAAGGCCGAACCGAGTTAAATTAATATGAATGACCCTCGTAAATGTTGAAATTGGTTGCCAAAAAAATTACCCCGTCAAAAAAAATTCAAAATGCTTGACCAACTTGTAATAAAGCCAACGCTGTATCTTCCCTCCTCTCCTCATCTATCCCCCTGCTCCACCTAAAAACATGAACGTGCAAAATTTTGCTTTTGCCTGGCTGTGGCTGCTGCTGCAGTTGGTTGTTGTTGCTGCCGTTGACGACAAACAACATTGACGACGACAACGGCAAATGGCGCGACGGCGTCATCGTCAGGCAAACGTTGAAAAATTGTTCAGATTCCATTCACATTCCAGCATGCAATTCGTACTGGATTTCATATTGTTGTTGTTGGTGGTGGTGGTGGTTTTATTGGTGGTGTTGTTGTTGCTACAGCAGCGCAACCAAAAGGCAGCATGGAACAGGTGAGGCGATGATCGTGGCGTTGATCGTGTGCATTCCAAAATACACACACACAGCAGGGCAGTTGTTGTTGTTGTTGTTTTTGCTGCTGCATTAAAAAGTAAATGAACGATAAAAGCAAGAAAAAGGAAATATTTATGGCAAAAATTTGTTTCAACCACTAAACACCCTTTCTTCCCCCTATTTCAGGGTTATAGAACTACATTTTAAAAAACATTTAATGTCAAGGGTGACACGAAGAGATTATCTTTCCCTATAGAATTGAATTTTAGACAAGTTTTCATATCGAGGTAGAAGGAAAGGATATAACCTTCACCAAATAACGATTTTTTACTTTTTCAACTGCTAAAATTTATTTTTTCAAGATAAATTTTTGCCATTAAAATTAATAATTTTTACTACAGATTTGAATTTTATGTTTACCCTTTTCCCCTAACCTTGGTTGTCCCCTCGTTGTTTGTTAATAAGTTATGATAACGATTGTAGATTAATTTTGTAATCAGATAATTTTTAAGCCAGATTGATCTACGAAGTTTATGAATTTCGAATTATAATTGAAAGTAGAATCGTATATTCGTAGCTGAAAGAAGTTATCCTTTACTGAATGCAAGTATATTAATCAGGACATAATGAGTATTTGCCTCTTGCAGTTACTTATAATTTCTTGCCTTCAGCAGAAATCTAATTTAAAGAAAGGCTTAAAAAATTGAAAGTTTGTTAACCCAAATGATCCCAAAAAAAGGTTAAAAATTATTTACTGAGATTGAGATTTAAAAACTATAATTAGACACATACATCTGTCTAAAATACAAAATATTATTAGACATTAAAAATGACAAATATTAATATCGAAGATATAACTCAGATATAAAAGTTTTGCAAGGTTTTCATACTCAGTTCCATTTACTTTTCGAGTGTTAGTTTCAGGATAACTGTGGAGATTTGTGTCGGCAGGACATTACTAAATATCATAATATGTTTGAAAAGGCGAATTTTTGGACTAGTTTTTCACTATTTGAGTCTAAATCCAACACTGGTTGAGTGGAATAGCTAATCCTCTAGGCCGTCGTTTAGAGTATTCAAGCCAAGTGATGGCTTAGCCCGGCCAAAAAGCAAAGCGATGCAATGGAAAACCGAACTAAAAACCGAACCGAGCCAAAGCAAATGCAAGGCAAGTTTAAGCCTGCTTCTTATGGAGTGGCATGTGAGAGAGGGAGCAACAGAGTGAGAGGGGCGATTTCCTCGTCCCCCTCTCCCATTGCCTTACGCCACTGTCTCTTCAATGCTAGTTGTTGTTGTTGTTGTTGCAACGTACGAAAAATGCAATTTAGCTCGTTTTTCTTGCTGTACCCCCCTCATACCTCCCAGCAGCACCACCCCACTAACCCGACCTCTCCTTCACCTCCTTTTGGCGCTGCCTTGACTATGTATGAGTGTATATGTGCGTGTATGTGTGTGTGTGTGTGTTTGTGCTTGCATTGAAAAAAGGGAAAACGAAACGAAAATGCAGAGAGTGGAGTAGAGCAAGAGCAGCAGCCGCCTCTCGTTTTGCTTTTGCGAATAAGTCGCCGAGGAATGCGCATTTTTGCAATAATAATCAGCAACTAATACTATTTTTATCTTCTGCCCAGCTATACATATACATATATAGAGAGTGATTGTATGTGTGTGTGTGTGCCGTGCGAGTGTTTGCCCCCCTGCAGCGTGTTTAGTTCACTCACTCAGTCAGCCAGTCACTCACTCATTCATTCACTCACTCGCTCATCCGTTTTTTCTCTCTTTGGCCACATAATTGCCTTCTGGTCTTTGGACCAACTAGCCAACCAGTCAGCCAGCTACTCAGCTAGCCAGCCAGCCTGTTGTCTAAAATACTCTTTCCTTTTAGTTTGGATAATCTAAACTAAAGAGTTCTGTTCGCTAATTCAAATAATTTCTAAAACAAACTGCATTTAAATATGGATCAGTTAATAATAATTAACAATTATACTGCTGGTAGTTGTAATAGTAGTTGTAAATAAATGTGTCATTTTTCTTTCTTGTTGACCTAACCTGGGTTTCTTTGCTAATCGAGTTTTCCAGTTGTTCCTATAATAATTAGTGAAAAGGCACTAAAGAAATAAATTTTTCCGGATTCCCTAATTCGAATCGTGCCTTGATGAAATATTTACAACGTTTTAAATTGAAACAGTTTTTTGTATATTTGCACCCCTTTCCTAATCAGTTAAGAACAATTTCAATTGAAACTAAATGTTTGTTACACCTTTAGAATGAATGACAACTCTCTCATGTTAAAATGATTTTCCCTTTCAAAAATATATTTATTTTGTTAAGCACATTTTTTTATGGGGTTTTTGCATAAAGCAGCCTCTAATTATTCTGTTGACAAAAGTTGACTTTATGTATCTTGTTGTTATTGTCGGTATGCCAACATTATATACATATGTACTATATATATAGATAACCCAAGATTGGGGGCATATATGTACAATATAGTAGATCTGGTCGTTGGTAAACACAAGCTCCACGCGCCAAATCTAAATGTCAACACAGAGAATGGCCCTGATGTACCCGTCGTACACGTCCACCAACCCCGCTTCTGTCCCTGTCATTGCCGCCCTCGCACCTTGTTAGAAAATTGTTCACATTCCTCACATATTTTGCGGTATTTTTGCGCAAAAAAAGACCATATTGTATAATAACTAATTAACAATACAAATAAAACCAAAAACTGAATACACAGTGCAGCAGCAGCGGCATTGCCAAGTTGCTTTGCGGGGGAAGACGTTAAAATATTTTGATTTCGATGAGTTTAGCATGAGAGACGACGCTAGGCGAATTTTTAATTGTTCAATTGCGTATATAAAAGTTGTTAAGTTTTGCTTGAGACTTGAAAGACAGCCTGCCGACATTTGGACGAGGTTAAACCCAAAAGTTTAGCATATAGGAGACAATTTATATTGCGAAATAATTGTATTTAACATGACTTTGTTTATATATGTATAAAAATTCTTCAACTAACTCTCGTCATAAAGTTTCGTTTATTGTTGTTTAAGAAGAATTCTTGTATTTAGTTATTAGCATTAATTAAAAGATATTTTATAACTGCAATTAGAGCATAAATTTAGTTATCATTGAGCAAAGAAGTCTGACAATTTCAAGGTTAGAATCCCTCGCTTAAAATGGGCTTTTGGTTAAAAACAAACTGATGTTCCCCAACTGATGTTTATTCTGTGTATATTTTGAGTTTTGCTACACGACTTCCTAGATGTGCTTTGAATTTTCAAGTTTCCTTCCTCATTTGCACTTGGCACAGTTTTTGCAAAATTTTGTGTTTAGCCATGTTGTCGATATATAATTTGTTTACATACAAATATCTTTGTATCTATCGTGATGGCTATTTCATAGTCAGGTGCGCACGCCAAATACCACCGAATCTCACGGTTTCCTCTTACCCCTCCTCCATACACACCTCATGATACATAATGTACATTTGATGGTTCGTCATTAAAATCGTATCTTCTTTTTTTATACCCTAAAATCATACACTGAGTATGCAAAAATGTGTGTCCTTACTAAGGACACTAATATTGCAAGTTAAGAATGTAGTCAGATTTGTGTTGTGTCATGAGGTGTTTAAAAAACAATTGAAAAAGTTCAAATTCATGGAAAATAATCATATCTTTATTTCTTATACAATTGTAAACGTAAAAATAGAAACCAGTCGTGAATTGATCGTAAAAAACTTAAAAGTTTTTGAATTTTCCTAATTTTTTATGCAGCTTATGTTATTTTTTATGTTTGTCACAACTTATTTTATCAATTTTACCAATTTTAATTTACTTAATTAAATTTTAATATACTTTTCAGCAGAATTCATTAACATTGCAGAATTCAGACTTGTTCCCTCATTTGAATGTCATAATCTTAGTCGTGATTAATTTTTTGGAGACTTTTTTTTACATTTTTCAAAAGAATGATTGTTTTTTTAATCATGTTTCTGAATAAGCTCAGCAACTATTTATTTTGGAGTTAGTTTTTTCTTATTTTCATCATCATTTAGAATATCTTTCTTTTTTTTTCCCATGGCTCTTAATGCAAAACTTTACAATATGTTGTCCTTAAACAGTTTCAATTTCAGTTTAGGTGAGCAAAATTAACAAAAAATTAACACGAAAAATTTACAAAAAATGATTATACATATGATATTATTTTCTTAAAAATTTTACCTGAAAAATATGTTAAAAATTTCGAAAAATTCTTAATGTTGCTAATCTGTAACTAAACTAATTATTTTAAAATTATTGGATTATCAACAATTAACGTAGAGACGTGTTTTGGTGATAAAAAATTATCTTTTTACCACTTTCGTCAGATTTGCCAAATTTCAAAATGAACTTAATGCTATAACCCCGATTATTGTGTTACGAGAATTTTGCTCTTACTTTTTTCTTTGTCTGCCTCATTTGAAAATCATGCCATATTCCAGATTCCAGGTGTGTGGCGTATATTCCTCTTCTTCTTCTACTTTTTTTGCTTCATATCTATCTTTCGCCTCATTACGAACAATGAGTTTTCATTTTCCGCCATTGAAACAGTAAAAAAAATGTTAGCCATCCGTTTGCCAGTGACTCACGTTCTTGGTATGTAAATGAGGAGACCGATCAACATTAATGTTTTGTGTAAATGAGTGTGCTTTCTGTGTGTTTTTGGTTGGAGAAGGGGTGGAGGAGGGCTGTTTAAAACGCACCGAAAAAACGCGCTATTGTAGCGTGTGACAATTTTTGGTTATACTCTAGCATTTAGGAGTGCTAACTAAATCATTGTGGCCCAAATCTTTGATTTCAAGGACAGAGTGGAGTAGAGTTTATTTTATTTTTTTATCGTCAAAATTATAATTAAACAAACTTGGTTTTTTTTTTGTTGTGGAAGGTTCCCATAAATGAGAACGTTGCGCCAAAAGGCTGTACCCTAGTCTTATAGTACTCTTTCTGGGACTCAGGATAATATCTGTCTTAACTCTCTGTATCACTTTTCTGACTGTTTTGCCCTTGATTCAAGTCTTAACCTTTAAGAACCGTGCTAGATCCTTAGAGTTTGTAATGAGGAAAATTCCTTCACCCAAGAACAAAATTTTAACAATGAAATTTCAATTATCTAAGACCAATTTTCTTACCTAGATCTGCAACTGGCAGCTATATATTTTCATCAAGTGATAATGCCAACAATTCGGATGCTTTTTTTTTTAAGTATCTTAAAGATTAATAACTAAACTGGTGATATTTTGTTGATATGACAAGAGTATCAAAACTTCGATATAGTAAATAATAGACAAGCCGTCTGGTTCTGGGGGTTTTTTTTTGTGTGTGTGTTTATTTTTTTGGGCTTTAGTATAAATTTTGAGTTTATATTTTTTCTTTCTTTCTATTTTTGTCTGTTTTCAGCAAGTTGGCGACCGACTCGTAGATCGTGTGTGTATATGTGTATATATCAATTGAAATTCCGTCAAGCCGCATGGTCACTAAAAAATCAAAATCCAAAAACCCAATATTTATATTCAAATATTCAAATTCATTCATCGAGTTCTGCGAACTATTTTGTGCTTAAGCAAAAAGCAAAAGGAAAGAAAAGAAAAATCGAAACAGAAACAGAAATGAATTCCAAATAATGCAAATGATATGTGCCTTAAGTAAAGAATCTGTTTCTTTTCGCGAGTGATAAAAGCCTACAACAATAACGATAACAACAACAACAACAAAGGAATCAAAAAAGCCAAACAAAAGCGGCTCGTTGTCGTCGACGTTGGAGCCTACACACACCCCGCACACACACCCCACACACACACACACACACACGATGGCTGGCGGGAGCAATGCAAACACATTTATCTTTATTGAAAGCAACAATAAGAAGAATATCAGCAACAGCAACAATAAAACATCGTAAACCTTCACATAACCCACAAGAGACTTAAGTAGTTCATTATAAAATCCAACAACAGGGAGAAAAAAACCTACAAAATATATATATATTTATATAAATAAATAAATAAACAAATGTATATGTATGCAAAGATCATAATACAAATGCAAATGCAGAAAATCTGTCAGAAAAAGTGACAACAAGCAAAAAGAGAGAGAGAGCGAGAGAGCAAATATATATATTTATTTAAATTAAATCGTTTGCTGCTGTTTTTCCATCGGCGTTGCTTATCAATCTTCTTCTCTGTGTGTGCGTTGTTGTTGTTGTTGTGTGTGTGTACCGTCTTGTTGTGCCAGTGTGTGCGTTCTTTGGATATATATATATATATATCTATTTTTTTTTGTATGTATTGTGTGGTGATATGAGTGTGCAGAGGCGGCAACAGCAACATCAACAACAGCAGCAGCATCAGCATCATGCATCCAGCGGGCGAAAAAAGGGGCGGTCGCCCCAATGATAAATACACAGCGGAAGCTCTTGAGAGCATTAAACAGGATCTAACCCGTTTCGAAGTACAAAATAATCATAGAAATAATCAGGTGAGTTATGCATAAGAACTACAGAATTATCCTAATTTTTCCGAGTCGCTTTCTTTTTAAATATACTTTTTTAGATAGATTAGCCACTAATTCGGAAAGACATATATAAAGTATTTTAAACTGTAATGAATTTAGTAGATATTGACTTATTAATAACTTATTTCTTTCTATAATATCAAGAGTAGGAGATACAAATGTAGGTGTGTTCATATAAAATCTGCTTTCAAAACTTTAAACAGTAAAGAAAAATAGTTAAAAAACACGAACAAAGTTTTCCACAATTTGCATAAAAATTGTTATAGGAGTTGATATTTATTTTATATATTTATGAGATGTTTTTAACTAACAAAGTAATAGTCGAATTTTTCAACTCTAGCAAAATTTATTAGGTTTAGATCAATCAGAACAACATACACAGTAAAACCTTCCATAAACAAATATGTTCATATAAAAGAAGATGTTCGTTTATTGAAGGCGTTTGCAGGGAGAGGTTTTACTGTATATATCTATATATTCTGCAAGCTCTAAGTTGCCCCAGTTTGATTCAGCAAGAAAATTTTAGATATATCTAATCAAGAAGCAATTTCACTTTTTATCAGCAAAACTATAAATTCCATAACTTAAAAAATAAAATAAAAGAGAAATAATATTCTGATGACTCATGAGAGCATAAAATGCATTAGAACATATTTTCTAAGCAAGAATTCTGGCTTTAGGACCATTAAAAGAAAAAAACAAACTTATCACCGTTTTTTTTATGGCTTATACAAATGACCAAAACCAAAAAAAAAAAAAAATGAAAAAACATAAAAAGCGACAAGCAGTAAAAAAAAATTTTACCACTAACCAAATGGATGGAAAAAACGACAACAAAAAAGCCGCTATAGATATCGGCTACCTTCTGCCTATTTGTGGTCGATTATTTGTTGTCTGTCTCTTTATGTGGGTGGATCCTGTCCCTCAACACTTGGCACGAGCCACATAAAGACGTATTATGCCGCATTTTCCCCATTGTCTCACATCTCGCAATCAATGTATATATGTGTTGGTGTTTTGTTTAAACAAAAAAAAAAAAAAAAACAGAAAGAAAAAACAACGAACTGATGTTTGTGCTAAATTTGAAATTTACATCCACAAAAAAATAAACGCGAGCTTGAAATAAAATTAATGAACTGCCAAATGAAATGCAATTGACCTTCTGTTATTGTTGTTGTTGCTACTACTTACTACATATGGGAGGAGAATGCGGTGGATGAGGTGGCGTATGAGCAATGTGGAACGTATGTGGAATGCGTAGGTGGTTGGCTGATTTGGGGGTGGTGTTGCTCATTTTCAGACAATCTGTCTGTCTGAGTGTGCGTGTGGGTCTATTTGAGTGTAAATATGTTTAGATCAGTGATGAATTCGTATGAATGCAGTTAATGGGGCTTCCAAAAAAAATACTCAAAATACTTTTCTTTAGTTTTGAGTCTTCATACAAACGAATTTAGTAATAAAAATCAGAAATTTTTAAACGAAAAATTGGGCGTTATTTATTAAACTTTGATTAGTTATAAATTTAAAAACATTTTCTAAATAATATAATTAATAACTATATCATTGGCGGATCTTAGGGGGAAAAGAGTGAAATTTTATGCCCCAAAACCGGAACTTTATCTATGAAACTGTTCAATTTTTCTCTAAAATGTTCATTGGCCAATTTTCCTCATTCAAATTATGAGTGAAAAGTTTTTAATAGATCTTTGTTTTAATGGGGGGAAAATACCTAGTCCATACAAATAATCCTTTTAGATCCGCCCCTGATTTTAATTTCAATTATGTGCGTTGCTTTTTTTTCATTCTCACTATTGACGTCACAGATACGCCAAGAAAAATTTAAACATTCTTTCAATGACCAATGGGTCGATCGAGCAAATTGGTTAAGCAAAATTTCAGCACCATCACTATGCAATTAGCCAAAAGCTCCACTAGCAAGAATCATTTATTAACGACAATTGGCCAAAAGAAACAAGAATAAAAGAAGCCAAGAAGAAAAAAAAAACAAAAAAGAAACTGCAATTCACGAGACCGCATCATAAAAATTTTTAAATATGTTCTGACGGGTCCATTAATTTAAAATTTTTACGGTCGAAACGGGCTACTGTTTTCTGGGCGATTGTAAATTATGATCAGCAGCATTCCAGAGTCAAACCGGAGGGACCGAATCGACCAAAGGAGGATAAGCCCGAGGCCGTTGTCGCTGCACAATTCTTACCCAAACTTAAGCTCTTAAGTTTCAATTCGTTGGGCGTTTCTCAGATGTCTTGTGGTTTCATTTTGAGTGCCGAGTAGTGGGGATACCCTACAACGTGTTAACTTGGTGTATGTAGGGTATTCAGATTCGATGTGGTGACATGTTCTCATGTTGTAATAGTTGAATCTAATTGCTATGACTAAACCATTTTTATGATCTTACCATTGCCATTGGCATAGGAAATTTCAGTTTGGCAAACTTTCGCCTGATGCCCCTTACTCTCAGTCTGTCTAGTCGGTGTCGGCCTGGCTAATTGGTCATGCTGCGCACTAAATACCAAGCGGCCATAATCTGTTCATATATAGGAGTCAGACCATAGAGTACAAGCCAAATATGTATGTATGAATATGTGATGGAGCGGAGAGGAGGCCCATGTCGAAAGCGATAAACGATAGCTAGATAAATAAATATAAATTTATGCATGAAGCCAGATTCAACACTTTTCAGCGATCATATTCACGCCCACTTGGCCGTCTCATTTTGCCGGCTAACCATTAAGAAACAAACAAAAAGACTGACTGGCTGACTGACTGACTGACTAACTGGCTGAACGACCAGCCATTTGACAATGTTTAAATTATTAACCATAGCCAAGACACAAACCTCCTCCTACCCTGGGGCAATGGCAGCAACTTCTGTAGGTAACCAAGGCAAAAATATGCTAAAAAGAATTCATTAAAATAACAAACGATATTATAATAAATAAATTTACAATACCAAAACGCCAACGCAGACAGCAGACAAACGCCAACAAGATGCTTGATGGACCCAAGAGGAGGGCAGGAGGGAACATTGCGAAGAGTGGGTTAAATGGAATTAAAAAAAAATAAAAACAAAAATTAAATAAATATATTTAAAATAAAAACAGCAAATCTTAAATAAATTAGTTAACGAAACAATGCCCCCTTCCAATCACTCATTCATACATTAATATAAACACGTAGACCAAATGAATGACGTACATTCGTATGTAATCCGCAGTGGGAAAACCTTTTCAAATAAGTGTGCACACAGTGGTGGCAAAAAGTTATCATCCAGTCATTGAAATTGTTTATTTTATTGATCTGTTTTCTGTCTTTTCTCTTACACATTTTCCATAAATCCAGAAGCTATTTTAATTCCATTACATACTTAAAGTTGAGAATCATTCAAATTGTGATAACAATTAGTTAAAAAAAAGAAAGATTAGTTTTGCCATTTAGGTGAGGGGTGTTTTTAACAATATCTAATATATAAGATAAGTTAAAAGTGCGACAAAAGTTGACAAAAGTTTTATCATAAAAACAAAGTTATAAACTATCAGAAAAATCATTCAAGAATTTTTGTTTTCAACTTTTAATTTCTAGCTTAAATCACAATCTCCAAATAAATCTTTAGTTCGAAAAACTGAAAAATTATAAGCAAATATAAATTATAAAAACCGTCTTAAAGAACATTCTGATAATATTTATTTTATTATTTTGAATGTTCCCAGCCCCCTCTGATATCCATCATTCGGGTTCTTTTAAATATTATTAAGTTAGCTAGTGAAAAGTTCTCCAGTATCCAAAGATACCATAAACTTATTATCTCTATCGATTACACATGCCACAAAATTATGACATATTATTTACATTATGCATAGACAATTTGCTGAATATTAAAATTGTTTTCTTGGGAAATCTGTTTTATTATTTGTTTTAATAAATATATGTACATATGGGTATATCTGTCTGCATACTTTTCATTTCCATTGTATTACGAAATATTTATGGCACATTTTATTGTTGAAAAAATGAAACTCAACCAAAGAAATATTCCCTCCCTGGGGTGCAATTTTCGACTAATTTGCGAGTTGAGTTGAACAAAAAAATGGAAACGCTCGCGTCTTGGCGATTTTTCGTGCGAAATATTTTTTGAACCTGTCGCTTTCGCTTGTATTGGACGTGTGTAAAGCTATTTTCATAGGAATTTTCACCTAAATAACTACATATAGATATGTTCATATATGAATTTATATATCGATATATATCTAGTTGTATATATAATTGTATTTGTAGGCATTTGGTCAGCAAGACCCCCCTTAACCAATACAAACATATATCATTTTTCAGCAGCAGCAACGGCAATCACCGAAAAAAGATTGTTTTATGTACACACACACAGACACACATAGAGCACACACAAAATATTGCCAGCCAACAACAAAAATATGGAATGTTTGGCCCAAGTTATTTCACCCAATATGTATCTTTAGATATTTACACAGATATTTGCCAGTTGCCAAGAATTTTGATGTATTTTTTTTGTCGTTGGGAAGAAGAGAGAACAAAAAATTGCAAGCGTTAATAAATACCAAGAAAATTATGATTATGCCTTGCCACCACCTTTGCAACAACTTCTTGCCTCTCTCTCTACTTATTGACAAACAAATTAGTTCAGGTTCAATAGCAAGAATATTGGTCAATGTAATATCTTCGTGTGGGTTGACTTTGCCCCTGTTTAATTGTCAATTTTCGCTTAAATGGATTAGCGAAAGTGTTTGAATGATTGGGATAAGCCACCAACAACAAAGCAACCTCTTTTGGTTTTTCTTATTGTGTAAATCCAATTTACTTTTATTCGCAAATTTAGCAATTCAAATTGACTTCTGGGGTCAGGCTTGTTGGTTGGCTGGTTTGGCCATGATGCTTCTGGGGTTACTTTTGTCTGCTGTTTTTTTTTTGTCCCTCTTTTGCTAATTTAGTGCATCCATCGGCTTTTGCTAATTTGGCGTAAATTGGTTTGCTTGTAAGACAAGCTAAAGAACAACAAAAAAAAACGAAACAAAAGACAGACTAACTGCCGTCTTACTGCTTCTCCCCTGCTCCATGTCTAGCTCTTCTTGAATGATGATGATGTTGATAATGAGGGGTTCCTTTGATGATCTTTATTTGAACAGATTTTCAATAAGATTCACTATGTTCTTAAGACATTAAATAGAAATAAGGAATTAGATGAAAATCAGAAGTTTGTATTTTTTTCCACAACCGAATTAGATTTTTTATGCTAATTTTCGACTCTGAACTTTGAACCTAATCAAAACTTGGTGGAATATTTTCCATAACTATGTAGGCTATTAAGAATCTAAAGCTAGTTTAAGAAAGACATTTCAAAACAGCCCAAATTGTTATTGATAAATTTTGCTGGCTAAATTTGATAAAAGAAAATATTAAAAATTTTTTTTACAGATTTTATAGTTATTTGATGTGCTTAATCCTCTAAGAGTGTCTCAAGGAACATATCCATATTTTATAAAATCTTAGATACTGTCCATTTTTATACCCTTGCATAAAGTATATATATTCTTGATCAGCATGAGAAGCTGAGTTGATATAGCCATGTCCGTCTGTCATTTACAAGAGTTAAACTTAACTTGTTTTAAATAAAAATTGTCCAAAAATATTTTCGTAATAAATAAAGTTTAACTTTTTTTGACTGATCATGTTAGGATAAATTGCAAATAAATGTTAGAGAAAAAAATAGAGTAGATACCATTTGTTCCTTGGAAAAGGTAATAACTACATTTAAGGACCCAAATATAACGAAAAAAAAATTGTGGGGCCCCTCAGATTCGTTATGTCGAGGTTTTACTGTATTTGAAAATGTAGACAAATATTTAATTTTTTTATAAATTGCTTTGAGAATCGCAGTCAGGATGGCCGAGTGGTCTAAGGCGCTGCGTTCAGGTCGCAGTCTACTCTGTAGGCGTGGGTTCGAATCCCACTTCTGACAAATTTTTTTTTTGTTTTCTTATTTTTAATGTTTAAAAATTAAAAGAAATTATATATTTAGATGTTTTAAATTTCTCTGATCTACAAATAGAATAAATAGGGTATTTAAAGGAAGGTCTATACAATAGCATTTTGGCTGAGTTCATAGAGATGCTTAGAGGCAACTCAATGTCAGTCAAGAGTCCAATCTTGGTGGAAGAGAGAAGAAAGATCTGTAGAGAAAGAGAGGTTCTAAAAGATAGCAAGCGAGAGGGAGAAGGAGAAGTCATTGGGAGGATCAGTCACAAAAGGGGCAAACAACAGTGGCAAAGTCAGCGGCTGCGGCGGCTAAAGATTGAACGAATGTGCAGCATCAAAGGAACGCGTAAAACGGGTAGCACCAGCCGCACAGCATGTGGAAGAGGAAGAGGATGAAGAAGAGCAAGAACAAGAATAAAGCGACACAAATATCCACAACAACAAAAACAAGAAAAAACATGACGAAGGTTGCCCTTGCTTAAATGCTCCCCATCATCCTCACTCTCACTCACACACTGGCTCTCGCTCACTTGCTTATTTGTGTCTCCTCTCCCCACTCTCTCTCTCTTTGATAGAGAGTGCAGCAGTAGGCAGCACATCTGGCCAAGGAGTAGTAGTGGAAGGGGGCAGATCTTCCGCTCTTCCTCTCTCGCACTCTGAGGAATTTCACGATTGATGGCCAAAGAATTTTATTGCCCATTGCTTTTTGGCCGGCGCGTTTCTTTTGGCCTTTTGTTTTAGCCTGTGGTTCGCCTCTTTTTTTTTGTGTTGTTTTTATTTTGTATGCGCGTATCTTTTGTTTAGTTTTTAATATACATACACACACAGAAATAGTGAGAGAGGCATACACACACATACATACATACATAGGATGAGAATTTTTCATAGAACGCAAGAATGTTGTTCTAGACAGAGGCGTAGAGCGGATCAAAAGATCGAGTAGGGAAAGGGTACGGTGTATTTTAATTTGAAATTGCATTAACTGCGTCTTCTCTCTTTCTATTCTTTGCAGAATTACACACCTCTGCGATACACCGCCACCAATGGACGCAATGATGCACTTGCTCCAGAATATCATCATGCGAAACCGCCGATGGAACCACCACCATCGGCCTCACCATCGCCGGATGTTAGTGTACCGCCACCGCCCAACATTGTAGGCATTCAGCCAGTTGTGGGCGTGGGCGTAGGCGTAGGTGTGGGAGTGGCTCTGCCAACCAACGGACATGTGCCAAAGATGATAAACGCTCTTATACCACCCAAGCTAATACGCAAGCCGAGCATAGAGCGCGACACCACGACCCATTATCTACGCTGCAGCCCAGCCCTGGACTCTGGTGCCGGAAGTTCCCGTTCGGATAGCCCCCATTCGCACTCCCATCAGCCGGTTGGCAGTCGGGCCAGCACCGGCCAATACTCGCCCTCGCCCAGCAGTTTCAGTGATGCCACCCCGCCAGCTCCACCGCCACGTAATCCGACGGCTGGCAACTCGGCAACACCTCCACCGCCCAGCAGCCAGGCATATAAGAGACGCTCGCCGGCACTAACACGACCGCCAGCGTTGACGCCAAGCGGTGGAACACGCGGCACATCACCGGTGATTCCTCAAAACGGTGGAGGCCCTGGCATCAAGACCCAACAGCAGCAGCAGCAACAGCAGCAACAACAGCAGCAGCAGCAACTGGCCCATCAGATGAAGGCTCTCAACTTGTATCCAGGTGGTGGCAGTGGAGCTGTGGTCGAGCCACCGCCACCATATCTTATCAATACGGTGGGTGGGGTGACGGCAGCACCTCCGCCACCCAGTTACACGGCCTCCATGCAATCGCGACAATCGCCCACACAATCCCAGCAATCGGATTACCGCAAGTCACCCAGCAGTGGCATCTATTCGGCCACCTCGGCGGGCTCACCCAGTCCCATCACGGTCAGCAATAGTAGCGGAATTCTACCAGCCTCGGGAGTGTCGTCGGTGACCAGACCGCAACCACGAGTCTATCAGGCGCGCACCCAACAGCCGATCATCATGCAGAGCGTGAAGAGCACGCAGGTCCAGAAGCCGGTGCTACAAACAGCCGTGGCTCCCCAGTCGCCTGTGAGTGCCTCGGCTAGCAATTCTCCGGTACATGTGCTGGCAGCTCCACCCTCCTATCCGCAGAAATCACCAGCTGTGGTCCAGCAGCAGCAACAAGCGGCGGCAGCCGCCCAGCAGCATTCACCACTCCCACTCGGACCCACTGCATCAGTGGGTGGTGTGGTTGGTGTGGTGGTCGCAGCGGTTAAGCCACCAACACCCACCACTCCGCCCCTGATAGCCAATGCTCTCAATGGTACGGTGGTCAGTAAACCGGCATGCATGGAACCGCCCTCATATGCCAAGAGTATGCAGGCCAAGGCAGCCACGGCACAGCAGCAACAGCAGCAGCAGCAACAACAACAGCAGCAACAGGTAAGCACGAAGCTTGAAGCAATGTCAAGATGGGAAATCTCTAATCAGTTGTTATCTCTTTTTTGTCACGGGCAACATCAGCAGCAGCAACAGCAACAGTTGCACGCGCTGCGAGCGCTTCAAGCTCAGGCACAGCAGCAACATCAACAGCAGCAGCAACAACAACAACAACAACAGCAGCAGCAGCAGCATCAAAAGGCAAGCAATGGCAACTCTGTGAGACAATTACCACCGCCACCACCATATCAAAGTAGTCGTGTAACCACTCCGGATATATCCACTAACAATAACAACAACAACAACAATATAGGAACACCTGAGATAAAGCCCAATAACAATAATAACAACAACATACAGATCACAAATAGTAATTTGGCCACAACACCGCCAATACCACCTGCCAAATACACAAACAGTGGCAATGGCAACGGCAATGGCAACAGCTCCGGCGGCAGTAATGGCTCCTCCATAGCATCATCATCTGGAGGAGCCAAAGCCACCTCGGCGGCTGCTTGTAAGAAAATCAAACATGCCTCACCCATACCCGAACGCAAACAGATCTCCAAAGAGAAGGAAGAGGAGCGCAAAGAGATACGCATACGTCAATATTCACCACAGGCATTCAAATTCTTTATGGAACAGCACATTGAGAATGTTATCAAATCGTATCGCCAGCGAACCTATCGCAAAAATCAATTGGAGAAGGAGATGAGCAAGGTGGGACTATCCGATGCGACACAAATCGAAATGCGTAAAATGTTAAATCAAAAGGAGAGCAACTACATCCGTTTGAAGCGGGCCAAAATGGATAAGAGTATGTTTGATAAAATCAAACCCATTGGTGTCGGTGCCTTCGGCGAGGTGACTCTGGTCAAGAAAATCGACACCTCCAATCATTTGTATGCCATGAAGACGCTGCGCAAGGCCGATGTCCTTAAACGCAATCAGGTGGCGCATGTTAAAGCCGAACGTGATATCTTGGCTGAGGCCGACAATAATTGGGTTGTCAAGCTCTATTATAGTTTTCAGGATAAGGATAATTTATATTTTGTGATGGACTACATACCCGGTAAGTGAGCAAGTGACTTCGAATTCTATGAATATTATAACGAACTCGAGTTCTCTTTATATCTCTCTTTTTAGGTGGCGATCTGATGTCACTGCTAATCAAATTGGGCATCTTTGAGGAACCGCTGGCACGTTTCTATATAGCTGAAGTAACCTGCGCTGTGGACAGTGTACACAAAATGGGCTTCATTCACAGGTAAAGCAATTTCCATGCATTTCCTTTAAAATACTATAAAAAATCTTATTAATTTTCAACAGAGACATCAAGCCTGATAATATACTCATCGATAGGGACGGGCATATAAAACTCACCGATTTTGGTCTATGTACAGGATTTCGATGGACACATAACTCCAAATACTATCAGGAAAATGGTAAAGCTATAATACAATTTACCTTAAAAACTATTTACAATGGCTTCTCCTTTCAATAGGTAATCATTCCCGTCAGGATTCAATGGAACCTTGGGAAGACTTCTCTGAAAATGGTTCAAGACCAACTGTATTAGAAAGGTAAAACGAATAAACGACTTTAAACGGCAACCAATTCAATTTCTTCTTTTGTCTAGACGACGTATGCGTGATCATCAAAGAGTTCTGGCCCATTCACTGGTCGGTACACCTAACTATATAGCCCCCGAAGTTCTAGAGCGTAGCGGCTATACACAATTATGTGACTATTGGAGTGTTGGTGTTATTCTCTATGAAATGCTTGTGGGTCAACCTCCATTTTTGGCCAATAGTCCATTGGAAACTCAACAGAAGGTTACACAATTGATTGAATTAAGACTTCGAGATTAGATACATTAATTAATGATTTTATTGTAGGTCATCGAATGGGAGAAAACGTTACACATACCGCCGCAAGCTCAACTTTCACCTGAGGCCACCGATCTGATAAGACGTCTGTGTGCCGCTTCTGATAAACGTCTGGGCAAGAGTGTCGAGGAGGTTAAGGCACACGATTTCTTTAGAGGCATCGATTTCGCCGATATGCGTAAACAAAAGGCACCGTATATACCAGAAATTAAACATCCCACCGATACATCCAATTTTGATCCTGTTGATCCAGATAAACTACGCTCCAATGATTCCAATGTGAGCAGCGGCGATGATTTTGATCTGAATGATAGGCAATTCCATGGATTTTTCGAATTTACCTTTAGAAGATTTTTCGATGATAGACATCATCCGGACATGACGGACGATCAGGCGCCGGTCTACGTCTGAGTTAAGTCGTCATCTCATTCAAATAATAATCTGTTAGTCAAATAGTCACAAAACAAACAGAAAAGGGGAAAACAACTATAAAACTGCAACATTTGTAGAAAGGGGCAACTGTTAAAGCTAAGAAATTTTGCAAAAAAAAAACAAACACATTTCTTTTTTTTATAGAATTTTTAGTAGAATTTTTTTTTATTATGTTTGAAAATCGGGAATTTTATTACTAAATTTAGGTTTTTGGGGTATATCATTTATCGAAATACCCTAAAGACCTTTTTAGATATTTTTTACTATTTAAATTGTAACAGGAATATAAAGAAATGGAAGAACTATATAAAAATAATAGATATATATATATATTATCAGCATAAATATATATATATATATAAATTAAAATGCCTCAGTGCATGAACTGAATAAATTTAAAGCAAACAAAACAAATGAGTCATATTTTTGGATGCACTATAATATGCATATACAACATACTAAATACAAAACAGTGTTATTTGAGAAATTGCAAAATATGAAATATAATCATTTATCTATATATTATGTAATATTCTATCTAAATTGTATAAGAACTTGTGTAACCAATTGAACCAATTTCTGGTGCTCAACGAAAAGAAAAAGAAAAACATGCTATACCTAAATGCCTTAAACACGAAATCAAAAGAACACTAAACTAGATTACTAGGACTAGACTACAAAACAAAAACAAGCAAAAACATTAAGAAGAAGAGAAGCGAATTTAACTAAGCCTAAAGATTTATATATTTTCACATTTACTGGACCAATTTGACCAAGTCCTAGATTTGGCTGATGGACAACTATATCAGCAGGCTGGATAGTTGTTTTGTCATCGCCCACCACATTCACTCCCCCACCATTTACACCTATAACTTCTTTTGATTCAACCTGAAACTTTTTTACATGCACAACACAATACTTAGGTATATGTATGTGTGTGTTTATAGCTTGATATCTGAGAAATAATGGATTTGTGCAACAATCTATGCAAGATTCAAACTATAGATTGCACTTTGATCGCACCAAGTTAGCGATATAAGCGGGTCTTATAAGCCTACTCTATCTAGAATGAAAACAACAATAAATAAATAACCTTTCCCCCCATATGCACCCCATCTTTGTCCCTATTCGAAATGTTAAAGCCCGCGGGGCGCACTAGCAGATGAAACATTATGATCCTATAACTGCTCATTGCACTAAACATTCTTGTGCGCCCTTTCAAGCAAGAACAAACTAAGAGATACCTACTAAATATATACATACCTAAACATACATGTAGAAATCTATATTTACATAATTTTAATGTGTAACTATCTAAGCAATGTTAGATAAAACTTGTTGAATGCCAAATGAAATTGTTTTTATAAAAAAGAAAAAATAGAATTCAACATAAATTCTCTAAAGAAACACAAAAAAAAAGAAAGCGAAATGATTATTATAAATCAAGTTCTATAATTTAATTAAATATAATTTTATACATTATCTATATTTAAATGTACACATATAATATGCAAGATATATGCAATACAATTTTTTATTATTTATATGATAAAGTGTTAAATTTTAAGAATGTTTTTTAGTTTATAAACTGCTAACCATAGTTTAGTTTAATTTGTAATGTATATGAACTATATCAAATTTGTTTAACTATAAGTTCGTTGGAAATTGCAAAAAAAAAAAAAGGAAAATTAATGTACGTTAGTTTATTTTTTTTTTTTTTGTATTCAAATTCAATTAGCGTTTGAGTTTCGTTTTTTGTGTGCATGTAATCGATAGAAAATGAAGAGCTAATTTAAACAACAACAGCAACAAAAACCTATGTGTGCCTTTGCCAATTAATTTACTATAACAAATTAATAAATGAAAAAGATATATTTAAACAAAAGTTTCTATTTTAATTGAAGTAAACAAATTGAATAATTGATTAATTAATTTTTTTATTACGAATCATTAGACAGAAATTCTATAAATATTGCAATTGAACATTTATTTGTAATGCAGTAATTAATCTGATTACTGATTAGTAGTACTTTAAAGTACTTTAAAAATTTATTTTTGGCTTCTGTATTGCTTCTTGATAAGCCCGAAAGAATTAAGTGAATTGAAATATTTTTAAAAGAAATTGTCAACTATGAAAATATAATGCGTTTTAATGTGTAGCAAAGAAGAAGGCTTGTAAGCTATTAGAGAGCATTCTGATGTCCAGCTGATAAAGTAAAAGAGGCTTGCTCTATTCCATAAATATTACATTTTATTTTCGAACTAAATTTTCAGAATTTTCAGGTTTTAAATCGTTCTCCTTTCTTTTAATCAGTAAAATAAAAAGTTCTTGTCAAAATTTCTCATTAATACGTTTAAATAAATGTTTTTCAATATATTGACAACAATATTAGCCATAAATTTAAGTCTGGCATTACATTACAAAAATTATTCTTACCAAGATATTAGAAAATTGTCAGCAAAAACATCGTGTTGGTTACAATTATTATCAATTTTTTTTAAAGCGATATAAAAAGTTCCAAGCCCATCAAAGTATTCCAATATACTTTAAGTTCATGAAGCTCTAATTTTGTCAATTCAATTCAAGCCTTTCATGTGCAGAGAGATTTCCTATAATGTGCATTAAAATCTCGAGAACTTAATTTGTCTTCCTGTTTTCTGTCTCAAAAATCCAAGTGTTTGATACAATTTCAAAAAATATAAAATTTCTTATCTAAACAGAAATTAGAATTCTTAGAAATTGGCCATTAAAATACATAGGCCAGATTGACCAAAAATGTATGTTTAAAAAAATATATAAAACCATGATCTTTGCGAATGTGAAAATAATCTAGTTTTTAAATGATTTTTATATATTTTCTAGCTTTTTAGTTGGCATAAAGACCACTAAAACTAATACTTTAATTTTTTTATATCCATAGACCGACCGCTGGCTTAATCCGGTACTGCCAAATCTTTTAAAAAAGAGAAATCCATATTTATTTGGAATACAAAATTCAATTAAAGTACAATTTGATTGCACGGAAAGGAAAATGCTTTGGATTCGTTTTCCCACTTCAAAATCCAATACTTATTTACAATTGTATTTGCAAAGCAAGTAAAATATACCTTATACCCCAACCGATTTGAAATAAGAAGTCTAGAACATTTAATTAAATTTTAATAATTTGTTTTTTGTTTTTTATTATTTTCACTTTGTAAATTTAATAATTATAATAATTTGTTGTAAATTTATCAAGACAAAAATGTTTATCTTTTTGCTTCTTTTTTTGTTTTTCATTTTCCCTTTTTTTTTTTGTTTTTTGATTAAAATACATTTATGCATAGTATTTGAAATATATAAGTTACTTTTTTTTTTGCTTGTTTGTTTTACTGAATTGTTTTATTTCTGGATGTAACTGTATTGTGTAATAGCAAATAACATTTGATGCCGTTTTTCATTTTATTTTCAACTTAAACACGCAACTAAAAAAACGAAATTAAAAAACAAATAATACACATAGAGAAAAGAAACACGGAGAAAGTTTTGTATACAATTTTCTCACACTTATTTACATATTTTTTTAAAGGTGAGGTGAATAACTTTAACAGAGGCGTTTTTTTTTTGGGCTTGGCAAGGAATATGGCGTGGGAAACGTAAATTTAGAACATAAAAAAACGTAGTTACAACTAATTTTTTAAGCTAAATAACTAACAAGTGTATGTGTGTGGTTGTAGGTGTGTGTGTGTATCTCATATAAGGCCCTAGAGTGCAAATATTTATGCTGGCAACATCATCATCATCATCATTGTTACATCATTCAGCATACATCATTCATCATCTTCATCACAATCAAAAATATTTGCCCTTAAAAATAAGTTGTATCTTTATAGTATTTAAGTTAACATTTCTGTATGCTCATGTGTGTGTGTTTAATGGTTGTGTGTGTGTGTATTAACTAGGCTAAGTATTTAAATATTAAATTTATGCTAAACTTGTGTGTGTGCTGGCTTTAATTCGTTTCTCGCATTATTTAATTGTAATTTAACAAATTTGCGCAATTTTTAATTTTTGGATTCTCTAGCTTTTGTTTTCATTTCGAAAATAATTTACAGAAAAATATACACAAATATATGTATGTATGTGTAAACACATATATTTCGGGTACAAATATAAAAATTAGTTAAGTAATAAATGCATTTTTCTCTTTTTATTTTTTTTGTTGGTTTTTGTTGGAAAAGCAAGAAAATTCTCGTATTAGGGGAAGAAAAAGATTGAAATCAATTTTCGTTGTACGGGAAACCTTTTGTTTTTATACTTTTGTTTAAACTTTTCATTCGTTGTGAATAAAATTAAATGAAATTTTTATGATGCAGAAATTGAATTCAATATTAAATGTATGTATATATATTTATAAATTTATTGTCGTTAGTTATTAATTGTGTGTATTTTTTTCTTTTGTCGGGATTAATTTGCTTATTGAATTTTGCTAATAAATTTCTTCTTTTTTTCATTTTAATTTACGTTTATGCAAGACTTTTCCAAAAGTTTTAAGTTTTTTAACCTTTTTTCGTTTTTTACTTAAGTTTTTAATTAATATTTGTTTAAATTGTTAAATCTTGTTTTTGTTTTTTGGTTGCCTAAAACTACACACAGTTAAATGTTAAATAATTTTTAATAAGGCCAAATCAAGTTTTTGTTTTTATGTATTTTACTTTAACTTTATGTGGTATATTAAATTAATGTTTGAATTTTTAAATTTTAATTTTCGATTTTTTTTTTTTGGTTTTTTTTTGTTTTGTTTTTGTGCACTAAGTAGTTAAGCTTTACATTTACAAACATTTTTGTTATAGTTTAAAGTGCCGAAGTAGCCGAAGGTTTAAATGCTGAAGGAGCAGCAAAGGATCAAGGGGAAGGGGGGAAAGAGGAGTAGGATAGTTGGCACCTTCATTTTGTTTATAGCAACTTTAGCAAAATATGGAATGATCGTATAGGTTTTCCGTTTTGTTTTAAAGAGAAATTTTTTCGTTTATATTATATATATGTATGTATATATATATATAGGGTATATCCCATATAGATGGTAGATTTTAAGTAAGAGAGCTTGAAACGCGCAGCAAGCGGTGGGTTTTCACATAAAACATATATAATATATATATGTATATTTATATATTAGAAATATATTGAATATTTTGGGGGCGTTGTTGTTGTGAGAAACTATTTTGTTTTGTTTAATACAGTTTAGCTGTTGGTATTTGTTTCTAATACTTTTGCTTGGTATTCCTTTTTTTTTTTTGTTGGGTGTTGTGGAACTTGTCCGACATTTTTGTATTGTCTGTTTCAGTATTTAATTTGAATGTTTTGGTCCAAAAATTAAAAAAAAAAAACTATTTTGTTTGAGCATTTGCATTTTGAAAATAAAAAACCCAAGGCCTGCCAGCAATTGGCTTACAAATTATAAATATAATTCTAATAATAATAATAATAATAATAATAATGAGCATATAAAAAATATACATTTAAAGTTATATATCTATATATATCTGTATAAAAAAGAACATGTGGATCTTGCCACAACTAAAATATACGATATCTTTGAGTATTATACAGCACTTGGTACTGGATCCAGCTCTTAGGTATTCAACTTTTCACACATTCACATGTACATATACATATATACATTTGATAGATAAAATATATGCATATGCATACATATTGCATAATGTATAAATTCTTTGCCTATTGCCCAAGAAGTCGGTAAACTTAAGATAAAAATTCAGAATACTAAAATATAAACGTTTTCTTAAAAAAAACAATCATAAAAAATAATAAATTCGCTCAAACGAAAGGTTTTTTCTTATCTTTTAGATTTGTTTTCTTTTCGATCTTTATCTGCTCTCGCTTTCTATTTCTCTCTCGGTTTTTTGTGAGGGGATTTTCCTGCTTGGTTTTTGTTTTTGAGATTTTTGAGTTTTCTTTTAACGCACAAATTGAAATTTTAAGTACAGCTTGTAAGTGCACTGTTAGACTTATGTTTAGTGTGGAGGGGGAGAAGAGGGTAGGTGGAGGGAATAGCAACCGTTAACACATAAAAATTTGAATATAAATAACCGTTGAGGTTGCTATCCCTGCTTAGTTTGCTGTTATAGCCAAGACACGAACCGTTTCTGTTATGTGGCTGCTGCCCACTAGTTGAGCAACATTTTGGCATTGAAGAAGTCAAACGAGGAGGACGGAACGCCCGTGGGCGGCGTTAATGGGGCAGCAAAGCGTGGCGGAGGTGGTGGAGCCAGTACCCCGGCATGATGGAAATATGATGCTGGAGACTGACCATAGGCACCTGGTAAAAGTGGAGGTGGCGGTGCCGATGCCCGCTGTTGTTGTTGCTGCTGGAGGAGATTGTTGTTGTTGCTATTGTGATTGGGCGGTGGTGGCAACATCACACCAGCACCAGGCACGGACGGTGGCCATGGTAGACGAGGCATTCGCTGTTGTTGTTGATAGGCAGCCATTGCGGCCAAGGCATGAGGATGCGGTGGCGGATGCGCATGATTTCTATTCGCTGCCTGACCACGACGTCCACGTGGCGTTGTTGTCATCGTCGTAGGCGGCTTGGACATGCCAGATGATGATGATGAAGCGCAGGTATTCGACACTGAGGTGTCGCTTACCTATTCCCTGTAGGGCTTGCAATAGGAGTAACGGTGGTTCATGTGCTGGCTATAGCTGCCCGAATGCGAGAATCGTTTCAGACACTTGGAACATTGAAATGGCTTCTCTCCACTATGCAGACGCTTGTGCTCCGTCAAATGATGCTTGTGCTTGAAGGCCTTGGGACAATCCATACACTGGTAGGGTCGTTGACCTGGAGAAGGGGAAAACAAATGTTTAAAAATCCATAGAATCCTTGACTTAAAGAGAGATTCACACTTACCGGAATGCTCGTACTTGTGCCGGGCCAGGGAACTCTGCTTGGCAAAAGCCTTATCGCATTGATCGCATAGGAAAGGCAAATCGGCATCGCCGGCATGTCCATGCGTCTCGGCTTTGACTCTCTTCGGCTTCGGTGGCAACAGACCACCATAGTCATCTTCATGGGAGATGCGCGAATCATCATCGCGCCAAGAACGCTTCTCGGAACCGCCCGGACTGAGGCTAGTGCCACGATAATCTGGCATCTTAATACTGTTCATTAGGGGATTCGAGGCATATTCGCCGGGACGCATTTGGAAGAGCGCCTCCATGGGCAATCGCTGCATGGGCATCATGTATGGCGGTAGTCCGGGAAAAGCTTGTCCACCTTGACGTCCTCTCGAGCAATTCTGTGGCGGCAGTTGCAATGGCGTTGTGGGCGTGGCCTCTAGCATGGTGGGCGGCGATGGTGGTGGACCACCAAAGTAGAGTGCCGCAGCAGCTGCAGCTGCCTGGGCCGAGGATTGGTGATGTTGTTGCTGCTGCTGCAAGGATGCTCCCGATGAGGGAGACAACGAGGCCGGCGACATGGATGCCGAGCTGGCGAATTTGCGGCTAAGATTGATGGCTTCCTGGAAATCGAGGGGAACTGACTGGCCTGCAGCTTGTTGTGGCGCCAGGCCATAGAGCGGCGAGTGTTGGCCTTTTGGTGAGAGGGAATCACGTTTTACCGACAAATCCAATGGCTGATCCTCGCCAGCGGGACGACCAGTTGAAGCACTTGCATTCTCGGCATTTGCCGTGTTGCTGTTCGTGTTGTAGCTCTGCATTTTACGCTCTCTGGATCGATTGTTCTGGAACCAAACTTGAACTACACGAGGATCCAATTGCAGACGGGCGGCAATGAGACGGAACTCATCACGACTTGGGCGTGCATTGTGGGCATAGTGTTGCTTAAGTTGTTGCTGCTGCTCCTCATTGATGGCAGTGCGAACGCGAACTTTCCGGCCGGCTTCACCGTTCTCACTGCCATTGAAATCCTGACGAGCGCCAGAATCCTGATCGTGACGTTCGTCATCTTCATCGGCATCACGGTCATCCTCATCTTCGCTGGCCGAGGGCATGACAAAGGCATTAGCTGCTGCCTGTTGCTGTTGTTGCTGCTGCTGTTGATAGTGTTGCTCCAATTCCTCCTTGATCAGGCCACAGAGAACCTTCTCATGCTGAACTAGCTCTGTAGGATGATTGAATTGCTTGTCACAGCGACTGCAACGCAACTCAGCAGTGGGTTCTTCAATGGGAAGAGTGGCAGGTTTATTATTACCAACCACTTCCAGGGTGGGCTCTTCCTCGTCTTCCACTGAACGAAGTTCTTCCTGCTCTTGCTTTATGACCTTGGTGGGGGAAGTGGGATTACTTTCTGACATGGGTGTTGGTTCGCGACTCGCTTCTTGTTTTACTTCAAGGGTCTCCTCTTCCTCATCCGCTTTCTCGTTGGCTGGTTCCGCCAATGGTTCCTCTTGTTCTTTGACAGTGGAGTTCTCCTCCAAATCCATAACTAATTTCGGTTCATCTGGTGTCTCTTCCTCATCTTTGGCAGCTTCATAGATTTCCAATTGTTCATGATCCTCGTGATCCTCAATCTGATCTTCTCTTTCCTCCAACTGATGCTGCTGGTGTTGTTGTTGTTGCTGTTGCTGCTGTCCAGCTGCAGATAATTCCAACAGTCTCTGTATGCTATAAGGATGGACTCGTGGATCGAGAAATGGAAATGCCAAAAGAGCTGCATTCATTGCCCCATAATTGGGATAGAAGGGAGGCGCTGGTCCTGCATTAGCACCTGCAACCTGATTTGGTGCATCGCCAGCGAAATAGATCATAGGATTTGGTAATGCAGGCGGTAATGTGGGCATGGCTGCCTGTTCGGTTAACTTCGATCGCTTGCCCGACTGTTGATCACCAGAGCCACCGCCACCGCGCCCCGACCCCGGACTCTTTTCGAGAGTCTTGAGCATGGCACGATTATTATTCAGTTTCAGGCCCATGCTGATGCATTTTTTCGATGTCATGTGCGAGGAGAAACTGCCCGAGTGGGAGAAACGTTTACCGCAATTATCACAGCCGAAGGGCTTCTCGCCGGAATGGATGCGTACATGTTCCTTCAAATGATGCTTAAATTTGAAAGCCTTCTCGCATTGACTGCACTTGAATTTACGCAAGAGAGCGGATTCATCATGACTGATCATGTGACGTTGCAGGCGGTAAACATTTGCGAAGGCCTTGTGACAGATTTTGCATGTCTGCAATTAGAAAGAGAAGAAAAACGGTTATTAAAAATAGTTATAGAAAGTTAGACGAGAGAGGTGCTCTTTGATCACCTCTTTCAGCTGCGACGCAGCTAATAATTTGGCAGCTGAGGCGGCAGCGACGGCGACTGCACTAGCTGACATTATTGTTGTTGTTTTTGGATTTGCGTGTGTAGATATGCGTATTTCGATTAATTTTTGGGGCCACAACCAACGCACAGGTAATAAAAATTGTTTAAAACAACAAATGTATTTATTTGTTTTAAATTTAATGTCTTTTTAATTTGTTTCAAGGCAAAGCCAAATAACCAGACCGCAACGGCCAGAATTTCATTTTTTTTCACTGTGTGTGTTTTAGTGTGTGTGTGTGTGTGATTGTATATTTCTTAAGTTTCTGCAGAGTCGTAAAAAAGATGTGCTATTTTTTTTTATTTCTTTTTGCTTGTGTTGGTTTTTTTATTAACAATTTAAAAAAAAAACTTCAATCGAGAACAAATCCGCGCACAGCACGACGACGATGACCGACACGAAGACGAAGAGAAAATAAAAAGTGACACGCGAAGAAGCGATCAAAAGCAATTCACGCCAATGCACCCACAAGAGCAAGTGCGACTGAGATGGACATATAACCGTTATCTCGGCTGGTGGTAAAAACAAAAACCAACAATAAAAGGTAATGAAAAGGTGGAGTAAACCCGAAAACAATAACAACCACAAACACACAGGCACACAGGCACACATGCACACAAGGTAAAGGCGTGAAGATAACAAGAAGAATAAAACAAAAGAGATAGCAAACAAAGTGAGACATCGACTACATGTTACCGTAAGTAGAAATAAGATACAGCTATTTGATAAACATTTGATTAGCTAGTATATACCTTTCAATAGTCTATGTGTACAGGGTATAAATGGGAGGGAAATGCAAGCTGCTCTCAGCTGTAAATAAATTACGAATTTGTAACTTCAATTGGGAAAATTGCGACAAAGCGCCTATAAAAATCAAATGAAAATATCAACAAATGAGGGCCTCCCCCTCAAGACCTTTCCCTTACTAACGCTCACCGTCAAGACTAAAGAAATAAACAAATACAAAAACTCAAATCAAATCAAATCAAAATGTTTCAACAGCTGATGCTAATCACAAAATTGTTGTTTGTGTTTTCCCACAAAATTGAACGCATCAAAAAAAGAGAAGAGAAGAGAAATGAGAATGCAACTGGAAAGAAAGGTGAACTTTGAAATGAAAGGAAAAGCTGTCTGACGCCAGCAAATAAGGAAAGGAAGGGGATGGAATGGAGGAGATCTGCTTCTCCACTTAGCCGGTACGTTGAAAGATTTGCGGCACTTTGGCGGACATATGGCAACACGTGTTCGTCTCATCTGCAGCCCCACTTCCTCCCATTCCTAAAGTAATTGTTTACTTTCAGACGTTGAACTTTTACTTTCCCCTGTGCTAGCGCTTTCTTCCCATTGCTTACCTCAAGCTTTTTGTAAGACATTTTTAAGATCTTCGATTTTTGTTTATTTCAATTGTAATAAAAAGTTCATGACATTGTGAATGAATGATCATATTCTTATGGAGCAGGTAAATAGGTAAAGATACAACGAAGTTTCTATACTCTTCACTTTTAAATTGTTGTGCTGGTTTATAATCGATTTTAAGACATAAAGAAACTTTCTATTATAAGTATACTACCCCCTGTGAATGTGTTTGCATTAACAAATTTGACTTTTGGACTTCCAATATGTATTCGAGCTGAGCTTACTCATTTACTTTGCATGAATTTCAATTAATATTTCAGTTATTAGTCATTTATTTCAACACCGAAACCAATTTACACTTTATGAGATCACAATCAGTTGACGAATGTCGAATCATCATCTTCATATTGATCATGGTCAGAGAGCTCTTTTGTAAGCCTACAAAAACTTAAAAACTATTGCCTTCCATTCCATCTAATTAGCTTGTAGAACATTAACGTGACATTGTGTTTATTTATTTAGCAAGTGTAGAAACAAGAAAACGACCAAGACCAATCCAAAATACAAAATACGCCCCCTTATACTATTGAGACACGGGAAGCTCCCTTAATTTGTTTATTTTGTAGCAAATTTAGGCATACTACAACGGGAAAATGTTGTTTTTCTAAATACAATTGGGTTTTTCACATTTTGTTTGCTTGGTTTTTATTATTTGAATTTTTATTAGAGTGGAAATGAGTGAGTGAGCGCCGCCGTCTGCAGACATTTTGACGTATTTCCGGTTTCCGTTGGTTGTTATTTTACCTGTTTGGAGGGAAATTGAAATGACTAAATCTAATGTGATGGAAGACAGATTTGAAATGGCCATTAGCACCTGATGAAACGAGTTTGGTCGTGTCAAAAAAAAAAAAACAACATGGCTACCTGTTGCTTTTCCATATACAAAAACTGGTTATCGCCCTGACTATTGCGTATTCGCTTGCACTCGCAGTCATTCAGTGCTAATCGCACTTGCTTTACCCTTCTCTTTCTCACTCTCGCACTCACTCACTCACTCTAGATAGCTCCGTTCTGCTTAATAAGGTTGTTGGACGTTTGTTGGGTCGTTTGTAAACCGCAAGTGATACGCCTACCTCCAAGCACTAAGTAAACGCAGCAAATACAACAAGTAATACAATGAAAATGCTTTGTTGTCCCCTGTTGTCATCGTCGTCGACGTCTCGTTATCAATTAAATGTAAAAAGCAAAAATGGCAGCCGCTTACACAAAGGTAATCCAGACCTAACTCTGACGTGGCACTTTTATACCCTGTAGTCGCATGGTATTAGGGTATTTAAAGGTAGCCAGAGATATGTCTTCGAATCAAGACAATAAGTCACCATGGGTTTCAGGCCTATTTATTACTGGGTACCTTAAAGTCGAAATATACCGTTTTTCTGTTATAAATAATTTTGATGCGTCAGCTTTGTGGATTCTTATGCGTTTTTATGATTATTTTATTATTATTTTTTTTTTGTTGCTGCGTTGAACGAGTGAACGGAAATGCCAATTGAAGCTACCTTTAATAATAATGTGCGCCATGAAGATGCTTTTTATACACACACACACACACACAGAGAGAGAGAACGAGATCCAGGGGTTGGCACTGACATGGACTGATGGACTCACTGACAGACTACTGCCAAACGGTAGCGGGGGCCATGACTCAAGTGGGGGCACTGGCACTTGACTAAAACCTGAATGCACACACACACAGAGAAACTCATATACTCATGCCACATTGATTGATTTCACAAAATGAAATTTCATTAAATCCCCAGACATATGTCTAAATTAAAGTGGAACTGATTAAAGTTCATTTTCTGCACAAGGTACAGTTGAAAATCTCTTAGGCTGTATAGAAAACACGTGTGCTCTATTCCTCCCTCTGCCTTTCCTCCTACCCATTCAGGTCATCATCTCATTCTAAGTGGAATAAATTTTGGAATATTTACAATGATGTCACTGATAAGATAGACATTGTTTTAATCCACAATAAGTAGAGGTAGCGCGTGTGGGCTAGTAAACAAAATAGGAATTTATTCGCATAACAGGAGCGAAATTAAGAATAAACTTTAGGTCTGAATGAGAAACCAAAGTCATATTAACCTTTTAACTGATGAGTCTAGTCAAGAACAATTTTCTATTTTGCCTAAAAACAAAAACTCATAATGATAAGCTAAACAAATATAGTTAAAGAGCACATTATAGTTTCCCCATGGACAAAATCCGCCCCTGACTGAGGTGAAAGTGCCCAGCGGGGCGTACCTTATCAACTAGTATTCTTATCTTGTACCGTGTAAAAACAAAAATCCACACAAACAAATAAACAAAATCAAAAAAAAAGAAAAAAAGCCACAAATTAAGCCGGAAATTCGAATCGGATGATAGTGTTAAGATGCAGTAGACCACACAGATAAATGCAAAAAGTTCTATATTCTACATCATCATCGTCATTATCATCATGTTGGACAGGTTCTTCTTCAAAGCGTAAATCAAGCTAAATGCTGTTGACACAGTTAGAGAGAGAGCGAGACAGGGTAAACATTGTGGTCCAGCCAAAAGCCAAGTCCGGTCATAGTTAATTGCAGGCGACAAGCCTTTTTGGCTATAATTATAACGCAACGTAGGTGGGCGCCACTAGGCAAAGACTCGACAAGGCCCACTAATAGACAAATCAAATGAAAAAGCACAAAGCATGCATTCATACACACACACACACACACACAAACATCTTGACATAGAGTCTGGCTAATTTGTGAACGTATTTCATTATTATTTTATGTTTTTTTTTGTTTTCTCTCTATTTTGTTTTTGTTTGTTCATTTTCACATTTGCTTTATGCATTGACTGACATGGGAATTTGGCCATAATAGCTCTCACATAATTGGCTGTAAAGGGAGATTTGGGCTTTTAAGTTTGACATTGTTGTTATTGTGACAAAATACCGATGTCGACTGCCAGCTACTATGTGTATATATAGGGTATATATTTTTGGTACATACATACATATAAAAAACGCACCTGTCGCCTTATGAAATGCGTAAACAGAAATAACAACAAACGACATGCTTTGCTGTTTTATTTTATTTTTTTGCCCCACCTTACCCCCTCTCCACTCTCTCACCTACTTTTTTGAGGTCAGCTAAACACAAAAAAATTATTAACGACGCCACAAAGAAATGTTTAAAGGCAACAACAAAGAGTCAAGCGAAAAAAAAAAATGCAAGAAATACGTTGAGAGAAAAAAAAAATAAATGAAATAAAATAATGTCTAACTGCTTTATAACAACTGCGACCCAATTTCTAGCTTATCTCACATATATTCTATATATACACAAACAGACATATATGTATGTATTTCCAATCTAAAAGCAATGAATGAATTGACGTAGTGACTGACTACCTACTAGCAAAAAAAAAAAAAAAACTAATTGTACTACCTACTAAATCAGCACACGTTTGGACTAAGTTCATGTGGGGTTATCTCTAATATAGTTAAAGTAAGTCAACATAGAAAGTTGTTCATGGAATCCAGGGTTTCTGAACCCCCTGAAGCTGATAAGGTCTTCCACGAGAAGCACACTTTCGTTAGAAACGATTTTCATACAAATAATTTAAGTTAAAAGAAAAAGAGTTTCCGTTTAAATAATATATAAAATAGTTATATCTTTCCATAAATTTAACATTATTATAATGATATAGGTCATTATATTTATTTCTTTTTTATTGTGTTAAACCTATTAAAAACTAAAAAAAAAACTTTCAGTTAGAAATTTACTTGAACTTTGATTATTCCAAACGATTTGCTTTTGCGCTATTAAAAAGTTCAATAACATTCGAAATGAAGTGTCTCTATTATTTATGACAAGTCTCCAGGGCCCCAAGACATTTGCGCACTTGTCTATATATAATATATATATGTGTATATACATATATAAAAAAGAGATTTCTTAACATTCAAAAAGGAATTGATTAACATTTTAAAACAGGGAAATACTTTTAAGTCTTGTGCGGTTTCTCGGCATTTATGACTGCCGGCATTTTTCAATATTTTATTTCCAAAGATTTTCACATACAAAAACCGAAAAGAAAATGGGAAATTCATTTTCCTGCCTCCCGCCTGCCAACGTACGACAAATCAAACTTAATTGTTTATAAATAAAACGTTTTGCCCAATCATGCCCATGCCATGTGAGGTGTGAAGCAGGGGGGAAACGTTTTTCTTTCATTTTCATCTTGCTTTTCTTTTTTCATTCGGTTTTTTTTTTCTGCCATGCAAAATTAGTTGCGTATTAGGAAAACATAAATAAGAAAAGACGCTGCCGCAAAATAAATTAAATTTATCACTTTTGATAAAAGCAGATTTTGGGGGAAATAAACGAAACGTGTCGCCGGACGGTGAACAAAATTATGATATGCTCTCAATTTAGAATAACAGCTGTGGCAATGATTTTTGTCAGATATATGTATATGAAGAATCAAAAAATATATATACGTTTTCGTTTAGATTTAACCATATATAAAGGAAGAAAGTTGGTTCACAAAATTCTCATTAAACATCTCATGTAACAACCGCACAATAAACGTCAAAAGTAAAAAACCCACGGGACTTGCAACTCAGCTCAAGTCACACACACACACACACAGAGCCCCCAAGAGTCAAGGGAAATATCATGTGGAATTTCCATGTGAACTGTCTAAGGTTTAAGAGAAAGAGCCAGAGAAAGAGAGTGTGAGAAAGAGGGGCACACACACATAATTTATGGTGTGCACGGTGAAAGTTGATATAAATCTCAGGAGTAACTTAAAATTATTCAAAAAGAACAAAAAGAAGTTTAAATTGAAGTAGAAATATCTTCGAGGCTAGTCTCTCTTGACATGTGTGTGTTTCCTTATAAAAAAATAAACGGAAAGAAAACCTGCAGGTGTGTCCTTTTTTTAGAATTCTAGGATGTTATGAGCAAGAGGATGAGAGGATGTGTTGCTGCAACAGGAACTTCTAATGATGATGATAATGTTAATAATAAAATGCAAGAGTCTATAAAAAAATGACAAAATTAATTATTATGCTTGGAAACACACAAAAGATTAGTGAAAATATAAACGAATACAGGCATAAGTGATATTATGTTTAAACAATTAACTCTATATATCATAGCTTTTGTTTGTCCAAAACTCATCTAATAAATAATGCAACTCATGGAAAAAGTACCAAACAATTTCAATATATTTTTACCCTTTAATAATTTATGTGAAATAAAGTTGCCTTTTATTTAATTTGTTTGCTTTAATTGCATATAATTTTGAAACTTTTGTATGAGCCGGGGTCATCAAAAGGGTTTGACCTTACAACCGAATGTCCGCAGAAATACATAAAAATACATTTAAAAGTGGTAAAGGAGTGTGAGTCAGAGCAGAGACACAGAGAATGGGAAAGACAAAAAAAAAAACAAAAAAAAAGGACTCAACGGCAGGAGCAACGGCAGCGAGTGGAGTAAATAAATTGCTATTAATTTTTCACTGCAAGCTCGTCAAGTGGCGCCGAGACGAGATGACGGCGACAATTGGTGGGATGAGAGGGGGATTGGGAGACAGGAGATCTACGTATTGGACTGGCCGAGAGAGTATAGTACACCTAAAGTGCATATAATTTTTCAATTTGAATTGTCCACGCCCCAGACATGGTAACATTTTGTGGTGGCCCAAAAAGGTGGCAACTTTTTGATGTTGACCGCTGCCCCATCGACCCACCATTCTTTCAACCATTCCCCAAATGAATTGTGGCCGCAAAAGTTGCGAGCATGTGAGAGTGTGTGTACGTGTGTGTGTGTGTGCAGTTAAGCAAATATTTAATTGCTGCACTTTTTCTGGCACTCTGTTGTTATTGTTGAAAGTTTGCCAGGGTTTTTTACGCCCCTCCTTTGACTCATACCATTTGGCCCCATATCCTGGCCTCGGCTCAACATTTGAGTTTGACCAATAATTTATGTCCAGCCATTTGCCCAGCAATTACAGTCCAACTCGCTCGCTCTCTCTCTCTCTCTCACTCACTCACACTCCCTTGGACCGTGCTGCTGTCTGTTAATGATGTTGACCTTAACGACAAAAAATGTTAAATGTTAAATCAACCAATGTTGATTTTCAATTCCGAATCCTGTCAACGTCCTGCGGCCAATTTTAATGCCATTTCAATAATAATATCACAAGAGCGAGCAACAAAAAGAAAAACATTGCCTACTTTTATGCGTTTTGGCTTCGCTTGATTTCCATAATGAGCAATTTGTTCGCATATTTTGTTATTATTATTGTTGTTGTTTTTGTTGTTGTTTGTAGCATAATTAATTGTTTTCACACATAATAATTTAATATGGCCCCGTGTACACGTGTAAACCGAATGCCCAACAATATTAAATAAATGCAATGTGCCGCATCAATTATAATTGGTAGTGCGACACGGCTCAGAGAGAAAGAGAGAGGGAGAGCGATCTCATATGCATGTCGGGTAGCATTTGCCATTTTGTTTAAATGTCATTAACAAAGCCGTAAATTATATGTCCGTGCGTTTTGCCTTCACTTGTATATACCAAATGGGACCATTGCAACAAAAGTTGCAATGAATCAGAGCTGCAGCAACGGCAACGGCAACAATATGTTGTGGGTGCAGATGCAATAAGGTCAGTCAGAAAACCTGCCACACAGAGTTGGTCCAACTTTATTAACTTTTGCCAAGCATTTTGGCCCCTTCATGACAGCTTAGGTAAATATTAATAACGTGAAAATGCCAGAAAAAAAGCAAAGACCACGAGAAAAAAGCAGCAAACTAAGTACAGTGAATAACAAATAGAGGGAACTGTTTGAATTCTAAGGAGTCAATAAGGATTAAGGAAGAACTTTTAGTTGCTAATAAAAAAAAGAAGTTTTATATAAAATATTAAAAAAAATATTTGAAGATTCCTACAACAAAGGTAGAAGCGGCTTAGTAAATTGAATTTTCTAAACTAAAATCTAATTTTATGAAAGCCAAATTAGTTAAATTGATAATATTAAAAAAGGTGCGTTATTATTTAGGAAAAGTAATATAAACTTTACTAAAATATGTAAATATTTTTCTCATAGTAACATCCCTCTTAGATGTTGTCATATTTAGTCAACATTCACTGTCACTTTATGAGTTTTTTGCAGCATTTTAATTTTGTCTGACTGTGCTTAGGTATTACATACATGTTTATGGGTATGCATGTATGAGTGTGTGCTCATATAAAGGTAAAAAAAGTAAGAAAATACCCATATCATGAAAAAAAACTAGCCATATGAATTTATGACCAATGTTTGAAGGAAAAGAGGATGAGGCCTACCCCCAAAAATGCAACGAAATTATAATTTATGTGGCTTTAATAGCCGTTGGGTGCCACACACACACACACACATAGGCATACATAACATAGGTGTATGGTTGTATTGTGCTTATCGCCTAGAGTCTGAAGGCAGACCAGTTTTCTTTTTTCACTTGTTTCTTTTTTTTTTATGGATTGTTCAAGGAAAAAACTTTTGCCCAATGAAAGACAGAGACAAAGAGTCGTAGAGAAAGAGAGAGAAAGAGAGTGTAGTGGAGAGGGTATAGAAGTCTTATCAGTTTGCTCCGCCTGTAGCAACATTTATTTTAATGCCTTATCACATTGGCATGGCTGGTCTAGTACTAGGCCTACACATAGTCGTTAAGATGAAGACGAAGAACAACAACAACTGCACAATTGGGAGTTATGAGTGTGTGACTGACAGACGCACACACACAGATACGTACACACACACGCACTTTGGTCTTCTATATACCCGGACTCTCATATTTTATGATAGGTCGTCGTTGGTTAGACCTCGTTCTCCCCAGATAATATACCGTATATAAGTGTGTGTGCGTGTGCTTGTGTGTGTCGCGTCATCAGAGGCCATGCGGGAATATTTTTCTATGTATTAATATTATTTTTTTTTTTTTACTATTTTTCTTAGTTTTGGGTAAACGCCTACATTTTATTTTATGCCCATTTCTTATTTCATTGTTTCGGGGTTTTCTTCCCTCTTTTTTGTTTTATTAAGACGGTGTTGCTTATCAATGTATATGGCTGTTGTTGTTGTTAGTGATAAAAAAAGTAAATAACAACGGCAACTAAATGTTTAAGCAAAAAAAAAAAAAAAAAAAAGAGAGCAAAAACATTCTGTGTATTAAATTGCTAAATTTCAAATTGATATTAAAAAAAAAACCAACTGGAAAAATTCTCAATGACAGAAAAGAATATTTTCTTTAGTTTTTTGTCATTTGTTGTCATAGAAGATCATAAACTAAATTTATCTCATAACAATATACTATGCCTAAACCTATGGCTATGCAGGGTATCTAAGTAAAGAAAAAAGAAACCTCAAGTGTTTCAGATAATATTTGTATATACATTCTACTTAGAAATCAAAGCCTTTGAGACCTTTTTCAAGTATGTATTTATATTCTTTATGTTTGTGTGGGCAAGAGGTAGCCGGGGAAGTGGTGAAATTTTTTGTTCGTTATCGTTTGCCTCAATTATTTTCTCATTTAATATTATTTTTTTATTTAAATAACTGTTTATAAGGTTTTTTTTCACGATTTGTCAACAGGAAACGTGTACATATTAGTATGTATTTACATATTTCTTATATACATACATACATACATTTGTATGTATGGAAGATTTGTGCTCTTGGCACTTTGGCATCTTGGGTCTTATCCCATTATCGTTGCTCGCTTCCCGCTAAATCCAGAAAACAAAGCCTCAGCATTGTATGCATTTGTGAGTGAGTGTTCAAAGATCAAAAAGTTTTTATTCTCACTTTGTTTCTTGATCGTTTATTGCCACGGAGTTTTTTTCTTTTTAAAGTCGTTCTTTGATTGCGTATGCCTATGAGTAATGCGTGGCTTGAACTTTAACACGAAAAGACTAAGGGGGTAGAGGGGGGCGATAATGTATTTGTGGTATTTTATCAGCTACAGGAATGTAATGGAATGGCTATTAATAACCCCACCCACTCAGGGTGAACAACTTGTTGAGATTGTGTATAGGAACTCTTTGAAATTAAAAAGGAATCTAATCTAAAAGGAATATTCAACTCACCTGAGTCACATTTTGTGTAACTGGCTGACCACTTGGCGAATGCATCAGTTCATGTTGTTCCAATTGTTCCCGCGTGGGAAATGCAGCCGTGCATTGCATGCAAGGATAAGCAGCATTCAAATCGCCTGTGGTTGAACCCGGACTGGATGTTGATCGTGGAGCACTTAGATCCAAATCATAAGCCGAATTGCTGCCCACACTGCTGTTACTGCCAGGCAATTGAGGTGGCAACAATTGTTGTTGCTGCTGCTGCTGTTGTTGTTGTTGCTGGTGTAGATGTTGCTGATGGTGATGCAGATTTGGTGAGCTTGAAGTGCTGGCCGATTGGGCCGATTGCATGGCCAATGCAGCCGCTGCCATGAAACGTGCATGCAGATTTGGTGGCAATTGTGGCGAAGCATGTGTTAAATGGGCAAATAGATCACTTGGTGGACCTGAAGCCGATCCTGGTGAGCACATGGGCGAGTGTTTCTCACTGTTGTTGTTGTTGTTATTATGATTCTTAATCAACTCGCTGTTGTTGTTGTTATTATTGTTGTTGTTATTGCCGTTTGTAGTGGCAACCGGGGATTTGGCATAGCGACGACTGCTGCTACTTAAATTGCTACTTTGCTCATCTTCAGCATCGCTTTCGGGTTGAGCGGCGCCAGTGCCACGATTTGGCTCAAAATTAAGCTTGTCATGGGGATGCTCACTGGCAATGTGTTCACTGAGTGACTGAAAGTAGCAAACAAAATGATGTCAGTGCAATTAAGAAACATATTATTTTAATAAGATGGCAAAACAAACAGACTGAAAACACATGGAGAATTTATACAGAGAGAATATATCTTGTTAACTCACCTGAAACTCTCTGAAACGCTTGTGGCACTGTGTACAGTTGACCAAATAGTCATCAACAGCTCCTGCTCCATGCTGGACATGCTCTGTATTGCTGACGGCATTATTGGATTTATTGTGTGTCTGATGATGATGCAAACTGGAGGCCAGAGAGGGAACTGAGAAAGAGAGGAAAATTGGTAAAATTAACTGCCAGATCGTCAAAGTGGATAAGAGACACACACAAGACGAAGAATACGAAGAATACGAATCCATGAAGGAACTGGAAGATCAACTTAATTTCGTGGCAAATCAACTTCTGCAGGCCTTCACGCAACAGTTCCACGTAAAAGACGATGATCTCATGCGCCAATCAAAAACAGAAACAGAGGAAAAAAAACAAAAAATACCCAACCTAAAAGAGTCAAGAACTGGTTTTCACACACACACACACAGAATGAGGAACATACTCAAGAGTAGAAGGCAGCGACCGAATGGTTGAAGAGTCGGTTGGGACTTAATCAGTTTTAAAAAGCGTTCAAGCATGCCAAAAGGGAGAACATGTGAGTGAGCGAACCACGAAAAAAAGTATCTTGAAGATTGCTTTGTTCAATGATGGCGATGCCGAGGGTCAGCCAATTGCCTATATACACACACATACACACACACACACACACGCACACATACAGTGTGTCTCAGTTATAAGTAAATAACTCGATGAGTGTGTGGCAGAGTCACTTGGTAAATAAATAAGCAAGACAACTTTGTATCAACGGCAATGGGTAATGGGGCAATGGCAATGGGAATCGGAATCGGAATGGAAGTGGGAATAGGCCGACTGACTGTAAGGTAGACAAGTTTTCTTGTCTTTACAAAATGGAGTATTCCATTCGTAATGCAGTACAATGCACAGTCTTTGTTGTTGTTGTTGTTGTTGTTGGTCTGGGCTATTTGATCGCTACCTTAATTTAAGCCAATTAACCGCCGCGGGAGCAACAGACGCACATATACGGGCAGCGGGCAGGCAGGCAGAGACAGACAATGACGACTCCTCAATTAATGTACCTTCTCCTTTATTATTTTTGCCACAAGAAGAAGTATCTAGGGAATGCAACGTGGCAGACCTAGGGGGATGAGGTGTGTCAGGGGGTTTGCTTGCCAGCAATCAAGCACAATTTACACAAAGTTCGTTGCACGTTTCATTTGCAATTTGATATTGTTTTTTTTTTTCACTTTCGATTTTTATTGATACGACAATTGTTAATTGATTTTGATACATTTTGATTTGCTTGCTTCTAGGATGCGGGTCATAGATATATATATATATATATATGTGTTAAGCTAAAGATAGATTCCACCCACTAGCTAATAGTTTCAATTAGATACTTTCTTTTTCTTCATTTAAGAAACCATTAAAATTAATCATAAAAACTCAACAGCTGACAAACCTATCAAACTTTCTATATACTATTTTCACTTCATATATCTCATTTTGTATAAATTTATTTCTTGTTGGTTTTTTAATGACATTTTTATTAAACGAATCTCTTGCCTGGGTCCCAATAAGAACCATTGGCTCATCTTAATCATCTCTTAATAAAATATATGCAAGTTGTAAAACAGATCCACAAAAAAAAAACAACACCATTTTTTTTATGGGTTTTTTCATCAGCATAATGTCATCGTGTAGCATAATGGCCAACGTTGGATCCAATGGCCGATTGTCCCGTGGTGAATGAGTGAATTGACTGACTGACTGAGTGAGTATTTCAGACACTCGACACTCAACAAGTGTGTCACCAGCTCATTTAGTTCAATCAATTTTTCATAACAGAAATTATTAACGCAATCGGTGGGCCAAAGAAATGAAAATAATATAGCAACTGAATCATTTGGGTATACTACAATATGCTTGATATTTCACTCTGTTGTTATTTTTTTCCTCCTTTTTTTTTAACACTTTTAAACGTAAGCAAAAGGGTATTGAAATATTGAAAGTGTACCGCAAATTAATATCAATTTATGCGTAGCCAACAAAATGAAAAGGAATTTTTTTTATGTTTTTGTTTTTCTTTTTTTTTTTTGATAGTCTACTGATAAATGCTGTGTTTTTTCTGTTTTTGTTTTATGTTCAACTATTTGGCGCTTAAGGCAGACCAATTGAAGTTGATTGATATTATAGAAAATAGAAATGTAGCAAAGAACTTAAGAATTTCATAGACGAATTTTTTTTTGTGTTTGCCAAGTTTTTGCATAAGGTGTAAACAAATAAAATATTAAACTTTAATATGTAAATCTATTGAAATACTTTCAAATATCCCATAAAAATGTCATTTTTAATTGGCTTATAAAAAACCGCAGTGAACAATTTGACAAAATTTAAGGGCAGCAAGAGTTTCAACAAAATGAAATTCTCTGAAATGCTTTGACAGATTCAAAGATAAAAAAGTATATATACCAAATATCACTAAAGACAAATCTGTATCTATATTATATATGCAAGCACATACATATATCTGTGATATCTTGGACAATTTATGGCTAGCCACACGTTTGCCAAAATGCCATGAAATTAAAAACAATAAAATTAACAATGAGTTTTTTTTTTTGGTTGTTTGTTGTGTATATTTCTCAACTTTCTTGGAGCAGGCGAATTGATGTCAATGCTTTGGTTCACCTGTGCTGGGAAGCAACACGCGCAGCCAAAAATATCCAACTAATTGGGTGACGGGGGGGGCAGTAGGTTGGAAGAGCAGCTATTTATATATGTATATTTACTTATTATACATATTATAAATAATATTATAGAGGGAATCAATAAAGAAAACACGTTTGTGTGTGTGTGTGTGTGTGTGTTGGATTCTGCGCCCACTAATTTTATGTGCCTTTTTATTGCCAGCTTTTATTAGCCAGACATTTTTTAGCTAAGCTCGGTTAATGCAAATTTATTTATTTTCTTTCATTTGATTTTCTTTTCAGTTGGTTTTTTTTTTCTTCTGTTTTTTTTTTTGTGTTGTGAAAATAATTTTCATGGCTTAATTTATGAGGCCTAGTGGCAGTTTATATTTTCAATTTTACCTGGGAAAAAACAGATAGAGAGAACAAAAAACTTTTCTGCTACATTTTTCATCTCATTTAAATGTCAAATTTTAAAGTGTTTTTAATATTTCAATGACAGCAGCTTGTCAAACAAAACAGAAAAAGAAAATCGAAACGAAATGTAAACCCCTGACAATTATTTTTTTTTTTGTTTGTTAAGACTTTTCTTGTTTTTGCGGTGCCTGAGATCGGACAGGTGAAAATCGTTGAAGATATATTGAATATTTTCAAGTCTAATTGTTTAAAAATTGCTGACGTAGTCAATGTGGATTCTGAGACAGACAAATGGTGGACAGGTGGCGGCGCCTGAACTTCAGCTGGGGGGCTTTTGTGAAAGTGTGTGTGTGTGTGTGCGGGTGTGCGTGTGTAAATGAATACACATAAATTTTTAGCACTTAATTATAAACAGACGAGTCAACTTGCTGTGCAGTCATTTTGCAGTTAGTGACGCGTTTTTAGCATATTTATTAAATAAATTTTCATAAAATTAGCTGCAAATGAATCGAGTACATACAATGTTAGCTAATTGCCATGAAAAATGACACTCTCAATATGCGCTTGAATAATATTATTTGTATATAAATGCAGAATATGTGTGTGTGAGTGTGTCTATGCATGTAAATGAAAACCTGTGGGAAGGCCAATCATTTGTGTTTAGGTGTGAAATATTCAATATATGTATATTCATTTGAAAAAATCGCCTCGAATTTCGTACGTGCGAAAGTTTATATTGAACGCAATTGGTATTACTCTTTGTTTTTTTTGGTCTTTATGTTCTCTCTGATTACCATTCCCTTTGCTTTTTTTTTTTTCTCCATGATTCTGGTTACTTGATTTTTGAGACCATCTCAAGTGGCACTTAGCGGGGGAGGCATGCCGAGGTAGGCCAGGGAGAGAGAAAGAGAGAAGCATGTGAAAAACATATGGAATGTTAATAATAATCGTTCATCGCTCTAAATTTGGTCTTTGTGATGGCCAAATTACAGTCTCTTTGAGAAATTCGTGCGTGAGATGATGAAAATCCATCTTTAATTCATAGAAAATTATATGAAATCTTTTTTTTTTTGGACCCTTAATGAAATTAAGTTTATATACTTTTGTTTTTTTTGGACCCTTAATGAAATTAAGTTTATATACTTTTGTTTATCATGTGCTTTTTGCTTCTATTAGACACTAAATGCAATTAATTCCTTTAAAGATAATTTAGTTCAATAGTTTATGAAATTTATAAAACTGGTTTGAATACTAAACAATGTTGTTTAAAAAAAATTTCATATAAAATTAAGTTTAAATTATATATTTTCTCCACTCACGCAAACATCTCTAAATGTTGAAAAATTCTTTGCCTTTTGCCCTTTGTGTGTTTCTCTTTCCCTCTCGTTTGCTCTCTATATGCATATCTGTCCCTGCCGTACTTAAAAGGGATCTCTACTCCACACGTTGCACCTTGATGTGGCATTGGCATAGGATGAAACTTAAGTAAATGGACGCCAAGGTGCCTTTTTTCCAATGCTGCCCTCTCAAGTGGCTATGTCGATGCCAAAGGTGCAGCCAGACTCAATCTATAAATACACTGAAAAGGCAGTCGAGGCCAGGCAAACAGTCAGCCAGTCAGCCAGTCAGGCAAGCAGGCAAAAAGCAAAAAAAGAAGTAAAAATTCAAGAAAAGGGAGCTCGCTCTCTTCCGTTGAGCATCGTTTTTCTTCATTCTTTCCTTTTTGCTTTTGCCCTTTAGTTTTATTTATTTGTACAGGCAAACGTAGACGCTCTGTGCTAAACCAAAGGCTGTGGCCTATGTTCCACACGTTTATTTTATTTGTAGCATTTTGCTTTGCTGAGTGTGAAATTTTAATAGCCCACCGAGCCGTGCACCATACATACATATATGCCCGCCCGTATGCCACACCGTGTCCCATGTCCATCGTCGTCTTCGACGTAGTCATCTCCTGCCGCGTTTAACCTAGGCATATTGTTGATGTCTGTTGTGTCCTCAGAGTGTAAAGCATATGTGTGTTGCCGGCATATAGAATTGTTTTTCAAATATTTTTGTGATTTACCTTGAAAAAGCAAACTGCACATTGTAAACTGTGCAGATTGCAGGCATATATCTTTTCATCGTGGGTGTATTTTAGGGACAATTGCAGCAATTAGCAAAATATCTCCGGAGAAAGAGAAGCCATATCAAGGATTTGCTTATAGCTGAAAAATTCAATTTCTTAAAGATTCAAATTCGGAATATTTTTGTACATATATTTGGTTTATATTTCCTTTTTTGATGACTGATCATTTTTGTTTTGTACGTTAATTGAGTCATTTGTTTTTTTTTTTGACATTATTCGGAAAGCAAATAATCAAATGTGATTCATATTAAATCCTAGTTAATTGAGTCATTTTTATCTTTGGATTAAGAAATAAGTAAATCACTTTAACCCTCAGAGACGCTATGTACCAAAAAAATAATTGTTAAGCCTTTATTTAAGCCGAAATATAACCAAAGTTCAGCTTAACCGGGCTAATTGATATTCACCAGCATAAATATTCCAACAGAAAAAAAAAAAAACAGAAAGAGACTTTAAAAAATAAACCTCAACTCGAACTCAATCGAAACTTTTTCTGCAACATTGCGAATACAATGGTTTCTCTCTCTCTCTATCTATTTATCTGCAGTTGCCTATTTTTGTTTATTTAAAACTTTTAACAATTATTGTGCAATTGTGCGAAATTTATTGCAATTGAACGGCAATCAGAAGGGAAGTTCCCCCAATCCGTCGTCCCTCTTCTTTGCCATCCCAAAGCAGTTAACAAAAAATCGTTTACATGTTAAATTGTGTGCTCCACCCTGTGTTAAAGGTGTGGCACAAAGGGGGGTAAAGAGATGGGAACCCCAATATTTCCCCTTCTATGTGCCAGTTGCAATTTCGTCTGCCCTTTGGCTACACCTTGTTTTTGGTATGTGGAGTAAATTGGGAGGTTGCTGGGTCCTCTCTTTGTTTGTGCCGATTTTTTGGCACTTTTTTTGGTTGTCTTGTTGTGTGGCCGGCATTAAATAAATAAGAACAAATAAAAACCATACAAAAAATTGTATAACAGAAGCCATCTTTTTTTTCTTGTCGTTTTGTTCATTCTTGTTTTTGGTTGTTTTTGGCGGCCTCCAGGAGTGGAGGATTGCGCCACAATCCATGCAATTTTCACTTTACAACTGTTTCAAAGTTATCTTTGTTACAATTGTGTGTGTGTGTGTGTGTGTATGGCAAAAAGAGAGCAGCAAAAAATATTGGCAAACAATTTACTTTTTAAGCAAAACGCGAAATAAAAGTAAAAATGCGGCAACCAAAAATAAAAAATTATTTGCCCAAAGCTGATGCTGATTCCTACGGTTGCTGCTGCCGCTTCTACTGCATCAGGTTGAACGTGAATATCAAAGAGATTCTGTCCTCTTGCCATTGGAGTTGCCATTGATTTATTGTCTCTGGCTTTTGTTTGTCGTGGGGCCAGAAGATGCCTTTTTCAATTGAAAATAAGCATTTAAAAAGAAAAATCTTTCTACCAAAAAAAAAAGGTAAAACCATTTTTTTACCTCACTTCGACTCTCTCTCTCTCTAAACAAAATATCAGTTTACTTAGTCTAAGAAAAATTAATCATTTTTGCTTGCCAGTTGCCAAATAGTTAAACGGAAAGTTTGCTTAATTTCAATGGGCTAACACTCCTGTCTTTTACATCTTCCCCTTAAGTGTGTGTGTGTCAACTTAAGGAGCAGAGGCAGGACTATCAGCAGGATGAGATATAAATGGCAGCACCGACAGCACCAGCATATAAAACTGACATTCACTGACATGGCATACAAAATGATTAATTAGTTAGGGGTAGAAACCTATATATATATATATATACATACTTGAGCTGGTCTCACAGATAATAGATGATAGAGAGTCCCCCTAAGTTAGAGTATGCTCTAAGGATTTGTTGGGTTAATCAAAAAGGAAAATACAAAAGGCCAATTAAATTAAAGTAAGCTCAAAACTACAAAGAATTTAATATTCTTTTGAAACAAAGACAATTGGCTGCCCATTAAGTAAAAATAGTAAACTTATTCAAACGTTAAATCAAAGTTCTTTTTTTTTTGAAATGAAACGAATAAAATTGAAAATAAAATGAAATTGATTTATAAACATTTGCGTTATAAATTAAATGTTTAAACTGATTTTAGTTAAGGTAAATGGTTTTTGATATGAAAAAAAAAAACTAAAAGAAAATTAGCACAGCTTTCAGCCTTAATTTTTGTTCTCTTGCCAAAGTGGGAGGTTACCAAATTGTCTCTATGTCTGTCTAACTGCCTGTCTGTTGTGTCTGTGTATGTGTTTGTCTAGAGGTGATAATATAGCGACAGGTTTTATTTTCGAGACTAGACTGAACAAATTTTGATTTATGAAATTTTGGAGCAATTTCGAAATGCGACACAACACACAAGTCCGACAAAAACAGCAACAGCGACTGCGGTCGGGAGGCGCTTTCCGCTGCTGCTGCTGCTAGAGGTAGTCGCTGAGGAAAATTAGTACAAGTAAGTTTTTCCCATCCAAAACGATTAATACACATCGCTTGAGCAGCTGCCCAGTGACATCAACCAGAAAATAAACGTACAACCGGAAAGAAGCAAAAGCAGAGCACACGTTGTTATACCAAATACATATACATACATATGTATGTATATATATCTGTATCCCATATCTATTCTCGATTTTAAATGTATATATTGGTGGGGCAACCTGTATAGTGCATAGTTGTTGTCTGGTCTGGTCTGATCGATTAGCAGCCCTAGAGCTTTTAGCCAAGATCCACCCACTTTACAATGCGTTTGCCTACTGCCACGACATGGGGCTACTTAAATACCCATAAATTATAATTTATCGTTGTCTTAGTCTCTATATCTATAAATGTGCATACATATATTTTTGAGAAATGCTGCAAAGCCACTCTATGCGGTTCTTGTTCTTGCTGCTCGTTTGGTGGCGTCTCGAACATGTGCAATTAATCCGTCTGTTTAGCATGCTTATCAATTGTCAAAAGCTATGAGGTGATTTGGTTCAGTTCGTTTTGGTTGTATCTATGAATGAAAGTGTGGGCGTTGACAATCTCTGAATGTTGCGCCATAAATTTCTGCCTCGTTTACAATTTTCAATCTCTCTTCTTTTTTTCTTTTTTGGTTTTTTGCTTTTGTGTTCGTTCGGATTTTCTCAACATTTTTCAATTAATTTCTGCTGCTTGCCGCATTTTCTTATTTTTATTCTTTCTGTGTATTAGGCTTCATTTGTTCACACCTTCACTTTAGAGGCTTTTCTTGATGAGCTCTGCCCACTGACAGTTTTATGTTTTGTTTATACTTTCTGATTTTATAGATTGTGGCACAAGTGGCAAGAAAACAAAAAAAAAACACAGTAATGGTGAATGGCAGTGAGTGAGAGAGACAGAAAACGCGAGTGCGAGTGAAACAGGTATTTGAAATTCTTACCTGTCTTTCTACTACTACTTACTACCTGTTCGCATGCGCATATTTATCATGGTGGTTACATTCTGATGACTTGCCTTACTTGTGTAGGGATAGACAGAGAGTGAGTGAGTGTAAGAGAGAAAGACAGTCAGAGGGAGTGAATAAATAAACGGTGGCGGTAGTTAGGGGCGGACTTTCACTTTGACATTTTCGGGTTTATTTTCTTAGGGGTAGCAGCTACCTGTTTCATGTCTAATATATGTGGGTGGAGATTGCCAAAATCAAAACAAAAACGGCTCATTCAAGACCGACAGACCGGCCAACAAATCAAATTTGCATGCTTTTGCAATTGGCTGATATTCAATTTAAAAAAAAGAAGAAAAATGTGCCTTAAATACATATATAAACGCTATTACTTTGTGGCAAATAAATTGCTTTTCTGTCTGTGGCTAAAATATATCCAATTTAAATGCATTTTTAAAGCACCTATACTTTTTTTCTAAACTAAAATGTTAACTAGTCAAAGTTATTTAGTCCTGCAGTTTATCTAATTTAATAAATAATTTATCTTAATAATTTTGATTGCCATTAATCCTCAGGCTTGAGTCTAGTTACTCTCTTTTAGTAACTAACTAACTACCAATAGCAATTTAATCTTTATAGGAATATTTCATCAATACTTGCTATATACAGATGTCTGGTTGCATATAGATTCCCGATGATCTGAGGTGTTTACTTTCAAGCCTCTGAGGTGATTAAACTTGTTGTTGTCTTAATTGTTTTTGTTGTTGTTGGTCTTGCTGCTGATGCTGATGATGATGATGATGATCGTGTGGTTTGATTTTGATCGTGGGCGCACAATTCAAAGGGAAATAAGAGAATACAAACTGGCTCAACTGGTTGAAGTTTGCTTCGGTTTTTGGCATGGCCCTTGGGCGTAGGAGTTGGATGGGTAATCCGATGCCCTGTGTGTGGATCCAACGATCCTTCGTGTTTTGTTCATATTTCATTCTTGTTTTCTGCTTATTTTCGTTTCGCTTTTATTGTTATTATTATTATTTATATTTTGCTGAAGTTCCTTTTTGCTGTGTGTTGCGTTTATAAGCAACAACATCAGCATATGGGCTTAAGGTGAATTTTAGACCACACAGAAGAATCTTGAAAATGGCGGCTTTTCCACTTAATTGCTTTGCATATATAGATGTATATGTATAGATGGAGGAAGATGTATAGAGAAAGACAGAGATTGAAAGTGTGTGTGAAAGAGAGTGAGAGAGAGAGAGGGAGAGAGAGCTGGAGCTTGGGTCTTGAGATCAGTTTATGGCTTTGGCGCGCAAAAGTTGAATGAATTGACACACACACAGACACACACTCATATACACTCACAGAAACACACAAAGTTCAATTGCATTTGACAATGCTGATAATGAAAATGTTGCTGATGTTCTAGACAATATTTTTTTTCATTTGTTTTTTATTTTTTTGTCGATGTGATGTGACTCATCTTTGTCATCATCCATCTCCATCTCACTTACACTGCATGGTGAAGGCTGTGGATGATGGCATGCTTTGCTGTATAATGTTATCCTCTTGGCCAAAACGTGAAGACGACGGCGCCAAACAGGACAACATTGGAATGCTTTTTAGTTGCTTGTTGTTGTTGTTGATCGTTTTTGAATTTTATATGTTCTATATAAAAAGATTTCAAAATGGTTTTTTGATTTGTATTGTTTTGGGGGGTTTTTCTTTTTTAACTTTAGAGAGTTTTTATTTTGAAAGGAGTTTTAAGTAATCACACACGTGTTGACGATGGCCTTTTGAGTCGGCCATTTGTTTGAGTTTACTCGATTTCTTTGCACTACGCATATACACAGAATTCTATCTTGTAGATACTAAATGAATATCTTACAGATATAAATTATTCAAAATTGCTTTATTTTTGATTCAAGAGTCGCGGCTTTTTTCTGATTTGTTCCTATGTGGAGGAGCAACCGTGTGCTGACGACGCGACGTCTAGAATGTAACTGTAAATTTAAAAACAAAACTCTCGCCGTAAATACTTGTCCTCCCGCCGTAAATACTTGCCCTCTCGCCGCAAATACTCTCTCTCAGGCAGCATCTGAATCTCGTCGTCGTGGTGGTCGTTGTCGTCGTATTTGCCGAGTTAGAGTAAAAGAGAGAGCGAGCAGCAATACTGAGAGCAATTTTTGTATCTATGTGAGGGTGCTGCTGCCTATGAGAGGTTGTTTCTCTGTATGTGTGTGACTTTGCCACCACCATCAAAATACATGCCTGCAAGTAAATGGAGATGGGGGTGTGAGTATGTGTGAGAAGACCGCCGCTGCACACACACACACACAGTATTCCGCTAAATGAATATCGTAAAATGTTAACCCACTGTTAATGCTGTTCTTACGTTACGAAGGGGAAGTTTCTTGCTAGGATACGACGTTTCGTCTTAATAACTTGAATTAAAATAGAAAATGTTTAAAAAAAATTGTCCTAAAGTCCTTTAATAATAGTGGTCATCAAAATTTAACTCTCAAATGAATGCTTAAAGGTATTGGAGATCCTCAAAACTAATTAAACACCTTTCTTCCAAAGGTTTATTTAAAAATTTTGCACTTTTCGAATTAGAAATAAAGCACAAGAGGAATTCAAAATGCAAAAAAATCTTTAATTTCTAAACTATCGAATTTCTCGGTAGTATTTTGTTAACTTTTCACACGGTCTTCTATTCTCATTCAAAATAATTTATAGTTAAAAGTCATTAAAAGCATTATTGCTTATCTGCATTTTGAATTCCCTGAATTTTGATAATATTGTTCCTGGAACACTTTAAATATATTTGGAAATTATTAATTTCACACTTTGGCAGAAATAATCAAATGGGTGGGCTTTATTATTCTCTATCTCAGGCCAATTTTTTGTTTTGTGTATTTCAAAGTTTAAGTATTCAGCATTTTTCAAATATGATTTTCAAGTGAAATTGCAACAGAAATATGCTACTTTTATGCCCTTTTGTATAGGGTATACTTAATTTAAAAGAGTTTAAAGATAAATTGTCTTATCGAAGTATAATTTGATTTTAGTATCCTTTAGATGAAAAATAGTAATTATTTAGAATTATTGAGGCTCATATAAATTCTTACGTCTAAATTTATCAAAAAGGTGTGGCTCAAGTTTATGCCTTAAATCTTACTCATGTGTAGTTAAATAGAATGTATTTTCCTAAAAATTAGTTAAATTAGACACAATATTAGATACTATTGACTAAGGGTATAAAAATGTCGTTGTTTTGGAAAAATAATTGCATTTCACTGGGGGGATTTGGTGTGTGGCAAAAGTTCTTGAGAATGTCAATCATATACACGTCGTTGGCGATAAAAACAAACCACAAAATTCAAATGAAATTTTGAAAAATAAAAAGCGAATCACTTGCTGCTTGGGCAGTTCTCAATCAACAAGTTGGCGGGGGCCACAGGAAAAAAAGGGGCAAATCAAATGGGGAGAAACAAAAAACAATCCTGAAACTCTTGCAACATACACACAGACTCACACAAATATAGTTATTTGTAGTTGTGTGTGTGTGTATGTAAGGGCCGACGGCATAAAAAAAACCAACTCAACAACATAATAAACAATTTGTACATTAATTTTTAATGCGGTTAACATGTGTTCCCCCATACACACACACATACACTCAGCTTTGTGTGCGTGTGGAAAAAGGTGGAGCTTCAAAAAATTTTCTCACTTGCCAGCTGCAGAGGGAAAGAGAGAACAAACAGCGGCGAGCGGACGTTAAGTTTTTGGTTGTTGTTTGTTTTTTTGTTTTTGTTTTATTTTTTGCTGTCGCATTCATTTTGTATGTTAATTAGTTGCGACTGTGTGTGTGTGTGAGAGTGAGTGAGATATGAGTGTGCGATTGTGAGTGTGAGCATGTGTGTGTGCGACCATTTGCGTGGGTGAGTACTAATGAGCGAGGTGCCATGTATGACGAGGCCTGACGACTCATAGGTGTGAACATTGATGCGCATTGGCTGTCGTTTGCACCTGTTGCTTTTCCCCCATTGGCTGACTCGACTTTAACCGCATAAAAAGAAACATGGTGAGCGAGAGAGACGGAAGAGTGGTGATAGGTAGGCAGCCATTAAGAAATTTTGCTAACAAAACTGAGAGAGAACAAAAAATATATTCAAACTACTTGCAGATAAATTAATTAATTTTTTTCAAATTCTTTTGAGACTATCCACTTAAAATAAATAAGTACAACTACTTTATTTTAAGACCAAGTGGGCTTAAAAAAAGATTTTCCTGGCTTATTGTAAAGACAAATTCTAAATTTGCAGCTTGACTTATTTCTCGTTACATCCGTATGTATGTATATATATCACAATTTTTTTTAAAACGGTTTATAATAATTTTTTATTCATCCAAGTCTTTAAAGCCCTTTTAAAATATGATAAATTGGAGTTAAATTGAGATATAACTTTTTGAAATCGTTTAGAAATTAGCAAAAATACAGAAAATACAGGAATCACCTACGATTATTTTTAAAAAACTCAATTATTCTTAAATACCCCTATATTTGTGATCTTGTAATTCTGTAAATTTTTGATAGATTTTTAAAATTTACATAACACTTTTCTGAACTTTAGGTTTGCATTAAAACCTCAAAAACTGAAATTTTTTGACAATTTTCTTATAAAGTCCATATTATAATGGCTCAAACCAAAAAGGTGAAGGAATTTATTTATTTGAAAAGTTTTCTGCCCTTCGTATTGGTGTAATATTAAATAAAGGCAACAAAAAAAGGTGCTAGCCTAGCCTAGGCTAAATAAATTTAATTAGGCATTTTTAAAATTATGATACATCCCTAAACATTTGATATATTTTTTTTATTTTTTTTTTTAATGTGTAAATGCTAATAACAAGTAGATGCCATTAATATTTATCGCATTATTTAATTTAAGTAGATTTAAACACCTTCAATTTAAAGAAATTCTACATTTGAATAAAAGCTGCATCTCAAAAGTTTCCCCACACACTTAAACATTTTCATATGAATTTTCCAATACATTCAAACATAGAAATTAATTAAAATCTTTCTTACTTATTGTGGAATTTCCTTCTTTCCTTCTTTTCCAATCCCGCATTTGCTTTTCAATAATATGCTTCCCAGGCTCTGAGAGCTCACCCACTGATTGAATCGATACACCGCTAGGTCATTCATGCGTGAGAATATGACTTCATTTGCAAAAGTACTTCAAGAGTACCTACATCCCACGATATAAAGCATTCGTATTCTTAATTTAAATTGGATTTGTCGATCATGTTTGGCAATTCAATTGCATTTACCCTGTGACCCTGACTCTCTCGCTGTCTCTCTGTCTGTCTGACGGTCTGTTTCGACTTTGCTCCTGCTGCGGGTACCCACATAAAACTCTGATAACTACATACATCGGGTGAACAGACCTATACTTCCATTCATATGGTTATCGGCATTGACGTCATCGAAACGGAAAGGAAAGGAATGGAAAAGAAAGCCGACAACAACGGGCTGTCATTAACTTTGCCGTTAAGAAATCAATTTATTTCACTTTATAATTACGGATAACCTAAAAGTGAGCAAGTACAGACCCCACTTTTTCATGAATTTGGTGGGAAAAACACACGAGCAATCCTTTCGTAAGGGGAGGTAAACAGGGAGAAGGATCACACAGAGTCCAGCATAAGGGCCCATACACATACATACATACATAGTAAAGAGTTTTTCACACAACAATCTATCGAAACAGCGGGTCCTGTCGCCGCACTCCATCTTTGACTAAGATCGTTTTGGGTATCTTTGGGTATTGTATTGCATGCATGTTTCTCGTTTTCCACAATTTTTAATTAGCAGTAAACTTTGCGCTACATTTTGTTTTTTTTTCCCCCTAAAAACCCGAAACCGAACCGAACCAAAAGTAATGACAGCATAAATACTTGTCCATTCTAAATGGTCTGGAGTGTGGTACACACACACACAAGAGTATTGTGGTGTGATGGTGTGGATTGATGCACATTGGGGTCGATTCGATTCAATCTCAAGTATGCTGCACAGTCGTCTCCGTCGTCGTCATCATCGTCGTCGCGGCTCGTTTTTGTGGCTGCTTCTGCTCATTTCATTTAACACTTTATGTGACAGTTAAGTGCACGAAAATGTCAAATTTTTCGTTTCTAAATGCATGTAGAGCGGTTTTCTATGCGAAGGAGCAGAGAAATTTTTGGGGACCCTACCCAACCATCTGAGGTTGGGGTGGCATTTCGATTGAGATTGAGAATGGGTTGACTTAAAGGGTGGGCCTAGTCAAGTGTGGGAAGATTTTCAATTTCAACTTTCTGTGGTGTGAATCTATTTTTTTTTTTTTTTTTGGGGACACTCTTTTTACATATGGTAAATTAGTTTCATATCTAATAAGTGTATTTAAGACTTGGTAAATGTAAGACTAATGTTGATTGATTTTGTCTGGGCAAAATGAGATGAATTATTCTGTAAGATTAGTTCTGAAAGTGTCTAACTATCAACTTGCTTTTATTTGGATTTCTAAAACTTTAATTTGTTTCTAGATATTTCATTTTTTTAAACTTAAAAATGGCAACTTAACCTATAACTAAACAGAAATTCCAAATGGTAATTAAGAATGTTTTAGATGTTCTTAAAGTCAGGTGAAGTGTTTCAAAAGTCAAAAACTCTTTCCTAAGGCAGTTTCAAAGTCTTAGAAAACTTCAACGTTAGTTTATTTTAATAAGAACTAGATCAAGGCACAAAACTCTACCCTAAAATAGTTTACAAATTTCTATATAGTTCAATGTCAACGTTTCTGGAGTGTGCCTGCCATAAAGGACAACAAGGTTATTGGTTATCCTCATCATCATTATGATCATTATTATCTGTTTTTATAACTGTCAATTGTTGACTCTTGGGTTATTGATTCTAAAAAATTTGACAGAAGACAAGGCTAACCAGTTTATCCTTTGCTGCAGCCTCTTTGATTTTCCATTCACAAAAACCAGCTGGAAAAAGGACCAGAAAGAGAGGAAAGTTAGGTAGAGAAAAATAAATGAAATAAAAGGCACGTGTGCATTATGTCGAGTTGATTTTGTGGTTTCCATTGTTCTTTCTATATAACGGTCTACCTGATCGACCGTAAGGATTCTCTCTCTCTCTCTCTCTCTCGCTACCCTTAAACATTCTCTCTCAAAATTTCATTGATGATTTTTGCTTTTAGTTTTTCTAATGCATTTCAAATGCTTCTGCTTCTGTTGGCCCCACTCACCTCTGGCCCAAAAAATATATTTTGTAGGCGTAGTAATTTAATATTTTATTGCCTTTGTTTGTTTTACGCAAAAATGTTTACTTTGCATTCGAAGGAAATTATATCGAAATTGAAACAGATACTAAAAATGAAGAGCACACGTCACTTCACCAGGGAAACTGCCCGGTGGCAGCTGTGCAAATACTTGAGTGATGGAGACTTTAGTTCTTCAGAGTTCTTGTTTTGTGTGTAACATTAGCTGCTAAAAGGTTGTGCAACGAATTAAGCGGTAAAAAAGGGGCAAATCAAAGCCAATTGCAGACACGCCTCGAGTTCAATGACAGAAAAGCAATGTATATATGTATATATACGATGAAGGAGCAGATTCCAAAAAAAAAAAAAAGAGTAGAGAAAGAGACGAGCAAAGAAGAGATGAGATTGTGTACTGTTATTGAAACAATATTTAAAGTATAAAAATAATAATAAATCCCATTTCGCCGGCGGCATGCACAACGAAAACAAAAACATGCACAGAACCAGCAGCAGGAACGACAGGAGCCAAGGATGTGGCATGCTGTAGCAGGAGCAGAAACAGGGGAGAGCAGGGGCCAGTAAGTTTACCTTGATGCGGCCGCATCAGAGGACAAAGTGAACAAACAAATAAGCAAATGAACGCGCGCCGAAAAAGCACAATAAAAATAAAAAACGAGATTGCGGCACGCGTCACCCGACCTACCCGACAGGACGAAACCGGCTCTGGCGCAGGACGCAAACCAAGCAATCGAGCAGCAAAATCAAAGCAAATGCACACAGCAGTACAGTGGGGCAAAAGAGTCAAATCATTAACAGATATCATGTGGGAATCTATTTATTGCATAGATTTTGTCGATTCTATGGTCTAAATGACCATCTAACTTATATTTAAGCTGGCTTATTTTAAAGGTATTTTCCAATTTACTTTTTGTATTTTTCTCAGTAATTTTACAGCTTATTCCTTCTTCTTTTCAAAATAATACATATATGTTTTATCCTTAAATTAAAATTTCAATCCTTTTTTATTTTTCTCAGTCATTTTATAATTTTTTTTTCTTCTTGCCTTTCTTAAAAACAAGTCTTTGATAGAAATAACAAAATATATTGTAAGCTTATTAAAGTATTGAAACAAGATTCTTTATTTTTAAAAGATTTAACTGAAGATTGTTGTTTACCTTAAATTCTTGTTTTCTTATTTAGTTTGTTATTTTATTTTGTATCCACTGTGCCTGGACAAGCGAAAAAAATCAAGTTTCATTCACCTTTTTTGTTATTATTATTACATTTTTTTTTGTTTTGTTGTCCTTGGTGGTTGGTTTCGACAGTCAGAGAAAAGTCAGTCACATGTGCGCACATGAGCCACATGAGGCACCTTTGGCAATTGCTCATCGGAGATTTTTTTTCACCTCAATTGCAGCTAGAGAGCAAGAGAGAGAGTGATAGAGGGAGGAAGGGAGGGAGAAAGAGGCTGGCAAATCTGGAATCGAGATCGCATTGTTGACATCATCAGTGGGGTAGTTTTATGCCCAAAAAAAACGAGGCAACAGCCCTCATTTCTGGCTTGGATATAGCCCGAATACTAACAAACGCCTGCAGCAGCTACTGACGTCTGCTCAGCTACCTCAGTTTGTTGTAAGTAATCACCGTCATCATCATCATCAGCAGAAACAGCAACAAAAATAGATGGAGTGGCACAATATCATCAACGGGGGCAATACAGCGTCAAGGACAACTGGCGACAACATGTGCGTCATTGCAGCCGCCACGTTTACTCATTACGTTTTTCTTCTCATTTTGCAAAAAAAAATTTGCTTGAATGTTGCGTGGGAAGTCGGTGTGGAATCAGCCAAGTATATATATGTATATTGTACTTGTACTGAAATAATCGGGGGTAGCTTTTAACGTTACACCTTCCCAGTTGATGGCCATATAATATAATGGGAGTGTGTGAGCCTGTGTGTATGGGTGTGTCTTATGTGTGTGTGTGTATGTGTGTGCGTGTCTGTGGATGTTGATAGCGTTAGTTGAGTCAGCCACAAAATATCTGAATGACTTTGTGTACCTTTATCGTCTATGTCTGTGTGTGTGCGTGCTGAGATTTAATGATTAACGCTGCTTTCGAATGCTTCAGCTAGATATGATTCTGGTCATCATCCTTTTGTCCAGTTTGCTATTCTCTTAAGGGCTGAAAGACAACAAACAAAAGCCTATTGCCCTCACAAGAACAAGTTTTCAATAATCTAAAAGCCATCGTCCTCAAATACATTGATCTTCTATATAGGTTCATATTCATTAAAGCATCTTAAGGTTGCTTAAATGCATCGGGGAATTAAACAAAATCAAAGAATAGACTTTTAAATATATGTAGATATGTCAAAATCTGAATCAATCTAGCATCTTCTGTATCAGATTTGGCTTAAATTCTTATTTATTTTTGTTTTTCTGTTTTAAATAGAGAATTTGCTTAGATAAAATAACTTAAAACATCACCAAATATATCTATTAAAATATATTTAAATATTATACCAAAATATTATTTTATGAACAAAGAAATGAATTGAAAATTTTTGCAGAATTTATATTTAAGGCTAATGTTTCTGAAGGCAAAGATATTTAGCTGATCCTTATAATAAATATAATACTCGATTATAAATTCAAGTATTTGTTTAAAATTTCAACTTTAAATATTATAATATTGTTGAAAAAAACTGTTTTAAAAATGTTTTGTGTAATTTTTCTTGAATTTTTTCAGATTTAAATATATAAATATTTAATATTTAAGATTTGGTCCAAAAAAGGAAGAATTCCTTAACAAATCCTTCAATTTGAAAATGATTCGAAAAGCTAAATGATTGGGGGAAACGAGATTTCATAAAGAGTTCTGAATAGTAGTAGTAATTCACTGTGAAAGGAGTAAATCAACAAGCTACAAGGATCTTGAAGTATAACACTTATCTATATCTTAAGCGTTTGCATTCCAGGATCAATTTATCTCCCTCGTGAAAAAGGCAACCAAATGAAATAAACATAATTTTCATATAAAAGGCCTTTTGCTGACTGTCAGATATGAAAAGGTAAATAAATAGCCAGATTTGACTGGACGTTGGCTATCTCATTTGTATGCATAAGCGTAAATGTGTGAGTGTGCTTGTGTGTGTTTGCATTGTTGTACTGTGCAGCACGAGCCAAAAGAAAGAAAAGGGCCAGCTGAAGCAACACACACACAGACACACACACAATACATTGACAGCGACGGATGCCAACCAAAGTGCCGGAAGTTGCCGCAAAGTATGCAATGACTTTTTGCTTGTCGAGAATTGCCCATTGTGTCAGTGGCTAGATGGAAAATGGGAACTGAGAATATCGGGGAACGGTTAATGATACTAGTTTGCCTATATGAAATTCGATTGCCAAAAATGCGCCCCGCATTTATCCAGTATGTGTGAGAGTGTGTGTCTGTGTGTATGTGTGTGTGCCTCTGTGTGTTTTTGTGTGCTTGAGCTAATGCTTCTTCTCTTCGGCTTGCAGCCCGTATGTCAGCATTTTGCAATGCGCTAATCTGTCACGCTCAGTGTTTCGACTCCCCCTGTACATCCCACTCCCTGGCCCAAGTCTGGGCCTGTATTGCTGCTGCTGCTGCCTTTTGTTCCACCTTGGATTTTGATACGACTTTACCTGCGCTCACTCACCTAAACCCCCGATCCCTGCCCTCCGTCCTGCCCAGGCAGGGAGCTGCTATGTGAAAGCAACCCTCTTCATTTACGGTTTAGCATAATGAAAAGTTGCTGATGACTGTTAAGGCCGCCGCATCTGGGCCATGGGCATAAAATGCAATTTAGGGTTGCAAAGCGATACGATAGCTAGCGACACGGGGGTTTTATGCGCGACACCTTTCGTCTAGAGGGTATTTGGGTACAGAGACATGGTTTGGGGAGGGGAGGGGTAAGGGTAAGGGAAACGGTGTATACAGGGGCACAAGCCAGGCCACATGCCTGGCGCATGCAATGGACCAGCATTAATCCTTCTGTTACTCTCGGTTTTTCGCAATTGTTCAATTGTTCATGCCTTTGAGAACTAACGAACAATTTTTTTTTAGGGGTTGTGAGTTCAGAGTTGTGCATATCGACAATGATCAAGGTAGGCAGTCGTCTATTAATATATGTACATATATACATTTTGCTACCAGATTTTTCAATTTTGATTGATTTTGATTGCCTTCGGCCGGATGCGAAATAGATGTACGAATATGTTATGCTTATGAATTATGAGTTTAACTTGCTTCAAGGTGTATGTGTGTGTGGGCAAGCCTCATAAGCTGGCGACAGAAGTCAAGTATTTGGCAAACAGAGAAAGGGATTGAAACAGGACAAATTAAAAGGTGAAACTTATTTGTATCTATTTTTGAACTGCTTGTTATAAAAATGTTTTAAGAAGGAAACGTTTAAAATTAAATGTGAATTTGTTTGTTATTCAAGTCAATTAGTATTTTTATGCTTTGCTTAAATCATAATCCATAATTCTAAAAGTTTAGAACAGTAAAAGTTTTGAAGCTTGCTTAACTTCTTTTTGTTTTGATGAAAAGACCTGCAAATTTTTTGATCGCTCTTTTATTAATTTGAAAACATTTATCAGTCATAAATTGATCAATGAGTTTAACAACTGAAAGTGTTATAAATTTAAAAGTAAAACTATGAAGCAAATACTTAAATTTCTTTCTTTTCAAACTTCATCTACTTTAATTAAGCAGCACTTAAGCAATGCTCTTATGAGCTCTTTCTTCATAATACACCTGGTCCATTGTGAGTTACTAACAAAACTACAGTAGTAAGGAAATTCAAAATATAGAGCAAATCTGCTGTCCAACTGAACCAGCTTGACACTCTCAATTGCTGAACTCGATACTCTTCAAAAGAGCAACAAAATCCATTGTCTCCTTTAAAAGGATAACTTGTGATATTCAAAATCTCTTCTCATATTGCTCTCTGGGTAACCCTTTAGATGGATCTACTGCCCCCTCCTAGACACATCACCAAAGTGCGAGGAGATGGCAGATGGCATGTCCCGCAGCCTGGTCATGGATATGTGTGTGGATACGCATCGACTGGCTGCATCCTTTGCTCTGCTCTTGGCACACGTTACAGTTTTTGTTCACCTTTTTTCTGTTGGCTGAAATTTTGTTGCTTTTTTTTGCAGTTTTATTTTTAGGTAGATGGGGCGTGTCTGTTGTCAGTTGAGGGGGCGGCTAGCAGATTGGTTTTGTCTGCACTTTTTTATAGTATGGTATGTCTGTGGTTTTGCTCAACATTTATGGTATAGTTTTGGTAGCTTTTTGTTTGTTTTTGTTTTTGTCTGTTGCTGTTGGTACTAAGGAAATGGCTCATTGCACTTTGGCTACACTGAAAGGCATTTAAAGCGCATTTCCGCTTTGCCTCTGAGGCTTTGCCTGATGTGTTTTTTGTTAGCTACCGTTCAAGAGATTTTTTCAATGATGAGCCGCATAATACAATTGAAATTTTTGGTCTGGATTCAGTATTTATTTTGGTTTTTTCTTCACCCAAGGGGTTGTCTTTCTGGCAAGGTAAACCAACTGCAACCCTCTAACTTTAGCTTTGCTAATGACATTCAATACCGACTCAAATCGCAGCAGTGCATGATAATGCAAAAAGAAAAAAAAAAGGAGAAGTGAAAAAAGTGAATGCTAAACTTGTTTAATATGGTGGTGGCTAAAGCTGAAGGCGAAGCACCACAAAAGAAAAATTTAAATTAGATTAATTGATTGAAATGCGCGACAGGACGAAGAGTATCCTGCAGTGGGTTGAATTTTGTCACAGTTGTTGCTTGTCTGTCATGTTCTCAATGTGTTTTTGCCTTAATTTTTTTTTTGAGCCCGGCATAATGGTCTTATAGTTCATCTCTGTGTTGTCAGAGGTGTAAATAATACGGCTTGGGTTTAATGAAGCGAAAGTCATCCTTAGAATGATAAAAAGAAATATAAAAGAATTGTTACTAAATGGATTTGCTTGGATTTTTTGTACTAATCAAGACAAAGGCTTAAAGTTATTGAATAAATAATTATTATAATTAAAATGTATACGAATGTAGAATCATTAATCTATAATTATCTTAGGTTAGTTAATATATTTCTTATAAAGAGTTTGCATCTTTAAGAAAGTTTCTTTTCCATCTGTTTTACCTTAAATTCATTAAATTGTTTATATTGTACAATTTGATTTATTATTCATTTTAGCATGAACTTAATAAAGTTCTCAAAGTCAATAAGTTTGCTGCCACATGCTGTTTGCCTTTGACTCATACTTGCTTTTTGGGTTTTGCTTTTTGCCGAAAAATAAAACAAATAAATGGATGGTGGGGCGGAAAAAAGAAAAGAGAAGAGAACCCGTCAAAATTAATAAAAATAAAACTCGAAAAATATCTTTTAAACGAAAAGCGCGTGTGCGTGCCTCAAGCGCGGCTCAGGCAATACTTATAGAATGTCGGATCTGTCGGATGCATTTTTGTTGGTCTCGCCAACTCGGCGGTGTGTGACACATGTGAAACGGTTGGCAATTTTGTATTTTCTTTTTCTTTTTTTTGTGTGTGTTGGTTGTATTTGCAAAAGTTATTAATTTTAATTGACTGTTGTGTAATGTTGTCGCTCTTCGGACACATTCCACCATCCAACTTTCGAGCATTAAACGGCAAAGGCAACACTTCGACAGCGTCCGGGTTTTAAGTATGGATGTTGCACTTCACACTCACATGCCCCACCGTGGCAAAAGTCAATGTCCTGCCGTTCCCGGCGACAATGGCGGATTGGCTTTAATTAAACATACAACTCGCACACCACTTTGACACTTTGGGCTAGTCGACTATGTCATTTTGCTTCTAAAAATAGACAAGAAGATATGTAACTCTGGTTAGACTTTGTAGTTGCATTTGGCTTGGGTTTTCTTTTTTATTTGTTTTTTTTTTTGCTCTACTCTTGTAATTAGAAGGAGCGTCAGATGTTAATTGAGGTATGCGACAACCACTTGTCACATTTGCCATAATTTTAATTGTTTAACTTTTATATACATATATATATCTATATAGGCGCCAGTTTAGTTGCACATTTTGCTTAATGCATTGGTTGGCGCCAAAAAAACGAAACGAAAGAATATTAAATGACAGCGAGCGAGTGAAATGCAACTTCCAAATGACATTATCAAACAGATCTTTGATGAAGACAAATGATTGACTTGGTTAAATTCATACATATCTAATTAATGAGCAAAAATGCCAAAGCTACGCTTAGACTTTGGACTCCAAATGGGGAAGTGAACGTAAAAAAAAAAAAATTGCTGTTCAGACCGGGTCATAGTGATTGTCTGGACTGATGACAAAGATCGTTGACTCATTAAAGTTTCTCTTGCAGACACTTCTATGTCTAACAGTTCAGTTGAAATATAACAAGCAATGCTTATCATTAGAATAATGAACAAATGAACGAATGATTCAGATTATCAACATAAAAGATGGTTGGACATTTTTATTTCAAGACCTTTTAATTTTTATACTTATTTCTAATAGTTTTTAATTGTTATGATTACGTTTTTTAGAGCTCTAACTGAAGGAGAAAGTGGCGATGATTTAAGACTGTAAGACTTAGAATTTCTCCCCCAAAATCGGGAGTTTACCTCTAAAACTGATAAAATTTTCCATCCGTAATGTCCACTTATGCCACTAACAAGATGAGCTGTATTAATTACTAGTAGTTACTTGTTGAAAACTTAGAATTTCTCCCCCTAAATTGATAGTTTACCTCTAAAACTGGTCAAATTTTCCATCCAAAATGTATATTCATGCTTTCCTGCCACTGAAAGGATAAGCTAGATCCAACATTCAATTATTTCTTTCAAAGGACTGTATCAATAATTGCTAACTTGAAAATGATCTAAAAAATAGTTTTATGCGATTCGTTAAATAAATAATTATAATTATATATAAGCTTATAACTTAAATGTGATTTTATATTTGTAAATGTTGTTACTAATTTCTTTTTCCTTAGCAACTCTCTTTTAATATTCATTAAGTCTCATACTCATGGACATTTGAAATCCTTATAAAATGGTTAAAATTTCTTATATAATTGCTGCTTGAAAATGGTTTTGAATATTTGTTTTAAAGTGCTTACCTTTTGCAAAGGTCCTTAATTCATTCATAACTCAGGGACTGATACGCCTCTCAGCTTCTTTGTTTCCATATCATAGCGCCGGTGCGCCTCTAAACGCCGTATGGCAAGCGGGCGGTCTCAAAGGTCTCAGCATAAACAAAGTGTGAAATTTGTACCTAAAATAAAAATGTTGGAACCAAAAAGGATATACAGACATGAGGGCAGAATGTCTGCATTTGATTTCCGTGCCTTGCCTCACCCGACCAAGCCGACCATTCACACCTCAGAGAACAAACCGAAGCATCCGTAGATTTTTCACATGCCGTGGCAAACATTTGGCAAACACATGTGCAGCAAAAAGAAAACAGAAAGAGACTGACTGACTGTACACAGGAGGGGCCCCCGGAACCAGACCTATGGACTATTAACACTGATATTCGGGTTTTTGGGTTTTGTGTATCTAAAAGATGCGTTTGATTGTGTGTGTGTTTGTCCGAATGTGTGTGTGTGTGTGTACCTACGCCTTTTGGTCACTGCTGTTCATGGTGCTCTCTGTCCTTTTGTGTAAACAAATGAAATGTTCATATCTGTTTGTTCTTTCGAGTAGCAAGGACTTGGTATTCGGTACTCACAAAAATTGGCCAAGCAAATGTCTTTGTCAATGTCTAGCAAGCGCCAAGCAAATTGCCAAAAAAAAGAAGGAGTGAGGGGGAGAAAAATGGCCAAAAACTTTTCCAAATCAGCTGAAATTATGAACTTCCGTTTCGCTGCAGAGCTTCCAAGCAGCGGAAGTTCATTTTAACCCACAATAAAAGTTTGCATTCTTCAATGGCGTGTGCGATGCTACAAAATATATATATCTACTCTCTCTCTCTCTCTCTTTCTATCTCTGTCTCTTTATATATCTATACATATATATCAGTTGATGTTCATGTGCAAAAGTTTTGCGCTTATATAAGAGCATAAAATTTGCATTATTCACTTAAAATAAACACGCACGATGCTCCAACAAAAGCGGAGGTCCTTTTGCCTTTTCCTGTGCAAAAACTGCTTCCCGTTTCTTTACTTTTTCCACAGTTTTTCTTGCTTTTGCACAAACAAACAAACAAACAAATATTAAATGCAAATAAATGCGTAAGAAAATTGCCAGTATTGAGCAGGATCAGGCGAATGAGCTTGCATCGAAAGCAAATAGCGAGTAATATTTACAGGAGCCATCGATTGTAAGCAAAGAGCCAGCCATCAGGCAAAAAGGGATATAAGCCAAGTATACCACGTAAAATACAAAAGCTAAATCAAAGTGCCATTTGTTATGCTTAAAGAATTGAAAGTGTAAACTATTATTGTGTTGAAATGTTCCACTGAAAATGAGTTTAAAAAATAGTAAATTATTGATCAAAAGTCTTAACTGATGTCAGATGGCCAGAAGTGAATCGATCAACCAAATTTGCCATTTTGAAACGCTGGTATAACGAATTTAAACAATGAAACTGTGTAAGAATATTCAATATATAGAATATATTGATGGTGATTGATGTATGACTGAAACATTTGTTCCACCAGCATATTTAAAATGTTACAAAGTGCCATGAAATAATATGGATCCCTTACGATTCAGTAAAATTTAGTAGAGACATATATTCTAGATCGTCAGAAGGTCTTTGAAATGTTATGCGGAATATCTTATTTGACTAATTTATGAGAAAGTAGATTCATAACTGATCAAATTTCATCTCTTGCCAAGTGCTGACTATTTGTTTTGTTTGCCTCTTCAAAAAGATCATATTCTAATTGTGTATGTCTTTGAATTCTTATTAACCATTAAATACTTGAAGACAACTCATGGGCAAATTGCCTTTAAAGTCCTTGAAGATAATTCAACTCTTCCTGTTGCAACCAGTAAAAACTTTTACAAGTGAACATTATAAAATGCAACGTTTTTCTAGTTTTTCGATTTGAAAGGCAAACTTTTGCTGTTAAGCAAACAAAAAGTCAAGACAAATATTCACAGAAGAGACACACACACACACACACACACACACACACTCCAAGCCGACGCCAAGCATCTACGGATTCACATTCCAATTTGGTTATGTATCCCTGGCACCACCTTATTCCAAGACAGGCAGCACGCATGCAAATTGCTTTCAAGTCAAGAACGAGAAAAGAAAAAACATTTTAAGAATTTATAGTTTTCTCTTATTTACCGACAGGAAGTGCAATTCACAAATCGTTAGCTCTAAAAACCAAGACGTAAATCGAAGACGATAGAGATTCTGTCTGGGGGGAGGGCGAATGATATCACTTACCAGTCGCGTGCCTCAATAAGGATAAGGTGTCCTTACTTCAACCGCCCACAATCATCTATAGAGTAAGAAAACTTATAATCAACAGCTTTTGGAGGCTTAAAACTCTCAGCAAATCGGCAAAAGGCAAAAACTATTCCCCATATATGAAAAGGTCTTTCTCTCTCTGTGTGTGTGTGTGGTTAAGTATTTCAAAATAACATAAGTATCTTTTTGCCCAAGATGATGCCAGAGGAGAAAGTTTTCGTCGTCGTCGTCGTGCAATTCCCAAAATGCGGCCCGTGTGTGCATTTAAGCCACTTTTACTGAAACTTCACATTAATTTCAATTTGCTGCCAGTAAAAGTTTTCATGCACGTCCGCAAATTGCTTTTGGGTCTTTTCGAAGTGAGTTCTTGACTACGGATTCTGTATATGAGTATGAGGGGGCGATAGTGTAAGGTGTATTCATATAGAAAGTTTAACACTTTGCGGTTAAGAGGTAGATGGCTTACATAAGGTGATTTCCAACAAGGATATTGATAATAACAAAAGGGCAAATAAACATAGAAATTGAGATAAAGTTTCATAGGATCGATAGAAATGCCTTCAATGGAAGTGATTTCTGTTAAATATTTTAGGCTTGCGTTTCATTTATGACGATAACCTAAATAAATTCGTTCATTCTTTTCACATTTGTTTTGTTTTCGTGGAAGTATTTTAAAGTCTCTTTCAGATTTCGACCACCCAAAAAAAAAAATGAAGTAAGTAAGTCGTCTCGCCGACTTGGATATACCATACACCAGTAAAACAAATATTTTAAATTTATAATAACCAATACATTTTCGTATTTAAAAAAAACTGTTCACATGCTTTTCACAAGCATATCTTAGTATTTCGCTCACTCAAGCATACGAGCACCCTAGCGCCCCCACCAGCCAACGGCCAACTCCGGCCATATGGAAAAACGTTTATATGCATAACTTGGCTATTTTTAGTCCGATTTTGATCAAATTTGGTATTTTGCTGAACATTAGTATCAAATTTAAGTGTGCTAAATTTGATTGCACACGGTAGAAAATTACGGGGGATAATCGAGTTTTTTCAAATTACGGGGGCGGAGGGGGGCGTGGCAAAATCTTTACACATCAAAAATGTGCGCAATTACTAAGCAAATATTTATACTAACTATGGTGTCTCTAGTTGAAATAGTTTTTGAGAAAATCGGTTTTATTTAATTTGCGGGGGCGGTAGGGGGCGTGGCAAAATTTTTACAAATACAAAATGTGCGCATTTACAAAGCAAATATACATACCAAATTTTGTGTCTCTAGTTGCTATAGTGTTTAAGAAAATCGGTTTTATATCATTTGCGGGGGCGGTAGGGGGCGTGGCAAACATTTGAAACAAACTCGATAAGCGTACATATGACACGAGTCTACATACCAAATTTGGTGGCTCTAGCTCTTATAGTCTCCGAGATCTAGGCGTTCATACAGACGGACGGACGGACGGACGGACGGACGGACGGACGGACAGACGGACATGGCTAGATCGTCTCGGCTGTTGATGCTGATCAAGAATATATATACTTTATGGGGTCGGAAAAGCTTCCTTCTGCCTGTTACATACATTTTAGCGACTTTAATATACCATTTCACCCTATGGGTGTATGGTATAAAAATATATATTTCGCGGAAAGCACAAGACAAACACACAGAGGTCTCCCTCTCTCTCTTACTTCACTCTTTCGAAATGTGAAACGTGCTAAAATTTGCCAGCTCTGCACATGAGCTTAAGTATTCAGCTTTCAGCTTCCAACTTCCAGAATCATCAACTTCAGGGACAACCAAGTGGACAAATGGACAAATGGCCAAATGGCTTGGCGGTACCTTGTGATGACAGAACCCGCCCACATGGAGACATTTCTTACGTGACTTGTGCCAAAGTCAAAGTCAGCATCAACGTCACCGTCTCAGCTGCTGCTGTTGCTGCTGCTTGGCAATGAAATCATTCACTTGGTGGCTAATAAATTTGCATAGAAATAACTCGAAAGGGAACAGAAACTACCCAGAGATAGACCCTCAACCCTCATTAGTTTTAATAGTTTAACGACTGAAACTACATAGGCGATTTGCTTTAACATGTGTGTGTGCCTCCAAATGAGCTTGAAAGTCGGCCAGTTAAATTTTATAAATTAGTTACCCCATCTAAGGGGTCACCTTTAAGCCCAAGATATTTGTCTTTTGTCCCCTTTAGACGTCCTTGTCCCCAGCTGAATGTTAGATTTTTGGACAAGTCTTAAAGCCCAACACACGGCATGCACACACACACACACACACACATAGAGAGACATAATCCTTGGTTATTTGCTTGTGAGTTGTTTCTTTTATATCCTGCGGGATATGCAAACTTATTAGACAACTTTTGTTGAGAGTTGTTTCACATGATAAAGATGCCCAGAGACAGCAAAAACATTTTCGTGCAATTCATTTACATACGTACTTATATATGTATGTATATATATATGGAAAATGAAAAATATTTGATTATAGAGGGTTGAGAATTGAAGGGAAACTCTAAGAAACTAGGCCTAAAGAGGCAACAATCGAGTCTCAGTTAGTAGTTTATCACCAAACTTTCAATATACTTGATATTAGGAGTTTCATTTGATTGTGAGATTTTAATGTAGAAAATTGTAATATATCCGAATATTTTAATTTCTGCTCTTGTAATAGTTCAGTCTATTTATAAAACTAAAAAGTTTACACTTATTAAATCCATGACCTTGACAACCAATTTTTTCTATAAATACTCTGTAGACTAAATGCATTTTTTACCAATAATTTTTGAAGTTTTTTCTCCCAGTTTAGTATTTTTTTCTACAATTGCCATTAATTTTTAAATGTCATCCTTGAGTACAATGTAATCACATTGTAAGCAAAACATTCTTGCCTCAAGTTCATGGTTTGCCAGTGCCAAAATCAACAACGAATAATTTGCACCTGGCACAAGCCTCATGGCCAAATGAGAACTTAGACAAGCCATGACCAAACACACACACACACACACACACAGCGAATCGGTTTCAGAAGCGATCTCTACTAAATGGCCACCCATTGCGCTTGGCTTTTTGCAAAACAAACAGAACGTCAGTCAAAAAAAAAAAAAAAAAAAAAAAATAAAGCAAGAAATAAAGGAAAAGAAACGCGTTCGCAGTTTGGTTTAGGCAGTTCGGAACTATGCCACAAAATGCTGCCATTGCAATTCAATGTATTTTTTTTTTTTGGTCTGTCTCTCACCAATATGTTGGCAAAAATAGCCACCGTAGGCGGTGTTTACTTTGGCAGCACTTGAAATATGCTGGCTTCCCCCCTTTTGCCCCTTCTCAGTCTACAATATGGAGGGCACAGACCACCCGCCGTGTGTCTTGAAAAATATTCCAAATTAATAACAATTAAGCCAAAAAATACGTAATATACCTTTTGAACAATAAAATTAAAATTTATGGCGCCTCCACACACACACACATACGGCCTATATATATAGAGCTAACTTCAAGGTTTATTAATTACCCAAGGCAGCAGTTCTTGTGGTCGTCTTTGAAGGCTTTTGGCCATAGATTTGTCTTACTCCACAAAATGGGACGACCACAAGGCAAGTCGAAAGGTTGGCTTCAGAGCACACATGTGTGTGCCATTTTCTTCAAGCTAGATAAAATTTTCCTGTTTTCCGTTTTTTCGTTTTTGGGAGAGATTGTTACTTAAATTGTTGGTCGGGCATTCCTCCTGTACCTACACTGATAAGCGCAAAAAGGGATGTGGTTTTGGCTAAGTTTGAGGGAGGTAAACTCACTCATACACGCACATGTGCTTCTTGTGGAAACCACATAATAATTCTTGAGAACAATGTAAGCGTCAATTGTGCATGGCCAATGAGTTTTGAGTGTGGGTACTTACATACATACATATATGGGTAGTTTCTTTGGCCCTGCTCCATCTCGTGCAGTACATGGTCACATAGCCCACATTTGTTGCAAACGCCGACGACGTCAAGGGACAAAGACGTCGACTACAACGACAATGTCGGCACATGCCACACGTCAAGCCAAGAAATTTAAATTAAAAACCTTTTTTGCATGAAATGTTTTTGTTACTTTTGCAACATGATGCATATGTTATTTTTGTTTTTTTTTTTTTGCGCCAGGGGTTGAGCCATAGAAATTCTATGCAAAGAAAAGTGATTTGACATCATTAAGGGAAATACATGTGGGTAAAAATCTTTCTATTATAGATACCTTTATTTGGAGGTTATTTTAATGAATAACTTATTGAAAATAAATGTATACACCTACCTACATATCTATAACTAAAGTCCCTGTGAAAGACAATTATGTTCAAGATCATTTTGTATAAATTATAAATGGATCCCAGGTCAAGATTGTCGAATGTTTTGAGATATTTAAATGCAAAATATTTTTATCTGGCCTTTGTTTTGCCAATAAATTAAAACAACATCATAGATATGTTATGTATAATATTTGTTATTTAATAGAATAAATAAAATTGAAGTGAATTAAAGACAAAATATAATTTTGATGATAAAAATAAATGTATAGCCACTCCTTTAAACTTTTGTTATCATCTATGTGGCATAAAGAAGTTATCTTTTGATATTCTAAAAGATAACTAAGTTGTCATTGGCATAAAAATTATATACAATTGTTTATTGATTTATCAAAACCTTTGCTAGTTGATGACCAAGCTAAGTCGTGTTTTTTGACTTAGTCCAAATTTGATTTATGTTTCTAACTTTTATTCTATGCTAAATACTTAGCAAGTAAGTGAGCTGGTAAAACACATAATAAGAGTAGCCATACTGACACTTTTAAAACCTTTAGACTAAAAAGATTAAGCATACGAAAAATGATTATTAATTAACTTTAAAAGCTATGAATTTTAGGATAATAACAAGTCTAAAGAGTTTGACAAAAAATATAATGTATCGAAATACAAAGTAATGCAGTTCACAATTAATTGCAAATAAAACAGAATTAGTCACTATAGATGGATAACTAAATAAGCCATGCTTAAACCACCTATTTGAGTAAATACTTTGTTTTAATTTGAAGAAAAAGAAAACTCTTTCATAAATTTCAAAGCAATTTCAAAGCTGGCCATCATTTGTAGGTTAAATGTAGCTTGTGATTTGCACAGATTTGTTCCCTCTCTACCTCTTCATTGCTATCTGTATCTCTAACTAAGTATATCTTCATTTCTTTTTTTCTGTTTCTTTTGCCGACTAATGCCTGGGAAACCTAAATGAAGGCGGGGCAAAGCATCAGCATCAGCAGCAGCAGCAGCAGCAACGAATTTGGTTCAAATCACCTTCAAGCTCCATAAAAAAGGCAAATAAAAATAAAAGCAAAAGCCGCCACAGACAGAGAGAAAAGCGAAAAAATAATGAGCGAGCTAGATAAATTGTGTGATAGAGCGAGATGGAGCTATGTGAAGTATCTTGAAGATTTTTATTTCTTGGAATAATCTAGCGAGCACACGACTAATCTTCATTTAATTTCATTTGCGCCAAGCAGCCAAACTGAAACTGAAATTGAAACCGAAATCTCATTGAAATCAGAGTGGGTCCTTTTTCTACCGCTACCGCTTCTTCTGATGCTGCTGCTGCTGCTGCTGTTAACTTAGGGCCATAAGGCAATGGACTGGCAAGGACAATGTAAGGACATTTTACCAGACATTGCAACGTTTCATTGGCTCTGACGCTGGCGTCAAGGAGATCAAAAGTATGCGACACCGTGGCTTAATTCGATTTTAACAATTGCATGGCACAAGACCCACTCAACCAATGGCAAATGGCGGAGAGACACCCACCCACCCCCCAAAACACATACTATCTCTGCCCTCTAATTGAACCAGGGGGCAAGCAATGGTCCTGGTTCCAGTGTCTTTGTCTCAGAGTGGCTGGAGTATTCAATGCCTGAATGCTGGGGTGCTGGTATATAAAATTAATCCGACGTGTGGCGCCGGCATCTTTGTCAGCGTCTTCAACAATTTGAATTTAAATGTCGTCTTGCGTGTTTTTTTTTTTTTTGTTCTTCTTTTATTTCTTCATTTTTATTTGTTCGTTTAAGCTGAGTAAAAAAAAAAACGGAATAAGCAGCAAAACGGCTACGAAACCGTTGGATGGAGATGAAGAATTGAATTAAACGTGTCCATGTACTCGTCTTTCGTTCAGCTCTTTGGTAGGTGGCAAAGAGTATGGGTAATATCTCTTACCCCCCTCTGCAGTTACGAATCTATTGAAAATTTTATTGCTTGGAATAATTAGGCGAATTAAGAGCACAAATTAATTGGCGCCACCAGCCGAGCATATGTGGAAAAAAAATAAAACACGAGCTGAGAAGGCAACAAGACAAAGAAAAAAAAAAGTGGCAAGAAAAAATTCAAGCTGATTTAGTTTTATAGGCATCTGGGGCTAAATATTTGAGCTCTAGCTAATTTATGAGAGAATTTCCCATCTCACTCACTCCCACACAATCTCACACTCTCTCTAACTCTCTTTCTGGCTAATATAGTTGAGAGCTGATTAAGTATTCACACTTATACTACTACATTGAAATGTATATCTAAACTTTTATACCTACTATATAAATATGTGTGCTTTATATCTATTTCTGTCTGCTTGATTTCATTTCTTATTAATGCTCTGTCTGTCTCTTTCTTAAGATATGAATCAACTTTTAGCAAAGACTTGGAACAAAAGCTTACAAAAATACAATTTTATTTACAGACTGTGATTAAATGAAGTTAATTGCATTTCATTCTTTTCAAAAAATAGATGTAGATTAATTTTTTACCTGAAAATTAACAAATTTCTCTGTTATAGATTAAAATTTTTTTTTTCTTGTACCTTAAGCGGTGTAATTAAGTTGAAAGGCTTAAGATAGGCCATTGAATTACTGAAAGATCAACAAAAATAATACTTTAGAATCAATTAGTGCTAAAAAATAAAATTAAGGTCTAAAAAATTGTAAGAAAATTCAAATTTAATTGGCAACAAAATGAAATGAGGGTTTTCTTATTTTTAATTTACGTCTACCATTTTATTCTATGGGCTCAAAAAACGAATTGACAATGTTTAACATTCTCGAAATTGAGTTCCAATTTCATTACTAATGCTAAATTGGTGGCTTTGCATTAAAATTCATCTAAAAAAGCAACTACACAATTTGCTATACATTACTTTCATACAATTACTAACTCAAAGCGTTAAAACAATTTTTTTAAATCACAATCACAATAAACATTAAGAGATGAAAAACTGTATGTTAAACATTTACAATCAATTAATAATGTATGTAACTTTTACAAGCATTTATAAGTTGTATTTAAATTATATTTACCGATCATAATTTGTTATTAATAGTTATTGTATTTAACTATATTTTTCTTTCTTGTCTATATATTTTTCTCAGGTTGAATGTCCTATCCATTAAACACACATTGATATTTGGTAAGTCCTGGATTCAAGTTTTTCTTTTATTTGGATAATAGTTTATGAAATTTTACAGTAGAAAATAAATTAAAATTAACCAATATCCGTTTATATGTGGTAGAGATTTTCTTTTTATTGAATTTATTTACTGCAAACATTGAAAATTTAGTCGAACCTTTTACATAATTAGTTAACTTTCATTTATAAACATCATCAGGCGAGAGAATGGAGATTAAATTGTTTTACAATTGATTTTAATTAAACTTTCCTTATAAAAAATGTTAATCATATTTGAATTATTCCCATCTGGGTTCATCATTAGTCGTATCAATGGCTGGAAATATTTCAAATGAAGGACGAATTGTTTTAGCTTTTTCTGTTGATGTTGTTGTTGTAGCTCTTGTTGTTCTAGCAGTTGTTGTTGTACTCCTTGTTGTTGTTTTTGTGGTTGATCTTGCTGTGGTTGTTGTGACAGGAAAACTAGCAGTACTTTGAATAGTACTCCTTATCCATTGGCCATATAAATCCACTCTTATGAATATGTAAGGAACTTTCAAAGTCCCTTCACCATCCACCAGCAAGCCAATGAGATAGTAACTTTGCAGTTCCTGACCCTCTACATGAACTCCCATCAAGGCTGATCCTTTGAGCAATGGCATCCGAGAATTACTACTAACACCGCATATATGATTCATTTCATACGGAATGGCTGCAGAAAGATGCTTCAAATTGACAAGTGTTCCACGACATTGCTTAGCACCAACAATTTGCACTAAGCCCTTGAGCTTGTAGGGCAGATTGGCATTAAGATCAAAACCAGAAGAGTAAAGAAGTTTACCTATATGCTGATGACCTTGACTATTGATGCTAGGAAGGCAAATGGGTCGTATGGATGAAGAAAAATGCAAAATAGGTTCACTTAGCTTCAGGACACTTATATCGTTAGTCAAATCTTTAGAGTTATAGTCGGGATTTATGATTATTTCATCGATTTCCATTAATTTGGGCAAACGATTGCACATGTGCTGGTCATCACAAGCCGTGTCAATATATGAATTAGTTGGATTCCAGTCACCAAGTAGTACATGGCTCACTGGCATATTTTCGTTGTCATCGAAACAGTGTGCTGGAGCTAACAAGTGCTGATTAGTTATTAATACAGCCAGACACTTGTAGCTTAAACCATTATAGGCTAAAACAATGATTTTCTTTTTAATCTTGATTGGTTTTTTAACGATTCTGCATTTTTACTCTTACTCTCATAGCCCAAACGTCCCAGCCAGGGATGCTCATTGATTCCAGATATATGGGTAAAATTCAAAAAGTTGTCTTCATTCAGTTGTCCACATGTTGGCCAAGTGGGCAATTCATATGATTCTAAAGAACAATTTGTGGCTTATCATACACATATGACGTAGTATTTGATGCCAACATACCCTGAGCCCGCACAATTTCGAGCAATGGAACAAAACCGATAAGAAGTAAAGCGTTATAGAATTCCATTACCATGGCACTCTAATATAAGACTGAAATTTTGAATACGAATTTGAACAATTGCCTCTATCTATCTCAGGGAGTGTGTGTGACATTAAAATATTGTTGTACGTTTCGGTTGAAATAAAGGTTTATTTTTAGAGCTGCTTATCATTTGCCTTTCTACTTTAGAAACATCATATGTTGAGAAAGAGATTAAATATAAAGCAATCTCACTAATCCGTGATCATTCGTAAGAAGCAACAAATTTTGGATCTTTTTAATCAAGAGACTAGTTTAATAATGATTAATTAAGTCATTTGTTAGCCAAAATGTATGCTTTATTTTTACAGCATCTATCATTACGTTTAACATGGCTGTGTTGTTTCTGTGTTCCATTTGCCACCACTTCATTATTTTATTTTTTGAACAGGATGTTCAATTAAAAGGAATTTTAAAAACTTGTCATTAATTGCTAACCAATTTGCATCCAACGCCCAACCCAAGTGGATGGTCATTTCCTTGTATTTCTGATATGCCAGCCAGCTGGCTAGCCAACAGCCGTTGACATTTTTTGCATATTAATTGAAGACAAGGCCTTGTCCTTTTTGGTTGTTGTTTTTTTTTTTTTTTTTGGTTCAGTGCTTTGTTTTTTCGGCTTTTCCTTGTCCTCATCCAGTTCCGGCACCCTTTCCTTGGTTTAATTTGCGGTAAGTTCATTAAGTAATAAAACATAAATTTCATTCATTTTTTTTTCGTATCTTCGGGCCACCATCATCAAGTTCTTGGTAGGTTTTTTTTTTTTTTGTACTTTGCATATTTCTTTAATGAATTAATTCTGTTTTGGTTCTTTTCTGTTGATTCACCGTTCAGTGGACTTTCATAAAGACACAAAGTCGTTGATGAAGATGGAAAAAAAAGAGGCAAATATATAAATATATATGTATATTAATTATAATTTATGCGAAAAACATTATGAAAACATTTGTGTGGAAAGCGGCAAACGTGGCCCTTCTCTACCTCTCATCACCCTCTCCGCCTCCTTCTGACCGTCTATCAATGTTATTATTGAGCGAATGTTAATTATGCGCTAGCTGCAAAACTTTTCTATCAATTTCGAAAAAATGTTTGTGAAGCGGTTTTCAGTTGCAGCTAATCAGTTGTGGTTTCTTTTTGTTGTTGTTGTGCGGGAAAAGCTGGAAAACATGTTTTGCATATGAAAATTCTATATTATTTTTCACAAATTTTTAATTGCGTCCTTTGGGTATGATAAAAATAAAAAAAAATGAAAACTCGGCATCAAATAGCAGCAAGTATAAAGTGTCGTGATTGGAAAAAACTGAAATACAAAGAGAAATATATTTAGGGAGAACAGAGGTTTGAGGCTGTAGCCACGTTTTTTTATACCTTGTACTGACAGAATTATAGTGTATATTGGATAGAGGGAAATGTTTGTCAGGGTTTGCTCGAATTTTTTCCCTAACTCAATCAATGATATTTTCCATCTTAGCCTGAATAGATGGGAATCTTGTATGTAAATGAGAATTTTAAAAATAATTTTTAATGACAATAAAGACTTGTTTTAGAAGACATCATTAAACTTAAAGTAAACCTTTGATTCTAGGTTTCTATACTTGGGCTAGAAAAATAAAATGTTCTTATTTCTGCTGGTTATATAGGGTATTAAATTGTATGTGTTTCAATTTCTGTTATTCTGATTGTTGTTATACTTTGTTCTCTCTGTTTTGTCCAATTTATTGTATGTGAATGTTTTCTGTTTTGGTTTTTTATTTTTATTTTTATTTTGTTGATTGTTGACATGCATGCCCACAAATGAGCCATGCAATTGTCGGTATTGACAGCAAGTCAATAGTCAAGAAGTGCATCATACGGAATTCTAGAGACACATCCACACGGCCAAATGGAGAACTTGTCGCGGGAATCGTCTCAAATTTCGAACGTGCGCGCTCTCATAGCCTGTGACTGACTGACAACTGTCGTGTCCGTCCGTGTGTGTCCTATTCTGTCTTTGTGTGCCTTTTTGGTGTGTCATTCTCTTGACTCTATTTGCTGATAAGTGTGTCGAACTATATGGCATATGGCAAATTACACTATTCATCTAGTTTAGAAATCAAAGGATTTTATTTTATTTGAGCTCTAATGTTAGTAAACTCTTGAGCAAATGGTTTAGTGACTTCAAATTTGGTTTTAAAATTATGTTTGACAGTGTTATGTCTATCGAAATGCTAGTTTTGCCTGTCAACAAATTTTCAGTTTGGTCTAGTTTTCTAATTAATAGCGAGAGTTGGTGGCAATTAGTTCCTTACCTTGGTGATAATGTGTAGTCGTCAGATTTCGGATTTCACATAAAACCGAGCCTATGACAAAAGTCAAATGTCTGTCTAATCACACGATTGTCTTATGTCTGCCTTATCGCCTCAACGTGTCATCTATTTGGTTTGCCTATCAGTGATCACAGTTCAGAATTCTTCACCTAAGTGACCTCAAGTGTGATAAGAATCGATTTTCAAATTTAATCCCAACTTGGTTGAGCACTTTTTCATCAGCATCTTAGTATTCCGCCTAAAGAGCTCAACTCATCATCATGTTTCGTTTATGTTGCTCGCTATTAGTTCTATCGATTGTTGTGGCCTCCGTCTCATCGGAGGTGATTAATTACCATGTGTGTGCGGATAGTGCGGATGACTGTAGTATTGATCAAGTGCGTGTGACTCCTTGCCCGCAGGCAGCTCAAAACGCTGCCTGTCACATACATCGTCGTCGTCCGGCCCAGATGAGTTTCGATTTTACACCCAAATTCGATGCTGACAATTTGGTGGCCACTCTCGGATGGGTTAAGAGCGAGACTGTGGAACTGCCTTTGATTACCTTGGAGCGAGATGGCTGCAAAGCTGCCACCTGTCCAGTGAGGAATGGTGTAACGAATACCTATACGCTTGATGTACCAATTGAGGCTAAATTCCCTCTCAGTCCGTATACCATACGTTGGGCTCTCAGGGATCCAGTGAGCCAGAAACGCTGCTGCTTTACCATTGACATCAAGGTGGTACGTTAACTTATGGCTGCCAGTCTCTCGATGTCTCTCTATGCGATTTAAGCAATAAAATTATATTTCTGTTAACAATTTTGTGCGTGGTTTTCTTCATTATTCTAAATTAAACTTATGGCCCACTGGGGAAATGGAAAGAGAGAGAGAAGACCAAATAGTCATCAACCTGCTTTGTTTTTTTTTGGCTAATTTGTATTGGCCCAAAGACGGCCGCAGGGTGAAAAGCAGAAAATAATAATAAAAAAAAAAAACTAAACTTTGATTGAACTTTTGGGTGCCATTAAAAATGTCGCTCCTCTCCATTCTCCAACCTCCTCCTCCGCTTTTTTTCAGACTTACTTATCAGCGTCGTCAAACAATTAAAAATTGAGCACTTAAGTTTGTGGTCATAAAATCATTTGTTTTTTTTCTCTCTTTTCATTCTTTTTATTGTTTTTTTTCTCGGTGGTGGAAAATTCAAATAGCAATAATTTTAAATCACTTTTTCTTTTTCTGTTTACCTAAACGAAAAAATGTTTACGGTTCCTTTTCTGGGGGCTGAAAGCTGATAAGCCCAACCCAAACCGAAACGAAACCGATGGAAAAAAAAAATGAACCCACTTGAGTAAATAACAATAAACAAAAAGAATTATTGAACACATTTTTCCAAGTCCATCAATTTATTAGATTCCAGCTGGGGGCTGGCCATACTTGTAACCCAATACATACGGAGTTCTATTCAACTCGGACATTATTTCGCACTTGACCTCCTCGAAACAACGTTTGGCATCAATGTAGATCACTTCACGACGATGGCTGAGATATGATTCCAGAGCTGGTTCACTTTTGCAAAACTGTTCCATCTGATGATCGATATAGGTGATACTAGACTGAGGACTTGGTGTATAGGAATTCGTTAGAATCCGCATCCGTGCCATGCGTTCATCGATTTGCAGGTAAATCAATCGATTAGGTGGCACACTGAACCCATCGAATAGTTCGCGAGCCTCACAGCTATTATTTGGATAATTATAGAGTATCCAACCTCTGTGTATGGCATCTTGTTGAAGCAATCTTCGCTGTATGAGATTTCCAATGGCCTGCGATCGACCATACACACAATCCTTTTCGATGGCATTTTGCAGTTGCTTGACATTTTCATTCTCCTGATCCTGCCCGTTGATCGAGTGATGGGCCAATGCATCAGCATCGATAATAAGTAAATTCCAACGATGGCCCAGAACATGGGCAAGTGATCGACGACCTGAACCGGGACGTCCATGCAGCACAATGCGATGAAAGAAACTCTTGGGCAACTGATAGAAGTCACCCGATACACCACGATGAAATGCATCCAAGGATTTGGTATATATATCATGACTTATGCGTCGCACATTTTCACCCAACCAGCGACGTATATCATCCACAGGTTCGATGGAGATCTCAGCCAACAAGCGACTCATCAAATCCATCAATTTGTGCTTTTCCACATAGAACATAAATGCAGCGCCAAATTGCACCAAGGACAACTTGTCGAATTTAGTTGAAAAAGACATAATGGCTGATGATACCCAAAAGAAAAATTATCACTTTTTATAGCCGATTGCTTGAAGATATACAAAATATATAAGATATTTTTAGATACTATATCTTTGAATGTTTGAAAGTTATTGCCAGGAATATGAATTTAAAATTTACTTGAACTAGTTTCTTTTCTTCCATCTAACGATATAAGGTCTGTCTACCCAACTGACTAATGTATTAGTTATTTTATATTAGGAGGGCAATAAATTTCATGATAGAATTTTTTTTTAGGATATAAGAGGATTACTATTATATCCTTCAAAAATTGATAGTTTTCAGTTTAAAAATTTATCAATTATGGACAACTACATTAATTTTTGCTGTAGAGTATTGCGAAATCGGTGTTTTCTTATGGTTAAAATGAAAAGTTTATTGTGTCTCTCTCTCTGTCCTCTTTTATGGCAACTTATTTTCGGCACTTTTATTTGAGTCGCTTGAAGATTATATTTACAAGGAAAAGCATTACCATTAGAACAATTCTTTTTGTCGGAAGATTCACATTTATTGCTCATATTAATTACTTCCGTTACAATATTAGAAAATGGCGCATACATCCGGAGCTAAAGCTAAAGCATTTGCCAATGGCCAACCAAGAGAGAGCAAGACAGAGAGAGAGCGAAAGAGGGCCATAATGGTTCGTTTTGGCCAAGGCAAATTGGCCTCATATGAGTGCAATTTTTGGGTGACAATATTTTGCAGCGAATTATGACAGCTCTTTTGTCTTAGCATCTGAATTTCAAAGTAAAATACGAGAAAAAAAACCCAAAGGGGGCGAAGGAAGTGTGGAAGGGGATCATGCTAACGGCCTGCAAAGTGTTGCCAAATGGCTGTCATACTTTATATTGTCTTATGAGCTGTTTTGCCTTGCCTTGTCTTGTCTTGCCTTTCATTGGCCATGGGTTTGGGTTTTGGGTTTGAACTGGCTTAAGCAAAAATGCAAGCAATGTTTCACGAGCTATTGGGCGGGTAAGGAGAAATGCCTTGACTTGGCTATATATGTATACTTATTGCTAGCGGGTCTTGGCTGTTGGCTGTTTGGGTGGGTGGCTAATAAAAACTAACATAATATGAAAAATTGTTTCCTGTTGCTGTGCTCTGCTGTGTGTTGTTACTTGCCAAAGACTTTGCCGCATATTGTTATGTCAAATATGCTGTTAATATCTTGCCCATACTAATATTGCTTAGTGCATTTGCATTTGGGTTTAGTGAGGTCGTACAGCTGCTTCTGCTGCTGGTCTGTTCAAACCATCTTTAAAACTGGACTCTCTGGGTTTTTCCATTTTTTTCCTTTCGATAACATAAATTGGAATTGTGGAGTATATGTGGTTGGATAAATGTGAATGCTTTTGGCTGTGTCTCTCTCTCTCTCTATCTCTCTCTGTCTCTCTTTTAACTCTTTTCTTTGGCCACAAAGCGCAACTTTTTTAATTAAAGTCAAAGCAATGGCAAAAGCGTAACGACATCAGCCGGCAGGCAGCCCATCATCTTGTTGTTTCTGCTCAGACTTCTACAGAAATATGCTAAATTACATTTCATCTTTATGGTCAACAGTATTCACATACGAATCCTTTTTTATTTCCTTTCATACATATTTTTTTCAAATTTTTTTTTTTAATCGCCAAAAATGTGGCACATGCCATCAACGACACCAAAGTCTGACGCAGTTTTTTTCCCCTCTTCTACGCGGTTTTTTTTTCCTGCTTATCACAAGAAAAAACGAGGCAAAAAAAAAACAGCGAAAACATTTTGAGCTTTTGCGGTTTTTCTCTGTTATTCTGTGAAAAACTACGCGACTGATGGACAGGCAAACAGAGGCGCTGATTGAGTGAACAACAGCGATGAGGAGAAAACGAGCACACATATTCACATGATAGGAGAAGAGCGACCATTGAGCGCAACCGTTTCATTCAGCTTTAGCTGCTTGAACTAAAAGAAAATCAAGGGTTAGACTAGCAAATACCCAGGCTGATCGTACGAAAATTTAAGAAATTATATTATTTTATAAGTTTATGAAGTAGATCTATAGTTTTTTGAGCCAAAAAGTGAAATAATCCTTTAGAAATTTTTAGCAAAACACTTTTCAAATTTTTTTTTAGCTGCTGAAACTAAATTTATTTATTAAATTAAACTTGGAAAATATTTTTAACAATCAAAACTGGGTTTTTGCTGGCTTGAGGTTAATAAATTTTACTAATTTATAAGATTTTATTAACTTTAAAAAAGTTCGAAATCTAGATAAACATTTTTAACAATAATTGCTTTTAAATAGCATTAAAAGTTTTAAATATTAATTAAATTCTGTTCTATTGATGATTTCACATAAATGGACTTTATCTTTCTTATCTTTTTATGAATTTAGATTATTTTTCATATTTTCTTTGTTTATAATTGTCTTAATTTGTTTTGAATCTATTCTTTTTGTAATTTCAGATAAAAAGATTTCCCTTTTTCCATTCCTTGTTATTGCTGTTGCTTTATTAAACCTTTATTAAAGAAAAACCTTTCTTCAAATTTACGAATTCGGTTAATTAAAGCTAATTGAAATCTGTTCAATCTTGTAGTAAACTTTGAATAAATAATTTAAGATTTGTTTAGTTCTATTTATAAGATAAATTACAAGGAATGTTTTGGATATCTTTAAAAATTAATTTGTTTAATAAGTTTCAAATTCAATATTTCAAAGTATAATTATTTATTTATTTGTTTGGTAAGTAGTTACTGAATAATTCCTGAAAACCTTTCAATTTTAGGAGCATGTTGAAGACTTTTTTTTGGAGTGTAGAGAGAGTTTTCCAAGACTTCAAATTTCAATCATTTGTCTAAAGGCAGATCTTCCCATTTTTGCCTAATACTTGGTCATAAGTACACCAATAGGTACTTTTCATGCATTGCCTTTTTTTTAAGGGGGCATGTCTCAACCCAGCCGGAGCTTATTTCGATAAGTAAAATTTGTGTAAAGTAACGGGCAGTGCATGGCACCGCTCATCCATCCAGTGACTTGTGGGCTGCAATTCCGTATGCCATCTAGCCGAGATTGGTCTATGCATATTGCGCACTTCAATTGTGCTCTTTAAAGTTTACCGCCTCATCATCTCTTTTGCTATCGCCCCGGCAGTTCAGTCTGTGTTACTGGCAGTCAGCGTGGCGTCGAGGCAGTTACAAAGATCGTCTGACTTACATTAGCTGGACGACCCGTAGTGGTCGTATTTGGTTTATCAGAAAGTTCTTGTATTATGCCGCTTATCTGGTTGCATTTCCGTTATGTGAGGGCGGAAGTAGGCAAGTAACAAAATGAAACGTATACTTACGTGTCGAGAATCAAAATTGTTATCAATTTCACAATTGCAAAGAGTTTATCAGTGAATGAACAATGAAAACCACAAAACAATCAACAATTAAAAACCCTGTTTTTATCATCAGTCATTTTGAAGTAAAATGATGGACAGAAACGTAAGATATATAGAGAGAGAGAGGAAAATGAGGAAACAATATACGCAACCACAAATCAACAACCAACAACCAGAATGAGGTGGCATCCACACCTCAACGAATACTGAATGCCGACAATTTGCCATTTGCCTGCCAATATTTTTTGTCAATTTTTCCCCCCTTTTTTTTTTGTGCCTACAATTATGCAGCAATTGAAAAATTACTACGTGTACAACAATTTTTTCTGCCTTTCTACCCTTCCACCCTTTGATTTTGTTTTTTTTTTTGAATGACTGCGATTTGTTGAGGGGCTTAAAAATTTGTCACCACGCAACAAAAAAAAACAGGAGGAAAACAACACATGACAAACGCCAAATGAAGCACAAATTTAATTACGCAATTTTATTGGATTAACATGCACAACCTGGTCAATGGACGAGCCAAATGGGTAGTGTGTAGGTAGGTGGCGGTGTGGCAAGAGGGAGAAGGCAAACAAATTTAAATATGCCGCACACATATGTGTCGGCTCCGATCTTCCAGTACCAACCAGCAGTGTCTAGTCGCGTAGGTGAGCCGTAAATTTACGCGCCATTGTCTGTGAGGTTGTGTATCTGTATGTGTGTGTGTGTGTTGTTGTTGTTGACGCCAATGTTGCAAGCTGGACCAATCCCCATCCATTTCACCTCCCCCGTTTCTACGTGTGTTCGTCGGCATCGTTATCTTTCCTTTTTTGGCCTTTTCACTTATGCAAACGGAACATTTGAAAAATATGTTGGCAGGATAAACAGAATGGCAACAAAGTGCAGCTGATGCCCCAAACGATGGCCAGGACTGCATAAGGACTCGAAAAGTGCAGGACTTGTGGATTCCAGACACTCAACTTCAGTTGCTCTGACATTTTAATGAGCATGCAAGCGTGCAAAACCTGGAAAATACTCTTCTCCCTCTCTTCTGGCTAGTCTCCTATCTGTGTATATCCTTGTTAAATTCATTAGTAAATTTGTTGTTGCACCTTCAGCGAAATGGTGAAAGAGGAATGGGAATGCAAGTCATGGTGGGGTAGATAGCCACATGTCTGTTTGCCCTGATGTTGCCACAGCACACGAAATTAAAACCCCACGCCAAACAACATGACCCCACCATCATCATCATCATCATCATCGTCATCATGAGCCATCTCCTTCCTCTGCCTCACACAACAGCAGCATCATGACATGATACCGATACTAAACTGACACTTTGACATGGTCTTAACCCTAAAAACGCTTTGTTGGCTTTATTGGTGTCGGTTGCCGCCGTGTTTGCTCTCTCTCTGCGTGTGTGTGTGTGTGAGGCATAGAGGGTGTCCACAGGTTATAGCCATGCGTGTGCCTGCCTCTTCCCCGAAACATGGCATGGAAAAAGGTATCCACTTGATTTTTGCACTAATTTACGTGGATTAAGCGCTTTAGCCCATGGCCCATGTGACCTGGGTATTAAGTTTAAATACCTTTTAATTGACAATTTGTGTTTGGCATTTGATGCCTGATATTGTTTATTTATTGTATACATGGACTTACTATCAGGACATTGTGGGCTTCCCCAATTTGTTATTTGGCAACTCATTTAATATTAATTGAGACTAAATTTGTTCAACTTTAATTCTAGAGACTTGTGTGTCGGTCCTCTGATTCTTAATGATTTTGGGTGCAGGAATTCGGAGTCTCCTGCTTGGCAAAGTAATTTTAAGCATTGATAATTAAAATTTAGTATTCCAAAGATTATTTGAGACACAACCTTTTTAGTTGTAAGAAATTTGTGAGGATTCTTAAGAAAAGTTTAATTTTCCTAATTAGTTTGAGTTGATTATCAAATTCTAAGCTTAAACATGTTTCTTAAGGTTATAGTTAGATTCTGGAGAGAGCATATAAAACAAAGCTTGCTTGGGCAAGTTGGAATATATTTCATAATGAAAGAATGTTTTTGTCAGTTGAGGAATTTAAAAATATTGATCGACCATTTCTTATAAATTTTATTCAATGTTTATTTTCTGGATTTTCTTCCACATCTATTAACCAGTTCATTTTAAAAACTATAATAAAAGCATTCAGGTCTGTTTTCGAAACGGTTTCAAACGTGAAATCTTTTGCTTCCTAAATTGTTTTCGAATTGAAAAATTAAGTTGAAAAATGTTTAAGGATATACATTGACTAAAAAAGCAAAGATTTGATAAAGCAAAAATAAACCAACATATCTTATTTCAAAAACGGGAACAGGTCTGATTATTTTATGCTTTTTAGATTGTCAAACTTTATTTTCAGGAAAAGTTCTTCAATTTAAAACTTGTGAATTTTTGTTTTTTGGTCTCAAGCAAATTCATTTTCTTTACTTCGATTAAGCTGCGGTTTTGTAGCTGCAGGTGAAGTTTAACTTCATTTATATGCAGCTAAATTGTGGAAACTTTTAATTTTCGCTAACAATCGACATTGATCTCTTCCATTGGATTTACAAGTTCTCCTCCTCGAGCCAAAAACCTCAACAAGCTGAAAAGTCCTTCACACACACAGCAAAAAAAGTGCTTAAATCAGCGAATTTTTTTTTGTAGCCGACTTGCAAAGTTTTCGTCGAAAAGTTAGCCAAATAGATGGAGGTTGTGGCATTTGGAGGCGTGGTCAGTCAGCCGCTTAAGCCGCTGCCCGGTGCAACAAAGAGTCGCCGTCGTCTAATTGAACCCAACAGATATTTTCAATTAGCAGCAAAACATTTGTGTGCTAAAAAAAAGTTTTATTTAATTTTTTTTTGTTTTGTCTCTTGTATTCTGCTTCTTTCTGGCACCTTGAGCCAGAAAATTCCTGCGGGCCAAACACGTCTGGACACTGGCGGCCAATAAAAAAGGCACCTTAGCGCCATTGAGAGTATGAGAACTTTTTTTTGGGTTTTTTTTTGTGCTAAAAGCGAGCAAAAACTTTTTAATACCATTAAAAAAAAAGATAAAAATAAAAACCCAAAGACGCTAAAAGTTTTCGTGTCTAGCAAAAGGTGGAAAAGAAAAAGCGAGAAAAAGAAAAGCATCAAAGGAAAATTCAATTTGTAAAAAAAAGTAGTAATGTAAGTTTAAAGCAAAAATTTTAGACAACGTTCATAAATCAATTTTTCAATATTTTTACTGCGTCAGTTTATGCGTGGTGTGTACGTAAATTTAATTGATAAAAGTGTCGCACAAAATGCAAATGCAAATTGCGAGGCGTGCCCCAAAAATGACTACAAAATTTCGAAAATCTACAACTTGAGATAACAGAGATATAGGGAGTGAGCGAGCTGAGAGCGAGCGAGAGAGAGTTCAAACAAACTAATTCAAAAGTGACCAGAGTGTCCTGACTACTGTCCTGTGGTACTGTTGGCCGTTCGTTCGTGTCCTGTGCGGTCCTGTGCATGCCACAAAGTATGCAACACAAATCAGCGCATAATGGGCATAGTCCATGGACTGTGTTTGCATTTTGAACGACGAAACAGACACCACACATCGAGTGAGCCGGATGCAACTCGAATAACGCATTTCAATAATTCTAATTAATTTATTAACCTTTATCAGCAGCGATAAATTTTGTCCTGCTGCTGTCCCACCGACTGAGAGCGACTATGGGTGAAGGGCAGAGCGGAGCGAGGGATGTGCCGGAGCAAGGAGGACAGTGCAAAATGTGTTGGCCTGTGGCAATCTGTGAACTCTTTACTGATGCTTTACTTAGCAGAAAGTACATATGAAACTTACAAAAAAAAAAAAAATCAGAAACCCTTACCACATCGTGTTAGATATTCTTTTTCGTTTTTTGTTTTGTTTTGTGGGAATGGCCTTTTAGATGCACATCGGGCGATAAGTTTTCGGCCCTCATTCTCAGCCATAAATGAAATGAAAAACTTTGGTTAAGGGAACCGAAGCAAAACCAAGTCATTGACTAGGACTAGGCGTTGATTTTAAAATGAACCCATTGATAAGGCTAAGAAAAACAAAGAACACACAAAAAACCATGGAAGAAAAAAACGCTGAGGTGGCAAAATCAAGAAAGAAAAACAGAAATCGACTTGCAAATACCCTATAGTTTGTCAGGATCCCTTTATATCTAACTTATTTCGTTTTTTATATTCATATCTAAATTGAAATTCTGTGAATTATGTTTATTTTTTTTTTTGTTTTGTGTACATTAATTTGTGAAAATTAAGATTTTATTCCGAAATCGAAACCTAAAAACATTTATCCATTTAATATTTCTATTTATCTATTAATACATAAGTTAGATATGTTTGGTATTTATATTTAAGTAAATATATATTCGCTGTTTTAAATAAATTTAACCTTAAAACTGATTTTCTTTACTGATATAAAGATTTATACAGTTTCTGGTATAAATATTTATGTATATTAGGATTCATGATAATTAATATATGTTTTTTCTTACTAAATATCTGAAATCTTTTAAAGTTCTTTTTTTTGATAAATTCAAGTGCTAATATACCCATTTGATATTTAATTGAGAGAGTATCTGAAACAGTTTGCCTTGTTCTTTGTTTTATTTTATTACAAATCCCAAATGACTTTTGTTTCTGTCGCCTGTCCTGTTACTTTGGTCGACTGAAAGTGTTAAAATTTATTGACGCATTTAGATCAAAACTAAAAATTGTCTTCCATTTGCGCGGCAAATTTCTGTTTTAGATTTTTTGCCTTTGCCGTTGCCTTTTTTTGTGCTTTGCTGATTCAACAAATTTGTTACTTGCTATCCCTGAAGCTGATTGTGTTTTGTTGCTTTCGTTTTTTAAGATGAAAATCCCTTAAATTGTGTGCGGAGAAGGACATGAATGAAGGGGGTGGGGGAGGTGGTTACCAATTCCCCACTGTTTAGCTGTGTGTGTCCTAGCCAGCGGGCAAAACAATGTGGACGAAAGTCGAAAAGATAGGGAAAAGATACCTTTAATGCATTTTACTCATATTGAAAAGCACTTAAATGGGCACGGGGCATGGATGTAGGAAGGAGTCTGCGAGGGTTGGCGGGGTTGCAAAAATATGAAAATCATAAAAACCAAACGTTCACTCTATAAGGGGGAGGTAGGTGGATGAGAAGGAGGGAAAGGAAGGTTGCTTATTTTATTATTATTTTACAGGGAATTATCTCATTTGAGTGGAGTTGCCCTCCTCCTTTACCCCCCACCCCCCCAACACTGCTCTACTGGCTGCTGTGTGTGTGTGTAATGTGTGCGTAATAACATAATATCCTTAAGATATTTTAATATTGCCTGCCGCTGCATATTGAACTGTGGCAAGCATCCTTCGCCCTATCCTGGCCGCATTTCAACATATTTGGCTTTGCCTCTGTTTTGGATACGTCTCGACGGTTCGACTCGGCTTACTGGGTAGAGACCCAGCGATGTTTGTACAGTGCCAGGCTTCATCTCCATCTCCATCTCTTGCTCTTGTTTTGCCTTTTCTTTTGCTTCCTCTTTTCGTTGGTGCCTTTTAACAATACCTTTGTGCATCGTAAAATAATTGCCGCGGGGCATGTAATCTTCTTTGGGGAGCATGCAATTTCCATTTCCCACTGCTTACTGTTCCCCTTCGCCCGCCCCTTTCTACACATCCATGTATTTGTCTTTCAAAACTTGTATTTGTTTAGTTATGAACCGAAAAGGTTTTTATTTTTTCATATAAATTAAACTATAATGAAGAAAGATTGTATTATATTTGCAATCGAATAGTGTACTTTTGAATTTCAACACAAGAAGCAAAAAGAAACAATTAATGTTACCCCTGGCAGATGGAAAAGTAATTTATTAAATGTAGTTCTGGCTAATTGTCATGCTATCGACAACGTCTTATCGGATGAAACAACAACAAAACAATTTGGCCCAAAAATTTATGCAACACACAAACGAGCAGAGAATGCCCCCAAAGGGCACACACACACACACACACACACGATGGCCAGATAACGTAGTCCAAGTCAGAGCATATTAAGTCAAAAATGTTGTTGCTACACACACACACACACATACATACACTCTTTGACTATTAAAATGCTAGCATTTGCAAGTTTATTTTGAGACTCGGATGTACATAGTTGTAGAGTCCGGAGAGATAATGTATTGACAGGCAAAGAGCGAAAAGGAGGTAAACGGAAATCTAGACATGGCCATTAATGAACGGGACCAATGTCACTACTGTCCATTTCTGGCCTCCCTAGTTCCAGCCATACCAATTGACAGTGTCCAGGACCTTACAGTTGGAGTCCATTAAAAAGGACTAAATGGCAATTAAACATTTCAGCTTGGGCAGTGGAAGACACTAGGTAGGCAGGGGGCGTCTATTTCCATTCTCTGTACGTCCTTGTGTCCGTGTCCGTGTGGTGGGCAGCAATTAAGGCTCCCTTTGCACTTTTGTCCAAGGACACTTGGCAATTAAGCCCACAGAAAGTTGGCACTGTCCGCACACAAAATCCCTTAGCGCAAATTTTTGTTAGAACTTTCGACCTTATCCTTTTTACCTATCTCTTGCGCTCTCTAGGCTAACGAAAAACTTAAATGAGTTTGTTGTCTGCGGACTGAAAGTCCTGAGAGCCATTTAAATGAGCTGCTACTGCTGCTGCAGCAAGTTTGATTGGCTAGCCGCTTGACTGGCTAGGCAAAAGATTTATCTGACAGCTGAACATAAATCCCAATACCTACATACATAGGAGTCATAGCTCAACGAGATAGGGCAAATCCCCGAATGCTGCTCGTAAAAATGTTTCAAATACCAGAAGTGCAACAAAAACACCCGCGCCCAGCAATGAGATGTAAGAGTGAGGGAAGGTTAGAAGGGGCGGGGGCAGACAACAGCGTCTTCGATATGCTCGTTGAAAATAATTTATTGCAATGACTTGACACTCATTGCCAGTTAGAGTTAGGATGTGTGACACTTTGCCACACGCATTTAAAAATAAATATCTACACACATAAACACACTCGGCACACTTAGCCTAACACACAAGATAAATTGCGCAAAATAGAAAAATGTTCTAATTAAAATTATGCACAAATATTTTGGAATGTTTGATTTTTGTATTTTGTATTTTTTTTTTTCGTTTCCTTTCCTTTTTGGTTCTTACATCTTGGCGTCTTATTGATGTTCAGCGTGCCAATTAAAATTGATTGGAAAATTCCTAAAATTCCTGGCAGCACGTGGGCGTTTGCTGTTGTCGTATGGCAGATGTTAATATCCTTTGCCAAGATTAGCATACAGACAAGTATCTATATATATACGAGTATATGTATATTGTAACGTATGTAAATGGCCATTTGAAGTTAACGCTTGACTGGTTAGCATTACTGAATTTAAACCCCATTTGGCCAAATCAATTAACACTTCTGTTAAGTAAGCCATTAAAATGCAACATTCTAAACTATCAATGAATGAATAAAATAGCTAAAGTGTAGAGAAAAATTCAGGCAGATGTCTAAATACTGGCATTTAACCCTCATTGTTGCTAATGTGGCAAATAAAACGGTCACCTTAATGGATTTCTCTTACGCGGTCTAACTTCAAATTGGACAGAAGGTGACGTTGTGTCCATGCTTCTGCATGCTGTGCCATTGATTGTCCTTGAATTGTCGACGTTCGCCACTTAATCCAATCGCGCACATGTTGAGCTCTAACAATGCTCAATAGGACGGGGTTGCATTGGTATACCTTAAGCGGCTTTCACCTTGACGCACCACCACCACCACCACCATCATCATCAACATTGAGTCGGCTTGATTTTAGCCCTAAAGAGGGTGGTAAACTGAAGGTATAGTGAGCCAACTGTTGTGAAAATTTAGTACGTGTATTTTTGTGCTTTCCAGGACTTATCACACACACGCACGACCGCATCACCTTTTGGCTACTACAGGGTGTTGACTTCAGTCTCAGCTCTGACGCATTATGATGTATTAGGATGAAAATTAAAAGCACTACTCTCCCTCTACCACTCTGTGTCTCGTCAACCCTGAGATCAGGTTGCCATTAATGAAGTCTTTGTTATACATAGTTTGCCATTCCAGACCTAATTAATCCCATGGAGGCAGAAAGAGAACGCATCAGAAGACGCCTTGACTTGGCAACATCTGCTGGTTGTATTTTTTCTCGGCCTGTCTTTTGACTGACATTAACTAAAGACTGCCACTTGACGCAAATTGTGTAAAAATTATTTCCCCAAAAATGTGCCACAACCGAAAACAGCCCCCGCTCAAAAGAAAATGCAACATCATTCAGCTGTCAAAATCATTAAGAAATGTGAAATCGCTTAAATATGGCCGCTACCGAATCTTTGGGGATTTTCGGGGGCAATTCTGTGTAAACTTAGCTTTTGGATCGGCGCCGAAGAGATAAAAACACATGTGAAAACTTTAGATGGGGCACAGTCACATGGCAAATAATCAAGTAATATTTGTTGAAATTCTCTAAATATATATTTCCTCCACTCGACTGTGGAATACCGCGTAAATCTTATAATTGGTTGTTTTCTTGGCAAGTAGCTTTTTAGTTAGAGGCTTTGGACTTTGTTTCGATTTCAATCAAAGAAACAATATACATAAGACTTCTTTTAAATAGATAGAAAAGAGGAAGATTTGAAAGAAAAAACGGAATTTTAAAAAAGGGTACATAAATTTAATTACTTATCCAGGTAAAACATAATTTTACACCTAGGCTTATTCAATTTAATTATTTGTAATGAAACCAAGCTTTAAATATTAAAATGAATCCACGCACTTTTGCCACCAATTCTAAATTCTAAATAAAAACACAAATGCCCATCATTTCAATTCAATGGCTTTGTCTCTCTCTCTCTCTCTCTCTGTCATTTGCACTTGCCACACGTTTGGCAGTGCAAAACATTTTTATTACAAATTCGTGAGTTTTGCTGTAAATAACAGCTCCACGACTCGCTAACTCTTGTTTTGATGGCCATAAGTATTCAGATGAGGGAGCTAAATAGGACAAAGTGAGAAAGCGAGAGAGATAGAGACTAGTTTTCAATATTATGCATGAAATGGCACACGAGGGGTAATGGTAATAAAAATGCCCGAGCATACCAAAAACTGGCCCCTCACATGAAACATGAAAGATGTTCAAATGATTTCCTGACAATAAGAATGGAGCCGGAGACTGGCAGCTGCCTTTCGTGGTGTATCGTGTGCCATTCGACACGCCCACAATGTTTGATTGTCTTAAACACTCACACTCGTATTCATTTACTCACACTCATCGTCAAATGGGTTTAAGAGGAGAATTCAAATTTCGGTGCGTTCATTGAAATATGAACGATGAGTTTGGCGATAAAACTCTGCTCCATAGAGCAGAGCCGGGAAACAATTTTCATATAAAGTACCTTTTGTTGGCATTTTAATGGTTCGCTTTATGGAAGGATTAAGCACATAAACTTGTCAATAACTCGAGTGCCAGTGCCTGAGTGTATGTATACGTAGTACCAACAACTCATAAAGAAACGGACTCTTAATAATGTCACCGCACCAGAACGTTTTGACTAACAAATATATATATATATGTATGTATATGAAGAGGCGAACGATTTTATTTATGAGCTTGACATAAAATTGTTGCCGCATATGTTGAGTACGCCAGTCAAAGACTTCAACGGAATCGAGCATAGGGTGAACTTATTAAAAACAACAACAATAACTAAAGATATTATTGATATGCGCAGAGCAGAGAGAAGCAAAGACATTGGAGATAATGGTTTGGATGGGTCTGAACGATAACTAAATATATAAGTTATATTCAACATACCAATAAATGAAAGTAGGTAACAAAATACTTAATAGTTATGTATGTAGTTTATTTTATATGCCAATCTCTATAGTCATAATAGGGATTTCGATTAACGTGAAATCGATTTCAGGCTTACTTTTTCTTGTTTTCAAAAGCGAAGGCAAATAGGTTTTTATTTTAGATCTCTTCTTGTTAACTTGCCATATAGGATTATGAAAAGCATTGAGAAATCTATAATAACACCAATCACATAAAGAAGGAATATAGATTGATTAAATCAATATATTTATAAGTTTTTTGAATGGCATTATCATATTTATAAATAATATATATAACTTTGATCTACAATTAGATTTTTTAGCATTTTAAATCAAAAGCAAGGGTTGATTTCAATTTCTCATGAGTCGTATTCTGAGACAAATTTTTAATGCATTTGTAATTAGAGAGTTCTTGCAGAGAGTGAGGAAAATAAAGCCGTAAATTGGCCAAAGCATTTGCTAGAAGAAAATCAATTCAAAAGAAATTCGTGTCTAAAAAATAAATCTTCAATCATCTACTTGATGTTTTCCTTGCAATTCAAAAAGGATTTACTTTAAACATATTTTCCACATTATGTGTATAAGGCTTTGTATCAATAAATTGAAGATTTCTTTAAAATCATTGAATTTACATATGGAACCTTTGAGTAAATATTTTTGACCCATTTATTTTGTCTTTGATTTTGCCATTCAAAAAATCTCTTTACTGCTGTTTCTACTTCATTTAGCTCATTTCAACATGCCACTGGCCTTGCCGCTTGCCCTTGCACTTATATTTAATGAAAAAATGAACACAAGAAGAAAAAAAAAGGATGAAGAAAAAAAGGAGCATTATTATTAAATTATATTTCACCTCCTCCGCCCAATTGCCATCACCCACTCCACTACTTTTAGCCATGACATAAACATAAACTTTGCGCCTTTTGTGCCAACAACATTGTCGACTCCTGCCGGCCAAAGTAATGTATCCTGGCCGCCGGCTAAGTGCCGCACAACAAAAAACACCTTTAATATTTTCGTTATGAAGTCATTCAGCGCGATTATTAACGCGTGACCCCCAAGGCGCTGCACAGCGTCCAGAACGACACAGAGAGCGAGACAGAGAGAGAGTGAGAGAGAGTCCACCCTAATGAACAACAACAAACACTTGAGATGCCGAGACTTTGGAGAGTTTCGTTCGCGTCTGAGGTAAATTACAATTTTGCTTAGAAGTGGCAACCGCCCTCCAGGAGGGTTCGGATCCGGATCTGAGTCCGGTTTTCTGGCCAAAGTGCAGCTGTACCTAATAATCATAATAATTGCGCCATGGGCGTCGACATTGCCGTCAACTTTTCCAGACGCCATCCGCCAACAACAATTGCTTATAAAGTGCGTGTGACACATTAACGGGAAAAATAGAGAGAAGGACAACCAACAAAAAATAAAAAAAAAAAAAACAAGGAAAGGCAAATAAAACTTAGCGTCCGTGGGCGAACTTCAAAAGAAATAAAAAGAAAATGAAAGAAAAGGCAAAGAAAAGTCCTTTAATTCCGTGAATTTTACGCGGGATTTCTATAAAGTGCAACTGCCCAGAGAAAGTGAGAGAGAGAGGGTGAGAAGGGGACGAAAGGTGGTGGGGGGTCAACTGCGGTTTGTGCGACGTAAATTGAAAAAATGTTCGTGCGTAAATTGGCTCTGCCAAACAGTATGGGCATAGAGATTTCCCATTTAAGGAAAGAGAATCCCCATGCCCACCTCATGTATACGTGTCCATGTCCGGGTCAGAGTCGCGGGGTGGCCACTTTTTCAAATTGAATTTTTCTTCAACTTTTTTTTTTTCTCTCTTTTTTGTGTTGTGTTGTTACCCAAAACAGCGGAAGCAAATTAAAAAGAAATTAAGCCAATTTGGTGGAGAAGCACAACCCAAACCAGAAACGAACCCAAAGCCAAGTGCCTTGTTGTGGCTCGTAAATCTTTGGCCCATAAATAGCAGGACAAGTGCCTTGTCCTGTCCTGGCGCCTTGGCCGGCAACATCTTTATTTCGGCGTGAAATTCTTTAATCGCATTCAATTCAATTAGTTCGAGTTGACTAGTTAATGCCGCCAATGTCCTTTCAGAGGTGTGCCATCATCATCCTTGCGGCTGTTGTGCGATCTTTTTTTCTCTTGTCACTGCGCATTAACTTTTGCAAATTTATGACCAAAATACCAAAGACTTTAAACCGAATTTCGGAATACATAATAGATAGGTTCTGCCTGGTACAAAGTCTAATTAGCTAGAGAAGTTATAAAAATTATGTACCTATTCTAAGAACATCAACGTAATTGCTTATAAATTCCTTGATTCTTCTTTGTTGCCCAATAAAAATTTATTAACTTTTAATTTACCAGATGGCCAGATGGAAAAGTAAACTTGGTCATAAATTAGTTATAGCAAGTTGGAGATATATTTAATCTTAGGTTAATAGACAGGAAATTAATAATTCATTTAGTAAGCTTTGTAATCAACCAAAAAGTTAAAGAAAATCGAACATAAATTGCAAAGTAAAATCAATTGCTATATTTTAATATTATGTATATCTACTGAATACATATTTTTCAGTTTATTTCAAAATGGAATCAGGTGGACAAGTCAAATCGATGGTACCAAAGTTTCCACTTTTGAAATAGAATTTAATTAAGAAGAGGCCAATATTTATTTTAAATTGCAATTCTATAAAACTGGAGCATAAGCAAATTTTATATCGTTTACATTAAGAATAATTATACTGGCTGTTTACTTTTAATTTATTTTTGTAAAATCTGAATTTTGTTTTATGCTTCATTTTGTGTTTATTAAATAAATTCACCATTTTGAAAATAGCTCTGACAATTGAAATTATAGTTTTCCCAAGTTTGCTCCTTTTTTTTTTTTGTCAATTGTTGCCAAACCTCTTTATATCAAATGAAATTCCCTATTCTTTTGTTTGGTTGTTGTGTGTCCCCTTGTATGCTCAAATGGTAATGATGCCTAAATAACTTTCGCATTTTTGATGTATGTGTAGTTGGTGTAGAATTTGCGTCTCTCTCGGTGTTCCTTTGAAATGATCTTCTAAAACGGCGTGCTCTTATATGGTGTAGTCAAACGATGGTTTCGGTTGGATGGTTTTAATCACTGCTTCCAGCATCTGGTTCCCGAGATATAGCATTATGTTCCTTTGCTCCATGGGGCGAGGATAGGGGCGATACTTCACGTTCATCGCGAGGTTTGGCCTTGCCAAAGATGCTGGCTGCTTGCTTGGTATCGGCTAGTGCATTGATGGGATCGGTTACTGTGCGTGGCTTTAGGACTAATTTGGGTCGATCGTCATCATCAGGTTGACCCAGATTGTTTTTCGATGTTGGACTGATGCTCTTCTCGCGATTGCCGTTGCCATAGCCAGGGTTAATGTTTGGATTGGACTTGTTATTATTGTTGGTGTTGTGATTGGGATTATAATGCCCGCGGCGATCACGATTGTGATTTTGCACGAAATTTGAATAGTTGCCACTATTATTGTTATAATTGTAGTTACGTCGGCCATCGGGTCCAGAGTTGTGGTTGTTGTTGTTGTTATTGAACCTACCATGTTTTATCTAATAGATTAAATAAGAAATTATTCATGAATTTTTTGACTCTTACCAATTAAAATTGAAATTGCGATGACGTTGAAAGTTGCTATTGGAGGAACTACCCTCCAAGCCGTGATTGGGTGCAGGCTCCAGCGTTGTCCCTGAACTGTTGGCGCTCTGGTTGCGCGTGTGGTGACCTCCATTAGTTTGATAACCATCGCCATTGTTGTTATTGCGATTTGGATTGCCACCGCCACGATTGCCATTGTAATTGCCACGAGAATTCCCATTATTGCCCAGGGACATGCTGCTATGGGTGGGGCTACTATTCGACAATGGCTGACCATTTGAATTACGCATCAGGTCGTTGTCTCTGCGACGAAACTGATGAGAGCCAACACTATCATCGCGCCGATAGTTACGTCTCTGGTAATAACCACTGGCACGATTAGGTGAGACACCGCTGCCACCGCCAGAACTACCTGCCCCATTTGGTCCGGCACCGGTCTGCCGACGATGATCGGCTATATCAATGCGCAATGGCGCCGAATAATTGTCCAACTTAATACGACCATTACACGATAGGGCCCGCTTTAGCTGGCACAATGTCTCGAACTCTACATAGCCGTAACCCTTAAATTCATCTGTCTCCCGATCTTTGATCAGTCGCACATTTTTGACCTCAAAGTCCGAGAAGATTTTCATTACATCGCCCTGGACTAGGCCCTTGGGGAGATTGCCGACATAGGCAATGAAGGGAGGATCAGTGGGCACCTGGCGCTGGCGATCGCGATTACGAAAGTCCCTGAACTCCCTGAACTCTCGCTGGTCTCGCTGATCGCGATTGCCACGATCCCGATTGTCTCGGGTCTCTCGGTTATAATCACGGCTATCACGAAAGTTATCCCAGCTGTCTCGTCCATCACGTCCATTGTCATGGGTATAATTGCGATCTCGTTGCTGGTTTTTGCCGTTATCAAAGTTAGAGCGACTTGCCATAATTTAGCAACGCCACGCCCTACCACTAACTACCGAACTCTTTACGTTACGTTTACCCTCAAACTTTTTTTTTTTTTTTTTTTTTTTTTTTTTTTTGAGATAAAGTCTGGAACTCCTTATTCCAGACGCTTTGAATAGGCCCACGTGAAACGTAGGAATGAATGAAAATTCAGAGATATTTTTCTGACACATGTTAAACAGCTACTAGATTCTATATTCCTTCTGGGTTCGATCGATTCCTTAGTTTTTATTAAATCAAAACCACCAAAGTTAAGGTAAACCATATACAAACATATGTAAGATAAATGACTTCAATGTCTTTCCCCCCTATTCGACGAAACATGTGTAAACAGCTTCGTCTTCAATACTCTTGCTTATTTGTGTTATGGATAAAATTTTCCCCCCCTTAAAAATAAAAGGCGAGTACATGAAAAAGTCAACAGCAAATACAACTACGACCAGAAGCAAAAGAGAACGACTACGAACTCATGACTCATTTTTGTACATTTGTCAAAATTTTTGCCATACATCATTTTAAACAGTGAACACACGACTGAAGGCATTAAAACTGGACTGGGCAGAATGAAGGGAGTGAATAAAGGAAGTTTAGAGCAAAGGTTGAGAAGAGAAGATACACTGTATACATATATACACTGCTGCCAGTCACAGAATTAAGAACTTAAAACTGCACAGTGGTTTGAGTTCATTTGGCATAAAGTTTTTTTAAAAAATCCTAAGACTTGAACAGGGAATCCTTTCAGGAAATGTTTTCATATAAGGAATTGATTTTAGGTTCTTTTGTTTATTGTTCAGCTTTGTTTTCATATAGTCTCAAGGACTTTGTAGTAGAAATCGAGGTATATAATATAAATATAATATAAATAGAGTTTCTAACGTTTTCTTCGTATACGGAGTTAGATGCTCCTGAGAAAGACTATATAAATTGAATTGAGAATTTCCTTTTTTTAAAAAGTGTTGATATGTTTTTGATTTCAAAATATAAACAACCAGTCTAAACTAATTATTACAACCTGTCTAATCTTAATCTCTTTGTTTAAGTAATTCTTTAATATAAGCTCAACTATCATTGGAGAATTTCGTTCCACAGTCTGCAATTTCACATTGAAAGTAGTATTTGGAAATTTTTGTTTGGATTCGGTGGGATTCGGCACACGCCAACGCATGGAGCAAAGATAAATCGTCAGCAACACGGAATTAAAAACTGATGTAGCGATTAATTTATCACTCGCTCGATGGCAACATGAAGTGGAATAAGGGCAAAGTGGAGCCAAAAAGGACTGAAGGGAGAGAGAGTGTCCTGGCTACTAGCAATATTTAACAAACAAGTTGAACATAGAGAAGTAAGAACATTTGAATGACCAGCTGCCGAATGCAGAAAAGGATTCGAAAGCGAGCAGTAAATAAATTACGAGCAACAAATAAACGGGTCTCCATGGGCAGCCATAGATACAGTAGATAGAGATAGAGAAAAAGGGCAAACAAAGGCCAAGAAAACGGAAACGGAAACGCTTTCAGCTGTCGAATTTGTATGAGCATACAAGCTCCTGTCTTACCATCTCGTGAGTGAACTTTTGTTGTAAGTGCTCAATCATTTGATGACTGCAACAATGCAAAATATTCAAACATAAAAAAAAAAAATAAAAGTAAAGCGAATGTGAAACACCGAAAAGGATTTATGCTCATCGATCAGAATTAATGAAGATTTTGTTTTAGACTCGCGCCCTAAGCAGATTCAAATGTATAACTCGAACATTTGTTGCTAATCGCCTTGCATGACAGAAGGAAAGAGAGACAGAGGGGGTGTTGGGTTATGCCACTTGAAGGATGTTTGTATGTACAACAAAACCGTAAACTGCCTGTGCATTACACTACATTAGCGAAATTAAATTAGATTTCCCAATTTTTTTTTTGGTCCTTTTCTGTTTGAGTTTCAGTTACAGTTTCTGCATTTCTTTCAACCCTGTTTGATTTTTCTCACCACCCATATTACAACTAAACACCACCTAGTCGACTCCATTTACTCAGATCATAATGATGTCTATTTTGTCTTGATTTATGCTGCACTGCGCCCGCAAGTATGCAACGTAAATATTTTTATGATCCAATATATGATGAACCCCTCCGCACCCATCTCCACATCCCTTAACCTATTGCACTTGTCTTTCAACAGTTTATACCTCCAAGTACTTGGAGAAATAGAAATAGAGAGAGAGAGAGGGAGAGAGAGACAGAGTGAGAGAAAGTGAAAGCAAGTCCACACTAATCATATTAAATGAAATTCATACGTCGCCGCATTTATGCGATTTTACTCAGGGTACTCTAAACATTGAGGGTAGTTCTTCTTCTTGTTGTTGTTGTTGTAGTTGAGCTGGCAACATTTTTCGTTGTCGTTTAAACTAATTGAGTGTTACAAATTTTATGTGCAAAATCTTTAAGCTAAATTGAAATTTGTTTTGTTTGCCATTGGCCCCGGCCTTGTGTCTTCGTCTCCCATCTATGTATGTATTTGGCCTTTAGTTTGGCTTCTGTTTCTGCTTTCTACTTTTTTGTTGTTGCCATTGTTGGTTGTTGTTGTTGTTCGTGTCGGTTGTCATACATTTTTCACATATGATGCGGGTTTTTGTGTATGAACCCATTTAATGTTATGTGCACATTTCGTTATTCATACCCGTAAGTGCGTTGAACCATTAAAAAACAACAACCAGACCTAAAAACATTGAGGTATGTACTATGTTCCTTAACGCTTACCAGAACGAAACAAAAAAAAATAAAAAAGAACAAAAATAAAATTGCCTACGTTGACAGTTTGCAGAAAATCTGGGGGAGATTTTTTTTATTTGAGATATTTTGGTGATTTAATGATTTAAATATTTTAAATTTAATCAAATGCAATTTTTTGTTACAGATTTTCTTATGGGAAAAACATCTGTAGAGATGCTGATTTTTAGATTTTGAGTTAAGAATAATAATCTACAGATTTTATCTGAAAATTTTGTATCTGTTGTTAAAATAATAGATGTGGTTTTAATAGGACTAACTTAAAGTTATATTAACTTTAGTCGAGTAGAACATTTCGGATTAGGAACTTAATAATTATTTAATAAACGTTTTGATTGCTATATTTATATTTTTATTTTCTCATTTTTTCTAAAAAATAACTTTTTCTTACATTTATTATGTGGACTTGTTAATAAATAAATATTAGTAACTAATTACTCACTGAAAATGGTCTAAAAAAATTGTCAAAATCCATATTATCCTTAATTTATCATCTCTCAACTTCTTATAAGTGCTGATTTACAAATTTTATTAAAACTTAAATTAAACATTGAGTAATATACAAATAAACTACAACTCAATTATAAATTTTGCATCTTGAAAGTAGTTGAAGGAAATGTATTACTATAAATTTGGCAGATTCCCACCAATTGCTGTCATTTTTCTATTCGTATATAATTAAACTGCCAGCAAAACGCATTTTATGAACTATTTACATAATTTACGATGCACAATCTTAAGATGGCCCACGCTTAAAATGTCCTTTTTGGTTTGGCCAATAAACAAAAATTGCATACAAAATGGAAAGATATTTTGTTGTTTCGGTTCTTTATGATTTGTGCCCTGCAATGGCAGGCGATAAGCCAAAAGAGAACTTGGCGACAGAAACAGAATGCCCAGGCAATTGTATTGTGTATTGGCCAAATTAGACTTATGTATAAGATTTATCATTTTCATAGCCATATATCAGGCAAGCAAGTGGCAGGCAGGCAGTCAGGCAAGCAAATAAAATAATATATGGCACTTGTTAAGGGTCCAGGCCAAGTTTTGCAATTACAAAACTGAAAAACTGTCGCGAGATTTTGAAAAATTAATATTGCAAGCCGCCAGCAAACAAAGTACAAGTACATAGACAATATATATAGAGAAATCAAAGATTTATGCCGATTTAAAGAGCTCGAATGCCGCTACTCATGCCGATGCTGATGCTGATTTATGGCTTGTCCACGCTTGGCAAAACTCTTCTATTCTAAACATGGGACTATAAATTATATGCGTATGATCAAATTGCTACCTTCATGTTCGACTCTTTCTTTGGCTTTGTTATTGCTGTTGCTGTTGTTGTTGTTGTCTTTCAGTTTTTGTGTTGTACTTTCAATTAAGTCAATTGATTTTAATTAGACCTTGGTAAGCATATTCCAAAAGAAATTATTATTATTAAACACGCGACACTTGAATGGGTGGGTGCGGGAGGAGGATGAAATGCTCTCCACTACCACCTCATCATTTGTTGCGGCTGTAACTTAATATTTACTCTATACATTTAGCTCAATTAATACGAATTATATGGCCAAGTCGGGGCATAATGCACCAGCACCATCAGCATGAGGAATGTGCCCACATGTAATGCCAACTGGTTGGAGGGTAGGAGCTTCAGCTCCTTAATTGGCAAAGAAGCGAGGGTCTGCCATGATGATGATGATGATGATGATGATGCCGACAACGACCACGACGACGACGACGTGCTTCAATTGAGGTGATCAACGTTAATTAAAAGCCAACCGAGTTGACTCAGCTGCCGTCTGTACGTTTGTCCAATTCGGAGCCATTCAGTTGGCGATCAAGATGAAAAATTAACATTTCGCGCATCATTAAAATTCCAACAGTAGGATGAATAAGTATATAGACGTTAGAGGGAATACTGCGGGCTAGGCCATATGGAAATCGTTGACAAATGCCGCAACGTGCTCAATGTCTTCGTTTCTATTCCATTCCATCTATCTATTGCTATGTGATTGCTTGGAATATACTCTTTTTAGTTTAGTTTTTGTTTGTCAGCTGCTCAAACGTCTGTCTGGCTCATTTGTCGCAATGGCAGAGACGGGACTCTGTAGTAAGTGGAAGTGTTTCGGGCGGGGGAAGCGGGGGAAGGAAAATGAGTATAACAAATGCGTCAACACCGAATTTTCATTTGGTTAATGTGTGAAACGGCTGGGTAGACAAAAACTAAAAACTACGCCGAATAATAACATGAATTAATCAATTTGTCATGTTGATATTTGTTTGGCAATTCATTTCCCATATGTAAGACGACATTCAGACACCAGCCAGCAGCCAGCAGAGTCCCCAAAAATGATCTTTTTCGGTTATGGTATGGACAGTTCCGCTTTCATCTCGCCTCGCTTGGCATTTATTTATTTTTAGGCACATAACATAATGACGGTGGCAAGGCATTCTCAGGCATCATCTGCAATCTGCAAGTACATAAGTATATGGTACATAATTGTGGGCAATAATTAATGGCTATACTTACAAATTGAATTAGTAAGGATATGAGTATTATATGAGAGATGATTACTTTAGATGGCAAGAGGAAAATGAAATGCATGAAAAATTTGGTGAACTTAATTTGTTTCCTTAAAATTTTTTCTTAAGTTGAGCAGATTAAACCAAAATACCTTGATTTTGACACTTTTCAAAGAATCTTTTTGTGATCTCAAAGGCCCTTACTGCTTTAATTTTTTGCATTTTTTAAAATTTGAAGTAAAATATATTTGAAATTTTGTGACCAACATAATAACTACTTTCGGGCATTTATAAATCTTTTAATAGGCTCTTTGAACCCTTTATTATCTGAAATTTACAGCCTTTCTCAAATATTTTATATGAAAACTTAAAAATTATCCAATTATTTGTGTGTAGACTCATTTTCTTTGCAATGTTGCTACGAATTATATTTCTAGGACCAAAGTGTGTAGTAATATAACTTTGTACTCTCATCTCAAATTCGAAGAAGAAGAAAAACCAAAAACTTTAACACTTTTGCTCAATTCTTTCTTTATAATGATTTTTAGAATTTCGTTAATTTTCCCCTCTCATAACATAGCACACTTGTTAGTGGGCTCATGTGGCACACATGGCTTTGAAACCAACAAGTTTCCCACATTTTCGTCACAATCCCGGAGACGTACATCCAAAAACATAAATTGTTCAAAAACTAAACACGCAATTCAAGTGCCTAATAAAGTTACGCAAACAAATGATGCGGTGCCCCAAAACACCGAAGTGGAGCAAATGTAATGGATAGAAAGAGAGGGGGTGGTTCCCACTCCCACTCCACCTCCCCCATTCGAATGTGTACAACAGATACAGATACAGATACAAATGCAATGGCAACTTTTTTCAACCAATAAGTAGAGTTCTTCTTTCATTTTTTTTCCCTTGTTTTAATTGCAACAAGAGGCAAAGTGTTAAAGAGTTTATGTGCAGCATTTACAGAGTGTCGAGGTAGCCTGTTGGGAGTGTGGGGGAGGGAAAGGAGGGTGCAGATAGGAAGACTATTCATTTCCCATGCCTCGGCACTGGCACTCACACAATTATAAATGCAATAAAATACTTTTCAAGCGAAACTCATAAATTTTCAAAAGCGTACGGCGACGTCGAACAACGATGGCGACAAAACGAGAAGCTGACAATGCAACTCTGATGATTCTCCGACTCCAATTTGGATGGCGACTTTATCTTTGTCCCTCTCTCTCTCTCTCTCTCATTTTGAGGCAACTGCCGTGTGAATGAGGGGAAACTGCTTAGAGCCCAGCAACAGACCTCCGACTTGTCGTTTTAAGAGTTAATCGCACCAGATGTTAATGGTTTTTATTATGCTTGTGTTTACTATGCCCTCCAAAAGTCTTTTGCCACTGGCACATAAGGTGACATCATCATCATCATTATCTCCATGCTCATCCACACACACACACAGACATTCACACATATCCCCACAGTGATCCTCATCTGATCGTGGCAGCCTGCACTCCTGGTAGGAACTTCCCTTTCATTACGCAGGGTCTGGCCATAATGTCAAGTTAAAATGTCTTTAAATTCCCTGTCTCTGTTTATTATATGTTTGTTTATTGTTGAATGATTTGTGATCCTTAACAGATGAGTGGGTAGACTTCGTACACACATAAAATAAAAGATATTTGAACAAAACAAACAAATATGATTTTGTAGGAAAATATTGTTAAAACTACCGATTAGTATTCATTGGTATTCATTTATAGGACTTGCAAAGTCTGTCTATTTCCTTTGGCCTAGCAATCGATGGGTTATATCTTTGACCCCCGAGCTGCTTTATTTAACTTTTGCCTGTTCACTGGGCGCCCTTGATTAATAACCAAAGTAAAATTGAGAAAATTTTTGTTTCATTTTCTTTTCTTCCCTTTTTTTTTTTGAACTAAAGAAGAAATACACAAAAATTAAATTGTACAAATTGCCAGTTATTTGTTTCCTCAAGTCTCAAGGCGGCGGCAGCGGCGCCACCAAAAGGCACCTTTTCATCAAACCCAAACCCAATATACCCAAAGCCAAGCAATGACTGAGGGCGGAGACGACTTCTTTGCACTCAAAGTCCAAGTCAATGGCAAAAGCCAAGCAAGATGGAGTAAAGAAAAGAAAAGAGGAAAGAAAAAAATTCATTTTCCACGTAATTACTCTGCTGTGATTAGTAAAATTAAACTTTTCTTTTGCATTTCCTTTTGCTATGCGTGAGTTTTGCTTTTTGCCTTTTGATTTCTGTGCGCGGCTGGCAAAACAAAAAATGGCGGCACTTCTTTTGCCATCCGCTTGCCTCAGCTCAACCCACCTCTCTAGCCTCCAACTCACCGCTCAAGTCATCGTCTTCTTGTGCTTCTATGTGCTTTTCATTTAGCGCTACGTTTTTCATGGGAAAAACTAGAAAAAATCGCGTAACGGCCAATTACAAGGATTGATTGTGTATGAAAATGTTTTTCGGGGAAAAGTTTCCAAAGTTTTCAATGCAAAAGTTCTTGTTCTCTCTATCCCATTTGCTTTTCACATTCTCCCTCTATCTCTCTCTCTCTCTCTCTCTCTCTCTGTCTTTCTCTCAATGCATAAGGTGTCTAATTTTTCATGTCTCTGAGGCTGGCACAGACAGAGGCAAAGATTGACGGCTTTTTGTCGAGGGCAATGAAATTTTTAAATATAAAACGATGGGAGAAAAAAGAAAAAAAAATTAACAAAAAAATGAATTGGGTTTGGGCAAAAGAAAACACTTTTTGCGCTGCAGACACTTTAACACTTGAATAAATATTTGTGTGCGTCCGTCGAGTATCAGAGCAGCAGCAGCTACCGAAAAATGAGAGATTTTATAATGCCACAAAATCCAAACTAATTACTCAAGCCGCTCGCCCGTCGGACGCGCGCATCATTTCACTTGATATCCTGTCACAGGATGCTGGTACCCAAAAACCAAAACTCAGACCCAGAATTCAAAAAGACAGACGGACAGAAAGACAGACAGACAAACTCATCAGCATCATCATCGACTGAGTGACTGACTGGAGTCTGAGAAACGCAGACAAAAATAAATGTTTTGAAAATAATTTCGTGTTATTTTTTCCTAAGCCTTGAGAACGGCCAAAAGAACGGGAGCGACCTACCAATGTAACCGAAAGTGTCACTGGCGCGTGTGTCAGAAATTAATATTAATTTGCTATGTCAATGCATATCCGTCATAGCGACAGTTGGCCAGCCGAAAAAGAGTGGTTATTTTTCATAGGTCTCATTACCATTTGCCAGACACTTGAAAATTTCCATTCCCAAACACCCATGAAGGGTGAAACATTTGCTTTTCTCTCTCTCTCTCTCTCTCTCTCTCACTCTCTCTAGAGAACACGTGCAAAAATGTTGGTGAATTTCCCCAAAAATATTATTTTTGTATTTTGTTTTGGGTTGGTTGATTATGGCAAAGTAATTGCTGCAGGTGCAGATGTGGGAAGTAAATGATAGTTGTCATCAGTGGGTAGTTGCTGGACCCAAATGATCTCTCCAGAGATTTGAGTGAACTCCTGCTGAGTGGATCCTTGAGTCTTGCTTCAAGTCACATGCCAAGTGTCACACGTTCACTAAAATCTATGCCTTGTTTCTGCTTATTTGTTTCACAAAACAATGGGTAAACGGATGGTATATGTGTACATTTTTATGTCATTGTCATGCAATTTGAAACGTATGACAAATTGCTTACAACTTTTTTTGTTGATAACTTTCAAACATTAGAATACAAAAGCATATATGAGTAAGTTAGTCAAACTGATAAGTAGTGCCCTTCATTTACAGAACTGGAATGCTAATATTGTTTTGTAGCAATTACTTTAATCTTTGGTAAGAGGTATTTTCAAGTCGTTTCTTTTAGATTCGATTATTAAGGGTTGGGGGATGATTTTGTTTTTGTAGGTGGAGTGATTGTGACAATTCACAGTTTGCTTTGCTCATCAACACGCGACTTTGGCCTGGCATGCTGAGAGATCTGCTTAATTTGGGCATCTCACTTGGCCTAGGCCACGTGCCACATGCACATCCATCCCTCTCGGTACTTTTACTCATATTGCTCAAAAGGTGTCGTCAGTTCCATTTTCTTTGGTCCCTCGGGCATGATGTTTACATGTTTTTGTTGTTAGTAGTTTAATTTAATTAATGTTTAAATATGCAGACCAACAATCGACAATCGACAAACCATTGAGCGTGAGAAAGAAAATGGTTGAACTCTTTCTATTTACTTTGCATATGTAAATATCGTACATGTATGTATATATATATCTTAGATGTGTGCAGTTTGTTTATGAATTGAATCTAACCTGCTACTATATATAAATGAACATGCTTTAGGAGTGTATACGATTTTGCATCAAACACTGAGAGAAACTAGTTAAAATGCTGACCTGAAAACTTCATTGCATTTGAAACTAATCTTAGTTCGATGACATATTATATTTTAGGCGTTATTCAGAATCGGAATTTGATTAGGCAGAATGTCTATCCAATCAAATATATAACTAAGAATCGTCCTACAACTAAGTATTTGTCACTGAATATCTTTTAGATTAAATTTTAAAATTTTACAAAGTCTAACACAAGAATTCATAACTAATATTGGCTTGTTTAATTTTCTTTTAATTTACTTGTGATTATTATTTTGAACAAAACAAAAATTTTTTTATTGTTTTATGCTTTTAAACTAGAATTAATTTTGCCACATGGCTATAAAATGTAAAGCTGTGTCTGAATTTAAACAATAATAAATTTTTAAAAAGATTGACCAAAGGTAACTCCATTGAAAAGGTTTTGTCTAAGTGTAGGCGTGTGTCGGTCTTATTGTTGTTTTGTTTTAAATCTACTCGCCGACAGCTGCCAAGTTTCATGTGCGAAATGTGAAAGTCTTCTGGCACCTTTCAGTGCAAACGGCAGCAGCAGCAGCAGCAGCAGCGTCGGCGGCGGCGTCTCTAAATATTTTGATTAGTTCTTCTTGTAAATTGTTTTTGCATCATCATCATCATTATGATCATCATATGGCAGTTCGTTGCATGTGTTTGCTTAATTTCACTTAATTTGTAATTTCTACGGTCTGTCATTTGAAACATGTTGCATTTGGCTGACAAACTGCTGATTATGGCCTAAAGTTGCGTCGCATCGTGAAGAGGCAATGTGGCAACAGCTCAATCAAAATTTAGCTAACTATGGCCAGACTTGAGAATTGTTTGTGATATGGAATCATACATATACATATATACATATGTATGTATAGATGCTTACACATGTGTATGGACTTAAATTACATGTGACATTTACGAGTATCTAATAAAAATTTTTACAATGACCGACGCCATTTTACAAGAGTAGTACAACCGAAAAAAAGAAGAGAACTAGGCGGGGGAAAAGAGTCAAAAGCGAAATGGCGTGGTATAGGAGGGGTTATAGTTAGACAGAGAGAAGGCTAGGGGGCCTTTGGTGGGGGGTTAATGAATGGGTAATGGGTAAATGGCCATCAAGTGCAGATCGGTCGTAAAAAGACATTTTACAGTTACAGGCACAACACAACGTGCGATTGGTTTGCTTTCTCTTTCTCTCTCTCTCTCTCACTTAGTCGTCCTGTCTCTTTCTCTGGAGTGCTGTATGTGCATTTTTAATTAATTGACTGTAGTTTTTATGGCTTCATTAATTACCAAACAGAGCAAAGCACTAAGCACTAGCATGCTATGCACAAGGCTAGCCACTCAATCCTTGACGTCAGCCTTTCTGGCCACATGTCACAGCATCTCCTTCACTGTCTATCTCTCTTTCTCTCTCTTTCTCTATTGAATTATATATCATCGATATGTGAGGAGCTGTAAATATCAATAATAAAAGTAAGCTGTAAAGGAATCATTTTCCTTGTTGTTTCGTAGTCCAACGAGTGCATTAAAAATTTATTAGAATTTGCCTGCGACGCGTGGCCATATGTAAGTACACACATACATACATACTTAAGGTAGGGGGCTGGGAGGGGATGGTTTCGAGATTGGGGGCTACTCTGGGGCATGCCATAAAATAATAATCTTTATGATGGCAAAAAGAAGGAAAATTGTTCTTATTTTTTTTTTTTTTTTTAATACAATATTGGCGGTTTGCTTTTGGCCCTTATTGCTGCCGCAGTGATAGCATTGACTGGTAGAGGGGGTAGAAGGAGCGCCCTCCTCTAGTTATCTGTCATTCGGAGGATTCATAAATTCATTTTAATTGCTGCAGTGATTTTTGGTATATTTTCTCTTTCCTTCTTAGAGATTTTTAGTATCAAGGCGCCTGTCTTAGATTTAGCGCCGTGTTTTTGTTGAGTGATAAAAGCATGCCAAAGTGCCTTGTAAAAATCATCTTCATTAATATTCAACTATATACATATGTATATTGCATTGGCAAGGGAAAGTTAAAAAGCATTTGACTCATTTTCAATAAAATACAAATATTTATTCAACTCTATAAAACAAAATATACGCATCGAAGTGATGTACACTCAGAGAAAATCTATTTCCAACTGTTTGCAATTTTATTTTTATGTTGATCTTATCGTTCTAGTTTAAATGTTATACATTCTTTATATGTCTTTTGTACTTATTCCAAAGGAAATGAAATAATTGAATAGGAAAAAGAATCCGAGCTTTATATCTTTTGATTCCCATTTTTGGTTTTAGTTTTAATTGCATCGTGAGAAAAATTAAAAAACTTTAAGTAAGAGAAACGAAATAATTGTAGATTTATCTGGAGAAATTTGCCTACTTGCGGGGTTTACATTAATGCCATAATTTAAGCTATCTTAACATTCTGATATTAGTGTTTAATATAATAAATATATTTTTCCACGAAGCGGCTAATCTTAAACTGACTAATTTCTAAGAACTCTGTGATTTTATTTAGAGAGAATATTTTATTTATTAATGTAAGGCAAATTATCAAATTGGAAATTCTTAAGAATATGGGAAAAACCAATTGATATATGCAAAAGTATTGCATATGCATTTGAAGATCTTGAGACCCGCCCCAACATTGTCCATGTGGCTATGGTTATGTTCCTTCATCATCACGGGATGAGTATGAATGAAAATGCATTGCAATTGTCGGCTGGCTGGCCGGTTGGTTGTCTGGGCTGGCTGGGGGCAAATTGTTTAGTTTTGACCATGCCTCATTTACATTTATTTGCCAATTTATTTAACGATCGATCGTAAAATGCGCTGCGTCGCCTCCATTTCCATGGTCGTCTTGGACTCTTGCTTTTCAATTTGGGTTTTGTCTCTGTTTTTACATGCATGCGAGTGTTTTTACGAAATATATGTACATACAACTGACTGAGGGGAAAGGAGAATGAGCTATGGGGGAAGTATGGGGGATTGTGGCATCAGCATTGGGGATTGGGGAATGGGAGCATTCAAGCATTCGTTTTGCTTGTTTACGTTTTTAAGTGAATTTTCATATTTTAATGTTTGGCAACATTGTTGTCGCCTCAAAAGTAAAGTAAAGCAAACCAAACCAAACTAAAGCAAAGCAAAAAACAGTAAAATGCCCCCACTGAAGATGCATTGGAGGTCGGCGGTCATAATTTCCGGCGTGGAATTCGTGGAAGTAGACGCTGAAGCATAAAAATTGTGTTGGCATTTCTTTTCTGCTCTCGCAAGATGCAATTCTCTGTCTCATCGATCGTAAATGTGGCCCAGAACTGACTTTTATAGGTGGAAGTCATGCAATACAGCAACACAAAGGTGTTTTCATTCAAAATTTTTCCATCTATTTTATAGTATGTTGTTGCTTTGAACAATTTTTTGTCAAAGCAAACGATGAAAAATCAAAAAGCCCAATATAAATGTTGCTACGTCTCTTTGATGCCTCACAACTCTGTAAACAAACAGAATAATGGCAACATGCATACGCTTTCTGATCGTTTATACAAATACATATATACATATGTATGTATGGCAAGTATAAGTACATACATACTTACATATATACATTCATACATAGATATAGACATAGTCTAATTGTTTTTTTATAATGGCGCCCATCATCCGACGATGAGCTTGAAATTTTATATGCCCGCCGGGCTTCACTCATTTGCCATTTGTGCAAGCATTTCGACTAATTAGCCAAACGATTCGTTTGCTCTATATAGACACCATAGATCTAGACATAGAACTGGGGACCTAGTATCGCACCGTAGCCGTAGACATGTAGGCCCTCTTGCTCTTATTTTCTGTCTCTCTGGGCCCAAACATCGAGACAGAAGCGCGTGCGTTTTTGGCCATTAAAAAAATTATTGAAATTGAATTTGAAAATAAACTGGAAACGCATTGGCGTTGTAGCGTTTTTTTTTTTTTTTTGAAAGGCTTTCGGTCTGTGGCAGAAAAGTGTGGCACACGGCGCGCTTGATTTGTAAACGATGATCGGTTCGAGGCAATGGAGGGAGGGGTCTCTCTTCCTCCCATCCAACCATCTACACATAAGCACCAGCCAGCCAGTTAATGTATCGCCTTCGATTAAATGTATGCCTGCATTTTCACGTTTTCTCAGGAAATGTGCGTTCAATTTGAAATTAGTTTTTCACTGAGAAAGAATAAGTAGAAAAGAAAAATTTAATTTATTGCCTGCCTGCCATTCGAAATACGAAAAACGGTGTGGCGTATTTTTAAGTGAAAATTGAATTGAAATGAAATGATTTTTCATTTATTTGGCCGACGTTGCGACGCCCAAAAAAAAAAGAAAAACCACCAACAAGAAACATCATCAACGTCAACATGAACAACAACAACAACAACACGGCCAAAACAAATGCCTTCGAAATTTTGCACCTAAGAAGCAAAAAGAAAAAAAAAATGCCATTGCAGTTTAAGAAATGTGCCAAATACATCTTACATTAAGTGGTTGCACCTTTTTCTTTCTGCCTAATAGTAGGGACTTTATCTATATACATATACATATATATGTATGTATGTATGCTGTCTGAATTTCAGCGCCAGCGCCGCCCAAAAGGTGCAACAATGCCGGTCACACATAGTGACAATAATTTGTAGGTCGTGTTGCCATCTATTTTCGATGAAAGGCATTGGGCATTGGGCATTCTTAAGTACAGTAATAATTGCCAATTAGAGATCACTACAAGCGTTTTTGCTTCTTAAAAGATTTGGCAAAGTTTGCAGTTCATTCTTTATATAGATTTATATTAAACTTTTAGTTTATGATAACTTATCTGATAAGGTTCCCTTTGAATAGTTTCTTTCTTGTGGTCTATTTGTAATTTTTAGGGACTTTTCTCTGTGCGCCTCAAGCCGCAAATAGGTTGACGCCACCTAAGCATTTCGTTTCACAAAGGTTACCTATTCGGAGGAGTTTTAACACCTCGCCACTTGATGAGGGACAGGGCCAGAGGGATTTGGGTCCGACATGCTGGCGTCTGCGTCAGTCTCGTGTCTATTTTGGCATGTGAGTCCGAGTCCGAGAGTCGACTATGTGTTGCAATTATGCAGACAACATGTCGACGCGAATTGTTTGCATTGTCGCGGGCGCCCAACTAAACAGAAAATATCTTCCGAAATCCCCCAACGAAAGGGGATTCTTTTTATTTATTTATTTTTTTTTTTTTTGTTGTTTGCGATTGGGGCGTACTTTTCTGATGATGGGGTGGCAACTGTGGCAAGTGGCAAATGGCAATCGCAGCTGCAATGTAGGTGCTAATGGTCAATAAATATGAAATTTTTATAGATTTACGCAACACGATACAAAACTCCAAGCAATTTAAAATGCAAACACACATCATTTCTTTTGAGAGTTCTCAACTCATTGGATTGCGGGTCGTCTCACGTTTTTTTTTTGGGGCTAACAAGCTCCCAGGAGTGACATAAAAAACATGAAAGGCAGGAATGAACACCCACGAAACTGAAACTCAATGATAAGTGTAAATATATTTGACTCACTGCATACGTGAGATGCGGTGTGGAGCGAAATTGGAAACTGAAAACTGAATTGACTTCCTTATGTTTATGGCTCACTTGCAGTAGGTGTTGCCACTAGCCAATTAGTTAGCCAAGATTTGCCTGCAACTCACTCCTAATTGATGATCATTCCCTTCTACCTCATTTCGCTTATTGTCGCTGTCTGCCAGAAATTAATCACAAAAACCGAAAGAAAGAGATGAGAACGACAAATTTGTTTGCCATATACTGAGAAAATGCATCAGTCGAGGCGTAAACAAAAGTTCTTCTAGGTATTTGTAAAAGAACTCTATTCTATTCTATACTCATTTTGGCGACTTTGTGGATACATTGTGTGTGCGTGTGCCAGAGGCGAGGTCGCTTAGCTGTCAACACTATGCCAATTGTTCGGTCTGGGCCTTTTGGACTTTTCCACATAAAAACGGGCAAAAAGGCAAGGCAACGAAATGAAATGAAATATGAACTATTTTAACGCCTACTTAATTTATTTGTTGCTGTACTATGCCAAGGCATTGTATTATAAATTTTAATTAATTTAGCGTTGAAAAGAAAGTGTTAAGTGATTCGTTTCGATAGAGACAAGTATGTACAAATGTGTGTAAATAAATAAATATATGTATACTTAGAAGGTGGAAAAGTATTGCTAACTTTAACCCATCACAGACATCTGTGTATTGAAAGTAAAAGCCAATATTTTAATAAATTTCTTGCCTAACAAACAGTTTTCTGGCTCGACCTAAATAAATAAAAATATGTTTATAGGCAAAAATATTAAAGACAAACATCAAGAAGAAGGTCGTTCAGACTACGATATGAACCCACCTAACACACACACACACACACACACTTACATAGACACACATGACTCTGGGCAATTCATAATTCTACACTTAAAGGACAAGGACAACCTGTGCCAAGGATTGGACAGGCGGTTTGTTTGGTATAAACTGCAGGCTTCCACATACGCATAAAAATCATAATAAAATGTATTTACCCCAGGATCAAATTATGAATCTGCTTATGGCTAAAAGGGAAAGGGACCAACAACAACAACAACAACAACGATGACGACAGGGACATACGTACAATATATACAAAAAGGTGTGCCCGGGCATCTCCATCTTCAAGTTATGAAAGCCGCAGGCTGCCTTTAGCCCGTAAAAAGGACAAAACGCATATTTATGAAATGAACAAAACTATAAAGGATACCCACCCGCTTCTTACAACACCCTCACACACTCACACACACACACAATCATAGAGGACAATGTGACGACATTGACGGTGATTTGGTTTTTGGGGTCTGCGATGAAAATTTGTGCACATTTCAGCAAAATGTGCCCTGAGGTGTTCTACGAGAGCCTTTAAGGTGTTTCGGACTTCAGACTTTCTTCTGTGTGTGTGTGTGTGTGTATCCTTGTCCCTTTTTGGGATAGCCAGTCTATTACTACACTTTATGGCATATAGTTACACCTACGCCAAGCCCAAGGCGGCAACATATGGTCAAAAGTAGACGACGACAACGACAACGACAACGAAGTAGAAGAAGAATAAGAAAAGCATTTGCTGAGGGTTGGACACAACAACAAGAGTCGTTCGTCCATCTTTTCTTTGTTTATGCTATTCGCAACGTTTTACAAACTTTATTTCACATTCGTTTTCGTTTTGACTCCTGTCTAACTTCTACTCTTTATCCAACATCATTCTCCTCCCTCTCATCATCATCTTCATGCTCATCATCATCGTTCCTGGCCGACCAATTCTCGAGTGACATCTGCCGTTCCGTTGCATACCCCAGGGCGTCCAAGTGTTGCTTAAATATGTGCGTCACATACGCTCGGCCTGAGAGCTGCTATCCAAGTCCAAGCCAAATTACCTTTAGAGACAAAAAAAAAAAAAAGAAAGTGGCTAAATAAGAGCGAGATACAAAATTACCTAGCGACGTGTTAAATTGCCAACCTTTTTAAATCAACTCACGTAGCATTTTATTAGTCAATCAAAGAATACTTTGGGGGGTCGCATCTTATTATAAACCCTTCAAATGTGGAAGACAGATACAAATGCGAGCACAACTTCAATGAAGAAATTAATTCAAAAGAAAGTATCGAATCGCAAACTAGGTAAACAAAGTCTTTCACAATCCAATATATAAATTAACTTGATCGCTAAATTTCGCCAAGAGATATGTTAAAATTATAATGACGAGAAAAATAAAAAAAAATATGAACAAAATTTTGATAAAATTCTTAACTTTTTTTTTTGTTGCTTTTACAATTAATTGAAAACTCAACGACTACTGTTATTTATACCTTGTTGTTTTTTTTTTTTTAATATCAAAAAAAGAACTAACTAGTCCATTACTAACTTGATTAATAGCGCTTACTGAGATAGATCTAGCCACTTTTAATTATCTCATAAGACAAATATTTCCCAAATAATGCAAAAATTTGCTTTGACTTGTTTCTGGCAAATGTAATAATATTACATTTTAAAGAGAAAAAATATATCATCATCATCATCATGAACATCAGGGCAAACAAATCAAAGTGCATTTTAATAAAAATGCATTTATAACAAGCCTCTAGCCTTTGTAGGAGAAGGGGAAAAAATGTGCACTTTGCATTAAAAATTCGCTGTCTAAAAGCTGAACAATTAGCAACAATTTTTGAAATGCAAATGGAAATGCTGAAATGAGTGAAATTAAAGCAACTTAAATGGAACTTATTAGATTTGTATACTTTTAATTTGCATTCATAACAGGCCAGAGTCTCACTCAAGTGAAAGGGGGAATGGCCAACAAAGACTCAAGCTAAGACCAAGACGATGAAAACGATGACGAGGCTGCAGACTAAACAACAACAACAACAACAACACCAACAGCAGCAGAAGGATGTTGAAAAACCCTTTTCCTGCATGTTGTTGTTTTTCTTTTCCTTTTCCCTTTTTAGCTCTGGCCATTTGGACATGACGTATTCCTTTTGGCCAGCCTCCCTTTCCTATGCCAAAGTTGGCTGATTTAAATTTTGCCTTTGCTCGAATAAAACAAAATTAATTTGTGCATATTTCTTAGAGCTTGGAGAGAGCCACCAGACGAAATACGAATCTCTGGAGCTCCTCTTGTTGTAGCTTCTGCTTTTTTTTTTTGGACATTTATTAAAAGGCAAACGGAGAACCGGCGAACTGCCTGTCCAGGGAAATGGAAACCTTTTGCTCGTTGTTGTTTTGGCCAATCGTAGAAATAATAACACACCAACAACAATAACAAAAGGAAAAGACAAAAAAAAGCAACAAAAATTTCAAGTGAAAAGAAATTTAATAAAATGAAAACAATTTGGCAAAATGAAAGAATAATATTAAGAAAACCACCATAGACTTTGCAATAGAAAAAAATCTAGAATATAAAAAGAAATCATAGTTCCCATTCCCACACAAAATGCTTTTCCAAAAAAATTCATAATTGCATGGACATTATGGTGAAAACAGATAGAGATAAAGGGGAGGGGTTAGCTGATCTGTAGTTGTTTCTCCCAGAAGACTGTGCGGAAACTGGGACATCACACGTGCCGATGACAATGTTGATATGAAAATAGATATTGATATACAATCGAACGTGGCCGGATGAAGGCGAATGAGTGGCCATAAATCCATTAGTCCATAAATAGTATGGATATGGAATGAAAATAAAAATAAAATAAAATTATTTATACGTTTCGCACGGCGCGACAAGCAGGAAAATTAGTGCGAAACGAAAAGTAACACACACACACACACACACACACAAGGGATGGTATGGGCATGGTCCATGCATAAGGGCAAGAGCCAATCCTTGGATTGAGGGAGAACTATTGACAATTGGCGATGCGCTTCAAATGAGCCAAAACAAAGCGCACAACAATCGAACAACTGTATCGAATTACCAATCATTCAATACAATGGAGATTCAGGTCTAGAGATGGAGGAGGAATACTCTCTCTCTCCCCCGTAAGTTCCCAGTTCTCAACCCCGATAGAAAGTGCGAAAACAAAACATGGCGCAGACAAGTTGTGACGGGGTCACGTGACCTCGTAACTTTTTGCGAACTGATACTAGCGAAGCCATAGTTCACTAGATATGTGTACATTTATTTATATATAAATATAGCCAGACATAAAAAACCATGATGTAAATAAGTGAAATTCAATGCAATGAACTCTCCATTAATACATTAGGTCAAAATCAAGAGATTGAAAGCGTTCTAAACTAAAATTTTCTTTTTAATATTTGTTAAGCCAAATTAATGGTTAATATTGTAAAACCAGAATAAGGCAGAGCTTAGTTAAAAGAAATTTGGGATAAAGAATATAAATTGAAACCTCTAAAATTAATATACATAAATCACAGAGACTCTTTGATATCAAGAGTTGGAAATAATAGCATAAACACAAACCTTCTTTAGTAATACAAATTGGAACAGGTGAGATTATGAACTTCATAAGAAATATCCCAGCTTTTTCTTTATCTTCTCTAAATACAAAAATAATAATGAAAAAAAATTACATGCCCCGGGTGAGGCAGGAACTCACGACCTTAAGATTATGCGCCACCGAGGCCATGTGCTGAGCGGGATTCTATTCCTTATCAGGCAATGAAATGTGAACTTGCTAAAATAATTTAGGATTTAGACAGAACTTGACCTTCTCCCAACCGTTTAAAAAATGCTTTTCTTTATTCTTTAATAAGAATTTCTAGTTCTAGTTCTAGTCATAGAATATAATATTGCAACAGATTTACAATCAACTTCAAAACATTTTCCATGTAGTGTGTAAACTTTCATAAAAAAAAAATAAAATTTTAATGTTTCATTTGTTTTTTAAATATGTCAAATGTATTATGGATATAAAACAAAATGTTTGAAAGAAACATTTTTTGATAATCGTCATTTACTTTCACTTACACTTGGCATTTCTTTTTTTGGCCTCGACGCCAACAATCCCAATTGAAAACAATTGAATTGAAAAGATGATGATCGTAAAATGCGTATTTTGGGCCAAGAAACAGCATCTTGACCAAATTGCCGACAATTTGGGTTAACTGTAAATTTCCAAGCAAAGAGCCAAACGTGCAAGTTTTAGCAAATACAAATGTGAATGAAGACATACTCCCATTCGCAGATTGACAGTTATGGATAGAAGAAAGGCGGGGTATATAGACCATAAAATTCACTCGGGCGTAAAGGATGCGAAATGCCTTTTAATAAAGGACAAAAAAAAAAAAACCGAGAAGCGAAGCAAACTACGCCCTGGCTGCATAAACTAAAACTAAAGCCTCATGGCTATGCTCAGGCACGTCTTAAATGTTCAAATTATGTAAAATAAAATGTTAGCCCAACACAGAGAGAGCGAGAGAGAGAGAAATCGCCAAAAAAAAAACCAAAGGAAAAAAAGACAACTCGACAAGAAAAGGATAAACGCAAAAGGACAATGACGTCAGCCCTGACTGACAGCAGTGACAAGTGAAGCGCTTGTCCCCTGGACATAAAGACGACAGCAGGACCGGCTAAGGACTCCCTCAAGCACTCGACAATCCTTGGCGGCAAGGTGTAAAAAAGCTTTCATTTGACACTTTTTGGCCATTTGCATGGCAAACCCATCGCCCATCAACCAGTTTCCAAATAGCGCTAAGACAGAGCCATCCAAGTTTCTGGCTAATAACCGTGAGTAAACGAACAGGTGCAGAGTCCAACGTCGTCGTTTTGTGATCAATCTTTGCTAAGCTTTTGTTTTCACTGGGTTTTTGTTTATGGACAAAAAGGCAAGGCGGTCGGTCGGTCGGTCGGTGGGTCCAAACCCGAACTCGACAATGAGATGCCTTAGAAGTGGAAATGTCTGGGCCCCCAGCTCAAGAGGAGATTGAGATACATTCACGAGTGACAGGCAAACAACATGCTGGAGTCCTTTTTTGCCATTTTCCATCTCTGGGTTCCTTTCTTTTTCTTTTTTTTTTGTTGGGTGCTATGATTGATTAGCAATTAATTAGCTACACAAATAACTGTAATTATATGCCAGAGGTGGTGGAGTGTGAGGGCAAAAAGGAGCTAGTAATAAAGACAGGGTGTCCTTTTGCTTTGCAAAATTTGTTTGGCCTGCTCCACCTTTTTGTCATATCCGTGGGGCATATCATATCGTTGCGGCTAATTTGCATTTTGTTGTGTATTTTTTTTTTCTGTCTCTTTTTTTTATGTTCTAATGAAACGAATTTGTTGTAACTTTGCCACTTGCGGCATTGCCATTGGTTTTTACGATGGAATATTGCCTAATGACACTTTATTGTCAGGCCAAAAAAAATTCGTCACAGTTTGGTCGAAAAGAAAAGAAGTTGCTTCGATTCGTGGCTTTTGTTTGTTACACAGATAGAGAGAGAGACAGATTCACCCTCAAGGCAGACTTACCCCTAAAGTTTGCACGTTTAATAAGTTTTATTTAAATTTTGCTAAATTGCTTTCTACCAAGTTTTTAAAGTTAAGTAGACGCAAAAGTTGCGCCTCTCTTTCTCTATTGTCTTCTCTGGGCATTTCGACAGTTTTTGGCTAGCCAACAATGCATGACTGACCCTGTCAATATTCACAAACCGAAATCCATTTAGTTCATATGCAATATTTAATGCATGGAATATGCATTGATCGGGGGGCAAAAAAAAAATAAGGAAATGGTTCTAGCCACTAGGCAGTACTGCTGGCACACGCAAAAGTGCGTCCAAAATGTAATGTCAGGCCATGTCAGGAGCAGCAGCAACCAAACTGCTAAACTTGGGGACCTGCATTCACATTCACATACCCCTCGAACTGACATTGAGTGGTCCATATGTGTGTGTGTGTGTGTGTGTATCGTAAGAATCTTGGTTGTCGTCCTCGAACCGTTTGGGTTTTTGGCTCTTTTATGGCTGAAAGCTTTTGTCGCTGCCGTACCACTAAACATGTCTCTGTCGAAGACTCGCGCTGTCGCTCGCTATTTTGGCTCTAATCCAAAATATAACTTAAGTTTCTGGTCAAATGAATTTGGCAAAGGTAGCATACATTTGGGAGTCGCAAGCCAACAGAATTTATGCAAAATTTCCACTAACAGAAATCTTGTTTTTGTGGGCAAAAGCGTTAAGGCCAAGATGCCGCCACATACCACAAATTGGCAGTTTAAGTGGCTTTTGTTATGGAAAATCTACATCGTCGTCTCTCAAACTCTTGTTGTTCATTCTTAACTTTTTGCTTTGTCACCTGTTTTTGGTTTCTCCATTGCTTCCGCATTAAGCCAAAACGAGAAAGAAAATACTTTTTACGAGCTTGTCAACATTTTGAGTAGAGTGCATTTTTACGCCTTGGTATACAAGGGGGCGCCTCCTGTCGGCTGGGGGCAGTAAAATCGAAAAGTAATGCAATAAAATTCGCTTTCATTAAAAGCATTAAAATAGGTTTTTGACATGCCATAAAAATTGTTTTCACGTAAACACACAGACATCGAAAACTGCTGCTGCTACACATTTGCTTCTGAGAGAAAGGGAATCCACGGTGGGCAGAGGTGGGCTGGTGGGCTGAAGTAGATGATTCGCGCCAAATCTAAATGGGAATTTTATTGTTCTGGGAGATGTGGCCGACACACAGCCATTAGCCATAACACGAAATTCGGCTCTCCTAGGTGAGAGATGCAGCCCATCGTAAAAGACGCAAAAACGACTTTTTTTCTTTTCATCATCTGTCTTGATTTTGTCCAGGGAATTTGGGCCAATCATTTTGGCTCATAAGAAATCGATGGACTTTCATGTATAAAGATATATAAGAATAATTGACTGGTTTCTATACCTAAACTTTCACTTTATTTTAATAATTTAATGTTAATTGTTAAATACTAAAAGGAGTTTTTCAATCTTTAGCATAACTTTGACAATCTTCCCATTTTCATCTCTGTTTTTGACTCTAGAAGAGTTTTTGCAGCTTAGCTTCAATATGATTTTTTGGAATCTTTTCTAAGTAACTTGGATATATACATATATCGTACTCATTTTGCCATGAACGCATGTAGAAAGCAATTAAACGGAGATTTTATAGAGGTAATCACAGTCTGACAAATTCCATTTCGATTCTCTGCCACTGACCATCATATTGTTAGACAATTGGCAAATATTCCTAAATGGCTGACAAATTCACAATTGCTAGCCATGACTGTGTACGATATGAATCGAATGAGCATTATAGTACCATATTTCTACATTATTAACTTCAAATTACCAATACACATACGCACAAAAAGCACAAAGGCCAACACAGACAGAGTCATATATATATATGGCCTTCTTCCAGTTCCAGTTGGCTCTTTTGGCCTTCTTAATTGCTGCGACAGACAGTGGCCTACGTTTTCGACTCTCTGCGGTATGTTGAAAATATATATTCATGATGTAATAAATGAAATTAATTTCAATAATTGCTGCGATTTTCATTGCTACGACGAGTCTCATTACTCGTAAAAATGAAACGGGAATGAAAGGAAAACTCAATTTTTATTTAGGCCACTTATTTTATTTGCCCTGCTTTTCTTTTTCTTTCTCTCTCCATTTTTGCACTGGCATGGATGGAAGCATGAATGAAAATATTTAATGATGACCATGAAAACTGCTTAATCGGAAGAATGAATATGAGAATATGAATATAAGACTGCCATAGCTAGATAATAAGCAGAAAACATAAATACATACGGGAAACGATATATAAATTGGGTGGATTCTGTTTTGGCTGGATGGGCTGAGCAGGCAAAAACCAACCAAAGCCAAAAAAATAAATGTGCAAATCTAAATGTTTGTGTCTTTTCTTTATTTTCCCTCATTTTTCGTTTTTTTTTTTTTTTTTTTTTTTTTGCACGAGCAGCAGCATTTTTAATATAGCAAAGTTTGCTGTCATATTTCAACCAAAACCAACGGATTTTTATTGGTACTGCGAGCAAGTATTTTTCGCATTTATAATATAAGGGACCATATATTTTCATGAACACTAAATTATGCTATGCGTGTGTGTGTGTGTATGAGTGAGGTAGAGATAAAATCGGAGGTGGAGTAGGCGCCCGACATTTCGTTCCCCTCTAATACAAATATTTGACAAAGACAATCAAAAGATATATACGTACACATATAGCAGTAACAAAAATTCATGCTCTCTAAATTTTATATATTTATTTTTTTCTGTGCTGTTGATTGAAGATTCTCTAAAATTATGGACACCGTGTGTGAAATTCTTAGTTACGATATTGGACGTTTTTTAATAGATTTATTAAATGCCTTGAGCAAAATGTGGTCCGAATATTTCGGCGAAACGAAGGTGACATGCAAAGGAGGATCCAAAAGAGTTCGATATCCTAGTTATACCATAAGACACAAGTATCCAAAACGTCTGGTGACTTATGATGGGGAGGCAAATTGTGAGCCTCGTCTAATACGTTTATCTGATCTGACGAAAAGTGATCAGTGCAAAAAACAACATTGCAATGGGAAAACAGAGACCAAAAAGTGTGGACATTCGGCAAAAATGGAAAACGACGAAGATGATTGTGTTGAAAATCAAGATGAACAGGGTGAATGTAAAGAATATGACGAATATGATGAAGATGAACAATCTGAGGAATGTGAAGAAGTTGAAAGTCAAAATGAAGAGTCACAAACTCGGATCAAGTTTAATTTGAAAGATTTTATCAATAATCTTACCAAACTGAAGTCAACAACTGACCGGCAAACTTCTGGCCAGGATTGCAATGATGAGAAGTTCTTACTTGAGCTGCAGAAAAAGGCCAAAGAATTATACCAAAATTGTTATCGCTGTAACCAGGCTCAAGAGCAAGTCACTCCAGTAACTTTTTGGGAATCATTGTCGCCTGCCCGTCAATTGCGTTTCTATTGGTTCGCCTATACCGGCGAAGAGTTGCAGCCGTCTCCCTATGAGAATTTTAGTCAAGGCTACAAAATAGATTTCAGTCAAACCAATCCATGTGCTAGTTTCACATCCTTGAAATCGCTAATGCGACAAAAGTGGGCTTGCATGAATAGATGCCAGCGAATGCCCTTCATAATGCAGGCACTCATATATCACGTTAGTGTGAAAGATGTGGATCCCAATGATCATTGTGCCCTTCGTGACTTGTTTAATAGATTGCGTTAAACATTGAAGAAGACGATGACGACCTTGAGCCCAGTCTATAAGTGTCTTTCGAGTGATTTTGATTTCCATTTACCAATTGGCTTTTTTTATTATTTTTATACGAAACAGATGTCCGATCCCCGTCGAGATCTATTTTTGTGCAGAAGTTTCGAACAAATTTTGCAAAGGGACGTTCATTGATTTTTCTCAGCTGCCTCTCATACTCTTTGATATTCATGGACTGTTCAATATTTGCACTTGAACCACATTTGTTTTCTTTTCTGTGCAGCAAACGTAAGAAATGTGCGGTAGATAAATATGGATTATAATGGATTCTTTTTGATACTTTTCGCACATCCCTCAAGGTCAATTAATGAAGAGAGAAAGTAGATTTTCGTATAAAGAATACGAATTGGTAAGTGATGAAGCATTATTGCAACTTAATTATGAGAATCAATTAATTCGTTTCGCCTCAAGGTCTTAAAATTTGAAATAAAAACTCATATTCAAGGTCAGGCATCATCGATTCTGGTTAATGAGTCGTTGTGGTCACCAGCTCCTCCACACGCCATTCAAACAATTCAATATACCATGTGCATAAATTAGCAATAAAAATTGTTGCAAAACATATATATATACACATATATAATATATAAACAAATAAAACAAAACTTTTTAAAATGTAATTTCGATTTTACGATTTTTTACGAGCCTCTCTGGCAAATGTTAAACTTTTCTCTTGTGTCCAGCAACACAAAATCGTTGATAATAAATAAAATCATGGCAAATCGAAAGTAAGTTGAAATGGCTTATTGGGCCTGCAAAAATCAGATCAGTCGCCGGGAAACATGCTAATAGAAACGAGATGTCTGCGGCTGGTGTTTAGAGTCCAACCTCCCCCCAAATCCCTTGGATTCTTGTTGTTGCTTTTTATTGAAAAGTCGTTGCAAGGAAGTGTGTGTTGTGTGTGGTGGGTGGGGGTTGAGTTTATAGCTGGCGTTTTGGTCGTTGACAACTTTTGGCGAGCCTCGCATAAAACGAAATGAAATGGAAAACTAAACTAAGAAAAAAAAAAAAGAAACCAATTCGCCACATTCTTTAACTGTATCGAAAGCCGCCTTGTGTGAGTGTGTGTGTGTGCTGGAAATTTATTGTTGTAGATATTGACTTTTATAGTAAGGGGGTCTTCAAGCCGTTCTACCTCCAATCTCCAGCAGTCGCCTCCTGCGCATAATGTGACGCCTTTCCTTCCTTTTTTTTTTTTTTTTGGCCACTCACGGATTTGTTGTGAAATTTTTAAGCATCGAAATCGAAAAACAATTGGCATGCCTGCCACTGTCAGAGTTGAGTTGAAGCTTCCATGTCAACCCTTACACTCTCTTCATACCTCCCCTTAGCATCACAATGTGAGTCCTAGCCTTACCCTTCCTCTTAACTCTTCCACACTGGTGTTCTTTCTATTTTTTTTTTTTATGGCCGGCCGGTTTGTTGCAAAGATTTTGTTGTTTTGATATTCGACAATTTTATTGCCTCGACCCAAGTTCGCACCTCAATTTGTCTTCGTAAATGTGAAAAATGTGGAAATTAGTTGGCGGTCCTCCAACCAACCAACCAACCCAAACTCCTCCTCCTTTCCGCAGCTTTATTCGTTTAGTTGATGGGGTTTCAAGATGGGTGAGGAGGAGGGTTTTTCAAACATTTCATCAATCACACGATATGTCACACCTATCAGTGGGCGTTGACGCTTGGCTCAAATGCAGATAGTTAGAAAGCCAACCAAAAACAAAAAAAAAAAAAGGAAAACTCCAAAAGTGTGGCAAATTGTTAAAAAAGGAGTGCGACTGCCACGCCTCTCCTTGTCTTCAGTGTTTTGTTTGTTTTTGTGTGTGGTTAATGGCTGGCCATTGAAATCTGTAGCATACTTGCGGGCATTAAGCTGAAAGTCATACACGTTTATATAAGACATTACATTTGGGTTGTTCTGCTTATCATTTGCATATGGAAATCATATAATTTTTGACTTCTTGGCTAAAGATTCTATGGCGTATTTGTAGGCCGGAACAGTGCCTAATAAATGTGCTTGGCCAATTTATTCCCATCTCATTGGTACACTCATCCATTTTTATGCAAAGTCGCAGAGCAAACACATACATAGTAGGAAAATCAATGGCTAAACTACATAGATGGCCGATGGCTTTATGGTCAAGAGGCAATCAACCCCCAAAAATAGAATTCATATCTCCCTCCTGTATACTCTCTATTAACATAACAACAATTATGGCTTCGTTGTCCGCTTGGTCATTTGGCCATTTAAGATATTGAGCAAACAATGGCACATTGAAGATTCTGCAGTCATAAGCAGAATGCCAAAACCTACTCACAATTGACATCCTGGACAGAGCAGAGACGTTATGCATCCGGTTGAATTCATTTTCCGCCAAGAGTCCAAGGAGTAGTTTTTCTTTTTTTTTTTGGATTTTCCAATCGCAACTGTAACCGTTACGCCTAATTAACTTCCATTGAAAATTTGGGGCAAACTGCCAATAGATAGATCTTAGGCATCTGTTTGGCTTGTTTCCTTTTGCTTTTTCTTAGCTCGCGTTTTGCTCATTAGAAGAGGTCACATAAATTTCGATTAAAAACAAATTGACGGGCGTGCAGATTTAAGACTTGATTCTGATTTCAACATTTTCCCAAGTAAATCCAATTTCCGCAACAGTCTTTCTTTTGAGGTTTGCGGCTCACGTACGGGCAACACTTTTAGCTATCTACATGCGGCTCCCACTCATGTAGCCAAAGAACCAAGAACCAGGGACAGGGATCAAAACCAAGTGGAGGATTTGGCCATTTATGTGAGCAGGTCATGTCGCGGTCATAAATACAACAATGCCTCTGATGCCTCATGCTTTGCCACCAAAGTTGCCAGAGTGTCGCGAGCGCCATAAATTTTGCTAGCAAAAACTCACGGATTTATGTTGGCTGAAAACGCACGACGTGAAGTACATAAGGCAGGAGATAGCAGCAGTACAGCAAACTGTAACAGAACTAAGCTTGAACTGGGTTGGCCTGGCCTGGCCTGTCCTGGTCTGGTCTGGTCTGGGCTGAGATGGAAAGGCGGCACTCTCCTGCTTGATATGCTTGGCAAACGTAATCCACTTTAAAGTTTGTCGCCGACGCCGACGCCGCTTTCATTTCGAAATGAACACGAAACGCAGCCATGTGATAGGCGAGGCGAAGGATATCCGCAAGGATATCTGTGTCTTTTCTTCTTCTTTTTTCTTTCTATTCCATTCGTGGTTTTTTTTTTACTTTGTTCGTTTGGCAACCACATGCAACATTCAAGCAACGACACGACATCTTATCCAATTTGCATTTAACGCATTTTTGGCCAATTTCTTTGGCCTCCTTGAATAAATCCCATTTGCAGCGATTTGCATTTAATGCCATCCGTGAAATTGAGATGAGCTAGCCTCGCCAATGCCTGGGCGAGCGTAAAGACAAAACAAAAAAATTAATAAAAAGTGCCTGCTAGCCACCATCATTTTCCCCTATATTCATCTAGCCAGACAACCAGCCAGTTTGCTAACCACAAGTAAAAATGTTCAATAAACGTCCAGTGAAAATGCTAAAACTGAAGTGCCGCCCCAACCGCAAGCGCCTTCAATATTCGAGTTTCGAATCTATTGGGGGGATTGGCAGTCAATTTGGCATTTTTAGCCAAGAGCAGCAACAGCAGCAGCTGACTTTGACAGCGGCCGCCCGCTGGTCGTTAGTTACTCCTAGTTTGCGGTTCCCCAGTTTTCTCGCATATTTTCGTTAGACAAAAAACAAAAGAAAAGCAAGAAGCATTCATGGGATCCCAATTAAAACAAAACACACAGCTAGCTAGCTGCATTCACTTTACAGAAATTTCAAGAGGAAAAGGCAAAATAGATAGTTGCCCCATAGCTATTGCGAGGTGCGAGGGTAACTGAAGAAGTTTTTAGATATATTTCTCTTCTTTAGCCGTTTAAATACTGATCTTAGAGCTCTCGTATTGGCATGATTTAAAAGTATCTTTAGCTCTGAAAGGAAATTTTCTTTTTTCTTTTGGTAAAACAGCTGCCTGGGCCATAAAACGTTTTGAAAGGTAGATGGGTGGGTGGTGTGGATACCGCCTAGGTATTAATTAGGTTGTTAATTTTGCATTTGGCGTGCGTCGCTGGCTTTTCCCGTGAAAAACAGGCAACCGAGGGCGACACACATAGCTTGCAGACACACGTGGCATGATGATAAATCTCCCAGTTTGTGCAACAGCAGCAAACATGTGTAGCACTTTGGCCGCACTTCCCGTGCAAGTGTACATCTCCTTCTCCAACTTCTTCTCCTCCTGGTTCCCTCTCTCAATGCACCTGTCTCAATTAAGCGTGCAAATAGCATGGCTGTCAAAATAGAATGCTTGGGGATGTAAAAATATGTTGGCATCTAGCGGAGATCTGAGGACCACGAGTTGTCGCATTCTCGCCATTTGGATCATAATCATTATCTACAACATAATCATCTTGTTCATTTCTATGCATGTCTCTTCTTTTTTTTTCTACTTTGATCATTGGTCGTCAGGTTGATTATTTGTTTTACAGTATGTTTTACATAAAGATCATTTTAGATCATCAATTTAGAAATTTTATTTGCACTAACCATTTAAGATTAACACCCTAAAATAAATTTGTATACATTTTCTAATGAATTAAGAATATTCATTTTGCACTTGCAATTAAGATTTTTTTTGGTTTTTTATTTTTAATTATATTCCATCAACGCCTCGTTAATTGAAGAGGATGCATTTGCCAACTAAAATTAAAGATCCATGACGGTCGCCTGCAACAGCAATTGACATTTTGATAAATATTGCTTGCTGGCTACACATGCTCTCACCGCTCCTCTCTCCTCTCCATCCTGCATTCTCCATTCTCACATCCTCACTTTAAGTCTTTAAATCAGATGCCAGGCCGACGAGCAGTGCAAAACTTAATGATCTGTGTCTAAATAGAGTGAAAGCAAGGCAAAGAAGAGACTCTCTGCCCAGAGATATGACAAGTAGAAAAAAAATTTATGGCACTAAACAACACAAAAATAACAATGACAACAACATTGGCATTAGCTACCCAAAAACTAACTAACCCTCCTCTCGCTTCTGTTACATCTTGCTTTCCTTTCTTTCACCCACCCCCTTGGGCAAGTTTTTATCAGCATCAACGAAGAGAAAATTTTTCGCACAAATCACGCAAAAATTTTGCACACTTAACGTGAGGCACACACTCGTTAAGGGTGCTGCCGCCAGTTGAATCACACAGAGGGTAACACAGGGGTTGTCCAGGGGGTAAGGGTGAGCCAGAAACGATAACCAAACTAAACTGATAAGAATTTTGCAAACTTAATGCATGCTCTTACTGATTTGTGCACCAAATTTCCAATTGAACAATCGACCAAGCGGCCAAGTGGCAACATTTTCAATTCGAACCAAATAAAAATAAAAAGAAAATTGGAAAACACATAAATAAATATTTCGAAGTGTAGCATTTAGAGAGATCGTCCGGAGCACGGAAATGCGCACCATGCGTGACCAATTATTGAAATACGACTTTAATTGAATTTCAATAAAATTTTTAGCATTTTGCATTTCCTATTCCAAAAACGGCAACCGGAGTAGAGCGAATTGTATAAAAGCGGACCGGTTTATGTTTATTTATGAGCGGAATGTTTAAAATTTGTGGCAATTGTTTTTCCTACACACACACACACACACAAACACACACCGTCGAATCTCCATCTCTGCTGTCTCCATATCCATTGTTATATTTTGTATCCATTATTTGTCCAAGCATTTTCCTGCCAGAGACTATAGACAAAAATCCATTGCATACAGTTAGGCGCTATAGAACGTGATTGTAAAATGTAACCTGATGTCATCTGATGTCATTTGATTTATGACCAAATTGCTATATGCCGAAAGTATTAGACTGATTTATGCACATCCAAATCCAAAAGGTATTGGAAACCACGTGAAAATTTTCCATTACACATGGAAATTATATTATTGTTGGTATAAAAAACTAAACTCTAAGATACATTTCAATTTAGTTGAACAATCAACCAAAATGTATATATCCTTGTTGAAGGCAACCAACTGCGAAATGTCAGCATAGCCTCCCGCGGAGATGACAATAATGATGATGATGATGACGACTATGGCCAAATCAACGGATTACAAACGACAATATACAACAATGGCGGGCAGCGGACGACGGTGGCTCGGTCTGTCAGTTGTTCGGCTCATTTGGTCGGTTGGTCGTTGATTGAAGGTGGAAAAGTTCCAATCTAGCAACATTTCCCCCTTTTGATTTTATTTCCTTTTTTGGGGTGGAATTGAGTGAAAAACCGTTGGCATTTGCAAAGGGTTTCTTTCGTAGATTGGCCGCGGGGTTCGGTGGGGGTAGGTAGTGTCTGACATCGGCGCATGACAAAAGTCACATGGCCCGGCAGCGGATTAGTTACACCTTTTGCACACAACACGGCGGCGACATTGTTGCCAACCATTGAACTGTGCACATTGAATGCATTTTCCGGTCAGTGTGCAAAGGCCAAAGCGTGCCATGATTTATTCACGCGATTGTGCAGAGATTAGTGCTAATGGGACGATGGCAAAACTGGGAAAACCTTTCAGCATAATTGAATTTGTTGTTGGCCAAAATTGTGAGAGGGCTTTCACCTACTTAAGCCTACCATCAACCAAAACCGAGAAACAGAGTGAAAAAGAAGCGCAAAAAAAAAAAAAGAAAGAAGAAATTGCTTTGATAACTAAACCAAATATTGGCCAAGACAAATGCCATGTGTGTCAACAGTTCATCTGGGCGTCAATTACTTTGCATAAGTTTCACAGTGTGGAAAGAGAGAGAGAGAGAGAAAGGGAAACGAAATGGGAGACAGAATCTTCCAACACAACAAATGAATTTTAAGTGTTGCCAAAAGAAACGGCCAAGAAACGTGTGCGTATGACTTAATCTGCTCTTGGCCCGCTTAGCGCAAACGCATCTCTATGTGAAGAGGCTTTTTATGGTGGGCCTATATATATGTACATATATGGTGGCTTGCTTTAGATATTATCCGCTTATTTATTGCAGTCGTTAACATATCTTAGCCAACTGGAGTTTATCTTTCGTTTGTGGCAATGGCGAAAGAGACAGACAGGATAGACAGTCAGGCAAGATTCTAAGTTAAATGAGCCAAGCTTTGTCCTGCCTCTAACGGGGTCTGGGTGTATATGTACTTAAGTTCTCAATGAAATTGTTTAGTTTTTGCACGATTTCTAATTTACTGATGAGATGACTGAATAGAAACCGAGAGTGAAAACTAAAATTTTGTAATATCCAAGAAGGACACATGTCTTATGCTAAGTACGTGACAATTTGCATTGTTTTAACTTAATTGAAATGTGGCTAGAGTCAACCGAGTTACAACTTATTCTTCCTACATGCATAACAAATGAATTGGGCACATAAATTTTGATTAAAATCGATTCTTCTTCTCCTCTCTTGAAATTGAATTGCTTTGCTAAAGTGTTAAACCCCTTCATTTTCTACTCTCTAGTTGGCCCAATCAATAATGAAGTTCTCTCTTAGAAATAAATGCCATCACATTAGGGCCCACAAAAAGCCCTAAACATATTTAGAATGACATTTCCACAGAGCCAGATGAAATGCTGGGTGGTAAATGCCTTGTGCAAATGTTGAAAGATAATGATTAATTGTCAATTTACGTACAACAACAGCCTGGACATATGACCGAAAATGGCCAATAAACGTTTCGGTCGACAGTTACCTTAAAAGCATGCAACAACTGGAGCATCCAGATCCAGGAAATTGGGATCTCTCTCTCACTATATCTCTCTCACTCTCACATTCGAAACTATAAGCATTTAAGGACATAGACACAGAGAGAGAGAGTGAGAGAGAGAGAGAGAATAGACTGACTATCGCAGAACACATGTCCATCAACATGAGAGTCAAGTCAAGTCTGTGTGGTTTGGCTCCAACTGACTAGCTGACATGTAGAAATAAATGTACTAGAAAATTACCAACTTATGTAATCTTGGTTAGCATCATTTATCAAGTGGACGTTTTGTAATTTTTCTTACTTTTGCGGCCAGGCCCGGGACATGTCAAGAAGTCTACATGTTCTGTTTGTGTGTTAAGGGGAGTGTGTGTGTGTGTGTGTGTGTGTGTGCCACAGGAAATTGCCATTTCATTTGGTCTAAGGAAATTTGTCATCATACCTTTGGACCGCGCCCAGCTAATTGAATGCGGCAGAATGCTTACAAATCTTGTAGGTTTTGATTTTCTTGTTAGCATTCCTTCGCTCAATCACACAATAAATTATGAAATTCAAAATTTTCAATTCAATTGAGTTACAATCAAACATTTTTTGCGTTACCAATTCCATATTCTTGTTGTTGTTATTGTGCTGTCTCTGTGATTTGTTCAAGTGAATTGTAAACTGTGGAAAGAAAATGAATGAATTGTCTCTCTGCTGATTATGAGCCAACTGCAGTCGCAGCACTATTTCAACTCCAAGGACGATTACGGCGCCATACTCGACGGCCTAAGCAAAGAATTCGATGAGCGTTGGTCTCATCAAACCGCATCGCCATATAATAATTTAGAAAACTATATACAACGTGCAGTCCTTGGCTATGGCAGTTTTGGTACTGTGGTAAGTCCTAATTGTTCTCCTCTTGATTATAATCGTTTAGTAGTTTAATTCGTTTAGATGTTGGTCAAAGAAAAGAATGGCAAGAATTATTATGCTGCCAAAATGATGAGCAAAGAGGATTTGGTGCGTCTTAAACAGGTGGCACATGTGCATAACGAGAAGACAGTGCTAAGTGCGGCACGTTTTCCATTCCTTGTATATCTGGTGGACTCGTCAAAGGATTTTGATTATTTATATCTCATTCTGCCTTTCATCAATGGCGGCGAACTTTTTAGTTACCATCGAAAGTGAGTAGTTCATTTTAAAACCTTGGCATGATCAATAATTGAGTGACATAACGTATATTCAAATTCTTTTATGCCCAAGAGTGCGTAAATTCAATGAGAAGCAGTCGCGTTTCTATGGCACTCAAGTGCTACTAGCTTTGGAATATATGCACCGCATGAACCTAATGTACCGAGACCTTAAACCCGAGAATATACTAATCGATTGCAAAGGTTATATAAAGCTAACAGATTTTGGTTTCACCAAGGTGAGTCTACATTTTTTTTCTGACAGTTAATTTGTTGTTGTTGTCTTTAAAGCGAGTTGATGGCCGTACTTCCACTTTATGTGGCACTCCTGAATATTTAGCCCCCGAGATTATACAATTGAAACCGTATAACAAATCGGTTGATTGGTGGGCTTTTGGCATATTGCTTTTTGAGTTTGTGGCCGGACGTTCGCCATTTGCAGCCCACAATCGTGATGTTATTCTAATGTATTCGAAAATCTGTTTAGGAGAGTATAGGGTGCCCACGTATTTTACGCCCCCAATGAAGAATTTAATCGAGAGTCTTATGCAGGTTGATACTTCAAAGCGGTAAATAGTGTGAGATTTCCATTTTTTCTCCTAAGCCCTTCCCCGTTAAATTCATCTTCAGTTTAGGCAACTCAAATGAAGGTGCAATTGAAATTAAGAATCATCCTTGGTTCCAGGGTGTCGATTGGTTTGCTATGCTCAATCAGGAGATCAATCCGCCCTATATACCAACTGTATCGAATATTGACGATATATCGAACTTTGATCATTTCGAATCCAAATCAAAAGTGAAATCCAAAATAAATCGTCATCCCGAGTTGTTTAATACTTTTTAAATGTTAATCCCCAATTTTCATTAAGTTGTTGTTATTTTTTTTTCATCGTATAGCTGTGGCTTGAACAATCAAATTACAATAATCTGTCATTTTATTTGGAATTTCTTCTCTTTTTTTTTTTTTTTTATAATGTTCTGAGCCAACAAAATTTTTCTAAGAAAATTCAAAATTATTTGTTTATCTTTGCGAAACCATTGAATCCGCAATGGGTGTCTATGAGCAGCAGTCTTTCAGTTCGAAGGTTGATTATAAATTGATATTAGATAAGCTGAGAGAGGAGTTTAATAAGAAATTTACCCAAAATACCCCATCCCTGGCCATTGGTCTTGATAACTATGAAATCAAGGCAACACTGGGAGCTGGTTCATTTGGGAAAGTGCAGATGGTTAAGGAGAAGTCCTCGGGCAATTATTATGCCTCGAAGCAACTTAGCAAGGATCAGATAATGAAGACCAAGCAAGTGGCCCATGTAATGAGCGAGAAGCGTGTCCTACGCTCAATATTTTTTCCATTCACTGTCTATTTGGTGGCTTCGTTCAAGGATAATGACAGCCTCTATCTAATTTTGCCCATTGTGCCGGGAGGTGAACTATTTACCTATCACCGCAAGTAGGTTTAAATGAATTCCATTCAATTTTTAAAATATTTTATTAACAATCGATTTATTTATTAACCAGAGTTCGTAAATTTAGCGAGAAACAAGCACGTTTCTATGCGGCTCAAGTATTTCTGGCTTTGGAGTATCTGCATCATTGTAGTTTACTTTATCGTGATTTGAAACCGGAGAACATTATGATCGACAAGAATGGCTATTTAAAGGTCACCGATTTCGGTTTTGCCAAGAAAGTGGAAACGCGTACCATGACATTGTGTGGTACCCCAGAATATTTGCCACCCGAGATTATTCAATCGAAACCTTATGGCACTAGCGTGGACTGGTGGGCTTTTGGTGTATTGGTCTATGAATTTGTCGCTGGACACTCGCCATTTTCCTCGCACAATCGCGACATGATGAGCATGTACAATAAGATTTGCGAATGTGATTATAAGATGCCTTCCTATTTCAGTGGTTCGTTACGTCATCTGGTCGATCATTTGTTGCAGGTGGATCTTTCTAAACGGCAAGGCTAAAGTTTGTGATTAATTCGATTTGGTGATAACTTTGATTTCGTATTCTTAGATATGGCAATTTAATTAATGGTAATAAGGATATCAAGGATCATGAATGGTTTAAGGATATTGATTGGATACCGCTACTGAATCAAAGTATTAGTCCTCCCTATGTACCAACCATTAGCAATCCCGAGGATGTTTCACATTTCGACAAGATCTCCGAGGGCAAACCCAAAACCAAGGCCAAGACCATGCGGCATGAGGAGATTTTTGCGGATTTTTAAAGAGTCTTTATATTTTTTTTTTTCGTTGTGTTTCATGGTGCTTGGTACTTGGTGCTTGGATTTTGGAATAATTCGGTGGCATAAACTGATGATTTCTAATCGCACTTGAATTGTTGTGAATTTGGATGGGCGACGGCTGGTTGTCGCTTTGCTTTGATTTCAACAACACGCAACATCCATCTGTGCCCCATCCGATGTACATATACATATGTGCTATCCCCGCTTTACATTTCATGCCCCAAATGTCAACGTCACCGTGGGGAGAAGAACAACAAGGAAAGTGTAGAGATAGAAAGAGGGAGGAGGAAGCATTTTCTTGTTTCAGTTTTCTCAATTTTCTTGGGAAAACAGCTGCTGATGGTCCTACTGATGCGTACTCTGTTCTGCTGCATACAATTGAATTGTATGTGATATATTTCTTACACTTGTTGCTTTTGCCTAGCCTCGAAATTTAATTCGATGAACTTAACTTGTAATTATACTTGAAATCATGCCATAAATCTAGACAACTTCGTGGAGCAATGTCTCTTGTCGAAATCAACACAAGGAGGAGATTCATGTTTGTCTTTGATGCAATTGGATGGATTTATGGCCACTTTGTTTATTTATTTCATTATATCTATCTAGAAAGTGGGCGTCTCTATGTGTGTGTGTGTGTTAGTAGTTGTTCTCGAAAGAGTTTTCTTTTGCAAAATTATGTTAAACACAATTTAAGCATACCATCAGGCATGGGAAGAAAGAGTGGGAGAGAATATGCCATAAATCTTTTATACCTTTTTCTGCTCTTCTGCATATCGGGCAACATTGATTTATATGCAAGAAAGAATAACAAAAAAGACGAAACTAGACGCCATTCTGGTCCGAAATGTCTACCTTATCCAGCAGCCAACAACAACGACGATGACTCCTTTGTCCAGTGGCTAACAAAACAAAGACTTGGGAGCATCAAAAACGAGTGGGAGAGGAAGCAAAAAAAGAAGAAAAAAAAACGAGAAAAAAGTTATGATTATCATAATTTTTGTTACGTGAGTTTTCATGTGGAAAAGATGAAACATCATCGTCTGCGTTGCCGTCTACGTTGCTGGCGTCGCCTCTAGTTCCCCCCGGGGTTGGAAGTCGTCATCACTATAATCATGGCACGCATTTACTCCTGTTTTTACCTCTGCTTTTTGGCGCCCGCCAGGCCGGCGCCGGGCCACGCATCTTCGTCTCCAGACACATTTTCTCAGTCTAGTGTGTGTGTGTGTGTTGTGTTTTACTTTTCGCATTCGCCTTTTGTGCGAATTGGACAGGATGGGACTGTACAGTAAAAGTACTGAGGGGTTTGTGCTTCCTGTTCAAGACCCAGACCTTGGCTCACCTCTGAGTGCTGCCCATACAGACATTTCTATGGTTAGTTGACTAAGACATCATGCATTCTAATGAGATTTTTAATTGTGGCCCATTGACCACTCGAAAAAGTTGCGCCAGCTTTGGTTCCGGCTGAAAACGAAACGAAAACGAAAACGGGGGCCACGTGGCGGATGCGCCTTACGCTTCAGTTGTCTGAGAAATGATGAAACCGACACACGGCAATGACAACCCTCCGATCACATAAATGCATAAATGACAAATTTGCAGTACGGAAATTAGCGATGCCCGCCGCCAGATACATTTCACATTACGATTACTGGACAGACAATTGAATCCCAAGGGTTGAAAGTAAGCGAATTAATTGTTGTTTTGATTGCACAGCAAATGAACGTTTGCTGACTCAAGTGGGCTGGGAAAATCACAATCGGCCAGCGGGTTGGGAAAATGAAGTTTACGTTTACATTTATTGCTTATGGATCGGTGAAAATTCGTTACGAAACTTATGCACTAACTATATATGAGAGAGGAAGGAGAGGAGTAGGAGAGACTTATGCGACTTATGCGACTTATGATTGCTCTAGCTCAATTTCAACTGAGACGGGTGGCAGATCATCTTTAAACTCTGGGGTGTACACCTTGCCAGAGGCCAGCACCAACTGATTATCCCAGTCCATTATGAAATAGGCAAATGGACGATTCACCTCGAAACGTTCAACACCTGGCTCGGGTTCTGGTTCCGGTACAGGCAATTCAGTGGCACTAGCCAGAGGTGAACGCGCCTGCATATTGGCAGCCGATAGGGCATTCGCACTACTACCACCCTCGTCGACACGCACATTAACAAACTGGACAATCTCGTCCACATGGACATCCTTGTCATCGGACAGCAAACTCAACTCGGCATCGGTGCGGGAGAAAAGACGCTGGAGTCCCAATTGCTTCAGCACTGACTCGGAGCGGGAAGTTTCCTCCACCTGGTATTTGGGCAGCGATACATGCATCTGCTTCAGTTCGCTGTGATCCCGGGCATATTTAAAGTCACTTGGCTGCATCTGGGCAATGACCTCACTCAGTCCTTCAGTTTCGTTGGGCAGAACAATGCTTAGACCATACTTTTCATTCTCGTAGGGCAGGGAGAGTATGCGAGCCTTCAACTGTGGCAAATCGGCCACATAGAATTTTCCCTTGGTATGCATCATGGGAGCTTGCATGGCATCTTCGTTAGTCATAAAGAAGAACTCATCACTGCCATCGCGCAGCTGATAGAAGGGTTGGGCCCAGCTGCCGCGATAGTAGAGACCGTTGAAGAGCAACATCTTGGACTTGGAGCCAGCCGAGCGGCCAGTTATCGAGTTGGCACTCAGTGCCGAGGCAATATCATCACGACGGAATAGACTACGGGCACCATAAACCTAGATTAGAATAGAATAGAGCTTAGTGAGAATTTTCCAGCATCATTAGCTTTTCTTACCCGACTAACTGCACTTAGATGCGATTCTAGAGCCAGCATTATCTCATCGGCGCTGTCTTTGACCGCTGTCTTGACGGCATTTTCCAGTTTCTGCAACGGCAGACGCACCTTTTCGGGTTCACCAGCTGTAACCTGTTCATTGGCCATCGGTTGCTTGTTAAGCTTCTCATCCTCTTGCACCGTCTCGTTCTCCTCCACATTGGCCTGAAGGTTCTCTTCACGTTTGTTCTGCTGCTTATCGGCTAGATTTTCCTCACCAGCCATGGCGGGTTCAGCAGGTTTTTCAAGTTTTTCCAATTCAGCGGCGGCATCGGTGGTAGCAGCATCGGCGGCAGCTTCAACGGATTCTGTGGTGAACGTTTGCTCCTTGAGCATCTGGACAGCCTCAGCCAGGGCAACTGGTTTTTCCACATACTGCTTATCATCCACTTCGCGATCAAATTTGGATGCTTCCTTGTTCACAATTTCCACGCCATATGTATCGGTGGTTACCAGGGGAACATCATCGTCCACATTGATGCGTTTTAGGGTCTCAAAACCGATGACATCTTTGCTATTGCTGGGCTCGGTTCTGATATCGGTATCGGCTGCACCCTCCTCTAGCTGAAGCGAAGTGTTTGGCTCACTCCAGTCATAGTCCTGCCTGTTGATGTCCTTTACCTCGACATAGTAGTTCTGTTCGAGCAGCTGCTTATAATCCTCGCGAGCGCTGTTATTGCGATAGATGTAGAGCCAGGTCTGGAAGGAAGGCAAAGCCACAGCCGCATCACGATTCCGATAATTGCCCAAAATACGCTTGTACGTCTCACGCAAAGCACTGCGATCCTTGGGGAAACCAAAAACAGTATTAAACTCATCATAGGTGGCTCCTTCTGACGCCTCGGCCAGGACAGCTAAGATGGTGGCCACTCCCAGTGGAGAATGGACCTGATTGGCATCGATGTCTTTATTATGTTTCAGCAATTGAATGGCTAACAGCTGTGAGGCATCGCTGGTAAATGTATTCGGAAGAGCTTCCTTTTCCGCAGTGGGCAATGAAGATACCCAACTGGAAAGCAAGAGCAGGAGCGGCAAAAGGCACACAACAACTTTCATTTTGCTAGAATTGAAGCCACGAGACGTTTACGATCGCGTTTGAAACGCGAATGAAGCTCAAGAAAGTTGACCAAAGACTTTTTATCAAAGCCAAAACAAGAATCAGAGACGAGAATTAAGCGGCGGCCGCAGCGACGTCAATGTTAAACTGGTTACAAATCTCCAGCGGTGCTTAGTGTACAGTGTGGGTGAGGAGGAAGAGGCAAGAGAAGATTTAAGCCAAGTTTTGTAGTGTGATCTTTGGTGTTTGTCAATCAATTGCCAAAGAAAGTTGCGCTTCAATGAAAGTGGAAGTGGCGTGGGTTGCTCTCGAGCACCTCCAAAATTCAAATGAAAACAACAAGCAACGAAAATGGGTCAAACCAATAATCAATATGTAAATACACACACATACCACCAAACATCGCCAGAGTTCAAAGTCATTGAAATGTTAGAGAGCCAACAGGTTTCCACAAATGGGCTACGTGATTGACATTTGATTTTTCAGTGCTTTTCGTGTCGCGTTAATTGCATTTTCTTGTCGCTTAGTGGGGCAATCATTTAACTTAAACAATGCCTAACAAATTTTTAGATTGAGCAAACTAGTGTAATTGCCTCATTGGCATTGATTTCGCAACTAGATGTTCTTAGTGCCTTACCTGGCCACGCTTAACCCAGTTTCTATGCAAATGGAGTGGAAAGAACAAAACCAAAAAACAAAAAAAATAAAAAAAATATTTTCCAGTAGCCGAAACATCCAAATCCATCGCAACACAATTCGAGGCCACTGAACTTGGCCGTCGTGATTACCAAATACGGTTTAGCGGGCGAAAGCGGCCGCAACCAGAACCAGCAATAAGCAACAAGCCAACCAGAGACCGGAGACCGGAGACCGACAATCGCCGATGAGTACCAGGTGTGAGCCACTGTTCGAGTACTGCTAATAAAATGCTAAATTTAGATACCGCTTACTTCAGAGTTTGTTCATTTGTTGTTGGCTTACAAAACGAGTTTAGAATAAAAGTTGCACAATTGTTGCACATTTGGCAAGAGAGAGAAAGACCGAGACAAAGAGGAGGAAATCAAGGTAATTGGGGGAGAGGCTCAGACAGTGCACCGAACTTTACAGAGAACTTTAACAAAGAGATTCAGGAAAGAAGACGAGACGAGATTTTTGTTATGTAATTTATTTGACAAGTTCCGCATTTGGCCACAAGACAGTAGCGGTTTTTGAATGACTTGTAACATTGGCTAAAAATTAACACATTTAAATAAGTTTCTATTAGTTTTAAACTTTTAAAGGGTATACCAATTCGTTTTAATATAAGTTCTTTATTACTCATCTCAGCTGCACCTTTTGTGTTTTATTTTAAAGCAAATACTTTGTATTATTTTTGTATAGTACATAAATTTCAATGCCCAAACTAATAAATTAAGGCGTCGAGTGGCAAGTTGTATATGTATACACAACCCCCACATATACATACATACGTATGTATGTATATAAAAAGGGTCGCCTTTTCGGTTAGGTGAATTAGAAGTTATTATGGCCAAATGGCAAACTAAGAAAATTGTCGCATAAATTAAGAATCCAGCAGGACACCTTCTTTAGACTGTGTAAGACGAGGCACAAACAACACCGCGGGGAGACATTAACAACCAACCGAAAGTCAAAAGAAAATCTTGTTGCCCAAAAAGTGGACAATACGAGTAGTTTATCCAGGGGGTTGGCCAAAAAGGAATGATGCTGCAAACTTTGAGCATAGTTGCTGGGCGTGAACATGGGCCAGAGTATAAGTTTGGGTCTAATAACACAGACGGCATGACTAATTGTTTGATTTATGCAAATGTGTGAAAAACATTTGACTATACATGTATGTATATTGTGCACTTGACTAATGCTTTAAGAGAAATTATTTAGCTCCTTAAAGCTTCATTGTTTATCCTTTACTGGTATATGTCAGACTAGAAAACTGGCTGACTGTCAGCTGTCATAAATTTTGCAATACATCATAAGTCAAAAGGTGAGCCCTGGGCTTAATCACTTGCCTCACAAAATATAATTAAACTTCTGTTTATACTCAAGAAGTCAGCGAAAGAAAGAAAGACAGAGAGATAGAGAGAGGGATACAGTGAAGGGGGAAAAGTTCGTAATTATATTTGATAAACTAACACAAAACGTACGAGCACATGTCACAGGGACACACGGCTTTTCTGTTGATGAATTTCTGAGTTTGTCCCCAAACGAAAGCCATGTGTGTGACATAATTACACACACTCACATGGAAACAAAAGGCCCAAAGGAGTTTTTGCAAAAGTCTGAGCAAAGGAGTCTCTTTCACTTCATGCGCTTCATTTACTTCACTTACTCAAATCAAACATTTGCAACTTTTATGCCACTCCCATTTTTGGTCACGTTTAAAACTTCAAACTTGAAAAATAAAGAGTGCAAAGGAGTAAAGAAAAAAAGAAAACGCATTGAGTGGGGGGAGCGAGAGGTTGGTCTAACAAGTTGTTTGCTGTTAAGGCGCAGATCCAGCTTGGGGCACTTGTTCCCGTTTGCAGGAGGCAATCCTAATTGATTTATGACATCAAAGACATATTTTTCGCAATGTTGCGTGGCCTACGTGCGTGACAGTTGGCCAGACCAAGACCAGCAACAGGACTGAGCATCAGGACCAGCCACGGAGTAAAGTCGAGTCGCCGAGCCCACCGAGCACGGTCGTCATGTTGGTGTTGTTGTTGATAATTTTGACTTATGGCTTGAGTTTGCGTGCACAGGATTTGTCACATAACTCGTTGGTCTTGTCCTGTCAAAAAGGAGCCATGCATGCTAGGATTCTTTTCTTTGGACAAGAAACAAAAAAAAAACAAAAATGGTTTCCCCTTTCGATAAGGGCCTATCTCTCTGTCTCACACATTTTCTCACCCTCAATGCATATCTGTGGGCAACAGTCGAAAGTTTTTCTATTAGGCGCAATTATTTCAAGGTATTATTGCTTTTAATTAATTCAATTAAACGCTTCATAAATTTTTACTTTTTGATTTCGTTTGCCTGCGGCCAGTGAGTTTCTCTTTAATGGAAAAACTTTGCTCATGGTTGGCCAAAAGGATTTTCAGTCCACCATCAACCCCTCCAACTCCTTTCTCCCTAAGAAGAGAGTTTCATTAACGACGCGACTCTGCTAGGTTTTTGGTTTGGTTTTTTAGTGGAATTTTCTTACTTGGCTTAAGATTCGCTGTATTTTGTTTATTAAAGCATTCCTCGTGGCTTTTTGCTTTATCATAAAATTTTATATTTCAAAATTGTAAATTGTTTTATTGAATGCCGCACGCGTTTATTTAAATTTCTGTGTGCATGGTTGAATTTTCTTGCCAGTAGAAAAGATTTTTGCCATCAAATGGAATTCCTGAAGCTGTAAAACTTCATTTCCCTGTTGGCTATTAATAGCCTGGCTCTTCCCCTCTCGCTTTAAAAAAAAAAAAAAAATAAACAACAACAAGAACATGGAAGGGAAACTGCAGAAACAAACTTCGATTTCTGGCACTTCAATTAAAAGGTCATCAGCAGTCGTCACAGCTGCTGCACAAGTGAGATTGAGGATAGAAAGGAGATAGAGATACCTAAAACGTTATTGATATGTAAGAGGCTTGCTCACACCTTCCACAATCTATCAGTTGGACGGACAAGGTCCACTCACACGTGATGACTTCCGTCATTATCAGTGCCCCGCCCCCAGCCCTCAAAAAGTTGGCTCTCTACACCGACGACCTTCTGGCAAATAATCGAACTAACGTATAACAACAATTTGTATTGTGTCCGAGAAGTTGTGTGGAAATCAAACCCCTTAATAATTTATGAAACGGCAAAGAGCAAAAGGTGCCAGGACATGGTACTCCAGGGAGTACAAACCCACACACACACACACACACACACACACACACACATGTGGTGTCCTTTGGCAAAAGTTTTCTATCAATTTCGTCTACTCTAATAGAGATTAAATGCATGTCGAAAAGGCAATTAGTTTCTGCTCGACCAACCACCAAGCAACCCAATTTAGCCCCTCTTCGAGAATTACTTGAACTTTTTGCTGCTGCTGCTGTTCACTCATTGAATCAAAGTGTTGTTCAATTTCTCTTGGCCAAGGCCAGTTGTGGCCAAGGTGTTGTTACCGGAATCCGCCCTCAAATTAGAATTTAGAATATTTTTTTTTTCAACTGCCAGCAGCAATCTGGTCTAACCCAGCTTAAAATGGGCTTTTGCCCCATTTGGAGAACTGAGACCATGTCAATGCTAATTAAACTCGCGCTGTCTTCCACTAATGAGCAATGAAAACAACGTGTTCCATTTTTTGAAGAAATCCTTTTTGGCTGAGGAATGGCCTGATAAAGGGCCCATACCGACTGCGTCGTCAGGTTAAATCAACCATCAAAATAATGAAGGTACAGATTTCTTTTTAAATTCTTTTCAACAATTTTTCGGGCATTTTTCTGCTTAAGCCGTTTAAAAGGATTAAAACGGACTGAGAAACGCTTTGGTTCATGTGGATGGGGGCGTGGCGTAAGTCATGATTTTTTTAAAGGATTTTAAGTGAATTCCATTCCAGGGTGGTTTACCTTGGCTGTTTAGTTTTTAATGATTCTTTTCTCTCTAAAAGGATTTTTTAATTTCATTCGCTGACTGTTTTGACTGATAAGCACAAGGACAAAGAGAGTAAAAAAAAGGGAGAAGTGTGTGTCAAAGATTTTTAATTGACAATGATAGATAAGAAAATTATTTTTTTTTCATCCTTTGGCTAACGAGCTTTAAACCATTTACAGAAAATCAAAGTAGGATATACCGTAGACAGAATTACGGCATTTATTCTCATTTCTTTTCTTTTTTTTTAGCCTGGAACTGTGTTGCATGTACTAACAATAAATTCACACACATTGGAATAGTAATTTTTATGAGCCAAAAAAAAAGAGAAAAAATCGAAAATTTCAAATTTCAACTTTATACTGAGTGCCACTGACAATATTTTAAATACTCTTACTTGGATGAAACACACTATAGAAACCATAAATGTCTGGTATACATTTTATTCAATATTTAAATGGCTTAAAATAAAGTCATTAAAAGCTATGTTTAGAAATTGATAGAGAATTATGGAAAATAATTTGGTTTCAGCTTTAGTGAATGTAAATTCAAAGTGTCAATAGTCAAGTGTTTTTAATTAACGTAACCCATTTTGCAAATTCATTTATTTATAACAGATATAGAAAAAAATATTAATAAATGAAATGTAAAAGACTTGATAAGTTTCATAAATTTTTAAAAATATATAACTAAAGTTAACTTAAAAACAAATTCGGTTCTCAGAATGACTTACAATATTTAGAAATGTGCCATAATTCTCAAGTACAAGATAGAGTATTACAAAAAAGGGCAATTCATATTGCGTAGCAGTTTGTCATAAAAAATTACAATTGACTTTGAACTCTAGGCAATGCAAGCAGCAGGATATTTTTATACATTTTTGTACATTTTGTCAGGCAGCCAACAGGATAAAATGGCAATGACAATACATGAACATGAAAACTAACTCAGACACAAAACCCAATGCAGTTGTTTGGCCCTGTTTTCCTTTTTTTTTTTTATTTTTTATGACACCAAGGTACTCACTGTCGAGACGGTCGAACAATGACGGCAGCAATGCAGCAGCAGCAACAGCAGCTATTTCCTTCAATCTCCAAGGTAGAGTCTGTTGGAGCCGGAGCTAAAGTCGGTGTCGGAGTTCAAGCCAAAATGTTATTGCAAAATTATGCGGCGACAGTGCCCCTGGTGTGTTTATAGCTCTAGCAACCTCACGGGGCGTTGATGATGAGCAGTCCGGGACTGGGGGTCTGCCCTGGCGACAAACGCACTTTTTGGCCTGGTCTGTAATACGTAAAACAACCCATTCCTAATAATAACAGAGAGCACGTAAATTATAATTTATAATGTGAACGCTGCTGAGAGAGCCCTCAACTTGAAGTTGAACTTTTTTTCCATTGTTTCTTGTTCTTACGTTTTTTCCGTGCAGTTAAACACGAATTGCATGACAAATATGATTTATTTGAGAAGCGAAATGGAATCCTTTTTTAAAGTAACCATTTATCGCGGCTGCTTCAGTTCATTAGTTGAACACAAAGATCTTGAACTAATACCGACTAACTCCTTGGCATTGGATTAATTGCCAAACAGAAGGAGCTGCTCTTTTGAAGTAGATATTTAATTAATCGGCGATTTGTGCACTGAGCTTTTGTTTCAAAAGCGACAAAATTCGTAACTAATCGAAGTCATCAATTATGTTGATAGATCGACCAAAAGGCAAAAGCACGCCAGCCACGTACAGCCAAAAGCGGAAGTAGTTCAACTAGGGGAAGGTTTCTTGTTTTTGGTCACATTCAGTCGGGCTTTGGCCACTTTGTCACAGTTGGCAGTTGGAAGCTTACCGCTACTCTTGGACTTTTAAGGTACTTGTTGTAATTGAATCCCAACATTTGTCAGGACAATCGGGAGAGGGAAAGAGAGTGAGATAGGGAGAGACTGACTACATTCATAAGCGTTGGTCATGCAAATTTCAAGTGAATGTTTGGCAAAAGTTTTGCAACAAACTGGCAAAAAAAAAGAAAAGAAAAATAAAAAAACTAAAAGAAAAAAAGGGATAAAAAATACCGTAAAATCCAAGAACGGGTGAATGAATGGATAGACGTGTGTCTGATCTGAATGCTAGATAAAATTATTACCCTTTTTATTCTCGTTGCTGCTGCTGCTTCTTGCTGGGATTTGTCCTGTCCACACACAGTCCATAGTCCAATTTCAAGTCCCCATTCGAGTCTTCTGTCGCTGCTTATTTCCTGTTGGACACTTTTCCGTTTGTCGTTTGTTGTATGTTGTATAAAAAGTCGCCGTTGTTGCTTGTTGGCTGATTTCTTTTTCTATCTCTGCTCTCTGCTTGCTGTCTCTGTCTTGCTGTTGTTACTCCTTTCTTTTTTATGGCTCACACAATAAGCATCATCAACAACAACAACAACAGTAGCAAGTAGCCTCGGCAACTGTAGCAACTACAGTGAACACTCAATGTCATCAGCAGCACATTGTGTTCAAGCTGAAGACGATGGCCGTATGCCGATAATGTGCGGCCATAAGGTAATGAAAATTTTATCAGATTTTATGGTCCACTCTGTCTTTCGGTCTCCGTTTTTTTTTGGCCTTAGTTGCACACACCCTTTTTTTTTATTTTGGTTTTGTTGGTAGCCTTTGATTTGATTTCACACATATACACACACACACACACGCCCCTCAAGGATATCTCGGCGAAGCTAAAGCACAAATGATACAATACTTTTGTGGTCAGCATATGTGCCCAAAAGGTATTGGCTTTGGTAGTCTTGTTTGATTGAAATTTGAATTGCAACCGAAAAAAGGATTCTCACACTTGTATGTGTGTGTGTGTGTGTGTGCGTTTGTGTGTTGCATATATTTTAGGGCCAATCAATGTGGTGTACGTGCCGTGGCCAGGCGACAATAACAACGCCTTGTGGCCAAGCAGCCACTATTTCATTTTAGATTTTAATCAATTTCTTTTGATGTGACACGTTTTTATGTTCCATCCAACAAACAAACAAAAAAGTCGAACAAACTCAAAGGGAAGAAGAAAAATTCGAATTGAAAAAAGGATCTGCAACATATGCAGAGAATGCGGCACTTGCCTTTTAATGAAGGTACAATGGCATACAGCCAAACAACCATTGAACCAAATCTGTAAGACTTATTACGAGTATATGGCTAACGAGTGCTTCATTATATTATTGTTCATAATTTTGTAGAATTTCATTTATTTGGCATATGTTCTTATGCCGTTTTCGTCAAAAGGCAATTGAGTTTTCAGTGCATTATGGGGGGTAGGCCATTATTGACTTGACTTGCTGTTTTTTTTTTTTATCAGGGGAGCTAAATCCTGTAAAGATGTTTCTCTTTGACCTAGTTTACATTGACGGTTGAACAATTGACTAATTAAGAATATTTTCTTTAAAGTGTGTTTCTTTTGTGTGATACTCTCAAGTGGATTTTCTTTTGTGGTCAATTTTTATGATTTTAAGCCAAATGAGATAAAATTACAATGATATTTGATTACTTTGAGTATTGAGCGATGGATGCTTGTGCTAAGAAAGAGAATAAAAGTGAATATAACTTATGTACTTATTTTAGATGAAATTAATTTTTAAATTAATTGATTCTTTAATTTCTTGCGCTACATAAAATTTTCATCTCTTTATTTTAGCTAATGAAATGGACTTTATATTTAAAATGAATAAGTTATAATTTTTGTCAGCTGAAAAATTGTTCGTTGCCAATAATATAGACTCATTACCACTAATCCTTTATATATTCATCTTTATTTGAATAAATTCGTGTAGATTAAGGATCATCAACCTTTTATTCAGATTTTGAACGATCCAAAGTTATAATAGATTGTAGATAATAAAGAAAAGTAATTTATTATCAATCATTAAATATTGAAAATTATGCTAGAAAGAGAAACTTCTTAGAACCTTATCAATTTAATAAAGCTCAAACTTGATCGCATACAATATTTTCTTTACTATAACTTAGCAACCCTTAAGTTGATCATAATATAAAATAAGAATTGATTCCATCAAGCAATTATCTGTGTAATTCCTTTCACGTTCTAGTATAAGCGTAGGTCATAAATAACCACTAAACAAGCCAATTGAACATAAATCGACTCATTTTTCTCTACTCAATTTTATCCATGTCGAAACACAATTCTAGAATTCCGGACACACACCTGCAACTTGCCAAGTCAAAGAGCTGCAATTATCAACGACCCAGGAAAAAGTCCGAAGTCCTTCTTTGAGAAAATCCAATAAACTTCACAATCGACTAGCACATAAATATTAAACGATGATTGAGCCAATGGGAGAGAGTAAGAGAAAAGCTTAGGAAAAATTACAATTTATTGGACATTTCCGGGTTTGACAAAAATGGACATGGAAAGATTTATGGTATGTGATGCTCGCACAACGACTTTGCTGGAAATTTATGGGCCAAGGCAATTGTTTGCGTTTGCGATTCGATAATAGTAAAAGTCACTTGGTTAATACCTGGTCGTTTAAGGTTAAGTGGCTGCCAGTTTGTTTGCCCAGTTGTTAAAGGCCTTGTTGCTGGCTTTAAGAAGTATTTTTGCAGTATCAACAAATAGTCGGAAACTTAATTATTATGCAGGCGCACCACCTCAATTGCATTTGCAGTTATTTAAATTTGCATATCATTTCTGTTTGTGTCCGAAAAACTAAAACTAAATAAATGCCAAACAAGCTGAAAACTTACCCCAAGCCTGGCCCTAACTTTATTATGAAATTCACTACTGAGATGGAGTGTGAGAAGAAGGATGAAGCTGGACTTTTGCTGCTTGCTCTTTTTTTTTTGGGTTGGACTAGTGTGAAGTGGCTATCTGTGGTCGGCCATCGCTCAGAAAAACTAAAGCGCACTGATTCTGATTCTATGCTGCCGACATGTGTCACTCTGCAGTCCGGCAGGCATAAAGATTTGCGGGCCTCCATACTCCTGATCCTGATCCAAGCCGGTCCAAGCTGGACCGGACATGGAGCGGCAGTCAAAAATTTGCATTTTCCAAAAAACGTTTTGCAGCCAAGACTGAGAGAGGGGATGGATGGAAATGAGATTGAGTCGGAGTCGTAGGTGGAGGCGTATGCTGAGCCTGAGGTGTAGTTGGAGATGGAGTTGAAGCAATAGTTGAGCTCCGGCGCATGGTCTTCCATCATCGTCGTCGTCGTCGTCATCGTCGTCGTAGTTGTAGTCCTCGCACTAATTCCTCAGCAGCAATTTATCAACAATAAACAGTTGCAGACATTTTTGCTTAGTTTCTGGTCCTGTGCATGTGTGAGTGTGAGTGTGCGGGTGTGTGTAAGTGACATGCACTGTCCCAAACAGGAATGTATGAAAAAGTTAATACGCTGCTGCGGGCAAAAGGAGTTTAAAAATTTTCAACATTTCATATAAGTTTATTGCATGCTTTTGGGTAATATTTTCTATAAAACTTCTAGCTAAATTAAGTTTCATTTTCAAAGCGGATTCCTTTAGTATGTGCATAGAAATTTAGCTTAAATTGTTTTGTAAACAATTCGTTGATCAATTTCCTTATCAATTGATACTTTTCTTTATAAATGGGAGAAGTTTTATGCCCTTTTTTCGTTTGACTTAATTCGCTTAAGGCTAATTCAGTAAATCAGCTAATAATTTGCACATTGTATATACATATATGTAATGCCACGCCCACCCGCCAACTACTAAAACCCATCACACGTAAAGTGCCAATAATCCAATAAAAGCGCAGAAATTTTCGCGCTTGCGTTTAATTTCATTTACGCCTCATTTGTTGCCTGTCAGCCGTGCGCTCAGTTAGATCCTGCTGCTGCTTCTTTCAATTGCTTTATACGTTTTGGTATTTTGCGAATTTCCAATTGACTCCCCACCCGCCACCTTTTCTCTTCTTTTTTTTTTTGCATTGGGAATAAAAACCTGTTGACGTTTCGATTTCATGACATGCGAATAGGAAGTGCTAATGAAATTTCTTATCCATTTAGCTGACTTATGCTAATGAGCATTTCTTGTTCTCGATAATAACGATACTTATTTAGTCTTATTTTTTTTTGTTATTTTCATTTTAAACTACAAACTCATGGTGACTGGGCCAATTTGAGCTCTGGCGCCAGATTTTGGGGCAAATCAAACACCTTGACGTCAAAAATTCCTTTAATAAACTTGTCGCATTGCTAACTTTATGAAGATTAATGAGAAAATGTGCATGAGATTTCTTTCTTCTATTTGCTGGCGTATAGAGAAAATTGAAAAGTTCCCTGCTATGTTGTCCAGACAACGACAAACGTTACAATAAAAGCACATTTCACTTGTTTTAATGACGTCATTACGTGGCATTTACTTGCCTTGTCTGCCTCTCTCTCTCTCTTTCTCTCTCTCTCTCTCTCTCTCTATAAATACATATTCTACTTACTGTCTGCAGTCAAAGTCAATGTCGTAGTCAAAGACCAGAGTCAAAGTCGAAGTCAAGACGTTAATGTGTCCAATAATTTAATTTTAAGTACCTTGCAAAAAGAAATACGGCCACATTTTTACAGACAATTTCCTTTAATGGTCATGAGTAAAGGCGAAACTAGAAGGAACCTGACTACTACTGTCGAAGTCCTGCTTTGGCCACGTGCAAGGACATTCGGGCGAAGGTAATTGCATGGAAAAAGTCAAAGTTGTAATGCAGCTTGTCGATGTGAGAAAATGTGTGGATGTGTGGGTGCTTGTTTCTGTATGTGTGTGTGTGTCTGTGTGTGTGTGTGGGGTAATTGAAAATTTAATATTTATTTCGCAGTTAGTAAATCAAAGTTTCAACCCAGTGGATAACATTGGCATTACATATTCATCATACGCCCAGCATGCCATAAAAGAGGGAAACAAGAAGAGAATCTAGTGGAGTCGAGTGAGAGCACATGTGAAGAGCGCGTCCTGTGTTGGCTATAAATCAAGTCAACCTTTTGCATGAGTTTCACTTTCTTTTCTATTTTCCGTTGCCCTGTCCCTTCCCCATTCCCTTTTTCTTCTTCTAGTCTCACATGAGTCAGCGGAAAGTAATAAAGTTGGCGCGGCCTGTCATGGCATACAAACTGAGCAACTATAGAGAAGGTGGAGCAGCTATTATCCTTGAATGTACATAATATGCTCATACATGCATGGATTAGTGTTCGATAATGCTTAGGGCAAAATTTCTTGTTTGCTTTTCTGGCTGTTTTCTTTCTTTTTTGGTTTCTGTCTGACCACTCAACCAGCTGTTGCCCATTTCGAAGGTGCGCTAAAAGAAAAAAAGACTGTCAAATAAAATTACAACCATTTTAGTTACAATAAACTACTCGTCCATACAGAGGTACTTGTGTGTTTTTGTCAAGCAGCATTTTAACTGCAAAATCATAAATAACATCATGTAAATAGCTTTTATCTAACAACTCGTCACAGCGGAAGCGGCATACACACACACACACACACACAAAAATAGACTAGTGGCAAAAACCTCGAAAAGTTGCACAAAAGCCATGAAGAACTGAGGGTCCTGGGCACTTCAACTCGCCGCTGCAGTTCGCATCAATTAAACCTAAATTGTTGCAGTTGTTAACACGCAACAAAATTGTCTGCTGCACTGCAGCTAAAAAATCCAAAATAAAACAAAAAACTTCAAAAACAACAATCCAAAAATTGTCTCAAAAAAAAAAGAAGAAATAAATAGCAAGTGATAAATCAATGCAACAGCTGAACGACAAAAGAAATACCTTTCATTGAATATTAAAAATTATTATATGCAATTAGGTAGATTTATCTACAATAAAATTAATCCTTAAAAATTATTTATATGAAATTAATTTTCAATTTACAAATAACACAAATAAATTGAAGATTCTTCGGATTTAATGGATTCGATCAGGCTTACTTTAATTAACATTTTGATCAACAATTACATACTTATCTATTTTGAGCCATTAACATTTAAATTTCTTAATAATAAATTTTAGTAAATTTATTTTGGCTTTTGTAAGTACTCTGCTTATATTAAAAGTTTCTTAAATTTGCGATGATTTTTAAATGTAAACCTCTCAGTCCATTTATATGATAATGAGAATAATAATTCCTTTATAGAACTATTTCCTTGCCTTGTATCCCATAAATATATCTCTATGCCCGCTGTTAGAAGAGTATGAAACAAAAAACTCATAGACAAAATACAGGAATTGGTGAAACGTCAAGTGCAAAATGGCATAGAACTGCATAAAGCCGCAGCTGGTGAAACAATGTTGATGGAAAGGAAACAAATGGAGGAGCAGCAGGACTCTGTTAAGTGTGTGAATGTGTGTGTGTGTGTGTGTGTACTTCTGGCACAGGATTTATTTTATTTCAGCATTTTTTTGCATCGTCCCTCAACTCTGTAGCAATTACGCCGCTTGAAATATTGACAATTACTTAAATTTATCTTTTCTAAAACGATGCCGCGATGTGATGCACCTCTAGTCATGGAACGTTTGTCAATCAAGCGGCAGACAGGAGACCACTGCATGCGTGATATATTTGAAGTGGCCTCGAAAAGGGGACTGGCAAACATGGGTGGTGGGTATGTATAGGCTATAGGCAATGGTCCATCTGCCTACTCCACCTTCTGGTTGTGTCTCTGCATTCGCTTCTTGATGCATTCGCCTGTGTAATTTTTGCATATTTCAAAAGCCAACAACCATGGCACAGCCAACATTCCACGTGACTGCTCTCACCTGCAAATCGAAACGAATGGAATGGCTGACTGAATGAATGAATATGCGAATGTATTGCGGTAGCCGGCGCCAAATGCTGTGAAATGGCCTGGAAATGATTTAAGGCGGAAATTGTGGTCAGGACAGAATTTAAATTTATATGCCAGGTGTAAGAGACTGAAATCGAATAGAAGAGAGAGAGAAGGAGGGGGAATATTATAGGCATATCTATCATTTATTTGCTAAAATATGCCACACATGGTATATTTGTGTTTTTTTTTTTTTAGGATATATTTTAAACATGGCCACTAATTAACTTTAAAGCAATAGAAGCCAAAGAATTCCTTTAGCCTGACTATTTTTGGCATTTGGCCTTTTGTAATTAATCACTGTCTGCCTTCGAGTGCAACGTGCTAACAAATTAACACTACTGAGGTGGAGGGGTTTGGCCAGATGAGGGCGATGGGGGGCTTGCGTATGCAACAAAACACGGCAACATTGTACCACCAGACTCTAGATGACTTCAAAACTCATTTCTACCAGGAAAGAAGCATTCATGCAACAACAACAACAACAACAAGAACAGCAACAACAGAAAAACAAAACCAAGAAAATTGTAAAATGCAATTGCGATATTTTGAAAATGCATTTTTCATTTTATGCCAAAACGTATGAGTTACAAAAAGTCATTTGCTATGCCAGCTCATTAGACAGTCTCTCCAAAAAAAAAAAAAAAAAAAAAAAAACAACAACCAACACGAAACAAGGAGAAACCGAAAATGAAGCAACGGCTGACTGACTGACTGACGGATGTGTGTGAAAAGTGAAATTCAAGCAGTCCATGGCAACTATTTTCATTGCAAAAGGCAACCAAAAATAGACATTATCAGGTTGTGGCTAAAAATCTCTTTTACTCGTTCTATTTTTTTTTCTTTTCTTCCACATTATGTCCATTGTCCGGTCATAGAGCTAAGCCAGGTCCTCCACCTTACAACGGCCACATCATCACATTTTTATTGTGTGGGCATTTTTATGAGCATTTTCTATGCTGTGTGAGAAGGCAAAAAAAAAACAAAAAAAAAACACAATAAAATCAATGAGGTGTGTCTGTATCTGACGAGCGCTTCGCCTCTGCTCCCCGTTTTAGCTGCACCTCATCACAGTCCACAAGCAAACAATCGGGTATCTGATGGATACACCCATCCACATCCTCATTCACATCCACATCCACATCCAGTCAAACAGACAATCGGACAGACAACAGCTAAACAATCAAGCGCAGCAGCAGCCACCTACAATGCAATCAACGATGAGACTGAGACGCCGAGCGACCTCTATCTCTACCATTCCATCCATTTCATCCTTTCTCGGGGGTTAGGCTTGGTGCCCATTCACTGCAGAGCGTTAGAACATCGTTGCCACAGTTTAGGCTACCCTGTAATTAATTATTATTTTGAGATCGATTCGATTCAGCTAATCATGGAGTGTAATTATGTAATGCCTTCTATATGAACTATGTAAAACTATATTAAATAGTTCAGATTTATATTAACACGATTGTCTATTGAAGGTCCTTTTTAACATTATATCGATTTCCTGTTGTTTGATTTATTTGTTCTTTGTGTATATATGTATCAACTACTGGGTAACTTTAGCTTCGTTTCTTTAATCTTTTTGTATTTTTACTTGTTACCTATTCATACGTTATTATTATTATCCTTGCACACTCAGGCACACACATATACACACACCGAAGCAGACATAAGCTTGCGTAACACGTTATCCGGCCGCTGTCCTGTCCGCTTTGTTGAGCACTTTGCGAGCCGAACAAAGAATGTGCTTTATTGGCACTTTTTGCACAATTGAAGCCCACCTCCACATCAGCCACATCCCACCTCCGCCTCCGCCTCCATCTCCAGCAGCAGTAAATGAGCGTGGCAAAGCTTGCCTCGGTAGGCCAACAAGGTATACATAAGGAGTTCCTTCTGCTGCTCCTGGGGCTCCTCCTTCTCATCATCATCATCATCATCATCGTCATCGTCGTCGTCGTTGTTCCCATTGTTGCGCTTTGGCAACAGCCGGTTTTGATGTGTGCCACGCCCCCACTTTTTCGTACAGAACCCAGAGATGGGCTGCTGTATTAGGCCAAGAGGTGGATGTAGACTTAAACGAAGCAACGACGAAAAGGATAAACACATTCATGGTGTGCAATCGATTGGCATAATGTGAAGCATTTTATTAAGGTTATCAATCGACTATGAATAGGTATAGAGGTATGTATGTGTGTACGAGAATGTAGGTGTGTGGTGTGTGTTTGTGTGTGTGTGCCCCGCATACGTGTTGTTTGTTTGCCAAGCAAACACAACAACGACGCCACCGCAGGTCGACAAAGGACAAACAACGGCATTGCCCCTTATCGTAAGTGACGCATAAAACGTTCAACGTTATGAATTATGCGGAAATTATTAGAAAGCATTTAAGCGGAATTATTAATGAGAAAATGAGAAAACTGTGCGACGATGCCAACACACACACACAGCTTGCAGCTAAGGTGTTATGACTCCAGTGTGTGTGTGTCTTTCAGGAGGAGTTTAGTTGACTTTGTTATATTATATGAGTGTGTGAGTGGGTGGAAGTTATTTAGAAAGAAAAGCCAACATGGAGACTATAAAAAAGACATATAATTGTATGATGCAGCGGTCGACTATATTAATGAATAATTTTTATTATTCTTAACGTCTTCTAGGTTTTCTGAACCACAAAAATATTGCCTGAAAATACAAAATATGTTATTTATGTACATATATGAAAAATAAAATGAATATAAATGTCCTTTAATTTTGGTCAATTAACTTTTTTAAACTTTTTTCTTTATTTCTTAAGTATTTATATTTCGAATATATGGAATATTCGAGGTTAATTAACTAAATTAATACAGATTCGGAAATAAAAAATAACGCAATAAAAAAATCTGTATTTACACTAAATAAAAAGTAGTTATGCTTTTCTGATGCATTTTTTTTTGGCAATTTGTCTATTAGATTAAAGCACATATCGCTTTTTCTTCTTTCTCATTTCTAAAATCGTATTTCCTTTATTAAAATGGCCAAAACCCCATGGGTATTTTGGTAAATTTACATTACTCGACCAATGTTGTTGATGTTTTGTGTGTTTTACCTTTGAGCATAAAATGCACAAATCGTTGTGAAAACCCGAAAAAAAAAACAAATTTTTGGTGGCAAATGAAATGAACAGCGACACGTTGAAAGAGGTGCAGGCATCTATATATAAATGTGTGTGCCTGTGTGTGTGTGTGTGTGTATGATTGGATGTGTGGGCGGAAAAATACAATCAAATGCATTCAACTGGAAAAGCTGGTAACAAAAAATAAATACACATACTCGCATTTGTGGGCGTGGCAAGCTGCACACAATTGGATTAAAATTTACACGCAATCCTGCCTGAGAGAAGGCCGACCACACGCAATTATCTGTGTTGGCTGCGTTATGGCCCAAAGAGCAGCACCAGCAGCAGAAAAAGGCTCAAATGCAGAGGGCGTGAGAGAAGAGGATATAGAATTGGGAGGTGAGGACAACAACGAGAGGATCTACGCGCGTGACTGCGTTAATGTGCTTAACAATAAAATGCAACGCATTAATTGATAAAAGAAATGAACAACATATGCCGGACAGTGCCTATTAAATCAATTTAAAAAAAAATGCCCAACAGATCGAACGTTTGGCGAATTTGATAAACCAATATAGTGAAAAATGCATTCATGTTTGATTTGGCATAATGAGTTTAGAATATAACTAGAAATTTTGTATACCCTTTGAACTGCAATTAAAGAAGTCGCCAAAATGTGTGCTATAGATATGGACCTAAAGTATCTTTTGTATATTTCTTAAATTGTTTCTTGTGTTTCCTTCTTTCGCATAAGAAGGTATCACCTACAGGGTATATTAAAATCGTTGCCTTAACTTGTTGCATAAATTTTGTTCTTTTTTTTCGCGTTGGATCGAGGCCAAACAATTTTGCAGCAAAAATTTTGGCTCATTTAATTTAGCTTCAATTTCTCATACATATTTTCTTTGGTTTTTATTCCGTTTTTCTTATACCTTCTCCACAAAAGAACCTTGGCCCATGTTTGATCTATCTATTAAATCAGCATAAAATCACATGCATTATTTTATATATACAAGGATGTAGGAAAAGTCGTGCTCAGGCCATGTGGAAGAACAAAGGAAAAGAAAACCAGAGCAGCAAAGTCAAATATAAATTTATTACATCAATAAACTTTGTCTTCGGCGCAAAAGATTTAGCCCTAAGGTGAAATAATATGAAAATTATGCAAAATTTGATTAGATTTCACCGGTATAAGGCAACCAGTTTTGATTACAAGGTAAAATTGGCTGCTTCTTTTATGGCAGAAAAATTTTATGTGAAAATTAGACATTGACTTTTGGCAGAATATATTTAAAGGTAAATGGTAAATTCTCTATAGAAAAAAGAGATATTTGTATTAACGCTTCAATTAATTCCAAATGTAAAGCTTAGCGGTTTAGTTTGGCGGGGTTTTACACCCCCAAAAAGCAAAGTATTGGTGATGATAATAATAAATTATAATCAAATGGGCATAATGCAAACAAATCTCACCACAAGCGAGTCGTAAAAATTTGCTAAACCGATCAAATTGGCTTCTGATGCCGATTTGCGCTTTATTTTTATTTATTTTCGAGCACACAAATTGATTCTGTTGTGAACTAAATCAAAGTCAAGCAAAGCCAAGGCAAAGCAACGCAAAGCATATAAGAAAAATAAAAAAAAAAAAACAGCGAAAAATGCAAAGAAAAGTCAACACACACAGTGAGAGAAAGCTGTTGTTGTTGCACGCGATAAGTTGTGAAAAAAAGAAGAAAGAATTACTTTTTACATCGTAAACAACAACAACAGGACCAGAAGTTGAAGCCGAAGCAACCCTTTGGCTTCTGGCTAAAGGAATCGGTCCCGGTCTATTGCCAGAGGTGGCTGGAGGCAAATTGCACGTAGTATTTTAGCATCAGCATCAACAGTATCGACAAACTCCCCAAAGGCTTATCCCGGTCCAATGAAAATTTATACAAATTTCGAACGCAAAAAATAAAAAAAAAGAAGTGACAACATTTTGCTTTTATTGGCCATTAAAACGACTTAGCGACTTGGCGGACTCAAATGATGAGATCGTATGTGATTTGTATGTACCTTGCTACAACAATTTTGCATATGAGAATCAAAGTGTGCGAATTCTCGGTGTGTGTGTGTGTGTGTGAGTGTGTTTGTTTGGACAAATAAGCAGTGTTTACGATTGGATTAAGATGGCAGAGGACGATGTAAAGTCAGGCCTCTTTGGTCTGTGTTACCCATTCGCATTTGATAAGAAGCAGGCAAAGAGTTTTTCGATGCCCATAAAAATCTATTGATATAAACCCCAAAAAATCTATATCACTTTTGTATTTTGATTGCCATGCTACTAAAAATCACACGTTTAAATCCATTTCAATCAGACTTCTTAAGTCTTTGCTTATTTTATTTCTTCGAATATTTTTAAAGTTACATCCACTAGAGTTCAATAATAATATGTATGTCCTAAGGGTGATAGAGGCAAAACGCTTAAATTGTTTACAATTGTATAAAACATACCTACTTATTATTTAAATTAAAGAGATTAAATAGAGATATTTTTTGAAATGCAATAAATGTTTAAATCAATGATTCTGACTTTTCTAAAATTCTAAATAGAAATCATAAAGGTTTACTGAAAATTAGAAAATCCAATGCAAAAAGTCCCTATCTCAATTATTGTCCTAAGGCTATTTATTTATTATTATTTACTATATTTTTCCCATCTAAACCAAAGGATAAGAAGATCATATTGAGTTAGCCTTTTTGATAAATACAAATTATTTTCTTCTATATTATTAAAGTAATCACTGATTTGTTGGATTTGATAAGAAACATCGATAACAAAAAAACAACTTTCTGAGATCAAATAAAGTAAACAATTTTTTCAAGCATAACTTTTTAAATTTAAAATTCTCTCCTTGCCCATCTGCTTTTGGGCCAAACAATTTCTTGTGGTTCATTAGACAATTTTCAAGATTGTAACCAATGATGCCCTTGTAAGGTTGTAAGGTGTGTATGGCATTTAGCTGAAATAGGCAAAAACAAGTGAGCCAGGGGAAAACAAGAAAAATAAGTCGAGTAAATGAAGCAAACTGAGAAAATCGGTGTAGAAATTGCTTATCGGTGGGAAAATACTTGCAGCAGCTAAAAAATAAGTTTATTGAGTGGAAAATGTTGCATAAGGGCAAAGTGAAAGTGAACACTTTTCCATGCCGCGGCGTCAAAAACCATTAACCTGATATTTACTTTTCTACACATACACACACACACATATGTACATACATGCACGACATATACACATAAACTTATTTGCCAAGGAAAAGTGAAAGTGTTTTTGCTGTTAACGAGAAATGCCTGGCCGAATTGGTTTTTCCTGTTGTTGTTGTTGTTGTTGGTGGGAGGAATAGCTATCCCCCCTCCTTGATACATTTCCGGTTGCTGTTTTTGGTTTTGTGGAGCCGCAGGAAACATGATATTTTTACGTTTAGTTTGCAAAATTGAATAACACGTAAATGTGTTTTCCACAGAGCAGATAAACGAAACGAGCCAAAAGCAAGCAAATGCGAAGGAGCAGAAGCGGCAGTAAATTAAGATTTTCCCCTTGTTTCTGAGGTAAATTACTTACATTACATTAACACGAGACCAGGACCTAGGGAATCAGAGCCTATGAAACGCAGCTGTTGATAGCCTTAGACCATTTTCTGGTTGGTTTATTACATTCAAGGCATATTCAACGAAGTGGCCATCTAAATCTGGCTTAAAGACTGTGACTCTTAAAGCTGTCAATATATTTGAACTAACGAACCGTTTGCGTTAGCCATCAAACTCAATTCATTTTCAAGGGTATGGAATGGCTAAAAATACAACAAACGAAATTACAAAAATTAGAAGAGTAAAAAAAAATACCTTTTACCTCATTCTTTTTACCCCTTTTCCTCTGTTGTTGTTGTTTTTGCTATTGCTGCAAAGCGGGAAAAAGCAATTAGACGCACTTTTTGATGGACACGCGTTCAATCATCCACATTGCTGTCAAGTTGTTGCTGCAACTTCCAACCCCGCAACGTGCCGAGCATTTTGAAATGCGGCCAAAAACAAAAAAAAACAGCTAAGGGAACAAACTCATTACAGTCTAAAATAAAAAAAAGGGACTAAAGGTGCGCGAAAAGTGGCAATTTTTCAAATATTAGCGAAACGAAATGAAAAAGACCCCTTCCATGGCCCAAAAGAACATTAATAATGACCAAGAGTGGAGTGTTAAGAGTGGGAGAGTGGGTTAAGGGTTTTGGGGACTGGGCGATGGCAAAAGAAAGTACAACACTTGGACATTAAAGATCCATAGAAAGCACTCGTCAGGGCCTAATTGTCTCTCAAATGGCTCATCAATAGTTCAAAGGCTGTCACATTAATAGAGGGCCCCAGATGCCATTTTCAGTCGCCGAAAATGATTTCATCCAGGTTCTTGAAAAGCAATTTTTATTGCGCCATCTCGAAAGAAGAACTTCTCGAACTTTTGCTCAAGTATCTTCCGTTTGTCATAAAAAAAAAAAAAAAAGAAAACTTGTCAGCTTCTGACAGCATATGAATCACAACAATTGGTTGCCGTTTAATAGCAAAACTTTTGCCATATACTTGAATGTGATGTGTAGCGACAAATGAGCGAGTTGGGCCCGCCGTCTCCTGTCCCTCCAGGACAACGATAAATGCCAAGACATGTATTGAATGATTGCCTTCGCATGCACTTCTATTCAATTGCCTCAAATTTTGCGCCATTTCACCGTCGTTTGTGAGGATTGGTTAAGGTTTTTGTTGTTGTTTGTTTTGTAAGTAGTTTTATTTTTTGGCGTGTGCTGCTGCTAGCCCAACGGCTGCCTGGCGACTAAAGGCCTAGAGTTTGGTTTCATTTTGGCCCCGAATGGGGAGCTCTCTTCGCTTTAACAGAACTCTAACATTGGGGGAAAATTGCCAGCCATCAACAGATTGTGCCACAGCATTTCCCCTTACGATATTTGCAAATATTTAACCAAAATAACGTAACGAAACAACAGTTTTTAAACATATTTCAGATTTGTAATGTTTAAAATTGAAATAAATATGTCTGCCTTGAGGACTTTTTAATTTATTAAAAGTTGATTCAAAAATTTGTATTTATATATGTAGATTATATTTGCAGATGATTTCTATTAAAGTAAAGTATGTAGTTAATTTAGAATGGACTTAATGAATTTAAACTCTTCTTAATTTAATTATAATAGACTTAATGAACTTAAACCCCTTTGAATTTTCTTAGATTACTAAGATTCTTTATTACACTACTACTATATAGTTAGTATAACATAAAATCAACCCAATTAATTGGAAATTATTTGAGTATCTTGTGTCTAATGAATTTAATTTAAATAAACTTTAATTATCTTATTAAGTTTATTGTTTTTTATCATGATATAATATTTTTAGATATAAAACAGAAAAGTCATCATAGATAACTCGGCTAAAATAGCGATTCCTTTTTTCCTTTTTAACGTTAAATGGGATTTATTGTAAAAGCTTTTGTTGTTGTTACAGTTGTTTTTTGTCGAAAATATCGTATGTAGTAATAATGAATTATTGACACTAAATTATTTATTTATTTATGGTTTTGCCCATTTAATGTTGTTAACCTTTGTCTGTTTTTCATTCTCTTTCAATATTTATGTCGCTTTCTATTAGATTATAAACAAAGAGCCATAGAAGAACAATGATATTTTTGGTAATTGTATGAATCATTTTCATTGGTTTCAGCGTAAACATTTTTATATACATTTATGAGGCGCAATGTGCAAAAATATAATAATAATACTAATATGTTTCATTTCAATATTAGCTACGAAAAAAAATGATAAATGTTTGAATAAATTGCCTAAATCGCCATACGTTCGCCGACGCTCAAAAGGAGGCGCTGAACACTAATGGGGCGGTGGTTTTTTTTTGGTAGGGTGGGACTGAGTACTGACAATTGTATTAATTTGTCATAAAATTATACGGCCTAGAACTGTGTAGGCCATAAAAATGTTTTGTCCTCTTTTGTGGCAAGCAAACAAAACAAAACAAGAATAAACCGTAAAGACAACTTGACATAAAACTGTCTGATCGAATCGTGAGTTAGTCGGTTATTGTGGCCCGCACCTGCTGGCAACGGCGACGGGCACCTCTTCATGTCTTGGGTTCACTATTGTAAATATTTGTATAAACAAGATGCCAGGCAAATCAAAACATAATGCAGCACGTTCACACACGAGACGTGCCCCAAAGGTCGGGAGACATATGCATATTGCGTATTTTTGCGCATTTTCAATCTTCGGACTCATCATTGAGTTCTAAATATAGATGGGCCAGCGGATGTTTTGACGCTACAAAGTTGAATGCTAACCCACATCGGGTAGTTGTTGTTTTTGTTGTCAGCAGATAATTAAAACAAATTTCATATTTTCTAGGCATAACTTCCACGGCAACGAATTTGCTGCTGATGCTGTCACTAGTTCTAGTTGCTATTCCATATATACAGGAGTCATAAAAAAGTAGTAATAGTCTTGCACTGCTTTGCTTAGCTGCTGCTCGAGCTAATTTGACTCTGGTTCTCATCTTTTATGGTCTTGGACCAACAACAAAGTTGCCACATGCATTCGATTAATCAGGAGCGGACTATTGCTTGAAAAATTTCATAGTCATTAGTGTTTAGGTAATAACCTATTTAAAGGTATGGCAAACCACTTTAAAATTAATTTCAGATGTTCTTAAAACTCTTTGTTTTACAACTATCTTATTTCCTTTATTTAAGCCTTTATTTAACTCAAAGTTATTAAAGGTTTTTTCAGCATCAAAATGCACCGAGTGACCACAGTTTCACTCTCATTTAGATAAGATAATTCTAGACTGTCATAAAAAATTCTAAAATTTTCATATAACGTAATTGAAAATCCTCTCCTGAAATTAACAAATTTATGTTGCCATGTACATGACTCATAAAATGAGATGACATTAATCCGCATATAAAACTGGGCAAGTTTTAAATTTGTCATTCGTCAACAATGTAGTCATATTACCTTGATTCATTCATTTATTTATATGTAAATACTTTTTTTTTCGTTCTGGTTTGCTTTCCTCTGTTTTGCTCCTGTCACTCATTGTCATATTAACTTCAGCTGAGATATTATTAAATTATTATGTATGGCAAAAAATAAAGAGAAAACAACGAAAGGAGACAGCAGAATGCAAATAACTTTGTCAAACGTACATTGGGGAGCAATTTGTTGTTGTTGCTGTTCTCGTTCTTTTTTCTCTTATTTCTTTTTTTTTAACAAAATTCAAAACTCACCGGCGTAACAACCCTCCCCCAAACAAGAGGGGAATAACTGACTAAAAAGAGAAGGACGAAACATGAAAAAAAATAAGGTATGAATGGGCAAAGTCACTTGTTTATATCTATGTGAAAAATTTTTGTTGAAGATGAAATTGATGCTGCAGCGAAAGCAAATAAAGCAATTTGTATTCAAAATATGAAAGCAAAAGCGTAGTTTACATCGTTTCCCCCTAACCAACCACCAACCATGGAACTGGTTGTTTTCATTCTTTTGTGTGGTTGCAAATAAATTTTTTGTTCTTTTTTAGCCATTTGATTTTTTTTTTTTGTGGTTAGTTCGACTGGCGCCAACAGTTTTGTGTTGATAAAAATTTCTAAGAAATGAGCAGTAAAATTTGTTTGCTTAAAAATGCAAGTTTGCTTGCATCATTCCCCACAAATATTGGCATAATTAAGGCAAAGAGTTTTCCCTCTCAGCAACTTTCACAGCAGAAGGATGCGGAATTTGACTGGTTGTTAAGACTCATTAGCAGGGAAATTAACGCCGATGCCGACGCCCATTTTGTCGTTGTCTTGTGCAGGTGCTGGAAAGTATGCTACAGTTTGTGTCATAAATTAGCGAGACGGCACCAGACTACCTCCAACTCCCCATTCTTGTCTCTCTTGCTGCCTCTGTATGTGTATGTGATTGTAATTACCGCACAATTTGCGGTGTAAAATATATTTTGGTTGATTTGTGACTCAATTAAAGTCAACGGTAGTCTGCCCTCACTGTATTAGCAACATTTTGTCACTGCACTCAACACTCAAGTGGCTTTTGTGGGCTCGGACCAGGCCAAAATCTACATTGCAGCCTGCACTTTCAGTTCATGTATGTCTATGTATCTATGTGTGTGTGTGTGTGTGTGTGTGTGTGTGAGCAAAGCTAATTAAAGCGGTTAGCCCAAAATGCCACATAATGAGGCGCACAAGTGCTGCCAAACACCGTTGAACAGAGCCAGTCATTTGTCAACAGATGTGAAATTCATGTGTGTATGCGTGTGCGTGTGTGTGTGTGTGGGTGTTTGAAAGTGTGAGACTGTTGAAAGCATCTAATTGGCTGTGAAGTGGCTTACAATTTGCCCTTGACATGCCTGTGCATAAGCTTAAATTGAAATTAAACCAAGTAGCCTATTACTTGATCTCGTTTAATACACAATTTAAATTGTTTGAAACCTAAGAATGTAAACTTTAATAAATTCAAGATTCAATCAATTTGAATAAGAATAGGCACACATAGTGATCATTCCCTGATTCTTTGCAAATCTATAGAATAATAATAATTTATATACTCTTGAAATCACTAATGGAGCCGGAATTTGACTGGTGAAGATATAACAAAATATTGTATCAATCTTGTAGTAATAATTGTATATAATTTGTCTAATTTCTTTCGTTTTTTTCTCCCCTTCATAACACTCCATTGCCAGCTAGAACAATGTGAGTAATTTCTCATACTCCTGCGGAAACTTTAAGCCAACTGACAAATGTGTCAAACGACATGTTCACATATGTTTCCCATCGATAATATCGACAGGCACCAACAAAATGAAAAATAAAAAGAAAAGAAAGAAAGCAGAAAAAAAGAATATGACAAACTTTTACAAAACTTCGACCATGGCTGCAGTGTCAACGTCACCTTTTCAATAAACTGCGCCAAACGAACAGAAAAAAAATAAGGGAAAAGAAAAAAGAAAAAGGAGTAGAAACGCAACCAAAGTATTAATCCCAAAATCGTTTGCCAGGAGTATTGTAGTAGACACAGGGATGCGCTGGGCAGACAAAACGATTGGGCAACAGCTGTCGCCCTCGACCTTTGTCTGCCCGTGTGCCATAGCCGTAGCCGTAGTGCCAATGCCTGCGACTCTACCGTGCCCAGAGCCCTCAGCCTGTGCCGTGGGCAAAAACAAAAGCTGCAAAATGCCAATGGTCAGCAGAATTTCGCATAACTTTGAAAAGTTCACATGCTGGGCATAGACACGAACAGGGACACCGATACGAACATATATCTATACCTTCACAGCTGGAAAGAGTGCATACTGTGACTTCCTTTGGAGTCATAGATAAGCCAGCTGCTTAGTCGATGTTCGCACATTTTGCAAAATACCCAAACGATAGGCAAAAAAAAGACCATGGGAATGGGAAGCAACAACTTATGACAGGTTAACAAGTATTGGACTGGGTTATGATTTAGGAGAGTGTTCTTATTTTCTTGGATACAAGCCAGATGGCATATCACTCAAACCACAATGAATCGGCTACGAAATTACCTGTTTACAACAATATTAAAAGCCAGACAGACAAAACCTTTTCACACTCCCAATCTTTCAATCTCCCAAACCTCCAATTTCCCTTATTCTTACAATTTCGGTAGCCAAAAAAAAAATATTCTTGGCAAAACTTTTTAATGTGAACCACTAAAAGGGAACATTAAATTATTATCTGTAAAGATTATGAAATTTTTAACAGCAGGTAATAATCGTAGAGAATTTGTTAAGGCACGACACCAAGGGGGGAAAGGGGATGAGATGTAAATGAAAGACAAACATTGCCAGACCAACCAGATGGAGCAAATGGAATGGAGGATAAGAGGAAGAACTTCGTTGACTGCTTCGTTGAGCAACTTGAAACGGCATAAATGAGAATGGCGTTGGCGTCGAGCCTTGAGAATGTAACGGTAGCAATTCCCATTACACAATTCCCCTCATCCTTGCCTGATACGTAACTGAGGTAATTCAAAAGTTTTGCCAAGGCGGCTCACATTAAGTGCCTTTGCTCCTTATACTCCTTCCCCTTTAAACACAGAGGTATCTCTCCAGACCTCAGGACCCCTTGCAAATGACAGCAAGAAGTATTCACTTCAGACACCGACAATTAACTGACTGCGGTTCCTGTTTCTGTTATTATCGTTGCTGGAATGAAAAGTGGGTGCCAAAATTCCATTTCTTTTTGAGGAAACAGAATTGCAAGAAAAATTTGTGACATTTTCTTTTTGCGGCAATTGGAAAATTGCTTTTGCCTACGTGTGCAATTGTTTAGTTTCTTTTTTTTTTCTAACATGAAATTTTTTATGCCTGCCATTTTTTAACACGTGTCATTGGGCAGGACATGACAGCTAATTCCAGAAGGGTTCGACTAGTTTAAAACCCATTAATATGCTTATTAAGAAACTAAACTTATAATTGTTGACTTTAAATTGATAAAAATCCGAAAATAAGATTAGGATTTGCAAATGGGTCGAGAATTTAAAAAGTCCTTTCTACTTCTCTTAATTCGAATATACTTTATCTGGCCCATTGAAAGACGTCTATAACAAAATGCTGACATGTTGCATAGACCAAAAGTCGAGCAATTTACACTGAACACAACACGGCGGCTTGCACCGCCCTCGTGCTCACATGCCACATGATGGAATACCCAATACGAGAAGCCAACTCTGACTCTGGCTTCCTTTTACCAAAATACCGCAAATAAACGAATGTTCGTCCATTCGTCAGACTGAACGGGAATGGACGTAACTGAAATCGAGGTGGAAAAGTCAGGGGGTATTGGCGCCTGTACGTATGCAACATTGACATGAAGTTAATGGATGTTTTATGACCGACTAACTTCCCCAACGATAAATCGGTTTTCCATGAGCCAGTAAATTGCGATTTGATTGTTTCTGTTGGAACATGCAAACAAATTGTTGCTCTTCGATTTCCAATGTGCAATTTCACAATTCTGAAAAGCAAAAGAATTAGGACATAGCTTTAAGTATGTTTGGACTTTGTTAAATATTGGATCGATAGCCCATCAACCTCAAAGAGAAAAGTAAAAAGAAAAAACTAATACAAAACCAAATATGATATAAATCAAAGTTTCTGGCAAAACAAAAATGTACAAAAAAATATTCACAAATTTATGCAAGCATTGCCATTCGTTATGCCCCGCCCACAACTTGCTTGGACTATGCCTCTGGTGGTCACCCTCTTCGTTTGGACCTTACCTTTTGTTGAAGCAGAAAGAAATCAGGGTAAAAGAGAACATATCAAGTGACCGCTTGAAATTTATACAACATTTGACTTTTTGTTGTTTTTTTCTTATTGTGGACGGGAAATTCATATGATAATGCGACATTCAGATTTTGTTTTCTCTATTTCTTTATTTTTTTTCTGTTTTGCCCCTGTCAAAGCGTTGACATTTCCCTTTCATAGGTAAATTCTCTTTGGTGATTTATGAGGCGAATCGAATGGAGATGCCAGCAATGCTTTTAGTGGCTTTAAGTGGTTAACAAAATGATGCAGGAGAAAAGTTAGGTACAAGTTTCTGTATACATTCATTCATTCATTCACTCACTCAATCTAATCGCCTTTTCAACATCAATTTATTTGCTATTAATCCTTCACCTTTTTTATTGTTGTAACATGGCCAAGCAGGACTATCCATTCTAAGTAGTCCCCAGTGTCTTGGTCTATTTGCTCAGTCCAGGCAATTAGATGTTTGCCTCTGTCTGCTTCGTTCATCGAGGTAAAATGAGCTCACAGCTAGCTAGCTATCTAGCTGACTTTATATTGGTAATCGATTCTCATGCCCGTTACGCCCTCCATTGGAACGTGTTTGCCATGGTTAGTTGCATGTTAGTGAGCCAAAGAAGCCAGGGGCGGATAGCTGAGGGAGTGGAAGGAATATTGACTTTTGCTTTAATCTCGCTGCTTGTTTGACAAGCTCTCAACACTAATTGAAGACACAATCGCTGCAGCCAACTCTTTTGTAGCCAGATAACAACGATTTTGACTTTGACTTCAAAGGAGCGTGATTTATGCTGAAATATCTTTTATATTGAGAACAAAATTGTTTGCGTGCTTTTTGATAAATCAGTTTAATAGCACAAATCAAACAATTTTCATAAAATACATACAGGAGGATTACTTTATATTTAGATGACTGCAGTTGTAGTTTAAATATAATCTACATTTTGAGCAACTACTTTGAAGTCCATTTGCCACTTTGGCCAAGATAAGTTAAAGCTTAGTGTTTGATCATCCCTTGGAGCCAAAGTCTCATGACATTTGAAATAAGAATCTCACCTATAATACAAATTGACATCCATTCTATTTGGTTTTCTTTTTATACTCAAACTAAACTTTACGTTTTTTGGGGAAAATAAATTGCCTTGTGAACTTTATGAACTCACGCGGGATTAACTTGTACCTTTGATTGAATTTCTTTCTACTCCAGCGCGAAGTTTTCACCACAGTTGGGCGGCTGTGGCCAACGACTTGAGTCTCAATCCGATAAAAAGCATTGCAATGCTATGGATGGGGCATAAAAGGTGGAGGCCAAAATAAATTTTTGAACGGCCAAAGAGGCAGCGACTTGTCTGCGCCTCTGTGGAACAGATGCCAGACGACAATGGTTAGGCGGTGAGGAGGAAGCACAACCATGGAGCAATAGCAGTTTGGAATTAGCCATTTCCCGTACAAGTGGTCCCCGGCTCTGAGAATTTGAAAATTTATGCCACCCGAGGACAGAAGGAATGGCTGCTGATTTTTGATTGTGCAATTGGGAGTCTTGCTTCTCTACCTTATGGACGAGCTTAAGTGGCTCCTTGGTTAACAATTGGTTCGGGGACTTATTTCAATTAAGGAGCATTACAATCTTCTTCCCCTCTCCCCTCTCGTTGTCAGTAGCTTTCTACCTTTTTGGTGGTGGTGAAAAGTTTTATGGTTTGGCATGATTCTATTAAAAAACTTTAGGTGGGCAAAACTAGTTTTTTCAGCCAACATGCAAAAAGTAATTAAAATTCAAATAGCAGACAAACATTTACATTAGCGATTGGCGGTGAATTTCGTTTGAAAGAATGAGAGAGAGAGACAGAGAGAGAGAGAGAGCCAGAGATTGAGTTAGCTACTGTACTTAAAGTTGATCTGTAATGTGATGTGATTGAGTGGGGAGTGTGTGTGTCTTGCTTTTATTTGGGTTTTTGTTTGGCCTGGCGCCAGTCTGGCGCTCAACGCCGCAAAGTATGCTAGGTAAAAATCTACGATATATGCGTGTGTGCGTGTGTCTTTTGTATCTATGTGTCTGCTAGTGAATGAGTGATGACTCTTGGCGGCTGCTGTCGACTTCAACATGATTGTGTGCGCCTTTCGCCTACACACACACACACACACACACACTTTTATTTATGTATGTATATATGTATGTATGACAATGCCATGCGAGATTATTAATATTGTATTTAATATCCAACATTTGCTTTTGTTTCTGATGCCAAATGAAGAGTGCGTCGTCTACCAATGTCTATTTCTATTTTCTTTCTGTCTGTCTCTTTGTCTGTCGTTCAGTCTGTGTGCGCAGGTTTAATGACTATTGTGCGGCTAAAGTGTGGGGGGGGCTAGAATCATTGAGAAATATGAGCATTTATTCAAAGCGACACTAGGCATTACCACAATGTGGCAAAGAAACTTGTTTGCCTTGACTCCATAATCACAATCTTTAACGTAAATTGCAATGCTAGCCCAATGAGCTTTAACTCGTGAAAAAATTCAATATTTCTCTTTGTATATGAATCTCTATCAACATTTATAAGTACATATTTCGTTTTTGAGTCATCTAGAACCCGCCCAGAAACCCAATTCAACTGTAAAATGTGTGTATGGCAAGTTCTCATATATCATTTTGCGAAAAATTCAATATCAAAGCGTTTGCCGCCCACAACCGCACAAACTACATATGATCTCAGCATGAGTTGGCCGCCTCCTCAACGTATCTAAAGCACGCACTGATAACGTAAAGTACAAGGCCAGGGCCGGAGTCCAAGTCCGAGTCATCGGAGAGCAGTATGAGCACAGCATGGACATAATTAATTTGAATGCCATTTTTTCCTGCTGCTTTTCCACACACTTTACACCAACTGGTCTTGCTCTCTCTCTCTCTCTCCCCCTTTTTATCTCCGTGTTTTTTTTCGCGTTACTTTTGCGGGGAACCAAAAAATTAATCAAGTGCTAGTTACGCGAAACTCGCAGTTTTTAATTAAAGCCAAGCTTCAAAGTAAACTTTGTGGTGCATTTTTCTTTTCAGTTTTTCTATTGGGTTTCCCATTTTAGGTTTTTATTTTTTGTGTGTGGTATATACCGCGATTTAAGGCTCTTTAACTTGACTGGGGCCACTTTCAAAGAGGTGTTGCTCCAAAAAAAGGAAATGCCAGAGGCATATTGAGACGCGAGACCAACCAACGATTGCAAAATATATATAATACAAACCAATTTCATGCTGAATTAAACAGAGTTCGAGTAAGAGTAAGCGTGTTGTAGGAGGTGGAGTTAAACAACAATAGTTGAAGTATCCTGTCAACAGGCGTCGGCTAGCAATTACAACAACACGGCAACAACAATTCCACAAAAGGCAGCACGTGCATTGCGCTTTTTAAACAAGGGAGAGAATGCCACACAGTTGGCCTTGGGCAAAATATCCTGACACGCCAATTGTGAGAGGTAAAAAAGGTATATACGACTGACTAGATAGTATGAGATACCTATGGAAAATAAATATATATAGAAAATAGATTTTAATGTTAAAGTTAATATGGCCAAATAAATTAGGTAAAACTAAGTATTGCATCAATTTCAAAAAGATTTAAGTTAAAATCAATTGTTAAATGATTTCGTTGGGTATCTAGAAGTCGCATTAACTTTTCAATGTGTCCTTGGCAGTTGTTAAAGAAACTTTTGTGGCCCTTCAGAGTATTTCACACGTAGTCCAGTTGTCTTATTTAGCAAGACTAAGCCATATGCTGCTGGCCTTTGCCTTGTCTTTTGCCACCATTCTAAGATTGAGAACTGAATTACAGTACGTCGCAGTCAAATGCACCTCAGGCGCACACCTCGTCCTCAATGAGAAGATGGGACAATCTGCAGAAGGAGAATGGTGGAGCGACGACGTGTCTTGCATAATTTGCAGTAAAGTGCACAACAATGGCAACGCCCTTTGTCGCCTGCCTGTCACTGGCAAGCATTAGGCATTAGTTGGCAAGGGAAAATACGGAAATACGCGTGAAATATTAGAAATTAAAAAGCATATGACAAGCAACAAAAAAAAAAAAGAAAAAACGGAAAAACAAGCGCCTGAAACTTTGATTTGTCTGCCAAGCGCAGACATTGTCCTTCTCATTCCTTGTAAACACTTTTAATAACTCAAACAAAATGACAGGGAAGCACATACATCCTTAAATTATTAACAAGGGAAGGGAAAGGGAAATGGGAATTTGTTCGGGGTTATACCAATAAATTAGGAAACACCTGTTTTGGCGACGAAAGGACGACGGCAGCTGCCTGGTATTGAAATGCTCCACCGATTCGTAATGAAAATATTATGCCGACTACATAATTTTATGTTGGCTTCTCTACTTTTCCCCGCGCACCGAGAAACCTTTTCACCACACTTTGTGTTTGTATAATTTATGTTTTTTCCTACTTGGCCGCATTTCGTGGTTTTTTATTGCTACGTGTTGGCTTGTCCCTGGTCCAGTAGGAGTAGCAAGAGAAAAGAGACACCAGACCACGCTCTATGGTGGCCATAATGTCGTCATGACAGACGCGGCCATAAAAGATAATTATGATTCCGGTAATAGGTTTTATTTTCGCGTAGTATACCTCTTTTGTTCGCGAGACCAAAACCCCACACAAACCATTGCCAAAAACTGACGCCATATTTGTTCCTGTTGTTTCTCTTGTTGTTCGTTTCCACTGACGGCACAAAGGTCGTCCTCTGTGCAAGGCCTTGGCATGGCCTGGCCTGAGCTACACTCGGCTGGGCTGGGCTAGTGTCTGACTACACAGTGTGTCTACATTTACTTTTCGGGTGACCAACGTGGCATAGAAATTATGCGCATTATACGCGTTGCGCTTCAGCGCCTCGCTAAAAAATTATATCCGCGGACATTATAAAGGATTTCATATTATCTTAATATCAACGACTATTGGACATCCTTCAATTAAGTTACACTAAATAAATTCTGTTGATGTAAAGTAGAACTAAGGGCTCTAAAAAACCTTTTAGTATTTGCCCTTTAGTGTATTTGGTATTCCACTAATCATTGAGTTCTAATCCTGAATTTTCTTTTTTATTTTACATTCAAGAATCTAAATTCCTTTCAAATCAAAAGTTAAAGCTTACAAACTTTTTACAAATCTCTACATGCCCTCTTTTAAAATATTTTTTTTTTTATTTTTTCTTGGGGGCAAAAAAAAAATTAAATTTTTTATGGCAGAACGCGTAGCTTTCTGTGAGCCTTTGATAAATTGCAACCGAACATAGCAAGCGGTTTAAGATGCGTGATACATTTTTAATTAGCCGCTCATTGTGAAGGTTACGGGGGTGTAAAGACAGGATGGGGGTGGTGGTGGGTGTTCCTGGGACACTGAGCTGGTTTATGGAAATCGAAATCAATGCCGTGTTTGCGTTTCTAATGAACTTGTCATTCTTATGAAGATTAATGCCACCTTTCAAAAGTTCGCTGTTAGCAGTTTGCATTTCTCAGTTAGCAGTTTCAATTAAAGGGCCACCCGCACAGTGCCCTGGAAAAGTTATCTAACAAAGAATAATTGTCTGAACATGATAATTGTTTTAATGACGGAATGCAAAGACTGTCAATGTTGATTAATGCCCCTAAGTTGACCCAGTTTTCAATTACAGAAACGTTAGGCAGGTTTTTACAATTTCAGTTAACTCTCTAATCGTCTGTCCGTTTTGTCTGCGTTGTCTCTTATTGTTAGTCGTCCTTTTTCAATCGCTTGGACTTCAAAATCAAACTGGCATCGAGAGGAAATGACAGCGAAACGTTTTTGATGTCTAATGGAAAACGTGTGCCGGCATAAAAATGGCCGCTAAGAAAATGCATAAAAAATTGTGTGCTTGGGCAAACACACATGTGTGTATGTGTGAGAAAAGGACATGCAAGGACAAACGGAAGTCACATACGCAAACTTCGCTATGCTTATCGTTCGTGGCAAGCAGAAAAGTTACTTTTTTTTTTGCTCCTTCTTGCCCGGAAAGACTATAAAATATTTCGTTTTTATATACCCCTGATCCGAGATACATACTTGAGCACTGTGTGGAGGCATGGCATACCTACACGTAAATGGACCAAGGAGCTAGCTAGCCAGCCAGCAGGGCCAAGGAGCAGAAGAAGGAGTAGAATGTTTACACAAGTCATAAGCATTTTTTAGCGAGCCATCTCTTGTCCTCAATGTCCATGTTTGCCAGTGTATAAAAGCTTTGGCATTTGCATAAACCTTTCCCAACCACGACACAGCACGACAATTCCCCGCCTTCCTCTCTCTCCCTTTCTCTGTGTTTGCCCAGCCCCCATTATGGTGAGCAAATCATTTTCTAACTCCACCTCCATCTAAATCCAAGTGAAAACTTTCCTCAACTGCAATAATCATAACTGCAACGCAAGGACATTGATTTGAAAGCAGAGATTCCTTTGGACACAAGCATCGCACCGTCACCAGGCCATTAATGTGGCATTGTTTTACAAGTCCTTTTCAAATCCTAGTTTCAATCTTGTGTCATCAAATTTCCGCTTGATTTGACTTTCAGAATCGATGCCCACATAAAGAATCAAAAACTTTTCAAAGTGCCAACTGAAAGTTTGATGCTTTAAGTTTTATGGAAATGGACGACAATGCCCGGTCTCAGTGGGTCATCTAACTTGGAATTGAAATTGATATGCCCTTAGAGGTGCCACACCGAAAATAATTCTCCCATTTCATATACGGAGTAGTAGCATTAAGTGCTATGAACCAAACAATTTTTTTTTGTTTTTTGTGTATTTAGGTGGTACATATTTTGTAGAGATTTAGGTTGACATGCTCTCCGGTATCATGATTTCGATTTCACGGGGTTGTTCTGTAAAACCATCTCACACAGAAATTTTTCCATAAAAGAAATTGCATGTCTTTTGTTTAACAAATCTAAAAAGATTTTCTTTCTCTTTTGTCACAAGAATTTGTTTTCTCCAAAGAATTTGTGAATGTTTTTCAATTTAAGAACATTTTTTTTTTTTGTTAGTTATTTTCCAATCGCATCCTGTTGGCAATAAAGTAAATAGGTTTTTGTGGTTTTGGCATTTTAGGTTAAACGATATTTTGTACCGTGACATGTTTGCTTGTCGTCGATGTCGTCGTCGTCGATGATTTTGATCCATTCTATTTTATTATTTTTTGCTCAGAGATGATTGATGACACTTAATTGATGAACATCATTTGGGGGAGTGTGGAAGTGACGAGGTAAAGGAACCAACAGACAATAATGCTTAACAAAATGCGACTCTTGTTTAATATTTGCTTATGTCTGGCTTAAAGTGGTCAACTGAGGAAGCTTAAAGGCAAGTGGCAAGTCTTGGGTCTCGGTCCCGGTTTGGGTCTGATTTTCCAGGTCACAGGTGCTTTTGTTGTCCGCATTAGATTTGCCTTTGGCCTATGACACACACACACACACACGCAAATATGTATACACATATAGAAATCTCTCATTCTCAATGTGTGCTTTTCGGACTTTTTGTCCATTTGGCTGTAAAATTTATTTCATTTGTTCTCGCCCCCTTAGCCACTATACGCATGACGCTGACAGTTTTATGGCAAAGTTAAGCCGATATCAACGGCAGGACACATGACCCTATACACATATATAGACACAGGCTGTGTCTCCATAAAAGTGTAAAATTTAAAGCCTTTTTTTGTCCTACCTTTCTACAACAACAACAAGTGGCTGGGTGTAAGCGTGTATATGTATGTATATAGTACAAAATGGTTTTTAGGTTTTGCACAAAATTCATTTCAATGAAATCATTCATGGTTAAAGTAGATAACAAAATTGTTGAAATGGCCAACTCAGAGACAGAAACAGTTTTGTGTAATTGTTTAATTTAAAGCTAAAAATTATGACCGAATGTTGCTTGTTTCTTTATTTCAATTGACTATGTACGTATATGCTTACTTATATATTGACTCGATTATTATCGCGAAATTCTTGAAACCAGTCATAGGAATCCAACTTGGCCTGCACATATTGCCCAAAGACAAACAGGGGTATAGGCATATAGTCGTTCTCTTGATCCTGGTAAATAATCTCCTCCTTGGAGGCAGTGATCTTTACATCGATCAAAATGGTAGCATGTAGCATGTAAAGAACTCCACAGGCCAACGACGATATCGATTGATTACGCATAAAATTAAAAAATGGATGTACTGGTTTGTCTTTAATGTAAACATCGTCCGATTCCTCATCGCCCAAATACAATAAATGAAAATCCCGTTCGGCATCCCACATAGTCATAAGTGATATCAATGTGAAGGCACATGATGCTGCCGAAGCTTTTATGATCTCCATCAAAAGGGTGGGCGTGTGACCCGTACAAATGTTAATACTTTGGAAGAGAGTCAACACCATGAAGACATAAAACGCAATCAAATAGAAATAGTGAATGATTTGTTTTTCCCAGCCCAACATGCTCAAGTCGACGGACATGAAACCAGTTATATGAAATGCCATGCAGAACATATTAAACAATGTCTCTAAGGTATAAAACACAAAGAGAAACGGACGCATTGCACCAGTTCCTTCCCGTATACGTTCGGGTTGAGCTTCTTGAGCAATTGGCTGTGGCGGTGGCGGTGTATACTTCATGATTTTGGTTATTTGCAAATAAAAAAACTAAACTTGAACGAAAAACGAACAAATAACAACTAAACTACCCAACCCAAAAGGCCTACTTGAATAAGGTTCATCAATAATCATCATTACGGCAGTGACAGCTAGCAAAATCCAAAAATTCACACGCCAATTGAGAAACTATATAACTATATACATATACAATATGAAAAAAACAGAAAAACCAACAATTTTTTTGTTGATAAGATGTCACGATCATGGTCAACCAACTCTTCGTCTGCAGCACGTTCATTGAGCTAAACTCTAGAGTCTAGACGCTGATTCATACGAACAGAATATATGACAACTACACTGAAAGAAAACTATACATACTTTGAGATGAAAATGTTTTCCACATAAGGTTAGCTATGCAAAGAACAACAATAATTTTTGTATCAGTTTTTAGTAACACGTCTATTTCAGATACTAGACACAGATTGGGCTTTTTTCTTTTCCATTTGTGGATCAAAAGTGCTTTTATCTCTCTGTATATGTTGGAGCAACCTTTTTGAATAGTGCAATTGGGCAATGCTCTTTGTTTTAATTAAAATTGTGCCACTTGCTATCGAAAGTGTAGAGCTTATCAATTCTCGGGTAGGTGAAAACGAATACAAAAAACCATCAAGAATCACGGCATGGTTATTTTATGAACAATTTATCTTGCCGATTTTTCAACCTTCTTTTGGTAAATTGGCAAGATAGTTGGTTGGCAGTTCTAGTCGTCACGTAGACGTATTAACAATACCGCAAGCTACAAAAGAACGAATTATGAAGAACTATTCGAGAAAATTAATTTTCATCTGCGTTTTTTTATATATCCTTGCTCTTAATCGAGCTCAAGATGCCGTTGAGAAAAGTCATTCCACATCGGTGGCTGGAATGGTAAAACTTATAGAGCTGGAAATGCAATTGATTGATAATCTAAATACATATGCTGACAAATTAGAATCAAAACTAAAAATAGTGCGCAGGTAAAAGCATAAAACAAAACTTGTGATAAACATAATTAATTAATTTCCTTAAAAACTCAGTGGAATAGCTGAAATGAGTTTGGAAAACGCTAAAACAGGACTTTCGATGGAAGAGTATTTAAGCAATCCATTAAATGCATTTTCTTTAATTCGTCGCATGAATCGCGACTGGATTAACTGGGAATTGTATATGGACGAACCGATTGGCATAAAGGAAATTGATTTCATTCAAGATCACAAAGAATTTTTACCGACCTCAACAGATCTTGAGGAGGCATCTGCAGGCCTTGAACTTATACAAACTACCTATGGACTGAATTCAACAGATATGAGTAAAGGTCTATTGAATGGCAAACAATATGAGTGAGTAAAGCCAACAAAATGATATGAGATTAAAAACTTAAAAAATATTGTAAACTTCAGTGCCAGATTAAGCGTTTTGGATATGTATGCAATTGGCGAATATCACTACGATAAAGAGAATTATAGAGCAGCTAGTGCTTGGCTATATCTGACTATTGAGAATCATAAAAGAAATCCTGTGGGTATTCCATTGCAGATTGATTTTTCGGACGTCCTGCTACTCTATGCTGAGGTCCTTGTTAAATTGAGTAAGTCTCTCTCAATCTGACGTCTACTTTGACTCATTTTCATTATTCCCTAACAGATCGCTATAAAGATGCTGTACAAGTTATAAATATAGCACTTAAAGATAAGAAATTCGATGCTAAACTCATACGCAGGCGTTCAGAAATAGAGACGCTAATAAGAAATGAACCCAACATCAAACCGGAGACAGTAAGATATATAATACAAACGATTCCAAATTAGATTTTAACCAATTTAACCAGTTCAACAGAATTGTGGGGAACTACGAACGAGGATGTCGTGGTCAGTTTCCTGCCTTAACCGATGCGAAATTGTATTGCGTCTACAATACAACAAACTCGCCATTCCTACGACTTGCGCCATTAAAAACGGAGTTAATCGGCCTGGATCCTTACATGGTACTCTATCACGATGTCATTTCGCCCAATGAGATAGCTGAACTGCAAGAAATGGCCAAACCGGAACTAAAAAGAGCCACAGTTCATAATTCAACCACCAAAACTAATACTTTTACTAAGACGCGAACAGCGAAGGTGTCTTGGTTCTTAGATACCTTTAATCAACTGACGAAACGTCTAAATCAGCGTATTACGGATATGACTAATTTCTTATTAAATGGCTCGGAAATGCTACAGGTTATGAACTATGGTCTGGGTGGATATTATGTTAAGCATTTCGATTATTTCAATCAGACTGCGGTAAGTTATTACATTTTCAGAAGGCAAACTAAAAAACTAATGAACTATTGATTTCAGAATCCCAAAGTTACCGAAATGAACGGTGATAGAATTGCAACAGTTCTCTTTTACGTGAGTCTATAATTTGAGAGTAATCTAAAATTTAGACTAAATAATTAACTTTAATGCATATTTAGTTAAATGATGTGGAACAGGGTGGGGCCACAGTCTTTCCTGAAATCAAAAAGGCAGTTTTTCCCAAACGAGGATCCGCCATTATGTGGTATAATCTAAAAGATAATGGCGAAGGCAACCCAGCCACATTGCATGCAGCTTGCCCAGTGATAGTTGGTTCCAAATGGGGTAAATGTTAAATCACATTCTCATCTAAATATGACAACTTTAACACGGTTTATGTTTAATAGTTTGCAACAAATGGATACGGGAACGTGAGCAGATCTTTAGACGGCCTTGCCTAGTCAAAAAATAATTTATTATAATTCATAAAAATGTGATTCTCAAGAAAAGAAAAAAATAACCTATTATTATTAGATTAATAAGCATTAATGAAAAATATTTCCAAAATATATACATACACATATGTATATATTAAGGCCTTTACTTTAGTTGGCATTTTTAGAGATAAGACCAATCGAAAGTCAAGAGGAAATACTTTTAAATTCCAGTTATCAATTGATTGACAACCAAAAAAAAGTTTGGCTTCCCCAATAAATCACTTCTCACTGAGAAGACATATTGAATTGGCTACTAGACATTCAAAACTTGAAAATGTTTGCTTCTAAAAATACATAGACATTATCAATAAACTGGGATTAAAGTTTATATATAAAAAACTCCATGAGATTTTAATTCAACATATTGTGATCTTCTATTTTGTGGCAATTTGTTTGGAACAGTCCATAGACAAACAAATTTCCGGCATAATCACTTTACACTTTACTTAACGCCAACACATTGCTCCTTGCCCCCTCCCGCAAACGCTTTTCTCACTAACTCTACGCAAATTAAATGCCCTTTTAAAATGCCAACACGGAAAAAATAAAGTGCTGAGTGGCGCAGAGAGCCGAGTAGATGCTTGAGGGCTAGGTAAACCCAACCAAGCAACCGCAGCCACATTTTAGCATACTCCTAGGGCATCCTCCTGCTGGCGTCTAGTGTCTGACACCGGGTACGTGATGTGCAACTTAATGTTTCAATTAGAGGTGAAGTGGCTGGCGCCCACGGTGACTGTGACTGTGTGCATGGGGCTTAGGTTTATCGTTATCGCTTGCCGTTTCGAGGAGGGGAGGGAGTTGGCCATCTCCATATCAGTCTGTGCACTTATCTGCTTTTAAAAACTTTTAATAATGAACTCCTGTTAACCGCTCGAGAACGTGTCTTCTTCATCCATAGACGTATCCATATCTGTTCGTGTCCGTGTCCGTGTCCGTGTGAGCATTATAGACAAATTCTATGACTCGGCACTTTTTCTTAATTTGTTTATCATCCACTCGACGCACCTTTTGTATGAATTTTACTACTCATTATATTAAAAGTTTTCCATAAACCTGAACACCATACATTTAATTAAGTTCATCGAATACAAAATTTGAAATTAAAGTCTAACAAAGAAAATGCTTGAGAAATCATTTTCATCATAAGGGTTTGTCCCCAGACATCCAACACCTCTTAATAAAGCAAAATGTCAATAAATAAAAAATTGCCAACATATGCAAAAAAAATATGACTTTGCGGTTGTGCCAAGACCAACTTTTAGATACCCTACAATTAAGGAATGAATAAAGAATAGAAAAAGGGTTCAATGAACAATTTTCCCTTTGCCTATGGCAAGCTCTTAAATTATTTTCCTTTTTCTTATAAAGTTTAATCATCTCTGACAAGTCGACTATGCCTGATCAAGAAAACGATTTATATACTTACAATATATACCTAACTAAAACGTATTTCATTTTGATTGTGTGCACTTTATGGTGTGTCCTGCAGTAGCCAGGCTAGCCCCCAGTCCCATATCCCAGCCACCGCAGAGATGATTACATATGCGCAGACCAATAATTTTGCTCGGCAAAAAAAAAAAAAAAATAGAAGAAAAAGTATCTAACAAGGTTAAGAAACGGTTGTAAGGCAACATTGATTGTATAAATCTAGTAAAATGTTTTATATGCGCCATGGAAATGGAGGGAAGAAGAAGGGTAGGGAGGACGATAAAAAAGGGTTGCACGTGGTCGCTAGGTCTCTCAGATGGTTGGTGGTGGAAGCAACCGCCCACATTTTGTGGTCAATGAAGGAAATATGATTTGGATTTTGTTACTTTGATTACACACATTACATGCGAAAAATGAAAAAGTAGCAGCAGCCCCAGACAGACAGACCAAAGGGGTCATCTGAGTGTGTGTGTGTGTGTGTGTGTGTAAGACCAACGTGTGTTAAATTTCAACTTGTGGTCTTTTGGTGGAATATCATAAAGCATTTGATGGGCATGTCTATGCTCAGGAAATTGAGTTTTTCAAGCAGCTGTTCAAATGTTTCTACATATAAACTTTATACCAAAATATGTCTAGATGTATATACATGAATCTAAATAATAGCCAAACGTAAAACGTAAGCAGTCAAGCGAATTGGGAAAAAAATTTGTATTCTTTTCTTTTTTTTATTATTCTTTTAGGCTCTCAGGGTCAATTTGTGATTTTGTCTTCTTTCTTTTTTCTTGTGAAAATCGATAAATGCCTTGCAATGTGACGAATTTAAGCAATTTAAATTTTGTGAAATGTGCGAATGACCGACCCGCCTTTCAACAACTTTGTCATTCCACTTACCTTGTATTCTAATTATAATCCATTGTAGTGAATGCAACAAAGTAGTATTTTTTTTTTTTCAAATTAAGAAACTGTGAAACAGAGAAGCGTTGAAAGGTGTAAAATGCTCACATACACTTTCGGCTTTTACTTGCCTAGGAAATGAACGAGCAGATACACTGCAAGAATTGACCCACTATTGCGGATGAAAACTTTCTCTGAAGGGCAAGAGAAATTTCTCGTTTATAATTGCAAGTTAAAGTTTCTTTGAGTGTAAATTGATTAAATGTCAAGTTGATGAGCCATTGGCTCACAATCAATTACAAAATGACAAATTTGACATGTGAGTTTGGTTCTGGCATCGTAATGTCAGTATGAGAACGTACGTATGTATATATGTAGATACAAACATACATATATCTATTTATCCACTGGAAAGGAGTTGAATGAGAGACATGAAGGGGGACCAAGGGGGAATGCATAATCTGGACAGTTCGTCACAGTTGCATAGAAAATCGAAATCAACATTTGCCAGTCAGTGGAAATCAATGACAAAGTTGATTTACGTGCGGCTGGCAATTGTATTCATGTGAAGGCCCTTCCAAAATGTAACATGAAGTTGGACATGAAACTCTCTGACTCGGACTCCATCTCTCTATGTCGGAATCATATCGAAATGATTTGCAGCCAACAATGACGACGACAGACAACAAATGCAGCTAAACGAATTATGTCTAATGGCATTTCAGGTTGAAATGCGATTAAAATGCAATTTGAAATGCAAAACATTTCTGTAAGTGTGAGTGTGTGTGTGTGTGTGTCACCAATGGAGTAAGAGAAACTTTTTGGACTATTTGGAGTGAAAGGAACGAGAGGAGACTGTGTCTAGCCTGGCTGCATGCCAACAACAACAACAACAACAACAAGAACAAGCAGCAACTTTTTGCCGAGTTTTCAACATTTTTGGTATTTGGTTTTTGTCTTTTGGTTAAATGGATAAACGTCCATAAGAGACGACAAAACATTAGACATTTGTGGTTATACATAATACAATTTGTCTAGCCACCTGTATCCCTCTCAATGCTGGGCTGACCATTAAGAGTCTGCGGAAAATTAACATCTAATGCTTTAGAAAATCTTAAATCGCGCAAGTCCGCACAAAAAATAAAATTTATATACGCCATGTTGGACAATTAAAAGTCCATTGGGCTGACAATGAAGTCAAGCAGGCAAAGAAAAGCATTTGTTTGCCAAGAAATTGTCTTCCTCAGTTGTTTTTCTTTTACATATGTATGTAAGTGTCTTTCTGTGCATACCTTTGGCACCTCAAACTCTGCGACAACAACGAAGCATAATTTATGCTTTAGCCCAGACGTGCTAGGATCGAATTCAGTGAAGAAAATTTCAGAGATGGAGATACAGATGCTCGAACCTGGCCAACGGACTATTGCTACACATTGCTAGACAAGCGAACATGACAGCGGCTATGTTTTTGCCGTTCGTCGTCTGGCCAACTTTTTTTTGCGGAATTTCACGTGGAAAAAGTGCAGCCGACAAACGAGGCAAAGATTTTATTTTAATTAAAACAAAGCAGAGCCATGCCATGGAAAACGGCATAAAAAGCATTGGTTCATTACACATTTTTAGACGAATATATATATACACTTTTCTAAATTATAAGATAAATTGAAGATTTTGAAATAATTTCAATTTTTTATGGAAAGAAAACCAAACTATATTTCTAAACTTGTTTTGAGACATTTGCTTTTTTATATTGATTTTAATATCCCATTTCATAGGATTCGGCTTTAGGATAGAATAGAATTTTATAGGGTATTTAAATGCCACAACAAGTGTATATATTATTTAGAAGACAAACAATGTAAAAGAGGTGTGTGTAAAAATGTTTTGTTGCCTCTAAATTCGAGGAGTTGGTAAGTTTTGCACGATTTACATGAAGCATTTGTCATGATCTGTTTACTTTGATATACGGCCAAGTGATTAATTTATTTAGTTTTCGTGGAGCAAGTGCTTTGATTTATTTTTGTCAATTTGCACTTTATTATTCAGCTGCCATGAGGCACTGTTTAAATATAAAAATACAGAAATACCTCCTTTCTCTCTCTCTGTGTCTTTATTATTTCGTATTTCGTCTATATAGTATATTGATTTTCAATTTTGACAAATGTTTTTATGTGCACATCACCTGTTGTCTGAATGGGCTTCACTCCCCTTCATTTGCATATCTATAGACATGTCCCACTTGGTCTCCCACCCCCCACCTCTCTCCCACTGTGTCTGTCCTGGGTTCAATAGGTAAAACCGAATGAAATCAAATCAAGGCAAATGCTCGCTAGCCATCTGCGTCCTACCTCAGTGAGATTGTGAATGGCAAATGTAAATGTATCTGTTGCTGCTGCCACATTTCTACCTACATAGATACATACATATGTATGTATGTACATACAATTTGATTTTATGTTTGCACACGCAGCAACAATTTCATTGTTTGCAAAATAATTGCAAACCTTCCCAACAGCTGTGTCCCATTTTAACATTTTTCTTCTGGTTTTTTTTTTTTTTTGCCGGGGTAGAATATTTGTGGCTTAAGGTGAGTGTGTGGAGTAAATATTCTATCGAGTATTAGTTGAAATCTTTCTCTCTCTCTGGGCATGGTAGATTTTGCTCTTCACTTTTGGCAAATGCAAATAGTAGGTTGAGTGTAAAAACAAAAAATTGAAAACAAAATCAAATTCAAACAATTAGCACGGAAACAATGGACGACCCCAATATTTTTGGTTGATGGCGCTAAAAATGGATTATTCCGATGGGCATAAATTTTGCAGTTGTTGTTGTCCTTTCCCCACTCCTCCCCACCACATTTTTTTGTTGCCAGTTGGCCACTCGATGTGAATGTTACTCGCCGCTTTCACCAAACCGGAAGTTCAGTCCATTTAATGTACGAATTTCGCGCCATTTTCGTTGGTCAACAACTTTTTCTACGAAAAGGGAAGGAAAATTTGCCTCTCTCTGGTTCTTTTTTTTTTTTTTTGAGGCTTTTCACTGTTTTGAAGTGGAAAGGCTTTTGTAGTGACTATGATGGGGCAGTGAAATCCAAAAAAAAAAGAAGGTACACCGCAAAATGGTTTTATAGAAAAACAAAATTTGACTGTTGAAACGTTTCCGTTTTGAAGGAGCATGTAAACTGCATATCGAGGTTAGAGAAAATATACGAATTAACTTTAATATAGAGCAATTGTTAGTTAGCTAGTATATGTCACCATCCTAAGACTTTATCTGTTAACAGAATTACGTAGGGCGATAATCGTCATGAAGACCATTTTTAATGATTCAGAGTGTCAAAAGTAAAACTGATAAGAAATGTTCTATCCCTTGTTTGGGTGCAGCTTTTGCTGATAAGCTTTCATTAATAATATTCAATATATAGACATTAAAATACACTATTACACAATTAACATATATTATATTTTTCTTTCAAATAAAACAGTTATAATATAGTAAAGTCAAAAGAGAAAGATATTTAAACTAACAAAATGAATGCCAATGATCCGAAAAACATAAAAAGACTTTCTTTCATCGCTTTTTAAACTGTCTAAACAAATTGTAAAACTTTTATTTTTAAAAGTAAGCAGATTAATTTGCCGAGTTTTAAAATTATAATTCCCTCTAGTTAGTTGTATACAAGTCATCGAATGAGCTGCTGCAAAAATGGCAAACAGATTACTTTAAATTTTGCCTACACCTATAGCGACTATAGACTAAGGAATCTAACTATGCAAGAGGAAATTGATCTATTAAATGCTAAGATAAAATCGCTTCAATCTGAATTAAAACAAGTTCCCACCTCGTGTTTATCCTATTCCGATTCAAATGCAGTCCAGACCATAAGAGTACCCGACTAGAAAACGATTCAGCTGGTTTGTCTTCCCGAAGGCTGGACTCTCATACAGAAACGTTTCAATGGACAAGTTGACTTCAATGTAAGGTGGTCTTTATATCGTGTTGGATTTGTTTATCTATCACAAAATAACCGCATCTGAACCGCATGAACTATATATACATCTGGAGGATTATGACAATGAGACGGCATATATCCGATATGATAACTTTGCCATTGGTGGCGAGCAGATGGGCTATGTGCTGAAATTTTTGGGTGCCTATTCGGGCATAGCTGGTGATTCTATGTCGGATAATGTGGGTCATATGTTTACCACATGGGATCGTGATAATGACAATTGGCTGGGCTATAACTGTGCTCGAGAAATGGGAGGTGGTTGGTGGTTCTCGAATTGTGGCAAGAGGTGACTTTGGATTAAGCAAAGTGTTAACTGAGGTAACTGATTTTCAATCTTTTCATCATTTTCAGTAATTTGAATGGTCCGTATGTAGAAGATTTTGGCCTTACTTGGCATGCATGGCGGAAATTTAAATCCATAAAGTCCACAGAGATGATGATTCGCCGTAAATCTATAATGTTGTAATGCAATAAATTAGCCTTATCTTTTATCTAATTCAACTCATGCTTCTAACTTAGTCTTAGATTCGTTTCTAACTCTCTCAACTCTTTAACGGAAAACCTTCGAAATGTTTTACGACCGTTATGGCCACCTTAACAATTAAGCTTAATTTGAATAATCAAAAGCCAACAAACAGCCGAAAAACAAAAGAGCGAAATACACAAGTCCGCGTGCAATAAAAACTTTGCCAGCCATCGAACCTGACAATAAATTTACCAACGCCGGCAACACAAAAACAAGGGCAACTAATGAAAGTAAGTCCCAGCCGCAGGCAGAAGGCCATGGCCAAGAGACAAGTGGGCAATGGCGGCAATGGGGTGGCGTAGCAGGAAGTTCAAGCTGTTTGTAAGAAAACTTAATTGAAATAATTTTGGACGTCGTTCGCTCGCCATGGTTGGAAGGGTGGTTCAAAAAACTTTGACTACAAACTGCGCAATCAAAGAGTGAAATTAGGCTTAGACTAAGAACGGGGCGGGGCGGTTGGAGTCAGGGTTGGAGTTGTTTATGAGACAACAATCTACCTTTCGTCTGCTCTAGCAGAGTCTTATTCATATGTAAATTAATGACGAATAAAAAGAGTTTTGGCATCTTAAAGCAAACGTAAGTTAAACTTTACCCCATCCATTCAACTCACATATATGCTGAAACATTTCATTGAAAACTTTCTGTGCCCGTTGGCTATTTTGAGAGCTAAACTTTGCCACCCACCACCGCCAAACATACTCACACACACACACGCACACACACACACACACACACATACATACATTTGACTCCTCCAACCACTTTAATTCACATTTTGTAGCTGCGCGTCGAGACGCATCGTGTGAGCTAACGAATAACCGCGGGCTCTTCTCAAAGTATTCGAGTATCTGCAGCTCATTAGAATTCATTAAAAAGAATCCCAAACAACCAGACGACCAGTCTAGGCAACAGACAGATAAATAATCAACACCTGTTCAATGTCGGTTGGTTATGTTTCTTCTAGCCAAAGAGAAAACACACTGGACAAAATTGATGTTTAGCAGCTACTTATATAATTTAGTGATTATAGTCTTGAAAATATGTATTTTTAAGATTCTTTTACTAATTCTAATTCCTGATTATATTCTTTCTTTGAGTTTAAATGCGTTTAGATAGATAAAAAATTCATTTTCGAAATGATTAACCTTTTTTAAATGAATATATTTCAAGTACTATCAATGAAATCAATGAAAAATCTTCTATAGAATTCAATTGGAAGCCACTTTTTGTGCAGTGTATAAATGTCCAGGATCCGTTATGCTGGCTACGTGAGATAATTGCCGCGTATATTTCTATTAGCTTGTTCGCTTTTATTATTTATGCTTCCATGTTATGCGATGGCTAATTTATGTCGCAGCTTGGTTTGCAATTAGTGGCTTGGATATTATAGCCCGGTCGAGTGACTTAAATTCCCAAACAGGAAGCAAGGACTTGCATGGCTTATTTAACTTAAACGTAACTCAAACAGTGCCACAGATAGACACACACATACACATACACAAACCTCTATACACATTTAAATGGAGAGAGAGAGAGAAAAAGAGACTGGCTGAGGAGTGGGGAGTGTAAAGGCAATCCCCGGAAAGTCTTTTGGTAAAGTAAACGATTAAAATATGCACAACACGAGTAAACATATTTTCAAGAAGTAAATATCCTTGAGCAGCAAGAAACCAAATTCAGGAGCGCATGAAATGTATTTAAAATATGCCAAGTGGCAGACATTTTCGAGTCAGCTCAAGGGGGAGTGGGCCAGAACACGTAGCTCCGGCGACGACAGCAAAGGAATTGCTAGTGGAAGTGGAATCGTTGGTGGAAGTTGAAGTACAAAGTCCTTCTAGTCGATGGCAACTGCACGTGGGCACAAAAGGCGCAAGGTAAATAAATACTGTAGCACAAGAAGACGACACGAACAAGACGACAAAGATGCCCGAGCAACTTGAGAGAGAGAGTCTACCATTCCCTATCAACTACCACACGCACACTTTGGCTAAGATACTTACAAGGATTAAAGAGTCACTCAAGTTAAATGCATTGAAAATGAAGTAAAAGAAGCGTAAAAATGTGTTGCCGAAACTCGCTCAAATGGAAGATGAATGCGATGTGAAAGAGAGGGCAGAAGGGCAGAGAAGATCCTGTAGGTGTATTCCTGTTTTCTCAACCATTTGCTACTTTTAATTTTACTCACAGTTTATTTAATTTTGTGCTTTTTTCTTCTTCTTTTTGCTGGAATGGAAAGTGGCAGTTGTTGATTTAGCGGTATTTAAATTGAAGCGTTTTAACTGGATTAAGGCAAAGCTACTTGTGGTTTGAATTGTTAGACGATGGTTGGTTGGAATAAAAAGTAAAAGGGACATAAACTGAAGCAATAATAGTTATAGAAATGATGTAACAAAAAATGAAGTAAAGGAAAATTAAATAAATATGAAATAGATATAAGGATACTACCGATGGAATCTGATTATTTATTGTCGCTTTTCGAAAAGACAAATTTATTTTTATAGTAGAACTTTTAGAAAGTTTTTATTTTAGTTTTAAGTCAAACCTTTATGGAGGGAGCAAACTTAGTCCTCAAATTGGATTATTTATGGATTTTTTTTACATTTCGCACCGCAACTGGCAAGCGGCAATCATCATTCAAAAATTTGTCAATAGATTGACCACACCGCAGGACATTTAATATTGTAAAATATAAAGGCCCCATTCGATGTGGCTTTCGTCTCCTATCAACACAGCACTGGACCGATATCCCTTCGGTGCGGTGTCTCCTTGGTCCTTGCTATGTATTAACTGACAACCATTCCCTATAGGTATTTTTATTATTTATCAACCGCACGCGATCGGGGGGCCAATAGGCCCGAAAAGTGCAACGTCCTGTAGATTGAGAGCTGGAGGGGTCTGTGCTGTGTGCTATTTTATAATATAAAAGCAATATTTTTGTGACCAAAACAATAAAGTCGCGCTGTCATTGATTTATTTGTCTGCTGCGTAGCAACAATAAACTGTGCAAGAACGAAATGCACTCGCACAATGCACAATGGCCACCTCAGCGGTGGGCCCAGGCCCAAGTGAGCCAGTGAGTGAGATGGAGCTGAAACTGAAGCTGGAGTTGGAGTTGCAGCTGAAGCTGGAGCTGGAGCTGGTGCTGTGGAGCTCAAAAACCCACCAAACATAATTCATTTCCGCTCATTGTCAGCGCCGCTTTTTGTGCATTTAAAATAACACAAAACCCCCAAAAGAATCTCAAGTGTGAAAAATATGTATGAAATAAAAACAAAAGTAACTGACGTCAATGAAAATGCAACAAAAAAAAAAGGACAAAAAAACTCAAACATACAAAAAAATTTGGAAATGCACTCAGGACAATGCAGGTAAATTGACTGCTGCAGACTATAGTCCACAGATCCTTTTGTTGAGCTACTGCAAATCCAACAAATTGATGTCCAATGCAAATAAAAATTGTATGTTCCATTGAGCAATTTGAACACCCTCCCCCCCACTCCAGCAGAATCTGTGAATGCTTTTTGCCTCAGCCTCCATTTTGGCACCCTTTTTGGTGACCAACTTGACGATGACATAATTAAATCCTTGCACTAATTAAATTTCCAAAAGAAGAAAAAAAAAACAAGGATCTATGCAAATGCTGCTGGTAAATAAAATCCTTTTTCTGATGGGTAGGAAAAACTACCTTAATTGCTTGAGATAAGCCGTTAGACGGGGCGCATACGTAATGCAAATTATTTTTAACATTTCACATTTAATTGCAAAGAGAGAGGACCGAAACCATACGAAATATATTCCCCTCAACCAATGTTCATTCATTAAGCCCAAAACTCATGGGTGGATGAGGTCGGACAGCTGGACAACTGTTCATTTTTTGGGGGCGAGGGATGGTCAAGTGTCCTGTGTCCAGTGTCCCATGTCTTGTGTCTGTGTGTGTGTTTGTGTGTGTGGTATGTGGGATTTTCGAGGGGTATTATGTATGGGGAACATTCATACATACATGGCATACCAGCTGGAAATTAAGTTTTCGCAATTTCCTACCTTTTTTCTCTACATTTTTTTATTATTTTCTGGTAAACTCTTCTTGCTTCTCCAGTTGATAATCCAGCATAATGCGCTTTTATTTGAAATAATAATGTTGCTGCCGACATCGGTCTGGGCTCATTAAATTTCTAAAAGAAAAAAAAAACAAAAACGTAACAGCACATAAATGGAAACCCCCCAAAAAAAAAAAAAGGTTGAGTCTCCGGGTCTTGTCTTTTCTCCCTCACTTGGTCATTGTCAACCGCAAAATTGTTGCATGAGGTGTCAAAGTTCATTTCGTGGCTTGAAATTAATTCCAAATGTCCTGACCAGTTTTAATTGTTTAAAATTTTCCAGCAAATTAAGTTTGATGTGTTGTGTGTGTGTGTGTGTGTGTGTGTGTAGAACTTTAAGGTGTAAATTGTTGAAATGCCTTTGACTGAGATGACAAACGCATTCGCATAATTCTCTTCTATCCCAACAGAGCGGTTAACCAGAGCCACAATAAATCTCACGAAAAACGATTTAAAATTTTTCCAAAAACTCACACATCTGCCAGCCATCTTAGAAGGAAAACTCCATGTGAGGGAGATAGATAGAGACAGAGAGATCCTTGGCATGAAGCACCAAATACTTGCGGCATTTTCCCAAAAATAATTTATCATTTTCACTTTTGAATTTTCCAAGGCATGTATGTATGTGTGTGTGTGTCTGTGTGGGTGTAAATTCACTTAGTTCCCTTTGTTGCCTTTATTTCTGAGACAGGGGGGTTTTCATCACATTTGCTATACCTTTTTACTGGCGCCTGTGGTTTAAAGTTTTGTCAACTGTTTTATAGTAATTTAAAGTTTTTTTTATCACTTTTGGGTTACTTTTTTAATTTGCATAGTTTAAATGCCAAAGGACAAGCACCCAGCATCCGAACCTTTAACCCATTGTACCTGAAACCAAGCTATCTGATGGGTTCCTGCCTGGCTGGTCGGTTGTTGTTGTACCTTAACATTAAAATGCCATTAATGCATTTACGTAATGTTGTGTGTAATATTTTTTGACCCACCGCTGCCGCCGCACCTCATTGAAAGCCCATTAAAGTGACTTATGCATCCCGATTTCTGGCTACGATCCTGTTCGTCCTGGGGTCGGCAACTTGCTTGGAGTGCGATTGGAATGCCAATTGCAATTGCAACTGAATATTGGAGTCGGAAGGCGGGAGGGCAAAATGTAAAAATTGCATTAAAAGCATTGCATTTCGAGGAGGGTTAGGGCGCAAGGGCGTGGCAGGTGGCAACTGTGCGATGCATTTGTCTTATCAGTTTGGTCCCTGCTCCGTGTCTGAATAGGGTCTATGGCCCTGTTGCAAATGGGCGGCCACATTTGCCTGACCATAATGAGCGGCAATTACCGCATTGGCCGCAATTTGCATTACACACTGCGAAAAATGTTGCAATGTGTCGATGGGGAACGCATGCATAAATGTGGAATTGTGTGGGTGTTTCTGTGTGTGTGTGCAATCTTTTATCAACAGCAACAATAACAGACATTGTGAAATGTAAAATGGAAATATGCCGAAGAGAGAGTGAGAATATATTTAATTGGCTCTACTTGAGCATGAAGCGAAATGCCACAAAAAGATGTGTGACAATGCAAGGTGATAAAAATATGTATTTACAATTGTTAGCTTTAAGAACACTTAAAGTTCTTTCAAGACAGAGAAAGTCTTCCTTAGAGTTTGAAATTTAAATTATTTTACTTTAAAATCATTTCTTGCCATTTTTTTTTTTTTTGGCCAAGTGAAAGACCATTATTAACTTGTCTACTCGCTCCCGCACATTGTCAGGCCAGACGAGACGCGTCCGTCCCAGTTACACTTCATAAATTTAAAGAATTATGAGCCGTGACGTAGACGAAAGTGGAATGCAACCGCAAACCCAAGTGGCCATGGCCATTGTCGATTTTCAGCCAACAGGTAATAATGGTTGCACGATTGGTTGCTCTGACATTTTTCTTGTTCGTTCGTTTTCCTATGGTTTAAATTTACAGTTGAAAGAGAAAATGAAATATTGGGAGACCGATTTTCCTTGCATTATTATTACAGCCCGAGGGCAATGTGCGGTACCACAACAAGTTGCCATCATAAATATTGCCTTGGTGTTTGCTTAAATATTATGTATTCGGTTTAATATTTTATGACAAAATCGAAATTTTATGCCCCGCATACAATATCAGAGGTTTTATGACTAAAAAAAAAACAATCGATTATGGTAAGTTTTACGATTTTGCAATTGGCGGAAGTTCAAACTGTTGGCTGACTTGGCATTGAAGTTGAAGTTCAAACAGGCAATCGCTTTAATTGAGTTGCCTGAACTTCATGCATATGCAAGACTCAATTAAAAGTGCGCCAAGAAAAACGAGGCAAGAGACAAACAAACAAACAAACACAAGAACAAACAAACAACAAATGACAGGAGCACAAGTCGCGAGGTATTTTCAGCCCTTTTTTTTTTTGGTTTTTGAAGGAAACTGGAAGTAAACTTAAGGAAAATGTCTGCAAGTGACTCGACTGCTTTTGCCTGCCTTTGGTGTTGTCTGTTGACATTTTGCGGCATGGAAAAAATTAAATTAAAATGCAAATTAGGTAGCGGTGGTTGTCTGGCTGCAAGTCTGACACCTCTACCCTATGCCCCAATCAAGCCCATCTGCCCCATCTATGTAGGTTGGTATATATGTCTAACCAAGGCCCCTCCTTGTCAAGCGAGAAAAGTGACAAATTGTTGTAAACACTGCAAGTTACATTGCGTATACGCCACCGCCTCATGGAAGGGAAGTAGACTCCTCTTCAGGTTCTTGACTGTCACCTACATAGAGGAAAAGCCTTTACCTTCGGGTAGTTTCCATCTTGACTTTTCCCAAAAGTAGTCTCTCGCAAGTCTTGGGTCTTAGGAATAAGATGAATGTTTTTATTTTGTATATTCTTTTTGCTTTTCCTCTTTGTGCCCTTTTCTCCTACTTTGAAATTTGTGGTAAATTATGCAAAGTAGTTACGTAATGCTCTGGTTACAATAATTTAATCTTGTAATCTGTTCTCGCCGAGCCATAAATAATTCAGCTATGTTGCATTTTTGAAAAGCATCTGCCACTGCTTCAGAATCTACTACCTCTTCTTTCAGTTGCCTTCTCTAGCTGAGTTTAAGTAAAATTTTTGCATTTTTAATTTGTAGGTAAACAAACGCCATGAACAACTCGCCAGCCAAAAACAGAATTCTAATGAGCAAACGGCTCAAGGTGACTTCCCATTTGACATTTCACCGAGTAAGTCTTAAAAGTATACGGTGGATAAAAAAAAAAAACAAAAAGTACGTTAATTCAATTTCCACCGTCAAAGCTCAAAGAAAAATAAAAGCAAGGAAAGAAAAAGTTTCTTAATGCCAGGCCAAGTAAAGATAAGTCCAATCCTTTGAGGGTTGATTTCTTAAGTAGCAACGAAAAAACAAAGAATTATGTGTGTATGTACCTTGGCATCATTTGTGGTTGGTAATTAGCTCTGCTCTGCTCGCAAAATGCTTAAAGTCCTTCTCTTAAAGACAAATCTAAGGGCTATAAATCAGTTACATATATCCTGAGCTTCCCAAATCGCAGACAACATAAAATTTCAATAACATTTCTTGTCTCATTTTTTTGTTGCTTCTCCTTCTTCTTTTCGTTGTTGTTGTTTATATTCTTTTTTTTCTGGATATTGAGGCCACAAGGTGCGCGTATAGGATAAAAAGCAATAACAAAACACAGAGCAAAACGGAAGCAATACAAGTTGACACGTCGAACGGATACAAATGTGGCGCTGTTAGTTCCGCAGCTAGACAAAAAAAAAATAAAGAGAAACCTTGGCGTAATGTAACGGAAACTCTATTGAATTGCGATAAAAATCGCGTTTGCCTGCCTTTCCATTGTCCTTGGTCTGCCACACACATACACACAAACACAAAGACACGCTCAAACACACAAATGTAGGAAAACGATGGCAAAAAGAAACACACACACGGAAAGGACTGGAGCTTAGCTATTTTAAAGCATACTTTGCGGCTTGTCAACAGGCAACGAAATTTATTGAAAATGTACGCCAAAGAGTTGCAGACACTTCTTGGGGTTAAATTCATAAAAGTATAATAGAACGGGTTAGTTGACTATCTGATAGAGTATATATATTTATATGTTAAAAAGGTTTTTAAGCATGTTTAATTTAATATTTCTTAGCTATTCTGTGATTGTTTTTATTTTTGTTCTATTATTAAAAATTATTTGTGCAAAACAAGAGTTTGAGAGAACATCTACAACTTTTCCTTTTAATAAATAATAAATGTTAATTACGAATTAAAAATCTAATTATTCGCGAACTTGTTATTAGCTGTGACTGGAATATTGTATTAATCAAATTTTGATCCACAAATTTTAATCATATAGTAGTTAGTGCTAAATACATATAGAGCGACTAGCTGAAGCTTGCTTTAAAAGACCAGAGAGGGATATATTTAGAAATTATAAATCTCTCTTCTTCCCCGATATATGGCGAAAGCCTTTGTAGAAAATCATAGCCTCCAAACTAAAGAAAAAGTAAAGAGAAAAGGTAAATTATATTAAAGCGTATTCAATGATCATTTGATTACATATAAATAATAAGATTAACTATTATTTTAAAAGAAGCAAATATCACAAGAAAGAAGAATTTAATTAAAATATAATAATAATTAATTATTACCAAATAATCGATAATGATCAGAGAATTTTCGTCACTCTCACTAGGTAAGACGAGAACCAGATGCAATTCTCTCCCGCAATTACAGTTTTATTTATACCAGCATAAGCGGAGAGCAGGTGAAACGGTGAGTGGGAGTGAGCGTTGCAAGAAAGAGAGAGAAAGCCAGTGTTAGCAAGATGTAAAAAGAGAGAGAGAGGTAGCTCTGCAGCTGAGGTAAGCGCCTCAGTTGTAGAAAGAGAGAGGTGTCTCTGGTTCTTCGCGAGAGTATAAAAGAAGCTGCTGCTGCGGGGGGCGCATCAGTTGTCGGGGCTCCGTCCCCCCGTTCGGTTCTCAACGTGCCTAGTTGGAGTGTTGTAAAATCAATTTATTTGCTGATCATGGAGATGTGGGGTAAGTAAATAATTGTTATTTTATTTATAATTTTACATTTTAATTACAATTTATATTTTTAATTGTTTATTATATTAAAATAACTATTAACTGTTCTATATAATTGTGTTTATTATCGGCCTCTAATAACAGTTTATTTATTTTGTCTTTATTTCTTTTTAGATATTTACTACGCCTTACTCAATTCGATTGTTGACTTTGTCATCGTTAAAAATTCGATATATACTGGAATGGGGGTAAGTGAAAAATGTTTTTGATTTTACTATATTATCTTTTGCTTAAGCTTGCTGCAGAATCAATCGATTAATTGGATTAATTTTACTGTAGAATATTTTGTTAATTAAACATCTGCTTCGACTCGAATATTTTCAGATCCATTTACTTTGCTAAATTGATCGATATCACACATTAAAATTCTGCACTATTTCTAAAAGTCATATAAAAGTAAAGAGTATACAAATAAAGGTTTTCGAAATGGGTCTGCAGTTTTCACTTATTGTATTTCACTTACTGACAATGTTATCGTTACGGTTATTGATTGAAATTTTTACGGTAGCTTGTTTGCCACTATGATTTTGTGGCTGAGAGGGTGGTCTGAGAGTTAAGGCGACAGCTGCTGCCATTTGTTGTCGAATTGTTTGACTTGCATTTATCTCACTTTAGAGCTACCTGCCATTAGGATATTAGAGTGAGTGGTTCTTCTTTTGTAAGCCCTCTTGTAGTCTTTACTCCACTCCACTCCACAGTTTATCTAAAAACTAAATACACGCACATTCTGTCAGTGGCAGAAGCAACAGCAAAAGGGTCATCCACATCACCTACACAATGGCCACATCAATTGTGCATTTCATTTAACTTGCCACGCCCGTGTGACTTTTAAGTGTTGCCCCCCTTACAAGGACATACGCACAACAAACACACACCCGCACAGCCTGCATTAGATATTTTCTGAGTGCTGGACATGACAGCTTCTGCATGAGCAACTTTTGCTGCCCCTATGCCCGAAACATGTTGCCATAAAGCCAAAGAGCTCTAAGCCCAATCCAAACTCGAACTTGGATGTAGCTTTTAGGTGTGTAAGGTATTATCTTGTATGTCTGTGTGTGTGTGTCGCGTTGTCCTCATTTTGTGTCCTGTGTGCGTCATCCAGTGTCCAATGTCCTACGCAGCTTTGGCCAAAGTTTGTGTTTGTGTCATTGTTAAATTTTGCGCTCGAACGATCTGCAACGAATGACATCCGTATGGCAAGCAAGTTACTTTTTGATTTACAGTATGCTACTTTTTGTTCATCAAACGCCTGGATGACTAGCTCCTGGCCCCTGTCCCGTGCCCCGCCCATTCTGTCATCCGCCACCCGCCTCCATCCTCACTGCTCGTTTCGTTTGAAGGTGCAGTAAAGGTTGTCGTTTGTTGGTTCTCCGTTCTCGGTTGTCGGTTGTCGGTTGCCGGCTGCTTGTTGCCTGTCGTTAGCATTTGGTTTAAATTGCGCAAAATGCGTGTAATTGCTGGAGCTGACGATTGAATGAGCCCGTGTACAATCTATGTATCTGGATCTCCATCTGCAACAGTATTTGTATATATTTCTGTATTTGTAACTGGTTGGAGGTCATTTCAAGTGTCCTTAGTTGCAGCTGCTGCTGCTCTTGTCCTTGCCTTCAGAGCTTAGCCCTAAGATTTAAACTTTGTGATTTGATTTGATGTGGAACTCTCTCTAACTCTATGTCACTCTCTCTCTCCCTCTCCCTCTCCCTCTCTCTCTCTCTCTCTCTCTCTCTCTCTCTCTGTCTTTTTGCTACCGTCTGGAGTAATTATGAGCGCATTGTTGTGCGAAAAATTGAGTTTCTGTTTTCAAGTTTGTTTAACTGTAAACTTCTCTCATTCACTTGTTAGTTTTGTCCTGGAAATGTTTTTAGGAGGTGTGGGCACTTTGGCAGATGTTTCCGTTTCCTCAATGCCAACTACCAAAAAAAAAGAAGTGAAAGTGTGCAAAATAAAAGGGGTTTGAGCTAAAACAATTAATAATAATCCTCTAAACTTACAACAATTTTGCTCAATCATAAAGTGTTACTAACTCTTGTATAAATTATTTCTACCAACTTACCTACATGAACTGTTTTGCCATCTCCTCGTGATTAACAACTTCTTCTTCATCATCATCATCATCATCATCATTGTTAACATCTTCTTCTTATATCACGCAATGCCACTCACCTAATTTGAGAGCAACACTTAATCTACGTACAATGAGATAAATACCTTTTGTGGCAACCCCACCTGTCTGACTTTCTGTCGAACTGACTGAGACTTTAATGCCCGTTTCCTGTAATCCCAAGTTCAGTTAGCGTTTACCATGCCACTTGGCACGCTCCCCAATTGCCACTTGAAGCAAATTGCTGTGGAGGGCAAAACTTTGGCGACTTTGGCACGCCGCACCGTCAGACTTAACGACAATGGGCTGTTATCTACGTTTATTACCTGAAACATTTTTCCCTCTTCGCCCTCGTCATTTCACCATGTAATCATTGCATTCGCTTATCTCTCAAGTTGTTAATGTATTAATTTGAATTTTTTACGACTCAAGATGGTTAGTTCTCTGTCAGTTCAGAGACAGATAGAGAGAGAGAGAGAGAGAGGGAGAGAAAATATGTTTGACAAGCCAAATTTAGTGGAAAATTGTCGCATTTCATTGGGCAAATATGCAAGCAAAAATAATACGTGACTTCATTGCAAATAAAAAGTCAAAAGTCCTAAAGGGCGGACACGGCGACAAATTGGCCGTCTTACAACATTTGTTTGCCTCCTTTAACAACAACAACAACATCAAAAAATGTTTTTCTTGAGGAAATTTTAAAAAACAAATCACACCTACACACGACTACAACTCGTATGTTAGCCTAGCCCCCCCACCCCCACCAACCTCCTTCATTCACGTAACCCGCAAGACAAATTTCCGGCATTGTTTTGCAGACGGGTCGGAAGTGCACACAAAAGTCCTTGTCCGGCTGGGACACTCGAATTGCCGGTAATGGAGTGGACTCTGTATATAAAGTCCATGTTGTTGTTTCAATTGCAATGCTTGGCTGATTCCTTTCCTTCCCTTCCCTTTCCTTTCCTGTCGTGTCGTGACGTGTGTATGTGCACAGCATACTGAAAAAGGTGAAATTAAATCACCCCACTTTTGACAATTCAAAGTCATGCTACATTTGTCAACTTGAAAAAAAAGAGAAAAATTAAAATTCAGTCTTACATTTTCCGACAACGAGAAAAATGAAACTTTTCTAAGCCAAAAAAGAGAAAATTCGTTATTTATTGTTTTTTTGGTTAAGTTAAATTTGATCTCAAAATGGAATTGTTAATTAAATTAGCCGAAGAAGCAAGTGCGAAACCAGAATTAGCAGCCCCTAAAAAATTAAGCACCTATACCTCCGTTTATAAGGTCGAAGGTCTGCCCATATTGCCGCCCCTGGTGAGTGTGAAATTAATGGATCTTGAAAATTTTATTAACTTTTCCCTTTTCAGATGACACCAGTCCGACGTATGGAGATGAACCATCATCGTCTTACGGCCTTGGGCTTTGAGGACTATCTATTGGATAAGACACAAAGGCTGCCGCTATCTATGCCGAAATCAGTTAATTGTGTGAAAAAGGGATCTAGGAATGCCAGCACCAATACAGATCTTCAACCTCTTGTGGTTATGGGTCGTTTTCGTCAGAAATTGCAACAGTCTGAGACTTTGATCTACGATAATAGATGCAATGCCATAATAAAGCCCTTGAAAGTGAGGCGTGAGGTGAAATCTTCGGCCAGTAGGATGATCACCTGGCGCCTGGTAATGGAAGAGCAACCGATGGCTTTAGCTCAAATGGCTGCTGTAAAATATGCTCCACCCCAATTTTCCATAATGAAAACATTGTGTCTGCCGCCCCCTCCGAATTCTCTGAAAGCCTCAGCCAAATCATTGAAAAATCCAAGGCTGTCATGTGAAAAAGCCAATTCAGAGCATAGCTCTAAAGCTGACCAAGGGCAGAAGGGTGGCAGCATTTTGGATTTTCTTAATGTGGCCAAGGAAATGCAAAAGAATAAGCTAAACAATGAATTTCTGCTACGTTCTAATACAAGTCCGATACTGAAAAATACATCAAATTTAAATAGAATTGCCAAGTCGACGGAACGTCTTGACAAACTTCATCCTCAACTCTGGCAGCGTGAATCAACTAAAAGTTGTTTAATTCCGACATCGCCTTCAAATGCTAGTGCTATAGAGTCATCATTGCCTTCTTCTGCTGCTTCATCTAGTTACAACGATGACCAGGAACAGAACTCTATGCAAGTGAGAAAAATCATGGGGAAACAATCTATGGCCAAGGAACAACCACAAAGGTTTAGGAAGCCAAAACCTGCTGCAAGTAAGAATTTGATTTTGAATTCAAATTCAAGCTCAAATTCCAACTCTCAGAGGGTAGCGGCTTCTCAATTCCAGGCGGCTCATCAATGCTCTCATGCCCAGCAGAACAGCCATGGATCCATGAATAGTGCTCAGAGGCGCTTCAATTACGATCCACGTGCCTCACTCAGGCGGAATGCTCAGTCGAAGAGAACGGAAAAGTCGTCTGAGAATGATGCAAAATCTGGACCTAAAATAGAACTTTCTCTGCCACTAAATGATATCAAAACAGATGTAATTAAGGATAACCTCCTGGAGATGGAACGCCAACAACGTCAACGTTTTCAATTATTAGTTGCCAAACAGGCCAATGAACAGAAGCGCCTGCAGGATGAATTTGAGCTGCAACAGCAGGCACTAAGGGATCGAATTCTAAATGATTTCAACTCATTAGCCAAGTCAAATGAAGAAATGCTTGAGGGGGAAGAAGGTTCCGTAAATGAAGACTGACAAACACTTGTCCTGTCCTTACCTGGTTGTAAAAATTAAATAAAGATATCAACTCAAACTGCAGCATAAACTTGTTGCTCTGGCCGTGTAATCTAAAATGTCTCACTGCGTCGACAAATATAGCCAAGAAACTCTAATTATGCCCAACGTTATGTCTGCTATTGCCACACAAGATGTCATCTCTTTCGGTGCACCACCACCACCACCTGCCCTGGCGTCTCAGAAACATTTGTGGCACATCTCTATCTTCTGCTTTCTCTCCCTCTCTCTCTGAACACTTTTTTTGGCTTGGGTCCGTTTCACTTGTCGCGCCCATAACTTGGCGTGTTATTAAGTGTAAAAAATTAAAATTTCATAAATTGTTATGCTTTATTTAGATCTCTGTGCGATATACCGTTAATTGCAGAAACGATGCGTGTGGCTTTCCCTGCCTTTGCCATTGCGAGTCTTGTGTGATTTGCATACTTCGAAAACTTGCGATATTGAGTTTTAAGTGGACATAATTAAATGCACTTAAGACCGCCAGGGAGATGGATCGAAAAGATAGAGAGGGACACATAGGTGGAGTCTGTGTGAAGGAGTTGATCCACCAGCTATTTGTCATATTGGATCATTGCCAATTTTCATGCTGAAATTGTCAGATAGAATCGCTAAATTCAAAATACTCTGTTCTGCATGGCTTTATTCGTCTAATTATTTGGAATTTGAAATTTAGAAATCTGTTAAAAAAAAAGGTAAGCACATGGATTAGTGATAAATTAAGGATAAATATATTACAATTGGCATAAAATTTTAAACAATTATTATTATTATTACCTAACCTATTCATGTTTTACACTTTGAAATTCAGGAGAACATTCTATCTTTGAATTATTATGAAAAATTAAGTATTTTTCCTTTAATATGTATCGAATTCTCCTTGCAAAATAAATCCTTGAATCTTGGCTACTCATTTGGCTAATTAATATGGCATAAACAAACAACAGGAAATATATGTACATACAGATATCCATTTTTCCATTTATAAATTATTGTTGAATACCACACCGTCATCCGGATGGCATCCTTTTGAGTGGTTCTCCCTTGCAGCTTCCACCCACTGATAGCTCATAATTCATAAATCGAACGTTCTACTGGGTTAAATCTTGAAGGAGCTACGGAAATCACGTACGAGAGCAAAAGTTGCCACGTTGCGTGTTGGATTTTAGCCTTATTGTCTTTTAAGCTAAGACAACGTTCCCTCTATCCTCCCCCGTTCTTGGTTTTTCTTTTCTTTTTTTTTGCCACACCGCCCTGCGAAAGACCACAACAGCTAATTAACGTTAATTTATTAAATCAGTGTGTAAGTAAAGGCATGCCAGCAACTTTTAGCAAAGATAAAAGTTGCACACACTGGCACCAAGACGACTGACTCAGTCGACTGCGATGAGTTGAGTTGAGTTGGCCGGAGTGCTGCTTCAGGCTAAGGCTTAAGCACTCGAGGTTTTTCTTAGCTGGAAAAGCATGAAAACCACACGCAGCAATTATTAATTCAATTATTTTAGCGCAAACAGAAGCAGAGGCACCTAAGACACACACACACACACACACACACACACACATAGAGTCATTGAGACAGAGAAAGTCTGGGGCATAAATGAGTTGGTATTATTTCAAGACTTGAGTAAAGGAAAAATGGCTTTGCTCTACTCCACTACTCCACTCTTGGTGCCTGGGTGAAATAGAGTAGCACAAACACAATTAAGACAACACAGAAAGAGCATAAGGAATGAGACAGGATGGCGGTTAGATGAAAAGAGAAGTAAATAAAGTGGCAAATTTAATTAGAAATAAGCAAAAGAAAACGTTGCCAAAGAACTGAAAGAGCATGATACCTGACATGGCATGTTATCCAAGCGAAATCCACGCCGGACTTGCAAATTAATAACATCTTCCGTTTCCGGTCAAAAATATTCTCTCCCACACACACACCCAGAACACCGTCATGCAAATTATGAGAAATAATAATAATAATAATAATAAGCGAGTGGCCAAAAATATGCAAAAAGTCTGCAACATCCGCAACGGCAAAAACATGTCCGTAACAACTTCCGGCATCAAGTGGATGGACACTTTTGTGCGCCTTGTTGAAATTAAAACTTGCTCTGGTTTTTAGGTAAAATGCGAAAAGTTTTTTCTTTATTATAGATTTTTTTTTTGAACAGTTAAAGTCACCTGTTTTGGTTCCCGTACTACCAATCAGGAGGTAGAGTCCTTTTCAATTGTTTCAATTCACGGCAATTGCCTTTGGCCTCCGGAGCGGAGAGAAGTGAAGCACAGCAGCTCATCAGGCATCAAGGTATAATTTGGCCGGAGACTATTTCATTTTACGGCCAAAGTGGCGCATTTGCATAAAGTTTTATTTTCTTTGACCCGCACTTGGGGATTTCTTTGTCGTCCGAATGCTGATTTCCATTTGTATTCCACAGCCATTTCTTTTCTCAGTCTCCCCTTCCCCCCCTCCACCATCCGCTGCTTTCTGTCTTACTTTCTTTTTTTTTTCTTGTTCTTTGTCGTCTACAATTTGGCAGGAAGTGATTTTTTGCAGCTGCAGCTATTGAAATTCAATATCTTGTCCTTGGGGCCAGAGCCAGGACTTAAAGCCTGGTAATAAGACTTTAACAAATGTTTACACCTAACCCCAAGAACACACACACACACATCAGTCACACATCTCCTTACTTCCAAGTGCCACTCCCTGTGCCTGTGTGCGCTCAATAAAAGGTAATTTAAAAATCAAACACTCACCGAAACGAAAAACGGGAAAAGCAACAAAAAATTGAGCCAGAAATTTTCCTTCAGCAAATCCTTTCAATTGCTGCAATTTGCAGGATAAATAGGATCAAAATCGAATTTAAACGGCAAACAAATTTGAACATTTTTTATTTTCTCCCACCCGTCAAGTTAGAATTTGATTTTGTTGACAGAACTTTTCACTTATGTTGCGAAATAAGCAGATTATGCATAGGATAAGCCATCCAAGGGTTGTCAATTGGAACACCTACATCATACATGATACCCACCATCTAGAATTTAGATAATCCCTATGTGAACTCCTTGCCTATTCCTGAGATTTGAATACGTTTTCGATAGGAGAATTTCTATGAGGCACTGCTTAAAAAATTTCTTAATTAAATTCTACATTTCCAGTTCAATGGCAAACTATTTGTACTTGGTATGTGTGTAAATGAGTGTCCGGGTGTGTGGGTGTGGGTGTGTGTGTGTACCTAACCAAAAAGTGAAATCATTCGATTTTATTTATTTTTACTTGGGCAAAAACTTTTCATCCAAGAAACTTGTGGCACAAAAAGGCAACTGAAAAGTTAGAGCAAAACTTTCGACACGAGCAGCAGCAGCTCTACCCACAAACATAAACAAGATTAATTTCACATGTTTTGAAAAGGAGAAACCAGTCTACATCTATGGTGAGAGGGGAGTGGAATTGGTGGATTTGGGAAGAGGGAATAGGGAAGAGAACTGCTCAAGTTATTACTTTGATTATGTTTATTCTAGTCATGAAAATTCGAATGCCCATTTTCATGTGCACTTCATTTAATAAACTCATGCGAGAAATTATTTTCTCTTTGAGCGTTTTGGCAAAAGTTTCTTATGTGATTAGCCAAGTGAAAAAACATGAGATTAGAGCTAAAAACTACGCATTTAGATTTGAAACTCATTTTACTCTGAATATGGGTGAGTAAAAGAGACACCTCTTTGAACTTTTTTGTGGGGTACAAGCAATTGAAACTATATGCCATATAATTGAATTCATTCTACGGCCATCTCTGGCAAAATGGTCATAATAAACTTTTTTCAAAGAATCTAATTAAAGTCCCTGCCAGAGGCATCAAAACTCACTTGCAAAGGTCAAAATAAAATGGCCAAAAGTGACCTAAGGAAGTTCATAGAGTTTTCTTCTCTCTCTCTCTCTCTCTCTCTCTGTGTTTGTGTGCATTATTGTCCTCATCTTTATACTGAGACTCATTTTCATCTCAAAGATGAAGGCAAAGTCAGCAAGATACACAAAGGAAAGAAACGCTTAGAGCTAAGGATGTTGTCGTGTGTGACAATTGAGTAGCAAAATGAAGAAGCAAAAAGTAAAAGGCAAAACTGCACAAAGATGTTGAGCATTTAAATTGAAATTAACATCCTGTTTTCGACCATACTCATATGGCATGGCCTAAAGGAGCAAACTGCTGCAATACTGTATACTAATTATCCTTTTGCCAAGAGTCAAGTCAAAGGCAATGGAAGCAAGAAAGAGAAAATATTTTAAAGAATTTTGTTTCTTTTTGACGAAAAACTTGCCAACAAGTGGCATGTTGGGCAAAAGTGTCAAGCAAACACTCACAAACACACACACACACACATAGACAAACGCATGCAGATACAGACATCATAGTGACACACACAGACACACACATGTGTAATTAAGAGGCCATTGTTATATCGCTGACAAAAGTGAAAGATGCCATGATGGATAACGTTGTTTTATTTCAACATCCTTCGTTTGCCGCCTGCTGACACTTCAAAGTGCGAATGTATTTGTGTGTCTATGCCTATGTGTGTATGTATGTGTGAGCGCGTCTTTTATGTCTTTTGATGTAATCAGCTCAGCACAGAAGCTCACACAGCTTCAGCTTGACACATTATTCCCAATCTTGTAATTATTCTTACCTCAGCTTTCGACGACAGCAATTAAAAGCAATAGACACTCACACACACACACACACACACACACATTCACAGGGAAAATGCGAATCTCCCTTTTAAAAAGGACTCATTTTCCATGGGTGTATGTGTTTTTGTGTGTGGGTGTGCGTCGCTCTGATGTATGCATAAATATTTAATGTGTTTGCCTTGTTAGTGGCTGCCTTTGAGAGCGATATCACTTTATTTTTGGGAAAGGATTAAATTAATGCCAAACGTGTGTTGCTTCTGCTTCTGCCATAGGACGTGTTGTTGTTTTAGGTATCACCAAACACACAGAGGGGGGGACAAAGGGAGCGAGACAGAGAGAGAAAGAGTGAACTATGTAGACAAACAACATGTGGAAACCGCTACTTACACTAGTTAGCTAATAAAATTAGTTTTATTAACACGTACGACAACCACGACATTGACAACAAGTGTGAAGTAAATACATACACAAACACACACACACAGGGAGAGCTCTCTGTGTGAGCTTTAAGTGTTAATTGAATGTAAAACTATTAAATGATTAACTTGAGCGCAAATAGTTGCCTACATTTTGGCGCAATTTTTGCCATGGTAAATGGAAAGTTAGAAAAATGAGCATAAACCTTGATTAATGGGTAACTTCTCTTTAATACCTTTAAAAAATGTATATATATATATATTGACTTTTGTTGTCTTGCCGTAACTTCAAATCAGTGAAATTTATAGAACAAATGACACCTGATATCCTATAACCAGTTCTTAGACCTAACTTGGTCAAGACTTATAAATTATGAGAGGTATTTGCCAGAGAAAATTCCAAGTGGGAAATACCCATTCAATTTATAGATACATACGTGTGTGTGTATGTATGTATGTATATATCCTTGTACTATGAGCAAAATATCTTTGGCATTGTGGCAATCAAATAGGCAGTTAATTAGGCCGCTGACATCAGCAAGAAGCAAAAGGCACATGAAATTTGATGACAAACCCAACTCCAGTTTCTTCAATTACAATATATGTATATAGAGAGAGGGACACACGCATACTGACCGAAAGACCACGCACACCCATAATTAATGTTAATAAATAATAAATTTACATATATAAAATCGAGCTGGAAGCATGTAATACAAGTCAAATGGTTTGCCGCAAAGTGAAAGTTCGTAACGGCATACAAATCTCCGTAATTAAATGCCTTGACCGATGCCAGGGCCATGATAAGATGCAAAAACTTTTGCGGAAATGTTTAATTAACTTGTTTTCGTTTCGTCTGACATTTTTTTCTCCTTCCTTTTGGGGCACAATTCATATGCGTAACGTGGCAAGCAATTAAAAATGGCCAAAGGAAATTGAAAGTGTTTTGCTGTCTCTCGTCCCCTCTCACGCTCTCTAATGCCACGGTTAATTGGTGTTGTATGTATGCAAAACATGTCAAAGATATTTTTATTGAAACCAAAAGATTGAGCAAAATTGCATTAACAATAGATTGAGGCAAAATGTTTCTCACAAGTTGCTTGGTGGAAAACTTTTTGCTACAAATTAACCGCATTTCGAATGCAACAAACCGAAAGTATCTTTTAAATTCGTTACACACTTTGAAACATTCGTAGATATCTGGTTACATTTATTGTATTGTTTCATGTGTGTTTGATAACTATTTGTGTTGTTTTCTCTGCTGCGAATCTGTTTGAGTTTTGGCAATTTGCACTTTTGCTTAGTTCTACTTCTACTTTGTGTGCTTGTCGCTCAAACATTTTTGCCAACAAAGTTTTTCAATTAGACATACCAAGAAGCAAGACCAAGACCAAGACCAAGTCCAAGTGGTGGATGTAGATGTAGGCGGAAGCTGCTTCAAAGCAATACAAAAACAAAATACACACCAAAAGGGTTGGTTTCATTTCAAAAATTTGTTCATCTTCTAATCAATTTGTTACTCAATTCACTTCAAGCGTAAAGATAAGACAGGCATTCGGTTGGTCTAACTTAAAGTATCAACAAATTAATTAGCATTCATTGTCCGCTCAATTGAGCTTGTAAATATTTAATTAATCGACGATTTGTGCAAGGTTCGCGAAAGAACAAGTCCAATTCAAACGAAGGCAATCAATAACAGCTTTTTTGATGGATGGCATGGATTTTCAACGAAAACTTGGGTAAGAGGAACTCAACCTCTTAAAGTGGCTTTAATCTTATTAATCAAACCAGCTTACAATAATTTTGGGCTTAAAGTTTAGTTAAAGTTGTTCATACTTATTCAATGGAAATATTTTCATTTAAGTTTAAAGTGCTATATGGCCATAATAGAGCAATGTAGTGTAAGTTGAGAACAATTGGAACTATGATCAAAACATTACCTAGCTTTGCTGGTCTTGGTCCTGATTCTGGTCAGCTTCTGCGTGTTTATCAAAGTTCACAGAAAGCAAAACTGAGGGCCCAGAGGGACTCACATATGTATACACACACATGGAGCAAGTTTTAATTTGCTGGCACTCTCATTTGTGAAAACAAAGTCACTATGGGCACTCCACAACAAAAGATGCCAATTTAATCTAGTCCCTGTTGGCCACATGGGACACTTACCACTGGCGAGCAGCAGCAGCAACCTCTTTGGCAGCAGACTGTGCCACAGGAAATGACTTCAGTGCCACTGGCTCTCTTTTCCTCTCTCTCTCACTCTCTTACTCGAACTTTGTGTGTGTGTGTAAGATGTTGGCGCCAGCAGGTAACTTCCGGCATAGTCAAATTGAAAATGGCATAGATGGCACTTGCCTTTGGGATAGAAACAGGACATGAGGAGAACAGCTGTGCTGCTTTTTGTGGCTAAAAGTGTAAAGTTGTCTGGACTCGTAAAGTGTGACAAATTAAATTAATGATAAAAGTAGTCGACCACTCTGAGGTAAGGTTGTTACTAATTGTTTAATACCCTCTCAGCATTTACTCTCTCCCTCTCTATTGCAGTCTGTTTCTTGATTAGACCAAAAATGTATTTGACCCACACAGAATTTCACTGGCCACGTGAGTTCTTGAACTGCGAACTGAGCACTTGACTTATGACATTAAAACGCAGACACAAATCTTTATGATCTGTCTGCGTGTTGGTGCCAGCATTGCCACAACTGGCTAAGTAAGAAAAACTACAGTTTCCACTTAAGGCAAAGGAAAGTCGAGTGAAGCGACCGACCGACCACCACATAACACATACGCACCGTGCGCACACATGCGGGCAGAAGGCACTTTGCCTCTCTGCAAATGGCAACTACGAGTGGACAGTGACAAAAAAAAAAAGCCAAAATGGATCTGGGACAGACAAAAGCCACGAAACACTGCGACAAATTTGTAAATAAGTCTTGGTAATTTCTCTTTAATCAACTGATATAAATGAAGCTACATCTTAAAAACAGAAGAAACCAATCCCAATTTGTTTTTAATGTGAAATCTTCTTAACAAAAATCCATTTGATTTTTCGTTTCTCTCAGTGTATTTTTCTTGCTCTTTCTCTTTATTTAAGCAGCCAAGAAGTCAGACTGACGCATTGTTGTGGCCATAACTCAGCGAGTGCTGAATAGCCTTGCCAGGGGAAAAACCTGTGCAGTGAGCTGAAAATCTTAAAGATAAATAAAAAATATATATATATGGAAAAGGGAAAAATCATTCAAAGTGGAAACGGAATAGCGGGAATGCCTGAACTTTGAACCCAAAAACGGGTAAACCGCAAATGGCAAAAGCAGAAATAGTAACAGAACGAAGATGATTATTATGAAGCTGCTGCCCGTTGGCAGTCCAGTCCAGTCCAGCGAAGCGCAACTGATGAAGCCCACTTAGACGACAACAACGACAATGACCACGACGAGGTGTCCCTGGTCCCCTGGACAGCGGTCATCCCAGCTTTGGCAACATTTGCCGTTGACAGAGTGCAAGGCAAAGAAAAAGACGAAGATGATGATGATAATGATAAAGAAGATGTAATATTTCCAACAAAAAAAGAATAAAAGAGACCCCACCAGCTTGTGTGTTGGTTGTGTGTGTTGTGCTACTTGGGGTCGTCTGGACAAACATAACCGTCGACCGGACATGACCAAATGAAAATGTGTAAAGCTGCCCCGGAGCCTCGCGTCGCGTCGCGTCGCCAGTACAATTATTACTTGAACTTTTCATTTTGGTTTTTCTCTGCTGTCCTGTGCTGGGCTCTGTCTGGAGGTGCACCAGGCAGGATATTCCAGGATGTTCCGCTTCGGTCACTGAGTTTGTAATTTCGCATCCTGCGTCTCATTTTTCATATTTTGAAGCGTGTTGAGTGCCATTTGGCAAACGGCAACTGCGACTGCCCAACAAGGTAAACAGACAATTTCTCAAGCGACTAATGCTCTGAGTTATTGTTAAAATATGTGTGCAAAGAAAGAGGTGGACAGTGGGTTATATAAGTATCTACCTATTACACTTGCTAAATCTTTTACTCTTGAATATATTTCAACTACTTTTATTCGTAATATCATACTAGTCTTTTATAGTATCTTATACAGAAGTAAGATAGATTTATTAATTTACATTGACTGAAAATAATTTAAATTAATTAAGGCAACTAAAGGATATCTTTAGTTAAAAGCAAACAATAATTATTATTGCAAACATTTCTAAATAAATGTTCATAATCTGCTTTTTAGTAAGTAGTTCGTTGATTACAGTCTACTAAACTAAATGTCCCTTCAAGTAGAATAAACATTATTTCAATGTCAATCGCCAATTCGGCGGAAAAAATTTACGGAATTGTTTAGTTTTCTAATTTTGATTTTAAGAGAGTCTTAGTGAACAGTTTTAATGTGTTAATTTATAGTTTTGAATTGGTCATTCTATTGTTTAAGTTTCATCAACAAAGCTTTATTATTTTTTTTTCTTAGATGAGTTTGATTCAAGTCCCAAAAAACAAATGTCTTGTAAAACTAAAAAAAACTGCAAACCACAAATTTGAAAATTAGCCTGCAAATTCAATTTGGGCCCGATAAATAATCAAAAATTTGGATGCATTGGGTTTTCCAACTTGGACTCTAAAGTATTATTATTCTCAAACTAACAAAGAAACTAAATTGTATTCCAGTCGAATGAGATATTTTTCATTAAAATCGGATTAACAATAAGATACAATTTTCCCCCCTTTTATTATTTTCAAAATATTCTAATTTTTATATCTTCTAAGATTAACATTAAAAAAAATAACACCGAAAAATATTCAAATTTTAAATTCAAAGCAACAAGAAATAAAGTAAAGAACGAGATTGTAAATAAGAAATAAAAGAAATTTAGATTATTTTGAATTTAATCAAATCACTTTACTTAATTTTTTTTATAACAAAAATTATATACAATTTTTTTGTTGTGAACAATAAAGCATTCTTAAATTGATAAAATCCGATGTATTCTATTATATTTAACTAGTTTCTGAGATTCAAGAATTAAAATTAATAAATCGTGACAAAGTTGCTTTTGAAAAGTAATTTTAAAAAATTACCAAAATCAATATTGAAGCTAAATACATAAATCAATTAAATCCAAGTAGTTTACTAATTTATTACAGCTCAAAAAAAGTTTGCTAACTTGTATTTTCAAAGTTCAATAGCATTCAATGTCAAGTTCAATGTCAAATGGCTGACCTTTTACTTTCCAAAAGCAAACAATTATTGCAAAAATGGGGCCATCTGTTGTGACCTGTTGAAAATTTTACAAGTTTTTTTTATTTTCTTCTTTATTTTTTGCTACCGCAAAGTCGCCGAATCGAATGCAACTAGAAACAAAAAGCGCAGCCAAATAAAATTATACACAAAAACAAGCCACAAAAAAAACGCCTACAAAGAAGCATGGAAAAATAAAACAAAATATACCAAAAAAATACAAAAAGTTTAAGAAATCAACAGACTGAGTGAAATAAAAAAAAAACAACAAAACACAATGTGAAATTTGCAGCCGGCAAAAGGACTTGGCAAAGATGAAAATAAGGACCAAGATAAAACCGCCTAGTAAGAAAAATGCTGAAATATGTAAGCCACGAAGGTCATATTAAATTGCTATAAAATTTTATCGATTTTATTTGCAACAAAAGAAGCAAGAAAATCGCTGCGCACAAGCAAGAAAATCAACCAAGTCCTAACGAGGACACTGACACCACACAAACACAACAACAACAACAACAACAACAACAACAGCGAAATGAGCATAAAGAAAGGAGGCGATACGAGGAGCGACGAGGAGACTAAAGGAAGAGAAAGAAAAAGCAAAAAAAAAAAGATGGACGGCATTCAGAAAATCCATAAAGAGGCGGCCTGGGCGGCCTGAAAAGTTTCTGTTGCCTCTGTTACATTCAACTTTGTCATTTTGATAATTTTTTTTTTTTTGGCTTCCTTTTTATTTTTTATATTCTTATGCATTGGGCTTGGCTTTGTTGCAATGGCTAATTAGAAAAGTTTACCCCCTACCTCTATGTACCAGAAGCTGAACGCTCATAGGTGCGCGCACCCTTCACAGTGCTGTCGTTCTCGTCCTTAGTCTCGTCCTCGTCGTCCTGTTCGTCGTCAAGAACGCCATTTTTTAGCGCACGTGGCCTGAAGGTGGAGTGCGCAGCAAAAGCGTTAACCAGAGAGCCAACAACTAACGTAATGTCACACCTACCTACCGGTGGGGCGCCGTTAGAAGAGACGCCACCATTGGCTGGCATAAATCACGCACCTACCGAAACGCTGAGAGTAAAGGAATACATACAGATCCACACCTTCCATGCCATCCAATGGCTGGTTTAGTTTGCTATGTGAGGCGCGCACCTGACACAGCTGCTCTCCGAAGCTCTCTGCAGCTTTACTTGCTGCTTCTCTGCTCAATAGCACTGAGGTGGAGCCACTTGGTAGCAAAAATCTCATTTGTATTTACCTAAGACATGCAGCAGAAGCAGCAGCAGCAGCAGTCGGAGCTGTAAAAAAAAAAAGGGAATGAAAGAAAGAAACGTGAAACGTACATAGGTACATATGCATACATAGAACTAACGAGCGAAACGAAAGCTGCGCTCCAAAAAGTCGAGACGATGAGAGTTCCTCACACAAAACAGAGCCACATTAAGGTGTATGCCGAACCAAAAACTGGCAAACGACAAGACATTGACGCGCATACGATGATTTTTCGCCTTTTTGCCCGGCGTACGTTGATGAAATCCCAATCCCAAGTCCATATCAACAGGGAGGAGAGAAACTGCGCAAACCACTGCCAGATGGGACGTCATCCAATGTCCAAATGTCATGAGGTTTTCTCATAATATTTCTTCGGTTTTTAATGGCTAACTATAAATCATGCTTGTTTTTTTTTTTTGTTATATATTCCAACATTTTGCCGTCGGTATAAAAAATAGGACTTGGCTTACCTAAGAACTCAAACGCCCCTATCACTTCTCAGGTCTCTCATTCCAGTTTCCTCCATCTGCTGCTGCTGCTGCTCCTGCTATATACGTGAGCACAAGTGAAAGAAGGTGCTTGGCTTTGGTTGGCTGCCAACAATTTCTCTGCACACCTTAACAAACCATAGGTAGAACGTGCGAGTGAGTGAGCCAGCAAGCAACAACCTGTGTATGAAGCTATCTGTGTGCCCCAGTATGTCTGTCTGTGTGTGTGTGTGTGTGTGTGTGCGGTGAGAGCAAAACCGAGTGCCAACGAAAAACGCACGACGAATGAAACGGTGGAGGAGACTCAAAACCCCCAAGACCCACAACCCCCAAGACCAACGGGTGCAAAATAAATACAAAACAACTGCTACTTGTGGTTAGGCATTAGGTAGTAGGTACCATCAGGGACTATATATACATACATATATATCGTGTATAGTATATACAATGTATATGTGTAGGAGAAACAGCTTTCTAGTAGACGGAAACCAAGGCTGACGGATTTGAAGCAGAGTTTCAGGAGGAGCATGGCTACCTTTGCACCACAGGTACTTGCAGTGCGAATGAAAGAAAGTGAGAGAGAGAAAGATTGTGAGAAAGAGTGAGAGAGAGAGAGAGAGAGAGTAAGAGAGTGAGATAAAACGAGAGAATAGCACCTACAAGACCATAATGCTCTCTCTCTATCTCTCAGTACGATGATTCTAACGACATTGGACGAAGACGAAGACCCCCCTCAAACCCAACACCTAGAGCAGGTACTCACACACACACACACACACACACACACACACATAAATGCAGAGACTCAGATGGCAAGACGAAATGTATATATGCTCTCCTCTGTATTTTGGGGGTTTCTGGTTGTGGGGTGGGTGGCGCAGGTAGATTGGTGGATGCGTAAGGTATATTATATACACAGACACGTGGAACACATTGATAGAGATGGAGGTGTGGGACCAGCACATGCGCATTAAATCCTCACAGAGAGTCTGTTGATTTTTTATGGTAACAGAAAGAGCCAAAACTGTTGTTTAACACTTAACATCAGTCAGCTCCCCTCCATCTGTTAATCTGCAGTAGGGGAAATTTATCTGTTATGAACATTAAATATTTTGTTTGGTTTTTCTATGCCCGACTGAAATGTCTAAAAAAAAATTCATAAATAATGTTAATTTATTTAGAAAATGCAGCTGCCGTCTACACACACACACACACACACACAAAGAGTATTAGTAGTCGTCTAGAGCGGGGTGATGACAGTCCCACCAAGATGTAGTCATAAAATAAAAGGAGGACTAACATGTATTTAAGTGTTGGTCGCTCTGCCTCTAGCCATATAATAGATTCGTATATGTCTGAATGAATGTATGGTATATGCGAGACATTGACCTATAAAATGAATTAACATAATTGTTGATTCTTGCGTTTTATTGTTGAATGCGTTTTGTGTTGGCCTTCTGCCTCCCAAAATGCCTCCTCTGCGGTTGAACGTCAGAATCGATTTTAGATCGTAAGAAGCAAAAAGTAAAAAGCGATGACAAAGCAGTTGAAGAAATTAACAAATTTTTTGTTTTTTATGCAAAACTTGCTAAAAACTTAAACTTAAATAATGTCAAGATACTAGGCTACTAAAATGTCTAGGTTCTTGAACTTTAAAAGCAATTTATAAAAATGAAATGACATTAAGGGAACGGTTTATATATATATTCAATACTCATGGTGTAGGTCAAAAAATTGATATTAAAATTGTTGTTTTTTGAGGCATGGAAAAGAGATGTCAAAAAAGAAAAACAAAGACTTTAAAAAAGCATAAATCTTAATATTGTAGAAGATTCAAGCACCTACTATAAAATTCACACGCATAATAAAGAATTTTTTTATATATGTATTAACAATATTTCATATATTAGTATTTACAATCTGTCCAATCTGTCTGGCATACATTGCATGATCTTGGCCTATATAAAGGCACTAATAAAGATTCATTTTTAGCCTGAATATTCTGCTCAAAGAAACTCAGGACTTTTTTTTACATTGGACAATAAGTAAATTATGAGATACTTGAAGGATAACAGAAATAATCGGATCCATTGAAACAAACTACTATATAGGTACTTAAATATACATTTTAGTTTGCACAGATCAGAAATTCAAGCTACATAAAAATTATCTACGTAAGCTTCACTTGATTTTATTTACAGTTAAAATGTAAGGTTTTATCTGGTAAATCTAATATATAATCTTTTCTGGTAGTTAAGGGTTTATCAAAACTTAGTAAATGATGTACAACTACTTAAACTTATTAATAAACAATGTTTAAATTGCACTTTTTGTATTTTTCATTTTTAAAGAATTCCTAATAGAATCTATTCCATTTTATTGATTTTAAACTGAATCAGTTGATGAAAAGTAATCCTGCGGATTAGTAACATATTTCTAAGCTTCTACAAATTTTATACACAGAATCTTATAAATCCAAAAAAAGAAACTAACTAATTAGTGAATTTTTTTACCCTTTTTGATCCCAAACACGAATTAGATCAATGCCAAATTGATGTAAAAACCCAAATTTTAATTTATGTTTGATTAAAGTGTTTTTTTGCATTCTTTTATAATTGTGAAATCTTTTGCCATTGGCCTTTTGGTCTAATTGAATTTTAATTATCGTTGATTTTACTTTTCGACCTTTGGCCCAAAAATAAACAAACAAACCAACAAACAAGAACAAAAAAAAAAATAGCGAGAGCAACAACAATATTCAATTAACAGCTGAAAGGAAACAAAAAGTTGCGCATACGCCACGTTGTTACACACTAAAACCAGCAAATTTGCATTGCCAATGGGGGAAAATTTTGTAGCTTACCCTGATGCCAAAACTTTTCGTTCACTTTTTCATGCTCACGAACTGGACGAGCAACAGGAAGTGGAATCCTTGTTGCTACAAATAACCGGCATCAACTTTAATCACCTGCTTAATTAAATCAGTTTCAGTTTCGCGCCAGTCGCCGTTGCCTAGACCTGTCCTGCTGGACTCTGACCCATACTCTTTTGGCCAAAAGCCATTGTGCTGCTTCTTGCTGGTTGTATTTTTTTTCCCGTTGTTTGTTCTTGTTGCTGCTACTTGCATAAATTATGCTGCATAATCACCAAGAAGCGTTTCAGTTAAGCTCCTGGCCAGTGTCTTCTTGGCACCTTGTTTTTGTTTCTTTTTTTTTTCTTCATGGTTTTTGTCGTCTTGATGTCTGATAAAGTGCTTAAATCATTTAAGGTTTTTGCTACTTTTTCTGCTCTTTTTTTTATTGTTATTCATCAAACTTTTAATTTACTTAATGCTAACGCTCAGTTTCGGTTTATCTAAAGATTTATGATTTTAATTTCATTTAAGACTCGTAATAACTTTTAAAGTAAAATATGTGTGAAATAATATTACCCAATAGTTTTAACTGTTCAGATCTCTTCTTGCTAGATTTTATATATATCTTTATCGTTCTCAATTAAAAAGAATGCTTTGTTTTGACCAAACCTTTCAAGAGGAAAAAAAAATATACCCAATAACAAAGTAATTAGTACTAACTGAAGGTTAATTGGGTAAAGTTTCTCACCCAACCCAACATCTACCTATCAGGATCCCCCCTTCGTTCCTAGCTTATGTGTTAATATAATGGAACACAATTTACGTCAACTTAATGTTCATTTTGTTTTTGGAGGTTACTTGATTGTGTTCTGTTCATTTGCTGCTCCATTTCTTACCCTCTCCAGCTCAATGCCTCCCCGCAAATGGAGCTGCCTAGGTAAGATTTATGTGAATGGGCTGTGGAGGTTAACATGGCTGGAGGGAGTGAGCAAGGAGTTTGCCATCTACCATTTCGTTGAAATGGTCAAGTAAGGGCCTCAAGTGTGCAACGCAATTTAGAGAAAATATCAAATTTCTTCACACACACACACAGAAAGAAAACACACACTTTTACTCTCACTTTCACTTCGACTTGGTCTCGGACGTAGAAAAGTAAACAGAAGGTTAATGGATTTGACACACGGTTCAGGCACAGCCTCCTCAACCTCCACAAATGCCTCCATCTCCGTCTACTTGCTTCTCTATGGCACTTGTGCGTGAAATGGATATGCTTTCAGGCTACGCACACATACACACAACACCACACACTCACACATACATACATACATAGTCTTCGCCTATTCTGGTTACTCTTCAATTTCGCTAGAAATTTTTTCTGATGAGAACTTTAACTTTAGCTTGATGTGAAGACATCAGCATGTCTCCCGCCTCCATAAACTTTTTCCTGAAAAAAAAAAGAAAACAGAAAACAAGAAAAACCAAAAAGAGACTTGTGTTTATTTAAACTTTCGCTGCACGTTCGCCAGCACAGAAGCTGCAGCCACCGAAATGCCATGAAGAAAAAGGAAAACCCGGTTCCAATCAGTCGACCTCTGCTCTGTGTCTGGGCTGACAATTGGCCATGACGCGACTCTCGCAACCCCGCAGGCGAACGGCAAACGCGACGTGCTTCAACTGCAACTGTTTACAAATTTTTTGACGCAGTTTTTTGCACCAGCAACAAAATATGTACAAAAAAAAAATCTTCACTTTCCCCTGCATTGCCAGGCCATGCCATGCCACATAGCACCATACCATTGCATTGCAATTGCAAATAAATCATGTGTGAAGGTGTCCTTAGCCACCGCAGGCAATCTGCGCCACTGACAGTTTTAATGCCGAATGAAGTCCTGTTTCGCTCCTGTGCTTCTCGCACTTGTGGCATATGTGTGACGTTTCAATATCCTGTTGCGTGATTTTTATTTTCATATTTTTGCTTTTTCTTCTGTTTATGTTGATTTTTATATGTGCGTGTGAGGGCGTGCCCCTTGCTACGTGAAAATTCGCAAGTCACAAATCAAAATGCCTGCCATTGTTTGGTTTACTTGTTCCTGTTGTTTTTCCTACATTTAGGCCTTTGAGCTGTCTACTTAGGAGTCTGGGTAAGGCAGTCAAGAAGGGGAAGAAGCAGAAGAAGCATTTTGCCAATAAATCAAAACTTGATTTTTATCCCATTTTTGTGTTAGTTGTTGATTTTGTAATTTATGTCACGGTGCGCTACACAGATAGATAGAGCAGTAAATATAGAAGGAAAAAGAGGAATAGGGAAGAAAGATACTAAAATGAAATAATATATGTATATATACCTATAGATATTTGTTGAATTCTAATGTACATTTATGTGAACGAATTATTATTCTACTTACGATTTGTTTTTTGTGGCATTATTTCTTAATTTCCATTCATTTGAAGAAAATTTGCCCATCAAAGATTTATAGATTTTCTTTGCTTAAAAAATATCATCAAACTCAGATCTATTTTGATAATTATCTAAAAGCTTTGCCTGACATATTTTATATTTTTCAGTACTACTTTTGAGAACAAGAATATTGAGATTTTGTTTTTTTTTCACCTTAAGGGATATCTAAAATTCTAAAATTATGTTTTTTATGTATGCATTTACTTTTACAATTCTCTGATTGCTTTCTCTAAGTGGTCCCAGTATAAATTGTAATATCCATTTAGTGCATACAACAAGAAGAAGAAAAAGAAAAGCTGATTGAAACTTTTCCAATACCATTTACCATAATTCTACTTTGCACATTGACACCTAACCAAAAGTCGTTCAATAAGAAGTTCAAAGACAAGTGCTTAGAAAAAATTGGTTTGGGTTCCAAAGAGCTGAGTAACAGTAAAAAGAAAAATTATAAAAAGCACTCGAAACACAAGACAAAAAAAAAAAAAAAAAAAAATAGAAGAAAAAGAAGCACATTTTGGACATGAACATGGACACTTAACTGACAATGTCTGACCTTTTCAGCCAACCAAGAACAACGCAACGGGCAACGGGAGAAAAGTAAAAGCAAATTTAAACAATATATAGAAGAAATAACTAAAATTGATGTATGTATGTGAGTATGTACCAAATACAAATGTGCCCAATAGAGTGGTGGGTGCAGGAAGAGCAGGAGGAGGTGCTAACAGTAAGAACATCGCATAGGAAGTCAGTCTGTAAAAGGGATGATGACCAAACGAACCCAAAGTGAAATGCTTACGTGATGTTCAAGTTTTTTGCCAAGACATGTGAAGGTCGATGGGGTGACGGGGCGGGAGGGGGAGAAACACAGACAAGTCAAGTCAAGTCAGCGCATTGTTGCATACGCAAAGAAGGGAGAAACTGAACTGAAGACATGGCGCCTTTTGTGTCACACACACACACACACACCCAAGAGTTGCCAACAACCGCAATCGGAGTGTCAAACTTTAAACTGTCAAAAGTTGCCAACCTTTCCCCCTTCCCCCCTCTACACGTTTCTGGTTTCTGCAGTATCTTGTCTGCTCTCAATCTACGTGAGCTGAACGCAGTTGTCGTCAAGTCAACAGCTGCTGCTCCTGTTACCAGCTTGGCCTGCCTTGTGGCACACGCCTTAGTTCAATATTGATACAACTTTTTAGTCAATCTACGTCTTGATGATTAAAAGCGCCATTTAAAGCCAAGACAACATATGTATGCCCGGAAATGAGTCAAAAGAGCCATGATGTCGAGTTGTAAGGGAAATGCAGCTCAATGATACCCAAAAGGGGCAAAAACCACAAGCTGCAGTTGCAGTTGCAGCAGACAATACACAGTTGCCCCATTTTGTAGAGGTCTACCTATGTGTCCAGTCCATGAGTGTGTGTGTGTGTGCGTGTGCGTGTGCGTGTGTAGGCAGTTCGGTCACAAATTGCCTCCCCGAAATGTCCAAATGACAAGCAAACAACAGATGCCCCTGCAAGTATGCTACAATAAACTGCAGCCTGTGTGTACAGTGTTTACCATGCAAAGCGAATGTCCTTTGTAAAGAAGCCTCAACTACTTTTTTAAATAAATTGCAATTAAAATAATAAAATTGACTACTTAGAAAATATTAGTCAAAACTTTTCAAAGATTGAAATAAGGCTTTAAGGAGCACATAGCTAGGTTTTACTGCAGAGAAAGGGTGAGTGTGTGTGTGTGTGAGTTTCTGTCCATGTACTACGGTTGTTGCGTGTTTACGCAACGTAACCAAAGTCAAAACCTCGATTAGGATTCAATCTGCTGCGGGGCTACTCGCAACGTTGTTTGTCCTTGTTGCTGCTTCTGATGCTGCTGTTCTTGTTGTTGTTATTGCCTGCCCCGCAGGTCAGAAGCAAAGTCAAACCGATTAAAGCGCAAACATTCACACACACGAACACGAACACGCACGCACGCACACTGACACACTCCGTGGATGCCAGCTTAATTGTCCTGACCCGCTGAAAGTGCTTTTGTGTCCATATAGGTATTCTTCAAGGGGCAATTAACTGCTAAGCTTCCAATGCAAAACAACAACAACAACTAAAAGTAAGAGCAAAACAAAAAACAATAAAAAATGTGGCCAACGGAGAGAAAAAACAAAAAATATAGTTCTTGTAGAGTGCGTGAACGTGTGTGTGTGTGTGTGTGCTTGCTGCTTGCATAGATTAGATTTTTAGTCGTAGTCCCCGTCTCCCTTCCATGACCGCGTCTCGATTGCATGGGCAAAATATTTGCAGCTGCCACACCAAAAAGGGACCACAGCCAGTGGCCATAAAACAGCCATTAACGCCAGGAGTCGAAACTGGTTTTTAAGCTTCCCTTTTTTTTCTAAAAATAATTTTTAAAGTGTTTAAATTCAAAAGACAAATTTTTTAGTCGACTGTCTCAGTTGCAATTTGTTAATCAAATGGGATAGGACCACTTTGATAATATTATTAACATTTGTTGGACTATTTTGAGATTAGTCAAAAGAAACAGGATTTTTTAGATCAATAAAACATGATTTGGGTATAATTTTTGAGAAGATTATAGGAAAATGAAATCAATAAAAAAAAACTATTTAAAACATAATGTGGCAATATGGCACAAATTGATTAGATTGTAAATTATTTTCTTAAACAGTTAAATAAAATATTTCAAAATTGCAAGGTCTGACTTAAATTTCAAATATGTAGGTCGTAATCTAACCAGATAAAATATTTAATTGTCAAGAAAATTTGCTAATTGTCATAACTCCAAAATATAACAAATAATTTATATATTCTAATACATAAAAATTTGAATTAATGACATATTTACCTTGCTTATCAGTTTTTTTATGGTCTTTTTTGAGTAATTCATACATATTATGAAAGTGAGAACATTCAAAAGATTATATGAGTCATTCTGTTTTAGAAAAGCCTGAGAACTCAATTTACTCATTTGAAGTAATTTATAATACAAATTATTTGATATTCGAAAAATGAATAGAGTTAGGACCCGATTTTGTGAGTTGGGAATCAACGGCACATTTCAAAGGATATAGGACTCTAGAAAACCGAGTTGTGCTTGACACTAAGAATTGGGTTTTAAATTAAATAAAAAAAAATATATATATATTAAAAAAAAAACTGTCTTAATTGAAATAATATTCACAGAAAATCCTATAAATTATACTAATGGAATTTACAGAAAGCTAAAGCCATTTATTGATATTAATTAATAATCTTAATCTTAATATTATCTGAATCCTAACCCCAACTAATTTCTATATAAAAGAGTAAATACAAAAAGGAAATTAACTAAAAAATCACTTTAGGAGCGCAATAACTTCAATTTGAATAAAGTAAACATTTTTTTAAATGAAATTTGGTTTTTAAGTTGTAATTTTGGCAACTGTCTTTTTCATAGTCCGCTCTTGTCTATGGGCAAGTGGGAGAGTTGAGCAGATAGCGAACACGAAACCAATTTAAACTGGAAAGAAAAAAAGGTAGCCATGTCTAAGAAGTCCAAGGCAAAGAAAACAGCCACACCCATCTGCTTTAGCATGTCTTTGGAAGCTGCGGCAAATTAATTTCTCGAGTGTCTTTTGCAGCAGCCCGCGGACATGGCCAAGTCCTTGAGACTGAAGGCAAACCCAAGGAATGCTGCAATGCTGCTACGCACATCCTGGATGAAGGTGAAACTCAAGTTGTGGCTGTTGACAACCACAGAGTGAAGTGAGATAGATGCTGATTATGCTCAAGTGTTCATATTACCACTCCGGATCGAGCAAACAAACCATTTGTTTACCGAAATCTACGGAAATCTCAATCTCAATCTGCTTCTGCATATTGTTGTTTAAATAAAAATTTAAAGCAAATTGCTGCGCGGAAGTAAATCGTTTGTGGTGAATAAAAAATGTAAGCCAACAGCATATCAAATTACCCAAGTGAGGCCAGACCAGGCCAGGCTAGGGCGCCCGCACACGCATCCACTCCCACATTCACATCCAGGCGGGGCACGTCGAGATGACAAAGTGCCGTGTGGTGCAGGCGGATGGCAGGGCCGGGCGACGGAGTAGGTGGAGTGTAACAAGGTGTAGCATAAGCAGCGGCAAAGTAAGTCAGCTTGTTGATAAGTGCCTGCCTTTTCAAGGGGGCTCAGTGGTATGTGGGATGATGGAACATTAAGGATGAATGGGTGTGGGATGCGTAGGATGCGGGACGCTTCCGCTTACGATGCGGTTGACAGTTGACAGTCTTCGTTTTGTGCGTTTTGATGCGATGCTGAAAAATTGTTGCTAATTTTTTACCAGATTCATCCCAGGCTATATCGCATTTCACAGCGACTTAAGTGAAAATGGTTGGCATTTTAATTTTATTAGAAAAATGTTGAAATCCCTGCAAATAAGGAATGTGAACATGAAACGGAATATACCTACAGATACTTAATAATTAATTTGATTTTTGTAGATTAACCGAATGGTAAATTAAACGATTGAAAACAGAGAAAAAGAATTGAATCTTATCTGGCTTTACTCTACAATGTTTCTGTTGTAATATATACTTGTCTGTAATTATCAGCATCTTGATTACATAAAGAATAAAATATATGATAGAAAATAGAGTCTCCAAGTCAAATTAGCATGCCAAGTAAAATTCAAGCTGCTTTTAACTCCTTTTCGAAATGCAGCAGTTGAAAGGTGCAAGTAAATGTTCATTTTGCCCCAAAACTCATTCGGAAGCTACCGTTTCTCTTGAGGGATCAGGAATTGTTCATTGTCTTGCCAAGGCAAGTCGCCCAACCATATTTCCCAATGCAATTTAAGGAGCCGCAGAAAAATGTTGCCCAACGACAACAACAACAACCAACTATGTATGTATGTAGATGTATACAATATATAATCATACATCCATGTATGTGTGTATTTTGCACAATGTTTTCTTTCCCACATACAAAAAGACACAGACAACAGACAGACAGACAACAACAACAACAACAATAGCAGGAGACGAACGACTTGAGGGATTTTGCAGAAATGACATTTGGCTCCGCATGTGACAGGGCAACAGCAGCCGTTGGCATTGAAAAAAGCAATTTAAGTCAAGTACAGAAGGACACGCAACGTACACCCACACAGACACACCACACATATTCACATGTAAGCAAAGGACATGCAATCAGGCAGAGGCACACGTATGCCAATTGCTCCTTTTTCGCAGAATTCTATCTCCATCTGCTCACTTATCTTCATTTTGTTTATACATTTTGATATATTACCGCTGTTACCTTTCTTCGGCGGGCACTTCATTTGAATAGGTGAAATCAAGACAAATTGCCTGACAGCAATCAATCTTAGAAGAAAATTGCACAATCAAAGTGAAAATGGAAATATAAGTTCATAGACAACTCGAGAAAGTCATTCATTTTGAAATAGAAAAGGGGACAAAAAAAAGGAAATCACGGGCAAAGAAATACAAAGAAACCACCACTTAAGACGGTCAAAAACTATCAATTGCAAATTATCTATCTACTTATTCACTAGACTGAGAATTAAATCAAAAAGTAACTAAAATTTTAATGAGATTTCGGCTAAATTCAATCAAGTCTTGGATATGAATATATATGTATATGAATCTCAAGTATTATAATCTCTACTTAGGTATCCTATGTAAAATCTCACAAATTGACATTTTTTTAATAAATGTAGTTGCCAACTTTTCAGCTTGAAATTAAATATCATATGAAAGTAATGAAAAGCAATGTTGATACACATCTGAATATAATTACTAATGTAGTGAGAATTCCAAGAGCACAAAATAAAACAAAATAACTATATTACATCCTAAAGAATAAAACAGAGATACAACCAACACGTAGTTAATGGAAACTTCCTTCTTTAGAGAGAAATTCATCATTACAAAACGGCCGATTTAACAGGTTTAGGCCAAGATTTTTAATCAACCAAATAGCAACTGTTTTAACATACTTTGCTTAAAGTAAACAATTGTTTTTTTTTAGGAAGTTTGTGTTCTCGGACGATAATTGGGCTTGATAAACATTTGATCATACTCGTTTATCCAAGATGCCAGACCTAATAAAATCCCAGTTATAAAATCGGAAGAGAAGATTAAGTATAATACGAACCCAGTTTTATGCCATCTATAACCGGACATGCTCCATGCTCAGTATTTTCATGGAAATCAAATGATTCTCCATCGAGATTATACCAAAAGAGTACCTTGCCCTTTTCGGATGGAACTTTTAAATTGAGTAAAGGAAATACAGTGGCTCCGCCATGCTTCACAGTGTTTAGCTGCAAATAATTAAATGAGAATTCCGCAGAAAAGTGATTTCATCATTTGTTAAACTTACATAGAACAAGGTCGTAGCAAGGCGATCACCATTATTTGCTGTTTGCTCTATGGACTCATTGAAATAATCATGATGTGGTGTGTAGTGTCCGCCAAAGCCATATCTGACCGCCTGAAAGGTACTAGACAAGTCTGCTTTAAGACCTGTCAGATCTGTGACAAGGTTAACAATCTTTTCGACAAGTTGAATGTTTTCTTTAGTGTGCGGAGTCGCCTCATTCGGGAACCAGGCACCATCGGCAGTTCGGGCAGTGTCGTCATAACTATTCTCAGGACCCATGGCGAATGTCTTCCTAAGCAAAGGGGCAGTCAGGCCATCCAATTGTGTTATCTCCTCATCGGACAGAACATTGTGATATGCCACTATGTAGGGTTTTAGAGATAATTCTTCCATTCGAAAAGGAGCCAGGCGTAAGAATGGCGTCGTTGAGGTATTATATCGACAATGAAGTTTCGTAGGTTTTGGTTTGTGTGAAGATTGACATATCGCGTTGAATTCTATTGGAAATAAAATCTCTGGGCCAAATGTTTGTTGCTGATAGCTGTCGTCACCTACCAGTTGGAGTTGTTCAATTTTAACATCTATTTCCTTAGTAGTCATATTAATCTCTTTGCTTAAAACGTAGCGAGCTTCTCTTTCACTGCCTAAGAAACAAATTATTAATCTTTCGATAGTGGAATTATAATCAAATACTTGCACTCACCCATTTCTAGAAAGCATCGCGCAAGCATTAAACTTACATCAGATCGCTTATATTTAAGCACATTGTTTATCTTCATATCAGAGGAATTCATCAAGGACAATGCCACAGTTAGCCATTTGCTGGCTTTTGCGTAGTCTCCCAGACGAAAATGTTGCGTGGCCATGGCATAACAGTCCAATGACGAGAGCTTAGCACTAATCAAGGATGACAGTTTATAAGTTAGGAGTCCTTTCTAATTGTTTTCCACGAATAAAACTCACTCGTACTGAACGCCATCTATCAGACCCTTGGCCATATCTAAAGGTCTTACACCATAAGTAAGTTCAATGCGGTAAATAGCTTCTGTAGCAGCTGTCAGATCTTTGGGTAATGGTAATTCTGACAGCTTCTCTTTTAGAAAATCAATTTGTTCTGCAATTTTGAAAAGTATAGTTAACGGAACTAAAAATTTAATTCATAAAACAAACCTTGACCAACTTGGTTTGCCATAAATGCCTCCAGAAGATCCCAATCGGAGTAAAGATGACGTACCAGAGGGAAACTATTCAAAGGGTTGCCAAGATACTCCTCCTCTCTACCCTTAGCTTCAATCAATGGTTGGCGCATCTCATCGGCTAACCTTTTGTAAACAAAAACAATAATTTGAAATTTCGAATCGAATTCTCTTAAACACATACCTTTCAAGCGTATTAATTTTCTCCTGTAATTTATTTGCATATTGTTCGAGATTTCGAATAAGTTGTAAATCAATTTCCAGCAGTTTTTGTTTGTGAGTTGTCTCACTCATATAGTTTTTTTCCAATTGACTTATACTAAGCTTAACGATAATTAGGATTATTAGGACCGTTCTGAATTGCATCATCTTGGTAGGAGAACAAAAGCTTAACTGACACAAGTTTTCAACAACTCTGGTATTTTTAAACTAATTACAGTGTGAAAAAGTTAATCATTTACGGAAAGAATCAATTATTGAATAGAAAAATAAGTCTTTCCATTGAAACATCCATTTCACAAAGAGCAGTCCATAGTCAATATGCTTAAATAGTTACTATTAGCCCAGGTAGTAGGCTTGGGCCAAAAGTTATAGTGTCAGCTCAATGATCAGCGGCCAAATAGGACCTCTTTCAACTTAAGGCTTTGTTTCATTAAAGTAAACAATAGTTTTTTTCAGTAAGTTTGTGTTCTTGGCCGATAGTCGGGCTTAATGAACATTTGATCCCACTCGTTTATCCAAGACGCCAGAACTAAAATAAAAACTCAAGCAATAAATCGAAAGCAAACATTGAAGGAGGAAAATGTTAATACGAACTCAGTTTTATGCCATCTATAACCGGACATACTCCATGCTCAGTATTTTCATGGAAATCAAATGATTCTCCATCGAGATTATACCAAAAGAGTACCTTGCCCTTTTCGGCTGGAACTTTTAAATTGAGTAAAGGAAATACAGTGGCTCCGCCATGCTTCACAGTGTTTAGCTGCAAATAATTAAATGAGAATTGCGAAGAAAAGTGATTTCATCATTTGCTAAACTTACATAGAACAAGGTCGTAGCAAGGCGATCACCATTATTTGCTGTTTGCTCTATGGACTCATTGAAATAATCATGATGTGGTGTGTAGTGTCCGCCAAAGCCATATCTGACCGCCTGAAAGGTACTAGACAAGTCTGCTTTAAGACCTGTCAGATCTGTTACAAGGTTAACAATCCTTTCAACAAGTTGAATGTTTTCTTTGGTGCGCGGAGTCGCATTATTCGGGAACCAGGCACTATCGACAGTTCGGACATCGTAATCGATGTCCACATCAGCTTTGGGGAACGCCATCTTAAGCAAAGGGGCGGTTAAGCTATTTAACTGTGTTATCTCCTCATCGGACAGAACATTGTGATATGCCACTATGTAGGGATTTAGAGATAATTCTTCCATTCGAAAAGGAGCCAGGCGTAAGAATGGCGTCGTTGAGGTATTATATCGACAATGAAGTTTCGTAAGTTTTGGTTTGTGTGAAGATTGACATATCGCGTTGAATGCTTCGGGTAATAAATGGTCTGGGCCATATTTTTGTTTCTGATAACTATCATGACCTACCAGTTGGAGTTGTTCAATTTTAACATCTATTTCCTTGGTAGTCATATTAACCTCTTTGCTTAAAACGTAGCGAGCTTCCCATTCCCTGCCTAAGAAACAAATTATTAATTATTCGATAATGGCATTAACATTGCACTCACCCATTTCTAGAAAGCATCGCGCAAGCATTAAACTTACATCAGATCGCTTATATTTAAGCACATTGTTTATCTTCATATCAGAGGAATTCATCAAGGACAATGCCACAGTTAGCCATTTGCTGGCTTTTGCGTAGTCTCCCAGACGAAAATGATGCGTGGCCATGACATAACAGTCCAATGACGAGAGCTTAGCACTAATCAAGGATGACAGTTTATAAGTTAGGAGTCCTTTCTAATTGTTTTCCACGAATAAAACTCACTCGTACTGAACGCCATCTATCAGACCCTTGGCCATATCTAAAGGTCTTACACCATAAGTAAGTTCAATGCGGTAAATAGCTTCTGTAGCAGCTGTCAGATCTTTGGGTAGTGGTAATTCTGACAGCTTCTCTTTTAGAAAATCAATTTGTTCTGCAATTTTGAAATAATATAGTTAACGGAACTAAAAATTTAATTTATAAAACAAACCTTGACCAACTTGATTTGCCATAAATGCCTCCAGAAGATCCCAATCGGAGTAAAGATGACGTACCAGAGGGAAACTATTCAAAGGGTTGCCAAGATACTCCTCCTCTCTACCCTTAGCTTCAATCAATGGTTGGCGCATCTCATCGGCTAACCTTTTGTAATCCAAAACAAATATTAGAAATTTCGAATCAAATTCTCTTAAACACATACCTTTCAAGCGTATCCACTTTTTCCTGCAATTTATTTGCATATTGTTCAAGATTTTCAATTAGTTCTAAATCAATTTCCAGCAGTTTTTGTTTGTGAGTTGGCAAAGTCATATAGTTTCTTTCCAGTTGACTTAGAGATGTTTTAAAGATAATTAGGATTACTATAACCGTTTTAATTGGCAACATTGTCGTAGGAGCACAAAATCTTAACTGATAAAATTTTCCAACAACTTTGGTATTTTGAAACTAATTACAGTGTGACAAAGTTAATCATTTACGGAAAGAATCAATTTTTGAATGGGCAATACGATAAGGAATTCTCGATTAATGATTTATTTAGCAGTAATAAATTGCTGTTTTAGATTTAACTGCACTTTAATCTTAACATTACAATGGGAATGAATTACTCGTCTTCTTCAATGAGGAAAAACTTTACAATAACTAAGGCGAAAAATATAGAAGAAATTAATGAACATTTTTCATCTAAAGCGAAATACTAAACATACTAACCTAGTCCAGTGCCTACGACATTTGGGCAGATAATGTGCTCAAATTCTCCCTCATTAAAGATGACCAAAGCATCTTTTGAATGCTGATAGATGGTTACATCTTGATTTGGCAGGGTAATAGCTCCTCCCACTTTGACATCGTTAAGCTAGAGACCAAAAAAAGGTCATCGAAGTCAAATTCATTTATTTGGCTACTTACAAAAATAATCACTGTGGCCTCAATATCTTCGAAATCCAAATGGGCAAACTAAAAGAGAAATAAAAGTAGGTGATAGTAGAAACAAACAATTTAAAAAACCAACCTTTGGGGATTCCTTAAATGACTCAAAAAGCCTGACGGCATTATAACGCTGATCATATTTTAAAACATGTAGATTCTTTATGTCCCTAGTTAGCCCTGTCATATCCTTGGTAAGCTCCTTAATGCGTTTAGTCACGCTGCTAAAACGATCGGAAATTGAACATCCTTTAATGAGACCATTACTCATTTTGAATTTAGCATTCGAGGGGCACTTGTTAAAGGCAGATTTCATGTGAAGAATCTCATGGGAGGAAATGACATCGTGATACATTATTGTATAGGGTTCCTCAAAAACTTCTTCAAGCTTCAAGGGGGCCATTTCCAGAAATGGCGAAACCATGGTTGTATATTGACACGATAGATCACTGCTGAGAGGAAAACTTTGTTGACATTGCCTCTGAAATGGGCTGGCCTTTGTCTCAGGTACTGGCAGAGCCTCCTGTGGATCGTAGAGCCCAAGTAGTTCCAATTCTCTTTGTTGCTGTAGCAAGTCCACATTGTATGGATCCAACTCAATAGCTGAATTCAAAGCCTTTAGGGCTTTCTCATGCCAATCTGGAAGAATTTTCTATTATTTACGTCTCAAATATGACAATATTTTGAAAGAATACCCACACAAGTTCTGAAATACTTTCGACTGCATTTGGTAAACCTTCCAAAGGGGAACTCCTATAGTACTATATAGATCACTATAATCCGATGACGTATAATTATCCGCTGCAGATGTTAGCCATTTGGCTGCCTCAAAATATTTATGTTGCTGATACAATTCCACTCCAATGTGATAACAGTCCAAGGGAGAAAGATACAATTCACTAGATTAATAAAAAAAAGGGGTAACTTAAAATTGTAAATTAATATAAACCAAGTTAACCTGTGAAATTCTTTCTGGTTGACCAAGAAACTTGGCTCATAATCGTAAAAGTTTGTTATGTTCTGTAGCTTTTTTACTGCCTTTCGAAAGGCCTTGCCTGGAGGTGCCTTTGAGATTAGTCTTTCTATGTTCTTGACTTGTTCGGGGCCCACTTGTTGTTTCATATAGATCTGCCAATAGGTCCAATCTTGATGCATATGACGGATTAGACGAAACGCATTCACAGGATTCGATAAAAACAATTCGGGATCACTTGTAGCTTCCACCATATCCTTTTTGTAGTCCAGCAAAGCTCTAAAGTGGGAGATTTTAGTGTAAATTATACATACTTTTAATTAATGAACTCACGCATCGATATTATTAATTTTTTCTTCCAACTCTTTGGCATAGCCCCGAAAATTTTGCAATAGCTCATTTTCTAAGCCAATCAATTTCGTCAAACTCTGCAAGCTGGCTGCTTGGGTGGAGATGGCAGCCAATAACAAATAAAACGGACAAAACATGACGTGGAAGGCCACTTGAAGCAATGGTGTTTCGATATCAACTTGAACTGATTGAGAGCTTGAACATTTAATTTTAATGCAAGGCAAATGCCATTCGACTCGCTCTTTTTATTTGTTTCGAAGCAGGTAATGGTTTTCGAACCTTCTTATTAATGCAATTGTTTACATTCACCAGATTTTATACAGTTTTTAAAGGCATCTGCATCGATATGCCCTGCAATTGTTATTGTTGGAAAATAATTATTAAATTAGATCCCAGGCACTCTCCAATTCGGTTTGTTTCAGCACCGAAATTATGCTCGGTGCGGTTTCCATCGTACATACTCTTGGGAGTCTTATCTTTTTGGCGAGGAGCTCTTAGCATACACAAGTACACGACGAAGATCTGAAATGGCACATTTATTAGCACATTGTTATAGAAAATGGTTAAGTAAACTGTAAACTTGCTTTGTGCACATATGGCGGAGTGGGATGCCCAAACTCGTCTATATTGAGGGCGTACAACGAGTCCTCCGGCATCTCAAAGAGGTTCTAAGCAAATGCCCAATCATAAGTATATTCACGATTTACAAAGATTTCTGTGTACATATCCATTTTGCTCCCAATATCGTTTTACATTTCCTAACGGAGACTATTCTTCATGAATATGGGATGGAAGTAGTCCCAATTTGCCAATGGTGGAGCCATCGATTTAATGATTAATGATCCCGAGAAACTTTTACAGAAGTATCAAATGCAAGCCTCAATTGCAATTGTGTATAAGTGTCGACTTATTTGTAGAATGTTTCAATCTGTGGACAGCCAGGGCAGGTGATGTAATTGGCGCCCAAGTTGTAAAAATAGTTTTTTTTATAGTTTTACATTCACATTTAAAAAGTCAAATCTCCCAAGAAATACCCTACCAATAGCACGGTTGCGCCATCTAAAAAACTAGCCAGTAAATTACAAATCGGATTCGGATGGTGCGCCTTCGTTCGACGTGGCAAGCTGGCTCCACCTATAGAGTTGTTTGAAAAAAAATGTGCCTAGACACCAAGAAATACCAGAAAAAATACCAAGAAGTGAGTAAACGCGCCAAGCGTTTTAAAACGCGTGAGTAAAACGCGCGAACACATTCGAGGCGAAATGGCCAATTTTTACAGCGAATTTTACTGCTCTGGCGAATTCGGCGGCGAAAAGCCAAGAAGTTACGGCAAAATTTAAAGCTTCGGCGAATTCGAGAATAAGAAATTGCGGCGAGTGGTACAAGAATTTACGGCGAAGGGGACAAAAATTTACAGCGAGATGGCAAAAATTTACGGCGAAGGGACAAAAATTTACAGCGAGAGGGCAAAAATTTACAGCGAAGGGACAAAAATTTACGGCGAGGGGGCAAAAATTTACGGCGAGTGTCGGCAAATTGTGGGTGAGGGGGGCAAAATTTAAGGGGGTAAAAATTTAAGGCGAATTTTCTGGACTGAGTGTTATTTATATATTATTATTTATTATTATTATTTTTATGGAAAACTTGCAAATCTGATGGTATTTTGAATATCTTTGTGTTTGTTGTTATCTATAATCAACTAAAATCAACTATAATCAAATAAAAACAAAAAAAGGGATAATTTGTCTGCAAAATGCTACTGCAAAGGAACAAGTAAAAGCGACTTTTTTACAATTTAATTAGTGTCTCGTTTTTGTGTCTGTGTGTGTTGTTTTTACATTTATCCACCTGTACCTTTGTATGTTAATTCTACTATTTATTTATTTATTTATTCCCTTATAATCCCCCTTCCACTTCCATCAGTGTTGGCATATAATAAAACAAAAACAAGCTAAATTTGGCCTTCAAAATTGTAGACTAATTAACCTGTTGTAGAATGTTAAAAATATAAATGTACCTATAAATGGCTGGTAGATTGTAATGAACAAGTATATTCTAATATTGATATAGAGTTTGTTTGCATATTCTATGTTGTGGCTCATATATATTTAAATGTATAAATTTAAAAGTATGTTTTTAGCCTTTTCCCCATCCTAACAATCTGGCAACTCCTGGCGCTCCCACTCAGTTTTTGCGCTCCACATTTTGTTATTACCATTCGCTTTTATTTATATGCATACATATACATATATGTGGTATGTATATAGGTGTATATATACATTTGAACAGATAAATATCGTGTCTACGAATCCCGTTAATTGAAAACGCTAATCAGTCAACAAGCTCGCATTCTGTCAGACAGTCGGTTCACCGTTCGCTGTATCTGTCTCTGTCGCTCCTTCGTTCGCGCTCTTATCATTGGGATTTCGCGCGTATTTTGTTTTTGTTCGTATTTTTCTTCTCGCTTATATTTTTTGAGTGAAAAAGGCTTTTGTCAGGTAAAAAAAGTAGGTAAAACGGTTGACAATTTGCATTATATTATATGCATATCTCTATGATAAGATAATAATGCCTACTAGAAATGGATTAATTACATGACACATTTACAAGCAGTTCCCAATCAGACTCACGTGCTAGAACTCGGGGAGCACAACAGTGCGAGATGTGTGAGTGTGTCGAGGGGGGCGGATATTAATTAGTGAGTGTCAGTATCAGTTCTTCTCCCTCTCCATCTGCTAATTTTTCTGTAACTACGCTTTGTCACTCAAATTACTATGCCCCTCCTCATGTGTCGATGGCGGTGGGGGGAGAAGAAGGTGTGATAGGAATCGGGTGCGGCCGGATTTGGATTAGAGGCTGGGTGGCCAGCGGCATGGCCGGGCCTGGCATGGAGCCAACCCAAATAATGCGCAACAATGGTCTTTCAATGAATGTGCCCCCAAAGCCAGATAAGCCAGCCCCAGCAAGTGCCAACCAACAAAACAAACTCACGTTGAAAATTCTAACTCAACGACTTGTTGTCTTTTTGAGTGGATTAATCATGTGTAACTCAATTTTAAACTCAAATAAGAAAGACCGATATCTGCTTGTTTCTATATAATGCAACATCGTATTGCCAAAGATTTCAGTTAGGAATACTAAAAAAAAATAAAACTAGCCTCTTGAGGTATGTTAACCAAAGTTTATTGTTTATTACCAAAAGAAGCGTCAGAAGGCTTAAAAAAAAGTTCCAATACGGAATTATTTATATATACAATTGGGATTCTTATAAAAAACGAAGATAGGGGATCCTTTATTTGGATAAAAGTCTCTTCCTCTAGCGCCTATCTGCTGCATCAAAACTATTTGATTTGAGTTTTAAGCTGCCTCTGGTTAATTGATTCAGGTCGATGATTGAAAGATAGGGCTTGGGCGGGACATTCAGAGGGCAGGGCACTTCTATGGTAACAGTTGCTTGTTTCTTGGTCCTAGCGCCTGCTCCTCCACCACTCGGACCATATTCACTGGATGTTTTCAGGGCACTCAATGAATACTGATCATGGCCAGCATTTCCACAAGTGGCCGTGGCTGCACGCCTGTAATTACGATAACCACTGAACGTGCTGCTGCCCGGCGCAATGGGCCGCGATGGAGAGAAGCCACCTTCGTCAGAGGAGCCACCACCACCAGAATCATAGCATATGCTAAGATTTGTATACGAAATGGGAGCATGGCAACGCGTTGTCTTGGCCCGAGGTTTCACCTCATAGCGAGTCTTGGAGCGGGAACGGGAATGATGAGTACGCGGTCGTCCTCGTCGATTGCCACGCATCTCGGGTACAATGGGCAGGGGCAAGACATTGATAAAGCGATAATATTGCAGCAATGTGCGAGCCAGATTTCGACCAACACGATAGTCTGTCGAGTAAAAAATTTCTAGGTATATACAGCTTGAAAAGTGACGGAATCTACTTACAACCATCTTCGTTATAAAGGGCAATCGTTTTGCCATCCCGCAAATAATGACCGGCCATGGAAACCTCCAGAGTATAGGCATTCACTGTATCACTCAGTCGTTCACAACTGAATCTTCTAATGCTGCCAATTTTACGTTCATCTGCATTAAACATGGTATGCTCTGCCACATAATCCGGGGCATTGTTGGCAAAGAGACGCGGGAAGACCAAATGCCGTTCATATCGATAGACATCCTCGTATGTATTGCCGTAAATGAAGCACCCGTGCATGCTATTGTTGGCATGCAAATCGATCACAAAGTCTATCTGATATGTCTGCAAATACAAATCGAGAGTAAGTAAAAGAAGAGCACAGAAAACTCGTAAGAATTCACTTTACTCACATCCGAATTATCCAACTCTTTCAGCATATTCTTGACGGCATGCAATTCCGGTTGAGTGAACTCTGAGCCCAGATGCCAATTACGATTCATATCCTGGCCCATCAGATTGCAACGGTTGTTGCCCAGGAAAACTCCATCCGGATTCACCATTGGCACAATTTTAAAGACAAAATTCTCGCGCAGAACATGGGCAATAGGATGATTTCCCACCAGAAATTCAATGAGCCCCTGACACACATGTGAGGCAGGAGCTTCACTCGAATGTGTTCTGCAAAGGATCACAATGACGCGGATAAAACTTCGCTCCAAGCGATTTGTAGTGCGTTGCTTTTGTGTCACATGATCGATGGTTAGCAGGTCTACATTGCGATTTTGCTGAAAATGAGTAAAAGAACTCAATTAAATGGACATGCAACTTTTATGGACAGGATTTACCAATGTCTTGATGAGAACACAACGCGTGAATCTCTTCTCTGCACCTTGCCTGGCATCAATCACATTGAGATAGGACTGCAATCTGGAGTAACTGTACGGCCAGGCCAGGCAAAACTGATAGACGTCGTCCTCTTTGTCAAAGATAAAGGCAAAGCTTAGCACATAGTGACCCTGATGCATGGCCGATCGATAGAAGAAAACCTGACGCTTGGGCAGACGCTGCCATTTGGGTCGACTGGAGGATTTCACCAGGGGCGTCAGTCCAGCATTGAACAGATTGCGACTTTTGCTTATGTTGACAATGTTAAAGAGCACCCGCTGATCCTGTTTTACATTATCCACCGTGAAATTGAACCAGAAACGAAAACGCGGATTGCAGGTGTCTGGTCGCAGGAATAAGTCATACTCAAATTCCCCCACCAGTTCGGCCTTGCCCAAATTACCCGTCTCAAAGGCCGCATCGAAGCACAAATGTCCACGTTTCGCCTTGCCACTCTGTCCAGGTGGTCGTATTATAACCCTTGAGACATTTCCCAATCCTCCCTCACCATCGCTATCTTCACTGTCTGGAAATGCACAAAGAAAAGGAAAGCAAAGCGAAATGAAATGAGATGAGATCGCCTTAGAGATCGCTGCAATACCATCCGATCCTCTCTCGTACATGCTAGTGTGCTGTAAAGGATCACAGGCTATTCCAAGCATTTTGATTAACTATTTTCCGCTATGCGTCTAATTCAGGCAACGTTGAAAATGCATCTAATGCAATTTATTGGTTCTAAAAACCGCCTATTCTCAGCATTGCTGTCATAACTTTTCTTTTGCTCCGAAACCCATTGAAAAGGTTAAACGCCAATTTGACGCCGCCTTCTTAATCCTGGCCGAGGCCAAGCCGTTAGCTATCTTTAAACCCTCAACGTCTAACAATCTAGATGCCCCCCATCTCTCAGCCACACGTATGCGTGTGGATAACTTTTCGTTGCAACTTGGCATTCTAACCCGCCTCTAACTCGCGAAACGTCAAAGTGTGAAATTGAATAGTCGCGGTTGCGTTTCGCCTCGACTGAGGGGGCAAAACGTCTTGGCAATTGCCTTTATTTATACTCTAAAGCGACAGCTAACGAGCTGACTAAAAGCCCATTCAAAAGGCATGTATCTTGGGATTGAATGAATTGTAACAATCACTTCATTTGAAGCAATAGATTTTGAGTCTAATATATATCTGTATTCTATGTGATCTAAAATATAATAGGACATATAAACTTCGGCTTGCGGAGATATTCTTTCTTTTACTGCGATTCTTATTGCCGCCTTCTTCACATTTATGATTATTTACACTTACCTGAATCGCCCATGCCTTAGACCATGCACTGCCAACTGACAAGGCGTATCCTCTCACAGGCACATTGACCTCTTTAAAAATAGAAATTCAATTAACAAACATTGAGAAAAAGGAAACTGGCCGCCCATTTCTTGGCTAGAATCAGGCCCAAAATCCTTTCACTTTCTCAAGTGGATAAAGTCGCGTGTGAAAGTCTTGGCTGGAATTTACTTACGATTATAGATTTCAATCAGCAGAAGCAGCAGCAGGAGCAGACTATGCGTCTTCGTCGCCCACAGTTTATCTGGCTGCGCAAATCTTGGGATTGCCGCGGTGCGCCACCTTGCTGGTGATTGAGTGACTGACTGACTAACCAACTAACTAACTAACTGACTGTCTGACTGGCGAGGCAGACTAAAGTTTCGCATGTTGGCACTTTTGACGCGTTGCCAACGACTCCCGAAAGGTCTCAGATGGAATCGGCCGAGTCACATGTGTGTAAGAAGCCATTGTTTGGTCGATAATGAAACGCGCAGCAGTTTTAGCATTGCGGTTTCCGTCTCAGTTTCCTCGACAGTTGCGGCACGCGCTGTCTTTTCTGTTTTGTTTTCGAAAACTGGGCAACATACTCGCAGACCTAATTGCCTCCCGGTTGCGTTAAGTTCTCTCTCCATTGCTCTTAAAGTAGTTCACCGGGGCTAATCAATAAAAAATTTACAAACGTCCTGGCGCTTGTAACGTGGGAACGGTAACGACAACGGCAACGCCGCGTATGCGTGATTTTAATGGTTTAATGTTAATGGTCATGCCAGCAGTTAGCAGGAGGTCACAACGGAAAGTGAATGAACCGAAACCGAAACCCTGCCTTACCCAAATATTAGCATGTTGAAACGCAGGTAGCCATCTAAGCCCATCACCACCTAGTATCCAAGTCATCCCAGTCCCTCCTGCTGCAGATTATTGCTTTTAAGTGTTTGAAAGTGTAAACATTCTGGATATTAAATTTAACTAATCCAGCATTATGTAATTTTACAGATTAGGCAGTGTGCGCCCACCGAAACGTTGCAGAAGCGACATGGACACTACCTCCACATCGGACATTGTCATTATTAATGGCAATTCGCATCCAGATTTGGCCAATATGGTGGCTGAACGTATGGGCCTGAAAAATGGCGGCTGTTCGGTGTTCCATAAATCGAATCGCGAGACAATTGTTGAAATAAGCGATTCGGTCAGAGGCAAGGATATCTACATCATACAAACTGGCACCAAGTAAGTAACGATTTCTCTTCTTCATAAAGGATTTTATGAATTCTTCTTTATTTCAGAGATGCCAATAATAACATCATGGAATTACTAATTATGGCTTATGCCTGTAAGACATCTTCGGCTCGCTCCATCGTTGGAGTCATACCCTATTTGCCTTACTCCAAGCAATGTAAAATGCGCAAGCGTGGCTGCATTGTCTCCAAACTGTTGGCCAAAATGATGTGCACTTCGGGACTGACACATATAATCACCATGGATCTGCATCAGAAGGAGATACAAGGCTTCTTTGATATACCAGTTGATAATTTGAGGGCCTCACCCTTTCTATTGCAGTACATTCAGGAGAGCGTGAGTGCCACACGATGGCTCTAAATGTAAACTAATTCATTAACTAATTTCTCTTCTTTGTCGACAGATACCTGATTATAGAAATTCCGTCATTGTGGCCCGCAATCCAGGTGTGGCCAAGAAGGCTAATTCATACGCAGAACGTTTGCGTCTCGGTCTAGCTGTCATTCATGGCGAACAGAAGGAGGCGGAAAGCGATGAAGTCGATGGCAGATATTCGCCACCACCAACCAGGTGAGTTGCTGACCTGTGTATTATCGATTGGATTGTGTCCTTAGTAAGCCAAATGCATCTGTGGTCGTTAATCGTTAGATCGCATTTCGTTTTGTATCATTTATTATTCTCACACTTTATTTCTATTAAATTATCAGAAGCACTTGAGCATGTAGAAAAATCATATTTATAACAAAAAAAAACTTGTACAAATTATAAATATGATTAATTTAACTACTCACCCCAAGCCTAAACGACTACATGAACACAATTAGCTACTCTAAGCACAAAGTAGCCAAGCTTTTATTGTTTTTTTCCTACCTCTAATAGAATTGTTCCACAGGAATTATGTCGGTAGGATCGATTGCTGTGTCTGTGTGTGCTTTTAATTTGTCCATCTAATGTTGTTGTTTCCTACTTCCTACGGCAACCGACAAATGGCCAGTTTTTATCTATCTTCTGTCTTGTTGGCTTCTTCTCTCAGCATATTTTCGTTTTAGTTTCACAATTTTTGATTATTCATGCTTGAAACGTTTGTTTTTTATATCCAAATTGCTATGCAAAAATCTCGATACGGTTTGCAGCAAAATTTGCAACAACGAGAAGAACAAATCAAAACAAAAAAAAAAATCAATATTCTTTCTTTATTTCGTGTTATTCAGTGCGTATAGCAATTTATTAGGAAATTCTGTTGAAATGTGCTTACCAACGACACCTAGGTTTGTATTGGTATATAATATATTAAGAGAACTTCTCAATTGGTATTTATATTTTGTTTATATTTAATTAAATGCATTTATCTATTTTCATTTTTTTCCCTTTTCCCCAAAAAAACAAATATTCTTTTATCTTATTTTGGTTACAAATGCGACAACAAACCACTCAACCACAACCACCACTGAACTACTACACCACTGCACTCCACACACTTTGCCATCGATAACGTCTGCACCGTGCACTATGCAAAACTATTTAATAATAAAAAAAATCAAAACAAAAAACTTATCATACTTTATCCACACTAACCACAAGAAACTCTACTCCACAACATGCCCCTAGCAGTAGCCGTACGCGCACTACGTCGGTATCGGTGGGAGTGCCGGAGCATCCCATCAAGGTGAAGCCACCACTTACCATTGTGGGTGATGTTAGTGGAAAGATTGCCATTATGGTCGTAAGTGCCGATTGCAGATTAAATTATAATCTGTGCCTAATGATACTTTGCCTTTACTGTGTAGGATGATCTAATTGATGATGTTCAAGCATTTGTGGCTGCTGCAGAGATGCTAAAGGATAATGGAGCATGCAAAGTCTATGTTTTAGCCACCCATGGTCTCCTCAGTTCGGATGCTCCACACCAGCTAGACGAGTCCCTAATTGATGAGGTACCAAGGAAGTCTATACATACCTTAAATGACCCTTTTGATGTAAATTCTTGTATGTGTTATTATGCAGATTGTTGTCACCAATACCATTCCACATGAGATACAGAAGTTGCAGTGTCATAAGATTAAAACAATTGATATATCCATACTGATTGCTGAAGCCATACGTCGCATACACAACAAGGAGTCCATGTCATATCTATTCCGCAATGTTACTCTGGAGGATTAGGGAAATAATATGTTATCTATACATTCAAAATGGATAAACAAACACACACACACCCACACTCGTACACATTACATGTTTAGTTTATTGTATGAAGTCACAAAAAAAAGAAGAGAACTATGAAGAAAAAGTTTCATGGCAACTGGATCTCAAGTTGCGCTTTATTTTGTTTGTTTTATTTTCTCTATTAATTTAAAAATTCATAAATATTTTACAGTGCGCTTAGCGTGCTTATGCTCAAATAAAGAAAAAATTATGAAAAAAACCAAATAGAAATCATTATCAGAACAAGTCCTAATACATTATTTATAAACTGGTTTTTTGCCATAAAAGACCTTTCCGCTCATTAAATAAAAATTCTATTAATTTCCATAGATAAGCGCAACTTTTTGGTATGCCATTGCATTCGATTAGTTGTAGTAGTTATCAAAAGGCAATTCTACATTATTTATGAACAGCCACAAAACGTGCAAGATTTCCAATCGTCTCAATTTATGACTGGTCACTTGCTAATACCTTTTATTGCCCATTTATAAATATGTATTTCCACATATATTATTCTGTATTTAATTGTTTAATTTTATTATTATAAATTATTAATGTGGCATAATTTTTTTAGGCTATCGTAAATTTTATATCATTTTTATTATCATATAAGCAAATTTACTCTGTGACAGATAGATGTACTACGATGTATTACGTTTTGTCCAAGTTAATACATTCACAGTTTTTTTTATTTGTGGAAACGAGTCCATGCACTCGAGAGATAAGATAACAAATGCCAACTGGCTAAAAAAACAAATCTCTTGGCTAAAGAATGCAACTGCATAAAGATGATGCAAGCAAATGCCTAACATATATCAGACAAAGATCACTTTGGAATGCATATAAATCTTGTGTGAATTATAAATCAAATTGTTCATAAATTAAACATTAATGTAGTTACATTTCAGCGAATGGTTTTTCACCGTTTAAAATAATTATAATATTTAGCATAAAACAAAAAACTTGAAATGCTAAACTGTTGGATTTATTTCTGACATTACATTGTATAACTAGCCAATTGGGAATGCCATTTGCAATTTCCAAAGAAAACTATTGTGGGAAAAAAAACGAAAAATTGTCTATGTCTAGAGTTTTGGATTTCTTAGATATTGTCTAAGATTAAATATAAGATGCTAGTACGTCGCCATTTTAGTTTATATTCGTTTGCATTGGAAATTGTTTTATTAAATACAATTACAATTGACTAAAGGCACTTTAGTATTTCAATATTGTATAACGAGTTTGCTTCTTGTATAAAAATTTATCATGGCCATCATACGGATATGCAAAATATTTAAACAGTCAAATGCCGCAGCCTAGGCCAAGTGCGATAAACTCTAGCCAAAGTTTACTTTCTGTCCGCGATATGACAAACATAAACAAAAACAAATCTACAAATGAGAGAAGCTCCATTAATATGTCATTTACTCTGATTCCACTCTACATCAAAGATTTTATGTTTCTTATATAAATACAATTACAGAAATGGAGCTTGCTTCTCTAGCTTATTATGAACCTATGAACAATTTGTTAACAACAAGTTTTATGTTCCTTTTTTTTTTGCATTACTTTATACAAATTTGTCATTTGCAAGTGTATAGAAAAAATCACTTGACTGTTCTGAATTAGGCCATCTGGTTTTTGTTGGGACAAACAGTCAACTAGTAAAAAAAGAAAACATTGTAAAATCTAATTCCTTCTATTCTCTTTGCAGGGATTTTAAAATTATTTGCTTAGCAAAAGCCACGGCAAAGTCTATGGCACGCGTTGGCTTAATGCTAATTGCGGGGGGGCTTATACAAAGTCCCCCCCCCCCTCGGTTAACTGGGGAACTTATTCAAAGTTTTCCCCTCCCTCGGATAACCGCAACGAGTGTCGAGTGCCATTTGTCAAGTGCAAATACAAACATGATGCATAAATTTCATAGATGAAATGGCAAAAAAAAAACCCACAGCGATTCAAAGCCATGTAGTAGTGCAGTCACGTGAAGTGACAGAGGCGTCAAACAACAATGATAATGATATATATTGCATATCGGACATACCTACACACACACACATACATATATAAAACTTAGATAGATGTACAACATATAATCAAAGCATTTGCCGCCTCGTGCATTGAACTTGCTTTGAATTTCAATTGGAACTTCCGTCAAGTGGTCCACACACATTTCAATCATTTCAAAAAAAAGGTAAATGATTATTCACTTTTATTTTGTTTTGTTTACCACTTTGTCATTTTTTACAAATTTTTGGACATCATTTTTTTAGTTTTTTTTTTTTTGTTATCATTCCAAAATTGATTTGTTAATTCACGTTGCTTGTTAACAATTCATTAGCACGGCCATAAATTGAATGAATGGGTGGCATTTTAGCATCATTTAGCAGCTCATATTGGCCAATTAGAATTGGCGAATTGTTGATCATAATTAGAGAATTGCCATCAACTAATTTGTTTAATCACAGTTATCAAAGATTTAAAAAAAACCGACACCCCATCATCATTTTAATCATCATCAGCATAGACGATAGTCATTTGCTATAATTTAGTTGTTTTTTCTTTTTATATTTTATGATTTTGATGGCGTTGAATATGTTTTACATTTTTAATAAGCTCATCGAGGGTATTCAGAATTATAAATAATTTAAAGTGAGCTTGGAAAAATATTCCATTTCATGAATTTCTTAAATATTTCAAAGACAGCTTAGAAATGAGTTTAAAATGGATGAAAGCTGGAATTTTAATTTATATGGCGAACAGACAGAATTCTGTTTATAGTTTGATTATAAAATTAATGTCCATTGTTTCTTGACTGCCCCTAATGTTTAATGGTAAATGGTGCCAGGTGCTTGTTTATACATATGTATATGTATGTAGCTGGAGATGTGGATTGAGGTGCAGTCATGTGACCAAATGAAATCAGTATTTTTTCTCTTTTGTTTTTGTTGTTGCGGTTATTGTTGGTGATATAAACAAAGCGTAGCAGATCACGTGAAAGATCATCATCATCATCGTTAGCCTCATTATTATCATAACAGGCAGATTCAGTTTCTGGACATGTTTGATAAGTTTCCAAAATAAAAGAAGAAATGATTCAAAAACCCCGGAAAACATGTGTATATATATATATCTCTAAGAGTAATGCAATCATTATGACCCGTTGATATTCACAAGCTGACATTGAACTTGGTTTGTGGGACCCCAAAATCATGTGGGCCCTGACATGCTTTCCATGGGTCTTAAATAATGTAAAATGCAAAAAAACAAAAACAAGCAAAACTTCCTCAAGCCTGACCTCCGAGTGTCGCATATGTCACTAAAATATTGATTTTATATACAGATTTTTTGTATATATATATATATATATATAAGAAGTATTACGAGTATCGACCATATCGAGTATACGCATTCATTTGTCTGGCAGTGATATTCTGTGGGCCAGTGAGTCACGTGAAGCCTTACATTCAGGTTTTTGTGGTGTTATTTACATGCCTCAATGCATTCCACTAAACACGCTCCTCTGGTGTCTTAGGTAATTCCATTTGTTGTTGTTGTTATTGTTGCTATTGTTGTAAAATTAATCGACTGCACAATTAACAGTTTTATTTGACTGTCAATTGTTGTAGTTTATCATTTATCGCGTATAATGTTCGCCTTCTGTTTAAACAATTGCCGCATATTTACGGTGGGCAAGTTGTTTGAAAGGAGGGGATTGTTTACAGTTACTTTAACCAGTGGCATTACGTGCCAGGCATGTCCCCAAAATGGGTTTGCATACAAAGTGGCAAGCCTTTTGCTCTCATGTGACTGACGCTGACTAGTTACATACTACCTTATCACAAGTTACTCATTCATCTCACTCTTATCTTCCCAAATCTGCTAAAATTCAAGGGCGATTCACCCCGCCACAGGCCACAAATCAACCTCAATGACGGGAGACAGTCAAAACAATCTGAAATTAGGCCACCTACGCAAAATGTTTTTGTAGTTTTTGTGGCTCTTTCCGTTTTGTCATAAATCAGAAATATGAAATGTGAGAAAATCCGTAACAGGTTTGCATCTTCCTCTGTCTGTCACTGCATTATGACCGACAACCGCAAACAAAATTAACAACACGCCAAACAAATTAAAATCACATTTACTTTATACAAAAAAAAAAAAAAAAACAGAAAAATCTGAAAAAAACAAGCAAAATATAATTAACAAGTCTCTCACCGCAATTATGCACATTTAATTACTGCATATATGTAATGGGGGGTTTACGCTGCGTATGAGTAATGCAAATTAACCATCGAGAGAGTGTTACATATTTAATTGAATGCACATAAGTACATATCATAAATATTTATACGATATCTACAATTACTTATGTGAATGTCCACTAACTAAATGAAATTGTGAATGCCTGAATTTAATTATAACAATTTCTAGATGCCTTATAAATACTAGAAAGTAAATTGAAGAGTCGTAACAATTATAGTTTGAATATTTCCGAACTCAGTTTTAGAGTATTCAAACTATGTACTTTATTTAGAGCATTTAATGTTGTGGTTTACTCTAGTCAAAAGATAGAAAAGTGAGTAATGAAAAACCCCCCAAAATGGGGTCATTTGCTTCAAATTGGAATCACACTTAAAACTCGAATTGAATCACACATTTTCTAGCAATTATTTAAGTAAAATTGTGTAATGCATTAAATATCTTGGCAGAAATTGGTTTCTTCCCTCACTAAGAATTATATACAAAGCATAAGAGTCTAAGAAAACGAGAATAGTTCGCAGTTGAAATTAAAGATACATTAGAGTTTAATATTTTGCACATTTCTAGGTAACCCGAAATTATATCTATTAAATATGTGGTTTATTCTCCCTTCTACTAGAACTTTTTTTAAATTGTTTTTACTCAGATCCGTTCATTATTCAACTCCACCAATAAAAAATTTGCTTGATCAGCGACCTGATGCGTGTTTTGAAAGTTTTAAGAAGACTTTGCCACTTCACTGGCATCTCTCAATCAAATGGAATCAATTTTTTTCCCATCTTTTTTTTTTCGTATATTTTATGATTAATTGCTAGCTTGAGGCTATGTCATGTGGGTTACAATTTTCAACGTATAATATTTTCCACTCCCTGCTTATGTATATATGATTAAATTTAAAGACAGCTTAATGAGTTGAAATTAGGAAATGGCATGATTAAAGCCTGTTCATCATGTCCAGCTGCAGCAGCTGTTCCAGCTGAGGCTTTACCTCTTTAAACCTGAACGATATTTCATGTTCAAGAGTCACAAAGGCAGACCACGAGACAGAGAGGGAGAAAGATAAGATCATGCATTATACACGTGCTGTTCAGTTGAGAAAAACCCAAGAGGAAAAAGCCAAACTTCAAGAAAAAGAAAAAATCCCCGCAATGAAGCCAGTTTTATTCAAGTTCTGCAGAATTTTTTGTTGAATGCAAAAGTTAAATCTTTTTAAAGTAACTAACTTAATTTTTTAGTCTTGTTATGTCAGCATTCATTTGTATTATAATTATAAGTTGTAATTGTATATTATTACAAGTTGTAGTGTGATTAAATTATTGGTTTTTGTTTTCCTATAAATGACAATACTGAAACCGGTTTCTATTATTGAATCTGTCACAAAAAAAAAAAAAACTTAATCATTTTGTAATTTTATATAATTCATCTAGTTAACAATTACATTCGTATGCCTCTTAACAATTAGCCCAAAAAGTACAGAGGTTTATCTGCCCTGTAGACCGACCAAGTACATACTATATAATATATACTTATTTACTTGATTTATAGATGGCGCACTTCAAACTGATTTATATGCGATTTCACATTGTTTGTATTGCCTTTGACTGTTGATTGATTTGGCTAGCCGATAGGGAAAACGGCTACCAAGCACGCGATTAATTGGCCAAAGTTGTAAAGATTTGTAGAGAAACGAGTAAATAAAGTATAACATTTTCCATTTTACCAGTGAAAAAGAAACTTGTCAAAGCCTTTTGATGTGTAAATGAACAAACCCAACAATGAATTAAATATTTTACTGTACTTTGCTCTATTGTTTCTGCTTTTTTTTTATTATTAAAAGTGCGAAAGCCATAAAAAGAATAGTGCATTTTTAAGTATGAGAATTGATTAGCAATAATTGAAGGGCCCAAAGCCCGAATGCATTGCCATTAAATCGAGAAATCATCAGTGTGAAATTCTTTATAATTATCATGAAAATAAATATTATAGAATCAAGCCATTTTTATTTTATTGTTTTCGTTACAAGCACATGCAGAATGCAAACAAAAACACAATAAAAGAAAGGAAAATTTCGATGAGATAAATAAGTCGACATGAGAATATCCAGCACTTAAACAAATAAATAATGCGGATATATAAGACGAAGCCATAGATTCAGATCTAAATTGATTAAATACATCTTAATAGAAGTTTTTACACCATAATATCAAGTAAATCATTTTAATAATTAAATCATGCTAGATATTTGCTAAATTTATTTGGTGAATCATTTTACTATGACCACCAAACTTCACAAAGAGCTGAAATATATGTATATATATAGAGAGAAATAACAATTAAATTTTTTATGGGTTTCATTTCGATCAAATGAATTAGAAATTCTAATTCCGATGCTTATTTCCGGTATGCATTTTGTTTAATTCAATTTTGCCCTTCAGCATCAGAGTTATATGGTTTGCCACAGGGTATACCCAAGTCACGGTGTCTGGCAGAGACATCGGTACTGCCTCTCTGCCCCCCACTTGATAGAAGTTATAGTTTACTGCTCATCTGTCATCTATAATTCTTTGGGCAGTTACACGATGCTGAACGCCAACGCAAGATGAAAAGTCCCGAGACTGAGAGCCGGTTTGATGGCCAATCGAGAGGTGGCATGCTGGAGGGGAACGCGGGGCTCTTGTCCACCTAACGAAAGCCGGCGGATAGTCTCGAACGAGCTGTCTGGCGGCTGCTCGCGTCTCTCGGGCCTATTTATAATCAGTTTCCAAACGCTCGGCGTAGCAAACGACAGAGACTGTTGCTGCTGTACCGTCTTTTGACTCGATCTCGATTCGAATTTCAATTTCATTTCATTCCCTCGATTGAGGCGGTCGCGAATAGTTCGCATCGGTGGAAAAGCAAAGTGTCCCTAAAGTGTCTATTAAGTGCAACAAGTGAGAGTGGTGCAAAGTGATGAAGCCTTAGAAGAGGCCAACAAAAAAAGGATAATATAAAAATAGACCCAAGTGAATCCATATTAGAAAACAATGAGCAACAAGGACACAGGTCATACTAATGGCGCCTATACAGGCTCAGAGGTGTCATTGGATATACCCACCAATACATTGTATCACACATCCCGCGACTGCATTATCGAGGGCGAGGAGGAGCCAGCCAAGTCAAGTGGCGGTTGCCTCGATTGCCTGAGGAGCACCTGCTCCAATATTTTCCGCAAGAAGACGCTCTACAAGCGGTTCCCCATTCTGGTCTGGCTGCCGCAGTATAAAAAGGATTACATCTTTGGTGACATTGTGGCGGGCATCTCGGTGGCTCTGACTGTTATACCACAAGCTCTGGCCTATGCTGGAATCGCTGGCTTGGACTTGCAATATGGATTGTATGCCTGCTTTTTGGGTTGCTTCATCTACATTTTCATTGGATCCAGCAAGGATGTGCCCATCGGACCAACTGCTATTTCGGCTTTGCTCTCGTTCCAAATCGCAGGCGGAAGCTGGCAAATGGCCACATTGCTGACCTTTCTCACTGGCATAATTGAGATATTGATGGGCGTATTTCGACTCGGTTTCCTCATAGATTTCGTCTCAGGCCCTGTGGGAGCGGGCTTCACCAGTGCCGTCTCCCTGATCATCTTCAGTTCCCAAATGAAGGATTTCCTGGGCATACAAACCAGTGGCAATACATTTCTTCAAGTGTGGATCAGCATTATCAATGACATTCACAACATTAGCTGGCCCGACTTTGTCTTGGGCCTCATATGCATCACAGTGCTCCTCAGTTTGCGTGCTCTGGCCAGTTGCAGTGTCGGACCCAAGGAGGGCAAGTCCACGGGTCAGCAACTTTTAACGGGCATCATGTGGACCATTGGAACTGCCAGAAATGCCCTGTTAGTTTGTAGCACAGCGGGTTTGGGTTACTGGCTATCGATTAGTGGCAAGGAGGATCTCGTGCGAACTGTGGGATTTGTGCCCAAGGGCATGCCCACATTCCAGGCGCCACCATTTCACATGGATGCTGTGGTGAATGAAACAACGGGCGAGATATTGCAAGATGCTCAGAGCTTTTGGGATATGGTCAGCACCCTGGGTTCTGGTCTTATTGTGGTGCCTCTGATTGCTCTGCTAGAGACCATGGCGGTGGTTCAGGCTTTTGGTGAGCTCCAAATGCTTTTCTTCTAGTTGGGAGATACTCATTTTTGTCTCGTTTGCAGCTGATGGTAAGCCAACGGATGCCACTCAAGAGCTAATTGCCTCTGGCGTTTGCAATGTGGCCAATTCCTTTGTCCAAGGACTACGCAGCAATGGTGGAGTGGCTCGTGGAGCCATCTTAAATGCCAGTGGAGTGCGCACTCAGTTGTCGAATCTGTACACCAGTGTGATTGTAATCATTGCATTGCTCTACCTTACCCCATGCTTTTATTATATACCCAAAGCTGCTCTGGCTGCCATTATCATTGCCGCTGTAATCTTTATGGTCCAATTCCGGGTCATTAAGCCCATGTGGCATAGTAAAAGTAAGTAAATCTCAAAAAGATATAATCATAAATGGCATTGATGACATTTTAATTGTGCACTCAGAAACCGATCTCATACCCGGACTGGGGGCATTCTTTGCCTGTCTGGTTCTACCTTTGCAATTGGGCATTCTGGTGGGCATTGGCATCAATGTGGTCTTCATTCTATATCAGGCAGCACGACCCAAGCTGCGCATTGAGACACTGGCGGTAGGTTTTCGCTAATTTTCTGCTTTGGACTTTCTCTTGAAATCGTTATATTTTGGTCTTTACAGACTACAAGTGGACTGAGATATCTTATGCTAACACCAGATCGTTGCCTTATCTTTCCATCCATGGAGTTTGTACGTAAAGTGATCAACAAACAGGGTGTCAAGTCCACTCTGCCCGTGGTTATCGACTGCACTCACATTTATGGAGCCGATTTCACGGCGGCTAAGGTTATTTCCACCATGGTCACAGACTTTGCTCTGCGAGGGCAGCCGCTCTTCTTCTACAATCTGCAGCCGCGAGTGGCTCAGGTATTCGAAGGACTCAACAAGGATCTGGTTGTGATCTATGATATTAACACTCTGCATGCCAAACTGGCCGAGAAGACGGCCCTCTAAGCTCCAGCTGAAGATGATGGTCAACCAATGCAACCTCGTTATACGATATAATGTAGTCTTATTGTTAGTTTTCTCTAGACTCAATCTTCCAATGCCTTTTGGGCGAGGCCAGCGGCTGGCAGTAGGTAGATAGATGGCCAGAGTCGGCCACCCACGCAAAATAGTCAAAAATTATTTGATTATCTTAATTAGCATTTAACTTTAAGCAATCTTTTACTATTATATACTATATTTATTTGTTTTGTGAATTTGATTTTTGGCAAAATGTTGTGAATTTTGTTGAACGAAATTCACATTTTATTTTGCATCTCATGGATTTCTTGGTTTTTTTTTTATTTGTTGTATCTGCTGTGCATAGTATTAGTATTGTATTATACAAATCCAAAACCAGACAACAATTGAGTATTAGTTATAGGCATATTAAATATAAATAAAGCCAAGAATTAAGTAATTCCAAGAAGAGCTTCACCCAGCAGAAGCGTTAACATACATAAACGTATGATGTAATATATTTTGCCCGAAGGTTAATCGGACTATGAGTTACCAAGTGTTATTTTTGGCAACTTTCGCCAAATCATTTCGTGGACTGTTTGTTGTTCATTGGCCCACTCAATTGCAGCAATATCTAATCAATTCGAACTGAGATTTAATGCTTTTCCAGCTACTAGCACATGATTGCCAATTTGGTTTTTGTTGTGATGAAAATTTATGACCGAAACTGGATCAAAAACCAAATCAATATGATTAGAAAACCGACGTAAATGAAAATGATTTATTTTGAAATATAAATACACACGTAGAGAAATTTTCTACACAAGAAGGATACATCTACAAATGATTGAGAAACTGTTAAAATCAAAGGGCTTTACTTTAAATTCTTATAACTGATGATAAGAAATATGCATTTGAAATATTCTTTTCTTGGTGAACCAGTTCTTTTTTGATATGCCATGAGTATTAAATAATATATCCACGTCGGACGCAACGGACAATCCACTAAAGACGATCTCAGAAGGAGTTTGAAATATATTGGTAAACGGAAAATGAATAGAAACTTTGTGTTTTTATTTATTGACCTCGAACCGGCACATATTTAAGGTTTTTTTTTTTTAAATCAACGAGGTCACAGTAACAAAAACTATGAGAAAAATATGTTATAAATTTACAAAAACTCTTCAACTAATTAAACTAACATTAAATCTGTTAAATATGATGCTAAATCTGTATAATATTGACAGTACCAGATTATAACATATATTTTTGGTCAATTTCCTCCTCTTCACTCTGCATCTCGGCTAATATTATCCCGATTATATATCAATTAAATTGAATTTTAATATATATTAAAAGGGCATCAAACACTTTGATAGTTTAAATTGTTGTTTGAAATGTTGATCCAATTATTTAAAAAATTTCATCATAATTTGCAAAAATCGGCAAAAAATATAGTTCTTAAGATTTTAATGCAGATCGAAAGACATTATTCCAACTTAAAAATCAAGACATGAATTTTCCAAATACTCTAAAAATTGAATCAATTAGAGCTTTATGAAGTTAAGGTTTATTAGACGTTATTTTATTATTATTATTATTGAAACAGCTAAGTAAATATTCTTTGAATTTTTTTTTTTTTATATTGATAATAAACGTGTCTAAAATTTCGATTTAAATTTGAGCTTATATGCCTTCAAAAGAGATAACAATTATGAAAATCGGTTAAAATTTGGCAAAGTTACAGATTCGAAAAGTTAAGAGTTTTTTGGGATTTTGTAGAACTTTTCAAAGGAGAAATTTGTCAATTTAAAAATTTTGCTTAATAAATAAACAATAAAGCATTCTGTGATTATGCCTGGTATATGGCTAATACAGCACTAAAATTTAGACGATTAACTAATGCACATTTTGAATTATTTGTTTTTGTATGAAATGCATCTTAATTGAAGGTGATTTGTTGGCAAAACGAGAAATTCAAATAGATTTATTCACCTTACTCGATCAATCTGGCAACACAAATGTCATTCAACTTTCTTACCGTTAATTGGCTGTTGCCAACGGTTGTTACCGTTTCACACGCACCCAAGCTTCATTTTGGCCAAATGAAAGCTCTGCAAGCTTTCAAATCAGTTTAAATTGGTTGGGGAAAAGTTAAGACCATTTAACCTTTACATAAGCATTTTAGCATGAGAGATGGCTAAGTCTATAAATTTCAGTGAGTTGAGTAAATCTTTCGATTAAGTTTAACAATAGCAAAAAGGATGTTTAAGATTTGGTCTTGCATATTAAATATTATTAGCTATGGAGGTAAATTATCACAATTGGGGCAGGACATTTGCTTCATTATGTTTTCGGAGGATTTGCCACTGTAGATATCAACCAATTTGATTGAGTTTAGACTCTATTTTCCTATAAAATTATACAACAATAATCAGAAAACCCTGCTTAGTATTAAAGTGGAAATATTTCAAATATGATAGCCCTTCTGGATAATGCAAGATAATGCTAATTAAGTTCCATTTTCCCTTTTATTTTTGTTCACTTTATTTTACTGAATAAATATAGGTAGACTTTAAAGATTAAGTTCAACTTTTAGCCAAGGAGAGTGTGCTGGCCATGCTGACACACTCGCTGGTGCCTCCTTCAGCCCGATTCAGTGAGTCCACCGAACGTGCGATACCCTCATCCTGGAGCTCTTGATTCAGGGCATGTGTATTGTAGCAGAGAACAAGCCTGGTGTTCAGACCCTCGAATATGCTCACGACACTGGGCTTCAGATTGAAGAATATGATCTTCTGATTGCGTCTACGGAAGTCATCGACAATCGATGAAATCACTTTGGCAGCTGTGAAATCAGCTGCATAGATGTAGGTGCAGTCAATAACCACTGGAAGAGTTGACTTGCTGCCGGATTTTAGGATCATGTTGCGGACAAACTCAACGGAGGGGAAGATCAGACAGCGATCCGGTGTGATTTTCACGAATTTAATGCCCTCCACTGTCTCCAGCTGTTCCAATGTGATCTTGGGCCTTGCCGAGTGATATAATATAAAGAGCAGATTGACTCCAATGGCCACGGTGATGCCAATTTCCAGGGGCATCACTAGACAGCAGATAAAAGCAAATATGCCAGGCACTAAATCGGATCCTATAATTAAAAATCAATGGTCAAATCACTCACAATCAGTTCTTTGGAGTACGGAACTTACGTTTACTGCGCCACATGGGCGTGACGATCTGATACTGAACTTGGAAGATGACTGCCGATATGATAATGGCAGCCAGCACAGCTTTGGGTATAAAGGCAAAGTATTCGGTGAGGAAATTGAGAGCCAGCACCACAATGATGCCAATGTAGAAATTGGACATATTTGTGCGACATCCGCTGGCATTATTCACAGCTGATCGCGCCAGGCCACCATTGCAACGATAGCCGGAGAATATGGATGTGGCAATGTTGCCAACTCCGCAGGCAATCATCTCTTGGGTAATGTCGATTTGTTTGCCCTTGGAGAAGGCTTTGCACACCGACATTGTCTCCAGCAGGGCCATAATGGGTATGATAATGAGGCCATAGCCCATGCTCTGGACCATCTCCAGGAAGTTCTGACCCTCCACTGGCGGTATTCCCGCCGTGACATTCCCGGGCTGTGGCTCAATCGAAAACGGGGGCAGGGAAGGTGTTGGCATTCCCTTGGGTATATGTCCTGTCAGACGGAATGGATTCATACCATTCGCATCCAAGTACATGGTAATCAAAGTGAAGATAATGACTACAGAAGCGTTTCGGGAAGTGCCCAGAAACTTGATGAAAGCATTCACCATCTTCTGGCAGCGGCTACGTTGGGCATTGTCTTCGGGTCCGATCTTTATTCTGCTAAAGCTTCGCATGGACAACAGTAGGAAAACACAGCCGAATCCCAAGCAAGTGTCGGCCACACGAACATTCTCTATATCACGGAACATGCTAATCCAAGTCTGCAGAAATGAGTCACCTTCGCTCTTCACTCCCAGCATTGAGCGCATCTGAGACGTGGACACAATTAAGGCCACAGCACTGGTGAATCCAGCACTGACAGGACCGGACACAAATTCCACTAGACAGCCCAACTGAAAGATGGCCATAATGATCTCTATAATGCCCGTGAGGAAAGTGAGCAACACTGAGCGCTGCCAGGAGCCCTGAGCAAATTGAAAGGTCATCAGGGAGGCCACAGCAGTGCTACCAATTGTGCTGTCCTTGCAGGTTCCCAGAAGGACATAGACAAAGCAACCCATAAAGGCGCCATAAAGACCATACTGAAGAGTTGAAGGAAAGGTAGATGTAGAGAGGTGGATCATTTCATTTCATAGTCCGATCTTTTCTTACCTCCGGTGGCAGACCCACCACACCGGAATAGGCCAAGCCCTGGGGTATGACTGTGAGACCCACAGTGAATCCTGCCAAAATATCACCAATACAATCTTTTCTATTATAATGCGGCAACCAGTTCAAAAATGGCAAACGCTTCTTCAGTGTCTTCTTGCGACAGATGTTCTTGACATAGCGGGTACAACAGGATGTTGAAGAAGCCTCTTTCTCCTGCTTGATGGCCTCCAATTGCTCCAGACTCTTGTACTTGGATGTCCGATGATCGGTCATCAGAATAAAATCCGTAGAGGAACTGTGAAATTGCGCCTCCAAATTCTGACTCACCTCCGTTTGCTTACGGAAGGTCACCTCGTTCTCCAGAGTGGACATCTTGGTGTCAATCTTGCTTGCCTAGGTGCGCCACGGGCCGACTGATAATACACACTGGTCTATGCGATGGATGCGGTCGGACATGCGAACTCAACCTGATGATGGGAAGCTGCGTCACGAGCTCTTATCTCTGTGCCGGAGTCTGTTTGCCAACATCGCCGTTTGTGTGTGGGAACGGGATAAAGGTTGTATGTTTCAGTTATCTCCACTGAGATGGCCATAAACAAGGCAGTAGCGCACTTGACAATGACCAACCAGCAACAGGTAAACTTGTTTAACTTGACTTGTCATTCTCAACAACTGGCACAACTGTCACCAATGATCCAAATTTTCCATCAATCAATCGAACGTGTTGATTATACACACACATAATTGAAGGGATAAATATTGATGTTAACAATTATTCACATTCATTCATTCATCTATCCATCCATCCATCTGGCCACTGGTTGACTGCTGTTTAAACATTGTTGTTGAAATAGTTTAAATGTAATCGAAAGTGTTGGGAAAAGTTCGGAAAAATCGGAAATAAAATTTGATTTTCGTAGATGGTCTAAAAGAATTATTTTCCTCCATAAAAGGGTAAAAAGAAATTTCAAAATATACAGTTTAAAACTGTTACGGGTCAGATTAGATTTTTTTTACAAAATATTTCAGTTAATTTAAACTCAATTTTATCTTTAACTTTTCTTATTGCTTTCCGGTTTATTTAGTGTCTATCATAACAAAATATTCTATTAAAAGCCACAAGGAAGCTGTTGTCGTCTGTTGGAGGAAGAGCTTTAAGTATTCTCTTATCATATACAGAAGTTCTGAAAAATAATGAGTTAACAATATTCTTAGATAAGCTTATCAAATGCAATTAGACAAGAGTTTTGCGTAGTTTCCCAACTAATATATTAGAAAAAGCAATAAAATATATTTTTTAGATTTTTATTTAATTTTAATGTTTTTTTTTTTACATGATTTTTAAAAATTGTATTTTAAAAGCATTGCATTATATCATATAAAGTAAGATATATCATTTTACATTATACAATTGTTGATTTGTTTGTTTGTTTTTAATTTCTTTGTAGTTTAACCATAAGTTTAATATTATGTTTAAGCAATTTTATAATTCAATAGCAGTAAATTGTTTTCAGAGACCATGGCTATATATTTCTCATATATATGTATCATATATATACATATATGTGTATATATTTTATGTATGTATGTGTGTAGCACTTGAAATTATTTCGTACATTTGTATATATGTATGTATATAAAAGTGCTTGTTAAAAACTAAAAGAAAATTAACATAAAATTTCCATGAAATTAACCAATAGAGAGAAACAAATATATATAATAAGTAAAAATAATATAAAAGTGCGTGTGAAGTTGGCCGCAGCATTAAACTCGCGAACAATTGACAATTACTTAAGGAAAGAATTTTTCATATAAGATACATTTAAAAGCTGCCAATATTGACAAATTGAAAACAATTGGTGTAAATGTGTGTGTGTGTGTGTTTGAGTGTCTGTGTGTGACAATGAACATTTGTATAACTCACTTGAAAAATAAAATAATAATATTAGAGTCTGAACAAAACAAATTTGGATGAACCGAACACAAAATCAAAATTATTTGATGAACGCAACAAACATTGAAGCAAAAACATTTTGCATAACCAGAAACAATTGTTTAAACTAACAGCAACAACCTCCTTTAATGACTAGCAGTTGGCATATGAAGACCAGTAGTTAGTAGATCTATTCCCTCCGCTCTCCAATCCATTGCTGATCCCTCCTCAGTCCATCTACTGCCAAACGCCAATTGTGTAATTCCTGCTTAGATGACCCATGCGACGTTGACGTCCAACTGGAATAATATATATATTTCTCAATTATTAAAGCATTCGTTCAAGGTGATTACAAAACATTCAAAATAACAGAGCCAAATAATATGGTTACAATTCCTAGCATAGACAACTTAAACTCTTGGATGTGAATCCAAGTGTCAGATTTTAATTTAATACAGAAATTCTAGACAATCTGTTAGCTTAATATATATATACTACATATACAATCTGGTCGATTATCACTTCTATAAATATTTGCTAACCTAGTTAGGAATTATTTTCGGCGCATGTAGCTAAAGAGCGTTAAAAGTGATGGCACTTTCTGCTTGGTTTGACGTAAATACATACATAGGCTGCCTTTTTTTTTCTTAAAGTATTTTTAAAGTAAACTAAAAGGCCAAAAATTATTGATAAAATATACAACAGGTACTTAAATAATCGGCTTGATGTCGAAAAAATCTCTGTACTTGATCGAAATATTCGTTAATTCCAAGTAAATCGAATCTTAATATTTAAACTAGTTGGACATTTTGACTTGTGAATCCATGCCTAGACAAAACTTTAGTTTCGACTTAAATTCTATTCTAATATTTAAAAAGAAAATATTGAAAACTTTTACGTACTGGATGTTAACATCATTCTTCGTTGTTAGTTTTGCAGCTGGTTGCTTGGTTGGTTGGTTCAGGAGGGCATACAAATATATGGGGATATACACGGGGATATAGACTATGTTTCAACATTCAGATAGACAATCATATTGCTCTTGCTGTAGTTGTTGATCGGCTGGGGCAGTTGTTGTTGTTGTTGTTGTTGTTGTTCAGGTGGTTCTTGTTGCTGGTGTTGTTGTTGTTGGTTTTTGGTGGTTTTGGTGATGGTGTTGCCGTTTGTTGAATTAGTAATGAAAAATATAAAGATTGAACAACCAAAAACAAAACACACTCATACACACACAAACATAAATTGGTTGTATGCTGTTGTTGTTGGTTTTGCTTTGTCTTTTTTGTTTGTTTATTTACGCTGATTCAGGCGTTTCACACGTACTGCAAAAACACAAAGAGAAAGAGAAGAGAAAGGGTTCGGAGGAGAAAGAGATATAAATATAAACAGGCATTAGTCAAGTTTTTGGTGTGGAAACATTAGTAAGGAATTTATGTTTAATGGTTAATCACTGAAAATTGACATAACATTCAATCAATTAATCAGTCAGTCAATCAAAAATAGGTATAACATTCAATATAGGCAATAGGCTGTGGGCTGTAACTAAGAATCGTTTTGAAACTTTTGATTGGTTGCTTTTCAGGTGTTTTAGTAAAAGGCGATTAGTTGATTTCTGGGCATTTTTCGGTTAGTCGGTGACAACATTTTTTGCTAAACAACAACAATAACTATTAGCTTATGACTTAAGAAAGAAAGGGTACACACTATTCGTTTTATTTGGGATTTTGATCTGATGTCGTTGTTCTTGTTGTTGTACTGCTGTTCTGGTTCTGTGTTTAAAGAATACAAATACTCTTTCTCGCTTATTGAATTATAAATTTGTTAAACAGTTCAATTAAAGTTGTTCGCTGTTTCATATTGTAGTTTAAGGTTTGATTAAGGTTTCACGAATTTTTTAATTATGTTGCTGTTGTTATTGAGTATTTTGTTTCTTGTAGAGTTTCACTTAAAATTTTACATCGCAGTTTAATTCCTATACGAAGAAAATAACATTAAAAGTCGGTGTTGATGTGTGTGTGTGTATTTCTTTTGGTGTGTGTAGTAGTGGGTGGTATCGGCAGGCAAATGAATTTTGATGCTTCAAAGGGTTAAGGATATAAACATGCAAAACAATAAATGATCTAAGAAGCTTCATGCACATTCAAAATCCGAATTAATATGTCTCATAACACAAAATCATCCTAGCGCAAAAAAGATCGCAGAGTTAAGTATACAGTATTTTATTTAAAGGCAGCTAATTTGATTTTAAAACCCTTGCAGAAGTTGAAATTTATTACTTAAGGCAATTTAGTAAGGGAAAATTGTCTGAGAGTCAAATTAATTCTATTTTCGATTGAATATTCTGGAGTTGGATATATTTTTTTAACCAGATCAGACAGAATTTGATGTTAGAATCAGACTGCAAGAGTATAATAATTTTGGCATGCCGAAATTTAAATTCCGAATTCTTTGGTTTAATGTGGTTTTGTTTGTTTAATTGTTCATTCAAAGAAATGCAGTTTTCTTTTAATACTTTCTCTAATCTGCCAAATAAGCTTGTTGCTATTTATTTTTTATATATTCTTTGGGTTAGGCAAAATCTTCTTTAAGGTGCAACTAATTGTTCATAGATACCTGTGTTAAGTATTAAGAGAAAAATGAGGCCTAAAAACGATTTTCTGCTGGTGTTAGATGCCTTGCCTTTTTTTCTTTCTCTGTGTTTTTTTGTGGTGTAAATCAGTTTTAAATATATCTCTATATATATATATATTTTTTGGTATATATAAATATCAGTGTTTCGTTTATATATCATTTGATTATTTCTTTGCTCTTTGTCTGCTGCTGCTTCATTTTCTTAGTTTTGTTATAAATTATACACATTTTCTCTTAATTTTCTCGTTTTTCTTCATTTTTTTGTTTTGTTTGTTTTTTAGGTGGATTACAAAATTTTCTTTTCTTTATAAAATTATATTAAATTGTTTTCTTTGTTTTTCTTTTTTTTATTTATTTAGAATCGATTTATTGTTTATTGAATTCTTGTTGATTTTCTATGCAGATTATTGAAAAATCTGAACTGCAGGCGTAACTCAAGATCTTTTCTTACTGCAAATGAGAAACAGAAACGGAAAGAGAGAGAGAGAGAGAAAGAGAGAATAGTACACATAAAACAAAATAATATGAGGATAACACAAAATAGAATATTTTTGAATTTCGATTGTTGATATTATATCACGATATATCAAAGCAATACGATATTTTTGAAATGAAAAAGAAAAGTATTGAATAATTTCAATCCGTTCTTGAATTTATCATTGAAAAATGTATATAGAAGATACTAGTTCCAAAGAAATCACTCTATAGTAAACACTTTGGTTTTGATCTTTGGTAAAATATCTTGTATATATCGTATCGATGACTCAATATCTAATATCAACAATCTGTGGAACTGTCTGTCTCTGTGCAAAACAACAAAAAATAAGACTGAGAGGAAAAATCCGTTGACTGGTGGTGTATATAGAGTGGTGTTTTTTTTTTTGGTGGGTTGGGTACAAATTTTCTGTGCTGCGTGTGTGTGTGTGTGTGTGTGTGTGTGGTGAGCGAGTGGATTTAACCGCTGAGAGAAACGGGGCGGCTGCGATTTGGTTAGCACGGATTGTGAATGGACTTGTATCTCGATATTATATACACAATGAGTATGAATGTGGCAAAGCTGATTGACAACGACGACATGTAGGGGGATTCAGTATCAGTATTCAGGATTTTATATATATACACACAATCTTGGTCGGCAAGTTGTTGTTGTTGTTGTTCTTGTGGACAAGGATCGAATAGTTGGGACAAAGTTTTAATTTACACCATGGACAAAAATCAAAAGTAAAATTATGTTGGGCTACAGGCAACGACAACAACCAATGAGGCGAGAGAACTGATCAAGTGACTGTCTGTACATTTGGTGGTTTTGTGGTTTATTCTTGTGGTGGCTCCCCGTTCTTGGCATGGACGGTTGGCTTGGTTGGTTGGTTGGTATTTGATTGGTGTTTCGTTTCGTTTTGATGGTCTTCACTCACGTGTGCGCTTGATAGACCCCCTCATCGTCATAGTTGGGCGTAACCGAGCGACTGCCCGGCACTACCATGTTATCGGGATCGATTTCGGGATCAAAGGCATCGCCACCACCACGTATGACCATATTATCGGGATCAACTTCCACATCATAGTCAGCTGGCGGTTGTGGCGATGGCGAGGGCGATGGTGAAGGTGTGGGCGTGGCCGAGCGATTATAGTTTAACTCGCGTTCAATCTCCATATTACCAGGTAGTATCAATTTGGGTAAATTGGGCTTTAGTTTTTGCACACGGAAGACTGAAGTTCATTTTGGTGGTTCAGTGTGGTGGGTGTTATCGGATTGCATATTTTTGAAGTTTGGTTCAAATTGTGGTTGAGTAGTTTTTAAATATAACAGATAATTGGTTAATGTTCGGCTTTATCCAGAGACAAAATATCTATGATAATTACAAGAGACATAAAACAACTATAGGGGGGAGGCTATGGGGTAAACAATGGGACGAGAAAAATTACAAAGGAGACTAGAAAAAAGGTGAGTGAAGTGAGACTGTTAGCTGAAAGAATGATATTTTCGTTTTCTTTTTTTTTTTATATAAATTGAACTTAATGTGTAACTAAATTTAGTTTAGATGAGATCTAACAGCTAATAAGCCTGCTAAAGAAATTCACTAGACTGCTGCAAAGAGTAACGAGAACAAGAACGAGAACGTGAACGAGAACGAATGATGAAAACGATAACGAGAACGCAACGTGGGCTATGATGTTGTGATGAGGTTAAACGCAACGAACTGTAATGAATATGTAATTATAATGGCCAACAGACGCAGGGGAAACGCAAGAACAATTTTACCTGATCTTACCACAAGAAATATATATATAGAATAGAAAGAGAAAACTTGGAGGGGAGTAGTAAAACAAGAACGTGAAACGAGAACTCAACAAGTTTACCAAAAAGGAAATCTCATCAACTGAAATCAGATTTCCTTTTCATTATCAGCACGCAAGAGGCCCAACGATGCCGAGGTGCCAGCTCCAAGTCCAGTTCTGGCTGCTGCTGCTGCTGCCGATGTAGATGCTTGAAGATTGCGCGTCAGACGACCTGATGGCGAAACATGATCAGTGGCTGTGCGTGCCTTGATAAACTGCTCAAAGGCAGCCAAGCTTTTGGCCCTTCTGGGTGAAATGTCAGCAGGTGATAATTGCGATGAGGCTGATGATGATGACGATGGCGATGACGATGACGATGTTGGGACAGTGACAGCGGCAGCGGCTTGAGAATCTAACGTACCTTGTTGCAATTCACCTAAACGCGAGTGAGGCAACAATGGATCAATATAAACCAAAAAACAAAGATCACCTTAAGGAATCTATCCTGACAAGTGGATACGCAAGAGAGAAAGAGTGGAGAGTACCAACGATGGATAACCACCTGCCAAAGTAGAAGGAAATGTGTGCCCTGCCAAATTCGAACGTCCACAACTTACTTCTGTCGATGTTGCGCTGCAGATGGGCGGCCACACGATGACGGGCATCATTGAATTCCAGATGCAAGCCAAGTCTCAGCAGCGAAGGGTTCTTCTCTACTAAATCGGTAATCTCCATTTCAATCTTGTTGCCCAGCACCCCTGATCGCTATGGAATGGAATGACAACACTTCAATTAAGCAATCAATTTATGTGAATTCCATGCCTTTAGCTTACCTGGTTGGTGGCCCGGAACTCTTCAATGGTGTGACACTTGAGCAGGGCTTGCACCAGCTTAACAATCACAGGTGGACTGATGAAGTTGGTCTCAACATTTAATACTCTCAGGGTTTTGCTTTTCTCGATCGCCTCGGCGAGCAGGAGAGCTGTCTTATCGGTCAGGCCGACATTTGTCAGCGATAGAACTTCCAGATGTTCGTTCTGAGGCAGTGCGGCAAAGAGTTGTTCGAGTTTCTCATCAGAGATATTCTATGAAAAAATCACAGATATAAATTGTTAAGAGAATTGCATTTCCAAATTTATTCTTGAGCCTTACCTTAATGTTATTTAAGTTCAAATCAATCAGCTTGGAGTCATCGTCTTTGACGCGTTTGATTGATTCCTCCACATCTGTGGCATTGGGCGGATCCATGGGGAAAAGTTTCTGCTGGGTCGATTTGGTGACTCCATCCCAACCCAAACCCACTGGTTGACCTTTGTTAAGGAGTGAGGCATGATATTGATCCTGATTCATCATCGAATGGAAACCAAGAATGGCAGCCAAATCGATAATCTCCTCCTGTGTGGCATCATTCAATGCATGCTCATACTCCTCGCCCATATCGATGGCAATTTGTTCCTCGGCCTCAATTTCGCGAGCATCTCTGGGTGGTGGCACCCACTTCTTGCCGCGCACTTTACCCTGAACATATGGCTCAAATTCTGGCTGGTCGGGTGTCTCAATTGCCTGCTTATTAATGTGCTCAATCAATTGCTTGCGGTTCAGCGGCCCAGTGGCATCTTTGGTGCACTCATAGCTGCAACGCTGATCTGGCGGCAGAAAGTTGTCCTACAAATACAAAATTTATTAAGAAACCCATATCAATCTGCTATTTCAAAGAGCATTTACTTACATCAGGATCCACTTCTTTGGCCAAAATTGTTATCTCTTCGGGCGAGAGTTGAGCCAACAAGCTCTCCACATCCACATCATCGTATTCGCTTAGATCCTTGCCATATAATTTGGCAGGTGTGGTAAGCGTTGTTGTCTTTGTGGTGGCAGAAGTCTATAAAAAACAAAGAGCAAAGTTATATGCATAAGAAACATGAGTTTTCAATCTAAAATCCTGCATGCTCCTGTATTTTATTTCATAGATTTCTTGATGAGAATTTCTTAATTTGTTTATTATTTATTTATTTAACAGCCAGATTCACCCATGTCACTTAATATATCCATTCGACTTGGTCAAAATCGTTTCACTTATTATTAATGAAAGTTAAAATTCACTTTCCATACATTTTTATGCTTCAGCCTGAGACTCATTGGCGGCTGTGGGGCACGCCTTTTAACCTTTGGCACCGGTCTCAGCTTGATCTGTTGGAACTCGGCCACTGGCACAACACTTTCCATGCCGGCTAAAGGTGTTGTGTGTGAGCTTATTATGAACACTACCACAAATCAATAACAACAATAACAATAACAATATTTTCGCCAAATCCAATTATGAATGCAACGCACTGCGCGGTAAACACAGTTGTTTACTTGGCGGCTCAAACGGTGGCAGAGAACTGTAGACTGTGACTGTTTCTGCGACTGGGCCTGAATGGCAACTGATTTCCAAGAGGCACACACCAAAAGCCAAGACCACCAAATTAAGCCAGAGACACACCAGGCAGAGTCAGAGGCAGCAGCAGAGAGACAGTCGTGCAACATTTGCTTGACGTGCTAAAGCTGTTTCTGTTGCCGTTTCTGCTGCAATCGCTCAAGCCGCAGACAGACAGACAGTGAGCCAAGTTAAGTCAGTCAGTCAGTGAGTCAGCCAGTTGGGCTACACAGAGTTGGCAATGTAAATTAGGCGAGCATACATTAAAAACTGTGGCAAACATGGGTTGAGGGGATTAGAGGTGGGGACTATGGCATGACTTTTTGATGGTGTCTGCACTTAAATGACTTCCATTTTATTGTAAAGGGAGCCACCAAATCATTGTGGGTTTGAGCTGTTTGGGTCCGTGAGGGTGGATGGATGGGGAAAAAATGTTGAGCAAAAATCTACAATTGATTCCACGACAATGGGAAAAGACGAAGAAGAATTGTGCAACCTCAAATGAGACAAGATTTATTTTTTGTCTTATAACATTTTATGAGGGCCATATCAAGAGCTACAACAAATTCCGTACAATTATGTAAATTGAATGCCAAACAGGAAGTCAGGAAAGTCAAAAAGAATAAAATCCAACAGAAAATAAAACTCCAACACGTTAAAATAGAAAGCATACAATTTACATAAGATAATTGTAGGCGAGTTTTTTTTTTTTTTTTTTTTGTTGGGAACCCTCTCAAAGTTCTATCAAAGCGTGACCTAAGCAAACAAAAACCAACTCAACTGAAACCAAAACCAAAACGAACCAAAACGAAAGGTCTTATAGCAAAAGCGCCCTCTTCGTTCAATCTATCCATTTAAGTTCCATACTTGGGCTACTAAATTAATGCAGAGAGCGCAAATCAAAAGACGATTGAAGCGGGGAACACAGAAAACAGGTTTCTTCTGGAGGGCCCCCCCTTGCCTCTGCCGACAGACAAAAGACTTGGACATAATATATATAAAAGACTTTAGTTTCAGCAGCTCCTGGCAGACAGGCAAACCGGTTAGTTGGCCACAAAAAGTACAGCTAACAAAGACCTGAAGTACTACTACTACCACACACAATCATCGGGGCACATAGTGCAAGAATCATATGTAGGTATAGGTATAAATATAAATAAAACCCACAAATGGCAAACAACTGAAATGCCAAATCGAGTTGGCAGATGCCTTAAAGATACAGCTAAATGCTAACAATTGACCCACTTTAAACAGTAGAACACTGAGCAAAAGCAAAAGCAACAGCATCAGCAACAACGGGAGGGGCCGGAAAAGATTATGTCAACATCTAACTATTGACATTTGCATTGTACAATCGACTCGAAGCCAGGCCAATACTTAAAAACAAGGCCAAGTTGTATGCCTATGATTCTAGCTTCAAGTTAAAGACATAATTGAAGTTAAAAAGCATTCAGCAAAAACCTGACAAAAAAAAAAAAAAGAACTAAAACCAAACCAAACCACACACAAAACCGTAAGATCGTAAAAAGTAATTGCAAAAATAATTGAGTTCATGGCACTCCAGAGAGAAACAGTGTTTGAGAGATGTGCAAATAAATTGAAAACCAACATGAGGTAGAATGCGAAATAATAATAACATGGCCAAGAAAGTAAGCAACACGTGCAAGAAAGTCAATGTAAACATTTAAATACTCTATAATAATAAGGATAACAAGTTTTACAAAAACCAAGGGATAAAAGATATCCACTTGGGAAAGAAATAGGGAAGAATGATGCTACTTAAAGGAAACAACATTCTTTATTCTTTTCTAAAAAATTTATTATTATAAAACATAATATATATTTGAAAAAATTATTGACAATTAACCAAATTTATGTTCGAGTCAATACCCAATTTTGCAAATGCTTAGAAAGCGATAATAACGTATTATTAACAATTAATCAGTTTACCCATAACGGTTATCAAAATCTTTCTAGCTTTTGGTATTCCATTTAAATACATATACATACATATGTATGTACATAAAATTTTCCTTGCCCAAAAAGACCATAAAAGTTGGATCATTTAATGAACTCCAACTAGTTTTGCCATAAAACGGACCTCAAAATCAGCCCACCATGCAAACGCACCGTAAGTAAACAAGGTGCCACAGAAACCGAAATGTACGAAATGTATCCACCAGATACGAGTCAAGTGTTGTCAACACTTTGAAACCGCTAAGTTGTACCAATTTGCGCCAGAAATGTTGTGCGATGATCGTAAAACTTTAGTTGGTTGGTGGATAGGGAAGATAAAGGGGGAGTAAGTATGTGGGAATATGTGTGGTTGGGCTCATTAATTGCAACGGTTTGGCTTTCCACCATGTACATAGAGAGCATTTAGAACGGGAGCAGACAACGACAACATCGATAGATTCCATTTAGATGGAAGAAAAAAAAAACAACAAAAATAAAAAAAGCAAATGGAATAACCAAAAAACCAGACATTCTGGTGTCATGCTGCTGCTGCTGTCTGTTTGTTGACCCAAAAAACAAGTGTTTCGGGTGATTTGCACAAAATATAAGTATCTCTTGATATATATGGGCGGACCATGGGATAGCAGATTGTGGAATAGTGACCAACCAGTCGCTTGTAGCTTGTAGTAAATCGGTCAAGGTGCTTAGGCGATTTAATTAAGCGGCACAACAATTTTTCTGACGTCTTAGCTAGTTGTAGTTAGTAGCAATCGCAGCAGCGGTCACGTATTTTGCGAAAAAAAATTCATGTTGCACACCGAAGCGGAATAACTGGTGGAAAATCACACATACACCCCACAACTCACTCACACACACACACACACACACACACACTCTTACACCTGGTCGTGAAAAGTTGGACAGGCACGTCGTCACAGGTAGACAAAAAATTGAGATTTCAACTCTCGCCTTCTCCTAATGACTAATGAGTGGAAATGTGCGCGACCCAAAGTAGGAACTGAGAGATTCATGTCGCTGTGGCAGATGCTACTACCGGTTACCAGGAAATTGTAACACTTAAGGAAATCACGGCAGGAAATTTCGAAAAAGCAACAACAACAACAACTCTGTATATGAATTATGTCTCTGTGTGTGTGTGTGTGTTGGTGTGGGTTTGGTCAAGTTTACTTTTATGGTCGAAATGAGATTTAAAAGATCTCACAATTAGCCGACAAACGGAGGAAGAAAGACGACAGACGGCAATCAGGAAAATTGCATTGAAGGTGAAAAGTTGAGCCAAATGATGAGAGAAAATATAAATAATATATGTGTTTTTTTTCAAAGACTTACAACTTATGCGGAAATCCGTCAAATTAAATGTTAATTAGTTAAGAAATTTGTATTTCTCAGACATTTTAGAATGGCAAATATCTAAGTCTTTAACAACATTTCGATACAAGAGTTTATAAGAAGTTTCCATAGTCTTTTAAATTGTATTAGATATTTACTTAGATGTGGAATAAATTCAACTCTCTCCTTTTGTTAACCTTTTTTTTGTGTTTGGCCTGGACAAGAACTAAATTTATGTTATGCACTCAATCTGCACACATTTTGCTAGATAAAACTTTGTTCTCTCTGCAACTAAACCGACATGAAATCCATTTAGTGCATAAATTTGAAATATGCAAAGGCACTTTTGAGACTATGGATAGGATAAAGGAAGGAAGGAAGAAGAATGGAAGAAAGAAAAAAAAAACGAAGCTTGTAAAGAAATTCTCAACGAGATTTTCTAAACCAACTGCCGTAACGCTCTGCCCCGCCCCGCCCCACCGTCTGCAAACATTGCACTCCACCGCACTTTGTCACTCAATCAATTGCATATTCAGTGAACACCAATATGCTTTTTATAAAGCAATATTTTATGCAATAAACTGACAAAGACAGGCAGTAGAATAGAAAAAAAAAATCGAGAATAGAGACGGGAAAAAAACTTTGCTTCAATGTGCTAGAGAGATGCTGGAAAACTGAGAGACCCAACCTCAGTTGGGTCGGTCAGTCGAATAAAGTAATTGAATCCCTTCTTTAGTTCGTTCGAGAGGCGTCACTTCGTTTGTTTCGTTTCAATGCATTTTGCCTCCGGTTGCAATTGGTTTGCCGCTTCACTGCAGATCGACAAATCTTGGCTAGCAAAATGGCCAAAACGAGAGCGCGTTAGGAAAATGATGACAAATTAAAAGAAAAACGAAAACAAAAAAGTGTAGAAAATAAAGGCCAAAACAGAAAAGAAAATGAAAGGAAAATATACTAACACATTAGAGAGTTGCAGAGCAGCTTTAACTTTCCTCGATATATACAAGAAAATGGTTAGAAAAAATAAAAACATTTAACATTTGCACAGCTGTCACAAAGCCAAACTAAACGACAAATGGAAAGAAAAGAGTGAAATTTGAGAAGAGACATCTTTGGAGATATTTTCTTTGCATTGCTCTCGATTTAGTTTAAAATGAGAAACGTGCTGGGAATTTTTCCTCTACTTCTTTTTTTTTTTTGGCCATCAATGAAATGTCAAATAAGCAAACAAAAATAAATAATGTTACCCCTCAAACCCCCTCTCGACTACCATGTACATACGTCATGAGTGTACGCAAATTTATGTAGTTTAATTTTGAGTCTTGCATTCATTTTTCCTTTGGGTCACGTCGCACAGTCGACAGCAGGAATGCCAAACGAGGCGACAGCCTTAAACAATAGTGGGAAAGGTAGTTGGTCTGGAGCAGATCCCAACACCGCTCGTCATAGAAGCGCCCTAGCCTTAACATCAAGTGAAAGTTCATCGTTAGACAAATTGTTGTCTTGAGGAAAATTAATTGAATAAAGAGAAATATGTTAATTTTCTTTTTTCTGAAAATGCATTTTGTTTTTTATTTTCTGTTGCCTCTTTTTTGTTTTGTTGGGGTCTTTGACTTGAACGTTGTTTACGCAAAAGGCCATAATTATGCGTTTTTGTTTACACTCACAATCAGCCAACGTCTGACTACTGCACGGGAATATTGTAGTTTAAACATTTGAGTGGTGGGCCGAGTGGGGCCAATGACCTAAACAACTAACTGAGAGCCAACAGTCTTTGGCATCTGGCAGCAGACAATTAGAATGCATTTCGAGTCCCACCTGATGACAGCCCACATAGATTTGACCGCAAAACTGTGGCAAGAAACGCAGAAGCTGATGTTAAAGCCACAAATGTTGTGCAATCAGTTCTGATTATATACATTTGTATATATATATTTATATATATGTAGGTATATAACTGATGTAAGCAGAGAAGCATATACATAAATGCAACAGTTGCATGCAACTCAACTCAGTTTCAATAGCTCAAAACATGCAATTTTTACCACCTAAAAAAGTCAACTTTATGCACATGGCATTGCCTTAGTTAGATGAAATGTGTTAATAATTAAAAATTTAGCTCGAAATTGAATTAGTTTTTGCCAGAGGTCTGTTTTAGCTGGAAAAATGAAGAATCTTTTTAATTGGTTCTTAATTTTGTCAAGAAATTCCTTTAAACTAATTATATTTTTCACTATTTAAACCTGATTTCCTTCATTGTCAATTGGAATTTTTAACTTAATTGCTCCATGAGAAACGTTAACTCACCTGAAAATAAATAAAGAGAAGAGACGAATATAAAATTAAAATATTGAGTAAAAAATGTTGATACACTTATGTATATATATAATACCTATTGTTCAATATAAATTAATGGCAGGACAGGACGCGACTGTATACTTTCTCAACCATGTGGCAAGGAGAAAGATGGAAATGGGCTAAGGAAGGGGTCGTGGAGTGGGGGGATTGGGGCAGGTAATTACATGAAAGCCACAGAGCAAAATTATGTGAAAAGATTAAATTTGTAAGATAAATTGGAGTGGAGCATGTCGAGGCCGCTGGAACCAGCAGGGACCACAAGTCTTTCCCAGGAATCATAAATGGCAACAAAAAAAAAAAGAAAGACTAAAGAAAACAAAATCTACAAAAAAACACCAACAACAACAACATAGAGTTGTCTGTTGGGGCAAATTTTGATGTCTGGGAGATATACATAAAATAAAAAAACGACAACAAAAAAAATGTTAAAATGGTTGCGGTAATAAATGAAAATTATGCAAAGTTTTGAGCCAAATGATGAAGTAATATACGCATCCAAGCCAGAAAACGGTTAACGGAGCGTGTTATAAGACACCGAAATCCCAGTGCACACACACAGAACACAGTTTCCCCACAGATCTCCGCAAAAGAGATGAAAATGAGTGAGTGGAAATTTATGAAAAGTAAGTAATAAATATGGGGAAAAGGCGGTGGACTAACCAGCTGCCAGCTTTTACTTCCGTGCACTTACACCTTCCCCGCAGCCACCCCGAGCCTCAATAACTCCCTAAAGAAGTCTTAAGCCTGCCATCAACGAGAATCCATTGCAAGTGCTCATTTTCTTCTTCTTTTTGCTTGTGTAAATGTTGTTAACAGCTAAATCTAAAGTGGCCAACAACTTTTTGTTTTTTTTTTGATAACTTTTTTCATTTTATTCGGTGAGCTCTCTGACAGTTTAAGGCAAGTGAAACAGAATTTTAAAAGCTTAAATCGTGTCGACATTACATTAGGCGGTGATTTGGCAGTTTTACTTTGAGTTTCAGCTCTTACTGGATTCGGTTAACACATTTCTGATGATAACGGTAGTATATGAGGCCAAAAAGTCGGCCAAATGTGATTTAAAGAGGATTTTTACACATGAATTAATTTTAAATAATTATAGAAACGAAATATAAAACGAAAAATGGTTCGCAATGAAAGCTATACGTAAACATAGATAGATATTAATATTATATGAATTATAGAAAACCCGATTTAATTCTGGGCTTGACAGATAGAGAGAGAGCGAGAGAGAGAGTCTTCAGTCTTCAAGTCTAGTAATTTTGCAAAGAATTAGAGGCTTTAATATTTATACATAGATTGTTTTTAATATAATAGAGAATACACAGATAGCATAAAATCTTAAAAAATAGTCTACTGAAAGCCCAAAATAAAACCATTTTATTCAAATAAATGTCTATATGCTATATAGTTTGTACGAGGAATTTAGATAAGTAGAACACAAAAAAAACAAGACAAAAAAAACTAGTCTGTACAGTTTGACATTTTTGTTTTTGTCGACAATTTTCATCTCTATTCCGAGTCATCAATTAAATGACGGAAATGGCCAATTTTCATGTTGGTCGTTCTTCCATTTGCTTGCTGGTTGTTTTAGTTTTGAGGTATGTAGTTCGATTCATGCCACAACAATTTCATTCAAAAACACTTTTCGTGTCTTTGCTTTGATGGCCATCATCGTCATCATCATCATCACTATTGAGTGGTTAAAGCAAATGCGATTAATTACTCAGTTCACAGACAACAATGCTAAATTGCGCTTTTGACGCTTATTGTGGTCCGATGATCATCAGGCAGAGGGTCTAATTGCTGGACAAAGATACACTTAAGGCTAAGAAGCTCAAAAATAAAACAAAGAGGTCTGATCAAATTAAATTGGGCAAAGTTATTTATAGATGAACGGGTAAAATGGTTAGAATGAGCGTCATTAGGGTGAGCAATGCGGCCAACTGATATACATTTTATTGATAACGCAAACATACTTAAACAGCTGTTTCTGGGTCGATAAAATTGGCATAAATAAATATGTATGTATGTATGTATGTATATAAACGGAAATATGTTAAAGTCAGCGGCAATGAAAATCAAGGGGTTTGGCATTTGAGTTATATAAAAATATGCAAAATGGGCAAAACAAAAGACAAAAAGAAAGCGACCTGATGATATAATAAACATGACTTAATTTATAGTCGAAATCAATAATTAATAGGGTTGAAGTTGAATGTCAGAGACCGAGAAAGAACATGATAATACCCTTTAGACCAAGTGGAACAAGCTAAATTTATAAACATTTTAAGCAATTATTCTTTCAATATGACCCTATGACCTTTCTGATAATGACAAATCAGCTGAAAACATAGCTTCATGTCGTCTAGATATAACCATTTATTCCTCAAATACAGGGTATTTAGAGATGCAAAATCATTTTTGTTATTGTCGAATGACGCGCCGGCTGAGTAGAGCGCAAACTCCAGAACTCAAAATTGAGAGTACCAGCGCGAGAGAGATAGCGCCAGCGAGTCGGTGACTATGAGAGAGTGCAAACAAAACTGACGTAATCGCACTCACTCACTCATTGATGTGGAAAGGGGGTGAAAGATGGGGGAGAAAGAGGGAGAAAAACTCAAACACAAATTGAACTAAATCAAATGAAATGAAATCATTCAAGGAAAAAGTGATATAAAGCAATAAAAAAACAATCTCCAAGATACTTTTGAGCCTTGAATTGAATGCCATTCACAAACTAAAAAACAAAAAAAAAACACAACTACAATCGACTCTACTAACCTCCATGGCCTTCTCAGATTCGCTTGTTGTTATTGTTGCTTGTAGTTGTTTTTTTCTCCTCTTTTTATTACTTTTATTACAACTTTTAATGCAAACAATTGTTTTTTGACACGCACGAATCGTTTAGTTTTTTACCGTTGTTGTTTTTGTTATTATATTTTCTGGTTTTATGTTTGGGCGTGACACATTAAAAACTAAATTATAAAATCCCCGACTCTTTTTCGTTTTCTTGACCCAAAAGTCAACACGTTACTTAGTTTAATTAATCGAAATCAAGTGACAATCTGCTGCCAGAGCAATTGTTTAATTTATATTAATTTATTAATGAACTAGGTGTTTTTTTCTTTCTTTGGAGATATATATATGCACACACACGAAAACACAACTGACTCAAACCAAGCTCAAAAAGCAAATGAGCAGCTACTCAAATTATCGCTCAAAATAGTGTTGTACAATCTAATTATCGCTCAAACCAAGCTCAGATCTGGCCGGAAAAAAGCTGAAATGACATCAGTGCCAGTACAAGAGAACGAACGAGAGAGAAATTATCGCTCAAAATTGTTATCGATAGGTCGATAGTACACTGGAGTTAATAAACAATGCCTAAAAAATCATTTTTGCTAATAATGCAAGTTAAATAATTTAACAAGAACATACAGTTTAACTTTATTATTTGTCTGTACCTCGATTTGTTTAAATTTTTTGATTGCCAAGCAGTTTTGGTATTTTTTAGTATATTGCCTTCGACCATGGTAAAAATAACGATTTTTGTGGTCATAAATATAATTTACAAAGGTAACAGTGATCTTTAGTGAACATAGACTGTATATAACTTTTAAATATCCATTTTATTTGAAGGACACTATAAAATTAAATGTTTATCCTTGGAACTTATAAAATAATTGGTGAATGCTTGATAATTTTAAGATTCGACCCATGGTACAGTATGCGGCTTTGTTATTGTTTCTTTTATTATGAGTTAAATGGAGAAGGTTGAGTGGAAACGAATGGTTTGACAGTCACTGCATATTCACCAAGTTTTATTACAGTTTGTGAAACATTGATGGCTTATTAAATTTATGAAAGGTTGTAAATTTTAAATTATTTGAAAATAAAGAATCTTTGTAAAAAATAAATTTTTAAATATAAAGATCTAAGTAAATATTTTTGTTCACTGCATCATCCATATATTTTATTAAAATTTAAATTAAAAGAAAGGTAAAACACATAATATGATACATATTTGTACGTTAAAGGTATTTTTACTAATGATACTTAAATTGTTCTCAATGCAATTAATAGTAAAATTTTTTGTCATTTTTCAGCAAAATTTTTATGACCACATAAAATTCAAATAATGGCACACATTCACATTCACCTCGAATAAATCAAGAAAAGAAATTTTCATTATTTTCCATAATTTGTTATCAGACGTAAGTAATTGTATAATTTTTTCGTTTTTTTTTTTCTCTTTATGCAAGAAAATTAATTACGGTAGAACGAGACCAAACGGCAGCAAGAGAGAAAGAGTCAGACAATCAGACAGCTGGAAGAAAATGTCGGAAAATCGCTTGGCATTTCCATAAACATGAAAATGCCTGAAACTCAGAGTAGCAGCAAACAAATAGAAGATGTCATAAAAATGCCATTGTAAGTAGTTGAGTTTGGCTTTTTGTAGTCATTGTTAGAGCGACTTCTGCCACGGTTGTTATCCTGTTGTTGTTGTTGTTGTTGTTGTTGCTGTTGCCACTCTTTTTATTCGACAAAGACACGCAAAGGATGCCGGCAGGCGCAAAAAACTCATTTCACTTTGTGTCGAAAAGATAAATGCGAAGCGCTTAAAAAAGCAATTACCGCATAAATTGCGCTACAGCCCGAGCTGGTTTCTTTCAAACTACACACACAAAAATACATCGCCAACGCCATCGCCACTGTTATCCTTGTACACAGGATATGAGCCAGCAAAGACACACTCAGAGTCGACTTGTGAAAAAAGGAACAACATCAGTTTACAAACAAATGCGCGAATACATGCAAAATGCATTGTGTAAGTGTCCTTCCCCTTTCCCCTTTGCCATAGCCACCCGCCCACACACACCAGCCGGTGGATGGATGGATGGTTGGATGGGTGGCTTAATTGAAAAATCAATAGTGGGCTAAATTCTCGCGTAAATCAAGTTAAAAATCGCAGCAATCAAAACACCTGAAGCGCAATAAAAACTCATTAAAAAGCGCACGTCCAGAAGCAACAACGGGATGCCGATTGTTGGAGTGGTGGCCAGGTGGCCAGGTAGCAGGTGCCATCTCCTTGGACTCATCGCACTACAAATTGGATTTGAACAAATTACAACACATCGATTTCTCATTACGACAGGACTCGTCGCGACTTGGCTCCCTGTGACTATGCCTATGCCGATAGCTTTGCTTTAGATATTTTTATGGCGACAGAAATCACTTAAAGAGAAAATTTAATTGACTTGGGCGACGACTCTTCCAACTGCCGCCATGGCAGTATGTAGTAGGTTGTGGAGGTAGGAAACGGCATCGCAACACGAAACGGAAGTCAGCTGCCAATTTGTTGCCCGTACAGAGCGGAAATTTCTTCAACTTCCTGATTTAAATAATAACAAACTGCCTGCCAGACTGCCTAACTGCCAGCCTGCTGCTGCCTGCTTGCAAAAGTCTAAAGTCTTGCTTGTCACACCAACTGACGTCCTTTCGAATTCCGTCCCAATGGCACCTCCAATTCGAACTGCCACCCACATTCCCCACATCACCCACATCCACGCAACAACCACAGATGACGCCATCTTGATTGGATCCAGGGCATACTCGACACTCGATTGGCATCATCAAATCGCCGCCCACTTCCACACTTTTCCGTTGGATGGAAAGAAAACGAGAAAAAGTGTCAAAGACGATGATATTTGGTCATCTTTTGGGTGGGAATCCACAACGGGTGGAAAAATGTTAACGCGTTTGTCTAGCGGCTTAGTTGAGTGTCAATTTTTTTGCGCCTGACTGGACAAATTAAAATGTTTGCCTTATGATGTGACCAAGAACAAGTAGCAGGATACCAGACAAACCTACCAAACTGTTGCAAGTAAAAGAAAGAAAAAAAAAATGTTTTCTTTCCAACTGACAGATAATTCCATTGTATATAAATGATTGTTAAGACTTCAAAAATCTCTTTCCTTTCGCATTGTATTCTTTTGTTTGTTGCCGTGAGAGGCTTTAAGATTGCAAAACAATTTGTCATTGAAATGTTGGAGAGTTCTTTTTTTAGCCAAGAGCAATTTAAGGATAATGCAAAAAATAGCAAAAAAACCTAAAATAGAATACAAGTAGAAAATCAAGTGAAAACGATAGAAATAGATATTCAAAAGTTAAAGCATCAAATGGCATAAAATTTAAATAATTGACACATTTATCGAAAAAGATTACCGGAAAAGTATGAATAAAATCAGATCTCAGACCATTTATATAGAAAATGCATTTCTATTGCTTAATTTGTAATTTTAATTTACAAGCATTTCCCAAATTTTTGAAATTACATTAGTTTCGAGCTTGAAAATCTCTGTTATTTGTAAATTAACATATTTGGAATGTAAACAAATTCACATTTAAGCATTTAATTACTATTTCCATAGATTTAACTGAATTAGTTGGTATATAAGTCGCTTTATTACATTTCCAAGTCTTCTATTTTTTTTTTTTTTTGCTTTCATTCTTTTGCTTGTTGTTCGTTCTGGTTGCCTGTTGCCAGTTTGGCAGCTTGAAAACTCTTTTGCATTTTGGTCTGAACAACAATTTCCTGCACGAAACGCACGGCAAATGAAACGAACTGTGCCACCAATGGAGAGCCGAAGGATAGCCGATTGTGCCGGTGGCAGGACTATAAGATGCGGCAACATTCAACGCACGAGCGGAGTCGCGTCAGCAGCGTCGAAGCAAACGCAACACGGAATCCAAAGATAGGAAAATATTCTCGGTTTTTGGTGTTGTGCCGCAAAAATTTCGAAACAAAATAAAAATCAACGTATGGCAAGAAAAAGCCTAGCAAAAGAACAAGGAAAATAAAGAGTTTTCGCGTTTCTCTGTGTGGCTTGTTAGTGAAATTTCTGTGCCTCTCTCATTCCTGTTGCTTTGGCCAGTTTTTACGAGTTTCATCTGAATATTTGGACTGCGAAAAGATAACCCACACACACGCACACACGCACACACCAGGACACCGACAAAGGAGGATAAGGACACGCATATGCTATAAAAGTGCCTGCCTTTAGGTTATTTGGCCAAAAAGCATCAAGCGTTAACCATCAAACATAGAGGCATCCAGAGTCCAACATGTGTCGACTTTGTACAATGGTGCGTATGAATGAAATGAATGAAATTCTTGCCATGAATGAAGTAGCTTTGCCCCAAGTCAAATCGCTATTAGGGGGGATAGAAATGGCAAGGGGCAGGGGTAAAGGGAAATGTCTAAAGGGGTGGGCCCGCCACCGTTTGCTGCTGTCAGTGATTTATGCCGCGAGTTTTGTTTGGCATTGTTGCTTTAATTATATGGCTCCAAAAACCATTTCAAATTGTTTATTTTATTTTATGTTTATGTGTGTGCTCATATACACACACACACACACACACATACGCACAGTGTCAGTGTTCGTGTGTGTGGGGCGCATTATGCAAACAAAGCACGCAGAAAATGCAAATGAAATGCCCGCAATGGACATGAAAGGATAATATCCTATACCTCTTTTGTCTAGCCACAGGATATTTAACACTTCATTGACTTTTGTTGAGAAATGGAATTCCTTTAGCCCTTTCCCTTACCCTAAAAAACTAAAGTTTCATTTGCATTTTCGCAACTAATGGCCACAATTCCTTCGACAAGTTTCTTCCTGAGGTTTCCAAAAAATGTTTTTCTGCCGTTCTTTTTTTTTCTTTTGCTCGTTTTATGCCACATGGCAATTTGTTTTACTTCGAACTGAACTCACTTTAATAAGTTTTGCTGAGCGTGTAAAACTTTTGCCTCTTTTTTTCCTTGTTTTACCAAAGCCAGGCTGCAATCCTTTAGTGTTTTTTGACCCTTTTTTTTCACTCGGAGCATGTGTGTCTATGGGTAGGTGTGGGTGTGGGTGTGTGTGTGTGCGGCGGCTTTGTTGTTCTTCTGTCAAAGCTTGGGGGGCTTTGACGTCTAATTTATGAATGTGTTTTGAGCTGACCCAGACACAAGTCTTACTGTTGATTCTTTTCTTTTTTTATTATTGTTTTTTTTTTTTTCTGCTGTGAGCCAAACAAAGGGCATGCTACGAATGTGGCCAACTATGCAACAGGCATAGTAAAAATGTATCGCACAAAGTGTGAGCACTTAATCTGGAAACTAAATTTTACTCTTAAGTCATAAAAAAAACGAACTGTAATCCTGGAAAAGGCTCAAAAGAAATATCAGTCAACTGGGAGCAACTTTGTGCCAAAAATGTCTTAATGATTTTTCTTTGACTAGGACAAGAAATATATTTCCAAACTTATTTTTTAATTTTCTTTTAGTTAAACTCACAAAAATTTATATTTGGTCCAAACATCGAAAAAACTCTGGGGTTGATAATTTAATTTTTTGAAACAATTTTTTTTTTTTATTTACAAGTTTTATATACTAATTTAAAATATGCTAAGCTGCAATGAAATTGATATATAATCTTTTAAAAATACAGTCTGAGATAAATAAGTAGATACATTAAAAAATAATCTTCAAAATTAAAAAAAAATACTATAATAAGTGGATAAAAAGTGCTGCTAACCATAACAAAAGTTCTGGCTTAATTAATAGCTAACCTCAGCGAAAAAAGCTTAAAATTTGGAGTATCAGCAGTTACCAAAAATAAAAAAAAACTATTATCTGTGTAATTATTATTATATAGAAACATTTGTGGCAAATCAAAAGACTTGATATGCATCTGAGTTGGTTGACTAGTACTAAATTCATTAAGTTCCTTAATAAAAAATATATTTACCGAGAAACTCTGACAAGTATCAACAGTTCGAATCTTTTCTCTTGGTTATTTGTCGCTCCATTTGACTCGTCTGTGTTGTCCTTTCTTGTTGCTATTATGTTCTGGCCCGCTCATGTGGTTACCATTTTAATAAAGCATTTTTTTTACAGCATGTGGCAACTAATACAGTCACTGTCAAAAATGCCGGAGGGGAAGGCTGTGCGTGTGTGCGACCCTCACAAATCCCGACTCTGACACTCTCGCACCACCAGCACCGCCACGAACATAGCCACCAGCAAGAGGGACCCAAACCCCAAACATCTACGCATAATTCGGTGGCCATCGGCTGCAGGAATATGTTTTTGGCCTTTACGCATTGTTTGTCTTGCCCTTTGCCTCTGACTGTGCTTGTTTTCGATTGCAATTTGAACGCTTGAGCGGCAAAGTTTGTTACAGGCTCGAACATTCAGCATTCCACCAAACTTGTAAAATTTGTTAGCCAAACTTTTTTAATGAGTTTCATAATCTTTGATGCGCCTTGGCTTTAGAATTATATTCCACATTCTCGACCCTCGGCCCATTTTGGTCTAATGATGTGCAAACTGGCTGCCAGCTAGCGAGCTAGCTGCTTGGCTTTTGCGAAGGAATGTCGATTTCTGCCCTTTCAAAATTGGTGCAGATGCCAGAGGTCCCCGCCCTTCGACCCCAACTCTTCAGCAAAGGACAGAGCAAAGGCTAAGTTTCCAGGAATTTTATTCAAAGTCAAACTCAAAGCGAATGCGAATGCAGTCCACGCGATAAGCGTTTAATTGAAAGCTGCTCAGTCGAGCCTATGATTGAATTTCTATACAAATAACCGCTGACACAAATCTCTCGAGTGTGTGAGGCGATTGGCGGTATGTTTGTGTGTGTGTGTGTGTGTGTGTGTGTTAGGTTGTGGGATTTTAGGTCTGTGGTCTCCAATCGCAGATGTGCATGTGTGCAGGCCTTTCGAGCCCTTCAAACCATACTTTCATGCATGACGTTGACTTTATTCACATTCACCATTTAGTTTTTGTAAATTTATGAATGGTGACCTGGTACTACATGCAGTTCTCTGACCTGTACCTATATGTTTGCTGAAGGGGTTGTTGAAGGACTTACCTTTGCCATTTGATTGCAAACAGTTTAACCCACACGTGACTGCCTTTACCCCACCCTGTTCTCCTCTCTCTTAATTACGAGTACCTTGAAATTGAATTTTGCTGTTGAATTTACTTTAAACTATGCATACAAACCAGTAATTGAGGCATATTTGAATACCAACTAGTATGGATGTCGTACTGAAGGGTCCTTCTCTTGGTGAAGAGGAACATTTGTGAGTATTGTAGGTTTGCATTTGATTAAGTAGTTCGAGAGACTCCCAGGCTGACTGCGTCAAAGTTAATGGCTTAATTTGGTTAGTCGACTAATGAAAACGAATTAAATTTCAATTTTAATTGAAATAAAATATGACCAAGCCATTTATTGATGTGAACATAGAAAGAGGTAGGGGTAAAAGGATTGGAGTCCTAATTAAAGCATTTATACATATATACGCCCATTTAAAATAATAGCATTAGTATAAATTGTTCAGGTTAGCAAAAAATTCGCAATTAAGTTTCTTCACTTTAAACTTGTCTCAAGTTTCTTTTCTTAAAATTAAGGATTAATCTCCTGTTAAGAATTTTCAATTTTTATTCTTCTTTTTTGTGCTTACCAATTTTCTCCCGATTTCTTCCTAGTTGCTATATAAATTACTTAAAGTTTTTAAAGATTTAATAGTAAATTCTCGTTTCTATCTCATTCTCCCACTCACGAGTTGTCTGTCCTGTGCTATATATGCTATTTAGATTGTTATCTACACTTTTTCATTCCACTTTTTTTTTTCTTTTTAATTTGCTAACGTATTTCTGTGCATTTCTTTTGTTGTGGCACATTTTTATGTTGTTATTGTTTTATTTCGCCTTCCCCTCTTACATGATAAAAGCATTTAAAATTTCATTTGTTTAATTTCCTTTGCCAGTTTTCAACTCATGGCACATGTTTCGAGCCATTTACCTCTATCCCTCTGCATCTGCCTCTGCCTCCCACATTCAGTTTCTTCTCCTTTAGTTTATCCTTTGTTATGCACAAATTTTATTATTTTTATGTTGTTTCCTTTTGGTGCCAGGGAATGAAATGGAGAAACATATGGAGCAACATGCAAGCATGTCTACGGAATGCAAGTGAAATGCCAAAGCAGCTGAAAACATAAAACGCAACGCAACGCAATTATGCAACATGTGTTCAGAGTTTTGCTCTGAATGGGAATCGGAATCTGTTTCATCATCGTCATCTTCATGATGAAGACCACGACGACGAGCAGGAGGATGATGATGATGACGATGTTGATGATGATAATGGTGATGAATCTCTTGGTTGCTTGCTGTTGGCGGTTCTTCCCTGTTCATGCCATTCTCAGTAAAGCAAACAAAATTCCATGTTGAAAGATAACGCGGCGTATGCGTAATACTTTTGCTTCTCTTGTCTGGGGAATTCAAACAAAACTTTTCATGTTGCTACATGGGGCAATCGGATGCGATAAAAACCAAAAGATGATTGCGTGACAAACTCCTGGCATATGAGAGTCATAATTCTAATGGCAAAAATGAAAATTGTTGAATAGAACTAAATATATACTCTTACTGCCAATGCATTATTCACTTGTTACAAAATTATTTTATTGTCATGGAGACGCCCGCATCTCTACGAGTAATTAGGTTATTCCAGCTATTCTGTAATGTCGGGCAAAGTTGGTTTGGAATTCTCAGAATGCAGGTTCCACATTGTTGTAGTACTTACAAGTAGAATAAACTCTGACTTATTTGAAGTACTTCTTACATATTTTCCTTCTGCTTCTTATTGCAGCTGCTGCCAAGTCAAAGACGACATCGACCACAGCGCACGGCTGTGATGGGGCAATGAGACAAGGACCCATGAGCCACGACACAACAACTACCACACTGAACTGACTAACCAAGACCGCAAAGCAGCGGTGGCATGCAATCTCAAGTGCTACAGTCTTGGCCCATGTGCCATATAGTCGCATAAGGAACTCTTGGCAATCAGACAGCCCGTCTGAGAGACACACACAGAGAAAGGAAGGAGAACAGCGAGAAAAAAAACGTCAGAGAATTAGAGTGACACACACACACACGCACTGAGAGAGAGAGAGAGAGAGAGAGAGAGACAAAATCAACAAGGAGGATACCAGAGGCCAAGCAAGCGTTGAGCTTCAGGGCCCGTCATGTTGCGCGATATCTTTCTATATTTAGTTCTAATCGTTTTATTTTGCTTTATTTTCATGGCACAGTTAATCGTCAACGTTTACGCTTTCCAACGCCAACCGACTGCCGCCCAGAAGGCAGAACGCAATGAAATTATATTTGTCTAGGCGCTGTCGGTGGGGTCGGATGGGCGGCAGTGGTGCGGCAGTTGTGGCTGTGGCCGAACAAAGGCAAATACGGCAGCCCAGAGCAAAAAGTCAAGCCGCTCTGGTGGCTTCTCTTTAACTTGAAACGAAAAATCAAAGAAAACCCAGAAAAAAGTAGAGAAAAACCGTGCAAAAAACGAAACTCACACATAAATGAAATGTTGACTGGCGAGTCGAGATAAACCCGCTAAGAACTGGTAAACTAGGTTGCGCACTAATTAGTTACGGTAGTCTTGGGAGTGCTGTTGCGAATGCACAAACACATACACACACACACACACACACATTCACACTCACATTCATTTGGACTCATCCTCTCACAATAAAAGTTGGTTGAACAATAAACCGCCATGGAAAAAGTTCATTTGAGCTCAGCCGCAGTAAAAATTACGAGCGCAAAAAATCGACTTGAAAGAGCAACAAAAAGTTGCAGCTCAAAAGTTATGCTTAAAGATGCAAGACATGGCGCGGCACGAGCAATGACTAACGAAATAAATTCCAAGTAACTTAATACAATGTTCGCATTAAAAAAAACATCACAGACAAGGGATGACAGACAAAAAATGACGAAGTTGCAACATTCGTACCACTTCTTTAGGATGTATAAATATTTTTGGTGTTAATATTTTAACTTTATTTATATGCAGTTTAAATCATGTTGATTCCATGTCAATTTAAGACACAAAACAATTAGAATAGATTATTTCAATTACAATTTCTTTAATTGATTTCGAACTTGAATTTCAAAAGTTTCAAAAATATTAAACAACAATTTATACCGTGAGGCTTTTTTGTTGTGTCATCTCTGAATTTTGTTCAGTTGGATTTAAATTATATGAGTATTAAACAATTTCGCGGCTGCACTTTTCGCACATTTAAACATAAAAGAGTTCAATTACACAGAGGGCACTTTGTGGCGGATTAAAAAAAAAAAAGAGACGAGTAAAAATACACACAAACAGACACAAACACACACACACACACATGGAGGATAACTCTGTAATTAATTTAATAATGGAGCAAGCGAACAATCTTTTGTTCAGGCCTCAATGAACAGGAAAGGCTGGTTAAAAAAATTCATTGCCTACTTTTTGGGGCGGCATACATGAAAAAGATGAAAAGATGCTGTGCGGCACTTTGTTCTCTATGCGCTGTATATTTAAGTGCAGTGGCAATGGGCCAGCACCAAATGCCAAGTGTTATGTGGGCGTTGGGGCGTGGCAAATGGTCTTAGTTTTTATTGATTTCTAGCCGCACTTGAGGCAGTGTTTTAACCGCTTTTAAAATTTTCACATTTTTGGTTTGTGTTGTGCCGAGTTTTTTTGTGTTTTTTATGTTGGGCACGCCTCACAGTTTATTGTTTTCTTTCGACTGAGCCGAGTCTGCCAAACACTTGAGCAGCAGTATATGTATTTGTATACACACTTGACCCCATTCGCTGAGAGAGCGTTGAGCATTGAAACTTTACAATAGGCTGGCTCAACTGGGAATGGGCGGGCAAGTATTTAAGAATTTTTTTGTGAGCAGAGCTTGGTAAATGTAGCAAAATTCCATTTAACGAGTTAACAAATAACATTGTTTTGACATCTGGGCAAAGTTTGCTAGAATTGCAAATTGTTTTAGACAAAAGTTTTAAAAGTTGTTCACAATTCACTTATTCTTACTGATGTGAGACACATATGTATACATCAACATAAACACAAACACACAAACTCACTCATATCGCATTGCAACTAATCGACAAAATCAAAATGAATTAACCAAGAATAAGATAAAGGAACATTTTACGGATTCTATATTGATATATGTATACATATATAAACGAACTTACATAAATATTTGTATGAATACATTCGAACAATAATAGTTTTAGTTATCAATTGAATGAAATACATTTAATGCTTAGCATCTAAACAAACAAATTAAATAGAGATTAACTCTATCTAATATGCTACATAAGATTTTAGGAGAGAAAGGCAATGGAAAATTATTGTACGTGTAGTTAGATCTCAACAATGAAATGAAAATTGAAATCAAATAAACGAAATTGATATCAAACGAAATAAATTAAATGTTTTGAAACAAACAAAATTATCAAATATAAAGTAGATTACATTCATTTATCATCTTGTCGATATATACGTGTCGATTTCAAAAAGGATTAAATGAATTTTTATTAATTTTTTTTACATTTAAGTCATATTCGGTTTAAAAAATGGCTTTAGGCCAGTTATGTGATTGAAACGGCTTTGCAGTAAACAAAATCCCCTGTGGCATAATGTGAATTGCCAGCAACATTCCATGCGAATTGGTGCGGTTTCATTTCACCTTGCCAATCATATTTCTCGGTCAATTCGATTGCATATTAAATATTGAAATATCAAAGTGTTAAATGCTTGGACAAGCGATGTTTAACCATTAACAAGAGTTGAATAAATTTTCCATTTAACGTAAGTATCTTGAAATTCTTTCATGGCTGTTGCTGTTGTCGGTTTTGTCGTTGGAGGAGGAGGAGAGGGAGCAGACTGTCATGTCAGCACCATTCAGTCGGTTGTCCTCAGCAAAAAAAAACTTTTGGCAATGGGCCAAAAGTGCAAAAACAAAATTCTCAGGCCAATGCAACAAGCTGGCCCAGAGTCTCTTCTTTCCTATCTTCTTCTCTTCTACTCTGCTCCTCAGTTCTTTTCCCCAGACCACTCTACTCTTCTCTCTGATTTATATTACTTTTGCCTTCCTTCTTTGAACGAAGGGAAGGACTGCATCTCGTTTGGGGTTTTGTTTTTATTGCATGCCAGCCAAATGTCTGAGCTTTAAAAAGTACAACGACTTGACAAGAGGAAAATAACAACAACATAAACAACAAGAAAAATAACATCAACAATCACCCAAGTAACACCAAGAACAACAATAACAACAACAGCAGCAACAACAACGACGACAATCGTTGTAGTAAGATGGGAAAATGTTCTAAAAATGGCTTTTTGTTTTTGTTGTGCTTGTGTTCTTGTTGATTGCATTAAGATGAACTTTTTGCCAAATATGGTCAAGAAATATTTTCAGACTGACTATGGCTGTTGAGAAACAAAGCAAGCGGCGAAGGAGGAATGGAGAAAAGAAGAGGAAGGAAGACAAGAGAATTGAAAAACGCTTAAAATGCCTGACAGACAATTACTCAGTGGGCAAGACAGCTGAAACTAATTTTCAATATTTATTTAATATTATTTCTTTAGTGACATTCCTTGCCCACTTTGATCTTTCAGAGAGAGGAAACGAGATAGAGCGATAGAACAGCGGCAAAGGCAAGTTCTTTGCCAAAGTCATGTCCTTGCCACAAAGCGACAATATTTTGCGCACAATTGAAACAACAAAAAGACAAAAAAATCAAAACTAATTAGACATGAATTAATGAGCCATACCGAAACCAACAACAAAAACAATATAGGAGCAAAGCTACCAGCAGGAGACATGAGAATAGGCAACCAGCCACAAATGTGATGAAAATGTGATGTGCAAATTGTGCAAAGAAATGAAACTGACAAACAATTTGGCATCTTGGACAGCAGTAGCAACACCAACATAACAACAACAATTGATCGCACATATGATTTGGTCAGGCTGAACAGCGAGGAAAAAAGAGAATGCTACTTCTAGTTGAAACTCAAAATATATAAAGAGACTTCTGAAGAGATGTATTTTCGACTCCAGAGAAAGATACCCAACCGAGAGAGATAAAGAGATGAATACCCATACTATTACAATGCTAATCATACACATAAACATATGTCCAATTGTACCCCATGGCGTATGCGCAATACGCCTTTGGCATGCAGCCAACGCTCTATACTTGGAGATCAACGGAAAAACTTTGCTGATTTTTTGCCAGAAATTATTTATAACTGCTTGTTCATATATACATACATATATAAACGTACATATATATCACACATACATACATTAATAAGAATATAGATATAAGTACCTACATTTGTATATGTATTCGAATGTATACGTATTTGGGTTTTGTTTTTATTTTCATTTCACTTGCTTACCCAATATTTCTCTTTAAAATTTCGTTAAGAAAATTTCACATACTATTTGTACAAGTCATTAGCCATTATGCTTACCTACAAAGACAAAAGAAAGAAAAGTAATATTTAATATATATTCGTGTATTAATTGGTATAAAAAGAAGAAGAGAAATTGTTGTAGCTAATCAGGCATTATTCCCATCGATTCAGCAATAATTTTTGGTGAAAATCCATTGCCTGTTTCACATCAGAGCCAACAAGCTTAAAGTCAATTAGCCATTTTGCTGAACCTTAATCTTCCTGCACCCCCCCCAAACACACACACACACCCATAAAACAGCTAACCCTCCCTCCTCTCATTTACCACTCAACTTAATTGCGCAAAATTACTGAAAAGCAGCTGCCACAATGCCCGCAACACTTCAGCCACTTGAAATGCCCGCAAAAAGGAAAAACCGAATAAAGCCAAAAAAAAGAAGAAATTTATATATAAAAGAATTTTATTTTATTTTGTTTCTCTTCTCTTCTTCCTTATTTTGTTGTTTTTTTTTTTTAGACAGTCAAAACAAATAAAACAAATGCTGAGACCTTAACTTTTATTTTTTGCTGGCCCTGGCACATGTGATATAATAAAATTCTTAATTAATGCACCTATGGAAGAAGAACCAAGAAAAGAAAAAAAACTGGAGCACGGGCATCAGTTTTAATTAAATGATAAAATTGCCCATTTCTCTAGAGAGAGAGAGAAGCAGAGAGAGAGGGAGAGTAGTCGGTGTAGGGATGTCAGACGCGTCAAAACGCATAAAACGCAAACTCACGCAAAAAAACAACAATAAACATTATAAATGTAATAACAACATAATAAAATATATATATACATATATATGTAATGAAAAATACATACATATGAATAAAAAGTGGTTCTAAAACGTACTTCGAGTTGGATAGAGTTCAAAAAATGACAAATTATTTCAGTATAGAAATGTCATGTAACTTAAGTTAGTAAAATTAAATTATGTAGAAAACAAAAAATTAAAGTTCCTTAAAAGGACTTTTACAAGCGTTTACTTCTCAGCTTATGTAGAAAAACTAATATTCCCTTTTGCAGGGTATAGAAAAATGCTTTGGGGGGAATCACCTTGATTGCCGCTTTGAAAATCCAGGAAGAAGTCAACTATTGTGCCAACAGTTAAGGCAGTCAGGAACTCAGCCAGCAAACGTTTTCATTTTTATTTTTATATTATTATTTTCTTAGCTTCATTTTTGTTTTTGTTTTTGTTTTGGGTTGATTTGAGAACGCCAGCGACAAAATGCCGTGGGGCAAAAGCAAAATGCGCAGGGTTAACAATCACCCAAGCAAAACAATAAAAGGTTAGTGGGTAAAAGGGAGTAGAACGGAGAGACATAACAAAAAGGACATGGACGTTGAGAAAAAAGGGATCATTTATTATAAAACAAAGTAATGACTAACTACAAGTTGATCGATTAGATTAGACTATTGATTGATTAGGAGACAAAGACACTAAAAACACTCTACATATTTTAATAATTTGCTTTAGGTATATCAAGTAATCACATCTTCATATCTGTATTTAGCTAACAAGAAACTTTCCATTGTATTTTCAGCTAAGCCACTGTGGTGCGATAATGTCTAATGGCTGTCCCTAACCACTCGACCACCCGCCCACTCACTCACACTAATGTGTATGTGTTTATGTATGGAGTGGGAGCTATGTATATGTTGGTGTATTAAGTGAAATGAAATCCTGTTAAGGAAAACAATGAAGCTATTAAAAAAAATATGTATGTTGTTGTTGTTTGGTAGGCACGAGAGAGGGAGCCATGAAGTGGCAAGAGAACTGTCTGTATGCAGGTGGGTAAACCTCATAATATCGTTTAATAAATACTTTACAGCTTGATTGATTGCCGACCCGCTTGCGAGCGACAGGTGAGTGCGGCTTAACCATCTTTAAGTAGCTGATGGTGATGTGATGCTGTTGCTTCTGCTCCTTCTGGTTTTAATGCTGCTGCTTTTTGTTAAAGCAACCGATATAATTTATGCGCTCAAGGAAGTGCTATGGCCCAGACCCCGACAAGGCTAAAACCACAAGCCACAGATTGGGTCCCATGTGGCAAAAAATATATAATCAAAGTGGCAATTGTGGGCGGTAGCATTTGGCGCCCAACCAACGTCCATTGTGCTTATGTTTATCCCTCTGAGTTCCTCTATACACTCTATACTCCTCTATTTGCAGTGAAAACTCACTGACCTGGAAACATTCTGTGCCGGCCAAGGCATCTCAGCTTTTACCTTACATCCTATCCACCCATTTCTCATCGTTGCTTTTCACTTGAAGGGTGTGTCAGCCCTTTTGTAGGTTGAAACTTTAATGTAGGGAACCCTTTTCTTTACCGTCAGCCATCCGCGTATCGGCTGGTGTTGGCCATCAATGTATATGGACATACGTAACTACAATCATTTATTAGGGATAGCAATTTGATTAATGTCTGTAAAACTCTCCACCTCCAAATCCGACCATTGTATGTATTTTTGCCCATATTAAAAGGTTAATCAAGTGCAAAGCTCAACTAAAATGTTTAGTTAATTAGCAAAATGCGAGAGGAGAAAAACTGAGAGAGAATTTTGATTTCGCTTTCGCAGGTAAGGGGAGCTAAAGTTGCTGTCAGATTTAAAACAGTTTGAATAGATAAAGAAGATGACGAGGTTCATGTATAGAAATAAGGATAATTGCCCGCTGATGAATAAAGAAATTTTTATGTCAAGGCAAAGATTAATTAAAATATTGGCACAACTCTCAATTGTTTTGCAAATTGAATAAACCTTTTCGACTCGTTATTTATATAGTTGACAACTCATCGTGCGAACAAAAATAAAAAAAAACAGATTCTCTTATATATTTATATAGATTTTCACCAATTCGATTCTTGAAAAATGTTGACATGTCTGTTGTTTTTTTTTTTTTTTTGTTTGTGTATCTTTTGTTTACCCGTCTTGGCCAAGGTTGAAATCACAGAGATGGCATTTTGGCAACTTTAAATCCATGAACATTTGTCAAATTACCCAAGAAAAAAAAAGAAACGATGATGGAAAGAATTTTGCGAGTGGGCGTTGGTTTGTTGGTTGTTGGTCATGCGACTACTTGGAATGAGTCGACTTCCCCTAGATTAGGGTCCTACATCATTTACGCACCTTGGTAGAACGCGTCTTGCGCCATTCTGAGGTTTTTTTGGTTGTTGTTGTCGTTGTGGTTGTTGTCTCCTCCTCTTCCTCGATGACGTCATTGTCCTTGTCATTGGCAGCAGCAGCAGCGGCGGCAGTGTCTGCCATTTTATCAAGTACTCGACGCTTGAATTCTTAATATGAGAACTTTTTCTGTACTTGTAATTTATTTTTTACGTTTGACTTTCTATATCATGGCATTCGCATGTATGTGAAATTCCTTTTTTTTATTTTTCTTTTCTTCTTTTTCTTTTTTTTAACATAAATAAATTTTAAATTTCTCTTTCACTCATTTTGATTTAACTGGAAACGCATTATGATTTTTATTAGATGCGATATTATTTTTGCACACAACTTCCACAGACACTGAATTATATATAAATATATATATACACATATTTATATATATAAGTAAATACATATACCCACATAGGTATAAATAAAATATAGCTTGTTTTTAAAACTCTTCAAATTTATTATTGCAGCTGCCTTGAAAACGTATTTTGGCCAAAATAAAAAAAAATTAATGCCACGCCGCGCCGCTTCGCGTTTTGTGTGTTGAAAGTGAAAAAGCGGCAAATTTCGTTGTATACAATTAATTAGCAAAGAATTGAAAGAAAAAAAATTAAAGGCGAATTAAAGCTGCTGCCATCGTGGGCGAGTAGCAAATAAATGGTTGTTGTAAATTAATTGTAAATTAAAAGCGCCCATTTCTTTTGCATCAACAAATTCAAATCGAAATCATTTCTGACACTTTCTCTTAAGATGAAGGTTGGAAAATTCAAAAATGGTTTCCCAAGAATTTCAAGTTATAGGTTATATTTTTTGGGTGTGAAAAATCTTTATTATGTGGCAAAATAAAAACACTTGTGACGGGTAACTGTGTTTAATCTTTTATCTAACAGCTACGAAAAGTTTCAAAGGTTGAAATAAAGAGGGCGCTTAACGTCCTTAATATTCAATGGAAAACTTTGTTCCTTAATCCTAAATCATTTTCTATTATATTCCATATGGAAATAATAATGAAGCTATCCTTCACATGTCGGGGTTTGGAACTTAAGAAAAACAGAATTATTGATTTAGTAGGTCTCCACTGACTATCTATGTTTTTTTAGCCAAAACGTAGGCTCGAATTTTCAAGGGGACTAAAGCTACTAGGACTATTTATTAATCGAAAGTTTCTCAAGGAGTCGATATGTAGGACAACATTTTCTAATTCTGGAAACAATTATTGTTAATTAAAATCCTAAATAAAATTGATCTCTTAAAGTGTGCAACTTAAATTCAGAGAAGCATAAAAAATATCGATTGAAAAAAATTCTCTAAATTTTAATTTACTTTTTCATTTAGAATTTTTATTTGGACAGCGGTTTCCTCAATTTGACATAAAATTTAAGTTTCCTAGTTGAAAGTGTGTGGTTTTTGGTTTTTGGTTTCTGGTTCTTTGCTGACCAAATCAAAGCCACCGCAAATTAGATTCCTTGCCTCTTTTTGACTAACCAAAATAAAAGTCAAAGTGTGTAAAATTTGCACATTTTCTTTTTAGTTATTATTGTGACTCACGCCAGTTTATTGCCAAAGAAAGAAAATGAAAATAAAAACTTATTTTTGTGTGATGGGAAAGACTTTGCCAAAATAGAAACTAACCAAAACCAAATGACAAAAAAAAAACGAACTATATTACTATATAATATAAATGTTGCCTAAATTTAGCCAACAATTTTGTCAGTTTTTCATTAAATTAAATGCATTTTAATGAATTTTCCAGAGAACATTTATGTCAATTTAATTTTGTGTTTGAATTTGCTGCAAAATTTTAGTGTTGTTGTAGTTGTCGTTGTTGTTGTTGTTGTTGTTGTTTTTGTGGCACTGTTGAAGTATTGTTTATTCTATTGTTTGCTTGTATGTGTATTTGCTTTAGGTTTGTTGCACTTTTTGTGATTTTTGTTTTTGATTGGGTGTGTGATATGGCGTAGGTGGGTTTTTTTTTTTGGTTTTTTATAGAGTATTATAGTATTATTATTGTTGGTATAATATTTGTGTTTTTGCTGTTGTTGTTTTTCGTTTCTTTGTTGTGTGTTGATGAGTGTTGATTTGCATGCAAATTTTCAAACGCAGAAAATATTCAGCAACATTTTTTGGTTTCTTTCAGCCTCAGCCTCAGACGCGCTCGCGCTAGCAACGAACTGAGTTTGCTTGAATTTTGTTGGCCAGGCCAAAGCATCAGGCAACTAGGCACTTGATAGAGAGTGAGTAAGAGAAAGACAGAGAGAGAGAGAGTGGTTGATAGAGGAGAGACGTTGGCTAATAGAGCGGCACACACAATCAACACTTAATGTTGCCGCGGGGAACAGCGCGAAAATTTGCTCATAATCTTAAAAATGAAATGCTTCTTCACACACGCACACACACAGACATTTGCATAAACATATATTCAATTTTTATTTTATTTTATTTTTTTTTTGTGTGAAAATGTCTGTGCAAATATTTTCTTTTTTTGTTGTTGGTTGCTTTACATATTTTTTTCAGTTTTGCGTCCCGTCAACGCGTCGTATGCGAAATGTGAGCATTTTGTATTCAGCTTTCAACAAAGCAGGTGACCAAAGCAAAGCAAACCAACCCACCAAACAGACGAAAGAACCAAAAAACTAACAAATATGTATCACTGTAGAAAATTCTTCAAGAATTCCTCACAAGAAACATGAAAAACAAATTAAGAAAGTTTAATTTTTATTATAATAGTATTAAATATATTTTGGTTTTTTTTTTTTATTGGTCTAGTCCGTTCTGCGTGTATCTTTAAACTGATCTGAACTGAATCGAATCCAATCCAAACAGAGAGATGGAGGAGCTTCTGAGTATTGGTCATGGTTCCGCTTTCTTTGTTGCTTTTGGCCTTTGTGTGTGAGTGATTTTTCTCTCACCTTTTGTTCTGAGATATGTGTTAAATGTAAATTAGTCAGCTACCCCACCACCCGCCCCCATCGGTCAATCTACTAAACCATTCCGCTCCAATCAACCTTGTCGCGTGTTCGTTTTTATTGCGTTTTGAGCTTTGCTCTGTTATGTGTCACTCAAATGAAAAACGTATTTTTAGACAAATCATTTGAGAGACATAGACGAACATCAAAGGAGAGCCAGAGGGAGGCACACTGAAAGGCAGATACTTATTTATATATGTATAAGCGACTTGACTGTCATTATAATCATTTATTGCCAATTTGCTGAAGCTGTAAATCGTTGGCCTGTTGCGTCTTTCATTTTAAATTCTTCATAAATGGCTGACAAATTGCGTTGCACTTTCTGCACAAATGTCTAATCGCATTTCTCGAACTTGTGTCCAATTAGTTACGAGTGGATTCTCTTGTAAATGAACCATATGCGACACAGAAACCATCGCAGAACCAATGGACTTTCTTTGTTTCTATAAGTGCTAACTTGTGTTTATATGGATATCCAACTAGTATTTAAGTTTCTCAAATGGCAAGAGAGTTGATAATAATTTTGGCTTGATTATTATATTCATGAAACATTTTCTTGGCTAAGCCCTTTACAAGCTTTGACTTTGGATTAATTATTGATTGCTTTACTGACTTTTGTCCCAAAATCTTTTCTAATGACTTGTTTATTTTTAATTAGATGAAAAGAAAATTAAATTTAAATTGCATTGACATTGTCCGTTATGGGTTAGTTTCATTGTTTCTTTTTTTTTTTTTTTTGGTTTTTTTCCGAGCTAAGCTCATCCCAAGTCTTTATCCCAAGTCTCAGTTGTCCTTTTTGGGCATATAATTAATCGTTTCTTCGCTTTGTGTTATTCTTTTATACTTTTCGACCTCCCGCTCAGACATTGGGGAGGAAAAAAGTGGGAGAAAACAAAAAGTTTGTTCAGTTCGGGCAACAAAGTTGTGATGCGGCATGCTACCCCTGTCCACCCTCCCTCCGGCAAATATTTGAGCCCCCTTCCGACCGTCCCCTCTGGGTGTGCACGTTGCTCCAGCTGGGGCGTATAAAAATAAACAACAACAAACGATTTGTAGGCGCAACGCCTGCTAAAAATAAAGCGCTTTCAAATATTTCCTACCAAAAAAAGGCGAGAAAATAAAAATATTATTTATAGGCTCCAAGGCAGGCCAGGCCAGGCCAAACACACACACACACACACAGACACTACAAAATACACAAACACAAAATCAATATGCATTGAAATGAATCTGTAGTTGTTATTTTTTGTATATGTAACAGAATTTGCATTTGTATCTGAATGTGCTGCATGCTGATGCTAAAAATCACATTGGCAAAAACTCCAAATAAAAAACAGCCTAGATAAATGGCAAAAACCCGCTTTTCGATGCAAAAATTGAATTTGTTAAAATGCACAATTGTTGAAAGCAAAGTGCAAAATGAAATGTTAATATCTTTGTACATAAATATGAGTGGGTTTTAATCTTCAACACCCTCCTACCCCCTTACTCCATATTTCATTTGTTTTCAATACAAACATATTTAGAATGAAGCGAAATGTTTGTTTTATATATACATATCTTGTACGTCACAGTTTGAGAGTCATTGACTGATGCTAGATAGTGAGGTGAATTACTTTTCTATAAAAGTATCTTCTTCTTAGTTTTTGAATAGTCTTTGTGAGTGTGTGTGTGCCACACCCACGCATTTATGTCTGAAATGATCATTGACATTGTCGTGCTGAAGGTGTTCTGAACACACACACACACACACACTCGCACTCTTACTCAGACAGGTGGGACAACTAAGAGCAATTTTGCTCTTCAAATTGCGCTAATTAGCTCTTTTGCCACACTCACACACACACACACACCTACACAGTGACAGAACACACCTGCTGCTCCGTGAAAATGGCAATCTCTTGGTCATTTTGTTGTTTTCATTTAGCGCTTTTCCTTTCCCTCTCTCGCTCTCGCTGTTTCTCTCCTTTTATCTGTGGCCAGCAATTTGGCATTTGAAATTTCGGATGGTTCTTACATACAGTTTTGGTTTTGCTTTTTGGTTGAATGGCTGCATTTGGCATTCAAGTTACAAAAATTTCCCCTTTTACCTAATTCACGTGTGCTGCAGACAACAGTCGAAATGGCTAGTAAACTATAAATTAGAATTCTTTGACTCTTTTTTCCTCTGCAATCTACATTTTATGGTTAACAAAAGGAATGCCTGATTAAATACCCTGTGATGCATAATATATACAGACATATATAATAAAATCAAAATTTTCAACTCTATGTTCTGTAAGACATTGCCAAACACTTAAAAAATATTCGTTTTCTAATACATATCACAAAAAATAAATATTTCAATATTAATTGGCTAAAAGTAAAATATATATAATTTTGTAAACTTTAAGTTATAATTCATGACTAGAATTAAATTTGGAGTCAAGTTCAAATGCAAGATATCTTAAATTCATCATGCTAATTAAACTGAAGAATGGTATTTCTTTATTCTATTTGTCTCGCCTGACCATGTGCCTGTCTACGCCCCATAAATATTATTTAATTTTTTGTATCTCTTATTTATTTCTTTTTTTCATTTTTCTAAGCCATTGAAATTATGTAGGTTATAATTTAAATAACCGAAAAACACTCAAAAAGAAATGTTTCTAAAGAATTTCGCCTTGCCTGGGGTCGCCATATGAATGTATGTACATCGAGATATGAAAATGAAAATATATAAAATATTTATAGAATATGTGTGGAGGGGTGAAAACAGAAAAACAACAACAACAACCAAACAAACAAGCAAATGAGTTAAGGGCAATCGTTTGGTGGGCTACTTGGTGCTTATGAACTCACAAATTCAATGGATTCTCATTCGATTCAATCAGAAATAGATAGTTTATTTTATTTATTCTCGGAAAGGTAAATACAATATAGTATAGATATACCTACAAACTGTTTTTATCTTTCTATATAAATTATTTATTTTAGACATAGGCTAAGAAACAAGTTACAACTATTGTTTGCATACTTTTTGGGATGATTATCACAAGAGAAATGCTAACACTCTATTCATTAATATATAATTTCGTGTATTCTATAAGGAGAAGCAAATAAAATTTCTCACTGACCCGGCGCACATGTAATTCAGATAAAATTATCCCATTCTTGACTCAAGTATTTATGTAGAGAATCAATTTGTATTTAACGAGCTGTTAGAGTTGTTGTTTTAGTTGTTTCATGTTGTTTTTGCTGTTATTATCGTTGTTGTTGTTGCTGCATCACCCATTGAGATAAATAAATAAATATCACATTCAGCGTTCAGTTCTTGCTAATGGCCAGTTGATTTACGGCCCTCTACTTGGCCACTTGACATTTTTATGAATGTCTTTCAATTTATATGCATTTTTGATTAGGCTGAAGGTGTTGGTAGATGTTGGTAATGGAGATGGCTGCTATCCTCAGTTCCACATATATTAATCATACGCACTGTTAAATGCTCTGAGGTGACCCGAGAATAGATACAGACAAACCGATTTAGCTATCAAACTGCAGGCGTAGGCTTTCATTTCGATTTAAATGTCGGCGCCCACTTCCGGGATCAGTTTGTTAAAGTTAATGCGTTGCGTTGTCGGTTTTGTGTTCAAAACGACGACATCGCCGGCATTTTTCTATGTATCTGGCCTGTCTGTTGCTTCATCAGCTAATCCCAGCGACAGGCCAAAAAACTAATTAGAGAGTCGCATGTGGTGATCAATTTTTTGTTTCTCTTGTTGGTTGTTGTTATTCTCTTTTTTTTTTGTTTGTTTTGTCTTGCAGTTGGTCAAGCATTTCATTGATTTTATGTTACCCATACGCCATGTCGTCAGAGAACATCTTTATTTCTGTTAAATGTTGCAAAACGAAACAATCATGAGGAAGCAACCAACCAATCAACCAAACTAACCAACCAACCAACCAACTGCAGACCCATAGACCGACTGACTATTCTGAACAATCCGAGCATCTATTTATGTACGTTGGGACAGCGGGGGCGAGAAACGTTTTAGTGAAAATAAATTGAAAATCTTTTGGAACATGTTTTGATGTATTGCAGAATTCAAGTGTGTGTGTTTGGTGTGTTTGTCTGCGTATATGGGATGTCTGTGTGAAGTCAAGTCTATGTCTGAATTGGTATTTCTGTTTGTATTTGTGCTGGTGCTTATGTATGTGTCTGTGTGTGTTTGGATTTGCCTGTTGCCATTTGCTCTGATTTCTATGCATATCTGCAGCATTTGTTGACGTCGTTCTGAGTTATACTCTACAATCATTGACCCCAATCACTTTCAGATCAATTTTAAAGAATAGAATTTCGATTAAGGAATACATTTATTTTCTAAAAGCTAGTAATAGAAGTCTTTATGATTTCAAAAGGGAATTTAAATAACTTTTACATAATATAATTTATTAATCAGCCAAATTATTATTACTATTATTTGTTAATACGTTACAGTTTCAATCCACATTCTAAAGATTCAAAAGATATTTAGAAAGAGTATGCCAAAATTTGTTTTTATTTTGTCTCATTTGTGTTTTATATACCTTTTGGTGTGGGTTTTCCCATTTTGATTGATTACGCGAGTGCAAGACAATGGGGAAATGGCGCAGGAAAATCTCTGTGTATGTGTGTGTGTAAGTTTCTCTTCCTACAATTTTCTTTTGCCTTCTTTCGATTGCTTTTCGAAATAAACTCGAAATAAAGCTAAAAGAATATGCATGACAGCTGCACCGGCAGCTGCTCGAGTGGGCGAGTGGTCGGGCGGGCGGGCGGGCGGTCGTGCGTTTGTTTGACACATTGTTGCCGCAATCGCTGCCCCGCGCCGACCCCTTGCCAAGCATATTGTCGGCCAATGGCCAGGGGGAAATCTCTCATTTGACCACTGACTACATTTTCAATCAATCTAATGCATTCTGGTTTTAGCTGACTGTCATCCAATTTCAATTAACACCTCAGCTAATCGCTCAAGTGCCAAATGCAATTCAATCAAAAGCTTTTACATCTTGACAATTAAATCACACTTTTTGTTTCACTTAGTCATAAATAAGTAATAATTTCTTCAAAGTATGAGTAATTGATAGTGGTAACATTATCATGGAGAATTAATTGAACAACCGCAGCTAAACCAAGTAAGGGCCAAAAGATGCTTAACCAGAAAACCATTTTGTGTGTTGGCAAGCAAAAATTGTAGAAGCCAGAAAATGGAAATAGCTCCATCAGCAAATTGAAGGAGCAGCGGAAGTCTAAGGACGAGGTTGAGCTTCTTAAAAGATATAGTTTATGTATAAGTATACAGGATATATATATATATATATTTATATATGTATCTATGTAGATGTAATGCCAGGCTGAAAACTGTTAATAACCCACAAACAATGTACGCAATAATGTAACAACAATAGCCACCGATGATAAGAATAAAGAAAATGAAGAATGAAAAGTGTGTCGATAGCAGCATACTATAATAAAGAAGAAACCCATTCGAGAGAAGAGAACTGCCAATGGATTCTAGACGGGGCAAAGTGAGGTGAGGAGCAGTCAACATTTATTTTTAAACATATTGAAAAGCAGAAAAGCAGCTAAAAAGCAAGCGCAGCGAATGAAAACAATTTTATTAAGTGAAAAATACGAGAGCAGAAAATAACCCACAGCCAAAATAAACAAGACCGAAGCCAAAAGTAAAGGCAAAGGCAACAAGAAAGTCCTTGGCAGTGGCAAAAGTTGTTATTGTTGTAGTTGTAGTTGTTGCTGCTGCTGCTGCTGCTGTTGCTGCTGCTCTCAACGGGTTGCCCGGGTAGTATAGTAGATTTGACAGGGGAATGAATCTTTGGGGGGACGCCCAACTGATTGAAAGATGCGTCAAACCGAAGTCGAAGTCGACTCACCTTGAACCACAGGCAACCCGTTTAGACCGACCCACCCCATCCCAGCCAAATTTGGCTCAACTAAGCGTCTCACCTGCAAAGGCAGACACAATTAAGTCCAAAGAAAAAACGGAAGCAGACGACAAAATTTTACGACCAGGTGACGATGTTGATGACGATGGCAACGGCGGCGACAACAACAACAACAACAACAACGACGGAGACCGAGACGGTGACGGTGACGGCGACGATGCCATCGAGGCGAGGCGACACTTCTTTACATAAAAGATTGACAAGTGATTTTCACACCTAAGTGGCAAGCGCAGGAAAACACAACAGCAGCAGCAAACAAAAAGCAACAACAACAGCAAGGTAAACTTTTCAGGTGTTTCGGTTTTTCGTGTTTTTTTTTGCTTGCTTTTCTTGCTCCTCTGGAAGTGAAGGCAAAAATAAAAAAGTGTTTTGCTTGAGGGGAACATTCTGATGGGCTATTCAAGCAGCTTAGTTCATATACATGGCTCTCAATCCTTTACGTTCTCCGTGTCTCTCTTTCCCTCTCTCTCTTTCGACCCGCATGGCTCCTTATATCAGCAGTTTAATTTGTTAATAAGATTGCTAACTGGCTTAAAGTAGAAAAAGGGTTCTATACTACAGGAGAGGAATAATGTTTAAAAGGCGCCACATAAAGATTACTTTGACCTTCTTTACACTTTTGGCAAGATGGTATTACATGGCATTAGCAAAGAGAAGGAAAATAAATGAAGTAGTCAAGACAAACTTTTTTCCATAAATACTAACATTTTAAACACTTCAACCAGCTGTTTAAATAGTTTATATTTATATTTAAATAATATCAACATATATAAATATTTTTCCATTTCATTTGCACATTTTTGCATTGAGACAAAAGTAACCTGTAATTCGTAATGATTATTCTTTTTCAGCTGACAGCATATTCCGACACTGTTTATTTGCTATGTCTTACCTGATCTATGGCCATGGCTACGGATTGCCTTAAGGAAGTTGGTCTATTTAATCCGCTTTGCTAAAGATAATTTGAATGCTAGCAGTTTTATTTTTTATGTTGGTCTACGTAGATCCGATGAGTTGCGCAATTTGGCTTTATTGCGCAGGATTTCCAAAAAAAATATTTTATATGTGAATTGTAATTTTTACAAAATTATAGATACACCCACACACTATGCACACACACACATACGCATACATACAGTCACAGGCAATGTACAATGACTGCCGCACGTCACAAACTACGCAATGGGAAAACAGGCCAACACCATAAACGAAACCAAAGGCAGATGAAATACGAAAAAAAATTTGAAATAATCGCATAAAAACTAATCTATTTATTTAGCTGACTTGGCCCGACGTTTTGCTCCATTTGCCATTCCAGCAATAAATCAATAGTTTTTGATGCCTCCGCGCGGGCTAAATTTCGATTACTCGAACAATATTTGTTCTATTGTTTTTGACTTGTGCAATGCAACTGAAATCGAAGCAGAAGGCAGCAATCAATGTGGCAAAGCAATGCAATTGATGCTCGTCTCAGTCAAGTGGCTTTTATTTTGCTCGAAATGTAGCCAAAATCAAATAATATATATATTCTATACAAGGGGCATAGTAGATGAAAAAGTATGAGGTGGAAAGAAGAGAAGATTGGTGGTGGGGGGCGAGGATTAACTTTCGATTTCTTGGCCTTTGTTTTCTGTGTTGACAAATTGTTGGCATATTTGCTAATATTTTCACAAAAAAAAAAGAAACAGAATGACAGAAATTACCACAAATCTGCAAAGATGACAAAATCTGTCACTCTTCGTTTGCCCTATCTATCTATTTTTGTCATTTAATTTAAAGATAATAAATATTTATGACCACCAACACATTAATTAAATCTCCATTAATTGGAATATTAATAACGAAATTAACTGAAAAAAAAGAATAGGTCACAGAGGGTAAATAATTACATTCATTACAAAAAATACAACAACAACAAAAAAGGGAGCAAAAGAAAACTCACACAAAAACACAACGAATCATAGTGAATTGTTGTGTGGTTGTAATTAAACAATTGTTAAATATTCATAAATAAATAAATGAAACATTGACACAGTTTTCATTTTTTTTTTGTTTTTGTAGTGTAACTGTCAACTGCCAAAAACCAAACTGCCAATTGTACAGCTGTTAGCCCAAACAGTAACAAGAATAAAACACAAAAATGTTGTCCTTGTTGGCTTAACGAAACCGAAATGAATATTAAACAAAAATGTTGATTTATTTATTTTACTTTTGCAATAGCCGCAAATGATTATTTTTTAAGCAAATAAACAAACGTCAATTAAATAATTTGGGTTATGAAAAAGAACACTAAGAACACTAACACAATCAATGGTATGAGTGGTTTGGTTTAAAGTAATTTTCCTTTCATTAAATTGAAATTCATTAAAAGTTGCTTTGAGAAAAAGTGCAGAATAAATTGACTGAGAGAAGTTTTAACTCTACTTAAGAGTTCTTAAGTTTTACAAGCACTTCATTCACTTTGTGGATAACATGTCGTATGAGCTACTTTTTTATGTAAATAGAAAAGGAAAATAGAAGACAAAATTTATGAGTCTTTTGTAATCTTAAATCTTAGGTCTAGGCCGTAGCACTTTAACTTTTTCAGAACTTCTTCTTGGCGATGTCTTTAATTGTTTTGACTTTAGCCTAACCCATGCCCAACCAACTTTCATTTCATTTGCATTTAGTTATCTCCTGGGTCAACTTGGAGGATTTTCAGCCCTTAGACAAAAACATTCCAACATTCTCAGCTGCAAAAGTGGCCCCACAAAGCGTTGAATTAACTGAATTTGCAAATTTCCTCATTGATTTGCCAACAGACAAGGGAAAATAACGACGTCGTCGTCTACAACATTGTTGTTGGGTTTATTCCTTATTGTTGTTGTTGTTGTTGTTGTTGGCAACCCCTTGTTGTACGCAAAACTACGCAGAAAACATTTTGTAAATTGAATTTATTCTCAAGATTTTTGTGGCTCGCACAAATGTAATTGAAATAAATTTTCAATTGAATATCCGGCCGAAGCAACAAAGAGCGGAAGTTTATGGTAGGCAAACCAACAAAAAAAAAAACAAAATATTACACTAAGGACGTTACAAAAATTATTATCTGTTTGTTATTATTGTAAAAAGATGAGTAGACTCTTTGAAGAGCCCATTATTGTGGCAGGTCAAAGTCGTGTCTATCGAACAGACATTTAAACAAATAAATATCTATCTATCTATATAATCATATGTATCAGGAGGGTATTTTATAAATTACATGAATTATGCCAGTCATAAAGCTGATTTATCCCAAAATTATGCTCACGTTCGTTGGATATTGCCAAAAAGACCGACAAAACAACAATCCCATCAGCAAGAACAACAACAATATAAAAGAACAGCAAGTGAATAAGAAAGAGCCCAACAAATCGCTCAGCTCAGAAATCAGGCAAAATAAATGGCACGTTTATCATACGCCCAGTGCGCCGCACAATTTGGCAGCTTTATTTATATACCGCACATCATCACACATATTGTACACACAAGTATGAGTTAGTATATATCCACATGTCTATATAGTATATGCACACACACACACACACATACATAGACATTTTCTCATATCAGATATATACAAAATACTATACTATATAGCCAGAGATCTCTCTCCCTTGTTCTGGCATACTTTCGATTCTTAGGTTTCTCTGCTTTCTCAATTATATAAACATAAGTATTTCGATTGTGTGCATTAAAATGTTGAACAATATATAGATATATATATAAAAATGTTTGTAAATAAAACATCGAGAAATCAAGATAAATTTGGAATTTCTAAAAAGGAGAGTATGGCGGGGGCGCAGAGCGGGGGGATCCTAGTGGCCAAGACTGAGGACAACAAATGCAACAAATGAATGAAAACCAAGCGGGCGGTAAAGGTAAAATATATGACATTGAATTGTCTTATTTTGTCACAACCGAAACATATAGAAAAATTATATATTTTGGCTTCTCCACATCAGTTCTCGCGAAGAGAGGGCGGTGGGAGGGAGGTAACCGCTGACAGCTGTCAATGTGATTCAAAGCAAGAGCTGGGTCAGGGCTAAAATAATTTGGACTGAACTAATGATCGACCTCCAGCTAGGTGTAAAATCAATTTGCAGTTATTTCCATTAGCTTATACAAGAAAAAAAATCGAGCATCAAGTTTAACAATGATTCTGAAATCCCTAAAGTCACAAATGAAAATCTCTTTTAACTATTAACTGTGAAATTATGAATAATTTATAATCACAGTCAATAGCATTATAAATTTTGAAAAGAGGGACTAATGAGATTTATATTTTTGCAATTAATGAAGCCCACATGAATTCTATTAGGTAAACTTAATCATAAAATAAATAAAATATTTCCATTACTAGAAACTACCTGAATTTTAAATACAAATATTAAAAATGTAATCAGCTTTCAAATTGAACAATATTTCGTTTTGGCATGGGCATATAAAATTGCAAGTTTTAATTGATTATCATGACTCCCAACGGTATAAATATTCACTATAAATATGTGTTTGTATATCTGTGTGTGTGTGTGTGCATATATGTTACTAATTAATCCCAGGCTCAATAATATGACGCCTAATCATGACAGCAACGGGAGAACAAGAACATGAACCAGAACCAGAACAATGATTTCCCTTTACTGATTCCTTTGCCCTTCCTTCCTAAGCTTGACCGTAAACACAAATTGTTTCTGTGGTCACATCGTGTGTCCATGTGTTGACCACCGGAATTCCATTAATGTGGTTGGGTGTTCTGTCCAACCTTTCGTTCTGTGTCTGTGTCTGTGTCTGCGTCTGGTTATGGGTTGCTTTTAACGCCTTGTTGCACATATTAGCCAGCCTCATTAACCCGAACAACACTTCCTAATCTATTTTCTAACTGCATAAATACATTAGGAAATTAGAAGAATCAACTAACGGATTTCATTGTGCTAAATCAACTGTGAAATTTATGACTGGATGTAAATGGAGATGTGGTAGTTGTGGTTGGAGTGGGAAGTAGAAGAAAAGTATCCTCTTTCCCCAACTCCTTTGTATATATCAGTAATTTTTGCATTTTCAATTTGAACTCTGCGTTAGTCACGTAGCATTGTGGTTTGGGTTGCCGGTTGGCTAAAAGAAAAGTAAAACTTTTGACCTGTTAAACGCATAAAAATGACAAAAATGCTACGTGACTCATTTACGGAGTCAGGGCAAAAGTTGAATCATTTAAGATTGTGGGGGATTGGCATGGAAATTGAAGTCGCAGGAAGTACGAGTTTGGTGTGATTCGCATGATGGGGCAAAGTCAAAACGGACAATGTAATTAGTACGTTAAGCCTCAGGCGAATATAAAAATAAACGTACCGATATATATGGCATTAGAGATGAGCTCAAAAAGCAACAATTAACCTGGTTAATTTAAATTAATATATATCTAAAGTTATAGCCAAATTCGAAAGTAAATCAAGTGTTTTTTGATTTGAATTATACAGTTTCACGTTGTCATCTCTATTAAAACATATTCGTATTCATATCCAGGACCTTTACCAAGCTTTGGCTCACATACATTTTCATTTCATTTTCATTTTCATTTTGGGCACATAAAATTGGCCCACAAAAACAAAAAAAAAACAAGCCAAAAAAAAAATGGGGGCCGACCCCAAGTAAATTGCAATGCAAATTTAATTTGGGAGTCATAAAATTTCACGAAATATACGCAGACGGCCATAAAACAGAGCAAAAAGAGCAACAACGTGATGATCAACGAGACAGAGGAAAGACATGATACACACAGAGAGAGAGAGAGAGAGAGGGAGAGACAGGAAGAGAAGGGGAAAAACAAATAGGCTAAAATCGAAGATGTGGATAGAATTCGTTCTGCCAGTTGTCATAATTTTGTGTTGGGGTGGCTGCTCGTCCCGCCAAGCCGGAAATGCAATTTGCAATTTGTGCTACGATTTGTGGCAATTAATTGCAATGCGCCTGGCTGCGCCTCCGACTCCTGTTTCTTCCTCGTCTGTGGGCGCCAGACCGCAAGACACGGAAACCCCAATAGGTTGCCGCTTATTTTTCCACCAACATAGCCCGCCTCCCTCCCTCCATCGTCTCCATACCCCTTTCTTTCTGGTTTTCATCGTTGGCGGCACAGAATTTATTGCATTTAATTTTTGCAATTTTTTATTTCAGCACAACAAAAATCAAAAAAAAACAAAATAAAACTTGGCAGCATTTGCTCAACGTATTTAAGTGATTTAAGCTTTAACAATCATTATTTTTTCTTCTTTTTTGAGTTTTTTTGATGATAATTTGCGCCGAAATCAAACAGCTGCAAAATTTGTTATTTGACATCGCCTATAGAAAGTGTGGCTGAACGAGATCTATATGTTTATATATACAATAAACCTACTTACATACATACAGACAGAGATGTATTATGTATGATCTTTGCCTATATATCTGATGTATAATGTATGCTGAAATTTATAATATTTTTGTGACTACTCGTATATAAACAATTTGTTAAGACGCACACAATGAAATGGCATTTTAAAAAGAAAAGATAATACGTATAAAAATATTCGTGGTCGTTTTCTTTGGTCAATTTCACAAGTGAAAGAATTCCCTTGGACAAAAAATAACAAGCAAATGAAAGCAAAAATGTTTTGCTCTGTTGATAATTTGTGTTCAATCGAGACGAAAATGAAATCAATTAGGTGTATTTTAACATGAAATATTTTTATATATGCATATTTCAAATAATTCATTGTTAACATAAATTTGTATTTGTAAATGTAAACCTATAACAATTTACTTTAAGAGAAAACAGGTCTCAATCTATGAAGTGATAGGAAATACTGCTGAAGTCTGATTTGTAGAGAAAGTTAATCTTTAACTTTATGTAAGCAAGGCAAACTATTGCCTTTAAGTTGATATATTTTCTATAAACTGTTAACAATGTTCTACTTTAAGTTCAATTGCAGTCGATGGATTATTAAATTTGGCAACTTGAAGTAAGCTGATTTCTTCACTCACCTCAGTAATTTTCATGGTTCTTTTGACAGTCTTGCGAGTGACTTCCGTAGTCTCCTCGACAACGTCGCCATCTTCATCGATGGTTTCGGTAACCATTTTTTCCGTTTCGCCGGGTATCACCTCCTCCATGCGTTCAGTTACCACGCTGCTCTTGCTTTCAGCATCTGGTTCGGGTTCTTTTTCGACTTTGGTCTGCTTCTGCTCCTCTTCACCGCCACCGAAAACATCCTCAATGTCCGACATGGTTATTGCTCTTTCCTTTGAGTTTCGTTTGATTTGATTTAACTGAATTCAGTTTAGTTTTGATTGCTTCACGTCTTGTATTTTCAAGGCACTTTCACTTTGCTCACTACAAAATTTCGAACAAAAAACTATAGTGGCCCACCAGCACAGAACTACACAATGGATGAGAATTTTCTTTTATTTTTATTTTTTTTCAAATATGCTTGTTTTATATTTCTCTATATTTTGCCTGCGAAAAAAATTAAACCAAATTTGAATATATATTTTCTTTTTTTTATTTTTCTTGGCTGTTGTATGTGTATGATTATTATATAAACAACAACTACAAAATTTTCTTTTCCGTGCGTGTTTTTCGTTTTGAATGGAAAAATTTTTTTTGCTCACTGGCGATTACGATTAAGCACTCTAATTGACTTGTTGTTTTCCTTATTTCAAGATATTTTTTTAAAAAACTTTATATGTGTATTTTGAGATATTTCTTATGATGTGATCGCACTGCAACTGGTTGTGTTTGACACTGTGAGAACGAATGGATTGATCAGCGACAACGAAAGTGCCTACAACAACGAACAACGAACAACAATGACAAACGCGAACAACGAAACAAGGGGACACAACGCAAAACAATGAACAAAACGGACAAAACGCGTAGAGAATATTCACAAAAATGAAACAAAGTGAAATCTCACAATAACAATGTTTGCATAATTTCAGTTTGTTTCAATAAATGAAATTCGACAAAAAACAGATATAATAATTATTATTAATAATAATAATTAATTAGCTAGAGACAAAAAGAACGCACGAGGCAAATTACACGATCTCGAGTCTTCTTCTGTCTGAGGCGATCAACGTCGTCTGCGTAAGGCTCTAGCCTCTGCCACCGGAACCGAATCTACATACATAAAGAAGTCTCTGTCTCTGTTGCTGTTGCTGTTGCTGCTTCTGTTTCTGGTTGCCATCTCCGCCGGAGAGCCATAGGAATAGTTGCCGTTGTTGTTTGTTGCTTGTTGGTGAGCAAGATGGCCTCTATAGCCATAAATAGCCTAGACCGAAAGAGCAAGCGAGTCAGGCATAGAACAAATATATAGATATATATGTGCATATACCCAATATACATATAGAAATATATATATATCTATTTTTTCTTCTGCTCTCCACGCTCGCCTGATGACGTCTGCAATGTGCTCTGCTTTGCTCAGTTTTTATTCAAAATGTTGTTTCTTTCATTTCAATATTTTGGCTTGGCTCGCTCGCTAATTGTTCAGTCCGTATGAATGTTGATGTTGGCCAGTATAGCCTATTTGTACATTGGCTAAAAGCTGAATGCTGTTAGCTGCTAGCTGCTTGCTGCTATGGTATAACCAACTGCTTGCAATTAGTAAATCTGCCGCCTGTTTGCAGTCGGATGCATGTCAAATTTGAAATATTCCCTGCCCATTCCACTCGACAGAAATTGGAATGAGAAACAGAAACGACTCAAGCCAGTGCGTGGGGCTATTTTCGTGTGTGTGTGTGTGTGTGTTTGGGTGTTTCGATGGCAATGCAGACAATAAAAGAACAGAATCAGCATCGAATAGATATTCGACTAAGAGAATACCCTTAAATGGGTTCACTCTTTTGACAAAATACATATACCCTTCGCACCCTAAATTATATTGGCCGGGCAGCAATTGCCCCAACTACATACAGGGTGTCTCTTGGTAAATCTACTATATGTATGCGCTTCATCATCGATAGAAGTCCATCTGTTTATATATGTATATAGTCAAATTTTCTTTATTGACTTGATGCATTTAATTGCTTTCATTCAAAGCTATAGCTTCATCATAGACTTTCTTGGGCGGACTTCCTGTATATGTGCAGATGTGAGAGACAAGTGCGGGTCGTGTCCGCTCCTCTTTGTAAACAAAACGCCAAGATATACGCAAGACAAAATGATCTAAAATTAATTTTCGAAAATGTCTTTCGGTAGGGCAAGAGGCGACACATGGGATGAGACAAAATGCCTGTATATAGATAGAAGATGGATGGATGGATAGATGGATGGATGGATGGTTGGATGGATATGTTGCAGCAGATGAACAGATGCAATTAGGAAATTTAGCCAGCAAATGGACGAAACCAATACGCTGTAGCTTAAGAGATGAGTTCTATTTGTTGGCTGTTTGTATTTATAGTAATTATTTTCATTAAGAAAAATATGCTTAAATATAATAAACCTTTACACATCCTCTTTTGCTGTTAAATTGAATCTTCAACCTTGAACAGGATGTTCTAAAGGACAGGAAGCCAAGTTAATGACATTTTCATACTAATGGCCGGGATTAACATGGAACTTTGGTATTAAACTCACTCTAGAAATTATATTTACTTGCGTAGTTAAATTCTATTAAAGTTCTGACATGTCTGTCCTGGCCCAATAAGATTTGGCTTACCATGTAATGGCCAACAAATTACAGGCAAGCAGCCGCAAGCGTCAAAGGATAAAATGTGATAAAAGCACACGCCCATTTAATGCAAATATATGTATACACCGTGGGTGTGCGTGTGTTTGTTTGTGTTTAAGTGTATATACATAAGTATTCTCTGGCTACTGTGGGTATCCTTGTGACATCTTTGTCAACAAACTGGTTCGGCACGACGCCAGCAAAGAAGCCACAACAAGAAAGTCAACGTCAGCGACAACGACAACGCGATGGAAAATCTTTAATAAAAATATACAGGCATAAATAAATTATAGGAAAGAAAAGAGAGAAGAAAGTGACTTTTTCAATGAAATGGGCGAAGAATGGGGGCGGTCGGGAAGAGACAATTTCGGAATGGAAATGAACGGGTAATAAAACAAAGCGACGACAGCCACACCATATATGTACATGTATTACACTTTCCATATGGTGGGGGAGATTCAGCGAGGCATGAACGCACTTCCTTTTGGCTAACTGCCTAGCCTGGTCCTGGCCTTGGCATCTTCTATTTATTTCACAGTTGTAAATTGCACAAAGTAAATTAAGTGCTTTTTATTATAAACCAGCAGCAGCTTGCGATTTACTTGCCCCACGGCTAGCAGCTGAATGCGTCGTTGGCCAAGTGTCGTTGACTCGAGCTGACCTAGGGGTCTGACACAGACAACGCAAAGAGAGGGATGTAAAAGAGGGGGAGTAGAAGTAAGACGACTTTTCATATGTTTTCCATATAATAAAAATGCAAAGATAATTCGCAGAAAAGGAAAAGTTTTCTTTTTGCCATCAATTGACAAGGCGATGGAAAACAGAAGCAAAACATATTTCTGTCGACTTATGGAAAATTTATCACATTGAACTGATGTCTATAACAGAGAAGACTGTCGGGGGAGTAGGGGGTGTACTACATTCACAAGTTCAGACTGCAAGTCCTTGGAAAAATTGAGTCGTTTTGTGGTTCTTTTTTTGCTACTGGTCACTCAATTTGTTTGACTTGCGATTTTCCTTTTAACCGAAGCGAGATGCAACAGTAAGGCAGCAATGCAAGCACACTCAAATACCCAGAGATGGAAAACATACTGTGACAGTGATGTGGAAAAGCTGCCATTTCGTATATTAAGAGGCCAAGAAAAAAAGTGGACCATTTCTGTGATGGGATTTGTGTAAAGACTTTGGCAGTAGTTGGATGGAAACGCAACACTTTTCAATGAGAAATACTCAACTTAATCGAAACTAGACGCCGCATCACTAGCGCACACACACACACACACACACACACACACACACACACACACACACACACACACACACACACACACACACACACACACACACACTAACGACGCACAAAATAAGCAATGTGGTTTTCAATTGGTTTTATCACAGTACACAGGACAAACCCATGTGCCATAGGATGGAATTGATTTGGCCAGTTTCTCTCTCTGTCTATTTCTCTACTTTAGTTTAGTTTGTAGTCCGATGTATATTTTCGCTTTTAGTATCTGCTTTGCTGCTGTTGTGTGCCCGATAGCCCAGTGTGTTGTTGGCTATTGCCAGTGGCCAACAAATAGAAATGGAAATAAATAGTTGCTCTGCTCTTTTGTCTAATTAAAACGTTTCATTTCGTTTCGTTACACTAGAGCAGCTCAATTTGTTGACGTCACACGCACAACCAGCAGCACCCACTGTACCCTCCCACCCCGCCCTGTTCGTAGGCTGGCGTGTGTGCGTGACAGAGAAACGCACGGGCGCACGCCAAGAGTCCTTTCAAACAGGACTCTCTACTGGCCAACTTCAGGCAGCTTCATTTGCGATTGGCCATGCCCGGTTTTCCTCTTCCGTTTGTGGTCAAACTGTTTCGTCTTCATTTTAGTTTTCTGTGCTCTTCTCTTCTCCTCTGGTCTGTTGGGCTGGCCTTGGCCATGTGCCCATTATGATGATTTATAGCTGGAAATCATTTTTCGGCCATCTTGTGGTATGGCTTTGCCTTTCTGCCAGCCGCCAGTAGTATGCAACAGTTTTCAATTTCGCTTCCATTCGGCAGAGTCAACTTATGCTTTCACAGTTGACTGACTATTTTAATTTGGAAACTGATAATCTTGAAAAAATAGAAAAAGTGGGCAGAAGGCATCCCGGATGATTCCGAAAAGTTCTCTTTCCCGTGGGTGGCAACTTTAAAAACACACAAATTTGCCTTTATTTGGCTTATTTACTATGCACAAGTTTCATTCATTAAAGCAACAAGTGAGTAAAGTGGAAGGTGAACTACCTCTGAATCGTGCCATAAAAAAGCTTGACAAAAGCATTGAGTAAGCTTTGTAAAACGAACAGGTTTATAGCAAAAGTTTAGTGCATAAAAGCTATTAAACTCCAAATTCAATTTGGCCAAAATAAAAGCTTAAGAAATGCAATTACCAAATGCAAAATGCAATATGGGCGGAATAAATTTCATCAGTTTCAATAGTAAAGTCAACAAAATCGACTTTCAGTATATAGAACCAAATGCAAAATTTATTTGTGAAAAAAATCTATAAACTAAAAAAAATTTTCCTTATACTTTACTTACTAAACATCTGTCTAAACTAGTGATTTAAATACAACAGTGATTTTTTTATTTATAAATAAAAGTCGCTTGATTAAACGTTTTTGTGTTTTTGCTTTCAGTAAAAATATTTTTCAAACATTCATAAATCAATACATTAGTTTCATGTATGAAATAATAACTTTTACCTCTTGAGGCATAGTTTATATATGTTTATAAAATTTTGTTATATATTTATAACTAATGCCAATCAATTTTAAAAATGAAGAAAAGCAATCAACTACTTTATATTTTATCTAATATATTTAATTATTCTTTCGAAATCATCAAGACACAAAAACGAGAAAGAAAATATCTTATGTATATATTGATTGTGGTAATATATCCTTCCTTTCATCGCAAACATCTGACTAAAATTATAATACCCTATACAAGGATTTTTATAAATGTGCTGGCATATCAGTTAGGTTTAATGGATTCAATTTTGACTCGATTTCAAAATGTGTATGTTGAATTGCGATCAACTTACCATTTTCTTTTTTGTAGTCGACGAAAAACTGACAAAACTACAGACCAGCAAATTTGAAGAATTTTTCAGAATTCTAATTATTTTTTTTTTGTCAAATATTATATATACAAAGTAGTAAAAAGAGTTATTGGTTTTAATTTTAGGTGTCTAAACATACAATCGACTAAGTTCAGACAGCTTTAAATTTTCGCGCTCTGAAAGATTCATGTGTTCAAAATAAAAATGTTCGAAAAATGTCTCGAAAGTTGTTTTCACAGAAAGCTCCAATGCTGCTGCTAAGACTTGGAAGCTGCGTTAACGGCTTTTTGGGAGAGCAAGTTTCCATGTGGGTCAGCCAGTCTCTCAGTCAATCAGAGGTAAGCTCCAACAGAGCGTAAGTTTTCCCCAAAACCAATCGAATCGAAAGAGTCTCGTTGGCAGTTTAAATTTTGACGTGTTGCCAGTAACATCGTGAAACGCTCGTTTTGGCCCCAAAGTAATAAGAATTACTTCTATATAAAAACACATATTCACACACAAACACACACACACACACAGTCACACACGCTCATACATAACTCTAGATTTGAGAAAGAGAAACCGAGAACCTGAATCTGAGTAAAAGAGTATGAAACTCTGGCTTTATCAGTGAAACGAATGTTTTGTGTTGTGTTCAATGTTGTTTATACTTCAAGTGTGAACTAACAAGTGTTTCTCTGTAGAGTTATGAGTTTGTTGCATTAACAAAGTTCAGTGAAAGTGCCACAACCAGAATCAAAGAGAAAAATATGAGTGAATCACAGATAAGCAAAACAAAAAAAAACCCCAAACGCGGATTCAAAATAAACCAGATCTTGTCGTTTAATTACTGAATCATTTCAACTTAACAAATATACTATATATACATGCAAACAAACCACAATACCTATAAATTTATTTGTTGTATTTGTAATTGTTTCTAATATTTTTCAAGCACAGAAGGTCAATCATATGACTTTCGCTTTTTTAATGCCTTAGTGGTTTTTTGAGTCTGTAAAATAATATTATTTACTTACAATTAGCCTTTTATCTCTCAATTAGCCAAATCAATATAAATGCATATAGACTGTTTATCATTACCAATAAATATTGACTTATACCAAAATTGATGCCTCATTTTTTTAAATATTTGCTTCAATGCTTTTTGTTTGTGTTATGTATCATTTTTAATAATTACATGTAGCAGAAAGTAGTTGTTTTTAATCCACAAAGGAAAAACATTTATTTATTTATGCCAAGAAATTAAACAATTTAAATATAAAAGACTTGTATAATGATTTGATATTAATTAATGTGATTTTATTCATTTATTGTTTGTTTAGATTCTAACCAGTTTATTAATGATACATATTATTAGATTTTCTATCAATACCGATGAAAATGAATACAATACCGCTAATTTTATAAAGTAAATTTAATGACAATACATCTTTATATAATTCGAACATAAGAAATAAACCAGCACTGCTATTAAAAGCTGCAGATTTTTAAATAAATAGATTGTTTTTCAATACATTTAATATATATTTCATTTTCTGGTTGTTCTCTTTTATTTTGCTTGATAAACATCTGCTTAATACTTATTTATTCATATTTAATTACATTTTTAATTTGATTTGACAAATGAAACGAAAACAAATGAATACGAGTAAAATAAAATTTCATTAAAATGCTTTTAGTTATAACCGAAAGATACGTCATAGAAAAATAAACAATAGTGTAAAAACTAATTTGAAAAACTTCTACAAAAAAAGGAAAAAAAAACCATGAGCGCTGTCGATGCCATAATTAATTATAAACGCAATCCCAATGAGGATTTTTATGGTTTGCTCCATTGCGATGAGAACTCATCGGTAAGTTTAATTACATTTTTAATTTAGTGAAATATTTTTTAATATAATAATTCATATAGAAGCAGATCTAACAGAATATTAGGCCAAATACCATGCCCTTTATAAAACCTCCAACTTTTTTAGATATTCAATTTTATGTCATTACTTTGTTACCATCAAAAAGGTTAATAAAAGCCTGACCCTTTGCATGTCAACTTTTAGCTTCACTTTTAAATGAAAGCATTTAAATTGGTTTTACCAAAAGGGCTCACTTGATTAAAAGTGGTAATTCGAGTTTTTTTTGGGATGAAAAAGTTTTGTTTAATCGTAAAATTTTGACCCTTATCAAAATGGTACACATAAAAGTTTCTTTTAAGTTTTGCATTAAACTCATCTTAATGTGTCAATAATGTTCGTTTTGAGTTAAAGAAACTTTCCCAAAAGAATAAAAATCTTCTCTTACAATAGAATCTAACTAAATTTTGCTATGAAAGCTTATGAATTTAAATTGTTTCCTACTAACAAATTGCTTTTATTGTGTTTGATGCCATAAAACGACCATTTAGCTAATTTTACAGCATGCTGCGTTCAACATTTTACGCCCATTTTGTTTTAAAATTTAATTTCGGTCTAATCGATTTTAGGCCCAGCAGTTAGCAAATGAAAAGCAAAAGTCAAGACAATGCCTTCAATACAAGATAATCTTTGATGATAGAATTTGAACGATGTATAGATTGCTTAAACTTGGCAAGAAAAAAAAGAAACGCATTCAAGAATGAAAACGAGATGTCGATTTCGACTTACTCTATCAATTAAATTGTTTTTGCTTTACTGTGACTTTTGAAGCTTTGTGGAATTTCTTTCCTGATGTTTGGACTATAACAATACTCTCTATTTGCTGATTAAGCCAATAAGCCTATATAATGCCCACCTTTTAAGACCTTAGCTAGGTCTTAAATAATGAAAGTTGAGAAATAAATTTTTAAATAAAATTACTTTCGTTTCATTACTGATTAAAAGTAACTATTCTCTCTATTTGATTGAACTAGGTATACCTATTTAGCCAATGGATACAGGGTAAAAAAATAGCAAATGAAATCAAACCCCAAGTCGGTTGTATGCTCGTTTGGCTGCCGCCCTGAGTGTTAGCTTTGGCTTTGAATCGAGGCGTTTGCTTTGAGAATTAGTTTCAATTACAAGTCAGAGTCGACTGCCGACTGGCGGCTAGATTGGCAAAATTGTCATCTAGATCTGCATCAGTCAAGTTGCAGTTGATTGTATCACATCAACTATGTACATATACATATATATATATGGGTATATATATGTAGACAAGTACTACATCAAATGAGCTGCAAAAATGCCTGGGAAGAAATAAAAAGTTGTCATCAACATTGAAACTGTAAGACTGACTTTTATTTTCTCTTTTAGCAAAAAGCCCTTTAATTAACTCGTAACTTTTACCCAAGAACTTTTTGCCCTCCTAACGAGGTGACTTGCGAGAAAATCTGGGAAATTATTTATTACTTTAACTTTACTCAAAATGACCCTAACTAACTAGCCAAGTCGTTTGGGATGGATTTTGGTATTAGTTGAGAGCCAGCCCAAAGCAGTTTGAATAGAATTAATGACCCTGATCCAGCTTTGATTTGAGAAAATTTCTGAAGGAGACCACTAAGTCCTTTGATCGACAACCGACAACAGGGGTTATCATTCATTTTCAAGTTGAGTAAATTTCAATAGCTACATACATACACACACTCAGATACACACGCACACACACACGTGTGGAGTGAGAATCCTTCTGCAATATAATCAAATTTATTGACATGGAAAATGTTTTGAGGCTCTGGCAATTTTCCACCTGTAAATATTTTGTGCTGTGGATGTTGGCAATTTTCAAAGCTGTCGATTGCATCAAGTTAAAAATTCAATTGAATTATGCCAGAAACCAGCTAGAGGGTCTCTCATGTTGGTTTCTAAGGGCTTAAAGTAGATTTATCGAGAGAGAAATAGAATGAGAGAGAGAGAGAGAGCCCTTTGGCAGTCAAAATTTATTTCCCATAATACAAAATTCACTTAACTCGTTACATGTTTTAGAAATAATTTAAAACAAAGGGTTTTTCTGTTAGATTTTTCAACTTTACGGAATAATATTTTTATATATACATAATTTAATTAATTTTAAGACCCAAAAAAAGTTGAATATGAACGTTTACTTTGAAGTATAATATTTGTTTTTAAAATGGAAAGCGTCTACAATGTAAGATACCTTTCCACCTATTATGCCTAAGCATTTTAACAAGGCCATCAGCACGTAGCTATTCATAGCCGAAAAACAATTTGTTTTGGATCGCATCTGACAAAGACAGAGAAAGCAAAATTAGGAATTTTCACCAAAACATGAAAATTGTCTCAGATTCTGGCCAACAATATTAATTATCTCGGCTTTAACTGTGATTTCAGATAATCTGATTTCTAATTTCCTTTCTGAAAATGACCGTCAGAATCTGGATTCCACAAGTTCATTCTCATGCAGATTAGATTTTCATTGTTCGGCCACACAAATGCCACAATTTTGCATATGAGTGGAGATATTCAGAATCAGACAGACAGATAGACAACATAGAATGGAAATGAAAATTGTCGGACTTCAATTGAAAATCTATCCATGACATGAAGCAAACTTGGATATTCACTTAGACACCAATTTATTAGCTGGCGAGATTTTAATTAATGCAATTTGTCAAGCGTATTTGAATTTCGTGTTGTAGATATCAAATTAGCTGCGGCAAATAGACTTAACTGTATATATAAATCTCAAATTAAATGAATGCAGAATATTTTACTAATTAACTACACATACGAATACTGAAAGGAAATGAAGGGAGCTTAAATAGTATAGACACAAAGCCACAATGCAAACAGAAGCGAAAGTCTTCTTGGGCTAATTATAGATGTGAATATTTGTGTGTGTGGGTGTACGTGTGTGTGGGCTTGTAAGTGTCGAACATGAGTATTTCAGGTGGATCCTTGTCTGTGGACTGGTATCTCATGTCAACACCATTAGTTGCTCTAGTCGTCATCAGAGCTGTTCGTATGAGCAATATTAATTGCCTTGAAATTAATTATACGCCCCGTTGCAGTTCGGTCAACAGAACGCAATAAATTAGGCATACGGAAAAGCTTTAAATAATAAATGCAAATAAATATTAAAAACCAATACAAAGACCTCAATGAAGTCAACAATAAATATTAACAGGGTTTTATTTATACGCCAATCTTTCTAAGAAGCATCAATTTTTCCGAACATTAATTGGCCTATACAGAAAATGTTTACTATGTGTTTAACTTTTTCGCTCAGTCTGACTTAGTTATTAGCCAGCTGAGTATTAAAAGTCATTTAAACATCTTTAACATTTATCAAGGTCTTAGCTTTTTATCTCAATTGAATTTGGCGTTCAGTTAATTGAAATTGTGTCGAGTCAAGTTACATATTTGACCTATATAATTTTGCGTCTGTCCAGTTCCCCGTTATTTGACATTTCACTTTACAGCGAACAATAGCGCCACACACAAACACACACACACACGCACACACAAAGGCGAAAAAGGAAAATTCTAATGCAAATGGAATACGTGGTCGGGAAACAAGAAAACCGAAGCTCACAAGCTGGGCTTTTGTGTGTGGCCAGCTGGCGTAGTTATCATCAGCCCCACCCCTCGTCTTCACCCATCCTTCCATCCACTATTCCCTATATATGTACATTTATATTGTGCGCGAAAAGCTATTTTCATTTACAAGATACACACACACACACGCACACACACAATAAACAAGGGACTTTTGTGATGTCGAAAGTGGCGCAACTTGGTACGTCAAAGGATAATGCCAGAGCAGTATATATAGCACTGGCAGTTGGAAGTTGCCTTGGTCAGACATCAGCCATCAACTGTGATACCAACTGTCAGTTGTCAGCTCCCAGTTGGCAGTTTGCTACTTGTTGCACACACACATTTTTCACTTTTGTGCTAAAGACGCTTAATTAATTTCAATTGTTCCTTAAAGTTTCGTGTTTAGTGTCAACGGCAGGGCTTAGAGTGGGTGGAAATTAATTTGCAGCATGTCGCTAAATGAAACTTTATTTTTGTTTTCTTCAAGTCTTTTCTCAAAGTCCTTTGGCCTTGGCGAAAGTTTTTCGTGCCTTTGCCTTAGTTTTGCAGCTCAAATAGATAAAATTACAAATGAATAGTTTGGCATAATGATTTTAAATTTATACGGAATTGGTAAGCCAAACTTGGATTCAAATCTGCTAAAATGTGTTGAAAACTTTTCACAATTGCATTAATGAATTATTTTTGACATTCTTTAGATTTTTTACAAAAACTTTTTCCTTGTTCAAATTCATAAATGAATAAGAATTGAATAACTTTTGATAGAATGATAATAGTAAGAGGCATAATAAGATACTGAATTTATCTAAAAGAAAAGTGGTTAGATAAATCACTTGACTGGTGATAAGTATCAATATTGAATTGAAATTGATATCCCAACTGTTTGATTTTTTTTTTTTAATAAATATAAATATTAAGCTTAGCCTTTGAAATGCTTTTCGTTCAATAATAATAATTATAACGCAAAGCTATATGGATATAAAACACTATGAAATTTCTATTTTCTAAAGTGTTTTTCGTTTCGCCTTGAAAATGTTGCCCTGGAGATGATGTCAAAGCTTCCCATTACCCATACCCAAACCCATATCTACCTCAATCTACCTTATACCATTATTTGACAAAAACGACAAAAAGAAACAGTCTTATGTTTCTTTTATGTTTTGTTTTGTGGTTTTTTTTTCCTGCTCAATGCTTCAATTGAAATTCGAGCGTTCTCTGCATTTTCTCTTGACAGTTTTAGTTTATTCCCGTGCCGCGGATAGGAATCTGTATACCTATATGTGTACATAAGTCATGATATACTTGCATTTATATACATATATATGTTCATACCTGTGTACATATGTCGTATATGATGGGCATTATATGTAGGTATAATATGTGTTTGCCTTGAAACCATTTTAAAAATTTATGCCACAGAAAGTGCTTAGTTAATTTAAAGTAAACGAGAATTTCACATTTCAATTCACTTAAGTTGAGGAATTTTCTTTTGTTTGTTCTTTTTTCTCTTTTTGTGCAGCTCGAGCAGATACAGGCCGAATATAAGGTGCTGGCCCTTCAATATCATCCCGATAAGAACAGCGGAGACAAAGATGCAGAGGCCAAATTTCAACAACTGAAGGTAAGCATAAACAAGACAAAATTGAGAGATGGGAAATGGAGGAGATGTAAAAAAGAAAAATGGCAATCGCTGAGCATTTTGCATATTTAATGAATTACCAGGCGAAGAGCGGCGAGTGATGAGGTGGCGAGGAGGACGTCAGGGGAGAGTGGATGGAAAGATATTGTACAATTTGACAGCCTGTGGGGCAATATGTTTGAGATGAAAGACGTCTATGAACACAGAAATTAAATGATGTTTATAAGGAGTACACCCTGCCGACCTGTGTGAAGTTTATACATATAATGAAAACAACAAGCCACGGTCCCCTGTTTAGTACAAAACAAAGTTGAAAAAGGAAAACACTCACACATACAGACAAACATGCATACATCTACATCTACCTAACTGTGTGTTCGTGTAGAGTAATTAACAGCAAAACAAAGTTAAACTGAGTGGCGTATACAAAATGGCGCCTGACAGTTTGTTTTTTCCCCAAAACTTTTTGAAGCTGCATTAAACAATGCTTTATACAAACACACACACACACATTCCCACTTAACCCACTTACATACAAGCCATTCAATAACTCACACACCCACACACAGAGGCAGCTCACAAACACGCACACAACGTCAGCCTCAAATTTAATTTTCGAAACGACAAAAGAAAAACAAGGCACCAGAACGAGATAAAATAAATTACCACTATATACTAGATACATCCTTGTATCTACTATATGTATGTACTTAGTTGTTGGTATAACAGTTTATTTCTATTTATTTTTGGAAAACGTTTTTATTGATTTTCCAATACAACAGATTTTATGTTCAATCAAATTAGTAATATATCAAGGCATATATCTCGCCTCTTGCCCTGGGGATGTTAGTGGGGCCCAAAGCCTTAGGCCCCCTTACTAACTGATTAGGTTTATATCCAGCTCACAAGTTATGGGCATCCCGGGTGGGGGTGTGGTATATAGGTGGGCGGGGGAAGTGGCTTTCCATTACAATTTGCAGCTTGTAAAACTTATTGTACGTGCCTGCATGTGGGAAGGCGTAGAAATATGTGTTTGCATATGCGCGTGACCAGGATGAAGAGCTTCGTTTTTATGGCTGGCTATACACATATTTGCCATATATTTATGTAGGTATATAGATACATATATCTACATATATATGATGTATGTATACAGGCAATGCAAAGAGAAAGAAAGTCCACCATTACATTACATAAAATAAATCCAGCTGGCAGCCATAAAACGCTTAAATTGAAATTCAGAGATTTTTTTATGCACTTACAATGGGCAGGAAATTTGAAATACTTTTCATAAAATATTCAACTTAATATCAAGCTCATCATTCTTCAAGAAATTCGAAATTCTTTTGAATATACTTGAATCTTATGTAGTATCAATTCAAAGACAAGTTAAACAAGCTTGGGACCATTTTTATTTTGTAGCAACTTTCAACTCAATTTGCGATTGTCAAATGTCGCCTCAGAGAAATGAAATAAACTAAGAGTTTCCTTTGAGACTTGAAAGACCCAGACAAGGATATTCTCACACACACACACACACATAACTCACATAAAATGAATGTGGGACAACAAATGCTAAAAGTTTCAAATATGGAATTTAACTTGGGAAAACTACATATTAGTTGTTGCAAAAAAGTGACATTGTGGCCTATTCCCCCAAAGGCCACAATCAGTGTTGGAAATTTGAGTTTTTGCTCTAATGAAGTCTTTACTTTATAGAATTTCTATATATTTAAGGGGACTTTGCGAAGGAAAATATGGTCTTTCTTTAATTAAAGATAAATAGACAAAAAGGCAGGCAAGTACACAGACAGATGGCCGTTGGACGAGGGGCATAGGGGGGCAAGGGGACAGGTGAGCTGCAAGATGGCAGATAGGCATGTTTGCTGACCCACATAATCAATGAGTAGTAAAATAATTGATTATCATGTTGGCCTGTTTACATTTACCCAAATAATAACCACAATCGCCGAGAAAGACAAGCAATAAAATCTCAGAGGCTCAATTGTATAGCAGTGTGTGTGTGTTTGTGTGTGTGAGTATGTGAGCAAGGCATGCCGTAGGCATGTGTCTCTAAGTTAGTCTACGGACTAACCGTACAGCAAGTGATTATATATATATATTTACATGCATAATTTCATGGCCCGGACATGACTATCAAAGCCACTTGAGCGTGTAAAAATGTAAGCATGTGTGTGGTCGTGTCAGTGTGTGTGTGTGTGGCTGTGTGGGTCGGCTTGTATAAATCACAGGCATGCCAATAAGTATGCTATGAAATCTATGAAATCGATTAACATGCAAAAGGTTGAACTGTATCCTCGGCAGATGTTGATTTTGCACTTGAGCAAATTTGACTTCTATGGCGTTTTTTCCTTTCTCTCCATATGCAAAATAAAACAACAACATATTACTTACACACACACACACACACATTTTGATTGCAGGAGGCCAAGGAGACCCTTTGCGATCCAGAGAAGAGGGCCGTATATGACAAATGGCGCAATAGCGGCATCTCGATGAGCTACAAACAGTGGCTGGGCATGAAGGAGCATGTCGGTCAGGTGAGAAGATACACAATTGCCGAGAAAGTGGATAAAGAGGTATGCGTTATGGGCCAGGAACAGAAAAACAAACAAATATAAGCAGAGAAGTAAAAAATGACCCACTCCAAAAATGTAGCTCAATGTACCACTAAATTATTTTCTCTCTCTCTTTCACTCTTTCTCCTTATCTCCTTTTACACATATTTTTCTTTTCTAAGTGCAAAATCCAAAGGTCGGTGTTCGTGTAGTTTGAAATGAAATTCCTTCTTCTCTTTTATATAATATTCACAAAGTAACAAAACCGAATTAATTAAATAGGGCAAAACTTTCGCAAATGCTTTAACTAATGAAATTTGTAATCCATTCCCCCAGTTAGTTTATATTGTTGCACAATTAATGTGATTATTCTATCCAACTCCACAGTTCCCCCAAGTCCCATATTCGCGCTATGTGGTTTATGCTAATTTCCGCTGCTGACCCAAGCGGAAATTGTGGCGCATCCATCACAATGTGCAATATGAAAATGACATTGGCCACGGCGGCTATAAATGGCTGCCAGACTCTCAGATAGCAGAACCTCAGCGTTTCCGCCCAACCCTCAGTTGGCTGAGAAGAAGAGCAGCTAGCAATGGGCCAGTGACTAAAACATGAGAATTGTTTTTAACAGCCATTTAATCTGAGACAAATACAAATACTGTAATTCTACTTAGTCCTGAAAGGAACTTTAAATATTTTCATTCATAAATTAGAACTATGCAGAATTGAGTTTATTCAATAGTAATTTTTGCATTTCCGACACGAACACCAATATTTAAACAAATATAATATTACTTTTTTTGAAATTATTAAGTCTTTTATCTTATGTGAAACCTGCACCAATATAGTCCTGGTCCTGATCGCCCAAAAACCTATAAAAGAAAATACCCAAAGTTGATTTTCCTTGTATTTCTTTTGAATGTATGTACCTCTTCATCCAAGGATTCGATGTGTGCATGTGGTATGCCTCAGAGCTAATGCATCTGTAGAAAAAATTTATAAATTGGAATGCATGTTTTAATCTCACAAAACCTAATCAAATGCATTGGCTCCCAGAGCACGTATCCAGCAGATGCAAATCAACACAATATCTCTTCCATATTAATGACCACAATTATTTTCCATTCAATCAAAGTCCATGCATTGGGCCACGCCCAAGACCAAGGACCGCATGTTGCCCGAGGCAGGGCCCACTGGTCCGGCCGGAGCTGGCTGCAGCACTGGCGGTGGTGGCCTAACCGCAGCCTCACCCAATCCGGCCCATCGTCGTGCTTCGGAGGGAGGAGCTGCTCTATATTATGGCAGCCGCAAGGCCGAATGGGGTACTGACAACACCGATGTGGCCAATAAATTCCGTAATTATGAGATCTAAATTGATCGATTGGCCGAAAGGGGATGACATGTGGAACCTGATGGCTATCGATGTATGTGGGAGTTAAAAATGAGGTTTTATCCCTCAATTAAAGGAGCATATTTATCAATTTATTGATGTGAAATTTCAAATTAAAACCATTACTCATACAAACAACAACAACAATTATATCAAAGTATTCCAAACAAATATTATATAAATATATATTATTGATGTGAACTTATATAAAGCGTTGCGAACTATATAAATGTTTTTAAGTGTATACAAGAACTAACAAAGAAAAAATAAGCATAAAAAATGGTTATAAATCAAAGAAGAAACTGTAATTTCAATAAACTAGCGTAAGCGGCATAATAATTAAGAGGAATATTAAGAAAAAATTTAGTCAAATTGTCTGCCCACTTTCGGGCGAGTTAATGATGAGTGTCTATCAATGTTATCCTGTTTGTTGTCAGAAAGCATATAGACGAAAGAAAAATATATATATTTATGTAAAACTATGTATTTGTATCTGTATATCAATGTACTGTGTGACCCTATAAGACAATCCCTTTGGAAGTGTTTAGCTGTGCACTAAAAACAAAACGCATCCTGAAACAAGAAACTGAATCTACGTATCAGACCAACACCCACCCAGACAAGTAAGAAACAAAAAACAAAATGAAAATGTTGCACGCAGCAAAATGAACAAAAATGAATAATCAAATCAAAATATCCTATCAAAAAAAACAACAAAAAAAAAAAACCAAGAAGCGAATTTAAAACAACTTTATACACAGGCGAAACTTGCATAGTCAAAAAAGCAAACAAAACCCAAACTAAACTCTCACTTGGTGTCCTTTTCAATGCAAAAACTTCACTAAACTATTTTATTTACAAAAACCAAAAAAAAACTCAGCAAAATATACGCAAAAATGTTTTAAAAATATTTACAAACAAAAAAAACAAAAAAAAAAAACGAGATTTAAAATTACATATAAATGTTTTGATGCATTGATGTTTTTAACGCCAAAGAGCGATCAAATAAGAATCCATTATAATGCAATCCATGCATACATAATTATAGTACATTATTATTGAAATATATGTGAAACCAATTAAATATGGGCATAGATTACATTAAACATATTTATACACTTTGTTTTAAGACATAATAATGAATTTATGCAAATACACACATATTATTCTAGTTATTATGGTTGGAAAAGCTGATTGAAAAGACAAAAAGATGAAGTCAACTCACACATATATATATATAGTTATGTATACAAACACAAACACAAATACACAAAAATGTGGATTGTATCTGAAAGCCAAGGGCAAAACTTTCTTGCCAATTTGAATTGAATAAATGATTAATGGAAATTACTTACAGACCAAAAAACATACAAACAAACACATACATATATACATATGAATGAATCTAAATGTTGATTAATAAATCAAACTATTTGATGGGGTATCCCTATACTGAAATAGCAACTTGTCTTTTATTTAACTAGCTTAAAATAAATATGTTTACACAAATCAATTATTTAAACCACTGTCACTGCATCTTAGCCAAGATTTCCCTGAGAGCCATTCGGCCATCATCCCACAATTCACAGGGACGACGATCCCCTTGAATAAATTCACGTATCCAACGATTTTGAACTGTGAATGAGATGAGGAAAACATAAGTTAAGCACAATGATTTTTGCTGGCATGGAGATATTTCATTCTTACCCCACTTGGAGCCAACAATAATGGGGCAGGCGCCGTGCAAGGTGCGCAAATCTCCCACGCCAGAGGCATGCAAATTATGCCAAAAGGCGGCTGTGAAATAAGTACATAGGAAACATCATAAATTATATATTACGACAGTGTAAATGTAAATTGAAGTGGATATGCAAGATGCTTGTTGTGGGGCGCTGGCAAAGGGATAGGGATGGTTAAGATATATACCCGCATATTTCTTTGGCTGTAGTAATTGTTTCAGACGAGGAAAGGCAGTGCCGCCGCCTTGAGCCACATCCGAGAGCTGTCGAGAGGGGCGATAGTACATATATATGAAAACATATTTAAGGCAAAATTACACCCACTTACATAGAAGAGAACAGTAGCAATACGATTGCCCATTTCGGGTGAAGCTACCAGCTTGTTATCAAACTGTGAAGATTGAAAGATTTCTCAAGTTTATTAACTGGGCATATTTTGCTCAAACTTTACTTACTGCTTCTTGAGAAAACCAATCATTATGCTGGGCATAGTGTCCACCTATGCCATAGTTGGCAAACTGATGAAGTTCAGCATAGTCCATATTCAAATTGGTCATATCCGCCACCCTCTGATCTATGGTTTGCAGAATCTTGTGGCGAGTTTTAGATATAAAGGTAAACTGACTAGTTCGCACATTCGACACCTCAGTTCCTTTTGTGCCAATGACTGTGGCTCTGGAAATTTCATTCTTGGTTAAATTTCTAATTACATCAATTTCGCTTTGGTAGATAACATCATGGTAGAGAACCAGTAGAGGATCGTGATTTAATTCCTCCACTTTTAGGGGTGCCAAATTGAGAAAGGGATGAGTTTCTGTCAAGTAACCGCAACGCAGATGTCGCTCTTCCCTAGCTGATTTCTTGATATGGCCACTGCAGGTGAAACGATACAAGTCGAATTCACTCATGGAGGATGGATCCTTCGGCATGGGCTATAAGAATGCAAAATCAGAGAAAATTCGCATTAGAAAGTAACTCTCACATACCGCATGTTCTTCCAGTGTTGCTGGGGATGGGTTCTCATTTAAATGCTGGGAAATAAAATTGTTATAGTTCTGTTCATATTCCGCACTGGCTGGTTGAATGCTTAAAAGATGCTGGTAAGTGCTATTAACACCTTTAAAATCGTTTAACTCCACTTTGGCCTTAACTAATAAAGCCAATATTTGTGCCTTGAGTTCCCGATCCTGATCTTTATGACAATCAAGACGCTTCTGTGCCTCCAAGAGCCATGAATGTGCCAAACGTGGATGCTGATCCCTCAGAGCTAAGCGAGCTATATCAAAGCAATGCTGGGAACTCAATTGTATCCCATAGTCGACTCCATCCAGCACTCCGGCTGCTATATGTCCTGCCTCCAATCTATATACATACTGCAATCTCAGTAGACCATCTAAGGCCCCTTCCAGTTCCTTTTCATCTGGCATATACTTCTGACTCCGCAGTTTTCGCAAGCGGTTCAGTGGTTCTGTAATTAACTTTCCATGAGTAATACAATTTGAGAATTAAATCGATGGGATCCACTCACTATCGCCCGTTGTGGTGGCCACCAGATTTTCCACTTGCTCCCAATCCAATGTCAAACGTTTGGTGAGCAAATATTTATTCAGCGGACTATCGAAGTAAGTCACGCCCCATTGCCGTGCCTCGTTGCGTTCGCTCTCGAATTCGCCCAGCCGCCTGTCAGTCCAAAGTTAATTTTAGTTGTGACAAATTTGATTAGACCCGATGTAACCGCCCGCCCGTAGGCCAACTCACGCTCTCAGAAAATCCAATTTACTCTGATTGTCGGCTATGAATTTTTGCATGTGCAGCAACATTTTCTCTTCATATTTATATACCCGTGTCATCTCATGTATCGAGGAATAAAACTCGGCATTTATGCCTCTGAAGAAGAAGAGCACCAGAGCCAGAGGTAGAAGAAGCCACAAGCCGGCGAACAACATTTTAAATGGATCTCCAATCGCGATAGCGGCAATTTTCAAACTGACTCTGCTATTCGATATTACAATAAAAAGCTGGCCTTTACGTAATACCAAAGAAGTTCTAAGCAGAAACCTGTTCTCTTGGGTCAAAGTAAAGGTAGAAAGCTTTGGGGTTCATTGGCAACTATAGTAACTGGTTTTTTTAGATAATAATTATAAATCGATTTGCTTATTATTGATTATTAATATTGCCTAACTCCTGATTTGACAAATATATTTGTTCATTTGGTCCATTCGGCTGGGTCAAGAGAAAATCAAAATTGAACATTTTTAATTACAAGTACTTTACTTCTTAAAAATTAGTTAATCATTAACTAAACCTTTTTAAAGTTTTGGTTTTCCGAAACTTTGTATTCATTCCATTGAAAACCAATTTAGAAAATTGAATCGAACTTTCATTGCTAATAAGAATAATTTTCCATGTCCGTCATTTGAAGGCAAGGAACTCTTAACTCTTGTCCCAGATCATAAACCCATTTAGTCATGACTAGAAAAAGTTAAGGAAATCAATAAATGTATATTAGCTAAAAATGTATTTTGGCAAACTTACTCCACTTGGAACCGACTATAACTGGACACCCAGTGTGCACAGTATACAAATCTGAGTCCCCTGCATTATCCAGATTAAACCAGAATAAAGCAGCCCCTGCCTTTGGGAAAACGGTCAGATTCAAATTGTTAAACAGGGTAGCCCCACCCTGTGGTACATTTTGCAGCTAAAAGGTCAACGAAAAAGTTAAAGTTACTTAAATCAAATATACAAGAATAACTTACGTAGAAAATGAAAGTTGCGATTCGATCATATAATCCTTTTAATCGATCCTATGAAGAACAATACACTTTATATTTGTGCATTTTTAAAATTCTAATTAGCTCACCTCATCATTGCGAATATTATCCGAATGGGCTTCGAAAAGTCCTCCTACACCATAATTAATGACCTGATATTGATCTCCAATTTTTGGATCCAAATTCGATACATCTTCAATCCATTGGCTCATCCGACGGATAACATTACTCGAAGAGTTCTTAAGCCACTTCGCTTTTGAAGTACGGGTAAAGCTCAAAATTTCCTCATTTTTGACTGTATCAAAAGCTCCCGATGCCTCTAGTTGTGTACTAGTTTGTGTTTTAAGAAATTCTTGCTCGCTAGGTAAAATAACATCATGGCAAAGCACAATATACGGATTCAGAGATAAAACCTCAACTTTGACAGGTGCAAGGCGAAGGAAGTATGAATCTCTCGTATTGTAATAACAATAAAGCTGAAACTCCGATTCTAGCTCACACTTGCCACTGCAACAAAATGGAAGACCATCAATAACAAAAACATGATTCTCAGTCTCAACGGAAGTGTTAGAAATGGACGGAAAAGTAAGGATATGTGATTGCATTAAGTGAAATTTATGCAACAAATCGGCATCTCTAGGGGCCAAATCAAGGGCTTTTCCTTGAGCATCCAAAGCCTCACCATACTTATCTATAAAGAGTGTATTAGGTAGTTTCGATTAAAGATTAAAGTCAAGTTACTCTGACTAAGGCGCACTCTAGCCAATTCAGCATAGACCACATCCAAGCGAAGACCGTTAAGTTTGTGAAGTTCTGGCCAATGGTTTGGTTGACCGAATCTCGAGATTGTGGCAATCAACCACTGCTCAGCGGCTTGCCAATAGCTGTGGTCGGAATTATACTTGGCCAAGGCGAAACAGTCTAAAGGGGTCAAAGTGGAACTGAAGACATGTGTTAGGGCTTTAATCAATTTATCTAATTCGATGTCCTCTTCTGAAACTTACTTGTACAGCACTCCATCGAGTAGTCCATTCGCTATGTCTAAGGATGACATCTGGTAGACCTTCTGGAGGCGTCTAAAGCCTTCCGCAGCATCGATAAAGTCGTTTGATTCAGGCAGATACGATTTTACCTCTTCCATATAATCCAGTTGGACTGCATATACATAAGTGCAAAAGTCAAGCAACAGTTAAAAATATAGAAAACTTACACGAATTAGCGTTTTCCATATAAAGCTGCCAATACATCCAATCAGATTGCATATGACGCAATAGTGAGAAGCTATTCAGAGAATTCTCCAAATAATCATTCATATTCTGTGCTGCCTTCGTATGTCTAGATTTCATACTCGCGATACCCCTAAAAATTAAGTATAATATAAAATGATTACACTCCACTTCAAAGATCTTTTAGATATCTGTTCATACAATTTGATTACAGCGATCTTACTGGCCAAAGTCTGCTTGAATAGATCAAGACTTAAAGCCAAACTATCGCTCACATTCAATAAGTTAATCATTGCGCTGATTGATCTGGAATAATGAGGTCGACTGTCCTTTTTTGCTTGATTCGTTTCTGCTTGAATAACTAAAATACAAGAAATTATTAAAAGAACACAATAAACCGTCTTCATTTTGTATCAAATTAAAACTGGAGCAAAAATTCACTCGAATTTTAAATGTTTCTGTTTTATTTAAAACTTTTGAAGGTGGCAAATATCTTATGCCCTTGCCTTTTTCAAATATTTAGTTCCTTAAGTCTAAATTGCCGCTCAGATGGACCAAACATTATGTAGGACTTTCAACTAGCATAGTTTTAAAAATAAAGTGCATTATCTTGATATATTATCTAACAAAGTCTTAAGATAACAATACTTTTTGTTTCGATTAATGACTCTTTATCATAGTTAATATACCCTTTCTGCAAGGCAATACAAAGCAAATAACCGTGAAATCGAAAATAAGATTATGAATGTGATGGTAAATTCGATACGTTAAATTATGTTGATTCTCTAATGAGGCAAAACATCTACGTTTGAAATTACAATTGAAAAAAAATATGGAAAATCTTGCTAAATTTATATCGAATGTGAAATTTACATAAATTTTGTTCTTTTTGAACAATGCGTGATTAATATTGCCATCATATGTATTTCCATCTAGCTGCCATCAATGCTCAAATTTAACAATGTTACGCACAAGTGCTATTTGAAATATTGTTTGTCAACCGAATCGTCAATCAAACCGCAATCAATAGACAAGCCCTTTTCATTCCTGTCTCGGAATTTAGAGCATATATTCACCCGCACACGTTCAGGGCACACTCACACGGACAATATCCCAAACACAATGTGATTATTTGGATACTCTAATAATTTTTATAGTACGCACATAACTCGAAAGCATTAATTGTAAGATTGAACGGATAGTTAGAATTAGGTTAGGATTAACTCAATTTACAATTTTATTCTTTTCAATTTAAAAAGTATGAAAAGAGTATTCCAATTTCGGTGCAGCCAATGTTAGCTCAACTGTCTAGTTTCTCTAGAGTCTTTGCCTTATTTCATTTGCTCAAAAATTGATCCAGCTGTGTCAATGTTTGTCTCGTGTGCTCCTATGTATCTGTTTCGGGTTCTGCTCCGAATTTTGCTTCTACATTATTCCAGGTTGTCATTTTGGAGTACCTAGGTTTCAGTTACCAACTAGAGAAGGAGTAGTGTGAATGTCAGTAGCCATGACTATGCCGGTATTTGTCATATTTTGGGTAAGCCTTTGCCTGGCCGGGGTGAAGGGTGATTATTACTCGGCAACAAGTGAACTAGAGGCTTTGGTTGATATGGAAGTCCTTTTGGTACAACAAATCGAATTATATCTGCAGAAGGCGCAAGAGCAGCAAGATAAAATCAAAAGGTAAGCTTAAATTTTATTCTTTTAACTCATTCAGTTTGGCTTGAAATTTCTTTTTAGATTCCTTGAAAATATAGAAAAAGTACCAGATGATCCCGATTATTTAGAAGATTATTTTGGGAATCCAATTAACGCATTTATAACAATTAAACGCTTAGTTCACGACTGGAGATACAATGTATTTGAGCCAGTTTTTGATCTAGGCGATTTAGTGGCCTACAAACAAAATCTAACTAAACAGTTAGAGTCCCCCGACTTTAAGAACCCAACAAAGGACGACTTGTTGGGAGCCACTCGAGGACTGTGGCGTCTACAGGAGACCTACAAGTTGCCCACATCCCAGCTGGCTAATGGAATTTTAATGCCAGGCGACAAAAATGAATTGAATGTTAGCCTCAGTGCCAGTGATTGCTATGCAATTGGCTGTTATCTTAATGAGCTCAAACAACATTTCTATGCTGTGGATTGGCTCTTGGAGGCCAAAGCAAAGTCAATTAAGGAAGTTTCAGCATTTCCCATTGTAAGCGAACTCAGCATTCTCGAACAATTGGCTCCAACACTGAATCAAGTGGGTAATAAGAAATTGGCCTACAGGCTAAATTCTGAAATTCTGGACAAAGATCCAAATCACGAAACGGCTCTGAAGGACAAAACCATATATGAGACGCAATTAGCATGGCAACGAGATCCGCGACTAAATATTGCAGCAGCAAAAGTTGATGAGGTATTAATATATTTGAAAATCTGCTAATATACAAATTAACAAATTACTTCATTAGTCAAGCAAAGGTCTAGATCTCTACCAACGCGTCTGTCGAGGTGAATTGCGGCAAAGTCCTCGCCAGCAGCGGAAGCTACATTGCTTTTACAGTGATCGAGGTGTAGCCTTCTATCGTCTGGGTCCTTTCAAGGTAGAACAACTAAATTCCGATCCATATGTAGCCTATTACCATAATGTGATATCCGATGATGAAACGGACAATCTCATTGAGCATGGCATGGGGCAAGTCCAACGTTCGAAAGTGGGAACTGTGGGCAATTCCACTGTTTCTGATATTCGCACCAGTCAGAACACCTGGTTGTGGTACGAGCAACATCCTTGGTTAAAGAATCTTAAATTGCGATTGGAGGATATTACGGGACTGGGCATGGAAAGTGCCGAGCCCCTGCAGTTGGTTAACTATGGCATAGGTGGACAGTATGAACCCCATTATGATTTTGTGGAGGTAATTATTACTCTTGATGTTCTCCGTGTTTGTTTTTACCTCGTCATAATTGTAGGATAAAGAAACCACATTTGGCTGGAAGGGTAATCGTTTGCTGACAGCTCTTCTCTACGTAAGTTGAGTGTGTGGTTGGGCGAACGGAAGGTAATAACATTTTGCAATCATTTTGTTTCAGCTAAATGAGGTGCCACTGGGCGGAGCAACTGCATTTCCGTATCTGAAATTGGCAGTGCCACCCGTTAAGGGTAGCCTTCTGGTTTGGTACAATCTTCATCGTTCTCTGGATCCAGATTTTCGCACTAAACATGCTGGCTGCCCAGTCCTCATGGGTTCAAAGTGGGGTAAGTTTTTGTTTGGCAATTGTTTGATATGGCTAACTTGCCTCATCTTTATCTCTGTCTCTCTTTCTCTCGCTCTTTGACAGTTTGCAATGAATGGTTTCATGAGGGTGCCCAGGAATTCAGGCGACCTTGTGGCCTTATGAATGACAGTAAAAAGTCGATTTCTTTTAAGCCAATTGATGTTGTATATATATAGAACACATGCCATTAAAGTTTTTTTTTCTTCTTTTTTTCAAACATCCAATTAAAGGTTACACATCTATTTTTTTCTACTTCTTCAAACAAAGATAAAAGCTTTGCATTAAAATTTATCTAACTCAAAAAGAAATGCTTTTATAAAGTTGTTTTACTGCTTTCTGAAGATGATGATGACACCTAGAACTTGTTGAACCTTTCGCTTCTAGGCCTAAGTTTAGTTCAGCTACAGCATTCAAAACAAACAGTCGGAGAAACAACTCAAAAGAACGAAACGAACAGCCATTGACCCTGGCAAAGCAACGTAGAGGAAAAGAACAACAAAGCCAACTCATTATGCAAATGCCAAGAGCTGGGTCTTGGCTATGTCTTCTTCAGTTAATGCTGTTTTGGCCAACAGACATTAAAGCCATCAATAGCTTAGAGCATTTCGAGTCTTTGCTGGCCACTGAAAATTTCCTCATTGATGAGTTACGCAATTATATAGATAGACTGGACCAACAGCTCGATGTCATAAAAAGAGATGTTGCCGTTATAGAGCAGATACATGGACAGGTGGGCGAGCAGGTGGAAGAGCATATGGGCAATCCCCTTAATGTCCTAACCATACTCAAGCGTTTCGAGAGTTTGTGGCCCAGATTGGAAGAACAAGCAAATGATGTGGGCAACATCACCTGGAGTGATAAATACTATGCAGAGGAGCTGGAGTTGCCAACCGAAAGTGACTATGAAGATGCCTTGGGCAATCTTCTACATCTTCAGTCGGTGTACGACCTTCAACCCGCCGCTCTCTCTGTGGGCTTGGTGAATGGCCAAAAGTTTGGGTAACTTGCTCAGGGATAATAATTTGCATGAGTAAACAAAAAACAATCAGAAAATTCGTTGCATATTCTTTTACAGCTCAGCCATGTCCTGGAGCGATTGCCTTGAAATGGCAATCAAGTCCGGCCAACAGGATAATGCCAACTATGCAGTGGCCAAATACTGGCTGGAGACGGCTATGGAGAAGATTACTTCCTTTACCAACGCCACCGCCCACGACCATTTGGACAGCGAGCAGGAACGAGGCAAAATTCAAATTTTAGAAGCCTCTCTGAACCTGGAATACCGTGCGGGTTTGTGTTTCATCTCCAATGCAGTGGAAACAATTTCACCTATTTCTGCGCAAAATATTCTCAACCTGAACAGGAAAATTTCCCCGTGCATTGGCAATGGCCGAGGAGTTGCTTTTGCTCCTTCCCACTAGTCGCAGTGTGCAAAAGGCCAAAACAAAAATAGAGCAGGCAATGTCGAAGCTGCCTCAAGGCAAGCAGCGAAATGGAAACGCGAAGGTAACTAAGATGAACAACTTTTGAAAGCATAACATCTGTTAGAAAGGTAAGAAAAATAACAATAACGAATTATTTTATAATTTTAGAGAGAAAAGTTCTCAGAGCAGCAGCTCATCGTGGAACTTTGCCGGGAAGTGATCCAAGGGTCCACCACAGAAGTTAGATCGAGTCATTGTCGACTAGATAAGAGCAAACCTCAATATTTTCTGTCACCTCTACGCTTAGAGATTCTCAGAGCAGATCCCTATATAGCATTGCATCACAGTGTCCTGACCATTAAGCAAACTGAACAACTCATCGAGCTAATTGACGAAGACAAAACGGACAATAATTCAGATGAATCCGCTTTTAAGCCACTTCAGTTCTCCAAGTTGGCACAAAGGAAACTGAGACGTACTCTCTTCCCACAACTGGGTCAGGATGGCGGAGTTAATATGAGCTGGCGGCCTCGTCGCCATAGCCACCACAACGTGATGGAGACCGTGAGACCTCTGAGCCCATCTTCATCAGGCTCCACTCATTCGACGGCACGTGTGATGCTCAATGTGCGTATGATGCCATAGACCATGCTAATTAACTGAGTAATATGTCACTAATTGGGTATTCTCGTTCTGGGTCCCACAGCTACAGCCGGCCCAAATGGGTGGGGCAATCGTGTTCCCCCAGCTACAGCTCGGCGTTAATGTTCCACATGGGTCGCTGCTTTATTGGCGAACGTGCAATGGAAACGAGTTTTCAATGGACTCCGAGTCGGATTATCGTAGTCGTCATGCTGTCTGCCCCGTTGTGCTGGGCCAGCAATTGTGTGAGTAAACTAAAGTGAATAAAATGGTGATAATTTAATACAACAATTTAGGCTCATAATCAGTTAACTCTAATTAAATCCCCAGGAAATACACATATCAAGTTTAGTGGCTTTGTTATTGATTGGCATTTTGAAAATCTGAACTCAAAACTTAAATAAATTCTTAGACAATATGTTCCTAGTAGCCTGAAGTCAGGAATTCATAAAATAGAAAATTGCCATAAAAAAAAATGAAAGTGAATATGTTTACAAAGCTAACAGGTTACTCATAATTCATATCAATACTATCCATAAGGACTTTTTAATATTTTTCACCTGTTTTATTATATTTTTAGCTGCCTGGACAGAGATAAAATAAAGTATATCGTTATGTGAATCCTTTTTCCCATGTTGGAAAGATGTCTGCCTCACTTTTTATGCATTTCGCATAAAATGTCAAATTGTGAATAAAATAGTCAACGTTTTCAGTTGATTGCATTGCCACATTTTATTAAATTTTATTTGCCATTGGTTTGTTTTTCTTACGTTGTTTGCAACACCTGGGGAGTGGTTGGTCTTCAATTAAAAGCATCTGTGGTGGGTAAATATGGTTGGGCAAACATATTTGCCTTTTTGGCTTTTTTTTTTTTGTTAACATATCTGCATCGGGCCGATAGTCATTAACACAGAGATGCCAATTTTATTTTTACGCTGGCCTTTTTGTGGTTAAATGGTGAATCGTTGGGGAGGGGCTTGAGGAATTTTTGTTTTTGATGTTTTCTGGTGGTGAGACCAAACATTTCCAGGTGGTCATAAAACAAGTGTTGAACATAACAAACTCTAAATCAAATGCGAATGAGAATCAAAACAAACAATAGCTGCTATAATGAATTTTACTTGGTACTTAATTATAAATTCATTGCTCTAAATTGGCAGGTTTAAGTGGCATCATTGTGAACATTGAGCCAAGTCAATGAAAAGTCGGGATCGCATAAATAAAACCAAAATCAAATAGATATCTAGGTAGAATATGTATTTGATTCATCCATATTCAAAATGTTAATAAGCCAAATGAACCGAAATAAAAACAAAAACGAAGCAGTCAAAGCAGTTATTTCTTGTCAGCACTTTGCAACACTGAGCGAAAAAAGTTTCACTGAAACTGCATTATTAAAAGTATCAGACAACGCCTGGCTAATTAGCCTGAATTAATAAGCTATCAACCAACAAGGCACATTTGGCAATGCAGGGAGCCAAACATCAGAAGAGAGAAGACCAGAAGAACCCAAAACGAGCTCATGATAAACATCACTAAATCAGCTCGAAGCAGGCTATAAACCACTAACAATTGATACCCGAAACCCGTATGCTCTTTATTAAACTAGACAATAAACTGAATTTTCTCTATTGTCGGACTGAAGCCGAAATGGCAACTAGTTTGCTTCTGCCCATAATCAAAGTACCCGCTTCAAAACTCTCAAACGCGTGTATCAGAAAACCAAAAAACGACTTGTCATCTCTGGTTTTATGATCTGATCATCTCTATGGGGATGTTCGGACTAAGCACGTTGTCAAAGCGATTAGTCTGCTGTGAGAAGCGTTGGGCTACAGACCGAACTAAAGGTGACTAGCTCGAACATTATATAGAGGATAAGGTTTTTTTTTGATATCGCCGACAGAAGAAGTAAACGCCGGAAAGAAATAAATAACTCGCTAAAATGCAAAAGGTTCTACTCTTGCTGACCATTGTCAGTTTGTGCAATGGTTGCCATGCTTCGGATTATTTTTCATCCATCACAGGATTGGAGCAATTATTGCAAACGGAAAACATTTTAATGCAGGACTTGAATGCCAAATTGCAATCAACTAAAGTGCTATTGCAGCAGCTGGAAAGGTAAGTACTTGAAGACCATTTTTATATCCGAATTAGGCAATTAGTTAATTACTACTTGTATCCAAAAAAAAAAAAAAAAAAAAAAAAATAAGAACTTATAAATTATTATACATAAACCCCAACCCTTAAGGTCAAAAAGTTCAAATTTCAAAGATGGATTTTCTGATTTCTTGAAAAAAGTTCCTTTTTTTATTCAAAAATAGATATGTATTAATTCTTCTCCAAATGATACAATTTTTATTTGTATTACGAACTGAGATCTATTGTATTGACTTAAAAAACCAATTAAATTGGCAAATATAACAATTGAAATTAAGCTCTTTTAAATACCATATAAGTTTGTTGAAAACTAGTTTTACCTTAAACAAAAACAATATTGAACAATCAAAGAACTATTTATTTTTATTTTTTTATCAACACATTTATACATTTAGATTGATTAACTATAAATTTGTCATTAAAAGTTTTATTATAGCGAATTTAGATAAAATTTTGACGGAATGCATGGAGGGCATGTGATTGAAAGATGCAAACTACATATTTCAGCGATTATATGCATTTTGTTTTAAGTGTCAATAATATTACCGAGACATAAAAGTTTTATTTTCGATTTTTGTTATCTTTCGCGGTTCACGCCACAATCAATTGAGAATCATTTCATGGGACTGGTTTCTGTTTATGTGGAATAGTTATTGGTGATAAACACCTTTTCGCTTTGGAAATAGTTCCAGTGGGTAGAGATAGTTTTTCTGATCAACTTTTATTTCACATTGTTATTCTTATTGTTTTAAAAGTTTCATGTTTGCCCACTGGTTTTTTGTATTATATTTCGCATTTCGCTTTCGTTATCATGAAGATCTTTTTGCAACTATTATATGCATATAGATACAAAAATACATATTTGTATATATGTAGATATATATGTTTCTAGAGTCAGAGAAATAAATTAGAATTAATTAAGGCTAAAGTCTGTCTGTATGACGACAAGAGATAAAAAGCGACTAGTCATAAATCGGCTAAACTGGTAATTAAAGTTTTTTAAAAAAAAACCTGTTCAACAGCGATTTATCGGCCATTCAGTTTGAACAGGAATTGGCTTTAAAGGACACAGAGAACTACTTAACCAATCCAGTGAATGTTTATCGATTGATGAAACGTCTCAGCACCGACTGGATGCAGGTGGAGGGCCGTATAGTCGATATGAGCCATCAATTGGGTATGTTTCCATTTGGCCCACGCGAACGAACGAACTGTTTAGATAATAATGTATAAAAATTTTCACCATTTCCTTGTGACAGCCTTTAACCTTAGCCAACGCCATGATGATGGTTTAAGTTTCCCCAGCCAGGAGGATGTCGAGGGAGCAGCTTTGGCATTGGTGCGCCTGCAGAGCACCTATAAATTGGATGTGGCACAAGTGGCCGCTGGTATCCTCAATGGCATTAAATATGGGTAAGTAGGTGTATAGGGGTAAGGGAGAATCAGCCAGGCTTAAAATATACATTTTCCCCCTTAACCAAATCGTTCGTTGGAAAGAGAGAAAGTAAAATAAAAAATAAAAAAAAAAATGGTTACCAATCATATTCATTTTTAGCACCGACATGAGCTGGCAGGACTGCTTTGTGCTGGGTCAACAACTCTTTGAAATGGAGGACTACAACAACACCAAAGTGTGGATGCGCGAGTCCATGGAGCGTTTGCGACGACAAAATAAGCCCAGGCCCCTGCTTCAGATGGAAACGCTGAACAGCATGGAGCTCGTGGCAAAGAGTTTGTTCCAAATGGGTGAGCAAAGTATTGGCCAAACTTCATGCAAACAAATTCACTAAGCCATCGTTCTCGGTTTTTCTCTGTTTTCTGTTTGTTCCATGTTTGTTCTTCAGGCGACTTTGACACGGCATACGAGTTGAGTCAGCGAGTGCTGGAGTTCGATCCGCGTCGCATACGGAATTGGCATTTGGGTGACAAGGGGGCCACAGTGAATGAGGAGGAGCCACAGGGGGAAGCCATGCTGCCAAAGCATTCGGACTCATATAGTGTGAGTTTGATTTTGGGGTTTCTCCCACAATTTATAACTAAATTTAGTTCTTAGCTCACGCAGGAGTTTGCCCACTATGAGAAAGTGTGTCGGGGTGAGGTTGCACCCTCCCCGGCACAGCAGCGCCCCCTGCGTTGTCGTTACTCACAGGGAAACCATCCATATCGGCAATTGGCTCCGCTCAAAATGGAAGAGCATAGCCTGGATCCATTTGTGGTTACCTACCATGACATGCTAAGTGTGAATAAAATCGCCCAACTTCGGGAAATGGCTGTCCCTCATATGAGGCGTTCGACTGTGAATCCTCTGCCCGGTGGCCAGAACAAAAAGTCATCGTTTCGCGTCAGCAAGAACGCCTGGTTGGCCTACGAAACGCATCCCACCATGGGCAAAATGTTGCGTGACCTGAGCGACACCACCGGCTTGGATATGACCTACTGTGAGCAATTACAGGTGGCCAATTATGGCGTTGGTGGCCACTACGAGCCGCATTGGGACTTCTTCCGTAATCCAGATCATTATCCTGCCGAGGAGGGTAATCGGATTGCCACCGCCATATATTATGTAAGTCCACTCTTGCAGCTAATCGTTCTTTTCGGCCTGTGATGATGATGATGATGACGACGATGTTCATTTTCTGTATTAACTAGCTTTCCGATGTGGAGCAAGGCGGAGCCACAGCCTTTCCATTTCTCAATTTCGCCGTCCGACCGCAGCTAGGCAACGTTTTGTTTTGGTACAATTTGCATCGCTCTTCGGACATGGACTATCGCACCAAGCATGCCGGCTGTCCTGTTCTGAAGGGTAGTAAGTGGAGTAAGTATTTGATATGAAAATCATTTTCTTTAACCTCATCGTAGGGAATATACTTACTTTGTTTGCATGTTGCAAACGGATAAATTTGCCAGAAGGTAAAAACCAGAGTTCCGTTGACAATCCAAAACTCAAAATAAAATGATAAACACTTCTTTTTGAGCACAGTTAATCAGATGGTCGGATATAGGTATTACTTCATGATTTTTGATATATAAGAACATTTTTTACAAAGAACTCGGCCAAAGATGGCTTCATTGAAATTTTATTTTCTAAATGTCACATCTGAAACCAATGAAATAAGAAGCCAACAAGTTTATTTATCTAAATAGGCATGGCTTTCTGAACTCTTGTCCCATGTCCTGTATCCATTTGGTCATAACTTGAAGAATTAAATCAAATATTACAAGTGCAATCTAAAAATATTTTCCGCGAACTTACTCCACTTGGAGCCGACTATAACCGGACAACCAGTATGTGCAACATTCCACTCTGTGTCTCCTCTATTATTTATGTTATACCAAAATAGTGCAGCACCTGCTTTCGGAAATACACTGAGACTAATATTTTTGAAAAGTGTAGCTCCACCCTGTGGGACATCTTGAAGCTAGGAAGTTGAAATTATTAACTCTTGTCGATTTCAGACAATCAAAGTTTACTCACATAGAAAACGAAAGTTGCCATTCGATCAGGTAATTCCTTGTGTCGATCCTATAAAGAACACGAAATTTCAAACCCAAAAAAACTCAACTCAAATTTCTATTAGCTCACCTCATCCTCGTATAGATAATCATAATGGGTCTCAAATAGTCCGCCAATACCATAGCTAATGATCTGATGGGGATCTCCCTTTTCTGGATCCAAATTTGTAATGTCTTCAATCCGCTGATTTAACCGACGCATAACATCAGACGAGGAGTCATAAAACCACATCGCTTTTGCAGTACGGGAGGAATCAGCATGCCATTCCCCTGTGTCTAAATCGACGGTTTCGGCTACAGATAAATACTCGATACTTTCTGCCTTAATAAATTCTTGCTCGCTGGGTAAAATAAAATCATGGTAAAGCACAATATACGGATTCAAAGATAAAACCTCCATTTTAATTGGTGCAAGGCGAAGAAAGTATGAGTCTTTCGTATTGTAGAGGCAATAGAGTTGAAGCTCCCTTGATACTGGACATTTGCCATTACAACAAATTGGAAGGACATCAGTAACAAATGCATTGACCCTAGTTTCAATGGAAGTGTCAAAAACAGAGGGAAAAGTAAGGATATGTGATTGCATTAAGTGAAATTTATGCAACAAATCGGCATCTCTAGGGGCCAAATCAAGGGCTTTTCCTTGGGCATCCAAAGCCTCACCATACTTATCTATAAAGAGGGTATTAGGTAGTTTCGATTAAAGATTAAAGTCAAGTTACTCTGACTAAGGCGCACTCTAGCCAATTCAGCATAGACCACATCCAAGCGAAGACCGTTAAGTTTGTGAAGTTCTGGCCAATGGTTTGGTTGACCGAATCTCGAGATTGTGGCAATCAACCACTGCTCAGCGGCTTGCCAATAGCTGTGGTCGGAATTATACTTGGCCAAGGCGAAACAGTCTAAAGGGGTCAAAGTGGAACTGAAGACATGTGTTAGGGCTTTAATCTATTTATCTAATTCGATGTCCTCTTCTGAAACTTACTTGTAAAGCTCCCCATCGAGTAGTCCATTCGCTATGTCTAAGGATGACATCTGGTAGACCTTCTGGAGGCGTCTAAAGCCTTCCGCAGCATCGATATAGTCGTTTGATTGGGGCAGATACGATTTTACCTCTTCCATATAATCCAGTTGGACTGCATATACATAAGTGCAACAGAGGTCAAGCCACAGTTAAAAATATAGAAAACTTACACGAATTAGCGTTTTCCATATAAAGCTGCCAATACATCCAATCAGATTGCATATGACGCAATAGTGAGAAACTATTCAAAGAATTCTCCAAATATTTATTCATATTCTGTGCTGCCTTCCTATGTCTAGATTTCATACTCTCGATACCCCTAAAAATGAAGTATAATTTAAAATGATTACACTCACACTTCAAAGATCTTTTAAGATATGTGTTCATACAATTTTATTACAGCGATTTTATTGGCCAAAGTCATCTTAAATAGATCAAGATTAAAAGCTAAACTATCGCTCAAATCCAATAAGTTAATCATTTCGCTGATTGATCTGGAATAATGGGGTCGACTGAACTGTTTTTCTTCATTTGGTTCTGCTTGAATAACAAAAATGAATAAAACTATTAAGAGAACACCACAAACCGCTTTCATTCTGTTTCAAATTAAAACTAAAGGAAACATTTACTTTATAATTTGAAACCCTCATTTAATACACCCTTGAAAAATTTACCTTATTTTTTCACACAATTTTCAATTGCAATATAATGGTGAATGTGAAATTGCAATATAGTGGTTAATATAATTTTCAATTTGTCACGTCTTAAGTTATGCATTTAATTCCACACTTGCATTCATTAAGAAGAAGGACAGCTCAGTTAATATATGACATGACGGATCTAGGAATGCAAGGTTTATATTTTCCAAAAAAATGTGGATTGTACGTAGAGGATGTGGAAGAATAACATTTGTTACATAAATCTTAGTCAGTACAGCCAAATTAAGCTTCATGGATATCTTATTTTCCAAATACTTCTGAGAAGCCAACAAGTTTGTTTAGATTTTAAGGCATGGCTTTCTAAACTCTTGTCCTATATCATATATCCATTTGGTCATTACTAAAAAAAATATAATAAAATATGAACTCTGCAAGTTAAAAAATATTATGAGCATGCTTACTCCATTTGGAGCCGACTATAACCGGACAAGCAGAGTGTGCAACATTCCACTCTGTGTCTCCTCTATTATTTATGTTATACCAAAATAATGCAGCACCTGCTTTCGGAAATACACTGAGACTAATATTATTCAAAAGTGTAGCTCCACCCTGTGGGACATCTTGAAGCTAAGAAGTTAAAATTATTAAAGTTTGTCGATCTCGGACATAAAAAAGTACTCACATAGAAAACGAAAGTTGCCATTCGATCAGGTAATTCCTTGTGTCGATCCTATAGAGAACATTGAAATTCAAACTCCACAAAAATTAACTCAAATTTCCATTAGCTCACCTCATCCTCGTATAGATAATCATAATGGGTCTCATATAGACCGCCTACACCATAGCTAATAGCCTGGTAGAGTTCCCCTTTTTCTGGATCCAAATTTGTAATGTCTTCAATCCGCTGATTAATCTGACGCATAACCTCGGACGAGGAATCTTCGATCCGCTTTACTTTTGCAGTACGGGAAAAGTCAGACTTCCTTTCGCCAGTTTCCGGAGAAAATATTTCGGCTACAGATAAATGTTCAATAGTTTCTGCCTTAATAAATTCTTGCTCGCTGGGTAAAATAAAATCATGGTAGAGCACAATATACGGATTCAAAGATAAAACCTCCATTTTAATTGGTGCAAGGCGAAGAAAGTATGAGTCTTTCGTATTGTAGAGGCAATAGAGTTGAAGCTCCCTTGATACTGGACATTTGCCATTACAACAAATTGGAAGGACATCAGTAACAAATGCATTGACCCTAGTTTCAATGGAAGTGTCAAAAACAGAGGGAAAAGTAAGGATATGTGATTGCATTAAGTGAAATTTATGCAACAAATCGGCATCTCTAGGGGCCAAATCAAGGGCTTTTCCTTGGGCATCCAAAGCCTCACCATACTTATCTATAAAGAGGGTATTAGGTAGTTTCGATTAAAGATTAAAGTCAAGTTACTCTGACTAAGGCGCACTCTAGCCAATTCAGCATAGACCACATCCAAGCGAAGACCGTGAAGTTTGTGAAGTTCTGGCCGATGGTTTGGTTTACCGAATCTCGAGATTGTTGCAATCAACCACTGCTCAGCGGCTTGCCAATAGTTGTGGTCGGAATTATACTTGGCCAAGGCGAAACAGTCTAAAGGGGTCAAAGTGGAACTGAAGACATGTGTTAGGGCTTTAATCAATTTATCTAATTCGATGTCCTCTTCTGAAACTTACTTGTAAAGCTCCCCATCGAGTAGTCCATTCGCTATGTCTAAGGATGACATCTGGCAGACCTTCTGGAGGCGTCTAAAGCCTTCCGCAGCATCGATAAAATCGTTTGATTCAGGCAGATACGATTTTACCTCTTCCATATAATCAGGTTGAACTACATGTACATAAGTGCAAAAGTCAGTTAAAAATATTTATAACTTACACGAATTAGCGTTTTCCATATAAAGCTGCCAATACATCCAATCAGATTGCATATGACGCAATAGTGAGAAACTATTCAAAGAATTCTCCAAATATTTATTCATATTCTGTGCTGCCTTCGTATGTCTAGATTTCATACTCTCGATACCCCTAAAAATGAAGTATAATTTAAAATGATTACACTCACACTTCAAAGATCTTTTAAGATATGTGTTCATACAATTTTATTACAGCGATTTTATTGGCCAAAGTCATCTTAAATAGATCAAGACTTAAAGCCAAACTATCGCTCACGTTCAATAAGTTAATCATTGCGCTGATTGATCTGGAATAATGGGGTCGACTGAACTGTTTTTCTTCATTTGGTTCTGCTTGAATAACAAAAATGAATAAAACTATTAAGAGAACACCACAAACCGCTTTCATTCTGTTTCATTTTATAACTAAAGCAAACAGTACTTTATGATCAGAAACCCTCATTTAAAATTGAGTATAATTATGGTTTTCGACATAAAAACTTTTCGACGTACCGAAATATGTATACCCTTGAAAAATTTACCTTAGTTTTTCACAGAATTGTGAATCTGATTCTATTCAAATAAAATATGCTCTTTCTGCAACAGTACAAAAATAAAACACCTGTGAAATTGCATTATAATGATTAATATAATTTTCAATTTGTCACGTCTTAAGTTATGCATATAATTCCACACTTGCCTTTATTAAGAAGAAGGTAAGCTCAGTTAATATATGACATGACGGATCGAGGAATGTAATATATTTTCCTATAAAAACGTTTCATTGAGAATGTGGAAAAAGGACTTATTCGGTTATTTTTCAACTACTTCTGAGTAGCTGTGTAACATTTCAAACGGATTCAACAAGAGGCCAACAAGTTTATTTATATTTTAAGGCATGGCTTTCTAAACTCTTGTCCTATATCATGTATCCATTTCGTCATTACTAGAAAGAAAATAAAATATGAATTTTGCGAGTTAAAAAATATTATGAGCATGCTTACTCCATTTGGAGCCGACTATAACCGGACAAGCAGAGTGTGCAACATTCCACTCTGTGTCTCCTCTATTATTTATGTTATACCAAAATAATGCAGCACCTGCTTTCGGAAATACACTGAGACTAATATTTTTGAAAAGTGTAGCTCCACCCTGTTGGACATCTTGAAGCTAGGAAGTTGAAATTATTAACTCTTGTCGATTTCAGACAATCAAAGTTTACTCACATAGAAAACGAAAGTTGCCATTCGATCAGGTAATTCCTTGTGTCGATCCTATAAAGAACACGAAATTTCAAACCCAAAAAAACTCAACTCAAATTTCTATTAGCTCACCTCATCCTCGTATAGATAATCATAATGGGTCTCATATAGACCGCCTACACCATAGTTAATCACCTGATAGAGATCTCCCGTTTCTGGATCCAAATTTGTAATATCTTTAATCCGCTGATTAATCCGACGAATAACCTCAATTGATGAATTTTCTAACCACATTGCTTTTGCAGTACGGGAAGAGTCGGCTTGCCATTCTCCGGTATCTGGGTAAATTGTTTCGGCTACCGATAAATATTTAATGCTGTGCGTCTTAAGAGATTCCTGTTCGCTAGGTAAAATAAAATCATGGAAAAGCACAATATACGGATTCAAAGATAAAACCTCCATTTTAATTGGTGCAAGGCGAAGAAAGTATGAATCTTTCGTATTGTAGAGGCAATAGAGTTGAAGCTCCCTTGATACTGGACATTTGCCATTACAACAAATTGGAAGGACATCAGTAACAAATGCATTGACCCTAGTTTCAATGGAAGTGTCAAAAACAGAGGGAAAAGTAAGGATATGTGATTGTAGTGAGTAATATTTTTGCAACAAATTGGCATCTCTGGGGGCCAAATCAAGGGCTTTTCCTTGGGCATCCAAAGCCTCAGCATACTTATCTATAAAGAGGGTATTAGGTAGTTTCGATTAAAGATTAAAGTCAAGTTACTCTGACTAAGGCGCACTCTAGCCAATTCAGCATAGACCACATCCAAGCGAAGACCGTGAAGTTTGTGAAGTTCTGGCCGATGGTTTGGTTTACCGAATCTCGAGATTGTTGCAATCAACCACTGCTCAGCGGCTTGCCAATAGTTGTGGTCGGAATTATACTTGGCCAAGGCGAAACAGTCTAAAGGGGTCAAAGTGGAACTGAAGACATGTGTTAAGGATTATATAAATTTATCTAATTCGATGTCCTCTTCTGAAACTTACTTGTAAAGCTCCCCATCGAGTAGTCCATTCGCTATGTCTAAGGATGACATCTGGTAGACCTTCTGGAGGCGTCTAAAGCCTTCCGCAGCATCGATAAAGTCATTTGATTCGGGCAGATACGATTTTACCTCTTCCATATAATCAGGTTGAACTACATGTACATAAGTGCAAAAGTCAGTTAAAAATATTTATAACTTACACGAATTAGCGTTTTCCATATAAAGCTGCCAATACATCCAATCAGATTGCATATGACGCAATAGTGAGAAAGTATTCAAAGAATTCTCCAAATATTTATTCATATTCTGTGCTGCCTTCCTATGTCTAGATTTCATACTCTCGATACCCCTAAAAATGAAGTATAATTTAAAATGATTACACTCACACTTCAAAGATCTTTTAAGATATGTGTTCATACAATTTTATTACAGCGATTTTATTGGCCAAAGTCTGCTTGAATAGATCGAGATTAACTGCCATACTATTGCTCACATTCAATAAGATAATCATTGCGCTGATTGATCTGGAATAATGAGGTCGACTGTCCTGTGTTTCTTCATTCGGTTCTGCTTCAGTAGCAATAAAGAAGCAAAGTATAAAGAGACCACAGCAAACCGTTTTCATTTCGTATCAAATTAGAACTAAAGAAAACATTTGGTTGAAATTGTAAAGATTTGGAAACACCGAAAGATAAATACAGTATTTGTATTTTAAAATGAAGTATTCAATGTCGTTTGGCAGAAAGCAAACACCCGTGAAATCATATTTAAATGGTCATTTTCAATTCGTTACGTTTTATGTTTGCTTCCACAGTTTTCTTCATTAATAAGAAGGACAATTCAGTAAATATAAGGCATGGCAGATCTAGAAAAATAAAAGTTACATTTACCTTAATTTTTTTTTTTGTTTTTTTAGCAATTCTAAATTAAGTTTTTAAAGAATATGAAAGTATTTAATATTCGTTTTTTCGCAAGAAGTGTACAAAATAAATGTTTTGATAGACTTTGTTTTTATTAAGGTTTCTTAGAAGTTTCAAAAAGGTACAAATTAAATCCATTTAATTTAAAGTAATTATTTAACAGTTATATTTAAGAATATTTCACTTGTTTTGAGAAAAAAAATTATTATAATAATTTTTTTATTTAGCTATTATTAAACCTTTTGACATTAACCTAGATGAATTTGTTTATTTCCAGTTGGCAACGTTTGGATACACGAAGTTACACAGACCTTTGCCCGACCCTGTGATGTTTTCCGGGACCATGAAGTTTCATTAGAATACGAGATAATAAAATAAATAATTGTTATGTTTTACGGAAATATTCAAGTCTTTTGCTCAACATGGGTTAAAAGTTTCTCACTCAAACTGTTGAGTCTCTTTCTGGTTTCATTTTACTCACACTCACTCAATGCTCAGAAAGCAATCCAAGATACGAATAATGCCGGCTAATTTGCATAAACAAGTTCACGGGCAAAGTTTCAGAGGCTTATTTGAATATTATTTTGCTGTGTGAAGTGACAGAAGCTAACAGCAGCAACAACAACTGGCAGTCTATCAAGTGAAAGTAATTAGCAGAATAAAACTGGCAATAAGTCTAAGGTAACTTGGCAAATCAATTATTTAGGCTATCATCAACCAGAATAATTGGCACAAACTTTTTCAAATATGCAAAGTAATGGCAGTAATGTATGTACTTGTCAGTGTAGTTACGTATGCCATGCCAGCTCAGTATCTTATGGGTCTATTGACCCCAGGACCATTTTTTTATTATTACACGCACTTTGTGATCTATTCAAGCGTACCATCAAACCTCCAGGGCAGTTCTTTGACCAAAGTTAGAAAGCTTTCGAATGGCTCAAAACAGTTGGATCAGCACCCGCAGCCATAAACCCCGAACTGTGAGCTTAATTCAGTCAGCAAAATGATCGCATCTCCATCTAAAATGCTGCCGAACAGTTCCCAACGAATCGCAGATCAACACACATCGAGTTTGGCGCTTCAAACGCCGGTTTTAAATTCGGAAAAAAAAAATTCGAAATGAAGTGTTTTGTGAAATGTTGTAAAATATTAATATTTGTCTTGCAACTATTTGTGGCCAGTTCGGCTGAGTTCTATAGTTCAACTGCTGGCCTAGAGCAACTATATAAAACTGAAGTGATTCTTCTGGACGAGCTGCAAGTCTATGTAAATGAAATTACACAACATGTTCAGGCATTACAAAGGTAATTAAACAAAAAATACTTAGTTACATAATATGGTATCCCATATCGAGTAATCAAGTCAAGTTCTCAATGATTAAATTCATTTTATTATAACAATCCCAAAAACCTAAAGAATTAACTAAAAATGGAAAGTTATATTCCATTAGATGGAATGTTTTTATCAAGCTGGTTTTCTGCTGAGCCTATGCGAACATTTAATTTTATTCAAATGAAAACAAATTGTGTTTAAAAAAAATAGCAGAAGAGATGTGAAATGTTCCAAAAGAATATAAATTCAGATTTTTACCTTGCTGTGCATAATACAATTTATTTAAATTAATTTATAAACAAATATACATAGCTACTGTGGAATGCCGATTGCATTGGATTATAAAACCATATTTTTACTTTTTTAAAGTTAATCAATAATTTTGGATACTGGCGCCCACATAGATTATGAATTAATTGCAGATTTTTAGTCAACTCAGCATGTGGGCTGAATGGGTTTAAATTTGGTTTTTATTCGTGGGCAAAACAGATGTCATCATCTAAAAGAAAATGGAAGAAAGTAAGAACTTTTGTAATTCCGTTTAACTTTTGTAGCAATTTGAAATGCATTTGCATTCCCATCTAACCGGTTAATGGGCAGTGTGTTATCTTAATGGTGTTTAACGAAAGATCTTCATAAATTTTATGGCTTTCAGAGATTTGTCATGAAAGCGAAATGTTTAGATTTATATTTTTGTTTTATTAACTGCTAATTTCTTCTAGCTTTTTATTTTATATAAAAAGCAAAACAAATGGAGAGGGAGACAAACATGTCGGGAGTTATCTTTGACTTTTCGGCAGCACTTGTTTTCAGCAAATAAAAAATGAAATAGAATTTGCATTCGATTATCTATGGCAAATCGATGGCTACCAGCAGCAGCTGCTCTTAATCTTCCAATCAATTGAAAGTTTATTTTGCTATTCAGCCAATAAGTGTCAACGACTTGGCAGCAGCTCGATATATATGTAGATATATACTCTACACTCGGCATATATCTTACAAATTATTCTATATACTATATTCGGCGTTCTGCGCATTTTGCAAACCGGATTGAATATTAGCAAAAACCGTTAGCAAATTGTAAAGTATATAATTTATATGACCTAAGTATCCGAACCATATAAAATACATAGAAACAAGTCTTTCTCCTTTTAATCATATCAATATAGAGTATATGATGTATACATTAACATTGTGGAATAACTAATTATTTAAAGACATTTTAAATATTGGCATATCGTTTTTTAGTCAGGTGATGGAACACAAAGTGAAAAATTTATTTCTATGCATTGACAGACAATAAAGACAAGAACAAAGAAATATATTTATTAGCCGCGGTGCGTTTCAAATGAAACAAGTGTTACCACTTAATTGCCAACGAAAACGATCTCTCAGAAATGTGGCAGCTAGCCACTCGATTTGGAAGCCATCTTAATGGTCTACTATTAACTGATAAACAATGCAGGCGACAAGCGTGAAAATAAATTTGTTTATTATTTAAAACACACTAAAAATCCACTATACTCGTTGTAGATTTTGCATAATAATCGAATCACTGTTCCAATTAATTATCCAAAATTTTTATATTTTACTGGTTCATTGTGATGCCTCCATAGAAAATCATTGCCCCCAAAAACAAAAGATGACCAAACAACGGAAAAGCTATAGCCATAATGGTTTTTTAGACCAGTGAACTAAAATTATGCAAATCTCTTTTATAAGCGATTATGCAAAGTATAAAAAAAAACAACAAAAATTAACAAGAAATTTAATAAAAATGAAATATTTAATAAGCAAAGCTTCCTAATAAATCTGATTGATGATGGGATTTCTGTTGCAGCGAAATCGATGCCATTCGAATGGAGCATCTCAGTGCCGGCGATGGCATCGAGAGCTATCTGACCAATCCGGTGAATGCCTTCCGTTTGATAAAACGTCTCCACAGCGATTGGGAGACTTTTGAGAGCACTGTTGAGGGCGATACAAGTCGCACAAGTTGGTAACAGTCTAATGACGTGACAGTTTCTAATAACTAATCTTTATTATTGTGTGACATAGACTATCTAGAGGCCATGTCCGAGCATAGAAAGAACTTGAGTTTCCCCACCCAAGATGATTTTGTGGGCACGGCGATTGCATTGACTCGCCTACAGAAAACCTATCAATTGGATGCGGCCGAATTGGCTAGTGGCATGCTGAATGGAATTAAATATGGGTAAATAAGTGTGATGGCTGAAACTAGATTTGGATTTACTCTGAATTTAATTTCCCAGAACTGCCATGACGTGGCAGGATTGTTTTGTGCTGGGGCAACATCTTTATGCCTTACGGGATTACAACAACACAGTGCCTTGGCTGGAGCAATCTATGCAACTTCTGGTCCGACAAAGCTATGCCGAGGAATCGGCTTCCCTTGATTTTATGGAAGCCGTTATGAGCTACTACCAGGAAATGGGCGATTATGAGAATGCCCTCAGTTTGGTCAATTATGTCCTTGCCGTACAGCCAGAACGTTTGCATCTAATGGAGATGCGTTTCGAACTGGAAAAACTCATAACTGATGGCGTTAAGCAGGGATTGCTCCATGAGACTTTGCGGGCTCCAGGCGATTATCATAGTTCACATGAGTTTCGTCTTTACGAGCAAGTCTGTCGAGGTGAAGTACGTCCATCTGCCAAATCTCAGCGAGAACTGCGCTGTCGTCTGCAGAGAAGTCGATTTAGCTACGAAGTTCTGGAATTGGAAGAACTCCATCGGGATCCTTTTGTGGTGCAAGTCCACAATATGGTCAGTCAGAAGGATATGGATTATCTGCAGGAAACTGCTCGCCCAAACATACAACGTTCACAGGTCTATGCACAGGATCACAATGCCAAGGAGACGGTTGCTGCCGCCTATCGCACCAGTAAGGGAGCCACCTTTGAGTACAGTAAACACCGATCGATGGAACTTCTTAGTCGACATGTGGCAGACCTTTCAGGACTTGACATGAACTCTGCTGAGATGCTGCAAATAGCCAATTATGGCATTGGCGGTCATTATGAACCGCATTGGGATTGCTTTCCTGACAATCATGTATACCTTCTCGACGATCGGGATGGCAATCGCATAGCCACTGGCATTTACTATGTAAGGACAGTTTAATACAAATAAATATATGATATTTTAATCCGACTTCTCAGTTATCCGATGTTGAAGCTGGCGGGGGTACAGCCTTTCCATTTCTACCGCTGCTGGTTACTCCTGAGCGAGGTAGTCTTCTCTTTTGGTACAATCTGCACAAGTCTGGCGATCAAGATTATCGGACTAAACATGCTGCCTGCCCAGTTCTTCAAGGAAGCAAATGGAGTAAGTAGCTCAATTTAATTTGTTTCACTATAAAACTTTCAATTTGCAATTAATAGTTGCCAATGTTTGGATACGACAAAGAAATCAGGACCAAATACGTCCTTGCGACCTTCAGCGAGATAATGAAATATCTTTGCCTTTCAAGGAATTTCAATAAACACTATAGTATTATCTAGATATGGTAAAGCATTTAATTATTTATAGGTACCTATTTGTTTTAAGTCAAGGCCTTCTTAACATTTGGCCATTACTAGAATATTTAAATAAATTAATACAAATTAGCTAACAATTTTCTTGTGTCTAGCTTCAATATTTCCGAAAATTCAATATACTTTAAATTCTATCATATATATAGACACCTATTATTACAATCGAAACCTACTTCAATAGATAAATCATATGCATAATCCTTCTGGCATTATAAGGTTGAATATCGTTTCCTTCTTGATTCAGCTTGAAGAACAAAAATGTATAAAATTGTAGGGAAAATATAGCAAACCATTTTTACATTGTCTCAACTCAAAACCAAAGAATAGATTTACTTGAAATTTAATTGAACGACAATTGGAAACCCTTGCTAATTTTTGCTTACGATTTGATCACAATTTGCACAATTAATTAATTTATTTTATCTAAGTATTTGCATTACGAAAATTGTAATGTAATTACTAATTTGACATGCTTCAAGCCTTTTATTTCATTTCACACTAGTCCTTATTAAGAGGAAACACAACACAATTAAGGTAAGAACGGCCAGGTGATGAGGACTAATTTCTCTTTGCTTTTCATGAGCTGTAGTATTACTGTTGAACTTATGTATATATTTATAGACTTTTACTCCCTGTACCCCGATGACTTTTCCGTATCGCAGGTAAGAAGACAGGGTCTACGGAATTCCTGATATCCCGAATGCATCCAAACGTTGCCAACTGAAAGCGAATGGTATATAATATAAATTTATAGGAATTAAAGGGAACTAAATCCAAACTAACTTCGCTTAGAACCAATCAGGACGGGGCAACCGGCATGTATTGTGCGTCTGTCCACATCCAGAGAATAATGAAGATTATGCCACATAACCATGGCTCCCTTAATGGGCGGCAGAAAGACATTCAGTTTTATAAAGACCGTATTGCCACCCAGCTCCACATCCGACAACTAGAAAAATGATATAGTCAATTGAACAAAATTCTTTAAACTCTCTTACTAAACTCACATAGAACATGCTAGTTGAGATGCGATTACCCTTAAAATCAATCGGCAGATTTACTTCAAAATAATCTGGATGTGGTTCATACTGACCGCCCACTCCATAGTTGGCCACCTGCATTTGCTCGGCTCCGGCCATATCGAAACCAGAGATATCAGATATCAGATTACTCACGGATTTCATTACGGGACTACTGTAATTGAGCCAAGTCTGCTGACTGACTCTGAGATCAACAATCGTACTTCCGCCATCATTTCCTTGTACTGCCGAACGCATCATTTCCAATTGATCGGACTCCTGGAGGATTTGATCGATTTGAGCATCGGTAAGAACACCATGATAGACATTGATATCGGGATCCACATGCACTTGCTCCACCTTAAGTGGGGCCAAAATGAATGAGGCATGTCGCTTGGCATCTAAATAGCAGCGAAGTGGTTCGCCAGTGAATGGCTCAGGCAATCTCTGACCCTGACACAAGCGCGTATAGTTGGCATGCCACGTGGGTTCCGGAGCCACCTCCACATTTTCAGTTGGCAGCATTTCGCGATGAAGCAAATATTTGCGCGTCTGTTGCGCCGAATGAGTGGGCTCTTCTTTCAATATTTGATCTAACAATATGCCAGACGATTTGGCATTACCCAATTCAAAATTGGCTATAGCCATGTATTCCATCAACTCAAATTCGAACTTTCGCCTATTCGAAATCTTTCGCGAGGCGGTAATCAATATTCTAAAAGCCACTTTTAGCCACTCCAGAGAGCGTTCATATTGCTTCAGATCAAAGAGTTGAACTCCAATTTCGAAGCATTCACGCCACTCCAATTCGGTTTCGGTTAATTTGCCATTAATTATACCATCTGCCAGATGACTTGCCGTTAAATTATAAACCTGTTGCAAGCGATTAAAGGCCTTCACAACTCCCAGAATATCCGTTTGGTCTGGATACCCCAAGTCCTTGGCCACCTGGTCTATCTTTTGATGATAGTCTAAGGGGGGAAAAAAGTGTTAGAACAATATATTTTGCAAATCACTGGACACACACTTTCTCTGGCCTGATTGTTAACCATCAATTCATGCAGACCATTCCAATCGGTAACCATACGTTTTAACAATCTAAACGCATGCAACGGATGACCCACATATTCATCGAGCTGCATTTCATCAATAGCCATGGCATGCTCCCGTTTCACTTGCTCAACAAAACTACCAAAAAAAAAAACAGACGAAAAGAACAATGTGAAGGGACATCAATCAGCTTTCGTTACGGGTTATCAATCAACATTCAATTACTTGCGATATAAGTTGAGTTGCTCCTCCTGGGCCTTCACATAGACATGTGTGGCATCGAGTATATCCTTCTCGACATATGCCAACGCCTGCATGGTATCCACAGATGAGTAGAACTCACCATTACTGCCTCCGGGGAGATGGAGAACACGCAAAAATAGCAGGACTAGATGCCAAAACGAAAACATGCAACGACTACGATGTGACATTTTGAAATGAGAGGAGCAACTGGCTCTCTAACTTCGTATGCCTCGTAATTGTATCAAAGCATCTGTTGCCAGTTTACCAAATATTCCATTTCCAAAACAAAAAAACACGAAAAATTGTCACGTATCCAGAGAGTTAAATAAAAAACGCTGAGCAAACAACTCCGGGCAGTGACAAGTGTGCGGCTAAATCAATAACAACTTTGTGGTTCACTCTTTCGTTTCCATCTCGACACTCCTCTCCACTTCACTCCATTCCCATACGCTTTCTCTCATACTATTCCCTCGAGAAGTTCACTAGAATATTCAGTATTCCCACAACAATGGGGAGAGATGAAGATGTGCACTTTGATGCGTAAATTGATTTACCAACAATGATAAACCGATTTGCCTTGCATCAGATATCAACTCGGCTTACATACTAATGCACTTGTTCATATTTTATTTGTTTTTATTGCAATTTGTTCTACTATTTAAACTAGACAATATACAAAAGTAGATAAATTCATTAAAAATGTATATATATATAGATAACCTAATGAGAGGAAACAAAAAAAAAAAAAGAGAAATAGAATTTTTTGAGTAAGTTTTGAGAATTATTTTGATGGTATTTACAATAGGAATTCATTCATCTTAAACACGAAAAGTAGAGTAAGAAATGCATAAGTGGAAGCATCTTGTATGAGCATCTTGATAGATTTGATTCATAGATTCGTTGTATTGAACTAACTAGTGTCCCACTAGAACTAAATGGCGAAATCGCCATGATCCTCAGTCAGATCGCAGGATCTACGGAACTCCTGTCCTCGTTCATGTATCCATTTGTTAGACACTAAACAAAACATAGACAATATAAATTGAATTCTAATTTAAATTCTTTAGGCTAACCTACCCCATTTGGTGCCTGTAAGTACTGGGCAAGCTGCATGACGCGTTCTCACATCACCTTCGCCATCGCGATGTAGATTCATCCAAAAGGCAGCTGTTCCCTTCTTCGGCCACAAGGCAGCATGAAGAGAGGTAAAAACTGTTGCCCCACCCTGCTCCACATCGCTCATCTAGGAGAAGCAATCATTAATTTGAGTTGCATTCAAACCAATTTTCGATTCACTTACATAAAACAATACAGTGGCAATGCGATTGCCCAAATTTAGACCCTCAAAGGCTCGTTTCTCCTCTCGCTGAGATAAAAATAATGCAATGTTTATTTAAACTCGACAACTTGTTGGTTTCACTTACCCTGGCAAAATCAAAATGGGGCTCATAGTGTCCACCTATGCCGTAGTTAACAACTTGCAGCTCCTCAGCCGATTCCATATCCAAGCCAGTCATGTCAGCTGTACGCTGAACCACTGTGCCAATCACTTGATCTTCTTCGGTCTTTAGCCAGGCTGACTTACTTATGCGATAATTGGCTGTTTCCAGGGCTCCAGTCACTGAATTTTGGACAGTGGCTCGACGAAAACGTGGACGGGCCATACGTTTTATCAAATCCATCTCACTGTCATACATGGCATCGTGATAAATCACAATGTACGGATCCATGTGTGCCTCCTCCAGTTTCAATGGACCCAATCGCAAGAAGGGCACATTGTTAGTCACATAACGACAACGCAGAGGACGCAAATCGGCCGGAGAAGGTTTCAATTCACCCCGACATAGCATTTCATAGGCCTTGCGTTCGGTTATATCGTAGACTCCAGGATCACTTTTTGCCACGGGCTGAAGGGTTGAGAATTGCTTTAAATGGGAGCAAGTTGGCAAGAAAAACGTCCAATTTAACTTACCAAATCGGAGACGGGCATTTCATCAGAGCCATCATCACCTTTCATGCGCTTCATCTCCTTCAGGTGGGCTATTTCCTTCTCGTAGAATTTCTTATTGCCATTGGCTCGTTCATGAGAGGGCAGCAGTTGAAGCAGCTCATTTGTCATAAGCAAGGCGCTCTCAACATTGCCTGAAAGCACATCGGAGTAAAATAATCAATTATACCAATCAAATATATATGAGAGTGAAGAATAGCAAATGAGTTTGTAATTTCCAAGAGGAGGCCACAAATTAATTGCCAAAACAAAAAGTTATTTTTCTCCCTCCACATTTTAGAATGCAAAATATATATATTCTCGACTGTCTAAAAGTAGACTACACATTTTTCTGACATCCCCCAAAAGCACACACACAAAATGTGGTAAAAATTTCTTCAAAAGAACTTTTTTATACCCACCCCACAACCACACAGACTATCGCAAACTTGTCCTGTTTTTGCCTAGTTTGATGGCCAAAAAGTTTGGTCTTGGTCTTGCATTTATTTATTTATTCATTTGTGTGTCCAGACGGTTATTTATTGTGGCCACTTTTTCTTCCAGGACCTTCTGTAGATGGCTTTTTGGTCTAATTAGTTTGCCTGGCACTTTGAAGCCACATTTCATTTCATTGAATTTTGAAACTCTTGTAGGGGCAAGGTAGACCTAGAATTTGTGCCTTGCCAGCGACAGGAATTTAAATACTCTTGCTTTTTTTGCAATTTTATGTCACAACAATTTTAGCTTGATATCTCCCTCTCTCTCTCTCTCTTTTTTTTATTCGTGTAGGTGTATGTGTATGCCTAGGCAGGTGTAAAGGTAAAAAGCTAAAAAAAAAAGGGCTATATTATGTCAAAATGTACGTTGCCTGCCTTAAGGGTGGCCGCATTGTGTGCTTCTGGCAGCTTTAATACAATATGGCAACACTTCCGACCATAAATTCTATGGCCCCCAGCCACACCACCCACATCACACATCACACACACACACACACACACTCACAGAATATTAAACATAAGGGAGCAGACAATGCATGGTTCATAAATATATGTGGAAATACGTGCAATCGTGTCTAAGGACAACGATAGCAAAGAAACACGTTAATAAAGTCCTCTTTGGCTACATTATTGCACTTGAAAACACATTCAGAGCAGAGAGAGCCCAGAGTAGAATTGTCTCAGCCTGTGAATGAGCAAGGAATTTTTGCACTTACTGCTTAAATGTCCTGCAACACCTGGCTATGAATGCTGGTTAATGGACCAACAAAATGCAATTTCCTGCTAGACGTAAATGGACTTTAGCTGCCATGCAAAACGCAGCAAGCAAAAGCAAACCGATGGCACTTACTTACCCTGCTTGTAGGTGGAGAAGGCCAAATATTCTAGAATGTCGGCCCTGGTAAAGGTTTGTGTCTGATTGTGCGTCTCCTCCAGCATGCGGGACATCGCCTCGTTCATCCAGAGAACTGTGTGATAGTAGTCATGGTTCACATAGGACTGACGGCCCAACTCGAAGCAGTCATCCGAAGACATCGCCGTACTTCAAAGAACATTCTTTTGTCAGTTTTGTGAACGAACGCAAATCATGCCAGCAGCGTGTTTTGACTCACCTGTACTGGATGCCATTAAGCTTGCCACGTGCCACACTCGATGTGTCCAGTTGGTAGGTATCCTGTAGACGTAACAAGGCCACCGCTGCTCCATTAAGATCCTCATCGGAGGGAAATTTCAACACATTGCGGTATTGTGTGAGATTTTGCAGAAAAGCTGAAGTGAAGGGGTATCACCATGGATTGCCATATAGCCAAATGAATGTCACTTACCACCGCCCACATCGTGCTCCATGAGATTCTCAACTTGCCGCCAGTCAGTGGTCAGACGTTTGGTTAGCAAATATGCATTTATTGGATTAGATACATAAGCTGTTATATCACTAGACGCATCCGCGTGTTCCCTTTGGTATTCATCCATCTTACTGCAAGTATTAAAAACAAGTTAATAAGTTTTATACGACAGTTGACTAAGTGCTTTTGTTTATGGCTTCAACAAATTGACTTATTGCCCAGGGTGAAACTTGCACGTTCTTATTGGGCAAGAGCATAAAAAAGAAGAAGATGCTTTTCATTACCAGTCAAAACTATTTTCCAAGCGGAAAATTAAACTTTTGAGCTTACACGTGTACTTATTATAATGGAATTTAAAGTTCGCTCCCTAATGTGAGTCTAAGAGTCTTGATATATTCAATAAAAGTTGCTGCAACTTAAACTTAAAGTTAAAACTTAACAAAATTTTACTTGTTTAAGTTGGTTACCCAAAAACCAACAGCATCAATTTCTAATCCAGACCTTAAGTAGCTAAGACTTGAAATAAATATTAGAATATTTTAAAGTCTTGTTCTAAACTTAGCCTAATCAATATTATATGATTATTAAAATTCTTATAGCTTTGCAAAATGTCTTTATTCAATGCTTACTTTAATTTAAATATACAAAACAATAAATTAAATAACTTAGATTATATTAAATACTAAACTTTAAGCTAATTACAATCCGTAAAAGTTTACAAAATTAAAATAGAACCCTTAACTAATGCATTTATTGTATTTACAGTCTTGTGTTTGTAAACAAAAATTCTGTATATGGAATTTTGTATTCGTATTTTTATTTGCTTTTTGGTCTTTTAGCCGTTCGGTGTACCGCTTGATGGAAATGTTACTTAAACTAATTGCTAAACTAAGAGTAAAACTAAAAAGTTAACCTTAGACCACATTGACGCGGTTATCCGGAGGCGGGCGATAGCACCACAAACTACCAACCACACCGAGTCCAATGAAGAACATTGTGAATGTGGACAGGCCGAGAATGACTCCGGTGGTTACGTCATGCAAGGGCAGACCCGGAAAAGGGTCTAGGACAAGAATCACGAGAAGGCCGCAGCATTTGATTAAACAAAATACAGTGACCAGAATGTAGCCCGAGGTGTAACTTCGATTGGGCAGCCACTCACATTGTCGAGAACGAAAACCGAGGAATCCCAATCCCATTCCACAAAAGGATGCCATCAAACCGAACTGCAGGTAGAATGATTTACCAAACTGTAGCGCAAAAAGTGCAAAGAAAAAGGAGAAGGAGAATATAATTAATTAAGAGTTCCACGTGAATAATTCAACGCAAGCGGAAAGTGCACTTACATGGGCAATCATGTAAATGATGAGGCCAGCATTCATGGTGCTGCCCAAGACCAACATCAGCGAGACTACGGCCAATGTGATGGTGGCATTGGCCAACTTCTGCGGATACGAATTATTGTTCAACTGAGATTTCCCTTGAATGCTGCTTAGATCCTGCTCATGCTGCTGTTGCTGTTGCTGTTGCTGTTGGACACGTGGACTTATCACTGCCATGGAGCGGTCCGTGCTCTGCTGGGAAGCCATCGGCACTGGCACCACTGGCTTAACTGTCTCGTAGTGCAATCGCTGAGGAGAAAGTCGTGCCTGCCGCGAGGGCAGCGTGGGAAGAGCCACCGCTTGATTAATGTGTTGCTGACTCTGATACAGCTGAAGGCGACGTTCTTGCTGCAGCTGCTCCTGATGGGCCGCATTACGTGGCGTGGAATGTGCCAGACGTGGGGGTGGTTGCATTTTTCTTGGTGTCGAGAGTAATTCGTGCAAGGCTCTTGTGGCAGCTGCTGCATTTCTTTGCTGTGGCGTGGATGTCCTCATAGCAAAGTGTTGCTGCTGATGATGCTGCTGCTGTTGTTGTTGTTGTTGTTGCTGCTGCTGGAGAATACTCAATTCCGTGGTACTGAGGCAAGTTTCCTGTTGCATTGACAAATCTTCCGCCATATCATCGTCATCCGCCTCGGTTGGTATCACCGCATAGCGATGAGCCCGACCATTATGCATTTGTATAATTTCCTGATTCTCATCAACTAGTTCCTCATCCTCGGCCGTGGGCACCATTTGATACCGTTGATTGCTATTCTTATCCACAATAAGAAATGTTTTGCTGCCAAAATCACTGGAGAAAGCATGCTTGATCTTGGGTTTCGGTGGCAATGGAGCAGCATTCAACATGGGCGGCAAACTGGCAAATTGTGTCTCCTGATGCGGTTCCTCATGGAATGAATGCGGTTCCTCATCGGATTGCAGGCCATGCCGTGACCCATATCTATCTAGATTATCCTGCGATTTAGCCAAACGTTGAGCAGCCTGTCCTGGTACAATGGCATACCGACTTGCTGCCAAGGCTCCATTTGCGGCAGCCAATTCCTCCAGAGGAACCAAGGCATACCGGCCACTAGAGGCCGCTGCAGCCTGCTGCTGTTGGTATTGGGGGTGCAGCTGCTGCTGCTGCTGTTTCCGCGTCACCGAACGCGTTGACATGCTACGCTGCATACGAAGCGGACCCTCGCGTGGATCACGACAGGGTGAACGAGCCACTGCATTAAAATTCACTTGCAGGCTGCGATTATAAATGGACTCGACACGACTGACATTGCCAGTGCCACTTGGCACTGGATAGAACTCACTGTTCTGGCAGAAAGCCGGATTGGTGTAATTATGCTGTGACATTATGCCGCACTGTACTTTAGCTCACAAATTGATATCGAAATATTCTAGAGTCTTGAGACTTGGCTGGCTACCGAGACAACCTTTCTCCACGACAACTGCGACTCAACTGATGGTGAACTTCCACCAGCGACCGCTCCTCGACTTGCAACTTCCTGCGCCGGCGCGCAGTCGAGTGGATCGGCCCAAGCAATCTTCCCCTCCGTCAACATTCTCTATATACCAAACTGTATATATTTATGTATGTATGTATATACACACATAATAATTGTGCTCAAGACACCCGTACAATGGTTATAGAGCAAATGTTTGGCGCGTTCCATTTAGCTAGAGAAACATCTGCTCCTGCAATAACCGAAACAACTCAGGGGTTGAAATGTTGTTGCGCTGCGACTACGTAAAAAGGAGCAGCCGGCGCAAACAGCGTTTGCTTTATCAGCAGTTTTAATATTGTATTTACCAACTCATAACTATATAGAGCTCAAAGCATATATATACAGAGGGAAAGAAGGTTCCTAAGGCAGCAGCGACCGTTACATTTGGTAAGCCAAAAGAAAAAAATGAAGGGGGGAGAACCACCCGCAGTTTGTGTTGGTTGTTTGAATTGCATTTATTCAGGCCACTGTGGTCCATGCAAAGCAATTTAATTGGATTTGGCCCACCATTTGGTCAACAGAGAGACAGAGCGAAAGAGAAATCATAGATTTCACTAGTCTATATCGGCAATATTTGCTCTGTCATATAGGACAGCTGCAGAAGGACCTTCTGTCAGTTGGAAAATTAAAGTCGCATTTACAAAAGGCACGAGCCAGAGACAGAGGCAAGAGGCAGTAGACAGGAGACAAGAGATCAAAAAACAGAGAACGAGTCTCCAGCAAGGGGGCAATGACAGCGCACAAGGATAAGGCAAAGACAGGACCAAACAGCTGTCAGCTGTTAAACCATTGTTAGTGTTGTTGTTGTTGTTGTTGCTGCGCTGCAAGGATCTTGTCGGTGACAAGGGAGTTGTAGGTAAGATACATAGATCCTCATTTGTGTGTTTTTGATTAAAAGCAGAGGAGTTGCCTCACCACATCCGCACCAACAAAACGAACTTCCTTTCGCTTAAATACATAAATTCTTATATATATAAATATGTCCTCATATACATTAGTTACCTATATATGTATGGTAGATGCAGGCGCCGCCGCCTCACACATGTAAGTTCTAGACTACGTGCAACAGCTGCTCCCTCTATTGGTTGCACCATCATCGAAACTCGCACGTGGCAAGAACCTAATTATGAACATGCAGCTGAGCTACCTGAGACATTTTCAAGCCATTCAATCTAATTTATATGCCCCTCTCTGTGGCTATTTATGCCATTTACTCATTTGAATATGGATTTATGCTAACAAATTTAAGCTCCATGCTTTTTGTTTTGTTTTTGCGGTTTGATTAAATGCGATTCGCTTATCTTATGAATTGACATATGTATCTTTCAAATACTTACTTCTTCAAATAGCTCAGCTTGTCTTCCTGGACTCGTATATAGCCTTCTAGATTATTTATTAATACGGATTCAGTCTCAAGTAGTTCCTCCATTTCCGCCAGAGCCGTATACAGCTCGCCCCGAACGTCCGAAACGCATAACAGCAAAAGGCCAACAAGTCCCAAATTTGTCCAAATTGGCAACATTTTGCTTATTTATATGCCTTACCTGTAAATAGGTAGAAAGAGTACAAATTTTATTTTAATTACAATTTGATTTACTGATACACAAACATTTTTATACCAACAGCAGCTTATCTGTTAAAGCGCACTGATCAAATGAAACTGGGATTTATTTTGGGGCCAACTGGGAACAGTTTTTGAAGTTTTTGGTAATTAATTTAAATGAACGTCTTTAATTTAATTTCATTTTTTTGTTAATATGACCTGCCATGTGAGTGAAGTTTGTTTTATGGCGTTGATTTTATTGTTGTCGCAAAACGCGATAATAATGTGTATAAACGGGTAAGAGAAATGAATTAACAAAAGAAATGATTGACAGACTGTGGAATACTCTACTTAATACAATTAATTACTTAGTTCTTAAGCTGACTTTTGAGTTTCACAACAAAGAATAGCTTTTTAATATGTTTTTATCTTAATCCCCCACTAAATATATAAAAACCACATGCAAATTGCTCTTAATCGGTTTAGTTATCTTTGTTAATCGTTTTTATATTAACCAATTAACATTATCACCGATATACCCAAAACAATTGTGGTCAATTCACACTTGTATATAATATGCGTTTGTGAGCCAGGTTTTTATTTGATTTATTTATATATAATGCAAGTCTTTTTCTTATTTTTTTGGATCTTATAGCTTGTGGCTTAGTTAACGTGGAAATAAATTTTAATTGATATTAATTAGTAACTCGTTGTTAATTCGCATATTTAAGATAGATGCGCTTTTAAACATATTTTACTGGTTGGCAAATAGAAGAGAGAAATATATGTTTATTTTGCATAATTTAAAAATCGAAATAAATGAAAACGAAATCGATCGTCTCTTCTGGGTGGGTGGCTTACACACAGGATGGCTTGGTTGGCTGGTCTTTCTGTTGGATGCATATTTGTCAAGCGAAATGTATAATTAATCAGCGATAATTAATTTACCTGTATACCACACCAAAGTCACACTCACACACACACAGACAGTGACACTCAAACTCACGCTTCGAATGGTAATTGCTCACATTAATCAAATTTTCTGACTTTGGTTGGCAAATTAATTTTTCGCCAGCCAAAAGGATGAGACAACAAAAAATATAAAATAGACGAGATCTCAATCGCTTCATTGCTGAGTACATTAGAAAAAGCTGTTAAGAATATGAAAATATATATATACATACATTATATAACTGCTGATATGAATCTATAATTAGTATGCAGTAAACAGCAAAAACTTGACCAAGTTTTTTTTTGTTAGCTTTTTATTTTTTATTGCTCATGAAATGTTCCAAATGCTTCGAAATTTATGTCAGCTAACATATGTTTTTCAAGGGGGGAAGAAGACACAACCTGTCATCAAAATATTAAAGAAAAAAAAATAAACTGCCCCATGCCTTCCCCTACCCCTTCCCCCAGCCCGAAATACTCAATCCACTTCAAATTCAACAATGAAAATGCAAACTCACAATTCATAGCCCAAAAAACCGGTTCAGTTTGGGATTGGTTCTATTTCTAGTTAACTCTTTTGGAAGCTGATTAGAAAGGGGACCAAGACATAACTTACATTTGATGCGATGGATGGTCAACGGTTTTCAAAATTTCTACTAAATCTTGATCTACTAATTCTGTAGCATTTTAATTGGAGTTCAAAGAACTTGTGTATCTGTAAAATATGCAAATGTATCTCACAGATACGCGTGACTGCTGACGTAGCAGCTGTTGCTCCTCTTTAAAGACAAGCATTGTTTGATGCGGTCAAACATTGATCATTTAACGGTATTCTGAGCATTCGTCCAGTCACGTTACACAATCAAACTTATTGAAATGCAAATAAATATTTTTTATTCTGCAACATCTGCAAATATGGGGAGAAAAAAAAAAACAGAAAAAAACACTGAAATTTGCCTGAGTCAACAATGAAAAAATTCTCTTTTAATGAGTTCAGCGAACTTTTTAGTTTTTAACTTTAAAATAATGTCCCAAATATTTTTTGGATAGCATTTTACTTAGTTGGCACTTTTATTTTGCTATTTACCACATAAAAATATGTATATAGAACACTTTTCATTTTTTTTCTGTTACTCTTCAAAAAATAATTTAATTACTCGCCTTTCTGGTCAATCAAATTAATAGACCAATTAAATTTAAACGCTTTTTGATCAAAAGCAACAAGAATATATGCAAAATATTATCAAAAATTAAATTCAAATAAATTCAGTTCAGTCCGTTAGCCATTTCTTTCATATATATACACACACACACACACACACACACATTCACTTTGTGCAGTTAAAATGTCAAAAACCAATACGAATTATCATATAGACATTTCGGTTTTTGTTTGACATTAAAATGTCTAAAATGTGAATACATTGGCAAAAATATTTAGCATACGAGAAATGAATTGAATTTGAAATACAATTCAATATCATTTCAGTTCAGTAACTAATTACTGCCGGGCAAATTGCAATTGAAGGGTGGCAGATGCATTCCATGAAGAATTTATCAATCAACAAATAGACACAACGAATAATTGATATAAAATTGCCAAAGGAAATGTATTCAAAAGGCAGATTCATTTCAAAAATAATTGAATCTATTAAGTTCTTGTTGAGTTGTCAATGAGTAGTGAATATTTGAATTTACTCAAATTGTAGACTGACTTTAAATAAAAAAAAAACTTAGTTTGCTCAACAATTTGGAATCTTTAAGCTACCGGAAATCTAAAAGTATAATCCTTAAAACATAAATGAATGTTTATTTAAATTCAATAACTAAAATAAATTAAGATCATCCATAATAATGCCATCTCTCGGTTTAATTTAAATATGAATTTTAATGGCCTTAATACCCAATCAACTTGCCATGAAAATCATTAAACTCGTATTTAGTATTATTAGTTAAACTAATCGTATCAATTTGCTAAAACTGATTGCAACATAATCGTGTTTTAGTTAATTACAGTGACAGATATATCCTACACATATTCCATCCATTGGGTGGCGAGATATTAATTAACTAATAATATTATAAATTTAATGTAGCGCAAACTATTTGTGCTTTCCTACAAAATTTCATGTTAACATTAAATTTTATCGATTTTCTATGCATGTGGTCAGTTTTTATGTGAATATAAAGTTTGATTAAAGTTTCCACATATGTATTGCCACGCCTTCTATGCATGGAAAAATGTATGTTGCGTGCCACCTTATTACTTTATTTTATGTGGTGCTCTTTTGGTTTATGCAATAAGCAATTTCTTATATCTTGCTCACTTATTTGCGGTAGCTTCTCCCATTTTTTATCTTCCTTCTTTGGCATTTACTACTTGCAATCCACCGAAAGGTAAGAAAATGCAATGAAAATATGCAATTAAGTAAATTATGAAATGTTTTGTGTGAAATGCTGACTAAGCTCATTAGCTAAAGCGAACACAGAAAGTGAATGACTGACTGACTGACTTCCCGACTGGCTGACACAAAAACTACCTTTATATATATAGAAATGTTTTGGGTTAAATATTCTGTGCAAAGTCAGCAACAATTTTCTTCCCTTTTATTTGGGTTGAAAATTGAAATGCCATATTCCTGTCTTTGTGCTTAGTAACCAACTAGTTTCTGCAGTTGAGCCGGTTGGTTTCAAAGTGTCACATTCGGATACCTGAAGAATCCTAGTTGAATTGTCAATGTACAGTGAAGACTTGTTAGTAAGAACAATGTTTAAACTTCACGTAACACATAGATATAGTAAGGAGAGTAAAAAAGGGAGCATAGAAAACTTCAATTAATACTGAAAAATCCGTTTGCCAATTTCCTGCTTGTTAAGACCTTTGACTGTACATAGTTCCAGTCGTTTAGACCCAACGCCCACAAAAAAACAGTCAGAGACACTGAAACGATACGACAATGGCCTGAAAACTTATGGTGAACAGTATATTTCCCCCCATTTCCTGTCTGCCAGCCTGTTTGTCCTGTTTATGTTTAGGTTTTGCCCTGTTGTGTGACTGTGAGTGTGTTTGTTTGTCCTTGGCAGCTTCTCTCTTATTCTCCTGTTGATCTGTGGCAGTTGCAACCAATTCAAATGAAAGTGTCAGCAAAATGGCAAACATAACATTTTAGATGAAGGCTGACATCATTATTCAGGTGCAAATGTCACAGGGACAAACTACATACAGTTGCTGTTGCTTTTGCTGTTGTTGTTGTTGTTGCTGATTGCAGGTGGCAGTGGGTGTAAATGGAAACCCCGCATAGACAAAGGTAACTGAATAAATAGCAAGGCTACCAAAGTCATCTATCAGTTTTATAAGCCATCTGGGGCATAATTATAATTCAGCCAAGTCAGTAGCTGACATTTATGAGTTGTCAAAAAAGCAAAGTTAACATAAAACTATGCGTCCGCATCCAATTTGACACATCGAGCTGGCAGGGCTTGTTGCTTTTGGCTCGCTGGTTTGCCATTTTGGCCAGAAATGAAAACTGTTTGCTTTTTGTTGGTGGTTCTTTTGTTTTTCCAGCGGCTTACCGCTAATGTTGCACGATACCGACTGCCATCTGTTGGGCATTAAATGTCAACCTCACCATCCGAATGACCTACAGCAATGAATGCTGATGCCGCTGTCGATGGGGATGCCAGTAGAGTCAACAGGCATTTGGCAAAATCGAAAAATTTCATTCGTGTTTCTCTCTCTATCTACGTTTGCTTGGCGTTTTCTTTGGCTGGCCAATTTGCATGGTTTTTTTTTGGCAAAATCGTATGCATAATTAAAAGCAAATTGACGGCAGTTTCGTTGATTTCTTGTTGTGTCTGATGCTAAGGCTGTAATTTGATTTCAAGTTTTTCCTTAACATTTCAGCTGATTTAATGGGCTTGTTAGACCCGCCTCGTCAATACACCATACCGACTTCGACATCGACATCGACATTAGCATTTGAGTCTTTTTAGGTACGCATTTAAGATGTTTGCATGGCTCATTTAGCATTTGGCTTAAACACAGTAGTTTAACGAATAGATACATTATACAAAAAGTACTAAATTGACACTTACTTATGTAGGTAGTTAGATATGCATTTGCTAATGGATTTAGTTAACAACCTACTATTGTTCCTCTGGATGCCTTTAACTTTTTGAAAAAAACTAACAAGTTTAAGTTAAGTGAACAATTCTTAATTCTTAATAGTAGTGATCTTTTACATATATTTTTCAACAACATTTCAACAAAAGTCTACTTAAGTTTAATCAAAAATATTCCTTTGACTCCTTCAAACATTTTCCTTTTTCCAGCTACATGAGTAGCCAACCTTTATTTGCATTTCATTTTTCACAATCTTAACTTGAAATATTAAGAAAATTTATTTCTTTCGCACAAGTTTTTTTATGTAAATTATGCAAAACAAGTTAGTTTTAAAAGAAAAAAGAGAGTAACTTGAGTCTTGAAGAAAATGTCAATTAAATTCATATGGGATACAAAAACTTTTTACCCAAAACTGCCTCAAAAAACTTTTTTTATGGGTCAAGTATATTAAATTGTTTTATCCCTTTAAACTTTTACCCTTTCAACTGGAATGTTAATAAGTAAATGCATGAAAAATGTATGTGAAGGATGCCTAACAAAATGTTTACAACAATTATTCAAGTGCAACCAGCAAGTTTGTTAATTAGTTATGAAAATGGGCTTCCATTGGCAGATCTCATCATTTGAAAGCGTGTGCACACATAAATTTTACAATTCACCTTGAAAAGTGTAAACATAAAGCCATGTAACTAGTTGAAAAGCCCATAAAAAACCGGTTGAAAATGGTTTTGCAAAAAAAAAAAATAAATAATCATCAGATATAAAACACACATGATGAGACAATCATTTCATTCAGACGACGAGGAGGAAGAGAGATGATCCACACAGGTTCGGAAATGGATGTGGATCACTCCAATGCCACATAAATCTACTCAACACTTTCGCGGGGCAAACTGACTTTCATTTTCAAACAAACAGAAATAGCAATTTATGTACTTAACAATCAATTTACAAACAAACCGGTCTTCGTCGTATTTTTAATTTGCACAAAAATATTGAAAAATCAAACAAAAATAATTGTATAAGTCTAATAATAAGAATTACACGTTCCTACAAAGTTTTGACAAGAACAGAAGCCTCAATAAATCGGAAAAATTCTAAGAGTTTAAGTGTATTGAATCTGAAATGTCTTGAAATTTAAATCTAATCAACAAGTCATGTTTTATATAAGTTTTGTAATTAAAATTAATGCCTCTAATTGCTCTGATCCCCACTTATATCAGTTGAAATCCTATAATTTCCATATCTATCAGATCAAGAAAGAATCAAAGAATGGCATTATTAATTATTATGATTTTTATTTATGCGATTTGTAGTAATGTGTTAAAAAGTATAATGAACATTTCAAAACTCAATAAATACATATTTCGTGGCGGAGGGGGAAGAAAAGTAACACAAATGAAGGCTGTATTGAGTTTTCAAAAAATGTTAAGAACTTCATAAATTAAACAAATTCAGACAAGTCTTCTAATGAGCTAAAATAAAACCAATAAGAATCTCATTCAAATGAGCGCTTAGTATTCAAACACATATGAATGATTCAGTTGGCAATGCGATTATAGAACCAGTTCCTTTCCAGATATTTAGGGGTTGAAATTTCCGAACAATTTTCCAGCATAGGAAACATGTGGAGAAGAAATTCAAAAGCAAAACAAAGACGCAACACAAAAAAATTGACTACGTGACTGACCAAGACGAACTTCCTCTAAAAAAAAAAAAAATGTCTATATACAATTTTTTTTTGTACAATTGTCGATAGTTTTTTTTTTATTTTTTTGCTGCTTATCTCCCCGTTAGAGGCGACAAATAATGAACTATGTGTATATACATACATATATGCATATAGTACATATAATTTAATGGGGAAGCATGATTTTAATTGAACATTTCGCTTCATGCACATATGTAAAACAAATGTTTGAATCTAGCCTGGCTGACAACAATCACATTTTCCTCTAATCACAATCAAATTCCTTGTGAAGTGACCCATATTTGCTTTAAGATTCGAGACTTCCCCCCGGCGATCTTATCGAAAAGCCCCCCAAAACGGATGCCGCTGCAGATGCAGAACACGTCATTCAAAAATATTTGAAATATCTTACCCGTTTACTTTGGATTTTGATTTTCCTTAGAACTTGTTGCTTTGGTTTCTTTCCGTTTGAATGTGGATGCACTTTTGTCACGTCTGCCTTTTGGCTTCCCTTTTGTTTACTGTTTCTTTCTCACACACACTTTTGATGCCGTTTCATTCAGATACTTGAGATACCTAGATACCGCCTGCCGATGCCACTGACTTTTGCAATTCGCATTGCACCCACGCCACCCACATTAAATGAGATTCTTGGGATTCTTCATTTGCACTTAACCTAAACACGATGTGTTTTTTGTTGACTTTAGTTTCTTGCACTTTTCTTCCCGTTTCGTTTATGTTATTTTTATTTTCAATCAATCCTTAATTATTGCTTCTTTGATTTCTGCGTCCGCGCACTGAGCACTGCCAAATGGAACTGATGTTGTTGCCGCCTTAGCTGAGCGTAGATAAAGATACTTTTTATACCATGTACCCATAGGGTGAAATGGTATATTAAAGTCACAAAAATGTATGTTATAACAGTATACAATGAATGAAAATTCTGGACTGCAGACAGTGTAAACTGTCCAAAAGTTATTGAAAACTTGGTATAATCACTAAATATCAATATTATTCATCATTTTTTGGCATATTTAAATACAATTTTTAGGAAATAGCAGCAAAGGATCTAAAAAAGGCTAAAAGCAGTGACAGAAAATTAGCACAAAAACAGGCCAAAAAATATGTGAACTTGAAGTAAAAAAAAAATAATATTCTCGAAAAAACAAACCTTAGTAGTTCCAACAAAGTATAAAATTTTATAATTTTAAGTCTAATTTTTCTATTTTTAACAAAAATGGCGGCTGTACGATTTTTAGTGTCTCGTATTGAGACACTTTAAGAAAAAATGGGATTGCCAATCCTATTCCTATGACTAGTTTTTTACTTTACCTCTGTTTTAAAGCATATTTTGTACTGAAATATTATTCACTTTATGAAGCAAATAGTAAATTTACAAGAGGTGTACGATTTTCAGTGTATGTATATATTCTTGATTAGCATCAACAGCCGATGTGATCTATGCGTCCTAGATCTCTGAGACTATAAGAGCTAGAGCCACCAAATTTGGTAAGTATATTTTTACCTGATGCATGGTATACCTAGGTCGGCGAGACGACTAACTTACTTCATTGTTCATGTGAGAGAGAGCGGTAGCAGATGAGAGAGGCACAGTATCTTTTCTGGTTTTTGTTTTGAATTTTATTTCATTTTGGGCCTGGAAATCGTAGATAGAGAGCGAGAGAAAGAGAGAAACACAGCGACAACAGATACAATCCTCACTCGTTTGTGGAAGCAATCAGCTGTTTTCTAGTGAGCGCCAAAATTTGAAATATAAATGCCTGGAACGAATTCAGTTATTTCAGTTTGTTATTAATTCGAAGGAATTCGGAAATAAATAAAATAAATTAAAAATATTCAAATGACAATAAAATGTGGCACCGTTAATGCAATCGCAATTCTTACACAAAATTTGTAGGACTTAATATTCAAAAACAGTTTTATTGAACATTATTTTCGAATTAAGAGGATATGATAACTTTTAACTTATGCCTCTCTGATTTAATTCAATCGACATAACATAACAATGTTTAAAAATTCCTGTTTAGTCCACAAACAAAACATTGAAATCTGGAAAAATTGTTGGTAAATCTTATTATGATTTTTATCACATTATATTTATGGAATATTTTCGAAATTCATTATAGACATTAGTCAATAAATACCAAGATATGCAATTGTATTATTTTTAGAATTTTAGTGCATTCTAATTGAAATTCGTCTACTGTACAAACCTTAATTTTCATTTCAAACGATTTTAAAGTAAAACTCATAATTATTTAATTTAATTTTAACAAAATTTGGCATCAGTTTAATTTGTATTTGCAAAAATAAAGCTTTTCATCTTCATAAATGGTAAATAAATACATGAATTTAGTGTCTCTTTCATGATTTAGTTTAGGAATCTTTATAATACACCTCCTAGTCCTCCTTGACAACAAACGACTGTGTTAGTCCCTCATAGGGATATTTGCCACCCAGTATATATTTATATTCCCCGGAGTGTCGTATGCGATACTCTCCGGGTAAGGTCTGTGGACTGATGTTCCAATAGATTGACATCTCACTGAACCCAAGAATGATATTTGTACGATGCCAAATCATTCTGCAAAAAACAATGCAATTTATTCAAAAATTTATATATATGTATATATAATACCGATCCACTCACTTTGTCTCCCAGCTGGCATCCGTGTAGGTGACCTTCCAACGATCTTCATTGATCTTGCGTTCAATGGTAAAGTAAGTTTTCTCCGTAAACAGATTGTTGCGTGGATTGCCCGAAATGTAGGAGACATGAACAGTCTCATTGATGCCATATTCCTTATTTGGTTGTGTCTTCACATAACCGAAATCTGTGCCAATGGGATGGCCATCGAATAGGACTCCTGTGTTCAAAGACAACATCACATCATTCATATAGGGCGGACTGGGACCAGCATTGACGGTTTCATTCCTCATCATGGCTTTGGTTAAACGCTCGAAAACATCCATGTAGATGGAGTGAGTATGTGGGCCGAAGATGGTAGAGGCAGCCTCGTATCTCTGGGCCTGATACTCCTCGGGTGTGACTGTGTAGCTGGTGTAGATGTTGGTCAGTCCAGCAATGATGACTGTGGGTTCGATGCCCCCAGAGGCTGAGGCAGCTGCTCGGATCTGATTACGCAATCGTCGACCGGCCATGGTGGTAAACTCACAGGGCACCGCAGCTATGATAACATCACCAATCTTCAGCAGCTGATCAGATACAATCTTTGGTTGCCATTCATAGGGGAATGTTGCCTGTGACAAAAAGAAGATGTAATTAGTTTTGAGTCCATCTCAAGCCAATTGATTCCTACCCGTCCAGTGGCCAGCAATATGGGTTTCGGTTCATGACATTTCACATCCTCCTGTGTGGGTGGTACTATGAAATCTCTCACGAAATTCCACATGGCATTATCCGTTGTGGTGCCCTGCTCAAAGCTAAAGGCACCCGGTCCGTCTGTTGTGCCAGCAGCAAAACTATAACCCATAGCCGGTTGACAGCCGCGAATCTTATCCAGTTTACGACTCAATGGGTTATAGGCACTGCCATTATAGTTGGGCATGTCCACAAACTGATGAATAAATCGCACATCTCCAGTGACTTCGCGTGCCGTCGACTCCTGACTTTGCTCATTCAACAGATTGAGAGCTGCCTCGGCCAGACGCTGGCCAATAATCTGGGTACTCTCCACCATATCACGGCCGGGACCAGAGGCAAAACACTCACCCTCACCAGAGGGACAAGTTGAGCTCAATAAATCACATTCATTGCCCGAAATGGAACACTTGGGGCCCATTATATTGGGGGAGACATCTCCCAAATTGGAAGAGCAGAATGAACCCACGAATTTACCCTTGCCAGGCATCTTATTCGGATTGTATTCCTTCTCCAGAAGAAGAGCAGCATAGCCCACGTTGTCGCTGGTCACCAGTTTATTGGTATTATTCATGGATGTGGCATGCACGGCAAACCAATTGAAGGCACCCAACAGATTATTCTGGGTGTCAACGAAACGTAGTTGGGTCAGAGTCTTGTCCACATCATGCTCGTACTGAGCTCGTTCCTCCTCGGGATTGCGGAGATAAGATGTGGGCGATCGATTGATATTGGCATTCAGCACTGTGGTCGTGGCCAAAAAGATACGCCCATCCACCATGTTATCCGTGGCACGTTTAATACTCTGCCAAAATTAACACTTGTTAAAGTATTCAACATAAATTTGTAAGGTCCTTTGGAACTCACCAAGTACAAGCCCTGAGCCATCACCTCAAAGGTTTGGGGCACAAATCCCAATATGGAAATATCGTAAAGCAAATGCATCAGGAATCCTCCAGGAGCACCGTGCGTATGTGTGCCACTAATGGCCACATTGTCGGTGTGGTAAATGTTGCCATAACGTGCCTGCAGACGCTTAATCACTTCCCGCTTCAGGCCATAACCCATCATGCCACAATCGGCACTGACAAAAGCCACACGGTTGCCCTTCTCATCCTCTACCACAAAAGCGCGGGCAAAGACTCGAGTATGTATTCCCTCTCCCACTTGCTTGATATTTGCATAGCCCATCTGCCAAATCGAATTGTGAAATATTGAACTCTGAAATCAGTCGCTGAAGACTTACAAAATTGATTTCCACTGGCGGCCCGGTTATATCGGCACGCCCCACGCCCACTTTATAGACGGCATTAGCCAAACTACAAAGACTGCAGAGAATGACCACGGAGAGAAAGATGATATTTGCATTGGCCATAGTCAGGCTAAACTTTAATCTGCAAAAGAAAAGAAAATAGAATTCTGAACTTTATAAACAGCCATTCCAAAACAAAACAAAGAAACCCTTATGCTAAGCCTTAAATCAATCACTAATTAATGTGATTATAAAAAAAAGGCACTTCACTTTCTCTATAGCAAAACAAATTGAAACAAAATTGCTTTTCAAAACGGATCCTTTAATACAAAAGAATTTGATCTATCAATTACTAATGTAAGATTGATTGTTTACCTTTTCTATCTATTCTTATTAATAAACAAAGAGTTAGAGACATTATCTGTACACTTACTTAACACCAAATCGCGATTAGGAAATATTTAAATACAATGTCTATCCATTAGTAAGTATTTTGCAAATATTACAAAATCGTATAATCAATTGAAACCAAAGGCAAAAACAGACATCCAAAGCTGTTAAGCCAACATCAATATCAATCAAAAGATATGGCAAACGCGAAGGTGTTGGAAATATATATATATGGCGACCTCGACACATCTACATATATAAATGTATATATGTGTGTTAATGCATATGAAAGAAATGCGTATTAACCGCATAACAATAGCAACAATAATCACTAACAATAACAAATAACAAAATGAGCTCCATGTCTCTCTGACTCTCTTGATCTCTGCCTGGTTGTCTGTCTGTGTGTCTCTCTTGTCTTATCAGCGCTGTAAGTCGGCTTCAAGTCGGGCATTATGTGCTATATATGTAGTTACACGAGTATCACTTGAACCGGTTTTTATCAGCTTGCGAAATACGCAGCCTTCTTCTACTACGACTACGTCTTCGTCTTTGCATTTTGGGCTGGTGGCCAATATTACTTTTGAAATCAAAAGTTATTATTCATTGGGGTTTTTACGTTTTCCCCTCCCAAAACAACAGGTTCCTCCGATTGAGTGAATGTCTCATAAATTTTCTTGCCAACTTTTTTTGATTCGATTCACTTAGACGATTTATTTATGCAGGCGGCGTTTCGCCTAGAACTCCACTATCTTTTGTATGAAATCGCGCTTTAAATGGGAAATTGTCTGAGTAATTGTTTGAAGCTAAAACCACCTGCGCATCCCACCACTCACCATTTATATGAATATACATATGTACATGCTTTGCATAATTTACACACCAAGCCTGACATTGAAAAAAGTTGAATAAAAAATTAAACATATATACATATAATAAACAAATCTGCTTCAAGGCCTTTAAAAGTATGTAAAAGATAATATCTTTCTTTTCTTATTTGGTGAGTTTTTGCAAATGATTTCAATTTTAATTGGTAAATTTATCTGGTCAAAAATTGAACCCTATTGAAATCCATTTCCTTTGTTATACACTTACAAAAGAAAAGAGCCAGATAAAAAAGTATCTCTTGGATACAAAAATTAAAAAAAAAATAACAGCACACTGATGCTAAAACGCTGCTGATCCAATTGAGCAAATTACAGAAGATTTCGTTTATGATGAGGTTTTTTTTTTTTTTTTTGTATCTACACTTTACTGGATATTTTTGAGGTTACTTGCACTTGATTTTGGGGTCGTTTCAATTTTATTTCGGAAAATTATGCAACGAAATCCTTGCCAAATGAACAACTGAGCACTGAATGAGATGTTCTGTATTTTAATTTTCTATCTTTATAGTTAATATTAATTTGCAATTATATTTATCACATTGCATGACACAGGTAATTATTATTATTTAAAAGATTTCGTGAGGTGAAACATGTGCAGTTGTGTCACAAAATTTTGTGTTGTTTTTTGGGATGTGATTTCAAAACATGCCGCATAGTGCCCGGATGGTCTTTTTTTTTTTTGTTTTTTGTATGTTATTTGATTTATTTATCTTTACATTGTTCCATGGGCACACACGACGATGGCGACACCGACGAGACCGAATCGAGCTGGTGATTTGTATTTTGTATGTGGTTTAGGTTTAAATGACGCCCGCTATGCGCCCAAGCTGGCACTCGACTGACTCTTCGATTCCACCTCTGACTGACCATTTCGGAGCTCAAAACGAAATCTCTGGTTTTGTCTCAATTGCTCCGCTCTCTCTGGTGTTCGGCGGTTTTTACTTTTTTTCTTTTGCATTTTGGTTTTTTTTTTGTTTGACGCTCTTGTGGGCGTACGTGCCTCAAGCTATCAATGGCTCAGTTGGTCATTCATTCATTCAATGCATTTAATGCGGGTCCATTGTACCCGCAAAAAAAAAACTTTGCCTAATATTCCCAGATGAAGTGTTATCAATACTATTTAATCCACTTGTCATGGTTTAACTAAATATACCCAGTGATAGCTTATCATATCGCTTCTACTAGTTCCCATTGATCTAAGTTATTTTTTTTTTGGTCTGCACTTGAAATTTAGACCCACAGAGAACGAGAGAAAAAAAAACAAGCAAATAAATGCCAAATAAATATTTAAACTACAAATTGTATTTTCTATTTGCTAACTGGGAAAAACTTACCCACTGAATAGTTATGCTGATTTTGCACCACCAAACGACAAAAACCTTTGGCCAAACACCCTTTGTGTTTCAGGCACATGCGATAACTAAATGAAATTATTATGAAAATGTTCGAATTAACACCAAGTGGGGGTTCTTTAAAAATAATAATAACTAAACTGATAGCTAGTCATAATGCCAATAGTGTTTTTTGAGTAGATTAGCTTAGGTTTTATTTGCAACGATAAGGATTAGATTTGTAAAATAAAACTGATAAAATAGTCAAAGTTAAAGGAATTTCCACATGCATAATACGAAACTAATTAACTAAAGCCACAAGGACAAATTAATGTTAATTTCAGGGTACAATGTCTGTATTAAAAAATTTTATGAATGAAATTTCTAACCTGTATAAACACTCTTTAATTTCAAATGATCGCGCCAAGCGGACGACTTTCAATTTTTTTTAGCAAGTTGGCAGCTCTGTATGCTCTTAGTGATGATACTTAGCACTGTCGATAATTTTAGATTGAATATACATATACTTACTTCAATATTACTATGTAAATTTGATCGCTAAACTTAAATAAAAACAATATGCAATAACCAAGTTATTTTAGTCGCTAAATTTATTTACCTGTTTCCTAATCTTGCGATACTGCCTGCGTTTGTGTAGAACTGTCATCTCTATGTCAACAGTTTTGAGCAGCGTTGCCACAGTGCATCAGATATATGCACTGGCAACACTGGTCACACAGTCCAGTAACAGAACTGGACTCCAAAAAAAGAGAAGACAATAAGACAAGTACCAACCAAGTGGGCATCAGAAAAGCAACTACCAAGGACGCGGGGCACATAGCAAAACAATGTCAAAGGCGGTGAATAATATGAGCATGGGCATTGTGGAGCCGCAGGAAAGGATGAAGCAGCTCTCGCATTACGGAAATCTTATTGAGGTGGACAAAAACATGCCAGTGACACGGTGAGTCTAATTGAGATGCGATACAACAAGTCGCCGAAGATTATGTCAATGTCCTCGAATTGGAAAATTGTGGTTAGGGGGAGTCCTTGAGTCCAAGGATAGTCCCCGCACTATGCCCTTGCCAAAATCCAAAATTTCACGTCGTTGCACCCCCTCCATCCCCGTTCGCACCACCCAACTTACTGAATGTCCTTGCCAATTATAGCTACTACCGTTCTGGCACCGAGATGCTGCGCATGGCCAATGTATACCTCAACGAGGGTAACCATGAAAACGCCTTCATCCTGTATTTACGGTACATGACTCTGTTCCTTGAAAAGATACGACAGCATCCAGATTATGCCAGTGTCAAGGCAGAAGTGAAGGCCATCAACAAAAAGATTAAAGATGAGATTATGCCCACAACGGAAAAGTTAAGAGCAAAGTTGCTAGCTCATTACCAGAGGGAGTACGAGCAATTCCTGGCCAGTAAGGAGGCGGAAAGAGTTCGAGAATTGGAGCGAGAACGTCAGAGACTAAAAGAGCTGGCCAGTCGGCAGGCGGGTGGCTCTGGCGGCATTCCATCTATTATTCCCGCAAATCTCCATGTCCAGATGGATGATAAATTACAGCCCACAGCTCCGGATCTTTCATTGCTGGATCATGTGGTGTATCCAAATGACTTTCCCACGGGAGCCAATCGCAGCGCCAACTTGCCCAACTCTGGACTCCTCTTGCCAGCGGCAGCGGATCCACCTGCAAGCGACAAGTCCACATCCTTGCATCCGAAGCCCGCTTTCGATAGAAATCAGAAGCCACAATATAATCGAACCGATTCACTGCTAGCGGGCTCCTTGCGCATTGTGCATGTACCTGGCGATACCATGGATGTGTTCCTCCAATTGGCACGAGCCAATACCACAAATAACACCGAAACTTGTGGCGTTCTAGCCGGTCATCTGGCCCAGAATGAGCTCTACATCACGCATATCATCACACCCCAGCAGCAGGGTACACCAGACAGCTGTAATACCATGCACGAGGAGCAGATCTTTGATGTGCAGGATCAGATGCAACTCATCACGTTGGGCTGGATACATGTATATTCTAATATACAAATATTAAAAAAACTAGACCATTATTTATAGTTTCTCCACTTTCAGACGCATCCCAGTCAGACGGCTTTTTTATCATCTGTTGATCTGCACACACATTGTTCCTATCAGATGATGATGCCCGAAGCACTAGCCATCGTGTGTGCACCCAAGTACAATACGTGAGTCATCGCTATACAACATACATATATACGTAATCAGGTTTTTACAATCAGACTGATGAGTAAACATTTTCGCATTCCTTTTAGCACTGGTTTCTTCATACTTACACCACATTATGGACTGGATTATATAGCCCAATGTCGGCAATCAGGCTTTCATCCTCATCCAAATGATCCGCCATTGTTTATGGAGGCTCAGCATATGAAAATTGATAACCAGACCAAAATCAAAGTGATCGATTTACGCAGATAGTATGCTGAATTGCTTATTTAACACCGAAGAATGCGAATTTAACTGATGCAGCATGAAAACTCATTGATACAATAACACAATAAGCAATGACGCCAACAAATTTTTCGTTAACTAAAATTATTAAATCAATTACCGATTAACCAAGAAGTAGAACTGTGTGTTCCAACAAATACCAAACCTATTCAACCAGAGTCTATATACAGAAATTGAGAATTGCTATACATTTAATTATATATTTAGAGAGAGATATACACATATATATATATTTTGCGTATATACCAAGATATATTTTTGCATACCGTAGTTTCCGAACCTCACCCACATGGCAGGGTAATATTCAAAACATGGATTTTAGAGCACCTATCGCCGAGATATTTTGGCTTTCGATTTTCATTGATTTCGATGACTTTATGTGATTTAAAATTGTGGCTTACAATTTCGTTAAAAACTATTTGTATTTAATAATATATTTTTAGCATTTAACACCATTACACATACACATAGACATACACATCCACATACCTAAACTTACAGCTAAAGTATACTATTTATTATCTATGTATGTACTATTGCTAACTATTTGCAATAATATAATATGTTGTTGAATTACGAAAAAAGGAAAACAAAATTTTAAGAAAATGCAATTTAAATGATGTATGTATATGCTTAACAACTAAAGCGAATAAACTATTTATGATTTATTTATTTCCAATCTTTTGTGGTTTTTGTAATGTAATTTAAAAGATAAGATCAAGATGATAGACAAGGTGATAACAGCTGATCGTTTTTATTACTTATTGCACTTGTTATTTGTTATCAACAATATTAATAATCGTAACTGATAAACGTTCTTATACGTTAAATTCAAATTGCTAGTTAACGACTAACAGTACAGCTGTTAAAAATTTCCCAATATCCTTTGCAAAAATCCCTCAAATACAGCATTTAAATTAAAACAAATATACTCAAATTTTAATACAAATTTCCATCAATATTCCCCTTCAATCATTTCCCTGTTTTTCGCATTTCCCGCCCTTAATGACAATTGCCCTTCAGTTTTGCCTGATTTCTTGTCTTGCACGGTCGGTCCCTTACAGAACAGAAATCCTCCATCCGCATGCGTTTTTGCAAAATACGGAAAAAATTTGGAAAATTATAATAAAATAAAAATATCAAGCAATTGCAAATGTTGGAGAATACAATTTACATATAAAAACCTGCAAACCGAATATAGAATTGTGCGTTAAAAATCGATAAAGCAGTCAAAAGGCAAAGCAGTCCTGCGAAAAAGGCGGGGAAAACTGTTTTGGGGCTGCTCTTGAGTCCTGTTGAGGTTCATTAAAACTACAATTAAAGTGAAAGTGCTGCCAAAATAAAAACAACAGAAAAACCCGTCTTGTGGACATTCTTGTTGTTTCCTTGTTGACTTGGCTCTTGCAACGGTTCCACCCCCGTCCGACTTTCAGAGATAATGCCTAACCAGTATCCAGTTAATTGGATACCAACACTGCAAACCGTTCAATGTCAAGAAGTAAGTGAATTGCAGCAAGTGCCTCAATTGTTTGCCCGTTGATGTTTTTAATTAGCCCATACCACCAATCCACTTTACACCCACCCACCCACTTACTAAAGACCCCCTTTAGCCTCTTTGTACACAAACGAAAAAGCTAACGTTCAAACATAAAGCGGATTAGGTACTTCAGCTATCCACCTATCCTCAACCCCTTTGATGTGCATGGAGGTAGAGAGGGTAGGGTAAAATTATATGTACGAACTTGGCACATCTAAAAATAGTGCGAAAGAAAAACTTGTCGACAGAAATGTAAATAGTAAGTGGTAGATAATAATCAAAAAGGGGCAAACAATATAAATGAATGAGCAAGACATAATGGTCAGAATAACAACTGAAAGGAGTACAGTGAAAATCCATTCATTTATCATGTTATTTAATGGTGATGAGTATTTATTATACGGTTCAAATGTTATTTGTGACTTAACTAAAAGAAAGTTTTTGGCCAGTTTTCCACAATCTCACATATACATACATATAAAAAAATCAACGATTTTTTGTTTATTAACAATTATATGCAATCCATTTAGTTAATAATATAACTAGTTTTTAAACCGAAATAGCGCAATATTCATATTAATTTCAAAATATATTACAAAATTTTGCTGAGAAAATTGTGTCTGATGTCTGGTATAAATTGTGTAGTCTACTTTTAGGGTGAGGAATAGAATTTGGAATATAAACAATTTACACTTTACTTTAATCCCAGTTTAGGAAGCAAACCCGAAAACGAGCTTACATGTAAATAAATATTTCATAAGAAAGATATTTGTTTTATTTTGCAATTTGTTCTACTGTACTTAAATTGTTAAATGTGCTAAGTATTTCATTGTATAATTATACCTTCGTTCTTTTTCCTTTTTAATATCAACCATTGGGAACGCTTCAATATTCATGTCCATTTAACACGCCATTTAATCGCTGCCCAGTGTTGGTTAACAGCCAAGACAACAAGAATAACAACAACAACATACGTTTCGAATACATATGCTGCATTTAAGTGTTTATGGTACGTGCCGTGGAGCCTACTACGGAAGCTTTTTATTGTCCTACCAGCTTTTTTTTTGTTTTCTTTGCTTTTTTTGTTGAGTAAGAAGCACCAAACACGGAAACGGAAATGTCTAGCAAGTGGTTGCTCACCATTTAGTTCTGTTTCGTGCCTGGCGCCTTGCAAGGATAACTCAACCACCTTACGACAATCGACTAAATGCTGACATTTCGCTAACCTTCATAAGGAATGTCTATTTCGTGCAGATTTTTTGCTTATATTTGTCGCAATTTTTGTTCATTTAATTTAATAAATTGCTTTCTCTTTTAGCCTTGTTAGCCCAAAATATTGTCTATCCTCAGAGAGAGAGAGAAAGAAATGTGGGAGAGCATTTGCGTCTGAGCATTTTCTTTTGCCATCTGCTTCTATTTTTGTATATGAAAACATGCTATATTCACGTGCTATCTGCCAGCCCACTGCTTCACCCCGGCGGACGGTGTGACGTATTGTGTATAGAACATACATATATGAAACACTTTGTGTTTCCTACACTCTCTCTCTCTCTCTCTCTCTTCCTCTCATACACCTATACACATTTGATCAATTTTTCTTTTTGCATTTGCACTTGCACGTGTTTACATGATAAACATGGACACCCAGCTAAAAATTAAACACATATACTCATACAATTTGATACACTCTCTGTTTGCCATTCATTGTGAGAATTTTCATTTGTTAAAATTACAACATTGATTGGCGGAATACCCTACAAAAGTTGGCAAGTTATAAAATCATTTTATTAAAATGATTGGCATGATCACGAGACCAAACTATTTAATGATTATGGACTATCTTCTTTTTCTTTGGACTCACCTGGTATCTAGACGATGATAACAGAGAATAATTCAGAGAATATATAAATATATCCCTTATCGAATGCCTGGGGATTTCTTTAAATTTAATCAACTACTACTATGCTTTACCCAGTGAACTTAAAGTTGGCCTACCCGTATGGCAAACGATTACAGGATATCATCCTACATTCAACCACTTGGCATGCAGAAAAATGATGTGTCAACCTTGCGGCAACGCCTACAGCTGACACCCTGAAATACATAACTATTTAATATTAATATTGTCTGTATACTATAGAATAAAGAAATACGCATGCTCATATTTCCTCTAGATCGGAGCTGTAAATGTAAGAATAGTTGCAATGTCAATGCCAATATGTGAGGAGGTATTCAACAGGTGGTTTTTCCGCGCATTGTGTTAATTACACTAAATACTTGGTTGTTTAGTAAATTTAAGATGTGCAACTTTTAAATCAGCAATTATTTTGTTTACGCTAGAAAACATTGTGATATTTTTCTAAAAATAGAATAACAACTTGATTAAATGCAACAAAATAAAACAACAAATTTAATATATGTATATAAAATGATATGATATGAAATTTTCATTAGCGGAAATGAATTTTCTTATGCCTCATCTAAAACTTTAATCTAGTTCAACTCTTGAGCCAAATTGCCATTCATTCTCTCACCCACATCACACCATATGCAATCCTTATTTGCGTACGTAACCAACTAATTGCCATTGCAATATTACAAAAAAATGCATCCATTGCTCCAGTGCTCTTAACCCCCACCCGATACAATTAGCCGATAGAGAAGCTGCTGCTGTAGCTGCCTACAAATATTATTACTGGGAGGAAAAGCTTTTTTCAATGTTACCCAGTCGGGCTGAGCAGAGCTGAGCAATTCCGAATCAGCATTCAGAACGGAAAAGCAACGCGTTGCAAACGGATGCCAAGACCGTGAATAAACACAAAGCGCGCGCGTTACACAAAAAAAAAGAATAAAATAATAATAATTAAGAAGAAAATTATTTCATAGAAAACGAAAAAATAAAACGACAAAATAATTTTATAAAAGCAAAACGCCAAGCATTAAGTGAAAAAGAAATATATATATCTATGTATATATAGAGGATATATTCATCTATAGAGGGAGAGAGCTGGAAGTCTCAGCTGTCAGTGGCAACAGTTGTTCAGTTCAAAAACAATTCAGTCCTCACATTAGTCATTTGTGGATTTCGAATGTTTTTTTAAATAAAATAAATCCCACGTTTAAAGTGTTCAAAAATTACCTTTAATTTAAATTGTGTTCATTAAATTTTAAAACGAGACGTTATATAAATACGAAATGCCTGATAAGGAAGAGGTAACCTGAAACATATTTTCTGATTTAAATATTATCAACTAATTAAAAAGCAGCGAGATAAAAGAATGCGGAAATAAGTTTTCATAACATTTTATCAAAATAAATTTAATATATTCACTGATAAAACCAAAGACATTTGATATTAAACTAGACTGTTATATAAAACAGTAATTTAAAGTAATTTTCGTATAAAAATTGCATAAAAAACAAAAAAGCTTTACCATTTGTTGCTGCTCTCTCCAGTTTTAATGTCAAGCAACAAAATAATCACCTTCAAAACTAAAAATGAGATATTTCTACATACAAACATATGTACCTATATTATATATACATATATAGTAGGTAGAATGTTGATGTTGTTTTCTCTTTGGTTTTTGTTTTTGTTTTTGCGTTTCTCATGACTTTGGAAAAGTCAACGCTATCTGAAACTCTCTGACTCAGTCAGCTATATGTTTACTGTTGTTTGCAGTTCTAATGCTAATTACATTTGCTTTTTATTCTCTCGATTACTTGTTGGGGCTAACGGCATAATTCACTCTCTCAATCTCTCAATTATCATATCATCAATAAGTATTTCAATTTGCCAAACAATTGTTGGCCATCATACACTAATTGGGCAAACACTGCGTATACATAATGTGGCAAACACATTCATTATTTAAGTGTCTATAGAAAGTTTATCTAAAGATAAACTTAATGTGGCCTCAGGATTTTGTCAGCATAATTTATACGATTTCATTTAACGATTGATTTGCGGAAAATTTGCATTGATTTGATTTCAAGTTTTCTTTCTCTCTCTATATATATCTCTGTCTCTTGTACTCTCAGCTCCCTCTCGTGACTTTAGTCGGTGGCGGCACGAACTTTCCCGGCCGATAATGAACAGCCCAGACTGACCTTGAGTCGGGCAAGGCAAAATAAACAGAACACAAAAAAAAGAAGAAAAATCAACCCCCTCCCCCTAGAGTCAAGTTCATGTGGGCGAAAGTTTGTGTACCCTTACATGTTAGCCATAAATTTTGAGAGCAATAATTAAATATACTAAAAAGGCACATCCATTTTTTTTATTTTATATTTACGTTCTGTTCTTATTCAGATTTTAGTTAGTTTCAGAAAGGATGACTTTTTGTAAGGGTATTAGAGAACTGTGTCGTGCCACACATTTGCATGGCTGACTCAAAATCACTTTCAGTTCCAATTGCAGTTGCAGTCACAATGACAAGCACGTGCCGCTTGCTACAGGCAACGGGCAACTCGACTAGCAACTGACAGGCGACCTGTCCCAAAACGACCTTTGACTTGGCCCACCTCATTATGAAATCCAACAAACAACAAAAAAAAAACAGAACCCAACTTGAAAGGCATCCAAGCAAAGTTACTCAAACATACATAACAAGCAGACGGTACAGGGGGGCGTATGTGCAACATTTTCCGCCTGTTGGCAAGAGCAGGGAAATATTTCTACCTCGAATTTCAAGTTGAATGAGGACTTCTGTGCTCGAGCGCAACAAATTGAAGTGAGTGATAAGGTTTTTTTTGGCATTAAACTTCTTTAAATTGGATTATTACACGCTGTGTGAATACGTTTTGTAAAATGGTTTCAAATAGCTTGCATTATAGATGGCACAGGGGATTACCTCAGAACCCTTTTTCTAAACCACATTTTAATTATTTTACATACATGTGTACACTAAATCTATTTATCAACAAATTCTGTTAAACTTCAAGGACCTTGACATAGCCCAAATTATTAAATATTTAGTGAAAGCGCCCTAAAAATATCCTTTAAGCCGTATAAACTTTTAGTTTTTTTTCAATCAATCAATTTTTGTCCTGTTTGCAGGCTAAAATCAATCAAATCAACCTATAAACAATTTAGTTATTTATATGAAATGTTTCCAAAAAACAAAGTTTATTACCCAACCATAAATTCAGTCAGCAAAATCGATAATAAATAATAACAAAAAAGGCCAAACAAAGGCATCGAACGTTCTATATTCTGTATATTTTACACAAATTGGGAATATCAGTAACTGTCATATATTTTGAAATGTTTTGTATGTTTTTATAGACAAAAGAATTGAAATGGATTATTATTGACGATATTTACAAACAATTCTTTTAATATTCATTGAAATTTTCTTCAAAATGCCGAAAAGTTTTTAAAGAAATTGGCGTATATATTTATTCTATATCTATTGAACAAACTGTTGTATTTGCCAATATTCGATTTCTTTTATATTTCTTACTACTATCTAGGAAAATTAAGTTTATTTAGAAGCTCTAAAAAGGGAGATTTACTTCTCGAGAATATTTCGGGGTGTCCTGATAATTTTGCCTTACACACATTGTTATTATTAGTATACAGTCGATCATTCTTATAGTAAGATTACTATAAGAAGATTCTTTAAAATAGTTTTGTCTCTATATTAAATTGATCTCAAAAATAGATATCTTTCTATTATGAATTTGTTATAATGAATATTTCTTTACAATAAATACACATGTTTTAATTGAAAATTTCAGTTTCCTAAACTAAGGAAACCCATAAACATATATAGGGGAATTCCCAAGAATAATAATATAAAATTATTAGTAATTGAAATGGGTTTGCTGGGGATAGAATGTAATCTCAAATAGAGCCTTGGGGGTATATCTAAACAAAAATTGAATTCATTGAAGACTTTTTCCCTTTGTATGTATAAACATAGAACCTATCAACATTTCCCTAAATAAAATCAATGGGTATAAGCAATATTTCATTTCAATCAAGAGCAAATGATGCCCAGAGCAGGACTCAAAGTCAATTATATTTTTTCATTATTATTTTGTCATATTCTCTTTTCGCAATTTGTTGATTTCATTATGAAATTTTGTTGTTGTTCTTGTTGATGTTATTGTTTTCCTGTGTTTTTGTCTATATGTATGTAAACCGCAGAAAATAAAAACAACAAGAAATGCCACTGACTTTTATTCCCATTCGCAATCCATGCCCCCAGCAACTGTTCATCTCCAGCTCATCTGTTACCTCGAGGGGATTCGAAATGGGCGGGATGGCTGATTACATTTTATTGCATGATAATCATCGGGCATTACGTCAATGGAAGTGTTTTCTTTTTATACGTACAAATTTAGAACAATGCAATTCTCAATTCGCAGGTTGTAGAAAAAAATAATCAAACGAAAGAGCGCAAAAACAAATCAAAGAGAATCAAATAAGAGAGAGAGATCGTGTAAGAGAGCGATCTATTGTGGACACGAACAGAAAGATAAAACACAAAACACAAGAACCGTTGCTCTCTCGTTTCCAAGTAGTGGTTGATTCTCGCCGATTTATATTGTTGTTCTCTCTCTCACTCACTCATTTGTATTTAGGCGGGTGTTCTTAGGGGAGCTCCAAGCAGCTGGTTTGATTTGGTTCCCATACTACTCACATCAGCTAATTAAAATATTGTGGCGACAAAAAAAAATAATAATTAAATTTGCAGAACATTTTTGGAAATGCCTTTAACCAAGAATCCCGTAGCTGTAAGTAAAGTGAAAGTCATCAAGTCCATTCTGCAATATTTTGCACTGACACGTGTTGCTTTTGTTTCACGCGAGGCAGAAAGAAAGAGAAGGAGATAGAAAAAAATAGAGAGAGATTGTGTATTTCATCATTGGCATTTACAAACATTTGTTTTTTGTTTTTTTGTCTCTTTCCACAGACTCCGTCGTTTTTGAAGCGCGCCGGTACCGATAAACTGCGTGAAGTCTTCCTCAAGTATGCCTCACTGCACAAGGATGGGGAGGAGTACATGACCAGTGAGGATTTTGTACGCAAATTTCTTGGCCTGTTCACAGAGACCGCATTTAATGATGTAAGTGTATGTGTGTGTGCAGTTTTCCGTATTTTTATGCGGGTCATTGCAAGGTTATAGAAGTAGAAATGCCCCTGTCAGCTGATAAGAACCACCGAGTGGGAAGTGTCAGACGTGAATATCTTATCAATCAAGCATTATCAAACACGTCATTGGATACCCTATGTTATGAGAAATCCAGAGATCTGATCTAAAAACTGGTTCAACTTACGCCCTTGACACAACCCCGCACCAAAAAACAAATACACAATCATTCATAAGCCTCGTGCTCAACCAATTGGCTACGTCATAACATTAAATCGCTCTTATCAATTGTTTGGCTCCGCGTTTTTTAATGGCCCCCGCCATAAGTGGAAACTGATTTTCAGGTGCTATATGTTATTTTGGGCGAAGTCTATATAATTAATCAATGAACATTGCTACCGGCAATACACCCTGGAAGAAAGTCTAAGGTGAAAAAGTCTAATGTTTATCATTTATTTAATAGGAATCGGTACGTCTATTGGCTGGTATAGCCGATACTAGTAAGGATGGACTTATATCATTTTCGGAATTTCAAGCCTTTGAGGGTTTACTCTGCACACCAGATGCTCTATATAGAACAGCATTTCAGCTGTTCGATCGTCAGGGCAATGGCACTGTATCATATGGTAAGTAATCTCAGTAAACTACTTCAAAATCATTTAACTTAAATATATATACTTTCTCTTTATTTATAGCTGATTTTGCTGATGTCGTACAAAAAACTGAACTGCACTCAAAGATACCTTTTAGCTTAGATGGTCCATTTATAAAACGCTACTTTGGCGAGGTAAGTTCAATGAAAATTACAATTTAGCAACTAAATCTTAGTAGGCTAAGGCAAAACGACTTGAAAATCGGGCCTAAATCAAGATATGAAAGTAATAACTTAGATAGCATCTAGCAAATCAATTATTTAACTATAAGTTAAGTTGAATTTGCATTAATTTTGAACCATTTTCGTTTTGCAGAAGAAACAACGCCTTATCAACTATGCTGAATTTACGCAACTTTTGCATGATTTCCATGAGGAGCATGCCATGGAGGCATTCCGTAGCAAAGATCCAGCTGGTACTGGATATATATCCCCATTAGATTTTCAGGATATTATCGTTAAGGTTAAACGGCATTTACTAACGCCCGATGTCAAGGATAACTTGGTAGCGGTATGTCTCAATTGATTTAACATTTATCTAGAATTTACCAATCGATTATTTGAAATGTTTTTCCTAGGTCACTGAGGGTCACAAAGTGAGCTTCCCCTATTTCATAGCATTTACCTCGCTGCTTAACAACATGGAGTTGATTAAGCAAATCTATTTGCAAGCCACTCAGGGCAATCGCACTGAGATGGTTACCAAGGATCAATTGCTCTATGCAGCACAAACAATGAGCCAAATCACTCCATTGGAGATTGATATACTCTTCCAATTAACCGGAGCTGTACAACAGACTGGGTAAGGTTTGCGTTTTCGGACACTGCCGGGTTGGGCTTTAGTTAATGAGATCTACACGGACATAGTTGAATTGTTAATACATTTGTTGTCTTTACATACATTTAACTTTGTGTTGGTTCCGTGTTTAATTTGTAATTTCCCATTTGTGTCTTCTCTTCTCTTGTCTGCATTGCACAAAACAATTTCAAAAACTTTTATTTCTACACAAAAGCTGGTGGAAACGCAAAAAAAAGATTGCTCCAAGTAGGCAAGTGTTGTTGTTCTTGTTCTCAATCGTTTTTTTACACTTTATATCCACAAAAACAAACCATCAAAATGGCATATATCCCCCCCAAACAACCAAACAACCAAGCATAACCCTGTCGGTGTCTATAAGAGTTCCTCCCAACCATCATAGATTGTGTTTATGATTTGATTCTCATTGTGTTTCCTTTATCAAATAGCCGCATCGACTACAGTGACCTGAGTAACATTGCTCCCGAGCACTATACCAAGCATATCACACATCGATTGGCCGAGATTAAAGCAGTGGCGAGTCCTGCCGATCGATCTGCCTTTATCCAAGTGCTGGAGAGCACATATCGCTTTACCCTGGGTTCCTTTGCGGGCGGTGAGTGAATTAAACTGTCCTGGTTCAACGTTCCACGCTAAGCTAATAACCGCTTTTCGCCACATAGCTGTGGGCGCCACGGTGGTCTATCCCATTGATCTGGTCAAGACGCGAATGCAAAATCAACGAGCTGGCTCCTACATTGGTGAAGTGGCCTATAGAAATTCCTGGGATTGTTTCAAGAAGGTTAGTGTATCTAAGGTCAATTTATTGATATCAATTTTCAATTATTCTTAACATCTTACTTTCAGGTTGTTCGCCACGAGGGCTTTCTGGGTCTGTATCGTGGTCTGCTGCCCCAATTGATGGGCGTGGCGCCAGAAAAGGCCATCAAGCTGACAGTGAACGATTTGGTGCGCGATAAATTTACCGACAAGCGCGGCAATATTCCCATGTGGGCCGAGGTTTTGGCTGGCGGCTGTGCCGGTGCTTCCCAGGTGGTCTTCACCAATCCCTTGGAGATTGTTAAGATTCGTTTGCAGGTGGCCGGTGAAATTGCCACAGGCTCTAAGATTAGTGCCCTGTCGGTGGTTCGTGAGTTGGGTCTCTTTGGTCTGTATAAGGGTGCGAGAGCATGCCTGTTGCGTGATGTTCCCTTCTCGGCCATCTACTTCCCGACCTATGCCCATACCAAGGCTTTGATGGCCGACAAGGATGGCTACAATCATCCATTGACGTTGTTGGCAGCTGGTGCCATTGCTGGTGTGCCGGCTGCTTCTCTTGTTACACCCGCCGATGTGATCAAGACGCGTCTGCAGGTAGTGGCCCGCTCTGGCCAGACCACTTACACTGGCGTTTGGGATGCCACCAAGAAGATTATGGCCGAAGAGGGACCCCGTGCCTTCTGGAAGGGCACAGCTGGTGAGTATCAAGTGTGCAATTCAACGTGTTTTATCTCTATAATGTATTTATTTTCCTTCTCTTAAGCGCGTGTCTTCCGATCATCGCCTCAGTTTGGTGTCACCCTGGTGACCTATGAGCTGCTGCAACGTATGTTCTATGTGGACTTTGGAGGCAGTCAGCCGAAGGGTTCGGAGGCTCACAAGCTTGCCACACCATTGGATACCAAATTGAGTGGGACAGACGATCATATTGGTGGCTACAAGGCAGCTGTTCCTCTGCTAGCTGGTGTGGAGTCCAAGTTTGGTCTTTATCTGCCGAGATTCGGACGTGGTGCCGCCGCCGCTGCCGCTGGAACGCCAGGCACAACCACTGGCTCCTGATTATATTGGCGCCATCGCCTGCACAGCAGCGCCATCTAGGTGTTAAAATTGTACAGTACGGAAGACAGGACGGACAGGATGATTGTGAGCAGAGCATGTATATTTTTTGCTAAAAAGGATTTTACACACACACACACACACACAACATAGACCACAGATAACTGCACTGCGGCCGATGTCAAAAAGAATTGTCTTATTTATCCAGAATGTGAACATTTTTCAAAGTAACTGACAAACCATTTTAGATGGCAAACAACTTTAGGCAACTATTATTAATTTTTCCACCAAGTCTAGAATGAAATCTGTTAAGAAGAAACTGTAGTGTTTTTTTTTTGTAAACTTTGTTAACTAGTTAAAAAAAAAAAGAAAACTTTAGAGAAGTCAATGAACGTCAACTTTTTGCACTCAATCAACTATTTAAATACACACACAAAAATATGATTAGTACGAATTTGTTTAAAACAATTACATAAAATGGGAGAAATCTATGCAATGAATGACCTCTTAGCTATAATAAATAAATGAATAAAAGTCTATATATATATATTTAAATTAAACAATTGCTATACATTTATTTTCAATTATATAACAAACGAAATTATCAATTGTTAATTGCAGTAGAGGTAAATGATTCAGAATCGTAATGTGGATTAATCTTTTAGGCAAAAAATCATTATTTCAAAATCTTTAGTTTTCTTTTTACAAAATTATTTAAAGTTAGTGACAAGATTGGTTTCGCTGTTTCCATCATCTCAATGAATTACTTTTCCCAGATAAAGATAAACTAGTTTGTCAAGTCTTTCAATAACCGCCCTCAAAACATTTCACTCACCTCGTTTTGCTTTCAGACAATAGTTGAAAGTTAAAGCCAACTCAATCAAGCGCCTAATGCATGCCCAACAGAAACTGTTAACACAGGCAAATTCAAGATTTGATTAGAATCTTCTCTGCCATTTGCAAATCGATGTTGACAAGTTAATTTTATGGCCCGGCCAGCCTAGTTGGCTATCTAGGACGAGGGGCCAACTGACCATGACCCTCAGAAAACCAAGTCGAGAGCGGTGTTTGCCCGCCTATAGCACTAATAACTGGATGCATTGGACAATATCGGTTACCATTCAATGATCAGAGCTGGGGCATAAAAAGCTATAGTTCAATGCCGGAGCCAAGGCAGTTTCATTTTAGACCTTGGAGCGTACAGAATGCAAGTGAATACGAGTTTATTTCTAGTGCTTTTAAGCCTTCTTCTGCAAGTGGCTCTAGGCAATTATACACAATCTGAAACGGATACTCAAATCTCTTGGATAGCCCAGTTAAAGCAGCTGCGACATGATCTGGGCCAATGCTATCGAACATCTTCTAGTTTGTGGTCTTGTTTTCGAACGCGTTCCTTGAGCACCTTTGACAAGGTGATGTCAGCAGATGTGATACCCCTTTACGAGGGCGTGATATTGAAAGCCCTGCCAAATGCCACCAAGATGCAGCTCCCTGAGGATGACAATTCGCCTAGATCCCTTAAATACCATACATGGTTTGATCGATTGGCAAAGAGTTTGGCCAAAGGTCTAACCACTCATACTCTGCAAATCAATCTAGCGAAGCTCACTGAACGTTATTTGAGAAGTGGTAAGAAGAGGGGAGATACTTACTTTCACTCCTCCACAATTGACAATTGACTTTCGCGATTCGAAATTGTTTCATTAATAGAAAACGATTCACCCACAAGTAATGTGGTGGGCAGTGCAAGGCTACGACGGCATCGCTTCAATATGATCATCACCATGATGTTCGGGGTGACTGCTTTGGGTGCTGTGCTGGTGCCCATGGGTTTTCAAATGCTATCCATTGTGAGTGGCAAGGCCTTGTTGCTGGCCAAAATGGCCCTGCTCTTGGCCTCCATTAATGGTCTGAAGAGGGTAAGTTTAAAATGGTTCAAGAAAGAAACTTGATTTATCCCTCTTTTGTTTTTCATTTCAGGTGGCCAATAGTGGCCTACATTATGGTCTATATCATGTGCCTGGTGAACATCTTGGCGGCTATTATGATCGCAACGATTTGAACCATCCACGAAATGTGCCAATACCCGTGGCAGTGGCTCCATCTCTAGATATGGGCTTGAAATAAGACCTCTTACTTAAATTCAAAAACAAAACCCGTTAATGTGAAAAGCTTTAAGCAAAAGCTATTGCTCATACGCCATGTTGGCAATGCTGTAGCTGAACTTTTCCCCCGCCCAAATCGAATCCAAAAGCTTAGCGTGTTGAGTTTTGCTATGTTTTAAACTGTTTAACTCAAATTCTAATAAACTAAACATAGATGCTAGAGAAACAATTTAAAAATTTTAGGCTTTTATCTATATAAATGTTGAACTTTGTGGCTGTCCATCAAACCAATTCATATAGACAAACTATGCACAAAAGTTTATTTATATGCATCCGAACCCACTGTGTGTACGAGGGGGAATAGAAAGCGAACGTGGAGGACTCAATGTCCTCCCCTCCGACCGAGTCCTGGCTATAAAAGGAAATGCGCCGCTGATAAGGGCCAACATTCTGTCGTTGTGCGGCAGAGTTGACGTCTCGTTCTCTTTTTCGAAACGGAAATCGCGCAACTGCATTCCAAGTTCACATCATTTCATTAGACTTGCTCCGTGGTCGTTGATTCGTTTGTTTCCTTTCCGTTAGTGGTTGATGGTGTAACGGTTTTTGTTCCCTCCGGTTTTGATTTGCCCGAAGAAGAAGAAGAAGAATAAGAAGTGGTACGCTCTAGTCGCGTGCCTTTGTCGTCAATTCTCGGGCTTTAATGGAAATATTGCCTGCGTGATTTTCACACTAATCTTCAAAATCAGATTAGAAACATCGAAGAAAAAACCGGACACAGTTCAGAACTTTTAAAAGGTTTGCCCACCACCTAAACGCGACACATAACAGAAAAATAAAACAAGAACAAAAACTGTTTTTTTTTCGCCCGACCGTCGGCTAATTGAAAAACCCTAAATCCCAAATTCTATTCTCACTGGCAATTGGCAATTTCACGCCCGAAAGTTACAAGGAAGCCGCCGGCATGAAGCTTGTCGTTTATCTCTACTTGTCCATGATTGTGCTGGGTGTTCAGGTGAGTAACTGGGGACGGAGACGGGAACTGGGACGACTTGGAGTCTAGGACACGCGCTTGTAATTCGATCAACAAGTTGGGTTAACTTTTGTTTCGACTTATGTTTTAATGGCTTGATTTAATTTCGACCCATACTGGCTTCTGGCCTGGCTTTCTCCAACGATTGATGAGGCCAATGTGTGTCGCTTTTATTAGCAAAGTTTTTTGGAAGAAATTTCTCTTGCAATTTGTTTTATTTTTTTCTCTCCTTTTTTTTGGGTTACTTTTATTTGGCTTTGGATTTTACCCAGTTTTAGGGCTGTGTGTGTGTGTGTGTGTGGAGAACAGATTGCATTCATTAGGCTCAAATTACATATGCTGGACGAGATTACAGGGAACATGGCATTGGAGTCGGACAGTGATTATAATTTGTTTGGAAATCAATTTATGTTTTTTTTTTTCTTCCTTCCTGCATGGTGTATGTGTCTGTTTACTTTAGTGTTCCGGAATGGGTACAAGTTGTAGATGTGGGTTCAAAGTTCCGGCATTTCAAATGTCAATCAGGTAATGAGTTTTAGTCATTTATTTAGTTAACATTTCAAAGGCAAACTACAAATGAAATTTGATTTCTATATAAAGTGGATTAAGGATGATATTTTTAGAATTGACAAATCTACAGATTAAGGCTCAGATTGAAATAGAATTGATTGAATTAATGACCTGTAGATAATATCTAATTAAATAAAGTTTTATTTAGAATTTATTACTTTTTTTGTGGGCTTAAACAGATTGAAAATAGATTCTTGGACAAATAATTTTCAGCTTAAAATGTCTTAGTTAAATTTCAACAGTTGGCTTGAGAAAGTATGTATAAGTATACATATACTTTGTCATATATACATATTCAATAGGGTTTTTCTTTCAAATAATTATAATCAAATAATTTCACAACCATTTATGGCCCAAGGGTCTTCTTGGAAATGATATAGATATCGAATTAAAGTCAGTTTTGCAATGGCAACTTAACTGCAATAAACCAGAAACTATCAATCACATTCTTCAAGTGTTTGCTCAGGTGAAATATTGTCTTGTTATTGCTACTTGGAAGAGCCAAGGATAAATGCTAATTTCCCACTTGCCATTTTACAAAGCTAAAGCTATTTCAAGTGTAAAGCAAACAGGCCGAGTATCCTTTCATTCCTGGCTTCGATGTATGACGCTGTGTGTGGGTGTGTGGGTGTGTGTATGTCAGGAGAAGGAAAACCTGGAAAATTTCTCACCAATAGAGCCGCAACTGCAACTGCTGCACTCTGCAAATGACGGCCATTCATTGTGTTTGGTCCCAGTTTTCTCGTCAGTCATTCACTCAAAGAAGATTGTGTCACCCTCCCCCTCTACCTCTCCCACCCACTTATACGCCCACACTGCACTTGATGCGTGCTTAATGCGGCATGTTAACATCAACACTTTGGCACTTTGCAGCCATTTAAGCCACGACACTGGGACACATCGTTTTTCTTAAAAGTAACCAACCAACCAACCCGCAACCCATAAGTCTTTGACTCTGACAGTGACAGCTTCGTTCTTTTCTCTCATATATGTATATATTCACATACATACAAAGATTTGTATGTAGTATCCAATTAAAAGATAAATGTCAACACCCTAATTGGACAAATATAGAATTTATAAATTAAACATTAGACAATAAATTCACCTGATGTCACACAAGAAAAGAGTTTGCAGCAACAGAAATAAAAAAAGGGAGCAAAGACACCCGCATTAAGGGCAAGGATAACACATTTTTGCTTGCTCGTTGCCAATTAAAGAATTTGACGTTTTCAGTCATAACTATTTAAATGGTAATTTTTGAAAAGTCATCCATTTTATTATTTTTTAGTAGGCCTTTGTATTAATAGCGTTAAGAAAAAAAAAAAGAATAAAGGCTAAAGACTAAAAGAATTTGGTGGTTTTAATCTTTGTATCGCATTGCTAAGCAGAGTATCTTTCTGTTAGCAGACATTAATCAATTTTCTTCGATATGTTTAAATTGCTTAATCTGTTTCTGTCTTAACACTCTAGAGAAATTAAAGTTCGGACCTCAAAACCAGAGCACAGTTCTTACCACTTGTTCCTCAAGTTTGAACCTTTCAGTTCTTTTAATTATCTACCCATCTAGATAATTCCCCTTGACTTGGCAAATTAAGACTGATGAGACAAAAAGGGGTAAATTATTTATTCGAAAACTTTTAATCTACCTTTAAATTTATCAGCTGTGTTCCTAAAATAAATATTTCTCGTGTATCATGTTGTCGCAGAAGCTGCAGTCATTTTCCATGCAAATTTATGTGCGGAAAGTTCAATACTTTTACTTGAAATTTTATTCAATATATATGTATATGTATAGATTGGGATACATAAGGATGGTTTTGTCCTTGTGTCACTGCCACGAGTGTGCACTTTACTTTACATGTAAATGCCTCTTGTATATGGATAGGAAAATCTCAGCAGTTTGTGTCAGTAATTTCCGACCTAGTAATAAAGTTTCGCATTGAAATTGAATATTCTACAAATTGCAATTGGGTGTTCAAGTTAACGTGACATCAAATAAATGAACCACAAATTTCCGCAAACTATCTTAAACACAAGTAGAAGTGTTTGCAGTGTTTGGAAGTGTTAATTAGCTTTTCATTTAGATTCCATTCAAATTTGGAATCCCACTGCAATTTGTGGTCTATTCTCTATGGCAATTTTGTTGCCTACTTTGAGGCTGCTCTAAATTTGTATATAATGTGAATTGCATTTTACAGTTCATTTAACTTTTCGGCAAAATTAATTAAATACTCTGTACATATACTGAATAAATGTTTTATAATTTAGCCTGAAGCAAGGATAAAAACGGTATCTGGGCCCTCCCCCCCATTGGGGCCAATGAGGCGTATGCATAATCAAATTATTTTGGCGAGATTAATGCCAACAATTGAATATTTCGGATAATGCGCTTAAAATAAATTTCAAACTTTTTCAATTACAATTGGGAATTGATGCTGACAGCTGCAGAACCAGCACACAAATTGCAAGTGTAAATTTAGATAATAGTACATTAAATGAATTCAATTAGATAAAGAGAACGTTGATTTTAGGAATTCAAACAAATGGATTTCTAAAACATTATCTGACTCTTTTAGATTTTTAACATAATATTAACTGTTGAAATATTATTAATGACTTATTTAATTTATGAGCCAACTACAGACTCAACCTTTCAATCTCAATGTCAGTATAATTCAATGCCTTTCATTTTGGCTTACTTAAGAGCTTTTTCTGCTCCCCTCCACATAGAGGCAAAAGAGCACTTTATATACACACATACATCCAGTCATGTTTTGCCGTATGCCATAATATACCATCAGTATATCCGGCATTATGCGCATATTTAAGCCAATCAGTTTTGTGAGGCATTAGCCTGGAATCCTTTTGCCAAACGATGAGTATTTCATATCTGCATATTTTCAAATAGATTGGTTTAGGTTTTCAATATCAAAAGCAGAAACCAGAAATTTATGCAGTAAAGCAAACAATTTTCGCTGGCAATAAATGCTTCTAAATATTTAATGGTCCTTCACAAAATGGCCAAGAATTGTATTTGTATTTGTATACGAATTCGATTGCAGCCTGTTGCTCTTATTATGTTTTGGCTGCTTTGATGGTCACTTTTCGTTTTTGGCTTTAAGTCAGCCGGCCAGCCAGCCTAATGTATGACCCATCATTTATTCATGATGAAACTTTAAGAGCACATTTCCTGCTTCTTACATAACTAAATCATTAAGTTCTTAATCACAATTGTTAGATAACTCATCCACATTGTATGATGATGAGGATGCCAGAAGGCAAATATTTGCTCCGTTCTCACAGATTATCGCCACGAAATCTTTTGACTTGAATGAAAGTCAATATTTGAAGGGGCTTCCTTTCACCGTGTAGGTGTTTTGTCTGTCCCACTGTCCTTTTAATTAAGTCACAAAATATTTAAAGCAGGGGGACATGTTATGCATACATTTTGGCTAATTATCGCCAATCCAAGGAACAGAAACAATGCCCAGGCAGCAGCTCTTCGTTTTCGACCCACCTTTCTGCCTACAATGTGACCTTGAAAACTCATAAATTTTACAGGAGTCAAACAAAGCAAAAAATTCAATTTAAAAAATTGTTTATTTACAACAGAATTCATCAATCAATGCAAACGATCCAACAAGGTGTGAATAAAATTACTCCAAACAATGAAACATTAAACAAATGACGAAATAAAAATATTTAATAATCAATTTAATGACATCAAATCAAAAGAACAATTTTTTTTTAGCATTTATTTGAAAAGAACATTGTAAACAAATTCATATCTATAAAAAAGAAAAGCAAAGGATATTTCTAAATGCTTACCCTTGATTACCTTGACAACTTTTATGAGAAAAATGTAAAAAAATAAACTTATCAGAAAAACTCTTGTAAATAACTTTTTTTAAATGTTGTTACATGGGAGAACAGTTATATCTCTATCAATAAATCTCCATGAAGCTGCCAGCTGCCACAGCTGGGGCTAAAGAAAAACTTTCTAATTCATTTGGTTTAACAAAAGCAACCATTGAATGCCCATTGCCAGCTGCGAGATCCCGAAACCAAACCAAACCAAACCAAACCAAAGAATCGGCCATGTTATTATGCAAATGAACTTTGGCTCAAGTGTGTTCAAAGGGATCATGTTTATTATTTATTTACTGGCTGTTGACAGTTACCCAAAGACGATGAAACTTTTGACGAATGCCGCCGATAACATTGCGACTTCTCAATGGTTCAAAATGCGTAGGCGTTTGACTAAAGATTTATGACGTCACTTGGGGATATCGAAGGCTGGATGGGACTTTTTTTTTTTTGTTGGCCTTAGAGTTATCCTTGTATGTATGTATGTACTTCAATATTGCGTATATGTATGTGTGTATGTATGGCATGTAAGTAAAGCTGGCTCTAATTGACAGTTTCATAATGCTAGTCTCCCCGGTTCCAGCTCGTTAAAACCGAACCTAAATCGCCTTTGATGGGCTTTTTTAGAGTGTTGCGTAAACAATTGACCAAAAGTTAGTAAGAAAAACACAAAGCAAAACAAAAAATTTTATACGCAAATACAATTATTTTGGCTGACGGCCAACAGTGTCACCATTTATCAAACTCTAATAGAATGCGGTAAGAAGCGGCTCGGCTTTCCACCCTGGCGATTTCAATTAACATGTTGATAGGCGAGAAAAGCAAAAGAGACAGAGAGAGAGAAGGAGAGAAGTGAAGTGTGCGAAAAGTTACCTCTAATCAATCATACAAATTGCTGAGATTAAAACAAGAGTCGTTCTTAAAGATACCCTGTATATATATGACCTGAAAATATTCTTTCAATATTAAACATTATAAGACTTTATTGAAAAAATCTACAAACAAGTAAAAACAATCTAGACTAGCAAGTAAATAACTATTTTTATTTCTAAATTACTTAAAGCGTTTGTTAAAAGTTAATTTTTTTGGAATTTCTTAAAGACAGCGCGGACAAAAGATTGTATTTTCAAAAAGTGTTAGTGAATAGTTTTGAAATGTTAATTAAAACTTCGAATTGGTCATTGATTGGGAATTGAAAACCTTCTCTTTCTCAGGTCAGTTTTTGTGCAAATCTATCGTCAAATAAAATAAAAGTTTTAAAAATTCCTGTCCATAAAATTAAGACAAATTTTTGATTAAATTTGGATTACGATAAGATTTATTTTATTGCCCATTCAAAATGTGTACTTTTTAGGCATGCAAAAGGGCAGTTGTCTAGAAATATCAGATCTTAACGGTAAATTACTTTAAATAAACTTAGCAAAAATCAAGTAAAATAAATCAGAAAACATTTGCTAATCGTAATGTATATATCCAAGGTTGTGCTTATTAATTGACTTGCTTTTAAATGTCATTTTACTTTAATTTAGTTCTGTGCGTTAAATAGAAAAAAACAATGAGCAAAAAAATGTAGCATACTTAACAGCGCCTTAAAATACTTCTGGGCAAAGTAATTTCAATTAAATTGTTTTGCTGAAATAACAATAATAATGTTAAATTGAAATGAAGTTTTATGTAACAGTTATTTTTAGTAATTAATTAATAGAACAAAATATTATAACTGACTGACCAACTGACTTAACCTTTGAAATTTGTCTTAAATGAAACATTGTTAAATTTAAAATGGTCTAAATGCCAAATCAATTTTGATTTTAATGCCTATTTCGAATATATTTATTTATAGATTATACGGTATATCTCTTCCCTTTGATACTCACCCACCATTTCTTGGACAAGGGACTATCAAAAGTTAACTTCATACAAAAATGTAACCCTTTTTGAAATGATTTAAAAAGTTCGTTTTTTGGGGTTTTTTTCCACTTTCTTTTTTCTTTCTTTCTTTTTCTTTTGATAACTTTTAAGGGCACTTTTGAACAATCAATTTGTCATACTTAAAATTCCAACAGCGTTCGACAGCAAAGCGTCATCTGCCACCATTTGGATTATTGGCCAATCGTGTGTGTTGGTGTGTGTGTGTGTGTGTGTGTGTGGGTCGTTTAATTAAAACTAGAATTATTCTGCAATGGTGGTCCGTTTAAGTGCTACATTAACTATTGTATATGCTATACATTGACCCCAAATTAAAAAAAAAAGAAAGCCAGACATATAGTGAATGAAATGAAATTCTATATATACTAGCCTGCTGTAAACAAGTGTTAACCATTGCGGTTAGAAAAAGCTGTTATTAGTCCCATGGACAACCCACTGATTTTATCGCTCAGTCGTTTGACTTTGCTGTTTTTCTGTTTTTGTTTATTTCTGTGTTTTTTTTTTACAAAATGTTTATCTTTTGTATGTCTTGAATACTGGGAAATGGTGGCTGAATGCTTAAAATGCCATTCAAAAAAAGTGAATAGGCCTATGCCTGATGAGATTTTTCTGTTTTTATTAGAGGAAAAAAAGACTGGGTTTAAGAGAAGTGTTTTATGCTGTTTATTTAAGAGAATAAACTAAATCAAAAAAATATTTATTACTTAGTCTCACTCTCTCTCAGTGATTGAGTATCAAAAATGGTTAAATATTGAACGAAAAGTCATTCTATTGAGTTTGCTTGATTCTAAGCCGATAACCTATTTGTTTGCACTTCTCGGATTTCTCTCGCAGGCCTGGCCCACAGTGAAGCGTTCTTTTGAGCTGTATCCAAACAATCCGGCAATGCCCTACCATGTGCACACAATCTCAGGTAAGTTCATACCCACACACACACACACACACCCAACACACACCACACATACACACTCTACTTTCTACATATGACCGCAAAGTTTCCGTTGAGCTGCAGCTAAAAGTTTCGAGTCAAGTGCCTTTGGCTCTTTGGTTGACAGAGGATGCGGATGCACTTTAGCGACCTCGTGACAGAGTTTAAAACGTTTCTCTGACTCTCACTCAGAGTAAATTGTATTTGAGATTGCTTCTCAAAGTTCTCAAGTTCTTAAGTTCTTTTTAGCCAGCAAAAAAAAGAAGAAGGTAATACTTACTATTTATTATCTATCAATCCAAAATTCATTCGAGCAGTAAAATTTATTAGCCGAATAGGATTTCACAAAATTATTCAATCGTAAAACGCAAAGTGCACTTGACTCTTGGCCAACTGAGCAAAAAGCCAAGCCAAAACAACGAGCATAAAGTATTTTTTGTTATTTTGGCTTCTCTGTAGTAAATAAATCTATTCATTTTAAAATTCCAATGAATAAAAACTTCATTAAAAATTCATAAGAAAAATTGGTAAAATATTTTTGTTTCGATTTTCAAATTAAATTTAACCATAGTTATATGACCCTCTTGAAGATATATATTTATTGCCAAGAGTAACCGCATAACTTCAGATGAGCCATGGCCATTCAAAAAGTTACACAAGATGATCTGTGAGCTATGCTTATTTATAATTACTTTTATTTATAGCCCAAAGCAACGGAAAGTAAAAAGTTGACAGAGGCAAAGTTTAGGCAATTATTTTATTGGTAGGAGAATAGAGGAGGGAAGGCGATTGTGGTTATTAAGGGTCAAGGGGGCGTAAAAGCACATGGGCAGCATCATCGATTGGCATAATCAAATCCTTGATAAATGGACTATTTGGACTAATTCAAATGACTTACTTAATCGAAGGCTGTCCAATTAAACTTGTGAAAGTTTAAATTACATTATGAAACTCAATTACAATTAATTTTGCTGTAGTTTTTTAGTTTCTTTGTACTTTTTGGTTTTTCTTCCCATTTCATTGCCTTGGGCCATGAAACCGCAACTCAAATATGGTTTCCATTGTGAAATGTAATGTAATATTAGTTACCACACAATAACAGGGATAAAAATAGAACAAAGAGTACAAAAAAATTGAATAAAGTAAAGATTGCCAAACAGTGTAAAGAATAGGTAAAAACCCTTAGGCAAGCAAATAGGAAAATTTAATGTTGACATAGAATGAATTTCTAAGTTTATTATTATTAGCGACCACGCTTATAAATATTAAACAACATGACCAATTTACATAACTAGAAACAAAATATTAATAATTAATAAATATTATTAAAAAATAAACAAACAAAAAAATTGGCAATTCAATGCAATTAGTCAGCGTAATAAACAATTAGGCGCCAATTGTTAACAGTTTTTGCCCAACCAATTGAAGGACTTGTGGTCCATATTTAAGGGATTTATGTGGCCATTTTGTTGGTTCAATCCTCCCTAACAGACGCCTACTCATGATGAGTATGTGACATGCATACGTAAAAAAAAAATTAAACGTAAAGGCAAACCCCAAAAACAAAAGAGAGCAAAAAAAAGTCAAACAGTAGTATAATTGTCTTGGGTCGGGGATCAGGGAATGGTCATAAAATGCCAATGTGGTCAAAAGGTCCAGACTGGCACAGGGGGGGAGGCAAACAGAGGCAAAGTCCAGCTAATAATGGTAGCCATAAATCAGCCAAACGATGGTCAAGCATTAAGTGAATATGCGCATGATAAATTAATTGTTTCAAACTCGAGATGAATCCCTCCATAAACGCGTGTTCAAGTATATATAAGCGGATAGATGTGTGTGGGTTGTGACTGTGTGTGTGTGTGTGTGTGTGGTAAATGAATGGATTTTCAATTATTATACCAACGCCCACCCGAAAAACCGAGGCCAACAACTAGAGCAAACAATAATGGCTCCAGTCAATAACCAAGTTACAATTGGCTTGGTCTACGTGCAATTTATTGAAATTTGCCCAAGACAAATTGGTTTTGCGTTACAGTTTCGCATGACCAGCGGGTATTGCAGGTCCACAACCACATTGGGGGTCATTAACTACACCTCTTTCTCTCTCACTCTCTCTCTATTTTATACACGCAGATTGCATGCATGTTGCCTCCGAGGCAGGTGACTACATCTTCAAGAAACTAACACCACCAGCAGCAGCAGCTGCATCATCTCCATTGGGCACGGCACTGAATCGAGAAGCAGCTCTACTCGAGCTCGAGGCGGCTGCAGTTGTGGCAGGTGAATTGGAGGCGGTAGCAGGAGTTGCTGGCGGCGTCGTCGCTCCTACATCCGCCGAAGTCTGTGGCCTCTATGTGATTGGTGAGCCAGACACAATTGTGGAAATTACAATGAAGCACTATGATGTTAATTGCGAAACGGGCGGTCTAATGGCGGTGAGTAGGAGATGACCTTTAATTGCATTAAAATCAAACTAAATGACATTACTACCCCGGTATATCCGGTGACTCGTTTTGCTTAGTTTGTTGATGGCTGGGAACTGAATGGTGAATACTTTCCGGGCATTAAAGATCATCATCGTGCCCTGGATGAGCGTGTCTATGAATTTTGCAACAATTACAAACAATGGTGGGTATATAGAGTAGAAGAAAACCTATTTCAATACTATTTAATACAAATTTTTGTTTTTTATTGCCTACTTTTAGGCCACGGATCAGCAATAAGAAATTCTTTCGGTCAAGCCAAAATGCAGCTCTATTGCAATATCGCATTCCCGCCCGTGGCTCTTTTGTGGCCAATGTGCGTTTTCATAAGATTACTCAACGTAAGTCGAAATAAGTTTAAGTCCAATGGAAGCAAAGCCAATGACCTTTTTGACTAGATTTGCCTTTAAGATTTCAATAGTCTTAATTAGTCTTAGATAGTCTTTCACTTTTCATGTTTCTAATCAAGTCATTTGGTATTACCATTCTGGCTAATATCAGGAAGTTGCCAAGTACTCGAAATAAATTATTATATCAATACCAATTGGCAAGGGCGGAGTGGGGAAAAGCCATAAAACAATTAAATTTACTATAACTAAACCGATGTGATTATAATGGCAAACACACTTAATTAATATATTGAATCTTTATCTAATCGCTAGCCTGCAATATCCTCGTACAAGACACCGCTGCCGTCTTTAAGATGGCCAATTTTGGACAAGCCCGCAATTGCACCCTTTCCGCCCTGTTTCCGGCTGTCGTCTCTCTGGCCAATTTGCGAATTGGGGGCAAGAGTGTCCGGGCCCAGCAGAAGGTTAACTATGAGGTAAGTGAAAACAAAAACCATGAGCCACACCGATTTCCCTCATTGTCCGACTCGTTCCCACAATTTAGTGTAATGCGTTTCCCGATCGTTTGGAAATCGGTGGCTCAGCTGGCCTAGATGCCTTTGGTATGGAACAATCCAGTTCGGTTTGTGGCTCCACCAATGAACCGGGACCCGAGCAGGCCATCTTTTGTGGTGTTACCAATGTGCGTCTTGTCTCCACGGGTCGTTATCAAAATCAGGCCGCTGTCGTTATACGGAAGGCCGATGAGCATGACATCGATGTGGCCACTCTTATGTGTGCACTCTAAAGTGTGGAAAATCCATGAATGGAAACTCCGTGATGGAATGATCGACACATAAAACAACAAAAAAAAAAAAAACAACAAACAAATTTGACAAATTTACAATTCCCTTGTAAATGTGTGTGTATATGTATGTACAAAAGCAGCAAATAACGGTATTTCCCCACAGCAAAAAAAACTACAAAAAAAAAAAAACATAAAAAAAGAGCAAAAAACTTGCACTCTATTATTGGTAGCGCTTAAAACAAAACCAAAAAAAAAAAAAACATAACTCTAATCTTAATCGATGCAAAATAAACCATAAAAAGTATTCACCAAAAAATGCCCCCTCCCTTGAAACAAAAAAAAAAAAAAAGAAACATTTTAAGAAATTATATGTATATCGAAACTTCTGTGTGTTGAAAATAAGAATTATGAATTTATTATTTTGGTTGGCTTTTGGTTGGTTTCTTGGGGGCTAATACTTATGGCCATGGGAATTTCGTATGCCTTCTGTTGAATCTTTATGAGGCGATATTTATATATATACATTTGTATGTGTGTATTATGGCATTATTTTTTTTTATGGGATAGCGGCTAATCGAACTAATTAAGTGGCACACACAAACATTAAATGAAAGAAAAAACATCTTTACAAGGCTATAAATAAATTTCCATCGATAAGTTAGAAATGTTATGCAAGGAGTTGATGGAAAACTTAAATGAGTAACCTAAGAGACAGCCATATGGTCAGAAGGCAGGTAAAACTATAAGCCATAATGGCCGAAGCTCCACCACCATTGTCATCATCATCATCATTATCTTCATCTTCTTCGTTGGCCAACTAGAAAAGAAAATACATATTCGTGTTAGAGCTCTATTTGTCTGAGGAATGGGATTCACTTACACTTTCCTCTAGAATTGCCTGCAATTCCCGACAACGGGTCTTGTCCCCATAGTTACTTGTGGCAATGCGGCATAGAGTTGTACTCAAGCAGGAATCATCACAACCGGCCTCCAATTTGGGATCAGCATTGGTCATCTTAAGTCTCCAGAATGTCCGTAGAAGGGATGGCTTTTCAGCCATCTCCACAAGTAATTTATCAATGCCCGCTGGGCTAGTGTCTGAGGTGAATTCCTTGGTGAATGTATACTCCTCCAGCCATTCGGGATCCTTGTCCGGATTGAGATTGGCCTCGGTAAGATTAACAATATACGTGTGATGGTCCAACACTTGCCAAGTCTGGGCACTCAGCTCATAGAGACGATAATTGGGATTCTTATACGAGTAAGTGGTCAAACTGCCACCATTCCAGGATACGGCATAAGCATGATTATCACTCGAATAGTGGACATTCATCTCATCCTTGTGGGTATGGCCATTGAAAATGCCAGTTATGGTCTTACTGAAACGAGCCACAATGCGATTGTACTCCCTTGACCACACAGTCCAGCAATCGCCATCGCCTGAGGGAATGTGCGTCAAGATGTGGACCTTTTCACCATTTGCTTCTGCCTCCAGCAGAGTGTTGTGGAACCAATTCAACTGCTCCAACACCAGTGAACCATTGTAGTAGAGCCACCAGTTGAATAGATAGCAGTCCATGCTATTTAGGGCAATGATGCGAGGACCAGTAGTGGGTAATGCTGTATAGTAGCCGCCACGTAGAACAGTTGCCTCTGCAGAAGCCGGCAGCCACTTGGACCAAAGACTCCAGACATGTGAGTAAAGCCAATCCACATTCAATTCAGCTGGTATGTCATTTTCATTAACGAAACTGAAACAAATAAATCATAAGAAACGAACAAAATCTCCCTCAAACTCAAGTTATACTCACACATTTGTCGGATGGGGTTCATGATTACCCAGACAGGAGTAGATAGGGACATTTGGAAAGCTTTCAGTTAGCATTCCATCAATCTCTGTTAGCATATTTAAATTTCCTTGCTTGGTGGTGGACCAAATATTATGCGGTGGCACATCGCCCGTGTGATAGATCCAGTCCAACTTATGGGTCTGACTTATATGGGAAAAGGCATTGCTAATCAACCACTTGGGTGTGTCGCAATTGCGATAATCACTCCAGGCCCCAGCTCCAGTTGACTCGGAATTTGCTGGCAGACTATCACGACAACACATGGGTTCTTCGCAGACGGCTAGACCTCCAAGCCTGTATTCGGGATCGTAATGTATGTCCGTCAATTGAAGAATGAGGACATCGTTGTCGCTACGCTCGGCCAATTCTGTGTTGGACTCTGCTGGTGTTTCACCCACAATTGTCACACTGAAATCGTATTGTTCCTGTTCTATCTGACATATTTCATAGGGCAACATGCCGCAAAATGAACGCGATTCGGCTATTGTCTCATTCAAGATATAATCAAAAATGGGCCAATTAAGATCGAATAGGCCACCGATAACATCATCATTCATTATATTGAAATATGCACCCATACTGAGAATGACTTTCTTGGCTGCCTCATCCCGATTAGGTCCATTCAGTTCGCCATCGGGTGAGGTAAAAGTGCGAGCTATTACATTAACCACTGATCTGCACATGGTGCAGGTAAGAAATTGATTGGCACGACTCAGATCACCCATGGATTCGATGAATATATCCCTTCGATCCTTTGTAGACCCCAATTCGTCAGCCAGTTCACGCAATCTCGGCGTTTCGACACCAGTCTTCAGGTACTTAAGGTACTCATGGCTTATCTCCTCGGCCACGGCAGCTATTCAAGAGAGCACACAAAGGAAACCCATTAAATGAAATCCCAAGTTCAAGAGCTTTCCACTTGAGCCTGTCAAAAAAAATATTAGATAATACCAACTAACCCGAAATAATGGCATTAAGACGCTCATCGTGGGTTAGACTGCTCGGTATGCCGGGTATATTATAAGCACTGCTGCCCAATACAAGGAAACTGGCTGCAACCAGAGTGAAGTTCCAGAACACCTTCATCATGGAATCGCACTTGAACTGGTACTGAAAGGTTGCACGTTCATCTGGGTCATATTTATAGAGGGATATCGGACTGGAATTACCCTTATCTAGGCAAGAAAAAAATAAAATAAAACATTATCGTTTTGCGATAAATGTGTTATTATGTGCTATACCTATAATTAATACGATTAGTCTACAGATTTTTATTAGCAACTAACAGTCAGAGGTGAAAGTGGGAAGGACTTCTGAGCTCTGCAAAAGATTTACGACCAAATTTTCGAAGATTAGAAATCTTAATCTCAATTAGAAAGAGAAATAAATGCAAAAGGGGGATCAACAGATGTTATCTAATCGTTATATCAAACACGTTTACTTTTAGATTCACGTGCAAAAGAATTGCAATAAAAATTTCTTTGATCATAAACATTGATATTGAAAATTATGAAAATATATGACAACTGCTACCATTTATGATCCCCAATTGGCTAATTTGTACTAATATTGGCATATCAAGGCATTTAGTTGATAACGAAACGAAATAGTCGGTGTAGCAAAGTCTATGACAAATATGATAAGTTGTCAAAATATGTACATATTTAGATTATCATCAGGCGATAGGGATAAGCGAAAATATTTTATTTTTGAACTTTTTCCGTTCATAAAAATGGATTATACAATACTTAAAAGTAATGAGCATTTCTGTTCTTGTATGGATTTTTAGAAACTGAATCTTGTGGTCAGTACCAAAGCAACGATCGATGTCAAGCTTAGAGCGGTAAGAGAGGCTGAGCCACCGCCATCATTATCATCATCGTCTCCTGGTGTAGTGGGACTTGGAGTACTGGGACTTGGAGTGTCAGAGCCTTCATTGTCCAGCTGTTGAATTTATAAATTGCCGAAATTGAAAAAAAACCAAATACATTTAAGGAGAATTCCATGTACTTACAGCTATAAAGAGTCGCTCCCTTAGTTCCACACAACGTTCAGTACGATCATTAATATTGACAGCAGCGCGGCAGAGGGAACCAGCCAAACAATTGCGATCACAACCACCATTCACTTGGGGATCAGCCGATGTGACACGATAACGCCAATACTAATCCAAAGTGGAAATATTAGTATCTTATCTTGGAATTCATAGATTTTGGCAACTCACCTTTCGCATTAATTCTGGATTATCGGCAAAGTTGTCGAGCAATTTGTCAATGCCAGCAGGACTTAGATCATCGGTAAATGCACTAACGAAATCGTATTCCAAAAACCATTCTGGATCTTTATCGGGATTCAAATTAGCCTCTGTGAGATTGTAGATGTAGGTGTAGTGATTGGTCACATCATAGGTTTCCTCATTGACGGCATAAACACGATAGTTGGGATTCTTGTAGCTATATGTAGTCAATGCGCCACCATTCCAGGCAATACCCACAGGATAACCATCGTCGGAATAGTGTACCAGGAACTCATCCTTATGGGAATGGCCATTGAAAATGCCACTGATGGTGTCACGGAAACGGGTAATGCAACGATTGTATTCTCTGGCCCACACAGACCAACAGGTGCCATCGCCAGCGGGAATATGGGTGAGAATGTGCACCTTCTCGCCAGCTGCCTCGGCAGCTAGTAAAGTGTCGTGCAACCATTGCAATTGGGGAATCTTATCCGTTCCACTGTGATATAGCCAGAAGTTATCCGTATAGCAGTCATTGCTGTTGAGAGCAATGATACGGAAACCACTGCGTGGTGATACTGTGTAATAGCCGCCCTTCAGAATGGTTTCTTTGGTCTCTTCTGGTAGCCATTTGGACCAAATGCCATAGAGATGTTCATACAACCAAGTTGTGCTCACATTAGTTGGCACACCTTCGGGACTGAATCTATTTAGCGAATAAAATAAGAAGCGTAAGGATCACGAAATAAACGGATATCGGTGGAAAGAATTATACTCACAGATTAAGTGGATGAGGTTCGTGATTGCCGATGCAGGGATAGACCGGAACTTCGGGGAACACTTCAGTGATACGATTGCTGACCTTCGTCAGGACCTCCTTATTCTTCTCCTCCGAAGTGGCCCAAACCATATGATCCACAACATCGCCCGTCTGATAGATAAAATCACATTTCTGAGTTTCGGCCACATGACTCAGAGCCGACTCCAAGACATTCCAGGGCAAATCGCAGTCACGGTAATCACCCCAAACGCCAGCTGCCTCACTGGTGCCTTCAGCCGTCTCCTTGTTGCGTTGACAACACATTGGTTCCTCGCAAGTGGCCAGACTTCCGGGCTCATAGAGTGGATCGTGATGGATGTCGGTTAGCTGGCAGATCTTAAAATCACTTGCACTCTCATGTGGTGTGTCCGACTTGGGTCCAGTGGCTCCACCATTCGAAACAGGCAAGGTCCAGTTGTAGTCAGGATTGCTAACCGTATTGCAGAAGCTATACTCCATGAATAGTGAGCAGAAACTATGCGAATCCATTTCCGAGTTACGCATTATATACTCAACAGTGGGCATGAAGAAGTCAAGCAATCCCTCGCACACCTCCTTGGTCTGGAGCTTGAGGCGATCGCACACATCCAGGGCGAACCACTTCATTAAATCGCCGGCGTTGTCGCCATTAAGTTCTCCATCCTCCTCGCGGATGGTGCGCATGAAGACACGCATTGTCGAACGACAGGCGGTGCACATTAGAAAATTATCACGAGGCTCTAGGTCAACCATATTCTTTGTGAATATATCCTTTTTGCTGTGCGACTGGGCCAATTGAGCGGTGATCCTCTTGAATTCGGGAGTCTCGACACCCGTCTTAATCAAGGTAATATATCCTTCCTCCAACTGCTTGGCCACATCATCGGCTATGGCTGATAATACACTGTCACTCAGATTAAAATCGACTGGCACTCCTGGCAGATGAACAGCCGAAGCGACCAGAATTCCGCCAAGCAGGAAGAGTAAGCACTGAATCCTCATGGCTATGCCTAGAAGCACTTGCTACGCTACTAAAGTGGCCGCACCCGCTGGAGGTCCACTTTATAGCTTCCGAATGGCTTTTATCACCTGAACACTAAACCGAAACATTCATTGACAAGAGCCCATTTTAAAGTTGCCGATAAGGATTTAATACACACACCTGCAAATCGCTTTAAGTTCGCACGCTGCTTTTGTTGTTGATTAATTCAAATCTATAATCTATTTTTATGCTTCATAATATAAAATTATTATAACCGATCGTAAAACTAGTTGGCTATAAAAGCAGGAAATCAATCATAGATAGTCAAAATGATTAAGTAGTTACACCTGTCCATTGCTTATAACAACTATGTAACAATTATGACACTTAATTGCAGGAGAGAATCAACATATTATTTATGTTCCCAATTACTAAATAATTGTAAATCTTTTCGGACAAGCACGTTTGAATTTCGCGGGTTATTTCATAACAATCGATTATTTCCGATATAAATATTTTTGTAAACAGTGTTAACTAATTTTTAGTGTACTTAGTTGTCAACACTGTTTACACCTTCCACCTCTAATTGTGAAGCAATCAAAGCAGGAGCAGTATATAAAATCATAATTGGCTGCTAAATACACAAGTTGGTGTTGAAATAATATGAATAATAATATTAATTGATCAATACCAACAGCCAATAATCAGTGACAAACATTTTGGATTGCCTTGGGCATTAAACAAAGACGAAGGCCTTTTGTGTACGATTCACAATAGGCAAAAACAATTACCAGTGGTGCGTAAGAGTGTTGGCCATTTAGCCGTTTATAAGATATATAAATTAATTGTTACGTATATTGCATGGTTCTATTAATTGGTATATATTGAAAAGGGAATTCTATACTTAAGAAAGGAAACCATTAAAGTTTTTCAAACTTAATCTGCAATTGTTAAGTTAAAGCGTATTTATTTTGTTTTATTTTTAGCTAGTTTCTCGCCTCGCTAGTTGGCAACACTGGTGCTTGAGAGTGTGAGTAAGATACAGGAAGGAGGCAGCAGCAGCAAGCAACAGTGACGCCATTTTCTGTGCGAATATAATAAAGGCTGTTGGGGCTCGTGACCAAGCAATGAGCAGCCTAATCAATTTTTTGAATCCAAAACTAAAGCCTTCTGTCGAATGCGATGCAGTTTGCGAGGATGGCTACACAGCTGCAAATCTCATAGCAGATAATGCGGAGCAGCTGGAGCGTGGGTTCATGTGTTTCGCTGTGTGCAAGCCCCCCGTGGAGATAGTGTTCGATTTCCCAAAGGCAATTGACATGAAGGTTATCAAACTGTGGCACTCGTCGGGATCTCTGCGTTCGACAGGCTTCGAGGTACACGGGAAATATGATGGCATTTGGGAACGTGTCGCCTATGTACGTGACTTGGCCAAGGGCGTCGATTCGGTAACATTTTGCTATCAGAGCGACTACAATTCACGTAGCAGCACCTCGGCTGCCCAGCAGCAGAGCGAGAAGGTGTTCTTCTTCAAGACGGCCCACAAGATATTGGCCACAACGAATAGTGTAAAAATTGTGATTCGGGCAACAGAGCGTTGTCCGCCAGTTTTGCGCAAAGTGCAGATATGGGGTCTACCTGCTCGTTCGCTGGACAAAGCCGATCGTGAACTAATGAAAACCATTTGGAGTGAGATAAGCGATCCATATGGTCAAAGGGATCAGGCCCAACAGCAACAGGGACAACGTTCACCCTCACGTCATATACCCGAATTGCGGGAACAGTCATCACTGGAATTACCAGAGGAGTTCTTAGACTCCATCACATGGGAATTGATGGTAAGCGATGAAATGCGATGTGCGGATTAGTGTAGGGGAAGCGATTAGGATGATTCACCATGTGTACACACAAATACGATGGCAAAAGAAGAAGAAAATGTGTATCTATCTATAGAGCATACATAATCCCCTTTGCCCTTCTTCCTTTTCTTTATGTTCGTTCCCTACTGTCTGCAAATATTTAGAAAAATGGAGAAAAGACGAAGGATGAAGTGAGACCTGCAATAATCTTGTTTTCTTTCTCTATCTTTTATGTTTTCTTTTCTCTATTTGCGAAGTGCTTAAAGATTACGTGAGGTGGCTATAAATGAGTGAAAACTGTAATCCATTCTGAGAGCCCTTCCTTAATACTATCCAAGAAGAATATTTTATACATTGAATCACTAATTGATATACTTTCCCATTCGTGATTTCCCCCAGACCCCCACATTAGGGATAAACTGCATTTGAACTATTAATGAAACGTTTTTTTTGTTAATCTTTTTAGATATTTCCAACAGTGTTGCCTTCGGGAAAAGTGGTCGATCAGTCCACCATAGACAAGCACTCCGAAGAGGAGGCCAAATGGGGACGCCAGCCATCGGATCCGTTTACTGGACTCGAATATACCTCACAACGCAAAGCAATATTGAATCTAGCGCTAAAAGCGCGCATCGAAAAGTTCCTTATGGAGCACTCAGAGCACTTTAAGTCGGTGCCCCGTTCATTGGGCAGTTCGAGAATGCGTCGTCGTCATGCTTCCCAGTTTGCCAGCAGCATGTGCCATCCTGGACAGCTGCCGTCATCATCAGCCGCAGGTACATACTCCACGCTTTGCGGCGTCGTTTACAAACAACAGCAGCTGCATCAGCAACGGAAGACCAAATCCACAGTAACTGCCACGGCCACATTGTCATCGACATCGGTGGCCTTCTCAGGATCATCCTCACCGCCGGCCGCCAAGCGTGCCCGGCACAGCAGCAGCAGTCACCCTACGGCCTGTGCCACAGTCACGGCCAGCAGTATTCATCGTCAGTCGCCGCCATCTACCTCGACGACGTCGTCGTCGTCTTCTTCCATTGACCAGGATATCCAGCAAGCGTTGCAGAAGATTACACGTTTCACACAGGTCGCCGTATCACCGCCGACATCACCGCCATGCTGCATCAATTGCCGAAGTGGTCAGTATGCATACGAGATACGCACCTGTCGGCATCTGGTCTGTCGCGAGTGCCTTGTCCTGTTGACGTCCAGTCAGCAATGCGTCTGCAAGGTTAGTTTCCGTGGCGCCGATGTTGAGCGCTATCATAAGCTGCCGTAGTGCCCTCGTCTGCGTGGATCCCATCACCCCTAAGCATATTTTTAGTACGTTGAGTTAGTGCTTTATTCTAAGGATTATTTTGTTGCCAATCATCGCCCCCACCTTCCCCCATCTTATACATTGTGTCTTTTTTCGCCATTTTTGCAATACGATTATGTTTGTGTCTCTTTGTTTCATAAGCTTTACTTAAACACAAAAAACAAATCTAATATTTAGTTTTAGTTCGTTCTCCCAGCTCATATCAGTGAAAAAGTCGATTTTAGGGATGTGCAGAGATATTTTTGATTATCAATATTTAAAGCCAAAATATATATATATATACATATACACTCAGATTGGTAAATTCGTTGGTTCGATCATCATCAGGCGCTACCGATTTAAGTATGTATCAGTATCAGGTCACAACACTTAGTCATAGAACAGAACTTTACATAGCATTAGCATATAGAGAACGCGCATAGATTTTGTAGAAACTTTATATACAATCCCCTTGGAAAATAAAAGACAAGAGTATATTAAGCGCAAAATTTATACATATACATAATATATATTCATATGGTATAATATAGAATAAAGATCAATAAAACCAATGCAAAAAATAGAATTAAATATTTCAAAATTTGCGGCTATTTTCATTGGTTTCTCCAGCTATCTGGCAACCCTGCCAGCTGCATACTATAGGGAAACTATATGGCAGCTCGTTGACAGCCTTTAAAATTTTTGTTGAAAATAAAGTTCCACCTGGATTCAAATGTTTTCCACCAAATGGAGCAAAAGTCAGATGGTACACCGAAACCTGGAACAAGGCCAATACTACGCTTGGGTCTATCCACACCAGGTTTGCGTAGGCATAGAAAAGAGAACAAAGAGCAAACAGAAACTCCTCGCGCCACAAAGACATTGCCTCTGAAAACCAGATCAAATAGCTGTAAGCGTCCTGGTTTGGGACTTCCACGCAAGGAGTTGACTAAGAAACGATTGGAGTTTGTCAAAGCTGAACAGAACATCGCGCAGGAGAAACAAAAAGACGCAGATGCGGCCACCACTTCAAAGGACAGTCGTACAATTGAACTGGAAAAGGACATTGAGATTTGGCGTACTGGATTCGCAGCTTCTATGGACGATCTACAAGCTTCAATTGAGCCACGACAAAGCAAAAAATCTCTACTGACCCAACTCGGAATTTCTCTGGAAATGCTTTCGTACCTGGAGGAAGATTAACAGTCATTATATATAAGTAGGAAAATATGTATTTCAGACCACTTAAACGATCAAACAAAACAAGTGAAAAAGAAAAATAATCCTAGTATTTATGGGGCCGGACAGGTTTCTCGGGGTCAAAGAGTTTGGGATCTTGTAAAAAGTCCAAGTCCTTGTGGTAGCCAGGCATAAGTAAGAACTGCTGGGCACGCAAAATTGCCTTCTCCACGTCCTCCTGCTTTTGCTTGCATAATCCGGTAATGTGGCGACCATAAATACGTCCAGTATACGGCGATTGGAATTGTGAAAGCAATTTCACATTCTTGTAATGAGGATGGATGTTGTGCTTGCACAATATACACTGTTGGGGATCCTTTTGAAAGGGGTTTGTTATGTCAATTGGTTCATCCGAATTGCTGTTGCTTGAGCCGGAATCGGCCAAGAGACGCCCGGAAGTGAGCAGATGTCGCTTGCCGGTCAAATTGGCCACTGTAACTGTTAACAATTATGTTATTAACCATTTCGTTCAGTTACACATGCTTTTCATTACCGTTTTGTGTTATAAATTTGCTTATTTTCAACATTTTGATCAAAAAATTTATTCAATAACAATTTGTCGTTAGTGATGCGCTAACCAATAAATGTTATGAACCAGTTCCACCACCAAATTTTATCGATATATTATACGGTCACCCTAATGTAAACAGCTGATACAGCACGTGCAGTTTGTTTCGGTTTGTTTATGCATTAAATTCGCAACAAAATGAAGCCAAACACGCAAAAGGGAAATGCCCAACGAAAGCCCCCACAAAACAAAGGCAATAGGACCCAAAACAATAAACAGAACTTCAAGCAAAAATTCAAGCCCAAACAAAACCAGCAGAAATCGGTAAGTTTTTAAAGTTTAACTGAACCGTTGACTAAATTAAATTGTTATCATCATCTGCAGGATAAACCTAATAAACCTCAAATTCGCCAAATGATACGCCAGCAAAATGCGGCCAAAGCCGAAGCTGAACGTCAGAGAATAAAGGCGGAAAAGGATGCACGCATTAAGGAGTACAAGAAGCAACGTTTGGAAAAGACAAAAGCCATCAGCAAACGCACCCAAAAGGGTCAGCCACTAATGAAGGATCGCATGCAGTTGCTCCTCAAGCAAATTGAAGAAATGAAGGGACGTTAAATGGAACAGAATAATATAGAGTAGCATAAAGTTTGTTATTAACTTAAACACAAGATTAGCAATAAGTTGTATAGCTTAGCCGTATATTTCCTCTTGTAAAATATACAAGACTTAATTTAAAAGATATTGGAAGAAGTAATACTTATGCTTTGATTTTTACCATTTATTAATTATTAAATTTATATTAACTCAGAAGATGAGCGATCCTTGTCAGTTCTTTAGATTCGATTACTTTATCCCGATTAAGTAGGCTTTTATTTTGTTCTATGAAATGTACATACCTAACTAAAATCAATTTACCTTTGTGTTAACTGTCAAAGATTGTGACTTGTATGATTTACAGGCTTCGTTGAGATTTGGAAAAATCTATTCATTCTAAAGTGAACGCTCAAGCGAAACAGTCCTAAAATCAAGTGGAATTTAAAAACAATCATAAAATCAACGCACAAGGATTAAAAAAAAAATCTATTCATTCTAAAGTGAACGCTCAAGCGAAACAGTCCTAAAATCAAGTGGAATTTAAAAACAATCATAAAATCAACGCACAAGGATTATCTAGAATTCAAGGTAAGTCCTATATCACCTAATAAAGTACTACCTAATAAAGAGTTGAAAATATGTCTTAAAATCAAAGCATCATCTAGAATTGAAGAAAAAAAACCACAAGGATCATCAGAATTGCAAGAAAGTTCTAGATTGAATTTGATTGAGATTTGGAAAAAAAACCCAGACATTATCCAGAATAGAAATTCTAGAATCAACGCTCGAGAATGGATCAGGTTAATGAATTTGGCTTGCGTTATCCTTGCGAATCTAAGAACCCGGTGCCCAAACCAAAACACGTGGAGGAGGAAATCGAAGATTCCAAAAAACAATTAATTTCAAAAATTCATATAGAACGTATGGTGCTTTTGGGACGTTGTAATCAGGATTTGCAGAATACAAAATTTGTGTTTGCATCATTCAATTACTTTGTGAAAGACCAAAGTTTGAAAATTCGCTACCCTGCTGAATTTTCGGCTTGCGAGTTCTCTCTTAATTCTGGCGTAAAGTCGGTTTACAGCACTATGATAAATCCGGGAAAATTGAGTTTGGGTCAAGCCTTTGGGGCCCAGCAACATTCGAGTTGCACCCATCAGTTGCCATTGCCACCTAACGCCGAGGGGGAATCCAATATGAGCAAACTATATAGAGCCATCTTAGCTTATACGGGGAGAATCGGAGATGGGAAGGCTCTGGTCGTGTTGGCGTCCACGAATCAAATCCCCGTAGTGAAGGAATGCTTTGACTATCTTAAATCTGCAGCTCAACTGGATGTTACGCACGACGATGATGATGAGGAGGATAAGGATCCAATACCATCCATTCTCGTTTATGACATTCAGTATCTTTTCTTTATACTGAAGAAGGAAATTATGGGAATGGTTGGTAAACCAAATAACCATCAAACCATCAATCAAAATATAACTGATGCAATCTTTTTGCGTGACTTCTTCGAATTCGAGGAAGGAATTGCTTGTCCATACCATGAGGAACTCGATCGCTCCAGATACTGCACTCGCAGTCAGGTAATCCGCTGGGCTTACACTTTTTGTGATTATATGTGCAAAGATTTGGGCATTACCATGGAACCTGGTAAACATTCTCCAATCATTGTGCCACCCAGCACCTCATCCGATTAACTGTGTTAGCATGACAGGAGGAATTACTGCAGGTATTAGTTAATTAGTCATTATTGAATTTAGTACAAAATGTTGTTTCTTTTTTACTATTTCCACAGAGAATTCAAGAACAAATCCGAGGCAAACTTCACTCCACTTCACTTTTCAAAAAACCGGTAAGAAACTATTTTCGACATGGCAAATAAAATCTGTATTCTTATTGGTCATTAATATTTAACTCCAGCTTGATTATTGCACAATCTCTTATCGAAAAAGGGATCCATAACCATCCTATATACCAACTGTCATTTTTTTTTATTGTATTTCTGAATACATACCACAAACTACAAATTTGTCACCAAATACAATTCCAATCTAAGCCAAAATGCAATGTACATCCACACAGACTACTTTAAGAGAGATTACAGATTAAAAAACTACCAAATAGCCGAGCATCATCTATTATAAGGTAAGGGAAGAGATATTTCAATATACTTAACACTAAAGTTCCATTTCTTTGCTCCTTTTTCAGACTCTAATCCAGACACAACCAAAGCAATCTTTGATGAGTGGCAGCATCCTTTTAGAATGGAAATTTTCGCGGGCACGTTTCAGTTTTGAAAATTAAATTTAATGCAACCTGTAATAAATTTTCATGGCTCAAGCTTCCGGCCGTGCGGCACCATCAACTAAACAACCCTTTGATTGCTGATATCACATACAAAACACAAAAAAAAAACCAGGCAAGTTATGTAAATTTTTTGTTTCTTTAGCCTTGTGTTGGGTGCACGGCAAATTGGATTTTTTGCCGGCTTATCAGTAGAATTGCCATTTTGCATCCTGTACCTGTCAACCCAAACCTAGTCTTCCCCCCATTGTTAATTCCCGCGTGAATATGTGCAAACAAACCAATTTGTAACCAAGCGCGTTTTTCGAAAGTCTTTTTTGCTATTTTTTCAGAATTTTTTGCATTAGAATAAAAATAAAGTTTTATGCGAATTCCGTTGGCAAGACATCCGTTTCCGTTTAGCGAGTTGCAGGAATATAGCATATAGATATACTGTATACAAAAGAGAGGGAAAGTGTTAGGGGGAGGGGGCTGCACGTAGAAAGGGGTTTATTAAAGTTGATTTTCGAAGAATTCTTTGGCACTTGAACCAACAAAATGACAATCAGCATGTGGTCTAATATCCGCCAACCATTCAACCAAAGCAAACAATAAAAAAACAGTGAATAGGACAAATCTTGTTGATGCCGACGTTTTTATACTCTTCTTGAATTGATTTGAAATTAGATTTCAATTTCAGTAAATAGTTTTCTTATTAGAATATTTAATGCTACTTAAGATAACATTTTACTAAATAGGAGAACTTCGCATTCTTGCTGAAAGTCGCTAAAGACAAAGGTGATTATAGACCAAATTTATATTTATTTTGAAAACTTTTTTAAAATATTCCTAGAAGTATTTCAGCCTATAGTCCCCAATTTTTGTACCTGAGTGTAACAATTAAGAAAACATTAAGTTTTAAATTCAATTTTGTGTTAGTAATCTGTTCCTTTTCAAAAATCTTTCTATAACTCATAGATAACATAGAAGAAAATTATTTATAAAACTGGAAATATTCAAAATAATTGCCAAATTAGCTCCATTAGGTATTTAAATATTTTTATAATCACTTTTTGAAATGCTTTATCCAAACTTTTACCTTAAATAAACAGACTCCATACGTTAGAGTATATTATAAAAGGGAATATATGTATATGTCTATTGAAAACTTTCACTTTGAGGAGGATATTGCAAAACTATTGCGCTTAACCCCCCACCAAGTTGCCACCCCTGCCTCCGCCGCCGTCACCCCCTGTTGCTCACTGTGTTTAACCCGTTGACACAAAATCGCACTAAATCAAAAATTATACTTTATACAAATAGAAAACGAGGACGTGTCTTCTCTCCGTCTTCGTTGGCTTCATCGCGGAAGTCGCTAGACCCCGTTGGCCATAAATCTCATATAGTCAAATATTGAATTACGCAGGATGTACCGGCGGGTAGGAGGAGAAGGGGAAGTGAAAGGGTTTTCAGTCCCTTCCATATGCAATTCGCATATCCAATTTTTGTGGGTCAAAAGGATGTCCCGGTGCCCTCCTCCTCCTCCTCGACGACGTCCTCTGTGACATTCACATTCGTTTTTTTTCCGCCCATTGCTTTGTTCTGTTTATTTAATAAAAATTTCAAGTTATGAGTGTTTTTTGGGGTGTGTGTGTGTGCGAGTGTGTAGAAAGGCTCGTTTATGTGTCGATAATGAATAGTTATGGTTATTTAAGACAGGGGAAGGGCAGAGGCAGAGTAAGGGGTCGAGAGAGCTGAGGAGAGTTATAAATGTTTTGTTTAGGTCGCTTATAATGCAATTTATGAATGTTTTTTTTTCCTCTCAGCGGGCCAACAATGGGTTAAGTGTACTTTCTTATCTCCCAACCAGCTGGTTGTGTATGTGTGTGTGTGTGTTTCTGGGCAATTCACATCTCAGCGGAGAGGAGAAGGGGATTCACTACACAGTCAACTTATTGTCAGAGCTCATCACAACAGATAACCAGCTGGGCTAGCCCGTCGTGAGATCATCGTTTTTTACTAGTATTTAATATAAATTTTCTCTTTGCTGAATATTTTATTTAGTTGTCTGCCGTTCTTTAAGCAAATCAAAATGAAATTCTTGAAAATTGAGTGGATTCTACTGATCGTCCTATTAGTTTCCCTTGGCAATGTTCATGCAGCACCCAAACGCAAGTCAAAAGGATTTCGATTGCCAAAACTACCCAATATCAAAATCAATATACATCATAATAGTAAGTCTTGCAACATTTTCAAATGAATTATTGATTAATAAACGAATTTTCTATTTGTTTTCAGATATTCATATTGGCTAAAGGCAGCTGCTTTTATCAATTAAATAATTCATTATTTAATCTTAGTGTTTATTTATTTCTAGAATATGTAAAGAAAAGAATGCTAAATAATTAAGTAGGCAAAACCGAAACAAACATTACAAATGAAACTCTCAACACTTAAATATAAATTTGTACAAATTATATCTTCAATTCTTGAAAATTGAGTGGATTCTACTGATCGTCCTCTTAGTTTCCCTGGGCAATGTTCATGCTCCACACAAACGCAAGTCAAAAGGATTTCGATTGCCAAAACTACCCAATATCAAAATCAATATACATCATAATAGTAAGTCTTGTCATTTTCAAATAAATTATTGATTAATAAACGAATTTTCTATTTGTTTTCAGATATTCAATTGGCTAAAGGCAGCTGCTTTTATCAATTAAATAATTCATTATTTAATCTAAGTGTTTATTTCTAGAATATGTAAAGAAAAGAATGCTAAATAATTAAGTAGGCAAAACCGAAACAAACATTACAAATGAAACTCTCAACACTTAAATATAAATTTGTACAAATTATATCTTCAATTCTTGAAAATTGAGTGGATTCTACTGATCGTCCTCTTAGTTTCCCTGGGCAATGTTCATGCACCACACAAACGCAAGTCAAAAGGATTTCGATTGCCAAAACTACCCAATATCAAAATCAATATACATCATAATAGTAAGTCTTGCAACATTTTCAAATGAATTATTGATTAATAAACGAATTTTCTATTTGTTTTCAGATATTCATATTGGCTAAAGGCAGCTGCTTTTATCAATTAAATAATTCATTATTTAATCTTAGTGTTTATTTATTTCTAGAATATGTAAAGAAAAGAATGCTAAATAATTAAGTAGGCAAAACCGAAACAAACATTACAAATGAAACTCTCAACACTTAAATATAAATTTGTACAAATTATATCTTCAATTCTTGAAAATTGAGTGGATTCTACTGATCGTCCTCTTAGTTTCCCTGGGCAATGTTCATGCACCACACAAACGCAAGTCAAAAGGATTTCGATTGCCAAAACTACCCAATATCAAAATCAATATACATCATAATAGTAAGTCTTGTCATTTTCAAATAAATTATTGATTAATAAACGAATTTTCTATTTGTTTTCAGATATTCATATTGGCTAAAGGCAGCTGCTTTTATCAATTAAATAATTCATTATTTAATCTAAGTGTTTATTTCTAGAATATGTAAAGAAAAGAATGCTAAATAATTAAGTAGGCAAAACCGAAACAAACATTACAAATGAAACTCTCAACACTTAAATATAAATTTGTACAAATTATATCTTCAATTCTTGAAAATTGAGTGGATTCTACTGATCGTCCTCTTAGTTTCCCTGGGCAATGTTCATGCACCACACAAACGCAAGTCAAAAGGATTTCGATTGCCAAAACTACCCAATATCAAAATCAATATACATCATAATAGTAAGTCTTGCAACATTTTCAAATGAATTATTGATTAATAAACGAATTTTCTATTTGTTTTCAGATATTCATATTGGCTAAAGACAGCTGCTTTTATCAATTAAATAATTCATTATTTAATCTAAGTGTTTATTTCTAGAATATGTAAAGAAAAGAATGCTAAATAATTAAGTAGGCAAGACCGAAACAAACATTACAAATGAAACTCTCAACACTTAAATATAAATTTGTACAAATTATATCTTCAATTCTTGAAAATTGAGTGGATTCTACTGATCGTCCTCTTAGTTTCCCTGGGCAATGTTCATGCACCACACAAACGCAAGTCAAAAGGATTTCGATTGCCAAAACTACCCAATATCAAAATCAATATACATCATAATAGTAAGTCTTGTCATTTTCAAATAAATTATTGATTAATAAACGCATTTTCTATTTGTTTTCAGATATTCATATTGGCTAACGGCAACTGCTTTTATCACTTAAATAATTCATTATTTAATCTAAGTGTTTATTTCTAGAATATGTAAAGAAAAGAATGCTAAATAATTAAGTAGGCAAAACAGAAACAAACATAACAAATGAAACTCTCAACACTTAAATACAAATTTGTACAAATTATATCTTCATTTGTTAAGTAATTTTTTTACTTTCGAATGAGATATAGGATTTTGTATTTAACACTTAAAAACACTGCAAAAACAAAACAGAGTTGTTCTTTTTTTTATAAAGATGATGAATATGGTGTAAAAATGGGGTTTTGAGATTTGAATATCGACTGAAAGTAACGTTAAGCTTTAAATTCTTTTGAAAATTCTGTAAACTTTAGCTCACTTGCAGTTTCTGTATTTAATAATAATCGAGAAAAGTTAAAAATATTTTATGGAACTGCAACCAAATTACGAACATTTAAACTCCATTCCCTCTCCAATTGTTAACAGTAAATTTTTAAACAAGTTAAATAAGTTTTATTATCTTAAGGTGATATTTTCATTTTTTAATTGAGAATGATGAAAATGTAAACTAATACAAAATCAAAGCGCCTTCTCGTTAAAAACTAATGTAGAAAGAGACCTTAAGATTCTCTTAGCACAGACATTGATTTCAAAATCGGCATTTTGAGGTATTCAATGACCAATTAAAAATATTTTTTTTTGATCCAAAACAGTGTCAGTTTAAAATTTGGCTCAAAATTATGTAGGACATCTTTAAAATCGTTTGCTTTTTCTTTTAAAAAGCAGGCAGATTGAAGAAAAGGACAGTAAGGAAGAAACTAAGGAGAGTAAGAAGTAAAGATAAGATAATAAGATTCTGTGAAAGTTTGATAATGAAATTGAGATAGAAGAACATAGAAGAATAGTTTTGGCAGTGGTAATACAAATCGGTTATATCTCAGGATAGGTTCTTTGAAAAAATTACAACTTAATATAAGACCATCTATTGATTTGCACTTGATATAAGGGGTACAAATATTTAAATATTGGAATAGAGTCAAATCAGATAATTGTATATATAGCCGGCGATATCTGTCTTTAATTGTAGCTCTAAATACCTTTATAATTCTTGAAATTAACTTGTGCCATCGAGATGTTGATTTCAGTTGTTGCAATCCGCATAACTTATTGGCCTTTGAAATCTTGTTAACGATTTGGTATGCTAATTAAATTCCAGCAATTTACAAATAAACAAACAAAATAAACAGTAACCAAAACCCCGAAAAGGCGAATTTTCACTTTTATTGCTTAGAAGTGGAAGTGAAAGGAGAAATAATAAGAAAATCTGGAAAATTAACACTCTAAGCGTATGAATTCTTTTTGTTGCTTTCATTGGGCCGTAAATTGTTTTCGGGTGGTAGTAAGTTGTCTTCCCCCCATACCCATACCCACACCTAACTGTACAACCCCCTTCGACAAACGAAAGGACCAACTTTTTTGGCTCCAGAATTTATGGTTTGCTCCTTGCCCATGCCCATTCTCATTGGCTCTTTCGCTCTTATCTTTGCTAAAATATTAACGGTTTAAGCTTAATTACAAATGGCGTCGCTTGCCGTTTTACCGTCTCACAAAAATTAACTCTAGCGTATGCGAAACTGTACCGGAAAGAAGTGCCGGATTAGGCCAAAGGCAGGCAAAAAAAACATAATAATGAAAGGTCCAAGATTTTAATGCAAATTAGAAGTTGACTTTCCAATGTAAAAAATAAAACATGAATGAAAATCTGTTCACTCATCTGTTCAGATTCGTTTTGGTGTTTTTTCCTTTTTTTTTTTTAAATAATTGTTTCTTTCAGATTACATTTTGGCCAATTTCAAACCGATTTCTATAGGTTATATCGCAATTAAATTGAAATTTAATATATTTTAAATCGTACTTTAAACACTGGGATATTGGACAATATGATTTGCTTTGGGCTTGATTTAAAAAATAAAATAACACGATTTTTGCAAAAATTGGCAACCTTGAAATTAAAGTGCAAACTAAAAGAAATCATTCTAACTTAAATCAAACGATATTCATAGGCATTATTCTCAAAAAGATAATTTAATAATTAGCGCAACTAACATCATAATTAAAAAATTATTTTAAAAGCATTAAAAATAGATTTAGCGAATTTGGCAAAGTTGGAGACTGGTAAATTTAAGAGTTTATGAGAATTTTTCAGACTTTTTCCATAGAAGAATGAATTTTTGGTTAATAAATGAATGAATCAACCTTTCAGTGAACATCCTTCTACATGGATAATCCGGCACTGAAGGATAGCGCAAAATGTTATGCCATTAGGGTAATTATTTACAACAATTTCCAAATTTTACACATGAACAAACCGAAATTACAATAAAATGTTGTTTCGCATGCACTTTTCCCTGCTCATAAATAACCAAAAAGTGAGGGGCTGTAAATCACAAGGACATGGACAATGTTCCGCCTCCTCCACAAATGTGCATGTAAATTTTCAAATTTTCAACAATTTGCAACACTTTATTGTCGTGTTTTTTTTTTGCCAAACACGTGACCACCACCAGAACTGAGCTCTGCTCTGGAATCCTTTCGATCGAGTGGGAGTGCGAAGGAAAATATGTGCATAAATTTCAATTAAAATTGAAAAGCCATGAAACATGCATACAACTCGCTTTCTCTCAAAGGACACAAAAAAGAATTTGTCAATTGTCCCCAACTCTGCTGTCCTGTTCGAGATGGAGCAGGTGCAGTTAAGCATGAAAGTGGCCAAGGGCAGATGGGATTTTGGTCATTCTTTTTTTCTTTTTTGTGTAATTAAAAACCAATTTGAAGCATTTGAAAAAAATGCATGAAATTATCAAATTGTAGAAAGAATTCAAGTTATTTCAAATATTTTATGAGAACAGATCTGATCTGTTTTGGGGTTTAATGAAATAGTTCTCAGCATATTTTACACTTCAGCGAACGATTCATCATCCAAATGGCATAGGGATAGTCATCTACAATCAACAGCATCCTGCCTGATGAGAGACAAATGTCAAAACTATAAGCTGACACTAAAACCATTGAGGCACTTCACTGGTAAACAACAAACAAAACGCCAACCCCCCCTCAAAAACAAAAAAAAAGGACTAGACAAAGAGGGTTGGTTGCTTCGATCTAGTCGAGATGGCGTGGGGTGTAAGTTCGGGGGGTGGGGTTTAGGTTGTGCTCTTTCACCAATTTCAATTGCTCTTTAACTTTCGCCCAGCGACTAACAAGCGACGCGTGCCGTTTCCTGTTTTCACACGCGGTCAAAAGGTACAGTCAACGCAATGCGACGCAACGCTAGGCCATGGAATGGAATGTTAACACACAACTGTACCACAACACATCATTACATAACCTCACATGATGACATAATTCACTTCCGGCCAAAGCGTGTGTGGGTCCATCCCCTAGTTTAAAGTTCCATAATTCTAAAATTAAAGTGACCATGCAAGAATTTGTTTTTTTCTTTTATTTATTTTTTTTTTTGGCAATTTGGACCATAAATCAAATTGAGTTTGGCCAAAGAGCCTTCGGCTTCGGCTGTACCTTTTGATGAGTTGATATTCTGTCTATCTGTCGGGTGATTTTCTTATATTTTGTTTTTGTGGTGTGTCAACATGACATTTATGAGAATTTTTCAATTTCATTGAAAGTTTTTCTATTTTATTTTTGGGGTAAAAAACCAAACAAATAATCGTATTAGGGAATGGATGGGCGAAACATTCTTTGGCAACATGTGTGAAAATGTTTTGCAAAAAAAAAAGAAAAGATAAAAGCACATGTGTGGATTGTCGTGTTACTTTCGGGAGACAATCTCTCTGATATGATTAGCTTAGTACTAACGAGCAAAGCTTTTCAACAGAAATTCAATTTTTGAATTGGCTCTCGGGGTTGGTTCATCTGCTGGTTGGTTGGTTAGCCAATAAATCTCGCAACAAGTCTTAAACATGTCAGCAAACAAGGACCAAGTTTTAGACCCAAGAAGCAACAGGAAGTGCCACAAACTCCACCTAAGATCTGTATGGAAATGGAATGAAATCTTTACAAATTCCACTGACTTTGATTTATAACCAAGGCAGGGCGTAGGATTTTTTAATTTCGTAAGGCTCACAGCAAGACTAGGCTCAAGTCTCAACCCTTTTTTATGTGCTGGTCTGCATAATTATGCTCAAGTCTTAGGGCTGTCGTCCCACCCAGTCCTATAATTTATAGACTTAAGACATCTACGACTTAATGAGTTTCACTTGGGAAATTAGCTTGATTTTCCATAAGATTATCAGTGTGGTCAATGGTCCAGTTGATTTATTTAAAATGAACTCACTCTCATGGATGGCAATAATATTCAACACCCAAAAAGTATTCTGACTACTTCTGGCAAGTGCTTGAAAATAATTTTTGTAAAATTCTATGACTTCGTAACTAATTAGCAAAAGCCATAAAAACAATAAGCGTTGAGACCGCAGCAAGAGAAAGCGCCCTTTCACTCTTCACTCCCCATCAATGCGCACCCTTCCAGCGCGGTTTTTGCCCTTAATGAAGTCTGACATTGATGTTGACGAAGAGGACAACAACGATGACGACGGGACTATGGAAGGAGTGGGGGTATGGATGGTTAAGGATGCGTCTAACCGAGGTAGTTTCGTTCGCTCAACAAGTGAAAGTGAAATGTCAGTCAGCCCGCGGTTGATGATGGCTTGACAAGCAAAGTGAAGCGCGACATCGTTAAAGTAGTCATAAAATGCATTAAAATTAAAAACGTGTTAAAATGCTCAAAAGAATATAAATAAAAATAAACTTGTTATCCTGCAAGATTTTTAATGAGGTCCTAATGAAGCGTCGCCAAAAGTCAAAAAATTATTTGCGTCTCATTTGTTGGTTGTTAGCTGACTCAGAATCAAAAAAGGGCATGATGGGGAGCAGTTTAAAAAATCGTAAATTATCAACACAATTTTTAATGAAAAAAACACGAAAAATTTTCACTTACTGGCATATGCTGTATGTGACTTTTGTTGCTGCCCATAAATTATGTAAATTTTTACCAACAAAATTAATAAAAAAAAAATGTAAAAAGGCGATGGAACAAGCGAGGCAAAATCTTTTACTAATAGGGGTAAGGGGAGGTCACACTTATCAGCGGGTTGTCCATTCCATTTGCTTCCAGTAGGCGTGGCCATCGATGCCTTTTCTAACATAAAAGTGGAAAAATATGCCTTTTATTTCGTGTTTGTAATTTGTTTTCATCCTATAAAAAACACGTGAAATATGAGAAAAAAATTGCCACATTTTTGTTTAAAAATGGATTTTTTATTAGATTTTCGGCGTCTTATTTTTAGGGGTTGAATATATTTTTGAGCCGTGGGAATAGAAATCAAAATGTTCAAACTGTACTAAGGCATTGGATTAATATGGCGTAAAGGAATTTTGAACAAGTTCTTTCCCATTTAGACGTAGTTTTAAATACGGCGTAGTTAACTTATAAATTAGGCAAAACCAAAAGCACAGACATATGCAAAGGCGTGACAATGAACAGACATAGGTGAAATTTATTGTCATCCAAAATAAAAAGAACAAACGCTAAAAATTTGTTAAAACCCCGAAAAAATAGTTACACTATCCTTAAAGGATAGGACTCTTACATTAGAAAATTGTTTACTCTTTTCGAAAAATATTCTTTGATTTTTGAGCATTTTTAAAAATGACCCTGCTAGCTTTCAAACCTCTGCCAAGAATGAAATTTAAAAATTAGTTAAAGATCAGCGAGTCGTTGGTTCTTACGTGCCATTCCAAATAATTTAATTTGTTTAAACGATTTTAAAATCTTTCAAAAAACAATATTTTACAAGCAATCATAAATAAAAATAAAAATAATTTGTACATAAAATACAAATCGATGTTTAAATATAAACAATATAAATTATTAAAAAGTGTGTGATTTTCTCAAATTTCATAAAAAAGATGTAAAATTTCAATCGTAATAAAAGGGAACAAGTTCGAAAACTATGTAGAATTTTGAACGATTTTGAAACGATGCTATTTCTATTAATATAGCAATAAAAGTTGTCTCAAATCCCAAATACCTTGCTGTTCAGTGTAATTAGTTGTAGCAGGGTGTCTTTGGCAGTGAAAAAGTCAAATGCATGTTCTTCCTTTCCTTTTTTTGGCATCGTGGCGCTTAATTTTTAATGCCACCTCGTGAAATTTATTGTGCAGCCACAAATTTGAGTTAATCTGTGAAAGTTGCCAAAGGGCTTAAGGACTTGAGAGCAAGAGATCCTGACAATGAGATGCCATGTAAAGTTTTCGCGGCGGTAAACGAGACTGTACCCATAAGCAACTCACTTGGAGTTGACTATAGAAAGCCATTTAAAGTTTCCAAAATGGCATCACAGTTGATTTAATTTCAACTGTCAGCTAACAAGAAGAGAACGCTGGAGAAAGTGCATTGAAAGTTCAACGAGGTGCGATAAAGGCTTTTGTTGGCCTCAGTCTGCTTAGGAGACGAGTCGAGGACGAGGCATTCCACATAATTCAGCCATCAATCAATTGGCTAGCTAACGAGCCACATGTCCTTTTTTTTGTAGATGTATTTACGCTTAGATCTCCTTTGGGTTCTTTGGCTCTCATCCACATATGAATTGACAGTTGACCATGACCGATGGCCTTTAGGTAAAAGGTAAAAACGTGTCGCTTATCAAACAAGTACATAAAAAGTGATGGAAGAAAAAAAGGGGTTAAGCTCCTCTATAAATAACATTAAAATACGCCCACAACCATAAATATTTATTAATGAAATTAACTGCGAGCAGTTCAGTATGAAATTAAAATATCAGCCATTGAAAGTAATTAAAATTCATGTCGTAGTGGAGGGGGATGAGGCACTTGTGAGTAGGAGGGTGATGGGGGCATTGCCAAAGAATTAGATGATCACGCAGTTTCAGTTTCGGTTTCAGAACATGGCAAGCAATAAGGCCATTAAAATGTTCCAACTCCAAACCCTAACCTCGGCAGCTGGCCCAGAAAGAACATATAACATATTAGAGAAAGGGGTGAAAGGGTTTAACAACCATTTGCATATACTTTTTTGACAGTAGCTTAAGCAAATTTCTTGTAAATTTATACAGAAAGAGGATAAACTCAATATTTATTACAACTTGATTCTATTAAAAGTCTGAATGACTTATTACCGGCATTTTACATATCCTTTCAAACCGGAAATGAATTTAAAGGAATTTTTTCCCTTTTTGGACAACGCCTCTGCTTAATTATGGTTCATAATTCCCCCAACTTGAAACCATTTTTAACCATGAGCGACGTTTAACTACCATAAATTGCACACATGTGTGTGTGTGTGTGTTTGTGTGTGTCAGTGTGGTTATTCACGGCAACTCGGCGGCCATGTGTTAACGTATGTGGTTAAGTGGTTTTCCAGGTTCACGTTCACAAATTTTGCCACCACAATTGATGATATGCAACCACTTTGAAGTGGCTCCACATTTTAATGAGCAGCAAATTCAATTTGAACTTTTGACTCGTTTTGTGTGTTCCACAACCGAAATTAATTCATTTGCAATTCATGGTTTTCAATTGCGTTTGTTTAGTTTCACTCTCTCAGGGGACTCCATGGAGGCAAAGTCTAAAGTTAAAGACAGCAGCCGGGGCATTCAATTAAATTGGCATAAATTATGCGTTAGATCATGAACACTTAAGTCGGAATGGTCCTAGAGGAACAGAATAAAGGCACAAAGACAGACAAAGCCCATAAATCAAGTATTTTTTTTGACAGTTGTAAAATGCAAATCAAAAATTGTAACAGGGCGACCCCAAAGAAATAACAATATAAATTTCCCTATGCTCAAGTTTCTATAAAAATATCCAACGAAATTGGCTTTAAAAAACCGTGTCCAGACACAGACATACTTATAATTTCACGGCTTTTTATACTAATTCTTTAAAATGAGGTGTTAATGTGACTTGTTTTCATTTACAAGAAGAATTTATTAGCCTACTTTCAAGCGTTGTTTAGAAAAAAAAAGCATATATTTCAACAGCTGCCCAGGCACTGAAAATAAAAAATGTGCGTAAATCAAAATTATGACTTTTTAATGAAAGACTGTGAAAAGATATTTATTACTTAGAGGGAGAGATCGACCATCAATGGATAGATGGAAAATTTATAACTATTACTTACACACGATTAAATAATTCTCTTTCCTCCTCTCACTCTTTGCCCTTTTTGGCCACAACCCTCTCGAACAAAGAGAACAAAGATGTTTTTGTGCTTTTTGCGTCATCTTTTCTAGTTGTAACTAAATGGCCATCATTTGTTAAGCTTAAACCCTTTGCCCAGACTAAAATTCAGAGCCAGTCTGAGACTAAAACCGAGACAGAAACTGACTGTGGTCTAATGAGGCAGCTATAAAAGGAGAAACTAACCATAAAAATCGTATGCATTTTTCATCTCTTGATAAATGACCAAAAACAAACAAAATAAAAGAATCAAGATGAGCCATGGCTCTCTATTTCTTTTTTTTTTTTCGGGCGTGACGAAAAACCAATCAAGTTGTATAAATATATTCCAGTTCCAGCATCTTTCACATTGTCACCCATCATTGTCATCATCTAGAGGCCAGAGAGAAACAAAAACTAATATAGAAATTAGGTGTGTAATGTGCTGAGCCAGCTATAAATATTTCTTATATTTGGCAAAATATTTGCAAAATGTTTCCACTACACTGGGCCAGCATTTTCATTTGAGGGTAGAACAAATCTAGGGGTTGAGTCCAGTTGAGAATTTGGAGTTGGGGGTTGGATATGGATTTTGGGTGTATATTTCAAGTGTTTGCCACATCTGACATTTGTCATCATGATTCGACCATAAATACAAACTGCGCGCCCATAAATAAACATTTGCCCAAAAGAAAGTGCAGTTATTATACTTCTAAAAGTTTAAGGACAATAAGACACAACGAAGGGTAAAACAATCCAAATTGTACAAATATTTGAGCAAAGACTACACAGAGATAGAGGGATTGATTTACTAAAGAAATTAAATGATATTACAAAGATACTAAGAACACTGACAATGAGGGAAAACAAATTCTTAAGAAATTCTTTAACTAATAGATTAAAACGGATTCACTTTAACTTAAAGAAATATTAATCGATAAAGAGTTGTTACGATTAAGATGTAATCTGGCATTAATTCACTTGAAATAGGAACAGAAATAATGTATGTAATTATTTTTATTTGTTGCTTTCGTTTAGGAAATGAATATATTTATGACTCTTTCACTTTCACTTCCAAGCACTTAAGATCCGAACAAAAAGAACAAAAATTAAAACTCTCTTTACTTACGCAAAGTGTTTCTTGAACTTATGCATTTAAAAATACATATCTGAAGAGATGACATTAGAGACCCGTTATGATCCATTTAGAATGTGTTTTCTATAAGATGTAGTTTATGCTTTTGTCTCTCTTCATTTTCTTTTCCTCTACCTTGAAATGGATAATCGCCAGAATACATATGCTACAATAATACCAACAAAATAATAATATAATAAAAATAATATTACAAATTTATTAATATTGATAAAATACTAATTATTTACTTACCTATTATCCAGATTTTGATTTTAGAGGTAATCCAGCTTAAGATTTAATTTTGGTCCCCCGCAACTAAAGACGCCGACAAACCAACTGGGCGAGGCCGCCCCAACATCTGATGCGCTCCCGATCAGTTGCAGTTCTTTTATAGGGCCAGCGACAGCGACGCGCTGCAGTGGTGAGCGGGAGAAAGTGCAAGAATTACTCTCTCACTTAGTCATCTCATTAAGTCTCTCTCACTAGTTGCGCTCTCTGGAGTTACCTAGAAGAGGAAGCATATAAGAAGAAGCATTTGCGTGGGAGTGAGTGAGTTGCAGCGGGAGAGTGAGAGGTGAGAGGCGGTAAAACCAGAGTAAGAAATGGCGCGCTTTCTGATCGAAAGAATAAAAGATGGAGAGTGAGAGATTGTGTGCGTGTGTGGGAGTGAGAGAGTTGGAGCCCTCTACGAAAAAAACCATAAGCATAAAGAAAACAATATTTTATTTTGCTTGGTTTAATTATGTATTAATTAGATGGTTAACTTTATAATTTTCCACATAAAACTTATCAAAGTCAAATTAAATTAAATTAAATTATTAAAGGCTGATACAGTTAATTCGCCATAGTTAAATTTCAAGAGAGGTTTAGAAGATACAAGAAATATGAGACTTTTCTAGCTTTCTCACTCGCTTTTACTCACACTTTCCGTTTTCCAATTCCAGTCGACCATAGCAAATGAAAATAATTACAAATGTTTAATAAAAAATCGTGCAAATATCTGTTATCAAAATGGCATTGCAATTTCAATAAAAATTTCCACAAAGGGATGAAGGTGGACCACAAAAAAATAAAAATAGAAAGAAAACGAAAAGAAAATAAATAAAGATATTGCGCTGTTGTTGTTTATATTGCCGGAGACATCTAAAGCCGATATAACAGGAAGTTATCAGGGATTGCCAGATATGCAGGAAAGAGAGAAAAAAAACAATAAAGCAGCCATTTGGCAATTGTCTCTCTTGTTACAACTCACGTCGTTTGATGGGCATAAAGTCAAATAATAAAACATTTTAACTTGACATTTGATGGTTGTTTTTATTTCTGTGGCATTGCGACCGACAAATAAAAACAAAAACCAAAGGAGACAACCTTTCATGGCCTCAGACTCTAGAGGTGAAGCCACCAGTCCTCGGGCAAACACCTTGAAGCGCTTTAATTTTTATGATTGAGCCACACAAAGACGCATCGTAAAGCAAAGGACACGCTCTGGCTTCTGACATGTAACAAGGCAAAAATTTATGCAATTAGAAATTAATATTATACAATTTGATGTTTTTAGACACGCGTTCGTTCGGTTTGCCATAAAATGTCATGTGGCAACTGCATTTTTATGCCACAATTTGAATTTTTAGTGCCCATTCCCAAAATGATGCCCCCCTATTGAGGCGTGACTATGCAGTCGTCTTTGTCACTTAAATTAAAATAACAATAACTTTGACAATGAGTTACTTTATTTCGCAAACAAATTTGATTCGCTTCTGCATTCAATGATAAGAATTTCGTTTTTATTAATCATTTAAGACTTGCTTGCGGTATAAGCCAAAACAAAACGTGGGAATGGCCCAAATGTTGCGTCTCAAAAGATGACGACGACTGTCCGAGAGAATTCAATGAGCAGGAGAAGTAGAAGCAGCCTAAGGGCTTAGCCCAAAAGATACAAAGTCATTACAACGCAGCGCATTCATAATTAAAAATATTTACAAAAATCAACTCAAGGAGAAAAGCAAAAACCCGATTCCAGGGGTGAGAATCAAGTGCAGTGAGCGTATGAAAAAGTTTTTGTTAATTAGTCAATAGAAAAGGAATGGGAAATGAATCCAAAGAATGTGAAATGGAGTAAGTTATTTATATCAGACTGTTGGTTGCTCTCAAAGGTATTGAAATCAGAGATGGATAACAGTATATAGACAATGTAAAACCAAATTTTCCTAGTGTGTTAATATCCTTTTAAGGAAAGATATATATATAAGACTATGTATATAGTTAGTGATTTTTATAGAAGAAAATTTGCCATTTTATATAAATGTTTTTTTGTATTTTCTCGCTGTTTGTCTACTTTCCAACTATTACTAACCATACTTAAGCCCAATCGAAAACGTTTTTTAAACACTGTGGCCAAATTTCAAGATAATTAAAATGACATTTATTTGTTTATTACCAAATTGAGCATTTTAAAAAATTACTTTTATAATTTAAATAAAATATTTTCTTTCTTTTTTTTTCTACATGTCGTCTTTTATAGGGTATTAAAAATATTTGATATATCTGATATCGAAAATTAAAGTCCATCAAAATGCATAAAACCTACTCAATTTAAGCCTAAAATCAACAAGCAACAACAACAACTCCCCTTGGCTAATTAAACATTCAGGCAACAACAAAAAAAAAAGAAATAATAGAATAATTTTAGCTAAATGTCCGAGGGTAGAAAATTGAAGAGAATCTAATAAATGGAACCAAAAATGTGCGTACATCAATGTGGCAAATGGCAAATGCCTCAAAAAAAAAAAAAAAAAAAGCTGAGGGAAGGAGAAAAAGAAAGGAAAAGTAAAAGGTGTATTGGCAGGACACTTTGCATAGCTAAGTGAATTGTGTGTGTAAATCGAACTTTCACTTTTCTTTAGAACTTTTTTTGTATTTTTATTATTTTTCAGGTTTTTTTTTCTTCTTGCAAGTGCCATTCATCTGCCACTTGCCAGGCAGTACACGTAATGAGAAGCCTGGACCAAGAATTAAGTATAAGGGAAGGGCGAAGCAGAGACAGGGGCAGGGCACCCCTTTGCACTTTGCTTTTGGCGTCGTTTCTTTATAGAATTAGCATAATTTCCTCAACAGTTTTCATTATGTCTGCATTTTAAGTAATTTTTTTCGTTTTCCGCGTTTTTTTCTGTTTTGTTGTTTTTTTTTGTAGCATATTTTTTGGCGTCGTCGATCCTTGGCCCAGTGCAATTAAACGTGTAATTACTCCTCTACTTAAATATTCCTTCCGAATGAGACGAGACGAGGGTCAGCAGTTCCCAATTTTTTTTTTTGTTTTTTCTTATTTAATTTGTTGTCGTTGCTGGCAACATTGTTTTTTTTTTTTTTGTTCCCTTTACGGAAGTTTTTTAACTTGTTTTTATTTGATTTTCCTATTTATTATGGTTTGAGTTATTAGTGAGCTCTCTCATTACAAGGGCTTTAGAGCGGGACATGGAGAAGGAGGCAATAATGTTGTGTTTGCTGTTGTGACATCTTTTTTAAGGGTAGCGGAATGAGGGGGAGAGAAAGTGGTGGTGAAATGGCAAGGGTCATGTCATTCGATTATTATTTTAGCTTGATGCTTTTCAAGTTGATTTCATTTACAATCAAGCCATCAAAAACTCATTGGATACTAATCTGTTAGTGTCTCGCCATTCCATGTCCTGAAAATGTATCCACAAGTCGCTTTCTTTGCACTTAAGGATACACTCAAGACAGATACAATAGACACAAACATACACACACACACAGACACACACAGAAGAACGGAAACAGCCAAAGCAACGATATAATAAAAATGATTTCCGTCTAAAGGAAAAACAAAATTGGCAAAAACGCGCAAACGAAAGTCTATTAGTGGGCCAGACAAAGGAACTCGTCTTTCCCCTCCCCCAGCTACTTTGCTCCGCTTTGCCTTTGCCTTTTCTATTTTGCTTGTTGTTGAATAGTTTTATGATTTTTATGGCTTGTGACAACAGGATGGCATGTCAGGATATGGCCATCAGCTTAAAGGATATCTACAATGATTTTAGCTTTCGCCGATAGCCTAATGGCCAAAATTAAATGTGAAGTTTTTTTCGAAATAAAATGGCAATTAGACTGCCCTCTCTCAAAATTTATATGTGAATGTTTGCCTTATCAGCTCTGGCTTAAATGCGCTGCAAATTGCTCTGATAATCTCTGGAGGATTAAACAAAAAGAACAAATGCCTTGTACATAATTGGCTTTAAAGTTGAAGCCCCCTAAGAATGTGGTATAAGTTTTATTTCCGCCTTATTGTGTTAAGCATATTTACGGGGGCTTTGTCAGGCTCCTTTTTGCTTGAGCGTTTTGCATACTCATTCGCTTGAACGTATCCTGGCTCTGTCTCTGCTTTAGTATCGCTGTCCTTTTCTCTCTCTGGATATGTGTGAAACGAGTCGTAAATCTTTCCCATTCCCTCAACTGTCTGCATCATAAATCATATGCAGCCAAAGTATCTTCACTGGATGTTTGTGCATAACCAAGAAATAAGTAAAAAGCAAAGCAAATTTAAGTATTTTCACGCTTTGACGGTTCGTCGTCGTTGTCGTCTCTGTTGGGAGCATTTGTTGTTGTATGTGAAATGCGAAATATATCAAAGTGCAAAATGAAGTTAAGGCTAATAATATTATCTGCTTCATGAGTGTATGAATAAACTTTATAAAACAAACTTTATACTTTATATACCTAATTTATACTTGAAGGCACACACTAAATTAGGTTTGTCAATTATTTTTTCATTATAAGTAATATGAAATACTATATATAGCTTAGAGACTTTGTGGAAATAAGTGTTATTGAATTTCATAGACTTTAATTTGGCTTCTATGCATTTTTTTTAGTTCTTTTGAAGATAGAATTGGACTAGGAAATTCATAAGAAAAATATTGCTTAGTAAGTTTAGGTAGTTAAGGCTTTAATCCTTTCCTTTTGCTTATATGAATCTTTATTGTGGACCGATTTAAGGTCCTCGAATTGGCATTGACTATGAAATTAAATTATTTGATAAATGAAGGGTTTATTTAATAAATGATCGAAGAAAAAAGTTAAGAAAAAAGTGTGTGCTTTTGGCGAATCCATTCAATTTATAATTTAATTACGTTAAATTTTTGTTTCTAATAATTCATTTGATTTAATGCATTTAAAGATGCAGCTGTATTGTCCTTTTTTTGGGAATTCAAATCAAAATGTATTCAAAAATTTAATTCAAATAATTGCTGTTCCTCCTTATTGGCATCCTGGCTCTATGCCAAAGGAAACTTAAAGAAACCCTGGTCCAAATGTTGTTCTTATTTTCGAATCGCTTTCAAGCGGACATCGTTTTAGTTTTGAAATTGAAAACAATAAATATAGACTTCAAAAATTAGTTATTAATAAATTAAAGAGATAACAGTAGACAATTTGGATTCCATCAAATTAACAAATCATTTCATAAGATGAGAGTTAAAAAAAACAATGAAGTCTCACTAGAAAAAACGCTTTTTGTTTAACAATAATTCCCAGTAGATTAATCACGGCAAACAAAATATGATGGATAGAATTATTAGGATTATTATTATTAAATTTTGTCTGTATTATTTTACTTGTTCAATTCATAATCCTTTCGGTAAGAAAAAGCAATCTCAGTTTGAGTAGCTGCAGGGTTAAAACTATTTTGACAGTCGTCGACTGATTCCCCTCTCCACCACCATCCCGACTATTATGTGGCACACCCAGGAGACATTCTGCCAATTAACAGTTACATGTTTATACAAAAATAATTGGGTTGCGTGACAGAAGGATAAGGCGAAGCTGCAGCAGCAACAGGATCAGGGCCAAGACCAAAAATAGAGCTAGGCTAAATAATAAACAAATAGAGGCAAAGTATTTTAAGCAAACACACACCGCACACCACACACATGCACACATGCCAACTATATAATTATAGTGATTGCCGATGATAGTGCGTCATTCACATCACATCAAAGTGGGACGCCGCCGCAGGACAAGGGCGTTGCTAAAGTTATTAACGCTTCGTGTAGAGGGCGTCAATCAACTTTTGGGCCGTTTTGGGCGCGATTTGCATGCCAAAAAACCCTCTGCCGCACAAATTCACTTTTCTTTTTATTTATTTTTGGGTTAAAAACAAGGCAAATTGTCTATGGCTTCAAAATGGCTGCGACTGGTCTCGAAGTTTATGTTAATTTAATTGCAACACCAAAACCCATTAAAATAGTTCCACGTCACCAGCAACAGGCCTAAGCTTAAGGGTATCACAAAAGGGTTGACTATGTGTATGTGTGTGTGTGTGTGTGTGTGTGATGATGATGATGAAGTCGAAGACGTTGGATGTCTATGGATTGTTTGCCTTTTGCGGCTGCTGCTTCGTTGCCATTGACAAATTCGAAGGTGGAAAGCATCTTTAATTAAGTTGGAATTTTAATTGCTTTGGCTCGTGGGAAATGTACTAACATCACATATCGATAGTTATTTCACATTTGATATGGCTTGAAAAGGAAATCTTATACTACACACATCAAAGGCAAAGACTCACACATCATGTGTGTGTGTGTGAGATTTTTCATGCTTATAATCAAATTTAAATTAGTGTCTTTAGAGCCTAAGGGCTAGAAGAAAATTCTAAGCTGAAACTGAAAAGCATAAATTTATGTTTAAATTTGCATTATTTATTTAAAGATTTTCTTAAATTTTCAATAACTCATTGCTGATCATAAACAATATCATTTGTCTCGTTTAGATAAAAACAAAGTTCCATTTTAACACAACTTTTTACAACATTTTTAAGCGCCTTTTTCAAACAATTTTGTTTGAACTTAACGTATTTACTTGAAGTACTTGTAAATAAAATTTCCTTAAATACATTTCACACTAAAAACAAAAAATGCATTAATTTGATTTACGATTACTGCTTATAACAACCACGAGGAATGCTATTTCCCTCAACTGATAGATACGTGCCAAATAGACGAACGAATGGGGGGGCAACGTCACTTACCGACTGCCACTCTATGTCAATTGTAAAATGCCCTGATTAATCCACTTCAAAAACCCACCAAGTTGGCATTCGCTCGGCAACCTTTCACTCTCCACGCAACATGCTCCTCCAATTCCGCCCTCCGTTTGGACTCTAGGCACCCGGGATGGTGAGCAAAGTTTTTCAAATTGTGACAATGAGTTGGATAAAGGTGTTCTGCTGGGTGGGGGGTGGTGGGGGATGGCAATGGCTACGATATTGGTACGTGAGCACACGTTGATTGCATTTACGTGTCGTTTCTCGGAGATCCCTTGCTACATTTACACATTGCATCACGATACACGGTACTACACACACACACGCGCAGCCGACAGCGTCTAATGCAAAATTAATGCATGTCAGACAAGGGCAAACCACACGCAAGTATTGATAATCAGCTCAAGGTTCACTTGCCTCCTGGTGCACCTCCAACGACCTGGCAAGGGAAATTGAAGTTTGCACTAATTAAAAAACACATAGTCATACATTAGAGCAGGGAAACTCCAATTAGAGATGCAATGAATGGGTATTAGGTATCAAAGATTAAATTGGTAAAGAAGATTAGATAGAGGAATGCTAAAAATACCTTTACTAAGACGAAAGTTGTCTACAATTAAACAAATTAGTGAGAGATGGTATTTACTTTCGATTGAATTTCATTTGATTATACCCAAAACTATTTCACTATATTTGGTCTGATCAATTTCGGTTTATAAGCATGATCTTGAAAGCCGGAAAAGCCTGTAACGATCTCAGTTTTCACATCACCAATTCGGTACTTCTATTGGCCAAACTAATGCTGCACATACTGTAGTTTTCAGCTAGCTAGTCAATAGACTATTGTCATATACGCTTCGGTATCTCTGACTGAAATCTGAAGCCAGCAGCACCCAAGTCCATACCCCTAACCATTAGGAGCACTAGCAGACAAAGTCTAAGAGACAGTCGGATGGAAACAGAAAGGGACAATGTCTCACGTCGGGAATTCTTGACTTTGGCTGAAAAGAAAAAAACAAAACTTTAAGTAAATCTGCTTATCTTGTTCGCAAAAGTTTCGCTACGTGCCGCCGTCTCGACGTTGGTCATGGTCGCGTTTTCGTTGCGGGTCTTTTGTTGCCAGGCCTTTCCCACAAACAGCCACTGACTAGCCTTCCTCCCTATCACTAGCTGGCAGCCCCTGCCCCCCGCCCGAACCTTTTCCATAACTCAAGTCAAGTTGAACCGAGTTGAGTTGAATGTACAGATATCATAAAGTTGACAAAGTTTTCTGTTTTTTTTTTATTTTGTCAAAGTTGGCATTAGCTTCGAGTTGGCATTATTTTTTTGGTTTTTATTTTGTCAATCAAATTGATTTCTGTTTACTTTGATTTCAACTGTCCACATAGTTGCCAGGTGAACCTATCGGATGGGGGAAACTCCGTTCATTGAATGGAAATCTATTGAAATTTTTGGCAAGCAGATTTACCTTTTAGGTTTGTGAGATTCTTATATATATTTAAATTATCATTTATTTTAAGATAATCAAAATTTAAGAATCTATACAAATTTTTATAATTCCACAAAAATTAACATTTTCTAATAATAACAGTTATAAAGTCGAACAAGTCAAATTTATAAAAATTTTGGATTCCAAAAGAAGAAAATGGCAAGGATCCAGTATTTATATGCAAAATTATATATAATATATAACTAAGACAAAGAGTGTATTCAAAGACATATTTTGGAAATTTGGAATATAATGTTTATATTTCTGATATATATTTCATTACAGCAGATCCAGCATGAGCCAATTCTTTCTCTTCAAATCTTTTGGGCTGAAAAGCTCCTCCTAAGTTTCTTTCTGATTCAGGCCTTGATTTGTTTTTTTTTTTTTGGAAAAGTTTGTTAGGATAAATAGGTGTTGGCTTTTATAGTAAAATCTTGATAGGCTGGGCTGAATCTCTTCTTGTTCCTATTTCTATTAACCATTTAACTAATCTTCTGGTGGAAATGTTTAAAGGAAAACTCCTAAAGTACCACTTTAAGTGCATCTGCTATTAAGTTTCTCATTTTCCTTTGACTGCATCTGGTGTTCAGTTGTTTTTGCTGTTTCTGTTCTTGTTGTCAGTTGGTTGGTTTTACTGGCCAAGTGGCATGTGCCAATTTATGGTCAAATGCTAATTTTTTCGTTTGGCCATGTCGTCGCACAGAGCGCGAGAATTGCTCGATTTCTCGGTTACTCCTGTTGTCGGGTCTCTTGTTGCAATAATTCTCGAGATCCCATCTCCATTACCATCATGATGTTACGGTCTCTGGCCTCCTGATATGGCTGCATCCAGATGCCAGATGCCTTCTCGTCTATGGCTTGTGTGTGTGTGTGTTTGGAACGGGTTGGCTTGCTTGTTGGAGAGGTCTGTTGGAGGGGGACGTCAACTTTGTGGCTCGCGATAATCCATGTTGCAATTGCGTTGCGTCTCGTTGTTGCCCATTAATGCCATCCTGGACGGGAGTAAAAATACAACAAAAAAAATATAACAAAAATTTGCTATTATCTTTGAAAATGTCTGCCAGGCATCGCTGTCGACCGGCTGCAGGAAATATGGATTAAAATGTTGCCCAAGCATCCTCTGTGTGGCTCTATGTGGCTGTGGCTGTTGCGTTAACTTGATTTTTTAAGTGCCTCTTCGTCGCATTATGAACGTTAAGGCGTTTGCTCATGTCCCCCCACACCAACTTCCCTCCACCCAACGCCCAAACGATTACAATATATGTGTGTATATGTAAGTGTGGTAGATTTTTTCTTTTTTGGTCTACTCTGTCCCAGTACTCGGTTCTTATTTTTTCTGCATCGCTTTTCATTTCAACTCATGCATACGAAATTAGTGCAGACGGGAGTCGCTACTCTGTGCCTCTGTGTGCCTTCTTCATTCACAAAATCGTTTATGGCTTACAGCGAGTTAATCGCACTGTCATTGTGGCTCTCTCTCTCTGTCTCCTTCTCTGAGGCATTCTAGGAGTTTAAGTTTACTTTTGCCGGCGGCAACAGCAAGGACCTCGACAAGTTTATGGTGGCTGGTGCCACAGTAAAAGAAAAAAATATGTAGGTATATATAAATATATAAATTTTGAAGCATACTTTTCTGGAGTAAGCGGATTATGAGGAGAAAGCATTTAAGCTTTCACCAATTGCAATTGCAATTGGCAACAGATACGCGAAGTACATGAGGATTTATTCACAGACATTTATTGGGGTTTCGCAAAGAGTTTTTGCTTTTTTATATTATTATTAAAATTGTTTCCACTGAGCAAAATAATTATTTACATATCTACATATATTTACCATGCCAAATTGAAATCGTTTTGTTGTATTTATTGACAATTGAATGAAAAGTTCTGTTTTAAATTTTTACCAATCACTAGATTTAGAATATGGGGTTTGAACAGACCTCGAAATTTAAATATTTCGCATAATTTTTGACTTCTTTTTTATACCCAAATATACCAAATAAAGACTTTGAAAAAATCGTGCAATTTAGACCAATCCTCAAACTGACAAAATGCCTCTAACGAAAATTACAGAAATCATTGAGCCGAATTCTGGATTTTTTATCGGATCGTTATTGTTATTGTGCTTTATATAAATCAGATTTTGAGTATGTATATGGAAGAGTAATTTTCGAGTCTTGTCTCAAGAAAAGTATGACAGCAATAGGGCTCAAAATGTACTCATTTATGGACTTTGAATAAAACAGTCTTTCAAATTCTTTGCCTGGCTATGAATATTTCTGTCGCTGAAGGATAAATTAATTTTAAAATTAAAAACCTTATGTTACAAGTTATACATCACATTTAAACTAAGTATGACTTATATGAAATTGACAAGAATTTGGCTAACTAATAAATCGCCTAAGAAACATAAATAGATAATATAACATAGTTTTGTAAACTAATTAGAAAAATTTGCCAAAGGAAATTTTCGTTAACATGTTTATATGCAATTTTAGTTGTTTCTCTAGCAGCTTCTAAAAACGATTTTCCATTGAATTTCAGTTGGAGTTTTAATCAACTGCTTGAAGCTGTTTGGGCAGACGGCGGCACGTTCATCCATTTTGAGTAGGTGTGGCCAGGACATAAAAACTGATTTTAATGTTGACCGCCGATGCTCGAGTGCAGGACCCAAGCTCCTGCCCCATGCTAAGTTTTCTCTTTGTCTTTTATAACCTTTTGTCAGTCGTTAATTTTTATGTTTATAGCGCAAATTTTCGCCTTGCTGCACACACGTCTACACATTCAGTTGCAAACTGAATTTTGAAACCGCAAAATGCCCCGGCCAAATGGATGAGGTGGGGGCGGTTGGTGGGAGGGGACTGAAACGTCGTTCGAGGTAGTTAAAACAATAACAATTAGCTGCAAAAGCCAAGTCGTTGGCAACACGCAAAAATTAATTAGCACTCCCAATAGATTTTTGAGGTTAGGATAATTTTGGAGGTTAGATTGAGACGCAGCCGTAAAATGCAACAACTAGAACGGAAAACGACCAACTAAGAACGGGACATACAATATTATGATAGAAATCATAGAAAATTGCTAAAAACAATTTCATTAAATTAAAGCAACATTACAAATTAGAAACAGAAAAATGAAGGGGGAAATCTAATCATACGGTAAGAAGTGAAAACTTTCCACCGGAAAATTGTGCACATCGGAAAACTTTGTTAGACAAACTTTCGAATGTGTCTGAGTTGTTGCGAATGTGTGTGAGCTGTGTGTGTGTGCCTGGATGATGCCTGGGATAATTGCGAAAAACTGAAAAAGCCAAAACTTAAACAAAAACGCAGACGTTAATGAAATTTCGATAAACTTTTTGCCCATCCAGTCAACTGCAACAATGGACAAGGCTATAGTAATGCGAGACCGAGAAAGAAACACTGAGATATTGGGGAAGGACGAGGTGAAGAGGCAGTTCAAGTCAAGTGCAATTTTTGCAGACAAATCAAAACAAATTATGATTTATTGAATTTTAATTTACTACCAGAGCCAAAAATTTCCCATAAATATTTGAGCGAGTCGAGAGGAAGCAGAAGTTATGCTTATTGCAAGTTATTTGCAACAATGTGTATCAGTGTGTGTGTCTCTGTGAGTGTGCAACCCTCAAAGGACAAGGATGTGTAGGTACAGTTGCCTTTCAACTTTTTAGCTTGACGCGTGCGAAGCTTACGCATGACCAGCAGCTGCTGCCAGGATTCATATTGCAATAAAAGTTTGTTTGATTTACTTAAAATGCTCTTTCAGAAAGTACTCTATAATGGGGTCAATCGATAAGACGAGTACATAAAGTAGATATATATTTCTAATCAGCATCAAATTCTATTAGTTATACTTATAAATATTAAACCTTCAGATTGCCGACTCGAGTTTGAATAAAAACAATAAGTTTTTTCCTCTTTTGGGTTCCCATTCCTTATATCCTTCGTACATCGTCTTCAGAGAAATATTTTTCCACGTTTGAGGTCTATTTTGTCCTGTTTTGATCAGAAAAACAAAGTGTTTGAAATAAATCAAAAAGATCCCCAAAAAACAACCAAATTATTAAAGTATATTAAAAATAATATTCATAATTATTAATACATATAAATAACCTACGGAGAAACTTTCATCAATTACTATGTCACAATCATCCGATAGATGAAATAAAAACCTATAATTTTCCTATTTAATATCCTATATCTTAGTTGGGCCAAATGGCCATTGGGGGCGGTAAAATTGAAGATTTGATATCAAAAGTGAATCATTTGTTCATTCTGTTTCATTAAAGAATTGTACACATCAGATTTACATAATCAAAGCCTAAAATTTTACAGAGTTCTTCATGTATAAAAAGGATTTGAGAGAGATTTATCTAGAAAAAATATTTAATGGAGTCTATCGAAAAATATGTAATAAAACGAAAGGAAAATAGGCAATTTCTAGTGTGTATAAGTAATCTTAATCAGGTATACGATTTATTTTAAAAGACTGTATCCTGCACTGAGACTAAATTTTTAAAATCCTGGATACTTCCCTGAGCCTTGGAATTGTCTTTAGAGCCAAGGACAGCATTTTCAATAGGCCCAGCCTTGATTATATAATTTATCATCCCCGTTGATTCTCTCTTTTCTTTCTCCTCTCCTTTTATGTGTCAAGAAAGGGTATTTCAACAACGGTTTGTTGCATCTAAGTTTTGCGAAATGTGCGTCTACTTCTTTTTCGCAAATGTGCGTATGCAAATTGCTGGCCACATGTCATTTTTGACCATTTCCGTTTCAGGACGCTCTAAAGCTAAACAACAACAACAATATGAATAAACAATAGCAACCCCCCGTTACAATTGTGATCCTTAGGGTTGTTTTTCCATTAGATAGAGATATTTTGGTTTTTGGGGTGCGTTCGCAAATAATTTTTTGCATCGTTTTTTGTTTTTTGCAACTTGTTTTACCCACTGACCTTGAAAAAGTAAATTTAAATTCAAATTCACGACTGGCATAGAGCAGATGCAAGGATAAAGCCACGGGGTGGATCAGGTTGCCATCTCACGAAAAGAAGAAAAAAAACAAAACAAATCACTCCATTACCATTCCCATTCCACTTTCTTTTAAAACCTCAGCGAAATGTTTTGCAAAATTTGTTGTTGCCTTATTATCAATAGGCTGCTTATCGCTGAAAATTGAAAATCCATTTGGACTCTGCTTTCTACTCCACAGTGATTCGATTGCCTTTGCTAATCGTTCAATCCCAGAGGATTGTTTATATATTTTTCTAAGCATTGTTTGGCCAAATTGGTTTTGGGAGCTATCGATTTCACAACAAAGGAAAATGCAAATGTCTTGATTCTAGGCATATGCATTCCCTTATACTCTCAATCAATTGCCTCCATTAAGATGATGATGATGAAAGAACAATTATTGCAAAAAATTAAGCTAAATATGAAAATAAAAAAAGTCCCTAAGGTAAACCACTTTGCTTACAGTTTATTGGGGATTTCACAAATCTTTGTTATTCTACCTCGAGTATATATACATATAAGCTGAATCATTTAAATAAAACGACCCCTAGGTTAAATTTAGTAAAACTTTTGCTATATACTCACATAGGAAAAACAGACTCAAAATAAAGTATTAACTTAAGTTTCAAGATAATGTAAAGATCTTAAATATGGAAGTATATACATATATATGTGAATACTTCCTCATTATATTTGAATTAAATTTAAGTTTAAAAAGATTTACTTAGTGTTCTATTTCAAAAGAATTAAAGTTTTTAGATAGTCGTTACATATATTTATGTATTTTCTTCTCTATTTACTACAAATTTCAATGTAATTACTTTAGTTTTTCTTAGGTTTTTTCAACTATGATAGGCTTGCCCCTTACCAATAAGTATTATGTTAAGCTCTTGTATATTTTTGGCATTTGGTTGACCACTTTTGTTATCTAATCAAACAGACACTTTGATAATAGCTGCAGCCACGTTTTTTGCACTTGTCTGTACGGAGGAGACGAAAGCCACGTCATTGGATAGATGGAAGTGAACAATGCTCTCTGAATCTGAATTATCGTCAATTGCACACGGCCTTTTCCGGTTGAGTGGTATCCATTTTGTTGTTACTTTCCATTCCAGCCATTTTGAATTGAGAAATTCATTCGACTCTCTCTTGACTTTCTAAGAAGGAAATGTGTCATTTATTATGCAATATGTGTATTTGCATTTAGTAATTAAAATGTGACGTGTTTGCAATTGCAAGATGTGCATTCTACAGCGCAGTTTCCTTATCACCTAAGAAGCGGTAAGGGAAAAGTTTTCCATATGATGGTAAAGGGGGGTGGGGGGATGAGAAATCTATGACATATACAATTGCCTTGTAAATATGTAATTCTAACATCAAAATATTGTTGTTGTTTCCCTTTTTTGATGTTCTCCATATAGTATGGATTATAACCACGCATTAGAGCAATTTATCAATTAGTGACGCCCATTCAATGAGGAGAATTTTCCAGTTTATGTGGAAACTGATATGGTCCATGTGCACGTAAAATGCACGTCAATTTGGCAATTTTAATGAGTGTGAGTGGGTGTATGGGTGAATGGGTCATCAAATCCGAATCCAAATGTGAATCCATGTAATAACTGCGTGCTCTGTGGTAATTAGAATATGACAAGGAGAGAGAAAGACTGTAACCATAAAAGTAAAATGGCATCATAACAGTTAAGAAAGTGCGATTATGATATGAAACTCTCTCTCGAGAAATAGGAGAAGGGGATCTATGGAGATGTGAATCATTGTCTTTGGGTGCGTGCACTGGTCATTAAATAATAATCCACTTAATATTAATTGCTCTGATTTGCGGTAGGAACATACAAAAACTAACTCAACTCACTCAGATTCAAGGGACAATCAGGGGCTTTATTATAATTGCGGTCATTGCTAGACAATTTGTCAGGGTTGAAACTCCAGAGAAACTACATATGAGTATTTTCTAATTGTTTGCCCATAAGCTGAAATATAAATTGCATGGGCATATCCTTTTTGGGATGAAAGGATAAATGCCACACATGGTGTGGCTCATATGTATAGTAAAGGTGTGCGGCATTTTTAACCCCAAAAAGAGAATTTTTTGGTCTATTAATTTATGCATTTTAATAAACGCGCCAAGCAATTACAAAAACATTCTTTTGCCAAAAAGGTTGCCACCGAAACTACTTTTTTTGGCGGCCATCTGTTGTCAAAGGATTTTGCCCTGTTATTGCTTCAGCTCCAGCTTCTCCACATCCTTCTGGTCCTACAGTTGTTGTTTGGCATGCAGACAAAGCATGGCTCCATATGAATTTATAACCCGTCGTGTGAGTGTGAGAGTCTATGTGTGTGTGTGTGTGCGTGTCCAGGATATGCCATAATATGTATGCAAAATAGCGATTTAATTTCGTTTTATTGCAATGCCATTTGCAGCCACTGAAAAGGCAGCTGCGCCGACAGTTCCGGCTTTTCTCCCATAAATAATCTCTACTTTCACTCATTCCAGTGTCATTCCCCCCACTTAACCCCTACACTATCCTTTCTGGCCATGTGAAAATTTTTAATGAAAAGTCCCATTGTTTGCGCTATGTTTTCATTGGCAAGGCAACAAAGAATGAAATAAAGAAATATTTGCACTAAAGATTTCAGCTATTTTTCCATCAACAAGAATGAAGAATGACAAAATCTGCATCCTGTTGAGTGTCCTTTAGTTGCATCGAAGGAATGCACTTAAAGAATGACCCTTTGTGTTAGCATATAACTATGCCCCGTCATGATGATCAATATATGCAATATTTGTTCTTAACTATTTCACTCATCGGCAATCTAGTTAAAGCCACATTGGCTTTTGACTTCAAGATAAAAGTAAAGTGTTTATTTTATAGCCTTAAAATTGTCACTGACATCAAGTAGAATTTCTATTCAATATACATATGTATAACATGTGGTATAGCATTTTTTAAAGAGTTTTCCATATGGTTTGTCAAAGTATTTTCCTAACCAATAAAGCTACCAACAAAGGGGCCTCTCATTTGATTGAGAATTGATAATAGAAATTTAATTTAATTGAAAGACAAATTACTTAATTTCCGTCTTAAAATATTTTTCTAAGGCCTAAGTTTTTACATATGTAGCTCTATATATTTATAAAATAAGCCCTATTTAAATTGGAGCATCCCCCTGGTAGCTTAACTTGTAACTCCCCTCTGAAGGTTCATAGAAAAGATGAATTTATTTAAAGTTATCAAGACGTATTAAAAATGTTTCCATAACTCACTTATCCAGATCAGAACAGATCACATATTTTCTCATATATTTACTTATGTATAAAAATATAAAATATATATACACCTGACCCACTCTTAACATGGCTAAGGGGTTACATTTCGTGTTAAATGAGAGATGGGCTTCATACAAAAGAGGGCTTTAAGTTCCAACAACTAAATAAGCAGATATTATTACATATGTATTCTTTTCATGAATATAAGAAACTATCATGAAGTTCGATTGCCATTTAAGGTACAGGGATTATAAAAATATTTTAAAATTTATTTTTTACCAAAATAATATCGTGTTAGATTGAGTTTCATTGAATATTAAAAGAGAGGTAGCAAATTCATAATCGGAGAAGGCCAAAAATATGGTATATGGCCAGGTGTATTATTTAGCTTGTTATTTGGTTTGTAGAATAATATTTTGAACTTTTTTTATATAAGCCAACAATATATACATTTTCTATAAGCATTAGCTTTTCAAAATTTACCATTTGACTAGATTTTCTTGAATTTTTGTCGACCTTTTTTAATTATATTAAACCTTTGATTTTGCTGGATTCCTAATAGGAACTAAATCTATATTTAATTATAAACTAGATGGCATTTTTTTGTTTCAAGTATATTTAATACCTATTCTAAGTAGAAACAATTTGTTTTCTGTAAAGTTTAAACTTTATAGTTTTGGGCAAACCTATATAAGATTCCCAAGGTAATGTTTCGTATGTTCCAAGTTTGTTAGTTGGTCGGCACTTCATTTGCGATCTGGTAGTTGATTTTCTTATCTCATTTTCCATGAAATTGTCGTCGAAATGTCTAAACACATTTCTGTTTATGCGTAAAATTGTTTAAGTTTTTCCATTGTTCCATGTGATACGCCCGCAAAATGGGAAACAAAGCCGCAAGCAAAGTACAAATCTGCTATCAGTAGTCCACAAAACGAACTCAAAAGCAATTGGGGAAGTAAGTGACAGTTTATCTGCACTTTTTTTGAATGGAAAATAAACTATATTTGTCTTACTAGTAGATATATTTTAACTTTTATTTATTAATTCACTTGATTAACATAATTTACAGATACAATGTGTGTGTGCAAGCGAACTTTGCTAACTTATTTTGAATGATAGATAACATTATCACAATCATATGTGTATGGAAAAGGGGGCGGGGATGGCGGTCAATAAATCAAATTTAAACAATAAAAGAAAATAATTGATTGTAAATCAAATTAATGCTGTTGCAATGCGAAATTTATTATTATAACTGAACAAATTATCAAGGGGAAGAAATAAACTAAAATTCAAACCGAAAAGAAATATCGAATGAAATACTTTCGCATTGCGTTAAATTTTAAGGGTTGCTGAAGATAAATGAGTTGAATTTTGTTGTTTTGTTTTTAAATAAACAAACTGCTTACTGCTTCTGCAGATATTCGTCAAAGAGATAGACCGACAGAGATGGATCTGGGACCTTCATCAACTTGGCCAGATCGTTGGCATAGCCAGATAGTTTGCGCACAGTATCGGCCTGCTTGCCCAAGAAGTTCTCCTCGATGTAGTGGGCCAATTCTGGGTCATGTTGCTGCGAGTGAGAGGCACGTGTATGCACATGAGTGGCACCGGTAGCCAATTGCTTCTCATTGTCCAAAGCCAGAGCCAAAGATTGCAGTTCATCGACTTCCAGAGTTTGACGCTGTGTGCTGACGGAGGCAGCGGATTCGTGGCGCGTGTTGAAGTCCACGATTCCACCACGACGGGTGATCTGTTTGATCAGAGCAATGGTGTCATCGAACGAGCGATCGGAGAGACCCTGGTACAACTTCTGGAAACCGGGACGATTCTTCTGGTACGAGTTGAAGTGGGTGGCCAAAAGCAGATATTCGTACGATTTGGTCAGCTGGGAGTTGATATAGGCCTGAACTTCGGGTTCGATCTGGTCAATGCCAGCGAAACGAGCATTACAAATTGAGTTGGCTAATTAGAGAGGGAGGGGAAAAATATTATGGAAAAGTTAGGAGAAGTTATTTCGTTATAAGAGGAGGTAGAGAGGTGGGGGCTTACTTTCGCCTGTGAAAAAGCCCGTGAGCGCTTGTTTATTTTTAAAATATATATAAATACGAATTAAGTATAAGTTAAACTCTCTTTTTTTTCCAAACTAATGCTCTCTCTTCTTTTATGTTTATTTCTGTTGCTCTTACTTACCAGAGAAGGTCGACGAAGAGCATGCGGTAATCACACTGTTCTGGCAATAATCTTCCTCAGCCTGAGCCCCAGCAAAGAGACTGGTGGCAATCAACGCCAAAGCAATGAAGGATTTCATCTTTGTTTAACTGGAAAAAAGTATTAACAATACGAATTTGTTTAGTAATTGAATTTCACAATATTTTTAAACAAAAGGCTAAGGCGACTGTTTGTTTCGAGAATTTCCCTTTTTGCGTCGTAGTTTTTCGTTCTCTCTCTCTTGTGAGTTTTCCTCTCTCTCTCAAAACACACCACCAATAAAGAAACACAGAAACATTTGTTTTTCACAATACCAGAAGCAGCAGGTAAAACCATTTGAAATTTGTTTTTGTCAAGAATTTCACTCACTTTTTTATAACACACACTAACCAACTAAATAATTGAATTAAACTTACTTTTTAAGTGCTTTTAATATCAATTTGTAGTCGCTTTATTCAATTGCTTCTACTTCTGGTGTGTTGCTTGTTCAAATTCGAATTGTGAACTGCTGTTTATACCGTTGCGTTTGCCTCGTTTCTATGCGATCGATAAACGCCTTACTTGAGAGTAAAGTGTGAGAGTGTGAGTGAGCGGGCGAGATTGTGTGTGTGTGTGCGTGTGGGTAAGAGTGTGGATTTTGCACTCGTCGGTGCCTCTCTTTTGTGGAGGGGATTTCGTTGTCAGTCAAAAACAGAGAATTGTCCACAGACTACAAAATACCCTGTCATAAGCAATGAAGGAATTTTCAGAAGATTAAACTACGTAGATCCCCTGACTTTATAAACTGATTGCCTTAAAGAAATGCCCTTTGGTGAAATTGTTGTCAACGCTTGTCCATAAAGACAGTAAAAGCTTTTAATTCATAATACTTGTATTTTTCAATATACCCCCATCAACATTTTGGGGATACAGGGTATGCAAAAAACATGGCTCTGGTCAATATGGCTGCAATTCTGTGACTCACACATGTAATGCCATGTTGTTTATGCACTCAGCTCATTGAATAGGGTTGCCAGCACATGAGACAAAGAAACATACCCACAAACAAGAAATCACAATGGTTAAATTTTTAAGTTCTATAAACCCCATGACCACCAATTGGTTTTATCTCAACATTTATTTTGGAAATTTCAGAGCCATCAACCTGCCAATAGTTGCTATGTCTGGTTAGTTAATACTGATTGATCCCCATCACTATTCTGTTATCATTTTGCTATCTCTTGGCATTAAGATATCAACATCAGGTCATCATTGATTGAATTCCCCAAAATGTCTTGACAACCCACTTCTTCAAATTCAGACGCAGTGTATTCTCAGTTCAAAACAAAACAAAAACAAAGAACAGCTGACGCTGACTCAAAAAAGAGCGGCGGCAACTGGGCGGCCATTGAGACGGCCATGTTTGCTGAGTAATTTAGTGTAGAGGACGTGTGATTTAAATTAAATACGACCTATCAACTAGAGTATGGTCAATTATCACAAAGACTAACTAAACTAACTACATAAACACAAAGCAATAGCAATTCCGACATATTGAAAACGCTGATAAGGCACCATACTCACACACACACACATAAACTCACACTCTCACAAATTCTCTCACGCACACACTGACTGAGCGAGAGCATTTAAAACGAATTTGTTCCACCATGGTCAGCATTCACGTTCCATATCAACAACGTACGAGACGTCGACTAACTAACAAAAGCGCTTTATTTGAGTAGATTTACTCTGTCAAGAAGGTACTAGAAGCCATCAGAAAAGCATAATCGGTGAAATCAAAGCAATTCAAATTTAAGCAATCGTTTGCCTTCTATGCCAGTGTGTGTAAAGGCAACAAAAGATTTGATAAAATACGAAAAAAAAAAAAACAAATTGATTTCGGTTTGCCTATTTAACTTTGACTAACTTCAACGAAGTGCCTCATTCTCATTTGTGCATTTCGTAAAAGCGCATCGCAAAATAACAATAATACAAAAATAACCATTGATTTGTGACAAATTCTTAATTTCTGTGATTTTTGTGTATAAAGACTAACAAGAGAAACGATGATGAAATTCTTAACGAGTTTTCTGGTTCTGGCCGTTGTGGCCCAACAGGCATATGGTGACTTTAAATGTAAGTATTTTCACAATCTTGAAGAAAATAATATAAAAATTGTTTAAATAAATAAATTCCGACGCAATACTTGAAATGAGAGCAGAAGAAAACAAAGACACAGTGAGAGAGACTGCGAGGGAGAGTGTGGAACAAGAAATTGAGCATGCGCTGGTTTAAGAGAAACCTATTGCTCTCCTCAAAAGTGGTCTGTCTCGTCTCTCTTTAGTTTCCCCAAAAAGAAACAAAAACCAGAAATTTTAAAATTCATATTATGTTTTATATGTATACACTTCCGTTACGGTTATAGAAAACCAGTTTTTGTAAAAATTTTACTTTCATCGTGATCATATAACGTTCGCCCCCCAAAGCCTGCATTACGCATATTTTTTGCACACGGCTTGAGTAGTGCTAGAGTGAGAGAGTCCGATTATGTTTTTGCACACGGCCCCACATCAAAACAAAAACCGTTGCTATGGCGCTTGATGGGCGCTCTCTTCATAATGCGCACGTTACCAAAAGAATAGAGAGAGAGAAAGATTCAGAGTGATGAAAAAGAGAACTCATATTGTTGTAACTGCATTTTGCACACGGCTTTGAAATTTACATATGTATAGCTAAACTCAATAACACCCCCCTCCCCCGCTCCATAGTAAAACCGGGTGATGGAGAATCAAGTGCAAGTATTGTAAATGAGCTGGGCAAGCAGAAGCGAAAAAATATAGAAGAAAGCAAGACAAAAAATGTTAAATATCAAGATCAAAATGAATGTAGGTCCCCCTGATGGATTTTATAGATTAAAAGTTGCATTTCTTAAGACGATTTACTTATATATACATATTTGCCATTTCTATTTGTGTGATAGGCTCCCTGGAGGTTCCTGAGATTCCCAAGAATTGGATTGACATGAAGGATGCCTGCATTGCTGGCGTACGCCATCAGATTCAGGAGGAGATCAATGCTTCCTACCAATACCTGGCCATGGGTGCCTATTTCGCTCGCGATACCGTTAACCGTGGTGGCTTTGCTGAACATTTCTTCAAGTCTGCCAAGGAGGAGCGTGAACATGGCTCCAAACTGGTCGAATATCTGTCCATGCGTGGTCAGTTGACCGATAATGTCAGCAACCTTATCACTGTGCCGGTTAGTATCTACATGAGCGCTATAAAATTCTCTCGTACATTTGACTAACATAAATTATTATCTTATGCTTTTTTTTGTTGTTATTTTTCAGACTGTGGCCAAGCAGGAATGGAAGGATGGCGCCAGTGCTCTGGAAGATGCTCTTGAACTGGAGACCAAGGTTACTCGCTCCATTCGCAAACTGATCCAAACCTGCGAGGGCAAGCCCTACAACCATTACCATCTTGTGGACTATCTTACTGGTGTCTATCTGGAGGAGCAATTGCATGGACAACGCGAGTTGGCCGGCAAGTTGACCACTCTGAAGAAGATGATGTCCACTCACGGCGAATTGGGCGAATTCCTGTTCGACAAGAACTTGTAAGGTGGTCTTAACTAATCCACCCTTCAGCCAGCACCCATTCATTTGTAGCTTTTACTCTGTGCTCTTCAAAAAATTAACTTACTGAACAAACATTTAGATTCCAAAATTCATCTAGTATTTCTGTCATCTATGAGCTAAGATCCGCCCCCTTTAACAGATTAGTCCGTATATTAAACTATATAAATTGAAAATAATTTCAGTCTATCTCTCTTTCCCTCTCTTTAAAAAATAAATAATTCAAAATTTTTGTGATTCGGAAATTTGTCAAGCACAGTTAAACCCTTGAGTTTTTGTTTCTTATCAAATTTCCCGAGTTTTGCTGCGGGTGTTTCTTATCTCATAGAAAAAATCTCTACATACAAAGTAGCTTCAAATATCAGTTATCAGTGGTGTATATAGCAAAATGACATTTAGAAAACAAACTGTATTCGATGTGATTTATTTACAATATGTTAAGTTTTGTTATCGCATGTTGTCCGACGGGAGCACATTATATAATATTTCGAGATTTCTTTTAGTTATAGGAGGGCATACACATCAAAACACACACACAAACACACAAGTAAACTCCTCCTCATCATATACATCTTAAATATAAAATAAAGACATAAATTTATACATATATATCTATTTTTCTGTCAATTAGAACTTGCAAAACTTGAATAAATAACTTATATTAAATAATAACTTGTGTGTAAACGGAATGTAATTGTTTTCTTCTTTATCAATCAATTGTGATTGCTAGTCGATGTAACAGAGACCTTCAAGTCAAAAAATGCGCAACTTTAATAAGAACTCAAGAAATCAAAGACTATCTACTGATAATACCAATATAGTATACCATGACTTATTTCACTTTATCTTGAGAAATTAAAAGCAACAGAAATGAAACGCAAAGACTTATAAAGGGAATAAAAAAAGAGTTGAGAACATAATCTTTTGCTATCTATCTTCTAGCTTCTAATGTTAATGTAAAATGTGCAGCTAATTTAGTGAAATTCTATAGCCGATTAACCCGTTTACTAGACCCTTGAGATAGCCGCTCTGTTACGATCACGTTCTGGCTGTCCATCAAGAGGGAGAGCTGCCTAATGGTTTGTTCTCTACATTGTAAATTCCTTTTGATAAACGTCCCCAGTTGGTCTGCTTATTGACCCTTTCATGTACATAGTTCAAGCATTGGGCTAATCTGATTTGAAAACACACACAAAAACCTAACCATAAGACAGGATGAGGGTGGTGGTGACTGTGCGACGAGGCGAAACGAATGAACGAACGAACGAAAGAAAGGAAGGAATCGGGATTGAGTATTGAATGTATTGAGTGGTGGAGTCCACAGATGGACACGGACACGAACAAAGTACAAAGAATAATTCATAAGTCACTTGTAAAAATGTCGTGAGTCCGTGGTCCTTTCTTACCAATATGCCCTTAGGGGGCTAATGTGTGTTCACCCTTTCGATGTCGTTGTCAATGATTGACATGGACATGGCTTGCATTGAATTATGATAAATTGTGGCAACTGTCAAATGGCGGTGATGATGTTTCACCCATTTGCCTCTTGTTGGTCGAGCGTGACCAACGGGTTGTCAATGCTTCGCAGCATTTTAAACAATTTCATAAGCTAATATTTGAACAGATGTCTCCCGCAAATGGAAAATGGGCGTGGAGGTTTTAAAATTGCATCAATCTGACAATAGACCGCAAATTTTTTAAGCGCAATTTGCTCAAAGAAGCCGTGGAGTGGGACCGAATCCTGTCCAGCATACAAATGGACCATGACAATTGGCAAACTATTAATCTTGGCTATATTTTTCGGACATGCCTGATATCTACGATGATTTTTATTGCATTTTTTTGCGTTTACCAAAAAACTGAACTGAAATATTATTCCTACTATTCGTAAGGGAGCAGGACATGTGAGTGATTTATTTTTTGCGTATATGAGACTGATAAAAAAAAAGAAGTTGCTCCTGTCCGCTTATCTCATTGACATTTGGTTGTTTCGCTCTTGTTGACAAATTTGCAACGGCCGATGGGTCAGCTGTCCCCCCACCCCTCTCGGGTTGATACTCGAGCAGACAATTGGGCATGAAATGAGAACGCCAGGAACAACAAAAGAAGAAAGAAAACTGAAGCAAAAAAAAGGACTCCGTGACTGCAATACGCTTGATTTAGGGCCAACTCCCAAAAACCGGTTGTCTACGTTTAAAGTGTCTGTGCGTACGCCGCAGGACATTCGTCGGTTGCATTGCACAGAAATGATTTATATACAACTCCAAACTCCGTCTCTATATATATGAGTACAGGGCCTTTGTCTTGGCTCCGTTGTGTTTTTGGTTCTGCTTATTTCGTTGCCATCCAGTGAAAGCACACGGCACTTTCTCCTGAACACTGTTTGCTGTTCACACTATAAATCTTCTTTGGATGACTTGCCCAGGATGACAAGCGTAGCACTATGCTTAACCCTATCAGGGGAAACCGGTTCAATTGCCACAGAGAGTGGCTGCATTTTCTGATTAACTATATATTAAAGCATTGGAGAGATCTCCAGACAAATTGAAAAGCCATTAAAACTGATTAAAACTATTAACTTGCTTTGATTGTAAAATGGTTAAGTGGTTGATTGAAAATCTCAGTTTGCTTATATTCACTAATAGCTTTAAAATGTAGCACCTCTTTTTCTCTTTAGTCCTTGAGGAAAAAAAATGTACCAAATTTTTTAGAAATCCTGGTAGATTATAAATGAACTCTTTGGTAATTTTAATCCTTTAAGGTTTTCATCTTCCTAAATATTTCTCACACTTAATGATTTACAGTGGCTCACAGCTTATTTCGTGCAGGGGTGCAAAAAAACTTTAACAGCGTGTACCCCTTAAACTATTGAAGATATCAAAAAAATTTAAATGCAGTTTTATTTAGTGGTGATTTATAATTTATTTAGGCACTTCATTGTGTTTCTTACTTATAAAATAACTATTATAACTAAAAAAAAGGAACGTCAGTGGCTTTTTCTATGTCACAGCTTATTTCGTGCACTGCACTTAACTCTAAAAATTATTCTAAATAAATTAAATTAGTATTTGATGTGACCTCCCTTTTGTTTAATCACGTTTTCCATGTGTGTTTCCATCGAGGAAACCAATTTTTTGGTGACTTCAGGTGATATTTTTGCCCATTCTTCCAGTAGGGCCTTTTTAAGGTCATTTTTATTAGAAATTGACCTTTTCCGGATAGCCATGTCCAATATTGCCCACAAGTTTTCTATCACATAAAGGTCAGGAGACTGGGCAGGAGGAATGACCACATGTGGGCAGTTCCAGATCAACCAGGACTGGACAATGCCGGATTTGTGTTTGGGGTCATTGTCTTGATAAAAACGGAATCCACCCTCTAGACCCAATTTCTCAGCACTTTGAAGCAAATTCTCCTTTAAAACTGATAGATACATATGTCTGTCCATTGTTCCTTCGATGAAAACCAGGTTTCCAACTCCAGAAGCCGCCATGCATGCCCAAACCATGACACTGCCACCGTCATGCTTCATAGTGGACTTTAAGTTCTTATTATGAAGCTCGGTATTTGGTTGGGGCCAAACATATGGCATCCCATCCGACCCAAAGATATTGAATTTGGATTCATCAGCATATATTACATCGTTCCAGAAAGAAATTGGGCGGGAAACATGATCCTTGGCAAAGTTAAGTCGACATTTCTGGCACATAATAAGAACTTAAAGTCCACTATGAAGCATGACGGTGGCAGTGTCATGGTTTGGGCATGCATGGCGGCTTCTGGAGTTGGAAACCTGGTTTTCATCGAAGGAACAATGGACAGACATATGTATCTATCAGTTTTAAAGGAGAATTTGCTTCAAAGTGCTGAGAAATTGGGTCTAGAGGGTGGATTCCGTTTTTATCAAGACAATGACCCCAAACACAAATCCGGCATTGTCCAGTCCTGGTTGATCTGGAACTGCCCACATGTGGTCATTCCTCCTGCCCAGTCTCCTGACCTTTATGTGATAGAAAACTTGTGGGCAATATTGGACATGGCTATCCGGAAAAGGTCAATTTCTAATAAAAATGACCTTAAAAAGGCCCTACTGGAAGAATGGGCAAAAATATCACCTGAAGTCACCAAAAAATTGGTTTCCTCGATGGAAACACACATGGAAAACGTGATTAAACAAAAGGGAGGTCACATCAAATACTAATTTAATTTATTTAGAATAATTTTTAGAGTTAAGTGCAGTGCACGAAATAAGCTGTGACATAGAAAAAGCCACTGACGTTCCTTTTTTTTAGTTATAATAGTTATTTTATAAGTAAGAAACACAATGAAGTGCCTAAATAAATTATAAATCACCACTAAATAAAACTGCATTTAAATTTTTTTGATATCTTCAATAGTTTAAGGGGTACACGCTGTTAAAGTTTTTTTGCACCCCTGCACGAAATAAGCTGTGAGCCACTGTAAATTGAATCACAAAAATTCTTTTTTGAGAAATATTTTATATAATAAATAAAACGTATAAGTCAATGGATTTTAGTGATTTTGGTTATTTCTGGGTTAAAAGTAATCCCTTGATTTATTTAACATTTTTTATTTAGTTGAAAGATCCTTTTCCTCCCTATTATGAGATGTCAGCTGAGGGCAAGGAATTTAAAAGAACTTCTGGAGGCAAACCTTAGTTCTTGTGGTCTCCTAAAGGTCAATCTCTGTAGATTAATTTTTAAAAACAAATGTTGGTATACATATTTTTAATTGTTAGCTAAAGATTTCAATGAAATCACTAGAAATTCTAAAAAGTTACTGGTATTGTTTTTGTACTACAATAAATATATATTTTTTTAAACGTTTAATCTTCTCTTAACTTACAATAAGAGCCTAGCAACAAGTTTGAGATATTTCTTTTTAGTCTAATGCTTAATCTAAGCTATGAATTTTGGCTAACATCTATACAAAAACTTCTTTAATATATGCATATTTTTAAAGTTAAATATTGCTTGAGATTTCTTAGGACAAATAAACTACATACTGTGTTTAAGCATAAGATAAGTGTCTACTAATAAACTTTAAGCCCCCAAATCATCAAAATTCTCAAAGAGAGAACTTAATGTGAATATTAAAACAGAGAATTGTTGAATTTCTACGAATCTTTAGCACTTCATTTTGTTATCAAGTTGTTCTATGCTTGATATGATTAAAATTCTACAAACATCGGGCAAGAAAAGCCAATCGACTTTAACCCAAAACACACACACGCACACACACACTCTCACTCTCATGTCCCATACATATGTGAATATATTTGTCGCCTTGGCATTCCTGGCTGAAAGCGTTATTGAAATGTCTGAGCAGCTGTCCAAACAACTTACATACATACATGCACCCCTTATACGCCTCCAGCTTCCATCTCCATCGACATCGACAACGCCATCACCATCTCCATTTAGCAGCAACAGCAGTAGAATCAGAAGGCGCCTGCTGATTTAGCATATTGACTCCTTGCCTGGAACTTATACAAGATTTATGCGTCCGACGCACGCCAGGCGACAGCAGAGATAAAAAGGATTCATATAACTCACGCCCAAGGAGTGCAATAAATTGGATTTGCATATTAGCACACCAGCAATGGCCATGGCTAAGGACTAGGTACATACCATGTCGTAGGCTGGGGGACTGGGAATTCCTTTTCATTCGAGAGGGTTCGGGGTTGACCACTACCTTAGGACGGGCCAACTATGCAAAAGGGATGGAGGAAGGACACCCATTAGGCAAGAAAAGATCTTAAGTACGAAATCTTGCTTAAATTGGAAATAAATCATTAAAAATATGTAAGCAAGTGCAGGAATGGGTTCAAGTTGGTGGTTGGGTGGTCTGTTTGCCGAAAGGGTTTGCAACAATTCCAAGCATTCATATGTGTGTATAAGAGAGTGTGTGAAGTGAAAGTGGAAACAGGAGGCTTGTCCTCTTGTAATTCCCTTTGATTTATAAAGATAACGACACAATGTCATGTTTAATTTGCAGGGCAGGGCCGAACATTTCTCTTGCAATTCCATCTGTTTTTTTTCTTCTTTCTGCTTAGTTCTCCAACTCCTGGAATTTACATAAATCTTTCCAAAAAGAACTTTACGTCGTGGTCATCATAAACAAATATGACTTATATCCCTCTGGAGAAACTTTTCTAATTATGCATACCCAGACATTTTACTTACCATACAGTTTTTGTGCTCTTTTGTTTTATTGGCCATTACCTTGCCAGGAAAAGATGGGGCATATTCGTTTTGCCTAGAAGTATGCTATGGAAAGTTTAAGTTAATTGGTTGGATTAGAATAAAGTGTTATTTCAGTTTCTATTAAATAATTTTTGAAAAATAGTGAAATAGTGTTTCATTATCAATGATTAGAGGTCCATTTCTTTCTCAATTCTAAGCTATATAATGATATATAGTTTTAGTATCATTTCTTAATGAATTTATGAATATAATTGCTACAGGATAACTTCTTAGACCATTCCAAATATGTTTGGATTTGGCTTTTGCATTCATTGAAGCATCTAGTAAGGGTATAAAAAATTCTTTTTAATCATTGGCAGAAGTTTTGGCCTTTTGGGTTTTTTGTTATTTTGGGGAATAGTTGACATTTTTTAACTGACCATTTTCATTGACACAAGGCAAAAGTTTTTGGCCACAAACTTTTCCTTTGACATTTTGTGACAATAAAGATAAAGTCCTGGACCACTTTCACTATGTGTCGAGTATGTGTGTGTGTTTGTCTATGTGTGTGTGTTTATTGGTCTCGCCTCTTAGTTCAATGGCCAGAGAAATAAACGCACTATAGAGATAGAGAGTATTTCCCAATTTCCCTGGAGAGTCATTCTGTGGTGAACTTGGGTTTAGTTTAGGGTTTGCACCGTTTTTGAGGCCAGTTCAATAAAAAGCTGATTTGCATGCTCCTAAGACTGCATTAAAAACTAAAGAGCAGCGTCAGCAAGAGCAGCCATCATCAGGCATGGGGCATTATCGTTTGAGGTTAAATAGATTTTATGCTGGCATCTGGGGAGTCTCTAGATTCTACTAGATTTCTGTTAGATTCTCCTTGGATATGTGTCTGCCTTGTCGCTTAGTTATGCCGCAGACATGGCTTGCTTTTGATTTAAGCGCATTGTTTGTGTTAAATATTTGCCATGCCGGACACGCAGACAATTGCAGACGCCGCCACGTTTTGCGCCACACGGCCACAGCTGCAGTCAAGAGTTCTCACCGCCTCCCGCCACCCATCAGAAGACACCAGAACCAGGCGGAACTCACAAACAAAAACCGAAAGCCAACTCCCACGTCCTTGCCATGTAAATAGAGATGTAAACGTGTTGCCTTTAGCTAAATAATTCTAGCGAAGTCAGCGGAAGTTCCTTTGTAAAAATGTTACCTCTTATCTAATATAAATACTAATTGTCGGAACTAGCAATTAAAATACTGATTTAACCAATGAAACGATGTTTTGTTTCTCACGTGCTCATCGCTAACTCAAGGAATCGAGTGTCGTCGTTTCCTTGTTTGATTTTCGCTCCTTGTCCAAACTTCAGAGTCTCGGAGTGTAGGGAGGTCGCTCATCTGACTCCTTGGCCAAAAGCTAAACAGCTTAAACTTCACACGCAGACACGTCTGCTGCTGCTCTTAAGTGCACTGGGAATGCGGGAGTGTTCCCTAGAATGGAATGAGGAGGAGTCCTCCAGCCCACTTTTAGCCATCCAAAAGACGCATGAAGTGCATTAGTTGCAATTGAATTTGTACATTGTGCGGTCTCCTTTGGACGTTGAAATGGACGTCATTCGAGTGCAATTTTGTTGCTGTTGCCGTTATGCGATGTTGTGTGTTTGCTCTAGACCAAGCTCCACGAAATTGGTTTCCTTTTATGGTCCTGACAGCTGCTGCCTGGCTGGGGTTGTGGATGAAAATTAATTAGAAAACCAGGTGCAGGTGCTTTGGCTAAGCAGACGCTAATTGAATGCTTTCAAATGTCACAAAATTGTCTCTGGATTATTTTTAGCCAAATATATCTATTGGTTCAATCGAAAAATGAAATCAAATCAACTACAACTGGTATTCCCCACAACTGGGACTGAAGCAAAGGACCCAAAGGTCTACTTAATCGACATCCATCAAAATCCAAACACTTTGAGGCAAACAAAATGCGCAGCAAGTAGACGCCTTCTAATACTTTTTCTTAACCCTTATTTGTCCCCCGAGGGTTGCCAATTGAAACGAATAGAAACGATTTTGGGGTTTGGTTTTTAGTTTTCTGATTATAAACGACAATGGTCGCACTTTATTGAAAGATTCATAGATTTTTATTTGTGTTTTGTTTTTGTTTTTTTTTTGGTTTAAAGTCTGCTTCTTTTACAAATTTTCCGAATGAAATTTCATTGTTTTTCTGCATTTTCATGGCTTATATAAAATATATACATATATACTATATATATATATATATGTATAATTAGAAGTGTGTTTAATATAGAGTAAATTTTTATGTTTTTTTTTTCGTTTTTTAATTTTTTGTTGGCTTTTATATAAATATTTTATGTATTATTAATAAAGACAAATACGCATATTATTATTAATTTTTTTTTTTTCGTTATTTTCTTTTTGTTATTTTAAGTACTAAATGGGGATTACAATATGTTTGTATGTATGTTATGTATGATTGATTGAATGTGTATGTGTGTGTGTAAGTGTGTGATTTAAATTATTAAATTGTTTTCCATGTTAAGCCAATAAATTGTGTGTTCAAGTGGTTTGTTTGTGTGTGTAAATAGTTTGTGTAAGCATAGAGAGAGTTTTTAATTCGCCTTCTTTTCTCTTGTTTTTTCTTTTGTTGCAAAAAAATTATTGTATCTGTTGTATATTTATAGAACTATTTATATATGTATGCATGTGTATATATATAAATATATCAATGTTGACTGATAATTGTTAATGCTGATAAATTTGTATCGAAAAGATTAATTTTTTTTCTTTGTATGTATGTTTAAAGGGGTTTCGATTTCAATTTACTTTTACAATATTTTTTTTTTGTTGCATTGCAATTTGCATATAATTTTTACGGCGTTTTTCTTGAAATTTTTCGTAGCAAAGTGAAGTTTTTGGTTTTTTTCTTTAACAGGGCTGCATGAATATATTCAAATACTCTAATTATTCTGAGTTAGTAGCCAGCAAGAAGTCTTGAAATGTTCAAGACAATTTTTATGTTACAAGGCAGACGAAATGTTATAAATTTGTTGCACTTAATGAATAAATTTCCAGGCTATTGCATATATTAAGGGGCAAAGAGTTGGTATCAAAGAGTTGGTTAAGATTTATGAGTTGAACTAATTAAATCAGAACTTTTTGTTCATTCAATTTGATTCACTGAACTTTTGAAATATCAATTTGAATGTGTTCACACAGCTCTCTACTTTAAATAAAATTATAAAATACTATTGCTGGTTTCTTTTCTTAAATTTCATTTCCTCCATTTTTTGTTTTTATACATTTTACTTTCTCTCTTGACTTCAACTTTGCAACTTTTTTTTTGGTTTTTTTTTTGTCTTCTCATATTTTTAAAAATTTTCTTTTCACAATATAAAAACAATTTGTACTTTCGAAAAGGGGGAGGGGCGCTTTTTTGTTTTGTGTTTGTTTTGTTTGTTTATGCTTTGTATTTGCTTTTTAATTGTATTATTTTGTTTTTATGTTCGATTTTGCTAGGATTTGTTTACTTTGTTACATTTGTGTAGGATGCAGGAGTGCTGAGGTTCATGTTTTTTTGTATCTTTGAATGTTTTTACTTTTACTTTGTAATTTCTCTCGTTTCATTTTCTTAATAGTTTTTCGTTTTTTATATATACTTTTTGTTTTGGTTTTTTTTTTTGTGTATATTTGTTTAGTTCATAACAAGGAAATCAAATGATACATATATGTTTTTTTTTTTTGCTTGTCGCTTGAAACAAATTTCTATGAAGAATTTGCCAGGGAAAACCCAAGCCAAGGACTTGACAGAATCTTTATTTCTGTTTCTTTTCTTCTGCCTCTATTTCGCTAAGTCCTTTGGTTTGTGGTTTGTGTGAAAACGCGTTTTTTGTCTATTTTGCAAGTATATATTTTGTATTTTGTTTATTTGTTTTCAGGTCCAAAATCAAATTTGACTAATTCAAGGAATTAAAGTTTCATTGCATCTAAATAAGGTAAAGTGTATTTGGTTTAAATATTATTATCATTATTATTATTATTATTTGTATTAATTTTTTTTTTTTTTTGGTTTTTATCATAAATTTCCTTTTCAATAATAGAAACGAAACAAAAAACTTAAACAAAATTCCACTATGGCTCCTGTTTAGCTTTCCACTTTATTGGCTTTTTCTTCTTCTCACAACGTCATTCTTCTTTGGCCCTTCTCCTTATAATCTTCTCTTCTCTTTTTTTCTCGCAAATTTAGCCAAATAAAGATAGAAAGCAAACTAGTTTAACTAAAGAAAAGTTAATAACCCTGGCTAAAAAACGACGCCCCAAAAAGTAGGCAACTATTTTGTGTTCAACCTTCCCATATCATTTCTGGAAGGAGAGCCTGGTCAACGCCTTTACCTGAGCAGTAGAAATTCTTCTAATAGAGTAGACGCCACCAGGACAAACCCCCGGAAAAGTCAAGGGAAATCAATTGAAAAATGTTGTTGCTTAACCTTTTTGTTAAGGAGACGACATTGATTTTGGGTTTTTAGGCTCTCTACATAAACATAATTGAAAGGGTTTTACATTTTGCCCTAATATCATATTTTGAGTAGGTGTTTGTGTAAGTGTGTATTTAAGAGTGTACTTGTGTGTGTGACTGTGTGTGTGTAACGAAACATACAAAGTTTAATAGATTACACATAGTACAATGAAAACTTCATATACAATATATGCCATATATATATATATATATGCTAATATATAATAGATATTCCATATGCGTAATAATGCAATAATAATAGCCATATTTCCATACAAGTTAAAAAGATAAACCCTTAATACATATATATGTGTGTATTTATGCTGTATGTATGTATGTATGTAATGTGTGTTGAGTTGTTTTCGGTTCGAGTTAAAGAAGCAAATGATTTCTATATATTGATATTCCTGGACTAACTGCTACATAGAATTTTACTACAAAAATTGAATTGCTTTTTTGTTTTTGGTTTCTTATGGCAGCATTTTTATCTCTGTTCTACTTTGTTGATATTTTGGCAGCATTTGTTGATTTTATATATATATATATATATTAGTTCATATGTATTGTATAATATTAGATAGTTGGTATTTGTTCTTGTTGTTGTTGTCGATTAATTTAAAAAGTTTTCTTTCTGCTTTGCTTGATTTACTGATGTATTGATGTAATTCGTTAGGTTTTTTTTGTATAATAAATTTGCTCTTGAATTTTACTATTAAAATTTTTCTTTACTTTTCGTTCTTTGTGAGTTTTTTGTTTTTTGGGTTTAACATTCATATTTTTTTTTTGTTTTGTTTTGTTGTTTGTCATTTAAGAATTAATCTAGAAAAATTCTAATTTGAGGTATGTATTCCATTATTTTTGTAATTGTATTGTGTATGTTATATATATATATAATATATGTAATTTCTGTCATAATGAAAGTTTTCTTTTTTTCGTTTTTTCATATATGAAGCGTGCTTATTACTTTACTAGAAGCTTACTAAACTTATTATCTAAATATAGTAAGTACATATTAATGCCTTTAATTAGTTATCTTAAAATGAGAAGCGAAAAACATTGAAAGCCTAATTACGAGGACACAAAAATTGAATTTAATGAAAATAATTTGGTTAATACACATTTTAAGCAGCCACAAAAAATGTTTACCATTTTACTTTTTTTCGATTGTTATTATAAATTATTTGCTTTAAATTTTGTTTTGCTCTGTGAGCAGCAAAATTTCCAATTTGTTTTGTGTGTGTGTGTGTGTGTATGTGTAAAAATTTTGTCACAGTTATGAGTTCGAATGATGATTGATTGATTGTTTGCAGACCAACTAAATCTAGTTTTAAGCTTACAAAAAATATATGTACCAATTTTCGAAAAACCATATAATATCAATTTTTTTTTTGGGATCCGTTTTTTTTCCATTTTCCTTTTTGTTTTTATCTCATGCTTACAGTTCCATATTCGATTTAGAATTTGTTATTTTTTTCAAAAATATATTTTTATCTTTCCGAAAAAGAAAAACTTAAATGCTAAGCCAATGCTCACAGTTGTTGAGTGTTTTTTGTTGTTTGTTTTTTCTTCCTTATCATTTTTTTTTTGTTTTAAGTGCTGTTTTTGTTTGTCGATTTTTTACCAAAAATTTTTTGCATTTCATTGCGGATTTCTTTACCAATTAAATATCACATATCGGGGAGCTCTTTTCCAAAAAATTTTTTAAACCAAATCAAAAACTTTGCAAAATAAGAAGAGTTTTTTTTTGTTTTTTTGTTTTTTGTTTTGAATGAAAAAATGATTGTATCTTTTGTCTGACATGCGTATACTTAATTTTATTATTATTTATGCCAATTGCTTATGAATCATACATATATATGTATTTATATAGGTAAATATTAATTGTTTTCTTTTCGTGGCTGTTCTTGAAAATTTTGAGTTAGAGAGGGCAAAAATCGAAACTTACTTAGCTTAAATGCATATGCGAATAGGAATGAGTGTGTATATTTGAGTGTTTTGGGGGAAAATGTATTTAAATATATTTGGTGTTTGTTTCTTACATTGATAACATGAATTCTTTAAATCTAAGTTGTAGAAAATGATGATACTTCTTTGAGAAATGATGGGAAACAATAATTCTTTTGGTGAGATGATTCGACTGATGAGGCTTAAAGTTAGAGCCATGACTGTACCTAAGTGCGTGTGTGTGTGTGTAAGTGTGAGTGGGTGTATATTGTTGTTGTAGGGAATGACTGACATGACTATGAATGAATAAATTATGTGTATTTAGATGTCCTTAGACTGATGACAAATGAATGAATTTTGAATGTTTTCTTACAGATGAATATATGTAAATTATTATACGCTTTCAAATGTGTGTGTGTGTATATGTGTATGTGTGTGTTCTTTATTGAGGTATTCGTGCATTGAGGCTGCTAAAGAGCAACACGTCTTACAAAGTTTTCTTTTTTTTTTAACAATGAGGTAGAATTATTATTTTCACTTTTCTTTTAGTAAGTTCATTTTGTCTGTCTCTCTCTCTCTCTTTAACTCTCCTTCCCTTTTTTGAGTGTTTCTCTTGTGTATGTGTGTGTATGTGTGTAATTGGAAGTCCTTGAATTTCATTTTCGTTTATTTTGAAATGTTTCAAATACCTGAATTGCTTGGATGTTATTCATAACGCTAAATCATCACAATACCAAAAAATTATTTGGCATTTTTATACGTTATATGAAGGATTTTATTATATTATTTTAATGTTTTGTATATATTTTTGTTTTTTGTTATCATTTATTCATTTTTCAGTCAGTCAGTCTTTAATTGCATACTCTGGTTGCCGTTAAACCACTCTAAAAACACACAGTCAATGCAGTTGTTATTTCATTTAGCCATCAGTCCTATACGTTACCCATATTACAATATATCATCATCACTTTCATCATCATCGTGCATCATTCATCATCATCATCATCATTATCAATTGTTATGCAACTTAACACTAACCTGAATACATTTGAGAATCTCTATACTACAGTTGAATATTGTTAAATCGTAATCATAATCAAAATGCTATATATAAATATATGTATTTAGAACGAGAACACAACATCAAGGATTAAGGATTTTGTTTATTAAAGTGTGTGTGTGTGTGATTGAAAAACTTAGGTAGCCTGACTAAAACCTAAGTACAACATATATATATATATTAATATAGACACGATTTGGATTTTCTTTCCTTTTTGTTTTTTAATAGATCCATTGAGACTTATAGAGAAATTAAATGGCAACGATTGTTCGACAATTCATAATTCGTTTCACATTTAGAGCGAATGCATTTCAAAATAATAATAATCGTATCTGTATTGTATATATGCATATATATTTCGTATGGTAAGAGAGTGTAGATATTGTGATTAGTTAAAATTAGTAGTAGGTATTATTATTATTATATTTATGTATCTTGGTTATCAGCTAAATCAAAGATTAATATCGAGTCCAGGGCCAAGATCGTGATATAGATCTTTTCTTTTTGTTTTTAGTTTGGGCCTTTCCTCGTATTGCTTGCTCAACACGTTTCCTAATAGCTAAATACACATACAAGTAATGTTTAATTTTAGTTTTGTTTTCTTGCAAATGTTTGTTCTTTTGTAATGATTAAACCGATTGTTGGTCCACATACCCAGCTATCGGTTTTGTAGTGCTTAAAGTTAACGATTAAGTTAAGTAATAATTGAATACATTTAAATGAAATTCGTTTCTAGCAAAACCTGTGTGCGCCTTTTTCTTTTTTTACCTCTAAGCTGATGGGTTTCCTTCCTGCCTATCTGAGGGGAGGGGACCAGCGAGGGGAGGGCGCTCTCTAATGAAATGGCAAACTCAAAAAGTTCATTTTTTTACTTAAATTTCATATGATCCTTGTGTACTTCCCATTATAAGCAAACTCTCTAGATAATTACTTAATTGCTAAACAAGTGCAGCCCAATTATAATTTTTATACAAATTGTAAATCATTCTTCAATTAGATACCCTTGCAAAGGATATGAAATAGTTGTCAATTATCTTTTGACTGATTAGTTAGAAACGGATTAGGCCATCTCGCTCGACTTTTATGTAAACTGATTTCTATCACTTTCTTCCATTCCTTTTTTTAGTTATCTCTATAGTCTGCAAGGATATATAAAGTTCGATTACTCCGAAATTACTTTACTGTCATGATTTACTTTAGTTTTTTTTGTGTTTTGGTTTTTCTTTCAAACTTAAAACTTCAAAGCCTAAAGTAAAAAATTATAAAGAAAAGAAAAGGATTGCTCTCAGGTAACTTAAAGGGTATTTGTTGTTATGTCTACACATTTGATCAATTAGGAATTACAAAGAATTGATTTAAGATTTTTTAGGTTTTTTTTTTTTTGTTTAGTTCCTTTTGTACTTTGGCAAGAAATTTGTTTAACTTAACGAGAGAACGAACAAACGTGAACAAAAATTCGACTATAACATTGACAAAGACAAAGTGACAAAATTCAACTAAGAAAATTGATTTAGTGCTGGCAAGTAGGAAGGGAAATGGAAAAGGGGTGGAGGAAAATGGGTACTAGAAGGTAATTTGGGACAGGTAACTCAGTAAGCAAGTTGGCTAAGAATCAAAAGAAAACGAGCAAATAAAAGTTAGTTAATTGAAATGAAAATTCATTTAGTTTGGAGCTTGTTTGAAGAGGGCTGGTTGGGTTAATTACTAAACTTTAGTTGCTGCGATTAAAATGTTCCTACGTTGTTCAAGTATCTATATATAGATATATACATTATCTATATATCTTGGTTGATAACTGGTCTAACTGAGGTAATTCGGGCATTAATAAATAATAATAATTATGACAATCGGAGGAAAGTTAGTTAGCAGCTAAAGTTAAAAGATTTAAATGCTAATTAAATACATTTCGTCCTTACACAAAATTCGGCAGTTGATCGTCCGGCATTATAATAATATAATATAATGTAAGGCAATTGGCAAAGAAAAAAGTCTTAAAATTTATACAAACCGAAAAAAATGAAGAATGATAAAAGAAATGAAAATAAAAATCATTGGAGAAAATATTTTCAAAATATTTCATTTAATCATTTGAAAATTCAACAAAAAATTCAATATTAGATAATAATAGCAGAAATGTTGTTGTTATTATTGTTGTATTTGCAATAGAATAATTAAATTTATTTAGTTCTCATTTTTTTTTTGTGTGTTTTTTATTTAATTATAATAATAATGATATTAATCATAATAATAATAATATAAAAATCCAACTAAAATATTCAACTAAATTACATTTAAGAAAAGAAGACAACTGAAATTGTCATTATACAAAAATTTTCGTTTTTATTTTGAATGGGAAAGCAAGTTAAAGTAGGAATTGAAAATGATTGGGGTGGGGGAGGGGCGAAGTTTTCTTGTGGGATGGAGGTTGGGTGTTTTTTTTTGCTTTCATCTCCTTTTTAGAACATAAAAGGTACAAAGTATATAAATTTTATTTAAATTTTTTTGCTTTATTAAATTATTTAATAAAACAGACAATAAATTGAAAATGTGCTAAATTTAGTGTATAATCGAAAATGTATGTATGTGTGTGTATGCATCTGCTTTAAATAACATAAAATTTTGGTACAAAAATCAAATTATATTTAAATTATAATATAGTTTCATAAAAGATATTTTTTGGGTTGGGGGAAATACAATAAAGATACAAATTATGCATATAAAAAGTTAATAAACTAAAAACAAATATTTGCTACGCTTTGCTATTGCCTTTGCTTTGCTAAAACAAATAAAAAAAACATTCAAGAGAATTTATTTAAAAAAAAATTAAAAATCATAATTATAAACATAAAAATAAAAAAAGAACTTTGAAAATTTTACATAAAATGAGAAACACAAAATGAAAACATTACAAAACTTTGCGCCAAGATTCTTTTCCTTTTTTTCTGTTATTTTTTTTTTACACAAATTGTCTAAACTTTACCAATTTTTGTACATTTCGTCATCAGATGATCTGAGAGAGCTCACTGGACTTTAATTTGAAATCTTTTCACTTGCCAATTATCCATCACAAGTCGATTTTGATATCGAAAGAAACTTCTTGGACTTGGTTAGATTGGTTGGAGGGTGAGGAGAAGTCCAGAGGAGGGAGCTTTCCAAATTTAGTTGGTATGTTTGTTTTATTTATTTAATTGTTTTTGTTTTCTATTAAGAATTTTGGTTAAAGTTTAAACATTTTGGCAAAATAAGGTAAAATCAAATTGGTTACACTTGCAGAAAATATTGCAAAATGAAAATTTTGGTAAGGCCAGAACGAACATCTTCTGTAGTAATATAATTTACAGATTGTTGAGAAAATAATCGAATTAAATATTTTTTAATATATAATATAGAAAATAAGTAGCAAGAAAAAGTCTCCAAATAAGACAATATAAGAACTGCAAAGATCCGAAAAGATTTGCTTAGCTCAGACAACTTTATTTTATGAATAAAATATATTATGAATTAAAAGTTTCAAGTTTCATCCATTGGCAAAAATTTAAAAAATTAGAACAAAAAATCATAAATCTGCAAGAGTATATAAAATTCGGTAAACCGATTTTGAAATCTCAAAATTTTGTAACCAAAAAATAAAAAGAAAAGAAAAGCGCGAAAATGCAAGAAAAATATGAAAAATCGAAGAAATTAAAAAAAAAAACTGCCTTCATTTGTTTATATCAAAATATTTGAAAATGTGTTTAATTCTTCTTATTTGCTTGTTATTGTTGTTTGTTGTTATTGTTGATTTTTGCTAAGGAGGTAATATAAATTACATTTAAATTGTTTTTAAAGTAATATTATTATTATTATTATTTTTTAATATTTATTTATTAAGCATTTAGCTTGCTATTTCCTTTAGGTAGTAGAGCAAAGTGTGTGTGGATGTGTGTGTGTTTGTGTGTGGGTGTGTGTGTGTGTGTGTGTGTGTGGTATTTAATGTTTGACTATTCTTTATATTAGATTAGTTTATATTTTTTATGTAGATTTTATGTAGGTAAGTTTGTTTGTTTTACGCTTCATTCGTCTTGGTGGTTGAGGTGGGCATAAGTTTATTTTTATTTTATTTATTTATTTATGTTATTATAATTTATGTATTACTTTTCGTTTACTTGCACATTTAACTAAAACAAAACATGAAAAATCAAACTAAACAATGGAAAAAAATACGATTAATTAAACACGGGCTCTGACTTATATAAAATGTTATTAATAATAATAATAATAATTGATGTACGCATTGATGTATGCATTTCAATGTATATTTATATATATATTTATATATATATATATATATATATATCTTTATGTATATGTAGTTGGTGGTGCGGTGGTGCTGCCTAAGATCATTTTGTTTGCCTGGTTTAGTTCTTTTTTTTGTTGGTTTTTTTTTTGTTTTTTTTCTTTGCCCTTATATAGAGAACTTATCGTGAATGTATTTGTTTTATGCCAATTTCTATATCTATATAACTATAAAAAACCTTTCTGTGTCTCTGTGTGTTCACATACTATATATAATAATATGTTTATATATGTATGCATGTATGTATGTAGTTTGTTAAATATCGTAATTAAAACTCTTAAAATTTAGACGAAAATTATATATATGTATGTATGGTAGGTAGATTTTGCCAAAGAAACTTATATATAATTTTCTCAAGTAAATGCCAAAAAGAAAATGTTTTACGATTTCGCAGCTTATTTTTTCATCAGTATGAGAAATGTGGTCGAGGGGGGTGGGGTGGGGTTTGGGCGTAAGTAATGTAAGTAAGTAAACTTAACGGTAAACCTATATAAGTATTATGCATAACGAATTTTACGATTCGATTTACTATCACTCAATATTGTATGTGTATTCCCTTCGTATGTGTTTGTGTGTGTGTGTGTGTTTATATCTGAAATCTTGTCAAATTACTTTAGTATTATTTGGTATGTAAAATGGCGGCAAATTCTAAATATGCCCAAAAAAAAAAGGAAACACAAAAACGAAATTATTGTGAGACTGGAAAATAACTAACTAAAAGACATACATATATATGCAGCAATTCTCTGATCAATCTTATTCATAAACGATTTATATATCTCAAGCTAAACGCACTAAAAGTCACCAAAAGAAAGATAGACACAAAGGAAAATAGAGAAAGAGATAGAGAAGAGAGGACAGCGGTTAAAGATGCGATTTTCTTTCGAAAGTTTTCACAGTTTTGGGATGGGTTTCTTTTCAAGACTGATTCACAGAACATTTTAAATCCTGTGGGGAACAAACATATTCACAGATGGACAAATTTTGAATTTAAATGATTCTTTTCAAAAGTTATACACAGTTGAATATATTCACAGATAGACAAATTTTGAATCTGTTTGTTTTTTTTTTTTAAGTATTCACAGATGGACAAATTTAGAATTTATGGATAATTAGGATTCCTTTTAAAAAGTATTTACAGATGGACAAATTATAAATTTGAATGATACTTTTTAAAAGTTCCTCCCAGACAAATTTTAAATCTGACGGATTGTATTTTCTCGAAAGATATTCACAGATGGACACGAGTTTACTTTCAAAAAGTAATTTCACAGATAGACAAATCACGAGAATCACAAGCATTGGCTTCTTTTTAGAAAAGTATTCACAGACGGACAAGTTTTGAGTATACTTTCAAAAAGTATTCACAGACGGACAAGTTTTCAGTTTACTTTTAAAAACCACTCACAGACAAATTTAAAATCTCAAAGATTGGCTTTATCTTTTAAAATGTATTCACAGAGAGAGTTTTTAAAGAAATTTTACATTTGAATTTTAATTGATATTTCTTCAAGAAAACTTTCAATTTACGTTTCGTAATGTGTCACAGTGATGGGGCAATGCAAACAAATCAAAAAAAAAAAAAAAAAAATCAAACTGAGAAGTCAAGAAAAGATAATGCCTTAAGGCTAGAGATAACTTAAAATGCAATCACAGTTGCTGTTTGTTTTAAATTTTTTCCAAAAATTAGTTCTCTTCGAACATGGGGTCACAACTTGAAAATGCATTTGAAATGTTTATCGCAAGATATATACCTATATATATATTTTTGTTTTTTTTTTTTTGGGAGAGAGTGGGGGGTAAAGGATTTTCATTCACAGTATTGGCTGTTATTTTTTTTATCGAGGCAATTTTGGTATTTTAAAGTTTGGTCTAACCAAACAGGGGGATAATTTTTGGATTTATTTTTTTAAATTTTTCATAAAAATTTCGTTCATTTGTGAACTGTGTCACAGTTTGAAGGCGACAAATTGGTAAGAAGCTGCCACTTAAACAAGGGTTTGCAGAACCAAAAGGGCTTATACTTCCTACCTTTCACAGATGATTTGACGAATTTCAGAATGTTAGAAAAATAAATATTTTTTAAGTTCGCTACGAACTATATGGGGTGGGGTCAAGGGGGGATTCGGGGATAGATGGTCGGGTAAGGGTTTGACTCCTATAACACAGTTTTCTGCAAGTTGCCTAAACATGGATAAATTTTTTAACACAGTTTTTTTTGGGTTTTTTCTTTTGACTTTTAATTGGATTAAAAGCGTAAGATAAGTGAAAAGTAAAAGATAGACAGAAATAGAAGATAGAAGAAAAATTGGTGACTTTTTGTTTTTTTGTTTTTTTTTTTTGGTTAAAATTAAAAAACGCACAAAAATGAAAACAGGAAACATTGAACCGCTCTATAAATTGTGGGATGTTGGCATACCATTACTATATATAGTTTTTTTATATTCTATATATATATAAAAAAATTTGGAAAAATAAACAAAGCTTAAAGTTCTATAAAATCTTAACATAAATTGTTATTATGTAATAATAATATTATTAATCAGAAGAATATAGAAATGAATGCATGTCGTAAGAGGAAGGAAATGCAGATGACATGCAAACAAATTAGAGAGAAGTTCATAAGATGCTCAATTTGATGATCATCCTAATTAAGAGATCGATAAATCATATATATAAACATATATATGATATATAAGTATGTGAGAAGAAAAGGGTAAAGGTTATTTGGGGTTTTGGGTTATAAATTCTAATGCTATAATTAGACTTGCCTCTAAACTAGTTATTACTTATGAATTAATGATCACGCTGCGCCGAAAAATGTTTTCATTTTAGTTTTAGTCTTGTAACTTAAAAGTTACAATTTATATCCAAATCTTAGCATAACAAAAGTAAGAGTAGAAGGAGTGGAGAAAATACAAGTTGGAGTAGGAGTAAAAATTCAAAGTTTAGATTGAGATATCAAAAAGGTTTTTAAGTTGAGATAGATTCTTGGATCCTTGCATATGTATATATATATAGTCTTTTGCCTATTTGTAAGTGTTTTGTTTGGTAGAAGGGTTAACACGGTGGGGGGGCGGGGGTCTGGGGGTTTGAAGTTTCTAAATTTTAAAACTGATTTAATTTTTTTTTTTTGTTTTGTTGTTTTGGAGGTTTTCTTTTCTTTTCATCTCATTTTTTGCCTTATTAAATTCTAGTTAATTACCAATCGTTTCGGTAAAGATGTGCATAAACTTATTCAATTTAAATTTAGTTTTTAAGTTTTGTTTTTTGTTTTTAGTTTAGTTTTTCTTTTAAATAATCGTAGAAAAATGTGTGTTTTATTTTTGTTTTACGTTATTGAGCAGCACAGCAATTTTGTCGTTTGTTTCAATAAAAATGTTTGCCTTGCCTTCAATTTTTGCTAATATTCTCAAACAATGCTTATTATTTTTTAATTCTTTCTTTTTATAAATTTTTTTTATATGTTTCAAGTGATGTTTGTTTGTTTTTCGCTTTCTTCATTTTCATATATAGCAATTTCTATATATGTAGATAAAAATAAAATAAAACTTAAAATAAAAAACTCAACAAAAAATAACAAGAAAATTCTTTATAGTTTTGCATTGTTTTCTCTCTTTTTCTTTTTCTTTTCATTTTCTCTCTTTGTGTGTGTTGGTGTGTGTGGGGGTGTGTTTGTTTTCTCATTTTCTTATAAAAATTAGTTTGGAAAATGTTGCGCAACTTGCTTAGAAATCCACTTGAGCAGCATTGAAATAATCATTGAAAAGGACCATGCAAGCAGCTGATCCTCCACCGCCAATTGTTGCCTCCTCATAAATGGAGGGCTGACGTCCACCAATTGGACCGGCAGCTGCTGTTGCTGTGGAGGTGGTGGTGGTGGTGGTGGTGTGCCGCCATATGTTATTGGCCGCCTCGAGGAGTTCACCAGCCGAGGACGAGGAATTCGAACTGACATCTGAGCCCACATCTGTGGCAGCGGCCTTGAGGTGGCCGGCAGCACAATCTTGGCTTATATTGAGATGGCCAAATAGATCGCTAAACATCTCAAGATTTGGCTGTTGCATTCGTCCTGTTGGGGACGATGTGGCTCCGGGTAATTCCCATATATTGGATTTACCATAATGCGGCGTTTGGCCCCAACTATTGTGACTGCCGTTTAAGGAGGATGACGATGAGGTCAACGAGGCGGTGGGCGAGGCTGCATGCTGTAGATCCTTGAAATTATCCCTGAGTTGAGTGTTGGCCAATATGTTGTTGTTGTTGTTGTTGTTGTTGCCATTGTTGGTTGTGTTGCTGTTGCCGACGGCATTAGTGGGTGAAGTTTGTGCCCAAAGCATTTCTTTGCTGTGGCTAGTGGTTGGACTTAGCGATGGCTGAGAACCACTGCCCGATGAGCAGCCACTGGTCGAGTGGGTGGATCCCGTCGAGGAGATGTTGCTGCTGCAACCCCAAAGAGCAGATATGGCCTCGGCCTGGCCAATCGATTGATTCCAGGCACCATTTAATTTGGTGTTTGGATTGATGTTGCTTGAATTATGGCTAATTAATAAATTACTAATACTGCTGCTGACACCAGAGTTGTTGTTGGCAATTTGTTGTTGCTGCTGCTGCTGTTGCTGTTGCTGCTGGAACTTGCTCATCACATCAGCCATGGCCATAAGATTGCCATTGCCAGAAAAGTGCAGCTTGTGTTGAGTTGCAGCAGGCACCTGTTGTTGTTGCTGTTGTAGCTGTTGTTTCTGTTGCTGCTGCTGCTGGAAATTGGCCAGGCGATGAGTAGCTAGGGCTACATTTGGCTGAGTTGCTGCTGGCGTCGTTTGTGGTGGTTGCTGTTGATGTTGCTGCTGCTGCTGTCTTACCTGTTGAGCATGCGGATGAGCCCCAATTAAATCTGGATTAATTTGTTGCTGCAGCGGTGCCGAATAATCAATGGCTTGATTATAGAGCGGCTGTTTCGAGGCCGTTGGAGCACCTAAGGCTGGTGACCCCAACGGGGCCTCATGTTATGCGAGCGTCTGCAGCCGTGTCGTTGTGTTCTTGGCATAGCAAAAGCTCAAGGGCTTAACAAAGTGAGTGTCCTGGGTATTGCAATAGGGACAGGTGACCCCATGCGAGTAATCGCTATAAAAGCTCAGCCGCTGTTGTGGATGCATAAGCATTTTGAAGCAGTTATTGCACTAAAAGATTGAAGACAAAAGAAATGGGGAAATTGCAATTGTAATACACTTCAAATCATGCCAGATTTATCTAAAAGTAATGGTTCTATAAATTACCTTGAATCGCTCGGCGCAACAGGGCATGGCAGCGAATATATCATAGGCATACATAGTGCCCAATACCAGACTGGAACCATCCCAGGGTTCATTGCAGAATCTATGGGAAAGAAACAAGAAAATCAGTTAGTTAGTCTTGTCAATGTAATCGATAACCTAATGGATAAGTAGATTACAGAAGACAACATTTAATCTTTATTCGATTCAAGAAGATATGTTAAACGATAGATAAAATAACTTAGCAATTATCAATAGATAACTTAGTCGAAAACTCAATTAAAAGAAATTGATTAATATCTGAAATCTTAACTAATATTTAAATTAACTAAATTAAGTCTTATGAGATTAATATAAATAACTTTCTCCGCTTTTCTAATAAGCGAAAGCATTTTTATCCATCAGTTTTATTCACTACATTCTTATGATTAACATATGTAAGTGGCTAGCATATACAATGCCTTAACTACCATTTAATAAAATCATAATGCTTAACTGTAGTTTAGTATCCATTTGTTAAGGTAGAAAATTCTTACCTGCAGCTAATGACGCGACTACTTGAAGTGCCATCCAGACAACTCATGCACACACAGGTCAAGTACAAAGAGCGTCCCTCATATTTAACCTGGAGAAAATATAAAGGAGAAGAAAACAAAAGAACTTTAAACGAATGCCAAAACAAAAAAAAAGAGAGTAAGACATATGCGACAGAATGCTGTAGACAGGCGCAGGTTAAAAAGGGCGAATGCAATTTGAGGCACTGTAGCCACACACGCAAACCTCAATGTAAAATGGACATGCCATACATAGCGAAGGTCAGAGAGACGCGGCGAAACCCAGGAAGAGGTAAAACCAGCCGCATAACTCAACAGAAGAGACACACACAAGCGGCACAAGGAAAGCGGGAGTAGGAAAAATGAAAAATTATTTGAAAAGCAAGTCAGAAAATTTTTCTGTGCAGCAGGCCAAGTGGAAAGCGAAGCCGAACCTTGGCATACTCTTCATACCCTTGCGCTCTTCATACTGAAAACTTTTCTGAATAACTTATATATGCATTTTGTACAGATATTCCTTTCTTTCTCCATCTCCTTTTCCTTAAGTGAAAAGAAAATCCTACAGAATTTAATGCAACTCCAAAAGGGCAATGGAAACGAAGGGCAGAGGCAGAGGCAGAGGCAGCAAACCTTTGCGTCGCGACATAATAATTTCAAATAAAATGCAAAATGCATAAACTAGCCCAAAAGGAGATTGGCATTCGCCCACCAGGAAAAATGTTAAAGGCAGCAGGCACCAATCCCAGCCAGATGCCAGACACAGAGACCCAGACCCAACCAACCAACAGTTGGCAATGAATTATAAATCCAGGCTCAAATTAAAGCACAGTAAAATGGGGAGCGCCTGAGGCCCGAGGGCGACCACTCAACCATAACGTGGGTAAAAGCGCTCCTAGGGAAAGTAGAAGAACCAAAGCAAGGGCCACGATGGAGGGTGGTGTGGTGCAGGGGAAAAACAAACCCATGAAGCGTAGGTTGTACCAATGTTTAACCCGTTCTACCCCACATCGAGCAGAAACTGCATCATCGTTTTGGCATTCTGCTGCATTTGGCCAGGCACTTTATTAGGCGCGCTGCTGTAATTATGTTGACTTAAATGGGTCATAAATTGCTCAGACCCCCAGAGAGGGAGTGAGGGAGGGGAGAGAGAGAGACCACCTAACCTCTTCTTGCTTCCTTTTCCTCTTTTTAGCTAATTGCAGTTGAAAGTTCTTTAAGTTGCACGTGGGCGAGTGAAAGCGATGGCAGCAGCAGCCATTTAGTTAGGCGTGGGTGCAGCACTTCAGTCTACTTCATTCTGTCTCATATGATTTTTTTGACATTTATAAATGATGGGTGGGGGGGGGTCTATTTTTTCTTAGCTTAGAATTGTGTGGCATAGCTCATAAGTCTTACCTCGATGCAGCCATTGGAATGCTGCTTGGGACTCAAAAAGAAGGAGCCATCGACCAGGGGATAACGATCGAATACAAGCAAAGGCTCCTCACACAAAATGCAGGCCACGCGACTCATCTGCGACTGGGCCAATGAGGATAGTATAAAGAGGCGTGTCTCATCATTGCCATGATTTCCTTCATCTTCAATCTGCAAAGAAAATGTGAAGAAAAAGTTCAATTTAGTATCAGTATTTTAGAGTCATAGAGAAATTTAAATATAGACATTTCTAAACATTAAAGATATTTGAACTTGGCCGGTTCCAAATTCATGAAATATCCTACAATCCCAGTAATAAAGTTTTGCCCACCTTGAATATTTTCAATATATACGAGGACAACATCAGGAGCAGGACCATGACAGCAATAGGGGACTGTCTAAGCGCCAACAAATGAACCATAAAATCCAAACGTGCCAGCCAGAGCTACCGAGCCACACGGAGCACACGGAGCACGTTGTCGTTGTCTAAAGCCAAAAGTGGCTAACACGTTGGCCAAATTGAATGCACACACAAACACACACACACACAAATACATACATACATATTTATTCAGGTGGTTTAGACCAGGCCAATTCCCAAATCGATAATCAATATGGCGAGCCAGCAGCCAAATAAAGCCGTCAAAAAGCCAAAGCCCAAGGTGTTGAAAGGATGCACAAAATATGGTCAGAAAGGTAAGAAGAAAACGCAGCCATCACCACCAATCAAAGCCAACTAACCCAAAATGATGAAGCAATATGGCATGGAGAATGCTTAAAATGGGGGTTGACTCTCCTTTTTTCTCTCAGTTTAGTTTTGTTTTTTGCTTTTTCTTTGGTAATTGCTCACCTGACCAGACGAAATAACATGAAAAGCTATACGCTTCCTCTCCTCATGGCAGACAGTCTTGAATTATTTAGCAAAGAAATGAAGAAGTACACACACAAACACATATTTAGGATAAAAGGACACGTTCGAGAGGAATGCTGATAACCAGTCAATGACAGATAGAAGAAGTTTAATGCACTTTTAATAAGGATAAGCAAACCTTTTCAAATTTATACTTCATATTGTGCCCTCTCTGTTATCTTAAGGTTAAGCAAAAGTAAATATTTGCCAAAAATAGAAAAGGGAACAGCATCTAAATTAATATTTGCCTAGAAATTGTATCATAAATCTTCTCATGGGTCCCCCATAAAACAATAAAATCCAAGTGAAATTCGATTAATGAATGTTTGCAATGAAAATTAAAGCAAATATAAGTAACAAGAAGACATTCATTCATTAAACAATAGAAAGAATTTCCAAGAGGCGGTAGGGGGTGGGGTGCAAAGCCTACAGCAATTAAGTTGATTGCTCAACGATAAAGTGGAGGACGAACACTCTAATGGTGGAGAGTGTTGCCAACAATTGCTTGTCTAGAGTTACCAGCAACAGCAGACAATAACAAGAACAATATAGCATCATTATCTATGGAATCGCTTAGCATATACTTTAGTCAAATGCAATGGAATGATAAAACCAACTTCTACTCCTAAGCTCTGTTATCTGAATGGCCAGACAAACATTTCATCACAGTCCCTTTCTCTCAATAAACATTTCGTTTTCATGATGCTACGTGACGAGTTGCTAATTTGATACAACTCAATATGTAACACGGTCGTTGGCCAACAAAAAAAAAGGAGTAAAGGATTCCAATATGTATAAGTTATTTCTTGTTTAAAAAGGCAAAAATCAAAAGTAAAGGCCAAGGAACTCTCTTTATATAAAGTTATTATTTGTTGAATGATTGTTTATGATTACCAAAGAGACCGCGTCCGGGCTTTTGGTGTTGGGCATTAACAAGTTTTTATGGCATAGAAAAGTCAAAAAGTCGAAGTGCAATAAACTCAGACATTTTTGCTTTATGTATAGTCATAGTAAAAACTCGAAAGACAGTTAACAGCAGCAGCAGCAGCAGCAGTACTAATGAAGCCATTCAGTTGTCATTTCCCTTTTGGCTTGCATTGAACGCATAAATCAGTTTAGGAGTTCTCTTTTTTTTTTTTGGTAGCCGTTTTCTTTTATACATTTTTGTTTTTTCAACACTCCGACACACTACAGAAAGAGGGAGCAAAAGGCAGAGCGAGAGAAGGCCACAAATCAAAAAGGTTCCCCGTATGGAGCCACACCCCACACACACACACACACACACACACACACACACACACATGATAAAGACAATGGCCAGTAGCAAAGGCAGGAAGGAAACAAGGAAAAATTCAATTCAATTGAAAGTGCTTCGATTTTCATAAACACATTAAATTAAATGGCATTTCAATGCGTGCAAATGGAAGTGATAGAGCAGGAATAAGGGGGGAAAGAGGGTCAAAGAAGTTGCTGATAGTTTTTGTAATCCATTAAAAATACTTCTTTGCCATAAATAAATCTCAGACACAAAAGACACATTGAAAAAATCTACCAAATGGAACAATAAAGTAAATCTTTTATGCTTGCCACTAGAAGGCATAGTAAATTAATTTTACCTAGTAGCTAATTTAATATCTCTTTTCGTTCAATCGTAAAAATAAATAATAACCATTATTACAGTTGTTGAAAATTAATTAAAAACTATGAAAATAAAGTATAAAATTGTTGTTAATTTTTTATTTTATTATGTACTCCAACAATAAAAGGTTTTAAACAAAAAAAAAAAAGAACGAAGCTTATTCGAAAATTCATTTGTTAGCTTGGGGCTCTACAAACATATTCATAAAACGCTTCCATGAGTGTTTGTGCAGACGATGAGCAAACATGAAGTTGGTGTGTGTGTTTGTGTGTGTAAGTGAGTGTGTGTGTGTGTGTGTTTATTCATTTCTCTCTCAGTGCCTTTGTCGAACTTAAAATCTTTTCATTTTACCTTTTTTTTTTTTTTTGAGAGAGACAAAATTTAATTTATGCCAAAAAGGCCTCATTAAAAGAAGTGGGCGGCAACCTCATCACATCATCATCAACTAAAGAAAACTATTTTTGCAGTTGTATTTAAGTTTCTTATTTATAATGCGGAAAAACAATTTTCACCGTCAATCATTGTCTCAATTGAAAAATTGCCAAAGACTAGGCTCCATAAGCACAAATTAAATGCCTTTTTTTTTGCCCGTGGGCGTAAGTTACAAAGAAAGACAAAAGAAATGTGAATGGGAAAATTAATTTGAAAATGTCAACCAAGTTGTGAGTTGTTTGTGTTTCGGGGGCGTGGCATGGTAGGAGATTTTTTTTTTTTAGCTAGGTGGCTTACAGATGTGACTGTGGTTCATTCAGGAAAACTGACAATGACACTGAAAGGAAATTGCAAACACGCCTCCCAACCAAAGAACACAAGAAAAATAAGCTTTAACATAAACATAAGTAAGGGATAAATTGGGTTTTGGGTAGAGCAGAGGAGCAAAGGAGCTAGAGCACTTTTATAAATGAAATGGAGTAATAATATTTTGCGACAAGCCAGCCAGAGTCAGAGTAAGAGCAGAGAGGCATGCACCCACAATATAATGGTTGGCAACCGTTGCATACCGTCAGGCGCAGCTGGGCAACAATGCAACTTACAAACAAGAACAGCTACAACAACTACAACAACAACAAGATGACAACAATACTACAAAACATGGCAGACAAACAAACATTTCAATAAATTCAAAAAGTACCAGACAATGAGCAGAACAGGGCAACACGCAAAAGGAGTGCCAGTCAGCCAGTCAGCCAACCAACCAGTCAGCCAACTAAGAAGAGCGAACACTGTGAAGTGGCTTAAAAGCTTGTTCAAGTCGCTTGGCGGTGGTGTGGTATGTATGTATGTGTGTGTGTGTGTGAGTGTGTGCATGAGAGCAGCTGCTCCAACACATTGTTTTCCATTGCAAAAGAAGGAATCTCATGTCATTTGCACTTAATTCGAATGCGCGACACAAAACGGATAACAAACAACAACTTAAAAACTGTGAATTGGAAAAGAAAAAAGAAAGATGAAAAAACAGCGAAAATTTATTTGATATTTAAATATTTAAAAGCAACTCAAGTAGTTAGTGTGATACCCTGCATCATAAGAGGCATAAGGGCATATTAAGAGCAACAATAACAACATGGACAAGTTTGTTAATTTATATCTTTCTTTATAGACCAACATAGAAAAGTTTCATCTCCTATATCCTGAGTCCAGTATAGTCTAGCTTATAAGATGTTTTATTCAGTCGTCGATATTCTTAATTTTTTTCTAAAATTTAACCAATTTAGATCTCAGTTTGTAGTTTATCCTTTTACGTAGAGGATATTTCAAGTGTGCTCAATTTATTTTTGTATTTCTGTGCATTTCTTCTGCCCTAACAGTCTACAGTTATTCGCCTTGTCATAAACAACAAATTTCGCTTTCAACCAAAGAGAGATATAGAGAGAGAGAGAGAGAGAGAGAGAGAAACAGATGCCAAGGACCTGCTGCTTCACTTAGTTATTTTAATTCGTTTTATTCATCTCTATGTTGTTGATTTTTTTTCGCTCTTTTTTTCATTGCTTTTTTTTTTTTTGCATTTTTGCGATTTTGCCATTAGCAATGAAAATGCTTGAGGACTCAAGGGTCCCAAGTCATCTCTTATCATAGTCAGTCAGTCTGCCTCTTCTCTACTTATATTCTATCCTTTTCTGTTCTGGTCTGGGTCTCCTCTGACCTTTAAATATCAATTTGCAAATAAATTGTATTTGCCCTTTACTTAGTTGGACTTTAGCTGGACCTTCGGCATCGTCTCGTTATTTATATATTGTGCATAATGGCTTTTTATTGGCAAAAGCCAAAACCAAAAACGAAAAAAATAAAAAAACAAAAGCTTTCAAAAAAAATGAACATAAAAAGGGAGCAGCATGCAATTTCCCTTTTCAAATTTCAAATTCCCCCCACCGTATACCGAGCGCCTGTAAGTATGCTTTAGTCTGTTTTATTTACAGTTTATTGAACTGCATTTTGGTTGGCATTTTCTTTTTATGCTTAGGAAATTTTCCAGACATTTGGGCTGAGCTTAAGCAAGCAATTTAAATGCATTCGCAAAAGTGGCAGTTAATAGTTTTTATTATTATCACGTATAAAAGTTAATTGTTTAATTAATTTTTTCTTTCGGTTTGGTTTTTTCAAAGAAATTCCAGTGCATTGCATTTAATATGAATTTAATCCCCAGGAATAAGAAAAAGGAAACTACAAAAAGTAATTGCATCCTTATTTGGTTGAATGTAATTTCTTCCACTCAACTTAATCCGCCGGCTCCTTGGGACTGGAGCTGCATTTGATAGGAATTTGTTGTTTCTGTTCTTTTGTTGTATGTAGTTACATTTTGCTCATTGTTGCACAACACATGGGCATCGGGGGCGTATGAGTAATGACTGATAAAAGTTGAAGAGGTTTTTTTCTTTCCTGCACATTTCTTATCACATAAGAAACTACATTGGATCAATGAACTTTACCGTTCTGGTTCTGGTTCAGGCGATAAGTTTGTATGCTCAGTGCTTAGAGACCTCTATAGACATAAGTAGACTATTTAAAAGTAGAAATTACTTTTCTATTCCCATGTCCACTTTTTGTTTTTTTTTTTTTTTTATTTTATTTTATCAAGAGGCCTTTTCAAGATAAGGGCGAAAAAGAGTGTCAACATAGTGCCATGAAGACTGCATTTGCTGACTAATTGATCGTTGAATGCTTAACGAAAAAAATAAAAAGGAGAAGTAGTTAAAAGGCACAGATGAAGAGAGTTCTAGAAACTGGATGGGGAAGGATGGTGGGGGTCAGTCAGGCATTCAAATGGTAGTGCCCCAGGGAGCCAGTTGAACCTAATTAAATTTTTTTATCGCTCTGCACATGCAAATGCAAAGAACTCACTTTGAAGCATATCTTTATAATTGCAAAAAAGACGAAAGGCAAAATGGAGAAAAATCGAAGTGGCAAAGCCAGTCGAGGCGAGGGCAAAAGCTGTCTGCATTTTAATTACAAACGCACAAAAGGAAAATGGCAGTCAAAAGCGTGGAAATTCTAACCTCAGTTGGAAAAAAAAAAAACCGAAAAAAAAAGAATAGAAAAGCAGAATCGAGAGACAAAGTTTGTAAGCGAATATATAACAATGGAAGCAAAAAAACAGAAGCAAAAGTGTGGAAAGAAAGAACTTGTGCAACTTCATGGCGAAAGTTTGATTAAAAAAAAAAAACGAAAAACCCAAAAAATATAACTTGAAAGTAAACTCCAAAGGAAAATATAAATGCATTCCATATACGTGAAATTAAAGTTGCTTTAAGCATTTTGGTGCCAGGTTGAAAGTTCAAAATCCCGTTTCTCTTAAATAATAATCATAAGTCGGGTATATACATACATATATAATTAAAAGTAAAGTCGGTACTCCAAACAAAAGCAGCTCAAGGCGAACTTAAAAGCCACCAAAAAAGATCTGGAAAGAGACCATAAAAAACGCAGCCAGACGCAGACAATGAACACATACAATACACACGCACACAAACACACAATCGCACACATTTTCACAAAAAACGACGCACATAATGAAAATGTCAAAATAAACACGACATTAAAAACCTTCTCGCAAAACGAAGATGCAGACAAACAGAAACGCAGATACGTGTACACACACACACACACACACACAGGCAAAAGTGAAGCCAGTGCACTCGAAGCCAATTTAAAGGCCAATAAATGCCAAAAGAGTCCTTGCTCAAGAGCTGAGCACTCAAAATTTTCTTTAAGGAACTAGTTCTTAAGCAAATTTCACTGGTATTAAGTAAGGAATTCAAAATTTATTAGTGTCTAAGAACTAATTCTTAATGCTTAGACTAATTAATGAACATCAATTCAATTTATTGATATAAATCACCTATTGTTAATTTCATTCACATATTATTTGCTGTTGAATGGTTTGATTTGCCTAAGCAGCTTGTACTTAATTATTTTGAACTAGTTCTCCCTTGAGAAAACACTTGCTTAGCCACACTGATGATATGCTTATGTGGCTACCATCAAGACCGCTAATCATGGCACAAGTTAACAAAATACAAGAAAGACAATGCTCTCTTGGCTACACCTTGACATGGGAGTAGATAGGGATATAAATGCCTTTGGGTGATAGGTGTCACTAACACCGCTAAGTAGCTGGCGTCACTTTCATCCTGATTAGCATTTCTAATTAAAGCATGGTAGAGCGCGCGCGTCTGGAAAACACACACACATATATACATATGTACATATGAGTCGTTTGAACGCTAAGGATAATGACACCTGTGCTCAGACAGACAAGCGATGAAAACGACCTCGTACTCAAAACTTATGGTAAAATGGAAAGTTCTGCTGTCTAACTAAAATAATACAAGCTCAAACCAAAACCAATGGCCCCCATGTAAGCTGCATGTTTAGTGGCAATTAAGACGCCAAAAGCTGAGAAGGACAGACAGAAAGAAAGACAGTCAGTGGGAATGGTAGTGGACGGCACTCCCTTTTATTAAAAGTGAAAACATTTACATTAATAATTAGCAACAAGCGCCATCACTTTGTTGGACACTAAAAACTTCATCAACAACAACAACAATACCAAAGCACATACACACACACACAAATACACAGCAACGTGCAATTAATCAAGGATGCGCAAAAAAAAAAAACAAAAGTGTCGCGGGTTAAAAAACTTCAAGTTGACAGTTTAACTGACTAAACAAGGTGCGATAAGTGCGAGAGACCTTCTAAAGTTGAATAGCCAAAAACAGAAATCACCGCAGGACAATGACCATAAAAGTGGAGGAGGCGACAGCAAAAAGGAGCATGGAGAAGGAGCAACAGCAACAGCTAACAGCTGCTGTCAACGCTCAAGTGAAAATGAAAATGATTTAAAGCACATGGACATGAAAACGTTAACGTGAATCCCTACTCAACCCTCCCCCGTTGCCTTTGCCTCATCTTTCCCCTAGTTGTGGTCCTATTTCTATGGCAAAAGGAAAACTTTTCACTTGTTCTTGTACTTATTTTGAAAAGCTTTTTGAAAAGTTTTCATGTTGCTTCTTCACGCAAAACGAAAATAAAAGAGAATTGAAAAAAAACCTTTCGAATTGCATTTGTGAATTATTCATTGCATACTTTTGAAGTGTAAGAGCTCTGTGGCGATGACTGTACTTTCTATTTGCAGTCTTTTGTTTGGCTAATCAAACTAATGAATGAATGAATGAATGAAATAGCTCACAAATTGCATTGAGCTCCTGCATGTTAGTTGCGATGGATACAAAAATTCCATTCTCACTTCTTTTCTTCTTCCCCAAGGCAGACAAATTCTTTTTCAGTTTCTGTTTATGTTGTTTCGGTTTTGGGTTTACACATTTTTGAGTGCGGTCGGTCGACTGGCAAGGCAAGGAGCCTCTAGAATTGAAAATGGGAGGAGAGGCATATATAAGGCCACAAGAACCGCAAAAACCGTAGAGTAATTAAATTGCATGAGTGCCAAGAGACGACAACGACGAGGACGTCTTCTCATGTCAGCCCGAAAACCAAACCAAACCAAAAATGTGAAGGACGAATTTTGAACTCATGTCAGAAGCAGAAGCAGCTAAGGATTCTTGCTTGACTGTCTACTGGCTGGCTGTCAGTTTGTAGTCGAGAATTATCATTGCTTAGAAATAATTTTATTACACATTCTTGCAAATATTTCGAGAGAGTAATCATGCAATAAAAAGGAGAAATGCGATATCTCGTATAGAGACAAGCAAAAGGCGGGTAGGCGTGGCTGCTTTCATTTTGCTCTTGTCGATAATTAATTTTTCGCAATCGTATTACATTTCTCCCAGTTAAGCATCTTATGGAATAATGAACAAGAAACGAAAGCAAAAGGTGAACACAAATCAAAAACCAATAAAAAGAATTCTGCTCTTAATGTTTTTTCCTTTTCCTTTTTTCTTCTTCTTATTTTTTGGCCAGGACACAAGTTCAATGCACTAGCACGGCGGGCGGGATGGTTATTTATTTAAAAGACGCTTAGGAAGAGCAGAAGAAGGCGCCATGGAGTTAGAAAGAGTTGGAGAAAGGAGGCGTAGCCAGTCAGCTGATAGCATAGTGGCAGGCAGCGCATAAATTTTGCCAGCATTGCAAATAAAAAGGAAATCCATTCATGGATACAAAAAACGTTAAGTGCGCCAAATAAAAAATAATAAAAAAAACGAGAGAAAAGCAAAGTTAAATCAATAAATAAAGCATAAAAGAAGCTCTGCTGCTCCACACACACACACTTACACACACACAGAGAAGGCACACAAGCAATATATGCATGTACGATGTATCTAGGTGGTGTAGGTAGGTGGCTAGATGGTAGGGACAAAAGTGGCGCCCCATCAACGTCATTAAATCAATGCTGCCTGTCGTTGCCAGCAATAGATAACGACCAGGACGATGGATCAGCAGCAGCAGCAGCAGCAGCAACAGCAGAAGGAGTGAAATAGGGAGCCCAACTAGATAGAGGAGGAGACAAACGACAACGATGCAACAACAGCAGCAGCAGCGAAAGTTTGCCAAGTGACATTAACACAAACGACAGTCAGTAGCAGTAGCTGGAGTGGGAGTGGGAGTGGGAGTAGGAGTAGGAGTAGGAGCAGGAGCAGCAGCAATACCAGACAGCCTAGAAGGAGACACATTAAACTACAGTGAAACAAAACACAGAGCGAACAAACTCTGAAACTTTCTGTAATCTAAATCTAAAATGTCTTTTAATTTCTAGACCATTTTATGGCAATTTCTTTTAGTGACAGCTCACTGTACTTGCACTGCAAGTCTCAACTTCTCGAAGTGTCGTCTACTGAGTTGTTGTCATCCAACGCGCGACAATACCAAAAACACAATTGGGGCGTGTCCAGGACATTGAAGTAAAGTGTCAAGTGGATAGGGGATCCAAATGGAAGTGACACAGAGAGGAAGATGGCTGGGAGAGGACGGATGCGAAGATACCAGTAGAATTCTTAAAAGGTAGCAGTAGTCCTAGGTTCAGAAGATGAATGGGTGCAAGCAAACTCAATTGTTTTTGTGCAAGCCAAGGCAAATTTTGATTGAATTGCCAAGACAAGAGAGGAGATGATGACGATGACAATGATGCTGATGCTGATAATGAAGGCTGACTCCTCCTTGAACAAGTTGATGGATTAGTTTAATGAAATTGAAGAGGCTAGACCCCAGACGGCAAAAACAAGTAAGACCAAAAAGAAAAACAAAAGGATAGACAAACTCAAAGCTGCTGTTGGCTTAAAGCTTTAAGTTTATTGATCTTTTTTGGCCTTGGATTAGGAAGTGATATAAGCCGGGTAGACAGAGATAGAGTGCGACAAAAATAGGAACACGTGACCATGGCCAAGACCAGCAGAGCGGAAATATTTGCTGTCGCCATCGTTGACTGTCTGGCCTAAACACAAACAACAACCAGCAAATCCAGACGACATGAAGATATGATGGCGATAAGGCGTCAAACTGCCAACAAAAGTCAATAAGCAGAAAGCGGCAAACTGTTTTGTCCTGCCTGTGGGAAATCCTTTAATGTCCTGTTAACGATAAGCCCCAGTAAAAGGGAGCAAACTGAATATGCAAACTTGCTACCACAAACTAGTCACAAAAAGACAACGAGTAGCGAATATTAAAACCAAGGAGGAGAAGAAACCCAGTTTAGACCACGCCAGCCCTTAGGGCCAGACATTGTCTTCTATTTTTGTGTGTTGCCCCATTTGACCCATGTCAAATAAGTTGATCTCAAAAAAAAAGCCAACCAGTTAAATGTATGAAAAATGTGCTCAGTTTTTGAAAGAATCACAAACATTACAAACTTGGTCAACGACTCTGCAAAGTCTGGCTAAATTTAAATGAAGTTAAATAAAAAATTAAAATTTATTTGCTCAAGACTGTTGGAAGGAGGGGGCAGGTGAGTTGTTGGGGGAAACGAAAGCGACTAATTGGTGTAAACTGCAAAAACCCTTTTTTACTTTGACCAGGTAGAAGGCAAATTTCCATCACATGTGTTTTGTGTGTTTTTTGCTGATGAGTTCAATGAACTTTTTCGAGTCATAAAAATCAATAGACGGACTCTTTATTTTTTTTTTTTTTCGCTCTGTGTAGAGATTCTCCTTTCGTTTCGTTTCGTTTCAGGTTTTCGCTCTCAACAACGAAATGAGCATCAAAGGCACTTCAAACATCAGCATTCCCCATCATCATCAACATCCACATCCACATTCACATCGTTCCCACAAGATGTAAAAAATGTTTGAATGAATCAAAGGCAACCAGCAACACGCTAAGGCCTTCTCAAGTGGAAGTCTTTTTTTTTCTTTTCTTTTTTTTTTGGCAGACTGCAGCAACAAGGAGATTTTGCCAAGTTTATTTATTTATTTTCACTTCATGCGGATCTTTTAGTATTATTATTATTATTATATTCTGACATGCTTGCTATTTTTAAAGAAAACGAAAATATTACACCAACTGGAGGAATGTGTGTGAGGAACGAAAGTAAAGATTTTAAATGTTTTATAATCTAAGAGGAATCTTAAAGAGACTTTTCATTTCTTTCTAATCTAAATCTCTAGAGTATTTTGAAAGTTGATCAATTGCTGTTTGAGCAGAGATTATTGTAGTATAGGGTGGGCGGCAATAGTTCGAATTGATTTTGAAAGCCTGATAAGAAACTCAAGTCTTGCCACACGATTTAGTTGCTGCAGCTGCAGCAGTTCATAATTGAGCTGTTGCCACTTTCAGTTGCAGCATTGCAACATGTGGCAGTAGTCAGCCAGCAACAACAGGGCACGCGCGCGTTCGTTTTTTCAGGTGTTTTTTTTTTTGGATTTTTTCAGTTTACCTTATTAATTAGCATCTATAACAAATATCCCTGAAGGGGCCGACAAAGTAAAAAAAGAAAAAATCTTATGCAAAGAGCCCCGCAGAAAACGTGAATAGGTGTTGACCCACCGGGGGCGAGGGATTGTTGGCCAAAACGAGAGGTTGCACAACCTTCTCTGGGCTGCTTTTTTTTTTGTCTCTGCCATAATGATTGGCACTTGGCCCGGCCCGTCGCGTCTATGAATATTTTCCAATTTGTCTGCATTTCGCAAAGAAAAAAAAAAAGTCAAACAAAAGCGTTTGGCACTTTGGCCAATAAGTGCCAAATGTGCAAATGTGGCCAAAGCAAGTCAATGAACTTGGCTACCACAGTTGGTCAGGAGTTATTAATTTGGCTCTTATTTTTAGTTTAATCATTTATATGAAAATGGTTTCTGTGCCTACTTTTCGGCTGCAATACAAAATGTGTGAGAGAGCACAAAAAGAGAAAAAGAAAAAAAAACCTTATCTCCATTTATTCTCTACCCACCTCTCATCGGTCGGTTGGTCGGTCGGTCGGTCGATTCTGTCGGGTTTTGTCTCAGTTGCTAATTGCGTCGCATTCAAAAAGAACAACAACAACCAACAGCCAACACATGTTTTAAATATATGTGTATACTATATATATATACCTCTCTGTGTATATGTAAATACTTATTTAATTTTATGTTTATTTCGCTCTGTTTTTTTTTTGCTGGTTTCGCTCTTTTTGTTGGTGTGCTTGTGCTTTGCTAATTATTGTCATAGGTTAGTTAGTGTAGGCAGCAGAAAGCAATAAAACTGAAAGTAAAAGTGTTTTTATATTTTGTTTTGCGATCTCTTTTTTTCATCTTCTTGTTTCTTCAGTTATTTTCAGAGATATCTTTTATGGCCGCATTTACACTCTTGGCATTTTCACAACGTTGCGCACTGGCAACAAAGTTGCCCAATGTTGGGCAATAACAAAAAAAAACACACTATGTGGCCTGACATCTTTTAGACCGTTTGCGTTTGCTTTTGGTGTTTTTTTTTCTTTTTGAATCTTCTTCTATTTGTCATTTTGCTGTTGTTTTTTTTTTTAAGAGAATTTATTTAAGTGCTGCTGCATATGTTGCCAAAAGCATTTTAAATACCCTTTGGTATATTTTAAAATATTTTTGGGTATATTAGTTAGCCAAGTAACAGGAAATGGTCTTGAATGGATGAATGGCTTTCTTTAAAATAAAAAGACTAAAGACTGAAGGTTTCCGCCTTTAAATTACAACTTTTAATGATTTAATTTATATTTTTCATTTCAATAATTGGTATTTGGCAAGTCGCCGATTTGAGAGATTCATTTTTATTTTTCTTAATTTTTTTTCCCTCTTGGCATTTTGTCAAAGCAAAAACATATGCTAGCCATCTTCTCTCTTTTGTTTATATTGCATTATGCCGGCCTGTCATTAGAATGGATAATTGTGGATGGCAGACAACGAGCAAAATGATTGACAACCAACTGACAAACGAAAGGAAGCGCCCAGAGAGAGAGGGAAAGAGAGAAATAGTGTGTGAGAGAGAGAGGCCAAAATAAAGACAGATCATACAAGAGGTTACCATGTGGGGATAAGATGGGAAATGGGGTGCGCGGGGGGTTTAGGAGAGAACGTGTGGCAGATGTCAACAAAATGTCTACGTTTTATGGCCAAGCTATGCCAATGGCTTAGAGAAGCCGTCACACATTCTTTTAGCTAGAAGCGTAGCCAAATGGCAGATTAAGTATCGCTTACATAATGACGACGACTAACCGCCACTATATGAAGACGACGACTCACAGTGTCTACCAATTGCGTTTGAAAAGAAATTCCAAAGGAAAGTAAATGTTGGCAAATATTTAAAATATACAAGCAGCAAAGCATACTTTAGGGGGCAAAAGTAACATGATTTGTGGTAACCATTAGATTAGATTAGATGTTTTTAACTAATGCAAATGTGTTTTAATGGTTTTGATTTAAAATTGATTCAAATCGATTAGGAAGTCTTTATTTAATTTAGACTTATTGTAAGATTATGTACTTATAAATCCAAAGAGAATCTGAAGGATTCCAATAGTTATTCCTTGTTAAATCTGAAGGATTCCAATAGTTATTCCTTGTTAAAGACATGAAACTTTTATTTCTTACTAATGAATCATTTAAAATTGCATTTTGCAAGTGTAGAAATTTAAGAAAACTTAATTTCATCTTTCTCCTGTTGTGTGGATTATGCAAATATAACGAAATGCATTTCTAACCACTGTGCAACACGCGTCTCAGTCTCAAGCTCAGCTGGTATAATTCTAATTTGCATTCATCAGCGCACAAACTAATTGCAAAATGCCCGCGTGCGATTGTATGTCTAAGTGTTTGCTTGTGTCTGTGTGTGTGTGTGTGTAGATTGTGCTATTTCTCTATTTGTATTTTTTCCATTTTCTTTGCACATTTTCCACACACTCTCTCATGCAACAAACAAACACACAACACAAACGAAGCGAGGCGGGTTAGCGACCGCAAAACTATCTGACATTAGATTGTGATGGCGGCCAAACGACAACAGCCGACGTCGACTGCAGCAGAGCAACACGCACACACACACACACACACACTGATGTATGTGTTGGCGTTAGGTTTTTGGTTGTGCGCCGACTGGCACGTACTACGTATATGTATACATACATATATGCTCCTATGGGCGGTAGGCCAGCAAAATGGGCGATTATGACACATGCTGTTGCCAAAATTTATGCAGTTGCATACTCCTTCTTTTACCCCTCCCCTTCGACCCCCTTTGGGGAAAATATGCACTTTTTGGCAAGCAGGAAGAGAATATGCAATACACGCATTAAACTGCTGCTGTTGTGCGTAATAACTGTGACAAAACACACACACACACACAGAGCGAGAGAGAGAGGGACAACATGTTGCAGCAACATGTTGAGTAAGCCATGTGCCAAAAAGATATATAACCAGGAAAATATATGGCTAGGCACCCTAAATAATTAACATGTGATATTACAATTTATCGAACGTAACCGAATCTATATCGATCGATAACAACAATCTTCAACACATGGCAAATTATTGAAGAAATATTTGCCACCTCGATTTAATTTTGAAGTTTTTGTTTTTAAGGTAAAGCAACATTTTTTGCCCCAAAACAGAATTTGACATTTTTTACACTTAAAGAAACGATTGACTATGGTGGGAATATTTAAATTACAAAAAGTTTTATTATTTTTCTCTGTGTATCTTTAAAGTTTTCTATTTAGTTGTAGGATTACGAATTTTTCTTGAGAATTTTAAGTGCAATTTCTTGTTGCACATTGCGCAGTTGTTGCTGTTGCTGTGGGGTGTTGCCTAATATTATAGGTTTTTTATCGTTTTAGCCGCATCTCGATCGAGTCTGATCGATAAGTGAACTGGTGGCAAAAGGGGCAAGAAAGGGGTGGCATGCCTCAATGATCGTACAATTTTTATTGCTACAACAAATCAATTTAAGTCGACAGCAACAAATGTAAACGACGCCCGCTGCCGGTTACTTGGTGTTGCATATAGAGAGAAAGAGAGAGAGAGGGAGAGAAACTTGCATAGTCTGCCTGTGGGGGCACTCCTCAGAGAGTTTTATGCCATTTCAAACCTTATACGATGGCCAAATTAAATGCTTACAGGAAAAAAAAAATGAAAATAAATACAAAAATTCACAAATTTATTGTCTGCAAATGCAAGCGAAAATTGCAACATGATTTGCCGCCTATTTTGGCATGAATGTTGCGGCACAAAGTAATAGCGAATCAACTGCTGGGGGAACTTGCAACTTGCGTTGGTGGCGCCGTCAATTTGAAAATTGGCCTGGCTCTCTCTCTCTCTCTCTCTCTTTTACTTGGCAGCAGTCATGGGGGCGTGGCATGTCTACAATTTCTTAATTGATTTACAAGCCAAATGGGCAACTGCAACGTTTAGACCAAAACCCATGTAAATCGTCAGTTGGGGCAAATATGCTCACCCACTCATATTGGCCACAAATTGTTGGCCATAAAGATCTCTCTAGCAGCAGCTCTAGTCAAACAAATTGCTGATAGTCAAATCAAAAGGGAGTATTCATGTTTCTCTTATGATGTTAAATTGTTAAATTTATTTTTGGGTTTAGTTTTTAGTTTATTTTTTTGTTGCTGGGGCGTCTCGTCACTGATTTAAATCAACACCTTTTTCATCTTTTGCCGAAGGTCTCTCCGATCTGGTTTGAATATAGTTTTCGAGAGCAGCTGCTGTTGCTGGCCCGTTATTATTAATTAACAGCTGTGCGAGCTTATTATGGAAATTAACCACAGATGGATATGAGACAGAAACAGGGAGAAAAGAGACAATGTTTATATGTGTGTGGGCAACAATAACAAAACTCGGACGAGATATATTATAAATTGTAACTTACTAGCAAATGCTATATATAGATGCTTATAGAGGAAGTTGAGACATACCTGTAATGAAATGCAAGAAAAGTTTATAATTAGAATTGAATTTATTATTAATTATTTAAGTTTAAAAATATTTTAACTGTAATTGGCAATGTTTTGATTGTAAATGTGATTTTTTTATAATTTCCCCATGTATGTGCCACATCGTTAATAACAAAAAATTCATTTAACTTTTATTTAACTCGTCTTTAATCTCTGTCCAAATGCTATCTATGATATATGATTTTATAATGAATCATGCTTTGTCTGTGGCTACAAACATATAACTTGAATATATCGGCCATAATCATTAAACAAATCATTCCATTTGGAATACAAACGATGTCCATTCATTTTAGCCAATAGTGTCAACTCCATTTAAGGCTTCAACTCTTTGAGAATTTATGCAGCAATTAATTGTCAACTTGGGGGTTTATTTTTTTTATTTCTTCTCTTTCTGTCTCTGTCTCTATCTCTTTTGCTATCTCGCTTTTATGTACAATGGGCAAAAAGTCTATAATTTAGCATTGAATTATGCAGAGATAATCAAAAACGGTTAAATGAAGACGCCATGCATCATCTCTTAGAGGCAAGTTAAATGCAGCCAGCCGGCTTGCCGGCCTGTTGGCCAGTTTGCTAGCCTGGCCTAATGAAGAAATCCAACACGGAAATTTATTTTGCAATCAATTTGACAAATGCCTCAAAGCTTAGGAGTGGAGTTACCGCCGTTTGATGATGGCTAACAGAGATAGACCATATGTGCGGTTTTTATAGGCTGATCCAGTCATGCAGTCGGCTTCAATAACAGGACGGACAACAAAAGGCAACAAGTAGTAGCCAAAAAGTCAGGCATCGTAAACATTTTGTGGCCAATACAGTGTGCGTCATAAATTTACTCTCACAACCGATCATCAGCTGACTATTAAAGTTAGAGGCATAAGTAAACATGTTTATGGTCGCTATATAAATGGTTAAAATGGTTAAAAATGTCTAAATTAGTTTGACAAAACTTGAGAGAAAATTGTGATGTTGTGATGCTTGACATTGACCTAGTTGATAATGTATTTTTGGTTTTGTTTAATGGCCATTAAATTTTGGTAATACACATTAAAAGTGGAGTTTGTTAATATTCTTTTTGGCTTTAGTTGTTGGGGGGTCCTAGAACATATGTGTGTGTAAAACACGCGAGGGCGACAAATTATGCAAAATATGTACACGAGACACAGACATAGACCTTGTTATTTTGTGTAAAAGGTGATAATTAACAGAGACAACAAACACACACACACACACACACACACACACACCCACCATATTTCTATCAGTGTGTGTCTGGTAATTAAATTGAATTAAACGCACCTCATTAAGGTCAAATTACAGTCAAAAGCTGTCGCCCTGTCCTTCGACAGTCGCAGTCGCTCCTATAATTATGCAGCAGACTTTGGTAAACGCCTGGGACACGCCTCTGGCAACGTAGTAGTGTATATATATGGACATAGTTTATTGATCAGACGTTTGCATAAATAACAAAAAAGAAAAAACGTGTCAATTATATCTCTCTCAGTGCGAGACATTTGCAAATTCTCAAGTACAAATATTGCTGCTGGGTTTCTATTTGTGGGTGTCAAATGTCGCTCATATCGTGATTAAATCAAGTGGTGAATAAAAGGCTAATAAATATTTCAAATACCCTTTAACTAATGGAAACATAAACGGGTATGTTTAAGTTGTCTAACTAGAGCGAGAGTTGTTCCAAGTTTTAATTTAAGTAAAAGAAATGTGCATTAGTTTCTTTAGGCTTAAAAGGGTCTTTTAATATTTATGTATTTTATTTAATTCTTCATAATTGATTAAGAACTTATTTGACTAAGCGTTAAGAGAATTAATAAATGTTTATTATTACTGTAAATATGTTCAAAAGTTTCAAGTTCTATAACCCGGCAAGGTCTTTTAACTTTTTGCTTAGTTCAAGAATTGCACATCATTCAAAAATAAATTTTATGTTTTTTTTTTCGACTATTTATATGCATATATCAAAATTTGTTATTTAAATGATTTAGCAGCATTTGACATTCGTTTGTATTTTGCTTAGTTCGTTTCTATGTCGCCATCTTACCGCTCTGATCTCCCCTCTCTGCTCATCCATCGGTTTGTCTTTCTGTCTGTCTGTTTGTCTCTTGGTTGTTAGTTGTTTGTTTGTTGGCTATTTGGCTGTTTGCTGGGCCTGTTTGCGTTTGTTATTTATGCATTTTTGTCATGGACACCGTCGATTGAGGTTGTTGTTGTTGTTGTGGCTGGTGTCGTCATGTCGCCATATGCCGCTTGCTCGGTCATTACCATGAAAAATCTCATCGTCTCATTGGCAAACATTTTTTAATTGATTTTACTGTTTTTTGTTTTTTTGCTTTTGTTTTTGTTCCTTTGCACATTTAAATGTTTGGTGTGAAAATTGCCATCATGAAAATGAATACAAAATAAGGTTCAATGCAAATAATGGAGGAGAAGGAGGAGGGAGAAAAACATGGCTGAAGGACGTTAAAGGCGAATTTGTGGGTTGGCTTCGATTATTAAATATAATCAACACTCATCTTACTCTCATATTTTCATTGTGTCATCTTGGTAATAATTGTTGGTTTATCCCCCCCTTCTGGTCTATCAACACTTCTGATAATAGTTTCGTCTAATCGACACTCATAATTAACACATTTAGCTAATAACTTTGTGCGAAAATAAACAACATTAATCACTGTTTAATGGCGTATTAATAAGACAACAAACAAACGGGGCAACAGACAGACAGACATTTTGTTGCAAAGAGTTGGACCAGACGACTTGGACGAGGCCAATTCAACCTTAGACTAGCCATCTATATCTATGTATGTATGTAAGTAAGTAAGTATCTTTTGTATCTAACTAACTATCTGTTTGTGTAAGTCGGCCCACGGCCCACGTCTGAATGCTGGCAACTTTTATTGAAACTTTCAACACTCGTGTGTTTGCTCAGCGGCATTTCCAATAACAATAAAATAAATCTTGGCCAAGAAAAACAGATAAAAACAGCATTAGCTCTGGCCATAAAGCAAAACTAACTAAGGCAAACCAACGAGAAGCAACAACCCACTCGGCGACTCACGGCATCTCTTTTGGGATGGAAAAACAAAGTGGAGTGACTTGAAGTAGAAATGCAGTGGCTAAGGCAGGGAGAGGGCGGCGGTGGTTGACAATCGACAACGAAGACAGTGTTGTCTGGGGACAGATAGACAGACAACGAGACAGACATGAAGCTGGAGACAAGTGCCAAGTTAATTGCATTAAAAGTGAAATAAAAAGCAAAGCTCAAGATAGCAAAAAATTATGAAGTGCAACAGCAGCAGCAGCAGCAGCAGCGGTGTTGATTGAGGCGCATAATCAGTAAGTGAAGAAGGGAGGTGTGGCTGAAGTTACTTGGCGAGCTGGCATTCGGGGTAAGGGGATGGAGGCGGGACAACGAAGCGCATTAAGTTGTTAACAGCAAATATTTGCTTCATTTGCGCTATGATTGCAGTTATGGCAGCAGCAGCAGCAACAACAAGAACAACAACATTTTACTGAAATACGCAACATCCGGTCAATGAGGCGCTGTTACTTAGCAACATCTTTTTGCCTTCTACTTGATTAGTGCGTCGCATATTTGTTGCCAGGCAATAAAACCATCTGCATCTGCATATAAGAAGATCGACTATTAGATACTCTTCACATAATCCTTTTTGCCTTTATCATTTAAAATTCTTTTCATCTGCATTTAGAAGGGTTAACTTCTTTAATAATTCTTGGCCTTTTTAATTTAACTTTGTTTACTCCAATTCAAAACCGAAACGTTTCGTTTCTAATATTAAGATTATTATTATTATTATTAGTTGTTTTTCATTTTGTGTAATGATTTCAAAAAAGTGTTAGAAAAAGCTTTAGTTAATTAATTTTAAGAGTTTTACCAAAAATTTCTGTTTGATAAACTCTTGTATTTTTAAAAAAACCATTTAAATTAAAGGTTTTTAAGCAAAAATTAATCATTGTTCAATTGTATATTTTATTGGCAACACTTGGAACTTGTTTAAACTTTCTAAAACTCATTCTTACAAATTTAAATTCAACAATTTCAGGTTTTTTAAATTATTTATCAAGCTTTGCCCTCATTGTCAATGTTTTATAGATCTCAAAATAGTTTTTACTAGTGTAATGAATGAAAGTTTCTTGCCAAAACTATAAACACATATGCCTTTTATATCATTTAATTATATGTAAATATATAAACCTAAATAAGTGCATATATAAAAAATTAGTGTATATATATATGCTTTTTTTCTAATTTATTTTTCTTGGCACTCTTGCCACATTTTGCCTTATCTATAAATAGTTGGGCGGCACTTGCTGCCTCTGTCGCTGCCTCTGTGACTGCAGTTACTCAGTCAGCTGCTACTGCCCACGCTCAGCGGTCAATAAACTTCGCGACACATGCAAATTGCAGCTAGCAGCAACAGCAGCAGCAACAGCAGCAGCAACAAGCGCAAACAATTAGCAGTTGAAACAAAAAAACAAAAAAAGAAATAGAAGAAAAACGGCAGCAAAATGAATGCCGACCTATCGCACACTTTTTGCCATTGGACAGTCGCCGTCAATTGTTGTTGCTACTTTTTGTAGTAGTTTGTGTTTTTTTTTGTTTTCTTTGCTATTTTTTGTTTTTTTGCTATTATCAGACAGCGCGAGCTCTGCTGCTACGTAATGCGCGTAACAATTTCATTTTGTTTTACAACTACAAAAAGTTAGTTCTCTCCTTCTCACACTCTCTGTGTATTTGAGTTCTCTAGTTGAGCTCTCTTTGTCTATATGCAGTTGCCGTTTTTAGCATTTTTTTTTTTTTTTTTTGCAGCTGCGTCGTGCATTGCACTCCACACAGAACGGCCTCAATGCAAGCTAACGCCGCCGACGTCATCGGCTGCTGCTGCTGGCGCTGGCGTTGGCGTTGCAGCGCTCTTGGCCGTTCAGTTCTCTGCAGTTGGCAAATCAAATAATGCGAATAGAAAAAAAAAATGTGCAACGTTATTTGTTGTTGCAAATTTGACTAATTGCATTTGAGAGACGAGACAGATAGCTGTTGTACACGAATGTATTTTAGCTTTTGATGTTCCATTGCTTCCCCCTACACCCCACCAACCAGGCCAAACTATCTATCACCTTAACGATAGTTGCACTTGTTGGCTGCTGCTTTTTTTTTGTTTTATGTGCCGCTGCTACAAGTTGTAATTAGGCAAGCAGAGGCTGTGGCTGCTGCTGAGGCTTCACTTTCAATATAAATTGTGTGTGTGTGTGTGTGTATTGTTATTAATTTGCATTGTTATACTAAAGGTTGAAAGGGTATACTAGCTTTTCAGTTAATAGTAATTTGCAACACTTTAACAATTATTTAAATCGATAATCAGCAAATATGGCGAGGTGCTAATGTCTATATCGATAGTTATTTTATAATTTATCGCAACAGCTTAAGGCAAAAATCCCCTCCAAACGACAGCATTAAATGATACATAAACATAAGTGAATGTCCAGAATTTTATTGAAACCCATAAATGTAACTTCAATAATACAGTCATAATATGGATAATCCGATTATTTCAAGAGATGCAAACAATACTATCCTTTCATTATAACCATATGGATTGTGTAAGCCAATCCATAAAGTATCTAAGTGTCTAATTTAATGTCTTAGTTAATAGTTATAAGATCCGCTTATCGATCATTAATTGTCTGAATTTTCATTAGTATATAACTCTAAGGTGTAGTTTCTTTTCATTTCAATTTTACTCAAGCCATACAGGGTATTTATGAGTTTTTTTTATATATATATAGACATATGTATGAACGGATGTTTGGCATGGATTTTTACGTGATTGAAATGATTGCCAATGGAGATCACAAAAACTGGCACACAACGATTTTGTAAATATACAAAAAATATCTACTTATATATATGTGTGAGAGAGAGAGAGAGAAAAGAGTGGGATATATATTTAAACTTTAAGAGTTCAACAACATTATTAGCACATTTTCAAATTTATAATATAAAATAATTAACAAATAAAATGATTAATCATTTAAATTTGGTTATACACAGATATATTAAACCAATTTTTTGGTATTCATAATTTACCACAGATCATTAAGGTAAATTAGTTGACATACTTTTTGTATTATAAAATAAAATTTAAAATGGTTTAAATCATTAGTAATATAATAAATATACAAAAAAAAAAGCAGAAAAAAATAATAATAATGAATCAATTAAATCATTGCTAATGGAGTCATCAACAATTGCTGATTCACATATAGAGACAAAATGTTCTTTAAATCATTGTTAATGCTGATTTTGCTGGATGAGTGCATTTGGTAATAATACAATAATACTTCAGTAAACAAAGTACTTAAATGAATATTTAAATTTAAATGGTCATAAACTAGATAGTTTAAGAATAAAAACTAAGAATAGAAAACTCAAATTAAAATGCATTTGCTTACTGCATGTTTCCTTTTACGATCTACAACAATTTCTGATTAAATCTACATATTTTTTATATGTAAACTACTATCTAGGAAAAAAAACCTCTCGCAAATATTCTAAAAAAAAAAAGAAAACAAGAGAATAAAAATCTGTAGTGAACCTAAACACCTTTACAAATAACATTGAATTGGAGCGATGAACTCTGCGCGTTGCGGCCAGACAACAATATTTGCAACAACAATAACAATAAACATTTTACAACAATAGTGCAAATATTTAACAACACGCATTCATACTATAAACACACACACACACACAGACTGAAAAACTTATATATGTATAGAAGTTTGTATATATTATTATATGCAATAACAATAATATGAATGCCAATAGTAATAATAGCAATTATGTTAAAGACTTTTACGACTTAATTAACCAAGAGAAAAATGAATGCTCAAGGTTTCTATTTCTCCAAGAGTCAGTCCGACAGTCAGTTAGTCCGACACTTGGTTAATTAAAACGGCAACAACAAAACCAAAAAGCATAAATGTACATGCAAAAAATGCATCATAAAAACCGAAACCAAGGAAATATGTTTCGGTTTTCAGTTCTTTTAAGCAAATTATATTTCACTCCCCCGATGTGTGCATGTGTGTGTGTGTTGCAGTGCACCAGACAAGGTTTATCGTTTTGTTTTTCAACGCCAAATTATGCCGCATAAGTCACGTCCTGTACAAAACTAGCATAAATAAAATCATAAACAAATTATTTATGGTTACTATTTGCATTCGCATACTGTGCACAACAAATGTGGGTGTAAGCGTGTGTGTGTTTGAGTGTGTACTCGAATAACCTTCAAGAACCTCATCAGCCAGCCTTATCGAATGCTCCAATTTTCAAACCAATAGCCAATAATTTACTTTGAGTTTAATTTACTTATTTATACAAATACATTTTTATGATATTTTCCTTTTACCACGTCATCCAATTGTTCAGTTTTTTCATTCTTACTTTTTATCGCATATTAAAGGAATCTAATAATTGGGTCAGTTTGAAAAAGATTTACTGGTCTTAATTTAAACAACAGAAAATTTGTAATTGATAAAACAGAAAACAAAAATTTGAAACAAAAAAAAACATCATTAAATGTATTTTGCAATACGCAATTTGTGTATTGTTTTTCATGCAAATTTTGTCGGGTTTCAACAATAAAGAAATCGAGAAAACAGCAAAAAAAAAAAAAAATTGGACATATCTAACGAAACAAAAAATAAAATCAGCACAATAACAAAATTTGCATATAAATTTCAATACTTTTCCATAAAGCACTTCCCTAATGCAATGCAAACACGCAAAAATAACAAATACCAAAAAAACAAAATTCCAAATACATGTATTTAGATGCAGAGAGGAAAACTATAAAGTAAAGTTGTATACGATACCGAGATACCCTGCACAATTGCAGAAAACGACTAGCCAAATTGCAAACGAATAAAGACATTAAAGCTTTCCATAGATTCTAGACAACAGAAAAATTATTCATACTCTTGATCTGCATATTTTTATTAATTCCAAATATATTCAACACACTCTTTATTATATTAAAGTAAGCTTAGAGTACATATTATCGAAAAATTGATTACTAGCTGAAAATTAACTTTAATTTTTGAGAAAATCTTTCTAGGAAAATTTTTCCTTCACTTTTTTCTCTCAGTGCATTATGCTCTAACTAACTATGCAACATATAGCTCTCTACAATTCTGTATTATATTTTGACTTCTACTTTTTCGTTTTGTTGTTTTCTTTGCTTTTTGGGTTAATGTCTGCATTGTCTACTCTGCGTAGACGATATAATTTTTGTGATAAATAAAATAAAAATTATTACAGAAAAGACATATGTTTTGCTGCTTGATTTATAACTCGTTGAGATATATAGCCAGATGATGCTCTACAGATGATTCCATATTTATATGGAATTTAGTTTTCATTTAGAGGTATGAGAGGAAAATTAGTTGGAAAATGCGTTGACACGTAACAATTGATGACCCAAATTTGATTAACAACAACTACCAGATGCGAACCCTTTCATTTCATTGGAAGAAAATGTTTAAATCTAAATCATAGGGAGCAGAGAGGCATCTCACAATCTTAAACTGGTTAGCTGTGAGAGAGACACAAACAGGGGAGGGGGCGCCCACTCGTTCCTATAAATTTCAAAATTAATTATGTCACATTATGTAATCTGATAAGCATCATCTCGTTGTGGCTGTGGTTGTCTTTTCATGCTACCTTCGATATCTTGAAGGTCTCCCTCCCTCTCTGAATACAATGCCCGCAATGTCAACGCAGCATCAGAGCGAATGCTTGCGGCGACCCTCTTCAAGGATCACATATACATACATACATTGTCATATCGATCGATGAAACAATGGGCCTCAAATTCTTTCCTCTTATTTAGGTAGAGAGAATATAAAAATCACTGAGTTGCTGCTGCTGCTTATGCTATAGGCGGCTTCTTGTATTATATGGTTGATCCCTCTGGCTTGAATTTTTGGCCGGTTTTACTTTGTTTTGTTTGGCTCATTGAAAAGCATTCGAATACGAGAAATTGTGTAGAAAGGCAACTGCAAATTTAAGACGACATATTCGCACTTGGGGGTTTTTTGTTTGAATTTGGTTTTTGGGCTGTCTGGCTGGCAGGTAAATGCTGACTACTTCTGGTCCCGGCTATATAATTTGCTCTTGAATTACGATATTGATGATTGTGGTTTGGTTTTGTTCCTTTTGTCAGGCATTGCAAGCAATTAAAGGTAATATCATGTTTTATTCATCGCCTTGCTACAAGGAATAATTATAAATTTATCTCAATGAAATATGATGCGTTTATAATTTCTAAGGCACACACACACACACACTCAAACAAGAACTTGATTTGCTAAACTAAAGATAACTGGCAATTCTATCTCTCTCTCTCTCTCTTTACACTATCATTATTTGGCTCTTTTTTAATTATGGTCATTATTATTGCAAGATTATTGAAAATTATTCATAATGATAATCGCCTTTTCTTTTAATTTAAAAAAATAAATACTATACGAAATGTTAATAATACTTGAAATAATTTATTACAACTTTATGCAATGTAAGCTTATACTTTATTGTCTTTCCACTGAAAATCCTTTTTTATATCATTTTCCTTTCGCTTATTTTATTTTATATTTTTTTTCGAATGATTTCTTGAGTGTTTCTCTCTCCCTCGGCATTTATTTTTTTTTATCCATTTTTATTTTGTTATTCTGCTCGACCGATTTCTCTAGTGAGCCAGTCGCAGCTGAGCTTACTTTCGCTCTCTTGGCTTTAATCCATTTTTAATGTACATACAAGAATTATGAGCGCATTTTAAATTATATATGGCCATATTTATATATAGTTAAAGTCCAGTTCAACCCTTTCTTTAACAACCCCATTAGCGAATCAAATTTCCTAACAAAAAAAAAAAGGTAAAATCTAAATGGGCTTAAAATTAATTGAAATTGTATCCTTTTTTTTTGGCCAGACATAAATTCTATTTATTGCACATGAAAATGCATAATTGAGGTATTAATTTTGAAATATTATTACATGGGAAAAAGGCAACAAATAAATTTAAAATAAAAATTGTTCTTTTATTTACACTAAAGTATAGTTTTTTTTCCAGAAGAGGAAAGAAAGAAGATGGCGATAAAAATTTCATAGAATATTTTGTGTCAAAAGGAAAATGTATTATTTTTTTTTTTTTTTGTGGCTATTTTTACTTATTTTTACTTTACAACTTTCTGACAGAATTGTTGAAATGTTGTCGTTGTCATCGTCGTTTTCTGTCATTTGCATCAAAAGCGCAAAATGCATTTTATCAACGGCTTCCAATCTGCCCAGACAGCAAACAGACAGACAGACAGACAAAAAAAGAGACAGAGGAGCAGACAAAACGAAAGGATGCCAAGAGCAAAGCAACTAAAGGGAAAAATAAAACTACTACTGCAGGCAACCCTCAAAAAGAAAGTCCACGATTTATTAGTGGCAATTTAAATTCATAATTTTCAAAGTATTTCAGTTGTTATTCAAATTGCCAACAGAAAACTCGGGTAGATTCATTTTAGACAGACAGAAGAAGAATGGTCGATGACCATGTTGGAATATATCTGTATCTTATACAAGAAAGTGGCCACAGGAATAAGTTAGGGTATAACAAAAGTTCGACATGGATATCTGTTATCATTATTTGCAGTTTTTTTTTAAGAACTAATCCCAAAACGACGTCTCTGTACTGTGCGCGGCTTAAAAATATGCAAAATTATTGCCAACAGACTGCAAAATCTATGAATTTGCATACGTCTGCACTTCAGTTTGTCTCTGGATTTCTATATGCAATTATAATACAAAAACTAAGTACATACATATATATTGTATGAACTTTTATTTTTACCTAATGAAATGTAACAAATTAGGCAACCAGACAGAGGATACAGACAGCGACTGAAATGTTGCAACTGCAATCGACATGTGCAAGGATAATGCACAAAAAGGGTTGCTCGAAAAGCAACCCCCGAGACAATATAGACACACTAAATCGAACAACGAAAAGAATTTGGCAAAACTAATTTGCCGCGTCGTGACTCGTGTACAACAACAACAAGAACAAGAACATCCTGTTTTTTATTCACCTTATTACCTGCTATCCATGGGGAGAGAATTGTCCTGTTATTTGTTACATATCAACAACAAAAGGTTTAAGTAAACGTAAAAGACTTTCGGGCTTGTAATTCAAAAAGATCTTTTGTTTTGCCAGCTGACTTTAAAGATGACTTGGGTAACCCTTTTTTATTCAAAAGGATTCATACAGAAAGTTGCGTAGTTGAAAATTTGCGTCTTCAATTTGTTGAGAAAATGCTGCGCAAATTCTTTGTTTTTATATATTATCAGACAAGGTACAGTGGCCGTCAAAACTGATTCAATGTTTGCAACTCTTGCAGTTAAACAGCTGCTGTATGAATATAGAGCAAGCAAATGAAACAAAACTTATTTTTACAGTTACTTAGATTATTCTTAATAAAATAATGCAAATTAGACAACGAAGGAGCGGAAACAACAGAAAAGGGAGATGTAAAACAAAAACAACATGCATTGACTCACTTTTGACTATTCCTATTTTTAGGTTCTTTATCAATAACTGCATCTTAATTTACAGTTATTTTGGGGAATTGTTTTTCGCTTTTGATTTATTCATATTTGTAGTCAATTTTGAAGAAGTAAAGTCATTTGTAATTTGCACCGGGTACCTAATAGTTGCAAAATTGATTGAAAACTCGAGAATGAAAAAAATTTCTAAACCCGTTGAGGACAGTATAGTGTGCCTTTCAGAAAGAGGATCCTCGTCGCGAGAAATAGCCAAATCCCTCTCTATAAGTCAAGCGACAGTCATTAGAGTATTAAAACGGCGTGAAATCAATAACCAAAATACATCCAACGGACGCCCTCGACTGATTACTGATGGTGATGCACGCTTAATGATCAGCCAAATTAAAAAAGATGGTCATATGACGCCCAAGGATGCTGCCAAAGCAATTGGTAAGCCGGTTAGTGAATCAACTGCAAGAAGGGCACTTCGAAATATCGGCTACACTGCGATTGTAAAGAAAAAAAAGCCAGCACTGTCCGAGAAAAACGTTAAGGCACGTCTGCAATTTGCCAAAATGCATCGGAATTGGACCATTGAGGACTGGAAGAAGGTTATTTGGTCAGACGAGTCCAAATTTAACCGATATCAGTCCGATGGAAAGGAATACTGCTGGATAAGGCCCGGAGAAACCATTCAAAGGCGACATGTCAGAGAAACTGTGAAACACGGAGGCGGGCACGTTATGGCATGGGGATGTTTTACTTGGTGGAGTTCTGCAAAATTAGTCAAAATTAATGGAATAATGCGAAAGGAAGATTACTTAAACATTCTGCAGACCAATCTTGGCAATTTTATTGACAGATGCGCTTATGGTACAACAGATCTTACTTTTCAGCAAGATAATGACCCTAAGCATACAGCTAGAATTGTCCAAGATTGGTTATCTAACCAAGAATTCAAGCTGATGAAATGGCCAGCACAAAGTCCTGACCTCAATCCAATTGAGAATTTATGGTCAATTGTGAAAAGACGGCTGGGACAATATAAAACACCGCCAACAAACCTGGAGAGCTTATGGCAACGCGTGGAGGAAGAGTGGGCAAAGATTCCTCAGGAAATTTTTCACAATCTTGTGGAAAGTATGCCCTCTCGAATCTCTGCAGTAATAAAACATAAGGGACTTTGGACAAAATATTGAAAATTAGAAAAGAAAAAAAAGTTTAAAAAATGTTTGAAAAAAGTCAAAACTGAGTCAATGGTTATTATTTTTGTTTATTAATTTTTGCTGAGAAGCTTGAACAATATCGAATTATTTTTTTATATGGATTTGTTAAGAACTTTATTAGAAATAAAATAAAAAAAAAATTGGTTGACTTTGGGTTGTTTTTGTTTATTCTGTGAACGCTCAAACGTAAAATTGCAAACATTGAATCACTTTTGACGGCCACTGTACATGCGTAGTTTGATGTGACATTTATATGAAAAGGACTTACCGCAGATAATACTACAAAAGGCAAACAAAAAAATGAAGAAACATAATAGACAGCTATGGATCATACAATGACAAGAGATGTCTTCATTCAGTTTGTTCACCTTTCAATACTTCTTCATTCAGAAGAATATATGGATGGATGGATGGATGAATGAATTGGGGATGGCAAATGGTAATAAAAATTGTGCAAGCAACACACTAATAAAACAAACAGAAAGAGAGAAAAAAAAACCAACAAACAAATTTAGCCATTGTTGGCTTGGCTAATAAAATTGTGTGGCCATAAACCGGCACCTCACCTTACTTCACCTCAACTTAGCCCAACTCAAGACAACGTTGCGTATGAGCAACGCCAGCAACAGCAGCTGCCAACTAATAAAGTTTTGTTTTGCTTTTCTTGTTGTTGTTGTTGTTGTTGTTCCTCTGTGTTGTTTCTCTCTATTTACTAGATCAACTTAATGCAGCGGAACTATACTTCAAGTAAAGTTTTTACAACTCTTTTTTGCAACTTGCAACGTGTTTATTAAGCGCATTTATGCGTTGTAAATAAAAAGCTCAGGAAATTACATTCTACAAAAACCATTCACAGAAAAAGAAAGGGAGTGGAAAGGAAAGCGGAAAAAAGGTAGTGACACAATTTGAACTATAAAAATTTTCAATGTTCACTACGTGCTAGAAAAATATTCTACGATTATTTGGCTAAGTAAATGTTTTCATTTAAGTATTCACAAAAGGTGTGCATTCGAGTTTGACTTGAAGTTGCATTAAAGCGTAACCAAAGACAAGAAAGTTGAGCAAAACTCCAAGAGATTCACTTTGATGGGCTTTAAAAATTAATTTGGTAATGAAAAAATGTGAAAATTGCAGTATTCGATTCTACTTCAATTATCTTCTTCTATTTTTTCGCTAGGCATGTTGAATATAAAGTTTATTCTGGGCAAAAAGTGTAGCGAAATTCCAACTAAAAGTTTTGTTAAATTAAAAAAAAATTGTTTGGTGTAGGTTACACAAACTGAAGTAGTATATGAGTTTTTAATTATCCTGGCAGAAAAGTTTTACTAGATTAACTTACATGGATGCTCAGGATAGAATGATAGTTTCACATAAAAAATCATCACATACAAACACATACATACCTGAAACGAAAAAGAAGAAAACATGTTTGAAATTAATAACAATTAAATAAGCATATTTTTTCGTTAGAGGTAAGGAATTAAATTTTAATTACAGCTGCGACCAGACCATATCAAAACAGACCAGACACACGACGACCACAAAAGGTCATGGTTAGAAAGGAAAGGAAAAAAAAAGGAATATATGAAAGTAGATAGAAGACCAAGGAGAGTTTCCTTTATTTTTTGCCTCTTGCTTGTTTGCGAAGCTAGTGAAAGTTTTTCCCAGGATAAAACTCTTTTACTATGTCTGTGTGTGTGAGTATGTTTTGGTTTATGGCTGGTCCTTACATTTTTATATATTTTTTTTTTTTCTCCACATGGCACACCTTTTGCCTAGTTGCCATTGTCTGGACTCTACAAGCAGGCGTCATAAATATCACATTTGTGGCAGACACACACACGCAGGACTCTTACACACACACACACACATCTAAGGAGACGCCTCGTCGTCTGGTTTCATGTTATTTTGTACTGCATACAACAGAGCGCATTTGGCATTTTTATGAGGTGCAAATAAAAAGTTTGCCATAAAAATTGCTATAGACGCGAACTATATAAGTTGAAAAATGCATGTCTGGTCCCCTAAAAACCCCCAGACGCTTCCCCTTTAGATTCTATCACTCTTTTTTTCTGCTTCGTCTCTGGAGTGTATAACAAGCGCAATCGGAAATGGTGCAAGGCAGACCCAAAAATAAAAAACATGCAAACTTCCTGCCACACAACAAAATGCAAGGGACTTATCCACCACCAAATACAAATAACAATGTTTGTTTTCTTTTGCCTAGTCATTTCCTTGCCTTAAAGTGGCAACAACTTTAATTAATTTGCTCCCGACCAACCAAACCAAGTCTCTTCTACATCAACAACATGCAACATTACGCGGCATCATGCACAGGTGCAATTTATAAGCGAAAGAACAGAAGGAGCAACAGCAGCAACAGCAGCAACATCAGCAACAGCGGATCTTTCTTCTTACTTGGTAAGAGAATCAACTTGAAACAATAATCCTGACAAAGCAGCACATTTATTATTGAACTATTTGCCATAGAGAGAGGGATAGAGGGATAAGACAAAACACAGTCAGGCCACAGTCAAGTGGTGCCACACTCCACACTCGGCTACGTGCTTCGACAGCAGAACCAAAAAAAAAAAAGAAATGTTATATGAAAAAAACCCCCCCTTCCTTCATATGTCACATATATACGAACTAGAATTGATCGAAATTGAAATTGATTTGCAAGTTAAGCTTTGGCATATTAAATAAAAATGGATTTCGCTGTTTTACGAGAGTGGCTTAAAAATAAATGACTTGGCAAATGCCAAACAAAAATACGGTTTATTAGTATATAGTTTATAGTGATTTAATGTCTCAATATTAGTTCTGGTAAACAACAAAATATAATCGTCTCATAAAAGTTTTAGCTTAATTAAAAAATAGTCTTTAAATCGATTGCATTCTCTTTTGTGTGTGTGTGTTGATAATTTGATAGCCAACAATTGGATTTGCCCTGTCAATGGGTAAAGCAAAAAGTTTCTCGATGTCCAAGTTAACAAAAATCTAATTAGTTTCGTTTACATTTCGGATTAAATGGTTTAATAAAACATTTTGTTTAGCTTTTCAAACGGAAACCAAGTAAAAGTTCCTTCAACTGTGCTAAGGTAGAATGAAAAAGGAAAATGGGAGTTTGCAAGCAACGGGAAAAGAGAGGAAAGCAAATCACATTGAAGTTTTTATCAGCTCACTTGAAAGGTAAAAAGAACTTGGCTAGAACGACAGCTACAAATTTCCTATGCACACACACACACACACACACCCACACAAAATAAAAGGAGAAGGGAGGGAAGAGAAGAGAATGAAACTAAGTGAAAAAGCAAAAGTCTATGTCCTGGGCAGACACTTTGGTCAGGTCGACAATAACTTAACGAGCAATGAACCTATACACCAGTCACTCAACTAATGTTCTTATTGTTGTTGTTGATGAGGTTCTTCTGATGTTGTTGTTATTGTTGTTGGCTGTTGCGACCGGCGACGACAACAACTCCGACTCCGACGATGCGCTCAAGGAAGTGGCACTAAATTGTAGTCCAAGATAACAACCAGCAGAGGTACCAGCATGTGGTATAAGGCGGCAACGATGACGACGACGTCGACGTCGACTGCAGCTCCCAGTCTTTATTCACACTCACTGCGAAGTGGTCTCCCTTTCTTCTACACCTTCCCCCCTATCCCTGTGTGTGAGTGTGGTTGCTCGGGCATAACAAACATTTAACATGTGCAGCTTAAGGCTACAAAAAATTTTTGGCATTCATTTTGTTATCTATAGCAGCAAAAACCTTTCGCTTTAAACGCATTTAAGTAAGCATTAATATGGTAAATTTTTAGTTGGGCTAAATTTATATTCAAGGTAATTCTATCTTAAGCATGTTTACTTATTGATTTGAATATCATTTAGTATAAATTTTTGTGAGCTTTTTTAACAAAAAACTTACTAGCTCTTTAAGTATAACTTTCTACTTACAGAAATAAGTTTTGTTTCCAATTCGGTTTCAAAGGTGTAATCTTTTGCTTTCGAAATGGTTTTTAAATTGAAAAGTTAAATTCAATAATTCTTAAGGTAATGCATTGAATTCGACTATATCTATGGAAACAGGTCTAGTCTAGTTCTCAGTAGACATAAAAGACTTATAGTTTGTTGTTTTTTGTTTTTAGCATAATTTCAGAAGCGAAAAGTTTAATATTTAAATGGTTGACAAGAAGAAAATGGTTACAGGTGACATGCATATAAAAGTACAACAGTGCGTATGATGAATGACAGTTGCTGAACTACCTTTTGACAACATGCATACATTCATCTCTAGCTCCATATAAGTGAGTACATTTCGATTTGCACGTGTGAGCAGACAACGAACCCAACGAAAAAGCCATTCTACGGGTTCAATTGTAGATACGGAGAGAGCAAAAGCAGCAGGAGGAAAAGATAAAGAAGAAGGTCTACAGGGAAACCTCATGGCGGCAGCATGCGAAATGAGCTGTTGAAATGGCAATTTAAGTGACTGTCGAGTGTAAGAAAAGAGAGGAGCTCACTGTTTGCCAGATGCCAGGAATAAAAGCTTAAAGGCAAACACAAATACTCATCATTGCACAAAGCAGCAGCAGCAGCAGCAGCAGCAGTCAATGCCAAAGGGCAATACGTGCAAATAATTTGTTGTTGTTTTGTGCTTATATCTCATAGTTTACAGTCTAACGCCTTTACCTTTAACCATTTCATATTCATTCTCTAATGCCCTCTGGATGAGTGTTTGATGCAACTTAAAGTGCCAACAAAAGGTAAGAGATATGCCATAAATATAAATGAATGCATCAAACTGGAAATCAACGCAGCGAAATTATTCAGCTGTGAGTAAAGTAAAACGTTTTTTCGGTTGCAAACATATTAAAATTGCAACAACAATTTTTTGGTTAAATTTATTCATGTCTGACATTCATTGACCGAATGATTAATAGTTATTTGAGGTGAGAAAATGTGTGTGGAAGGAGCTAAAAGGAAGGTCTTTGGCCTACAACCCTCGGTTCAGTAATTCTATCAAAAAGTCATTATTATTTTAAACAAATGATTGACAAAATCATTAAAATATTTTTGACAAAGCTTAAGCGATTATTTTTTAATAATGAATTTTTATTATTTCAACTTTTTTTTTCTGTCTGAATTTTTTGGTGGTTTGTGTTACCATTTCGCTAGCCTAGAAATAAATGATCAAAAATGTTGAACTAATCCGCAATGCTCATTAATTTCCACGAGAAAACTGTCAAGAAGAGGCAAGAGAAGGCAAAAAAAAAAAAAAAAAGAAACAACTGTTAAGAGTGTTAAAAAAACAAGAAACACAATGTAAAAAAATATCATTGTATTCAGTTTTTCCTTCTTTTCTTTTCAGTTTTTTTCTTTTTTTTTTTCTCTGTGTGAAAAATCATTTACATTTTTCGTGTGTAAACCGCAAGAAAAAAAAAACCATTCCTCTCCAACTAACATAAAGTTCATTAATCATAGCAATATACATATATACATAGATGTGTGTGAGTGTATACATAAAAATAATGATAATAAAAACTTGTCGCATGGCCCAAAGCGAGCAATCAGGGGTAAAAGACTGAGAGGGGAGTGGAACCGTCATATGCATTAGCTTCATTCCCGCCAAACTGAACTCTCACTTTCGTTCAGTGTGCATTGGCAATTAAATATATATGTATATACAGATATATCCATATGTAACTCTCACTCCGCCTCCTAAAGGCCTGCAATTTTTCATTAAGCTAAAGAAAATGAGAAAGAAAAAAAACCAACGGCAATGAAAATACACAAACATTGAAAAAGAAAAACTGAAAAGTCAAACACAAAATAAAGTGGAAAAACTAAATTGCAAACCAGCAAAACGGAGGAAAAGCAAAAATAAAAGCGAAAAACTTGACATTAATCATTACTAGCTCAGACAAAGAGCGGTGAATGTTCGAGAAAGAGGAGGAAGAGGAGGAGAAGCAGGAGCAGCAAGGGTGGAATAGGGGCAACAAGTGCGAGGAGGGGAAAATGTCGCGTGTGCAGTCTTTATATTATACCTTGTAAACAATGTTGGAAAAAGGGGTATTTAGTTCTGTCTATATATGCATGACGATAGATTCTCGATTAGTATAAGTAAATACAAAGAATTCAAAAGCATTTCAAGAATTGCTAAAAAGAATATACATATCTTAAAGACCTTTGAAATGGAATATCTACCTAGGGTATTACCATAGTCTTTCCCCATTTCTTAGATTTCTGCTCTTTACACGAAGCGATGCATTAAAGCGAAAAAAAAAACAAACACAAAGAAGGAGGGAAAGATAAAAAGCAAATTGTAGTAAATGCAATATGCTTGATGAGGGATTAAATAATGCCCGATAATACTTACAACAATGAAGTCTTTGCTGTCAAGTAATAGAAGCAGCAGATAATAAGGATAACAAAAAGGAAAGAAATTGTTTAAATTTCATTTAAATAAAAACTATAATTAAAAGGTTTTGGCATATAGGTTTAGAAATTGCATTAACGCTTAAGACATCTTCAGAAAGGAATTATAATATTTATTATGGTAGCTTCTACTTGCTTTCTCTGAGTCATTTCATTTGATAGACGGCTAAAAGACAAAATAAAAACATGCCTGGCTAAAGCCTTTTGTTAATCAAAATGTTTGCCTACAAAAATTTCAAACAGCTCACAGGAATTTCCGAATGTCTCACCATCGTCTATAGGGTCTCCTTTCCCCAAGCTATCAGCCGACATAGACACTCATTGGGGAGTGAGAAAGGCATGTTAAATGTAGCAATTTCAACGCCATAAAGTATGCCATAAAAAAGCAAAGTATTACCAAAATAGACAAGGATAGGCCAGGCCCAAGTCAAAATAAGTTAGGCGACGCCAAAGCCGATGCCGATGCCGATGCTGACGCCGAAGTCAGCCGCCTGGCGGCACGCCATTAGTCGGGACATTAGTCATTGGGGGATTTTGTAGGAGGCGCAAAACTTTCTCAATTTTTCCAGCAGCAGCAGCGGCAGGAGCAAAGCATGCGGCGAACCTAAAAACGTATTGCAGCCGAAAAGTATCTATACGGCTGCAAAGGCCATTAAACCCGAGTCCCGACCAAAGAGATAGAGAGAGAGAGAGAGCCTACAAACAGTTTTAACGCAGGCGCATTGGAAAAAAGCTCCGAGTTACAAGGACGAGGCCGGCCGGCCGGCATTTTGAATGCTCTCATGGCCATGGCCGTGACAATGGCCCTGGCCGTGAAGTGTATGCCCCTTGCCGAGCTCTCTCCCTTGTGATTGTCCTTGCACATGCTCCTGCGTAGGCGCAGCAGCAGTGTGTATTCCTGGCCTTCGCCTTGACTTTGCCTGTTTATGTCTGTGTGTGTTTCTGTTCCTTTTTGTATATGTTTATGTTGCGTAGGGACATTTCGAGCAAAGATGTTAATAAACTGCTGCATACTTGAAGGCGTGCGCAAAAGCCTATTCATCTCGACATTGGGTGCTTTGACCTTGTCCTTGCACCTCTTACACACACACACTCTCCCTCCCTCTCTCCCTCTCTCTATCTATCTGCTCCTCTCCTCACTCTACTGGGAGTTATTTGCCAAATGTGCGGCACGCAGACTTTTGGCCCCTGCGGGTTCCCCCATCAGGCCGCCTCCTTCCATCTAAAATAATAAAAAGGAAAAATGTCTGACGCATTTGTGTATATATCTATACATATATATGTATTATTCAAAAAGACCGAAGCTTTTGGGTATATATGCGTGGGAAAATCTGTGATTATGGGAGAAAGAGAGAGAGAGAGAGCGGGGGGAGCACATTTGTGAGAGACAGTAGGAACAACACAAACATTTGGCTTTAAGTGGAAATTTTATGGCATTTGGTTTTTGTGTAGACACAATTTAATATAAAGGTGTCTGAACCTGCCACTAAGGGGCTTCTCTTGGCTTCTATTGCTGCAGACAATAAATAGCTGTATACTCCAAGTCCTGGCAATAAATGTGGCAGGCAGTTTCTGTAAATATTTGATATTTAAATTTCGCGAAACATAGACTGTGTGTGCAGGACTGGGGGAGAGAGGGACCAAAGACAAAAGAGTACGAGGTGTTTGAGGCTTTTGTCATAAAATTGATTGGTTTTTTCAGGTTCAAAGCGCATTTCCAGCAGGCACATCAGGCGGACAGGTGTTGCGACAGAAAGTCAACGGTGCGCAAAATAAAAAAAAACCAAAACGTCCATCGAAAACACAAACACAATTGCTCAATTGAACGGGGTCAGTGGCTGACTGAATGGCTGGAATGGACGACATCCATCGACAACGACTGGGCCCCCTTGTTCAATGTGAAAGTGGAATTGGACCTGCTACTGGTGCCAAATCTGTGCTCTGTGTTACCAGCTGCTGTTATTAAAAAGTTTCGCCTGATTGGCAACTTTGTAGACAGCGAATACAGATAACTGGGCTCATCAAAGTTTAATGTTTCTCCTCTTTTTTTTTGTCGAGAGTAACCCAAATTAATATGTCATTCGTTCAGCAAGAAAATTTACTTTAATTTTCTTTCAGTGCATTAATTGAAAAAGCCACCTAAAAGGAATCCCTGATTTTACTAAAATGTGTAATGCAACATAATCTACTAAATCCGTGTGTCTTTAGTGGAAATTCAGTCATACTGCTTTCTTTCAGTGTACTAGAGCAAACATTGTCTGGCATAATGGCATCAACTTGTTCTTTTTTCGATTTTATAGCCAGAAATTGGTGATTTTGTGCATCGATGGCAGGGATAAAGACCAGAAGCGAGACCAGGACCACGACCAGGACCACGACCAAGACAACAACGAAAATGAAAATGAAAATAATGATGATGATGATTTTGCTAGTGCTGCTAAAGGCAAAATGCATATAAATTGTCTATAAAGCTCATTGCATTGACTTAAAGCAGCTTGTTACTCTTCTTTTTAGAGCTTGTTCTATCTAAGTAGGATTAGTTTTATATATTCTTGTATATATAAAAATAAAGCCAGTTCATGTTCAACAATTGTCATGGATTACTGTTAGATGGCAAAAACATGGTCCATTATGCTTATTCTAATCAGCTTTATATGTCTACATTAAAACTGGACACATGTGGATGCTGAATGATTGGTTGGTAATTAAAGTACATATATGTGTATGAAAGTAATGTCCTTTCATTACCAGAGAGACAGAGCGAAAGAGAGAGAGAACGACAGGAAGGAACAAAAAATTCTATAGAGTCTAGCAAAAACGAACATAAAAAGTTTATATTTTCCTTCAATATTTTTTGTTGTTTTTTTTTTTTTGTGTGTTGCAAGAAAAGTTAATAATGTGCAGCTTGCTTCCTTTTTGATGACTCGACCAGACTGTTAACGACTCAAATGACTTGGCCACATCTTCAGACAGAATTCAGAACTAAACTCGTTTGGTGGACTGCTCTGACATAGACTGCTGCTTCCTGTCTTGGGCATTTGGGGGAAATGAATGACCAAAAGTGGAAGTAAAATGATGATTGGATAAAATGGCAGAAAAAGGGAGAGAGAAAACCAGCAGCAAACAAGAAGAATTACCAATTCTAAAGAAATTTTATGCAATTTATTAGAATTTTGCTGATCCATTGATTAACACTTTAAAGCCTATTTGATATATGTATATTGAGTGCTGATTTTGCTAACGATTTGCTATAGTTTAGCCATTAATCTTTGACAATTTTTTTAAAGCAAAAGATTGATCTATGACTAGGTGGCATATAAAATGAAATAGACAACAATTTTAATTGATTTCCTTTGTTGTTATTGGGATTTTTGTGTTTCTATATCAGTTGACATCATCAACAATTAAAACGCCAAAAAGACACACATCACCAACAACAATAACAATAACAGCAGTAGCAACTGAAATAGAAACATAAATAAATCACAAGAAAAACATAAAACGAAACTATGTAGCTAAAAATATATAGTATATACATGTATATATGTATGTATATACAAGATATTTGCGAAATGCGGCCGAGTTTGAAAATTATTTGCCCATTAATCAGATTTATTACTTACTATACTCAAACTCAAACTCGAACTGAATAAGTGGACTGGACAACGTAATGGAGGAATGGAAGGAGGAGGAGGAGGAGGAGTGGGTGAGTTTTCATTGAGTTTCCAACAAGGGGACAACAACAACTAAGTATGAACAAACTTGTCGTAGGTGTGTATCTCTCCTTCCCTCTCATCTTGAGTCTTGAGGGTGGGCTAAGCAAAAATTATGTCATCGCATCGATTTAATTAAAATGTTTGCAACAACAAAAAAAAAATGTACATAAATCTTTCAAGCCTGTTCAGACAGACGACACACAGACAGACAGACAGACGGTCTGAAATTACAATAATTTTCAATAAATTTTGTGTGCTTCTCTCTCATTCTTGATTGAAATTGTAAAAAGCAATTAGGCCAAATTCACAGACTAACTACTATATATGGCACTATCATGATCATCATCATCATTTTGATCAAATGACACTTGAGATGATCTTTATCATCAACATCAGCATCATCAACATCATCAACATCATCATCATCATTGCAAATGCACATTATGTCAGTCATCTGTCATGCAACATGGGGAGACGAGTCGTTTCAATTGCCAGTTTGTTGACTTGTCTTCTCTCTTGAGTTTGCCGGCAAATGTTTGTGAAATAATTGCAATAAATAAATACCAAATAAACATATAAATAAATGAATTTGTAAAAAAAAACATTATTTTATATTCAAAATGTAGTTGTTGCTTTTCATTCATTAATGCATGCATTTTTGCTATATTTCTTTTTCTCTCTCTCTCTCTCTTTAAACCATAAGTATCTTTCAAACTATGGCAAATGAAGCGTTAAGTGCAGGAGGGAGTTTAAAACGAATTGCAAAACGTTTCGGTTCACTGGGATTCGATGGCACAGCAGCTGCAACAATATTCCAGGCAAGGGCTTGGCCTTAAAAATTTCAATTAACTTGGCCGGTAAGCGAAAAATGCGTAAATAATTTGCAAGAAAACAATAAGAATAAATATTGCTGATAAAATGTTTGTTCAAAATAAATGCAAAAGAATGCGCAAAATATTTGCGTAAATTGCTATAAATTCATTCATTAATAATGGGAAATTCTTTAACCAAAAATTTTTGGAATAATTTTTCAGTGCATTGAATCAGCTTAGTCATAAATGAAAAACTTGAATTAATAGGTTTATCTTGCTTTTAATTTTGTTTACAGTCTTTTTGATGATGAAAAACAGGTTAACAAATATCTAGCTTTTACAGCTAGATCTGTAGCTCCAAATTAGGCTTTAATATATACAATCTGTTAACTGTTTTTATTGTTGTTATACTCCCTCTTCTCTCTCTACACAATTAGCTTGTATTTCATTTCAATTCAATTTATGACAGCCAAATAAAAAAAGAAACAAAAATAAAAAGGTTTTAAAACATGTCAATTTGTTGTCTTTTGGAAGCTGCTAAAAATCGAATTAAAACTCAACCTTGCTGCATTTAAAGCATATTTAATAATGTTGTTGTTATTTTTGTATAATTAAACCTCCGCTTGTGTCGCCCCCGCCTATTACTTGCTTCGAGGATTGCCGGAGAGTGGGTGGGGGAGGCAACTGAGCAGAGGTTATTGTTAAACAAAGCCTTGCTTTTGTTTTGCATATGTATGCGATAAATCTAAATAAAATCATAAAAAAAAGAAAAAAATTGCCAACCAGACGAAAACTTTGCTGCTGGGTATAATGTGGGTGTGTGTTGGGGAATGAAATTCGCGTCTAGAATCGGGGAGAATTTATATTGAAGATCAACCAAAAATAAAACTGGCGTTGATTGTGTTTATGGCTCAGTTTGTTATTATTGTTTTTTGTTGAATTTTTTTTTTTTTTTTTTTACTTTTGGTTTGGTTGTAAACAAATGTTTAATTGTTAATACTGACTTCTCTCTGCTGGCTGTTAATGCAAATTACGCTTCACTCCGGACGTGTGGGTAGACTTTGAAGCCTTTTCGGTTTTACTTTTGCTGTGATTTTTAGGTTAAATACATTATTGATCGACACACACACACACACACACACTCGTTCGCACACTTTGGATGAGTGTGTGTGTACATTGGAGTGCTCGTTAACATCAAAAGTCAATGCATTTTTAATTTGTTTAATGCGCGCCTCCTCTTTACATTTGTTGTTATAATTAGCAGATCTACCCAATACAATGGGATAAAGATGCACAATATCAAGGATAATTACTACTATCTTAGGAAAATAAGGAGAGAGATTTAATAAATTATATTATATAAAATTAGAATATTTTCCATTAACATTTTGGAAGAAATACAAAGCAAAAATTCAAAGTCTCGACCCTCCTTAAAAGCAACTAAAAATATAATTAAAAGCTTAAATGGCGAATTGTTGCTTCAAAGGTTTTAATAATATTGAAAGGTATAAATTTCTATTCTGTTCTCCTTCTAGCAGTTAGAAAAACTTTCCAAAAATAACACAAAAATGTGAATTAACTGAAAATTTGTTAACTTTTATATATTAAGCTATGATTTTGGCAAGATTGAATTATTAAGTTTATTATTTCAAGTCCTAAATTTGTTATTTAAGTAATTTAACTAAAACTCTCACAATCGATGCTTTAATATGGAAATTTTTGCCAGCAATTTGTGCCCATTAAGCCCATTGTGCCAACTCAGGTATTAGCTTGTCAACGGCTAATCGATGTTATTAAGTAAATATCAATATGAAATGCATAGCCAGAGGCAGAAGATTGAAATTGTATATATACATACATACATATATATACTTGCTGGCTTGCTCTTGAGTTGACAGTTTTGAGTCGGAGGCAAATGCAAAAGTTCAACAACATTTCAATGTCGCCAGCTGACTGGTATTCACTCTAAATGACTGTTTTCTTAGTCAGTCAGTCTGTCAAACTGTCTGCCTGCCTATGTAAGCGCGGGGACAAGGAGAACATTATCCAATGATGGTAAATATATATGTATATGTATATATTCATTTACCTAGACAGGACGAAGAAGGATGATAGAGGCAAAATACCGCCATAACTTTGATGAAACAAAATTGAAATTAAATTTTCAGCAAAATGTCATTTACCAAAACGCAAAAAAAAAAAAAGAAAACAGGACATAATCTGGTCATTGAACCAACTTGACGAAAACTTTTACATATAAATATAAATTTAATATGTATGTAGTACATGTTCCGCCTTGGGCCAACTTAATTAAGCGAAAGCCAGCGAAAACAAATGGATAATTATTCATTTTTAGTTGGTGCCACTTGAGAGAAAGATGTGCAGAGAGCAATTTGTGCCAGGAAAGGCGCACAAAATTGAAATAAATGACAATGAGTGTTGATAAGAAAACCAAGCCAAGAGAGAGAGGGGAAGGAGTAGGTAGTCATATAGTAGAGAGATGGATATTGTCTGTCTGTCTGTTGCAAGAGTAATGCAAATAGCAGCAACAACAACAACTGCATCAAGTAATGTCTGCAACATGTTGCCCTGACAATGACTGCATCGCTTGAAATGCTGTTGGCGCCGTCTGCCACATACACACACACGCACACACACATACACAGTCGCAACACAATGCATATCAAATGTTCAAAATGACAACAACAACAACAATGGAGAAGCACTTTGCAGTGGCAGGGGCAAAGACAGTTACAATAAATGTCATGTTTGAGGCAACCAAGCGACGCACATCACTCCCAGCTGCCAGGCTGAGGAGAGGAAAGTAGAGGGGAAGAGGAGGTCTCTCTCTCTCTTTCACTAGACAGAAAACAATATTCAACAACCATCATCAACAAACATCGAACAATACTAACAACAACAAGGAACTTTTGGCCAACTTTTGTCGGCCCTTAGGCATTAATTTTGTACCTTCTCCTCCTTCTCGTCTAGGTAAGTGAAATAATTTGGGCATAAATTCATTATTAATAAATTAAATTCAAATATCTACCAATAATAATAGGCTTTTAAATTAAATTTAAGGATTCTGCCAGACATTTTGGTTTGGGTTTTCCTTATCCTCTTGGAAAGAGTTCAGTTTTCCATATATACACATGGATTCACTATGTATCTCTCTCTCTCTCTGTCTGGTGCTGTTTTTTTGTCAACAACTTTTGTCAGTTTCAACGATTTGCACAAATCAAATTTGGTTGTGGTATAAATTATTCTTGCTCACTTGGCGCCTACCAGGAAAGACATTTCCATAGTCCATATGAGATAAAAAAAAAACCAAGTGTTTTCTTGATTTTTGGTTACAATTTTTCACATTTTATGCAGTCGCTGACACTTGGCGGAGAGACCAGCGAAAAACGAAAAAAGTACAGCAATCAATCTCTAAAGTGTCACCAGCTCTGAGAGACGCAGAGAGTTAGAGAGAATAGTGTCTGAAAATGGCATGTCAGTTAACCATGGCGCGAAAAAGCTAAGAAAAACTAAACCAAAAACTGTCTATTCGTTTGAATGTCTGTCTGACTGGCTGTCTGCCCACGCCCCGCTGAGCAAGTTTCTTCTGACTCCAGAAAAGTCTTGGAAAATTTGCACAGTTGGATAGTGCCAAGAGGCAGGCAAGTACTCAAGCTTTTCATAGCGTTGCGGAAATGCTTGGAGATGAAACATTTGGCTGGACAGGGACTGGAGAGGGAGGAGGGGTGACCGTCTAGGTTAAGCTCTTTTTTAAAGAACAAATAAAAATTCAGCAACATTTGTCGAGAGACAACATTTATATAGAATATATGTATGTATGTACAAGCTCCAATTTAAGACACATGTGTGTGGCAGAAGAACAACATTTCTCATCAATCATTTCAACTTATTTTTCATGTTTAAACTTTGCATTTTTCTTCTTTCTCTCTCTCTCTCTCTCTCTCTCTCTATCGTTTTATTGCTTTTTCTTTGTGGACAAAGATTGATTGGCATATAAAAACAAAAAAAAACAACAACCGAAGCAATTCTGCGATCTTTTAAATGAACCCCTTCTTCCACAAAAAAAAAACACAACAGATAGAAGGATTAAGAAATCCGGCAACAACAATTAGCAGATGTGCCAACAAAGGGCAAAAGTAGCTAGGGAAAACAAGCGTAAAACTACCCAGAAAAAAAAAAGTAATTCAACTGCTTTTCTCTTCATGCTTTTTCGACTTTTGTTAATTATAATTATAGCTGATTATTTCTTTTCCCTGGAGCAACAACAAAATGTTGACAGCTGATGATGATATACAAAGCGTTAGGATTAGGCTGGCGGGTTGGGGGGAGGTCAGTCAATGATATGCTGATTAAAAAATCACCAAACAACAACCCTTTGGGGACTTGAGTCAAACAAAAAAAAATAATTGCTTAATGATTAACAAGTTGACTTGCTGTTAATTATAAAGACGAATCAGAAACCGGTTTAATCCTTACAGCAAATACAATTCAGGATTAAAAGTCGAAAAACTGTTTTGTTCAAGAAAATTTGCAGAAAATATTTAATGATTTAAGACAAAATGTAAACTAAACAAAGTTAATCAATCACTTTTGGAAAGGAAATGCCAGTAAGTGAAAATATAATATACAGAACCAGAACAACAAAAATACTTACTACAAATAAAGATTTTATTAAATGGAAGAAATTCTATTACAATATGTGAGCTAATCTATTAAATTTTCTAATAAAATGCAAATTCCCAAAAATTTATTCAAACTATTTTTATACTGAATATAGTTTTGCACTCAATTTATCTTTTGGCTATTATTAGGCCCGCAAGCATTTGTTTCTTTCTATTTTCTGTCTGTCGAACTTTTTGTACAAAGTAATTTAAAACTTATTTCAAACTTTTCATATTCTAAGTTAACGATTTGTCTTTTTCTTCTCTTACTTCTTTGGCTCTCGTTTTATATTAATCGCCAAGTTTTGTCCAATTCTGGCTTACTGGGCTATGATGGCCTGGGAATGCAATCAGTGCAGTGGCCAAAAAGGTGTATCCTTCTACATCCTCTCTCGTAAAAGTTTCATTTTTCTCGCGCCTCCCACTTCTTCAACTTCAAGTGCAATTGCAACTGAAACTTGAAGTCATTTCGGCCGCAAACTTTAAGCTGCCAACTTGTCCGAAAAATTGTCTAGCGTAAGTTTGCCTGACTCCTCCACACCTCCCCACATTTGAGCCAGGCCAGACACTGTGAGAACTCAGCAAACTTTGCTTACTAAGGCTTTAAACTAATCTTAGAAGCAGCAGCAGCACTTTAAATAAATCGGAACGAACCGCTTCTGGTGCTAGACGATTGCATGGCATTTTGAATAGCATTAAATATTTATAAATTCCAATACAAAATGCAATTCGAAATGCATGCCAAAAGCGGCAGACTGCCAAAAAAAAAATAAAAGAAAAAAAGGCACTCACACACACACACACACAAAACCAAATAAGAGAAGAAAGAAAGCAAAATTGAATTGTAAAGTTTACAAAAAATAAGAAAAACAAAAGAAGAATAAGAGCAACAATACCAATATTTGGCTACAGACAATGCGAATGAAATTCACTCTACTACTTATCCATTGCGGCTGCTGCTCCATGTAGACAGAAAGGGGGAGAGAAAGGATTCCCCTTTTCCCAGTCAAAAACATATTCAAAGCACTCACATTGTGCAGGTAGCCACACAATATATAGATAAAGATATTTCTGCAGTCACATTTTCCACTTAATATTATCTTTTGAATGCATTTTCTGTTATTGTATTGTATTTTGTGGGTCCTGAGAGAATGCCATGGACGCCACTCTGTCTGCTTACTTATGAAATATTCAAAGCAAAACTCTCTAACTTGGCTAGCTATATCACTCTCTCTCTCTCTCTCTCTCTCTCTATCTATCTCCTTTCTGTGTTTCTAACTATCTGCATCATCATCTATGAAATGTATGGAAACTCTTTACGATTTCATGAGTTTCAAGTCCAAATAGGACTTTTGCTTTGGCACGGGTCATGGCCAAGGCCCACAGAGAAGTCAGGAAAAGAGAAGGCATCTAAAGGTAGAGGATAAAAAAACCACAAAACGTAAAACTTTGCCTGATTGCGTTCGCTAATTGCCACTTGAACCTCCACCAGGGGGGAGAGGGGTCTGTCTATGGCTCTGTATATACTTCTTTTCACTCCAATCCACTCCACTCCACTCCACTCCACTCCAGTCAGTTCAATAGCCGCTCGAAATAACCGCAACAACAACTATGGCCAACATATATCTTTACTCTAATATCAATATCAAACAATAATAGCAACAAAACCGCAGCATAATCATAACAATGTGCAATCTACCATCCGATCTGAATGAATGCTGAATGGGCAGCTTCAAATTTGATATGGAAATTGAAATTGAGCAAAAATTTAAAAGCATACAGAGAAGGAGAGAGAGCCATACAGTCTTACAGTCAGTTGGGGTTAAAAGTTGCTAACGCTTGCAATACAACAAATAAATAAACAAAACAAATTCATCGTATTGCAAAATATTTATAAACAAATTCTACAAAATATTAAACATTTTGCTCGCTTCCTATCACAGAAAACCATTAGAGAACTTATTCAAAAAGGTTTATACCAAACCAACATTCTTTTTTCTTTTGTTTCTACAGTTAAATTATTAAACATATTTACTGTTGTTAAAATTAAATTATTCAGAATTATAAATTTCAATTCAATTTCTTAGCATATGCTTTATATACTCGATTTTGGAATTGTATTCTATATTTAAACACTAATTTCCAGCTAGCTGCATTATTTTTATACATTAATAAAAATTTATGTTATTAGTTAATTTAAATATTTTCTAATAAGTACTGATTAGATTCAGTTTAAGCTATCATCCCACACAAATTGTTTTAAACAGGTTTTCGTTCTAAACCGCTTTTAAGCTAAATTATATAAGAACTGATCTTACATAACTTCAAAATGAATATGTGTGAACATGTGTGTGTGTGTGTGTGTGGAAAAGCAAAGCATTCACTTGTCATCTCTGGCTCATGTGACATTTTCCGGAAAAAGAAAAACACAAAACACAGAAGAAGGAAAAAGCTGTACCAATCATTTTTGGTTTTCAGAATAAATCTTTTGTTCTGTTTTGCCTTCTGGAAAAGCATCTTAAAGCAATCCATCTGGAAATGAACCGATGCTTTGCGATGCTATTTGCATATAGCAAAAATGTTGTTGTTGATCAACAATGAGAACACCAAGAAGAAGAAGAAGAACAACAACAACAACAATAATAATAATAATATGCAGAGCATAGCATATCCAATTGCCAGCCAAGTTTGCAAAAATTTCCTGGCAATATTCAGTTTTCAATTTCCAAGAATTCATGGCACAGCAAAAACAAAACATTAACATTTGTGAATGAGAATAAGTTGAATGTGTGTGAAGAAATAGTGAATGGAATTGCAATGGCCAAGTTAAAATATAAACATAAACTATGATGAATCTATTTGACTCACTATCAAAAGAGACACGCCATCAATTAAACTCAATATCAAAGAGTTTAGATATTCTGTCTATTAACTTACCTTAACTTGATAAGAATTCAAACGAGTCTTTGGCAGCAAATTGAATGATGAGAAATCCAAGCGACGCGAAAAGATGCCATTACAACCAGAAGTGGAGCTGTAAGAATATAAAAAATATATATATATATATAAATATAAGAAATACATGTAAAATATATAAGTACATTGTATATAAATAGATATATAAATGCATTTATTTTAGATAAAATATATATATTCTATGACAGTTGTGGGATTTTTGTCAACTTTGCATATTGTATCGCATGACAGCTGGCAAAGTCAACGGAAATTGCATTGAGACTTCTTCTCATTCGTTGAGACTTGCATCTCTCTCCCTCTCTTTCTCACCCACTCTATCCTGATAACGAATTTCCCTATAATGCATATAGATTTAGCTCTATATATACTTGTATATATTTATTACGTGACTTTTGCATATATTCGTAAAAGAGAAAATTGCATGACATTTTTGTTTTTGTTTATTGATATTTTTTACTTGCGTCATTTTTGATTTTACTTATTTCTCTTCTCCTTTTTTTTTGCTAGATAAAAGTCAACAAAGAGAGAGATTGAGAGAGAAGTGTGTAAAATACTTGAAAGCAAAAGGCAAACAAAATGACTCAAAACAGAAAACGAAATGATAAAATTTAAACAAATATAATTTTATTTAATTCTTCCAGTTGAGTTCTTGTTGATTCTTCCCAAGTTCTCCTCTTTCTCTATATATATTCTGGCACGGGGTGTTGAGAATATATTAACCAAAGCAAATAAAGTTATCAACAATGCCCAATAAAAAGCACCAACAACAACAATAACAAATTGTGCAAAAAATTTATAAAACAAAAACAAAATACATATTTGAATGAGCAAAAAACGTCAAAAATGTAAAAAGAAAAAAAATTGAAAAGAGAGAAGAAAAAATAAAGCAAACAGTCGCTCAAAAAAAAATTGTTTTCTTTTTTTTTGTTCAAGCTGTCCCTCTGACCTTGACATTGAATAGATATTTTTATTGTTTTATGTGTTTTTTGTGTTTAAATTTTTAATTTGCCCTCTCTCACTCTTTCGCTCTCTTGCACTCGCTCACTCTCACTCGACTCTGGCTTATCGAAAGGCTCGAGGAGAATTAAAAACTAGTAAATCGGTTGATACCCTTTCAATACTAGACAAACCCACAATTTTATCTTATTTATTTGGAACACTCATCGAAAAGTCTCCTCTATGTGACATAAATGTGATTGATCACATATAAATCAATTTTAAGAGGTGGTTAAGTAATAATAATCATTTTTTTTTATTTTTTATTATTAATGGGCAATCTTTTTGTGCTATGTTTTATCAGTTGAAGTTTAAAAATAAATGAATTTTTGCCGGTTTGTTAGCCGGCCTTATCTTTCTATTTTTTGTTTTTAGTTGACAACTTTTATTTAGTATTGTTTTATTTTTGGTTTGGTTCTCTCTCTCTCTCTCTCACTTTTAGTCGTAAAAATTTTATAATATTTCATTCTGTTTACACCTCCTCGCTTGCGGTTGTCGTGTTTTTTGATTATATAACATAAACAAAAAGCAGACTAAGTGTCTTGCCATCTCTCTCTCCTTCCCCCACACCCTCTCTCTATCTATCTCTCTCTGACTTTGTGTATTTTTAATATTAGTCATCGTTGTGAGTAACTTGTGGACTGGGGTAATCGGTAAAAACAATTGCAAAATACATACAACTAATTTATAAAGACGGAAAATGAAATTATAGCACCAAGCCGTGTCGATCGAAATTCTATACGCTTACACTAGGTGCACTATATATGGACGATCTTTTGTGTGACACCTGAACAATGATGATATAGTCATCGAATTACTTTGCTAGAGCTTTCTATTTGTAGAAAATGGACAGAAATTTGGAATAGTTTCCCCAAGGGGCCAAGGACCGGATAGAAAATAACATTTCATGTTAATTAAATATGTATTTTCTGTTAAGTTTCTGTTAACTTAACATTTTCTATGATTTGCTTGTTACTTTAACATTTCTGTTAACTTCTGTTAACAAGTTCTGTTAATTTAACATTTGTTTTAACAGACTTTGTAAAGTTAACAGTAAGTTAACAGTAAGTTAACAGAAATGTTAAAGGGTCTGTTAACTTAACAGAATCTGTTATCCATAGTGCCTATATAAGAGATGCCGGTGGCCCCCCTCAAGGTCAGTGCTTCGTGACCGCCATCATGATCGGTCAACTTATCAACTTTTATGACTGCATGGGTGAAATATTGTGAACATAAAGTGAAGTTCTGACTTTTTAATAATCATTTACATTTATTTCTATCTAATTTTAAAATACTAAGTGCAACTATCTTCAGGTTTTTAATGGGAAATGCTTCATTATGTGATAAATATAGAATATATAACCATAATTAATATAATAATATACAAAATCAAAGAGATGCCTACATGTATGATTAATATTGTGTCAGTTTTTCCTTTAGAGGTGTGAAAGAGTTAAAGCCTAAAACAGAATAGATCTTATTTTGAGATATTTCACAACCTTCAATTTCCTGCTTTAAAGTTTTTTATTTTATTTAGACTCATGCTGTTGAAATTCAAAGATTCTATTGTTGGTCACAACTGATATAAGTTTCTAAAAATATTGTCGACAACCTAATTAGCTTGCGATAAGATCAGACACAAGTCAAGAAGATATGAATTTACCTACTGAGTCATTTGCCTCACAGAGCTATAAAAATTAAGAGAACAAGAGCCTGACCCTTGGCCTTTGATAAAATGGATTACTCATACGACATGGGAACCCAATTGAAACTGCTTTAATATTATTTGGTTAACCACATTTCGAAAAGCATGCGAAATTATTTTGACCATAAACTTTCGTTTTTGTTCGTTTCGTTTTCGTTTTGGTTTTGTTTAATTTTTTTTCGAAAAAATTTCTTTTTTGATTTTGCAGCTGGCTGACTGGGCTAAGAGCAAATGATCCATAAATGCTATTCGAACTGATTGCTTTTATATGGTATATACAAGGCATTGTGTTGTTGTTGCTGTTGCAACATGGCTAATGAATTTTAATTGCCCCGAATGCGTTTTAATGAATACTTATGATTACTTTGACGTGTGCGAGTTTTGTTTTTTTTTTTTTGGTGTGTATGTGCGATTGTTTGACTGCTAATTAAAAACAGTTTCAATTCATTTGAATAAAGTTTAAGCATTGAAATGCAATGCCAAAAAGAACAAAACGAAAGCCAAAAAAACAACAACACAAAAATAAATAAGCAAAAAATAAAAGAAATAATATCAAGCAGCAGCAGTAGCAGCAGATGTTGAGCTGTAATTTATAGACGGCATTTCCGTCTGCCCCCCTGTCGAATTGTTCAAGTCAGAATTAGAATACAAACAATACAAATATATATACATACATATATATGGAGGCTTTATCACATTGTTTTTTTTATACCATACACCCATAGGGTGAAATGGTATATTAAAGTCGCTAAAATGTATGTAACAGGCAGAAGGAAGCTTTTCCGACCCCATAAAGTATATATATTCTTGATCAGCATCAACAGCCGAGACGATCTAGCCATGTCCGTCTGTCCGTCCGTCCGTCCGTCCGTCCGTCCGTCCGTCCGTCCGTCCGTCCGTCCGTCCGTCCGTCCGTCCGTCCGTCCGTCCGTCCGTCCGTCTGTCCGTCCGTCCGTCCGTCCGTCCGTCCGTCCGTCCGTCCGTCCGTCCGTCCGTCTGTATGAACGCCTAGATCTCGGAGACTATAAGAGCTAGAGCCACCAAATTTAGTATGTAGACTCGTGTCATATGTACGCTTATCGAGTTTGTTTCAAATGTTTGCCACGCCCGCTACCGCCCCCGCAAATGATATAAAACCGATTTTCTTAAACACTATAGCAACTAGAGACACAAAATTTGGTATGTATATTTGCTTTGTAAATGCGCACATTTTGTATTTGTAAAAATTTTGCCACGCCCCCTACCGCCCCCGCAAATTAAATAAAACCGATTTTCTCAAAAACTATTTCAACTAGAGACACCATAGTTAGTATAAATATTTGCTTAGTAATTGCGCACATTTTTGATGTGTAAAGATTTTGCCACGCCCCCCTCCGCCCCCGTAATTTGAAAAAACTCGATTATCTCCCGTAATTTTCTACCGTGTGCAATCAAATTTAGCACACTTAAATTTGATACTAATGTTCAGCAAAATACCAAATTTGATCAAAATCGGACTAAAAATAGCCAAGTTATGCATATAAACGTTTTTCCATATGGCCGGAGTTGGCCGTTGGCTGGTGGGGGCGCTAGGGTGCTCGTATGCTTGAGTGAGCGAAATACTAAGATATGCTTGTGAAAAGCATGTGAACAGTTTTTTTTAAATACGAAAATGTATTGGTTATTATAAATTTAAAATATTTGTTTTACTGGTGTATGGTATATCCAAGTCGGCGAGACGACTTACTTACTTCATTTTTTTTTGGTTCCAAGCAGCTGACTTTGACCTTGGACGCTGTTAACAAAACACACACAGATACTGAAAATATTTGAAACGACACACAAACACACACAAAGAAGCAAAAAGAAAAAAAATTGTTGAACTTGTTATACCCTATCTCAAGTTCAGGGACTTTTAGATCAGGCATTGACTTTACTTTACCCATTTCTCAATTGAAGAAATGAAACTCAAATATTGTTGCTGTTGCCTGAGTTTACGTGTTGGCTGCTGCCTAATTGCTCTACTTGAGATCATTTTCAATAGTCTGGGCCTAATTTTTGGCGATGGTAAGTAAATCCAAATTTTAACTTGTAGATATAGGCTTTTGTCGAGTAATTTATCTTTTTTAGAGAGCAACTTACTTTTATTGGGCAGAGCGGCCTATATGTTACATCTGTTGGGCTCCATTATGCTTCTTATGTCCACCATAAAGGTAAGAATCAAATGGTTCTCTTTTGGTTAATCTTTTATTTGGTTATTATAGAAAGTTCCAGCTGCAGTCACCTTTTATTTGGTCAGCAATGGCATTCATTTAATATTATGCACTATATTTGTTATTGAATGGTCTATTCAGTATAGCCATCGAATATTTGAGGCTTTTATACCAATATTTGCCTTACGTGGGTATTCAAATTAAAACTCTGACTTAAATATCGCTAATCTATTCTTAATCTACAGCTCCCACTATATACTTTTGGTTAGTGGCCTATAGCTATCGCAAGAGCATCCTTCTGGAGAATTTAATCAAAACTGTTGATTATTAAAACGTCTCAAGTAAATTCTAAAGGGTCTTTTTTAGTTCATAATTTTAATGGCAATTTTTCTTGTTCTTTTTTATTCAGTTTGTTTAGGCCATAATTTGGCTTTGTTGGACTCTGGCTAGTTAGTTTTTGTTGTTTGTTTTTCTACTATTGTTTTCTTTTTTCTTCTCATCTTGGGTTAATTTCACACTAATTTGTAAATTTGCTTTTAATGCCAAAGACAAAGAGCAAAGAGCCAATGTTTGGCTTAAATATAAAGATACACTGACTAAGGTAGCTATTCGCACATGCTATAATATTCTTCAGAGAATTTATTGTAAATGAAATATCAACAAATAACTATCAATAGATATTCCATAAGCAATTTAATATATTTCTCAATTGTACATAGATATTTGCAAGTGACTGTATGCATATTTTTGCTGAACAACTAATTCGGTTTGTCTAGCAATTTCTAGTGGATGAAATCACTTCATTCCTTTATTTTTTCAATCACGTGCTAAGTGCAGTCGATTTGTCTGCCATGTTGTTAGTTAGCATGCAACACGAAGGGGCAGCAACCAGCGACCAGCACCCAGCAATATGCAGCAGCAGCAATCGCAGCAATTGAAAATCCCCAACAAGATTTGTGTGCTATATAATTTCTGTGCACAAATAAAATTAGAGCACAAGAGGAGACAATAAAAAGCGAAATACACAGAAAATGAGAGAAGACACATCAAGTGGCAGCAAATCTTGCAAACTGACAAACTATTTGCCCTATCACGTACAAATTACAAAAGAGAAGAAAAGGCTGAACAAAAATGTGAAATGATTCAATTGAGTTGGAAGCAACTAAAGAAACTTAAATTTCGAGACCAATAGAGTCTGAGGCAAGCGACTTGAAATCGATATTATGTAAATTTTTTCTTTATTTGTTATATTCGGGCGCCCAATTAGTTTAATTTTATGCAAAAATACTACAAATCGAAATCGAAATCGAAATCTTGTCTAAAAAGTGTTAAAATTAATATTTCATATAAATAGGCATTATTAAATTAAAAAAAGAAAACAAGTTGGCCCCAGTAGCCCACCAACTGTCAATGATATTGAATTGGATTGGGTTTTTTTTTTTTTTTTTTTTTTGACAAACAAGTTTTCAACATTTTGATACAAATTCAATTTGGCTTAATCTGCATTTATTTGAATTTTCGTTTAAAGTTTTTAAAGTCTTCTCTTCCGCTTTTCGATCACATCACAAAATGTCAGACCTTTTACTCATATCTTTTTTTTTTTTTGCCCATTTTTGGTGGCGTTATTATTCTTCAGGTGGCCGCAGATCATCTGATTGCAATTGGTGGCGGCGGCTTCGTTGCTGATGCCACACCTTGCCAAATAAATAAATAGACACAAATTTTTTTGGGCACCTCAAAAAATTTGTTCGTGCATTTGCCAGTTCTCACGTTTTTCACATAAATATTGCGAATCACAAATCACAGACCCACCAGCAGCAACAGCAACAAGCAAATTCAATTTAAATTTATATACATATATATTATCTATATAGTAGGTACAAGCATATATTTTTGGCAGATTTTCTTCATTGATTGCAGCAGCATTCATTGTGGATTATTGATTAAATTTGCCACTTGACCACCACGCCCACTCAATTGAATTTTGCGGCAGCTTCCCCTAAAGGTATGAACTTAACCAACAAAAAAAAAACAGTAGGAAAACCTTCCAAATCCACCAAATAAATCAATGCAAATAAGTCAGGCAGACAGAATTGATTTTTTCCTCCCTCAATAAACTTTTCTTCATCAAAATATTTGCACTTTCCATTTGTATTTAGTTTTTCTTTTTTTTGTGGGTGCAGCCAACTTTTTGTTAGTTATTGTAGATAAAGACCACAACAAGAGAAACAAAAAACCAGACAAATATAGTTAAGAAATATTTAATAATAATTTATTTAAACCAAATCAAATTTTTCTTATCTCACAGCAGTTTGAAATTAACGACTTTACAACATGAAGAAGGAAATGGAAATATGATATCCTACTACAGTGAGCAGTCGTAGCCAAGCAAAAAATACATACATATTTTATCTAGATTCAATATGGTTTAAAGTTACAACTTTATTTACAATTTATTCAATATTTAATTTATTGAAATAGACAGCAAAATACTTTTCCACTGAAACTTTAGCTAAACGATTTAAATTGTGATCAAATTTATGTGTTTATCATTGATTTTAACCACTGTGGCTAAAATCTGACCACAAATAGCGCATCGAACTAGGCTGAGTCGATTGCAAATTGATTAATGGCATTAAATATTTAAAACATTTTACAACGCGACTAAAGCTAAACATTTTTTTTTCAGTTTTTTTTTTTTTTTTTAGATGTAATGCGAGAAACCACTAAATGTTCATGTTCATGTTGTTGTTGGTATTATTAATTGTTGTGGTAAATGGTGTTGCTTATATATTTTTATTTTTTATTTGCCATCAAATATGGTCTTAAACCGGCAACCTGTTTTATTTTTTAAGCCATATCGCATTTGTTCGATCTGTATTTTTGTTTTTCTTTCTTGAAGCAAAACAAAATTTGTTTGCCATTTAATAATTTGCCTAAAAGTTAATTGCGCAAATTTAGCCAAGAGGCCTCCAAATAACTTCATACATGTGAGTGTGTGTGTGTGTGTATGTGAGATTTAATCCATGAAAATTGTTAATGTTAATCATGTGGGTTGCCGTTATATAAGAAACATTAAGGAAAAACATTATCTCATTGCGATCATCCATCCAAGTCGTTGCTTGACTCAAGTACAAAACTGAGCAACTTAATTAATTTCAACAAACACAAGTTGAACTAATTAAACCAGTTGGCTATATGTATATATGAATACAATATATGCCAATCGGCGGGCGACCCACATATCTTACATAGTCAACAAATAATAACAATTGCACTTGAATCACAAACAACGTGAAACATAAATCATAGTAAAAAGTCATTAAAAATGAACACAATGAACAAAAAAAATTAAATAAAAAATACCAAACAAAATCTGAATCGAAAATCTGAAAATCTATCTTAGAATAGGCCAGACTAACAATAAAACGCATGGTATAACAATTTTTTTTAATAGATATAACAACATGCTTTTGGGGTGAGTGATGCAAAAAAGAAGTTGGCCTAAGGAGATACCCTTTTGTCATCTCTAAGTTTATTTTAGAATCCATTCTGTTTATTTTGAAATGATATTTCCATCACGTAATCCACCTTCAACTTTTTTCAAGTGTAACCTAAAAAAAAAAATCAAACAGAGTTTGACTTGAACTTTAATACCAGTAGCTAGCCCCTCCCCTCCTCCATCTGGACTCAAAACAATTGGAATAAAAGGAAGGCGTGTGCTGCTGCAAAACAATTGCCATTCGATTGCCATGCAACAACAACAGCAAAAGAGACGCTGAAGACTGCAAGACAGATGGAAATTCTCTTGTGTACATATATACAACAAGAAAAAGGCAAAAACCAAACGTGAATGTCATTAAAGTCAAATCAAGTTGATGGTTGAAATAGAGTTGCTGTCTCTTTATTTAAACTAGTTCGAGAAATTGCCTGACCTGGACCTGGGTGCGGTCTTCATTTTCTTGGACACGAACTCAAACTTTAAACATACTGCAGTGAGAGTAAACTAAAACTCAGGCAAAATCAAGCGAATTGAAGTGAAATGATATCTTTAAGACTCGTATTCGTATATAAAGAGTGCAAAAAACTCATAAATTAGACTCAGACCCAGACTTGGAGACCCTTCTTCATGGACCGAACGCCTCCGCATTTTGGCTGCTTCGTTTCGTTGTGTGGTCAAATAAATAGAAAATTAGCCAGACATTGCACAAAACACAGACCATTGGATCCCAGGCACTCACACACACACACACACAAATATCACAAACATCAGGCACAAAAACGTACAAATAATACACGACCGTACGACTATGGACGACTATGGCCAATATGTTGTAAAGAAACAAAAGCACTAACGCACATTAGTGTTGCCATCAAAAACCTGGCCCAATCCAACCAAGCCAAATAATACCAAAAACCAAATGGCAATGGCAACGGCAACAGCTCATTGGAGCGCTAATTAATTGCAAACGATGTTGGCGGTGAGATGATGCCAACAGCAATGGCAACGGCAATAGAACTCAAAATGTAATACAGATTTTCATAGGCGTCTCCATTATACTTATATAAAATGTGATTCTTCTCTTTGCATTACCACAAATAGTTGCTTTGATTAGATGCACAAGTTTAGATTAAGAATGAAAATGAACTAGTTAATACATGGTTGAAGACATATTATGTCTTACCTCTTTGCTAATCGATATTCTTTTATCAGTTTTAAACAAATTATTTGCCAAGTTTAGTGATTTTTAAAAGCAAGATTATTTAAGTTCCCATTTGTCTTATGTTTTAATTGTTTAATGGCAAAATCTATTATCTTTTTAATCGGCAATCTCAGTCATAACTTACTTAAATTAACTTTATTACAATTGAACTTCATTCAGTTTCTATTTCTAAAATTTAAAAGAGAAAATTTATGTAATTATAAAAACTATTGTCTACTTTTTGTTATGGCTGAGGAAGGGGTTAAATATTTTTTAATTTGTTAATAACAAAATGCATGGTTAAAACTATTTGATTATGGGCTTTTCCCCTTAATAAAAACTTCACGCTAGATAAACTATTTTTACGGGTTTTGTGTGAATGACTCAAGCCCCAAGTCCACATCGATGTGATATAGAAAATGTCTCTGAATATGCATTTTGAACGCTTGCGTGTTAATAGCCAACAAATTCAAAGCAGGCTAACACACACACACACGCAGTCTCATACTGACATCAGTCGAGTGCCTAGAGAGAAACAAGTTGTTAATGAAAATGCCACAAAATTCCCATAATGCATTTTCCTAGGCGCTCACTTCACGCTGTGCTGGCCAAAAGCACTAAGAAACAAAAAAAAAATAGAAGAAAAAGAAAAAAAAAACTAAACGCGCAAAGCTGTGAAAAGTCTCATTACTTTAGACAAATATGCAATTTGATGTTGGAAGTTTTTTTTTGTATTTTTTTGGTGTTGGTGTTTCTGTTTCTGTTTCTCTAGTGTCGTTTGGGTGTTAGACCAGACGAGGCAAATGTGAAAAGTTGCCAGAGGCAACATGCCACAAACTTGCTACACACACACAAAAAAAAAAAAAAACTGAACAAAATAAAGAGCCGACCGCAAAAGTTGCCACTACTTGCCACTGTTGGCAGCATGTGTCGCGTGTTGCGGTGGCAAGTTCATAGACATATGTGCAAAAAAAATAAACCGAAACGAAAACTGTGACTGTGATCCCTTTTTCATTTCTGCCACACGCATAGTATTTGCAATTAAAATGAACTCGGTTTCTCTCTCTCTCTTTCTTTCTTAGGAAGGAGTTAAATTAATTGCCACAAAATGTTGTTCTCTTTTTTTAGTTGGCTTAATTTGTTTGTCCAGACATTCAAATATATGGTATTTTGATTTGGTTTTAATCAAAGGCATTTTCTCTTAATTACTCAGTTTGGTCAACTCAGCAGTCCGTGTGAACGTTACGTCTAAGGCCAAAAAAAAAAAATATTTCACCAGAAATGCTGCCTATAAATATTTAAATAGCAAATAACCAAGCAAAAGTCGATAATATTTGAAACTCCCATGCGTAAAACTAGTAGGATTAGCTTTGACTTAAGCAAATAAATCGTACTTGTAGCAACAGATGGTGAGAGATCTTAAAGAAGGCCAAAAAGAAACCAACCATAGGGGCTAGTCTACCGCCAGGCATACGACATGATTTTCAAATATCTATGTATCTTTGAGTTTGCTGTATTTGTTTTTCGCTTGTTGTGTTTTTTTTTTTGTTTTTTCGCCCCCTTCCCTCTGTTTATGACAAATTGAGCTGTCAGTCAGCTAGCTGCGGCGGCAAACTCTTTGAGCAACTGTCAAATGTTAAACAAACTTCCTTTTATAAATCAAATTTCAGTTTTGTATGGCATAATTTACTGAAAATCCACTCGTTCAAGTAATTAGGAAAAGTATCTCAACTAGTATTATTTTAAAGTAGTTGGTTAATATTAATCATTGGCTTTCGCTTAGATGGTTATATAAGTGATAATTAATTAACTGCCAATTTATCTAATTAAGCAATCGATCATAATTAGTTAATGATTTTGATTTAAAAGCCACACAGAAAAATTTTTAGACAAAGTCAAGGTAATTTTTACCTACTCTAAGCCAATTGTTGCCTTTTTTAATTAAAATCAGCAAAGATCGAAGATATTTGCTATATAATACATAGATAATAAAAATCAGGAACTTTTTGGCTTTAAAGGACGTAAGTTAACTGTGTACTTCAATACTCAAAATCAATTGTTTGGTAATGAAATCAGTTAAGATTAAAAATATATCTTTATAGATAATAATGAATGTATCATAATTATCTTTTTGGTATTCATTTAAATTTTTCTTCATTATAACTAATTGGCAGTATTTTTGTTGTATGTAATTTATTACTCTTTCAGTTCATGCCAAAATCTAACAAAGACAGAAGCCGATAAATATATATAGTAGATGTAGGATAGGTAAGGTATATATAGACAGTTAGTTAGATAGATGGATAAACTCCACCCATTTTTTATTTATTCTACATTTTTGTTTCTCCTTGCCGACATTTGACATGACAGGCCTAAACCAACTGAATGCACACACACACACACACAAGCAGATACTGATCCACATCCCCAGCTATAAGATACAGATACAGAAAACATATATGAATGCGTGATTTATCTATTCAATTAAACTCGCTGGCGGCGCACACAGCAACAAACAAATAAATAAAAAAAAGAAAAAAAAAATACATCGCAAGTTGTTCGCTTGAGGTTTGAGAGTCCAATGACTTTCGAACTAGAAATAGAAATAGCGAAACTGAAACTTTAATTGCAATCAATTTTCCATTTTTTTAATTTTTTTTTTTTTTCAGCTGCTGTTGAGAGCAAACAAATTTGTATGTTGTGTAAGTACTTAAACTATGTTTGTTCATTATAAACAGATTGGCATTGTTGTTGTTTCTTATTTATATTCAATTTTTTGTTCATTACAATGATTATTATTTTTAATAATATTATTGTTAGACCCCAAGCATTGCCATGTCTGTCTAGTCTTAACTTTTGTTTTTTGGTTTTTGCCTTTTGCTTCATTTTATTTATGACCAAACAAAGCTTAGGCTTAGATTTTTAATTAATTCAAGGCTTTTATGGCACGCTGCTCTCCGACAGACAGACAGACATCGGACTTTGCCGCAATTGTTGTCGTTGTTGTTGTTGTTGTTGTTGTTGTGGCTTGACTAATAATTGTGTAAATGTGCGGTCAAGTAAACACACACAAACAGAAATGTAAGAAAAATGACAAACGCCACCCTACCCTATCTTACCTGTCTGTCTATCTGTCTAGCTGCCTGGCTACCTACCTGGCTATATAGTTAGCCATTAAATTGACTCACCACCATCAAGCAAATACCAACTATACTTGTCGTCTATGTGGGCGTTGGCGTGAAAATTCTTTTGAAATAATTAGGAGGCAAAATGTGGAAAATTAGTGATGAAATGCAATTGAAATTCATTAGCGGTTAACTAAACTGAAACATAGAAGTCGACTTATGACTACCCTAGTTTGAAAATTGTATCAATATACTTTTAGAATGTTGGCTTAATCCAAAGGCTAAAATAAAGTACTCTTTCATACAAAAGACTCTAAGCTTTTAGAAAATTGTGCATTAATAGATAATTTTAATCATTTTCAACTAGTCCAACTAAATGATTGATCATCAAATTAGAGCAAATTACAGCAGAAAATCAGGTAGTAATATTTTAATTGTTATTTCAGTTAAGAAAATTTGTTTACTAGAATGTTTTTTTTTCCCCTCAAGCCAAAACTGTAAACTGCAGCTGATTAGCGTTGATTTCCATAGATTATTTGTTAGACAGTGAGAAACAAAAATCTATTTTAACTTCCTACACAGTAAGATCCATATCAGATCTGTTTGCTTTAGGCCCTCGTCAATTTAAAATGATTAAATCGTCGTTTCTAGCGCTGGAATGAAGTATTCCACTTACAGGGTAAATATATTTACATACATAGAAACAAAAGACAATAGCGAGGGGGAGAAGGGTATAAAAAAAACAGTCAAGTCATTATCACCTGCATAATTAGACATGTTTCGGACCCGGTCAAGCAAACATAGCGCCGCATTGAGGCACCCTCATACCTCATCTAATGCTGCTCTAGTAACCAACCACATCAAATGTCAACACCGCTCAATCAACTTTTATTTTGTCAAGACTCTCTCATGACCAGCTAACCGCAAATGTCAGGGTTTTTACCCAAATATATTTCCCATGGCCACCAACCAAGAAAATGTTGAGGGGAATTCTAAAATTTCTAATAAATAAAATTTTTAATCTAAAAACATTTTAAAAATCAAACAAAATTTTCTTCTACCCGCAGGCGTTTTTTTGTTTTTTTTTTTTGTGAATTGGAGCGCAAATGGGTTCGAAAGTAAGTGATAAACATGGGACAACAACAACAAAAAAAAACCCTACGACAAAATTTAAATAAAATTCATATGAAAATATGGCAAGTGGCCCAAAACAAGCCCAAGGGACGACAGGCAGCAGGCCAACTAAGTATGTTAAGTGATATTTTTACGCTAAAACAGATTTCTTATTAAGATTAGAGCAAAGCAGGTAGCATGAACATGAACTAGACGCGGCGTCTAAGGGCCAAATACAAGTAGTTTGTGGCAACAACTACAAAAACCCCAACAAAAAGTTACAAAAAAGGGCATGCGGGCCACGACTGACTTACAGACAGACTGACTGACTGACAACAAACGGAAGATACAAAACAAACATCGAAACAAAAAAAAAAACAACACCAGAAAAAAACACAGTCCCAATTAATTTAAGACATAGGAAATGTCTTGGTACTTATAAATTGAGTGAAAACAGCTGCTGACCGAAACCCAAAAAAAAAAAAAGAGAAACAACAAAAATCCAGAAAAGAAAAGTAGCTAGATTTATCAGTGCTGAAATTTCTTAGGTCCTAAACTGTATATAATGACTTTTAAATACCCTATAAAAACCATTGCTCTTATTGAGGAACAAAATATTTTCTATCCTAATTATTGAATTTGTAAATATTTTGTATCAAATCAAAACAATTGCTGAAACATCAGGCTTTTAGGGATTATAGTACAATTTGAAAGTAGAAAACAGATTCTCTATCCCAAAGGGTATTTAAACCGATCTAGCAAATGAATTTGTATAAAAATGCATTGAGAAGACAATATTGAAATATATTTTGCAATCATCGACACAATATTTAAGAATATTGTCATCATCTTTCCTCCGAGTAAACAGGCGCATTTAATCAAAGATTTCTTTATACATATATGTACTTATTACTTACTAAAAGGAAAACCGCAACGAAATGTTGTATGAGCGATAAGGCCAGGCCAAGCCAGGCAAGCCGTCAAAATGTGGAAGATAAAAAAATAAAAATAAAGACCCCAAGCAAACAAAGGCGCGGTAAAGAAAATAAATAAATTATAAATTATTATACGAGTAAATTGCATGAACATACGTTATACAAATACCTATGTATGTATATACATTCATATATAGTAAAAAGTTCAACAACAAGCTCTAAGAATCACGAGCAGCACCAATAACATGACTAATTAGGCAGGTCTAGAAATTTGTGTGTATTTTATTTACATACATATATATATTTAAATGAATGGAATTCTTTCGACAAGGAAACGCCCACAATGGCAACACTTGTACTTAATGATTGATTTAGTCAATTAATAGCATTTTGGTCTTTACAATAAGGTATTCAAATTAACAACAAATGTGATTAAACAATATGACCAAATCAAAAGCACTTACACTATAAAATTGTTATTGACCAAAGGATTATTTATAAAGAGTTTAGCACATTGATCGATCGAAATAAGTTAATTTACTATTATTAGAATAACCGTTAGAAATTCCGTGTTTCAACACTCGTTCCCAGCTTGCCAATCCACGTCATTGAACTGCCACTTTGTTGCTCTGTATTATTTATTACAAATAAAAATAGCGTATAGTGTTTGGTTTTATTGTTTTTTATCTAGCCTGCACGTTGATGTTATTTAATTAATGCAATGCATAAATTAAAAAGTAAATTAATTGTTAATCAAATCCATTAAAAAGAGGAACAAAAAGTGCGCACCTATCCCAACAACCTACAAAAACAAAATAAAAAAACAGTTGAACCGATCATCATTAAGTTGGCGCCCAAGTTAAACAATTTTCTAGTGTAATGGATTGACATTTCATTAATTATAGTTAATTTGCAACTTTCTAGATGGTCGCATGAATCATTTGGCGTAGCTAAACAACAAAACCTAGTACTAAGCAAGTTGACTTAAAAGTGCATTGAAATTCTAACTTAAAAACTGCAATAGCAAAAACTCATAAAAATAAATAAATGTATGATGTCAGCAATTTAGATGACCAAAAGAGAGGAGTGGGGGGGAGGCATACGATGTCTGTGTATGTGTGTGTGAGTGTGGGTGTTCTCTATCATTGTCGAGTGGGCGACAAGTTCAATTTCATTTCATTTAAGCGCCACAGCAAGAACCAAACACAAAGAAATGTTTCCCTATACACACAAAGAGTAACTAAGGCAATTTGAAATAACAAAAAAAAAACTCTTCGAAAATAAAGAATTTTCAAACAAATATAGTCTTGAAATCCTTGGCAGCTAAAAATAGTTTGAAAAATTATGTAAAATTTCATATAGGGTATCAAATTTGGCTTTGCATTTGACCAAATGTTTCCTAACTTTTTGCCAAGTAATTTACAATAATTGTTAACAATGACGACGCTCTATTGCTATTGTTGTTGTTTTGTTGGGGGGGCCAACAATTTAAATGCAAATAATTTTGTAAGAAAATTTACATAGTTTTAAATTTGAATATAATTACACAAATTAGACACAAGAAATGGGTAAAGCAGCAGCAGCAGCAGCAGCCACAGAAATTGCCTACAAAACTAATGTAAAACTAAAAATTCAAAAAACCAAACACGCCCATTTTGCCCACTTGTTGTGAGCTTTCTAGTACACACACACACACACACACTCTGAGCATATATGTATATTGGCACACACAGACAAACACATATGGCCAGGCCAGGCTTACTTAATTTTGCAACAAAACGCAATGCAAAACAAAAAGGTTCAACAAACGCAAATTGTGCAAAGAAAAACAAAACAAAACGAAATCAAAAGCTACAACAACAACAACAAAAGAACCAATTGTTTAAGCAACTTGTAACAGTAGCGAAAATACAATTTATTTGCCATTGCATTGCCTCGAGACTTGGCATAAGAAAATTTTGTGTATTAGTTCCCCCTCAACTGCTAAGAGGCATGAGGCTAAACGACGCACAGTGGCACAAATATCAAGCAGACTAGAGTACAAAGTGTGTCTAACTGTAGCCCAAATAATGGGGTTTCAAAAAAATGTCCTTAAAAACTATTTTAAACTGTATTTTGTGTGTTTAGCCCTAAGCAAATGGTTAAGTTTATATATAACATTAGTTGATTTAATTTATTTTTATCTTATCTTAACTTTATGCTGAGTTTTTTTTTTTTTTTTTTGTGGGATGGATGTGAGGTCGGTCAATTTCATGTGTTTTATACTAATTTCGTTGGAAAAAAAACAAGTTTTTCTAATTAAGAATATGACATGTTTAGTTTGAAATTGTCTCAAAAGCTTTAGATAGTAATCTGAATCGATCCCTAAATTAGCATAAATCAACGTTAGGTTGTAAAAATAGAAACCTATTACAAGGGCAACGCTTTTATCTTATAGAGTGACTAAGTTAGCTGATGACTAGCTCGGTGTATGACATGAAATTCGCTAATTTAGCTTTGTATGCAGTTTGTTGCCACTGTACAGCAACTTGTTGCTGGTGTTGCTAATGCCTGGCGATGATCACGACATCAGCAGCCGCTAGGGGGCGTTGCTAATGAAGATGATGTTGCGAAAAAAAAGGAAAGAAATGAACAAACGAACAAGTAAAAAAAAAATATATACATATATATATACTATATAATAACATTTATGTATGTGACGGTCGTTGGCCTGCGGTGTGTGGTGCGCCTTTGGTTGGGTGGGCGTGGCCAATTGCATTGAAACTGAAAGCTACCAACAACTTACACACAAGACGCTTTCATTTTCAACGCCGTTGCAGTTGAGCAATTTTTCTTTTCATATTTGCTCTGAAAACTAATTAAAAAAAAAAAACCTGAACTTCTCCTCTCTCTCTTCAGTTTACCAAACAAAAAACCACTTGAAAAGCGTTTTTGTTCTCACGCTAGAGTAAAAATGTATTTGAAAATAAATAACAACAATAAGCCAACAAACACGCGCACAAAATTTAAAAAACTTGGCTTTATTGTTATGATTATGTAGAGGAGGAGTTGAGGTGCCATTCGGTCGTTTGTTTGCCGTGTAGAAACGTGCCAAGTGGAGGACCCCGAAAATTAATATGCAATTAATCGCGCACAACAAGGAACATGTTGCCAATACCAACTCTACGTGCCCCCGGTGCACATGTCGTCGTCCGTGGTCCGTTGTCTGTTGTCCACATTGAAGAAGGCAAGTAACAAACAAAACTTGTTCCGATAAGCGATCAAAGGCAACAGCTGAAAAGTCACCTACTCACAACAGACACTGAGACAACAACAACAGCAGCAACAACCCAATTTTCAGCAACAAAAAATAAATACTACACTTAACATGAGGAAGTACTTTGAATTACCCTGTAATACTTAATAAAGATCATGCCGAGATCTACATATGTTCCTTAGACTTTAATTGAAAAGGTAAGATCTATTCTTGTATCACTTTATCCAATTTTCCTATATTTTTAAGCCCCAAATATACTCTTCTTTCCCAACTTTTTCACAGGGTAACACTCACTCACACACCAAAAAAAAAAAAAAAAAAACAGCAGCCGCACCCAGAAATGTGTCAAAGATCAACTGAGACAAAAATCGTCGAAGTCGGACATCGTCGAACTCGTCGCAAATAAACATTAAAAAACTGAAAAGTATAAAGGGGCGATTACAGGGAAGGGAGGAGAACAAAGAGATCAGGAACCCAAAAAAACAAAATGCAATTGAAAACGAAACTGAAATTGCAAACAAAATCCACAACAGCTAACAGAAAACAAAAATTGTGACTGCTGCCGTGAGAATAATAATTAAAAGTTTTTATGTTTTCCTTTTTATCTGCCATGTGAAATTTGATTTTTATTTTAGCCCATTTATTGGTCAGTGGGTGGGCCCCCACTGAAAGGTTAAGAGTCTGGGGCGTGGCATTCAAGTAAATTGAACATTGAAGATCGATAAGCCGCAGGAATAAAGCGATTAACTTTGTTTTTTAAAATGATGAAATTTCTATACCCTAAAAAATTAACAAATCAAATTTAATATTATATTAGTCGTATTGGTTTTGATTTGACTGATGAAGCATAATTTTATATACTACCAAAAAGTATTCTAAGCTAGATAAGTAAAAGTAACAATTTTCACTTATTTCTTAAAAGTAATAGCTGGTCCCAAGCTTAGATAAGAAGAACTGAAAACTATTTTTCCAGCGAAATATAAACAATATTTATACCTTAAGATGTCTTGTAAAAAACTTAATTTACTACTTTTGTAAGGGTATCAAAGCAAAAACAGGTGCGCCACTTGAAGATTGCAGGGATTTTCATTTGTATGTGAAAAATATTGGTTGTATTACTCATTTGAATCTCAATTTGGTCAGAGAAAAACTAGTTTTTTTTTTGCAAGTTTATTTTTTGGTTTTGGTTTTTGTTTTTGGCTTTTGTGCGTGGCATCGTCATTGGGGCATTGGTTTAGCTAATACAACAGCAACCAATAGCACTCAAAAACCATTGCACAAAAAAACGTGCAACGCATGGCAGTCAGTTACAAACACACACACACACACACACTCGCCACGTTTTGGCCTCCTCCCCTGCAAAGGTAAATGCACTTTTCGTTATATCTGCCTCGTCAAACTATTCGGCATTTGGCCAAAATGCAACAACAATTAGACAACAATTTATGACTTTTAATTAGGCATTCCTCTCCCCTGCATATACACATTTTAGATAGTACCTCCCCCCTTCCAAAAAAAAAAAAAAAAACTTTCAATTTTCAAAATGAATTTGCATTTTGATTAAAATATATTTCAAAGTTTGACAGAAAACGTTGTGCAAAAATATAAATTGAAAAGCAGACGGGACCAGGACCATCATTCGTGGTGACAATGTTTTTATACCCTATAAGCAATTAGTTTATGGAATCATAAATAAAAATTCTCAACAAATACTTTAAGTAAGTATTTTGATTATTCAAATTTAGCCATGGTTCAATTGAACACAAAGTTATCCTAATTAAAGAAATTATAAGTACGAAGTTTACAAAAAATATTCAGATTTGATTAAATTTTATTAGTATATTTTTGCTAAAAGGCTAAAAGCCTTTGCTAAAATGCTTATACCCTTCTTTTTGATACAAAGGGTATTAACAAAGATAGAGTTGCTGTTAAAAAAAAAATCTGCCATCTATTCAACTGTCAATTTCTAGTTAGCAAATTGCCACAGGCTAAAGATAAAAAAAATGCAAAGCACAAAAAAAAAACTGGCAACTAGATAGATAAGCCGTAGCTCGAGTTATGAAAATAAAGCAACAAAAAAAAACGGATACAGAATATGTGAGGTTTTAAAAATTGTGGAAAAAAAATAACTGAAGCCTTGAACGTGCCTGGCATTTCATGGGCTCTGGACTAAGCGTGTGTGTGTGTGTGTGTGTGTGTGTGAGGGGGGGACACCGAAACAAAGCAAAGCTACAGCCGCAGCACCAGCATTGGACACTCAGACTCAACTCCCCCGCTGCCTGCCCCCTCTTCAATCCACATACAACATATGGCAAATATTTAAAAATTAAAAACGAAATGCAGACACGAACGCGAAAAAAGCTTTTGACTGAATGCCCCAACTCCCCCTCTTTTTTCTTTCAGGCTACCCTCTACGAGTCTTTACTAGAGATGGCAGCGTGACTGGCAGACTGAAACCCTTTGACTAATCCAATTTTATATTGCAAATGGGTTAAAAAAGTAAAGGGAAAGTATAGAAAGAATATATATTGATGATTGTAGTAAAAAGAATCCGGTCACAAAACTGGGAATATTTTTGTATATCATATTTTTTCATGGTCTTTTATCAGACAAGAAGACTTGTATACTGGATCATGAAAGTAAACCCCCACATTGAACTGATAGCGAGGGAAATTGGTAAGTAAAATCGTTCTGGAATATCGAAATTTTCCCTGACTGACTAAATCGTTTTATTTCCCATGTTAAATTGTAGATATGTTATATATCAAGTTTCTAAATTGTTTTCCTACTCCTCTCTCACATAAAGTACAGTACAACATCGTGTAATGCCATTTCCTAGAGTTCTTAAAACCCATACTTTTTCTATCTCGCTCTCTTCTCATTTTCCGTCTCTTTCTCGGCTCATATCTTACGTGCTTAGTGCCTCTGCTGTTATAACCTTGTATGCTTTGTTTCAGCGGGCATTAAACTATAAAGCCTCCTCCACCATGTGCAGCTCCTCCACCACCTTCCCCTTCTACCCCCCATTGTTACATCGACTCCTCCAGCTGTTGAACTGAGTTGAGTCTCTCGAGTCTACGATTTCACTGTCAATATTGTTGTACGCTCGCGCTTATATGCCCGTGTAATTCTATTAATTATATTTATATTATTTTTTATATCAGTAACGTTGTCGTCGTCGTTGGAGTTGATTTTACCCCATCATAAAACACATACACTGGGAAAAAAATGAGTCTTAAAGTCATATTAGAAGACGAAAAAAAACTAACCAATGTAGATTCAAGTCTTTTGGCAGATTCTCACTGTAAAGGGTTTAGTTTTAGTCTATTTTTAGAGCTAATTGTTTCTGTTGTCTGTTTTTCTTCAAGTGCAGATAGACTTGAGCTCGCTAAAACAGTTTTGCACAATTTTCAATGAATCTGTCCTTGATAAAGTGCATTGCCGGTGCAGTCAGTCAGTCAGTCAGTTAGTTAGGCAGACTGGCGGTACGTATTCAACATTGTGCGTTCATTCGCCTTAGTTGAGAAGTAGTTTGCTGCTCTTGCTAGTTACTATCTGGTTTTGCTATTGCTTTGCTTTGCGTTTTTTTTTTGTTTTCCTCCCATTTTGTACGCTTACATTTAATTTATTGACTTGGAGTTTAGGTGTGTAATTTATTTGCTTAAACTTACGCACTTTCTAAAAACCAAAAATAACAACGATTTTCAACTTGCTGCAAATATTTATGAAACAAACTTAAATAACGAGACACTCGCACACCAGAGTCAAGAGTTCGTATGAGACAAAAGCCATTCATTGTATGGAATGCATGTGAAAACGAAAGTATTGTTGTTGGAAGTTAAGTGGGTCACTTGAGGAGATCAGCTGTCACATATGTATGTACATATATATGTATGCAAGCCAATTTCAGGCTCAAGGCTTTAGTGATGGGGACTCCTCCGCCTTCAAGTCTTGATTAAATTTATAAGTTTTTTCTCTTTTTTTATCAGCTGCCTCTGAGACTTGTGTGCAAACATTGTGCGATTTGTTCTCTCTTTCTCTCTTTCTGGCTTTTTTCATTTCTTTTCATTTGCCTCTTCAATTGTTATCAAAAGTCAACTTTGACTTTCATTCATTTACATGGTTATTTATTTCGTTTTTTTTTTTTTTTCAATTTTATTTGCAAATACTTGAGGGAAAATAAAGAAGGCCTTTCATTAGCTAAGCACTGTGGGTGTGCGTGTGTGTGTGGTTTACATAGCCCCTCCAAGTGTTCTGTATTGAACTGTTCAATGAAATACGAGAATATGTATTTATATAATATACAGTAAGTATGTATTCTTTATCAATGCCTTGGCTTTGTTGCTATTTTTGTTTAATCGTAATATGGCCTTCGCTAATTGAGCCCCTTGTGCTATTTATTCTAGTGACATTTGCAAAATCAAATTGACGAATTGAAAAGTTCATTCAGAAATCACTTGGAAATCTAAATTTTCGAAAGCAAATACGAAATTTGTGAGGACAGATATAAGCAACATTAAATTTTGAAGGCAACAGAGTGAAGTCATAACGAAATAAAGAAAAACAAATGAAAACTCTTTTAAAAAGTGTTTTCCTTAAATGTTTTTCTATTTAAACGAAAACAAAATACACCCTTAACTAGTTTATTATTTTAGCTAACTTTTTAAGTGTCTTTAGCTTGTTAGCATTAGCCACAAAAACAGGTATATATGTACCTATATAAATTGTCACAAAAGGCTTGATTGATTGGTAAGACATAAGCATACATAGAGAGGGTTATAGGGTCATCAAAAGTGTTTAAATTGAAAATGGATTCCCATGAAAAAACATTTACAAATTTGGTAACAATAAATTGCAATTGAAGTTGACCAAATCTCACAACAACGAAGCCAGCCAAATGGCAAGCTGGCTAACAAAGCGCTTTTTATGGCCATAAAATGACTACACACAATTTTTTTGTTTTATGGATTTTATTTGTAAATTTTTTTCTTTTTCGTTTGCATTATTCATTCAATGCATATGCAAATTATGACAAATAAAATGAGGCATTTATTTAGCAATAATTGAATTTGACATTATTAAATATCAATATTAATTTTCAAAGCGTTTGCTCGACCGAAATGAAGTAGACAAAGGCGACAAAAAAATATAGAAAAAGATAATTGTATATATACCCTATGTCCTGGACATGTTGGTAATTAATTCCTCTATTTTTGGAAATAACTAATATAAATTTAAATACAAGCAAATTTCTCGCCAAAATTAATAAGATCCTTGGAAAAGTTAGAGTATATACTAAAAAGTACAAGTAATTATGCAAAAATGCAGTTGATGCCTGGCTCCTAATTGCAATTGCAGGACATGAAGTCAGGACAATGGATGCAAGAGACTGGTAAAAGGCAGATGGAGCTTTGGATTATGTCAGACTCTGCAGACAAAATGCAAACAGGAATAACAACAACAACAACGACGACGAGAAAAACAACGAAATGTTGACAAAACAAACCATAAAATACTCTAGCCCCAGGATACCAAAGAGACAAGAACAATGAAACGAAAGAGATAGGGAAATAATATAAAATTCCACAAACAACTGGCCAAAAGAATTAAAAGGGGAAAAGGGAGACTACATACTTACTTATATATGTAAGTACGAGAACGAGTTGAGAAATTGAAAAATAAAAGTTACGTATTAGCCAGACCAGACAGAGTAAAAGAAATGGAGAGCTATGCTAGGGGAAGCCAGGCGGCAACTACTATGCCATAAAGTTTAATGAATGAAATGTCTAGTCACAATTTGCCATTCTCATTGCCCCAGAACAAACGATGGATGATGAAGGTTTCTCGGCTCTGAGCTGAAGGAAATAGAAGCAAGAGGAGTAGGAGTAGCAGCAGCAGCTTGATCGCGTAATTAGCGCTGTCTGACCCCACACACACACAAACACACACAAATGTATTTAAATAATTTGTTGCCTAGACTAAACGACAGACAAGCAGAGGGACAGCCAGTCAGTCACTTAGTCCCGCAGGACATAAATCAGTGTGAGGCACCAGCGGCACCTCTTAAATGGCCCTCTAGGAGGTCGCACTTCTCGCACAGTCCCTCCCATTTAATAAATTCCCCAAAGCAGGGGCAACAAAAAACTCAAATTGATAGCCAACGTTTAAAAATATTTCATCGATTTAATGTGGCATTCTCGTGTACATTCTAAAATGTTAGTATAGGTCTCTGTCTAAAAATGCCAGCAAATACCCTACAACAACAGAACACAACGACCCTTTGGACACACTAAATCACATCGTAAACATGTAAAAATCTTTGGTAGCCCTAGCGCATCTTTATAATTTATGTGTGTGGAAATGACTGCAAGCCGCTTAACTAAAGTGCCAAAGACACAAAAAGCCAAACCAAAAACTTAAGCACCAACGGCCGCAACGTCGACGCTGAAGTCAAACAAAAGACGTTGTGGCAGAGGAGTCAGCTCCATCAGTGACTACCATCCCTAGTCCCCATGCCTACCTAATACCACACAGTTTAGTTAGCAGATAGCAGGAGAAGGCAAAGAAGGGGGAGAATCACGAGGAGAAGTGGAGCCAAGCTAAGCAGCGTCACTTGTTACCCGCTGTGCAGGAAGCCTTAGTAGGAGCTTAAACTTGAAAAGAGCGAATTAAGAAAAAGCCAAGTGCAACATTTTTAAGCAGTTTCTTTGTCAATTTCACATGCACTGAGAGAAATTTAAAGGACAAGAGAAATGTGTAATGTACTTTGTTCGACATATCCAACCTTTTGGAATGTATTAATAATTAACTAATACACTTTCAAATCAATAATTATATTCAATTTGTAAAATGATTTAAATATGCTTTTTAATTGCTGGCCACATTATTTTATCTATTTGAAAATTTGACAAGTTTTGGCTAGTTTTTATTACATTATCTTATTGACTTGCCCAATGTTGATCTCTATATATGTATGTATGTAAGTAGATTTTTTTTTGGGAATTTGTTTTAGTGTCGACAGCTTGGCTTGCATTTATGCATGTATGTATTTTCTTGGCCACTTAACCTTTAGAGTTGTATAGTTGAAGGAACTTTTCGGGGCGGTTCAATAAAAAAATAAACTTTAAACAATTTTTCAATTAAAAAAGTTTTCACTTGCATACAGGCGCGACTGTCGGCGGCCAGGAGATGGAGTCCTCTTCACCCCTCCTTTCCCTGGCTACAAAATCGTATTGCACCTTTCCTTTTTATGTGGTTTCAGTTTCGCGTTCTTTTCGTTGCGTTCGTGCCTTTTTGCGGTGCCTTTTTTTTTTTTTTTTTTTGTGGAGTAACTTGTAAGAGTTCCAACTTACACAGCTTGCAAATGCTGTGCATAACTGTAAATAAGGCGAAAGCCTTTTGTGTCTGACGGGGACATGGCGAGGCGTCTGTGCAATGGCAAGGAGCAATGTCAGGGACAGGGACCAGACATCTTTTGCGGTTCCCGGTGTTGTTGGTTGTTTTCGTTTTTTTCTCTCTCTCTTCCTCTTTATCCTGGCTGCGTGCCCAAACTCTTGGCTCTGGCTTACTTAGCATGTAAATAATGTGCACGAAATTATGAATGCAGCTAATTAGCAGGCAAGCAGGCGACCAGGCAAAGCCAACGGCAGCCACCCAGACAGATAGACAGATAGACAGACAGACAACATGGTTTTGCTTGGTCCTAAGAAGAGCAGTCCTAAGTAATGGTTGGTCCTGCTGTGGATCCTTCTTTAGCTGTTGCTGTTGTTCGTGTGCCTTTTGTTTCGTTTTTCTAGACATTTTTTGTTTTTCCACAATGCAGCAGCAGCAGCAAGGCGTTGCATATTCATTATGTCATTGAACCATTAAATTGCGCTTAAATGTTCAGTTTGCCATGTTTATGATGCCGCAGGGAGCGTTTAACTTAAAGCGTCGACAAATAGTGCAGAGACCTCTCGGCTCAGACACACACACACACACACAGACACACACAACCAACCACCCACCAAAATCCACCTGAACAAACTCATGGTAATAAAGCAAAAAATAAAAAACAAAAGTTTCATTCTCTCTCTTCTTTTCTGTTCTACTTGCTGCGATTTATCACCCACTTAAGACATTTGCCGGGGTAAAAGATTTTTCCACATCCAGTCTCAACCTCAACACTTACCTGCAATGAAAGAAGAAGAAAATTTTGAAATATACAAATTTATAATATGAACAGTAAAATAAAATTGTTTCAATTTAACATCTATCATTTTAATTCTAAAGTCAATAAACCTTAAAGGTCTTTTAAGTTTGATTTATAAATTTAACATTTTATTTTCAAATATCATCTCACTACCTTTTTCACCTTTTCATGTTTTTTTTTATAAGTTTGTGGAACAATTTGATTGCCATATTTTTCAGACAAACAAAAGAAAAAATGGAAAATCTCCGTTCTAGAATTTCAGCAAGTTATTAGCTAATTTTTTTTACCATATCTCAGGGTGAATCAGTTAAGAATGAAAGAAAAGTTTCAGTAAAAAAGCAATATTTTTATCCTCTTTATAATTTTTTTGGTTTCTTTTTGTGGTTGAAAAACAATCAGAATTGAGATTACATTTAATATTTATAGGCCTTGCCCAGTTTTCAATGACGATGATGATGATGTGCTGTGCTGGATAGGAAGACCCTGAGGATGCACAGCAATAACAGCAACAAGCTGCCATTGAAAAGAAGACCAGACCGGAGAGCAAAATGAAATGAAACCGAGTCAGTCAGCAGCAGCAACAGCAGATGCTACCTTAAGATTAAGGACTAGTAAGTTACAATGCCAGCAACAACAGTCAGCAACAACTTTTTCAAGGCTTATTTTCCTTCGTATTTTTTTTGTTTTTTTTTTGTAAATTTTATTTACAACAATTTTTTTTATCGCGTGCATAAACAAGATGCGGGACTTGACTCTTAACGTATCGCATCGTATCGTACTACAATGAACTCCGAACTGACTTTCAAAGTCATGCAACACGGTCATTGTTGGCCATGTTGTTGTTGTTGTTGTTGCTGTCCCAAACTGTCAGCGAGTGTGAAAAATGATTGCAGGACATTTGCCTAAATGGCCAAGAGGTGAGGTTTCTTGTTGCGCTTTTTGTTGTTTTTGTTGTTGTTATTTATTTACGCGACCAATTATAAAAACGGCATAAATTGATTGTATCTTTTTCAGGTCACTCGAGCCCCCTTCAGGGCCAAAAACGGAATTTGTAAATATTTATATAGAAATTCTTCTGGTTTTTGTTTGCTCGATTTTTACTCTTGTCACTTTCTTTTACTTGAGTTTTTTTTTTGCTTTTGTAGTTGTTTTTTTTTTTATAAATATTTTATTGATTTAAATCTCAGGCAAATGCAATTTAACATTAAATAAAAGTTTATCGAGGAAAGTGAAGTCCTCTCCTACCTTGTATCGTTCCCGCAATAAATGTTGCATTTTTATTATAATTTTTTTCCGATTTTTTTTCTTTTTTTTTGGTTTGTTAACCAGTTGATGACGACGATGCCAGTAAGAAAGTGAAAGTTGCCTTTTTCGAAGCATGTGTGTGTGTGTGTGAGTGTGTGTGGAGGAGCAGCAACAATATCAATGGACGACAGGCTCTTAATATCTTGCTCATATCTTTCAATTTTTGTCTCTAGATTTTAGTTTTAATTGAACATCTCATACATGCAACATCTCATACATTCAAACTATATAAGGAGGGAACGTCGATCGATGTCGCTTCTTTCATTTTTCCTACAATTTTTTTTATTTTTTTGTGTGCCTTGGATTTTTTTAACATTAAAACATTTATTTTTTAATTGTTATTGGCGCCCGCCAGAAGTTCAATAAACTTGCAAGATTGCTTGTTGCCATGTCTTGGTAGAGGTATCTTGTGCCTTGCCTTGCCTTACATGTTGCAGCAATAGATACGAACAAGTATATTGCATTTTATATATATGTACATATATATATTTTTTTCAGCGATCGTTCAAACAAGCCGCCGCAAATGAAACCATTGCCGCCGCTGCAAACACTCTGAAGATTGATCCAACGTTCAGTTAGGCCACTACCAAAACCAATGGCGGATCATTGCCAGAGCTCATTGCCCCAAAACGGGAGTGAGTAAGTTGTTGCAGTTGCTGTTAATTATTATATCGGTGATTGGGTTGCACAGTAAAATTCAATAAAATAAAAAATATGGCGTGAGAAAGTTTTGTGGGAGTGTTGTTAATCCATTAGTTGATGTAATTGAGACTTGAACTTCAACGAATTAAATGAGTAACAGCAGTTGCAAATGTGCAAAATTTCAAAATGAGAGCTCACATTTCGTGATTGAAAATAATATTAAACAATGGGAACAGTTGGTAATCAAAAATCAGGAAAAATGCAGACAAAATCCTAAATTTAAATAGGTTTAAACATTTCCTTTTAACTCATATTCCTTATAATTATAATTTATAAATCTTTCAATTTGTTATCATTGACATTTAAAGTATATTTTTATTGGCATTACTTTAGCAACTCTTTCACATTTACACCTACTCAATTACAAACTCCTTATGGCTATTCAAGCAAATCTCTCTCTAATTCTCTCTCTCTCTCTCTAGCCACGCCTCCTAGTTTGAGTAGTACTAGAAAGAAAGTCAGCAACAAATGAAGCTTAAATTTTAATCGTCACTTTGCCACCATGACGATAATGTTGATGATTCCTATGTTCTTCTTATTTTTCCTTTTTTTTTGTGCTGTTTGTGTCTTCCCACCATCTAAGGATATACATATATATATGTGGAGCATCCTGGCGCGACAACGACAGCCCGTTTCGTCGTTCAAAGTCATTTGGTTTTATGATTATTAGCTTGTTTAGTTCTCTTTCAAGTAGTAGCTTGCAGGCATCAACAGCATCTCTTCTAGTTTTTCTTCTTTTTTTGCTTCTTTTTGCTAACATATTCTTTATGCTGATATAATATCTATTTAGTTGCAGTCAGCAAGTGCTTACCCCCGCCCTCTCTTAGTTTTATTTTTGTTGTCTGTTGTGTCTTCGACACGACTGATTGCGTTTTGTTGTGTACGATAACCATTGCCATTTGTATCTGTTACCATCTTTTGCGCATAACAATTTGACGCTTCATGATTTTGGATGTACATACATACATATATATATATATAAAAAGCAGGACAATGGACATATGCTCTTTGGTCTGTATTAACAGCAATTGCGTTTTGTTTAATTGAATAACTTATGGCACTCTCGAGGCAAGGCTCATTTCTCATTTGCCAAAGATGAACCGCAACAACAACATGTGGTGTTGATTTTATTCTTTCTTTTCTTTTTTGTGTTTTTGGCAAGTAACCTAAAAATATAATTCAAGCACCCCAAAAAAAAAAATGCATGAAAAATTCAACTTGGAGATCCATCCACAAAACGTATTAAAGTTCCTTCCTTTTTTTTTTTTGGTGAGGGAAAACTCTTGACTTCTTTTCGGCAATAAAAGCAAATTATTTTTACGATCAGGCCGCATAAATAAATAAAGAACCAACGAAACATAAAAAAAAAAGAAATACATTTCAGTAGTATGTTTCCTTTCTTCCCCCTTTTTTCGGGATTCTTTTCGCTTCACATCGCACATTTCAACACAAAATGCATTTTTATGTCCGTTTCGGGGCGTGACAGATCATTAGCAAAATAATGGCTCTACATTCAAAAGGCAACAACAAAAACACTACAAAATTTCTTAATCGCCATACAAAAAAAAAAACCTGGAGAATTACATAAATTGGTTGGGGCTAATCAACAGCCTCGAAATGAGTTTCCTGTATTATCCAAAATGTGTGAGAGAGAATACAAACGGGTGAAAGTTCCTGGTCATTTGGCTAGACATGTTGTCGGACAATGAAGCATTTTGGCATCAGAATATCATCAAATTCATCCGAGGGTAACTCTTCAAGTTTCGTTTTTCCATATTAACTTCAATTTTAATGACATTAAAGAACTTTACAGGTTCAGCTTCGTATTCATTAATGGCTCCTTTGGGTCATAAGCCGGAAAGGGAATTTGTGTTGGCCATTTGCTAATTAGTTGATGATAATGTATATATATTGAACCTTTAAACTAGAGTCTGCTAACTGATTTATGATGTGGGGATTTGTGTGGGGCCCACAGAACTCTTTCTGGACTATTCCATTCACCAAATGAAAATTGCAACTAATAAACAAATAAAAACTTGGACCCACACAGACATACACACAACAGGAGACGAACAAAAACTGCAAGCGACACAAAATTGCAAATCAAATGCACATGGGGGCGGTTGAGTGGCAATGGATTTGAAAGGGGTAAACACGCCCCCAACAACGTTCCCTTACACAGAGACAGAGACACTACTATATTGTATGATTGCTCCTGTGGCATTTTGTATTCAGATTGCAAACATAGAATTTTTGACCAGGGTCAGGGGCAGTGCCCGCCAGACGCCAACTGGAATCGTTTTAATGGATATCAAATAGGAGGCAAATACAAATACACACTGACACACACACACACACACACAGATAGCAGACAGACAGTCGCAAACACAGGATACAGATGCAAATGCATTTGCAGTTAAATTTATATCAATATGGACAGAAATATCTGTTGAAAAGGGATTACTTTTGGCTTATGAAAACAAAAAGTTGAAACGATTCCAATTTGAATGTTCAAAAAAATGTATTTTTAGCTTTAGAAAATTCAAGAAATTTCCAAAAATCTATTTTAAAAATTGAGAAGAGAAACACACAAGTTGGAGACCACGTTATATCTGGGCACAAGTCCCATATTGTCTAGTGGTTAGGATATCCGGCTCTCACCCGGAAGGCCCGGGTTCGATTCCCGGTATGGGAAGACATTTTTTTTCTTTTTCTTTTTGTTCGATTTTTGAATTTTCCTAAAGAGCAAGTTTCCTAATTTTCATTAATATATTAATATAGAGTCTTTGGCCATTTTCAAGACCCCTTTGTTCAGCGCCACTGCCCGAAAGAACCGCCAAAATATATACACAGAGGCACAAAAAGTCCAGAAGGACAGGGCCTATCAGAGAGGTAGGAAAAGTGCGGGCTTTGGCGGGGCACAAACATATTTTGTTTTATTTTGCAAACATTTTTATATAAACCTACATGAATATACATATGTACATCTAGATATATATGTATTTCGTATCGAATGTATGTTGTATTTTGTTTTGTTTTTTTTTCATTTTTTTTTTTTTTTGCACTGCATGCATGTTCTTTCTCTGCTTTCATTTACGAGGCTTGCTGGTTTTTACTGTTGCCAGTTTTTTGCGTCTGGCAGCTGCTCAACGACAACAACAACAACAACAACAGCAACAACAACGACAACAATATTGATTGCAATTTCAGCCTGCAGTTGGCCCGGGTCGAGTCGAATGGAGAGACTCCGACTCCGACTCTGACTTTGACTCCGACTACGACTCTGCCTCTGTCTCTGGCTGACTGGCCCGGTACAAAAGCCTAAAAGCATACACACAACAGGCCGACAGTCAGACAGACAGAGGGACAGAGAGACAAAAGGACCGACAGACAGATAAACATACAAACACACATGCAACTCATGCAGCACATGTAGGGAGTTTTGGCTTACGAACGTATGAACGAAAGTTCTGCCATGGTTTGGAAGCCTTTTAAGTTGGCAAAAAGCCTGCAGATCTCACATGGATTGAAGTTACGGTATGGAACTTTTGCCCTGGCATTGTCTGTTGGCAATGAAAATACGACAATAATGACGACGTAGATGTTCCCCCCCGCCACCAACAGGAGGGGCATGGTCTCCATTCTCAGACATGCGCCGTTTCGTTATGACGTAGGCGTTCGGAGTAGGTACATATATGCAGATGTATACAAAAGACATCTCCCCTCATCCTCCCTCCCAAACCTTAAAATCATTCTGTCCAAAAGAGTATCCTACATACACACACATGTGTGTGAATGTTGTGGGCTGCAATACACACACACACACACACACTTAGTGACTGCATCATCAGGACTGCGTGCCGTTTTGGCAGAAAAGATTTCATTAATAGCTTTTGCGGTTGGGAAATGAGGTGGATGTGTCTGTTGTACAACGGAGGTAGGCGGTAAAGGTAAAGAGAGTAAACCCACCGCAAGGCACCTCTGGCAATGCATACTTGATTTGATTTTTAACAAAAGGTGTGCACATGCCCGTCCCAAAAACAAAAAAAAAAAAAAAAAAAGAAGAAAAATATAAAGAAAAAACAACACACACTCTCTCCTTATACTACTATACTATATACTCATGGTGATTCCCATCCTCCATATCTGCCCACACACTAGTTATCTATGTGTGTGCTTTAATTTGCAAATGGGCATTGCGGTTTCGGATTTTCGAGTTTATACTGTACCCGCCCCGGTCGGCCTGTACGGCATATTAAGTAAGTGATTTCTTGTTTCGCTAAACGAGTCATATAAACGATGATACATGAATTGTAGCCACTGCCCCATGAGAGGGTCGCTCAATAAAAGCGTCAATGTGAAATGTGGTCAAAAATTTTGTAAAAAACAGTAAGCAATTTCGGTATTTACCAGTCAAATGAAAGGTTTCTTTGCCTTAATTGGTGTAAATCAAAATTTCTCAATTTCATATACATTGACTTACATTTTCTATGAAACTTATAAACCGTATAATTATAGAAGTATCTCACTTTTGTTTTGTTTTTTTTTTTTTATAATATTCTTCACCCTAAAGTGTCAAATGTTCTTTTATTTTTCATTGTTTTTTTTTTTCGTTGTTGTTAATGTTTCCTCAATTTAGCTCGAAAAAAAAACAAAAAATTTTGTTGTTAATTACTTTGCTATACAAGCCTATACTACCATTACTATAAGCTATGTGATACAATGTGCCCTTTGGCAGGCAGAGTGGCAAGTCAAAAGCCATTTCATTTCATGCTTGGTTGAATGACGGGCTTACATATCTTTGTTTTCGGTCATATGAAAAGCGAAACTTAAACTCACACAATATTCATATGTATGCCACACAATTGAAAAGCGGGAAAAACAATATATGTATGTAGAAACATACATACTACTTGTATTTAGAAAAAACAAACGCAATACAAATAACCAAAACAAAAACCAAACAACGTCAACAATCCCGAGATGTAATGGCTATTTGGTTCCGCCATAATAAAAATTTTACAGTGCAGAAATTTATGCTTCAAGTCTAGACGACACTTTTTGGAACGTGCTCAATTAGCACGATCTGGTTAAGGGTAGAGAAGAAGCCAAATGAACAGCAATAACAACAAAAACATATACATATAAATCAAATGACACTAATGCTTTAACGTAATACAATTTAATAATTTTCTATATCTAAAGAAATTCATTAAATATGCAATATCATGACTACTACAAATAGAACCACAAAAGTCGTGCGAAAGTTGTTAATTTTTATTATTATTTTTTTTTTTAATTTTGTGTTTTTCACACTCTCAGCGTAGATCATCTAAATATGGACTGGGAAGAATGTGACTGGTGGCCCCCCACTGTGGCCGAAACAGATCGACTGTAGAGTTACCTAAACATAATCTTATAAGGATTGCTAGTTGGTGACCCCGACGTTTTTCTTATACAACGGACATTTGAAAAAGCAGACGTTGCAAATCAAATAGAACTTGGTTAGTTTCAAGAGCTTTAAAGTGAAATTTATGTATAGAAATGTTACCGGGTATTAAAGATGTCGACTTCTAGTTGATGTTTCTATATACATACATATGTATGTATGTATGTATTCTCGACGTGCCTATCGCAATCTATTTGAAATTGTGTACCTCGTTCAGGAAATTTTAAAAGGCGTCATAGTAAAATCGTCTATCTCTATCTTAAATGGAGTAAAATGTATCTGTCATCATCATCATCATTATCGTCAGACATTTGCAGACTGTCAGGTAGCGGAATAGGAGAGAGAGAGAGAGCAAAACAGGAAGAGCTTTCTGCACAGACAAACAAACCAAAAAAAGTAGAAGAAAAAAAGTTTCGGCCTTAGGCCGAAAGCGGAACAACAAAAGAAAATAATAAAAAATCATAAAAACAAACGCCCACTCTCTGCCTCCTAAAAAGAAATACACACTCTCTCACACACACTCACACATAGACACAACAAAAATGAATACATAAAATGTATCTTAACCTTGACATTGGAGGCAAATATTGCCGGCTAAAGGCGGCAGACAAAACACGTTAAATGTATGTAAAAGTCTTTGCGCGTATGTGTGTGTGTCTGTGAGTGTGTGAAAGTGAAAGACATAGACAGAGAAAGAATGAGTAAACGAGATAGAAAGCAAACAATAACAACAAAAATCTCATTCATTAAACTTAACAAAACCCGAAATTTGAAAAAGAAAGGCATCTTAAATCTCAGAAGTTTTTTTTTTTTTTTTTGTGTTTATCGAAACGGGAATAATAAATTGAAAAACCAGCAGAACAGGCTGCCAAACCAAACGTAGAAGATACTACACTTGAAATCACGTGCGATCTCAAAACATTGAAATATTTAAATTAATAAAGTAAGATTGATTAAAAATACCTGAAAAATAAATAATACTAACTTTAGGATAGAAAATGTAGAAGATTAAATAAATTCAGATTTCTTAAATTCTTTAGCAAACTTCTTTGAGTAAATTACAAAATTTCCACATACTCCTCGTAAAACTCTATATACCTTAATTATTTTAAAGGGAATGCAAAAACCAAAAAAAAAAAAAATTAAGAAAGTGTGCCGTGTGTGGCGCTAAAAATAAACTCCATAAATATAAACAGAAAAAGAAGATAAATATTACATTTGATTTCTGCTCCGTTTCTGATCGGAGCGTACTTTCTGATAAGAATTAAAAGGCATTTGGTGAATCAAAATGCAAAGAAGGTAGTAAGGAAAGAGAGATCATAAAAGGACAAGACGAAGAAGAAGTAGTCCAAAAGCAAGCACAAAAACAAATGCGAATGCGAAAATAAAAACAAATATCATGGCCTTGAAAACTAAAAAACCAACACACACACACACAAAGAATGAATGAGAATTATGCCGAAATATAAAAAAAGAGGGTTGGCGAATATGAAGAAGAAAGAAGATTATCAAGAATATATGTACATACATACATACATACATACATATGTATGTATGTATAAATTGTTTTATATACCCAAAAGAGGAGAACTAGAAATCGCAAAGAGCGAGAGGAAAAAACACAACAAAATCCAAAAGAACGACAACAATAACAAAAAGGAGAAGTTGAAAATGATGTCAAGGAGAACGATCTTGAGATACCCTTTCATTATTTAATAATAAGATGCCTTCTCTATATAAAAAAAGACTCAAAGTCAATTGGACCTGTTTTTAATATTGGACCACACAAGTTTTTCAAAAATTTAAACGTTTCTATGAACCTAATATACCCCAAATAAAAATATAATAATGGAAACTTTGAATGGCCAAAAAAAAAAACGTTCTACTTTTTTTCTTTTTGGCTTTGCGTTTTGCGGTTCTTCTCCACGTTTTTGATTCAACTGGAATAAATAATAATATGATGGCGCCCCGGACCCCTAAACACACACACACACACACACATGAATTCTTTAATGGTTTTTGCAAAACGGAAATATTATTAAAAATAAAAGAATGTTTTTCCCCCTCTTCTTGTTATCTGCCAGCAAATAAATTTTAATAATTTTCCATTTCACATACAGAGAATAGAACAATTTACATATACATTTATGATTTATTTTTATTTAGCAATTAAGAAAAGGCTTGACCCAAAGTGAAAAGAATAAAAATTAGAGGCGTAGGTCGTTCGATCAAGAGGAGGGATTGGCAATCATTTTCGTTTTCAATTAAGAATTAACTTAAGAGTTAAAAGCATTTCGGAAACCAACGACAAAATTCAAAGTTTTAAAAGTTGAAAAAAAAAAAAATAAGACAAGTCGCACGTGTTAAAAAGATACTAAGAGACGACTAACAGGAAGTACATAATTTAAATTAAACTTCCTTGAAAATATTACTAAATACATGTACAAAAATCGGACGATTTCTTCTCATTGCAAATTTTTTAAACATACTAAATACACATTTTTGGGTGACGATTATATTTTTTTTTGTTTGCTTTTTTTTTGGTGTTTGCAAATATTGAATTAATTTTTTTGCAGCTGTTTCAGAGAATTTTTAAGTCAATTCAAGTCAAAGGAAATATCAAGGTTATTATATAAGCGAGATATGGAAGCAAAGCCAAGAGCAAATATGTATGTATGTATGTACATATGTACATATGTATACATGATCACACACACACACAGATACTCAGATAAATTTATTTCCAAAATTAAGCAATTGTGTTAAAACACTAAACAGCAAAAAGAAAGCACAAATTTTAATAAATATTTGCAATGGCATTTAAAAATAACATTAATCCTTAATTGTGTATAAAATTATACAATTTTTTAAAATATTAACAAAGTATGTACAATTATTGTATTTATGTACATACATATTTATTTTTCAGAGACAAAATACTTAAATTTCGGAATTTTAATCAATGATTTTGGTAAAATCTAAATTTTTAGGCAATGAGTTCAATAAAATGTTTGCGAAAGTTTAAAAAGAAAACCTTTTTCGAGAATTTTCTTTTGTAATTTTACAATTAATAACTTCTTAACTTCATTAAAAAATCATTTTTTAAAACTTTTAAGGCTTTAGGCATTTAATTCATTTCACTTTTCATTTTCTGTTAGTTAGTGTAATTGATAAAAAAGTTTGGCGCTTTTTGAATGCCGCAGATGCGGGGGAAATTTCAAAATTTGTGTGGTAGATACATCTACATACATATGTACATATATGTATGTATACATACATATATGGTGATTTATGTGTAAACATTTCTAATGACTAATCGATCGGATTGATATTTTCTCTTGAACTTACCGCACTCGCTCGGAATATAATTCGACCTCCTTGTTCTTTTGCTGCTGGACAAGTTGCTGCTGATCATAACTGGCCATGGGCTTGAAATTGCTAATATTGGCCAAGGCTGGCAAAGTGGGTGGTGCTGCCGGTTGTTGTGGTGCAGGTGGTGGTGCGGTAGCTGTGGGTGCCACTGCCACCGATTTGGTAAGACCCAAACCATTCGGGAGAAGTAGATTGCCAGCATAGGTGGTGGCATTGGTGGGCTGCATCAATAGGGATTGATGGTGATGCAATTGATGATGATGCTGCTGCAATTGTTGGATGGGCGATATGGATATATCGGCACTGGATTGCGAGGCCGATGGTGAACTAGAACCACTGCCAGCACCACTTGAGGATAGACTTCCAGCACGAGCACGTAGATCAAGGCCCAGGATATTGTTGGAATTGGAACTGGTCAAGGGAGAGGGAAGTACCATGACACTGCCCACGGAGTTGTTGTTCCCATTGCTGCTGCTGTTGTTGTTGTTGTTGTTGTGAGGCAAACCTGATCCAATGACACCCACATTGGGATTGGGTGTTAGATTATAGCCATTTGTTGCATTATTATTATTCGTATTGATCGGTGTCAGAGCCAATGAACCATTTTTTTGAGCTCCAGCACTATTTGCAATATTTCCGCCAGCATTGGTAGTGTTGTTGTTGTTGCTGGTGCTATTGGTATTATTATTGCGATTACGCTTCTTCTTGGATTTCTTCTTATCATCATCCTCACTGAGATTGCCAGCAGCATTTCGCGTGCCGCCACCACCAACTCCGGAATTGAGATAGACCAAAGATGCACTGGCCGATGACCAATCAATATCCTTGCGCAATTGACCACGTCCGCACTTGCAACTGCATGCCTTATAGACCAGATCGTAGCCTTTTTTGGTCCACAAATGCTGAGCCCTCTGCCTTTCCGACCAATTACGTGGCGCCCGGCCACTGGCCTTCAGAGATTGCAGCACACCGGCCTCCCACACATCGAAGCACTCGCGATGCATATATTGGCCAACATTGCAGTTCTCATTGTTGCACAACACACGGACACATTCCGCCAGGCCATTCTCGTCCAGGGCTATCAATGAATCCAGCTTACCGCATTCCCCATTTGGATAGCAACAGCGGGCCAATTGGACGCCGCCTCCCACGCCATTCGCATTCAATTGCATCGGTGCCATAATGGAAACTAATGAATCCTCTCCTCCAGAATATATTAAAATTCTTCACAAACTTCCTCAATTGATTTTCACACAAATTTTTGTTGATTTCTTCTGGGTTGATGATCTTTCCTCTAAAGTTGATGGCTATGTCGGATTACCATTTTTTTACTGATTTCCTTTTCGATTTGTATAAAATTGTATATTTATAAAGATATTGATATTGATTGATTTTCGGTAGATACAAATATTATGCGAAAAAATGTAGTTATTTTTTCGATTTGCAGTCTATTTTAGATTTGCCCTGAGCTGTAATTAAAATCACTTTTATTCTTATTGTTTATATAAAAATCAGTTTGTGTTTTTTCCTCTCTCTCTCTCTCTTTCTCTTTAGCTTCTCATTTTGTACACACACGCGGCGCCATGTCCGGCAAAAAGTTTAATTTTTATTTCGTTTTTACATTTTCCTTTTTGGCATGCACTTTTTTGCGATTTTTGTTGTTTTTATTTATGCCGGCAGTTTCAAAATATTTCGTTTTATATCAAAAATTGTCACACGTCGTCAATATTTTATTCTAGTTGATTTTATTCAAGTCTTTTTTTTTTTCTTATTTTTTTTTTTAAATATAAAAATGGAAAATTATTTTCGAAAATTCGCTTTCAGTTTCGCATCTCGATTTTCTGCGAATTTTTCCGATGCCAAAACCAAAACAACCGTTACAATTCACCTCCTGTGCAAGACTGTGCCTGCACGCTTATGTCGAAAACAAAACAAAACAAAAAACGAAGAGGAAAGCAAAACAAAAAAAACCGATCTTGGATGCGGGGGGGTGAAGTGCTGCAAGTTGAACGTAAATTCGCCGTAAATTCTTGCCCTCTCTCGACGTAAATTTTTGCCCTCTCTCGCCGTAAATTTTTGCCCTCTGCCGCAACCACCCGAAACCACGTTGAACCTCCCGAAACCACGTCGAACCACCCGAAACCAAGTCGAACCACCCGAAACCAAGTCGAACTCGAGCCATTTGAATCGAACATCGAACAATTGAGGCAAACTCCGACCGATGCTGCCAATTCGAACATTCGCTTGAAACCACAACGAGTTCGACTGTTAATGCCACTCAAAAATTGAGTGTTTCTGGTAACAAACAAATGAGCTGTTTATTTGAGTGATAACGTGGTAGAGTGATAACGATTCAAAATATTGAAATATCGTTAGAATCCAAAAAAAAAACCGACAAAAATACGCGACATTTTCAAGAAAAGTTACTTTTATTTTCAATTACTAATTTGAGACTGGGGAAAATACTTTATTAAATGGAAATAGTTGGAAACTGGTATTTCTCATATATTTTTGGAAAACTTGGAGATTGAAGATAAATCGATAAAGAAATCTGTAATCTTCGAAATTTCCAAGATATTTTGCTTGCTAGCCAGGAATAAGTTCTTTAATAGCAAACGAGTTGGCTAGGATTTTAATCTAGGAAAGTAATTTTATGCCAAATCCAAATCTATTAAAATTCAAATTCAAAATGTTTAAAACAAGATACAATGGATTAATATTTTTATTAAGAAATGGCCAAAACGTTAGTCCCCCAGGCCATAAAACGCATTTTTGGACATTTCTTGAAAGTAAATATTATTCCCAGCACAATTCCTATATTTTTGATAATTGATATCTCCAAATTTTCGATCGATAGACCATTCCGGTTCCTGGTATGGAAAAACTCATCTTCAAGTCCTAGAAGAAGATCCTGGATTTGCCGTTCCACAATAGACGGCATTTTCTTTTTAGAAAATTCCACAAATTTTCTTTCTCAAAATTTGAGTTTATTTAACAACAGAGGCGGAGCATTATGGGAATGGGGAAGGGGGTTAAACAGACATTGAGTGAATGCATGGATTGGGGGTTGGTGGGTGGTGGTTGGCTGGTTTTCATTTCACTTTCCACCACCATCACACAGTTGTCGGAAAATGCTTGTTTTTCATTTGAGGAAAAATGTTTTTTGCCTACGTTTTTGGCGCTAAAAATTGATGTGGTCCGCCAGGGTGGTGAGTGGGTGGATACGGAAGGATGGTAAAGAAGAAGCATGATGTTTGGGGGTAGCCCCAATGCGCATTGGCTAAAAAGAGATGGCATGCTTAGACCAAATTCACTTTCAATCATTTCCCCTCAAAAAATACGAATGTGCTCGAAAAAGCCGGCAAAATAAACCAAACGTACGGCTTGTCATGGCCGTATCCAAAAAAGGGGTACGAAGGATATGAGAGCATAGAAATGTCAGTTAATTTTACTGATTCTATGGGCCCAATTTCTTATCAGAGAGTCTTATTAAGTTTTCCTAGCCTTTTTCTGATTGAGGCCTCTATTTTTCTTTAGTCAGGATCAAAAGCTTCCATGCTCCTCTATTGGAATCGCTGTTTTATTCATTCTTTCAGTATATAATCCCAAAAATAAATAAATGTCTATATATATGTATTTATGTGGATGTTTGCCTGTATACCACAGTTATACACAAAGGCACACGAATGTCAGTAATAAAAGAGGCATTAAAAAACACAACACACAAGGCTAAAGTTTTTAATGGCAAAGCCTTGTCGAAGTTTCCTATACCCTACAGCTTTGCAAGGATCATTATTACAAAAGAAAAAACAAGTAGAAGGTAACAGTAGAAATTAAGGATGATTTTAGGAGGTTCTTTAATTTGAAAAATAGTTTAGGAATAGATAAATCAATTTTAGCGAATGAATTTCATCGTGATAGAATTTTTTGGAATAATGAACGAATTTAAAGCATTTCCTTTAAAAATCGTTTTTTTATTTAAGGAATCCTGAAAACTAAAGATAGGTTGATTTCGTTAAATATTGTTAGTAATGACGAAAGTTTAAAAAACATTTCTTTCTAGATAAAGATTTTTCCAAATGTATTTGATGGGCTTTTCTTAATCTATAAGGTTTATAAGGAAGTTAGCATGTGAATTTTGTTTTCTTTTTTAATAACAAGGGAAATTATAGTTTTTTTTAAGGATTAAATTGGATCATCTTAATTAATAAAGTTTATGAGAAAATATCTTTAAATGATAGTGATAGGTAATACATTGAGAATCGTGTCAATAAAGTTAATAGCTGACTAAGCAACATGCTGTCCTTAAGTGATCCCCTTCTCATGGCAGGGCATTCGTCTGGTCTTTCGAACCGATGGTAACATACTTTTTGCTTGGTCTTTTTTATTTTTTTGCCTTTTTTACCAGCTCCTCTTTGCTTCATCTTCTGGAGCCTTATATACAAGTATGTACTTGGCAGAGAGCTAACCCTCGTTTTGCCATGGTCCCCCTACCCACAATTTCAGGAGGTACATAAGCGAAACTCTCTGCGCGTGTTGCAAATAAAATGTGAGCAAAAAGCGAAATAAGGGCACGTGTAGAATATGTTCCTGTTGGTATCGGCGGCTACAGTAGCTAGCCACCATATATATTTGTATCTGGTGATTTCTTATAGGACTCGCACAAGAAAGCAAAAAAAAAAAGGATCTCTGTGGTGCAAAGTCAAGGTCCAATTGAATGCCTCCGGGGCCAGGAGAGGAGTCAAATTGCGTAGTTGTAGTTTTGAGGCGGCCTTTTGTTCGTTCTACCTGCAAAACCATCGATGTCGAAGAAGAAGAAGAAGAAGAAGAAGAAGAAGAAGAAGAAGAAATACGGGGATTGCCTTCTGCCCTGCTCTGCTCTGCTCTGATATAATAATTAAGTCAGGTAGGACCAGATCTTTGCAGCCATTGCGTAATAAGTTTGCATGTTGTTCTAGTTAAAAGGATCGTGGCAATGATGTGGATGTTGATGGAGAGAACAAAGAATGCGTCCAAGTAGAAGAAGCAGAAGAGGATGATGATCATGATGATGAAGGAAGTTGAACTAGTTTTTGTTCTCTTTCGGCAGGAGGATTCTTTTCTTTTGTGCTTTACGCTGACCTAATTTTAATGACCAACAAAAGTTGAGATCGTCATGAGGAGAATCGTTAATCGCAAAAACAAAAAGGGGAAAATAAAAAGAAAAAAGAAAAACACTGAATACCCTGCGGCTGGGTCCATATTTCTTTGACGACGACAACGACGACACGCATCAACTTTAATTTTCATAATTAATGGCAAGAAAAGGCTGCACATGAGACCCCTGAGGGGACAGGGCAGGGATGGGAGAAGTTGTTGCCATAAATAAATTTGCGAATATATATGTACGCACATATATTTCTTCATCTTTCTTGCTTAACTAAATATTATATTTTGACGCTTCAAAGTTGCAAAGACTTCCTGTGTTTCACCGAGTGTGAAAGTGTGTGGCCAACTTGTGTTTATCCTTCGAGAAAACAGGAGAAAACGGGTAGAGACGGCTCTTCTTTTGGTATCTTGGAGATACATCTTAGCTCTGACTCTAGTTCACGCACGAGAAATCAAGTCAGTCGTATATAAATATATGTATGGCTGGCAAACAAAATCCCCTACCTCACACCACCGCCTCCTCCACTCGAATCGACTCTTGTTTTCCTATATATCCATGAGGGTGTGTCAGTGGTACACAATATGGCGCAAAGGCAGATGTATGTATGTACATCTCGACCACCTTTCCCCTTCTATCCACCTCGGTTTACCCCTATACAAAATATATATTTTATGCTTTCTCCCTCTCCCCACCCCCCACACCATTCTTCTCAACGAAATGCGAATGAATAAAACCCAGGCGGCAGAAGCATTATTTGTAATTACCCATACTCCCACATTTATCCAATCGGAAGCAACTTTCAAACGCAAAATAGGGTTTGAAATTTTCATGCTGGCATGGCAACGGCAGTCGCTATATAACGGTATATATATATATATCTCTCTGATAAAGTATATAAGCTAAAATGCGTTTCAATGTGTTTTTGTTGTTTCTTTTATGACCATAGCATATAGCCCAGGGTGTCGTAATTTCGTTGCCAAAAAACATACATATATGTACCTCAAACTCCATTTTCTAACAACGAAATGACTCAACTAGATAGGACTTTTCGTCCTTTCTGGGTCTGGATTTCATGCTCTGTGGTTATATAAAGCGAATTTGAATGTCAACACTCAAAAGTGTAAGTGTCCTATATACCATATATAGCTAAGCAAAAAAAAATCAAATTTTATTTTTGTCAATCGCTAGCAGACACGAATAAACTACCCCAAATGAAAATAAATGATGATCAAACTTCATTTAGTAAGCAAAGTAACCAAAAAAAAATGTGAAAAGGTACACAAAATATATAGTAGATGATTTTCACAAAGGATTTTTGAATCAAAGTGTAAGTTGAGGTATCATAGAAGAGTTCCTTAACTTTATTTATCTTTCAGTTGCTTGGGGTTCTTAACTTTATTTTTATTTACTTAAATCAGCATTAGAATTTGTTAGAATTAGTTTTAGCAAAAACTTAAGTAGTTTTATTGAGTAAAAATTTCAGCAAGCTGTTTTTCAATTTATGAATTTTGTAAATTAAGAGCCAAAGTTTTTATATCTTTGCCAGAATGAACATATATATAATCACGATTGATATTTTCGTTATTGTTCTGCAATGTTGCATACTTCTAGGGTTTTATTTTTGTCAATGGTTGGGACAATCTTTATTCTCGCCTTTGCAATCGTCAAGGATATAAATAAATAATGGATATTATGAAGAAGATCTCTGTATACATATATTTCCCGGTGTAAACCATACCTGCCCAATATATATACATTTACATAGCCATTTTCCATCATGTACTCAAACACCAATCCTCATCACTTTGAATTTGGGCTAGATACATAAAATCAGTTATATACAACAATTTCTCTGTTCTTTCTTTCTGTGACATCAAGTGAAAGTGAGCGAGATGGTAAACGCTCAAGCTAAAACCCTTACTTGTGTCCTTGCGGTCCCTTTTCTGCCACTTGTGTTTAGGGCAAATGAGGCGAAGAGAGGCGCATACGCACTTTTTGGCTAAAGAAATTTTCGGGGGTATTTTTTTTTCCTTTGTAGATACATACCTAACTCATATTACAGGGTGCTCTTCTAAATGAGCTCTAATGATGACTTATACATACACACATTAGAAGGAAACTCCGCCCACATAAAGGTATGTACACAACTATTGTGTAGGCCTAATAACAGTCATAGGTACCCAGGTAAAAAGGCATAGAAAATTTGTAGTCACAGGTAAAACAAAACAGACAAAATGGACATAGAAAATGCGTATATATGTCTAAGAGCATGGTCTTATCAAGTGGGAGAGTCTGAGGGGCCTGGACACCTCCACGAAATGTCAATATTTGAAAGATTTTTTTTACCTTTTTTTATTTCTTCATATTCAGAATTATTATGGGGAATCTTAAAAGGGGTTAAGTAATTTTAATAAATCCTTAATCTAAAAGATTTTTTTTAACTGTTGATCTTGAAAATTTGTGAATTATTAAGCCAAATATCTTTATGTTCTGGTTGGACTCCCCCCAAAACTATTTTCATTAAATTAGAGTTTAACTAGACTTTAGAATCAAACTTACTCCCTTTTGGTAATAACTTTGATTATGAATCATAATTTTGCATTGTTTATATTACAGGTTTATGTTTGAAATTGAATTAAAAATATAATTTTAACACAAAAGAGTCTACAAACTTTAATTAGTTCTCTTAGGAAGTTTCTCTTAGTATCATTAAATTTGATTAATTAGAAAATAGATAAATTGATAGAAATCAAGTTACAACAGATTTTGTAACATAAGTTTTCAGTTAAGTTTAAGAAACTCGTTTTTGCTGGACTTAAACATCCCCGATATTAATCTGACCAACTTTGATAAGCTGCACACACATACATATCTATATGCATATGTATATGTAAATATAATGCAATTTTTACTAACACGCTGACCTTCAACATCAATTTGTGGGATATAGAGGCCGAGAGAAGCTCAGACCCAAATCGCAACCAAAAAAAAAAAAAACCCAAAGAGAAAAAGAGCTAAAAATATGCAATTTCCATATACGAAATGTATGCAAGTATGTACATCTTTATGTACATATATGTATATATATTTTGATGTACAAACATATGCAAAAGACTTTATAACATGAAATTGAAATTTTAGTGGCATGAAAACGAAATGAAATTTTGCAACATGCCGAAAAATTCAACGAAGTCTCTCTCAGTTTATGTGCAGTTGCAGTGGGGACGGGCGGTTGGAAGGTGGGGAAAAGAGGGGGAGGGAGTATGCGCGCGCATGTGTTAGAATTGCATGCAACTCCAATCGTCATTCTCTTCGTTTTTCAAGTGCAAGTCCAAGGGCAACTCTACACACATTTTGCACATTGCACAGTGGGCGAAATTCTCAATATTTTGGTAAAAAAAAGCCACTCTCCTCCGATTATAAGTTATTTTCAGTCCTCCTGCCAAGTAACTTAATGAAAAAATACCGCTTATTTGGAGGCTTTAAAAAGTATTTAAGTTTAATTTAATTTTTATAAAAAGATTTTTATACGATGGCGATTTTGATACACTTTCTTTTGTAGTTTGAGACAAAATGCAGTTTGGTATAAATTATGGTCTTAACGCGACTTCGGACCAAACAGATATAAAATTTGGAATTTCAATTAGCAGTAAATTTAAAGTGTATAATTTAGCTAAGTAGATGAACTCCTCTCCTCCTCTCTACTCCTCTCCTTCTTCGGAACTAAAGTCTGAAAACTGATAAATTCGTTACGGCCAGAACTTGGCTTAATCATATATACATATATGTTCCAACTGGAAATTAGATTAAAGTCTTTGGAAAAGGATACTTGGAAATTTTTTTTGTGTGTTTTACTTTTATAAACTAGGATCTTTGAATCGTTAGGATGCACTTGTCGATCCACTGTGCAAGGCTGTTTATTGTCGGTGGTGGAGAAGTGGAATTCGGGTTTGAAGCAGGTTCTGGAAGAGACAGCTTCTCTCTATACTCTTTCTCTCCCTCTTTCTCTGTCTCTTTCAATGGCTGTGTGCAGACCCAGACCCAGACCCAGACCTTGAAAGCAACTTCGGCTTACATACAACATTATGTACTTGTATATATGTATATAGCTGACTCTGTGCATGTATTTGTTGCTTACATACTTGCACTCTCTATTTGCGTGAAATTGGTATTTGTATTGGTGCATTCTATGTCCGCAGGAGCCACATAAAAAAGTGTATGAGTGTGAGTTTGAAACAGGCTTAGTTATAGCAGCATTGTCTCTTCTTCTCTCTCTCTCTCTCTCTTTCTCTCGTTCTCTACTGACTCTTTCTGCCCACTCCAACACGCCTACTACTACATAATACTCCTCTCCTCTGCCCACAATTTGACATTTCGCCCACTTTTTCCTGTTCTTCCGGTTTTTTTTTTCATTTTTGTGTTGTTTTGTTGTCTTTTTTTTTGTTTTGTGTTTTGTCTGCTTTCCTGTTTTCGACCCATAATCCTGTCCTGTGGCGTCTCCGACGTACCTAAACCGCTGCTTATGTAATGCCCCATCAAAACGTGTTCTGAGCTTCGGGCTTTGTGACAACACTTCTTTCTATGTATCGAAATTGAATGAAATGTGTGTTTTATTTTAGTTTTTTCATTCGTGATTCTCGTTTCTCTATCTCTTTTATTTGGTTTTCTTCACTTTTGTCAAAGAGAATAATGGTCTTTCATTGTTAGTTTTGCTTTTCACGGATAAATTTTATTTGTTCTTAATGAAAAACTTTTGAATGTTGAATTATTTGAATTATTTGAAGAACACTTTCAAATAATTGAACTAATTTTGGCAAGTTGATCTAACTTTAAAACCCCAAAAGCTACTTGTAAGGAGCAACATAATTAAGATTTTTTACATTAGTAAGTAGAAAAAATTCGTGATCCTGTATCAGACCATTTTCATTATTAAATCTATATGGAGTTATCCATTCTAGAGATTATCAATTTGTTATTGTTAGTACTTAAAATTTGACAAGGACTTCAAAGAAATGTTTGACTGTTCTTTAAAAAGGCTTAAAATAGTCAAATTTGTTAAGTATTATATGATGTTGATCTATAATATACTAAAAAATTTTAAAAAACATCTTCCATAAATGTCCTAAGACCACTAACACTCTGATTTCTTACAAAAGCTTTTAGAAATGATATCATAAAAAATTATCAGGTCTGTTTTCATTTCCGTATTGATAAATTTAATTCAAAAATGTTTAAATTAAGATGCATTGACTAAAAACGCAGAGATTTGAAATTAAATTAAGCCAAAAAATTAATTTTGAAATAAAAATAGAAGACCAAATCTATCGAAATTATTCGGAATCGATAAAGTGCATAGGCCTGATTATATATGGTTTTGATTTATTATAAAATTATTAAGTGCTTTTTGTTATTTTCATTAATTTAAATATTCAGATATGCGTTCATGTATATATATAGATAAAAGTCTCAGATATACAATTCCCTGCCCCAAAGTGGTCACAATGGTGAGTCATTTGTTTTTCTGCCCAGTTTCCTGAGGCTCATGTTGGCCTATTCTTCCCTTTTACTGGCCCTAACCCATTATCTATGCCAATGTTTTCCGTTGCACTCAAACTCCGTTTGGGTTGAAAAACACGTGGTATCAAATTTTCCCTTGTTTTTTTTTTTTTTTTTGCCATGCCAAATGCCATAAATAAAACCTTAAACCCAACCTCAATCGCAACCCCGGGCAACCCAGTCGAAGTCTAACACCGGAGAACTCAAACTCCCAACTTTGGCATAATCTGAACATAACGAAAAAGGAGCAGCCCCCAACAGCGTTGGATACCCTCTCTCTCTCTCTCTCTCTCGGCGCAGACGCAGCTCCATTTTCGCATATCGATGGAAACCACCACCAAAATGCGGTTGTGGCAACTCCTCCTCGAATCCTCCCTTTGCCCTCTTGTCGAGTTGGTGAAAAATTTGCAATTCGCGTGATGCTCTCTCGACGAACGACGACGACGACGACGACGGCGGCAGCGACAGAGGCGGTGGGAGGTATGTGGAAGTGGAAGGCAACTTCAACAACTTTCCATGTTCTTGATCGTGAATTTTCTATGCTACTGGGCCTTGAAACCTTGAAAAATTGTTCCGGACGAAGGGGACCGATGTATGTATATACATATGTATGTATGTATGTAGAAGCGACTGACAGGCGTCCGTAGTCGTCGTCGTCGTCGTCGTCGTTGGAGTTGGAGTTGGAGTCGGTAGTGGAGCGTGGGATGTGTGTTGGGGGAGCACGGAGGAGGTTTTTGGCGCAGCATTTTGCCGCATTACGTCAGTGCGTCAAAAGTAAAAGGGAAACTTCCATGCCATCTTCTACAGAAACTCCAGTAACTTCTCGCTCCAGCTAGCTAGGCATAAATGGGAAAATGTTTGCTTCTTTTTTTGCGCTCCTTGTCTTGATGATGTGTGTGTGTGTGTGTTATTTTCCGCCTCTTGGGTTTTCTTTTTTCGCAATGCCTGACAACGAGCAAGCAGTTATCTGGCTTCGGTTTTGCCGGGCAAAAAAAGTTTTCCACTGTATCTAAAGTTGACGGAGTTGACTTGGCCGAGGTCGTGCTCCATTCTTTCTCTTGTTCTGGAATGGGATGAAATGGATGAAATGGTGTGGGCGGCACAAGGTATTTTATGTTGCTGTAGTATCTTTCATGAAAACGAAATTACAGTTTCGTTTCCATTTGGGTTCCCCCTTTTTGGATTTAGATTCTGGGTTTTATATTCCTCGTTTTATTGAATTTCTCTAGGTTTTTTTTCTCTCAATTTTCTCATTGTTGTTATTATTTGTTTACTGCGCATTATTATTTTGTACATATTTTGTTGCTAGTTTATGCGTAGATACATTTACTTGTTGTTGTGCTTATGTTTTTATATGTTTTGCGGTCGCTTTTAGTGAGTCATAAATGCCTGGCGAATGGGCTTGGGGCATGCGGCATGGGGGAAGGCGATTGGGATTGGGGGCGATTATTCATATTGCCAGCCATTGGCAATGAAATTTTGGTTTTTGTGACTATTTGTATGCCATAAGACGCTTACATGCATGACTTTCGGTGGCTTCATCGAGTTAGACCCCCACAAAAGTCATAAATTATATATTTAAACTTAAGAATCGAATGAAATAACCGAATAGTAAGCTATGGCACAATAATTGGCTTAGCTTGAGATTTAAAAATTTGTTTGCTGGCTTTGAAGACGTTAAAAAAATCTACGCTTTTGTTTGGAATTTATAACTTTTGAATATAAGAATCATACATTTATCCAATGGCTGATCTTGTGGAAAACTTCCTCTCCTAGAACTGATAAAATTTTCATTTTCAAAAAAGATTTTTCTTCCAAAATATACAATTTCCCCCTTATATACCGATTTAACCAACCAAAATTATAATCCATATTTCACACTATATATTATTTATCGCACAGTTTAAATTTAGACATTAAGTATTAAATTTTATGGATTTTTTCAATTTCTAGCAATGTTTTTAAGTTTAACAGTTCCCTAAAGTTAAGCAAACAAAACAATAAATTAATAATTAATTTAATCTTTAATAAAAATTAAAGAACTTTTAATTCAAAAGAATATTGACAGCCAAAACTTTGTTTTATTCTGTATACATATAATGAGAAAAGGTTTATTAAAATTCGAATTTAGTTATTTTGTATAAGAAATGTTCACTTGAATCTTAAATAAAACAACATTTTTACCATCTTAAGTTGATCGTTTTTAAAGATTTTTCTCATTAAATTATGTAAAAAATAAGGTTTCATTTATTTGAAAATATATTAAAACGTTTCCAAAGACGCATTCCTATAAAAATATTTTAAAAAATGCTTAACATTTAAAATAATTTCTTGGAAATTTATTGGAAAAAGTTGTTTAGTTTTGAGCATTTTTAAATTTTTATTTTTCGTTTTTACACTTGAAAAATATTATTGTGATATTTCATTTAAATCTCTAAAATATACTTTTAGAGATAAAACTTTATTTTAGATTTTTATGTAGATATAAAGGCATATTTTGAAAATGGCTGTGGCAATTTTCATAATTTTTTTTTTTTGGATTAAATAGAGAAAATATAAGCCCATCAAATAACGTATTCCCATTTCTTCTAACATAGCAAAAGCTAATGATAAAAGAATTTGGAAATATACATTTTGCCACTTTTTAGATTTTATTACAATTTTTTTTTTTAAATAACATTTTTAAAATTTATTTATTTTATCATCTCAACATTTTTATTGCCAATTATGTATATTTTTGTAGCGGCATGTTAACCTATCAAACCATGCTACCACATTGTCATTTGATGATTTCCTTTGTTTTGCCGTTCTGCACATGAAAGGGAAAGTCCTATACATAAAGACACATATACACAAACACACAATGACTGCCATATTATGTACATGATCAACCCCTTAAATATATAATTTGTATATACATAGAAGAGCTCCAACAAATTTTTGCAGAACTCCACCCATCTGGGCAGAACTTTGGGAACACAGTTTTCATTCTTCCTTCTCATTCAACTGAACTCATACCCTCGATCGAAATGTAAAATTTATTTTATGTTTTTCTCGGCCTTTATTATGGCAATTTGTGTATATACCCTGTACCCTGTAGACCATTTTTATTAAAGGATATGTTAGAAATTTTAAGAACTAGTTATTGGAGAACAAATTTCAAAATACATATGAGAAATTTATAAACAAAATTATGAGTAGTTATAGATTGTTTCATTCTTGTTTTGTATGGGTTACATTAAATATTTTAGGAACTAGTTGTTGGAGAATACATTTTTTTATAGCCAAACTTTGACATTCAGTTAATGTCCATTACCCATGTGAATACTTAGAATACACGTGCATAATTTTGAATTATTTTTTGTTTTATAAGCACTGCGGAAAATGTTTTAAAATTTGTTTTGCATATTGATCTATATATAAACTATATAAGATAACATTTTCCATAGAATGTTTTAAGAGACACCTGAGTTATGCCTTTGGAGGTGCCCAAATTGCCTTTACTACATAATTAAAATTTTATAGGATATTTAACAGTCGATTCTATGACATTATACATTGACAATTCTCTTGTTTTTTTTTCTCGTGGTACATATAGAAGATATATGTATATATATGGACAGTTATCGTCACAGCGGTTTAGCAGGTTAATTACATGAATCCAGACTGCAAAAATTGTCCACTCCCGCACCATCAAAAGGTATATCTATACATATACATAGTTAAGTATGTATTGGTGGGTATCTGTGTGCTCTCAATCTTTAGTTGCATAAAAAAAAACAATAAAACTTTATTATTTAAATAAAGTATATTTTTTTGTTTGCGGTTCTGTTGGTTTTTGTGTGTGTGTATGTTTTTTGGCTTATTTCATGCACTTTTGGTTTCGTAGGGACGTTTTTCGTTGTTGCATGCGAATTGTTGTTTTGTCAACCGTCGACCGTTACATCCGCTGGAATTGGATTAATGCGCCCAACGTGGGGGGAGGGGGGGCACAGGGAAAGCACTGGGAAGATGCCTTTGGCAGTTGATCAAATTTTGCATGTCTATTTAACCCTTTTGATGGTAGGGCTAAATGCAATTAGACCATGACCAGCAACAGAACCCAAAGAGCCAGTGCAGGTTAGCTAAATGGTTAAAAGGTAGGTACCTCTGTACAGACCAGACATTTCCCACAGGATTCTGATTACCCCTTTTTTTTATTTACCAGTCTCAATTAAATTAATTCGCCTTAATTGTAAATCGTCTTTTATTGTTGACTTCGTAACAATACATAACGAAAGCAACAACAACAACAACTTCTACATCTTATGCAATGCCATTCCCCAAAATAAAATAAGCGCAAAAAAAAAAAGACAACCATATGTACATAAATCAACACATCCGCTCCAAAAATTCCAGGAACCGCCTCAATGGCCCCTGTGTGTCTATTTCATTTTAAACTGAATACAAAAATTCATTAAACCAAAAAAGAAGAAAAGAAAAGAAAAGTTTTGTCTCCCAATCAACCAATGGGATTGAATCTCTATCTCGCTCTAACTTTTTTTTAGATCGAGTTGGGAATGGTTCAGCCTTGGCCCTCGTCCTGCTCATCCTCATCCTCATGCTCATTCTCAACGTCGCTCAACATGCGTAACTACGCAATTCGGCATACGGTTTGTGGAATGAAATGAAACGTATTTTGGAGCATAAATCATTTATCTACTAAAATGGCATAAGAGTCCCCTTAGAAACATTTTATTTTTGATCATAAAAAATATGGCATACTCTTTCGAAAATGGCAAATCAGAGTCTGAAAACTATATTTACTTAAAATAGCTTTCATACCTTCATCATTAAAAATTTTTATAGCTGGCTGATAACAGACTTTTATCTCCTTTTTACTCTATCAAAATGTAGAGTATATTAAGGCAAACTTGAATAGCAAATGGATGATCACAAATTGGAGACCTTTAACCATAAAGCCACGCGCAGATCCCAGCATGGGAAAATATGTCTCTGTGTGTGTGTGTGTGTGTGTGTATGTGTGTTCTGAAGCCCCCTTAAGACAGCTGCCTATTAAAACCTAGACATTGTGGTAAATTAACAAATTAAAACGGAGCCTACCCTACCCAATCTTCCTCTCCATTGCCACACACACACACACACACCTAAATCGGAAATCTTGTGAGTTCGGCCTATTTTTATATGGGTTTTTTTTTTGTGTATTTTGTGGTCATTTGAATTTATTAATTTTTTTATGTTCATAGATTTTGGGAGATAAAAAGTGCCGCATCTATCTATATAAATTTGTAAGCAAAAAAAAAAAACCAAGCTGACCTTTTTTTGATTGAGGTTTATTTATTTAAAGTGTTGGGAATTTGTTGTTATCAATTGAGAAGTGAATCATCCGTAAACTTAAGCGAAATTAGTCATCTGATGTAATGCAATTAATTAAGGCAAGCCTTAAGAGCCCAGTTAAAAACAACAAAACTTTTCAGCCATGAAAAGGATCCACATGGATTATGTGAGAGCTTCTGTGCCTAGTTGATAAACTAACTTAGTTCACAGACAATGGTTTCTAAGAAAAGCAGCAAACAATAACTTCATTAGCACTAACTTGGTCGACTCTCTTATCAGTCATAGACAGCAACATGAAAGTGCAACAAAAGAACAATTTATCATTGACAAATTATATTGACTCTGACAATGGCTATATCTATGGGTGTGGCTGGCTGGCTGGCTATCGGCTAATCATCAATTGCCAACTAACTCATCCGGCTATTACCTAATAATGAGGGACAACAAACGAGGCAGGAACTTCTTGGTATCGACAAAAAGGTATTTAAACTTTTTCATGGCCAAATCGTTCGTCTATGCAACAAAAATGAAGGAAAATGGCAAACGAAAACGAAAAAGTTAAAACGAAAAAGGCATGAAAAGCGAAACAAATGGTAGTGTCAACGTTGCCAATTGAGTCGTTGTTACCCCACCCGCTCTCCCTCCCATCACCACTTCTTTAATGTTGCCTTGCACTTGGTCTATGGCCTATGTGTATAAGTCTGTCTGTCTGTCTGACTGTTTCTCTCTCTGCCTATGGGCTTTGTTGTAGTCTCCCATCTAGGTTTCAATGCCCCCAACTCGCTGTCATATGCAAATGCCTCGTACAGACTATGCACCTAGCAACAATAAGTATATATATATATATATAAGTATATACCCAACCCACATATAACTACAAGTACAGTGCAAACTGCCTAATCATGGACAGATCTGCAAGAGTTATAAATTGTCCAAAGTTAGATTAAATCTTAAATGATTATTCTTTATATCAAAGGTATTAATGTATATTTTAGTTCTTGAATGAAATTTTAACTTCTTTAGTTTATTTTCTTTAGTTTTGAAATTTCACTTTTAAAGAGAGATTATTAAAAATTTTAAAATAATTCAAAGAAAACCAATTAATTTTATGTAAAAACTGTAAGAGAAATTTTTTATATATGTATCACATATTTTAAAATATTTAAAATCTAAAACTAAACCAATCAAAACCAAATATTTACTCTAAAAAATTATTTAATATTAAGACCAAAGTCTTTTTTTTTTTTTTAAATGCAAGATAATGAAAATATTCTTTACACTTTTTTTGTGGCACTTAATCTACAAAAGTAAGTTTAAATATTATAATTCTTTTAGTTAGTTTTATGACCTCACTATCTAGTATTTAATGAGTAGTAAGATGGATAAATAATTGACTTATTAGAATAAAATAAAAAGTTAAGATTTACTGTATAAAATTAATAAAAATTGAGAACCAAAAAATAAATACAAGATGAAATGAAAACATTATTTATTTTTGTTTTAGCACTTAATCTACAAATATAAGTTTATTTATTATAACTTTTTTTTTTTTTAGTTTTTTTATGATCTCACTATCTAATATTTAATAAGTTGAATAAATAATTAACTTGTTGTGCTTTTAGAAAGTTTCTCGAACTCTCTGTTGGAAAATTCTATGAATTTTCAGTGATTTTTCACTGTATATGAAGTGCGGAGTGGCAAACCTACATATATATATACATATACACTGTATATATCTACAAACATATATGGTTGTGCAGATTCTAAAGTTAACCGCATGACGAATCACTTCGCATAAATTGAAACGCTACGTTGCATGCACAGAGACTGCTTAAGAGTTGAGCAGGAGCGGCAAGGGGGCCAAGGGGGCCAAGGGGGGCATGAGGAGGTGATGGAGCTGGTGCTCGAGGGGTAACTTTGGTCTGCTCAGTCAGCTCCTTTAGTGAAATGTGCGTTTCTGTCGCCTCATAATTCTTCAAATGCGTGTGGTGTGTGCTGTATGTTTGCCCTCCTCACCCTAGTTACCCCTCTCACCCCACCCCGCCCCTTCAACACCATACTAGTCTTCCAGACGTCGGAGTGGGTGATGGCAATGTTGGGGCCGCAGCAGCGTTGAAAGCCTTTGACTGTGCCCCGCTGCTGCAGTCGCAGCTCGTTAAATCGAGCGGCATGACTCTGATGGTCTCTCTTCTTCCTCCATACCCCCGCCCACCCCGCCCATTGCCCATTTATTTGTGCAAATCGCACACAATCCGCAAAGGAGGCAGCTCTAACAATTTATTTGCGTGCATGCTAATTACGCATACAGGGGCAACTTTTTTGCATTTCTATGTGTGTGGGAGATGCGTTTATGCCGCACTTCAATTCATGAAATCCCATGAAATACAAGGACCAAATAAACTTATCATTCTAAAATTTCAGTAATAATAAATACTTCTGGTAGTTTAGCTTAAAAAATAATTAAAATTGTTGTCAATCTTTGAAAATGTAGTACATTTTTGGAATTATTTTTCTATGCTTTATATTTGAATGTTTGCATTCTTATAATTTTTAAAAAAGTAATGGGGAATTGTATTTTTTCTTATTACTCGCCCATGTATTTTAATTTATTTCTCATATCATTTATTTGGTTTTCAATCACCGCATAAACTATAATTTGTGTTATTATTTTTCCTGTCTAACAGCCCGGAGCAGAGCACCTAACACCCAAGAGCAGCAGGCACACTCATCTATTTGACGTTTTTCTCAATTTCTGTTTCTATTTAGAAATATATGTAATTACTTTTTACCTCTTGCGGTTTATCTTTATTGCTGGATTTTTGTTGTACACTTACAGAAAGATTCTGTCTAACCAACAATGTCATGTCAAGAAATTAAATGATATGAAAAATAATGCAATAAAATTTATTTAAAACCTGAGTCTTATGAGTTCTTGAAAGAGGATCTTAAAAATTATACCTCATTTTTTAAAAAAACTATTCAATAATTAACCATATTTTTTACATTTTTTAAAAGCCCAAAACTTTTAATAATATCTAAACCATTTAAAAGTTAATATTAGTATTATATCTTTTATGTTTAATATGTAATATGAGTATAAGAACATTCTTGAAAAATCGTTAGAAATATATAGAGCAAACTTAAATAAAAATTATAATAATACGATTTTTCAAACAGAAAAATAATTCCAAAAATGTAATTCATTTTCAAAGATTACTACATTTTCCATTACTTTTTAAGCTAACCTACCAGAAGTATTTGTTATTACTTATATGTTAGCTTAAGGCCTAGTAGCTATAGCTAGTAAGAAGATTGGCTGTAATTTTTAATCACTTGCCAATCACATTATAAATAAATAAATAATACTTATAAGTAGACGTTTTTTCTACTTCTAAAATATATATTTTAGAAAATCTAAAATTAACTCCCTTATTAAAAGGCACAAAAATTAAGAACAGGATTTCTTTTAATATAATTTATTCAGAATCTTTAATGAGTAAGAGTATAGAATATTCAAGATTAGAAAATTTTTGTTTAGACTTGTTCTCTAGTTTTACTTTTTCCCCTTGCACTTTTTACCTTCACGCCGTTTGTCATCAAGTCGAGTGCACTTGAAATGCTTTTTATCTGCAGTTGGCATAGCAATGAAAGTTGTCAGCTTAAATCTGATGACGATGACAAAGATAATGATGATGACGATGATGATGATAATTCGCAACTCGTTGTGGACTATTAATGAACAGAACGATATCTTTTGATAAATATATATGTGCCTATAAGTTGGTCTATACAATATATTGCAGTCGGGGCACGAATGGGCCATAAAAAGGGTTTTTACAGGAGGTAAATTTAAAGAAAAACCGGCCGGCAGGCAAGTAGTCAAGTCGAGTGTCTAGTCCATAAATCCATACTTTAATTGGATTAAATTATGCCCGACTGGGCTCGGCTCCATATACTTACATACATATAAGTGCCGCTATGCAATTGAAACATAAACATAGATACATACTTCAGTTCAGAGGGAAGGCAGATAGATGCAGGGAGTTTGGAGAGGGGATCTCTTAAATTTCATTGTAGTCGTTGTCAATGGCAAGCCCGATGCCAGAGCAACAACTTTATTATCTAATTTCTGAAGCATGTCAATACAGATTAGGGTCACACGTATCAGAGAGCAATGCAAAGCTGACAATTGAGATTACGAAAACTTGGGTTTGGTCTTGTCTCTGGCTCTGCCTATTGAATGAGATACTTTTGCCTACGTTGTTGTCTTTTTGAACGTGCCCGCTCCCCCTTCCAGACCATATGATTTGTTGTTGTTGTTAGAAGGTAAGAGAAGGCCTTTATCTTTGTTGCATCCGGCGCAGGTTTTTGCATCATCGAGAACGAGTGTGTGTGTGTGTGTGTGTGTTGTTGGCGTGGGTCGGACTGGGATCAGAGCTAACCAGACCGGATTGGACCAAAAAAAAATATAAGAAAACACACCAAAGCCACCATTGTCTGTTGTTTTTTCCTTTTTTTCTTTTTAATGAACCCTTGAACTTGACACGGCAACAAGTCAACTAATGTTTGCATTGTGTTGCCTGTTCTGCCGGGCAACTGCAGTCGCTGTCTGCAGCATAAACAATAATTAATGTGCACCAATGTCAGGGTCCAGTGCCAAAAGGCCATGACCAAAAATGTTGGGGAACCAGCAAAGACACAGAGGCAAGGGCAGAGGCATAACACCAAAAGGGAATATTCAAGGCAGACTTGTATTGTTTGGTTCTTTTTGATACTCTAATTAGGGGTAAGCATATTTTTCCATTCAGCGTGGATATAGCCAAAGTAACTTAAACTTAAAATTAGATAACAAATTTACTTGTAGTCAAGCATTTAATAATAAAATCTTTCAGAAAATTATGGTTTTAAAATGTTGAACAAAAAATTGATGGCAATTTTAAGCTGTCCAATTCTTTAAGCCTTGATTGAGTATGTTTAAATGAATATATTATAATATTCTATGGATTTTAATTTATAAATTTATAAAAATGACAAAGGTTGTTCAATTTGAAAGTTTAATTTTCCATAAAAAGTTTGGGATACATAAGAGATGGAATTTGGGTAAAGTGCATATCTTAAAAATATTTTTAAATTTCAACAAAATTATTCAGATTTACTATTAAACATATTTAAACATTTTATCCATATAATAGTTGGAAGCTAAATATTGTAAAATAATCATATTCACTTTATAGTGAACTATTTAAACAACCTTTTTATATAATAGTTAGTAACTTGGCCCTATTTTGCAAAGAAAATAGAATTAAAATGGTTAATTATGAGATGGAATGTGTTTTTAACTCTTTAACTGCTGCAAAATTTATATTTTTGGATTACATATGGACTCTGCTTCTTTTAACACTAACTCAGCCTAAACGTTTTAGAATTTGCTACCTTTTCCAACTACAAACTCATCATAAACCTCAATCTTATATCGATTTTAAATGAAAAAAGTTTTCAGGAGGATTTTTCAATATTTTACTTAAATTGTTTAGATTTTGCATTCTATAATCCTCTCTCCTGAAAGGGCAATCGTTAGATCTCCATTAAAATGCTGACGATGAAGATTTATTTCAATATCTATACTGAATTCTATGATGATATATTAAAGTTAACAATTATTTAATATTCTCCATAAAAAAAATCTTATTTTATGTCAAAAATTGGGACGAGGTTAAGAAGAGCATTGTAAAATATAAAAGTCATTTTCTTATTGTTATTTTTTTATTTAACACCCATCGTTTGAATTGAAATTAATGGAAAGGGTATGCAATTTATGATGTACTATTTGGTTCTTTATTGTTCTTGTTTAATGAATATTAAAGTTGATTTATGAGTTCTTTTAGTAGCCAAATTAATTAGTTTTACTCTTATCCATTAGCCAGAGAGCCAGAGTATATAGACATGGGTATTCAAAGAGTCTTTGAACTTCGAAGTTGCATAAAAATGATGTTAATTTCATTTTCGTTTTCGCTTTTTATTTTGTTTCATTCTGTTGTGTGTGTAGCAACAGCTTGACCATCAATGGCGGTTTTCTCTTTTCCGGCACTTCTTACACCAACAGGAATAACAACAAAAATTTGTTACTCCATAAGCCAACTGAAAAACTTTGACTCCGAGTCGGACTTGAACGGCAACAGCTAAGAGCCAACTCCTTTCCATCCCAGACATTAGAGAAATTGCACACTTCAAATTTATGCTTTGGGCCTGGTTATTTCGCTTCACTCCTTTCGTGTTGTCGTGTCATGGCAGCTGAGGGACATAAAATGAAAATATTTGCGCCTGCCAGCGGTATTTTTAAATGTTGCCCAAGTTGTTGTTGCTGTTTTTCTTCTTCTTTTTTTATTTTTATGGCCATTGCCATGGCTAATGCAAGGGACCATGGCAAGGGACCATGGCAAGGGTTCTTGCAGCCTTTTGGCAATCATTTCGACAATGAAATGCACAAAACTAACTTGCTCTGTCCCGAAATTTTTTTTGTATTTATATTTGGCTGGTTAGAAGGGACGGGGAGAGGATATAAAGAACCATTTTCAAGGCCAAGCAAATGCAACTTCAAGTGCTATGCGCTCTCACGACAGTGAACAAAACTTGATGAGATGACGACGACGATGATGTCGGATTGTTGACGGTCAGGAGGAGGAGGAGCAGGAGCCAGACGAAGCAGGGGAATGGTCTGGGATTTACTACAGACGAAGACGTTCTTATTTTTATACTTTAATGCCTTGGCGTATCTGTCGACACCAGCAACATTTCACATTGCAACTTCGTGCACGGCGTGTAAATATTGTTTTAGCTGGGTGGTAAGTAAAAGAAAAAGAAGAGAAAACCCAGCAGGAATGGTGGCAACGAATGAAGTCAAAAGGGCAGAGGGGGGGGCAAGTAGTAGTAGTAGTGTGATAGTATAAAACAACGACAACGACGCCGAGGCGCATTTAGTGCTAACAATGTTTGTTCTGGCCATGGGACAAGAGACAAGGGACAGGGATCAGGCGTCGTGCAAAAAGGCAACTTGCCAACTTTTTCTTTAACTGTACAGTGGTTAGAGATATATATTATATATAAAATACATTAAATACATTAAAACTATTTAGTATTTTGTTGAATCATTTTTGAGAGATTTTTTTATGAATTATTTCGAGACATAGTTTTGGGCTCTTTTAAAATGTTAAATTTTGAATTATTTTTGAGTCAAAATTTGATATTTTTCACCAAATAATTTGTATGGCTAGCTAGAGGTCAAATAATTTATTATTCAAATTAAATTCTAGTTCATTTCTCATGAAAAACTATTATATATTTCAGTAGATTTTTATCATTATCTTAAAGTTGCATATTTTGAAGCTATAAATTATTGATTATTTCATAAGCAATTAGGGCTATTTAGTTTATTTATAGTATTTATTATTTTTAGTATTTAGAAAATTATTTCGTTGATCCATGCATAGGTATAACTTGGCCTCTTAAAGTATTTTCGTATTTTTGACTTCTTATTGTTTTCTAAAAATTTATAAATTTGGAAAAATCTAACTTAGAAATTGTCTATTAACATTTTTTGCATCAAGGATTAGTTTTTATTTACAGGACATTATAAAATTACTTTAAATGTCTCAAAAATCAAATTTTTGCTCTGCTTATTGCATACTGTAAGGAGCAAATTTCCCTTATTCAAAATACCTAGCGATCTATAATTATTATTATTTTGAAATCGTTTTAAAACTAGTAAAAAGTCTCTCATTGATGGTTTAACTTTCAATTAAATTGAATCTTTTAGGAACATTTTTCCGCTTTGGAATTAAGAAAAGATTTTTCCTCTTTTTTTGAAAGAATCTATTTAAGTTTTTTTAACTAATTAAGGAAATCTATTTTCTTTATTACAAGTTTAAATAATTTGTTTGCTTTTTCAAGTCCATCATTTGTGTTTTTATATTGAAAACTTGTTTCAAAAACTGGAAAGTATATGTTTTAGTAATTTTAGCCCTCTTTTGTTTGAGTCTCAAACTACTGTGTGTTGATTTCGCTGTTTACTTTTGCACGCGGCCTTTGTGTTGATCCCGCGACCGGGACTGGTATCGGGACTGAGACAGAGACAGCTCCTTGCCTGTCGTTTTCAAGGTTTTTCTGGCGGGGGCCGCCCTCATCGCCATTCATTGTCATCATTATGAAGACTATAATGATGATGATCATCAGCATCATCATTATCATTCACATTGTCGTTGTCGTGGTTGTTTGCTGGGAAGTTCTCGGCATGCCAATTGCACATTTCAATGTCATTGAGGATCGCAGCCGTTTTGCAGCGATTGCATGACTGATGAATAGTCTGAAGGAAATACAGATACCAGAGGCCACTAAACAACTTCTCTTCCCCAAGTCCCCTACCACCATGATCTTACCACGACCAATCATGTTGTAGCATTCCCTATTCCCTATTCTGTCTCTTTGTTAAAAGCTTCATTTAATTGGGGCGAGACCTAAGACAGTTTCCCCCTTTTTGAATGGTTCTTGGCAAAATTAAAATGATGCTTATTAAATATGATGATAATAAATCATATTTTATGGCAATTAAAAAGTGCGCGTTAAATGCCAGGCAGTAATAAATTCTAAAACTAATTTCCATAGCCAAAAGAAAAAAAAAACAGAAGGGATATAGAAAACACAACCCTTTGAAGTGTCAAGGATAACCACCCCCCCGGATGGCCCAAAGCAAATTAGTCGACTTTTGTTGTAAGATTTTCTATGTTTTTTTGCGTGGCATTTTTAAATTGAATTTTAATTTTCTTTCAAAGAAAAAAATAACAGAAAAAACCAAAAAAAAACCCTTGCAGCTAATTTAAATTGAGACACATGCAGGCGCCAATAATTAAAAAAGCCCTTTTTACCTATTTTTTGCTGGCCCTTAGCGATAGGGTATATAAGTTTTGGTAGCAGCTTTGCCAAGACTAAAAGGTCTACAAGGAATGCATTCCAAGAAAGGGTATTAAATTAGTTTGTCATGGCCAATTTTGACTGTGTTTCCCCTTGCAACTGTTGTCAACAAAGAAGCCCTTCTGGTCCATGATGCAGTACATTTTCCACATGAAATAACCGCAAAGAAAAAAGCTGTAAAAAAGTAAAATTTTTTTGTTATATTGGAAATGGGTTAAATTTAATTGCTTTTGTCATTTTGATTTGCATTTTGTGCTGTAAGCAATTTGTCGGTGTATGGGGAAACAAAACGTTCCCCAGAGCGTCGTTCATCACGCCATGGCCACCGTTTTGTTTAATTTTTTTCTCCTTCTTTTTTTTTTGGGCAGCCAAGAAGTTATTTTTCTAAAATTTATTTGTATATATAGAGTTTTTTTTCCATCTTTTCTTTGTTGTAGAATAATTAGGAAAAGGGACAAGAGAAGGGTTAAAAGGTTGGCTCCTGTCAGCATAACTTTGGGATTTTGTGTGTATTAAAGAAATTTTGATTTATAGAAGCTTGATACTGTTTGAGTTTTTTTTTTTTATTTTTGCCTTATCAGTAGGCGAACCTTGAAATTGACTCTCACTTAATTAGCATATAAGAAAATTGTGACCATGTCACCCCATCTATATATACAATATGGGCCTTTTGCATTAAACAAATAAGTTTCTTTATTTGCGCGTTTCACTGCTTTCGAATTGGAAGTATTTCGTAATTTATGACTTTTGCCAAATGATCCACAAAAAACAGACACAGAGAGAATGATAGAGGGGCAGGGGATCCATGACATGATGTTTTGTTTCAAATAAAGAACACATGCTACTTAGAAGAACAGAACACACTTGTTGGTGTCATAGAGGGGACAAAAAACAAAAAAAAAAAAACAAATAAGATTGGCTCCAGCTCTGGTTGAGGCAGATTGAAGATTTCATTGCCATCAACTAGATCAAGGGGGACGAGACCCAGAGGGATAGTTGTCTTGAAAATGTGTAAATATTTGATATAAATCATTCGAACTATCTCAACAATGAGCATGTGCCTTTTGTAATTCTCTTCTCAGATATGAAAATTTGGAAAATAGAAACCAGAACCCATATAAATTGATGGTCCATGAGAGTTGTGCCACATTTATTCTATTTTTATTAGATTAGTTATCTTTAAAAATAAAATGTTACTCATATTTATCATCTTTGCATCTACATATATACATAAAGTGTTCAAAGAAATATTATTAAAGTAAGCAACTTAAACTTACAAATAATTTTATTCAGCTTTAATGCCAACATTTAAAAATCAATTGTTTATATCTGAAATTAAGTTTGTGTTTGATTTTACATTAATTTTTGATTAAAATTTCTTTCGTACCTTATAAAAACGTTGATAAAAATGCTAAAATAATAATTGTTATTTTTTTCTTTTAATTTTATAATTACATAGGACACTTATTTTAGGTATATTGCAATTCCTCTGACATTCTGCAGATTTTTTTAATATTATAATAGTCAATCATTTGGAAAATTAATTTGTTAAAAGTTTCATTTGTTTATTCTCAACTTGAATAATTTTGTAATATTTTCAATATCGTATTAGTTTTCATTGTTACATTTTTTTAAAAAATAATTAAAAACTCACTAGCATTAAAAGGTTAATAAAAGGTAAAACTTTGTAAATAATTAATTTATATCTATTCATTTTAAAATGATACTCTATTTGGTTTTTTTTTGGGGGAATTTAATTGAAAATCAATTAATAAAATGAAGTCTGAAAATTTTTCTTCCCCTTAATTTTAGTTTTGGCAACTTCCTTGTGGAAGAAAAAGCTTTCCTAGATAAAAATTTTATTGCATAAAAATATATAAAAAACTAAAACTAAAGAATTATAAAAAAGCATCAACAATTTTTTACAATTAATTCATTTATTTTTTTAATATTTTATATAAAAGTTCATTATTTATATATTTCACTTATATATATCACTATATTTATTTTGTAATACATATTTTGTTCAAGAAAAATCATTAATTTACCAAGCAAAGATACCATAAATTTTAATTAACTTTAGTTCATTAAATTTGTTTTTTATCTGTATTTTATTAATATTAAATGACGAAATTGCTTTAGTTTACTTTTGCTTTCGGCTTCCCCATTTTAGTTAATGTTTAAAACATTATAAATTAGATTTGTGCTTCAGATATTTGCAGCATTAATAATTAGTTTACTTAAGTCTTTGGGCAATAAACATTTATTACTTTTTTCAACTGAAAAAAAAAAAACTGTTGCTAAAAATAATTACTCTACATTAACAATAAGATTTGAATGGAAAGTCAAAGTGAATCGGGTGATTCATGTATTCTGCACTCAATTTAAGTTTCCAAACGAATAGGGTGATTCATGCACACACACACACAATAGTTTATTTATACCAAAAAGCAAAACGAAATGAGCTTTGAGTAAAAACTTTAGCCGACAGTTTGCCATCTCCCATATTGTCTAGTGGTTAGGATATCCGGCTCTCACCCGGAAGGCCCGGGTTCAATTCCCGGTATGGGAAACATGACACTTTGTGATTTAATTTTTTATTTTTTTCTACTTAAATTTAATAAGTTGTTTTTTTTTTTTTTTTTTTGTTAAGCTAAATTGTTTATTGACTAATTTATGTGTGCCTGAGTTTTGTGAGTAAGAGTTATGTGGGCAGAGTCCCACAATGGATCTGGTTCATCATATACATATCTGAAGGAATGGATCGCTAAAAGTCTGACTATTTTTAAACAACTTGCCAGCAAGTTGAACGTGATCCCTGGGCGATAGCGTGTGCACGATTTGCGATTAATCAACCGCGTTGCGGCACAGAAAACAAGAAAAAGAAACATCCTTGCTGAGAAATCACTTTTAATTTTGCAACAAAGTTGCATCAGTCCACCATTCCCAGTCCAGTCCAGTCTGGTCCACTCCACAATGCATAACCAAGCCCAACAAGTTGATATTAAAGTTGTCTAGCAAGTAAGCAGAAAAGGGCATGGAATGAGGAGGGGAAAACAAAAAAACAATTAAATGCCCATTGTAGTATCTAGCAGATACATGCGATCTAAACATATGGTTTGTTGTGGCCCAAGAAACCTCCTGCCTTACTTTAATTTCAGCTCCTTTCGGTTTTTTTTTTTGCATTGCTTTCTTTCATTTTGCTTTTGTTGTGTGACACACATAGACACACACACACACACACATACTGACACCGAGCGACCCAAAGATACAATTGTATCTTTTAATGCTGCCACGTCTTTGGCATGTCTGCGTCTTGCCCTTTTATGGGGAGGTAGGCTCTCTTCCATCTTTCCGTCCTACAAGCAAGACTCAAAAGCCCAACGATCAACATTGCAATCAGTGGAGCATTAAGTGCCCCGGAGTCCCGGAGAAAGGGAGAAGCCAGAGATCTCTCACAGTAGTGCGCCTGTGTTCCATTTTTATGCTGCGGCACGTAAATGTTGAAAACGATGTTGGAAGTACGTACAACAAGTATATACCAGTTCTATATACATACACACATACATACATACATACAGTCACATATATGGGCATATACATAAATGTTTGTCTTTGTATGGGTTATGGGGTATGGGGCTCTTGCTCGAGGCATTAAATAAAAGCGAAACTTGTTTGCGATTCTCTTTTTTTTTTCTTTTTTGTTTCGCCTTTTGCTTTGCATTCTTTGTTGTTGTTTTTGTTGGGGCCTTGAATGGGATCCTGCATGTCAAACTTGAACTTGTGTGTGTGTGTATCTGTGTATGGCATTTCTGCATTTCATGCTTCAAATCATCAACGTTTGCAATTGCCAAAGAGGAATACAAAAAAAAAAAAAATAATGTATCTACTACACACGTCTGCTCTGCGGTTCTGCGATGATATCATTCCCTTTTTTTTCATGTGCCTTTAGATACATATCCCATACGTTATGTGTATGAGTGTGTGTGTGTGTGTGTGTATCTCACAGACAGTTGCGCTACTTCACTTTTCTTTCCATGGCTTGTTCGTTTTTTTTTTTTTTTGCAGCATTATCTCTTTATCAGTTGACAGACAAGACCTTGAGACGCCTGCTTAGAAGGAAGGGAATGATTTTCGCCCTGAAATTATTTTGCCTGCTGCTGCAGCTCTCTCTCCTCATATATAAATGGAGCAAATGGAGCTTGCACTTAACGCAGTTGTCTCACTTAATTCACTTTTGAACTTGAAATTCTGCAACCGGTTTGCACACACTCTAAAAGGATACCGAAAACAGACATGCCGACACCCAAAATAATAAAAAAAAAAACAAAAAAATTATAATAATTCATAAGAAACAGGTTGAAAGAGACAAAAAGATACAGATACATTTATGTCTGCCAGTGCCTGCATATATATATGTACATTTAACTCTCCATTCGCACACACTTGACGTTCAGTTGGTTTTTTGTTTTTCACATTTATTTTTATGACAACGACAATTTGACAGGCAACAACACAATGCCAACCAGACCAACAACCAAAAAATAACCAACTAAATTATAATAATTATCGAAATTTTTCTTTATGGCCAACAGCAGAAGCCACTGCAACATATGCGGGTCTCTTTTAATATTAACATAATTTTGACATATTTCTTAAAGGAATTTCTGTGCGAAGTAAATGTGAATGAGAGGTGTCAATATGGTAGTTTATGTCCCAAAATCTAAAGACTTAAACTCTGGATCTTAATTTCCTATATTAGTAGCAAAAGTAATCATGTTTTTAGTAAAGAATTCTTAAGAGTTCATTTATCAATAGTCAGAGTTAACTCCTTTTAGATTCACCCTTCGTCAAGTGGTTTTTTTTCTTGTTTTTATCGTCTGTGTCAGTAATGTCAGTTGATTTGAATTTCAATTTGATTTACCCACAATTTAAATAGATTTTTTTTGTTTTTTTTTTAATTCATTTATTCAGTGTCATGCTCTATCATCATTAAAACGTCCAAATCGCTTCCTTTGTACCTCTAGTTTTTTCGGCAACAATTTGCTTATCTTGATTTTACATCAGCGTACCCAGAGCCAGTCCAGGCAAAGACCACATCACACCAAATCCACACCAGGCAAACCAGGGAGTGGGCATGAGTATGAAAATCACTTGAGCGTGTTTCCTTTTTGGTTCAGCCCCAGAGTCAGAGTCGCAGATCGGGTTCGTTTTTTTTTTCTTTTTCGGGTGTTGTTTAATGTTATTTTTTGTGGCTATTCATTTGTGTGGTTGGTCTTCTCCTTCTATGCCCCCTTTAGGCCCCTTTCCCCTATTTACCGGTGTTCTTAACATTTTCACACTCACTTCATTTAATTTAATTTGTGAATATTTTTTCGGTTGCCTAAATAAGAGTATAAAGTGTTTTGAGGAATTGAAACTCTGACTTAAAGTTACCCTGTAAATTTATCAAAATTGTTAATGAAGAGGAGAAAATACTTCTGATGTTACTTATCAAATTCGATTTAAATATAAATCAAGAATGTATAAAACAATATTTTATAAAATTCTAACAAAAATTGTGAGAATTCTGTGCAAGTTATAGACCTTTTTTTTGTTATCTCTTTGGGAAGTTGTAATCTCAAAAAAAACCTTTGGATGGAACTTCTTTTCAGCTTCATCTCCATTTTTGTCAAGGTTTGAATTTCAAGACTCTACTTTTCCATTTTTCGCTTTCTGAATTAATGTTCAAAATATACCCTTCTAATTCATTTACAGGGTATTGAAAAAAATGTGATACAAGCCTAATGATAGTGACCTCCTCCCCTTCTGGTCCTTGGGTGTTTGATATGTGTGTGCCTAAGCATTAATTAATTAATTGTTATTTTAATGAAGCTGTTGTTTTTCTTTTGTCATTGCAAATTATAGATAAACTTTCTACTGACAGTTGACAGTTGAAATTGTGACGATTCGCATCGTTTAACTGCAATTTCGTGTGTCTCAAAAGGAAATAATTTATTTTTTGTTTTTGCCTTCATTATCATTATTTGAGGTTTTCTTTGTTTTCTGTGAGGCTTTGGTCAAGTGGCAAGTTTCGTTTGGTCGATAAGATAAGGCAACCTTTGGCTTCTGCAACGTAATCGAAAACCAGTTTTATGTGCAACTAGCAGACCATTATTGGTCTTTTATGCTGCTGCTGCTCGTGTGCCTAAATAGTGTATATAAAGGAGAGTGGAGTGGTTTGGCAACCCTTTTCTGACACACAAACACCGAAGCAATACAAGTACCTTCTGCAAAAGTATATAAAGTACGAGTATATATATACATATGTATGTATATGTAGGTATGTATATGTAAAATGCGTTTAAATTTGTTGTATATGCCACATGATTGCATGCTGCTTTTACTGCGTTGCAATCACGGCGTTGTTGCATGATGCATTTGCCCATTAGGGTGAGTCAATGTCAGGTTATTAAATGATATTATTTTTTAAACCCCCCCTTGGTTTTTATCAAGATAGATCTGTGTGATATCTACAAGACTCAGTTACTTAAAAGTCCTAAAATGGGATATATTAAAATATTGTGATTAATTTTGTGAATTTTGAATAGAACTTTTATTTTTATTATACCTTGCTATTAGTTTGAAATCGCATTTAAAAATTCAAACCAAAATTCTTGAAATACCCGAATATGAAAAGTATTTCTAAATATATCTTTATATATTTGTGTTGTATAATATGAAACATGAGTGTGACAAAAAGGGATCAAAAACAATTTTTTTTTCAAAAATAATCCAATGCAAATGTTGATTTATGGCAACATTATGATTTAGTTGATAATATTGTATTAAATAACAAATTTCTGTTTTTGTTTTTTCCTCAACCTGATATTTTAATTCTTTTATAAATATAAATAAAATCTAAATGTTTTTTTAACTTTTTTGGTTGAAGCAAGATCCTATCTACGCCCCTGTTTATATACTTCTTCTCGATATATACTAAAAAAGACGATGATATACATAAGTATATATGTATGTATATATTGAAGTAATGTGTTTATACATTGTTTATGCAACTCTCGTGACTCTTGTTTGGTTCTCCACTTTTTTCGCATTTCTTGCTTTACTCTTTTCATCAAAAGGAACATTAGCTTGACTAGGAAGTTAGCCAAGTAGAGAATAAAATAATGGTTCATAATGTTCCCAATTTATTAAGCTTAAAATTAGCAAAGAAACTCATAATAAATCTCTTAGTTTCTGCTTATTTATAGAATCTGAATCATATTTTTTACCTTCGAAAACTAACAAGCAGCCTTTTTAAGTTGGGATTTAATATTTATCTTACTATATTATTATATTCACTTATATTATTTATAGCCTTTTATGTTTCTTAAGACAATCTAATTACTTTTAGTTAATGACTACTTGAAAATGTTAATTTTTTAAAAGGGTATAGAACCAATGCCACAACGGATGTTGATGCGTTTCTCTTCTTTTTTTTTGTTGTTGTTTTTTTCTTTTGCCTGCTGTTATTGTTTATTCCGCTTTTGGCTGCATTCTGTTGTCCCCCTGTCTGGGATGTCTGCTGCTCCTTAGACCTTGACCACTAACATACATAGAAACAGCCTGAAACCGGTTAGCATTTTGCTTTCTTGACTCTCCTGTCCGATATCAAGTCTCTAAGTTCTATATATGTGAAAGCCAATTACCTCATCTCACAAAATCCACCCACATCACTCGAATTTGTCAAGAAAAATACATAAAAAAGGCCAATTAATGAGTTTTGGTGTAACAATAATATTCATAATTTTGTATACCCTTTCCAATCTCAAACACACGAGCATTATTTCTTTAGATCGTGCCTAGAGATATGGCTTCTGCATTTAAATATGATATTAAATTATATATTCGAGGAAGCTAGCAAATGTCAGTTATGTGGGCGTGATCTGAAAGAGTTTAACGTTTTATTATTTCTTTGGTTCGTTTTCTGTTGTTTTTGTGGGTGCCGAAATTAATTAACAAAATGTTTGTTAAATTTTCATAATTACAGGTCGGATTGGATAACATGATTATCGTGTTTCATGAAATTTGCCGCTCAATAAAGCAACTTAATAGCAGTCAACAGAGTTTCCATGTTCAAATAGGAATAACATTAGATATGTCTTCCGGAGGTGGAGACCCTTAAGCATAGATGACCTAATTCTTTACGTTTTATTTTTGTTAGAGGCAACTCAAAAGAACAATCGAACAACAAGAGCAATATGTTTAATAGGGAAGTCACGAGGGGTGTTTAAAGTGTATGTGATATGTAGGTATAGGTCTTTTTTGATATTAGTTATTCTGTATTTCAATGTCAGCTTTGTATTAGCTGGCCATTAGCAATGGCCAATCGAGCTTCTAATTTTAGAGGGAAATATTTGGCATTTTGAAGGGAAATCGCTTGAGTCGAAATTTGACCAATTTCAGTTTCAGTTTAGGAAAAAATTTCCCTGATTTATCCCCCGAGGATCCTGCAATGGTATAATTGAGGCATATTTTATTTTGCATAAGACAAAAGTTGAGCAAACATCGGGATTTGTATTAGAAATTGATATTAGTTTAAGAAGTTGATTTGCTTTAAACCAAAAGATAACTTTCCAATTAATTGAGAAAGAAATTTTATAAATATGTAGATCAAAAATTGACAAAATTACAGATTTACCAAATTAGAGTTTAGAATTTAACAGAATTCCTTAGATAAAATGAATTATAGATTTTATAGAAAATAAAAGTTTTAACAGTTTAAATAAGAAATCGAACTAAACACTTGCATTTTCTTAATCTTTTTTCCCCCTTTGCTTTTTACATTTTAAACTACACACCCCAAATATGTTTTTATTGTGCTGGTTCTTCATATTTTATTAGGTAATTTGATCCCCTAATGTTTAAGAGAATCACGTGTTCTGAGTTTGTTTTCTTTTTTCTTTTTGGATTCACATATCATTTGACCTCTTTACGATTCCAAGAAAACACAAGAGCAGAAAAGCATCTGCAGCCAAAAAGGGGAATTTGAGCGGATCTGTCTTAAGTGGTGACCTTGTTTATAGTTCTAAAGTTTCGAAAACAAAAACCACTACTCAAACTAATTGATGTTAAAGTTCTTGATAAAGTTTTCTCAATTCACATTGTGGAATAAACAGTTTGATTATATTTATTGAATTTACAGACTGGTAATGGCATTCTGTAAGGAGTGTGGGGTATAACATTATAATTAATATTTGAGATTTTTAAAAGTAGCTAATCTAAAACTTACAGCCAGATCACCCAGACCAGCATTCAATTGCTTAATGTAGGGAGCAGCTGCATCAGCAGCGGCAGCAATTGTCTTGGCACTGATGGCCTAGTTAACAAAAAATTATATAAAATTTGATTTACCAAGTTTAGGTAGATGGAAATTAGTAATTAATACTTACACCACCCTCAGCAATGATGGAAGAGCCAGCAGTCTGTGTAAAATAGAAAAATTATAATTAAATTGTAAAAGGATTTGATGCTCTGTCTCTCTACTCACATCTAGGCTAACAGATTGAGGCTCCACTTTAACATTCAAGCTGGTTATGGTGTTCTAAAAGTTAGGGCAAGTGATTAGCTAGAATAAAATAGAACTTTCCATTAACTCACAGCCAAATCTCCGAGAGCTTCATTCACTTTGGAGACATAAGGAGCAGCAGCCTTGGCAGCAGCCGCTATGGTCTTGGCACTAACAGCCTGAAGAGAAAGAAAGGAAAACCTAAATTAGCCAAGCTCAAAGATGGCTTTACATATAAGAATCAGATCATATTTTTTCTGAGATACATTTATATAATAGATAATAAAAAGTACTTACACCACCCTCAGCTATAATCGAAGAGCCAGAAGAAATGCTGCGTGCCTCGGGCTCTGCTTTAAGTTCAACATTTAGACTGGTAATGGTGTTCTATGTTAAATAAAATATTTTAATTAAATATATATTCCATGACTTTATACATAATTGTCTACTTGCAGCCAAATCACCCAAGGCATCAGCCATATCACCCATGGCATCACCTAGAAGATTGCGAGGCTGGGGTTCGACATAGTCATCCTCAAGCCTAATGCTAGTAATGATATTCTATATACAAATATTTATTTAAGAGAATTTGTTAATATTCCAAGTATATGAAGATACTTACAGCTAGATCACCCAAACCATTTGCCATATCACTTAGCAGATTCTGAGTCTCTGGTTCCATGTATTCGGCATTAACCATCTTAATGCTGGTAATGGCATTCTAAAGTTCAATATTATAATGAAAATGAGGTTTTTGTTTTTTCACGTTTATCAAATTAAAACTTACCGCCAAATCCCCCAAAGCATTGGCCATATCACCGAGTAGATTCTGAGTTGAAGGCTCCACCACAGTGTCAACTTGGGAAGCGCTCACTTGATTCTCCAACTCATGAATGACCTTTTCGCCAGCCACAGCGACCTGAGCCACATCACTCATAAGGCCACCGAAACTAAGGTCAATCGTTCCAGCTCGGATCGGCTGGATGATCAGCATTAGAGAAATGCCAAGAATTGCCACAAATTGATAGGTTTGCATTTTCGATTTGGTGTTTCTTTACTTTGTACTTGAGAAGTACTACTAAGTTGTATTTTCCAAACGGTAGCCGCATTTATAGTCCATTCTTATCATACAAATTATAGAAATTCTATTATATATTTGATTTTTTATGCGACATTAAAAACAAATCACAGTCAAGTGGCCATATGATTCAATAATATACACTGATTGATTGAATAAATTGGTTATCTGACGGCGACAGTTCTGAAGCTTGGGATTTTTTTTTGTAGGTTCTTTTGATTTTTTTCCTTAACTGATATTAGTGATTAGCTCAGGTCTTTTAAGTGGCTGCTAAAATTATATAAATATTAGTTGATCATGATAAGGGAAAACATTATTCCAGTTAATCATTTAATCATTTGAGTATTATGAAATCGCAATTGGCGGTTTCTTCTGTTGGCCATAGCCAGTAATACGAAACAGTTGGTCCTAGGATAGAAATAAATTTTTAAAAAATTTAGGAAAATAATGAATAAAAAGCCTCATAATTTATCTGCTTTGCCTTGGCTATTGTATATGAATATATATTTCTTTATAATATTTAATTGGCTGTGGAATTGACCAAGTTGTTGACATCGTTGACAATTGTGTGAACAACATTTGTTGCTTCGTTGGCAACATTATTGGCCACATTTTGCATAGAGTTGGCCACATTGTTGGCAATCTGTGTTGCATCGCTGGCAACATTATTGGCCACATTCTGGGCCGACTTTGCAATATTATTGGCAGCATTTGTGGCAGCATTGGCAGCTTGATTAGCATCGCTAGCAATATTATTGGCAACATTATTTGCAGCATTGGCAGCATCATTGGCAATATTTGTAGCAGTATTGGCCACCTTATGTATAACATTGGCCATCTGAGAGGAAACTTTCTTGATCTCATTTGTGAGATTAGCCGACGACAAGGGCTTATCACAAACACAAGCACAAGATGAGCCACTGTCAGTCACAGAAGTAAATTTAATCTGAAATTAAAATTCGATTTAGTTTCGATTTAGTTTCTGAAAGAAGAATTCAATGTTAACTTACAGTTGAATTAATTTTCTGCACCACAGTGGAAATTTCCTCGTTAAGCAATTGTTTCTGTAATACAACAAACAAACTTTATTTAATTTTTTTTGTTTTAAACAATATATTAGCATATACTAACCACTTCTTCAGATACTTCATGGGCAAATTTGATGGCACTGTTCGAAATTTCTTGGCCAAATTGAGTGCCAGCTTCACCCAGTTCGTTGCCAAAAATTGAGGCATCTTCACCGATATTGTTGGTAAAGTTGCTCTAATGAGGGAAACATGGTGATAAGCTTTATCAAGGCTAGTTGTATTTTATTTTGCTTACCAAATTACTTGTTAGACTCTTGCCAGTGACTTGTTGACCCACTAGGGCCAAAGCCATTAGCAAACCAATTATCGATTTCATTTTCGCTTTTGTTTTTCAACTAATTAAATTTTGCCAATTCACTTGGTATTTATAGTAAAATTCTACAAAATGCGAGTCATTGATAAATTTTTGTATCTAAAACTTTCTCAACATTTTATCTAAAGTCCAAAAAAGTGATCGATGCATTAAATGATATCTTTGCCTAGGCTAGACAATAATAATAATATTTAACCAACTAATTGATGAATACATAATACACTGCAAATAAAAGTTTTGGTGAATCAATTTAATATATTTATATATCTCAACAATTTTTTCAAATATCGTTTAGAATTAGCCCTTTATTAAAAGATATCTTCACCCTTTATCGGTAAATCATTATAAGGATTAACCATTCCATTTCTAAGCCTCCGAGATTTAGTCTTTGTCAAGTGTTTTTTTTCTTTTGCATTACGATAGTTGTTAAAATTAAAGTTTAAAAAATATTCCGGTTGTCTTGCTGTATTTTCCAAATGTTTTCCATTCGAGTAGCTAAAACGTATTAAAGCATTTTCGGCTGGTTTTATATCAAAATTCTTTCTATTTTTGTCAGCTTTTGGATTTTGCTTAAAATAACGCTTAAAATTTGTCTGCAAAAATTAAAAGTTATTTAATTAACAAAAGAAATGATTAATAAAGTTAACATACAAATTGTTTGGACATCTTTTGAGGCATATTTTTGAAAATAGCTCTAGTATCTTCCATTTCTGACATCGATTCCCATGTGTTAAACATGGGCAAAAATATTATGGCTATCAAATATAGTAAAATTGAAGGAGCTGTCATTTTAACACTAAGTTTTATAGTTAGAATAAAATTATTAACATAAATGTGAGACAAATCAATTTAATGCATGGGCAATTTTTGTTTCATTCTTAACTAGTACAGACTTGGCAACGGTTTTGCCTTTGGTTTGACATTTTTACTCTAAGTTTGAATGTGCTGGGAACTGTCTACTCAAATCTTTTTTTATGACATAGAGCTGCAGAAAAAGAGACATTTTTGAAAGAGTTTTCTTTGGAAAATAAAATGAAAAACTTACCAAAAATGCAGCTAAAATATTTATGCCTAGACGCATCTATAAATTCTAGATAAACCTTTTCGTTTAGAAATCTGAAATAGAACTGGAATAAATCTCATGTTGAAGTAAGTAAGTGCTTTAAATTTTGAAAAGTATTGCACCTGCCTGTGACTAATTAGTTAATGAAATTTAGCAAAATATCTTTGTAGTTGGTCACAGAATAATTATGTCTATATACAGCTCAATTTATTGCTAATTTCTGATATATAAACCTGATATATAATAATATTTTTTAAAATTATCAACTCTTAAAATTGTGACTTAGTTTTAAACTTATCAGCTATTTATGCTTTCGTCTGGAGAAATCAATGATAATGGATAGTCCTTGACTTGAGGCCAGATTATTTCCTTTAGCTTCCTTTGCTATATAGTTACCAAAATCTTTCTAGGTTTGACAAAAGAAAATTAATACAACATTATTAGATTTTAAAACTTGACTTACAAATCGGTTTTGAATTTTTCTACTTTGCCGTGCACTGGGTCCTTGGTTGGCCTTTAAATTGTTGCTCATTTCTGTCATTATCATTTCAATGCCTTTTTCTATGGACTTACTCTTTAATTGATCTATTGGTATTATTATTGATATGATTAAGATCTTTGACAATAAATTTGCTACTCCCATTTTAGTTTCATTTGTGAGTGTTAAGATTTTTTACATGGCTCATTTCGCTTCACTCAAGTGTACACGAATATATAAGTATATCCATAACTGTGTGCCAGCTGTTCTCAGATGCCAAGTTAATTCGCTATATGGGACTGGAGTTTTTTTTTTTTTTTTGCATTTATTGTGATTTTAATGCATTGTGCCATCGTTTAAATAGATTTTTGCATAAAACGTTTCCCAGCATTTACGTTTATTTACTTTTCTAATGCAAACAAGTTATAAAACGATCATAAAAAGGGCATCAAGACCAAATCGAAAACTATGACCACATAAAAATGCTATAAAATATGCCGCCACCGTGTGGAAAAAAAATAAGCAAATAAAAAGAAAGGACTCCCGTTTGCCACCGTTTCTTAGAGTCTCATTTTTTATGGGTGCGAATCGTAAAACATGAAAACCACGCGGGGTGTGCGGTCGGTCACAGGATAAGGCTACAGGATTTCACCTACGGTTGTCGGTTGTCCCCTTTTTGCCCTTTTTGCTCATCACATTATCGCTGAAATCAAAATGTGTTTGTCAATGAATTAGAATCGCTCCAATGGCGAATTCACTTTATGTTTTTGCTATTGTTATTTCTCTTCATTTCATTAAACTTTCTTTCAATGAGCGTATTTTTATATACCAAAGATATGGAAAGAATATTCACAGCTTGTGTTAAAAAATTTGAAAAGCCACTATGCAATTTCCAAAAAACTATAAAAATAAATTTATATTTTCACATAAATGAATTTGAAAAAAATTAAAGACAAAGTGGTAATAGTTAAATTTTTTGAATAAAGTCTATTTTTCTACCTTTAGTAAAAATGGTAGCAAATTGTTACTACTCTTTCACTTATGTGCGGTGGCAACACTGTACAGTAAAAATCATCCCCAAAAATATGCCAGAATATGGACTACAAAGGGAACATAAGCACCGAAGACTTATATTGTACATTGGACACCCAACCACTAACGGCAGCGTGGCCGAGCGGTCTAAGGCGCTGGTTTTAGGCACCAGTCCGAAAGGGCGTGGGTTCGAATCCCACCGCTGTCATGTGTAAAAGTTTTTTTTTTAATTTTTTGTTTTTATTGACCCTGTTATTTTGTTTCGTTTGATAAGGCTTCGTTGACATTTCTTAATCTTATTAGTAATTTCACTGCTATCCATTCTGTGACAGGTGTCAATGGTAGTTTTTATTTTTATTAGAACTTGCAATTAAAAAAATTGCAGGTAAATAATTACAATAATTCTTGTCCTCAGTGCAGTTCTTCGTTAACACTCTAATTATCAAGTTTGTCTCAACAAAAATGAAATTCGGAATCCTTGCTCTTAGCTTGATATTGCTGTGGGGTGTTCCAAATGCACTACCAGCATTATATATAGACACGGAGATCAATCATGATCAATGATTTGATTGTGAAAATTAATCGGGAACAGGCGATTCAGACATTGATTCATGTCATACACAGGAAAAACAAAAACTGCATATTCTCCCGGATGATATCTCCCGACATTCCGGTGCTTCAATTCAACGAGATGGCCAATATTGATGTAAAGAAGTATTTCAATTCCGAAGTCCTGGCTATGTTATGTATCAACGAATATGCTGACACAATGCTGCTGACCACTTTGGCTAAGACACTCAATCGTATCCCTATGAGGCGTATAATAATATGGATTAATATTCGCCATCCCAACGATTTGTCGCAGGTTCTTTTCGTAATTGGCAATCAGGCCAATGAGCACAAGTTTATCAATTTATTGGCCATACATCAGACAAACAACACGGTCATTGGATTTCACTTGAAGCCTTTCCCTGTGGCTCATTTCGTAAGATTCGCGAACCTTCTGGATCCCCAAAAACCATTTTTCAAACATAATAGACTAAACTATCAGGGCAAATTGGCAACTCTATTGATGCATAATTATACACTTATGCCTTTTGAAAGTAGTCTGAGAAAATCGAAAAGAATTACTACCGATTTTGGTGAAAAAATTATTCGTGAATTTGCTTTGCAAACCAATTTGACTCTTCAAATAAAAACCATCTCATCCATTGATACAGTTACGGAACCTTTTGATTTCCTTAATGATGATTTCGTTTTCGAATTGAAGAATGTTGATAATTCAGTTAAAATGTTTGATATAGGCTTGACGATTATTGTGCCATGTGGAAAAGAAGTTTTCAATATTCTAGATATCTACAAATCAAGTCAGGTAAAGAATTGGCCTATTTGCATATTGATCCTTTATATTATATTCAGTGTCTTGGAATCTATGATATCCATGTGCTCTTTTCGAGTTTCTGGAAGAAGGCACAATTTAACATTCTTAAATTTGTTTGTCAATCTTCGTGCGATTAGCACAATATTGGGTCTATCTTATCCCACCAGTCGAAGGGCCACTACTTCGCTCAGACAAACAATTGTTATTATGCATATTGCTGGATTGATCATTACCACTTTCTTTAGTTCCAATCTAACTGCAATGATGACCAAAAAACCCAAATTCAGTCATGTACGAAATTTCAAAGAGCTACGCGAAAGCAATTTGACGGTTGTCGTCGATCCACTCACACAAAGATTTATAGAAAGTAATGTTGATGCCGAGTTTTTTGAGAATATAGTTTTGAATAATCTAGTTGTATCTGTTGAAAAGAAAACGGAGATGTTACTTTCGCTAAATAGCAGTTATGCTTATGTGGTACATTTCAATGTATGGAACGCTCTAAATCATTATCATAAATTGTTTAACAAGAAAACATTTTGTGAATCTAAAGATTTGATAATCCTAAAACAAAATAAAGTTAAGTATTTTAGAAAAGGATTCAATTTTTTTAAAAGATCTGAATGCTTTTTCGAAGTGGGTACACAATGTTGGTCTTGTTAAACATTGGAAAAAGCTTGCAATTCGAAAAATGCTTTCAATGATAGATTCCCGAATCAAGGATAAGATGAGGCCATTTAATTCAGATGCTCCTGTAACCTTCACATACCTGAGATTGGCTTGGAATGTACTACTATATGGCTATGGGACTGCTTTCTTAATATTTCTAATCGAAATGTTTATGGCATATTGCCAAAGGCGTAGGCAAATGCATCCCATAATTGTCGTTTGAAATAAAAAAAAAAAACAAAAATATTTAAATTAATACGAAAAAAATGTTATTGTACACCTGCACAAATTTTTGATCCTCAATAAAAACGCTTTACGCACTCAAGAACTTGTGTTAATTGATTCAAATAATTTTATTTGGTTGTTTTAATCAATATTAGTGTGTAATATATTTATACTTATATAGAATTAATAGCGCTTATATACGCTTCTTTGCTCTATTCTAACTTCTATTCTAATAATCAATCTAGATTATCAGTTAATTTGAATTGCCTATGAGAATAAAATTGTTCTAGAACCCAATGGGACCTTAGATCTCTTGGCGACACAAGGCAGCGTGGCCGAGCGGTCTAAGGCGCTGGTTTTAGGCACCAGTCCGAAAGGGCGTGGGTTCGAATCCCACCGCTGTCAGGTTGATTTTTTTTTTTTTTTGGTTTATAAAATGAAATTTTAATATATCTTGAAATTAAGTAAAAGAGAGTATTTAATTAAGTTTTAATTAAATTAATTAATTAATAGTTTAAGTTTTCATCTATTAACATTCTGATTCGCTTTTTGAATTTAATTAAATAGTTCGATACCTTAAATTTATTCTCCAAAGATGCTGACGTGGTTAACAAATAAACAATTTACTTTTAATTTATTTTCACCTATACTCATACCCAATATACTCATAAAAAGACGAAGAAAGAAATTAAAATTTTTAATTTGATCGATAATAACATCAACTTATGACAGCTGTCGCTTTTATGAAAAGTCCAAATTGCAATTAAAGAAATTGTTAATTGTTACTATGCGAGGAGTTTCTGACTTCAGTTTAGTTCTTCATCAACACCGTTAGTACCAAGATTGTCTAAAGAAATGAAGTTTGGAATTCTTTCTACCATTTTCCTCTTACTGTGGGTTGTTCCAAATAATCCTGCATCATTTTTCATGAACACGGAGCCCAATCATCTAGAATTTCTCAATGATTTGATTGAGAAGATTGATAGGCAACGGCCAATCAACACATTGATCCATTTAATACGCACACAAAATAAAAACTGCCTCCTCTCAAACGTGAGATCTCCCAACATGCCGGTACTCCAACTCAACGAGATGGCCAATATTGATGTAAAGAAAGATTACAATTCCGAAGTCCTGGCTATGTTATGTATCAACGAATATGCTGACACAATGCTGCTGACCACTCTGGCCAAGACTCTCCGTCATATGGCATGGGGGCGTATTATCATCTGGATTAATATTCGTCATGCCAACGATTTGTCGCAGGTTCTTTTCATAATTGGCAATCAGGCCACAGAGCACAAGTTTATTAATTTATTGGCCATACATCAGACAAATGACACGGTCATTGGATTTCAATTGAAGCTTTTCCCTGTGGCCCATTTCGTAAGAGTCGAGAACATTTTGGATCCCCACAAACTATTTTTCAGTGATGAAATAAAGAACTTTCGCGGCAAATCGGCTACTCTGCTAACACATAATGCTAGCGCAAGGCTCTTTGGCAGCAGATTATTGGGAACGAAATCGAAAATCTTTTCCGATTTTGGTGAAAAAATTATTCGTGAATTTGCTTTGCAAACCAACTTGAGTCTTCAAGTAAAAAATATCTCAGCCTTTGATACAGTTGCGGAACCTTTTGATTTTCTTAATGATAATTACGTTTTCAAATTGAAGAATGTTGATAATTCAATTAAAATGTTTGATACAGGCTTGAAGATTATTGTGCCATGTGGAAAAGAAGTTTTCAATATTCTAGATATCTACAAATCAAGTCAGGTAAAGAATTGGCCTATTTGCATATTGATCCTTTATATTATATTCAGTGTCTTGGAATCTATGATATCCATGTGCTCTTTTCGAGTTTCTGGAAGAAGGCACAATTTAACATTCTTAAATTTGTTTGTCAATCTTCGTGCGATTAGCACAATATTGGGTCTATCTTATCCCACCAGTCGAAGGGCCACTACTTCGCTCAGACAAACAATTGTTATTATGCATATTGCTGGATTGATCATTACCACTTTCTTTAGTTCCAATCTAACTGCAATGATGACCAAGAGATCTGAATTCAAACATGTACAAAATTTCAAAGAACTACGCGAAAGCAATTTGACTCTCGTCATTGACCATTTGAGCCACTCGTTAATAGAAAGCGAAATGGATCAACATTTTTTCCAAAATACAGTTCCAAATACTCTATTAGTATCCCTCGATACGAAGTTCGAAATGATTTTGACAATAAATGATAGCTGCGCTTATGTAGTATACACCAGAACATGGCAGTTGTTAAATCAATATCTTAGACTTTATGACCGGAACATCTTTTGTGAATCTCCAGAATTAATTATCAAAAAAAAAAATCCAGTTAGTTGCATTTTAGAAAAAGATTCAGTATATTTAAAAGATCTAAACAACTTCTTGAGGCGGCTTCACAGTGTAGGTTTAATGTTATATTGGGATAAGCTTGCAGTTCAGAAAATTATATCAAGGATAGATTATCGAATAAAGGAAAACTTCAATTCATTCGGGCGATCCACTTGCAGGGCTCCTCTAACGCTTTCGTATCTACAATTGGCATGGAATGTACTTATATTCGGCTATGGGATAGCATTCTTGATATTTCTGATCGAAATGTTTATGGCATATTGGCAAAGGTCTAGGCAAATGCAGCCCATTATTGTCGTTTGAGAAAAAATATAAAATATTGGAAACAAAATTATGTTATTTTCACTAAGCTTCAAAAAACACAATGACAAAGTTTTAAACTAACACATGCAGCATTTAACGTTTAATAAAATACTTTATGCACTTTTAAAACTAATTTTTGTTTTAATTCTAACTTCTTCAAGGTTTAATTAAAGTAAAGGTTTGACAATAAATGGAAACGGTAAGCGATTAAAGCCGATTGATTTAAATCAGATAAAAAAAATACTAGCAGACCACCTTCCAAGGTTTTGGGCATATTCTGTGCTTAATTAGACACCACAGACCAGACCAGGGGCACGCCCAACCCCACGCCCATTTGCAAGAGCCACAGATGCCGTTTATCTGCCGTTGACATTTCCCGCGTGCTCTCTTTCAATTTAGAGTTTTCCGCATCTAACCCTTTTTACTGCGGTAACATGTTGATCTCGTTAACAACCCGCGGAGCCCGAAAACGAACACAACCCAATGAAAGGGAAATGTCAGGAAATTAAAAGGGTTTGCGGCCGTTTCAACTAGCTAACCCCCCACCCCTGTATGTACATCTCAAAATGAATGAGATTCATCTGAATGTATCAAATGTCAAACAACTAAAGTCGAAAGTCATTAAATTCATCTGTTTCGTTACCCTATCAAACAAATGGCAGATGAATCGAAATATAAAAAAACCCTAGAAAAACGAAATATTTCAACTGAATCTATTAATTGTTGGTAAATTTATACCTATACATATAGCTATGTAGTTCAATGTTTCAGGTGTCAATATGTCTTGATAACAATTTCTTATCACTTACGAATTTGAGTTTCAATCAATTAAAGCGAGTATTTACTTAAACCACTGGACTTATCTTTTACAACTAGATTGAGTAATTGTGCCTTAATCACTGTAGTTCAATGATTAATGAGGGTTTTCTACATTCCTCCTAATCACCTAAGAATTTGTTCATTTATGTAATAGCGATAAAGCTAAAAATAAATATTCAGTCAATTTACAATGTAAGTAATATATATTATATATTTAAATATATGTATATAAATTCCCATTGGAACACACACACAAAGATCCTATCATGCCCATCATATGTCGTATGCATGTGATTCAAATAGAAAATATAACATAATAACCGGAAAATAACTAGAACCAGTTGGTCAAGTGGTTTTTCCAAGAATATTCATATGAATTTTGTTTTCCATATTACTCTTGCTTAGATGAAAGTCAGATATGTTTGCAGAAATGTGTGAAAGATACCAAGAAAAAAGTCTTCATTTCTATTTTAGACAACAATATTTTAATTAATACGCATTAAGAAATAATTACTGTGGCCTAAATCAATTATTTTTGCATTGGGTTATTCCCATATTTTAGTCTATAATTTGTTTTAAAGAAAATTCTGAGACACTTTTGGTAATTCCCCCCCATTTAGAAAGTGAGCATCACAATAAAATCAAATGGTTAATTTATTGCTAAAAACTCATCTCAAAGATTTTCGTTTAGAGTTTTTCCATTCGTCACAGTTTTAAGCTCAAATCTTATATTTAATGATGTTGACCAAGATCAAATGCAATCTAAGTTCGTTGCAATGCTTTGTGGTTTAGTTGCATTCACGTCAAGATTTTTAAAAAAATTTCCAGACCCTTTACGCGTCTTTTTCTCTGTAATTAACAAGTGATTTCTCTCAATTAATATCCTGCTATCTCTAAATATTTAGTAGTTAAATTTTCTATGGAAATTTCCATGAATGAAATCTAATGTCTCACTCTAATACGCAATGCGCTTATTCATTTCGATTCGTATTCAAATTCTGTGAATTTGTGAACCTTCTCCAGTTAAATAATTAAGACGGAAAGGAATCCCCAAGCAGCGACGCAACGTTTAGACAGCTTCCAGATTGGTTTTTGTAGTATTTGTATTAATTAGCAATAACCAGATTTGATTCAAGATTGTTTTGCTTGCTTGTTAGCATGAATCAGATCAGAAGATTGTTGGGTGGCGGTGGAGAGGCTAAAAAAAGGGGCAGGGTGCAAAAAAAAAAACTGAGAGTCTTAAAATATTGATTTTCATTCGTTATGCTCTTTGGACTTGGTGTCTGGCACGTTCGCACTTTATTTTGGAGTTCAATTATCACCTTAAATACATTTCTGTCAAGAATTTTTAACTTTTCCGGATTTTCGAATTATGACAAATGGGCAAATTTGGAACGCGTAGAACAATTAGAATCTCTTACCACCAATTTATGAATATTATGAGTAAACAAGTTCCATGAAAATTCACTATGACGTTGACAAAGACTTTGACCATTGACTTTGAATGGCGCTAACGATCTTTTAGTTCATTGCACCCACCAAGATGATATTTCCCTATTTAGCATAAGAGACTATTGGTGAACTCTTGTGAAATAGAGCTTCTAGCCAATTTAGTGTCACCCAGTGACATGCATCTTTACCATCTATCTATCTATGATTTGTGTTGAGTTTAGTAAGTGATTTAACCGCAGAATAAAACCTGATTGGCTTGACTTACTCTCTGCTCTTTGCTTTGGTTCTTGATTCTCTCAGTCCAGCGTGGCTATAAAAAGGCCCTGTTTTTATGTTATAGCTAACAGTTCGAATACAACCGAGACAGATATCACTTGCAAAACGGGTGTGAAATATTATAAAAACACAACAATAAAAATGAAAGTTCTTATTGCAATATTATTATGCATATTGAGTGCTAATTATGTCCGAGCTCAGTGTAAGTGAGAGTTTTAAGTGTTGGCAATGAAATTCCCCAAAAAGTGTTGAATATTATGGGAGAAGGCACAAAACTCGACATATTCTATGCCCCCCCCCCACCTGGTATCAAAGAAAGCAGGTTAAACCTGTTGATGAACTTGCACGTGCCAGCTTTAGCATTTGGGTAATAACCCAAAGAGTTATTTGAGTTATTAAAAGTGCATTCAGCTTGGCCATAACAAAATTCCCCTCTCATAAACACACACACACGCAAAGAATGTCGGTCGCGTGCTTCCCCCGGATATTGGAGAATTAAACCAAAACGAGATTTCTGCAAAACGCATCTCATCATTTGTTTTGTTGTTTCTTTTCTTTAGATCTTTCCTGTTTGAGTCCCAATCAAGTCGATGGTTATTGTGTCAATATACTTCAATGTCCCACCTTTAATTCAGTGCTACAGAATCCAAATTTATCATCCAGTGTGAAACAGTTTATGAAGGATTCACGTTGTGGCACAGCCACGGATGGTCGTCCTTTGGTTTGTTGCACTCGAGACACAGACTTTGCACTCACTCAACGTCAAAATAATTTCGACTATGACTGGACAGAGCCAGCTCCGCGACAGAATCCCTTTTTGTTTCCCATTCAACAGAATCGCCAAACGCAGCCTTGGAGTTTTGGCCCTGGCCAAAATATAGATCGTAGTTTTAGACAAACTGACGATGGTTCAAGTCTCTTGCCACAGCCACCAACATGCGGTGGGTTGACAGTGCAACATAGAATCTATGGCGGCGAGGATGCGGATCTCAATGAGTTTCCCTGGATGGCTTTAATGGAATATAGACGAATTTCTGGCAATGGTTTGGCAACAAGTTGTGCTGGTTCTTTGATCAACCAACGTTATATTCTAACAGCGGCTCATTGCCTGACTGGAAGGATTGAACGTCAAATTGGAACACTGTAAGTTGAATTTATATAGAAAGTTCTAGGATAGTTCTATAAGTAAATCTAACTACCTAAAAAAGATGAGAATAACTTGTTACTTTACACCTTTTTTCAACAAAATGGTTAAATTTACTTTTGTGGTTTTTGTGGTATGAAGTTTTAGGGGGATTATTTTGGTTATTTTGTTTAGACATACAAAAACAGATACAATAACTATCTATCGACGGAAAAGAATCCCCCCATAAAAATGATATTCAAGAGATTTCAAGAGACAGTCTCCCGTTTATTTTTCTGTTTTTGTTTTTGCTGAAGAATATTAATTAACAGACCAAAAACATTCACCACAACAAAACCAGATTTGTGAAGTGTTTGTTGTTAGCTGCTTGTAAGAGTGAGTCATTAATAAATCATATGACCATTAAATGGGTTGAACTGGGGAGGCTAAGCACCAATTAGTTAACTCTTTAATGAGCTTCATTTCACTTATACTTGGTTATTTTTTTTTTTTGCAGAGTGTCAGTACTTTTGGGTGAATATGATACTCGCACTGCTGTGGATTGCCCTAAAAATGGAGGCACTTGTGCTCCGTCAAGTCAACGTTATGGCGTGGCAGAGATTCGTGTCCATGAACTATACAAGTCGGGTTCCCCAAATCAGGCTCATGATATTGGTCTGGCGCGTCTGGATCGTAATGTACGATATACGGAAAGTGTGCGTCCAATTTGCTTACCATCGGTGGTTGGCCCAGAGGCACGTAATGTTGGCCAACAGTTTATGGTTGCCGGCTGGGGACGTACTCTACAGGCGACAAGAAGTCCGATCAAACAAAAGCTAGTTGTGAAGTATGTGGATCCCAGTCAATGCCGTCAGAAATTTGCTGAACGCAAGATCGAGATTATGGCCACACAAATTTGTGCGGGAGGCAAATTCCGTCAGGATAGTTGTGATGGAGATTCTGGTGGTCCATTGATGCGTTTCCGTGATAACTCCTGGGTACTGGAGGGTGTTGTCTCATTTGGTTACAAATGTGGACTCAAGGACTGGCCTGGCGTCTATACGAGTGTGACGGCCTATGATATTTGGATTAAACAGAATATTCGGGCTTAAAATTAGCCCTCTTAACAGTTTTAGTTTAAGTCTGAAGCTCAATTTGTGATCACCTTTTAGCATAGAATTATTATATATATACCTACTATTAGCTAATTAAAGATTGTAGTAAAAAATGATATTAACTTGCCTATTTTGTCTATTGTTGTTGTTTAACAAGTTAATGAACTGTCTTTGAAAAACCTTTGGATTTCCCGGCATGCAAAACAATCGCCTGCCATTGACATTGCCACTGGATTTTAATTGGCCAAATTATATGCACACACAATATAAACTATTATAACTAGCTATGGCTAGACCACAAGAAAACTTCCGCCATCGGCTGACTACAAACAGGTGTTGGTTTGGCTCGATTCGGTTTAAATTATTTATCAACTTGGCTTAGACTTTGGGCCCAAAATGTTTAAACAAACGTCTTACCCAGTGATTCGGCATTTTAGTCAGAGAGGGAGAGATAACATAAGTGTAATGAAAACTGCAATTCCACTGATTTCACCTTTGATACGGATTTAACTATATATACACCAGCATTCCGATGGAAAACCCTGCAATTGCATGTAAAAAAGTCATGTAATAAGTTTAATCGTTTTTCAAAAATGTCATGACCCATATAATTTTCATAAGAAATTATAAGAAATGGCAGTTGATGATTCATAAATATAATATCTCAAAATATATACATAACTATAATTAAGGCAAAGACTACTCATACCCAAGCTAATTGGGCTATTGATTGGGTAATCGCAATTAAATTCAATCGTTTAGTAGGCAGATTAAAAACATAGTTGATTGCTCTGGACCTTTTCAACACATTTCGGATAACAAGTTTTTAATGTTTTTATAGATCAAGGGGGCAAATGCAGCTCCAAAAACTAATGCGCGCCCTCTTCAGCTACAGCGCCTTTTATAGCTTCAGTGGCGGAAAAAAGTAAGAGAATGCACTCTCTAACTGAACTGTCATTCTCTCTCTCTCACACACGCATAACTTTCTCTGTCACCACACGCAAGTTTCTCAGGGTCAGCGATGGACGGCAGAAACTCTGAGAATCGCTCTCTCATTTATTTGCACTCTCTCTCTCACAAAATGGCGATCGCTTGCAGTAGCTAGCATATGAGTGTGGGAGTGTGCGAGTGAGACAGTTGGCGCAATAGAATAAGAAAACGGAAGAGATGCAGAAAGTGGACTTTGACCCCTTTTGGGTTCACCTGCCAAATATTAAGAACTTTTGCATAAAAAAGAGTTTAAATTAATGAAAAACAATATTTACAAATAACAAAAAAAGTATGTACATATATCTTGAATTTAATTTTGATAATTTGACTTACAAATTGAAATAAAGATTTGACAAATTACTAAACGGCAAAATCACGAATTCTATTAAAACTAGCTTACATACATATATTAGATAACGGATTTGTAGAAATATTGGAATGCTCTCACATTGTTTTCTGTTGGTTTAACTAAATTCAACTAAGACTTTTTAATTTAAAAGATTTTGAAAATTCTTCCTATAAAAATTTAATTGAACTATCAAAACTACATTAAAATTTTCCATCCGAAATTATTTGGAGAGGGCGAAAGCCTTTAACTAAGCTCATTAACTTTTTAATTTTATTGCGATAACCCAATTAATAGCTCAATTAGTTTAGTAATAACTATTTTTGTATACAATTAATTTTCCACTTTCAGTAAACATTTTAATAAAACATGAAGCCGTTAATTCATTCTGCAATGTTATAATAATAATAATAAATGGTTATAATGAACTAATAAAATAATAATATTATAATACTTATCTTATCTATCGAGGATTCCAACAGCCATTCCATTCTTTTATCTAAAATGTATACATACATCAGTAATGGCTAGTTTTACTGATTTTGAGGTTTTGTATTTTGTAAATCAAATTATCAGTTTTAAATCCACAATATATATATGGTTTAGTTATTTGAAGATATTGTTATTTTCTTTAAGTTAATCGTCTTTTAATGCAAAAGTTCCCAATATTTGGCAGTTGAACCCAAAAGGGGTCAAAGTCCACTTTCTGCATCTCTTCCGTTTTCTTATTCTATTGCGCCAACTGTCTCACTCTCACACTCCCACACTCATATGCTAGCTACTGCAAGCGATCGCTATTTTGTGAGAGAGAGAGTGCAAATAAATGAGAGAGCGATTCTCAGAGTTTCTGTCGTCCATCGCTGACCCTGAGAAACTTGCGTGTGGTGAGAGAGAAAGTTATGCGTGTGTGAGAGAGAGAGAATGACAAATCAGTGAGAGTGCATTCTCTGTCTTTACCCGCCACTGAAGCTATAAAAGGCGCTGCAGCTGAGGGGGCGCGCATTAGTTTTTGGAGCTCCATTTGCCCTCTTCGGTTGTCTGCGTCCCTCGCTGCGGTGGAGTAAAATGAATTTAATGATTGATCGATAAAGATAAGTGTTATAATATTATTATTTTATTAGTTCATTATAACTATTTTATTATTATATCATTGCAGAATGAACTAACGGCTTTAAGTTTTAGAAGTTGTACATACATACATTTTATTTTCTGCGCTAATAAATAACGGCTCTTACCTTAGCCGTGAAGTGAGAGACCCTTCCAAAATGAGCATGGAAGTATTGGGCAAGTGAAATATTTTATAATACTAAAAATTTATTTTCTTTCAGGTTTGAATACGTTTTGCTGCATTTCATTGACACTGTTTTACTCACTTTAACTCACTCTTCGCAATATATATATTCTCTTCGAAGTCGATACTTAAATTTTGCATTTAATTTGAATATAAAAAAAATGGATTCTTGGACTGGTTTAGTTAAGAAATTTTTAATATTTGGGTTTCCAATTTAATTCTTGCCATTGAATTACATACGTTAGCTAATCGATTATTTCCTCTTTAATCCTAGAAAATAGAATCTTAAGAATTGGTAAAGTTATTAATTATTTGATATTTACGGATTTTTTTAATTTTTGTATTGTGATGAAAAATATTTGCTGACTAAGTACCTAATTGTTATTGTAGTTCACCCATTTCCATAAAAAAATCTAGTTCTTGGCTTTCGTTTGTCATTCATTGTTTAATTCCAATATACTAAAATATAAACAAATCTTAACAAATCCAATATTAAACCACATTCAAAGCTTTAAGTCAAGCTTTTCGTCGATAGATTTTTCAATGGCTCCCAAAAGTAGACCTTAAAAGTGAGCTACAAGATCACCACAAGCCACAAACGAAAGTGAAAACAAAGAGTGCACAGCTGGAACGATCGTCGAAGTCGCGTCGTCTCCAACTCCGATGATTGGGGCATTGCATAATGGGGCTCTGGCTCGGACCAGTTAGCTGAACGATCGCCAGACACCAGACGCTTGACCGTTGCTCCCGTTTTCAGTGTCGTGACTGCAGTTTTGGACTCGTTTTCACACACACACACACACACACACACACACACTCACGCACACATACTGTAAAGGTGTCAAAAGCAGATCGAGCAGTGGGGGCGGCAGAAGTAATGTCTGGTTTTTCGATTTCTGTATCTTTTTGTTTGTTTATTTTTTTTTTTTTGGCACTTTGGCTTTGACTTCGGCTCTTCCGATTTCGGTTTCGGTTTTTTCATTTTCTTTACATTTTGTTTTTGTTTTTATTTTTTGTTTTTTGGCTGTAGTGCTTTGTGTGGTTTCGCGCAGCATTCAAATTCAATTCACAGCTGAGTGTTCACGCGAACGGATAAGAAAAAAAAGTTTGCCGTCTCTTCTTGCCCAGCAAAAATAACAACAACAACAGTTGTGTGTGTGTGTGCGGTGTGTGTGTGTGCGGTGTGTGTGCGTTATCGGTTTGCACAGTTGAGTTGTCAAAGTTTTCGCAATTAAACTAACACCGATCAAAATCGGATCAATCGGATCAATAAGTGATCGTGAAATGCACTGCAAACGCTTCTCCTTTGTGTCTTACTTTTGGTGTGCATTTCTTGTCTGTTGCTCGAACTTGACGGACGCAACGCTTAATAATCGGCCCTGTGATATACCAAATGAGACTACCAAACAAAATGGTATTTGTATACGGGTTAGCCAATGTTCCGCCTATTTACAAGTGCGAAATGTCACCAATTTGCCAGCAGAGAAGGTGAATTTTCTGAAAAAAGTCCAATGTGATACTATGGAAACAACGGCACCAGCTACAACTGAGTCAACTACATCTGTATCCAATGAATCGTATGAATCATTGGTCTGTTGCCCAGCCAATGGACAGGATTATCTGCATCCAGTAATACAGTTTTCGAAATTTGAATATCGTCGCTTCTTGGATGTAACATCACGTTTCAAGCGTAAGAAACTAAAACGACGCATTCAAACGGTAGAGCCAAGTACGGGTTTTAATCTATTGAATGAATGTGGCAAACAGGTGACAAATCGTATTTATGGCGGTGAGATAGCCGAACTGGATGAATATCCCTGGCTGGCCTTGTTGGTTTACAATTCAAGTGAGTAATAGATAAGGAATTTGGTTTAACTAAAAGTATTAATATAACTTTCAAACCTCAGATGACTATGGCTGTAGTGGAGCTCTGATTGATGATCGTCATATATTAACTGCCGCACATTGCGTTGAAGGTGAAGGTGTACGAGAACGTCGCGGGTTGTGAGTACTAAACCGTGAATTTCTTAATCAAAATTCGTTTTTAACAAAGTGATTTTCCAGAAAACATGTGCGCCTGGGTGAGTTTAATGTCAAAACTGAACCCGATTGCATCGAAGAGCCCAATTATTTGAGTTGTGCCGATGCCGCTTTGGATATAGCATACGAACGCATTCATGTCCATCCAGAATATAAGGAGTATTCGAATTATAAATATAATGATATTGCCATTATACGGCTTAAACATCCTGTATCCTTTACACACTTTATTATGCCCATTTGTCTGCCCAATAAGACATCGCAAATGACACCGCTTGTGGAGGGCCAAATGTTTTCCGTTTCCGGTTGGGGTCGCACCGATTTGTGTAAGTTTAACTCTAATAAATAAAATATTGTAACATTTATTAATCCATAATTTTGTTGATCTATTTGCAGTTAATAAATATTTCATTAACATACACAGTCCAATTAAATTGAAATTACGTATTCCCTATGTATCGAATGAGAATTGTACAAAAATTTTGGAAATGTTTGGCATGCGTTTGGGTCCCAAGCAATTGTGTGCCGGCGGAGAATATGCCAAGGATACCTGTGCAGGTGATTCTGGTGGTCCTCTAATGTATTTTGATCGTCAGCATTCCCGTTGGGTGGCCTACGGTGTTGTTAGCTATGGTTTTACGCAGGTAACAAAAAAAAAAAAAACAATTCATATGTATTTCTATATATATACATATATACCTATATATTATTATTAATTGTATTTTTCCTATTTTACGCAGTGTGGCATGGCTGGTAAGCCAGCAGTTTATACGAATGTTGGTGAATACACGGAATGGATAAACAGCATTGTAGAGCAAAATATTTGACGTCAGTGTTTGGATTTTTTGTATTTGGTATCTAAAAGGTGGAGAAGGAGCAGAAGACGAGACAAGGGGTTCCCAGTCGATTTGACAATTGGCGCCTAATTTGAGAGAGGGGGCTTTGATCTGTTTTGTATCTCTAAATATTTGTACATATTTTTGCTAATTAATCTCTAACACTAACTCTTTGTTTAGGTTATATTTAAAAAAGCTGTGTGTGTGATTGTGTGTGTGTGTGTGTGTGTGTGAGTTTGTTTGTTTGGCTGTGTGTTAAATGGAATGCAAGAATGTGGTTCTAACTAAAGTCTGAAAAACATGTTTCTATTTAATTAAACTATTAAAATATTTACACACACTTGTCATTATTATTTTTAATTGAATTTATTTCACAGTTGTCTAATATTTCATTTTGTTTCATATGAATCATTCACCTGTCCAGGAAAATTAATATACAATGGGGCATAATCGGGCCTGCCCTTGACTGGCCTGGCCAGGCCTGGCTTTGTCTATCAGCTGTTTTAGCTTTTCCAAATCTACATATATCAGACATCAGTTAAAAACAACAGCTGGTCAAACTTGATATTGATATATATGTATTTTACATTTTGATGTCGTCATTGATTGCCACACTTTGCTTTCACTCCTCATTCGCCCCACTGTGTGTGTGTAAGTGTGTGTGCTGCACTCAAAAACGTAGCCAAAGAAGCTCATAAAATACTTACTTGTGTCCAGGCCGAAAATAATGTAGTGAAACAAAATGATGCAATGCCAAACCCAACCAAAAATTGATGCCAACCCCATTCATCAGGCCTCCGCGGAGCCATTTCGAGCCGTAAATAGGCAGCTAACCAAATCAAAATCCAAAAAAAAAAAAACACTCTATTTGTATGCGACATCGGCCTCTTCATTCAGTCTATACAACCATCCATCCACTGTGCCACTGACCAAAATTGGCTCGAAGCCGGTCCGTGGCGATCCGTTCCGATCCGTTCCGATACGGGGGCCAGTTAGTCAGCTTCTGTTGTCACACACACACACACACACACACACACACGCACACTCGAGTAAAGTGCGTCATGCGGCAAAAGTCGAGTGAAAGTGAACTTGACTCTTTGACAGCATTTAAAATTTTGAGCTTGTGGATTTGATGGGTTTTTAGCTTTGATGCGTTGATATGCCACATTAATATTCATGATATTTATCAGTTATCACCCTCTGCCCGCCTCCTTCTCCACCTTATCCACTCGAAGACAAGGCGGCGCCAATGTTTTTTCTTCTTCTTTTTTATTGGACTTTATATGTTTGCTTAGCTTATTATGAGGGTTTGGCGATTTTTGTTTGCTTAACCTTGAACTACATGCATTTCCATAGATTATAGCTAAGCATACATAAGTTTATATATATGTGGCAATTTGCAAAAATCATTTGACCTTCAAAACTGGGAAGACTACAGGGTCGTTTAAATAAGTTTGTGTATCAAAGTTAGATAAACTAATAGGCAAAACCACGTCACAGAGTTAAAGAAAGTTAATGATTTGTTTTTTGTGTGGTCAAAGTATTTACATTATTTTGAAAAGTCTGAAATATTTCAAAGCGTATAATACATTTTTTGTTTTCTTCAAAACAATCATATTTCTGTATAAATATATTAGTATCAGTTTTAATATTCATATCAGATATGAAGAATGTTAAATTAAACTTGAATATATTGAAAAGGAAATTAACTTTGCCTGGTATAAAGTTCATAAAATCGTTTGATACTTCAAAAAAATTCTTGAATAAGTTTCGTTTATAAAATATTTTTGTATTTTATAAACTTTTTCTGCACTATGAAAAATTTCTCACTAAGTTTACGTTAAAAAGACTTTTCTATTTTCTATTATGATATTTCTCATTAAGTTCAATCAATGATTTATAGAATATTCTCCCCAACTAATTTCATAATCTATGTATTATCGTGAAGCATTAATGTCTACACACACAAATTAAATGTATATATCAATATCAGTGAATGAAAAACTGATTTATAGTGGTCCGATCTGACAAATTATCAAACTTGATCATAATTGGGTAATAGAAAAGCTTAAATACCAAGTTCTAGTTGAAGGCTATATCGTCTTCGCTTCCTACGCTGATCAAGAATATACATAAATAGTTGACGGGGTCAGAATTGTCCCTTTTTTGCGTTACAAATAACTGAAGAATATTTTAATACCCTCTTCAAGGGTATACAAAATTTTATCATCTACATAGGATACATTTTTCTTTCAAAAACTGCAAATTAGCTAAAGTGTAAGGTAAAATTAAACTTCTATTTTAAAGTTCAAATTTTGTAAATTTCAAAAAATAAAATCTTTACATATTTCAAAGAATTTAAATAAACTTGCTGAACTCTGAAGTTTAGGTCTCCACTTATGATTAAATATGAGTATATTAGAGTCAAAAATTATTCATTTATGCTCTGAATTTCGCTTCTTGGTCAGAAGACTGCAAAAATCGGACCTACCTTTGGCTCACATCTGTTACACTGGCAATTTGGCTGTCAATCATAATTGAATCGAAATGCAGACCGCACAAAGCATACAATTGAGGGGTAGGCGGGGCAGGGTTTTTAATTCATTTAGGGGCACTAAAAGCGAAAGAAAACTTGAGTGGAACCACGCCCACATATGCCCATTATATAGGCAATTTGAGCTACTTTAGAAAAAGGCAGAAGGCAGACAAAAATGGAAAACTTCGTCTAATCAATTTATGGACTTTAGCATTTTTGATAATGACATTTGCCAACGTTTTTTGTTGTTGTGAAAAAAACTTTGTTTGTGTGTGTGAGTGAGTGGAAAATTATAAGGGCCTGTTTGGAAAATTAGCCATATGCCGTCAGTTCGAGTTCGAGTTCAAGTTCGAGGGAGTTTTTTTCTTTTCTTGTTTTTTTTTTTTATTTGTTGTCGACAGGTAGAGAGGGCAATATACCACACCCGTACATTGAGCGAGGGTAAAGAGCTTTTCCGTTTCGTTTTCGGTATTTTCATTTTGATGGCCTTGGCAATTGCATTTGTATTTATTTGCAGCTGGGACTCTAGCATAACTATAAAAGTTTATCGACTTGTTAATTTTGCACTGCCTCATATCAATAAATGCCAACGTGCGACACACACACACACACACAGACGTACGAACGGACAGACGTTTGATATGTGCCATTAAATGTCAATGGCAGGAGGAGTGAAAAGAAAATACTTTGCATGACAAGAGCACTTTATGCACTTTACCCACCCCTTAACATCCTCCCTAAACATTTGGGTGAAATTGTAGTATAAATTCAATGAAATTAGAATGTGACAAGCAACAAAAAAAAAATATATCAAAAGAAATGCTTATAAAAATGGCAAATTGCACATTCGATTGGATCGTTTTCATTAGTTAATGGATTGTCTAAGGCAGTGCAAAAGAAATAAAGTACAAAAAAACAACTGTATCAAATAAAGAAAGCAAAATAAAAACAGAATTAGTGCAAAACAAAAAAAAAGGGCAGACAAGAAAACGGAATGTCATTGACTGAGAAAGACGCGAGAGACTTCTTATCGCATTGCCAAAGAGTTGTAAAAAACAACAAAGACCTAATGCAAAACCAATATGGAATATTGAATGCTCTACTAATAAATTTTAATGACTTTGCATTATATTTGGTATTAAAATTTTGTCTAAAAAAAACCATTGCCTACTTTAGGGCAGCTTCATCCATACGCAGTGGTGGACCGACTTCTATTTGTGTGTTTGTCCTGAATAGACAAGAAACATTAAGATAAAGGCTTTAAATTTTTCTTATTCATTTAAAAAAAAATATTCAGGCCAGTTCTCGGTTCCAAATCGTCAAATCGTTTGATTTCCAAGTTGTTTTCAAATTTATGAATTTCATTTAAAAAATTTTATTAACGAATTGGGACAAAAAATAATTTGGATATTTCCTATTGGAACATTTCTGATTTTGATTTCGGGCTCGAAAAGGGAAACAGGGAAAATGCCTGATTATTTACTGTCTTTAATTATTAACATTTTTTCCTGAGTTTCTAAAAATATTTTTAATCTAAGCTTTTTTTTACAACTCACTTAATACACCAACTCTTTTAATTCAAAAGAAGCCCATTAGTTAATAACTATCAAAAGCAATTTCTCCGTCTTAAAAAGAATTAAAACCTTTTTTTAACATTAACATTTTTTTTTCGATGTAGAAAACACAAATTTTCACACTGACCTTTTTTTCGTTTTTTTTCGGCTTTTCGACGATTTGCAAGCATCTAAAATAAAAAAAAATTATTTACAAATTAATGCAATCTTAGACTAAGAAAGCTCTGGAATTAAATTATGACACTTGGAATCGAAAAGTATTTATATATTGTTCATAATAGCGTTGATATATTGCTACACTTTTCATTTAAAGGTTATAATTTTATTAAGCATAAATAAATATAACATATTTTCTCATCTACTATCCAAGCCAAGAAGAAGAATGCAAATTGTGGAGGTTAAAATTTGCAAACTTTTTTTTACATATAATTAATTATCATGATTTTTCTTTCATTTATTTTAAAAATTATTTTTTTTTGCCTTACGGTAGTTTTTATTTCCTATTTATTTATATAACAAATGTACTCTGAGTGTGGTTAGTAAAAATATATATATTTCTTTGCATTAAGTAAGTAAATTTTACGATTAGCCGACTTAAGTGCGCAGTGTGAATTCCTCAATGGGAATTAAATCATTTGCAGTGGATAATTTCAGCTCTACTAGGACGGAAATAAGATTTACAACTTTTCATTTTGTGCCAAAGAAAATGCATTTCTTCTACTTAATTATAGGAGTTTTTCTGGCATTCTACGTCAATTTTTGGGGAGTTCAAGGCCAACAAGTGATTGTAGCAAAAGTAAGTTTAAAATTTTCTAACTTTAGATTGAGAATTGAACAAATAATATTTTGATTAACCAACTTAGAATGCAACAATTTTGACATCTGGGCCAAGTTTCTTGATTTTTGAAGGTGGTAAACAGTTGAAATTGGATCATATGGGAAGGCCAGCTAATTCGCCAAGAAACAGAAAATATGGTAACCGGAAGAGGAACCAAAGAGTCTCGAATTAAGTGCACAAGAAAATTATAAAATGCAAAATTCTAACAGACACGCGCCTTAAAAATGAATAATAAAAGTTAAAATTGTTGAATTTTTAATATGTCAGCAAGACAAGGGAAAAGCGGAAAACCCCTCCCGATGATTATAATCACTTGGCAATAAACGACGCACGTGTTTTCCAAAGGAAATTATGACTTTTATTTTACGCGAAAATTGTTCAAATCGAAATTTGCATATTTTAGCAATCGCAACCCAAAGAAGCTCAGACACTTTGCTTCAGTTGATAAATATTTATAAAAAAAACGAAAATGTATTGAAAAGTTATTAACAAGCTGTTGGCTAACGCAAAAAGATGAAGGGCCAATACAATTTTCAATGTGGCGACAACATGTCGCGACGTTTCCTTCCGTTTATCTCATTTGCGAATCATTTTTCATGACATTTTCTTCTTTATGGGAATTAAATTGCTTCAAAAGGCCAACAGAGATACGAAAAGGGGCACTGGGTCAAAGGTCTCAGCCCATGCCTCGGGCCAAAATGAGAAAAGCGAAAAAAAATAAACAGGTCCCGCACAATAAAAAGAATATTTAATTCTAAATTACTCAACCCACAACAAAAGAGTCAACACACACAAAGAAAGTAGCCACAAAATGAAAATAAAGCGTTAGAAATTTGCATATGAAAAACTAATTATAAACATTTTGTAACAGTTTTTTTTTCTCCTCTTCTTCATTGTGTTCAAATGTTCTAATTGAAAATTTCCAACTGCTGAGCAAACAGAATGAGAAATCTAGCCTCAGGGTAAGGGCAGGACTCCATAAGGGAGAAGGCGGTGGCATTGGCAGTGGGTGTGGCAATAAACAAACAACAACATATGTAGACATATGAGGGAAGGTACACAGCAGGGAATCATAAGAATTGAACTAAACTGTACCTTAGAAAATGACAAATTCGTGTCATTTAGGTAAAATGAAATAAATAAATAAATACAATGCTCAACAGTTGCGTCTTTGCGACATTTTTCCCAAACAACTCCAATTTGAAGTCCTTGAAATAAAGTTGGAATTTCTTGGGTCTTCTTTTTGGCAACACTCGAACTGAATTGCTGATAATGCGCAGCCACTTGAAGCTGTCAACCGACAAAACACTTATGTCCACACGAGAGTAGTACCTATCCTACATATATGTCGCGTCCTGTTCCACACACATAGTTCCAGAGTCAAATACAATTTAATGGCCACCGAATATCCTCATCAGAGTAAATGCGCCTTGGGCAGGGATATATGTATAACGAAATAACATGCAATCACTTGGCAGGAGGGCATCCGCTGGTTTCTGGTCCCTTGATCCGTGGTCCATTGTTTGATCCTACACACATACATCGATTTACATACATAAGAGTGAGGCCAACCCACCAAGAACTATGCAAATAACTTTAATTGTTTCACCAAACATAAAAGCCGCTGCCAAAACAAAATCATCATAGATGAAAGGGAAATAGGGCGGTCATTGCGCGAATGATACAATTTGTATTGAAGTTTTTGTGAATTATAAGCCGATGCAAAATACAATACATATACATATATATCTAACCCTATATCTAGATAGTTTATACATGGAAGTAGATCTGGAATTTCTTTCTAAGGGGGAGAATGGAATAGATTTTCAGTTAGCTTAAAATCGTCCTCTGAAAAAGTAAAGCTTCAAGCCTCTTTTAAGTCTTTCATTAAACCGATTTTTGAAGACTTTTCAAAGAAATTATAATGAAAAATTAAACCAATAAGCCAAAGAACTTTAATTCTATATCATGGCTTTCCAGTTCCATTGATTTTTCTTTAGAAAAATATCAATTGATTGTAGGGACAACTGTTCCCTCTCATAACCCCTCTCTGGGCACGACCATGTGTAGTCCTATTCCTAACCGGGGAAATGGAAAACGGAAGCAATTCATTTAAATTTGATATGGGATACTTAAAATGCGAAAAAGTACAGTCAGAGAGCAACAACCCTATAAACCATTTTCGCGGGTAGTTAAAAGGAAGGATACGACGAGCAGCAACAGCAACAAATACCACCCTGTGAAAGGACTATGTAATGCATATTTGGGTTATGAGGTGAAAATCCCTTCTGCCATAAGACTTTTCCTTAAGGTTTCGTTTTCATAAGTATGGTTAGCATATGCCTTTCTTCTATGGCTCTTCTACTTTTTCTTCGCTTCTTTTTTTTTTTAATCGCTCAAAGCAAATGCCAGCAACAACAATGAAAACGAAGAGTGTGTGTGTGAGAGAGAGAGAGATAGAGAGAGAGGGGGGAAAACTGAATCAAAAACCTTTTCACGAGTGACTTTTGTTAAGGCTTTTCCTTTTGCTTTGCCTCTTCAATTCATTGTGTTACAGTCCAGCGATTTGCATATGAATGAACGTAATAAGGCAGTCGAAGGAAATTAAAAGTAAGTAAAAGGCAGAAACACACACACATGTGTGTCCTTATTCCCCTTCCCCTTATCAAAGCATCCTTCGGCTGGTCCTGCCCTATCCATCTGCCAGATGCTGGTGCTCTCTGGTAATGAAACATTCCTTTAGGAGTATGGAATTAATAGCAATGATTTGTCTTTTGTTATTGGCATGAAGAAAAATGCTTTTGAAAATGTAGTCCTTAAATTGCATTGAATTGTTTAATTGAGCGGAAGGGAGGAGTTGAGAAAGCCTTCGTTTCGTGTCGTTTCCTTTGCCTAGGATAAATGAAGAGGTGCTGGTTGTCGACCTTTAAATGGATTCTTGGAGGGTTCATTTCGATTTCCTTCAAGTTTAATAATTCTTTAAGTGAAGAAACTCCATAAAGACTGGTTTAAAATACATTTATCAAAGCAATTTAAATGTTTCTTTTACAATTACAAATAATGCCACATTTAATCTCCACTATGATTTATAAATTATGCAAAACAATCAATCTTTAGTTCTCATTTATACATAATTAACTCTGGTACTGTCTTAGTTAAGACAGTTTGACCATTTACCTCAACCAATCTAGTCTGGTTTTTCCGCCCCAAAAAAAAAAACGACCAAACTTCTTGATTGACTTCAATTATCGTCTATTGGTGAGCTGATCTAATGCCATATCACTTGATATGCACGAATAGTTAAGAAGGAAATTACTTGAATCGAAATTACGACGCATTACCCAATCGAAATGCTCATGTCCATGTCCTGACACTGGCATCAACATTGAAATTTAATCAACTTGGTCTTTCCGGGCCAACTACTCAACGATGTGGATTTTTTTTATTATGCTAAATGCACAAATGAGCTTGCATGGACACAAAAATGACCAAGGGTCGAAAGGAAAACGGGGAAAAAAAAGCGAAGAGAAAGCACGCACCAAGTTCATTGATTAACGATTTACAACAAAGAAACGGAAAGAAAATTCAACGTCCCCTCGTTTTACCCAAGGGAAAGCAGGACACGCACTCACATATACATACATATATATATAAATACATGAGGACGATAGCTGGCAACATAATCAAAAAATTAAAATCTCTTTATGTTTTTATGCGCTCTACTGATTGAATGGTTCTATTGTTATTATTGGTTGGACAGTTTGATGTGCCATTGATGGACTAAAGGACTCGTCAACTAATCGCGCTAGCCACCCCCCTTTTGCCGTTGGTCAACGTCAGTCGAGTGTAATGGATACATGTGATGTGTGGTCCCAGACTAGGGTACGTAACATTATCCTTTAACATGTGAGCATGCATGTGGCCAGCCGCGGGACATGAAGAGCCATGTAAAACCGCGACACACGCCTAGTCTATGGAAATAGCTTGTACTTTCGATTTGGTCCTTTATGTGGCTTCACTTTCCCACATGTGGGAAATGTCTACCCCCAACCACCCTACTCTTCCCTCACAACAACAAAAGGTAACATTTAATTAAGTTTCAATCGGGATTTTCTACTTTTTGTTCGTAATCTTCAATCAGGTTATTAGCAACATTTTTACTTTGATTTCGTAATTCGCGCTAATTGCAAAAGAAAAACCTAAACAAAAAAAGAGAGTTCACACCTATTGAGAGAATGTCATTCAGGTTTGACAGGTTTCAAGTATCTACTTTTTACACAATTCAAGCACTCAAAGGACAAGAAAGAAAACTTCCATGAACTACATATAAATGGCACTTGAAAAATCCAATAAGCTGGCCCTTAGGCCAACTCAATGATGATGGGAATGATGATGGCTGATGACTAAGCGTTGTTCTTACCACCAACCCCAGGCTGTTGTCTTCTGCCAAGGGTGGAGCTGGGCTCTGTTTTATGGCAATTTGCGCAAAAATTTCAGTGAAGAAAGTAAATGAAAGAAGCGACTGCTAAACTGACTGACATCGACCAAGGCATTAATTGCCAAAATTAAATTTATTTCTTTCATTAATACATACGACTAGATGTGGAAACTACCATGCAAAATGTCAAGTAATCAAGTACATCCTGTGCGCGTGCTGTAGTTGGTTACAGGGTTTCACTTTTTGAATGACAGGCCAAGTATTGACATTTGCAGCATGTCATGTTGCTTATTAAAAGCATAAATAAGCATAAGTGGATAGTTTAGTAGGGTGAAAGTAAACCCTTGAAGCCTTACTACCACACACACACACACAGAGTTATAGACAGACAGACTCATATGCTTTTCCCATCAATTTGCCACAAAGAAGAAAGGCAGAGAGTGGAAGAGAGTTCTAAAGACTTTTACTTTCTGCTCCATAACAATCATTATGACCAACAATAGCTTACACAATGTTTGGCACAATTTAAGCTGGACAATGGTCACAAATCAAAGCTCACCCTTCGCCACTATATATATATGTATATAATTCTATTTCAAACTAGAACTCTGTGTCTCCCTCTGAAAATATGTAACATAAAAGTAAGTACAATAAACAATTTTTCCTAGGGCTTCTACTATAATTTGTCCCTTTTTTTTTTTTTTTTGAACTGTTCGTGTCGTTAATCAATTAACTTTACGCTATATTCTATAGCATTTTAAGGGGGAGGGGGTGTCCTTAGTGGTTGTTCTGGTTACGCCCTTTCGTGCTGGTTGCTGCTTGACCACTTCAATATGTCAAACAAATCAAACCCATAAACCACCAACTGCCCGCCCAAGTATTTGTATAAAAGATGCAGTCCAAGCAAATATTGTAAAGTGAAAAGTTTATATGCCATTCAATATGTGTGACTGTTTGTGGTAAGTACTTTTTGCTTTGATTTATTTGCCAAATTTTGATAATTTATGGTTCTCAAGAGAAGAGGCAAACATCTGCTATGCTCATGGGGGAGTCGAAGAGCTGATACCTTAAAATCAAAATCATTTAATTCCTGAAAAATTCTGATACACTAAGATCAACTCTTTTCTGATTCATTTAACTTTTTGCTTTATATTAAAGTTTCTAAATTCTTATAATCATTTTATACCCTTTAATAAATCAAACGTAAAATCTGTCATTCGTAGAGTTAGTGACAACTTAAAGTGGTTTTGCTGGTTTTGATAGATTTTAGTTTTATATTTCTCTCTTTTTTTTTCTTTCTATTAATAATCCAATTGATTGAAAGTTGTAATTTTTCTTTGCCAAGTTGAGAAGGAGATGAAGAGAATGATGAAGGAGGGTAGCGACGGGTTGATTAGTCATCGATACGTTTGAAGGCAATTAAGGAAAAAGTTTCAGTTTTTGGCCACATTGATTAGTCAAACCAAAAATGTGCATGTCATACAAAATGCCACACATGAGAGCTGATTAATTTGAGAGTCCAAAGTAATCAACTGGTTGCTCTAAGGCTCCGGACCCCCAAGGGTTCTTATGGATGAATTTTTGCGGTTACCAGAGTATCCATTCATTTTGCGGTTATTCACTCCACTCGTATGTCTTTAATCCACTTTGTTACGAGTTTGACCAAAACCGTTGACCGACAATTTTCTTTTGCTGTGGGCATGATGAACATGGAAAGGGCGTTATGTAATCGAATGCTTTTCATTTATTACCCGTTAGAGCACCTCAAAACTCACCCTCACCCACAATCCGTTGCCCTGGTGTCTGAGACAAAAACTGATTGAACTTGAGTGATGGCAACAGTTGGCAAGATTGAGAATCAACCAACTATGTCCCAAGGGAAAGGGATGATGATGACCAGAAGACGAAATCTGGCACATTTTTAAGTAAATTAGTCAAATAATTCAAAGTAATTAGGAGCAAGTGCTGTACATTTGTCATGGCACCTTAAACCCCTTCGAAATGGCCACACAAATTGCCCATTCGAAGAGCCATTTCCATAATGCTGAGATTTTGGCACTTCATAATAATGAAATTATGATTGAAAAAAGTCCAAAAAGAAAACAAAAAACGAGAGAAAAATCGTATCCAATGGTACCCCTTATTGCACTTGAACTCAACCCCCTTACCAACTAACTTGGCCAGTTCTTTTTGGTCATGTCCCCTTTTTTTTTTTTTTGACTGGCAGCTGGCAATGTTTTCTTTCTTCTTTGTCGCTCGAATGGGTCATACATTGGCCATTAGTCTGGTGCGGACAACAAGGAATCCATTTCCGATATTGGGTGATAAAATTTTATGAATGTAATTTGCAGCGATTTGTTGCGTCTCAAGATATCAGTGGATATGGCGAAAAAAGGGTTTTGCTTGTGTCATTGACAGAAATTGTTATTGACAACATGGCGAGGGAGTCGTAAATACTTATATCAATATATCTACATATATATATAAGTTGTGTGTGTGTGTGTGTGTGTGTGTGACTCGTAGTTGACTTAAATTATTAAAAGCATTTGCTTAACAACTTTGCCAAACGAATTGAATGCCAAAAATGGCCATTGACTGGTTACATTTTGCCATTTCGCTTTCTGTCATTGACAATTCCAAGTTCAAAGGAAACATTTATCCTTTTTTTGAGGACTAAAATCCTGTTTTTGCACTTAAAGTGATCACTTTCAGTCTCATATGTTGAATTATCTTAGATGAGCACTCCCATTTATCCATGTTTATTTTTCAGAATTAAGCTTCAACTCTTTAAAAATCTTTACATTTTTTTTTTGTTTGTTTCCTTAAAAGTAATAAATCATTTTTTAAAGAATATTTTGGAATTTCAATGAGCTGCAAATTTATTCTGTGCAGCTAAAGTGATTAAAAATATATTTGTCACAAGTTTCTTTTTGGGATGCCAAATTAATCAATTCAAAAAAATTCTCTTGAAAAAAAATTACAAAAGAGAAACGACTAAAAAAATTGTATCAATTACGAAGCCATTTGCATAAATTTTAAGACCATTGTATAAAAATAAATATTAAACAACAATATCTAGATGCCCTTCTAAGCCACAAAGCAAAGTTTTACTTGGCTAGCTCATACAAGTTCTATAACAATTTTTATAATACCCTTCCTGTCAGTAAGGGTATTAAAAAAAATGAAGGAAAACTGCAAATGCAACCGCAGTTCATAGGCCACGTTGACAAATAATTGAAATCAATCAAAATGACAAAAGAGCCATCCGCTTCTGCAACCAGTAAACCGTAACTCAACCTCACCCCACTTGAAACGACCTCGACGCGTGTTCGAAACTAATCAAAATTTCAATTTCAATTTTTCCATGTGTTGTGTCTATCTCTCTCACTCTCTCGGTGTCTCTATTAAAATCAAAATTCGCAAATGATGCGCATAATAAACTCAACAGAGTTTCCCATGCCAGGATCGTTTTATTCTCTTGTTTTCCTTTTCATTTTTTTTTTTTTTTTTTGCACTGAGCCACTTGATGGGTTAATTCGCCAGCAGCCAGCAGCCAGCAGCCGGCAGCCGCCCGTCAATGGTTGTTGGTCGGTGACAATTGAAAAATAGCCAGGCATTTGTTGTTGCCAATGTTTGCAAACATGTTACCCAACCTAAAATATTAAACATTCCCAGTCCTCTTCTCCTGCTGCTGCTGCTGCTGCTGGTTGTTGTTGTTGTTTGTGGCAGCCGAGCGTATCAATAAATCCATTTAAAATTGGCTGCGTGTGTGTGTCGCCCCGATGTAGAGAGTTTATTTACTGTCACCGAGGAGTAAGAGCATCCTATATACACCAAAGGGTCTTACATGTAATGCAATGGGAATTATGGCTGCTTAGCGTTTAACAAAAAAATATCGAAAATAAATTGGCAGCGACAACAGAAAACAAAAACAACCAAATTGACATCGATACCCATCGAGACTGAAACTCAAATAGGTAAGAGACTAAACAACCCTCGTTTTGAAATGCAAAATCAAAGTAAATCAATTTCCATTGCAAAAACATTCACCAAGAGCACGTTCTTCATTTGCAGAAACTCGCTCGAAAGTCTCTGCCAATAAATCAAATTACCAAAAAAGAAAACAAAAAAAAAAAGTACTCAACTGAAAATTATGCGCATATGCGACAGAATTCAGTCAGAACTCGACATTTTGAAAATATTGTAATTTGTGGCAAATCCTTGAAAATCCCAGCACATATATCACAAATATGTGCTCATAAATCAAGACACATGCGTTTAGTTTATCGCAAGACGCTACATTTTTGGTTTCGCTCAAATGTCCTGGTCGTGAGTGGGTGTGGCACTTATCTTGGCACTCATTTTAATTTTAAAATAGGCCATGACCGCCATTCACAGCACGGGCGCATCTAATTTGCACATTTTCACTATTTTCCTTAGCATTTTCCTCATTGTTTTCATTGTTCTCGATTTTTTAATGTGCTTATTTATGTGGCCTGTTTATGATTTTATGTGCTTTCTATGCAAATTTCTCTCTATGAAAACCAAAATCGTAAACTAAAGGTGACGTCATTTATCATAAAAGATACATTTTATGGCAGAACTAACAATAACTGTACCTTATCAAAATGACAAAATTTCCAAGGTAAAAGTAGGAAAACTTTTAAAGAAATCAAACTAAAGTTTTAGAGTCATGTAAATTGTTTTTTGATTCTATACCAGATGTAGATAATGCATAAAGGATCTTCTGAAAATTTTTAAATTGGTTTGAAAAGAAATAATGCCACAAGAACTATTAAAAAATATCAAAGAAGCTAACTTCGGCTATGCCGAAGTTTATATACCCTTGCAGTATACTTGGCAATAATATTTTTCCTTTTTGAAATTTCTTTCCCTGCAACTCAATTCATCAATACACAAACAAAATATTATTTCTCTTTTTACCACAAGTTTTTCTTCTTCCATCATTTTCTAAGCAAAGCACGGCACGCATACACATACAGTTCATGTAGCGTTGCGTCTGTGTGTGTATGCGTGTGCTCTGTTGATTTGATGATGGCAGTAGTAGGCAGCAAGCAGCGCTGCCGGCAGCGTTTGAACCGATTTATATTGACTGTAACTTGTGTTCTATTTATCGGATCAGATTCAAATTTTGGGATCTGAGATTTTATATCTATTACTATCATATTGGTAAATTTCATGGGGATACTCCAATTTTTGCAAAAATGTTTCTTCTAGAGCTATATGATATAGTGGTCCGATCCCAAAGATTTTCATACTTTATCTCACCCGGGTAAAAAAAAGCTCCCAAAAAAAATTTCATCCCGATAGCTCTTAAGATGGCTGAGTAAAACGCGTACGCACCGACGGACAGACGGACAGACGGACAGACGGTCAGACGGACAGACGGACATGGCTATATCGACTTAGCTTCTCATGCTGATCAAGAATATATATACTTTATGGGGTCGGAAACGTCTCCTTCTGTGCGTTACAAACATCTGACCAATTTTATAATACCCTCTGCAAGGGTATAAATACGTATATCAATTTGTAAGTTGGCCAAATGGTTATAATAAGGCCAATAATTACAAATTTCAAGAATTAATAAAATGTTTTTTACATTTCTAGGCTTTTAAATACTAAGAGGATTTTTCGATTTCGATAACTTAAATTATTTTATGGAGTATATATTATCCAAAAAGGGTTCTCTGAAATTCCAAATACTTTCAGAGAAATAAAGTTTTTTGTGAGGCAAGGTTCTCCTCATTTTTAAACGCATTTTTCTCAAAACCATTTTATTTTTTTATACCATACACCCATAGGGTGAAATGGTATATTAAAGTCGCTAAAATGTATGTAACAGGCAGAAGGAAGCTTTTCCGACCCCATAAAGTATATATATTCTTGATCAGCATCAACAGCCGAGACGATCTAGCCATGTCCGTCCGTCCGTCCGTCCGTCCGTCCGTCTGTATGAACGCCTAGATCTCGGAGACTATAAGAGCTAGAGCCACCAAATTTAGTATGTAGACTCGTGTCATATGTACGCTTATCGAGTTTGTTTCAAATGTTTGCCACGCCCCCTACCGCCCCCGCAAATGATATAAAACCGATTTTCTTAAACACTATAGCAACTAGAGACACAAAATTTGGTATGTATATTTGCTTTGTAAATGCGCACATTTTGTATTTGTAAAAATTTTGCCACGCCCCCTACCGCCCCCGCAAATTAAATAAAACCGATTTTCTCAAAAACTATTTCAACTAGAGACACCATAGTTAGTATAAATATTTGCTTAGTAATTGCGCACATTTTTGATGTGTAAAGATTTTGCCACGCCCCCCTCCGCCCCCGTAATTTGAAAAAACTCGATTATCTCCCGTAATTTTCTACCGTGTGCAATCAAATTTAGCACACTTAAATTTGATACTAATGTTCAGCAAAATACCAAATTTGATCAAAATCGGACTAAAAATAGCCAAGTTATGCATATAAACGTTTTTCCATATGGCCGGAGTTGGCCGTTGGCTGGTGGGGGCGCTAGGGTGCTCGTATGCTTGAGTGAGCGAAATACTAAGATATGCTTGTGAAAAGCATGTGAACAGTTTTTTTTAAATACGAAAATGTATTGGTTATTATAAATTTAAAATATTTGTTTTACTGGTGTATGGTATATCCAAGTCGGCGAGACGACTTACTTACTTCATTTAACTATAGATCATAATTCTGAACCGATTTTAATTAAACAAATTGCAATCAATGCACAATAGCCATAATTCTGTTCTCGACCTAAATCGTAATTTTAGAAATTTGTTTATTACATTTTTTATACCATACACCCATAGGGTGAAAATGGTATATTAAAGTCGCTAAAATGTATGTAACAGGCAGAAGGAAGCTTTTCCGACCCCATAAAGTATATATATTCTTGATCAGCATCAACAGCCGAGACGATCTAGCCATGTCCGTCTGTCCGTCCGTCCGTCCGTCCGTCCGTCCGTCCGTCCGTCCGTCCGTCCGTCCGTCCGTCCGTCTGTATGAACGCCTAGATCTCGGAGACTATAAGAGCTAGAGCCACCAAATTTGGTATGTAGACTCGTGTCATATGTACGCTTATCGAGTTTGTTTCAAATGTTTGCCACGCCCCCTACCGCCCCCGCAAATGATATAAAACCGATTTTCTCAAACACCATAGCAACTAGAGACACAAAATTTGGTATGTATATTCGCTTAGTAAACGCGCACATTTTGTATTTGTAAAATTTTTGCCACGCCCCCTACCGCCCCCGCAAATTAAATAAAACCGATTTTCTCAAACACTATAGCAACTAGAGACACAAAATTTGGTATGTATATTTGCTAAGTAAATGCGCACGTTTTGTATTTGTAAAAATTTTGCCACGCCCCCTACCGCCCCCGCAAATTAAATAAAACCGATTTTCTCAAAAACTATTCTAGCTAGAGACACAAAATTTGGTATGAATATTTGCTTAGTAATTGCGCACATTTTTGATGTGTAAAGATTTTGCCACGCCCCCCTCCGCCCCCGTAATTTGAAAAAACTCGATTATCTCCCGTAATTTTCAACCTTGTGCAATCAAATTTAGCACACTTAAATTTGATACTAATATCCAGCAAAATACCAAATTTGATCAAAATCGGAATAAAAATAGCCAAGTTATGCATATGAACGTTTTTCCATATGGCCGGAAGTGGCCGTTGGCTGGTGGGGGCGCTAGGGTGCTCGAATGCTTGAGTGAGCGAAATACTAAGATATGCTTCTAAAAAGCATGCAAACAGATTTTTTTTAAAATACGATAATGCATTGGTTATTATAACTTTAAAATATTTGTTTTACTGGTGTATGGTATATCCAAGTCGGCGAGACGACTTACTTACTTCATTTTTTATAACATTAAACGAGAAACAAATAAGCTAAAAACAGATTTTCATTTTTAAACGGTTGCCATTTTGTCATAAAAAATCTCAAAATTATAATTAAGGTTGGGACCACTATAACATCTATGCAAAATCTATTACCGATCGGAAGATCCTGCGTCGAGTTATCCTTGCCGCCAGGAAGATACCTTTACGTTTACGACGATTAATTTTTCGTTTCTTGAGGGTCCAAAAAACACGCCTAATTGGTATAAAATTATCATTATATTAGTATTATATTTAGATGAGCTAACAATCACAAAGACTTCTCCATTATATTGTTATTCTTTATAAAATATGAACACAGAAATACATATATATTAACCAAACAATTCGATACCCAACGACCCTCTTTTAATATGCATAACTCATAAATGACCCATCAATGGACCAACCACTCGCAAATTTAATGGACCTCAACCACTCAGTCGATTGCTAACAAGAACTTCACTCTCAACTAGTATCCAGAAAAGAAATCAGAAATTTGAGCAGGAACAACAACAATAATAAATAATAAATAATATTTCTAATAAATAATTGCTTCCCTTTTTTTGCCTCAGACTGGCTTTTCCCTTTTTTTTTATTTTTTGCGAATTGTGCGACGAAAAATATGTTAACTAATCACCGTAGGAAAGGATTTTTATGGGTTTTCATTTCCGCACATAATCGACTTTGGCAGGACTTTAAGCAAGGAGCAGTCAAGGGGAAAAACCAAAAGCGGATATGTGGAACGTTAAGCATCATTGCCACATTGAGGTGATATATGTGTGTCAGTTGGGCAAAAAATTCTGTGTGTGTGTGTGTGTGTAGAAAAATGTCATTTCCCTTTTATGAAATACGGAAATGAGCAAACAGCCCACAAGGATGGTCTGCCTCATAAACAATCTCTCAACTACATGCATATATGGGAATTAAGAGTAGAAAAGTTTTTTTGACACAAGCAAATCAAGTGAAAGTCAAGGCAATAAAAACTACAGGGGTTAGACCAAAAAGGATACAAGATTCATATATGAGAGATAGTATTTATGTTTATTGAGCCAAGTTTGAGATATTTGGCAATTATAGCAGCTTAATGACTTGTGACATACAGCCCGAAATTCGAAGACTTCTTTTCTGAACTTGGATTTTTAGATAATATAAGTTTTTCGACAATTGGCAACTCCACCCAGTGGGAGACAATGGCTGAGAAGGTCCAAGGATGATGGCAACCAAGACAACCAACGAAACGGATGTCATTCACAGCATTTGAATATCCAACGAGCATCAACGTTATTTGTAATTAGATGCCAGGCACAATGCATGGCAAATCCCAGATAATAACACCGCGGTGGTCCTTTTCCCTTCAGCTTGAAGTGCTGCCACTCGTCAGTGGCCTGTAAGAAGAGAGAAAAAAAATGCGCGGCAGGACACTGGAACTTCAACTTTCACTTTATCAATTGACACACACCATGACGACCAGGAAGCAATTCGAAGGAACTCCTTCCATTCGAAAAGCTAATTGTAAATTCAAACAGTTTTTTTCCTACATTGTATTGAAATTTGACTAACGCACGTCCAGATGAAAATTTATTGCGTTGCTTTTGATAATGACATAATATTTTACGCTTCGACAGAGAGTAAAGTGATGGAGAGGGGGAGCCACTTGAGTATCGCTGCGTTTTTTTATTATTATTATTTAAATTTTATTTCTCCATGTCGTCGTCGGCTACACATTTCCATTAATTTTAAGTGCTGTATGTACGTACCTCCTTTCCTTTCCCTGTGCTGGATTGAAGGTGGCATTTGGACGAGAGACTTCCTTTCTTCCCCCATGGGTTTTTATTTTGTTTTTTTTGCTTCGGTTTGGTTTGGTCCATTGTCTGGGAGGCCTTTGTTATTTGTCTGCCCGTATCTGTATCTGCATAATGTTATTGTTATTGACTTTTGCGCGCCGCTCAATCATAATCATAATCAATTGTTCTGTGAGTTTTACCTGCGGTTGTTCTTATCGCAGGAAAAGCAAGAACATTTGCATAATGGAAAATGTTGGTCTCTTGGTTGGCTAGGACAAACTAAATATACCAACCACTTGAAATTTTAAAGTATTCAGATCCAAAAAACAAATCAAAAAGTGTGGCAAAAAGGATTTCTATGTTTTAACTACAAGAAAACAGTTTTAATATTAATGATAGCTTAAGTTATAATTTGTCAATTCAGAGCTATGTCCTTTTATGTCTATTGCTTTTTGGCAAATCTTTAATCTCATGTTTTCTGATTTGTCATTGCCATCATCAAATATAAGGAGCTATAGGGCAAAAAAAATAAACAAAAAATAAACCGCTTGAAAAATCAAAAAGATTTGCACAACAAATGAAATTTGCAACATGTTTGCCCAGCGACTTAAGGACCAGAAAGGACCTCTCAAGTGGATTGCTTCGCGGTCACGTGAGCTGAAAACTGAAAAGATACTGAAAGCATTCTTCAAAGGTAAGAACCAATAGACAAACAAAAATGAAATGCGGAAATTTGTGACCTTAATTTGCAAAAGTAAATAGAAATGGAACATTCACGCACACTCACGAAGAAGAATAAAAGGAAGATAAGCAAAAAAAAAAGGATTTTAAAATCTAATTTCGCATTTTGGCAAAGAGGAAAAACCGCGGGGGCAGCTGGAACCCCTTTTAGCAATTTGAATGCCACATAGAACACACACACACACACATGCATATTATTTGCAAATTAGCTTGATTGTGGGGCAGGGGGTGATGGATGCGGATGGGGGGCTGGATGAGGACGACGACGCACTTCACATGCGAAATGGAACCAATAAACCGTGAAGCACGCAGACAACAGTCGCCCGGTCGCCAAACACCAACCACGGCTCAATAGGCCTGTCTATGTATGTATGGGTGTGTGTGTGTGTGTGTCCTGTGTCCTTCTGTTTGCTGATGCTGCTGCTGCTACTCCTGGTCCAGACTGGATGGATGTCCTGGATGTCATTTTGTCAAACGAAAACGAATCACATTGGCCCCTGAGGGTAGGATGATTCTTTGCCCTTGTCGTGCCTGCCTGTTGCCTCCATTGCCTCCCCTTCCCCACTTATTGTTTGCTTTAAAGTTTGCGGATTTTTTTCTTTTTTAGCTCCGTTTTCCGTTTTGTTTGCTCATTCCTGGTTGCTGCAGCAACCGCTCGATGTTTCATTAAAAAGGGTTCGCTTTTGGGCTTGTGGTTGGGCGAAAAGTCATGACTGGTTGCCACCACACACATACGCACACACAAACACAAACACACATGGGTACATGCACACACGCTTTGTGTACTCGTATTAGCCCTGTTTGTCATGTGGAACATGATTTGAGGCATTTCTGCTTCGCTTCCTTTCAATGGGCGGCTGCAAAAATTTGTATGATGAAAGAAAACGCCAAACGCCATTTGCATGCCCAAGGTAGATAGAGATACATAGATAATAATATTCTCCCTCCTTCCTTCCATTTGTTTTCTTATTGCATTTTGTTTCTATCAGTGGCGACTGTACTTATTTTTATTTTATTTTTCTTTTTTCTGTTTTTATAAGATTACATTTTTCTAATGCAGCATCAAGTAATCGTCTTTTGGACTCGGTCGACACATCGGCCCATTAGCTCAGTTGGTTAGAGCGTCGTGCTAATAACGCGAAGGTCGCGGGTTCGATCCCCTCATGGGCCAATATGAATTTTTTTTTCTTTTTTTTTTTCTTCAAACAAAATAAGTACTTGTTTTCTATTTTAAAATTATTTAAATTTTTTTATACTTAAAAATATTTTGTTTTTATTTGTTTTTTTTTGTGCAGCTAAATTTTCTTTTTTTTTATTTATAAATAAAGAAAAAGTTCAGTGTAGATATGTTTTTTTTCATTTCTTTGGCAGAAGAAAAAGTTTTTAATTCTTTTTGGTCTAATTTTTTTTTTCCAAATGTTATTTACTTTTTTATTTAATTTTTTATTATTATTTTATTTATTTTTATTTTATTTTATTTATTTATTGGTGTTTTAAAAATTTAAAGATAACATATTCCAGTGAAATGTTTTTTTTCTTATGAATAAAATGAACTTCATTTTTGCATATTCACTTTTATGTTAAAAACTGTAAAAACCAACTAAATATATCGTAAAATTTTTTTAAAAATGCCTAAATTTTGTTGTTTAAAAGTCAAGTCGAATGGGTTTAAATGCAAATTGTATTTTGTTGTTGTTGTTTTTTTGCTTTCACCTTTAGATTATTATTTATTAAGTTCTTTATGCGAGCACTTTTTTATTTGTTTTCATTTTGTTATTTAGGTATTTATTTGTATTTTGTTTATATTTTAAAATAAATAAGTTAGCTCTGTATTAATAACTATTTATCAAATTCAATTATTAATACTTGTCAATATTTACTTTCAGGCATATATATCTTTAATTTGAAAGATTCAAATGGTGTTCATTATTTTAAGAGTGAAACAAAATTGTTGATGTTCAAATAAAGCCAGAAACATTTATTTTTGTACTTTTTATTGACGATATCGCCTAAACCAGGGCGATCCTAAATATTTGATGAAAATATTAGGCGCACCAGAGTTTTATATGTGTAATTATTTAAAAGACATTCTGTTTAAAATTTAAACAGAAATTAAATTAAATTAATATTATAAAACTATCCCCTCTGTTAGCGGCAGATCTAGCTATAGATTTAGGGTGTCATTTCAGGGACGAAATTGGTCTTTAATATTTATAATTTAGTATTTTAAGAGCTTAAATATTGAACTGCATTTCTATACTTTTTGAGAACTTTTGAGAAAATCGTTCCAAAGAGAATGAAAACAAACAGATACTTAAAAAGTAGAAAATGAAACAAAACCTAAACGAATTTGAAGGGTTTTTGCCAATGAGTTTTGCAATGGCTTATAGACACGCTAAGGGATTATCTTTCAAATTGTTGACGCAACTGTACTCCTGTCAAACGTTTAATCTGGTGTTAAATTCTCCAAATACCTTTTATTTGATTAAACAGGCAACTCCCATAATGACCACGCATAAATGACTATCGGGTTGGGGGTTTTGGAAATTACAAAAACTTAACGAGCAGAAAATGCGTTTTGAAGTTTGCAGCATCATCAACATGATGATATATAGAACCATGGATGGATGCTCGTTATCAATTTTTCTGGGGGTTGTTTTCAATTTAACCCCTTGGCAATTAACATGACAATGGCAACAAAAAGCGTTGACCACTTGACCAGCCTTCGGTGGAAAGTGTTACTAGCCCTAATTGAAAGTCATTGAAAGTGCGTGAACATTTTACAATTGTTTCAAACATTGTTAAGATCAAACAGGTTAAACAGCTGGCTAAATTCTAGACTGCCTGATGCTCTGTCCGGCAGGGCCTGTCAAATTTGACAAATGACTGGTCAAGCTCAATTGTTTCGAATGAGTGGACAATTTTCTTCCATTTTGTTTGGTATTTTTTTTTTTTTTTGTGTTATATCGCGTTGCGTGTTGCCTGTAAATGCAAAGTTCAGTGCACACAAGTTAAACAGTTGTCACAGAAAATGGCTAAAAAGGGGTACAACTGAAACAAACACTTGCCCCAAAAATGTCACAACCTTATCATTATCATCTTTATCTAACCTAATAACTGAGTGAAATTGAAACAGCTTAACCCTTATAAACAAGTCACAGCTGTCAGAACATCCCACCCTACCATAAATCACAAAAAAATAACTGAGAAATGAAAATGATTCTTTATGAAAAATTACAAAAAGCGAAAAAAGAAAACAAAAATATGAAAGTAGCGTGGAAAAACTCCCCCTAGAAGGGGTTACATGTTCAAGGATTTAAAGTCAAACCGCATGGGAGTGAGAATGAGATTCAATGGAGGATTCGTTGTGGGACTTACAGGCGTCCAACATCAATCAAAACACGCGACGCGACAGTTTTCCAATGATGCGATTTGCACTAACGATGCTGCGGCGTAGTGTCTGATCCTATGACCCACCTCCTCCAAAGAAAAAAGAAAATTTAACCCACACACACGCACACACACATGCTTGACAGAAAGTCATTTGAAATTGGTTGAAATTTAAAGTAGTTTGACGGTGCTTTCCTGGTCTCTGAACTTGAACCCTTTGGGATTTCCCTCTTTTGAATAATGATGATGATGTCGATGCCGATGTTATTGACGGGGTTTGTTACTGGGAAAATTTGCATGTGAGGGAATATAAATCGGTGAAGCGCGGAATGCGCCATGTAATTTACACGTTTGACAAAGTATCAATGATATCGAGTCGATGATGTGAACGACACACTCTGTCGTCACCCATGACACAAATCGTCTCCAAATCGTTTTTTACACAGCGACAACAAACAACTGACTATGCAGGAGGTGGGGAAAGAGAAAAAGAGGCGAAGAAGTTACAGTCCTTTCAGCTACTCCCTCCCTCGTGATACTCCATCCTCCTAATGTGTGCATTTTCACGCCGTCGTTTCTAAAGTGGGTGGAGATAGAAAGAGAGACAGCGAGAGGGTAGGTAGGGTAAACATATCCCGCGGCGCTTTCTCTACACATCCTTACAACAATGTGTGAAAGTTTTTTTCTGTTCTGCCCTTTTTCAAAAAATGCGAAAAAAAAAAATAAAATGAAGCACCCCATGTGTCAGCCACAGGCAGACCTCCATCCAGCTCAGCTCTCAGGATCTCAGTGCGGCTCCTTTTTAGTAGTTTTTAATGTTGTTTCGGTATCCCAGTCCCTGGGGCTTTTGCCACTTCTGGCCAAGAGCGTTTTGTACTTTTCTACAAAAATTAATTTTAACCACAAAACTTGCCACATTTCGATGATTAATGATTTGTTTTGGTCGACACGCAATCGACGAATCGGAGAAAAAAGCGAAATGTGATATATCCCCCCATGTGGTGGGTTCCCGATTGGGTCGTTGTTGTTTTTTTTATTGGTTTGAAATTGAAATTATTATTATTCATTTCTTTGTAAGCATTATTCATTAATAATTTTTATGGTTCCTTGACAGGAATCGCACAGCATGGCAAAGTAAGTCAAACTGAAGTTACTGAGAGGACTTTACTTATTGTCAGTTAAACACATAAATAAAAATTACTGTATAAGATAAAGGATTTCCTACATTATTTTTACCTACTTTTGTATGTTAAAATTTACTTAGGAACCTTCAAAACTTTATAGCAAAATTCAAACTAAAGTGTTGAATTTATTATTAGGTATAATAGTTCCTCAAAAGAAATTAAAGTTCATAAGTTGGACACAATTCGAAGTTGGATTTAATTGAAAAGATTACAAATCTTTTTGATTAATTGAACTTTTGTTCTATGGATATATATCAATGATCATTTTTTCGCCATTATTTACTGTGCCATCGCCAATCCAATTTTGTTGTATACAGCTGATGAAATCATTGAAATCCAATAAACAAAACTTGTGCTGTAAGGGATAAGACAAATCGTAGATATGATACGGGCATCCCACATGATAGATCCATCTACGTGGATATTGAACTTTCAACTTGTGCTCAGCACAAACTTCGACAAACTCCCCGTGCTCTTTGTGCTGTAAGCGAACACCAATAAATGTCATGGCATTCTCCAGAACTACCAGAGTCTGGGGATCCATGTGAAAGGCCAACAGCATGGGATCTGCGGAAAACATTTCCACTTTATTTGCAGCATTGCAGCCTCGCTTCAGGTGGAATAGAAAGGACATGGGCATAAAGGGGAAACGAACGGCGGCCATGGTCTGTCGCAAATGCTTTTGACGTTGCTCTGGCATGTGATTTAGCCAACGGAAGACAGCCAGAAATACCTCAATTTCCGAGTTAACACCAATCGAATCGAGGGAAATTAATTCCACCAACTCATCCACTGTCAGCTCCAGGAAACAATGGTGGCCCACCAGGGGCAGGAAATATGCTCTTATACGGGACAACATCACCCCTTTCAATTCATTCAGCAGAGGCCATTTTCTCGCCTCCATATAGACTTCCATGGCAATCTTCTCCCTCACCTTCTTCTGCGACAACAGGTCCCAGCAATCGCGTTCCAGCAAATCGATTTGCAATTTCTTGGCCACCTGCAGCATTGGGACAACATCTCGAACAGCTGGTAGCTCACGAAAACGCATCCAAGTATAGGCCAACTCGAAACCTTTTGCTGGCACTTCCTTTTCGTTGAATTTAAACTCGCAAGCACGCCAATCCCGATTGGCAAAGTACCTCGAATGACACCTCAAAAGACCGGGGTGACAACTAAGGGAGAAGTTCTCACCGATCAGAACGCTGGAGGTTGCTCCGCTGTTCTCCTTTATCATATCCTCTACTATTTTATGAAGACTGTCCTTTCGCGGATTGTTAATGATCTTAATTTTACGCTTTGGAATTAATGAGCAGAACGAATATAAAGAAAGCTCTGGCACCTGAATATCCTGGGGCTTGGCAAACTCTGCATCCGTCAAGGATTTCCACTTGCGAGTGGCAGCCTCCATTTCCTCATTGTCTCTTCCTTCTGATGGGCTGATTTTTGCAGAAGGCAATTTGTACCTAGGATTCTCTAGCACAGTGGGATGTTCCGATTCTGTAGAAGTTGTACTTGAATCTTCTTCGTCTTTATTTTCTTCGCATCCTTCATTGACCGTAGAGGAATCCACTTTCTCCGACATTCTGCCAATCAAAAAAAAAAGAGAGAAAAATTAAAATTACTTGATGTCTGATTGTTAGCTAAGTTATGAGTAGAACGAATAAATTTAAATGACTTAAAATCTATGAGTAGAACGAATAAATTTAAATGACTTAAAATCTATGGCTACTATTTGAAATAGTTTACTATGAACAGATGCCATAGAGAAAATCTACTTACTCATATCAAAAAAATAAAATGAAACACACACATTCCATTTGCATTAGTGTTAACGTTGACTTGCAATCTGATTTGCAAAATTTCACCATTTTTCAAGCTGTCAGTCACAGACACACACAAGATTTAAGATTCGGTCGTCGGTCGTCTGGAGATGTGTTACCTTGCCTTTTTGGCAAACTTCCTCCCCCTTTTGGCAACAATAAAAAGACAAACATATTGACAGCTCAATACCATTACCGAACGTAATGTTTAAATAAAAAATTTGCATTCATTTAGCTGGAAGGCGAACTGAATGTCTTCCCCTGTCTCACAGAGAATTCACCCCTCAATTTTTGCTCCATGATTTGGCGCCCAATCAGCGAAACGTCAAATGTCCTACCCAACATATGTTTCAGTCAAATTTTGCACGATTTATAAATATTTCGCTTCTTTTTTTTGTTTTTTCGCGACCATAGTGAAAGTATCCTGGTGTGCCCGAAATGATTTGGGCGTTGAAATGCCATCATCATCATCAACATCAACTTGGAACTCCGTTCCACCCACTTGGAGTGTAAAAATTAATGATGTTTTACATAGTTCGGCTGGGAATTGTCGCACATGTGTGACTGACTGACTGGCTGAGTGACATTTTTATATCCGTTTGCAATTTTTAAGCTGTGGCAAAAAATTGTAAAAATGTTTTTCTTTTCTTTTGACGCGTAAATTGACACGACTTTGCTTTCTCCTCGTTTATGCAAGAAAAATATCCCAGCTCGTTATGCTAATATCCTTTTTCAGAGTAAAGAGTTTTTGATTAATGATGTCTAGTGAAAATATGAAAGAATCACATCTGGCATACCTTTATTAGTTTGGAAAAAAAAAAATATATAATTTGTAAACCAAGTTATGGATATTTTTTCTTCCTTTTTTTTCTATTTTTTTGGGAACTCTCCATTTTCATTTGGTCGCTAGGCCTCACATTACCGACTCTTTCAATATTTAATCAATTTTGAGAGGTAAGCAGCATATAGATGGAATAAAAAGTCAAACAATAAGACCATGTTAAGGGTCGGTTTGTGGGCTTAATCAGAAAATCAAACAATTGACATTCAATATGGTATAATTTTTTACGCTGCCATTAAACAAATTATTGACAATGGGCCATGGGGAAGGCAAAATGAGACATGACAGACAGTCCGTCAGTTATTTTCATCAATTCCCCAAAGGAATGGAACAAAAACATATCAATAAACCAAACAACAACAAGCCAGAACAAATAGCCATGGAAAATCCATAACTGGGTAATTGAAAAATTTTCAATGAAATTTGATCTAGCAATTTGGGGTTAGACTGTACTTCGAGCTACAAATACATGGAAAGTTTTCTTAACTGCATTTGACAGGAGATTTTTTTTGTTTGTTTTTCTGTTGTCTTCTGATATGAAAATAATTCAAATAAATTTCCTGTTAAATAAGTGAGAAATTATGGCAAAAGTCCTTTTTGTCTGTGTGTCCTGTTTCCGCATAATTAAGTGCACTCAAAAGGTGTTTTGTGTGCGGGGATTTCCCTTTACAAAAAAAAAAAAAAAATCTGATATACATTTACATAATGCAGACAGTTGCTGAGGATTTATAGTGTGTGTGTGTGTGTGTGTGTGTTGGTTGCTTCTCAAGTGCCGCAAATTAATTCAAATGAAATGCGTTTGCTATAAATCTAGAACAAATTTCAGGACTTAATCCTCTGACATTTTTTTTTTTTGGCTTCTTTCTCTCTTTTTGTTCGGTCTAATTTCATGCAATTTCGTCACCTTCTGTTGAGCTGGTACTGGGAGCTGGCTTTTGATTGGCGCTAATCACAAAAGTGTCAACGACCAGGCGAGAGAAGGAAACTGCGTTTGCTTCATTTCCGCTTTTAATCACCCCCCAGGACCAGGAACAGACATAAGACCAAGGTCCCATGGTCCCATGGTCCCATGGTCTTTTGTTCGTCAGAAATCAGACCAAACACTTGGGCAAAACTAATTTCCCGTTAATGAGGGTCGCTCGTCCTTCTTCTGTCCAGGCTGTTGCTTTCTGTTTTTTTTTTTTTCGTTTGTACTTTGATTAAGCATTTTGCTTAACTCACACATGCGTCTCATTAATAATTTTTTCGCTGCCACGAATCGAGATTAATTTACGCCTGGACAGAATCTGACGTGTGCCTGTCATAGGAAAGAATTCCCAAAAAAAAAGGTTCGGCGTAAAAAGTCTTCTTTTATCTTCATTATATGATATTGGTCCAGCGGGTTGCTGGGGGGGCAACGACTGGATCTGCTGAGGCATTAAATTGTTATTAATTGAAAGTCAAAAGTGTGTGTAATAGAAATTTTAATTGGATTGTTTTCTTATCATTAAGATGTAAATAAAATTCTTAATCTCTTTTTCAATTCATTGCGGTAAGCTAGAAAAGTTTATAAAATTAATTTTTATTTTTTAAATAGCAAGAACAGAAATTTTTTGAATTTCCAATCATTTTTTTTTCTCACTTCTAAACGATTTAGCATATTGTCACTGATGGAATCAAATCCCTTGCCCATCATTGAAAGAAACGTGCTAATATATATGAAATTTTTACTATTCATAAGCAAAAATTCTTTACATGTGTGCCTTATCTTTTCTATAGGCCAACACAATCTAATCGGATCTCAAGCGTATTCGACTGGAAACTGACAACATTTCAATAATTTTTATTACCCAACGAGAGTTATGCATTGTCAGGACATATATAAGGACATCAATTCAATGCCTAAACACAATGTGTATGAGGGCAAAACAATTTCAATTTGCCCTAAAAAGCTACCCAAAAAAAATATATCTATATATGAATGAGCATAGAAAACCTTTTCATTGTTATCTTGTGTTTATTAAATTGTTGAATACGCCGCTCTCCAAAAAGGCGAAAGGGGTGTTTGTCAGTTGTATGTGTGGGGCAGGGGAAGAGCTAAAGGACATGAACCCGGGTTCAAATTCTGGCCACCTTTGTTAATCGTCAAGCTGACAATAAATCTTGTCAAGACAGACGAATCTGGCTAGTGAATAGAATAGAAATGGAGAAATTGAATTGCGTATGAAATGTAATTTCTATTCCCGGCATGGACTAAATGTATATAGGTGTATATATATATATACCTACATATGTACATGCAAACCATTATCGCATTCATTCTTTTATGCTCTGCATAGAGATACCAAAAAAAAAAAGAAACAGGCAAAAATATTTCATAAATTGAATTGTTTTGCCTTGGTCCTTGTGCAACAAATTTTGTTTTCAACTTGTTCTATACCCTTACAAAAAGTAGTTTAGAATGTTTGATAAAGCTACAAATAAAGAACTATGGAATAAAATGAATTCTCTCTAGTTATATATTATATTTTAAAATAAATGCCTTTCTGTATCTTCTAATCGGTAGATTTCCTGATTTTTCACAGATTTTCTCAAGAGTAAACCAAAGTGTGTGTGTGTACAGTCATGGCCTAAAGTCCTCTAGTTCTTGTTTGTCTTTTTAGTCAAATGCTAGGGAAATGTTAGCTGTTGACTACATACACGACTATCTATGATTTATAACACATTTAGTGGTGAGTCGAGGACTAACCCGGCGTCTATTGTCTGCCTTTGAAAATGAAATTAAAGTGACAACCAAAAACTTGGACTCTCTGATTGGATTCTTGGTTTAGTGGCAAATTTCCCTGAATTGCATTTGGTTTTCCTGAAAACTGTCTAAAGGCATTATCAAATTATGCTTTCAACAGATTATGGCTTTTTAAATATGATAAATGAATGGCTGGAATGTTGTTACGCTTGCCACATAAAAAAAACCAACACCCGAAGCGAACCGCAAATTCTTTGGTACTGCCACTGACAAGGCAGAGCCACGCCCATTTTAAAAGAAAATCGAAAGTAGAAACAGGCGAATTGAATTTAAATTTGCTGATTATATACTGAGTGTTGAACTCAAGTAGTGCGAATAATGGTTATATTGAGCCATAAAAGAAATTAAGTCAAACATTATTTTTATGCCTCGACCCCTTGGCAACCCTCCCCATGTGATACTTTAGAATGGGTAGAGAACAACTTTCACCACCTTTTGAACTTTTTAGCAAATATTATTGATACATCGGCGGCTTCTCAATGGTTTGTAAACGATTTCTGAAGAGCTTCTTCATCTCCATCTTCGTCACAGGGTGCCATATAGACTCATACTCTTTTAGATTAGATCCTGCAACGCATATTACACATTATATTTTGAAACAGATTTTCAAGTGTTATTCTAGGGGGATGGGTATGAAGTTAGGTGGAGGGGGGGCTTACAGATGATTTTCCACGGCTTTATAAAAATTTTCCAACAATCAGCACCGCGGGCGTCTGTCCTCATCAGTAGGAAGTTGTAAAAATTTCTATAATTTAAAAATGATTATTACTTTGGCAGAGGGGGGAGGGAGGCACAGAAAGTGTATGAAAATCAATGCATAAATTACAAAAGCTGATCTTTATTGTTATTCAAATCATTTGGCAGCTGTACATTGCTGCCGGTGCTTTCGGTTGTCATTTGGTTGGCGCTTTAAAAAAATGATAATGATTGACTGGCCCAACATGGAATCCCCAGTTCAAAGCTGTCAATAATTCCCACCATGTGCTAGGGATTTACTTCACTTCTTGCCAACGGCAAAAACATTAAAAAACATCAACAAAAAAAAAAATGGAAAAGGAGACTCGAGCGATTGGCAGTCAAGCTGACGATTTCCCAAGCGACTTGCCATAATCCAATCTGAGACGTCATGTAATTAGGTTGAAAGTCCTCAACGAAATGAAAACTTTTTTTAAAATTTCATTCGTCTTTTGTATCAATGCATTCAATTTTATAAATTTATTTAAGCCATTGCCTAATATTTAATACGAATCCATCAAAAAAGACTAAACAATTAAGAGAGTTTCTTCTCACTCTTTGTCGTTTTAATAAAAGACAAGCTGATTGAATGTTCAGATAGTTTTATCTTTAAAAACTGAAATCTAAACTTTATTATTAAATCACCATCTATTAATAAATTTCTCTAAAATTAAATACTAAAATATTTAGAACTCAAGCGATGTCAATTCTATATTTCATTTCAGTTTGCATAGATTCAAAGGACCCTTGTCCTTCATTATGAAAATGTACTTTTATCACTATTTCAATTCCACTTTCTTGACGTATTCAAAAACTATTCAAAATTAATGGCAAAATTTCTTTGTTAGCGAAACACAAAAGAACCTTCAACAAGCTTAATAAACCTTAAACAAATGTTGTATTCAAAATTCATTTTCCCGCTAAGTATGGACCTTCAATTTCCACATTCATTTTCCCATTCCAATTGTTTTACTTAACTTAATATGTATTTTCACAAGGAGCACTGATAATTTAATGTAAACTTTTGCGGTCACGTGTCGGCGGCCACCGCCTCAATATGTAAGTAAATCAAAGTAAATTACAACCACACACACACACACACACAGAGAGACACACATGGCCCATGGGCAACCCACATCACCCCATAAACAGAAAGCGAGTTAGAGAAAAGGTTCACAAGTGTTTTGACATTTAAACACGTTTTGTATTCGAAATGACCAGCCAAGGGCAGGGGGCAAGAGCAGGGGCAGGGACAGGGACAGGGACCGGTTGCATAGGGTCTATTACCAAGGGAGCTCTTACACTTGTGCAAATGCTTGGGAAAACTGTGAGAACCCAATCTACCCTGTGAAAATATGAAAGATTTTCCACACACACGCACATTTTTCAAGTAGGTATCATATGTAAATTTTATTTTCTAATTTGGTAAATTTTGTTCAATAAATAAATAAATACAAAAGGCTTTTTAAAAGTCCTTAACCCCGGGCTGTGGCTGCCACATTGGCGGCTTGCTGAGCTATTCCCAATCCCTGAATGGTGGCATCTCGAGTGTGTTGGCCAATGCGTTCCTAAAAGGAGAATTAGTTGTCTACCAGAAATCCAATTTAATTTGTCTTTGACTTACAATTTTCTTGCCAATCTTCTTGAGCCAACCAGCTTCGGATTGTCCCATGCTAATGGCCAAGATGAGGGCAACAAAGATGAAGATCTTGTAGAAGTTCATGATGATATTTCCTTTTGGTGGATTGAAAGATTGAGTTGTTGATGCTGATATTGCTGCTGAGCGACTGATGTCTTGACTACTCAATCTCCTGAGCTTATATACACCGCTGAAGCTGATAAGACTGACTAAGGAGGGGATTTTTTTTTCTTCTTCTGTGTGCGATGATAGGGAAAGGAATCCCCGTTTAACAGGTGAGGAATGTGGGCTTTTTATTTGATCAGCTTTCTTTTCTCTACCTCTTAATTTCATTGATTGACTTTGGGTAAATGCCAATTTAAACACAACTGTACTAGTTTAAACATGGTTCACATATCATCCACCACCATTGCCAAAAAGAAAACAAAAATTTGTATCTTTAATTTCTAACCATGAAAAAGACAACAAATGAATTAATTCCATGCAGGAGAAGCAAATGAGGGGTGGCGTTTTGTGATACAGTTGAGTGGGATGCAAGTATTGTCAGGATATGCCACTAATTTCCTTAACAAGTAAAAACGCTTTATGCTATGTGGGTCCTGACTTTACCCTGCCCTTCATACCCTCTCTATCTCGTTCTCCACTCGTTTCCGGTTCTGTGGCTCGACTCCTTGTTACTGGCTTTTGGTAAAATGTAAATAAAATCGCTTGAATTAACCGCTGACTGACAGCAACAAGCGGCAGGAGACTTTTGTGCGCTTCCATGTCATATTTGCCATAGCAGAAACCGGCATAATGCGACACATCCTTACAACAAGTTTCAGGAAATAGAGTGTATAAGACAATAAATACCGAAACTGGTTTCAGCATAAAAGACAAGAGATTTATAACAAACAAAAATATAATAGGAAAGCCAAAAAAAAAAAGTAAGCAAGGATTAAAAGTGTCTATGAGGACAAAGAAACTACGATAAGGAATACAGACAATGAAAGGTTAAATATTGTAAGGATAGAAAAATATTAGAGGCAGCTGAGAGAGGAAAGACTTCTGGTTTTTCTAGTAAAATTTATCTAGCAAGGTAAAAATTACATAATTTACAATTTAGAATAATATATATGTATATAAACTTTTCATTTATTTAAACATTTCGTTTAGTAGACTTAAATCAAGTACAAATGGAATAATGGAAAATATTAAAATAATTTTGTATGGTCATGGTAATTAAAAAGAAATAATTAATTAGTTTTTGCAAATAATTTAATTTTATTCTGAATTTATAATTTACATCTAAACTATTGAATGTATTTGTTAATAAATAAAATAAATTTAAGGCACATCTTCGAGTTCTTAACCCCGAGCTGTGGCGGCGACATTGGCAGCCTGTTGAGCGATTCCCAATCCCTGAATGGTGGCATCTCGAGTGTGTTGGCCAACGCGTTCCTACAGAGAAAAGATTAGTTGGTTCAATTTGTAAGGAAATTCCATTATATTTTGTGTTTAACTTACAATTTTTTTGCCAATCTTCTTAAGCCAACCAGCTTCGGATTGTCCCATGCTTATGGCCAGGATTAGGGCAACAAAGATGAAGATCTTGTAGAAGTTCATGATAATAATTCCTTTTTGTTGAAAGATTGAGCTGTTGCTGCTGCTGTTGCCAATGAGTGACTGCTAACTTGACTACCCAGATCGCTGCTCTTATATACTACTTGATTCTGATAAGGAATCATCTGTCAATATGAGGGGACTTTTGCTGGCAAAGCAAAAAAAAAAACTACATGTACGAATGCTCTAAAATCACCAAAGGGAAATCCCAATACTATGAGCAAAAAGGTGAATGGAAAGAGAAAAAGAACGCAGTGAAATTAATGGCCTTCAAGAGAAAGAATCTCCAATCAAAATTATTTATACTCAAAAAAAAGTAAAGTTTCTTAAGCAAAGTATTGAAAATACAACAAACTAAGTTTGATAGAGTATTTTATATTTCTGAGTTTCTTTCTCATCATTTGTTTCTCAAAATCGACGTCCGAAATATTTTCTTTTTCTCAATAATGTTAAAAGTTGTTGAGACAATAAAGTTATTGAAGTTAAATTCGAATAAGAAATATAAGCTTTGATAAAATTAACAGAATTCTAAATTTGCAGTTAGCGGTTTTTAAGAATTTTAAAGATTATTTCAAATTAAACGTTTAGTCAATTTGCACGCAGAGAGTATTTTGATAATTTTTAACCCATTTTTAAAAGTTATTAATATTATCAAATATTAAAACGATTTCAAAGGCATAAAATTAGAAAAAAATAATAATTTTCAGCCGATTTGAATTGAATTCAAAAATTCATGACGTATGAAAAGAATAATCGTTTCATTTAAAATAAATGTACACAGTAATATAAATTCTTTTATAAGTATAATAATTGGGTTTATTTTTAATCTCATTTAGACTATTTACAAGCAAATTTAAACATAATAATAAATAAGATAATGGCAGGACACATGTTGGAAAATTTAACCTCGGGCTGTGGCGGCAACATTGGCGGCTTGCTGAGCTATTCCCAATACCTGAATGGAGGCATCTCGAGTGTGTTGGCCAATGCGTTCCTAGAGAGAAAACAATTGTTAGTTAATTTATAAAAGAATCCCATTGTATTTTGTCTTAAACTTACAATTTTCTTGCCAATTTTCCTAAGCCAACCAGCTTCAGATTGACCCATGCTAATGGCCAGTATAAGGGCAACGAAGATGAAAATCTTGTAGAAGTTCATGTTTTTATTTTTTCCTGGTATATTCAGTGATTAAGCTTTTACTGCTGCTGTTGCCAATGAGCGACTGATGTCTGAACTGCCCAAGTCGTTCTTATTTTATACAGAACAATCTGAAGAAAGGGGATTTTTTTTCGCAAATGATGCTGCAGTACAATTTTACTTATATGTGCAAGAGAAAGATAATCGAAAGACAAATGGTATGTATTGAACTGAAAGCCAAAAGTTTTACAGAATAATTAAATTTCAGAACTACTAATTTTAATGGGTAAGACCTATACTAATTTCGCTGAAACTTCGTAACTAAAAATTCATTTTGACACTTCGAAGTTTAGAATAAATTTAATATTGGCAAGGATTTTTATGTACAGTGAGAATAAGAAACAATTAAAATCAGCTTAATAAATAATACAATTTTCGATTATTTATTAAAACTAAATAAATAAAATATACCCATGATATTTGATTTAAGCTTTTAATTTCTAAATAAATAAAATAGACCCATGATATTTGATTTAAGCTTTTAAAAAAGTTCACAACCCAAAAAACATCTATTATTTAAAGAAAAATAATAATAAAAACATTTTCTAAAGCTAATAAAGATACTTTTTAATACATATGTAGATATACATATATATAATTAAAAAGAATGTTAAATGTTAATATGAAAAGATGTTTAATCATTGAAAAGTTACAGTTCTATGCAAAATAGACATATTGAAAAAACAATTTATTTTGATAAATTCTGAAAATTGTTAAAAACTCTTAACATTGCCAAATTTTAATCGATTCTTGAATGTCATTTCTCATTTTAATGCTATTACATTCAATTTTAAATAGGAATGCTAAAAAAATATAATATTTTGCACAAGAAATGTTAATTTCATGAAGCTCTAATTAGGTTAATTATTTAAAAATGTATTTGAATGAATGTATTTATCTTCAAGTTAAAATAATGTCTTTCATTCTACATTTGAATCTCAAGAACTAAATTTTTGACCAATTTTCGAAAAAATTGCATTACTTTTTATAAAAAATCTAGGAAATTAATTTAATAAAAATCCAAGTTTTTAATGTTTTTGTTAAATCAGTTAAAAATTGCCGAAAATACAGGCTGAAATAAAAGGCAGATGAACGAATAATTTCTAATTTGAATTCTGACCCGGAAAACTAATATTTAGGTTTTTGGATTGCTTCAGGCCCGGCGCTGGCTTAATCCGGGACTGCTATAGAATACACTATTAAAGTATAAATGGCAAATTGTTAGTTCATGCCATTTTTAAGGCCCATAAAAATATTGATAATCGCAATGCAAATTTAAAATCTTTACTGAAACAAAGTTATAAACTATTTATCTCATTTTAGATAACAAATATGGCTTATACATGATTCCGCTGATTTGCCAAGACGGTTCAATTCTTTGGGCCGCTCCTCAACCTTGCTTTTGGTTTCTGAACTTGGCAAAAACCAAGTGGGGACTTTTTTCTTCTTAGAGCTTCCCATATGCTCTGTGGGATTCACATATTGACTATGTATTCGATTAGGGCGTAGGCCCAGAGGCAGGGAAAGTTCGGGGGAGGCATGAGGAAAAAACACAAAGCAACAGGCATCGAATTGATAACTACGAGTCGCTGATAAAGAACAGCTCTACACAAAAAAAAGGCAATTTAAAACCAATAAAAAAAGCAACAACAACAATTAATACTGTATTGCATATACATCTGTAACCCAGATGATCAGTCATGCTTTTATCATTATATGTGTATGTATGGTTTTGTGAGACTTAAAGAGAGAGAGAGATAGAGGGAGATGAAATTCATTCATAAATTGATTCGTAGTAAAATGTTTGAGTAGAGTACAAATTGACTAATATGTCGAGTGATTTATCTGTTGTGTGTTCGGGCAAAAACTTGTTTGATGATTAAGCCAGGTAATTAAACCATTCTGTTCTTTTTTTTTTGTTTGAAGGCTTTAGAAGAACTTTATGGTATTTCCTGTAGATTTTATTTTCTCTATGGGGAACGGGTACTTTTTTGAATTTGAGATCTTGTCTATGGGTGTCTACAAAAAGAAATCCCATTATGAGACGATTTGGATTGGGATTTGAATTTTTTTTTATTGTTTTACGCTCCTTATAAAGATAGCAACTGTAGACGTTTCTAATTTGAAGGGGATTTACACTTGTAAACTTAAGAATGTCACTGAATGAGTTTAAATTTGAGGAAATATGTAATCTTCATTCATAATATTTTACATAATTCCATTTAAAAGAAAAAACTACCGAATAATTCTAGGGAAGAATGTAAATTGGTTTAAGTTGAAAGCAAAGAACTATTCAGATCTATAGTCTAAAATATCGTTGGCGTTTATAATATCCGCTATTTGGTATATTTTGATATGCCCAATTTAAGATTATGATCTGCCCCAATTTATAAAATAATCCAATTTTATCTATTATTTTGTAGAAGAACAATAAAAGCCAGATATGATACTTTAACAAGATCATATTAATTGAATTAATCATAGCTATTTAATTTAAAACTTTCTTAAATTTATGGTAATAATTATTTTTGTGAAATAAAAGTAACGAACCCTTCTAAAATCGGTGTAAAACGAATGGAAAATAACGAAACACAGAAATTTTCGGTTTATTTGAGTTAATAGAGAACTTCTAAACCATCTAAATGTTTAAATATTTTTTTTAAATTCTGAAAAATGGTTTTTAATAATTGTAAATGACAATTTAAGTCAGTTTTCAAGGTAATTTTATATATTTTCAAAGCATTTCAATTTAGATTAGGGAATACATTTTAGAATAAATAATACATGTGGTAAGTCTTTAGCCTCTTGCTGTAGCAGCAACATTGGCAGCCTGTTGAGCGATTCCCAATCCCTGAATGGTGGCATCTCGGGTGTGTTGACCAACGCGTTCCTAGGGAGAAAGCAATTGTTAGTTCAAATTTTAAAGAATATTAGAATGATTTTTCAAAAACTTACAATTTTCTTGCCAATCTTTTTCAGCCAACCAGCTTCGGATTGACCCATGCTAAGGGCCAGGATGAGAGCAACAAAAAAGAAGACCTTGTAGAAGTTCATGATTATATTTCCTTTTCGTAGATTAAGCAGATGATGCTGATATTGCTGCCAATAAGTGACTGATGACTGAAATACCTTAGCTGCTGCTCTTATATACGAACTGAATGTGATAAGAAACGATCTGTTTATGTGTGGGGATTTTGTCTGTCAATTGGAAAGGGACTTTACATTTTCATTTGCTAAGCGATAATAATCTTATCTCAGAATATCTGTTTTCTCTCACTGAATATTTATTTGTAGAAATAAACTAATTTTATTGACACCCTCAATTGACGACCATTTGAAAAGTTACACAACTACTTCATCTTTCTACTTCACGCTTAATATCTCGAATCGACTTAAAACCAAAACTAGAAACATTAATAAATTATTTACGTTGATGATGTGACGTGACCAGTAATTTTAGATGTAATTTTTGTATTTGTCAAGTAAATTTGTATTTTTAAACACGGAATATTTATTTCATTTTCGTCTTTCTGTAAATTACATTTCAAAAAAGCGCGCCCAATTCTGTTTCTCTGTGGCGCCCTCTAAGCATGCATTTGTGAAACACTGAAAGCAGCCCTGTTCGTGGTGAAACGATATATCGATATGTTTATCGCTGTGTTTTTATCGATACTTTTGCAACCCTACTGGAAATCGAAAAAATGGAGTTCTTTTTTTGCGTGGTGCGTTGTCGACACGTTGTCCGACAGAATTGCTGCTGGTTATTTTTGCATTTAAAGTGCAAATAAATTGTTTAAACGGTAGGTGCAAATACTGCAGCATGCCGTGGATGATGTGGATGTCATTAATCAACAAGTTGCGGGCGGATTTTCTGTAAAGATGGCGTCAATGCTAGTTGCGCGAGTGCGGACCTAACCTCAAAGTTGACATCGCATGGCATGCATGGTCTTTATTTTTTTGATATGAATTGGATTGATGAACCGGAAACACTGAATTGTTTACCAACCATTTCAGATGGCTATTGGCTCCAAGATTATTAAGCCCGGCGGCTCGGACCCCGATGAGTTTGAGAAGTCGATTGCCCAGGCACTGCTTGAGCTGGAGGCTAACAGCGATCTGAAGCCTTACCTCCGTGATTTGCACATTACCCGTGCTCGCGAGATTGAGTTTGGCAGCAAGAAGGTGAGTCAATTGCATGGCGATTAATTATGTGAATAGTTTGTATTAATTATCCGGTTCTCTGCATCTACGCGTCGTTTAATAGGCCGTCATCATCTACGTGCCCATTCCACAGCAGAAAGTGTTCCAGAAAATCCAAATCATCCTGGTCCGCGAGTTGGAGAAGAAGTTCTCTGGCAAGCATGTGGTTGTCATTGGTGAGCGCAAAATCCTGCCTAAGCCCACCCGCAAGGCACGCAATCCTCTGAAACAGAAGCGTCCACGCTCCCGCACTCTGACTGCTGTGTACGACGCCATCCTTGAGGATCTGGTCTTCCCAGCTGAGATTGTTGGCAAGCGTATCCGCGTCAAGCTGGACGGATCCCAGCTGGTTAAGGTGCACTTGGACAAGAACCAACAGACCACCATTGAACACAAAGTAAGTGAAGCGACAACCTCAATTAATCCCGTCGTGTCCTCGTGTTTCTTGCGGTTGTTAATTTGCCAAACTCCGTGATTTTCGCTAAGGACGCAGAATATCAGTTGCGCCCATAACTCGTTACTGTGGTCCATTCAAACGCCTGCCAGCGGGTCCACATCTCCATATATGGGCCACATTCATTTACCTTGATATCAATTGACCGTTCTTGTGTTATTCGCTGAATTCATTTACCTAGTTCAGCGATTGTCAAACAGAACGCAGAATAAAGCAAACCTCCACGATGTTTAGCTCATTACTACCAGAGCTTCTACATTACTACAAATCCTTTGCTACAAAATGGCCTTGTGATATATTAAAAGATAGAAAATAATAGAAAAGTATGGAAAGTGCATTAGGATATAGGGTCTTAGGTCCCTTGGAGAAAATGGTTATGTGTTGACTTCTGAAGACATGAATTTGTGTATCAATTCAGTATTGTTCTTGTGTTATTTGCCGAATTTTCCTTTTAGTTCGGTGATTGTCAAACAGAACATAGAGAAAAGCAAAACTCCACGATGTTCAGCTCATCACTACCAGAGCTTCTACATTACTACAAATCCCTTGCGACAAAATGACCTTGTGATAAAACAAAATATGGAATGTGGCTTAGGACACAGGATTTAGGTTCCATAGGAAAACTAGCCTTGTGTAGGTTTCTCTTTACTTGAATTGGTGTATTAATTCAATATCGTTCTTGTGTTATTTGCCGAATTCTACATTCTAGTTCGGTGATTGTCAAACAGAACGTAGAGAAAAGCAAAACTCCACGATGTTCAGCTCATTACTACCAGAGCTTCTACATTACTACAAATCCCTTGCGACAAATACATTATCTTTGACACAAGCCCCGCCCATTTGCCTCCCGAATACTGATTTTTATACCTAGTAGTTTGGGACTTCCTACATTGGCGGCATAGTAATCCAATCCGCTGTTATAATATATGCTGGAATCCATCCTATGATGCGGCATATTAACGGTAGCTTGGACACTTATGTGAAATCTTAATCTTATAAAGTCATCCAAAACATTTCCGAAAATCCTACCGTTCTTGTGTTATTTGCCGAATTCTTTATTCTAGTTCGGTGATTGTCAAACAGAACGTAGAGAAAAGCAAAACTCCACGATGTTCAGCTCATCACTACCAGAGCTTTTACATTACTACAAATCCCTTGCGACAAAATGACTTTGAAATAAAACAAAATATGGAATGTGGCTTAGGATACAGGATGTAGGCTATAGGTTCCATGGGAAAACTAGTTGGTGTATTAATTCAATATCGTTCTTGTGTTATTTGCCGAATTCTTTATTTTAGTTCGGTGATTGTCAAACAGAACGTAGAGAAAAGCAAAACTCCACGATGTTCAGCTCATCACTACCAGAGCTTTTACATTACTACAAATCCCTTGCGACAAATACATTATCCTTGACACAAGCCCCGCCCATTTGCCTCCCGAATACTGATTTTTATTCCTAGTAGTTTGGGACTTCCTACATTGGCGGCATAGTAATCCAATCCGCTGTTATTATATATGCTGGAATCTAACCTATGATGCGGCATATTAACGGTAGCTTGGACACTTAAAATCTTGATCTTAACTAATTTATCGTTTTTGTTTTATTCGCCGAATCTTAGTTAAGGTTTATTTATTTCACTGAGCTTCTACACCACAGATTGTATTTAGGTTTCCGAAGTTGTCTAATTGAAATATAGAATTTGTTATATTTCTGAAGTTATAAAGTCATCCAAAACATTTCCGAAAATCCCACCGTTCTTGTGTTATTTGCCGAATTCTTTATTCTAGTTCGGTGATTGTCAAACAGAACGTAGAGAAAAGCAAAACTCCACGATGTTCAGCTCATTACTACCAGAGCTTTTACATTACTACAAATCCCTTGCGACAAATAAATTACCTCTGACATAAGCCCCGCCAATTTACCTGCGTAATTCTGAATTTTCTACCTTTTACCTTGCGCCATTTCAATTTATGACGATCTATTAGGTTTTGATCTACGAATAAACTTATTAGTGCATAGGGCAGAATTATTGCTTTTGTCTTAATCAAATTAATATATCACAAAGTTAAAAATATATTGAAGACATTAACCCCGCCCTTGACCTTAAGACACTATTATTCGGAGAGGTCGGCACGGATTTAATCCTAAATAGGATTTTCCTTTTTGTGTGTGTGTAAAGCAACAGTCCCAAAGCGCGAAACTTTCATATGCTGATAAGCATGTGGCAAAGTGATTCCCAGGTTGACGTTGCTGGAGCCACCCGAGTCCTGGTGATTGACCGTGCTCGACCACTTCTAGAATACTTTATATAGTGTCTTAATTTTTAAATGGGCGGCAGAGAAAATAATCCCACTTGCCGTTTGGCATTTCCGAGGCTGCATGACTTTTAATGTTGTGTACAATTACGTGGGACAGGTATCGCAATAGATGGCATAGATTTAAAAAGAAGTTTGAAAGTTGGATCTAATCTGTTTTACCATTTCTTTTGTTACAGGTCGATACCTTCACATCGGTCTACAAGAAGCTGACTGGTCGCGATGTTACCTTTGAATTCCCCGACAACTATCTGAATGTCTAAGAGTTTCTGCGTGATTACTGCGCCGGTTCAGTTCATCAAGGAAAATAAAGGAAGGACTCACATCTGAATTCTGTCGTACAGAATAAATGTTATTTTTTACATGAGCTGCAGAACGTAACATCAAATAAAGAAAAAAAATAATGTAAACATTTTTTAAAAATTTAACAAATGCTGTTCAAGTATTGAAATGAATTTCACGTCATGAACAATCTAATTGTACGGGATGTTTCAAATATCGTTTGATTAAGTGCAATCAAAGGAGGAGTACGCCCATATGTTAAATGAAAAAGGGCGGCAAAGTAATTAAAAAATGCATAATATTTGTAACTTGTTCAATTTGATTCCCACATCTAATTGTATGATTGTTTCTGTATGCCCAAAAGGCTTGTGGTAGCGAACCATAAAATCCTTTCCCCCCAAACGCACACACATGTGCGAAAAGGGGTTAATCTTTGTGCGTTGCATCTAGTTTTCCACTCGGTTCGTCTCATTTACATACATGATGTGTGTGTGTGTGTGTCTTATGTAATTACAGGACAAGTTTTCAATAATCACATGTGGTGTGTGTTCTCCTCTCTATAGGATGAGGGTAACTAAGGTGACTGCTGGTGTTTAGGGTGGTTAAATAAAATGAGATTAATGAGTGCCTTTTGTTGTTTTACGCGGCTTGATTTATGAGACTTCCTCTTGGAGGAAAGAAAGTTCAAGGCTTGCTTGTAATATGGCAATGTATATTTAGGAAATTTTGTCATCAGCTTAATTATTAAAATACTCAAAGGCGTTTAATCAGGTCCTTCAGAAGACATCTAAACCACTTTAAAATTAGCGCCTTGCAAAAGCTTTACAACACTGCAAACGGTCATCACTTTCCAACACTAAACATAAACTTTCACATTTTAAAGCTTTTTTTGAACAAAAATACGTTTCCAAAATGTAATATTCTTTTATTTGTTTAAGAAAAAAATCAGTTGAAAGTAAAGAAAGAATATTTGTTAAATTTTTAATATAAACTGTACAACAATTATTTTCAATTTTCTGTAAATTGATTACCATTCACATTTATTTTTTTGCTTGGTTTAAGTTACTTTTTGACTTGTATCAATCGTAACAAAGTAGCCGCCCCTCAATAACTAATACATATTATAGTATATTGCAATTTTCACATTCAATTAGTGTCAACAAGCAAAGCACGCAATAGAATAATTTCGAAATGTTATATACCTAGGCAGACGTCCCAAAGACAATCACAAAGAGGACACGAAATATGGAGGAAATGGACATACAGCTTTAAGGTCAACACAAAACAAAAAAAAAATTTATTTCTCTGAATTAGTCCCAATACCTGGTCTATTCGGTTGTTGTGGCCACAACATATGATAGACCAAAGGGGGGGAGGAAATTTCCCTTCAATGGGCAGACAGGCGACAGCCATTTGTGAACGCCTTTAAATTGTTCTTGTTTTTGTGGTTTTTCTATGTCAATTATTTGACTGATGGCTGGGAATTTCTAGCCAGGCGGTTCGATGACATGCTAGCTTACAGTTTCGTGGACTGGTGGGGCGAGGATTACAATTGTTGTTTTTGTTTTGGTTGGGCTAACTTTGGTATCTGCAAATTTTTATCTAAATTACCCAGCCATTGGTTCTATTCATTATTAATGTCTAGTAATTGCAGGACATTGGTATACATATACATATCATTAGGATTAAATGACCTTGAATTGTGAAAATTTAACGCCTTCGATTTGTATCTTATAGAAATGGTGGACTTATTTAAATTTTTGTTCTATTTTCTTATGATGTCATAGTGTAAATTTAAAATTGATTCGTTTGGGTCTTAATTTCTCAGTAATACATATAAGAATTTTAATGATTAAAGCATGGTAAAAAAAGATGTAATCTCTTTAAAACACACTCACACACCCAATACTGGATTCTGGCAGCCACTTTGTATGTAAATTTTATTTGACGGGGAGAAATGTTTATGAGGTTCATCACATAGTTGTTATCCCTACAAACTGTTGCCACAACATTTGACAGAGGGCTGGGAAGGGCAGTGGGTGGTTAGTTGGCTGTCCTTATGACAAATTATGTCATCACATGTTGCTCGAAAAGTATGGATTTAACTATGTATTGGCGTCACTATGGTCTACAGTATGAGTCATTTTTGAAGTAACTAGAACAAAAAAGAACACTGAATTTAATCTTGTAGAAATTTTTTTTCCAATTGACTTTTGATTCTTATTTCAAACATTAGTAGTAGTTAAAAAATTCTAGTGATAGGTAATCAGACTTATATATATATATATATTATTAATTATATATATATATATATATATATAGATGTTGTATTTGTCCTAATTTTCCCGGAGACTTAAATCGACAAAGACGTGAATTTAGTCTGCAATACAAAAACGGAGAGTGATAATAAGCATGCATATATGAAGTCTTGATACGCTTTATAGCTACCCGTAGATCTTCGGGAAAAGAATCGATAGAGAATTTTTAAAAATATTACGTTCCTGCCTGCGCCAAGGGTTTTTTACGGTATGTCACACTGTACACTTTTAACTTTACCACTGTATTTCATAATATATGTCCCGATTCTCAATGTGTCTAAACTTGTAATGATTTATTAAGACAAGCTTATCCTAATTTAATTTAGAATCTAAAAGATGGAGTTACCTGGATGTGGAGAGTAATTAAGAACTCCTGGAATAATAGAGGCTTTTCCTATTTAAAATTATTTCAGTTACTAAAGTCACGTATTGGCCATTTGTTGCATGTTGCAGTCAAAAACGATTTACTACCTTCAAAGTTTCTATCGTTTAAGTAAACATTGACTTATCATTTGATTGCGACTCGTTATATAACACCCCAATTCTCTCTGTATGTGTGTGTGTGTACATTAATTTCGTCATGTCCGAGATAAAAGGTTCAATTTTGTTATGACTGGCTTATCAGAGTTGGCTTATCAGACGGCATATTGCCAGTTCCTTGGGATTGTAGCCACAAATAGGCGGCTTCTGTATGAATACGAAATGCCTACTGCCTGGGTCGAATGCAGTCATTGGCAGTTTAGATTTAGGCCAAGTGAACAGACTGATTTCTAAAAACGAAGTTTGCCTGATAGGAAAAGCTACTCGATGTGATGATCGCATACTTTTATATTCCTAAAGAGCGCTCTCTTGTTAAGTGCTGCTCATATATTTTCTATATTTATCACTAAAATTGCTATTGCATCATCAAATTTTCTGTTGCTGCCTCAAAATCAACCTCCAAATCTCTTCTACTCATTGATCAGAAATTCGAAACATTCTCTAAAGAAAAATCTCAAAAAATTAAAGGAAAGGAATTCACATGCGACATACAAAAGTTTCCGTAATTTGTCATCGAAAACCTATATACATAGATTTTTTTTGTTGTGGTTTGTTATCAACAGTAAAAAGAATTTTTTGTTTGCGGCGATTAATGTCAACATTCGGTTTCCGTTTAGAGAAAAGAAAATAATATATTTTTTGTATGTATCTGTATTCCTTTACCATATCGACAATATAATCTCGCCCACCATTCGTAAGGTAAAACATAACCAGACAGAAAAATTTCATATTTTTGTTTTTGCTTTGAGAGAGATAAAAGACGAAACCATGATAATGCTACTGCGTGTGGACCGATGGAGCAGTATATAAAGGTGGGAGGAGGGGAGTCTAGTGTTGTGTTGTATTGGGGAATGAGCAACAAACAAATAGAGAGAGAGAGAGGGAATCACTCTGCTCTCTGAACAAAAAGTGGGTTAATGAGCGCCAGTCATAGACCTGAGGGAACTTGGCCGATATTTACGAGCGGTTTGGGATCTCACGATGACAAAGTTGCCGGCTTTGGCTTCGGTTTTCCAGACATCGACTGTTGCTATTGCTGTTGCAGCGCTGCTGACGTTGACAGCGCTGCTAGCGTAGACTCCTACTCGTAGTTTGATACCCTACAGTTGCCAGCCATATAAGTTTGTTGGGTTTCAAAACTGTTTGTCTGCTTCATCCCCCAAAAAAATGCTTTCAATATTGTCATTCTTAACTAGGAACTAGAAAAATTGAAGAGATATTTATATGATTTTCAAATTATTAATTATATTAGAGTAATATTTCTTTTCTTCCTATTCTTCTTTTAAAATTATAGCAAAGTAATCGTTATTTATTATGCTGTTTTTTTTTTTAGCCAGTCCTGTATTAAGGAGTATCTTGGGGTCGAATTAATTCCATTTAACATTATGGTTGGTTAGTTTTTCGATTTCTCAGAGCGGAAACTTTGGTTCGTAGCATAAGCATTGACTTTGAACTAGACAATACAAGTTGTTGTTGCTGTTTGTGTTGTGTTTACGGAATGTGTGAGCACAACAGAAAATGGTAAACAAACATGTGGAAAGAAATGACTGAGGTAAAGCGAAAGGGGGGGAGCCTTAACAAAATGGTAGATAATAGCCATACAGCGGCGAACGTAACAACCAACATATAAAAGTGAAATAAAAATTGAATAGGCAACCGCTCCACTCTACTCCGCTCCGTTCCGAACGCTTCGCAATCGACAACGTCGCATCGCAGTCGCCGTCGCCGTCGTTTCCCTCTCCAGAACTAACGCCAACGCCAGAAAGCTAGAACTCTTTGGATGTAAATGTCGACCGGCTGTGGCGGGCGTTGTTAGTCATTTGAGTTCGTTCGCCTGGTCAACACAAACTATATAACTGGAACTAAAAATTAACGCGACGAATCCAAAAACTTATGAAAATTTCTCACAATCGTGGAGAATTCATTTCTAAACATTAGTTGCAACTAAAGTGCGTTCAAATAAACAAAAACAAAAAACAAGATATATAAATACATATAGGTATATGAAAATCGAAAGTTTTTGTGTAAATGGTGTAAAATCTATCAGACTAAAATATTTTGTCATCTCGCGAAATATGTGAGACATATTTTTTTAAAGAAAACGCGCGCCTAACACATTCTGACGTCAGCAAAAAAGTTTGAGAATTCATTGAAGCAGCTAGAAAAATATATATATGCTATATATATGTATATACATAAGTAGATATGCCATTGGGGAAATAATAGTGCAGCGAATTGTAGGGAATGCTTTTACATGCGAATTCCAACCCAAATTGTTTGCCCATTTCTGTCATTACCAAGCGTCAAATTAGGGTGACATATTCACTCACACACACATACTCGAGGGTTTTTCCCTACTTTGCTAACCACAAACAAAACTCACTGAGAAAAGTTAATTTTTCATCGAGGACTTGCATATATTACACAGGTCAACAAAATATGCTAGACTCTCTAGCCGACAATTGATTTTGTCAGATATATTACCTTTTTCTAGGTATCTCAATTTTAAAAACATAGAAAAAAAAAACAGATCAGCATTAAAATAAACATTGTCAGTTTCAAATTAATGGATAGTTATAAAAACAGGTTTTACCCGATTTTCATTATTCATTTTTATGTATTATATTAAGTGTCAATATATAATAGAAAAGTATTAAAATTAGTTTGAAGTTCCTAAAAACTTGCCGGCAAGTGTAATCCTTTGATAATTTGATTGCCATTACACGCGTTGACCTGAAATTACAATATAAACATATTCCAAGAGTGTTACAATTCCAAAACAAAATCATAAGAAGTAGCCTTGTGTAATACTCTAAAGAAAATATGTTATATATATATATACATATATTACCTCAAAAGAATGATTAGATCTTATTTAAAAGGCAAAAAATATTTCAGTTAGAATTTTATGAAAATTTATATTGTTAAAATAATATATGTAGCTATTTTCATTTAGTGCAAGTCTCTAGTCTTCAAATTCTCTTCAAATGGTTAGTAAAAAGTTTTTCATTAGACTCATTAGCGGCCAAGTAATTAAAGTTCTCTAATTGAAACAGAGCAGGTTGCCCTAGTTACCTATTAAATAATAGAATGTGGTAGACTATAGTATAGACTTTAATCTATTGTGATTATCGTTGGCCAAATGGCCAACATTTACACACCTTAATATCAGCATTTAGTTTATTTTAATCGAGCATTAAATTCACACACTTGGATGCGTTCAATGGAAAATTTCCAACATTTATGCTATATGTATGAGAAAACGTGCTTACTATCAGGCAATTAGCCATGTTTAAAACTCAATCAAAATTCAAAAGAAACGAAAGAAAAACTACAAGAAAAAACCGTAAAATATAAAAACTATTAGAAAATCTAAACATATATCAATGGGCGGTCGATTTTATCGCCCACAGCAACACAGAAAAAAGAGAGGGGCAGATGAGGGTAGCGAAGAGAGAAAAAACTGCCAAAAAAACGAATGCCAATAAAATGCTTGCGTTGCTCTTATTGTTTATTATTAAGCGTAATGAATTGTTTTATATTTCCATTTCGACAATCTACAATATGTTGCCAGCCTGTCAAGAACAACAATAATAGATTTTGTTATTTAAAAAACTACGAATTTAAGAATACCCTATCCTTGAAATGAGTCAAACCCAAGGGATTTTGAAGGAATGGGTGAACTAAGAAACTCTGAAATAATTAGGACACTTTTAAATATCCTTTTTTTATGGTTTTCATGCAAATATCATCAAGTCCCCTTTTCTCCTATACCAAAAGCTGGCAAAACTACAACCAAAAGAATTTTGAATTTTCAATTTTTCCGCTCTAAATAGAATTGGCGACCATTTTTGAATGTTTAAATTATGAAAGTTTACTTGTTTCCATGACAAAAGAGATCATTTTTGATATTAAAAAAAAATTGGTAAAGTATATTGTAATACTCAAAACAAAGTTAATCCCTTCATAAATCAAACTGCTTTCACAGTCCTCAAGAGTCCTTACCCTAGACTAGATAGTATAATCATAATATACCCACTTAACTCTTAGGTGGTTATGTATAGGGTATAAAGGCAAAAAACAAAAAAATTAATATATATTTATTTTTCTATATTGAAATTAATTTATGCATGTTTGCCGTAGACTTTGCCCACCCTTTATATGATTTTCCTTCTTTCTCTGTAACATATTTCTTTCTCGCTTGCTCTAGTGAATCAATCGAGTCGCGTGCTTTGGCCAAATGAAAATGTTGATCAATTCTTATGACAGCGTTCGTCAGAAACTCATTCGTACCATTACTCCAATACACTGTCATTCATTTTGGCCCTTATCATTAGTCTGTGTGCGTGGTTACAATTTTCCTAATTAAAAGTCAAAACTCATGTAAAACGGGGCGTGTTTTGCTCTCGCCACAGGGAGCAGAGCAATATTTGGTATCCAAGTATTTTATTGATATGCAAATAATGAATATGAGCAAACATCGTTCTTTTGGCCAACCATTTTTAAATAGTTTGCCGTATCTGAAATAGTATCTCACATATACATATATGCGAATTTGCTGTCTTGTCTTTACTTTAACTTATCTTATCTGGCATTTTTTAAGGGGCCTACTTTGCCTTCAATTGCTTACATAAGGAATTCGATGAACCCTTCTTCGACGAACCTTGCCATTAGTCACTCATCTTTGAACACCTGGCCGTTTTACCTGCAAAATGAATCATTACTGCGGGGTTAAGCCTTTCAAAAACAATCAAATATAACTGATTACTTATCAGTAGTCAATATATATATATTGCTGAATGAAGTTAGCCTATAGGTAGCCTTCACCTAGGCGCAGACATGGCTGTGGCGTGTCACCAAATGTGTGCCAGGTGTCCAAAAGAAAGCTTATCATTGTGATTGGACCACATTGTTTTATGTTTTCTCCATTATGATTTTCTTTCATTGAACGATAAGAAATTGGCATACGAGCGAAAATACTCGTAGTGCAATTTAAAATGGGGGATTTTTATTTTTACTTTAGGAATTTAGCCAGTTCCATCTAAAAAGATTATATTGCTGTTACAATATTTGTGGAATGTGTAATTCTAATATTTCTCAAAGTTATAGACGTCATATTAAAAGTGTATTTTTTTTCAGTGGAACAAAAGAAGGGGGGCCCAGATAAACCATCATATTAACTAGGGTTCCAACTAACAGTTTTATGATTACAACCCGGGCACTTTATATGGTGCGATAAGCTTAACCAGAGTGTCCACCATTTTGGTTTTATTTCAAAGATAAGACTGCCAAACAGACATTGCCCAGAAAACGTTAAAACATAAATAAATGGGTACACTATGCCACAATTCAAAGTTCTGTTAATCAAAAGTGTAAACTGTATTCGAGTGTGTCTGGCATGAACTTCACGTGAGAGGGCCTCATCAGATTTCACACCAATTTTACATATTCAATGATCAAAAGTACATAATATGTGTATAATTTCCATTATGATAGTCTTATAGTTTAATTAGCAACTGGTTAATGTTGCTGCTGATTCATAATCGTTTTAAATTTCTCTCACTCTCTCTCTCTTTCTGCAGTTAAACCAGCAAAGCAAACACGATGTGCCTTTCCTCACCCATCCCTGGTCAGACGCCAAATGGCAAGGGAGGTACTAATACTCCTGAGGTCTCGGCCACTAACGATGGTTCATGCAGCCTGGGAGAGGGTTGCAGCTCCAGAAGTAATGCAGATCTTAAACACAGAGGTCGCCATACAAAACTGGATCAAGCCACCACAGATGCTACAGAACAAAATACCAAAGAAGATGATAATTTAGGCTATAAGGAGGAGAATGCTGTCTATAAGGAGAATAAGGAAAAGGGAGACACAAAGCAACAAGAGGCGACAGTGAATGAGAAGGAAGAGGAGGAGGAGTTTAAGCCACAGATCAGATGGCCTGATCTAATTGCTCAGACATTTCTACACAGTGGTGCCCTCTATGGGGCCTACCTGCTCTTCTATGCAAAATTCTACACATTCCTATGGGGTAAGTACGTGCCTTATATTAGCCAATTGTAATTATCATTGCCTCAATGTCGCGTCACAGTTGTCTCTCATAATTAGTTAATACAATATGTGGACTATAAGTTAGCAATCGTCAACTAGCAACTGGCTAAATGCAATAAAGTCGGTCAAGAGAATAAAAAAACAGTTTACTAAATCGAAAATATTGATAAAAGTACATATATTGATAATTTATTTGAGATTATTATTTCTATCTAGACCGATATTGCTGACTTAATGCAAAGGCACGTAGTCATCCTAAATTGTATAATATGGATTAATAAATATGTATTCCATATTTGCAAAACTAGTATGACATCAAAATCTTATCAACAAAAAAAAAAAAATTGCATTACTCATAGAAGTATTTATTTATAATTTACCAAGATTAATTCTCCATAACTTGCAATAATTTTCTGGTCCTTTTTGATTTTACTTTGTTTTGTTATTTTTATTTTTTATGTGTTATACTGTAAACAAAACTTTCTTTGGAGTTTCTGGTAATAGAAGTTTAAGGTTTAAGAACATACTTTTCAAGTTTTCCTAGTATTGTATTTAATTTATCTTTTTTAAGAACATCTTTTTCTAGTTTTTTGTACATCTTCTTCTGGTAAATTTACCTAACTGTATTTGCAGGATGAAACTTCAAGATCTAAGATCTTCAATAATACTAAAATGTCATTAGCCCATTTTTCTTTTATTAAACTTATCCCATAGTTCAATGTTCACAAAAAATTATAAACAAATGTGACAGCTGATGTTTATGGATCTATTGAAAAGATCTTTCCATTCTGTTTACTTTGCCATTCATCCATATCAATAAATGGTTTGATTTATTTATTTTTTTTTATCACTTGGCGGCGACTCCATAACGTAAGCCCATAAAGTTGAGAATCAAAGTCTAGAAAATGTGTCATATTTTGATATCGAATGCTGGTCTCTGCCTAATGATGGAAAGACAGAGTTTATACAATATAGACCAGAATTAGAATATGGAATATTTTCCATGTACAAATGGCCAGTATGAACTTTGACTGGGCATCAATTAAGTTTAACGAATGTTCCAATTGCTTGCCTTAAATTTCGAATAATGATCGAGAGATTGTCAGAGAAATACAATGAACTAGGTGACGCATTAAACTACCAGAATATGCCACCTATAGCTGTTTTTTTTTTTATCTATGTATATGTATATATAGAATCTAGTATTATGTCATGCATAGAGTAAATCAAGCAGCAACAAGTCATCAGCCAGAGCAGCTAAACAATGCCATTCAACTGTTATTTTGCTATTTATTTTCAGTGGTGGTGACCATTTGGGTCTCGGGCATTGGCATCACGGCGGGAGCCCATCGTCTGTGGTCGCACAAGTCGTATAATGCATCGTTGGCTCTACGCATACTATTGGCATTTGCTTTCTCCATATCGGGACAGGTATGTTTAAAATAGTTCATAATTAATTTTCCTTCTATTTTTATGATCAACCATTTATCCATTATCCATTTATAGCGGGATGCCTACACGTGGGCATTAGATCATAGAATACATCACAAATTTTCGGAGACAGATGCCGATCCGCATAATGCGAAACGTGGATTCTTTTTTGCCCATGTGGGTTGGTTATTCCTCACTCCGCATCCAAAGGTGGCTGCCAAGCGTGATGTCATTGATATGTCCGATTTGGAGGCCGATCCAGTGGTCATGTTCCAAAGGAAATACAATGTGCCCCTCTTTGCTCTCTGTTCGATAATTATTCCTGTTCTTGTACCTTGGTATTTCTGGCAAGAGGATCTCTGGATGTCATTTTGGATTAATTTTAATATGCGATTTACTTGGACTCTGAATGTGGCCTTCTTTGTGAATAGTGTAGCGCATATGTATGGCAAAAGGCCGTACGATAAGTAAGTCTAAACTGAACCCAAATTAACTACAAATCTCATAACCTTTCTTGTTTTTTTTCGTTTGCTTAGGAATATTATGTCAAGAGAGGCTCCCATTGTCTCCCTTCTGGCCATGGGCGAAGGTTGGCATAACTATCATCATGTATTCCCCTGGGACTACAAGACTGGAGAATTTGGTTCATATACCCTGAATGTGACCACAGGTTTTATTGACTTGTGCGCTCGTTTGGGCTTGGCCAGTGGACGTAAGTTGAAGCCTCTTTCTATGTTTCAATTGTTTAATTGTTGCTCTTTTTTTTCTGTTACTAGGTAAAGTTGTCTCTCCCGATATGATTAAACGACGTGCAGCTAAATGCGGAGATGGGACACGTTTTCTTAGTGATGATTATGCACACAAGGATCAGGTTTGGGGCTTTGGCGATAGGGATTTGCCACGAGAAGATCTAGCCGAGCTGGCCAAAATGCAAAATTGAATGGAGCGCGTTCCCCCATTATTGTTTTGACTAAATGTAGTATTAAGTTGTATTTTTGGCCCCCCTAATATCCCGCCTCCCCCTCATAACCACCACCCATTACCTCCTGCATATATGTACCAATATCCATCACTCTTCATTTATGCGTTCGCCTATGTTGCTTCTTTTTGTTACTTACCTGAGAGCAATAAACTATTATGTATTGCTTCTGTACATAAGTATTCACGACAAAAAAAAAAAAAAAAAAACAAAACCAAAAACAAACTTTGTATGTAAAAAAATGTTGAATTAATTTTGAATTGTAAGTTGCCTTATGCATATGCACGAGTCTACTGAACGAAGCTTTTTGTGATTCTAAAATGCCTATCAACGTTTAGTACCTTCTTGAATTGCATAAGAAACGGACGTTTCCTTTAATAATTATGGATACAAAGACTGAAATTCATACCAAGACGAAGGACTCATCGTCCTTGCCGTCGGATGACTATAAGAAACGTGATGCCATTTGGCCGTTGGTTTTATTCTATATACATATGAATATTCTTGCTATCGGTGGGATTTACATTCTCCTAACAAGCGCCCTGTGGTCGACAATATTATTCAGTGAGTTCACCTAAAGTCAAGTAGTCGAAGCTGCTGTATATGAAATTGGCATGAGCCAATGGATTGTACTTGCCCTTTGAACCGATCCTCACACTGTGGACTTTAATGGCTTTTTTCCAACCGCAGCAACTCTTTTGGCATTGCTTGGCATTTTGGGCGTGACAGTGGGCGTACATAGATTATGGGCCCATCGTACTTTCACAGCATCTGCACCCTTGCGTTTGTTTCTAATGCTCTGCCAGACAACGGCTGGTCAGGTGGGTGAAGCTTTTAAATAGTAAGCTTTTAGTCGAGACATTAACCACAATGAATGCTTTTTCTTGTTGTTGTTGTTGTTGTTGTCGTTCAGGGCTCCATCTACAGTGTCGTCCAGGCACATCGTTTACACCATCAAAAATTTCAACAAGATGAGGATCCATTCTTCAGCAAGCAAGGATTCCTCTTTGCCCAAGTGAGAAGTGGTCTCTTCAAGTATTCCAGTGAGCAGGAGCAGCTATTACAAAAAGTGGATATGACAGATCTGGAGAACGATCCCATAGTCATGTTCCAAAAGCGGTAGGCAACAATCACATGCTGAACCATATAGTCAGTTTATATATATATGTATATATATTCGATTCCTTTAGTTACTATGTCCTGCTCTATGTAGTGCTCAATGTATTGCTGTCGATTAATACACCCTTTCAATACTTTGGCGATTCACTATCCTCGTCCATGTTGGTTGGATTTTGGTTACGCACTCTTATCGTCCTCAATGTGGGCAATCTTGTGCATACATCGCATTTTGTCTGGAGCATATACAAGGATTTTAAGCCAACCGATTCGAATAGCATTTTCTTCATAACCAAAAGCTATTGGCCTCAATATCATTATCTCCTGCCGCAGGACTATCAGAGCGGAGAGTTTGGTGATTATGCTTCGGGTTTGGGTGCCGCTGTCATAAGAGTTTTTGCTGCTCTGGATTGGGCCAAGGATTTGCGTACCATTAGCTCTGTGGCCGTACGAATGGGTCTCACCAATGCCGTGGAGACAGGCAGGCCGATTGTCGAATGCATTCAGGAGCAGGTGCAACTTGAGAAGAATGCATTGCCAGCCAATCATTTTCTAAATCGCGAAAAGTTTATGTAAATGTTGCCACATACATACAGCGGTTCGGGTTTGAAATTATGCGTGAAATACCTCTGAGAGTCGTAAAAATAAATTAACAAACGCCAACTGAACCTAATTATTGGTCAAGCTCAGAAAAAAAAGAGGTTTTCCTTTCGGTTTTTTAGCTGCTTAAGAGTTTAGCAAATAAAGGTGGAGTTTTGACTACGTCACCCTTTTGGACGTTGGTGTTGAAGTTGGGCCACCAAAATGCATAAAATGCGTAGGGCGGACCCTCATTCACTGTGTAAGAGTGTGTGTGTGACAAAAGAGGAGAACAACAACGACTACGAGAAAACAAACAAGCTATGAAATCACTATCAACATAATTATATATTCCAAATATATATGTATGTATATGTCTGTGCGTTTTCGAACTTTTGTCAATGCTAAAAGGGCAACAAGTCACACAGATACACGCACATACACAGATAAACAGTAAATATATGTATATATTGAATATGCTTCAACTCTTTCTCTCTCCCGTTGCCAGCGCTGGTAAAGATGTTGTTTATACATGCCAATGAATTTCGCAATAATTTCATTTGGTTGTCCAAAAAAAAAAAAAGAGAAAAAAAAACTTCAATCCAATAGACAGCTTCAGCATTTTAGGTTAGCCAAGTTTAATGTGTCGCACTCAATAAAATTATCACTAATACGCAATGTGTACGTAGTGCCCCTCAGGCACTTGATTGATAAGTCAATATTTACTCACAATTTGGGGGGACCTGAACAGAAGCCTGGCTGGCAAAACAGATGCCTCTGACCCATCCAAATTCATTCTATGCTCCTGCCCAACTCCGGCTGTGAGGCAGCATTCAAATATTGACTAATTAAACACTTTGGATCAAAGTGTAGGCTTGACTTGCGACTAATCATGCTGAAGGCACTTAAAACTTTAATTCAACCAATGCAAACTCTCAACTTCTTGAAGCTAAAAATAAAATATAGGCATAACTTGTGCCTCTGTGTGTCTATATTCTTTACAATATTTTAAGTTTATATCTAAGATATTGCTTTTGATTACACAGCCAATATGTTAATACTTATTAAGCTAGACTTTATACCACTTTAAAACATTTGTAAATAGGTTACAAGTATTTCACTACGCAATCTGTTTTGACTTACGTATGAATGAATTTGTTTTCAAAGTATAAACAAAATGATATTAAGTAATTTTTTTAAATCAAACTTACCTTGAGAAATGGCAATATACGATTATAGTGATTACCTGTAAATAACATGTAAATTAATATATATATATTATCAAGTCAAAGACTAAAATATTCTTTTATGAAATTTCAAGTTTGAGTTCTGGAAAACTCTAGTAGGCTCTAGACTAGATTTTGAATGTTATTATGCAATAGTTTTTGAAAAAAAAAACACGAGATATTTCTATTTCTCTAGCAACAATATGAATCTAGCAGTAGTATTGAGAAAATAACATAAACCGGTTAAAGGGTACTGTATATATGTACTTTGTATATATATATTTAATGTCAGATTCACACAAACTGACTCATAGGTACATTTATAAGTTGTAGTTATTTACCTTTTGCCACTGCGATTTGTCTGTCTGGCTGTCTAGTGTGTCTGCCATCTGGGGGCCAGTTTCGGCACTTGTACCAATTCCTAATGACTATGAAGTGAAGTGATTACTAATGAATTTGCTAGACTAAAAGCCAAAGTTTTGCCATTTGCCGTTTTGCCTTTTGTTTGTGGCAGCCACAAAAAATAAAAAATATATATATGTACATACATATGTACATGTATGTATTTACATTTCACGCTACATTTAAGTTGGCTTTTTGTTGCAAATTGCAGTCGCGTTCTACCTTTAGCTTTTTGTTATGTTAATTTATTTTTCATAAACCATACGAGAGATAGACATCTGAAGGTCTTGAAGGTATTTGTATGTACATATGTATGTGTGAGATGAAGTATCTTAGGCCCAGTCAGTCTAATGCAAAATGTGTGAGCTTGTAATTCCGCTAGAGTTTTCAGTGTGTTTCTTTTTTTAGTGTTATGTGAAACTGAAGATCGGATGTGGCTCTTCACCCCTTGAAAGATGGATAGAAGGAAGGTAAATACTCGCAGCATTACCAACTAATCGCACAACAAATTGTTTTTTCATATGATTTGTATGAATGGCATTTGATTGTCCAACTAAAAGAGGGAAATCATTTGCCAGCTTCAGTTGGCTTTTGTTTATGGCTTTTTGGGGGACTTTTGCTAAGAATTTTTCATCTCATAATAAATGCTGACATTGCTAAAAAACAAAACAAAAAAAAAAAAACAACGACAGTTGATCAACAATTGGAAGCTGCGCAATTATACAAAAGCTATTGACCAAATATGGGAAGGGTATTTTGCCTTTGTTTGTTTTGGCCATGTTTTCTGTCAAGTTGTTATGATTGTTTGCATAATTGGCTAAACAAAATTGTCGCAGCTAAAAGCCATAACACTTCAAAGGCTTTTCCGTCGCGTGACATTTAATTGCAGCCCAAGACCCAAAAAACAAATGTACTAAATTAATCCAGATGGGTGGTTAGTGTTTTTTTTTCTTTTTTTTTTTACTTTCGGAAAAAGAGAGACAATGAGATATTGAGAAACGGAGAAAGAGTGGTGAGAGAGCCAAGCTACATTTAAGTATGATTTTGAGTTAGTTTTTATATATTTTTAGGTTTGTAGCTTTTTAATTAAGTTTTGCCTTAAGTTTCGGTTTTTTTTTTTCTTTTTTTGGTTTTGTCTCTGTGGTGTTATGTAAAGAGAAAGCAACTGCCTGTCTGTCCGTCTGTCTGTCGGCCGTTGTATGGTTGAACTTCATGATCATCGAACGGTTTTTGACTTTGGTCAACAAGAAAACGATGCCAACGATGAGAGCCAGAAATATAACAACAACAACAACAAGAACTGTGTAAACCCAATTTTAAGTATATAACAAAAAGGAGAGATTAATTTATTTAGTATGCAAATATACATACATACATACATACAAAAATGTGATCCAACAGAATATTGAGCAAAAAGCCCTCAAACTTTGCCTCACAGGGCCCTCACGTTCACTCTCCCTTTTCTCTCCCTGTTGCCAAATAGAAATCGTTATCTTTTACTAAGCAAAACCAGATTTTGGCCATCATCTAAATTTTAGCATATCAAAATGCTTTTACAATGATTATTCTTAGAATCTAACGGTGACACAGTTTTTTGCTCTTCTTCTCTATTAGCATACCCGTTCGGCTTTATTTTATTCGCTCTTGGCAACTGCAGCTTCCCTTTGGAGACATATTTAAAAGGTTTAAATTTAAGGTGATGTATTTCTATTTTAATATATTAAATTTAACATCAAATAGCGAACAAAACTCAAGAAAACGCAAATACAAAAAAATTGGAAAAATTGTAAACAAATTATCGACTAATTGATACCTGGCATACAGTTAAATGAAGCTTTAAGATTTCAACAACTTTTAGTCTAGTTATTAATCTAAAATTGTTAGAAACGAATCTACAAATTAAAAAATTTGGCAGCAATTTTTAAACTTAATAATATAAACAGACTTTCATATTTAAATGAATTAAAATAAATGAATTATTAAAACCAAAAATTTAAATAATTGAATACATTTTGATTTAAACTCAAAAATATAAAACATCTTTAAATGAATTAAAATAAATGAATTGAATGAATAAAACCAAAAATTTAAATAAATTTTAAATTAAAATTTAGGGCTCCCCTTCTGATACTTGGCTAAGCCTTTCAAAAATGTAGTCATTATTTTTACTGCATTAGAAATCTAAAGGATTATTTAGTTTTACTTCTTTAATTAAGAACTTATTACTATTTCGATGATTTATAAAACTTTTGTTTGAAATAAATAAAAAATTAAAATATGTAGCAGTTTTAATTTTGAGTTTAGTTCATTTAATTTTTATTGATCTTAACTTCACTTTTATTTAATTTAATTAGTATTGATCTTTATTAAAATTTCATAGTGTTGAGTTTTTTCAATAGAAGTACATGGTTATCGTAGATAAGGTTCAGTAAATTTTTTAAATTAAAAATTTCACGCAAAGTAAAAAAAAAACAACATTTGAAGGGTTATAAAATAATTTTTTCTTTTATGCTTAAGAAAATCAAATATCAAAAGTGAAATAGGTATGAAAAAAGGCATTAAAACTAAAGTACTTACCATAAAAGTCAAAAGGCGCTGATAAATAATGCAATATTTCGCCAACCACAAAAAATAATTGACATCTATATAAACAATTTTCTTTCACATTTTGCTTTATGCATAAATATTAGACTAGGCAAATCTGTGTAGATTTTCAAATATATTTTATGTATGTATGTACATATATTAGATCATGTTTTGAAATATTTCAGTCAGCCTTTTGTGGTTACCTGTGGCTTATGACCTTTGACTTTGTGATTACTTGTAATAAGTTTTTCATACTTTTTTGGCTAAAGCCTCTTTCTCAATAATATTGAGATGCTGCTCCACCTGATACACCTGTAAAAGATATTCAAGCGTAAAATTGTGATGGGTAGAGCCGCCGCCGCCGCCGCCGCTGCGGCTGCTGCTGCCTGCCATAGTGAGTACCTTTTCCATAGTGAGGTTCTGCCGAAGTTTAAGCCGAAGCTCAGGTGCTCGTTGCCGAAACTATTACAGGTGCTCGTTGTGCGCTCAGGTGTAATTGTGTGTGTTCGGTTTTTGTTTCTGTGTGTGTGTGCGTGCTGCTGCTGCTGCTGTTGCTGTGGCATAATCTTGGCCTTCTTTTTGGTCTTTTCTTTACCTTTGTGTGTGCTTCGCTTCTCCACTGCCGCCGTCATTCAGTCAGTTAGTCAGTCAGTCAGTCAGCCAGATTGTCTGTCTCTGCAGCAAACGGCAGGTACGAATTTTTACTTTTGGCTACGATCATTTGTCTACGGAACGTCGCCGCGTTGAGTTCGTTAGACAGAGCAGCCGCGGAAATTGCAATTCCAACACCAACATCAGACCAAAGCTTCAAAGGGCTCCGCGTTGTTGTCGACTCTGAAGTGTTGAGTGTGTTGAAGAAAAACACAAAATACATAAAAAAAAGAGAGTGAAACAAAAGTACAACTCCGACCAAACAGACCAAAAGAAAAGTGAAGCCATCAAGCGGAGTCTCCTCCGTCTAGTCACCAAAGCACTTCAACAGCAATTAAAATTATTTTGTGTTGTAAATCTGTGAAGAAAGTTCGGAGTGCCAGTTACGAAACTCGGTTTCCGTCTGGCTTGTTGTTTTCTGCTGTGAATTTAGTGTGTGAATAAAAATGGGCCACCTGTCCACTACGGAGCGTGTGTGCACAACAACACCAATGCCCAGCACCGGCGAGGGAAGTCCCACATCATCGTTAACGCGTCGTGCCAAGATGGCCAATAGCGAGGCCCAAAATCGCCGCGGCGAGGACTCATCACCCGAGTCACCTGTCACACGTTCGAAAATCTCATCGACCAAGCTCTCGAACTCTTCGATAACAAAACCAACAACAACGTCAGCAAAAACGTCGACAACATCAAAACTGGAGAAATTTGAGATGCCCAAGGATCTGGTTGCTCATGTGCCAAAAGATAAAATCAATTTGGATGACTATATACGTACATTTAAGGGCGACAAAGTGTTGGGCTATCAATTCGATGCTCCCCTCAAATGGGACAAAGTCATTCAAATATCGATATTACATATTGTGGCAGTTGTTACATTGCTAATGTATCCTTTGGAGCGGCTCAATATTTGCGCAACAATTTTTTGTAAGTATGAGGTACAACAAAAAAAAAAAGAGAGTCTTCAACTGTCTATTATATAAGACCTTCATGGGGTCCCTCTCTAATATGACATGTGTATTAGATTGAGAAATTTGCGTGTGTGTGTGTGTGTGTCTTTTTGGACAAAGAAACCCACAGAAAGACAGAGATGTGTCGGAAATAGCCGATGCTGGATGATGTCGATAATAATGATAATGATGATGATGATGATGATGATTATGTTGATTTCATCTTTTCTTTTGGTGGCTTTATTCGCCTACATTTTGGGGCACACCTACGGCAATTATTTGCAATTTAGCGTGGTAAACCTCTTGGCATTTTCAACGCCCTGCAACTGGTGGCAGTAGTAGATGTTACAACATCTTGTTGCCCCTTGTTATTGACATTTAATTAATCGCTACTTAACATGCCTTTTTTTTCATATTAGTCGTACAACTCCAAAAAAAAAAATAAAACTAGCTTTGATCATTTCTTGGTTTTGTTTACTCAATGTTGAAATATCTTGCATTGTCTTTACTTTTCTTTTCTTTCTTATTTTCACTTTTGCTTTGCTTTCTTCATTTCGTACTTTATTTTTTTCGGGGATCGAAATCTGTTTGTCAATGCAATTTCAGCATAAATAATTTCAACTGACACAAAAATATGAAAACGAAAACGTATGTAAAAGAAAGAAAACCAAAAACAACAACACAAAATTCAGTTGACACATTTAAACAAAAGTGAAAAATTGGAGCTTTTCGGCTTGAGGCTAAATTACAAAGCCATGAAGGTTACTTACTTACTTAAGCTAGAAATAAATGGAATACATTTTATAATTATTTGCAAAGCAGTAACAGAAGGAAAAAAGAAAAAAAAAGCTACAAAAAAATCCAAAAAACCGAAACCAAGTACAAGTAATGCGTACTTGTTGTCTATATCCGACAACAACAAAGAAAAACAAAACAAAATATATATCTCATTTTGCTCCAGACGATTTATGACCATACCTCATGCAAGACAATTTCATATTGAAGATCGCCGTCGTTGACATTGAGACGAATGGTTTCTCCCCCTCCTCCGAGGGAAATACCACAGAAACTGATTTTCTCATTCCAATTTTTTTTTAGTTCCTCCTGTAAAATGCTATAAATTTTAATATTTATTGCTCATTGTGTAAGTCATTTTTTGTGAAGGATCCTGGGATGCATTCTGTCTGTCTGTCGCAGTGGTCTATGTAGATCCCAGAGAGACTTGACCGAACGGCCGCCCTTTTATGGGGCGTCGAGCTCGTAAATATTTTGGCAAATTACTGGCTGTACGTGCCTGGGTTTTATTTTTCTTTTTTTTTTTGTGATGCCCAGGCATCGCAAATTATCGTCATTTAGTTTTGTGTTAAACATCGAAAAAGAGTTTAAACATGTTGATTAAATCGCAGCGAAGAAGTTTTGAGGCGAGGGGAATAGTTACATAAGCCTTTACGTTCGTCGCTAATGAAGCTTGAAATACAATCATAAAAAAAAAAACAAACCTCAAAAACCAAACAATTTATATAAGGGGGGGATGTGTGATTTATTCATCCATAGTTTGTTCAACTTCATATCAGCATAGTCATCCAAAGAAATCGAAGGGGATTTTTTTCTAAGAAATACAAAAAAACCTGATTTTTCAAGAGACCTAGAAGCTAAATACTTGTAGTTTCCTGTACTATTTATTTTTTTGAAATAAATTGTGATGCAATTTTGATGAAATTTCTAAATTAAACCAAGAAATCAACCTTCGCCTGTCGTACACAATTGCATGTCATTTATTCTAATATTATTCCAAGTACTTACTCTTTATATGTATATGCATATATTTTTTTGCTATGCATTTATTTTCTTCCACTTTGCGCCTTAACTGAACTTGACCTTCCATTCTAAAAAAAAAAGTAACCATCTCTGTATTTGAATTGCTAATGAGTTAATTTTCTCTTCTGCTATCAATATTCAATTAATCGAATGATTTGTCTGCATCTTATCAAAATCACAGAGACCTGGAACTAAAGTACATTTAATTCAAACTTTAAAAGAAACTTGCGACTGAAACTGGTTTCTGAAGCAATCCCAACTAAAATTTTATATTTTTTTGTGTGTGTGTATGGTTGAAGGTTAATCTTTCATTCAATCGATCGATGTTGTGTTTTAACACCTTGACGGACATAGAGACAAACAGTCAGGCAGCCAGGCAGCCACACAGGTAGGCACTAAATCCCGCCTAAGAAATCGTTAACTTTTCATTAGTCGCCATCGATTGTGAAATGTAAGATGGAAATGGCTTTTGTTTTTTTATGATTGCTATTTGTCATTAGTAGTAGATTGAGTGCGGAAAACCCAAATCGATAAGTTGCAAATTGTTGACTGTTAATTGCATTTAATGGTGACAATCGATACGAAATCTATGTACAATTCATCTTCACGAATGCTTGGAAATTGCTAATCAATTAATCGATCACAATCATTAAGAATTATGTGTTTGATAGAGGAAATAAAAATATTAAGGAATGCCAAATGAAATAGTTAAATTAACTATTAAGTTGACAGTAGAAAACTTCTTCTTCTTTTGGGCCTTTTTTCCGCTTGACTAACCATCTATCTCCCTTCCTTCTTCTCTCTCTCTCTTTCTGTGTATATGATTTTCAATTTGTATATTGATAAAATTAGCATTATAGCTCGAATAGCTCAATTTCCGTAATATGTAATTTGTGTTTTTCTACCAAAACTTCATAATTTTTTTCCTTTTATTTGTCATATCTAATTAGCAGGTTTTTTTTTGCTTTTTATAGCTAAACATTTATTTATGTCTATCTTGTCTTTTGTAGCCTTCTTTGTTGGCGGAATAGCTGGCTTTGGGGTCACAGCCGGAGCCCATCGCTTTTGGACACATCGCAGCTATAAGGCTAATTTACCTCTCCGAATTATTCTGATGCTTTCCTACTGTGTGGCTGGCCAGGTAAAGATTGTCGTCGTTTTTATTAATGTAACTTGCAGATTTAAACTGTGTGTTTTAGGTCTTTTTTTTACACATCGTTTTTTTTTTCTTTGGTTTTTGTTTGTTGAGTTGAAGTTGGTAGTTGGGTTGTAAATGCAATTAACATTAATTGCATCATTAAATATAACAACTTAATGCTTTTGTTGAAGCAACAAAATGAACAAAAAAAAAGAAACACTTGACAATTTTCAACTGAGCAGACAATAGATAGGTACATACATACATAGATATATAGTCGGCACTTTATGCATCTGTTAGATACATTTATCATATTTAATGGCAGCAGCGATTAAGCACAAATCAAATTATGACGTTCTTCAGTTGTAAACTTGTTGGTTAATTCCTATTTCTTTTTGATTTTTTTGTTGATTCTACGAAGTGTTAAGAGCATGAATTTTGTACTAACATAAAGTAATTTAAATTGCGATTTGTTTTATTGTAGAATACTCTATATGATTGGGTACGTGATCATCGGGTGCATCATAAGTATTCGGAGACCAATGCCGATCCTCATAATGCCAATCGAGGCTTCTTCTTCTCCCATGTGGGTTGGCTGATGATGCTTAAACATCCGGAAGTCTTGCGTCGTGGCCGTCAAATTGATATGGATGACATTTTGGCTGATCCGGTGGTGCAATTCCATCAAAAGTACTTTATACCCTTGAAAATGGTATTTTGCTTTCTCTTGCCCACTGTGATTCCAGTCTATTTCTTTGGCGAAGAGTGGGGTTTGGCCTTTGCCCAGCAATGCTTGTTCCGTTATGTCAGCAGCCTGAACTTTACCTGGTCGGTGAATAGTGCAGCCCACTTGTGGGGATCGCGTCCCTATGACAAGTGAGTAGTAGATCTAAAAAAAAGGGGGAATCTGTGAATGTTTTTATTGTGATTTTCCCCTTTGCAGACGCATCATGCCCAGCGAAAACATTTATGTTTCGGTTTTGGCCATGGGCGAGGGCTGGCACAACTATCATCATGTCTTCCCCTGGGACTACAAGGCAGCCGAATTGGGCAACTATCATGTCAACTTCACCACCATGGTTCTGGATGCCTTCAATAAGCTCGGCTGGGCATGGAATATGAAGCAGCCGTCCAAGGAGTTAGTTCGTCGCACTCTGGAGAAATATGGCGATGGGTCTCATGCATCGGCGAGAGCAGCTGGAGCCGATGGGGCCAGTGCTGTGGCCGCCCAAATGGTTGGTCATCTGCATTATGCCGAGGTTCCTGATCCCGAGATGGAATACGATGCCGAGTCAAGCAGCACAGAGAGCGCCAAACTGGATGAGAACGAGAATGAGAGCGAGCGGCAGAAGAAGACCAAGAAAATTGCCATTTAGGCGCTTGCCCCCTGGATATAATTTCGATTTACTTAAACTTTTCGGGGGGGTCTCAGAAAGCGGGAGAAAAAATTTGGAATTATGTATGAACAGCATAATTCTTCGTTTAATCATAACATATTAACTCTTATTTAATGCGTCTGGCTGTACGACATTTTTAAGCATCCGTAACTGCGAACGTTTTTGTATCTGTATCTGTATCTGTAACTTACACTTTTGCTTATATGGCACACAGAGCGCGAGGGCGGGGCATAGTCGTTAATAATATATATATTATTTCTATACATAAATACACACAAACACCCTTACACCCACACACACACACATACACACCACACACTCACACACTCCACACAGACAGACACAACCACAAAAATTCATATATTCATTTGTCTAGGTTTAGGTATTTAGCAGTCTACCATGGTACGATATTTAGATTTAGTTTACAAAGAACAAAATAAAATTAAAAACAAATAAAATACAATGAGCAAAATAAATATTATTTAAATATTTTGTGTAATTTTTTGTGTAAATTAATGAATGCAATTAAAATAATGACTTTGAAAAGCCTGGAAAATTTTATGCAAAAAGATAACAACCAAAACCTTAAAGGACTTAGAAAAAAGGCGAAAAACTTGGATAGAATCATCCAAGTAATAGTATTAGTTGTAAAACCATTAAACTTAGCTACTAACGCCGTCGACTAAGTCGAAAACTTCCTCAATGCAATGCTCTGGGATTAGAATTTGGATGGAATATGAAATATAGACTGGACCAGTTGGACAACTCATTTTCCAAAGACTTCTTTGCTAAATATATCTTCTGATAAGACCTCCAAATGATTAGATAAGTGAAATTTAAGGCAAGTACTGATTACTTCTGTTAGTAATGGATACAATATTACTAAGAATTTAGAGCTGTAAAAAGATTTAACTTGAAATGTTCTCAATCTTTCACTTGAAGTCGATTATATTTTAGTTCAAAGTATTATTGATTTACAATTGGAATATTCTGAAGAGTAAATAGAGAAAATATCCAACAAACAATAAAAGAGCTGCAAGCAAAACAGAGTTGAAGATTTGCAAACCAAAACAGCCATTAAAAATCTTTTAACCATAAAGTTTGAGAGTCATTGGAATTAATATGGACACAGTGTCGACTATTCTGACAATGGCAACACTTAATCTTTATGATAAATGTGCTTCGCAGATGTGAAATATTTGTTATTACTTGTTGTTCGAGCATCTTTGAATGTTTTATGAATTTTGATTTTGAAAGTAATTTCACAGTAAAGCACAGATTTGAATACTTAGTTCGCACACCCACGTTTTAACAACTCGAACGAATTGGGAAACTTGATATACACTAGAAATGCATCTACTTATCCCACACTAAATAAACCTATTAACCTTTATTGTTAAAATTCGAGTTTCCCTTTTGCTGTGTGACGAAATGTGACTTAAATGCAAATGATGAAAATATGCGCCAAAAAGTTTACATTTCTCATCATCTTTATCATCATCATGTTTGTCATTGCATTGCATATGTATGTGTGGTGTAGGCAGAAGGAAACTGTATACTAATAATATGAGCTACTAAGTCAGTTAACTGGTTTCTTTTTGCGCTTAACTTTGGTCTACGTGACCAAAGTTGCATGTGCACGATCTTTGGGGCTGATTCTGTTCAGTCTCGTACAGTTGCAGCCCGGCAGGAACAGATGCCAGGAAGAATCATCTCAGCACCTAGGCCAGTAATTGTTTTTTTTAATCGATTTTCTCAGGCAGTATATGAAAAAGGGCTCAGGCCTACATGTTGTTTGGCACGTACGCCGTTGCATAGAATCTGAAATCAGAACCTTGAAAAGGTTCACTTACGTTTTATTATTACGAGTATTAAGGGGAATTCCTGACTCCCAGCTCCCATCTTGGGAGGCAACTGATGAAGTGCACAAGCGAAGCAATTCATCGTCATGCCTCCACAATTAAGCATTGTTGGTTTTTTTTTTTTTTTTTTGGTCTTCGTTTTTGTATTGTTTCTGTTGGAATATAGTAAACTTTGCGTAGGCTTGTCCACTTATCGCCTCGCACAATTTGTGCGTAAGAAGGTCAAGTGTTTTGCCAATATCAATATTTGTGCAATGACCAAAAACAGTAAAAAACAAAAAAAAAAAAAAAAACGAGGTAATAACTTATAGTCTCCATCATAGTCATAACTCATTAAGATTGTAGCTAAGCTGGGCCTAGGCCCTAGACGCAGCTGAGTGAGCTTTATGTGACCAAATGTCGTTTAATTAGTGACGATTCAGCACACACACACACACACACACCCACACACACGCTTAAAGTCTTACCCTAGCCCCAAACCTAAGCCATGTGCCTCATGGCCCACTTGATTCTTTGGCTTAGCTAGTTAATTAAAGACCCGTGATCACCACTTGATGAGCAATCTAATAATCTAGTGCAGTAAGTAACTCAGTGACCCCATTTGTACTCACACACATTACGAAATATTCATTTTAAAACATGGCTAAAAAACTCTCCACAAGTTGAAGTTACCTTAGCCTTGATTTTATACATTTGATGAAGAATATTTTGGCAGGAACTGATTATAGATAGAAAATCTAATGAAATTTTATTTCACATTTTCAGAAGTTTTGTGAATTACTTTTTAAGATTGAATATATTTCTTAATTCAAATTCATGCAGTGATATGATATTCAAAGCAGGATCTAGACAGATTAATAATAAGAACTTAGGAAACTTCCTTTTATTTAAGTACTATAAAACTGATAATATCTGTTTAAATTAAAACCAAAAATGAATGGCAAAGTATTTCACATTTTACTAAAATTTTACTAAATTTTAAATTAAGGATAAAGCAGAGCTTATGCCGAAACCAATACAATAATGAAGTTATAGGTGGATCTAAAACTTTTTCCTGGAAAAACTTTGCAATAGGTTGGAAAAGTATTTTAATTGATCATTTTTCATATGGATTCTTACTTGTAAATTGTCGACAAGCAATGTTTTCTTTGAGTTTTTAAATGTTTAAAAAAACGATTTCTTGGTAATCCAAACTTTTGGAAGCAAATTTCCTTTGAGCCTATGATTTATCAAGTGTAACAACTATTTCAAATTGTTAAGACCAAATTTATATTGATTTCTTTTCAATCGCCATATACTATTCTCCTAGAGAAAGAAATTAGCTTCTTTTACAACTTTTATAAAACATAGTCCATGAACAAAATCTTTTTTCTTTTTCGAATTACCCTGTTGAAAGAATAATTAAAGAAAAACATTTTGACGTCTTTGATATCAATGCCAGTGCATACTATATATACATACATGAATGATATATTCCAAATAATTCGAATATATTCCATTTGGTAAAATTAAACAAAGAAAACAGACTGAATCGATTAAATACAAAACACAAATTAGTATTCGTAAGGCCATTTCTTTCTATATAATATACATCTAAAGCTTAGCATGCAATTTGAAAGGCATACCAAATTTCTGGTGAGCTTGAAGAAAAAATTAATTATTTGAAAGACTTATAAATCTTATACGATGAATACTCGGTGGGATGGTTGCTTGGGGCATTGCCCGTTTTGGCAAAGACGAAAATTTGCCTAAAATATTACGCCGCCAAATATTTAGAGACACTTCAACTTGAATTGCTTTGGCAAAGTCAAATGTGCATTTCGGTTCAAAAGTTGAGGGCAATGTCGTCATTTATATTTGCATACGTCGGGCAAATTTGAAATGCATTTGGAAAATTAATTGTTATAAATTAAGGATTAGAACTGAAAGAACACCTTTGATTCTTGTAAACTTTGTAGCGTCCCATTGAATGTTTCGAATTCATTTTCGAAATCAAAAAAGACGAAACAAAAATAAAAAAACGAAACAAAGCAAAATGGCCGGTTACAAATACAAACCATGTTTGGTAATTTATTGTTTTCATTTGTTCGGCTTAGGCCTTTTTCGCATATTTGCATAATTTTATATGTGGGGGGATGGCAGCAAGTTAACGAATATGGTCAAGATACATATAGGCCCTTTAGCCTCTTGGTGTACGTAGGCGAATCTCGGCACGTGGTTGGTGACAAAAACAAAACATCACACTGTAATGATCATTTTGATGATCTTTCACTTCGTTTCGTACAACTATTGTTAATGCCAGGGTTTAATTAACTTTTCAGGTAACTCATTTCCCCCCACAATGTACTATTAAGACAATGAGCTTTGTTTTTGTCATTTAATGATGGAAACGGGCACCGCAAAATTCCATTTTCATTTTCCAAACAGAAATGCGACAAACCGTTAATAACCTTGCCATAACGTTTAAAGTTTATAATCTTTTTTTGTTTCTTTTGGGTGACGAAAATTTTTTTTTTTTAAATTGTCTTACTCGTAATTTGCGTAACATTGGCAAACGGAAACTGAAAGCGGGATAGAGAAACCCATAACTAGCACATAGCTAAAGCTGAAGCTGGAGCTACCGATGGATATGACGATGGCGACGGAGTTGATGCGGAGCACCGGGTTGCCAGCCATGGCTAATTGGACGGCCAAATGGCCGATTCGATCGTGTCATCGATAAACATAAACAAAAGGCAAACAAACGTTGCGCCGATCGGGAGATCCGACCCCACAGCAGCCCCAACAACTTAAACTGGTATTTCTTTAACTTTTTTCTCTGTTGGTTTTGGTTGATTTTTTTTTTCTTTTTTCAATATTTGGTATATCTATGCAATTATGAATGTTGATTTTGAAAGGGCGTTTTGTAATTTATGTGTGTGCACACACAGAGAAGTTGTCTTTTTTTATGACGGGTATATGAATTCTTACGAGAAGTTTGCCATTAATTATAATTTGGGGTCAATTTTGGTCATAATTCAAAGTAGATTCCAAGTAAAAAACCTATATTTTGAGCCTTTTCAATATGCACATACAAAAACTTATAAAAAAATTTATCTCGAGAAACATTGTTTAAATTAGAAACGTTTCATACAAGACCCAATTTTTTAAATCTCAACAAATATAGTTTTTGATAAATATTTAGAATATCTAAAGTTGTAACTACATTATTAATTGTAAAAGAAAATTCTTAGATATACATACTTAGAAATTCTATAAACATAAACGGTTCAAATGCTAATTGATTGATCTCTTAAATAGAAATAATTTTTCATATTATAAAATTATATTATTTCCATGTTCCATTGCCCAGGAGCAAGGGTATAAAGTCTTCGGACTTGAGTGGGCATAGTCGCTTGTTCCCTCTTCCTTGCTTCACATTTCTAAGATGTTGGCGCCGGATGCGCCATGTTCATACAAACATATATGTATATATACATATCTACATTATGTACGACTTTTATAGTAGATATATCATTACTTCATGTGATTTATTTGTTGTGCTATTTGATTGTGTGACGGGCCTACCGCCATTGAAATTGATTTCTTTTTCATATCGTTTGATGTATTTAATCAAAGCCGTTTCGTGGTTCCATTTTCATTGTCTCTTTTGCAATGCTCTTAAGAAACTCGTTTCGGTCAGTCAAGAAAACGAAAATAAAAAGCAAATCGACAAAAAAACATACAACCAAAATTTAGTTCAAACTGCGGATGACTTGCATGAATGCTTTGAATATAGTAAATAAGATATCGGCGAAATGGGAAAACCAAAAACGGGAAACCAACAGACTGAATATGATGACGAAGTTGTGACACTCTGTGTTTGGTTAACGAAAGCAAAATTAAATCAATTATAAATTGTTTATCAATAATCCAAACCAATGGATCTATGATAAATCCATTTCTATCTTCTTAAGACATTTTCAATACCTCTTAAACTGAATATACAAGACCCTTTTGGAAAGAGTATTTAAAAATATGAATAAGTTTATAGTCAAGGTATATACGCATTATATGGATATTTACACGGCTGCCCATAAGGCAGCGACTGGTTTTCAACCCCACAAATGATCGAAAGCATTTTTGAAGCCTCTGTGTTTCACGTGCTGCTTCATTGTATGTCTTTCTGCTCCATCTGCAAAATTTGCCAGTAATTTGCAAATCATTTTTCCATAATTGCGAAAAGAAAAAAAAATTACAGCTAAAACCCTTGATGTGTGTAAAGTAAATGGTATCCCACACATATACATACACAAAAGCACACACACAAGCATTTGGCTTGTTAAAAAAATGAAAAATAATAATGGAATTGCCATAACAATTTTGACATTTGTCCACCTTTAGCGGCTAATGCAAGCCAGAGTATCTTTTGCGCAAGATCCAGGCAGGTTTTCCTCTGTTTTTTACTTTTTCGTTTGTCAAGCCTCTCTTGTCTCTTGTTAATGGCATTTTTGTAAATTGCTCCGCCATTTCCGGCATGCAGATAATGCCCGGGTGGTTTTGCTTTAATTTAGGTCTGCATATTTCGTTCAAATCTTATGGCATAGACCTTATATATGTTGTCTTTAATAAATATTTTCTATTAACTTTAATGCTAGATATTTCTTATGCCAAATATGGGTGACTGTTTCACAAACTCATCGAGTTTGTTTTGGAATAGTTCAGAAGTTACTGGAGTGCCAGGCGTCCAGAGTGGGTCTCGCACCACATATTCAACCCAAATTTTGGCATATAACTGCTGTAGCAATTCTTTTACGTTAATTGAAGCCGTATCAGTGTTTAGCACAAATCTATAAGAGAATAAGTATACCTATATGAGTATAGTTTGCCAGCAAGATTGCATTCAGTATACTGACTTTAATCCAGAGGGCGTTTCCAAATAATGCAGGGCATAGCGATTGGTTTTATAATAGAGGAAACCCTCCCGTGGATCATGAGGCGAAATCTTGCTTACGAAAGATTTAATGGAGAATAGCATGCCATAGGTAAGTTTCGCTTCCTGAAACAGAATAGAAGTTACTCTTAGGAACGAATTCTAAATTTAGAGGACCAGAAGATTCACTCAGAATCTCAGCAGTGCGTGATGGAATTTGTCCTCATCTATGACATGCGGTTTATTCGTTATATTACCTCTTCGCGGGTTATACCCGATTTCTTTGTGCGATTCCATTCAACGTAGTATAAAAGCGTGCCAAATTTGTCAAATATATACATATTAAATATCGTCATTTTGCTAGACTTTCCAAAACATCTGCATTTGTTTATATTTTCTTCAACAATAACAACACCTTATGTATTATCGATAACTCAATATGACAATCGATTTACCATGTAGATAACTATTTACATGTGAGAATTTTACAAGTTGCAGTTTTAAATAACCATTCTAAAATTGACGAAATCCCCAATAATTTATTAACCACTAATTTGGAAAAGTTACAAAATTTGGTTTAAATATTTTGTTGAACTTTATACGAATAATTTTTGGATTCTTGAAATGGATTTTTCTCCCTTGCTTCTAGGTTAGCTTTACAACTGGATTCTCGATCTGTTCTGATATTTGTTTTGAAAACTGAGAAATATCCTTTTTCCATTTTCTGCCCATTTACTACTGCTTCATTTTAGCTATTTCCATTCAATTCCATTCCATTCAATTTCGTAACTACTTAAAATCTCTGGTTTAAGTTTCATAATGTTGCAATCATTAAGCTCCACAATTGAAGGATATTGGCTCTCTCGGTTTTCATTAGAATCGCTCAGGCTTGATTAATATTAAAATTATTTGTATTGTATTAAAGGCTCATGAATAATAAAAAACTTACTTCAATTGACTCTATTTTATTGATTGGAATTTCTGCGACTTGATCTATATCTATTAGGGGTATTGTTGCCTGATTGGATTGCTAAAAATGATAAATGTATGCATATATTAACGCTTTATCATTTATTAGGTGTCTTACGAGTTCTTTGATTCCTCTGGTTGCGATTCTCCCTCTCCGATTGACTGCGATTGCTTGATGTGGAGTATTGAGCAGATTTTGCAAACTGATTTCCAGAACTCATGGGAGTAGACCGATATGAAGGTGTTGATGGTCCTGCTGCAGTGGTGTATGGTTTCCTCTCGTATCCTCGGGCATTTTCATTTTGCTCATTGATGTACTGCCTCCTACCGCTAGAAGGACGATCTTTGTTACTACGTCGACTTTTTGTGGGTCTAGCATCATCATTATAACTAGAACCCCTAGTTCGTCGGATTCTATTATCGTCTTGATACGACGAAGACTGTCTTGTGTTTCGACTAGATCTATGATCAGTATTTCCACTCTCATTATAGGATTGGCGATTTAATGACCTGTCGTCATAACGATTTCCACCTCTATCTCCTCTTGCCAAGGCTTGATGCGACATTGAAGCTAAATGGCCAAGTGGAGTGTTTGCACCAGACATTTCTGTTCCCCGGCTGCTAATTACTTGGGGAGGCATAACATGTAACATCCTGTTGTGACTGTAGCGTGGCGAGGATTGGCCACTCGAAAAGTTAGTGTGGGTGGCATTGTCCCTTAACGCCTTTTGATTACCTAAACGGAAAAAACCTTACAACATTTCGTTTCCAATTGTTATAGGTCTACCAACCACCATAAAACTCTTGATCCGAATTGTTACTGGATGTATTGATGAAGGGTGGCAAACGTGCTGAAGATTGCGCATCCCGAACATTTCGTCCCCTGTAGTAGTCAGTCGTTCTAGAATTAACTAAACGACTTTGGCTCAATTCCGGAAAATATGTGTCCCACTAACCAAACGGGAGATTGTCTTATGAATTACTTTACCCAAAGAAACTCATTGCAAACTTACCATATAGAATATGCCAAAGGCTATTGCAACGGCTAAGAGCAGAACTCCAGTGAATTTGGTAAACTGCATCAACAGAAAAAAACATAGCCCCACAATGACCTCAATATGATGGACACTGATAAAGTCCAGAAGTTGTCGCACGTCTGTTACCCGCATCGATTGCAGAAATCCGACCGCGGTGTTGATGCCATCGCAACTCCTTTGGAATACATCCACCATCTTGTCTTGTTGCTTGTCGGACCCCACAATCTCCTACGTATTTAGGCGACAACAATGGAGTTGATTGCGCCACTGGTTGAAGACATATTTTTTTCCAAAAATTGATGTTATTTTTAAAGAGACGTTTTCTATGTCTCTTTTTGTTTATTTTTGATTTTTATACATTCTGTCATTTTGACATTTAGTTGGTAAATTTATATTTAGGAAAATTCACAATTTGAATTTGAATTTTAATTATATACATAGAATCTTCTTGCAACCATTCTTCATTCAAAGTTTTTACTTTTTACACGTGTAGACTAAAATAGGGGGTAAAATACTGGCAGTTATCGATAGTTTTTAATTTCGATTCCTCAAGAAGGAGATAACTGATAAGAATAACAATAACTAGCTTTTCTGTTCTATAGAAAACCAACATTTTTTATATATATCTGAATTAATACCCAATGCTAAGAAGGACTATGGCGGGGTTTGATGTTAAAGCCGGCTTACAGCTTGCCCTAAAGCGAATTGATGAAGTCCTTGCCAACCGGCCAAAAGTAAGTTGTTTTCGGAGCTTGTGTCTTGACGCATGATCTAAAAAATTGATTACGAATATTCGTCTAGGAAATTCAAACACCTAAACCCATCTTGGTGGCGGTAAGCAAGACCAAACCTCCCGAAGCAATTATTGAGGCCTATGAGGCTGGACAACGGGATTTTGGCGAAAACTATGTCCAGGAGCTGGTCGAGAAGAGTCAACATCCTGATATTCGAAGGAAATGTCCAGAGATAAGGTGGCATTTTATTGGCCACTTGCAAAACAACAAAATCAACAAGGTGATTTGAAAGGCATCAAGATTAGAAAGACATTTAACTAATTCTTATGTTATTATTTAGGTTTTATCGCTGCCAAATCTGCATATGATCCAAACGGTAGATAGTGAGAAATTGGCAACAAGATTAGATGCCGCCTGGGCCAAACTGGAGCCAAAACCAGATCAGCCTTTGCGTGTCCTCATTCAGATTAATACTAGCCAAGAGGATGGTAGGCCTTCATATACAAATCTTTTTAAATAGCTTTAACACCATCTTCTTGCAGTTAAAAGTGGCATTGAGATTAAACAGGCGCCATCATTGTATCAGTACATCAAGGCAAATCTAAAGAACCTTCAGTTGATGGGCATAATGACTATTGGAGCCTTTGGTTTTGATTACAGCACAGGACCCAATCCAGACTTTGTATCGCTAATAAATGTGCAACGATCTATATGCGAGTCTAATAATTTGAATCGCGAATCCGTTCTGGTGTCCATGGGCATGTCAAATGATTATGATAAAGCGGTATGTGTCAATGCGAAAATATTACTCAGATTTTAGTCATACTCTCTCTCTCTCTCTATATATCACTTATTTTCTCTGCTTAGATTGAGATGGGCAGCACGGTTGTACGCATTGGTACATCTATTTTTGGACATCGCGCCGCAAAGAACTAAAGGAAACGGAATGCTGTGCAAATGAAGAGAGAATGAACGAGAGTGGGAGATGTTTTCTGTATTTATTTTATCTAGCACAATGCTTGTACATACATATAGCTTTAAAGATTCATACAGTTGTTTCTCAATGACGTTCATGCCGCCAATGCTGGTGGAATCAACAGATGAAATGCTTCCAAGTTCGTGTATATACCAGGTGGAAATTTCATATATACATACACCAGATATTGGTCTGTTCTATATTATGTTGTAAATACAGAAAAATGGAAAATGAGTTGGCTTTTATAATTAGATTAGATTCGTAGATAAACAAATGTTGCGTTTAGATTGTTTATGCCAATATACTACATTAAGGTGTTACATATATAAATTCATAAATATATATATAAATGTGCAAAAATTATAAATTGATGTGTATACATATTTATTGATATACGCATATGACCTAACTTTTCAATGGCTACCTTGGAAAACTCAATTCTAATGCCGCCATATACATTATTATGTGTTCCTTTTTGTTTGTTTTTTTCTTTTTGCATTACTCTGAACTATTTTTAAAAAATTCTGCATACAATTAATGTACAACTTGTAGTTGTGGGAATAATTTTTCTGTACTTTTGTTATTGTTTTTCTTTTTCACATTTGGCTTTTTGCCAAAATGTCGCCTGGTTATTTGCCAAATTCTAAAACGCTTTGAAAACTTTTCGCTAAAAATCATTTTCGATAAAGCATGAATAGAACTTGTTCAGTTGAATTCAATTCCTATTATGTCTGATCGATAAATTATGAATGCATTTTAGCAATTGGAAATGCAATTTATTTCTTCGATGACAAGTCTTTTTTCATGAATGAAGAAATGTCAAAAAATAAATAAATTGTACTGATGTACATTGCTTTAATTTAAAATAGACATAATTATAACATGGAACTCACAATCTCAATTTTGAGGCAGTCTTCTTTATGAACAATTTATAAAAACCTTGTGAAAACAGTTTTATCAAGGATTTTGAAATGTGACCAGAGGATCTCAGAACTTTCAGTAAATTTTGAAATGTAAAATCTGCTTTAAATGGAGAGGAAATAAGATTTAGATTAAGATTTTAGATTGATTGTAAAACTAGTTAATTCTATTTTGTATACTTCTTGTTCTCTTGTTGGCCAAAAGCTGTTCGAGTTGGCATTTGGCCCTTGGATTAAACAATACTTCAAGGAAGTTCCATCCGGAATAATGGAAATGATGAATCATTTTTGTGTTTTGAATACTATTATAGCTTTGATAATATTGACATAATGTATAAAAAAAACTGTTTAAATTTAGAGTAAAGGCAACTCAACAAAAGGTTTTAAATTTTAATTTGGCGTCGTTAAATCTAAATATGTTCAAGAACTTTTAGTCTCAAATACATATAAATGAACTTAAACCGTCGAAATTTATTTCTAATTCTCTCAGCATTTTTGAACTTTTTCCAATTAATCTTTAAAAGATTAAACTGTATTCTAAAAGCAAATATACAACTTTTGAATAACATTAATTAGATGTATTTAACAAAATGCAGAATAATATGTCCTTAGCACTTCCAATATTTTAACAAATTTTGTAATTGGATTAAAATTGAGTTCCTGAGTTGTTTTTTTTTACCAACTTTGGTAGAGCAAAAGATTTGATGCTAAAGTATATATTTTTGATTAAAGTGCATAGCAAAGTTTTAAGTATTTTAAATAAATAAAATTTAATGATTGAAAGTGAATGATGATCGTAAATTTGATAAATATCTTTTAACAATAATATAATATGATTATTATGTATTCCTTTTTATTCATAAAAGAGGCAATTATATTTATAGATTAAGGAATCCTTTAGTTGTTTTACAAATCGTTTTCATAAATCAGGCACCTAGATATTTTTTTTATTTATCAAAAAAAGTGCATTATTTTTAATGCATCATAAAGTTCATTTAACTTTACTTTATATTTTTTTTTTGAAATATCCAAGTAAATCCAAAAATTTCCCCTCATTCTTTGTTATGCAATATCGTTTATAAATAAAGCTGTTTATTCCACATTCGTGGGTGAAATAAAGCTGGCCAAATATCAGATTCGTTGGATATTTATGCTATAGAATCTCTTTATATATAGAGATTTGGAATTCTCTGCCGCTCTTCATATTGCACAACAACATGAGAAAGATTTTCGAAACTAAAAGAATAGAAAAAAAATAAGCCAAAACGTTCGTAAAGGCAACAATCCAACAAAATATAGTTGAGTGAGTATATAGACAAGGCCCACAGATATATGTATGTACGTGTATGTATATAGATATATACATACTTATATCAAGGGAAATGTAGGTGATTTTAGAGCAAGAGGACACCTTTACTCAAGAGCAAAGATGAATAAAGCAAAACAAAAAGAACAAACAAGCAAAATGTGAACATTAGTTGGAAATGTATCTACAATAAACTAGAGGGAGAGAGGAAGAGAGAGAGAGAGAGAGAGGGGGCGATAACCAAATTCATTTCACTAAAATAAATTTTGAAATATCCAACTATATAGGCAACACAGTCAGCCTACAACACACAGAAAATTTCTCTGACGTTAAAATTAGATCGTTGTATTTCGTATTTAGTAGGTCGGGAGGCGGGAGATGCAGTGGGGCCGGGGTCATGAGTAAACAACCCGCCACACCACCCAACGCCTGGGCGGACCCAGCCTTGCAGATACTAAAAAAGGCATCACGAATACACATATGCCATCCAATATATGTGGGGGATATAGATACAGACAGAATATAGCGAAAGCTAACAGCCGAATGCCAACCGAACGACCCGGTCGATCCCCATGGCGGCAAGAAGAAGCTCACCGTGAAAGATCTTAAAACATCATTGTCTTGGCGATAAAATCAGCCAGAGATTCAGTGTGCTCTGACCGCTCGACTCGTTTAGACAACACATCAAAGTTCAGCACCATGGTAAGGACAACGGAATACTCCTGCAACTGCAATCATATACATAGATATATAGAATAGCATGGATATATGTGGAAAGGACTCGAATCTCTATACTACGATAGTGTGCAGTGAAAATCAGAATATAGAACAATGACTAATCGAGAATCCTGTTTGAAATTCTCAATCAAAAGATCAAATATTATGTGAATTTTTGATAAAGTAATAACGAATTGAAGGAATTAAATAAGTGACACGTGTGTGAGTGCGTTGGCTTGTGTGTATCTATGTGTGTGTGTCTGTGAAAACTATTTTTAAAACTGAAGCAATTATGTGTGAAGAGCTTTTTCGGTTTTCGAAATTCTTTCTCATATGGCACGCATAGACACACAAATTCTATAAATGGATCGATCGGTGGTACGCGTCAGTAATGTAATCCGATACGATAGATTACGTAATTCGGTCACAGGCAACGCAATATACATACGTGATTCCCTATCGTTTTTTTCTCTGACTTCAAATTTCAATGATCCTGATCGTGGATAACTAAACTAGTAAACGAATTGGCATTTAAACGAAACCCTCTTTTTCTTTTCCATATTCTCCACATTATCCACCATCCCATAGGCCGATGAGAAGAAGAAGGTTAAGAAGAAGAAGACCAAGGAAGAGGGTGGTACTTCCGAAACCGCTTCTGAGGCCGCATCTGAGGCAGCAACCCCAGCACCAGCTGCAACCCCTGCCCCAGCTGCTTCTGCTACTGGATCGAAGAGAGCGTCAGGCGGCTCTCGCGGCTCCAGGAAGTCTAAGCGTGCCGGCTCTTCGGTGTTCTCTGTCTTCTCCCAGAAGCAGATTGCCGAATTCAAGGAAGTAAGTAAAGAGTTTAAGGAATCCTAATGATAGAGTTTAGTCAGTTCCAAGCATGTCATATCCTTCACCTTCACCCACAACCACAATCCGACATCCTTTAAAAAAATGAAAAACAAATGCACAAGTCAACGACCAAAATCACCAACCCACTCTCTGTCTCTTTCTCTCTCTCTCTCTCTTTCCAAATCGTCGCGCGTACTTAATTGATTAATTAGGCTTTCCAACTAATGGATGCCGACAAGGACGGTATTATTGGCAAGAACGATTTGCGTGCTGCCTTCGACTCCGTCGGCAAAATCGCCAACGACAAGGAGTTGGATGCTATGTTGGGCGAGGCCTCTGGTCCAATTAACTTCACCCAATTGCTGACCTTGTTCGCCAACCGTATGGCCACGTCCGGTGCCAACGATGAAGACGAAGTTGTTATTGCTGCCTTCAAAACATTCGATAACGATGGTCTCATCGATGGTGATAAATTCCGCGAAATGCTCATGAACTTCGGTGACAAATTCACCATGAAGGAAGTCGATGATGCCTACGATCAGTTGGTTATTGATGACAAGAACCAAATCGATACCGCCGCCCTGATCGAAATGCTCACCGGCAAGGGTGACGAAGAGGAGGAGGAGGCCGCCTAAGCTACCAATCAGCAGCCCCGAATAAAAAACACATATCCTAACTTCTAACTCAGCATCCATATTACAAAACAACAACAACAATTACAAGAAACAAATTCAAACCAAAAAAAACACATACAAATCTTTTTAAATCGTCGATAAAAAACATAAATAATAAACGTAATTAAAAGAAATGCTCGTTTTACATATGTAAATTTCAATATTTATATATATGTATATACATATTATACTATATATCGTATAATCTCTTATTATTTTTTTTTTTCAATTTTTTTTTTTATTTTTGTTAACATCAACAAAATAATACTCTAAAACTTCTTCAACAAAAAACAACAACAACAAGAACAACATTTTTGGTAGCTCATTAACTACCACATATCACTTTTTAGGGATACTTACCAAAAAAAAAAAAAAAAGAACACATCAGGAAACACGTCAAATAGTCATCTTGACATTATAGTTTTCTAGTTGATTTACTATTAAATTTTACACGTAAAATTTATTTATTTATTTTTAAAAATCCATATGAAAAAAAAGAAAAGAAAAATCAACAAAAAACTTTAAAAACAACTAAAAAGTTCATATGTTTATTTTGAATCGCTGATGATCGATAATGAATGATGACGATGATGATGAACCACAAGCAAATTTTTATATAGATATCGAGATGTCGATCGGTCTAGGAGGCTAGGCCGCATCTGAAGGTCAGTGGGTTAGCTTTAGGTTGGATTATTTAGGCCTAGCGCCCACGCAACATATCAGTTTTTCTTTAGTTTTGTTCAATGGTGTTATATATATATTCTCACATATATATATATACATACAAACTTATATATATATATACAAAATATTTATATATTGTTTACAGAATTTCGTAGAGAGAGAGGCAAATAAATAAATAAAAAAAATTTCCTTTTAAGCACATTTATCTGAGAGCCAAAAAAAAAAAACAAACAAACCAAAACACAAATATTTAATCATCATATATACATATATTTTATCTATCTATCAATCTATTTTATCTAACTTAACTATGAATCGTTCGTTAAACAATTATTTCAAATATATATTTTTGCAAAGTTATCGAGAGTTAGGCTAAAGGAAAGAAGAAAACAAAAACCAAAATCAAACTATTAACAAATAACAAAGAAACCAAACAAACATTAAGTTCATTCACTCAAATTGTTTTTATGCGAATTTACGAAAAACCAAACCCAACAAAAAACAAAAAAAACAAAACACATTTTAAACAAACTTTCTGCTTATATGAACAACAACAAAAACAACTATTAAAAATATATGTTTCGAACAATAGTGTCGAGAATTGATTATTAAAATGCGAAAAAGTTGAGTAAGCGTTTTAATACAACAACATTAAATATATATATTCATTCATGGATCTGCTCTATGGCGAACTAACTGAGATGAGATCTGAAAATGTGGAATAGAGGGTAAAAGAGGTGGCATAACTGGTAAAATTAGCCAAAATTGCTAACTACACTTTATACTAACTATGTGCCACAAAGGAATTACACACTCAACATACACACTAAATCACTCACACACACACACACTTTCAATTCAAATTCAAAGTTGTTAAAATGCGAAATCTTTACTTCAGTATGAATTAAGTTATATGGCAAGAAGAAAACAATAAGAACCGATCAGAAAACACAAATATAAAACTGTTTTTATATAACACTTTAATAATGATGATGATGATGATGACGATGACTTGAAATAAAGCATACGCACAGTCGTCTTGAAAAGAAAAAAAGATCCGATTTTGGTTGTATGGTTTATATCTATGCATATGGGTGGAAGAGGGTGATTGAGTAGGCTGCCCCCTTTGAATGTATCTACGCCTATGATTTTGAGTGTCTTACACTAGGCCGGAAACCAGTTGGTAGTAGCAAAACAAAAGAGCCGCTAAAGCAAGATATCAAAGCGAATGGGCCAAACAAAGCCATAGCCAAACTCACCACACGTTGGCCTGGCCGAGAGAGGCAACCTTCAGTCGGACCAGTTTTCAGTTGGGGCTTGACTTGGGCCAACGAGTGCGCACGCAGGCGCAGTAAAATGTGAAAGTGTGCAACGCTTACAAATTGGTCTTGTAAATACTTGTATATACCTACTTTTTATTTCGGCTATATTGGTTAAGAAATTGTTTCTTGAAAATGGTAAAAACCAGGGTTCTTGGTTTGCATTCCACAAAGTGGCTATGCGTCATCATCATCATGGTGTATGGCATTGCATCATCTTTGAATGGAGGTAAGTTTGTTTTTTCTGCTTTCTTCATGTACATAAGGAAATCCTATTTGGCATCAATGCGGCCTTTGTATGCAAATCAATGTGAAAAGCAGCAGAAAATGCAATTTTCCTTTCATGAGAAAACGAAAGTGATTTGATGTTTCTCTTGTTGTCTCTGAATATTCACCACATTCCTCTCCAATTTCACTTGGCTCTCTGTCAGCTGATGCTCAGCATCTCATTGCCTACATCTCTCAGCATGGACTGCATGGTGAGCTTACGTTTCGTCAAATGAACTCATCCACGGTCGAGATCAAGGCAAATCTGGAGGCCACTTTACAATATCCCGATCAAGTATGGAGCTGGTCTGTACGTCGTTTTCCAGTCGATTATACCAACATAGATCCCGATGAACGCTGCCATCTAGAGCGTTTGGGTGGCCAGGTGGTTAGCTTTGATGAGGATTTGGAGTACTTGGTACTGCCGGGTAATGAGACAGCCACTTGGCAACGTAATATGCAGTTAATTGGTGATCAAGGCATCTGGGGCAAGTCATTGCTGCTTACCGAGATTAGTTCCAATGCCCGAATTTGTGCCACCATTACGACAATTCAGAATTCCGTGGAACATATGGCCGAGGCACGTTTCAATTCCCCTGTGGCGGGCTCCGTTTACTTTCGTTGGCTTGCTCCGGCAGATGGCGCCAGCGGAGACACACTAATCTACTCCGATCTGTATCATATAAGGGAACAGCCGGCGGGCAGTCAGGACAGTCGTCCCCTTACGCAACATCATTGGAAGATATTTGTCACTGATATCTTCAAGCTCGATCATCATCGTACCGAGGATAATTGCAATTTCCTACAGCTGGTATTCGATCCGCAGGGAAGTGGACCAGGCCAGGGCATAGGGGATTTGGATGCTCGCCTGGGACGTATCGGAGTGGCCACGAATGCCTTGCGTTCACCTCAGCGGAATGTCTTCCGAGATGCTCAGTTGGCCTTGCTACCCTCGGACTTGACCATTCCACATCGAACACTTTATTTGGTACTCTATGACAATCATCATCCGGATACATACATGGCATGCACGAAAATACGACACGTTCAGACTTTGACTTACAAGTGAGTGAACCACATTTACATTCCAAATGGATTCATTTCTATACTTTAACCCTTTGCAGAACCTTCTTGAACTCCGGCGGAGTCAAGGGTGAAGTTACCTTTACACAACGCTCAAAATTTGATCCCACATTCCTTAACTTTACACTGGGTGCACCTTTGTCCCAGCACGTGAGTCGCAAGTTTGCCGAAGATGTGGCCCATTTTCGGATTCACAGTTTGCCGCCAGTGCCCCAACATATGGGTAAGACCGAGTATTGTCAATCAACGGGCGATATGCATAATCCTAGGAATCTGCAAGAGCATATACCTCCTCCTGGCTATGGCACACAAGAGCAATATGCCACTGGCGATCTCACTGGCAAACTACAGGGTCGCAATAAACACTATTGGCATCAGTATGTCCTACCTGGCACCAGTTCCGAGTTGAGTGGCCTCTATTGGGATTTGTATTTACCATTGCAAGGCCGTCATAGCATTGCCCAACGTAGTCTGGTAATCTATACGTATAATCGAACGGATGTCGAGCATATAACTCAAAGCATTTGGGGTTGTTCCACTATCAATCAATATCAGAAGAACGGTGTCTACCAGCAGGCCATGTTTACTGCCCAGGTGAGGCGAAGTTAAGATCCTCTTTTGGCATATATTTCTTGATTTTCTTCATCAGGTTCTTTTCCGTTATCCCGTGGTTGGACGAGTCATTCTACGCCAAGCCGAGGAACAACCCTGGCAAGATACAACTGTCCTCTTTGAGTATCTAATACAAGCGGATGGTTCCACTCAGAACAGCACTCACGATCATCGTTGGGCCATTCATAACAATGCGCCTGGAAAAGACTTTTACGACTGGCAGCAACGCTGTCTATCCGCCGGCAATGTCTACAATCCCTTCAAAGTGGACTGGGGCAATCGAAGTGTGGATGACTTCTGTCAATCCCATTTGCCTGCCATGTGTCGCATGGGGGCTCTGGATTCTCGTTTGGGTAGCCTCACCATAGCTGGAGGCAAGCGTTTAGCTCAGCAATTGAGTCGTCGCATGTTTATAGATGGGAATTTGCCGCTTTCCGGCAGACACAGTATTCTCGGCAAATCGTTGGTCATATACGACGACAATGGACCCAAGGCCAGGGGCGAGCGTTTGGCCTGCTCCAGCCTCATAGGTCATTATAGGCGCAAGGTGGTGGCCAAGGAATGGTATGCCAATGGAGATGACCTATCGGTTAGTGGCAAACTGGAGATTGTTCAGCAATCCGAATACGATATAAGCAATGTGGAGGTGCAGCTAAAGGGACTACAGGACAATGGAGGCTATCACATACACATGGTATCTATCTATGGCCGATTCCAGTTGGCATTATCTGAATCTAATGTCCTATATTGTTACAGACTCCAGTCGAAGCCAATTTGGCCTTTCCTTGTGAGGCTACTACGCTGTATGGCCACTGGAATCCTTTTAATGTGAATCCGAAATCCTCGCCACCTGCCAAACAAGGCACTACCGATCAGTATGAAATGGGAGATTTGAGTGGAAAATATGGTGGCCTCAATGGCCTAACCCAATACGAGGAGGCCTACAATGATACCAACTTGCCCCTGTTCGGCTACAATAGCATCATAGGGCGTTCCGTGGTGATACATAAACAAAAGAGGAATGCCCGCTGGGCCTGCAGCACTCTGGAGCGTGGTTATAGTCCCAGTGAGGCACGGGAATTGCGTGCCATTGCCTCATTTCATCATCCCACTGGCTATGCATATGGTTATATCAAGATGACCCAGCTGATCCATAATGATGGCTCACAATCGGAGACAGTGATTGAGGTGAAGTTGCGTCATCCGGGCAAAAATGATCGCAACTCGACAAGGAATCACAATTGGCAAATCTATGTCAATCCGGTGGGTGTAGATGCCGCCGTTAAGCCAACAATTACCCGTTGTGTGGCTGGAGGATATGTCTGGAATCCCTACTACACACAGCTTGCCGATCCCTTAAATGTAAGTGAATCCCCTACTCAAGTGGATAAATTTCTATTGGTTTTTCACTTGCAGCTCGATCTGTATGAACAAGAGTGTGGACCAGATAATCCACTGCGATGCTATGTTGGCGATGTGGGAGCACGCTTGGGAACAATAGATTTGGGTGGCGAACGTGTCGTGCTAACAGACTCTAATTTTCCTCTAGAATCTCCAGTGGGGGCCATTGGCAGATCCATTGTGATCTTTGGTCCCGAACATTCCCATGAACGTTTCGCCTGCGCCAATATAGAACCCGATCACAATGTCATTAAGTACATAAATCTACAGAAGCCACCACGTTTCGTAGTGTAAGTTTAGCTAACCACTTTAATTTCGAGTAATATTGATGGCTCCACTTTTAGTGCCCAATTTCTGGATGAGTTGCGTTCGGTAATGGGCATACCAGAATGGATGTTGGATGTGGATGCCCGCAAAACAAAAGAATTGCATGGTGGAGCCTGCATTCAAATGATTATACATTTCAAAGGACCCATAGCCCATCGTCTGGAGTTGGATATGTCTCGTCTGATAGCAGCCGGCAGACTAGAAGCTCCTAGTCTCTTTATACCCGGTTATGTGAATACCAAACGTAAATCAACCATTTCCTATCGCACTTGTGGTGTCCGGGATCCAAATGAAAAGCGTAAGCAAAGACATATTAAAAACATTTGATAATAATAATTATTGTGGATTTTATCTTTTTACAGGCACCAAATCCTCCTCTAAGGGAAGATTCTCAATCTCGTCTAGTGTAGCACAAACAGAGCCAAAGCTTTATGTATTAGCCATGATAGTCATCACTTTAGTTATAAGAAACCACTTGTAAATATAAAAGTAAATATATATATCGAATTTAGATAGCAGAATGTTGCAACAAGTGGTTTAAGTTATTCTCGATAAACTACCCCCAAAATCTGGATTTAATTTATGGGTCATTCTGCGCATGCGTTTCATTCACATCGATTTTTCGCCTTTTTTTCCCACTCGTTAGTCATCTGATCTGAGCTAAAAAACTTTGGGCTGTGTCCAACTAATCATGCATTTAATTGCTTTGACTATATGCCTAAGTCTGGTGTTAAGCTGCTCTGCAACAATAAGCGGTCCTTATCTACTCTGGGGCCATGAGAAGGTGAATAAATTGCAACCCGAAGCTCTAGTCGAATCAAGCACAAAGGAACTGCCGTTGATGCAACTCTTCAAGGATGCCAAGGCAATTGTGATTTTTGTGCGCAACTCGACGAATCGACTGGAGGGCACCAAATACCCCAGATTTCAGAATCTGGTCAAGACCAATGCTTGGTCTTATTTGCCTCAACGTAATCTTGCATCTGAGCCATTCAGCTATAATTCCAACATTGAGGTGTGTATACTAGCAAAAAAAACCTGACCATTTAATGTAAAACATTTTATTTTTAGGTCATAAATCTGTCTGGACACAATGAAGACGATGATGCTGAGATCTTGACTAGCTACAACGACGCCCTGAGTATCTATGGTCATGGTGAAGTCTTGGGAATTCTAGCCAGCCGTGAAGAGGACGCTCACTATTTGGCCAAACGCCAAGCAACCGGTGAAGAGGAGGTCAAGCCCACTGGATCACCAGCCGACACCGAAGAGACTGAAGCAAGCTTCATTTATGTGGCCGAAGGCAATAAGGCAGTACTCCATGTGACAGGTCCTCCCGAACTTCGCCTAGGCAACGAAGTCATCCTCCTGGAGGAGCACACTAAGCAAACCACTTTTGATGATCAGCATGCCAAGGGCTATGGGCGTCTAAGCATTTCATTTAGATACAACGGGGACAAGTGTATGTTACGCTTCAAGTTCACCCTTTCGCGTGGCACTTGGCATTTGCGTAATGTCGAAGTGGAGTACAAGGAGTATAAGGACGTCTTGGTGGCCCGTGGCGATGAGTACACTTTGCCATCGGCTCCATTGGGTTTCTCGTATCGGTGCTCAGCCAACAATCTAACGTTCATCAATCCAAGCAAAAATGAGACACTGCGTAGTCTGCGTCTAGTGGATTATCAAGTTCAACCCTGGCTCAATGGTGGCAAGCAATTCGGGGATGTCTACGATTGTGTTGGCTTCATCACGGCTCCAATTCTGGCTGGCCTATTTGTGGTAACCCTTCTAATTGGCATCCTTGGACTGGGAATTACAGCAATGTTGAGCATGCATACGCCAAATCGTTTCGAGAGTTCTCGCAACAAACAATTGACCTTTACAGTTCAGGAGTAAGACGTCGAATAATTAAATAGTAAACTCAATAAACTATTGTTGCAAAATGTTCACTTTGATTACCTATACACCAGTTAATCCACTGGCTCTACTCACATTGGCCATTGAGTTCTTCCTCATCCATTTGCTCTTTGTGCTCGTTATACTCTACATCTATGTACTTTGGTATTACTAAATAAAATGTTCTATTTGCATTTCAATAAAGTGAGCATTATATGCCAATTAAATACAAGAAGAGAAAAGTGTAAATTGCATATACAACATGATATTGGTAATGGTATTAAGTATAAGCTAAAAACTTTAATTAACTAACTAACTCAACTGAGTTAAATTATTATTAAATATTGTTTCGATTATTATATATTTATTATAATTACCAATGAGCAGTAGCAACGACTTTAAATAATATTATTACTCCGGGTTCGCTGACTTCAAAACTATAATCTAGACTCGTTAACATTTTTTGGTATTAAAATAAAAAAAAAATGCGTTTAAATCCAATAAAGCCAAACTCAGCCATAATGAAAACGTCTTTGCTGAAATTGGTCATCTTGGCTGTCAATAATTTAAACATGAAAATTAAATTAACTAACTCAGAAATAAGAAAAGAAAAAAGATAAGTCTCTAAAGACAGCTTAAAACGACTTTCAATTTAAACTAATTGAATTTTTGAATCGCAAAAAGTCATATCTGAAATTGCTTAATTTATGATTGCTTAAAAGAAAAGTGAAAATAGTTGAAAGAAGAATTTCTTTTTAGGCTGCCAAAATCAAAAAAATAAAACCCCACAAAACCAAAATTAAATAAAGAAAGAAGGATGGCAACCGGTTTAGTTGGCTTTGGCTGGAAATTCTGGTTATCAGTCAACGTTTACTTTTATTTCTATATACATGGATGTATGAATATATTTTTGGCTATCAACAACCTATTGAGTTACTTTCTTTGGCGGCTTAGGCAAATGTGGACAATTAGAGATGCGTGATTGCAGTAGACGAAGAGTTACTCGTCTCTGAATGTGATTTATGCATAATTAAGTCACGCCAATTGGTCGTTTGAGCATGAGTTTTATTTTATTTCTACGTGTATTTGTTTTTCTCTATTTTTTTTGGGCCCGGCCGGTTTTGGTTTCAATTTCTACGACTGCTGGCTGTGGGCCACCCACTTTTTCTTGGCCATAGATTTTTCTCTCCCCTACCCCAAAAATTCATATGTATGCAGCATCCGTAGAGGCGATAGCTATCAGTATTAGCATCAGCATTAGATCGTACTGTCTATAGGCCTATATGTTTTATTGTTATTTTGTGAAGGTTCAAAAGTGGGTCAAATTCGATGATTGCGTTCACTTTTCCATCTTACTTACTTTTACTGTCAACCCAAAATGAACGTGCAACCCAGTTGCATGGCAGTTCACTGACTTAAACAGCATTCAAGACGAAACATAAAAAAAAAATGAAGAAAAAAATGTGTATACATGACCAGAGAAAAAGCAAAAGTTGCACCTGATTCTGTAATAAGAATCGTCGCATTTGGGCGTTTTTGGCCAGCTTGGAAAGCCACTTTTCTTTTCTGATGTTGCTCTTGCTTTGGCTGCTGCTGCTGCTGCTGTTGCAGTTGTTTTCATTTGTGAAAGTTGTGGTCCAAACGACCACGTCTCGTTGCCTGTCAAAGGAGTCGCTATTAGTCGCTCGACGGCAACACAACTTATCAGCCACATGATGTCTATGTCGACGACATTTGAGCCTTGGCAATTGGGGAATTGGAATTGGTAGATTTTCTCCCGCTATTTATTTTGGTTTTTTTTGTTTTCAAATCTGTGGGCCATTTGTGTTAATATTTCACGATTTATTGCAAATTTATTATCATGTCTACATGGTTTTGCTACCATAATCGTAACTTACGGCTAAACCAATCAACCAATCAGCCACTTGGCCAACACTTTCTTGAGACATCTCTTGATTATATAATCCCAACTTCGAATGGAAATCAATAAATGCAGCATGAAATTGCTTTATACGATCGGAAGCACAATAAAGAATGCAATTAGCGGCCAGAAAACATAATCAGTTCAACAAAGCAGAGGAAATAAGTATTATAAGATTTGATCTCAAAGAAATTAAATGCACTCTTGAGATTCATGGGGATTACAAAAATAGATATAGGCCAAAGAGGAAGAAGGCGGAAAAATAACGCCCTTCTTGGGATTAAATGAATAAATTTAGTAGTTAAAACTGTGAGGAATTAACCCAATTTAAAGATTATTATGGGAAATGACCCCAGTTGGTATTATGAAACATTTAGATACTCTAATAGATCCATCTCAAAAATGTCTCATTGACAATTTCTCTGGGTTAAGTTTAATTAATTCTTTGACCAACTTTTTTACCTTACTGCACTGTCCAGTCATGGCCTTGCATTAAGCCTTTTGTCTAGGTAAACTAATCAAATCAATCGATTTCACAAAGTGGCCATTTGACTGCAGTAGCAAAGTCATCGTCATTTTACGTTTATTTCTTATAATAATTACTTTACTCAATATTTGTGTTAAAATTTTATGATTATTGCGAAAAAAACACAACAGAAAACACAGATTCAACAGCAATGGTGATTTTTCCGCGAAAGAGAAATCGCCAATTGCCAAGGAGTTGGCCATATGTCAATTGCAGGATGACGAGGGATGAGAGGAGGGGTGAGCGTGAAGAAAAAGTGCCAGTAAACAAAAAGTTAGTTGATGCCATCACCAGTAACTAAGTCAAAGACGGTGAAAATAAAATAATATAAAACACACATAAAAAAAAAAACGTCAACTGAAAATGGAAAATTGGAAAGACAATAAAAAAAAGAAGGCATTTCGCACATGAACATGAAGTGTTGTCAAAGCATTTTGAAACTTGGGCAAAAATGACAATTTTTATGCGTTTAGTAAATCAAACAGTTAATTACTCGATTTGCCAAGAGATTTGCGAAATGCGAAAAAGCAATAACAAAACAGGGAGTGAAGAAGACAAAAAATGGTTGCTCTCCTTTTTGTTTTAACAATTTCAGTGTGTGTGTGTGTTTGTGTGTTTGTCTAACCATTAGCAATTGTTGCAACAGAGTGAAATGCGTTGGCGAAAGAAAAGTGAAATGTGCGTTTTAGAAAGGAAGATCTTACGCCACGAATTGGTATTTCCTCGTAGTACTTAGATATAGCTCCAAATGGCTAACAACAACCTTGACTTATTAACACCTTATTTAGGGCCAAGATTGCAGATAGATATGGCATATGTATATGTTTTTTTTTTATGAATCTCGTCATATGGCATTAGTTTGTACTCGCGCACTCTTATGTCTATGATGAAACTTAACGCCCTGTTAAACCGTCTAAATGCAAATGGCAACCCTGGCGCAAATAAATGGAGAGTCCCCCCACTCCCCGTACATTAGCCATAGGTCTCTTGGTTTAATTGTTTTTTTTTTTAGCCTAGAGTTTGTAAAGCAGTCATCCAATTGCTTACGATTAAGGTGTAAATAGCACGTGAAAATGTTGCAATTTTCTCAGTTTTTCATATGAAGAGGCATAGCAGAGACCCACCACAACTACTTCGCGGTTCCTGGGTTCGAGGCTGAGGCACCTGACAATGAGCGACTCCTAATCGGCTACTTTGCATCTTTGTTAATTCTTTGCTGAGATGGGTGGAGGTTTTTCTGTGTTTAGCATTTTGCTTTTGTTTTCGACATTTCACAGCCGCGTCGAGTGAAATTAAGTTGGCAATTAAGACTAATTGGCTAACTGGCTGGCTGCCAATGTGCTACCACAATAGTTTGGAACGGGAAGTGGATAGTGACCCGCCCATCTAACCATTTCAGACATTAAATAGAAATGGTTTCACTGATATGAAATATTTGTACTTTTCAATTATTCAAATTTATCTTTTTTTTTGGAGACTTATCACATTGGCAAACTACTTTAAAAATTTCAATTGAAGAAAGTTTCTACAACATAATAGCCAACGATATGATTAGTTGTAGTCACCTAAAACCGCACATACTAACCCAAATAGCTGAAGTAGTTGAAATCGATGAGATTAAGCTTCTACCATGTAGCTGCTTCAACAAACTCGCCTCCCCCCTCTCAATTTAACAATTGGCAAGTGGCAAGTGGCAAGGTAAGGCAAAAAGCAGCTGTAAGTGGCTTGCACTTTTCGCTTAAAGCTCTAAATGATTAAACATGAAGAAAAACAAACAAACAACGGGCATTAGTTGGCTAGATTTGGGTGCGCTCAATTCAAGAGGAACCAAATAAAGTCATATTCGACTAAGAGAGTCTCTGTAAAAGCAAATTCAACAAAAGAAATGTTAATTTAAGCTTTGTGAATAGCAGACATTCATTTATAGAGGAAAATAAAAGTTTGAGACTTCAGATTTCCTTAAATTTTGTTCATTTTCTAATTATTAATTCTTTAATAGGTACCTCAAAGCCCTTAGAGTTTGGCAAAATATTTACTTGAACTGCTTAAACTCTTAAGACCTGGAATCAGAGCTATGAAATGGAAAGCAAAATTGAGTTTCATCTATTAGCCAGTTTAATGACTAATAGATAACGAAGTAATGGCTAGAGCTGGCTAACCATCAATATTAGTAGGTCAGTTAAGTTATTTGATATAATGGATATAAAAGGATGTCAAAAAAGGATCTAAAGTCTACTTTATATGTTTTTCAAGGCTTTTAAAGTTTTGCCATTCCTTAAGTAGTTATACTATCTAAAGCTTCTCATCTAAACTCTATCCAATACTTATCTTTTTCTTTCATACACCTTTTTTAACTTGTTGTCTACAGGGTATAAGAAATTGGCTTTCAGCAAAAAGGCAACAGCTGCGCCGATGTTGACGTCGACGTCGCTCAATCTTAATCTTCTACCGTGTGCGACTGCCTCTGTCCCTCTTTCTCTCTCTCTCTCTCTCCATCTCTATCTCCTGCACTTTTGGCTGGGCTCTCTCAGTTTTACCTGTTTGGAGTTTTTGGTCATGACATTCGTTCAGTCTCTTTCAGACTTTTACCGCGTTCGGTTGTCTTTTGGCCTCCATAGTAGTGAATCGTATCGGTGTTGCTGTTGTTGTCGTTTTGGTTGTTGAGGGCGCGTGCGCAACTGCCACCAGCAAACGGTAAAATCCGCCAAAGAGTCAGAAGGGAAGAGAACGTTTAACTTGGCTCGAAGAAGAATCTTTCCCGTGGCATTTGCCATACAAATGTTAGAAAAGTTAATGAAGTGCAAAAATGTTTGTCGTTGCATTACAATTGCCCACCAGTTACAGCTACAGCTGAACACGGCTACAGCGAACGAAGGCGCCTCAGCAACGCTTTGATTTCTGCTGCAATTTGACCCCTCGTGTCCCCTTTGGTTGTTGTTTTTTGTTTTTGGTAACGCTTTCGGTTGTAAAGTGAAAATTGTACAGCATCCGCGAAGCGAGAAAAAACCCGCGCGCATCTCTGTGTGACTTTCCGTGTGCTAAAACAAGAGACCCCGACTAACTTAACCTCCTTGTACTCCTGCTGACTGTTGTTGGCGACTATTTTGGATTATACTGGCATACTTACTTGCCAGCGGAATGTAAGTGACATGGAAAGTAACATTTAAACTTGATGTAGCTGAGAAAAGAATTACTCGAAATTCCCAGAACACATAAATAATTGACAACAAAGTAATTGTTGCTTCTTAAAGCAATTTTGAAAAATTCAGAAAATTAAGTTTTCAAATTGTCCATAAATTAACTTAGCTCACAGGCCGAAGAGTTTCCCTAAAAGAAGAACAAAGTCCATATAAGTAGATACATAAAACAAGATTCATTTTAGAAATACAAACAAAGGAAGGCAGCAAAAGGGGCTTAAACGGGAAGATGATATTTACAAGAAATCAGCAACTGAAATTATTAAAAATTGTTTGCATTACAAATTTTACATTATTTAAATTCGGGTTAATGCGGATTTAAATGTCAAAAAAATTCTAGCTCTACCAGCATAAATTCCAAAATCTATTTATATTAAAAATTTGAATTTATATTTAAAAGCATACATTTTTTCAAAATCTATAAGTTATTGATAATAAAAACGACATAAAAAGGTAGCTTTAGTTGTTAAGTTTTGTTTTCTATATCTGGGGATTACTTTTTTGTAATTTGTAATTAATTTTATTAAGTGAAATGAAATTTTTACAATTTAGTTGACTACTTCCATGATGATTACAGTTCACTATGATATAAAAAAGTCATTTATGAGAGGGTTATTAAACCCATAAATTAAATTAAATAACTTTAATATAGAGCGAGAAACTATAAAAAATATGCAAAAATTAGAAATAAATATGAAAATCATCTTTGAAATCTTTTAATTGATTTCCAAATCTGTATTTAAGCAGCTTAGTCTATTGAGTTGGGTTGGGTCAGCACTTGTAGAAAATTTATTCAAATTAGTTGTTTCCCAGAGACAAATAACTTTATTCATCATTCGGGCGAGTCCAATTAGCAAAGAAACTTGGCCTGGCCCTAAAAAAGATATATGTTTTCATTTTTGCTTTTGTTACTCTCGGTGTTTGTCTCTATTCCTATTCTAATTGAATGAAATTAACCCACTTCTGGGAATGTTGTAAAAACTACACACATATAACTCTTACATATGTATAGGTTTAGTATGTATTGTAGCGGTCACCTAACGCGTTGTCTCATTTCATTATAATAATTGAGGTGCGTTGGTTGATTCTGAACAAAAAAAAAACTAAAAAAATAGAAGTTAATATGAATAAGATTGTTTGTTGCCCCGTCAAATTATGATGAGATCTTAGCCCAACTGAGAAAGCCAGCGGCAATAGACTAGAAAAGTAAAATATATAGGTAAACTCCAGCCGGAGGCTGACGGGTCCAACCTCCGAAAGGCTTTTGTTTTAGGCTAATCTTTTACGATGTGAAATCAATCAATATAATAATGACAAAAAAAAAAAGGAGAAGAAAAGATATAAAAGGGGCAGAGGCTAAACATTTACAATATGTTAATTTTGCATTGTAAGTTAAGAAGCACTGTTCTCTTCAAAATTAAACAGTTAGAATCGCCTTTTGTAATCAAAAAATTTAGACCGCGAAAATCTTTAACAAATTTCTTGTTTGGCAATAAATTTTTGGCCAACTTGAAAAGCGTTTCACATTGTCTAGAGACAACAACAGCAACACCTCGGGGTTTTTTTTTGTTGTTATTGTTTTTCTTTCTTCCAAGTTTTTTTTTTTTTTTTTTTGCTTTTTGGGTCAAGTTTTTGGTGTTCAAGTTGATTAAGGTGCTCTCTTTGGTTTACGATCTTAGCGGCAGACTCTTTTTTATGTTGATTATTATTATTTTTGCTTTTTTTTTTTTGGCCATTTGCTCCCGTCTTCCCGGTAATTGCAACAAGTGTGTGTATTGGAGTGTTTTTTTGATTGCTACCCAACATGGCATAGTGGCAGATTGTTAATAGTAATAAAAATCTTAATGGCAACCGCACGCCAGTTTCTGCCAGAGCTCGTTATAGAAAACCATTATGACAGACAGACTAATACTAGCATGTAACTAACGATAGCAGCGACAGTTGCCACCAAGCCGCACTTGACGGAAATCTGGACTAATACAGAGAAAACTAACTGAACACACACGCAAAAATAATTACAAAATCAAAGTGTTGTAACGAACCTTAAACACCCTTTAAGTAGGCCTAAGCATTACATTTACATCATTTTACCAAGTGAAAAGAGACTTTCATTCACCACAGTTAGGACCTCCTGCTGACAATGAGTTCTTTAGACAAAATATCTTATTTAGAACTCAGCTTGATCTTTTAATACAATTGATTTACTGCCTAAGTAGTTGCTGGGAATTTTTTAGAATCAATGTGGAATAAATATAAAAGAGTTTCGATTAAATCGTTTAAAGATCGTTTAGAAAAGTCATTTAATCAGAGTAGTTCCGTTATGGATTTTCAAAACGGTTTTCAGTTTTCTATGTGAGGGTATTTCAATTGCATGCAGAACAGCAGCCCGATGGGGCAATTAGAAGTTTGTTGGCCTGCCTGAAAACTAACATAGAACATTCAGCAACAACAATAACATCCAGCCACCACCTCATAACGAATTGTTGTAATCATAATCATAAAAAAAAAAAAAAAAAAGTTATGTTTGTCTTCTGGTTTACAACAACAAATCATTTTCACATCTCGACATTTCTATTTTTTTTCTCTTCTCTTCTCTGACGCCAGCCAAAAGGTTCATTAAACCATTGTGGTCTAAGACCCGAGAGTGTGACTAAAAGACACCACAAAAGTTCCAGCTAGAAAGTCTCAGTTCAGCTCAGGTCTATTTTGTTTGGTTCTATTGCGGTTACATACACAAGATAAACGACAGACCAACAGACATCAGACGGCAGACGACAAAGTTGGCTTCCGTTCTCAGATTTTGTCATCGGCTTACATAATGTGAACACTTGGCTCAGCCAAGCGCATCCCGGGTCCGGCCGTATATACATAGATACATATATCTATGCATATCATAGACACGTTTCTATGGCTGCTCTTCTCGAGCTCTTAAACTCCCTTTCAATTCTTTTGAGCCCGAGAGTGTCTCGATGTCGATGTTGCTGGGTGTGCAGATTGTTGGCCCATAATTGTGTTGGCTTGTAACTTGTATACCATAATCGCCCTTTCTTTTTACCTAACTGTTGCAATCTGTTTTGTTTTCTCTCGTTCGGTTGTTTTTTTTTTTTTTTTTTGATTGTGTTTTGTCATGTTCATGTTTCCACTTCGTACATGATCTAAGCAAAATTTCAAAGATTTGTTAATTTGCATGTGCGCAAAATACTCGAGCATGTGGGAATAATGCAGAGCTGATCCTGTATAGATTATGGCAAATCTCTTTCCCACAGTTGCACTTACAATTAATTAGAAGTTTACGCCCGAAACGACAGCAATTTGTATTATGTATGTAAGTAAGTATCGTATTTATGCTTAGTAATAGGCACATTTTTTTCTCACACTGGCACACCTACTTGTCTGGCATTCCCCTCCTTGCCAGGTGACCATAATATATAACGGATAAAAGTATATATTGCCAAAGCGCATTTAGAACGAAACCAAAAACAAGTGACTTGAGGTCCAATTAAGGCGTCTACCTGCCCGTTAAGCCGGTCTAACAATGCCGGTAATGCACCACGTTGGGGTCTCAATGTCTGTGAACTCTTTTGGGTGGGTCACCATCACCAACAACAACAACAATAATTCCACTATCTGCTCCACCCGGCTGTGCATGGTTGCTTTTACTATATTAAACAAACCAAGAATTGTTGGTAAACATTAAAAATGTTTAATTCTTAAGAACACAAACATAATTCTCTCTGGTTGGCAAGACCGCAAGGGGATTCAATGTTTGACTGGTTGGTGGGTTCAGCCTCAGTGCCCAGCGGCTTGCTCGATTCTCATGTAAATGTAAAAGACATGAAAGGCACCTGAATTGACTTCCACGACATGAAGTAAGACAGGTATAAGGAAATGCTTAGAATATAGGTTAAAAGCCGATATTGGTAGGAAAAGTAGAAACCAAAGAAGGGACAAAGTGACTACTCGATATTTGAGGAGTGAAATATTTGCCTAGATAGTCGAATTAAATCAAATCTATGTGATAATTGTCTAATATTTATTAAAAGACTTTGTTTTCCGTCATACAAAGAAAAGACAATGAATTTCTTGACTTATACTTTTGGCATTGTGTACAAATTGGCTTGTTGCTTTGTTCAAATGTCAGCAATGGGTTAAATGCCGCTTGAGAGTTGTTGGCACTCTTCAACATATTGCAAATACTTAGCATTACCTGAAAGAAAGTCTTTGGCTTGGCTCTGTGACTTTGTTTTCCTAGTTGTCATATTTTTAAAAATGGAAAAAAAACTCCCACATTGTGGCACTTCCTAGATGTATGTGTGTGTGTGTGTGTGTATGCATTAAGTTATGATAAATTATGTGTTTGTTGATAGTCCCCCAACCGATATCAATGTGCGGTGAAAGTGAACGTATGCGAATTCTTGATGAAATGAAATTTCCTCTTTGATTAACAATTGTGCCATTGTATTATTTCAGAAGATCATCACAAGCATATCACAATCAACAATCAGTACGCACTGTCTACGAGACACAAACACAATTGGCAACGCATCATCATCATCATCATGGAGCCGAATCTGAATCCGCATCCGAGTGCCAATATGCTGTAAGCTATCTACCGTCTACTCATCGCATCCGCATCTGTAAAAAGTCCATTTCATTTAAATATACACACTCTGACAACAACAAAAAGTAACTCGAAATCGTATTCGCCTTGGGAAAACAGAAAACAATTGCTGCTGAAGAATCATCAGGACGCCATCTATCAAAATCAATTGAACTCCCAGCCGCATTCACTATCAATGGCGGACAGTCGGGAACGCATACGAGGTCCTTCGCGGGATGGCAGAGAGTTCCTGACCAGTCCCAGGCAAGTGCTACGACGTCTGATGCTTCTATCGGAGGGTCGCCAATATCGTGAGGCTGCTGGCGTGGTGGGTCGTCTTGGTCCTTCGGTTCTGCGTTCTGTAATTGCTGAGCTTCCCCTTGACTTATTGCTAGAACATTTGCCACACAGTGCCTATTTGCTAGAGTCGTTCTTTTCTCGGTGAGTTTGTGGCATTTAGTGGTTTATTTATTTCCAATTCGATTGATCGTTTCGTTTCAGTCTCATCACACTGAATACCACACCCAAACCGGAGGTTCCCAGTGAAACAGTTGCCTTTCAGCTAGTGCGGCTCTTTGCCAATCCTCACGAGTCTGGACTACGTCACCGTTGTACTAAGCTTTTGCAGGCATTGGCTCAATATGAACCCAGTTTGCGTCAGACTTTAAGGGAACGTCGTCGAAGTTTTGACAATGCGGTTCAAGGTCTGGGAGTTCATGGCTTGACCACAGATGCCTCTGGTCAGCTGATTTCCCTGCATGTGGCTCTGAAGACAGAGTTGCAACGACATGTGGACACCTATAAAATGGCCATACATAAGCTGGAAGAGTTGAGCATGGTGACTGTCAATCAGGATCCGGCTCATTCCTCGCATCAGCGTCTCTTGGCCATCAATTATGGCGATATACAGCAGCGTTTGATTGACAACAAGACTCTGTTGACCATGCTGGATAAGCCGGCCTTGAAACAGCTCTACACACTGGTAGAGAATCTCAGTACTCGTGTTGAGAATGACAAGGATGTCCTCTCCTGCGTGGGTCAGGTGAAACGGCTAGATGCCCAGGCCCATGTCGAGAAACGGCCAGCCGCCGGTCTACTCATGAACTTCTCACGTGGCTGTGAAGTAGTTCTCCATATGATGGGCCCAGAAAGTGTCCCACCCAGTCCTGTGGCCATGAATAAGGCCACCACAAATGGTGGCAGTAGCTGCAGTGACGGCTATCATTCAGATGATTCGGGCAGCGATGATGGCAGGTAAAAGAAGAGCAGCCTACTTGGCCTAGTTAAGCGTTTTTTTGTGGGGTCACACCCACACATTAGATGAATCTCTCTTACACTGGCTTATTGGTGTTTCTACTTTCTATGTACAGTGAAATGGTGTCACTCTATCGAAATTTGTATATCGAGAATCGAGCAGATGCCCTGGAGGCGTTGGACAGTTTGCCCCAGTTGAAACATGTGCACAGTCTGAAGGGTAAAATACTTTTCTCCATGATTGTGGTAAGTTTTAATAGCAGTGACTCTAAAACTGCGCAAGTTAATAATGTTAAAATGATATTGAGCAACTTAAATAATAATGCTTTTATATTACAAATATTTTTCAATATTGAATGAGAACAAATGCAGACAGTGACTTTCAAAATGTTAACTACTCTAAAACTGTAAACCCGCTTTGGACAAGTAAATACTAATGATTTTATATTACAAATATTTTTTCAATATGTATTAAATGAGAACAACTGTAAACAGTCACTTTAAAACTGTTGATTGCTCTAAAACTGTAAACTTCATCAAGAAGATTTTCAAACCAAATGTAAAGTGCGCTTTAATGTCGTAAGAGAACAAAACTGCAATTGCTTTAAAACGGTGAAATAGTTATAGATGCCTTCCAAACCAAGTATAAAGCGTCACAGTTGATTTTCCAAATTATGAATTTCAATTTTTAAGACGAGCCAACGGCTAGGCAATATTCGAAATGTTTGATGCCCACGTAAATTGATGCTTCAGATCCTGTCAGGTAGCAAAATTGTTATTGCAAAATATCAATTTGCATCGCCTTCATTAAATGTTATATAGAAGAAAACGAACGCGCAAGTCGAGGAAAGTGAATCGCCACCGCGGGCTAAATGAGTGAGAAATTACGTTGGCAATGAATCTATCCGATCGATGGTATCTTAAGACCTCTAAGACCTGTTGTCTGTGTGGTTGTTTGAGGTCTATGCGGATAAATAACTTTCGATGGCACAAAAGATGAATGACACCGCTCACAATTGGCCAGATCTCACAAACTTGGCTTAGACTTGAACACAAAGTGGGCTGGTTATTGGCAGACTCGTTAATGATTGTATTTTTGTTTTTGTATTTTTTAGCTTTCTTTTCGCCTATGCCATGGTATGCGGGAACGTAAAGTGCTGGAAGTGCGACGAGTTCTCAACTGTGCACTCGATAGCAGCAGTGAGAGTACTTTGGCATTGGACCGAGCTGTGCGACATCATCTTCATGAGACTATCGATAGTTTTCCACTGGGAGAGATTGAACGTTCTGTCTTTAATCAGGTATTGTCAACATTACATGAGTATCCCTGCCTGGAGACGTGTCCACCTTTGACGCATTTCGTGAGTGCCTGTGTGCGTTTGGCCTGGCGTATGATCAATCAGAAGGCTCCCTATTATTTGGATACAGATTTTAATTTGGGTATGCGAATTAATTAACTCTACATCGGGAATATTTATGAATTAATTTAATCTTAATATCTTTTATAGGATTTTTACGTCCCGAGAAACATGAACGCCATTCGCAATCAGATCGACGTTCGGATCTGATAAAGGCTTTCCTCTGGCCTGCTCTTATGCAGAATAATCAGTGTGCCTTTAAAGCCGTGGTGGCCACCTAGAGAATAAGTTTCTTTTGTCTTAGCATAACCTTCACATAAATACATATGTACTTATATATTAACACTTTGTACAATAAAAATTTAATTTTAGCTTTAACCTTAACCATGCGACTAAACTAAGCATACACTATGGGTCTTAATCTTATACACTGACTCCGCTGCTTATTGGTGCAGAGTAGCGGATGCTCCGCATAGAATTCCACTATATGACTGGGTGAAGCAAAATGTCGTTCATGGGCTTTCACTTGCCCTATGCCATACAGATGACGCTGGCCGTGAATTTGTCTTACAAATAAATGATAAAACTCATTGGCCGCATAGATGCTTACAATATATTTAATACAAAGATCGGCAGCCTTGAATGGTCGCACCAGACAAGAGCCATCTTCACGGCCCTCGAGCATATGCTCGGCCATGGCTCGATCGACGGTGAAATAGTACGGCTCTGTCTCAATGCGACGATCCTCAATTTCAACATAATTGGCATCGGCATCATCTGTTGGCAAAGAGAAATGTCGAGTAAACGAATAATGTCCATTCAACGTTTTGGCTTTTTATTTATCAGCGAGAACTTCTCACCCACTATGACATAATCATGTTGTGCCACTCGTTCACGTTCATCGGCATCGTCATTAACTTGATCCAGAACTTGTTTCATCGATTCAATATCAAGCGCCTCAACAACGTCATCACTTGGCTGTCTCTGATAATCCGAGCAGCAGAAGCAAGAACTACAGTGACGACAACTACGTTCCGTTAAATTGCTAAAGAAGCGTGCAAAAAGATTTTGCGCGACTGTCCAATAAACACGGGCACACCAACAGCACATGGTAGAGCCGTATACCGATCCGAATCAATCGAAGTAATCAACATGCGCCATATCTTACACCACGGGCGCCAGACCAAAGAAGACTGAACGATCCAAAACAAACCCAACCCACAGACAAGCCGGCCCTCGCACTCTCTCTCTCTCTCTCCATCTCTCTCTAGCTCTGTTTATTAATTAAAATGTGCTTAGTGCTTAGCTCAGCTGTGAAATAAATACAAATGCCCATATGTAAATGTCATATGTGTATGTACATATTTGTAAGTTGAAGAGATATTTGTATGGAAGGGTAATTCAATACTCGAAATATAATTTTGTGAAAAAGTGCAACCAAGTGCATATCTCAGCCATAATTCCCATCCCCTCCCCGATGCCATTCCCGGTCCCATTGGCATTGACATTATCTTTACGAGTTACTCATCGTATTCGATGGTGCTTCTTTCTGTCTTGCTTGTCGTCTCGTTTGTTGCGCTTCTTGGATTACTTTAGGGAACTCGAAGATCTTGTATTACCCACAGATGCTCTCATAATCGAGACAGCTCGGAGCCAAAATGTGCCTAAAGCGCACTCGCCATTCATCCAGACTGAAACTTTATATAATTTTGTCATTTATACACTTATTCTTTGCTGCCGACCTTGAGCATATAATCATGAAGCAAAAACATTATAAATAAATATTCATATCAATACCATGTGAGAAAACGAAATCTGAATGCACTCTGGAAATATGTCAGACCTTATTATGGTATTTGCAAATTCTGATTGAATAACGGAAATGAAAAAAAATAAATATTTGTAAATGCAACAAGTAAACAAACAAAGTTATTTACCCAAAAAGATAAAAGGAGATGTGCATTAAGATCACATAGTGTTTAGAAATTCTTGTTACATAAATTATTATCAAAAACCAAGTATAGATAAATAAGTAAAAATTTTTGGAAATTGTTAAGTTCGAATTTGACCTGATAAAACTTAGTTGTGTTCTCTGGTTTACTTCTTAACGCTCTGACAAGTAGTTAGTTAAAACAATTGAAGAAAATATCTTTATTTAAAATGTGATAATAAAGTAAATGAAGAAAAAATTCATAGAATATAATAAACTATTTAAGCTTAGCGTGGCAAAAAGAAACTTTGTAAACAATTTAAAAGTTGAGCAAACTTTATCAACAATTTAATTTAAAATTCTAATACTTTAGCTTAGACTCAAACCTAAAAAGCTTTTCATGTTGGTGAATTTGAGTAGGGCGAAGCTTTGACGCGTCGTTTTGCCGAGCAATAAATATAGGAGAATATTTGAAATTTAATTATGAAAATGCCATAAACCATGTGCGACGGCTAGTTAATCGATTTCCATACAAAAATTTTCCCCCTTTAGCCGAAAATGGGCGTTTAAATGGCCACCCAATGGGGGGCACGTGGCACTTGGTGGCAAGGCAAAATGCTTGTCTCATTAAATCCGTTAAGACGGCAATATGTATGAATATTACGTATACGCCACTTGGTCGATTGCAGCTGTGCTATTGAGCTCTAGAAGCAGTAATAGCAATTAGAATTAAAAGCATAAAAATGGAAACCAAATCGGATTTGAATTTGGACAAAGAGTCACTGCGAGTTATTTTGTTTAGGTTTGTTTGCTCATTTAAAGCAATCGACTATTTGCTTATCAAATAGACAAACAGAACAGAGAGGCAACTCTGCAGGCTTGTCACGTGCGTCAAATGTCAATAAAAATGATATTTTCAGTATACAATATGAAAGCATTAATAACAATACAATACAATACGATATGATACGATACAACTCAACTGACGATCGCGCACAGTAGCAAGCAATTAATATGCGGCCAACAAAAAAAAAAACAACAAAAATATTTTTTTGTTTTTGTTGATGAACTGCTAACAAGTTGGCGGATATGAGGGCCAATGCCAGGGGCACGGGACAGGGCATTCAACGATGGCAGCGCTCGTAAAACAACAAAAAATGGCACAAGAAATTGATTTTGACCATATAATTAACAGAGAGAACTGCGTGCACTTGGACACATTCACATCCACGTATCGCCCTTTTTTGGCCAATGGAATCCCTGATGTCAACCAAGCGAAATGGGACGCCTCTGACACTCCCGACTCGATCTCACTCCTGTCACGGGGTCAACTGCTTGGGCCATCAATTTCAATCGATTTCGATTGATTGAAAGTGCCGTCAGCTTATGCCGCCACAAACCATTCATTAAAAAGTCAAAGAACTGTGAAAGAAAACCGAATATACATAAATCTATACGCAATTTCATTTATATCTCAATTATGCTTTGCCCCTGAATATGTGTAACAAAAATAGAAGAAAATCATTGCCCTTCCCTCTCTCGTTCTTAAATACCTCCGCTGGCAACATTTTTTTTTTATTATATGAAACATATTTTATGTTGCCTTACGTTTCAGTTGATTTTTATGTTTATTTCCGCCTGGAACTTCAGTGTTTATATCGTTTTGCCTGGAGCAGCCATAGAATTGCAATTCGAAAACGAAAAACTCACCACAAACTCGACACGAAACATGCCAGGTTTCGGGGGGCTTGTCGCCTGATACACGAACCAAGCGAAAACCATTACGATTCCGATTCTGAATCGAGCCAAAGCGTTCCGTTCGCGCATTTTGCCATTGAGCGTTGGCCAGCGCGGAAGATTTTTCCGCCTTGAACGCGGTTAAGACATCAATAAATCAAAGCCAAATAACAAATTTGTTACACTTAATGTAAAAAAAAAAGAAATAAGCAAAAAAATAATAATCCTAAATCGAGTGCCATAAATAATATATCGTATATTTTGTCAATGAATTGTTCAAAACTAAAAGTTTTCCATCAAATCAAAATTTTATTGCCAACGAAATCGACAAAGTGTCAATTGAATTAGCGCTTCATAATTCCTAAGAAACCAGCCAAAATAAAAAACGAAATTAAAGGAAGAGACTTGACCAAAGTGCAACAGGTTGTGGGCATGCCATTAACTGGGGCAACATTAAGAAAAGATTTGTGAAAAACCATATACAAATATATAATAAATATATACATATATATACTCAGTCAAGTGATTTGTGACAGTTTAAGTGAATTTCTTAATAATTAATTGGCAACAATTTTTAAATTGAAAGGTAATCAAATTTGAATAATTTTATAATTTTCTTCTTTTGACTGTTTAGTTAAACAATTTGCGGTTCTGAAATTTATGATTATACTAAATGATTATTGCTGAACATTTGTGTAAATAATTTTTTTGCTTATTTGTATGTATTTGTATGTATGTTGGGAATCAATAAAATACACACACGTATAAGCAAAACATAAGTTTATGTTATTCGCTGAACATTTAAATATTTACATACACAAAAAACATATCAACTTTCACCTGTTGCTGCCCTTTTTTTTTAATACACTTTTGGCCAGCTGTTTTTCTATTTGTCTGGTCAATTGAGGTAATATAAATGTGCTAAGATAAAATTTTAATTCTAGAGAATAGAATTTAGTTTTTCTATAACAAATTTGGATTCTTTTATATTGGGGATATTTCTTAGGAATTCAGATTTATTGTTAGTTTCCTTTGCTTTTCTTTTTATAATATGTCTATTAAGTTTTGAAGTTAATAATCAATCATATTTTGAATTTAGCAAGGGCGAAAAAAACCTACGTCACACCTAAAAATTGTAAGCCGTTCCTTTAGTTTATTTGTTTATTATTAAACATTTATTAATTGCCATATCCGTTGCCATCATCATGCTTTCCATCAATCCATCTACTAATGGTTCATTTATACATTTTGAAAATCAAACAAATTAGCCAAATTGAATGCAGCCAGCACACACAAACATAAGACTCACCTGTTTGACCGCCCCTGCTGCCTCTTGTCCCACGCCCTTCAAAGTGCATTTTGTTTGTAGTTTTACTGCCCCGCTGTTTGAATTATGGCAAAATTGATAAATATTTGTTTAATTTATTATTGCATTGCTCGAAACAAATCGAGCGAATCTTGACCGCTCGACAATTGACGGTATCTATGGGGTTTACGGTTTGTGAAAACCGCAAAAACTCACGGCATCTGGTGCATGGAAAATCTTTGAGGGGACAATGGCGATCCGAGACGAGGCGAGTTAAAGCGAGTCGAGTCGTCTTTTCTTGATTGCGCCTTTGTGTATAAATTAATTAAATTAAAAGTTTCCGGTTAAGCCTTCAAATGCCAATTGAGGCAAAAGAGCATTTTCATGAATGTTTATGGAATTATAGAGAATCGGCGACATGCAACCATGCAACCTACATGCAGAGAATATTCCACTTTTCTAACTAAACAGTTCAAGGTTATTCACACCCTTTATCCACTGAACTCAGAAAAAGAGTCCACGAAACCATTTAGTTAGAAAAGGGCAATAGCCAGACCTCTTTAATTGAAGAACAACTACCTTAAGGTGGCAAAACATTTGTCTGATTTAGCCAATTGAAAAGTTGCAATAATTTTATATACAAATACTTTTCTCTTAAACCACAAAATTCTAAATAAATTACGAATCGTGATTAAGCAGCTACAGTTTGTAAACATTTTATAGTGTAACCACAAGCAAATTCCTTATTTATAACTTAAGATGTTTATTTTAAGAATTTAACTTGCCAAGTGTGACATATGTAAAAATGAGTTGGATAAATGTAATTCTTTTCGTCTGAAAGTCTGCAACGTCTACAGTCCATTGAGTTGATAACTTGATTACCTGTACACAAAACGTTGACGGTATTTATGTTCATTTATGTATGTACATATGTATTTGTGGCACGTTTCTCAATGCCCGAGGAAGACCCTTTGATTTTGGGCGCTTCAGTAACATGTGTGCAACGATGCGTATGCGCAACATTCATTAGGCTGGCACAACGTGGCACCCAAAAACACAGCTCAATCCACATGTATATAGTATATTTCCATCTCGAATTGTTTCTATAAATACTTGTTGGTACATTTCGTAAAACGACGTCAACACTTGCCAAAATTCAAGTCAGCAAAATATTGCGAGAGTTGCCAAAATCAATACAAGCATAGAGTTCGTTGGTGGACAAATCTGATTTCGAATTGATTATTTGAATTAAAAGTAAGTCACGAAACATCGTAAACAACAAAATTGAATATTTTAGCATGTCCCCCCCTACAAAATGAAACTAAGGTGGCAAAAGACGACAGCGGGGTGGCATAAATGGTTCCAATTAGCATCCAATTAGAAATAAATGTGGCGCTAATCATTTCCGCAAATTTGGTGTCTGCATTGATTTTCACTGGAAAGTCCATAAATAACAACTGAAAACTGTCGCAGACAGTCTCTCTGTGTGGGTTGAAGCCCCACCCAATAGGCCTGCTAATTTACCAACCCCACCCCCGCCATAAAACACTCGCTCTGTTCCATCGTTTTCCTACTTGTGTGCAGTTAATGTGCAGTTGACCTTGATGTCAACAAAAGACCAAGTGTCAATATTTTGACAGCCACCCGACAAGGCAAAAGAAAGGGCCAAAGGGTCGTATGCCGGCGTCGTCTGCACATGATGAATATGTTGGCTACATGCCGCAAATCCCCAATGGTTATGGATGAATTTGACTTTGTCTAGGGTTGGACAGGTGGGCCAGGGCGAGGTGTGCATGTGTGTATGGCTGTGGGCGTGGCTCACGTAATGTTGACATCACTTGGCCATTTAATGGCACCCTTTATGGCTATTTTCTTTTACAACATGATAATAAAGAGCTCTTACATGCAGTTGAGTGGAGTTGATGATAATTGAGGGTCAATTTAAGAGACAAATGGATATGGAATATGTCCCTGCAATCAAGTGATAAACATCTGCACATAAGAAAACTGCAAATCTTGGCTATTTGATGATATTGAAAATTGAAATATATATAGATGTTATAAAAATGCAAAGGGAAATTCAGATATACAAAATAAGTTTCTTCCATGACTTTAATTCTTTGCACATTACTAATAGAACATTTCCAACATTCTCCATATTTATCTCATTGATAAACTTAATAATATTATGAAACTCATAATAAAATTTGTTAATATTATTCAAAATTTAAATTATTGTTCGAGTGACCTTGACGGTCGCTAAACACGTTCATATGTAGTACAATTACATCCTCAAGCCACCACCCACCATGGCAATTACATTTGTTCAACTCTCAATTTGTCGTTGCCTTGGCACTCGGCACGCGCAATATACCATATACCAATTGCATTAAATTTGCATTGATCAAAAGTAAATAGAAATAGAGTGTGCCAGAGAGAGTCTCCCTTGACAACCAACCTCTTGGCCATTCCATCCATACTCTTCTTTTTCTTTCTTTTGCCGCTTTATCGTTTCTGTTCATAACTTTCCATTTGTCTGAGCATATAAACATTCATAATGCAATTGCTGTTGCAGCTTCCAGGCATGGATTAGTCCCCTGAAATTATGGCTCTGCCTTTTATATGGAAACTGTTGCCTGTGTGCGTCAGGATACGGCCATGACTGGCATCTTAAGTGGATTACTTGAAATGAGTGGGGCTAAAGGATATTGAAAGTTTGCTCTTTCTATGTAATGTCCCCCTTACATTTCTTAGATGACAGCGGTCTCATGCCAAAAGTTATGAGAAATTATTAAATACCAAATACAAAAATAGATATAAGAATCAAGGAAATCGACATACACATTTCTCTATATGTGTTTGTTCTGTATCTATTTATTCGTAGGTACATATATGTCAGCGGCACATCATTGCCAGGGTCAACTAAGCATTCTATTCTGCACGTGGTACATTTTGAGTGAAATCAGTGGACTGTATGTATATGGGTACTGTGAGCAACAAAATTTGCCTATAAAGTGTCGTCAATGTGCACACGATGCACATTAAATTCAGTCTCGTGGGCCTAGCGAGTGCCCCATTTGACAATGTAGTAACCGTTTGCCGTTTCAGTCTATTTTGCATAATTAATAAATTCCAAACGATGGCAACATGCATTAATTATGCCAAGTCCATTGAGAAAATGAAAAACATTGTTAAATGCTGCAATCAGATCTTGAAATAAACATAAACAGTCATCATTGGGTTAAGCTCAAGTGATAATTCAGCCGTTTGGCACCATCAGCAGCAGATAGCCCCAGATATGGTATAAATATGAAAATATTGTTTATTGATTAATATCATTAAAGCCCCCTTGGGCTATATGTACAATATATTTATATATTCTCGCATATATATACATATGTATGGTATGACATAGATAGATCATTCATTCATTGCGGCAAACCATCTAATTAATGACTCACAACTTGCTAGCCGTCCGAGAAACCGAAAAAAAACCGTATCGAAAAAGTCGGCAATCAAAAGTCTGTGTCGGGGTACGGAAACAAGTTCAGCTGTTTTGGGATTATACGAGTGTTTTCTAGTTTTATTTCCACAAGGGAACTGTATAATATCAATTCAATGTCATGAGATGTTTTCTTTATTCGGTTGGGAAAGAAGGAACAAAGAAAAGATAGTTTACCTATCGATATACATACTTACATATTCAAAAGGCTAAAGTTATTTAGGTGGTTTCTAGTATCTGATCAGTAGAGTTTGGGTGATATCCATAATAAATTAGAGTTTAGTATCAGTCAAATGGAAATGGAATATGGAAACACGTCAAAATCGTTTGCTAATATGACGGCTAATACTTATTCTAACTTTACATTTGTGAACGTGGACTTCGAAAGGGGAAGAAAATTTCATCTCATCATGGAGGAAGAGACAAACTTGAAGATCCCACTTGAACTTTAAACAAATATAAACTAATCACAGAAAAATACGATAACTGATCCGTTTAAATACTTCTAAACTACATATCTTAGTTATTATTTTATAATATTCAAACAATCTCAAGTTGTGGTAGAGGGGATCAACACATATTCTCTCTAAGTCTTATCAAATGGGAGGGAAGTAGGTTCCAAATTCCGTAAAAATCTGCTCACTTAATGAATAAACGTCCCCTTTGTAGTAATTATATACCAATATGTAGAGAAATTCCTATAGCCTACTTTTTCTGGTCCGAAGACCAAGTCTGAATAAAATGTTAGCCATGGCTTACCTGACCACTTGCACGTCGTCACTTGACAATCCTTTTGCCTCTTCGAACGTCATTGGCCAAAAACGTCAAAATGTGAAATTAAATAAAATGCTAAATTGTTTTTTTTTTTTTTTTTTCATTTTTATAAGTCCTCACTTTTTGCTTTTGCCTTATAACTGCGCACTATGAACGCCCGTTGTTTGCTAGTGCCCATTCATGGAATTGATGTTATAAAAAAAACAAAAATAATATATACATATGGAAATAAAATTATATTAAGCAATTGAATGGAAGACTTGGATCGTTTAAATGCAAATGCTGCCTCCTAGCATTAAAAAGTATTTAATGATGGCTTGGTTAGAGATGGTTTGGCCATGGAAATAGGCGGAAGAGAGGGTGGGGACTCTTGGGGGATTGTTGTCACTTGTTACGCAGCCTGCATTAATTTATGTGCAACTTTGTTGCGTTCACAAACCTCCGGCGAGATGACGACACAATGCGAATCACATCCGCCGGAAATGAGCAACTTCTGTTCTGGGTGGTCTTAAGTTGGCCAGTTAAAAAGCAAACACAAAGTTTTTGTTGCTGTTTGCCCTTCTTTGAGTTGTTGTTGTTGCTATTATTGTTTTAAGAGCCTGACACTTATTAAGTTTCAACAAAGTGCCCACTTGTTGGCCTCTCTATGTAGCGGGTTTAACTACAATAGCCAAGTAACCCAGGAAAGGGATAAGGATAAAGGACCATGATGCTTCACGAATGGTCACGTAGTTTTTTCTTATTTTGACTGCCCTTAATGAACGGCCCCACACATCATTAGTTGGCTTCGCTACGTCTCCAGTTACGGCAATTGACTGAGCTGGAGGCCTGCTTTTTGGAGGGTATTGTAATTAAATTTAATTGCCAGCCTAGATGATGAACACGATTTCTGACTTATGAGAGTGGAAAATTGGCAGTGGCATCTTGCAAAAGGAAGTCGAATTTGTAGCATGAAAACCAGCAAAAATAATGAGAGAATTAAAAGGAAATCCAATTTAAGCCAAGTATTCCCAAACTGAAGTGTTTAGAAAGTATGAAACTAAAAAAAGGATAATGGGAAAGCTCTAATTATAAGTCAGGCGACTTAGAAAGGATATGCAAGTTATCCCAATTAGATATTATTTAAGGAAAATTTAAAGACTCGACAATAATATAGGCTTTCGGTTTTTGTATTCACCCCAATTTCACTCAATAATACATTGGTTGGAATATTTTTCGAATTTTCGGCTTACTGTTATAATTTTCCTGCATCTTGGGAATGTAATGTTGACAGGGAATTACGTGCTGGGTTGACATGGACATTGGCATTTCCAGGCAGCTCCATTCACATAAGACGACAATGCTGATGCTGATGCTGCTGCGTAGAATATTATCCCAAGAGGGATAACATCAATGGGAATGCTATGGGTATGGGAAAGGGAAAGGGAGGGGGTCAGTCAGACGGCAAATGTAACGAGCTGCGTGTCATTGCGCCAAAATCAACAGAAATGCAAACGATGTGTGCTGTCGTCAGTTCGTCGACAAGGATATAGCCATATGTGGGGTATGTCTGTGTGTGTGGGTGTGGGTGTGCGTGTGTATGAGTGGATCCGGGAATGCGAGTGTTTGGTTATATACCCTCACCTTTTTGCCAGTTTTGACCAACGCCAGTCAGGGGACAATGACAATGAAATGCCAATCTGCCAAGCCGTTGTAAAACAAGCAAACATCAATAGAATCTTTATTGGTTTTATAAATATTTGCTGGGTTTTTATGTTACTCTCCTTGGCATATCCACCCTCTCCCTCACCCTCTCCCTCACCCTCTCTCTCTCTCTCTTTCTCCTCCAAAATGGATTACCCCTTTAAAACTCACATTAAACTCCCACCAGCTGCTTATGCAAAGACATGACATTGTCTCATGTCCTTGACAGGGGACTTTTTTTTTAAAATTAAGCAGCTTTAAAAACTTTTACTTCTCTTTATTTTTTTCTCCTCTTTGCTTAATCTCAAACTGGACTGGGATTCGCTGTGAGTCAGATGGATTTGGTTGCCTGGTTTGGCCTTACTTTTTGACTCTTCATGCGTAAGCCGAATTCAATCACAGATGCCAGGAGTCTTTTAATGGGCACACTTCTAGGACAAAAAATAAAAAAAAACAACAAAGCAAAATGAACCACTGTGGGCCAAAGACAAACGACAAACGGCAAAGGGCAAAGATGAAGGGAGCTTTGCGCCTTTATGGTTTCCATTGAATAGAAAATGAAATTAAGTTCGCAGCTAGACAAACCGAGGGAATTGGGACTCCATTTAATGGAGGGAAAGCTGGGCTACCGCATCTCGTGAACCATGAAATATTACCCATACGCACCCCTGTACAGAAGTCAGAAAGTCTTCTTGTCTCTCGTCTGGATGGGGGGACATAGAGGGTCTTGAAAGTGTCACCCCAATATACGACAATGAAAGTAATAATGCCCAAATATGATGAAATAGTTGGCCAATAAGGAGATACAAGTTTTACCCTGATGATGCTCGCAATTATTTCCATCAGCCAAGAATACAAAATATTGTGAAATGGTCAAGGCAATTTTCCTAGGGTTTGGTTGACTACAAGTTGATTGATTTGACAGGGATTTCCACCGAAGCATTACTAATATATACTAATGTAATTCCCATTTACTGTGACCACTAAACTAGGACATATTGCTTGTTAGTTTCGACCACAGGGAGACAGCCTGGGGCCGAAATGAAAAATGAAAACGAAAATACGCATATGCATAGGAAAGACATGACTTGCGGTAGATAACAAACTCATAACATTTAATTACCTACAATTTACTTATATGTTTACACCAAAAACCAAAAAAAAAAAAACAAAAAAAAGAACCGACTAGATGTATATATAGAGAGTGAGAGATAACACAGGGTGTTGAGTTAATCGGCCGAGCAAGTAAATTGCTGAGCGAGTGCGTTCTCTGTCGGTAGCCGCTGGACTATGTACATTTGTGTATGGTGTATGGTGGAAAATCATCCTTTTGCATAGTTGCCCGGTGATTATTCACCTGGGCCTGTGTTTTTTTTTTTCTTTTTTTTTTTTTTCGTAACTCTGCTGTCGTATTTATCTAATGTCGTTGGTGTCTGGCACCTCATTTTTATTTGTCAACATGCCAGTGCTTTGACATGGGAAGTTCATCGTATGTCTATGGGTGGTTTTTGTGCAAATTGGTTTCGGGTTATGGTTAACGGGGACTCTTTGTTTAGCAGCACCCTAACTAATGTAACAGAATTGCAAGATTGCATTTGGTCAAGCCATACCCATACATACATACACACATACACGTGATTGAAACATGCTAGATAAATAGGATTGATTCCCATCAAAATCCATGTAAGCAATGATGTAATACACTTCCGATTCTATTATTGGCAAATGTTGAATCAATTGATAAGCTAAGCTGTGACGTAGACAAATTTAGAGCTATTTATTGTTTGTTTTGCTCAGCTATATTTAGCCGACAAATAGAGGTATCCATTCATAACCATAAAATGATGAAAAATCCAACTAACTATCACAGGTTAACAAGCTTCAAGGGATTGTCCATAGGTCCAAGTTCTGTAGCTACTAAGTCAAACTCTTGATTTGATAGGAATTTATAAAGAAAGCATTGAAAACTTATTCCTATATAAGAATGCAAACTTAATACTATAATCCATTTCTAATATTCTTCATTCTCATTAAGACAAAAACCTTTACCTCATAGTTAAAGACAAACAAAACGATTCAAATGAACTTGCCATCCATTACCTAACTTAACCCCAATGATTAATTGTTATTGAAAAGAATAATTGCAGTGATTGATTTTCTACTTTCTTTACTAGATAAACAAATGGAATGCAAAGCTCAAATAAGATTAAAGTATATAATAGATTAGAAAAAATTTCCTTTTTTGGCAAATTTGTTTGCCTTTTTCGTTTGGGAAAAAAACACAAATCATCATGGTGAGGAAAATGGAAAAATGTGCATTGGCATACAGCTCGCAGCTGTAATTAAACGTGTGAAGCGACTATGAGTCAGCAATATAGAAAAAGAAAAAAATGAAAACGCAACGAAGACAAATGGCCAAAGCAGAATTCAATCAAGAGTGTTTGTTGGTTGGTTCTTTGGTGGGAGTTACTTAGCCCAAGGGTTTATTTTCACTTGCTGCAATTAAAAGCCGCACTTTTGAACATTTAAAACAGATGGAAAATGTGGTTACATACCAAACAGAGAAAAGCAGAGTAACCTACCCACAACCAAAATAGGGGCAACAGATTAGGTATGTCTGGGGGTGGTCTCTCTGCTGCTTTCATCCTCGTTATCGCTTTAGCTATTTTTTATAGTCCGCACTCTTGTGCCAGATAGTGGTCATGTAATAGAAATGCATTTTTATCAACTTGCAAGCAGCTGGAATGTCGCTCTGGAGAGCATCGCATACAATATATGTATATGTTTGTGGGGGATTATGGGTGGCATAAGGCGCAAAGATAAATGCAACCAGCAGAAAACAGAATATTGTATTTCCCCCGCTAACATAGAAAAGAACTTAAGGGCCACTTGATTTTGGCTGTCATGCAACTCTTATCGACTGTAAGTGAGAGAAATATGTTACACAAATACAATGTTTGTGTGAAAGCTAAAAGAACTCGCCGTACATCTGGACGTATGAGTAATGTGATTTGATAAAACAAATCAGCTCAGTTTATAATTGTATTTGCCCCTCACGTACGCGCTGGGTGCAAAGAAGAACAAACAAAAAATACATGGAATAATTTGTCCTAGCATTAGGCAAACAAATCATATTCGTTATTTTAAAGTCCAATGAACTGATGAAATAGTTTTTTGTACCCTCTAAACATAAAATGACATAGTGATAATTCATGGTACTTAAAATGGAAATGTCGCCTCAAAATATTTTACACTAATTGAAAGTTGAGTGAATTCAACCCCTCTTATCGACAAGGCTATATATCTTCCGCTAGATCTAAATATAGAGATTTATGCATAGACATATTTTATTGGAGGGGGGGCGTTAGTAAACTTCATAGTTAATTGCAAAGTCCGAAATGAAATCATATTTTATTTTAGCCATATATAGCTGAAAGGTATCTTTAAGTCGTAGCCCCTACTTAAAGTAAGGTTAACGTTTTTTGTATTTTTTTGAAATTTCTCTCACGCAGAATTGCTTGTATCAAGTGCAAAACATGGCCAAGCGGCTAATTGTATATTGCAAATTAATTGAATCAATATAGCAACACAGTGGGTTTTGGTGTCCTCCGATAGCAACAAAACCCAATTTCAATTCCAATTGGCAATTTGTTGATTGGCTCGAAATGCAAATGTGGCCTGTTGCTGCTTTGTCTGAAAAAACTTCAGAGTTGAATGAATTAATTAGGCAAAAGCCAATTAAGCAGAACGACTTACGCAAAAAAAAAAAAAAAAAACATAGAAAATGTCATTCACAACGACACGCAAGTAAAGGTCCTCCGGGGAGTTCAAAGGCGACCAGAATGAGGACAAAGGCAACAAGTCAGACAAGAAGAACGGGGTCAAAGAGTGGGTGAGATATTGGGGGTTTCGTTTGAGACCGAAAACATAAATTCCATTGCCAATAACTTGGGCGCTAAGTGAGTGTGGCCCCCATAAGGGTCGTAGACTGAATTACGGCGTTAATTTGACATGGCTAAAGTTAAAGAGAAGAAATTATGCCACTTTAAGTGCTATTTCATTTACATATAAAAGCTGATGACTCGCAACGAATTGATAAGGTTAAAGGCGGTTTGAGGTTTGGCCAATTAAATGGAAAACGTTTTCATGTCTTGCCATATAGTGTCATAGCCTGATGATTGATGCAATATCATAGGCAAATGATTGAGCACTTACAACGTGGTTTTGCCCTCCATTTTCACATGGCAGTTTCCGTTTGTGAAAGTCACAGACAGCCGGAAGCTAAGAGAGAACTATTAAATGCCCCATTCACACGCTTTTTGATAACCCATCATGACTTCCTGCTGCATGTGACACAGCTGGAGGCTATAAGCCAACTCCCAATGTCCCAATGCCATTGTCATAGTGTGGCTGTTGGCACTCACAACTATTATCCTGTGTTCTGTTCAGCTCGGGTTGCGGTAAACAAGCCATATCCTGGGCCCATCAGAGAATCAGAGGGGTAACTGGTTATTTATTGAGTGTCTGTATGCCTTTCTGCCCCGTATTTCAAGTTCGATTGTCTGCCAATTGATTTTGTTGCTGCCTTTTGGCTGGTGTTTACTTTTACAGCTTGTTGTATGTATTTTTGTGTTGCACGCGAGCGAGATACAAACGAAACGAGATACTTCATATTTGGCAAAAAAAATAAGGGGGGGAAAACAACTCAATCGATATACTCTATGAAACACATAATAAATGAAGATTTTGAAAAGAAATTTACAAAAACTTTTTAACTTTTACTTGACTTATTTTTTGTAGAACTTTTTACAACTTTTCAAAAACTTTGATGGAAACACAGTATTAATATATATTTCTTTGCTGATAAGGTTTTGCAACAAAAGTAGTTGATGTAGTTGGTCTTAAATAATTTATATTAGGGTATTCATAATTCACCGAGTTGAAATCAATTGATTACGCTTGTTTTTAGTCACTTGCTGTCAGCGTTATCGATATTGAGCTCCGTTGGACATATTTTTGGCAAATATTTATCAATTTATTGCACTAAAAAATTGCTACAATTAAGTGCGCCAGTGTCCATGTGTATGTGTGTGTGAGACAAACGTGCCGAACATTGATTAATTTTCCTCATGGACTTTTCTTTTTTCCACTTTTTGTTTTCAGCAGCAAAATAACACACGTTTCACCTGTGAGAGAGAGAGAGAGAAAGAGACAGACAAGGAAGCAGAACATAGAAAGAAAAACCACAGAAAGTAAGCCATTGGAAAGGATACCAAAAATACAAAAATTAAACAACAATAGTCCAAGAGCAGGGGAACATGGCGTGCCCATGTGTTACTACATTATTTCTGTCTGTGGCACCAATCAAATCGAGTCAATTAAGAAATTCACGAGCCAGAGAACAATTTAATTGAAATTGTTTGTATTATAACGTGCAGTATTTCTTGGGGGTCAATTAGTTAGTGAGATTACCGGTTGCACCGGCTTTTTAAGGCGCAATTATGTCCGAGTTTCGTTTCTTCTCGTACACGGACTATGCCTTCACCACAAATCGTTCGCAGAATCTGGTTAATCTGCCGTTTTCACCATTCCACGCTGCAGCCACCACAAAAGAGGAGACCGTGTCCGATAATCCCAGCACCGAATTGAACATTCCCTATACAGTCTTTGAGATTTTAGTGGCCATCGTTAGCATAATTGGCAATGTCCTGGTGATCATTGTATTTCGCCGTGAACGCAAACTCCGCCGTCGGACTAATTACTATATTGTCTCGCTGGCCATGGCTGATTTCTTGGTGGGCTCACTGGGTGTTCCATTCGCGATATTGGCTTCCATTGGATTGCCACACAATCTGCATGCCTGCCTCTTCACCGTCTCGCTGCTTGTGGTTCTGTGCACCATATCGATATTCTGTTTGGTCGCCGTCTCCGTGGATCGTTACTGGGCGATTCTCTATCCGATGGCCTACTCTCGTAATGTACGCACCCGGACAGCAATAGGTAAGTGTAAATGTATTTATATTGTCAGCAGCAATTGTTAACAGTCACAATTGTGGCATTGTTGTAGTTTTTCGTTACCCTTTTTTTTGTCTTCAATGGCTAATAAAGTGCACATTGTTCTAGTTTTGTTTGAGTTGTGGCTTAAAAGCAAAAAGGCAAATCCTTTACAGCAATATGGCTAGCAGACATACATTAATGAATGGGAAAAGAGCTTTTTAAAGACTTGGTTTTAGCTAAAACATAAATATAAAATACACTATATATCGAATGTGGAAAGAAAATTACTAGCTGTTGCAGTTACTTGACTTCTTTTCAATAATCAACACATAATTGCAATTGAGAACATTAATAATGATTAAAAAGCATCAAAATAATTAGAATTTTGTAGTTTATTCACGTGATGATGGCGAAAGAGCGCCGATTAACTAGCAAACAAGAAATCAAAAGAGAAATTTAAAATATTATACTATAAAAATGTATGTGTGTACATTGAATTACTTACCGAAAATATTAATTGAGATGAAGATACCGTTTCATATTTGTAGCCTTGCAGTTTCTTGTTTCTTTATAGTTTGCATCATATTACTAAAAAATATAATTATAATCAAAATAAACAAACTAGTATGTAATTATTAACTCACACAAATAATAACGGTCCGATCAGCTGTAATTAGGGACGCCGACAACCGACCAGCGCAATGCAGCGCGGGAGACTGATGCCCGCCCCCGCTGCTGCAGTTTCTTTTATATGCTCTCTCAACAAGACCTTTCGCCCTCTCACTTTTGCGCGCCAACTCTCTCACTCTCCATCTCGCTCGCTCACTTAGTTGCTCTCTCTGAAATTAACTAGCATATGAGAGCGAAAGATGTGAAGAGGAAGAGAGAGTGCAATTTACACGTGCTTTCTGATCAGAAGAGTGGGAGAGCGAGCGGGAACATGTGTGGGTGAGAGGAAGTTGCAATGTGAGCTGTAAAGAGGAAGAGTGAAATTTTCTTAGCTCACAAGCTTAGTCATGGAAACTTCATCCAAAATGGATTAATACAGTTATTTTCAAGTCTGGAATTATATTTTGTATTTTAAGCTGAGAACAAATATTTGAAAAAAGAAATAAAAAAAACTTAGTTACTTTTGAAAAAGGCAAGCAGAGTTTACCTCTTTTAAGATGCAAAGGTAAAGGTGAAAGAGAAGTTAAGACCAAATGTAAATAAAACGTGGAGTTGACAGATTGGATTTTTTTCACATACATACATATGTATCTATGTATGTGTATAGTCTTTGAGACAACATCACATGATTTTTTTTTTTTGGCGAGTCATTTGCGTCATTTTAGTCATTTGATGCAGTTCAATGACCAATCTAGGACGACAAAGCCAAACAAATGGAGTCCGAGTGCAGGAACAATTGTTGCACATTTCCAGAGTGACCCCATCACATCAGAAGTTGAGTCATTAGACAGATAGTTAAACACAAGCTACTATCGTATGATGCCTTCCCCCCTCCCCACTCTCCCTAATGGTTAGGGTTCATGTCTGCCATTTACTCACTCTGTTTATCTGGCTTTTAGTCATCATCTCCATGTGCTGGGTAGCTGGCAGCATTGTTGGATTTTTGCCACTTTTTGGCTGGCATGCCGATGTGGGCCCAAATCAGGAATGCCTTTTCGTTGAAGTGATGGATTATGACTATCTGGTCTTTTTGTATTTCGCCACAATCATAACACCAGCTCTGCTCATGCTAGCATTTTACACACACATCTATCGGGTAATAATTAAACAGGTGAGTGCATTTAAATCAGTTACCAGGAACGTCAATAGATATTAACTTTGTTATTTTATCACTGTAGGTACGCCAAATAGTGACAATGAATCCTGCCTCAGATCTTAGTCGACGATCCTCGACGGCTCCGATGCAAGTGACCACACCTGGAAGAGGAGGTCACACTGGGACTATGCTACGTGTTCTGGGAGCTGCCCGCAAACGAGATGTAAAGGCCACTCAGAATTTATCGATCATTGTTCTATTCTTTATGATATGCTGGATTCCATTGTACACCATTAATTGCATCAAGGCATTCTGTCCCAATTGCTATGTACATCCAAAGTTAACGCTCTTCTGTATTATACTCTCTCACCTCAATTCGGCGGTGAATCCTGTACTTTATGCCTATCACCTGAAGGACTTTCGGGCCGCCTTGAAGAATCTTCTGTTGAAAATGATGGGAGTGGATATTGATCAGCAGGCAGATGCCATTCATCGCTTCTCAATGGCCAGCCAGCATCGCCTACAGTCCATGGACTCCAACATGCGCTCTACGCAGCCGCGCCTGTATGTGGGTGAGTGTGAGTGCGCGTCGTCTTTAAGAAACTATCTGGCCAATTCTAAATCCTCCCTTTTGCCCCCATACAGACTCACCCATCTGGCTAAGGCAACAGCAGGAGGCCTTAAAGAATAATCAGCTTCTGCCCAAGTGTGGCGTAGTCCAGCCATGTTTCAATAATATCAATCAAACTGTGGCCGCTGTGGCTTCTGTAACCACCGAAATGGAGCGAGAGATGTGGAACATTATGGAGGCATCCAGTGGAGCTGAGGTGGGCGAAGTTAGCTACGAGTTCCCCCGAACCAAAAGGGATAGCGATCATGATAGCAGTATATCGATTCCACCGCCAGCGAATGCAACACACCAAGGTCAAGGGCACAAGGAGCAGGAACGTTGCGATAGTGCCTTCTCCTATGACAACCAGAACTATTCAATTAGTGGAGATGGCGTTGATGATGATGGCAATGATGATGATGTGGAATTCGAGGATGTATTCGTTCCGCCCACTGGCAACTATCCAGGTGTAGATCCTGTCGAGCTGCGGCGTTCCCTCGCCTATGTTATGCGGGAAAAGCTTCGCTCTGATGACACCGACTATCGTCAGCAGCAATCCGTGCAGCTTCAGGAAAGCGACGACCTGAATGTAACAAACTCAGATTTAAAACAGGAGCGAACTAGGCCCAGGCCTTGTTCCACACAAATCTCACCGACCAATGGTCCACTGCCTCCGCAGTTGAGGGACAAGCTGTTGGCTGGTCAGTCCAACAGTGCCCACTGCCTGCCGACCGAGTCAAATGGGACTGTCTTTGTCATTGATAGCGAATCGAATGCGTTGTCACTTGGCCAAAAGTCCAAGTATCGAAAATCCAGGGCTCCCACTCGAAACTCGCTAAAGAAGAGCCGTTCATGTAATTGCAATAACGGTGCCAAAGTACCAGGCCATGGACATATGGCCAATACCTCTAATAATAATCTCAGCGATCAGCAGTCGCCTCATCATGAGAGTTTTTTTCAGTCAGTGGGCAACTTTGTGCAACATTCCAATCTCTTTCATCTCTTTCAACCGCATGAGAAGGCAACTACGGCAACTGAAACTCCTATACTGCCCACATCCGAGACTGCAGCGGCCACGCCCCTGGCTCCTGCTGTGGCCCCTCTAGTGGCCAGTGAGGAATTCATATCGGCATCAGCTCCATCGACACCGTCCCATATTACAGCTGCCAGTGTCCAGAGTTGACCACAGCCTCAGCCTCACAATTAGGCAAATACTCATAAAGTCAAAGCTTTTATTTTATTTTAGTGTTGCTATCTAGTTAGCTCTCGCTTGAGTCTTAGGTTATAGACAATTTATTAGATGCAGGATTCTGATTCTGATATAGATTTCAGATTTTAGGGCGATAGCTGAATAATTAGTGTTTGTGTGTGTGTGCGTGCGTTTTCTGTATGTATAAGTGCAATTCGATCAGCCAATTTAGTGAAATTTGCGCATTTATTTTAATTGTAATTGTAAATAATTTTTGTTAAATAGAAGTTTTAGTGTTATCCTCTTATAGATGTATATGTATGTATATGTATGTATGTATATGTTGTATGTATGTATGTATTTATGTATACTATACTTGAACGTCTGTGAAAACCAAATAAATTAATGAATTTCAAAGTTAAAAGTTAAATAAATACTTAAAAATGAAATAATTAAATGTTTTATTCAAAAATCATTATAGAATTGGTTAGGGTATTCAAATTTCGGTCTTCTGACCTGCACACGAGTTGGCAGTTTCTTTGTGGAAAGCTTTTGAAGCTCTCCTTGTGCTGTAGCTAATCAACAAATACAACTATTTCTACAGATGCAGATATTTTTAAAAGCTTTTCTCGTTTCGGGGGTGTTTTTCTGGACTAAAAACCACAGCAAGCTTTTTCTGAAAAACATATTTCAATTTCAAATAAAGGCAAAAACATTTTTATGAAATATTTTCAAGTATCTTTTGTTAGGGTCTTTCCATACAGCAATGACTTTGCTAACCTTCAGAGTTTTAAATACATTGAACACTTATTCGTACCGGGAAGTTGGTGGAATAAGGCCAATAACTGTTCAAAATATCGAATTTAATGAGAGAGATTATCGATACAAAGTGCTTTCCAGCTCCATCACCATGAACAACAACCAAAATCGTAGCTCCCGCGACGTAACGCTGGACGTATTCACTGGCGTTATCTCGCAAGTTTTTCTCGGCAAATTCACAGCTGTTTTTCCAAAGCTTTTCAAGTGCCAATGGAAGACATATGAAGGTCAGAAGAAGGTTAGTACATCAGTAGATTGCATTCGAGGTGGGTGTGTTTTCCGAAATAGCGGCGATTTTTCTATCAAATCTATATCTATACATAATAATTGCTTATCAAAATTACCAGTAATTAAACTTAAACTATATTTCCTTTCTTATTTTTCCCGCCGGCAAATAGTTTTACGCAGACTTCAATACAGACAACAGCAACATGAGCGGACGCAAATTCTGTGTGGGTGGCAACTGGAAGTTGAATGGTGACCAAAAGTCAATCACCGAAATCTGCAAAACTCTGAGCGGAGCCTCTCTGGATCCCAACACCGAGGTGGTTATTGGCTGCCCTGCCATCTATCTGATGTTCGCCCGCAACTTGCTGCCATGCAGCATTGGTGTTGCCGGCCAGAATGCCTACAAGGTGGCCAAGGGAGCCTTCACCGGCGAAATCTCTCCCGCCATGTTGAAGGACATTGGCGCCGAGTGGGTCATCCTGGGTCACTCCGAGCGTCGTGCCATCTTCAAGGAATCCGACGAATTGATTGCCGAGAAGGCCGAGCATGCCCTGGCCGAGGGACTTAAGGTTATTGCCTGCATTGGTGAGACCCTGGAGGAGCGTGAGGCTGGCAAGACCAACGAGGTAGTTGCCCGCCAGATGTGCGCCTATGCCAAGAAGGTGCGTGACTGGACCAACGTTGTGGTGGCCTACGAACCAGTGTGGGCTATTGGTACTGGCAAGACAGCCACTCCCGATCAGGTAAGTTGCTCTTAATTGCCACACAAATTTAAGTAAAAGTTATAACACTTTCATTCCATTTCTCTAGGCCCAAGAAGTGCACGCCTATCTGCGCCAATGGTTGACTGAGAACGTCTCCAAGGAAGTGGCTGCTTCCCTTCGCATTCAGTATGGTGGCTCTGTGACTGCTGCCAATGCCAAGGAACTGGCCAAGAAGCCCGATATTGATGGTTTCCTTGTGGGCGGTGCTTCATTGAAGCCCGAATTCATTGATATTATCAATGCCAGGCAGTAAATTATCAATTCGCCGAAGAACAACTGCCGGGAGGAACAAGGACTCAATCCTCCCAATTGCATTAAGCGTTCACTCACACATCCACACCTCGTTGTTACCGCCGGAATGTATGTTTTAAAAAAATCATGTAGTGCAAAATTCTTAGTTCAGTTGGAAAAAAAACAAAAAAGAAAATTGAAGAAAAATCGCTATTGTTAATCGTACAATTTATAACCATGTGTAACTCATATTATTCTGGCAATAATTACACACATTATATATTTAATTAAATAGGATCATGCGAGTTTTATTCATATTATTAATTTATAAATGCCACCCAAAAATAAATGTTACATTTTTGATGGAAAGATTATCAAACGAAATGAACTTTGAATTGAGACTAAGTAGCCTTTGGCTAGATTATCTTTATTTCATATATGTATTTATAGTTCACACTGCTTTTCGTCATACACAAATGCACATCGCTCTTATTTAGCTATTTTGAGTTTTTGTATAATTTTGAAATTCACCTAAAGTTTAACCAAATTTCCCAACAACAAAAAGAACAAGTGATAAATTTAAATACTTATACTTAAACTAATCTATGGCAACTGAAATGCAGACGTATAAGTTTGACATTGTGATACCAAAGACAAATTTACCACCACCCAAAGAAGGAGACACATCCTCAGAGTATGTGTTCTCAGTGCGTATATTTAAGGATTTTGTGGACTTGCCCTTCGATCGTATGTGGGCAGAGGACTTTGGAGTCGCGCCTTTGGGTCAGATTTTGTCCACACCATGTGAGCTTATCGGTTCACTGACTTCGATGGGTGTTTGTGTCACATTACGGAATAAACAAGGTCTACTCGGTTCGGGGACCACGGCTTTGACACCGCTTGTGTTGCGCCAGTTGACTGATCCCTCTTTTGAAGTAATCCAAACGATTGATATGGATATTCTCCATCATGGCAGGAATGTGGATACGATACAAATGAAACTTAAATTTAGAGCAGAGCATCCAGATGTAGAGTAAGTGATATGTCTTTTGCCTAACAGAAATGTTGAGCATTTTGTCTTCTTGTCTCAGCCCTGAAAATAATTGTCCCTATGATGTCTGCCGAACTGTGGACACATCGCTGCATCCAAAGGATGTAGTATTTACCCTAGGACGCTCATGTAAATGCCCGACTACATCCTGTATTACGGATCAGCGACTCATGTCTGGCATAAATGCTCCATTTAAGTGCGTTCATGCCCCGAAAAATCCACAGGGAGGCTGGAGCTGCTGCCTAACTGGTGGTGAAGCTCCACCTCCTCCACCGCCGGATCAGGATAAAAGGCGTGAACGTGATATGTTAAAAGAACTACTCGACGACCTCGATTTAGATCGTGTTCGTGTTCCCACGCCGCCTCCCACACATGCAGCAGGCCTAAAATATCGCAAGAAGAGTAAAAGGAAAACGGCATCATCATCGGATGATGGCTCAGACGACAGCTTCAATCTGTCGGGCGGTTATGTAAATGTAGATGAGGATGAACGTCGAAAAGCTTTGGGCTCATATCCAATCGAGGAACCCAAACTGACACAGCCAAGTCGCCAAGCTCCTACATTGTGCCTCCTCTGCAAATCGGATGTTAGTTGGCTACCCAAGTTATCCGCTTGTCCTTACTGCGGCTATAGGAACTATAATGCCGAGTCCAACGAAGAGCTTTATGATGAGAATGCCACAGCACAACAGATTCTAGATGTCCACATACGCGAGGATAGGTGTCGCAATGCCTCGGAGGAAGAGGATGATTCCTGTAGTGAGGATAATGAGGCGAATAAAACTGAAGCCAAGAACTGCGGCTGCATTACTGGTCGACCCTGCACTCGGTGTCGCATTCGTAAGTTGTGCGAGACCATATTTAAGGAGAAGGAAATGAACATCAATATGCCCACCACGGCGGAACAAGATGACACCCAGAAAGAGACCAAAGAATTGGAGAAAAAGGAGTCAACTGTATCGCAACGTCGATCGCATCTCATTAAAATATTTAATGAAATGCGAAATGTCTATGACACAAACAAAAAAAAGACGTCTCAAGGTGATGATTTGCTCGATGAGCAAATGCGGCAAGAGGTAATGGCTCATTGCGGCAAATCAGTTAAGTTATCGCGGGCCCGCCAACGAGCCCTTAACAAGACTTTGAAAGAGATTGACAAGGCCTATCCCAGTCCTCGAAAAGCAAAGAGGAAGGCTAAGGGCAAGAGTAAGGGGCGATCGCCATCCAAAAAGTAAGTTCAATCGAAAAAGTTGTCTGCAATAGTCTCTTATTTCTGAGCTCTTCACTAGATATGCCTTTTGGAAGTCGAAAAAGAGCGATCCCAGTTCCCGAATAGGCCACAACACATGCATCAGTGACGGCAGCTATACGGGTTATCGTAAGATTCCTTGCCACATGGGCTGGATGTGGACTAAGAGTTCGATGTCACGTTTCAAGAAGTGGAAGCCTGGCGCAATTTGCAAGCCAATTAGAGGGCTAATGTCCTATTTTCTTAAAGATTTCCCAGTTGATACCATCTGCCTCTCACGCTATCATTGCCGTTCCAGGAAGACCAGCAAAGAAAGTGATGCAAATGAGGAAGAAACTTTAGTGCAACATCCCACTTTGCACATCAGCAAAAAGAATGGTGAATATATTATAACCTTGCGTCCACTTAAGGACCCCAAAGCATTGGCAGTGTGCGCCAATCCGTATGCTGATATGAAGCCCGTAGTTTTTCGCATTACCAAGGATCCGAAGGCCGTGAGACTGCGTGAATTAAAATCTGCCCTAACAGAAAGGGGATTCCCGCCATGTACTTGCCAGAGGCCTATCGCATCCTGCCACTGTCGCAGCCATGTGGATAAAGAGCGTTTGGTATACGTTTTTGAAGTACTATGTGAGCGATTGGGCTTGCCAAACACAAGCGACAGTTTCATCTATTCCAACGATGATGACAACGACGATGACGATGCGGATAGTGAGCAGGAATATGAATTTGGCGTTACCCCACCGGCAGGACTCGTCAAACCCGAACGGCTGCATCATCCGGATCACACGAATGCCGAAACTCAGTATATGGAAGATGATTGGGCCATGCCATCGATGTTCCCGCATCCACCCAATCCCTATGTACAGTATGGGGCCTGTGTGGTTGGTGAACGCAAAGGACCCTTCAATTGGATCTATGGCAAGGGTAAGGTGCACAGCACACCACCGAAACCAGCACAGCGGAATAAGCCAAAAAAGGCGGACAAGGGTAAGAAACGACTAAAGGGTGGCTATGTGAGTGAGCAAGTAGCCGAAGCATTTGTGAGGAATCAAAGTGTCGAGAAAATTCCACCGACAAGTTTGTACACGAAGAGGAAATGGCACAAGTCATCCTCGCCAGAGGCGACTTCTATAACCGACATAGCCGCATACTCTTACCTACGACATTGACACACAAGACTTGCTAAACTTTCACAAATTAACAGTGAATTTTGTACTCTATGAATGAAATTAAATTTGAATTATATGTATCAAAGGCGGCTCTGACTTTAATTTCTGTCAGCTGGGCTGGTTATTCTATGGGATCGGGTGCCATTTTATTCATTCTCTATTGAATGTTCAGTGCGTTCGCATCTAGGCAAGGCAAGGGCCCATATAAATTGTTTATATACTTGTGATATTTTTCGTTGTCCGAATTAACAATCTCGTGTATATAAAATTAATTGTGCAAACCAAATTAAAAACAAGAAGCAATTAAGTTTTGGCTTAAACATTTAACACACTATGGAAAAGAATCAGAATAAGAAACAAAACAAGAATCAAACCCGTAAGAAGAATGGGGACAATAACCAGAATAACCAAAATGATAACCGAAAGAAGGATGAGGAGACCAAAGGCAAGGAGCAGAGAGATAAGGAAATAAAAGAGCAAGAGCAAAAGATGAAAGAACAAAAGGAGAAGGAACAAAAGAAGGAAAGCCGTAAGGATAGGGAACGACAGATTTGCCTATTGACCAATAAACTGGCGCGCGACAAGAAGGATTACATGCTATGCTCGACAAGACAATATAATTTGGATAAGGATAGGTATAGCAAAAAGGAAACGGATATGTGCTGCTCATCGTGTCCGCCAAGGGATGCAGGCTCGAGTGAAGTCCGCTGCCCTGGGCAGGGCAAGAAGGTCAAGCCAAACAAGGACAACATGCGCTGCTTCACAGCGAATATGATCTGTCAGAAGTTATACATGCCCGGACGTGACTTTGAGTGCCAGGATAAGTTGAAGATAATGGTCGACATTTGCAAGGGATGCAAGCCCGTTTTGAAGGCAGATCGCATCAATGTCAACTGCCTGCCCCAGGAGCCAAGCAAATGTTTTGCCATGGAGGCCGAGTGTCTCCAACAACGTCTCGAAGAGGGCATCTTGTTGACAGTCATCTACAAGAACAGGGAGATTGGTAAGCATAAGTCTTCTAATATTATACTACTCGTTACTTCTACTTCTGTTTAGGTCATGGCTGCTACGTTCTACCCGAATCCTGTATAGTACGGCTGATGAATACGTTTGGTGAGGTTACTCATACTGCCAATGTGGAGCTCACCTGCCATGGGTGCACCGTGGGCATGTGCACTGTCCACCTTGGCCTCCAGATGCGGTGTCAAGAACTTAAATTGTAAGTAGCGCCAATAATGGAGCTCGAAATGCCGCTGCCTAAATGCGATAGCACCTGAAATTCAATAGAGTAAAAGAGTCGACCGAGATTCGTTCCGAGGGCGGCATGGACCTTTGCATGGACTCAATGAGCTTTCCTTCTTCATCGACGGATCCGTGTGCGGGTTTCATGGCCAACGAAGAGGACTTTATCACCGGGGAGTCGGATAGCGGATGTCATGAATTATTTGGCGATTTTGGCTTGGAGGATGACTGTTCTAAAGAAAATGTAAGTTCCAAGTGTATTTCTTTTCTATTTTAGGCTGAAACCATTCACTTAGATACAACCTGATCAACTGGAGGATATGGCTGGACCATATTGTAATTACAAACCTCAAAATGCAAAAGACGGATGTACCAATCGGATGCATCCAACAATATCAATGCCCCAACTGAATCAGACCTGCGTAAAAACCAGTCGCCATTGCCATGTCTGCAAGGAGGATGTCTCATGGTTGCCCAAGATAGCAGCTTGTCCCTACTGCGGCTATAAGCCAGTGCCCGAGTTCCACGAGAAGCCTTATGATGAAAACGCAACTGCTGATGATCTATTGCATTGCTGCTTAGAACAACAACAAAGCGAAGGAGCTTTAAGCGCAGACTCTGTGCATGGACATCAGATGGATGAAGTCAATTCGTCAGAGGCATTTCAAAACTTATTGCGAAATTATGAACATCTTAAGCAAAGTATTAAAAGGGCTGAGAATGGAGAGCAAAAGAAGGCTCAATGCACTAATAATAAAGGGAAAAATGAACCTGGTTCACAAAAAAACATGGCTGCTGTATTTACAGAGTTGAGAAATCTGTTTAAGCTTACAGATAATGACACCGATGCCAAGATCCATGAAATTTGCGAAGAAGCCCTTAAATTTTCCTCCAAGGCACATCAGAAAAAAGGTTCAAAGATATCCGATTCAAACGAGACTTCTGTGCAGAAAAAGAAACAACGAAGACAACGCAAAAAACCAAATTTCAAATCGAAGGTCTATGCCATGACCCCTCGGACGGATAGATGTTCTAGAAATAATCATGCGCTTAATTTTGATGGCCCCACCGTGCCCGCCCATATGGGTTGGCTATGGACTTCCCATCCTTTGGCCAAGAAACGAGGTTGGCGACCCGGGTCCATACGTCGTTCCACCAGGGAGCTGATGCGCTACTTCCTTAGAGATTTCCCCTTGGACACCATACCAGTTTCGAAATACATGTCATATTATAAGCAAAGGCAGCCTCCTCCATCGGACATTAAGGAGAAGGCAGAGGATCTTGTTCAGAAGCCAACGCTGTATATCGAGAAGAGAAATGATGAATATATCATTACACTTCATCCTTTGAAATCGCCTGGAATTTTGGAGCATTCGGCCAATCCATATGTGAACATGAAACCGGTTCAGTTCCGTATTGTTAAGAATCCGCTATTAAAAGAAATTCGCGATCTGAAGCGTTGTCTGAAAGGAATGGGTTTCAAGAAATGCACATGCCACAGGCCTGTGATCGCCTGCTTCTGCCGTAGTTTCATTGAGAAGAAGCAACTGATTGATGAACTGCAAAAGGAATGCCAGCAACGTGAAATGGAGAGCGTCGAGAATGCACTAGTACTCTCTGACACCTCGGACAGTGAGGCTGAGTTTGAATTCGGTGTGACACCGCCAGCTGGTCTAATCCATCCCGAGCGTCTGAAAAAGACGACGCACCACATCATCAACGCTGCGACTCAATACGACGAGAATGACTGGATTACGCCGGCGATGTTTCCGCATCCACCTAATCGCTTCATGCAGTACGGAGCCTGTGTGGTTGGCGAGCGGAAAAAGGAATTCAACTGGATCTATGGCAAGGGTAAAGTTCATGAGGAACCAAAGGCTCCACCGATGCGCAATAAACCGATAAAGAAAGAGTCAAAAAAGAAGCCGGGTGCACGTCAAGTGGGTGGCTTTGCCAAAGAAGAGTCAGCAGCTGGCTTACGACGTTCCCAGAGGCCATTGGTCTGTGAGGAACATTCCGATTATCCCCTCAGTGAGGAGCGTATGAGACGTTTGAATCAAGCTGCTTACCCACCCTTCCATCCGAAACGCCATCAAAAGATAGGACTGCCGCCAACTCGATCGACTCAAATGACTGATTCATACAAATTTTAGTTATCTCTTGAAATGCATTATAAAATGAGAATTTTTTAATAAATGCTATAAATTCTCCAAGTACTTTCACATATGTCTCTTACTTTATTACTCAATTCATGTTTGTCACTTTGCCGGCTTGTTTGTTTATCTAACCTTTGTCATTTGGTTAACTACGATGATATAACCTAAACCTCACTTCACTAAGGAAAATATGCAAATTTTACGGGCCACAGACGTTGGGAAATGTTTTTCTAATACGACATTCGTCTTGGTCCGCTGCCTTGGCTTTATTGTGATTGTTTGATTCAGTGTTTTTTTCTCCATTTTTTTTATCCAGTGAAAAAAACAGGATCCATTGAATACATCCTGTTGGTCTGATGTGGTTTTTTCTCGTAGTTTCGCATGTTATATTTCAATCAATTTGTTTCCCAGTCGCATTTCGCGAAGCGTTAAAGTCGTGCTTATGTTGTGTTCAGTGCGTTTTGATTAAATGAATATCATATCTTGATTGCAGATGCATAGGGCATGTAATTCACACAAAGCCGCCTACAAAGCACTCGACAATTGTCGGCATCGCGTTCAGACGTAAACCAACTGTTCAGCCGGCAACATGTGTTCCGTGCATATTTTTGGCTCTTTGGCCATTTTGTTGCTACTGGGAAATGGCGGTGAAAGCGAGAGTCCCAACCTAAGTGACTATTATTTTGGCAATGCGAGCATGAAACTTATTCGTTTTCGTGACTTTGAGCCACGCCAGCAAAGCGAACAGCATTTGGGCCATGAGCAGCGTGAGAGTCGTGGATTCCATTTCCATGCTAGTGGTCAGGATGTTAGTGTGGAGCTGGAATTTATTGTGCCGTTCTTTAGAATTCCGGTGAAACGCAGCATGAACTTTGCCCGAAATGCTATCCAAAGTATACTGAATCTCCGCACTGGAGCTCTTATCAATACTGCAGTTGTTGTGGCAGCAGGAGCCATCATAGCTGCAGTTGTGCGCTTGATTTTGGCTCCATTGGTGATAACCTCTCTAAATAATGGCGGGTATCTCTTGAAATCGGATAAAACCATCAAAAGAGGCAGTGAGTACATACAGAATAATAGCTTTACTTGAATCAGCAAAGTAAATATAATTCTCTTTGTGCAGTGCGAGGCCTAACTGATGCAGTGGAATCCCAATTGGAAGAGCATAATATTGACATGACAGCTTGTATGCAGCGCCATATATGCCATTATCTGCAGGGTAGTTCATCCTCCACTCCTGTAAGGCTCATAAATGTGTTGGCCAAGTGAGTTTAACTCTCCTTCTAGACTGAAACACAAATAAAAAGCGAATTGAATCCATTTTTTTTTATACAGCTCGAAATGGTTAAATGTCTATCTAAATGGCACAGCGGCTTATAATGCCATCAAGGCGGCCCAAGGCAATCTAAATTGTGATTATATATATCGAAGTTGTCGCTGGTCATCTATGGCTATCCACACGATGACACAGAGAAATTGGCTTAAATCATTATGGCCACAGTTTCTGCAATATTCAAATGGTTAAGTTGTAATTTAAAATTTTAAATAGTCACTGTATATTGTATATTTATTTATTGTTTAATATTAAATACTAACTTTTATCAAATAAATAAAAACTTATTTCAATAATATATAAATTGTGTTGAATTTTTCGGTAAATATTAAATATTTAGGTCTACTTTCAGCTGAAGCTCAGTAAAGACCTTTTAATAAAACATTTGCTTTATTTTTTGTTGTCAATTATTATTCATTAGTTATCACTAAATTCAATTAGTTATCTTTCACTCTAAAAATTTAGATCAATTTCTTTTTAAACTACCGGAACTGCTGGCTAATTTGTAATTAAAATGATCTTGCACCTTTTTACATTGTTTGCCTAACTGTCTCTTTTAAGTTCATTATTTTCACACCTATCAAAAGAAAAGAGTGACTGAATTTTAGTTATGTCACGCCAACATTTTGCTACCTTTTTGTACTACACCAGACAAGAAGGAAAATTATCATTGCCAAAAGGCAGCCAAGCGTCGCCATCCGAAAGAAGTAAGTGACAAATTTGAGTCAGTGAAAATGAAATTTCAAATGTTTGCCAACTCCAAAGCGAGGCACAACAACCAGCTAATGCGGAAATATGAAACTGTTATATGTGATGAGTGCACTTTTTGCCAGTAGTGTTGTGATTTGGGCAGCCAGTGGAGAGGAATCGATGTCAGGATCAGCCTCCGGTGAGTACGAAGAGGAAACTCTGAAAACTTCGAGGCAGCGACTCAGCCTGCAGCAGCAATATCAACAGCAACAGCATCACCAGCGACCCCAGCAACATCATAGCAATCAAGGATTCAAATTGGTATCCTTCGATGCGGTTAACAAAGATATAGCCCTCGGCTTGGATTATCTAGTGCCCTTTCTTGAGGTGCCCGTCAAACGCAAACGCAATGCTCCTCCCAGGGTAAGTCAAACTTTGGGAATATAAAGATGGTCTTTATAAGCTTTTCTAATCTTTCAAGCCATTGGTTGTCATTAACTCTGCTGCCTTGGTGAGCTGTGGTTTGGTTGCTGCTGGTGGTCTGGTGGTTGGCCACCTTATACGAAGCATGGGCTTGGAGTCCATTGTGCCAGACAATCCTCCACATAATATGAACCAAATGAATGGAAATACAACTAGACCACAATCTGTACAGGAAATGTTGTCAACTACAGAGGCGGATTTGAATGCGACATCTCGTGGCTCTTTTGATCAAGAAGAAAACTTCTTCAAACTCTTCGATCAAGTTAAATTGGTTTATCGTAATAACAGTGGCCAGAGAATGGGTAAAATTATACATATACTATAATTAATCCTCAACTTAAATCCCATCTTGACAGAACTCAGTTTGCCCAGTGCTTTGAATACAGTCGAGCAGAATTTAGCTGAAAATGATGTAAACCTTTTCGTTTGTTTGCTCAAGGCTATTTGCTCGTTGACCTATAAAGCTGGGAATCAGGTGCGCAAGGGATTGGCTACAGATGTGGAGCATGTTCTGGATGGTGCCACCAATTGGTCTTGGTTATTGGCCTGGTTGGAGCAATCGCCCTTACGTGAAGCCATACAGGCAGGCAAAGTCCCTAAACAACAACACTGTCAGGATAAATATCCTCGTTGCAAATGGAATGCCCCAGAAGAACAACTCATGCAACTTGTGCAAAAAAATGTACAGTTTAATTGAAAACTTTTCCAAAAATATTCAGATTATATAGCAGATAATGTAGACTATAATTTAACCATTAAATTATTTCATTTAATTTAAAATACATTTCTTTGACAGCTTTTAAAAGCTTTCATGTAGATACCTAGACAACATGTAAAATACACGTAGATAACATGTCGATAATGTGTATATATCAGTTTCAAATCAAAGCGCCTTCAATTCATAATCGTTTTAAGTCGTTGCTTAAAAAATATTTTTATAATAGTCTTTCATTGAATCTCTGTGGGGAGGACTAAGAAAATCCCAGCTAAGTTCCTGTTCAAACATTAAATCTGGCAAAAATTGTAGCCAAATCTATGCAATTCTCGAGAGAAATTCCAAAACATATGTTCGTCTTTTGTTTCTGTATAATTTTAGTAAAAAACATATAAAAGTCTCATTACAAAGCTAAGTACTAAAGTAAATCATATCGAATGATAAGAATAGACGCTTCAATTGATTTGAAAACAAATTAACACCCCAAAACCCCAACTGCCAGGAGATTGAGGTGGTGTCGGGTACACAAAGTGGTTCATGATTGCCTACAAATTTGCACTTGACGGCCAGCAGGGACGGCATCAGTCTGGATGATATTTAGTGTACAACAAATGTTCAGCTGTGTGTATCTGAATGGATCACAGTCCACACTATCCACTGGGGCAACTGAAGCCGATTATTCAATTATCTCAGCTACTTTTGGCAGCCGCCACACTGTCATTCACAATTGAGTGCGTCATAAATTATGATCTTGCCGGTGACCCCTTACAAAAAGCATGACGGAAGAGAAAAAGTAAATACTACCGCATGGAAACCCAAAGTAGGCAGAGAATTCAATAGCAGTTTCAAACTCATCTGCTTAACATTGATTTGAGATACACACTTATATTAATTACACTTGTTACTACAACATTTTTACTAATAATATTATAACCATGCCTAAATTTAATACCAGTGCAAAGAAAATACTAACAAACACCAATCGCGGCAAACAAATATCAAATGATGCGACTGAAGTGCATCAATCCAAGCAATGTCTGCGCATCTGTATTCTACGCAATGGTAATACCATTTTTGAAGGAGTCTGTATGTCAGTATCGAGCTCCTTTTATCCTACCCATAATGTACTATTAGAGGCTATGACAAATGCCTTGTGGCCACATGTGCAGCTTAGTTCGGGAATTACCCATCTTTTTCGCACCGATGGTAATTTGATTTCATCGATTAATGACTTTCAGAATGGCGACATCATTGTCTGCAGTTGTCTGCATGAATCTTTTCTGAATGTTGACTACAAGGTGAATAAAAACTATTTAAGAATGCTGGGACAGATATTGATAAGGCAAACTCAACCGTTAAATATGAGTAGCCCACTGCCAAAGGATTTGCCACAGGCTATTGGATTCTTTATCGATGTAGGTAAGCTAATATCGCGAACGAGATATAGTACCGTGTTTAAGGGTCAAGGCAGGGCCAAGAGAGATATTAACTACCGGATAAAAATGGTGGAGAAGCAGAATAAAGACGAGATAACAAGCAGTAAATGCAAAGAGATTGAGATTATACGTCAATTGCAAGGACATGCGAATATTATCCAGCTAATTTATAGCGTTGAGCAATTGAAGTACGCCTATATAATTAAAGAGTGTCTGGATAGCGATGTCTCAAAACTAATGTCGCAATACGGCCCATTTACGGAGAAAATGTCGCGTCAGATCGTAAGAGATGTCACTTCTGCTTTAACACAATTGCGGCGTCTACAAATAATCCATCGTAATATTAAGCCCGAGAATTTGTTAGTACAATTCAGAAAATCAACGTCTGATGGCATTTGCCCTGAAATAGCAGTTGTAAAGATCTCTGACTTTAGCCTGGCCACATACTATTCTGGAAAGAAGATCTATCAATGCTGTGGCTCAAGAAACTTTGTGCCCCCAGAGACGGTTAGACATAGTGGCTATGATTTTGGCATCGATATCTGGGGCTTGGGTGTAACTCTTTTCTATATGATATGCAATGAGTATCCTTTTGGCAATAACACAAATAATTCGGATGAGATTTTTATGTCTACCCTTAATTCCAGCCATCGTTTACCGGAGTCAAAAAGATCTCAATTGAGTAACGAACTCAAAATCTGTTTAGATGGAATGCTTAATAAGATTCCCGCATTTCGGCTAACTGTTGCAGATGTAGCAAGGCATCCCTTTCTTCTTAAAACATAAACAATCATAGAGCTTACCTTTTGTGGACAAAATTTATGGTTTTCGTCTCTAAAAATAATTGGTGGAAAATGTTATAAAAATTAATTACGCATAGCGTTGCTTTCACACAACAAAGAGACATGATATATGACAATTAATTATTTAAATAGTGCAACCAGAAACCGCGTGAGCACGTGGTAAACAAAATAAAAAATAAAATGATATCACGTATACGCCTCATCGTACTGAAAATGCCTGCACTATAATGATACAGAAGAAGATAAAATAATATTTAAATACCCATTTCAACAAAATGTAATATTCTTCCTATGAATAATTTTTTTTTTTAAATCAAACAAAGTCGTTGTTTTATTAAGAAACAAAAGAAATTTTGTCAGCATATTTAAACAGTCTAACCTTAACACACTCAATCACAACACACACACACACTGAGAGACCTACCTATATTATTTATTACGTATACGCCACCCTTGTATATTGACAAAGTCTCAAGGTCGCCTGCATTTAAAGTGTCTGCCTCTTTCCCCAATTCTTTGTGTCCACATCGAGAAAAAAGTGATATAGGCATTAAGTTCAGATAAACAACAGCTCCTCCAGCTTATCGCGCTTATCTTCCGCTTCATTTTCAATTTAAAAATCATTTCAATTGAACAATTTTATCTGCTCAACTCGGTTCTGCATCTGTATATTTTGTATTTGTATTTGTACTGCTTTAGTATGCGTAACTGTAATCTGTATATCTGCTCTGAGGGATAGAGAGAGAGAGAGAGAGAGAGAGTGAGAATCTGCATTGCCATTGTGTTTGTGTGTCTCCGAGTGTAACTGAGCTCATTTACAGCAGCGCTTTTATTTCTTTTTTTTTTTTTTGTTCATTATTTTTCATATTTTTCCCCATTTTGTTTAGTTTGAAAAGTATTTTCTTGCTGTCAAGCAACTCGAGTCAGCGGCGGTCATTTGATCCGTTTCTGACTGACTTCTGTGCCATCGTCGGCATTGGTGGCAAGTTCCATCGGTGTGGACTCTGTGTCGGCATTTTCGGATCATTTTGCCCTGTGATCTCTCGGCCAGTCGTCTCAGTTTTGATCCGACGCGCATTTAAAAAACAATGCCAATCATGTTCTACGAGTTCTCGTTAAAAAAATTTATATTCGCATAAATTGTATTTATTTCCGAACAAAAATACAAACAAAAATATATAAAGAAATGTCTATTTAAATTGTTAAACATATGCTAAAGTGATATTTCTTTTACTTTTTCCATAATCCAACAACAAAGAAAAAATAAAAGCGAGAAAATCGACAAACAAATGTTTGGATTTTTAAGGTGTCAATTAATTGAAGATTTCTGAGTGCTCATAAAAAGGTGCTAAAAATTACTTTTTTTTATCTGAAACGTGGCCAAAAAAATTGATTTTCAGCATTAATGGTGCGTGTGATTGGTTTTTTTTTCGTCTCTTTGTTGTTGTTGGTTATTTATTTATGTATTTTTAACTGGCCTATTGGGTTTAAATTTGACTTTAAATTAGATAACGACAATGAAGCAACAAACAGTAGCCAAAATGGGAAAGGAGAATGTACAATATTGATTTATATCTACAACTTGAATAACTAAAATTTCATTTTATTTTTATTGAAACGATGTGGCTGGTCATTAAAATTAAAATGTAATTTTTAATGGCTTCAGTACGAGTACTTTTATGGCTGATTTCTTAATTTCTTGTGTCCACATCGATAAAATTTTTATAAGCAAATTAATCCCTTGAAGGACTAGTAAGATTTTCCTGTTTTTCACTGAGTGAAAGTTAGTATAGTTAGGTGCTTAAACCATTTCGATAGACTTGAAAGTTAATTACTTAATTATGAATTTATGATTACATTTATTAGCTGATAAAAGTCATTGCGAAAGCTGCTAAGATCAACGATTTAAAATTTTATTTCCCCAAATATTCCAAACATCTTTCGATAATGAATATGCTCGCTCCACTTGTTGGATTTTGTATAATGTAATCGAGACTAGAAATTCTTAAAGCTTGTTTATTATAAACAAACATAACAAAATTAGAAACATAGAACAATTTTTTTCGCACTTTGGTTGCACTTATCACAAGTTTGTGCTGACGCCAAGTGGCCGCTTAGATACAATTTTAGCCTTAAGTAGAGTACTTCAAGTGAGCCTCCTCCTGACACCCACTCAAACACATATACTGACAATTTACAGATGCGTTTCAATTTAACGCCAACACCAACAACAGCAACAACAATGGGAACAACAACTATGGCCTCGCCCACTGACACATCGACACAGCCTCTAAAGAGGCCGCCCATAGAAACGGATCCCGATTCATTGGATAGTGTGATCAGCAATCCAAAATCATATCCCATCACCATAGTACCAAATCGTCCCACCAGTTTTTATGGTCTGAACTCAACAAATGGCAAAGCCTTTCAGCGTCAGCCTAGTTGCAGGTGAGTAAGTGAGTTGGGCGGCGAGGGCCATTAGATGCCACTAAGTGGTTTAGTCAATAAGTTATTGTTATTATTTAGCTAGTTTGGCTCTAATTACAAATTCAAACTTAATTCGCTCTGACGTTGGCTTCGTTTATACTGAAATCGATCAGTCTGACTTTAGTCGAGTTTTGTGCGCATAGTGAAACGTATTTAAATTAAGTGTTCCACTATGCAGGTTCCCTTGAGCGATGTTCAGGTATTACATGATCCTGTCGATGGCGAAACTGTGGCCGGTGACAAAGACGAGACATTCACCCATATGAAGGAGTGGAAGCGTCAGTATATGAGAGGCATATCACATACACCCTCACAAGCTGGCGTCTACTATGAGGCCCTTAAAGGATCCAGCCACTCACTGGCCAAAGGGTGCGCATTAAAAATAAGAAATAAGTGCTGTAAATGTGTGATATACAAAGACCATAGAGATTGCGTTACCAGCGCTAATTAGTTTGTCAACGTTTTTGACATTCAACTTGAACTTGATGATGGCGCTCCACCAGAAGAAACTGCGGGCTTGCACTTGAGTTTTTATGGCGTGTGACGTTTATACGATGGTCAATATCATGATATACGATTATTTACTTTAAAGACTGTTAATGTTGAATGAATCCAGTCTCAATTTTGGTCTCAACTTTTGTTTGATACATTGCATAAACATAGTCACACGCCCATTACATTTGTTTTATTTCCCTGATTAGCTACAGTGTGTTTGTGTGTGTGTGTGTGTATATATATGGTTTTAAATGCTCTGTTTGCGGTTGTAATTGTAATACGGCACCGTCTACGACTTTACATTTTGCATAACTTAGCTGCCATTATCTAAATGTCGCCAGTGAATTGCTCATTAGGGCTGACTAAATGGCAATTGTGCGAATATTGTGCACATAAATCAAATGTCAAAACTAATTCTCACACTTTCTCACAGCTTATCAGATATATATATGCAAGTGTGTAAACATTTATCGGCCCATTTCCTGCCCTACTAGAAAAAAGCGTCGGCACACGATTCATGAAACGGCATCTTCAAAATCTTACCCTCACTTGCGTTGGCGGTGGAGAAACAATTGACAATTAAGTCAAAGCCGCACACACACACACACACACATACACTTACACACATACGAAATGATTCATTTACTGAGGTCAACATATTTTTAAGTCAAGTGCCAAATTCTATTAAGGGGTATTTATTAATCGAATCAGCTCAATGTCAATTAATCGGTTAAAACGAATTGCATCTGAGCATTGCATTCGATTTCAATTGCATTCAAGTGTGGGTGACAATTAGAGTCAATAAATAACTGAAAGAGCTTAAAGCAAATCCCTATTAATCAAACAATTAACTTGTACTCTGTAGTCAAGTGATGGTGATAACCGATTTCTGTCTGCCGCCTTTCGACATTGACTTTAATCGTGTGCAAAAGCTAATTAGATGCAATTCTCACTTCAGCATAAATGTTTTTATTTCGTGCATCTCTCAATTTACACAATTAGACAAAAGAGAATGACATTTAGCTGCATTCTATGTACATAGAAGTGTCTGGGCAACCAATTTAAATTGCCGCAGACAAACCAAATGACATTGATTGTAATAATAATTTATTAATCATTTTTTAAGCCTAAGTTTAAGAAAGTGTTGTGCAAGTCAAGGTCATAATTTGCAATGAGCAGGAAAATTCTGTTTGAAATAGAAGTTTTTCACATTCAAATGCATTTTTTTCAAAAACTTTAATTTAGTGTCAGTTCAGTGGCAACTTTTTTGCATTTTTTATTCCAATAATACCAAAAAACTGTCTACAGAAGGGCATAAACTATCCATTCTTTGCTTTCCCCCCTAGAAGAGGTAAAAGAGTTCAATTTTAAATATATTATATAGCAACAGATTTTTCTATGGGAAATTTTTTTCAGACTAAAAGAGAATATAATTTCCAATTTAAGTCTATAAATTCCTCTCAGCAGATCCTTGTTGTAATTAATAAGTTAAAAAGTTTATTAAACGACATATGCATATTAAAATTGTCTTGTGTTTAGAGTAGCCTACTTTTAGGCTTTTACTTTAAATTTCATTTCGATTCGTGTGTTTTTTGCAGATCTCGAAACTTTCGACCGGGAAGCATGCGCCGAATACGGAGAAGGGCGGTCTTTAAGAACGGCGACTGCAATGTGGTGCAAAAGCATTTGCAGAGACGTCGTGTTCGATTCCTTCAGGATATGTATACAACTATGGTGGACTGGCAATGGCGTTGGACTTTGCTGGCTTTTGCCTTAAGTTTCATACTCTCATGGCTGTTCTTTGCTCTGATTTGGTGGCTAATAATTTACACTCACGGTGATCTGGAGGAATTACATTTACCCGACAATCAGGGTTAGTTTTTACTTCGAATTTGATGAATTAGATTTTTAACTATATTTTCATGTTTGCAGAGGAATCTGGTTGGGCGCCTTGTGTTTCGGCTATTGATGGCTTCACTTCCTGCTTTTTATTCTCCATCGAGACCCAGCATACAATTGGCTATGGTGTGCGAACCACCTCACCCGAGTGTCCTGAGGCCATTTTTATGATGTGCTTCCAGTCCATCTATGGTGTGATGTCATCCGCCTTTATGGCGGGCATTGTCTTTGCCAAAATGACACGGGCCAAGCAACGTGCCCAGACATTGCTCTTCTCCAAACACGCCGTCATATGTCAGCGTGATGGCTGCCTCTCGCTAATGTTCCGGGTGGGGGATATGCGAAAGTCTCACATTATTGGCGCAGGAGTTCGTGCTCAGCTCATACGTACCAGAAGCACGAAGGAGGGTGAAGTTATGACTCAGTATTTTACGGAGCTAGAGATTGGCACTGATGATTCTGGCTCCGATCTGTTCTTTATATGGCCCATGGTCATTGAACATAAAATCGATGAGAACTCTCCGCTTTATAATATGAATGCCACCGATATGCTGCAGGATAAATTCGAAATTGTCGTTATACTCGAAGGCACTGTGGAGTCCACGGGCCAGTCCACACAAGCCAGATCGAGTTATATCAATACAGAGATTCTGTGGGGTCATCGCTTTGATCCTGTGGTGCTGTACAATAAGGATTTGCAGGCCTACGAGATTGATTATGGACGCTTCAATGAGACAACACAGGTGGATACGCCTCTTTGCAGTGCACGGGAACTCAACGAGATCTACAAAATTCAAGAGGGTTTCCGCACACCAGGTAAGATGCAGATTGCCATTTAATTGTTGATGCAAAATGTTTGACAGCTTTTGTTCTCGTTTAGTAGAAACAACATTCACCATGCGTCAGCTATCCCACAATCATTCCGATCAGGCCTCTTAAAATGCTTATGTCTTTGTCCAACATGTTTTGTTTGCTTTAGTTTGTAATTGAAATCGCTGTAAGTTCATTCATTCATTTTAAAGCATCATCGTTGACCATAAATTTCTCTCTTTATTAAGCTTCCCCATCGACCACATCATATCAGCATTCCAACAGTGGCTCCAGCAGCCCGAGTCATCAGTCCGGATCTGGGCATAGTCGACGCTGGCGCTGGCAACTATCGCTGCCCTTGCATGGCAACACTTAACAAAAACAAAAATTTGCTTACGAATATATAGAAGTTAATAAACGTTCGAGTCTTATAGTTTACCTAAAAATTATATGTCCAGGGATTGCAGCCATACATATATAAATGACACATAATTACCTCTCTGGTTTTTGCCTGGTAGCAATTGCACTTATTTTCGTTACGTCTGGTGCCCAACCCACTCATTAGGCATCATTAATAATCCGAGTGTATCAATGCAAAAGGTGCCAAAAACACATAAAAAAGTCAACACTCGGCAACAAGTTCTCGACTTGGCCTATTGAATTGGCAGTGTGGGAGCCGTAAAATTTATTAAACCATCGGCCGGCGCCTGCAAAAGAAACAACAAACACAAAATAAAAAAAGAGAAAAAAGAATTAAAATTAAGGAAAACATTCATATCCTTTTTAATTGAAATTGAATCAATAACTCTTATTTGCGCAAACTAATCAACACTAAATTATAACACTCGCAAACAACTCGAATATTTATTATCACATTTATCAATGCTCCAGAGAGCTCGCGCGCCCCGAATTGCCGAATTTGAAATGTGGGTGTGGGTCATATAAATGGTCGGTGTAGGTAGGTACAATCGTTTGCCAGATATGTGTGTGGCTCCATGCCTATGTCTTGGTCATAAATACAATGCCAAATTTCAGCAACTCTATTTCGCTAAACGAAAACAAAAAAAAAACTATAAATGTAATGCCCAAACCAAAATCAAGAGGGTAAGCCAATATTCCATTATAACGAAGATAAGATACTCTAACTCTGCAAATGAAATAGATCGTAGACAAATTAAGAAGCTCAGGCTAAGCTCATTTTCAAAATGTCTGTGTTTAAATCAGAAATTGTTTAAACTCTTATTAATGATAAGCATTCTTAATTTCGAAACATTAAACAAAGAAATAACATTTTTGTTAGAGACTTAAAATCTAATCTAATTATTTAAGACAAAACGAAAATTCTTTGCTTAAAATTCAAAGTATTTTTGTGGTTTTTTGTGAAACAAAATGAATCATGCTATCACATTCTTTGTCATTCCATTCATATACATACATATGTATATATAACCATCGCCAGGGTATGGAGAACCAAAATCAAAATGAATGTTTTCTGGCTACCAAAAGGCAAGGGGTGTTAACCCGTTGAGTGCTTGAATCCGTCCTTAACCCAGTTTCGGTTGCAGAACATGTCAGCGGCCACAGCAGCTGAGACAGAAACTGAAACTGAAACCGAGCTTTATGTTTAATTACTTGTTAAATGTTTGTCGTTAATTTTTCAATTTTTTGTTGCACTTATTTTGCTGTTGTTGCTGTTGTTATCAGCTCGCATATGCCTAAAAGGTCCATTAGCATAAAGGCACCCACAAGTTGGGTGGAGGTGATAGGTATGCGTCTTGTGAAATGGAAATTGGAATGAATCAGGCATACACCAGCCGAGACAAAGCAGAGCAGTTCAGTCAGACAGGCAATCTTTTGGACTGGATAGTTTAGCATTTGGAGTTGAATTTGGCTTGGCTTGAACGTGCCTGGTCACTCTGCATGTGGCACGAATTGGGAAACAAAAGGCGTCACCCGTAATGGCCCCAAAAACCCGAACTCAAAGACCAAAATCAAATAATTTGTTACAATAAACAGTTTCGCAATAGTTTACGATGAATTTTCTCTTATGACAAATAACAATAAGAAGAAGAAGTTGCTTCGTTTAATCGCCTTTTTGATTAAGTTCTCATTGCATTGGCATGGGAACAAGACTGACACACACACAGAACATATCGTGGCTAGTAACTCCTTTGCATAATGCCATTTAATCTTGGCCAATGTTGAGGGTAATTTTCAATTTTACTTATGCCAAAGCGGCCACGACGCTCCTTGTTATTGATATTGCCATTGTTGTTGTTATTGCTGTTGGTACTGCCATTCAAATTGCATTCAAATCAATTACATTCGAACTAAACATAATTCATGTGGTATGGGTTAATACAACAAATTACAACTGACATTTAAGCAGAAAACAACAAAACCAAAGCATAAAATGGACAATTTAACATGAGAGCGAGAAGGAGCAACGCGAAACTTACCCATATCGACAGAAAATATATATATATATACAGAAAATAAGCTCAACAAAGCCTGCAATGGTGGCGATATCTGCGGCGGCGTGTCTTGAAGCTGCCAGGCATCATATGCAGCCGAAATATATACGAAAATAAAATTTACAAAAACCCCAAATGTGAAGAAAAAAAATTAAGGCGCACACCAAATTGCAGGCACTCTTGGTTGAAGTTGATGTTGAAGTGACCTTCAGTGGCCACAACCAAAATGAAAATGAACAAAATAAAGAAAAATAAAACAAGAAAACAAAATAAAAGTGCAGCCCCACAACAATAAAATTCTTTTCTCACGATTGTTGACTTTAACACTTACAGCGTCTCGAAAAATTACGAGTGCGAGTTGCATATTCACTGTCATTGTCCAGTAAAGCCTCAAGAGGACTGTTTTTTATTTTTTCTCAATCTGTTTTTGTTTTATTTGTTGGTTTGCTTTATTTTTTTTTTTTTTTTTTTTTTTTTTGGGTTTTTGTTTTACAGTTTCTTCTGGTCTTGTTTCGCTTAACAATGAAAATGAGCTACTGTGCTGGAGACAAAATTTGTTGGTAAACATCTCTTCTCCGTGACTCTGTGGGCTTCCTGCTCCACATGCATTTCAATGGAATCGAAATCGAGAGGCCTCCAAAAACTCTGTAGCAAAGATAAATGTTCTGAAACATTTTTGTTGCACATTTTCGTGTCGTTTGCTGATTTTTACTTAATTTTATGTGCTTTGCATACTTCTTTTTTTTAGCATTAAAATTTTACCTGCGTGCCGAGCTCATTTATTTGTTGCAGTTTTTATCGATTTAATGCGTTTTGTAGTTGGCTTTTGCAATTAAGAGAAATTTATGTTACAGCAAGTTCGTCGCTTAAGTCTTTTGTTTGCGGGTCGCGCGCAATGGCACGTAAATTGCCAAAAAACCAAAAAAGTATTTCCTACTTAGCGTAGGCAGAGAGTTAATCCCCCCTCTGTAACTCCCTTTATCATCCCATTGACTCATTTCTGTCAAGTGGCATTTGCTATCCTTGCGGCAAGTTTATTTTCATTTATTTTCATTTAATCCGAGCCGCGTTGGTGGCATGCATACATAATGCATAATTACCGGTTTCACTTTTTTTTTTTTAATTTTTTGTTTTTTCCTGCACAGTGATTATCTTGGCATACCTTTGGCGTGGCGTTGCCATTGCGGTTATTTTATTTTTATTTTTATTGCCGACTCGTATGGTTTCTTGATTTTTAATTTTTATGATGTGTTAATGGATATTTTTGTGACATGACCTCCTGGCGTGTTGTTCGTCAAGACAACTTCTGCCTGTCCAGAGATATTTAGCTCATAACCGCATCGAACTCTGTGTGGGGACCCACGAAAGACACAAAAAAAGCAACAAAGAAGACGATACAAGTGATGTGTAAAGGGAAGAGAAACCTACCCAAACATTATGCAATTTGAGGCTCTGTAATTGAAGCTATTTAAATCTCGTTACATGGCAAGGACACGAAGGCAGAGACAAGGGCAAGCTCATCAGCCTGTGGCTGCCAATCAATCTTGAGAAGGCTCAAGAGTTGAAATGAGTTCAAAACTATTCAATCCTAAAAAAGAAAACATGCTAAGAAATCTTTTTGTGATTTATTAAAATACCATATAAGGAGTGTATTTCAAATTGTTTATAAAACTTTTGGCGATTTGCTAATGGCATTTGAGTTGGCGTTGACTACAGTTGATGCATTTGCTCAATCATCAGAATTAAGTGCGTTTCTCATTGAAATGTGACCCAGTTTACTATCAAGATGCTACGTTTTTCTGTTTCTTTTTAGTCTTTTCTTAATTTTTGCTTCTGCTTGGGACAGAGGGTAAAGGGGTGAATCAGTTCAAGTTGTCGCTCAAATTACACGCACATCGGCTCCGGCTTCACAGTGCTGATTACAGGGCCCTGGGCATACAATTTGCATCAATAAAACTTGCAAGTCTGGCCCAAAAACCTCGACGCATGACTGTGGCTGCTGCTGCTGTAGGTCAGTTTGCAAAAAGACGTTCATCTTGCTCTCAGAGTTGGCGTTGATTTGTTGCCTGCTTCTGCATTTGCCTTCAATCAAGTGACGATGGGCGCAAACGAGGCGAGATGGAGACGGATTCCTTTTGTGGCCCATCCTAACGCACGCCCCGTTTACTTTCATCTGATGCCGCCGCCGCTGCATTATCCCACTACCCAAATTGAGTATCTTATCGGATAAGAATTCGCTGTTGATGGCCGGCCGAATGGCCACGGTTTGCTTGATGGGCCATTTGACCAGCCAATAATTACTTTCTCTGTCTGTTATTGATTTCAAAATTGCGGCATAATTTTATTACGCATCATTAAGATAAAGCAGATTTGCAAATTGTTTATGGCTACGAAAAGTCCCACGAATTGTGAAATCATTTTCATAAGCAATAAAACTTTCCCAAAAAGTTCCCAAATTATGTGCAAATGTGAAAGGTTCTTATGAAGATGAATAAACAGTAAAAAAAATTTTATAAATGGGCGTTGGGCTAAATATCATTTAAATGTGAAAAGGCTTGGGCCTTACAAATTAATAAATGTTTGCTAATGATTTCTGAACATCAAGATAAATGAACAAAACCTTTCCAAGTGAATAAAGGTTGGCATAACGAAAAAACTAAACCATATGAATGGGTCAGAAGTGCTAAGAGGAATTGTATTTCCCATAAAAGAATAAAAAGAATAAATCAAAAAATAAACATGATAATTTAAGCAAGAGTAAGCCCTTTAAATGTCCTTGTTGGCCATCTCTATCTAAGCCCTTTTGTTTTGTATTTTTTTAAATGCTTGCAGGTAATTCTAATTAAGTCTATATTAATTGCATATATAATATGAGGCTAAAGCAATTTCAAGCACATCAAAATCTCATTTGCAGCTAAAGGTTGCAAGAGGTTCTTGCCCTTTTTTATATGAATGTATATATATTAAGTATATACATGTACATACGTATGTCGTTTATATATATATACATTTTTCATATTATTGTACAATTTCTTTTGTGTCAGTTGAGTTTTAGTAAATTAACTTCACTTCACATCAAAAAACCGCCAAAATACAAATTCACAAAGCAAAAAAAAAATGCAGCTTCCTCTCACACATGCACACTTACACACCAATACACACACACACACACACACACATTTGGATGCATTTCGAGATCTCTGAAGTGTGATTTCTGACAGTTTGGACGTCAACTTTAAAGTGAGATCTGTCATAAAAGAGGCGATCAGAGATCCGAGTCGTGCCGCTTTTTTTCCGACTGAATTTTGATTTCTCAACCAAAAAAATAAAGAAGGAGAAAAACAGCAACTGCCCAAAAATGTATGCAGATTTTTAATTAAGGCGCGTTATCAACAAAAGCAAAAAGCCAAAAACTAAAAAAAAATAAAAAGAAAACAAAATGCGAAAACAACTCAAAATTGAAACCGGTTGACCCGATAGCCAATTTGATCTGGTTCTCCAGCCATGGAGTGGCACTTCCTTAATTGGAGCAAGCATAACAACAAGTGCAGCGCTAATTTATTATGTTATTTAATAAATATAATTAATAAAGAAAAAGAAAAAAAAAATGAGCAAAATATATATAAAAATAAAAACCCCTGAAGGTGGAAAACGAGTGGAACCTGAGAAAACGGAAAACGCAGCTCATTTGTTGTTCGCTTGGAAATTACTTAATAATTTCCATCAAAAATAATTAATTTCAATATTATTCAGTCAAGGGAATTGCCCCCAAGGAGATGAACGTGTCATCCACAGAACGATGAGACGTCACAACGGCAAAGGCAAAGGCAACAGGCAACAGCAACGGCAACGGCGTGTTAAGACTTAACCCTTGCGGTGCTTTAAACGAAAATTGACTGTTGCGACATAAAAATGCTTATTACTTACAGCCAAACAGAACATGAAGTACGCCCCAAAGGCGATTCACTTACTTCTTTTACATACAAGAAAAAGATATATAAGTAATGCCCGTCTCCCCATTCCCATCTCCTCCTGTTATTCTGCCATGTCCATGTCATGTTGCTCCTGCTGGTTCCTTTAGCTGTTTTTGTGTCTTTTTTGTTTTTTTTTTTCTTCTTTTAGCAACTTAAATCAATTGCGGCACTCGTATGTAAGACTATATACATATATGCTACTCGAGTCTCAAGAGCTGATATAGTCTTGAGAGTCTTGTGCCGCGTTCGTTATGGTTGAGTAATTTCATTTTTTGGCGGCTTTTGTCCTTATTGGCAAATGACTTGAAGCTTCTTCTTGAAAGCTTGGTCAGAGGTTCCTCTTGCTCCCTTCTGGTAAGGTCTTCGTTTTTCTTTTAGCTTTTTATGGCATTTATGCTACTTATGCAGCGGCTGGCTGCTGCTGCATCTGTGTGCCTGTAATGTGCGTCTGTGTCAGTGCCTGACTGTGGCCAGTCAGAATGACCGTAATTAATCAATTTGGGCAAAGTGGCAGCAGCAGCACCAGCAGCCGCAGTATTGGCCAAAGGAGGGGAAATGGTTTTGCCAATGTCCGTGTAATAACAATGAAAACAGCATGGGATTGGTACTGCAGCAGAGTAGACTTGACTGTCGACCTAAACTCATACCCATACCCATACCAATACACGTGTATATCTACACACCATAAATTATGTTCGCGCAGGGTTAAGCGCATTATTTAAGCATTCATCACGCGCTGCGCCGCGGAGCACAGTATCCAGTTCGAGTCGTTGACTGCAACTCCATACATATTCGCATATGCATCCCCAATCGGGTCCCATTCCCAGTTCCCAGTTTCAGTCCCTTGGCCGTGTAATAATTTTTGAAATTTATGTAAACAGTGTTGATTATGGATGAGTTATGTAGCATGTTCTACCTTTTTGTTTTGTTCGCACTGCCAAGCGCGGTTAATTTTCAGCTTGTTGTTGGGTAGCTTCCCTTTATTTTGTTTTTTTCCTTGTTTTATGCAAACATATATGTATTTTTTCTTGGTTTATCAGTGCAACAGCCCAACTTGAGTCATCGCCCAAGTTGATGTCTTTATTATGCTGGGTCTCCTCTGTCAAAATGATGAAACGAAACAACGAAATGTCAACTAAGGCCTGAATGTGTCTTTATGTCTATGCAGTTTTTTGATTGCAATTTAAGATATGAAAAGTCAGGCAATTCACATGTACATAGATCAAACGTCATAATATTTAGACTTATTAAAGCAATTTGTACGTATTAATAGAATGTTTAACTTAACAAAGATAAATCAATAATATAGCCAAAATGGCGTATAAAGATTGTGCTTACCAATATATAACAATTCCAGTAATTATGACAATTCAGACCTTGCATGGGTTGTTACTGGCTAAGACTAAACTAATATGTATTTAAGTTACAGTATTGCCACAAGCTTTAGATTAATGAAGATGGCAACACTGATATATGCCACAAGAGCTTATAAGAATCAGACATAATAAAACAGATAAAAGATTTTGTTGAAAAAAAAAACATTTTCATGGCATAAACAATTAAAAATATATTGAAACATGTCTTTAAATTTGGTTTAAATATCTCTTTTAATTTTGCTATATATTTTTAAATTTTATTGGGGTTTAGGCCAGGCATTTTTATAATCAAGCTACCTATGTTGCTACTGTCAAAGCGTTTGAGTTAAATTCTTCATTGTAGTCACAAAAATTTTTCAGTATATAATCGACTTTCGAGAATTTACTTAAATGTGCATATATTTTCTAAACATTAAATCTTGTGAGGCTTTTGAGAACTGTTACGAGGCAAAGTCCTGTCTGTCTAATTGCGCAACTATGTCTGATAATCCGTGCATCTTCTGTTTGGATGAGCAGCGGAATCCCCGTCACATCCGCTGTGGCCATTCCTTCTGCACCGACTGTTTTGAGCACTATCTGAAGCTGGGTCTGGATTCCCGTTGTCCACTGTGTCGGCTAGATTTTCGAGGCGATGGGGCAGACGATTCTCGAGGCATTATCACAAGCAACCCGGGCAGACGACAGGAGACGGCAATAGGACGAGGCGATGTTTATACGAATTTCGACTATCAAAATGATATTTTGATGCTGACCCTTAGCGAGCAGGAATGTCGACAATTTGAAGAACTTCACCAGGAGGTACTCCAGAGACTTGCCAATGATGGTTGAGTTGATACCTGTGATAGTTTTCATTGCTCTATGTTCTGTTTGTTTCGTTTATATTTATATAAGTATACGTTGTCTGATTTATACACTGATCACCCGCTTGCAAAGAATACATTTTAATTCAACTCAAAGAACGGTTCGCTTGATTTAAGTTATTTTAATTTGAAGATTTAATCAAATTAACACCAAAACATGGGAGCAGAATTCTACTCTCGAAGTCAATCTGTTTGGTCTCCATCTAATTGCTAGGCAATTTGGCCAACATGTTTACGAGTCGAATGGAGGCTGATAAATCGTTAATCTTCCTTTTGCAGATGAACAGCTAATGATGGCAATTAACAAACAGGCACATTGGATAAATGGTGTTGCAAAAATGGTTTATTAAATGTTTACTCATGGCCAAGCCCAGACTAGCCCAGCTGAGATACATACATACATATATATTTTATCTCACGAATCATTTTTACCATTGCCCATTTTGACAGCGCTTTGAGTCAACAACATTGCGGCCAGCATGCAAATAGATACACAGATACAAATCTCTAAACGCGGCCACATTATGCAATTGCAATCGCTGGCAGGCTCGACAGAAAACTATCTCATGGATTTGCGCAATTTGTCATCCCGGACATCGCGGTGCATAGGCATCGGCTGAATGGAATATCGGTGGCATGGATATAGTTATGGGGTATGGGTTAAGTGCGTGTGCGGGCGTGGCCGTTCAACAGTTTTATTGATAAGGCTTGCCAGCCTAGCTTCGATTTGGTCATTTAGCTTTTGCCAATTATTAATGCCTGTTGTCGCCGGATTGCGTGTAATTTGTGGCAGTTGTTTACCGCTGCACAAAACAGCGGCAAATTGTAATGCGATATATGGACTACCATATTTATTGGTCACTTTACGATTCATCGCTATGGTTGTTGTTGAACTATATATGTATAGTACATACATACATACGCGATTACAAGTGATTCAACAAGCTGGCAAACATTTTTATCATCATCATCGATAAGCTCGCTTGTTGTACAGTTGTGCTCAGTTGAACTTAGCTTTCATCGTTGGGCTCTCCACACTGTCTGGATTTCCCAGTTTGTTCGAGTTATTTCAAAGTTATCTCAAGTCATTTGTCAAATTGCTAAACTGACATTAAAACCTGATAAATCCCAAATTTGACATTTTCCCGCCGATGATCGATGCATTTTTTCTCCGTCGGGTTTTATTTTTCTCCTCCTTTTTTTTGGGAGTTTTTTTTTTTGTTTTTTTTTTTCTGCAGGGGAGTGCAAGCTGGTGACATTTTTGCGCCAATTTCGGTCGGTGGGCCATCAGTTAAGGCTTCCCCGCCGACTCTTTAGCTCAGTTCGCATTTTTCGCTTTCAATTTTGTAGTTTTGTCTCTTTGCCTTTTTGCATGCGTGGGAGTTGCACGAATTGTGTCGTTAAATAATGTCTCCCCTTTAGTAAACGGAGAGAAGCAGACGAAATCCTGCACGAGACCAAAAAAAAAAACCAAACCAAACAGAAACTTGTTTGTAGAGCGCGGAAGCAACTGGAGCAGTTGCAGTCTAAGACTCTGCCTTAGACTTTTGGGTGGCCAACCCGAGCCTTGCCGGCCTTGTATTTGATGTTGATGTTGCAGCCGCCGCTTTGTTTAATTGATAGACGACGACGACGACCCACGTTCCAGGCAGGCCTAAACCATGCGGCACGCGATGCTTTGGCCTCGTTGGTGTCTCTCTCTTCCTCTCTGTATACTCTTTTTTGCTAGCCGACCAGTGGCAGAAAACCCATCGAACTCAAACTGTGCTGCGCATGAGCATGCAACAAATGCGACGGCGTTGACAGATTGATGCCCCCAAACAGACCAAGTCCAAGTCGGGGCCCCCGCTTCATTATTCAAATTGCCCAAGTATATTACAGTGTTTGTGTGCCTTACTTTGTTGTTGTCTGTGTGTGAGTGTGTGTGTTGGCGCGGAATTTATCAAAGTCTTTGCCTGTATATGCCAATTGAAGACGTGAGAAACGTATAGAGGGGACAGAAATAGGAATCAGGAGTTGGAATAGTATATTCGTATAGTCGTTGCTTTTCTTGCGTGGGCGTCGAATGTTCGTTTTGTTTGTTTGTTTCCCTACTGAAAAAATAGATCTTGGGGTCACTTTGCACCAAACTCGATTGGAGTCAAACAAAACACTTTGGTCTTATATAAAGTTTGTGAACATTTTAAAAATATTAGAATGTCAGGTGAACGGTAATCGTTTAAATATATCAGCCAAATCTTGATCTTGTTGGTTTAATTGCTAATAGACACTAAACGGTCATAGATAACCAAGTTAGAATGGCCTGAATAGGTACAATCTGTTTAATATCAGGTGTTTATACTTCATTACTGGGTATCTAATAGTCTATATGATTGGCAAATCTAAACCCCAATTTTGCAGGTCAGTTGGTATACATTTTGTAGACAGAGAAACTTTCCTTTCCTGGCTAAAGGGCAGGCGCATTACATCTGTGACTGTAACAACCAACACAATTGGGTGCGGTACCTATGTAACTATTCTCATAAATATATATACATATGTATGTACATATATGTATCTATGAATGGACAAAGTTGTATATAAAACATATGCTGGCTGGGAGTAATTAAAGCAGTTTAACATGTCTCAGTTTTGGCCAGTTTTTGGAGCTGTCACAACATCAACAAGCCTTCATTCATGCACAGAGACAGCCACCAGGCATCCAGTTAGCAAAGTCAGTCAGTCAGTCAGTCAGCCAGGCAGTCAGTTAGTCAGTCATTTGGCCAAAAAGTTGCCATAAATCAACTCATTTGAAATGCATCAAAGGCAGCAATCAGAAACAGAAATAAACTGCAACAAGAAAAAAAAAAGTTTTCTTTTTAATTTTTTTTTGTAGAAAAAATCAAAATGCAGTCAGTTACACAAATATTTTTACACGTAGTTGCGATTTTCAATTGGAATTGAAAAATTGTGGGGGCGGGGCAGTAGCAGCAGCAACAATTGTCCAAGCAAACCAAAAACCAAGGCGTGTTTGCACAATGTGTGAAAACAGGATCAAAGTCCTGCCTAAACATTTGTCAACTGTTTGCCATTTATATAATCAACAGAAGAAAACATGAAGCCAAGGGGGGAAGTGCGGAGGGAGGGGTGTGGGGATAGGTAGTGAGTTGGCTTGTGTCATGAATATGCACCAATTAAACATTTTGTCTGCATGCAGTGAACATGCATCAATCAAATGCCAATGACCAGAGGACAAACATTTGTTGCAGACTGCAATGCAATCTAAGCAAGTCAGTGCCAGCGAGGGCTGATTCTAAAGATGCTAAAATGAGAAATCAGTGTGGGAGTGTGCCATTACGTATAAATAGCTAAAATAGCTTTGAATAGATTTGTTTCTTTTATAAAATAGCCATTCACAAAATAAAGCAAACCCTCGTTTATTTTTTTTGCTAGAAATTCAAATGTCTAGAGTGGTAGCCGCAACAGTCTGTGTACTTTTATGACAAGGGGCTGACTCCTTTTATTTTTCTTTTTTTGGGCGTGGGGAGTTTGTTTATTATTAGCATCGCTTTGGTCATAGCTTAATTGATTTGGTTGTTGGCCATGTTAATTGACAGCACGCACGGATGTAACATTGCGATAGCGACTCTGACACAAGCCAAAAAAAAAAAAAAAAAAAACAACAACAACAAACCGAAAAATGTTGCAGTTAGCTTTAAACTCAAACAGTCAGTCAGAGTTGTCAGTTGGTCAGTTGTCAAGCCAACGATTGACTGCATTGACTATAGTTTGGACTAGGATTTCTAGGCTTACCAGTATGTGGGCCGATCATTCATGTTGTAAAATTTCACTTATCGCACTCGCTCGCTTAGGCAGCGCAAACAATTAAATACTTTTTTGCGCACGAGTTATAAATATGAATGTCAAGATGCCAGCCAGCCAGCCAGCCAGCCAGGGATGTCGTGAGCGCTTTGACCCACATGCAACTGCCAGCAATTTGCCACCTAAATGGAAAATTATGAGCACCAGCATTTCTCTGCCTGCTGCTGCTGCTGCTGCCAGGCTGCCTGCCTGACTGCCATACGATAAGAGAAGCAAATGTGATTCCTTAACGTTCCCACAATTGCCAAAGTCAACAACATCAGCAGCGGCAACAAAAGCAACCGATGCAACAGAGCAACATTTTCGTTATAATTTCTATTATTTTCCCTTTTGGCATAATTGCAGACAATTTACTTAACGATCAATAGCGTCAAACGGCAAGACGGTTAAAAATTTATTAGCTCCCGCAGCTTTTTGGCAGGCTCAGTCAGGCTGGGGCTCAGATTCAGGCTTCAATTCATGTGTTGCTGGTTGGCCTTATGGCAACAAACTCACAATGTTTGTTGTTGCTGCCAGCAGTCAAATATTGCAGTTGCATCCGCGTGAGAGTTCAGTTCAGGTTTCTCCAAACATCCCCCTTTTGAATCTCTCTTGAAGTTTAGTTTGAGCTAATGCGAATTGCCTTTTTGTTGCCATAAAACATTTATTTAAAATAGAGCAACATTTTCCATATATTTTTTTTTTCTATTTTGTGTGCTCTTTTCTTAATTTTTACCACAGGCGACCACCAAGAGAAAATTTCTTAAGGAAAAGAGAAATATATGATCGTTGTTCATATTTTAATTATGCGACTTTATCACGTCATTTTGCTTCGGTTGTTGTTGAAAGACATAACCAGTTTGGGGAAACAAAATTGGACTAATTTACCTCATCTCGAAGGGGGATAAATTTTAGGCTATCTATAAAATCAAATAAAGATCTGTAAAAACAAGATCAAACATCTTCTTCCTCCTCAGTATCCTCCATTCATTCTTTTTTAAAAGATGAGTCTCTTGTTGCTTATTTCTATCGCGTAATTCGTTAACATTTGCCAATATTTCGTTAAAATCTTTTTAAAATATTTATGGCTATTAAATGCAATTTAAGGAAAGTTATATTAAGATTTGATTGGACAAACTACTAAGTGAGGGGATTGTTTGTAAAACTGAACATTGAACTTATACAAAAGGACTAATGGCAAAGATTTCTGTTAACTATTTAGCAGTCAAAAACTGTGAGAACAATTTTAAAATCATATTTCCGTTTATCCCTAGCAAACGAGCAATAAATTTTTAGTAAATTTTCGCCAATAAAGAAACGTAATGATCATGTTAATGATCGAACTGTGTTGGAGGCGGTTAAGGGGCGCGAATAGACGGAACACCGCTGGACACCCACTGTTGATTATTTTCGTCCAACGATGAAAATCTATGCGGTGGTCAGAAATATTGTTGCTGTTGTTGTTGTTGTTGTTGTTAGTGGTTTTGTTTATGTGCTGCTGATTATGAGCGGGCGGCGTCGCTGGCAAGCACATAATCGCTGAGATGTTGGCTTATTTTGATGTTTCAACAACGTCGAACTCTGGGGTCAGAGCCAGACAACGACGCATCGTAAATCATTCATAGAGAGGGGAACTGTGATGCGGGGGATGTTGGGGGTGGGGGCTGCAAGTACACCAAAGTGAACCAGCGACAGCCATAGCCAACAACATCGTGAAATTTGTTGCCTTTGCTAGCACACAACAAATTGATTTTAGTCACGATACTGTCAATTAGCTAGCCATGGGTCAGCATCGGCAGCTGGCTTAGGCCTGCAACTTCCAGCGAGGTGTTGATGCCGGCGAACTTTGTTGGCTGCCCGCTGACCCAAGACGGAGCGTTGCAACCGCAGCTGGTTGTATGCCCCATCCTCATCCTCATCCTTATCCTCATCCTCATCCACATCCACAAAAAGCCATTGCAATCGCCATCGTTGGTCGCCATCGTCATCATCGTTTAGCTGCGATTAAGGCTACAAAAAATATTGTTATAGTTGCCTGCCAGGGCTGCCAAAGTTGGCTACTTTATTAAATCAAAGCTATGGATACACGGTATTCGAAACGAATTTTTTTCTTTGGGTGGGTATATAAACTCAAGTTCATAAACACGACATATCATTTATGTAAGTACCTACTAAGAAGACCGACAAACAAATATTAAAGGCATTTCATTTGAAATTAGAGAGAGAATACATATGCCTAATGTGCAAAAGTCATAAAAATTAATTTATGAATTTACCGATATTAATAATTTCAAATTGATCATTATTATTTATATTTTTATATTGATTACTTTCGAATTGTGAGTGGAATATGGCTATAGAAATTTCTTTGCTGGACAATAATTACTTTTAACTGAAAGGGTAAAAAATCAAGTTTAAATATTGAGTATGCGAACGAGTCCCCTGTCATATTGCTCACTTGTTTCTCTTAATATACTTCTTATGGCCAATACTGGGAATTTGGTAAGTCGATAGGCTTTCGGATTGGCTGGCGATTTAACTGGCTTTTCACATGATTATCACGTGAGTTGATGCCTCGATGACCCCACACGCTGTTCATATTTATGACCAGTTGATGGCCATTGATTTTGATATGCAAGTCGGCTCGTTTGCTCGTTTTGTTCGCTTGCCATATATATAATGGACTTTAAGTTATGGCCACAATTTGCCAGCCTTTCGCCTTTCGATCTAATTGAGTGATTTCTGGAATGCCCAAAGGTTTTTATTTTCCTTAATATAGCTGAAAATAGAAAAGAAATTTCCTAATTAACTTTTAAGCTTTGTTTATTTGGCTTTTGGGTTTTTGTTTTCCGATTTGGTTTTGGGAAATTGTTGAAATGCCTGGGCGATAATTAAAGAGCCCAAGCTACGACAAAAGACGACGACGACGACTGCAATTCTATGACAGAGTTAAGGCTTGATTTCCTTTTGCGACTTGGGCTCAACTAAAAAGTCCGGGGCCAAGTCGAGTCGAATGAAGTGAAGTAAAGTGAAGTGAACTGAAGTGGAGTGGCGGAGTTGAGTCGAGGCGTACCTGTTAAAAGATACTTTGAACCTGTTGTACAGTTAGAGTTACAATTTGCAACGGCCCAGTCGTTGTTTGTATCGATGGCGATGCACTTGAAAATCGTGATTTCACCTTTGTGTAGCAAGCCAAGGCAAGGCGACTTCAACTGCAACTGAAACTGCAATAGCAATAGAAATAGCAAAAAAAAAAAAACCCCAAAAACCAAAAAAAAGCAAACCAACAACTGAACAAAGTCTTCTAAATGGCAAAGTAAACTGATTTACAATCAAAGGCAATGAAGCGCGCAAAGAGTTGCAAGTTTCGAGCTCATTTTTCTGTTTTCTTCTTCTTCTTCGCCTTTTTCTCCTTTGTAGTTTTATTTTCAGTTCCGTTCAATTCGTAGTCCTAGCAGTCCCGTTGCCATCAGCAGAGCAAAATCAATTGAAGTAATTACGAAATGAAGGCACGAACTAATAAACTTGGTCGTTCCAGGCATTTGTAGCTACTCGATTGGGTCGTCGTCGTCGTCATCGACGGCGGCAGCAGCAGCGGTTGCTGTTGTCTTAACAAGCGAATGGCCAATTGGGTCTGCACCGCGCCCAAAAACTCTCAATTTACAGTTAGTTTAAATTAATTAAACGAAAATGCACTTAATTAGAAGCCCAAGACAATTTCCCCCTGACAAAACCAAAAAAAATGGCAAGAGGAACGTACCCTCTGCCATTGGCTATCCTCAGACAATCCGCATCCCGCGCCAAGTCACAGCAAGTGCATGACTTTTGCTGAACTCCCAGTTCCGAGAGCGAAACGAAATCAGGCCAGGCCTCAGAGATCAGACAAATCTGCGCTCAACTAAGCCAATGGACAGGCGCAATCGATCGCACGTCAAAAACTGGGGCCAGGCATCAAAAGAAATATGACTTTTCATTTAAGTCAGGTCAAGACGCCCCAAAAACAAAAATAAAACAGCAGAAAAAAACAATTTTTTTGTTTTGACCCCGACGACGACTTGAAATGAAAACGAAAATGAAATGAAAAAGCGCCATTTGGAGGGCATCAAGCATTACAGACCAGGGCATCGGGCATCTATAGATTCCCCTCCCTCTATTCCTACACCCCCCACCCAGTAAGTTGATCGTGCTGGGTCTGGCAGTCAATTTGTTTGCCAGAGTTTTTATTGTTTTATATTTTTGATGTTGTTGCTTTTGTTGTTTCTGTTTTTGGACGGCGGCGTTGAGTTGCTCTAATCGATGCGCACAGATCAAAAAACAAAAACCGTCCAAAACAAAACAAAAAGATGCGCCACACCCGCATCGTAGACCGAAATTAAAGCCATTGTCTGGAACTTTGGGTCAAGTGCTGACAGCGACGACGACGACGCAACGCAATACCAAATCGAACTCCGGCAGAGATGAAGCTCGACGCGTGCTCAACTTAATCAGATTTAAGGCGGACTTTAGTTTTCATTATTCAGCAAAATAGTGAAAATAGAAGTCCAATGATTCGGTCCATCTTTGCCTTGCCTTGCCCTGGCTTGCCGTCCAATTGATTGGCAAAAGTAATTCAATCCTAGTTTAAATGAGCCACTCAGTCAAATCTGTTGCCCTTGCCAACGCCCACAAAATGGGAGAAAGTCGGTACCAAAACGTGAGACCATTTTGACACTCAGCCAAGTGGACTCTACACTACACTCACCCTGCTCGATCTCCCTTCAAATGGCGCCCCGAAAATCGTTTTCAATTAAAGTCAAACGTGCTGGAAATCAAATTAAATGCCACAAAAGCAACAGCAGCAGCAGCAGCCGCAACAAAAAAAAAAAAGAAGAAAAAAAAGCGCGCACACAAAAAATTTTGATTATTTGTACAACTCAAATTAGAAGGAAAGTCGCCAAAGCCAGGCAAAAGTAATCAACCTCATCATCACCTTTTGTGGCTTTACTTCTATGGCGTGCGGCCAAAGTAGGTTGACCAGCCGCTGCTGTCGATGCTGACCCACAACCGCACCAGAGCTACTAGGAGACGAGGAGTCAGAGTCAAAGTCGATGTTAGTATGGTGACTGCATTTGTGCCGTTGTCTTGTGTTGCATGCCCCATGCAAGATGAAAGCATACCGTGTGGCTCATGTTCGGGCCGAACAGCAACTGAGTGCCAAAGTAATTAGTCTGATGGCAAATAATTTGGGCAGGCTTGCGGTTCCGCATTGTCAGCTTATTAGGCCTATGATAGACTCGACTCTGCACTCCGCATTCGCTTAACTTAACTTAATTGATTAACATTCAGAATACATTCAAGCCATAGAGGAGAAGCACAAAATCACCAAGCAACAAGAAATAAATGCCAGACAATTTTCAAATGCACTTCAAAATGCTACATCATCACGCTGACCCAAGTCGCTTCATCATCAAAGCGAATCAAAATAATAATAAATAAGCTCTAAAAATAAATCTAGCCAACAAATTTTTGTGCGTTGCCGCCAAATGCTGTCGACGCCATCGCCATCAATCAGGGGCAAGAGCCGGGCAGAAGATCCAAAAAGCTGAGGCACATCTAGGAGATAGAGCAACAAAATGAAACTTGGCAAGGCCAAAGGCGTTTTACAGTTTCATCTGTGAGTTCAGCTAACTATAAATAGACAAAATACCCAAGTAAGAGAAAAAAAAAAGAAGTCAAGTGAATAAGCCCCACTAAAAGCACAGAGGTGCTTTATATAATGACTGATGCATGAACAAGTTGCCGAACTCTAAATACTCTTCACCGTCAAGTCAATGGAGATAACTTGATCCTACCTAATAGAAGAAAGTCTAAGAGAATTGCTCAAATAAAATGTTTATTTCACACAATGTTTTCCAATAATTTATACATTAAATTTTTTATTTCTGATTTAATTCTTATGAAAGTTTATTCAGTAAGAGTATTTATGAATGGTAGATGGTAATTACCTAAATGATTTCTCTTACCGACATCCATCACAACATCTTTTCATTTTTCTTCAGCATATGTAGGTACAATTGTTGCTGTTGGACCCCCCTCCCGGCCGTTGATTCGTCTTTATTCACAATTGAGCATAGCCGATTTTTATGGCACTGAGTGTTAGATGGCTGTCCGGAAGAGACATTCAAACAGCTTGTAGGCGTAGGGCAGGGGGAGGGAGTAATTAAAAATCACACAAGTCTTAAAGTGTGCCCCGCCTGATCAGAGTCAGGTATTGATATTGGTATTGGTTGTGGCGATTCTTTAATTGAACACCTCAAAATGATGCGCACGTAAGGCAACTTAACGACTCGAACAATACGAAAATGCCATGAACATGTTTGCCATATAATCCTCCTTCTTCGAAACTTAATGAGGGCAGACGCTGTTGCTGCTGCTGTTGCTGCAGCTGCAGCATGCAACAGCCACAACGCCTTAACACGCCCCCTACCCAGGCCCATTCCCATTCCCATTACCATCCACATCCACATCCACATCCACATCCCCAAAAACAAGTGAAGCCGATACCGAAGCCGAAGTTTGCACAAGAAATTAAACTTGAAATCAAGTCGCAAGTCGCACATGTCCGTGTATCAGTTTGTGCATCTACTTGCCCTTAAGTAAAGTAAAGTATCTTGTTGCAACTTCATTTCGTGGCATGGCCCCAAAATATTTTTGCGCTTTTGCGACCGCAACAACAACATGCATGTTGCATATTTTGGCCTTGTTGTTGCTCTTTGTAAAGGAGACAGAGACAGAGATAGAGATGGAGATGCAGATCCTGCCCTGCCCTCACTAAAATTATTTTTTCTCCCTCATCGTTTCGTGTTGATTTCGTTTTTCGGTTTTTGGTTTTTGGTTTTCGATTTTCGCTGTTGTTTTCTTTTTGTTTTTTGGGTGTTTTTATGTTCTTATAATGCGACTTATCAGATTTTTTTCGTAGCTGACAATGGCCAAAAAGTGCCTCATGGCAACGTCCGCGAAGGTTGCACAACAGATACTTCACACACACACACACACACACACACACCCAGGAATAACGATGTTCGTGTTGTTGTTGTTTTTGGTCAGCATTAAATTTGCTTTTCCCTTTATGGACCATAAACATTTTTATATACACCACGCGTCTGGATTCTTTAATATACAAAATGATTTTTTATTTTGATGATTTTCAATAAAATTAAATTGAAAATAAAAATAAAATAAATTTTTATGTTATTATTATTTTGACGCTATGGCGAACATGGCATGTCCATGTCGATGATGCCCCAAAGAAAGATTATTAAAATTGAGATAAGAGAGTGAAAAATGTTTTCAACCAAAGGTGGAGACCCACATCAATATATGTATAAACTGTATGTCTCAATAAAAGCAATTTACGTTAAAAAATAACAGGAAATCAGAGAAAAATTTACCATCTTGTTATATTTTAAATGTGTTATAAAATAAAAAAATTAACAAAAACAAATAAGAAATCAAGGTCTGATTTGCTAACGAAAATTCTAGATAATATTTTCTTAATAATTCTCAAGTGAAGAAGCGATTTCTTTTTGAAAATTTCTTGAGCAATAATTTTAAGGATTTATAAAAAAAAAAATTGTCATCCTTACAACGCTTAAAACAACATTCCAAGCCAGCAATAAAAATTCATTTATGTTGGCCAAGTTATTCCATAAGCCATTATATAGCCTCTAAAATGCTTACCATGCCAAAAAGTTTCCCATGTCTTTTAATTTCTTCCTCTTGAACTGTTTTTGCTCCTCCTCCTTCTGCTTCATCTCTTTTTCTTTTGCTGTTGCTTTGGTTTTTATCCTCTAACTTGTTCCCGCTCTTTGTTGCTGTTGTATTTATATGTATTTCAATGTTTGGTGTTTTGCGCTTGTCAAATATTTGCAAATCGCTTTGACATCTGGTTCGACAACTTGTTATCGTCCGCCTGGGCCGACTCGGGCTCGCACATATTTCGTTTTTAATAAATTGTACCACAATTTGATATGGCAATCTCTCCCCCAGCCCCTCTGGGGCACGCCCCCGTCCCGGCACCCAGATCTAACTGCAGGCCTCCTTGGTTGCCTGCAGCTATTGCAGCTGTCATGGCAAAATATAAAAATCCAAAAAAAAAAATACCGAAACTCTTTGATTAGGCGTGGAAAAATATTGTCCAAAAGCACTTTAATCGTTTTGATTAAAAGCCAGCAAGCCTAATTAGTTGGAAATTGGAACCGGTCTTGGAAGTTTTCGAGTGCAGAAGAAATAAAAAAAAAAAAAAAACGAAAGACCTTTTCGTCAATATGTTTTGTGGTCTCTGTGGCATGGCCAATTTAACAAACGAAATAATTCATAGAAACATAAATCGCGATATGCCTGCCAGTACCTGCCTTTGCCTCTGCCTCTGCCAGCTCCTCCCTACCACCTCCTCCCACATCCTGGGCATTGTAAGCGCCTTCTACACTCTGGGCCCCAAATTGGCCGTCAATAGTGGCCAATTGTTTATATATACATATTTTGTTTTTTTCGTGAATTAAACAAATACGAAATGCAACGACACGCCTATTGTTGTAAATATCTTTGCGTTTTGTATTTTGTTCTGATTAATTTTTTTGTCTGCCGTTCGACAGAAACGTTCAAAACTTCAACACATTTGGCGATAAGCATCGATCGAGGCGAAACAAAAAACTACAATAAATAGGTTTATATAGAAAATGAGCAGAAAAAAAATCAACAATTGAACGACATTGGCAAATATGGACGATTAGCAAGCAAAGCATTTCATTTGTAAACCTTTTTGTTGCGCCAAACACGTGCTCCAAAACCGTTTGCAACAAGAATATGGTGCAGAGAATTGGCAGTGGGTGGTTTAATATTTACTTAAGTTGAGAGCAAAATCAATAAAACATTTTAATTGAGACAATGCAGAGATTTATATTATGTATTATTAAATATCAATAACTTGTCAATTAACCCTCGCATCTCTGGCTCTCATACATATATATATAGAAGGAAAAAAAACGTGCCAGTGCACCCATGACTAGCCGTGCACAACAACAACAACAACAGTAACAGCAAATGCCTTTTAATTGAAAATGTTGATTGAACTCAAGTTCGTTGCTTAAGTCTTTCGTTTGACTTTTCCATAAAAATGAGTCGCGTTGCCTCCTGCCTTCTTGCAGCCCCTTATCGACTTGTGTTTTACAGCGTGACACCAAATTGTTGTAGTAATTAATAATAGCAGACAACAACAACAAATTATGTTTTTTAATAACTGTAAATTTGTAGTTGTAAAAATTTACGATTTAATTGCTAAGCGTTTGAATTTATTATGAGAGTGCTAAGTTGTATTTGTATCCATGTTTGTTACGCTTTGAATAAGATCAAAAATTATGTGAGCCACAACATTTGAGTGTGTATTGGCTTTTTTTTTTGTTTAGTCCAATTTGTGACCTTAAGAAGAGACCACCCGAAAGTGTGTGTGTATTTGAACCAGACCTTGGCTTCTACTAGTGTCCCCCCAACCATGATCAAGATCGTTGATGGTTGGTGGCCTCCATTTTCATCCTTCATTTTAATCATTCGATCGAAGTCTCAATTGCTGCATTTGACTCGAATCGTGTTCATCTTTTTTTCTACCGTCGTTGTCATCGACATTTTGTTTAAACTACAATTACTTATTTAATCATAATTTTGTTCGCGTTTCAACAATCATCAATCATCAAATGCAATTGCCGACAGCGCCCGGGCAGAATTTCTGCGACGACTGGGCCAACTGTCAGTCTGACAGATTGCCACAGCAGAGAGACGAGGAAGAGTTAGAGACAGAGAGAGAGAGGGAGAGAGGGAGCGAGATAGAAAGAGAGGAAAAGCGAAAAGAGGAAACCCGATGTTGGCCAGGCCAAACAGTGGAATGCCAAGGCATGCAGTTGCTGCCGCTGCTCCAGCTGTTTAGTGTGCGCGCGCAAAAAAAAAAAAAAAAAAAAGTAGCATCAGCGGCAGAACGCCACAATTATCTAGTCAGCAGTCAGTCAGTCAATCGGCTCGTTGAACTTGCAGTCGCTGTGATCGCACAAATCAATCGATCACGTTTTATAATGCCGCTGCAGACTTGCCTGGAAATGAAAAAAAAAACAAGAAGGAAAAACAAAGAAGAGCCAATGCAAAAGGTTGCTTAGACATTTCGTATACCCATCGAAAGTTTTCACAAACGCAAGGTTTAACTTGCTCTGGCCTTATATACCCTTAGCGGCAGGAGAATCAGAAGGAAAGATTGAAACTCACAACTGAATGAACTTTCCAAACGGGCAGCGTCAGCAGCAGCTCGAAGCTAGCTAGCAGTTCCAGCCGCAGCATCGCTCAACGGCCTCAGCTTGGCTAGATGGATTGATTGATTGCCTGAAACAGTTAGCAGACATTGTCTGGCTTGGCTTATTGCTATTTATGATCTTGATCTATGGATCGAGGGCAAAAGCACATGCGGCGACGACGTCGTCGAGCAGCCAGTGCACATGTTGATAATCAGCACGAAGCTGATAATGATGCCAGAGCTCTGGCCTTGATTGCTGCCGTTACTGCTGCTGCTGCTGCTCTTTTTTTCCATCCTTCAATCATGTTGGAGTACTACTTAAATGCCTGCTAACCGCCGCCTAGATTTTGATTGAAAAACATTTTCCGAAATTGTTACACACAACGAACTAAACAAAAAAAAAAAAAAAAAAAAAATAAAATGAGCAGGAAAAAAAAACCTTTAAGGGTAACATTGGAAACAAGAAATATCCAGCGTTCGGGTTAAAGAGCTGTTGGTGTTAAGTGCATGATAATCGATTAGAGTCGGTGTTTCTCGACTCCATATTTCGTTTCTTTTTTTTCGTAGTTTTATTATTTTTTTTTCTTGGCATGGTGTTGGCGTTAAACGGCTAAGCGCCAAAATTGCCTATTTATGGACCATTGCAGTTTAGTTTTTTTTTTTTGCTTGCAGTTGTTATGTGGCAGGCAGGAAACCATTTATTTATTTGCATGTGAAGCATAGAAAGTATCTATTAGATTGCCGACGAATAAAACGACATTAAAATGCATTGCATCAACTCAAAAACTAGCAAAAAAGAAAAAAATCACCAAAAAAAAAAAACAGAAAAAAATTTGAATGAATAAACTCCACATAGAGTGAAAAACTTCAAACTGGTTAACATATTTTGCCACTTTTTACAGTATTTTAATTACAAGCCTTCAAAAAACCCACCTCCCCCATCCTCTACCAACAAAAAAAAAAAAGACGGCAAAGTCAAAAAGAACTTCTTGTGTCGGCAATCAATGAAAAGTCAATAAAAATCGCCAGTCAAACATTCACGCACACGTATGTATGTATATATACCATACTAACGAACGTGTTAAGTAGCATTTTATGAGATCATTTGAGATGACGCTGCAGGTGCACCCAAATGCTGACAACAGCTCAACACCCAGTTTTAGCCTGAATTCGTATTCCGAGTTGCAATTTCGAGTAGAGCATGCTAATTACAACATGTCACCAAGTGGCGGCACCAATTTGGAGTAGTTAACTTTTTGGCCTTTAGCTTGCATAAATTTCACGTTCCACAAAGTTTATGTTTATGCTAACTACAAGTCAATCGACATATTCACCCAAACCAGAAACAACTAAAACAACAAAAATAATATGTGAAACGAAATGTTCAAAGTTAGTTGTGTAAAGTTCAAAAGTAGAACCTAAGAAAACTTCAAAATGGTTATTAACATAAGGCTAAGAATGTAAATGAATTTGTTCTATTATGTTCTGTTATATTCTTATTATTTGGATTTTGGGTTTGGGCCTTTAGCTTTTTATAGTAACTACTCCAAATCATCACCTTTTCAAGGGTCAATATTCGAAGGTGCTCCACTACATAGTACATATGGACTATATAACACTTTTCCAGCAGAGTCTGGGCCATGGTCCATTCCAGTCTTTGCCCGAAACAATACGCTAATGATTTATTTAAAGCACATTCAGCATTTTGTAGCGGCCCGACCCATAAATATATATTCACATATAGAAATAAAACAAAAAAAACCAAAAATCCCACAAAACAAAAACCACTCTGAGATTGCCCACTGGGCTAGCTGGGTGGGCGTCATCAGAGTGACTAGAGCCGCACCCCTCTGCGTAGCATTGGCAGTGACCCAGCCGGATTCGGAATCGGTGAACGGAGACGGAGCCAGGCTAAGTTGGTTGCGTACTCCGTATATCATTGGCTGCGTATCTGCGCCGCGGGTGCAAAACGAAATCGACATTTAATGCGCTACCACACAATTGTTTAAGGGGGAAAGGGGGATGCAAAACGAAAGAGAACAAGAGAGGGAGACGTCTTTTTTTTTGTGGTTTGCTGCTGTTGTTGGGGCGGCCTTTCTGTTTCCGTTTGGGTTGCAGCTAGACATTGCCATGATATCGCATATTTCAATCAATTTGCTTATTGCTGTCTTTTTGCTCTTGGGGCATTCCCGTTAGTATAATAGACCATAAAGGTGCGCTCAACATCTACGTGTGTGTGTGTGTGTGTGTGTGTGTGGAGGAGACAGGGGAAGAACTTGAAGCCCAACACAAATTTCACCACCACGCGACCAACAACAGAAAATATATTCCAACGAATCTCCTCCATTTGCTAGTTGAAAGCGTGAGATGCGACCACATGCAAATTTTAGGCACGACGGCAATGCCATGACAGACACTTGTCAACGTTTTTTAAGTTTTCGATGCTGCCATTTTGTTCTTGGCGAAAATACTATGCAAATATATGTCAGGACCCGATGGCGATGACGGCAATGACGACCACATGATGATGATCATCATAATGATGATGATGATGATGGCAAAGTCGTCATGTCAAGTTCTCGACAACAACAAATGAAGATCAACAACGCTGGCTTATTTATTTTATACATTCAAATGCCGCATTGTAAAACACATTCCCGTCGTCGTCCTACCTTAACTACAATTGCCAAAGTTTTGGCTATCCCACACTCAAAAAAAAAAAAGTAAATTAAAAACAAGTAGAAAAAAATTATGTTATAATTTGCGATAAAAGAAATGTAATTATCAATAAACGTAAACTGCTTAACAGACTTTAAGGATAATTACCAAAATTAAATATCCAAGTATATATTTTTTCAAGTGCATTTAGAAGAGTTAAATCCAAACGAAAGACACTCCGATTCATGCAGAGACTCATAGTACTTGGCCCAAAGAAACTCACAATGAACGTGAAGTCGTCGGCAATGGCAAACACATTTTTCGCGCCCCAAAAGTGTTGGAGGCGTTTTGTTGTCCACTTAGAGACATGGGGGCCGTCTGTCTGAATGGTTGTTGTTTGCTGCCAGTAGAGAGAGAGAGAGAGAGAGACAGAGAGAGAGAAGAGGTAAATAAGTAGAAGCCAAAAAAAAAAGGGGGCGGGGGGGGCAGAAGGTGATGGGGTTGGGGCTGGTAGCCACTAAGCATCTTAGGCACACGTCAGACTGTCGCTTCTGTCGGCGGCATCGTGTGTTGCATTTGCTTTGCCTCTCTGACTGCCTTTTGTTGCCTTTTGGCGCCTTTTGCTAGTGTTGGTGGTGTTGCTTGTTGGTGTTGTTGCTGCTCACCCGACTGTTGTTGTTGATTGTGGCATTTTGATTGATTTCTTTTGACTTTTTGGCAGCAGCCGCAAATATTTGGTAATCCTGGCAGGCGAACAAGCCGCTTCATCAGCAATTTTAATGCATATTTTAACACCTCGAGTATTGACGGAGAATTGGAATTTAGCTGTTGCATGTACAATGTAAAGCCGATTGATGAATTTTCTTCTTTGGTATTTTAATGCCAAGCTTGCTACTTTCTAAACGAGCACACATACACACAAAATAAGGGAGAAGAAAATAAATAAAAACTATTGGAAAAATATATATACATATGTATATAAAAAAGACAGGCAACAAATAAACGGTTGACATCTGGAGGTTTATTTGCTTTACGTACGCTTCAGTTCTTTTTTTTTTTTTTCGTTGAAAAGTTGTTCATGCAAATTGACCATAAACTTGATTTCGGCTCTCAGCATTCAGCAACAATTTGTCAAATAATTCTGGCACTTTTTCAGTTTTTATTTTTGCTTTGTGGCTTTTGTTGCTTGCGTATTAAGGTCAACGTCAGTGTTTAATTGAACACCTGGACAAGCGGCAATGACAACGGCTATGTTGGTGATGGTGGAGGAGGTTTATATCAGCATGAATGTAGATGTGGCAGCCACTAGGCCAACTGGGCGGTCCAAAAAAAAAAAAAAAGTAAATGAGTCATAAGACAAAATGTGGCGGAACTTAGAAAAAAAATTCAAAACTTTTGGCAACCAATACACACTTACCTTAATAAGTAAAAAAGAAGCAAATGCATCGATAATGAGACTCTCTACGAATTTCCTGGGTAAATTAATGAATAAGAAAAAATTAAACCACGTCTTTACTGCTTGAAAAATTTCTAAAATAAAATAATATAAGAATATCGATAGTCGTAAACTGTTTTTCAACACTTTATTTGGCCAATGCCCTTTGAAATAAATATTTTACACACTGTCACGCATGAACTTAACTTTTTGTCCTTTATCTGTCTGTCCATCTAAAATTTACAGACACGTGTTGTAATCGACTGCCATAAATTAAAATACTTTTATTTTGGCGTAGATTATAACGAAGTAAAGTACATCCATAGTAACACATTTCTGCATCTGTTCAAAATATTAAGGTTTATGTCTGATGTCTACCTAGATCAAAGTTCATTCAATTGCTTGATGTTAAAGCAAAAGCATAAATTGAGATGTCTAATAAGTATTGCAACATTTCCATTCCCCCAATTGACAGCTTTTTGCCATAGTATGTACATCTTCAGTTGTCAATTACAAAATTTATTTTGTACGCTTTGATGCAGGTGTTGGGTTAGTATGTCTTTTTAAACCTAACAAAAACACAATCAAACAACCGAATGAACCAAAAAAAAAGGGGAAAAAAACAGTGCAAAATCGTGAAATCAAATTTGTTCACGTTGTTTGGCAGTCGCGTTGTCTATTAGAGATCTCTTCGTTTTTATGTTAATCAAAACGGGCCAAAAAGAAGTCAGACAGATCTTGCAGCATTGTCCTATCATCAGAGTGTAAAAGACAGACATTTGCATTTGCCAGAGAGACCCCACTCCCTTTCTGGGGGACTGGGCCACAAAAATAGACTTGAAGTAAGCCAGTTCTTTTGGCTGCTGTGTGTTTTTTTTTTTGCCAAGTTTTTCTTTACATAATTTAGTGTGTTGTGTTTTTGTTTGTTGTGTCGACTGCGAAATAAGTATTCGTCGTGTTACTTCTCTTCCTGGTGAGTAATTTGCATTTATTTGAACATCAAGGCATCAAGGTAAGTGTGACTTACAAACTATCTAGAAATACGTTGACCCAATGTTGCATTAGCTCCAAAACAAACACCAAGAAGGCCATCAGTAGACCCACAAAGCAAAACCAACGAGCAAATCGATAGTCCTCCAAGTGCAATGGTCGCAAATTATATATAGTGCTGTAGTCCTTAATTTGCATATGTCCGGCCTTGACCATGTCATAGAAACTATGCGTCAACCAATAATCCAATAGGCCTGACTGATTTATTTCCATTATATACTGTCTTAGGATATCTCTGAAAACACAATTCTCGGAGATGATTAAGCTGTACGGGGTGAAACCATTGAAGCAAAGATTCTCCGAATATCGAAATACAGGATGGGTGAAATATCTTTGTTGGGTTTCCATAATGTGCCACTTAATTTTAGTTATGGTGTAGGCCCAAGTGGTATTAAAATAATTTCGTCTAATATATAATTCTTCTGGGTTGTTGGTCAACTGAAAGGCAGTCGCATATTTAGCACGAAAATCACCAGGCATTCCATCAAATTCCGCCTGCATTCCGAATATGCGTAGACCCGAAGCCAGTAAATCATTATAACTATTAATTGTAGGTCTCTGAGGTCGTCCAATCAACATGGAAAACAACTGAGCGATATAGGCACTCATTACAAACAAAATGACTATACTGATGATCAGACACCAGAGCCATTTCAGTCGTTGGCAATACGATTCGGCGAGAGTAAATGCCAGACAACTGACAAATATAAAGGTGATTGCTTCACAGCTCAACACTCGTTGGATCACTTCTGGTAGGCTAATTGCACGTTCCACTGGCAACATGGTACACCAGTTGGCATAAAACACTGGATAGGTATATTGATATAATTCCCGTAAAGTATACCGATGAAAAAACATTGTAAGCAATCCTAAATCTATAGTATTATTGCTCAATAAGACCAACATATTATCGCGCAAATGATCCAATGAGGGCCTAGATGCCTTAATTGGTCGCGTAACAGAGATTTTGGCTCCCAATTTATCACCGAAATTCTGAGCGAAATCCCAAAGAAATCCAGCCATCTTCAGTTGACCTTGCTTATCCGTATATTCAAATGTATTTGGTTCCGAAAAGTCAGGCATCACTCGCAACTGATAGCCACGAACAACTTCTAATTGTTTGCGATAAAGATGAAATCCAGATGTATGCACAGTCGATAGGTTTTGTTTGATCAGAATAAACTTTGGATATGCCACGAAGCTGTAAATGTTAAGTGATTTTCCGGAGCAGCCTTGAAAATAGACTACCACATTTAACATGGTCTGCTGGAGAGACAATCTCAAGACTCTGGAGGCCAAGATGGCTTCACTAGATTCATTGGCAGCTACAATCTCAATAAACACTTTCACTTGTTTTTGAAATGTTAGGGTCTTTGAAAGTCTCACTAAATCCGCTTGAAAATATTCTTCTGATGAGCATGCTAGCACAAATATTTCACTATTTTGCTTCTGTTTCAAATCCGTATAGAGCGATGAGCTGTGCCATACAAATTGCGGATTGGATGATAAATTCCTTTGCTGAAGCCCGTGCCAATTGCAGTTCAATCGGGATGGATTGTAATAGAATATGGTCGTATGGCCAGGCAAAATAACCTGCAAGACCAATTCGAACAGCCCAAGGGGTAAACTCACACTGAAGTTGGCCAACATGACGACTAACGCAAAGTAACTGACCGAGTTGGGGAAAAAACATAAAGTTTTGCCTCGTCTGCTATTTGTATAAGCAATCAAATCGTTTATCGTCGACTAATTGCTATGGGGTTATGGCTAATTCATGAGCTAATGCATGCTTGAGTATGTACACATGGACTTACCTTAAATCACTTTAAAAAAAAAAAACAAAAAATACCGATTCCTGAGAGACCCGAACTGCCGGCCATTGCAATGTATGACGAACATAAATTCCTGACCTTTTAACTTGAACACGAGGTTACCCAATCCTTTTCAGACCCATATCCAACTGCAGCTGTAGAATTTTTTGAAGCGAAAATATTTTAAGCAGTTGTAGGTTTTGTTTTTTGGTATACCCTTGCTCAAAAAAAAAGGTTTATACATTTTCAACTGATACAACACTGTAGGAGAAATTGTGTAGAACAGGAAGATGTTTATTTTACTTTAAGAAGAGCTTCTGTGCACAATTGAAAAAAGGATTTTATAGACAAAATATAGAAAATTTAAATGTTAAATTAAATTCTTAGAAGAAATTGGTATACATTTTTTAAATTTGCAAGGGTATACAAAATTTGTGTGTTATTAAATTTAGTCTGTTACTCTGCTCTTTTTGGGGTTTTTTTTTGGTTTCTTTTTTGGTTTCGCAGAGTTAAAACAGAGTGTTTTATATGAGACATAAAGTTTTATAGTCGACTTAACTTTGTGGCTGCCTCTGCTGATCCTTCATGCCATCTGAGCAATTCTGGCGCTCAACTGTCTTATCCCCCCTTTACCCGAAGGAAAACCAAACTGACGTTGAAGGAGAAAGTTATGTCGACGACCGACGACCACTCCTGTATTTCTGCCCATTACATTTCGGGGTCAGTTGCGTATTTTCTTTTTCATTGACCTTCTCCAGACAGATCTTTTTTAATAATTTGTTGCGAATTATAAACATCACTAAAAACTCATGATGGAACGTGATTTGTTCGGGTCGGCGGGGGAAGGCGTGGAAAGGCGGCTGGCATAATGTCAGCACTTTTCTGCGACACCAAAGGCACGATTCCGAAATTGTCTCACATATCGTGCGGTCGATCTTTCTCCAGCCGCTTTCCTGGACTCCTCACTTGTGATGTATGTATATATGTAGATACAGGCATATAGACTTTTCTCCACTCGGTCACGGTCACATAATTCATGGATCGTGTTGTGAGAACGATTTGTCAACAAATCGTGGTGCTTCTTAGGTGCAATAAATTGCTTTTACCATGGCATTTGTTGCCATATTATGGGACTCATCTGTATCACATGATGATTAAAAGGTTTTCTTTACTCTATATTCGATTTAATAAAAATATAGCCAAAACAAAAATCTCATCGATCGTGCCATCTATGTGAATATTTGGGACGCCATTGTTAGTTCAATTTGCAATTGTTCAATGTGGCAAAGGAACAGCGTGCCTCAATACCAACAATTGGCATCTTATTGCATTTGTGGCAGGTGCAAAATCAAATTTGTGGCAATTGCTTAGCACTCCTACTGCACTAACACAAAAAGCCCAGGTTGGCACATAATAGAAATTTTTCACAATTCCACAATGAGAATATCATTTTCTTTGAGTGTAGGTAGTAACACTCTTTTGGTTTTATGTTAATCAAACAGAGCCAACTAACTAACCAACTAACTAACTAACTATCTTACTCACTTTGCTACTAGGCCACAATTTGTTTAGCTTAAGCATGTTCTCTTCACTATTTGCTGTCTTGGTTTTACATAATTTGGCGAATTTCTTGTGGTTTTTATTTGTCTGCCAGACTGAAATGAGTCTTCGTGGTGCTCCTCTTCGTTGTCAGTGTCGTGTCGCTGCGGTGTCTTCCTAGTAGGCAATTTGCATTTATTTTTATTTGCCATAGACGGTGAGGTGTAAGACAGTAGTAGTCGTGGGCAGCTTAGACAGTATTCCCCAATGGCCAACAATATTGTTAACAGGACTCTGAACAAACCACAAAAACGAAAAACAAAAAAAAAAAAAAACATTTGTCAGCGTCACGAAGAAAAAAAAAACACAACGTTGTTTATTCTTAGCATTTCAACATTTGCTCAAAGGGTTCAAGTTGTTTCTAGGGAGAGGGCCCTACACCAGATATCAGTACGTCACAGTAAATAAATTTTACGCTAAGTAATTTTCTACCAGGATAATTAAATGCTCACAATGCCACAGCTAACTACTAATCAGATTGTCTGCAAACATCGCCAGGCTAATTAAGAAATAATGTTCTGATACAAATGATTAGCCATTTGTCACTACCAAGTTCTTAACTTTTCCAAACATTCGGTTATTTAATATTGAATTTTAGTTTTTACAAATTGTCTAGGTAAACATTAATATAGTAAACAGTAAGTTCTAAGAAAAACACCACCAACCCAATTAAGAGACCATATCCATACAGCACTGCAACATATACCCATTCTTCCCAATGCAAAGCCTGAGCCCTTAGAGGGGTACTTAAGTCAGCAAGACGCAGACGATTGGCTTCCATCATGTCATAGAGTGACTGCCGATTCCAGAAGCGTATTAAACCATACTCACTCAGACGCATGATGAACTCATGCATATGATCGCGGTACAAACAGTTCTCGTTCATAAGAAGCGCAAACAGTGACAGTTTCTGCACACAAAGATTCGTGGAGTAGCGAAAGAGCGGCTTCTTGAAGTAATTCTGTTGTTCCCTATACAAGGCCCATTTCACGGAGCTAACCGTGTATCCATACGAAGCATTAAAAGAGCTGCGATGCTGCATAAATATTTCGAAACGGTCCTGGAGGAAGAAAGATGAGGCGTATGTAATTTTCATTTCATTCGGATACAGAAAGGACTCCGAACGCAGACCCATTATGCGTATACCAGCCTCATTGAGTTGCTCAAAGTTTTCAATACGATTATGTTGCAACGGGCTAATAAATAAAGCCGAAAGTTGTGACAGCATCGCGGAAAGTAAAAGTAGATGCGTTAGCGGCAAGAGAAGTCGATAAAGCCATGATCCCCGGAGTCCCTGTCCAGCCAGACAGCGATAAAATGTATAAAGGACAAGAATATAAAAATATATCCACGGCGACTGCATTACTTTGGCCATAGCTTCATGAGTGCTAAGTAACCGCTCTACAGGCAACATGGTACACCAACTTCCAATGAATATCGGGTAACCGTATTCATGGAACGCCCTTCCCTGGGTTCGAATTAACGGGCGAAGGCTGGCAGCTATATCCAATGTATCATTTTGTACATACTGCAGCATTCGAGCGTAAGTGACGATGTTATTGGGCTCCATCACCGATTGAAGAGTAGCATTCAAATGTCGGGCAAATTCCAACATCATTCGCCAAATCATTCCACTCACCACAAGTTCTCCCTTGGCATTGGGGTATGCAATTGTAAGTGGTTCCGATAGATCGGGTAGAGTGCGTATGTTATAGCCATAAAGGTTGATTAATTTATATGGAAAAAGTTGAAGGGCTTTGTTATATGTCAACGAGAGCAACTGAAATATTGGAAATGGCTGATAAGCATAAATCTGGCCAGATATAGAAAAGTCACTGGGCGTTAGGATAACATTTGCCATGTGCAGCTTCCAACTAAGTTTTAGTATATTTGTAGCAAAATTCTTGAATGATCCCTTAATTTGCATCCTATCATCACAGATGTCCAACCAGATGGGAACGTGCCTCATATGATTAAGCATGATACTTAGAGTTTTAAGAATGAGCTCATAATTTGCTTCCCTTACGCAAGAAAAGACTAATATATCCAAATCCTGAGTCGCCTTCATGTAGGGAGGATAAGTCATCTGATCCCAGACTAGAAAGGTAGTTGTATTGTCATTCAACAATTCCTCACCATAACAGTTCCAAGGGTCTTGCTTGTGGTAAATCAATGTTCGGAAACTCAATTCCTCCTTTAGATGCTTGCAAATCTGCTGAAGTTTGCTGGCTTTCTGTGGCCAAAAGCATAAAGATTGATTCCAGTTCCACATAGCTCAAAGAATTGACTAACGACTCGGCAAGAAGTTGTGTAACTCTTATATCCTTTCGGATTATAGTTTAACTTTAAGGTGTCAGCGTTTTTAAGGTCGGGCTTGCAGAACACCAATTTATTATTCATTAAGTGTGCAAACAATGAACGTGTTGACGTTTTGGTCAAAAGTTGAGCGCCAGAAGGTAAACAGGCAGAACAAGGGTTCGAAGTCAAGAAGAAACACATTGACGACGACGACAATTAAATTACAAAATGTGCATACAGACAGCTAAAGATGCAAACGGAAGATTACGGGTATCCGCAGCTAAGAAATTGGAAATCAATTACAATTATAATTAAGCCACAGCAATAGAATAAGTATTAAAATACGTCATATTGATATTTATGTTTATTTAAGTTAACAAATTATCTAGCCAAACATTAATATAGTGAACAGCAAGTTATATGAAAAATTTGACTACTCCATTTGACAAAACCATCAAGATAACTAAAAGAAAAATAATCATTCTTCCCAACGAAAAGATTCCACCCTTGAAGACCTACTTAAGTCCGCAAGATGGAATAGAGTCACTGCCGATTCCTAAATTGCAGAAATCCGTGCTCACTAAGGTAAAGGGTGAACTTATGTAGTCAGTCACGGTATAGACAGTTCTCATGCATGAAAAGTGGACACAGGGTCAGTTTCTGCATACAAAGATCACTTATAACTAGTCCGTTATACGTGTTGTTTTTGGATGTACTTTTGTTGCGGGTAGCTGAATTCATCAAATGCCCTGCTCCTGTATTGAACTCAGACTAGCAGCTATGTCTATTGTATCATTTCGCACAATCAACATATTTATTTGGTTCCATGACTAACTAAAGAGTAGCATTCAAATGTCGAGCTAGTTTCATCAACCAAGGATTCACTCCAGATCTACATAGTTGAAATTACTGCCCAACGAGTAAAATAGTTTGGGATTTTAGTTTAATTTTATAGTGTCAGCATTTTTAAGGACTGACTTGCAGAACACCTATCTACTAGTCATTTGGTATGCAAATGAGGAAGGAAAGCGTTTGAAAGCAAAAGTTGTTGTTTCCTCCAAACACAGTAATTGCTTGTTTGGACTGACCTGCCGGCAAACTGACCCACTAGAGTGGCCAACAAACCCACCACCATCAGACAAACAAACGTGTTGACAATGGTCAAAAGTTACAGGCCAAAAGTGTATAAGATGCAGCTGGGGGTTTAAAGACCACAACGAAGACCAAGAGACACTTGCTTGCTATCCAAATGAATTGTTTGTTTTCTTATGCTGTGCATATCCCATAGACATAGACACCCACCACCAAATGCAGCATGTAGATACAACTGAAGATGCACAAGACTAGCAGCTATGACCATGTCATCATAATCATTATCATCATCAGCGGCAGCAGCATCATCATCATCATCATTGTTGTTGTTATTGTCGTTGTCGTTGTGCTGTTCCTCCGCCTCCATTTCCATTTCCATTTTCAGCTTCATCTGCAGCTTCATCTCTGACCAACTGGCTGGCACTTGTTTTATCGTCATTTTACAAGCATTTTTCATAAATTACAGTTTATTGTTGTTTGATAAACGGTCAACGGTGGGCGCTACTTGTATTTTGTCTGAGCATCCCCATACCCATAGCCATACCAGCAAACGACACGCAAATAAAATTCAAACAAGAAATTATTGTAGTTTTTATTGTATTAACATCATTGTCATCGTCATCAGCATCGTTGTGTCGCGTCGTCGTTGTCTTCTTCGTGGTCATCGTTGGCGTCTGGCTCTTGATAAGTTAAGCGTTGACATCTTTATGTGCGTGTGTGGGCATTAAACAAGAAGCAAACAAAACCAATACCCATACCCATGCCCATACTTATGCCAACCGACCAACCGACCAACCGACCGATTGACTGACCAAGAAGGAGCCAAGCATCTCGTAAAAAGCACATAAAGCCCAATTGGAGGCTCCGTGTTGATGGGAATTACAAATTCATGATGAGTTTTCTTTTTCGTTATATGTATGAGAACTTTTTCAGTGTAACAGTAATAGATAATAAACATGGACATGCAGAACCTAGTGGAAAAACGAGGTCAGTTTTGTCTCTTTCTCTTTTTGACTAAATTAATTTAAGTAAATTAGAATTATACAAAATAGCAAAGTCATCTCCATTTAATCATTATTTCAAAGAAATGTCACCAGACTCAAGGACCTGAAAGCCTCTAACAGATTTAAGAGCTTAGATTTCAATCCAAATATATATGTGAATTTTATTGATCTATATTAAATTAGAATTCGGTTTTGTGTTTTAAATGGAATTTTAATGCACTTTGTTTTTTATGAATTTCACATGCCACTCTCGCTTATGGCCCGCCAAATAGTTTTCTTGGTGAGTAAAAAGCAAAACCAAAATAAACATATATAAAAATATCTATGTGTGTATAAGAAAAACAAAAACCAAACTCACCCACTTATGATTTGCGATTCAAACTTCTCCTCGGGCTTTTGACGCGCAAATTACCAATGCAAATATGCATTGGCCAGACACAGCATGGAGAGTCTATCGAGTCTATCGAGTGGGGGAGAGTGCCAGGGAAACATTTGCATAATTTAATGGCCGCAAATTCCACTTAAACAACTTAATTAGATTTAAACAAAAAAGAAAATAAAGTAAAGAGGCTTATTTAAAGGCACTTAAATAAACAAAATCTGAATCAAAAAATCAAAAGTAAATGGACAAAAAAAAAAAGTGTCCCTTCGGGCAATCCGTGAATTATTTATGAACCATTTTGAGTTCATACTAATCGACCAAGTGACTGAATGAATGACTTATCTCTCTCTCTCTCTCTCTCTCTCTATGTTTGGACATTGGCCAGGCAAAACTGGCCACAAAATGCAACGCCCGCCATTTAGTTTAACTGCCAACTACGACTGGGACATAGGAGACCGTTCGTCTCTCTAATGGCAGCTAATCTAGTTAACAGTTTTTCAATTATAGGCGATTTTGTCTAGCTGATAATAAATGCGATAAAACATATTTCAAAGCCGACATTTTGTGGTCGCCATGACGCCAATTGGTTAGATTACATCAGAGTGGGATTCAGAGGCGATTCAAAAGCTGGCCGATAGTCGGGCGTATTTCGGTTGCAATTGTACATGTAACCATTTCCATGTGAATGATCTTTTGGTGGCTTATGGAAAGAAAAGCAACGGTCAGAGGGGCCAACACCTTTTTTTTTCATTTCTGTGATTAGACCTTTAAAATCACTAATTGATTTAGCCCAAGAAAAAACGAAATATGTAATTAAAAACTTAATTAACCGTCATCATCTGATATATATATATACATTGATTCATTCGTTATTCAGAAAAAAAGGGCCGCCCTTTGATTTCATGGCTCTTTAATTATAAATTCTGCTTCATTTCCCAATTCGATTCATTGCGTATTGAGAAATCGTTCATAACAAAGGCCTAAAGGCGGCATTATGTGCTTACAACAATCTATTTCTTCCCATTTTTTGAGTTGTTTCCCCCTCCTGTGTATACTTATTTTTGTGTATGTCTCTACGTTTTTTTTTTTTTCTCTTTTTTTTTTGGCAACAAATAAAATTAATGAGCATAAGGCTGGCAATAGACAAGAAAACTGCTGCACTGGTAACCCAGTTCAAGTGGATTTGCAAATGTCAGTGAGGCATTTTTTGATAAATGTGCCACATGGCAACGAAACGGCAACAACGACAAAAACAACAACAACAGACAACTGGCAATGGCAATAGACCAACTGGGGGCACCATGGGCAACGGGGCAACTTATTCAAATCCAAACGAAAATGAAAATGTAGATCCAGCCCCTCCCGAAAGGTTGCCGTCACAGTCACATCATAATGATGCCCTCAATCCGTGTCAGAGTTGGCAACATGGAGGGCATAGGGATGCGGAGGTAGCGGCTGGTTGAGCCAGTCAGAGTCGACCGTCCTTAACCAAAGTCGTGCGCCGTCAACAAGGAATATGTCAGAGGCTGAGGTTGCTCCAATCTCGGTGGCTCGACGTGTGCCTGTTTAGCAAACATAGACCTCGTACCTCGTCGTCGTCATCGTCATCGTCGGCGGCGGCGGAAAGCGCCTTTGACGAGAAGTCAAAATGTTGCAAATAAATTGAAGACTTTGTTGTATTTCATACTCTTACAATGTGTTGAAGTAACCACTAGATGACTGTAGAATTTCGAATATGACTTCCTATTCCCATTGCAAGTAAGAGTATAGCAGAGTCGGTGGCATGGTCATCATGTGTTGCTCTAACTCTTTTGTCGGCGTGACAGCTTTGGGCCAAATACAAAATTTTGCAAACTAATGTCGAAAATGCAGCATCGACTTTGGCTTACCTTGGCTTGGTCCAGTCACAAATTCGCATATGATCACAATTTTATTTTTGAGAGCCAACGGCGCTTCTGCTGTGCCACATTGCGAAAAACTGCGAAAATTTCAGAACCCCATTTGCAAAAATCAGAAATTATAAATGGAACTGATTTAACTGGATTCATTCATTGCCTCATTCCATTTGCATATTTGTTTGGTAACGCTTCGCTAACTCGAATGAGCTACATTTAATTGAGGGGAAGTAATGGAAAACTAATTAAAATAAAATTGGGGCGTGGCGTGCTTAGTTTGTGGTTGGTAATTAAATTAATTACAATTGACCACTGACTGACTTTGCCACAACATTGCATAATGCTGGCTAATGATGATCCTTTCGATCTGTCAGGCAATTAAATTAATTATTATCAGTTTAAGCCACATGAATCATTCTATCAATAAAGATTTTGATTCAAAATTCATTATTCTTATCAATTATATAGTCCAGAAAAGCATTGCAGGAGACTGCCAGGTGCATGGCATGAAATCATCTGATGTAATCATAAATACGAGTATTGGCAAATGATATTCTCAGATTTAATTTAAATATTTTAGCAAAATCATTATAAAAATGTTGAAATCAAATCAGCATCAACACTTGAATACTTTTTATCAAGTTTTCACCTCCCTCTACTGCTTTCTTCATTCATTCATTCACTCACTCTCGGTGTGTTTTTATTTGTTTTGGAGCAGAGCTCATGAGCTGGCAGTTGGCAGCTGTTGCTGCTGAAATGTATACGAAGTTTGCATTGCTTTTCACTCTTCTCGCCAGTTTAAATAACAAAACCAGGAAGTCTATGACAATTATAAATCATCTTCGTCTTGGCAAATTTACAGCTGTCATGATGAGCACTTCACTTGCCAGTTTCAAGCGGCCGCAGCAGCAGCAGCAGCATCAGCTAAGTCTCAGCAAGTTGCTCATTATACTAACTGCAATGGCAAACGGCCGGCAGCAACATCAACACCAACACCCACCTTTAGAGTCCAAGTCAAAGTGTTAGGGCCATAAAATGGGGGCAAGTCAAGCGCTCGGCGTCAAATGATCATCCCAAACACTTTGTCCATGCTAAAACAGGGCGTTTCAAATGATGATGAAGGCAGCTGTTGATGAAATTTGCCTCGTTTCTTACAAACACACACACACACACATAAAACACTAAAATAAAGATTTGCACTCAAAATTTTGTTTGGACATGCAGCGAAAGGTTCTGAAAATTAGAAAAGCGTGTGGTTGCAATTTCTCTCCACCTTCCTGGTGTCCTCATCTGCTCTTTCTACTCCTCGTCCTCCTCCTCCTTCTGTTGCATTTACCATCCCCAAATGGTATTTTCACATGTTTGCCTCGGCTGCAGGTCGTCGTGTCGACTCGATGTTGTTGTTGTTGTTATTATCGTCGCTCTGCCTCTGCGTCTATTAAAATGCTATTTTGACTGGAGTAGTTTAGTTGAACAACGAAGTAAAGTCGCCGTCGCAGTCGCCGTCATCATCATTTCGAGTGCTGAAAAGCATTTTTATGTTCTCGTGGCGTCAAGTGCTGCAAAAACAAAACCAAAAAGCAAAAAAAAAAGAAAAAAAAAACTAAGAGAAAAAAAAGAAAAGTATATACCTATGTATATAAAAAACAAAAAACGTTAGAAATTTTACGCGGCCAAAGCCCAAAGAGGAACAATGCTGATGATAATAGTAACAACAACAACAACAACAACAACAACAACAGTCAACAGCAACTGCAACTGCAACTGCGCGGCGTGCAAATAATGCAATTTGTGCAATGCGCCATCTCAAAACGTGGGAGTCAAAAAGTTGTAGAGTTTGCCAGTGCGAGAAGCTTGCCCGGTTGACTGCCTGATCTGCCTCTGCCTCTGCCTGAGCCAGAGCCAAAGACTCTGCCTCATTTTAGTAGCTTCCCAACTGTGAGCCCAGCCAAAGACTTAAACTACTGTCAGTCAGTTAGTCAGTTTCGCTGTTGCTGTGTGGCCAACATTGCTTGATTGCATTCTTTTGGCCAAGACGGTGGATAAGGGGAGGGATGTGGCTGTTGCCACCGCCACAGCCGCAAAACAAATAAGTGCATTTAGTGTTTAACAAATGTTCGCTTTTGCGCTGATGGCGATGTTGATAAGAGAGCCAGGTAAAAATGAATTAACTGAGCTAAGCATGATGCTGCTGCTGATGATGACAACTGCAATGACAATGACAATTGATAATCTAGTTAGTTAGTTAGTAAGTTAGTTATGATGATGAGAGGCGATGATGATTATTGTGTGACAGCAAAACATTTAGCAGATTAAACTTTTGACTAATGTGCCATAAAAAAACAACATTTCATAAATAATAAAGGTTTCCAGCAGCAATCATCAAACTGATTGATAAATTGATAAATCTTAAAAGAAAGTGTTAAAGAAAACCATTTAAATCTTCGACCGATTGGACTTACTTTTTTAATGGCATTTACGAAATCTCTGAGAATTACTAAACATATTATTTTATTATAGAATCTTTCTATATTACATAAACTTTCTAAAATAAAATGTTTAAACCAGTTTGATGTCTCTATAATTTTGTATAGATTTTTAATGTTATATGCTAGTTTAATTACCATTAATTAAAAACGTTCTAAAGGCAATTTGTTCAGGTTTACCCCGATATTTCAAGATTCTTTTTAGTTTTGGTTATATAAAGATCTATCATAATTCTGTTTATGATTTGTTAAGTCAAACTGAAGCGCATTGAAACGGCGACCATAAAGAAACTAAAATGAAAACATTGTTAAACGCCCACATCAAATGGCAAATGGCGAAAAATTTCACCCAAGAAACGCAAACACACTTGAAAAGTTGCAGTTGCACTGGACCAAGTGGATGTGGAGCAAGATCCGCTTGAAGTTGCTGCCGCTGGCAGATAAATGAGCAGCTTGAGTCCAGGCTCCAGAGATATCGCGCGGGTGTCGTTTGTTTTTTTCCTACTTTGCTGCATGAATGGAGAGACCAGGTGAAGCTGCGGCTGAACCGGAGAGTTGGAGAGTTTTCATTTAAATTAAATTAGAGCCGCCAACTCTCTAACTGTAACAATGAGTGATGCACGCACTAAAAGCTGACAGCCAGAATGGCCATTGGGCCATTGAAATGGACAGGCGAACATGCGGGTGGGCGGACGATCTTAGTAGTAGTAGTAGTAGTAGTCGGGAAACAAAGTGGCCCACTCATCAGATGGTCAATGCGTTGCCATAAATCAGAGAATCAGGAAAGATGTCCTCGTAAAAGACACTGTCAAGTTTTGTTGGCAATTGTAATTAGCAATAGAGGCCGGTTCGGTTCACTTGCTAATGACCAAAGCGGTAATCATGATGAATTGAGATGGCGATGAAGATCGAGATGGAGATGACGATGGTGGTGTACAGTTTTGGCATGCCAAAGACAACGTTGTTGTTGACGACGACGACGGCAACGACGACGACGCCTACACAACATCAATGTTGTCTATTCTAGTGTCAAGTAATTCGTCATGGCATGTGGCAGGTCCAGTCTCAGTCTCTCTCTTTCAGTCCGGCTGCAGTTCCGTTTACTCATGCAAATTAGAACAGGTTGGAAAAACACACGATGCTGACATTGCTGACAAACGGATTTGCCATGCACCTGCCATATGGATATTTAGTTTGGCTCTGACTGTGACTCTGACTCTGACCCCAAACTGTGGGCTTTCACATCTAATCGAGCACTTTCAAGTTCAAAGACAAATGGCTAGGCATTCAATTCGATTTACTTTTAATTTATAATTTTTGCAAACCTTTTGAACTCAACTTTAAAATGGAAGCAAAGAAGAAATGAAATTGTCCATGGTCTCCGCCTTGTGGATGTAATTTGTGGATGCAATTTCATTTTGTAGTCAGTTCCGCATCATTGAGTTACACTGAAAGAAAAAACACCCATATCTACTTGCCTATGCAAACTTTACAAGTGAAAGATTCAGCAAAAATCCTTAAAGCAGTAACAAACAAAAAAAGACATAACATTGATGGGTTGTTAATATAGATACATATTTTTCTTTAATAGTTTTTCATAATATTTTCCCCTTAGGATACATTTTCTCTCACTGTCATTTCTTACGGTGCTTTCGAACAGTGAGCAATAAAAGTAAAATAGTGCAAATAAAATCAGGTCAAATGGCATTCACAATGGTAAGGAGGCAGCACCAGCAGAAGCAACACGTACAGTTGGGCCATTTTTGGGCAGACGAGCTTAGGCACTCCTTTCTCGAATTTGACCCTGGCTAGCAGCATTTAAATCGCAGCTTAATTGACTTTTGTGCCACAGCTGCGTATCCCCACAGGCAAAAAGGCAACAGCAAACGGCGAATATTACAACTGGCCACGGGGAACGGGAATCGGTTTTAGTCAGCTAGACCTGGGACTTGTTGGAAATGGAGTCAAATGTGTCGTTGTCAAGCCAATGTGGACAAGACATCAATCATCACTAAAATTAAAAAAAACCCAACAAAAATAAAATATCATTTAAGTTGTGAGATGGCAAGGGTGGACCACAGAGGGGGGAGTAAAAAAAAGATATGTGCTGCAGGATCGTTGCCTCATAAATAATGCAAGAGCTGAGCCAGAGAACTGGCAACGAAAATGTCACATTAAACAGGCAATATTAAAGCTGAAAAGCAGATGACACCGAAATCATGTTAGGCGGCACTTGAATGAGTATCAAACGGCAGCTGCCATAAACACACAAACATACTGTCCACATAGTGGATGATAGTCAGGAGTAGGAGCGGATGGGATGGGATCGGATGGGATGCAGTTGCTAGTGCTAGTGCAGTTCCAGTTGCTGTTGTAGCCGACATCGACAGTCGTTTTACACTTGTCGCCGACATTGACCAAAGTTGGCAATTGCCGCGCCACTTTTATGTGGTGGCCACCGCCTGGGGACCCGGGAACACAGAGTCTCTACTGTACATATAACTTGGAGACCTTACAGCGGACGCATCAAATACTTGGATAGGTGCAAACGCCGCACGTCAATTGCTGCATTAGGCGGTGGCGATACCGATTCGGGCCACAAACCCAAACCTAAACCAAACAAGTTGTCAATGGCGCGTTATTTATGACAATGTTCCGAAAGATGTTTCTGTTACCCTTCAGTTTGGGGATTACCTACCAACAGAAGCTCAGAGCTCAACTCTCATCCCATTTTAGCCGCTCCTTGTGCTCAACACTTGTTTATGTTAATGCAGACCCTGACAGCGATGCCGCATTCAAGTGTCTGTCAATTGGCATCGTTAATAGAGTTCCATGGCGGCGGCGGTGGCGGCGGTGGCGGCGGTGGCGGCGTTGGCAGTCCCGATCGTGCCAAAGGAAGACTTAGCCAGGCCAAGATTCAAGCTCGAAGCTTCACACTGACCAAAAGTGGCGGGCGTGTGACAATTAAATTGTCAACTGACGTAGCCTCTGACGTGTGGCAAGTGTTTTTTTCCGTTTCTATAGACTAACAGATAATGGTAAAGCTAATAGAAACGCAGTGAACCAACTGATATATCTACTAGTGACGTATCAAGAGAATCTTTAGGTAAATAAATATGTAGAATATATAAAACAAATTAGAAGACGGAAGAATTACTGGAAATCCTGTATTATTGCATTAAAGTATTCAGAATAATTAATAAAGTAAACATTTCATAGTTTTTTTTTTTGAATTTTTAAACCATAAATTTACCACCTATGGATGAAATTGTTCTTTTAAATTTATTAAATTCCAATTAAAGTTAATATAGTAAAATATAAAATCTTATTCCTTCCATTATTGCATTTATACACTTTTTCATCCTAAATTAATATGACAATTATCACAAATTGTCCTACAATTAGTTAACAAACCACATCCAACTTAAAAATGCTTTAAATTTTGACTTCCTTTGAATTTACACCTTTCTTTAGTAAGCTTTTATTTTTTTTTTTAGGTTTTCAATTATGATTTTAATCGAATAACCTGCCCCAGCCACTACATCTCTCTGTTCAATTTTTTCTCACAAGAAAATTACAAATTTTTGTAGTTGTTGGCCCCTTTTGCTGATAAATGAGCCTTGATATGGATTTTATGTCTTTTTTTTAAGGTTTTTTTTCGTACAAAATGAAAATTCATATAATTTTATTCAATTTCTTATCAGCAATATATATGGCCCTAAGCTAATGCTGTGGTACGTCCAAACTAAGGGAGCTTTAATGTATGCGCTCTCTCTTAAGACGAAGTCGTTCTCTTTGCCAAGTGGTTGCCATTCCAGTCGCCAGTTTTTATTGGTCAAATGCTGATCGGCAACTGATAGTATAGCCAACTGGAAATGAACCGCTAGCAGGCAGCCAAACAGGCAACAGCACTCACTCAAACTGGAAAGTCAACAACAAACAGAAAAGTTCAACAATATGGCCAAAAGAGAGAGAACACATTCAGAGAGACAGCAGACAGGGAGAACTAAAGAGACATAGGCTCAGAGAGACCAAGAGAGATCGTTGATAAACGAAGCAACGAACGACGCTGGCAGCGATCACAACAGGTTTTGGCGATTTTAGCGGCTTTTTTTCAGCCGTTGCTCCAGGTTGGCGGTGTTCGTGTATGGAGAGCGACCGCTTAGCCTGTTGCCTGTTGCTTGTTTTTAGCTGGACTGTATTACTCGGTCAGTCGGTCTTTGAGAGGTTGTTGCTATTTTGCCAGGTTTTGTTTTGCTTTTTTTCCAGTTGTTTCGCTTGCTCAGAGATTTTTGCACTTCGTTGGTGAATTTGTTGCTGCTGCTGCTGCTGCTGCACCGGCAATTGCACTCAGCTGCTGCTGCTGCTGCCGCTGCTCAGTTGTTGCAACTTTTTGAGGCTGAAGCTGAACTGCAATTTTCCAACCTCTTGCAGTTTCTGTGCGACTTTCTTGCGGGACTGTTTGAGCTTTGCTTTGGCGCGCGTTGCAAAAACACAAAAAACGAAAAAGAAAACAAAACAAGTAAACGGAGAAAAAAAGAGAAATAAATAATACGAAACGATTTGGCTCGCGCGTGTTTTGTTTTAGTCGCGTGCGCGTTTTTAGTGCGTTTTGTGTGCGTTTTTTTGTGTTCAATTCAAATCGATTGGCCAACGAACTGCATTTTAAGATTTCTTGATTGTTTTTTCCTTTTTTTTTCATTTTGAAAAATTAAAACAATCTTTGGTTTATATTGTTTAGCTACCTTAAAATAGTAATAAAGTCAGCTAAGCCAACAGTAAAAAACGATTTTGGGCTGCCATAAAACCAAATTAATATATACATATGCACACACATACATATACACACACTCACGCACACACGCATACGATATAAAATGTAATTTAAATAAAAGACAGAAGGAAAGAAAAAAAAAAACAAACAAGTTTTCATTCAAAACCCAACAAATTAAATTAAATTAATTTTAATTACTCAGCAAAATCAAAAGCGTACAGTAAAATGTATCAGTGGAATAAATATATATAAAAAATAAATATATATATATATATAAAAACATGTTGCAATAAAAGTTTAACGATACAGAAATAAAGATACAAGTTTAAACAACAGAAAAAAAAAAGAAAACCGCGCGCGCTTAACAAAAGACTTAGGCAACGAACTTGCTGCTGTTATTTGTGGTATATATTTTGTGTAGAGTGATTCGAGCAAATGCATTCGATATATATGAAACAGCAGCTACAGCAGCAGCAGCTATAGCTGCCAGATAACGGCGCTTCGAGCGCCTTCAAATTACCAAGTGATAGCAGTAACAGCAACAACAATAACAACAACAACAACAACAACAAACTAATTGACAACTCAAATCCTGCCTAACAGCAGCAACAGCAACAACAACGGCAACACAATTGCTGAACAACTTGGGGAGACTTCAGCATCAGTTTCAATCAAATCGCAGCAGCAGCGTCAACCCCAGCCAACAACAACGACAATTGCAAAGTGTGCCTCCAAATGTATATTTCAAATGCATTTTACAACAGCCGCAATAGACACAACAACAACAACAACAACAACAAAAAACCGAAATAAATTTACATAAATATTTCACTTGCTAGTTTTTTTTTCTTTTGCCTTGCAACGACATCCATATCCGCGTTGCAGAGATTGAGACTTGGGATAGTTAAATTTCTATTTCTTTGTGTGTCTGTGTATTTCCTCTACAAGTGCTGCTGCTGCTGCTGCTATTTCTTCTTCTACTTCTGTGGCTGTGGCTTCTTCCTCTTTTTGTTCCAGCCTGTGGTAAGTCTTTTTTTTTTAACCATTTTGTAACCATTTAAGATGACCGTGCTTTAGTTTTTTTTAATGCTTTTCTAATTGCATTTTATGTGTTTAGTTGACTTTGCCGCATGTGCAGACCTGGTTTTAACAACAAAAGATTTATCAATTAGCACACGCAGCAATTTCAATTACAATTAAGGAGCGACCATAAAACCGTTAGTTAAAAGTTTTTTTTTTCAACAACAATTAATTGCAATGATTTAACAGTGGCAGACAGACTGATGAGACAGAGACGGAAACAAAGGCACAGCGGAAAAGAGATGGAGCGAAAAAAGCAGCATTAACCACTTTGGCGGCTGCTGTCATTTCCTTAGTTTGTTTCCAAGTAAAACAAAAAACAAAATAATAGAAATTGAATCAGACCCCCAACAATGATTATCAGTTCAGTTGAGCAATGTAAATGAAAACACTTCAACACTCAAACAATTGATTGCATACAACAAAAAAGGTTTTATAATGCAATCTATTGGAAAAATGTTCATAATTAATTATTTTTTGCAAGTAGAGAAATTGGAAAAAACGATTTTTCTCGACTAATTTTATTTATTACAAATTTTAATTGCATAGAGAAATGTATAGAACTTAGGTACTTTTAAAGGCAATATAAGTTGTATAGAAAATTGAGTTAGTAACTAAAATATTAACAAAAAATTTACTCATCGGAAATTTATGATAGAATGACTTTTTTTTCCAGTTATTGCAATTATTAAAATATTTTGTAGACCTTTGAATCATAAATTTTAAGGTTTTCTAATGCCTTCAATTCGTTTATACAAGAAAGAAAGTAAATATTGAAAATTAATATGTAATTAGTTTTGATTACAAACAATTTGGGTATAGCTGATCTAGAGTACTCAATAGTCGCTTAAATTATAACAAATTTAATTGAGAAAAGAATAAAAAAAAAATTTAATTAACTTTAAGGAAACTGCTAATGGAATACAAAAGAGAGAAAGAAAAAAAGTTGAATATTTACAAATAAATATGCAAAGAATTATTTAATTCTCACACAATTGTACAAAGCGCTAAGTCACGAGATACATTTGCCAATTGGGCGTAAGCTTGCGTAAAAAAAATATATGGCCAACAACTACAACATCAACAATAACAACAACAATAACAGCAATTGTTTAATTGCCGCTAACTGACAAAAGAAATTGCCAAGCGACAAATGAGTGCAAGAAATGTGTTTTTTTTTTTGCCAAAGCGATTCTTGGTAGCTACAAGCTGACTTGCCTTGTTAATTGCTTCATGCTGAACGGGGGGCGTGGTGCGGTATGGTGCAGTGCGTTGCGGTGTCGAGGCATTTTGGATGAGTCAACAAGAAATTGTCTTAATAGCTGCTGTTACCGTTGCAAGACTTTTGCTGTGTTTTTTTTTCTCTATATCCATCTAATTAATATTTTTTTCCTCGCCCCTTTTATTTTTTGCTGCTCTGTTGTTGCCATAATTTATCAGAGAACTTTGTTTTGTGTCTCGGCAACAATTAAACTTGACTGATTCAGTTGGTAACGCGTTGCATTTGATTTGTAATGAGTCTATTGTTGCTGTTGTTGTTGCTGCTGCTGCCATTATGATTGGCGTCATTAAATATGTTGTCTAGTCCAGTCAAATGCCTGCCGTTTAGCTGCCGTTTTTTTTCTCTTCTAACTAACATATTTTACCCTTTGTTTTAGACGGAATTAATGACGCACTTTATGACATTTAAGCTATTTGCTACCGATATGATGTCATCGTTTCGTTCATCTGTCATCAATTGTCAACTGGGGGACAGCAAATGTCACTTTACATCACCAATGTGAGCTATTGGAAATGAATCATTTATCGCAGGGTGCATAAGCCTGGTCAAGTTTGTTACTTAAGTCTTTTGTTTCGCCACTGGGCTTGGGCGTCAGCATTCTCTGCATATTTTGCTTACATTTGGCCAATGATTACCGCAACAAATAGCAAAAAAAAAACCAAAAAATAAAAAAAGCAACCCCCTCACCCAACACCAGCTGTAATGAGCCATGCGCAAATATTTCGTCTATTACCCAACCAAGCTGAAAACGCAACAACACCAACAATACCAACAATGGCCAAAATCGATGAGCATAAGACGTTAGTCTTTTTCTGTATATGTTTTTTTGCTTTTTTCTGTATGCATACATTTTGTGAGTTTGAGTTTTCTTTTATTTTAGTTGCTTGTCTGCATGTCTCTTTGTATGTGCCACAAATGTGAAGAGTTTTCACTAATTTCAAGCAGCAGCAGCAGTAGAAACAGCAGCGAAACAAAACACGCGAATGAAACAACAGCAAACAGCAGCAAACAACAACAACAAAAACAACAACAATCATCGATGTTGCTGCATAAATAAAAGTAAATTTAATGACAAGCAAAATATTTCTTGTCATGCCTATCAGATTACAAGATTTCTATATGAACTCGCAGACGAATTCAGCATTTTGCATGTGTATGCAATGCTATCTTAGTGTCTGTGTGTGTGTGTGTGTGTGCCTGTGTATGTGTTTGTCGTTAAAACATGATTACTGGCGCTCAGAGACAAGGAGACAAACATACTTACAGTTACATATAACACGGCACATGACAAAGCCGTTAGTGTCATTTGAATGCGATTGTTGCCAAGTGTCTAATGTGATGTGAAGTGATGTGATGTGACGACGATGTCATGCCACAGCGCATGTCCACAAAGTCTATACAAAGCCGTTAACAGTCGCCAGAAGTTGTCTAGTCAACTTTAGCTTAACAAAAAAGAAGTATATCCTTTAATTTTACCAATTTCCCAGAGAGACATAGAGACGACTTCTGCTAAATATTAGACGCATCTATTCCCACAGAAAATTCAAAAATTTAGTCTTAATGCCTGCTGAAAATCAATTTCACACATTACAATACAAAATCGAAATCAAAGAAACGACGCATGAAATCGCTAATTGTGCGAATGGGAAGGAAGGGTCGAGTATCGAGCACAGTTTAGCCCTGCCCAGCCTAACCCCATGTAGGTTCCCCCTACCCCCAGCAACAGCCTTACAAAAAAAAAAAAAAAAACTGCCGTAGGCCGCCTCAATTAAAATCGTAGCGAATTCCCAAAGTAACAAAGAGAATTTAATTACACCGCATGTGGTGTATAACATCCATTGCCGACCCTTGAAAATAGTTTTTATTTTCCATCATCTTCGTCTACGCGGTGTTTTATCGGAACCTTGGTCCATGTAATCAAGTGAGAAATTTTCTGCGTTTTTCTGCGTTGAGCCTAATGAATTTTGTTTTGTTTGCGCCCTTTTACAAATTTTCAAGTTTTTTTTTTGCTTTAAATAGGCAATTAATGGGCGTGCTACTTACTACTTTTGTGTGTAAAATCTAAATCGAAAAAAATAAAACAAAAATTAAAATGGAAATGAAAATTTTAATAAGTCGCTAAAATAGCATAATGATGTCTCTCTTCTGTTGGCATCATTTTGAAAGGCTTGTACAAGTTCAGGAGGAGGTCACAAATGCTGAATAACGAAAAATGATTTTATTTTTTGGCAAATGTTTTGCATAATTATCGATATATGACTACGACAAGACGAGTATGTGTATGTGTATTGTGATAAGATTGAGAAACTAATAAATACAATAAGTAGAGACAAATGCCAAATGCTAATTAATCGCTGCGACTGTCTGTTAATTGGCAGCCGTGAATAATACTCACCCATCGATTTATGCTGGGTTAAACAAAAAAACAATACTACACTTTTGTTGTATATTTTTTATCAATCCAAACTCATCGAGCAATGGAGCTTGGGGAGATGATGAGGATGAGGTGGTGGTTGGTATGGTGGTGGATATATCGACTGGTTTTATGTTTTTCTTTTGGTATATGGCATTCGGCATTCTGTGTTATTTAAATGGATAATTTGCTTAATTAATTTTAAAACTAAAACACTTCGCATTCATCATTTTAATTAGCCAGGCCTTTAATTTATAAATAATTTATAAATATTGATTTGACAAAGATACGCTGACTGCCTCTGTCTCTGCTTTTGCATCTGTCTCTGTCTCGGCTTGGCTTGGCGGCAATAAAAATCTTTGAGCAATTAATTAATAAAACGCAGCCTCGTGCCTCATGTATGTGTCTATATGTGTGTGTGTATAAAGTGGGGAAGGAAGCGCTTGAATCATAAATCTTTTTTTTCTTTTTGTTTCGTATTTGATTCAGGCGACATCTATTAATTTAATCTTTGAGGGCAATTGCAACAACAAAAGATGCATAATAAACAAAAATACAAGCATAGGAAATTTGTTTGATTCGATTTTTACTATTCAACAAAACAAAAAACAAAAGCCATAAAATTCCGAATCACAGAAATATTTTAGTTTTCTTTTCGTTGTTGTTTCCCCTCATTTTGGTTTGTAGTTTTATTTTTATTTTTGCATTGCTCGATTTGCATATTTCTCGTAGGTGGTTCAATGAACTTGCTTAGAGCAGAGATTGCTACGAAACTTTGGGGAACGCGGAGTGAAGCGGTTCGGGGAGCATGTCTGGCGGGGGCGTCGCAACATTTGATGAGGCGACACTTCTCTCAGCTTGATTCGGCGTCTCGCCTACGCGTTAATTTGAGAAATTTGCAAACATTTGCATGAAACCAAATGAAAAACAAAGACAAACAAAACAAAAAACAAAAAGAGATACAAAAACAAAGCAAACAAATATTTAATCAAGTGTCTATAAGATGGATTAGATCTCAACCAGTTGTGGACACCACCACAACACTTTTTGTTTTCGTCTCTTGCTCTCCACACCAGAAGAAACTAACAAAGCTTAAGCACGTGCCTGAGATCCTTAAGGAAGTCTTTCTTTGATTTACAATTACATAAATCCATCATCAAAATCAATTCGTTGCGCGTGAATTTTCTAAAAGCAAAGTTACGACTCTGATCCACTCAAATTATCTTTGGTAGGTAGTCCTATAAGTCGGCTTAGCATTTGAATAGATTACTTGATTCTCTTATAGTTCAGGTTTCTTTTTTTTTTTGCATACAATACCATTTTTTTGTTTAAAAATGTTTAACTGGCAATCAGTCAGTCTCTATATTGAACAATTATATTTTGTTTTTTAACTACCAAGCTTTGAAAACGTTTCAATTTACAAGTTTTTCCTCATTGCTCGTAAAGATTCTCTATCTCTCTCTGATTTTTGTGTTGTTGTTTGAAAATGAAATAAATTAACGTATAGTCTGAACAAATCGATAATGTCATGCCAACAAAAATTGCAAACATTTTCTATTAAAACATTTTCCATATGCTAACGAGCTAGCCAATTGTAGACAATTTTAATTTTCCTCTTCGTTTTTCTGATTTTTCGTTTAATTGCTATGAAGTGCGCAATGATTTGGCAGATAAACCCAAAATTTGCAATTGCAATTCCAATTGCAAAGGTAATAACAACAAAATATATCCATGAAAACAGCAGCCAATTGATAACAATTTCTTAATTTATATTTTCTACACAATAATCTTTTAGGCTAAAGGGGTTGGACAAGGGAGGGGAACAATGTGTTGATAGTCTTGATGGTTTTATTATTGGCAATTGGCATATGAAACTACAAAAAAAAAAAAAACAAAAATAACGGGAAATACATTGACAGCAATTAACTTGTGATTAGCATTGTTCAGTAAATGGTTTAGGTAAGACCAAACCTATTATTAACTAACTAACTATTATGCACATTTAACAGCAGCAACAACCTTCAGATATATATTTATAGGTTTCATTTGAATTCGATTCTTGCTACGCACTTGCTCTTTCAATATATAGAGAGACAGACAGATGTAGTCTATAGATATATGTATATATATACATATTGTAATCTAAAATGCTAATTAAGCTGCCGGCATTATTTAGCATACCATTTTCGTTGTTGCTGTTGTTGCCGCATGCAAAACGCACTTTACGCACAAGAGTGAGATGCAGGAGTTGTGTGTGTGTGTGTGTGTGCATGGAGGCTGACCAGCTGTACTCAGACTCGCATATGCATTAATTAATAAATGTCGTGATGTCGCTTTTGAAGTGTCTGTCATTATGAGATCAATTAATAGGAAAAAAAATTCTAGATCAAGGTGAAAATTTACAAAAATGTCGCACACACACACACACACACACACGCACGTAAAACACGGACACGAGACAAGCGGACACCAATCAACACTCAGTTGATATATAGGCTTCGATATTTCTATTTCGGTTTCTGCCTTTAATTGCCAGACTGTCAGGCTGCACGATGTGAACATGACTAAAAATAAATTACATCAACTAAAAATGGCCAAAGCTCTCTGGCTCTGGACTGAACATCGAAGCAAATCAATCATTTGAAGCATTCAAAACTCAATATTAACTCAACAAACTGCTGCACACAGTAAAAATTTCTTCGATATCATCAACACAACTACCAATAGTTTATTCCAATGTTAAACTAGAACAAATCTGAAGTCTATATGATTGAAAACGCTGCTCCACGCACTCTGCTGAACAGATTAACTAAAAGTCAAAGATTAGATCAATAATTTGTCTGACAATTTGTTAGACTTGTTGCCCCCAAAAGAGACTGGAAAAGTGTCAAAATTTATATCAGCTTAAGATCACTTTGAGACTTACAAAAATGGGAAATTAAAAAATGTATATGTATAAACATGCATTAAGAAATTTTTTCTTAATAATATAATTTTTATATTAGTTCAATTTCTGGTTGAGGTTTATTAATGTTTTTTTCAACTTTTATGTATTACTTATTTCAATTATTTTGCTTTGCAATTTAATGGGTTATTTCTGACAGTGCATAATAAATTTAGTTTTCAATTTAAAAAACGCATTTTTCGCCGCCTAGTTGTTGTTGTTCGTTTGTTTTTATTTTGCCTGTTTGGCTGTTATAATTAATGTTGTTGATATAGAAAATGTTGTTATTATTGTTGTTGCTGCCGCTGCTGCTGGTGGTGGTGGTGGCAGTGGTGTTGGTGTTGTTGCAGTTGCTTTGATTTTCATGTTAGTTACAAAGTTGCTCGCTTGTGGGCTGAGTGGTTTTATGTTACACAAAATAAAAACAAAATATATATATTTTGCACTATTCAGCAAGAGTAACAACTGCCATACGCAATGAAAACAAAAAAAATTTGCCTTGCAAATCAAACAACTTTGTACAACTAAAAACAGAGAGAAAAAAAAAAATAACAAACTTTATATTTGAACTTGATTTTGGCGCGCGGCATGACAAAAGTCACGAGGCGGGGGAGGGTCAAGTACAAACAACGATAGCTTGACCAAATGCAGCTGCAACTTGTGCGTGAGAACTAGCTGGGGCAGCAGCAGCAGCAACAACAACAAACAACTAACATTGTTGCCTTATATCTATCAAGATTTTCAATTTTTGCATTAGCCTGTGTACTTGAAAAAAGAAAAAAAAAAAAAAAAAATTGACGCCGCACGGCAAGCACGCATTTGTTTCACTTGAAGTTTCTGCTGCTGTTGTTGTTGTTGTTATTGGTGCTGGTTAATAAATTTCAAGATACTTATCAATTAGCATACGAATTACATGCCTTGCAATCATAAATAATGCGTAAGATTTTTGTATTTTTTTTGTGTTTGTTGCACTCTGAAGAGCGGAGAATTGATGCATAAATTTTGATTGCTTTGCTGGTGGTTAATTTTGTTTATATACATACATACTTACTATATATATCTATATATATACGTATATATATGTGGCCTGTAGTTGGGTAAAATGTTTGTTAGTTTTTAGATTTGTAATTTATAAGCATTTCTACACACTTTGACTCTTAGGTGCGTGTTTGATTTAGCTTTGGATTAGAAAACAACAAATAAACAACAAATCATGCGGCACGAAACCAAGAAAAAAAATGAAACGAATGACTTAGACAACGAACTTGCTGGCATGATCAAGAAGTTATGTATATAGACTCTACAACCAAACTCAGATTCAGTCTGAGGAATCGAAATATTCAGACTATCATACTACTCATTGTTATGCTCGACACTTTTGCGCTATATTTACAAATTGGGCCAATAAAATGAACACCAGCAACAGACAGAGACAGGGAGAGAGAGAGGGAGAGTCAGAGAGTGGGAGAATAAGAAAGAGCATAAGGGAGACCAGAAATGTAAGACTATTAAAATTAACTGGAACTTAAAAAAACAGAAGGAAACCAAAAACGAAACAACTGCTGATGAATTTTTATGCATGTTTGTTGTTGTTGTTATTGTTGTACATACATATATTGGTTTATATGACGGTCATATAAAAAAAACTCAATCTCTTGAATAGAAGTCAACGATTTTTTAATGAAACAAACGCTAGACCAACTTGGCTACAAATAGTGATGAATGTGTGTGTGGAGACGAGGGGAAATGGGAGGTAAGGCCATTAAAATGCCCAGCAAATAAATCAAATACGATATCTATCTGTAGCCAGATATACTTGATTACCGATTGCTGATCAGGCTTACAAATCCGCCCGCTTCGTTAGCGAGCAACAACAGGAACAACATCAGTAACAACAACAATAACATACATAAGTAACAACCTGCTGAGCAGCATCAAAAACCAAAAGAAGAAATATATATATATATATATATATCGATATACCCATTTATTGTCAATGGAGCGGTAATCCCTAAAGCAGCAAAATGAAAATGTTTGGCAAGGGATTAGTAATATGGTAAAAAGATAGATAGATGGAGAGAGCTTTAAGCTGACGGCCCAGAGGCACGCGCTAAAAGACGTTTAGAAATTGATAAATCGTAAGATATCGAGTGAATGAACAAGAAAGAGCAATAGAGACAACAGAGGTGGAGGCAACAGAGAGGAGGGCAAGTTCAGTCATCTCTCTCTCTCTCTCTCTCTTACAATTCGAGTCATACTTTTTACTTTTTCATATTTTACTTTTATTTATCTGCTGCTCCAGATCTGGAATCTGGCAATCGACGCGACACTTTGGCCTCATGATTTATGCGTATTTATACCACATTTTTTGTTGTTGTTGTTGTTGTCGTTACCCATTGCCGTTGCCCGTTGATGTCGTTGTCAGGCATTTAACGTGATCTGCTCTGTGTGTTGAGGCAATTACGCCCACTATTTGGATACCGATTTCGATTTCGTTCAATATTTGTGGTGATTTATATTGGAATTTCCCACATATATACATATTGGGCTTCATGCATGTGTTGGCTTGACTCAAATTTGTCATGTGCTCAATATCTGTATCTTTTTGTTTTCTCATGTTAATATTCTGCTAATTAAAAGTCCATTACAACGACGTGAGAAAGAGAGGAAGCGAGAGAGAAATAAAAGGAGATAAAACATTAGCAAGCCGCCAACCAGTTGAGTCAGAGTCATCCAGCATTAACAGTTCCTAATTGGCCACATGCCGGGCATTTGAGCTCATTGCGGCTGCTCGTCCCTAAACATTTAGCTGGTTTTTTTAATTTTTTTATTTTCGTTAATTTGTGAAAATTGCTAAACGCTGACTATCGCATCTACACTGACAGAAAATATCACTGAGTTGGTAAGTCAAATCAATTAAATATCATTTCCATTCTTTCAAAAAGGTTCCTTTTGACTTTGCCTCTTGCGAAGCCGTAGATCGAAAAGTAAGTTTTTGCGACTTCTTTAAGTGTATCCTTATCTTGAATTCTGTTTTTATTTGATGCTTTAGTCTGCCAACTGCATTGGTTAGTTCGTTGGTTGGATCATTGTGAGCTGGTCTCGTGGCTTTTATGATTTTTTTTTTCCTTTGAAATTTAAGTCACGCTTTTGGCAATTAAGTGCCCCCAACACCAAGCAACTTGGCCAAGCTGCTACTACTACTGTGTGGCCTGTGGCCGCCCTCGACAGGTGACTACTGCCACAACTAGGCTGCTCTCCTCTGCAGTGGCCTCCGAAAAGGGGGTGTTTGTTTGCCCCTCTCGATCTCTCTGTCATTCCTTGTCGCTGTGTGCAGTGTTTCAGTGTATGCCACTTGGTTTTTGGGCGACATGAGTCGCATTTGCAATTATTTTGCGGCTCATTAAACTTTTAAACACGTCGTTCACGTAGTGACGCGTCTGTCAGACGGCTGCCATGTAGTCAGGCACCCCCCTTTCGGCTTGCAATATCTCTTTAACCGCCTCTTCGAAACTCCCCATCCCCATCCCATTCCCATCTTGCGCTTGCCTGTGAAAATGTCATAAAAATCTCTGGGGAGTTTTGTTTGCTGAATTTTTGCTTTGATTTTTCTCTTAACCATTTTTCGCTTGCGAAACTAAAAAACAGTAGAAAAAAATAAATAAATAACAGAAAAAGATTTCTTTTTTATCGTGCAAGTTTGTTGTCGGGTTTTCATTTTATGATTATTATTTTTTTAAGATTTCTGCAATCAAACATTTACACATTCAGACATAAAAACAGAGAAGGACTCTGGCAACATACTTATTTGGTGTATTGTAGTTTTTGTTGCCGTAACTTATTTGGTTTGATTTTACCGTCAACTGCAATTAGCTGAACTTTAAATTAAATATTAAACAAAGAACTTTTGTTTGTATATGTTCGTGCATGGTTTTGTTTTTATAACATTTCAATTAATTTAACTCTTGTCTCCTTCGTGCATTGTTCGGTCAAGACTTCAATGTCAGGCCGCATTAAAGTGTCGCCTGTTGCCTGTTGTCTGGCTTTAGCCAAGTTTTTTTTTTCAATTTTGTGGTTCAAGTACGTTTCCAGCAAATTCCATTTCATGGTCATTTGCATGGAAATCGCCATCGCCATCGCCATCGTTGTCGTCGTCGTCGTCGCTGTTGTCGTCATCGTCTTCCGTTGTCAATAACGATTTTCATCATAGTCCTCATCCTGTCTCATCTGAATTGGATTCAGGCATTGAAAGTGGAATGCGAACCAGTTTTTTGTTCCCCCCTTTGCGGCATCCACACAGATAGATAGACAGACAGACACTTGGGACCCAGTCTGTGGATATGGGGCCAACGTTTAGTGTGGTCTGCAGTTTTCGCCAACTAATGAAATATATGCAAAAATAATCACAGTCACAACTGGAAAATAGAAACATTTGCCGTTGTCCGTTATCGGATTTGTTTTCATCAGGCATTCTATTATTATTTTAATTTGGCATCACCATCTCATTTCATCTCTTCTCATCTCATCACAACTCAACTCATCTCAAGTCGTCTCATTTGGTTTGATTTGGTTTTGGGGCCTGAACGGTTTGTCCCCAAACTATGCATAATTTATGAGTATCGCTTGGCTTGCATCGCTTTATTATGCTAATTCTGGGCAAAGTAATTTGTTCATTTGGTCTCTTGGCCGCATGGACTTAGTGTCATAATTAAGCTACTAATTGATTTGTTCCAGACATTCGTTCAATCTACCAATCCAACAAACGCCACAGATCTATGAATTGTGATTAAGCCAAGGTGCCAACAGGCACATTAATCAATCATCCAGATATAAAAGTATTTCTGCAATACCATTACCACCATTAATGCAATCGTAATGAATTTGGCAAGAGGCCAGACCAACTAAAAAATCGCCAAACGGAAATGCCATAAATAAGGAGAGCAATGGCCAACAAGATAAGAGACAAAGTTGCACAGTGATTTGAATGTATTGAAATAATTCAGTTCCAACTTTAACTATATAAAGTGAACTATAAACAAAATGTTGTTCTGAAAACGAATTTCTCTATTTTGTTGGCCAATATGGAAATACAGTGAAAACACTGTGCGTCGTCGTGTCTGGTCTGGCAGCGTCAACTATCGGTTTATGCCCCACGAGAGGTCGTCGAGCCACAGATCCGGCTTTGTGGTCGTCAAACGTTTTCGCGGTGAACTGAGGGGACTTTTAAGTTATGACCACAACTGGAACTGGAGCTAGAGCTGGGGGTCTTGGATATATTGGGGTATTGCGGACCGAAGCCAATGCTTGTTACAAATACTTTAAAGCACTTAATAATATGCAGAGTCTAGTCTATTATTGTTATTGCTGCACATAAAACTTAGCAATTGGCATTATTAACGCCATAGGCTTGGGTCGTTTAAGTATATTTCTCCTCACATTTTGGGCCTGTCTTAGTGTATCTGTGTGTGGGAATGTACAGGAAAAAGACACAACAACAACAACAACTGATATATTTTTGTTTTTTGGTATAAACACAAATGATGCTGATTGATTGAGGTCCGCTCACGAACGATTTTCGCTATGGTGGCCTGTTCACACCTGGCCAAAAGCATTAATAAACACACGAATTAAATGCACTCTAATTAACCAAACTGAATATACACACCTCCAAATGAATGTCGGTATCCATGTGTGTGTGTGTGTGTGTGTGTGTGAATACACATTTGGCACGCAAACTGTGACGATTTTGTCATGAAGTTACTTTATGAGCTAATCAAATACAAAGTATTCGAAATACTCGTAAATTTTTTGTCTTCTTTAATGAGTTAATAAAGTGCGTGCTCTGCTCTAACTCAAGCGAAACGTGAAATGAATAATGGAATTTGTGGCGGTGGTCTATATATCTATATATACGATTACGATTACATTTGCCCCACTACACATATCATCTAATGAGCAAAGTGAAAAAGATTTGCGTGACTTGCCAATGTTTTTGTCTGTGTGATTAGGTTTTGTGTTTATTATTTTATTTTTGCATTGCATTGCATTTATCGAAGGTGATTGCCAATTTACTGTATTTATGAAGTGGATGTTTAACCATTAGTTAATTATATAAACATAACAAAAATTAAGAACCAATTTCGTATGGGATAATCTTTTGATTTCATAACAATTCAAAAGTCTCTTTATTAGTTGACTTACACAACTCGCAGGCAGATGCAAAGTTGAAAACTTTTTGGCATATAAATATTCTCCATGCAATAATATCTTACTTAGATGATGACGGATTTGGATTTCCGCCATGACAATCTTTTTTGGTTGACTTTCTTTCAAGTATGCCGACACAAGCGCCAAAACGCCAACGCTGAAGCGACTTTGACTTGCGTACAACGCGACGTATGCGCATTTTTAATTGCTCGCAACATGTTGCAGCACAAAGATTGGCAACATTTTTTTCTTCATTTTTTTTTCGTGTTGTTGCTGTTGCTTGCGGCCTGGCAAATTAAAATTGACATTTTTGAACAGCTTGTCGCAGCGTTAATTTCCAAATGGTTCACCATTTTTGGGATTTGTCAGGCGTTTTGCTTTATGAATTATCAATAAAGAGTTTTTTTTTTGTGCAGTTTAAAATTGCAATTGGTATTTGAGGCCGCCGACACCGCCCCTTGGTGACATCAAAATGAACGTGAATTGCTATAGGCTCTCCATATCTCGCTCCTTCGTTTCCTCCTCCTCACCTTCTCACAATGGGCAACGCAGGAAATACTTATACCTAGAGACTCTAGTTGTATGTTTGTCTGTGTGTGTGTGTGTGTGTTTGCTCCATATAAGGTCTAAATATTTGCCAAATCACACGCCAGCAGCCGCAGACAATGCCGCGTTGTTGTCCAGAGACTTTTCTGAGTGGCTGTTGCTTTTTTTTTGTTGCATGTTTGTTGTTGCTGTTGTGCTTGCTGGTCACGATTTTAACATTTTTGCGCATAGGCAGAGAACGCGCGCGCGCACCCCAAAATTTTCAACGTTTGCCCATTAATTTTCATTGAAAACGTTTTCATATTTTCTGCCACAGTTTTCTGGTTGCTGTTGCCACAATATTTTCATTGTAGTGTTTTGGCATATATTTATGTGCCGTAAAAAATGCGATCAAGATTGCCAAGACTGAAGGACCGAGAGGTGACTTCAAGTCCAAGTCGTCGTAACTTCCAAATCTCATGCTCAACTTTGCACTTCAATTGCAGTGGTTGTTTTTGTTGTTGTTCTTGTTGGTGTTACTATTGTTGTAGTTGTTGCATTTGGGGGCGCTGGCTGCAAATTAATGGATTCATTCAACATTTTGGCAGCTGGCTGCAACAAAAAAAAATAAAATCAAAAAACAAAAAAAAAATAAACGAAGTTCAATGTTTATGTTAACAAGTTTGCACCTATGAGCCCCATTTGAGAGCAAACGGTTAAAAGGCGAATGAGCCACAGAGTTTGAATCAGAGACAGAGTTTTATATTAATTGAATTTCTTGTTTAATTTATCAATTAGAGAGTTTTGACTTTTTAATTAAATGCTTTTAATGCTGACCAAATTCAAGTTGTTGCCCCCAAACAAAGAAACCACAAATTGTCTTGCCTTTAAATATCGTTGGCTATTTTTGCGAATTTTCTGCCTGTTTTTTGTTTTTTTTTTTTCTTTTTATGTTTTTTGAGGTGTGGACCTGGGCGAGTCTTTGGAAACAAATGCTAATTATATGGCTACTGAGTACGTCCAAAGAGTCTTATTGATTCTCTATAGCCAGGGATTGTGGGACAGACAGGAACAAGAACCTTTTTTTTTTGCCCACTTGGCTAAATTGGCAAGGTCTCTCCCTGTTCGCTCTCTCTCTATCTTTTTCTCTTTTTAAATTTGAGTGTCTTAGTCTGTATTTCTTTTGTTGCCTTCATGGCAGCAACAGCAACAGCCACGCCCCTTTAATTGCCACCTAGCATTTAAGTTAACTAACTGTTCATAAATAGTTATGGCATACACGGGTCCAACTCTGGCTGCGCCCACAAAATCTCTTAAAGTTTGCCGCACTCATTGTGCAGTCCGCAGCCAAAACCCGGCAGTTTTTTTGTTTCTTTTTCTTTTTCTTAGTTTTGCGTTTTGTTTCTTACCCCTCTTTTTTTTTTTTTTGCTTCATTCTGTTTTACCATTGTTAACGCTGCAAATTTATTTTCCCACTCTCAGCTTCACCTGAGTGGTAGTTAGTAGTTGTTGCTGTTGGTTTTTGTTTTTAGTTGTTTTTATGTTGTTTCCTTCTGTTTTCTATTTTAGCTGCCATTGCAGCATACATACAATACAAAAATTAGTTAATTTAGCGCATTTTGTTTAATTTTAACTTCAAGTTGCTGCCAATTTGATTTGCAACTCTGTCGCTGATTGCTTTATTAACCGTTAATTTTGGCTACGTCCTTGGGGCTAAGACAGCAGCAACATTAACAACAGGCACGTGGTCAATTGCCACAAAGAGGTTTTCCTCATAAAAGAAAGCACAAGATCTGGAAATCGTAAACGGATTGAAAAGGACCCCAAAAAGTCGTATATCAATCACTCGTCCAGCAACCCAATCAATAAGATTTACGATTTTTACGTTTAGACCATATTTGCGAATTAATTTAAACTGTTGAATGAATACCATAAAATGGTCGATAGCAATTGCTAAATCATTTAGTTTATAATTAACTAAGATTTAATTTTAATTGTTAGTTGTTTTTCTTTTTCAAATTCCAATTGAAGTGCATTTCAAATGAATTATAGAGCATCGATCTTTGAAATAGAATTAATTGTTAAGTGATTGAATAACATGATAGAATTTTATTATAAAAATGTTGGGATACATAATTATAGACACATAACTTAGTACAAAAAATTTCCTTTGAATACAATTTCTTGAATAGCTTTTTGGTCTAAGTTGACTATGACATTTTGATTCCGGTTCCCATAGCTGAAGTTTGACTGTATATTTACAGTTTTTCCTGTTGTATGTAATTAAATTATGAGTTTGCTATGGAAAATAAACTGTTCCAAAAAAAAGGAAAAAAAAATCGTTTCCCACTTAAATAAATTTTCTGATATGCCATGGAAAGGGCAGTGCCAACTCAGGCTCCCAGGCATAAATCTTACCAAGCTACACACACTCACGTACACACAAAGAGACTTACAGAGACATCCAGGCATAGAGTCAGGTAGGCAAACATTAGGGGGAACCCCCGCAATGGGAATTGGGCGGTGGCGTTTCCATTCATGCGTGGTCTATGGTAGATTCATTCAGAGGTGTCGCTGCTCAGATCATTTATGCAAATGTGCAACGTCAAGCACAAGAGTTGAGCACGCCCCACACACACTCTCTCACACACACACACACACTCTATTCAGAGGGCGTTCCGACTTGGGTCTAAACGCTCCATGAGATTCTTATGGGAATCATTCATATGCAAAAATCGTTGTTTAGCCGGTCAAAATGCAAAAATAAAACTCTTAAATGCACCCACAGTGCGGGGCATTAGCATAAATTAAGCCACTTGTGTCCGATTGTGAGTGTCATGTCCATTTGTCAATCATGGCGAACATGCAAATCAATCAGACAATCGACTTGAACAAGTTCGTTATTCGTCATACACAAAACGGACAGTTGGCCACAATTTATGGGCCACTTAACGGCAACAATAACAAGTATCAAAACTAAACATTTACGAGAAATCTTCGAAAATCTTTGATGCCGTTGTTGAAGTCGTCGCCATCGTGTTGCCCAATGGAAATTGTAAAGATGCGTTAAACACATTTGTTTTTATATTTATTTATAGGCATTGAGTGGTGTTTGGCTTTATGAAATCATCTCCCATCTCCATCATCATCATTACAATCATCATCATTATCATCATCGTTATTATCATGACAAAAAAGTGAATGGGTTTTATGTCGTAGATCAAGTCCCATCACAACGGATCACATCAACATGCATATGGTCAAGTAAACTGTCCACAATTATGAATCTTTACACCTTTGGCCCCCAACAAGCATTATTGTCTATTTCTTTTGGGTGGTTTACGAGTCACTCTTTATGAGCCACACACGCTGCCCTGATCCGCGACTGGCTTGGTCATCTATTTAAAAAGTGTTGACACTTTTTTCTAATAACCGATAAAAATATCAATAAACGATCGTAAAACCTAAAAATACAGTGATCAAAGAACATTTGCCAAAAAAAAAACATATAAAGATACATGGTTCGTTTTTTGGGTGTGGCATTTCCGTTCGAAAAGGAACAACCTGTTGAGGTGTGAAAAGCCATTAAATCAGTCACTTAAGCCGGCTTACAAAAGGAACTTTGGAGCATATTGTTGTAGGCTTTAAAGCTTATAGTTATCAACGATGGTTATTGAACTTTTTATAATTTTGTGCAAAAATCTGCATATATATGAGAAATTTAACAACATAAATTTCATCAATAAACTAAACGTTCATTCATAAAAAAAAAAATGTTGGCACGTTTTTGCTACTTTTACTATCAAGAAATTTGCTCAATTAGGATTTCACCACTTTCTACAAAAAAAACGGAAACTATATAAACAATAGAAAATTTTTCAAAAGTAAGATACACTAAATTTAAGTCTTAAGTGTAATTTTCAATATATTTGTACTTGAACTAGGGAGAAATATGAAATCAAATACCAAAGATCTATTGCCTTGTTTAACAAGCAATAAAATAATTCGGTTATTGTATTTGTTTTAAATTATTAAATTTCTTTTACCTACATTATATAGGTAATTTCTTATTACAATTTTCTTAGAAATCATTGGTTAAAGACTCTTCATATAATATTGTGGTATATTAATCAAGACATCTAGTTCATAAACTGTCGAGGCACGCCCACTTTAAGTTTCACTACAATTTCAGAAACCACATAAATCCCCGTTTTGTTATAAAAAAAAAACACAAACTTAGATTGAGAGCAACCAAACCCATTGACAATTCACATAAAGAGTGCAAAAACACAAAATCATTTTGCCATTTTGGCAATTCGTAGCATTGCAAATAAATGTTGAAATACTTTACAAAAAGCAATAACACCAAGAGCAACAACAACAACAATAACTAAACGACTGCTTTTTTTTATAGTTTTTCAATTGATTTTGGAGGTTTTTTTTATATATTTTTATTTTTGTGGTTGATTTTGCAGAGCAATAAATAAAACTGCGTACCGCGTATTATACAATAATAAATCTCAAAGAGTGTTCAAGTCTCCCAGAAAATAAAACACATATATACAAATATATGAACTAAAGTGGGCGTGCTGCGTGTGTCGGTGTTGTTGTTGTTTTTGTCACTGCACTTTGCACATTAAAATGCCGCACATGCGTGCCAAAGTGTTGCAAGCAGGATGTGGGACGTGGTGGAGGATCGCGAAGGCGATTAGAGGGAACGCCAATATTGAGCAATTCCCCCAAAAGCGACAAAACATTTTTCCACACACACACACACACACACACACACACACAAACACTTACAATCTTGGGTCGAGACTCACCCATTTGGCCCCGCAAAAAGCTGATTAGACCAACAAAAAAAAAAAAACAGAAACGAAAAGTCAATTGCCATCAAAACGTGAGTGGATTGTTGTCCCTCCCATCCGTCTTGGTTGTGTTTTTTCTTTTTCGTTGGTGTAATTAATATTGCAGTTTTATTAATAATAAATTCACTTTAAATGCATGTTTCCTCGCACATTAAAAGCGCATAAATTAAAAATCAACACCCAAATGCGTCAACGCACAGCCTGCGTGTGTTGGCTCCAATGGTCAAGCTCATGGCTCGTTGGCACACCAAGGAGGGCGATCGGTTTGGATGAAGCGGGACTGAGTCGTCGTGACCATCACTCATACGCAATGAAGACATTTATATGGCAAAAGCCGTTTAGCACCCGGCATCTTTAGCTTCAGCTTCAGCTTCACCTTCAGCTCCAGCTTCTTCCTCTGTTGCTTCTGTGGCGCCATCGGATCTTTGTCAGGTTTGGCTGGCAGTAAAAGTTATAGTTAGACGGGAAAAACTATGCAAGAGACAGACGATCGAATGGCAGGTTCAATGGTTTTTTATTTTTTGGCAGTGACAGGGGAGCTATTAGTAAGGGGGGCTAGAACCAAGCTAAAGAACATTTATGGTCCATAGAAATTTCCTTAATTAATTCTATAATTTATTGCATAGCTTAGTATGTTCTTTGTGGCTAATTTGGTTTAACATTGCCTAATTGCTTCCAAATAGGATAATTGTTTGCATTTTTCACCAATCACACCTTTCTAAAACTAAATCCTCACAAGGTTATCTAACTTTAAGTGCATCCAACTGGATTGTTAGATTTATTTGAACATAAAAGAACAAAAACAGAAAATTAAAGTGCAATTTTGCTTAAATATAAATAAACGAATTAGTTTAATTTTAATGTTAGACCCCATGGACTTTATTTCTACGCCTTTGGTTTAGCATCTCACGCATTTGTTGTCCAGTTCGAGACTCAGGTTGTCTTTGCCTTATCTTGGACAATATTTTTATTTTTCATCTACTTCTTTTTTCCTTTTGCTTGTGGCCGCACGCAATGGGCGTTGCCAGGCACCTGTTGCACTGCACTAGCAACAGTTGCACTTGTCGCCGACTGAAATCAGAGCAAGGCAGAGACTGAGACCGAGACTGAGACCAAGACTGGGGCAATGGCAAGTGTAGTCCGATGACAGCATCTTGGGCAGGCGACTTGTGCGTTGGCTTTTCGATGTTAAACATGTTAATTCGTGCGTTGCATAAAACTAGAGAAAAATTGTGGCAGCAGCCCGTTACATGGCAGTCCGTTGGAGTTGCTGCTGCTCCTTATTTTATGTAATTGCAAACTAAACACTTTCTGTTACGATTGTCGTCGTCGTCGACTTTGCCATCATCGTTCATTTATGTCTAATTAAAATTTTCGCTGAATGCCGGGCGTGCCAACAGCCAACTGAAGTTGGTCTAGTTTGCTTGATTGTTGGTAGAGATGTGAGCGTGAGTGGCCAAAGAAGACAATGGCCTTTGAGAAGTTATTCTTATCTTGATGTAAAGTGCTTTTAATTGCTCATAATTTATTACTTTATTATATACAAATCGATTCGTGAGCTCCAACTAGAGTAATTTATATTTTAATATGTATTTCATACTAAAATTAAGAATGTTTACTTTTTCAAGGAATTATATGCGAGATAAGCACGATTTCAACTTTTATGAATAGGCTATAACTTATTTTTTATTAACTTATAATAAGCGTTGGCTTTAATTTATTAATGAGTGTTTTAATGAGACATTTTCAACTATTTGTTTACCTATTTTGCAGCTGTTTTTGTTTATTTACTTATTGCTCATTTGGCTCCGGCATTTCCTGTGCAACACATTCCTTCCTGCTCGGAGACTAAATTAAGTAAGTCAATAAATCTATGCAAAACTGATTATAAATCATATGACAACCGTATGAGTAAAGCGTTTTTAATTACAACTTTGCCACACTGAACCATTTACTGTTTTTGTTGTTATTGCTGTTGTTGTTAAATGTTATTATTGCTGTTGTCGTTGTTGTTGTTGTCATAATAAGCCGCCTTAATTTGGCTTAATTTGCGGGCAGACACAGGGTCGTATGAGTAACATTTAATTGCATGCCAAAAGCAGCAAAAGCAAAACAAAGGCAACACTTGAAAGAATTTCAAATACAAAATTGCTCATTACCACCGACCATTCCTTGGAAAATAGCAACAGCAACACCAACAACAGGCTACACTTGGCACCAGCAGCAGCAACAACAGCCACAACAAGCATTTGGCCATAATAACAATAATAATAATTAAAAACCAATTTTTCGAGCTCAAGTGTCTAAGCCATAAAACAACAAGAAACTGGGCTATAAACACACATACAGTTAGTTAGTATATTGTATAAATTTGCTTAGTCAAGCGGCAAAAAAGTAACGCCCAAAAAAATAAAACACACACACATACACATCCAGAAATGGGCGCAGCAATTTGAACCCCCAAAAGCAATAAAAAGAAGCAAAAAATAAAGAATAAATGCACCTAAATATTATTGCAATTAATAATTTAGCAATAAAACTCTTGCACTCCCCACAAGAATTATAACAAAAATTATTAACAATTAAGCTTTAGCACTTAAGCAGATGCCAAAATACCAACCAAGCAGCAGCAGCAACAAATCACCAAAAAAATCTGTTTGAAAATTGCTTTGAATTTTGTTGCTGTCGTTTGCTGCTGCCACCGATGTTAAGCAACAATTAAGCAATTTTCATAATTACAAACAATGACCAATTTTTTGACACGCTCGCAAAGCGCGCAAAAAATTTGTTTTTTTTTTTTAACCAGCGGCAAATGCTGCTGACGTCGAGGCTGGCGTTGACGTCGGCGTCGCTAATGCTTAATCGGTGGAGAGCTTCAGAGGGGGAACCAATACTTAGACCATGCGATCAACTGGCTAGAGGGATTAAACAATTAGAGAAAAATCCTCAACCGTAATAGAAAAGTTTTTGTTGAAATATTTGTTGATTTTTTGAATGCCCTTTGAAAGGATTATGGGAAACCATTAAAGGGTAAGAATAAAAAGAAGGCTAATAATAATAATATTTTACACATCAAGTAAAGGTAGCAATTGAAATTAAGAATGGGTCAAAGTATTTGTTGATGTTTGAATGCTCTTTCAAAGCTATTTGGAAATATTATAGACCAAATTTATATAAAGGATAAAAATTTAAATAAAGAGAGGGTCAAAATATTTGGTATTGTTTTGAGTGTCCTAAAGAAGTATATGAAATATGCTACCTCTCAAAATATATACATAATTCTGGAACATTCGGAAATGATTGCATTTATCAAAAGTCAAAGTAATTTGAGCTTAATATTGCTTCGAAAGAGTTTAAAAAATTGTGTAAAAACATGTCTAAAAATGAAATGCGAAACCATAAATATTCGTAAGCCCTTACAAAAGCAGCCATATAGATATTTTATATTTTACTTTAGTTTATTACCAAAAATATATACGATGCGATGTAAAATATAAAAAATAAGATAAAAGCAGCTTATATGTATGTATGTATGTACATATGTAGGTAGCTATAACCATTTGACTTTTGCTAAGAGTACTTTTGCTCCAGAGTACGATCATGTTTTATGTTAAAATCATATACGACTATTGGCAAATCTATTAATGTTTTTATTTTTTATGGATAGACATATAAATTTTACAAGTAAAATCAATTGGACAAAAACTAAGCTGTTAGCGAATTGAATACATGCAACAACAACCACATAGTTGATGTATTTTGCACAATGACAACCTGTGGCTGTAACACACTCACATGTTATTGCCGATTGGTGGTACTTATAGGTAGCTTCCAGCTGACGACAATCACGTGCCGCAATTGCCATTGCATTTGCCTTTTTTCTGTTGCACCCGAGCAAATGTGCAAACCAAAACAATCTGCCAGAGGCTGTGAGATAGAGAGAGAGAGAAAAAGATTTAACTGGCAATTTTACACCGATTTATATAATCAGCAGCGACACAAAACGTGCCAACATATACGCCAGTAATTTCCTACCTTAGGCTAAACAACAATAAAACAATTTGTATTTTCGGAAACAACAACCCAGAATGACAACAAAAGGTTAGACAACAATTTCAATTTCTCAGTTTTATGCGTACTGCAAGGATTGAGCAACTGCAATTGAAACTGCCTACTATGACAATTGGCTTGAAATACGAGACATCCCTCCCGCAATTAATGTATAATAATTGCAAATTAAAACCCAGCAGAAAACAAAAAAAAACAACAACAAAATTAATAACAAAACTCGCCAGCGACTCAAATTGCAACAAATGCGGCAAGTGTTGCAAATGCAAACCAAACCGAAACACACAAAAAAACCAAATAAAACAAAAAAACAACCAAGTGCTTTGGGTTGGTTAAGAGTCCACCACCAACAACAAGAGACGAGACGAGAGATATTAAACAATAATTGTAACTGTAAAGTGAGCTTAACGTGAGTGCATCAAAGCATAATTTTCTTGCAACAGACAACAGACATCGTCGACGTCTAAGTCTTAGTCGCCATCGCCATCAGATGGACAAGCCAAAGCATAGACTACAAAAAAAAAAAAAAAACACTAAGAAACTAGAAGCAACAAGAGGCAAGAAATAAAAAAAAAAGAGCTACAAATTTCATTCACAGACGAGCAGCCGGAGTCGCAGTCGCAGTCATAGACATAGAGTCGGAGTCGGAGACGGAGTCAAGAAACTTTGGACTAGTACGTAAAGCATACCGCCTTATAATTAGAGCAGAAATTCTGACGTTTCTATTTCAATTTTCCAACAAACAAACGCCACGCAAAACTGCCACGCCAAGTGACGTTTTGATTGAGTGATTGGCAACAAGTTGAAGTTGGCGACGAAGACGGGCATGAAGTTGGTAGGGGAGTTCTCTGGGATGGGCTACAGGAGAATGGCGGGGGACCCGGTAGCCAACCAGGCAGCAAGTGTTTGCCCACTGCGGTTGTCTATCTGTCTGTTGGTCGATCCGTCTGTGGTGGTTACAAATATCTGCATACCACTGAATGAAAATCATTTTTTTTTTGTTTTTTTTTCCTTTATTTTTTTTATTTTTTTCTGCCACTATCCTCTTGTGAAAGAAGGTCTCGAGTTACCTTCGATTGCAGTCGCACTCCAAATCCGGGCTGGTAATTTAAGCAGTGGAGAAATTGTTGTTTTTTTTTTTTTTGTTTTTATTTTTTAATGCAACAGGCAACAAGCAGGCAGCTGCTGCTTCTGGCCCCCCTAAAACCCAAAGAAAGACTCTGTCTGAAACCTCAACGAACAAACGATCAGCGATCGTGTCCAACATTTATAATTATCACAAGACAATTTGCAAAAATGTTGTAGGTTCGAGTTCGAGTTCCGAGGTGGTGGTGGCACACCCACTTTTATGCCATACGGGTTTCCAAGTGGTAATTGCTCCAATTTGAATACGTAATAAAAATAAAATAACTACAACTATAATAGCAACAATATGCTTAGCTATCTCGAATGAGCACTAAATCGATTAGCAATCTAACGCGCCCATTGTGTGGTCGTATCAAATAGATCAGTCCGGACTTGAACAAGTCAGGCGACGTCAACGGCGACGACGACGACGACGGCTACGACGAGACGTTTGTCTACCAGAATCAAAATCAGAAACAGATTCAGAATTTTAGACTCAACTTCAAACTGACTTGCCGGATACTGCTGCTGTTGCTGCTGCTGCTGCTGCTTCTGAGGTTGCTGCTCAATCTCAATGTGAAGGTCAGTAGGTGGCGGCCGGCAGCGGCAACAACCGCAACAATCAATTAGTCTGAATGCCTAAAACGGTAAAAACCATATGTGTAATGTAATGTAATGCATGGTTTGTTCAGTCAAGAAAAGGAGTGTTCCACGATGTTGACTTAATCACATCTATTTCCAGTCCAAACACCAAGATCAAGGGTAAAACTAACAGAAGGCTAGAAGCTTAAATTATAAACCAAAGATTCAACTACAATTTCTTCTTGAAGAATCTATGAAATATTGAATGAAAAAATTTGTAGATTTATTAAAAATTTCATCAAATTTGAGTACACTTGTTAAGTATGTTTGGAATTGTTGCAAATAATTCTTTTTTGCAGTTTTTAAATCATTCTAAAAGTTGTCTAAATTTTAGTGAATATATTTCGACTTAACTACATAGTCTAACATGCGAAAATTAGTGCTATAGTTTTATAGTATGCGGGCAGAAAGAGAAAAAAATCCAATTAAGATTGGTTTTAAAAATATACCGATTTTAAGTCAGAAGACATCAATAAATAAATCCTTGACCATTTAAATTTTTAGCCTAAAAAGGCAAAAACTCAACTGATTGACTGAATGATGGAATTAAAAAATGCTCCATTTTAAAAAATTTCCAGTTCGAATCGTTTGGATTAATGTCGCCTTAGCTAATGGCAAATTCCAAGACAAAGCCTTAAGCCAACTGAGTTGTAATGCTTAATTGCTTTCTTTTCATAATGATGACGACGATGATGATTATGATGTTGATGATGATGTAGAGCTTCTCATCCCACGCATTACGTTTGCTCGTGTGTACTCATTTTGCTCCAGTTTGATTTGATTTGAGTTGTGGTTTTGACCAAAAACTGTTTTGACAGTTTGCAGTTATATTTATATGATATACAAGTTTTGCTTGATGCGCTGTCCCAGTGATGAGTTCATTAAGTGTAACCATAATTGAGCTTTAAATGTAAAACAAAATTGAAACTTATGAATGGGCGTGCATTTTGACAGGCTTGCTGGCTAGCTGACTAGATGGCTAGATGGCTGAATGACAGCCTGACACTGATGGCCCAGTGAAATTGATATGACGAAAGTAGGCAAAACCCACTCCCATTCTCCGATTCCACTTCACTTCACTCCATTAGATGGCTGGCCGTTGGTATTTCCTGCTCAATAACTTTAAGTTGCAGCTTAAGTGTATTGTGTTTTATCTAATTAAAATGAATAACATAAAAATATACATACACATAACTATAAAGGAAATAAACCGGAGGGAAAACAAGGGCTTGGCCTTGATAAGAATATAATAGACACAATATGGTTGGCTCCTCTGGCGGTGAAATCACTGATATTTGATGCTAAAACTGCAATTGCAAACGAAACGGAAGAGAAACAAAGGAAAAAAATTAGTATTACCTACCTACCTATATTTTCTTTTGATCTGACAATGATGATATTGATTTTCATGTGATGGGTGGGGAGGGGCTGCAGAGGTAGAGTGGTGCGCGTGGCAAATCAACTTCAAATTCAAATTGAAACGAATCGCAACGACTGAGATTCGAAATGAAATAGATCCGCTTTAATATCGGTAATTAGGACCACACCTATATGTATGCTGATATCGATATTCAAAGTGATTTTTATTACAGAACCCAATACAGAGAGAGAAAAAAGAGGGAGAGAGACAGAGAGAGATAGAATCGAAACTCAGTTGGTTGGTTGGTGTTGGTTCATTTTATGTTTATGGCTGCCTTTGGCCGAAACTCGATTAGTTTCAATTTGTTGTTATTGTTATGAGTTGATGTTAGATATTCATACTACTCCACTACCTGTCCATATTAATGTTACTATATATATATACATATATCTACATATTTATTTGATATTTGCATGCTGTTTTATTGAACCGCAACCTCGCCGCAATTACGTGAAATTTTTTAAACTCGAGAATCGATACCGACTGACCTTAAACTTGTCGGGCGGCTTTTGTTAGAGAAGAAAAAAAAAACAAATTTAAATAAACTATCCAGCGGTCAACTTCTAGCCATGTGCAATTAGTTTTTCCTATGTATGTATTTTTTTTTTGTTTTTCTTTTTTGTGTTGAAAGTTTTTGTTTTTGTTTTGTTGTTGTTGTTGTTTTCTCGTCGTGAGCAGCAGGTGGTCCTATGGTGCACCGCCGCCAAAAGCTAATTGTGTTTTTCTCACATTTGCAGTTGAGTTTTGAGAAGTTGAAGCTGGAGCTAGAGCTGGACTGTATCTGGTGTCTATCCGTGAGATACATTGGGCGCACACATGTCCGCTCATATGTGAGCTTAAAACAAACACACAATAAATTGCCTGCGCACAGCATGTCGCCTTCTATCCATTTCCATTTGATTTGGCGGTGCTATAAGGTGGTGGTGCTGTGTGGTGGTTGATGGTGATGCTGTTGCAGTGGTTCTTACTTACTTATTTCCATTTGTTCGCTTTTGTTCACTTTTGCATGCTGTAAATTAAGCCAAGTTAAAGCTAAATGCTGCAAGTATATTCCTCAATTTCCCATTCCCCATTTCACTTAGTCTTGTAGCTTTCATTTTAATAGAGGAAATCGTTAGGATCTAGTCATTATGTGTATGTGTGTCTGTGTGTGTGTGTGTATATATATATAATTGCTTGTTAGCGTTTATATGTAAGTGGGAATTAAAAGGCTAAAGAGGATCTAAAGACGACTTTTAGCCGTGTTTCTACGTTATGCAAATTAAGCCGAAAAATTAAATTCCATAAAAACTAAAACGATAAATCTCTACGAATTGAAAAGAAAAAGCGTCAATCAATGTGTCTATCCATTTGACAGAACTATAATATCCTCATATTTTCCAGTTCTCTATAAATTTCACTTCATTTTCACTTTTACTACGTCGCACACACAATAAAATGGAAAGAATATTACTATGAGGTTTTCTTTTTTATTTTCTCAAATGAGAACTTGTTGCATTCTGCTGTCATTAGAGCCATCTCATTCATATTTTCAGCGGCTACTGGTATTTATTTGTTTTTGGTTTTTGCCGCCCCTTCATTCATGCATTCGTTGCCATTTGCTGTCATCAGATCTAGCTAGTTATCTCACATTTATATCCGTTGACTAGCTGGCTGGCATATCATCGCTTTATCACTATATGACTACCAGATTTTTATTTCTTGTCACACAGCCGGCAGGAGTTGGCATATTCCCCCATAACCGGTTCGATTCAGGCTTCATTAACCATCATCGTCATCATCATCATCATCAGCATCATTAAAGCCATGGCCTAGGCGATACAACTGAAAGCCATGGCGAAAAACGCATATGACATGATCGTTATACTTCTGTCTGATAGAAATAGTCAGAGAAGACCGCCACAGCCCAATAGATTCCCAAGAGATTTCTCATGGCGATTTCCACTTTTTTTTTTGTATTTTCACCTGGCTCCTGTTGGCCTAATGAAGTCTATGGAAATTAAATCGTAAAAATGAAAATTATGGCCAAGCAGAAAATTAAAATAAATAAGCAAACATTGGCCAACAGGTGCATTGCCCAGGCACCTAGTTTAATGGAAAAGCCATCACGGAAAATGGTAACGCTCTCAAGCAGATAAACAGTTAGAAAAGCCATAGGAGTGCGAATGCTTGGACCACATGTGGGCCGAACTAGGAGATGCAAATGGAATTGGACTTGGAGAGATGAGCTGCAATTCATTTGTAGTGGGCGAGCAAAGGGAGGAAGGAGGAGGTGTGGGTGTAGGAGAAAAACTCGAAGACAGTTCGTGGAGATTTGCATTTGTATGGGTATACATAAATATGAACATGCAATGCAGTTAGCTAACTGTTGAACTGCCAGTCATCAAGTCATCCCATCTCATCCTCTGAAGCCTTTTTTTTTCTCTATCTGCAGAATTATTTTATGGCTTTTTTCCCTCTCACAATTCGTTGATCTTCTTGGCCGCTTCATTGTTGGCCTAGTGCAAACAAAGTAACCCACTCGGACACAGCTCGGACTCGGGCTGTGATTGCCGCCAAGCAGTCTGTTGACTGCTTACTACTATTTTCAATACCAAATTGGTGGCAACCAGCAAAAGCAAAAAGTAAACGTCAATGTGGCTGCTGCTGCTGCTGTTGTTGGCTCGCTCGTATTAGGCTTAAATGCCACATTGTCATTGAGCAAACACTTTGAACTGAAGCCAAGTCCAAACGCTAAAAGCACACAATCTGAACATACATACATACATACATAAGGAAGTGAGTCATTATCTATCAAGGCGAAATGTGTATACCCTAGTGCGAAAATCTATGGAAATAATATGTCAAGTTTGCATTAGAGTAAATCTAAGATAACATTATTAAATATAAAATATTATTGTCCAACTCAGACCTCAGCCAAATTGGTTCATTTTTAATACATTATGTAAATGCCATTGGAAACTCATCAATTATAAACTATGCTTCAACAAGTTAGAGTATCTTTCTCTCACACATTTGAGTTATTTATGCAAAAATTTATAGTAAAAATGTTCAAGGTGATAAATTTAATAAATGATAATTTCATATGCCATACATTAATAGCAAAATAATCTTCTATTGATTACATTAACTAGTAATGCTAATCAATTAAATACTCTATATAAATCAACATTAGTTCTGAAAGATAAAATATATATTATTTTCCCAACTCTTTGGCTCAATTGGGTAGGGTATGCTTCCGGATGCGTATATACATATTTACCTAAGTGACCCCCAAGCAGTAGTCCAAAGACTTGGAATTGTCTCCAGCTATGGGACAGCTGTCCCCTATCCAGGTTTTTGTCTGCTGTTTGTTTGGCCTAAGCGTTAATGCGTACAGCAAATACAAGTTTCGACCACACACATACACACCCTGAGAGAGAAAGAGAGATAGAGGGAGAGAGAGGCGGGAGCTGGTCAACAGCAACCGTTAGCTACTTACTTTATTCATTGCCAGTGGCTTTTGCTAATTGGGCAGAAACAAACTTAGCCATGTATGTAGCATGGAGATTGTGCCTCATTGATTTTTTTTTTGCTGCTGTTTGGCTTTTAGAAATTCTCAAGTAATTATGAAAGTTTCACTTTTCCAATGGGTATGTGGCGTGTGCCTATGCAAAAAGAAGACAAACAAAATGACAAAACGCGAAATTATTTTTTTTTTTAGTTTTGGGTTTTTTTTTTCTTATTTGCTAGCTAAATGCCATTTTTGGCTATGGCAAATTGTTTGCCTAGTTAGCTATGGCTTCAAAAGTTGTAAATTAATAGGCGAAAATACGTGAAATTGACAAACAGAGAAACGAAGTAGAAAGAGAGAAAGAAAGAGAGGGAGAGATGGGGAAACGCCCATTGCTGGTCTTTCAATCAAATGCCCGAAAATGGTTAACATAAATTGCTGGCCAATGCCATTAGATGTGACATTTTTACTCCTGTAGCACTTACAAAACAATAAACATTCGTTTTACCATACCATACCAACCAACCAACCAACCATGACAGAGATTTGTTGCAACAACAACTATAACAACATGCCAATCCTGTCAATTGGCCATTTCGAAATTTATGCAGTTGAGAACATAATTTTTGTTACCCCCACCGTTTTCTTATTTGTGGAATTGTAGGCCCAAAAGACGAGCTCCAAGTTCGTTTGGGTGTGACAATGTGAAATCCAGGCAACAGTCGACACTCCAAGTCAATTTTAATTATGTGTATTATTGGGGTTACCGACTGCCCAAAAACGGCTCAGACAAGATCGACAGACACTTTTTTCTCTTGGGGTCCGCAATTGAAACTGAAGCCGGACCCATTGGCCAAATGCCACTTTAGTATTTGCAGTCGTATTTGCCTGCCGTTTGTCAATTGACTTGGCCAAAGGGGAATGTTTATACATGTGTACAAGAGGAGCTCCTAAAGCCGAAGCTCAAATTCAATTTTAAAATGGTTTATTTGATTTTTAATATATTTTTTGCATATTTCTAAATGAAAGTTAGTCCCACACGATCTGTAATCACTACCATATGCCGATAGTTACTTATTATTTTGGCGCCACTTATTCAATATTAGGGAAAATTATATATCTCAGTTCAGAGACTATGCAAAAATATTCAATTAAGTTTCCCTGAATTGTTCGTGTTCGTGTTTCGGTGCACTTGTTTTTAGTTTTTTTTTTTTTTTTTTGTTTTTTTACCATGTCACATGCTTTTTGGCCGGGCCCAAACGCCCTCATGGCTGTGGTATTTCTTTTGTTGTACAGCATTTTGGGTGGGTGTTGGATTCAACACTTTCGACGTTGGTTACGGTTTGTCAATTGCGCCAAATTGCATTGATTTGTGTGGGAATGCGGCGTTAATTTGATTTGATTAATCAAAGTGCATGCTGAGGTTTCACTTTAGTTTACAGCAGATGCAGATTTTTATGGGGACAAACAACTGACTGAAACATCGTCGGCTTATGGTTTTGGCCTTAGTTTGTGGCTTAGACATGTGCCAGTGGGGTCGTGCCCAAGCCTCTGACTTTATGTATGGCCAATAATTCACTCAGGCGGCCTAACGGTTTATTAGCATAAATAAAAATAAAATTGATATGTTTGAACTATTTCCTGCAGCAATGCGCGCTACAATTTTCGTACATGACAACCGAACAAGCGAATGCAACAAGAACATAGCAACCTGCAGCCAGGCCTCAGACTAAAACCAAAACGAGCTGCGACTTAGTTTTAGTCAGTTGTGGTGGCAAACTCAAAAGAAGTAGCGAGGGCGGGGGGACCCATCGACATAGACATCGACTTGGAGTCTTAAACTCTCTACTAGTCTGCGGCAGCGGAATTGGTAGCCAAGCAACAAAATGTTGCGATGTCAGCAGCAGCAGGCAGGCGACTCGACGAAGGCGGCAACGACTCATGCAAATGGGCTACGACTAGTCAAAAGGAGAGCAGAGACTTGTTTGGGGGTGGTGTCGGTGGTCAGGGTGTAGAAACCACCATCGTATCTAATGGTTATATAAATTTGGCACTTCATGTAGTCCCCTGGCTGTAGTTAGTTTGTATGTTGCTAGTTAGTTTCCTCTGTTGCCGTTGTTGTTGCAAGTCGCACAAACATTGCCTTTATACAAAAAACAATATTGTAGTGGAAAAAGGAGAAACAGGAAAAGGCTGGGTTCGGACATGTAGATCATGTATTGAAGATTGCCACAAGCAGGTCTCCATGGAGTTTGAAATTCAATTTAAAATCATATTAAACACATACAACAGCAAACACTTTGGCCATAACTTAACATTGTACAGATAAAAAGGATCATATAACGCTATTTCTACTATATGTTTTCTTTACTTTTCTTTAGTTTTTTCCTTTATCATTCTTTCTATAAGTAAAACACAATTTATTGACTTCTATTATGAAATTATACAATCTGGCTAGATTAAGTTTTGACTAATTTATAAGCAACAATATGACGGATTTTTCGTATCTAATAATTTCTCTGCTTCTGCTCATGACATTTATGCCACGCCCCATAACAAAACAACAACAAATATTATACATTTTTGTTTTTTTGATATTCACATTTTTCTAGTCTCCACCTGTTGAGTGACATGTTAATTTTTACAAGCCCAAAGCTAGAGTGGGACAACAACAAAAGCGACAAGCGACACGCACATTCGCCAATCTCTAGTGCCCGTCATCATGCAATGGGAACGCCCCTTGTCCATGCTATTGGACTAGTTCGATAAAGTTATCATTTATGCAAATTTTTTTGACAGCTTTTCAAAAAAAAAAAAAACAAGAAACCCCGAAAACAAAAAAACTTTAAATAACTTAACCACTGAAAATCGATTTAGTTTCGGTTTCCATTTTACTGATTAAAAATACTTTAAATTATTGATTTGCATATATATGTATGTATATACATATGTGTTGATCGATTGGAAGGCTCTCCGAAAAATAAAAAAAAACCTGCTAATGAATCGCCACAATCTTGGCTAATAACATAGCCAATTACAACGAGTGTGGCCGGGTCTAACGGCTAAGAGCAACTAATATGCAGTTAACCCACAAAGTGCCCAAGCAAAAACAATGAGCACGAGCTATTATTAAAAACCGAAAAAAAAACACAAAATGATTAAATAATGAAAAAGAAAACCAACAACCACGACGCACCACACATAACGGACAATGAGCCGCCTAGGCCGAAGCTAAGATCAGCTCAGCTCGGGTTCGGGCCAAAAGCTATTCAAAGTGTAATTGATGATGAAGAAAGAGATCGATCATACCATATGCTCGCATATCAATCACGACCACGACAAAATGTAAACACACACACACATACACACAGAGAGTCGGGCCTACCTGGCGCATGCGTAACGTGTGGCATCAGCGAGGTGCCCCTAAGCCACAAAAAAGAAGCAAAAAAAAGCCACATAAATATTGTCTATTGGTTAGGGGCGTGTAAAAATGTTTAACCTGGCTCACCATGCGTATGAGTAATGTTCAAAGTGCTGCAAAAAAAAAAACGAAAAAAAAAAATAAGTGTAATAAGGCCCCGGCATTCCATTGGAAACGAGTTTCGTATTAATTGGCCTTTTCATAGCTGAATATTTGTTTCGGTTTCTATTTTAATACCCTTGCAAAAATAAAGTATACTCCATTTGGCCAAAAAGATTTGTCACGCAATATCATTTCTGTTGCCACACAAATCATTTCATCTGATGGAAAAATCAACGAAACATAAAAACACAAGTTGAAAACTAATATCTTTTTTCTAAAAGGGTTTACTTATGTACATGAATCGACACAACGTAACTTTTCTTCAACAATTCGTGGTTATTAGTTAATGGTTTGACTATATTGTTAGAGTATAGAATCTAAGGTATTGGCAAAATCAGCCCTCTGGTCGTCTTCTGTATAGCTTTTGTGCGGGTTCAATGGATTGTTCTACTTTCGTAAGCCAAGGCAAGTTGCTGCTCTTCTTTCAATCATTCAAATTTTTGTGCTCTTTATTTTTTTGTTTTTTTTCTTTCACGCCAAAAGGCAAATATTTTTTCTTGAGGCTCTCCAGTTGGTCTAGACCCAATTTTTTAGAGTCCAAGCACTTTTTATTTGCTTTTTCATTTTTAAATTTCTTTATTGTTTGTTGTGATTAATTTTTTACTTTTTTTTTGGTTTTTTTTTTATTGTGTATCTAAATCGGTTTTTTGCCTTTTTTGTTACGCTTGCTTAACGTCTGTGGTAAGTCAAAAGCTTCCGTTGTTAAACGTTTTGAATTAAGAATCTGAATGAATGAAAAAATCGTGGCCCAAAACAAATTGGTTCAAATTGGAACCTTGATCAACGGAAATGAATATAAAAAGCATTTGCATGAGTTCAAAACTTTCTTTTTAAAGGGGCGTTTACGATTAACATTGACTTACGACTGATATTTTCGTTTGGCAATTGAAACCATAAAGTGCCAAATAAATATTCAATTTCATTTTAAATGAGATCTAGGTAAGATTTCAGTACAATTAAAAACACTTTGATTTTAACACATAATTAGACAATGTGAAAATCGTAAAATTCCAAAATAGGCTTAACAAATGTCAGACAATAAATCTTTCGTTTTTATCCAATTGCACTAGATACACTGACAGTATATATACAGATATATGTGGAAAAACACTTGTTGATGTTGCTGATATTGTTGTTGTTGTTGTCGGCTTGTCTTGTTGTCTCATTTGACCTTTATTTCAAAGAAGAAGACAACAGAGAAAAAAACTACAGACAGACACACACACACAGTTAACAAGCCACAACTACAATGTCTGCATTTGCCGTCTGCAATTGCGGGAGAGAGCAAAAAGAACCAGTTGGCCATTGATCTTAGCCCCTTGTTGTTAATGCCCCTGTAGCAACCCCTCTCTCTATCTCTGCCAGCTGTATCGACACCTAGACAGACTCCTATGTAGCTGCAGCCTGTCATTGTCGGCCTTGTTGCTATTGCCACAGCAGAAACAAGTCTAAAGAAGAAAAATCAAAGCCATGAATGGATTACCAATTTATATACCTACTATGTTTTCTATAGTTAAAGTTTTAAATTGGCAATACAAGTAAATTGATAAGTTTTGAATAACACATTCAAATTTCATAAACGATATTTGTTAAAAACAAATTAAACTATTTGACAAATGTTTATGTTTAATCCGCCATGTGGCCTGATATACCTCTTATTCTGGCTATATAGAGACAAAAGATTACTGGGTAATCGTCTGGTTACACAGACAAAAAAGAGCCGTTAAAGTCATTTTGCATCATTAGTATGATATGTGCGATTTGTGTTTTGGCTCTCTCATTCTCTTCTAGCTCATCCACTTGCATTGCCATTTTGCCGGCTCTGTGTGTGAGAATTACAAATGCTCATGTAAATAAATGTATAGAGCCGGGTCGCCAGAGAAGTTTTTGCCTGCTTGGCTCACATATTTTCCAACATTTAATATCCACCTTGACTTTGATAGGCCATAATGCCGCATCGTATGTATGTATGCATGTGCTATGGTCGCTCGATTGGCTCGCTGGCTCGATTATTGGCCATGATCGTAAATTAGCCGCAGTTAGTAGTGACCCAGGGTGGTTACATTGGCATATTTCATGTGCTAAATGCATCATTAGGCACATTGATTTACGGCCAGTGAAAAAGCAACAAATCGTTAGATAGAAAGAGACACTAGAGAGCTTAAAGAAAGAGATAGAGAGCTTAGAAAATGCAAATCCAAAACCAAAATGATATCAACTAAAAGGCAAATTCAATTAAAATTTTCAAAAAGTAATTCACATAATACCGAAAAAAGCCAAGCTGAAACAATTTAATTAAATATTTTTCCATTGCAAAAATGGTAGCAAACCAATCGGTCGCCTCAAGCCTCATGTTGCGACTGCGGTTGCTGCTGCTGCTGCTGTTGCAGTTGCCATTTGTGTTTTGTGTCCATTTTTTTTGGCCAGCAGCAATGGCCAAAACGAGATCTCAGCAAGTGGCACGCAATGGCTACCTGATGCGTATCGAGCGGCATTTTAAATGAAGCGATTAAAATCAAACGCCTGCAAAAGCAATACAAAAATTTCACCTCACTTAGATAGATAGTTAGTTAGATATACTAACTCGACATATACCCGATAGACACACACACACACAAACATATTGTATCTTTTAATTTAATCATTTTTCTCACAGTTGCATTTGAAATTAAACTTCCCAAGGAGCAACGAAAATAGGCACAAATTATTTTGAATGGAAATGATGACATCATTTTCAAAAGATTTCCGCATCTTCTTTACTTCCTCTCACCCCATCACCGCTTGGGGGCTGTTAGTGTGTGCTTCATTAGAATAAGCTAACAATCAAGTGAAGAATGCGTGTTTGGAACACCCACACAATTGGATAAACAGTAAGCAATTAGACCCAAGTTATGATATGTACACTAGGCGAAAGAAAAAACTGAAAACTAATAACTGATACAAGTTGTAAACCCTAATAGCTCTATTGTGGCAATAAATTCGTTTAGTGTATGTGAACTTGTTGCTACTGATTGCCAGTGTGTGATATTAATGAGACACACTCCTGTCGAATTGGTCGGTATGTTCTTCGATTGTCATTGATTTACGCCACTAATTGTTATTCATAGCACCGTTGGTGGTCACTTCAAACCCCCGTGTGTCCCCCTCTATTGCCATTGACAACCTCTTCACCTACCACCTTCTTTCAAAAGCGGTACGCAGACATTTGACAAAAGACACTTTGACTTGTTCTAAATCGCGTGCTCTGATGGCAAAACATAAATCAGCCGTAGCCCTCGGTTGGAAAAGGCAAAAACAAATATAGCAAAAACTAATGATTTGTTTTGGGGGCCCTGAAATAGCTTCTGTGTGTGTAGATATCTCTAGCCAGCGGCTTTATAGTTCGTTACGTTTTTATGGCTCGCCTACGCAAAATGGTTTTTATATATTTTTCTTTTTTTTTTTTGTTGTCTTTGGCTTAGATTTGTCTCACGTCAGCATAAATTTGTCTTAATTGATTTTAAATTTTGTATCTGTATCTCTCTTTTTTTTTTTTGGAAATTAGCCCAATAACATGGTCAGAAGCATTTAATACTAAAACAAGAAATTATTTATACATACCAACGTCGGGGGAAATAGTATATGTGTATATATTTTTCCGCTTTTATGGTATCGCATAGCTAATGAGCCAATTGACTTACGACGAGACGCTAAATCGGTTTGAAAAGGCTGCTCAGTTGTCGATTTTGATGGACCATGAATATGCATGCTCAAATTGTTAATTGAATTAACGAGTCCAAATATCGTTGTTTGTGTAATTAATTTAAAAAATATTCAAATATTCCGTTTTCTATCACGATCAAAACCAAAAACATTCCTTAAGCAATAGTTTATTTGTTTATGTTTTGTTTTGAAAATTTGACAAATGTCTTTGCACTTAAGTGCCGCGACTTACGTTGGTGTAAGAATAAGATAATCTCAATGAGCTTAAACTGGCCATATTAGTAAATAAATTTTACTAATAGATCTTTGGAAACGATTTTAAGAATTTTAAGAAGGTTTTAATAAAAGTCTTTAATTGGTTTACATTTTTATAGAGCAACAAAAAAATAGATACCGGAAGCATAAAAAAAAGGAATAAAAAAATGCTTGTATACTTCTTCATTTAGTTTCTATTTTAACTAACTATTTATTAATTTTTACCAGTCATATATCCTTTAATCATCGATCTTTTACCCATTAAATAGGAAATTCCCCTATTTATTTATCTATTCATATTTTCATTTATCTTCATATGCACCTATGATCCATATGTTTATTCAGTTAGATATCTATTATTCTACCTATATTTTTCTTTACTTATCCATTAATCAATCTATTAATCTATCGATCTATCTATCTATGCATTTATTTATTTATCAATCTATCTATTTATCCATATATCTGTTCTATCTCTAGATCTAACAGTCCTTTATTTATATACCTGTCTATCAAGATGTGTCTATCCTTATTTTCAACTAAACTAAACACTCTTTTTATACTTATTGTTTAATATTAAAGGCCACATTTAGTAACAATGAAATCAAGAGCTGAGATCTTCCTTTTTTGATCCGATTATTAAAATAGATCTCTCGTACATACATTTGTATCTCTGCATTCCATTTTAAAATTTTCCCTCTGTGGACTTTCACACCTCTCTCACATGTTAAGAAATAAAAAAAATTTCTTCAAAATTCTCACATTTGTTAAGGTTGTGTTCATTAATTTGTTTGTTTGTTATTTTTATGACACCTACTCTCAGATAACAAAGTAGTATCATAAGTATTAAGGTAGTAGTAGTAGGGTACAATCTGTCTTTTGGGGGCAAAATTTTGGTACACAACACAATGTATATGTAAATTAACTTTGGTTTAGTTTTATTTATTTTTATTTAATTGTGTATAATTTATATTTATTTATTTAAATGACGTCGACGGTGTGTGGACATTTTAAGCAGCAAATTATCAAACGAAATTGCATCATAAATAACCCAACCGAAATGTGAAAATTATGAGCAAGATCAACCTGTAAGTTGTGTCGACTCTGATGGCTAATGGGCTAATGGAACCTCAACACACACAGATCGTTGTTCGCTTAATGGCCTGAATTATTTACCGATTTTAATGCCAAATAATGTCAGCATCTCAAAAACAAAAACTCAACATCTCAACATTTCAGTCTCTCAGTTAGAGTCAGAGACAGAGTCAAGTCAAAAGTGAGAGACAACGATTGCTGCTGCTGTTGCTGCGCCTTTTTAGGGTGTTTATTATTATGGTTAATACTCGTACTTTTGCGGCATGTCATTGCTTTTATTTAAAACAAATCGTAAATGTTTAAATGCCGCATAGTTTTCAAAAGTTTTTTTTTTCACAACGGTGGCTATCGGTGGCATTCGGTGGCTCGTTTTTTGGCTTCCCCAGATGCTGTTGTTGTTTTGCTTTTGGGTGTGTCCCCACGGCCCCAAATCTTATGAAAATAAATAACCACAGAAAAAAAACACACCAGACTCAATCTCCATTTGAACAAAATTTGAATGCGTTAAATATTGTATGTGGAGCAGTTTGATTTGAAAATACAATAAAATGAGGAGAGGGAAGAAAACAGATAGAGAAACAGAAAAAAAAAACGGCTTCATGTAAAGAAAACAACAATGAAACAACAAATGCGATCTGAAAAATAACCAGCAACAACAATAATAATAATATCTACATTTTTTTTGTTTTTCTCATCTAAGGTGGCTACTTAAATAAACACACACACATAGCCACAAAAATGAAATCTAGCGGGCATCAAGTTAACAAAAATAAACTCCTTCTTTGAGATATTTTAATCATAATAATAGACAATAGCTGACAAGAGCCTTTGTTCAAAATGTCAGAGTTAATAAAGGCGCCAAAAAAAAAAAAAAAAAATGTATTTTAAATGTTTTTTAATGACGTGGAGATCATAGGGCCTCACACAAAAAAAAAACAAGCTTGAGCAATTGGAGTTTAGCTAGCCACGCAATTCATGTACTACTACCAACACAATCAAACAATCACAATGACAGCCAAGTTTGAGTTGACTATATACATATACCCAAAAGCCCTTTGTTTCGACAGTTCTGTTTGTCGGCTTGCGATACCCTCTATCTCCATATAGGATAATAAGTTTATATAAATGCTTACAACAAATGTAAAAAAAATTCTTGATCAGCATCAGCAACATGACAATTGCAAGTATTTTTTGAAATGACTTATGAACCAAACAATCCTGAAGGTTGCCAGCCCTAATACAAATAATAGATGTTATACCTTGACTTATTAAAGGGTATTCTCAATACACACCACTATATTTCGTTTTTAATGTATGTGAAATCGACACCTACAACAAAATGGCATCACGTACAAATTTCGTATGCACGATTTTGCACTGTTTCTCGATATCTATCCAACACCTGCACAAACTGAATTGGAGAAGAGACAAGTCTACTACTCTATTGCAATGGAAAACGTATTTTATGCCAAGACCGAACCGCAAAAAAAACAACTTCCCCGCCATCATATTCAAATATCCAGCCAGCCAGGCAATGTCTTCTTCTTCACTCTTCACATCAATTTCAGGCAGAAATTGCATCGATATTTACAACTTGCAGCTGGGGACTGACAATCGTCAAGTTGAAATGGTTTAAAGCCCCCGTCAAAAGAGTACATCAATGTTTGTATGATGCAATAAATATGCGAATGGTAAAGTGTAAAGTGTTTTTTTTTTTCTTTTCTTGATTTTAGCCTAAATGCAAAATCTAGCCAAAGAAATGATCAAGGCGTTGTAGATGATTAAAGCTAAAAGCACGACATTTCCGTTTTAATCAACCACCCGCTACCAACAAAATTAACTCAATTTACAAAAGCGCCAAAATGGCAACAGACAGAAAAAAAATAACACAAAAAATGGGGAAAAAAAATAAAAAAAAATATTAACTGAATTTGAGAGAAGAAAGATTGAATGGTAGTCGTGAGATATAAATAGCTAAAAAAAAATAATGTGCCACACTGTAATACACTAACCAATAATTTAGAAAAATGATTTGAAAGTGTTTTCAAGAATGTTTTGCTTTCATACTTGTTGAGACTCTAATTGTATTGAAAAATAATTCCATGGTCAAGCTGCATAAACAAATTCAATATGCCGTTTTTGTGAGTAAGTGTAGATGAGACAGGCAGCGAGTAAACATAAAAATTAACTTTAGAAAACGGCATTTCATGGCTCAATGAAAATGCCAGCTGAGGAACTAATAAACCTCAGCGCCATCGGCAGCATCGACAGCAACCAACAATAGCCACAAAAACCAGGCACAGCAACCACAAGAACAGCAACATGAAAATATAGTTCAAAAGCATTATAAGATTGCCTTCAATAAATTGCAAATAATTTCGACCTCATTTCAAGACTAGGCTCGGCCAGTCTTCTACACGGTCATGGGCAGACAGACAGACATACAGAGTAACAGTGTTCATATGCCACGCCTCATCCTAACATGAACCACAACCTGAACAACGCAATCAACGCCTTGGCAAATAGTAATAATAATAATAATAATAACACTGCGTGATATAATTTTTTAAGATACCTTTAGATCGACTCTACATATGTGTAGAGTATATATATATAGATTTTTGAGACCACGCACTGACACAAAATATAGTGCAACGTCATAAATTTTCTTTTTCGACTTCTTTTTTTTCTTCTATTTTTTTTTAATTAAAATGCTATCAAATGTCAAGTTTAGAGACTGGAGCGCCGGCTGCAAAGTAAAGTAAAGTAAACACTTGTCATCTTGACAGGCCAAACAAAGCGTGACAGACGAATGGACGAATGGATAGATGGATGAATGGTTGAATGGATGGATGAATGGATAGATGGAAGGGTGAAGAAGGGAGGTAGGCCCCTAACGAGGGTCATTCAATGCTTTTGCCTTTAAAGCTGGAGCTGCATTTGCATAGGATACCCACACAACCAAATGAGTGCGCACACACACACATGCAGGCACACAAACACACACAGACACATGCCATGTGGGCACACATTGGGCACTTGGTGGTCGGTACTTGGTCATGTTTAAGTAATTGCGCGCGTGCGTGGTGGCAAACAATTGACATACACTGTATATACACAGAGCTTTGCATATTTTAATACCCTTTAGCCAAAAATGGGGTACATTTAATATTTAAGTCTTTGTTGTTTTGTTCTTTTGACTTTCTGTTACCACAATGTCTTTCAAAAGAGACAATTGAGTGGTAAATCCTCTAAAATTAAATTAGTTGTTATTAATGATTTGAAAATGTCATATGGGAGATAAGAAAAGTTTTTGTACCTTTACCGAAAACTTGAATTTGACTGCGCGTAGCTGAGAATTGGCTAGAGTATAGAAACTACCGGCGAAATAGCAGTTGGCCTGTCCCTCTGGCTTGGCTTTTATTTGTCACGCTGTGTGTGTGTTTGTGTGTGTACCTACTTATGTCTCTTTGATAGTTTGGCAGCGATAAGCGCGACATGTCAGCGTCAGCGTCAACTTTAGATTGGAGCAACACACAAATATATATATATATATGTATATATCTGTATGTATATATTTTGTCAGCTCAAATGGTGTACATAATAGCCTAAAGATAAGATTGTAATGGGACGATTTAGGCGACTCATAAATCATTGGCATGGAAATTGCTTTTCCATGATAAACAACTTGTTGCTGTTTCTGCTGCTGCTGCTGCCGCTTGCCACTTCCGCAAGGCAAAGAAACTTGCAAACTAAGCCATTTTAAGCAGCACTTTTCACTTTCCGCTAAACACTCGACATCCGTCGAAATGGCAGACACTAGCCCATAGATGCGGGATCCGGGTAAAGAGAGAGAGATAGAGAGAGGGAGAGGACGAGATGTAGTTGGTCTAAATGGTGAAAAGTTCATTTCGTAAATAAACAAACAAAAAATAAACTCATTTTCATAACCGACGACGAGTCTGTCGGTCCGTCCGGCATAATGAATGTGCAGGTTTTGGTTACTTTTTTTCTTTTTCTTCCTCTTCTTCTTCTTCTTCAAGTTTCTTGTTTTGAATTTCTGTACTTGCTCTGGTATGCGCTTCCTGTGCTGCGCTGATTTCTATATAGAAAATTTGATGAGAAAATATTCAAATAAAACTAAATAGTTAGATGTTAAAGAAATTATCACACAAATTAAAGACAGGGTCAAAGCAGTTTAAATGGAATATTTGGAACGTTATATAAGTTGCTTCTTTTTACCTTACAAAATATTTATTATAGCTGAAATATGAATGCTTAATTTTTTTAAGGTAAATGTTGCCACAAAAAAAAATTAATATTTTGTTTAACTATATTATACCGCAATTTACGATTTAAAATCAAATCAAAAAAGTGATATATTTTCATTGAAAACGACCGATTATTGAATTATCTGCTAAGCCAAATATAATTTTATATCCATTTGCATATATATGTATGTACATGAATACCTGAGCCAAGTGCGAAACTTATCCTAACGACTTCATCCCCAACCCACCGCAATGTATCCATATCTTGTCTTTATTTATTGTTACACATTTATGCGGCTATTTTTTATTTCATGTGCGTCATGCAGCAAGCAGGCACAGCCTTATACAAATTTCTTATTCCACTGTAGTAATATGATTGATTGCCCCGTTGACCTGAAAACGTAGCAAACTAATAGTTACACTCAACAATGGGCGCAAATGGAACACTCAAAATGGGTCAAGCGGGCCGCAGTGGTCCAGGCCAGATGCTAAAGGGGGAGGGGGGTTGGATTGGGCGAGCTACAATGTCAGACAGGCTCAAGGGAGGGGAAAAAATACTATGTACAGGGAGACAAAAATAGTAACTCGAGTGGGCGCTGCATACCAGAGAGATCAGAAATCGACAGACTGGATCATTATAGACGGTAGCCAAAACTGCAAGGGGAGAGGGTACAAAATTTCTTTGGACGGGCAAGAGGAGTATTTTTCCAGGTAGCTGGATTTGACCATGACGTGGCTTTATTTGGCATTTCGGCAGTCCCACAGTTGACGAAAGCGGCAAGTTAATGAGCTGCCCTCTTTGTTATTCTTATTATTACTACATATTCTCTTTCTCTCTAACCATATATTCTTCTCCCTCGCACACATATCTCTCATCTGTGTGTGTGCGTGTGTATTTCTTTCAATTTCAATTTCACTTTTTCTACATGTAGAAGAAGTCGCCTAGCTTTGTCATGCTCCGAAAACAAAAGACTTAAGCAACAAACTTGGCTCCAGCCAAGGGTAATTAAAAAACCGTTAATATATCAAGTCTCTGGTGTCAAATCAAACATAAAAAAATACAACAAAAAATTATCCATACCAAAAATCATAAATTGAAAATTCATCGAAAAGAAATGTGAGAAAAACGCAGCAAGCGGTGTAGCAAGTTGTAAAATGCAAATTTGATTTAACAGAAGAGATACACACACAGATATGACAACTAATAACCCCTTCAAACGAACGAACGAACAAACGTTCGAACTTCAACCAAAATCTAGCGTTAAGTGCTCAATGGCCACCAAACGGCATTAAGCCATAAAATAAAAAGAAAAGAAAAGAAATGGCCAAGAGGAAAAAAAACGAAACGAAACGAAATGATGGAGTTCAAAATGCATATTGATTGACGTTGAAATGCTTTAAATGGAGCAGAGGCAGGTGCAACTTGTTGTTGCTGTTGTTATTGTTGTTGTTACCGGCTAATAAGTGGCATGAATTAGTGAACGCTTATGGGGGTCAGGGCATCAACGTCGTCGTGGTCGTGGTCAGCATCTCTCAATGAACTGTTTACTAGAGCCGAAAAGCCTTTTAAGCAAACTCTCAGCTTCCCCCATTGGGGGGGACATTGAATGGGAATCGTAAATTTGAAATCATTGACTAAAAGCTTTTGATAAATTATAAAACCCCAAAGATTTTGAGCGTTAAATTGTATGAAAACAAATCTATCAATGGTCTCAGCCACATTGTAATTGTGTGTGAGAAAACATGCGTTGGAAAGTTTGCCACATTCAGGGCGTGTCTGTAAAGCCTTTCCCCAGCCATCTAACAAAGAGAATTTGGCTAACAATTCTTTTGCCCTAGCAAAGGTCAGCAGGCTTCAATTCTGGCCAAGCGAATTAAAAATTTTGTTTTATTTTCGCACTATTCTATTCAGAAAAACCACTCATAAAACTGATTAGTTTATGAGGCGCAACGAAACAAAATGCTGACAGTTTTATTTATATCAGCAGAGAGCAGAGCAGAGCAGAGAGAGAGACTGAGACCCTTACAAAAATTATTTTACAAAAGCCAACAAAAAGTTAAAAATAATCTGCTAAACAAAAGACTTGAGCAACAAACGGACATAAAAATAATTGACAAATATATTAAAGAGCATAAATCAGAATAACTAATAGAGCGCGAAGAGACAACACACAGATCTATACGCACACACACACACACATATATACATATATAAAATTCAAAAGCGTTTTCATTGATTTTTCGCTGGCAGCGAAGTCAGCGTTAACGAAAAAAAAAATATATATATACATACATACAACAAAAAATAAAAACCTAAGCAACTTTTATTATCATTACCGCTATGCTGGGTCTCTGTCTCTGTCTCAGTCTCAATCTCAGTCTCTGTCGCTGTTGTTGGCCAGCCAGCTTCGTGGTCACGCTCTCAGCAACGGCAGCTCAACAGCACCAGCAGCAACAGCAGCGTCGCCTGTTTGGCCAGCAACTTCTTGGACAAGAGCTGGCCTGGCCAAGAGCAAGATTTAGTTCAGTTTCAAGTGTTTGAGCGTTGCGTGCGCGCCACAACAAGCGGAGAGCGGAGATATTTCTATAGCGTTTCAATCCAACGTTTCGTATCGTATTCGGTTGCCGTTTGCCGTTGACTTCCGTAAAGTGTTTTTGTTCGTTGATTTTCAACCTTTTCTTTGCCGTCGGACAAAAAATTCACGATCTTTGTGTCGCGATTCCTGGCGCTCATGCTTTAGCTGTCGCCCACAATCAACCAAATGCCAAAACGGAAACCCCGCCAACGGAACGGAAGCTGTCATGGCATATTTTTTTAATTAACAAGCCTCGATGCTTTTGAAATTAGTTTCCTACAGAAGAATATTTTGGCAGTGAGAAAATTTCTAAAACAAAACCAACAAAAAAAATTGTGCATTAATAAATCTCAAGAATTATGTCTCATATGATAAGATGAAAATGAAATGTATGTGAGAGAGTGCGAGTGGGAGTGTTTGGTGTGTTTTTAACAATTGAAAGTAATAAATAAGGCCCATAATGGGCTGAGCCTCCGAATCATACAAAAGGCATGGAAAACTAGTAGAAAATACATACAAATATACACATTATACAATATATATATATAAGCCAACATCAACTCCATATACGGATTTATTAGCCTATTAAAATTGGATAAACTTTCCGACAACTTTAGAAATTCAAACTGGTAAGTGCAAGGCGGTTTGCCTAGCCGCCTTTGCCTTTGTTCGGCAGCATCTCATACATGCTAAACAGGCAAACATTTCTATCGTTTTGCAATAATAACATAAAAGCCAAAAATATTTATTTATTTATATACATATAGACAGATAAATATAGTATAGATTTTTATTTTTTCTTCTCTTTGTTGTTCACAATGATGATGATAAAATCATATAGTCTTATCGCAAAAATAAATTTTAATTTTATAGTTGCCGTTTTGTGACGCACAAAAGAACGAACGAACGAACAAACGAACGAAAATTTCTTCAGAGTATTGCAAAAAAGTTTACTTATAAATATGTATATTAACCAACTAATATTGCTGTGTTTAAATCCTGTGGATTTCGTTTGGTTTTTTGGGTTTGCTAATTTTCTGCTCAAACATTGCCAATTTGTAGGTTCAGGCGCCGCTTCGCAAAATTAGTCACTCTCCATGGGCATGCGCCCGGCTAGCAATAATTATACACTAATTTAGCGTATAATTAGCTAATTAGAACTGCGCAGCAAAAGCCGCAGAAAAAAGACCAAAAACTCAAAACGTACCAAAAAAATATATACAAAAAGCAAAAACAAAAAAAAATCTTCCGGCAACACCTTCTGTGCAAAAAAAAAACTGTTGCGAAAATAGAAACTTGAGGTACCAGAAAAAAAAATATATAGACCCTTGACAAGCCGCAGCAAAAAAGCTATTAATCAAAGTTTTTTTCTTATATATATTTGGTTTGCTGTAAATAATAATGACTTCATAATTGAAATTTTGCGACTTGCCAAAAATGTGTTAAATATAATATATAAAAATGATGATGAAGAAAGTTTTTGGCTACCACTAACCATAAATACTTAATATAGACAATCTTACACATACACATATACATATATTGTAGATAAACATAAAAACTGGCCAATAAACTTGTAAAGAACAAGAAGAAAACCAGCTGCTGCATAATAAATTAGCAATCAATGAATATTAAGCAGCCTTATTTATTTTAAATTGAATAAATAAATAATGAATAATGAACTAAAAAACAAAAAAAAAAGTTTAAAACTCGAAGATAACCCAACATCAGCAACATCGGCTTGACATGAGCAACAGCAGCAAAGGCAACACAAATCGAATAATGTCCAAACTCTGAGCAGACTAGAAAAAAAACTAAAATCAATTTAGATAAGATCCCACAAAATAAAAATTCGGAGCAACCTTATGTTTCTCTAAACGGCCTAAACGGTTAAAGGCTCTGGCGCTAAAATCTCCAACTAAACTAAAAAAGAAATATAAATAAATGCAAAAACATTTAAAACCGAAAAAGCAAAAAAAAAACTCTTTAATGGCATTTAAATTAAAAGAAGCTAATAAAACAAAAACAACGAAAAAAACCCAAGCCATTAAAAATTATTATAGTGAAACCTGGTGACGAAGTTCACAACTGAAAATCAACAGCGCATTCAGTTATGCCAAACAATGTGCCAAATGCAAACAAAAGATTTAAGCAACAAACGCTCTCGCCCCATCTGTAGCTGAAGGGAGATAAACTTTTTGGATAACTACATTATTATTTTGAATTAACTCTTAATCAAAAGCGCGATTCAAAGCAGGGGGAAGTGTTTGAAAACAGGAACTCCTAGACAAGCGAGTGAAAACAAACAAAAGACTTGGGTAACAAAGTGCAAGCAAATTGTCTTAGTTTTCAGTTTGCCAATAAGTAGTTTGAAATACTGAGATTTCTTTTTAAGGACCATGGAAATTTTGCCTTAATCTAAAACCTAAAACTAAGTTTTGAGTTTGCCGATAAGATATTTAAAATACAGAAATTTGGTTTTAACTTGGGGATAAATGTCTAAGTTCGTTTTAACCTAATACGGTCGGAGTTCATTGCAAACTCCTAATCAAAACCCTTTTTGCGTGGATATAACACACTGACAACTAAATCGAAACTTGTTACATTACGATTCTATAAAGCTATTTTAATGAGCTTTGTTCGACACAATTGTCGAAAGCAAGATATAGAAATTGTTATTATTCAGACCTTTTCCGAAATCGAAAATAGATATGTTTTTTTTTTATTTGCAACTTATTTTTGGCGTATTTCGATTTCAAATCTTTACGTTTTTAGTTAATAACGTTAAACATTTTTAAATTATATTTTCTAATTTGAAAAGCAAACGATTACACTTTATAATTTTTTTATACTTTTTGTTATTTATATAGAATTTTAAAAAATCTACCTACCTTACCTTGTTTTTGTTTTTGTTTTGTTTACATTAAATAACTTTTTGTCATTTATATAGAATTTTAAAAAATCGACCTACCTCACCTTGTTTTTGTTTTGTTTTGTTTACATAATGTTTGTTTTTTCATATACATTCAAAGATGCAATTAATAGCACTTACACATTTTAACACTCACGCACACATACTTTAATATAAGCAAAAACCACATTTATATTACTTACAATTTCTTACACTTCACTTAACGCACCTAAAAAACAAAAGAAAAATACACACAATGACGTCACAAATGTAGAAAGTGTGATCTCTATCCTTTTGAGACTTCTTTGACGTCAGAATGGCCAGCGGAGCCCCATCACATTTTTTTCATCACTTCCTCTTCGCGAAATATTAGCTTTCATAAAAATCGAAACAAACAATGCATCGTAATAATTCAATCAAAAATTTGAATACCGATTGCTTTAATTTAATGTCTATCTAATTTATTTTCACTTTATTCACTTCTAAACTTACAACCATAGGACAATTAAAAACAATTTGCGGAAAAAAACGGTGCTTGCCTGTAAACAAAGAACAGTGTTGCAAAATTCTAAAAGTAGAACTGATTAATTTAGTGGAAACCCGCTAAAACCAACTAAAAACCGCCAAATTGAAGCTTTGTAGCTAGAACTGGCAGCACTCAGAAAAAATAACGGACATAAAATATTTTAAATGCTTCGTAGTTGCTTTAAGGAGCTAAAGAAGTGATGTTTCAGATTACTTTTTAGAAAATCCTTACTTGATTACATAATTCGCTTTAAGTTATTATTAATTATAACATGCAGGTATTTGTACTCAAAAACTTTGAATCAAAACTATTTAAAATATACTCCTTTTAAGAGTATTCAAGTATTAGAGTAAAGATAAATGACTATTTATCATAGCCAGATAAGTTTATAATCAATGAAAGTGAAATTTAAAAATTTGTTTTTCAATATTTTGTATCTATTCAGAATCGTTGATCTTTCTCACAAAATTGTTTTCAATTTTCTGTAGCATTTTATTAGAAAATTGCCGGTTCTCTCATAGAAATTAGCACCTCATTTGTCTCATTAAGTTTGGTTAAAAGATTTTCCTCAATTAACGGCAAATATTTGCCAAAAAAGAATGAAATAAAAAACGAAGCTGTTAATTTGTTGCCATTGGCTTTAATGTGAAATCTAAATTCATTGACTGATTGATTTCGTTTTAAGAGTTAGTGAGTTTTACTATGTTGGTTGTTGGTTGTTTATGTTTTTTTCCACAAAAAAATTTCATTTTCTAATGTTTAATATTAATAATTAAAACTTGATGCCCGTGTTAAAGTGCCAAAGGCATCACGTGAAGAGCTGCACAGATATGCAAATTTGATCTTTTGTGTTGTGTTATTTTTTTTATCTTTTAGTTATGTTCATAATTTTCTATGAAAAATGTTACCACTTGGCAGTTGTTTGGTGTTGCTGCTGCTGATGCTGTTGGTATTGGTGTTGGTGTTGTTGTTGTTTTCTCACATAAATTTACCCAAAGGGGCAAAAGAAAATTTCACTCAAATGAAACCGGAAGCATGGAATAGACCAAAAAGACTTGGCCTTTGCCTTCTCTAAGGGGTTCATTCGTTTAACATTTTTGCGGGCGTTTATCAAATAGAAATTTTAATATACCTTCATCTACATGTACATATATGTATTTATTGTATATAGCAATGTATATGTATATAAAAAACACGCACACATTTTGCACACAACATTTTTTCCTCACTTTCGCATGAGATTTTGTGTGTTTCCCTCTGGTTTTTTTTTTTGTATTCGTCTTTGGCTCTTTTTTTTTTGTACCTATTCCACGCTCCTCATGTCAGACACTTTGTCAAAATAGCATTTGTTACGCTGTCAGTGCCAGCCACCAACGCACTGGACAACAACAACAATAATAACAACAACAACAACAAAAACAACCATAGTAATAACGAGCGTTATCCAAGCATCATCATTATCAACTTTTAACCATCGGTTTATGTTGTTTGCCACCGAAATGATTTAATTTTGACAGACCTTTTTTCTTCAAGTCTCTTTCTCGACTTTTATGTGTGGGAGTTTTTGGCTTTTAATTTAAATTTTTTCCTTTTTTTATTTCTGTGTGTGTGTGTGTGTGTGTGTCTGTTGTTGGTCGCCTATTTTTGGTCATAATTTTTGTCGTTGTCGTTGTTGGCACGCATTACTGCTGCTGCTGTTGTTGTTGTTGCTGCTGCTGCTGCTGCTGCTGTTGTTGGTTTAATTTTATTTGATATGCATTACCAGGTTGGCTTTCGTCTTTGTGTTATTTCTTCTTCTTCTTCTTCTGTTTCTTCTACAACAACTTCTCCTCTTTTTTGGCATTAAGTGCTTGTAAATTGGGTCAGTGGGAAGTTACACTCAAGTCGTTGATCGTGGTGGTTGTTGTTGTTGTTGGTGTACTCCACATCATCGTCATGTGTCATAAATTATTTGTTACCTTTATATGTAGCCGAGCATGCTGAGAACTTTTCACATAGCGCTATTTGATTTTCATTTTATGTTTATTTATTTATTTATTTACTTACCTTAAATTGCTTACATATAAATTTTCCATCAGCATTTTTCTTCTTGTTTGTTGTCTTTACTAGAATGGAATGCAAAACATGATTACAATCAAAACACGTTGACAGAAATGCACTAGTTTTTCTATTTTTTCTTCAGTTTCCGGGTGAGAAATGCTAAACATTGTTTAGCTTAGTTGATTTGGACAGATATCAGGTTAAACTTCCTCTTGTAATCATAATATAGAAATTTCAGGTCAATGTACAATAGTCTATGAAATCTCTTAATACAGACCAGAAGCAAGTAGTTCCAAAATCTTCATTATCATCATGATTTGGAAAATCTTCATAAAATATCAATCTAATTTGGAACAAAATGATTGTATTATTTAAACTTTTAATTTCTTAAACTTGTTTAGTGTGTGTTGGCATTGCAATAAAATAAACCAAAGTTGGATTTATTTATAACTAAATAAATCGTTTCTATAAACATTAATACCAAGTTAAAACTCATGAATTGAGTATCATAAATTCAATCAAACTTGCAAAGCTAGTAAAAAAAATGTTTTTTCCAATTCTTTAACTTACATACATGACAGATTTCATTTCATGCTTTTGTGTAATTTTTTAATCATTTTTTGTTTATTTGAATGTTTATTTTTTAATGAATTATTGCTTTTGTCTGATAGACATAGACTACATAACCTATTCCTTATGTTAATTTAAATACTTTGTTCCATTTTCAATTAATTAAACAAATATGTGTAAATCTTTTTTAATTACTTTGGCGGAATTGCATTATCTGCTAGGATATATCCAACTGTGGCCCCTTTAAAGAAAAAACAAACCCATAAACAAATTTATTTCAGTCGATATAAACATTTCAACTTGTTCTTCAACTTTAGTTTTATATCGCTTGGCTTTGGCTCATTGCACCAGCTTTTGGCTCTCGGCATATTTGTAAGCTCCACAGGTCGCTTTTCATCCGTTTTCCATTTTCCATTTGATGTTATGGTTGTTGTTGTTGTTGTTGTTGCTGCTGTTGCTGCTGTTGCTGCTGCTGCTGTTGTTTTCCTTTGGCAGTCAGGAAGCAAATGCGCAATCTGAAGTGACTTTGGCTGTCTGCTGTCTAGACTCTAGACACTTTTAGATTTTGGCTTGCAATCTCAAACGCACACACAAACCAATAACAACACAAAAAAAATATATAAAAAAAATAACCGACAGCTGCAACATCCATGATGTTGATGATGAGCAGAACAAGTGCAGCGAACAGCAGGCATCAGGTACTAGCCAAATGGAAAAGAGTGGAGGTTGGAGGATAGAGAGGATGCCTATGGGGAAGACGATCGGATGGATCTTAGAGGGACTTGTGTGCATTTTGCGGTGCTTTGGCTTGATTTTTATTGACACAAGTCGTTGGCTGGTTGGTTGACTGTCTGACTGTCTGACTGCCTGGTTGGTTGTTTAGTTGTTTGGCATGGCCTGGCACACATTTTGCATATTTTATGAGTTCGTGTCGATGTCGTTTTGTGCAATGAGCTTTTCGTAGCTCTTTGCATAATTATTTGTGCTACGATTTTTGTGTTTGTGGATTTTGTTGTTTCCAAATTCTATGTACCTACTTACCTATTAGTAGTACAGGCCAAGAGGCACCAGCTACTGTTGACTTAGAGCTCTGTTTATGATATTGCGCTTTGATTTTGTTGTGTTACCCATCTGTAAATATTCCATTGCAAACTGCAAATATATACATATGTATGTATACCCAAGGGACACCTGACCCACTTGCTATTGGTAAATGAAGAACAACTATTAATGTGGCAATATAAACAAATCAAAGACTACATCCATAATGGAGAGAATGAGAAGTTAGAGACCCCCTGCCAAATAAGATTTTTTGTTGTTTCTTTTGGTTTCCACTGAAAAGTTCAAATGAAGATTTCGCTTGTTAACATTAATAATAACTTGTAATTTGCAGTCGACTCAACAAATGAGCGACTGAGACGGCATTAGTTGAGGAAGAAGAAAAAACTAATTACAACATTTTTCACATATGTAAATATACATACATAAAAAAAATATTTAAAAAAAAAAGACAACAACAACAACACACACCCCGTACCCAGCATATTGTAAATGAGAAGGAAAATAGAAAAAAAAAATAAACTGAAAAGCAAAAAAAGAAGAGAAAAAACATTCACACTTTGAAGATCTTCCGCTTGGCTTCTTCTCTCTGTGTGTTGTTAATTTTTGTTCATTAAGTTGGTAAATGGGCAAGTTTAATGCCTGAGTGTTTCATTCAGTGTGTGTTTGTGTGTGTGTGTGTGTGTGAAGGCACAAAAATTAATTAAACATTTATCAAAATCAACGCCGCATCTATACTACAAACTTGAAACTTGGATCTCTGTGATGACATTTAAACATTTTTATGATTTCCATTGTTATACACTTGCCAAATGAAAGGGTATATAGGTTTTTTAACTAAGAGCAGTGAGCATTTCCTGAGTACTATTTTATCTTATTCTAATTGACTATTTAGTACAAATACTCATTCTATTGGACCTTGACTTGTCCAAGTTTTCCTTAGACTATTCTAATCCATATCTCCCGATTTCGCTTAAGAACTTCAAAGTCTCTCTTATCTATGGTTTACTTTAGTTTTCAGTTGATATATTAACAGACTCGAAATCGGTTAAAAACTCTAAATAATCTTACAATATGTGAAAAATATTTCTTTAATTTCAATTCATTATTTCTGATTCTCATTAGATTTTTATTTGTAGAATTCTACTTCTACTTATTTTTAAGAAATCGTTTTTCTATATATTGCTATATTTTGCCTAAAATTTATTCATAATTTAAGCGCTTGTGATAGAGTATACATTGATGCGGCTTAGTTGAATTCAATCGTGTCTCACATTTTTTAGTTATTTTAGCTTTATTTTTATTTCTGTCATTGTCATTGCACTTATTGCCTTATTAACTTGGTTTAGTCAAAGTGTGCCGAAAAATAACAAAAACCACAAAAACAAAAAAAAAAATATATATATATATAGGTATATACAAAAAGTAAACTAAAAAACAAAAGCACAACTGACTCTGAACCGAAAATGATGCCACATACCAAGATTCGGACATCAGTTAACTGTCTTTTTGAAATGAAAAATGTTCAAAATGGTAAGGGAGGGGGGATAAGAGATACAAGGAGGCAGAGAGAGAGAGAGAGAAACACTTTGTGACGTTCTTTTTTACTTGAATCTTTACCTCCCCCAACCTCCGTTGGCATCACTTTTGGTTTTTTGACTTTTGTTGCTTGCCATCTGAGTTGAGGGGAGGCCTCGTTTTTGCCCGCCTTGGGATGCGATGCGATGGCTATGGTTGGTCTTAAGTCTTGGCCCAGCACTTGAAATTGCACTTGAGTGTTGTAAATATTTTTTAAAGCTGCCTGCCTTCCACTCAAGTT